>OX645060.1:237315062-242315062 GCA_951905685.1 Eumerus sabulonum
CCATACAAACCATAGAACAGCATTGGAGTCGTTATCAGAACGTCATCAGAGAGGCTGTCTCAGATGTACTCGGTTTCAAGCCATTACCTTCGAGAAACCCCTGGTTTGATGACGAGTGCAGAGTGTAGAGAAACAGAATGCATACATGGCTATACCGCATCGACGGACGAGAGCTGCCCGCGAGCTCTATGAAAAGTAAAGGAGGTAGGAGCATATGATTCTGAGAAGAAAAAAGAAGGAACACGAGACACGGGAGATCGAGGAGATGGAGAGATGTTGTTGCAGGAACGACGTTTGAAAGTTTTACCAAAAAGTAAAATGAACATGCCAAGGCTATAAAGCCAGAGCAGAAGCCTGCAGGGATGAGCACGGACAACGTATAGTGGAGTCACAGCCAATGGGATTGTGGAAGGACCACTTCTGCAGACTGTATAGTCAAAATGCCGCCGTCAGGCAGAACGAACCATTTACAATGGATGAAGACGAAAGAGAATCTCGTCCACCCGACCTAGGCGATGTTAAGATAGCGATATCGAAACTTAAGTCTTATAAAGCTGCTGAAGCTGACAAACTTCCTGCTGGACTATTTAAAACAGCTGGCGATGAGCTGGTCAGGAACATGCACCAACTCATCTGTAAGATATGGTCCGAAGTAAGCATGCCCGACGAATGGAATCTCAGCATCGTTTGCCCGGTCTGTAAGAAAGGAGACCCCTATGACTGCACCAATTACAGAGGGATAAGTCTCCTGAATATCGCGTACAAGATCCTCTCTGCCGTACTGGTAGGTTCCTACCAATGTGGTTTCAGGAGAAGAAAATCCACTTTCGACCAAATATTTACACCCCGGCAGATTTTGGAGAAGATCCATGAATTCCAGGTCGGCACGCACCATCTTTTTGCCAAACTCGTCAGACTGTGCAGGATAACTATGGAGAATTCTCGCTGCTCCATTAAGGTGGTCGGAGGTGAACCAACCGACCCATTCGATGTTAAAAAAGGTTTTAGACAGGGTGACGCACTGTTATGTGATTTGCTTAACATCTTACTTGAAAAGATCGTGTGGGACTCTGCGGCCAATACAAGAGGTACGATCTACTTTAAGTCTACACAATTGCTTGCCTACGCGGATATTGATGTTATTTGACGGATAAAGCGAGACGTCAATGAGGCGTTCACAAGCATTGAAGCAGAAGCTGCCAAGGTGGGTCTAAGGGTAAATGGAGACAAGACCAAATATATGCTGTCATCAAAGAAAGACACGCAACAGCGACGTCTTGGTCTGAACGTCACCTTCGGCAGCTATATTTTTGAAGTAATCAAGGACTTCGTCTACCTTGGCTCGATAGTGACAAGCAGCAACGCCACCAGCGCTGAGATAAAACGCAGAACAACTCTTGCCTACCGCTGCTTCTTTGGGCTCAAGAGGCAACTGAGTAGTAGAGCCCTCTCCCGAAAAACTAAAGATGACTGGGCCGTGTAGAGCGAATGGAAGACACAGCTCCGGCCCGAATCCAACCCCGAGTGACGACGCAGCAGAGGACAACCGAATCTAAGGTGGCGCATACAGGTGGAAGGGGACCTTAACCAACTGTGAGTGCGTCGCTGGACGCACGGGCAAATGAGCGTGCCAGCTGGAGAAGTTTGTTAGTTGAGGCCCAGGTTTAGACCGGGCTGTAGCGCCACCTACATACATATGTACTGTGAGTGTTATGTCTTCATCAGTATTTTGATCACTTCCTATTCACAACAGCTGTGTTGCACAATTTTTCCGTATAGGAGCTGCATTCTTGGCTATGGACATACTTTGCACTACAGACCTTCCACTCGACAGTCGGTGATGTTTACCGCTGCACCACGACCAGGTTGAATCATTGTCTACAGTTAGAGGGGGAACGTCGATGATAAAATGTTGCGACAAGCAAATACCCGGAACTTAATTGCCACAGCTCGTGGAATCATATGCGTGACGAATTCCCGTCCGAAATTCGATAGACAGTTCGTCAACCACCATTCACCGAAAACATTCAATTATTTTCACAAGCAAAGTATCGATGCCATACATCGATCCACAGCCTCTGGCCATCATTAACGACTTCCTGTGGTAGATGTTCCCGAACCAAACCATAATTTGTTTAAATTTTTATGAAAGCACATTTCATTCGAAATTGTTTATTGGTCTTTGTTGAGTTTTATTAAGAACACCATCATACCCGAAACCACACTCGGTCATTCGAGCATTTCTCACACGCTCTTCTCTGGCCATTTGCCTCGGGAAAATATTTTTCAAAAAAATATCTACGTATCTCGAACGTTGTAAACAAATTCGATTCCAATTAACGTTTCTTTTTGTTTCGTATATCCGGTCGAGCGATATACCGTCGCCATTAGATGCTGCCGCTTTGGTTTCGAGAGTGATCCCTGTATCTAACGTATAACGTATACCCTCCATGCTACAGAAGTCCCGCCCCCAAATTCACCAGAGGCCACCCAAGACGATGAAAAGCTTTTTGGGCGAAAAACTTCCACTGGCGGTCAATTACCACCGCCCAAAAAACCATCAACGACTGATTGAATTTGAGAAGACATCAATAGGTGTAAACAGCTGCCAAGAACAAAAACAAAATCCAAGATGAAAACGAAAACAAAACGTAGGAATGCCACACGCACATTTTTCGCTTGATGCCTAGGATTGAGATGAGGATTTTCAAAATTCAAAAAAACAACGACAACAACAGCAACAACAATGACGACGATGTGGATCGTGATCATGATCTCGATTGCAATGCAATCCTCTTCCAGTCTCATTGCCATCGAAACGGATTTTTGTTTAGTTGATAGAACGTTAAATATTTACAGCTATAGTGTGGTATTTATGGCGGCAGCGGTGATGGTGGCGGCTAAGATTCCATGATTCCATCATCTCTAGCTTCATAATCGTCCTCGTCGTTGAAGTTCACCCATTCAAGTTAGATCAAAAAGCCGTCGCGAAACTCTAGTTACATAGATAGACAACGGGAGTGAAGTAGCCCGCACACAGGCAGCCCCTGACCTCTTTATACTAAGCCCATGAAGTGAAGAAGTTGTTAGCGGCGCCGTAACACTTCGTATCGCTCTTTTTGGATGCGATTTGAAATCAAAGTTTCTTTGTGGTAAGATCACATGTGTTGCGCGTTAGATTGTTTACACTATTGCCGCGGGACCAGGACTGTGCACAGTGGTTTGTTATTAATTCGCTCTTGGAAAACATACTCGAGCCGCGAGTTGTTGTTCCGATGGATTTTCTGTTTGTATGTTTGGGGATGTTGGAAATTTGGGGATGCGGAGTATTAAAAAGTCATAAAGTGAGTGTCGTTTGCGGGTTTGTGAGCATGAGCATAAATCATAAACGGAACAACATCTGGGAAGTGCGGTTTCGTCCTGAGCGAGTGGGAAGACTGTATGGCGCGTATAGTACTCCGACTGTTTCGTCGAGTAACGCGTGAAATTCCGTGCGGAATATGTGCGTTTCCTCCAGGCTACCTGTGGTACCAATAAGAATTGAGAGTATGGAGGTAAGCCTAGATGAAGACCATGACGATTTTCTCCGTATCGGTGTACTGTTCGAGTCCTACATACCCATCATCAGAATGTTATTTTAGGGAGTTATCTTCTCTCATATGTGACGCTACAGTCCAGTGTGAACCTGGGTCTCAACCAACAAGCTTCTCCAGCTGGCACGATCTTTTGCCAGCTGTTTCCAGCGATGCACTCCCCTTCCACTTGTGTGCGCCACCTTCGATTCAGTCGTCCTCTTCTGTGTCGTCCTTCCGGGTTGGACTCGAAGGCTCTTCGGGCCAGAGCCTGTTCAGTATCCAGCCAGAGCCAGTCCTGACGTCATGGAAACACGACTGTGAAATTACAGTGCAGTAGGATAACGGATGTCAATACGTCAGAAGGAATGTCTATGAGACAGGGGTGGCAGGATAATTCTTGCGCAAGCTCATTATTATTCCTGTGCGAGTTACACCAAAAGCCAAACCCTGGAAAGGGATGGTAAAGGACTAGGAAAGGCCTCGTAGGGGTAGCATCTGCCGACGGATGCTGGCCCGACAAAAAGCGAGTAAGAGTCCTTGCAGCTCTGCTAGTCAGGTCCTACTTCCACATCCTCGTGGTGCCATCTGGAAATTTCCTTACAAGGAAAGTTACTGACAGAAGAGGCCGAATGGCGAGTGTCCTGCGGCACCAAACAGGATAAGTGTAGGTTGGGCTAAGGTCTAGCAAACCGTAACCGTAAAACTACAAATTGCTCAGAAACAAAAAAACAGCCTCGGATAATCAAATGGTACGGATCTATGTTGACGACTCTTTAAGAAACCAAAAAATAAACAAGGACCTTCGGTTCTGTACGTGGAATGCTAGGTCCTTAAAACAGACCTCGTGCGGTCGAACAATTTGCAGATGCCCTGGACCGCTATAAAGTGGACATAATCGCCATCCAGGAGATGCGATGGAATGGACTGGGTAAAAAGCGGATGAAAAACTACGACATCTACTACGATGACTGCTATAGGGAGAGGGGACAGAGACTATTTGGATGCGGATTTGTTGTTAAGGGTGGACTAAGGCATATAATGTCCTAAGCTTCCAGTATGTAAGTAAACGCCTCATAACGATCCGTATCAAAGCAAAATGTTGTACCATCAGCCTCATATGAGTCCATGCCCCCACGAAAGACAAGGATGACTCCATCAAAGATGATTTCTCTGATCTCCTAGACAAAACATACATACTACAAATGCCCCAGCTATGATACCAAAATCATACTAGGAGATTTCAACGCTAAGCTGGGTAAAGAAAGCATCTTTGAACGAGTCATCGGCAAACACAGCCTACATGACACCACATCCGACAACGGACACAGGCTGATCGACTTCGCCACGGGCACGCTTTCTGCACCTCGATATACACAAAGGCACCAACCAGATTGATCACATCGCGATTGACGTCAGATACTCCTTCACTATTCTTGATGTTCATACTTTTCGAGCGAACATCGACTCAAACCACAATCTCGTAGTAGCCAAGATACGTCAATGGATAACACGAACACCGCGGAGTACAGTTAGAACACCAAGCTATGAAGTCGGAAAGCTACTATCGCCGGAGATCGACAGCGCCTTTGCCAACCGCATCTCTCTCAAGCTCTCCGATACACCTCAATCCTCCACTCAGTCAGTAGAGTTTTTATATTCTCTTATGATGTGTTTTAGACACACAACCTGAACGGAGTGCGGTGGTTTGGGTCGTTGATGTTCGTTCACTACTCACAGGGGTGGTTGTCCTAGATAGGACGAGAGCCGACCAAATTCCGCGTTGGTTATAGTCCGTAGTAATTCGTTCGAGCACTTAAGTATTGCATACGCAGAGCTTGAACTTCAGTTGACCATATACTGTGAGTGTTATGCCTGCAGCAGTACGTCTGGTCACTTTCCATTCACAACTGCGTTGCATACTTTTTGTCGGTATAGGAATTACTTTTTCTTGGCTACGAAGCGAATTCGAACTATGGACCTTAACGGTCGATGATGTTAACCACTGCACCACAGCCAACCCCTCCAGCCTTAAAGCTCCACCACGACGAAACACCTGGTTCGATGACGAGTGTCGTCGCAGTAAAGCAGGCAGCATACAAAGCCTCACTACACAAAAAAACAAGAGCGGCGCGTGAGCTCTACGAGCTTAAAAGAAGGGAGGAACATAAGCTTTTCAAGAAAAAGAAGGAGCACGAGAAGCGTGCGATTGAAAACTTGGAGAGGTGCTACTGCAGACACGACATTCGAAAATTTTATCAACAGATAAAACGAATGTCTCAAGTCTGTAAAGCCCGATCGGTGGCCTGTAAGTATGAGAATCGCAGTCGATGGTGAGAATTTGGAAAAACCACTTCTGCAGGCTGTATAACGGCGATGACGGCCAACATACCGCCGTCAGGCAGCATGATCCATTCCTTAATGACGAAGATCGCAAAAAATTCCGTCCCCCTGACCTCGACGCAGTTGAGATTGCCATGTCGAAACTCAAGTCGAATAAAGCTGCTGGCGCAGATGGATTGCCTGCTGAGCTCTTCAAAGCAGCTGGGGGTAAGCTGGTTAAGAGCATGCACCGGGTCATCTGTAAGATACGGTCAGAGGAAAGCGTGCCCAAGGAATGGAGTCTCAGCATTGTTTGCCCTATCGACAAAAATGGAGACCCCTTTGACTGCCCCAACTACAGAGGAATAAATCTCTTTAATGTCGCATACAAAATCTTCGCTGCCGTTTTGTGTAAACGCCTAAAGTCGTTCGTAAATAAGCTGATAGGTCGTTATCAGCGTGGCTTCAGGCCAGAGAAGTCCACCATCGACCAAATCTTCACACTACAGCAGATCCTGTAGAAAACCAACGAATTTCAAGTCGAAACCCACTATCTATTTGACATACCTGCTAAGCTGGTCAAACTTTGTCAGATGACTCTGAAGAACGCTCGCTGCTCTATCCGAATCGCTGCAGAACTAGCAGATAGTTTCGAAGTCAAAAAAGAATTTAGACAGGGTATTGTGCAAAAATCGCAGGCCAGTACAAGAGGCACAATCTATTTCAAATCCTCGCAACTCCTTGCATACGCCGACGACATTGACATAACAGGTAGATCACAGCGAGATATGAGGCGTTTGCAAGTATTGAGAAGGAGGCGACAAAATTTGGTGTGGCAGTTAATGAGGGCAAGAATAAATATCTGTCATCGAAAAAGGACATTTACTACCGACGTCTTGACCAGAACGTGCAATATGGCAGATATACATAAGTTTGAGGTAGTTAAGGACTTCATATACCTCGGCTCCGCAGTGACCTGGAACAACGACATCAGTTTCGAAATCAAGCGCAGAATTACTCTTGCCAGCCGCTGCTTCTTTGGGCTCAAGAGGCAATTGAGAAGTAGAGTCCTCTCTCGTACGACCTTAATTATCCCGGTCCTGTTGGCTTGTTGTACGGCGTGGAAACGTGGACTTTATCTAATGCGGATGAAGAAATCCTTGGTCGTTTCGAGAGAAACATTTTGCGTGCGAGAAGATTCAATCACGAACTGTACGGGTTGTACAGCGACATGAGTCTAGTCAAGCGTCTACGGATCCAACGCCTAAAATGGCTAGGCCATGTAGAGCGAATGGACACCACAGCTCCAGCACATAGAGTCTTCGAATCCAACCCCGAGGGACGAAGAAATAGAGGACGGCCGCACTTAAGGTGGCGCGCACAGGTGGAAAGGGACCTCAACCAACTGGGCGTGCGGCTCTGGAAAAGACTAGCGAAATATCGTGCCCCATACTTAAAGATACGCAATAATTTCGATCCTTCCCTAATCTCTAAGGCACAGCACGCCTATTGTAAGGGCATATCTGTCGAAACAGCCTTGCACACAAAAGTGAGGAAAATCGAAAGATCAAGCCATTTTAAAGAATATACCTTAACAGCTTTCCTAGACATAGACGGCGTTTTAACAACATCACTTCGAAGGCAATAATAGAAGGGCTAGAAAATCTTAAAGTGGAGAGGACTCTGATCGGCGAGTTGCCCTCAACAGGCAACTGGCAGCGGTTACCAGGGACATCCCACAAGGTCTCACCCCTTCTCTGGAATGTAGTTGCAAATGTACTACTGAGTGGAGAAAGAGGGTCTCGACGTTATTGCCGTATCCACACTGAATGATGGTATGCAAACGGCATTCTCCATGATATGCAAATGGGCACAAAACAATGGGTAAATCCCCAGAAGATGGAGCTTGTGCTATTCCCTAGAAAGCACAAAATTCCGGAAACCTGCCTAACCACTTTGCTTGATATCAATGTAACCTACTCCTCCAGTGCCAGTGCATTGTACTAGACAGGAAACTAACCTGGACGAACAACACAACCGAGAGAGCAAAGAATGCAACTATAGCTCTATACACCTGCAAGAAAGCCTTAGTGAAAAAATGGGGATTCAAACCCAATCTCACCCAATGGCTCTACATTACAGTCGTTGGACCTATACTAATGTATGGAGTGATAGCCTGATGGACTCCGCTGGACAGAACAACATACTTTACTTACTTAGGTGGCACTACAGTCCGTGGCGAACCTGGGCCTCAACCAACAAGCGTCTCCAGCTGGCACGGTCTTTGACCAGCTGTTTCCAGCGCCGCACGCCCAGTTGGTTAAGGTCCACTTCCACCTGCGTGCGCCACCGTTGATGCGGCCGCGCCTCTGCCGCGCCTTCCTCCCGGGGTGGATTCGAAGACTCTTCGGTTCGGAGCTGTGTTTTTCATGCGCTCTACATGGCCTAGCCACCTTAGACGTTGTATCCGTAGACGTCGTACCAGGCCGATGTCTCTGTACAACCCGTACAGCTCTTCGTTATATCTTCTCCTCCATACACCGTTTGAACAAACGGGACCGTAGATAGTGCGCAGAATTTCCCTCTCGAAACAGCATCTTCATCCGCTTTTTAAGGTCCAAGCCTCTGCGCCGTAAAGGAGGGCTGGGATGATTATGGTCTTATATAGTGTTACCTTGGTTTTCCGAGAGAGGGCTCTAGTTCTCAATTGCCTCTTGAGCCCAAAGAAACAGCGGTTGGCAAGAGTGATTCTGCGTTTTATCTCAGCGCTGGTGTTGTTGTCGCTGGTCATCAGTGAGCCAAGGTAGATGAAAGCAGATATTTGGTTTTACCCTCATTAACCTTGGGACCCATTTTAGCCGCTTCTACCTCAATGCTTACAAAGGCCTCATTGAGGTCTCGCTGTGTCCGTCCAATCACGTAAATGTAATCCGCATACGCAAGCAGTTGCGCAGACTTTAAACAGATCGTACCTCTTTTCAAGCACGATGTTGAAAAAGTTGCATGACAACGCGTCAACTTGTCTAAATCCTTTATTAACATCAAAGGTCTCGGTTTGCTCATTACCGACCTTAATGGAGCAGCGAGAATTCTCCATTGTCATCCTGCACAGTCGGACGAGTTTGGCAGGGATGTTAAAACTATAGCTCGTCGCTATACACGCTGTCATATGCAGCCTTGAAATCGACGAAGAGGTGGTGAGCGTCGATTTGGTATTCCTGGGTCTTCTCCAAGATCTGCGTGGCGTAAATATTTGGTCTATTGTGGATTTACCTGGCCTGAAACCACACTGATAAGAGCCTATCAGGCTATCCACAAACGGTTTCAGGCGTTCATACAATACGGCAGAGAAGATCTTGTATGCAATGTTAAGGAGACTTATTCCCCTATAGTTGGCGCAGTTATAGGGGTCTCCTTTCTTATGAACCGGCAAAAGATGCTGAGATTCCATTCGTTGGGCATGCTTTCCTCCGACCATACTTTGCAAATGAGATGGTGCATGCACCTTAACAGCTCACCTCCAGCCGCCTTAAAAAGCTCGGCAGACAGGCCGTCTGCGCCCGCGGCTTTATTAGACTTAAGTCTTGATTTTGACTTCATCTAGGTCGGGTGGACTGAATTCTGTTACTTCGTCGTCCATTACGAATGGCTCGTTCTGCCTGACAGCGGTATCTTGTCTATCATCGCCGTTATACTGTCTGGAGAAGTGGTCTTTCCAAATTCTCAGCATCGACTGCGACTCTACTACCAGTTCTCCATTTTCATCCCTGCAGGCCGCCGCTCTGGCTTTGTAGCCATGGCATGTTCGTTTTACCTTATTGTAAAACTTACGGGCGTCATTCCTGCGGAAGCATCTCAGGTGATTACTTATAGGCTTAAAATCGACGACCTTCGACCTTAACCGCTTTCCCACGACGAATCCGCACCCCAACATGTGCAATCTCTTGTGACAACTGTAATAGATGTCGCAATCTTTCTTCCTCATCATACCATCGCAAATCATGTTCCTTTTTCGGGCCATGTCGTCTTTGAGAATCCGTCCATTTATCAGAGGCATTTTGCTCTTCCACAACCTGTTGTGTTTTACGTGGGCGGGTTGTTGGTGCCGCCGCACAACCGCCAGTCTGGTCAGGATATTGTTACGCCCAAGAGGGCGATCTAGGGTGATCGCTGCATACATTTGTTCACCTCTCAACTGTTATTGCGGAGTCTATCCAGAGGGCGCCGCGAGGAGGCTGTATGTCATCTTGACTCAGGCATTCAAACTGGTATCGTTGCTGGTATCAACAACTATACCCTCTATGTCCGAGCCCACGATACATTGGATCTTAAGGTGTGTCGAATGACACACTTGCTGCGTGTTGTTTAACGCACGTGCATCTGAAGTGTAGTCATAAAGTTTTACCATATCAACTAAGCCTACAATCGGAAGACAAAATGTTCCATGACATGGAAAGTTAGCCTTTTAGTTTCTATGAAGGTGATAATGTAATTCTGAGTGTTTGGTTGCCACTCTAGGTGCGATTGTACTCTGTTGTTGACACAACCTCTCCTTCGTGAGAGGTATAACAATCAGTGAGCGGGCTGTGCGAACAAAGATTGCTCTCATGCCTGCACAATTGTCCTCTGAAAATGACTAAGGACATTATCTGCAATATGAACATCCAAAAGGCGAGGCGTTACCTGGCGCCGTAGATGAAAGAGTTGCTAGCAATGCTGCTAGTTGTTTGTCAGCAAAGCTACTTTAGCATTTGCTGGTGTGTCAGCATATTCTAGGCCATAGACGAGGGAAGGCACCACGGCATTAAAGAAAACAAAACAATCATGTCCCATATGACACATTCCCTGGAGAAGGAAGAGCAATTTATGCCCACGACGCGCTAATCCCCATAAGTCAATGTAGTACCACGAATACACGTCCGCGAGTGCTGAATGGTGTTGTTATTTCCTGTATTTAAACAAAAGTCTACTCCATCGATTTCTATCAACAAACACAGATTTTCGCAAAGTCGAATGCTTCCGAAAATAATCGCCCCCAAGCACCTGATTCACTTGTTTAACGACGCGTCTGCATATCATCGCTCCCGGCACAATAAACTCGGATCATTTACTACCGAGTAACGATTATTGTGCCGAAAATATCTATCCACACCCACTTGGCTTCCGCCGCCGAGTTAATCACAATCAATCAATTAACAATTCAACTCAATTAAAACTTCACTTCGGAACGATTAGTAGCATTTAATGGCCCAGAAGAATGCATCTTCAGATGCATATGGTTGTTTACACATCGATCTTGATAAACAATCTGCTACGTTGCCTGGTGTGTTAAAACAACACTGTAGTCTCCATTCCGGCCATCAGTTCTCGGCTGCATCATCTGCTGTTACCGCGCATCGCACGGAATCTTGGGAGTTGAACCTATGGTCGTGGTGTCAGTAGTATCGGCGACCATTCTATAGTGTGACAGCATCCTGGAGAAGATAGAGAACTACGAACGTCTCTGCATTGGTTCTATTGTAAATAAACATGGGGGCATCTGTAATCCGAAGCCAGTTCAAGAATCTTGAGTGAATGGCAGTACGCTCTGGTACGAACGAACGGTAGTAGTGGCAGTAGCATAAGAGTGGAATCCTTCGTCGCCAAGTGATGCTCTCGAATGTGTGTATGGGGCACTACGCGTTCTGTAACGATTCAAATAAACAATGGCGCTGATGACTGAGACAGCGACCGAGAAAAAGGAAGTGCTGCTCCCGGAGGCCATAACATTGTAATTGTCGCCTGATGCGCCACCATCACAGATTTTCATTCCAAAAAAAAACTAAAAATAATCTCCACACCACCTAAGCTATGATTTGAGATAATTCATTGTCCAAAAACGAGTGAAACTTCTGGAGGATAATGATTTTTTGCTTTTTGATTTACATAGTCAATCAATTTAATGTAGATACGTGGGATGGATCTGGTGTTTGATTACTCTCCGTGAACGTGTTATATCGGATAGGTTATTCGCAATTGTTGCTTTCGGAGTAATAAAAGCAAAATTCGATTGAAATAACAAAGTTGAGGATAAACCGCGTGTAAACAAGTGCGGTTAATGGTCCTAAGCATGTTTGATGAGATCGAATGGTCAGAGAGATATACTTGACGGCTGTTGTTGGACAATGGCACTACGGCATGGGAGCCTCGTTTCTAAATATGTGATTGTTAAGATTTCAATTTTTTATCTGAGCTTATTTACTTGGTGACGCTACAGTCCGTGGTGAACCTGGGCCTCAACCAACAACCGTCTCTAGCTGGCACGGTCTTTGGTCAGCTGCTTCCAGCTCCGCACACCCAGTTGGTTAAGGTCCTCTTCCACCTGCGTGCGCCACCGTAGATGCGGCCGTCCTCTGCCGCGCCTTCCTTCCGGGGTGGATTCGAAGACTCTTCGGATCGGATCTGTATTTTCCATGCGCTCTACATGGCCTAGCCACCTTAGATGCTGTATACGTAGACGTCGTACCATGCTGATGTCGCTGTACAGCCCGTATAATTTATCGTTGTATCTTCTCCCCCACTCACCGTTTATAAAAACGGGACCATAGATTGAACGCAGAATTTTCCTCTCGAAACGACCAAGGGCTTCCTCTTCCACTTTCGTTAAAGTCCAGGCCCCTGCACCATAGATGAGGACCGTGATGATTAGGGTTTTGTACAGCGCAACTCTGATCTTTCGAGAGATGGCTCTATTTCTCAATTGCCTCTTGAGCCCGATAAAGCAGCGGCTGGCAAGAGTAATCAATGCCAGCCGCGTACGCAAGAAACTACATAACAGTGCGTCACCTTGTCTAAATATTTTTTAACATCATAGGTCTCAGTTTGTTCATTACCGACCTTAATGGAGCAGCAAAAATTCTCCATTGTCATCCTGAACAATCGGACGACTTTGGCAGGGATTTTTAAGCTAGAAATGGTTTTGTATAGCTCGTCTCTATACACGCTGTCATACGCAGCCTCGAAATCGACGAAAAGGTGATGAGTGTCGATTTGGTATTCTTGAGTCTTCTCCAAGATCTGCCGCAGTGTGAATATCTGGTCTATTGTGGATTTGCCTGACATAAAACCACACTGATAAGAACCTACCGATTATACACAGAGGGTTTCAGGCATTCACACAGTACGCCAGAGAACATCTTGTATGCGATGTTAAGGAGACTGATTCCCCTGTAGTTTGCGCAGTTAAGGGTCTCCTTTCTTGTGGACTGGGCTAACGATGCCGAGAGCACGCTTCCCTCCGACCATATTTTACAGATCAACTAGTGCATCCGCCCTGCCAGATCTATTCTATCTGCTTTAAATAGCTCGGCAGACTGCGAGTCAACTGGTTAACTCTATGTGACCAGTGCGATGGGATGGACCAGGCGAAAAGCGGATGAAAAACTGTGATATTTGTATACTACGGAAACTGCTACAGAGAAAATAAACGACGCTTATTCCGATGCGGATTTGTTATTCGAGGCAGACTCAGGAAAAGGTCTTAAGCTTCCAGTATGTAAGCGAACGCCTCATAACTATCCCCATCAAGACCAGTCTCGGCAATATAAGTTTATTATGTGTCCACGCCCCCACAGAGGAGAAAGATGACCGACATAAAGACGACTTCTATGATCTGCTAGGCAGAACATATGCCCAATGTCCCAGCTATGACACTAAAATCGTTCTAGGAGATTTCAATACTAAGCTGGGTAAGGAAGCTTTCTTTGAACGAGTCATAGGAAAGCACGGCCTATACAACACCACGTCAGAAACGGACTAATAGATTTTATGGCGGAACATAATCTCGTAGTAGCAAGTACACGATCCCCACACCTCAACATCCATAAGGGGACCTGGCGGTCTTTCGATCACTCGATAACCAACCAATTGATCACACTGCGATGGAAGGCAGAAACTCCACCAGCATCCCAGATGTCCGAAACTTTCGAGGAGCCAACATTGACTCGGACTAATACCTAGTTGCAGTCAAGGTGCGAATTTCTCGGAATAAACGGAGTCGAGTAAGAACACCAAAATTCAACGTCGGAAAGCTGCAATCGCAGGAGACCGCCAGGATCTTCGCCGATCAAGTCTCCCTCAAGTTCTCTCAAGTCCCGATGCAATCTGTCAGAACGCCATCAGAGAGGCCGCCTCAGTTGTACTCGATTTCAAGCCACCACCTTCGAGAAATCCCTGGTTTGATGACGAGTGTAGACAGGCCCATGTAGAGAAACAGAATGCATACATAGCTACACTGCATCAACGGACGAGAGCTGCCCGCGGGCTCCATGAACAGAAAATAAGAGAGGAGCATGCGCTTCTGAGAAGAAAAAAGATGGAACACGAGAAGCGCGAGGTCGAGGAGATGGAGAGATGTTATTACAGGAACGACGTTCGAAAGTCTTACCAAAAAGTAAAACGAACATGCCAAGGCTATAAAGCCTGCAGGGATGAGTACGGACAACTAGTAGTGGAGTCACAGTCGATGCTGAGATTGTAGAAGGACCACTTCTGCAGACGGTATAACGGCGATGATAGTCAAAATGCCGCCGTCAGGCAGAACGAACCATTCTCAAATGGACGAAGACGAAAGAGAATCCCGTCCACCCAACTTAGACGAGGTTTAGATAGCGATATCGAAACTTAAGTCTTATAAAGCTGCTGGAGCAGACGGACTCGCTTGGAGCTGGCGATGAGCTGGTGAGAAACATGCACCAACTCATCTGCAAGGTATTTTCGGAAGAATGCATGCCCGATGAATGGAATCTCAGTATCGTTTGCCCGGTCCATAAGAAAGGAGACCCCTATGACTTCGCCAATTACAGAGGGATAAGCCTCCTGAACATTGCGTACAAAACCCTCTCTGCCGTACTGTGTAAGCGCCTGAAACCGTTCGTGGACAATCCGATAGGTTCCTACCAGTGTGGTTTCAGGCTACGAATATCCACGATAGACCAAATATTTACACTACGGCAGATCTTGAAGAAGACTCAAGAGTTCCAGGTCGACACGCACCATCTTTTCGTCGACTTTAAAGCCGGGTATGGCAGTGTTTATAGAGACGAGCTATACAGAGCCATGTCATGTTTTAACATTCCTGCCAAACTCGTTAGACTGTGCAGGATGACCATTAAGGTCGGAGGTGAACTAACTGAGATGTTAGAAAAGGTTGAAGACAGGATAACGCATTCTCATGTGATCTCTTTAACATTATTCTTGAAAAGATCGTGCGGGACTCTGCGGCCAGTACAAGAGGAGCGATCTACTTCAAGTTCACACAGCTTGCCTTCGCAGATGACATTGACATTATTGGACGGACAAAGCGAGAGGTCAATGAAGCGTTCGCAAGCGTTGAAGCAGAAGCGGCTAAAGTAGGTCTAAGGGTTAAAGAATGACCAGATCAAATATACATATGCTGTCATCAAACAAAGACGCGCAACACCGATGTCTTGGTCACAACGTCATCTTTGGCAGCTATATTATTAAGTTGTCAAGGACTTCGTCTACCTTGGCTCGATGGTGACAAGCAGCAACGATACCAGCGCTGAAGTAAAACGCAGAATAACCTCTACAAAACCTTAACCATTCCGGTCCTCCTCTACGACGCTGAGGCTTGGACGTTATTAAAAGCGGATGAAGAGGCTCTTGGGCGTTTCGAGAGGAAAATTCTACGTGCAATCTTTGGTCCCGTTTGTGTAAACGGAGAGTGGAGGAGGAGATTCAATCAAGAACTGTACATGTACATGACATCGGTACATGTCCATGCCAAGGCCATATAGAGCAAATGGACATCACCGCTCCGGCCCGAAGAGTCTTCGACTCCAACCTGATGGTCGACGCAGCAGAGGACGACCGCATCTAAGGTGGCGCGCACAGGTGGAAAAGAACCTCAACCAACTGGGCGTGCGGCACTGAAAGCGGCTGGGCAAAGATCGGGCCGGCTGGAGAGGCTCGTGGGTTGAGGCCCTGGTTTACCCCGAACTGTAGCGCCATCAAAAGAAGAAGAAAGAAGACAGGCAGTCTGCGCCCGCGGCTTTATTGTTCTTAATTGATCGCCTGCACCCGGTCTGTTAAGGTCCAGCTGCAGACTCTCAAGTCCTTTTGTCCTTTGCACGGGTCGTCAGCTTTGTATCCGCCCTTATGCGAGGCTTGTAGTTGTTTCGGAACAAGTGTTTTTTTCCGTTATAGGGATGTTACCCGTAATGGTCAAGATTCTAGAAACGGAGGGTTTTAATATCACGGCCTATGCCGATGACTTTGCCATTTTACTCTCTGGAAAATGTCCGCAGGTCCTCAGCGATAGACTAAGCTATGCACTGATGTTAGTGGATAACTGGGTCAAGTGGCGAGGCCTGGGAGTAAATCCGGCGAAAACGGAGGTAGTACACTTTACAAGGAAATGAGCTTATAAAGATACACCTACCCCCGCATGAATGGTCTATACGATGCACTATATTCGTGCAAGGTAGACTTTGGAAAGACATGGGGCTTCAAACCGAGGTTAGTACATTGGTTGCGGTGGTAAGGCCTATTGTAGTCTATGGCTCGGTGTGGTCTGGTGGAAAGCGCTTGAGAAGAAATGTCATCATCAGAGTGTGTCAAAGGTTCAAAGGGCAGGCTGTCTGGCGGTGACGGGATCTATGAAGTCCACACCAACGGCGGCTCTTAAACTTATGCTGAGCCTCCCACCGCTGGACATATACTGCGAGAGCCTCGCAACCAGAACTGCGCTAAGACTACAGGAATCCGACTTTCTTCCTGGGTGAGGAGATTCTCCATTAGAATTCCCTCCAGGGAGGAATGGACCGGTGATTTGGTACGCACGGAAAGTGAACTGGCAATCTACTTTGAGTCTACTTTGAGTCTCGAGATATGCGTCGCTCCTATAGGGTCAATGATGGATGCAGTATCTTCCCAGCTGAGGTCTTCGCTGTGAAGCAGGCGGCGGACCTGATCAGCAGAGAGAATATCTCAGGAAAAAGGATCAGCATCTATGTTGACAGAGGGCGCCGTGGCGCAGTGGTTAGTATGTTGGACTCTGGCGCGCAATGAGCGACTTCGGATCCGCCATCGAATGTTTATTTCGCGACGTTCCTCCTCGGCGGGGTACTGGCAAAACCCCCCGTAGTAAACTGGCCATGAAAAAGCTTCTCGACTCACGCCGTTCGGAATCGGCATTAAACTGTAGGTCCTTTCACTTGGGTCAAAAATAAATCACACACAACATGGGTGATTGAAAGAAGCTTGGCTCTGGTCGTTCATGGGCTGTAACGCCACCACAGAATCTATGTTGACAGCCATTACAGTCATTAAGGCTTCGCAGGCAGCATGGATAAGATCCAAACTCGTCAAACTCTGCAAAGAAAAGTTAGTCATATGAATATCTCTGGAAACGAGAGGGCGGACGAGCTGGCTAGGCTGGGATCAAGTGCAAACTTTGCGCAGATCTCAGCTGAGGCAAAAGCACCACTCAGTACGCTCTACAGGGAGATAGAGGCGGAGCTATTAGTGAAAGCCAATAAGCGATGGTGTCGCAACGGATGCGCAACGGCGAGATCAACTTGGCCCGTCTATGATAAGAAAAGAACGGAAAATCTGCTGAAGTTCAATCGTGGGAATATTCGACTGGTAGCCGGTGCCCTCACCGGGCACTGCATGCTATCTTACCAGGCAGGTGGATTAAGCCAGCCCTACAACGACTTCTGCAGAAGCTGCAGGGACGAAGAGGAAATTGAATCCATTCCGCCTGCTTTGCGAATTTCCGGCGCTAGCCCAAGAATTCCGTTCCGCTCGTCCCTTCCCCCCTGATTCTGCGTGATGAAACTAGTATTTTGCTCCCAGTGGCATTTTCCTATTTCCAAACATCGGATTAAGAAGCCTTGGATAAAGCTAAGGACTATTTTGAGAACGTCGCGAAACCGTATTCTTTAAATGGTGCCAAAAAATTCTGAACAGTTGGACGAATCGATTGTAAAGAAAACCAATCCTTCTATGCTGTTTTTCAACTCTCAGAGGATTATACACGTTCCAAAAGGTCAATGACAAGTGCATTCTTGTGATCTAGCGCCATGAGAATATCCGTGATATTCATCAGTACTTAGAAGCATATTAAACTACTTAAATGCCACTATAATATACAACACCATGCTCATGAACGATAACCCTTCTCGAAATATTCGTTCCCACTGGGTAATCTATCCTCCAAATGGTCTCCTACCGCTCCTGCTCATTCGAAAGCAATTCAGAAAGGATCAGATAATACCCTGTATCAATTAACACTCCCAACTATCACTAATTACCTCGAAAAAGCCAGAACAGTAACACAAACCGAAAGAGTCAAGAGGGCTCAGAATCTCCATAACCCCCGCCATCCACTCAACTTGACTCCACGAATAGACAGACATTCGACCTTTCACCAGAGCCGAGTATGATCAAAAGAAAAACAAAAATCTCATCTCAAAAAGCAAATCTGATTACCGAGATAGGAGTACTTGAAATCCGTTGAAAAGAAACGAATTCTCATTGAATCGACGATTGTGCGTATCTGGACGAGTGTCTTGTGGAATAGACAAATAATTCCACATCCAACCTGTCAGTCACTTGTGACGTAAACAAAGACGTTTTTTCTTTCTATTTTTCCAATAACAAAAGTATCTATCTCATGCCGAGTGCGAAATACTAATGCTTTACATTCAAATAGCGTGAATTCGTCAAGTTTGACTGCTCATATCCCCCGAACGCTGTAGTAACATACCCTACATCCGTGACACCAGCGATTCTCGTACGTTTGTTCAATTCCCTTCTCCTTGTCCAAAGCATAACATAATAATAACGTGTTCATCTACAATATCCTGATGTGAGCATTTCGAATTTGATTAGCTAATGTCAGGCTGCCACGGCACCATCGATCAGGGTATCCACAGAATCTTGAAGTAAAACAATCAATGGCTGCAACACCAATAAACCAATGACCAATTGAAAATAATCATCAAGCGCCTCTGGATAACAATTCGCCTACAACTCTAATCGTACGATCGGTCGTTCTTCCTCCGTGGAGGCTGCCTGCTAGCCGTGGAGTGGCAAGAAAATCCAACGTTCGCGGGCTTAAGCAAATAAACACAATTGCAACATGTGTCTAACGCGAATGTTGCTGAAATCCGCGATAGAGAAAATAGAAAAGAAAATCAATGCGTTTGTCGTAAATATTTGGATATCACGCTTACGGGAGGAGCTGATGCAATGCCAACGAAACTCCAATCCTCCCCCGAATCCATGCCCCCCCCCCCCCCCCCCACCCTCTATTTACCTGGACAGTGGGTATCTTAAAATAGTGAAATTCCTTTTCATAAGTGCTAATTGCTTAAATGTAAACAAACAAATCTTTGACGTTGTTTTCTACTGGAAAACTCCATTCATTCAAAAGATACAAATTGTTGAAAAACAACTGAGTCAATTGTGTTGTTTTTAGTTGATGATGTGGCAGACAAACGTACAAGGTCGAGGGGGAAAAAAACAAAAGAATCAAGTGAATCAGGATTTTTTGAGTAGGAAAATGTATCTCAGGGCTTTAGCCATAAAAAAAAACAACAAAAAGTGTTAAGTATGGATAAACAAACAGAAATGGATTTTCCTAATGGATTCCTCTTACACTTAGCTCTAGTTAAATGCTTTTGTTTAGTGTCAAGCGGGCGAGTAGCATAAACAAATAAGATTTTTTCGATGCCCGCCATCGATCGATTTGATTGATGTATGTACGCAACAAGGTAAACAGTGCTTGCTGGGAGGCACGCAATGCAGTTTGATGACTCGATACAATCAAGCTTACTACTCATATGTACTTTGGTTTTCGAAAGAAAATATAAAACTTCTGCAGATCAAGCTCTCTTCCAAATGACGATCATAGACAACCTCACAATCCTCCAGAGTGCGACTAAATGATCGACCTTCACTCTACACTCTTGATAATCTGCAGAAGGTAACTTCTTCGGAACTATGGCTACTTCTTCTTCTTCTTGTCGGGCGCTACAGTTCGAGGTGAACCCGGGCCTCAACCAACATGCCCCTCTAACTAGCACGATCTTTTTCTAGCCTTTTCCATTGCCGCACAGCCAATTCGCTAAGGTCACGTTCCACCTTAAGTGCGGCCGTCCCCGTTTCTTAGTCCCTCGGGGTTGGATTCAAAAACTCTCCGGCCTGGAGCTGTGGTATCCATTCGCTCTACATGGCCTAGCGATCTTATGCATTGACGCCTGTCTAGACT
The DNA here is from genome assembly GCA_951905685.1 of Eumerus sabulonum. NCBI lineage: Eukaryota > Metazoa > Arthropoda > Insecta > Diptera > Syrphidae > Eumerus > Eumerus sabulonum. The sequence goes on from OX645060.1 coordinate 237,335,235, forward strand.
CATGTCGCCCGTAAAGCTCGCGGTTGAATCCTTTCCTCCATCCAACGTCAGCGTTTATAGGACGGAAAGTCACACGCAAAATCTTTCTCTCGAACCGACCAAGGACCTCCTCATCCGTCTTTTGACAATGTCCATAAAGCTCTTATATAGAGTCAACTTTGTCGTTCGGGAAAGGGGTCTATTACTCAATTGCCCGCTGAGCCCAAAAAAACAGCGATTGGCAAGAGTGATTCTGCGTTCTGATCTCATTGTTCCAGCTCACTACGGAGGCAAGGTAGACGAAGTCCTTAACTATCTCAGGCTTATATCTGCCAATACAAACGTTCTGGCCAAGATCCCGCCGGTGGCGAGCGTCCTTTTCTGATGACAGCATATATTTCGTCAAGCCGTCATTTACTGCCAAACCACTTTTCGCCACGTTAACAAGTTCACGCCTCATTGACATCTCATTTCGTGTTGAAGAAATCACACGACACAGCACCGCCCTGCCTAAATCCTTTTTTGTCTTCAAAACTATCGGTCAGGTCTTCTCCAATTCGTATGGAGCAGCGAGCATTTTCTAAAGTTATCCTACATAGACTGAAGAGTTTCGCAGCGATATCAAAGGTAGACATGGTGTTGTAAGGCTCGTCCCTAATTACGATATCGTACGCGGTTCTGGAGTCGACAAATAGGTGGTGAGTGTCGACCTGAAATTCATTGGTTTTTTTCAGGTCTTGCCATAGTGTGAATATGTGTTCGACGGTGTGTTAGGCGTTAAGGAGACTTATTCCTCTGTAGTTGGCGCAGTCAGAGGAGTCTCGTTTCTTGTGGATTAGGCAAACGATGCTGAGACTCCATTCCTCTGGCATGCTTTCCTCCGACCATATCCTACAGATGAGCTGATTCATGCCCCTAACCAGGTCATCTTCAGCTACTTTGAGAAGCTCAGCAGTCAGTCCGTCTGGGCCAGCAGCTTTATTCAACTTGAGCTTCGATATGACGATCTTAACACCGTCGAGGTTGAGCCTGTCCTCGCTACAGGCTTCCGTTCTAGCTCTATAGCCTTGGCATGTTCGCTTTATCTGTTGACAAAACTTTCGAACGTCATACCTGCAGCAACACCTCTTCTAATCCTCAATCGCACGCTTCTCGTGCTCTTTCCTCTTTTTCCTTATGGTCCTCCCTTCTTTTTAACTCATAGGGCTCACGAGCTGCTCTTGCAACTTGCAGCAAGTCTTTATATGCCTCCTGCTTCGCTATGTGAGTCCGCTTGCACTCTTCATCGAGCCAGGTGTGTCTTTGTGGTGGAGCCCTGAAGCCCAAAACTTCAAATGCAGTGCTTTTCAGGGCTTGTTTGTAAAGGCTCCACTGCTGTTCTATTGATAGCGTGGAGGGTTGAGGTGTATTGGAGAGATTAAAGGAGGCGATATCGTTAAAAGCACGAGCGGTTTCTGCGATAGTAGCTTTCCGACGTCATAACTTTGTTTCTTACTCTACTGCGCTGCGTTCGTGATATCCGTAGGCGCATCGTGACTACTATAAGATAGTGGTCTGATTCGATGTTAGCTCCTCGGAAAATTAGAACATCAAGAATAGTGGGGGAGTGTCTGACGTCGATCGCGATGTGATCAATCTGGTTAGTGGTTGATTCATCTGGCGGCCAGGTGCCTTTATGTATATGGAGGTGCGGGAAGCGTGTACCGGCTAGAAGAAGATTTCGCCCCGTAGTAAGATCAATCAGCATGTGTTCTTTAACTGATGTGGTATCGTGTATGCTGGGTTTGTGGATGACACGTTCAATGATACTTTCCTTACCCAACTTAGCATTGAAGTCTCTCAGTACAATTCTGATATTATAGCTGCAACATTGGGCATACGTTCTGTCCAGGAGATCATAGAATTCATCTTTGGTGGAGTTGTCCTTGTCCTCCGTGGGTTCGTGGACACAGATCAGACTGATGTTAGAAAACGTAGCCTCACATGCAGTAAGCTTAGGACCTTTTGCCTTAGTCCACCTCAAACAACAAATCCGCCTCCGAACAATCGTTGTCCTCTCCCCCTATAGCAGTCGCCGTAGTAGATGTCGCAGCTTTTCATCTCCTTTTTACCCGGTCCATTCCATCGCATTTCCTGAATGGCAATTAAGTCCGCTTTATAGCGGTCTAGGGCGTCCGCAAGTTATTCGGCTGCACGTGGTCTGTTTAGGGAACTAACATTCCACGTACATACGAAGGTTATTGTCCTTCTTTCGTCTCTTGCAAGGCTCATCAACCCTAATCCGGTACGTTTTATCGTTGTTCCTGAGCATTGCTGTGTTTTCCGGTTTCGGTTTGTTAAGCCATATTCCAACCGACATTAATCCTGTTTTGTGGGGCAGGATGCTCGCAATTCGTCCTCTTCCGTTAGTAATTCCATGGTCAATAAATTCCCAGATGGTACCACGAGGAGGTGGATGTAGGACCTGACTAACAGAGCTGCAAGATGTTGGACTGCAAAGGCTCTTAGTCGCTTTTCGTTAGCTGACCAGCACCCATCGGTAGATACTACTCCTACGAGGCCTATGTTAGTCTTTTACCATCATGGTGGTTTCAGGCCAGTTAAATCCACAATAGACCGAACATTCACACTGCGGCAGATCTTGGAGAAGACCCAAGAATACCAAATCGACACCCATCATCATTTCAAAGCCGCGTGTGATAGTGTGCATAGAGACGAGCTATACAGCTCACATCCCTCCCAAACTCGTCACATTATGCAGGATGACAATGGAGAACTCTCGCTGGTCCATTAAGGTCGGGGCGAATTAACCGAGACTTTTGATATTAAAAAGGGTTTAGACAAGGTGACGCACTATCATGTAATTTCTTCAACATCGTGCTTGAAAAGATTATAGGAGACTCATTGGCTAACACAAGGCTGCACAATTGCTTGCGTATGCGGATGACATTGATTTCTCTTGCCAGCCGCTACTTCTTTGGGCTCAAGAGGCAATTGAGAAGTAGAGCCGGTCTCTCGATCCTCCTCTATAGCACAGAGGCCTGGACTTTAACGAAAGTGGACGAGGAGGCCCTTGGTCATTTCGAGAGGAAAATTCTACGTTCAATCGATGGTTCCGTTTGTATAAACGGGGAGTGGAGGAGAAGATACAACGACGAACTATACGTGCTGTACAGTGACATCGGCCCTTTACGACGGCTACGGACCCAACGTCTAAGATAGAGCGAATGGATAACATAGCTCCGGCCCGAAGAGTCTTCAGTCCAATCCCGAGGGACGACGCAGCAGAGGACGACCGAATCTAAGGTGGCTCACACAGGTGGAAGGGGACCTTAACCGACTGTAAGTGCGTCCCTGGAAACAGCTGGCACAAGGCCATGCCAGCTGGAGAAGTTTGTTGGTTGAGGCCCAGGTTCACACCGGACTGTAGCGCTTTAGTTTCTATTGATCTCCTGATCAATAGATTTTAGTTTCTATTGATCTCCTGAAATCGACAAGTTGGGTTGTAAAAAGATAAACATAAAGAAGAAGACAAAGTTTGACTGGTGTAAAGGGGCAAGTTACCATCTGACCATCAAATCCAGTGCTCTCTGAAAAGGAAAAAGTCTCACAGCTCTTACTCGTGGCATATTTGACTTCATCAGGAGTACAACAAACTTTCACATATCGCGTCATGACGACGAGTCCAATTGAAATTCATAATGCAAATATCACAATCCTATATCCACTCGTGCCTTGAAAGAATCCACTTTCACAAAAGACCGCTTAATCAATTCCACTTGAAAAGTGCTCATGCGAATAACATATGCTCTTTGGAATAACATTCCTCAATCCTATTCTCTACGGGAAGGCGGCGTAACTATACCTTTCCTCTAACCCACCATATGATCGCTTGACATCACCATAAGTATGGTATTAGTCTTGTCTGGTATAAGGGTTACCAGCAGTCGTGCTTAAACTTTGACAACTTTATGCAAAAGGATTTACTTCCGTTTCGTTGACCGCACAAATTATCCGCCCATACACGTCCATTCGGATTTGTTTAGGGTAATTTCTGTCACCCGTCGTTAGAGAGAGTCACGAAGAGGACAGAATGGAAGGGAATCCTCAAGATGGAACTTCCGTGCCCCTTATTCCTGGTTCTTTGCTTTTTTCTCACTTTTTGCTCGTCTCATTTGTCCTCGTTGAAGGACTTGCCCGAACAATGTATATAAAATGAAGGAACAATATACCAATTAACCGCAAAATTAAGGATAATCTTCCGCAGGATGATGACGAAGTACTGAAAGCGGCAATTGGTGTCATTAAGTTGGGAAATCTTTTCCATTCACGGAGTTGGGTAATTAAATCCACTAGTCCATCAAGAGTTGCTTCCTCCAAGGCACATGTCGAAGTAGTGCACGTTCCTCTACCCCCACCGGGTATAGAAGGTCTGCAGCACACATGTGCACTTGCAGCGCACACGTCTCGCGGCGCACTTTATTATTTTAGTAATCCAGTCCAGGCTATGGGTGAGAGGTAGTGATTCACTTTGTTGTTCGGGTCTTCGGTGGCCCTTTAACGATTTCTCAGGTCTTCAAGTTCACTTAAACACTAACTGTTTGCTTTGTTGTTCGACAGCACTCACTCTCTATCTAGCCAGCCAGTCAGTTAAGTTGTTTGGATAACAGTTTGAATGTGAATGGTTCCATGACAGCAATCATGCTAAGGTGGTGGTGCATTGAATCCTTTTTCCTAGAACAGCAGAACATACTCGTATCGCCCATTTCTGTTTCTATCTATGTCCACCCTATGGCTGTGCCTCCATATGCGAGCGCGAGATCGAGCACATGTGGATGTAAACACAAGCGGAGCTATGTGTAGATGCGGAAAAGATTTCGAAAGTAGGCGGGTGGGACTGGCGGACTAGTGGACTGGACGGGATTAATTATACATATTTCGGAATCGACTACCTTGTGTTTGTGGGGCTCCCGCTGCGTTGTGGGTGGCATGGAATTGTTGTTTGTTTTCTGGTTACCGAATGAGAGAATGGTGTGTTGATGATGATGATGATCATCATAGTCATCGGGTAATGCTGGAATAGTGTGAGTTGCGTTTTTTAATGGATTACCAGAACTGAAATTGTGATTACATGATTGGGAAATCATTCTCTCTAGGCGAAGGGACTACTGGTCCGCTGGTACCGCTAAATTTAGACGCTTAGTTTGATAGTTTTTCCTTGTTGTCTTGGATTTGGCAATTGTGTGGCCTGCAACTGTGGACGGAAAGTAATTCACGTCACACGTGCTCTTATCACAAAAGCCAAATAGTGTTTCACAAAAAAAGAGGACATCCTTAATGACTCCGATTGAGTGAGTTTCCCTTTCTTAAGATCGCCAATTTGATTGCCCTGCAATTTGACAGCTTAATCCTAATTGCCACCCTCTGTCGACCAGCTCGTTAGCTTCTTCTTTTCATGCGATTCGATTTTTATTTTGTAAATTGTCGACTTTTCTTAAGCTCTAAATTATACCTTCTTTTTTTCCTTGACACACAGTTTTCCATGGAGCACCTCCCTCCGTCGTCGTGGTCCTTTTAAATTCACTTGGTTCAGAGGAGAGAGAGAAAAAAGTCCTTCCCGCCCAGTGATTCATTTAAGATGTGCAATTTTCGTCATCTTACCTCGTTTTAAGGACGGGCCATCAACCAGCACCAGTTTGATCATCATTCATCTCGTCTTACACGTAACTTTCTATCTTTCTCGCTCGACATTTTTTTTCGGATATCCTGGCACGTCCTTGATTGGTCTTCCTCGAAATGGAATTCTTTTCGTTTCGTTTTAGTTATTTATTTTTTTTTGTCGTCCTTGGAAAAAGACTTTCTTTAGGTTTTCTTGAGATGACTAAACGACATCGGTGGCCATTATCCTTTCAGATTGTTCGGAAACTGGGGAAGCGGTGAAGGGGATTCAGTAATTGGCTTCTTTCCTTTTCGTGCTACTACTCAGAGTGTCTCCTTATTGAATGGCCGTCAATTTGTAAAGCAGGGGGGAAGGAATAAAGGAGGAAGAAAAAAAGGAATAAATAAGGAACGAAAATATAAATGAAAATACTGAAGATGAATGCAGAGGAGCGGAACTGAATGATGGCAAATCGACGATTGTTATGTCATTATTTAGCCTTCGGTGGAGTAAATAGGAACGCCGCCGGTCTGTAATTTGTCGCCATCTGACGTGCAAATTGCACAATTTGAGTGTAGAAACCTGGGATGGTCCTAGTGTGGAACCTTATATTACATTTTTGGCTAAAACGTATTTTCCTTGCAAATAGAATAGAATAGCCTAACACAGGACGAATATAAGTAAAAGTGTTATAGCTAAAGCCGAAATGCTTACATATCTGTTTTATATCAGCTAGCTACAGTGATAGGCAGTTTTGTTTGTGTCTTATGAGATAGAGCAGAGTCTTAGTTAATGAACCACTGCCTATTTCCTCTAAGTCGCCCCATTCGACACACTTTCGCTGAGGTATTCACATCCTTTTTCCAAATAAAGAAGCTTCGTGATCATGTCGTAGGCAAATCCTCACCAAACCATCACAGAAGCTGGGTGGTGGCAACGTTGAACTTTCAACTCGCCTCGCACTGTTGACATGAATTAGAAGTTATTGCCTTGAAGAAGATTATTTATGTGAATACGCCACTTGCGGGGTCCATTTTAGACGCCAAAAGCATTAACGCTGCCGGACAATATCTCGGTCTGAAACCGCTCTGCTGAACACTGACGTGCTCGGGTTTAGAGAGTGCGACATCAATCTCGTAAAGGAATCGTCGCTCCTTATAATTACGGGCTACATTGAAGACACCATAGCGACACCAGCACGTCTTGTACAGCCCTTACTTACTTACTTCCCTAGATGGCGCTACAGTTCGGGGTGAACCAGGGCCTCAACCAACAATCCTCTCCAGTCGGCCCGATCTTCGGCCAGCCGCTTCAACACGCCCAGTTGGTTGAGGTCCCTTTCCACCTGTGCGCGCCACCTTAGATGCGGCCGTCCTCTGCTGCGTCGTCCCGTGGGGCGATGTCCATTCGCTCTACATGGCCCAGCCATCTTAGACGTTGGAGCCTCTTCATCCGCTTTTGATAACGTCTATACCCTAGTCTTTCGAGAGAGGGCTTTACTACTCAGTTGCCTCTTGAGCCAACTCTTGAGAAGCAGCGTTGGCAAGAGTTATCCTGCGTTTTATCTCAGCGCTGGTATCGTTACTGCTTGTCACCATCGAGCCAATGTAGACGAAGCCCTTGACTACTTCAAAAATATAGCTGCCGAACATGACGTTCTAACAAAGACGTCGGTGTTGCGCGTCTTTCTTTGATGACAGCATATACATATTTGGTATTGTCCCCATTTACTCTTAGATCCACTTGTGCCGTTTCTGCTTCAATGCTTGCGAACGCCTCATTGACGCCACGCTTTGTCCGTCCAATAACGTCAATGTCATCTGCGTAGGCAAGCAATTGTGTAGACTTGAAGTAGATCGTACCTCCTGTATCGGCCGCAGAGTCCCGCACGATCTTTTCAAGTATGATGTAAAAGAAATCACAGATAGTGCGTCACCCTGTCTAAAACCTTTTTTAACATCGAAGGTCCGTGTTAGTTCATCTGTGACCTCAATGGAGCAGCGAGTCATAGTCATCCTGCACAGTCTGACGAGTTTGGCAGGAATGTTAAAACATGACATGGCTCTGTATTGCTCGTCTCTATAAACACTGTCATATGCGGCTTTAAAGTCGACAAAAGATCCAAGATCTGCCGAAGTGTAAATATTTGGGCTATCGTGGATTATTCTGGCCTGAAACCACACCACCTGATTGTCCACGAATGATTTCAGGCGGTTACGGCAGAGAGGATCTTGTACGCAATGTTCAGGAGACTTATCTCTCTCTAATTGGCGCAATCATAAGGGTCTCCTTTCTTATGTACCGGGCAAACGATGCTGAGGTTCCATTCATCGGGCATGCATTCTTCCGACCATATCTTACAGATGAGTTGGTGCATGTTCCTGACCAGCTCATCGCCAGCTCCAGGCGAGTCCGTCTGCTCCTGCAGCTTTATAAGACTTAAGTTTCGATATCGCTATCTTAACCTCGTCTAAGTCGGGTGGACGGGATTCTCTTTCGTCTTCGTCCATTTGAGAATGGTTCGTTCTGCCTGACGGCGGCATTTTGACTATCATCGCCGTCTGCAGAGGTGGTCCTTCTACAATCTCAGCATCGACTGTGAATCCACTACTAGTTGTCCGTGCTCATCCCTGCAGGCTTCTGATCTGGCTTTATAGCTTTGGCATGTTCGTTTTATTTTTGGTAAAACTTTCGAACATCGTTCCTGCGATAACATCTCTCTATCTCCTCCATCTCGTGCTTCTCGTGCTTCTTCTTTTTTCTTCTGAGATGCGCATGCTCTTCTCTCCTTTTCTGTTCATGGAGCTCGCGGGCAGCTCTCGTCCGTCGATGCAGTGTAGCCATGTATGCATTCTGTTTCTCTACGTGGGCCTTTCTGCAGGGGTATCTCGAAGGTGGTGGCTTGAAACGGAGTACATCTGAGGCAGCCTTTCTGATGGTGTTTTGACAACGACTCCATTGCTGTTCTATGGTTTAAGCAGATTGCATCGGGACTTGGGAGAGCTTGATTGAGACTTGATCGGCGAAGGTCCTGACGGTCTCATGCGATTGCAGCTTTCCGACGTTAAACTTTGGTGTTCTTACTCGAGTCCGTTGATTTCGAGTAATTCGCCTCCGTACCTTGGCTACAACAAGGTAATGATCCGATTCGACGTTGGCTCCTCGAAAGGTTCGGACATCTAGGATGCTGGAGGAGTGTCTGCCATCGATCGCAGTAGGATCAATTTGACTGGTTGTCGAATGATCGAATGACCTCCAGGTCCATTTATGGATGTTGAGGTGCGGGAATCGTGGACTTTCTACTACGAGATTATGTCCCGCCATAGAGTCCACTTGCATTAGTCCGTTTTCTGACGTGGTGTTGTGTATGACTCGTTCAAAGATAGCTTCCATACCGAGCTTTGCATTGAAATCTCCTAGAACGATTTTGGTGTCATAGCTGGGACATTGGGCATATGCTCTGCCTTGGCAGATCATAGAAATCGTCTTTATGTCGGTCATCTTTCTCCTCTGTGAGGGCGTGCACACACATTAAGCTTATATTGCCGAGATTGGCGTTGGTGGGGATAGTTATGAGCGATCGCTTACATATTGGAAGCTTAAGACTTTTTTCCTGAGTGTGCCTCGAATAACAAATCTCTGTAGCAGTTTCCGTTTGAGGGACCTAACATTCCGGATGCAGATCCGAAATTCGTTTCCTTTTTGACGTTTCGGGGGTCGTCGACATGTCAACATCCATTGCTATTGGTTGTTTCTAAACAAATTTTTGTTAGGGATGTTACCCCTAATCGCAACCTTCAACCTGGAGGGCCAGGTTCCTCTTTCCCCAGGAACAAGGGGTGGGTCGCTGCACACATTGGTTCACTACCTGGCGGGTGCCAGTTTAGGTCACACGGAGGCTGTGTGCCAACTTGAATTGAGCAGGGACAGAGATCGAAGCTTGTGTTTGCCATGTTAAACGCGATCAACTTCTTTGCTCTGTTTGCTCGCTCCCTCCTCCCCTTGTACAGCCCTTAGTGATTCAAAATAGACCAATTCTTCTGAATGAGATTTAGACGAAAAAAAAGATTTGAAATTTCCTTGCCTTTTGAACACCACTGTATATGTTCATGAAGTTCAACTATTTATAATACTTAATGCTGTCTATAGATTGAGTCTTATGATGGGATGATTGTACAGAAAACTCTCCACTAACAGAGATTAACGTTTACATAAAGAGGTACTTGAATAGAGCAATGGAGTCTGTCTGTTACTAACAGCCGCTGTGTGCTGTGTTTTTTTTTAAGAAACGTCCTAAAGAGATAATGCTGTTAAGTGGCAGTCGCTCATGATACATGCTGTTGCGGTAGTAAGCCCCAGAGATCATGTTATGGACCAATATCATTGCCCTTGCAGCGTGATTCCAACTAGCGTTGGCAGAATGTTGCCCTCCCGTTAAATCCTATAGACTCACAATGGGGTAGGACTTCTGTATCTTAGTGTTCTGTGTAATCTGAGCCAAGTCTACAACTGCTTCCCTAAGAGTTTTAACATATCGGCTAATACAGTAACAAGCGACCTTTCTAGTTTCGTCACTCACTTGAGCTTTAAGCGCCTTACCTCTCTCCAAAAAGCTCGCAGGGACGCCATAAACTATTGTCGTCTCTAAGTCTCTCGTCACAAGCCCCTCTGAAGATTTTCTCACCTTATGCTATCAAAATGTAAGAGACTTTCGTTCCAAAACTTCAACTATCTAGCTAAACTCCTTAATGCTTCCATATGATATCTTCGCCTTAACCAAAACGGTTTGCGCAATAACAAACTTCCCTCTAATCGAGGCATCCTTTTGTTACAATTTCGAACTTTACCGTCTTTTGAACTTACTTGCGCCAAGATACCAATCTCCATAAGTTGCATAAGTTGTATCCCTCCCTCCCAGCCTGCCCAAGTCGACTCTGCTTCCTCTGCCAAGGAAACTCTTTTCACCGTCCCTCTTGTAAACTGTAACCTATTCGTATCGTCGCCAACTTTTTGCTTCCTTCCTTCCTCTGTTTTCAGCTTTATGAATAACCTCGCTCCCCGTAATTGTTATTAATGAGGACTTGGTTCACCACAAGCTAAAACATCTTAAAGACGACTACTCTCCGGGTCCCGATGGTCTCCCAGCCATTCTCCTCAGAAAATGTATCGCTTCCCTATGTAAACCTCTTTCCATTCTCTTTCGCCTTTCACTTCGTCAAGCTTCCTTTCTAACCATTTGGAAAAGTTCTTTCATCTTCCCTACACACAAAAAGGGCTCCAAGTTGCACATTTCTAACTACAGACCGATTGCTAAATTGTCCGCAAATGTTCTTCCACTGCAAATCCCTCTTCTCCACCCGGCAGCATGGTTCCATATAAGGTAGGTCCAACACAACAAACTCTACCGAATTTTCCTCCAAAATACTTCTAACTCTGGAGTAAGGCAACGTTGTTATCATTATCGACTTGAGTAAAACATTCGATAAGTTAAGCCATCCAAATCATCGCATGGCTTAAATCGTACCTTGAGAATCGCCAATAGAGAGTATTTTTTAGAAGCTCTATCTCTGACCCCATCATTGTCTCTTCAGTTGTTCCGCAAGGTAGTCATCTCGGCTATTTAATATTTGTCCTCGCTATAAAGATGTCGACCTTATCTTAAAAGAATCCTATTTGTCAATTTACGCAGACGACATGAAAATCAGCAAGACAATATCAACTCCTGCAGACTCGCTTGCACTCCAAAACGACCTTAATTCCTTCAGTAACTGGTGCGATAACAACTGGAGTTCAGCATCGGTAAATGCCAATTCGTTACGTTCTCTCGGAAACGCTTCCCCTCCGCTCCTAGAACATATTATCTACTTAACCAGCCTGTACCCCATGTCTCCTTCACACGCGACCTAGTTATCATATGCGACACATCCCACATCAATCATATCATACTCAAAGCTATATCTGCCCTTGGTTTAGTAAACTTTGGTCTAAGGAATTCTCGCACCCCTACGTCATAAAATCCCTCTACATTACTTACGTTAGGCCTATCCTGGAATATGCCAGTCAAGCCTGATCTTCTTACTACGTTAGCCATTCTGCATGAACTGAAGCTGTGCAACGTAGATTTCTGCATTTTGCCATAAGAGGTCCCCCAGACAGAATTGCATTACCAACCTACGAAGAACGACTGCAATTGATCCGCTTACAAACCCTGTAGGCACGTCGTGAGGTAGCTGACATTCTCTTCGTTTATCAGCTTATAGCCGGAATCATCGACCCTCTTGCCCTCCTCGAAATAATTTCGCTCAATACCAACCCTCGTCGCCTAAGATCTACTCCACTTTTTCGACTCTCCCCTCATCACGCCAACTATGGCCACAATGAGCCAATATGTAGAATGTTACGTAGGTAACCTTTCCGAAATTTCCCTTGACTTTTACTCATCTCTACCATCCAATCTTCTTCCTCTAATCTTCTACCTCCCACACGTAACTACCCGCCTTAATATTCATCCCCTCGTCGCGCTACGAGGATTTGGATTGGATTATTTAAGTACAGCAGCTCGTAATAAGCTTAATAGATAAAAAGTCCTAAGCTTCCAGCATGTGAGCGAACACCTCACAACAATCCGCACCAAAGCTATCTTTGGGAATATCAGCTTGATATGCGTCCACTCCCCCACAGAAGAAAAAGACGACAGTCAAAGATAACCACCTAGATAGAACATATGTATGTACTCTCAATGTTACAGCTATGACACCAAGGTTGTTCTAGGAGATTTCAACGCGATGCTGGGTAATGAGGATATCTTTGAACAAGTCGTAGGAAAGCACAGCCTACACGACACCACAGCCTAAAACTGATCCAGTAATAAACATTGTGATGGGGCGTAATCTCCTAGTAGCTAGTACACGATTCACATATCTCAATATCTATAAGGGGACCTGGCGGTCTCCTGATCAATTATCTGTTAATCAAATCCATCATATTGCGAACGACCTCAGACATTCCTCCAGCATCTCGAATGTCCGAACTTTCCGAGGAGCCAATATGGGCGCGGATCATTACTTTAATGCAGCCAAGGTACAGACGTATGCGGATATCGCGAACATTGCGGAGTCGAGTAGGACCATCAAAATTTAACGTCGGGAAGCTGCAATCGCAAGAGACCGCCAAGAATTTTGCCGATCGTGTCTCCCTCCAGCTCTCTCGAGAACCGATGTAAAATTGCACAAACCATAGAGCGGCAATGGAGACGTTGTCTTCGCGCCATCAGGGATGCTGCCTCAGATGTATTAGGTTTCCCGATACTCTAGGTACATGCGGAAAAACAGAATGCGTACATGACCACGTTGCACCGATGAACGAGAGCTGCTTGTGAGCTCGCGAGCCAAAAAGAAGGAAGGAGCATGGAAGGAAGGAGAATGGAGGAAAAAGAAAAAAGCGCGCGATCGAGGAGATGGAGAAGAGCAGGAACGACGTTGAAGAGTTTTAAGTAAAGGTAAAACGAACATGCCAAGGTTATAAAGCGACAGCGTTAGCCTGAACATGAATACCTCGTAGTTGAATCACAATCGATGCAGAGAATATGGAAAGACTGTTCCTGCGGATTGTATAATGGCGAAGATGGCCACGATTGCGCTGTCAGGAAGAACACACCATTCACACTTGACGAAGATGAGAGAGAAATTCGTCCAGCCGATTTAGACGAGGTTAAGCCATAGCCATACCGAAACTGAAGTCTTAGTAAAGCTACTGGCGCAGGCCGTCTGCCTGCTGAGCTATTTAGAGCAACTATTAGCTGGAAACATGTGCCAGTACATCTGTAAGATATGGTCGGAAGAAAGCATGCCCCATGTATGGAATCTCAGCATCAGTTGCCCAATCCAAATCCAAAACGGAGAACTCTATCCAGGAAAACCCACGATAAACCAAATATTCACACTGTGGCAGATCTTGGAGGACACCCAAGACACACACAACCATTTTATCGCTTTTAAAGCCGCATATGACAGTGTCTATAGGGACAAACTATATAGAGTCATGTCATGTTTCGAAAACTCTGCCAAAATCATCAGGTGCAGGATGACAATGAAGAATTCTCGCTGCTCGATTAAGGTAGGTAAGGAGTTAACCGAGACCTTCGATGTCAAAAAAGGATTCAGACAGGGTTACGCACTGTATGTATATTTATTCATTATTCTCATTTACAAAATCTGTGCAATTGCTCGCATACGATGATGACATTGACGTGATTGGGAGAACGGAGCGAGACGTCAATGAAGCTTTTGTGAGCATTGATGAAGAAGCGGCTAAAGGTGGATGAAACCAAATATACGTACATGCGCTGTCGTCAAAGAAAGACGCACAATAACGACATCTTGGCCAGAACGTCACTCTTGGCACCTATAGCTTTGATGTAGTTAAGCTTGTCGTCTAACTTGGCTCGCTGGTAACAAGAGGCAACGACACCAGCGCTCAGATTAAACGCAGAGCAACCCTTATCACCCGCTGTTTCTTCAGGCTCAAGAGGCAGTTGAGTAGCAGAGCCCTCTCTCGGAAAACTAAGGTGACCCTCTAGAAAACCATAATCATGCCGGTCTTCTTCTAGAGGCTTGGACTTTATCAAAAATGGATAAAGAAGCCTTTCATCGTTTCGAAAGAAAAATTCTGCGTACAATCTTTGGTCCCGTTCGTGTTGACGGAGATTGGAGGAGAAGATTCAACCACCAACTCAGCGACATCGGCCTAGTACGACGTCTACGGATCTTCGATTCCAACCTGGAAGGCCAACGTCACAGAGGACGGCCGCTTCTAAAGTGGCGCACACAGGTGGAAAGGTACCTTAATCAACTGGGCTTGTGGCACTGGAAACAGCTAGCAAAAGATCGTGCTAGTTGTAGAGGCTAGTTGGTTGAGGCCTAGGTTCCCCCCGAACTGTAGCGCCAGTAAGTAAGTAGTAACTCGGACATACCTAAGTTGTGGGGTAATTCCTTATCCTGCCATGAGATGCCCGCTGGATGGAAACTTTGCTTATTAACACAGACGATGCTATCCTCCTGATGCATGCTCTGAGCATGCAACAAAGAAATTCTATTTTCCCCATAAACACCAGAAGCATCTTCTAAACATCCTATTTGCACAACTCACATCCTTTACATTCTGTTTACTATCAGGCAAGTTCGTTGTAACGTAAACAACCGAAAGAAAAATTTAATTGCAAATGCAACAAAACGCACTTAGCGCCGATGCCCCCTACAACTGCAAACGCCTGCCCAAGTCGCATAGCCTTTCCGCTTTCATACTTTTGCAATATGGAAAAAGCGATTTCCAAAACACATCCAACACTACTTCTCCGCCACGGTCGCATCCACAACTATCAAATACTTAGCTCTGTAGTGTTCTTAACATTTTTCATGACGGCGCGACAGGCTGGCGATTGTTTATTCAATCGCTAACGTTCGGACAGCGGAAATTAATTGGAACTAATGGCGCAAATGCGTTAATGCAATGCATTTGGATACGAGTGTAGTCTACACAATTTGGACTCCTTACCTAACCTGGATGTCGCATCGCTTGCATTCTTGCTTCTATGATGGATCCGATTTTGAGTTCCACAACTAATGTCGAGGCTACCAGTGCCATTGATGTTGTTTACATTACGTAACCCGTAACCCGATGGTACATAGTATAAACACTTGGCAGGAAATTCAATACTCAGCCGTCCTTGCTATTCACTGCTACTAATTAACGTTCGGTAGCCTCTTCTGTCATTGACTTCCATTCAACCACTGGTACTAGTTGGAACCAGGACTCAGTAAGGAGGAAACCGATTATTCATCATTTTAAGTAAACAAAAAACTCTAAACAATAATACCGCGGCATGCACTAAAGGTCAGTTCAATACTTTCTTGAGCGCTCGAATGCAGCAAGTAGGTACTACTCGTATCCTGCCTCGTTTCCATTAACTCGTTTTCACTCGTATTTTGAAAGCAATCACTCCATTTTGGCGTTTTCTGTTTTTTAAGAACAGCACTCGAATCTTTGCTCCTTTCTCTTTGTCCCTGCTGCTCCTGTTTAGACACATGCAGTATTGACATTTAACTAAACAACAACAACCTAATTGGGGGGATGGTTTCTAAATGAAATGTTTGTTCGCATTTGACAGTCCCGTCGAAGGGTGTCAATGTTGCGAATCGAAACTAAAAATTGGGAACAGACAAATGCACGTACTCATGTTGCGTGAGTTGTTTTAGTGCGCAGCGGGTTTCCGGGGACACCGAGAGCGATTTGTTGTTTGGCAGTTCTGCAATGGGATTAGTGGGTGTTAAGTGGCGAGTAGTTGGCGTGACCGGGACTACTAATGGCTGTCGAGAAAGATGAAAGTTTTCCAATGGGGTCAGAGTTCGATGACAGTATTTGTTGTTTTAAGAATTAACTAAAGAATGTCGAAGATAAATGTTTACTCGAATTCTTCCAATACAAATTTAGAAAGCTAGAAGCCACAAGACTCAATAAGCAGGCCTTGCTCTCAAATTAGTATTAGGTAAGCAGCGCAGGGGAGCGCCGTGGTAGGTAGTGTGTTGGCCTCTGACGCCGAGGACACAGGATCGAATCCCGACAACAACCATGTCATCGAACGTGTTTTTCACGATGCTTCTCCTCAGCGGAGTACTGACAAAACCCCCTGTAGTAAAATTGTCAAGAAAAGCTTCTCCAATCTCGCTGTTCAGAACCAGCAATAAACTGTTGGAGCTTGGCTCTGGTCCTTCATGGGCTGTATCGCCACCAAAGAAGAAGAAGTGAAGCACAAGTAAAAATAAGAGTGATCCAAGAATAAAAGAGGAGATTCCCACTGCAAATGCTAATGTGTAAAAAAACACGCAGAAATGTGTTAAATAACACATATTTAACACACCGAAGTGTGTAAATAAAATGAAATGTGTCAATTAACGCGTTGAAAAATTGTTCGAGCCGGATACATGGACGGCCGGACCGAAAAACAAAGACCCTAAACTGCTCCATTTTCCCTTTCTACATTAATCTTTCAAACCAAATGGCATGATCATCATGATGTTGCTTCACAACAAAAAGAAAAAATGTGGTCTACAACCCGCAAGGCCCACACGACTAACTTCCCAGTAGGAAAAATTAATACACCCATTTAATTTCATATTTTTCCATGTTCAACCACCGTCGCAAAAAGAGTGGTTTTATAAGTTTGAGGTGTCTGTGTGTCTGTCTGTGGCATCGTAGCTCCTGAACAAATGGGCCGATTGTGATGCTTTTTAGGGTTCCGTACCCAAAGGTAAAACGGGACCCTATTACTAAGACTTCGCTGTCCGTCCGTCGGTCCGTCCTTCTGTCAATAAGCTGTATCTCATGAACCATGACAGTTAGACAGTTACAATTTTCACAGATGATGTATTTCTGTTGCCGCTATAATGACAAATACTAAAAACAGAATAAAATTAATATTTAAGGGGGGCTCCCATACAACAGACATGATTTTCATCCCCTTGGTCACATACTGACCTAAGGTTAGTCGACAATATCCCACAACCAGTAGCAAACTTCCGAGCTTTGATCCCTATTGTGTCTTTGATGTATTCATTCCAGCTGCAACCCTTTTTTCTGTAATTAAGAACAACCAATAATAAATACCCTTTAAACTTTCATGATCCCTATTGTGTCACTGCTAAGTCAATCCTTGCTGCAAACCCTTTCATGCAATTGCTATTCCCCTCCTTTTCCATCCTCATAGGTTAAGATATCAAACAACAACAAATTCAATTGTTGTGAAATTAACTTTCGATCATATCCCCCAACCAATAAAACACTTCCAAGGATTGATCCCTATTGTGTCCTTGATATATTACTCCTAGCTGCAAACCTTTTTCCCATATTTCCCATTATTGTTATTCACCTTTTCACATCCTTGCTGTCAAGTAAGATAATTGATTTGAATTCAATGGACACTTTGATGATCAACTATCTCATCATGGAGATTTTTGATTATCAAAGTAATATGCCTATAACCTGCTTGCAACCAAGATCTGTCATCATACAAAACATATGATTTAATGTGATGACTGATGAGGTAACATACAACGTCTCTTTCATATACATATACAGATGGTACGGGACCCTTTGTGCGCGAGTCCGACTCGCACTTAGACGAATAATGGGTTCTTAGACGAATAATGGGTAATGTATCGGTTCTCGTCCGGTCACTGCAATCAACCAGCGTCGGGCGCGGTCAATACTTAGATGGGAGACCGCTTGGGAACACCGAGTGTTGTTATTTTTTTTTTTTGCCTTTTTTTTTTTAGTTATTCAATTTCTAGCAAAAAGCGGTAGGACCGATTTTGCTGAAAACCTCATCAGTTCTAAATTACGTAATTACGCGTGGAATGAACCCATGTTCTGTGTCAATACCATCTTTGGTTCTCGAGATAATCAAGACCAACTATCCGAACGCACATGCGTACATACACACACACACACAGACATCTCTATAAAAATGTTGGATTTGGATTCTGGTTACCTTGAACCGCGGAGATATGTCGAAATCGGCCACATTCAATCGAACAAAGAACAATGTTTCGGACTTGATGATCCCCGAAGCGACAAATATTCGGAGAGCTGGGACTAGCTGAGTCTTATTTTTTTTTTTTTTTTTTTTGTTCGCTGCGAAGGGCCTTTACATGACCTTGAGATTTGAACACGGATCACCTAGGTTAAGAGTCCAGTTAACCACAGTGGTTAACAGTGTTAACCACTATTGCCTTCTGATGGCAAGGTTGCACATAGCTTAAAAACATCCCTTTCGTTCGTTTGATTTGATCGTTTTGTTGCGAAGCAATTTGTCGTTGAACAACACAACCTGCAACGTATTTTCAAAACAACAAACTTAAAATTGCATTGGAAATAACTGCAAGGAAAACACACACTTGAGTGTGTTACAGTAACTCATTTACCATTTGCAGTGAAGGTTGATTGATAGGTTGATAGGTTGATTGACGTGATTGGACGGACACAGCGAGACGTCAACACCGACGTATTGGCCAGAACGTCACCATGGGCAGATATAACTTTGAAGTGGTCAAGAAATTCGAGGTCAAGGAGACGCTTGACCTAAGTAAGTAAGTTTCCTAGGCCAGTCTCACGTTAAAACCAACGACTTAGTTTAGTGCAGTTTTCTTCTGGCAACGTGTATTTCTGTACTTACGTCTTCATTTCCATATCACTTCTGCTCACGAGCCAATTCATTTCCAGATCTGATGCAATCCACTTTCTACTCCCGCCTCCCGATTGCAAACAATCTCGAAACGAAATCAAGAAAATTCAATTAAGATTTCCACTCAAAACTTACTTTCGATCCACTTCACCAGATCCTACCTCAACTGCCACTTACTCATAACCTTGACCAGCCACATCCAGCCAAATTAGACACATCAGAATAGAGAATCTAAGCAGATCGATTGCATCCTATCACTTCTGTCCAGATCCAATTGGCAATATAGTCGAAACTGTAACACAACAATCACTGCAATTAATCTAAACATTTATGGGTTTAAATCGACCGCCGCATCTTAGTAGCTTAATATCTGCTGCCCGGTTGCGTACTGGATCGATACAAGTGATCTGGTCCATTTCGAGGAACTCAAATTGCCATTGTAATGGAAATGGAAATGGAAAACCTCTTTGTGGCCACTTAAAATTGGCGCACCATGGGTGTGTGACTGTATCTTCACATGTCTAGACATTAAACGATTGTGGCAACAATCATTTGACAATTCGAGCACTTGAGAGGAGTCCAAACTGACGGATTATTGGCACTAATAGTGTAGTCACACGTACGTTTCCACACCGCGTGGTCGCCTAGGGACCACACACATGCACGATTGACCGGAATGGAAGATTCGCAACATGTGTGGACTTCCTGCACTTCCTTCGAGTCGAGTGCGATATATGGCGATGTGTCGCCCGTAGCAAGGTATCGATTCGTCCTTGTGGTGCGGGTACGGATGCCAGAATGTACCTTCAAACTGTAACAAGGGGCAGTGGGATAGTGACGATCTTGTCAAGTGGCACCGTATGTGGCTGACGACGACGATCTCACTGACATGGCGACTGCCAAGTGCTACTGTTGTCACACTGTCGATGCCGTTGCCCTGTTGCCGGTGCAGGAATGATGATTTGTTTTTGTTTGGGTGTCGCGACATTCAGAGTTTGTAAACACTGTGGTCCTTTAAACCTTTCTGCTTACATATGCATACGAATGAGTAGGCGACGACCTCAAGTAGCTAATTATGAATGTAAACACGTTCGCGCGATCCGGTGGCGTTTCCTTTCGACCTTGCCTTGATTATCCCGAGCTCAACTTACACCCCTAAGTTGATTGTTTTGAAATTCATCCAAGCTAAGGGTTGCAGTTCCAGACAGTTTGATTAGTCTACGAAATGACAAGTACTCTGTGGTGTGGTGTGTTTTGTTGTGCCATATAGCCAGAATGATTGTGTGTCATCCAGGCGTGGACCACACAACATAAACAAGAGTCAAGTGGACATAGGGTCCTGAGACTGCAGTGACTGCTGAGCAATGCTATTATAGATCTGCAGAATGATTTCGCAACTCGAATTGAATCATACTCGTATGAGCGAATTATTTTTCATCTTTATCAGCCCAAGTGGTTTTCGGATAGCGGGCGGACTACAGATTGCTAGTTGTTTGCGTAAAGTGGCACTTTAATGTTGATGTAGCTGGTGGTGGTTGCGTACTTATCGGTTATGGCGGCTCTGCTGATGGAATAGCGGTTGAGGAATTTCGATTGCAAAGTGAATACGAGTGGATTGCCTTTAATTCGTGGAGTGCTTCCGCTGAAGTGGATCAAAGTGGCATTCGAGGCGCTTTTGGCTGATGCACTGATGGAATTTAGAGGTCACGGTTTTCACATCAATTAGATACGAGCCAATGGGGGATAAATAAAAAACAGTTTTTTCGAAGTTTGATTTTTTTTCCGAATACGTACTTCCCATATGGGTCAATGTCAATAGTGTTTGGTACAAATAAGCTGTTCGATGTTCAATCGTAGAATGCGCACCTACAGGTGTCGGGACTACATGGGAGAGGGTGTAATTTCTGGAGTCAAAGTCGAGTTTTTCTCTAGCCACCAACAATACTGACACTGTCGGTGCGAAAGACGTATGCACAATTGCAACATGATACTGCCTGACCTACTGAGCATGAGCCAATACGACTTGCAGAGCACAACATTGCGCTTGAAAGAAGGCAGTCGTTGCTGGATATCCTTAAGATTAGCGGCACCATTCTTGTCGAAGAATAGGAAAGCATTCGAAGGACCAAAGCCGCTAGGTTAGGTTAGGCTGGGTTAGTAGTTAAGTGCCCTATTGACGTGAGGTCAAGGCTCACTTAGATTACGAGGAGTCCATTGTGCCCAGTTTAGGATCTCTCTAGAGGGGAACCTATTAGTTGCCCGCTGAGCCGAACCACCTAGATGCAGTTAAGAATCCCAGCAGTTTGTTCAGCTTAATGCCCCTTGCCTCCTCTAAGCCCAAAAAAGAAGTGGCTTCCAAGGAACGTATGTATGTATATCTTTTCAGGGTCAGTGCCGGGCATTCACACAGCAGGTGACGAATGCATTCTATTTTCTCTTCGTCCCTACAGCTTCTACGAAATTCGTTTTAGGGCTGGCCTAGTCTAGCAGCATGATAGGATATCATGTAGTGCCCAGTGAAGGTACCGACTTACCTTCTTACTTACTTAGGTGGCGCTACAGTCCGGTGTGAACCTAGTCCTCAACCAACAGACTTCTCCAGCTGGTTTTTTACCTTAACCAAGTTGGTTAAGGTTCCCTTCCACCTCTGTGCACTACCTTATATTCGGTCGTTCCCTGATGCGTTGTCCCTCGGGATTGGACTCGTAGACTCTTCGGGCCGGAGCTGTGTTATCATGGCCTAGCCATCTTAGACGTTGGAAACGTAGACGTCGTACTAGGCCGATGTCGCTGTACAACCCATATAGTTCGTCGTTGTATCTTCTCCTCTACTTCCCGTTTATACAAAAGGTACATATGTATGTAGAAACGACCAAGGGCCTCTTCATCCGCTTTCGTTAAGGTCCAGACCTATGCGCCATAGGGGAGGACCGGGATGATTAAGGTTTTGTACAGCGCACCTTTGGTCTTTCGAGAGAAGGCTCTACTTCTCAATTTACTCTGGAGCCCAAAGAACCAGCAGTTGGCAAGAGTAATTCTGCGTTTGATCTCAGCGCTACTAGTGTTATTGTCGCTGGTCACTAGTGAGCCAAGGTGGACGAAGTCCTTAACCACTTCGAGTCTGTTCCTGCCAATTGTGACGTTCTGGCCGAGATGTTGGTGGTGTGCGTCTTTTTTGGTTGACAGCATATAATTCGTTTTACACACGTTAACTGCTTCTGCTTCAATGCTTTCAAATGCATCATTGACGTCCCGCTATCTTCATCCAATTACGCCAATGTCATCTACGCATGCAAGCAATTGTGTAGTGGTATAGCACGTTGTTGAAGAAATTACGTGAAAGTGCGTCACCTTACCTAAATCCTTTTTTAACATCAAAAGTCCCGGTTAGTTCTCTACCGACCTTAATGGAGCATCGGGAGTGCTTCATTGTCATTCTGCACAATCTGACGAGTTTGGCAGGGATGTCAAAACTAGACATGCCTCCATATATGTAGCTCGTCTCTATGCTCACTGTCATACGCGGCCTTGAAATCGATGAAAAGATGATGGATCTTCTCCAAGATCTGCCGCAGTGTGAATATCTGGTCTATTGTGGACTTACCTGGTCTGAAAGGACACCGATAAGAACCTATCAGATTATCCACAAAGGGTTTCAGGCGCTCAGACTGTACGGAAGAGAAGATTTTCTATGCGATGTTAAGGAGCCTTATCCCCCTGTAATTGGCCCAATTATAGGGGTTTCCTTTCTTGTGGACTAGACAAACGATGCTGAGATTCCATTCGTCGGGCATACTTTCCTCCGACCATATAATACAGATGAACTAGTGCGTGCGGCCTACCAGATCAGAGATGACCTGGATGACACCGACTACCAGTTGTACTCTACTAAAATTTGGCAGACTTTTCGTCCTTTTCTTATCATAGACGAGCCATGCCAATCTTGCCGTGGCGCATGAGTCTAATTGACACCATCGAATTGGCTTTTACTAATAGTTCCCCCTCTATTTCGTTGAATTGTGTGTTAAGTGGAATTTTAGCCTCAGTTGTGATCCGCGTGAAATCTGCGCCTGATCCTAGTCTGGCTAGTTCGTCCGCCTTCTCATTACCGGTGTACTCACATGCCCTGATACCCAGCCGATGATCACCTCGTTGGCTTCCGATATCTCTGCTAGTCTTTCTTTACAGATTTTTTCGAGTTTGGATCTTATCCATGTTGCTTATAGAGCCTTAATGGCTGCCTGACTGTCAACATAGATCTTGGTTCTCTTACCTGAGAGATTCTCCCTAAGAATCAGATCCGCAGCCCGTTCAATTGCGACGATCTCAGCCTGGAAGACACTACAGCCATCATCAAGTCTCTAGGAGTGATATGCTTTCTGAGGTTCGAAGTAGACTCCGGCTGGTACTCTTTTGTGTTTACCATACCACTGGCCCATTTATCTCTAAAGGGATTCCTGATAGAGAATCTCCTCTCACAGCAAGAAAATGGGGTGGTATAGTCCGTTTCGGTTGCGGACCTCAAGATAGCCCATCGATCCAGAATTGTTGCGTGGCCATGAGGAATCCTTGTCCAAAGACTGGATTTCTGCATCCCTAGTGCAACCCTGGCTGCAATATTTTCGCAAAATATGGTGGAAGGTTCACCATCGCTTCAAGGGCTGCCGTTGGTGTTCCCTCTGAATACGTGTAGACCTTTGGGGGTTGCATTTCTTCTCAAGTGCTGTCCACCAGACTAAAACAGGTCTTACCCGCGCAGTGTATAGCCAGTGTACCACCTTTGGTTTAAAGTCCCATGTCTTTCCAAAAGCTACTTTGCAGAAGTTTAGTGCCACGTAAGCTTTTTTAGTTATTTTATTTATGTTGTCTTTCCATCTAAGCTTGGAATCTAAAATTATGACAAGATTCTTAGGGGACTTCTTCGGAGTCAGATCGATACCATTCATGCGTGGATATGTGTAATTCGGCATTGATATTTCCCTTGTGAAGGTGACAATCTCGGTTTTCGTTGGGTTCACCCTCTTCCTTTGACCCAGTTATTCACCAACTTTCACTGGGGATACCAGGATGGTAATGTCGTCAGCGTTAGCCGTGGCATCGCACACATGCGTTGGGTGATTGAGACAAGTAGCTACCTCATCTCTTATGTATTTGTCGATTAGTCGTTCCATTAGGAAGGACGATAGGCTTTGCTGTGGCATGGTTGACCTTCTCCGACTTGGGTATAAACACCATCCTAACCTCCCTCCATGCCTGTGGGACATAACCCATCCTTAAATAATTAATAAAGTCAGTTCTTACTCGTTGAACATCAGTCAAGTGGTTAAGGAAGTAGGATCCTAGATAGCGTTTCCTGATAAAACAGAGAGCCGGACAGGCGCAGAGTAGGTGATGAATAGATTCGACCTCCTCTTCGTGAGGGAGGTGATGACACCAATAATTTTGTAGAAGTCAGGGAGATTAGTCCCTTGGTCCATTGACTGTCAAGCCGAGGCCAGATTTGTCTATTGATGAGGCATGGTTGCCCCTGGGTCCATCTCAGGTCCATCACCGCCATGGCGAGGTTTATGAGTTTAAGTATACCTGCGCATGCCATGTTTGATTGCTGCGTCGTTCCTTGTCTGGCGAGTGCGTCAGCACTTTCATTCCCTGAGATATCGCTGTGTCCTGGTACCCATAGTGGATGTGTGTATGTTAAACTGTTCGGGCATCTCGTTAAAAGATAGGCGGCAGTCGGAGTACACATATGTAGAACTCCAGCGATTTTAGGTCTGCTTCACGGTCTGTGAGGATTCGAATATCCGTAGTAGATATTACCTTCCACTTCAGCCAAGACAAGTTCTCCTTTGTTGCCAACAACTCCGCCTGAAAAACGCTGCAATAATCCGGTAGTTTTAGAGTCTGGCTTATGCTTAATTGTTTGCAAAACACCAGTGCAGTCCTCCAGACTACCACTCCAAACATTAGAATAGGTCTAAAGACTGGAATATATAGCCACAGGGTAAGTTTAGGGTTGAATCCCCATTTTTTCACCAATGCTTTCTTACAAGTATAGAGAGCTTTAGTTGCTTTTTTTGCATGCTCGATTGCATTATGGTCAGAGGAAAACATGCCCGAGGAATGGAGTTGGAGCATCGTTTGCCCGATCCACAAGAAAGGAGACCTCTCTGACTGCGCCAACTACAAAGGAATAAGTCTTCTTAACGTCGCCTACAAAACCTTCTCTGCCGTTTTGTGCGAACGCCTGGAGCCATTTGTAAATAAGCTGATAGGTCGTTATCAGTGCGGATTCAGGCCAGGGTAGTCCACCATCAACCAAATCTTCTCACCACGGCAAATCCTGAAAAAAACCAATGAATTCCAAGTCGAAACTCATCACCCATTTGTCGACTTCAAAGCCGCATACGAAGGCGTGATTAGAGACGAGCTCTATAACGCTATGTCGCAATGTTTGGCGGTAAACGAGGGCAAAACTAAATATATGCTGTGATCAAAATAGGACGCTCACCACCGACGTCTCGGCCAGAACGTTTGTATTGGCAGATATAAGTTCGAGGTAGTTAAGGACTTCGTCTACCTTGGCTCCGCAGCGACCTGGAACAACGACGTCAGTTCCAAAATCAAACTCAGAATCACTCTTGCCAATCGCTGTTTCTTTGGGCTCAAAAGGCAACTGAGTTATCATCCCGGTCCTGCCTGTTGTACGGCGCAGAAGCATGGACACTATCAAAAGCGGATGAGGAGGCCCTTGGTCGGTTCGGGAGAAAGATTTTGCTCGTGATTTTCGGGCCAATAAACGCAGACGGGGGATGGAGGAAAAGATTCAACCATGAACTTTACGGACTGTACAGCGACATGAGTCTAGTCAGGCGTCTACGGATTCAATGCCTAAGATGGCTGGGCCATGTAGAGCGAATGGACACCCCAGCTCCAGCTCGGAGAGCCTTTGAATCCAACCCCGAGGAACGAAGAAGCAGAGAATGGCCGCACTTAAGATGGCGCACACAGGTGGAAGGGGACCTCAGCCAACTGGGTGTGCGGCAATGGAAAAGGCTAGCAAAAGATCGTGCTAGTTGGAGGGGCATGTTGGTTGAGGCCCAGGTTCACCCCGAACTGTAGCGCCCATTAAGAAGAAGAAGTTTGTGCAAGTTCGATGGGGTAGATTCGATCCGGCCCTGATGATTTGAAGGGCCCGAAACTTTTCATCCCTTAAGTGATTTTCTCTTTAGAGATCATACTGTTCCACTATCGCGGGAGAAGTATGAGTTATCCGCGTTTGCGCTGAGTTCTGCGTCTCAGAGTAGGCTGGGAAGTGCGCATTGAGGAAAAGATTGAGTGTTTCTTCGTCTGACGTTGTCCAGACACCATTGCATAAGAAGCAGCTATGAGTTAACGGATCTTTCGACTTTTCTTAATCTGGAGGCATCTGAGATTCTCTCCACTTCAGAATAGTTTTCGTGATTTTTCTTGTTCCTTTCTCAGAGCTTGCGTATTAGCCTTGAGTGATTCTTTGTCTCGGCTTCAGTCCGTGTCATTTTTAGTGTTCTGACAAAGTCACTAAGGCGCATCCTCTTATGGTATATTGTTCACCTCGAGGAACAGTAACTGCCGCTGTACCATATTGCAAGATGAAAGCACCTCGAGACCTGACCAGAGCAGCATCTACATACTATGTATATGTTTACTAAAATACAAATATTGGTTCAACCAACTTCCGCGATCTCCAATTACACTCTAGTTAGCTAGTGGATGCCTGGTCCAATAATAAGAAATCGGCCACAGTGTCGCTTTCTCAAAGTCAATTAGACGGGCACTCTTTGATTGATTCTTTTGCTTGTCCCTTTAAATATAGAAATAAGGTCGTTTACCAAACGAGTAGTAGCATACTAAAGAGAACAGTACTAGAATAGGGATAGAAAGTAACACTCTGTTACAATAAGCAAACGGAGCAAAGAAGTTGATCGCGATTAACATGGTAAACGCCAGTTTCAATCTCTGTCGCTGCTCAATTCAAGTTGACACACAGCCTCTGCGTGGCCTTCCCTGGATAGCTGCCCTAGCACCCGCCAGCTAGTGAACCAATGTGTGCAGCGATGCAACCCCTTGTTCCTGGGGAAAAAGGAATCTCGCCCTCCAGGTTGGGGTTGTGCTTAGGGGTAACATCCCTATCACGGAAAAAAACACAAAAAAAAAAACTTGATCCGAAACAACTACAAGCAACCGAAACGGACAAAGCTGACGACCGCTGCAAACGACTAAAGGACTTGAGAGTCTGCACCTGGAATACGAGGTCCTTTAACAGACCGGCGATCAATTGGAACAAGCCCTCAGTTGCTATAAGGCAGATATAACCGCACTCCAAGAAGTGCGATGGGATGGCCCAGGCAAGAGACGGATGAAAAACGGCGACATCTGCGACTGCTACAAGAAGAACAAACAGGGATTATTCGAGTGCGGATTCGTTATTCGAGGAAGACTCCGGCAAAAAGTCTTAAGTTTTCGGGATGTAAGTGAACGCCTCGTAACAATCCAGATCAAAGCTAAGTTTGGAAACATTAGCTTGATATGGGCTCACGCCCCAACCGAAGAAAGGGACGATCGACTCAAAGAAGAGTTTACCGATCTTTTAGACAGAACTTATGCCCAATGTCCAAGGTACGACACAAATACAGTTCTAAGAGATTTTAATGGAAAACTGGGCAAAGAGGACATACATACATATTTGAGTCGATCACGGGAAAATATAGCCTAAAGGACACCACGAACGAACATCGGCTACTCGACTTCCTAGCGGGTCGCAACCGCCTTCTAGCACACGATTCCCGAATTTCAATATTCACAAAGGAACCTGGCGATCACCTGATCAATCTGATCGACGCCAGATAACCCTCCAGCATCCGAGATATACGAACCTTCCAAGGAGCCAAAATCGACTCAGATTACTACCTTATTGTAGCCAAGGTGCGATTGAAGATATCAAGGATGCCACGGAGTAGAGCTGGACGTCGGAAAGCTAGAATCGCAGGAGACCGCTAGGACCTTTGCCGATCGAATTTCCCTCAACTTCTCGCAAACTCCAATGACACCGGAGCAACCCACAGAACAACAGTGGGAGCATTGCCAGCGTGCCATCAGAGATGCTGCCTCTGATGTGTTGGGTTGCAAGCCACCGTCAGCTAGAAACACCTGGTTGTTCATGGCGGGCAAGGCCATGTAGCAAAGCAAAAAGCCTACAAAGCCATGCTACATAGACGGACGAGAGCCATTCGTGAACACTACGAGCAGAAACGGAGAGAGGAACACACGCTTTTAAGGAAGAAAAAAAGACAGCACGAAAAGCGTGAGATCGAGGAGATGGAGAGGTGCTATCACAGGAATCATGATCGCAAGTTTTACGAAAAAGTAAAACGAGCATGCAAGGGCTATAAAGCCAAAGCAGAAGCATCTAGGGATGAGACGGACAGCTAGTAGTAGAGTCATAGTCGAAGCTGAGAATATGGAAAGAACGCTTCTGTAGACTGTTTAACGGAGATGAAAGAATACCGCTGTCAGGACGAATGATCCATTCGCAACGGACGAAGATGCAAGAAAATTCCGTCCACAATAGACCAGATATTCACACTGCGGCAGATCTTGGAGAAGACCAAGGAATACCAAATCGACACCCATCACCTTTTCGTCGATTTCAATGCCGCGTATGACAGTGAGCATAAAGACGAACTATACGGAGGCATGTCTAGTTTGGACATCCCTGCCAAGCTCGTCAGATTGTGCAGAATGACGATGAAGTACTCTCGCTGCTCCATTAAGGTCGATAGCGAATTAACCACGATTTTGGATGTTATAAAAGGATTTAGACTGCCATGTAATTTCTTCAACATCGTGCTTGAAAAGACGACTGCTTGCGTACGCGGATGACATGACAAGCGTTGGAAAGCATTGAAACAGAAGCGACTAAAATGGGTCTTTCGGTTAACGAGGGTAAAACGAAATATATGGTGTCAACCAAAAAAGACGCGCAACACCGACGTCGCGGTCAGAACGTCACAATTGGCGCACACAGGTGGAAGGGGACCTTGACTGACTGGGAGTGCGTTGCTGGGAACAGCTGGCAAAAGACCGTGCCAGCTGGAGAAGTTTGTTGGTTCAGGGCCCAGATTCACACCGGACTGTAGCGCCACCTAAATAAGTAAGTAAGAGGGCTTTTTCGTTCCGATGCTAAGGCACAGGTTTTACGTCTTTTGAATTGGTTTGGAATACCTTTAGATACTCACCCCGACGGGTCACTGGTCTCATTCTTCGAAGGTACCTACTAAAGAAGGCAAGTGGCCTGGCTCCACTCAATTAGTTGGGAAATATTTGCGTCTACTCCTGGCGCTTTAGCAATTAGCATACGCCCGAGTGCTCAACAATAGGCACGTCCATCCATCTCCCGCCACTTTTTAGAAAATACCTATCCGTTCCGAGAAAAACAATTTATTGTTCTATCTACGTAGTATACATCCATTCGTTCCTCATTTATTTTCTTAGTTAACACTTATGTATCTAGCTACACATAACGTCTCATTAGTCTAACACTTAAAGCATATTCTTACGTACTGTCGGTATACGATTTCGAACGCAACTCATCCCAGACGTCCGTTCTGATCCGATTTCAAAAACCAAAAAAAAAACTTTTTCTTTTCTATTTACAATCACAACGTCACTAAGTGTCACCCCGTTGGGTTCTAGTCAATTTCCACATTTTCGCACTCTTCCTCTATGACCTCACTGTCGGCGCCGCTCTCTGTGGTCGCCGAGATGCCTGTCGTATTCGGGGATGACGAACTGCCGCCTATGACATCCAATCGTCGATCGTCGCAGGACGAATGCACTGGGCTGGACGAATCCCGACTGTGTGTTGGCGATGTATCGGTGTATCGAAGACCGTCGTCGGATTTCGAGAAATTCAATGGTGCAGCTTTCAGATGGGACAGAAAATTCTGTGATGAAAGCTGAGCGGGTGAAGCCGGATGCGCTCCATTTGGCGGGGGAATGGCAGTGGGAATCTTGGTTTGATAAAAATACGGGAATGGAACTTGTGGTAACGGCACACCATACGCCATTTGGATCTGTAACAAAAAGAGAAGAACCTTAGTAAAGGGCTTCGTCGGGCATGGGGTGTTTGAGACCCACCTGATGGCGATAGATGTTTAGGAGCGCTGGGTCCAATCCACCCGGGTACGGACCTTGCGAAAACACGTGAGCATATGGATTATCATCCCGCACCAAGACCTGCACGGGAACCCTCTTGGTTGCATTGAGGAGGGCTGCCTCATGCTGCTGGATCTGCTTCCTCTTTGTTTTGTAGCGACGGTTCTGGAACCAAATCTTCACCTGAGTCTCTGTAAGCCGGAGACTCTTTGCCATTTCTGATCGTTCCGGCCCGGAGAGATATCGCTGTTGGGCGAATCGTCGTTCCAACTCGAAAACCTGTGCGTGACTAAAGGCCGCTCGTGACCTCTTCTTGCGGCTGTTACCATTCATTCCTTCATCATGCAGGTGTAATTGCTGGCCCGTCTGATACATCGGCGGCGGAGAGTCACAGTCTAGAATGAGAGCACAGACAATGGTGTCAAAAAACCTTTCAGTATGCACTTAGACCTATAATAAAAGGTGAACGGTGCCAGGCGATGGCTTACACTCGCTAATAGCTTACCTGAGTCATTACTGGCACACCGCCGCATGTCAATTGGGTGCATCCTGCCGCCACCCTCCGATGACGATGGTGGCGAATGGAAAAGTTTAATTTGTGCTGCCGCCGCCGCTGCTGCTGCTGCTGCCGACCGACTAATGTATCCTTCGCCGTGGTTGTTATTGTTGTAATATTGGAAGTAGTCATTCTCACAAGTTGGACTTGGATTGGAGGCAGTTTCTGGCGAATGCCGCGAATTGAGCTTGTATATGCTGAGCTCATGTTGACCGAGCATCGGTCCGGATTCTAGCGATTTCCGACGCGAGATATGCGGCGTGATTGTCGTATTGTTGCGCGTAAGGATGTCGTTTATCGAGAACGGTGTCGAAAGATTCTTACTGCTACTCAGGGTATCCATTATAGTCGAGCAGTGATAGATAGAAGAGTGAATAAAACACGAAAATTATATTTAGTGGTCCGACGACAACTGACGTGGTTCGGAGTTCGCGACCGAATGAATACTTTAGCGTGGCCGCAAGTGCTCAAATAGTCCTCCTCGATCGGTCCACAATGAATGAGTGTACTGAGTACTGAGTACTGAGGACTGCTCAGTACAGAACACAATATTTCCACCCTCTCTGTAAGCAGTGCTAAGTGCCCATAATCGAAGTCTATTTTTAACCCTCCGACATTGGACGAAAGAGATGCGTTTCTCTGTGTGCATGCACGTTACCAGTGTATAGGTCTGTGGCTGGCAACTTAAGCATCCGACAAGTGCCAGTGATTTACGATGGGTGCCCGATGCTATCTCGCTCCTTTGCATGGATTTACTACTACCTCTCGAGGGTGAGTTCTTTCAACTCTTCGGTGGGAAGTGTCGGTGTGAAGAAAATCTTCTTAGGAAAGTATCTGGCAGATAGTAAAAGTGCTCTCCTATTGGCTGTCGCCTGTGGCAATTCGACGTTTCTTATTGGAAGATGGACGAGGGAAAACTGGTGGATTCTTCCCACGTTGCTGGAACGTTAGTGTTTGGTTTGGTCCATTACCGCATACTTGGGGGGTGATTTCGGTGTTTGGAATTGATTTTGTTGCTGAAAGGGAGTGACGTTGATTAGAGGTTAATTGTATTACCGGATGGATTGGCAATTTGGTGTAGTGGGAAACCTGCACCTCGGGCGTTGAGTTTCTTGGTTAGCTGAGAAGTTCAGTGAATTGGTTTTTCATTGCATTACCACCCCGGGAGCACAGGTTTTTGAGGGTTGATTAGTGGAACGTATTGTGATGATTATTGTTGGAGTTGAATATGTTGATACTTACATATGTATGATGTGGTGACGCTGCCAGTGGCGGCGAGGACACTTTCAAGTGAATGAGTTTGAATAAGGAGATTGTAATTAATAAGCGGTTTAAGCACAACCGGAAGGATATGAGAGACACGTGTGTGGATTTATTGACACGTAATTAGATACTTTTGAATTGTTTCACTGTGAGGTTGGTAGAAGAAGGGATAGAAATCGGGTAATCCCGGTCGTTCTTTTTGCCCGCGGAAATGTTTGTACTTGTCGTCGAACTCTATGGTATTGGCATAGTCAACTGTAGAGATTGATGAAAATTGTCGACGTACGAAGCTATAGGAAATCGTGTGAGTTCTTAAATATGTAAGTCGTTATAGCGGGTGGTAAACGATTAGCAAAGGCATCGTAGCGTATCAGACATGCAGCCGAACATCAAGCAGTTCTGTTAGTAAGTCCTATTTCCACCTCCTCATGGTGATACCTGGGAAATCGCGAACGGAAAGGAGCGAACGGCGAGTTTCCTAGGCCACAAAACAGGATAAGTGTCGGTAAGTGGCCCGGCAAGCCATACCTGGAAAAAACCAACAAACCAAAAATCGAAAAAAAGCTCGGATATAAAAAAACGGACGGATTAACCGATGACGACCCAGGAAGCAACAAAGGGAAAAGCAAAATGATATTCGGCTTCGTACGTGGAATGTAAGGTCCCTCAACAGACCACGTGCAGCCGAACAACCTGCGAAAGCCCTAGACTATTACAAGGCAGATATTACCGCAATCCAGGAAGTGCGATAGGATGGACCGGGCAAAAAGAGGATGAGAAACTGTGATATCTACTACGGCGACTGGTACAAGGAGAGAAGACAACGCTTATTCGGATGTGGTGTTATTAGAGGTAGACTTAGGCAAAAGTCTGTAAGCGAACGCCTCATGACAATCCGCATCAAGGCTACATTCGCAAACAGCAGCCTAATTTGCGCTCACGCACCAACAATGGATCAATAAAAATATTTCTGATAAGAAATCTCGAAATTGAGTTTCTAAGCGTGGACAAGCGATTCATGCAGACATAAGCGTTTACACCTAGCCTCTGTCAACGAACTCCTACTCTTACCTCGAATCTCGAGTGAATCTCGGGAGCCTAGTATGTACCTTCGATCGAAGCCAACCCTATGGAAAGTTGTTGGGGGCTGCTAGCGAGAGACGGGAAAGTGTAACAGTAAGTGGATCTAGGGCTTAACTCTTCTTCAGGACGACGGCGGAGGAGCTAATCAATCGATCGGTCAACGGCGGCCTTGAAAGCTCCGATTAGTGGGAGCCACTTGAACCACACCGCTTTTAGGTTGTTCGGACATATTTTGTTTCTCATGTCCGAAAGGAAGCTTCAATGGTCAGATCGGGACCCTAGAAAAGAGGCGGCAGATGAGCCCTACATGGTAAAGCCATTGGTGGCGCCCACAACTTCAGCAAGGTTACCGACACCGGGTTCACCCAGACCCTCCACCTGAGGCTTGAGAAAAAGGGCCTGGCCTCCCAGTTGGGGCGTGGGGCGTGCGTGGGGCTAACTCCCTCACCACGTAAAAAAATAAATAGTTCAGAGACGACCACAAGTCTCGGACAAGGACGAATTTACTGTTGACGACCACATCAACGTCTAAAAGGAAACGAATTCCGGATCTGCACCTGGAACGTTAGGTCCCTCAACAGACCAGGCCGGACAACTGGTCAACTCTCTAGACTGCTATAAGGCAGACATTACCGCGCTCCAAGAAGGAAGTCCAATGGGATGGGCCAGGCAAAAAGCGGATGCAAAACTGTGATATATACTACCGAAACTTCTACAGAGAATTTGTTATTCGAGGCAGACTAAGGAAAAAAGTCTTAAGCTTTGAGTATGTAAGCGAACGCCTCATAACTATCCGCATTAAGGCCAATCTCGGCAATATCAGCTTAATATGTGTCCACGCCGTGGCGTGGTGGAGAACACCGTGGCGCAGTGGGTAGTGTGGCCTCTGTGGCCTCCTAAGCGGGGTTCTGACAAAACTCCCTGTAGTAAAATTGTCATGAAAAGCTTCTCGAAATTCACCGTTCGGAACCGGCTATAAACTGTAGGTCCCTTTCACCTATGGAAAAATGAAATCACACACAACCTGAGCTCGGCTCAGGTCCTTCATGGACTGTAACGCCAGCATACATATGTACATGTGTCCATGCCCCCACAGGGGAGAACGACGACCGACATGCATAAAGACGACTTCTATAATCTGCTAGGCGGAACACATTCTTCAATGCGAAGCTGGGTAAGGAAGCTATCTTTGAACGAGTCATAGGAAATCCCAGCCTTACAACACTACGTCAGAGAACGGACTAATGCTAATGGATTTTAGGGCGGGACATATTCTCGTAGTAGTAAGTACACGACTCCCACACCTTAACATCCATAAGGGGACCTGGCGGTCCCCCGATCAATCGACAACCAATCAAATTGATCACATTGCGATCGACGACAGACACTCCTCCAGCATCCTACATGTCCGAACCTTTCAAGAAGCCAACATCGACTCGAATCATTACATTGTTGTAGCCAAGGTACGGATGCGAATTTTTCGGAATCAACGAAGTCGGGCAAGAACAACAACATTTAACGTCGGAAGGCTACAATCGCAAGAGACTACCCAGATCTTCGCCGATTAAGTCCCCTTCAGGCTCTCTCAAGTCCCGTTGCAATCTGCACAAACCATAGAACAGCAATTGAGTCGTCGTTAGAACGCCTTCAGGTTTCAAGCCACCATCTTCGAGAAACCCCTGGTTTGATGATGAGTTCAGACAGGTCCATGTAGAGAAACAGAATGCATATATGGCTACACTGCATCGACGGACGAGAGGCGCCCGCGAGCTCTATGAACAGAAAAGGAGGGAGGAGCATGCGTTTCTGAAACTTCTGAAACCATTCGTGGACAATCTGATAGATTCCTACCAGTGTGGTTTCAGGCCAGAAAAATCCACGATAGACCAGATAGACCAGAAGAAGATTCAACCACGAAGTGTACGGGCTGTGAAGCGACATCGGCCTAGTTAGACGTCTTCGGATCCAACGTCTAAGATGGTTGGGCCATGTAGAGCGAATGGACATCACCGCTCCGTCCCGAAGAGCCTTTGACTCAACCCCGAGGAACGACGCAGCAGAGAGCGACCGCATCTGAGGTGGCGCGCACAGGTCGGAAGGGACCTCAACCAACTGGGCGTGTGGCACTGGAAGCAGCTGGCGAAAGATCTTGCCGCCTGGGAGATGCTTGTTGGCTTAAGCCTTAGTTCACCCCTGTATCGCCATCTAGGTAAGTAAGTAAGACCCCAGCAAACGGGGTCTTACTTACCTCACGTAAAATGTGAGGTCCCTTAAGAGATGAACTCACGGAGATCCTTGACTACTAAAAGGCAGACATTACCGCAGTCCAGGAAGTGGAATGGGCCGGGCAAAAAGAGGATGAAAAACTGCTTCCTTTACTACGGCGGCGGTTGTTATAGAGGGAGAAGGCAGAAAGTCTTAAGCTTTAAATGTATAACCGAGCGCCTCATAACAATCCCCATCAAGGCCAATTTCGGCAACATTAGCCTGATTTGCGCCCACACGCCGTCAGAGGACAAGGATGGCAACAGCAAGGATGACATCTATGATCTCGAAGAAAGAACACAGGATCAGTGCCCCAGTCAATGCCAATGTTCCAGAAAATTTTAATTCACAACGGGGTAATGAAAAAATCTTTGCTTTCCGGAAACAGACTCAGGTCCGTGGACTTCGCCTCGGGGCGGAACCTGTCTGTAATGAGTACGCTGCTCTCACACCATAAAGGGACCTGGCGATCCCCTGACCAATCAACCGTCTACCAGATAGAGACAATCGTGTGAAACTGACTAGAGGCTTGATCTTCCGAAATTCCGTTCAACAGCTGGCTTATGCGTATGATATTGATGTGACTGGTCGAAGCGGAAGCAGCTAATGAGGCAAACCGAAGTCATCAATACAACGATCCGGACAGAGCGTCGTATGCAAGAATTTCGAGGTAGTCAAGCATTTCATGTCAGATCTGCAATAACTAATACGAACATCAGTACTGAGGTTAAACAAAGAATAACTCTTGCCAATCGCTGTTTAGGCTCAAAAGGCAATTAGTAATAGAGCCATCTCTCGAAAAACCAACGGCCTTATATAACAACCTAATTATCCCAATTCTGCTTTATGGTGCAGAGGCTTGGACGCTGTTTAAAGCGGATGAGAAAAATTATTTGGTCCTCTTTGCGTTGACGGCATCTGAAAGAGAAGACTCAACTACGAATTGTATGGTCTGTACGGCGGCATGAGCCTGGTAAAACGTCCAGGGATACAACGCTTAAGATGGCTAGGCCATGTAGAGCGTATGGACAACATAGCTCCAGCCCGAAGAATCTTCGGTCGTTGGGGCAACGCAAGATTAGACGCTCTCGAATCAGGTACAAGTGAAGAAGGTACTCAACCAACTTGGCGTACATGACTGGAGATGGCTGGTAAGAGATCGTGCTGGCTGAAGTCGCTTTTTGATTGAAGTTGAATAGCCAGAAGCCGCACAGTGCCAATTCAAGTAAATACGGTAGTTGTGGAACGAAAGAGGTCGAGTTTTTTTGAAATGGTCCCGAATATCCAATGTAGTGTGAATTGATGCGTTATCGTGGTGCAAAAATCAAGAATTGTGATTAAATTTTGAGTAAAATCTGAGCAAAAACCCACGGAAATCCTTCAAAAATTGCCGGTAGTGTATGAAGTCGATTGTATGTAAGTCGGAAATGCATGTGTTTAATGGGCTAAGAGGTTCAAGAAGGGCCGTAAATCAGTAGAAGACGAACCAGGTGAAGGAGCGGCATCCTTTATCGTGAGTATGTTCCTACTCACCAGACAATGACTGGACAGTTCTATGCTGGCATTCTGAAAAGGCTGCAAGCACGTATTTTCCATATGTGACCTGAACTCGTCAAGAAGGGCTTGTTCTTAGACTACGACAATACGGCGGCCCGTTCATCGTTGATTGTGCAAGAGTTTTTGGTAAAAGATGAAGTCACACCCCAAGGAAACGATGTAGAGAACGTCGAAGAAGCTGAAGAAGTTATTTTCGGAGGATTATCAAGAGTGCTTCGAATCGTGTTAGCAATCGTTTGAGTCCGTGTGTAGAGGTCGAGGGGTCTATGGTCAACGTCGATAATAATAAAATTTTTCGGCAAACCTTATTTGCCTGTTTTTGCTTACGAATTCCCGGAACTTAATTGCCACACCTCGTATATTGGTTTTCTCTTTTATGATCAGTTTATGCGCAGTAAACCAATATCAACGTTCCCTGTTCTTTCGAGAGCTTTACAATGACATCTCTAATCAGCTTAAGATAAGAAGGAGAATTGATGTAGATTGGAAATATTACAGGTCCCAAAGCAAGACCTTGAGGAAAGGCGTTTATTAGAGAATAAAGTTTCCAGACCAAAGAAAGATCGTAATAACTGCAGACCAATTCATGCTCCCAAGCTTCGTTTCAAAGGGATTAACAGATATTAAGCTCAGTTTTAGTTAGCTTGGATGGTGTTACAGCCCCTGAAGGACCAGAGCCAAGCTTCTCTTAATCACCCATGTTGTGTGTGATTTATTTTTCACATAGGTGAGAGGGACCTACAGTTTAATGCCGATTCCGAACGGCGTGAGTCGAGAAGCTTTTTCACGGCAAGTATACTACGGGGGGTTTTGCCAGTACCCCACCGAGGAGAAACGCCGCGAAATTAAACATTCGATGGCGTTGGTTTTATCGGGATCCGAACTCGCTTATCGTGCGTCAGACTCCAACACACTAACCACTGCGCCACGCACCCTTTCAGAGCTCACCCTATGATAAATATATCAAGGGATGGAAGGTTCATCACAAGATCTAAAGCAGCGCCCCCGTACAGCTGAGACAAACCGTTCTTTGAAGATTGGTGAAAGAGGCTACAACGTGTTTGCGTGTTCGCCTGTTCCACCAGACGACCGATGCATATGAGATTATGGGTCTTATCATTGCCATGTAGACCCAGAGGACTTTTAACGGCGATGACTCCCAGATACTTAGCCTCCTTGGATATCGGGATGGACGTGCCTTTTAGTACCTACCAGCTGAGTCATGTCAGTATTTTTCCTCCTTCTCGTGAAGAGAACGACATCGGTCTTAAGAGGATTGACTGACAGTGCTTCATCTACGCCATGCCGTTTGGAAGCGTTCCATATGCTGTCGAAAACTCCCTCAGTATCAACGAAAATGCGGCGGTTTACTCGGTTCCGTTCCGAAAATATTTGTGTCAAAGAAGCACTTAGCTCTGGTCGGCCAATCACTGAAAAAGTCGATGACATTTGCAACTGGTGGAGTACGAATGGCCCGAAAGCTGACTGGAGGTAGCAGAGACATTAAATAACAATCAAAAAAACGTTTTATCCATTTTTTTGGAAATGTTCAACGTAAGCGATCATGGTCAAAGGCCGGTGACCCTCCCCAAATGACTTCAAAACTTGGATTGACGGCAATCAAAGTGATGCTGATTGTTAATGGGATTTGAGGAGAATTGATATTTTGAGCTGCTCCTACCTGACGAAACGGTAATTTCGCTCAATTCATTTAAGCAAAGCACACGGTCATATCACTTAGGCCAGATAGGCCCTTTGTGCGCCTACAAGGGGGGCGACTTCTTATTCATGGAACCATTTTGCGCTTCTTACGCGAGTTTATTAAGGAAGTAGGATCCTAGGTATCGTTTCCTGCTATGACAGAGGGTCAGACAGACGCAGAGCAGATGTTGAATGGTTTCAACCGAAATTTGCTCTAGGCCTCTAGCATAACTACCAATAAGATAGCACAGATAGCATAGATAGATAGATAGTGATGGCATCAACGATTTCGTGGATGTCGGTTCGTTTTATGGAGACTAGTCCCATGGTTCGCTGTCGGTCAAATGGTGGTTATGCAGGTTTGCCCTTGGGTCCATCTCAGGTTCGTCACGGCCATGGCTTGATTCGTTAGCTTCAGTTTATAGGCTGCTAATGGTCTACCATGGCTGCCATGTTTGTTTGTTGCATCATTCCTTGTCTGGCGAGCATGTCAGATCTTTTATTTCCTGAAATGTCGCTATATCCTGATACCCATGAGAGGTGTATGTTTAACTGTTCAGTCATCTCGTTAAGAGATCGGCGGCAGGCGAGGATTGCCTTGGATGTGTAGGCATAAGACCCCACCCAAGATTCAAATATATCGGCCCCTGCGGGGTTGAGCTTGTCGGTATGTTATTTTGAACTTTTTCTCAAAGACCGTAGTGGGCTCAATGTAGTCGGAATTTTCTGCCAAAGTTGTCCTGTCGTTCAAGATATAAGCATGGCCGGCAATATGGCTCGTCCGTTTTGAGCCGGCCTTTAATCTCGCCGCCGTGTATGTGGCTAGAGCTTACCATGGATATCGAGAGGGGTTAGGTGGAGTAGCATGTTGATCGCCGCCGTTTGAGTAGACCTCATGTTGTTTTGACTAGTGCGGTCCACCAGACTACACCACCGTACAATAGAATAGGTCTAACGACTCTTTTTTCCAGGTTAATTTCCAGTCCAGTATTACATCATATTTGGCACTAGAAGATCTTGTGTTCAGGATCTTGTGCTTTCTAGTTAAGAATACAAGTTCCTTTTTTTGGGGGTTTATCCCGAGTCCATTATTTTCTG
The DNA here is from genome assembly GCA_951905685.1 of Eumerus sabulonum. NCBI lineage: Eukaryota > Metazoa > Arthropoda > Insecta > Diptera > Syrphidae > Eumerus > Eumerus sabulonum. The sequence goes on from OX645060.1 coordinate 237,374,826, forward strand.
CCCAGCTACACAGGATGAAGAATGCCGTAAGCATACGGTCATTCATGTGGGTAGATATTTGCCCGAGATGGCAACGTCATCTGCGTAGGCAATTACATCGAGGCCTTCTTTCTCCAGTTAAGTTAGTACCCTCCCCAGGAGAGTACACATAGGCGACGGAGGTCCTTTGTGTTGCTACGAGGCGGCGACTCCGTTCCAGAGAAGAGGAGAAAAGAACACCCTTATGGAGTGCCTCTAGTAACCGATCTAGTAGTTACTTGGCTTTCCCATTTAGAGAAGATCTTGCGTGTTGAAAGCAACGCGCCGATCAACTCTGCTAGAGTTCTCTCCGCTTTCAGGTTTTCTAGCCCTTCGGTAATAGTTTTCGATGTGACACTGTTGAAGGCGCCCTTGTATCCAAGAGGGCTACTAAGGTGTATTCTTTGAGGTGGATTGATCTTTCAATTTTCCTCAACAATGTGTGCAAGGCTGCTCAACAGGTTTACCTTTGCAGTAGGCATGTTATGATTTGGAAATTAGCGATGGATCAAAGTAGATGGATCGTATGTGCACTTTTCTGATATGTGTCTCCAGACCAGACTAGATATATTTTGAAAAATACTTCCATAGTCTGTGCAAGTTCAATGGAGTAGATTCTATCCGGTTTCGGGATAGGTCTGAGTTCTCCGTGTTTGCTCAAAGTTTTGTGTTTCAGAGCAACCTGGGAAGTACATGTTGAGGTGAATATAAAGTGTTTCTTCTTCCGACGTTGTCTATACTCCATTGAAGAGTAGGCAGCTAGAATTTGAAGGATTTTTCGAGAGGATTCTTCTTAGTACTGAAAGGGGCAGAAAAGCCCCGATGATTTCCCTAATTGATTTTTTGTACAGGCCCCATTCTGTATCGTTGCTGGTACTCTTCACTTTGTTACAGAGTCTGCAACATACTTTTCGGAGCTTGCTTGGATTTGCGTTCCCCCAAGATGGGTACGATTTCTTCTTGAGGTTGTGCTTTGCACAGTTGGTTGCTCGTGCGTTGTCCAACGTTCGGGTTAGGATATCGACCAATTTGTCTATATCCGACGAAGAGTGTGGAGGATCAGGGATCATTTTCACTACATAATTGCCTACCAGGGCGTTATAACAATTCCAATCTATTCTCCATGGATTTGGAGGAGAACTAATTTGAGATTGGACTGGTGTTTTTAGACTATAGAAATGATAGCGGTGATCCGCTTCGGGGACCACCCACTCGCTGATCCTGTTAGTGAGCGATAGGGATACCAGAGTAATGTCTAGTACCTCCATTCGATTTCGTAATAAAAGTGGGACTGTTGCCCTTGAGGTTAATATAAATTCAAGTAACCACTCATTCCTTTCAAATGCTGCCCCAAATCGAGTGATGCGCGTTTGTGTTCGCGCCGATTAAAAGTTCTGTTCTGCCTCGACGCGTCCTCAGCTAATCCTCTGACGTTATTCTGAGGGATGACCTTCTTCTGGGCCATCTATGATGAAGCTATCCAGAGTTTAGCTCCATGTGATTCAATGGCTATCACCGTGCTGTCGGGACGTCTGTATTTTGGGAGAAGGTAGACGCTTAGAGTTTTCTTTGCAAGAATGCAAGTACGTATTTTTCCTTCTTTCTGTGGTGTAATTAGCTGCTAGGCTGGGGTCCTTAGTCCGCGAACCTTGTGGATTTATAATCAGGAGTCTTGGACTAGGACTAGATCTTCTTCTTCTTTTCTCACCCTTGAAAGAAGATTTACGACTGCCGGTTTTGAGTGATGGAGGTTAATCCGACCTAATTTCAGCGTCGGGGCTGTTGTTAATTCGATTTAACTCCATCATGGTAGTGATGGAGTCTTCCGAATCTGAATCTTGAAGGTCCCCTTCCATGGGCGAACTTATTGTTTCCATTGTAGCTTCGATTGCGGTGTCGAGCAATAGATCCTGGTCTGTACTTACTGAGTTTATTGTTGTTGTTACGGCATTTTCCTTCGCAAGACCCTTGCTTTCTGATGGAGTTGGGGGTCCTGTACAGTTGTGCTTTCTGTTTTGGCCTTTTGTAAACGTTGAACTTAACACTTGTGAAGCCGAACCTAGCACAGTAGTCGTTTGCAGTCAGAATATCCAAGGATTCACGGCTTAGGACAATGATTGATGATTCCTTGGGTTCTTCCAGCTTTACGACTTTTCTTTCTTGAAAGATTAGGATTGCAGCACGCAATCGTCTCCAAGATTTCCAACTTGGCCGGGTACCAACCCTAGCCTTCTTGGCCTCCCTTTTTGGTTCCTTGGGTCTAGGTCGTTTGATCAGTTGATCTTTTTCTTGAGCCGTGGTTTCGGTGGCCCAGGCGAGCGACTGTGTTGCCATTTATTCAATATTCTCAAGGCTGCCTTATGGTCTCTAAAGGCCTTTGTTGACGGGTTTACCTTTTTGGCTTTGGTGTCTACGTCCCTGGGGAGATGTGTTCTGCGTATCATCGCTAATGTGTAGACTGTAAGAGTGGTTATTCTATATTCTTGGCGTCAAGTGAGGTTCCTCTATAAATAGATCAAGCTGAGATCCGTAATGACTTAAAACGGAAAATTAAAGATTTTTTTCTACGCACCACACGGAATATGAGGAAAATCAAAGTGTGCTCTACAATTATGGAAAAGGGCATGCATTTAATTTATCTTTTATCTATTATATCTACATATAATACCGCGCAAGGACGATGCACATTGATTTTAAATGCTTGTATGTTGTATTGAGGGGCGAAAACCGTATCCGGCAAGGAGCAGTGATTCATGTAGTTTGGTTAAAGGACATCTTAAAGATTGTAGGCAGCTCATACCATTCTTGGCAATACCGAAGATATGGTCGTTCCAACTATGTAAAAAAACAGAATTATGTTCTTGAAGCATTCAATTTTAATCTATTCTTTTTGCTCCATAAAATGATGCTGGCGATATCAGAATTTAATAAACTTAACATACGACCCTGCCGAAAAGGAGTACACGAATGAGAGAACCAAAGGGTACCGTCATCAACAAATGAGCGGATAGGGTTAGAAAAGACAGACAAAAGGTAATTTTTTCTTGGTAGCGTTACAATCCGTAAAAGACCAAAGCCACACTGCAAATGCTAGTGAGTGAAACAATATGCAGCAAGTGTGTCATTCGACACACTTTACGATTAAGTGTGTCAATGACATGTTTGATTTTTGAAATCGAACTTATTCGTTTTAAGACTATAACACGTTCTTTTGCGTGTCATGAATAAAAACTTTAAAGAAGCCTCAAGTGTATTGCTGCGACGCATTTATTGAGCGAAGCGTAACGAAGTGGAGCGAAGCTCAATCTTAGGCGACTCGATGTATTTCGTTTGTGCCCCTCCTGCTACTAAACGGTTTAACTTATCTTGATGAAATTTACCATGCACATACACAAAAACACTGTGAAGGTTGTTATCAAATGAAAATTGAAATCGAACTTGCCACGGAGGAATAACCACCAAAACAAAAGTTCCAGGAGCTCTAATTTGGAAGCAGTTAGCTGGATGGCCATGAAATTGAACGTGGTGATGGACATCAACAAGGTAAAAGCGACAAAAAAAGAATGGTCTTAATCGAATAAGCCATTGAGGAATAATCACCGAAAAAAACAAATTCATCAACTTTTCATTGTGCACAATTTCAGTTCGAGTTCTAGGCGGATTTTCTCCGTTTTTTCGTTCAACAAACAGTCATAAACCCTAACTGCGACAGTTAAATTCTTTGTATTTCTCGTCTTCGATAGGTAATTCAACATCTTTTTTGATAAATATCGAGTCTAACCATATCTTATCTTTTTCAAACAGCTACGAAATACTCAAATGCCACGTCGACCAGGTTTAGGTCGACGTACACGACAAACTCAGTCGATGGCAAACTTACGTGCTGAACGAAATCTACCGCTTTCGTCAGTTATTGAGCCTATCAATACTCAGCAAACAAATACAACTCAACTGGACCAGAAACTCTATGATTCTTTCACGAAAGAACTTGATTTGTTAAATTACGTCAATTGCTCGAACTGTCACCGTTCCGACTTGCTTAAGAACACTGTGAACTTTACGTGCACAGCCTGCAAAAGAAATGTTGCTAAATTTACGCACCTGAACAACATGATGCCATCACCTGTTCCCGATCAACTACAAAACTTATTCAAGATTGAACAATTATTGATTGCCAAAGTGAATCCAGTAATGAGTGTGTATCAGACAAAAGCATTTGGACAACCTGGACAGTATCACTATAAAGGTAATATCATTAATATTCCTCAAGATCTATCTGACATCGTTCGAATATTGCCTCGAACAGCTTCATCTATCAGCGTTCTGGTTGTGAGACGTGAAGGTGTGAGTGGACATGCTGATTTTCGCGTGCGCCGAGCGAAAGTACAAGAAGCACTCATATATTTGAAACAGCATCATAAATATTACGCAGACATTGAAATTGATTCGGACGCATTATCGCAATTACCAGAAGATGGAAATATTGAAAACGAGGTGCGCTTTGTCCAAGACGGTGGCGTTAGTGTTGACGAAATCGATGAAGACAACATAGTTGAAACTGGCGTCCTTTCCGCACCACAACAGCGTCAACAAGCAGCAGTGGAAAGAACCGTAAACTGGCCAAATCAAGATTCTCATCCCGTCAATGAGTTCACAACTGAAGGATACATTACAATGGCGTTTCCCTGTCTGTTTCCGGATGGTAAAGCCGGCTTCGTCGATTTTTCACGTGAACACAAGCTTACATTCCGTGAATGGGCAGAGTATTTAATGCGTTTTCAAGACAAAAGATTTGCGCAAGATCCGAGATTCCGCTTTTTCTGTCTGAATACCGTACAGCGACACGATTCGATAAATCGCAGCATGATATTTGCTAAGAAGAATGACTTCACTGGTACTATGCAACAACTTCGACAGGAGTTAACGCGAGATACTCGAATATTGTCTAAATTATTGGCGTATGGTTCAACAATTCGTGGAACATCCAGTTTTTGGTATCAGCGACGCAAAGAACTTATAGCTATGATAAATCAACTTGGTATTCCTACGCTTTTCTTGACACTACACCTCTGCCTACACCTATAAAACAAATAATTGGAGCCACCAAATTTAAAAAAGCCGCCTTAGAGTATTTTTCTTAAAAATGCAACAACAAATGTATCGCCCTTCCCGTTTCCCCTCCCCTCCTATCCTATCCTCAATCAAAACACTTCATTTTTAAATTAAATAATTAATTAATCATACGTTGAATTAAATAATTATTAAACTTAAATCCTGTAAAACGAAAATGTAATTAAGTACTATAAAAGACTAAGTCTTACTTGTACATCCTTACTTAAATAAATAAATTGAAATTGAAATTGAAATTGAAATTAAGTGCTGCTGATTTGTGGTGGCCGTGTTTGGTTCGGCATTTTGGTGTTAGTGAAGAAACTTTGCGTGATATGACTGAAACTCAAATAGCTAAAATGATGCAAAACCATCTCACCGAAAATCCTCTAATTGCTGACGAATATTTCTCGAAAAGAGTGGAGGAATATATGAAGATTCTTAAGACGAAATTCAACATCACTGACTACTGGTACCGCTTCGAGTATCAACATCGAGGAAGTCCACACGTTCACGCTATATTGTGGTTGGCTAGTGCACCTGACATTCGAACATTTAATGGAAGTTTCGATGAAGATCTTGCAGAGTACAAAACATTTTACGATTCATTGATTTCTGCAATGAATCCGGCATCAAATGAACCTCCAGCAGATATCCATCCATCACGTTTAAAAAACTCTGAAGTGCTTCTTAACGACGAAAAACAAATTGCCCAGTTACTGAATCGAGTTCAAAGACATACTAAACACACAATTTACTGTTTGCGCAATGTACGTGGAGTTGAAAAATGTCGCTTTGACTTTCCTAAGGAAGTACAAAATGAATCTCAACTATATAGTGACGAATTGGGAACATGGCATTATGTACCTCAACGGAATGATACATTATTGGATGAACATAACGTATTCACCTCTCAAACTTGGCGTGCAAATACCGACATGAAAATAATTGTGGACCATCATGCGGTTATCAATTATTTGGCAAAATATGCATCAAAAACTGAACCACAGTCTCAAGGCTATCGTGAAATATTCATGGATGTAGCGAATAACGTCAATGATGACGAACCGGCGAAAAAAGCTTTCACAAAGATGTTGATTAAAAGTGTCGGAGAACGTGACGTATCCGCTTGCGAGGTAATGCACAATTTGATTGGCAAACCATTCTACCATTCTTCAAGACAATTCGTGAAAATTTACATTAGCCTTGACGATTACACAATGATCTCTGAAGACATTGACGGCGATTTTGTGCCAAAGAACATTACGGAACATTATTCTACACGAACCACTGACTTGGAAACTATGACATTGCAGACATTTGGATCTACATACAACGTTATACGCAACCGCTTGGTCAAATGTCGTAAAGAGAGAGTTTTGCAACTTCTCCCGAAAGTTCACTCTGGTGTTTCTGATGAAAACGATGAAATTTTCTACAAACAAAAATTGGTTTTGCTAAAACAATGGAGAGGTGATATGAATCTTCTCAAAACTGAAAGTACTTGGAAAGAAAGTTTCAGAAAAGCTGGCATCGCAAGTTGGGAGCTCCCAGATTACCTTGAAAATATTGCAACTGATGAAGTAGACACACCTGAGCACAATCCTCAAGAATGGATGGCTTTAGCTGCAGCTTTTCCAAATCAACCAGTATCTGATACCATGCTTGGCTACCGTGATATGGACGGAAACTACAACTGGTATTCAATCATGGATAACTATCCAAACCTTGAAGAGCAGATAAACTTCATCAAGAATACGAAAAATACATATACGGAGCAAGAATCTAGACATGAATCGCAAAATATTTTATTGAATTCGGAACAATCTTCAGTACTGAAGTATCTCGATGATCAACTCTCTGGATGCCAAGAAAACCGATTAGCGATCGTTCAAGGCAGCGCTGGAACAGGAAAGTCTTGTGTTATTAGAGAGATGGTAAAGTTTTTGGAATCTTTGCATGGTCCCAATTCGTACGTTCTTATGGCGCCAACAGGTGTTGCTGCAAACAACATTGGAGGAAGTACTATACACTCAGCTTTACATATAACTTTAACACGCAATGGTGCTATAGCAGACCTGACTGGTGAAAATGAGCGTGGTTATCAGGAACGAATGGCAGATGTCAAAGTAATCATTTGCGATGAAATGTCGATGATTGGTCTGAAACTTCTTGCAATGATCGATAAACGTCTACGGCAGGCGTTTCCAGAAACTAATCAGATGGCATTTGGAGGCGTTATCTTCTATCTGTTTGGTGACTTCAATCAATTACCACCTGTTGGCGACACCCTTTGTTAGCAACGCCAAGGATCGACAGTGAAGCAGCATTGCATGGAAAACTTATTTTTAATCAATTTTCGAAAGTATTCAAGCTTACAACAATAATGCGACAGCTTGGGGAAGAACAGCAACAGTTCAGACAAGTTTTAAAAAGATTATCAAGCGGTGAATTAATTGATGAAGACTATGCGATACTTCAGAAAAGATTTGCCACGAATGTCGCTGAATTTCCATCCAATTTCACGAATGCTTTACGTTTGAAAGCTAAAAAAGAAGGAATCTCGGATTATAATCAACATATGTTACGTAGACTCGAAAAACCGGTAGCTCTCATTCGCGCTGCTCACAATAACGCGACAGCAGCTAAAGCACCTTCCGATGATGCCCAAGGATTGGAACCGTTACTGTGGCTCGCTACTGGATCTCGTGTTATGCTAACTCAAAACCTTTGGACTTCGCAAGGGTTATGTAATGGAACACTGGGTACTGTGAAAGATATTGTATACAAGCGTGGTGATATTGACAACAACCTATACGACTTTCCAATATGCGTGTTGGTACGATTCGATAACTATACTGGCCCTTCGATGTATAATGGATTACTTCCAGTGGTGCCTCAAACTGTTGCTTTCAAAAAATCAAACATCAAATGTACTCGCAAACAATTCCCGTTACGACTGGCTTACGCAATAACTGTTAACAAATCACAAGGAATAACTTTGGACAAAGCAGTTATAGATATCGGAAACAACGAATTTAGTCTTGGTTTGACATATGTGGCTTTGTCTCGTGTGAAAACACTAAATGGTCTAGCTATAGAGCCATCTTTTCCTAAATCGCGTCTACTGGATATCAATAAGCATTCCGGGTTCAATAACAGGCGAAAAGCCATGAATAGACTCCACAACTTGGCAATGGTAGAGGATTGAGCTAAACATTCCTCTTGTGTCGCAAATAAAATATTAATTTTGAAACAAATATTGAAATCCACAATTTGAATAAAAATGTAATATTGTTTCCAATTCCGAATTAAAATAAAAATGCATTAGAATCTTAAATTTAATTTTTTCACCTATATCGAAAAAACCTGCACTTCGCTCAACATTTGCAAACAGCAGAATGCATTGCAGACCTAGTAAATAATTAACACACTTTAGAACAATCAGCCAAAAAAAGGGAAAGTAATTTGCGAGTCGAATTCATGGTGTAATGATTAACACACTGGACTCTCACCGTAGTGAACCGAATTTAATCTCAATGTCCGCAGCCACCAAAAAGCAAGGACACCCAAACTCTCCATTCCCATTCTACAGTGTTAACCATTACACCATGGGTCCGGGTCGCAGTTTGTTTTCAGGCAAGTTTACACATAATTGGGAGATTTCCTTATTCGTGTGTTCTAAAAATGACACAATTTAAATTCCATAAAAAAATACTACAATGAGAACACACCTTTTGGTACGTTGCAGTAACACACTTACTAATTGCAGTGCAAGCTTCTCTGAATCATCCAAATTGTATGGGGTTTATTACTCGCACAGGTGACAGGAACCTACAGTTTAATGCCGATTTCGAACGGGGTGAGTCGGGAAGCTTTTTCATGGCAAGAATACTACAGTGGGTTTCGCCAGTACCCCGCCGAGGGGGGGGGGGCGCGACGAAATAAACATTCGGTGGTGTTGGTGCCCTAGAGAACACCAACATTCAAAAAGTGGATGTCAGACTTGAATCCGTCCAAAACAACTTGAATTGATTCATTATTTTAATGAAGAAAAGGGACTCATGGATCCCATAAGCATGCATTTTCGAAAAGAAAGTCTTCGTGCTTTCGAATTTTCCAGCGCAACTATTTTGCCTTCACCTGCTTGGTGAAGCGAGCGATTCTACCTTTCGGTAAGACGTTTCATCACATCCCTAGTCGATCTGTCGCAACAGAAACGATACTGTCCGTCATTGAGGAGCTTCCGCGAATCAAGATATTTCAATAACTGACAGTTCTTCTTCTTTGATGGCGTTACAGCCTATGAAGGACCAGAGCCAAGTTTCTCTCAATCACCCATGTTGTGTGTGATTTATTTTTCATAAAGGTGAAAGGGACCTACAATTTAATGCCGATTCCGAACGGCGTGAGTCGAGAAGCTTTTTCACGGCAAGTATACTACGGGGGGTTTTGCCAGTACCCCGCCGAGGAGGAACGCCGCTAAATAAACATTCGAACTCGCTCATCGTGCGTCAGAGTCCAAGACACTAACCACTGCGCCACGGCAACCTCAACTGACAGTTAGTCCGTGTTTTTACGACCTTGGAAAGAGAGGACGTTGGTGCATTTAATCGGTAGTTGGAGGGAGAAGAAGATCCGTTTGCAGGCTTTCACCTACTCGGAAGTAGACCAGAAAAGTAGGAAAGATGTTATAGCTTACGTAGTGGTTTTGCCAGTGAAGGAAAACTCCCTTTCAGAACTATTGGGGACATTTTTGAGAACCGGATGAAAAACTGCGATATTTATTTACTACGGCAACTACTATAGGGAGAGAGGACAACGATTGTTTGGATGCAGATTTGTTGTTCGAGGTGGACTAAGGCAAAAAGTCCTAAGCTATCGGCATGTGAGCGAACGCCTCATAACAATCCTTATCAAGGCAAAATTTTTTAATATCAGCCTGATCCGCGTCCACGCCCCCACGGAAGACAAGGATGACTCCACCAAAGATGGGTTCTACGATCTCCTAGACAGAACGTATGCCCAATGTCACAGCTATGACATCAAAATTGTACTAGGAGACTTCAATGCTAAGCTGGGTAAGGAAAGCATCTTTGAACGAGTCATCGGCAAACATAGCCTACACGACACCACATCCGATAACGGACACAGGCTGATTGATCTTGCTAAGGGGCGAAATCTCCTTCTAGCCAGTACGCGCTTCCCGCACCTCGATACACACAAAGGCACCTGGCGGTCTTTTGATCAATCGACTACCAACCAGATTGATCACATCGCGATCGACGTCAGACGTCAGAATACAAAGTTATGTCGCCGGAAAGCTACTATCGCCAGAAACCGCTCGTGCTTTTACCGATCGCGTCTCCCTTAAGCTCTCCAATACACCTCAATCCTCCACGCTGTCAATAGAACAGCAGTGGAGCCTCTGCAAACAAGTCCTGAAAAGCTCTGCATCCGAAGTTTTGGGTTTCAACACTCCACCACGAAGAAACACCTGGTTCGATGACGAGTGCAGGAGGATTCACACAGCGAAGCAGGATGCATATAAGGCCTCGCTGCATAGAAGAACAAGAGCAGCTCGTGAGCTCTACGAGTTAAAAAGAAGGGAGGAGCATAAGCTTCTTAGAAGAAAAAAAAAAAGACCACGAGAAGCCCGCGATTGAGGATTTGGAGAGGTGTTACTGCAGGCGTCCCGTTCGAAAGTTTTATCAACAGATAAAGCGAACATGCCAAGGTTATAAAGCCAGAACGGAAGCCTGCAGGGATGAGAACGGACACCTAGAACCACAGTCGGTGCTGAGAATATGGAAAAACCACTTCTGCAGACTGTATAACGGCGATGTTAGTCAATATACCGCTGTCAGGCAGAATGATCCATTTCTAATCGACGGAGACCGCAGAGAATTCTGTCCCCCTGACCTAGACGAAGTTAAGATTGCCATATCGAAGCTCAAGTCGAATAAAGCTGCTGGCGCAGACGGACTGTCTGCTGAGCTCTTCAAGGCAGCTGGGGATGACCTGGTTGGGAGCATGCACCAGCTCATCCGTAAGATATGGTTAGAGGAAAGCATGCCCGAGGAATGGAGTCTCAGGATCGTATGCCCAATCCACAAGAAAGGAGACCCCTCTGATTGCGCCAACTATAGAGAAATAAGTCTCCTTAACATCGCCTACAAAATCTTCTCTGCCGTTTTGTGTGAACGCCTGAAGCCTTTTGTAAATAGGCTGATAGGTCCTTATCAGTGCGGATTCAGCCCAGGGAAGACCACCATCGACCAAATCTTCACACTACGGCAGATTCTGGAAAAAACCAATGAATTTCAAGTCGACACTCACCACCTATTTGTCGACTTCCAAGCCGCATACGACAGTAATTAAAGACGAGCTATACAACGCCATGGCTACCTTTGACATCCCTGCTCAACTCGCCAGACTTTGCAGGATGACTTTGGAGAATGCTCGCTGCTCCAATCGAATAGGTGAAAACCTGACCGATGGTTTGATGTTCAAAAAGGACTTAGGCAGGGCGATGGGCTGTCGTGTGATATCTCCAACATCGTGGTTGTGCAAAAATCACTGGACAACTCAAGAGGCACAATTTATTTCAAATCCTCACAACTCCTCGCATACGCGGATGACATTGGCATAATCGTAAGAAGTTTTCAGGCGGGGGCGGCGAAGATTGGTTTGGCAGTAAATGAGGGCAAGACGAAACATATTCTTCTTCTTCGTCTGGTGACGTTACATCCCATGGAGGACCAGAGGCAAGCTTCTCTTCAATCACCCATGATGTGTGTGATTTATTTTTCCCACAGGTGAAAGGAACATGACTAGGGCATGTAGAGCAAATGGACACAACAGCTCCAGCCAGGAGAGTCTTTGAATCCAACCCCGAGGGACGAAGAAACCGAGGACGGCGGCACTTAAGATGGCGCACAGTGGTGGAAAGGGACCTCAGCATTTTCTTTAAAAAAGGCTAGCAAAAGATCGTGCTAGTGGGAGGGGCATATTGATTGGGGCCCAGGATCACCCCCAACTGAGGCGCCAGATAAGAAGAAGAAGCCAATTTGGACAATATTTGCGGTCATATCAACGGCGGCATTCACGCCATTATCGGGGAAGCACAGCTACCAGTTAGACTTGCTTCAATATATCCGATATGAAGATATTCTGGACGTTTCTACAGTAAACCTTCACATTCATCTGAAGCGAGGAAACCGTATCTACAAACGCGTGTTCTAAATTCGATTACCGTTCAATTGGTTAGGCCTGCATATTGCTCTCCAAAGTCCTCAACATCCAAGTGATTGTGCATTTCTGATTGCGATTTGGTGTGATCTGATTAACAATCTCGGTGGAATGGCTTTGTCCTCCACTTAAGAAAGTAGAATCTTGTTCATTGACACTGGTACTTCCCCGATGTCATATCCTGAACAGATATGTAACTACATTATTCCCATATCGCAAGCTATAGGCTTGCAAGTTTCTTTAAAATTAACTTTAACATGGCAAGGGTCCAAGGCGCATTTGATGAACGCCGCCCTTCTGACTAACCAAATTCAACAATCATTCACTAATGAACATGAGAGTCCTCCAACTGAGGCCACCGAAACGGAAAAATCAAATCAAAATCAAAAATTACATCACCTCGGGCCATTTACATCATTCGTAACCACATCACAGCCCAATGAAGCGCTTCCACCCCACCGTTAAGGGTGCTCGCAATCTAAAGTGCACGTACTACAACAAAGTCATTGTAAACATAGACCACTGAAACTCGTCCCATTCTCTGTCAGGAACGATTTAATGGATTATCAAAATCCACTTCAGATGTTTGTCCATCGCATTAACTGGCCACGACGACCAACTGGGGTGGTGGACGATGACATCCGATAGCGCCTAGAACATATCAATTAACAAGTGATTCACAATCGAACAAGTGATACATCATGAATGTTGAAGATGTTGTATCGCAGATAGTTAATGGTCAGGAAGATATGTTTACACCGGAGTGGGGAGAGGCGGATGGTCTTATTGGTGGATGCGGAGGCCGAACCAAATGTCTGATCATCCCCGAAACTACACCGCACACAACCGATGACTAAATTCAGAAAACGAAAAATTGAAGCCATTTGTCCTGACATCTAGTAGCTTAGTGTAGAAGCAGATACGAGTAATTTTGAGTCGTAGTGTACCAATAAATTCCAAGAGGTTCCACGTATCCATTAGATACGGCATGGTTTCAGTATAGGGTGAGCAATTGCGGTCGACAACTTGTGGATCGTACGTCTAAAAATGAATAGTGGATTTCATTTTATAGTTTTTTAAAGGAAGTTTCTTCATTCTTTGGGTGTTCTGAGCTAACTAACAAGTTTTTTGCATACTCCATATGCTTTGCACTTTTGGATGGATCTACAAAAAGATTTTCGCGAAAGAGCGCCAGTCGACGAATAGTCTTACAAACGAAACGACAAACTCGGACATCTGTTTCGTATCCAAATACAATAAAACAAAATCGCATCTCCAGTAGATGGATCCATCCAGATGAAAAATTGTAGCCATTCACCAACCGCTCCGTGTATATTGATATCTCAACAGATACCGATGACTCCACTTCAATGACTTCATTGCTCCATCTATCTCGCCACATCCATTAAACGCTAGTACTGACTCGAAGCGAGATCCAGTAGCTAAAGATAAATACGGGAGCATCTAGTGTATCAAGCCACAAGCAATTAATACGATGTAATAGCGCCAAAGTTCAGAGTAGCATCAGCCAGTCACAAACCCATATCTACGTACCTATAGGCACATGGTACATACCATCTCTGGAGTCTGGAGCACATGGCGCTGTTGGCCGCTGGCATCTATGCGCAGTAGCAGTGGCAGGCATATGTACATACATACGAGTACAAATGACGGACGCATGCATTAGTTTTATCTCTCGACAAATTGTTTCGTCATATTTTTAGGCATTCATGTCGGATTGTAATGGCTGGGATGAGCTCATTCTGATTGTGGACTTGATGTACGCTGCTATGTGACAGGCATCAAGTGCTTCTTGTAGTGTGGCGTTTGCCCTAATGGGGGCTGATTGAGTCTACTACCGTACATCGGAATTGAATCTTGGGACTGGGGAGTTCATGCCATAGGGGAAGAGTTAAGGATGGACTTTCACATGCGGTCGTGTAGATGTAACATGACAAAAACAAGTTGTTCTCGGATGTGGATTGATGGAGTGGGATGTCGTAAGATTCGGTAGTGGGAAGTTGATTGATGCTGTTGTGACAGTAAAATGGCTGACAGAGATTTGTTCTTTTTTCTGTAGAAAATGCAAGAAACAGGCTACACTCGAACTAATGAAACGTTCCTATCAAGTAGCTTCTTCTTCTTCTTATCGGGCGCAACAGTTCGGGGTGAACCTGGGCCTTAACCAACATGCCCCTCCAACTAGCATGATCTTTTGCAAGCCTTTTCCATTGTCACACACCCAGTTGGCTGAGCTCCCCTTCTACCTGTGTGCGCCATCTTAAGTGCTGCCGTCCGCTGTTTCTTTGTTCCTCGAGGTTGGATTCAAAGACTCTCCGCGCTGGAGCTGTGGTGTCCATTCGCTCAACATGGCATGGCCATCTTAGGCTGACTAGACTCATATCGCTGTACAGGCCGTAAAACTCGTGGTTGAAACTTTTCCTCCCTCCCCCGTCTGCGTTTAAAGGACTGAAAATCACACGCAAAATCTTTGTCTCGAAACAACCAAGGACCTTCTCACCCGCTTTTGATAGTTTCTATGCATCTGCGCCGCACAGTAGGACTGGGATGATATGGGTCTTCTATAGAGTCAACTTTGTCGTTCGGGAGAGGGCTCTTTTCCTCCTCAGCTCAAGGAAAAAGCGATTGGCAAAAATGGTTCTGCGTTTGATTTCGGAACGGATGTCGTTGTTCCAGGTTATTGCGGAGCCAATAAAGAACCGGTAACCGAGCCTTATCGAGACAATTATATTTCTAGGTGCTAGTTCGATAGATTATTTAACTTTCGTCCATCTAATGTAGATTAGAATAGAAACCTCACTCCTCTTGCCTAACTACTAACCTAACTACTAACAACTGAACTTAATAACTAATCAAATGATTTTGGTGGTCAGGAATTATGGTCTGTCGACTAATCGTCACGTAATTTAAACACCGACGTGCCGTCCTCTTTTGGGCCGGATTGTGATGCCTATTTGTTTTACTTACACAGTTCAGGCATGTTAGATGTTGGACAGTTAGACATTTGATCAAGCCAATGTCGCTTGTACAGTTCGTGACTGAATTTTCTCCTCTCCGTCAGCACAAAAAGGACCGAAGATTGTACGGCGAATAGCATTCTCATCCATTTTTCCTAAGGTTCAAGGCTCAACAACGGGGGGCTTGTTTTGATTAAGGTTTTGTCGAGGGTCACCTTAGTTTTTCTCAATTGCATGTTGATAGCAAAGAAACAGTGTTTGGCAGAAATTTTTCTGCGTCTCATCTCAGCGCAGGTATCGTCACTATTTATTAATAGTAAGCAAACGTAGATGGAATCCTCTATTTGGTCTTGTCCTCATTTAGCTTTAGACCCTATTTTGCTGCTTCTACTTCAATTTTCACAAGCGCTTCACTGATATTCGGCTGCGCTCTCACTATCAATATTTGAACTACTGGTGTGTCCAAAGAGTCTCGGACGATCATTAGCCTCAGCCAACGGAGCTCACGTCCAAAAAATCAAAGAGTCGCTACTACAGACCATCGATTAACAATTAAAGATCCTGCTGATGATGTTGGTATTTCACAAGGATCACATTTCGATTGGTACCGAAAACACAGCTTATTTTGGAGAAACATCGTCGCGTTGTACTGTGTGAAACAATGCTTTCTGAGTGTCAGAACAGGATGAAGCGACCCGGACTTGATCAATCAAGTGAGACAAGACCAAACAAACCGCACCAAAGTCGCTCAAAAATCAACGGCATATTGATTGCTTCCTTCGTTTATCGTGGTGTTGTGCATTTTAAGTTCCCTTAATAATAGGCGAAGATTCTAGAGAAGAATAGGCGAAGATTGTGCAGTGTAAGAACACTGCAAATGGTAAGTGTGTTGCTACAACACACCAAAAAGTGTGTTTTTTTTTGTACTTTTTTTTGTACACAAAAAGGGAAATTCCCAACTGTATGCAACCTTGTCAGAAAGCAAATTGCAATCCGGACCCTGGGTAACTGGACTCTCTGATGATCTGAAGTTAAAATCTCATTGAGTTTATACTCATGAAACGCTATAGAACGTATTATAGTTTTAACACACTTAATCTTAAAGTGTGTCAAATGACACGCTTGCTGCGTTGTTTGTTCTCTTTCTCCATAGTACGTCAAACGTTTATATTATCTGCGAACGTTAAGAATGTTAAGGCAGTACATAAAGTGATAATTGAATTCTACAGATCTAATGCCTGAGACAAGTGTGATTTATAGAGTGAATGCAGCCTTCATCATTGGCTCTATACCATCTCTTGAGCATAACGCATAGAGGTGAACTGGAAGAAAAAATTGGCGCGCACATCTTTTTGAAATTATTGGCTAAAGATTGTGCTGACTACTGTCTCGTATATAGCGGACACCGTATAGAGCAAATTAATCTTTTCGTGAATTTAAGTTTTAATTTTGTGAGAACAGTGCGACGTCTAACTTAATATTGGGTTATCGGTTAAGCCCCTAGATTTAGTGGAGGCCCAAACGAATGTGCGTTTGAAAGGCGATATTTCATATTACATTTTTAGCGCACAGAGTTTTGTTATTCTACTATAACAAGGTATTGTAAAAACGCTGAAAAACATGCTGAAAAATTTGAGAAGTGTATTGTGAGAGCATTTTGATTAAACGCCGAACTCAGCAATTGACTGCTCGATTTCGTTCTGAAAATTGCGGTGCCAAAGATGAACGTTGCTCTGGTCGTTCCGTGAAACCTTGCAGCTGGTGGAGCACGCATGTTATCTGGAACGGATACACTAAAGCTCGGATGGCTCGGAATTATCTAAAATGGATTGAATACAAAAATATTGTTATAATTAAAAGGCTTTTTAAAATAACCTTTTATTTCACAGGCTTATTCAAATTAAATTTAAGTATTTAAGTCAAGGAGACATGTCCAGCATGCTTGGCAGGCAAAACCGGAAAACATTGGTATAATCCAATAGCAAAGTTAGTAATGACAATCCAAAAGGTAAGTACCATTTAAAACGCTGTTAAATCAAATACCAACTCAAGCGGTCGAGGTCGAAGGCAGGTGGTCTTCCACAAACGAGTTCAATACCTGAATTTTCGGTAAACAAGATCATGTTGAGTGTTTGCTGGGACTAGAGGGGAATCTTCCATAACGAGCTACTACATCTTGATGAAATGCTCAGTATAGTATTCTGCTGTGCAAAACTCGAGCGTTTGAACGAATCAGTCAAGAAAGAGCGACAGGAATTGGCCAACAAAAGATGTCTCGGAACAAATTGACCCAACTTCGGTGGGAAACGTTGATACAATCACTTTATATTCCGAGCCTTGTACCGTCTGACTCCGATTTGTTTTGGTCCCTTAAAAGCCCTCTTATTGGTGAAAAATCGGGTCTTTTATCACCTTTTGATTAATGTGCACAAAAGCCTAAATTATAAAATGGTTTATGCCGAAAGTCCTCAACTGATTATACCTATTCACTGGATATATGATGCCTGCCGCTGCAAAATAAGCTCACTAGATCGGGACCTATTTGAGACAAGGTTGGGTTGACCAAATATAGCGCTAATGTTGTTCACGGAGGGAGGGAGCGAGCAAACAGAGCAAAGATGCTGATCGTGTTTAACACGGCAAACACCAGCTTCGATCTCTAACCCTGCTAAATCCAAGTTGACACACAGCCTCCGAGTGGCCCCTTCTGGATAGGTTCCAGGCACCTGCCGGACAGTGAACTAATGTGTGCAGCGACCAGTCCCTTGTTTCTGGGGTAAAAGGAACCTGGCCCTCCAGGTTGGGGGTTGTGCTTAGGGTTAACATCCCCATCACGGAAAAGCCATCTTGTTACCAAACAACAAGATGGGATGGATCAGGCATAAAACGGATGAAAAACTGTGATACCTATTACGGTAATTGCTACAAGGAAAACAAGCAACGCTTATTTGGGTGCGGATTTGTTATTCGAGATAGACAAAAAGGCGAACACCTCATAACAATCCGCATCAAGGGTACACTGGGGAATATCACCCTAATATGCGTGCACGCCCTCACGGAAGAAAAAGATGATCGACTTAAGGGTGACTTTTATAATCTCCTAGACCGAACATACGCCCAATGCCCCAGTTATGGCGCCAAAATCGTACTAGGAGATTTCAACGCAAAGCTGGCCAAAGAAGACATATTTAGATCGATCATAGGAAAGTATAGCCTACATAACACCATATCCGACAATGGATTTAGGCTAATCAATTTCCTAACGAGGAGAAACCACCTTGTAGCAAACACACGATTCCCCCATCTCAACATCCACAAGGGTACCTGGCGGTCTCCTGATCAATCGGCCACCAACCAGATTGATCACATAGTGATCGACGCCCGACACTCCTCCAGCATTCTCGTCGTACGAACCTTCCGAGGAGCCAACATCGACTCGGACCACTACCTTGCTGCAGCCAAAATACGAATGAGGATATCAAGAATGCTTAGGAGTCGAGTAGGATAAATTAAGTTTGACGTCGGAAAGCTACAATCGCAAGAGACTGCCAGAATCTTTGCCGAACTTGTCTCCTTCAAGCTCTCTCAAAATTCGCCCACAACAGCGCAAATAATATGTAGAACAGGAATGGGCGCATTACTAGAGCGCCGTCAGAGACGCTGCCTCAGAGGTGCTGGGTTTCAAACCGCCACCACCTAAAAACTCCTGGTTCGATGAACAATGCGAACAAGCCCATGCACCAAAACAAGAGGCATATAAAGCTATGCTGCAACGACGGACGAGAGCTGCTCGCGAAATCGATGAGCGGAAAAAAGAGAGGAACACACGCTTCTCAGAAAAAAGAAGATAGAATACGGAAAGCGTGAGATCGAGGAAATGGAAAGATGCTTCCGCAGGAATGTCGCCCGGAAGTTTTCCAATAAGGTAAAACGAACATGCCATGATACCAAGACACAACGATGAACTGTACGGGCTGTACAGCGACATTGGCCTGGTACGACGGCTGCGGATCCAACGTCTAAAATGGCTAGACCATATAGAGCGAATGGAAAACACAGCTCCGGCTCTAAGAGTCTTCGAGTCCAACGCCGAGGGACGACGCAGCAGAGGACGACCGAATCTAAGGTGGCGCACACAGGTGGAAGGTGACCTTAACAAACTGAGAGTGCGTCGCTGGAAACAGGTGGTAAAAGACCGTGCCAGCTGGAGAAGTTTGTTGGTTAAGGCCCAGGTTCACACAGGACTGTAGCGCCACCTAAGTAGGTGGTATCGACCAAGCTCGCATTACGACTTCCGCATGATAGGTTTCTAAGATTGAGTTATTGGCCAGTTGTTGCCTGTGCAGATTTCCAAGCAGCAGCAAGCCTCTTTTACCAAGTTCCGAGGTCGAAAGTTACTTACTTGTTGTTGACGTGCTTCCCGTAAAATTCGCATCCTAGACCGCGAATATATCTTTTCTATACCGTCCCTTAGTCTTTGGTCACTCTTCATTCAAGTCCCTCTAGAAATTGAGCTTCTCTCATCGGGCATATTGTCAACGGAGACGAATATACCAAAACAGGATCTCTCGAGCTTCAGTCTGCAGACGTCGTTGAGGGGGGTTTTCAACACAATCATTTTTGAATTTCATTTTATTTACAGTTTCAGATATTTACAAAACGCTACTATAAATTTCCTTTCTAACCTTAATCTATCCCAACACTACAGCCAGTAGGCCTTTGGTGGATCGTAGGCATTCACATAATGCACATTGGTGTCATGATCGGCGGCAATCTCATACTTCAAAGCTCCATTACTCGGATATGGCGGTGGCGGTGGTGGTGCACTCACCACAGGAACAACACCTACCGCTCCATGCATATGCATCGTCATACCCTCCATCGGTGATTTTTCCTGTTCGCCAAACACGCCCGTTGAGTATTTCTTCCACTCCAGACTGCACTTGGCATTGGGCACTACTTCTGTACATCCACTTTGTGGCTGAGAACCGGAATCGATTTCCATTCGCTTCGACTTGTAACGTCGATTTTGGAACCAGATCTTCACCTGCGTCGCGGATAGATTCAATTTGTGGGCAATGACTTCACGTTCGGCTCCGGTAAGGTACTTTTGTTGACGAAAACGACGTTCGAGTTCGAGGACTTGTGCTTGAGAGAATAGGACGCGTGGCTTTCGTTTGGCTCGGGGCTTGCCATTCTTGCGCAACTCGGAACGGGACGAGGTCACTTGGGTGGAGTCTTCTATACGAAAAGAAATGAAGGAAATGGAAACATAAAAAAGGCGGCAACATGATCGGATCTTACTTGGTTGACTTCCGCTGGCTTCGTCGCTGTCTTCAAAGTCGCATATCGTCTCTAGCTCCTTGACGTGCTGGGATGTAACTCCGTCTGGTTGACTAGCAACAATTGGCATGGAACCGGTAGTTTCCTTTTCGGTACTGGGGCATGATGATCTGCTCGCACAGACATCCACTTCCGTTGAGCTATTCAGGTCCAAAGTTGGCGATGGCGTGACATACGAGGCTGGGACTGATTCCTGCTTCATGTAGGTGCCGTCACTCAACTGAAAATGATTACTAGTTGAGGCAATATCCACGTAAGGATATCCGTATCCTTGATGGGTTGCTGGAGGGTAATACTGTGGCGCATATTGATATGGTTGCAGAGGCACTGGATGATGATGTGAATGGTGCGGATTCGTATTGTACTCATACTGTGAGTAGATGTGACTTTGTGTTAGGTAACTCGACGGAACTATACTCGAGTCCTGATAGCGCTCGTAGTCGGGATACATACCGCTCGGATGGCTAGAGCTGAAAAGACGAAAAAGAAATATGTAAGGATCGATCGAAACATGTGTTGTGAGAAGCGTGTGGTAAGGAAGGGACAAGCAGAGTACATATTTCGCAATGTCCTTTTTGTCATGTCCTTATGGAAATCAAAAATAGAATCAGTGCACGGTGCACAGTGGGGGTTGGTACGGTCGTTTTACGCATCATTACTTAAATGTGTATCGAATGGTGGCGACCCGTCGGTGATCGAAAGGATGCGGAACAATGGACGATCACATATGGTGACCAGGATGTACATTTGAGAAGAGTCCCTTTCGATTTCCGTTAGAATCTTTTCCTTGTTCGTGATGTAGTTAATAATTTCGTGGACATCTTACGGACAATTTATTTCAAAAAGGATTTCTGTGTCTACATCGCGTGCTTCCATCGCATACCTTTCCATGTGGCACCCGGTGTACGGCTCGTTCTGATTGACCAAATTTAAAATATCCTTCACTGAAAACGGTGTAGTATTGCAGGAATCCGAATTCGTCAGACTTCCTGGACTGGGATGATTGTATTCGTAGTATCCTTGCTGAGATATCTGTTGTTGATGTTGCTGCAACATTTCTCTTTTCACTTTGGCTTTTCACTGCACTACTAGCATACTCGCCCGCGAAATTTAGGAAATTCACTTGTCACCACGGCACCGTCGCTTCACGATAAAATCTCACTCACTCTCTAGCTAATTGTATCGGCGATTGGGATGTTGCGTCTTCCATATGTTACTGTTCCTGCTTAACTGACCGCTGCACGGATGCGTACGAACTATTTTTGTGTAACAAGAAATTCTCGACATTCCATGGAAACGGACCACAAATTATTCACACGCAGAGCAATTTGTTCATCATTCATGCAGTAGTCGCCCACGCATCCGTCATCCCTCATTTTTAGAATATCCCATTCTAGCAACCATCGCTACATGAACCATATGTGAGTACCGCCTACGAAGATGGCAGACCAGTCCACCAATCAGAAGCGCTCTTCAATTCCACTTTGTTCCAGGAACAGTGAAAGATGGAAAGTATCTATAACTAGAGTAGAGTAGAGTATATGAGTTACTGTTGCTGGATGAAATTTTATATCGATTTTTGCACATATCGATGGTTTTATGGCACTTAGATAGCAATTCAGCAAAAGCCACTTGTGTAGTGCTTGGGTGCTCTTCACTGCGATTTGTGTGGAATTATCACTTCAAGTAGCCGACACAAGTAGAGGGAATAAATTCAAGTAGTTCGCGTGGATTATGGAGGTAAACGGTGTGTATAGATACTTAAACCTAAGAGCTAGGATGCGAATGCAGGTGAGACAAGTGGATCTCGTGTGGTTTTGGATGTGAAGCAATCGATATCGGCTCTTATGAGAGTAAGGGAGACATAGAATGGACATTTGGACACTTAGGAAATGGCTTTTGTAGCTTTCGGAATTTTGTTCAAAACCGACGACTACATATGTCTTTGCGATATAAAAAGTCTTTGCAATGTAAGTGGGTGCCCCACAGATGAAAAGTCAAGGCTCACCTAGACTACGTGGAGTCCATCGTGCCCAATTAATTTTTAACCTAGACATTTTCCGTTGAAGAATCCTAGTATTCTGTCCAGCCCAATGTTACTTACCCCCTCTAGTCCCTAAAGGTAGTGTTTACGTTACTTTTTTGGGCTAGCGCCGGGCATTCGCACAGCACGTGACTAATGGATTAAATTTCCTCTTCCTCCCTGCAGCTTCCGCAGAAGTCATTGTAGGGCGGGCCTAGTCGAGCTGCATGGTAAGATAGAATGCAGTTCCCAGTGAGGGCACCGACTGCCAGTCGAATATTCCCACGATTGGACATGAGCAGATTTTCAGTCTTTTCTTATTATAGACGGGCCAAGTCGATCTCGTCGCTGCGCACGTATCAAAGTGACATCATCGCTTATTGGCTTTCTCTATCTCTCTGTAGATCGCACTGATTGGCGTTTTGGCTTCGGTTGCGATCTTTGGGAAGTTGGCACTTGATCCCAGCCTAGCTAGCTCGTCCGCCCTCTCGTTTCCAGAGATATTCACATGACCAGGTACCCAGCCGAGCAACTTGCAGAGGCCCTAATCTGTTATAAGGCAGATATTACCGCAATTCAGGAAGTGCGCGGGAATGGACCGGGCAAAAAAAGGACGAGAAACCGTGACATCTACTACGGCGACTGCTACAAGGAGAGAAGACAACGCTTATTCGGATGCGGATTTGTTATTTGAGGTAGACTTAGGCAAAAAGTCTTTAGCTTCAGGCATGTAAGCGAACGTCTCATGACAATCCGCATCAAGGCTTAATTCGCAAACATCAACCTAATTTGCGCTCACGCCCCTACCGGGGACAAGGATAGGACAGTTACAATGTTAAAACCGTACTGGGAAACTTTAACGCGAAACTGGGCAAAGAAGTCGCTTTTGGTAGGGTCATTGGTAAGTACAACCACAACACCACATCCGAAAATGGATTTAGGCTGATAGACTTCGCAACGGGCGAAATCTTCTAGTTGCTAGCACGCGTTTCCCCCATCTCAACATCCACAAAGGGACTTGGCGATCTTCGGATCAATTAACCGTCAACCAGATTTACCACAGGCACCCATCCGACATTCTGGATGTACGAAATTTTAGAGGAGCCAGCAACGACTCGGACCACTATCTTGTGGCAGCCACGTTGCGGCTGCGAATATGCCTGGGTCAGAAAAATGTAGTAAGGCCAGCGACATGCAACGTCGCAATGCTACAATCGCAAGAGACCGCCAAAGCCCATGCCAATCGCGTCTCCCTTAAGCTCACGAAAAAACCTCCAACACCAGCTCAGACCGTACAACACCAATGGACCCGTTGTCAACAAGCCTTAGAGAGTGCTGCTTCAAACCGCTACCAACAAGAAACCTATGGGTTGACGATGTGTGTAGGACGGCACACGCAACCAAGCAGCAAGCCTGTCAAGAGGCGCTGCATGGAAGGGAGAGAGCTGCTCCTGAGCATTATGAGCAGAAGAGGAGGGAGGAGCATAAGCTTCCCAAAACAAAACAAAAAAGAAGAAGAAGCAGATGGAGAAATGCTATCGCAGGAGTGACGTTCGGAGGTTTTATCAACGAATAAAACAAACATGGCAGGGATATAAGGCCAGAACGGAAGCCTACAGGGATGAAAATGGAAACCTGATAGTGGATTCACAGTCGGTACTAAGAATCTGGAAAGACTACTTCTGGAGAATGTATAACGGCGATGACGAAACAGATACCGCTGTCAGACAGAATGACCCTTTCACAGCGGCCGATGACAGCAGAGAATTCCGTCCCCCTAACCTGGACGAAGTCAGGAATGCTTTTTCTAAGCTTAAGTCCAACAAAGCTGCTGGAGTAGACGGACTACCTGCCGAGCTCTTTAAGCCAGCTGGAGATGACCTGGTTGGGAGTGTGCACCAGCTCGTTTGTAAGATATGGTCAGAGGAATGCATGCCCGATAAATGGAATCTTAGTATCGTTTGCCCGATCCACAATAAATGAGACCCCTTTGTCTGTGCCAACAACAGATGTATAAGTCTTCTGAACATCGCTTATAAAATCTTCTCTGCTGTAGTGTGTGAACGCCTGAAATCGTTCGTTAATAAACTGGTTATTTCATATCAGTGTGGTTTCAGACCCGGGAAGTCCACTATAGACCAATTATTCACACTGCGGCAGATCCTGGAAAAAACAAACGAGTTCCAGATCGACACCCACCACCTGTTTGTCGACTTTAAGGCTGCATGCTATAGTATAAATAGAGACGAGTTATACAACGCCATGTCTAGTTTTGACGTCCCTGCCAAACTCATCCGATGTGCAGGATGATTGGAGAACTCTCGCTGCTCCATCAGGGTCGGAAGTGACCTAACCGATACCTTTTATGTCAAAAAAGGTTTTAAGCACGCTATCGTGTGACTTTTCCAACATCGTCCTCGAAAAGATCGTGCAAAACTCACTGGTTATTACGAGGGGCACCAACTTTTCAAGTCCGTACAATTGCTCGCATATGCCGATGACATTGACATAATTGGACGAAGTCAGCGAGATGTCCTTGAGGCCTTTACCAGCATTGAGAGGGCGAAACGAAATATATGCTGTCATCGAAAAAGGACACGAACCACCAGGACGCACATATTGGCAGGTATAATTTCGAGAGAATCAAAATTGAAGGTGGCGCAACCAAGTGGAAAAGGACCTTAACCAACTAGACGTGCGGCATTGGAGTCTGTTGGCGAAAGACCGTGCCAGTTGGAGTGGTTTCTTAAAGGAGGCGCCAAAAAAGAAGAAAAAGGTACCCAGCAGAGGGTCACCTCGTTTACATTCGGTATCTCTTCTAGCCTCTCTTTGTAGAGCTTGATGAGGTTGGATCTTACCTATGCTACCTGTAGACCATTAATGGCTGCCTGGCTGTCAACATAGATGTTGATCCTTTTGCCTGAGAGATTCTCTCTGCTATTCAGGTCTGCCGCCTGCTTAATTGCGAAGACCGTAGCTTGGAAAACACTACATCCCTCATCGAGTCTATAGGAGCGATGTATGTCCCGAGATTCGAAATAGCCCCCGTCACCTGTGCCGACATCCATTTTGGATCTCTCGGCGTAGATTGCCAGTTCATTTTCCGTGCATACCATATCACCGGTCTATTCCTCCCGGGAGGGAATTCTAATAAACAATCTCCTCTCACAGGAAAAAAGTCGGGTGATATAGTCCGTTTCGGTTCTGAATCTCGAGATGGCCCATCGATCCAGGACTGATACGTGGCCGTGAAGGCTCCTTGTCAAGAGACCGGATTCTTGTAGTCTGAGCGCAGTTCTGGCTGCGACTCTCTCGCAGTATATGTCCAAGGGTGGGAGGTTCAGCATAACTTCAAGAGCCGCTGTTGGTGTGGACTTCATAGATCCCGTCACCGCCAGACAACCTTTGACACACTTTGAAGATGACATTTCTTTTCAAGCGCCTTCCACAAGACAACCGAACCATAGACTAGAATAGGTCTTCAACCGCAGTGTGTAACCAATGTACCAACTTCGGGAGAGGCCCCATGTCTTTCCACAGGCTGCCCTGTACGAATACGGTGCCACGTAGGCCTTTTTGATTCTTTCGTCAATATTTTCTTTCCAGCTAAGCTTCGAGTCCAAGATTATGCTAAGATATTAGGCAGATTTTCCAGGGATCAGATCGATATCATTCATACGGGAGTAGGTGTATCTTGATACAGATCTTTTCCTTATGAAGAGTACTATCTCTGTTTTCGTAAATTAAGAAATTAGGGTAACACAACGCCACCTTGTGGTGTACTTTTATTTGACCTCACCCTTCCACTTGCTCTCCCCATCACCGAGTTTACTATACGAGTACTCAGCATTTGCCCAACCACTGCCCATCAATATCTGGAAAGGCACCTAGAGTGAATTCCTTGATATCGAGCGATTTTTCTATCGCAGAGCAGTATCCACCCATTTTTACCTTTATGTACGCGTTGTGCGATTGTGACAGATAACTGTCACCAATCTCATCCCTTACGTACATACGTAATCGTTCCAGCTTTTTCATAAGGAAGCAGGATAGACTAATAGGTCTAAATTCCTTCGCAGTAGCATGGTTAACCGGTCATTCGAGAAGGCATGTCCTACCAGACGACTCAGTAAAAGAAACCACCCACCATCGTGGAATGCTAGAATAGCGGAGCGGCTCTGTATCTCTAGGCTTAGCTGGAATCTTGCAAAAGAGGGGGCCATCGAATGGTCAACCTATAGAGATAGTGTTAAGCGGCTCGAGAAAGAAATTAGATTCGCCAAGAAGGACTCTTGGAGAAGCTTCAGTGGTTCTATGGAATCATATACGGGTGCGGCTCGTCTGAGGAAGGTCATAGCGAAAGCTCCCATACAGATGTCCTCTATAAGGAGGTCTGATGGTAGCTGGACAGACTCAGACGAGAGCGTGCTTGATTCCATATTAAAGTGTCATTTCCCTGGCTGCGAAGATGCAGGACACGCTGCCAAGGGTCGAACATGAGACAATCGATAAGATTGTTACTGAGAAAAAGATCCTGTAATTTTCCGATTATGTTGCAAGAACCATGTGAAGTCATTCTTTCGTGGCTGAAGCGCATTTGCTCCTGGTTCCTCAAGCGTGGAGGGAAGTTAGGGTGGTTTTCATACCCAAGTCGGAAAAGTCAAAACCGGCCAATATTCAACTATCAAGAGAGTTGCAGGGACCCAAACAAATGGTAGTCAGACGCTACAATGTCCGAGCAATATGGGGGATACATCAAACCATCCTAGCCAAGTTCCATCAATTAATTCGAAGACATCCAAAATGTGTGCATTGTCACAATGGAACACAACTCCTTTTCTAATGGCCCATTCTGGTCAATCTTTCTTGATTTCTTCGTTCAACTGGTTTGTCGGACGGAGGAGGTCTCTGCTTTATGTAGGACACTCAGACGAAAATACTGGGGCCCATTGTACTCCAGGCAGACAGCTCTCATTAGTGTATTTTCCCCTTCCGTTTTCCGGAGAACAACGAGAAGGAGCTTCAGTGATGTAGAACTAAGAGATTCGGCACACACCCGATTTTTTTTTTTTTTTTTGGTTGCGCCAAACGGATGTGAAATCTTCAAAAGATATCTACCAGTAGCCGGGGCTACTGGCATGTATGATT
Organism: Eumerus sabulonum; assembly: GCA_951905685.1. Classification (NCBI taxonomy): domain Eukaryota; kingdom Metazoa; phylum Arthropoda; class Insecta; order Diptera; family Syrphidae; genus Eumerus; species Eumerus sabulonum. The sequence goes on from OX645060.1 coordinate 237,402,696, forward strand.
CGCAAACCTGAACAATCGATGCCGGGAATAAGCCTAAGTACTAAACCACACCTTGCACCCTTCAACCACTCTCCCACGGGACTGCCGTTGCGTATTACTTCGCGGAACTGGCTTGCACTTTATGCTCTTCTTTCTCTAAATGGTGTTTCCTGTTCAAAGGGAGTTGCCGTTTGGAATTGGTTGCTCTCCCTGTTTCTCTCCAGACGCCGAAGCTCCTTCATGATACTCGCTGCGGGGTGTTTCACGGCATCCCATATTTTGCTCGATTCCAGCATATGTTTTATGATGTTCTCGGAAGTCGGTGTTTCTCTAATTTTATCCTCGAGATATTTGTTTTCTGCCTCGAAATGTGGGCACTGAAAAATAATGTTCTGCATCTTCTCTAGCCTCTCCACAGTTTGCACAGATAGGAGATTCATCAAGGCCAAACCTGTAAAGATGGGCTTGGAAGTAGCCATGTCCATTTATGAACTGGATGAGATCAAAATCCACTTCTCGGTGATGCCCTTTGTTGACGGATTCCATCTCTCCTGCCATATTCCAAACGCTGTCTTTCTTCGAGTTTAATATCTCTTACTGAGGCAAGGGGCTCCTGAATTTTGGCGTGGTAGAACCTTTGCAACTCGATGGCCAAGATATCGGCTGGTAGCATTCCAGCAATAACACAATAGCATCATCCGATACCATCCGAAAAGCGCTGCACACTCTTAGTGCGGATAGTCGGTTGGTGGAATTTACTCTTCTTGAGTAGGACTTAGTTTTCATCGTCTTTGCCCATGTTGGTGCCGCGTACATTGGCTGCGCCACTCTTAACAAATCTAGTCTCCTTTGCTGCCTGCGTCCTCCTTTATTCTGGCTAAGGCATCACACACCTGAGCTGCTTTATCGCACTAGCAGCAGAGCCTAGCGTCAATCAACACACCTAAGTATCTGATAGACGGTTTCAACGTTATATTTTGATCGCCTACCCTGATGGTGATTGTTTCCCTTTTCTTTCGGTTGCTTACTAGTACTGCTTCTGTTTTCTGTTCGGCGAACTCTAACCGGGCTGTTGACATCCAGCGTCTCACTTTTCTGATACACTCGTTCCCTATGTCCTCTATTTCTTCCAGGTGGTTCGTTGCTACTACGATTGCAATATCATCAGCGAATATGATTTTTCCCTCATTCGGGATTTCTAGCCTCAGAACTCCATCATACATAGGGTTCCACAAACTAGGACCCAGCACCGATCCTTGTGGTACTCCGTCAGATATGTGGTACTTCATTACCCCGTCGTCGGCATCATAGAAAAAATATCGTTTCTCGAAATAGCTTTCAATTATTTTGTTGACAAATCCTGGCACCATCTTTTGTCTAAATGAGTGTACACTTTGTCCCCAGCTTGCAGAGTTGAACGCATTTTTGACGTCCAGTGCCGCATTTTTGACGACGGCACCGTATTTCTTAGCGCCTCCTGCCCATCTCTTGCCCTGAATAGCTTCTTCCAGAACTGTGCTTACCCTCCGTATAGCATCGATTGTAGAACGGGCTTATATGAATCCGTACTGTTCGGCTTCATTTATTGCCACCTCGAGGCTCTTGCCTATCATTTTCTCCAGTATCTTACCCATTGTATCTAATAGGCAAATGGGACGGTATGACGACGGCTCCTCTGGTGGTTTTTTCTCTTTAGGCAGCAGCACCAGGCGCTTGTTGTACATTTCTAGGAATGGCCCCGTGTTTGTTTTAATGGCTAGTTTAAGGACCTTTTTTGGAATGCCATCCAGCCCAGGTGACTTATGGTCCTCGAAATGTTTGCACACCTTTAGGAGTTCAGTTTTCGTGATAGTTGTGACTTCCTGTTCATCCAGGGGTGTTTCTATACGCTCTGTCGTTCTTTGCGGTGGAAATAGTCCCGACACTATTTTTTCCATTAGGAAAGGGCATGAGGGCGAGGGTGCCTTGGTGGTGCCTTTGAGTTTTGCCATGACAGTCCTGTAAGCGATACCCCAAGGATTTACATCTGCTTGCTCGCAGAGTTCCTTAAATTTGTTATTTTTGCTTCTCCTAATGGACAATTTCAGATCCCTACGTCTATCTCTGTATTGCGCCTGTAGATTCTGATGAGAGGGCAAACCTTTGTATCGTTGGGACAGTCTTCTCACTCTTGGCACTTGCTGCGTAGCTGTGCTATCTCCTGGTTCCACCAGTATACTGGCCGGCGATTTAATTACGTTTTCCGGTACATGGATTTGTCGCAAGCCCTCATTAGGCATACACCACGTTGGCTCCAAGGATGGACCACCGTGTCGTAACATGCAGAACAAGTAGGTGTCTCACTGATGCCAAGCACGCAAAAGTGTAATGGCCCGTAGTGACTACCACAAATCTTCTGCAGTCAATTCTCGTTAAAGTCAGGAGGAATGGTGTGGATTTACTGCAGACATCAGTGAATACGCGCTTAGTTATCCTGCATCCTAGATAATCTCCCAATCTACGATTGCGTTTGTTAAACACCCACTCGTTGATGTAGGGATTTACCGTGGACGCAAGTAGATCCAGAGCGTGTTCAGATCCTAAGAAACACTACTCTGAAGCGATTCTGGCGAGTTCATCAGAGATCCCACATCCGGTATCCCAGAGCGACCTGGAACCTAAACAAGCCTTAGTGAATTTAGTCTACTGACTCTGTTCAAGAAGGTTTTGAGTCCATGCACTAATTAGTAGCTAGTTGAAGTACTGAAGACAGCTTTGAGTGCACCTTGGCTGCCACTGCAGCCCTCCACCTGTGCTTCACAACATAGTGCACAGCCATTAGGATCGCGTATATCTATGATTGGAAGACAGACTCATATTTTTCTAACGAGAAGCGCAGTCGAATGTTTCCACGCCCTAAGAAAACCCCAGCTCTGGACCCCTGTCCAGAATAGTATCCTTTCCAGGCTCAGTATGCAGCCAGAGCCAGCCCTGACGCCATGGAAACTCGACTGTGAAATTACAACGCAGTAGAACAGCGGGTCTGATGCCGATAACAGGGGATTGAATGCCTACAACAGCCATGTCGTCGAACGTGTTTTCAAAGCGCTTTCCTCAGCGGGATTCTGACAAGACCCCCTGTAGTATAACTGTCATTAAAGGCTTCTCGGAATTCGCCGTTCGGAACCAGCAATAAAACTGTTGCTCCTTTCATCTATGGCAAAATAAAATCACACACAACATAGGTGATTGAGAGAAGCTCGGAAGCTCATGGACTTAAACGCCAACATAAAAAAAAAGACAACGGTCAAAGCGTCAGAAGACATGTCCATAAGACAGGGGTCGTATGACATTTCTTGCGCAAGCACACTGCTGTTATTCCTGTGCGAGTTGTACCAAAACCCTTTTCCTTAAGACGAGACATGGCTTTCACAGCACACCCTCTGAAAAATATATCAATGGGTGGAAGGTTCATCATAGCACCTAGAGCAGCACCTGGCATAGTGGGGAAAGCTCCCCTACAGCTGAGACAAACCTTTCTTTGGTGTTTGGTGAAAGACGCTACGTGTTTACGTGTTAGCCTGTTTCGCCAGACAACCGATGCATATAGGCCCTATCAGTGATGTGTAGACCTAGAGTATCTTCGCCGTCGATAATTCCCAAACACTTAGCTTCCTTCGATACCGGGATGGGAGTGCCATTTAGTAGTATTTTTCCTCCTTCTCGTGAAGAGAATGACATCGGTCTTAAGAGGATTAACCGACAGCACATTTCTTGTGCACCAATCATCGGTCACATATAGCGCCGCCTGTGCTTTGAGAGGGACAGTCGCTAAGCATGAGTCGACAGAAAGAATGGCGACATCATTCGCATAGGCCTGGGCATAGATTCCAGAGGCATTCAGAGCATCAAACTCGATGTTTGGGTGGCACATGAATTAACGCGAAGAAATTCGATTACGAATTACGTTGAAACGCTGGTGAATCGGAATGAAATCGAATTATTTGTCGGCGAAAACTTTTCCAAGTGATTTAAATATGAAACACAAACAATCATGGTCAAAGGTCGATGAATTGCTGGGGTTGGGGAATTGCCCATTATGAGCTGCTACAACCTGGTGAAACGCTGATTTCGGTGCTCTTCAAAACACATATTAGAATGATGCAATCAAGAAAGAGCGACCAGAATTGGTCAACAGAAAAAGTGCTGTATTCCATCATGATAAAACTAGGTGACATGCATCCTTAATCCTTGATGTCTCGGATCAAATTGACGGAACTTGGTAGGGATGAGTAGATACAGTTCGGCTACCATTTGTTTTGCTATCTGCTAAACTCTCTTGATAGTAAAAAATTAAGTTAAGTTTTTCGTCGGTAAATCACAGGAGTTCCATGGCGGTGGATTTAGGAAGCTACGTGGTCTGGGCGATGGACAGATGTTATGGCCAAAGATAGAAAGCCATCCAGTGGATACAAATTCCGATCCGAAGCATAGGAGTAGAGTCGTAGTTGATGTTAAGAATCTGGAAAAATCATTTCTACAAACTGTTAGACGGCGATGACGACCCAAATACCACTGTCAGGCAGAAGGGCACACTCACTTTGGACGACGATGGACAAAGAATTCCGTCCCCCCAAGAAATCTAAATCGACACTCACAACCTATTTGTCGATTTCAATGCCGCACATGACAGCGTGCATAGAGACGAGCTATACAGTGCCAATGTCTATGTTTGACATTCCTACAAAACTCGTCCGATTGTGTAGGATGACGAGGTCTACCGAGATCGGTTACGAACTCACCGAGACCTTTAATGTCAAAAAAGCTTTTAGGCAAGGCGACGCGCTGTCATGTGACTTTTTCAACATTTTACTTGAGAAGATCTGAGAGATTAACAATAGAGGCACGATCTTCCAAAATTCCGTTCAACCGCTAACTTACGCGGATGATATTGACGTGATTGGTCGAACACACACTACAAATGGTAAGTGTGTTACCGTAACACACCAAAAGGTGTGTTTTCATTGTTGTCATTTTTAATGCAATTTAAAGTGTGTTATTAGGAAAGCACACAAAAACGGAGATTTCCCAGCTATCTGCAGCCTGGCAGAAAGAAAATTGCGACCCGGACCCATAGTGTAATGTTTAACACATTGGACTCCTAACTCAGTGATCCCGTGTTCAAATCTCAAGGTTCCTGTGAAAATTTTTCGCAGCGAACAATTACGCCATGGATCCGCAAATTACTTTCTGGCAAGGCTTACATATACATACATAGTTGGGAAGTTTCTCTTTTATTTGATTGATTGACCCAAAGTGTGTTATTTAATAATATGTGTGTTATTAATATTAAGCTGTCATTCGAATTTTTTTTTATGACACGCAATATAAAGTATTAAAGTTTTAACACGAACAAGTGTCTCAATTTTAAAGATCAAACGTGGTAAGTGACACACTTAATCTTAAAGTGTGTGGAATGACACACCTGCTTCGTGTGGTATAACACACTAGTATTTGCAATGCAGCGAGCCGTCAATGAAGCGATCTTTGGTCCTGTTTGCGTTGAAGGCATCTGGATTAGGAAATTCACCAACGATCTATACAGCATGCATCTAGTCAAGGTATACGGATACAACGCTTGGCCATGTAGAGCCTCTGGACAAAACAACATATATTAATAAAGACCTTAGACTCAATTGATAATTCTATTCAATTGAATCAGAAAATCCAATGGACGGATAGCAAGGAAGGTAGATATGTCTTTCCTTTAATACTTGCGAAGAAATCAAAATACTACTTTCATGGAATACCCTTAAATTGGTAAGTAAACTCAATTCAATTCAATTTTATTCAATTCAATTCAGCTGTATAATTTTGTAGTTAGTTCCTGCGCAGCCTATGACTAGTAAGAGCAAATTATCCTGATAGGTGCTGGTCCGCTAAATAACGGCAGCTCTGTTAGTAAGCCCTAATCTTATCTCCTCGTGGTGCTACCTGGGAATCTCTTCAGAAATTGGGGACGAGAAAGGAGACGAATAGCGAGCCTCCTGCGCCGTATAACAAGATAAGTGTCGGTTGGTCTGGTACCCAGCGAGCCGTAGCCGTAAAAAGCAAAAATGCTCCAAAACCTAAACTAACGCCTCGGACGCGGACGGATAACTTGAAGACTACTCTTGGCTATCGATTGCGAACAACGATCGAATTCTGTGAATTCTGAGGGTTAGATCCCTCCTAGAACCATTTCAAAAAGCTCCTTATAATGCCAGATTCCTCCAAATGAAGTTTAAATTCGTACGGTGCAGAATAGACCTCTTAGGGCTAAGCGATATAAGTTGATTTGATGTGGGGGAATATGCCTCCCAACAAAAGACAGTCTCATCATCTACAGATCTGGTAAACTAGCTGGAAGCGCGCGGAAGTCGGGAGTAGAACTGGTGTTAACTCCAGCACCGTGTAGAAGCATCATATCCTTGAAACCTCACAATAACCGGATATTGACGGCCAGGTTCCAGAATGGTCACCATCATCCAATGTTATGCTCCAACTGAGTACGCGGCTAAGAACAATTTCTATAGTCAATTAGCCGCCGTCTTCAAGAAACACCTATTTGAGATATCGTTATAGTGATGGAAGATCTCAATGCCAAGATAGTGAGCGACACGTGGTGGGAGAGAACCTTGGAAACCGAAACGGCAACGGTGAGCGGTTTTTGGACTTCTGCAATATCAACCGCCTCTAGTCATTGGAGGTACACTGATTAAGCATTACTTCTGCCATAAGATCAGCTGGGTCTCAAAGCGAACATCCAACTATGTTGATTGACTGCATCACGATCACTCGCCGCTTAAGAAATTGTCAAGACCGGAATCACCATATTGTGCTAGCTCATGTACACCTTCGTACTACATCTACCAACAACAATCGCTGAAACTTGCTGAACATTATCAGGTTCGATACCGACAGACCTTACACCTTACCTTAGAAGCAGAATGCACGAGATCATGGAGGACCATTGGAACGCTGTGAAAAATGCTTTTGTGAGCGGGGCATACATTACATACGTCGGAAAGAGGCAGCCGCATCACTGCACATGGCTGTCGGCAGATTTTCGAAAAGGGGAAACCTGACGGAATGCGGCAACTGGGAAGGCATATGCGTCCTCACAGCTGGGGCTAAAATAATGGCAAAAATGCCACTCTTGAAGTCGAAAATGCTGACTTTGACGCTGAATCCTCCTCCGTCCACCACATAAACACCTTATGGATCATAATCGAGGAACCTGTTGAGTACATCTGCTACATCTGCTATTTATCGCCTTCGCGGAAGCTTTCGACAGCTGAACAGAGATTCTATAAGGTTGGCCTTGCGCAGGAGAGGCATACCTCAAAACCTATTGCTATTATCAAGGCTATATATGTATACGTAGGTAAATACAGTATGAGAGCGGTAAGTGTCACGTCACGAATTCGTTGGACTATGACGACTTACCTCACACACCTGGACCACCTTCACCTGATTGCCTGCAACCTGGAAGCTGAAGCAAACAAAGTGGAGCTCAATATAAACACAGCTAAAACAGAAGCCCTGAATACCACTAACACTGAAGCTAAACTCAGCAATGCCAGACAAGAAGTTGAGAAAATTGACAACTTTCTATATCCAGGAAGTATGGCCTTGGCTAACCGGGGTTTCACCGAGCTGGATATACGCAACACGAACGGGAAGTCTTAAGCTACGTTCGGTATGCTATCCACAATCTGGAACAGCAATACTATCGTTACTGCTTTATGGGTGCAACTCAAGCAGAAGTCAGAACTAGATGGCGCGCAAGCGTGGTAGATACCCTATGCCTCCAGAGAGGTTAAATTCGGTCCTTGCAGGAAAATTTGTGTAAAGATGGGAGGGATCGTCGAGTTCCTTACAAGTGGCGCATCCTTCTGTCGAAATCTTTTTCTCGATTCTTGGTCTCCATAGACCAATCTGCTGTTCTGAATTTTAACTTCATTTCCCTTTTCGCCAACTGGAAAGAACACTTCAAGATGAAACAAGAAAATATTGCACATCATCCTACGACATTTCACTTCCTTAAATCTGTCCCGCACACGTAACAACAAAATTTATTTTTCGCCATTGTCTCTCGAACGACATGCGTCTTTAGGCCGGTCCGGCGCCGCCGTTGAATCATCCCAGTAGGTGGTCAGCATATGCTCCCACATGTTCACCATCGCACCAGTGACACTACAATACCATACATGACACATGCGTCCATTCAATTCGAACAGATAGATACTCGTATATTGAACAGAAATTTGCAGATACATTAAAATTATCGGAAATTGCGAACAACAATTCTCGTATCTATCTAACCGAACATTCGTCATCGCATGACTCCTACACGGAAAAACATTTCAAGAACAGTAGCCAGAACCAGAAGCTGTCGAAGTCAGAATGGGGGCCAGTGCGAGAGTCGACTATACATACGAGTTCACTTTAAGCATCTGCAGCCGAAAGATGAAAGAATAACGATCAATTAGTCGAAGATATCGCGCAATTAATCGATCCCCTCGCCAACGAACGCCCGACCGTACAATTTGTTAGACTGCCGATGATCCCATTGCCAGACACCCTTGCCACCCATTCATCCGCACTCATCCGTTCGGTTCATCTTCGAATTGGAATCGAGAAGGAAGATGAATTAAAAGAGCCATGTGATGCTGGCGATGTGGCCGCACTGTTATCTCGCATCAGACATTGAACATTTTTCATAATTTCCATTTCATTTTCGGATTTAACTCCCTTTTCCGTTCGTGACCGTGCCATGCCAGGTTGTAGCGTTTTGTTTGGAATTGCACATTACGCTAATGAATCTATGGGAACCAGTACCTATGTAGTCGTCTGAAGTGGATTGCGCAGGAGAAAGGTTGGTTTGGTTGGAAAATGCATTTGGCGGCTATTAGCCAGGAGCGCATGTGCATTTCATCTGTTCAGGAGTACTTAGAGCAGTCCATTTGTAGTGGCTTGTATGTGGAGAAAGGATGACAGTAATTTATTTGAATTCTGTGAGATAATTTGAGCTAATTTTGGAAGAGGACAAGATGAAGGCATCAGATATGAAAGGATTTTATTTAAAAATTAATAAATAGGTTAAGTGGTTCAAGGACGTGCATTTTGGAATTGCTTTCGGAGTACTTGGATCACCGCCTTGTTAGCTTGTGTTATCACTGTGTGTTTGCCGCACATATGTGTGTTTGCCGCCGTCGGCAATGGATTGCCTCGGAAGAATACCTGTATGTGTCATTTGTGGCCTTAAACATTCATTACTAAAAGGTATAGGCTGGGGCCAATCCACCATTCTGTCCTGACTTATCAGAAAATGCTACTCTCGCACTATTAGTGAAACAGTACACTGCAAATGGTAAGTGTGTTACTGCAACACATCAGAATGTGTGTTCTCATTGTAGTCATTTCTAATTCAATTTAAAGTGTGTTATGATGAAAGCACACAAAAACGGAAATTCCCAACTACAACAACATTGTCAGAAAGCAAATTGCGACCCGCACCCATGGTGTAATGGTAAACACACTTAACTTCAAACTTGGTGATCCGGTATTCCAATCTCAAGGTTCCTGTAAACTTTTTCCCAGCGAACAAAAATAAGATTCATCTTGTGAAGCAACGTCATGATGACTATCCCATCCGGCTCGAAGGAACAATGTAGAATGGGAAGGAAGAGGCTGAGCGGTTTTGTTTTTTATGGCTATGGACATTGAGATTTGAACTCGGATCGCTGGATTGAGCGCCCAGTGTGTTAACCATTACGCCATGGATCCGACTCGGAAATTTGTTTCTGGTAAGGTTGCATGTATACGATCGGTCCATTTGACGCCCGGAAATTTTACAATAAGGTAAAACGAGCATCAAATGCCTACAAAGCCAGAACGGGGGCATGCAGGGATAAAAATGAAGAACTGGCAGTGGAATTACAGTCGTAATGGACGATTATCCAAGAGAATTTCGTCCACCCGACCTAGACGAAATCAAAACAGCGATATCAAGACTTAAGTCTAATAAAGCCGCGGGCGCAGCTGCTGAGCTTCTTAAGGCAGCTGTAGAGCTGGTAAGGTTGCATGCACCATCTCATTTGCAAGGTATGGTTGGAAGAATCAGCATCATTTAGGCCGGTCCATAAGAAAGGAGACCCCTATTCCTGCGCCAACTATAGGGGAATAAGTCTCCTTAACATCGCATATAAGATCTTCTCTGCCGTGTTGTGTGAACGCCTGAAATCGTTTGTGGTAAACCTGATCGGCTCTTATCAGTGTGGCTTCAGGCCAGGTAAGTCCACAATAGACCAAATATTTACGCTGCGGCAGATCTTGGAGAAGACCAGGGAAGACCAAATCGACACTCACCACCTTTTCGTCGATTTCAGGGCTGCATATGACAGCGTGTATAGAGATGAGCTTTACAAAGCCATGGCTAGTTTTGACATCCCTGCCAAACTCGTCAGAGAATTCTCGCTGCTCCATTAAGGTCAGAGGTGAACTAACCGAGACCTTTAATGTTTAATAAGGATTTAGTCAAGGTGACGCGCTATCATGCAACTTTTTCAACATTGTGATTGAAAAGATCGTGCAAGAGTCGCTGGCCAACATAAGAGGTACGACTTATTTCAAGTCTACGCAACTGCTTTCGTACGTCGACGACATTGACGTGATTGGACGGACACAGCGAGACGTCAATGAGACCTTTGTTAGCATTGAGGTAGAAGCCGCTAAGCAAAAAGAGACGGACAACGCCGACGTATTGTCTAGAACGTCACCATGGGCAGATATAACTTTGAAGTGGCAAGGAATTCGTCTACCTTGAAACACTGATGACCAGCGACAACAACACTAGCGCTGAGATAAAACGCATAATCACTCTTGTCAACCGCTGTTGCTTTGGGCTCAAGAGGCAACTGAGAAGTTGAGCCCTCTCTCGGATAACCAAGACCTTGATTATCCCAGTCCTCCTTTATGGCCCAGAGACCTTTACCCTTGGTCGTTTCGAGAGGAAAAATCTGCGCTCTATCTACGGTCCCGACTAGGCCATGCAGACTGCATGGAAAGTACAGCTCCCACTCGAGAGTCTTCGAATCCACCCCGGAAAGAAGGCGCGGCAGAGGACGGCCGCATCTACGGTGGCGTACGCAGGGGGAAGGGGACCTTAACCAACTGGGCGTGCGGCGCTGGAAACAGCTGGCCAAAGACCGTGCCAGCTGGAAACGCTTGTTGGTTGAAGCCCAGGTTCACCACGGACTGTCGCGCCACCTAAATAAGTAAGTAAGTAAGGCCCCTAATTGTTTGATTGATAGATTCAAAGTGTGTTAATTATTAATAAGTGTGTCGCTGCAACACACTTAAGGTGTCATTAGAGTTTTTATTCATGACCCGCAATAGAACGTGTTATAGTTTTGGCACGAATAAGCGTCTCAATTTCAAAAACCAAATGTGTTATGTGACAAACTTAATCAAAGAATGTCGAATGACACACTTGCTGCGTGTTGTTTAACACACTAGCACATATCACATGTGCGGTGACAACAGTCGCTAATGCTATTCTGGTTTTGATAATTGGTCCAACCAAACACATACTCATACATACAAACACATACTCTCCAAGTGGACTATTGGAAGCGAAAAGAGCGAGTGCTGTCGACAAGAATGTATAGGATTACTCTCCTTGATCGGGCTGTGTATGTATGTATGTTGGCGTTACAGTCCATGAAGGACCTGAGCCGAGCTTCTCTCAATCACCCATGTTGTGTGTGATTTCATTTTCCCATAGGTGAAAGGGACCAGCAGTTTATTGCCGGCTCCGAACGGCGAATTTCGAGAAGCTTTTCATGAAAATTTTACTATAGGGGGTTTTGTCAGAACCCCGCTGAGGAGAAACACCGTGAAAAACACGTTCGATGACATGGCTGTGTCGGGATTCGATCCCGTGTCATCGGGAGGCCAACACACTACCCACTGCGCCACGGTGCTCTCATTGTTGCATAGGTTTGATTTTTAAACCGAAGACTATGCTGGAATCTCAAAGGGCATACTTCGATGTGACACGAAAGCTAGTTGAAAAATAATGAGAACTTCGGGCACGGCTTTTCAAGTCGGTCAGCAAACCGAAACCTATTTGCAGCGTAGTCTTGTGGAAGAGAGCTCTTGAGAGAGCTCTATGTGTATAGATGGAGCGATCAGTTTTACTTTTGCGGTGGCCTGGGACATCTTAAGCAAACAGGCCGTGCACAGTAAAATCATGGTTTGGGTGCATTCCCGTAATTTCAAGCTTGCTGCGGAAATGATTAAATGATTAAACGAGCTCTCAAGGCGATACTGCCATGTTTCGCGATTAGCGTAATATCTAGAAGAGATGTCATTATGTTATGATGGCCGAATTCGGGATCCCAGGAAAACTGATCCGGTTGTGCCGCGCCACGTATAAATAGGCGATGCACCATGCAACTCGGTTCTAGGACCTCTGAACCGTTTGAAGCATGCACCGGAGCAGGCATCAACAGGGAAGACACTATCTTCTGCATGTCTGTCCAGCTACTAGGATGAAGGCTTCGGCTATCTGTTGGAGGACTCAAACTCAAATGCTGGTCCATAGTACTCCAACAGCTGCTAGAATACGCAGATGTTATTGACATTCATCGCGCGGTCTCATCGTGATGTTGTAGAAGCTGCTAGAATACGGCTATTGAAGAAGAGGCGAAATAAGTTGATCTTCAAGTAAAAGAGGATAAGACAAAAGACATGCTGTCAAGCAAAGACGATCCATCGCTCACCGCCTAGGACAAAACACAACGATTGACAGCTATAATTTTAAAGTGGATAAGGAGTTTGTCTACCTCGGGGCAAACATAAGTTCCACAGACTGTCGTCTGTCGTCTCACAGAGATCCGGCATAGAGCCGCCCTTGGCAACCGCTGATACTTCGATTTGTCCAAATGACTTGGATCAAAACGCCTCGCTCGAAGAACTAAAGTCAAGCTTTACAGAATTCTTATACTGTCATTCTTGCTGTATAAGAGCGGAGCTGATTTTGGGGTCTTTCGAAAAAAAAATTGTGCGCCGGATATGTTGTCCTATCTGTTAGGAAGGTGAATGGAGAAGATATAATCGCGAACTCTATGAATTGTACAAAGATGTGGATACATTGGCCCGGCCACATCGAGCGCATGAACACCAACGTTCCCCTAGTTCGAGAGGAAGAGGAAGACCGAACCTCCGGTATAAAGACCAAGTAATCGCGGATGTAAGACAACCTGGACTTGATAACTGGAAGCAGCGTGCCCGGGACCGTCAAGGAAGGAAGACAGTTATAGCTCAGGCTCAGACCCTCCACGGATTGCTGGCCTGATAAGAAAGTGAAGTTTTTGGTATGGTTAACCATAGCATCTTATTAAGAAGACTTGGAAGAGCTGGGTTTCATGATTTCATGTTGGACTGGTTCAGATCCTGTCTTGAAAGCAGATCCCAGGGAAGATAGACGAGGCTAGAAGCGAAGCCAAGGTCATCAAAAGTGGGGTAACGCAAGGCTGTGTTTTGGGTCCAACCACACATTCGTATGGTTCGATCGAAGTAAGATTCCGTATATTTGACGGTACGGCTTCAGGGTATACTGATAAGCATGTGTGTTGCGGGAAACTGGTTGAACGGAAAGCCAACAAACATTCCTACCTATATGAATCTAATGATTTGGTCAGTTTTATCGCGCGGCTTTGAATTCGGTTTAGCAGATGCAATGAGGTTGTTGAATAATAGTCAACTCAAATATAACAATATAAAACTTTATTTCTTAATAGCGGTCCAACCTGGCCGATAGTTCACCCAAGACTACTTTTGTACAGTACAATATTTATTTTACATTTCACTGGATCGAGCTCGAGTGTGGGAACAGACACTACTGTAGCAAGGAAACCCGATATTCGTGAGTGACCCAGCAATGTCCGTTCGCACACTTAGTGCCAACTCAGTGGAATGCGTGAGAAATACAATACAAATCTTAACATGACCTGTCTGTTTGCACACTTAGTGTCAACTCACTAGAATGTGTAAGGAATATAATACAAATCTTAACATACTCCCCTCCTTAGAGGGTTCTTAGCCTCTAACTTAAAACAAACCCCTTTATTATTATTATTTTTTGGGCTAATTATTCTCTAAGCATGACTCAAAAGTTAAACAAATATGCTAACAAGAAGATATAATAATAATAATCATAACAATAATCAAAATATGTAAAAGAAAAACAGTGACTTAAACATTAACTTGAAAACGGGAAGGCCTGGGAGCCGGCTTAGGCTTTCGTTGTTGATGACAGCAATATATAACCACTACCGCAATCATACCAGCCAGCAATAAGTAGCCTAATCCGTAATGATGATAATCATGCCAGTTGATTTTTTCCGGTAGCTCCTTGGACTGCTGTATTACTGTGTTGATTTGACCCTTTAATTTCACAAAGTCCATTTCATCAATGTCATGTACCTGCGGCAGGTCACTGATAATCGGTTTTGAAGGTTTTAGGATCCAAGTGCTTATGTTGGTGTTTGGAATAAATGAGTTCTTGATGGTGACAGTATTGTTGTACTCCAATATTCCCTTGATAGACATGGTTGGCATTTTCAGCATACAAGGTTCCTTAAACTCAAGCAAGCCATTTCCGACCACCGTTAGACCTTCCGTGACTTCGTTGCATATTAAATGGCCTGTTATCCGAGATCCTGTAGAGAATATCCACCGATTAGAACCCTTCAATGATTTCCAGTAATCTCCAGCGGGTAGTTTTTTTAGCTTGCACTCGTGAAGAGCATTGTTTTTATGATTCAACAGTGCTATTTCGCAGCTGCTAGCGGTAGCTTGTTTGGTGTAAGTGGGATGCACGTTTTTACAGAGAAAATGTTGCGACAACAATTCCTTGCATGAACTTAATTCGAATTCGGACAGCAAAAAAAATTCATCTCTTGTTGGTGAAATAGCCAAAAATGGTGAAGATGTTTCCACTAGATAGCTAAACTCGTAAGGCTGTTGTAGAATGGGAATAGGAATTAAATTAAACAATTGAAATTCCGCGCTATCGGCAAGTGGGAGCCGCATTTCAAAAACAACTGCCTCTTTCAAAACTCGTCCCTTCACTGATGCCATTTTGTACAGGTCCATTGTTGATCCCTTCGCTATTGTTAGTGTAGTCGGTAAATGTGCCTTTATTAGCATAATTTGTTCGGTAAGTTGGTGAGGTGTTATTATTTGAGGATTAATCCTTGCATGATTTAAATCTAAAAGTACATCTAAGAGAAGTTCTTGAATCTTTTCAAAATTTGAGATCACCAGAATCAGAAATGAAGTTAGGGAGGCGATATTTTGTTTAAGATCATTTGCCTCCTGTTTTTCTTGAATTACGTTTGCGATACTGGCTAAGTAGCTATTTAGAGCCTGAAATTGCTGATTAATTTGAAGTACATTACGCTTTAGAAGATTTGACGTGGAATCGGCTATAGAACTTTGTTTTTGGATGAGTTCCATCAGGTGCTGCTGATTTTGCTTGGCCTTGTGTATTTGAGTTTCAATATGCCTGGCGTCATCCTGATCAAGAACCCCAAAAAGACTATTAGCCACTTTTCCCACAATATCCAGCGGCGACCTTAGTATCCGAGTCCTTTCCGGCCTTCCCATATTGTAGTTGTAAAGAATCTCGTTCTTGTGATTTATAGCTGCGAGCCTGTGGGTTACTGCATCGATCGTTGGTTTGCAATATACTTTGTGAATGTTTTCCTGCGCACAAAATTCTTCCATTTTCTGGAGATAGGACTCAATTTCACGCAATTCCAAGAAATAAGCTGTAAGATTGTAATATACGTATATATTCCAGTGGCTATTAACGGTTTGTATTTTTCCAAGGTCCTCGAAATATATACCAACTGCTTCATCTAGTCGATTTATCTTCACTCGTTCTGCTGTTTGGGCCATTGACGAATGGAAGCTTAAACACACCATGAGAACAACCGAGAGCAGTGATGTTACAATCCTTTTGCGTTTAGGCATTGGTTGCAGGGGGCCTTGAGGAATTCGGCTGTTAACTTCTAAGTATTCTGGCTCACTAACCGCGTTCATCCCTGCTGGTATAGGCAACGGGCACAGTTTGTGTATTGCTCGTTTGAAGATGCCGTTTTGGGTTTTAACGGTGGCCACCCGAATTAAATCATCATTACCCTTTATAACTTCCTCTACACGTCCTAGTTTCCATTTCATAGGCGGAACATTTGCTTCCTTGAGTACCACCATCGTTCCAGGGACCAAATTGGGTGCTGGCTGGGTCCATTTAGATCTTTGTTGTAGGAGATGTAAGTATTCACTTGACCATCTTTTCCAGAAGTGCTGTTGGACGTGTTGTATTTGACGGAATTTTTTAAGACTGGTAATTTTGTTGTCTAAAACGTCTGGTTCGGGCAATGTTGTAAGTGGTTCTCCAATTAGGAAATGCCCAGGCGTTAGGGCCTCTAAGTCATTTGGATCGGATGTGATTGGAGTGAGGGGGCGTGAATTTAAAATCGCTTCTATTTGTATAACCACTGTTAGCAATTCCTCGTATGTTAAAGATGCTTCACGAAGAAAGCGCATTAACAGACTCTTGGCGGACTTAACTGCAGCCTCCCAAAGCCCTCCAAAATGCGGTGCACGCGGTGGAATATATTTCCAATTTATACCATTTTCCAAGCACATACGATTGATAACCGTTTGGTGGCCTTCGGATTCAAACGCGTTTTTCAAATCTATAAGTTCGGCCTTTGCGCCAACAAAATTGGTGGCATTGTCACAAAATATGGTATGACATATGCCCCTTCTACCGACAAATCTTTTTAAGGCGTAGATAAATGCCTCCGCAGACAGATCGCCAACTACCTCTATGTGAACTGCCTTTGTGGAAAAGCATACAAATATCGCTAGGTATGACTTTGTCGGACTCTTGCCTCTGATCTTGTAGTGTGTTTTTACAGGACCACAGAAGTCCACTCCACAGTAATAAAATGGACGAGAGGGAGTAACTCTCTCCTTCGGCAGGTTGCCCATCATCTGTGCGATAGACTTGGGATTTGAACGAAAGCATTTTAAGCAACTGGAAGTTATTTGCCGCGCCATTCTTCCTACACTTAGAATCCAATATTTCTGCCTGGAGATTGCAATCAACGCTCGAGGCGCTGCGTGCATGTGTGTTTGATGCAAATATGTTAGAAGTAATTTCGTTATACAATTATCTTTCGGCAGCAAGACCTGATGTTTGGCATCAACCATAATAGATGCATTTTTCAATCTTCCACCCACTCTAATTAGTTTAGTTTTTTCATCGAAAAATGGCGACAACGACGCTATATTGGATCCTTTATGAACATTTGCACCCCTCTGCAGACAACGGTAATCATCCGGAAATTCTCTTCTTTGCACACATACCCAAATAAAATCAGTTCCACGTTGAAGTTCATTCACTGTTATCTGCCCTCTATTTCTCAGTGACTTGTTCTTTCTGCAATTACTATAAAATCGAAAACAATACGCAAATATCTTTTGTAATGTAAAAAAGGAATTTCTATGATTGACTTCTTCAATTAAGATTTCGTTGCTAGCTGTTGTCGCTGCTAACACAGATTTCTTCTTACGACGTTCTGGAACGTCTTCTGGAATAACATATTGCATTTTTTCCCATGAACTCTCATCTTCGGAAAGAAAATCAGGACCATTGAACCAGGCAGATGTCTTAAGAAGCGTTTGTAATCCCATCCCTCTAGAGACCATGTCAGCTGGATTAAGGCTACCCTTTATATAGTTCCACTGTTGTATATCCGTATTTGCTTGGATCTTCGCCACTCTATTTGCGACGTAAGTCTCCCATGTGTAAGAAGGTGATCTAATCCATGCTAGTACTGTAGTGGAGTCAGTGTAATAACGTACTTTATTTATTTTAACAGTTAGCAGTTCCAGCAGTCTTGCTACCAACTCCACCATGAGCACAGCACCCTGCAATTCCAATCGTGCTATGGAAGTTGCTCGGAGGGGCCCAATTCTCGACTTCGAGCATAGCAATTGTGAATAGATACATCCTCTGTTATCAACAGATCTAAGATATACGCATGCCCCGAAGGCACTCAGGCTACTATCCGAAAATGCGTGCAGTTCAACATCGCTGCAAGGAAGGGAAACATATCGTGGGATGCTTAATTCTTTCAACATGGAGAATTCCTTCAGGTAGTGATGCCATTTATTGGCTTGCTCTTCAGGAAGTTGATCATCCCAGGATAACTTTGTTTTCCATAGTTCTTGCAAAAAAAGCTTCCCGAGCACTATTGCAGGTCCAAGTAGTCCCAACGGATCAAATAGCCGGGCAAGATCTGCTAGTACAGTTCGCTTGCACACACGTTCATATAATCTGTCAAAATCAAACTTAAACTTAAATGCATCAGAGGAAGGATCCCAAATTAATCCCAATGTTTTAATCACTTCTGATTGATGAAAGGTAACAAGTTGTTCTTTATGTTCTTCCGGAATTTTTTCAAGTATTCTCGGGTGGTTGGCGCAAAACTTTCTTAACTCAAAGCCACCCAGTTTCAACAGATGACAGATTTCAGTTAACAATTTTTTGGCATCTTCTACACTCTCTGCACCTGTGAGGCAATCGTCAACGTAAAAACATGATTTTAAGACCCCAGCAGCACGGGGGTATTCACCCTTGTTATCGTCTGCTAACTTCATTAAGCATTTCGTAGCTAGATATGATGCGGATGCCGTGCCATATGTTACAGTATTAAGCTGATATGTTTGCAACGGGTGGTCATGTTGGGATCTCCATAAGATTAATTGCATCATTCTATCCCTAGAATCTACTAATATCTGCCGGTACATCTTGCTTATGTCCCCAGTGAAAACATATCTATGTATTCGAAAGTTAGTTATAATGGAAAATAGATCTGGTTGAACTGTTGGACCAACCATTAAAATATCGTTAAGTGAATATCCGGATGTGCTTTTTGCGGAGGCATCGAATACTACTCTTAGCCTTGTTGATGAACTGTCAGGTTTCATTACGCAATGATGTGGTAGAATATAATGTGCTTCGCCTCTCTTCTCGTCATCAATTGGACTCATATGACCAAGGGACTCATATTCTTGCATGAATTGGATGTATGCAGATTTCAACTCACTGGTTTTGTCCAGTCTTCTTTCCAATGACAAAAAACGTCTTTTAGCCATTTCGTAGGACTCGCCTAAAAATGCCCCTGGGTCCTTCTTGAATGGCAGTCGTACTACAAACTGGTTGCTCGCGTTGAACCTTGTATTATTTTGAAAGTGCGCCTCACAGTCGTGTTCTTCATTGCTCATTGTATTTACCGGGGAAACATGATCCTCTGTTTCCCAGAACTTTCGTACGAGCTTATCTAAAGAAGATAACGAAGTTTTTGTGGCCACATGACAGTGCGCCGTCGTATCGCCCGCTGATGCACTTCCAGCTACAATCCACCCCAATTTAGAATTGCGCAATACTGGAAGATTATTTGATATTTTGATATCTCCTGGTATGAGCAAATCGAAAAATACTTCTGCTCCCAGGAGCATATCAATGCGCTGGGCCTTGAAATACGTGGGATCCGCAAGTTGCACATGCGATGGTAAATTCCAATGCATTGCGTCTATTTCTTGACTAGGTTGGTATTCACTGATACGAGGCATGATGCTTGCCTCAATTATTGACCTATATGGTGAGGTCCTTGATTCGATTGTCACATTGGTGACGAATTCGGCTTTGCATTCCCTTCCTCCAATACCACTAATTGGTATATCCATCCGACGCTTTCTATGGCCTAACTCGTGAACAAACCTTGTCGTTATGAAATTCAGTTGTGAGCCTGAATCTAAGAGGACACGACAAGGAGTAGGGGACCCACACGCAGAAATGACATTGATGATCGCAGTGGCCAAATATACATGGCGTTTCTTTATGTCACAGCCTATGGCAGCATTTGCAGATGTACCAGACGGTTTATGGTTGTTTGAAACCCTTATTAT
The DNA here is from genome assembly GCA_951905685.1 of Eumerus sabulonum. NCBI lineage: Eukaryota > Metazoa > Arthropoda > Insecta > Diptera > Syrphidae > Eumerus > Eumerus sabulonum. The sequence continues at coordinate 237,422,754 of OX645060.1, forward strand.
AGCCTTATCATTATAGAGCTTACCGAATTGATTGCTGGTTGGTTGCTGTTGACTGCGCTCTCCTTGTGGATCTTGATGCTGGAACGGTTTTTTCAGCTGCTGATGTTGCTGCTGATCTTGGTGTTGAAGCGGTTTTTTCAGCTGCTGATGTTGCTGCTGAGGCTTATGTTGATGAAGCAGTGTGTTGTGCTGGAAGTTACATTTTTGGCAACCTCTGGACTGGCATGATTGGGAGAAGTGGCCTGGCTTCAGGCAGTTCCTGCATAGCTCCAATCGTCGTACGGCTCTTTCGCGTTCTTCACCTGAGAGATTAAGAAAGCTTGAGCAATTGAAAATCTTGTGCTTACCTGAATTGCACATATAGCAATTGATACCATCCGGACGTGTTGCAACAGTGGCCGTCTTCCTTCCCTCGCCTGGTCTGCTGATGGCCTCCAGGGTTTGGAATCTGAGCTCCAGAAATTTCAAGAACTCTCCTAGGGAGGGGCTGCTCCTCGGGTCGCTTAAAGACTGTTCGAAGAGTGATCTGCTCTCTTTATCCATTTTCTGCAGCATCAAGTGAACCACCATTGGGTCCCAGCTATCGACATTGAATCCCAAGTTAGTGATTGCCTGCATAACTTCCTTTGTTGTATCGTGAAACCTTCTGAGGCTAGTTGCGGTGCCAGTTGTCATGGGTTGCGAGAGCAATCGGCTAAATTGCGCACTTAGCAACAGCCTCTTGTTGTCATATCGCTCCACCAGGGTGTTCCAAGCAATATCGTAATTGCTGTCGGTAGCTTGGAAGTGCTGGATGAGATTATGGGCCTCTCCAGTAACGTTGGCTCTCAGAAAATATAACTTTTGGGCGGCTGGTATTGGTTGGTGATGAATCAATTGCTTGAACAGGTCGTAAAACTGGAGCCAGTTGAGATAGCTGCCGTCAAACTTTGGAAGTTCTATTTTAGGTAGTCTTATCGTGGGATTAACCGAAGCTTCCGTCTGCTGTGGACGATGTGCTGGTGTCGCTCCTTCAATCAAGCTTAATAAAACTTCTTCCACTCGCTCTTGCATCCCGAAATAGCACTCGAGTTCTTCACTGGTTAGTTGCTCTTCGACCTTTCTGTAGAGAAGCGTTATCTCATCCCAGTTCTGTTGGATTGTTCTTGTCTTTATTTGACAGAAGTGCTCTGTATGCACCTCCGCCGCCTCCACTACACACTTGTCCAATGATCTTCTTAGGATGTTCATCAACAATTGGAACCTATCCTTTTGACTCATTGTACCCTTTGTAGATTGCTGTGTTGGAGGCGAATTAGCGGTTGGCAATGCTGGTTTCTGCTTGGAAACCGCCCCTTGCTGCTTGGCTTCACCAGTTAATTCCTGCTCTAAATCCTGTTCTTCCTCGAATGTTGGTTGGTCTTTTGATTGTGATGTGAGTCGACGCTCGATATCATCTCGCATGCGATCTGCTACCTTGCGCACTGCTTCATAGTAATCCTTTTTGAAGTAGGGATGTTCCAATTCAGAGGGAAATGTCTCTCGAATCTGACTATCAGTGTCATCAAATTCTTTCCATAGACTTTCCAATGTTGCTAAGCGCTCGGCCAAGTATGATGGAGACTTTCTTATATCACCGTCCTTCCAATAGTTGCGCGTCAGTCGACAGAGTTCCTCGCCAATCCTTTCTTGTTGGCTTGCGTAATCCTCAATTTGCATTGGAGACTTGAACATTTTTATTTTTTATTTTTCACTCCTTAATTTCACTGCACTTTGTTCGTTATTTGATGCACTGTACTTTTCACACAGGTGTTGCTAAACGTTAGCAAAGCGTCCTGTCACGGTCGCCAATATATGTTGAATAATAGTCAACTCAAATATAACAATATAAAACTTTATTTCTTAATAGCGGTCCAACCTGGCCGATAGTTCACCCAAGACTACTTTTGTACAGTACAATATTTATTTTACATTTCACTGGATCGAGCTCGAGTGTGGGAACAGACACTACTGTAGCAAGGAAACCCGATATTCGTGAGTGACCCAGCAATGTCCGTTCGCACACTTAGTGCCAACTCAGTGGAATGCGTGAGAAATACAATACAAATCTTAACATGACCTGTCTGTTTGCACACTTAGTGTCAACTCACTAGAATGTGTAAGGAATATAATACAAATCTTAACAGAGGTGTTAGAAGAAATTTGTTAGAAATTTGTTAGATTGCAGCTAGATCCATTGGTGAGAAATATTTCTTGTATACTCGTATATATGAGAAGCAGCATTCTTGGCGACACCAAGTATGTGGTCGTTCCAGCTAAGATTGTCAGTGACATAAATACCCACGATGGAGAGCTTTTCGGTTTCTAAAATGCAAGTGTCATTCATGGATAATAGCTGGGAGTCTATGAAACGCTTGGAAAATAAATGATAACACCATATTTTGGCACTGCTAAATTCCACTCCATTGTTTTTTCCCCATATTATAAACCTGTCGTTGTCGGAATCTAATGAGCTTATACGCTGCCGCTCAATATTTACAACCGAAATGCAAGGTCGTAACGAATGTGAGATGCTGAGGATACTGTCGTCAACAAAGGAGTAGGTTGGATTAGACATGACAGAAAAGAGGTAATTTGTAAAACTGAGAAAGAGTGTCGGAGATGAATTGGAATCCTGGGGAACGCCAGCATTTAAAAAGCGGACTTAAGTCCATTCAAAATAGCTAGAATTGGACGTTTCGAAAAGTGGTTTCTTTCTAAGCCATTCTAGAAGAGACTTACTCATCGGTCCCAAAAGCATACAATTTCGATAGAGGAGTTTCGTGGCAAACTCTGTCAATGCCTTCCAAATATCCCGTGCTTTCACCTGCTGGTAAGGCGAGTGATTTCACTTTAAGGTACGGAAATCTTACAGTCCATCATTGAGGGATTTTTGAGTTTCAAGATAATTTTATAACTGACGGTTGATCAGGGTTTCCATGACCCTGCACTGCAAATAGTAAGTGTGTTCTGCAACACACCATTTTTTATGCAATTTAAACTGTGTTATTATGAAAACGCAAGAGAGCACCGGGGCGCAGTGGGTAGTGTGTTGGCTTCTGACACCGTGGACACGGGGCTGTCAGCGGGGTTCTGACAAAACCCCTGTAGTAAAATTGTCATGAAAAGCTTCTCGAAATTCGCCGTTCGGAACCGGCAATAAACCTTTCATCTATCTTCTTTGGTGGCGTTACAGCCCATGAAGGACCAAAGCCAAGCTTCTCTCGATCACCCATGTTATGCGTGATTTATTTTTCGCACAGGTGAAAGGGACCTACAGATTAATGCCGATTCCGAACGGCGTGAGTCGAGAAGCTTTTTCATGGCAAGTTTACTACGGGGAGTTTTGCCAGTACCCCGCCGAGGAGGAACGTCGCGAAATAAACATTCGATGGCGTTGGTGTTATCGGGATCCGAACTCGCTCAACTGGGTTGAGAGTCTATTATCTTAACCATTGATTGATCCAAAGTCAGTTACCAATTGATAAGTGTGTGGCTGCAACACACTTAAGGTGTCTTTAAAGTTTTTATTCATGCCACGCAATAGAATGTGTTATCGTTGTAACACGAATAATTGTCTCAATCTCAAAGATCAAACGTGCTAAGTGACACACTTAATCCGTAGGTGTGACGAATGACGAATGCCTGTTGTTTAACAAACTAGCATTTGCATTGTGAAGGGAAAGGACGTTATAGGAAGCTCTCGAATAGATATCTGTAGAAGAAAGTGAGAACGCCGTGGCGGAATGGTTATAGGTCTTTCCACCTGTGTAATAAATAAGTAAATCACACACAACAAAACATGACCATGCCCTCTGGGCTTTTAAAAGCTTTGTACCTTACAAGACTCCAGGACTTACTCATACCAGCGGGGCCCCAGTAGGTAGCAGATCTCATCCTTCCCTGACTAGTGGTAACATATAAAAGTTGGAAGGTAACCAAAGGCATTTTCATACCAAAGGCAAGCAAAAGCTCCCACACGTATGCAAACCGCTTGATGCCTATTAGTCTCACTTCTTTTGTACTAAAAACTCTAGAGAAGATTTTGGACGCACATATTCGCACATATATGTATCTCAGTAAGGCTGTCGGATAACCAACATGTCTACAACAAAGGCATATCGGTGGAAACAGCACTCCACTCACTGGCCAGCATAATAGAAAGGTCACTGGAACACAAGGAATATACCCTAGTGGCCTTTATCGACATTAAGGGCACCTATAACAATATTGAACCATGGGCCATCACCAAAGCGCTGTCTGATCTGAGTGTTACGGGATCAGTGATAGAACTAGTACGGAAAACTGCTAACGCAAAGAGTCGTCAAAGCCAACTTCGCTAGTGGAGTACTCTCCCCTCTGCTTTGGAACGTGGTGTTCAATGAACTACTACTGTCGCTAGAACAGGCTACGCTGTGACCGCCTATGCAGATGACATTGATAGGCCTAGTCCTTGACAGGAGGCTGAATTGGAAACCCAACATTCTCAATCGTGTTAGGAAAGCAACCACTACCCTCTACAGCTGTAAGAAGGTGGTGGCCAAAAAGTGGGGTCTCTAACCAAGCATTACGCATTGGCTCTATGTAGCAGTTTGGACTGCTCTGGACAAGGCAGTCTATCGAAACCTTCTGGGGAAAGTACAAAGATCGGCCAGCTCATGTATAAGCGGCGCGATCAGATCAACCCTCACGGAGGCCATAAATGTTCTACTACATTTTCCGGCCCTACGGCTAGGGGCATAGGAAAATGGCCCACATCACATAAAGGCCAGACTAGTATTCTTAAACACTTCGAAGTACCCATGGACACAGATGGGTGAAGGTAGTGGAGTCTTCTCAAACGAACTTAACCTCAGCCCATTATTTAGTTCAATATTAAAATACTTTGGGTTCCCGGGCATAGGGATATTCCAGGAAACTGCGCGGCCGACGAACTCGCAAGCACACCCTCGGGTACCTAAAAACACCAATAAGCACGATAAAACTTCGAACCCTAGAGGCTACCAACCTCCAATGGAATGAAAGTAACATCGGCTTTATCACTAAACAACTCTGGCCTAAGTTAAACCTAGTATGAACCAGGGACCTTGTGGCAACCAAAAGAGCAACCTTAAGCACTTCAGTGGGTGTCATCACAGGTAACTGCCCCATTGGAAAACACGCCGCCAGACTAGGGCTACTCTCCAATGATTTCTACCGCGGCTGCATGGATGAAGAGGAAGAGCAATCGATACATCACTTCCTCTGATCATGCCCTTCTTTTGCGAATCGCAGGAGGATCTACCTGGGCGCGCCCTTCTATAAAAACTTAAGTATGCTAGCAGACCTAAAAATAGCTCAACTCCATCGCTTCATCAGAAGCACCTCAGTTCTCAGGTAGCGGATCAAGTTAATATGATCCATGTGGTATCACAATGGGCCGACTCCGGCCTACGTGTGGCATATGCCAACCACTTTTACCTTACCTAACCTAACCTAACCGACGTCTAGGCCAGAACGTTTGTATTGGCAGATATAAGTTCGAGGTAGCTAAGGACTTCGTCTACCTTGGCTCCGCAGTGACCTGGAACAACGACAACGGCCGCACTTAAGATGGCGGACACAGGTGGAGGGGGACCTCAGCCAACTGGGTGTGCGGCAATGGAAAAGGCTAGCAAAAGATCGTACTAGATGGAGATTCACCCCGAACTGTAGCGTCCGCTAAGAAGAAGAAGAACCTAACCTATGGGTGATTGAGAGAAGCTTGGCTCTGGCACTTCATGGGATGTGACGCCACCAAAGCAAAGCAAGAAGAAAGTGAAGTTTTTCTTTTCTCTATGATAAAGTGGTATGTAACAGATGTAGCTTGCGACAAAAAGTGGTCTTTGTATGACAAGACGTGGTCGATGGTTGGATGCAGAAGAGATACCAAAACACAGACAGTGGCCGAGGTCGTCAAAGCTTTTCTAGACCTTATGGTATTCAAAAGTCGAGCCCTCTATAAAAGTAAATGAATAGACCTTGAATTGTATTGGAAAAAATGCACAGATACGAGTCGATTATTCTATGTACATGTCGCCCTCGCCACTTTTGTTTAACTTTATTTACACCAAACTTCGCCGTACTAGATACTCGGCGTTCGGTGAAATTAGACCAGAATTTATTGCTCACCAGCTGGGCGGCACTCTTAACCGCAACAAGGCGGTTTTCCTAGTTTATCATAAATCCTCAAAATAATTGACCGCCCAAAGTCAATAAACTAATTGCCCGTCGTGCAGTGCAATCGAATTCCTTTAGTCTAGCCGCTTGCTAACCGTCGTCCACTTGAGATTTCATCATAAAATCCTTTCGCTTATTTATTTCCCCCGCCGCTCTCCTCCGTCACGGACAATTTCCCTGCACTTGGTCGGAATTTTATTTGTTTATTTATCATCGCACCCATTCGACGCATTGTAACCGTACCCCCGATGATGGTGCAGCGTTGACAGCGGCCACAAATGTCAACCGTGCATTCTAGTCACTCTTACATTTTCAAAAAGACAAATTTTCCTTCCCTTACTCTCGGATCCACTTAAGAGTGGATTCCCAAGTTAGGCAACAAGACCAGGGACAAGCGAACACGGTGGAAATCATAACAGTGCAAGTGAAACCACAGACGCGATAGTTGTGCTGTGCGTTATGAATTGGTAAACAAGGATAACAAGGATGTGTGGTATGGTTGAGGATAATTGGCTCCTACTCGTAGTCTGGTGTCTAGACAATTGTACCGATTCTCATGGAGATGTCACCAGCTCAACTGAATTATTAATTCCTTTAAAACCGAAAGGAACGAAAAGGATATCTTTAAAATTAGAAAAGTCGTTATGTACGTACGTACGTCCTTGAATGTAGTCCAGATAGGATGCGGAAATTTTACGCAAACAAAAATACGAGATGTTCGAGATGAATATGTGAAATCGGAGAACGGTTCGATGGAAGGCGGACAGACGAATAGACGGACAGAAGAGATGGTATATGTATGTCTATGACGGCCGGGCGGTTTGTTTTCCCTATCCGGGTACATGGAGTTCATTTTTCTAGTTGATGTTGTAGGCCAGCGCTGACACTTTCTTCCTGGGGATTTAACGCTTGATTGATTGGCAGCGAAATTGAATCCACTCCAGTGTATGAGTAGGCGATTGTGGCTGGAGAGGAGTGGGAAGAGTGTCGTTTACATGTTTGTTTTGTAATTTACACTGATTGCGCGTTTGATTTATGATGCGGATCATAAAGGATTCATTGTATGGACACGTACTAGCCGACAGATGTGGGGTGCAACGGATGCGGTTTCTTTAAATAGTCGAAAAGAAATTCGGGGTTAATGGTACTGACCTTTGCTCTAAGACTTTTTTTAACCACGAATGTGGCAAGAAGACGACGAGTCTTTCGTCAGCAGTCTCCAGTTGGTTAAGGTCCTCTTCCAATTGGTTGCGCCACCTTAAATTTGGCCGTCTTCGACCGTTTCGCCCTTCGGGGTTGGATTCAAAGACCTTCCGGGCCGGAGCTGTGTTTTCCATGCGCTTAATATGACCTAGCCATATTAGGCGTTGGATCCGAAGACGCCGTGCTACGTTCATGTGACTGTACAGCCCGTACAGTTCACTATTAAATCTTCTCCTCCACTCCCCATTTATGCAGGTCGGGCCGAAAATCTTACGCAGAATTTTTCTCTCAAAACAACCAAGGGCCCTCTTAACCGCTTTCGATAAGGTCCATGTCTCTGCGCCATAAAGCAGGACCAGAGGGACCGAGAGAGGGCTCTGCGTCTCAATTGCTGCGTCAAATCGACAAACAGGTGTTCAGAAGACTTATACCTCTGTAGTTGGCACAGACAAAGGGGTCTTCTTTCTTGTGGATCGGGCAAGCAATACTAAGATTCCATACCAAATCTCATAGATGAGCTGGTGCATACTCCCAACCAGGTCATCTCCAGCTGCCTTAAAGAGCTCGGGGTAGTCCGTCTACTCCAGCAGCTTTGATGGACTTTAGCTTAGAAAATCATTCCTAACTTCGTTAAGGTCAGAGGGACGGAATTCTCTGTTATCATTGTCCGCTGTGAGAGGGTCATTCTACCTGACAGCGGGATCTGTTTCGTCATCGCCGCTATACAGTCTGCAGAAGTGGTCTTTCCAGATTCATAATACCGATTGGGAATCCACTATTAGGTTTCCAGTTTCGTCGACCATCGAGCGAAAGGTCTATTGTTCAAATTCGTTCATAGCCAAGAAAAAGTACAATAATTCTGTCACGATGGCGGATCACCAGGAAAAAACCAAACACAACCTACGTTCATTAACTCAAACGCCGAATGGCTTTATTTCATTTCTCTTTCTCCCTCCTTTCGTTAAGTTGGCTGCGATGATGATGAGCTCTGTTCGTCGGGTGACAGTTCGGCCAAACCTGGCATTGGAGACGCCCCCGGCTCCTCTTCGTCATCGTCTTCGCTTCCGATTTCGGGCCCCAGAAGACACCAAGGCTTGATCTTGGCGCTTGTTACTACAGTCGTGAATTTGCGTCGCTTCCTTACGTTGACGTCTTCGAGAAGGTATCGGTCGTAGCGCAGAGATCGTCTCACAATGTATGGTCCCTTGTAACGTGGCTCCAGTTTATGTGGCTCTCCGCTCGGTTTTGGCACTGCCTCTACAAGCACCAATTCCCCCTCGCGGTACGTCGCAGGCGGTTTGTGCCTCTTGTCAAAGCGCAGCTTCCACTTCTCCCGCTCCTTTCGAATTCGTTCTGCAGCGGCTTCCCGTTTTGCAACTACAGGCTGTTGGTCGGCGACATCGTGTACCGCTTGAACGAACTGGTTAGTGATGACATCCTTCACCTTAAAGTCGAAAACTAGTTCAGTTGGGCAAAACCCAGTCGTTGTGTTGCGCTGCGTGTTGATCGCCCACTGAAGACTTCTCATTTCCAAGTCCCAGTCGAACTCGCTTTTGTCCGAAGTACGTAGGAATTGCAAAATCGTTTGATTGACGCGTTCGATTTGCCCATTGGCCCTGGGTGTACGTACCGCCGTTTTGATGTGGCGAATGTCGTTACTTTCGCAGTAATCCTCGAATTCTCTCGAGGTGAAAGCCGTCCCGCGGTCGCTTATCAAGACATCTGGCAAACCAAAATAAGAGGTTAGTTCGTTAAGGGTCTCAATCACCGGTTTCGTTTTCGTGCTCCTCACTGCCTTGACCACCACATATTTTGTAAAGGCGTCAGCGATTCCCAGAACGTGTGTTCTTCCTCGTCGGCTTTTGGGGAATGGCCCGAGATGGTCGAGGTGAAGCGTCCGGAAAGGAATGGGGTTGACGTCATAAATGTGCATTCGTCCTTCCGATGCTCCTGGCGATCTTTTGTTATAGCAACACTGCACGCATGAAGCTATGTATGACTTTACATAGTTCCTCATCCTTCGGAACCAAAATGTTTCGTTTATCCGCTGCATCACTTTATCGACGCCGTGGTGACCCATATCGTCATGGAAATGTTTGACAATTCGCCAACGTACGCTTGACGGCACCACTAGCTTGGTTCCGCGCCCGTCCTTCCTAAAGAGTCGTTCATCCTTCACGACAAATTCCCGTTTAAACGTCTGCTCGTTTCTTCGTAGTGCATCCATAATAGCAACGAGTCTAGGGTCTTGACGTTGCATACATGAAACCCAATCTTCGCGTTCGATGTCGACCTTAAGTACGTTGGCAGCTACGGTCGAGAGTGCGCTGGGAGGGTCTACTGGAGCTCGACTAAGTGCATCGACATGTGCCATGCGGCTTGCGTTGCGATGCACCACGACGAAATCGAACTCCTGTAAACGCAACCACCACCTAGCTATTCGTGGGATCGGTGATTTGACTTCTCTTAGGGCGCTCACGGCTGAGCAATCAGTTACCACAGTGAATCTTCTTCCTATTAAGTATATCCTGAATCGTTCCAGCGTCGCGACGATGGCAAGCACTTCGAGTTCATAGCTTGAGTATACCGATTCAGCTGACGTACATGCTCGACTGAAATAGAAGACTGGCCGTTGTTCGCCTTCGTTGTCTGTTGTTTGGAATAATATTCCAGCGAGTCCCACGGAGCTTGCGTCTGTGTGTACTTCGTATTGCCGCCTCACGTCGAACACTTGGAGCACAGGTTCGTTGCACAGTATTCTCTTAAGCGTATGAAATGCCTTTGTCTGTGGTTCTTCCCATTGGAATGGTGACTGCAGTCTTTCCTTCTTGAGCATCGATGTTAGGGGCCTTGCGATGATGGAAAAATGCTGGACGAATTTCCTGAAGAAGCTTGTTAGTCCAATGAACCTTCTCAATTCGTTGACATTGGTTGGCCTTGGAAAGTTTTCGACTGCTGCCGTCTTCCGATCGCATGGCTTGAGACCATCCTCCGTAAGTCGGTGTCCCAAGAAAGATATTTGATTTGTAAGGAATACACATTTGCTTAATCGTAACGTCATACCTGAACATCGTACGAGTTGGATAAACTCAGATAAGACTGCGATACCTTCCTCTGGTGAGTTCGATGGTATGATGACTTCATCCACGTAGCTGAATACCTTCCCCTCCAACGGTTCGACTAATTTCGTGATTGCTTCGTGGAAAACACAAGGAGCATTAACGAGTCCGAACGGCATTCTGTTGAACTCGTACTGGCCGCTGTTTGTTATGAATGCAGTGAACTTTCTTGATTTTTCTTCAATTGGTATCTGATAATACCCAGACATAAAGTCCAACACGGTAAAGAATTTCTTGCCTGCGGCCGAAACTAAGATGTCTTCTATGGTGGGCATCACATATGGTATTTTAACGGTGATCGAATTAAGTGCTCTGAAATCTATGCACATACGATCCTCACCCGTCGATTTCTTGACAAGAACGATTGGCGAGGAAAAGGGTGATTTAGTTCGTCGAATGACTCCGCAGTCCAGAAGCTCTGCCACAATTTTCTCGATGACTTCTCTTTTGGCGAATGGTATCCGGTATGGGTTCTTGGCGATCGGCGTTTCTGATGTGAGGGTAATATTCATTGTTGTCGTGTTGCACTCTCCCAGCCTACTGAGAGTTTCACCGAAACAGTCTTCAAACGTGTTGATCAATTCCAGGATGGTCTTTTGAATATGGACGTCCAGGTTGCCGCCAAGTTTGATGTCGCCATTCGTTGTTGCCTCGAGGTGACATGCTTCCTTACTTACGACAAGTTGGTAGTTGTTGTCGTTTAACACGTCGTTCCCCATAATAATTACGTAGGGGAGAATGTCATCGTCTACAACCAACAATTGGTGTTCGAAATGTCGGTCGTCCATGGAAATGTGCGCGTGTATGCAGCTGTCTCCTGTCCATGTTTTTCCACCAAATCCAGCGAGTTTGAATGTGTCGCAACGGCTGATTAAACCAACTCTACTTGCAACATGTCGTTGGATCAGAGACTTATCGCTGCCTGTGTCAATGAAGGCGATGATGTCGTGGCCATTGACCTGAATGGTTTTCGTTCTGTTGTCGACTGCTTCGTTACTTGATGTTATGTGGAAGACACCGTTTTTCGGTGCGTTTTGGGTTGGTTTTCTCCCTTCTGGGCAAAGGTTGTCGGCGTGCCCAGTTCGGCGGCAAATCGTGCAACGCTGTTTCCGTTGGGGTTGCGGGCAATTTATGGAGATATGTCCGGGCTGTTCGCAATTAAAGCATTTCGTTACTCGTGAGATGTTCGTTTGCGGTGCGTTTCGTTGGTGTTCCGGTGTGAAGCTTCTAAACGTTGAAGTTGACGCCGTCGTTACCACCGCTGGATGATTGGTAATGAACCGATCGATAGCGTTCCTGAGATCGTTTAACGATATGAAGTTCGAACTCGCCAGCGCTGACTGCAGTTCTGCGTGCTTCATACCTCTCCTTATATATGTGATTATCGCCGAGTCGGATAAACCGTGTTTTTGACCCAATGCCCTCATTCTGAAGAAGTATTCGGCGGCTGTTTCCACAGGTTTGCGTGTGCTCTCCACCATTGCGAAGTGAATATCAGCCTCGCTCATTGTTCTGCCGAAGTCTTCCACCAGGCGAGTGGTAAATTCGCTCCAGGTTCCTATCGAACCTAAGAGTGCGTCTGACCAGAGCTTTGCAGGGCCTCTCATCTTCGATTGTCCCACAAACAGGACACTCCTTTCGTCCCAACCGTAGCCTGCAATTAGCGCGTTGACGCGTTGCACATATTGTTCAGCGGTCGGGGAAAGCTGGTCGGTTGGATTATATTCCGGCATTACTGACTGGATTTCGTTGACGTTGAATAATGGCGGATGTACTGTCGACGGATTCTGCGTCACTGATGGCAAGGATGGCGTCGATGTAATGGTTGCTGTTGTCGTCTGTGGCGTCGGCGTTGGAGAGTTCAGAACGGTGACCAGGGAGGATATTTGCAGTTGCAAGCCTTGCACAAGATTGGTTAAATTGGTGATGTCATTCCGTACTGTCGCCATTTCCTCTTCTTCGTCGTCGCTGAGCAAATATTCGGTGGTGACTTCATCGCTTCTCAGAACGTTGAGCACGCGCTCGATGAGTTCCGCTCGTTTGCCGGAGATCGGTTGCTCGTTCTTCCTAAGGATTGCCCTTAATTCCTTTACTTTCAGATCGTTGACTTTGATCACAGGCATGTTTTAACAATCCCACTTCTGAAGTTGTCACGATGGCGGATCACCAGGAAAAAACCAAACACAACCTACGTTCATTAACTCAAACGCCGAATGGCTTTATTTCATTTCTCTTTCTCCCTCCTTTCGTTAAGTTGGCTGCGATGATGATGAGCTCTGTTCGTCGGGTGACAATTCCTATACGGACAAAAAGTATGCAACACAGAGGTGAATGGAAAGTGACCAGGCGTACTGCTGCAGGCATAACACTCACAGTATAAGGTCAACTGAAAATTCATCCTCTGCGTATGCAATACTAAAGTGCTCGAACGAATTACTACTGATTATAACCAACGCGGAATTTGGTCGGCGGTCGTTCCCTGAGAGTAGTGAACGAACATCAACGACCCAAACCACAGCACTCCGTTCAGGTTTTGTGTCTATCACATCATCAGAGAATATAAAGTCTTGAACCTGCGCGAGTCTCTAAAAAAAAAAAAAAAGCATCTCTCCATCTGTACGATCGCGAGCCTCTCATGCTCTATTTTTTTCTTGTTTTGGGAGGCTTATGCTCCTCCCTCCTCTTCTGCTCAAAATGCTCACGAGCAACTCTCGTCCTTCTATGCAGTCCTTCTCTTGATAGGCTTGCTGCTTGGCTGCAAGCTCTGCTACACTTGTCGTCAACCCATGGGTTTCTTTTTGGTGGCGGTTTGAAACCCAGTACCTCAGAAGCAGCACTCTCTAAGGCTTGTTGACCAAGGCTCCATTGGTGTTGTACGGCCTGAGCAGGTGTTGGTGGGTTATCCGAGAGCTTGAGGGAGACGCGATTGGCATAGGCTTTAGCGGTCTCTTGCGATTGTAGCATTGCGACGTTGTATGCCGCTGGCGGGATGGTAAACGACTAACAAAGGCCTCGTAGGGGTAGCGTATCCGACTTGCGCTGGCCCGTAAAATAGCGAGTAGAAGCCACTGCAGCCGAATATCTAGCAGCTCTGATCGTAAGTCCGACTTCCACCCTTTCGTGGTGCCACCTGGAGATTTCTATTTTAAATCGCTAACGGAAAAGGACGAATGGCGAGATAAGTGTGGGTTAGTCTATGGCCCGGCAAGCCATACCTGGAAAAAACCAACAAGCCAAAAAAAAAACCGAAAAAGCCTCGTATAAAAGAGATGATCCCCTCAGGAGCTTCGAAGCATGAGATAACACACAGGTAACAATTTAAGTATTAAAATTCAACAATTTAAGGAATGAATTCAACGTAATTGTGTAAAGAAATAGATAGAGAAAAATTAAAAAAAATTAAGTATTAAAAAATGTCTGTGGTAGTTTCAACGGCCAGATAACGGATGAGGGAACACTTAAAGCTATAAGTACTACTAATTCTTTTAATATTAATGGGTAGAGAGTTCCACAACCGAATGGAGTCAACGAAAAACTGACGTTGGGAAATTAAGCAGGCATATCTTGTTTGTAGAAGCATACTCGATCGATCTGATTGTAAGAAGCACAGCTTTTTATACAAATATTCAGGCTCTTTAGTTTGCATGATATTGTGTAGGAGACATAATGACCTATATTTAAGTAAATTATCAAACGTGCAACCATAGATCTGCTTAGAGTATGAGGAGACATGATCGTATCTTCTTAGGTTAAAGACGAAACGAGCGATATTATTATATGCAACATTTAGCTTCCTTCTGGAGTCATAGTCTAAGCTACAGAAGACCTGACAGCAGTTTAGCATTATTGGGAGAAGGAGAGTTTTCGACAACAGGATTTTTATCCTAGGGGGCATATAGTATTGGGTGACACAGAGGGAACGAAGTCCACCGTAAACTTTACCAATAGTGCTATTTATGTGTGTAGACCACGTAAGTTTACGATTGAAGGTCGGACCAAGGTTTTTGGCTGAATCAACGTACTCTATCGGGGTTTGAGCTAATTTGATGGGGGGGAAATAAGAGAGATCCAAATTACTTTTGTGTATGTGTATGAGTGCTTTTGTTTTTTGAGCATTTAGACGTAGATCATTGTTGGTAGACCAATCAAGTATTAGCTGGAGATCTTCATTCATCAGCGTAACGGCTTCGTTTACACGATTTAGTGGACGACTCAAGTAAATTTGCGTGTCATCAGCATACATATGAATTGAGCAATGCTTAACTATTCTGGGAAGCTCATTTACATACATGGAGAATAGAAGTGGGCCAAGGATCGATCCTTGCGGGACCCCGCACTTTACAGGCAAAAAAAAAACGAGTGCTGATCGCCTACTGCAACCCTTTGCAGTCTCCCTTGCAAGTAGGAACTTAGTAGCTTTGTGGAAGATAATGAGAAATTGTATTCTCTTCTAAGTTTCGAGCAAAGGATAGAATGGTTGACAGTGTCAAACGCTTTAGAGAAGTCGAGCAAGGTTAAGAATGTAGTGTAACTTTTATCAACAGCTTTTCTGATATCATCCACGACCAGTAGCAAGGCAGTCTTACAGCTCCGTTTTGGGCGGAAGCCAGACTGATTTTCACATAGTAGTTTTTTGCTTGAGAGATATTTCAGTATTTGAACCGAGATTGTCTTCTCGAATACTTTTGAGAGGAATGGAAGAATTGATAATGGTCTGAATTCTATTGCAGCTCCTACCGACTTTTTTGGGATAGGTATGATCTTAGCCTCCTTCCATCGCTTGGGAAAGACCGACGTTGTTAGAATACAATTAAAGATATGAGTTATGGGATATAGCATGTAAGGTAATAGCAGCTTAACAAATTTCGGGTGCACTTCTACGAGTCCCATGGCATTGGATTTGATGGATAGTAATGCTTCCGCGACATCTTCCTCACGCAGCCTACAGAAGTCAAAAGGTGAGTTTCTGTTTCCTTCCTGTGACCAGTCAAGGTCAACAGAGTTAATCGACGCTGTACTGCCACTACTATGTGTTAAGAAAAGCAGGTTCAGTTGATTACAGTCAATGTTGTTAGGAGGTTTCGGCTTTTGTTTTCCCAAACCAAGTTCACGAATTCGACGCCACACTTCTTTGCCTGACGAGCAACTGGCAAATTTATTGCTATAGAAAGCTCGCTTCGCAGTTTTAATTTTGCGAACAACCTCATTACGAAGTGAGCGATATTTGCTGAAGAAGATTCATTCTATACTTCCTCCAACTCTTGAAAGCATTGTCACGCTGTTTTATGAGCTGAAGAATATTCGGAGTTAACCACTGGGGAGCAGAAAACTGAACTCTTTTTGACTTTAAGGGTACATGTTTATTAAAGAGGGAGACAACCCTTTTTTGTAAGAATGTTACTTGATCATCAACTGAGTGCAATTGATAGATCTGTTGCCAATTAGTACTTACAGCATCCTGTCGCAGTAGAGTATAGTTTATATTGCGGAAATCTCTAAACATGATGTTGGACTCAGGAAATTGATTTTCACCTTGATAAGTCAGAAAAAGCAAGTCATGCTTTGAGAAGCCGGGTGCTGAGAGCTGGCTGTAAAGCAGTACCTTATTTATGTCGGATACGAATATTGCATCGAGAAGCGTGTATGCTGTGCTTGAGAAATGAGTGGGGGTAGAGGTGTTTACAGGAGTAAGGTCAAAAGTTTTCAATTGCTCCAGAAAGCCAATTGAACGTTGAAGATGCCGGCTCCAACGCCGGAAATCATTTTGGAACCATCAGTGTACCACCTATGGCCTTTGACGTTGAGCAAGGAATCATTGGTTTTTCAAGCTGTGCGGTCTGGGGTCAATATCTCAGATCTCTGGTCAAAAGTGAAGGTATGTGGTAATGCGTCCGAGACCGTGGTAATATCCAGCTCAGGAAGATGTTGCAGGATGGACTTGTGACCTATAGGTCTACATGGTAGGCCTAGAATTCTACGTAATACCTCTTAATAAAAAGGTGCAGTCTAGGAAGTCCAATCAGTGCTTCTTGATCAGCTGTAGGACGGGTTGGCATAGCGCCTGTAATACCGATGACCTCGACCGGTCGATAAGTCTCCTTCCGAGTATCAGCAAAGTCTTCGAGAAGGTAATCCATAGAGCCCTGTCCAAATGGGCTGAGGACAAAAATATCATTCCGGATAACCAATTCGGTTTCAGGGCGGGGCATGATACCATACATGCCGCGTCGAAACTCGTCTCGGATGTCCAATGGAATAAATGCAAGAACCAATGTACGGGTGCCTGCCTGGTTGACTTGGAAAAAGCCTTCGACACCGTATGGTTAGAAGGACTCTACTACAAGCTCAAACAGCTGGGCATAAGTAAACCATTGCTATATATGATCTATGACATGATGAAGGGTAGAAAGTTCGTTGTGAAAATTGCCAACGTGACTTCTACTCAAACATTCGAAATTAAAAATGGACTGCAACAGGGCACAGTGAACTCACCGATCCTTTTCAGCATTTACATCAGCGATCTGATAGTTTCTCTTCGCCATTCGATAGCGTACGCGGACGACTTGGTTGCGTACAGATCAGGTCCAACGATCGATGTCATTGGCATTTTATTGCAGCGTGACTTCGACAAAATTCAGCAGTTCTGTGATGACTGGAAGTTGAAAATCAACTTCCAGAAATCAGAGACTATCTTATTCAGAACGCCTTTGTCTAGGGCCTCTAGGGACACTAGAAAGCACTGGCGAAGGTTCTCAATCCTTGGACCGGACGGGCGTCCACTGGCAAATAGAAGTGTAGTCAGATACCTTGGGATCTGGCTGGATCAGTATCTATATTTTGATAAAAATGTGGATGCTGCTCTGGCAAGGGCTCGGGGCGCTTTCGCTCTGACAAGATGGCTGTTCCATAGCAGCCAACTTGACTGCAGAGTGAAGGTAATCTGCTACATGGCCCTAATCAGGCCCATGATTGCCTATGGATGTCCCGTTTGGTTCAATGTGAGTGCCAGGCTGATGGAAAGGATTCGAATGTTTGAGAGACAATGTCTAAGGACTTGTCTCTCATTGCACAGAACACCAGAATCCGAGTACACGAAATTCTATCCCAACGAGGTCCTATACAATAGGGCAAGGATTTTACGGATAGACAATTTTCTGATAAAGCTGATTCGAGGTCACATTGCGAGGGCAATGACTTCGATCAATAACTTGATCTCTGGGGCTTACTACCCCAACAGTATGTACCATGAGCGTGTGCGACTTAGCGGCTTTGTCCCTCCGGAAGCATTCCTCTATCTAGATCACTGTGGACTAATCCAGGATAGATTGGCGGTACCGCTAATCTTCCATGTGGCACGAAAGTACGTGGAACGGCGATTCATCTACGGAGCTGAGGTCGAGCTCTGTGAGCCGGAGCGCCTCAGGTTCAGCAGGGCGGTTTCAGACCGCGATCGGAGAGACGTTGTGAGGCAGCAGCAGCGCTTTTGGTGGCTGGAGATGACTCAGCAGTAAGCCTCTTCTAGGCAACAATCGCCAACACCAATGGCATACATAGGGTAGGGTAGGTTAGGGTAGACTAAGGTAGAATAAGTATATACACAAAAAAAAAAAGAATAGGCTAAGTTTAGTTATATTAGAATAAGATAGAATAAGATAAAAATAAACAAAAAAATTCGATAGAATGCTAAGTTTTTTTAAAATTTCTTAGGTTTTAATAAATATTTAAAAATAAATGTAAAAAAAGAAAAAAAAAAATATGATATTAAGTCGAAAGACATTTTTGGAGAAAAAATAAATATAGATTATCTTAGAGCGTCCGCATGGGGCCAGTAAGGTATTTTCAATATAATGTATTAAGTTAATTAAGCTAGTTTAAGTCATTTTGTCTAGCGTAAGATAGCTATAAGTTTAATATTAATAAAAAATGATTTTTAAAAAAAAAAAAAAAAAAAAAAAAAAAACCGATGACCTCGTAGCCGAGATTGGTTAACCTGTGCGGTAGGTCGTCGATAACTATCGACCAGAGAAGGGGTGAAAGGACTCCTCCTTGGGGACATCCCTTAGTCGATACACAATCATCGACACCTCTCCGGATGTGGCCCTAATCCAGGGATTAGTGGAATGGGTGACTGCTGATATCTATGTGTATACGTATTGCTTGTTGAATGCATTCAATCCACATTGATGGAAATAGCTGATAACTGAGTTTGCATCTATGTTTCCCTAGAAATGTGGTATCCCGCAAAAAACTAAAAAACTAAATTTGTGCCTCACAACGTGAAAGAATTATGTTCACGATCCACAGTTCATTTACCCAGTTTTCAAACCAACGGTATTGGTTGTACAATTGACTTTTAACCCACTTAGAAATAATTCCACATTTACCGCATCTCATATCCGAACCATTCGTATTTCGGGCAAGTGGTTTCCCCATATGCTTTCCCTGTTTCTGATTATTTCCGATAGATGGCGGGTACATCAGGTATGAAGCATAGGATGAAATTAAAACTTCTTGCACCACGTTGCGGGGCTACTTGATTATAAAACGATTAAGTAAAATGTACGTTAGCGGCAATAACCTGCTCGATCCTAGGCCAGAAAGGATTGCATACCCGAATCAAATGCTCTTCATTTATATTAAAGATACCTGCAGTTACATACATACATACATCGTCCTTCAGTGGAGAATTGGTGTTATTTGGATATCTCTTGGTCAAGCAATTATGTAAGTCTTTTAGGTAATAATCCAGGAGATTAAGGTAAGGGGAGGTAGGAGGCCATATGTATGGAGTAGTCCGATCATGACAACGTCCGGCCATTCAAATCTGTGTCACCATCGCTTTATGTGAAGAAGCAGAGTCCTGTTTGAAAATGTATGGAATGTCCCTCTGTAAGCTTTCAAACTAGGATTTCACCAATCCTAAAAACCTCTTCTAAAGCCTCGATGTAAGCGGCGACTACATCGACTGCTTAGCAAGTTGGTTAAAGTCCTCAAACGGGGAAAACCGACAAAGCTAGATGCACTCAGAAAATCTGATGGTACCTTTACTGAGTCTAGAGCGGAAACTCTTAGTTTACTGTTTGAGACTCATTTCCCGGGAAATCAGATCGACATCGGCTCGTTGCACACTCCTTCAAAGGAAACTGCAACTGAAACGATGAAAACAACTCGCGTAGCTGGTATATTGCGTCGCGCGTGGTTACGACTGAAGCTATTGAACTTGCTGTGGCATCCTTCGATGGCTTCAAATCGCCGGGCACTGACGGGATACATCCTGTTATGCTGCAAAAAGGTATAAGGCAGCTGCTTCCTACTCTGAAAAAAAAAATGTCACTACTAGTCTAGCACTTGCTCACATACCCACTCCTTGAAAGTAGTTTTTATTCCTGAAACAGGAAAGGAGGACTACTCACTTGCTAAGAGTTTTAGACCAATTAGTCTAACATCCTCCCTGCTGAAAGGCATTTAAAGACTGGTAGAGTTGCACGTGCGCAAAGTTGCCCTTCGAATGCATTCTCTTTCGGAGATGCAACATACTTATCAGCGCGGAAAATCCTGCGAGACTGCGCTTCAAAACCTAGTTGGGAGAATTGAATGCGCGCTCGAAGGTAAAGAGTACGCGCTGGGCATTTTCATCGACATTGAGGGAGCCTTTGATAACGCAACTTTCGACAGCATGTGTAACGCTGCCAGACATCATGGCGTAGATGAGGCACTGGTCTTTTGAATCAAAGCAATGCTTGTGCACAGGACACTGACCGCTGTTGCAGGCCTCGACCAGGGTGTCAAATCCGGCTTTAATAGGGGCCGCCCGCAGGATGACGCCCTGTCTTCGCTGTTATGGTGCATGATGGTCGACTTTCTGTTTGATGCTCTCAGTACCTCTAGAATCTATGCCCAGGCCTATGCGGATGATGTCTCCGTCCTTTCTGTCGGCTCATGCTTACCGTCTGTCCATCTCAAAGCACAGGCGGCGCTAAATGTGATCGATGATTGGTGTACGAGAAATGTCCTGTCGGTCAAGACAGCCGATGTCGTTCTTTTCACGAGAAGAAGGAAAAATACTGACATGACTCAGCTGGGACTAAAAGACACTTCCATACAGATATCTAAGCAGGCTAAGTATCTAGGAGTCACCTTAGATAGCAAACTTTTCTGGTCAAAGCATGTTAAGTCAAAAACCACCAAAGCGCTATCAGCTTTCTGGCAATGCAAAGTAGCTTTTGGAAAAACATGGGGTTTATCGTCGGCAAAAGTCCTGTGGATCTACAGCCATGATAAGGGTTATAATCTCGTACGCATCGGTTGTCTGGTGGACAGACTAACACGCAAACACGTCGAAGCCTCTTTCACCAAACTCCAAAGAATGGTTTGTCTCAGTAGCACGGGAGCTTTCCCCAACTCGCCGGGCGCTGCTCTAGATGTTATGATGAACCTTCCACCTCTTGATATATTTATCAAAGGGTGTGCTCTGAAAGCCGTGTCTCGTCTGGAGAGAAATGGCCTTTGGTACAACTCACGTAGGAATAACGGTGTGCTTGTGCAAGAATTGTCCTGTGACCCCTGTCTCATGGACATGCCTTCTGACGCACTGACGCCCGTTATCCTATTGCGTGGCAATTTCACAGTCGAGTTTCCATGGCGTCAGGATTGGCTATGGTTGGATACTGAACCTGGAAAGGATAGTCTTCGCATTTTCACGGATGGCTCCAGGTCTGGGCGGGGGTCCGGTGTTGGAGTCTTCTTTAAGCGCGAAAACATCCGACTGCACTTCTCGTTAGGAAAGTATACGTCTGTCTTCCAATCAGAGATATACGCAATCCTAATGGCCATGCACTATGTTGTGAAGCACAGGGGGAAAGGGGAAAGCCTATGCGACTGTAGTGACAGCCAAGCTGCACTAAAAGCTGTGAGTAACCCCTTAACTAGCTCCAAATTAGTGCTTGAAATCAAGTCCTTCTTGAACAGAGTCGGCAGACTAAATTCATTAAGGCTTGTATGGGTTCCAGGCCACTCTGGGATCCCAGGAAATAAGATCTCTGATGAACTCGCTAGAATGGGTTCAGAGGAGAGCTTCTCAGGACCTGAACCCGCTCTAGGTCTACCTGCGTCCACGGTAAATTTCTACATTAACGATTGTGTATTTAATACACTAAACCGTAGATGGAGGGATTGTCCGAGTTGCAGGATGACTAAGCGCGTATGCCCTGATGTCTGCAAAAAATCTGCAGCATTCCTCCTGTCTTTAAGGAGAATCGACTGCAGAAGGCTTGTGGGAGTTATCACCATTACACTTTTGCCAAGCATCTCTACGTGCTTGGCATCAGTGAGACGGCTACCTGTGCTGCATGTTGCGAGGAGGAGGATGACACTGCAGAGCATTTCCTCTGTGATTGTCCCGCCTTTGCTCGCGCACTGTGGCGCACCCTTGGAGCCGACGTGGTGTGTGCCGAATCCCGAATCCATTAGCTCAACATCACTGAAGCTCCTTAAATTTTTTCTCCGGAAAACGGGGAAAATACAGTAATGTAAGGTGTCTGGCTGGAGTACAATGGACCAGTGATTGCGTCTGAGTGCTCCAGCAGATAGCAGAAGCCTTCAACATAAAAAAAAGCGGCGGCATTAATCCAAAGTCCTTGAGAAAAGAAATGAGGTGGAATACCAGTTGCTAAAAAATTCATGTGCATGGCATGGAGAACCTTCTATCATTTTGCGGTTGATCTTTTGATCTTTTCTTTCGTCAGAGGACGACCACTTAACTTGTTTAAAAGGCTTGTACCCGTCATAAGCTGCCTTCTGTCTTCTGTCCGGAACTCTAAGGTCCCTCGCACCGGGTCTCATTAACTTTTTACGCTTTTTAGCAGACTCTGTACCGAAAACTGATACTACATAGTACAAACCAATTAACGGCGGACCGATTTGGTGCAATTCAAAATTGTAAATCACTGAGTTTCGCACATCTCTTTGATCACGGTTTTAAACCGCCTTGCTGTGGGCGACATGGATCATTGGCGGCACCGCTAAACTATACTGGATCAGCCCATAGTGATTCAAATACTCTTCCCTTCTTCGGGCACCTTGTCGCGGCGGGAGGCTTAACAGGTTATAGACCTCGAACCAAGACTCGAAGACCCAAAAATTAATGGACAACCTAAAGGACCTGAGTACTCTAGGTGGTACCCGCAGCAGCGGAAATCCACCCGCGATCTCTTTGATCATGGCTGGGGCAAGGATTCTGGAGGCTCCGACATTAATTTTTAACTCTCCGGCAGCCCGGAACAACACCGACTCCTGCGGCTTACTGTCTGAACAATTGGTCGCACTGAGCATGAGCAGTGCATTTAGCGGAGGCGGCACCAA
Source organism: Eumerus sabulonum (assembly GCA_951905685.1). NCBI lineage: Eukaryota > Metazoa > Arthropoda > Insecta > Diptera > Syrphidae > Eumerus > Eumerus sabulonum. The sequence goes on from OX645060.1 coordinate 237,445,652, forward strand.
CGATGGTGTGGCACGGGACGCCACAGAAGGTGGAACACGTCCCAGAACTGGTTCTACTGCTGAAAGTAGCGGAAAGAGGCATGCCCGAAAATTATGCAAATACATAGGCCGACAAAGCCGAAGGCACAATGGTCGAGGCTAAACCTTTAGGGGAACCGATTTCCGTAGAAGATACCTCCGTCGACCTTACCCCCTTTCCTGAAGTCCCCTCTTCACTCGAAGGTGCGCAGCGCGGAAAGCGTCGGCGGTTGGGAAGGAGACACAAGCATGTCAGCGCTTTCGGCATGCGTCTCCAACTCTCCTCCTCTTACTGGAAAGGTTCAACCACCCAGTAAGAGCGTGATCGATTCCCATAATGACGGAGCTTTCAGGTTTCTGCCATGGCCGGCGCTGCCGCCGAAAAACGTAGCGGGGCTGAAAGGCAGACTCTGACCGCAGAAGGCGTTACGAGTCCTAGCAGGGCGAACCTGTCCCAGAGCCGCGCCTGAAGGGAGTAGGAGCTCTAATCGTAAAAGGTAAAAGCTTCCGCAAACGGAAGACCACCGCCAAGGATAGCTTCGCTAGGGAGTGAGCGTGCGATGCCTCCCTCTCTGGTGGGGCGGTGGGAAATCGGAGTCCAATGGCAGATGTGGCGACCCAGAAGGATCAAAGCATAGGCCAGAGGGCGAAGATAGCTAAAAACCGCTCCTCGGAGACGGGCACATCACGCAACAAAACCCCTTCCTCCGAGAAGGAGATCCAAATCAGTTCCCGCAATGACCGAGCCGAAAACTTTCAGGTTTCTTCCATGGCCGGCACAGCCGCTGAAAAAGGTGGCGGAGCTGACAGGCAGATTCCGAACGCAAAAGGACAAGCCGTTACGGGTCCTAACAGTCCTCGAACTGGCAAGACTGTCCCAAAGCGGCGTCGGAAGGAAGCAGGAGGTCTAACCGAAAAAGGTAAAAGCTTCTGCAAACGAAAGACTGCCAGCAATGATAGCCTCTCCGGTCGCGGTGGGGCGATGGGAAATGGGAGTGCAATGGCAGATGTGCCGACCTAGAAGGATCAAAGCATAGGCCAGAGGGCGAAGATAGCCAAAAACCGCTCCTCGGAGACGAGCACATCACGCAAAACCCCCTCCTCCGAGAAGGAGATCCCAACGACCGTGAGGAGTCGAAAGAAGCAGCCCTCCTATAAAGAGGCGGCCATCTCCTCTGAAAAGGTCAGGATCATTTTTATTCAGATCAATCTACAGCATTGCATGCAGTATGTAGTACAAATCATAACGTTATATCCATTCAAGAACCGTGGGTGTGGAATAAACACCACGTGATGCTATGATTCTTTATGAGGAGTAATCCGAAAGGCCTAGGGTCGGCCTCATCATATCGAACTCATTATCGGCAACCAAACTTAGACACTTCTGTGGACAAGATCTGGTGGTGGTTTGGCAAGCTACCAAACGCACGGAGCAATAGAACACTTCGTCGTTGTGTCTGCCTACTTTCCCTACGACTCGTTACTACCTCCACCACCGAAGGAAGTTTCTGAACTCTCTAGTGACATACTCAAACTCAATAGGGTGGATATCAGAAGACTAGTCAGCTATCTGACAGGACACTGCGGTCTGAGATATCATGTAAACAAAACTAGCCTGACGTCGGAAACTGAGTGTCGAATCTATCTCAAGGACGAAGAGACGGCGGAACACATACTGTGTGAGTGTGCTGCTCTCTGGCATCTCAGGAAGCGTATCCTTCTCAATGAAGTTATGACTACTGAAGGAATCATCTCGGCTCCTACAAGAAGCATTCTCGACTTCATTAGGGAAGTGAAGAAGCTCCTCGGCTAATCGGCTAGCAGGCCGAATAGATCTGCAAAGGTCGCAGTGCCATATGATAAGGGTAGCACTTCTTTAGTGGGGTTACAGCCCATGAAGGACCAGAGCCAAGCAAGTTGTGTGTGATTTATTTTTCACATAGGTGAACGGTGTGAGTCGAGAAGGTTTTTCACGGGAAGCTATACTACGGGGGGTTTTGGCAGTACCCCGCCGAGGAGGGACGTCGCGAAATAAACATTCGAAATCGCTCATCGTGCGTCAGAGTCCAACATACTAACCACTGCGCCACGGCGCCCATTTTTGTGCTACCCTAACCCCAATTAAATAAATAAAAAATAAAAAGTCCGTTGTCGGATGTGGTATTAGAGGCTATGCATGATCGACGCAAACATGTCCTCTTTGGCCAGTTTTGCATTAAAATCTTCTAGAACTATGTATTTTTGTGTCGTAGCTGGGGCATTGGGCATAGATTCTGTCTAGGAGATCGTAGAATTCTTCTTTGGTGACACTGCTGATTTGAAATAGTTGGAAACAATACCGAGGATCCTACTTCCTTAACGACCCGACTGACGTTCTTAATTTTGTGAGAAGTACAAAATGGTTCCATGAATAGGAGGTCGTCTTCTTCGTAGCAACACAAAGGGCTTCTCTGGCCTAGGTGTGTAATCTACCCCTTCGTGGTGGCTACTTATTACCTACCTATTTTTTTTACACATTAGTACGTACATATACTGAAATTTAGTAAAAATCCCCTAGCTAAAAACCTGCAAGTAAGAGATACAGATCATAAGTCCTCGAATTCCAGGAACAAATCAACATCTCGTGACATTAATTCCCGTCGCAATGATTCCAGTACGTACAAAAACCCGCCAAAATCCTCATGCGAGCGTGAAATCAATCACTATCTCATCAGAACGGAATCTTAAAATCAATTTCAGCAATAAATTTTCCCTCACATCACAATAAAACGATGGAAATCAACTACGAAATTCCAAGAAACCCACAATGAAACCAGCAAAGATGTCCATCCAAACAACAACGGATCAAGAACAGCCGCGTGCGGCGATAACAATTGCCCGTTGACATTGACAGGGACGACAACATGACACGACGACAGAACGACAGAACGACAAAATGACAAAATTCGAAAATCGAACATTGAAATTCCACATTGAGGATCCTTTTTGACAAATTCATAGCCTGCTCGCACGAATATCAAAATATTATCTCTCGATCTGAGGGCAGCAAAGAGTTGCAGAAGAGCACTCGGCATCATGCGGATAACGATCAGTCCGGGAGGATAATTAATTCTTCCACAACCATCGGTGGTGGCTATCGATGGATGAACGAAAAGAGATTTTGTCTCTGAATCGGACTTAGTTCTCCAACAAATTTTTGGGTCAAGTTGACATGATTTATGACGAACCAGTCGACGGGCTGATGGATGCATGATGAGAGGCAGCAAAAACTTCATTTACTGTTTGTCCTTGGTCGAATGCGATCATTCAAATCCATGGCGACTTTCTAAACATCGACCAATTACCCAACGTCCGCTTTATTGCTTTGCCATTTTGCCGACTGATAAACGACACAAGTGGAAATCACTCAATTCGATTAATCCCCATTACCTGTTCGCTTGCCTCGGACAGAGCTGACGACATCATTAAACCCACATTCGGCCGATTTGCCTCATTGGTACGACAATATCCGCCCCTATTTGTGTACCATGCCAAAGCTCGACTCAATCCAATGAGGCCGGACTTTTCCCCGAGATATGAACATGCTCATAAATTACCCAAACATCGGACCATAATTTGCTGAGGCGTTCACCGCCAAGCCAGGATCGAGGCGGCCGGGTTGCTATCACCATCAACCGTCCGTTCATCGTCGTCGTCACATATTAACCCATGTATCGGCCGTTCGAGCGGCATGGCAATGTAGCGATTCCATTTGCAAATCTCCGCTTGTTACTTGTGCGCCGATGTTTAACATAATGCTTTCGATCCGATTCAGATACAATTATTATTTTATCTGTTTGTTCGTGTAGCTCATAATAAACATGTTTATCAGTGCAGTACTCAACGGGGGGATGTGTGCACCAGTCCGACTGAGTTGTAAGACGACCCCTCCATTCGAATATGACAATCGTCGTTCAACAGACGAGATACTTATGCTCTGTATACGAGTGCAACAGACATACCGCAAACGAATTGAGGCAACAGCGCATATCTGTATGCACTTAAAGGAGATGTAACGACCCGACTCAAAGATACTCCGCTTCGGATGCGATTTATTTAATAGCACAACTAGTGTCAGACCATTATGTCTCTATTCTCGATTCTTCAGCCGCTCAGATCGTACAATATCGATTCTGCCGCCATCCTAGTGGGGGTGATCACAGTACAGCACACAGATATTGGATCGTTCGTGGTAATATTTCCGCACCATGGGTTCGAGCGGATCGCATCCGATCTCCATTGCAGCTGAAGAGGTCAGAGCGATAGGGCTCACGTCTCTATTCAAGTTGCAATCCGCAAGCAACGATGCAAAATTTGTTTGATCCAACTTTAACGATCGGCAAAGATAAAGAATCCAATCCGATGGATGGGGTTGGCTGCCATTGTCGGCAATTGCCCGCGCGTTGTACGTACTCGATTGGTTGGCAATAAAACATATTTACATTTGCTTGTGCTGTACTCATTGCAGCCGCGTCCCGCCATGCTCCATGCTTTATCGAATCTGTGGACAGCCGGCTGTGCCGCCGCCGATCGGTAAGTATCTGTCATGAGCTACTCAATCGGGGTTCGCTTATTTTGGGAGTTTTCGTGTCCCACTGAAGCTTTCCTCGACCATTACGCGATTTTTTTCGGAGGAAAATTTATTGAATGGAATTGTTGGGATTGTTGCCGGGTCCATAAGAGCGCGTTGTTCGGATGGGTAGCGGGCGCAGGAGCGCTGGCTGGTGGAAACTATAAATATGATTATGACATGTGAAGAGAAATGTTTAGTGATAAATCAATGAGGTGAATGATGGCGTATTGGATTTGAATGGATTGCATCTGACGGTGTGCAGAGGTTCGCTTTATTTTGTGTCAAGGTGTTGCTGTCGACATTAAGAGGAAGATAGAAGGTCAAACGTAAGCTATAATCGTACTTGGAAGTTAACCGATGAGAAGTTTTTAATTCTCAAGCATCAGCCGGGTATTTGAGGGATGACAGATGTGTTATGTAGGCAAAATCTCATACCTACACCGCTTGTCTGTAATGAATGACTATAATTCTCAAGTAAGTACATTTCCAGGTGATATGCGCATTTTTACTTACTTTATTTTCATACGAAGTTGAGCATCCATTTCGGACCAGTTGAGATTTGAAAACTCAAAAATTATGTAAAAGGGGTGGGCCATCTACTGTTTTTTCATAAGGTATTTTGACACTGCCTGACAGCTGTTTCCCGTTCGAAATCTTGACAGAAATCAGTATCATACCTCTGCGGAACGAAATGAGTCGCTCTACGCTGGAACAACGATGAGAAACATTAAAAACTTGTTTCCAAAGTGATTGCTGTGTGGCCCAAAGAGTGCGTTTTTTGGAAAGAAGTTTTGGCCGAAATGAAGCACACGCGACTGCGTACGCAACTTACTTTCTTAGGTGGCGCTACAGTCCGGTGTAAACATAAGCCTCAAGAAGCAAACTTCTCCAGTTGGCAAGGTTTTTTGCCAGCTGTTTCCGGCGACGCACGCCCAGTTGGTTGAGGTCCTTTTCCATCTGTGCGCGCCACCTTAGATGCGGTCGTCCCTCGGGGTTCGATTCAAAGATCCGCTCCATGCCGGAGCGGTGATGTCCATTCGCTCTACATGGCCTAGCCATCTTAGACGTTGGATCCGCAGACGTCGTATCAAGCCGATGTCGACAGCTCGTATAGTTCATCGTTGTATCTTTTGCCCACTCCTCGTTTATACAAACGGGACCATAGATTGAACGCATAATTTTCCTCTCTCTTCATCTGCTTTCGTTAAAGGTAAGGCCTCTGAGCCATAGAGGAGGACCAGGATGATTAAGGTCTTGTACAACGCAGCTTTGGTCTTTCGAGAGAGGGCCTACTTCTCAATTGACGCTCGAGCCCAAAGAAGCAGCGGTTGGTAAGAGTAATTCTGCGTTTGATCTCAAAGGTGTTATTGTCACTGGTCACTAGTGAGCCAAGGTAGACAAAGTCCTTGTTCACTTCGAATCTGTAACTGCTAATTGTGACGTACTGGCCGAGACCTCGGTGTTGCGCGTCTTTAATGTCGACAGCATATACTTCGTTTTACCCTCGCTAGCCGAAAGACCCATTTTAGCAGCCTCTGCTTCGATGCTTTCGAGCGCATCATTGAGGTCACGTTGGGTTCGTATATCTCGTCTCTATCACTCGCGGCCTTGAAATCGACGTTTGGTGTTCTTAGGTCTTCTCCAAGATCTGCGGCAGTGTGAACATCTAGTCTGTTGTGGACTTACCTGGCTTGAAACCACACTGATAAGAACTTATCGGATTATCCACAAAGGGTTTCAGGCGTTACCACAGTGCGGCAGAGAAGACCTCGTATGCGATGTTAAGGAGACTTATTCTCCTGTAGTTGGCGCAGTTATAGGGGTCTCCTTTCTTATGAACCGGGCAAACGATGCTATGACTCTATTTGTCGCGAATGCCTTCCTCCGACCATATTTTACAAATGAGTTGGTGCATGCGCTCTACAGCTCGGCAGACAGCCCGTCTACGCATACGGCTTTATTGTTCTTGAGCTTTGAAATCATTAGCTTAATTTCATCTAGGTCGGGTGACCAAAGTCCCTTGCGAATGGATTCTGCCTGACAGCAGTATTAGATCTTTCATCGCCGTTAAACAGTTAAACAGTCTACAGAAGTGTTCCTTCCATATTCCCAGCATCGACTGTGACTCTATTACTAGCTGTCCGTCTTCATTCCTACAGGCTTCTGCTCGGGCTTCATAGTCCTGGCATGTTCGTTTTACCTTCTCATAAAACTTGCGAGCATTATTCCTGTGATGTCATCTCTCCATCTCCTCGATCTCACGCTTTTCCGGCTGTTTTTTCTTCCTTAAAAGCGTATGTTCCTCTCTCCATTTCTGCTCGTAATGTTCACGAGTGGCTCTCGTCCGTCTATGCAGCATGGATTTGTAGACGTTTTGCTTTGCTACATGGGCTTGCCAGCTCAAAGCAGGAGATTCTAGCTGATGGTGGATTGAAACCCAACACATCAGAGGCAGTATCTCTGAGGGCACGCTGGCAATGCTCCCACTGTTATTCTGTGGGTTGCTCCGGTGTCTATGGTTGAGGGAAACTCGATCAGCAAAGTTCCTAGCGGTCTCCTGCGATTGTAGCTTTCCGACGTCAAACTTTCGTTGTCCACCTCGACTCCGTGCCGTCCTCGATATCTTCATTCGTACCTTGGCTACAACAAGGTAGTGATCCGAGTCGATGTTTGCCCCTCGGAAGCATCTAGGATGCTGGAGGAGTGTCTCGCGTCGATCGCAACGTGACCAATCTGATCAGGTGATCGCTAGGATCCTTTGTGAATATTAAGATGTCCTCAAAGATGTCCTCTTTGCCCAGTTTCGAATTAAAGACTCCTAGAACTATTTTTGTGCCGTAACTGGGACATTGAGAGCACCGTGGCGCAGTGGGTAGTGTGTTGGCCTCTGACGCCGATGACACGGGATCGAATCCCGACACAGCCATGTCATCGAACGTGTTTTTCACGGTGTTTCCCCTCAGCGGGGTTCTGACAAAACCCCCTGTAGTAAAATTGTCACGAAAAGCTTCTCTAAATTCGCCGTTCGGAACCGGCAATAAACTGAAGGTCCCTTTCACCTATGGGAAAATGAAATCACACACAACATGGGTGATTGAGAGAAGCTCGGCTCAGGTTCTTCATGGACTGTAACGCCAACATACATACATACATACAGCTGGGACATTGGGCATAGGTTCTATCTAGGAAAGCCTAGAATTCTTCCTTGAGCCCATCGTCCTTTTCCTTTGTTGAGGCGTTAGCTCATTCAAGCAAATGTTTCCAAAACTTAGTTTTGATGCGTATTGTTATGAGGCGTCCGCATACATCCGGAAAGCTTAATACTTTTTGTCGGAGACTTCTTCGATAAACGAATCCGCACCCTGTTTGGTTTCCTTGTAGCAGTTCTCGTAGTAGATGTCGCAGTTTTTCATCCGCCTTTGGCCTGGTCCATCGCATCGCACTTTCGGGAGTGCGGTTATATCTGCCTTATATTAGCCGAGGGTTTGCTACAATTGATCGCTTGCACTGGGTCTGTTAAGAGACCTCACATTCCAGGTGCAGATCCTCAAGTCCTTTAGACCTTCGCAGGGGTCAGCTTTGCATCCGTCCGTATCCGAGGCTTGTGGTTTTTTCAGAACAGGCATCGGGCATGCTTTCTTCCGACCATATGATGAGGCCCACTCATCCCCAGCTGCTTTAAATAACTTAGCAGGTAGGCTGTATGCGCTAGCAGCTTTATTAGATTTCAGTATTGATGTCGCTATCTTGATCCCGCCTAAGTCAGGTAGACGGAATTCTCCCTCATCTTCGTCCAGTGTGTTCTGCCTGACAGCTGTATCTTCGCCGTTATACATACAGTCTGCAGAAATGGTATTTTCATATTCTTAGCATCAAATATGATTTAACTACCAGGTGTCCATGTTCGTTCCAGGAGGCTTCCGCTGTGGCTTTATAACCAAGGCATGTTCGTAGAACTTTCGAACGTCGATCTCGTCCTTCTCGTGCTCTTTCTTTTTTCTTGTGAAAAGCGCAACTCCTCCCTTTTTTTCCGCTCAAAGTGCTCAGGAGCAGTTCTCGTTCGTTGATGCAACGTGACCATGTATGCATTCTGTTCTTCAGCATGTACTTTTCTGCACTGGTCATCAAAGCAAGGGTTTCTCCTAGGTTTTGGTTGGAAACCTAATAATCCCTGATTGCCCTTTGAAAAGTCTCAATCGTAGCTCCGAGGTGGCTAATTGACATCGCCAAGATGGCTGATAACACGATTTGAGAAATTGGTGCGCAAAAGATCGATTGTGGAATGGCCCACCGTTGACCAAAATGTTGTTCCCAGCGTCATTTTCGAAGAAAAATGGTCCAATGATGCCACCACTCCACAATCCGCACCAAACTGTCACTCTCTGTGGATGCATTGGCTTCTCGACAATAACGTGCGGGTTTTCCTCATCAGAAAAGATGATTTTTCGCCCAAAATCGTTGTCCAATACAAGCTGCTCTAAGGCCCAAACTGCGAAGCGATAGCTGTCAATCATTATGTTTTGTCCAAGGTGGTGAGCGACGGATCGGTTTTCGCTTAACAACATGTATTTTGTCTTATCCTCGTTGACTTTTCCCCTGTTCCTCAATTGCCGTGAAAGCTTCTACAACGTCACGCCGAGACCGCGCGATGACGTCAATATTATCCGCGTATTGTAGCAGCTAGGAGGAGCATAAGATTCTTAGAAGATAGAAGAAAGAGCACGAGAAGCGCGATTGAGGGTTTGGAGAGGTGTTACTGCAGTCGTGACGTTCGAAAGTTTTATCAACAGATAAAGCGAACATGCCAAGGTTATAAAGCCAGAACAGAAGCCTGCAGGTATGAGAACGGGCACCTAGTAGTAGAACCGCAGTAGATGCTGAGAATATAGAAATACCACTTCTGCAGACTGTATAACGGCGATATTAGGCAGAATGATCCATTTCTAATCGACGAAGACCGCAGAGAATTCTGTCCCCCTAACCTCGACGAAGTTAAGATTGCCATATCGAAGCTCAAGTCGAATAAAGCTGCTGGCGCAGACGGACTGTCTGCTGAGCTCTTCAAGGCAGCTGGGGATGACCTGGTTGGGAACATGCACCAGCTCATCCGTAAGATATGGTTAGAGGAAAGCATGCCCGAGGAATGGAGTCTCAGCATCGTATGCCCGATCCACAAAAAAGGAGACCCCTCTGATTGCGCCAACTATAGAGGAATAAGTCTCTATAACATCGCCTACAAAATCTTTTCTGCCGTTTTGTGTGAACGTCTGAAGCCTTTTGTAAATAAGCTGATAGATCCTTATCAGTGCGGATTCAGGCCAGGGAAGTCCACCATCGACCAAATCTTCACACTACGGCAGATCCTGGAAAAAACCAATGAATTTCAAGTCGACACTCACCACCTATTTGTCGACTTCAAAGCCGCATACGACAGCGAAATTAGAGACGAGCTATACAACGCTATGTCTACCTTTGACATACCTGCTAAATTCGTCAGACTATGCAGGATGACTTTGGAGAATGCTCGCTGCTCCATCCGAATTGGTGAACACCTTACCGATAGTTTTGATGTCAAAAAAGGATTTAGGCAGGACGATGCGCTGTCGTGTGATTTCTTCAACATCATATTAGAAATGATTGTGCAAAAATCACTGGCCATTACAAGAGGCACAATCTATTTCAAATCCTCGCAACTCCTTGCATACGCCGACGATATTGACATAATAGGTAAATCACAGCGAGATGTCAATGAGGCGTATGCGAGTACATATTGAGATGGAGGCGGCGAAAATTGGTTTGGCGTTAAACCAGGGCAAAACTAAATATATGCTGTCATCAAAAAAGGACGCTCACCACCGACGTTTTGGCCAGAACGTTAGTATTGGCAGATATAAGTTCGAGGTAGTTAAGGACTTCGTCTACCTTGGCTCCGCAGTGACCTGGAACAACGATATCAGTTCCAAAATCAAAAGCAGAATCACAGTTGCCAATTGCTGTTTCTTTGGGCTCAGGAGACAATTGAGTAATAGAGCCCTCTCCCGAACGACAAAGTTGGGTCTATATAAGACCCTTATCATCCCGGCCCTGCTGCTGCTTTATGACGCAGAATCATGGAAACTATCAAAATCGGATGAGGAGGCCCTTGGTCGGTTCGAGAGAAAGATTTTGCGCGTGATTTTTGGGCCTATAAACGAAGACGGGGGATGGAGGAGAAGATTCAACCACGAACTTTACGGGCTGTACAGCGACATGAGCCTAGTCAGCCGTCTACGGATTCAACGCCTAAACAATCCTTTGCGATGAATGCTGTAGTATGTGGCTTTAAAATCGATAGAGAGATGGTATGTATCGATTTGAAACTCGCTGGTCTTTTCCAGGATTTGTCGAATATTTGGTCTATAGTCGATTTGCGGGACAGAAGCTGCACTGGTAGCTTCCGATTACTGCGGTGCAAAAGGGCTTTAGACGTTCACACAGTATGCTGGATAGGATCTTGTATGCGACATTGAGCAGTGTATACATAGTCCTTGCAAGATTGGGGTAAATACAGGTAATATTCCAGTTGTCGGGCATGCTTTCATCTTCCCAATTTCTACAGATGTTCTGGTGCATGCTCCCTACCAGAACATCGCCGCCAGCCTTAAAGAGCTCTGATGGCAAGCCATCTGAGCCTATGGTCTTGTTGTTCTTCTGCTTTTGAATAGCTGTGCCGACTTTTTCGATGCTGGGTGGGAGGACTACTTCAGCGGTTGAGGTTGGGATTTTCGAAGTTCCTACCACTCAGCTACTGGAAATGCTGCTTAAACACATCCACTATTCCCTACGGATCGGTAACAAGAATGCCTTCGCCATTTCGAAGAACCTGTGTGCCTTTTTTAAGGCCTCCTGGCTTTTAGCCTTCTTATAAATGGCCCATATTTTATGCTTGTCTCTAGACTCCTCGACATCCTTGAGCTGGGAGGTAGCGAAGATTCTTTATTTAGTCGCAACAGTGTTTTCTCCTCCCTTCTTCTGGCTCGATACTCCTCTCGCGCTGCCCTGGTTTTTCACTACAGCGCCTTTTGGTAAGCCTCATCGGTTGCTGCCTTCTTCTGCTCACACTTGCAATCATACCACGGTTGTCTTGTCGGGTATGCTCTGTAGTCGAATTAATTCAGACAGGAGTTAACTTTTGTACGTCACTGTTTTCTATGTACATAAAGTAATTGATGTTCTGTAAAAGTATCGGTTCATCTGATCGGATGATCTATCCGAGAAGTCTCCACTTCTGCACATAGGATGATTCTTAATGTAACACTAAGAGTTAACAGATCATTAATAAAGAAGACTTGGTAGCGTGTGGACTTAAGAGTATTTCATTTTGGTGGATTAGTCGGTTTTTATTCCCTACAATTCTCAGAAGTGGGATAGAGTATCGTTTAAGTTACCGAATTAAAGTCTCATTACATTTTTTTTCGTCAGCATTGTGAAAATCGGAAAATTAACGCTAGTGTTCTGTGAATAAATTTATTGCGATGGATGAGTGGACAACGTTCTTAGAAACAGCAACTGTATTAAAGCTAAAAGAAGTGCTACGGTTGTTGAAGGTGCACACATCTGGAACCAAGGCGGAATTAAAAATCCGAGCAAACGAAGCGGTGAAAGATTTGGTGGAAGACGACATTCGGAGATTAATACAAGATGCTTCAAGCGGTCGAGAAAATGGGTTAGATGAATCTCACCAAATAGAAGAACACTCGTCTGCATCTGCAAGTCGGTTAAGCTGTTCAGAGGAGGAACAGTTGGACAACGAACTGGAAAAGCTGCAAAGGATCTTGAAAAAGAAGGAAGAAATTGCACAACTGAGGCGGCAACTTCGAGAACTTCAAGTAGAGGAACCTTCCAGCTCGAGGTCAACAGTATCGTGCAGCTTTAAAGACATTGAAGAGTCCATCAGCGCTTTTAGTGGAGATGATAACTTTCCAGTGGATCGGTGGATTGAACAATTTGACGAATGCGCCGAAATAATTCAATTAGATGATAGAGCTAAATTCATTTATTGTAAGAGGCTTTTAACAGGAACAGCCAAACTATACATGCGTACAATAAATCCTAAGAGTTGGACAGAACTGAAAGCATCATTAAAAAGTGAATTCCGAAAGGTTGTATCAAAATCGGACATATTTAATCAACTTCGTGAACGGAAGAAACATCGTGATGAATCTTCCCAACAATATTTGCTACACATGCAGGAAATAGCATCACACGGCGATGTTGACGAAGATGATTTAATCCAGTTCGTGATAAAAGGAATTGTCGACACAGAGGTAAATAAAACCATATTGTATAATGCAAATAATCTAGGTGAATTAAAAATGGCATTGCGAAAGTATGAGAAGCAAAAAAATAATTCTCGTTCAACCTATCCAATAAAAACGTTCAACGCTATTACACCACCTAAGTCACGAACCAAACCATCAGAGGAAGATACCACAAAAGATCGCAGTACTCACCAGAAGAAACATACAATAAAAGCTTTAACTTGTTTCAAGTGCGGTAAACGCGGGCACATATCAACGCAGTGTGGTCAACAAAATCCTGTCATGACTCTCAATGATACCAACTTGAGTTACCAAGAGTGTCGAATAAAAAAATCGGAGACCTCAAATTTAGTAAACAAACCGAAACAAGATCTGTCAACATCGTCCAACGATTTCGAAATCTTCCTTAAATTTCAATGGAAATACAGCCAAATGGAGAGTTCAATTTCGTTATTGGCACTTTTGGACTCGGGAAGTCCAATTAGTTTCATCCAGGAGCAGTTTTTGCCAAAGTTTTTGCTGTCGAATCTGAGGAATACGGAATCAACATATTGCGGAGTCAATTCCAGTCCACTAAGTATATTGGGAAGTATAAATAGTTGTGCTGTTTATGAAAATAATTTTGTCGATTTGCAATTACTTGTTGTAAAAAACTTTTCAATGAATTATCCTGTTGTTCTAGGTAGAGATTTCTTCAAGGAGGCGGGTCTGGCCCTTCAAAGGAAAATAGAATACAAGGTTGACGCAAATCAAGATCTTCTCGGAACGTCTGACAGCCATCTACAATCTTCGAAAAGTCATGATAAAAACACCAACACGGATGATCAAGACTTTTTGAATCAAATTTTAAATATCGACACAAGCGATTTGACAGGTGAGTTAGAGATCAATATAAATAATACCTTATCGGAAGATATAAAGAAAAAAGTAAAAGGAATAGTTACTCCCGTATTTTATTCAAGTAGTGATAATCAACTTGAAGTAGAATCTGACTTTAGAATGAAAATTTCACTTTCTAAAGATACGCCTTTTTATTGTCCACCCAGAAGACTCCCTTATGTACATAGGCTGGAGCTGCAAAAAATATTAGACGATTTGATTAAGCAGGGAATAATACGCGAATCAAATTCTCCGTACGTTTCGCCAATAGTATTGGTTCAAAAAAAGAATAAAGAGTTAAGACTCTGTGTTGACTTTCGCGAGTTAAACAAAATTACCTTGCGCGATAATTATCCGTTGCCGGTAATCGAAGATCATATAGATCGCCTCCGAAATAAAAAGTTTTTTTCCACCTTGGACCTGAAAAATGGTTTTCACCACGTACAATTGTCAGAAGATTCAATGAAATATAATTCTTTTATAACCCCATTAGGACAGTATGAATATACCAGAATGCCATTTGGGTTGAAAAATGCCCCCTCAGTCTTTGAAAGGTATATGAAATATGTTTTCGGAGGTATGATTTCGGCTGGAAGAATTCTTACATATCTAGACGACATCCTCATTGCGACGCAGACGATAGAGGAGCATTTGGAAGTTCTCAAAGAAGTGGTTGACATTGTCGTTAATAAGGGTTTAAGCTTAAGATTTGATAAGTGTACTTTTCTCCAAAATGAAATAGTATATTTAGGGTACAGAATTTCAGAAAATGGTATTAGACCGAACGAAAGCAATTTAAACGCAATCCAAAACTTTCCGATACCTTCTAACATCAAAGACGTTCAAAGTTTTCTAGGCCTTTGTTCGTACTTTCGCAAATTCATTAAGAATTTCGCTAGCTTTGCAAAACCTCTTTACGATCTTTTAAGAGGTAATAAACCATTTGTTTTTGGCGTTAAGGAAATGGAAACCTTCGAGTCCCTAAAGAATAAGTTAGTGGAGTCACCGGTGCTAGCAATATACAGTCCGCACTGTACTACGGAACTTCACTGCGATGCGAGTAGCACTGGGTTCGGGGCAGTGCTCATGCAAAAACAGTTGGATGGAAAGTTCCATCCTGTTTTTTATTTTTCCAAGCGAGCAACTGAGTCCGAAGGAAAATATCATAGCTACGAGCTAGAAACACTATCGATTATTTATGCCCTTAGGAGGTTTAGGATTTATTTAATCGGTATATCTTTTAAAATTGTCACTGACTGTCAAGCGTTAACGCTTACGCTAAAGAGAAAGTCTCTGAACCCGCGTATATCGCGTTGGGCTTTAGAAATGCAGTGCTTTGACTATGTCATCGAGCATAGAAAAGGAAGTCGGATGACTCATGTTGACGCCCTAAGCCGTTCGTTCAACATTTTGTATGTCGACGACGAGTCCTTTGAATTTGTGCTTGCAGCAGCACAGAAACAAGACCCTAAGATTACCTCAATCGTGTCAGATTTGGAAAAGGGTGAAAGTCCACGCTTTGAAATGATTGATGGTTTAATCTACCGCAAGTGCAAGGGAAATGTTCGGTTTTATGTGCCATTCCAAATGGTAGAGCAGGTGATTCGTACTCACCATGAAGCGATGTGCCATTTAGGAGTTGAGAAATGCTTCGAGCATTTGTCGAGGACGTATTGGTTCCCCAATATGAAAAGCCAGATTAAAAGTTACATAAGTAGGTGTTTAAAATGTATCTATTTTTCTCCACAGTCGGGTAAAACAGAGGGAACTTTACATCCCATTCCGAAAGGTAATGTTCCATTCGATGTGTTACATGTCGATCATCTGGGCCCATTACCGAATTCCCAATCAAAGAAAAAGCATGTTTTTGTTGTTGTGGATGGCTTTACCAAATTTATAAAGCTTTATCCGGTCAAGACGACACAAAGCAAAGAAGCTATCGAGTGCTTAAATTCATTCTTTGAAAATTATTCAAGACCTAATAAAATAGTATCAGATCGTGGTTCGTGCTTTACCTCTAAAGAATTCTCTAACTTTTTGCAAGATAATGATGTCACGCAAGTGAAAGTTGCGACACATTCACCTCAGTCAAACGGTCAGGTTGAGCGCGTAAACCGAATGCTGATCCCAATGCTGGCTAAAGAATGTGATTCGGATACGTCAAGTGGTTGGGACAAACGATTGGTCAAGATCGAATTCGCACTCAACAATACAGTGAATAGGAGCACAGGTTTCTCGCCTAGCGTTCTTTTATTCGGGAGAAATCAGAAGGGTGAATTGTGTGACCGTGTAAGAGCATTTTTTGAAAATAGTCTGGAACGCAAACCCTTTAATCTCAACGAGCTGAGAGCCAAGGCTAGCGAAACAATCCAAAAGAATCAGACAGATAATAAACTCTATTATGACAGTCTTCACAAAAAGCCTAGGACATACGAAAAGGGTGATTACGTGATGATCAAAAATGTCATTACTATACCAGGAGTTAATAAAAAATTACTTGCCAAGTATCGCGGCCCGTACGAAATTAAAAAGGTTTTACCTAATGATCGGTATGTCATTGGGGACATAGACGGCCTTCAATTAACTCGCTTACCTTATAAAGGCATTTCAGCACCCGCCAATATGAGACCCTATAATGTAGGATTAAAACACTTCACAGGTGACGACGTTGAGATGGCCGAAGGACGTTCTGAGGATGTTGATTCGTCGGACCGAATAGAAGTTTGATTCTTATTTACCTTACGATTTTCTAATAAATTTTTCTTTCAGAACCCGTAGGATCCAGACCTGTTTCCTGAACATCTCTTGCTCAAGTTGTATAATACATAATGTGCATTATAATCTATTAACTTTACATTTGACTTTTGAACTTGCTAAATGAATATGTACCTTTATTTGAATTACTATCTTGATTTGTTATCTTTTGATTATATAATGAATATAATATAATACTTTGCTAGAATTGAATTGAATACTTTGTTAGGAACTTTTAACTACAAGGGGGTGTTTGTAATCGGGGCGATTATGCGATCAGGATGGCCGAACTGTAGTCGAATTAATTCAGACAGGAGTTAACTTTTGTACGTCACTGTTTTCTATGTACATAAAGTAATTGATGTTCTGTAAAAGTATCGGTTCATCTGATCGGATGATCTATCCGAGAAGTCTCCACTTCTGCACATAGGATGATTCTTAATGTAACACTAAGAGTTAACAGATCATTAATAAAGAAGACTTGGTAGCGTGTGGACTTAAGAATATTTCATTTTGGTGGATTAGTCGGTTTTTATTCCCTACAGCTCTCAGCTACTTCCTGAATGTCTGAGCGGCAATGCAGCCACACACTGTTGATATTTGTCCTCGACGTAGGCATACCGGAGAGCTTTTCGCTAAGTTGCTCCCTGTAGACTCTGGTCATCGCCGGTGTACTTAGGCGTCCGATGCCCAACCTCCTCATGGTGGGCTGGTGCAGTTTTCTGACATTGGACAGTCGAGCTCTGAATCTTGCTGCTACGAGGAAATGGTTAGAGTCGACGTTTGCCCCCCTGAATGTTCGCACATCCAGGATGTTTGACGAGTGTCTTGCAACAATGAGCACATGGTCGATTTGGTTGGCGTCTCGATCACCTGGTTGCTGTATGAATTGTACTTCTTATCACCGCACTACGAGCTGTCGCAAGTTCCGTGAGTCAGAAGCCGTTATCTGTTGTTGTATTGTAGAGGCTGTGCTTTCCGACCACTCCGCCAAAGGTGTTCTTCTTACCGATTTTGGCATTAAAGTCCCTGAGTACGATTTTGACATCGTAGTCCGGACAAGCTCCGTAGGCGTTGTCCAAGAGTTCATAGAAGTCTTCTTTGATGGGGTCTTCAGGCTCTTCTGTAGGGGCGTGAGCACATAGGAGGCTGTAATCGCAGTAATCTGCCTTGTACTGCGTGAGGATTCTTTCCAGTTTATGAGCAGCTCCAGAAGTGTTCAGAGTTCTGACATTTCTGGAGCTTACTTGCAAATCGTGGTCCCTTGTCACGCCATGTCAACTTCGATAATCCGTCGGTTTAGCCGAGGAAGTTTGTTCGTTCTTAACATGATTTTTCATTACATAGGCGGGTTGGTGGCCCATTGCACTACAACATTATAGTGGCCTCTTGCCTGGGGATTTAGCTGCATACATTAGTTCACCTCTCAACGGGTGTTGAAGAAGCTATCCAGAGGGCTCCACGCTGAGACTGTATGCCAACTTGACCCGGTCATTGAAACGGCGGCCGTTGCTGGCACCTCGCCAGGTTGAGAGTAATCAACAACTTTGCCTTGTATGTCCGAGCCCATGCCCTCTCACATTAGAAATAAGTTTTAAATATTTCCTAACGTTGTTCAAGCACAAGGTGACTCTTTCGTTCTGCATAGTTATGATGCTGACTTTCTGACGTGATTTCGAGCGGGAAACGGCTGTTAGTGTCAAAATAAGCTATGATTTATAAGAAAACCACTAGATGGCCCACTCCTTATGCGCAATTTTTGACCTTGCTTGTATGGAGGTGAAGCTTAAGTCGCGAATTCTTCGGATTGTGAATGACTTTGGCTTGATAGTTTAGACGTAAGTATGTATATTACACGGCTGGAGATAACTCAAATGACGACAGCCTTAAAACTGACCTCGACCATCTGGGGATATTGATGTTTAAATTAATTAGGTCAACAATAGGAGATAACTTAAGCAAGAAAAACTTATTTGTAATCGTACTGCTGAGAGCACCGTGGCGCAGTGGGTAGTGTGTTGGCCTCTGACGCCGATGACTCGGGATCGAATCCCGACACAGCCATGTCATCGAACGTGTTTTTCACGGTGTTTCTCCTCAGCGGGGTTCTGACAAATCCCCCTGTAGTAAAATTGTCATGAAAAGCTTCACGAAATTCGCCGTTCGGAACCGGCAATAAAACTGTAGGTCCCTTTCACCTATGTGAAAATGAAATCACACAAAACATGGGTGATGGAGAGAAGCTCGGCTCAGGTTCTTCATGGACTGTTACGCCAACATACATGCATATAATCGTACTGCTCAGAACTCTACTTCATTAGTAGATAAGATTGATATCTGTCTGAATTCCGAATCAGTTTACCACGCCAGTGACAAGGTTCAGTGAAAATGTCTTCGGACATTTAACTGGCGTGGCACCTGCCATAGCTCATAGCACCTGCCGCTTACGACACAGTGTAATTCTGTCACAATAACTATGTTCCACAAATCATTCTTAATCACCTGAATCCCGCCACGGATGCTCCAGTAATTCTGCAGATAAGTCAAAATATTTTCCTCTCCATCACTGATCGATGCTCGACTTCTAACTACCCATCTAGCTCCCAATTAAACGTCTCAATCCGTAATTTATGACGTCCAATCTGGAAAGATTAAAATCACACAACCCAATAAATGTAGAACGCAGGCGCCCTAACCCCGTCTCCCCTTATTCCCATCAATCTAATTCAATGTCAGCGAACAGAAACTGTCACTTGCGCTACTAATGTTAAACTCATAACACCATCGTTTGTAATTTTCCACCTGCACCTGGGAACTGCATGTCTCCCATAAAACCTAGACCAAAAAAAAAACTAAAACAATGTAATGACCCTCGCGTATCGCCACCAAACAATCTGTTCGACTAAATTCCGAGTAATCGTTACAAACGTTTGCACACACAGATAAATATCTTTGTCCAAACTACCGGGGCTACTGCACGCCCTCTTTTCCTTTGGTCTGGTACTAGTAGACGATCAATGTCTTAATTAAGATGGATACACCTCCAAGTGTATGGGTATTACCATTGGTCATGGTCATGATCGCTCCTCCGTCAACGGGCTGTCCTGAGAACATAAAATGAAAAATATTATTAAGACATTAATTGAGTTATGAATGCACAGATACAGATACTTTCACTAGGTAGTATGCGAAAAAGTGAAAAAAGGAAAATGAAAATGCATGGCCTACAAGCGATCCTGATGAGGAGAAAGGTATCGGCCGGTGTTGAAAGGTATACTGCTGTGGAACTGAGGAATTTACGACAATCGACCGGTAGCTAAAGCCGAAAACTTCTCGGAACTGACAAGGATCCTAACCGTCTCCGATTATGATCGTCAAGGAAATGAGCTAGGCAGCGAAACAAAAGAGCCTTGAATAGGGAGTGAGTACTCGGCGCGGCTCTTGGAGGTAGGAACACTCACGACTGCAGGGAAATTTATTGGGTCGTTAATTAACGCGCGGTCAGGTTCGAATAAATTCCCAACTGACGTAACGCAACCCGTTTCAGGTGTGTTGCAAGTGCCGCTGTACATGACCAACGGAGCCGCGATCCTGTTTACATCGCACGCACTCTGAGGGGTTAATTAAAAATATTATTTTCCGGGACATTTCATGCGTGGAGGATCCGCGTCTACAAATCCCTTCGCGGCGGGCAGGGAACACAGAGAAACGCATAAAACACATCGCTGCTGTCCTGCAGCGCGTTTTATGGCCCAAAAATCTCCGTCTGCATTAAGTAATTGATTGAAGGTAATTAGTGATCGACTACACGTGCATATGTAAACACTTGCCAAGGTGCGGATGGCGTGGACGGTTGAAGGTGAGTTGAATCAAAACACTGTCAGCGGAACCTAAGCCGCATAACTTTGGCGCTAATTTATCGACGTACTCGCGAGCGATGGGCAAGATTTACAACTTCATTCATGATCACAAATTGGATCGAGTTCCAAAAATCAATTAGGCCTGGCTTAAAAGCCACTTGACGGTGTAAATTAATAACGCAACACCGCTAAACCCGAGGCCCAAACGTACCCTGGCCTCTGACCCTTAATGCATTCATCGGAATAACCGCAAATGATCGAGCATTCATTTCGCGTCCATTAACAGGCTCTTGTCTTCTCGTTCCCATGTGGCTGCCAGCGCCATTCATAGGCGAAACCGATAACCAATTTGATTCAAATCGACTAAATGGAAATAAGATACATTTTGAATTGGACCAGCAGCTTCCATCCATACCAAGATCGGAATCGAAAAAATTTGTCAAAGATTTCCCACAGATAAAAAGTGAAGTGATCGCGGTAAGAGTAAACGGAACGTAGACGATCGAACGTCGGGAACATGATTCCGGGAATTGAGAAAGATCGGTAAGGATTTATGGATGAAATTGAGACAAAGACCGGTCGACGGTCGGTCGTCGATGACATCTCTCGAAATCGAAGCAATTAATTTAAGTTTAAATTAACGATGTATGCCGTGTACACATGGGCTTCGGAATGGAGGATCAGAGTGTGGTTGTGGAGCTGGCGGATTGGTGGTAGTTCAGGCAACAGTTGGCGGCAACCTGCTGTGGTACGGAGGTTTGTATAAATCCTTAAATTCTATTGTTGTCTAACGACAGACAAAATGTTCCAAGGTTGTTGACTAGGTTACCCGTCCAAGGCTCGATGTGTGGAGGATCGATTTGTAGGGATTTTTCTCAGTCAGCTTTCCGAATGTATTCCGTTCGGTTTTTATATTGCCTAATGTGAATCCGACCGGCAAACTAACAGAGGTAATTTGGTGTTTCGAAAGGGTTCCCGCCTTGTAATTGACTCTTGAACACAAAGTGCAAATGTTGCATGTCCTGGGAGCTAGTGTCGTTGCCATTTATCACTAGTGAACTACTAGAGTAGACAGGGGGAAGGAGCGAGCAAGCAGAGCAAAGAAGTTGATCGCGCTTATCATGGCAAACGCCAGCTTTGATCTCTCTCTCTGCTCAATCCAAGTTGACACACAGCCTCCGCGTGGCCCTTCCTGGATAGCTATACTGGCACCCGCCAGGTGGTAAACCAATGTGTGCAGCGACCCGGCCCCTTGTTACTGGGGAAAGAGAAACCTGGACCTCCGAGTTGGGGGGTTGCGCTTAGGGTTAACATCCCTATCGCGTAAAACAAATATTTGTTCAGAGACAACCAATAGTCTTGGATACGGACGGATTACATGTTGACGACCCCCGTAAACGACGGGTCAGGCAAAAAGCGAATGAAAAACTGTGATATCTACTACGGAAACTGCTACAGAGAAAATAATTAACGCTTATTCCGATACGGATTTGTTGTTCGAGGCAGACTCAGGAAAAAAGTCTTAAGCTTCCAGTATGTAAGCGAACGCCTCATCCACATTAAGGCCAATCTCGGCAACATAAGCTTAATATGTGTCCAGGCCCCCACAGAGGAGAACGAAGACCGACATAAAGGCGACTTCTATAATCTCCTAGACAGAACAAATGCTTCAATGCGAAACTGGGTAAGGAAGCTATCTTTGAAAGGGTCATAGGAAAGCACAGCCTATACAACACCACGTCAGAAAACGCACTAAGGCTAGTGGACTTTATGGCGGGACATAATCCCGCAAACACACGATTCCCACACCTCAACATCCATAAGGGGACCTGGGGGTCTTTCGATCGATCGACAATCAATCAAATTGATCACATTGCGATCCACGGCAGATACTCCGAACCTTTCGAGGAGCCAACATCGACTCGTATAATAACCTTGTTGCAGCCAAGGTATGAATTCACATCGAATCAACGGAGTCGAGTAACACCAAAATTTAACATCGGAAAGTTGCCATCGCATGAGACCGCCAGGACCTTCGCCGATCAAGTCTCTCTCAAGCTTACTCAAGTTTCGATGCAATCTATACAAACCATAGAACAGCAATGGAAACGCTGTCGGAACGCAGCCAGAGGGGCCGCCTCAGATGTACCCGGTTTCAAGCCAGCACCTTCGAGAAACCCCTGGTTTGAGGACGAGTGCAGACAGGCCCATGTAGAGAAACAGGATGCATACATGGCTACACTGCATTGACGGATAAGAGCTGCTCACGAGCTCTACGAACAGAAAAGGAGGGAGGGACATGCGCTTCTGGGAAGAAAACAGAAGGAGATGGAGAGGTGCTATTGCAGGAACGACGTTCGAGAGTTCTACCAAATAGTAAAACGAACGTGCCAAGGCTATAAAGCCAGAGCAGAAGCCTGAAGGGATGAGCACTAACAACTTATAGTGGAGTCACATTCGAAGCTGAGATTGTGGAAGGACCACTTCTGCAGACTGTATCACGGCGATGATAGTCAAAATGCCGCGTCAGGCAGAACGAACCATTCACAATGGACGAAGACCATTCTATTTCACCCGACCTAGACGATGTTAAGATAGCGATATCGAAACTTAAGTCTTATAAAGCTGGAGCAAACAGACTCCCCGCGGAACTGTTTAAAGCAGCTGGCGATGAGCTAGTCAGGAACATGCACCAACTCATCTGCAAGATATGGTCGGAAGTATGCATACCTGATGAATGGAATCTCAGCACCGTTTGCCCGGTCCCTAAGAAAGGAGACCCCTATGACTGCGCCAATTACAGAGGGATAAGTCTCCTAAACATTGCGTACAAGGTCCTCTCTGCCGTACTGGTTAAGCGCCTGAAGCCGTTCGTGGACAATCTGATAGGTTAGACCAAATATTTACGACTTAAGCCGCACATGACAGCGTTTATAGAGACGAGCAATACAAAGCCATATCCTCTTTTAAGATTATTGCCAAACTCGTCAGACTGTGCAGGATGACTATGGAGAACTTTCGCTGCTCCATTAAGGTCGGAGGTGAACTAACCGACCCCTTCTATTTTAAAAAAGGGCTTAGACAGGGTGACGCACTGTCATGTGATTTCTTTAACATTATTCTTGAAAAGATCGTGCAGGACTCTGCGGCCAATACAAGACGTACGATCTACTTCAAGTCTACACAATTGCTGGCCTACGCAGATGACATTGACGTTATTGGATGGACGAAGCGAGACGTCAATGAGGCTTTCGCAAGCATTGAAGCAGAAGCGGCTAAAGTGGGTCTAAGGGTGCATGGGGACAAGACCAAATATATGCTTTCATCAAAGAAAATCGCGCAACACCGACGTCTTGGTCAGAACGTCACCTTCGGCAGCTATATTTTTTAAATAGTCAAGGACTTTGTCTACCTTGGCTCGATAGTGACAAGCACTAACGACACCAGCGCTGTGATAAAACGCAGAATAACTCTTGCCAACCTCAACTTCTTTAGGCTCAAAAGGCGACTGAGTAGTAGAGCCCTCTCTCGAAAAACTAAGGTATCCCTCTACGAAACTTTTATCATCCCGGTCCTCCTCTACTGCGCTGAGTCTTGGACTTTATCAAAAGCGGATGAAGGGGCTCTTGGGCGTCTCGAGAGGAAAATTCTGCGTGCAATCTTTGGTCCCGTTTGTGTAAAAGAAGAATGAAAGAGGAGGTTCAACGAAGAACTTTATGGGCTGTATGGCGAGTTCGGATCCCGATAACACCAACGCCATCGAATGTTTATTTCACGGCGTCCCACCTCGGCGGGGTACTGGCGAAACCCCCCGTAGTATAACTTGCCTAGAAAACGCTTCTTAACTCACGCCGTTCGGAATCGGCATTAAACTGTAGGTCCCTTTCACCTCTGTGGAAAATAAATCAAGCACAACATGGGTGCTTGAAGAGAAGCTTGGCTCTGGTCCTTCAAGGGCTGTAACGTCATCAAAGAAAAAAAGCTGCAAATTCGAAGTGATCAAGGACTTCCTCTACCTTGTCTCACTAGTGAGCAGCGACAACAGTACCAGCGCTCTTGCCAACCGCTTCTTCTTTGGGCTCAAGAGGCATTTGAGAAGTAGAACCCTTCCGAAAAGCTTATTCATCTCAGATCTCCTCTATGGTGTAGAGGCCGGGACTTCAACGAAAGCGGATTAGGGGACCATTGATCGTTTCGAGAGGACAATTCGGCATTCAGTCTATAGTCCCATGTGTATAAACGGAGAGTGAAAGAGACACAACGAATAACTTTACGGACTGTTCAGCGACATCGGCCGAGTATGACATCTTCCGATCCAACGTCTAAGATGGATGGGCCATGTAGAGCGTATGGAAAAAACAGCTCCGGCCCGAAGAGTAACGAGTTCAACTCCGACAACAACTCCAACTCCACATTTGTAGGTAGAGGGTACCTTAACCAACTTGGCATGCGGCGTTGGAAGCACCTGGCGAAATATCGTGCCACCTGGAGAAGCTTTTCGATTGAGGCCCAGGTTCACATCGGACTGTAGCGCCACCAACCTAAGTAAATAAGGTGTCATTGACAATTAACAAAATGGAGCTGGAGCGTTGTTGTTCATGCGCTCGATGTGGCCGAGCCAATGTAGTCGACTGATCTTTGCCTTCCGGACTATATCCACATCTTTGTTCAGCTCGCAGAGTTCGCGGTTCTGTCTTCTCCACCATTCACCTTCCTCACAGACAGGACCAAATATCCGGCGAAGAATTTTCTTTTCGAAAGAACCCAAAATCAGCTCCGCTGTCCTTTTTATCGTCCAGCTTTCGGCTCGGTATAGCAAGACCTGCAGTATAAGCGTTTTGTAAAGCATGACTTTGGTTCTTCAATTGAGGAGTTTCGACCCAAGTTGTTCAGACAAACCGGAGTAGCAGCGGTTGCCAAGGGCGATTCTATGCCGGATCTCCACTGTGGTGTCGTTTGTGGAGATTACGTTTGCCCCGAGGTAAACAAACTCCTTAATCACCCCGAAATTATATGTAGCTGTCAACCATTATATTATGCCCCAGGGGGTAAGCGACGGATCGATTTTTGCTTGACAGCATGTACCTTGTCTTAACCTCGTTGACTTCAAGACCAGCTCGTTTCGTCGGTTCTTCAGTCGATGTGAAAGCTTCTACAACGTCATGCTAAGACCGCGCAGTGAAGTCAATATCATCAGGGTATCCTAACAACTGGACAGACTTGTAGAATATAGTGCTTTCCTTGTTGAGGCCTGATAATCGCAAATCGCATTGACGAAGTCAAACGACACGCATCTGCTTGCCTAGATCCGGTGCATGATTCAAACGGTTAGAGGCCCTTGAAACGAACTGCACGGTGCATCGCGTATTTTTTTAGCTTGGCGCGATACAACCGAATTAGTTTTCCTGGGATCACGAATTCATTTCGATGAATGCTGTCGTATGCGGCTTTAAAATCCATAAAGTCTCGCTGGTCTTTCCCAGGATTTGTCGAATTTTGGTGTATAGTCGATTTGGCGGGCTTGAAGCTGCACTGGTAGCTTCCGATTAGTGTGCTGCAAAAGGGCGTTAGACGTTCACACAGTACGCTGGACAGGATCTTGTACGCGCCATTGAGCAGGAATATATATACACCGTCCTTGCAAGAGGTAGGATCGCCTTCTTTGTAATTGGGGTGAATAGAGGTGATATTCCAGTCGTCGGGCAAGCTTTCATCTTCCCGAATTCTACAGATGATCTGGTGCATGCTCCGTACCAGAACATCGCCGTCAGCCTTAAAGGGCTCTGATGGCAAGCCATCTAAGCCTGCGGCCTTGCTGTTCTCCAGCTTTTGAATAGCTGTGCTATTCGATGCTGGGTGGGACGACTACTTCAGCGGCTGGATTTGGGATTTCCTCAGTCCCTACCATCCTCTCTTGGTCATGCTCATTAAGCAGCTGGTGGAAATGCTGCTTAAATACATCCACTATTCCCTGCGGGTCGGTGACAATATTACCCTCGAAACTTCAAAGAGCCGAGTGCCTCTTGACGCCTCTTGCAAGGCTTTTAGCTTTCTTACATCCTTGAGCTCCTCGACTTCCTTGAGTTGGGAGACCGCGATGATTCATCTCTTTAGTCGCAGCAGGTTTTTCTCCTACCTTCTTCTGGCTTGGGATTCCCCTCGCGCTGCTCTTGTTTTTCACTACAGTGCCTTTTGGTTGGTAGGCCTCGTCGATTCCTGCGTTTTTCTGCTCGCATTCATCATCATACCACGGGTTTCTTGCCGGGGGTGATTGGTAGCCTGAGGTGGTCTCGGAAACTTGCTGAATGGCCGAGCGGCAGTGCAGCCACATATTGTTGACATTTTTGCCCGACGCAGGCATACCGAAGAGCCTTTAGCTTAGTTGCTCCCTGTAGACTCTGGTAGCGTCCGGTGTGCTCAGGCGTCCAATGTCGAACCGCCTCATGGTGGGCTGGTGCAGTTTTCTGATATTGGACACTCGAGCTTTGCGTCTTTTTGCTACGAGGAAATGGTCAGAGTCGACGTTTGTCCCCCTGGATGGTCGCACATCCATGTTTCACGAGTGTCTTGCATCAATGAGCACATGGCGGATTTGGTTGGCGGTGCGACCATCAGGAGATCGCCAGGTTGCTGTGTGGATTCGCTTACGAGGAAATCTTATGTACTTATCACCGCAATACGAGCTGTTGCAGAGTCCGTGAGTCGGAAGCCGTTATCTGTTGTTGTATCGTGGAGGCTGTGCTTTCGGATCACTCCGCCAATGGTGTTCTTCTTACCGATTTTGCAATTGAAGTCTCCGAGTACGATTTTTAAATCGTAATCCAGACAAACTCTGTAGGCGTTGTCCAAGAGGTCATAGAAGTCGTCTATGACGGGATCTCGAGCCTCTTCAGTAGGGGCATGTGCACATATGAGGCTGATGTTAGAAAATCTGCCTTTGATACTGATCACAGCCAGGCGATCACTTGTAGGCTTAAGGACGATGACAATCGACCTTAACAGCTTTCCCACGACAAATCCGCATCCCAATATGGGCAATCCTTTTGTGACAGCTGCAGTCTTTTTTCCTCATCATACCGTTTCCGGTCGTAGTAATGTCCGCCTTTTACTGCGTGAGGATTCTTCCTGTTTATGAGAAGCTCCAAGAGTGTACAGAGTTCTAACATTCCAGGAGCATACTCGCAAATCGTGTTCCTTTTTCACGCCATGTCGTCTTCGAAAATCCGAGGCATTTTGCTGTAACCGCCAGTCTGGTTAGGGTTGTGTGGGTATTGTAGCCCCCCCCCCTCACATAGGGCGATAGCCTCTCAACGGTTGTTGTAGGGGCTATCCAGAGGGCGCCGCGACTGTATATCAACTTGACCCGGCCATTGAAACTAGGACCGTTGCTGGCATCTCGCCAGGTTGAGAGCAATCAACAACCTTACCCTATACTTAAGTCCGAGCCTATGCCCTCCCACATAAATGGATATATTTATATATGTATGTTGGCGTTCCAGTCCATTAAGGACCAAAGCCGAGCTTCCCTTAATCACCCATGTTGTGTGCGATTTCATTTTCCCATAGGTGAAAGGGACCTACAGCTTATTTCCGATTCCAAACGGCGAAGTTCGAGAAGTTTTTCATGACAACTATACTACAGGGGGTTTTGTCCTAACTCCGCTGAGGAGAAGCACCGTGAAAACACGTGCGATCATACATATGGCTGCTGTCAGGATTCGACCCCGTGTCATCAGCGTCAGAGACGACACACTACCCACTGCGCAACGGTGCTCACTAACCTGGATTACCATGCCAAATCAGCCAGCATCATCACCAAACTGTCATTACCTATTGCACGGACATTTTTGAGAATGGTTCAATGATATATCCAATTTAAAGTCCGTGCCAAAAAGTCATTCTTGGATTTTTCGAACCCCAAATGGGACAGTCTTGGCAGTAATCTCGGCTATTAAGATCAAAATGAACCACAACACTAGTGATCTTTTGTACGAAAAGTCATGATCAGTTCAGTTCTGCACCATTGTGCTGAATTCCTTGAAAACATGAGATAGCCCCTAAAACTTGCTGATCACTATTATGTGGCTAATTTGTCTCAGCTCCGAAATTCCAGTCTTAAAATGGTAGATTCATGGCCAAATAAGGTTGTAAATTATCAGTCATGACTTGAATCTATAAACTTCCCTCCAAATCCACAGGCTTACGGTTCGCAACACTTGACTCCAAAATTCAAACTCCCAAAAAATGAAGCCCCCTAGTTCCCCGCTAAGTTCCAACTAGCCAATGCCGCACACAAACCTGTCTCAACCGAAACCCGATCGTCCATAAAACATATTCTTAAATCTTCGAATCCACGAAATCCAATTTTGAATCTTAAATCCTAATAAACTCATAAAATTTTAATTTTCCATTTTCATTTCGTACCCGTTTCCCCTTTCAGCCCCTTTATTTTCACAAATCCCCTCATCTGATCGCGAGCACGATCGAACGATGCAAACGCCCGGTGCGAAGTGTTCCACAAATCATGTCGACGGCCACACGACCGCCCCAGGTCTCCAGAATCGATCCGCTCAACGATCTTATTAATATGATAATTTGTAGCTATAAAAACGGATTGTTGGCCGCCCGTTAGATCTAACGAGATTCGGATCAGTTCACACTGTGATCAATAATAAACGATGATGATGGGGGCGCTCATTATCACTCGGCCGCAAATGGTCGGGGCGGTGCCGGAGACACTATGGAGACGATAGGCAAATTGAAAATTTCTTGTTATTATTGCTACAAAAGATGGAACCGTGAAATTATTTAAATGACTTGAATGAGTGGCCAATGGGTGTCCAATGGATCCATGTGGATTCTGTGGACCCACAAACGATCGGTGGGTGATCAGTTTTGTTCTTTTATTGTGTTGTTCGACTTGTTGGTTTGTTTAATTTAGAGCAAGAGCTGTTTGATCGTATATTGTCGATTTACGACAGTGGCCTCTAACGAGGGGGCGGGCTCCACCGTTTGTGGTAGGAGATGGTGGTAATTAAAAAGTATTCTTTGGTTGAATGGAACTAGAGCTGATGGTGAAACGAATCGAACAATGCTGTTTAATTGCTTTTGTT
Source organism: Eumerus sabulonum (assembly GCA_951905685.1). Taxonomy (NCBI): domain Eukaryota; kingdom Metazoa; phylum Arthropoda; class Insecta; order Diptera; family Syrphidae; genus Eumerus; species Eumerus sabulonum. Next base: position 237,475,188 of record OX645060.1, read on the forward strand.
GAAAGAGATTGTTGTTTTGGTACTACACTGTCGTAAATCGTATGTTTTTAGTTCCTTTTGGTCTAATGGTTGCTTGTCGAGGCACTATGAAGTAAATGCCATCATCGTCATCATTACATTGCATTATCTCCAGAAATTTATCGGAATCACCACATGCCCTACATGCCCGATCGTACAAGGAACACCAACGTCGATGGGCAATTAAGGATTTCGGCGGCATTTTGAAGTGGTATTTACCTGTTATCAAATCGTCCTTCTTTTGCTATCTTAAACGACTAGTAATGACATACAGGTGGTCCCTTCCGTGCACATAGTCCGGGAGCCGCTGCCGTGGTAATCATAAACGAGACCAACTTGTTGACATTTATTATTTCACGCGTGTCATTACGAAGATTAGAGAAATGTGGACAAGTGGAGAAAATGGTAGCAAGCTGGAACTAATTTCAATTGCTGATCGGGATGTTAGCTATAAGACACCGAAGAGTGAAATGAGAACGAAGGGAACAAGGAGATATTGCATTTCACAGACCCTTTCTGCCTTAAGGAGAAAATGCACTTAAGGGTATTAAGGCGTGGAATGATTAGTTTCGACTAAGCCGAGGTTGCTGCTGTACATCCCGTACAGCTCGTCGTTCTTCTCCCTGTTTATACAAACGGGACATTTCCCTATCGAAACGATCCACGATTTACTCATCCACTCTCGTTAAACCCCACGCCTCTGCACCATAGACGAAGAGTTGAGAAGCTTTTTCATGGCAAGTATACTACTACCCCGCCGAGGAGGGACGAAATAAACATTCGATGGCGTTGGTGTTATCGGCACTCGAACTCGCTCATCGTGCGTCGGAGTCCAGCACACTAACCACTGTGCCACGGAGACACTGTCATATGCGGCTTTAAAATCGACGAAAAGGTAGTGTGTGTTGGCCCGAGATTCATTGGTCTTCTTCTAGATCTGCCGCAATGTGGATTTTCCTGGTCTGAAATCAGAAGCTTATTAAATTTTCCACGGTTTCGGGCATGGAACGGTTACAGCATGGCAGAGAAGACCTAATACGCGATGTTAAGGAGAGTTATTGCCGTATAGGTGGCGCGCTTACTCGGATTTTCTTTTTATGGACCGGGCAAACAATGCTGAGATTCCATTCATCAGGCATGCTTTCATTCATTTTCATGCAGCAAAATTGTTGCACTGGATATTTCGAAAGCATTTGACAGGGTTTGGCATGAAGCCCTTTTGTCGAAAACGCGTGCTTTTGGGATCGATGAGTCTCTCTTTCAATGGATTAGAAGCTACCTTTCGAATCGTTCAATTCAAGTTGTTTTGGACGGATTCAAGTCTGATACTCACTTTGTAAATGCTGGTGTTCGCCAGGGCTCCGTTTTGTCTCCGACACTCTTTCTTATTTTTATAAATGATCTCTTGTCTGTTACTTCTAATCCAATTCACTCCTTCGCTGACGACAGTACCCTCAGCTTCTCATATTCGTTCACCAGCTAACGACCCTGCACTTCGGTTGTAGATAATGAGCGGCAGCGTATGTTAAGCTCATTAAATTCCGATATCGACAGCATCATCCAATAGAGTGGAATTTAATGCTTCCAAAACACAATGCTGTCTCTTCTCGTTAAAGCGTATAAATAACCCGCAGCCATTATCCATAGATAGCACTTGCATCTCAGAAACTGAAAAGCTTTACATCCTGGGTATGAGTGTTGCTCACAATCTTAATTAGAGCGACCATATAATTAGTGTCGCCAAGAATGCTGCGAAATGCCTAGGATTCTTATACAGAGGCAAGAAATATTTCTCACCCTTAGATCTGGCTACAATCTATAAGGCGTTCATTCGCCCCAAATTAGAGTTTAACGCTCATGTCTGGTCCGGTGCTTCCAAGACCTCACTGCACCTACTAGACAGAATACAAAAACGAGCCATAAGACTGATAGGTGCCTCCAGCATTACCAAAACATTAGACTCGCTGGAACACCGCAGGAATGTTACCTGCCTCTCCCTGTTTTATCGTTACTACCACCAAAAATGCTCTGATGAAATAGCCAGTTGCATTCCGCCCCTTCAACATTTCTCCCGCAATACACGTCTCTCTAGGAATGCTCACCAATATACCCTGAAGCCCGCTTTCGGACGTACTGTCAGATATAGAGAATCTTTCATTAACCGAACCACACGAATCTGGAACTCCCTGCCGGATTCGGTTTTCCCCCCTCAATGCAACATGCAAGCATTTAAGTTCAATGTCCATCGGCATCTCCTCTATTCCTCTTCCTCTCTACCTTCTGCCCACACTGTGTCGCCGACATAATAAGGTTATTAGACCTTGAGTGCGCGCAAATTTAAAAAAAAAAATGCGCCCTACCAGATCATCTCCAGCTGCTTTAGATAGCTCGGCAGGCAGGCTTTCGCTTGCTTAACCTCGTCTTAGTCGGGTAGACGGAATTCTGCCTCATCTTCGCCAAGTGTGAATGGTGTTTCTGCTTACCAGCAGTATTTTGACCATATTCGCCGCTCCGCAGAAATAATCCTTCCATATTCTAAACTTCGATTGCGATTGGCATGTTCATGGTGGCTGATGGCACTTTAACAACGTCTTCATTGCTATTCTATGGTTTGTGCAGTTTGCATCGGCTCTTGAGAGAGCTCGAGGGGAACACGATTGGCGAAGGTCTTGGCGATCTCTTCCTATTGCAGTTTCCCGACGTTAAATGTTGCTGGTCCTACTCGACTCCGCAGTGTTCGCGATATTCACATACGTATCTTGGCTGCAACTAAGTCAACATTAGCTCCTCGGAAGGTTGGGAGGAGTGTCTGGCGTCGATCGCAATATGATCGATTTGATTAACAAATTAATAATTAAAACAGGGTACCGCCAGCTCGCCTTATGGATATTAAGAAGTGGGAATCGTGTGCTAGCTGTTAGGAGATTATGCCCCTTCACAAAATCTATTGCCTGAATCCGTTTTCGGATGTGGTGACGTGTAGGCTGTGCTTTCCTACGACTCGTTGAAAAGTTTCCTCTTCGCCATGAAATCCCCTAGAACAATCTTAGTGTCTTAGATGGGACATTGAGCGTATCTAGGAGGTAATAGAAGTTATCTTTGGCTCTGTCGTCCTTTTCTTATGAGGCGTTCGCTCACATGCCGTAAGTTTAGGACTTTTAACCTAAGTCCACCTCGAACAACAAATCCGCATCCAAATAGGCGTCACAGTTTTTCATCCTCTTTTTAGCCGGTCTATCTCATGATTGGACGCCGTGACGCACAATGAGCGAGCTTGGATCCCGATAACAGCAACGCCACCGAATGTTTATTTCCTGACGTCCCTCCTCGGCGGGGTACTGGCAAAACCCCCGTAGTATACTTGCCATGAAAAAGCTCCTCGACTCACGCCGTTCGGAATCGGCATTCAACTGCAGGTCCCTCTCACCTGTATGAAAAATAAATCACACACAACATGGGTGATTGAGGGAAGCTTGGCTCTGGTCCTTCATGGGCTGTAACGCCTTGGAATGCCGTAATGTCTGCTTTAGGACTTTTTCTAACTGTTCTGTTAAGGGACCTAGGCACCAGGAGTGTACAGAGCTCTAACATTCCAGGTGCACCCCCATAAATCCTTGTCCTTTTTCGTGCCGCGTTGTCGTCAGTTATGGGATACATTATATGTATAGTATATCCGAGCTAGTCGTTTCGTGGTTAGGCTCTTAGCCATACGCAGAACCGGCAGACTGGTCAGGTTGGTTAGCGCTTTGTTGCTTAGAATGCGCGCTGCGTACTGCGATTCACTTGTCAGCGGACGTTGGCAAAGCTATCCAGGGCGACGGCGAGGAGGCTGTACGTCAACTGGGAATGCGCATGAACAGAGATAGCCCTTGGCCACTCGCCATGTTGAGAGCGATCAAAGACTTTACCCTGTATGCGTAACCCGGTCCTTCCAATTAAATGACTTGATAAGATTCCAAGATGAGGAATTGAAAAATGTAAAGCACTTGAAGAGCAAACTAATCGATGGACTCTCTGACCGACTGAATTGTCCTGACGTTAATTATCGGAACGATTCAAAGATAACGAAACTAGATTCAATCCACGATACATCTCGTCAGCGGAATAGAAAGTGTCTTTAGCATCAAACTGCTCTGCTAGTGAAAACTATATCTGCACCTGTTTGGGTCATAACCCAAGTGGCCGACCCCGAAGTTATTGAAGAGTTAGACAGAAAAGTTTCATAAAATATTCTATTTCAATGCAGGAAAGTGTTCCTTTTACAACACCGAGCTCTATGCAATGGGGAATGTAAAGAGTAGTTAGAGACAATTAACGAAATTCGTCTTACAGACCGTCACTAATGACACAACCTCAATGTCTACTGTTCCCATCAAACAAATATTTCTTCCAAATGAATGGTAACAATGACGACACTATATGGCAACAATAAACTCTTGATGACAGGCACAAGTGACAAGGCATCGCTTGACCATTTGCTATCACCGAAACACTATGACTTCATGAATGAACCAACAATTTCATTCATTCAACCTCTAGTTCATGCTCAATAAATTAAACGACTACAACCCGGTTCTTGAGAAATCACAAGCGGATTGAATAACCTCCAAGAGAACCTAAAAAGATTCAGCGCTTCCCACGCGCTCCATGCATAACCCCTCCTCGATTCGGAGCAATAATAAGTGCAACTAATTGATTTATTACATCTAATGTAGAGGTCATCTTTTCAGGAGTGTATAGATGCCGGGAAAAAATCCATTGAAAGGACAAATTTTCCGAGCAATTAATTGAGTACAAAAGGATACGACGCGCAAGGTTACCTGCGCAGGTATATAGCGTAAAATGTTCTCACGTCCTACAGAAGGAGTACAATTGATCTTATATCTAGAGATTGAGATCGGCATGCGATCGATGATAGGCAAGTGATCCTCAATCCTTGAGGTGGAACTGCACAGATGCACAAATGTAACAAGTGCATTTGGATGGAAAATGCCATAAAATGTTATTTATGTCACCGGCCTATGACGATGATCGTTATTGATCGTCACTTGAAGATAGCAATAAATCCGATAGGCTAGAGCTACAAATTGGAATCTGAAAAGAATTTATTTGAAATCCAAAGTACTAAGTCTGACAGTGGATAAGGGAAATTCGATACATTCAACGAGCGCCCTTGATTGATCGTGTACGTATTGCCATCTATTTGAAGATCCACAGACACTTGAGATGAACGTGTGGGTAGAGTCTGACACGCGAGAATTAACTAAATCTCCATACCAAGCATCAAATGATCAGTCAGCATCCATCTGAAAGGAATCTGTCTATACATATCTATCGTGCTGCATACTCAATTAACTATAAATTAAGAAGCACAGAAGTAGAGGAATGTCCGACACGATGTCGTCTTCCATTTTATCTCTGGAGCAACATGATAAAAACACGACATCAACCGATCACGCAACCGATCGAACGGCGGCTATAGGCCAATTGCCGTCGGCATCCGGACTGAAACTCATAGTCATAGGGGTATGATGAAAAAAGGTCCTTGCTGACGATGAATTTATGACTTTAGACCACCATTGACGTGTGTGATGAAAGGCACGATCGTCGGATGGCAAACGTACGATCGTTTGGCTGAATTCAGTTGGGCGCTTTGCGTCGCACCATGAGCTATCTGCGTTGACAGGTGATGTGACGAATTAAATTTCACGCGCGACATTTCTTGTGCGTTTTTCTCGCTTTCTTTTGGTGAACACGACGAATCGTTTGTCATCCATCGTGATCGATTCAATTTCAATTTGTCCTCGTAGCGCAAAAAACAATCGCATGCTTAACCGTCGCACTAGAAAAAAATAAAAGTATCTGTTGACTAATTCTCAGTATCTTGTAAACAAATTCATCATCGTTAGCTCGTTTAGATGATCGCGACTAAAAGTTGCCACCAATCATCGTTACGAACACTCAAAAAATCGCTAAGGACGTAACCGATGGTGTAGGTAATAGCGGCTCTAGATAAAAGCATCTTTGTGTTGATTTAATTATCTGTCAATTAGATGGTAGTCGGAGTTGGACCTGAAGCTACGTTGAGGCGATTCCTATTACCGCCCGAGATGAAAGGGCAGACAAGGCGGTGATATGCCGAAAATCACAGGCACGTTAAGTAAATAGCAATTAACGCCTTGGACGAGAATTTATTAGATGCAATGTGTGGATGCGCAATCATCGGTGTAAATGACGCAAGTCAATAGTGAGCGAATGGTGGTCGTTAAGTCGATTTTACATGCATACTATTAGGTTAGGTTAGGTAGTCCGTAGCCTCCCTACGAGGGGGGTTGACCCCCTATTAATGGAACCACTTAACGCTTCTTAATTAAGAAGGTCAGTCATCCTTACCCGCTGAACATCCGTCAAGTCTTTAAAAAAGTAGGATCCTAGATAGCACTTCTGGATTGAAGAGATAGACGCAGCGTAGGTGATAAGTGGATTCGATCTCCTCTTCTTCAAAACAGCTTCTGAAAGTCGTCCGAAACTTTCCCTAGTTTGTATGGGTGACTGCCAATGAGACAGTGACCGGTGATGACACCAATCATTTTGTAGATGTCAGTTCGTTTTACTCCCTTGGTCCTTTGACTGTCAAGCCGAGGCCAGATTTGTCTGGCGATGAGGCAGGTGTGCCCCTGGGCCCGCCTCCGGTTCATCTCAGCCATGCCGAGGTTTGTAAGTTTGAGTTTAATGGCTGCTAGAGGTATACCCGTGGATGCCATGATTGATTATTACATCGCGTCGTTCCTTTCGCGTCGCCTCTTTCATTTCCTGAGATATTGATGTATCCTGGTACCCATAGGCCATCTCGTTAAGAGACAGACAGTAGTCGAGGCTTAGTAAGAAGTGTACATATAAGACTCCAGCGATTTCAAGGCTGCTTGACCGTCGGTGAGGAATCGAGTTTCCATAGTACATATTACGTTCCATTTAAGCCAATACAGGGCCTCCGCCTGGAAAACGCTGAAATGATCCGGTAGTTTTAGAGCCTGGCCTACCCCGTCTTTGGTTTTTGACCCATCGGTATAGAAGTCAAAGCAGCTCTTGCGAGGTTGCGCCTGACGAAACCAGTTTCATCTGTCCGGGTATGTTGTTTCAAATTTCTTCTCAAAAACTGTGTTGTTCAAGATGGAGGAGTAGCCAGTGGTATATCTCATCCGTTTTGAGCTGGATTTAGGTCTGATTGCCAAGTACATAGAGTGGTGTAAGGTAAAGTATCATGTTGAGCGCTGCCACTGGGGTGGACCTTAGGTCCCCGGGGAAGCCCCTGCATTAGTATTTCTCATCCATTTGCACAGTATGGAGAATGCCGTACCTGCCCGAGATGGCAATAGCAACGTCATTAGCGTAGGCAATAACATGTCAGGCTGTTTTGACAGATCTACCCATGCCGTAGGCGTGCTGTGCCTTGAAGTCAAAAGATGGATCGAAGTTGTAGCGTATGTGTAAGTCTATCAGCCTTTTTAGAGTTTTTAATACAAAGGATGGTAGACAAATAGGCCTTAGGTCCCTAGTGGTGGTGTGGAAGCTTCTGCAGGCCGTGGGGATAAAGAGTAACCTTGCGGACTTCCACTTTTCTGGAATGTGTCTCCAAGCTAAACAGCCCTTAAAGATAGTGTCTAGCCATGGTATTATCTAGCATCATCTTCAGTCTCTCTAGCATCGCCTTCAGTCTTTTTATCATCATCATTTTGACCCATCGGTATAGTCTTTCGAGCATCATTTTCAGTCGTTTGAGCATTATCTTCAGTCTTTCTAGCATCGTCTTCAGCCTTTCAAGCAGCTTCTTCAGTGTTTCGTCGTCCTCAATCATTCTTGCATCATGTTTGGTCTTTCTAGCAGTATCTTCAGTCGTCTAGTAGCATCTTCAGTCATTCTAGCATCGCCTTCAGTCTTTCTAGAAGCCTCTTCAGTCTTTCTAGCACCATCTAGCAGCGTCCCCAGTCTCCTAGCATCATCTTTGGTCTCTCGGCCTTCGGTTTGGCAGCAAGAGTTCTCCATTGTCATTGTGCACAATCTGACGAGTTTGGCAAGGGTGTCAAGACTAGACATGGCGCTGAATGCTCGTCTCTATACACATTGTCATACGCGGCCTTGAAATTGACGAAGAGGTGATGGGTGTCGATTTATTATTCTTGGGTCTTCTCGAAGATCTGCTGCAGTGTGAATATCTGGTCTATTGTGGACCTACCTGACCTGAAACCATGCTGATAAGAACCTATCAGATTATTCACAAAGGGGTTCAGGCGTTCATACAGACGACAGGACACTTACTCCCCTATAGTTGGCGCAGTTATAGGGGTCTCCTCTCTTGTGGACTGGGCAAACGATGCTGAGATTCCATTCGTCGGGCGTGCTTTCCTCCAACCATATTTTACAGATGAGCGGGTGCATGCGCCCTACCAGATCATCTCCAGCCGCTCTAAATAGCTTGGCAGATAAGCTGTCTGCGCTCGTGGCTTTATTATTCTTGAGCTTTGAAATTACTAGCTTAATTTCATCTAAGTCGGGTGGACGAAATTCACTTGCATCTCCGTCCGTTGCGAATGGGTCATTCTGACTGGCAGCGGTGTTAGATGTATCATCGCCGTTAAACAGTCTACAGAAGTATTCTATTACTAGCTGTCCGTCTTCATCCCTACTGGCTTCTGCTCTGGCTTTATAGCCCTGGCATGTTCGTTTTACTTTTTCGTAAAACTGGCGAGCATTATTCCTGTGATGGCATCTCTCCATCTCCTCGATCTCACGCCTTTCATGCTGTCTTTTTTTCTTCCTTAAAAGCGTGTGCTCCTCTCTCCATTTCTGCTTATAATGTTCACTAGCGGCAATGCTTCCACTGTTGTTCTGTCGTCATTGGAGTTTGCGAGAGGTTGAGGGAAACTCGATTGGCAAAGGTCCTAGCGGTCTCCTGCGATTGTAGCTTTCCGATGTCAAACTTTTGTTGTCCAGCTCGACTCCGTGGCGTCCTTGATATCTTCATTCGTACCTTGGCTACAACGAGGTAGTGATCCGAGTCGATGTTGGCTCCTCGGAAGGTCCCTAGGAGCATCTAGGTTGCTGAAGGAGTGTCTGGCGTCGGTCGCAACGTGATCCGTTTTCGGATTGGTGGCAGACTGATCTGGTGATCGCCAGGTTCCTTTGTGAATATCGAGATGCGGGAATCGTGTGCTAGTCAAGGAGATTACACCTCGACCGGAAGTCGAGTAACCGATGTCCGTTTTCGGAGGTGGTGTCGTGTAGGCAATATTTTCCCGCGATCGAATCAAATATGTCCTCTTTGCCCAGTTTTGCATTAAAATCCGCTGGAACAATTTTTGTGTGGTAGCTGGGACATTGGGCATAGGTTCTGTCTAGGTATTCTAGTAGAATTCTTCTGTGAGTCGATCGTCCTTTTCTTCGGTTGGGGCGGGAGCGCATATCAAGCTAATATTTCCAAACTTAGCTTTGATGCGGATGGTTATGAGGCGTTCGCCTACATCCCGAAAGCTTAAGAGTCTTGCTTGAATAACAAATCCGCACCCGAATAATCACTGTTTGTTCTTCTTGTAGCAGTTCCCGTAGTAGATGTCGCTGTTTTTCATCCGTCTTTTGCCTGGCCCATCGCACTTCTTGGAGTGCAGTTATATCTGCCTTATAGCAGCCGAGGGCCTGCTCCAGCTAATCGCCGGCACCCGGTCTTTTCTAGGTGCAGACTCACAAGTCCTTTAGTCGTTTGCAGAGATCGTCAGCTTTGGATCCGTCCGTATCCGAAGCTTGTGGTTGTTTCGGAACAAGTGGTTGTTTCCGTGATAGGGAACGCGCAAACCCCCAACCTGGAGGGCCAAGTTCCTCTTTCCCCAGGAACAAGGGGTAGGGTCGCTGCACTCATTGGTTCACTAGCTGGGTGCCAAGTCAGCTATCCAGAGTAGGAAACGCGGAGACTGTGTGTCAACTTGGCTTGAGCAGGGACAGAGATCGAAGCTTTGATCTGTTTTATTCGGATGTAATATCAATAGTAATAAGGTGGAAGGTTTTGTTATCCTTTCCTTATGTAGATTCCATTCGCCCCTTGCGATTTAAAGGGTTTGAAACTTTGTATCGCCCAAGTGATTTTGTCTTGAGAGATTATATTAGCGTATTGTCGCTCTCCTGCGTTTCGGATCAGCTTGGGAAGTGCGTATTGAAGATCGAGTGTTTCTTCTTCTGACGGATAAGAGGCAGCTCGAAGTTAATAGAGCTTTCGAGAAGATTTTTTTTAATCCAGAGGCGTCTGAGATTCTCTCTACATTGCTGCAGAAGAGTTTCCATGATTTTCTTTGTTTTGTTCTCAGAGCTTGCTTATAAGCCCCGAGTGATGTTTTGTACAGCCTCCAGTCTCTGTCGTTTTTCGTGCTCTTTGCTTTGTTGATGCATACGAGTGTGTGGATCGCGTTTAGTTGATGTTATTTATGGAAGCGATAATTGGGCCATTAGGAATGTTTTCTCTTCGATGTCGATAAGGAGGCAATTTGATTCGATTCGTGTATCTTTCAGGAACTAATTGATTCTTACTGTGCCGCGATGGCTATCACGGCAGGATCCCGATTCAGTTTATGACATCCACCCGCTGCTCCCATCATCGGGTAACGATATATATCTAAGCGAATCAGAGAATCGAAAGAGAATATCAAAATACATACATATAAACAACGGAAATTAGATTTATATCATTGATAGTGATGCGACTAGACCTGTTTCCAGTCGTCCTCGTCGAACGTGAAGAGTATGGATGGAACCGCATCGCAACGGGAGGAAGGAAACATTACAGCATAAAAGTTAATAATAAACATAATTCCCAATCGATGAGATTTATGGTCACATTTGAATCTCATCGCCGAAGACTACCCCCGTTGCGTGGCGGTAGTGTTCTAAAAGTTTTCTGGCTTCTCTGGCTAGATTCTTATCAGTCGGCAACGGGAAAAAACATTAATTTTTCCCAATCTCCCGATACGAGGAGTAGCATCCATCGGATATTTGGCGGTCAGTGATGCTTCTTTCTCTCTCTCCCTCTCTTCGGCGACGGCGGAAAGATCTTTGAGTACATGCGGATCATTGAGGTATGGACAAAGGATTCGTTTTCGTGTTTTTTTCTTGCTCCCTTGGATGTCGATGGTACAAATAGCGTACATTGTGCTTTTGGTCGTTTTGGAGCAGCGGTGTTCTGTTTTGTGAATGCATTAGTTTTTGAATTATCACAGAAGTTTGCCGCACCATGAATGCAAAGATACATACGAGTACATGCCCATGAGTTGGACTGAGGCGGATGAAACGTGAGGATTTATTGGATGACTGCTGAAGCGCATTTGTATCTTGTTTATGGGGCGAAGATTGCTAAATGATCGAGGATGGTTTTTCGTTTTATTGAGACTTTTCTCGCAGCTGAACCATGTGCACACACCTGTCAGTCTGGATATTTACTACTCAGCGATGGTGATTGTAAGATCAGCAGTTCAAGTACTTGCGAAGAGTTATTTTCCCTTTTTTCTAATTGCCCACTCCTCGAATGGCTTGTAGTACTCGAAGGACATGCAAATCGCTATACCAATCCTCGACGCCATTAATGGCATTCTATAAACAAACATCCTGCACCACTATCTCACATGTGCACACCTCTGTAGTGTGCAAAAAAAAAAAACAAAATCCTCTTCCTTCTTCTTGACTCTTCAGAAGGACATCACACGCGGGAATCCTACATATGTGCCAGGTACTCGATGTGTCGGTACCAGTGATCGGAATATTTATGACCGATTATCGGTACACTTTGTTTCGGAATCGTTTGTTCTAGCAACACTTTGCACCAATCCAGTCGGCGGATATGTCATATCGCTTTGAACTATTGCCAAGACGACCGCATTTGTGTTTACTTCGCCAAGTATCCGCACTTTCGCTATGTTTAGCCGGGTTGTGAAGGATGTAGTGATAGTTTGTCAAGTGTTTGGCGATAGTTTTGTGGGGATTTTACTTATTTGTTATTTGTTTGTGAAAGGTTTTTGGGAATCCATTGATGAATCCTGGTTTTGAGGGTTTTTCCGCTTTAGCGGATGTTTGCTGTGACGCCAACCTAGCATAAAGGATTTCGCCACATTTTGCACTCCTTCCTTTGCAGGTGCCTGAGGTTGTTTATTTATCGTTTGTTACATACAAATGTAGGATTTATGCTATCGAGCGACGCTTGACATTATGTAGAAAGGAACACAAGTAGGTAGGAACGTTTTGCCATTCCTTCGGTGGGTTTTGCATTTATGCAATCCTGCTGCCATCGTTCCTTATCACAAGGACCATTCATTTTCACCGTCTCTGCGATTTTTTGTAACAAGATGGTGTCGACACCTATAGATTGAGTGGCACTAATCCGATTCTGTCAAACGAACGCACGTTTGGAAGGTGACATATCAGAATGCATTTTCCGTGAAAAAGGTTTTGCACTTCTTCGGTTGCGTAGGAAAGCTGACGGAGAACCAACATGCCTACAACAAACGCAGATCAATAGAAACAGCACTCCATTCACTAGTCAACATCATAGAAAGGTCATTGAAACACAAGGAATTGAACATAGTGGCCAGTGGCCTTTCTCGATATTGAGGGCGCCTTTAACAATGTGGAACCACGGGCCGTCCTCAATCTAATCGATCTAGGTATAACGAGAACAGTGATAGAGCTGGTACGACAACTCCTATACGGAAATATTGTTCAACACAGCTGTTGTGATTGGAAAGTGATCAAAAATAGTGATGAAGGCATAACACTCACAGTATATGGTCACTTCAAATTCATACTCTGTGTGTGCAGTTCTAATATAATAAATACCATAATGCCATGGAACATTTGCTAGGACCTACAACCAACGTGAAAATTCCGTCGAGTTTCTCTCCTCCTATCTAGGACAACCACCCTTGGAGAGTAGTGAACGTATGTACATCTACAACCCAAACAATCTACACTCCATCCAGGTTGTGTGACAAACATCATAAGAGTGAATCTGTGTAAACTTTATAAAAAAAAAAAAAAAAAGAAATCGAAAACTGCTAACCCAAAGAGTCATCAAAGCCAACTGTGCTGGCGCCGTTCCAACTAGGATGGTCAACAGAGGAAAACCACAGGGTGGCGTAATCTCCCCATTTCTTTGAAACGCGGTAGTTAATGAACTACGTAGTAGAGCTGATCACGATTAGTTTTTTCGTTCCTAAATCTCTCTCCCTTCCGGCATTACCTTCACTCTGTCAAAATCTCCCTCTCACCTTCTATTATCAGAATGTAAGAGGTCTTCGCTCAAAAACTCAAACTGTCTTCCAACAGTCACACGCTCTTCCCTTTAAAATCTTTGGTTTGACCAAAACGAACCTAATCCCCAGCATAAATAAGTCCGAACTGTTCCCATCAAATTTCAATAATTATCGCGATGACGAACTCGGCGGACCTATTGAGGGATGCCCCTGACAAGGCGTCCTTCTAGCCATCCTTAATTCAAGTGACTCTTCTCTCATTGCAGTATCATGCTCCCCAAATATCGACTTTATTTCAATTAAAATTGTGCTACCCCAGAATATACTTTATATAACTTGTTTCTACATCTTGTCCTCACAACCCAATGAATCTTATCAACTTACCATTAACACAATTGACGAAATAATTGATTTAAGAGACCCTGAGGATGAAATCCTTCTCTTCGGCGATTTCAACCTTCCTTGTCCTAAATGGTCTTAATCAGACGATGAATCGTTTTATACTGTCAAAGAATGTCTCTTCCTGGATCGCCTTGCAGACTCAAACCTTAGCCAAATTAGTGGCATCTCAAACTACATGGGTAGACAACTAGACCTCATATTCCCAACTGATCCCTTCAATTCTTCTGTTCCTCTTCCTCCCCTCCTTCTTTCCTTTTTTCACAGTTCTCTATCTCCAGTTCTACCATCTCACGACCTCCACAAAGCAAAATTTCACCAAATCAACGAATACCTCTAAAAAGCTCCTTTAAATTTTGATAACCTAACTAACCTAGCACCGTGGCGCAGTGGGTAGTGTGTTGGCCTCTGACGCCGATGACACGGGATCGAATCCCGACACAGTCATGTCATCGAACGTGTTTTCACGGTGTTTCTCCTCAGCGGGGTTCTGACAAAACCCCCTGTAGTAAAATTGTCATGAAAAGCTTCTCGAAATTCGCCGTTCGGAACCGGCAATAAACTGTAGGTCCCTTTCACCTATGGGAAAATGAAACCACACACAACATGGGTGATTGAGAGAGAAGCTCGGCTCAGGTCCTTCATGGACTGTAACGCCAACATACATACATACAACTACAAAAGAGGCATTATCCATGTTCTACAGGGAAATATTTAATTCTAGCTCTCTTTACGTCCCATTTTCCCAACGCTAAATTTTGTCCACCTCCGCACCATGGTATAATCACAGGCTCTGTTCCCTAAGAAACAGAAGAAATAAGCAGTGGACAATCTTCCTTCGTACTCAATCCCCTAACTACATGGGTAGCTATCTTCACTTTACCGCCCTTCACAACTCTCTCTATCAACGCTATTTAGCTGAAACGCAAGCCAGTCTTATATATGATCCTAACTCCTTCTTTAAGTTTGTTTACTTCACAAGAAAATCTGATGGTTACCCCAACTCTCTCTCCTTCAATGATCATACCTTAACTGACCCCAACCCTATCGCCAACTTTTTTGCCACCTATTTTAAACAATCTTTCGCCGACGACTCCTTTGTTTCAGACTTCGCTTGCTCCGATTGTTTACCGAATTTCTGCCTTGGACCTTTTCTTCCTCGTACAGTCGATCCCTGTGTCATCGAAAACAAACTAGATCAACTTAATGATGTATTCCCTCTTAGCCACATTCCTAAAAAAATGCTCCTCAGCCCTCTCTTTCCTCTCTCGAAAATCCTCACCTTATCCCTATGTTTAGGTGAATTCCCCCAGGAATGGAAAACTTAGTTTATAACCCCTATGCACAAAAATCTCCCCTAGGCCCTAAACTCCACCACGACGTAACATCTGGTTCGATGACGAGTGTAGAAGGATTAATGCAGAAAAGCAGGAGGCATACAAAGCCTCACTACACAAAAAAACAAGAGCAGCTCGTGAGCTCTATGAGCTTAAAGGAAGGAAGGAACCTAAGCTTCTCAAGAGAAAAAAGAAAGAGCACGAGAAGCGGACGATTGAAAACTTGGAGAGGTGCTATTGCATGCAGGATGTTCGAAGATTTTATCAATAGATAAAACGAATGTTTCAAGGCTATAAAGACCGAACGGAGGCCTGTAAGGATGAGGACGGACTCCTAGTAGTAGAATCAATGCTGAGAATTTGGAAAAACCACTTCTGCAGATTGTATAATGGCGGTGACAGCGAACATACCGCCTTCAGGCAAAATGATCCATTTCTTAACGACGAAGATCGGAGAGAATTCTGTTAGACATGGTCAGAGGAAAGCATGCCCGAGGAAAGGAGTCTCACAAAAAAGAAGACCCCTTGGACTGCGTCAACTACAGAGGAATAAGTCTTCTACAAAATCTTTTCTGCCGTTTTGTGTGAACGCCTGAAGCTTTTTGTAAATAAGCTGATAGGTCCTTACCAGTGCGGATTCAGGCCAGAGAAGTCCACCATCGACCATCACACTACGGCAGATCCAGGAAAAAAAAACAATCAATTTCAAGTCGACACTCACCATCTATTCGTCGACTTCAAGGCCGCATACGACAGTGTAATTAGAGACTTTTGACATCCCTGCTAAGCTCATCAGACTATGCAGGATGACTCTGGAAAATGCTCGCTGCTCCATCCGAATCGGTGCAGAACTGACCGATAGCTAAGAAGTCAAATAAGGATTTAGACAGGGCGATGCGCTGTCGTGTGAGTTTTTAACATCATATTAGAAATGATTACGCAAAAATCACAGGCCAATACAGGATTTTCAAATCCTCGCAACTCCTTGCATACGCCGACGATATTGACATAATAGGTAGATCACAGCAAGATGTCAATTAGGCGTTTGCGAGTATTGAGATGAAGGCGGCAAAAACTGGTTTGGCAATTAATGAGTGCAACACTAATATCTGCTGTCATCGAAAAAGGACATTTACCACCGACGTCTTGGACAGAACGTGCATATATATGCAGATATAAGTTTGAGGTAGTTAAGGACTTCATATGCCTCGGCTCCGCAGTGACTTGGAACAACGACACCAGTTTCGAAATCAAGCGCAGAATTACTGTTGCCAACCGCTGATTCTTTGGGCTCAAGAGGCAACTGAGAAGTAGAGCCCCCTCTCGTGCGACCAAGTTGACCTTATGTATGTGTGTATGTTGGCGTTACAGTCCATAAAGGACCTGAGCCGAGCTTCTCTCAATCACCCATGTTGTGTGTGATTTCATTTTCTCATAGGTGAAAGGGACCTACAGTTTATTGCCGGTTCCGAACGGCGAATTTTGAGAAGCTTTTCATGACAATTTACTACAGGAGGTTTTGTCAGAACCCCGCTGAGGAGAAGCACCATGAAAACTCGTTCGATGACATGGCTGTGTCGGTATTCGATCCCGTGTCATCGGCGTCAGAGGACAACACACTACCCACTGCGCCACGGTGCTCTCATATAAGACCTTAATTATCCCGGTCCTGTTATACGGCGCAGAAACATGGACTTTATCTAAAGCGGATGAGGAAATCTTTGGTCGTTGCGAAAGAAAGATTCTGCGTGCGACTTCGATCCTATAAACACAGAGGGGGAGAAGATTCAATCACGAACTGTACGGGTTGTACAGCGACATGAGTCCAGTCAGGCGTCTGCGAATCCAACGCCTAAGATGGCTAGGCCATGGAGAGCAAATGGACAACACAGCTCCAGTCCGTAGAGTCTTTGAGTCCAACCCCGAGGGACGAAGAAATAGAGGACGGCCGCACCTACGGTGGCGCGCATAGGTGGAAAGGGACCTCGACCAACTGGGCGTGCGGCATTGGAAAAGACTAGCGAAAGATCGTGCTAGATGGAGAGGCATGTTGGTTGAGGCCCAGGTTCATACCGAACTGTCGCGCCCGTTAAGTAAAGTAAGAAAGACAACACGATATCTTTAAATGCAGATCTACAACCACAAACCTTGTTGAGTTGGTGTCCTTTACCCTCTCGGCCTTAAAGAATGGCAATGAAATCGACGTTATTTCCACTGCATTCAGTAAAGCCTTTCATTAAATTTCCCACAGACTAATACTCTTCAAATTATCTTCCCTTGGCTTCGATCCCATTTCTTTGAAGTGGATATCTTCCTACTTAAACAATCGCTATTATAGTGTTCGCTTTAGATCTGCCTTTCCTAAGCCATTCTTAGCTTCCTCCGGTGTTTCCCAAGGTAGCCACTTAGGTCCACTTCTTTTCGTTCTTACCACTAACGATATGCACATGGTGATTAAACACTCCCACATCTCACTATATGCCGACGATGCTAAGTTCTTCAAGACTGTTTTCTCCAGTCATGACTCCCTTATCCAATTAGATCTGGCGTTCCAAAAACTGCTTGGAGCTCAACATTCCCAAATGCCAATCCTATACTTGTTCACGTAAACGAATCAAGCCTCCTAAATAATCAGCCCATTGCCACCGTACAGGCTATCCGCGATCTTGGCATATTATGTGACCAGGAGATAAAATTTCACACACATATCGACGAGATAATCCTTAAAGCTTTTTCAGCTCTCGGTTTCGTGAAGCGATGGTCTAAAGAATTCTCCAACCCCGACGTTGCCCGATCTCTGTCCGGCCCCTTCTTGAATATGCCTGCCAAGTGTGGTCTCCCTACCAACAGACCTACATTTCTAGAATCGAGAGCATCCAACGCCGATTCATATGTTTTGCACTTCGAGGTCTCCCCTGGAACAATGCTTTGCTCCTACCACCCTATCAAACCCGTCTTAAACTAATCAACATGAACACGTTGGGGGAAAGAAGAACTGTATCTGACATTCTCTTCATCCATCGACTGCTTTCAGGTACCATTGATTGCGCGACTCTCTATGACTCAGGTGCTGGAGTTCACTTTGAGTCTCGGGATATGTATCGCTCCTATAGGCTCGATGATGGATGCAGTGTCTTCCAAGCTGGGGTCTTCGCTATCAAGCAGGCGGCGGACCTGATCAGCAAAGAAAAAGGATCAACATCTATGTTAACAGCCAGGCAGCCATTATGGCTTTGCAGGCAGCATGGATAAGATCCAGACTCGTCAAACTCTGCAAGGAAAAGTTAGAAGAGATATCACATGCAAATGATTTGACACTTTGATGGGTACCTGGTCATATGAATATCTCTGGAAACGAGAGGGCCGACGAGCTGGCTAGGGTGGGATCAAGTGCAAACATTGCGCAGATCTCAGCTGAGGCCAAGGCACCACTCAGTGCGCTCCACAGAAAGATAGAGACGAAGCTATTAGTGAAAGCCAATAAGCGATGGTGTCGCTTAGATACATGCGCAACGGCGAGATCGACTTGGCCCGTCTATGATAAGAACGGAAAATCTGCTGAAGTTCAATCGTGGGAATATTCGACTGGCAATCGGTGCCCTCACCGGGCACTGCATGCTATCCTACCATGCAGCTCGACTAGGCCAGCCCTACAATGACTTCTGCAGAAGCTGCAGGGACGAAGAGGAAATTGAATCCATTCGTCACGTGCAGTGCGAATGTCCGGGGCTAGCCCAGAAAAGGAATATATTCCTAGGAAGATACTTCCCTACGACACTAGAAGTGGTAGGTAATATTGGGCTGAACAGAATACTAGGATTTTTATCCTCCTTTGGTTGGTTTAGCTCAACGGTGAATGTCTAGGTATCAACGGGTTAAATAAATCAATTGGGCCCAATGGACTCTACGTAGTCTACCTGAGCCTTGACTTTTCGTCAATAGGGCACCCATGTACCTAACCTAACCGGAGAGGATTGACCGACAGCGCATTCCTTTCCTGATACACCAATCATAGGTCACATTTAGCGCCTGTGCTTTGAGATGGACAGCCGCTAAGCATAAGCCGACAGAAAGAATGGCGACATCATCCGCATAGGCCTGGGTATAGATTCCAGAGCCATTGAGAGCATCAAGCAAAGAGTCGACCACCATGCACCACAACAGCGGAGACAGGACGCCTTGCGGACGCCCGCTATTAACGCCGGATTTGACATCTTGGTCGAGGCCTGCATCAGCGGTCAGTGTCCTGTCGTTGCTGTCCTTGCTTTGATCCACAAGACCACACACACATACATACACACATACACATACTGTCGAAAGTTGCGTTATCAAAGGCTCCCTCAATGTGGATGATCCTTAGTCTTTGCCGATCTTCTTCTTCTTCTTAACGGGCGCTACAGTTCGGGTTGAACCTGGGCCTCAACCAACATGCACCTCCAACTAGCACGGTCTTTTGCTAGCCTTTTCCATTGCCGCACACACAGTTGGCTGAGGTCCCCTTCCACCTGTGTGCGCCATCTTAAGTGCGGCCGTCCCCTGCTTCTTCGTCCCTCGGGGTTGGATTCAAAGACTCTCCGGGCTGGAGCTGTGATGTCCATTCGCTCTACATGGCCCAACCATCTTAGGCGTTTAATCCGTAGACGCCTGACTAGGCTCATGTCGCTGTACAGCCCGTAAAGTTCGTGGTTGAATCTTCTCCTCCATCCCCCGTCTGCGTTTATAGGCCCAAAAACCACGCCCTGGTTTAACGCCAAACCAATTTTCGCCGGCTCCATCTCAATATGTACCCGCAAACGCCTCATTGACATCTCGCTGTGATTTACCTATTATGTCAATATCGTGGGCGTATGCAAGGAGTAGCGAGGATTTGAAATAGATTGTGCCTCTTGTAATGGCCAGCGATTTTTGCACAATCATTTCTAATATCATGTTGATATTATTATTATCACACGACAGCGCATCGCCCTGCCTAAGTCCTTTTTTGATATCAAAATTATCGGTAAGGTGTTCACCGATTCGGATGGAGCAGCGAGCATTCTCCAAAGTCATCCTGCATAGTATGACGAGTTTAGCAGGTATGTCAAAGGTAAACATAGCGTTGTATAGCTCGTCTCTAATTACGCTGTCGTACGCGGCTTTGAAGTCGACAAATAGGTGGTGAGTGTCGACTTGAAATTCATTGGCTTTTTCCAGGATCTGCCGTAGTGTGAAGATTTGGTCGATGGTGTACTTCTCTGGCCTGAATCCGCACTGGTAAGGACCTATCAGCTTATCTACAAAAGGCTTCAGGCGTTCACACAAAACGGCAGGGAAGATTTTGT
The DNA here is from genome assembly GCA_951905685.1 of Eumerus sabulonum. NCBI lineage: Eukaryota > Metazoa > Arthropoda > Insecta > Diptera > Syrphidae > Eumerus > Eumerus sabulonum. Next base: position 237,495,546 of record OX645060.1, read on the forward strand.
AGGCGATGTTAAGGAGACTTATTCCTCTGTAGTTGACGCAATCAGAGGGTCTCCTTTCTTGTGGATCGGGCATACGATGCTGAGACTCCAATCCTCGGGCATGCTTTCCTCTGTCCATATCTTACAGATGAGCTGGTGCATGCTCCCAACCAGGTCATCCCCAGCTGCCAGTAGACAGTCCGTCTGCGCCAGCAGCTTTATTCGACTGGACTTTCGATATGACAATCTTAACTTCGTCGAGGTCAGGGGGACGGAATACTCTGCGGTCTTCGTCGATTAGAAATGGATCATTCTGCCTGACAGCGGTATATTAGCTAACATCGCCGTTATTCAGTGTGCAGAAGTGGTTTTTCCATATTCTCGGCTTCGACTGCGATTCTACTACTAGGTGTCCGTTCTCATCCTTATAGGCCTCCGTTCGGGCTTTATAGCCTTGGCATGTTCGCTTTATCTGTTGATAAAACTTTCGAACGTCACGCCTGCAGTAACACCTCTCCAAATCCTTAATCGCGCGCTTCTCGTGCTCTTTCTTCTTTCTTCTGAGATGCTTATGCTCCTCCCTTCTTTTAAACTCGTAGAGCTCACGAGCTGCTCTTGTTCTTTTATGCAGCGAAGCCTTATATGCATCCTTCTTCGCTTTGTGAATCCTCCTGCAGTCGTCACCGTACCAAGTGTTTCTTTGTGCTGGAGCCTTGAAACCCAAAACTTCGGATGCAGAGCTTTTCAGGGCTTGTTTGCAAAGACTCCCCTGCTGTTCTATTGATAGCGTGGAGGATTGAGGTTTATTGGAGAGCTTAAGGGAGCGGTTTCTTGGCGATATTAGCTTTCCGACGCCATAACTTTGTATTCTTACTCCACTCCACTGCGTTGTGATATCCGTAGGCGCATCTGGGCTACTACAAGGTAGTGGTCCGAGTCGATGTTAGCCCCTCGGAAAGTTCGGACATCAAGAATAGTGGAGGAGTGTCAGACGTCGATCGCTATGTGATCAATCTGGTTGGTAGTCGATTGATCTAAAGACCGCCAGGTGCCTTTGTGTATATCGAGGTGCCGATCTAACTTTTCTAATAAACATTGGGCTTAAGGAATATATGTATGTATGTATGTACCTTGAATAGTAAAGTCCATTTGAAAATTTGACAATCTCAAGTTCATAAAGTGAAAAGGACATTAAACGGATAACGAAAACATTTGCTTTTATTACGACTCTTTGTCATTCCTCATTCCCGAATGTATTCCAGTCATTAAATCATCTCGTCCTAACCCACTTCCAGGACCCAAAATGCCTCAAAAATCAACAACAGAAAAAGAAATTAACAATTTTGCCTGTAAAGTGAGCCAAAACGCCATTCCTTACGGAGAAACTTTTCGCGAACATTTGAATTTCACAGAACGCATCGCAATTATGCCCGATAATAAACGACACCAGCCGAAGAGCAGGTGAGTATATTAAATACAACAAAAAAGTATAAATCACCTGCTGATGTTAAGTAATAAAGCAATAAAATTAAGAAAGAACCAAAAAAAGAAAAATCATAAACTTCCCCACCTCGAGCACTGCCCCGGATGGCCAGGATACCAAGGGTCCCCCAGCGTCTAGTGTCTCGATGCTCATATATCAAAATTAATTGAAATTACGTCAGGACCTCATCCCTTAATGCTCCCGCGGTACATACTCGTATGTATGAATACATATGTATCTCGTAACTGAAAAATTGTGTTCCTCGAAAGCAGGACACACCAGGACGAGACGCGAATCCGGGACGAAGCATTTTCCTCATTTTTATTGGCGTCTTTCACTGTAATTGCGATAAAATGGCGAAACGAGAAAAATTGTTGTAACTGCGTCGTCGTCGGTATATTGCGTCGCACAGGGTGTCCCGAGAGTGGGAGGGATGCGGGTGGGTGTGAATAAATAAAACGCTTCTTGTTGCCGAGCGATTTACATTAATTTGCAATTATTCATGCTGCGACGCTTTATTGTGTGCCACGGAATTTATGTGTTTACGCTTCGTCCTTCTTTGGTTCCTGAAAATACTAATAAAAATCTCCACACCTTTTGAGCACCAACCAAGTAACAACTCTCCGCAATTAGCAGTTTTGTTTGACCAAAAGGCATCCGAAGGCGCTGTATCCCTTTTATCTCGGACACTTTCCCCGCCGCTTCGAATTGGTCGAGCAAACTTTTCATTATGCCAACGTAACTCAAGCTAAAAATTTGTTGATGTACCCCAACCACTTCATTCCAATTCAATACCAAAAAGCTACTTAACGCCTTTTTACCCATCCCTTCATCACAAACATACTATACGTACTACCGCCTTCGGTAAACAAATGTTCCCTGTTTGACCTACAACGTAGCAGGCTGCCGCAGAAGTTACTACCGATGCCGCCGCATTCGGCTACAGCATCACTGTGACCAGTGTTTATCCGTCGGATTTACTATATTCCGACAAATTGAGTGGAAGAGTCCTCCTGCGGGACAGACATCAATCCAGTCGCCGACACAAACATAGATTCCCCGTGCCCTTTTACCTCACCTCCCCGGCCGCGTATGATATTTGTCCATTTACCGGGTGTTTGCTTCGTTAATTTGGGATTCGTACTGCCCAAAAAATCGCCACTCAAGGTATCTGCTTCAAGTCTTCAAGTGGCCAAGAGCTGCAGAAGCATCCACCACACACCACTCACCAAACAGCAAACACACGTCGGGGCGACCTTTGAAGATACCACCGAACGACCGACGATCGAGCCACTCTTCCCGACCGGCACTCTTGTTGACCCAAGCGATTATCAATTTACACTTCTCCTCGCAGCACCGCCGCCGCCGCACTAAAGGTTTTTTTAATAAATTTTTGTTTATTTTTATAATTACCAATCGGCCAATGGGTTAATTTGGCCGAGATGAGTTGGTTTTAATGCGACGGTAATGTGCCAGGTCCGTCGGTCCGCCACCGACCGCGAGCGATGATCACCGGTAATGAAATTGTTATAAGCGTTCAATGAGCATTTCAATCAACACCACTAGGCAGCGTATCGGCTATTAGTCACAGACGCAGCCAGAGGCATATCGGCCGATGGTGTACATAGAGTGATGATCGATAGATGGATCTTCGATGGATGGTGTTGGTTAGAAGCGGGTGGCATCTGGGTCTTTGAAGTTTTGTTCGTGCCACAATCGTGGCCGGATTTGATTTGGATGAGCATTAGACGGTGATAATTAATGCTTGTTGTGTTAATGATAGTAGGATGGTGATTGTAGCGATTGCGAGGAGGGAGGACGACACGTCGGAGTAATTAATTTTGAATTTAATTGCAGTTGATTTATGGCCGTTTTCTAATGAGCGGCAAATGCTAATTTTTTAGCCAATACTGATTAATGGATATGTTGGGGAGCGTGATTGACTATTCGGGTTGGAGGTTTGTGGGATGGGTTTAGATATTTTGGTGAGTGGAAACAATTGCTGTACGGCCAGGTAGTGAGAGTATTATGTGGCTTATGTGGGAGGTGGGAACCCTACTTTATTGAATGCTTCCTTGCCATGTTAGACAAGACGTACAGAGGCAACTCCCACTGCGTAAACGAGACGCAATTTATCAGTGATGAAAATGTTGTTGGCTTTAGGACTGCATTCATGAATTAAACTATTGGACAGTTGAATAGGTCACATACTTGATGAGAAGGCGCTACAGTTCGGGGCTTGGGGCCTGGGCCTCAACCAACATACGTTTGCAGCTAGCACGATCTTTTGCTAGCTGTTTCCAGTGTCGAACGCACAGTTGGTTAAGGTCCTTTTCCATCTTTGCACGTCACCTTAGATACCTACATACTTACTTAGAGGGCGCTGCTTAGACGGCACCTTCACCGTCAATCGCAGGGAAACCGTGCAGACTTTGCTCGAGGTGCACTTCCCTGGTTCTACTCCTTACTCGATGACTTCTAACGTTCAACGTCTTTGGTCGATAGTCATCGATGATCTACTACGCAGGCTAACCACTTGGGGCTACGAGGCCATCGGATATGCTTGCGCTCCAACTCATCTCTGACTGGTGTGTCAGAGAGGGCTTATCTATTAACCCTAATAAGACAATCTTAGTCCCATTTACAAAGAGGAGAAAGGTACAACCCTGCTCAATCTTTCTAAATGGCACACACATAGAATTTTCAGAGGAGGTAAAGTATCTAGGTATTAAAGTATACCTAGACCGCAGACTCAACTGGAACTCCAATATGAAAAATAAACTCTTGAAAGCGACTAAGGCCATGTGGGCCTGTCGACGCACCTACGGTAAAACCTGGGGACTTAAACCTAAGGTAGTCCACTGTTATACACCGCGGTAGTAAGACCTATCGTCACCTACGGGTCCACCGTATGGTGGACAAAAGTTGAGCAAAAAACTACAATTGTTAAGCTTCAACGCCTTCAGAGACTAGTGTGTCTCGGCATCACAGGCGCTATGCCAACCTGCCCCACGGCAGCCCAAGAAACACTCATGGGACTCACTCCACTGCACCTTTTTATCAAAAAGTAGCATTACGCAGTGCAATCAGAATCCTCTGCACGGGAACAAATATGCCATATAGACCTTCTCGAGCTGGATATGATTACTAGGCCTCGGACGCATTGCCGCACACCTTCACCTTTGGCAAGAGGTTTGAGATACAGCATGGGAAAATAGTGATCCCCTGCTAAATGTCAAAGGCCTTAGATGGTACACGAATGGCTCCAAGGTGGCTTCCGGCGTTGACGCCGGCATCTTTGGACCAAAACGCAAGATCTCGAAGGCCATGGGATTAAGTCCCATCATCATCATCCAAGCAGAGCTGCATGTCCTCCTAACATGTGTCAATCTAAATCTCGAGACTGGCATTAGAGGAAACAATTGCTGTACGGCCAGGTAGTGAGAGTATTATGTGGCTTATGTGGGAGGTGGGAACCCTACTTTATTGAATGCTTCCTTGCCATGTTAGACAAGACGTACAGAGGCAACTCCCACTGCGTAAACGAGACGCAATTTATCAGTGATGAAAATGTTGTTGGCTTTAGGACTGCATTCATGAATTAAACTATTGGACAGTTGAATAGGTCACATACTTGATGAGAAGGCGCTACAGTTCGGGGCTTGGGGCCTGGGCCTCAACCAACATACGTTTGCAGCTAGCACGATCTTTTGCTAGCTGTTTCCAGTGTCGAACGCACAGTTGGTTAAGGTCCTTTTCCATCTTTGCACGTCACCTTAGATACCTACATACTTACTTAGAGGGCGCTGCTTAGACGGCACCTTCACCGTCAATCGCAGGGAAACCGTGCAGACTTTGCTCGAGGTGCACTTCCCTGGTTCTACTCCTTACTCGATGACTTCTAACGTTCAACGTCTTTGGTCGATAGTCATCGATGATCTACTACGCAGGCTAACCACTTGGGGCTACGAGGCCATCGGATATGCTTGCGCTCCAACTCATCTCTGACTGGTGTGTCAGAGAGGGCTTATCTATTAACCCTAATAAGACAATCTTAGTCCCATTTACAAAGAGGAGAAAGGTACAACCCTGCTCAATCTTTCTAAATGGCACACACATAGAATTTTCAGAGGAGGTAAAGTATCTAGGTATTAAAGTATACCTAGACCGCAGACTCAACTGGAACTCCAATATGAAAAATAAACTCTTGAAAGCGACTAAGGCCATGTGGGCCTGTCGACGCACCTACGGTAAAACCTGGGGACTTAAACCTAAGGTAGTCCACTGTTATACACCGCGGTAGTAAGACCTATCGTCACCTACGGGTCCACCGTATGGTGGACAAAAGTTGAGCAAAAAACTACAATTGTTAAGCTTCAACGCCTTCAGAGACTAGTGTGTCTCGGCATCACAGGCGCTATGCCAACCTGCCCCACGGCAGCCCAAGAAACACTCATGGGACTCACTCCACTGCACCTTTTTATCAAAAAGTAGCATTACGCAGTGCAATCAGAATCCTCTGCACGGGAACAAATATGCCATATAGACCTTCTCGAGCTGGATATGATTACTAGGCCTCGGACGCATTGCCGCACACCTTCACCTTTGGCAAGAGGTTTGAGATACAGCATGGGAAAATAGTGATCCCCTGCTAAATGTCAAAGGCCTTAGATGGTACACGAATGGCTCCAAGGTGGCTTCCGGCGTTGACGCCGGCATCTTTGGACCAAAACGCAAGATCTCGAAGGCCATGGGATTAAGTCCCATCATCATCATCCAAGCAGAGCTGCATGTCCTCCTAACATGTGTCAATCTAAATCTCGAGACTGGCATTAGAGGAAACAATTGCTGTACGGCCAGGTAGTGAGAGTATTATGTGGCTTATGTGGGAGGTGGGAACCCTACTTTATTGAATGCTTCCTTGCCATGTTAGACAAGACGTACAGAGGCAACTCCCACTGCGTAAACGAGACGCAATTTATCAGTGATGAAAATGTTGTTGGCTTTAGGACTGCATTCATGAATTAAACTATTGGACAGTTGAATAGGTCACATACTTGATGAGAAGGCGCTACAGTTCGGGGCTTGGGGCCTGGGCCTCAACCAACATACGTTTGCAGCTAGCACGATCTTTTGCTAGCTGTTTCCAGTGTCGAACGCACAGTTGGTTAAGGTCCTTTTCCATCTTTGCACGTCACCTTAGATACCTACATACTTACTTAGAGGGCGCTGCTTAGACGGCACCTTCACCGTCAATCGCAGGGAAACCGTGCAGACTTTGCTCGAGGTGCACTTCCCTGGTTCTACTCCTTACTCGATGACTTCTAACGTTCAACGTCTTTGGTCGATAGTCATCGATGATCTACTACGCAGGCTAACCACTTGGGGCTACGAGGCCATCGGATATGCTTGCGCTCCAACTCATCTCTGACTGGTGTGTCAGAGAGGGCTTATCTATTAACCCTAATAAGACAATCTTAGTCCCATTTACAAAGAGGAGAAAGGTACAACCCTGCTCAATCTTTCTAAATGGCACACACATAGAATTTTCAGAGGAGGTAAAGTATCTAGGTATTAAAGTATACCTAGACCGCAGACTCAACTGGAACTCCAATATGAAAAATAAACTCTTGAAAGCGACTAAGGCCATGTGGGCCTGTCGACGCACCTACGGTAAAACCTGGGGACTTAAACCTAAGGTAGTCCACTGTTATACACCGCGGTAGTAAGACCTATCGTCACCTACGGGTCCACCGTATGGTGGACAAAAGTTGAGCAAAAAACTACAATTGTTAAGCTTCAACGCCTTCAGAGACTAGTGTGTCTCGGCATCACAGGCGCTATGCCAACCTGCCCCACGGCAGCCCAAGAAACACTCATGGGACTCACTCCACTGCACCTTTTTATCAAAAAGTAGCATTACGCAGTGCAATCAGAATCCTCTGCACGGGAACAAATATGCCATATAGACCTTCTCGAGCTGGATATGATTACTAGGCCTCGGACGCATTGCCGCACACCTTCACCTTTGGCAAGAGGTTTGAGATACAGCATGGGAAAATAGTGATCCCCTGCTAAATGTCAAAGGCCTTAGATGGTACACGAATGGCTCCAAGGTGGCTTCCGGCGTTGACGCCGGCATCTTTGGACCAAAACGCAAGATCTCGAAGGCCATGGGATTAAGTCCCATCATCATCATCCAAGCAGAGCTGCATGTCCTCCTAACATGTGTCAATCTAAATCTCGAGACTGGCATTAGAGGAGCAACCATCAACATACTCTCTGATAGCCAAGCAGCGCTTAAAGCGCTGGGTTCGTACAGTACGAACTCAAAAACCGTCAAGAAATGCCATGACGCCCTACAAGACCTCGCCAAAAGATACAATGTTAAACTTTGGTGGGTGCCAGGACACAAAGGTATCAAGGGCAATGAAATTGCCGACCAACTTGCCGAGAAAGGTTCCAGCGATAAATATATAGGTCCGGAACCATTCTGCGGCATTCCCAGGTCTAAGATAAATTTCTTCTTAGACAAGTGGGAAAAATTGGACAACCTGTCCTTTTGGAACAGCGTTCGGGGACTCCGTCATTCTGAACGACTCATACGACCCCTGAACAAACACTCCAGTGACATACTCAAACTCGAAAGGGTGGATATTAGAAGACTAGTCAGCTACGTCAGACACATCGTTGCAAACCAATATATTTTGTTGTTGTGCATGTCGACTGTTTGCAACGACCGTCTGCGTGAATTCAATTTTTTTTTAATTTTTCTTGGTCTGCAACGACATGTCTGTGTCGTGTATGGGCCCTATAACAGGACACTGCGGTCTGAGATATCATCTAAACAAAATTTGCTCTCATCCGAAACTGAGTGTCGGCTTTGTCTCGAGGACGAAGAGACGGCGGAACACATACTATGTGAGTGTGCTGCTCCCTGCCATTTTAGGAAGCGTATCCTTCTCAGTGAAGTTATGACTCCTGAAGGGATCACCTTGGCTCATACGAGAAGCATTCTCAACTTCATTATAGAAGTGGAGAAGCTCCTCGGCTAATCGGCTATCAGGCACAATAGATCTGCAAAAGTCGCAGTGCCGTATTGCTTATGGTAGCACTAGCCCCCCAAGTTCACCCCGTGGTGAATACGTAGTACGTAGAATTTTCCTCTCGGAACAACCGGTCTTCATCCGCTGCTGTTAAGGTCCAAGTCCCTGCGCCGTAAAGGAGGACTAGGACGATCAAGGTCTTACAAGTGTCACCTTGGTTTTCCGAAAGAGGGCTCTACTTCACAATTGCCTCCTAAGCCCAAAGAAACAGCGGTTGGCAAGAGTGATTCTGCGTTTTATCTCAGCGCTGGTGTTTATGTCGCTGGTCATCAGTGAGCCAAGGTAGACGAATTCCTTGACCACTTCAAACTTAGGTATATCCGCCCATGGTAACGTTCTGGCCAATACGTCGGTGTTGTCCGTCTCTTTTAGATGAAAGCAGATATTTTGTTTTACCCTTATTAACCTTGAGACCCATCTTAGCCGCTTCTACCTCAATGCTTATAAAGGCCTCATTGACGTCTAGGTGTGTCCGTCAAATCACGTCAATGTCGTCGGCGTAAACAAGCGATTGCACGATCTTTTCAAGCACGATGTTGGAACGACGGCGCGTCACCTTGTCTAAATCCTTTTTTAACACCAAAGGTCGCGGTTTGTTCATTACCGACCTTAATGGAGCAGCGAGAATTCTCCATTGTCATCCTACACATTCGGACGAGTTTGGCAGCGATGTTAAAACTAAACATGACTAGACGAAAAGATCTTCTCCAAGATCTGCCGTAGCGTAAATATTCGGTCTATTGTGGATTTACCTGGCCTGAAACCACACTGATAAGAGCCGATCGTGTTATCCACAAACTGTTTCACACGTTCACACAATACGGCAGAGAAGATCTTATATGTGGTGTCAAGGAGACTTATTCCCCTGTAGTGCACGCAGTTATAGGAGTCTCCTTTCTTATGGACCGGGCAAACGATGCTGAGATTCCATTCGTCGGGCATGCTTCCCCCGAGCATACCTTGCAAATGAGATGGTGATGCACCTTTCCAGCTCATCTCCAGCCGCCTTAAAAAGCTCAGAAGCAGGCCGTCTGCGCCCGCGGCTTTATTAGACTTAAGTCTTTATATCGCTATTTTGACTTCGTCTAGGTCGGGTGGACGGAATTCTCTTACATCGTCGTCCATCATTAACGGATCGATCTGCCTGACAGCGGTATCTTGTCTGTCATAGCCGTTATACAGTCTGCAGAAGTGGTCTTTCCAAATCCTCAGCATTGACTGTGATTCCACTACCAGTTCTCCTTTTTCAACCCTGCAGGCCACCGCTCTGGATTTGTAGCCATGGCATGTTCGTTTCACCTTATTGTAAAACTTTCGGGCGTCATTCCAGCGGAAGAGTCTTTCCATCTCTTCGATCCCACACTTTACGTGCTCTCCCCTCTCTCTTCTGAGAAGCGTGTGTTCCTCTCTTCTTCCTCTCTTCTGCTCATACATTTCGCGAGCAGCTCTCGTCCGTTGTTGCAGTGTGGCTTTATATGCCTCTTGTTTTGCTGCATGGGCTTGCTCGCATTGTTCATCGAAACAGGGGTTTCTAGGTGGTGGCGGTTTGAGACCCAAAATCTCCGAGCAGCGTCTCTGACGGCGCTCTGGCAATGCGCCCATTCCTGCGCTATTGTTTGCGCTGCTGTGGGCGGATTTTGAGAGAGGTTGAAGGAGATACGATAGGCAAAGATTCTGGCAGTCTCTTGCGATTGTACCCTTCCGATGTCAAACTGACGTCGTCCTACTCGACTCCTAAGCATTCTTGATATCCTCATTCGTACCTTGGCTACAACAAGGTAGTGGTCCGAGTCGATGTTGGCTCCTCGGAAGGTTCGTACTTCGAGAATGCCGGAACAGTGTCTGGCGACGATCGTAATGTGATCAATCTGGTTGGTGGTCGATTGATCAGGAGACCGCCAGGTACCCTTGTGGATGTTGAGGTGAGGGAATCGTGGGCTTACCACAAGGAGGTTGTGCCCCGTTAGGAAGTCGATTACCCTAAATCCGTTGACGGATGTGGTGTTATAGAGGCTATGCTTTCCTATGATCGATCCAAATATGTCTTCTCTATCCAGCTTTGCGTTGAAATCTTCTAGTACGATTTTGGCGTCATAATTAGGGCATTGGGCGTATGTGCGATCCAGGTGATCATAAAAGTCATCCTTGAGTCGATCATCATTTTCTTCCGTGGATGCGTGCACGCATATTAGGGTGATATTCCCCAGTGTACCTTTGATACGGATTGTTATGAGTCATTCGCTTACATGACGGAAGCTTAGAACTTTTGTCTTTTTGTCTTGCTTGTTTTCTTTATAGCAAGTCCCGTAGTAGTTGTCGCAGTTTTTCATCCGTTTTTTGCCTGGTCCATCCCATCGCACTTTTTGGAGTGCGGTCCAGGGCCTTTTCCAATTGATTGCTGCCCGCACCTGGCCTGTTGAGGGACCTCCCATTCCAGGTGCAGACTCGAAGATCCTTATTGCGTTTGCAGTGGTCGTCAACGTTGGAATCGTCCGTATCCGAGGCTCGTTGTCGATTCGTAACAAGATGGCTTTTCCGTGATAGGGATTTTAACCCTAAACACAACCCCCAACCTGGAGAGCCAGGTTCCTTTTATCCCGGGAACAACGGGCTAGTCGCTGCACACATTAATTCACTGTCCGGTGGGTGCCTGGAAGCTATCCAGGAGCAGGGACAGAGATCGAAGCTGGTGTGTGCCGTGTTATACACGATCAGCATCTTTGCTCTGTTTGCTCGCTCCCTCCCTCCCATTTCCATACATTACTGATGCCTTCCGATGGGTTATGTCTCACAGACATGGAGGGCGGTTAGGGTGGTCGAAGAAGGTCAACCATACCACGGCAAAGGATTATAGACCTATCAACCTATCCTCCTTGCTTATGAAAACATTGGAACGACTAATCGCCAAATACATATGAGATGAGGTTGGTGATAGCTACTTGCCACAATCACATAAAGGGTAAATCGGTATATACCGCTCTTCACAGGGTGGTCTATGCCAAAGAATATGCCCTGGCAGCTTTTCTAGATGTTGAGGATGCAGGACCTGTTTTAGTCTATGGATCAGTTATCTGGTGGGAAGCACACCAAAGTCTCATAAGGATTCAGAGGGCTGGCTGTCTGGCGGTGACAGGATCTATGAAATTCACATCAACGGCCACCCTTGAAACGATGTTCAACCTTCCACCACTAGGCATATATTGCGAAAAGTTTGCAGCCCGGGCTGCGCTAAGGATGCAGGAATCCAGTCTTTGGACAAGGAGTCCTCATGGCCACGCATCAATCGATAGGCTATCATGAGATCTGCAACCGAAACGGACTATACCGTCCTTATTGTGAGAGGAGATTCTCTATTAGGAGTCCCTCCAGGGACGAATGGGCCAGTGGTATGGCAAACACGGAAGAGCAACTGGCAATCTATACCGACGGATCCAAAATGGATACCGGCACAGGAACCGGAGTCTACTTCAAACCTCGGGAAGCTTATCACTCCTACAGACTTGATGATGGCTGTAGTGTCTTCCAGGCTGAGATCTTCGCAATTAAACAAGCTGCGGATCTGATTCTTAGGGAGAATCTTTCAGATAAGAGAATCAAAATGTATGTTAACAGTCAGGCAGCCATTGAGGCTCTAAAAGCAACATGGATAAGATACAAACTCGTAAAACTCTCTAATGAGAGACTAGAAGAGATATCGGATGTCAGCGAGCATGTGAATATCCCAGGAAATGAGAAGGCGGACGAACTTGCTAGATTGGGATCAGGCGCAGATTTCACGCAGATCGCAACTGAGGTTAAAACACCACTCAGAACACTATTCAGAAAAATAAAGGCGGAACTACTAGAAAAAGCCAACGAGCAATGGTGCCAATTAGACACATGTGCCACGGCAAGGTTAACATATATGGCCCGTCTATGACAAGAAAAGTGCGGAAAGTCTGCTGAACTTCGGTAGAGGGAATATACGACTGGTAGTCGGTGCCCTCACTGGGCACTGCATGATATCGTATCATGCGGCTAAATTAGGCCAGCCCTAAAACGAATTTTGCAGAAGCTATAGGGACGAAGAGAAAATCCATTCGTCACCTACTGTGCGAATTCCCAGCCCGGAAAACACATATGTTTCTTGGGCGCCACTTCTTTTCGGGTTTAGATGAGGAAAGGGACACTAAGCTGAACAAACTGCTAGTGTTCTTAACTGCATCTAGCTGGTTCAGCCCAGCGCGCAACTAATAGGTTCCCGAGCTAGATCTTGAACTGGGCAAAATGGACTCCTCGTAGTCTAAGTGAGCACCCAGCTATCCTAACATAACATAACATGTTTGATATGTGAAATTGAGACATTTATTCTTGTAAAAACTATACGACGTTATATTGCGTGCCCTGAATAAAAACTCTAGTGACACCTTAAGTGTGTTGCGGCGACACACTTATTAATAATTAACGGATATTGGATCAATCAAACAAGGGGGACATTTCCCTACTACATATATGCAACTTTGCCAGGAAGTATTTTGCTAGTCGGAACCATGGCGGTGATTTGAATACGGGATCACTGGGTCGGGAGTCCAGTGTGTTAACCATGGGTCAGGGTCGTGACTTGCTTTTCGGCAAGGTTGCATATAGTTGGCAATTACTCTTTTGTGTATAGTTGGGTGTGCTTTCACAATAAATCACTTTAAATTGCATATTAAATTATTACAATGAAAACACACCTTTTAGTGTGTTGCAGTAACACACTTACCATTTGTAGTGTAACCACCATATTTCGTACCACGGCGAAGTCGATCAGTCTCAGTCTGTTATATGACTTGATCCAAAAGGATCAAGGTCAATTAATATCCTAAAGGATGTTTAAGGTTTCAAGTGTTGAAGTATTGGCCAACAAATCTAATTGAAAGCTACACTTCCATTAGGCTTGATCTTGCAGCATTTAGGCCGATACGTGGCGGAGAAAATACACGTTGAAGTCCTCTCGTATACGTGGGCAAGTAGGTAGCTAGACTAAGGTGACTATGCGCGTCAGGGTACAACTAGCGCGCTAAGGCGTCGTTTAGATGCCACAAAACTTGTGAAATCTAAAGGATGTGGAGGGGGATGTTCGTCTAAATTCAGCCTGTCGAGGTGAAATTGGCTACCTCTGAGAGGTCGTCGAAGAAGTATTTGCCAAAGGCGCAGAACCTGCGACTTGCCAGTGCTGCGCATTCGCAGAGAAAATGGTGCGGGGTTTCCTCCGCGTGGGTGATGTGACAGCTACCGCAATGGGTGTTAGACTGCATGCCTACTCTGGCAGCGTGAGTTCCTACAGGTCAATGACCCCTACTGACTGCCACGATTCTAGTTTCTTTGAAGCGGAGTCGATTGAGGAGGTCGTTTGTTTTGTTTTTTTGAAAAGGAAGGCCAGGTTTTTCTCGATATCCTGTATCTATAGTTAATTTTGCACACCTACGATTGGATACATAGAAAAAGTGTTGTAGGGCCTTTGAGAAGGCCCAGCGGCACGTCCACAGTTTTCATAGGGGAGCTTGAGGTAGCAACGAGCTTGGCTAATTCATTGGCCCTGTTTACGCCTAAATGTGAGTATGTCTTGGAACCCAATGGAAAGTGATATCAAGTCCAGCCCTTTAGAGAAGGTGATAACAGACTAAAGAGCTTTAATAGCGGCTTGGCTGCCGCTACAAATAGCAGAGAACGTGTAAGTATTTGCAGCGGGCTGCACTTAGTATCTTGCACGCTTCCCGAATCGCTAGCACTTTAGCTTGAAAAATGCTCGAGTGATCGGGAAGATGAAATGAATATGAGATATTCAGTTAAATCAAGAATATTCCAGACCTACACCGTGCTTCAGCTTGGAGATATCAGTGAAAATCAGAAGTTGGAAGTTCTTCCTATTGACGAGGGACACGAGGGGTAGTGTGATTTATTTTGTTTTTAAGAGGGCCATAGTACTGTTGTTCGATTTCTAAGAGCATCCAACGTGAAATTGGCAGTGGGGGCTGAACCGTCCATTTTTAACTTCAGTTGTCTTCGCAGAGGGCGCCGGGGCGTAGTACTATATAGTGTGTTGGACTCTGATGCGCGATGAGCGAGTTCGGATACCAATAACACAAACGCCATCGAATGTTTATTTCGCGGCTTCCCTCCTCGGCGGGATACTGGCCGTAGTATACTTGCTATACTTGAAAAAAATTTCTCCACTGACGCCGTTCGAAATCGGCATTAAGCTGTAGGTCACCTAACTCTTGTGCTTCGCAATTATGCAGTATGTATGAGCTTCCAGTGTAGCCTATAGCAGGTTGTCTTAAGGAACAGCATGGTCACTCGTCCAGATTGTCGCAAACAGCTGGTCGCAAGTTACCATGACCCATCGAACGTACTATCTAACTCATTCGCAGGGGCACTTTGAGATATTAAAAAAAAAATCTGAAAGGTCATCCCAGGCTTCTAAAGATAGTGTGGGATGTTCGTCAAATTCTTTTAATTCAACATTGGGTACATATTATGGTAATTCGGGAATGCGTAATAAAGGTTTACGCGCGTTCTTCAACTCAATTTTTATTACCTTCCACTACGATCCATACACGCGTACCGTCCATCTCCTGTAAATTGATTTCCCTATTTACATATTTACCGACGCGATAAAGTTAAGTGTGCAAATCCAGACCACTTCATATATTCCCCAAGGCCAGAAAGAAGCAATCGCAACACACGGAACGCATGAGGTCCCCCCCAAAAACGAGACCAAAAAGGCTTTTAACCGACGACACAATGGAACGACGGTCACCACTGCATTACCTGTTCATCGTATCTTCAAACTTATTCTATTGTCACAATCCACGGATAAAGGAAAATAGTGAGGATTGGAGGGGGAAAGGAGCATAAGAAAAAATGGCCGACAATTGTTTCACACTGCGTGAGACCCATATCGTTGGCCTGGACACGAGCGGCAAAAGTGAAGAATCCCTTCGAGGCAATAAATAATTTTTTAAGACGACATTCAGCAACATTATGTGCCATAACACTCCAAACTCATATACATATATAGAGAGATGAAGCAGTCGCACAATGGCTGAACGAACGCTGTCGCCTCCGTTCCCGGTTGCTATCAGGAGCATTATGCAAAACGGCCACAGCTAAGACGTTTTCACGTTTCACCACCTCCCCCAAAGGGTCGGGCCCCCTCCGGCAAACAAGGGATGGATGAAGACGAAGAAGTGGATCCTTCCTCCTGTCCTTACACTTAAGATTTTCCATTTTTATTGGCTATATGCACGGCTTTTCACGGCACGACTCCCAATTGTGCCTCCCATCGGTCTTTTCGTTTTATGTTGGAAAAATTCTAATATCATGCAGCATACTCGTATGCTGGCTGGGGTATGCAGGCTGTCGTCTTGTCTGTCACCTCGTTCTCCAGATGCCTGTCGGGCTTTATTGGAATTTTATGCGAACCGTCAGCTCAAATAGGACTTGTGGAACATAATAATCATAACAATCCGGGAATAAAGTTGCTCAAGCTGGGGATTCGGTATGGATATGACTGTGATTTGAGGTTTTATATGAAATTCCGTGTCTTGAGACATTTGGGAATAGTTTCCTTTTGGATACGATGTGCCTGTATGTACGTATGTACATATGTGTGTGTAGTTATGACTGGTGAGTGCGATTCGGCTGAGTGTAATTGCAAACTTTAAAATTGTTTTTCAAGAATACTTTCGATGACTCTGCATGCGGCAAACGAATTAAGAATAATTTAATGACGTACCAGCGGGTATGGAATGCTGTTCCAAGAATTATAATTTTATTAAGCTGAGCGAAGGTGGGACGGCTTATGGATTTAACGCTGCTGTTCCAAGAACTTTTGCCAAAAGCAACCATTTGTCATGGGTATCGCAAGATATGTATATCACCAACCACCCTCTGACGAAATATACACGGACTCTCTTGATGAAGGCTGGAAGCGCTGGAGCTGTGGTGTCCATTCGCTCTACATAGAACAGAAATCTTAGGTGTTGAATCCGTAGACGCCTTACTAGACTCATGTCGCTGTATAGCCCGTAAAGTTCGTGGTTGAATCTTTTCCTTCATCCCCCGTCTGCGTTTATAGACCCGAAAATCACGGGCAAACTCTTTCTCCTGTCCGACCAAGGGCCTCCTCATCCGCTTTTGATAGTTTCCATGATTCTGCGTCATAAGGCAGCAGCAGGACCGGGATGATAAGGGTCTTATATAGACTCAACTTTGTCGTTCGGGAGAGGGCTCTATTACTCAATTGCCTCCAGAGCCCAAAGAAAGAGCAATTGGCAACAAGTGATTCTGCGTTTGATTTCGGAACTGATATCGTTGTCCCAGGTCACTGCGGAGCCAAGGTAGACGAAGTTCTTAACTACCACACACTTATAACTGCCAATACAAACGTTCTGGCCAAGACATCAGGGGTGAGCGTCTATTCCTGCTGACAGCAAACATTAAGTTTTACCCTTGTTTACTGCCAAGCCATTTTTCGCCGCCTCCACCCCAATATTCGCAAACGCCTCATTGACATCCCGCTGTGATATACCTATTAGATTGTGCCTCTTGTATTGGCCAGTGATTTTTGCCCAATCATTTCTAATATGACGTTGAAGAAAGCACACGACAGCGCATCGCCCTGCCTAAGTCCATTTTGACATCAAAACTATCGGTCAGGTCTACATCGATTCGGATGACGCAGCGAGCATTTTCCAAAGTCATCCTGCATAGTCTGACGAGTTTAGCAGTAAACATAGCGGTGTATAGCTCGTTACGCTGTCGTAAGCGGCTTTGAAGGCGACAAATAGGTGGTGAGCGTCGAGTTGAAATTCATTGGTTTCTTCCGGGATCTACCGTAGTGTGAAGAGCGCAGCGAGCATTTTCCAAAGTCATCCTGCATAGTCTGACGAGTTTAGCAGTAAACATAGCGGTGTATAGCTCGTTACGCTGTCGTAAGCGGCTTTGAAGGCTACAAATAGGTGGTGAGCGTCGAATTGAAATTCATTGGTTTCTTCCGGGATCTACCGTACATATGTACATATGTGTGTGTAGTTATGACTGGTGAGTGCGATTCGGCTGAGTGTAATTGCAAACTTTAAAATTGTTTTTCAAGAATACTTTCGATGACTCTGCATGCGGCAAACGAATTAAGAATAATTTAATGACGTACCAGCGGGTATGGAATGCTGTTCCAAGAATTATAATTTTATTAAGCTGAGCGAAGGTGGGACGGCTTATGGATTTAACGCTGCTGTTCCAAGAACTTTTGCCAAAAGCAACCATTTGTCATGGGTATCGCAAGATATGTATATCACCAACCACCCTCTGACGAAATATACACGGACTCTCTTGATGAAGGCTGGAAGCGCTGGAGCTGTGGTGTCCATTCGCTCTACATAGAACAGAAATCTTAGGTGTTGAATCCGTAGACGCCTTACTAGACTCATGTCGCTGTATAGCCCGTAAAGTTCGTGGTTGAATCTTTTCCTTCATCCCCCGTCTGCGTTTATAGACCCGAAAATCACGGGCAAACTCTTTCTCCTGTCCGACCAAGGGCCTCCTCATCCGCTTTTGATAGTTTCCATGATTCTGCGTCATAAGGCAGCAGCAGGACCGGGATGATAAGGGTCTTATATAGACTCAACTTTGTCGTTCGGGAGAGGGCTCTATTACTCAATTGCCTCCAGAGCCCAAAGAAAGAGCAATTGGCAACAAGTGATTCTGCGTTTGATTTCGGAACTGATATCGTTGTCCCAGGTCACTGCGGAGCCAAGGTAGACGAAGTTCTTAACTACCACACACTTATAACTGCCAATACAAACGTTCTGGCCAAGACATCAGGGGTGAGCGTCTATTCCTGCTGACAGCAAACATTAAGTTTTACCCTTGTTTACTGCCAAGCCATTTTTCGCCGCCTCCACCCCAATATTCGCAAACGCCTCATTGACATCCCGCTGTGATATACCTATTAGATTGTGCCTCTTGTATTGGCCAGTGATTTTTGCCCAATCATTTCTAATATGACGTTGAAGAAAGCACACGACAGCGCATCGCCCTGCCTAAGTCCATTTTGACATCAAAACTATCGGTCAGGTCTACATCGATTCGGATGACGCAGCGAGCATTTTCCAAAGTCATCCTGCATAGTCTGACGAGTTTAGCAGTAAACATAGCGGTGTATAGCTCGTTACGCTGTCGTAAGCGGCTTTGAAGGCGACAAATAGGTGGTGAGCGTCGAGTTGAAATTCATTGGTTTCTTCCGGGATCTACCGTAGTGTGAAGAGCGCAGCGAGCATTTTCCAAAGTCATCCTGCATAGTCTGACGAGTTTAGCAGTAAACATAGCGGTGTATAGCTCGTTACGCTGTCGTAAGCGGCTTTGAAGGCTACAAATAGGTGGTGAGCGTCGAATTGAAATTCATTGGTTTCTTCCGGGATCTACCGTAGTGTGAAGATTTGGTCGATGGCGGACTTCTCTGGCCTGAATCCACACTGGTAAGGACCTATCAGCTTATTTACAAAAGGCTTCAAGATTTTGTAGGCGAAGTTAAGAAGACTTATTCCTGCTCTGGCGCAGTCTGAGGGGTCACCTTTCTTGTGGATTGGGCATACGATGCTGAGACTCCACTCATCGGGCATGCTTTCCTCTGACCATATGTTACAGATGAGGTGATGCATGCTCCTAACCATCCCCAGCTGCCTTGAAGAGCTCAGTCCGTCTGCGCCAGCAGCTTTATTTGACTTGAGTTTCGATATGGCAATCTTAACTTCGTCGAGGTCAGGGGGACGGTATTCTGCGCGGTCTTCGTCGTTAAGAATTGGACAATTCTGCCTGACAGCAGCTTATTGACTAACACCGCCGTTATACAGTCTGCAGAAATGGTTCTTCCATATTCGCAGCATCGACTGCGATTCTACTACTAGGTGTTCGTTCGCATCCCTGCAGGCTTCCGTTCTGGCTGTATAAACTTGGCATGTTCGCTTTATCTGTTGATAAAACTTTCGAACGTCACGCGTGCGCGCTTCTCGTGCTCTTACCTCTTTCTTCCGAGAAGCGTATGCTCCTCCCTTCTGTTTAACTCGTAGAGCTCACGAGCTGCTCTTGTTCTTTTATGCAGCGAGGCCTTAATGCATCCTGCTTCGCTGTCTGAATCCTCCTGCACTCGTCATCGAACCAGCTGTTTCTTCGCCGTGGAGCCTTGAAGCCCAAAACTTTGGATGCAGAGCTTTTCAGGGCTTGTTTGCAAAGACTCCACTCCTGTTATATTGATAGCGTGGAGGATTGAGGTGTATTGGAGAGTTTAAGGGAGACGCGATCGGTAAGAGCACGAGCGGTTTCTGGCGATAGTAGCTTTCCGACGTCATAACTTTGTATTCTTACTCTACTCCGCTGCGTTCGTGATATCCGTAGGCGCATCTTGGCTACTACAAGATAGTGGTCCGAGTCGGTGTTAGCCTATCGGAAAGTTCGGACATCAAGAATAGTGGAGGAATGTCTGACGTGAATCGCGATGTGATCAATCTGGTTGGTGGTCGATTGACCAAAAGACCGCCAGGTGCCTCTGTGTATATCGAGAAGGCGTTCGCTCACATGCCGAGAGCCTAGGACTTTTTGCCTTAGTCCACCTCGAACAACAAATCCGCATCCGAACAATCGTTGTCCGCTCCCTATAGCAGTCGCCGTAGTAAATGTCGCAGTTTTTCATCCGCTTTATACCCGGTCCATTCCATCGCATTTCCTGGATGGCGGTTATTTCCGCTTTTTAGCGGTCTAGGGCGTCCGCGAGTTGTTCGGCTGCACGTGGCCTGCAGACCTAACATTCCACACACAGAGCCGAAGATCATTGTCCTTTTTTCGTTTTTTGCAAGGGTCGTCAACATTAATCCGGTCCGTTATATCCGAGTTTTGTGGTTGTTTCGGAGTTTGTGGTGTTTTACGGTTACGGCTTACTAGGCCGTAGCCCAACCGACTAATTTTGTTTTTTTGGCGCAGGAGGCTCGCCATTCTCCCTTCCCCGTCTGCAATTTCCATAGGAAATCTCCAGATGGCACCACGAGGAGGTGGGGATGGGACTGTAGTGGCTCTTCTCGCATTTTAGCAGGCCAGCATCCGTCGGATAGATGCTACCCCTACGATGCCTTTGTTGGTTTTTTGCTATCCAACACACGCCTTTAAGGTAGAAAAAAAGGGAGTTTAAAAAGCGTGAGATCGAGGAGATGGAGGGATACTACCACAGGAAAGTTAATCGGAAGTTTTACGAAGAGTTAAAACGAAAATGCCACGGCTATAAAGCCAGAGCGGAAGCGTGTAGGGACGAAGACGGTCAACTAGTAGTAGAGTCACATTCGAAGCTGAGAATATGGAAGGAACACTTCGAACGGACGAGGATGCAAGAGAATTTCGTCCACCCGATCTAGATGAAATTAGGCTAGCTCAAGAACAATAAATCAGCTGGAGATGATCTGATAGGGCGCATGCCCAAGCTCATCTGTAAAACGTGGTCGGAGGAGCAAGAAAAGAGGTCAAGGTCTTTTCTGCCATACTGTGCGAACACCTGAAACCCCTTGTGGTTCTTATCAGTGTGGTTTCAGGCCAGATAAGTCCACAATGGACCAGATATTCACACTGCGGCAGATCTTGGAGAAGGCCCAAGAATACCAAATCGACAACCATCACCTTTTCGTCGATTTCAAGGCCGCGTATGACAGTGTGCATAGAGACGAGCTATACAGCGCCATGTTCAGTCTTGACATCCCTGCCAAACTTGTCGGATTGTGCGATAAGGACAATAGAGAACTCGCGCTGCTCCATTAAGATCGGTAACGAATTAACTGAGACCTTTCACGTTAAAAAAGGATTTAGACAAGGTGGCGTGCTGTCATGTAATTTTCCCAACATAGTGGTTGAAAGATCATACGTTCGAAAGCGTTGAATCAGAGCGGCTAAAATGAGTCTTTCGGCTATATTCTGTTAACCAAAAAGGACGCACAACACCGACGTCTGGGCCAGAATGTCACAATTGGCAGTTACGAATTCTAAGTGGTCATGGACTTCGTCTACCTTGGCTCACTGGTGACCAGCGAAAACAACACCAGCGCTGGGATCAAACGCAGAATTACTCTCGCCAACCGCTGCTTCTTACGGTTCAGGAGTCAATTGAGAAGTAGAGCCCTCTCTCGAAAGACCAAGGTTGTGCCATAACACAAAACCTTAACCCCCCGGTCCTCCTCTATGGCGCAGAGGTCTGGAGAGGAAAATTCTGCGTTCAATCAATTGTCCTATTTGTATAAACGGAGAGTGGAGGGGAAGATACAACGACAAACTATACGGGCTGTACGATGTCTATGAACCCAACGCTAAAGATGGCTAGGCCATGTAGAGCAAATGGATAAGACAGCTCCGGCCCGAAGAGTCTTCGTGTCCAACGCCGAGGGAGGCCGCAGCAGAGAACGACCGAATCTGTGGTGGCGCACACAGGTGGAAGGGGGCCTCAACTAACTGGGATTACGACGCTGGAAACAGCTGGCAAAAGACCGTGTCAGCTGGAGAAGTTTGTTGGTTGAGGTCCAGGTTCAC
Source organism: Eumerus sabulonum (assembly GCA_951905685.1). Lineage (NCBI taxonomy): Eukaryota > Metazoa > Arthropoda > Insecta > Diptera > Syrphidae > Eumerus > Eumerus sabulonum. The sequence continues at coordinate 237,517,698 of OX645060.1, forward strand.
ACCAGACTGTAGCTCCAACTAAGCAAGCAAAGTAAGTAAGATGTTAATGGAGACGACGCTGTGGTGCAGTGGTTACTGTGTTGGACTCTGACGCACGATGGCGCGAGTTCGGAGCCCGATAATACGAATGCCCTCGAATGTTTATTTCGCGGCGTTCCTCCTCGGCAGGGTACTGGGAAAACCCCGTAGTATACTTGCCATGAAAAAGCTCGACTCACGCCGTTCGGAATCGGCATTAAACTGTCAATGGATGGATGTCAATGGAATATACAAGATGGCTGTCTTGGTAGAATATTACGATGACGTCCGATATCAGCGACCAATCAGCCATAGCGTATATGCAAGAAGACGAGCACAAGAGCTCCTTGAAATATCAGCGGTATACAAAAATTATGGAAGAAGGCTTCTCTCTTATATCATACCAACAACAATGAACTTAAGCCGGACGGCGGAGGTGGGACGGATTACAGATTTGACGCTGCTGTTCAAGGAATTTTGCAAAATGCGACATTCGATGTCATTTGTCATGGGTATCGCAAAATAGTTTAAGATAAATCTCATTAATGACAAATACTCGAGGGCATTCCAATCATTGTTGAGAGTTAGGTTAGGGCTAAGGCCCTAACCGATGTACATATATAAGAAAGTCCAGCGCTATCCGTGTTCGACATCGATCTCATTAACATTCCACAAACTGACGTGCACCGTTTATCCCGTCAAATCCCATATAACTCTGCATCCAGTTGCATTATAAATCTGTTCGCAATTTCAATTCCTAACAAATTGGAATTAATTTTCCTCCGCATCCTTTTTATTGTCCTCATTTATGGCGACAATGCCCCCCGCCGCCCATCATTCCTTGCCGCCACCACTGTCATTCGAGGATGAAAATTAAATATTTATTAAATTTTGATTGGGATGGAACGCATCTCGATTCCCAGAAGAACCTTCCTTCCATCAATCCATCTATCCATCCATCCATCCGTCCCATGACATGACATTCCGCATTCGCACAAAATTACCATTTAAACTGCAATCAGACAACGTCGTACCAAGTTCCGAGTCCAGGCCAGGCCCAATCGCGATCCGAGACGGAAAAGGATCCTACAAAGGCTATACGAATGAATTGGAATTGAGGACAATGACAACGACCCTGAATGGCGGCGAAGCGAATCGAAAGATTCGAGATTCACATTGCGAGGCAACAATTCAATCTCGCGGAAAATTTAATAGTGCGATTGCGCGAAATGAGGTTCGTAAATGCGACCGTTTCCTTTCAGTAGTAGTAGCCAATAGTGACCAGAACCAGAACTCGTTCCCACTGTTGAATGGAAAATCGTTCATTACAGAAATAACGAACTCCTTTTTTAGCGTTATTTTGTGCTGCACGGATATCAATTGGGCATGTTGTATGCAACTGACGGATTCTGTCCCATTGCAGTGACTTTGAGCGACTAGTGAGTCACGCAGGATCGTTATGAAGACATCAACATCGACGTCGTTCGTCGCTCGTCGTCGTGCCACTGACCAGTGGAGATGTAATGAATGGTAATTCTTGAAACGGGCTAGCTGCAGCTTGTGCATGTGTGGATGAGGTCTGTCATGTGGCCACCTTGGAGTGTGGTTAAGGAATTTCCTAGTCGAGAGTTAGGATCGTACGTTTCCTAATAAGTGGCAATGGAATAATTTTTGAATTTGTATCTTTTGCCTGCATGACGACGACAACGACGATGTTGATGGAGAAGCAATGGTTGTCTGTGGCATCGCGGACGCTGCGTTCAATTTTCGCCTAATGATGGAAAAATGTAGAAAATCAATTTGGAAATAGTTTTCAAATGAAAGTGCTGACTGACAAGTGAACGTAACGACACTGGCAGTTGTACATCATGTGTGTCGATCCGACTAGTCCATTGACATTTTGGAAGCAGTTGTTCAGGTAATTTCGGCGATCTGCATCGAAGGATTTATAAAGTCCTTTTGGAGGAGTGAAAACGGGCTTGTTCTTGGTTTCGTCCAGTGCCTTGAACAGATGTCCATCACCTGGAGTGATGGATGGATTTATGACTGCATGCAAATGCAGTCGTTTCGTGGCAGAGAAAACGTGGAATAAATTGCTGCGATGACATTTTCAGTGCGGATGGATGGACTGTATTTGCATTTAGTTTCTGGGGAATGCTCGAGGCTAATTTGATGGTAAGTAGCATTGGTAGCCGTCTTAGGCATCCAAGTTCGGGTGTTCGGTTTTGTATTATTATACATTTTTGGAGCGAGAGCCATCCTCCCTGAAAGGCGCATTATATCAGATTATATCATACTCGCAAGTGGGTTTGGGGGTTATCGGCATTTGAGATATGTATATTGTTCATTCAGTCTGTTTTAATGTCAACATAACTGAATTTTGGATCAGAATATTGAGGGTATCCTCAGTGCGTCCAAGTGTCGGCGTACGAGTATGGTAATTCTTCTTCTTATCAGGCGTTACAGCTCGATGTGAACCTGGGACTCCACCAACATGCCCTTCATCCCAGGTGCGGCCGTCGTCTGTTTCTTCGTCCCTCGGGGTTGGATTCAAAGGCTTCGGGTGGGAGCTGTGGCGTCAATTTGCTATATATTGCCTACCCATCTTATGCGTTGAATCCGTATACGCCTGAGTAGACTCATGCCCCTGTACAGCCCGCAAAGCTCGTGGTTGAATCATTTCACTCATCCCCCGCCTGCGTTTATAGGACCGAACATCACACGCAAAGTCATTTTCTCGAAACGACCAAAGACTTCCTTGTCCGATCTTGATAGTGTCCATGCTTCTGCGCCGTCTTGTATAGAGTCAACTTGCTCGGTCAGTCCGGCTTTATTACTCAATTGCCTCCTGAGCCCAAAGAAACAGTGGTTGGCAAGAGTGACTCTGCGTTTGATTTCGGAACTTATGTCGTTCCAGGTCACTGTGGAGAAAAGGTAGACGAAGCCCTTAACTACCACAAACTTATAATTGCCAAAACAACTTTATTAGACTTAAGTCTTAATATCGCTATTTTGACTTCGTCTAGGTCAGGTGGACTGAATTCTGTTTCATTGTCGTCCATTACGAATGGCTCGTTCTGCCTGACAGCGGTATCTTGTCTATCTCGCCGTTATACAGTCTTCAGAAGTGGTCTTTCCAAATCCTCAGCATCGACTGCGACTCTACTACCAGTTCTCGATTTTCATCCCTGCAGGCCGCCGCTCTGGCTCTGTAGCCATGACATGTTCGTTTTACCTTGTTGTAAAACTTACGGGCGTCATTCCTGCGGAAGCATCTCTCCATCTTCTCGATCTCACGCTTTCCGTGCTCTCTCTTCTTTCTTCTGAAAAATGTGTGTTCCTCTCTTCTCTTCTGCTCATAGATTTCGCGAGCAGCTCTTGTCCCTCGTTGCAGCATGGCATTATATGCCTCTTGTTTTGCTGCATGGGCTTGTTCGCATTGTTCATCGAACCAGAGGTTTCTAGGTGGTGGCGGTTTGAAACCCAGCACCTCTGAGGCAGCGTCTCTGACGGCGCTCTGGCAATGCGCCCATTCCTGCTCTATTGTTTGTGCTGCTGTGGACGGGTTTTGAGAGAGTTTGGAGGAGACACGATCGGCAAAGATTCTGGCAGTCTCTTGCGATTGTAGCCTTCCGACGTCAAACTTACGGTGTGCTACTCGACTCCTAAGCATTCTTGATATCCTTATTCGTATTGTTATGAGGCGTTCGCTTATGTCTCGGAAGCTTAAGACTTTTTGTCGGAGTCTTCCTCGAATAACGAATCCGCACTCGAATAGGCGCTGTTTGTTCTCCTTGTAGCAGTTCCCGTAGTAGATGTTGCAGTTTTTCATCCGTTTTTTGCCTGGTCCATCCCATCGCAATTCTTGGAGTGCGGTTATATCTGCTTTATAGCAGTTGAGGGTTTGCTCCAATTGATCGCCTCCACTCGGTCTGTTAAGGGACCTAACATTCCAGGTGCAGACTCTCAAGTCCGCTAGTCGTTTGCAGGGTTCGTCAGCTTTGTATCCGTCCGTATCCGAGGCTTGTTGTTGTTTCGGAACAAATAGGTACACCTTTGATGCCTCAGAATAAAATAACGGTACTTGATTGTAAAGTTCTGAATTACCCTTCTCTAAGGATTTCGATTGCAAGAAATTTCCTATTCCAAGGTCATCTGTTTTGTGTTTCGGAAAGAATGTTTACTTCAATATATTGTTACGAAAATGAATTGTCCCCGAATAGGGATCAATAACTTAGCTTACACACACTTTGTCTCTACAACTCCATAGGTGGCATGATTACTTTCACACACTGAATACCGACTGATCACTGGTTACTGCCACCAAGGACGAGTGTTCTCGCTTATATAGCCCTCGGTCCACTTCCTCGAATGTTCGCCGCCAGACGTTCCCCTTCAGAAGTCTCTAGAATGCTCTGGAATTGACATTCAGCATTATGCCGCTGAAACTTAGCATCATTTCCTTTTCAGCTGCATCAGAGCATTCCAAACTCTGACAGCGAAATTCTAACATAACCGTCAGTTCGTGTTCGCAACAACATTGTTTAGATCTTGCTATCATGACGGGAATAAAGCAGCCGTCAAGTAAACTTCACGGTGGTTTTTGTAGGACTTGATTCTGAAAAGATAGTTTTTGATGACCTTTCGACACATGTCGAAGAATAAATGGGCCATAACGTGACAGATATAAGGTTTTAAGGCGTCAAAAGTGTGCATATTAAGTGCAAACCCATATTGCGCAATCTTGATGGCCCATCTTCGAAATAACTCGTTATGGAAATTTTTCTTGCAATTAAGGCAAAACGTCTCGCGTTGTGTGCGATGTTGCACCATCTTGTTGGAGTCACATAACTTCCATATGCACGTTTCTGAGTTGAGCCCAAGGTGAGATTAGGTTAGGTTGTAGTGGTTGGCATACGCCACACGTAGGCCGAAATCGGGCCATTGTGGTACCACATGGATCAAATTACCTAGATCCTCCACCTGAGAACCAATTAGTACTTCAGATGATATGATGGATTTGAGCCATTTTTATGTCTGCTAGCTGCTTAAGTTATTGTAGAAGGGCTCGCCTCCTGTGATTCGCAAAAGAGGGACATGAGCAGAGGAGTTGGTGAGTTGATTCCTCTTCCTCCTCATCACGTTTTCCAATGGTGCAGTGACCTGTAATGACTTCCATTAAAGTGCTCAAATTTTCCCTTTTGGTTGCCGCAAGGTCCCTGGTGATAAAGCTGATGTTGCTTTCGTTCCATTGAAGGTTGGTAGCCTCCATGGTTCGAAGTTTCCGAACTAGTTAGTATTTTTAAATTCCTGGAAGACTGATTGTGCTTGACCCTAACCTTGCGAGTTCATTGGCTGCGCAGTTTCCTGGAATATCTCCATGCCCGGGAACCCACAGAAGCTTTATATTGAACTGTTCAGCCATCTTGTCTAGAGATAGATAGCAGTTGAGAGATGTAGTTGATCTATGAGTTACCGCTACCAGGGGTTTATCGCAGGTTGGCTATCCGTGTAAACGACGGATATCCTTTACGGATACTACATTGATACTAAGCCATGCAAGGGTCTCGGTTATCGTTGTTATTTCCGCTTGGTAGACACTGCAGTGGTATAGGAGTATAAATGATAGGTTTAGGTTAAGTTCCTTGGAGCAGACTCCACTACCTACATGCGTCTCCATCTTCGAGCCATCGGTATAGAGGGATATCGAGTTTTTTGGTATGACTTCTCCTTCACCCCATTCCTCCCGAAATGGGAAGATAACTTCGAAGTTCTTAGGGAACACGTTTTGCGGGATGGTGAAGTCCGTGTCCATGGGTAGGTACTTCGAAGTGGTTAAAAATGCTAATATGACCTTTGTGTGATGCGAGCCATTTTTCTATGCCCCTAATCGGTAGGGCCACGCAGACAGCAACTTGTTTGCTAAAGAGGTGGTGGGACATGTAGTAGAATGCTTAGGACCTTCGTGGGAGTCGATCTAACCGCAACAACTGATGCAAATGCTGGCCGATCTTTGCACTTTCCCCAGAAGGTTCTGATAGACTGCCTTTTCCAGAGTAATCCACCCAGCATAATGCTGAGTTGGAGACCCCACTTTTTGCCCACCACAGTGGTTGTTTTCTTGACACGATCAAGAATGTAAGGTTTCCAATTCAGCCTCCTATCAAGGACGAGGCCAAGGTATTCTTTCCCGTCTTTGATTGGTAATTGGGTTCCACCCAGTCTCGGTGGGTTGAAGGGCGGTATTTTATATTTATTAGTACTAGATCAGTCTTCTTGCGTTGGTTCACCCCAAATCCACAGTACTTCGTCTAGTTTACTACTGTTTGTAATGCTCACTGCATTAGATCACTTAGAGTGCTGGGAAACTTTCCTAAGACGGCCATAGCAATATTATCCGTATAGGCGGTTACAGCGTACCCTTTTTGTTCTAGCAACAGTAGTAGTTCATTGACTACTACGTTCCTGGGGAGAAGGGAAAGTACCCTATGGTGCAACTCTGCTGACCATTCTAGTTGAAACGGCACCAGCGAAGTTGGCCTTGTAGACTCTTCGTGTTAGCAGTTGTCGTACCAGTTCTATCACTATCACCCCATTACACCCAGACCAGTCAGCGCTTTGGTGACGGCCCATAATTCATCATTGTTAAAAGCGCCCTCGATATCGATAAAGGTCACTATGGTATATTCCTTTTGTTCCAACCTTTCTGTGGTACTATCTAGTGAGTGGAGTGCTGTTTCCACTGATCTGCCTGTTGTAAGCATGTTGGTTCCTAAGCTATAGCTGTGTCGAATGTGTAGATGTTCTCTAGAGTTTTTACTTGAAAAGAAGTAAGAATAGCAGGCCTCAAGTCATTTGCATACATCTGGGAGATTTTGCCTGCACGTTGTACGAGCGAACGTAACAGGGAGAGGGAGAGTTTCGCGCAGGTTGATGTTCTTGACACACAATCTGAACGGAGTGCAGTGGATTTGGAAATGGGACCCCTCTGACTGCGCCAACTATGGAAGAATAGGTGCCTCCTTAGCATAGCCTACAAAATCTTCTCTGCTGTTTTTGTAGATAAGGTGATAGGTTCCTATCAGGTTGGCTTCAGCCCAGGGAGGTCTACCATCAACCAAATCTTCACGGCAGATCCTGGAAAAACGAATGAATTTGAAATCGACGCTCACAACCTATGGGCAGAATGACCCATTTCCCAATGACGAAGATCGCAGAGAATTCCGTCCCTCTGACCTCGACGAAGTTGAGATTGCCATGTCGAAACTCAAGTCAAATAAAGCTGCTGGCGCAGATGGATTGCCTGCTGAGCTCTTAAAGCAGCTGGAGGTGAGCTGGTTAGGAGTATGCACCGGCTCATCTGTAAGATATGGTCAGAGGAAAGCATGCCCAAGGAATGACGTCTCAGCATTGTTTGCCCGATCCACAAAAAAGGAGAACCCTTTGACTGCGCCAACTACAGAGGACTAAGTCTCCTTAATGTCGCATACAAGATCTTCGCTGCCGTTTTGTGTGAACGCATGAAGTCGTTCGTTAATAAGCTGATAGGTCCTTATCAGTGTGGCTTCAGGCCAAGGAAGTCCACATCGACCAAATCTTCACACTACGGCAGATCCTGGAGAAAACCAATGAATTTCAAGTCGGCACTCACCACCTATTTGTCGACTGCAAAGCCGCATACGACAGCGTAATTAGAGACCAGCTATATAAGGCCATGCTTACTTTTGACATTCTTGCTAAGCTCGTCAGACTTTGAGGATGGCTCTGGAGAATGCTCGCTGCTCCATCCGGATCGGTGCAGAACGATTAGAATCCTATTAGGAATGATTGTGCAAAAATCACAGGCCAATACGAGAGGCACAATCTATTTCAAATCCTCGCAACTCCTTGCATACGCCGACGACAATGACGTAATAGGTAGATCACAGCGAGATGTCAATGAGGCGTTCGCGAGTATTGAGATGGAGGCGGCAAAAATTGGTTTGGCAGTTAATTAGGGAAGGACTAAATATCTGCTGTCATCGAAAAAAGGCATTTACCACCAACGCCTTGGACAGAACGGGCATATTGGCAGATGTAAGTTTGAGGTAGCTAAAGACTTCATATACCTCGCAGTGACCTGAAACAACGACACCAGTTTCGAAATCAAGCGCAAAATTACTCTTGCCAACCGATGTTCTTTGGGCTCAAGAGGCAACTGAGAAGTAGAGCCCTCTCTCGTACGACCAAGTTGACCTTATATAAGACCTTAATTATCCCGGTCCTGTTATACGGCGCAGAAACATGGACTTTTTCTAAAGCGAATGGGGAAATCCTTGGTCGTTTCGAGAGAAAGATTCTGCGTGCAATTTTCGGTCCCATAAACACAGAGGGGGGTTGGAGGAGAAGATTCAATCACGAACTGTATGGGTTGTACAGCGACATGAGTCTTGTCGGGCGTCTACGGATCCAACGCTCCAGCCCGTAGAGTCTTTGAATCCAACCCCGAGGGCGAAGAAATAGAGGACAGCCGCATCTAAGGTGGCGCGCACAGGTGGAAAGGGACCTCAACCAACTGGCCGTGCGGCACTGGAAATGACTAGCGAAAGATCGTGCTAGGTGGAGAGGCATGTTGGTTGAGGCCCAGATTCACCCCGAACTTTAGCACTCGATAAGAAGATGAAAGAAGATTACCTTTCAATCAGAACAATTGCAGTACAATACAAATATTACTCCAACCTTCTTGAAGAAAATCATAATTCTTTATTAGGACAATACACCTGTACAAAATGGTGCGTTAACGCTGGAAGAGTCACTGGATCTTGGGGTACGATATTTTATTGATTTGGTACCCTCATACTTTCATCCAAACTTGAGAAAATTTGTATCCTGAAAGTGTTTCGGATTCAATAAAGCACACACCTATCCAACCAATAAATGAGCATTTTATTAACATCGTCCTTAGGAGATCGCCTTTCTGGCTTGCCATTACAAGTGTATACAATCATTAGCTCTAACTCCAATACAAGGTTTTAAATGTCGTCTTCCATTCAATTTTTTATCCGTCGGTTGAATCGTGTTGTTCACCATCCACTTGAACTAGCTAATCCTCAGTCAGAGATGATGCCTATGCCTAATGCAAGCAAATAACAGATATGGGTATATTTTCCTTTTAATCCACAAAAAAACAGGGACCCTCTTTTAAAAGGAAACTGCACCGTCGACCACAACCAACGCCAGCACTACTACGAACAGTAGAAGTCGTCTTACATCAAACACACCTTCGTAAATATTTACCGTCAAAGCGAAACGAATCGAAACATCTGTCAATCATCAATCTCATCAAAACACAAAACAATCTCCAAACACCGATTAAGGATGACAATCCGGCATTCTCTCATTTCGACTACATACTGCATGAACATCTCTTTCGTCTATTTAATCAATTGCTCTTAACTGTTTAAATAGAATTCTCGAATTTCATTTCATTCTCGGGATCATTGTCGAGTATCCAAATTGAATGTCCCGTCGTTAAACGAGAAAATGTCCTTCTTCCCCGAGCGCGCTATACTCGGCTATATTCAAATCTCCAGCTTCGATTTCGATCTAAATCACTCAATTTGAGTGAAAATACATTTTATCCTTTTTCGATTTTACTATTCACCTAAGCAGCGCTCATGCTGCAACTTTGCTTCGTCCCGTATTCATATGCAAATCACTCTTTCGTTCACCGAAGGACCAATAGAGAGTAGTGAATTCCTTCAATTTTCCAATTTTCAATTTCCACCGTGAAGGGGGGACGGTAAGGAAAAAACACTCACGTACGTTGGCACTTTATTATAGCCGTGTGCCCGTGTGCTGGCAATGTCAGTGCTATCATCCGCCAATCCAATTCCGATCAGAAAAATATCCAAATAAACAGGCAAGGCGCTAACGATTTTGCATATAAACTGTTTGATTGTCAGTTGAGTGAACGCAATGTGCACGACAGGAGAATTTCGATTTCCAACTAAAAAGGACACAGCACAAAGGTAGGGGGGTGTCCCCTGAACGATCTGAGGTGGCCATAAAAAGGCGCCGTCGACACATTGGCATCACATTCATCTACTTGAACTCGAAGTCCTCATCGTTACATCGTTCGAATGCAAACACAATTGCCAGCGAAACGGATATGTCAATTTCCATTTAGATGTTTCTTTTATTGGTTTCGCTCGTTGGCATGTCCTTTGGAGATCTCTCCGATTTTTGACATCGTTGTCGAAATCGGGGAACACAAGAATAAAAGAGTTCCGAGATAAGGATCTGGAAACAATTCGGCAACGAGCCCGGATCCGATATATTTGCATACGAGTGCGATCGAGTGTGATTGTACACGAATGTGGTGGGGCGAGCTGGTGGCTTCCGGAGGCTTTTGAAGTTTTTCCACGAAACTGTCTTTCTTTTTTTGGGTGAATTTCGGACGTGTGTGAATTATGCAGAGACTTGATGGTAGATTCAATTGGAGTATCTGCGATTGTGTGCGATAACAAATTTACGATGGCGCTAAAGGACATTCAGCAAGTTTATGTAGACTGTAGATTCCTTTTCTCTGTTTGATCGCAAAAGTGTTTGTACTCATGTATATATGAAAAAGAAATTATACCAGGCACGTGGAGCGAACATGACTGGCGAACTGGGAGGGAGCGAGCAAACGGAGCAAAGAAGTTGATCGCGTTTAACGTGGCAAACGCTAGCTTCGACCTCTGTCCCTGCTCAATCCAAGTTGACACACAGCCCTAGCATCCGCCAGGTAGTGAACCAATGTGTGCAGCGATCTGACCCCTTTTTCCTGGGAAAAGAGGAACCTGGCCCCCCTGGTTGGGGGCCGCGCTTAGGGGTAACATCCCTATCACGGAAAATACAAATTGTTACGAAACACCTACAAGCCCCTGATATGGAAGGATACAAAGCTGACGACCCTTGCAAACGATTCAATGACTTGCGAGCCTGCACCGGGAATATGAGCTCCCTTAGCAGACCGGGTACAGGCAATCAATTGGAGCTAACCTTCAACTGCTATACAACTGATATAACCGCAATCCAAGAAGTGCAATGGGATGGACCAGGCAAAAGACGGATAAAAACCTGCGACATCTACACGGGAACTTCTTCTTCTTCTTAACGGGCGCTACAGTTCTGGGTGAATCTGGGCCTCAACCAACATGCCCCTTCAACTAGCACGATCTTTTGCTTGCCTTTTCCATCGCCACACACCCAGTTGGCTGAGGTCCCCTTCCACCTGTGTGCGCCATCTTAAGTGCGGCCGTCCTCTGCTTCTTCGTCCCTCGGGGTTGGATTCAAAGACTCTTCGTGCTGGAGCTGTGGTGTCCATTCGCTCTTCATGGCCCAGCCATCTAAGGCGTTGAATCCGTAGACGCCTGACTAGGCTCATGTCGCTGTACAGCCCGTAAAGTTCGTGGTTGAAACTTCTCCTCCATCCCCCGTCTGCGTTTATAGGCCCGAAAATCACGCGCAAAATCTTTCTCTTGAACCGACCAAGGGGTTTCTCATCCGCTTTTGACAGTGTCCATGCTTCTGCGCCGTACAACAGGACCGGGAAGATAAGGGTCTTATATAGAGTCAACTTTGCCGTTCGGAAGAGGGCTCTATTATTCAATTGCCTCCTGAGCCCAAAGAAACAGCGATTGGCAAGAGGGAATCTGCTTTTGATTTCGGAACTAAAGTCGTTGTTCCAGGTCACTGCGGAGCCAAGGTAGACGAAGTCCTTAACTACCTCGAACTTATATCTGCCAATACAAACGTTCTGGCCAAAACGTCGGTGATGAGCCAGACCACTTTTCGCCGCCTCCATCTCAATATTCGCAAACGCCTCATTGACATTTCGGTGTGATCTACCTATTATGTCAATATCGTCGGCGTAGGTATGCAAAGATTTGCGAGGATTTGAAATGGATTGTGCCTCTTGTATTATCCAATCATTTCCAATATGATGTTAAAGAAATCACACGATCGCGCATAGCCCCGCCTAAATCCTTTTTTGACCCCGCAACTATCGGTCAGGTGTTTACCGATTCGGATGGAGCAGCGAGCATTCTCCAAAGTCATCCTGCATAGTCTGATGAGTTTAGCAGGTATGTCAGCTATAGCGTTGTATAGCTCGTCTCTAATTACGCTGTCGTATGCGGCTTTGAAGTCGACAAATAGGTGGTGAGTGTCGACTTGAAGTTCATTGGTTTTTTTCCAGGATCTGTCGTATTGTGCAGATTTAGTCGATGGTGGACTTCCCTGGCCTGAATCCGCCCTGATAAGCTTATTTACAAAAGGCTTCATGCGTTCACACAAAACGGCAGAGAAGATTTTGTAGTCGATGTTAAGGAGACTTATTCCTCTGTAGTTGTCGCAATCAGTGGGGTCTCCTTTCTTGTGGATCGGGCATATGATCCTAAGACTCCACTCATGGACATGCTTTCCTCTGACTATATCTTACAGATAAGCTGGTATATGCTACTAACCAGGTCATCCCCAGCTGTCAGACAGTTTTATTCGACTTGAGTTTCGATATGGCAATCTTAACTTCGTCGAGGTCAGGAGGACGGAATTCTCTGCGATCTTCGTCGATTAGAAATGGATCAGTCTGCCTGACAGCGGTGTATTGACTAACATCGCCGTTATACAGTCTGCAGAGGAGGTTTTCCCATATTCTCAGCATCGACTGCGATTCTACTACTAGGTGTCCGCTCTCATCCCTGCGGGCTTCCGTTCTGGCTTTATATCCTTGGCATGTTCGCTTTATCGGTTGATAAAACTTTCGAACGTCACTCCTGCAGTAACACCTCTCCAAATTCTTTCTTCTTCTTTTTATCTTTCTTCCTTCTTCCGAGAAGTTTATGCTCCTCCCTTCTTTTTAACTCGTAGAGCTCACGAGCTGCTCTTGTTCTCTTATGCAACGAGGCTTTATATGCATCCTGCTTCGCTGTGTGAATCCCCTCGCACTCGTCATCGAACCAGGTGTTTCTTCGTGGTGGCTTTTCAGGGCTTGTTTGCACAGGCTCCACTGCTGTTCTATTGATAGCTAGGAGGGCTGACGTTTGTCAGAAAGCTTAAGGGAGACGCGATCGCTAAAGGCACGAGCGGTTTCTGGCGATAGTAGCTTTCCGACGTCATAACTTTGTATTCTTACTCTACTCCTCTGCGTTAAAGAAAAAAAATAAAAAATAAAAATCCGGAATGTTTGCACAACATAGATACCGTGTTGCGCAATAGCAAACAGTATATTCTCTTAAATGAAATAAAAGAAAAATTGTAATAAACAGCTCTATTCATTCACGACGTGAGGAAGTGTCCTTGAGTTGATTGTCATCTTTTATAAATACCTAATTTCTAGGGTATACGGGTCTACCTCTACGACCTGTGTCATCCACTCTGTTCCTTAATTACAATTTCTTTTCTTGATTGAAGTGTCGAGCATCAGTCATTGGCAAACATAAAAAACCCTAATAGGAAAACGACACGTTTTCCAGCCCTCGTAAAAAGTCAAAAAAATCAGGAAAAAAAAAATTAAAATTCATAACATGAATGAAAATCACTCCATCACCGTCCACGGTCCACAGTAGCTCACATTCGCTCGATTTCCTGCAGTCCTTTCTCGCAGCTATTCCTGTCCGAAATGGTTAATTCTTGCAATTTCCCATGTCACTCTATCGATAAATTCCTCCTCCAACCGAATAGCATAAGCATGGACCACGAATGAGATATTTATTTCATTTCGCACACACCCTTTATCACGCCAGGCGCTATAACCACCCCCTGGTCGTAAAACACAATAACAATATGAAAACAGATTAACTCGTCAAACGGTTTTTGACTTTTCCCAGTCCTTTATCCTCCTGGTATCGGCTTAGAGGGCTGATCCTGTTTTCTCTGGAATCCGAACTCCGTATGGTATTCGATACATACTCGTACGATTCAGAGTGTGTATGTGGCAAGGCACAAGTGAGTGGATATTTGAAATTCGTTTTGTGGCTCCAATCAAAATTCAATGCTGGTAGGACAAGTTCCACATAAAAAGATAGAATTGCCTGCTTTGGTAGTGGCAGAAGCAATCTGTTATTCGCTCTATTAGATGAGGGTGGATGTGATTCATTGCCTTGCCGTCAACCCTTGCAGATTGTTCGTGTCAATTGTTGGTCTATTTGATTTCTGGCCGAGGTTGCGTCGTTTGATATCGTATTACAAGCGGGTCTGTGTGCATCATCCCCTCATTACAATGACTTAATCATAATACCATTGTGTGCCCACACTTCGTTTATTAATAAAATGCGCTTGGGTTGAGTTGTTTGTTGCTTTTTTTTCTTCTTCACTTCCTTCGTCCTTGGGTTTGGGTTAATTGGCTTCTAGGATTTGGCTAGGGACACGTGCTTATTGGGTGCATATGAATAGATTATTTGTAAGTGAAACGTGATAAGCTCTGAGATAAAATCATAACTCGTTAGTAATTATGATCACTGAGTCAAATGCAGTTTTGTGATTGCAATAGAGGAGGCAAAAGCTCATCCTTAATGAGTTTTATGAAAAGTGTTCCCTTGAACAATCAATGAACTTATACTCCCACAGTAGAAAAAAGGATTAATCTGCACAAGCGAGTGGAGCCTTCGTAACCACTAAACTTGCTCAAGTTTCACTATACAACGACCCTTACTTACTTACTTAACGGGCGCTACAGTTCGGGGTGAACCTGGGCCTCAACCAACGTGCCTCTCCACCTAGCACGATCTTTCGCTAGTCTTTTCCAATGCCGCACGCCCAGTTGGTTGAGGTCCCTTTCCACCTGTGATTTAATCTTCTCCTCCAACCCCCCTCTGTGTTTATAGGACCGAAAATCGCACTCAGAATCTTCCTCTCGAAACGACCAAGGACTTCCCCATTCGCTTTAGATAAAGTCCATGTTTCTGCGCCGTATAACAGGACCGGGATAATTAAGGACTTATGTAATGTCAACTTGGTCGTACGAGAGAGGGCTCTACTTCTCAGTTGCCTCTTGAGCCCAAAGAACAGCGATTGGCAAGAGTAATTTTGCGTTTGATTTCGAAACTGGTGTCGTTGTTTCAGGTCACTGCGAGGTATATGAAGTCTTTAGCTACCTCAAACTTATATCTGCCAATACGCCCGTTCTGTCCAAGGCGTTGGTGGTAAATGCCTTTTTTCGATGACAGCAGATATTTAGTCCTTCCCTCATTAACTGCCAAACCAATTTTTGCCGCCTCCATCTCAATACTCACAAACGCCTCATTGACATCTCGCTGTGATCTACCTATTATGTCAATGTCGTCGGCGTATGCAAGGAGTTGCGAGGATTTGAAATAGATTGTGCCTCTTGTATTCTTCTTCTTCTTCTTTGGTGGCGTTACAGCCTATGAAGGACCAGAGCCAAGCTTATCTTCAATCACCCATGTTGTGTGTGACTCTATTTTTCACACAGATGAAAGGAACCTACAGCTTAATGCCGAATCCGAACGGCGTGAGTCGAGAAGCTTTTTCTAGCCAAGTTATACTAAGGGGGGTTTTGCCAGTACCCCGCCGAAGAGGGACGCCGCGAAATAAACATTCGATGGCGTTGGTGTTATCGGATTCCGAACTCGCTCATCGTGCGTCGGAGTCCAACACACTAACTACTGAGCCACGGCGCCCTCTTGTATTGGCCTGTGATTTTTGCACAATCATTTTAATATGATGTTAAAAAAAATCACACGACAACGCATCGTCCTGTCTAAATTCTTTTTTGACTTCGAAGCTATCAGTCATTTCTGCACCGATTCGGATGAAGCAGCGAGTATTTTCCAGAGTCATCCTGCAAAGTCTGGCGAGCCTAGCAGGGATGTCAAAAGTAAACATGGCATTATACAGCTCGTCTCTAATTACACTGTAGTATGCGGCCTTGAAGTCGACGAATTGATGGTGAGTGTCGACTTGAAATTCATTGGTTTTCTCCGGGATCTGCCGTAGTGTGAAGATTTTATCGATGGTGGACTTCCCTGACCTGAAGCCACACTGATAAGGACCTATCAGCTTGTTTACGAATGGCTTCAGGCGTTCACACAAAACGACAGCGAAGATCTTGTTTGCGACATTAAGGAGACTTATTCCTCTGTAGGTGGCGCAGTCAGAGGCGTCTCCTTTCTTGTGGATCGGACAAACAATGCTCCCGAGACTCCATTCCTCGGGCATGCTTTCCTCTGACCATATCTTACAGATGAGCCGGTGAATGCTCCTCACCAGCTCATCCCCTGCCGCTTTGAAGAGCTCAGCAGACACTCCATCTGCGCCAACAGCTTTATTCGACGTGAGTTTCGACATGGCAATCTCAACTTCGTCGAGGTCAAGGAGACGAAATTCTCCGCGATCTTCGTAGTTAAGAAATGGCCTGACGGTGGTATTTTGGCTCTCATCGCCGTTATACAGTCTGCAGAAGTGGTTTTTCCAAATTCTCAGCATCGACTGCGATTCTACTACTAGGTGTCCGTCCTCATCCTTACAGGCCTCCGTTCGGGCTTTATAGCCTTGAGACATACGTTATACCCGTTGATAAAATCTTCGAACGTCGTGCTTGCAATAGCACCTCTCCAAGTTTTCAATAGCCCTCTTCTCGTGCTCTTTCTTTTTTCTCTTGAGCTTATGTTCATGCTTTTCTGCATGAATCCTTCTAGGCTCGTCATCGAACCAGATGTTTCGTCGTGGTGGAGCTTTAAGGCCCAGCACTTCCGTTGCTGTGCTCTTCAGGGCTTGTTTGCACATGCTCCATTGTTGCTCTACTGACTAAGTGGAGAATTGAGGTGTATCGGATAGCTTAAGGGAGACGTGGTTGGCAAAGGCACTCGCGATCTCTGGCGATAGTAGCTTTCCGACGTCATAGCTTGGTGTTCTAACTCTACTCCGCGGTGTTCGTGTTATGCGTTGACGTATCTTGGCTACTACAAGATAGTGGTCTGACCCTTACTTACAACGACCCTTACTCGCCGATTTTACTCAGTCGTGATTGATGTTGAAGTTAGTAGTGCCTGCCATCACTGCAAATGGTAGTGTGTTACTATAACACACCCAAGTGTGTGTTTTCGTTGTAGTCATTCTTAATGTTTTTTTTTTTTTTTAGAGTCACCCGCGCACTCATGGGCTTATAACTACAGATGTCGTGCGAGCATAAGGTAACAGTGAGAGAGAGAAGGGCTGCCTATTGATATTGGTCTGAAATATCTGCATATTGTATTGAGGGGGGAAGACCGAACGAGGTAGCGCGTTCCACATTCGAACACGGGCTTTAAAATGAATTCATGGGCATACCGGGAGAGACCTGTATCGCGGGAGAAGTTTTGAAGGGGCGGAATGCAACTGGCTATTTCGTCAGAGCAATTATGATGAAAGTTATTAAACGAAAGGCAGGATGTTCCAGCGAGTTTAATGTTTTGGTAATGCTGGGGTCACCTATCAGTTTTACCGCGCGTTTCTTGTATTCTATCTCGTAGGTGCAATGAGGTCTTAGATGCCCCAGATCACTGGGTGTGAAGAATTTCTTGCACCTGTGGAGGAAACCTAGCCATTTCGCGGCATTCTTAACAACACCAAATATGTGATCATTCCAACAAAGGTTGTCACTGATGCACATACCAAGGATAGAAAGCTTTTCGGTATCCGAGATACAAGTGCCATTCATGGATAATGGCATTGGGTCAGTTTTGGAAGCTTTCAATTCCACTCCATTGTTTTTACCCCATTGGATTATGCTGTCGATATCGGAATTTAATGAGCTTGACATACGCTGCCGCTCACTATTTACAGCCGAAGTGCAGGGTCTCAAAGAAGTGAACGAATACGAAAATCTGAGTTTACTGTCGTCAGCGAAGGAGTGAATTGGATAAGAAGTAACACCCAAGCGGACATTTATAAAAATAAGAAAGAGTGTCGGAGACAAAACGGAGCCCTGGGGAACACCAGCATTTACAAAGTGAGTGTCAGACTTGAATCCGTCCAAGACAACTTGAATTGAACTATTCGAAAGGTAGCTTCTAATCCATAGAAGGAGAGAGTCGTCGATCCCTAATGTACGCATTTTCGACAAAAGAGCTTCATGCCAAACTCTGTCAAATGCTTTCGAAATATCAAGTGCAACTACTTTGCTCTTACCCGCCTGGTGGAGCGAACGACTCCACTTCTCGGTGAGATATACCAACAAAACACCAGTGGATCTGTTGCTGCGGAAACCGTACTGCCGGTCATTGAGGAATTTCTGCGACTCGCGATATTTCATTTGGTGTCAGTTTATCAGCGTTTCCATGACCTTGGAAAGAAGGGACTTAAGTGCAATTGGTCAGTAATTAGAGAGAGAAGAAGATTCGCCTTTTTTGGGAACGGACAAATGCTGTTTTCCACCTATTCGGGAGAGCCCAGAAGAGTAGGAAAGGTGAAAAAGCTTACGCAGTGGGGTTTTTTTTTTTTTGTGTATGTCAAGTTCTTTAAGAACCCTTACAACTGTACGAGTACGGAAGTACATTTGTCCCATGGTGGAATTAACGTACTCCAGAACAGGCGGTGACAAAGATGATTTGGGGAGCCGAGCTCGCTGCGAAGTGGGCAGCAAGCCGATTAGCTTTGTCTAAGGATTTGACAGCTGGAGTGGCATTGGGAATGAGCGTGGGTATAGACAACGAGACGGAGTTCTTGATGTTTTAAACGAACATGTTGCTTCGTAACAAAACAATCAAATCAAACAAACAAAACGAAAATTTCCCAACAATATTGTTACGCAAATTACTAGTCCAGAATAGGGTTCGATTGCGATAAACTGCAACTGTTTCCTTGTTGATTCAATATTCACTTTATTATTCCACCTCAGATCAATCAATCTGGGCCCTTCACCTTTATTACAAGCTCTAATAACACAACGCTTTATTGCTTACACATACCTTTTTACACGCTTTGTCTCTGCAACTGTTAGATAATTGTCTACTAAGTCACTAGGTGGCTTAATTACTTTCACACTGGATTACCGACTGATCGCTGAGTACTGATGCTGAGTACACTGAATAAATACCGAATCACTGAATGAATACTGAATACTGGACGACCCCGAGGGCGAGTGTTCCCGCTTATATAGCCTTCGGTCCAATTTCTCGAATGTTCGCCGTCAGAAGTCTCTAGAATGGTCTGGCTTTAACATTCAGCAGGTTGCCGCTGAAAGTTTTCATCATATCCTTTTTATCTACATCAGTGCATTCCAAATTTTGACAGCGAAATTCGAACACAACCGTCGGTTCATGCTCGCATTGTGTAAGGTTAACACATTCAAGGTTCCTGTGCACACTGTACGCAGCGAACAAACCAAAAGACTAATCTCGTCCTCACTCTCCGAGCTTGATTTTTCGCTTCGAGACTCATTAAGCCGGGCTCGAAGGACCGATGTAGAATGGGAAAGCGGAGTAGTTGATTGTCTTTGTTTTTTGATGGCTGCGGAAATTGAGGTTTGAACTCGGATCACTGGGTTGAGAGTCCAGTGTGTTAACCACTACACCATGGATCCGGCTAGCGAATTGGCTTCTGGCAAGGATATCTACATACACATATATGTAGTTGAGAAATGTTACCTTTTGTTTGACTGATTTGTTTTGATTGAATTGATTGTAAGCTACACACATTTTTTTTTTCGTAGATCTCTTTTATTTAAATTATCTTTTTTGACGAGAGAGAAATGTTCCACGAAATAGACACTAGCTTGCACTATCTATGACCAATTGAGTTTGTTGATTCTCGATCGTTCCTTTGTCTGACGTATCAGCAGTAGCAAGTAGAATGGCGCTAGTGCGGCTTTAATGCGATATTGGAAAAAACCAACTCACCATGTTATTTGTTGACTTTGAGGCCGCATGCGATAGCCTGCATAGAAACGAGCTATACAGCGCCATGTCTAGTTTTGACATCCCTGCCAAATTGGTCAGATTGTTCAGCATGACATTGGGGAATTCTCTCTGCTCCATCAGGGTCGGAAGTAACCGGGATTTTTGATATCTAAAAATCTTCTAGACACGGCCCGCTATCGTGTGACTTTTTCAACATCGTCCTTAAAAGGATCGTTTTCGTTTTCTTGATAATCCGCGCAGGTTCAGGAGTCATACTCTTATTACATATATTTGTCACACAACCTGGGCGAAGTGCAGATGGTTTGGGTCGTAGATGTTCGTTCACTACTCTGAACGGGTGGTTGTCCTAGATAGAATTCGAGAGAAACTCGATTGAATTTTCACGATGATTGTAGTTCTCAGCAAATGTTCTATGCCATTTTGCTGTTATATTAGAAGTGCAACCACAGAGTATGAATTTTGAAGTGATTATATACTGTGAGTGTTATGCCTTATTGGCTATGAACAAACTTTGAACTACAGACCTTCTGCTCGCGAGTCGGGGATACTTACCACTGCACCACGGCCACCCCATCGTACAAAATTCACTGGACAATACGAGGGGCAAGACCTTTTCCAAGTCCGTACTACAATATTTCGATGACATTGATATAATTGGACGAACTCAGCGAGATGTCAATGAGGCGTTTATGAGCATTGAGGTCAAAAGCGCCTAAAGTGGGACTGGCGGTTAACGAGGGTAAAGCGAAATATATGTACATATGCTGTTGTCGAAAAAGGACACGAACCACAGGCGTCTTGGCCAGAGCAGACATACATATTGGTGGGCAATATTTCGAGATTGTCAAGGATTTCACCTATCTTAGCTCCGCAGTGACATGAATCAATGGCGAGTTCAAACGCAAAATAACTCTTGCCAACTCTTGTTTTGGGCACGGGAGGTAATTGACCATGGACCTTATCACAAGCGGATGAGGTAGCCCTTGGTTATTTTGAGAGAAAATTCCTGCGTACGATTTTCGACCCGATCTGTATAAATGGGGAATGGAGGAGAAGACTTAACCTTGAATTGTACGGAATGTACAGCGACATGGATTTGGAACGGCGTCTACGAATCCAACGCCTAAGATGGCTAGTTCACTTAGAGCGCATGGGCACTACAGCTTCGGCCCTAAAGGTATTTGAATCCAACAATGAAGGGCAACGCGGTCAAGGAAGGCCAAATTTAGGCTAGCCCGTGATCCCCGAAACTAGTGCCATAATCAACATGCCCGCCTATTAGATAAGTCACACTCAATTAAAGAATCAATTTAGGAAAGCCAGAACTCATAGCTTCCTTTTTTCACATAGTTACATAGATAACTACTACTGACAATAACGATGACTAACATTCACTAGAAGCCTCATAATTGATCGCAGTGATGAAAGGGGGCCCCAGCCGCCATACAACTCAACATGTTAGAATATCCCTTCAGCTAAAAGGACGATTGATTTGATTTCAACTTGACACAAGAAAAAAGAGAACATTGACTCCCAATCGATGTTTTCTGACACCGTCAACAAGGCCTGCTTTTAGTTCCCATTAGTGAACAGAAATTGTCAGAATTGTATCTGCGTGTCACTTGTCCAACTTGTTATCAATAAAATATAATATTGACATGGATCCACACACATATGTACATAGCTCCTTGACATGTTATCCTTCAGCCCCTTGTTTCCCATTGTACACTTCCACAGCCTCCCTCAAACGGGAGAGTTCCAATTTTCACATCCTCATCATGCCGTCATCACGCCATCATACCATCGTCATGTTATCAGTAATTTCAGACATCAAAACAAATGACTTGCTATGCCACCACTCACAAATCAATAAACACTTTTCTGTCATCGCAACTTTCCAACATCTCTTCATTCTGATCATCGTTATCGTTGTCGACATCGTCTCCATTCGCATCAGCATCATCGTCGTAGTACCTCGGATGGTATGTAGGTACGAGTACGAGCACTTTGTAGTGGTGTCATCATCATCATTGGCAACGACGACATCATCATGAATCTATCACGAGAATTTTATTATTTATTCGTCGACATCGGGAATCGTGTAGTTCGTGATGTTCTTGTCGAGAGGTCTACACCTTCAGTGGCAACATCGTCACTCCTCCTCATCTCCATTACCGCCAATCCGCATGGAACTGTCGCTCGTACATATGTACATAAGTAGATGGCAATTGTCGTGCCTGAAACTTTTCCCAAGCTTCCTCGAGGCACCGATGTCACACATCGAACATCCATTTGTGACACACCATCACAACACATATAATCGGAAGTTTTGCAATTCCATAACGTGCGCATTGCCCAAGCGGATATTGATAGTCCTGTAAAAGGATATCCCCCATCGCATGTAATAAAAACCCATAATTCCCACCTCGCAATCCATTTATCACCTAACCGACTCGATGTCGTCGTTAAAATATTAAAAACTTTTTTAAAACCCACAGGAACATGAATTCGGGAGGGAAAAAATTAAATCTTTTAACACAACCCACTCACGAGGATAGAAGGAGGATCGACAGGAACTGCGAAACGCTGAAACGAAACGTAATCCGCACTTTATGAAAGGAACACTAATAGGTTTTTGTTAATCATAAATGACGTTATCCTTTTTTAGCTGTTGTCGACTGCAGTGTTGGTGGACGGAGGGTGGACGATAAGGACTTGTGGTGCCACGTGACACAACGTCGCCCGATCATTCGTCAAGATAATCGTAGAAGGAAATTAAGCCTATTTACAGGGAACAATACATGGTTGTCGCCTCCGACAGACCAAATGCGTGTGGTAGTGCACGACAGGATAATGTGTAGCTGTATAGCATTGCTGATGCTGAAGAGATCAAGGAATTGCATGCGATGTTGGTGAGCAGGAATAGAGAGAGCCGTGCAACCGTTGTACATATCACACGTTAGATGGGATTCGGTTGAATTGCTGAAATGGATGGAGAATTTATCCGATTAGGATGTTACGTCGTCGTGAAGGTTTTATTGTGTGGCGTGGTTGCATGTCAGTCAAATGAGTGGCAGGATTGTCAGCATCGACAGCTACGACTGCTAACGAGACGTGGCCTTCCACTTTCGTTTTTTTTTTTTTTTTCTTATGCTGACTCCAAATAAAACTTTGTCCTATCTCTACTATGTAGGTGCTTGATGTCCTAGTAGTAGGAGAGAGGGAGCAAGCAAACACAGCAAAGATCTTGATCGTGTTTAACACAGCAAACACAAGCTTCGATCTCTGTCCCTGCTCAATCCAAGTTGACACACAGGCAAAAAAACGGATGAAAAACTATGACATCTATTACGGTGATTGCTACAAGGAAAACAAGCTACGCTTTGGACAAGAAGTCTTTAGCTTTCGTCAATTAAACAAACGCCTCCACCAATCAGGGTACACTGGAGAATAGCACCCTAATATGTATGCGTGCACGCCCCTCGGAAGAAAAAGATGATCGACTCAAGGATGACTTTTATGATCTCCTGGAGCGAACATACGCCCAATGCCCCAGTTATGACACCAAAATCGTACTAGGAGATTTCAACGCAAAGCTATGCAGAAAATACATGCTTGGGTCGATCATAGGAAAGCATAGCCTCCATAACACCACATCCGACAACGGATTTAGGTTAATCGATTTTTTAACGGGGCGTAACCTCCTTGTAGCAAGCACACGATTCTCCCATCTCAACCTCCACAAGGATACCTGGCGGTCTCCTGATCAATCGATCGACCGAACACTCGGCCAGCATTCTCAACGTACGAACCTTCCGAGGAGCCGATATCGACTCGGACCACTACCTTGTTGTAGCCAATGTGCGAATAAGGACAACGTAAGTTTGACGTCGGAAAGCTACAATCGCAAGAGACTGCCAGAATCTTTGACGATCGTGTCTCCTTCAAGCTCTCTAAAAATCCGTTCACAGCAGCACAAGCAACAGAGCAGAAATGGGCGCATTGCCAGAGCGTCGTCAGAGACGCTGCCTCAGGGGTGCTTGGTTTCAAACCGCCACCACCTAGAAACCCTTGGTTCGATGAACAATGCGAACAAGCCCATGCTATCAAAACAAGAGGCATATAAAGCCACGCTGCAACGACGGCCGAGAGCTGCTCGCGAAATCGATGAGCAGAAGAGAACCGAGGAACACGCCGCTTCTAAAACAAACAAAGGAGAATACGGAAAACGTGTGATCGAGGAGATGGAGAGATGCAGGAATGTTTTACAATAATGTAAAACGAACACGCCATGGCTACAAAGCCAGAGCGGAGGCCTCAGTCGATGCTGAGGATTTGGCAAGACCACTTCTGCAGACTATATAACGGCTTCCTTTCTGACTTAAATACCTCGGCATGTTCGCTTTATCGCTTTAACTTTCAAACGTCACGCCTGCAGTAACACCTCTCCAGCTTCTCGTGCTCTTTCTAATTTCTCCTAAAAAGCTTATGCTCCTCCCTTCTTGCTAACTCGTAGATCTCACGAGCTGCTCTTGTTCTTCTATGCAGCGAGGCTTTACATACCTCCTGCTTTTCCATGTGAATCCTTCTGCACTCGTCATTTTTCTTCGTGGTGGAGTCATGAAACACAAAACTTTAGAAGCAGTGCTTTTCAGAGCTTGTTTGCAAAGGTCCCACTGTTGTTCTATTGATTACTTGGAGTGTTGAGTTGTGTGGGAGAGCTTAAGGGAGAGCGGGGTCCGGCGATAGTAGTTTTCCGACGTCATAACTTTGTATTCTTACTCTACTCCGCTGCGTTCGTGATATCCGTAGGCGCATCCTGGCTACTACAAGATAGTGGTCCAAGTCGATGTTCGCTCCTCGGAAAGTACGAACATCAAGAATAGTGGAGGAGTGTCTGACGTCGATCGCGATGTGTTCAATTTGGTTAGTGACTGATTGATCTGGCGACCGCCAGGTGCCTTTGCGTATATCGAGGTGGAGGAAGCACGTACTGGCTAGAAGGAGATTTGGCCGCCCAGCAAGATCAATCAGTCTGTGTCCATTATCGGATGTGGTGTCGTGTAGGCTGTGTTTGCCGATGACTGGCTTAGCATTGAAGTCTCCTAGTACAATTTTGAGATCATTGCTGGGACATTGGGCATACTCACGTTCTGTCTAGGAGACCGCAGAGCCCGTCTTGGGTGGAGTCATGTTTGTCTTCCATGGGGGAGTGGACGCAGGTCAGTCTGATGTTAGAAAATTTAGCCTTGATACGGATAGTTATGAGGCTTTCGTTCACATGCCGAAAGCTTAGCTTTTTGCCTAAGTTCACATCGAACAACAAATCCACATACAAACAATCGCTGCCCTCTCTCCCTATGCAGTTGTCGTAATAAATGTCACAGATTTTCATCACGCAGCGGTTAAGTCCGCTCTATAGCGGTCTAGGGCGTCCGCAAGTTGTTCGGCTGCACGTGGCCTGTTTAGGGACCTAACATTCCACGTACAGAGCAAGGGTCATCAACATTAATCCGCTTCGTTTTATCCGAGGCTCTGAGCAATTTTGGGGTTTTCCGGTTACGGTTTGCTGGACCATAGCCCAATCGACATTAGTCTTATTTTGTGGCGCAGGATGCTCGCCATTCGTCCTCTTCCGTTAGTAAATAGATATTACTAACCATAGGGTTAGGAAATTTTCAGATGATATCACGAGGAGGTGGAAGTTCGGCTGCAGAAGCTCTTACTCGTTTATTGTAAGCGGACCAGCACCCATCGGTGCTGGTAGTAATAACTACTTCTACGAGGTTTGGTCTGGAGAAAGCAAAATCGACTCCTCTGCAGATCCCTCTGAATTTCTCATTCACCACTTTTCTTCTTCAATGGCAGAATAGAGAAAATAATCTCTTAATGGCAATCTAATTACCAACATCTCCTCCTCAAGCTTCCACTCAAGTTCTGACTCAAGTTCCCAAAGACTACAAAATTTAGCCCACGAACCCTTGCATCTCGCCATACTCTCTGTTTACATACAATTTCAATTACCGGCAAATACATAAATGAATACGAAAAACAACATACAAACTGCCACACGCATCCCGTCTGCAATTGATGTCAGAATTAGGTAATTAAGAGAAATTACCATCAGAAAAAAGGAACTCACCCATCCATGCCCTAAGGATCGTTGTCTGACATACAGATTAAATACAGACCAACAGGGGCCACTCAAATATTTACACAAAACATCTCGCATACGTGTGCACGTTATTAGGTGAGTATCGAGGTCCTCGGGGAATCGCCGACGATAATGCAGCCGCCACCGGTTCTAAGGTCCTTTTGCCGATTGTTGATTGCTAAATGTTTTAAGCCGATTACCATTGCATCCTGTTGACTTTCACATGATTCTGAATCTGAAGCTAAACCTGAATGTGATTCCGAAGGGATGGGGTAGTTTTCACTCACAGGAATAGGAAATAGTGTATCTGGCGACAGATAGTGCTTCGGGGAGGATTTACTGGCCGTTTGATTGCAAAGATCCTTTTTTGTTTTTTTTTTATTCGCTCGCTATTTGCTAGGAAATTATGGAATTACAAGAATGCTTGTGAGAAAAGTAAATAGTCCGTGAGGACCAGTAAAGAACGATTAGAATTCCCACGCAAACGCTAGCATGTCAGACATAAAAGAAAAATTGCCTTAGTCGCCATCTTTGCCGGGATGCAAGGACTATCGTCCCCAGTGAAGGCAAAAGTGGATCATTATAATTCAATAAAACTCAGCCGGAAACCATTAAGATAAATGAATACGCGCCTCTCGCTCCAATGTGGATATTAAATCCCAAGAAATTCATTTAAATCCCTTTTGCCATTCTCTGGCGGCAAGTCCTTTCGTTCTTGTCGACGCCATACCCACTCAAGATGCAACCTCATTCGTCGTCTTATCTCCGAATATATTTACTTTTATTCGTTTTATCGTATTAAGGCCCGCCGCAGTGGAGGAAGCCGACACCCGGGCGTTAAATCAAATAAATTGCACATCCCACCATCATCATCATGCCCATCCCTGAGCGCTGGTGGTACCATGGAACTCATGATGCGGGTGGCGTTGTACCATCCATTGGGGGTTGATCCGTCCTACTACTCTTCATCCTGTTTCCTTACCGAATCGCTTGCGTGTCCATGTAGGACTTTTAACAGCCACTAGAGGTAGTGCAATCAAAATTTTCTGGCTAGGAAGTCCATGGCTTTCATGTCATGGCAATTAACTTTAACACCCCATTAAATTCGACACCTTACCGCCTTGGGGTCAGGGTGGGGGTTTGTAAAACAAAATGAAATGAAACAATGAATTAATTACCCTCCGGTGGAGCAATAGCAATTGTTGCTACTCGTATCGTATCTCGACCAACCGTGTTGGGGTGCAATTGGAATTTCATTCATACACGAAATCTCATCTTAATTACTTTATTAAGGGTCCTGCGGCTTGTGGGCTGTAGGCTGTAGGCTGTCGACTACGGGTCGTAGGGGTGGTTACTATTCATGGGGGTTGCATCCATACAGTGTGTTATCGGCGGATATGGAAGCGGGAGAAATGTGGAACGGTCGTAACGCTTCCTCCCCAAAAATGGCTACATAATGGAGTGTTATTCGCATAACGGACGAGTGAGCACGGGAAAAGCGTTTAAGCGTAATTAAGTGTGCAGAGATAAGGTTCAGTTCCAACTATGGCTCCAGCTGATGGTGGTGTCGGTGTCGTTACATTTGTGATGCTGCCAAAAAAGCCGGGGGTTGCTTGTACGCATTCAGATACTTGCATGTGTTCTTGGTTAATATGTGACTTGTGATGTTGCAAGTGGAGTTGGGTGGGGTGTTTTTATTGAGCAGCGGTGTCACCCTTTATTGTTGGGGGTAGACATATCATGGGGTAATTTTTCCGTTTATTATGCTTGAATTGTGTTAGACAAAGTGTATCTACAGAAACGGGTTTGGAAGCGAGGTGATTAGCAAAAGGTAGGAGATGAGCTTCACTACTAGACGGCATATTGTCAACGCTGTTTATGGGGAGGAGGACGTTACATTGCCGTTGATCGAATTAGTAGAGGGTTGACAGGGTTATTTGTACAATATATGTATCTACGTGTTGGTTTCTGCTTCTACTGTTACTCTACTATTACAGCTTACGAAGTATAGTAATAACCGCCATTATCCATGGAAAAAGGCGGAAGGACTTCGGTGATGTAGAGCCAAGAAGTTCTGCGCACAACAGATCAGAAATCAGTTCTGTTGGGAGATAAGAAATTTGCTGATTTTCTTCCGACATCAGAACAAGGGACAGTCTTGCCATCTGCGACGGTGGGTCTTAGGGACCCAGTCGTTTACAGAGGACTTGAAGTTGAATGCAGACAAACTCAAAGCGGGTTTTGGGCCTTATAAGCGTTCCTCAGAGCTCATTTAGCGAGCTCAATGGCTATCTCATTTCCTTAGATAAGCCTCAGTTAAGTCAGCCTTCCGTCTTTTGTTTTTTTATATGTGGGCCTTATGCTATCAATTAGCATTTGCCACTGCGACCTTTGCAGATCTATTTTGCCTGCTAGCCGATTAGCCGAGGAGCTTCTCCACTTCCATAATGAAGTTGAGAATGCTTCTCGTCGGAGCCAATGTGATCCCCTCATTAGTCATAACTCCACTCGAGAGGATACACTTCCTAAGATGGCAAAGCGCAGCACACTCAGACAGTATGTGTTCAGCCGTCTCCTCGTCCTCGAGACAGAGTCGCACTCAGTTTCAGACCAGAGGTTAGTTTTGTTAAGATGATATCTCAGACCGCTTGACAGTGTCCTGTCAGGTAGCTGGCCAGTCTTCTGGTACCCAATGTCAATAGAGTGTTTGTTCAGGGGCCGTATAAGTCATTTCGATAGATGGAGTCCCCAAACGCTGTTCCACAAGGACAGGCGTTGCGATTTTTCCCACTTTTATAAGAAGAAATTGATCTTAGACTTGGGAGTGCCGCAGAATGGTTCTGGGCCCATATATTTATCGCTGAAACCTTTACTGGCCCTTAATTCCTTTGTGCCCTGGCACCCACCAAAGTTTGACATTGTTTCTTTTGGCGAGGCATTGTAAGGCATCATGACATTTTTCGACGGTTTTTGAGTTTGTGCTTTACGAACTCAGCGCTTTAAGTGCTGCTGGCTATCAGAGAGTATGGTGATGGGTACTCCTTTTATGCCAGTCTCAAGATTTAGATTGAGGCATGTTAGGATGGCTTGCAACTCTGCTTGAAAGATGCTGGGACTCGTTCCCAGGAATCTCGAGATCTTGCGATTTGTTCTTCCGTCTTTGTTCAGAGTATATCACAGATTTGAGCCCAGCCTAGCTGTCACATTATATGTACATAAAGTGCCTAGCCAATAGCTTTTGTCTTGTGCTTCACTATATAGTGCGTAGCCACTAGCATTACGAATCATCGCTGATTCGACAGACGCATATAAACCTAACGAAAAGCGCATTCAAATGTCGAAGACCCCAGCTCGAGACCCACGGCCAAAGAGCCCCAGCTCTAGCTCGTAAAGATACAAAGGATTCTTTTCCTGGTATATTGTCTGGCTAAGGGCAACCCTGCCGCAGATCGATGCTCGGTGTCACTACAACAGACACATTCGCAGTTCATGACTGCAAAAGGTAAGTGTGTTGCCGTAACACACTCAAATGTGTGTCTTCATTGTACTAATTTTTAATGCCATATAAAGTGTGTTATTGTGAAAGAACACACAAAAGGGACATTTCCCTACTATATGCAACCTTGCCAGAAAGCAAATTGCGATCCGCACCCATGGACGTCCATGGACCCAGTCATTCCGTGTTCAAATCTTAATGTCGAGCATTTGTTGCTTGGACGCTCAACAAGTTGAAACATTGTTCTTTGTTTTTCATTTGATTGAATTGATTGCTTCTGTTTGTTCTGAAACCACATTATGATTATCATGTGTCATCCGGCTCGAAGGACTAATGTAGAGTTGAACAGGAGGGGTTGAGTATTTTTGCTTTTTGGTGACTGCGGGCATTGAGATTTGACCTCGGATCACTGGGTTGAGAGTCCAGCGTGTTAACCATTACGCCGTGTATCCGACTCGCAAATTACTTTCTGGGAAGGTTGCATACATATGTATATGTAATGGGAAATTTCCTTTTTTTTGATTGATTGACCCAAAGTGTGTTAATTATTAATAACTGCGTCGTTGCAACACACTTAAAGTGTCATTAGAGTTTTTATTCCTGATACGCGATAGAACGTGTGATAGTTTTAACATGAATATGTGTCACAATTTCAAAAATCAAACGTGTTATGTGACACACATAATCTTTAAGTGTGTCGAAAGACTGCGTGATTGGATCAGCAATCCAATCCGACTCGCACCAGAAACCATTTTCTTAAACTGCGATAAGGAAATCAATAAGCACCCCATGAGGGGGGATTAGTATAGCCGCAATCCGAGATAGATCCTTATTTGAACCGACTCATATGATATGATAGATATGATTATTGCCGTGTAGATTCAGAGTACCTTTCCTGGCGATAGTCCCTTATGTTTTACGAAAAGCCCGTTTACATTGCCAGAAAGCCTAAAAAGTTTCAGCCGTTGTTGACTCAATATGTATTGACCAGTAAAGCTTGCTATCTAGAATCACTCTGATATCAGGCTTCTTTGGATATAGGAATGGAGTCTTTAACCGCCAACTGAGCTAAGCCAGTTTCTCGTCCACCAAACATCGATCAAGTTTAGTTTAGTGTTGAGCTTTGCGTCTGCTCAACCTTGCACCTTACTTAGAGAGAATTGATTTCCATACACTGAAGCAGCGGGGGCAACGCTGCCGCCCAATGGACGGCCCCTGTTTACAACAGACTAGGCGTATTGGTTTGGACCCGCGCCTGCAGTCCGTATCCTATGCACCGACATTTTTTTGATCCACAATCGCTGTTTCTTTGGGCTCATGAAGCAATTGAGTAATAGAGTCCTCTAATGAACGAACAAGTTGACTCTGTACAAGGCCCTTATTATGCCGGTCCTGCTGAACGGCGGAGAAGGATGGACACTATCGGAAGCGGATGACGAGTTCCTTGGTCGCTTCGAGAGAAGGATCTTGCATGTGATTTTCGGTCATATAAACGCAGACGGGGGATGGAGGAAAAGATTTAATCATAAGCTTTACGGGCTGTACAGCGACATGAGTCCAGTCCGGCGTCTACGGATTCAACGCCTAAGATGGCTAGGCCATGTAGAAGAATGGACGCCAGAATTCCAACCCGCAGAGTCTTCGTCTCCAACCCCGAGGGATGAAGTAACCCACGCATCTAAGATGGTGCACACAGATGGAAGGAGTCCTCAGCCAACTGAGTGGTCGGCAATGGAAAAGACCAACAAAAGATCATGCTAGTTCGAGGGGCATGTTGGTTGAGGCCCAGGTTTACCCCGAACTGTAGCGTCCGGTAGGAAGAAGAAGAGAAGTCGTCCCCGTCGTTTTTTTGTTAAATCCGCACAGGTTCAAGAGCATATAAGAGTTGTAGAGGTATACTTTTATAACGGTAAACTGAACGGAATTCAGCGGTTTGGGTCGTAGATGTTCGTTCACTATTCTCCAGGGGTGGTTGTCTCAGATAGGAGGAGAGGAACCGACCGAATTTTGACGTTGGCTGTAGTTCTCAGCAACTGTTCCATGCACTTATTAGAACAGCACACACAGAGTACAAAATTGAAAGTTTGCGTGACACGAAACATCCTTTAAAATGGAATAGACTGAATCCTTCGAAATACCAGGATCGTCAGCAAGATTGACAATCGACGGTATACAAGGACTAAACCTTTGATTCTTTGGACGTGAGCTCCGTCGGTTGAAGTCGATGATCGTCCGGGTCGCTTTTAGTCTTCGATATGTTCTCGGCCTTCTTGGAACTAGTTATACCTCATTATCGAGGGATCCGTGCCACAGTGGCTAGTGTGTTGGACTCTGACGCACGATGAGCAGGTACAGATCCCGATAAAACCAATGCCATCGAATTTTTATTTTGCGGCGTCTCTTCCCGGCGGTGTACCGGCAATATTTTAATATGAAATTTGGCATAGGCGTCAAAAACAGTCCTAACAGCCTGACAATATATGTAAGTGTATCCTAAATCCATTTACGCGCATAGCTTAAATTCAAATGTCATCTAACTTTTTGGACACAGTTGTACAGCCTTCAATAGTGTGATCTTGGTTTTGGCCATCAAAACGTGTATCGTCGTGCCATCGTCGGCATCTAGAACCCATACGTATATCAGTGCTACGCCTTTTCAGATGCATCATTAAAGCCATAAACTTCTATTTTCCTAGACGCCTTCTTCAGATAAACTAATAGGTTGAGACGAGCTCCTGAAGAAACCGATTCGATGCTTGTGCAAGTTCTGACAGAATGAATTCGTCCCAAGTGAATCCACGTCCGAAAACGAACATCGGCTACTCGACTTCCTGGCGGGGCGAAATCTCCTTATGACTAGCACCCGATTCTCGCTCTCAGTCTACCACCAATCAGATTGATCACGCTGCGATCGACGCCAGACACTCCTTCAGCATCATAATGTACGAACCTTCCGAGGAGCCAACATCCACTCAGATCACTACCTTGTTGTAGCCAAGGTACGAATGAAGATATCAAGGATGCCACGGAGTCGAGCTGGAAAACGAAAGTTTGACGTCGGAAAGCTACAATCGCAGGAGACCGCTAGCACCTTCGATGATCCATCAACCTCTCGGAAACCGCAATGACACCGTGAGAGCACTGCCAACGTGTCATCAGAGACGCTGCCTCTGATGTGTTGGATTTCAAACAAACGACAACTAGAAACCCCTGGTTTAATGAGCAATGCGGGCAAGCCCATGTAGCAAAACAAAGCGCCTACAAAGCCATGCTAAATAGACGGACGAGACCCGGTCGTGAATATTACGAGCTGAAACGGAGAGAGGAACACATGCCTTTAAGGCAGGAAAAAAGACAGCACGAAAAGCATGAGATCGAAGAAACGATGCTCGGAAGTTTTAGAAAGTTTGGGGGTGGCCGTGGTGCAGTGGTTAACATCATCGGCCGTCGAGCGAAAGGTCTATAGTACGGAAAAAAGTATGCAACACAGTTGTGAATGGAAAGCGACCAAACGTACTGCTGCAGGCATAACACTCACAGTACATGGTCAGTTGAAATTCATCTTCTGAGTATGCAATATTAACACCAAAAGTGCATGAACGAATTACTGCGAATTATAACCAACGCGAAAATCTGGTCGGCTTTCGTCCTACCTAAGACAAACCCTGAGAGTAGTGAACGAACATCTACGACCCAAAACCACTGCACTCCGTTCAGGTTGTGTGTAAACCTGAGCGGAACTCTACCTCTCTTCGCTCGCACAACTTTCAAACGTGATAAGGCCTTAGCCTTGAGTGCGAGTGTAATTATAAAAAAAAAAGTAAACCGAATTTGCCAGGGCTATAAAGCCAGAGCGGAAGCCTGTAAATATGAAGACCGACAACTAGTAATAGAGTCATAGTCGATGCTAAGAACATGTAAGGAACACTCCTGTAGACTGTTTAACGACGGTGAAACCGCCGTCAGGCAAGATGCAAGAGAATTTGTCCACTCGACCAAGATGAAATTAAGCTAGTAATTTCAAAGCTCAAAGATCATCTCAGCATCTTTTACCCAGTCCACAAGGAGGGATATAGGACTCTCCTACAACTACAGGGGAATAACTCTCCTCTACATCGCATACAAGGTCTTCTCTGCCGTACTGTGTGAACGCCTGAAACACTTTGTGGATAATCTGACAGGTACTTATCAGTGTGGTTCCAGTTCAGGAAAATGCACGATAGACCAAATATTCACATTGTTGCAGATCTTACAGAAGACCCAAGAATACCAAATCGACAACCATCACCTTTTCGTCGATTTCAAGGCCGCGTATGACAGTGTGCATAGAGACGGGCTATACAGCGCCATGTCTAGTTTTGACATCCGTGCCAATCTCGTCAAATTATGCAGAATGACAATGGAGAACTCTCACTGCTCCATTAAGCATCGTGCTTGAAAATATCATACGAGACTCACTGGCCAATACAAGAGGTACGATCTATTTCAAGTCTGCGCAACTGCTTACGTACGCGGATGACATGGACGAACACAGCGGACGAACATCAATTATGCGTTCCAAAGCATTGAAGAAGCTAAAATGGGTCTTTCGGTTAACGGGAGTTAAACGAAATATATGCTGTCAACCAAAAAAGACTCACAACACCGACGTCTCGGCCTGAATATCACAATTGGCAGCTACAGATTCGAAGTGGTCAAGGGCTTCGTCTATCTTGGGTCACTAGTGACCAGCGACAACAACACCAGCGCTGAATTACGATTGCCAACCGCTGCGTTCCTCCTCTATGGCGCAGAGGCCTGGACTTTAGCGAAAGCGGATGAGGAAGCTCTTGGTCCTTTCGAGAGTAAAATTCTGCGTTCAATTTACGGTCTCGTTGTGTAAGCGAGAGGAGAAGATACAACGACGAATAATACGGGCCCTACAGCGACATCGGCCTAGTATGGATAGGACTATGTAGAGCAAATGGACACAGTTCTAGCACGGAGAGCCTTTGAATACAACCCCGAGGGATGGGTTACTTCATCCGCATCTAATATGGTGCACACAGGTGGAAGGGGACATCAGCCATCTGGGTGTGCGGCAATAGAAAAGACTAGCAAAATATCATGCTAGCTGGAGGGGCATGTTGGTTGAGGCTCAGGTTCAGCCCGAACTGTAGCGCCCGATAAGAAGAAGGGGGTGGCCGTGATGCAGTGGTTAACATCATCGAACGCTGATCGAAAGGCTTATAGTTCAAATTCGCTTCATAGCCAAGAAAAAGTAATTCCTATACGGACGAAAGTATGCAACGCAGTTGTGAATGGAAAGTGACCAGACGTACTGCTGCAGGCATAACACTCACAGTGTATGGTCAACTGAAATTCATCCTCTGCGTATGCAATACCAAAGTGCTCGAACGAACTACTACGGACTATAACCAATGCGGAATTTGGTCGGCTCTCGTCTTATCTAGGTCTAGGACAACCACACCTGAGAGTAGTGAACAAACATCATCGTTCTGCACTCTCCATTCAGGTTGTGTGTGTAACACAACACATCATAAGGGAATATACAAAAAAAAAAAAACTTTTGAACGTGCTTTTTTTAACTTTTTTTCTACAAAAAAAAAAAAATTTTTGACGGTAATCTATGGTCCATAGAGTGTCTTTGTTCAATTAGTTCTGAAACAGACATGGACGGGTTTAGTATAACACAATTTACGAAATGGAGAGACACATCATATTTCAGTATACTTACTTACTTATCAGACCGGCGATCCATGGAGGATCTAAGCCTGAACTATAGCTGCATTCCATCCTTGACGGTCCCGGGCACGGTGCTTCCAGATATCTAAACCAAGTTGTCTTGCATCAGCGAATACTTGGTCATTATACCAGAAGTTCGGTCTTCCTCTTCTTCTCGAACCAGAAGGCTCGGAATCGAAGACCCTCTTAGCTGGAGCGTTGGTGTTCATGCGCTCGATGTGGCCGAGCCAATGTAGTCGATGGATCTTTGTCTTCTGGACTATATCCGCATCTTTGTACAGCTCGTAGAGTTCGCGGTTCTGTCAGGTGAATGGAGGATCACCTTCCTTACAGACAGGGCCAAATATCCGGTGCAGAAGTTTTCTTTCGCCGTTCTGCTTATCGTCCAGTTTTCGGCTCCGTAGAACAAGACTGGCAGTATAAGCGTTTTGTAAAGTAGGACTTTGGTTCTTCGAGTGAAAAGTTTTGCCCCAGTTGTTTGGACAAACTGAAGTAGCAGCGGTTGCCAAGGGCGATTCTTTATGATGTCGTTTGTGGAGTTTACGTTTGCCCCGAGGTAGAAAAAATCTGTTCTTTTCCAGGATTTGTTGAAGTGTGAATATTTGTTCTATAGTCGATTTTCCGGGCCGGAAGCCGCACTAGTAGCTGGCGATTAGTGCGGTGCAAAAAGGCTTTAGAGGAACTTGTATCCGACATTGAGTAGGGATGTGCCTCTATAGCTCTTACAGGAGGATTGCCTTTTTTGGGGACGGGGCAAATAGGGCTAATATTCCAGACGCCGGGCACGCTTTCATCTTCCTAAATTCTACATATGACCTGGTGCATGCTACCAACCAGAACATCGTCGCCGGCCTTAAAAAACTCTGAAGGCAAGCTAACTGAGCCTGCCTTTGAACAACTGTGCCGACTTCTTCGATGCTGGATGGGAGGACTACCCTAGCGGCTAGAGTCGGGATTTCCTCAGTCTTCACTCTCTCTTGGACATGCTCCTTAAGCAGCTGCCGGGAAATGGTGCTTAAATATATCCACCATTCCCTGCGGGTCGGTGACAAGATTGCCTTCGCAATTTCGAAGAGCCTGGATGCCTTTCTTAAAGCCTCCTGGAGGGTTTTTTAGCTTTCCTATAAAAGGCCCGTATTTTATGTTTGTCCCTAGACTCCTCAATATCCTTGAGCTGGGAGGCTGCGTATTGTGCATGCAATACTTAAGTGCTCGAACGAATAACTACGGACTATAACCAAGGCGGAATTTGGTCGGCTCTCGTCCTATCTAGGACAACCACCCCTGAGAGTAGTGAACGAACATCAACGACCTAAACCACTGCGCTCCGTTCAGGTTGTGTGTGTAAATACATCATAAGAGAATATAAAAACTCTTGAACCTGCGCGAGTCTCTAAAAAAAAAAGAAACAAAAAAAGCTGGTTTTTCTCCTCCCTTCTTCTGGCTCGGTACTTCTCTCGCGCTGCCCTGGTTTTTCGCTGCAACGCCTTTTGGTACGCCTCGTCGGTAGCTACCCTTTTCTGCTCACAGTCGCCATCATACCTCGGGTTTCTTGTTGAGGGTGGTAGGTAACCTAAGGTGTTCTCGTCTACTTCCTGAATGGCTGTGCTCGACGTATGCATACCGGAGAGCCTTTCGCTTAGTTGCTCCCTGTAGACTCTGGTAATCTCCGGTGTGCTCAGGCGTCCGATGTCGAACCTCCTCATGATGGGGCGGTGCAGCTTTCTGTCATTGGACAGTCAAGCTCTGAATCTTGCTGCTACGAGGTAATGATCAGAGTCGACGATTGCCCCCCTGAATGTTCTCACATTCAGGATGTTAGACGAGTGACTTGCGTCAATGAGTACCTGGTCGGTTCGACCATCCGGAGATCGCCAGGTTGCTGTGTGGATTCGCTTGTGGGGAAATCTTGTGCTACTTATCACTGTATTACGAGCTGTTATCTGTTGTTCTATCGTTGAGGCAGTGCTTTCCGACCACTACGCCAAAGCTGTTCTCCTTACCGATTTGGGCATTGAAGTCCCCGAGTACGATTTTGCTATCGTCCTCCGGACGAGCTCCGTGGGCGCTGTTCAAGAGATCATAGAAGTCTTCTTTGATGGGGTCGTCAGCCTCTTCGGTAGGGGCGCGTGCACATATGACGCTGATGTTGTAAAATCTGCCTTGATGCGGATCACAGCCAGGCAATCACTTATAAGTTTAAAGTCGTTGACATTCAACCTTAGCCGCTTTCCAACGACAAATCCGCACCCCAACATGTGGAATCTGTTGTGACAGCTGTCATAGATGTCGCAGTCTTTTTTCCTTATCATACCGTTTGCTATCCAGCGTATTTTCTGGATCGCAGTAATATCCGCTTTATGCTGCGTGAGGGTTCTTTCCAGTTTGTGAGCAGCTCCAGGAGCGTATCGTAAGGGTAGTGTATCCGACATGCGCTGGCCCGTAAAATAGTGTGCAGAAGCCACTGCAGCCGAATATCTAGCAGCTCTGTTAGTAAGCCCCATTTCCACCTCAAGTTTCCTGCGCCAAAAAACAGGATAAGTGTCGGTAAATCTCTGGCCCGGCAAGCCGTACCTGGAAAAAAACCAACAAGCCAAAAAACCCGAAAAAAGCCTCGGATGCAAAAAACGGACGGACGACCCAGGAAACAACCAAATGAAAAGGAAATGTAAGGTCCCTCAACAGACCACGTGCAGCCGAACAACTTGCGGAAGCCCTAGAGTGTTATAAGGCAGATATTACCACAATCCAGGAAGTGCGATGGGATGGACCGGACAAATAGAGGATGAGAAACTGTGATATCTACTCCGGCGACTGCCACAAGGAGAGAACACAATGCTTATTCGGATGCGGATTTGTTATCCGGAGGTAGACTGAGGCAAAAAGTCTCGAGCTTCAGGCATGTAAGCGAACGCTTCGATACAATCGGCATCAAGGCTAAATTCGCAAACATCAGCCTAATTTGCGCTCACGCCCCTACCGAGGACAAGGATGACGCCACAAAAGACGACTTCTACTACCTCCTAGATAGGACATTTGCCCCATGTCCCAGTTACGATGCTAAAATCGTACTGGGGGACTTTAACGCAAAACTGGGCAAGGAAGTTGCCTTTGATAGGGTCATTGGCAAGCACAGTCTATACAATACCACATACGAAAATGGATTTAGGCTAATAGACTTCGCAACGGGCCGAAATATCTAGTTGCTAGCACGCGTTTCCCACATCTCAACATCCACAAAGGGACTTGGCGATCTTCAGATCAATCAACCGTCAACCAGATTGACCACATTGCGATTGATGGCAGGCACCCATCCGTCATTCTGGATGTGCGAACTTTTAGAGGAGCTAACATTGACTCGAACCACTATCTTGTGGCAGCCAGGTTTCGACTACGAATATGCCTGGCCCAGAAAAATCGAGTAAGGCCAGCGGCATACAACGTCGCAATGCTACAATCGCAAGAGACCGCCAGAGCCTAT
Organism: Eumerus sabulonum; assembly: GCA_951905685.1. Lineage (NCBI taxonomy): Eukaryota > Metazoa > Arthropoda > Insecta > Diptera > Syrphidae > Eumerus > Eumerus sabulonum. The sequence continues at coordinate 237,556,475 of OX645060.1, forward strand.
GCCAATCGCGTCTCCCTCGAACTTTTGGAAAACCGTCCAACAACTGCTCAGACCGTACAACACCAACGGACCCGTTGTCAGTAAGCCTTAGAAACTGCTTCTTCTGAGGTACTGGGTTTCAAACCACCACTAACAAGAAATCCATGATTCGGCGACGAGTGTAGGAAGGCACACGCAGCCAAGCAGCAAGCCTGTCAAGAGGGGCTGCATAGAAAGACGAGAGCTGCTCGTGAGCATTATGAACAAAAGAGGAGGGAGGAGCATTAGCTTCTCAACGAATAAGACAAACAAGCCAGGTATATACGACCAGACCGGAAGCCTGCAGGGACGAAAATGGAATCCTAGTAGTGGATTCACAGTCGGTACTAAGAATGTCAAAAGACTACTTCTGCAGACTGTATAACGGCGATGACGAAACAGATTCCGCTGTCAGGCAGAATAACCCTTTCACAGCCGACGATGATAGCAGAGAATTCCGTCCCCCTGACCCGGACGATGTTAGGAATGCTTCTTCTAAGCTTAAGTTCAACCAAGCTGCTGGGGTAGACGGGCTACCTGCCGATCTCTTTAAGGCAGCTGAAGATGACCTGTTTGGGAGTATACCCCAGCTCGTTTGTAAGATATGGTCAGAGGAATGCATGCCCGATGAATGGAATCTTAGTATCGTTTGCCCGAGCCACAAGAAAGGAGACCCCTTTGTCTACCCCAACTACAGAGGAATACGTCTTCTGAACATCGCTTATAAAATTTTCTCTGCTGTTCTGTGTGAACGCTTGAAACCGTTCGTTAATAAACTGATTGGTCCATATCAGTGCGGTTTCAGGCCCGGAAAGTCCACTATAGATCAATTATTCACACTGCGGCAGATCCTTGAAAAACAAACTAGTTCCAGATCGACACCAACCACCTGTTTGTCGACTTTAAGGCCGCATACGATAGCATACATAGAGACGACCAACGCCATGTCTAGTTTTGACATCGCTGCCAAACTCGTCAGATTGTGCAGGATGACATTTTAGAACTTTTGCTGCTCCATCACGGTCGGAAGCGACCTAACCGATACCTTTTATGCCGAAAAAGGTTTTAGACAGAGCGACACGCTATCGTGTGACTTTTTCAACATCGTCCTTGAAAGGATTGTGCAAAACTCAATGGTCAATACGAGGAGCACCATCTTTTTCAAGTCCGTACAACTGCTGGCATATGCCGATGACATTGACATAAGTGGACGAAGTCATTGAGGCCTTTACGAGCATTGAGACGAAAGCGGCTAAAATTGGACTGGCGGTAAATGAGGGCAAAACGAAATATATGCTGTCGTCGAAAAAGGACACGAAGCATCGGCGTGTTGGCCAGGGCGCACATATTGGCAAGCATAATTTCGAGGTAGTCAAGGACTTCGTCTACCTAGGCCCCGCAGTGACATGCAGAAATGACATCAGTGCCGAAATCAAACGCAGAATAACTCTTGCCAACCGCTGTTTCTTTGGGCTCGGGAGACAATTGAGAAGTAGAGCCCTCTCTCGAAACACCAAGGTACCCATATACAAGACCCTTAGCATCCCGGTCTTGCTTTATGGCGCAAAAAGATGGACCTTATCGGAAGCGGATGAGGAGTCCTTTTGTCGCTTTGAGAGAAAAATTCTGCGTACAATTTTTGGCCCGACCTGCATAAATGAGAAGTTCACTTAATAGTGAACTGTACGGGCTGTACAGCGACATGAACATAGCACGGCGTCTTCGGGTCCAACGCCTACGATGGCTAGATTTGTTGAGCGCATGGAAGACACAGCTCCGGCCCGGAAGGTCTTTGAATTCAACGCCGAGGGGCGACGCGATCCACGACGGCCAAATTTAAGGTGGTGCAACCAAGTGGAAGAGGACCTCAACCACCTAGGCGTGCGGCAATGGAGACTGCTGGCGAAAGACCGTGCCAGTTGAAGAGGTTTTTTCACAGGAGGCCCAGGTTCGCCATGAACTGTAGCGCCAAAATAAGAAGATACAGAAGGTTGTTGGCCCGCCGCACAACCGCCACTCTGGTCACGGTATTGTAGCGCCTTTTTGCCTAGGCCGATCGCTTCATAAATTTGTTCACCTCTCAACGGTTGATGTAGAGGCTATCTACAGGGCGCCACGAGGAGGCTTTATGTCAATCTGACCCAGGCATTTAAACAGGAATTCCATATTTCAGTATAGCATTAAATTAATTAAGTATGAGTGGGAGACTAAAATAGCCAAAAACCTTCCTCATTACACCATTTGTGTCCGGCAAAAAAAAAAAAAAGGAAGTGGAAGTACAGCGTCCAGGGTCCAGCGTCCATGTGGGGCACTGACGAAATTATTAGACTTGGACAATAGGTGATCCTTTCAACAATTTCCCTTAACTCTTTCCCATTAATTTCTACAATCAGAATCAATTACAAATCCACAATAAGCGACTTGATCCCTCGCAGTACCATGAGGACAATTCCCACGTCAGCTTACCCCAACTCCAATGGAATAAATTAATTTAATTGATGAATAAAATGAATGCAAATAACAGAACAAAAAAAAAGGGAAAATAAGATACAATAACCGTTGTTTTTCAGAATTACACTTAACATTCATAATTGAATTCTATATCGAGAGTGGCAGGAGTGGCAGGAGTGGCTCAAGCTGGTCGTGAGACTGGACTCCAGGCCAGTTAACAAACATGTCAAACTATCCCGCACCATTGTCAGCTGGAATTTCAATTTAAAATTTACATAACCGCAGGCATTTTACAAATCAATTTGTGCGCCACAATAGTCAACAGGGATTCGTTTATTCGTTATTCGTTCAGCACATGGGTGTATCTGTTCGTTTGTCGCGCAGCAAATGCCTCCTGTCTGTCTGACACACTGTGTAGCAGGATCCGCCGCAGCCGCAACAAATGATGGGGAAAAGGATTTCATTGTTTTCGAAAAAGTAAACTCAAAGGAAGAGCCATCCTGTACTACAGCATCGAGAGAAATTGTCATCCAATTATTTTTACCACGTAAAAAAAAAGAAGAAGAAGGGGCGGTAGTTGGAAGGACAATAACCTCGAGACCAGGTATCCATATAGCAAGCACCAAGCCAACCAGCAACAACCATCACCATTGGATATCAGCCGTTCGACATCACACATGTGGAAGTGCAAGTGGAACTGGATGTGGCTGCAAACGTGGACGTAGACGTGGACATGGAATGAAATAAATCCAACTAACAAGCCAACCAAAGTGCCACAGAATATGCCAAACAAAGCGGAATGGATGAAATATAATAAAAACATAAATGTCAATTTAGCATACGTGCGCCAATCCATTTCGGCTGCATAATTTATGGAATCCCATGTTGCATGGAGGATGTTGCACAATTCACTCGATCGATCGAGAGGATAGTAAGCTCGGTAGTAGTGGTGATTCTGTGACTTGGTTGCGGTGCAATTTGCACGACCGCCACTCAAATATCCGCCAACTAGTTCGGTTGGTATTCAAATGAGCTGCGAAACGCGATACTATGTATGACGGACTAAGCAAGGCACAGCCCACTTGGCAAGTAGGCAGGCTTGAGGACTACTCCATGTACTCTATATACAAATGTGGATATAGTGGGAAGTGGTAGCAGTACCACATACATAGAACTGGTTTGAGCAGCTTAGAATGCTATCGACAATCACGAAACTACGTAAGTCCACCGCGTTCACTTGTCCTCCCACCGATCTTAATAGGATTACAAAGGCAACAATCATGAATCGTCCTTCCGTATCATTGTGCCATTAATAACAATATGATGGGACTTAACTAGTCAAATGCTGGTAATCTGCCATGTCCGCCACCCCCTTTTTATGTGTTCATAGATTCACCCCCTGGTTGTATCATAAAAAGCATCGTCCTGCGGTTTTTACTCGTAACTAGGGATTTCAGAGCATATTGCACAAAAACACAGAACAAGGATGCGGCGGGATATATGTATGTACGAGTACATGACTTGTTCCGAGGGGTTGCTGCCAAGGCATTGTCCTCATCATTGTAATCCCATGCACATCCTAGAAGAACAATTTACGTGTATTCATTGCAATAAAATCACTTTGTTCTTCCGAGTATTTGCTTTCTCATGCGTCGACCATGAGTCTTCGGCTATCAATTCCAAGGGCTATTGTCACACGCCGCGCCGTCGCTTGTCGTCGTCATCATTGTGCATCGAGTGTTGTAGAAAAAATTTGCATACATATTGCACGGGGACGGGTGTAAGGATGAAAGGATTTTTTTAATTAAAAATGTATCACTACCTCAGCAAGGATGTCTCGGGCGTCACATCACAGCAATGATAAATAGCTTCCTTCATACAAGCCAGTCCGCCGTCGCACCGTCATTAAGGATCTCTCATTCCCGTCGCTTTTATGGGACTAATTTTAATTTGATTCGGTTTTTATTGCAAAGGATATTTGCATATTATTACGGTTTTATTACTTGCGTTGTTGCTGCTACTGCCATTCGGTGATGGTGTTTCGGTGTGGGAAGCGACGACCTTTCTTCGCCCATTAACGAAATTTCATTTTAATTTCTGGTTTATTGCTGCCACTTTCTCACCTGGAGGTGAGCCGATCTATTGCGGCAATGGAAAGTGAATGAGCGAAGGAGTGATGTGGATGAGTTGAGCGATCACTTACGAGTGGACATGCACCAAAGCGTGGCATATTCGTGGAACTGAGGTGATAAAATGGATTTTAATTGCAACTATTTCGCTAGATGAAATCGACGTGGGGGCTTGCGGGCACTTATGCGTCGTTTCATCACTTTGTGCGCGGTAATTGCTTTCAATTAATGCGTGAAATGGTAGCCAACTAGTTGCGTGGGAATTGCTTCGAAGTTGAATGATGTCCGTTGATTTCGAAATTTATAAATGAAAAGAAGTGAATGTTTCCAAAACAGCCCTATGAGGACAAATGCAACTGAAGCGTTTGGATGTAAATTAAAAAAAAAAAAATGATTTCTTATCCAAGCACCCTCCATCCTACTGTACATTCATAGCGTCTAAAAAGGGTTCTTTTACGACGCTAAAACCACTTATCCCAATCCGTGTATCGATAACGATGTCTAAGGAACTTTTCGGCGGAGTTCGCCAAGGTAGATGAATTCCTTGACAACTTCTGCTAATGGTGACGTTCTGGCCAATACGTTGGTGTTGAAAGTACCTTTTTGATTTTAACCTTGAGACCCATCTTAGCCGCTTCTACCTCAATGCTTACAAAGGCTGTGTCCGTCCAATCACGTCAATGTCGTCGGCGTACGCAAGTAATAGCGTAGACTTGAAATAAATCGTACCTCTTGTGTTGGCCAGTGACTCTTGCTCGATCTTTCCAAGTAAAGTTCTTGGTTTGTTCATTAACGACCCTAATGAAGCAGCGAGAATTCTCCATTGTCATCCTGCACAATCAGACGAGTTTGGCAGGGATGTTAAAACTAGACATAGCTTTATATGGCTCGTCTCTATACACGTTATCATACGCGGCCTTGAGGTCGATGAAGAGGTGGTGAGTGTCTTCTCCAAGATTAGCCGCAGTGTGAATATCTGGTCTATTGTGGACTTACCTGGCTTGAAACCACACTGATAAGAGCTAGATAAGAATCAGATTATCCACAAACGGTTTCAGGCGTTCACACAATACAGCAGAGAAGATCTTGTATGCGACTGCACGCTTGCACCACCGCCGTTCTTCAATGCACCAGATAATACGCATTATTCATTGCATTGTTAAACAGGTGTAGATCTCTATAGCCGCTGGTGGAAGGTGCCTGAGCACAATATTGGATATACCATCAGTACCCGCGGATTTTTTCTTTTTAAGTGACATGAAGATCAATTGAAAATCCCCCGCCAAGAAGAATAGAGGGCTAGCCCCACCATTGGTGACGATGTTGTTTGCCATAAAATTGTCACAGACCCTGGTGAAACCAAGGTTCTCGGATCGGCAACATTCGATATCATTTCGAATGTAGAAGTGGTGAAGCATTGTTCTATTCGAAAGGGGTCGTGGTTCGGGCGAATGCCTTCATTCACCTTGTACACTTCCTGGAAGACAGCTCCCACAGTTTTCGTTTGTGTCAGCCCGTCGCAGTCGTGAGTCAAGCAGCGTATGATCCAGTTAGGAGCCGCTTCTAGGAAACAACGGACTATCCGTTGCAAGCAACTTGATTTTGTACTCACTGTTACGGAGGTTCTACCATTCCCTCTAGTGGTGAGAAGATTATTTCCCCAATCAGCATGTTAGGCATTCAAATTTCAGGCAAAAACGTAAAAGCACCTGCCGGCTAAGGAGCTGCAGGTGCATAGGCCGATACTACGCACAATCTCCTTCCGTTCCAAAGAGGGATACAAACAATATAAGCCTCTTCTTCTTCTTCTTTGCTGGCGTTACAGCCCAGGAAGGACCAGAGCCAAGCTTCTCTCAATCACCCATGTTGTGTGTGATTTATTTTTCACACAGGTGAAAGGGACCTACAGTTTAATGCCGATTCCGAACGGCGGGAGTCGAGAAGCTTTTTCATGGCAAGTTTACTACGGGGGGTTTTGCCAGTACCCCGCGGAGGAGGAACGTCGCGAAATTAACATTCGATGGTGTTGGTGTTATCGGGATCCGAACTCGCTCATCGTGCGCCAGAGTCCAACACACTAACCACTGCGCCACGGCGCCCTCTTGCACTTGGAATCGCCTTACTTCATCGCTTTATATGACTTTATAGCGACATTCCCGCCTTGTATGGCGTTGGATCTTCTGATCATATCGAACTTTGTGCTTAGCTTAGCTTAGTTTCGCTCCGCAACAAGTTAAAAAGAACAGCTCTTCACTGCAAACGTAAGTGTGTTAAACAACACGCAGAAGTGGGTTAAATGACATACATATATAAGTGTCATTTGACACACTTTGATATTAAATGTGTCACTTAACACGTTTTATCTTTGAAATTCAGCCACCTGTTCGTGTAAAAACTATAACGCGTTCTGCTATTTGTGTGTTCCAGCGAGACACTTATTAATAATTTACACACTTGGATCAATCAATCAAACAAAAGGAACATTTTCCAACAATATGTTACCTTGCCAGAAGTAATTTGCGAGTCGGATCCACTGGACTCTCAATCCAGTGATCCGTTTCATATCTCAAGGTTCCCATGAATACTTCGAGGTTCGTCGACCAGAAACATTGTTCCTTGTTTCTTGTTTGATTGAATTGAATATTTGTTTTTTTGTTTAGAGACTCGCGCAGGTTCAAGAGATTTTCATAATCTCTTATGATGTGTTGACACACACAACCTGAACGGAGTGCAGCGGTTGGGGTCGTTGATGTTCGTTCACTACTCTCAGGGGTGGTTGTCCTAGACCTAGATAAGACGAGAGACGACCGAATTCCGCGTTGCTTATAGTCGGTAGTAATTCGTTCAAGCACTTTAGTATTGCATATGCAGAGAATGAATTTCGGTTGACCATATACTGTGAGTGTTATGCCTGCAGAAGTACGTCTGGTCACTTTCCATTCACAACTGCGTTGCATACTTTTCGTCCTTATAGGAATTACTTCTTCTTGGCTATGAAGCGAATTTGAACCATAAACCTTCCGCTCGGCGGTCGATGATGTTAACCACTGCACCACGGAATATCATGATAATCATGCAATCCAGCTTGATGGTTTGAGGGTGGCGGGCCGCAGTTGTTAGTGTGTTGGACTCTGGCGCGCGATGAGCTAGTTCGGATCCCGATAACACAATCGCCATTGGATGTTTGTTTCGCGGCGTCCCTCTTCCGCGGGGTACTGGCAAAACCCCCCGTAGTATAACTTGCCTTGAAAAAGCTTCTCGACTCACGTAGTTCGGAATAGGCATCAAGCTAAGGTCCCTTTCACCTGTGTGAGGAATAAACAACACACAACATGGAGGATTGAATAGAACCTTGGCTCTGGTCTTTCATGGGCTGTAACGCCACCAAAAAGAAGAAAGAAAGAAGAAGAAGAAGTGTCGCTGCACAACAGGGTATAGATAGTTTACACACCATAGAACGTGTTGAAGTTTTAACACGTAATTATTGCAAAGATCAAAACGTGTTAATTGAAGCGTTTAATGCCATTTACACACTTCTACATATGTGTCAAATGACAAATTTATATGTGGTACTTAACACATTTTTGCGTGTTTTTTCACACAATAGTATTTGCAGTGAGAGACCGCTCCAGACTGAGTTTTGGAGTAGTTAAAAGTGGAGCTCGATTTTAACAAAAAAAAAAAACCGTTTAACGACTAGGTCCATTACTGAATGAATTGGTGAGTTAACAAGCGAAATTGCCAAATTTGAGACTATTCTAATCCACACAAGGGCCACAATGTGGCCAAGCATCCATAAAACCTCGCTGTTTAGTGCGAATTGTAGGCCGGCGACCTGCACGGTCTGTGTGTACAGTCACCACGGACTGTAGCGCTAGCTACGTAAGTAAGCAAGAGTAACCGGTAACTGATCAGGAGACCGCCAGGTCCCCTTATGAATATTAAGATGTTGGAATCGTGTGCTAGCTACTAGCAGATTGCGCCCTGTCACACAGTCTATTACCCTGAATTCGTTTTCGGACGTGGTATCGTGTAGGCTGTGCGTCCCTGCGACTCGTTCAAATATGTCCTCCATACCCAGCCTCGCGTTGTAATCGCTTGGAACAATCTCGGTGTCAAGCTAGGACATTGACCATATGTTCTATCCAGGAGGACATATGTAGAAGTCATCTTGACTCTGTCGTCTTTTTCTTCTGTGGGGCGTGGACGCATACCAAGCTGATGCTGAGGCGTTCGCTCACATACCGGAAGCTTAGGACTTTTTGCCTAAGTTCAAATGGGCGTTGTTTGTTTTCGTTATAGGGTTTTCCGTAGTACATATCACAGTTTTTCATCCATCCCATCTCACTTCATGGAGCTCGGTAGTGTCTGCTTTATAGTAGCTTGAGGCTTTTTCTAACAATTAGAAGTTAAGGGACTTGACGTTCCGGGAGCAGAACCGATACTCTTGTCCTTCTATACGTTTACAGGGGTTGATAAGATATGTATATATTACATATAGTCCGTCCATTAAATCCGAGGCTTGTGGTTGTTTCTGAGTGATGATGGCTTTATTTGGCTTACTAGGCCGTGGTCCAACCGAGTAAGCTTGTTTTTTGGGTACGGAACTCGCTATTCGCTTATCTCCGTATGTGATTTCCAGGGGAAATCTTTAGATGGCACCATGAGGATAGATGCTTCCCCTATGAGGCTTTTGTAAGCCCTTTGCCATCCCTTGTGTAGCGCTCCCATTCCTAAAATGCTGCATTAGGTTATCTACATATTGTTGCGGAGACACAAACCGACGGTTAAGTTCGAATTTCGCTGTCGAAGTTCGAAAGCTCTCTTGAAGCGGAGATTGCAATGATGTCAACTGTCAACGGCCTTATGCTAATTGTCAGAACATTCTAGATACTTCCGAAGAGGAATTTCCGACGGCGAACATTCGAGAAGGTGGACCGAGAGCTATATAAGCGCGAACACTCGCCCTCGGCATTCATTCAGTTTGTGGAATTGAACAGCGTGTGACAAGTCGGTGTGATCAATCGATAAAACAGTGGGAAAATAAAAGCATTCAATAAGGGTTTGTGGGTGTAGTAAAGCTTAAAGTGTTCAATAGGTTTTGGATAATAAAGAAATGTGGTGAAGCTGCACAGATAATTGATCTGTGGTGAAACAAGGAAAGTGTGTGTGTTTTTAATTCGGATAAGAAGACAAATGTAGTTTATCGCAATCCAGTGGTGCGAACCCTATTCGGCGTGGGATTAAATTTCGTAACAATATATATATATATATCTGTCTGATCAAGGGTGTATGCCAGGCTTTCATTCGCGTCTCAAAAAACTCTGAGATCCCCAGAAAGAAAATTACAGATGACTCATCAGGGGTCTAGTTCTGCTCTAGGTCTGCATACATACATACATATGTACGTCTTCGGTTAAGTCTCTTGTGATTTAATGAGACCTTAAGGTACACAACTGCAGATGGCGAGACTGCTCTGCTTGTAGGCAAACTGCAAATGTCCTCTCAAGACACCTCCTAGAGACACTATAAGGGGCTATACTTATTTTGAATTACACCCCGACTTTACTTACTTACTTATCAGGACGGCAATCCATGGAGGTTCTGAGCCTGAGGTATAGCTGCCTTCCATCCTTGACGCTCCCGGGCACGCTGCCTCCAGTTAACTAGACCAAGTTGTCTTGCATCCGCGAATACCTTGTCTTTATACCGGAGGTTCGGTATTCCTCTTCTTCTGAAACCAGGAGACTCGGAGTCCCTCTTAGCTGGCGCGTTGGTGTTCATGCACTCGAGCCAATATAGTCGACGGATCTTTGCCTTCCGGACTATATCCACATCTTTGTACAGCTTTGTACCCCGAGGTAGACAAACTCCTTAACCAAGGTGGTGAGTGACGGATCGGTTTTTGCTTGACAGCATGTACTTTGTCCTATCCTCGCTGACTTTCAGACCACCTCGCTTCGCCCGTTTCTCAGTGGCCGTGAAAGCTTCTACAACGTCACGAAACTCGCTGGTCTTTTCCAGGATTTCTCAAGGTGTGAATATTTGGTCTATAGTCGATTTGCCGATCCGGAAGCCGCACTGGTAGCTGCCGATTAGTGCGGTGCAAAGGGGCTTTGGACGTTCACACAGTACGCTGGTCAAGATCTTGTATGCGACATTGAGCAGGGATATATGTACCTCTGTAGTTCTTGTAGGAGGTAGTATCACCGTTTTTGTGGATGGGGCAACTATAAATTCTACAGATGATCTGGTGCATGCTCCTTACAAGAACATCACCTCCAGCCTTGAAGGGCTCTGAACCCGCGGCCTTGGACTACTTCAGCTGTTACAGTTGGGATTTCCTCAGTCCCTACCACTCTCTCGTGCTCATGGTCGTTAAGCAGCTGCTGGAAATGCTGCTTAAATACACCCACTATTCCCTGCGAGTCGTGAACAACAGCCTTTCTTGAAGCCTTCTGCTTGTCCCTATACTCCTCGATATCCATGAGTTGGAAGGCTGCGAAGATTCTTTTTTTTAGTCACAACAGTCTTTTTAACTCCCTTTCTTTGGCTCGATACTCCTCTCGCGCTGCCCTGGTTTTTCGCTGCAGCGCCTTTTGGCACGCCTCGTCGGTTGCTGCCTCATTCTGCTTACATTCGCCATTGTACCTCGGGTTTCCTGTCGGGGGTGGTAGGTAGCCTAAGGAGTTCTCGGTTACTTCCTGAATGGCTGTGCGGCAATCCAGCCACATACTGTTGACATTTGTGCTCGACCTAGGCATACCGGAGTCGCTTAGTTGCTCCCTGTAGACTCTGGTAATCCCCGGTGTGCTCAGGCGTCCGATGTCGAACCTCCTCATGGGTGGGGTCGTGCAGCTTTCTGACATTGGATAGTCGAGCTCTGAATCTTGCTGCTACGAGGAAATGGTCAGAGTCGACGTTTACCCCCCTGAATGTTCGCACATCCAGGATGTTTGACGAGTGTCTTGTGTCAATGAGCACCTGGTCGGTTCGACCATCTGGAGATCGCCAGTTTGCTGTGTGGATTCGCTTGCGGGGAAATCTTGTGCTACTTATCACCGCATTACGAGCTGTCGCAAAGTCCGTGAGTCGGAAGTCGTTATCTGTTGTTGTATCGTGGATGCTGTGCTTTTCGACCACTCCGCCAAATGTGTTCTTCTTACCAATTTGGACGTCGTACTTCGGACAAGCTCCGTAGGCGTTGTCCAAGAGGTCATCGAAGTCCTCTTTGATGGGGTCTTCAGCTTCTTCGGTAGGGGCGTGTGCACATATGAGGCTGATGTCGTAAAAACTGCCCTTGATGCGGATCACAGTCAGGCGATCACTTATAGGTTTAAAGTCGATCACCTTCGACCATAAACGCTTTCCCACGACAAATACGCACCCCAATATTTGCAATATTTTGTGACAGCTGTTATAGATGTCGCAATCTCTTTTCCCCATCATACCGTTTCCTATCCACCGTATTTTCTGGATCGCAGTATACTGCGTGAGGGGGGTTGTTTCCAGTGTATGAGCAGCTCCAGGAGTGTACAGGGTTCTGACATTCCAGGAGCATACTCGCAAATCTGTCCGTTTATCGGAGGCATGTTTCTCTCCCATAACTTGTTGTTTTATTACGTGGGCGGGTTATTGGCACGTCGCACAACCGCCAGTCTGGTCGGGGTATCGTAACGCCCTCTTGCCTAGGGCGATCACTGCATAAATTTGTTCACCTCTCAACGGTTGTTGTAGAGGCTATCCAGAGGGCGCCGCGAGGAGGCTATATGTCAACTTGACCCGGGCATTGAAACAGGGATCGTTGCTGGCATCTCTGTATGTCCGAGCCCATGCCCTCTAAACACCTGCTCGACATCAACCCTAGTAAGACGTAAATAAACTCAACGTCACTAAGGTTGCAACTCATGTTTTTTTTTTTTCTACATCCGTATGAGCTGATAGAGCTAGTAAAAGGACTTAACGATATTCTACCTTTCAATTCCAAATACCTGTCCTTGTTGGCGCATTGCATAGTGTTGGTCGTAAGGCCTCTCATTGATTTTTTTTTTTTTTTTTTTTTTTTTTTTTTTTAGAGACTCGCGCAGGTTCAAGAGTTTTTATATTCTCTTATGATGTGTTGACACACACAACCTGAACGGAGTACAGTGGTTGGGGTCGTTGATGTTCGTTCACTACTCTCAGGGGTGGTTGTCCTAGACCTAGATAGGACGAGAGCTGACCAAATTCCGCGTTGGTTATAGTCCGTAGTAATTCGTTCAAGCCCTTTTAGTATTGCATACGCAGAGGATGAATTTCGTTTGACCATATACTGTGAGTGTTATGCCTGCAGCAGTACGTCTGGTCACTTTCCATTCTCCACAGCGTTGCGTACTTTTTGGCGGTATAGAAACTACTTTTTCTTGGCTATGAAGCGAATTTGAACCATAAACCTTCCGCTCGGCGGTCGATGATGTTAACCACTGCACCACGGCCACTCAATTTGCAGGCAGAAATCAAAAGTAAACACCTCAATTGCTCGCTCGACCTCCAATAACCACACCAGTGAAAAGGAGAAATTCCCAATAGCCCGGCTGTGACCAAACAGATCCAATGGCTACCCATAAGCACTGGAGTCGACAAACCTTTTACTAACTGAAGTATTTGAAAAATTTTAATTTAAGATTCTGTTGTAGCGTGTCGCTCGTTTGTTTCAGTTGAAATGCTAAAATTCTCGCAATTTCTTGTTCGTTAAACCGTCCAACCTAACATCCACCTCACATGCCTGGACTTCACTTCCATGGAACCAGTAGTAGTAGTACATAGTCAATACAGAAAAAATACAACAATTCTGTCCACTCGGTTAAGCCATCAACTAACAAAAGAAAATGAAAATAAAAGCAAATATCCAACAGATGCACAATACAATATAACGAACGAGAGAGAAATTATGTTCCACTCGGGCACCGATAGTGAGAAACGATGATTGGGTGATTGGATTGGAAGCGACGCGGTACGCGGGAGCGCATCATCACGAATATGGACGTCCAATGAATATTTCGAACCTCATAGCATCTTAACATGCATCATCGTGATGATGATGACAATGATGATGATCGTCATGGAAACGTCATCATGCAATTGCACACAGGATGACGTAGGGAATTGTTTGTCAATTTGGAGCATCTTTATAGGCGCTAGCCCATAACACGGCCATGGCTATGGCTATGCGATAGCTACTGCAATGCTGCCCAATGACCAATGCAAATGACAACGGATGTACGAGTATGTAAATATGCAAATTAACAATATGCATCCGCTGGATTTGTGGATTTCCAAGAAAGCAAGAGAAAATCCCGCGTTGACTGCGCGCAGAATCCAAAACCGTCGTCGTTCGTCCCCACATTGTTGATGTCTCAATCCACGATCGAGTGAGAATCCCCGAATGCGGTATGTAGTACCATACGATTCGAGGAGTAGCCATTGTATGAATGTGTGATGCTCGTGCAACTCGCGCATTTCCATACCAGAAAAGAGCTAAAGGAATGAAATGAAAAGGATGCGGTGACACGATGATGCAGTACACAGACACTGGTACAGGGACACGGGGACGTGGAATGCGCTTTCTGGTCGTTGTCGTGCCTAGAGTACCCTCGCCTATAATGTGACTTCTATTGGAGGCTTTTGCTCGCTCTGTTCGCGCAATGATATGCCGGAGCTAATGGGATGCATCGACATGTCGACTGGCGATACTTTATTTCGTGGAAATTTCTGACTGACATCGAAATGGACTTATAAACAAATTAATTCACCGATGTCATCGTCGTAGTCGGAGTCGAAGTCGAAGTCGGTTTGTAGCAGTTCCCTCAATCCATTGGCTTTAGTGTCATCGAACATAGGTCCATGGTGTGCGGATGGTAATGTGGAATGTTGATTGTGCTAAGTTGGAGGACATTTTTGTCGAGAGAAAGACAATTGGCAGATGCTAATTGACACTTTAATCCCGAAACTAACCGAAGAAAGTGATAGGAAAACAAAGTGGTAGAGACCAATCGAACCAATGCTGTTCCAAGGCGTTTCCTAGAAACAGATCTCATTCAAACCATTCAATGAGCGCCCGACCTCTATATGTACTTGAAGCAGACACCATATGATAGATGCGAGTGGAAACGGCAGCAAGCAGCACGAAAAGCACATTGTACGCTTCAATGGAACACAATGGGGTCCAATTTTCTCTTGAGTCTGCACAAAACGGCGACAATCCCTTAATCTGCAAGATCAAATATCCGGCCTATTTTTGCCGCAATATCGTAGATACTTCTTCTCATTTTCAGTTTCACCCCCTCTTTCAAGTGCGAATAGATATTGTATCTTTTGTTGGCATAAAAACCGTTTTGACTTTATTCTACGATTCTCTTTTGGAAGTTTTTTGCTTTATTCCTTGCTGATTCGTCGTTCTTCGTTGTGGAAGGGTGCTAGAATAGGGTGGTTGGGCAGAACGACTTCTGCTGACAGTCCATCCGATGGTAAGCATAATAACGCAATATAATAAAAGTAATAATAGACTGATATGATGTTGTGGTAAACGGATAAGATGTATGGGAATGGATGGTTGGACGGTTTGGTGTTTGTGAGAGGGATGGAAGCCGCTGGTTCAGTTGATTGTTATTGTGGCGTTGTATAGAGTGTGTGGTTGTTTTATTTATTTTCGTTGAGATTGTGGGTGCAAAATGGTTTTTGGGGTTGGTTATGGGAGCGCAGAGTCCATGCTGGGATATTATAAATTCGAATTTTGTCCTAATCCGTATTCACGGTTCTGGAGAATGGAGAGTTATGTGAATTTATTACATTTGCGGTTGACATTTTGCCCGAAGATTTCCGAGTTTAATACGTTTTTGACCAGACACACCTTCATATATGATACATCGGGGTACTTTCTGACGCCGTGGGCATGCCAGCTCCTTCTTCTTCGGCGCTACAGTTCATGGCGAACCTGGGCCTCCTTTAAAAAAACCCTCCAATTGACACGGTCTTTCGCCAGCAGTCATCAGTGCTGCACTACTAATTGGTTGACGTCCTCTTCCAATTGCGTGCGCCACTTTAACTCGACCTCGACCGACCCCGACAGCGTTGCCCCTCAAGACAGGATTAAAATACCTTCATGGCCGGAGCTGTGATTTCCTTGCCCTCTACATGACATAGCCATCTTAGGCATTTCATCTGGAGACGTCACGATAGGTTCATGTTGCTGTACAGCTCGTACTATTCACTATTAAATCTTCTCCTCCTTACTTACTTACTAACTTAGGTGGCACTACAGTCCATGGTGAATCTGGGCCTCAACTAACAAGCGCCTCCAGCTGGTACGGTCTTCGGCCAGCTGTTTCCAGCGCCGCACGCCCAGTTGCTTAAGGTCCCCTACCACCTGCGTGCGCCACCGTATATGCGGCCGTCCTCTGCCGCGCCTTCCTTCCTTCGAATACTCTTCGGGTCGGAGCTGTATTTTCCATGCGCTCTACATGGCCTAGCCAACTTAAACGCTGTATCCGTAGACGTCGTACCAGGCCCATATCGCTGTAAAACCCGTACAGTTCTTCATTAAATCTTTTCCTCCATACTCCGTTCGAACAAACGGGACCGTAGATAGAGCGCAGAATTTTCCTCTCGAAACGACCAAGGCCGTCTTCATCCGCTTTTGTTAAGGTCCAAGCCTCTGCGCCGTAAACGAGGACTGGGAGATTGTCACCTTGGTCTTCCGAGAGAGGGCTCTACTTCTCAATTGCCTCTTGAGCTCAAAGAAACAGCGGTTGGCAAAGTGATTCTGCGTTTTATCTCAGCGCTATTGTTGTTGTCGCCGGTCATCAGTGAGCCAAGTTATACGAATCCCTTGACCACTTTAAAGTTATATCCGCCCATAGTGACGTTCTGGCCAATACGTCGGTGTTGACCGTCTCTTTTTGATGAAAGCAGATATTTGGTTTTACCCTGATTAACCTTGAGACCCATTTTAGAGCCGCTTCTACCTCAATGCTTACAAAGGCCTCATTGACGTCTCGCTGTGTCCGTCCGACTACGTCAATGTTGTCGGCGTACGCAAGCAATTGCGTAAACTTGAAATAAACCGTACCTCTTGTGTTGACCAGTGACTCTTGCATGATCTTTTTAAACACGATGTTGAAAAAGTTGCATGATAGCGCATCATCGTGCCTAAATCCTTTGTTAATATGAAAGGTCTCGGTTTGCTTATAACCGACCTTAATGGAGCAGTGAGAATTCTCCATTGCCATCCTGCACAGTCGGACGAGTTTGGCAGGGATGTTAAAACTAGACATGGCTTTGTACAGTTCATCTCTATAGATCATATGGATCCTTGAAATCGACGAAAAGGTGGTGAGTGTCGATTTGATATTTCTGGGTCCTTTCCAAGATCTGCCGTAGCGTAAATATTTGGTCTATTGTGGATTTATCTGGCCTGAAACCATACCGATAAGAGCCGATCTGGTTATCCACAAACGGTTTCAGGCGTTCACACAATACGGCAACGCAGGCCTTGTATGCGATGTTAAGGGGACTTATTCCCCTGTAGTTGGCGCAGTTACAGTGGTGTCCTCTCTTATGGGCTAGGCAAACGATGCTGAGATTCCATTCGTCGGGCAAGATTTCCTTCGACCATACCTTGCGAGTGAGATGGTGCATGCACTTTATCAGCTCATCTCCAGCCGCCTTAAAAAGCTCAGCAGAGGGCCGTCGGCGCCCGCGGCTTTATTAGACTTAGGTCTTGATATCGCTACTTTGACTTCGCCTAGGTCAGGTGGATGGAATTCTCTTACATCGTAGTCCATTACGAAGGGACTATTCTGGCTGACAGCGATATCTTGTCTGTCATCGCCATTATATTCTGCAGAAGTGGTCTTGGCGAATCCTCAGCATCGACTGTGGTTCCACTACCAGCTCTTCATTTTCATCCCCGCAGGCCTCCACTCTGGCTTTGTAGGGATGGCATGTTCATTTCTCCTTATTGTAAATCTCCAGGGGTCATTCTTGCGGAAGCATCTCTCCATCTCCTCGATCTCACGCTTTCCGTGCTCTCTCTTTTTTCTTCTGAGAAGCGTGTGTTCCTCTCTTCTCTTCTGCTCATAGGACTTATATGCCTCTTGTTTTGGTTAATGGGCTTGTTCGTATTGTTCGTCGAACTAGGAGTTTCGAGGTGGTGGTGGTTTGAAACCCAGCACCTCTGAGGCAGCGTCTTTGACGGCGCTCTGCCAATGCGCCCATTCCTGCTTTATTGTTTGCGCTGCTGTTGTTGTTTAAAAAAAAAAAAATTTAAAAAAATTAGGATTCTGGCGGTCTCTTACGATTGTAGCTTTCCGACATCAAACTTACGTTGATCTACTCGACTCCTAAGTCAATGGCATAAAAGAGGTGGTAGACACAGCAACTAAAGCAATATAGGAGGAAAAATGGCGAGGAGGCACAAAGGAATACTGTGCGGTAGTAACATTGGACGTTAGAAATGCCTTTAATTCCGCAGAATGTACGCACCACATTACCTTGTGAAGATAATCCTTAGTTACTTCACTAACAGGAAGCTGAGGTATCAGACGGACGATGGCTTTAAGTACAACAATATCTTTGCGGAAATCCCTAAGAAAGTCTTCTGTGGAATGACGTAAGTCTGCAATTAACGCTGCCACAGGGAGTTAAGATTATCGGTTTCACTACGACATCACCGTAGCAAAACGCATTCACGAGGTAGAGTCTGCCTCAAATGAGGTGGTCGTCAGGATCAAAAATTGGCTATAGTCTGCCAATCTTGAACTGGCCGACCAGTAATCGGTAGCTTTCTTAGTAACCAGGCGAAAGACCGTGAAATACGCAAACTTCCGGGTTGAGAACTAGCCAATCAAGTCTAAAACAGCCTTAAAATATCTGGGGGTAATGCTCGACAACCGACTTTATTTTAAAGCACATGTCGAATACTGCAGCAAAAAGTCGTCTCAAATGCAGGCATCGCTTGCCAGAATGCTGCCGAACATCGGTGGACCAGGATATGCAGGGAGGATTCTTCTTTCTAGAGTGGTAAGTTCAATACTCCTGTACGCGGCGCCGGTCTGGGTGAGAGCCCTTACAACAGAGAGGGACGAGAAGAAAGCTCTTGTCTGCATACAGGCTCTGCGAAATAAGGTCAGTGTTATCCGGTGGATAAAAGCCGAAGAAAGGGCAACATCCACAGAATTATGGCAACATCCACAGCATTATACCACCTTATGCAATTCCTGTCAGGTCACGGGGCTATCTCTATAGATTTGGACACGTAAGCTCGCCCTTCTGTCCAGAATGTCCAGAGAAAGAGGAAGAAGCAAAACACGCCATATTCCACTGCAGACGCCTTGCAGAGGCACCAATGGACCTGCCGATCCCAGAGCTTCAAATAAGCTGTATGACAAACTCAGAGGAATACTGGCTGGAGATTTGCTCATTTATAGCGAGCGTGCAAAATGAGCTGAGAAGGCTGGAAAGATTAAGAAGAGCTGAAACGATCGACTTGGAGCATATAGCATAAGTTGCTAACCAGCCCCCCGGGGAGAGTGCTTAATGAGTGCAGGGGCTACATGCCCAGGCTACAGGCATCTTTTCAAGATTATACATCCTTTCGCGCAACCAAAAAAAAAAAAACAAAACTGCTTCGCCTTTCCTCGCGCACGGTGGCGCACCCTTGAGGCCCAACTGGTGTGTGCGGTATCTCTTAGCTCTATATCACTGAAGGTATTGTACAATTACTTTCAAAATTCAGTAACGTTTCACGCATACAATCAGAAATTATGTGAACAGAAGAGACTTCGCCCTTGTTTAGAAGCGACCTTAGTAACAATCGTAGAGCAACTAACTAAGAATCAGCCCGTCCTATTTCATAAAGGGATTTCATCAGTCAAAAAATAGCATCATCTTTATCCATTCAAGATTGCTGAAGGTGTGAATGTTAACCTTGTCAGGTCATCACATTTACGGGCTACTGAAAATGTTCCACTAAAAGGGTCGCGGGGGTAATGCACGCACGCGAGATCTCCATGTAATCGATCCTCCGCCATCGACTCTAACTCATCAGGCGCTATGCCCAAGCCCACCCGGGCGAGTTTCTGGACTTGGTCTAACCACCTCGTCCTAGATCTGTCAAGCGGTCGCCTGCCTGATGGTATTGCATTCAAGCAAGGCTTCGGAAGTCGTGATGATGGCGACATAAGTCTCACGTGACCAAACCATCGAAGGATAGCCCTTTCCATTTAACATTGAGCTCACCGCGCACTGCCGTATTTCTCACCCCATCCCGGCGAGTAGCGCCCACAAGAGCACGAAGAAATCTCATTTCGGCAGCCTGTATTCACGATCTTATTCTTTCGGTCAATACCCAAATTGCATGGCCATAGGGAACAAAATACTGAGGTAAAAACCGCTAACTTGGCTTTGACACCAAGCTCGGTCTTCCTGATTACAGATCTCCCAAGCTGTTTCAAAATTGGCCCAGTTTGGCCAATCCTGCAGGAAAGCTCAGTATTACTCCTCCCATCACTCGTGAAGAAGACCCCGAGATACTTAAACTTCTCCACCTGCTTCAATGGGACTCCGCTAACATATACCGTGCATTGGACAGGTGTTCTGGAAACAACCATAACCTCGGATTTGTGCACGTTAACCCTCATTTCAGCATCAGCACATAAGGCCACACACCTATCTAGCGCGCGCTGAAGTTCCCTCTGGGAGGATGTGAGGACAACTTAGTCATCTGCAAAAAGAAGATTACTTACCCTCAACTCTCCCAATGTGAAACCCTCCTCGCCACGACTGCGCTGCAACATCCCGTCCATATATGTATATAATGAAATGGAGAGGTGACAAGGCGCGCCCTTGGCGAAGTCCAACGCCCATGGTGGAAGGTGTTGATTTACTACCGGTAACTCGAACACAGCCGCTACAATTTGTGCATAGAGACTGAATGGCCCTTATCAGAGGACCATCGATACCATATTCCTGCAGAACACTCGAGAGTATACCTGGAAAAACTCGATCATACGCCTTTTCCAAACCTACAAAGCAGCTGTAGATCGGCTTGCTATACTCCCAAGCCTTCTCGAGTAGCATTTTGTCGTGACGAAAACCGCGCTGTTCATCCCCTAACCTGGATTCGACCATAGTTCTAGAACGCGCCTCTAACACCTTAGCGTACTTTACTGGGGACATTTAAAAGAGACGTATACCTATAGTAGGAGCACTCTTTTTTATGCTCCTTTTTGAAAAGAAAAACAATCACCCCAGTCCGCCAACCGCATTCTCATGCCATCTTAATGACACGAGAGATCCATTGCCTTGAGCATTTCTGGCTTCATCTAAATCGACGGATTTACCAATTTTGACTAAGATGACTTCCTCCACCGTTGGACTATTCTCCGCCCCAGTCAAGACTATAGGTCCGTCTCCCTGAGTGCCCTGTTCGGGATTGAGCAGCTCCGAAAAGTGCTCGCTCCATCTGCGTAAGATGTCAACCTCATTGGAAGGCAACACACCATCTATGGTTTAACTCCTTCGATAATGTTGAATTTCCTTCCTTCCAGCCGGCGAATGGTTTACCAGAACACCAGATCTATGGTCGCTTTCCAACTTCTCGCCGAACTCCTTCCTGGACTGCTCTTTAGCTGCTACCACAGTAAATTTGCAAGTTCTTCGTGCACAGTGTACCGGTCACGGGAGGCAGTCTCCCAAGAGAATCCAGGCCCTGATGGCTTCTTTTTCTCTCTGATGGCTTCTTGAACTCCGGGTGTTTTAAACCACGCAGTTATTTTCTCGTCAAGAGCCGCCACACCAAGCCGCTTCTCTCCATAAACATCAAGTGCAGAGTCAGTTGTTGAAAATAGTCGCCATTCTTCCTCTACATGCGATGGAACAGTTGGAATTTGCTCAAACCCTTCGGATATGTTTCGTGTGAAGTGTTGCTCTGTAGTTTCCCCCACCATATGTGTGTAACCACTCTTGGTTTCCGCCTTGGCAGTCGAGGTACTCTATAAGTAAGATACAGCTTACACAAAACCAGGTGATGATCAGTTGACAGTTCAGCCCTTCTCAACACACGAGCGTCACAAACCGTCCGTTTCACCCATGATGATACCACAAAGAAATCCGTCAACGATTTCTGTTGAGGACTCCGACGATACCACGTGTATTTATGAATGTCTTTGTGAGGAAAGAAGGTGTTCATAATGGACATGCCGCCCCGGTTGTTGACCTCCCCGCGGTGCGAGCGGGCAACGAAGCGCAAAACCCCCTGGATATCAAGAAGGAGACCTGCTTCGGAAACTGTCTACTCTGGTGTGGCAGGGCCCCATTCGGAGCCAGGCCTAAAAGGTGGCAGTATGCGAGCGTCTGGTGGCCGGTCTGTTCCGCTCGTCAGCCGGTCGGGCTTAGCCTTGTGAGTCCTTACGGTGATAGAGGGGTATACACGCCATGCACTAACCAGTGCGTGCGGGGTGTAATAGGAAACAGACAACCTTGTCAGGCCACCCATATCAGTTCTACTCATATTTTCCCATGTGTACAACACAAAACATCTGCTGGATACTGTATTCCTATCTCGGAGAAACCTGTCACCAATTGTGCCTGTAAGTGACAATGCCATATCTTCATTTTCCAATCCATATACTATTCGAAACCACAATGGCACTGAAATCAAGCTGTTTCTGTAGTATCCACGCATTCATCGCTCAAGTACTCTACTCGATACCACAAAAACCGATTCGCATAAACACCTTTTCACCTAACGAATCCCTATTCCAAATCGATCTTTAAAAAACAATTTGCACGCAAATCTACGAATCCATCAACGTCACGGGATACAGTCAGATTAAAAAATTATCAGCTCATAATCCGAATCCTCCAAGGATCTCACCCAGATCACTGCGCTTAACCAAACAAACAATCAAATTGCAATTTCCCATTCAAAAACGGTACATACATACGAGTAGTACCAGAGTCCTTTCCGAAAGGAGAACACAAATCTCATAATCGATTGTTTTTGGAACACAGAATGTCGCTTTTGCCCTTTCGACTCATGAAATTGCAATCCGTCAATCGGAAAATGTGACATGTGTCAGGTTCCTAATCCGTGTATACAAAACGGATATTCACATTCTCACAGCGCTGACTGTGCCAGGACTATCCGCTTGGTCAGTAACACACGTTCGTCCTTTCTTTCTGTTTTTTTTTGGTTTTTTTTTTTGCGCATCGTCCTTAATTTGTGTCAACTTGACTTTTTCACAAGATTGAAAGGAAAAGTAGATAAAAGGCAACAAGCATGAGGCGTCGTCTTGTTATGAGGTGGATTCCTTGCGTTAAACCGATTATCTACTTTTGTTTAGTTGATTGCTTACCTGCTGTTTGACGAAGGTGCTCATACGCATGTTCGTCACCAACGTACAATAGGTACTTGTGGATTTGCATGGGATTTCTCGTGTAAGGGACGAATTTTTTGAGGACTCTATTGGAAAGACACTTATGTGGTGGACAGTAATTGCAATTTGAGATAGTGGCTCATTGTTGGATTGACAACGGATGACAGGTTAATTGACTGCTCAAAAGTGTGAGATGAGATGAGATTTTTTGCTGCAGACTTCTTGGACTCTGGAAATTGACTCCTTAATTACTTAGGTATTAATCCCTTCGGTTTAATCGGCGATCATTGAAAAGCTCAATGCACAACATAAAAGCGAGTTATAACCATTCGCTTTTGGTTTATATACGAAATAGCCTAATGAGCAGGGACATAGCAGTTCGCAAAACGTCATTCACGAACGTACGAATGTAAGTGAAATATCTGAAGAAAAACGAATAGTTATACTTTTTGATGTAAAAAGGACGCTTCAAAAACATGCCGAAAAGTGAAGTGTCTGCTGAGACTGTTGTGAGCTAATGCTAAATCTAGAGTGGTTTGATCGATTTCGCTACCCAAATATTGGTGTCTAAGAACAATCTAGCTCTGACCAGGCAATTACTGAAAAAGTCGGAAAAATCTTACAGCTGGTGAAGCAGGAGGGTAGGGCATTGACATGTAGGGCAAATTTGCTGATGGTACTCAACATGGCGTTACGCCAGCTCTGATCCACGCAAAGATGACATACAGCCTTCTCGCGCCACCCTTTGGAGAGTCTTCTCAATACCCGTTGAGAGGTGAACTGATGTATGCTGCGACTGCCCTAGGCAAGAGGGCCCTACCCGACCAGGATGGCGATTATACCTTACTCACTTACTTAGATGGCGCTACAGTTTGGTGTGAACCAGGGCCTCAACCAACAAGCCTCTCCAGCCGGCACGATCTTTGGCCAGGCGCTTCCAATGCCGCACGACCAGTTGGTTGAGGCCCCTTTGCAACTGTGCGCGCCACCTTAGAAGCGGGTTGGAGTCGAAGACTCTTCGGGCCGGAGCGGTGATGCCCATTTGCTCTACATGGCCTGGCCATCTTAGACGTTGGATCCGAAGACGCAGAATTTTCCTCTCGAAACGCCCAAGAGCCTCTTCATCCACTTTTGATAACGTCCAAGCCTCAGCGCCGTAGAGGAGGACCGGGATAATTATAGTTTTGTAGAGGGATACCTTAGTTTTTCGAGAGAGGGCTCTACTACTCAGTTGCCTCTTGAACCCAAAGAAGCAGCGATTGGCAAGAGTTATTCTGCGTTTGATCTCAGCGCTGGTGTCATTGCTGCTTGTCACTATCAGGCCAAGGTAGAGTAGTCCTTGACTACTTCAAAAATATAGCTGCCGAAGGTGACGTTCTGACCAAGACGTCGGTGTTGCGCATCTTTCTTTGGTCTTATCCCCATTTACGACTCACTGACGTCTCGCTTTGTTCGTCCAATGACGTCAATGTCATCTGTGTAGGCAAGCAATCGTGTAGACTTGATGTAGATCGTACCTCTTGTACTGGCCGCAGAAACCCGCAAGATATTATCAAGTATTATGTTAAGGAAATCCGATAACATTGCGTCACCCTGTCTAAAACCTTTTTTAACATCGAAGTCGGTTAGCTCATCTCCGACCTTAATGGAGCAGTGGGAATTCTACATCGTAATCCTGCACAGTCTGAGGAGTTTGGCAGGAATGTTGAAACATGACATGGCTCTGTATAGCTCGTCTCTATAAACACTGTCATATGCGGCTTCAAAGTCGACTAAAAGATGGTGCGTGTCGACCTGGAATTCATGGGTCTTCTCCATCATCTGCCGTAGTGTAAATATTTGGTCTACAGTAGATATTCCTGTCCTGAAGCCACACTGGTAGGATCCTACCAGAATGTCCACGAATGGTTTCAGGCAGAGAGGATCTTGTAGGGGATGTTCAGGAGACTTATCCCTCTGTAATTGGCGCAGTCTCCTTTCTTATGGACCGGGCAAACAATGCTGAGATTCCATTCGTCGGACATGCATTCCTCCGATCATATCTTGCAGATGAGTTGGTGGTGGATGGTTGGTTGGTGGTGGCGGGAAGTCCGTCTGCTCCAGCAGCTTTATAAGACTTAAGTTTCGATATCGCTATCTTATCATCGTCTGGCCTGACGGCGGCATTTCGACTATCATCGCCGTTATACAGTCTGCAGAAGTAGTCTTTCCACAATCTCAGCATCGACTGTGATTCCACTATTAGTTG
Source organism: Eumerus sabulonum (assembly GCA_951905685.1). Lineage (NCBI taxonomy): Eukaryota > Metazoa > Arthropoda > Insecta > Diptera > Syrphidae > Eumerus > Eumerus sabulonum. The sequence continues at coordinate 237,581,737 of OX645060.1, forward strand.
TCCGTGCTCACCCCTGCAGGCTTCTGCTCTGGCTTTATAGCCTTGGCATGTTTGATTTACTTTTTGGTAGAACTTTCGTTCCTGTAATAGCACCTCTTCATCTCCGCAATCTCGCGCTTCTCGTGCTTCTTCATTTTTCTTCTCAGGAGCGCATGCTCCTCCTTCCTCGCGGGCACCTCTCGTCCGTCGATGCAGTGTAGCCATGTATGCATTCTGTTTCTCTACATGGGCCTGTCTGCATTCGTCATCAAACCAGCGGTTTCTCGAAGGTGGTGTTTTGAAACCAAGTACATCTGAAGCGGCCTCTCTGATGGCGTTCTGACAACGAATCCATTGCTGTTCTATGGTTTGTGTGGATTGCATCGGTACTTGAGAGAGCTTGAGGGAGGCCTAATCGACGAAGGTCCTGGCGGTCTCCTACGATTGCAGCTTTCTGTCGTTTAATTTCGGTGTTCTTACTCGACTCCGTTGATTCCGAGAAATTCGCATCTGTACCTTGGCTGCACCAATTGATTGTCGTTTGACCGAAAGACCGGCAGGTCCCCTTATGGATGTTGAGGTGCAGGAATTGTGTGCTTGCTACTACGGGATTATCTCCCTCCATAAAGTCCACTAGCCTTACTCCGTTTTCTGAAGTGGTGTATAGGCTGTGCTTTCCTATGACTCCTTCAAAGATAGCTTAGCATTGAAATCTCCTAGAACGATTTTGGTGTCATATCTGGGACATTGGGCATATGTTCCGTCTTGGAGATCATAGAAGTCGTCTTTATGTCGGTCGTCCTTCTCCTCTGTGGGGGCGTGGACACATATTAAACTTCTATTGACGAGACTGGCGTTGATGCAGATAGTTATGAGGCGTTCGCTTACATACTGGAAACTTAAGACTTTTTTCCGGAGTCTGCCTCGAATAACAAATCCGCATCCGAATAAGCGGTGTTTATTTTCTGTGTAGCAGTTTCCGTAGTAGATTACATAGTTTTTCATCCGCTTTTTGCCTGGCCCATCCCAACGCACTTCTTGGAGTGGGTAATGCCTGTCTTATAGCAATCCAAAGAGTTGACCAGTTGTCCGGCTGTACCTGGTCTGTTGGCATTCCAGGTGCAGATCCGGAAATCGTTTCCTTTTTGACGTTTGCGGGGGTCGTCAACATGTAACCCGTCCGTATCCGAGGCTATTGGTTGTTTCTGAAAAAATTTTTTGTTTTACGCGATAGGGATGTTACCCCAAAACTAGCCCTCCGTATAACCCGCCATGTAAAAAGAATACTTGTTATTAATGAGAATATGGTCGCGGATGCGAGGATACAAGGCTACAGGGATGGATACCTACGATTTTCGAGTATGCTCGTGAAATGTAAGAACTCTCTACACTCCTTGAGCTACTCATCATCTAGAAAAGACCCCAAAGCCATATAAGGCGTATAATACTGCGGTCCAGGAAGTACGCTGGATAGGACAAGGAAAAGTAAAGAAGAAGGAGTAAACATTTATTACAGTTGCCACAAAAGGCTGCACTTTTTAGGATGCGGATTCGTCGTGGAGAAAAGGCTAAGTCAAGACCGCCTAGCTGTAATCCGCATCTAAGGCAGATTGTACTACATCAGGCTCATCTGTGAACACGCCCCTACCGACGTAGCTGAGGAACCCACCAAAGGGGATTCCGACGACCTCTTGGACGGCGCCTACCGCGCTTATCCGGTGTACGACATCAAAATCGTACTCGGGGACTTCAACACCAAAATGGGTAAGGACAACATTTTTGCCGAAGTAGTCGAAAAACACACGACAACAGACGATACGACAACAGACAACGAGTTCCGACTTGCGGACCCTGCGACAACTCGTAATACGGTAAGCAGCATTCAGATGGTCGAACTGGCAATCAGATTGACCACGTCCTCATAGACGCAAGACATGCGTCATACATCCAGGATGTTAGAACATTCAGAGGGCCAAATGTCGTCTCAGAATATTTCCTACTGGCGGTAAGACTCAGAGCCCGACTTTCCAATGTTAGAAATTTCATCAGCCTACCAAGAGGAGGTTCAACATTGGAAGTCTGAGCACCTCATAGATCGCCAGATCACGCCATAGACGCTCAGCCATCAAGGAAGCAGCTGAAATGATTATGGGCTATACGCCACCACCGACAAGAAACCCGTGGTATGATGGCGAGTGTGAGCATAAAAAGCGAGCGACCGACGAGGCGTACTGAAAGATGCTGGAAAGGGGAACAGGAGCAGCGCATGAGGATAACCGAACCAGGAGTAGGGAATAAAAAAAGACGCTGCGGCGAAAAGAATCTTCTACAAAAAAGTCAAATGCCTCACAGGGGGCTTTGAAATCGGCACTCAGGCTCTTCTATATTGCGAGAACGGTCTTGTTACCGACCTGCAGGGAACAGTGGATGTGTTCAAGCAATATGTACATATACAGAAGAGAGAGTGGTAGTGGATGAAGAGATCCCGCCTCTAGACGACGAAGTTGTGCCCCTACCCAACCAGCATTGAAGAAGTAGACATAGCTATTAAAAAGCTGAAAAGCAACAAGGCTCGGAAGGATTACCATCAGAACTCTTCTAAGCTGCAGGCGATGTTCTGGTAGGGAACATGCATCAGATCATCTGTAGAATTTGGGGGGACGTATGCATGACCGACGACTGGTATACCAGCTCTATATGCCCCATTCACAAAAAAAAAAGGCGAAACTATAGAGGTATATCCTTGCTCACTATCGCTTACAAGATTCTATTTTGTGTACTGTGTGAGCGCCTAAGGCTGTTTTGCACCGTACTAATCGGCACTTACCAGTGCAGCTGGCGACATTGTCGCAAGTTCCCAGCGCACTATTACGGAAGCTTTCACGGCGATTGAAGATTAGGCGAAACGAGCTAGTCTTCACATCAATGAGGAGAAGACGAAATACATATGTATGTATGCGGTCAAGAAAAAAGCGGTCCTTCGCCCATCACCTAGAACAAAATATAACGATCGACAGCGATGTATACATAATTTCGAGGTGGTGAAGGAGTTCACGTAACTCGGGGTAAACATCCAAGAATGAGATCATAGTGGAAATTCGACGCAAAATCACCCTCGGCAGCCGCTGCTACTTCGCCTAGTCGAAACAATTAGGGTCCAAACTACAGTCCCGAAGAACCAGGGTTATGGTCTACAAGACTCTTATCGTGCCAGTCGTGCTATATGTGGCCGAAAGCTGGACGATAGGCAGGAAAGCAAGGCTGAACCGTTGTGTGTTTAACAACGTCAGTACTGAGGCAATAGTGTCCAGCCTTCAGAGGGCCCAAATAAACTCGGGAATATGCAGGTGGATTGAACAAATGCTGAGTACTCGTAGAATAAATTCGGTGACAGGAGGAGTAAGTAGAAGAGTGAAGGTGGTGTTCTATCGCCTATCCTATGGCGCCTTGTGGTCGGCGTAATGGTAAGACTTCTAGAGGCAAATGGTTTTAACGTCACGGCCTATTTCGACGACATTGCTATTCTGATATCTGGGAACTTTCGACAGATCCTTAGCGAAAGACTAAGTTATGCACTGCTATTGGTTAATAACTGGGTTAAGGCGTAAAGTATGGGGGTAAGCCCGGCGAAAACCGAAATAGTCCACTTTACAAGAAGAAGATCTATACCAAGACACCCTTATCCTCGTATAAATGGTATCGATTCTGATTCAGAAAAAAATCTGCCAAATATCTTGGCATGATCTAAGACTCCAAGCTTAGCCTAAAGGACAGCATTAATGTAAAAACCAAAAAAGCCAACGTGGCACTGTATTCGTGCAGTTAAGCCTTTGGAAAGAGATGGGGCTTTAAGCCAAAAGTGGTATGTTGGTTGTACACTGCGGTGGTAAAACTTGTTTTAGTCTATGGTTTGATTCTCGGGTGGAAGGCATTTGAGAAGAAATGCCATCTTGAAAGTGTTTGAAGGGGTCAGGGGCAGGTTGCCTGGTGGTGACTTCTTCGTTTTTTTTTGGCGGCGCCACGGCCTATGAAGGGCCGTTGGTGTTATCGGGATCCGATCTCGCTCATCGTGCGTCAGAGTCCAACACACTAACCACTGCACCACTGGCGGTGACTGGATCAATGAAATCCACACCAACGGCGGCTCTTAAAACAATGCTGAACACTCCACTTTTAGATATGTATATACATATTACGAAAGCATCGCAGACACGATTGAGCTAAGAAAACTAGAATCTGATCTGTGGACAAGGAATAAGAGTCTTGGGTCGATGGGCCATATCGAGATTCAAAATCGAAACGTATTATATTACCCGACTTCCTTGCTGCGAAAGGAAATTCTTTACCAGAATTCCTTCCAGGGAGGAATGGACCAGAGGCACGGTACGTACGGAAAATTAACTGGCAATCTACCCCGACGGATCCAAAATCGATACCGGTACAGAAGCCGGGGTCTACAAATGTTGGCCGCCAGGCAGCCATCAAGGCTCCGCAGGCAACATGGATAAGATCCAATCTCGTAAAACTTGGCATAGAGAGGCTGGAGGAGATATTTGATGTCAATAAGGTGACCCTCTGTTGGGAAACAGGTCATATGAATATTTCCGGAAATGAGAAGGCGGACAAAGTGGCTAGAGTAGGATCAGGCGCAAACTTCATGCAGATCACAACTGAGGATAAATCACTACTCAGTACACCTTTCAGAGAAATAAAGACAGAGCTAACAGTGAAAGCCAATAAACGATATATGCGCAGCGGCAAGGCCAACAGGGCCCAACTGTGATAACAAAAGGACAGAAAGTCTGCTAAAGTTCAGTCGTGGGAATATTCGATTAGCAGATGGTGCGCTCACTGGGCACTGCATGATATCCTACCACGCAGCCAGACTAGTCGAGGAAAAATTAGAATTCGCCATCTACTGTGCGTATGCCTGGCACTAGCCCAAAAAAGGAACATATTCTTTGAAGTCACTTCCTTTCGGGACTAGAAGAGGTAAGTAACTTTGGGCTGGATAGACTACTTGGATTTTTATCTTCTTCTAAGCGGTTCAGCTCAACGGTAAATGTTTAGGTTTCTAAGGGTTTAACAATGAATTCCTAGTAGTCTAACTAAACCTTGGGCTTTCGTCACCCATACCTAACCTGACAAATTCCCTGACAGCCTTTATGATGATGGTGATCATGTATAAATCACCCTGTTTAGGGAACAGCGAATTCGATGGTCACGGAAGTGCCAAAGTCAGGTGGAGTCAAAGTTTGTAGGATTTCCTTTAATTCTCTCTTATCCCGCTCAGAAAATATTGCTACCAAAACTCACTCGAATTGTTTATACAGGATTTAGAGACCAAAGCATCATTTTTCAACACAAGTCTTTTAAAACCGAAATGTCCTTACCTCTTATACAGTAAAACCAACAAGCTAGGACAACTTGTTGGTCGCTGAACACCCTTCACAAACTAGGCCTAAGTGACGCTAACCTAAATCTCCTTACACGAACCCGGAAAATGACCTTCTTAACCCCCTTCTCCGGATTTAAAGAGCTGACTAATTCGCACAAATTTCATTTTCACACAAAACTTATGTGTGTAATCCGAGACTCCTCCCTATCCCCTGGCCAGGGGTTAGAAATAAATGTCCAGCCTGTCGTCCTTACTAATGAAATTATTTTTAATTATCCTTAATATACTTCTAATTGCATCAAACATACCCTTTTCATTGTCGCCAACAATACAATCAAAGCCCATTACCCATTGTCACCGTACTAACTCCATTTTCGTTTCTGCTCCGTTGCTGCACATACAAAAAAGGATTCAACCGTTCCTTTTGCAGGTCCTTTAGGTCATTTGTTCGTATTCACGAGAAGAAAATTGACCGACAAAACGATAACTACCTCAGCATCCCTAACTAACTACATAGTTGCCACTCTACACTAATTTTTCATTTTGACGATATATCCTTTATACGCACACATGCATGCATAAAAAGTCAGCGGGAGTGAATCGATAACAACCCTCTGCGTGACATAAGGCAAACCTGTCGAGAGGGGAAATTCGATAAAGCTATCCAATTGGTGAATTTTACATTTGTGGGGAGCAGCATGCGCTCTGGGGTACTTCTAAGCATATAAAACGCCATGTAATGGTAGTGGTGCTTATGCAGCCATCACCCCCGTCGGAGTCCTTTTAATGGAAACCATATCAATATGTCCAATTGTAGAAAATAATTACATTGTAACAAATTTCCCTCTTTGGGTAGTTTTCGTTTTTTCTTTTTCGTCCTTTTTGTATCCTGCTTTGGTTGCTTGATGGCGGGGTTGCCGCACGTGATATGTGATGCCCCCCGCTTTGGAGTAAAGAAAAGAAGGAAAAAAACTGACTTCAAAATGGCGTCGCTACAGTCCTGTTCGTGGTTGTCATTGTCATTGTCCTCGTCGGTCGTTCCTGTCGGTTGGGGACAATTAAAACCACTCAAACTGCAGAATACCGCTGACGTGGTGGTGACTCTTCTCTGGCTGCGCACTGTATCTGTATGGGTATGTGTGAGTAATTAAATGCCTATCGTTGGGTGAAATTGCCAACCATTAGCAGAGCCTTACCGTGACGTATCGTATGCGGGAGACTGGGACATCCATTTTCAACGGTAAAGTATAGTTCCTGTTTTCTTTGTTTTTATAGATTTTCGGGCAACAGGGAGTCCTGAGGACCGGTCACCTTGCCCGTCGTCGCCGTGGCCCTTCTCCGGCGCAACTTTGGAACTGTAATTAACTTGTTCGGGCATTATGTAGCATCATTGAAAATTGATTTTAATCATTAGCCGACCTGGTATCGAACCGTTATACGAGGAGATGGAGAAGAATTTTGTAGAGTCGCTTGCTGCTACCGGACCAATGGTGCGGTTGCCAAAGGGAGCAAGGTGACATGACAGCGGAGGTTTAATTAATTTTTGGGGTGGCGAAAAGGTCCTTTTCAGTGTTAATTGCTGATAAAGGGAGTAAAAGAGAATTTATTTGAGCGGTAGTTCCGTAGAGAGGAAAGCCACATCCTTGGACCCTAGATGGCACGGTTCGAGGGTGGAATTTTTATTCTTTTAGAAGAAAATTAGTTTTTTATTGTGCCGAGTGTAGGATGAAGAGGATCCGATTGGCTTATCAGTTTCTATAGCTCTTTAAGTGTATTGGAGTTTTACAATGTAATAATTGTTGTCGAGATTTTCACCGATTTCCAGAAGGTGAATGACTTCGGTAGGGCGGATGATGTAGTGGTTGATGCTACGTGTATTGATTTTTTACATCTTGGTCTGGAAAGGGAGCGGATATAAAGCGAAAAAATGTTTAAAATGCGGACGAAAGGTAAGAGATGTATGTACTTGTCTCTACTCGTGTCAGAAAATAGAGACTGTTCAGGCTTGAAATGCAAGCAATGCGCGGTATGCTTCAGATTTAACATGATCCTGAAGCAAACCAGTTTTAAGGTACTCAATCGGCTTTTACTATGACTGACGAGGTAAACACGAGTGAGCTTTGTTGTCAGGCAATAATTTTCGATCGAAAAAAAAACTTGCTCAGGTTATAGGCTAAGACATCTTGTTTACAGAGTTTGAGGGTACCCTTCGGGTATTTACATACTTACGTGGCGCTACAGTCCGGTGTTAACCTGGGCCTCAACCAACAAACTTCTCCAGCTAGCACGGTCTTTTGCCAGCTGTTTCCAGCGACGCTATCCAAGTTGGATAAGGTCCCCTTTCACCTGTGTACACCACCTTAGTTTCGGTCGTCCTCTGCTGCGTCGTCCCTCGGAGTTGGACTCGAAGACTCTTCGGGCCGGAGCTGTGTTATGTATTCGCTCTACATGGCCTGGCCATGTTAAATGTTGGATCCGTAGACATCGTACTAGCCCGATGTGGCTGTACAGCCCGTATAGTTCGTCGTTGTATCTTCTCCTCCACTCCCCGATTATACAAACCGGACCATCGAATTTTCCTCTCGAAACGACCAAAGGCCTCTTCATCCACTTTCGTTAAAGTCCAGGCATCTGCGCCATACTTCTACTTCTCAATTGCCTCTTGCGCCCAAAGAAGCAACAGTTGGGAAGTTATAGGGGTCTCCTTTCTTGTGGACTGGGCAAACGATGCTGAGATTCCATTCGTCGGGCATGCTTTCCTCCGAGCATATTTTACAGATGAGCTGATGCATGCGCCCTACTGGTTCAACTCAGACAGCCCGTCTGCGTCTGAGGTTTTATTGTTATTGAGCCTTATAAATACTAGCTTGATTTCATCTAGGTCGAGTGGACGAAATTCTCTTGCATATTCGTCCGTTGCGAATGGATCATTCTGCCTGACAGCGGTATTAGATCTTTCATCGCCTACAAAAGTGTTATTTTCATATTCTCAGCATTGACTGTGACTCTATTACTAACTGCCCGCCTTCATCCCCGCAGGCTTCTGCTCTGGCTTTATAGCCCTGGCATGTTCGGTTTACTTTTTTCGTAAAACGTGTTTACTTTTTTCGTAAAAAGGCGTGTGTTCCCCTCTTCGTTTCTGCTCGTGATGTTCACGGGTGGCTCTCGTCCGTCTATGGAGCATAGCATTGTAGGCGTTTTGCTTTGCAACATGGGCTTGCCCGCATTGTTCATCAAACAGGGGTTTCTAGCTGACGGTAGCTTGAAACCCAACACATCACAGGCAGCGTCTCTGATGGCACCCTGGCAATTCTCCTACTGATGTTCCTTGGGTGTCATTGGAGTTTGCGAGAGGTTGAGGTAAGCTCGATCGGCAAGGGCCCTAGCGGTCTCCTGCGATCGTAGCTTTCCGACCTCAAACTTTCGTTGTCCAGCTCGACTCCGTGGCATCCTTGATATCTTCATTCCTAACTGGGCTGATTGATGGTAGACTGATCTTGCGGTAGATACGGGAATGGTGTGCTAGCGGAAGGAGATTGTGCCCCGCCAGGAAGTCATGTAGCCAATGTCCGTTTTCGGTCGTGGTGTCGTGTGGGCTATATTTTCCCGTGATCGATTCAAATGCCCCGTTTTGCATTAAACTGGGAGATTTTTCTATTTTTGTGTCATAGCTGGGACTTTGGGCATATGTCATCATTGAGTCGATCGTCCATTTCTTCGGTGGGAACATGAGCGCAAAACAAGCTAATGTTACCGAATGGGAGCATTGCCAGAGCGCCGTCAGAGACCCTGTCGCAAAGGTGGTGGGTTTCAAACCTAGAAACCCCTGGTTCGTTCAACAATGCGAACAAGCCTATGCAGCAAAACTCAAAAACTCTTCGCGAAATCTATGAGCCGAAGAGAAGAGAGGAACACACGCTTCTCAAAAGAAAGAAGAGAGATCACGGAAGGCGTGAAATCGAGGGAGATGGAGAGATGATTGGCCGGACACAGCGAGACGTCAATGAGGCCTTTGTAAGCATTGAGGTAGAAGCGGCTCTAAAATGGGTCTCAAGGTTAATCAGGGTAAAACCAAATATCTGCTTTCATCAAAAGCGACGGTCAACACCGACGTATTGGCCAGAACGTCACCATGGGCGGATATAACTTTGAAGTGGTCAAGGAATTCGTCTACCTTGGCTCACTGATGACCGGCGACAACAACACCAGCGCTAAGATAAAATGCAGACTCACTCTTGCCAACCGCTGCTTCTTTGGGCTCAAGAGGCAATTGCGAAGTAGAGCCATCTTTCGGAAAACTAAGGTGACACTAAATAAGACCTTGATCATCCCAGTCCTCCTTTACGGCGCAGAAGCTTGGACCTTAACAAAAGCGGATGAAGATGCCTTTGATCGTTTCGAGAGGAAAATTCTGCGTTCTATCTATGGTCCCGCTTGTTCAAATGATGTATGGAGGAGAAGGTATAACGAAGAACTGTACGGGTTGTACAACGAATCGGCCTGGTATGACGTCTACGGATACAGCGACTAAGGTGGCTAGGCTACGTAGAGCGCATGGAAAATACAGCTCCGACCCGAAGAGTCTTTGAATCCACCCCCCGGAGGGACCTTATTCAACTGGGCGTGCGGCGCTGGATAAAGCTGGCCAACGACCGTGCCAGCTGGAGACGTTTGTCGGTTGAGGCCCAGGTTCACCACGGATTATAGCGCCAACCTAAGTAAAGTAAGTAACTAAGTCACCTCCAGCTGCTAAAGACACTCGCACTACGCTGTCAGACCAAATAATTACCATAAATTCTTTTAGAGGATATGGAGCTTTTGTGTCATCGTTTTTACCACAGCTCTCAAGTGCGTAATTGTCGTTGGTTATTAACATTAACAATTAGAACACGTCATGTCGCTCAAGATTAAAAACTACTCATGACTATATAAAAAAAAAAAAAGAACCAAAACAACCGCCTAAGCCTAATGGCTAATCACAAATCCAACAAATACTCTAGACTTGATCGTCTTCATGCCAGATGTACTCAAGTCCATACCGTAATCAGACCACCTAATCACAGCATAGCACCACAGCCTGCGCCACATCAAACAGCTTCTGTACTCAAAACGAATTAGTAGCTTGTTAGAAGCTATCATGACCCTCGAGCCTTATCTCTCAACCGACAATGGAAAATATACTAAAACGAAAACTGCATACGTTTCATACCGAGAAATCAACAAATCGTTTTTGAAAAACAAAATGAAAAAGTTCTCGTTCGTAACTAACCTCAAAGAAGTATTTATGTGAATGCCCGTCGTGGGGTCGGGCCTGCTAATCAGTTGAAATTAAAACTCAATTAATTTAATTACAAATCAGGCACAAAATAGCCAACAACATCATGTCCGATACGCAATCAAATCACTCAAAAATTCGAATAAACAATTTGCTTTTCGTTACGAAGAAATAAATTCAAGCAAAAAACAAAAAACAAATAATCGCAGACTGATGAGGCGCATTGCCAATTGCCAGTGAGTCGGTGATAAGGTTGCTGCCGAGTAAACAACCGCGAGAAGGAAAAAACCCAATTTCATTGCTCCTCACAGCTCTCGAATTGAAGTTCAATGCGAATGTACATTGCACTTTTATACAATCATTCATTAACTTGTACTTTGTGTGTGACAACGCCACCACGTCCGATTGGATGAAGACCAATTTTACGGCCATGAAGAACAAGAGTGGACTTGGTATTATGCTTGTGGAAGATGACGACTTCCCGAAACCACACATCGTCGGGGCTACTCTCCACAAAACATCAGCAAAGGTGTTGGCGACGCTGGATTCCCAAAACGACAGTCTATATGCACAGAACTGGAGTGTCATGCAAAGCACGCCGAATAAGGAGAAAGACCTCTGCACCTGGTTCTGCCAGTCGGCGACAAGTCTCTGGCCCGACTAATAGAACTCAGGTGCAAAGTGGTTTATCGATTTGATACAACTGACATTATCATCAAGAGCCAGGGGAAAAAATCGGAAGATGTAGAACCAATCGCTGTAGAAAAATCTACAGCCAGCAGTATGGTGGTTGCATCTAAAGCTGTAGTAAAGACGCCAAGATGTGACGAGCCAAAACCCGCTGCCACATCTGGGTCGACGACCACTAAGGGTCGTCCAAACAAAATAGCGAAACGTCCCCCAACTAAACAAGGGTAATCCTCGATGGGAAACAGATCAGAGGATCACTTCCATCGGGCCGGTAACTTCAATCGTGGCAACAACATGCCATTCCGAATGAAGGACTCGGCCTACCGTCGCAAGAAATAAGTGGGCACCATGCCAACGGTGCCTCGGACACCTTCAGCTTGCGACACTATCGCGACAGGAACTCCATTGGACTATTCCAAGAACTCTGGGTTCATATATGTAGGTAAGACTATGGGTCTCCAAAACAGGTTGCGTAAACTAGTTTACGCTACGGGAGGTTCTCCTCCTAGGGCCGCATGTGTGTGTTCGGCACTAATATAAATTTTCTCCCCATTCCAGAATTCATCACAAGGGACCTGGCAGCCGTCATTGTGGAAACCCCCACCGACGGAGGAGTAAGGTAGATCGTATGCGCCTCCGCTGACTTTTCTGGAGACCGCCAACAGATTCCTCCTACCGAGGTACAGGACCTGGACCTAGACCACCTGATTATCGGATGCGATGCCAATGCGCATCATACGGAATGGGGCAGCAGCAATACGAATAAACGAGGTGAGCTACTTTTTGAATTTTTGATCAGTAAGAGAGGCAACTGCGCCGTGGCGCAGTGGGTAGTGTGTTGGCCTCTGACGCCGACGACATGGGATCGAATCCCGACAACGGCCATGTCATCGAACGTGTTTTTCATGGCGCTTCTCCTCAGCGGAGTGCTGAAAAAACCTCCTGTAGTATAATTGTCAAGAAAAGCTTCTCGAAATTCGCCGTTCGGAACCGGCAATAAACTGTAGGTCCCTTTCACCTATGGGAAAATGAAATCACACACAACATGGGTGATTGAGAGAAGCTCGGTTTTGGTCCTTCAAAGACTGTAGCGCCAACATACATACATACAATAGAGGCAACAAACCTACCTTCATAAATGCGAATAGAGATGAGGTGCTTGACTTCACTATCTCTAGCCCATGTTGTTGACCACCAACACATTAGATTCAACATCTCCAGTGAGGTTAAGGAAGCTGAGGCTGCTCAAACGAACAAACTGGCCTCTTTTCCAAGCTCAGGTCGCCGCTAAAGAAGGTATGCTTCTCAAGTCGATCGAATCTATAGACGATATCGAAGAAGCGGCTTACCAGCTTAATGCAGCACTTACCTCATTCTTTAGGGACAGCTGTACACCCAGGACAAGTACACACATGCGGTGTGTGCCCTGGTGGAATGCACAACTTAAATCTCTAAGGAAATAGGTAAGATCCCCCTTTAACAGAGCCTAACGGAATAAAATTTGGACTCATTATAGATCTGCTCTAACTACATATAACCTCGAACTGAGGAAATCCAAGGGAATGTCTTGCAGAAAACATTGCGAGAACATAGAATCGCTTCCAACTGCTGCACGACTCCATAAAGCGCTATTCCAGGAGCACACAAATGGACTCGGGCTGCTTCGCACATCAGACGGCACCTTTACCGTCAATCGCAGGGAAACCTTGGAAACTTTGCTCGAGGTGCACTTCCCTGGTTCCACTCCCCAGTCGATGTCCTCTGACGATCAGACGAACGTCATAAATAGCATCGACAGTAGAACGAATAGCCTCTCTGGAAGACTTTTTAGCCCTGATAGGGTTAAATGGGCAATTGGTTAATTTAAGCCCTATAAGGCCCCAGGCAAAGATGGTGTCTTTCCTGCTATTTTAGAGAACACCATCTTATCACCGCTGATAGTTCTTTTTATGTCCTCCTTCAACCTGGGATATATACCCCAAATCTGGAGGGAGGTCAATCTTGTTCTCCTCCCCAAATTTGGAAAGCCAAGTGAGCAACCTAAATCCTATCGCCCTATCAGCTTGACTTCGTTCCTTCTGAAAACAATGGAAGAACTGATAGAGCTCCATTTAGAGGTATCCTGGAGAATCAGATACCACTGCATGCCAATCAGTATGCATTACAGTTTTTTTTTTTTTTAATTAAAACAAAAAGACAATTCTGTTCGCTTTGGTACTTCATTTGCTTAAGTCCAACTTAGAACTGGCTTACATTTTACAATTCCCACTCAACCCAAGCCTGGAATACAGGAACATGAGGAAATGCCTCCATTGCAAAGCGCTCATTCCATCCCACGTACCACTTCTCTCCTCTCTGCCTATTCCGACACGGCGTGATCATTCCGGTGTTCCGATGATGGCTTGCAAACTCGGGTGATGGTGATAAGCCCATCATTGCAGGTGCTGCGTTGGTGTAAATGTTCCTGTTTGCAAGATGTTGGGTGTTGGAGTACGATCTACTGGGAATGCGCTACACCACCTGGTGACGCGTGTTGAAAACAGCTTCACACACAAGGAGATCGCAATTTGCGCCTTCCTCGATATAGAGGGGGCCTTTGATAATACTGGCTATGATTCGATCACCACCTCACTATCCTGCGGGGGTGTGGACCATTCCTTTAATCACTGGATTAGGGCGATGCTAAATAGCCGTAGAGGCTGTCCACAAGGAGGAGTCCATCACCACTTCTCTGGTCGATAGTCATCGATGACCTACTAAGCAAACTAACCAGTCGGGGCTACGAGGTCATCGGATATGCTGATGACCTAGTACTCATTGTTACGGGCAAGTGTGAAACTGCTGCCTGTGAGCGCATGCAGCTTGCGCTTTAGTTTATCTCTGACTGGTGTGGCAGAGAGGAAGTAAAGTATCCAGGTATTGACCTAGACCGCAAACTCAGGTGGAACTCCAATATTAAAACTAAACTTACAAAAGCGACTAAGGCCATGTGGGCCTGTCGACGTACTTACGGTAAAACCTGGGGACTTAAACCTAATGTAGTCCACTGGTTATACACCGCGATAGTAAGAACTATCGTCACCTAAGCGTGCGTATGGAGGACAAAATCTGAGCAACAAACTACAATTGTTATCCTTCAACGCCTTCAGAGACTAGCGTGTCTCGGCTTTACAAGCGCATTTCCAACCTGCCCCACGGCAGCCCAATAAGCACTCATTCAACTCACTCCACCGCACCTTTTTATCGAAAAGGTGGCATTACGCAGTAGAATCAGAATTCTTTGCTGGGGAATAGTTATACCATGTAGACCCGAGGGTCACATATTATCCATATTACAGCAATTTCCCGAGCTGGATATGATTACCACGGTATCGGACGCATTGCCACATACCTTAACTTTCGACAAGTGATTTGAGATATTAATTCCAAATCGCTCAGCATGGGAAACCAGTGATCCCTTGCTTAATGTCAAAGGCCTTAGGTGGTATACGGATGGCTCCAAGATGGCTTCTGGCGTTGGCGCCGGCATCTTTGGAACAAATCGCAAGATCTCGAAGGCTCTGGGAACGAGTTCCAGCATCTTTCAAGCAGAGTTACATGCCGTCCTAATCTGGAGACTGATATAAGGGGAGTAACCATCACCACACTCTTTGATAGCCAAGCAGCGCTCAAAGCGCTGAGTTCGTACAGTACGAACTGGGATCATGGAATGCCATGATGCCCTACAAGACCTTGCCAAAAGAAACAATGTCAAACTCTGGTGAGTGCCAGGACACAAAGGTTTAAGGGCAATCCACCGATAAATAAATAGGTCCAGAACCATTCTGCGGCACTCCCAAGTCTAAGATCAAATTCTTCCTAGACATGTGGGGAAAATCGCAACACCTGTCCTTTTGGAACAGCGTTCGGGGACTCCGTCAATCGAAACGACTTATGCGGCTCCTGAACAAACACTCTATTGACATACTCAAACTCAATATGGTGGGTCTCAGAAGACTACTCAGCTATCTGACAGGACACTGCGGTCTGGGATATCATCTTAAAAAAGTCAGCTTCTCGTCTGAAACAGAGTGTCGACTTTGTCTTGAGGACGAACAGACACGTACTGTGTGTGTGTGTTGCTCTTTGCCATCTTGGGAAGCGTATCCTTCTCAGCGAAATTATGACTCCTGAGGGGATCACCTCGGCTCCATACAAGAAGCATTTTCTACTTCATTATGGAAGTGGATGAGCTCCTTGGCTAATCGGCTAACAGGTACAATAGATCTGCAAAGGTCGCAGTGCCAAAGGCTAATTGATAGCACTAGCCCCACAATAAAAAACAAAAAATCATTCGTTAACACCAATGTGGTATAATGTGATACAGAGAAGGTAAGGAATGGATTCCACAACTTGTCGCTGATGACAAATTGGAATTTCTGGACATTTCTGAAATACTCCTTCATCCCACACGAACGTCCGCGTGTGTCTTACTACACAAAAGTGATGATGCTTCACTCTGCGCGACAGTATTCGTATCCACGCGAGTATCCTTTTGCTTGTGGAGCATGTCTTTCCGTCACGTTTTGGTCTTATTTTTTTAATAATTTTTCCGCAGCCATTCCACGTCTGAAGATTTTTATCAACCACCCATCCCTAGTCGGGAGGCATCCTAGCTGCGGTTCAGAGATGATGGCTGCCTGGTGAATGGCCAACTCAATGCAACAGAAAATTAAGTAGCAGGCAATAACTAATTACATTCGCAATTATTTCATGTTTCGGCCAATTTACTGGGACAAATTTATCAGTGCGGTGTCATCTACTTAGAATTGATTGCGTCCGACCTACGCGTGCTCTGCTCCATCATGTCGCCACTTGTACCCACTGTGAATGGAATAGGGAGCGATGCTCTGTACATCTCTATGGCACAATGCCACATCATCTGTAACACCGAAACTGAAACTGAAACTGAAACATGAATCGCGCATTACTGTGAAAATGTGAATAAATGAAAATTTCACCATTCGAGATGAATCTATTCCGATTCTCTGCATATAGCAGACTCATTCTGCACGGATGCAGATGAATTACGAAAAGAGCAACAATTAAGATTTGTAATTTGATTACGAATACGATCCACAGACACTGGGAACAGGGATGCCCTTTGTTTTTTATGGAAAAATATTCATCTACGCGCAATCGTACATATGTACATAGGTACGCACATTCGAAATGGGACAATCGCTTTCCCAAGTGAGCAGCAATTAAAAATCCGGCGAATCAACCTCGTTCCACAATCTCGCTCGCTCGTTCTCGATACGCTCAATTTTTAATTGCGCTAATTAAAATATTAACTCCCTCACAGTTGGTGCTAGTGGCGTTCGTTGGCTTGATGGCAATTAAGCGCACTCCATGCTATGCAACAGTTGGGTAATTTTTTAATTGTAAATAAATAAGAATAAACACGAATTTATGAATGTATCTGTAGTTTGGCAGAGCTGCGGAGATGCATTTCGATACGTTTATTAATTTTTCCTCGAAACGGGCGCGCACAATCATTACACTATGTATCCGGGACGCACATTCGCCTCAACACCCACCAGGTCTTAGATACAGGAGTGTATGTACATACATACATATATGCTACTATTAGCTAGGTGAGCAAACAGATGCGGGTGAGCAATTAAGATACATTTGCGGCTATTGCTGCAATAAAAACTCACTCGAGTCGATTTCAATTTTTTGAGTGGGATCTAATTACGGTCGGTCGATTCATGTGCGGTGAGATTTAAAATTCAATTAAATGTGCGGGGGAGAGGGGCTGAAATAATGATTTGAAATTATTCGTGGAAACTGATGATAAAACAGAAATTAACATTTTCCACAGTGCGACGGCTGGGACAGCGGTCGAAAGGTCGATGCACTACAATCGCTTGCCAAATGTTCACTCTTTGGTAATTAGATGAATATTTCGTCTGTTTTCAGTATTCTCTTTGGTGAGGACACACTTAAAAGCATTTTTTTATTTTTCATCATAATCGCATTTGACGGACGGCAAAGGACTAACAAAGGCCTCATAGGTGTAGCATCTATCTGACGGATGTTGGCCTGCTAAAAAGCGAGAAGAGTCACCGAGACGAACATCTTGCGGCACTGTTAGTTAGTCCCATCCCCACCTCCTCGTGGTGCCAGCTGGCGATTTCCTATCGGAAATTGCAGACGAGAAAGTGCAAATGGCAAGCCTCGTGCGCCAAAGAACAAGATTAGTCGGTTGGGCTACGGCCTAGTAAACCGTAACCATACAGAACAGAAACACATACTCCGAAACAACCACAAGCCTCGGATAAAACGGACCGGATTAATGTTGACGACCCTTGCAAAAAACAGGCCCTGAACAGGCCACGTGCAGCCGAACAACTTTCAGACGTCCTAGACCGCTATAAAGTGAACATAACCGCCATCCAGGCAATGCGATGGAATGGACCGTGTATAAAGCGGATGGAAAACTGCGGCATTTACTACGGCGACTGCTATAGGGAGAGAGGACAACGAATGTTCCGATGCGGATTTGTTGTTCTAAGTGGACTTAGACAAAAAGTCCTAAGCTTTCGGCATGTGATCCAACGCCTCATAACGATCCGTATCAAAATTACATTTTTTAACATCAGCCTGACCTGCGTCCACGCCCCCATGGAAGACAAGGATAGCTCCGCCAACGACGAGTTCTACGATCTCCTAGAAATAACTTATGATCAATGTCCCAGCTATGACATCAAAATAGTACTAGGAGACTTCAATGCCAAGCAGGGTAAGGAAAGCATTTTTGAACGAGTAATCGGCAAACATAGCCTACGCGACATCACATCCGATAACGGACACAGGCTGATTGATCTTGCTACGCAGCGAAATCTCTATCTAGCCAGTACGTGCATCCCGCACCTCGATATACACAAAGGCACCTGACGGTCGCCAGATCAATAATCACTATCCAGATTGATCACATCGCGATCGACGTCAGACACACCTCCACTATTCTTGATGATCGAACTTTCCGAGGAGCCAACATCGACTCGGATCACTATCTTGTAGTAGCCTACGGTTACACGAACGCAGCGGAGTAGACTAAGAATACAAAGTTAGGACGCCGGAAAGCTACTATCGCTAGAAGCCGCTCGTGCTTTTACCGATCGCGTCGCCTTAGGCTGAACCTACACCGAAGACGACAAAACGTTTTTTTGTCGCACGACAAGAAAACGTTTTTCATTCTTACCCACACCAACCCTAACACTTACCGACAAGCAAAATGTTTCCGACGAACTGTTGCGCTTGGTGTGGGTTGAAAATAACAAATTCAGTCAACGTCGTTTGAAATGTCGTCTGATTCAATATATGTAATTATAAATTGCGCTCCTTTGCTTGCTTGCTTTGGTGGCGTTACAGCCCCTTGACGGGCCAGAGCCAAGCTTCAATTACCCACGCTGTACATACAAACATACATACATTTTCAGTGGCCCGCATGTTACACCTCAGATTTGTCCACGTTAACCCTCATTCTAACATCAGCATATACAGCCACAAACCTATCTAGCGCGCGCTGAAGTTCCGTCTGAGATAATGTGAGGACAACTAAGTCACCTGCAAAAAGAAAATGGCTTATCCTGAACTCTCCCAATGTGAACCACTCCTCGCCTCGACTGCGCTGCAACATCCAGTCCATATATACATATATAATGAAAAGGAGTGGTGACAAGACGAAGTCTTGTTGGCGAAGTCCAACGCCCACGGTGAAAGGTGTTGATTTACTACCGTTAACCCGAACGCAGCTGCTACAGTTTGTGTATAGAGACTGAATGGCCCTCAACAGAGGACCATCGATTCCATGCTTCTGCAGAACACTCCAAAGTTTACCTCGAGGAACTCGGTCATACGCCTTTTCCAAATCTACAAAGCAGCCGCAGATCGGTTTGGCCCAAGCCTTCTTAAGTATCATTCTTAGAGTGAAAAGCTGGTCGGTTGTACTTCTGCCGTGAAGAAACCCGCACTGTTCATCCCCTATCCTGGACTCGACCATAGCTTTAGAACGCAGTTTCAATACCTTAGCGTAGACTTTACCGGGGACACTTAAAAGAGAGTTGCCCCTATAGTTGGAGCGCCCTTTTTTATCACCATTTTCGAAAAGAGGGACAATCACCCCAATCCGACAATCGCTAGGTGTCTCACCGCATTCCCAGGCCACCTTAATGACACGAGAGGGCCATGATATTCCCTCTTTACCCATAGCCTTAAGCATTTCTGGCCGAACTTCATCCACACCGGCGGATTTGCCAACTTTTAGCGATTCAATCGCTAAAATGACTTGCTCCACCGTTGGACTATTCTCCGCCCCACTCAAGACTATAGGTCTGTCCCCCTCAGCGCCCTGTTCGGGATTGAGCAGCACTGAAAAGTGCTCGCTCCATCTGCGTATGCTGTTCATCTCAATCGAAAGCAACACACCATCTTTGGATTTAATTCCTTCGGTTATGTTGAATTTCCTTCCTCTGAATAGGCGATTGGTTTGCCAGAACACCTTTTTCGCAGATCTATGTTCGCCTTCAAACTTCTCGCCGAACTCACCACACTGTGTGTGATTTATTTTTTATATAAGTTTGAGGTAGTTAAGGACTTCGTCTACCTTGGCTCCGCAGTCACCTGGAACAACGACATCAATTCTGAAATCAAACACAGAATCATTCTTGCCGATCGCTTTTTGTTTGGACTCAGGAGGCAATTGGGTAATAGAACCCTCTCCCGAACGACAAAGTTGACTCTATATAAGACCCTTATCAGGGCGCAGAAGCATGGACACTATCAAAAGCGGATGAGGAGGCCCTTGGGTGGTTCGAGAGAAAGATTTTGCTCGTGATTTTCGGTCCTGTAAACGGGACCACAACCTTTACGCGCTGTACAGCGACATGAGTCTAATCACGCGTCTACGGAAGAGTCTTTGAATCCAACCCCGAGGGACGAAGAAACAGAGGACGGCCACACCTGAGATGGTGCACACAGGTGGAAGGCAACCTCAAGCCAACTGGGTGTGCGGCAATGGAAAAGGCTAATTGCTAGTTGGGGGGGCATGTCGGTTGAGGCTCAGGTTCACCCTGAACTGTAACGCCCGTTAAGAAGAATAATCGCCTCGGGGCTAAAGCATTGCTTTCAACATCACTGCAGGTATGTATCCCCCCCCGTCATGTCATCACCCGGGCCGACAGATGTCCCATTTTCAATCCCTCCCGTAAAATGCTAATCGTAATTCACAACGTACTTTAATATCCTAGTCCTCAATTACTACGTCCATGTATACCATAAGTGGTCGGCGGAATGGTAAAACTTCTAGAGGCAGATGGTTTTAATGTCACGGTCTATGCTGACGACATTGCCATTCTGATATATGGGAAATTTAATTAGGTCCACAGCGATAGACTAAGTTATGCACTGCTACTGGTTAACAACTGGGACAAGGGTTGAGGTCTGGGAGTAACTTACTTCCAGGCAAGCCAACTGAGCCCTCGGCCTAGACGTTCTTCATCTTTTGAATGCTGTGCCGACTTCTTCGATGCTGTGTGGGAGGACTGCTTCAGCGGCTGGAGTTGGGATTACCTCGTTAAGCAGCTGCTCCACTATTCCCTGCAGATCGTGAAATAGATTACCCTCGAAATTTCGAGGAGCCTGGATGCCTTTCTTGCCTTTTGCCTTTTTGGAAGCCTCCTGCGAGACTTTTTGCTTTCTTATATGCTTGTCCCTAGACTCCTTGATATCTCTGGGAGGTCGCGAAGATTCTTTTCTTTAGTCGCAGCAGTTATTTCTCCTCCCTTCTTCTGGCTCGGTACTCCCCTCTCGCAGCCCTGGTTTTTCGCTGTAGCGCCTTTTGGTAAGCCTCGTCGGTTGCTGCCTTTTTTGCTCACACTCGCCATCGTACCATGGGCTTCTTGTCGGGGGTGGCAGCTACGCTAAGATGTTCTCGGCTACTCCCTGCAGCCTTTCGCTTAGTTGCTCCCTGTAGACTCTGGTGTGTTCAGGCGTCCGATGCTGAACCTCCTCATGGTGGTGCAGCTTTCTGACATTGGACAGTCGAGCTTTGAATCTTCCTGCTACGAGGAAATGTTCAGTGTCGACGTTTGCTCCCCTGAATGTTCGCACATCCGGGATATTTAACGAGTGTCTTGTGTCAATGAGCACCTGGTCGGTTCGACCACCCGAAGATTGCCAGGTTGCTGTGTGGATTCGCTTGCGGGGAAATCTTGGGCTACTTATTACTGCAGTAAGAGCTGTCGCAAAGCCCGTGCGCAAAACCGTTATCTGTTGTTGTATCGTGGAAACTGTACTTTCCGGTCACTCCGCTAAAGGTTTCTCCTTACCGAGGCCTGCGAGTAAACTCGGCGAAAACCGAGATAGTCCTCCTCACAAGGAGAAGACCTATGCCAAAATACACTTATACCCGTATGAATGGTGTCGATCTGATGCCTAAATAATCTGCCAAATACCTTGGCATAATCTTAGACTCTAAGCTTAGCTGGATGGACAACACTAAAAAAAAGAACCAAAAGAGCTTACGTCGTATTCGGGCAGAGTAGCCCAAGCCAAAAGTGGTACATATATTGGTTGTACACTGCGGGGGTAAGACCCATTTTAGTCTATGGTTCTATTGTCTGGTGGAAGACACTGGTGGAAATGCCTTCTTCAAAGTGTTACAAGGGCTCAGAGGGCAGGTGGCGGTGACTGTATGTATGTATGTTGGTGTTACAGTCCATGAAGGACCAGAGCCGAGCTTCTCCCAATCACCCATGTTGTGTGTGATTTAAATTGCCCATAGGTCAAAGGGACCTACAATTTATTGCCGGTTCCGAACGGCAAGTTTCGAGAAACTTTTTCATGACAATTTTACTACAGGGGGTATTGTCAGAACCCCGCTGAGGAGAAACACCGTGAAAACACTTTCGATGACATGGCTGTGTCGGGATTCGATCCCGTGTCATCGGCGTCAGAGGCCAACACACTACCCACTGCGCCACGGTGGCGGTGACTGGATCTATAAAATCCACACCAACGTCGGCTCTTGAAACAATACTGAACATTCCACCCTTAAGTATATACTGCGAAAGCATCGCAGCCACGACTGCGCTAAGAATACAAGAATTCGATCTCTG
This sequence comes from Eumerus sabulonum, assembly GCA_951905685.1. NCBI lineage: Eukaryota > Metazoa > Arthropoda > Insecta > Diptera > Syrphidae > Eumerus > Eumerus sabulonum. The sequence goes on from OX645060.1 coordinate 237,604,244, forward strand.
GGCGTGGAACGAGGACTCCACGCATTAGTCTTGTTTCGATGAGTCATATCGAGCTTCCAAATCGAAACGGACTAAGTAACCTAACTTCCTTGAAGAGATTCTCTATCAGAATTTCTTCCAGGAAGGAATGGACCAGTGGCATGTGACGTACGGAAAATGAACTGACAATCTATACCGACAGATCCAAAATGGATAACGATACAGGAGCCGGGGTCTATTTCGAATCTCATGAAGCAAATCACTCCAATAGTCTTAATGATGGCTGTAACGTTTTCCAAGCTGAGGTCTTCGCAATCAAACAGGTTGCGGAGCTGATTTTAGAGAAAACTTCTCAAGAAAAACGATCAACATCCTTGTTGACAGCCAGGCAGACTTCAAGGCTCAGCAGGCAACACGAATAAGAGATCCAAGCTCGAAAACTCGGCAAAGTTCAACATGGTCCGTCTATGAAAAGAAGAAGACAGAAGGTTTGTTTAAGTTCAGTCGTGAGAATATTCGATTGACAGTCGGTACCCTCAATCGGCACTGCATGATATCCTACCACGCAACCAGACTAGGCCAGCCCCACAATGACTGCTGCGGAACCTTTAGGGACGAAGAGGAAATTCAATCCATTCGTCCACTACCACCTATTCCTTTGGAGTAATTTCCTTTTGGGACTGGAAACGTTAATCGGGCACAATGAACCCCTCGTAGCCTAAGTGAGCCTTGATCTTTAGCTTAAGCATTGTTAGGGAGACAAAATTCTCTGCTATCATCGTCCGTTGTGAATGGGTCTTTCTGCCTCAGAGCGAGCTCTGTTTCATCTTCGCCGTTACAAAGTCTGCAGAAGTAGTTTTTCCAGATTCTTAGTACCGACTGTGAAACCACTACTAGGTTTCCGTTTTCGTCCCTACAGGCTTCCCTTATATCCCTGGCGTGTTTGTTTTATTGGTTGATAAAACCTGAGAAACTTATACTCCTCCCACCTCTTCTGCTCATAATGCTCACGAGCAGCTCTCGTCCTTTTGTGCAGCGCCCCTTGATAGATTTGCTGCTTGGCTGCTTGTGCCCTCCTACACTCGTCGTCAAACCATGGCTTTCATGTTGGTGGCGTTTTGAAACCCAGTACCACAGAAGAAGGCTTGCTGACAACGGGTCCATTGGTGTTGCATGGTCTGAGCAGGTGATGGAGGGTTTTCCGAGAGTTTGGGGGAGACGCGATTGGAATAGGCTCTGGCGGCCTCTTGTAATTGTAGCATTACGGCGATGTATGCCGCTGGCCTTACTCGACTTTTCTGGGCCAGGCCAGTAGTCGTAACCTGGTTGCGACAAGATAGTGGTCCGAGTCGATGTTGGCTCCTCGGAAAGTTCATATGTACATCTAAAGTATCGGATGCGTGCCTGCCCTCAATCGTCAATTTGGTTGACGGTTGATTGATCTGGAGACCGCCAAGTCCCCTTGTGGATGTTGAGGTGTGGGAAACGCGTGCTATTAATTATGAAGATTTCGCCCTGTTGCGAAGTCTATCGGATGTGGTATTGTCTGTACAATACCTGTGCTGTGCTGTACAGCCTATGCTGTGCTTGCCAATAACCCTAAAGCGACTTTCTTGCCCAGTCTCCCAGTACGATTTTAACATCGTGTTTGGGACATTGGGCATATGTTCTATCTAGGAGATCGTAGAAGTCGTCGTTTGTAGCGTCATCCTTGTCCTTGGTTGGGGCGTTAGCGCAAATTAAGCTAATGTTGGAGAATTGAGCTTTGATGCGGAATGTTATGAGGCTTACATGTCGGAAGTTCAAGACTTTTTGCGTAAGTCTACCTCTAATAACAACTCCGCATCCGAATATGCGTTGCCCTCTCTCCTTGTAGCAGTCGCCGTAATAGATGTTACAGTTTCTCATTCGCTTTTTGCCCAGCTTAAGGTCAGCCTAAGACTAACTTTTATTTCCCATTTTCTTACGTACTAACCTATGCTAACTTAATACAATTAAGGTTGGGTATGTTAATAGAGTGTTTGATCAGGCGCCGTATAAATCCTTTCGAATGGCGAAGTTCCTGAACACTGTTCCAAAAAGACAGGTGTTACGATTTTTCTCACTTGTCTAAGAAGAAGTTGATGGTAGACTTGGGATTGCCGCAAAGAGGTTCAGGACGTTTGTATTTTTCGCTGGAACCTTTCCTAGCGAATTGACCGGCGATTTCAAAGCCCTTAATACCTTTGTGCCCTGGCGCCCACCAGAATTTGACTTTGTTTCTTTTGACGAGGTCTTGTAGGGCATCATGGCGTTCCTTAACGGTTTTTGAGTTCGTGCTGTACGAACTCAGCGCTTTAAGCGTTGCTTGGCTATCAAAGAGAATGCTGATGGTTACTCCTCTTATGCCAGTCTCTAAAGTTAGATTGTCGCATGTTAGAATGGCATATAATTCTGCTTGGAAGACACTAGGACTGATTCCCAGGGCTTTTGAGATCTTCCGATTTGGTCCAACGCCAGAAACCATCTTGGAGCCATCAGTGTACCACCTAAGGCCTTTAAGGTTACGCAAGGGATCACTGGTTTCCCAAGCTGAGCGGCTGGGGATCGATATCTCAATTCTCTTGTCAAAAGTGAAGGTGTGTGGTAATGCGTCCGAAACCGTGGTAATCATATCCAGCTCAGGAGATGCTGCAGGATGGACATGTAATCCAGGGGTCTACATGGCAAGCTTGTTCCCGAGCGAAGAATTCTGATTGCACTGCGTTATGCAACATTTTTAATAAAAAGGTGTAGTGGAGTAAGTCCAGTCATTGCTTCTAAGGCAGTCGTGGGGCAGGTTGGCATAGCACCTATAATGCCAAGACACGCTAGTCTCTGGAGGCGTTGAAGTTTAACGATTATGGTTTTTGCTCAACTTTTGTCCACAATACACGTTGGTGATGATAGATCGTGGTATATAGCCAGTGGATTACCTTAGGTAGCCAACTCAAAATGGACGGGCTATATCACTGGTCACTCTTCCATCCTGAACAACAGGACAACTATGTCAGAAAACTCAGACCACATACAGGGGGTAAGCCCCCCTCGCAGCAGCACAACGGATCTCTCTGGCCTATGTGTATTCTTCTCCATTCGGGGAAGGCTACGAACCTACTTACCTGCCTACCTACCTACCTAAGTTTCAATACCCGGGTTTTGTCGTTAGTCGACAGGCCTACAAGGCCTAAGTCGCCTTTGTAAGTTTGTTTTTAATATTGGAGTTCCAGTTAAGTTGGTTGCAGCCTTCTCCTCTTTGTAGATGGGCTGCACACCATCAGAGAAGAACTGAAGCGCGAGCTGCATGCGCTCACAGGCAACAATTTCGCATCTACCCGTAACAATAACTACTGGGTCATCAGCACATCTGATGACCTCGTAGCCGGGAGTGGTTACGTTCGAAATAGGTCGTCGACAACTATCGACCTCAGAAGGAGTGAAAGAAATCCTCCTTCTGGACACCTCTTAGCCGCCGATATTGTCAGCGAGACCTCTCCGGATGTGGTCGACATAATACGGCTATTTAGCATCGCCATAATCCAGTGATTAGTGGGGTGGTCTACACCTCTGCAGGATAGTGCAGTGGTGATCGAGTCATAGCCAGTATTGTCAAAAGTCCCTTCAAAATCGAGGAAGGCACAAATCGCGATCTACTTGGGTATGGAACCATTTTCAACACGCGCCACTAGGTGGTGTAGCGCTTTCTCAGTAGATCGCTCTTTGCGATATGCATACTGATTAGGATGTAGTGGCATCTGATTCTCCTGGAGCTCTCTCAGTTTTTCCATTGTATGGATATGGGATACGGATATAGGAATTCTAAATATTTCTAACCGTAAGTGGCTAACGGATTTCCATACACCTCATTTGACCGTTCAAATAAGATTTACTAAAATCAAAAAATGCTCATATGTACATCTTCCTTATCTTATCGAAATCAGATTAGACCTTCGCCCCGATTGTCTAGTCTCCAAGCTCATTCCTCGAAAAAAATCGTTTAATTACCACCAGAATATCAATAAGACCGTAGAACCTTAAAACCAACAGCATAACTCCCGTCTAGGCCATTTTATGAAAAACAAGAAAAAGCAACCATACGCATATCAACCGCTCCACGCATACGAGTATGGATGTGTGTATCTAACGAATGGACAGCCTCCCGCAGTGTGTTTGGGAAGCAATTAAGCGATATTTCCGCCTAATGGAGTGCTGATTGCAGCCTCGGCCATTCAGATGGTTTTTGACCATCCCGCAGATACATGCCGCGAGCATATAACGAGCCATCCTCGCGCCATGGGACGTCAACACCCCTGCTGCGGCGTGTGTGGGTTGTTATCGAAATGAATCGAGCTCTGTCGATTACTTTCACATACGACACGTACGGGTACATGTACTGCGACGGAATCATTCTGTTTGCCACATACCATAAGTGTCAGTCATTTCTATGGCGCTCTACTTAGGATATGTATCGCTACAATCACCCGCAATAAAGCTGAACCCAAATATCCACAAGGAAGGAGAGAGAGAGAGAGAGAGAGATAAAGGGAGAAAAAAAACATAAAAGAAAAGACGAGTGTCGGTCTCATTCAGATGTAATTTCTCGCTCGCCGGGACGCCGACGGCTGCGTCCATGGAAATGGGGTGGCGCACTTGTTGTGCCACCTCCCGCAGTTAATCCACTACGATTATCATAAGATAAACAAACTTTTTGATTACATTCCCCTTGATACCGTACCTCGATATGCGTATGGACACGTCGAAGGACGTTCAAATTAAGTGGGACGCGATGAAGACACCTCAGTGGAGTAAAATGCGAATTCCCTGTGCCAAAGTCAGGCCACGAAGCGATAGATACCAGCTGTCAGCTGACGACAAGTTATACGGGCTGCAATTGGGTTTGAAATTGGCACGTTACAACGTCAAACTTGATGTGTCCCACTTAATAGATTCAGTCATTTTTCCGCCACTCCATCGAAATCACTCGAGGCGCAGAATTTATGCGATCAGCCAAACCGAACAACAGTCGTAGTTAGTGCCAGTGAACAAAGGGATGAGTGACCTCAGTCGACGGCTTATGTCAGATTGATGTCTCAATCCGCACGAACCGGTCAGTTCCAGTAGACCCACTGCAAGAGAGTGATTGCCAATGAATCTGTGAGAAATATTGTTAACAATTTTTCATTGAATAATACAACTGTAAGTGTGTTTCATCGACCACCACACCACTCTAGATGGATAGATGGATCGACGGTCGGGAGCGTCATGAATTATTCCAATGCCAAAGATTTTCTTCTTCCCATTTTGCTTTGTTTCGACTTTTTGTGGACGACTGCAGGGCTGCGCGTTGGGACCATAAAAAGGCGAGAAAATTGAATTCTTTCAACAACACTTGTGCACTGAGAAGTTACAAAAACAAATAAAAAGGAAGAAATGGGGGACGAGAAAAAAGTGGGGAAACCTGCGTTAGACAATCCAAGTGATGACAGCTGATTACGAGGTGAGAATGTAGTCACGTTGCAGTTGAAACAATAGATCTCACAGTCGCACCGCGATCGGCGATGCGAGATTTAGTAAGAATGCGGTGCATAGTTAATTCCCCGACGAATAAGGTTACAAAGTTGGTGATACTACCCGCCTACCATAAGATAGTTAATATCTGTCAGAGTTTTTGAGTTTGAATTTTGATTCAGCTCATAAGGAGATGTGAGAGGTATGATGGCGGAAAGTCTAATCAATCAGCCAATTAATCAAACATATCAGTGGTCTTGGGGCTTTGTATTAAGAATTCACCAGGGTTAACCTGCGTTACAAGTTACATACAAATATCAAAGAGTTGTAGGTTAGGGTGCCTCACTTTTGTAGAAGAAAAGCATTTTCTGTGATACTCGACGACTCTTAACAAGAATTGTTTCTGCTTCTTTGATCGAATCATTACATTTTTTTATCACAGCTATGCCCCTTTCTACGGTGTCATTGACTACTTTTAGACTATCGACCAAGCCTCTGACTGTTGTGATACAATATTTGTTTTCATCCTTACCACCGAATAATTCAAAGAAAGACCTTGTTTTTGTAGCAACAAGGTCACTACTTCATTTCTTTTACTTTTCATGCATACATGGCCACATTGCATCGACGGACGAGGGCTGCCCGCGAGCTCTATGAACAGAAAAGGAGGGAGGAGCATGCGATGAGCACGGAAAACTAGTAGTGGAGTCACAGTCGATGCTGAGATTGTGGAAGGACCACTTCTGCAGACTGTATAACGGCGATGATAGTCAAAATGCCGCCATCAGGCAGAGCGAACCATTCTCAATGGACAAAGACGAAGGAGAATCCCGTCCACCCGACCTAGACGATGTTAAGATAGCGATATCGAAACTTAAGTCTTATAAAGCTGCTAGAGCAGACGGGCTCCTCGCGGAGCTGTTTAAAGCAGCTGGCGATGAGCTGGTTAGGAACATGCACCAACTCATCTGCAAGATATGGTCGGAAGAACGCATGCCCGATGAATGGAATCTCAGTATCGTTTGCCCGGCCCATAAGAAAGGAGACCTCTATGACTGCGCCAATTACAGAGGGATAAGCTTCCGGAACATCGCGTACAAGATCCTCTCTGCCGTACTGAGTAAGCGCCTGAAGCCGTTCGTGGACAATCTGATAGGTTCCTACCAGTGTGGTTACAGGCCAGGAAAATCCACGACAGGCCAAATATTTACACTACGGCAGATCTTAGAGAAGACCCATGAATCCCAGGTCGACACGCACCATCTTTTCGTCGACTTTAAGGCCGCGTATGACAGTGTTTATAGAGACATTCCTGCCAAACTCGTCAGACTGTGCAGGATGACTATGGAGAACTCTCGCTGCTCCATTAAGGTCGGAAGTGAACTAACAAACCCCTTTGATGTTAAAAAAGGTTTTAGACAGGGTGACGCACTGTCATGTGATTTCTTTAACATCATACTTGAAAAGATCGTGCGGGACTCTGCGGCCAGTACGATCTACTTCAAGTCCACACAATTGCTTGCCTACGCCGATGACATTGACGTTATTGGACGGACAAAGCGGGACGTCAATGAAGCATTCGTAAGCATTAAAGGAGAAGCGGCTAAAGTGGGTCTAAGGGTAAATTGGGACTGGACCAAATATATGCTGTCATCAAAGAAAGACGCGCCACACCGACGTCTTGGTCAGAACGTCACCTTCGGCAGCTATATTTTTGAAGTAGTCAAGGACTTCGTCAACCTTGGCTCGACAGTGACAAGCAGCAACGACACCAGCGCTGAGATAAAACGCAGAATAACTCTTGCCAATCGCTGCTTCTTCGGGCTCAAGAGGCAATTGAGTAGTAGAGCCCTCTCTCGAAAAACTAAGGTTTCCCTCTACAAAACCTCAATCATCCCGGTCCTCCTCTACGGCGCTGAGGCTTGGAAGTAACCAAAAGCGGATGAAGAGGCTCTTGGGCGTTTCGAGAGGAAAATTCTGCGTGCAATCTTTGGTCCCGTTTGTGTAAACGGAGAGTGGAGGAGGAGATACAATCAAGAACTCTAGGGGCTGTACAGCGACATCGGCCTAGTTAGACGTCTTCTGCTCCAACGCCTTATATAGCTGGGCCATGTAGAACAAATTGACATCACCGCTCCGGGGTAAGAGTCTTCGACTTCGCAGTATCGAAAGAAATACGCAGGTCAAATCGGGCCACCTCTTGAACACCAACTTTAGCCTTTAGCTCCCCGGTTCCTTTCGGAGCAACAGGACAACAGGTCAACATTTTGTCTACTCTATCTTCTAGAATCTAAAAAGATACAACTGATGGCAACAATTTACTGTCCCAATGTAAGATTAAAGGTGGAGGATCGTCAAATAATGATGTTTCAATTGTTTGAGCCATTTGGCTTTTGTTGGCCTCCCGAGCTCGATGAATAGTAGACGGCGATATAGAAATATCTGCGACATCGTGACCAAGGCTTTTAGCAGCTACAATGAACGAAGTACTAGCTTGCCGAGTGGAGAGTTGTTCGCGATCCCATGTAGCTGTCAGTGTCTAATTGAACGATTTCAGTTTACTTGTAGGACGTGACCGTTTTGCTGGTAGTGCAGAGAATTCATCACCTTCATCACTTGATGACGAAGAAGATTTTTGTTCCAAGGTCACTGCCTTGTTGACTTCTTTAGTCGCCTTATAATGCTTTATTTTATAAGCATCCACTTTTTTTGTCTCTTAAGCTTTCGGGTAATTTTTGAGGAAAACGATCTATCGGCAATACTCATTCATGGAATTCATGCGATCCTCCCTCTGTGATATAAGGAATTCTTTGTCGTCTTGTAACACGTCTTTCATAGTCATTACATTCTGGTTGGCAATATCAAATAGTTCTTTTAGATCACCTTTCCAGATTTGGAGTTTCGTATTTGTCGTGTCCGTATTTCTGCATTTCTCTTTGACCAAATTTTGGAATTCCTTACAGAGTTTTAGAACGCCAGCTCGAATATTTAGCCCTGTATAGGTATATTAGCCTTCTTCCACACTTCTTGCAGTTGAATATTTGCCGACTTAGTGGCGTCCGAAAGTGTCTCTTTTTAGGGTTCCGTACCCAAAGCGTAAAACGTGACCCTATTACTAAGACTACGCTGTCCGTCCGTCTGTCACCAGGCTGTATCTCATGAGCCGTGATAGTTGGACAGTTGAAATTTCCACAGATGATGTATTTCTGTTGCCGCTATAGCAACAAATACTAAGAACAGAATAAAATAAATATTTAAGGGGGGCTCCCATACATCAGACATGATTTTCATTTTCAAAAAATTCCCTTGGTCACATATTGACCTAAGGTTAGTCGACAATATCCCACAAGCAGTAGCAAACTTCCGAGCTTTGATCTCTATTGTGTCTTTGTTGTATTAATCTTAGCTGCAAACCCTTTTTCTATAATTATTGTTATTCACCTTTTTACCTCTTTGCTGTTAAGTAAAATAATTGATTTGAATTCAATGGACACTTTGATGATCAACTATCTCATCATGGAGATTTCTGATCATCAAAATAATATGCCTATACCTGCCTGCAACCAAGATCTGTCATCTTGCATAAAACCATTTCAAGCGAATTAGCCGTTTTAATGTGATGAGGTAACACACAACGTCTCTTTCATTTTTAAATGGAACCCTTCGTCCGCGAGTCTGACTCGCACTTGGCGGGTTTTTATTATTTGTTTTTGTGATGGTGTACAAAAACCAACAACAGTTCTTCCTTGGAAGGAAGTCGAGCTCCTAAAGAGTTATCACAAGAAACCGTCTCGAATAAACAAATTCCTCGTCATTCATATTTACTTTAAATTATGCTCGAATGTCTTAAACGATACACTTAAGTCACCTACTACCTTCCACTTCAGATAATAAAATTGAAATATTCGCTACCCTCCACTACACCGATATCATTTAATGGATAGTTTAGATGATAATCGATTTTACTAATTTTTGGCGTATGAACCTTGTATGTGATTCGAGCGAAACACCTCTCTATAGTTCCAACTCAGAAAACACTCAACGCGTTAGTGTAAACGTAATCAGTAAGCTCATCCACGTTGGGTCGGCAGCTGATAAAGATTCCATATTATAGTGGAAAACATATATACCAACTATCAGTAAGCTATAACACTTGCTTACTTATTATGTTTGAAATGAATGGGATAAAGGGGCAAATGCCAACGCTAATCATTTTACATTAATCACCAGGCTCAAGGCCTGTAGCATATTATACTACGAGTTGGTCTTCCAACATAGAATCAGCCCACATAGAAAGCAAATAGAATTGTTTAATATTATCTGCTCCAATGTCACACTATACATCAGGAAGACGCCGAGATACAAAAAGAATCCATGAAAAATCTAGAAATTTTAAGACATCCATAAGCCTATAATAAGTTTGGAAAACAACAGACGACTACTATGACATTGAGATGCTAAGGCATTGAGTAAGAAGCCACCGGGAACGTATTCCCCCAACTTTTTCAAGACTTAACGTTAACCTGACGTTGTCACAGCATTGTAAGCGCTACCTCTTCCGATGTGATTGGTTTAAAGCAGTGACAGAAATCCCAGTTTTGACGAGTGTATGACGAGGGCACAGAGAGCACCGTGGCGCAGTGGGTAGTGTGTTGGCCTCTGACGCCGATGACACGAGATCAAGTCCCGACACAGCCATGTCATCGAACGTGTTTTTCAAGGTGTTTCATAAAGTAGGTTATTAGAAAAACTAGTCATACGCTACACCTCTCATGATCAATTTGATAAGGCCTCATTCGTGATACTAGCTTCTTCTTCTTCTTAACGGGCGCTACAATTCGGGGTCTCAATCAACATGCCCTTCCAACTAGCACGATCTTTTGCTAGCCTTTTCCATTGCCGCACACCCAGTTGGCTGAGATACCCTTTAACCTGTGTGCGCCATCTTAAGTGCGGCCATCCTCTGTTTCTTCGTCCTTCGGGGTTGGATTCAAAGACTCTTCGCTCTACATGGCCTAGCCATATTAGGCGTTGAATCCGTAGACGCCTGACTAGACCCATATCGCCCGTAAAGGTCGTGGTTGAAACTTTTCCTCCATCCTCCGTTTTCGTTTATAGGCCCGGAAATCACCCGAAAAATCTTTCTCTCGAACCGACCAAGGGCCTTCTCATCCGCTTTTGATTGTTTCCATGCTTCTGCGCCGTACAGCAGGTCCAGGATGATAAGAGATATAGAGTCAATTTTGTCGTTCGAGAGACGACGACTTGAAATTCATTGGTTTTTTCCAGAATCAGTCGTAGTAGATTTGGTCGATGGTGGACTTTTCTATCAGCTAATCTACAAAAGGCTTCAGGCGTTCATACAAAACAGCATAGAAGATTTTGTAGGCGACGTTAAGGAGAGTTATTCCTCTGTTGTTGACGCAATCAGAGGGGTCTCCTTTCTTGTGGATCAGGCAAACGATGCTGAGACTTGCATGCTTTCCTCTGATGATATATTTTACAGATGAACTGGTGCATGCTCCTAACCAGGTCTTCCCCAGCTGCCTTGTAGAGGTCAGCGGACAGTCCGTCTGCGTCAGCAGCTTTATTCCACTTGAGTTTCGATATGGCGATCTTGACTTCGTCGAGGTCAGGGGGTCTTCGTCTTTATGAAATGGATCATTATACCTGATAGTGGCATATTGACTAACATCGCCGTTATATAGTCTGCTACTACAGCCTTCTACCACTCGGTGTCCGTTCTCATCTCTTTATAACCGGCTTCCGTTCCGTTCTATAACCTTGGCATGTTCGCCTTATCTGTTGATACAACTTTCGACTGTGACGCCTGCAGTAACACCTCTCCAAACTCTCAATCGCGCGCTTCTCGTCCTCTTTCTCCTTTCTTCTGAGGAGCTTATATTCTTCCCTTCTTTTTACCTCGTAGAGCTCACGAGCTGCTCTTGTTATTCTATGGAGTGAGGCTTTAAATGCATTCTGCTTCGCTGTGTAAATCCTCCTGCACTCGTCATCGATACAGGTGTTTCTTGCAGTGCTTTTCAGGGCTTGTTTGCAAAGGTTCCATTGCTGTTCTATTGACAGCGTGTATTGGAGAGCTTAAGGAGACGCGATCGGTAAAAGCATAAGCGGTAGTGATCCGAGTCGATATTAGCTCCTCGGAATGTTCGAACATCAAGAATAGTGTAGGAGTGTCTGACGTCGATCGCGATTTGATCAATCTGGTTGGTGATTGATTGACCTTTCGACCGTCAGGTGTCTATGTGTGTATCGAGGTAGTAGGTAGTAGAAGGTTTCCTCCCGTATCAAGATCAATCAGCCTGTGTCCGTCATCGGATGTGGTGTCGTGTAGGCTACGCTTGCCAATGAATCGTACAAAGATGCTTTCCTTACCCAGCTTAGCATTGAAGTTTCCTAGTGCAATCTTGATGTCATAGCTGGGACATTGGCCATACGTTCTGTCTAGGAGATCGTAGAACTCATCTTTGGCGGAGTCATCCTTGTCTTCCGTGGGGGCGTGGACGCATATCAGGCTGATGTTAAAAAATGTAGCCTTGATACGTTATGAGGCGTTCGCCAAAAGCTTAGGAATTTTGCCTTAGTCCGGTCGCCAACCAAAAAAAAGGGAAACCTGCAACCTTCCCAAAAAGTAATTTGCGAGTTGGATCCATAGCGTAATAGTAAACACACTGAACTCGCAGCCCAGTGAACCGAGTTTAAATCTCAATGTCCGCAGTCAGCAAAAAGTAAAGACACGCAACCTCTCCTTTTGCATTCTACCTTGGTCCTTTGAGCGAGATGGCATGATTATCATGATGTTGTTTGAAAACAAAAAGAAACATCAATTCATTCAAACAAAAAACACAGAACAATGTTTCGGGGTTGATAAACCTCGAAGCGACAGACGCTGGGAGAGCGAGGACTAGATGAGTCTTTTTTTTTTTTTTAAAGCTGCGAAAAATGTTCACAGGAACCTTAGGATTTGAAGACGAGAGCCCTGGGTTGGGGGTCCACTGTGTTAACCTGGGTTCGGGTCGTAATTTGCTTTCTGGCAAGGTTGCATATATGTAGTTGGGAATTTTCCCTTAGAGTGTATAGAAGGGAAATTTCCCTTTTTTTGTGCTTTCATAATAACACATTTTGCATTGCATAAAAAATGACTAGACTGAAAACACACATTTTGGTGTGTTGCAGTAATGCACCTACCATTTGCAGTGTATTCAGGATTTCCAGCTTGTTAGACACTGACTTCTTTGTAGACAATAAATAATATATTTCTATAAGTACTAGCTCATCACCAAGTTCAGCAACGAGTTAAAGCTTTCAATATTGTAAAATTTTTGAAAATTTTTTTTAATAAAACTTGATTTACGGTGTAAAACTTCTTTGGGGGTGGCAAAGGAATAATAAAGACCTCGTAGTGGTAGCATCTATCCGACGGATGCTGGCCCCTGATATTAAGGATCAAGAGACACAACAGACGATCATCTTGCAACACTGTTAGTAAGTCCCATCCCCACCTGCTCGTGGTGTCATCTGGAGACATCCTCTGGAAATAACAGACGGGAAGGGCGAATGGTGAGTTACCTGCGCCAAAAAACAGGATTAGTCGGTTGGGCTACGGCCTAGTAAGCCGTAACTGTAAATAAAATTAATAAAATTGATACTCAAAGACAACCCAAGCCTCAGATTTGACAGGCGGACTACCTGTTGACGACCCCCTCAACTATATAAAAGGACAGGAGTATCGTTTCGGCACCTGGAATGTTAGGTCCCTTAACAGACCGGGTGCCGCCGAACAGTTAGAAAAAGCCCTAAGCTGCTATAAAGCAGACATTACCGCACTCCATGAGGTGCTATGGGATGAACGGGGTAAAAAAAGGCTACAAGGAGAACAGACAACGCCTAGTTGGATGCGGATTTGTTGTTCGAGGTGGACTTAGGCAAAAAGTTTTAAGCTTCCGGCATGTGAGCAAATGCCTAATAACAATCCGCATCAAAGCTATCTACGGTAATATCAGCTTGATATGCGTTCAAGCCCCCACAGAAAAAAAAGGCTACAGAGTCAAGAATGACTTTCATGACCTCTTAGATAGAACATATGTATGCTCAACGTCCCAACTATGACACCAAGATTGTTCCAGGGGACTACAACGCGAAACCGGGTAAGGATGACATATTTAAACGAATCGTAGGGAAGCACAACCTACACGACACCCCATCCGGAAACGGATTCAGGCTAATAGACTTTGAGAGGGGGAAATCTCCCACATCTCAATGTCCATAAGGGGACCTGGCAGTCTCCTGATCAATTACCTGTTAATCACTTCGTCGTCTGGGGGCGGGATCTCTTCGTCCACTACCACTCCCTCTTCTCCATGTTCGTTAATCAGCCGCTGAAAATGTTGCTTGAAAACATACAATTTCCTGCGGGTTCTCGCACTTTCGAAGAGCCTGGGTGCCGTTTTTAAAGCCCGCTGCGAGATTTTTGGTTTTTTTGTAAAAGGTCAATTATGTAGATGCTATCCACGCAAATCTTGTTGCCCAATTTCTTTTAGGATACTGACAAAAATTGGGCAACAACATTTGCGTGGAATAGCATCTGAATGACCTTTTACAAAAAAGCCCACTTTTACGATGTGTTTCTAAGCGTCGACAAGCGACTCATTCGGACACATGCGATTGCACCTAGCCTCTGTCAACGAACTCCTACTCTAACTTCCACGTGGTGAAACCTTGGAGCCTAGTGCCTTCGACCGAAGATGGGGCTGATTCCCATGGAAAGTTGTTGGAGGCTGTTAACGAGAGAGGGGGAAGTATAAGAGTAAGTCGGCTCCAGGGCTTAACTCTTTTTCAGTACTGGATGGACGAGCTAATCAGTCAACGGCGGCATCCACAGCTCCAGTTAGTGGGAGCCACCTAGACCTTTTGGAGCTGCTGGATAATATTTCGATGCCCAGGTCCAAAAGGAGATCACCAAGGACGGGTCGGGACCCTGGAAAAGAGACGTCGGTGACCCCAGTGAGGATACACCGACCCCTCCGCCCGCGGGTAAAACAGGGGCCAGGCCTCCCAGTCGGGGGTTGTGTGTGGGGCTAACTTCCTCACCACGAAAAAAAAAATACAGTTCCGAAGCAACCACAAGCCTCTGACAAGGACGAATCTACTGTTGACGACCCCAGCAAACGAAAAAAAAAAGGGTAATGAAATGAATTTCGGTTCTGCACGTGGAATGTGAGGTCCCTTAACAGACTCACATGCAGCCGATGAACTCGAGGAGGCCCGTGGCTGCTACAAAGCAGCCGCATTGGCCGGACAAAAAAAGAATGAAAAACTGCGACCTCTATTACGGCCCCTGATCAATCAACTGTCAACCAAATTGATCACATAGCGATCGACGTCAGACACTTCTCCTAATTCTTTCCCCCCTCTTAATTCCGGAACCTTCCGAGGAGCAAACATCGACTCGGATCATTTGCTTGTTGTGGCCACGGTAAGAGAACGGATATCAAAAAACAACAAAGGCGAGAAAGTACACCAAGGTTTGACGTCGGGAAGCTACAATCGCACCAGACCGTTTGGAACCTTACCGCCCGAGTCTTTCGAAAATTCCCTAAAAGTTCGACGCCCCCTGCACTACTGGTAGAAGAAGGGTGGAAGCGTTGTCAAGGAGCTATTAAAGAAGCTGCCACTGATGTGCTGGGTCTTACGACACCACTGCGCAGGAAAAACCCGTGGTTTGACGACGAATAGAGGCAGGCCCAAGCAGCTGAGCAAGATGCTTACAAGGCAATGTTGCATCGAAAGACGAGAGCTGTTCTACGAACAGAAAGGAGAGATAAGAACCGGCTTCTCAAAAAGAAAAAGAAGGAACTTGAGAAGTACGCGGCCGAGGGGATGGTGAGCGGGGCTATAGAGCGGACATAACCGCCAACCAGTAAATGCGATGGAAAGGACCGGTCATAAAGCGGATGAAAAACTGGATGCGGATTTGTTGTTCGAGGTGGACTAAGGCGAAAATTCTAAGCTTTCGGCATGTGAGCGAACGCCTCATAACGATCCGTATCAAGGCCTCATTTTTGAACATCAGCCTCATCTGCGTCCACGCCCCTACGGAAGACAAGGATGACTCTGCTATGACATCAAAATTGTACTAGGAGACTTCAATGCTAAGCTGGGTAAGGAAAGCATCTTTGAACGAGTAATCGGCAAACATAGCCTACACGACACCACATCCGATAACGGACAGAAGCTGATTGATCTTGCTACGGGGCGAAATCTCCTTCTAGCCTGTACGCGCTTCCCGCACCTCGATGTACACAAAGGCTCCTGGCGGTCTTTTGATCAATTGACTACCAACCAGATTAATCACATCCCGATCGTAGTCAGACACTCCTCCACCATTCTTGATGTTCGAATTTTCCGAGGGGCTAACATCGACTCGGACCACTATCTTGTAGTAGCCAAGATGCGCTTACGGATATCACGAACGCAGCGGAGTAGAGTAAGAATACAAAGTTATGACGTCGGAAAGCTACTATCGCCAGAAACCGCGCGTGCCTTTACCGATCGCGTCGCCCTTAAGCTCTCCAATACACCTCAGTTCTCCACGCTCTGCATCCGGAGTTTTGGGTCTCAAGGCTCCACCACAAAGAAACACCTGGTTCGATAAAGGGTGCAGGAGGATTCACACAGCGAAGCAGGATGCATATAAGCCTTCGCTGCATAAAAGAACAAGAGCACTCGGAAGCTCTACGAGTTAAAAAGAAGGGAGGAGCATAAGCTTGTCAGAAGAAAGAAGAAAGAGCACGAGAAGCGCGCGATTAAGGATATGGAGAGGTGTTACTGCAGGCGTGACGTTTGAAAGTTTTATCAACAGATAAAGCGAACAGACCAAGATTATAAAGCCATAACGGCTGCCTGTAGGGATGGGAACGAACACCGAGTAGTAGAATCGCAGTCGATGCTGAGAATTTTGAAAAACCACTTCAGCAGACTGTATAACGGCGATGTTATTCAATATACCGCTGTCAGGCAGAATGATCCATTTCTAATCGACGAAGACCGCAGAGCATTCCGTCTCTCTGACCTCGACGAAGTTAAGATCGCCAGATCGAAACTCAAATCGAATAAAGCTGCTGGCGCAGACAGACTATCTGCTGAGCTCTTCAGGCAGCTGGGGGTGACCTGGTTAAGAGCATGCACCTGCTCATCTGTAAGATATGGTCGGAGGAAAGCATGCCCGAGGAATGGAGTCTCAGCATCGTATGCCCGATCCACAAGAAAGGAGACCCCTCTGACTGCGTCAACTACAGAGGAATAAGTCTTTCTAACATCGCCTACAAAATCTTCTCTGCCGTTTTGTGTGAACGCCTGAAGCCTTTTGTAAATAAGCTGATAGGTCCTTATCAGTGCGGATTCAGGCCACACTACGGCAGAACCTGGAAAAACCAATGAATTTTAAGTCGACTCTCACCACCTATTTGTCGACTTCAAAGCCGCATACGACAGCGTAATTAGAGACGAGCTATACAACACTATGTCTACCTTTGACATCCCTGCTAAACCCGTCAGACTATGCATGATGAATTTCTAGAATGCTCGCTGATCCATCCGAATCGGTGAAAACCTCACCGATAGTTTTGATGTCAAAAAAGGATTTAGGCAGGGCGATGCGCTGTCGTGTGATTTCTTCAACATCATATTGGAAATGATTGTGCCAAAATCACTGGCCAATACAAGAGGCACAATTTATTTCAAATCCTCGCAACTCCTTGCATACGCCGACGATATTGATATAATACATAGGTAGGTCACAGCGAGATGTCAATGAGGCGTTTGCGAGTATTGAGATGGAGGCGGCGAAAATTGGTTTGGCAGTAAACGAGGGTAAAACTAAATAAATCTTCTTCTTCTTTGGTGGCGTTACAGCCTATTAAGGACCAGAGCCAAGCTTCTCTTAATCATCCATGTTGTGTGTGATTTTATTTTTCATACGGGTGTAAGGGACCTACAGTTTATTGCCGACGGCGTGAGTCACGGAGCTTTTCATGGCAAGTATACTACGACGGTTTTTGCTAGTACCCCGCCGAGGAGGACGCTCACCACCGACGTTTTTGGCCAGAACGTTTGTATTGGCTGATATAAGTTTGAGGTAGTTAAGGACTTTGTCTACCTTGGCTCCGCAGTGACCTGGGACAACGACATCAGTTCCGAAATCAAACGCAGAATCACCTTTGCCAATCGCTGTTTCTTTGGGATCAGGAGTTCCAGGACTTTAACAAGACCCTTATTATCCCGATCCTTCTGTACATCGCAGAAGCATGGACACTATCAAAACTCCATGGCTGTTCCGAGAGAAAGATTTTGTGTGTGATTTTCGGACCTATAAACGCAGACGGGCGATGGAGGGAAAAATTCAACCACGAGCTTTACGGCCACATGATTCTAGTCAGGCATCTACGGAATCATCGCCTACAAGGCCTAAGGACATGTAGAGCTAATGGACACCATAGCTCTAGCCCGAAGAGTCCTTGAATCGAACCCCGAGGGACGAAGAAGCAGAGGACGGCCGCACTTAAGATGGCGCACATCGGTGGAAGGTGACCCCAGCTAGCTGGGTGTGCGGCAATGGAAAAGGCAAGTAAAAGTTCGTGCTAGTTGAAGGGGCATGTTGATTGAAGCCCAGGTTCACCCCAAACTGTAGCGCCCGTTAAGAAGAAGAAGAAGATACTTAATCTGAAGGTTTTTGCTTATAGAAATGATTGGATTTCTGTATTTCTTTATACAAAGTTGTAGTGGAACTACTCCTGAAATGTCTGTATAATTGAGTGTGAAACCACGATCTACGTGATCCCTCGTAATCAAGTGGTGTTTGTATAAAGATACGTATAACGTGGATGGAAAATGAAACACGCGTAGGTAATTTTTCTTCAAAAAATGAATTTTTCTTATAATTTTATTCTTTTTTTCCTCATTATTCTCGCGACGTTCTTACTTTTCATCTTTTTGAATTCTTTTAAAATAATATAGTACAATGGGTTGTATTTCGATTAAAATAATAATAATACAATAGTCTTAAGATTAAATGTACGTTTCTCTATCCACATATTCCTATAACGTATAGCGTATATATTCATGTATCTTATGTGTATATTCAGATGATAATGTTTATCTATTTACAAAATGTTCTCTGCTCTTAAGTACAAACGAATAGTTTTTTTTTTGTTTTTTTTTTGACAAACTAATTAAACATCTCATAAGCTTAAGACGACGAAAAATAAATATTAAAATTAATTTCTTTGCATTTTTTCTTGTATCTTTTTGTTTTGTCTCTAAACGGTTTAGAACATGTATCTATATACAAAATAAACAAACGTAAACGATCAAGATGAATTAACAAACACTTAAGCACACGGTTCAACTGTCAGGTGGAAAATGAAAAAAATAAAAATAAAAAAAAAAAAAACAAAAAAACGACACAGAAAAAAAAAAAAAGATAAAAAGATAGAAGACAAAATGGAAGATGTAAATCCCAAAAGATTTTTATTTGCATATTTTTGAATATTTACAATTCTATTTCTCGGTGTTGTTTAATTTTTTTTTTTTTTTTTTCAATTTTCTTTTTATTTATTTTTGTTTTTTATCTTAGCTTCTAAAGTATCGACTGGATGCAAATGTGTCTGGTGTAGTACAACCACGAGGTGAATAATACAAATTATAATTTAATTCTTTAGCCACTAAAACTGTTATTTACATAATTCCTTTGTGGTTCACCTTATTTTTTTTTAACCTTTTTTGAATTTACTTATTAAAAAAAATCATTTTATTTTTTTAATTTAAAATTTAATAATACTACAATTCTTTGCATTTGTTTTAATTTTCTGTTTGATTTGATTTTGTTTTTTTTTAACTGGACATTTGTGATTTTGTTTTTTTTTTTTTTTTTTTAATTAAATTTTTTACTATTTACAAAATGCTCTAGCATCACAGCGACTTGGGGGGAGGTGGACAATTTGGTTGCACTCTATCCTAAATGCATTAGATTGGGATGAAAATAGCCCATGTAGAGTTGTGCGCCGGGTCCTGTGCGTCCGAGGGCGGCCATTTTAATTTTCTCAATTTCCGCCTCCTGAAGTCGTTTCGCCTTGGCACGTCGATTTTGAAACCAAATTTTCACTTGAGTTTCAGTCAGCCTTAGCGATGATGAGAATTCTGCACGTTCAGCAATGCTCAAGTATTGTTTTTCGCGGAATTTCTTCTCGAGCGAGAGTAGCTGTTGCGTGGTGAAGGGTGTTCGTGGCTTTCGATTGGGTTTGTGTTTGCGCAGGTTGCATTTAATACGGGCTGGTTCGCCATTTTCTAAAACGGAAAACAGAAAAGAAAAACGACTCGATTAGATGCAAGTTTAAGTTGAGATGAGTTGAGTTGAGTTAAAAATAGTTGAGTGATATTGATGGTGTTTGAACAGATGTGACAACTGACTCATTAGGCCCACATTCCCCTGACAAGCCCTGAAATTAAATGGTATTTCAAATATTTTTCATAAATCTTTCGGCAGCAAGAGCGATGCCACAAATCGCCGACGAGAATTTATGAGAATTTTCCGCATTCCAAGTCGATTCGGCCTCGTTTGTTTTCGTGGAAATCGGAATCGAATGACGACAAGGGCTGGATACAACGAATTTTTCCATTAATAGGGTCTCGTTTAATGATGCCCCACGAAAATGTACGTAGATCGACGGTGGCGGCACAGGCTATTAACGCGACTAAATGAAGTGAGAAGTGTTAAATGAACGCGAAGTTATACCACCGAATGCATCAAACTCCATATGTTCGGTTGAGATATTGTACAGGGTGGGCCATCTAGTGGCTATTTCTTTAAATCATGGATTATTTTGACACTGACAGCTGTTTCCCGCTCAAAATCTCGACAGAGTCAGTACCATATCTCCGCGGAACGAAATGAGTCGCCTTACTCTTGAACAACTTTGGAAAATATTGAAAACTTATTTCCCTGCCGAGCGGAAGGTCTATAGTTCAAATTCGCCTCATAGCCAAGAAAAAGTAATTCCTATGCGGACAAAAAGTATGCAACGCAGTTGTGAATGGAAAGTGACCAGACGTACTGCTGCAGGCATAACACTCACAGTACAAGGTCAACTGAAATTCATTCTCTGCGTATGCAATACTAAAGTACTCGGACGAATCACTACGGACTATAAGCAACGCGGAATTTGGTCGGCTCTCGTCCTAGGACAACCACCCCTGAGAATAGTGAACGAACATCAACGACCCAAACCACTGCACTCCGTTCAGGCCGAAATAAAGCACCCACCGCGACTGCTATACGCCAGTTTGTGCAAAAAATTTGTGAGACTCGTATGCTAGTGAACAACCATCATGGTCCCCGTCGTCGAACCGTTCGCCCGATGTGAAAGTGGCTGTTGTGGCCGAGAGTGTGAGGCTCAATTCACGAACATCAACTCGCCATTCTGCTCGAATTCTGCACAAAGATCTCGGTTTATACGCTTACAACGTCCAATTGACTCAGCAATTGAAGGCGCGCGACCATCCACTTCGTTATCGCTTCGCAGTTTGGGCCTTAGAGCAGCTTGAATTGTCGTTATTGTCGAGAAGCCAATGCATCCACAGAGAGAGACAGTTTGGTGTTGATTGTGGAATGGTGGTATCATTCGACCACTTTTCTTCGAAAATGGGGCTGGGAACAACGTTTCGGTCAACGGTGGGCGTTACAGAGCCATGATAACCGAATTTTTATTTTTACTAAAATTGAATACATGGATTTGGACGACTTCTAGTTCATGCAGGATGACTCACCATACCACACAGCCCAAGCGATCTTTTGCGCAACAAATTCCCAAATCGTGTTATCAGCCGTCTTGGCGATGTCAATTGGCCGCCTCGGAGCTGTGATTTGACCCCTTTGAGCTTTCTTTTGTGAGCAACCGTGAAGGATCGATGTCATTCTAACAATCTGCAAACGATTCAAGCACTTAGGACCAATATCATCCAAGCAATCCGTGAGCTACAGCTCGAAACCATCAGCAATGTCTCGGAAAACTGTAGTGAGAGACTGCGTTACTGCGAAGCTAGCCGAGGCAGCCACTTGAACGACGTTGTATTTCATAATTAATGGGAATATTTGTTCTTCCTAATCAGGCCTTAGTACATGGAAAAGATTTAAGTTTGTTCATTTTATTGCACTTTTAAAAAGAAACTTATATTTAGCCCACCCTGTATATTCGAATTCGAGGGAATGTCACGAGATTCGCAGTGTACGACAAGAAATCAATCAGCACCTTCTGCTCAATTTTTGTTTTGTGATACTCTTCTCTTTGTTATAGATACATTCACTCTATATATAGATACAAGAAGAGGACGAGAAAAATAACAAAAATCTGCGAAAACCGCAAAGTGACAAGGGATTAAGCAATTTCCAACATATAATTATCTAAGTGGCCAATAAATTCGCTGTCTAAACTATTTGTCAGGCATTCAAGTAAAACGACACGACGGCAAACGCGGCGCTTTACTTTTTCTTTACAATCATCGCACAAACAACACCGACGAGATAAAGAAACATCCGAAAGATACTTGTAGATATATGGAGTAGCTTGAGTTTGCTTTTATCCACACTATGCACTATACGACGTACTTACAATCAAGTGTATACTTAATGTCTTGACGAATGTCCCATTCAGTCGTGTGCCTATTTTGAGATTAAAATGTGCAATCTAAAGGATTTTCAGGTCTTTTGTTCGAACATATTTCGAATTGATCGGCTCCGGCTCCGGCCGTACGGAAAGAAGTATAGTGAGACATACGAGTACACAAGTGGTATTTTAAGTGATTTTTAAATAGGGTCAGACAGGATCACCCTTATTTTGTATCTTCTCACAGTTGATGAGTGATTTATTACTTCTACGGATGGAAATTTAATTTCAAACTTGACTTAAATCCGAGAGAATTTAATTAGATGCATCATTACATCTATTTTCACACAAAAATACACGGTTTTTCAACTGAAAAACAATAAAGAGAGAATTGATGTTTTTGTTTAGTGAAATTCCTGGTAAATTATTGCATTAAACGGACTATTACCAACAAATTAATGTGCCATCAAATTGACATTTTGTCCCCCTTAAGGAGCAAGCTCCGATAGTACAGTACGTATGCATGCATCTGCGATTGGTTCAAGTGGAGGTTGAGATGAAATTTGCATACCAAACTCATTGAAAATTCATTCATGACGAGAAGTAATGCACTAAAATGAAATGAAAATGTTCAACATGGCATTATGAGGATACGGAATGTGTTGATTCTTGGAATCTTCAACTTTTCCTTGCGTAGCTATATGTTGTTCCGATGCTGCTACGTAATTAGTTCGACATGTTTGGAGTTACACGTTTGGATAAAGTTGGATATTTTACTTTTTTAATGATCGTTTTCAACAATCCTACAACTGGTTTTACGTTACGCATCGATTTCATTCTGTAAAATATTCAAAAACGATAAACATTTGGAAAAGGTACATACACGGATTGGGGTGTGTTAAAGGTGCTAAACCGACATCAGAGTACAGATTGGTTGATAAGGTTTTGGAAATTCAATATTTTTTTTTTTTTTTGTTTCAAAGATTCTCATGGATTTGATTTGTAAATAAATGGTTTTGAGGTAGGTTTTGAATTACCAATTAGTTAGGTAATAAATTTTAATTGCAACTAAACAGGCTTTGAATCGGTTTTTTACTTCGTAGTTTTCTTCGATGGATGTTGGGGCCACCAGTTCCACATTTTCATTTATTTTGCTTTGTGTAGTATAGGAATCTAATTGTCTTATATCTGAAATATTTAAATCGAAAATGGGGGGTAAACGACTAACAAAGGCTTCGTAGAAGTAGCGTATCCGACGTGCGCAAGACCGTTAAATAGCGAGTAGAAGACACTGCAGCCGAACATCTAGCAGCTCTGTTAGTAAGTCCTATTTTCACCGCCTCGTGGTGCCACCTCGGGATTTCTATATGAAATCGCAAACGGGAAAAGGCGAGTGGCGAATTTCCTGCCCCAGAAAACAGGTTGGTTATGCTATGGCCCGGCAAGCCATACCTGGAGTAAACAATATGCCGGCACACGCATAGGATTTTCAGAGGAAGTAAAGTATCTAGGTATTGACCTAGACCATAGACTCAACTGGAACTCCAATTGAGAAATAAACTCATGAAAGCGACTAAGGCCATGTGGGCCTGTCGACGCACCTACGGCAAAACCTGGCGACTTAAACCTAAGGTAGTCCACTGGCTATATACCGCGATAGTAAGACCTATCGTCACCTACGGGACAAAAGTTGAGCAAAATACTACAATTGTTAAGCTTCAACGCCTTCAGAGACTGGCGTGTCTTGGCGCTATGCCAACCTGTCCCACGGCAGCCCAAGAAGCACTCATTGGACTCACTCCACTGCACATTTTTATCAAAAAGGTGGCATTGCGCAGGGTAATCAGAATTCTGTGCTCGGGAACAAATATGCCATGTAGCCCCCAGGCCACATGTCCATATTACAACACCTTCCCGAGCTGGATATGATTACTACAGTCTCGGACGCATTGCCACACACCTTCACCTTTGACAAAAGATTTGAGATATGGATCCCAAACCGCTCAGCATGGGAAAACAGTGATCTCCTGCTAAATGTCAAAGGCCTTAGGTGGTACACGAATGGCTCCAAGATGGCTTCTGGCGTTGGCGCCGGCATCTTTGGACCAAAACGCAAGATCTCGAAGGCCCTGGGAATAAGCCCCAGCATCTTCTAAGCAGAGCTGCATGCCATCCTAACATGCGTCAATCTAAATCTCGAGGCTGGCATCAGAGGAGTAACCATCAACATACTCTCTGATATCCAAGCAGCGCTTTAGGGTTTGTACAGCACGAACTCAAAAACCGTAAAGGAATGCCATGACGCTCTACAAGAACTCGCCAATAGAAACAAAGTTAAACGTTGATGGGTGCCAGGCCATAAAGGTATCAAGGGCAATGAAATTGCCGACCGACTTGCCAGGAAGGGTTCCAGTGACAAATATATAGGTCCGGAACCATTCTGTGGCATTCCCGGGTCTAAGATAAATTACTTCTTAGATCCTAGAAAAATCCAACGAGTTCCAGATCGACACCAACCATCTCTTTGTCGGCATTAAGGCGTATAATAAAGAATACATCGAAACAATCTATACAAAGCCATGTCTAGTTTTGGCATCCCTGCCAAACTCGTCAGATTGTGCAGGATGACATTGGAGAACTCTCACTTCTCCATCAGGAGTGGAAGCGATTTGACCGATACCCTTTATGTCAAAAAAGGTTTTAGACAGGGCGACCCGCTATCGTGTGACTTTTTCAACATCGCCTTGAAAGGATGGTGCAAAACTCACTGGTCAATACGAAGGGACGTATTACGAGCCCGCATTTACCAATGACATTGACATAATTGGACCAACTCAGTGATATGTCATTGAGGCTTTTACGAACATTGAGGCGGAAATGACTAAAATAGGACTGGTGGTAAATGAGGATACGACGAACAAATGCTGTTGTCGAAGAAGGACACTAACCACCGGCATTTTGGGCAAGGCGCTCATATTGGCAGATATAATTTCGAGGCAGTCAAGGACTTCATCTACCTAAACTCCGCAGTGACATGCAGTAATGACATCAGTGACGCAGCGCAGAACAACTCTTGCCAACCTCTGTTTCTCTGGGCTCGGAAGGCAATTGAGAAGTAGAGCCCTCTCTCGAGGAACCAAGGTTCCTGCTTTATAGCGGTGAGACATGAACCTTATCTCTCAGAATTGAGAGAAAAATTCTGCGTACGATCCGACCTTTATAAATCGGGAGTGGAAGAATCAATAGTGAGGTCTACGGGCTGTACAGCGACATGAACGTAGCATGGCGATCCAACGCCTAAGATGGCTAGGTCATGTAGAGTGCTTGAAAACCTCAGCTCCGGCCCGGAAGGTCTTTGAAACCAACTCTGAAGGGCAACGCGGTCGAGGACGGCCAAATTTAAGGTGGGGCACGCAAGTGGAAGAGGACCTGAAGCAACTAGGCGTGCGGCACTGGAGACTGTTGGCGAAAGACCGTGCCAGTTGGCGAGGTTTTTCAAAGTAGGCCCAGGTTCGCCATGAACTGTAGCGTCAAAGAAGAAGAAAAACGCAACATCATCCCATCAAATATGCCTTCGCTCTAGGCATCCATCCTTCGATGATAATCAGAATTGATTAAGTAAAACGTTTTTATTACCTCGATCATTACCCATCGATACAGTGCGAGAATGAAATGAAATCCACTGAAGAGATGACAATTTATTGAATTTCAATCCTTATCTGAGCGAACAGATCGCACAGGAAATTATATTTCACCGCATTACAATATAAACAGAAGCGCATCCTCGGATAACACATGTTCATCTACGTATGGATGTACCTCCAAGTAGACAGATACAATAAATACATTCCACAAACCTTCTGTAAGTCCTTAACTCTTTTCGTTTCTTCTTCCTCTTCATATCGTACATAGTTAACTGGGTTCGGTTCTGTTGTTATTTTATTTTTATTTTTTTTATAGATTCTCGATCGGCATTGGGTATCTTCACACACTTTCTTTATGGTAAGGTTCGAAATTTATTAGATTACCGATTATTTTTAATGTTACGTTTAATTTGGATATGACATTTGTCAGGCAGACAAAACAGGGAATTTAGAAACAGATACAACCCACACCGTTCTACACATGTGTTCTGGCTGACACACTCTATTGAGAAGAATGAAAATGAAAACAAAGATGATGACGGTGAAGAGAGGGAGTATCTCATTAACTACCGGTTTTTTTGGATCATCAACAACGTACAGAGATACTCGTAGAGTTGCGAGTCATCTGGGCTCTACATTCTTTGTTATCGAACTTCGGTGTGTAGTTTGAAATTTATCTCAACATTCTTGTTAACCAATTGGTTGTTTGTATCTTTTATTTATTAATTTCTTTTTTTCTCTCGTTCTTCCACAATAATAACGAAGTGAACGGAATCCATATGTCACTGCTGAAACTCGCACATGTTCTGGTTCTGTATCTTTTTCTTTTTGATATGTCAATTAAGTTGTGTGAGATTGCTCCTATAATCAAATTCAATTTTGTAGCCTTATTTAATTAGTATCTACATAGAAATCGAATGTGAGAACAAATGTGCAGATACGAACTGTCAAACCACAGCGGGAATCGCTGAATGTGCCAAATTTAATTGTGGTCACAAATTAGTTGATTTTTATTACCACAGTCCGAATCCGTACTGTATGTATGTTTGTACATAGATACGTGTTCGAGTTAAAATCAGGCAAACAAGAAAAACAACAATTTAACGATGAATCGAATAGTATGAGTGCTGCCGTTTATGTTTTAGATACAATTCTTCGATTTCATTCAGCCCCCCATTCGGATGGCAATTTGATTTGATTTTTTATCCTTGCGAACACGAAACACATTCTATAGTCGTCCGTATGGCAGCATAACTCAATTAATTAAACGACATGCAATAAAATGGCAAAGATGGAGCAACGACGAAGGTGGCTGATTGGTAAGAGTTGACCAAAAATAGAAAACACGTCCCGCCAAGAGTGTCCCATATGTGACAAATTTGGCTCTAATTAAAATTGCACGATTCGCAATGAAAACTCTTTTATTGGGAAATCCCCAGTGTGTGCATAAACGCGGCATAGTCATACGAACGAAGCGAATAATTGCTAATCAAAGCCAAGATACATGCCTAGACGAGGTACAAATACATACAGCTAATTGCTATCCGGTAGGTACTAACTGTTGGGATGGAGAGTAGACGGACGAAGAATTTGTGGATTTAATTCCCAACAATGATCGAGGGACAGATTTGTTGTTTTTATTTTTTTTTTATTTGTTTGCATGCCCCTCCATTGCCAGTTGGTTGGGTTACCGATCCCCTATTGGGAGGCCAATAGACAAGAGATACACCAGATACGTGTACACTAGTACGTACAGAAATGCAATGACAATTATGGTCAAATGCGTAACCTATACCAGGCAATTGGTAACAAATGATCAATTAATTTTGCAAAAAAAATTACAAAACACGAATTCTCGTTCAGTACGGAAGACGGGAAGGGTGGGGGATTGAACAAAACATGTATTCTCCAAAAGGATTACAAAACAATCTGAAAATGGTCTGGAGCGTCTGAACAAATGAGTAATTGCGTGAGGTGGATAGAATGAGATAGTCACGATCAATGCCTGACACCAACATAGGTGATATGTGCTACGAGGGGGAATTTAAAAATGTCTCTAATGGCAAAACGAAATGAAAAGTTGTAACAAAATGGACTCAAAAAAATATGTTGGGAGTCGGCAGTTGATTAAATGGGTGTTGATTTTTTTTTCAATATGTTCCACATACGTTCCACTTTCATTTAAGTGTAGTTTCGTATATTTTTATATTGTTTTCTATCACCGCACGATTTAATAATTTCCTTTCGTAATTATTAAAACCTAAATATGGAGCTGTTCATTTTCTTCTAAAATGATATTCCAATTCTTCTGTTTTTTCTACAGCAAATTATTTTATTTTGCCAATTTTAAAGGAAAAAATTGAAGAAAAAATCCACAGGAATATTTTAAATACAATTTCCTAATAAGATAAGAAAGCCTTGTGTTTGAGCCAAACAACACGAATTGAATATTCTTAATTTTCTGACGATCGGCCAACCCTTATACATATTTAAAAAATATCTTATGTCGAAAATGTCACCATGGAAAGTATACCGCAATATTTGGGACCGCTCTTAATTTATTATCGGAAGTAGGAAAACCAATAAGGGTATTCAGGTACATACTGAATTTGAGCCATTGTTTGGAGGGATAATACACTAATAATGTATGTTGGCGTTACAGTCCATGAAGAACCTGAGCCGAGCTTCTCTCAATCACCCATGTTGTGTGTGATTTAATTTTCCCATAGGTGAAAGGGACCTACAGTTTATTGCCGGATCAGAACGGCGAGCTTCGAGAAGCTTTCCATGACAATTTTACTACAGGGGGTTTTGTCAGAACCCCGCTGAGGAGAAACACCGCGAAAAATATATTCGATGGCTGCATCGGGATCTGATCCCGTTTCATCGGCGTCAGAGGCCAACACACTACCCACTGCGCCACGGTGCTCTCAATACACTAATAAGCGGAAGGAAATTTGCGAATTTGTTATTAATTTTTCATAAAAATAAACTTATTTCTTTCATTAACAGCAATGCAATCATCTTCGTATTCGCCACATTATGCTCTACCACTTCGAGACATGTTGGAAGGCGGCAGGGTCATTTCGTGATCTCAACGAACTTTTCGGCGAGGGAACACTGAGCAAAAGTCAAATTCAAAGAAGATTCAAGAGGTTTAAAACGGGTGACAAAAACCTTGTGGATGAAGAAAGAAGAGGACGACTACCGGAGTTCAACGACCCTTATAGCGGCCATGGAAGAAGACGAAAACCTGACAACACGAATGCTAGCCGACGACTTCAATGGCAACCAATCGACGATCATCCGTCGTCTCGAGAAGCTCAGAAAGGTGTGGAAATTGACTGGATATGTACCCCATGAACTCTCGGACAACAACAAAGCAAAACGTGTACGCATTTGACTAATTTGCTGAAACGAAATTAACAAGCTCCGTTTCACTAGAATCTCGCCACGGGTGATGAATCATGGCTACTCTTCAAAAATGTCAATAGAAAGAAGGTTTGCGTGTCGCCGGCTGTTTCTCCCAAAGGAATACCATAAGGTGTCCACTGTAAGAAGGCTATGTGGCATCTTGGAGATTTATCTCAACTTACATATGTAGGTATGTATGTGATGAGAATAGACCAATGTCGTCAGCGTAAATATATACATAGCTGTGTGAAATTCAGGAAGCCTTGGGAAGTCAGAAGTAAAAATATGGTAAAGTACAAGGCCAAGAACGGAACCCTGGGGTACTCCTGCACAAAAGGAATGTAGAGATGATACTTTACCACGGACGTAGACTCTAAAAAGTCTGTTGGTCAGGAAACTTTGTATAATTATAACTAGATACAATGAAAAACCAAAGTTAATCATTCTATAAATAATATCGTTGTGCCAAATGGAGTCGAAAGTTTTCCCAATATCTAGCATAACAAATCCCGTAGATTTCCCCGAGGCCCTCTTTTTCTTGATGTGAAGTGTTGTGATGACTCCTGAACCTGTCAATGTCCTGTTGTCAATAAACGCTATACGTCTTTTCTTAATGAACCTCTCGAAAACTTAACTAAGTCAACTGAGCAGACTTATCGGTATGTAACTATTTGGATTTTGAACTTGCTTTTCAGCCTTTAAAGTAGTTACTACTTTTTCAGGTAGTAATATTGGATTTTCAAATAGGTATTTACCAGAAAATTAGGAAAACGTTTGCCTGATTTTGGTAGTTGTTTTAGATATAAGTGTCTAATACCATCAAGGCCGTTAGATTTCCTTAGTCGCAGACCTTTCCACTATTTGCATTTGTGATACATAGTCGTTTGGAAATGGACAATAACTTTGAAAAAAAAAATCGATTAAAGCTTTATTTACCACTGACTCAGTAACTGTATCACCGCAGGGTTTTTCTCTAAATGTTGAGCCAACAATATGGGGAACTTTACCTGAGCTATGCAATCTAGGAATTCCCCTGTTTTTATTCCTTACGATTTTTACTATATTCCAATATCAGAAGAATAAATGCAAGTATTGTCAGCAAATAGGGCAATGTTGTTATTTGGTAAGTTGGAGATATCGGAGGTGTAAATGTTAAAGAGGACAGGACCAGGATAACGATTGTAATTTAAGCATGCAGAAGAAACTGGATCCACCATCGACCAAATCTTCACACTGCGGCAGATACTGGAGAAACCCAATGATTTTCAAGTCGACACTCACCACCTATTTGTCGACTTCAAAGCCGCATACGACAGCGTAATTAGAGACGAGCTATACAACGTTATGTCTACCTTTGACATACCTGCTAAACTCGTCAGACTATGCAGGATGACTTTGGAGAATGCTCGCTGCTCCATCCGGATCGGTGAACACCTTACCGATAGTTTTGATGTCAAAAAAGGATTTAGGCAGGGCGATGCGCTGTCGTGTGATTTTTTCAACATCATATTAGAAATGATTGTGCAAAAATCACTGGCCAATACAAGAGGCACAATCTATTTCAAATTACCGCAACTCCTTGCATACGCCGACGATATTGACATAATAGGTAGATCAGAGCGAGATGTCAATGAGGCGTTTACGAGCATTGAATTCGAGGCGGAGAAAGTTGGTCTGGCGGTAAACGAGGGCAAAACTAAATATATGCCGTCGTCAAAAAAGGACGCTCAACACCGACGTCTCGGCCAGAACGTTTGTATAGGCAGATATAAGTTCGAGGTAGTTAAAGACTTCGTCTACCTTGGCTCCGCAGTGACCTGGAACAACGACATCAGTTCCGAAATCAAATGCAGAATCACTCTTGCCAATCGCTGTTTCTTTGGACTCAGGAGGCAACTGAGTAATAGAGCCCTCTCCCGAACGACAAAGTTGACTCTATATAAGACCCTTATCATCCCGGTCCTGTTGTACGGCGCAGAAGCATGGACACTATCAAAAGCGGATGAGGAGGCCCTTGGTCGGTTCGATAGAAAGATTTTGCGCGTGATTTTTGGGCCTATAAACGCAGACGGGGGATGGAGGAGAAGATTCAACCACGAACTTTACGGGCTGTACAGCGACATGAGCCTAGTCAGGCGTCTACGGATTCAACGCCTAAGATGGCTGGGTCATGTAGACCGAATGGACACCACAGCTCCAGCCCGGAGAGTCTTTGAATGCAACCCCGAGGGACGAAGAAGCAGAGGATGGCCGCACTTAAGATGGCGCACAAAGGTGGAAGGGGACCTCAGCCAACTGGGTGTGCGGCAATGGAAAAGGCTAGCGAAAGATCGTGCTAGATGGAGGGGCATGTTGGTTGAGGCCCAGGTTCACCCCGAACTGTAGCGCCCACTAAGAAGAAAAAGAGGAAGAAGAAACTGGATCGTTGCGGCCATTACTAGTACAGGAACATAAAAGGAATCGATTTCTCTTTGACATGCATTTTGTGCAGAGGCGTATATATTTAACAAGGACAACAGATAAGGATTATCAATATGATTAGTTAAAATATCTCGAGCAAAAGGGAAGAGATTAATAGATTCTCCTTTTAAATAGAGGCTGACTATCGAAGATTACGCTGCGGTCTTTCAGACTACAAGTTCTTTTCAGGGGTGTTACAAATGCTGTAATTATAAGTAATGGAGCACTAAATTTTGCAAAAAACTAGAACTGAACATTAGTAAATATTGAAATAAAAGCCATTCATTTTACACCATCGTGTTGTAACTTTAACGCATCGTACTTTTCTATAGAGTTTAAAATCATCTACGAATAACAGGCACCTAGAGTGTGTTACAATAGATGGTAAATCTTTAATAAATAGCAAAAATAGGAGTCTAGCATTGTTAGATAAATTGAAGAACATTATGTAAATGTTTATACTTTTGTCCATTGTCCATTGTCCATTGCGAATACAAAATTAAAATCAAAATACACAAAATGTATTGAAATTGCTTCCTCTTTTCCCAACATCATATTGAAACGCACTGATAATTGCAACTCTAGCCATCCAAGCCGACTGACAACATTTTCAGTATCCTTCGTTGGACACAGACTACTTTATGCTACAACATTGTATTCGTAAATATATCACAAGCCCATGGCGGCCTACCCATAGATGCTAGCGCGGTAAGTCAATTTATTTTCTACCCATCAACATTATTCATTTTTATCTCGGCCATTTAATCACCGTAATTTCTAATGAATGTTCTAGCATTCGCGTAAGAGAAAAAAGAAAATTATACATAATCTAGAGGCACACATTCTCTCTGAAAACACTAGACGCATTGTAGTAAACTGCTAATAAAAACTTGTACAAATTGCTCTACTTGTGATGAGGGGGTGTAAAGAGAAAAAAAATTGAAACGAGAACGATTTAAACGATTTAACGTAATCAACGCACAAACTTGTCCGTCTGGCCTGACTATCAACTCCCGCTGAAAAGCAAATTGCAAAATTGTGTATTTATACAAGTATGTATCTATGTATGTAAAAAATAAAGAAAATTGCAAAATTGTTATTTTATTTAGATTGCCCTCCGCTTGTACCCAAACACACCAGTTCGCGTTCTAGATAATAGCGTTCCATCTCATCGCTGAGAGTTTATTAGCAAGCGCCGCACTTGGATTACTATTCATCGCTGTCGTTAGCCGTTGCTGTTTGCAATCAGCAGATAATCGAAGAGCTAATGATTGTGTTTCAACACTTTTGAGATGTTTTTTTTTTTCACTCCATTCTCATGCTAATTGCTTGGGTGGTAATTTGTATCTCCCACTGTGTGTAAGGCGCACCACCTCATGCTTACGTGATAAGCTGAGTAATACAAAGCGAACGGTTGAAGTGACTGTGTGTATGGATATCTATGGCGTTGAAATTAATTGCGAATTGTTTTCTGGTTTTCCATTTAAACTTTGTTGGTTTTGCAGAATGCTGTTTTTGCTTTTTTTGCTTTTCTAGGTGTGTCCAGTTGCATGCAAGTTTCAAGTCAACGTTATAATAGGCATTCTGCACGCCATTTCAAACCAACTACCATCTAATGGGATCGTTTTGGCTTGGGTTTTCTTTTGTGGATCGTATGAGCATGTACATAAACGCGAATGAAATTATTCACCTGGAGTAGGCTTATCTCTGTTTGAGATGTTTTGTTTGAGATACTTTCGCACCTTCAACGCTACGCCATACATATGTATGTACATTCATTCGCTCGCCGCACATTTGTACGTTTATTTGTTCAAGCGAATGATTAATGTGCAACAGTTGTAATTTATTTACATTAAATTACCATATCATTTATGGTTCGAGTTTGCATTTGCCATTCACGACCGATTACTGACAGAGTATGCGTGCATTTTGAGTTTGCCGATATTCATTTGTTTGTGCTCATGCTCGTGATCGATAGATCACCATCGTACGACAGTTGTTTTGTTCAAGTCGTCGTTATAGTCATCGAGTTTCATTTTCCCCGATTAGTTAGTTATGACATTCATGTAATTGTAAATGTATTTATCTCTCTATTCATGATGCTGAGCGACTAATTAATTTTCCATGTTGTGGTTTAAAGTTAACATGTTGTCTTTAAACAATTGTCATTGTTGAATGGCAACATTTAGCATGTGGATCGTAATTTATTTTTCCATCTGAAAGGTATGTTAACAGTCGCTTTGATTTCTGTCAGTGTGATAATTGATTGTCGTTGATGTTTTGCCGATTGACATTCGTATTTAGTGCAGGAAAAAAGAAAAAAACATTTTAATTAGCGTTTTCTCGAATACGTTCCACACTCATTGGGTGCACTAGCACGGAAGGCAATTACTGTTTTTATGGTTAATATATTTAGGTAGTACATAATATGAAGATATCAGGACTGTTTCACTCACATATGGAGACCACGACGTATAGGGTGGGCCATCCAGTGTTTTTCTTTTTTTAATCATAGGTTATTCTGACACTCGAAATCTTGACAGAAAATCAGTATCATACCTCCGTGGAACGAAATGAGTCGCTTTACTCTTGAACAACGTTGGGAAATATTAAAAACAGTGAGTGCTGTGTAGACCCAACAGTGCGTTTTTTGAAAAGAAGTTTTGGCCGAATTGAAGCACCCACCGCGACTGCTGTTCGCAAGTTTGTGCAAAAAGTTCGTGAGACTGGTATGCTAGTGGACAACACTCATAGTCCCCTTCGTCATACGGTGTGCACGGATGAGAATGCGGCTGCTGTGGCCGAGAGTGTAAACACCAACGTCACGAACATCAACTCGCAATCGATCTCAACAACTCAAAATTTCACGCACTAGCCTGAGGAGAATTCTGCATAAAAATATCGGATTATTAGCTTACAAGGTCCAATTGACGCAACAATAAAGGCGCGCGACCATCCGCTTCGTTATTGCTTCGCAGTTTAAGCCTTAGGGCAGCTTGAATTGGACAACGATTTTGGGGGATAAATCATCTTTTCCGACAAAACGCATTTTCATCTCGACGGCTACGTTAACAAACAAAATTGCCGCATATGGGGCTCGGAAAACCCGCATGTTATTGTGGAGTGGAGGCATCATTGGACTCTTTTTCATCGAAAATGAGGCTGGGAACAACGTTTCGGTCGACGGTGGGCATTACAGAGCCATGTTAACCGACCTTTTTTTTTACTAAAATTGAATACATGGATTTGGACGACCACTGGTTCATGCAGGATGACGCGCCATACCACACCATGCCCATGCCACAATCGATCTTTTGCGCATCAAATTCCAAATCGTGTTATCAGCCGTCTTGGCGATGTCAGCTGGCCGTCTGGGAGCTGCGATTTGGGCCCCTTTCAACTTTTTTTGTGTTGAGCCGTGAAAGATCGATATTATGCCGACAATCCGGAAACGATTCAAGCACTTAAGGCCAATATCATCCAAGAAATCCGTCAGCTACAGCTCGAAACCATCAACAAGGCCTTGGAAAATTGGGATGATACAATGCGCTACTGCGAAGCTAGTCGAGGAAGCTACTCGAACGACGTTGTATTTCGTAATTAATGGGAATGTTCGTTTTCACTAACAAAGCGATAACACATGGAAAAAATTTAATTTGTTCATCCTATTGCATTTTAAAAATAAAAACTTGTATTTGGCCCACCCTGTATAAGTGTGATATTGGAGGTGTCCACTTCCCGTCGGCTTTCTGGACTTTCTCAACCAAATAACGTGTAAAGTATAACGAATCACGAAATTAGCCTTCAATTCGCCATTTATGATCGCATTAGTATACGTTTTCAACTATTCCATACTCAACTACATAGGTTCCACAAGTATCTACCACCCCTAAATGCCCTCGCTTAATGACATTTTCCTTCTTCATCATTTCCAAATTATCACAAATTCAATATAATGTACCATTAATCCACTCAATTTATCCCAGATGCGTCATTAATCATGTCACATTGCCTCGGCTTCCCCTTGTATCCCGCTTTTATTTTTCTGTCATATCTTCATCTATCTCATTCTAACTAGTGTGGATCTGTTTCGATTTTATTAGCTAAACGTTTAAGATATCTGTTTACGAGGTTGCCACCTTTACGATTATCCATCCCTATTGTAGAATACCACAAAACGAAGATAATTACCATCATTCAGACGAGAAGAGAGGACAAAAAAATGTCTCTAAAGCGGCCTACACACGCGCTACGGATCGAATGGATCGGTTTGAAGTCATTTCGCCACACACTTGTGGATCGGTATACGTTCTTCATTTCACGCTGTTCGCCGTCGAGTAAGGATGGATCGCGGAGAAAAAATAATTTTGTTGTGTGGTGTATATATTGTGTGAAAAAAGGAAAGAAAGGATAATGAAAGAGAAACGTTCACTGTGGATGCAGGAGTGGTTTCTGATCCTAATAACTTATTCATATATAGATACATGCATTCACAAATACGTGAATGAGGGTCTCATAATTCTATTGCCTATTGCCTGCGAGTGTTTATTGCTTGTTTCATTTTATGGCCTGTTTTCATTTTATGATTCGATGTTCACAGTTTTATAACCTACATTTGTGCACATACGAATCATAAATACAATCATAAACAGACTGCATAGATGCACTCTAACAACTTCGGGTGGACGTTTCCTAGACATCGTCAACCGCGCCACACACGCTACCGATCGCAGGAAAATCAAACTCATTTGAAAACTTGCGATCTGTAGCAAACTAGCCCACACACAGGACGATCTGTTTGAATCGCAACCGATCCATTCGATCCGTAGCGCGTGTGTAGGCCGCTTAACATTCATGAAAAAAAAACCAACAAACAACTGCCTGTCAACTTGCAACCCTTGGGATATCGTCTGTGCCACTGTTGTTTTAGACCCTACGCCAAGAATCAGTAGCACGCATTCAAAAGATATTTTGATAAGAGGCAGTTAGTTGTATTGATGTCGCAAAACATTTAAGCGATCATTATCGCAAATGGGTATTGTTATTTTAAGATGCAATCCACAAAGGGAATAAGATAATTAGATTTGTCTCATCAATTTAATTAAGTGCCATTCGGCATTCGGCACTCGGCATTTAGCATTCGGCATTTGACAATCGACTTTCGGCATTAAGATTTGATCTTCAAGCCGGTTTCAGTAGTCAATCGCAATCTACACATCGATCTCGAAGTGGATGATGATGACCTTGTCTTGCATTCTACTTAATCCACATAGATATTAGCGCACCTGTTTCGTGCTACTGATTTGACTTTTTTTTGTTTTGTTTTCCTTGCACTTTCCGATATATTCACGATTCGAATGCATTCATTGAATCGTTTTCACTCTCCATTGGAAAGAACAGAATCCATTTAATTTGTCAACACCACAAGCAAGAGGAGCACAACAAGAGTCGAAAATTCAAATGAGCAACTTTGAATCTGTTCCCAGGCATTCTATTAACTCCACACAGATACTGTATACATATGTCTGTACACCACACGTTATTTCGTTGGTTTGTAGTCACTTTTATTAGATACATAAAAACGTACATTTTATTAGAGTATCTGGTGCTGTTGTTGTAGCTGCTGTAAGCAACTATTTAACTTCCCCCTACACACACGTATAGATACATAGTATATGTGTACACGGGTAAAGGTGTCGAAATCTTCGATGAACCGAAGTGCCGTGCCTCTCGTGTGAAAGGTAAAAACGAAACGAAACAAATTGTTTATCTAACATGCTCCCAATAGGTCGCTTAATTAGTAGAATCTGATAGAACCAGCAAGGGGTGGGTGCCAGGCACTTTACCGGTTACGAATCGAATTAATCAAATGCAAATAAGGATTTCTGTTTTCCTTTCCCCTTTTGTCTTATTCATTCCAATGATGTATGGCCGGTAGCTTATGCTTTTGTTGGCTTTTATTCTGTAGACTTTTGCTTCCTGTTGACTGTAGCAAAAAAGAATAGCTTAACACTTGGGTGACAAATTTCCAACAATATCTAAGCGAATTCCATTCAAGACTGATGGTGTTCCTAAAAATACCCGTACCTCCTCCGGTCAAGTATTTTCATTCGGGAATAAATCCCTTTCAAACGTCACCGGATCACAAGAAAACACAACTACATGCATGTAGACGTTGACAATATGCCGGCAATCCTTTCCGCGATGGAAAGGTGCAGAAGTAAAATGTAAAGACTCTTTAAATGCCAAGAGCCGTGACAAAGTGTTTGTGGTTGCAAAAACTAGTGCGAAATGGCTGCTGATATTTTATGCTGACAATGGCGCGGTGTTGAGAGTAGAAAAACAAAAAGACAAACCAGAGTCGATGCAGCAGTGCAAGTAGGTGAATTGTTCGGAATGTTTACTAATGAGGGGGAAGCAGTAATTTTTTTGTCCACTGCTCTAGTCCACGTATCTATTTGGTTGATTGCCTTACCTATACCATTTTGGTGTTAAGGATAATTGAGACACATATTTGCGGGATGGAATTATATGAAAAAAATGGACAAAAACTAAAATAGTTCGGGAGATATTGCTTGTGGATTGTATTTGGTCGTCTCAAAAATTGTACCTCCATTTTTTAACAAAAGCAATTTAAGGATTAAAAATTGTTTACGCCTTGTATATAGAGCATATTAGTGGCTTTAATTTGACATA
Source organism: Eumerus sabulonum (assembly GCA_951905685.1). NCBI lineage: Eukaryota > Metazoa > Arthropoda > Insecta > Diptera > Syrphidae > Eumerus > Eumerus sabulonum. The sequence goes on from OX645060.1 coordinate 237,642,639, forward strand.
CGGATTTCTTCAGAATTCACTCGACTTCGATAACCAGTTCGATGTGGATCGTATTCTCCGCTCATGACAATTTACCCAACTTTAAATATAGCCTCCCTTTTCGAACGGAAATTGAAAAATTACATCAAATTAGAATCTTAGTTTCCTATTTTACATCATGCAGCAGACTATAATGATGATCGTCACACTTTACACCAAACACACGCGAAAGTTAATTCCGGCCGTCTGGTAAAGTCAAATTGGCCGACGGCGTTGATTGGTTTTAATGAATTGGATACTGAATTGGACACTAACAAATTGAATGTGGGCCGTAAATTATTTTATTATCTCAACTGCTACACTAAGAAAGGGAGATATGAGTAAAATGCTTACCTCCGCTGGGTCCGAAACTTTGTCCAGGAAATAATCCAGGCGGTCCGAATGGTGGCATTTGTCGTGCACCCGGCCATGGTACACCACCACCAATTCCGCCCCAAGCAACTGCAGCGGCTGCTAACGCACTAAATGGTGTCGGTCGAATTGGTACGTGGCCCGCCGCTATTGCTGCTGCCGATTGTGATAGAATATGCGGGGATGACTGCATTGAATTGGGCATTTCGGGGGATTTACTACTGTCCAGACCAGGCGTCGATCGACTATCATTGTTCATATCTTCAATATCAACGATAGAGTCTTCTTCTTCCTGATTGGAATCATAATCGACTTCGGATTCGGCGGAACTATGCGGCGTATGACGTTCGTTTTTCGTCAATGTCGTCGTTGTGGTCAGACTGCTGTGATTGCTCTCCTGATGATGATGTAGTGACGATACGGGCGACGATGAATTGGTATGATGATGACTGGGCAGGTGATTTGGTGAGCTGTTGGTATTATTGCTATTTTGATGTTGCGAAGGCTGATGATGATGGTGATGATGATGATGTATGGCAGACATGTGTTGCAGATGTGGATGCGAATGTAAGGTGATTGGTGTCGGCGGATGATGAGCCGCTGGAGGTGATGTAGATGTTGTCGATGCCACCGATTGGGGTGATGTTGTTGTGGCCGTTGTGACAGTGGCACCAGTGGAGGAGGATAGATTTGTGGGCAACATCATATCAATTGGTTCTGAAGGACTACGTGGCCTAGTATCCGCGAGCAATGATGCAACACTGAAGTTACTCAGACGAGAGCTGGACTTGTGGATTTGCTGATGCGATGTTGGTGGAACCGTCGGGCTCGTCATCGTTGTTCGTACACCAGTCACAGTCATTCCTGATAGTTTTATCATATAGGGGGTAATTTTTCAATGAAAACCAAAACAAAAGAAAAACACAGACACACAGGATGAGATTTAAATTATTTTGTTTCCCAGGAGCAAGGGTTGTTTTTTTTTTTCTTTCTATGTTTTGTGGATTCTATTTGATTGTATCTGAACTCATTTGTGAAGCACAAAATCACTTTATTTCACCGAAGGATTATCCTTGTATCCTTGCAAGAATATCTTCTTATCGTCACTGACACATATTGTCGTCTGATTGGCAATTGATGCGTTCTGTTCAGTGTGGAACGTAAGCACGAAAAAAAAAAATACAAAATATGCGACGGTAATGCAAAACAACAGCGAAGGGAAGTGTGTATCTAATCAGATCTTGTTTTTTTAATTTTTTTTTACTTTCCTTGTGTCCACAAGAACGTAAGGTCTGTACGAGGAACACGTCCAAATGAGATCACGACTGGTCTACAACTGAAACACATGAGTTAAGATCGTCGTTCATTCACTCATGGGGTATGTTGGCTGGCCGACATACATCTAAACGCACTCACACTACGTTGCATGCAATGGCAAAGTGGTGAAACGTGTTTTTCCACTATAGAATGATGAAAAATCCACACCCTTCTCGGTAGTCGGGTAAGAGGTACAGATAAATAAGGACCAATAAAATGTGGTTCCACTTTTTTGTCTCTTTTATCTTTCTCTAACCATTTCCATATTTTCATTCGCTGTCGCGTTGTTGTTGCCTAACGACGGAGTATCCGCCTCTCAGTACGGGTAGTCGATTGTGTATTTATCGGATATTGTGAGGGGAATATGCCAGCGGTCTCGGATGGCGTTGGTGAAAAACGTTGGTGAAACTTAGTATATAGATATTTGGTATCTCTTTTCGACCAATGAAAATATCTACGACGGAGAGTGATGATTTTTCGATATGGCAGACTTTAGATTTTTTGTTTCTCTATTCCGTCGGCTACCCATATCACTATCTCGCTTTAGTGGATGTATTTTTGGATGACAACTGGGAACTGTGGGAGTTAAGTGTACACTGGTAGTAGATACGTTGCTTGGCTCTTACGTTGTTTCTCAAAAAAATATGAATATAATTGGCAATCGAATAATAAGCAATGGGGACGTCCTGTCTAGGCAGTCTTCTTTCTCTCTTCTCAGATACTTTTTACATCCCTCTTTTTTCTTTTTTGATTTTTGTTTTATTTTTGCCTTTTCCTCGTTGTGTACTGCTTTCGGGTTCTCAATTGAGTTTTGATTTGAGAGTGTTGTGCTTTTTATTGTGTTGCTGTTGATGGTTCTTAATCGTTTTCTCGTTTACCCCTTTTTTGTTTTTGCATTCTCGGTTTAGTATCTAATAGATTTGTTTGGCATTTTTTCTACATTCATACTACATGCATACATGTCGAGCTACACCCATCACCCATCAGTGTAGGCTATCGGGCATTTACTATGTACGTATTACCACCCGTTGGTGGTTCTTTGATGGTAGATACTTCACTTTTTTTTCGTAAAATTTCACTCGAATATTATTGCAGTGATGGTTAGTGAAAATGTGATCATGCGGCAGAAGAGAAGGAGAAAATTAATTCATTTGTTGAAAAAGATTCCAATCGGAGAGGAAATTATGTTTTTCATAGTATAAATGGACGAATACCTACCAACGGGTAGGAGGAAAGAAAAAGGTGGAATCAAAGGAAAGTTGATTGTTAATTTCTTTGTGAACTTACTCAAATGTAATTGCGTAAAAAGGGAAAATTGTGAGATGGAAGTGTGGGATGATTGGTGGTAGGGGGGAGTTGTGGAAATTAATTTTGTCAAGGGTTCTTTTGGGAAATTTGAATTGATGGTGTTACTTGGAACTTTACGGTAATTTGCTTGTGAAAAGTGATATTGTTGGTAATATCAATTGAATGAGATGCATTATAGTATTTTAGTTCGTTCATGTGCTCACTGGTTGAAACGCTAGGAAAATACCGACGGAAATATTGTATTCTAATATGTAGATAGTTTTTATCCAAATTTTTTGTTTTGTTTTTCGGTCGTTTATACATAGTAGGTAGGCCTTCATACAGTTTGGACAGTTTTGTATTTAATTTAAATAAACTTATAAGATTAATGGAGTGAGTTGTGTAGACTTCATGACAGCAGACATTTTGAAAGTTTCTGTTAGTATCTTACTTATCAGGCCGGCAATCCATGGAGGATCTGAGCCAGAGCTAGAGCTGCCTTCCGTCCTTGACGGTCCCGAGCACGCTGCTTCCAATTATCAAGACCAGGTTGTCTTACATCCGTGATTACGTGGTCTTTATACCAACCAGGAGGTTCGGAGTCGAAAACCCTCTGGAGCGTTGGTGTTCATGCGCTCGATGTGGCCGAGCCAATGTAGTCGATGGATCTTTGCCTTCCGGACATCTTTATACAGCTCGTAGAGTTTGCGGTTCTGTCTTATCCTCCATACACCTTCCTCACAGACAGGACCAAATATCCGGCGCAAAACTTTTTTTTCGAAAGAAGCATAATATCTTGGCCGCTAAACTAGTAAAGGCAGGCTTCAGAGGATTTATGCTTAAATAGTTGCTTTCTTACATAAAGAAATCGCAGGCAAGTTGCTAATGTAGAAGATCGTTACAACCAATATATAGATATCAAAATTGGCGTTCCACAGGGCTCGGTACTCGGTCCGATTTAATTGTTGGTGTATATAAGGTCAATTTTTAATATACCTTTTAAGGGATATCGTACTGGGTTTGCTGATGACATAGCATGCTCTTATTCTGAGAGCTCTCCACTAGACTTAATTGCCAATATAAACTATGATTTAGAATAACTAAGACATTGGTGAGAGCACCGTGGCGCAGTGGGTATTGTGTTGGCCTCTGACGCCATTGACACGGGATCGAATCCCGACACAGCCATGTCATCGAACGTGTTTTTCACGGTGTTTCTCCTCAGCGGGGTTCTGACAAAACCCCTTGTAGTAAAATTGTCATGAAAAGCTTCTCGAAATTCGCCGTTCGAAACCGGCAATAAACTGTAGGTCCCTTTCACCTATGGGAAAATTAAATCACACACAACATGGACGATTGAGAGAAGCTCGGTTCAGGTTCTTCATGGACTGTAACGCCAACATACATACATACAAGACATTGGTTTCTTATGCACAAACTGGTGATAAGCGATAAAACTAGGATTATGTTCTTTAATCTATCGAGTTGCTCTGTTAACTATCCTCCCTTGGTTTTTCATAGTGCTTATTGCCAACTTAGTCCAGATACCTGCAACGCAAGTTCTTGTATAATTCCAACATAGGATGTTCATCTCAATGCTTTCAGATAGAAAGAACGGAACCATTTAAATATCTTGGACTTGAAATATATAGCAAATTGAACTGGTATGCTCATACTGCTAATCTGAAACAGTACTTACTTAAAACCACAAGGGTTATATATCGCCTGAGGCTTTTCTGCTCACTAAAATTGCTGGAAACTATATACTTTGGATTAGTTCAATCAAAAATATAGTATTGAATAAAATACCGCCCTTACTTGTTGTATAAAAACGCATACTCGGAATAATATGGAGAAGGAGACAGTTTGAAAGTAGTTTTCCACTTTTCGTCAATTCTTTATGAGGAGTGGTTACACTAATGAGGGCGCCGTGGCGCAGTGGTTAGTGTGTTGGACTCTGGCGCACGATGATCGAGTTCGGATCCCCGATAACACCAACGCCATAGAACGTTTGTCTCGCGACGTTCCTCCTCGGCGGGGTACCTACAGTTTTTTCTCCTCTCTTCTTCTTGCTCGGTACTCCTCTGGCGCAGTCTTGGTTTTTCGTTGCAGCGCCTTTCGGTACGCCTCGTCGGTTGCTGCTTTTTTCCGCTCCCATTCGCCATCATACCACGGGTTTCTTGTCGGGGATGGTAGGTAACCTAAGGTGCTCTCGGCTACTTCCTGAATGGCTGAACAGCAATGCAGCCACATACTGTTCACATTTGTGCTTGACGTAGGCATACCGGAGAGCCTTGCGCTTAGTTGCTCCCTGTAGACTCTGGTAACCTCCTGTGTGCTCTGGCATCCGATGTCGAACCTCCTGGCTGGTGCAGCTTTCTGACATTAGACAGTCGAGCTCTGAATCTTGCTGCTACGAGGAAAATGGTCAGGATCGACGTTTGCCCCCCTGAATATTAGCACATCCAGGATATTTGACGAGTGTCTTGCTTCAATGAGCACATGGTCGATTTGGTTGGACGTTTGACTATTTGGAGATCGCCAGGTTGCTGTGTGGATTTGCTTTCGGGGAAATCTTGTGCTACTTATCACCGCATTACTAGCTGTCTCAAAGTCCGTAAGTCGGGAGCCGTTATCTGTTGTCGTATCGTGGAGGCTGTGCTTTCCGACCACTCCGACTAAGGGGTTATCCTTACCAAATTTGGCGTTGAAGTCCCCGAGTACGATTTTGACATCGTACTTCGGACAAGCTCCCTAGGCGTTGTCCAAGAGATCATAGAAGTCCTCTTTGATGGGGTCATCAGCCTCTTCGGTAGGGGCGTGTGCACATGTTGAAAAATCTGCCTTTGATGCGGATCATAGCCAGGCGATCACTTATACATAGGTTTAAAGTCGATGACCTTCGACTTTAACAGCTTTACCCACGACAAATCCGCACCCCAATATGTGCAATCTCTTGTGACAGCTGTAAGTAATAGATATCGCAGCCTTTTTTCCTCATCATACCGTTTCCTATCCCGCGTATTTCCTGGATCGCAGAAATACCCACCTTTATACTGCGTGAGGGTTCTTTCGAGGTTATGAGCAGCTCCAGGAGTGTACAGGGTTCTGACATTCCAGGAGCATACTTGCAAATCGTGTTCCTTTTTCGCGCCATGTCGTCTTTGAGAATCCGTCCGTTTATCCGAAGCATTTTGCGCTTCCATAACTTGTTGTTTTTTTACGTGGGCGGGTTGTTGGCCCGCCGCACAACCGCCAGTCTGGTCGGGGTATTGTAGTGCCGTCTTGCCTAGGGTGATCGCTGCATACATTTGTTCACCTCTCAACGGTTGTTGTAGAGGTCATCCAGAGGGCGCCACGAGGATGCTGTATGTCAACCTGACCCGGTCTTTGAAACAGGGATCGTTGCTGGTATCTCGCCAGGTTGAGAGCAATCAACAACTTCACCCTGTATGTCCATACTTGCTCTAGCTTAAACAAAACCCCAAGTGTAAGAACGCTGGTTTGGAGTTAATTCCTAACAACCTTTCGGATGGAAAACTTGGATCGAAGAGGATTCCATCAATTTTAAATTTTCTTGACCCTCGAACACGCAACGTAGGCCCACCCAGCTCTAAATTCACTTATCCCTAAGTCCACAACTGCTTTGTCCAATGTAATTCCTTGCGACCTGTGAATACTAATGCCGTAAGGCAGCGATAACGGAAATTGCTTCCTCGTGCCTTTTTTGAATGACTCTACGACCTGCGTGGATGGTGAAGGACTAGCAAAGGCCTCGTAGGGGTAGCATCTGCCGACGGATGCTGGCCCGACAAAAAGCGAGTAAGAGCCTCTGCAGCCGAACATCTTGCAGCTCTGCTAGTCAGGTCCTACTTCCACCTCCTCGTGGTGCCATCTGGAAATTTCCTTAAAAGGGAAATTACTGACGGAAGAGGCCGAATGGCGAGTATCCTGCGCCACCAAACAGGATTAGTGTCAGTTGGGCTATGGTCTAGCGAACCATAACCGTAAAACCACTAATTGCTCAGAAACACAAAACAGCCTCGGATAATAAAACGGAACGGATCTATGTTGACGACCCTATGAGAAAACAAAAAACAAACAAGGACCTTCGGTTCTGTACGTGGAATGTTAGGTCCCTAAACAGACCACGTGCGGCCGAACAACTTGCGGACGCCCTAGACCGCTATAAAGCGGACATAACCGCCATCCAGGAAATGCGATGGAATGGACCGGGTAAAAAGCGGATGAAAAACTGCGACATTTACTACGGTGACTGCTATAGGGAGAGAGGACAGAGACTATTTGGATGCGGATTTGTTGTTAGAGGTGGACTAAGACATAAAGTCCTAAGTTTCCAGTATGTGAGTGAACGCCTCATAACGATCCGCATCAAGGCAAATTTCTGTAATATCAGCCTCATATGCGTCCATGCCCCCACGGAAGATAAGGATGACTCAATCAAAGATGATTTCTTTGATCTCCTAGACAGAACATATACCAAATGCCCCAGCTATGATACCAAAATCATACTAGGAGATTTTAACGCTAAGCTGGGTAAAGAAAGCATCTTTGAGCGGGTCATCGGCAAACACAGCCTACATGACACCACATCCGATAACGGACATAGGCTGATCGACCTTGCAACGGGGCGAAATCTTCTTGTAGCCAGCACACGATTTTCCCACCTCGATATACACAAAGGCACCTGGCGGTCGCCAGATCAATCAGTCACCAACCAGATTGACCACATCGCGATTGACGTCAGACACTCCTCCACTATTCTTGATGTTCGCACTTTCCGAGGAGCGAACATCGATTCAGACCACTATCTTGTAGTAGCCAAGATACGTCAGCGCATAACACGAACACCGCGGAGTAGAGTTAGAACACCAAGCTATGACGTCGGAAAGCTACTATCGCCGGAGATCGCCAGTGCTTTTGCCAACCGCGTCTCCCTTAAGCTCTCCGATACACCTCAATCCTCCACTCAGTCAGTAGAGCAACAATGAAGCCTGTGCAAACAAGCCCTGAAGAGCACAGCAACGGAAGTGCTGGGCCTTAAAGCTCCACCACGTCGAAACACCTGGTTCGATGACGAGTGTAGAAGGATTCATGCGGAAAAGCAGGAGGCATACAAAGCCTCACTACACAAAAAAACAAGAGCGGCTCGCGAGCTCTACGAGCTTAAGAGAAGGGAGGAACATAAGCTTCTCAAGAGAAAAAAGAAAGAGCACGAGAAGCGGGCGATTGAAAACTTGGAGAGGTGCTATTGCAGGCACGACGTTCGAAGATTTTATCAGCGGATAAAACGAATGTCTCAAGGCTATAAAGCCCGAACGGAGGCCTGTAAGGATGAGAACGGACACCTAGTAGTAGAATCGCAGTCGATGCTGAGAATTTGGAAAAACCACTTCTGCAGACTGTATAACGGCGATGACAACCAACATACCGCCGTCAGGCAGAATGATCCATTTTTTAACGACGAAGATCGCAGAGAATTCCGTCTCCCTGACCTCGACGAAGTTGAGATTGCCATGTCGAAACTCAAGTCGAATAAAGCTGCTGGCGCAGATGGACTGTCTGCTGAGCTCTTTAAAGCGGCTCTTTAAAGCGGCTGGGGGTGAGCTGGTTAGGAGCATGCACCGGCTCATCTGTAAGATATGGTCAGAGGAAAGCATGCCCGAGGAATGGAGTCTCAGCATTGTTTGCCCGATCCACAAAAAAGGAGATCCCTTTGACTGCGCCAACTATAGAGGAATAAGTCTCCTTAATGTCGCATACAAGATCTTCGCTGCCGTTTTGTGTGAACGCCTGAAGCCATTCGTAAACAAGCTGATAGGTCCTTATCAGTGTGGCTTCAGGCCAGGGAAGTCCACCATCGATCAAATCTTCACACTACGGCAGATCCTGGAGAAAACCAATGAGTTTCAAGTCGATACGCACCATCTATTCGTCGACTTCAAGGCCGCATACGACAGCGTAATTAGAGACGAGCTATATAACGCCATGTTTACTTTTGACATCCCTGCGAAGCTCGTCAGACTATGCAGGATGACCTTGGAAAATGCTCGCTGCTCCATCCGAATCGGTGAGCACCTCACCGATAGTTTTGATGTCAAAAAAGGATTTAGGCAGGGCGATGCGCTGTCGTGTGATTTCTTCAACATCGTATTGGAAATGATTGTGAAGAGGCACAATCTACTTCAAATCCTCGCAACTCCTTGCATACGCCGACGACATTGACATAATAGGTAGATCGCAGCGAGATGTCAGTGAGGCGTTTGCGAGTATTGAGATGGAGGCGGCAAAAATTGGTTTGGCAGTTAATGAGGGCAAGACTAGGTATCTGCTGTCATCGAAAAAGGACATTTACCACCGACGTCTTGGACAGGACGTGCATATTGGCAGATATAAGTTCGAGGTAGTTAAGGATTTCATATACCTCGGCTCCGCGGTGACTTGGAACAACGACACCAGCTTCGAAATCAAGCGCAGAATTACTCTTGCCAACCGCTGCTTCTTTGGGCTCAAGAGGCAACTGAGAAGTAGAGCCCTCTCTTGTACGACCAAGTTGACATTATATAAGACCTTAATTATCCCGGTCCTGTTATACGGCGCAGAAACATGGACTTTATCTAAAGCGGATGAGGAAATCCTTGGTCGTTTCGAGAGAAAGATTCTGCGTTCGATTTTCGGTCCCATAAACACAGAGGAGGGTTGGAGGAGAAGATTCAATCACGAACTGTACGGGTTGTACAGCGACATGAGTCTGGTCAGGCGTCTACGGATCCAACGCCTAAGATGGCTAGGCCATGTAGAGCGAATGGACACCACAGCTCCAGCCCGTAGAGTCTTTGAATCCAACCCCGAGGGACGAAGAAATAGAGGACGGCCGCACCTAAGGTGGCGCGCACAGGTGGAAGGGGACCTCAACCAACTGGGCGTGCGGCATTGGAAAAGACTAGCGAAAGATCGTGCTAGGTGGAGAGGCATGTTGGTTGAGGCCCAGGTTCACCCCGAACTGTAGCGCCCGTTAAGTAAGTAAGTACTACGACCTGCGTTATAGGAATAGTGCCTGAAGCGAAATTCGGTCCCGTGTAAGTTTCAAACTTGACCATGATGCGGATAGGAGCTTCGCTTGGTATGGAGTTCTCTACTCTGTTTTCGGTTGGGCCGTAAATAATGTCAACGACTGTGCCCATCGAGCCATTGCACAGTCCGCAAGAGGTCCACAGGTTCTGGCGTAACATCACTTTAGCGCCAACGCAGAGTAACAGTTCTGCGCTCATTCCTTGAGCCTCGTCATCTGATGCTTGAGCGGATGTTGCATAATTGTTTGAGGCATTTATTCGAGTCACTGGGTATCCAAACTTTGTTGTTATAGCTTTGGTGTTTTTGTTGGTCGCCATTAATCGTGTCGCGTCCTTGAAATCTCGGGTCGATCCTGGATTATTGTCGACAAAGCGTTGTGCCCAGAACTCGTAGTGCGAGAGGTTGTTCTCGCCCAGGGCTAGAGCATGAACTGTTCTCGAAACTGTTTCTGTTCATCGCCAGTCTATCGCTTGATCTGTTTGAGAATAAACGTCTTCCGTATCTGCAAATTAGCTGCTTTGCCTCGCAGGGAAAACTCATCCGACTCTTTAGATACGCCATACAGAGGCTTCTCCAAAACTGGCTGTAGCTGATTGAAGACGCCAAAGATTGTTTTTATCAGTAGTTTTGCTTCACGTATATTCAGTTTTGATGATGAATATGGCCGTATCCGGTCATGCAAAATTCTTTAATAAAAATTACATGACTTGGGGGGCGAAAAGCATCAAAAATGGAATTATCGTCGTTTACGCTTAACGTCTGTTTTTGATAGTCGTCTTTTGTTGTCCGTGCTCATCCCTGCAGGCTTCTGCTCTGGCTTTATAGCCTTCAGTAGAACTTTCGAACATCGTTTCTGCAATAACATCTCCCCATCTCCTCGATCTCGTGCTTCGCGTGCTCCTTCTGTTTTCTTCTCAGAAGCGCATTTTCCTCTCTCCTTTTCTGTTCATAGAGCTCGCGGGAAGCTCTCGTTTATCGATGCAGTGTAGCCATGTATGCATTCTGTTTATCTACATAGGCCTGTCTGCCTAGGATTTCTCGAAGGTGGTGGCTTGAAACCGGAGGGCATGGGCTCGGACATACAGGGTAAAGTTGTTGATCGCTCTCAACCTGGCGAGATGCCAGCAACGATCCCTGTTTAAATGCCCGGGTCAAGTTGACATACGGCCTCCTCGCGGCGCCCTCTGGATAGCCTCTTCAACAACCGTTGGGAGGTGAACAAACGTATGCAGCGACAAAACCCCGACCAGAATGGCGGTTGTGCGGCGGGCTAACAATCCGCCCACGTAAAAAAAAAAACACAAGTTATGAATGATGAAGACGCCTCGGATACACGGACGGATACTCGACGACGACAACGCACGAAAAAGGAACCCGATTTGCGAGTATGCTCCTGGAATGTCAGAACCCTGTATACTCCCGGAGCTGCTCATAAACTAGAAGGAATCCTCATGCAGTACAAGGCGGATATTACTGCGGTCCAGGAAATACGCTGGATAGGAAACGGTATGATTAGGAAGAAAGATTGCGACATTTATTACAGCTGTCACAAAAGGTTGCACTTACTGGGATGCGGATTTGTCGTGGGAAAGCGGTTAAGGTCGAAGGTCATCGACTTTAAACCTATAAGTGATCGCCTGGCTGTGATCCGCATCAGAGGCAGATTTTATAACATCAGCCTTTTATGTGCACACGCCCCTACCGACGAGGCTGAAGACCCTGTCAAAGAGGACTTCTATGACCTCCTGGACAACGCCTACGGAGCTTGTCCGGAGTACGATGTAAAAATCGTGCTCGGGGACTTCAACGCCAAAATCGGAAAGGAAAACACCCTTGGCGGAGTGATCGGAAAACACAGCCTCCACGATACAACAACAGATAACGGCTTCCGACTCGCTGACTTTGCGACAGCTCGTAATGCGGTGATAAGTAGCACAAGATTCCCTCGCAAGCGAATCCACACAGCAACCTGGCGATCTCCGGACGGTCGAACCGCCAACCAAATTGACCATGTGCTCATTGACGCAAGGCACGCGTCAAACATCCTGGATGTGCGAACATTCAGAGGGGCAAATTTCGACTCTGACCACTTCCTCGTAGCAGCAAGATTCAGAGCTCGACTGTCCAATGTCATAAAGCTGCACCAGCCCATCAGAAGGAGGTTCGACATTGGGCGCCTGAGCACGCCGGAGGTTGCCAAAGTCTACAGGGAGCAGCTGAGCGAAAGACTCTACGGTATGCCTACGTCGAACACAAATGCCAATAATATGGGCAGCGCAAGAAGAGTACCGAGCCAGAAGAAGGGAGGAGAAAAAACTACTGCGACAAAAAAAAAGAATCTTCGCAGCCTCCCAGCTCAAGGATATCGAGGAGTCTAAAATACGAGCCTTTTACAAGAAAGCCAAAGGCCTTGCAGGAGGCTTCAAAAAGGGCACCCTGGCTCTTCGAAACTGCGAGGGTAATCATGTCACCGACCCGCAGGGAATGGTGGATGTATTTAAGCAGCATTTCCAGCAGCTGCTTAACGAACATGACAAAGAGAGAGGTAGGGACCGAGGAATTCCCAACTCCAGCCGCTGAAGTAGTCCTCCCACCCAGCATCGAAGAAGTCGGCACAGCTATTCAGAAGCTGAAGAACAACAATTCGCAGGCTCAGATGGCTTGCCATCAGAGCTCTTCAAGGCTGGTGGCGATGTTCTGGTAGGGAGCATGCACCAGATCATCTGCAGAATTTGGGAAGATGAAAGCATGCCCGACGACTGGAATACCAGCTCTATATGCCCCATCCACAAAAAAGGCGATCCTACCTTTTGCAAGAACTATAGAGGTATATCCCTGCTCATTGTCGCATACAAGATCCTGTCCAGCGTATTGTGTGAACGTCTAAAACCATTTTGCACCGCACTAATCGGCAGCTACCAGTGCGGCTTCCGGCCCGGCAAATCAACTATAGACCAAATTTTCACACTTCGACAAATCCTTTCAAAGCCGCATACGACAGCATTCATCGTGAAGAACTGTTTGGGGCGATGGCCGCATTCGGGATCCCGGTAAAACTGATCCAGTTGTGTCGCGCCACGCTAAAAAACACGCGATGCACCGTGAAACTCGGTTCTAGGACCTCGGAACCATTCGAAACATGCACCAGATTTCGGCAAGGAGATGCGCTGTCATGTGACTTCCTCAACCTGGTGCTGGAGCAGATAGTGCGACGGGCAGGCGTCAACAGGGAAGGCCCTATCTTTTGCAAGTTCATCCAGCTGCTAGGATACGCGGATGATATCGACATCATCGCGTGTTCTCGCCGTGGCATTGTGGAAGCATTCACGGCGATTGAAGAACAGGCGAAATGAGTTGGTCTTAAGATCAATGAGGATAAAACGAAATACATGCTGTCAAGCAAAAACCAATCCGTCGTTCACCACCTGGGACAAAATATAACAATTGACAGCTACAATTCCGAGGCAGTTAAGGAGCTTGTCTACCTCGGGGCAAACGTAAATTCCACAAATGACACCACAGTGGAGATCCGGCATAGAATCGCTCTTGGCAACCGCTGCTACTTCGGCTTGTCCAAACAACTGGGGTCAAAACTCCTCACTCGAAAGACCAAAGTCATACTTTACAAAACGCTCATACTGCCAGTCTTGCTGTACGGAGCCGAAAGCTGGACGATAAGCAGGACAGCGGAGCTGATTTTGGGTTCTTTTGGGAAGACACAACCACGAACTCTACGAGCTGTACCAAGATGTGGAAGTAGTCCGGAAGGCAAGGATCCGTTGACTACACTGGCTCGGCAACATCGAGCGCATGGACGTCAACGCTCCAGCTAAGAGGGTCTTCGACTCCGAGCCTCCTGGTTCGAGAAGAAGAGGAAGACCGAACCTCCGGTATAAAGACCAAGTAATCGCGGATGTAAGACATCTTGGTCTTGACAACTGGAAGCAGCGTGCCCGGGACCGTCAAGGATGGAAGGCAGCTATAGCTCAGGCTCAGATCCTCCATGGATCGCTGGCCTGATAAGTAAGTAAGAAAGGTGGCTTGAAACCGAGTACATCTGAGGTGGTCTCTCTGATGGCGTTATGACAACGACTCCTTTGCTATTATGTGGTTTGTGCGGATTGCATCGCGTTGCATATTGATTCACCTTTCGAACTTGTCAATTTATTTTTTTCATTTAATCAGCTAAATTATTTCTCAATTTCTCACAGGTAGATAGAAACCGATCAAGTTGCCACATCTAGCTTGTTGATGAGTATCTTACGCTTGCGTATGAGCGTATTACATGGCTTTCAATATTTTGTTGGATTACTTAAAAGTAGTGTGGCTTCAGGCCAGGGAAGTCCACCATCGATCAAATCTTCACACTACGGCAGATCCTGGAGAAAACCAATGAGTTTCAAGTCGATACGCACCATCTATTCGTCGACTTCAAGGCCGCATACGACAGCGTAATTAGAGACGAGCTATATAACGCCATGTTTACTTTTGACATCCCTGCGAAGCTCGTCAGACTATGCAGGATGACCTTGGAAAATGCTCGCTGCTCCATCCGAATCGGTGAGCACCTTACCGATAGTTTTGATGTCAAAAAAGGATTTAGGCAGGGCGATGCGCTGTCGTGTGATTTCTTCAACATCGTATTGGAAATGATTGTGCAAAAATCACAGGCCAATACAAGAGGCACAATTTATTTCAAATCCTCGCAACTCCTTGCATACGCCGACGACATTGACATAATAGGTAGATCGCAGCGAGATGTCAATGAGGCGTTTGCGAGTATTGAGATGGAGGCGGCAAAAATTGGTTTGGCAGTTAATGAGGGCAAGACTAAATATCTGCTGTCATCGAAAAAGGACATTTACCACCGACGTCTTGGACAGAACGTGCATATTGGCAGATATAAGTTCGAGGTAGTTAAGGACTTAATATACCTCGGCTCCGCGGTGACTTGGAACAACGACACCAGTTTCGAAATCAAGCGCAGAATTACTCTTGCCAACCGCTGCTTCTTTGGGCTCAAGAGGCAACTGAGAAGTAGAGCCCTCTCTCGTACGACCAAGTTGACCTTATATAAGACCTTAATTATCCCGGTCCTGTTATACGGCGCAGAAACATGGACTTTATCTAAAGCGGATGAGGAAATCCTTGGTCGTTTCGAGAGAAAGATTCTGCGTTCGATTTTCGGTCCCATAAACACAGAGGAGGGCTGGAGGAGAAGATTCAATCTCGAACTGTACGGGTTGTACAGCGACATGAGTCTGGTCAGGCGTCTACGGATCCAACGCCTAAGATGGCTAGGCCATGTAGAGCGAATGGACACCACAGCTCCAGCCCGTAGAGTCTTTGAATCCAACCCCGAGGGACGAAGAAATAGAGGACGGCCGCACCTAAGGTGGCGCGCACAGGTGGAAGGGGACCTCAACCAACTGGGCGTGCGGCATTGGAAAAGACTAGCGAAAGATCGTGCTAGGTGGAGAGGCATGTTGGTTGAGGCCCAGGTTCACCCCGAACTGTAGCGCCCGTTAAGTAAGTAAGTACTTAAAAGTAGCCGCTGGTCTGTTTTGCTGTGCATATTTACTCACATTTTTTTGTATACGACAAGCAATATACAAATTTTGGGTAGATGCGTTTAGGATAAAGTCCATAGTATCTTTATTGTAATAAATAAAACTGTCAAGCGATATCACCTATTTCTACTAGTACTTACACATTTTGTTTACGTCAGCAAAAATAAAATTATCTGTTTAATTGATTGGAAAATCGGATAATGTGATTAGAAGATTTTTTACGTTTCGGAAAGATTCTTTAATCAATACCCCACTGCCGCGCAGTTGAATATACAAAGTGAATAGAAGTGCAAATATTTTACCTAATGTCGTTCAGAAAATAAAGAATAGAATTGATTTTAGAAAACGTGTATTTAATCAATTAGGTGGTATAAAACCTAGGGTAGACTAAACAGTTTTAGTTTTTTTTTTAATTTTTTTTTTGCCATTTAGAATGTTACGAAAATTAAATCGTTCAGAATAGGGTTCGATCACCCGACTGCGATAAACTACAACTTTCTACTTATCTATTCAATACACACACTTCGTTTGTTGTTCCCCCTCAGATCAATTATCCGGGCATTTCACTAGACAGCTTGATTACCGACTGATCACTCGTTATTTAATTCCGAAAACTGAATACCCCTTAGGGCGAGCGTTCGCGCTTATAAAGCCCCGGTTAACTTGTTCGAATGGTTGCCGTCAGACGTTCCCCTTCAGAAGTATCTAGAATGCTCTGACATTCAGTATTATGCCGCCGAAAGTTACCATCATTTCCATTTCAACTTGATCAGAGCATTCCAAACTTCGACAGCGAAATTCGAACATAACCATCGGTTCGTGTCCGTAACAATAACGATGGAAAATGTACTTTCTTCGTTAGTGCAATATATAATTATGAAAACGAATAAGGTTCTAAGCGTTCAAGAAAGTCGACGGCGGAAAATAAAACTATTCAATGCGTTTTGTAAGGGCAAGTCAATAAGTCTTTAGAAAGAGACGTTGCAATCAGATAGCAATGACGTCGATCATTGGACCTGATCTGTACGCAATTAAGTCTTCCGCGTACGCTATCAAATGGTGAAGAGAATCTATCAAATCACTGATCTAAATGCTAAAAAGGATCGGCGAGTTGACCGTACCTTATTGCAATCCGTTTTCAATGTCAAATGTTTGAGTGGAACTCACGTTGGCAATTTTCACAACGAACTTTCTAGTGGGTAACATGGCATGTTAATCACGAATGCTATAGGTTTACTTATGCCCAACTCTTTGAGCTTGTAGTAGAGTCCTTCTAACCATACGGTGTCGAAAGCTTTTTCCAAATCAACCAGGCAGGCACCCGTATATTGGTCCTTGCATTTGTTCCATTAGGTATCCGAGCCGAGCTTCGACGCGGCATGTAAGTTACGCGTTTGCGTGTCGTGTGGAAGCATAAAAAATATTTTTTTTTACTTCTGTCCGCTGTATTGTGCCAATCAGAACAGAACTCAACTTAAAATCTAATTCACAAACATCTTATAGGTTCACCATCAATGAGACAAGTTGTTGATTCAGCAGCTATCGTTGCTATTGGGCGATAGTGCAAATATTGCGAACGCACGCGTCTTTGGATTTGGTGTGCATGGAGTGTGTGAATTGTTGAGTGCACAGGTGCTTCCGATATTTAATTATCGGGATTTGCTGAGCATGTGGCCTTTTGGAAGCATGTGACACCATGTTGGTAGAATGCGGCTTGTGACTTTTGTGGTGTTAGCTTGTATGGCATCATGCCCTGTCTTGAAACCCAATTTGTAATCCGGAGTGATATTCTTGTCATTTGTGATATACGGAAGGAGACTTACCGACTGGAAATTTGCATCACCGTCATTTTTCAATGCATCGGGTGATATGCATTATTCAAAGCGTTCCTAAATGTACGTTCCTATAGCCTCTGGTAGAAGATGCCTAAGTACAACATTGGATATTCCGTCAATACCCGCGGATTTCTTCTTTTTTAGTGATTCGAGGATCAACTGGAGATCTTCCGTTGAATTGAACAGGGTATAAGAACTTTCATAGGCGATGGCGTTGTTGGCAGTAAAATCGTTATTAAACCTGGCGAAACCAATGCTTTCAGATCGGGGACCAATGCCCATGACCTAAGGAATGAAGCAGAGCCCTATTCCCTAGGTTATGGTTCGGGCGAATGCTTTCATTCACCTTGTATATTTCCTAGAAGACAGCATCCACTGTCGCCACTTTCTCCTGAGGAACCTCGATCACAAAAAAGTCGTAATCTAGGACGGCTCCCTCTGGATCGATGCTGACTGTACGCAGTAGACGTTCGTTGTCTGACGTTCCCGGAAGCTTGGGATCCTGAATGTAATTCATCTTTTTTATTTTTTTATCTATCTTCCCTCCTTCCTCATCAGGCCGGCAATCCATGGAGGATCTGAGCCAGAGCTACAGCTGCCTTCCATCCTTGAAGGTCCCGGGCCCGCCGCTTCCAGTTATCAAGACCAAGTTGTCTTACATCCGCGATTACTTGGTCTTTATACCGGAAGTTCGGTCTTCCTCTTCTTCTCGAACCAAGAGGCTCAGATTCGAAGACCTTCTTAGCTGGAGCATTGGTGTCCCTGCCTCAGATGTATCCGAGCCAATCTGGTCCACGGCTCTTTGCCTTTCGAAAGAACCCAAAATCAGCTCCGCCGTCGTCCAGCTTTCGGCTCCGTACAGCAAGACTGGCAGTATAAACGTTTTGTAAAACATGACTTTGGTTCTTCGAGTGAGGAGTTTTGACCCAAGTTGTTTGGACAAATCGAAGTAGCAACGGGCGATTCTATGACGGATCTCCACTATGATGTCGTTTGTGGAGTTTACGTTTGCCCCGAGGTAGATAAAATCTTGCCTTTGTCGGAATGTGAATACTTGGTCTATAGTCGATTTGCCGGACTGGAAGCTGCACTGGTGGCTTCCGATTAATGCGGTGCAAAAGGGCTTTAGACCTCCATCCAGTACGCTGGCAAGATCTTGTATGCGGCATTGAGCAGGGATATACCTCTATAGGTAGGATCGCCTTCTTTGTGAATGGGGTAAATAGAGGTGATATTTTAGCCGTCAGGTATGCTTTCATCTTCCCAAATTCTACAGATGATCATTTTCATGCTCCCTGCGAGAACATCGTCGCCAGCCTTAAAGAGCTCTGATGGCAATACGTCTGAGCCTACGGCTTTTATTTTCTTCAGCTTTTGAATAGTTGTGCTGAATTCTTCGTTGCTGGATGGGAGGATTACTTCAGCGGTTAGAGTTGGAATTTCCTCCGTCCCTACTACTCTCTCTTGGTCATGATCGTTAAGCAGCTGCTGGAAAGGGTGCTTAAATACATCTACTATTCTCTGCGGATAAGTGATAAGATCGCCTTCGCAATTCCGAAGAGCCGGGGTGCCTTTCTTGAAGCCTCCTGCAAGGCTTTCCTATAAAGGGCCCGTGTTTTATGTTTGCTCATAGGCTCCTCTATATTTTTGAACTGGGAGGCTGCGTAGATTATATTCTTTAGTCGCAGCAGTTTTTTCTCCTCCCTTCTTCTGGCTCGGTATTCCTCTCGCACTGCCCTGGTTTTTCGCTGCAGCGCCCTTGGGTACGCCTCGTCCCAATGTCCCTTGACATCGTATTCCAGACCGTAGTCCAAGAGATCATAGAGTCCTCTTTGTTTGTGGGGTCTTCAACATCTTCGGTAGGGGCGTGTGCACATACATATGTACATATGAGGTTGATGTTGTAGAGTGTGCCTTTGATGCAGATCATAGCCAGGCGATCACTTATAAGTTTAAAGTCTATGACCTTCGGCCTCAACCGCTTTCCCACGACTAATCCGCACCCCAACATGTGCAATCTTTTGTGACAGGTGTGATAGATGACGCAGTCTTTTTTCCTCATCATACCGTTTCCTATCCAGCGTATTTCCTGGATCGCAGTAATATCCGCCTTGTACTGTGTGAGGGTTCTTTCCAGTCTATAAGCAGCTCCAGGAGTGTACAGAGTTCTGAGATTCCAGGGGCGTTCCCGCAAATCGTGTTCCTTTTTCGCGTCATGTTATCTTTGAGAATCCGTCCGTTTATCCGAGGCATTTTGCTCTTCCATAACTTGTTTTGTTTTACAGGGGCGGGTTTTGGCCCTTTTTGCCTAAAGCGATCGCTGCATATTTGGTCCTGTCTGTGAGGAAGGTGAATGGAGAAGAAGACACAACCACGAACTCTACGAGCTGTACCAAGATGTGGATGTAGTCCGGAAAGCAAGGACCCGTCGACTACACTGGCTCGGCCACATCGAGCGCATGGACATCAACGCTCCAGCTAAGAGGGTCTTCGACTCCGAGCCTCCTGGTTCGAGAAGAAGAGGAAGACTGAACCTCCGGTATAAAGACCAAGTAATCGCGGATGTAAGACATCTTGGTCTTGACAACTGGAAGCAGCGTGCCCGGGACCGTCAAGGATGGAAGGCAGCTATAGCTCAGGCTCAGATCCTCCATGGATCGCAGGCCTGATAAGTAAGTAAGTAAGATCGCTGCATACATTTGTTCACCTCTCAACGGTTATTGTAGAGGCTATCCAGAAGGCGCCGCGAGGAGGCCGTATGCCGCCAGGCTGGGAGCAATCAACACGTGTTGTTGGACTTTAGAGCGCGGATTTTGTTGCTCAAGTGCAGCTGGTGATTTTTAATCAGTGACTTCAGTGTCCTGACAGTACAGAGTTTGAGCCTTGATGGGAGTCTACTTTTCTGTCTGTGCCTCTATGGTCCCGTTTCGGCACATGTTCATGCTATCGTAATGCCGTTTGCGTGGTATCGTTTTGTCCGTTGTTTGTTCGAATTTTTTGTGCATTTGTTTAAGGTGCCTATCAATTTCGTCATTTGATAGGTTTCTATTGTACGGTAGGAAGGAGGCGCTCGAAGTTAGGGCTCTCGTCAGTCGTTAGGCGTGGAAGTTATTTAAAAAAGAAAAAAACGTCAGGAAGAAGATAGTTTGCTTTTGGCTTACATTTTACAACACATAAATACATATTCACATACATACATATACACCATCTGAATAAATGGAAAATGCAGTTCCGATGGGTGGTGTCAGATACACACTTACCAATCCGTACAGTCGCAGCCATATACTCGTCCCTCAAACACAGCTACACTTCATCACAAGTCAAATCCGACGTGCTAGAGGAATATGTCACAGCGGAAATTGAGAAATTTGTGATTTGAAATAGTTTTAACTTTCCACCCGAGCACCCACGAATGATTCCGCAATAAGGACTCGTCTATCAGATGAATTACGTACATTGCCCTTGATAAGCATTTAGAGTTTCTTTTCAACATAACCTTCTGCGACCTTTTAGGGTTGGTTCTAAAAAACGTAGCGAAAACCTTTTGTTATTAGTCTGTCGATTGGCAGGAATTAATGGTTTGCCACCGAGTTGGGAGTTGGGGATTACTTTAGGCTCATTCGGGGATAATCAGTAATATCCGAATAGTCTGTTCATTCAAACACATATCATAGATAAATCAACTCTGACTACCAGACATTTGTCTTAAAAGACCGCAGCCTGCGGCATCTCGCCGGCTAAAGCTTTTTAATAAAAGGCCGCCCCCACAGACCACATTAGTATCTGCCACCACCCACATATAGGAGCTCCAATCTAAATAGAATCACAAATGCCTAAGATCCGATGGGGTTGTGTGCTATTCAAAATGCGTTCCACACCAGCAGCGGCAAAATTAATAGCTTTCCCAATGGAACGTTCTGTAAATTCGTGTAATTAATTATGAAATTTCGCGTTAATTCCCCAGTCAGTTGGCAATTAACCACTGATTATTTAAATCTTACGTCGAAATTAATTAAGAATTATGGCGACCGTTGTGCGACGGGATAATGTTACTTGTCTCTGTGTACGGCTGGGTGGTGGGCATAAACAAAATGTTTGTCTAAATCCATGGCGTAACTGCCGGCAACCGACCGACGATACTTGGGCTTATGGCAGTCGGTTTCGTTTGGGGTAATGAGCGTCGAGGAGATATACTAGGAGAGATGCTTGTTTGGTTCGGGCGGTTCGGAATGAATGGATATAGGACCCAGCAAAGCTGATTGCGGAGGAAGGAGTAATGAGGAAAATGATGTAATTAAGACGTTGCGCGAGCCGACGATTTAATTAGGTAAAACAACCCCTAATTGTGGAACGAAATTAATTACAATTGCTTGGATGTTTACTGCTCTACGCGATTGTCTAGATTCCTGGCTTGATAGTAGACTTGAAAGAAATCGTTAAGTCGCCGGAGATAAGGGATTATGAATTTGAACGCAGTTCTGCTTAACAGTTCCAACGCAGGAAACTAATTGTTATGTGAACTTGAGTGACGCCAGTCTTGGATATTATGATATGCAATATGCAATATTTTGACGATAGGATTTATTTCATTTTGGATGCTTGGTATCGGGAGGAGAGGAAGCAAGCAGACCGAGCCAAGAAATTGATCGCGTTTAACGTAGCAAACATCAGCTTCGAGCTCTGTCTCTGCTTAGCTCAAGTTGACAAACTGCCTCCGCGTAGCGTCTCCTGGATAGCTGCTCCGGTTTCCGCCGGTAGTGCTGAGATTGTGGGAAGACCACTTCTGTATAACGGTGATGATAGTCAAAATGCCGCCGTCGGGCAGAATGAACCATTCACAATGAACGAAGACGAAAGAGATGTTAAGATAGCGATAACGAAACTTAAGTCTTATAAAGCTGCTGGAGCAGACGGACTTCCCGCAGAACTATTTAAAGCAGCTGGCGATGAGCTGGTCCGGAACATGCATCAACTCATTTGCAAGATATGTTCGGAAGAATGCATGCCCGATGAATATTTGCATCGTTTGCCCGGTCCATAAGTAAAGAGACCCCTATGACTGCGCCAATTACAGAGGGATAAGTCTCCTGAACATTGCGTACAAGGTCCTCTATGCCGTACTGTGTAAGCGCCTGAAACCGTTCGTGGGCAATCTGACAGGTTCCTACCAGTATGGTTTCAGGCTAGACCAAATATTTACAGTACGACAGATCTTGGAGAAAACCCATGAATTCCAGATCCACCCGCACCATCTTCTTGCCGACTTTAAAGCCGCATATGACAGTGTTTATAGAGACGAGCCATACAGAGCCATGTCATGTTTTAAAATTCCTGCCAAACTCGTCAGATTGTGCAGGATGACTATGGAGGAGTCCCGCTGCTCCATTTAGGTCGGAGGTGAACTAACCGAGGCCTTTGATGTTAAAAAAGTTTTAGACAGGTTGACGCACTGTCATGTTATTTCTTTAACATCATTCTTGAAAAGATCGTGCGGGACTCTGCAGCCAATACAAGAGGTACGATCTACTTCTAGTCTACACAATTGCTTGCCTATGCACCTTTGGCAGCTTTATTTTTGAAGTAGTCAAGGACTTCGTGTACCTTGGCTCGATACTGACAAGCAGCAACGACACCAACGCTGAGATAAAACGCAGAATAACTCTTGCCAACCGCTGTTCCTTTGGGCTCAAAAGGCAACTGATACTGATACGATACTGACAAGCAGCAACGACACCAACGCTGAGATAAAACGCAGAATAACTCTTGCCAACCGCTGTTTCTTTGGGCTCAAAAGGCAACTGAGTAGCAGAACCCTCTCTTGAAAAACTAAGGTATCCCTCTAAAAAACCTTAATCATTCCGGTCCTCCTCTACGGCGGTGAGGCTTGGACGTTATCAAAAGCGGATGAAGAGGCTGCATGCAATCTTTGGTCCCGTTTGTACGGGTTGAACAACAACATCGGCCTAGTTAGACGTCTTCGGATCCAACGTCTAAAATGGCTGGGCCATGTAAAGCGATTAGACATCACCGTTCCGGCCCGAAGAGACTTCGACACCAACCCCGAGGGACGACGCAGCAAAGTATGACCGCATCTATGGTGGCGCGCTCAGTTGAAAAGGGCCCTCAACCAAGATCGTGCCGGCTGGAGAGGCTTGCTGGTTGAGGCCCTGGTTCACCCCGAACTGTAGCGCCGTCTAAGTAAGTAAGTAAGTGAACCAATGTGTGCAGCGACCTGAGGAACCTGACCCTTCAAGTTGGGGGCCGGTTAAGGGGTAGCATTCTTATGAGGAAAAAATAAATTGCTACGAAGCAACCACAAGCCTCGGATATGGTCGGATACTTGTAAGTCTGCACCTCGAATGTGAGGTCCCTTAACAGACCGGGTGCATCATTTAGAGCAAACTCCAACTGTTATAAAGCAGATATAACCACTCGTGCTTACAAGGTCATCGAATATGTTGATGACCTAGTAGGTGTTGAGAGCACCGTGGCGCAGTGGGTAGTGTGTTGGCCTCTGACGCCGATGGCACGGGATCGAATCCCAACACAGCCATGTCATCAAACGTGTTTTTCACGGCGTTTCTCCTCAGCGGGGTTCTGACAAAACCCCCTGTAGTAATATTGTCATGAAAAGCTTCTCGAAATTCAATAAACTGTAGGTCCCTTTCACCTATGGGAAAATGAAATCACATACAACATGGGTGATTGAGAGAAGCTCGGCTTAGGTCCTTCATGGACTGTAACGCCAACATACATACATACATACATAGTAGGTACTGCTACGAGCAAGTGCAAAACTGCTGCCTGGGAGCGCATGCAGCTCGGGCTTCAGCTTTTCTCTGTGTGGTGTGGCTGAGTGGATTTATCGATTAAACCAAACAAGACAATCCTAGTCCCCTTTACAAAGAGCTCCGTCTTTCTAAATGACACAAACATAGGATAGGCATTGACCTCAATCGCAGGCTCAACTAGAACTCCAATATTAAACACAAACTTACAAAAGCGACTAGGGCTTTGTGGGCCTGTCGACGTACTTATGGTAAAACCTGGGGACAATGTAGTCTACTGGTTATATACCGCGAAAGTAAGGCTTATCATCTCCAATGCGTCCAGGGTATGGTGGACAAAAGTTGAGCAAAAAACGATAATCGTTAAGCTTCAACGCCTCAAGAGAGGCACTCTCTCTCTCTCTCTCTCAAGAAGCACTCATTGGACTCACTCCACTGCACACAACCTGAACGGAGTTCAGTGGTTTGTGTCCTACATGGTCGTTCACTACTCTTCAGGGGTGGTTGGCTTAGATAGGATTACTGACAAAAAACGGGTTTACCGACCATAATTACACGTCGAATGAAACTAGTCCCATGTCAATGTCATCTTTGGTTCTGGAGATACTTGAGACCAACAATTCCGAACGCACATACGCACGCGCACACATACGCCTTGGATTTGGATTCTGGTGACCTTTAGACGTGGGGATATGAAAATATGCGTATCAGCCCCATTACAATAACTTCCCGCTGGGTAGTAAGAAGGGATCTGAATTAAAACAAAGCTCTTTAAAATGGTTGACAAGCATTTAAACCTTGTATTCTTAATTGCAAGCTTAATTTTCATGTACTAGTAATCCATTCCCTCGACCATTTGTCCCTCTATTAACATTAGCGATCCCATTACAACACTTTTCGTTCCCGATGCGAAATTATGTCCGGAAAGCAAATTTGCTGAAAAAACAAAACGTCTAAAATCACAGCTCATACTTTACCGCACAATTAATCAACTACCCCAACCCATTCCGTCCAATGGTTGTCGCACAAACAGCCTTGAACAAACTATCAAGTTCCGCCGCAGTTCAACCCACTCCCGCTGATAATCGAAAAACAATGAAAATTCATTATCTTTGCAAGCAAGGCCAGCAACCCCCCAAAGGGATGAAATGGCAAATATACACCACAACGTCTACCGTCTGCCGTTGGTCGCCCCCGCACGGCATCATCGTGTCGATTACATTTGAAAAATGGCAAATTGAATAAGTGACTAAATTACCAACACTTGAGTAAATAATAGGATAGAAAAAAACCATCGCCACCAAAGCAGGAGTGCCTAGGAAAAAAATAGGGAAGAAAACCCCCCAAGGATAACACGATGGGACGACATTTATTGTGGCTAAGGGTGTTCAGCGCACACCAACCAACCCCTGTTTAACAGATTTTCCGAAAATCACTTCAAACCAAAACATTTATCCATTCATTCAGTTAACGTTCATCCCTGAATCGTGACACTCACTGGATAGATATCCTATTACACACGGTCCGTTGGATAAGTCAACGAGGGCGACTGCTAACTGCTGCTGCTCACTCACCTCCTCATTTTGATTCAATAAACGACAGAAGCAAAAAAGAAAGAAAACAGAAATGAACACCAACGACGACGATCCTGGCAATGGCATGGATGGGGTGCAAACGTGTAAGGATGCTAGACCTAGTAATCCCCACTCCGTACTCCGTGCCGCCGAGGGTAGAAAATCTAATTCAAAACCATTATTGTAGCCGAAGTTTGTTTAATACACAAAACGATTATACGCACAATAAGGGTAATGAATTTCATCCCCTATTCATATTTGCAGTTATCTTTCGCTCACACATACCCCGCCACACTGTGAATGATACAGAGAAAAGGAAAAGGGAAACGCTTCAGCCATAGCTTCTCCTTGTCATCCTCTCTGAGCGAGGGCTGACGTTGCTTCCGTAGTGACACCACATATGTATGTGTGGCAAAAGGGATGGAATTGAAGCGATTTGTGTGACACATATCGGCCGACAAACAACTGTGTATAGGAAGACATGTGTGCCTGTGTGTGGATAGGAGGGGTTGAAATTGCTTAAACGTCGTCGATTAATACACACAGTTTCACTGGTGCGACGAAATTGAATCAACAAGATGGAACATCTTCCTGTGCCCGAGGACACCAAGGAACGCAAGCGAGAACGACAACCGTCGAATAGAGAGCTGCTCAAGCTCATTTATAGCAATCAATTACTGTTACTTTGCCAAAAGTATAATGGGGAAGCTTGTGATGCTGCTCCTTGTTGTTTGGTATATTAGTAGCAATTTAAATGGTAGCTGTTGTCAGGAAAATAGCATCCTTTTGTGAAGGGATAAAATCAACGGCGACATGGCGATGGAGTTGACTTTTCCTTTTGACATTGTTACCTAGTAATAGATCGGTTCGAGGGGTGGGTCTCCGGTTTAGTTATCATGTTCAACGAGAGAGATGAATTGGAAAAGGGGTTAATTGAACGAGAGATAACTAATATTCTTGATTATTTTATTAATTAATTCTGGTTTACAATGACAGAAGGTTCTTGGGAAACATTTTGTGTTAGGTGCCGTTTAGTGTTGAGGTCCTGGTGGGAATCTTTCGTGATAAGGGATTTGTGGAGCTTTTAATTGAATGTGTGCTCGAAGAGTTAAGGCAATTTGAAGGACGATTTTGAGATAGGTTGTTTGCCAGCATCTACATACGTTCACTTAGGTGTTATTAAACGGATCATTTGGGTTTCTTGACTTGATTTTATTGAATTTCCGAACTTTTGTTTTAGAGCCGGTTTTCTGTAGGCCGATAGTTGGGTCGGGTTGTTAATCAGTACGGACAGGTGAAAAACTGCTGCTGGTGAGCACATGCAGCTTGCGCTTCTGACTGGTGTTGCAGAGAAGGTTTATCGATTGATACAATCTCAGTCCTTTACAAAGAGGAGAAGGTTGCAAGCCTGCAAGCAAATGGTACAAACAAAGGATATTCAGTAGAAGTAAAGTATCTAAATATGGTCTTGATCGTAGACTTAACTGAAACTCCTATTTTATAAACCAACTTACAATGGCGACTACGGCCTTGTGGGCCTGTCGACGCATTTACCGTAAAATCTGTTGTTTGAAACCTAGGTAATCCATTTGCTATATACCGCGATATCTAGACCTACATCGAGGGTGCCGTGGCGCAGTGGTTAGTGTGTTGAACTCTGGCGCACGATGAGCGAGTTCGGATCCCGATAACACCAACACCAACGAATGTTTCTTACGCGGCGTTCCTCCTCGGCGTGGTACTGGCAAATCCCCCCGTAGTAAACTTGCCACGAAAAAGCCTCTCGACTCACGCCGTTCGGAGTCGGCATTCCGTATGTATGTCCCTTTCACCTGTGTGAAAAATATATCACACACAACATGGGTGATTGAGAAAAGCTTGGCTCTGGTCCTTCATGGGCTGTAACGCCACCAAAAGGAAAGAAATAAGACATACATATGTACATATATACATATGTATGTACATGTCATCACTTATGCGTCCGAGGTAGGGTGGATAAAAGCTGAGCAACCTGCCCTGATTGGACTTAGTCCACAGCACCTTTTTATTAAAAATCTTGCATTACGTAGTGCAATCAGAATTCTTCGTTTGGGAAAGGGCCTGCCATGTAGACCTATGGGTCATATATCTATCCTGCAACATCTTCCTCAGCTGTCCACTGTCTTGGACGCATTACCACACACCTTCACTTTTGACAAGAGATTTGATCCCACAGAGCTCGGGAAACCAGTGATCCCTTGGTGGTACTTTGATGGCTGCAAGATAGTTGGCGCCGACATCTTTGGGCCAAATCGAAAAACTTCGAAGGCCCTAGGAATGAGTCTTAGTATCTTCCAAGCATAATTATATGCCATCCTAACATGCGTCAATCTAAACTTAGAGACTGGCTTAAGGGGAGTAACCATCAACATACTCTCTGATAGTCAAGCAGCGCTTAAAGCCACACCTGTGCTGTTGTTAACAACACCTTGCCAGAAGAAAGAAAGTCGAACTCTGGTGGGTGCCAGCGCACAAAATTGTTAAGGGCAATGAAACCGCCTATCAGTTCACCAGGAAAAGTTCCAGCGAAAGTAACAGAGGGCCTGAACCTATTTGTGGCACTCCCAGGTCTAAGAATAACTTCTTGTTAGACAAGTGGAAAAAATCGCAACACCTGTCCTTTTGGAACAGCGTTCAGGGACTTCGCCAATCGAAACGAATCGTATGGCCCCTGTACAAACACTCTCTTAATATATCCAAACATAATAGAGTAGATATCAGAATACTAGTCAGCAACCTTACGGGACAAAAGTGGGGTCTCCAAACAAGCATTATGCACTGGCTCTATATATGTATGTATATAGCAGTCATAAGGTCCATCCTCCTGTACGGCATCGTAGTCTGGTGGACAGCTTTGGACAAGGCAGTCTATCGAAACCTTCTGGGAAAAGTACAAAGATCGGCCAGCTTATATACGTATGTATAAGCGGCGCGATCAGATCAACCCCCACGGAGGCCCTAAGCAATCTACTACGTTTTCCACCATGGAAAAAAAAATTGCTGCCTGCGCGTCCCTACGGATTAGGACCATATGAAAATGGCTCGCATCACATAAGGGCCATACTAGCAATTTTAATCACTTCGAAGTGCCCATAGACACAAACTACGCCATCCCGCAGAATGTGTTTACTCAGAACTTCGAAGTTGTCTTTCCGTCCAGGGAGGGAAGGGTCTGAAGAAAAAGTCATCCCCAAAGGACTCGATTTCCGCCTTTACCGATGGCTCCAAGATGAAGACGGGTGCGGGTAGTGGAGTCTTAAGGAAGGAACTTAACCTCAACCTATCATTTAGACTCCCAAATCACTGCAGTGTGTACCAAGCAGAAATAATAGCGTTAACGGAGGCCCTTACTTGGCTTAGGATTAATGTAATATCCGCTAAGGATATTATCATTTACACGGACACCCAATCTGCGATAAAATCCCTGGCCGCGTTAACCCACAA
Source organism: Eumerus sabulonum (assembly GCA_951905685.1). Lineage (NCBI taxonomy): Eukaryota > Metazoa > Arthropoda > Insecta > Diptera > Syrphidae > Eumerus > Eumerus sabulonum. Next base: position 237,671,978 of record OX645060.1, read on the forward strand.
ATCAAAAACATCTCTTAACTTAACTCTTAATGACGCTAGACGAGATGGCTGAATAGTTCAACATTAAAATACTGTGGGTTTCCGGGCATAGGGATATTCCAGTAAACTGCGCGGCCGACGAACTCGCAAAGTTAGGATCAAGCACACTCAGTCTTCCTACCCTCCGATACCTAGAAACATCAATAAGTAAGGTAAAGCACATTGTAAAACTTCGTACCATAGAGGCTACCAACCTCCAATGGAATGAAAGTAATATCGGCTTTATCACTAAATAAATCTGGCCTAAGCTAAACTTAGGACGAACCAGGGACCTTGTGGCAACCAAAAGGGCAACCGTAAGCACTGTAGTGGGTGTCATCACAGGTCACTGCATCATTGGAAAACTCTTGCCGCGGCTGCATGGATGAGGAGGAAGAGGAATCGATACATCACCTCTTCTGCTCATGCCCTTCTTTTGCGAATCGCAGGAGGATCTACGTCGGCGCACCCTTCTATGAAAATTTAAGTGAGCTAGCAGACCTAAAAATAGCTCAACTCCATCGCTTCATCAGAAGTACTGATTGGTTTTCAGGTACCGGATCAAGGTAATATGATCCATGTGGTATCGCAATGGGCCAACTTCGGCCTAAGTGTGGCGTATGCCAACTACTTATACCTAACCTAACCTTACGGGACACTGTAGTCTGAGACATTATCTCAATAAAACGAACCTCTCGTCTGACACTGAGTGACGACTCTGCCTTGAGGACGAAGAGACTGCAGGGCACATATTGTGTGAGTGTGCTGCTCTTAACCATCTCAGGAAGTGTATCCTTCTCAGTGAAATTGTGACTCCTGAGGAAATCCTCTCAGCTCCTACGAGAGACATTCTCAACTTCATTAAGGAAGTGGAGAAGCTCGTTATCTAATCGGCTAGTAGGCACAATAGATCTATAAAGGTCGCAGGGTCTCGTACTATTGGCACTAGCCCCTTAATTACAAAAAAAATAATAAAAAATCAGTATCTAGATATATGGAAGTGCGCACATCACAACGATTCGGTAACGGCCGATAAAAAATTTTGAAAGGCTATCCGATTGCCTTCAAACTAAAGTATCGGCCAAGTGCTAAATCAGTATTGCGCTATAGCAACGGGCGCGCACTACCCATTCTGCGTTTAAAAGATACAAAGGTTTAAGTAGAGTCTCCAGTAATCAAGTCGGAGCTTGGTGCCTTATTTCGCTTGGGGGATTTTATGATATTTTCCAGTTGGAATATGAACGAATGAGAATGCTATTCACAACCCCTAAGGCTGCACTAGGTGAAACAAACTCATGGTCACAGACAAAGCCAGGTTTCATTTCAAATGCAGTGTTATCGAGGTACTTGAATGCGACAAACGACAAAATGAATGTCATATTGATTTGCGAATTAGTTCCTTTACGGCACGGATAGTTTAGCAAGATCGCTGAAGGACGGTGGAGCAATTCAATACATGTAAAACCAGTATGAATAGTTTGACCAGGCTTGGCGCAGGAATAGTAAAAGTAAATACGTACCTGCGAGATGTGACACTTAAATTCTGTGAATTAAGCCATGACTCGAGAACTGCGTATACTACGTCACTCGTCAACATCTACCTAGAAAGGGGGGCCGTTTCTTTCAGTTTTTGTCAAAGGCTGAGGTCGGCAGCGGATGGTAAAGGACTAGCAAAGGCATCGTAGGGGTAGCATCTAACGACGCATGCTGGCCCGACAAAAACCGAGTAAGAGCCTCTGCACCCGAACACCTTGCAGCTCTGCTAGTCAGGTTCTACTTTCACCTCCTCGTGGTACCATCTGGAAATTTCCTTACAAGGGAAATTACTGTCGGAAGAGGCCAGATGGCGGGTATCCTGCGCCACCAAACAGGATTGGTGTCGGTTGGACTACGGTCTAGCAAACCATAACCGTAAAACCACATATTGCTCAAAAACAAAAAACAGCCTCGGACAATCAAATGGAACGGATCTATGTAGGTTGACGACCCCTTAAGAAAACAAAAAATAAATAAGGACCTTCGGTTCTGTACGTGGAATGCTAGGTCCCTAAATAGACCACGTGCGGCCGAACAACTTGCGGATGCCCTGGACCGCTATAAAGCGGCCATAACCGCCATCCAGGAAATGCGATGAAATGAACCGGGTAAAAAGCGGACGAAAAACTGCGACATTTACTACGGCGACTGCTATAGGGAGAGAGGACAACGATTGTTCGGATGCGGATTTGCTGTTCGAGGTGGACTAAGGCAAAAAGTCCTAAGCTTCCAGTATGTGAGTGAACGCCTCATAACGATCCGCATCAAGGCAAAATTTTGTAACATCAGCCTCATATGTGTCCATGCCCCCACGGAAAAAAAAGATGGCTCCATCAAAGATGATTTCTATGATTTCCTGGACAGAACATATCCCAAATGCCCCAGCTTTGATACCAAAATAACACTAGGAGATTTTAACGTTAAGCTGGGTAAAGCATTTTTGATCGGGTCATCGGCAAACACAGCCTATATGACACCACATCCGATAACGGACACAGGCTGATCGACCTTGCCACGGGGCGAAATCTGGCGGTCGCCAGATCAATCAGTCACCAACCAGATCGATCACATCGCGATTGACGTCAGACACTCCTCCATTATTCTTGATGTTCGTACTTTCCGAGGAAAGTAAAAAATCAATAAAAAATCTAATCTAATCTAATCTAAATCTATGACGTCGGAAAGCTACTATCGCCGGAGATCGCCGGTGCCTTTGCCAATCTCGTCTCCCTTAAGATCTCCGATACACCTCAACTCTCCACTCAATCAGTGGAGCAACAATAAAGTCAACAACACAGCAACGGAAGTGTTGGGCCTTAAAGCTCCACCACGACGAAACGCCTGGATCGATGACGAGTATAGAAGGATTCATGCCGAAAAACAGCAGGCATACAAAACCTCACTACACAAAAAAACAAGAGCGGCTCGTGAGCTCTTCGAGCTTAAAAGAAGGCTTCTCAAGCTTCTCAAGAGAAAAAAGAGAGAGCACGAGAAGCGGGCGATTAAAAACTTGAAGAGGTGCTACTGTAAGCACGACGTTCGAAGATTTTATCAAAAGGTAAAACGAATATCGCAAGGCTAAAAGCCCGAACGGAAGCCTGTAAGGATGAAAACGGACACCTAGTAGCAGAATCACAGTCGACGCTGAGAATTTGGAAAAACCACTCCTGCAGACTGTATAACGGCGATGACAGCCAACATACCGCCGTCAGGCCTCGACGAAGTTGAGATTGCCATGTCGAAAATCAAGTCGAATTAAGCTGTTGGCACCGATGGATTGTCTGCTCAGCTCTCCAAAGTAGGTAAGTAGCTGGGGCTGAGCTGGTTAGAAGCATGCACCGGCTCATCTGTAAGATATGGTTAGAGGAAAGCATGCCTTGTTTGCCCGATCCATAAAAAAGGAGACCGATTTGACTGCACCAACTATAGAGGAATAAGTCTCCATATTGTCGCATAGAAGATTTTCGCTGCCGTGTGAACGCCTTCAGGCCAGGCAGGTCCACCTTCGACCAAATCTTCACACTACGGCAGATCCTGCAGAAAACCAATGAAATTCAAGTCGACACCCACCATCTATTCGTCGACTTCAAGGCTGCATACGACAGCGTAATTAGAGACGAGCTATATAACGTCATGTTTACTTTTGACATTCCTGCTAAGCTCGTCAGACTTTGCAGGATGACTCTGGAGAATGTCCGCTGCTCCATCTGAGATGGAGGCGCCAAAAATTGGTTTGACAGTTAATAAGGGCAAGACTAAATATTTGCTGTCATCGAAAACGGACATTTACCGCCGACGTCTTGGCCAGAACGTGCATATTGGCTCCGCAGTGACCTGGCACAACGACACCAGTTTCGAAATTAAGCGCAGAATTACTCTTGCCAACCGCTGCTTCTTTGGGCTCATGGGGCAATTGAGAAGTAGAGCCCTCTATCGTACGACCAAGTTGACCTCGTATAAGACCTCAATTATGCCGGTCCTGTTGTACGGCGTAGAAACATGAACTTTATCTAAAGTCGATGAGGAAATCCTTGGTCGTTTGGAGCGAAAGATTCTGCGTGCGATTTTCGGTCCTATAAATGCGGAGGAGGGTCGGAAGAGAATATTCAATCACGAACTGTACGGGTTGTACGGCGACATGAGTACAACGTCTCCAACGTCTAAGATGGCTAGGCCATGTAGAGCGAAAGGACACTACAGCTCCAGCCCGTATAGTCTTTGAATTCAACCGTACCTAAGGTGGCGCGCACAGGTGGAAAGGGACCTCAGCCAACTGAGCGTGCGGCACTAGAACAGACTTCCGATAGATCGTTCTAGTTGGAGAGGCATGTTGGTTGAGGCCCAGGTTCACCCCGAACTGTAGTGCCCGCTAAATAAGTAAGTAAGCAGTCGACAAGTAACCTGCTGTTATTTAATTTTTAGTGAAACCTGGTGGAAAAACCTCGGATATCCTCCGAAAAATGACGAGACCCGTAGACAAAATCAGTTGTAGGTGGAAAGGATTGGGTAACGGACAACGAAATCGCGACTGAATCAAATGATGCTCGTTAGTTTGTTCGGTGCATTCAAGTCGGTAATTTTACGTTTCAATAGAGCTTTCCATCCCATCGTAGTCAAACAATTTATACGGAAAATTCTAAGTTAGTGACCAACACAATTTTTGTAACACTCATGTTAACTGGTCGTCCTAAAAGTTCATCCGAGAAGTGCATCACCACTACTCCTGATTTCGACCATCTGGTGACGACAAACGCAATTACTTAATTAAACCTTTTTCCACTCCACAATTCACGCCACAAGTACCTCTCAACCACCACTATTCACTCTTGCCAGTCGCCCCAAACCAACAACTTACGTACGAATCCTCCGACGACACAATCAACGTCAGTTCAAGACCATCGAGGCTCCCATTTACCAAGCATACGGATTCGGGCAAATATTTACTCGTCGCCGTCATTATTTGTGCGAGACGGACACTCACTCTACTTAGATCTCAAAAAAAGCGAAGGAAAATCAAATAAAACGAAAAACGATACGCAACCCGCTCTGAATGCGGATTCGGCGAGTCTTGAGTGGTCGCTTGGTCGATGGATGATCAACCGGCAGGTGTAGCAGCAGTAGCAGTGGTGTAGTAGCGAAGCGCTAAATCAACAGAATCTGTTAAAAGCAATTAAGCGAACAGCGCTGATTAGCAGACGCCAATAAATTTGATTTGGATATCATTCAGTCGCTTGTCATCACATCGGACGGGATCGAACGTCACGGGTTCTTGACCATCACCACCATCAGCACATGGCGTGGACTAAAAGACCGAAGCACTTCATTACTCATATGGATTTAATGTTGGCTGCACAGCATGCAAATAATGGAGTGTACACTGTGCTAACTCAATCTACGCGCCAGCGCAATAGACACAGACGGTGCTACTGTCATTAGTGGCATTTTATGCCACTCTCCTTCCAAACAGGCAACAACAGTAACGAAGGCGACGACAAGGAGGCTATAGACGGCGGATGGTGAACCCGAAATTGTGCACACAATGACAATTCTTTGACTCCTGAATGCTGAGATATTTGTTATGTCAATTAGCAGATTCAGAATGACACTTAATGTGACGGTGAAGACGATAAACTTATTCACTAGAGAGCGAGCGGCTTGAAGCGACGACGCCGAGGATTGTGTTGTGCGCCGTAAAGTCGTCGTCGTTGTATGTAGTCATTGTCATCAATGCGGTTGTTGTGGACGCCGCTGCCGCTTGAATTGTGCTGTTCCATCGTGGAGACAATTGAATCCACAGAAGTTTTGTCTTCCGAGCAGTATAGTATGTACAATCCGCGGTTTAGTCCAGTCGGCAAAGGTGCAACGTAGTCCTTGTTTGCTATTATGGTTGCAGGCGATATTGTTCTATTCTCCATGATGACAGTGATTTGCCGGGTGAGGCTCTAATGACCTACAGCTACGCGAGACTACAACGTACGGTGTTCATGTGCGATTCAATTGGAGATTTGTTTGCTTCGGTGGTAAAGACCTGCCCAAAGTGAGTCATTCGAATAGGAACTTAAATGACAATGCTTTATGGTAAACTGCATGACAAGGATGCCTGCCGAGTGGAAAGTCAGTCGGCTACTTAGTGACTTAAGTACTTCCCGGATTTCGGCGGTTCATTATTTTTTGTCTTATCAAAGTGATCTCCAAAAATTCCAAATGGAACCAAAGGGACATCAATTCCATCCAATTAAGATAAATTTACGTAAACTCCCTTTGAAGTGATTTCCTATAAATTGTCCCTTGCTGGCGCATAATCGCTTTACCGACGACAAACAGCATCACTATCAACAACAGCCGTTCGTCGGTGGGTAAGCCAACATCGGATGGAGTAATAAATAAACCAAACAACCCTAAAATCAACGTTCCACACTCCCTCCATTCGACACTCCACACAACTTCCTTATAGTCGTATCGAAGCTCTATTGTCATCATCCGGCAGCTACCCCCGCAGGAAGAAAAAAGACAAACAACAGATTCCAAGAACAAATAGACAGATACAATCTTTGAAATCCGATTTAGGCAATTAAGAGTTCAGTTATTTAAATTGGATTTTCGTTGCATATCGGGCAAGTCAGTTATGTACCTTCCCTCATGATCGTATCTAAGACCAGGTACTCGTAGATTCGTATTTTAAATAAACGTGTGTACTTTGATCAAAACAAACATAAAATAGAAAACGGCAGACAAGTTAGCGCCAAAAAACACGCTCTGAACAAGGTGTCCGGTGGAAGTGACTCAGCTGGACAGAGAGGTTCTGGGTTCTTCTAAATTTCCCTACAATTGCCCTTAAGTGGCTACATGAGCAATGACAATCAAAGAGTACTCGTGTTTTAGTGCTGGGTGCAATAAATGTCCTGCGGTTTGCAGATAGTCCGAATGGAAAACATCTGTCCCGGAGCACAGTGGGTGTGCCAATAGACAGAGATACGAAATGGGTTTAATGGCAATTCTCACTTGAATGCGTTGCAATTACTTTGTTTGTCGAGTGCGTAAGGTTTTTTGTTTGATCTAAGACAGACGGAGTGGGATCTGGCGAAGTGGATCGTTCAAATATTTTAATTGACTTCTGCCGATAGTGGTCGATTGTTGTTTGTGGAACGTATTTGAATTAGTAACCGATTGCGATTGCCCGGAGTTGTTTGTCGAATCTGTTAGCTTTGGAATGAAGGTTGGAAGGTTTAGTTTCTAGCTTATTCTGTTCGTGATGTATGTAGGTGGGAAAGTGGTCTATCATTGGAGATAGGACTTAACACGCTTTCACTAACTGTTTTGCTACAAATTCCTCCAGCGTATCTTGTATACACATATCTTGTATGCTTGTACTAATCTCCGCTATCGACTCAATACGGTGTCCTTGGAGTGGACTTTATGGCTAATCTTATAAACGTCGATCGGTTCTTCTAAGGGACATTTCTATGGCATTTATATCGGCAACGATGTTCTTATCATGGCCTTGAACGGTGGCTGGCCTCTTACCAGTTTTTTTTTTTGTTTTTTTTTTTTTGGCGCCACAATTCCTGGAGAATCTGGGCCTCCTTTAAAAAACCTCTCCCACTGGCACGGTCATTCGCTAGCAGTCTCCAGTGCCGCACGCCTACTTGGTTGCGCCACCTTAAATTTGGCTGTCCTCGACCGCGTCGCCCCTCGGGGTTGGATTCAAAGAGTTTCCTAGCCGAAGCTGTATTTTCCATGCGCTCAACATGACCTAGCCATCTTAGGCGTTGGATTCGAAGACGCCGTGCTACGTTCATGTCGCTGTACAGCCCGTACGGTTCACTATTAAGTCTTCTCCTCCACTCCCCATTTACGCAGTTCGGCCGAAAATCGTACGCAGAATTTTTCTCTCAAAACGATTAAGGGCCTCTTCATCCGTTTAGATAAGGTCCATGTCTCTGCGCCATAAAGCAGGACCGGGGTGATAAGGGTCTTATACATATATGGTCACCTTGGTTTTCCAAGAGAGGGCTTAGCTTATCAATTGCCTCCTGAGCCCAAAGAAACAGAGGTTGACAAGAGTTATTCTGATTTCGGAACTGATGTCATTTCTGCATATCACTGCGGAACCTAGGTAGACGAAGTAGTTTATTTGACTACCTCGAAATTATGCCTGCCAATATGTGCGCCCTGGCCAAGACGCCGGTGGTTCTCGTTTTTTTTCGACGACAACATATATTTCGTTTTGCCCTCATTTACCGCCAGTTCCATTTTAGCCGCTTCCGTTTCAATGCTCGTAAAGGCCTCAGTGACATCTCGCTGACTTCGTCCAATTATGTCAATGTTAATGAGTTGAGTGGGCCAGTGAGTTCTGCACCATCCTTTCAAGGACGATGTTGAAAAAGTCACACGATAGCGTGTCGCCATGTCTAGAACCTTTTTTTGACATAAAAGGGTCATAAAAGGTTAGGTCACTTCCGACTCTGATGGAGCAGCGAGAGTTCTCCAATGTCATCCTGCCAGCTGCGTTAAAGAGCTCGGCAGGTAGTCCGTCTACTCCAGCAGCTTTGTTGAATTAAGCTTAGAAAAAGCATTCCAGGTCAGGGGGACGGAGTTCTCTGCTATCATCGTCCGGCATTCTGTTTGACAGCGGGATCTGTGTCGTCATCGCCGTTATACAGTCTGCAGAAGTAGCCTTTCCAGATTCTTAATACCGACAGGGAATCCACTACTAGCTTTCCATTTGCGTCCCTGCAGGCTTCCGTTCTGGCCTTATATCCCTGGCATGTTTGTTTCATTCGCTGATAAAACCTCCGAACGTCATTCTCTCTCATCTTCCCATCTCTACGATCGCGAGCTTCTCATGCTCCATTTTTCTTTTGCAGTTATGCCTTATGCTCTTCCCTGCCAAGGATTTCGACGACATCAGTTCCGAAATAAAACGCAGAATCACTTTTGCCAACCGCTGTTTCTTTGGGCTCAAGAGGCAATGGGGAAGTAGGGCCCTCTCTCGGAAAACTTGGGTGAGGGGAATGAATTCCCCATCAAAGGCACTGCACCTGAAATATACACGGACGGGTCGAGGAGAGGCAATGGTGTGGGTGCCGGTGTTTATGCGCCGACCTTAAAAATCAGCCATACGTTGGTTCGGTTCCAGGTCACTAGAACCGAATCAACGTAGTGTCTTCCAAGCTGAGTTAACGGCAATTCGTGGAGCCGCTACCTGGCTGCCCCATACGGTCGGTAAGGCATCATCGGCATAGTATGTCGTCGTACAGCTGCAGCCCAAAGAGTTTTCGACTCCAGCTCCAAGAGACGGCCGCGTTTAAGGTGACGCACACAGGTGGAAAGAGGCTTCAATCAACTGGGCTTACTTACGATGCTGGTAGCAGCTAGCAAAATATCGTGCTAGCTGGAAAGGCGTGTTGGTTGGGACCTGGGTCGCGAACTGTAGCGCAGCCCAAGTAAGTAAGTAATTTGGGTCAAGCCCTGGCACGTTTCAAGCAGAGCTACATGCCGTCCATACTTCTTCTTTTTTGGTGGCGTTACACTCACCCATGTTGTGTGTGATTTATTTTTCACACAGGTGAAAGGGACCTACAGTTTAATGCCGATTCCGAACGGCGTAAGTCGAGAATCTTTTTCAAGGCAAGTTTACTACGGGGGGGCTTGCCAGTACCCTACCGAGGCGGGACGCCGCGAAATAAGCATTCAGTGGCGTTGGTGTTATCGGAACCCGAACTCGCTCATCGTGTGTCAGAGTCCAACACACTAAATACTGAGCCACTGCGCCCTCAAGCCGTCCATACATGAGCCAACTTGATTCTCGAATCAGGCGTCAAATGTGTTACAATCATCGTCTTTTCCAAGTAGCGCTCAAAGCGGTCGGTGTGTTACTGCAACACACCAAAACGTGTGTTTATATTGTCGCAATTTTGTATGCGATTTAAAGTGTGTTATTATGAAAGCACTCAAAAAGGGAAATTCCTTGAAATTTTCAACTATATGCAACCTAGCTAGAAAGCAAATTGCGACCCGGATCCATACTGTAATGACTAACACACTGGACCCAGTGATTCCGTGTTCAAATCTCCTGTGAACATTTTTTGGATCCGACTCGAAAATTACTTTGTGGCAAGGCTGCTTTCCGTTTTCTTTGACTGATTAATCCAAAGTGTGTTCATTATTATTAAATGGGTCGCTGCAACATGCTTAAGGCAACACACTTAATCTTAAAGTGTGTCGAATGACACACCTGCTGCGTGTTGTTTAACACACTAGCATTGGCAGCAATCCCCTAGCGATAATTCTAGATCGGGCATGGGGTGCCACACTATTTCCAATCAGAATGAAATGGTTCTCTGGGACATATAAGCTTTTTAAACATGGTTGCAGTGTCCTCTTCGGTGCTATGTGCTAGATATAAACTATTTAACTGAAAAAAACTAATAAGAATTGCTTGAGTCTCCCAATTTCTGAAGCCTTTTCTGTGGCGGAAGAGCATCTGTCATTATATTTGCTGTTTCAGGGCGCTTGTTGGCTTTTTGGTCCACTAGAGCCATATACTGCCAATTTCTCTTTTTTCATTCGAATCGCTGTTACTGAAGCATACTCAATGTGAGTACGTTAGACTAAAGGGCAGACCATGTTATCATTCAGGCGTTGTTCCTATCTAAAAACAATCAGTCTACCCGTCCGGAAACATTTTCAACAAAATTTCCTTCCAGTTGTAATAACATCATCTGATTTCATGGCGAAGATAAATCGAGAATCGTTCCCACACCGAAGCGACAATACCCACAGGCGAATGTCCACTATATCACGTCCATTTTGCGTATAGCGGTAGCCCGGCCGAGATTTACGCCTATCAGCGTCCGATCTTAAACGGCGTTCTCCTAATTAAAACTCGTTGTCCAGTTCGCATACTTAAACAGGCGCCAAAATCTTGCACCACCACGGATCGCTGTCGAATTTTAATTATGAATCCCGATTGGTAGCGACCGATAAAACCAGCACAGTGTCCGCGCTGGACTATGGAAAACCGAACTCTGAGCACGACTTCGACTGGTCACCATCATGAGTCGAACCATCTGCCCCATTACTCTCTCTCTCTCTCCGTCTGGCTTTGTCTCCCTCTCTACCTTACATGTTCTCGTCGGTTAAGGACTTAAATAGTAATACAACCACACAGTGACGCACAAAACAAGCAACGTTCTCGTCAGGACATCGATGACCCCATTTACTGTCATGAAAACCACCAATCAGTCACGGCGAAATGCAGTCGAGTACCAACATCAAATCCGTTTCGTCTCGCCTGGCATCTGGGATAATGTCAGCGGCCTGTTGGCAAATAAGAAAGGAATTAGGAGCGATCGTAAGTGAGCAAGCACCACCGGCTGCTCCTCGATTGTTTGTTGTTCATTCGAGTATCCTTGGCCCTGTAGTGCTTGTGAATAGGTATAAATTGCATTTAAAATGTCTTTGGATGTCAGTTTGACACTTGAAAATAGATGTTCCAGGGATTTCCTTTTGTCGTTTTGCGGAGTACGATGCGTGTGTTAAGATTTCTCGAGTTGATCCTATTCAAGAAGGATTCGTTTTTGTTTTCCTTTTCATTTTTCAGAAAGGAAAGAGAGAGGGAGAGCGTGTCCTTTTGGGTGCGTTGGCATGAGCCTGGTGTCGCTGGCCATTGAATTGCTTTGTTATTGCTGATTCCTACAGGAGTTTATTATGCCGATTTGGTTAATAGGATAAGAGGTAGGAGCCAGAGTCGATTGGAGTCGAGTGGATTTCGATGGAATTAAGGCTATTAGCCAATTTAGTGGTATACTGTGGCACGAGAGGTTCTTACTTCATCTTACATGAACTCTTTGTTGATGTTGTTTTGTTGTACGATGTATGCAGACGAGGATGTATACTCTGCCACGTGAGAGATGTCGAGCTGTAGGTGGTATGAGTCCGGGCAGATGGTTGACTTGTTTCTAGGATTCCCAAAGGTACTTAAGTTGTTATTGTTGAGAGTCATAATTGACTTCAATTGATTCAATGTTGTATGATGAATTGATGAGGGGCTCTTTGGAAGCATTGACATGGCTGGCAACGTGAGTGGAGTTTTGATGGATTCTGTAGAAAATTGTATGATGGCGTTGATATTCACAATGAGGTGGAACGATAGCGAGAAATCGGTAGTCGGATGGCTTCCATTATGAAATGAATGCTGCGAACCTTGCATAGTTGGCAATGGAGATTTTCCTCCAATTAAGTCTGATATAATTTGGAAGCTGGTCCTCGGAAATATTGATTTTGCAAGGAAAGGCAAAGCTATAATGCTTAGTGAGATGGACTACTCAGACTGTCCAAGGAGTCAGTCTTATTTTTAACAAGAATTTGTTCAATAGCTGTGTTAAATGTTTGACTCCGTAGTTGTGTTGTTCCTTGGAACATAACACCGTCTAGGTTAGGTTAGGTTAGGTAAAAGTAGTTGGCATAAGCCACACGTAGGCCGAAGTCGGCCCATTGTAATACCACATTGATTGTATTACCTTGACACGCTACCTGTGAACCAACCGTTGCTCCTGATGAAGCGATGGAGTTGAGCTATTTTTAGATCTGCTTCTTCTTTGGTGGCATTACAGCCCATGAAGGACCAGAGCCAAGCTTCCCTTCAATCACCCATGTTGTGTGTGATTCTATTTTTCACACAGGTGAAAGGGAACTACAGTTTAATGCCGAATCCGAACCGCGTAAGTCGAGAAGCTTTTTCTAGGCAAGTTATACTACGGGGGGTTTTGCCAGTACCCCGCCGAGGAGGACGGACTCAGTTATCGGGATCCGAACTCACTCATCGTGCGTCAGAGTTCAACACGCTAACTACTGCGCCACGGCGCCCTCAGATCTGCTAGCTCACTCAAATTTTCATAAAAGGGCGCGCCGAGGTAGGTTCTTCTGCGATTCGCAAAAGCATGAGCAGAGGAGGTGATGTATCTATTCCTCTTCCTCCTCGTCCATGCAGCCGCGGCAAAAGTCATTGGAGGATAGCCCTAGTCTGGCGGCGTGTTTTCCAAGGATGCAGTGATCTGTAATGACACCCACTAGAGTGCTTAAGGTTGCCGTTTTGGTTGCCACTAGGTCACTGGCTCGTCCTGGGTTTGCTTAGGCCAGATTTGTTTAGTGATAAAGCCGATATTACTTTCATTACATTGTAGCTTGGTAGCCTCTATGGTTCGAAGTTTTATCAAGTGCTTTACCCTACTTATTGGTGTTTTTAGGTACCCGAGGGTAGGAAGACTTAGTGTGTTTGACCCTTACTTTGCGAGTTCGTCGGCCGCGCAGTTTCCTGGAATATCCCTATGCCCGGGAACCCACAGTACTTTAATGTTGAACTGTTCAGCCATCTCGTCTAGAGATAGGCGGCAGTTAAGGGATGTTTTTGATTTGTGGGTTACCGCGGCCGGGGAATTTTTCGCAAATTGGCTGTCCGTGGAAATGATCATATCCTTAGCGGATATTACATTGATCCTGAGCCATGCAATGGCCTCCGTTATCGCTGTTATTTCTGCTTGATACACACGGCAGTGATTTGGGAGTCTAGATGAAAGGTTGAGGTTAGGTTTCTTGAAGAAGGCTCCACTACCTAGACCCGTCTCCAGCTTGGATCCATCGGTAAAGAGGGAAATCGAGTCCTTCGGTATGACTGATATGGATGGAAAGATAACTTCGAAATTCTTAGTGAACACATTCTGCGGGATGATGTTGTCTGTGTCCATGGGTACTTCGAAGTGATTAAGAATGCTAGTATGGGCTTTATGTGGGCCATTTTCCTATGCCTCTAATCCGTAGGGCCACGCAGGCAGCAACTTGCTTTCTGAAGAGGTCCAGTGGTGGAAGATGTAATAGGATATTTAGGGCCTCCGTGGGGGTTGACCTGATCGCTCCACTTATACATATATAAACTAGCCGATCTTTGTACTTTCCCCAGAAAGTTTCGATAAACAGTCTTGTCGAGAGCCAGACTACCATGCCACACAGGAGGATGGGCCTTATGGCTGCTTAGGGTGCTGGGAAATTTTCCTGTGGGGGCAATAGCAATGTCACCTGCATAGGCTGTCACAGCGTATCCTTCCTGTTCTAGCAACAGTAGTAGTTCATTGACCACAATGTTCCGGAGGAGAGGGGATAGTACTCCACCCTGTGGTGTACCTCTGCTGACCATTCTAGTTGAGTCGTCACCATCGAAGTTGACTTTGACGACTCTTTGTGTTAGCAGTTGTTGTAACAATTCTATCACTGATCCCGTAACACCCAGATCCGGCCCATGGTTCGACATTGCTAAAATCGCCCTCAATGTCGAGAAAGGTGACTACGTTCTATTGACCTTTCTATTTTGCTGACCAGTGAGTGGAGTGCTGTTTCCACCGATTTGCCTTTGTAGGCATGTTGGTTATCCGGCAGCCTTCCTGAGATACAGCTGTAACGAATGTGTGCGTCTTAAATCTTCTCTAGAGTTTTTATAGAAAAGAAGTAAGACTAATTTGCCTCAAGTCATTTGCATACGTCTGGTAGCTTTTGCCTGCCTTTGGTATGAAAACGACTTTGGTTACTTTCCACCTGCTGGAGATGTAGGATAAGGAGAGGCAACTCTTATATCTTACCATAAGCCAGGGAAGGATGAGATCTGCTACATGCTAAAGCACCGCTGCTATGGTACTATCCTGTCCTGGAGACTTGTAAGGTTCAAAGCTTTTTAAAGCCCAGAGGACAATGTTGTTGTTGACCAGGTTGGCAACACGCTCGATTAATGTTCTCGGCTGAATGACTTGAGGAGGTGTCATAGCCGAGTCACTACTGCCCGGAAAGTGTGCGTTCAGAAGAAGTTCCAGGGCTTCCGTGCTGGAGGTCGTCCAGAAACCATCATTCCGCATTAGGTGGCTTGGGTTGTACGGGGCCGAAGCCAGAATCTTCCTTATTCTTGACGCTTCGAAGACCGCCTTGGTATTTTCGAAGCAGTCCCTCCAAGATTAGCTTTTAGCCTTCCTGGTCGCTGCTTTGAATGATTTAAGTGCCTCCTTATAGAGGTCCCAATCCTCTTGCAAGCGGGTACATTTTGCTTTGGTAAGAAGCTTTCTGCTTCTTTCTTAAGGGAGACTATCTCTTTATTCCACAAGGCACTTTGGGTTTGCCTCTGGGGTGCTAACCGCACAAGATTTAGATAGTGCTCTGTTGAGGGTTCCCGTCAGCTTATTTACTACTTACTTACTTACTTACTTATCAGGCCTGCGATCCATGGAGGATCTGAGCCTGAGCCTTCCATCCTTGACGGTCCCGGGCACGCTGCTTCCAGTTGTCAAGACCAAAATGTCTTACATCCGCGATTACTTGGTCTTTATACTGGAGGTTCAGTCTTCCTCTTCTTCTCGAACCAGGAGCCTCGGAGTCGAAGACCCTCTTAGCTGGAGCGTTGATGTCCATGAGCTCGATGCGGCCGAGCCAGTGTAGTCGACGGATCCTTGCCTTCCGGACTACATCCATATCTTGGTACAGCTGGTAGAGTTCGCGGTTGTGCCTTCTTCTCCATTCACCTTCCTCACAGACAGGACCAAATATCCGGCTCAGAATTTTTCTTTCGAAAGAACCCAAAATCAGCTCCGCTGTCCTGCTTATCGTCCAGCTTTCGGCTCCGTACAGCAAGACTGGCAGAATGAGCGTTTTGTAAAGCATGACTTTGGTCTTTCGAGTGAGGAGTTTTGACCCCAGTTGTTTGGACAAGCCGAAGTAGCAGCGGTTGCCACGGGCGATTCTATGCCGGATCTCCACTGTGGTGTCATTTGTTGAATTTACGTTTGCCCCGAGGTAGACAAACTCCTTAACTACCTCGAAATTGTAGCTGTCAATTGTTATATTTTGTCCCAGACCAACTCGTTTCGCCTGTTCTTCAATCGCCGTGAATGCTTCCACAATGCCACGGCGAGAACACGCGATGATGTCGATATCATCCGCGTATCGTAGCAGCTGGATGGACTTGTAAAATATAGTGCCCTCCCTGTTGCCGCCTGCCCGTCGCACTATCTGCTCCAGCACCAGGTTGAAGAAGTCACATGACAGCGCATCTCCTTGCCGAAATCCGGTGCATGTTTCGAATCGCGGTGCATCGCGTGTTTTTTAGCGTGGCGCGACACAACTGGATCAGTTTTACCGGGATCCCGAATTCGGCCATCGCCCCAAACAGTTCCTCACGATGAATGCTATCGTATGCGGCTTTGAAATCGATGAAAAGATGGTGTGTATCGATTCGAAACTCGTTGGTGAAGTGTGAAAATTTGGTCTATAGTTGACTTGCCGGGCCGGAAGCCGCACTGGTAGCTGCCGATTAGTGCGGTGCAAAATGGTTTTAGACGTTCACACAATACGCTGGACAGGATCTTGTATGCGACATTGAGCAGGGATATACCTCTATAGTTCTTGCAAGAGGTAGGATCGCCTTTTTTGTGGATGGGGCATATAGAGCTGGTATTCCAGTCGTCGGACATGCTTTCATCTTTCCAAATTCTGCAGATGATCTGGTGCATGCTCCCTACCAGAACATCGCCGCCAGCCTTGAAGAGCTCTGATGGCAAGCCATCTGAGCCTGCGGCCTTGTTGTTCTTCAGCTTCTGAATAGCTGTGCCGACTTCTTCGATGCTGGCTGGGAGGACTACGTCTGGAGTTGGGATTTCCTCGGTCCCTCCCTCTCTCTTTGTCATGCTCGTTAAGCAGCTACTGGAAGTGCTGCTTAAATACATCCACTATTCCCTGCGGGTCGGTGACAAGATTACCCTCGCAGGTTCGAAGAGCCAGGGTGCCCTTTTTGAAGCCTCCTGCAAGGCCTTTGGCTTTTATGTAAAAGGCTCGTATTTTATGTTTATCCCTAGACTCCTCAATATCCTTGAGCTGGGAGGCGGCGAAGATTCTTTTCTTTTGTCGCAGTAATTTTTTCTCCTCCCTTCTTCTGGCTCGGTACTCTTCTTGCGCTGCCCTGGTTTTCCTCTGCAACGCCTTTTGGTACGCCTCGTCGGTTGCTGCCTTTTTCTGCTCACACTCGCCATCATACCACGGGTTTCTTGTCGGGGGTGGTAGGTATCCTAAGGTGGTTTCGCCTACTTCCTGAATGGCTGAGCGGCAATGCAGCCACTTATTATTGGCATTTGTGTTCGACGTAGGCATACCGTAGAGTCTTTCGCTCAGCTGCTCCCTGTAGACTTTGGCAACCTCCGGTGTGCTCAGGCGCCCAATGTCGAACCTCCTCCTGATGGGCTGGTGCAGCTTTCTGACATTGGACAGTCGAGCTCTGAATCTTGCTGCTACGAGGAAGTGGTCAGAGTCGACATTTGCCCCTCTGAATGTTCGCACATCCAGGATGTTTGACGAGTGCCCTGCGTCAATGACACATGGTCGATTTGGTTGGCGGTTCGACAGTCCGGAGATCGCCAGGTTGCTGTGTGGATTCTCTTGCGAGGGAATCTTGTGCTACTTATCACCGCATTAAGAGCTGTCGCAAAGTCAGCGAGTCGGAAGCCGTTATCTGTTGTTGTATCGTGGAGGCTGTGCTTTCCGATCACTCCGCCAAGGGTGTTTTCCTTACCGATTTTGGCGTTGAAGTCCCCGAGCACGATTTTTACATCGTACTCCGGACAAGCTCCGTAGGCGTTGTCCAGGAGGTCATAGAAGTCCTCCTTGATAGGGTCTTCGGCCTCGTCGGTACGGGCGTTTGCACATATAAGGCTGATGTTATAAAATCTGCTTCTGAAGCGGATCACAGCCAGGCGATCACTTATAAGTTTAAAGTCGATGACCTTCGACCTTAACCGCTTTCCCACGACAAATCCGCATCCCAGTAAGTGCAACCTTTTGTGGCAGCTGTAATAAATGTCGCAATTTTTCTTCCTAATCATACCGTTTCCTATCCAGCGTATTTCCTGGACCGCAGTAATATCCGCCTTGTACTGCGTGAGGATTCCTTCTAGTTTATGAGCAGCTCCGGGAGTGTACAGGGTTCTGACATTCCAGGAGCATACTCGCAAATCGTGTTCCTTTTTCGTGCGTTGTCGTCGTCGAGTATCCAATTTACTAAGCAGTCTAATTCCACGGAGTTGTGCGGATACGTAGGGTGTCTTGTCCCTAGGTAGGGTTCAACATAGGTTCTGTATTTTTGCCTATCAGTTCCCCTGTAGTTTCTGAAGGGAGCTAGAGCACTGACGTGATTGACTATGCTGAATTGAATATAACCATAGTCAGAAAGGGAGTGCTCTCGGACTTTCAATTCCCTAACCCATAAATGAAAGGGACCTACAGTTTTTTGCCGGCTCCGAACGGCGAGATTCGAGAAGCTTTTCTTGACAATTACACTACAGGGGTTTTTTTCAGTACCCCGCTGAGGAGAATCACCGTGAAAAATACGTTCAATGACATGGCTGTTGTCGGGATTGGATCCCGTGTCATCGGCTTCAGAGGCCAACACACTGCGCCACGGCGCCCTCCATGCTGTCATATGCGGCCTTAAAATCGATAAAGATGTGGTGGGTATCGATTTGAAACTCGTTGGACTTTTCCAGGATTTGTCGCAGGGTGAATATTTGATCTATTGTCGCTTTGCCCGGTCGGAAGCCGTACTGGTATGTGCCGATTAGTCCGGTGCAAAACGGCTTTAGACGTTCACACAGTACACTGGATAGGATCTTGTTAGCGACTTGAGCAAAGATATAGCAATGTAGTTGCATCTATCCTCCCAAATTCTACAGATGATCTGGAGCATGCTCGCTACCAGAACACCGCCTTCAGCTATGAAGAGTTCTGATGGTAGTCCATCCGAGTTTTGGGCTTTGTTGTTCTTTAACTTTTTAATAGCTATGCCTACTTCTTCAATGCTAGGAGGAAGACAACTTCATCGACTGTAGGCAGGATCTCTTCGTCCACTACTACTCTCTCTTCTCCATGTTCGTTAAGCAGCTTATAGACATCCACTATTCCCTGCGGTTCGATAACAAGATTGTTCTCGCAGTTCCGAAGGGCCTGGGAGCCGTTTTTAAAGCCCGCTGGGAGTCTTTTGACTTTTTTGTAAAAGGTTTTTATCCCGTTTTTGTTCTCGGACTCTTCGATATCCTTGAGCCTGTTTTATGTAGATGGCTGAGCGGCAATGGAGCCACGTATTGTTGGCGCTTGTGTCCGACGTACATAGAAATATTTGCGAGTCGTCCGTTCAATTGGTCTCTTTAGTCTCTGACGATCTCTGAGGTGCTCAGTTTTTCAATGTTGAACCTCCTCTTGGTGGGCTGATACAACTTTCTAACATTGGGAAGTTGTGGTCTGAGCCGACTTTTGCCCCTCTGAACTTTCTAACACCCAGTATGTTTGACGCATGCCTTGCGTTTATGAGCACATGTTCAATTTGGTTGATAATTCGACCTTTTTGATCTGTGGATCTTCGTATCAGTTGTCGCAAAGTCGGAAGCCGTTGTCTGTTGTCATACCGTGGAGGCTGTGCCTTCTGACCAATCCGCCAAATATGTACATATTGTACGATTTTAGTGTTGTAGTCCCCGAGTACGATTTTGATGTCCGTAGGCCTCGTACAAGAGATCGTAGAAATCCTATTTGATGGGTTCTTTAACCTCGTCGGCAGGAGCGTGTGCAGAGATGAGGCTGATGAAGTAGAAGCTGATTTGGATGCGGATCACAACTAGGTGAAGTTTTATTGGCTTAAAATCGTTGACTTTGGTCCTTAGCCTTTTTCCCACCACGAAAACCTTTCTCAATAAGTGCAGTCTTTTGTGGCAACTGTAATAAATGTAGCACTCTTTCTTCTTTACCATTCCTGTTCAGCGTACCTCCTGGATCGCAGGAATACCCACATTATACTGCTTGAGGGTCTCTTCTAGTTACTGGGTAGTTTCGTAGCGCCATGGGGCAGCGGTTAGTATGATGGACTCTGACGCACGATGAGAGAGTTAGGATCCCGATAACACCAACGCCATCGAATGTCTATTTCGCGGCGTCCCTCCTCAGCGGGGTACTAGCAAAAACTCACTCGGGCCGTTCAAAATCGGCATAACAACTGTAAGTTCCTTTCACCTGTGTGAAAAATAAATCACACACAACAAGGGTGAGTGAGAGAAGCTTGTCTCTGGTCCTTTATGGGCTGTAACGCCTCCAAAGAAGGAGAGTAGCTCCAGGCGTGCAGAGAGTTCGCATATTCCAGGAGCATACTCGCAAGAAAGAAAGAGGACCACCTTTCTTTCTGTGTCCGTCCTTGTATCCGAGGTCATATTCTCGTTCATAAGAAGGTTTCTTTTTGCATGGGCGGGTTGTTCGTCCTCCATATAACCGCCATCCTGCTCGGTTTGGGCCTTCTTGCACTAGCTGATTACATCAGTTTACCTCTTAACGGGTCTTGAGCAGGCATCCAGAGGGTATCGCGAGGAGGTATGTTTTGTATGTTAACTCGACCTGGGTATTAACTTTTAGAAGAAAAGTTAAAATACCGTGTCCCACAGGGATCAAAGTTAGGTCCACTTATTTTTATTTTATACATCCGTCAACGATTTACTGTCAAATATAGTACGGGATATGCGTATGCGGATGACACAGCGAGCGTTGGTGAAGCTGTAAAACGTATGCAATAAGACTTTAATAGAGTAACAGCTTGGTGCCATGATCATGGACTAATCATCAACGCATCTAAAGCTTAAAGTAATACACATTTTTCCGGGGCATATTCGCAGAACAAAACTTAAGACAAAAAAGCACATCGTAGAACAACGTAGATTGCTTGCACAGAGATATGTGTGACGGAATAAAAGAAGAAAGGAACTGCATCCGATACATTGATAACGTGTCAACATAGGAATGTCTCGGTTGACTATAACTTCAAACGAAGCTACGAGTATTATATAGACCCATGGAAGAAGAAACTGTGTCAATCTGCTTACGCTCCTTTCCACGTAAGCAACATTTGCACACCAGAGGTACTCAAACAGTGCTACCACGGATTGGAGGAATCTCATCTGAGGTATGACACGGTCACGACATCACCTGCATGATACGTACACAACAGACGGTGAATACAAGAAGACGGCAACAGCAGATGTATGAAGTTCCAAGGTTCTGGAACGAGGATCGCCGATGAGCATGCTAGCAAATGCTAGTGTGTTAAACAACACGCAGCAAGTGTGTAATTTGACACATTTTAAGATTAAGTGTGCAACTTAACTATGATAAGTTCTACCGCGTGTCATGAATATAAACTCTTATGACAGGTTTATCCCAAACTGTAGCGCCACCTAAGTAAGTAAGTAAGTAATGACACCTTAAGTGCGTTGCAGCGACACACTTATAATAATTAACACACTTTGGATCAACCAATCAAACTAAAAATAAATTTCCCAACTATATGCAACCTTGCCAGAAAGTAATTTGCAAGTCGGAGCCATCGTGTAGTGGTTATCACACTGGACTCTCAACCCAGTGGTCCGAGTTCAAATCCCAAGCTCTGCAGCCACCACTTTTTTAGGGTTCCGTAACCAAAGGTAAAACGGAACCCTATTACTAAGACTTCGCTGTCCGCCCGTCCGTCCGTCCGTCTGTCACCAGGCTGTATCTCAGAAACAGTGATAGTTAGACAGTGGAAATTTTCACTGATGATGTATTTCTGTTGCCGCTACCACGACAAATACTAAAAACAGAACAAAATGAATATTTAAGGGGGGCTCCCATACAACAGACATGATTTTCATCCAAAAAATCCTGCTTGCAACCAAGATCTGTCATTTTATGAGGTAACATACATAGTCCCTTTCATATTTATGTATACAGATGGTACGGAACCCTTCGTGCGCGAGTCCGACTCGTACTTGTCCGGTTTTTTTGTTCGCTGGGAAGTGTTCACAGAGGCCTACATATGGGTTGAGAATCTAGCATGTTACATCATGGTTACGGGTCACAATTTGTTATCCTGCGAGGTTGCATATATGTACATAGTGTGTGTGCTTTCATAAGAACACACTTTAAATTGCTACAATTAAAACACACACTTTGGTGTGTTACGGCAACACACTTACCATTTGCAGTGTAAACGATCTCCTGAGCAAGTTTCGCAATCTATCCAAATTGGAATTAGTGAAAGGAGTAAAAGATACATATGTATGTATCTAAGCTCCTCGCCCTATTGGTTTTGCAGATAAAGAATATGTAAGGACTTAAACGTAATCAAATGCTAAAATTAAAAAAAATATTGATCCTTCACATGCCGTCGCATCCTTAAATTGCAGTAATTGTCTTACACCCATGGGAACCAACTGCGACAGTTGCCTCCTCGCAATCCATCAAACACTTCCAAACACATTAGAATCCTTTTCCAATTTATGATGCATCCATGCTGTCACGTACCATACCTCCATCTCAAAACTGACCAAAAACTGAATTTTTCCCACAAAATTTTAAAGAAAATTTCGCAGCCAATCAATAATGACAATTTTGAATACATCTCACACTCACTAGATGAGGGATGCAAACAAGATAACCATCTCCCTCGCATTGTCACAGCCATGGCATGGGATGGATGGCATATCTAATAAATTACGATCGTTATTCGCTTATCAGCAATTGGCGATCAACCCAATCGAGGACATGGGGATAAAGAATCAATTATACGGGCAACGAATCTAGATACAAAACTATTTGGACAGGAATAATGTGATAGGATGTGTTGGGCAAATTTTCGGCCATTGTGTCGCCAATTGTTTGCATATGGGATGAAATGGTCAGAATAATGCATGAATCAGGGGATGATGAGGACGTTGGTGATGATTTTCGATTATGAGTTTGGTGATAAGCGAACAATTGTCGGGTGTAGGAAGGTTTAAACTTAATTATTGAACAAGCAAAATGCAAACGCAGCTCGTTAGCTAAGGATTAAGTGATCAGAATGTGGAGATAAGGAAGTACAAGATTCAGTTCATCCCTACGAACAGGCTGTGCTGGCATCGTATATGTAAGACTGACATATGGTTTCATAGAGCAGTGTTATTGACCAACATATTCCTCAACTTAGCTAGCAGATGCAGCCGCT
The DNA here is from genome assembly GCA_951905685.1 of Eumerus sabulonum. Taxonomy (NCBI): domain Eukaryota; kingdom Metazoa; phylum Arthropoda; class Insecta; order Diptera; family Syrphidae; genus Eumerus; species Eumerus sabulonum. Next base: position 237,695,112 of record OX645060.1, read on the forward strand.
TTTGCTCATTATCCAAGCGATTCCTTTATGACTCTATTATTCATGCACAAGAGTGAAATAGTTCCGCTTAATAAACGCATACTAGAGGGCTATCTGCTTGTAGATCTTCAATTAATTGACTCGCCAATACTTCATCATCATTATGCTCAATGCTTCCGAAAACAAAATGCAATTTAAATTGAAACAACATTCCCACACGTATCCCGCAAGCAGTGCAAGCATGTTCCATTGCATGCAATTAACACCTCCGCGGCTTTAGACCGGGCCCTCGCAAACACGCAGACTAATTACTATCTGCGCACCATACCAAGTACATACGAAGAGCGTCTATCCATACTCGCAGTAGTTCGACACAGGGCTGCAGTGTTACACCCAAGTTATTAACTTACACGAATTTTTCGCCATTCGCCTCTGTCTGGGATCGGCTCGGTCGGTAGTGTGAAAAACAGTCCGTGAAACTGCGGCGAGAGAAGAGCATTCACTGTTTGTCGTGATAAATTAAATTCTATTAATTGGATTTCTATGGGAACCAGCAGCCGCCTACTGTCTTAGCAGATAAGAAGCTATACGTTGTCTGGGTGTAGAGGTACCTACACCTTAGGTGCATTCGATTCCATCGATCCCGTAGCTATGGTCGGGGCCGGTTAATACGATAATTGCAGGTGATTTGCTATTTGAACAAATCAGAAGCTATAAATAACCGAATGGTGAACAAAGAGGCCAATAAGGCAATGAAGTGTCTACCAAGCTGTCTGTTGTTGCATCCCGCCCATTGGCCATGACCTGTATCTGATTGCGGGCCACTTGAACTAGAAATTTGGCACGCATGTCGAAGTGTGAATTCCGACCGTAGTGGTCATTCCTTTCCTTTGTCTTATGCGCATCATACAACAATGCCTGGACACTTGAGACTTGGAAGAGTGTTTAGTGCAGTGAAGCGCCCTTGAAATTGGCCGCTTTTGTCCATTCGATTGTTTCGTTATTGTTCGTTTGTTGTTTTGGGTTTTTGTTTTTTGTTTCTCGATCTTCAGCAAAGTCAACAGCAGGAGGTGGATGGCGATATAATTGCAACAATCTGGTTCTAGGGTGAGAGAGTATTACTCTTGTTTCTTGTTACAAGGTGTGGCGTATTGGACGTCTGCTGCGCACTTCTGGTGAATTTATTCTTTTATGCCTTTGAGAATGCCTTTTTTACGGGTTATTGTGTCACAAATCGATTCTTTGAATTCATGTTAGCCTCTTTGTTGTTGTTTTGCATAAACGAGTTTCAAATGAAGCGAGGAGAATGGTGACTGAAAACAGTCCGATGCAGACAATTCGTTACGACAAGGTGTCTGGAATAGAAATCGATGGCGGATTACTCGAGAAATATGCCCCTTAACTCTCAGATGGTTCACGTAGTTCGAAACTGTGAAAAAATGCATCCATATGTCGTATTTTTACAAAATAGCACTTACGATCCACTTACGTTCCACAGCCTGTTTCTCCGTTCACCAAATGCCGATTTACGTCAAATAACCCTTGGATGACTTATCACTATTTACTCTTTAAATTCTCATGGGTGGCACTGCAGTCATCCGCAGCCATAGTCTGAAAATGCTGTCAAACGCGCTAATTACAACACAGCTTCCTTTACACCACACGATGTTATTTAAACAAACTCGCCTAGCGTACAGAATTCCTGTGACGGTGACTACAATTAGTCTCTTCATACTCAACAATTCTACAATGTATCACCTTGTATGGACCAAGTGCAATCAGCGGGTTCCTAATGGAATGCATGCGTGCGTATGCAAATGGATATAATCAAGCGTCAAGCGAATAACAGGCGACGCGTCCACTGATTAAGCACACATCATTCCACTCAACAGCACATGAGTCATGAGCTCAGTCAGTTGTACGTGCATCTCTATATATGCACATAGGTGTAAACGGGCGGCTTGGCTCCCGGGCGGACGGTGAAAAGTTGTACACATGAGATTCTGCGCAAATTATAAGCCAATAAATCACCGGCTGCGCTTGGGAGAAGCACCAGCAGCAGAAGGCTTCGAGTAATTTATTATTGAAAATACCCCACCATCCATGGCTTGAGTGTTAATTTGGTGTTCATAATCGTCCGGAAATCTGTATAAGTATATGTTTGACACTTACGGATGCTGTACGAGCCCTAATCCCATTTCACGGTGATTCTGCCTCGGACTTTGGTCAAAAAAGCAAAACCCGAGAGTTACAATCCATTAGCACACGATACACGCGGCTTTAAGCCTCGCATGATGCCGCCAATTATGCACATCATACTCGCGTGTACATATATGTACATATGTGTAAACGAGCATGCGCTCGTGAGCCATTCGACCGAGGGAGGTCCGGATGCCAGCCAACCATCTGGCCGTAGTTCGATGCAATAAATTCGAAGGAGCCCAGCGACAAAGAACACCATGGATCGCATAATTTATCTGTCTTTCTTATTATTAATTTGACATGCATTCATTGTGGCTAATTGCGCCAAACGAGCCTTTTATGACAAGCTCGCGGAATTATTGGCTCGCCATATGTTCGCAGAGTGCACACGCGCATGCGTACCACGATGGAGCTTATATGAACCCGCACGGCTCGGGTCATGGGGACATTAATCACTGCGCAAATGTGTGCAGCGAGTTGCCTTGCATTCGTTTAACAATGCCATTTGATTGTACATTGCCACGGGAATTAATTTATTTCGATACGAAACGTCAGGTTGAGTTAATTTGAGCGAATGGTGCGTGGGGGTGCGACGAACAATCGATGGAGCCGAGGACAGTGTTCGTTAGGGGACAATGGCATATTGAGTTGAGTGTGAAAGTTGAAGTTTAATTGGCGAGTTGGTTATCTGAAATCAGAGAAACGGAGTGATTGCATGCATGCCTCTAAACCGACATCTTTCACTCCTACATCGAACGAAATTAAGGGCAATAATGTGATTAAGTTTAATCTCCGACAAGTACACTGTCTAACTATCGTAGAGCCATTTTCCCACCGCCATCAATTGTCCTCGATTTATCTCTATTATACCCCATTATGTGTACTTAGAACGTTGCCATGTTCCCCGCATTATTTAACACCCCTAATGGAAAATTAATCGTCCAAAACTACATTTAGTTGTCAGCATAGCTGTCAAGTATCTAAATCAAGACCTATCCGAACGAAAGATCCAATCCAATTCGAGTCGATTCTATTGTATCCACCCTCGGAGTCAAGGCATCGCGTGGTGTTGGTGTCTGCAAGTGATTATCGTTTCTCGCGAATGAGTATCTCATTAAAACGCCATTGAAATTCATTTGCTAAATACTCAAAAGTCATGTGCAAGCTACTTAGATACATATGTCGGTTTGTTGTTGTTGTTCTCTCAAGCATGGTATTTAGCTCCTCCCGATCGCTTTGCGCACCCCTTGTCGTTTATTGCCGTCAGTTGTCGATTTGCAACACAATTCATCACAGTCGAATGAATCGGAATGAGATTCGGGTGATGATGGTGCGTTTTGCGTTTATTGCGATACGATTTGTCCGAAGGGAAACGCTGATGAGGTGCTGTTTTCCCGTTGATGAAAGGAAGCATTGAAGGAAAAATGGCCGATGTTTCTGTAACGGCCATTGTGATCGACGGGGGTAATGGAACGTTCGCAGATGACGGATGTTAAATTAGGAATTATAAATTCATTGGTGGAAAACAGTTCTCTTCTAGGCCTTTGAATATGGGCCACCGTTTTGCAGACTCGTAAAAGTAGTTAAATTGGGCAATGATGCGGCTGCTAGTACCATATTTTTGTGATGTTCGGAAACGGCTTTCTTCGACCGACCCAAGTACACAAGGTCAACAACCTGCGGTTAGGTTAGATTAGTTGGGTGCCCTATTGACGTGAGTTCAAGGCTTACTTAGACAACGAGGAGTCCATTGTACCCAGTAAAATCTAATCCCGCTGAGCTGAACCACCTAACTGCGTCTAGCTAAGAATCCCGGCAGTTTGTTCAGCTTAATGTCACCTGCCTCCTCTAACCCCGAAAAGAAGCACAGCAGGTGACGAATGGATTCTAATTCCTCTTCGTCCCTGGAGCTTCTACAAAAATCGTTGTAGAGCTGATAAAATATCATGCAGTGCCCAGTGAGGGCACCGACTTCTTTTTCTTCTTTTTTAGGTATAGGCGCTACAGTTCGGGGTGAACCTGGGCTTCAACCAATATGCCCCTCCAACTAGCACGATCTTTTGCTAGCTTTTTCCATTGCCGCACGCCCAGTTGGCTGGGCACCTGCCAACATTGCACCTGCGTGCGCCATCTTCAGTGCAGCCGTCCTCCGTTAATTCATCCCTCAGGGTTGGATTCAAAGACTCTCCGGGCTGGAGCTGTGGTGTCCAATCGCTCTACATAGACTAGCCTTCTTAGTTGAATCCATAGACGCCTGACTAGACCCATGTCGCCCGTAAATCTCGCGATTGAATCTTTTGCTCCATCCCCCTGCGTTTATAGGCCCGAAAACCACGCGAAAAATCTTTCTCTCGAACCGACTAAGGGCATCCTCATCCGCTTTTGATGGTGTCCATGCTTCTGCGCCGTACAGCAAGCGCGGGATGATATGTATAGAGTCAAATTTGTCGTTCGGGAGAGGGCTCAATTGCCTCCTGAGCCCAAAGAAACAGCGATTGGCAAGACTAATTGCATTTGATTTCGTAACTGATGTCGTTATTCTAGATCATTGCGCAGTCAAAATAGACAAAGTCCTTCACTACCTCAAACTCATATCTGCCAATTCAAACGTTCTGGCCAAGACGACAGTGGTGAGCGTCGTTCTTTAATGACAGCCTATATTTAGCTTTGCCCTCATTTACTGTCAAACCAATTTTCCCGCCTCCGCCTTAATATTCGCAAACGCCTCATGGTTAGGAAACCAGGTCATCCCCAGCTGCCTTGAAGTTCTCAGCAGACAGTCCGTCTGCGCCAGCAGCTTTATTCAACTTGAGTTTCGATATGGCGGTCTTAACTTCGTCGAGGTCAGGGGGACGGAATTTTCTGCGATCTTCGTTGAAGACATGGACCATTCTGCCTGACAGCGGTATATTGGCTAACATCACCGGTATACAGTCAACATCGACTAGGTGTCCATTCTCACCCCTGCAGGTCTCCGTTCTGGCTTTATAACCTTGGCGTGTTCGCTTTACGTGTTGATAAAACTTTCGATCGTCACGCCTGCAGTAACACCTCTCCAAATCCTCAATAGCGCGCTTCCTGTGCTCTTTCTTCTTTCTCCTGAGAAGCTTATGCTCCTCCCTTCTTTTTAATTCGCAGAGCTCACGAGATGCTCTTGTTCTTCTATAGAGCGAGGCTTTATATGCATCCTGCTTCGCTGTGTGAATCCTCCTACACTCGTCAGCGAACCAGGTGTTTCTTCGTGGTGGAGCCTTGAAGCCCAAAACTTCGGATGCAGAGCTTTTCAGGGGTTGTTTGCAAAGGTTTCACTGCTGTTCTATTGTTAGCATGGAGGGCTGAGGTGTATTGAGGGCTTAAGGGAGACGCGATCGGTAATAGTATGAGCGGTTTCTGGCGATAATAGCTTTCCGAGGTCATAATCTTTGTATTCCTACTCTACTCCGCTGCGTTCGTGATATCCGTAGGCGCATCTTGGCTACTACAAGTAGTGGTCCGAGTCGATGTTTGCTCCTCGGAAAGTTCGAACATCAAGAATAGAGGAGGAGTATCTGACGTCGATCGCGATATGATCAATCAGGCTGGAGATTGATTGATCAGGCGATCGCCTGTGCCCTTTATCGGATGTGGTGTCGTGTAGGCTATACTTTCAAAGATGCGTTCCTTAGTCTAGGAGATCGTAGAACTCATCTTTGGTGGAGTCATCCTTGTCTTAAGTGGGTGCATGGACGCAGATCAGGCTGATATTAAGAAATGTAGCCTTGATAAGGATCGTTATGAGGCGTTCGCTTACCTGCCGAAAGCTTAGGACTTTTTTGTCCTAGTCCACCTCGAACAACAAATCCGCATCCGAACAATCATTGTCCTCTCTCCCTATATCAGTCGCCGTAGTAAATATCGCAGTTTTTCACCCGCTTTATACCCTGTCCATTCCATCCCATTTCTCCTATGGCAGTTAAGTCCGCTTTGTAACGGTCAAGGACGCTTTGTTCGGCGGCACGTAGTCTGTTTGGTGACCTAACATTCCACGTACCGAGCCGAAGATCATTGTCCTTTTTTCGTTTTTTGCAAGAGTCGTCAACATTAATCCGGTCCGTTTTATCCGAGGCTTGTAGTTGTTTTGGAGTTACTAGTTGTTTTTACGGTTACGGCTTACTAGACCGCAGCCCAACCGACTAATCCTGTTTTTTGGCGCAGGAGGATCGCCATTCGCCCTAGTCCGTCTGCAATTTCCATAGGAAATATCCAGATGGCACCACGAGGAGGCGGGGATTGGGGCTTACTAACAGTGCCGCAAATTGTTAGTCTGTGGTGGCTCTTCTCGCTTTTTAGCAGGCCAGTATCCGTCGGACGGATGCTACCCCTACGAGCCCTTCGTTAGTCCTTTGCCATCCGCGGGCATCGACTACCAGTCGTTCATTCCCTCTACTAAAATTTAGCAGCTTTCCGTCCTCTTTTTTTTCATAGACGTGTGCCATGTCGTCGAACTTGTGCTTCTCCTCAGCGGGACACTGACAAAACCCCCCTGTAGTATAATTGTCAACAAAAAAATTCTCGAATTTTGCGGTTCAGAACCGGCAATAAACTGTAGGTCACTTGACCAGTGCTTTCTTTGGTCCCGACAGTGTGGGTAGGCCCACCGTGGAACTAAGCCGTAAGTGGCAGGTGTCCACGTTAAGCCACATTTACTCACGGCTGTGTAGTCCATGGCGCGCCAAAGGGCACCATTTTCAGCTTTTAGTTCGGGGACACAGAATACCGCAATTCCATTTTTACTCTGGAAAAATCTATTCACTGCACAGCCCTTAAGCATGGTATCGGACTTCTTTCTCAACACCATTTACTCCTTCCGCAGTTTAGAATGTCATCGTTCCAACGGCAACATTCTAACCCTTGAAGCGAAAAGGAAAACAACAGAATAAATTAACAGACATTCGTAAGACATAACAGGAACCCATATGGCTGAGTTAATAACTTCGATTACCCTTAGGGACGCATACAACAATTCCTTCTTTAAATACCCTCATATCATCGCTCGTCCGCTTATCCTGGTTTTCTAATTGTCTTCCTTCATTCTTAAGGAGTTAATCTTCTCTCAGTTCACTATACAAAAACCCAACGATGCATACTATCTATTCCAGATAACAGCAACATAAACACATCTGTAGCCATAACCCTTGGGGATCGATGAACCCCTATGCCATGGTCCAGCACCGAAGACATCGAAGACAGATGTAATTATAAGAAACAATTCTTTTAATTTAATTACTCAAGGAACCAAACAATAACCCAACAATCAGCAACAATAAAATTTCCAAAATTAATATTCCATTTATCACCATCTCGCCGATAAGACGACATTACATTTCCATCCCCACACGCGGTCAACGTTCGACGCACCCGTCCGCTTATCAGTCCAATAAATCACCAAACATTCGAACGATTCCCTAAACGATTCCAATTCCTATCTCCTTACAAGACATCGGGAACATTTGAATGGCATCGTGCGGCCAATTCAATTCGACGCGAACAAAGGAAAAAAGGATAACAAGGTCAGGAGCATGGGAAGCATCCAAAAATATTCTTATCACGCCAACGCGTAATTGATATTAATCTGACGGCATAACACTCCACTGGTTGAGTCTTCACGCGCATAAGGGAATCTATAATTGCGTCGACTGGATGCCGAGGAACGATATTGTCGCCCGGGATTTGTGACTCCCCATATGACCGTAACCGCTGAGTTGAGAAACAGTGATAAGCGCACTTGACCCACTCGCTTTGACATCCACCAGCCTAATCGCTTGTATATTGATTGTTAATTGACGCTCCAACGCTTACATCTCGCTATCGCAACGCGACCGCTCGCTATCTCGGAACGAATAAATCCCGACTTGGGTGTGATTAGCGATTAGCGATCGAGCCGCATCGGATTGTTTTTCTATGGCAGTGATGATGACTTCCCGGGAAACTGTTAGATTTCACGCCTTCCGTTCGCCGTCTCAGTGTTCCACAGTCATTCGTATTCGCGAACGGCGCCAGGGGTGTAGACACCACTGTCTGGCGGGGGTGTGAACCGCTCATTCGAAACGCATGTATCTTCACATTTCGTTCGCCGATCGCGCACAGCTAATCAACCATATGATCTTGTGACCTTAGATGATCATCTTTGTGTAGTAGCACCAGAGACCACTTGAGATCCAATTACAACACATTCGTCCTTCTTCGAAGGATACATGTGTTGCGCTGTGGTACTCGTACATACATATGTAGCGGCGCTTCTGTATCCTCAATGTTAATGATCCTGTCAAGCAACCGGAGGAGTTTGACGCGATGATTTATTCTGCGGTCAAAACATGTGTTTGACTTGACAGCTATCCGCCGAGCTGTCTGTCGGCTCCGTTCGAGGGGTGGATACTGCAGAAGCGGCTGTCTGTCTGAAATGATTAGTTTCCAGATCGGATTTCCATTCGGGCGAAGAACACGATCATCGGAAAATCCGTTCTGGTCGATGGGAATTGAAAGACTTGGAGGCGCTTGCTCAGCCACAGGATATGGGAGTTAATGATTTGTCAAAATAAGACTAAGGGCGGCACGAAAAAGGATACCGGAAAAAAGTGGATCGTTAGTGAGCTACACATTCCTAGGAAATGGTTCAACTAAATGTTTCGCATTGTTTAATGGATTTTTCCATGGTGAGTTAACTTCGGGGATTTTCTTGTTTTTTTTTTTTTTTTTTTTTTTTTTCTGAGAAAGGACGACGATTTGGAGCTCATTAAGCAGTTAAGAATGAAGAACGAATTGTTGGAATAGCTAGAAAACGATTTAATTAGGTGCCCAATTTGGTAAATGGCAGGAGGAAGTGAACAGACTTTCAGTATGCATACTCCTCTATAGCCAGATAGGCGGGAGATTAGGGGCACATGCTTTCAGGTATTCCCAGATTTTTAACAACAAAAATGGGAATATTTTGAAATTCTTTCGGTGTGGAGCATTCTAGAGCTATGCTCGAATCCAGGACAGTGCGGGTTTCCTCACGGCAGAAGTACAACCGACCAGCTTTTCACTCAAGAATGGTATTCGATAAGGCTTGGGAGTACGCCAAATCGATCAACAGCTGCTTTATAGATTTGGAAAAGGCGTATGACTGAGTTCCTCGAGGTAAACTCTGTAGTGTTCTGTAGGAGTATGGGAATGATGGTCCTCTGTTGAGGAAATTCAGGTTAACGGTAGTAAATCAACACCTTTCACTGTGGGCGTTGGACATCGCCAAGCGTGCGCTTGTCACCTCTCCTTTTCATTATACATATATATATATATGGATGGCAAAGGACTTACAAAGGCCTCGTAGGGGTAGCATCTATCCGACGGATGCTGGCCTGCTAAAAAGCGAGAAGAGTCCCCGCAGTCGAACATCTTGCGGCACTGTTAGTAAGTCCTATCCCCACCTCCTCGTGGTGCCATCTGGAGATTTCCTATGGAAATTGCAGACGGGGAAGGGCGAATGGCGAGCCTCCTGCGCCAAAAAAAAAACAGGATTAGTCGGTTGGTCTACGGCCTAGTAAGCCGTAGCCGTAAAAAAAAACAAACTCCGAAACAACCACAAGCCTCGGATATAACGGACCGGATTTATGTTGACGACCCTTGCAAAAAACGAAAAAAGGACAATGATCTTCGGCTTTGTACGTGGAATGTTAGGTCCCTAAACAGGCCACGTGCAGCCGAACAACTTGCGGACGCCCTAGACCGCTATAAAGCGGACATCACCGCCATCCAGGAAATGCGATGGAATGGACCGGGCATAAAGCGGATGAAAAACCGCGATATTGACTACGGCGACTGCTATAGGGAGAGAGGGCAACGATTGTTTGGATGCGGATTTGTTGTTCGAGGTGGACTAAGGCAAAAAGTCCTAAGCTTTCGGCATGTGAGTGAACGCCTCATAACAATCCGTATCAAGGCTAAATTTTTTAACATCAGCCTGATCTGCGTCCACGCCCCCACGGAAGACAAGGATGACTCAGCCAAAGATGAGTTCTACGATCTCCTAGACAGAACGTATGCCCAATGTCCCAGCTATGACATCAAAATTGTACTAGGAGACTTCAATGCTAAGCTGGGCATATTTGAACGAGTCATCGGCAAGCATAGCCTACACGACACCACCTCCGATATCGGACACAGGCTGATTGATCTTGCTACGGGGCGAAATCTCCTTCTAGCCAGTACGCGCTTCCCGCACCTCGATATACACAAAGGCACCTGGCGGTCTTTTGATCAATCGACTACCAACCAGATTGATCACATCGCGATCGACGATCGACACTCCTCCACTATTCTTGATGTTCGAATTTTCCGAGGGGCTAACATCGACTCGGACCACTATCTTGTAGTAGCCAAGATGCGCTTACGGATATCACGAACGCAACGGAGTAGAGTAAGAATACAAAGTTATGACGTCGGAAAGCTACTATCGCCAGAAACCGCTCGTGCTTTTACCGATCGCGTCTCCCTTAAGCTCTCCAGTACACCTCAATCCTCCACGCTATCAATAGAACAGCAGTGGAGCCTTTGCAAACAAGCCCTGAAAAGCTCGCCATCCGAAGTTTTGGGTTTCAAGGCTCCACCACGAAGAAACACCTGGTTCGATGACGAGTGCAGGAGGACTCATACAGCGAAGCAGGATGCATATAAGGCCTCGCTGCATAAAAGAACAAGAGCAGCTCGTGAGCTCTACGAGTTAAAAAGAAGGGAGGAGCATAAGCTTCTTAGAAGAAAGAAGAAAGAGCACGAGAAGCGCGCGATTTAGGATTTGGAGAGGTGTTACTGCAGGCGTAACGTTCGAAAGTTTTATCAACAGATAAAGCGAACATGCCAAGGTTATAAAGCCAGAACGGAAGCCTGCAGGGATGAAAACGGACACCTAGTAGTAGAACCGCAGTCGATGCTGAGAATATGGAAAAACCACTTCTGCAGACTGTATAACGGCGATGATAGTCAATATACCGCTGTCAGGCAGAATGATCCATTTCTAATCGACGGAGACCGCAGAGAATTCTGTACCCCTGACCTCGACGAAGTTAAGATTGCCATATCGAAGCTCAAGTCGAATAAAGCTGCTGGCGCAGACGGACTGTCTGGTGAGCTCTTCAAGGCAGCTGGGGATGACCTGGTTGGGAGCATGCACCAGCTCATCCGTAAGATATGGTTAGAGGAAAGCATGCCCGAGGAATGGAGTCTCAGCATCGTATGCCCGATCCACAAGAAAGGAGATCCCTCTGATTGCGCCAACTATAGAGGAATAAGTCTCCTTAACATTGTAGGCGATCTTCTCTGCCGTTTTGTGTGAACGCCTGAAGCCTTTTGTAAATAAGCTGATAGGTCCTTATCAGTGCGGATTCAGGCCAGGGAAGTCCACCATCGATCCAATCTTCACACTACGGCAGATACTGGAGAAAACCAATGAATTTCAATTTCGATGTAGTTAAGGACTTCGTCTACCTTGGCTCCGCAGTGACCTGGAACAACGACATCAGTTCCGAAATCAAACGCAGAATCACTCTTGCCAATCGCTGTTTCTTTGGGCTCAGGAGGCAACTGAGTAATAGAGCCCTCTCCCGAACGACAAAGTTGACTCTATATAAAACCCTGATCATCCCGGTCCTGTTGTACGGCGCAGAAGCATGGACACTATCAAAAGCGGATGAGGAGGCCCTTGGTCGGTTCGAGAGAAAGATTTTGCGCGTGATTTTTGATTTGATTAACAGATAATTGATCAAGAGACCGCTAGGTTCCCTTATGGAAGTTGAGATATGGGAATCGTGTGATGCTTACTAGGAGATTACGCCCCATTACAAAGTCTATTAGCCTGAATCCGTTTTCGGACGTGTTGTCGTGTAGGCTGTGCTTTCCTACGACTCCTTCGAAGATATCCTCCTTACCAAGCTTCGAGTCGAGATCTTCTAGAACAATTAGCGTACGTTCTATCTAGGAGGTCATAGAAGTCATATTTTATTCTGCTGTCTGTTTTTTCTGCGGGGGCGCTTTGATGCGGATTGTTACGAGGTGTTCGCTCACATGCCGGAAGCTAAGGACTTTTTGCCTCCACCTCGAACAAAAATCCGTACCTAAACAGGCGTTGTCTCTTCTCCTTGTAGCAGTTTTCCTAGCAAATGTTACAGTTTTTCCTCTTCTTTTTTGCCAGTCCATCCCATCGCACTTCTTGGAGTGTAGTAATGTCTGCTTTATAGCAGTTTAGGCCGTTTTCTAACATTTCAGTTGCAGAACCAATACTCTTGTCCTTTTATACATTTGTGGGGGTCGTCAACATGTAGTCAGTTACATCTGAGGCTTGTGGTTGTCTCTGCCTTTGTAGTTTTTTACGGTTACGGTTTACTACGCTCAGGCGCAGGAACCCCGTCATTCGCTCTTCCCCGTCTCCAATTTCGATAGGAAATCTCCAGATGGCACCACGAGGAGGTGGGGATGGGACTTACTAACAGTGCCGTAAGGTGTACGTCTGTAGTGTCCCATCTCGCTTTTCAGAGGGCCAGCATCCGTCGGATAGATGCTGCCCCTACGAGGCCTTTGTCAATCCTTTGCCGTCCGATACTCGTATAAACAAACTAAAAATAACTGCAACTCCCACATTCGACAAGCCGAATTTTTACACGATCAAAAACTGAGGCGTAAAATCCTACAACGTCCCAAAGGAAGCAGAAGTTTTTAGTCTTTCGTCAAAAACATTAAGAATTCCGTCTCGTCAGCTTGACATTCAAGCTATCAAACCCTCAAACAAAGCCTTGCCTGTGGCCGTGGCCGTAATTCAAAGGTCTGTATTTCAAAGTCTGTCCATAGTCAAGAAATACAATCCCTATACAGAGTTGTGCAACAAGGCTGTTTGAATGAGAAGTGATGACGACATAACACTCACAGTATATGGTCAATTCAAATTCACACTCTGCGTGTGCAGTTCCAATATAACACCAAAATGGCATGGAACATTTGTTGAGAACGACGACAATCACCTCTAGAGAGTAGTGAACGAACATCTATTACCCAAACCATACGTTCTCCGCCCAGATAGTGGGACAAATATAATAACGGTAGACTCTTGTACCTGTGTAAATTATCCAAAAAAAAAAAAATATCTCTATCACCGTCCGTTCTGGAGTACGTTAATTCCACCACGGGACAAATTTACTTCCGTACTCCCACAGTTGCAAGGGTTCTTAAAGAACTTTTCCTACACAAGTCCGCTGGTCCAGATGGTATTTACCCAATAATTACGAAAAATGTTCTTCTATGCTGTCAAAACTACTCCATAAGCTTTTTGACCTTTCCTACTCTTCTGGGCTCGATCCAAAAAAGGTGAGTGTACTTCTGTCACCAATTACCGACCTATTGCGCTAATGTCCCTTCTTTCCAAGGCCATAGAAACGCTGATAAGCCGTCAGCTAATGAAAAATCTCGAGTTGCAGAAACGCCTCAATGACCAGCAGTATGGTTTCCGCAGCAACAGATCTACTGGTGTTTGATGGCATATCTCGCCGGGAAGTGCTCTGCCAGGCGGGTGAGAGTAAAATAGTTGAACTCAATATTTCGATAGCATTTGACTGCACCTGAACCTGCGCGAGTCTCTAAAAAAAAAAAAAAAATAAAATTGCACCTTTAGTCCAATTCACTCCTTCCTTCCTGACGACAGACCCTCAGCTTTTCGTTCACTTCTTTACGACCCTGGAAGTCGTCTGTAAATAGTGAGCGGCAACGTACATATGTTGAGCTCTTTAAATTCCGATATCGCTGTCTTCTGTCGTTAAAGTGTAACACTGACCCAATGCCATTATCCATGAATGGTACTTGTTTCTCTGAAACCGACAAGCCTTTTATCCTAGGTACATATGTGCATCACTGACAACCTTTGCTGAAACGATCACATATTTAGTGTCGCCAAGAATGCCGCGAAATGCCTAGGTTTCCTCAACAGATGCAAGAAATAATCCGCACCCAACGATCTGGCTACAATTTAAAAGGTATTCATCCTAAGTTGGAATTCAACGTTCATGTCTGGTCTGGCGCATCTAAGAACTCACTGCACTTACTGGACAGAGTAAAAATCGCGGGATAAAAGTCATAGGAGATTCCAGCATCCCGAATTCATTACACTCCCTGTATCTTTGCAGGAATGTCCCCTGCCTTTCATTATTTTACTGTTACTTTTATCATAAGTACTCTGATGAAACAGTCAGTTGCATCCCGGCAATATACCTCAGCACTACCTGTCTCTCATTGGTTAAAAAAATAAGGGCCTATTCTTCGTCGAGCAGAAACGGCACACCATACCGTCGTTTCGCGGCACTATAAACGTTTTGGATGGCGTTCTTTCGGCAGCATGTATTTCGTTTTACCCTCGCTAACCGAAAGACCCATTTTAGCGGCTTTTGCTTTAATGCTTCCGAACGCTTTATTAACCCTTTATTGCGGAAGCTATTGCACAGACTTGAAATAGATCGTACCTCTTGTGTTGGGCAGTAAGTCTGGTATGATGTTTCAAGTCCGATGTTGGAAAAGTTACACGACCATAAGCCACATTGTGTAAATCCCTTTTACGGTAAAAAGCGAGAGTTCTCCATTGTAATCCTGCACAATCCGCCGAGTTCGGCAGGGATACTAAAAGTAGACACGCCTCCGTATAGTTCGTCTCTATCTACACTGTCATACGCGGCTACGAATAGGTGACGGAAAGGTGGTAAATGTCGACTTGGTATTCTTGGGTCTCCTCCAAGATCTACCGCAGTGTGAATATTTTCACTTTCCCAGCTTAGACAGTGACTCTACTACCAGCTGTCTGTATTCATTTTTACGGGCTTCCGCTCTGGCTTTATAGGCGTGGCATGGTCGCTTTACTTTTCAGTAAGACTTGCGAGCGTCATTCTTGTCGTAATATATCTCCATCTCCTCGATCTCACGGTTTCCATTGTAGCTTTTCGACGTCAAACTTTCGATGTCCAGCTCGACTCCGTCGCATTCTTGATATTTTCATTAGATCCTTGGCTACAACAAGACAGTGATCCGAGTTGATGTTGGCTCTTCGGATAGTTCGTACATATGGGATGCTGTGTATGGCTTCGATAGCAACGTGATCAATCTGGACGGTGGTCGAGTGATCAGGTGATCGCGAGGTTCCTTTGTGGATGCTGAGATGCGGAAATCGTGTGGTAGCTAGAAAGAGATCGCATTGAAATCACCAAGTACAATTTTGTACAACATTGGGCATGGGCATAGGTTCTGCCTAGGAGATCGTAGAAATCATCTTTAAGTCGATCGTTCTTTTCTTCGGTTGGGGCTTGAACGCATTGTTATGAGGCGTTCGCTTACATGTCGTAAACTTAAGACTTTATGTCGGAGTCTTCCTCGAATAACGAATCCGCATCCGAATAAGCGTTATTTGTCCTTCTTGTAGCAACTCCCGTAGTATGTGTCGCAATTTTGCTTCCGTCATTTGCGTCGTCCATCCCATCGCATCCCATTGGAGTGCGGTTATATCTGCTTTATAGAAGTTGAGGCTTTGTTCCAATTGATTGTCTGAACCCCGTCTGTTAAGGGACCTCTTATTTCAGATGCAGACTCGAAAGTCATTTAATCGTTCGCGGCGGTCGTCAGCTTTGCATCCGTCCATATCCGAGGCATGTAATTGCTTCGCAAAAGTTTATTTTTTTCATGATAGGGATGCTACCCCTAAGCACAACACCTAACCTGGAGGGCCAGGTTCCTTTTTCCCCAGGAACAAGCGAGTCGAGTCCCTGCATGCTTTTGTTCACTACCTGCCGAACGCCACGGCAGCTATCCAGGTGAGCCCATGCGGAAGCTGTGTGTCAATTAGAGAGGGATAGAGATCGCCAGGCTAAAGGCGACTAACTTCGTTGCTCTGTTTGCTCGCTCCTTCTCCCCCAATAATTTGTTAGCATCGTGCAGATATGTCTTTTTGTATGATAAAATGGCAATGGTAGCTGACTACAGCCGACTTTAGAACATGTCCCGAATCATCGAATCACGCGCGAGCTGCCAGAAAGGCAGCTACGACAAACCAAACAACGAGATTTGGAACTGAAATTATGTTGATTCGCCATACGTTATTGGAAGACAGATTTTTTTCATTTTTCTCCCTCGATCTAGACAGTTCCCTAAGAGGCAAGGTATCATCCCAACCTGTTTAATCCTCCCCAACCTGAACTGCCTACAGTTGTCTCACCAAAACATACGTTTACTGGTGATGCGTTAGGTAAGTTCGATCGCGAGCGATTAGAGCGGCAAAAATATTCCAAAATCTTGAATATTGTGGAGTGGCACTCGATCGAACTCTCAACCAATTTGCACTGTCAGCCAAAATGAAACAAACAACAATTATTATTAAATTACCGGCTTATCTCTATCTGCTCCGTGTACTAGCAGCCACCTAATTAATTTCATTTATGTACACATTGACTCCGGTGACATTTCGAGTTCAACCGTACCCGGCAGCATTTAGTTCCACTTGGCTAGACTTGCTCCCATCCTCCTTCCCCAACAGTATGTGAAGCCAGTCTCAGAGGCGAACTCATCACGCAATACGAGGACGTATCAATCTAGAAGCTCGATGCTGATTGCTGTGTACCAGCGAACCCGTACGCCAGCCGGTCGATACACCACTACCGGCGGCGGCGTCGTCGTTGTCCCGTCATGTCATTATACGCCGGTCTATAAATACCCCGAAGGCGAGGTTTCGCGTTGCGATAATATTAATTACTCAATTAAATATTTAACCATTATGAGGGATAGTTGCAGGTTGCGGGACGGTCGGATGGATCGTGCGTTAATCATTTTGCGGCGCACAGGTCATTTGTCGAGGCGGCCACGTCGATAAGTGGCGAGTTCTTTATGCGCCCCAAGGCAATACTGTTGCTGGCTTGTTGATGGCGTTATTTAGTGAGGAATTAATAATAAACAAATTCGTTTGAATTTGATTTTATTCGCTCGATGAATTATGAGTTTAATTATCAATTGTTTATGAGTGGTGGTCGCCGGCCACGGGTTCATGATTGATTTGGGTTAGGAGTGTTGCGAAACTTGTTTCGCGAATGCTATGGGTTAGTTGCTATTTTTGGAGAGATGTACTCACGGGCTTGCAGATGGGAGGCGTAGGAAAGTGTCAAGGAGAAATCACGGTAGCGGACGAAACGCTATTTTAGTTCTGTCTTGCCATAACTATTGGGGAACCTAGGAGCTTGCAACATCCCCCTAGCACGTCTTCGTGTGTAGTACTCGAGGGTCATGGTCCTCTTGAAAAGTTCTCTGAGTTCTTTGAACGCCTTCCGACCATTTAGGTTTCGTTGAGTACCCTTCGCTTATTTTTTTGACTGAAGTATTTTCAAATCTTTGCAACTTGTCCAAATAAATATTAAATGCATTGCCCCAAGCAAGTATACCATATTTCAGCTAGGATTCAACCAATGCGAAGTACACCTGCCTTAGACTCTGCGACGTTGAGTAATTTTCAAGATTAACTACTCCAAATATGCTTATCCCACAAGTATTTATATCTTTCCACCTTTCGCCATACCTTTGTCCGTCCATCTCTCCCAAAAACATTAAACTTAAACTCATCGGTAAATATCACCCGTTCCCAGAATGAAGGGTCGTAAATGTGCACTTTCTCATACTTTTTCCTAGCTGTGTGTGAGCTTAAACCGGACTGTTTTTGACTGTACAAAAAATCACTCAGGGCTTATAAGCAAGCTCTAAGAAAAGAACAAGGAAAACGATGGAACTCTTCTGCAGTAATGTGGAGACAATCTCAGATGCCTCCAGATTGAGAAAAATCCTCCCAAAGGATCCATTGACTCAGAGCGGCTTCTTATCCAATGGAGTATGAACGTTAGAAGTAGAAACCCTCAATTTTCTCCTCAATACGCATTTCCCAGACTGCTCTGAGTTGCAGGACTCAGAGTAAACTCGCAGAACTCACATCTCTCCCGCAATAGAAGGACAGCACGATCATATAATATCTAAATGGAAAATCACTTGGGCGTCAATCGCCACGGCCGGATGTAATCTAGCCCATCGACCTTGCACATACTATGGAGGGGATAATACCATGGCAAGACACTGTCTTTAAAGGCTGCCTAGCTAGGTGACATATTCCAGAAAAGTGGAAGTTCATCCCCAAGGTCGGTAGAAGCTCCCACACCTCCCCCAGGGGCCAAAGGCCTATCTGTCCATTGTACTAAAAATCCTAGAAAGACTTATAGACTTACATATACGCCACAACATCGATCCATCCCTAATCTCCAAGGCACGGCACGTATACTGCAAGGTAAGATTTGTCGAAACAGCCTTACATTCGTTGGTGATGAAGATTGAGCGATCAATCCAATAAAGGAAGGGCTAGAAAACTTAAAAGTGGAGATGATTCTGATATAGTTGATTAGCGAGTTACTCTCAACATGCAAATTCAAATCATTTACCAGAGGTACCTCTCAAGGGAGGTCCTCTGCAAACTTCTCTGGAATGCAGTTGCAAATGCACTACTGAGACGATGTTGCTATTGCCATCTCACAACATAATGAGATGTTGACGGAGCTTATGCTGTTCACCAGAAAGCATGAAATCCGAGTAACATGCCCAATTACTCTACTTGACATCAGGTTAACCTACTCTTCTAGTGCCTTCTAGAAAGCCTTAGGGAAAAATGGGGATTCAACCCTAAGGTAGTATTAAGCTTAAATATTAGAGCTGTTAGACCTATTCTAATGTATGGGGTGGTAGACTGATCCTCCATGGGACTCCACCAACAAACTTCTCCAGCTGGCACAGTCTTTTGCCAGGTGTTTCCAGCGAAGGATTCACAGTTGCTTAAGGTCCCCTTCCACCTGTGTGCACCACCTAAGATTCGATTGTCGCCTAATATACATATATCTACTACGGATATTCGAACTCTCACGGACAGTTAAGCAGCCTTGAAATCCCTAGAGTCCTATGTGTATACCTCAAAAACAAGCTCTGACTGTCGCCTATCTCTTAACGGGATGGTCAAACAGTTTAACATACAACTTTTATGGGTACAGGACAACATCTCAGCCAACGAAAGGAACGACGCAACAATCAATCATGGCATGCGAGGGAATACTTCTTTCAACAATTTAACTTAAACTCATAAATCTCGCCAGGGCTGAGACGAACAAATGATGGGCCGAGGTTCATTCCTGCCTCATCACCAGGCAAATTCGGCCTCGGCTCGATCGTCAGCGGACTAGGAGTATAATCTCCCTAAATAGAGCTGACATCTACAAAATCATTGGTGTCATCACCAGTCCCTGTATCATTGGCAGTCATGCGCAAAAACTAGGGCAAGTTGTTACGATTTGATTTTGGAAAGGTTTTCGTTGTCATCTTTCGTTCAGTTTCCATTCGTGGGCGGCTCGTAGTCATTCATTTTGGAAGATCACCCCCACGGATGGCCGGTAGTCCGAGGGTGCGATCGCAGGAGGGTAAGCAAACGGATGGAGCTCGACTCACCGGAGATCAGTTTTTTTTTTCTTTTTTTTTGGCTTATACCACTTTGTTGTACATAAGAGAGAGCGGCTGGAAGATGCGGAGAGCGATTTTCGGTGTTGGGAGAACTGGTTCTGGTCGGTATGCTAAGAGAGTAGGGTGTGTTAATCAGTTGCAGATAGACGAACGACCAGTGCAGTGTAGTTGAGTCCCATTCAGGGCAGTGAAGGAACTAAATTGGTAGTTTTTGTTATACATTTGGGCAGTGGGAATTGAGGTACCTTTCTTTCACCTTTTTTAGGGTTCCGTACCCAAAGGTAAAACGGAACCCTATTACTAAGACTTCGCTGTCCGTCCGTCCGTCCGTCCGTCCGTCTGTCACCAGGCTGTATCTCATGAACCGTGATAGTTAGACAGTTGAAATTTTCACAGATGATGTATTTCTGTTGCCGCTACCATACCATAAATACTAAAAACAGAACAAAATTAATTATACATATACATAATTACAAACAACCAATAATAAATTGTTTCGAAAGGTTTTCGTTGTCATCTTTCGGTCAGTTCCCATTTGTGAACGGCTCGTAGTCATCCATTTTGGGAACTCAAACTCAGAGAAAGCGGATAGCCCGAGGGTACGATCAGCACTTGACAAGCGAACGAGTGGAGTTCAGTCCGCAGAAGGTCAGAATTTTTTTTTGTTTTTTTTTTTGTGTTCCTAGTAGCACATGAGGGAGAGTGGGCAAGGAACTCGGAGAGAAATCTTCGGCGAAGTACTCGGAGAGTGATCTTCGGGGAAGAACTCCGGTACGGTTTTAAGCAGTTCCCGGTACGCGGCCATACCGTATGTCCTATTGCCTACGTTGGTCGCGGATATCACGTTCGTTGTATAAGGTATTGAAATCACAAATTTGCGTGTCGTGATTGGTGATGCGGGCTAAGTAGTTGGTCAGAGGAGTTTCGGTACCACTGTTCGAATACTAATGCTGCGGATTATTTACTTTTTTGGACAGTGAATTCCTTTTTTTTTTTTATTTTACATACATTTTTTTTTTATTTATTTCGACTTTTTTTTATTGACATACGGTGTAGGGTAGTTTTAAGGAATAATTGTAAACCTAGATTAAGTTAGGTTAAGGAAATTAAATTTGTGACATATTGAATTGGAAACGATTACGGTGTTTTTTTTTTTCTTTTGCGTGGGATATTTCGCGAGTCTCGTAGCAAATTCGCGATTTTTGCTGCGGGTAAGTCGGCGTGAGGGCAATCGCGTGGCGCCATTGCTCACGACCAGTCCTCGCAGCTGGCCTAGCATCCCTTTCGCACGACGTCGCTGCAGGTGGAGAGGAGCAAGTGAGCAAGAGGAGCAAGCGATCTTGCACACATACGAACCGATACGTACATACGTGCATACGCATCACATACGTGCATACACTCACACATCTGTACGCTATGTATAAGTATACATACATACATACATATGTACATTACGAAGTAGAGTTGGGTAGTTCCGGACATGTATAGTTCACGGAACTATGTCCTCTCTCGGACACATGTCCTCTCGTTCCGCAAATTGAACGAAATGAGTTCCATAGTTCCATTCAACCCTTATTCATCAATCACATATGTACAAAACGAAAAAAAAAAACATAAATGCAACGAACATGCTTCTCATACGGTATGAGTTATACCCCGTAGTTTTCAAGATACCCAAAAGTATGGAGATGTGGCGATAAAGCTCGAACAGTTGGTGTACACTGTACAGCACACTTGAACTGAAATGGAGAAAAGAAATGAAAGAATGTAATGCCTGCACCGCATTTCGTGAACGAATGTCATACATGTGTATGTATGCATTCAGGTCCGGACATGGACATGGTTTGCTGGTTCCATATCGGTGCGATAATACATTTAGTTCCGGACATGGACATGTTTTTGCTAGTTCCATATCGGTGCGAGTATACATTTAGTATTTTAAAACGGGTAGAGATTGCAGTGCATACTGAGATGGAATAATTATCTTATAACCCCATTTAGATACTGTTTCAAATATATTGAATGGTCTTTCCAACAAAGTTGTTGGTCCAATATAACACCTAAATATTTAAAACTGTCCACGTGTTCAATCAAGAAGCAATTTTCAAACATTCTTGATTGTTGAATACTATATCTTCAAGAACAAATCGATTACACAATGGTGCATGATAATATAAGGGAAGGTCTCTGAAAACTCTACCATTGATATTAAATATCATGTACTTCGTTTTGTTGCTAATTATTAGTTTATGATAATTAAACCATCTCCTTAACATATCTAGGTCATTATTAACATCTGCAAAACTATCAATTAAGTTAGTGTTTGAGTGGAAAAGAGATGTTTCATCAGCAAAGGCAGTTATTTTGCCTTTAAAAGGTTGTAAGAAAAACGAATTAACATAAATTAGAAAAAGGATTGGGCCCAATACTGCTCCTTGGGGAACACCCATATTTAAGGGTGTGAGAATAAAATGTCACTGATTATGTATTTCTGTTGCTGCTTTAACAACAAATACTTTGACAGAATATAATAAATATATGTATAAATGGGGCTCCCATACAACAGACATGCTTTTTTTGCCGTTTTTATACATAATAGTACGGAACCCTTCGTGCGCGAGTCCGACTCGCACTTGGCCGGTTTTTTTTAAGCACTTGAGTTCTGGACCTACTGTTAGAGCTTATAGGTAACTCATTCGGAATCATCGGTTCCACCGCTGCGAATCATCTCTGACCGTAACTGTTACGGTTAATTGGTGGTTTTTCTTGTCATATAGTTTTTTGATATACATAAATACATATAAATACCGGGTAAGAAAAGTTTAGCTGGCTCCACGTTTTTTTTGGGGTATTCAATCTCCCCTCGTTATAGGCAGGCGTTTCTGGTTGAAGGTTTTCTTTTCTCCCCTTAACATTGGTTGAAGCCGTCGCTGGGAAAAATCGAACGTGCCCAAGACGGGAAGCATCGGCAACACCCTTTACCTCGGTGGACAGAGAAGTAAGGACAACGAGACGGAAGGCAAGACCATCGGTACGGCCACCTGGAAGGAAATCAGAACAGGTACCTACAAGTGCAATTCTAAAGTAAGACCTCGTGTTCCTTTGAGTACGCTAATCCGGGTATCGCGTCACATGTGTACGCACATTAAGCTTAGAGTCACTGAAGTCACTGTTGGCGCTGCGGGTTAAGTCGCTGTTCGTGGAGTTTTTGATACGGGGCTCGAATCCACCGGTTGCGGTCCAGCATTGTTTCTTTGGTTCGTGGATTGTTTTTTTTTATTTCATTTTTTTTCTATCGTGAATTCCTTTTTTGTTTATTTTTTTTTTTACTTTTTTTTGTTAACATACATACATAGGGTAGCTATAAGAACTAATTTGTAAACCTAGAATTAAGTTAGGCTAAGGAAATTTTTTTTTGAAACGTTTATTTTTTTTATTTCGCGAGTCTCGCAGCAAATTCGCGATTCTTGTTGCGGGTGAGTCGGCGGAAGGGCAATCGCGTGGCGCCCTTTTTAACACCTTTAACTCACGACCAGTCTTCGTAGCTGGCCTAGCACCCTTTTCGTACGACGTCGCGGTAGGCGGGGAGGAGTATCGGTAACAAAGTTCCGAATGATTTCTTCAGAAGCTGTCTAGACGAAGAGGATGTCGAATCAATCCACCATCTACTCTGTGCCTGCCCGGCTTTCTTCGCAATCAGGAAACGCTAACTAGGATCCTACTTCCTAAACGACCGGATAGATGTTCAGCAAGTAAGGACTACAGACCTTTTTCATTTTGTAGGAAGCACTAAGTGGTTCCTTGAATAGGGGGATAATCCCCCCTCGTAGCGATACAACGGGTATCTCTCTCTGGCCTAAGTGTTTTCTTCCCATTCTGGAGAGGCTGTGAAGCTACCTACCTATATATATATATATATGTTGGCGTTACAGTCCATGAAGAACCTGAGCCGAGCTTCTCTCAATCACCCATGTTGTGTGTGATTTCATTTTTCCCATAGGTGAAAGGGACCTACAGTTTATTGCCGGTTCCGAACGGCGAATTTCGAGAAGCTTTTCATGACAATTTTACTACAGGAGGTTTTGTCAGAACCCCGCTGAGGAGAAACACCGTGAAAAACACGTTCGATGAAGCTACCTACCTACCTACCTATTTATTCCCCTGTGGACTGGGCAAACGATGCTGAGGTTCCATTCGTCGGACATTCTATCCTCCGACCATATTTTACAGACGAGCTGGTGCCTGTGCGCTACCAGATCCTCTCGAGCTGCATTAAATAGCTTGGCAGACAGCCCGTCTGCGCCCGCGGCTTTATTATTCTTAGGCTTGGAAATTGCTAGCTTAATTTCATCTAGGTCAGGTGGGCGGAATTCTCTCGCATCTTCGTCCGTTGCGAATGGATCATTCTGCTTGACAGCGGTATTAAATCTTTCATCGCCGTTAAACAGTCGTCAACTGTGACTCTACTACTAGTTGTCCGTCTTCAATCCCTACAGGCTTCCGCTCTGGCTTTATAGCCCTGGCGTGTTCGTTTTACTTTTTCGTAAACCTTGCGAGCGTCATTCCTGTGGTAGCATCTCTCCATCTCTTTTTTTTTTTTTTCCTTAAAAGCGTGTGTTCCTCTCTCCGTTTCTGCTCGTAATGTTCATGAGCGGCTCTCGTCCGGCTGTATAGCATGGCCTTGAATGCGTTTTGCTTTGCTACATGGCCTTACCTGCACTGCTCTTCAAACAAGGGTTTTCTAACTGACGGTAGCTTGAAATCCAACACATCAGAGGCAGCGTCTCTGATGGCACGGGAATGCTCGTCTTTCGGTGGGTTGTACCAGTGTCATTGGAGTTCGCGAGGGGTTGAGGGAAACTCGATCGGTAAAGGTCCTAGCGGTCTCCTGCGATTGTAGCTTTCCGACGTCAAACTTTCGATGTCCAGATCGCCTCCGTCGCATCCTTGATATCCTCATTCGTACCTTAGCTACAACAAGATAGTGATACGAGTCGACGTTGGCTCCTCGGAAGGAATCGTACATCTAGGATGCTGGAGGAGTGTCTGCCGTCGATTGCAACGTGATCAATCTGATTGGTGGTAGACTGATCCTTTGTAAATATAGAGACGCGGGAATCTTGTGCTAGCCAGAAGAAGATTCCACTCCGCCAAGAAGTCGAGTAGCCGATGTCCGTTTTCGGACGTGGTGTTGTGTAGGCACCAATCGACTCATGATCGACTCAAATATGTTCTTTTGCCCAATTTCGCATTAAAATCTCCGAGAACTATACTTCTATCGTAGCTGGAACATTGGGCATCAGTTCTGTCATGGAGCGATAGTTCTTCGTTCTATGCGTCTTGTTACGAGGCGTTCGCTTATATGGCGAAAGCTTCAGACTTTTTGTCGGAGTCCTCCTCGGATAAGGGTTGTTTGAGGCTTTGCTCCAATTGTTTGCCTGCACCCTCACGTTCGAGGTGCAGGCACGCAAGTCATTTAATCGTTTGTAGGTATCGTCAGGTATGTGTCCGTCCGTATACGAGGCTTGTGGTTGCTTCGTAACAAAATTATTTTTTTCCGTGATAGGGATGCTACGTCTAAGCACAATATTATACGAGTAATACAATTAAACTGAATACGTTTCAGTATTCACAGATTTGAACTATATGAGGTACTCTTGAACAGACTGTTCTTTCTATCGCGCAGTCCTTGCTTTTCCTAGTCAAAAGACTGACGTTTGGCTTCTTTAGCATACTTACCTCCAAGTGCAACTACAGAAACCTCGAAGGACCCACTTACAACTTACATGAAGCTAGAAATGTCCAATAACCTTGTCGCAATTAAAATACATGCACCATCCTCCCTACCTACTTGAATTGCTTTCAAGTCCTGGCATAATTAACCATGTTGCCCGTAAGGAATAATCTTTCCCACCAATCTAAACAACACTTTAAGACCAAATAGATAAACGAACAAGAGGAAAAAAGAACAGAAAACTAACAAACATTGGACATGAAAGCACCCCGCACTTCATCGAATCCAGTTAAGGTCCTTGAATCCAGTATGTCCTCGTTCATAAATCACATGCAATTTTCGAAAATCCATCGCCAGGTTTGTAACCCCTAATGACTGTTCTATGTCCTCATAATAGGGGTCCTTCACTCGAGTACTTAAATAAATATTTTCAAAATTAAACGAAAATTAAAGTGTCCTTTCCACCAACAATCGGCAGGGAGAAGCAAAGGAATAAAATACAATAAGGAAAACAGGATCACCAGTACATGCATCCATGTAGGACGAGTGCGTTTAATAAACTCTCTGACAATTGAGTTCATCTGCGATGTCACCATTGAAAGGACAATGCCGTCATAGAGCCATAGTACGAGTGTGAGGATAATAAATTAACTTCGCCATTAAATGGAAGAGAAATTAAATCGAATCCGATGCAGCCATGCATGAAAATAATCATAATAATGACACTGAACGAGTATTAATAGGGAGGATGCTGTAGCGCTCCTGCTGCTCGAGGACCTCTTTAGCGGAATCCTTTTTCCGCCATTCTATACTCTCTTTCTCTTTATTCTTCAGTCACCATTCACCACTATTCTCCATTCATTAGGAGACAATTAAATACGAATACGAGTGAACGTGGGTATAAGCCGCCATATCAAAAAGGATATCAGGACGAAAGAAAAGAATAGTAGATAGCATCAAATAAAAAAAAACTGAAACTATGTGATTGAGATTTAATGATCCGCGAAGGATCGTCAACGTTTGTTGTTCCATGTAACGCTGCTGAACACATTTCGATATCGAATTTCATGCGGAGACGAAGGAAAACAAAAACTGACAGTGAGACAACTCCTTACAAGGAACGGTGTCAAAATTCGTGTCCTTTTGTGTCCGGTCTTGGAGCATCATATTGTCTTCCTATGACAGCGTAATAGATTACACCCGCCACTGTAGAGAGTGTGAAAAAGGACACTCGAACAAGAAGCCAAGCGCAGCGGCATTTGGTCTCTGATCCTTCGATCCTTGTATACGACATTAAGCGAGGCTGGACATACTTCCTTTTGTCCACGCTGTCCATCATCGTCATTCTTTCTATACGCACTACCGATTCAATGTAAGGTATTCATTCAGCGATTCGAAATGCATAAAAAAGAAGAACAAATTGTACACATTCTGTAGGACGATCCTTTTTCATAAGGTGTAGTGTCCTTATGAATGGGAGACAATGTGCCCTGTGCGTAGAGTTGGATTGCTTTGCGATTATTGACAGATCATTACATTTGACATAATTAAGATACATTGGAAGCAAAGTGTTTTGTGAGGTAGTTAGGGAAATTTATTGCGCGTAATGCGAGTGTCCTTTTTTATCGGTGATTTCTTTCATTCATTTGTACTCGGTTTCGTTGTCATTTATTTTTCGGTTTTATGCCACACCGTAAGGATATTGGTACACTTGCGGGTAATGCGAATTTAATGGAGCGATGAAAAATTGACTTCGATTGACTTCTTTCGCTTGGTTTTTGTGGTTTTACACAGGACAGATGAAAGGACATTTTTATTATTTGCGTTTCTTTGCGGATTATGGGAAAATATTTGGGCAAGGGAATTTCACACGTTTCTCTTGGTTTCGATGGGTGATTAATGAATGTGATGCCAGCACTATGCACGATATGCTCATATGTACATCTATCTTGTTATGTGCGAGGACAATCACATCAAATTCTCCGGCAAGGATAACAAGGATAGCTTTGAGGCTATCACTACTATGAGACACATATCACTCTTATACTCGTTAGCAATTCTGAAATATTAATATCAGTGGGGGTAACGAGATCATCTGCAATTAGTAGACGATTTATCCTTTTTCTTTTTCCTATCAGATGCTACAGTTCAGGGTGAACCTGGGCCTCAACCAACATACCCCTCCAACTAGCACGATCTTTTGGTAGCCCTTTCCATCACCTCACACCCAGTTGAGGAGGAATAAGATCCCCTTCCACTTTTCGGGCTGGAGCTGTGATGTCTATTCGCTCTACAAGGCCTAGCCATCACTGGCGTTGAATCCGTAGACGCCTGACTAGACTCATGTCGCTGTACAGCCCGTAAAGCTCGTGGTTGAATCTTTTCCTCCATCCTCCGTCTGCGCTTATAGGACCGAAAATTACACGGAATATCTTTCTCTCGAACCGACCAAGGACCTCCTCATCCGCTTTTTATAGTTTCCATGCTTCTGCGACGTACAGCCGAACCGGGATAATAAGGGTCTTGTATAGAGCCAACTTTGGCAGAGGGCTCTATTACTCGATTGCCTCCTAAGCCCAAAGAAACAGCGATTGGCAACAGTTATTGCTGTTCCAGGTCAATGCGGAGCAAAGGTATATCTGCCTATATCTGCCAATACAAAAGTTTTCGCCAAGACGACAGTGGTGAGCGTCGTTCTTTAATGACAGCCTATATTTAGTTTTGCCCCCGTTTACTGCCAAACCAATTTTCGCCGCTTCCGACTTACTCGGAAACGCCTCTTTGACATCTCGCTATGTTCTTCCTTTTATGTCAATGGCATCCGCATATACGAGGAGTCGTGAGGACTAGAGATAAATTGTGCCTCTTGTGTTGGCCCTGCCTATATCCTTTTTTGACAACAAAACTATCGGTCAGATCTGCACCGATTCGATGGAGCAACGAAAATTCTCCAAAGTCATCTTGGATAGTCTGACGAGTTTAGCAGGGATGTCAAAGGTAGACATGGCGTTGTACAGATCGTCTCTAATTATGCTGCCGTATGCGCCACTGAAGTCGACAAATAGGTGGTGAGTGTCGACTTGAAATTCATTGGCTTTTTCCAGGATCTGCCGGAGCGAGCAAACAGAGCAAAGAAGTATTGCGTTTAACATGGCAAACGCCAGCTACCGTCTCTGTCCCTTCTCAATCCAAGTTGACACACAGCCTCCGCGTGGCCCGCCCTGGATAGCTACCCTTCCACCCGCCAAGTAGTGAACCAATGTGTGCACCGACCCAACCCCTTGTTCCTGGGAAAAGAGGTACCTGGCCCTCCAGGTTGGGGGTTGTGCTTAGGGGTAACCACAAGCCTCGGATACGGACGGATACAAAGCTGACTACCCCTGCAAACGACTAATGGACTTGAGAGTCTGCACCTGGAATGTGAGGTCTGCTATAAAGCAGATATAACTGCACTCCAAGAAGTGCGACGGGATAGACCAGGCAAAAGACGGATGAAACACTGTGACATATATATGTATACTACGGAAACTGCTACAAGGAGAACAAACAGCGCTTATTCGGGTGCGGATTCGTTATTCGAGGAAGACTCTGACAAAAAGTCTTATACTTCCGGGAAGTAAGCGAACGCCTCATAAGAACCGGCATCAAAGCTAAGTTTGGAAACATTAGCTTAATATGCGTTCACGCCCCAACGGAAGAAAAGGATGATCGACTCAAAGAAGAATTCAACGGTCTCCTAGACGGAACCTATGCCCAATGTCCCAGCTGCGACACAAAAATAGTTCTAGGAGATTTTAATGCAAAACTGGCAAAGGGGACATATTTGCGTCGATCATAGGAAAGCATAGCCTCCATAACATCACTTCCGGCAACAGACTTAGACTAGTCGATTTCCTAACGGGGCGTAACCTCCTGGTAGCAAGCATACAATTCCCCCATCCCAACATCCACAAGGGTTCCTGGCGGTCATTTGATCAATCAACCACCAACCAAATTAATCACATTGCGATTGACGCCAGACACTCCTCCAGTATTCTCGACGTACGAACCTTCCGAGGGGCCAACATCGACTTGGCTACCTTGTTGTAGCCAAGTTACGAATCAAGAATGCTTAGGAGTCGAGTAGGACAACGTATGTTTGACGCTACAATCGGAACGCTACAATCGCAAGAAACTGCCAGGATCTTTGCGGTTCGTGTCTCCTTCAAGCTCTCTCGAAATCCGCCCACAGTGGCACAAGCAATAGAGCAGGAATGGGCGCATTGCCAGAACGCTATCAGAGACGCTGCCTCAGAGGTGCTGGGTTTCAAACCGCCACCTCCTAGAAACCCCTGCCCATGCAGCAATCCAAGAGGCGTATAAAGCCATGCTGCAACGACAGACGAGAGCTGCTCGCGAAATCTATGAGCAGAAGAGAAGAGAGGAACACACGCTTTTTAGAAGAAAGAAGAGAGAACACGGAAAGCGTGAGATCGAGGAGATGGAGAGGAATATCGCCCCGAAGTTTTGCAATAAGGTAAAATGATCATGCCATGGCTACAAAGCCAGAGCAGAGGCCTGCAGGGATGAAAATAAAATGAACTGGTAGTAGAATCACAGTCAATACTGAGGATTTGGCAATACCACTTCTGCAGACTCTATAACGGCGATGAAAGACAAGGTACCGCTGCCAGGCAGAACAATCCATTCGTAATGGATGACGATGTAAGAGAATTCCCTCCACCCGAATTACAAAATTCGAATTACTTTGGATTGAGGCATTGCGACCTGTGTAGCTCTATTGTGCTTTCTAGCCAATCAGATGAGGAGCTTCTCCACTTCATTAATAAAGTTAAGAATTCCTCTAGTAGGAGCTGAGATGAACCTAAGATGGAAAGGGCACTTTCTTCGTCTTCAAGGTAGAGGTGTTACGATTGTCTAGGAAAAAGTAAATCTTAGACTTGGGAATGCCGCCTATGAGCCTATGTAGCTTTCGCTGAAACCTTACCTAGCTGTTTGATCGGCGACTTCATTGCCCTTAATGCCTTTGTGCCCTGGCACCCATTAGAATTGTACCTTATTTCTTTTAGCTAGGTCCTGTAGGACATCATGGCATATGAGTTCAGCGCTTTGAGAGCTGCTTGACTCTCAGAGAGTATATTGATGGTTACACCTCTAATGCCAGTTTAAGTTTAGATATCTCGAATTCCGGTTAAGTTGTGGAATCCCTCCCTTGCATTTCATACGGAATCTGACAAAGACAGACTGGGTACGGCTTAGAGTGGAGTTTGAGAAATCCACTCAGGCCCTATCTAAACTTGGAACGAACCAATTTATAGAGGATGCCGTTCAAAACCTGAAAAGCGTCATCGCCTTTTGTTTTGAACTCGCATGTCCTGTCAACATGCCCTATTACACTGGATTTGACACAGTGTCGAGGCCTGCATCGGCGCTCAATGTCCAGTGCACAAGCATTGCTTTGATTCAGAAGTCCAGTACTTCATCTATGCCATGCCGTCTGGCAGCGTTACACATGCTGTTGAAAGCTCCCTCAATGAGGAAATTGCCCTGCGCGTACTCTTTCCTTTCGAGCTCGCATTCAATTCTTCCAACTAAGTTTTGAAGCGCAGTCTCGCACGAGACTATCTCCGCTGTTATGGTGCGAGGTGGTCGACTCTCTGCTTGATGCTCTCAATGTCTCACTCACAGTTGGCGACTGCCCATCTCAAAATACAGCCGGCGCTAAATGTGGTCGATGACTGGGGTACAAGAAATGGGCATCCGGTTAATCATCTGAAGGCCGATGTCATGTCAATGACATGATACAGCTGGTACTAAAAGCACTCCAATCCCGGTATCCAAGGAAGCTAAGTACCTGTAAGTCATCTTAGCTAGCTTGCTAGCTTCTTTGGTCAAAGCATGTTAAGTCAAAAACCACCAAAGCGCTGTCGCTTTCTGGCAATTATGCAATACTAAAGTGCTCGAACGAATTACTACGGACTATAACCAACCCGGAATTGGTCGGCTCTTGTCCTATCTAGGACAACCACCCGTGAGAGTAGTGAACGAACATCAATGACCCAAACCACTGCACTCCGTCCAGGTTGTGTGTCACATCATAAGAGAATATAAAAACTCTTGAACCTGAAACCTCGTCTGGATCTATATGGCAATGATAAGACATAAGACGGCACTGCAACCCATTCCCACATTCCCAGAGCCTTGCAGATTTTCCGATTTGGGCCAAAGATGCCAGCGCCAACGCCGTAACCCGGCTTCAAGTCATTTGTATACCACCTAAGGCCCTTGACATTGAACAAGGGATCACCGCTTTCCCAAACCAAGCGGGTTGGGATCAGTATCTGAAATCTTTCGTCACAAGTGAGCATGTCTGGTAATGCATGCCAGTCTGTGGTAAGCATATACAGTTCAAAAAGATGGACGTGTGACCCAATGGTCTACATAGTAGGTCTGTTTCTGAACGAAGAAGTGTGATTGCACTGCATAGTGCAACCTTTTTAATGAAGAGGTGCAGTGTAGTAAGTCGAATCAGTGATTCTAGGGCTGCCGTGAGGCAGGTTTGCCTGTAATGCCAAGTCACGCTAGTCTCTGAAGGCGCTGAAGCTTATCGATTATTGTTTTTTGTTTAACTTTTGTCCACCGTACTGCAGACACATATGTGATGACAGATCTTACTATCGCAGTATACATGTAATTAATTGATCACCTCAGGTTTTAATTCCCAGGTTTTATCGGAAGCGAGTCGACAGGTCCACAGTGCCTTACTCGCCTTTGTGAATTTGATTTTGATTCAGAGATATACGAGTTCCAGTATAAGAATAAGTATAAGATTGCGATCAAAGTCAGAAGGGGTGCCGTGGCGCAGTGATTAGTGTGTCGGCCTCTGACGCGCGATGAGCGAGTTCGGATCCCGATAACACCAACGCCATCGAATGTCTATTTCGCGCCGTCCCTGCTCGGCGAGGTACTGGCCACACCAGTCAGAGATAGACTGACGTGCAAGTTGCATGCGTTCGTCGTCGTATCCGATGACCTAGAAGCCGAGATTGGTTAACTTGTAAGTACTAGCTTCTTCGGTGACTATCGACCAGAGAAGGTGTGATAGGACTCCTTAGCTGCCGATACTGTCACCGAGACCTCTCCGGATGTGGCTGATATAATACGGCTTTTTAGGGTCTACTCTACACCTCTGCGGGATAGTCCGGTAGTGACTAAGTTGTAGCCAGTGCTGACTCAATATCGAGGACGGCGCAAGTTGCGATCTCCTAGCATGTGAAACTATTGTCAACACGCGCTACATCACAATAGAAAATAGATGAACGAGTTGGGTAGGCTTTTTCGAAACCGCAAGCTTAAGTGAACATCGATTGAGGAATCTTTAAAAGGTCTAAGCGCTTTGCTATAACCTTCCACGGAAAGGTTAAATGAATTATATGTATATCCCACTGTTCCAAAGAGGTATTAATCCATTTATAAAGGCTTCGTCTACAAACGGGTACGTAATCACTGCGCTCCAGAAACCATTTTACGTTTATACAAGTCTTCGTTTCAACCTTAACAACTGCTACGTACTCCAAGTAACTTAATCGCAAGCACCGTACACCGTCTGGTACAACTTATTTGTGTGATTAAACAAAATACCAGCATGTAACACAAATTGCTCCTCATTCCGAGCAACAAGCTTGAATATTAAAAATTCCACCTCAATACACTCATTATCGCCGCGATACTTTCCGCACCGACAACATCAACATCTCCTTCGAGCTGTAGCTCGCCACGTTCATTGATTTCCGACGCATCAATCAAGCGATCGAATGGATCTCTCATCGAAGCCTATTAAACCAAGTCTCTTGCTGTGATCCCTGTTTCTTTCACCCTGACCGGATGAATTCAATCCGAGTCAACAACTCTGTCTCATTAAATCTGAAGCGCACACTACTAACAAGCCGCATGATCTGACAATTTACTTCACGCGCCCCTCACGATCAGGATCGGATGTCGATCGTCTGACGCACATCGCGGGACATCCTTTTGCGAACTGAAAGTCATGTACCAATTAATTTTCACAAAGCACAAACTAATCACCATGATTCATAAATGGCCACTTAAGGTGCTGGGCAGCAGTGTCCTGGCATGTCGTCGCCGCAGACTCACGCACGTTGGTGATCGCGATCGCGATCGCGATCGCGTTGGTGTCGGTATCCAGTGATGCTGGCCTGTAACCTCCTTAATTTGGCCTAAAAATGAATTGTTCAATTATGCCACAAACAAGAACTTAATAACAATGATCAGTCGCTGTCGATCGCTAGTTCGCTCGATTGGTTCGTTACGATCCATCTGACCGATCGAGCGACGGCGTTCTTCCTCGACTGTTTCGCATCGATGATCGTTATTAAATTTGATCGTCATCGGAGCGATGGCGATATTGCAATGGGATGATCGCGTTGATGACGCTCTGGATGATCGTAGGGCGTACCAACTCTGGCGTCAGTTCGAGATAATTGCATTGCGCTGCACGTAAAACAATGCGACGCAACAAGAATCATGTCAGATATTGATGGTTGATCATCAAGCCGCGATCGAAGATCGTAAACATTTAGGTGTTTTTCAAATTGCCAATCATTATCATCGCCGACGAGTGGACACGCTCGCGCGAAGATCATGTCATGGCTAATGGGTTCACTTTGGAAATTGGATTAGTCGAGGTGGTGAAAGGCGTTTTGTGCGTGGGAAACGTACAAGATTTATAAACCGTCGACTATACACGTGGCCAAAGTACATAAGAACTGCGTCCTATTAATGGCTTATATCAACACTTACTAGCGATCGTGATGTAAGTGTTAGGGCTCCCTGCATGCGATATTGCTGGCTGTGGTGGTGTGTTGAACAAATTCGATCGTAAAAGTCGTTCCTAGGATCTCGTAAATTACATTCTCGTACACATTGGCACAGCCCAAGGGCCAGATGATCTCATATCCTGCATATTGCGTCAGTATATTCCCACTCGCATGTACGTGTGCATTCGCTAGCTGTCATCGTAAAATCAGATTGAGTACAAGTTAAGCGTTTAGACAGTGCGCGATATAAAATTTGTCGCCTTTATGTGGGCCGCCACAGTTAGTGGTCTGACACGGCGCTTCTAGTGAGAGATACACGAGTATTGTATGTGATCGTATGGAGCAAGGCTAATTTTAATTAAGACGTTAAAGCTGAAATCTTTTGATGGTCGTTGGTTAGACCGAAGACTCGTAAATAAAATTAGTTTTGAAGTGGTTTATGGCGGCTTCCTAGGCGTTTATGATGCCATTTCGTGGTTATGGCGGATGACAGCTTGAAGAATATGCCGAGTTCAGCAATAAATTTTGAATATTTTGAAAATTCGTGGATGTCGCGAAAACGAAGGATCTATTTATAAATGGTACGGGGTGAGTGATATGATTATTTGCTTGCGTTGACACTTTGAAGACCTTAAGGAAAGGGAGACTAATTATGAAAAAAGTGTTAATTCTTGGATGTGACATTTATATCTGTATATTTGCGCCTCTCCCGTCTTATGAGGGAGCTCGCTTGCAATATTCAGAGCTTGAGGTATACGAAAGGTGATTTCCGATTCCAACTTTGCATGGATGTAAAGTCAAGTTAAGTCGAAAGAAATGATCGTGGAGTTAACAGCGGCGTTTGTTCATATAAGCTGGGCTACCTAATTTGTAATCAAATAAGGAGCGTCCTTTCATCCTTGAGGTAAGTAGGAATTTGAGCTGTAAGTTCCATGGATGCGCATAAAAGCAATTTAGGCGGCAAGAAATATGCAGTACAAATGATGAAAATCGGCTTGGTACGTAGAAGTAATGCTCCTAAAAATTGGTACACCGCAGGTAGCTATGGCGCAATATTATCACAACCCAAACTTGGAGTGGAATAAGTAAGCAAAGTTGACATACAGCCTCCTCGCGGCGCCTTCTGGATAGCTCCTACAACAACCGTTGAGAGGTGAAAAAATGTATGCAGCTATTACCCTGGCAAGACGGCGCTACAATACCCCGACCGGACTGGCGATTGTGCGGCAGGCCAACAACCCACCCATGTAAAACAAAACAAGTAATGGAAGAGCAAAATGCCTCGGATAAACGGGCGGATTATCAAAGAAGACATGGCGCTGAAAAGGAACACGATTCGCGAGTATGCTCCTGAAATGTCAGAACACTGTACACTTCTGGAGCTGCTTATAAACTGAAAAGAACCCTCATGGAGCATTAGGCGGATATTACTGCGATCCAGGAAATACGCTGGATAGGAAACAGTATGATGAGGAGAAAAGATTGCACATATTGTTGTGCGGATTGGTCGTGGGAAAGCGGTTAAAGTCGAAAGTCATCGGCTTTAAACCTATAAGCGATCGCCTAGCTGTGATCCGGATCAAGAGTAGGTCTTACAACATCAGCCTCATATGTACATATGTATGTCCTCACGCCCCTACCGAAGAGGCTGAAGACCCCATCAAAGAGGACTTCTATGATCTCTTGGACAACGATTATGGAGCTTGTCCGGAGTACGATGTCAATATCATACTCGGGGACTTCAATGCCAAAATCGGTAAGGAGAACACCTTTAGCGTAGTAGTCGAAAAGCACACCCTCCACGATACACCAACAGATAACGGCTTCAGACTCACGGACTTTGCGACAACTCGTAAGCGGTGATAAGTAGCAGAAGATTTCCCCGTAAGCGAATCCACACAGCAGCCTGGTGATCTACGGATGGTTGAACCGCTAACCAAATCGACCATGTGCTCATTGATGCAATACACTCGACAAACATCCTGAATGTGCGAACATTCAGGGGTGCAAATGTCAACTCTGACCGTTTCCTCGTTCGCCCTATGGCAACATGCCTTATGGCAGCTCCACTACACCCTTTTATTAAAAAGGTTTCATTACGTAGTGCAATCAAAATTCTTCGTTTGGAAACAGGCCTACAGTTACATGAATACATGTCAACAACCTTTACTCTTGACTAGAGACCCAAACCGCACAGCTTGGGAAGAGGAGTAACCATCAACACACTCTCTGACAGCCTAGCTGGGCTTAAAGCACTGAGTTCGTAGAGCACGAACTCAAAATCCGTATATGAATGCCACGATGCCCTACAAGACCTTGCCGAAAGAAATAAGGTCAAACTTTGGTGGGCGCCAGAGCACAAAGGTATTAAGGACAATAAATTGGACCTTTGAGCTTGATGGCATGATCATTATGATGTTGCTTCACTACAAAAGACACAATTAATTCAATCAAACAACGAGCAATGTTTCGGACTTGATGAGCCTCGAAGCGACAAACGCTCAGAGAGCGAGGACTAGACTTTTGTTCGCTGCGAAAAATGTTCAGAGGAACCTAGGGATTTGAACATGGGCTCCCTGGGTTGGGAGTGGGACACCATGGGTCCGGGTCCCAATTTGCTTTCTGGCAAGGTTGCACATAGTTGGGGAAATTCCCTTTTTGTGTATTTTCACAATAGCATACTTAAAATTGCATTAAAAATTACTGCAATGAAAACACCACTTTTAGTGTGTTACGATAACACACTTACCAATTTTGGAGCGATGGGCCTTCACGAGATTCAGAACCGAAACGGACTGTATCACCCGACGTCATTCCTACGAGAGGAGACTTACTATTCCTTCCAGGGGAGAATGGACCAGTGGTATGGTCCTCAAGGGAAATGAACTGGCAATCTATACCGATGGATTCAAAATGGACCGGTATCCAGGGGCCGTAGTCTATTTTGAATCTCGTGAAACACATCGCTCCTATAGACTTGATTATGGCTGCAGCGTCTTCCAAGCTGAGGTTATCGCAATCAAGCGGCAGACCTGATTCTTAAAGAGAATGTCTCAGGAAAAAGGATCAACATCTACGTTGACAGCCAGGCAGCCACTAGGCTCCGCGGGCAGCATGGATAAGATCCAAACTCGTCAAACTCTGCAAAGAGAGGCTGGTGAAGATACTTTGGGATTAAGAGACTTTTTATCTTCATTTAAGTGGTTCAGCTTAACGAAAAATGTTTAGGTATCTATGGGTCAAGCGTTTAACGGAATGGACTCTTCGTAGTCTAAGTAAGCCTTGAACTTTTGTCAATAGAGCACTCACTTGCCTAACCTAACCTAACCAATTGCAGTGCAATTTCGGTTGAATGGGTATGTTTATAAACCAGCCTGCCATATTTGGTCCGATAAACCGCCTTTTGCGGCTTATAATCCGGCGAAATCATTGGCCCGTACTTTTTCAAATGTTATTGTTCAATGATTTCAACACTTTTTCTGGTTAAATTGTGTAGTTTTAAACGGTACTACAGGCTACAAAGCACGGGAATCGATCGATTGTTTCTCCTTTGGATTGGTAAACTTGCTGGTAAGATCGTACGATATGACGCGTTTAGGCTATTTTATAGGGGGCCGCTACAGCCCGTGGGGAACCTGGGCCTCAACCAACAAGCGTCTCTAGCTGGCACGGTCTTTGGCCAACTGTTTCCAGAGCCCCACGCCCAGTTGGTTAAGGTCCCCGTCCACCTGCGTTAGCTACCGTAGATGCGACCGTCCGCGGCTTCCTTCCCGGGGTGGATTCGAAGACTCTCCGGGACTCTCGGATCTGTAGACGTCGTACCAGGCCGATGTTGCTGTACAACCCGTACAGTTCTTCATTAAATCTTCTCCTCCATATTCCATTTGAACAAACGGGACCGCAGATAGAGCGCAGGATTTTCCTCTCGAAACGACCAAGGGCCTCTTCTTCCCCTTTCGTTAAGATCTAAGCCTCCGCGCCGTAATGGAGGACTGGGATGATCAAGGTCTTAAACATATAGTGTCACCTTGGTTTTCCGAGAGAGGGCTCTACTTCCAAATAGCCTCTTGAGCCCAAGAGAAACAGCGTTAAGCAATAGTGATTCTGCGTTTTATCTCAGCGCTTGTGTTGTTGCCACCGGTCATCGGTGAGCCAAAGTAGACGAATTCCTTGGCCACATCAAAGTTATATCTGCCCATGGTGGCGTTCTGGCCAATACGTCGGTGTTGACCGTCCCTTTTTGATGAGATCAGATATTTGGTTTTACCCTCATTAACCTTGAGACCCATCACAGCCGCTTCTACCTCAATGCTATAAAGGCCTCATTGGCATCTAGCTGTGTCCGCCGAATCACGCCAATGTCGTCGGCGTACGCAAGCAATTGCGTAGACTTGAAATAAATCGTACATCTTGTGTTGGCCAGTGA
This sequence comes from Eumerus sabulonum, assembly GCA_951905685.1. Lineage (NCBI taxonomy): Eukaryota > Metazoa > Arthropoda > Insecta > Diptera > Syrphidae > Eumerus > Eumerus sabulonum. The sequence goes on from OX645060.1 coordinate 237,733,852, forward strand.
CCCTTGGACGATCTTTTCAAGCACGATGGATGTTTAAAAAGTTGCATGACAGCGCGTCACCTTGCCTAAATCCTTTTTTAACATCATTACCGACCTTAAAGGAGCAGCAAAAATTCTCCATTGTCATCCTACACAGTCGGACGAGTCTTCTCCGAGATCTGTCGTAGCGTAAATACTGGGTCTGTTGTGGATATACTTGGCCTCAAACCACATTGATAGGTCTCCTTTCTTATGGACCATGCAAACGATGCTGAGATTCCATTCCTCCGACCATATCTTGCAAATGAGATGGTGCATGCACCTTACCAGCTCAACTCCAGCCGCCTTAAAAAGCTCAGCAGACAGGCCGTCTGCGGCAGCGGCTTTATTACACTTAAGTCTTGATATCGCTATTTTGACTTCGTCCAGGTCGGGTGGACGGAATTCTCTTACATCGTCGTCTATTACAAATGGATCGTTCTGCCTGATAGCGGTGTCTTGTCTGTCATCGCCTTTATACAGTCTGGAGAAGTGGTCTTGCCAAATTCACAGCATCGACTGTGATCCCATTTTCATTCCGCTCTGGCTTTGTAGCCATAGCATGTTCGTTTTACCTTATTGTAAAACTTCCGGGCATTCCTTCGAAAGTATTACTCCATCTCCTCGATGTCACACTTTCCGCATTCTCTTTTCTTTCTTCTAAGAAGCGTGTGTTCCTCTTTTCTCTTCTGCGAGCAGCTCTCGTCCGTCGTTGCAGCGTGGCTTTATATGCCTCTTGTTTTGCTGCGTGGGCTTGTTCGCATTGTTCATCGAACCCGGGGTTTCTAGGAAGGCAGCGTCTCTGACGGCGCTCTGGCAATGCGCCCATTCCTGCTCTATTGTTTGTGGCGTTGTGGGCGGATTTTGAGAGAGGTTGAAGGAGACACGATCGGCAGAGATTCTGGCAATCTCTTGCGATTGTAACTTTCCGACGGCAAACTTACGTTGTCCTACTCGATCTCTAAGCATTCTTGTTATCCGAGTCGATGTTGGCCCCTCGGAAGGTTCGTACGTCGAGAATGCTGGAGGAGTGTCTGGCGTCGATCGCAATGTGATCAATCTGATTGTCGGTCGATTGATCAGGAGACCGCCAGGTACCCTTGTGAATGTCGAAATGGGGGAATCATGTGCTTGCTACAAGGAGGTTACGCCCCGTTAGGAAATCGATTAGCCTAAAACCGTTGTCAGGTGTGGTGTTATGGAGGCTATGCTTTCATGTTATCGCTCTAAATATCCTAGTACGGCAGGAGATCATATAGGTCATCCTGGAGTCGATCATCTTTTTCTTCCGTGGGGGCGTGCACGCATATTAGTGTGATATTCCCCAGTGTAGGCGTTCGCTTACATGTCAAAAGCTTGAGACTGTTTGCCTAATTCTACCTCGAATAACAAATCCACACCTAAATAAGCGTTGCTTGTTTTCCTTGTAGCAATAACCGTAATTGATGTCACAGTTTTTCGCCGTTTTTTGTCTGGTCCATACCATCGCAAATTTGCTCTGTAGCAGTCCAGGGTCTTTTCCAATTGATTATCCGCACCTGGCGTTCAGAATCCAGGTACAGACTCGTAAGTCCTTATTGCGTTCGCTGAAGTCGTCAACATTAAATCGTCCGTATCCGAGGCTTGTTGTTGATTCGTAACCAGTAGGTTTTCCGTGATAAGGATGTTACCCTAAGCACAACCCCCAACCTAGAGGGCCAGGTGCCTTTTACCCGAGGAATACCGGGCTTGTCGCTGCACACATTAGTTCACTGTCCGGCGGATGCCTGGGAAGCCTGGGAACGAGGGGCCTCTCGGAGGCTGTGTGTCAACTTGGTTAAGCAGGAACAGAGATCGATTGGTCGATTATTATATCTGGTTATGCAGTCGCTTGTTACCAAAAAGTTCCCTAAAACTCGAGGATTTATGTATACATGATGATGTCCCATCTTACAGATTCTTTAATATTACAAACTCCTTTTATCAAATGCCTGCAGCTGCGGGATACGGAGACCCAAAAAGCCTTAAATCGAAAAGAGGGGAAGGCAGCCTTAAGTGAAAAGTGGTCTATTATGAGGATCGTCATCAAATTCCTATTTTTTTAAATTTTTAAATTAACGGATTTTTAGAAAACTCTTCTCCAGTACAAAGCAAGACAATTAAGGCAACTCGCGTACAGATCGTAGCTGCTGACAGTCGCAAGAAACCGAATCAATATTTGCCCTACCATTATCCGCGCAGCACGCTGACGACCCCATGTGGCTTTCACCAAGCAACAATCCTGGCAAGGTATCCATCCACCATTTATCCCATAATTAATGATCGTGCCTTTTGACACCTACACCTCTCCCGAACGCACAGATTCGTCCACCACGATCGCTCACAATTCAATAATCAATTTCACTGTGAATCATTACTCTGGCGCATTTAAATAACTCCCACAATCCCACATCTGAATCTATTCAATTCGAGGCGAATCACATCGGTTGTGAATTCGGTTCAACTAATAAGCACGATCATCGTCAAAGTGCGATCGTTTGATTGATTTATTGTTGCTGGCATTGTTACTACAACCGTGGAATGAGGGAATACGCTGATGGTCAGGTCGACAACTCAGATCATGTCGAATCATTATTCAATCAAAAATCTCTTATACGCTCGATCGGAACAGTGAAGCTAACTGGCCAAAGGGATTCCGACACATTTTTGGTAATTATTCGAATACGTATCTTCTCGAGTAAATTGTGGGGTATTTGTCAATTCTTGGACGCAATGGATCATTATGATGTGGATGAAGTGGATTGGAGTGGAGCGAAGTGGAGTTTATTGTGTCGAGTGGGACGGGTCCCGGGTGTCTGATGTGGGCGATCGACGGAAAAGGATCAATGAAATTATTTATTATTTAATTAGGAACACTATTGATGTTGATACTTGTGCGCGTATGATTATGACCGTTATTACCGTGATACTGGTCGAGATCGTTGCTGATGATTAATAATCGTTAATAGATTGTGATCAAAGGATATGGACACAGAAAGGGGCAGCAGTAGTTCAGATGATCACAATTACGACTTACGATCAGTGATCATTGATCGGTGATCGGTGAGTGTGTACGTATTCAATTAGCTACACTTATACTGGAATCTGGAGTTCAAATCGTATTTGATATTCACCGAAATTGTACTTTTGGGAGTTGAGATCGGAGATCGAGAATGAGAACGTTTGGTTAGATGAGTTCAGGTGAATATCATTAAAGTGATTTACGTTGTACTCGAAGGAGTAATCGAACAATTTAATGTTCGTGGAAGGTACCATTGTGTGATCTGATTCTTGTCGGTTGTTGGCATGGAGACTCATGTGTCATCATTAGATGGATGAGTGGTTGGTGTAATAAATAGAATTTTTTGAACTAAAGTGTCAGCGGAACATTAATTTTCTATTGAAAACGGGGTAATGATGGGCTGGATTATAGGGAGGAAAAAAATCATCTAGACAATGCAACTATGTACGTTCGACATATAGACAGTGAAAGTAGTTAAGTAGTACAAACTGTACAGTTTTAGAAACGATTGGAGACATATTTATGGTGACAAACATGGGCATTCCTATACGGAAAAAAAAATGATGCAACACAGCAGTTGTGAATGGGAAGTGATCGAATATACTGATGAAGGAATAACACTTATAGTATATGGTTAATTCAAATAACCATTTGAATTAACCATATACTATAATTCAAATAACCATTTGAATTAACCATATACTATAAGTGTTATTCCTTCATCAGTATATTCGACCACTTCTCATTCACAACTGCTGTGTTGCATCATTTTTTTTTCATACCCTGTGTGGGCAATTCTAATATAACACTATAAGAGCATGGAACAGCTGCTGAAAATTGTAACAAACGCGAAAATTCGGTCCGTTCCTCTCCTCCTATTTAGACAACCACCTCTGGAGATTAGTGAACGATGATTTACGACCCAAACCATTGCGTGATCTGCCTTCTAAGAAAGGATTCACAATATACACAATTTCTTCCCTTATCGGGCGCTACAGTTCGGGCTGAACCTGGACTTTAACCATCATGCCCCTCCAACTTATACGATCTTTAACTAGCCCTTTCCATTGCCGCACACCCAGTTAGCTAAGATCCTCTTCCACCTGTGGGCGCCATCTTAAGTGCGGCCGTCATCTATTTCTCCATCTTTTGGGGTTAGATTCAAAGACAGCACTGAGAAAAATTTACGATCGTTTCCATGAGTGCATTAACATCTCGGCTAATACGGTAAAAGGCGACCTCTCTAGTTTCGCTACTCATACTAGCTCTAAGTGTCTTGCCTCTGCGCCAAGATATCAGCCACCAAAAGCTTTATATACATCCTTTGCTGTTATATCCGCCCATCCAAACCTGCCCAAGTCCACCAGCTAGCTGTTGACACAATAGACTCTATTTTCTCAGACGTCGATCCAAGTGATAACTTCATCGTCGTTGGAGATTTCAATCTTCCATACTTGCCCCTTCAGATGACGAGTGTTTTCTTATCCCTATTAATGCTTCCTTTGACAAGGAAACTCTTTTCACTGACCGTCTTGTAGAGTCTAACTTATTTCAAATCAGCAGTGTCATCAACACTTCCACTCCGGAAGGAAGGCGCGGCAGAGGACGGCCGCCTCAGCGGTGGTGCACGCAGGTGGAAAGGGACCTCAACCAACTGGGCGTGCGGCACTGGAAACAGCTGGCCAAAGACCGTGCCGGCTGGAGACGCTTGTTGGTTGAGGCCCAGGTTCACCACGGACTGTAGCGCCACCTAAGTAAGTAAGTAATTGTCATCAACAATCTTGGAAAATAATTAGACCTTATGTTTTCTTCTGATGCCTATAACTCTGTTGTTACCACATGCAACCATTTGCTTTCCACTCTGGACCAATATCATACCTTATCCCTTAAGTTCTCAGCGGGGTTCTGACAAAACCCCCGTAGTAAAATTGTGATGGAAAGCTTCTCGAAATTCGCCGTTCGGAACCGGCAATAAACTGCAGGTCCCTTTCACCTACGGGAAAATTAAATCACACACAACATGGGTGATTGAGAGAAGCTCAGCTCAGGTCCTTCATGGACTGTAATGCCAACATACAACACATACAATGAGGCTTTGAAGTCGACAAATAGGTGGTGAGTGTCGACTTGAAATTCATTGGCTTTTTCCAGTATCTGCCGTAGTGTTAAGATTTGGTCGATGGTGGGCTTCCGTGGCATGAAGCCCCACTGATAAGGACCTATCAGCTTATTTACTTATTTACAAAAGGCTTTAGGCGTCCCCCCCCCCCACACCCCAAGAAGCTTATGCTCATGGATTATCTGAGCTCTAGCTGTAGCTGTAGCTGTCTTCCATCCTTGATGGGGCACACAGCTTCCTTCTAGTTATCAAGACCAGGTTGTCTTGTCATCTTCGGTGTCGTTTTTTTTTTTTTGTTTTTTGTTTTGTTGTAGGCTTCTGCAATCTGATGGAGCACTCAGACGAAATACTGGTCCATTGCACTGCGTTCCGCGTTTTTCGAAGAAAAATGAGAAGGAGCTTCAGTCATGTAGAGCTAAGAGATTTGGTACACACCACGTCGGCCCCAAGGGTGCGCCATCGTGCGGAGCAAAAGCGGGACTGTTGCAGAGAAAGTGTTCTTCTGTGTCGTCCTCTTCGCAAAGTGTAGCACAGGTGGGCGTCTCATTGATCAGAGATGCTTGGCAAAAGTATAATGGTAGAACGCTGCGAATTCCTTGCAGACATCAGGGCGTATGTGCATCGTGGACATTCCCTCCATCTACGATTGTGCGCATTGAAGACCCATTCGTGGATGTCGGTATTAACCGTGGGAGCAGGTAGACCGAAGGCGGGTTGAGGTCCTGAGAAACTCTCTTCTGTGCCCATTCTGGCGAGTTCTTTAGATATCTATATCTAAAAAAAGCCTTAATGTAAGCCTTAATAAGTTTAGTCTCCCGACTTTGTTCAGGAAGGTTCATACACAAATTTAAAGCTGGAAAAAGAGTTGGGCACAGCTTTGAGGCTGTCACTGCAGACGCATATGTTTTTACCCTTCCACCAATGCTTTACAAATTTGTGTATGGCCATCAGGATCGCAGTCGGTCATCAGGAAATACAGTCGGACGTTTTCGCATTTAAAGAAAACCCCAGCGCAAGACCCAGCCCAGACTTGGAGCCTTCTGTGAAAATGCGTAGACAATTCTTTCCAGGTTCAGAATGTGGCCATAGCCAATCCTAACGCAATCGAAATTCGACTGTGAAGGTATAACCAATAGGATGACAGGTGCCATTGCGTAAGAGGGCATATCCATGAGACACGGATCGTAAGACATTTCCCTAACAAGCTCCACTGTCATTTCAATGCGACTTGTACCAAAAACCATTTCCCTTGGAATGGCTTTCAGTGCACGCCCTCGGATAAATAAGATTTATCATAGCATCTAGAGTAGCGCCCAGCTTTCTAGGGAAAGCCTTCCGTACAGCTGAGAAAATCCGTTCTTTGGAGTTTGGTGAAAGAAGCTACAACGTGTTTGCGTGTTAGCCTATTACACGAAACACGAACCGATACATATGAGATTATCGGTCTTATCATTGCCGTATAGACCCAGAGGACCTTTGCTGGCGATAAACCCGATCTTTTACCAAAACACCTTTGCATTACTTGAAAGCTGTCAACGCTCCGGTGGCTTTTGACTCAACATGCTTTGTTCAAAGAAGCTTTCTATCTAAGACGACTCCCAGGTACTTAGCTTTCTTGCATACCGGGATGGGAATGACGTCTAGCACCAGCTGAGTCATGCCAGTATTTTTGCTCCTTCTGGTAAGAAAAAGACATCAGTCTTGAGTGGATTAACTGACAGCTCATTTCTCATGCACCACTGCCGCCTGTGCCTTGAGACAGACAGTCGCTAAACATGAGTCGGCAGAGAGAACGGCGACATCATTCGCATAAGCCTGCATATAGGTTCTAGAGGCATTGAGAGCATCGAGCAGATAGTTGACCACCATGCACCATAACAGCGGAGACAGAACGCCACCTTGCGGGTAGCCCTTGTTACGCCAGATTTGACACAATGTCCGAGACCTATATCAGCGACCAATATCCTGTGCACGAGCATTGTGTCACCATTGTGTCAAAACCACAGCCTCATCTACGCCATGTCGTCTCGCAGCCTAATAAATGCTGTCAAAAGTTGCGTTATCAAAAGCTTCCTCAATGTCGACGAAAATGTTCAGCGCGTGCTCTTTCTTTTCTCAACCATGTTCGAAAGAGCATGCATACGAAGGGCAACTTTGCGCACGCGCAACTCTACTATTCTCTCCATGCTTGTCAGCAAGAAGGATGTTAGACTAGTTGATCTAAAACTCTTGGCGAGTGAGCAATAATTTGGGAATAGAGACTACTTTCACCGTGCGGCATGAAATAGGCGGCAGGCAAGTGTCAGGTTAGATAGTTGGCTAGTTTGCACACTGCTTATAAATGAGCAGATCTCCAACCAGTACTCCTCTGAGTCTATCATACGGCTTATTAAAAGCTCTGGGATCAGAAGATCCATTCGGGCTTCTACAAAGCGCCTGAAGTGGAATATGGCGTGCTCCGCGTCTTCTTCTTGGTCTGGACATTGTGAGTAGAAAGACTATGTCCAAATCTGTGGAAATATTTTCGATAACCCCCGTGACCGGACAGGAATTGCGTAGGGTGGTAATTGCAATTCCCGTGTGCTCTTTCTAGCCAATCCTCGATCAGAGGGATCAGGCCTTTTGTCTTTGTCCCACCTGGCTTGCCAAAATTCTGTGAATGTTGCCATTTTTTCAGCTTTTATCCTCCGAATAACACTGATCCCTTGACGTTGTGGGTCGTCTATGGTAAACCCTGTGCATCTCATTGGCGGGGATGTCGATGAGGACCATACCCGTAAACCGCATATTGTCCTTATTGCGCGGAACCTGTGTGCAGACGAGAGTTTTCTTCTCGTCTCCTTCGTTGTAAGGGCTTCCATAGAGACCGGCTGGAAAACAAAATCCTCCTCGCATATCCTGGTTCACCGTTGTTCGGCAGCATTCTGGAAAGCGATGTCTGCATTTGTGGCACTACCCCCAAGTATTTTTGGTTTTGTAGACTTGATTGGCTGGCTCCCAACCCGAAAGTTTGCATATTCTACGGCCTTTCGGCCGGTTCTTCACCTTCTGTCTTCTGGTCGGCTAGTACAAGATCCTGACGACCGCTTCATTTGTGGCAGACTCTACCTTGTGAATGTGTTTTGCTACAGTACCTACGGCGATGTCGTCAGCGAAGCCGATATCCTTAACTCCCTGTGGTAGCGTTAATCGCAGAATTCGGTCATACATTATGTTCTACAAAAGAGACCTAAGTACTGAGCCCTGAGGTACCCCCGCACAGACATTGCAGTGCTTCAGGGCATCGCCCGTCTGATACCTCAGCTTCCTGTTAGTGAAGTAGCTGAGGATTTTCTTCACAAGGTAATGTGGTGCGTCCACTCTGAGACCTCTAGATACAAGACCAGTTTGCGAAGCTTAATGCAATTTTTATGTCCAGTGTTACTATCGCACAGTATTTGCTTTTAGCTCCCCGCCATATTTTCGTCCTTATTGCTTCAGCTGCTGTCTCCACTACCTCTTTTAGGGCATGGATGGTAGAGCGCGATTTCCGGAAACCATATTGGCTGTCGGACAAAGTTCCTTTTTCTCCGCCACGGCGAATAGTCTGCCATATATGACACGTTCCAGGATCTTTCCAGTTATATCTAGCAGACAAATTGGCCAGTACGTCGAAGATTCTCCAGGTCGCTTGTTTCCCTTGGCTAGCAACACCAGATGTTGGAGTTTCTATGGTTTAGGGAGAATCCCATCCTCAAGACACTTTTCCATCGTTTACTTCGAAATATCTGCTCTCCCTTTCACGGCGGTTTTTTCGCTATGTTTGGTATGCCGTCAGTTCCAATCACCGACCTTGTCATGGTGGGCTGATGAAGCAGGTATTGGACAGTCGAGCTGTGAATCTTGCTGCTACTAGGAAATGGTCAGAGCCGGCGCTTGCCCCCTGAATGTTCGTACATCCAGGATTTTTGACGAGTGTCTTGCATCAATGAGTACATGGTCGATTTCGTTTACGGTTCGACTATCCGGAGATTGCAAGATTGATGTGTGGGTATGCTTTGGAGTAAATCATGTGCTACTTATCACCACCTTACGAGCTGCCACAAAGTTCGTAAGTCAATAGTCGTTGCCCGTTGTTGTGTTGTGGAGGCTGTGCTTTCCGATCACTCTTTAGAATAGGATCCACAAATTCTAGACGTCACAAGATAGTAGCTATCTCGTTTCCTCGTTCCTTTTGCTATTTTAGTATTTAATCTTTCCACTTATTTCATTTTGACCGCTAACGCAAGGAGTGTAATTAACAACTGAAAATAACTCACTCTATAACAAACGTGCTTTTTTCTGAAGGTTAAGCGCAAAAAGTCCCAAAGAAGTCGTAAAAAAGGAAAATGTTCGCTCCCGGTGTGGTGTGTTATTTGAAGCAATTTGGCTCCAATCATTCGGCCAATAGTGATTGCTAACATTGTGTGCGTTTATGCTTGCAATATAAGGTTGCTTCTTTTTCGATACTACAACTCGGCCAACATCAGAGTTGATCGTCCCCGAGGAACCAGCCGCTGAAGAACCAGTCGTTGAACCAGTTCCTGATGAACCATTCATTGATGGTTCAGTTGCTGAAGAACCAATCGCTGAAGAGCCAGTCGTTGAAGAACCAGTCGCTGAAGAGCCAGTCGCTGAAAAGCCAGTCGCTGTAGAGCCAGTCCCTGAAGAACCAGCCGCTGAAGAACTAGCCACTGAAGAACCAGCCGCTGAAGAACCAGTCGCTGAAGAACCAGTCGTTGAAGAACCGGCCGCTGAAGAACCCGCCGCTGAAGAACCAGTTGCTGGTCGTTAAAGAACCAGCCGCCGAAGAACAAGCCGCTGAAGAACCAGTCGCTGAAGAACCAGTCCTTGGAGAACCAGTCGCTGAAGAGCAAGTCGCTAAAGAGCCAGTCATTGAAGAACCAATGAAAGACGAATGAAACAACCGAACATTTGGACAGCATCCATATTCTGGGCCAGCTTTTCGTCCTTCGTGTTCCTCAACTGCGCCAACTCGGTTCTGTTGATTGCGTTTGGGGCAATCCTTATGTGTCTGAGTGGGTTCTCCACCAGACAGGAGGTCCGTTCGGTCCGTTCTGCTCCGATGTGGTTTTGAATCCATCGGTCTCGTTTGGAAACGCGACCACATACAATGCTCTAATTTATCCCGCGGCCTGCTGTCAATGCCGACTGCTCTGAGCGTATCCGCCAGAGCGGGTAAATCGGTCCGATGAGGTTTCGGTTTTTTATTTGGTTGTACTCCACACCTGAGCTTCAGTATTAATTCTTTCCACTTGATTAATTTTGACCACTTACACAAGAAGTATAATTAACAGCCGAAAATAACTCACTCTATAACAAACTTGCTTCTTTAAGAAGGCCAAGCGCAAGAACTACCAATGGAAGCAGAAGTCAAAAAAAAAAGGTAAATGTCCGCTCTTGGTGTGGTGTGTTACTTGAAGGAAGTTGACTGCGTTCACTCGGCCAATACTGATCGCTAACAATGGGTGCGTTCACGCTTGCAATGAATGATTCTGTCTTTCTCAATACTACACTACGTTTAATGATATCTACCTTGGAATTAGATTCCACAAACCTAAAAAGCGTTTTGCAAAACCTGGAATCCACAAAAAAAAGCAGAACTATCAACTTTTGCAGCCACTTTGGCTGGATATACATAGTATTTCAACTAAGAGTCCTACCCAGATAAAGCGTCGAACAGCTACTGATTATAATTACAAATCGAGTGAAAAGCCGTATCAGATCGCTAATCAATTAAAAACCAATCCACACCTAAAAAAAGGAGAAAATCCTTCATCGAGGTCCTTCCCCCACCATTAGCTCACCATTTATTTCCCGCAGACAATTTAACTGACAGAAAGGCTCGCAACAGCCATTGTTAGCTTATTCGTTAAACGTTACGGATTTATTGCTGTCAACCAGAATCACCACGCAGGATCTCCTCACCGCATTAGGACGATTCGTTGCATCTGCATTCATAATCACAGCCAGCCATTACAATCATCTGAATCACAGTCGCAATCCGACCAACATGACTGCTGTGATTCATGCGGCTAATGCACATTCAACGCGTCGTGACAATGGAACGCAATCATGAACCCTAAAACGTTGCGTCGCGCATTGTCAAGCCAGTGAGACTTTCAACACCCATAAACTAGGATTAATTTGGTGCTTATTGAATCGAAATCAAAACACGAATAACTCATGCCGCTGGATTCGTGCGGCGATGGCGGAGACTGTGCTCCAGGGACCTATGTATATAGAGTGAGTGTGTGTATCTGTATGGAGGATTTGTGAAAGGCGAAGGTGGCTTGAGCTGGTGACGGGTTTATTGAACTTGTGGTTTAATTGGATCGGGGCATAATACATGAATCGATTGGATAACATGCATATGGTGTTCTAATAGTGTTATACAACTCACTTAAAACCTGTTGTTGCCTTAACCACGTCGAATGGTAGATTCGTACTTCAAATAGCGATTGTGGCTTACAATGGAATTCTACAGCAGCCAGCTGATCGGTCCAGCTGACTGGCTGGTACAGAGCTCATTAGAATTATGCTGTAGACACCAACTTACGCCAAAGGAAGTCAAGACATTCTTACGAGTACAAATGCTTCAGTGAGTCGTTTTGTCGGCACCTAGTGATAATTGCATTGAAGTTAATTACAATTTCATGATCAATGTAATCGTCTGTTGTTGAGATCAAAGGATTAGGCTTTGTGGAACATAAATTAAATGCAAATTTTCTCCAATAACTCATTCGAGACGTCAACTCTATTATCACTGAATTAATTTATGGTGATTGCTGGTGGAGCCTGGAATATAATTAATTGGGACCTCAATAGAACAGAGAAAAGAGCAGGTTTGAACAAAGATACGTTTAAAACTACTGCGGGATTGAGATACTCGGAAAAATGACCAACCGGGCTTGGCTGGATTGGAGACTATAAGCTCCGTCGATTGAATGATCCGCGTGTTATTAGCGAGAAAGTGGTCGGCCTGACATACGAGGGTGGCACTCAAGTTTCCGAAGAAAACAAGCAAATTAGGTTTGTCGCAAAATATTATTACCGTAGTCCCCGTCTTTTCCCTTGCACTCAGTGGCTCCGACATTCTGGACAGACAACACCCGAACGAAGGCATGTACGGTGAAACTTTTGCTGAGTTAAATCAATCAACTCTACTTGGGAATAAATTGTCGCCTATCCCCGATATTGCCGGTCATACCGCCAACATAATGGACTTTTTCCTTACCTCCCAGCCTAGCGAATACGACGTGGACGCCGGAACTGATATTATCGCAAATATTATCCTAATCGGCATGGCAAATTTTATTTCTAGCAAGATTAAAAGAACCAGGCCAAAGGATAATACGTGGCTTGAATTGAGCTGCAATGAGGCTACTAAGCTCAGGGAGGTAAACTTTCGGGCCTTTAAGGCAAACAGTTCTGAGGAAAACCGAAAAAAGTACATACGAGCCAGAACTGACTGCAACCGTACCGACGCTGATCCATAATGACATTCCAGCTGTCACCCCCTTAGACAAAGCTAATCTACTTGCTCTACTTTATCTCCACCTGTACCAGAGTGCCTCAATTCCACCATGGGACTAATCCACTTCCGCACTCGTACAGCCGTAAGGGTTCTTAAGAACGTCGACATACACAAATCCGCTGGTCCAGATGGTATTGTTCCAATAGTTTTCAAAAAGGTGTTCTTCTACACTGGCAAAGCCGCTGCGTAAGCTTTTTTACCTCTGGGCTCTTTCCGATTAGGTGGAAAACAGCATTTGTCCAGCCTATACCCAAAAAAGGCGAATCATCTTCTCCCTCCAACCACCGACCCATTGCACTAACGTTCCTTCTTTGCAAGGTCATGGAAACGCTGATTAACCGTCACCTTCTGAAATATCTTGAATCACGGAAACTCCTCAATGACCGTCAGTACGGTTTCCGCAGCAACAGATCCACTGGTGATTTGATGGCATATCTCGCCGAAAAGTGGAATCGCTCGCTTCACCAAGCAGGTAAGAGCATAATAGTTGCACTGGATATTTCGAAAGCATCTGACAGGGTATGGCATGAAGCCCTTTTGTCGAAAATGCGTGCTTTCGGGATCGATGAGTCTCTTCTTCAATGGATTAGAAGTTTGTTTTCGAATCGTTCAATTCAAGTTGTTATGGACGGATTCAAGTCTGATATCCACTTCTTAAATGCTGGGGTCTTCCAAGGAACTCCAACACCCTTTCTTCTCACTCCTGCTTCTCATATTCTCTCACTACTTTACGACCCTGTACCTCGGCTGTATATAGTGAGCGGCAGCGTATGTTTCATTAAATTTCGATATTGACAGCATGATCAGATAGGGTAAAAACCATACAGTGAAATTGAATGCATCCAAACCACAATGCTGACCGGATCAATGTTGACGACCCTTGCAAAAAACGAAAAAAGGACAATGATCTTCTGCTCTGTACGTTGAATGTTGGGTCCCTAAACAGGCCACGTGCAGCCGAACAACTTGCGGACGCCCTAGACCGCTACAAAGCGGACATAACCGCCATCCGGGAAATGCGATGGAATGGACCGGGTATAAAGCAGATGAAAAACTGCGATATTTACTACGGCGACTGCTATAGGGAGAGAGGACAACGATTGTTCGGATGCGGATTTGCTGTTCGAGGTTGACTAAGGCGAAAAGTTCTAAGCTTTCAGCACGTGCGCGAACGCCTCATTACGATCCGTATCAAGGCAACATTTTTTAACATCAACCTGATCTGCGTCCACGCCCCCACGGAAGACAAGGATGATTCCGCCAAAGATGAGTTATACGATCTCCTAGACAGAACGTATGCCCAATGTCCCAGCTATGACATCAAAATTGTACTAGGAGACTTCAATGCTAAGCTGGGTAAGGAAAGCATCTTCGAACAAGTCATCGGCAAACATAGCCTACACGAGACCACATCCGATAACGGTCACAGGCTGATTGATCTTGCTACGGGGCAAATCTCCTTCTAGCCAGTACCACCAACCAGATTGATCACATCGCGATCGACGACAGACACTCCTCCACTATTCTTGATGTTCGAACTTCCCGAAGGGCTAACATCGACTCGGACCACTATCTAGTAGTAGCCAAGATGCGCCTACGGATATCACGAACGCAGCGGAGTAGAGAAAGGATACAAAGTTATGACGTCACAAAGCTACTATGGCCAGAAACTGCTCGTGCTTTTACCGATCGCGTCTCCCTTAAGCTCTCCAATACACCTCCACCGTCCACGCTATCAATAGAATAGCACTGGAGCCTTTGCAAACAAGCCCTGAAAAGCTTTGCATCCGAAGTTTTGGGCTTCAGAGTTCCACCACGAAGAAATACCTGGTTCGATGACGAGTGCAGGAGGATTCACACAGCGAATCAGGATGCATATAAAGCCTCGCTGCATAAAAGAACAAGAGCAGCCCTTGAGCTCTACGAGTTAAAAAGGAGGGAGAGCATAGGCTTCTCAAAAGAAAGAAGAAAGAGCACGAGACGCGCGCGATTGAGGATTTGGAGAAGTGTTACTGCAGGCGTGACGTTTGTAAGTTTTATCAACAGATAAAGCTTATAACCTTGGCATGTTCGCCAGAACGGAAGCCTGCAGAGGTGAGAACGGACACCTAGTAATAGAATCGTAGTCGATGCTGAGAATATGGAAAAACCACTTCTGCAGACTGCATACACGACACTGTATATTAGTCAATACGCCGCTGTCAGGCATATTTCTAATCGACGATGACCGCGGAGAATTCCGTCCCCCTGACCACGACGAAGTTAAGATTACCATATCGAAACTCATGTTGAATAAAGATTCTGGCGCAGACGGACTGTCTGCTGAGCTCTTCACGGCAGCTGGGGATGACCTGGTTAGGAGCATGCACCAGCTCATCTGTAAGATATGGTCAGAGGAAAGCATGCCCGAGGAATGGAGTCTCAGCATCGTATGCCCGATCCACAAGAAAGGAGACCCCTCTGACTGCACCAAGTACAGAGGAATAAGTCTCCTTAACATCTCCTTACAAAATCTTCTCCGCCGTTTTGTGTGAACGCATGAAGCCTTTTGTAAATAAGCTTATAGGTCCTTATCAGGGCGGATTCAGGCCAGGGAAGTCCACCATCGACCAAATCTGCACAATACGATAGATCCTGGAAAAAAACCAATGAATTTCAAGTCGACACTCACCACCTATTTGTCGACTACGACAGCGTAATTAGAGACGAGCTATACAACGCTATATCTACCTTTGACATACCTGCTAAACTCATCGGACTATGCAGGATGAATTTGGAGAATGCTCGCTGCTCCATCCGAATCGGTGAACACCTGACCGATAGTTGCGGGGTCAAAAAAGGATTTAGGCGGGGCGATGCGCTGTCGTGTGATTTCTTTAACATCATATTGGAAATGATTGTGCAAAAATTACTGGCCAATACAATAGGCCAGGGGGATGGAGGAGCAGTTTCAACCACGAACTTTACGGGCTGTACAGCGTCATGAGCCTAGTGAGGCGTCCACGGATTCAACGCCTAAGATGGCTGGGCCATGTAGAGCGAATGGACACCACAGCGCCAGCCCGTAGAGTCTTTGAATCCAGCCTCGAGGGACGAAGAAGCAGAGGACGGCCGCACTTAAGATGGCGCACACAGGTGGGACTTCAGCCAACTGGGTGTGCGGCAATGGAAAAAGCTAGTGAAAGATCGTGCTAGATGGAGGGGCATGCTTGTTGAGGCCCAGGTTCACCCCGAACTCTAGCGTCCACTAAGATGAAGAAGAAGATCCGTTGGTCTAGAATAAAAGGTAAATAAAAGGTAACAAAGCAACCGGTCGGTACTTGGGGCTACTCCAAGCCCATCTTATTATTGACTTCCTTAATGGAAGGTGAGCAGAATGGTGTTGATAGTACCTTATTCCACCGTGGGAAGGGGTTTCTACAAGCTCTGAATTACTACTAGTTGTTACATGTTGTTACATACGAATGGAGTAACTATTTCTTTGAGTGAAGAGGGCTATATTCAAATCACTTGAGTACGTAGCCGCGCCGGTATCGCTCCTAATGAGTTTGAATTGGAAAATTGAGACGTAAGACCGTACTCAGATGCGCCTAAGTGGGTAGATTGGAAAAGAAAATTCGCACAACGCTATAGTCCACTAGATACGGACGCAAATCTCCTTTGTTCATTACCAAAATACACACCAGATGAAGTAATATCTTCAGATCATCCAGAGGCTGCCTAATGGCAGCTACTCAGAATGCAAATTCACTCGAACATCATTCGACTGATCTCTACACCTATACCACAGTGTCTAAACCAATTAACAATTCCAAAACCGTTTGTATCCAAATGAATCACCCACGATTGTCCGCACAACGCAAGAAGAAAAAGGACCAAATAATGTCAAGTCCTCATTAACCTTTCATTACCTCGTAAGCTTACGAGTCCAGATCCACTGCATACACCCAACTAGTGTGACCGCCAGCCTACTCGTATACAACATCCGATTAACCCACGAGCACTAACTAACTTCACGTAAATCGCATTAAATGAGGAACAAATTTCATTGTTAATTATATTGTCAACATGCATTCCACGGCAACGACGACATCGACAACGGCGACAACTTGCAGCAACTTCCGAGCTGCACTCCTCCACGACGAGATTCGCATCTAACCCCAGTCAGCACCTTTGTGACGCGATGTTAGCAGCATGTGCTTGGTATTGCATGAACCACGAACGCGCTATACTAGACTGTATATGGGTAGTGGATCTAAAGTCGACGACCACGACGACGTACCTCCATCACAAGGCGAAACATGCAAATTTTCCACCACGCCGCATCCCTATGTAGACTCTACGTACCTATACATACCTAGATGCATTTATGTACACATAACGTTATGTATCTATGGAGCTGTGTGTGGAATTTTTCGTGCGCCATAAATCACATCTCCTGCAGGACTTGTGAACCCGCCATTTCCCATAGAGTCGCTTCGTTATTGTGCCGCAGGAATATGAAATGAAATGTTCTGTATAGCGACACAGTGTTGCAGCACACACCGTGAGCCCTATTATGCTATGCGGCATGACATAATCGCTCGCGACATATCGACAACTTCATTTCACATTTTAATATCTTCATACTCGTAGGTTGGGATATTAACCATAGAGCTGCTGCCAACCATGCAGCTCCTGACGTACCAAGTACCATGCATGCACTGTAGTATGATGACAAAGTTGCTCTGTGGCTGTGACTGGGACAAAAACGAGTGTCCGAGGTGCATTGTTTTTAACAAATCTACGTGCGATACGTGGATCCACAATTCGTCCCTAACCCGTTGACTCGGTGGTTTATTATTATTGTTATTAATACGGCAAGGCATGTTTAAATATATTTGGAGGCGGGAGTCCAACGTGCCTACCCAGATACCTACTTGAGATTCGTAACTGTTCGACTAGCGATGCAGTGTCTGTCACGTCGTGAAGTTTTGGCACGATTTTGTGTCCCGCTGAACGCTAAACTGGGCTGTAGGAGACAAATCGCGGGCTATATCGGTGGAATGTTGTTGCAGGATGGTGGTGTTATTGTTTGTTTTTGAAATGCGGCATCCATGATGCGATTAATATGACAGTAGATGCGATGTGGAACGGGGTGGATCCTAAAACCATATTGAAATGGTAATGAGATGCACTGAAATAGGTAAATGGTGCTTTGTGTTAAAAACGTAACGTAGGAGATGTCGGATATCGAGTGACCTAAAACGGCAGACAGTCATGCACCCTATAGGCGAAAGAAAACTTAGGATCCACAAAGGGATTTTATAACTTAATGGATTCCAATTAACGAGCATGGCGAAGAGAGAGTGGTAGAGTGGTGGCCGCTAAAGTAGTCCTCCCACCCTGCATCGAAGAAGTCGGCATAGCTATTCAGAAGCTGAAGAATAACAAGGCCGTAGGCTCAGATGGCTTGCCATCAGAGCTCTTCAACGCTGGCGGCGATGTTCTGGTAGGGAGCATGCACTAGATCAGGTCAATGAGGACAAAACGAAGTACATGCTGTCAAGCAAAAACCAATCCGTCGCTCACCACCTGGGACAAAATATAACAATTGACAGCTACAATTTCGGGGTAGTTAAGGAGTTTGTCTACCTCGGGGCAAACGTAAATTCCACAAATGACACCACAGTGGAGATCCGGCATAGAATCGCACTTGGCAACCGCTGCTACTTCGGCTTGTCCATACAAGTGGGGTCAAAACTCCTCACTCGAAAGACCAAAGACATGCTTTACAAAACGCTCATACTGCCAGTCTTGCTGTATGGAGCCGAAAGCTGGACGATAAGCAGGACAGCGGAGCTGATTTTGGGTTCTTTTGAAGGAAAATTCTGCGCCGGATATTTGGTCCTGTCTGTGAGGAAGGTTAATGCAGAAGAAGACACAACCGCGAACTCTACGAGCTGTACAAAGACATGGATGTAGTCCGGAAGGCAAAGATCCGTCGACTACACTGGTTCGGCCATATCGAGCGCATGGACATCAACGCTCCAGCTAAGAGGGTCTTCGACTCCGCGCCTCCTGGTTCGAGAAGAAGAGGAAGACCGAACCTCCGGTATAAAGACCAAGTAATCGCGGATGTAAGACATCTTGGTCTTGATAACTGAAAGCAGCGTGCTCGGGAACGTCAAGGATGGAAGGCAGCTTTAGCTCTGGCTCAGATCCTCCATGGATCGCTGGCCTGATAAGTAAGTAAAGATTCCAATTCATATTTCACGAATGTTCAGTCACTACCTACTTCACTTACTTAGGTGGAGCTACAGTCAGGTGTGAACATGGGCCTCGACCAACAAACTTCTCCAACTGGCACGGTCTTTCCCAGCTGTTTCCAGCGACACACTCCCAGCTGCTTAAGGTCCCCTTTCACCTGTGTGCGCCACCCTAGATTCGGTCGTCCTCTACTGTGTCGTCCTCAAAGAGACTCAAAGAGACCGGAGCTGTGTTACCCATTCGCTCTACATGGCCTAGCAATCTTAAATGTTGGATTCGTAGACCTCGTACTAGGCCGATGTCGCTGTACAGCCCGTATACATCGTCGTTGTATCTTCCCCTCCACCCCCGTTTATACAAACGTGACCATAGATTGAATGCAGAATTTTCATCTCTAAACAACTAAGGGCCTCCTCATCCGCTTTCGTTAAAGTCCAGAATTTTGCGCCATAGAGGAGGATCGGGATGATTAAGGTTTTGTACAGCGCAACTTTGGTCTTTCGAGAGAGGGCTCTACTTCTCAATTGCCTCTTGAGCCCAAAGAAGCAGCGGTTGGCAAATTTAATTCTGCGTTTTATCTCAGCGCTGGTGTTGTTGTCGTTAGCCACTAGGGAGTCAAGGTAGACGAAGTCTTTGACCACTTCGAATCTGTAGCTGCCAATTGTGACGTTCTGGCCGAGACGTGCGTTGGTGTTGCCGATAAACAGTATACAGAAGTGTACCCTTTCATATTCTCAGCATCAACTGTGACTCTACTACAAGTTGTCCAACTTCATCCCTACAGGCTTTCGCTCTGGCTTTATAGCCCTGGCATGATCGTTGTACTTTTTCGTGAACCTTGCAACGCAACTTTCGACAGCATGTGCAATGCTCCCAGACATCATGGCGTAGATGAAGCACTGATCTTGTGGGTCAACATTGACCGCTGATGCGGGCCTCGACCAGGGTGCCAAATCCGGCGTTAACAGGGGCTGCCCGCAAGGTGGCGTCCTGTCTCCGCTGCTATGGTGCATGGTGGTCGACTCACCGCTTGATGTCCTAAATGCTTCTGGAATATATGTCCATGCAGATGATGTCGCCGTTGTTTCTGTCGGCTCGCGCTTAGCGACTGTCCGTCTCAAAGCACAGGCGGCGCTAAATGTGATCGATGATTGGTGTACCAGGAATGGACTGTCGGTCAATCCTCTTAAGATCGATGTCGTTCTCTTGGCCAGAAGAAGGAAAAATACTGACATGACTCAGCTGGTACTTAAGTGCACTTCCATCCCGATATCCGAGGAGGCTAAGTATCTAGGAGTCATCTTAGATAGCAAGCTTCTCTGACCAAAACATGTTGAGTCAAAAACCACCAAAGCACTGTCAGCTTTCTGGCAATGCAAAGGAGCTTTTGGCAAAAGATGGGGTTTATCGCCGGTAAAGGTCCTCTGGCTCTACACGGCAATGATAAGACCTATAATCTCATGCCTCGGTTGTCTGGTGGAACAGACTAACACGCAAACACGTGTTTGTATAGCTTTGTCTCAGCTATACGAAGGCTGCTCTAGATGTTATGATGAATCTTCCACCTCTTGATATACATATCAAAGGATGTGCTGTGAAAGCCATGTCTCGTCTGAGTAGAAATGGCTTCTGGTACAACTCGCACAGGAATAACAGTATGCTTGCGCAAGCATTGTCCTGCAACGCCTGTCTCATGGACATGCCTTCTGATGCGTTGACGCCCTACTGCGCTGCAATTTCACAGTCGAGTTTCCATGACGTCAGGATTGGCTGTGGCTGGATACTGAACCTGGAAAGGATAGTCTTCACCTTTTCACGGATGGCTCCAGGTCTGGGAACGGGTCCGATGCTGGGGTCTTCTTTGAGCGCGAAAACATCCGACTGCACTTTGATGCTGATGCAAAATATGCATTTGTCGCCCAATCAGAGATATACGCAATTCTAATGGCCATACCCTATGTTGTGAAGCACAGGTGGAGGGGGAAAAGCATATGAGTCTGCAGTGAACGCCAAGCTGCACTCAAAGCCGTACGCAACCCCCTAACTAGCTCCAAATTAGTGCTTGAACTCAAGTCCTACAAGAGCTGGTAGACTAAATTCACTAAGGCTTGTAAAGCTAAATTCATTAAGGCTTGCATGGGTTCCAGGTCACTCTCGGATCCCAGGACATGAGATCTCTGATGAACTCGCCAGAATGGGTTCAGAGGAGAGCTTCTCAGGACCGGAACTCGATATAGGTCTACCTGTGTCCGCGGTAAATTCCTACATTAACGAATGGGTGTTGCGTGCCCTGATGTCTGCAGGAAATCTGCAGCATTCCTCCTGCCTATAAGGAGAATCGACTACATAAGGCTTGTGGGAGTCATTACGGGCCATTACACTTTTGCCAAGCATTTCTGCGTACTTGGCATCTATGAAACTTGGCAACTATGCTCCATATTGCGAGGAGGATGACACTGCAGAGCATGTCCTCTGTGATTGTTCCGCCTTGGCTCGCACACGGTGGCTCACCCCTGGAGCCGACGTGGTGTGTGCCGAATGTCTCAGCTCTATATCACTGAAGCTCCTCCTCACTTTTTCCGGAAAACGGGGAAAATACAGTGATGTAAGGTGTCTATCTGGAGTACAATGGGCCGGTGTTTGCGTCTGAGTGCTCCAACAGATAGCAGAAGCCTTCAACATAAAAACAAAACAAAAAAAAAACCTTGCGAGCGTCATTCCTGTGCTAGCATCTCTCCTCTCCCCGATCTCACGCTTTTCAGGCTCTCTTTCCTTTCTTTCTTAAAAGCGTGTGTTCCTCTTTCTTTTAGTGTTTACGAGCGGTACTCGTCGGTCCATGTAGCATGGCTTTGTAGGCGGTTTGCTTTGCTGCTTGGGCTTGCCCTAATTGCTCATCAAACCAGTGTTTTCTAGCTGACCGTGGCTCGAAATCCAACACATCAGAAGCAGCGTCTCTGATGACACGCTGGCTCCCACTGTTGTTCTGTGGTCTGTTCCGGTGTCATTGAGTTTGAGGGAAACTCGATCGGCAAAGGTTCTAGCGGTCTTCTGCGATTGTGCCTTTCCGACGTCAAATTTTTTTATCCAGCTGGACCCTGTATCATCCTTGATATCTTCATTCGTACCTTGGCTACAACAAGGTAGCGATGCGGGTCGATGTTTGCTCATCGGAAGGTTCGTACATCTAGGATGCTGGAGGAGTATCTGGTGGTAGATTGATCAGGTGATCGCCAGTTTCCTTTGTGAATATTGAGATGCGGGAATCGTGTGCTAGCCAGAAGGAGATTAAACTCCGCCAGGAAGTTGAGCAGCCGATGTAAATTTTCGGACGTGGTGTCGTATAGGTATTATTTCCCCGTGATCGACTCAAATATGTCTTTCTTGGTCATTTTCGGATTGTGTCATTGGGCATAGGTTCTGTCTAGAAGATCGTAGAATTTTGTTCTTTGAGTCGATTGTCTGGTCTGTTAAGGGACCTCACATTCCCGGTGAAGACTCTAAAGTCTTTAGTCGTTTGCAGGATCGTCAGCTTTTTAACCGTTTTTATCCGAGGCTTGTGGTTGTTTGGGTTTTTCCGTTATAGGGATGTTACCCCTAAGCACAATTCGCAACCTGGAGGGTCTGATTCCTTTTTCCCCAGGAACAAGGGATCGGGTTCACTACCTGGCGGGTGTCAGGGCAGCTATCCAGGGGGGGCCACGCGGAGGCTGTGTGTCAACTTGGATTGAGCAGGGACAGAGATCGAAGCTGTCGTTTGCCATGTTAAACGCGACCAACTTCGTTGCTCTGTCTGCTCGCTCCCTTTCCCCTGAATATTCAGTCTGAATGACTGACTGACTGACTGAATACTTAGTCATTAACGTTTATATACACATAAGCCGTTGAAGACTCTATTCCAATTGATCCCACGCTCATCAAAACGGCGGCGTGGAATAAACAATCACTGTGAATCACGTTCCGACGAAAGACAATAACTCAAATTACCCGTTGATCAGGCCTCCTGCAGCTCGGGCGTGAACAAATCGCCAATTGACCCACAGATCGCCATTATTATCAAACATTCAACCCATAATTGCCCCCGAAGCGGTTTCGGGTATAGCAGAAAACCAATGGAAAATACCATCAAATCTTACGATCCACATGATCTTAACCTGACTTACCCAACACTATACGAAATTAATATCGAAATAACTTAATGACGGCTGAGAGGGCGTACAGCCGACACGATCAGTTAAAAACCCATTGAAGATCATTACGAGATCCCCACGCCGATCACCTCGAAATCATAATCGATGATTTATGCGCCTAATCCCAGATCGACGCACACACACACACATAGATACTTGGTCCTCGTTCGATCGGATCGTAAATCTTTGATTTTTGTCATATCTCAGCAATTAAATCAGAGTAATCGCATTCGAATGATCGCGAGCCGCATTTCAACCCGTTCATAGCCCCACTCGTATCTGTCGTAATTGTCGAATTGGTTAATGCGAGTGTGATTCGCTCGAGAGATGCTGATAGGAACGTATTAATGCGCCGCCACTCTGGTGATAAATCACAAATGTAAAATGTGCCACAGAGCCGCGCTTCGAAACGGTTTGATTCTTAAAGGTTGTGTTGTTGCTGCTTTCGTTCCTGGATGGAGAGGAGTGGGCTGTGAACAGTCTTAGTGGGAATTGTCATAAAAATAATTATGACACGGAACACGGTCATTAATTCTGGAAATTGAGATTGAGTCTGTTCGCTTGCTGATTGAGTTGTTCCGCGAAGTCGTATTATCGAAGATACGTATGTATCTTTTGGCCGGAAGTGAACTACAACCATATCTATGTATAACGTATGCGATACTACGAATGATTTTCTCTCTAGACGGATATTTATTGGCGTTGCACTTCCTTATTTCGCAAGGATTACGAGTGAACATACATCCACTTGGAGTTACACTATCTCCGTTTCGTTCAAAAACTGAAATTGAATCCCTTAACCGAGTGGGAAAAAAGAGGACGTACTACCCAGACCCAGACCCAACACGCTCGGCGACACTTTATCCCCTACCCATCGACAGACGACTGGCAGAGTTGAAAAAGAGGATTTATCGAAAATGGAACTAATTTCCGGTGGTGGCAGGTTTTAATTGAAAATTTTGCATTTTGATGGAATTTCAATCGGTTTTTTTCACATCGAATCGAATCTCTTCTTTTATTGAATTCAATTGAGTTTTTTTGCTCCTTTCAATGCCTTTGTTGTTGTTTTTTTTGGTGTTTGCTACTGTGTTGTGGATCATATGTCATTTAACTGGAATGGAAGAAATGATAGCGTCCTGTTGAGTGGAATTAATTTGTAATATTTTATCGAGTGGAGGTTTTGAAGTTCATCTCCGACACAATTGACATTTTTCAAATTGGAATTCTATGAATAAAATTTCGCGCATATGGACGTTCAATCTAGATAGGGTAACGATTTTTTATTTTTTTTTGCTTTTAACTGTTGCCACTTTTAATGACTTCGGCATTCATTTTTTGTCTGTGGTTCGATGTACATAAGTAGATATTCATTTAGTTATCTATTCGCACAATTTTTAATTCAATTTCAAAATACCTAATTGTACTATATACTCTCAGCAGTTATATTTGCCTTTTTCATTAAGAATTGGAATTTCGAAAGAATTTATTTTTAATTATTTCATCAAACGAGCTAAGCTTACAGATTACGATTAAAAATATAAACAGAGATAAATTAATATACCTACAGGGTGCCCCACGAGCAGTGTGCCAAAAAGCTAGAGCGTGTAGGTCTGGCCAATGTATGTTGGCGTTACAGTCCATGAAGAACCTGAGCCGAGCTTCTCTCAATCACCCATGTTGTGTGTGATTTCATTTTCCCATAGGTGAAAGGGACCTACAGTTTTATTGCCGGTTCCGAACGGCGAATTTCGAGAAGCTTTTCATGACAATTTTACTACAGGAGGTTTTGTCAGAACCCCGCTGAGGAGAAACACCGTGAAAAATACGTTCGATGACATAGCTGTATTGGTGTGGGGGGGGGGGGGGTGGGGATCTATTCCCCCCGTTTAGGCGGGAGGGGCAATTTTCAAAAAAATTGGCTTAATTTGGAAAAGAAAAAAACTAAAAATCAACGGTTATATTCTTAATGCCGCGATATACTTTTTTGTAAAGCCAGAAACCTCTTCTTTCATTTAGTTCTTAAAAGAAGCTGTTTTAAGGAATGGTTTTTGAGAAACGAATTTTCAAACCCAAAATTTTGAAAAAAAAAAATTCGAACTAATTTTTTCCAAAATTTTATGTAATTAAGCATTTTTATTTTTTTTTTTTTCAAGAATTAAATTCTCTTATTAGTTTTCAGTTCAAAACAGAAAACCGGATGCATAAATGTCTTGTAGTTTTTGAGAAAATAAAAAAAAAAACCCAAACCACGAGTTTCTAAGAAAAACCTTTTTTTGTTGGTTTTAACGCGGCTAGACTTGTAGGCAAATTAATGTATGAAACATTGAACTGGTGTAAAATGGTACGGGTGTAACTTCTCGGTGTGAAGCACTCTCCATACTCTAGATTTGGGCACTCCAAGCATAATAGCTATCCTCCTCGTACCAAGGGAGGGATTACGTCGGACCAAATCCAAAAATCTTTCATCTATGATTGCTGATCCATCTGTAATTGATCTTTCGCTTCTTCCATGCTCTAGCGCTCCTTGCTCTTGCAGACGTAGGTGGATTCTTGAAAACGTGGTACGACTGGGACACCTCCGATTGGGATATCTTTCAGCGTATAGCTGAATGGTCGAGATCGTGCCATTTTACACCAGTTCGATGTTTCATACATTAATTTGCCTACAGGTCTAGCCGCGTTAAGACCAAAAAAATGGTTATTCTTAGAAAAAAGTGGTTTGGGTTTTTTTTTTTATTTCTCAAAAACTACAAGACATTTATGCATCCGGTTTTCTGTTTTGAACTGAAAACTAATAAGAGAATTTAATTCTTGAATGAAATAGTACTAAATTACATAAAATTTGAAAAAATTTAGTTAGATTTTTTTTTTCATATTTTTTTTTTCAAAATTTTGAGTTTGAAAATTTATTTCTCAAAAACTGTTCCTTAAAACAGCTTCTTTTAAGAACTAAATGAAAGAAGAGGTTTCTGGCATTGTGGATGTAACCGTTGGTTTTTAGTATTTTTTTCCAAATTAAGTCAATTTTTTAGAAAATTGCCCCTCCCGCCTAAACGAGGGGAATAGACAATGCCGCACGCCCAGTTGGTTGAGGTCCCTTTCCACCTGTGCGCGCCACCTAGGGTGCGGCCGTCCTCTATTTCTTCGTCCCTCGGGGTTCGATTCAAAAACTCTGCGGGCTGGAGCTGTGGTGTCCATTTCCTCTACATGGCCTAGCCATCTTAGGCGTTGGATCCGTAGACGCCTGACTAGGCTCATGTCGCTGTACAACCCGTACAGTTTGTGATTGAATCTTCTCCTCCTACCCCCCTCAGTGTTTATGGGACCGAAAATCGTACGCAGAATCTTTCTCTCGAAACAACCAAGGATTTCCTCTTCCGCTTTAGATAAAGTCCATGTTTCTGCGCCGTATAACAGGACCGGAATAATTAAGGCCTTATATAAGGTCAACTTCGTCGTACGAGAGAGGGCTCTACTTCTCAGCCTCTTGAGCAAAAAGAAGCAGCGGTTGGCATAAGTAAGTCTGCGCTTGATTTCGAAACTGGTGTCGTTGTTCCAAGTCACTGCGGAGCCGAGGTATATGAAGTCCTTAACTACCTCAAACTTATATCTGCCAATATGAACGTTCTGTCCAAGACGTCGGCGGTAAATGTCCTTTTTCGATGACAGCAGATATTTAGTCTTGCCCTCATTAACTGCCAAACCAATTTTTTCCGCCTCCATCTTAATACTCGCAAACGCCTCATTGACATCTCGCTGCGATCTACCTATTATGTCAATGTCGTCGGCGTATGCAAGAAGTTGCGAGGATTTGAAATAGATTGTGCCTCTTGTATTGGCCTGTGATTTTTGCACAATCATTTCTAATATGATGTTAAAGGACTACCAAAGGCCTCGTAGGGGTAGCATCTGCCGACGGATGCTGGCCCACAAAAAGCGAATAAGAACCTCTGCAGCTGAACATCTTGCAGCTCTGCTAGTCAGGTCCTACTTCCACCTCCTCGTGGTGCCATCTGGAAGCTTCCTTACAAGGGAAATTACTGACGGAAAAGGCCGAATGGCGAGTATTCTGCGCCACCAAACAGGATTAGTGTCGGTTGGGCTATGGTCTAGCAAACCATAACCGTAAAACCACTGATTGCTCAGAAACAAAAAGCAGCATCGGATAATCAAACGGAACGGATCTAAATACAAAAGAATACCTCAAATTAATTAGCGAGCAAACAAAATAAAATGTCCTTGAAGCGTTCTCTCGAAATAAGAAAATCTGTTTTTCTATTGAATTCATTAAATGATCTTAGGGATCTAGTAATTGGTTCATTCTGGCCATAGTTTGTTCGATGCCCACTGAGGTAAAACATGAGGCGAATGCTAAGCGGTCCCTCAGCAGCATAAATTGGAAACTTTGACAAAAGTACGGGACTTATAATACTTGAACACAAGATGTCTCTCGCAAACATAATACGGATGCTGGCCTGCTAAAAAGCGAGAAGAGCCACCGCAGTCGAACACCTTGCGGCACTGTTAGTAAGTTCTATCACCACCTCCTCGTGGTGCCATCTGGAGATTTCCTATGGAAATCGCAGACGGGGAAGGGCGAATGGCGAGCATCCTGCGCCAAAAAACGGGATTAGTCGGTTGGGCTACGGCCTAGTAAACCGTAACCCTAAAAAAACCACAAACTCCGAAACAACCACAAGCCTCGGATATAACGGACTGGATTAATGTTGACGGCCCTTGCAAAAACCGAAACGATCTTCGGCTTTCTACGTGGAATGTTAGGCCCCTAAACAGGCCACGTGCAGCCAAACAACTTGCGGACGCCTAGACCGCTAAAAAGCGGACATAAATGCCATCCAGGAAATGCGATGGAATGGACCGGGCATAAAGCGGATTAAAAACAGCGATATTTACTATTGCGTCTGCTACAGGGAGAGAGGAGATAGGATTGTTCGGATGCGGATTTGTTGTTCGAGGCGGACTAAGGCAAAAAGTCCTAAGCTATCGGCATGGGAGCGAACGCCTCATAACGATCCGTATCAAGACTAAATTCTTTAACATCAGCTTGATCTGCGCCCACGCCTCCACGGAAGACAAGGATGACTCCGCCAAAGATGAATTCTACGATCTCCTAGACAGAACGTATGCCCAATGTCCCTGCTATGACATCAAAATTGTACTAGGAGACTTCAACGCTAAGCTGGGTAAGGACAGCATATTTGAACGAGTCATCGCAAACATAGCCTACACGACACCACCTCCGATAACGGTCACAGGCTGATCGATCTTGCTACGGGGCGAAATCTCCTTCTAGCCAGTACGCGCTTCCCGCACCTCGATATACACACAACTACATGGCGGTCTTTTAATCAATCGACCACCAACCAGATTGATCACATCGCAATCGACGTCAGACACTCCCCCACTATTCTTGATGTTCGAACTTTCTGAGGGGCTAACATCGTCTTGGACCACTATCTTGTAGTAGCCAAGATGCGCCTACGGTTATCACGAACGCAGCGGAGTAGAGTAAGAATACAAAGTTATGAATGTCGGAAAGCTACAATCGCCAGAAACCGCTCGTGGTTTTACCGATCGCGTCTCCCAATACATCTCAACCCTCCACGCTTTCAATAGAACAGCAGTGGAACCTTTGCATACAAGCCCTGAAAAGCTCTGCATCCGAAGTTTTGGGCTTCAAGGCTCCACCACGAAGAAAACCTGGTTCGATGACGAGTGCAGGAGGATTAACACAGCGAAGCAGGATGCATATAAAGCCTCGCTGCATAAAAGAACAAGAGCAGTTCGTGAGCTCTACTGCAGGCGTGACGTTCGAAAGTTTTGTCAACAGATAATGCGAACATGACTTACTTACTTATCAGGTCTGCGATCCATGGAGGATCTGAGCCTGAGCTATAGCTGCCTTCCATCCTTGACGGTCCCGGGCACGCTGCTTCCAGTTGTCAAGACCAAGATGTCTTACATCCGCGATTACTTGGTCTTTATACCGGAGGTTCGGTCTTCCTCTTCTTCTCGAACCAGGAGGCTCGGAGTCGAAGACCCTCTTAGCTGGAGCGTTGATGTCCATACGCTCGATGTGGCCGAGCCAGTGTAGTCGACGGCTCCTTGCCTTCCGGACTACATCCACATCTTGGTACAGCTCGTAGAGTTCGCGGTTGTGTCTTCTTCTCCATTCACCTTCCTCACAGACAGGACCAAATATCCGGCGCAGAATTTTTCTTTCGAAAGAACCCAAAATCAGCTCCGCTGTCCTGCTTATCGTCCAGCTTTCGGCTCCGTGCAGCAAGACTGGCAGAATGAGCGTTTTGTAAAGCATGACTTTGGTCTTTCGAGTGAGGAGTTCTGACCCCAGTTGTTTGGACAAGCCGAAGTAGCAGCGGTTGCCAAGGGCGATTCTACGCCGGATCTCCACTGTCGTGTCATTTGTGGAATTTACGTTTGCCCCGAGGTAGACAAACTCCTTAACTACCTCGAAATTGTAGCTGTCAATTGTTATGTTTTGTCCCAGGTGGTGAGCGACGGATTGGTTTTTGCTTGACAGCATGTATTTCGTTTTGTCCTCATTGATCTTAAGGCCAATTCGTTTCGCCTGTTCTTCAATCGCCGTGAATGCTTCCACAATGCCACGGCGAGAACACGCGATGATGTCGATATCATCCGCGTATCCTAGCAGCTGGATGGACTTGTAAAAGATAGTGCCTTCCCTGTTGACGCCTGCCCGTCGCACTATCTGCTCCAGCACCAGGTTGAAGAAGTCACATGACAGCGCATCTCCTTGCCGAAATCCGGTGCATGTTTCGAATGGTTCCGAGGTCCTAGAACCGAGTTGCACGGTGCATCGCGTGTTTTTTAGCGTGGCGCGACACAACTGGATCAGTTTTACCGGGATCCCGAATTCGGCCATCGCCCCAAACAGTGCTTCACGATGAATGCTGTCGTATGCGGCTTTGAAATCGATGAAAAGATGGTGTGTATCGATTTGAAACTCGTTGGTCTTTTCCAGGATTTGTCGAAGTGTGAAAATTTGGTCTATAGTTGATTTGCCGGGCCGGAAGCCGCACTGGTAGCTGCCGATTAGTGCGGTGCAAAATGGTTTTAGACGTTCACACAATACGCTGGACAGGATCTTGTATGCGACATTGAGCAGGGATATACCTCTATAGTTCTTGCAAGAGGTAGGATCGCCTTTTTTGTGGATGGGGCATATAGAGCTGGTATTCCAGTCGTCGGGCATGCTCTCATCTTCCCAAATTCTGCAGATGATCTGGTGCATGCTCCCTACCAGAACATCGCCGCCAGCCTTGAAGAGCTCTGATGGCAAGCCATCTGAGCCTGCGGCCTTGTTGTTCTTCAGCTTCTGAATAGCTGTGCCGACTTCTTCTATGCTGGGTGGGAGGACTACTTCAGCGGCTGGAGTTGGGATTTCCTCGGTCCCTACCACTCTCTCTTGGTCATGCTCGTTAAGCAGCTGCTGGAAGTGCTGCTTAAATACATCCACTATTCCCTGCGGGTCGGTGACAAGATTACCCTCGCAGTTTCGAAGAGCCAGGGTGCCCTTTTTGAAGCCTCCTGCAAGGCCTTTGACTTTCTTGTAAAAGGCTCGTATTTTATGTTTATCCCTAGACTCCTCGATATCCTTGAGCTGGGAGGCTGCGAAGATTCTTTTCTTTTGTCGCAGTAGTTTCTTCTCCTCCCTTCTTCTGGCTCGGTACTCTTCTCGCGCTGCCCTGGTTTTCCTCTGCAGCGCCTTTTGGTACGCCTCGTCGGTTGCTGCCTTTTTCTGCTCACACTCGCCATCATACCACGGGTTTCTTGTCGGGGGTGGTAGGTATCCTAAGGTGGTTTCGGCTACTTCCTGAATGGCTGAGCGGCAATGCAGCCACATATTATTGGCATTTGTGTTCGACATAGGCATACCGTAGAGTCTTTCGCTCAGCTGCTCCCTGTAGACTCTGGCAACCTCCGGTGTGCTCAGGCGCCCAATGTCGTACCTCCTCCTGATGGGCTGGTGCAGCTTTCTGAAATTGGACAGTCGAGCTCTGAATCTTGCTGCTACGAGGAAGTGGTCAGAGTCGACATTTGCCCCTCTGAATGTTCGCACATCCAGGATGTTTGACGCGTGCCTTGCGTCAATGAGCACATGGTCGATTTGGTTGGCGGTTCGACCGTCCGGAGATCGCCAGGTTGCTGTGTGGATTCGCTTGCGAGGGAATCTTGTGCTACTTATCACCGCATTACGAGCTGTCGCAAAGTCGGCGAGTCGGAAGCCGTTATCTGTTGTTGTATCGTGGAGGCTGTGCTTTCCGATCACTCCGCCAAGGGTGTTTTCCTTTCCGATTTTGGCGTTGAAGTCCCCGAGCACGATTTTTACATCGTACTCCGGACAAGCTCCGTAGGCGTTGTCCAGGAGGTCATAGAAGTCCTCCTTGATAGGGTCTTCAGCCTCGTCGGTAGGGGCGTGTGCACATATAAGGCTGATGTTATAAAATCTGCCTCTGATGCGGATCACAGCCAGGCGATCACTTATAGGTTTAAAGTCGATGACCTTCGACCTTAACCGCTTTCCCACGACAAATCCGCATCCCAGTAAGTGCAACCTTTTGTGACAGCTGTAATAAATGTCGCAATTTTTCTTCCTAATCATACCGTTTCCTATCCAGCGTATTTCCTGGACCGCAGTAATATCCGCCTTGTACTGCGTGAGGATTCCTTCTAGTTTATGAGCAGCTCCGGGAGTGTACAGGGTTCTGACATTCCAGGAGCATACTCGCAAATCGTGTTCCTTTTTCGTGCGTTGTCGTCGTCGAGTATCCGTCCGTGTATCCGAGGCATCTTGCTCATCCATAACTTTGGGTTTTTTTTACGTGGGCGGATTGTTAGCCCGCCGCACAACCGCCATTCTGGTCGGGATTTTTTTCGCTGCATACGTTTGTTCACCTCCCAACGGTTGTTGAAGAGGCTATCCAGAGGGCGCCGCGAGGAGGCCGTATGTCAACTTGACCCGGGCATTTAAACAGGGATCGTTGCTGGCATCTCGCCAGGTTGAGAGCAATCAACAACAAATGCGAACAAATGCGAACATGGCAAGGTAATAAAGCCAGAACAGAAGCCTGCAGGGATGAGAACGGTCACCTAGTAGTTGAGCGGCGATGTTAGTCAATATACCGCTGTCAATCAAAATGATCCATTTCTAGTCGACAAAGACCGCAGACAAGTCCGTCCCCCTGACCTCGACGAAGTTAAGATTGCCATATCGAAACTCATAAAGCTGCCGGCGCAGACGGACTGTCTGGTGAGCTTTTCAAGGCAGCTGGGGATGACCTGGTTAGGAGCATGCACCAGCTCATCTGTAAGAGCTTCAGAGGAAAGCATGCCCGAGGAATGGAGTCTCAGCATCGTATGCCCGATCCACAAGAAAGGAAACCCCCCTGACTGCGTCAACTACAGAGGAATAAGTCTTCTTAACATCGCCTACAAAATCTTCTCTGCTGTTTTGTGTGAACACCTGAAGCCTTTTGTAAATAGGCTGATAGGTCAGATCAGTGCAGATTCAGGCCAGGGAAGCCCACCTTCGACCAAATCTTCACACCACGGCAGATCCTGGAAAAAGTCAATGAATTTCAAGTCGACACTCACCACCTATTTGTCGACTTCAAAGCCGCTATGTCTACCTTTGGCATCCCTGCTAAACTCTACAGACTATGCAGGATCACTCTGGAGAATACTCGTTGCTCCATCCGAATCGGTGCAGATCTGACCAATAGTTTTGATGTGAAAAAAGAATTTAAGCAGGGCCAACACAAGAGGCACAATTTATTTCAAGTCCTCACAACTCCTTGCATATGCGGATGGCATTGACATAGTCGGAAAAACAAAGCGAGATATCAGTGAGGCGTTTCCGAATATTGAGGCGTAAACGAGGGCAAAACGTCATTAAAGAACGACGCTCACCACCGACGCCTTAGCCAGAAGGTTTGTATTGGCCGATATGTATAAGTTTGAGGTAGTCAAGGACTTCGTCTATCTTGGCTCCGCAGTGACCTGGAACAACGACATCAGTTCCGAAATCAAACGCAGAAACACTCTTTGGGCTCAGGAAGCAATTGAGTAATATAGCCCTCTCCCGACCGACAAAGTTGACTCTATACAAGACCCTGATTATCCCAATCCTGCTATAGGGCGGAGAAGCATGGACACTATCAAAAGCGGATGAAGAGGCCCTTGGTCGGTTCGACAGCAGGATTTTGCGCGTGATTTTCGGGCCTATAAACGCAGACGGGGGATGGAGGAAAAGATTTAGCCACGAGCTTTACAGGCTGTACAACGACATGAGTCTAGCCAGGTGCCTTAGATGGCTAGGCCATGTGGAACGAATGGACACCACAGCCCCAGCCCGGAGAGTCATTTAATCCAATCCCGAGGGAGGGACAAACAGAGGACGGCCGCACTTAAGAAGGAAAGGAAACTCAGCCAGCTGCAAGAAAGTGGTGGCAGAAGTTGAGCCTCGAACCAAGGATTATGCACTGGCTCTAACAGCAGTCATAAGGCCTATACTCCTATACGACATCGTAGTTTGGTGGACTGCTCTGGACAAGGCAGTTTGTCGAAACCTGCTGGGGAAAGTGCAAAGATCGTCCAGCATATACATAAGTGGTGGGATCAGATCGACCCCCACGGAGGCCCTAAACGTTCTACCACATTCCCACCATTGAACCTCTCCAGCAAACAAGTTGCTGCCTGGGCGGCCCTACGGATTAGAGGGATAGAAAAATGGTCCACATCACATAAAGGCCATACTAGCATTCTTAACGGGGGCGCCCCGGTGAAGTTGTTATTGTGTTCGACTCTGGCGCACGATGAGCAAGTTCGGATCCCGATAACACCAACGCTATAGAATGTTTATTTCACGGCGTTCATCCTCGGCGGAGTACTGGTAAAACCCCCCGTAGTATACTTGTCATGAAAAAGCTTCCCGACTCCAACTATTCGGAATCGCCATGTAAAAAGCAATCCACACACAGTATGGAGGATTGAGAGAAGCTTGGCTCTGGCCCTTACGGGCTGTACCATCCCACAGAACGTGTTCACTAAGAACTGCGAAATTATCTTTCCATCCCGGGAAGAAATGGACTGAAGGGAAAGTCATACTTAAGGACTCGATGCCCTCTATACCGATGGCTCTAAGATGGAGTCGGGTAAGTAGGGGAGTCTTTTCCAAGGAACTTAACCTCAACCCATCATTTAGACTCCTAAAGCGATAACGGAGGCCCTTGCATGGCTTAGAATCAACGTAATATCCGTTAGGGGTATTATCATTTGCACGTACAGCCAATCTGCGATAAAATCCTTGGCCGCGGTAACCCACAAATCAAAAACATCCCTTAACTGCCTCCTATAACTGACGAGATGGCTGAACAGTTCAACATTGAAATAATGTGGATTCACGAGCATAGGGATATTCCAGGAAACTGCGCGGCCGACGAAATCGAAATGTTAGGGTCAAGCACATTAAGTTTTCTTTGGGAATTGAAGGTAAAGCCTTCAATGGAACAAAAGTAACACCGGCTTTATCGCTAGACAAATCTGGCCTAAGCTAAACTTAAGACAGACCAGGGGCCTTGTGGCGACCAAAAGAGAAACCTTAAGCGCTTTTGTGAGTGTCATTACATGTCACTGTACCACTGGAAAACATGTCTTGAAACTAGGGCCACCTTCCAATGACTTCTGCCGTGGCTGCGTGGATGAGAAGGAAGAGGTATCAATTCGCCACCTCCTCTGTTCTAGTCGCTCTTTTGCGAATCGCAGGAGGATCTACCTCGGCGCGCCCTTCTACGATAACTTAAGTGAGCTTACTTACTTATCAGGCCAGTGATCCATGGAGGATCTGAACCTGAGCTATAGCTGTCTTCCATCCTTGACGGTCCCGGGCACTCTGCTTCCAGTCATCAAGACCAAGATCCGCGATTACTTGGTCTTTATACCGGAGGTCCGGTTTCCCTGCTCCTCTCGAACCAGGAGGTTCGGAGTCGAAGACCCTCTTAGCTGGAGCGTTGATGTCCATGCGCTCGATGTGGCCGAGCCAGTGTAGTCGACAGATGTTTGCTTTCCGGACTACGTCCCCATCTTTGTACAGCTCGTAGAGTTCGCGGTTGTGTCTTCTTCTCCGTTCACTTTTCTCACAGACAGGACCAAATATCCGGCGCAGAATTTTTTTTTCGAAATAACCCAAAGACAACTCCGCTGTTCTGCTTATCGTCCAGCTTTCAGCTCTGCAAGACTGGCAGTATGAGCGTTTTGTAAAGCACGACTTTGATCTTTCGAGTGAGGAGTTTTGACCCAAGATTTTTGGACAAGCTGAAGTAGCAGCGGTTGCCAAGGGCGATTCTATGCCGGATCTCCACTGTGGTGGAGTTTACGTTTGCCCCGAGGTAGGCAAACTCCTTAACTGCGTCGAAATTGTGGCTGTCAATTGTTATATTTTGTCCCAGGTGGTGAGCGACAAATTGGTTTTTGCTTGACAGCATGTACTTCGTTTTGTCCTCACTGACCTTAAGACCAACTCGTGAATGCTTCCACAATGCCACGGCGAGAACACGCGATGATGTCGATATCATCCGCGTATCCTAGCAGCTGGACGGACTTGTAGAAGATGGTGCCTTCCCTGTTGACGCCTGCCCGCTCACTATCTGCTCCAGCACGAAATCCGGTGCAAGTTTCCAACGGTTCCGAAGTCCTAGAACCGAGTTGCACGGTGCATCGCGTATTTTTTAGCGTGGCGCGACACAACTGGATCGGTTTTCCCGGGATCCCGAATTCGGCCATCGCACCAAACAGTTCTTCATTATGAATGCTGTCGTATGCGACTTTGAAATCGATGAAAAGATGGTGTGTATCGATTCGAAACTCGTTGGTCTTTTCAAGGATTTGTCGAAGTGAAAAATTTGGTCTATAGTCGATTTGCCGGGCCGGAAGCCGCACTGGTAGCTGCCGATTAGCCATCTGAGCCTGCGGTCTTGTTGTCCTTCAGCTTCTGAATAGCTATGCCGACTTCTTCGATGCTGGGTGGGAGGACTACTTCAGCGGCTGGAGTTGGGATTTCCTCGGTCCCTACCACTCTCTCTTGGTCATGCTCGTTAAGCAGCTGCTGGAAATGCTGCTTAACTACATCCATATTCCTTGCGAGTCGTTGACAAGCCTCCTGCAAGGTCTTTTGCTTTCTTGTAAAAGGCTCGGGTTATATGCTTATCCCGAAGATTATTTTCTTTTGTCGCAGTGGGTTTTTTTCCTGCCTTCTTCTGGCTCGGCACTCTTCTTGCGCTGCACTGGTTTTCTCTGCAGCGCCTCTTGATACGCCTCGTCGGTTGCTACCTTTTTCTGCTCACACTCGCCACACACGGGTTTTTTGTCGGGGCTGGTAGGTAGGTATCCTAACGTGGTTTCGGCTACATCCTGAATGGCTGAGCGGCAATGCAGTTACATATTATTGGCATTTCTGTTCGACGTAGGCATACCGTAGAGTCTTTCGCTCAGCTGCTCCCTGTAGACTCTGGTAACATCCGGTGTGCTCAGGCGGCTAATGTCGAACCTCCTCCTGGAGGGCTGGTGCAGCTTTCTGACATTCAACAGTCGAGCTCTGACTCTTGCTGCTACGAGGAAGTGGTCAGACTCGACATTTGCCCCTCTGAATGTTGACGAGTGGCTTGCGTCAATGAGCACATGGTCGATTTGGTTGGCGGTTCGACCATCCGGAGATCGCCAGGTTGCTGTGTGGATTCGCTTACGAGGGAATCTTGTGCTACTTATCACCGCATTACGAGCTGCCGCAAAGTCCGTGAGTCGGAAAACGTTATCTGTTGTTGTATCGTGGAGGACGTGCTTTCCGATCACTGCGCCAAGGGTGTTCTCCCTACCGGCAGGGTTCTTTTCAGTTTATGAGCAGCTCCAGGGATGAACAGGGTTTTGGCATTCCAGGAGCATACTCGCAAATCGTGTTCCTTTTTCGTGCGTTGCCGTCGTTGAGTATCCGTCCGTGTTTTTTAACGTGGGCGGATTGCTAGCCCGCCGTACAACCGCCATTCTGGTCGGGGTTTTGTCGCTGTATACGTTTGTTCACCTCCCAACGGTTGTTGAAGAGGCTATCTAGAGGGCGCCGCGAGGAGGCCGTGTGTCAACTTGACCCGGGCATTTAAACAGGGATCGTTGCTGGCATCTGGCCAGTTTGAGAGCGATCGACAACTTTACCCTGTATGTCCGAGCCAATGCCCTCCTACTTAAGTGAGCTGGTAGATAGCCAGTAGATGTAAAAATAACTCGAATTCATTGCTTCATCAGGAACTGATTGGTTTTCAGGTGGCGGACCTGGCTAATATGATCCAAGCGGTATCACAGTGGGCCGACTTTGGCCTATCTGTGGCGTATGGCAACCACTAAAACCTAACCTAGCAACAAACAGCTCAAACTATTTTTCTCAGTGTATGAAATAGATAAACAGCCCTCTTAAGCACGAACTATGCAAAATAGTCGGTTAAGCACGCCGAACTCCTATCGATTGTCTTCAGCGCAGCTACACTTTGTGTAAAACAATTCATGCACTCTAGGTAACAACACCACAGTTCTACCACCCGAGGTGTGCGAAGAAAGTTCGACGCGAGGCATGCAAGCAAGACGTTTGAATGGAGTCATTCGTGAGAACACCACCTACAAACTGGAAACAATACAGACTTGAGCTATTTGGGTCACAGCTGGTTACGCTCATTACAATTTCATCATTACTTCTTGATGAAGTGGGATGTGCCCTGCAACATCCTACCAGCTCCTTCACTTTCTATTGCAAGTTTCCCTGTTATCACTTGACTCAGATGCACTCGGGAGTATTTGAAAACACTTCCGTCCTAAAGCAATTCTCAAGACCCATCGCTGACCAGTGCATCTCGCATAAACATTTCGCAATAAAATTACCCAATCGCCGGAATCCAATCTTGAACTTTCTCATTTCCTCTCTTCCTAATTTCTTGGCCACAACAACGACGATGACTTGCCTCATCCCTGCCCCAATGCAAGTGTTAGGTACTTGAGCGTACAATGAAATTCCATGTGCAATTATCAAGTCGATTCATACTTCCATTAAGAGGTTATAACTTTTAATTAACCAAGCAAACGATCGACATTCGAGCGGCACCATGTTGCCCCGGCAGTTGCCGTCGACGTGGATGGATTGTATCTAATGGAATCACAAACGTTTCTATTAATTGGCCGCAAACAATTCATTGGCTGGTAGTGTCGGAATTGATTGACTCATTTTCGAAATGAAGTTGTTTGGTCTGATGATGATGATGCGGTTTTATGATGACAAAATCACTGGATGCGGATACATTAACGTTTAGCAGCTTAAAGTTGAACGATCACCGGCGGTTGTTGGTTGTCGATTGCTGACGCTCTAGGCCATGTGTGGGATGGTGAGGATTGGTAGAGGATTCTTT
The DNA here is from genome assembly GCA_951905685.1 of Eumerus sabulonum. Lineage (NCBI taxonomy): Eukaryota > Metazoa > Arthropoda > Insecta > Diptera > Syrphidae > Eumerus > Eumerus sabulonum. The sequence goes on from OX645060.1 coordinate 237,772,541, forward strand.
TATTGACGCAAATAACATGGTGCCGATTAGCCGAAGGGCTGAAGATGATGGGTCTTGATGGGGTCTGACGCGAAACGAATGTTATTGCGACTCGGAATGCTTGCGACGAACGGGAATGATGGGAGATGGACAATCACGACTTGGTTGGTTCGGTTGATCTATGATCGGTGTGGTTGATTAGAAAGCTGGTGAGGCAGTTGATTGACATCAGGTGAACGCTGTGTTGTGAGATGTCTTGCGGAAATCAGTAGGTGGTCTTCTTCTAAGGAGATGCATTCAAGCAGATGTGATCTTTGTGGTTAGTGGGGCGGGAAAAGCTGATGCTGAAAGGTGGGAGAAGTAAGTTTCTACATTAATAGTCCCTGGAGGTGCTGGTTTTATAGTAAGATAGAGAAAGACACTCGAGATTTATCTTTAGCCCTATTGATTTGGACTATTTAAGCTTATTGCGAGCTACTTAATTCTGAAACTTAAACAATCCAAGCTTAAAAATAGCTGAAAAACCTAAACTGACTACAAGAACTTAACCTAGAAAGGACTAAGTTAGGAGGACGAGCGGATGATCTACGAATGCGGGCAATGTTTTTTTTTTGTCGGAGGCTTCTGCTATCTGTTGGAGCACTCAGACGCAAATACTGGTCCATTGTACTCCAGACAGACGACTTACATTAATATAATTTTTCTCTTTTCCGGAGAAAGAGAGAAAGGGTTTCAGTGATACAGAGCTAAGAGATTCAGCACACACCACTGTACGAGAGCAAAGGCGGGACAGTCGCAGAGAAAATGTTCTGCTGTGTCATCCTCCTCGCAACATGCAGCACAAGTAGGCGTCTCATTTATGGCAAGCACGCGGAGATGCTTACCAATAGTGTAATGGCCCGTAATGACTCCCAAAAGCCTTCTGCAGTCTATTCTCCTTAAAGACAGGAGGAATGCTGCAGATTTTTTGCAGACATCAGGGCCTACGGCTTAGTCATCCTGCAACCTGGACAATCCCTCCATCTACGGTTGTGTGTATTAAACACCCAGTCGTTAATGTAGGAATTTACCGTGGACGCAGGTAGATCTAGGGCGGGTTCATGTCCTGAGAAACTCTCCTTTGCACCCATTCTGGCGAGTTCATCAGAGATCTCAATTCCTGGGATCCCAGATTGACCTGGAACCCATACAAGCCTTAGTGAATTTAGTCCACCGACTCTGTTCAAGAAGGTCTTGAGTTCATGCACTTATTTGGAGCCAGTTGAAGGGTCGGACACAGCCTTGAATGCAGATGCTTTTTCCCTTCCATCGATATCTCTTACTAAGAGACATACGCTCCTTTATCTAACGAGAAGTGCAGTCAGATCTTTTCGCGCTCAAACAAGACCCCAGCTCTGGACCACCGTCTGGACCTGGAGCCATCTGTGAAAATACGAAGACTTTTCTTTCCGGTTTCAGTGCCAAGCCAGAGCCAGTCCTGAAGCCATGGAAACTCGACTGTGAAATTACGGCGCAGTAGGATAACAGGTGTCAGTGCGATAGAAGGCATGTCCATGAGAGAGTAGTCGCAGGACATTTCTTGCGCAAGCACACTGTTAATCCTGTGCGAGTTGTACCAAAAGCCATTTCTCTTGTGACAAGACATGGTTTTCAGTGCACACCCTGAGACAAACCGTTCTTTGGAGTTTGGTGAAAGAGGCTGCGACGTGTTTACCGGTAAGCCTGTTCCACCAGACAACCGATGCATATGAGATTGTAGGTCTTATCATTGACATTTAATCCACAGGACCTTTGCCGGCGATAAACCTATTTTGCCAAAGCTCCTTTGCATTGCCAGAAAGCTGACAGCGCTTTAGTGGTTTTTGACTCAACATGCTTTGACCAAAGAAGCTTGCTATCTAAGATGACTCCCAGGTAGGTACTTAGTTTCCTTGGATACCGGAATGCGTTTTAGTTCTCTTCCTTTTCGTGAAGAGAACGACATCGGTCTTAAGAGTGTTAACCGACGGCAGCGACAGCCCATTTCTTGTACACCATCGATCATATTTAGCGCCGCCTGTGGTTTGAAACGGACATTCGCTAAGCATGAGCCGACAGAAAGGACGACAACATTATCGGCATAGGCCTGGTCATAGATTCTAGGGGCATTGAGAGCATTAAGCAGAGAGTCGACCACTATGCACCTTAACAACGGAGACAGGATGCTGCCTTGCGGGCAGCTCCACCATAAGGGCATGGAACAGTTGCTGAGATCTACAATCAACGTGAAAATTCGGCTGGTTCCTCCCGAATCCTCTCGACAACATCTAGGACCCAAACCACTGCACTCCGTTCAGGTTGTCTGTCAAACATTATGACACATGATGAACGGGTTCGGATCCCAATAGCACCAACGCCATCGAATGTTTACTTCGCGACGTCCCTTCTCGGCGAGGTACTACCGAAACCTTTGGTAGTATGTTTGCCTTCGAAGAGTCGTCGAGGAGTACTCCGTACCAAGATCGAATTCCGGTCAGTCAAAAGGTATCCTACCCGCCTGAAATAAGACAAATAGTAAACGAAAAACGGAAAGTGCGGAAGCGATGGCAACAAACTCGCGCGCCGCTGGATAAAGCCCGATTAAACCACTTGTGTAATTCGCTCAAAAGGGCAATTAAAGACTACAAGAATGAACGTATCGGCATTTATCTAGAAAACTTGAGAAAGAATCAAATTACTCTCTTTGGAGAGCTGTGCTCAAAAGCCGCAAATCCAGGCACCACCAATAAGAAAAGGTCGAGGCGTATGGGCTAAGGAAGATAAGGAAAAAGCAGGCACCTTCGCCGGTTACCTAGAGGATACTTTTAAGCCCATCCAGGGCCAACCGGTCCAGGATAACGACAATCGCTCGAATACAGAAACGGACTATCGACTACCAGCAGCCACGCTCTCGGAACTTAAAAAAGTATTAAAATCGTTAAAGTCGAACAAAGCTCCTAGTTACGACTTAATCACGGGAGAAATTCTTTAAGCATTGCCGAAGAAAGCACTTCTTAAACTTCTTTTTCTCGTGAATGCGGCACTAAGATTAGAACATGTACCAAACCAATGGAAAGTCGCAGAAGTTATCATGGTTCCGAAACCCGGGAAACCGCCGACTGAAGTTACGACGTATAGACCGATTTCTCTTCTACCGGTCATCTCCAATATATTCGATAGAATTCTACTTAATCGACTTAAGCCAATTGCTGAAGGTCTCTTACCGGATCATCAGTTTGGTTTCAGAAGCAAGCATTCCACCATAGATCAAGTAAATCGAATAACTGATGTAATTGAAAAAGCGCTAGAATAAAAGTTAATTTGTTCAACCGTTTTTCTTGACATCTTACAAGCCTTTGATAAAGTATGGCACAAAGGCTTGGAGTACAAACTACGACCTGTTCTACCAGAACAGCTTTGTAATATTCTAAGATCCTACCTATCACACAGACTCTTCCGTGTTAAACACGGAAATGAATATTCCGGGCTGAAGGCGATAACGGCCGGTGTACCGCAGGGTAGTGTTTTAGGCCCGCTATTATACTTACTTTATACTCGTGATATACCACAGACAGAAGGCACTGTATTAGCAACGTTTGCCGATGACACTGCCATCCTGGCAGCAGGTAAAACAGTTGAAGAAGCAAATGTCCAACTACAGTATGCTGTAAATCGTGTAAGTAATTGGACAAAGAGATTTTGCTCGTAGACACAAACGAAGACTAGAGGAACACGCTAATAATGCTGTACTTCCAATTTTAGATGAAGATAACCTATTACGCCGTCTACAAAGAACCAACCGTTCGATTTTGCGCGATAATAAATAAATAATTACTCGTGTGAACTGGCCAGCTCTGCAGGAACCATCGCTGGAAGGTGACCTGCCACATTTTAACTTATGTATAGCTTCTTTTTTTTTCTTCTTTTCTCCTCTGATGTGAATAAACAACTACTGGATAAGTACAAGAGCTCAGTTGTAGTCTAGCACTAAAAATACCTTTGAAGGGAGGTGCTTTTTAGTGAGTAGGACTCTCCCACTACTATGAGCACACGCTGTCGGTCCTCATAGTGTCTTTTGAAGATTTTCACCTACCCTCGCAAAAAAAAAATGTTTGCCTTCTAAAAAGCTTCTCGTCTCTCGCCGTTTGGAATCGGCCTTAAATAATAGGTTCCATTCATCTGTGTGAAAGCTACTCCAAGCCTGAAACTGTCGGTTCCGGTTTTTTGACAGTCCAGCAGTATTATGGAGAACCGGACCCACCGGTCATCACTCATTTGCGGTGTGCTTCGAAGAATGTGCTTTGGTAGGTTGGAGTTTCTTGAAGCTTTGATTCCATTCTATGCTTGCCCAAGTTATGGCGATGCTAGGGATAGGAAAGGCATCAAAAGGAGGTCGAAGTTTGTCAACAGCGGTGTATTAAGGTGAACTTTAGACTTGGAGAGCTGCTGTTGTGAAGCAAGAGACAAATCATAATTGGGGCTGTGGACTCTTTTGTGCATAAGAGCTGAAAACAGGTCCTTCTTACAGCTGTTTTAAGCGATTGCGAGAAAATGTACATCTTCTTTCATCTCCGTATCATAATCATGAACGCTGTCTTCACGTCGCATCATCCGTTTGTTTTACTACATACTTCATCAACGCCTAACCGAATACCGGCACGAGTCCATCTCATCCACATTGACCTTAATCTTGTTACATTGTTTACCACACTATACTTCTCACCTAAATTGGATTTGACGTGTAATCCAATGAGATTAAAATTTCCTCAATCTGATCAACAGTCGTCAACAACACCTTAACCACTCTCGACTTACCCATGTCCTGCGTGGCAGATGAAGAACCCATGTAAAGCATAATCCCCTAAGGCATTGTCAATGACATAAGTCCGTCACACTTTATGGGATTTGACACGTCTACCTGAAGAAGATACTTTTCTGTACGGAAAACAATGCGTTATGGTAATCGGTGAGTATGTAATGATTGTTTGGCATTACGGAACGCCCGGGCAGACTGATGCCGTCCGGGTATAGGAGGATTACAATTATCAGGTGAATAGCTGTTGAATAGTCCACTTAACAGCAGTGGTACGAGGGAAATTTGTAATCCAATATGACTGGTGGCGGATGAGGCGAGTCGGATTTAATTACGCAAACACCCATTCTGGCGGTTGATTTGATTAATTTTCTAGGAAAATGTTTCCTTTAGCCTTGTCGGTGTAACACGGTTGGCGTAACTCTTTCGCATTGTGTTAACACCTCCTTTTTTTATAGGATTGGTCTGTCCACAATGGGGTAGTAGTATTGTAGTGTTTCAATAGGTATGGTGTTGTAATGTTTCAAGGAATTCACGGTGAATATTACAATTTACGTAGTTCCGTAGTTGTAGGAAGGGAGCGAGCAAACAGAGCAAAGAAGCTGATCGTGCTTAACACGGCAAACACCAGCTTCGATCTCAGTTCCTGCTCAATACAAGTTGACACACAGCCTCCGAGTGGCCCCTCCTGGATAGCTGCCCACACGCCGGACAGTGAACTAATGTGTGCAGCGACCAACCCGTTGTTCCTGAGGTGAAAGAAACCTCGCGCTCCAAGTTGGGGGTTGTGCTTAGAGTTAACATCCCTATCACGGAAAAACCATCTTGTTACGAAACGACAACAAGCCTCGGATACGGACGATTCCAACGTTGGCGACCCCTGCAAACGCAATAAGGATCTACGAGTATGCACCTGGAATGTGAGGTGTGGCCAAGTGTGGGCAATCAACTGGAAAAAACCCTGGACTGCTACAATGCATACATTACCGCGCTCCCAGAAGTGCGATGGGATGGATCAGGCAAAAAACGGATGAGAAACTGTGATATCTATTACGCTAATTCCTACAAGGAAAACAAAGGATTTGTTATTCGTGGTAGACTTAGGCAAACAGTCTCAGGCTTTCGACATGTAAGCGAACGCCTACACTGGGGGATATCACACTAATATGCGTGCACGCCCCCACGGAAGAAAAAGATGATCGACTCAAGGATGACTTTTATGATCTCCTGGACCGAACATACGCCCAATGCCCCAGTTATGACACCAAAATCGTACTAGGAGATTTCAACGCAAATCTGGGCAGATCATAGGAAAGCATAGCCTCCATAACACCACATCCGACAACGGATTTAGGCTAATCGATTTCCTTACGGGGCGTAACCTCCTTGTAGCAAGCACATGATTCCATCATGTCAACATCCACAAGGGTACCTGGCGGTCTCCTGATCAATCGACCAACAACCAGATTGATCATGTGGCGATCGACGCCAAACTCCTCCAGTATTCTCGACGTAAGAACCTTCCGAGGAGCCAACATCGCCTCGGACCCCTACCTTGTTGTATCCAAGATACGAATGAGGATATCAAGAATACTTAGGAGTCGAGTAGGACAATGTAAGTTTGACGTCGGAAAGCTGCAATCGCAAGAGACTGCCAGAATCTTTGCCTATCGTGTCTCCTTCAATCTCCCTCAATATCCGCCCACAACGGCACAAACAGTAGACCAGGAATGGGTACATTGCCAGAACGCTATCAGAGACGCTGGCTCTGAGCTGCTGGGTTTCAAAACTTCACCACCTAGAAACCCCTGGATGAACATTGCGAATAAGCTCATGCAGCAAAACAAGAGGCATACAAAGCCACGCTTCAACGACGGACGAGAGCTGGTCGCGAAAGAAAAGGGAATACGGGAAGCGTGAGAAGGAGAGATGCTCTTGCAGGAATGACACCCGGAAGTTATACAATACGATAAAATGAATATGCCATGGATATAAAGCCAGAGCGGAGGCCTGCAGGGATGAAAATGGAGAACTGGTAGTGGAATCACAGTCGATGCTGAAAATTTGGCAAGACCATTTCTGCATTTCAGGCTCAAGAGGCGACTGAGAAGTAGGTGACATTATATAAGACCTTGATCTTCCCAGTTCTCCTTTACGGCGCAGAGGTCTGGACCCTAACAAAAGCGGATGACGATACCCTTGGTCGTATCGAGAGGAAAATTCTGCGCTCTATGTACGATCCCGTTGGACCGACCGTGGCGCACGCAGGTGGAAGGGGACCTTAATCCACTTGGCGTGCGGCGCAGGAAACAGCTGGCCAAAGACCATGCCAGCTGGAGGTGCTTGTTGGTTGAGGCCCAGGTTCACCATGGACTGTAGCTCCACCCAAGTATGTAAGTAAGTATGCAGTTCCGTAGGAAGACTTTCATTAAATTTAGGATCCACTCTAGCAGTTAATTCCATTCTTCCACCAATTTGATATAAGCTGAGCTTCTAATCCTAGTTACTTTTAAAGATGATGTTGCTTTTCGGAGCCTTCTATTCTAGAAGAAGGCAAGTAATTATGCGATGTGTTGACCGTGTGAGAGATTGACATCTTAGTCTTTTGGTAAGAGTCTCGCTTATAGGCTCAAAGAAATAGCAATTAGCAAGGTTTTCTCACTACTGTTGTTGGAGTTAAGCATTTCAGTCTTATGGCAACTCATCGTAACGTTATGGCGAATTCGTAGTTGGAGAACGTCCTTCTTGGCCGATGACATGTATATAATGCTGTTTTCGCTTTGCTTTAAGATCATTTTTGCCACATTTGCCTCAATACCCGCAAGAGCGTTCTCTACAAGTCGCTGTTTTTCCTCGATAACGTCGAATCGGATATGGTACATCTAGAGTTAATGTCGGAATGTAGAACAATCTTCTCCAGAAAGTTGCTAAAGAAGCTGGATGAGAGAAAGCTTCATTCATAAGGTGATATTATTGATAGGTGATCAATCTAAACGAAGCAGAGAGCATTTGACATAGTCATTTTGTATACGAGGTGTGGCAGTTAAGCTTTGGGAACTTAGTCCCAACTCGGGAACTGGCGACACTGCGTCGTTCGTAAACATCCATCGACGGTATGTTTTGTTTGTATGGCGTTGTAAAAATGAGTGATCCACATTACAGGTAATGTGTTGGGACAAAATGTTTAGTAAAATCTGGGGAAGAATCTTCGAAAACTCTCCGAAAATTGCAGGTGGTGTATGGAGACGAGTGTATGTCAAAACCACGCTGTTTTTTATTATTTCTCTTGGGAGCAAATCATAGTACCACTGTCAGAAGTAATAACCAGTTCCGCTTGTCCAAAACATTTTTCTCTTACCACAGGTAGTTCAGTTCAGGTATGGATCGATGATTTGTGTAGAAAACTAAGAGGTACATCTTTTGCGCTCCTGAATTTATTTAGAAAAACCAATGCTGACATTTTTAGGCTTTTGTATGTAGAAGCAAATAGGACGTACAAGGAGATGTGTAAGATTAAACAAGCTGAGTATTTTAAGAAATTAGCCTATAAAATGGAGGACTGCAAGGGCTCCAAATCTTTCTGGAAAACTGTTGGGCTATTGAACGGAACTAATTCACGGGCAAATTGTGCTATAGGCTCAGAAATATTAGCAAATCATTTCAGACAACTGCTAAGCTCAGCATTGGGCCAACTGAACTTTCATATGCCCTGCCTAATATCACAGTCCCGGAGCTCGATGCTCCCATCTCGATGGTGGAGCTCATAACAGCATTGAGAAAAGTGAATGGCATTCCGGTTGAGTCTTGAAAAAATTTTCTCCTGCGTGTCTCGAAATATTGCTGATTACTTACAACAAAATACTTAACTCAGAAAAAGTACCAGAAGTATTCCTAAAATCGGTGATTTGCGCTATATTCAAAAAAGGCGATAATAGCTTCCCAGAAAACAATAGAGGCATCTCTCTTCTCTCAGCGTTTAGATAGGTCCTCACACAATTCTTATACGATAGGTTGACAGTTTGGGTGGAGACCAACAACCGTCTTAGAGTTTTCTAAGCAGGTTTTCGGGCAGCTTTTTCGACAGTAGACCAAATGTGAAGAAACTATATGCCTTCTTTGCCGATTTTAAAGCAGTGTTCGTCACAGTTAATAGGAACCCCTTGTTGTCGACTTTGGGACTCTCGGCTAAATTTACTAGAGTTTAACCATACAATCCTCTGCTGCAGTATGGAATGGTAGTGTGTTGTCAGTATATTTTGAGGTTCAAACAGGAATTCCACAAGGCTGTGTCAACAGTCCGGTTTTATTATACCGGGAGGGGTTAGAGTTGGTCAAGTTGAGGTTAAAATCCTTCTGTATGGTGACGATCACGTACTCTTCAGTTGCAGATAAACAGATTGAAAAGCTATTGCGACCTATGGGACTTAAAGATTACCACCTCAAAGTCAACAATTATATATCATCCTTACATGCATCAACTTAAACTCAGAAACTGGCTTAAGAGGAGCTCATATAGCTCGAATTGAAAGTCCTTTAAGGAATGCCATGGTGCTCTAGAGGAAACTCTCGTGGACACCAGGAATCACTACATTAATATGCTTCAACTTAATAGAGAAAATATTAGAAAACTGATCCTTACGGTACCTTACCTGAGACTGTGTGGTCTGAGATATCATCTCAACAAAATTAACCTCTCGCTTGAAACTGAGTGTGGATTCTGTCTTGAGGACGAAGAAAATGCAGGGCACATTCTATGCGAGTGCCAACTTAGGAAGCGTATCCTTCTCAGTGAAATGTGGGACTCCTGAAGTGGTCCTCGCAACTCCTACGGGAGACATTCTCAACTCTATTAAAGAAGTAGAGAAGCCCCTCGCCTGATCGGCTAGCAGGCACAATAGATCTACTGAGGTCGCAGTGCCCCTGTGGTCACCGTTGTTTCTTTGTGCTTATGAGGCAATTACCACACAGAACCTACCATAGTCTTGGAAAAAAACTTTAAGACGATATATCCGGCAGATAAAACTGGACTGGCCAAACTCAACCCCGCAGAAACTGCGTGGATTTTTACTCTGACGGGTCTAAAACCAAAGACGGGGTTGGCAGTGGAGTATTCTGCAAACAACTTAAGCTGCTTAAAGCTCTAAAATTACCAGATCACTGCAGCGTTTTCCAGGCGGAACTGTTGGCAATATTCTCAGCCTTAAAGTCGTTGGAGTCCTATGTGTACACATCAAAATCCAGTCTCGACTTTCGCCTATCTCTTAACGAGATGGCAGAACAGTTCAACATACAACTTATCTGGGTACCGGGACAACGCGACATTCTAGGAAATGAAAAAGCCGACACACTCACCAAACAAGGAACGACGCTACAATCAATCGTGGCTTGTGAGGGAATACCTCTTACAACCATTAAATATAATCTGACTAATCTCACCAAGGCCGAGACGAACCTGAGATGGACCCAGGGACATACCTGCCTCATCACCAGGCAAATCTGGCCTCGGCTTCACAGTTAACGGACAAGGAGTATAATCTCCCTAAAAAGAACTGACATCTACAAAGTCATCGGTGTCATCGCTGGACACTGCCTCATTGGCAGTCACGCACAAAAACTAGGAATAGTTCCGAAAGATTTCTGCAGAAGCTATCGATACGAGGAGAAGGTCGAATCCATTCACCACCTTCTCTGCGCCTGTCCAGCATTCTGCAGAATCAGGAAAGAATACCTAGGCTCTTACTTCCTTAACGATCTGATAGAAGTTCAGAAAGTAGGGATATCTGATCTTCTTAACTTCTTAAGAAGCACAAAATGGTTCCACGAATAGGGGGGCAAAAACCCCTCGTAGCTGCACTACGGGCCTCTCTGGCCTATGTGTATTCTTCTCAATTCTGGGAAGGCTACGATCCTACCTACCTACCTAAAAATGGATGAGGTAGCCCTTGGATGTTTCTACTTAAAAATTGTACAACAGGGATTGGAGAAGGAGATGCAACTGCGAACGGAATGGACTGTATACCAACATTGGCTTGAATACCTAACTATGGATCTAATGCCTAAGATGGACACTACAATTCCGGCTCAAAGATTTTCGACTCCGATCCCGAGAGACAAAGTTGCGAAGGGCGGCCGCATGTTAGTTGGTGCTCACAGGTGAAAAGGAACCTCAGCCAACTGGAAAGGTTTCTTGTTTGAGGTCGAGGCTTACTCACTTTTAGACCATCGGTTCCTAGGGAATGGTGGTCATATATGGACACTGGATCAGTAAAGGTATTGACAGTCTTGATTGCAATATTTTACTTCAAATACATATGTAATCATGTGAAGGTTGTTAGCTGCAGAAGATATCGACAGATATAGTCTTAAGAAAACCATGGTTCCGATTAGGTGTCAGGAGTTAGGGGCGTTGACGCCTACGGCGACTGATTGATCTTTTTTTACTTGGGAGTCGCTAGCTTGAAGGAAATTACAAGGGGGACAACCATTCCGTGTTGCCTTAATGCTAAAACTGACCCACAGCAGCTCTTCTAGATAGTGATGGTTTCGTTCAATACTAAATGAGAAAGCGATGTAACTTTGTAACTTTGTTGTAAATCATACACAACATGGGTGATTGAGACAATGTTAGCTCTGGTCCTACATGGACTGTAACGCCAACAAAGAAGAAGAAGACGTAATTGTATGGGAATCCAAAACGTCTTTTACCCACTTCCAGTGGGAAGTGATTGTAATAGGGCCCATTTTGCGAGTTCCAAATTTTGGCAATATCTCCACGTTTTAAGGTCACCAGAATCCAAATCCAAGGTTTTTATAGAGATGTTTGTATGTGTTTATATGTGCGTATGGCGTATGTGCGATCGGAAAGATGGTATAGACATGAGACTGATTTCCGGGCCGAAACTGTGTTTTCCATGCGCTCAACATGACCTAGCCATATTAGCCGTTGGATCCGAAAAAGCAGTGCTATGTCGCTGTACAGCCCGTACAGTTCACTATTAAGTCTTCTCCTCCACTCCCCGTTTATGCAGGTCGGGCCGAAAATCGTACACAGAATTTTTTTTCTCAAAACGAACAAGGGCCTCCTCATCCGCCTTCGATAAAGTCCATGTCTCTACGCCATAAAGCAGGATCGGATGATAAGGGTCTTGTATAAGGTTACCTTGGTGTTTAGAGAGAGAGCTCTGCTTCTCAAAAAGAAACAGCGGTTGGCAAGAGTTATTCTGCGTTTGATTTCGGCACTGATGTCATTCCTGCATGTCATTGCGGAGCCTAGGTAGACGAAGTCCATGACTACCTCGAAATCGACCAGTGGGTTTAGCAAAATCCTTTCAAGAACGATGTTGAAAAATTCACACAACGTCACTGCGGAGCCTAGGTAGACGAAGTCCCTGACTTCCTCGAAATCGACCAGTGGGTTTACCAAAATCCTTTCAAGAACGATGTTGAAAAATTCACACGATAGCGTGTCGCCCTGTCTAAAACCGTTTTTGACATAACAGGTATCGGTTAGGTCGCCTCCGAACCTGATTGAGCAGCGAGAGTTCTTCTATGTCATCCTGCACAATCTGACGAGTTTGGCAGGGATGTCAAAACTAGACATGGCGTTGTATATCTCATCTCTATTTATACTATCGTATGCAGCCTTAAAGTCGACATACAGGTGGTGGGTGTCGATCTGGAACACGTTTGTTTTTTTCCAGGATCTGCCGCAGTGTAAATAATTGGTCTATAGTGGACTTTCCGGGCCTGAAACCACACTGATATGGACGAATCAGTTTAATAACGAAGTGTTTCAGGCGTTCACACAGAACAGCAGATAAGATTTTATAAGCTATGTTCAGAAGACTTATTCCTCTGTAGTTGGCGCAGGCAAAAGGGTCTCCTTCCTTGTGGATCGGGCAAACGATACTAAGATTCCATTCATCGGGCATGCATATCTCTGACCATATCTCACAGATGAGCCAACCAGGTCACCTCCAGCTGCCTCAAAGAGCTCGGCAGGTAGTCCATCTACTCCAGCAGCTTTGTTGGACTTATGTATGCTTAGAAAAAACATTCCTAACTTCGTCCAGATTAAGGGGAACGGAATTCTCTGCTATCATCGTCCGCTGTGAATGGATTATTCTGCCTGACAGCGGAATCTGTTTCGTCATCGCCGTTATACAGTCTGCAGAAGTAGTACGGACTGTGAGTCCACTACTAGGTTTCCATCTTCGTCCCTGAAAGCTTCCCTCCTGGTCTTATATCCCTGGTATGTACCTTTTATTCGTTGATAAAACCTGCGAACCTCATTCTCTCCATCTCTACGATCGCGAGCTTCTCATGCTTTGAGAACCTTAAGCTCCTCCCTCCTCTTTTGCTCATAATGCTCACGACCAGCTCGTGCTTCTATGCAGCACCCCTTGATAAGCTTGCTGCTTGGTTGCGTGTGCCTTCCTACATTCGTCGTCAAACCATGGGTTTCTTGTTGGTGGCGGAATGAAATCCAGTATCTCAGAAGCTGCACTTTTTAAGGCTTGTTGACAACGGGTCCATTGGTGTTGTATGGTCTAAGCAGGTGATGGAGGGTTCTCCGAGAGCTTGAGGAAGACGCGATTGGCATAGGCTCTGGCGGTCTCTTGCGTTCGTAGCATTGCGACGTTGTATGCCGCTGGCTTTACTCGATTTTTCTGGGCCAGGCAGTTGCAACCTGGTTGCCACAAGATAATGGTCCGAGTCGATGTTGGCTCCTCTAAAAGTTCGCACATCCAGAATGTCGGATGCGTGCCTGCCATCAATCGCAATGTGGTCAATCTGGTTGACGGTTGATTGATCTGAAGACCGCCAAGTCCCTTTGTGGATGTTGAGATGTAGGAAACACGTGCTAGCAACTAGAAGATTTCGCCCCGTTGCGAAGTCTATCAGCCTAAATCCATTTTCGGATGTAGTGTTGTGTAGGCTGTGCTTGCCAATAACCCTATCAAATGCGTTAAAGTCTCCCAGTACGATTTTAACATCGTCACTGGGACATTGGGCATATGTCCTATCTAGGAAGTCGTAGAAGTAGTCTTTTCTAGCGTCATCTTCGGCAGGGGCGTGAGCGCAAATTAGGCTGATGTGTGCGTTTTTAGCCTTGATGCGGATTGTCATGAGGCGTTCGCTTACATGCCTGAAGCTCAAGACTTTTTGCTTAAGTCTACCTCTAATAACAAATTTGCATGCGAATAAGCGTAATCTTCTCTCCTTGTATCAGTCGCCGTAGTAGTTACCACAGTTTCTCATCCTCTTTTTGCCCGGTCCATCCTATCGCACTTCCTGGATTGCGGTAATATCTGCCTTACAACAGTCTAGGGCCTCCGCAAGTTGTTCGGCTGCACGTGGTCTGTTGAGGGACCTTACATTCCACGTATAAGACCGAATATCATTTTTCCTTTTCTTTAGGTTGTTTCCTGGGTCGTCATCGGTTACTCCGTCCGTTTTTTTGTATCCGAGGCTTTTTTCGGGTTTTTTGGTTTGTTGGTTTTTTTCCAGGTATTGCCGGGCCATAGCCTAATCGAAACTTGTCGCGTGGCGCAGGAAACCCGCCATTCGCCCTTTTCCGTTCACGATTTCAAAAAGAAATCCCCAGGTGGCACCACGAGGAGGTAGAAATAGGGCTTACTAGGTAGGTAGGTAGGTAGGATCGTAGCCTTCTCAGAATTGAGAAGGCCGAGGAGGCCCGTTGTGCAGCTACGAGGAGGTTTTGCCCCCCTATTCGTGGAACCATTTTGTGCTTCTTAAGAAGTTAAGAAGAACAGATATCCCTACTTTCTGAACATCTGTGAGATCGTTAAGGAAGTAAGAGCCTAGGTATCGTTTGCTGATTCTGCAGAATGCTGGACAGGCGCAGAGAAGGTGGTGAATGGATTCGACCTGCTCCTCGTCTTGACAGCTTCTGCAGAAATCATTCGGAACTATTCCTAGTTTTTGTGCATGACTGCCAATGAGGCAGTGTCCTGGGATGACACCGATGACTTTGTAGATGTTAGTTCTTTTTAGGGAGATTATACTCCTTGTCCGTTGACTGTCAAGCCGAGGCCAGATTTGCCTGGTGATGAGGCAGGTATGTCTCTGGGTCCATCTCAGGTTTGTCTCGACCTTGGTGAGATTAGTCAGATTATATTTAATGGTTGTAAGAGGTATTCCCTCACAAGCTACTATTGATTGTAGCGTCGTTCCTTGTTTGATGAGTGTGTCGGCTTTTTCATTTCCTAGAATGTCGCGTTGTCCCGGTACCCAGATAAGTTGTATGTTGAACTGTTCGGCCATCTCGTTAAGAGATAGGCGACAGTCGAGACTAGTTTTTGATGTGTACACATAGGACTCCAACGACTTTAAGGCTGCTTGACTATCCGTGAGAATACGGATGTCCGTGGTGGATATTACGTTCCACTTCAGCCAAGACAAGGCCTCTTTTATTGCCAACAATTCGCCTGGAAAACGCTGCAGTGATCTGGAAACTTTAGAGCTTTATGCAGCTTAAGTTGTAAAGATGATTGAATTCACAATTTTATTTTGATAACAATAATACAATAATACAATGTTACGATCTCTAACTATATGTATATATACATATATGTGCAGGTAATAAATACGAATACTTATGTGATTTATGAATATCCCGTCCAATGGCCCAAGGTGTGTCTGGTGCAGCGATCAAGATCCAAGTGACCGAGATCTTCACACAGCGGCTGCCACTTGACCGCCCACTCATGTAAAAGAATCTCGCTGCAAATGCAGATCGAACGAAAACTGAGAGCTCATCAATTTTGAGAGATAACACAAACAAGAAAAACAAACTGATGAGTGCGTAACATTGTCAAGTGGGAGCTGCTGTGTGCAGAATTAGTGAGATTCGCTGCAAAGACATTAGGTGATTCTGTATGACGAACAATAATTAGAAAACGGATCACACATGAATGTACAGCGAGTCTCACTGTTGTTTGTATACAAAGTTAGCTCACAATTTTAACATCGAAATATGTATAACATTTAAGTACATATAAATATAATTCTTGTCCAGTTCCAAACATCCCGGCCCCCCTGGAACGAGTTTCAGGATACAGGTAGAAGGGCTAGCTTCGCGATCGGGCGAACAATTGTTCCTGATGCAGTTCTAACGGAGGCAACTCGAACCTGTTGATCTTTTCCTGGCATGACGCATTCAATGCGACCTAGCAACCACTTCGTCGGCGGAAGATGAGGTTCCTTGATGACTACCAAGTCCCCTGGCTTGAGGTTGGTAGTGCAATGCTGCCACTTGGGTCGCTCCTGCAGTGTCGTCAAGTACTCCGTGTGCCATCTCTTCCAGAATCCTTGAGTCATGTTTTGAATATGATTCCAATGAGACAAACGATTCAAAGGGGTGTTCAAATGGCTCGGCTCAGGAACAGCTGTGAGTGGTTCACCTACAAGAAAATGCGCGGGAGTTAATGGGTCAAGATCAGTGTCGGACATAGAACACAAAGGACGAGAATTCAGAATTGCTTCTATTTGAGTAAGGACAGTATATAGCTCTTCGAATGTTAAAAGAGAGCTACCAATTACTCTACGTAAGTGCAGTTTAACTGACTTAACGCCAGCCTCCCACAAGCCACCAAAGTGTGGCGCTGATGGTGGGATAAAATGCCAAGCAATGCCGTCCTTGGCGAGCGTAGCAGTAATTGCATCGTTGTGAGTTTGGTCCATTATAAGTTTGTGCATTTCAGTCAGGTGTCGGCGGGCTCCCTTAAAGTTGGTCCCATTGTCACTGTAGATATTGCTGCATTTGCCCCGGCGAGATATAAATCTACGTAAGGCGGCGATGAAGGCTTCGGTGGTGAGGTCACTCACCAGCTCCAAATGGATGGCCTTTGTAGACATGCATCTAAACAGAGCAATATACGCTTTTGACATTTTCGGCTTACGACATCGGGATAGCTTGATCGTAAATGGACCGGCGTAGTCACACCCTGTGTTCGAAAATGGACGACTTGGCTGGATTCGATACGCTGGTAAATTACCCATGATCTGCTGTGTTGTACGTTTCTGCTGCATGAAGCATGGTTTGCATCGGTGAATGACCTGGCGAATAAGGTTTCTGCTGCCTAAATCCAGTACTGCTGTCGCACGAACGCAAAGGTTTCGGACACTCCAGGATGTAAATACTGTTTATGTATGTCTGTGATTATGAGGGTAGAAATACGATTAGTTTTAGGAAGAATAATGGGATGTTTTATATTGAACGATACGATAGCATGCTTTATACGTCCACCGACACGTAATAATCCATCGTTGTCCAGGAATGCTGAATACCTTAACAGTTTCGACTTTGAGGGAAGTTGGTTTTTTGTCTGCAGATGTTTGATGTCATCGCCGAAAGAGTTTAATTGTACGAATTTTACAATAGCTGTCCTTGCAGCGTTAATTTCTGCGTAATTCAACCCACGATGTACGCGAGCAGAGAGGGGAATCCGACACTCTGACGATAGCCGTAGGCAATGCGCAACGATTCGAAGCAACCGAAACCACGAGGGAGTGTTCTTTATAAGATCTTGAAAAATATGTCCATCAAACGACGTGACAAACACATGCCGTGTGATTGGTTTTTCTTCCCGTTTCACCGATTCGCTTTCGGACAGATTTGGCGAAAGTTTAGATCTTGGCCAGTGTTCGTCGGATAAGGGAAGCCATGCTGGACCGGTCCACCAGAGGCTGTGGGAGCAGAGGTTGGAAGGGAGGACACCACGCGACGCGCAATCTGCCGGGTTCGATTCCGACGGGACGTAACGCCAAGAGTATCGCGGCAATGTTTCTAAAATGGCTGCCGTTCGGTTGGGTACAAAGGTGGTCCAGCGACGCGGGGGTGAAGAAAGCCAATGTAATACTATCTCGGAGTCGCACCACGCGAAGGTTCTTTCGATATCAGCATTTACCGATTTTTTCACTAAGGATAACAACCGAGTTAGCAATAATGCAGCACAGAGCTCGAGGCGAGGAATAGAGACAGGTTTAAGTGGGGCTACTTTGGTTTTTGCCGCGACGATGGTGGTAGAAATATCACCAGTTGGAGACTTAGTGCGTGCATACACGACTGCACCATAAGCGAGCGACGAAGCGTCTGAAAACCCATGGAGCTCTATGGTTACTTCGGATGGGAACATATTTCGCGGAACTTGGATCCTCTCGAAAAACAAAAGTTCTTTGCGATACATCAGCCACTCTTCCGCGATGGCCTCGGGCAGTGGATCGTCCCAGCCCAGATTTAGTTCGGCAGACCAAAGTTTTTGAAACATCATTTTAAATAACACAACCGATGGGGCAAGAAGGCCAAGAGGGTCGAAAACACGCGCGATTTCGGAGAGCAAGATTCTTCTTGTTACCTTAAGACACGGGGTAGTTTTAGCGATTCGATATGAGAACACGTCAGTACCAGGGTTCCAGAACATTCCCAATACCTTTATGAGAGGTTGAGAACGTTCGGGATCAACAAAGGAGTATTCGCAGTCTTCAGGCTTTTGTTTTGCGAGTAGAGCCCAACAGTTGGAGCTCCATTTCCGAAGCTGAAGTCCAGCAACCGATAACAGCGTGACGAGCTCTGCTTGCAATTCGAGTAACGTTTCGATTGAGTTGGTTCCGGTCATTACATCGTCCACGTAGACGTCGTTAAGTAATATTCTAGATGCGTTCGGATAAGACAAACGATAATCTTCCGCGAGTTGCTGCAAAACACGAACCGACAAAAATGGAGCCGACGCGGTGCCGTACGTTACTGTTCGTAGCCTATAATGTTGGATCGTTTCACAAGGACTTTGACGCCAAACTATCCGTTGAAAATCAATGTCTTTTTCGCAAACCCATATTTGGCGGAACATCTTCACTATATCTGCCGTGAACACGAACCGATGTTGCCGAAAACGCAAACAAACACCTACCAAGTCACGTTGAATTGGCGGACCAATTAAAAGTCGGCTATTCAATGACTGTCCTTTTGAGTCTCTTACCGAACCGTCGAAAACAACTCGTAATTTTGTGGAAGAACTATCTGGTTTGAGCACCGCATGATGAGGTAAGTAAAACTGTTTTGTCGAATTTGAGTTTATTTTTTCGCGAGGAATAAGTTCCATATGTCCAAGTTCGAGATATTCCTGTATAAATTTTGAATAAAGTTTATGTAGTTCAGGATTATTGCGAAACCTACGTTCCATTGAATATAATCGCGAAACAGCCGACTGTAAGGTATCTCCGAAACTTGGGGAAGGGGTTTTGAAAGGAAGAGAAACGATATATTTTCCGTCGGGAGCGCGCGAAACTGTTTTTCGAAAATATTGCTCAGCTGGGTCGTCAAAGGTTTCATACGCGTTAACCGGGGGAACTTCTTCTATTTCCCAGAATCGTTGCAAGAGACCGTCTACGTCGTTCGAGGAATAAAACGAGGATAATTCCCGGCTGCTAGGACTTGGATCCGACAGCTCTCCTGAAATTACCCAACCAAATGATGTGTTGAATGCTATAGGACTGCCCTCGAGTCCATGAATTTGTTCTCCTCGAATGATGTTCCAGACCTTATCAGCCCCCAGGAGAACATCGATGGAACTTGAAATGTAAAAATAAGGATCCGCCAGTTCCAACTTATGAATGTGCTTCCATGCCGATGCGTCGAAGGATTTAGATGGCAAATTCGAAGTCAATTTACCAAGCACGAAAGGGTCAACGGATAAATGAGTAGAATTGTGGCGAGAGAAAAGTTGAATAGAAACGCGTCCCTTCGTGAAACCCGCTTCTTTTGATGATAATCCCATTATGGGGATGCGAGAATGCTTTCTTGGAAGACCTAACCTTTGCACAAATGATTCAGCAATGAATGAAGATTGTGATCCCGTATCCAAAAGAACTCGACAGTCGAGAAACTGCCCCCGATTATCTTGAAGTTTCGCGAGAATGGTAGGGAGTATTGTTTGTTTTCGAAACTCAAGCGAATGGTTATTAACCAATGGGGAATATGCAGCCGAAGTGGACCGG
The DNA here is from genome assembly GCA_951905685.1 of Eumerus sabulonum. Classification (NCBI taxonomy): domain Eukaryota; kingdom Metazoa; phylum Arthropoda; class Insecta; order Diptera; family Syrphidae; genus Eumerus; species Eumerus sabulonum. The sequence goes on from OX645060.1 coordinate 237,792,369, forward strand.
TCCACCGAAGGATCAGGTTGGTGCGGAGTGGATGATGAAGATGGCAATGCTGACGATGATGCAGGGGATGAGACGATATCTCGATGGACAAGAGAATGGTGACGAGACTTACAAACGCGACAACGAAACGATGACCGACACCGGTTTGACGAGTGACCTGTTCGAAGGCAATTGAAACACAAGGATTTTGTATTAACGAAATTTCTGCGAGTAACAATGTCTGAGTCTAGAAACTTACTACACTGGGATAGGAAATGGTTACCCTGGCACATGGAACACTGAACACTGCTATCTGAAGCCTTCGCTACATGTGCTCGAATTTGTACCGATTGTTTTCCGCGCGAGTTGACCGACCGATTGAGAGTTTGACACGATTCAAGTGCGTCACATCTCAGTTCAAGAAACGTTAGAAAATCTGCTATTGTGCTATCATCACGAGATCCGATTTCTTCCGCCCAGGCATGCTTTGTGTCGCTATCAAGTTTGGAAATTAAAATGATGATCAACCAGGGATCCCTACCATTCCTACCCAATGCATTCAGTCCACGAATAACTTCGTCCGCACCATCTGTTATCTTCCTAAGAGTTTGCACGTTCGACACACTCATTGTAGGAAGTGAAAGAAATGTCTGCACAAACGACTGGATAATTAAATTGATCCGGTCGTACCGTTTTTCTAATCTATCCCATGCTTCGATATAATTGGCATCTGAGATTGAAATATGCTTTATTAAGTTGGCTGCATCGTCACGTAAAAAAGACTTTAAATAGTGGAATTTCTGCGTTGGAGTAATATTTGGTTTGTTATCTACAGAACCCAAGAACAAATCTTTAAATGATGGCCAATCCTTGTAATTGCCCGAAAATGGCGGCACCACAATAGGAGGCAGATTTACAGACGTACACGTGCTACCCGAAGAGTCTAACTTTTTTAATAACGTTGTCTGCTGATTAACGAGAGTTTTTAAAACTGAATCATCGGTTTCAGCTTGGATGGTATTTTGTCTATCGTGAATGGCCCTTTTCAAGCCAGAATGTGCCACAAAATATTTTTCTTCGTATTGACCGAATTCACTTTGACATTCCCCTAGCTCTTCGTCTGCTACCGAATTTTGCAAAAGTTCATTATGCAGCGAAGAAAATTCCGACCACGCTTCAACAACCCTGCTTAACCGAATTTCGAGCATCTCGATCGTAGTCGACTCGTCGATAGACGCGACGAAATCTACCGCACGTGTTAAGCACGCCTTTGCATTACCGCGTTTTTGTTTGATGGCATTCATGATATATGTATATCATATATCAACGAAAGAAAAAAAAACAAGTGAAATGCTTCTTCACAAAATCATAGACTTTACCTAGTTAATCATAGGCACGTGTCCTATGATTGCTAAGTGTATCTTCACGCAAGTATATTTAAGAAAAAAAAAATGTTTATGAGCTTAACACGACCGGATAAAATTTCGGCTCGAAGGACCAGAATGAAGATGATTGAATTCACAATTTTATTTTGATAACAATAATACAATGTTACGATCTCTAACTATATGTATATATATATGTGCAGGTAATAAATACGAATACTTATGTGATTTATGAATATCCCGTCCAATGGCCCAAGGTGTGTCTGGTGCAGCGATCAAGATCCAAGTGACCGAGATCTTCACACAGCGGCTGCCACTTGACCGCCCACTCATGTAAAAGAATCTCGCTGCAAATGCAGATCGAACGAAAACTGAGAGCTCATCAATTTTGAGAGATAACACAAACAAGAAAAACAAACTGATGAGTGCGTAACATTGTCAAGTGGGAGCTGCTGTGTGCAGAATTAGTGAGATTCGCTGCAAAGACATTAGGTGATTCTGTATGACGAACAATAATTAGAAAACGGATCACACATGAATGTACAGCGAGTCTCACTGTTGTTTGTATACAAAGTTAGCTCACAATTTTAACATCGAAATATGTATAACATTTAAGTACATATAAATATAATTCTTGTCCAGTTCCAAACAAGTTGTTTTCAGAATACTCCACTGCTCACCCCGTCTTTGGTTTAAGACCAGTCAGTGTAAATAGGGCTTACTAACAGAGCTGCTAGATGTTCGGATGCAGTGGCTTCTGCTCGCTATTTTACGGGCCAGCGCGTATCGAATACGCTACCCCTACGAATGGTCCAGCGAAATCGATAGGCAAATGTTACCAAGGTTGAGCCGATATTAAAAGAGCAGCGTCTTACCAATTCCTCCATATCCCCCCAATCCCCTGCCTCATTGGGTAGGACGATGGTGCTTATTTTCAAATAATGTTACCAAGGTTGTGCCGATATTAAAAGAGCAGCGTCTTACCAATTCCTCTATATCACCCTCAATCCCGTGCTACATTGGGTTAGGACGAGGGTGCTTATTCTCACAGGAGTTTCCGATCTCTTCATATTTTTCAAATTATTCGGACTATGAAGGAGACGAAAGTGTCCTACTTTAGAGCGCCGGAGATTTTCTCGATATCTAATGTGAGGCTTTTTCTTTCCATAGACAACCCTGAGAAGAGAGTCTAATGGCACTACGGGTGAAGTTTTCTAAAACTCCTTTCTATTCAATTACAGTATATAGCTTATCGTAAATAGGTTTATCTCCCCGTAGTTTTGAAGATTTTTTTGAGTGTACCTTCCACCATAAGCATTCGTAGTTTGTACATACTAGTTCCACAAGCACAAAGCAGAAAGGGTTCGCCACAAATCCATCGCGAGCAACCATAAATAAGACTCTCCCAACTGGTGTGCATAACAAAAACGTCTTAATTTGGTCGCATCCCCCGCCAACAGGCACCACAGTTTCACTACAACAACAACAAAAACATTCGTCCTCAACGATCACAATGCACGACTCGTCGTGCTTTGTTCTCTTCGATGACGCTGATGATTATGGTAAACCGCAAGGCTAGGGCGGTACACTGCATCGCACAATCTCCTTAGAGTGCATGAATAAATGTCTTCATACGAGTGCCACCATCCGTCGTTTGTGCCGCGAAACATCTCACGTGCATGTGTCTATACAGTAAGGAGCTAATGCAACAAACGATTCTTATTAGAGACAGCCAATAGTCAGCCACGAGCTGCAGTTCCAACGACGACAGAGGACGTTATCCTCGAGTGGTTTTTATTTATTGGCCAAACCTAACGCCGATTGTTCTGCATCAGCTTGTGAATAAGCCTCAAGGAGGTGAAACTGATTTCGATTCGAAAGCTTGACTTTTGTATACGATTACCATGGCGACATGTGGGCAGTTGAGCTCTATTTAACTGTCAAACACACACGTACCCGTACCCATGCCATAGGCTGAGGACACATGACCGAGTAGCAATCTAGGACTCCATGACTAGGTAACAAAAGCAACGAATCAATGACGACCGGCTTTACATCAGTCGGAACGAATAATTTAGTCACCAATTAGCGTGGTGGGCAACCGGCAACCAGTAGGAACGGATTTCACTCAATAAATTTCAAAGTGAAACTATTCGTACGTACGTACATACATATGTATGTAGATACTGGTGGAAACTAATGAGTATCACTGTCAGTTATTGGGCGTCAGACGTTGGGCAAGGATGCAGCTTCCCGGAACCAGTCGACCATCAATCGTAAAAGCACAAAATCATATTCGCAAAATGGGTTCTACCTAATTTCGTTGAAATTAATTGCCGCCATTAATCCGGGGCAGATACAAATATGGCTGAGCTGAGATAGTCAATCGTCTGGATGGTCGTTGCGATGGAGTCTGCGGTTCGGGTGCACCCCTACTGTGTTCCACCTACTGATTTCACAGTCAGACAATCGGTTAGTTACATGGTCGGACTGTTTCTCAAGCTCTATCGCATCATCCATCCATCAAGCGCCGGCTGCCAGCCATGATGCGTGTTGCCTGCTCTTCGTGCTTTGGTGGATTTTTACGATTGCTCATATACGACTGGCGAGCAAATGACAAACGGTAATAAAAACGACGAGATGAATCCTTGAGACCGTAAACACGGGTATGGACATGTGAGCATTGTTGCAAAGAACAACGGCAGCAGCGACAGTAATAGCAGCAGCAGGAGCCAACCATTGGCAACGCAACGTTGCGCCTCACACTCTCGCGTGCACTGATTGACTGAGAGGCGGTCGTAAACGTTGAATTAATGGCGATCAGAAACATATTATCAAACGAACATTAAACTCACCAATTACTGCCTCTATGTAGATACATGGGTGTGTGTATAGTGGGACCGAAGCGAGGAAAGGACTCGTGCAACAGCAGGACTTCGAAGTAATCACTCAATTGAGTATTTGGAATACGAAAACCCATTCAAAAGGCATTAGGTACCAGTTGCTGGACATTCAAAAAGCCATAAAGCAGTTATAGGACGCAAGTCAGACGAATGAGGCAGGCCATCGACCATCAAGCACGAAAGACGAGCTGAATCTTAATTAAGATGTTTCCCTCCTCGGGCACCATGATTCCGACGACGAAGAGAAACACGACTAACGACTATTGGCTCCCAGTGTCCAGTATAAACTTACTGACTGCCTGGCGCAGTTAAAAATTTGCTGCATGACTACTTAACGTCAGCCGTGTGCACTGAATCAAATCGAAAACCAATTAATGTGATACTTTGGTGCTTGGCGTTTAGCGTTTGGCGTTTATTTAGTATCTACCGCCTGCGGGCCTATAGATACGTACCCGTTCTATACCCCCCTATACTTTTTGGCCAATCCACTCAAGCTGTCATGCTTGTTTATTGAAGTAGTCGTATGTAGTGTGTGAATTCAGGTGTCATAAAGGTGTGCAAGTGATTGGATTGAATACTTGTACTAATAACTTATTTGCGATGGATGTGAACCGCAGGGGATGGATTTTTGACGTGAACTTCGTTATATGTTCACGGGAATACGAGGCGTTTATGGAAGGCCATCTGCCGCTGGCCAGATTTCTGGCCATAAACTCTACCTACTCTACTCGTCGACCGTCGTACCTCTAACCGACGTATGAGGAAGTCGCGAAAAAAAAAATGCATTTTCTTACTATTACTAGCGCTTAGTTTAGTGCAATTCTTGGCCTTGTGAGTAGCCGTTAAGATTGTTATTAAGGGAATTGCTTTTAATTTCTGGGTCTTATTTGCAGAACGCAGATTGATGGGCACAGCTTTTTATGGTTGTAAAATATGATTTAACGAAATATTGCGTTATTAGCCGGTTAGGTTATTAAGCAGGCTATTAAGGCGATTAGCTTTTGGTATGCGAGTAGTTATCGTTTCCTTGATTAAGTATACTTAAGTGCGGTTCTATCAAGGCTGGCATGCATTGCACATGATCATTTATCGGCTCAGAGTAATGTACTAAGGCTTGGTTACTTAGTAGCTTGTGCAAAAGATTTTGTTGACCTTCCTTAAAAAGCCGAATTGCAACAGATTCGGAAGATCTCGTTCAAAAGAAGGTATTTCCTAAGATCTTTCACTAATTAAAGCTTTTCTACTACACATCTACACGACTAGGTCTGGTCAGAATATGTAGACACATTTTTAACACGAAATTCGTCTCAACATTGCTTGTTCCAGTCCTGTCTAATATGCCATTTTTGGTATTCCATAAAGTTGCAATCTAGGTCCTATTCTTCTCATACGTATCACTTACTTACTTACTCAGGTGGCGCTACTGTCAGTGCTGAACCTGGGCCTTAACCAACAAGCGTCTCCAGCTGGCACGGTCTTTGTCCAGCTGTTTCCAGAGCCGTACGCCCAGTTGGTTAAGGTCCCCTTCGACCTGCGTGCGCCACCATGGATGCGGCCGTCCTCTGCCGCGCCTTCCTTCCGGGGTGGATTCAAAGATTCTTCGGGTCGGCTTTATATGTATGCTTCTTGTTTTGCTGCATGAGCTTGTTTGCATTGTTCATCGAACCAGGGGTTTCTAGGTGGTGGCGCAGGTGGGTCAGGACATAACACGGCTCTAGATAGCGTGTTCCTATCTGGCCTGAAGATACATTGATAAGAACCTATCAAATTGTCCACGGATGTGATTCAACTACGTGGTGTCCATATTGATCCCTGTATGCTTCCGCTCTGGCTTTATAACCTTGACATGTTCATTTTATTCTTTGGTTCCTGCGATAACTACTCTTTCTCTCCTCGATCACGCGCTTCTCATGCTCTTTCTTTTTCCTTCTGAAAGGCGCATGCTGCTCCTTTCTTTCCGCTCAAAGAGCTCACAAACAGCTCTCGTACGTCGATGAAACTTGGCATGTGTCACCGAACCAAGGGTTTCTGCTAGGTGGTGTCTGAAACTTAATACATCAGAGGCAGCATCCCTGATGGCAACGTCTCCACTGCTGTTCTCAGGTTTGTGCATCGGCCCTTGAGAAAGCTTGAGGGAGACACGATCGGTGAAGGTCTTGGCTGTCTCTTGCGATTCCAGCTTTCCGACGTCAAATTTTGTTGGTCCTACTCAGCTCTCTGAGAGCACCGTGGCGCAGTGGGTAGTGTGGGCCTTTTACGCGGATGACATGGGATCGAATCCGGACACAGCCATGTTATCGAATCGCAATATGATCGACTTGATTAAGAGATAATTGATCAGGAGACCGGCAGGTCCCCTCATGGATATTGAGATGTGGGTATCGTGTGCTAGTTACTAGGAGACTACGACCCGTCACAAAGTCTATTAGCCTGAATCCATTTTCGGGCGTGGTGTCGAACAGGCTTTCCTACGACTCGACCAAAGATGTCCTCTTTACCCAGCTAGTCATAGCTAGGATATTGAGCGCATGTTCTATCTAGGAGGTCATAGAAGTCATCTTTGACTCTGTCGTCTTTTTCTTCTATGGGGGCGTAAATGCATATCAATCCGCATCCAAATAGGCGTTGTTTGTTCTCCTTTTAATGGCTTCCGTGGTATAGTCACAGTTTTTCATCTTATTTTTACCCGGTCCAACTCAGCTTGGGGCTTCTTCTAACTTTTCGGCCGCACCCGGTCTGTTAAGGGACCTAACATTACAGGTGCAGAACCAATACTCTCGTCCTTTTATATGATTGCGGGTTTCGTCAGCATGTAGTCTCTCCGTTAAGTCCGAGCCTTGTGATTGTCTCCGAATTCATGATTTTTATAGTTGTGGCTGACGAAGTCGTAGGTCAACCAACTAAACCTTTTTTTGCATAGGAAACTCGCTATTCGCTGTCTTCCGTGTGTAATTTCCAGAGGAAATCCCCAGATGGCACCATGAGGATGTGGGGATGGGACTTATTGACATTGCGCAAAGGTGTTCGTCTGCGGGGCTCCTTTCGCTTCTTAGCGGGCCAGCATCCGTTGGATAGATGCTACCCATACGAGGCCTTTATTTGTCCCATGCCATCTGACCTGAAAAATGTATGTTCGCATTACAGCCCAAGAAGGACCAAAGCCGAGCTTGTCCCAGTCATCCATATTGTGTGTGATTTATTTTTCACAAGGATGTAGGTCCAGTTCAATGTTGGTTCCGAACGGCGTGAGTCGAGAAGCTTTTTCATGGCAAGTTTACTATGGGGGGTTTTGCCAGTACCACGCCGAGGAGGAACGTCGCGAAATAAATATTCGATGGCGTTGGTGTTGACGGGCTCCGAACTCGCTCATCGTGCGTCAGAGTCCAACACACTAACTTCTGCGCCACGTCGCCCTCATACAGGCAGTTTACCAGCAGAAAAAGCTCGGAGTCAGAACACTAGTGTCAGTGATTAAAAATCTCCAATAATTGATCGTTACACACTGGGGAATATCACCCTAATATGCTCGCACGCCCCCATGGAAGAGAAAGATGCTCGACTCGAGGATGACTTTTATGATCCCCTGGACCGAACATATGCCCAATGCCCCTGGGAGATTTCAACGCAAAGCTTGTCAGAGAAGTCATATTTAGATCGATCATAGGAAAGCATAACACCACATCCGACAACGGAATAAGGCTAATCGACTTCCTAACGAGGCGTAACCTCTTTGTAGCAAGCACACGACTCAACCATCTCAATATCCACAAGGGTACCTGGCGATGTCCTGATCATTCGACCACCAACCAGATTGATCAAATTGCGATCGACGCCAGACACTCCTCCAGCATTCTCGTCGTATGAACCTTCCGAGAAGCCAACATCGACTCGGACCACTACCTTGTTGTAACCAAGGTACGAATGAGGTTATCAAGAATGCTTAGGAGTCGGGTAGGGCAACGTAAGTTTGACGTCGGAAGCTACAATCGCAAGAGGCTGCCAGAATCTTTGCCATTCGTGTCTCCTTCAAGCTCTCTCAAAATCCGCCCACAACGGCACAACAAGAGAGCAGGAATGGGCGCATTGCCAGAAAGCCATCAGAGACGCTGGCTCTGGGGTGCTGTGTTTCAAACCGCCATGCAGTCCATGCAGCAGAACAAGGGAAATACAAAGCCACGGTGCAACGACGGACGAGAGCTGCTCGCGAAATCTATGAGCAGAGGAGAAGAGAGGAACACTCACTTCTCAGAAAAGAGAATACGGAGATCGAGGAGATTAGAAGTGAGTGAGTTTCACATCGAATTCGGTCCAGCCGTTTTTTGTTAGAAATCAAATAACTAAAAAGTAGGCGAAAAAAATTAACAACACGCCGTGTTCCCAAGCGGTCCACCGTCTAACCACTAACCGCACTCGATGCTGGTTGATTGCGGTTATCGGACGACAAACGATATATATGAGATTGCTGGGAGAGTGTTGTGGTTGGGTAATGAAACGCACACTCATGAGCTGCTCGTGAGTGTGCACTACCCAACGAGCAATTATTAAACGCACGTGCTCATGAGTAATTGGCTGTAGCATTTCTATTTTCGCTCACGAACACGAGTGTGTGTGGATTTATGGAAACTCACCCCTGCGCGCACATCATATGTTCGTTAAAGAGAACACACACTTATGTGCACTCTGTAGGGTGGGTTGCGTTTAACGCACATGTGGAGTGCGCACATGGGGTGCGTTCGCATAAATGCACACACTCGCGTTCGTGAGTTAAAATGAGTTGACAGAATGATAAAACATGGAAACATTTCAGTTGACCATTCTTTTTTTTTTTTTATAATATTTTAGTCTAAGATGGCTTCATTTTCTACAAAGTCTAAATTAGAAACTTTCAGCAATCGAAATTGCACACGCACGTGAGCAGTTTATGAGCAATAGATTGCTTAATGTGCGCACATGAGTGTGCGTTTCATTACCCTGGGTTACATGGAGCGACAGCAAATAGGCGGCTTGATGCCAACAACAGGCGTTGTTTCCAAGCGGTTCCCCATCTAAGTACTGACCGCACCCGATCCTACGGCAGCTAACAAAAAGGGCTAATGACCTTGTAACACCTGGATCTTCACAATCTTCACAAATTGTACCTAAGAACCATTTCGATCACGTTAGCTTTCAAGAAAACAAAATCATACAATCACACAGACACCTCAAGGGTTAGGTTAGGTTAAAGTGGCTGGCGTAAGCCACACCTTTATCATATTACCCTGATCCGCTACCTGAGAACTAACAGGTGCTTAGATTTTCATAGAAGGGCGCGCCGAGGTAGATCCTCCTGCAATTCGCAAAGGAGGGACAAAAGCAGAGCCTCCTCGTTTTACCATGTGCTTTACCGTACTCATTGTTGTTTCTAGGTACCCGAGGGTAGGAAGACTGAGTGTGCTTGACCCGAACTTTGCGAGTTCGTCGGCCGCGCAGTTTGATCTCGCCATCTGGAAATTACAGACGGGAAAAGTCGCTTAGTCGGTTGGGCTACGGCCTAGTAAGCCGTAACCGTAAAAAAAAATACATACTCAGAGGCAACAACAAGCCTCGGATTTGACCGACGGACTACCCTTTGACGATTCCCGCAAATGCATACAACAACAGGAGTATCCGTTCTGTATCTGGAATGTTAGGACGCTTAACAGACCGAGTAAAAAGAGGATGATGTGCTTACACTACGGAAACTGCTACAAGGAGAACAAATAACGCCTATTTGGATGCAGATTTGTTGTTCGAGGTGGACTTAGGCAAATAGTCCCATGTAAGCGATGGTCTCATAACAAACCGCATCAAAGCTATCTTCAGGAACATCAGCTTTAGGTTTATGCTTTCACGCCCCCCACAGAAGAAAAAGATAACAGAGTCAAAGATGACTTCTATGGCCTGCAAGATAAAACATACGCTCAATATTCCAGCTGTGACAACCAGATTGTTCTAGGAGAGTTCAACGTGAAGCTGGGTAAAGAGGACATCTTTGAACGAGTCGTATGAAAGCACAGCCTACATGACACCACGTCCGAAAACGGATTCAGGCTAATAGACCCTGTGACGGGGCGTGATCTCTTAGTAGCTGGCACCCGATTCCCACATCTCAATATTCACTTCTCCAATATATTGGAAGTGGACACCTTCCGAAGAGCCAAAGTTGTCTCGGATTATTATCTTGTTGCACTCAAGGCACGTATGCGGATATCGCGAACACTGCGGAGTCGAGTAAGTTCACCTAACATTTTGCGGGAAGCTTCAATCGAAAGAGACCGCCGGCCGGGATCTTCCTCGATCGTGTCTCCCTTAAGCTCTCTCAAGAACCGACGCAAAGTTCACAAACCATAGGACGGCAATGCTGACGTTTTCAACGTGCCATCAGGGATGCCGCCCCTGAATTATTACGTTTCCAGCAACCGCCTAGGAGATTGCAGACAGGCATATGCAGAAAACAGAATGCATACATGACCACGTTACATCGACGAGCGAGAGGTGCTCGTGAGCTCTATGAACGGAAAAGAACGGAGGAGCATGCAAAAAGAAAGAGCACGAGGAGCGTGCGATCGAGGAGATGGAGAGATGTTATCGCATGAATGGCGTTCGAAAGAGTAAAACGAACATGTCATGGTTATAAAGCCTTGACAGGCTGAATCACAGTCGAATGTGGAAAGACCATTCACACTAGACGAAGATGAGAGAGAATTCTGTCCACGACTTAGACGAGGTTAAGATAGCGATATCAAAACTGAAGTCTGATAAAGCTGCTGGAGGAGGCGACCTGCCTACTGAGCTATTTCAAGCAGCTGGAGATGAGTTGGTTGGGAGCAGGCACCAGCTCATCTGTAAGATATGGTCGGAAGAAAGCGTGCACGATGAATGGAATCGCAACACCGTTTGCTCAGTCCACAAGACTTGCGCGAACTATAGGAGATTAAGTCTCCTAAGCATGGCGTATAAGATATTTTCTGCCATGCTGTTTGAATTCCTGAAACCATTCGTAGACAATTCGATAGGTTCCTATCAATGTGGCTTCAGGCCAGGAAAATCCACGATAATCCGAATATTCACGCTGCGGCAGATTTTAGAGAAGAGCCATGAATTTCAGGTCGACACACACCACCTTTTCATCGATTTTAAGGCCGCATATGACAGTGTCTATAGGGATAAACTATATGGAGCCATGTTATGATTTGACATCCCTGCCAAACTTCTCGGGTTGTGCAAGATGACAATGGAGAATTATCTCTACTCCATTGAGGTCAGGAAGGAGTTAGTCAAGACCTTCGATGTCATAAAAGGAATCAGACAGAGCAACGCACTGTCATCTGATTTTTCCAACATCATGTTTGTAAAGATCGTGCTGGATTAGTGAATCCAGCCAGTGGGCCAATATAAGAGGCACGATCTACTTCCAGTCTACACGATTGCTTGCATTTTCTGATAACAGTGACAGGGAGAACATAGCGAGACGTCAATGAAGCTTTTGTGGGCATTAAAGCAGGAGCTGCTAATATGAGTCTTAAGGTAAACGTTTGCAAAACCCAATATATGCTGTTGTCAAAGAAAGGCGCACAATACCGGCATCTTGGTCAGAACGTCACTATTGGCAGCTATAACTTTAATGTAGTCCAGGAGGTTTGGACCTTACCAAAAATGGATAAAGTGGCCCTTGGTCGTTTCGAGAGCTGCATACAATCCCGTTTGTGTTAACGGAGAGTGGAGGAGAAGATTCAACTAAGAACTATACGGGCTGTGCAGCGACATCGGCCTAGTAGGACGTCTACGGGTTTAACGTCAAAGTTGGCTTGGCCATGTAGAGCGAGTTGAGAGCAGAGCTAGCTCCGGCCAGAAAAGCCTTCGAAGATTAGAAATCTTATACTAGACTTGGCTTTTCTTAAGTTGACTCTGACTCTGACTTAATTATTGCAAAAATTCCAACTTTGCTCCCACAATTCGAAGCACCCTTGATAATCCTCCGAAGTAAATTCATTCATGGGCACAGCCTCATTGACCTTCTCTATACCGCCATGATGAGTTCCCTTGAGGTGTGACGCATGGGGCAATATTGAGGTTATAGTGTGGATGCGGAAACTTTGGATTATTATTTTTTCGCCAAAAACTCTTCCACTATCACTGAGGAATGGGCTGAAGCTTTGCCGTGGTGCAAGATCCAGCCGTTCTTGGCGAGTTCGGGTCGCACACGGAAAAACTTTGCTCGCAGCTTCACCGGACAATGCACAAATGCCTTGGCGCCGCGCCGGTTAGATGCGATCAGCGAGCGCGGACGTTCGATATTTGCGTCGGTGATGCGTCGGTTGAACCGCTTTGCCCATTCCAATATATGTACGTGTTTTCGACATACACTCTTTTCTATACACTACCTGCAATTTTTGGAGGATTTACGAGGGTTTTTCACCAGACTTCACTCAAACTTGAATCACATTACAATCGAACAGAAAAGAAAATTCAGAATTTTGCCACGATGTACAATATTTTACTGAAATTTCAAAAACACAATTACAGTTACAAACAGTTTTCAGAACATCCATTTCATAACCTATATGCGATTTAATACTTTCCTCAGAATCCAGCGTGACCACCATTTCAGCGGACGGTGCGTCCACCACCAGCATTTTACTGTCCACCATTCTGTTTACCTCGGAAGTTGTAAAAAGCGGTTAAACCGTAACCAGACTCCACCTCTCGAAGGCGTGATAATTCGCCTATCTGGATTCCAAATCAGGTTTGCCACCTAAGCCGCGACCACATAAAGTCGCGACTATAGTGGGGAGGCAGCGCACTACAGTCATGGCTGTTGGAGCATGAAGTTCCCGACGCGGTCAAAGTAGAAATTCAAAATTCAATGATGGACACGATTCCGGCTAACAAGATTGGCTGGACGACTTGGTGCTTGGTAGTGTGGAACAACGGTGGGGAAATCACACCAATACAACGGTGACAGTGTGAAATGGGTGCAGCAGGTGAGAAAACTGGTTATCAGTGGTTATCTGTTGGTCGCAGAGCGTATAGCCTCCGAGGTTTTAGTCTTTGCAGGTTGCAGTCACAACTGTTGCGACTCCAAGGTTAATTGGCGCAAGTTGTACGGATGATGATGTTGACAGCCAGCGCACCGATTGCCTGGAATCTCAGTTCTATTCTAGCACTCTGCACGCTAGTGCCAAACCGTCGACCGTCGAGCAGGTCCGTTTCTGTGTGTTTGGTTTTACGGTCTATTGCGGCAAGGAGTGCAGTACCATCGGGCAGCATATGGAATTTCTGATCGGTATGGTGCGCGTCGTGTTTACCAAGTTGAATGCCGTCATGCGTCATGCAAGCCAATGAATGGATTTCTCTGGCACTTGTCTCATTAGGCGTAAGTATGTAAGCGTATGGTTGCACTGTCTAGCCGACAGATGTTGCTGCTGGCGGCAGTAAGGTGATATCAGCCTGACTGGCTTAGACCACCAGATATGGACGTGGACATGGAACGGATTAATTTCGAAAGCAACGTGCAGCAACACCACGCATTTGTTGGTTATAATTGTTAACAAGGCTCATGATGATCTGGTCTAGTGTCGCCACTGTGCTGGATCGAATACGTCGGGGATCGGATTCGTTGGTGGCAGTTACGTATTGTGGGAATGTGTTACTGCGATGAAATTGGAATGCTCGTACATGCATGCTTCGATCTGGAATTCAAATGGACGTAATTGAATGAACAGATTTCCCTTGTGTGTGACTTGCATAAATTGTTGTCTTTTTGTGCACAGATGGATGCAAGCAAAAAAGTCGTATACGCACAGTGATGCTGATTTCGCCGCCGGCGGGATTTATGACAAGTTTGTGTCTCGTTTGGTATGGTGGAGAGCTTGGAGTTCGTAGAATAGTTCAGGCTACCGCACTTGTTGTTTTCCTAGTTGGTGGTCTGACGTCCATGTCGCATCATAAGCCTAAGAGGGATAAGGTTTAAATTTATTGTCTGTAAAGAAAACTTAGTTTAGTATCTGGTTTATGCTTTTAAAATTGGGGCTTGTAATTCTATCGACTTCATGCGCAAATTATTAAAGTACCATACCCTAGACACCTACATATGTATATTTTAAGTCAACCTTCGCTAAATAAATTTGAGTCCCCAGTAAATCGACTTTGGTGATAGTTTGTGTCATGCCAAAATCGCAAGACACTATGGCCTACATTAGTACGGTGTTATGAAGGTAACAAACTCACCTGTCGTGGCAATACTTTATCAGGAGCGGTTGTAGCAAGACACAGAGCTATTAACCCCCGAAGATAGGGAAGATACTAACGAAATTTGCTGTGACGACACCGAGAACCGATTTTTCTAGGTTGGATTCTTAGCTAAAGGATTGATGATCTATTCACACATCCGTGGTATCAATAGAACAATCAAATTACGGTGCCTTCTCTGGCCAGGAACTGTATTCCCTTGCATAAGTACATAATATGGAAACTTTCTCTTTGATCTGCAAAAAAGGAGACCCCTTAGACTGCCCCAACAGAGGAATAAGTCTCCTTAATGTCGCATACAAGATCTTCGCTGCCGTTTTATGTGAACGCCTGAAGCCGTTCGTAAATAAGCTGATAGGTCCTTATTAGTGTGGCTTCAGGCCAGGGAAGTCCACCATCGACCAAATCTTTACACTACGGCAGATCCTGGAGAAAACCAATGAATTTCAAGTCGACATCCACCATCTATTCGTCGATTTCAAGGCCGCATACGACAGCGTAATTAGAGACGAGCTATATAACGCCATGTTTACTTTTGACATTCCTGCTAAGCTCGTCAGACTGTGCAGGATGACTCTGCTCCATCCGAATCGGTGCAGAACTGACCGATAGTTTCGAAGTCAAGAAAGGATTTAGACAGGGCGATGCGCTGTCGTGTGATTTTCTTAACATCATATTAGAAATGATTGTGCAAAAATCACAGGCCAATACAAGAGGCACAATCTATTTCAAATCCTCGCAACTCCTTGCATACGACTACGACATTGACATAGTAGATAGATCACAGCGAGATGTCAATGAGGCGCTTGCGAGTATTGAGATGGAGGTTTTGAGATTGGGGTTTGGCTGTTAATGAGGAGAAGACTAAATATCCGCTGTCATCGAAAAAGGACATTTACCACCGACTTTTTGAACAGAACGTGCATATTGGCAGATATAAGTTTGAGGTCGTTAAGGACTTCATTTACCTCGGCTCCGCAGTGACCTGGAACAACGACACCAGTTTCGAAACCAAGCGCAGAATTACTCTTGCCAACCGCTGCTTCTTTGGGCTCAAGAGGCAATTGAGAAGTAGAGCCCTCTCTCGTACGACCAAGTTGACCTTAAATTAGACCTTAATTATCACGGTCCTGTTATACGGCGCAGAAACATGGACTTTATCTAAAGCGCTTGAGGAAATCCTTGGTCGTTTCGAGAGAAAGATTTTGCGTGCGATTTTCGGTCCAATAAACACAGAGGGGGTTTGGAGGAGAAGATTCAGCCACGAACTGTACGAGTTGTACAGCGACATGAGTCTAGTCAGGCGTCTACGGTTTCAGCGCCTAAGATGGCTAGACCATGTAGAGCGAGTGGACACCACAGCTCCAGCCCGTAGAGTCTTTGAATTCAACTCCGAGGGACGAAGAAATAGAGGACGGCCGCTTCTAAGGTGGCGCACACAGGTGGAAAGGGATCTCAACTAAATGGTCATGCAGCACTGGAAAAGACTAGCGAAAGATCGTGCTAGGTGGTGTTGGTTAGGGCCCAGGTTCACCCCAAACTGTGGCGCCCGCTAAGCAAGTAAGTTTCTCTTTACAAAAAGAATTGCAAAATTAAGTTAACTAGTGTTACCAAAAGTACAGTTCCTACATCCAATATCGAAGTATTTGTATTCAAGGGCTAAACCAATTTTACTATGGAGCTCTTCTCTATATTGCCATCTGTGTTAGATGTCTCCGTCACGTTAGACGCCATTCTCGATGATATAGCAACGGTCAGAAGGCTATATTCAGCCTTCAGCTGTCTAATTTTTCCTTCGAAGTGTTGCATGGGGCAACATTTTGTTGGTGGACTTCATTTTCAGCTGAGAATTGTCTTTGCAAGCTTAGCAAGAGATGTGCCTCTAGACGTATGTGGATTTAATGCTAACTCACTGCAAATGCTAGTGTGTTAAGTAACACACTGAAGTGTGTTAGATGGCACATATAAATGTGACGTTTTAAACTTAAGTCTGACACTTAACACGTTTTTTCTTTGAAACTGAGGCACTTATTCGTGTCCAAATTATAACACGTTCTATTTCGTGCCGTGAACAAAAACTCTAGGTAGGTAGGTAGGTAGGTTCGTAGCCTTCCCAGAATAGAGAAGAATACACATAGGTCAGAGAGACCCGTTGTGCAGCTACGAGGAGGGTTTATCCCCATATTCGTGGGACCACTTAGTGCTTCTTAAGAAGTTAAGAAGGTCGGATATCCCTACTTGCTGAAAATCTGTCAGGTCCTAAAGAAGTGAGAACCTAGGTATCGTTTCCTGATTGTGCTGAATGCCAGACAGGCGCAGCGAAGGTGGTGAATGGATTCGACCTCCTCCTCGTCCTAGGCAGCTTTCGCTGAAATCATTCGGAACTATTCAACCACAAAAGCCCTAATAACGCCTTAAGTGTGTTGCAGCAGCTTGTGCAGTGTGTTATTAATAATTGTATGGATGTATGTTGGCGTTTCAGTCCATGAAGGACCTGAGCCGAGCTTGTCTCAACCACCCATGTTGTGTGTGATTTCATTTTCCCATAGGTGAAAGGGGCATACAGTTTATTGCCGGTTCCGAATGGCGAATTTCGGGAAGCTTTTCATGACGATTTTACTACAGGGGGTTTTGTCAGAACACTGAGGAGAAACACTGTGAAAAACACGTTCGATGACATGGCTGTGTCGGGATTCGATCCCGATTCGGGGGATTCCGGGATTCGATCCTCGTTATTAATAATTACTGTCAATTAATCAAATAAAAAGGGAAATGTCCGTACTATATACAACCTTGCTAGAAAGTAATTTGCGAGTCGGTTCCAGGGTGTAGTAGTTGACAGACTGGACTCTCCACTCAGTGATCCGAGTTCAAATCTCATTATCCGCAGCCACCAAAATGCAAAGACACTCAACTACTCCCCTTTCCCATTCTACATTGGTCCTTCGAGCTGGATGGCATGATCAATCATGATGTTGCTTCATAACGAAAAGAAACAATCAATTCAATCAAACAAAAACAATGAACAATCTTTCGGGCTTGATGAGCATCGAAGAGACCAATACTCGCTAAGGAAAGTGTTCACAGGAAACTTGATATGTGAACACGGGTTCCCTGGGTTGAGAGTCAAGTGTATTAACCATTACACCATGGGAGCAAGTCGCGATTTGCTTTCTGGCAAGGTTGCATATAATGGGGAATTTCTAATTGTGTGTTTTCATAACAACACACTTAAAATTGCATTACAAAATGACGACAGTCAAAACACACTTCTGGGGGTGTTACACACCATTTGCAGTATTGGCGTAAGACTTTTTGAATTCTCGGAAGAAAAGAAGGAAACCAATCCTAAAATGTTGCTTTCGGTAGGGGTCCGAGGTCCTATTTTTAAAAAAGACTTTTTGAATTCTCGGAAGAAAAGGAGGAAACCAATCCTAAAATGTTGCTTTCGGTAGGGGTCCGAGGTCCTATTTTTAAAAAATGGCTCTCATCGAAAAGAAATTCTTTTCTCCTCTTAACAGTAAAAATGTTGTGAAAAACGTTTTTCGCGCACTTCGACCATTTTACTGTCATCATGATCTTCTGAGCAAGCAGTATTCAGACCATAGCCATAGCCAAATTTCGAAGCGGTTATTGGGTAGCAAGCCACCTACCCGTATGCGCAGAGTGGGTATAGAGGAAAATAGTTCTGCTGGTTGTGCCAGCCGTAATGAAAACCATGATTTGCCCCTTCATCGCCATTCGTAGCAGATGGAATTATGCTACACGACTACCAGGTAGATTTTACGCAAGGATAACACAGAAGTGACACTGTATCTGATACTTCATATGAGCCACTTATAATGTAGTCCCAGTAAGATTAAATGGCAAGAATGGATTTATCAGCCCAAATAAGGCCAGAGCAGAAGCCTGTTGGAATGAGGACGGAGTAGTAGAGTCACAGTCGATGCTCAGAATATTGAAAGAACACTTTGTAGACTGTTTAACCGCGATGATAGATCGATACCGCTGTCTGAGTGATTGAGCTACCGTAAGGGCCGAAGATGCTAGAGAATTCCGTCCACCCGACCCAGATGAAATGAAGCTAGTAATTTCGAAGCTTAAAACTAATAAAGCCGCGGGCGCAGGCGGCTTGTCTGCCGAGCTGTTTAAAGCGGCTGGAGATCATCTGGTAGTGCGCATGAACCAGCTCTTCTTTAAAATATGGTTGAAGGGAAGCATGCGCGACGAATGGAATCTCAGCCTCATTTGCCTAGTCCACAGGAAAGGAGATCCCTATAACAGGGGAATAAGTCTCCTTAACATCGCATATGAGGTCGTCTTTACCGAATTGTATGAACGCCTGACACACTTAAAGATAGGTTCTTATCAGTGATCTTAAAGGAGAGGACCCAAGAATACCAAATCGACATCCATCGCCTTTTCGTCAATTTCAAGTCCACGTATGACAGTGTGCATAGAGGCGAGCTATACAGCGCCATGCCTTCATTGCAAATGGTAAGTGTGTTACTGCAGCACACCACAAGGTGTGTTTTCATTATAGTCCTTTTATATGTCCTTTCATATGTTAATATGAAAACACACAAAAAGTGAAATGTCCCAACTATATGCAACCTTGCCAGAAAGCAAATTCCGACGCGGACCCTCGGTCTGATGGTTAACACATTGGGTTTTCAACCCAGTGATCTCGTGTTCTCAAAACTCAAGAATCATCTAGTCCTCGCTCTCTAAACATTTGTCGCTTCAAGGCTCATCAAGCCCGAAGCGTTGTTCTTTGTTTTTTATTTGACTGAATTGATCGTTTCTTTAAGTTGTGAAGCAACATCACAATTATTGTGCCCATCCGGCTCGAAGGACCAATGTAGTATGTGAAAGGTAAAGTTAAGTGTCTTTGCTTTTTGGTAGCTGCGGACATTGAGATTTAAACTCGGATCGCTGGGTTGGGAGCCCAATGTATTAACTATTACGCCATGGATTTGACATACACATTGATCCGAAGTGTGGAAATGATTAATAAAAGTGGCGCCACAACACACTTAAGGTATCGTTAGAGTTTCTATTCAGGACACGCAATAGAATGTGTTATAGTTTCAACACGAATAAGTGTTTCAATTTTAAATATTAAACGTGTTGAGTGGCACACCTAACCCTAAAGTGCATCGAATGACACACTTGCTGTGTGTTGTTTAACACACTAGTATTTGCATTGTAGTTTTTACGTCCCCGCCAAACTCGTCAGAATGTGCGGAGAATTCTTGCTGCTCCATAAAAGTGGGTAGGTAATTAATCGAGACCTTTGATGATAAAAAAGGATTTAGACAAGTTGATGCATTGTCATGTAATGAATAGATAAACGACGCTCACTGGCCAATACAAGAGGTAGGAATGTGCACGCGGATGATATTAACGCAATGGGAGGGACACAGTGAGACGTAAATGAGATCTTTGAAAGCTGTCATCTAAGAAATATGCACAACACAGATGTCCTGGCCAGAAGGTCACAATTGGCAGCTAGAAATTTGAAGTAATCAAAGACCTCGTTTATTTTGACAACAACACCAGCGCTGAGGTCAAACGCAGAATCATCTGCCAACCACTGCTTCTTTTGGCTCAGAAGGCAATTGAGAAGTAGAGTCCTCTCCCGAAAAATCAAGATAGCACTATAGAAATCATTGATTATCCCCGGCATGACCTTAACGAAAACAGACGAGGATGCCCTTGGCCGATTCGATAGGAAGATCCTGCGTTCAATCTACTTAGTTACTTATGTGACGCTAAAGTTCGGGGTGAACCTGTGCCTCAATCAACAAGCGTTTTCAGATAACATGATCTCTTGACAGCTGTTTCCAGTGTCGCACGCTCAGTTGGTTAAGGTCCCTTTAAACCTGTGTGCGTCACATTAGAAGCGGCCGTCCTCTGCAACGTCGTCCCTCGGGGTTGTAGTCTAAGACTCTTCGGGTCAAAGCTGTTCTGTCCACTCACTCTACACGCCATTTTAGACGTTGGATCCGTAAACATCGTACTAGGCTGATGTCACTGTACTGCCCGTACAGTTCTTGGTATAATCTTTTATTCCACTCTCCGTCAACACAAACGGGAACCGAAGATTATAGGCAGAATTTTCCTCCCGAAATGACCAAGGGCCTTTGCGCCCGGTGTTACAGAGGGTCACCTTACTTTTCTGAGGGACGGCTTTACTACTCAACTGCCTCTTGAGCTCGCGTCTAATGTCAGCGCTGCTGTCGTTGCCGCTTGTTCCCAGTCCATTAAAGTTATAGCTGCCAATAGTGATGTTCTGGCCAAGACGTCGTTGTTGTGCGCCTTTCTATGACGACAGCATTTTCCCTCGTTTACTTTCAGACCCACTTTAGCCGCTTCAGCTTTAACGCTCACAAAAGCTTCATTGACGTTTTGCTGCATTCTCCCAATCACGTCAATGTTGAGTATGAGATACAACGACGAACTCTACGAGCGACATCCTTGGATCCAGCGCCTAAGATGGCTTGGCCATGTAAATCAAATGGACAACACAGCTCCGGGACAAGAGTCTTCGAGTCCGACCCCGAAGGAACGACGTAGCAGAAGACGACCGAATATAAGGTGGCGCACACACAAACAAATGGACTAGGGTCTCTAAAATTTTAAGCCGTGAAACTGCTTTAAGAACTTGCATCAACTCCGTTTCGCTCGCTAACCGAGTGTTGCTTCATATGGCTGCAAACGAATGGGTCTACAGGGTGACTCAGTTTTCCAGTGCAGGTGTCATTCGATTCTCCAAATGTCGCTTATCATCCAGTCTTCAAGCTCTCCAATAACGAAATGTTCGTCCATACCTATCCATGCAAATCTCGATTCGCCACATCCGTTCCAAAACAAATAACACCATCCGAGACAACATAATAACCATCTAGCATCACTAGAAACCAGTTGCACCTAGATCCCAATCTAAATGAGTCCAATTCAAAACACTGAAAACCCATATACATAATCTCTCTCCTAATTAACTCCATGTCCGCCGTCAGATCATCATCATCAACATCATCCGAATGTCCGTGCCCCTTGTGCGGAAATAGACAGTCTCACAATGTCACAACCAACCAATTCAACTCTTCTCAGAAACGATGAAAACCCTTCAGTCAATCAACATCACTTGGTGATCCGGTTCTATACCATCCCGTAGTCACACACTTCTCAAATAGCCTCACGCACCCAAATGGTGTTCCCTCCAGTTCCTCACATCCTATTCCATCCACATTTTAATCAATTTACATTTCGAATTTTATATCAATTCAAACCACTACGTAGACGGATACCCGTATACGTCGTGCTGCATCGACCGTACCTGCGTATCTCGTTATTAATTAGCGAAAACAGTAGCTGACAGATTCAAAATGTTTGCTAATTTGGAAATATTTGTTCGGTTTTGCCTGTTCGATACTGAGCCCAAGTTGCGGTCGCTCTGGCGAGGAGCGGTTGGTCCAGTTCGGACTAAAGGCTGTCTGCGGCCGTTCGTTGGCAAACTTGGAAATTTTTCCTTTTTTGTCCAATTTTATTGGTAACTCTCGGCCGGAATACGAAATATGTTCAGATAAAAGTTTTTGGATACAAAATTCCGAATAAATTGGGCAACGGGCTACAAGTCTGATCATCTCCAATGTGTGGCTACCAGACGTTCGAGTGGATGTGGATGTTCTGTCTTTTTTTTCGGTGAAAGATCGCCGTGAGATACATGAGCGTATGCTACCGATGGAGTTCCAATTAATGAGACACATTGTCGATACCTTATAATCGCCACCAACGAGCGACAGACAGAATACTTTGACTTATTTTGGGGTAAAATTGTCAACTTGTAGTAGCGTGCGTCGTTGTGGTTGGTTTCCATAGCTTCTCGAGGTCTTATCTCGTTCGAGTCTTAAGCCAAATTAATAAGTGTCCGATTCTTTGTGAAGATCCTTATCCGATTGTCGTATTGATCGGCGTGTGACGGCGTACGGTTGACAGCTACTGTTGTGTGGAACCATGTGGAACGTAAGATGGCTAATTGTGAAATTATTTGACAGTTCCTCTCTGTCCAGTGCCTGGTGAGATTGAAGGGAGATATAATTGTCACCATAATGCCACGTCGCACTAATTAACGGTATGAAAGGTAGTCGATAGTAGATATACCGATGAAACGTGCAATATTGCGATTTATCAGAAGCTGCTCGTGCAGTTTCCCTCTACGGTAACAATTCAATTGTTCTTCCTAATCTCTCTTCAGCGAACAATTTACTTTTCCCATGTGGATAAGTAGGTCTTCCACCATAGAAACCAACAATCACTCCACTCTATCTACCCGGACTATAGGCTATAGGCCTCTAGGTGCAGCAACAATAGATGCCCTAATCCACAAACATACCATTGTCTCAAGGCTCACGGACACGGCATCCTACTATCATCTTCGGTCTCGCGCGCCTTTGCTATGTCACAACTCACCTTATTATCGACTTCATTGCGGTCTATCAGTGATCTGTTCCTGTTCACATCTAGCGGAATGGCCGCATAAAATAGGAATTGACATATTTTCTATCATCTCGCTAATTGGTCCGTTCGGTCGGTCTCGACGGAGTATGATATGTGTGTTCGGCTTGCGGCACATCCCTTTTCTTCATCTCCATCTCTGGTTCCAGTGCGTTCAGGAGTTCTGTCCAGCTTATGTTATGCACATTGGCCGGCCAATTATAATAATGATTGAGGCCTTGGAGACTTTATCAGTTCAAAGTATTGATTTATTGATTATCGAACGCACTGGATACTGGATTCCATGTCGCGGTATGACAGACCGGATAGACAGAGGACAAAGACCAGCAATAACAATTCCACGTACGTTCCGTATATTGTCCGCGTTTACAACCTTCACCGATCTAAGCCAATTACTCAGACTGTTCACCGTCGTTCGGCGTACACTAGCGTCGACGGACATAATGCGACTTTTATGCACAACCGAAGCAAGGCGTCCTGCTCCCAAATTGACACTTGGACGAAATATAGAAATAATAATGGTGAATAAGTAAAAGGCTGATTTGTACGGGTTGCCATGAGGCTGGCAGCCAATTACCCGTTATTATAAACTATTTTACCTGTCACAGTGTCCGTTTGGTCACATCGCACGGATGTATCTCGAGCGAAATTTAAATCCGCTCAAGTGGCAGAGTGTGCGCAGCATTACAAGAGATGGCATCCCCTTTTATCACCTAGCTACGATCTTTAATTGTTAGCACAGTGCAGTCCATTCACGTTCGAGTACGAGCCGGAGAGTTGGAATTGCACCGGCTATAGTGCTACAGTGGTTGGCTGGGAGTTGTTGTCACCTTGACGGTTGGATTTCTCTGTTTTTTTTTTTTCCTACATTGTCTGGTGCCTCAGATGGTGTTGAGGAACTACATAGATGCGTTGTTGTGGTCTGGCTGTTAATGCGATTATTAAATATGCACAAGCAGCATTGAGTGTCTTTTATATGTATGAGACGGACGAACAATGGCCGTGGTGCGATCGCGTAACTTTAAGTGGAATGTGCTCGTGTCGCGGGGTAAAAGATACTTGTAATGATGATAGGAGCTGAATGTGGACTGTTGACAGTTGGCAGATTTCACCCACAAATGGTATGGAGTTACGGTAATTGGACGTTTTGCGGGATCCGACTTAAATATGGAGAAACATCGGCGAGTTATGATGACGGTGCAAGCAATTATTAAATTGTCAATTACTCTTCCGCTTTGGTGTGAGTTTTATTGGCTGGACGATTTCTTTGGGCATAAGATGCAGCACTGTGGCTGAAATGTCTAGAGGCATTGAGGTGTCTTCGACATTTTAGAACTGTCTACCAACAGAAAGCTCTTATGCATATACCACGGCTCACAACCAAAATGGCCCATACTCTTATGTAACTAGAATGCTTCGGATATTGGTTCTTTTATTCTGAGTTTTGTCGTCTCGCAGAGTAAAAATCGGCGTTACAGCCCATGAAGGACCAGAGCCAAGGTTCTCTCCCTTCTCTTTTATGGCATCCTTCACCAAAGATGTGTTCTTCGATTTGCTAGACAGACCGTATTCCCAATGTCCCAGCTATGACATCTAAATTGTACTAGGAGACTTCAATGCTAAGCTGGGAAAGGAAAACATGTTTGAACGAGTCATCGGTAAACATAGCCTACACGACACATGCTGATTGATCTTGCTAAGGGGCGAAATCTACTTCTAGCCAGAGCGCGCTTCCCGCACCTCAATATACACAAAGGCACCTGGCGGTCTTTTGATCAATCGACTACCAACCAGATTGATCACAACGCGATCGACGTCAGACACTACTCCACTATTCTGGATATTCGAACTATCCAAGAAGCTAACATCGATTCGGACCACTACTTCTAATATCCAAGGTGCGCCTACGGAGTAGAACGCAGCGGAGTAGAGTAAGAACACAAAGTTATGACGACGGAGAGCCACTAGCGCAAAAAATCGCTAGTGCTTTAGCCGATTAACCGATTGATATCTTAAGCTCTCCAATACATCTCAACCCTCCACGCTGTGAAAAGAACAGGAGTGGAACCTTTGCAAACAAGCCCTGCAAAGCACTGCATCTAAAGTTTTGGGCATTAAGACTCCACCACGAAGAAACACCAGGTTCGATGACGAGTGCAGGAGGAGCCTTATGTAAATAAGCTGATTCAGGCCAGGGAAGTCCACCATCGACCAAATCTTCACACTCGACACTCACCACCTATTTTTCGACTGCAAAGTCCAATACGACAGCGTATTTAGAGACGAGTTTTACAGCGCCATGTCTACCTTTGACATCCCTGCTAAGCTCGTCAGATTATACAGGATGACTTTGGAGAATTCTCACTGCTCCATTCGAATCGGTGCAGAAGATCTGACCGATGGTTTTGGTGTCAAAAAAGGGGTTAAGCAGGGCCAAAACAAGAGGCAAAATTTATGTCAAGTCTCCACAACTCCTCGCATATGCGGATGGCATTGACATAATCGGAAAAACAAAGCGAGGCGTTTGCGAGTATTGAGGCGGAGACGGCGAAAATTGGTTTGGCAGTAAACGAGGGTGAAACTAACTATAGGCTGTCATTCAAGAACGACGCTCACCAACGTCGTCTTGGCCAGAGCGTTTGTATTGGCAAATACATATGAGTTTGAGGTAGTTAAGGACTTCGTCTGCCTTGGCTCCGCAGTGATCTGGAACAACGACATCAGTTCCGAAATCAAACACAGAATCACTCTTGCCAATCGCTGTTTCTTTGGGCTCAGGAGGCAACTGAGTTACACAGCCGTCTCCCGAACGACAAAGTTGACACTATATAAGACCCTTATAATCCCGGTCATGCTGTACGGCGCAGAAGCATGGACACTATCAAAAGCGGATGAGGAGGTCCTTGGTCGGTTCGAGAGAAACATTTTTCTCGCGATTTTCGGGCAGGTGAAAAATGGAGGAAAAGATTCAACCACGAACTTTACGGGCTGTAGGCTTCCAGCTCCAGCCCGGAGAGTCTTTGGATCCATCCTCGAGGGACGAAAAACAGAAAACGGCTGCACTTAAGATGGCGCACACAGGTTCAAGGGGACCTCAGCCAACTGGGTGTACGGGAAAGGAAAAGACTAGCAAAAGACCGTGTTAGTTGGAGGCGCATGTTAGTTAAGGCCCAGGTACACCCCGAACTGTAGCGCCCGTTAAGAAGAAGAAGAAGTCTGGCACTTGCCTACATACCTATTCCTTGGCGCACGGTGAAAGCAGTCTTGATTCCCAAAATAAGAAAAGAGGATTACTCACTTGCCTAGAATTTAATACCAATTAGTCTAACATCCTTCCTGCTGAAAAGCTTGGAGAGACTGGTAGAGATGCACGTGCGCCAAGTTGCCTTGGAATGTGTTCTCTTTCGGAGAAGCAACATGCTTATCAGCGCGAAAAATCATGGGGAACTGCGCTTCAAAACCTAATTGGGAACATTGAGGGAGCTTTTGATAATGCAACTTTCGACAGCATGTGCAATGCTGCCAGACGTCATGGCATGCACGGGACATTGACCGCTGATGCAGGCCTCGACCATGTGTGTCATGATGCCGCCGTACTTTCTGTCGACTTGTGCTTACTGACTGTCCGTCTCAAAGCGAAGCCGGCGCTAAATGTGATCGATGATTGGTGTACCAGAAATGGGCTGTCGGTCCATCCTCTTGAGACCGATGTCGTTCTCTTCACGAGAAGGGGTAAAAATACTGACATGACTCAGCTGATACTAAAAGGCAATTCCATTCCAATATCCAATGAGGCTGAGTATCTAGGAGTCATCTTAGGAAGCAAGCTTCTCTGGTCAAAATATGATGAGTCAAAAACCACCAAAGCGCTGTCAGTTTTCTGGCAATGTAAAGGAGCTTTTGGCAAAACATGTGTTTTATCGCCGGCAAAGGTCCTGTGGATCTACATGACAATGATAAGACCTATTATCTCATATGCATCGGTTGTCTGGTAGAACAGACTTACACGTAAACACGTGGTAGCCTCTTTCACCAAACTCCAAAGACCGGTTTGTCTCAGCTGGGGAAAGCCCCCGTTCCCCAGCATGCCGGGTGCTGCTCTAGATGCTAGATGAATCTTCCATCTCTTGATATATGTATATATCAAAGGATGTGCTCTGAAAGCCGCGTCTCGTTTGGTTGGCCTTTGGTACAACTCGCACAGGAATAACTGTGTGCTTGCGCAAGAATTGTCGTGGGACCCCTGTCTCACGGACACATTGACGCCCGTTATCCTACTATTCTGCTTGCTCTTCTGATAATCAGTTTTGGAAAATTGCATAGTGTTGGCTGATAAAATTTCAGGATGATTTTGAATAGTGTCGAAAACATCTCCATCTACTATGGAATCTCCTGTTGTTATCTTGGCATTTTGAGGGAGTTGTTCCTTATCTGATGACACAAAATAACTGGCCAATTAGGCTGTTTTAGCTAAAATGTTAGCTAAAACATTAGCTAACACTGAAAAGGTTTTCCGTAGCTTTGCAAAAGAAACTTACTTACTTACTTAGCTGGCGCTACAGTTCGGGGTGAACCAGGGCCTCAACCAACAAGCCTCTCCAGCCGACACGATCTTTAACCAGCTGCTTCCAGTGCCTCAGGCCCAGTTGGTTGAGGTCCCTTTCCACCTGTGCGAGCCACCTTAGATGCGGTCGTTCCTCGGGGTTGGTGTCGAAGACCCTTCGGGCCGGAGCGGTGATGTCCATTCGCTCTACATGGCCCATCCATCTTAGACGTTGGATCCGAAGACGTCTACTAGGCCAATGTCGCTGTACAGTTCTTGGTTGAATCTCCTCCTCCACTCACCGTTTACACAAACGGTACCACAGATTGCACGCAGAATTTTCCTCTTCATCCGCTTTTGATAACGTCCAAGCCTCAGCGCCGTAGAGGAGGGCCGGGATGATTAAGGTTTTGTAGAGGGATACCTTAGTTTTTCAAGAGAGGGCTCTACTATGCAGTTGCCTCTTGAGCCCAAAGAAGTAGCCGTTGGCAAGAGTTATTCTGCGTTCAATCTCAATCTCAACACCAGCATCGTTGGTGCTTTTCACTATCGAGTCAAGGCAGACGAAGTCCTTGACTACTTCAAAAATATAGCTGCCGAAGGTGACGTCTGACCAAGACGTCGGTGTTGCGCATCTTTCTTGGCTGACAGCATATATTTGGTCTTGTCTCCATTTACCCTTAGACCCACTTTAGCCGCTTCTGCTTCAATGCTTGCGAACGCCTCATAGACGTCTCGCTTTGTCCGTCCAATAACGCCAATGTCAGCTGCGTAGGCAAAGCAATTGTGTAGACTTGAAGTAGATCGTACCTCTTGTATTAGCCGCAGAGCCCCGCACGATATTTTCAGGTATGATGTTAAAGAAATCACAGACAGTGCGTCACCCTGTCTAAAATCTTTTTTAACATCGAACGTGGGCCTGTCTGTATACGTCATCGAACCAGGGGTTTCTCGAAGGTGGTGGCTTAAAACCGAGTACATCTGAGGCGGCCTCTCTGATGGCGTTCCGTCAACGACTCCATTGCTGTTCTATGGCTTGTGCAGATTGCATCGGGACTTGAGAGAGTTTGAGGGAGACTTGATCGGCGAAGGTCATGGCGGTCTCCTGCGATTGCAGCTTTCCAACGTTAAATTTTGGTGCTCTTACTCGACTCCGTTGATTCCGAGAAATTCGCATCCGTACTTTGGCTGCAACAAGGTAATGATCCGAGTGGATGTTGGCGCCTCGAAAGGTTCGGACATCTAGGATGCTGGAAGAGTGTCTGCCATCGATCGCAATATGATCAATTTGATTGATTGTCGATTGATCGAAAGACCGCCAGGTCACCTTGTAGATGGTGAGGTGTGGGAATCGTGTACTTGCTACTACGAGATTATGTCCCGCCATTAAGTCCACTAGCCTTAGTCCGTTTTCTGACGTGGTGTTGTGTAGGCTGTGTTTTCCTATGACTCGTTCAAAGATAGCTTCCTTACCCAGCTTCGCAATGAAATCTCCTAGAACGAATTTGGTGTCACAGCTGGGACGTTGGGCATATGTTCTGCCTAGGAGATCATAGAAGTCGTTTTTATGTCGGTCATCTTTCTCCTCTGTGGGGGCGCGGACACATATTAAGCTTATATTGCCGAGATTGGCCTTGATGCGGATAGTTAAACGGGGCACAATGGACTCCTCGTAGTCTAAATAAACCTTGATCTCACGTCGATGGAGCACCCAACTAACCTAACCTTACCTACTAGACGTTTAGTTGGAAAACTGATTTACTTGACCAACCGCAACTGGTTGGCTATACCTAGTCATCTTAGTCACCCACTTCTCCCTCCAGCAACAGAAAAATGCCAGTTCAATGACAATTTAGTACTTTTCATTGCAAATCTCACCATCTGTCACTTATCGTGACAAATTTATAAGCAACTCCATTTGCAACCTCCGCCGCCTTCTCCGCACCCACCGCCACCAGCTTTTATTCAAATGTAAGCCCACCAATGCTCGTGCTTATGCCATAGCTCCGAAAACAAACTCGAAACAAACATATAATTAACCCAAGACTTACAATGAGATAATCACGTTCCACAGTCTGTTCCACACAAGAGCCATGGTTTAAATAGCCAACACTACCGTCGCCAGCCCCGGCTAAATAGCGTAGGATGGCGCGGATAATTAAGACTCCCTCTCGACTTGAGAGGACCACCGAATAAGGCAATGTCACGACTACCCCAAATCCATGCATTGCTCATAATTTGAAACCAAACTCCATTGCGCCAGAGGACATTTTAATACGAGTACCACCGTCACTACATGCAGCACGTAGGACGACAACGTCGATGTTGTTAGAGACAACATAGTCAAGTAGCACAAGTGCACGATGCTGCATAGGTAGCCATACCGCTGGAGTGAAAAGACAAAAGATCGCCTCGAGGTAGCGTATGTGGTAAACAATTAATGTCACGATCTACTCTAAATTAAAATATTTCTCATTAAAGAATAAAATGTTTGCAATTAAGTTAATTTGTAATTGCTTAATACTCGTACTTTATAGCGTTGCAGTTCGCTGGATCCCGACGAGATGTATGTGTGTATGAATGTGAGGTGGATGCAATCGAAAGTGTTGGAGCCGTTTGCATACGTAGGGAAGATGTATAGGTAATTCTGGGATTTACCGGAAATTGATGGTCAAACAGTAGCATTGCCGAAGAAACATTGAGATGTGACTCTCTAAAGAGCTCGAGAGCTCGTACCCGAAAAGCTATCCATACTACCCGGGATTAGACCAATTTAACTACTTTAAATACCTAAATTCTAATATTGCACTTAACAATTCATCACGAAGGAATTCCAGCAGAACGTATACCACCAACTGGCGACATATTCAACCGCTTGTCCCACCCCTCCCCGGTCAAGTGTGCACTGTTCTCGCCAGAACGACTAATAGCTGATTCATATATTTTGCCCTGACTCCAAATCGGTCCAACTACTCAGCGTGGTATGTAAATAAACTCCGCATAGAGGCGACCAAGATCGAACGACTGTTCGGACTACTTCACGCTATCCTCAAGATGCATACAAAACCTCGACGATGAAGTAGAAGTATGTATAACCAAGTCTCCAATTGAACGGCGGCAACCAAACCCAATGGCATTGTTATGCACTTCCAGCATCTCCCATCTTCGGAGCAGGGGGATTATCCTCGCCCATAAACGACGCGACGTCTATGCTCCACACAGCACACAGTGCACAGTGCACATCCATGGCATAAGCCATACATCGTACACCTTAACCTGGCCTCCAGCTAACTAATATGGCAATCGGTTGCATTCACAGCCCAGTCATTCGGATTGGTGGTGTGTGCACTATTAAATTTGCTACCAATTCGCCATGTGCACATATTTAGCATCCGATGCAATGCAGCTATGGGGCAAATAAGGCAGCGGGAATTTGTTGCCTTAATTTATTGCACGTAATTAAAGCTTACTGAAAATGGGCAAATGGCATCGCAGTCGACCGTCGAACGGGGCGTCGCGGTGAGACGAGTTGCAACTATATTCCCGGAGTGGAGCGTTTGCTGTACAATAACAATCAACCTGCTACTGCGACTGCTACTATCGCTAGTGCTGCTGGTCCTGTAACAGTATTGGTGGTGGCTATTGCAGCATTTTTATGGGAATTTGTACCACGGCCTCCTGCCGTAGTTATAGCAAAAGACAAATGTCTTCGGAGCAGGGTGATGGCTGTGGTGGTAGGTTGTTGGATTTATACGACGCGCCAAGTGTCTTACCCGTACTCATTCGCTTTTTTGCTGCATTTCCACTTCATCTTCTCCTTTGTTTTCGTTTTGTTTTTTTGGTTCCGACAGATTCGTGTTGGGGTTATGTATGGCAGCTACTGTCAAGCCCGTATCGTATCCCAGTGATGTAACCGAAAGTGTTTCCGATGAGACAGTAAAGATATAGACATTAGATCCAGCTAAGAACGAACAAAGCTTTTCTCTCACTGCAGAACTTATTTTGGATTTAGTTTGCTTGTAGACAAAATGGAATCCCAGCGGCGTGCTTGTAAGTGACTCTCCCATCAACAATGGAGTCGAGGTAAAAAATGTATGGCAAGTTGTAGCCGAAGCTAATAAGCCCATAATGTGCGCTGTTCACTTTCACGACGTCATTACGTATTCATGTGGGACTGCTCGCTGGCCGGGTCAGAGCATCCCGGGATGGGATGTGGCCAGAAGGAATCCGTGAACATGGATGCTAATGAAGTAATTAGGGTTTAACTAGAGGACGCGGACTACCGAACATTAATTCTAAGTTCGGGCCGAGATCTGTATCTATGTATGTAGTTAGCGACTGCCCTTGGGATACAGAGATATCACTGCTGTTTCTTGGCCCGTATCTGACGATTTTCAAATTTTAAACAGATCTTGCATGCCATGGGGAGATAGACTGTATGGTAACCTCGGATTTAGCGGCTTTGCACCTTAATTGAAGGATAGCCTTCTTCTATGCAGTTCCTCGCAGTCAGAATTAAAACTCTTCCAAACTGAATCTAGCTGACTCTATTATCGCACGATTCGCCATAAATTCAAGACAAAGAACGGCGGACATGGGCCTTGCATCAAGCTCAGTCGCCTCCTGATCCCAGAGTTAAAGCGACTGATAAATATGCTATTAACAACAAAATCGCCGCGTGCTTCGGCTACACGAAAGCATTCAGGTGCACATTGGGCTCTTCCCTAGCTATGCTGGATCCATTCCTTTGATGACTATATACAACCTCAACCATCGACAGCAGCTACCCATGTGGTGCCATATGATTAGTTTCGAACCAACATAGCACCCTGCTTTAAAAGCTAGCCTGGAACTTACTCTCTGAGTTTAAGATACCTACGAACAAACTTGAAAAGCAGAATTAAGTGAGTCTTGTTGGGGTGCTGGCGATTAAGATAAAGGAAGTATTTATGTATGTTTTCAGGGCTATAAGGCAAATAATCTTGGAGAAAAGAGCAAAAATATATCCTCTTCTTCCTTTTAACGGGCGCTACAGTTCAGGGTGAACTTGGGCCTCAACCAACATGCCTCTCCTACTAGCACGATCTTTTGCTCGCCTATTGCTCGCGTTTTGCTCGCCTTTTCCTTTGCTCGCCGCACACCCAGTTAGCTGAGGTCCCCTTCGATCTGTATGCGCCATCTTAAGTGCGTCCGTCCTCTGTTCCTTCGGTGGGATTCAAAGACTCTCCGGGCTGGAGTTGTAATGTTCATTCGCTCTACATGGCCTAGCCATCTCAGGCGTTGAATTCGTAGACGCCTGACTAGACTAATGTCACAGCATAGCCCGTAAAGCTCGTGGTTTAATCTTTTCTTCCATCCCCCGTCTGCGTTTATAGGACCGAAAGTTTCGCACGAATTCCTTCTCTCGAACCGACCAAGGGCCTTTTCATCCGCTCTTGTAGTGTCCATGCTTCCGCGCCGTACAGCAGAACCGGGAAGATAAGGCTCTTATATATAGAGCCAACCTTGTCGTTCGGGAGAGGGCTCTACAACTCAATTGCGATTGGCAAAAGTGATTCTGGGTTTGATTTCGGAACTGATGTTGTTGTTCCAGGTCACTGCGGAGCCAAGGTAGACGAAGTCATTAACTTGTGCCAAGATGACGGAGTTGAATGTCCTTTTTTGATGACAGCATATACATATACAATTTTGCCCACATTGGCAGTACCAAACCAATTTTCGAAGCCTCCCCCTCAATACTCGCAAACGACTTATTGACATCTCGCTGTGTTCTTCTGATTATGTCAAGGCCATCCGCGTATTCTAAGAGTTGTGAGGATTTGAAATAAATTGTACTGGCCCTACCTAAGTCCTTTGTTGACATCAAAACTATCGGTCAGATCTACACCGATCCGGATGGAGCAGCGAGCATTCTCCAAAGTCATCCTGCATAATCTGACGAGTTTAGCAGGGATGTCAAAGGTAGACATAGCGTTGTATAGCTGCTCTCTAATTACGCTGTCGTATGCGGCTTTGAAGTCGAAAAATAAGTGCTGAGTGTTGACTTGAAGTTCATTGTTTTTTTTTCAGGGTCTGCCGTAGTGTCAAGATTTGGTCGATGGTGGACTTCTCTGGCCTGAATGCATACTGATAAGGGACTGCCAGCTAATTTACAAACAGCTTAAGTCGTTCACACAAATCGGCAGAGAAGATTCTGTAGGCGATGTTAAGGATACTTATTCCTCAGTAGTTGGCGCAGTCAGAGGGGTCTCCTTTCTTGCGGATCGGGCATACGATGCTGAGACTTCATTCCATTACAGATGAGCTAGTGGACCATCCATGCTCCAGCTGACTTGAAGAGGTCAGCAGACAGTCTGTCTGCGCCAGCAGCGTTATTCGACTTGAGTTTCGATATGGCGATCTTAAGTACATAGAGGTCAGGGGGACGGAATTCTCCGCGGTCTCCGTCGTTAAGAAATGGATCATTCTACCTGACAGCGGCTCATTGACCAATATCGCCGTTAAACAGTCTTCAGAAGTGGTTTTTCCATATTCTCAGCATCGATTCTACTACTAAGCAGCAATATCTCCTGCCTTTCCCTGTTCTCATCCCTGCAGGCGTGCTCGCTTTATCTGTTGATAAAACTTTCGAAGGTCACGTCTGCAGTAACACCTCTCCAAATCCTCAATCGTGTGCTTCTCGGGCTCCTCCTTCTTTATTCTGAGAAGCTCATCCTTATTTTTAACTCGTAGAACTTACGACCTGGTCTTGCTCTTCTTTGCAGCGAGGCTTTATATGCATCCTGCTTCGCTGTGTGAATCCTCCTGCACTCGTCATCGAACAGGTGTGTCTTCGTGGTGGAGCCTTGAAGCGCAAAACTTCAGATGCAGTGCTTTTCAGGGCTTGTTTGCAAAGGTTCCACTGCTGCTCTATTGACAGCGTGTAGAGTTGAGGTGTATTGGAGAGCTTAAAGGAGGATCGGTAAACGCACGAGCAGTTTCTGGTGATAGTAGGTTTCCTACGTCATAACTTTTTATTCTTACTCTACTCCGCTGCGTTCGTGATATACGTAAGCGCATCTTGGCTACTACAAGATAGTGGCACGAGTCGATGTTAGCCCCTCGGAAAGTTCGAATAGTGGAGGAGTGTCTGACGTCGATCGCGACGTGATCAATCTGGTTGGTAGTCGATTGATCAAAAGATCGCCAGGTACCTTTGCGTATATCGCCCTGTAGCAAGATCAATCAGCCTGTGTCTTTTATCGGATGTGGTGTCGTGTATGCTGTGTTTGCCCATTACTCATTCAAGGATGCTTTCCTTACCCAGCTTAGTATTGATGTATTTTAGTACAATTTTGGTGTCATAGCTGGGACATTGGGAATACGTTCTTTTACGGTTAGCGCTTACTAGGCCTTATCCCAACCGACTAATCCCATTTTTTGTCCCAGGAGACTCGCCATTCGCCCCCTTCATGCTGACTACTTTGCAGCCAGCTTGCACTTTGTCTTTGTCTGTACTAGAGCGCACCAGTTCTACTATGGGACAAATCTACTTTCATACTCGTACAGTGACAAGGGTTTTCATAGATCTCGAAGTACACAAATCCGCTTGTCAAGGTGGGTGCTTCCTAGTATTTTGGAAGAGATGCTCTTCTAATCTGGCAAAGCCACATCTTCTCTTTCTTTTCTGGTGCTACAGTTCATGGCGAACCTGGGTCTGCTTTAAAAAACCTCTCCAACTGGCATGGTCTTTTGCCAGCAGTCTCCAATGCCGCACGCCTAGTTGGTTAAGGTCCTCTTCCCATGGGTTGCGCCACCTTATATTTGACCGTTCTCGACCGCTCCCATCGCGTTTGGATTCAAACACCTTCCGGGCCGGAGCCGTGTTTTTCAAAGCCATCTTAGGCGTTGGATCGGAAGACGACGTGCTACGTTCATGTCGCTGTACAGCCCGTACAGTTCACTATAAAGCCTCCTCCTCCACTCCCCATTTATGCAGTTCGGGCCAAAAATCATTCGCAGATTTTTTCTCTCAAAACGACTAAGGGCCTCCTCACCCGCTTTCGATAAGGTCCATGTCTCTGCGCCATAAAGCAGGAACGGTATGATAAGGGTCTTGTAGATGGTCACCTTGGTTTTTCGAGAGAGGGCTCTGCTTTACAATTGCCTCCCGGGCGCAAAGAAACAGCGGTTGGCCAAGAGTTATTCTGCGTTTAATTTCGGCACTGATGTCATTGCTGCACGTCACTGCGGAGCCTAGGTAGATGAAGACCTTGACTACCTCGAAATTATACCGGCCAATATGTGCGCCCCGGCCAAGACACCGGTGGTTGGTGTCCTTTTTCGACGACGGCATATATTTCGTTTTGCCCTCATTTACCGCCAGTCCCATTTTAGCCGCTTCCGTTTCAAGGCTTCCGTAAAGGCCTCAATGATATCTCGCTGACTTCTTTCAGTTTGCCAATGACCCTATCATAAGCGATATCCTTGCCCAGTTTCGCGTTAAAGTCTCCCACTGGGACATTGGGCATATGTCCTGTCTAGGTGGTCGTAGAAGTCGTCTTTTGTAGCGTCATCCTTGTCCTCGGTAGGGGCGTGAGCCCAAATTAGGCTGATGTTTGTGAATTTAGCCTAGATGCGGATGGTCATGAGGCGTTCGCTTGCATGTCTGAAGCTCAAGACTTTCTGCTTAAGTCTACCTCTAATAACAAATCCGCATCCGAATAAGCGTTGTCATCTCTCCTTGTAGCTGTCGCCTTAGTAGATATGTATTACAGTTTCTCATCCTCTTTCTGCCAAGCCTATGCCATCGCACTTCCTAGATTGCGTTAATATCTGCCCTATAACAGTCTAGGGCATCGGCAAGTTGTTGGCTGCACGTGGTCTGTTGAGGAACCATACATTCCAACACAAAGCCGTAGTCACTGCGTTAGCTAGAAAACTCCCTTTATAAGGCGTTCATTCGGTCGGAATTAGAGTTTAATGCTCATCGTCCGGTGCGTCTTAGACCTCATCGTACTTACTAGACAGAACTAAAAATTGCGCCATGAAACTGATAGGAGTTCCCAGCATGACTAAATCAATCGATTCGCTGGAACATCGCAGGAACATCTCCTGCCCTTCCCTGTTTTATCGATACTTCTGCGGAAAACACACACACACACAACACACGTCTTTCTAGGACATCGGTGGTAATTTTCACATCAATCTGCATTAATTAGCGTTGGAGATACGCCTCCGTTTGTGAGTTGCTTGATGTACATTTTTCGACTTTTATGTCTAAATCTGTTGAGCGAAATACTTGCATTCAATTTTGTTTGCGGAACTAATTTTCTTCTGATGATTGGCTGAGGATGGTGCAAAAAGCCTTTCGTGATGAGATTTTGTCCACGAAGATGGCTGCAACTTTTATAAAGAGTTCCAAGAAGGCCAAGAACGTGTCGAAGACAAAAATCGTCCTGGACTCTGGTGCAATAAGAGATATTGGTGATAATGCCAGCATTTCAAGATGATCAGTTAAGGATTTCTTGGCCTTCTGACCCTTTAAATCTCGATTAGTACCAAAAACACTGAATACTGAACACTGAATACTTATACTTTCTGAAAAATAATATCACGGGAGATGAGACTTGGATTTATGCGTACGACCCAAAAACAACCGATCAGTCAAATAAATATCGTACTGAAGGTATGCCAAAAAATTTGGCCAGGGACTCATATCATTCCACAACCACCGTATTCACCCTATTTGGCACCGTGCAATTTCTGGCTATTTAAAAAACTCGAAAGACCGCTTCATCGCTTTGAGTCGATAGAGGAGATACAAGCCGCATTGAAGAGAGAGCTGAAGACCATCCTGGAAATTGACTTTAACAACTAATTAGGAGATTGGAAAATCGGTTGACAAAGGTGCATTGTATCTAGAGAGAAACACTTTGAAGGCGATGAAATTGGTCTGGAGGAATAAAAAAAAGGTTTAACAAAATAAATGTTCTGTCACCTTACTCTTTGGACACAGTTGTATATATTTAAATATAATCATTGGGTTGGTTTATGGTGTCGCCCATTTGGAATACACGCGTTGAAAAGTTCACATCACCTTGACAGTCGCTGTCGGAAGGTCTGTAGTTTAAAGTCTGTCCATTGTGCAACACAACTGTCGTGAATGGGAAGTGGTCAAAAATACTGATAAGCGCAGGACACTCACAGTGTATGGTCACTTCAAATTCTTACTCTGTGTGCTCAGTTCTAATATAATACCATTGAACATTTACTGAGAACTACAACCAACGGGAAAATTCAGTCGAGTTCCTCTCGAATTCTATCTAGGACAACCACCCCTGGAGAGTAGGGAAAGAACATCTGCGACACAAACCAAATGCACTCCGCCCAGGTTGTGTGACAAACATAATAAGAGTATTGAATGTGACTAAAGCCGAATCGAATATAAAGAGAGATTGCACATCATGCTTAGGCGGATGGTATTGACGTTAACGTGAAAACTCAGCGAAACCTGAAAACGGCCGAGATGAAACTGGCATAATACTATACCAAGACAACATATGAGTCCATAGTGCTAGTATCAAGGGTCGATGAAACCTGTGCAAGCAACACGATGCTAAGAAAAGTAGCAAGTCCGAGTGGACGTCTAAGTGCCTTTCGAGAAATTGGAGGAGATTGGTTGTGTCCGCTTTCTTAGTACTCAGACCAGGCAAGCACCATTCGGCACCTTACCCCGTTTTCCTGTGAAAACATTAAGTAGCATTTCAGTAATGCAGAGCAATGGTATTTGGTGTGTCATCCTACGTGAGCGTAGGCACAGGATGGATTTCCGCTTAGGCTTGATTTCTGTGGCGCTACAGTCCGGGGTGGACAACGGCCTCAACCAACAAACCTCTCCAGCCAGCACGTTGTTTTGTCAGCTGCCTCCAACTGCGCACACCAAGTTGGTTGAGGTCTCACTCCATTTTTGTGTGCCATCAATCGAGGGCGTCCCCGGTTTCCAGGCCGGAGCTGTGTTATCTATACGCTCTACGTGGCCAGCCACCTTTAGATTTGTATCCGTAGACGTTTGCATTAGAGGCATACTTCTGTACAACCCGTAGAGTTCGTTGTCAAATTTTCTCATCCATATGCTATCAATGCAGACAGGACCGAAAATCGCACGCAGGACTTTTCTCTCAAACAGACCAAGAGCTTCCTCATCCGCTTTCATGCTTCTGCGCAGTAGAGCAGGGCAGGAGTGATTAAGGTGTTATACATACATATAAAGTCACCTTGGTCCCTCGAAAGAGGGCTCTATTACTCGGTGACATATTTAGCTCAAAAATACAGCAATTGGCAATTGCATTTGATATCGGTACTGACGTTATTGTCCCTAGTTATTGTGGAGTCGAGGTAGACGAAGTCCTTTACTGCTTCAAAGCTTTTGACAATGCGTCGCCTTGCCTAAAAACTTCTTTGACATTAAAGGTCTCGGTTAGTTCGTTACCGACCTTGATGGAGCAGCGAGAGATCCCAATCGTCATACTGCAGCATCTGACGTGCTCGATAAGAATGTCAAAACTTAACATGGCACTATATAGCTCATCTCTATGTACGCTGCCTTATGCGGCGTTGAAATAGACAAATAGATGGTAAGTATCGACTTGCATTTCTTGACTCTTTTCCAGGATCTTCCGCAGTGTGGAGATCTGTTCTATTGTGGACTTTCCTGGCCGGAAACCACACTGATATGGACCTATCAGACTTTTGATGAACGATTTTAGGCGTTCACATAGAAAATGAGAGAGGACCTTGTACGCGATGTTAAGGAGACTGATCCCCCGGTAATTGTCGCAGTCGAAGTGGTCTCCTTTCTTATGGGCCAGACAAACTTCACTGAAATTTCACTCTTCGGGCATGCTTTCCTCCGACCATATCTTACAGATGAGCTGGAGCATGTGCCCAACCAGTTCATCCCTAGCTGCTTTAAACAGTTCTGCGGACAGTCCGTCCGATCTAGCAGCCTTGTTTGACTTCAGTCTCGATATTGCTATCTTGACCTCGTCTAAGTCAGGAGGACAGAATTCCTGTGCATTGTCGTCCAAATTGAGTGTACTGTTCTGCCTGACAGAGATATTTTGATCGTCATCGCTGTATAACAGTCTGCAAGAAGGATTTGTTCAGTTTGACTGCGACTCCAGCTACCAGTGCGGCTTCCGGCCCGGCGAGTCAACTATAGACCAAATTTTCACACTTCGACAAATCCTGGAAAAGACCAACGAGTTTCGAATCGATACACACCATCTTTTCATCGATTTCAAAGCCGCATACGACAGCATTCATCGCGAAGAACTGTTTGGGGCGATGGCCGGATTCGGGATCCCGGTGAAACTGATCCAGTTGTGTCGCGCCACGCTTAAAAACACGCGATGCACCGTGCAATTCGGTTCTAGGACCTCGGATCCATTCGAAACATGCACCGGATTTCGGCAAGGAGGTGCGCTGTCATGTGACTTCTTCACCCTGGTACTGGGGCAGATAGTGCGACGGGCAGGCGTCAACAGGGAAGGCACTGTCTTTTACAAGTTCACCGAGCTGCTAGGATACGCGGATGATATCGAAATCGTCGCGTGTTCTCGCCGTGGCATTGTGGAAGCATTCACGGCGATTGAAGAACAGGCGAAACGAGTTG
The DNA here is from genome assembly GCA_951905685.1 of Eumerus sabulonum. Taxonomy (NCBI): domain Eukaryota; kingdom Metazoa; phylum Arthropoda; class Insecta; order Diptera; family Syrphidae; genus Eumerus; species Eumerus sabulonum. The sequence goes on from OX645060.1 coordinate 237,832,623, forward strand.
GTCTTAAGATCAATGAGGACAAAACGAAATACATGCTGTCAAGCAAAAACCAATCCGTCACTCACCACCTGGGACAAAATATAACAATTGACAGCAACAATTTCGAGGTAGCTATGGAGTTTGTCTACCTCCGGGCAAACGTAAATTCCACAAATGACACCACAGTGGAGATCCGGCATAGAATTGCCCTTGGCAACCGCTGCTACTTCGGCTTGTCCAAACAACTGGGGTCAAAACTCCTCACTCGAAAGACCGGATCCATGCTTTGCAAAACTCTCATTCTGCCAGTCTTGCTGTACGGAGCCGAAAGCTGGACTATAAGCGGGACAGCGGAGCTGATTTGGGGAAGGTGAGGAGGAAGGTGAATGGAGAAGAAGACACAACCGCGAACTCTACGAGCTGTACCAAGATGTGGATGTAGTCAACTACACTGGATCCGTCGACTACACTGGCTCGGCCACATCGAGCGCATGGACATCAACGCTCCAGCTAAGAGGGTCTTTAACTCCGAGCCTCCTGGGTCGAGAAAAAGAGGAAGACCGAACCTCCGGTATAAAGACCAAGTAATCGCGGATGTAAGACATCTTGGTCTTGACAACTGGAAGCAGCGTGCCCGGGACCGTCAAGAATGGAAGGCAGCTGTAGCTCAGGCTCAGATCCTCCATGGATCGCTGGCCTGATATGTAAGTAAGTAAGGAGCTTTCCTTGATAGGTTGTAATCGTTGATCAACAAACTGGTTGACTAGGCTCAAACCGGCTGGAACATAGGTATTCAAGAAAAGGCTTGATCTGTAACTTCAGCCGATCTACAAAGAGACATTTGTCAGGCTCAACCTGTGAAAATAATGATTAATTACTATGCGCTTTCATACGGACAATTGTCACGATTTTTTACCCATCTCGAAGCTACTAATTTCACAATAACACCTACCTCATCTCTGACATAACCAATGTAGAATTTCAATGCCCGCCCGCCCAGGTGTGTCTCTACCTTCACAGGCAGTTGATAACAAATTAATCACGTTTTCACCAAGCTACGTCACCCACCAAATGTAGATTTAATTGATTAAATTATCTACATCGATTGTCAACCGCTGCGAATAGATTGTCCGTATCGAATCAAAAGCGCATCTCCAACAAACAGGATCCAAGTTAGTTGAACTCCTGACTACCGTCTTACCTGTGACTACATAAGCGCGCTTGAAAAAAAAAAAAAAAAAAAAACAGAACGCCCACATCCCGGCGATAGAGAAAAAGCTGTCGAAATTGAAATTTATCGCCTTCCGATGCGGATTCGAACAATTCCCCATCGTCAACTACCAACAGAGCTGACGAATCTGAAATTCCAATGAGTCTCCACCGAAATTGAAAATGATATTTCCAGTTCGAGGGATTTCATTAACACCACATACGAACAGTATATCTAGATATGCATACTCCTATACCGTGGTTATTCGGATACGAGATTTAATTAGCCACCAAAGTTGTTAATTATGGCATCCAATTAGGCCGGATCTTGATCCCTCGATATTTACGATCGTTATTTGTCTTTAATCACGAGTTGATTTCTGGTCAATGAAAGTATCTCCCTCTCCGTATCTGGTTAATTAATTAATTCGTACGAACGGAAAACGGTGGATAAAGCATTTTTAATCACAAGTTCTGGTAGACGTTTTGTGATCTTTTTTCATCGTTTTTGTGTGACATAAAAATAAGAACCGAAAAACCAAACCCCAAACCCATCGGTTTAGATACGCCCGTATGAGCACCACGGATTCGGGTAGATAAACATTCGATAGCTTCTTGTATTGAGATTTATATCGCGTTCCATGGGTTATATTCAATTCAATAAAATCGAATTTATTAGATATAAATAACGAGGTAAATTGCCTGCGCCACCGTTGACATTCTTTTCGGTTCGGGTATCTGTCAGAGGTATGTTAATTCATTAGCCCAATCGATTTTGTTCACAAAAAAAGTAAACAAAACCGAAAAAAAGTTTTAAGACAAACAGGAGTCGTAGGAGAGACAGAATTACGACTGCGGTGGAACAAGTTATGGTGGGAACGTTGTTCGTTTTCGACAAGTCCGTATAAGCCCCTTAGACTCAAGATCCTGTTTTGGGTGTTGCATAATACATTTACCTTTTCTTCTTGTTATCGAAAATCTTTAGTCGTATACGCCAACATACTACGTATTTACTAAAAGCTGTAACGTGGCCGCCTACAGACATCATTGTAATAGATTTTCATAGACATTTTTAGAACCTTATCTTCACTGTACATCTATAGAACTTGCGTGGAACATACTTAGAGTGTACTAGGTTAAGCCTGGAATAACCCGGACTTTTTCAAGATATCGAAGAGAAACAAAACTTACTTACTTAGGTAGTGCTACAGTTTGGGGTGAACCTGGGCCTCAAACAACAAGCCTTTCCGTACGTACGCCCAGTTGGTTGAGGTCCCTTTCTGGTTGTGTGCGCCACCTTAGACGCGGCCATCCTCTTCAACGTCGTCCCTCAAGGTTGGAGTCGAAAACCCTTCAGGCCGGAGCTGTGCCTCCATTCGCTCTACATGGCCTAGCCATCTTAAACGTTGGATCGGTAGACTTCTTACTATGCCGATGTCGCTGTCCAGCCCCTACAGTTCGTTTTCGAATCTTCCCCTCCGCTTTCCGTCAATACAAACGTGACCGATGATTGTACACAGACACTTCTTCTCGAAACAAGTGTTTGTAAAGTCTAAGTCTTGGCGCCGTAGAGAAGGACCGGGATGATTAAGATTTTATAGAGTCCGAGAAAGAACTCTACTACTCAAATGCGTCTTGAGCGGTTGTTGAAGTAACAGCGGTTGTCAAGAGTTATTCTGCGTGAGCCGGTGAGTCAAGTTAGACGAAATCTTTGACAACATCAAAGTTATGGCTGTCGATAGTGACGTCCTGGCCAAGACATCGGTGTTGTGCGTCTTTATTCGACGACCGCATATATCTGGTTTTGGGGCGTAACCTCCTTGTAGCAAGCACGTGATTCCCCCATCTCAACATCCACAAAGGTACCTGGCGATCTTTTGATCGATCGACCACCAACCAGATTGATCACATTGCGATCGACACCAGACCTCCTGTATTCTCGACGTACGAACCTTTCGATGGGCCAAAATCAACTCGGGCCACTACCTTGTTGTGACCAGGGTACGAATGAGGATATCAACAATGCTTAGGAGCCGAGTAGGACTACGTAAGTTTGACGTCGGAAAGCTACAATCGCAAGAGACTGCCAGAATCTTTGCCGATTGTGTCTCCTCCAAGCTCTCTCAAAATCCACCCACAGCAGCACAAACAATAGAGCAGGAATAGGCGCATTGCCAGAGCGCCTCAGAGGTGCTGGGTTTCAAACCGCCACCACCTAGAAACCCCTGGTTCGATGAACAATGCGAACAAGCCCATATAGCAAAACAAGAGGCATATAAAGCCATGCTGCAACGACGGACGTTAGCTGCTCGCGAAATCTATGAACAGAAGAGAAGAGAGGAACATACGCTATTCAGAAGAAAGAAGAGAGAGCACGGAAAGCGTGAGATCGAGGAGATGGAGATAATATTGACCTACAGTTGAATGCCGATTCGAAACGGCTTGAGTCGAGAAACGGTTTCATGGCAGGAATACTACGGGGGATTTGGCCAATACCCGAGGAAGAATAGCCCGAAATAAACATTCGAGGCGGAGACCGCTTAAATTGGCTTTGCACTAAATGAGGGCAAAACTAAGTGCATGCTATCATCAAAAAAGGACGCTCACCACCGACGGCTTGGCCAGAACGTTTGAATTGGCAGATGTAAGTTTGAGGTAATTAAGGACTTCATCTGCCTTGGCTCCGCAGTGACCTGGAAGAACGACGTCAGTTCCTAATTCAAACGCAGAATCGCTCTTACCAATCGCGGGTTCTTTGGGTTCAGGGGCAACTGAGTAATAGACCACTCTCCCGAACGACAAAGTTGACCCTATACAAGACCCTTATCATCCCGGCCCTGCTGTACCGCGCAGAAGCATGGACATTATCAAAAGCGGGTGAGGGTGTCTTAGTTGGTTCGAGAGAAAGATTTTGCGAGTGATTTTCGGTCCTATAAACGCAGACGGGGGATGGAAAAAAATATCCAACCACGAGCTTTACGGGCTGTACAGCGACATGAGTCTAGTCAGGCATCTACGGATCCAACGCCTAAGATGGCTACGCCATGTAGAACGAATGGACACTACAGCTCCGGCCCGGAGAGACTTTGAATCTAACCCCGAAGATTCAGACAGAAACAGAGGACTTAAGATGGTGCACACGGGTGGAAGGGGACCTCAGCCAACTGGGTATGCGGCAATGGATCGTGCTAGTTGGAGGGTTCACCCCCAGCTGTAGCGCCCGATAAGAAGGTGAAGAAAGGTATTCAATAGCAGATTGTGATGCGTTGAAGGTACTTTGTAAACCTAATCCACCTTGTCCCATTCTCTGGTGCAACATTGTTGCAAAACACCTCGTCAGCCTCAACGCAAAGCGTTGCTCAGCACAAGTCCTAATTGATTCATCTACATATCGCCTAGTTTCCATCCGCCCCGAGTAATTTGTGACAAGACTCTAAATTAAATTCCCCCTGACCTAATCCACGCACACTTCAACCTGAAAAATAGGAAAAAACCCATAAAAACTCTATCTCAAACCAACGGATGCACACAATTTCAATTCGTGCTACAATTTATCGTCAGCCCATGTTAACCACGCAATTACAATAAACCTACTCGGCACGGATCGCCTTCCACCAGCCTCTGCCTGACAAATAAAAATATCTAAATAAGAACACCAAATGCACATATCCCTGAGTTCGTCTACAGGTATCGATTGCCAGTCCAAGTGGCCGTCTCGGCAGCTTGGCACAGAACAAAAACCAGAACACTGCACACCGGCCAATATCTTAACTATTCTCGAACATCTCCTAAACATGGCCTCACCTCATTTGTAAATGAATTTCTCGTTGGCTCTCAATTAAAATTCCGAACAACAACAAAAACGACGACGCGACGGGCGTTCGTTTTCGATTTCACTGCCATGATGCATCTCCATCTCCATTGCGGCTCGAATGGTCTGGATGTGTGCACGGATAGAAGCCAGTGTCCCGAGTTGGACTGGATTCGAACTCCTTTTTGTTATTTTTCTCCTCTAGCCAAGTGAGAATGCATCATTACGGACGAGAGGAGCCCTTATCCAGCTTATCGCGAAACCAAGGTATCGAGGTTGCACGTCGCATACGTTCGTTCGTGGTTCTGTGTGTGCGACAGGATGGCCCTGCACCCACTTAACTCACGGTAGCATCCTTAAATTGCACCTAATAAACTGCTACCGATTGCCGCATGGTAAAAAGCAGGTGCGGCCAAATCAGGCGAATCCATCTACCAAGCTTAGGCCTACAACTGAGCAGTAGCACTTACGTTTGGTATTTATCCATCCACCACAAATGTACTGATGATTTTCTAGTATTGATAATTCTTCATGTTTCCCCTCCCATTACCAAGAATCGATGTAAATGCTTTGGGGCACATTCAACCGCTTGTCATCGTGTCTGGGTATCCAAGTAGTTGAGGATGGAAGTTAATAATTGTCGTGTCATTACTATTCTGTCAAATCAGCGATAGGAACGAATGTATTTTTATTGATTACGATAGTATCTAAGGGACAAGAGACCTCTATTTCCCAGAAGCCACTAAATTCCAATCATCAGCGCTTGTCAGCGATAGTAGCCAGCACCTTTGCTTATCATAATACGGTAGCCGAGTAATAATTATCTAAATTCCGTGGATAAGGAATCTTAATTAGCATAATCCTACACACTGAACGGACGGCCGGGCGAACGGGAGAGCTGTGTCTTGAATCTGAAGGAGTAGCCGAAGGCCGAAGACCAAACAAAAGATTTCGTTAATTAGTCGAGAGGAAGTTTTTGATATTTCAGGTAGAGAGCGAGGCCTCTGATTCGTCTGGTTTAAAATCTCGATTGTTGACGCGATCGTTATCTGACATTTATCTATCTCTTCGCTTGAGATACGTGCCTTACAAGCTCATAAATAATTCAAAGCTTATATGTACGTTTCCGTGTGCATTATCTCAACATCATTCGTCCTATGGATGTGGTTGATACAGTAGATAGACGATCATCTGCATACAATTTGTAATCTCAGATACACTATCACCTCCACAGCATTTGTCGTGATCGATATTCAACGGTAACTTGATATTTGTCCATCCATTCATCCGTTCATCTTTAAAGCTTCGATGTGGAGAAAATTATTTTAATTAATGTGATCAAGGTGGAGACAATTAAAATATTTTTCGTTTCCAAAACCAAAATGGATTTAGTTGGCAAATTAAAATTCAAATTTTTTTTTTATCATGTTACTCGGCTAGGCCAGCTGGGCTATAGGTTGTGGTTTTGTGGCATCTAATTTGTGCGGCTTAGAAGGCCAACTCATTTGTAAGATAATCGCTTTTACAATGGTCGTAAATTAGATTTTAGCAGGTATCGTTGGATGATTATACTTCCTAATGAGTGTGAGAAATGGATGCGATGTTGGGCGTATAGTGGACACCCACGGTGAGCGAGATTGGAAATTGAAACAAATGTTATTTGTTTTAGGCTATAAGCTGCGGTCTACTTAATGCATATGAACGAGAATGGGAAATTGATGGAGCGTGGAAAATCGTTTACAACTTTTTATAATAGAAGCAGGTGACCATGCGTGGAGGTAGTTTCTTCAACACACCTGTGAAGTTGGGGAAACGAAATCGACTAGCTCTCACTGGGACCAAACATATGATGTTTTCGTTCTAGATCATTTCCTCTAAATGGACTGGAAAACCTGTACTTTTTTTCAAAATACTTAGCTTAGATAGCAAATCACTAACAACGGCCCCGTAAGGTCACCATCTAATGAGGGGCTAGTGCTATCAAATAGCTTTTGCCTGCCAGCCGATTAGGCGAGGAGCTTCTCCACTTCCATATAGTAGTTAAGAATTCTTCTCGTAGGAGCCGAAGTGACGTCCTCTGGAGTCATAACTTCGCTGAGAAGGGTACGCTTCCTAACGTAGCAGAAGCGCCTCTTCGTCCTCGAGACAAAGTCGACACTCAGTTTCAGACGAGAGGCTGATTTTGTTAAGAAGATATCTCAGACCGCAGTGTCCCGTCTTTTGATACCCACCCTATTAAGTTTGGGTATGTTAATAGAGTCGTATAAGTCGTTTCGATTGACGATGACCCCGAACGCTGTTCCAAGAGGACAGGTGTTGCGATTTTTCCCACTGGTCAAAGAAAAAGTTGACTTGGGAGTGCTGCAAAAAGGTTCAGGACCTATGCATTTTTCGCTGGAACCTTTCCTGGCTAGTTGCCCTTAATACCTTTCCGCCCTGGCACCCACCAGAGTTTGACCTTATTTCTTTTGGCGAGGTATTTTAGCGCATCAAGACATTCCTTAACTGTTTTGGAGATCGTTCTGTACGAACTTAGCGGTTTAAGCGCTGTCTGACTATCAGAGAGTATGTGGATGGTTAATTCTCTTATGCCAGTCTCTAGGTTTAGATTGACACATGTTAGGACGGCATATAATTCTGCTAATAGAGCTCATTACCAGGGCCTTCGAGATCTTCCGATTTGGTCCAAAGATGCCGGCTCCATCAAAGTACCACCAAAGGCCTTTGACTTCAAGCAATGAATCACTAGTTTCCCAAGCTGAGCGGTTTGGGATTGATATCTCAAATCTCTTGTCAAAAGTGAAGGTGTGTGGTAATGCGTCCGAGACCGTGGTAATCATATCCGGCTCGGGAAGTGTTGCAAGATGGACATGTGACCCATAGGTCTACACGGCAAGCCTGTTCCCGAGCGAAGAATTCTGATTGTACTACGTAATGCAACCTTTTTAATAAAAAGGTACAGGGCAGGTGGGCATAGCGCCTGTAATGCCGAGACACCCTTGTCTCTGGAGGCGTTGAATTTTAACGATTATCGTTTTTTGCTCAACTTTTGTCCACCATACCGTGGACGCATAGGTGATGATAGGTCTTATTGCTTTGCTTTGGTGGCCTTACAGCCCATGAAGGGCCAGAGCCAAGCTTCTCTTAATCACTCATGTTGTGTGTGATTTATTTTTTTTTTACACAGGTGGAAGGGACCTACAGTTTAATGCCGATTCCGAACGGCTTGAATCGAGAAGCTTTTTCTTCGCAAGTATACTACGGGGGGTTTTGCCAGTACCCCGCCGAGGAGGGATGCCGCGAAATAAACATTAGATGGCGTTGGTGTTATCGGGATCTGAACTCGCTCATCGTGCGCCAGAGTCCAACACACTATCCACTGCGCCACGAGGCCCTCTAGGTCTTATTATCGCAGCATATAGCCGGTATAATGGATTACCTTAGGTTTCAATCCCCAGGTTTTACCGTAAGTGCGTCGACAGGTCGACAAGGCCTTAGTCGTCTTTGTAAGTTTGTTCTTAATATTGAAGTTCCAATTAAGTCTGCGAGCAAGGTCAATGATTAGATACTTCTGAAAATCCTTTCTTTGAGCCATTTAGAAAGACGGAGCAGGGCTGTACTTTTCTCCCCTTTGTAAACGGGATTAAGATTATCTTACTCGAGTTAATCGATTAACTCTCTCTGCCACACCATTCAGAGATAACCTGAAGCCCGAGCTGCATGTACTCAGAGGCACCTGCCCGTAACAGTAACTACTAGGTCAGCAGTATATCCGATGACCTCGTAGCCACGAGTGGTTAGCTTGAGTAGTAGGTCGTCTATAACTATCGACCAGAGAAAGGGTGAAAGGACTCCTCCGATTCTTCGCTGAATCGGCTTGCAATGAAGGGTGAACAAACATTGGCGAAGAAGTACGCCACAATGGCAAGCAGTGAATTGCGTGAGGAATTGAGGCGACTCGGACTTGAAGAGGGTGGTCTTAAGAAGGATCTATTACAACGACTGAGGGACGCACACAGGCAGCAAAATACGGGGAAGGCAGCTGAGAAACCATCTGTAGCAGTGCGGGTGAAACAACGAGTTTCTAGGCTTGCGCAAGAAACTACAGCGAGTCTAGGAGCAGTTAGCAGAAATTATGGCTCGCATGCAAGCGGTGAGAGAAAACAAGGCGCCAGAAATCGTGGTTCAGCGTCTAGGGGCGGATGCTGCGCGAGTAGCCACTATGCCGTCAGAGATGTAGTGGATATGATCCCGGAATTCGATCCACAGGCGTTCACCGGATTGTCATCTAGAGCCTGGATGCGAAAGGTAGGAGACATTCAGCGAGTGTATAGTCTGGACGAGAAAGTGGTGTTAATGTCAGCGACGACACGGCTAGTGGCTGCGAAACTATGGAGCCACGTTATCACGATGGAATCGCTATCTGAATTTTTCCGAGAACTGTGCCGAAATTTCCCGTCAGTTGAGGATGAAGCAGATATTCACAACACCCTACGCGAACGCACACGAAGATCCGTGTTTCATATGAAGGCGATCGCATCTAGAGGTCCAGTTCAGGAAAGTACGCTGGTCAGATACAGAGGCGACATTTTAGAGAGGGTCCGCTGAATAGACGGACTGAGGGCCAAAAATCGATGGTCAGGGGAGAAGCCCAAACAACCTGAAATGGAAAGATTCGAGACTGGAGAAGTTGCAAGGACCAGAGAGGAGGTGCGATGTTATCTATGCCAACAGGTAGGACACTTTAAAAGAGAATGTCTGATAAGGCGAATACAGCCGGCAGAAGGAAGTCAAACTACTGGTTCGGTGAGGAGTGCAGGAAATCCGTGTCAAATGCTGGTAAGAACCGAGAGGTCCGAATACGTAAAGAACGCAATGGTGAACGGCTATCGAGTCACGACCCGACCAGAAAGGCCCACCCAGCTGCTGTTGAATTAGAGCAGGTCCGAATACATAAAAGGCGCAATGGTGAACGGGTATCAAGTCACAGCATTTATTGACTTGAGGATTGATTGCGTTACCCTTTGTCGCTTGATCGCAGAGGAGGGTGGAATCACGATTCGATTCCTTCGCGGATTCGAAGGGGTAGTGCGCCAGACCAACGGTGGTAATGGATTCTAGAGGCCCTAACATTCATTTTAATCTCTTTGGAAGCCCAGAACGAAACTGACTCATGCGGCTCACTGCTTGACCAATTGGTCGGACTGAACATGAGCGGTGCATCCAGCGAAGGCGACACCAACGATGGCGCGGCAAGGGAAACCACAAAGGTGAAACGCGCCTTAGAATTGGGACGTACTGCTGAATGCACTGCTTAGTGCCAAAAAGGTAGAGGTAAGAGGCGTGCCCGAAAATTGTGCAAAGAGGCTGACAAAACCGAAGGCACAACAGTCGAGGCTAAGCCAGTTAAGAGAGTTAGGTCGACAGAGGTATCTCGTACCGAAATCGATCCGACCCTCCTTCCTGAGCTCCACCTACACCCCTCGCACGAAGGTGCGCAGCGCGGAAAGCGTCGGCGGTTGGGAAAGGCTGCTGAAGGAGGCATAAGCATCTCTGCACTTTCGGCAAGCGCCTCCAACTCTCTTCCTCTTACTGGGAAAGTTCAACCACCCAGTAAGAGCGTGATCAGTTCCCGTAATGACGGAGCCGGAAGATTTCAGGTTTCTGCCATGGCTAGCGCTGCTGCCGAAAAAGTTGGTGCGGTGACAGGCAGACTCCGATCGCAGAAGGCGAAGTCGTTACGGGCCCTTACAGTCCTCGAAATGGTAAGGCTGTCCCAAACCGGCGTCCGAAGGAAGCAGGAGCTCTAAACGAAAAAGGTGAAAGCTCCCGCAAACGGAAGACCGCTTGCCTCTCCGGTGGGACAGTGCGTAATCGGAGTCCAATGGCAGATGTGGCGACCCAGAAGGATCAAAACATAGGCCAGAAGGCGAAGATAACCAAAAACTGCTCCTCGGAGGCGGGCACATCACACAAAAATACCCCATCCTCCGAGAAGGATATCCAAATGACCGAAAGGAGTCGAGAGAAGCAGCCCTCTTATAAAGAGGCGGCCATCTCGGCGATTGTTTATGATGAGCGATCCGAAATGCCTAGGGTCGGCCTCATCATATCGGCAACCGAAATTGAACACTTTTGTGGACAAGATCTGGCGGCTGCCAGAGTAAGCAACAAAGCGCACGGAGTAATTGAACACTTGTGAACATCTCGTGTTGCGATGCTAGTGCCCAAAACACTGCTTGTGGTAGCAGCAAATGCATTACAAGCGGGGGCCATCTTCTAGACTTCACTTTCTCGTCTGACCTTACCATCAACAATGTTGGCTCTCAACCAACGTTTGTTACGACAAGACGACAGGAGACATGTGAAAGACATCACTAACTCGCTAGTCTTGCCTGTTGACCAGTTGTTTCGAACTCACATGTCCTGTCAGCAAACCTCCCTGCAGGAAATTGGTTCCCTGATTATAAGAAACTTATTCGTAAATCGAAAAACGATTCTTGTAAGACCTTCTGCGAAGAGATCAAGTCTCTGAGTGCGACTAGCAAGTTGGTTAAAGCCCTCAAACGAGAAAAACCTTTACTGAGTCTAAAGCGGAAACTCTTAGTTTACTGCTTCAGACTCATTTCCCTGGAAATCAGATCGCCATCGGCTCGTTGCACACTCCTTCAATGGAAACTGCAGCTGAAACGATGAAAACAACTTGGCGTAGCTGGTATATTGCGTCGCGCGTGGTTACGACTGAAGCGATTGAATTCGCTGTGGCATCCTTCGATGGCTTCAAATAGCCAGGCACTGAAGGAATATATCCTGTTATGCTGCAAAAACGTATAAGGCAGCTGCTTTATACATACTTTGAAAATAATGTTCACTGCCAGCCTAGCCCTTGCTCACATACCCATTCCTTGGCACACGGTGAAAATAGTCCTTATTCCCAACATAGGAAAAGAGGACTACTCACTTGCCAAGAGTTTTAGACCAATTAGTCTCACATCCTTCCTGCTGAAAAGCATGGAGAGACTGGTAGAGTTGCATGTGCGCAAGGTTGCCCTTCGAATGCATCCTCTTTCGGAGATGCGGCATCTTCATCGACATTGAGGGAGCTTTTGATAACGCAACAGTCGACAGCATGTGCAACGCTGCCAGACATCATGGCGTAGATGAAGCACTGGTCTTGTGAATCAAAGCAATGCTTGTGCACAGGACATTGACCGCTGATGGAGGCCTCGACCAATGTGTCAAATCCGGCGTAAACAGGGGCAGCCCGCAAGGTGGCGTCCTGTCTCCGCTGTTATGGTGCATGGTGGTCGACTCTCTGCTTGATGCTCTCAATGCCTCTGGAATCTATGCCTAGGTGTATGCGGATGATGTCGCCGTTCTCTGGCTGCTCATGCTTAGCGACTGTCCGTTTCGATGGGCTGTCGTTCAATCCTCTTAAGACCGATGTCGTTTTCTTCACGCCAAGAAGGAAAAATATTGATATGACTCAGCTGGTACTAAAAGACATATCCAAGGAGGCTAAGTATCTGGGAGTCATCTTAGATAGCAAGCTTCTCTGGTCAAGGCATGTTGAGTCAAAAGCCACCAAAGCGCTGTCTGCTTTCTGGCAATGCAAAGGAGCTTTTGGCAAAAGATGGGGCTTAGCGCCGGTAAAGTTCCTCTGGATGTACACGGCAATGATAAGACCTACAATCTCATAGGCATCGGTTGTCTGATGGAACAGACTAAAACGCAAACACGTCGTAACCTCTTTCACCAAACTCCAAAGAACGATTTGTCTCAGCTGTAGGGGGGCTTTCCCCAGCACGCCGGGCGCTGCTTTAGATGCTATGATGAACCTTCCACCTCTTGATATATTTATCAAAGGGTGTGCTCTGAAAGTCATGTCTCGTCTGAAGAGAAACGGCTTCGGTACAACTGGCGTAGGAATAACAGTGTCCTTGCGCAAAAATTGTCCTGGGACCCTGTCTCATGGACATGCCTTCTGACTCACTGACGCCCGTTATCCTTACTTACTTACTTAAGTGACGCTACAGTTCGTGGTGAACCTGGGCCTCAACCAACAAGCGTCTCCAGGTGGTACGGTCTTTGGCCAGCTGTTTCCAGCGCCGCACGCCCAGTTGGTTAAGGTCCCCTTCCACCTGCGTGTGCCACCGTTGATGCGGCCGTCCTCTGCTGCACCTTCCTTCCGGGGTGGATTCGAAGACTCTTCGGGTCGAAGCTGTGTTTTCCATGCGCTCTACATGGCCTAGCCACCTTCAACGCTGTATCCGTAGATGTCGTACCAGGCCGAAGTCGCTGTACAACCCGTACAGTTCTTCGTTATATCTTCTCCTCCATACACCGTTTAAACAAACGGAACCGTAGATGGGGCGCAGAATTTTCCTCTCGAAACGACCAAAAGCATCTTCATCCGCTTTTGTTAAGGTCCAAGCCTCTGCGCCGTAAAGGAGGACTGGGATGATTAAGGTCTTATATAGTGTCACCTTGGTTTTCCGAGAGAGGCCTCTACTTCTCGATTGCCTTTTAAGCCCAAAGAAACAGCGGTTGGCAAGAGTGATTCTGCGTTTCATCTCAGCGCTGGTGTAGTTGTCGCTGGTCATCAGTGAGCCAAGGTAGACGAATTCCTTGACCACTTCAAAATTTTATCTGCCCATGGTGTCGTTCTTACCGATACGTCGGTGTTGTCCGTCTCTTTTAGATGAAAGCAGATATTTGGTATTACCCTCATTAACCTTGAGACCCATCTTAGCCGCTTCTACCTCACTGCTTACAAAGGCCTCATTGACCTCTCGCTGTGTCCGTCCAATCACGTCAATGTCGTCGGCGTCCGCAAGCAACTGCGTAGACTTGAAATAAATCGTACCTCTTGTGTTGGTCAGTGACTCTTGCACCATCTTTTCAAGCACGATGTTGAAAAGGTTGCATGACAGCGCGTCATCTTGCCTAAATCCTTTTTTAATATCAAAGGTCTCGGTTTGCTCATTACCGACCTTAATGGAGCGATATACGCAATCGTAATGGCCATGGACTATGTTGTGAGGCACAGGTGGAAGAGGCACTGCATCTGCAGTGACAGCCAAGCTGCAATCAAAGCTGTATGTAACCCCTTAACTAGCCCTAAATTAATGCTTGAACCCAAGTCCTTCTTGAACAGAGTCGGTAGTCTAATTTCATTAAGGCTTGTATGAGTTCCAGTCCACTCTGGGATCCCAGGAAATAAGATCTCTGATGAACTCGCCAGAATGGGTTCAGAGGAGAACTTTTCAGGACCTGAACCCGCTCTAGGTCTACCTGCGTCCATGGTTAATTCCTTCATTAATACACACAACCGTAAATGGACAAAGCGAGTATGCCGTGATGTCTACAAGAAATCCGCAGCATTCCTACTGTCTTTAAGGTGAATCGACTGCAGGAGACTTTTGGGAGTCATTACGGGCTATTACACTTTTGCTTAGCATTTCTGCGTGCTTGGCATAAGTGAGACGCCTATCTGTGCTGCATGTTGCGAGGAGGATGACATTGCAGAGCATTTTCTCTGTGACTGTCCCGCCTTTGCTCGCGCACGGTGGCGCACCCTTGGAGTGTGCCGAATCTCTTAGCTCTACATCACTGAAGCTTCTTCTCATTTTGCTCCGGAAAACGGGGAAAACCCAGTATTGTAATGTGCCTGTCTGGAATACAATGGACCAGTATTTGCGTCTGAGTGCTCCAACAGATAGCAGAAGTCTTCAACAAAAACAAAAAAGAGAAAAAACTAGTGTCTTTATGTGACACACTCCGGGTTGTTCCATTCAATTCAAAATTGGTCCAGCTGGATGTCAAAGTACATACGAGAAGATCTTGAGTATAGAAGAGCAGAACGCACTTCTCACGACGACACCCCAAGCATCATTTTTGGACTAGGTTACGCCATTCGTAATAAGTTGACTACGACTCCAAAAGCAAATTGGCAGAAAGTCATTGTTTCCCAAAGGTGTGCTTTCAACGCTTGCTTTCCTTGACTAACCCAAAGACCGTTACTACACATATACATATACTATCTGCCAATGAAAGTATCACTATAGGCCTGTGAAGAAAAGACCTAAAACAGATCTTTGGAATCCAGTCCGTCATCAGCAGTATGCCATTTTTGTTTTAGAAACAAAAAGTGTACCTTCCCCGGCCACCAAGTTCAACGAATAAGTCTGACGTCTCATAGGAGGCATCCATTTAAACGGTGAATCATAGAAAGCTTTAAATCTAACCTGAACCGGATGTCACTAATTTCCATAACTGAACAACCATTTCCTTCACCACCATCAGATACCACCATTGATGACTATCATTACTGCTCTCGTTTCACGCATAATCAGAGAAACCTGCCAGCCAGAATCTAATTCGAAGAAAATTATAGCGCCATTAGCCCTCAGAAAGTCCCATACCCCCGTCACTGCATACATAGAATTCAAAACAATACCTTCACGACCTAATTAGCATTATGTGGAACATAGTAGTAAAAGAACATCCACCCAAAATCCCGAACCAATCACCAATTCCAGAAACCACTGATCCTTATCGATTCGGCCAAACCCGACTACACAAGTTCCATTCATTCATAAGCACCAGCTGGAGCGATGCATACGGTAGGAATGGTGGTAATGGCTGTACCACATCACATCAATAAATTCCCAACATAATCGCCTCAAGAAGCCTTCTCACCTCCAATCGTACGAATGGGGGGTACCGAGACCAGAAAACAGAAAACAGTATTAATTACTTTGGCTTCCGAAATCGAATTTACATACTTAACTCGTCCGGCGACTAGGTAGCAGTGCACAAGGAACAGGGACACAACATATCGCCACCGCTACGATACAATTCTTTATGTTAAGTGGAACAACATAATTCTCAGAAGCGAAAACCTACCATCGGCCTCCACAAGTGGTGATCTGATCCTTGCACCATTGCCCCAATGCCCGACCATGCTGATGATGATGACGATGGCATTCCAATCAGCGATTGGAAACAATTAAAAGCGGAAAACACGGGACCTAACTACTAAATTTATATCTTTAACCGCGGTGTTTGCTGGCGCAAGCTGGAATCGACAATCTTGGTCCACTGTCCAGAGCTCAAGTGGCTAGTCTTGCATACACACGAGAGGAAGGGAAAGAGAAACTGAGAGCAGGCAACGACTAACGATCGAATGGAGGAGCAGCACCATCAGCACCATCGTCATCATCATCGTCATCGTCATCGTCATCATCTATGTTGTGTTCGATTCGATTGGCATCGAAAACGTTTTGTTAAGAACTCGAAGCCAATTAGAAAAACTTGAAACTAATGAGCCACTGTGCAACAACCATTTTTTCCTCCCTTCCATTCCCTCTTTTTGTTGTTGGGTTTTCGTTTTCGTTTTCATTTTCGTTTTCTCCTGTCCTTTGCTTTGATTCCTTCCTTCCTTTTGCACGGTCCAGCCTGGGACAGCATTGCTCGTGGTTTTCAGGCTGTTTAGCCGAGATCGCGCCCATTTAATTGGTTTTAATTTCTTTCCTCACTCACCACTACCATGGGCAGTGGAACCAAGCCCTCACGAAATAACGATGGTGGCGAGGAGAAATGAAACAAAGAAGATACAGCCATCCATGAATCAGAGTCTGCGCGCTGAGCTTATCGTAGATTCATCTTCGGCGCAGCCCTGATAAGGGCATCGAATGGAGTTTTATTAGTCAGAAATAAATCTGAACCACAGCTTTGGCTGGCGATACGATCGTTCGATTGTGATTATTCACGAGTCTAGGATGCTATGACTGGTGTGGCTACTTTGTAGTATCTGACGATTAGCATTGAATCGTGGTTTCGATTTATTTGACTCACGGCGATGGGTGTTTTTAGATACAGTCGTCGTCGTACGCAACGGAAACCGAGTTGATGCAACGTCGGAACATCATTTCTCGACGAAAACGATTTCATTTCGACGGGGGTATGCCAAGCATTACAAAACAAACAGCTTGTTAAAATTCCGCAATCCTTCTTCGATTTTTCGCTTTCAATCCGTCTCCCTGTCACCGCAGGAGTAGTAGCAGGAGCAGGAGTGAGACCAAGAGGAGGGACGATGAAGCCAAAAGCAGCATGGCTACTGACTGACTGACTGACTGGCTGGCCGGGCCAATTAAAGAAATGACAAATTATAGTCGAGGGAAAAACTTGGAAAATTCATGACAGGACATTCGTCAGGTAGCAGCGACCGCGACTGGTCATACGAGGCCACGCGGAATGCCGATTGTCAAACGCCGAATACTCCACCAATACCGAATGCCGAGTGCCGAATACCGGATGCCGGTGCGTTAAATAAAATCGCCATTGCTCTCGTACTTCCTTTCGCGACGAAGACAGATGAGCTTGACGTTGCCATCGATGAGGTTGATGACGATGATGATGATGCGTCGCAGAATACACAATTAGTCCGAACGCGCTTGACACACATCCAGTGTGCCGAAATTCATGAACCCATTTCTGTAGCTCCACCAACCGCCATCGGTTTGTTGCTTACTCTTACTCCTCTGGAGGCAGCTCCAGAACGCGCTACGATCGAATTAAAATTGTTTGTTGTTGGTTTTTATTGTTTCTACAATCATCGCTATATTAGCCGCAGGAGAGAAGCCTCTTGTTTCCAGCAGTAGTTCGAAATAATTAATTGCAATTCCATAAATGGACTAAATATGTACCAATGGCCGTGGCAGTGGCAGGAAACTATATACGTAGAGATGGCAATGGTGGAATGGTGGTTGCTGATCCTGTTTTTGTCGGACTTGGAACGCTATTTTGTTCGTATTTTGGAGGTTTATGGTTGACTAATGATGTAGCGGTTTGACGAATTCGACAATGCAGCCACGCAGCGTGCTGCATGCTGCATTGTGGTGTGGCGAGTTTTTGTTAAGTTTTTAATGAGGAGCGAGAAAGTATGTCAGAGAGGCAGGATGTTTGACAAATATAAGGCTGTTGTACAGCGGCGCGATGGTCTTTTGGTTTTTTTGGTCATTTTGCGCTGTACAGCGGCATCTTGACAGGGCCACCTGCCAATTGTTGTGCAATTAATTGGGAATTTCGTAATTAATGTGCGAACAATTGGGCATCGCCACAATTCCGCCGAATGTTCTACAATTTAACGCACCGCGGGATTGGTTAAAATATATCAGTTGTTACCTAGGCCTGTTTCAGGTGACAGTTGCTGACTAAGTTTTGGAGTAAGTACAATGGAGCCAATAGGTAAAAGGCACACAGGAACTTGCCACAAACGACAAGGCCTAGGCTAAGAGAGCAGTGCAAATATAAAGTGTGTTGCTGTAACACACCAAAGTGTGTGTTTTCTTTGGAGTAATTTTTTATGCAATTTAAAGTGTGTTATTATAAAAGCACACATGAAGGAATTTCCCAAGGTTGCAACCTTGCCAACCTTATCCGGACCCATGGTGTGATGGCTAACGCACTGGGCTTTGAACCCAACACAAAAAAAAAATAATCTGGACTTCGTTCTTCTCGCTTGTGTCGCTTCCAGGCTCATCAAGGCCGAAACATTGTTCTTTGTTTTGTGTTGGATTGAATTTAATTTTTCTTTTTGTCGTGAAGCAACATCTGATGATTGTGCTATCTGGTTCGAAGGAGTGGTTTAGTGTGTCTTTGCTTTTTGATGTCTGCGGACATTGAGATTTTAACTCGGATAATTGGATTGAAAAATGTCCCTTTTGTTTGATTGATTGATCAAAAATGTTTTAGTTATTTATAAGTGTGTCGCCGCAACACACTTAAGGTGTCATAAGAGTTTTTATTCATGACACGCAATAGAACGTGTCATAGTTTTAACCCGAATAAGTGTCTCAATTTCAAAGATCAAACGTGTTGAGGTCACTTAATCTTGAAGTGTGTAAAATGAAACACTTGCTGCGTGTTATTTAACATAATAGCAATTGCAGTGAGAACTTCAAGCGCTAACTTCATCTGGCGCGACCTTTTGCTAGCCTTTTCCATTACCGCACACCCAGTTGCCTGAGATCCCCTTCCAACTGTGTGCGCCCTCTGAGGTGCGGCCATCCTCTGTTTCTTCGCCCCTCGAGGTTGGATTCAATGACTCTCCTAGCGAATAAGTGTCTCACTTTCAAAGATCAAACGTGTTAAGTGACACACCTAATATTGAAGTGTGTCACTTCACACACACTTGCTGCGTGTTATTTAACATAATAGCAATTGCAGTGAGGCCTTCAACCATCACAGCTAGCTTCAGCTAGCGCGATCTTTTGCTAGCTTTTTCCATTGCCGCACATCCAGTTGGCTGAGATCCCCTTCCAACTGTGTGCGTCATATTAAGTGCGGCCGTCGTCTGCTTCTTCGTCCCTCGAGGTTGGATTCAAAGACCCCCCAAGCTGGAGCTGCGGTGTTTATTCGCTTTAAATTGCCAAGCCATCTTAGGCGCCGTCGTCTACGTTTATAGGACCGAAAATCACACTCAACATTTTTCTCCCGAAACGGCCGCTTTTGATAGTGTTGATGCTTCTGCGCCGTACAGCAGGACCGGGATGATAAGGGTCTTGTATAGAGTCAACTTGGTCGTACGGGAAAGGGTCCTATTATTTAATTGCTTGTTGAAACATTGCCCAAAGAACCAGCGATTAGCAAGAGTGATTCTGCGTTTGGTTTCGTTCCAAGTCACTGCAGAGCCAAACTGTTTTCGTACTTATGTTTGCCAAAACGTGCTGACCGAGACTACGGTGGTGAGCGTCCTTTTTTGATGACAGCATATATTTAGTTTTGCCCTCATCTACTGCCTAGCCAATTTAAGCGGTCTCCGCCTTCATACTCATAAACGTCTCATTGTCATCTCGCTGTGTTCTTCCGATTATGTCAGTACTATCCGCGTATGCAAGGAGTTATGAGGATTTGAAATAAATTATTCCTGAATCCCTTTTTTAGGGTTCCGTACCCAAAGGTAAAACGGAACCCTATTACTAAGACTTCGCTGTCCGTCCGTCCGTCCGTCCGTCCGTCCGTCCGTCCGTCCGTCCGTCCGTCCGTCTGTCACCAGGCTGTATCTCATGAACCGTGATAGTTAGACAGTTGAAATTTTCACAGAATGATGTATTTCTGTTGCCGCTACCACGACAAATACTAAAAACAGAACAAATTTAATTATACATATACATAATTACAAACAACCAAAATAAATTGTTTCGAAACGTTTTCGTTGTCATCTTTCGGTCAGTTCCCATTTGTGAGCGGCTCGTAGTCATCCATTTTGGGAAAGCAAACTCAGAGAAAGCGGATAGCCCGAGGGTACGATCAGCGCTTGACACGCGAACGAGTGGAGTTCAACCCGCAGAAGGTCAGCATTTTTGTTTTTTTTTTTTGTTGTTCCTAGTAGCACATGAGGGAGAGTGGGCGAAGAACTCGGGGAGAAATCTTCGGCGAAGTACTCGGAGAGTGATCTTCGGGGAAGAACTCCGGTACGGTTTTAAGCAGTTCCTAAGCAGTCCTATTGCCTACGTTGGTCGCGGATATTACGTTCGTTGTATAAGGTATTGAAATCAGAAGTTTGCGTTTCGCGATTGGTGATGTGGGCTAAGTGGTTGGTCAGAGGAGTTTCGGTACGACTGTTCGAATACTCAAGCTGCGGTTTGTTTACTTTTTTGAACAGTGAATTTTTTTATTTTTTTTATTTTACATATATTTTTTTTATTTATTTCGACTTTTTTTATTGACATACGGTGTAGGGTAGTTTTAAGGATTAATTGTAAACCTAGATTAAGTTAGGTTAAGGAAATTAAATTTGCGACATATTGAATTGGAAACGATGACGGTGTTTTTTTTTTTCTTTTGAGTGGGATATTTCGCGAGTCTCGTAGCGAATTCGCGATTCTTGCTGCGGGTAAGTCGGCGTGAGGGCAATCGCGTGGCGCCATTGCTCACGACCAGTCCTCGCAGCTGGCCTAGCATCCCTTTCGCACGACGTCGCGGCAGGTGGAGAGGAGCAAGTGAGCAAGAGGAGCAAGCGATCTTGCACACATACGAACCGATACGTACATACGTGCATACGCATCACATACGTGCATACACTCACACATCTCTACGCTATGTCAGTCGATCACAGACCGCGAAAGTGAACAAACGTGTTTCGGCTTTCGTGTTAGCAAATCTATTACGTGTGTGCGTGTGAATCGCAACGGAAAAGAAAAAGCAAAAAAAAAAAAAAATATTTAAGTGCGGTGTCGGACGAAGGGTTCGCAAAACTCAAATCCGCGGAAATTAGTTTCTCGGTCAGTCGGATAGTTCTATCCCTGATCCGAGGAAATTAACGAAAACTTTTTTGTGGTGATTCTCGCTGTTGCTTCCGAGAATAATTGGAAGTAGCAGCAGAAGCATGTCGGACGACGCGAAGCGATCCGCGTTCTCCGAATCGGATGACTCAAAATCATCAGATATCGCAACGACGTCGGTTGTAAAAAAACGAAGGAAGAGGCTTAATCCAAAGCCTAATTTGATCAAGCGCAAATTACTCGCTGCTTCGACTGAAAAGCTGCCAGTCGAAGCGATGGAAGAAACGCCAGCTCATCAAACCCCCTCAAGCGTTACACCAGAGGCGGGTGAAAAAGGTTGCCCCAAGAGCGAGAGCAACCGCTTCTCTGCCCTCGCAAGCTCCGAGACCGAGGAGCTCGAAAGCGAGGAAAAAATTCTTCGGGCGAATCTCCAGGCCGTGATCAACAGGCTTAGGGAGATTCGGCGAAAAGAAAAAGAGGAGGCTGTCGAAAGACAAAATAAACAGCAGCAACATCAACATCAAAAACAACAGCAGCCGCAACAGCAGCAGCAAAAACAACAGCAGCCGCAACAGCAGCAGCAAAAACAACAGCAGCCGCAACAGCAGCAGCAAAAACAACAGCAGCCGCAACAGCAGCAGCAAAAACAACAGCAGCCGCAACAGCAGCAGCAAAAACAACAGCAGCCGCAACAGCAGCAGCAAAAACAACAGCAGCCACAACAGCAGCAGCAAAAACAACACCAGCAGCAAAAGCAACAGCAGCCGCAACAGCAGCAGAAAAAGCAACAAGGACAGCAAAAAAAGAGGCGTCAACTTAAGGAAAAGGTGCCGCCGATCTTCACCCGCACCAAGGGCCTCAGGGAAACCATTGATCTCTGTGAGTATGCCATTGGTAAAGGTAACTTTGAACTTGACCCATTAGGGAACAACCGCTATGCTGTTCACTGCAACACAGTGGAACAGCATAAGAAGGTTAAAAGTAGCCTTAAAGACGCCACAGTGGAGTTTTACTCCTTCACCCCAAAGGCCGAGAGGCTACAAACGATGCTCCTCAAAGGCGTGGAGACGATCAATGACCCCGAGGAATTGCTCTCAGAGCTCAAGAAGTTCGAGAGCGATGACCTCAGTTTTGTGGGAGTCAGGCCGTTCACCACGTTGAGGGCCCAGAGGGAGAAGCGGAGGTTACCCTTCTTCCTGGTGCAGTTCACTCCCAACAGCAAGCTGGACTGTCTAAGGGAAATTACCTCCCTAGATAGCCTGCGTGTAAGATGGGAAAGATTAAGAAGGCGCGGAAACATCTTGCAATGTATCCGCTGCCAACGGTTCGGGCACGCGGCGTCGAACTGCGAAATGCAGCCACGATGCGTGAAGTGCGCAAAGGACCACAAGACCGAGGAATGCGACCTAGGCAAGGACAAGGTCTTAGATAAAGAGCATCTTAAATGCGTACTCTGTGGGAATCCGGGACACCCTGCTAACTATCGGGGATGTCTTAGGTTCCAGCAACTAAAAAAATCAAATTTGGCCCGGCAAAAGAAAACGGAGCGGATACCTCCCCCGAAAAGCCTCCAAACACCAGCCGTCACTCCCCAAATGACCTACGCCCAAATGGTGTCAGGTCAGGGAAAAACGGTACAATTGCCCAAAGCTGCTCCCAAAGTCCCAGTGCCCGTCTTTAAGGCACCAGAGGGTGAGGGGGACCTGCGCTCGATTCTGTTCGCCATACAAGGGCAGATCAGCCAGCTCCAACAGCAGATCCAAAGGCAGGCGAATCGGGTGGACACGATCTACTCGCTTTGGCCGGGCCTAGCGCCTCTACAGTCGTAATGGGTACGCTGGTAGAGAGTCCCTTAAAGATCCTGTCTGTGAATGTGAATTCACTGATCAGGATCGAGCGAAGAACTGTTCTTTTTAACCTGTTGCAGAACGAAAGCCCTGATGTGCTTCTGGCTAGCGAAACTAAGCTAAACCAGAAGCACAAAATTCGGCACAATTCTTATGATATAATAAGAAGAGACCGACCCAACGCCACACAAGGCGGAGGTGTCGCTATCTTCATTCGTAAGAATATAAAACATAAAGTCATATATAGCAGTGAAGTACGGCGGTTCCAGGTGCTAGAGGCTTGTATTGTGTGTATCCCCTGTTGAATAAAGTATTCTTGAATTGAATTTAAATATTAAAGTTGGCAGCACTAACCCACTTATAACCTTTGTATTTCCTATGCTTTTAATAAATCTTGCTCACTCTTCTTTTAGACGTTAAAGAGTGCGGTTGTCTTTTTTCTCGAGGTTTAACAGGTTATGGGCCCAGTCCCGCGTTTCAAAAAGTACCGTTCGATTCCTTTTTAAAAATTAACAAAAAAAAAAATTCCAATTCCATTTATTTAAAAAGTTTCAAATAATAGAAACGAATTCACTAAAATGGAGGGTGACATGTTCAAGATGGAAAAGCTGCAAAACTCCGATGATTTTAGCGTGTGGAAGTTTCAAATAAGAATAATACTCAGTGCTTCAGATTTGTTTGACTATGTAACCAGTGTGTGTGTTCGACCAATTAAAGCGCAATCTGAGTCAGAAGAGATGTTTAATACTCGTTTGTCGGCATGGGTGAAAAACGATTGCAAGGCTCAGCGCATCATTGCAATGAGTGTCGGTCCGACACCACTTCGCCACATAGTCAATTGTTCTACTGCTAGGGAGATGTGGGTGAAACTCCAATCGGTATATGAACAATCGTCCAAAGCCAACGTTCATATGTTGTTGCAGCGATTTTATTCCTTCGAATTGAGCCCTGAGGATGATATTGCATCGCATATCTCTAAATTGGAGAACCTGATCAGGCAATTGAGGGATATCGGGGAAGACATTTCTGAAAGTATGGTCATAACAAAAATTCTCATGACGCTTCCAGAAAGCTTCAAGCATTTTTTCTCCGCTTGGGAATCGACGGCTAAAGAGGAGCAAACATTGGAAAACCTAACATCACGTTTAGTTATGGAAGAGACCAGAATGCTTCCAAGCACATCGTTTCTAGCTCCTTCCTCCAGCACTTCAGCCATGTTTGCAAAACAAAGAAACTGGAAGCAGCCAAAGTCAAAAGCTTTCAAGCCTGGAAAGTGTTTCACTTGCAATGAAATGGGTCACTGGAAAAGAGATTGTCCCAAAAAGCTCTCTGTCTGTAAGAGAAGTGCAAATAGATCCCAAGGGAAAAAAGGAGATGCTCTAATGTGCAATACCGAAAATGGGTATGATGAAGAGAAAGAGAAGACTGGAAGTTATGGTGAAGAAGCAGAAAAAAGGAAACTCGTGGGAGCCGGTAAAGATCGTAGATGGACTGGGAGTAAAAGTGAGGCAACAGGAGAAAGGAAACTGACAGAAGCAAAAAGTGATCGTCGATGGACTGGAAGTGAAGGTGAGGCAATAGGGGAAAGCTCAAAAGTGTTCAATGCACTGCTGGTCAATAATGAATCGAAAAACGAAGAATGGTACCTTGATTCAGGAGCCAGCGATCATATGACATATCAAAAGGATTGGTTCATAAATTACAAAAGCTTCTCCAGTCCAATCGATATAAGGGTTGGGAGCGGTCACAAAATATTTGCGCTGGGAATGGGTGATATTAACATCTTGTCATTCAGTGGGCAACGGTGGATGCCAAAGCACCTGTCCAATGTTTTGTATGTGCCCAAAATTTCAGTGAACCTTTTTTCCCAAAGTAAAGCGTTGGACAAGGGGCTGAAATTCGTCTCGGATAAAAACAGCTGTGAGTTTGCTAAAGCGGATAGTGGTGTAGTAGCGGTGGGAGAACGTGAAGGACAACTCTTCAAAATGTGTTTCCGCGTTGAAGTTCCAGCAGAGGCGAAGGCAAACTTGGCGACCACTAAAATATTGCCATTGAAGGTTTGGCACGAGAGGATGGCCCACCAGAACATCGCAAAGGTACGTGCTCACTTAAAAGAACAGAAAATTCCCTTTATAGATACACCAACGTTTACGTGCGACGCATGTGTTTATGGTAAACAACATCGACTGCCATTTGGGAAGAGTACATTCAAGGCCACACAACCAGGTGAACTTGTTCATGCAGATTTGTGTGGTCCTATGGAGGAGAAATCGTTAGGTGGAGCCAAATATTTCATCCTTTTTAAGGATCACTTTTCACACTACAATGTGGCGTGTTTCCTGAAGAACAAGTCAGAAGTTCACTCTTCTATTGAACAGTTCTTAGATCTTGCTGCCTGTGAAATCGGACACCCAGTTAAAAGCCTACGAACTGATAACGGATTAGAGTTTGTTAACGAGTCGGTCAAATCACTCTTCAAAAGACGTGCTATTCGTCATGAAACTAGTGTCACATATACTCCGGAACAGAATGGATGCATTGAAAGAGAGAACCGTACAGTAGTCGAAGCTGCTCGAACGATGCTCAGTGCAAAGAACCTTGGCAAACAATTCTGGGCTGAGGCTGTAAACACAGCCGTATATGTTTTGAATCGCACAGCTGACTGCGCTCTAGGAGGGAAGACTCCATACGAAAAATGGTGTGGACGTGGGATGAAGTTCGAAAACTTCAAAACCTTTGGTATCGAAGCATTCATGCATGTTCCGAAGCAAAAACGAAAGAAATGGGACAGAAAGGCGGTGAAGGGATTGTTCATGGGGTACTCGGACACATCAAAGGGCTTCCGGATCTGGATACCAGGTACTAAAAAGGTAGAGATAGCCAGAGATATAATATTTAGAGAGGCTGAGCAAGATAACAAACCCTTAGAGATATATAAGGGGAGCAATGAATCAGTTGATCTATCTGTAGAAAAAAGGGGTGACTTGTGGATAGAGTTGCCAAACAATGAAAATCAATTGGAAAGTCATCATACTGAACTAGATGCAGAAGAATCAGTAAGAAACAGCGTCGAGGCCTACGAAGGAGAACATCAATCACCTGTCGAAGACGAGGAGTCAGTGGAAGTATCGGAGAACTGCATCAATGGAACAAAGAACAGCTGGGATATTTCCGTTCCCTTGAAGTACAGACTACGGAAGAGAAAAGAAATTTCATCAGGAATCTGTAATCTCATGGAGAAGCATGCGTTTTTTATACAAGAAGAACCACGAAGTTACAAAGATGCTGTTAGTTGTAAAGAGGCGCCACACTGGAAGGAAGCGATGGAAGAAGAAATAAGGAGTTTGCATCGAAATCGTACTTGGGATTTAGTACCTCATCCTGTGGACAGGAAGATCATAGGCAGCAAATGGGTGTACAAACTTAAAGACCTAAAGAAAGAGAAAAAGAAGTACAAAGCAAGATTGGTTGCACAGGGCTACACACAGGAATACGGTATAGACTACGACCAAACCTACAGCCCAGTGGCCAAATTTACATCAATTCGAGCCATTCTTGCAATAGCCGCCAGTGAAGGATTGGTACTGACTCAGTTTGATGTAAAAACTGCTTTTTTGCATGGAGATCTAGCAGAAGAGATATATATGCGGCAACCTCAAGGTTTTACTAATGGTACAGGTATGGTTTGCAGACTGCGGAAAAGTTTATACGGGCTGAAGCAGGCATCTCGTTGCTGGAATCGGAAACTGACTGGAATACTTAAGGAATTTAAGCTGAAGGCGAGTGCGATGGATCCTTGCATCTTTCTGTCCGAAAATAATGAAAGCAGAACTATACTTGCCATCTACATTGATGATGGACTAATGGCTACACGAAACAAGGATGATGCTCTTCAGCTGGTGAATTTCCTGCAGGAACATTTCGACATCACCGTTCTGGAAGCTACATTTTTCCTTGGTCTGGAGATTTCAGAAGCAACTCAAGGCGGAATCCATGTGGGTCAATCACTTTACGTTGAGCGGTTGCTGAAACGTTTCAACATGAGCTGTTGCAAACCAGTGTCAACACCGGCAGAAGCTTGTCCTTTGGTGGAGTCTGAGCTTTCTGAAGCAGTCAAGTTCCCTTACAGAGAAGCAGTGGGCTCCCTTATGTACTTAGCTATAGGTACTCGTCCGGACATTGCCTTTGCAGTGGGAGTAGTTTCCCGGTATTTGGAATCTCCAAATTATACTCATGTCAACGCTGTAAAACGGATTTTGAAATATATAAGCGGAACCAAACAGATGGGTATAGTCTTCAAAAAAACTAAATATTTGTCATTAGTTTGTTTCAGTGATGCTGACTATGCGGGTGATGTCACAACCAGGCGATCAACTACTGGTTTTATTTTCAAACTTGGAGATGGACCCTTGTCTTGGTCGTCTCAAAGACAAAAATGCGTTTCCTTGTCAACTACGGAGTCGGAGTATGTGGCTGCTTCACAGGCCGTGAAGGAGATGGTATGGCTACTGCAATTACTCAGTGAAATGGTTCCTGCTGGTATCGAAAAGCCGATATTGAACATAGACAATCAAGGTGCCATTCGACTAATTAAAAATCCAGAATTTCATAAACGAACAAAACATATCGACGTTCGGTACCATTTTATTCGTGAACAGTATGAAAGAGGACTTTTTTTAATTAACTTTGTTCCCTCTGAACAACAAGAAGCCGATATTCTAACAAAGGCTTTGACTAAAGACAAATATGAACAATTTAAATTGTTAATTGGAATCAAAGATAATTGATAAATGATTGTAAGTGGATTAATTTTGAAATCCATAAAACAGAATGATTTAATTATTTAAAAGTGGGAGTGTTGAATAAAGTATTCTTGAATTGAATTTAAATATTAAAGTTGGCAGCACTAACCCTCTTATAACCTTTGTATTTCCTATGCTTTTAATAAATCTTGCTCACTCTTCTTTTAGACGTTAAAGAGTGCGGTTGTCTTTTTTCTCGAGGTTTAACATCCCCCTTCGGAACGGAAGGAAGATGTACATAGTGTCGGCCTATGCACCCGAAGCACCTCAGCCCAACATCTTTATTACAGAGCTCGAAACACTCTTTCGTTTTCTGCGCTTGGACTCGACGGAGAACTATTACGTTCTGGCCGGGGATATGAATGCCAAACATGGTGATTGGGGAAATAATGTACTCAACACCAGAGGGAGCCTACTAAGCCAATGGTGGGATCTGCACAACATTGAGTACAGAACCAAGTTACTCGCAACGGATAGTCCGTCGTTTCCCAGAAGCGGCTCCTATCTGGATCTTATGCTGCTTGACTCGCGACTAAGACTGGCAGACACGAACGAATGGTCTACGAACTGTCTACGGACCGTCGACTACGACAGTGACCATTACGGACTCGGTGCCGTAATCCAAATACCGGACGAGTTTGCAGAAATGGCAGAGTATGTCCAAACGCATCCCTACGATTATAGTAGGGCACGTTGGCCACGCTTTGCCAACTGCCTGACGAGAGCACTCACTTCGAGCGCCTCCTCCCCACCGACCAACAGGAACCTGTCAAACGATGAAATTGACAGGAACCTTATACAAATGGACGAAATAATTAAACAGACGATAGACAGAACGATACCACGCCAACGGCATCACGACACCACTGACGTATACCGAAACGCGACCATAGACGCACTTCACAGACAGAAAAGTAGACTCCTGTCAAGACTCAAACTCTTGTATAGGCAGTTTACCGACCGACAAAACTCGGAGGTCAGGACACTAAAGTCGCTGATTAAAAATCTCCAACAGCTGATCAAAGAAAATTACAAACTATCTGTAAGTCTGCACTGGAGCAACAAAATTCGTGCTGTAAAATCCAACAACGCGAATATGTTCCCGCAGATAAATAAAATATTTAGGAGAAAAAATCAGAGCGACATTCAGGATCTCAAGCTTCCGAGAACGTCCGACAACGAACGTCTACTACGTACCGTCAGCATTGATCCAGAGAGCGCTGTTCTGGACGACGATTTCTTTGTGATCGAGGATCCTCAAGAGAAAGTGGCAACAGTGGGAGCTGTCTTCCAGGAAGTGTACAAGGTGAATAAAAGCATTCGCCCGAACCACGACTTGGAGAACAGAGCCCTGTTAAACCACTTCTACCTTCGAAGCGATATAGAACGTTGGCGATCTGAGAACCCCGGTTTCACCAGGTTCAGTGACGATTTCACGGCAAACAATGCCGTCACCAATGAAGGGGCTAACCCACTATTCGTTTCGGCGGAGGATCTCCAGTTGATCTTCATGTCACTCAGAAAGAAAAAATCCGCGGGTAATGATGGTATATCCAATGTTGTGCTCAGGAATCTCCCACCAGTGGCTGTAGAGAGGTACACCATCCTGTTTAACAATGCACTGAATAATGCATATTATCCGGGGCATTGGAAAACGGCGGTGGTCCAACCAATCCCTAAGAGGGGCAAAGACTCCTCTAACCCGGCAAATCTCCGGTCGATAAGTCTCCTTCCGAGTATCAGCAAGGTCTTCGAGAAGGTAATCCATAGAGCCCTGTCCAAATGGGCTGAGGACAAAAATATCATTCCGGATAACCAATTCGGTTTCAGGGCGGGGCATGATACCATACATGCCGCGTCGAAACTCGTCTCGGATGTCCAATGGAATAAATGCAAGAACCAATGTACGGGTGCCTGCCTGGTTGACTTGGAAAAAGCCTTCGACACCGTATGGTTAGAAGGACTCTACTACAAGCTCAAACAGCTGGGCATAAGTAAACCACTGCTATATATTATCTATGACATGATGAAGGGTAGAAAGTTCGTTGTGAAAATTGCCAACGTGACTTCTACTCAAACATTCGAAATTAAAAATGGACTGCAACAGGGCACAGTGAACTCACCGATCCTTTTCAGCATTTACATCAGCGATCTGATAGTTTCTCTTCGCCATTCGATAGCGTACGCGGACGACTTGGTTGCGTACAGATCAGGTCCAACGATCGATGTCATTGGCATTTTATTGCAGCGTGACTTCGACAAAATTCAGCAGTTCTGTGATGACTGGAAGTTGAAAATCAACTTCCAGAAATCAGAGACTATCTTATTCAGAACGCCTTTGTCTAGGGCCTCTAGGGACACTAGAAAGCACTGGCGAAGGTTCTCAATCCTTGGACCGGACGGGCGTCCACTGGCAGATAGAAGTGTAGTCAGATACCTTGGGATCTGGCTGGATCAGTATCTATATTTTGATAAAAATGTGGATGCTGCTCTGGCAAGGGCTCGGGGCGCTTTCGCTCTGACAAGATGGCTGTTCCATAGCAGCCAACTTGACTGCAGAGTGAAGGTAATCTGCTACATGGCCCTAATCAGGCCCATGATTGCCTATGGATGTCCCGTTTGGTTCAATGTGAGTGCCAGTCTGATGGAAAGGATTCGAATGTTTGAGAGACAATGTCTAAGGACTTGTCTCTCATTGCACAAAACACCAGAATCCGAGTACACGAAATTCTATCCCAACGAGGTCCTATACAATAGGGCAAGAATTTTACGGATAGACAATTTTCTGATAAAGCTGATTCGAGGTCACATTGCGAGGGCAATGACTTCGGTCAATAACTTGATCTCTGGGGCTTACTACCCCAACAGTATGTACCATGAGCGTGTGCGACTTAGCGGCTTTGTCCCTCCGGAAGCATTCCTCTATCTTGATCACTGTGGACTAATCCAGGATAGATTGGCGGTACCGCTAATCTTCCATGTGGCACGAAAGTACGTGGAACGGCGATTCCTCTACGGAGCTGAGGTCGAGCTCTGTGAGCCGGAGCGCCTCAGGTTCAGCAGGGCGGTTTCAGACCGCGATCGGAGAGACGTTGTGAGGCAGCAGCAGCGCTTTTGGTGGCTGGAGATGACTCCGCTAGGTTAAGTAAGCCTCTTCAAGGCAACAATCGCCAACACCAATGGCATACATAGGGTAGGGTAGGTTAGGGTAGACTAAGGTAGAATAAGTATAGACACAAAAAAAAAAAAAAAAAAAAAAAAAAAAAAAAAAAAAAAAAGAATAGGCTAAGTTTAGTTATATTAGAATAAGATAGAATAAGATAAAAACAAACAAAAAAATTTGATAGTATGCTAAGTTTTTTTAAAATTTCTTAGGTTTTTAATAAATATTTAAAGTTAAATGTAAAAAAAAAATATGATACTAAGTCGAAAGACATTTAAAAAAAACAAAAAAATAAATATAGGTTATCTTAGAGCGTCCGCATGGGGCCAGTAAGGTATTTTTAATATAACGTATTAAGTTAATTAAGCTAGTTTAAGTCATTTTGTCTAGCGTAAGATAGCTATAAGTTTAATATTAATAAAAAATGATTTTTTAAACTGAACTGAAACTCTACGCTATGTCTAAGTATACATGCATACATACATACATACATATGTACATTACGAAGTAGAGTTGGGTAGTTCCGGACATGCATAGTTCACGGAACTATGTCCTCTCTCGGACACATGTCCTCTCGCTCCGCAAATTGAACGAAAAGAGTTCCATAGTTCCATTCAACCCTTATTCATCAATCACATATGTACAAAACGAAAAAAAAAACTGTTATTAGATTGGCTGTTACTAGCCAAATCCATTATTTCGTGACAACGTCTA
Organism: Eumerus sabulonum; assembly: GCA_951905685.1. Classification (NCBI taxonomy): domain Eukaryota; kingdom Metazoa; phylum Arthropoda; class Insecta; order Diptera; family Syrphidae; genus Eumerus; species Eumerus sabulonum. Next base: position 237,864,437 of record OX645060.1, read on the forward strand.
TCATACGATTTTATGAATGAGGTATAAATATTATATATTCAACAATTACATATAATTTTTTTAATGATTTCAATGTTTTATTTTCATATTACAGTATTATACATGTATTTAATTGAATAAGACAATTTTATACTCAAACGTTTAAGTGTTCTTTATTTCTAGTATTCTATCAACAATAGGTCTATGATATGATTTTATTTGATTTAATTCCACTAAACGACGCCGATTTTTTTTTATCTGACATGTTGATCATTTTCGCGCGAGCTCACTACTACACATTCGCTAGGCCACGCCTACTCACACGGTTAGTCTACATTTTTCTGCGTTTTTTGCGTTTCGGCATCCCATATTTCAGCGCTAACCGATTTAATAGACGTTGTCACGTCAAAAAAAAACATAAATGCAACGAACATGCTTCTCATACGGTATGACTTATACGCTGTGGTTTTTAAGAAACCCAAAAGTATGGAGATGTGGCGATAAAGCTCGAACAGTTGGTGTACACTGTACAGCACACTTGAACTGAAATGAAGAAAAGAAATGAAAGCATATAATGCCCGCACCGCATTTCGTGAACGAATGTCATACATGTGTATGTATGCATTCAGGTCCGGACATGGACATGGTTTGCTAGTTCCATATCGGTGCGATAATACATTTAGTTCCGGACATGGACATGTTTTTGCTAGTTCCATATCGGTGCGAGTATACATTTAGTATTTTAAAACGGGTAGAGATTAAAGTGCATACTGAGATGGAATACATAATTATCTTATAACCCCATTTAGATAATGTTTCAAATATATTGAATGGTCTTTCCAACAAAGTTGTTGGTCCAATGTAACACCTAAATATTTAAAACTGACCACGTGTTCAATCAAGAAGCAATTTTCAAACATTCTTGATTGTTGAATACTATATCTTCAAGAACAAATCGATTACACAATGGTGCATGATAATATAAGGGAAGGTCTCTGAAAACTCTACCGTTGATTATTATTAGTTTGTGATAATTAAACCATCTCCTTAACATATGTATCTAGGTCATAATTAACATCTGCAAAACTATCAATTAAGTTAGTGTTTGAGTGGAAAAGAGATGTTTCATCAGCAAAGGCAGTTATTTTGCCTTTAAAAGGTTGTAAGAAAAACGAATTAACATAAATTAGAAAAAGGATTGGGCCCAATACTGCTCCTTGGGGAACACCCATATTTAAGAAGTCTATAGAACTGTAAACATTCCTAATTTTCACAACTTGATAACGGTTGAATAAATAAGAAGAAAACCATTTATAAATGGAGCCTCTGAAACCCGCTTTGTAAAGTTTATCGAGTAGCAAAGTATGATTAACCATATCAAAGACCTTACTGATATCAACAAATAATGTTGATTGTGTTTGAGAAGTGTTTAGACTATTATATATTTCACCAGTTAATTTCAATAAAGCAGTTTCAGTCGATTTGCCACGTCTAAACCCAAATTGGCAATCACTCAAAAAATGAGTATTTTCTAAAAATTACAACATTCTAGATTTTAACTATCCGAAAAGTGAGAATAAAATGTCACTGATTATGTATTTCTGTATATACTTAGACAGAATATAATAAATATATGTATAAATGGGGCTCCCATACAACAGACATGCTTTTTTTGGAGTTTTTATACATAATAGTACGGAACCCTTCGTGCGCGAGTCCGACTCGCACTTGGCCGGTTTTTTACGTTTGCGGGGGTCGTCAACATGTATTCCGTCCGTATCCGAGGCTATTGGTTGTTTTTCGAAGAAGTTTTTGTTTATCGCGATAGGGATGTTATCCCTAAGCGCAACCCCCAACCTGGAAGGCCAGGTTCATCTTTCCCCAGGAAGAGGGCGTCGGATCGCTGCACACATTGGTTCACTGCCTGGCGGGTGCCAGTATACCTATCCAGGAGAGGTCCCGTGGAGGCTGTGTGTCAACTTAGATTGAGCAGGGACAAAGATCGAAGATGATTTTTGCCATGTTAAACCCGATCAACTTCTTTGGTCTGTTTGCTCGCTCCCTTCTCCCCCACACAAAGCGCCAGGAAAGGTTTCAGCGAAGGTTATATAGGTCCTGAACTTTCTGCGGCACTGCAAAGTTGAAGATCAACTTCTTCTTAGACAAGTGGGAAAAATCCCAACACCTGTCCTTTCGGAACAGTGTTCGGGACAAACACTCTATTATCATAGACAGACTTAATAGAGTAGATATCAGAAGACTATTCAGCTACCTGACGGGACACTGCGGTCTGAGATATCATCACAGTGTCGACTCTGTCTTGGAGACGAAGAGGCTGCAGAGCACATACTATGTGAGTGTGCTGCTCTCTGCCATCTTAGGAAGCGTATCCCCTTCTCAGTGAAGTTATGACTCCTCAGGAGATCATATCGGCTCCTATGAGAAGCATTCTCAACTTCATTAGGAAAGTGGAGAAGCTCCTCGGCTAATCGGCTGCAGGCACAATAGATCTATAAGGGTCGTAGTGCCTCGTGCTATTATATTACGTACATTTTTCCGAAAACACACAAAATATAGTCCAAGTTTTTACCTTCCAACCACGCCTTCGTCTGTCAGAATCGGATTAATGTCACCCAATACATTGACATCAATACCTTCGAGTGACATGGAACCGCAGAGACTTTACCGCGGATCCAATACTAAGATGGCTTCCAAGAAGCAAAGAGTCTTAGTTGCCATAGATGCCAAATCTATCTCCAAAAGCCACTGAGTACAATACTTTGTTATTTGTTAGTGTTACCATACTAAAAACATTCGTCTCCTTTCAAAGCCTTCGAATCATTAGTTCTATAGTTCATTGCCTGTCTCCAAAAGCCGTATATCACACAATGTAAACTGTATCGAAGCCATTTAGATACACTCCACAGATACCACCATCCCATTTCCATAAACAACAATTCATATTCAAGTCGAGCTCATTATTTCCAAAACAGAAGATGCGCATACTCACTAAACTCCACTGACTTTAGTCGAACCAATCAGCTGCCATCCAGATGATCTTATTCCACCGAAACGAATGCAAAGCTCCATAAGCAGAACCGCGATTCACCGACACCACAAGCCACAACAATAACTCGAATCGTCAAGGATTTAACTAACAAGCACCCACTTTATAAAAGGTCTATCAATTTAAAATCAATATGTCACATAAATTGGAAAGAAATCATCCGCCGCGCGGCAAGCGATCCTCCGATTGCTGCCAGATCGCCGATAGCTCTACTTGCACTTCTACGGCTTGGACTGTGTGCGAGAGTGTGGACCTCGAAAATAGTAAGTGTGCGGCTCCGAGTAGGTTGGTAAAATGCATGTTATGTGGCAAATACCATCAGATGATGACGACCATGCTCTGATGCTGATGACAATGATGAGGCAGAGAACGCGCGCGAAAACAAAAGCCTTTCCCGTTTACATTCGCCTGGATTTGTCAAATGATTCGCGGGGTGATAAAACTTACTCGTAAATCCTTAACGAGATCACACAGCAGTACGGTGGTATAGACTTGTGCACTAACAGTCGTGGGTAATGTTGAACTCCAAGGAAGCGACACAATTCTCGGGCGAAAGTATGCGACACCAGCTACATGGACACAAAGTCGAAGAAGAGGATGACAACAACAATGACAACGACACCGACAATAATACAAGTACAATGCAATGGCCCAACTCTCGTGCTACCAGCCGAAGTCATGGAATGGCCATGCAATCAACTGGTGATTACAGGTTGGCGAGATATGAGAACTGATAAGAGTGTCAGTTTCCTGCAATCATATTTGCCATTTTTGTAAAATGTATTTTTATTATGCCACCACCGCCATACTCTCCAACTTCTCCTGTCGTTCTTAGGTTCCCTTGCAAGGTGCTATAAGAGGACACAGGCATGACGACGTGACGATGAGCACCAGAGTCCATCGGAACGGAGTTAAATTAGAAACTTACACAATACTGCAATTGTTCGAAAATGGAATAAGTGGTTAACGACCGTGCAGGAATGAGGTGGCAACGTGTGAGTGTGCTCCTGAAAGCAGATCTTAGCTGGTTGGAGGATAATGCCATTTTGGGTAATGGAACGAGTAACAGGTGGAAGCGAGTGAAGGTTGTGCATATGCAATTTATCTTTGAACATGCATCTTCGTCGTGTGGGCCGAAATTGGAGATGAAGTTAAAATATGAGGAACTTGTGCTGTAGATACACGTTGAGAGCGTACGAATTGTGGACTGGAGAGTTTTCGGTTTTCTGGGTGGACCAAAGGATCATTAATTGGATATGGTACTAAAGTAGCGTAGCCTATTAGCGTCGATTGTATAGGTATGGTATGGTTTTATAGGATAGATTCTAGTTTATCATTAAGGAAATCTAATAGACATAGTGTCACCCGCAGATATGATTCGCCGTTTGATTAGATTTAGTAAACTTCGATATCGCTGTGTCAACTTTGACTAAGCTGCTCCTAGAAGTGGTCTAAGCGAAGTTATAGGAAACCATCCTAACTCTTAAAAATGTTGTTCAAGTCTACTTGTAACAATCAACCTTGAAAGTGGTGAAAGCCATCTTTATCAAAACTTATACATACTGGAAGGTATGTGGTTCCTAACTGCCCAAAAACTACTTACTTTACTGAGGTGACGTATAAAATGAGCCTTTAACTCATTTGACCTATTCAAATCCACGTGGAAGGATGGCATCTTCCCAGCCCTCCTTCAGAAAGGAAGTGCGCAAATCAGCCCCATGCCAATCAACATCTTCAAAACCAGCTATGCATGGGGATACATACCGACGAGCTGGACAGAGGTAAACGTAGACCCATAGACCTGCCTAACTCCTACAGACCGATAAGCCTTACATCTTTCTTTCTAAGAACAATGGTAGAAATTCTGGATAAGCATATAAGGGACGGTGCTCTGAAAAGATTACCACTTCATAGTACCCAATATGCCTACCAGCCTAGGAAATCAACCACGCATGCTCTTCAGGAGCTAACAAGCCGGGGTAACAAATCCCTGAGCAACAAAGAAATTGCTGTAGGTTGCTTTCTTAACATCGAGGGTGCTTTCGCCAACACTGACTACACCCAAATAAAATGCTGCATCCTCAGCGCAGGGGGATTCAACACATGCTTAGTAATAGAAAAATAAACACTTCACCAGTCAATGATAAAATCGGTGTAAAAGCTGGGAAAGGCTGCCCTCAAGGCGGGGATCTCTCACCCCTCTATGGTCCATCGTAGTAAAATAACTGCTTAACATTCTCAGCAACAATTGTTTCTATGTCCAAGGCTACGCCGATGACATAGTGATCCCAGTCAGAGACTGGGACACAGTCCCAGTGTCGGAACTCCTCCAAAATGGACTAAACCTTGCACTAAACTGGTGCATAAAGGTTGCACTAAATGTCAACCCTACAAAAAGCACTATAGTCGCCTTCACCAAAAGGAGGAACAGGCAGAAACTCACCAAGCCTACCCTCTTTTTTGAAACGATGGAATTCTCAAAAGAAGTCAAATACCTAGGCGTAACTCTATCACAAAGACCATTGAGAAAGCCATGATCTCTCTATGAACCAGCAAAAGTCTCGCTGGCAAAAACTGGGGCACAAACCCCAAAATATCCCGCTGGCTATATACAGCAATCACCAGACCAATTCTGGTGGTACAAAACAAAATAAGTATCAGTGCAAGCCAAGCTCCACAAACAGCAAAGACTAGCTTGTATCTGTATTACTGGGGCCATAAGAACAACCCTCGCAGCAGCACTAGAAGTCACCAATGACCTAACATGTCTTCACCTCCAACTGAAGAAAGAAGCCATGGTCTTCGCCCACAGACCTATCGCGGAGGACGACTTTAGTTGTAGAGTCACGGACACAATAGACAGCTCTATACCGACGCTCATCCACAATGACATTCCAGCTGTCACCCCCTTAGACAAAGCTAACCTACTTGCTGCCCATTTCGCAACCAGTTCTCAGCTGCCAGCTTGTACTTTGTCTCCGCCTGTACTAGAGTGCGTCAATTCCACCATGGGACTAATCCACTTCCGCACTCGTACAGTCGCAAGGGTTCTTAAAGACCTCGACATACACAAATCCGCTGGTCCAGATGGTATTGCCCCAATAGTTCTGAAGAGGTATTCTTCTACGCTGGCAAAACCACTGCGTAAGCTTTTTCACCTTTCCTACACCTCTGGGCTCTTTCCGAGTAGGTGGAAAACAGCATTTGTCCAGCCTATACCAAAAAAAGGCGAATCATCTTCTCCCTTCAACTACCGACCCATTGCACTAACGTCCCTTCTTTCCAAGGTCATGGAAACGCTGATTAACCGTCAGCTTATGAAATATCTTGAATCACGGAAACTCCTCAATGACCGCCAATACGGTTTCCGCAGCAACAGATCCACTGGTGATATGATGGCATATCTCGCTGAAAAGTGGAATCACTCGCTTCACCAAGCAGGTGAAAGCAACATTGTTGCACTGGATATTTCGAAAGCATTTGACAGGGTTTGGCACGAAGCCCTTTTGTCGAAAATGCGTGCTTTTGGGATCGATGAGTCTCTCTTTCAATGGATTAGAAGCTACCTTTCGAATCGTTCAATTCAAGTTGTTTTGGACGGATTCAAGTCTGATACGCACAGCCAAGTTGTTCCTCCCAAATTCATCTCTCAGGAGAACGAACAAGCTCCTCATGCTTTCGAGGAGTCAGATTCGTATAATCACAGGCTTCCTTACTGGAAACAGGCCCAGTCAACAAACATCTCAAAACCATGGGTATTGTACAAGATGACACTTGCAGAATGTGTAATGAGGACGAAGAAACAGCAGAGCACATACTTTGCCACTGTAACTGCCACGCCATCGTCACTTAGGCAAGAAATTGCTACTAGCTCGTAGTGATCAGGCGACCCTGTCCCACTCCCTAATCTTCTCTAATTCTAACTCTAGGTGGCGCTACAATTCGGGGTGAACCTGGGCCTCAACCAACAAGCCCTTCCAGCTAGCACGATCTTTTGCCAGCTGTTTCCAGTGTCGCATGCTCTGTTGGTTAAGGTCCCTTTCCACCTGAGTGCGCCACCTTAGATGCGCCCGTCCTCTGTGTTGGAGTCGAAGACTATTCGGGACGGAGTTGTGCTGTCCATTCGCTCCACATGGCTGAGGCATCTTACACGTAGACGTCGTGCTAGGTCAATGTCGCTGTACAGCCCGTACAGTTCGTGGTTGAATCTTCTCCTCCACTCTCCGTCAGCACAAACGGCACAGAAGACTGTACGCAGAATTTTCCTCTCGAAACGATCAAGGGCATCTTCATCCGCTTTTGTTTGTGCGCCTTTCTTTGACGACAGCATATATTTGGTTTTGCCCTCGTTTACCTTCAGACCCACTTTAGCCGCTTCGCCTTCCATGCTCACAAAAGCTTTATTGACATCTCGCTGGGTTCTCTCAATGCGAACAATTGTGCAGACTTGAGGCAGATCGTGCCTCCTGTATTAGCCAGTGAATCCCGCACGATCTTTACAAGTGCCTCAGACAGTGCCTCGCCCTATCTGAATCCTCTTTTGACATCGAAGGTCTCGGTTAACTCCTTCCCTATCTTAATGGAGCAGCGAGCATTTTTTATTGTGATCCTGCACAACCTGACGAGTTTGGCAGGGATATCAAAACATAACATGGCTCTATAGTTCGTCCTTATATGCAGCTTAAAATCGACGAAAAGGTGGTGTGTGTCGAAATTCATGAGTCTCCTCCAAGGTCTGCCGCAGTGTGAATATTGGTCTATCGTGGATTTGGGCTGAAACCACATTGATATGAACCTATCAAATTGTCCACGAATGGTTTTAGGCGTTCACACAGCAAGGCAGAAAAGATCTTATACGCGATGTTAACCGGACAACCATAGGGCAGGTTGGCGCAGTTGTAGGGGTCTTCTTTTTTACGAACCGGGCAAGGGATGCTGAGATTTCATTCCTCGGGTATGCTTTCCTACGACCATGTTTTACAGATGAGCTGGTGCATATTCCCAAACAACTCATCTCCAGCTGCTTTAAATAGCTCAGTAGGCAAGCATCTTCGTCCATTGTGAATGACAGCGGCATCTTGGCCATCTTCGCCGTTATACGTTCTGCAGAAATAGTTCTTCCACATTCTCAGCACCGACTGTGTTTTAACTACAAGGCGTCCGTGTTTGTCCCTGCAGGCTCAAGCTTTATAACCTCGGAATGTTCGCTTTAATCATTGCAAAACTCCTCGATCGGGCTCTTCTCAGCCTCTTACTCTTTCCTTCTGAAAAGCGTGTGCTCTTCCCTTCCTTTCTGCTCATAGAGCTCACGACCAACACTCGTTCGTTGATGTAACGTGGCCGTGTATGCATCCTGTTTTTCTGCATACACTTGTCTGCATTCGTCATCAAACCAAGAGTTTTTCCTAGACGGCGGCTGGAAGTTTAATACATCAGAGGCAGCATTCCTTATGGCGCTTTGACAACGTCTTGCTACTTTATGGTTTGTGACATGATCGGCGATGGTTCTGGCGGTCCTTGCGATTGCAGCTTTTCGACGTAAAATTTTGCTGAGCCTTCTCGACTCTACAGTGTTTGCGATATTCGCATACGTACCTTGGCTGCAACAAGGTAATGGTCTGAGTCAACACTGGCTCCACGGAAGGTTCGAACATCCAAGTGTTGGAGGAGTGTATGGCGTCGATCGCAATATGATCGATTTGATTAACAGATAATTGATCAGGAGACAACTAGGTCATCTTATGGATATTGAGATGTGGGAATCCTGTGCTATCAACGGGCTTACGCCCCGTCACAAATTCTATTATCCTGAATCCGTTTCCGACCCGTTCAAAAATGTGCTCTTTACCCAGCTTCGCGTTGAAATCTCTTAGAAAAATCTTGGTATGGTAGCTGGGACATTGAGCACATGTTCTATCTAGGAGTACATAGAACTAGAAGTCATCTTTGACTCTGTCGTCTTTTTCTTCTGTGGGGCGTGAACGCATATCAAGCTGATGTTCCTGAAGATAGTTTTAATGCGGATTGTTTTTACCTAAATCCACCTCGAATAACGAATCCGCATCCAAATCGTCGTCGTCTGTTCTCTTTTTAGCAGTTTTCTAACTGTTCGACCGCACCCGGTATGTTAATGGGCCTAACAGTCCAGGTGCAGAACCGATACCCTTGTCATTTTACACGTTTGCGGGGTTCGCCAACATGTAGTCTGTCCGTTACATCCGAGGCTTGCGGTTGTCTCTGAGTTTGTGTTTTTTTTTACGATTACGTCTTACTAGGCCGCAGCTCAATCGACTAATCCAATCTTTTGGCGCAGGAAGCTCGCCATTCGCCCTTCCCCGTCTGTCATTTCCATAGGAAATCCTCAGATGGCACCACGAGGAGGTGGGGATAGGACTTACTAACTGTGCCGCAAGGTGTTCGTCTGCGGTAGCTCTTCTCGCTTTTTAGCAGGACAGCAACCGTCGAATAGATGCTACCCCCACGAGGCATTTTGTTAGCCCTTTGGATTTGAGACAACAGTGTGTTTAAATATTAAAGAAATACATGTCTTCACTGGAAGACCATTTCTTATTTTTTTTTTACGGGCGCTACGGTTCGGGGTGAACCTGGGTCTTAACCAACATGCCCCTCAAATTATCACGATCTTTTGCTAGCCTGTGTGTACCATCTTAAGTGCGGCCGTCCTCTGTTTCTTCGTCCATCGGGGTTGAATTCAAAGATTCTCCGGGCTGGAGCTGTGGTGTCCATTCGTTTTACAGGTCCTAGCCATCTTAGGCGTTAAACACGTAGGCGCCTGACCAGACTTCTATCGCTGCACAGCCCGTAAAGTTCGTGGTTGAATCTTTCCCTCCATCACCCGTTTGCGTTTATAGGCCCAAAAATCACGCGCAAAATCTTTCTCTCGAACCGACCAAGGGCCTCCTCATCCGCTTTTGATAGTGTCCATGCTTCTGTGCCATACAGCAGGACCGAGATGATAAGAGTCTTATACAGAGTCAACTTTGTCGTTCGGAAGAGGGCTCTATTACTCAATTGCCTCTTGAGCCCAAAGAAGTATCGGTTTGGCAAGGGTAATTCTGAGCTTGATTTCGAAACCGGTGTCGTTGCTTCAGGTCACTACGGAGCCGAGGTATATGAAGTCCTTAACCACCCCAAAATTATATATGCCGTTATGCACGTTCTGGCCAAGACGTCGATTGTAAGTGACCTTTTTCGATGACAGCAGATATTTAGTCTTGCCCTCATTAACTGCCAAACCAATTTTTGTCGCCTCCACCTCAATACTTGCAATCGCCTCATTGACATCTCGCTGTGATCTACCTATTATGTCAATGTCGTCGGCGTATGCAAGGAGTTGCGAGGATTTGAAATAGATTGTGCCTCTTGTATTGGCCAGTGATTTTTGCACAATAATTTCTCGTTTAATGTTGAAGAAATCACACGACAGCGCATCGCCCTGCCCTTTCTGACATCAAAACTGTCGGTAAAGTGTTCACCGATTCGGATGGAGAGTCGAGCATTCTCCAAAGTCACCCCGCATAGTCTGTCGAGTTTAGCAGGGATGTCAAAGGTAGACAAAACGATGAATAGGTCGTCTCTAATTACACTGTCGTATGCGGCTTGTAGTCGACAAATAGGTGGTGAGTGTCGACTTCAAATTCATTGTTTTTTTTCAGGATCTGCCGTAGTGTGAAGATTTGGTCGACGGTGGACTTCCCTGGCCTGAATCCGCCCTGATAAGGACCTATCAGCTTACTTACAAAAAGCTTCAGGCGTTCAGACAAAACGGCAGAGAAAATTTCGTAGGTGATATTAAGAAAACTTATTTCTCTGTAGTTGAGAGCACCGTGGCGCAGTGGGTAGTGTGTTGGCCTCTGACGCCGATGACTCGGGATCGAATCCCGACACAGCCATGTCATCGAACGTGTTTTTCACGGTGTTTCTCCTCAGCGGGGTTCTGACAAAACCCCCTGTAGTAAAATTGTCATGAAAAGCTTCTCGAAATTCGCCGTTCGGAACCGGCAATAAACTGTAGGTCCCTTTCACCTATGTGAAAATGAAATCACACACAACATGGGTGATTGAGAGAAGCTCGACTCAGGTTCTTCATGGACTGTAACGCCAACATACATACATACATTTCTCTGTAGTTGGCGCAGTCAGAGGGGTCTCCTTTCTTGTGGATCGGGCATACGATGCTGAGACTCCATTCCTCGGGCATGCTCTCCTCTCACCATATCTTACAGATTAGCTGATGCATGCTCCTTACTAGGTCATCTCCAGTGGTTTTAAGAGCTGCGGGAAGCGTGTACTGGCTAGAAGTAGATTTCATCCTGCAGCAAGATCAATGAGCCTGAGTCCGTTGTCGGATGTGGGGTCGTGTAGGTTGTGTTTGCCGACGTGTCGCTCAAAGATGCTTTCCTTGTCCAACTTGGAATTGAAGTCTCCTATTACAATTTTGATGTCATAGCTGGGACATTAGGCATACGTCCTGTCTAGAAGCTCGTAGAATTCATCTTTGGTGGAGCCAGCCTTTTCTACCGGAGGGGCGTGGCGCAGATTAGGCTGATGTTAGAAAATATGGCCTTGATACGGATCGTTATGAGGCGTTAGCTCACATGCCGAAAGCTTAGGACTTTGCCTTAGTCCGCCTCGAATAACAAATCCGCATCCGAACATTCGTTGTCCTCTTTCCCTATAGCAATCCCCGTACTAGACGTTGCAGTTTTTCATTCGCTTTTCTCCCGGTCCATTCCGGACTGGAGGGCCACATCGCAATAAAAATCAGCCATTACTATCCACAGCCTCATAGTTTGAAGAATGATTCGCAAAATTTTGTGGAACGTAGTCCAATGGATGCAAGGACTAGAAGGAAGCCATTGGTTGGACACAACCTGGAATGTCCGTTTTCGAACTTTTTAAGCTAAACGAACAACGAATTATTAAATCGGAATTACAATTAATTCGCTAAAGACCGGCAACTCAATGTTAATATTAAACATCGTTATCCCATCGAAAATCCTCATCAAAATTCCAAACCTGATGCATGGCATTTAACTGACATTCAAATGAATTTCTTTATTTCGGCAAATGTGCCGCGTTTTGCCAACCAACATATCCGAATGCGGCACAGCTTAACGGTACGATCATCAAACGAAATGATCTCAAGAATGTCGAACACGGCACATGGCACGCTCTGAACATATCCCCATGGTCAGGAGAGTACCTCATCGGCGATATGTATTCGTTGAAATGGCAAAAGAGGAAGCCAAAAGCGATTTACGAAAATTAAAAAAGAAACTGTCAAATTGATAAATGGCCATGGGCTACAAATAAAAATGCAAAAGCTCAGGCTAAAGCCAAAACAAAAAAACAAAAAGGCTCGTCGAATGACAAAGTTGAAAGGCGCACACCGAGTCGAGGAGATAAGAAACTGAAGCCGCATCTCACTAATTGGCTTAGAATACAATCGAAAGGACATGACCCACACGAGTACACTGTCTATGGCAATATACCATCGGGTTTCATGAGAATTAAAATCCAATTACGACTTTGCTGTCAATCAACTGGAATCCATAATCCAATTAATCGAACAATTCATTTAATCGTCAAGTTAACCGATGTCCAACAACCGCACATACATACATACATACATTCCTCCGAGTGTTTTGCTCCGTAACCGGCGTCATATCTCATTACGTCGTAACGTAGGCTTTCAGCATGGATACCCACTGGTTTTGCGATCAGATTGAGCCGTATCCCAAGCCGTATCCCAAGCCGTCCCAAGTCGCGTCTGCCTCACAGATCAGACAGATCGACAGATCACTCTGCATCCATAAATCAACCACGTACAGACAGATATCATTAAATATAATTGCTGCATATCATAATTTGTGATTTGCAATTATAAACGACACAGCACTTCACCTATAATGCCTATGGTACGTACACGCACGACTTGGGACGTGGGAATCGTCCGTGCGCCAAGTCAATGAGCCTCCAAGTCACGCAACATTCAGCTCGAGCTAAGGCCTGTTCACAGGCACAAATGAGTCAATAACTTATGCCACCGTGCTACCCTGCCTCCGCATAATGCCATCGATTTACATATTCGATGTAAACACCCTTTCCCATCCACCAGACCCCAATTGGCACATAATTATTCCAACCCCATTAACCCGTCAGCGACTCGGCCGGGTCCGCTGCACCCGATCAGATACAATGCATTCATCCGTAATTAATTCAAAAAATTATCCGCATGCTCGTATCGTAATCGCAGACCGCAACAATGACCGGTAAGCAGTTAATGAAATTTCATGAAAATGAACCCATTGACATCCATCCGATACGAAACTAACTAAACACAATCAATATGAAGTTCGGATGGATGGAGGGGCGAGAAAATAGTTTACGCGTTGTGCTGCCGAGGCATGTGGCCACATTGGAGCTGTAAAATTGAATTGTCCGGTCATTACCTCGGGCGCAACACCACTCTGGACATTGGTCGCCGCAAATTGCTCCTGCTGGGCATGACTGCATGAGTAGTCGTCGACGTTTGATTTAATTTACTTTTCCGTTGTCGTTGTTGTTGTTTTTGTTTATAATTCGTAACAAATGAATTTTAATTGAATTGCCGCATAGTTGCGGTGAGAGGCGTGTCAATGATCCCACTTTACGTGTGCGCATAATTCGGTGTGTAGGCACATAGCTACCGGATCGGGTTAGTTAATCGATTCTAATTAGAGTCTAATTTTTAATGTGCTTCGAATCGCGCGCACGTCAGCGAATAGTTGCGAGGACAAGCTGGCGCATCGGTAAGTAGGTTTAACGAACTGGGCGTTCAACGAGCATTTTCGGGATACCGATGGGGGGAGAAGGTACTGTCTCCGTGCATGGTAATAATGGTGTTCTAAAACTTGACTGCAAATGGACCGAGAACGATATCTATTACCAAAAAGAACCAAACAACGTGCTACTAGATGACACCAAAGTCACATCCAACAGAGGAAGAAGGCATTTACTACAGTTGTCACCTCTGACCTTTCTTCTCTTCCGAAATACGGCAAGACCAATGAAAAAACAGAGACTTGCTACGATCGAGGAGATAAAGATTGGTTTTCTAAAAAAAAAAAACTTGGCCAATTGATTTTCAGCGACTCCCCGGCCAGCCAACTCCTTTTCTCTTGGCTACTTCTGGTCGCTCGGATGATAAAAGACTAATAAAGGCCTCGTAGGAGTAGCATCTGCCGACGGATGCTGATCCGCTAAAAAAAGCGAGAAAGAGTCTCTGCAGCCGAACACCTTGCAGCTCTGTTAGCCAGGTCCTAAAGGCTTCTGCTGAAGGTTTCTGCTATCTGTTGGAGCACTCAGACGCAAATACTGGTCCTACTTCCACCTCTTCTTGGTACCATCTGGAAATTTCCTCACCATGGAAATTACTAACAGAAGAGGACAAATAGCGAGTATCCTGCTCCACAAAACAGGATAAATGTCGGTTGGGCTATAGTCTAGCAAACCGTAACCGGAAAACTGGAAACATTACTCAGAGAAAACGACAATCTTGGATAAAACGGACTCTATTAATGGTGAAGACCCTTGCCTGAAACGAAAAAAAGACAATGATCTTCAGTCTGTACGTGGAAAAAACAGACCACGTGCAGCCGAACAGCTTGCGGACGCCCTAGACCGCCATAAAGCGGGCTTAACCGCCATCCGGGAAATGCGATGGAGTGGACTGGGTATAAAGCGGATGAAAAACTGCGACATCTACTAAGGTAGCTTAGTAGAGCTACGGAGCTTTAACTGGTCGTTGTGCATCCTCGACTACGACGTGGACGCCGCGGCTGATATGATTATAAACATTATCAACAATGACATAAGCAATTTTTTCCCTAATAGGGTAAAAAGTCGAAAGCCGGTAGATAATGCGTGGTTTGACTGGAGCTGCAAAGAGGTTATCAGGTTGAGAGAGATAAGTTTTCGGAATTATAAGACAAACTTCACTAAGGAAAACCGAAAAAGATATATACAAACCAGAAATGACTGTAACTCCCACATTCGACGAGCCAAATTTTTACATGACCAAAAACTGAGGCGTAAAATCCTACAATGTCCCAAGGGTAGAAGAAGCTTTTGGTCTTTCTATACCCACACTCATTCACAATGACATTCCAGCTGTCAAACCCATAGACAAAGCTAATCTGCTTGCTGCGCACTTCGCAGCGAACTCCCAGCTCTCCAAATCATCTTTGTCACCGCCAGTTCTGGAGTATGTTAATTCCACCATGGGACAAATTTACTTCCGTACTCGTGCAGTTGCAAGGGTTTTTAAAGAACTTGACATACTCAAATCCGCTGGTCCAGATGGTATTTCCCCAATAATTCTGAAGAGTTGTTCTTCTACTCTGACAAAACCACTGCGTAAGCTTTTTCACCTTTCCTACTCTTCTGGGCTCTACCCGAGTAGGTGGAAAACAGCATTTGTCCAGCCCATTTCCAAAAAAGGCGAATCTTCTTCTCTCTCCAATTACCGACCCATTGCACTAACGTCCCTTCTGTCCAAGGCCATGGAAACACTGATAAATCGTCAGTTAATGAAATATCTCGAGTCGCAGAAACTCCTCAATGACCGGCAGTACGGTTTCCGCAGCAACAGATCCACTGGTGATTTGATTCGAATGCATTTGACAGAGTTTGGCATGAAGCTCTTTTGTCGAAAATGCGTGCATTCGGGATCGACGACTCTCTTCTTCTATGGATTAGAAGTTACCTTTCGAATCGTTCAATTCAAGTTGTCTTGGACGGATTCAAGTCTGACACTCACTTTGTAAATGCTGGTGTTCCCCAGCGCTCCGTTTTGTCTCCGACACTCTTTCTCATTTTTATAAATGATCTCTTGTCTGTTACTTCTAATCCAATTCAATCCTTCGCTGACGACAGTACCCTCAGCTTCTCATATTCGTTCACTTCTTTACGACCCTGCACTTCGGCTGTAAATAGTGAGCCGCAGCGTATGTTAAGCTCATTAAATTCCGACATCGACAGCATCATCCAAAGGGGTAAAAACAATGGGATGGAATTGAATGATTCCAAAACACAATGCAGTCTTCTGTCTTTAAAGCGTAACACTGACCCAATGCCATTATCCATGAATGGCACTTGTATCTCGGAAACCGAAAAGCTTTCCATCCTGGGTATGTGCATCAGTGACAACCTTTGTTGGAATGATCACATGTTTAGTGTCGCTAAGAATGCCGCGAAATGCCTAGGTTTCCTATACAGATGCAAGAAATTCTTCACACCCACCGATCTGGCTACAATTTATAAGGCGTTCATTCATAAGTTGGAGTTCAACGCTCATGTCTGGTCTGGTGCATCTAAGACCTCATTGCACCTACTAGATAGAATACAAAAACGCGCGATAAAACTGATAGATGACCCCAGCATTACCAAAACACTTGACTCGCTGGAACATCGTAGGAATGTATCCTGCCTTTCATTGTATCATCGTTACTTTCATCGTAATTGCTCTGATGAAATAGCAAGTTGCATTCCGCCCCTTCAAAACTTCTCCCGCGATGTATGTCTCTCCCGGAATGCCCATGAATTCACTTTGAAGCCCGTTTTCGGTCGTACTGTCAAATACAGAAATTCCTTCCTCAACCGAACCACACGAATGTGGAACGCGCTACCTCGTTCGGTCTTGCCCCCTCAATACAATATGCAGACATTTAAGACCAATGTCAATGTCAGCTCCTCTCCCTCTCCCCGTTACCTTCTGCTCGCACAACGTCCGTCGTTATAAGGCCTTAGCCTTGAGTGCGCGTGTGTCTTAAAAAAAAAAAAAACAAAGGTGATTTCTATAGGGAGAGAGGAAAACGATTGCTCGGCGCTGCGGATTTATTGTTCGAGGTGGACTAAGGCAAGAAGTCCCAAGCTTTCGGCATTTGGGCGAACGCCTCATAACGTCCGTATCAAGGTGTTTTCTAACATCAATCTGATCTGCGTCCAAGCCCCTCGGGGAGAAAAAGACGACTCCACCAAAGATGACTTCTACGATCTCCTAGAGAGAAGGTATGCCCAATGTCCCAGCTATGACTTCAAAATTGTAATAGGAGACTTCAATGCCAAGCTGTGTGAGGAAAACATCGGCAAACACAGCACCACATCCGACAACGGGGATCTTGCTACGGGGCAACATTTTCTTCCAGCCAGGACGCGCTTCCGCACCTCGATATATACAAAGGCACCTGGTGGTGGTCAAATCAAGTAATCACTAACCAGACTGATCACATCGCGATCGACGTCAGACACTCCTCCACTAGTCTTGATATTCGAACTTTCCGAAAAGTAAACATCGACTCGGACCACTACCTACGGATATCACGAACGCAGCGGAGTGCTTTCACCGATCGCGTCTTCCTTAAGCCCTCTCACACACCTCAACCCTCCACACAGTTAATAGAACAACAGCGGAACCTTTCCAAACAAAAATAACACAAACCTGGAAAGCGCTGCATCTGAAGTTTTGGGCTTCAGTGCTCCACCATGAAGAAACACCTGTTTCAATGACGAGTGCAGAAGGATTCATATAGTGAAGCAGGAGGCATATAAAGACTCGCCGCATGGAAGAACAAGAGCAGCTCATAAGCTCTACGAACTAAAAAGAAGGGAGGAGCATAAGCCTCTCACGAGAAAGAAGAAACAACACGGAAAGCACGCTATTGAGAATTTCGAGAGGTGTTGTTGCAGGCGTGACGTTCAAAAGATTTATCAACAGGTAAAGCGAACATGCCAAGGTTATAAAGCCAGAACGGAAGCCTGCAAGGATGAGAACGGACACCTAGTAGTAGAATCGCAGTCGATACTGAGAATATGGAAAAACCACTTCTGCAGAATGTATAACGGCGATGTTAGTCAAATACCGCTGTCAGCAGAATGATATATCTCTTGACGACGAAGATCGCAGAAAATTCCGTCCCCCTGACCGCGACGAAGTTAAAATCGCCATATCGAAACTCAAGTCGAATAAAGCTGCTGGTGCAGACGGACCGTCTGCTGAGCTCTTCAAAGCAGCTGCAGATAAACTGGTTAGGAGCATACACCAGCTCATCTGTAAGATATGGTTAGAGGAAAGCATGTCCGAAGAATGGAGTCTTAGCATCGTATGCCCGATCCACAAGAAAGGATACCCCTCTTACTGCGCCAACTACAGAGAAATAAGCCTCCTTAATGTCGCATACAAGAGATTCGGTGCCATTTTGTGTGAACGCCTGAAGCCGTTCGTAAATAAGCTGATAGGTCCTTATCAGTGTGGCTTCAGGCCAGGGAAGTCCACCATCAACCAAATCTTCACACTACGGCAGATCCTGGAAAAAACCAATGAATTTCAAGTTGACGCTCACCACCCATTTGTCGCTATCACAGCCATAATTAGAGACGAGTTATACAACGCCATGTCTACCATGTCTAAACTCCATCCGAATCGGTGAAGACTTGACCGATAGTATTGATAACAAAACCGGCCAAGTGCGAGTCGGACTCGCGCACGAAGGGTTCCGTACTATTATGTATAAAAACGGCAAAAAAAGCATGTCTGTTGTATGGGAGCCCCATTTATACATATATTTATTATATTCTGTCTAAGTATATACAGAAATACATAATCAGTGACATTTTATTCTCACTTTTCGGATAGTTAAAATCTAGAATGTTGTAATTTTTAGAAAATACTCATTTTCTGAGTGATTGCCAATTTGGGTTTAGACGTGGCAAATCGACTGAAACTGCTTTATTGAAATTAACTGGTGAAATATATAATAGTCTAAACACTTCTCAAACACCATCAACATTATTTGTTGATATCAGTAAGGTCTTTGATATGGTTAATCATACTTTGCTACTCGATAAACTTTACAAAGCGGGTTTCAGAGGCTCCATTTATAAATGGTTTTCTTCTTATTTATTCAACCGTTATCAAGTTGTGAAAATTAGGAATGTTTACAGTTCTATAGACTTCTTAAATATGGGTGTTCCCCAAGGAGCAGTATTGGGCCCAATCCTTTTTCTAATTTATGTTAATTCGTTTTTCTTACAACCTTTTAAAGGCAAAATAACTGCCTTTTCTGATGAAACATCTCTTTTCCACTCAAACACTAACTTAATTGATAGTTTTGCAGATGTTAACTGTGACCTAGATATGTTAAGGAGATGGTTTTATTATCATAAACTAATAATTAGCAACAAAACGAAGTACATGATATTTAATATCAATGGTAGAGTTTTCAGAGACCTTCCCTTATATTATCATGCACCATTGTGTAATCGATTTGTTCTTGAAGATATAGTATTCAACAATCAAGAATGTTTGAAAATTGCTTCTTGATTGAACACGTGGACAGTTTTAAATATTTAGGTGTTACATTGAACCAACAACTTTGTTGGAAGGACCATTCAATATATTTGAAACAGTATCCAAATGGGGTTATAAGATAATTATTCCATCTCAGTATGCACTGCAATCTCTACCCGTTTTAAAATACTAAATGTATACTCGCACCGATATGGAACTAGCAAACCATGTCCATGTCCGGACCTGAATGCATACATACACATGTATGACATTCGTTCACGAAATGCGGTGCGGGCATTATATGCTTTCATTTCTTTTCTTCATTTCAGTTCAAGTGTGCTGTACAGTGTACACCAACTGTTCGAGCTTTATCGCCACATCTCCATACTTTTGGGTTTCTTAAAAACCACAGCGTATAAGTCATACCGTATGAGAAGCATGTTCGTTGCATTTATGTTTTTTTTTTTTTTTCGTTTTTTACATATGTGATTGATGAATAAGGGTTGAATGGAACTCTTTTCGTTCAATTTGCGGAACGAGAGGACATGTGTCCGAGAGAGGACATACATAGTTCCGTGAACTATACATGTCCGGAACTACCCAACTCTACTTCGTAATGTACATATGTGTGTATGTATGTATATTTATACATAGCGTACAGATGTGTGAGTGTATGCACGTATGTGCCCCTTCAACACTTCTCCCGCAATACACGTCTCTCTAGGAATGCTCACCAATATACTCTGAAGCCCGCTTTCGGACGTACTGTCAATTATAGAGAATCTTTCATTAACCGAACAACACGAATCTGGAACTCCCTGCCGGATTCGGTTTTCCCCCCTCAATGCAACATGCAAGCATTTAAGATCAATGTCCATCGGCATCTCCTCTATTCCTCTTCCTCTCTACCTTCTGCCCGCACTGTGTCACCGACATAATAAGGTTATTAGACCTTGAGTGCGCGCAAATTATTAAAAAAAAAAAAAAAAAAAATGTGATGCGTATGCACGTATGTACGTATCGGTTCGTATGTGTGCAAGATCGCTTGCTCCTCTTGCTCACTTGCTCCTCTCCACCTGCCGCGACGTCGTGCGAAAGGGATGCTAGGCCAGCTGCGAGGACTGGTCGTGAGCAATGGCGCCACGCGATTGCCCTCACGCCGACTTACCCGCAGCAAGAATCGCGAATTCGCTACGAGACTCGCGAAATATCCCACTCAAAAGAAAAAAAAAAACACCGTCATCGTTTCCAATTCAATATGTCGCAAATTTAATTTCCTTAACCTAACTTAATCTAGGTTTACAATTAATCCTTAAAACTACCCTACACCGTATGTCAATAAAAAAAGTCGAAATAAATAAAAAAAATATATGTAAAATAAAAAAAATAAAAAAATTCACTGTTCAAAAAAGTAAACAAACCGCAGCTTGAGTATTCGAACAGTCGTACCGAAACTCCTCTGACCAACCACTTAGCCCACATCACCAATCGCGAAACGCAAACTTCTGATTTCAATACCTTATACAACGAACGTAATATCCGCGACCAACGTAGGCAATAGGACTGCTTAGGAACTGCTTAAAACCGTACCGGAGTTCTTCCCCGAAGATCACTCTCCGAGTACTTCGCCGAAGATTTCTCCCCGAGTTCTTCGCCCACTCTCCCTCATGTGCTACTAGGAACAACAAAAAAAAAAAACAAAAATGCTGACCTTCTGCGGGTTGAACTCCACTCGTTCGCGTGTCAAGCGCTGATCGTACCCTCGGGCTATCCGCTTTCTCTGAGTTTGCTTTCCCAAAATGGATGACTACGAGCCGCTCACAAATGGGAACTGACCGAAAGATGACAACGAAAACGTTTCGAAACAATTTATTTTGGTTGTTTGTAATTATGTATATGTATAATTAATTTTGTTCTGTTTTTAGTATTTGTCGTGGTAGCGGCAACAGAAATACATCATTCTGTGAAAATTTCAACTGTCTAACTATCACGGTTCATGAGATACAGCCTGGTGACAGACGGACGGACGGACGGACGGACGGACGGACGGACGGACAGCGAAGTCTTAGTAATAGGGTTCCGTTTTACCTTTGGGTACGGAACCCTAAAAAGGAAACAAATTTCAGATTTGCATCTGAAACCTTAGGTCCTTCAACAGACCAGGTGCAGCCGGACGCTTGGTCATCTATTTGGAGTGCTATAAGTCAGTCATTACCGCGCTCCAAGAAGTGCGATGGGATGGGTCAGGCAAAAAGCGGCTGAAAAACTGTGATATATGTATACTACGGAAACTGCTACAGAGGAAAAGCAACGCTTATTCGGATGCGGATTTGTTATTCAAGGCAGACTCAGGAAAAAAGTCTTAAGCTTCCAGTATGTAAGCGAACGTCTCATAACCATCCGCATTAAGGTTAATCTCGGCAATATAAGCTTAATATGTGTCCACGCCCGCACAGAGGAGAAAGATGACCGACATACAGACGACTTCTATGATCTCCTAGGCAGAACATATGCCCAATATCCCAGCCATGACACCAAAATCGTTCTAGGAGATTTCAATGCGAAGTTGGGTAAGGAAGCTATATTTGAAGGAATCTTAGGAAAGCACAGCCTACACAACACCACGTCAGAAAACGAACTAAGGCTAGTGGACTTTGTGGCGGGACATAATCTCGTAGTAGCAAGTACGCGATTACCACACCTCAACGTCCATAAGGGAACCTGGCGGTCCCCCGATCAATCGACAACCAATCAAATTGATCACATCGCGATCGACGGTAGACACTCCTCCAGCATCCTAGGTGTCCGAACCTTTCGAGGAGCCAACATCGACTCGGATAATTACCTTGTTGCAGCCAAGGTGCGGATGCGAATTTCTCGGAATCAATGGAATCTTGGAACACAAAAATTTAACATCGGAAAGCTGCAATCGCAGGAGGGCGCCGGGACTTTCGCTGATCAAGTCTCCCTCAAGCGGATTCAAGCTACCACCTTCGAGAAACCCCTGGTTTGATGACGAATGCATACAGGTCCATGTAGAGAAACAGAATGCATACATGGCTACAATGCATCGGCGGACGAGAGCTGCCCGCTGCACCCGTCTGGTGGCACAAAACAAAACAAATATCAGACTCTTCACCTCCAACTGAAGAAAGTAGCCATGAAGCCGCAGATTAGTCGCGGGGATGGCTCTAACTGTTCGCTCTTTCATCCTGACATCCTTACTGAACTAAGAGGCATGAAATCCTAAGGATATCTCATACAGACAATTGTCTCCCCAGATACAACTTCAGCCAAACTACAAAGTCACATTCCCTAACCGACACAACTAGGAACAGGATAGACCCTCCTTTAATCGCGGATCTTACGTGTGATACACAGACGGCTCCAAAACAAACGAAGGCGTTGGGGCTGCAGTATACGGAGCAAATACCGGAACACACATCTATTACAGCATGGCATGGGACTGCCTACAACTACTACACCAGCTGGCCAGCACAAACAGAGTTCTCCTCATTTGGATACCTGGACCCAGCGGCCATACAGACAACGAAAAGGCGGACCTACTAGCGAGGACAGGCTCCGCATCACCATTCATCATGCCACGGCCTTTCTGTGGCATACAGACAGTTGTATGCCACCACCAAATGCTGCATAAACAGATGGTTAAGGAACACGGCCGATCACGGAAGGAAGCAGACAAGCCAAACTGTTCCTCCCATCTCCCAACTTCATCTCTCACAAGAACGAAACAACTCCTCATGCTTTCGAGGAGTCAGATTCGTATAATCACAGGTTTCCTTACTGGACACTGCCCAGTCAACAAACATCTCAAAACAATGGGTATTGTACAAGATGACACTTACTTACGTACTTAGGTGGCGCTACAGTCCGTGGTGAACCTGGGCCTCAACCAACAAGCGTCACCAGCTGGCACGGTCTTTGGCCAGCTGTTTTCAACGCCGCATGCCCAGTTGGTTAAGGCCCCCTTCCACCTGCGTGCGCCACCGTTGATGCGGCCGTCCTCTGCCGCGCCTTCCTTCCGGGGCGGATTCGAAGACTCTTTGAGTCGGAGCTGTATTTTCCATGCGCTCTACATGGCCTAGCCACCTTAGACGCTGTATCCGTAGAAGTCGTACCAGGCCGATGACGCTGTACAACCCGTACAGTTGTTCGTTATATCTTCTCCTCCATAAACCGTTTGAACAAACGGGACCGTAGATAGTGCGCAGAATTTTCCTTTCGAAACGACCAAGGGCATCTTCATCTGTCCAAGCCTCTGCACCGTAAAGGAGTACTGGTATGATTAAGGGTTTATATAGTGCCAACTTGGTTTTCCGAGAGAGGGTTCTACTTCTCAATTGCCTCTTGAGCCCAAAGAAACAGCGGTTGGCAAGAGTGATTCTGCGTTTTATCTCAGCGCTGGTGTTGTTGTTGCTAGTCATCAGTGAGCCAAGGTAGACGAATTCCTTGATCACTTAAAAGTTATATCCGCCCATGACGTTCTGGCCAATACGTCGGTGTTGTCCGTCTCTTTTAGATGAAAGCAGGTATTTGGTTTTACCCTCATTAACCTTGTGACCCATCTTAGCCGCTTCTACCTCAATGCTTACAAAGGCCTCATTGACGTCTCGCTGTGTCAGTCCAATCACGTCAATGACGTCGGCGTACGCTAGCAATAAATAAATCGTACCTCTTGTGTTGGCCAGTGACTCTTGCACGATCTTTTCAAGCACGTCACCTTGCCTAAATCCTTTTTTAACAGCAAAGGACTCGGTTTGTTCATTACCGACCTTAATGGAGCAGCGAGAATTCTCCATTGTCATCCTGCACAGTCGGACGAGTATGGCAGGGATGTTAAAACTAGACATGGCATGGAAATCGACGAAGAGGTGGTGAGCGTCGATTTGATCTTCTCCAAGATCTGCCGTAGCGTAAATATTTGGTCTATTGTGGATTTACCTTCGTCTAGGCCGGGTGGACAGAATTCTGTTACATCGTCGTCCATTACGAATGGCTCGTTCTGCCTGACAGCGGTATCTTGTCTATCATCGCCGTTATACAGTCTGCAGAAGTGGTCTTTCCAAATCCTCAGCATCGAGTGCGACTCTACTACCAGTTCTCCATTTTCATCCTTGCAGGCCGCCGCTCTGGCTTTGTAGCAATGGCATGTTCGTTTTACCTTATTGTAAAACTTACGGGCGTCATTCCTGCTGAAGCATCTCTCCATCTCACGCTTTCCGTGCTCTCTCTTCTCTTCTGCTCATACATTTCGCGAGCAACTCTCGTCCGTCGTTGCAGCATGGCTTGATATGCCTCTTGTTTTGCTGCATGGGCTTGTTCGCATTGTTCGTCGAACCAGGGGTTTCTAGGTGGTGGCGGTTTGAAACCAGCACCTCTGAGGCAGCGTCTCTGACGGCACTCTGGCAATGTGCCCATTCCTGCTCTATTGTTTGTAGTGCAGTGGGCGGGTTTTAAGAGAGGAGACACGATCGGCAAAGATTCGGGCAGTCTCTTGCGATTGTAGCTTTCCGACGTCAAATTTACGATGTCCTACTCGACTCCTAAGCATTCTTGATATCCCCATTCGTACCTTGGATACAACAAGGTAGTGGTCCGAGTCGATGTTGGCCCCTCGGAAGGTTCGTACGTCGAGAACACTGGAGGAGTGTCGGGCGTCGATCGCAATGTGATCAATTTGGTTGATGGTCGATTAATCACGAGACCGCCAGGTACCCTTGTGGATGTTGAGATGGGGGAATCGCGTGCTTGCTACAAGGAGGTTACGCCCCGCTAGGAAATCTATTAGCCTAAGTCCGTTGTCTGATGTGGTTTTGTGGAGGCTATGCTTTCCTAAGATCGACTCAAATATGTCCTCTTTGCCCAGTTTTTCATTAAAATCTCCTGGAACTATTTTTGTGTCGTAGCTGGGGCATTGGGCATATGTTCTGTCTAGGAGATCGTAGAATTCTTTTTTGAGTCGATCGTCCTTTTTTTTCTTTGGGGCATGAGGGCATATTAAGCTAATGCTTCCAAATGTAGCTTTGATACGGATTGTTATGAGGCGTTCGTTTTTATCTGGAAAGCTTAAGACTTTTTGTCGGAGTCTTCCTCGAATAACGAATCCGCACCCGAATAGGCGCTGTTTGTTCTCCTTGTAGCAGTTCCCGTAGTAGATGTCGCAGTTTTTCATGCGTCTTTTGCTTGGTCCATCCCATCGCACTTCTTGAAGTGCGGTTATATCTGCTTAATAGAAGTTGAGGATTTGCTCCAATTGATCGCCTGCACTCGGTCTGTTAAGGGACCTCACATTCCAGGTGCAGACTCTCAAGTCCGTTAGTCGTTTGCAGGGGTCGTCAGCTTTGTATCCGTCCGTATCCGAGGCTTGTTGTCGTTTCGGAACAATTGGTTTTTACGTGATAGGGATATTAACCCTAAGCAAAACCCCTAACCTGTAGGGCCAGGTTCCTTATTCCTCATGAACAAGGGGTTGGGTCGCTGCACACATTGGTTCACTACCTGGCGGGTGCCAGGATAGCTATCCAGGGGGGGCCACGCGGAGGCTGTGTCAACTTGGATTGAGCAGGGACAGAGATCGAAGCTGAGTGAACTGTGATCAGACGACCTTGTCCCTAGTCATAGATAGCGCAAGCCAGTATTTGTTTCACGAATATTTCTCTCTCGTCAAGGAAAGACAATTAAAATAAAGCAGTGCAAAAAAAAAAAGAAAACAGCGAGAGACCTTATCACGGATCACTGGTTTGGGAGCCGAGTGTGTTAACCATTACACGCTGGATCCGGCCAGCAAATTGCTTTCTGGCAAGGTTGCATATAGTCGGGAAATGGCACTTTTGTTTGATTGGTGTGATTGTTTTATTGGAAAGCAGCACACCTTGTGGCGTGTTGTCATAACACACTTAAAAATGCATTAAAAATTACTACAACGAAAATACAAACTTGGGTGGGTTACAGTAACACACCTACCATTTGCAGTGTGAACTTCAGAGACAGGAAGCATCTAGATTAGTATCATACCGGCTAAAGACCTTCACTACTTAAGGCTCATTTATGTGTGTAAGTCCATAACAAATTGATAGAAAAAAAAAAAAATCCAAAATGATCGGTGGAAATAACGGTTCCGTAGTTCCACGCTTCTATTAATGAGATACCAATCCATGTAGCCAACAAGTACTTAGATTGAATGTCCCAGTCGTTTGATCATAGTCTCTGAGTAACAACCAGGAAAACAAAGCCCCATTATGGGCTCTAAATAACATCAATTTCAAAAAAAAATTAACTCTAGAAACGATGATATTACATTTCCTGTCATTACTCCAAAAGACAATTCCAGAGGAAGACATCAACCGGCGCACAATTCGTTCCTCTCACACGTTCGATTGAACCCAATAAGTCGAGAACGCCCAACAATCACCTCCTTCCCATATTCCCATGCATTTACCCGTCCACCAAACTCATTACAGAAATTACAACATCCCAGCAATAAATTTTCCACTTATTAACAGACCTCGGAACACCGTAACAAGACCCATCCACAACTGCGCTCGTCCCGTCCACCAATCGTTTTGCAATAAATTAATGAAATGCCGTTTGGCCTCCTCCTTTGCCACGAATGCCACGATATCATCTCACCCAAAGCACCATTGAACCATTCAAGAATCAGGACACAAACCTGATGTTCAATTTCCTGCCACTACAATCGATTCGTGTACCCGATCGCCACTTAACATTCGAAACCGACCAGGCCCCAGTCAGGCCGTGAGTGAAGACATTTTCGCCTCGAGTCAATGGACACTGGACATCGTGCAAGAACTGCAAGATGAAATTAATTAAAGTCACTCGGATCATTAATAAATTTCTAATTAGGAGAAGATAACTTATTCCCAGTGTACCAAAACGGGCCGGAGGATTTACGATTGCTGCACGGTGCTGACATCTAACAACCGAACATGGAATCACTTGGATGCGAATTATCATTATGGTTATGGATTTGATTTCATTTTTATGTCATGCAGTGGGATTGTGGCGCGACAGCGTGTTGTGTTGTGACTCGACGACACGGATACGGTGTTGTCATAACACGCTTTCGGGAGGCAACAACGACAACGAGGCGGAGGCATGAAATCCTTTACGAGACGACATGATGAGGACGGTTGCAATGGCCAGGATGTTCGTGCACTTGACGCCCTGGGTAAGGTATCAACTGAACCGGTTCGGTGGTTCGCGCTTAATGATTAAACATTG
This sequence comes from Eumerus sabulonum, assembly GCA_951905685.1. NCBI lineage: Eukaryota > Metazoa > Arthropoda > Insecta > Diptera > Syrphidae > Eumerus > Eumerus sabulonum. Next base: position 237,892,096 of record OX645060.1, read on the forward strand.
ACGTGGTTGTTGTCGTTTCTTTGCGCTACACAACGCGCTTTAAATTCATAAAATACAATTAGGCTTTCGATTTGTCAATGATTTCGAATTTCAAATGATATCGTTACTGGGCTGCACCCGGGCTCGTTATGGGAATGTGAATGTAGCGCTGATGAGTGTAGTAAAATGGTTGGACTCACTGACATAATCAGATCAGACTGGTTCTCGGAGGGGAGTGGTCCAGGACATTTCCAAAGAGGAACTTGATGCTGTGGGATGCATCTCGTCGTAGACAATTCGTGTCTATGACCATTCGTGCATACAAAACAAAAATCAAAACCGAAACCACTGACTGTCTAAAGAACCTTCGGCCTGCCATCACCTGTAAATACAATACCTCTCCTCCGGCGACGGTTGACGACTATGACGGTTTACCTTGGTTCTTGACGAACAGCCGACAGACAAATGACAATATGATGTATCGTCAACCCGACAAGCCTCAATCCACTCCACGGTACAACAAATGTCAACGAGTCCTCAATACACTACTCCTACTCCACCGTCTTTGCCCATTCAACTATACGTGTACCAAAGCATCCGAGGCAATTATTTTTATTATACTCGATCGACTCTCCTCCTTTTCCAATTATCTTTGCATTCTATCCCCAAAAGAATAATTAGGTAGTTGATTGACAAGCGGGATAGACCGACATACACGCGGAATGCCATAGCAAATTATCATCGTATAAATGGACCGTAGAAGCGGGCCACCACTCGATCGATCGCCTTCATCGTTTCCCCCCACATTCGAACTCAGCTCGTTCATATATTCATCCAATTACAATATGTTTAACTGCGCGATATCCTTTTACTAAATTGGATCCCGCGATGAAATCCATTGTCCATGTCACCGATTAATCCTTTTATCTTCTTCGTCACTTCTCTTATCCGCGGGCTGCTTGCCTGCTGTTGGCTTTTCTTTTGTGTCCACACTGTTTCCCATTCATTGAGATTTGCAGCTGAGTAGGCAGTAGTCTGCCTCGTTTCAGAGGCCATTAGTTGGGTTAAATATATTGGCCGCGTCGGATTGTGCTTGGTAGCGAACAGCTCTTCCTGCAGCAAGTTTTACGGATGCTGCGCGATGTATTGCAGATTAAGTTCTTAGTCTTGTTGGAGGCAGCGAGTATGGTGTGGTTGTTGTGGTTTCGAGTGGTCTTATCGAGAATCTTTGAAAAGGGATTCTTGCAAAGTGGGAAGGTGCAATGCTGTGGAATGGGATTCCATTTAACAGCTACCAGCGGGCTTTGGGCTACTGGTCATGTTTATTGCGTTTTGGCTTAGCGTTCTGTGGAAAAGGGAAAGGCAAGGAATGATATGCGATGGAAGGTATTTCGGATGATCACACCTTTGTAGGATCGAGGGATTTCGTGGTAATGAGGTGATAATGTGAAACGTCGCTTCGAGTGATGTCTGAGTAAGAGATCTGGCATGTTTACACTGTCGGCAAATCTAAGTGCCCTCGCGGTCTGATAAGTTTAGGAAAGGTGTGACCAGATTGATAAAATAGTATTAGGATCTCAACTGAGGTGAATGAGTATTATTAACTGAACAATGTGGTTCTCATACCGAAACATGTCGTTGAAAAATGCAATCGATTCCCAAGATCCTTGAATGCATCCCATCTTTAAGCTCCCTTTCTTGGCGGGAGGCTTAAGAGGTCACGGATCTCGATCTAAGGCTCGAAGTGAGTTGGCAACCCTAAGGATAGTAGTACTCCAGGTGGTAGCCGCAATTGCGATTTCTTTGACCGTGGTCGGGGCAAGGATTCCAGAGGCCCGACCATTTCTTGTCAACTCATCGGCAGCTAAGAACGACACCGACTCCTGTGGCTCACTGTTTTACCACCTGGTTGAACTGAGCTTGAGTACTGCATCCAGCAGATGCGATACCGATGTTTACGTGGCACGGGAAACCGAAACGGTTGAACGCGCCCCAAAGTTGATTCGTACTGCTGAGTATGCTGTTTAGTCCCAAAAAAAAAAAAAGAGGAAAGAGGCTCCCAAAGAAGAAGGCACCATAGACGAGGTTATACCTCTGGAGGAATCAGGTAGGCTAGGTAAGTGGGTGCCCTACTGACGAAAAGTCAATGCTCACCTAGACTACATGCAGTCCATTGTGCCCAATTAATTTTTAACCCCTTGACACCTAGACATTTTCCTTTGAGCTGAACCATCCAGACGAGGATAAGAGCCTAGTATTATGTTCAGTCCAATGTTGCTTACCTCTTTTAGTCCCGAAGGAAGTGTCTTCCTGGGAATACGTTCCTTTTTTTAGGGTTCCGTACCCAAAGGTAAAACGGAACCCTATTACTAAGACTTCGCTGTCCGTCCGTCCGTCCGTCCGTCCGTCCGTCCGTCCGTCTGTCACCAGGCTGTATCTCATGAACCGCGATAGTTAGACAGTTGAAATTTTCACAGATGATGTATTTCTGTTGCCGCTACCACGACAAATACTAAAAACAGAACTAAATTAATTATACATATACATAATTACAAACAACCAATAATAAATTGTTTCGAAAGGTTTTCGTTGTCATCTTTCGGTCAGTTCCCATTTGTGAGCGGCTCGTAGTCATCAATTTTGGGAAACTAAACTCAGAGAAAGCGGATAGCCCGAGGGTACGATCAGCGCTTGACACGCGAACGAGTGGAGTTCGGTCCGCAGAAGGTTAGCATTTTTGTTTCTTTTTTTGTTCCTAGTAGCACATGAGGGAGAGTAAGCGAAGAACTCGGTGAGATATCTTCGGCGAAGTACTCGACGAGGGATCTTCGGGGAAGAACTCCGGTACGGTTTTAAGCAGTTCGCGGTACGCGGCCGTACCGTGTGTCCTATTGCCTACGTTGGTCGCGGATATCACGTTCGTTGTATAAGGTATTGAAATCACAAATTTTCGTGTCGCGATTGGTGATGCGGGTTAAATCGTTGGTCAGAGGAGTTTCGGTACGACTGTTCGAATACTCTAGCTGCGGTTTATTTACTTTTTTGGACAGTGAATTCCTTTTTTTTTTTTTATTTTACATATATTTTTTTTTATTTATTTCGACTTTTTTTATTGACATACGGTGTAGGGTAGTTTTAAGGAATAATTGTAAACCTAGATTAAGTTAGGTTAAGGAAATTAAATTTGTGACATATTGAATTGGAAACGATTACGGTGTTTTTTTTTCTTTTGCGTGGGATACTTGCTGCGGGTAAGTCGGCGTGAGGGCAATCGCGTGGCGCCATTGCTCACGACCAGTCCTCGCAGCTGGCCTAGCATCCCTTTCGCACGACGTTGCGGCAGGTGGAGAGGAGCAAGTGAGCAAGAGGTGCAAGCGATCTTGCACACATACGAACCGATACGTACATACGCATCACATACGTGCATACACTCACACATCTGTACGCTATGTATAAGTATACATATGTACATTACGAAGTAGAGTTGGGTAGTTCCGGACATGTATAGTTCACGGAACTATGTATGTCCTCTCTCGGACACATGTCCTCTCGTTCCGCAAATTGAACGAAAAGAGTTCCATTCAACCCTTATTCATCAATCACATATGTAAAAAACGAAAAAAAAAAAAAAACATAAATGCAACGAACATGCTTCTCATACGGTATGAGTTATACCCCGTAGTTTTCAAGAAACCCAAAAGTATGGAGATGTGGCGATAAAGCTCGAACAGTTGGTGTACACTGTACAGCTCACTTGAACTGAAATGAAGAAAAGAAATTAAAGAATATAATGCCCGCACCGCATTTCGTGAACAATGTCATACATGTGTATGTATGCATTCAGGTCCGGACATGGACATGGTTTGCTAGTTCCATATCGGTGCGATAATACATTTAGTTCCGGACATGGACATGTTTTTGCTAGTTCCATATCGGTGCGAGTATACATTTAGTATTTTAAAACGGGTAGAGATTAAAGTGCATACTGAGATGGAATAATTATCTTATAACCCCATTTAGATAATGTTTCAAATATATTGAATGGTCTTTCCAACAAAGTTGTTGGTCCAATGTAACACCTAAATATTTAAAACTGACCACGTGTTCAATCAAGAAGCAATTTTCAAACATTCTTGATTGTTGAATACTATATCTTCAAGAACAAACCGATTACACAATGGTGCATGATAATATAAGGGAAGGTCTCTGAAAACTCTACCGCTGATTATTATTAGTTTGTGATAGTTAAACCATCTCCTTAACATATCTAGGTCACAGTTAACATCTGCAAAACTATCAATTAAGTTAGTGTTTGAGTGGAAAAGAGATGTTTCATCAGAAAAGGCAGTTATTTTGCCTTTAAAAGGTTGTAAGAAAAACGAATTAACATAAATTAGAAAAAGGATTGGGCCCAATACTGCTCCTTGGGGAACACCCATATTTAAGAAGTCTATAGAACTGTAAACATTCCTAATTTTCACAACTTGATAACGGTTGAATAAATAAGAAGAAAACCATTTATAAATGGAGCCTCTGAAACCCGCTTTGTAAAGTTTATCGAGTAGCAAAGTATGATTAACCATATCAAAGACCTTACTGATATCAACAAATAATGTTGATGGTGTTTGAGAAGTGTTTAGACTATTATATATTTCACCAGTTAATTTCAATAAAGCAGTTTCAGTCGATTTGCCACGTCTAAACCCAAATTGGCAATCACTCAGAAAATGAGTATTTTCTAAAAATTACAACATTCTAGATTTTAACTATCCAAAAAGTGAGAATAAAATGTCACTGATTACGTATTTCTGTATATACTTAAACAGAATATAATAAATATATGTATAAATGGGGCTCCCATACAACAGACATGCTTTTTTTGCCGTTTTTATACATAATAGTACGGAACCCTTCATGCGCGAGTCCGACTCGCACTTGGCCGGTTTTTTAGGCTAGCGCCAGGTATTCGCAAAGCAGGTGAATTCAATTTCCTCTTCGTCTCTACAGCTTCTGCGGAAGTCATTGCATAGCTGACCTAGTCGAGCTGCATGGTAAGATAGCATGCAGTGCCCAGTGAGGGCACCGACTGCCAGTCGAATATTCCCACGATTGAACTTCAACAGATTTTCTGTCCTTTTCTTACTATAGACGGGCCAAGTCGATCTCGCCGTTGTGCATGTATCTAACTGACACCATCGCTTATTGGCTTTCATTAATAGCGCCGTACCTATCTCTCTGTAGAGCGCATTGAGCGGGGATTTGGCTTCAGTTGCGATCTGCGCAAAGTTTGCACCTGATCCCAGCCTAGCTAGCTCGTCCGCCCTCTCGTTTCCAGAGATATTCACATGACCAGGTACCCAGCAGAGGGTCATCTCTTATCTCTATCTAGCCTCTCTTTGCAGAGTTTGACGAGTTCGGATCTTATCCTTGCTGCCTACAGAGCCTTAATGGCTGCCTGGCTGTCAACATAGATGTTGATCCTTTTTCCCGATAGATTCTCTCTGCTAATCAAGTCTACCGCCTGCTTGATTGCGAACACCTCAGCTTGGAAAACACTGCGTCCATCATCGAGTCTATAGGAGGGATGTACTCGTATATTCCGAGACTCAAAATAGACCCCGGCACCTGTGCCGACATCCATTTTGGATCCGGCGGTGTAGATTGCCAGTTCATTTTCCGTGCGTACCATATCACCGGTCCATTCCTATCTGGAGAGAATTCTAGTAGAGAATCTCCTCTCACAGGAAGTAATTCGGGTGACATAGTCCGTTTCGGTTCTGAGTCTCGAGATGGCCCATCGATCCATGACCGTAACGACTCTTTGTTCAGAGATCGAGTTCTTGTAGTCTTAGCGCAGTTCTGGCTGAGACGCCTCTCGCAATATATGTGCAAGGGTGGGAGGTTCAGAATAACTTCAAGAGCCGCCGTTGACACCGGCAGACAGCCTGCCCATTTCTTCTCAAAAGCCTTCCACCAGACAATCGAACCATAGACTCGAACAGGTCTTATCACCGCAGTGTATAACCAATGTAGTAACTTCGGTCTGAGACCCCATGTCTTTCCAAAGGCTACCTTGCACGAATATAGTGCCACGTAGGCTTTTTTGATTCTTTCTTCAATATTTTCACTCCAACTAAGCTTGGAGTCCAAGATTATGCCAAGATATTTGGCAGATTATGCAGGGATCACAAAGAGTAAAGAGTACTGTACCGGTTTCGCCAGATTTACCCCCAGGCCTCGCCCCGTGACCCATTTATCCACTAACATCAGTGCATAGCTTAGTCTATCGCTGAGGACCTGCGGAAATTTTCCAGAGATTAAAATGGCAATGTCGTCGGCGTGGACCGTGACATTAAAATCCTCCGTCTCTAGAATTTTGACCATTCCATCGACCACGACCTCCTATGGCTCGGAGGGGTGACAGAACGCCACCTTATGGTGTACCTTTATTTACTTTCATCCTTCCGCTTGCTCTCCCCATCGCTGAATTCATTATACGACTACCCAGCATTTGCCCAATCAACTGCATATTCCCGAGTTTATTTGGGCCAAATGAAGGCTGGGCACTATTGCCTCAGTACCGACGTTGTTAAAAGCACCCTCAATGTCTAGAAAGGCACCTAGAGTGAATTCCTTGCCATCGAGCGATTTTTCTATCGCATGGACTACCCTATGCAGAGCAGTATCTACCGATTTTCGCTTTATGTGCGCGTTGTGCGATTGTGACAGATAACTGTCACCAATCTCGTCCCTTACGTACATGCCTATTAATCGTTCCAGCATTTTCATAAGGAAGGATGATAGACTCATAGATCTCAAGTCCTTTGCCGTAGCAAGGTTGACTTTAGCCGACTTGGGTATGAAAACCACCCTAACTTCCCCCCACGCTTGAGGGCCATAACCCATCCTGAGGCACCAGGAGTAAATGCGCTTCAGCCATGGAAGAATGACTTCACATGGTTCGTTCCTGCAACATAATCGGAAAAGAGTTAATTGCCCACAGGATCTTTTTCTCAGTAAGAATCTTATCGATTGTCTCATGTTCAATACATTCCCTTGGCAGCGTGTGCGCCGAATTGAAGGCTCCTGCATCTTCGCAGCCAGGAAATCGACACTTTAACAGAGAATCAATCACGCTCTTGTTTGAGTTTGTCCAGCTACCACCAGATCTCCGTATAGAGGACAATTATGTGGGAGGTTTGGCAAGGACCTTCCTCAGACGAGCCCCACCCGTATATGATTTAATAGAGTCACAGAAGCTTCTCCAAGAATCCTTCTTGGCGAATCTAATTTTTTTCTTGAGCCGCTTCGTGTTTAACCTTACGCGGGTTTCGAAAGACCGTCCTGTCCGGCCTACGGAAATTCAAGTCGAAGGGGATCCAACAGTGATCAGAAAGTGATGCTTTGTCAGATACTCTCCAATTTGAGATTCCTGCAGAACCGTTTCCGTTTACAAGTGTTATGTCTATACTTCCCTACTGTTACTAGTAATAAACGTTGGTGAATTACCCGGATTACATATAACTAGGTTGTACTAAGGACATAACTGAACAAAGCCTCACCCCTACTATTAGTATTAGAGCTACCCCAAGTAGTGTGATGGGTGTTAGCATCACACCCTACGACTAAGATCCTCTTACCTTGTTCGGCCATTGCGAACGCCCGTGCCTTCGTCGTGCGGTAAGTAAACCGAAGCCATCGTGAGTGCACCCTCCTTTCTGTAACCTCCACCACCGTCTGGTCCCCCGAGCTGAAATTTGTTAGCATTAGTATGTGGAGATCTTTGCTAGCAACGATACAAGATCTAACCTTGCCTTCGCTACCGTTATAGAAGAGGCTGTATTTCGATGACCCTAATCCCTTTACCCGATTATGAAGGATCCATGGTTCTTGGATCAGGGCCACATCAGGCTGCTCCTTATTAAGAAACAGCATAAGGTTGGCTGATGAAAAATCAGTTAAAAATAGAATTGTTAATTTTTTAAACAATACTCAATTTTTCAGTTCAACTCAATTTGGTTTTCGTAAAGGCAAATCAACAGAGATCAACAGAGGAGGGTCTCTTAAGCTTCTGCTCACAAATTTTTGTTACCCTAGACACTAAAAGGTATACCGCTGGATTATTTATTGACATTACGAAAGCCTTTGATATGGTCAACCATCCAATTTTGTTAAGAAAACTTGAGAAAGCGGGTTTTCGTGGATTCATGCTTAATTGGTTCAGGTCTTACTTGTACAATAGGTTTCGAAGAGTCAAGATTAGGAGTGGGACAAAGTATATTTACCTTGGAGTACCGCAAGGCTCTGTTTTGGGACCTATGCTATTCTTAATATACATAAATTCACTTTATGGACAAAGCTTTAGAGGAGTATTCACTGCTTTTGTAGAAGATGTGGGCTGCGCTTATGCTTCGGGTGGTAGTGTGAATCTAGTTTCTGACATAAATTTTGAGTTAAATCTATTAAGAATCAGGTTTGCAGACCATAAATTAATCATAAGTTCCAAAACCAAAATCATATTCTTTAATTTGTCATCACAAAATAATTTCGAAACGAACTTTGTCGACCGTGCACTGGAGTGCCAGAGGTATAAACTGTCGAGCTGCTCTTGTAATTACAGATCTTCTTTGATTACCTACATATTGTAATGACATTAACTGTAGCGACAAATGCTTCGAAATTGAGATTGTTTATGATTTCAAATATTTGGGAATTACCATTGACTCAAAAATGTCCTTTTCGAAGCACACTGATGCCTGGAGGCAATATTTTCGTGCCATTCTCAAAAACTTTTTCTATTTACGCAATGTATGTTTTACTTCTTCTTCTTCTTCTTAGCGGACACTACAGTTCGGGGTGAACCTGGGCCTCAACCCACATGCCCCTCCATCTAGCACGATCTCTTGCTAGCCTTTTCCACTGCCGCACACCCAGTTGGCTTAGGTCCCCTTCCACCTGTGTGCGCCATCTTAAGTGCGGCCGTCCTCTGCTTCTACGTTTCTCGGGGTTGGATTCAAAGACTCTCCGGGCTGGAGCTGTGGTGTTCATTCGCTTTACATGGCCCAGCCACCTTAGGCGTTGAATCCGTAGACGCCTGACTAGGCTCATGTCGCTGTACAGCCCGTAAAGTTCGTGGTTGAATCTTCTCCTCCATCCCCCGTCTGCGTTTATAGGCCCAAAAATCACGCGCAAAATCTTTCTCTCGAACCGACCAAGGGCCTCCTCATCCGCTTTTGATAGTGACTATGCTTCTGCGCCATACAACAGGACCGGAATGATAAGGGTCTTATATAGAGTCAACTTTGTCGTTTGGGAGAGGGCTATATTACTCAGTTGCCTCCTGAGCCCAAAGAAACAGCGTTTGGCAAGAGTGATTCTGGGTTTGATTTCGGAACTGATGTCGTTGTTCCAGGTCACTGCGGAGCCAAGTAGACGAAGTCCTTAACTACCTCGAACTTAGATCTGCCGATACAAACGTTCTGGCCAAGCGTCCTTTTTTGATGACAGCATATATTTAGTTTTACCCTCGTTTACCGAACTCAATACTCGCAAACGCCTCATTGACATCTCGCTGTGATCTACCTATTATGTCAATATCGCCGGCGTATGCAAGGAGTTGCGAGGTTTTGAAATAGATTTTGCCTCTTGTATTGGCCAGTGATTTTTGCACAATCATTTCCAATATGATGTTGAAGAAATCACACGACAGCGCATCGCCCTGCCTAAATCCTTTTTTGACTTCGAAACTATAGGTAAGGTGTTCACCGATTCGGATGGAGCAGCGAGCATTCTCCAAAGTCATCCTGCATAGTCTGACGAGTTTAGCAGGTATGTCAAAGGTAGACATAGCGTTGTATAGCCCGTCTCTAATTACGTTATCGGATGTGGCTTTGAAGTCGACAAATAGGTGGTGAGTGTCGACTTGAAATTCATTGGTTTTTTCCAGGATCTGCCGTAGTGTGAAGATTTGGTCGATGGTGGACTTCCCTGGCCTGAATCCGCACTGATAAGGACCAATCAGCTTATTTACAAAAGGCTTCAGGTGTTCACACAAAACGGCAGAGAAGATTTTGTAGGCGATGTTAAGGAGACTTATTCCTCTATAGTTGACGCAATCAGAGGGGTCTCCTTTCTTGTGGATCGGGCAAACGATGCTGAGACTCCATTCCTCGAGAATGCTTTCCTCTTACGAATCTTACGGATGAGCTGGTGCATGCTTCCAACCAGGTCATCCCCAGCTGCCTTTTATGTTCTACTAATCTTTTAAAAACAACTTATTCTGGTATTTTCGACTCAAAATTACAATATGCAATCAGTTGCTGGTTAGGGACGTACTTTAACAAAATTGAGCCATTATTTTTGTTACAAAAACGTATAATAAGAAAAATTTGCAGAAAACAACGCACGCATCCTAGTTTTCCATTGTTTCAATATTTGACAGTTCTTCCAGTCCGGCATTCTTATTGCTTTTATTGGTTTTACGCATATTCTTTTTAAGATCATAACCATCATTTACGAGGTAACCTTATGTCCCTGTGCCTAATTTTCGTACTACAGCCGCACAGTCGATCAGGACCCTTACATTACCTGGCTCTTAAGCGTACATCCGCAAACTTTGGAATTCCTTCCCTTAGAGTGGACTAAGACATAAAGTCCTAAGTTTCCAGTATGTGAGTGAACGCCTCATAACGATCCGCATCAAGGCAAATTTCTGTAACATCAGCCTCATATGCGTCCATGCCCCCACGGAAGACAAGGATGACTCAATCAAAGATGATTTCTTTGATCTCCTAGACCGAAAATATACCAAATGCCCCAGCTATGATACCAAAATCATACTAGGGGATTTTAACGCTAAGCTGGGTAAAGAAAGCATCTTTGAGCGGGTCATCGGCAAACACAGCCTACATGACACCACATCCGATAACGGACATAGGCTGATCGACCTTGCCACGGGGCGAAATCTTCTTGTAGCCAGCACACGATTTTCCCACCGTGGCACCTGGCGGTCGCCAGATCAATCAGTCACCAACCAGATTGACCACATCGCGATTGACATCAGACACTCCTCCACTATTCTTGATGTTCGCACTTTCCGAGGAGCGAACATCGATTCAGACCACTATCTCGTACTAGCCAAGATACGTCAGCGCATAACACGAACACCGCGGAGTAGAGTTAGAACACCAAGCTATGACGTCGGAAAGCTACTATCGCCGGACATCGCCAGTGCTTTTGCCAACCGCGCCTCCCTTAAGCTCTCCGATACACCTCAATCCTCCACTCAGTCAGTAGAGCAACAATGGAGCCTGTGCAAACAAGCCCTGAAGAGCACAGCAACGGAAGTGCTGGGCCTTAAAGCTCCACCACGACGAAACACCTGGTTCGATGACGAGTGTAGAAGGATTCATGCGGAAAAGCAGGAGGCATACAAAGCCTCACTACACAAAAAAACAAGAGCGGCTCGGGAGCTCTACGAGCTTAAGAGAAGGGAGGAACATAAGCTTCTCAAGAAAAAAAAAAGAAAGAGCACGAGAAGCGGGCGATTGAAAACTTGGAGAGGCGCTATTGCAGGCACGACGTTCGAAGATTTTATCAGCGGATAAAACGAATGTCTCATGGCTATAAAGCCCGAACGGAGGCCTGTAAGGATGAGAACGGACACCTAGTAGTAGAATCGCAGTCGATGCTGAGAATTTGGAAAAACCACTTCTGCAGACTGTATAACGGCGATGACAACCAACATACCGCCGTCAGGCAGAATGATCCATTTTTTAACGACGAAGATCGCAGAGAATTCCGTCTCCCTGACCTCGACGAAGTTGGGATTGCCATGTCGAAACTCAAGTCGAATAAAGCTGCTGGCGCAGATGGACTGTCTGCTGAGCTCTTCAAAGCGGCTGGGGGTGAGCTGGTTAGGAGCATGCACCGTCTCATCTGTAAGATATGGTCAGAGGAAAGCATGCCCGAGGAATGGAGTCTCAGCATTGTTTGCCCGATCCACAAAAAAGGAGATCCCTTTGACTGCGCCAACTATAGAGGAATAAGTCTCCTTAATGTCGCATACAAGATCTTCGCTGCCGTTTTGTGTGAACGCCTGAAGCCATTCGTAAACAAGCTGATAGGTCCTTATCAGTGTGGCTTCAGGCCAGGGAAGTCCACCATCGATCAAATCTTCACACTACGGCAGATCCTGGAGAAAACCAATGAGTTTCAAGTCGATACGCACCATCTATTCGTCGACTTCAAGGCCGCATACGACAGCGTAATTAGAGAGGAGCTATATAACGCCATGTTTACTTTTGACATCCCTGCGAAGCTCGTCAGACTATGCAGGATGACCTTGGAAAATGCTCGCTGCTCCATCCGAATCGGTGAGCACCTTACCGATAGTTTTGATGTCAAAAAAGGATTTAGGCAGGACGATGCGCTGTCGTGTGATTTCTTCAACATCGTATTGGAAATGATTGTGCAAAAATCACGCAACTCCTTGCATACGCCGACGACATTGACCTAATAGGTAGATCGCAGCGAGATGTCAATGAGGCGTTTGCGAGTATTGAGATGGAGGCGGCAAAAATTGGTTTGGCAGTTAATGAAGGCAAGACTAAATATCTGCTGTCATCGAAAAAGGACATTTACCACCGACGTCTTGGACAGAACGTGCATATTGGCAGATATAAGTTCGATGTAGTTAAGGACTTCATATACCTCGGCTCCGCGGTGACTTGGAACAACGACACCAGTTTCGAAATCAAGCGCAGAATTACTCTTGCCAACCGCTGCTTCTTTGGGCTCAAGAGGCAACTGAGAAGTAGAGCCCTCTCTCGTACGACCAAGTTGACCTTATATAAGACCTTAATTATCCCGGTCCTGTTATACGGCGCAGAAACATGGACTTTATCTAAAGCGGATGAGGAAATCCTTGGTCGTTTCGAGAGAAAGATTCTGCGTTCGATTTTCGGTCCCATAAACACAGAGGAGGGTTGGAGGAGAAGATTCAATCACGAACTGTACGGGTTTGTTTGTTACAATAAGATTATGAAAAACTGTATTTGTAGGTAGAATAATTAAGAATAAAGTAGAATAAGATTTCACTGTGGTTCAACGTGGAAACAAGCACAATGGCCGGCTTGGCTCGACTTCTGCTTTTTTCCTCCGACGACTGACTACTACTCACAACTGACTACTGCTCACAACTGACGACCAAGAATGAAATATTACTCTCTCTCAATCGTGACTGACGACTGACTACTGACAAAAGGATCGCTATTCACCACTACCGCATGACTCTTATGCCCATGTTACATTGTTGCATACATTCTGACGGTTATCATTACGAAGCCGTTTAATGTGGCAATCAACACTTTTTGACGTGACAACGTCTCTTAAATCGGTTAGCGCTGAAATATGGGATGCCGAAACGCAAAAAACGCAGAAAAATGTAGACTAACCGTGTGAGTAGGCGTGGCCTAGCGAATGTGTAGTAGTGAGCTCGCGCGAAAATGATCAACATGTCAGATAAAAAAAAATTCGGCGTCGTTTAGTGGAATTAAATCAAATAAAATCATATCATAGACCTATTGTTGATAGAATATTAGAAATAAAGAACACTTAAACGTTTGAGTATAAAATTGTCTTATTCAATTAAATACATGTAATAAATCGTGCAGGAAAGTTTCTCACTGCCATTAAATAATCTTTCAGTGATCTAGTTGTATTATTTTCTATAATGTGGCCTAAGTATTTAGCACTGTTTTTCGCGAATGAACATTTTGAGAATTTCAATTTGAAGCCTTCGGTCTCTATTGCCCTTAATAATGCAGATATATGTTCAGTGTGGTCGACAAATGTTTCCGAAAAAATTATTATATCATCAATGAAATTTACCACAAACCTCGTTAATTTATATTTTCTTATTATGTTGCTCAATATTCTCTGGAATATGGCTGGCGCTGTTTTTAATCCAAACGGCAAACAAGTCCATTGAAAATGTCCTTCTTGCGTCACGAATGCTGTTTTCTGTCTGTCTTGAATTTTCAACGGAATAGACCAGAATGCGGAATCTATATCCAAAGTTGTAAAGTATTTACAGTTTACTGTCTTGACCATTAAGTCCTCTATAAGTGGGAAAGGCTGTGATTGTGGGGTAACAATTTTATTTAGTTCTCTAAAATCTATACACAGTCTCGATTTCTTCCCTTCTTCTTTCTTGTAAGCCAACGTAACCGGGGCTGCAAATGGGCTGTATGATTCTTCAATCAAACCTCTTCTCAATAAATTTGTCACTTGGTTTTCTATCTCTTTTCTGTCTTCAGTCGTGCATCTGTAGGGGCGTTTGTAGCAGTATTTGTCCATAATTAAGTCAATATGTGCTTCATATTTTTTAACAGTGCCAACATCATATTTATCTTTGGCAAACACTGTTTTATATTTTTCTATAATTTTATCAATCTTTATCTGTCTATCTCCATCTAGGTGACTCTTTTCTATTTCACTATCATTAACATTCAAATTTTCTTTGTAATGGAGTTTTTTCTTCTATTTGTCTGCTTCCGACATCTTTTTTCTTTTTCATTTGATATCTCACTAAGTATTCTAATTTACCTAATTCATTGCATATGTCTCGAGTGTTCTGCAGTGTTTCTCTGTCTATTTTTTCCACCACATTGTTCGGTAAACCCATGGCAATAAGGTCTATCAGTGTGCTTGCACTTATTTCTTTGTCAACCTCCAATAGCAGTTTTTGTTTCTTCAATGCATATTCTAGTAGCGAGCCAGCTTGGTATTTGAATGTATGTGCATATTTTATTAAAGACCAGCCTTTATTTCCAAACGTTTCGCAGAATTCTTTTTTCCAATCTTCCCAGTTTGAATCTACTGTGTGTTTAAGTATCATACAGGTGTACCAGTCCATACTTGCTTTCTCCAAAAAAAATTTCAGCATTTCTATCATTTTTCTATCTTCTGTTATCACACAGCGTGCACATTCTTTTTCAAACTCTTTCAACCATTGGTTTGCATTTGAATTTTTTCCATCAAATTTTTCAATCATAAAATCTTTTGAAATTTTACTCAGATTTTGTAATTCTGATTTCTGTTGTTTTTCTTCCAACAGTATTTTTATCGAGTTATCTGCTCCATTCACATAATTCTGCTCATTTTCTTCTATTTCTTCCAGAAAAAAATCATCAAATTGTAAATTTTCTTCATCATCCAAATAAGTATCTGTCATATCTTGGGTTAGGTTTACCCATACTTTCCTGAATTGGTGTCTTTTCAGTAAAGTCTTCTTTACTTTTGTAAACACCTCTGTTTTCATCAATCCTTTGTGTAAAATAGCAGGTTGCAAATCATCTGGCAATTTATACACTTTTCCGGTTGGTGTGCCTATTGAGGTTATACACAGTATCGTTGTCTTACCATCTTGTGAAGCTTTCATCATAAAATCAAATCTTAGTTTCTCCATCTTAAAAGTTTGATCACAGCAAATTGTAGTTTTGTAATAAATCTTCTTGAAATAAGACTATATGTATGTTTGCTCTAGAAATAAAGATTATATTTTAGTATACTTATATATTACATTATTTACATTTATTATTCATACCTAGAAATAAAGAAAACTACAATAAAAGCCTTTATTTCAGGTATGATGAATTAATCGGTTTGACAGTTTAATCCCAGTCTATTCAATTTAATTATTTTGAATTCTAATAACAGAAACTCCGGCACATTGTATATGTGTCGCGATTTTCTTTACATACATGTATAATACTGTAATATGAAAATAAAACATTAAAATTAATAAAAAAATTATATGTAATTGTTGAATATATAATATTTATACCTCATTCATAAAATCGTATAATAGACGTTGTCACGAAATAATGGATTTGGCTAGTAACAGCCAATCTAATAACAGTTTTTTTTTATATAAAAATACAGTGTCACTTACATACATTTTTTTTCTTCTCACTTGTTGCTTCAACTGTGTAATTGTAATTTTAAATAATAATGTAATACAGTTTGATGAAAAATAAATATTAATTTATAGAAAAAAAAGTGATTGAATAAAAAAAGAAGGTTTTCTTCTATGTACCATCCCGTATGGAACAAATTGAGGCTCCGTGTCATGTCGACGTTGAAAAGTGTTACGAGTTTCTAAGAAAGACTTCTATGAAGTCCTTCTATGAAGGCAACGATCAAGAGCTTTGTGTGTATATCGATAATTGTTTGAAATGCGTACACTTCTCCGCCCCGTCTGGTCGAAAATAAGGCATTTTGCATTAAGGTGACAAACCGTTTGAGACAGTTCACTTTGACCATTATGTCCCTTTACCATCTAGTGAGCGAAATCGCCAAATAAACATTTTTCTAGTATGTAGTTGATGGCTTTTCAAAATGTACAACACTTTTCGAAGTTATTGCATGTCTTGAATCTCATTTCGGCACTTAGAGCAAACCAGTCCCCTTCCACCTGCGTGCGCCACCGTTGATGCGGCCGTCCTCTGCCGCGCCTTCGGAGCTGTATTTTCCATGCGCTCTACATGGCCCAGCCCCCTGTATCCGTAGACGTCGTACCAGGCCGATGTCGCTGTACAACCCGTATAGTTCTTCGTTATATCTTCGACCGTAGATAGTGCGCAGAATTTTCCTCTCGGAACGACCAAGGGCATCTTCATCCGCTTTTGTTAAGGTCCAAGCCCTTGCGCCATAAAGGAGGACTGGGTTGATCAAGGTCTTATATAGGGTCACCTTGGTTTTCCGAGAGGGGGCTCTATTTCTCAATAGCCTCCTGAGCCCAAAGAAACAGCGGTTGGCAAGAGTGATTCTGCGTTTTATCTCAGCGCTGATGTTTTTGTCGCCGGTCATCAGTGAGCCAAGGTAGACGAATTCCTTGACCACTTCAAAGCTATATCCGCCCAAGGTGACGTTCCGGCCAATACGTCGGTGTTGCCCGTCTCTTTTAGATAAAAACCGATATTTTGTTTTACCCTCATTAACCTTGAGACGCATCTAAGCCGCTTCTACCTCAAAGCTTACAAATGAAAAATGAGCTCCGCTGTCCTGCTTATCGTCCAGCTTTCGGCTCCGTACAGCAAGACTGTCAGTATGAGCGTTTTGTAAAGCATGACTTTGGTCTTTCGAGTCAGGAGTTTTGACCCCACTTGTTTGGACAAGCCGAAGTAGCAGCGGTTGCCAGGGGCGATTCTATGCCGGATCTCCACTGTGGTGTCATTTGTGGAATTCACGTTTGCCCCGAGGTACACAAACTCCTTAACCACCTCGAAATTGTAGCTCTCAATTGTTATATTTTGTCCCAGGTGGTGAGCGACGGATTGGTTTTTGCTTGACAGCATGTATTTCGTTTTGTCCTCATTGATCTTAAGACCAACTCGTTTCGCCTGTTCTTCAATCGCCGTGAATGCTTCCACAATGCCACGGCGAGAACACGCTATGATGTCGATATCATCCGCGTATCCTAGCAGCTGGATGGACTTGTAAAAGATAGTGCCTTCCCTGTTGACGCCTGCCCGTCGCACTATCTGCTCCGGCACCAGGTTGAAGAAGTCACATGACAGCGCATCTCCTTGCCGAAATCCGGTGCATGTTTCGAATGGTTCCGAGGTCCTAGAACCGAGTTGCACGGTGCATCGCGTGTTTTTTAGCGTGGCGCGACACAACTGGATCAGTTTTACCGGGATCCCGAATTCGGCCATCGCCCCAAACAGTGCTTCACGATGAATGCTGTCGTATGCGGCTTTGAAATCGATGAAAAGATGGTGTGTATCGATTCGAAATTCGTTGGTCTTTTCCAGGATTTGTCGAAGTGTGAAAATTTGGTCTATAGTTGATTTGCCGGGCCGGAAGCCACACTGGTAGCTGCCGATTAGTGCGGTGCAAAATGATTTTAGACGTTCACACAATACGCTGGACAGGATCTTGTATGCGACATTGAGCAGGGATATACCTCTATAGTTCTTGCAAGAGGTAGGATCGCCTTTTTTGTGGATGGGGCATATAGAGCTGGTATTCCAGTCGTCGGGCATGCTCTCATCTTCCCAAATTCTGCAGATGATCTGGTGCATGCTCCCTACCAGAACATCGCCGCCAGCCTTGAAGAGCTCTGATGGCAAGCCATCTGAGCCTGCGGCCTTGTTGTTCTTCAGCTTCTGAATAGCTGTGCCGACTTCTTCTATGCTGGGTGGGAGGACTACTTCAGCGGCTGGAGTTGGGATTTCCTCGGTCCCTACCACTCTCTCTTGGTCATGCTCGTTAAGCAGCTGTTGGAAGTGCTGCTTAAATACATCCACTATTCCCTGCGGGTCGGTGACAAGATAACCCTAGCAGTTTCGAAGAGCCAGGGTGCCCTTTTTGAAGCCTCCTGCAAGGCCTTTGGCTTTCTTGTAAAAGGCTCGTATTTTATGTTTATCCCTAGACTCCTCGATATCCTTGAGCTGGGAGGCTGCGAAGGTTCTTTTCTTTTGTCGCAGTAGTTTCTTCTCCTCCCTTCTTCTGGCTCGGTACTCTTCTCGCGCTGCCCTGATTTTCCTCTGCAGCGCCTTTTGGTACGCCTCGTCGGTTGCTGCCTTTTTCTGCTCACACTCGCCATCATACCACGGGTTTCTTGTCGGGGGTGGTAGGTATCCTAATGTGGTTTCGGCTACTTCCTAAATGGCTGAGCGGCAATGCAGCCACATTGGCATTTGTGTTCGACGTAGGCATACCGTAGAGTCTTTCGCTCAGCTGCTCCCTGTAGACTCTGGCAACCTCCGGTGTGCTCAGGCGCCTAATGTCGAACCTCCTCCTGATGGGCTGGTGCAGCTTTCTGACATTGGATAGTCGAGCTCTGAACCTTGCTGCTACGAGGAAGTGGTCAGAGTCGTCATTTGCCCCTCTGAATGTTCGCACATCCAGGATGCTTGACGCGTGCCTTGCGTCAATGAGCACATGGTCGATTTGGTTGGCGGTTCGACCGTCCGGAGATCGCCAGGTTGCTGTGTGGATTCGCTTGCGAGGGAATCTTGTGCTACTTATCACCGCACTACGAGCTGTCGCAAAGTCAGCGAGTCGGAAGCCGTTATCTGTTGTTGTATCGTGGAGGCTGTGCTTTCCGATCACTCCGCCAAGGGTGTTTTCCTTACCGATTTTGGGGTTGAAGTCCCCGAGCACGATTTTTACATCGTACTCCGGACAAGCTCCGTAGGCGTTGTCCAGGAGGTCATAGAAGTCCTCCTTGATAGGGTCTTCAGCCTCGTCGGTAGGGGCGTGTGCACATATAAGGCTGATGTTATAAAATCTGCCTCTGATGCGGATCACAGCCAGGCGATCACTTATAGGCTTAAAGTCGATGACCTTCGACCTTAACCGCTTTTCCACGACAAATCCGCATCCCAGTAAGTGCAACCTTTTGTGGCAGCTGTAATAAATGTCGCAATTTTTCTTCCTAATCATACCGTTTCCTATCCAGCGTATTTCCTGGACCGCAGTAATATCCGCCTTGTACTGCGTGAGGATTCCTTCTAGTTTATGAGCAGCTCCGGGAGTGTACAGGGTTCTGACATTCCAGGAGCATACTCGCAAATCGTGTTCCTTTTTCGTGCGTTGTCGTCGTCGAGTATCCGTCCGTGTATCCGAGGCATCTTGCTCATTCATAACTTTGGGTTTTTTTACGTGGGCGGATTGTTAGCCCGCCGCACAACCGCCATTCTGGTCGGGGTTTTTTTCGCTGCATACGTTTGTTCACCTCCCAACGGTTGTTGAAGAGGCTATCCAGAGGGCGCCGCGAGGAGGCCGTATGTCAACTTGACCCGGGCATTTAAACAGGGATCGTTGCTGGCATCTCGCCAGGTTGAGAGCAATCAACAGCTTTACCCTGTATGTCCGAGCCCATGCCCCCCGGTTTGCTCATTACCGACCTTAATGGAGCAGCGAGAATTCTGCATTGTCATCCTGCACAGTCGGACGAGTTTGGTTAAAACTAGACATGGATTTGTATAGCTCATCTCTTTACACGCTGTCATATGCAGCCTTGAAATCAACGAAGATGTAGTGAGTGTTGATTTGGTATTCCTGGGTCTTCTCCAAGATCTGCCGTGGCGTAAATATTTGGTCTATTGTGGATTTACCTGGCCTGAAACCACACTGATAAGAGCCGAACAGGTTATCCACAAACGGTTTCAGGCGTTCACACAATACGGCAGAGAAGATCTTATATGCGACGTTAAGGAGACTTATTCCCCGATAGTTGGCGCAGTTATAGAGGTCTCCTTTCTTATGGACCGGGCAAACGATGCTGAGATTCCATTCGTTCGGCATGCTTTCCTCCGACCATACCTTGCAAATGAGATGGTGCATGCACTTTACCAGCTCATCTCCAGCCGCCGCAAGAAGCTCAGCAGTCAGGCCGTCTGCGCCCGCGGCCTTATTAGACTTAAGTCTTGATACTGCTGTTTTAATTTCTTCTAGGTCGGGTGGATGGAATTCTCCTACATCGTCGTCCATTACGAATGGCTCATTCTGCCTGAAAGCGGTATCTTGTCTATCATCGCCGTTATACAGTCTGCAGAAGTGGTCTTTCAAAGTCCTCAGCATCGACTGCGACTCTACTACCAGTTCTCCATTTTCATCCTTGCAGGCCGCCACTCTGGCTTTGTAGCCATGGCATGTTCGTTTTAACTTATTATAAAACTTACGTTCGTCATTCCTGCGAAAGAATCTCTCCATCTCCTTGATCTCACGCTTGCCGTGCTCTCTCTTCTTTTTTCTGAAAAGCGTGTGTTCCTCTCTTCTCTTCTGCTCATGGATTTCGCGAGCAGCTCTCGTCCGTTGTTGCAGCATGGCTTTATATGCCTTTTGTTTTGCCTCATGGGCTTGTTGGCATTGTTATGAAGAACAGATCACTCAGTCAGTTGCAATAAAGTGATCGTCGTGACAATACTTGTTTCCTTTTTTTCCCGTGGTATACCTTACAGAGTCATCTTAGATAGTAAGCTTTTTTGGTCAGAGCATATTGAGTCACAAACCACCAAAGTGATGTGAGCGTTCTGGCAATGTAAAGGTGCTTCTGGTAAAACATGGGGTCCCAGGCTATCATATTTCTGACAATCTCGCTAGAATAGGCTCAGAGGAGAGTTTCTCAGGACCTGGACCTGGATACCGACATCCACGAATGGGTCTTCAATGCACACAATCGCAGATGGAGGCAATATCCACGATAAAGGATGACTAAGCGCGTAAGCCCTGATATCTGCAAGGAATCCGCAGCATTCTTCTTATCCTTGAGGAGAATTGACCGCAAAAGGGCGTCATTATGGGCCGTTATACTTTTGCCAAGTATCTCTGATCAGTGAGACGCCTACCTGTGCTACATGTTGCGAAAAGGACGACACAGCAGAACACTTTTTCTGTGACTGTCCCACCGTTGCTCGCACACGGACAGTCACAATTCTAATCATCGAAACATCTCTGATATGCGCTTCTTAGTATGGCCTTGAGCATTTCCGGTGCCCACTGCGCCACAGCGCTGCTTACTTCCTTTTCATAAAGAGAAGGGGCCATTCGTGATCCCTGTGAACAAAATGCACTTTTAAAATATAATTAGGTTAGATCCGGTCATGTTATAAGCATTGGTTCCAAAAAACTTAGACCATTTGCGTACGGTTTTGTGCGACTCTTCAAGGGACAGTCGAATATAGGTGTTTCAAAAAAAAAAAAAGAAAAATGATGAAGACCACACAGAAGATACTCATAAAAGACGAGTTCAAATTGGAGTGCAATTTTCAAACGGCACAATAAGGTACGAAATAAAAGACAGACAATTGGAACAATTCAATATCAGTGGCAGGGCTTAGGTACTTACATATATTAGAAGCAATTCCAAGAATTCCTTTATTCGTATCCCTATGACCACTAAGTACCATGTTCCATTGTCACACACCTCTGATCTAAAATTCATTCATAACCTCATTTCCAATTAAATAATCATTCCAATGCCCATAGACCACCAGTGGTCTACTTTCACTTTTCTTCGTTCCTTCTCTGCGAATTCACCTGTCAACAGACCATTTACCCTCCTCCATCATTACTCAACGCAATCGAACTCAAACTCAAATAAATCACTCCGCGCCTCGCGACACAGTTAATTGTCCTCTTCCCTGTACCATCGCTATCACCGTGCTCTATTGGACCTCGTTCTCCTGCTCTGTCAATGCACGTGCATCTGGCCACCGATTTATAAGCGACACAATTGAAGCCCATTACCTTCTATTACCCGTACCTGCGCCCAGTTGAACGTCTTTATTACTTGTTCTGCGGACCATTAATGTCCCATTTTTTGAGTTTTCCATCTTTCCTATCCCGACCGACCTCCTACCGCTCTGCCGTCTCTTCAGACTATTCTTCAAAATGCAATAAATTTTGAAAAATTTTTCTCTCTGTCCAAGCAACGCGCACATTAATCCCCGATAATGGGCAATTGTGGGATCCCATCCATGTATCGATCGTTGCTCACATCTCCATTCCCATTCATCGAGATACTTTATTGCAAAGATTTACGAGGATTCTGTGTCTCTCCACTCTTTTTCGGGGGTAAATGGAAATGCCATTATCACACTTTCGTTATACAACGGACCGATCAAACAAACGGAGCGACATGCCTTGAAAACAAGGCTCAAGGCTCGTAAATAAGATTTCTCCAATCTTGTTTGGTTATTTAACTATTTTTCTATTAACTCATTGCCAGCGATAACTTACTCCGGGGCGAGCGGATTGAACCGTCCGTATCGAGCGATAAAACACCATAAGCTGATTTTACTTGCAAGTCGCATGATCGACGATCAGTAAATCTAAATTAATGCCGGACGGACGAGGGGATATTTTATTTTTAATTATGATTTTCTAATATTTATGAATTGGTGATATTTATGTCATGAGTACAGTGAGTTGGAAACGGGTTGAGCGCGAAGGAGGTTCTTGAGACCAGGTGGACGCACCGCACGCCGGACGGGTTGCTCGTAAAGTATCTTGGGTATTACGTGGTGGAATTTATTGGAATCCTAAATCTTCAATGGAAATGGGAGTATTTATACATATAATAGAAATAAGATATGACTTCGATGGAGTTGAATTTTGGAAGTAGTTGAATGAAACGTATCTATTGGGCCTTACCGGCTATTGTAGAAGACAAAATACTAGGGCTTGCTTCGCGACTGTGACAGTGCGCGGCAATACATTGGAGCGAAGCTTTTGTGTTATACATGGTTATACCTGGTCCTGATATAAGTTCTGTTACACAATTTCCAACACTTATCGTTCTTCTTCTTGCGGGAATAGGTTAGGTTAGGTACCCATGGTTGGTATAAGCCATAGGCCGAGGTCGGCCCATTGTGATACCACATCGATCATTATCCTGATCCGCTACCTGAGAACCAACCGGTGCTTCTGATGAAGCGATGGAGTTGAGCTATTTTTAGGTTTGCTAGCTCACTTAGATTTTCATTTAGATTTCTCCTGCGGTTCGCAAAAGAGAGGCATGAGTACTGCTGCAGGCATAACACTCACAGTATATGGTCAACCGATATTTATCCTCTGCGTATGCAATACCAAAGTACTCGAACGAATTACTACGGACTATAACCAACTCGGAATTTGGTCGGCTCTCGTCCTATCTGGGTCTAGGACAACCACCCCTGAGAGCAGTGAACGAACATCAACGACCCCAACCACTGCACTCCGTTCAGGTTGTGTGTGTCAACACATCATAAGAGAATATGAAAAACTCTTGAACCTGCGCGAGTCTCTAAAAAAAAAAAATTCCCTTGGAGGTTGGTCGCCTTTATGGTTCGAAGTTCTTTCATGTGCTTTACCGTACTTATTGATGTTTCAAGCTACCCGAGTGTAGGAAGACTGAGTGTGCTTGACCCTAACTTTGCGAGTTCGTCGGCCGCGCAGTTTCCTGGAATATCCTTATGCCCGGGAACCCACAATACGTTAATGTTGAATTGTTCAGCCATCTCGTCTAGAGATAGGCGACAGTTTAGAGAAGTCCTTCATATGTGCCTTACCGCGGCCAGGGATTTTATCGCAGATAGGCTATCCTTGCTCCCCTGAGTGGAAAGGCAACTTCGAAGTTCCTAGTGAACACGTTCTGCGGGATAACGTAGTCTGTGTCCAAGGGTACTTTGAAGTCCTTAAGAATGGTAGTATGCCCTTTTTGTAATGTGGGCCATTTTCCTATGCTCCTAATTCGTAGGGCCGCGCAGGCAGCAACTTGCTTGCTGAAGAAGTCCAACTGTGGAAAACGTAATAAGATATTTAGGGCCTCCGTGGGGTCTGATCTGATCTGATAATACCAAACTACGACGCCATATAAGAGGATGGGCCTTATGGCTGCTGTGTAGAGCCAGTGCATAATGCTTGGTTTGGAAACCCCTCCTTTTGCCCACCACTTTCTTACAGCTGTAGAGGGCAGTGGTTGCTTT
Source organism: Eumerus sabulonum (assembly GCA_951905685.1). NCBI lineage: Eukaryota > Metazoa > Arthropoda > Insecta > Diptera > Syrphidae > Eumerus > Eumerus sabulonum. Next base: position 237,916,557 of record OX645060.1, read on the forward strand.
CTTGACCCGATCAAGAATGTTAGGTTTCCAATGGAGCCTCCTGTCATGGACTAGGCCTAGGTATCTAGCCTGATCTTTGATTATTAGTTGGTTTCCTTCCAACCTCGGTGGGTTGAAGGGCGGAATTTTTTTTATTTATTGGTAGACAGTACTAGATCGGTCTTCTTAGGATCGACCCCAAGTCCACAGTTTCTACTGTACGTAATGCACCCTGCATTAGGTCGCTTAGAGTGCAAGGAAACTCTCCTGTGGCGGCAGTAGCAATGTCATCTGCATAGCTGGTCACAGCGTACCCTTCCTGTTCTAGCAACAGTAAATCGTTGACCACCACGTTCCAGGGGAGAGGGCAGAGTACTCCACCCTGTGGTGTACCTCTGCTGACCATTCTAGTTGAGACGGCACCAGCGAACTGGGCTTTGACTACTCTTTGCGTTAGCAGTTGTCGTACCAATTCTATCCCTGATCCCGGTGACGCTTTGGTGACGGCCCATGGTTCAACATTGTTAAGGGCGCCGTCAATATCGAGAAAGGCGACTAGAGTGTATTCCTTACGCTTCAGTGACCAGTGAGTGGAGTGCTGTTTCCACCCATTTGCCTTTGCTGTAGGCATGTTGGTTATTCGACAGCTTTCCTGACCCAGGAATACCAAATCGACACTCACCACATCATCGTCGATTTCAAGGCTGCATATGACAGCCTTACATAGAGACGAGCTATACAAAGCCATGTCTAGTTTTAACATCCCTGCCAAACTCGTCCGACTGTGCAGGATGACTCTGGAGAATGCTCGCTGCTCCATCCGGATCGGTGTAGAACGATTAGAATCCTATTAGGAATGATTGTGCAAAAATCATAGGCCAACACGAGAGGCAAAATCTACTTCAAATCCTCGCAACTCCTTGTATACGCCGACGACATTGACATAATAGGTAGATCGCAGCGAGATGTCAATGAAGCGTTTGAGAGTATTGAGATGGAGGCGGCAAAAATTGGTTTAGCAGTTAATGAGAGCAAGATCGACATCTTGGCCAGAACCTGCATATTAGCAGATATAAGTTTGAGGTATTTAAGGACTTCATTTACCTCGGCTCCGCAGTGACCTGGAACCACGACACCAGTTTCGAAATCAAGCGCAGAGTTACTCTTGCCAACCGTTGCTTCTTTGGGCGCAAGAGGCAATTGAGAAATAGAGCCCTCTCTCGTACGACCAAGTTGACCCTATATAAGACTTTAATTGTCCCGGTCCTGTTATACGGCGCAGGAACATGGACTTTATCTAAAGCGGATGAAGAAATCCTTGGTCGTTTCATGAGAAAGATGAAGGTCCTATAAACACAGAAGGGGGTTGGAGGAGAAGATTTAATCATGAACTTTATGGGTTGTACAGCGACATGAGTCTAGTCGGGCGTCTACGGATTCAACACCTAATATGACTAGGCCATGTACAACTCCAGCCCGGAGAGTCTTTGAATCCAACCCCGAGAAACGTAGAAGCAGAGGACGGCCGCACTTAAGATGGCGCACACAGGTGGAAGGGGACCTCAGCCAACTGGGTGTGCGGCAGTGGAAAAGGCTAGCAAGAGATCGTGCTAGTTGGAGGGGCATGATGGTTGAGGCCCAGGCTCACCCGGAACTGTAGCGCCCGTTAAGAAGAAGAATGTGGAGAACCTGATTTCGAGCCACATTTTGAGCACATCGTCAGATATTCCGCTAATGTCCCTTAGGTATATGTATGTTGTCTTCAAAAACAGCAATTCGCCCTTCCCTAACGGCATAGGCGAGTGATTTAAGGTGTCCTCTTAGATGACAGTCTAAATGTGTCAAATCGCACGGTCTAACTGGTTCATTCGATTATGTCGAGCGTAAAATTGTCGCGTATTTTCACCGCGTCACACACATTTTTGTAATAATATTCAACAATTTGTAAGTGTTGTTCGGATGTGAATTTTAACAATATTAGCTGAGCGTACTTGACTGTAATATTTGCCATAAGTGTTACCTTTGCTGTCAAAAATACGAACACTCAAAACCAAACTTCGTATCTTGTCAACGAGGGTCTCAACTAACGAGCTCTTGAAGGCTTTTCAAAATGTACCCAAAGTGTGGGTATTCCGCCTTAAGGCAACTTTTGGAGGAACTCTAAACTGAAAACTCTGCTGTACATGTATTACTATTCGCCGTCTCTTTAAGTATATTTTTAATTTCAATTACTCCTTACGAGCAACCATCAGGCATCATTTCAGGATGTTAAGGAGCCACTTAACCACTTAATTATTATTAAAGTAATCGATCGCCTCTATATTAATAATTATACAAGAGGATAACTAGGTCCTTCATAAATGAGCACTTCAATCCCAATACCTATGTAAGTCAACTGCGCAGTAGCCAAGGCCAGAATCCAATTTAAAATGTAAATCTCGTATCCAAACACATATAAACTACATATTCAACTCAAATCTCCTCCAAGTCAATTAACACGACACCTTATTACCACCCATAATAGCGGCCAGTGTTTGCGCATCTGTCTGCCATAACACTCTTGCTGCCATCACATCCTCATTTGTTTCTTAATTAATATCCACGTCCACAATTATGTCGAACCATAAATTCCGCACAGATGGAAGACAAACAGAACGTACCAAACCCACCTTCCCGGACGGCTGTGGCTCGACGAAAATTAAGTCCAAATTAAAAGTGATCACCTCGACGAGTGTCGTCGTAGACATACGCGTCCTACACTATACCTTAAGTCGACTTGGGTTACCTTATGTCTTATCTTAATGACCAGGCGACGATGTAGAACGTCGGATTGAAACAGAAAACGTACAAAAATAAAGACCTACAAGTTGGATATGACAACATGGGACTCCTGACTTGACGGAGAACGACGTCCATATGAGTGTCATACCCTATGACAGACTTGTTGCCAATCTGCTCTACCCCACCGATTCGGTGGAAGGCAACACGCATGTTTGCATAATTTGCCCATAAGGTTTGGTATCTGATGGAAATTTTATGCACCCCTTTCGCCTGAGGCAGGCGTCAAGGGAACAAAACGACTACGGTGATCCATGCTCTGCGCATGTGGAGAACACCTCTGCCCAGCCAGAGGTACTGTGTGTGTGTGCTAATGACTTGTAATGAATTCTATTAATATCTGCGAAGTGTAATAATCTTACTCATGGATTTGAGGTGGAATGAGGGGTTACACGCCTACTTATTAGTCGTACATGGTGGCAATGGTGCGGCGCAGTGTAATGCGGCTGCAATGATCCACGTAGATGGTCTTATGCATGCGCGAATGGTATTAAGTTATTGCTTGGATAAGGAGTTAATGCGATTGCAACTGCGATCATCGGGTGGTGAACGAGGAGATTACAATGCTGGATGATTAGTCGAAGTTCGATTAAGATAGGCGCCAAGGAGTGTGTTTGTTAAACAGCTGGAGTTCGATTGGCGTTCGGTTTCAGATTTATTTCGCAGTAGGAGATTCGGAACGAGGCTATTGGAGGAACATTAAAGCGAAATAGTAGCTTATCGTTCTTCTTCAACTTTTTGGAGCACAATGGAGTATAAACGAAATCATTAGTATTGAAATGATTACTATTTCAGTGTCTACTTACACTGGCTAATCAGCTTCAAGTAAATGAAAGATGACATGAACGGTAGAGATAGGTTTGGAGGTAATTTCAAAGGGTTTTCGTAATTTAATTGACATCTCCATCGAACTGCTGGGTAAGACGCCCAAACCTCGATTCAGGGGATCGACTTACAATTCAGGTTGGTTATACTTTGTGTGTGACAACACCACCACGGCCGATTAGATGAAGACCAATTTTACGGCCATCAAGAACAAGACTGGACTTGATATCATGCTTGTGGAAGAACAAGCCTTCCCGAAATCACACATCGTTCGGGGCTACTTCCCACAAAGCATCGGCTTACCCATCACAGAGGTGTTGACGACGCTGGATTCTCAAAACGATGGCCTATATGCACAGAACTGGCAGAACTGGAGAGTCATGCAGAGCACGCCTAATAAGGAGAAAGACCTCCTGCACTTGATTCTGCCAGTCAGCGACGAGTCTTTGACTTTTGGATTATCGTTACACTGACCCCATGCCATTATCCATGAATGGCACTTGTATCTCGGAAACCGAAAAGCTTTCTATCCTGGGTATGTGCATCAGTGAGAACCTTTCTGGGAATGATCACATATTTAGTGTCACCAAAAATGCCACGAAATGGCTAGGTTTCCTTACAGATGCAAGAAATTTTTCACACCCACCGATCTGGCTACAATTTATAAGGCTTTCATTCGTTCTAAGTTGGAGTTCAACGCTCTGGCGCATCTAAGACCACATTGCACTTACTAGATAGAATACAAAAACGCGCGATAAAACTGATAGGTGACCCCAGCATTACCAAAACACTAGCCTCTCTGGAACATCGTTGGAATGTATCCTGCCTTTTATTGTTTTATCGTTACTTTCATCGTAAATGCTCTGATGAAATAGCCAGTTGCATTCCGCCACTTCAAAACTTCTCCCGCGATACACGTCTCTTCCGGAATGCCCATGAATTCACTTTGATGCCCGTTTTCGGTCGTACTGTCCAATATAGAAATCCTTTCCTCAACCGAACCACACGAATGTGGAACGCGCTACCCCGTTCGATCTTCCCCCCTCAATTCAATATGCAGGCATTTAAGACCAATGTCAATAGGCAGCTCCTCTCCCTCTCATTGTTACCTTCTGCTCGCACAACGTCTATCGTTATAAGGCCTTAGCCTTGAGTGCGCGTGTGAAAGAAACAAAATTTGATGTCATGAATGTCATCATCAAAAGCCATAAGAAAACATCAGTGGATGTAAAACCCATCGCTGTAGAAAACCGTACAGCCAGCAGTACGATGGTCGGACCTACTGCTGTAGTAGAGACGCCATGGTGTGACGAACCAAAACCGACCGCCACATCTTGGTCGACGACCACTAAGGGTCGTCCAAACAGAATAGCAAAACGTCCCCCAACTAAACAAGGGGAATCCTCGATGGGAAGCAGATCAGAGGATCAATTCCATGGGGCCGGTAACTTCAGGTGTGGCAACAACAAGCCATACCGAACGAAGGACCCGGCCTTCTTCTTCTTTGGTGGCGTTACAGCCCATAAGATTATGGGCCTCCAAAACAGGTCGCGTAAATTTGTTTACGCTACCGGAGGTTATCCTCCTAGGGCTGCATGTGTGATCGGCACTAATATAAATTTTCTCCCCATTTCAGAATTTATTACAAGGGATCTGGCAGCCGTCATTGTGGAAGTCCCCACCGATGGAGAAGTAAGGGAGATCGTATGCGCCTCCGCCTACTTTCCGGGAGACGGCCAAAAGATCCCTCATACCGAGGTACAGGACTTGGTAAGGTATTGTGATCAACAAAAACACCACCTGATTATCGGACGCGACGCTAACGTGCACCATACGGATTGGGGGAGCAGCAACACTAATAAACGAGGTGAGTTACTTTTTGAATTCTTAATAAGTTCTTAATAATCTCACCGTTGCCTACAGAGGCAACAAACCTACATTTATAAATGCGGTTAGAGAAGAGCTGCTTTACCCCACTATCTGTAGTCCATTTATTCTAAACGCAATTGGTGTCTGGCACGTCTCCAATGAAGCCTCACTATCTGATCACCAACACATCAGATTCAAGGAGGCTGAGCCTGGATATCAGCCCAAACGAACGAATTGGGCTCTTTTCCAAGCTCAGCTCGCCGCTAAGGAAGATATACTTATCAGGTCGACCGAATCGATAGATAATATTGAAGAATGCAGCACTTATCTCATCCTTTAAAAAAAGCTGTACACCCAGGACAAGTACACACAAGCGGTATGTAGCCTGGTGGAATGCACAGCTTGTATCTCTAAGGAAACAGGTCAGATCTCTGTTTAACAGAGCCAAACGGAATAATAGTTGGACTGATTATAGATCTGCTCTAACGAAATACAACCTCGAACTAAGGAATCCAAGAAAAAACATTGCGAGAACAAAGACTCGCTACCAACCGCGGCTCGAGCACACAAATGAACTCGGGCTGGTTCGCAAATCAGACAGTACCATTACGGTCAATCGCACGAAAACCCTGGAGACTTTGCTCGAGGTGCACTTCCCTGGTTCTACTCCCCAGTCGATGCCCTCTGACGATCAGACGAACGTCATAATTAACATCGACAGTAGAACGAATAGCCTCTTTTTCGGACTTTTTAGCCGTGATAGGGTTAAATGGGCACTAGGTTCGTTTAATCCCAATAGGTCCCCAGGCAAAAACGGTGTCTTACGTGTTATCTTAAAGAAAGGCCTGAACACCATTTTATCACCACTAATAGTTCTTTTTAGGTCTTGTTTCAACCTGGGATACATATATACCTCAAATCTGGAGGGAGGTCAATCTTGTCTTCATCCCCAAGATTGGAAAGCCAGGTGAACATCCTAAATCCTATCGCCCTATCAGTTTAACATCGTTCCTTTTAGAAACAGTAGAGAAACTGATGGAGCTCCATATTAGAGGTATCTTGGAGAACCAGATACCACTGCATCCTAATCAGTATGCACATCGCAAAGAACGATCTACTGAGAATGCGCGTGGAAGACAGTTTGACAAACAAGGAGATCGCAATTTGCGCCTTCCTCGATATAGAGGGGGCCTTTGATAATACTGGCTATTCGATCACCACTGCACTATCCTGCAGGGGTATGGACCATCCCCCTAGGACCTTGTGGGCCTGTCGACGTACTTACGGTAAAACCTGGGGATTGGAACCTAAAGCATTCCACTGGCTATATACCGCGATAGTAAGACTTATCATCACCTATGCGTCCACGGTATGGTAGACGAAAATAGAGCAAAAAACGAGACTTGTTAAGCTTCAACGCCTCCAGAGACTAGCGTGTCTGGGCATTACAGGAGCTATGCTAGCATGCCCCACAGCTGCCCAAGAAGTACTGATTGGACATACTCCACTGCACCTTTTTATTTAAAAGGTTGCATTACGTAGTGCAATCAGAATTCTTCTCTCGGGAACAGGCTTACCATGGGTCATATGTCCATCCTCCAACATCTTCGTGAGCTGGATATGATTGACACGGTCTCGGACGCATTACCACACACCTTCACATTTGACAAGAGATTTGAGATACTGACAAATCCCAAACCGCTCAAGTTGGGCAACACGGTTGGCTCCAAGATGTTTTCTGGCGCCGGCATCCCTAAATCAAATTGGAAGATTTCGAAACCCCTGGGAATGCGTCCTAGTATCCTCCAAGCAGAATTATATGCCATCCTAACATGCGTCTATCTAAACTTAGAGACTGGCGTAAGAGGAGTAACCATCAATATACTCTCTGATAGCCAAGCAGCGCTTAAAGCGCTGAGTTCGTATAGCACGAACTCAAAAACCGTTAAGGAATGCCATGATGCCCTACAAGACCTTGCCAAAAGAAACAAGGTCAAACTCTGGTGGTTTCCAGGATACAAAGGTGTTAAGGGCAATAAAATTGCCGACCAATTCGCCAGGAGAGGTTCCAGCGAAAGTTACATAGAACCTTTCCCCCAAATAGAAGATCAACTTCTTCTTAGACAAGTGGAAAAAATCACAGCCTTTCGGAACAGCGTTCAGGGACTTCGCCAATCGAAAGGGTACGGCCCCTGAACAAACACTCTATTAACATACTCATAGTTAATAGGGTGGGTATCAGAAGACTAGTCAGCCACTTGACGGGACACTGCGGTGTGAGATATCATCTCAACAAAATTAACCTCTCAATGGAAACTGAGTATCGACTCTGCCTTGAGGACGAAGAGACGGCAGAACACACACTGTGTGAGTGTGCTGCTCTTTGCCATCTTAGGAAACGTGTCCTTCTCAGTGAAGTTAAGACTCCTGAGGAGATCCCCTCGGCTCCTACGAGAAGCATTCTCAACTTCATTATGGAAGTAGATAAGCTCCTCGGCTATTCGGCTAGCAGGCACAATAGATCTGTAAAGGTCGCAGTGCCGCTTCTCCAAAGGCACAATCTACAGCATTGGGAGCATTGCCAAAACACCAGGTGCTGGATTTCAAACCGCCACCATTTAGAAACCTGAACAAGTCCAGGCAGAAAAGCATTGTGCTGACAAGGCCATGCTACAAATTTGGACGAGGGCTGCTCGCGAGCTCTACAAACAAAAGATAAAAAAGAGCACGGAAAGCGTGAGACCGTTTTATAGTGAGGTAAAGCGAACATGCCAGAGGTACAAAGCCAAAGCAGAAACCTGCGGGGATGAAAATGTAGAATTAGTAGTAGAATCACAGTCGATGCAGAGAATATGGCAAGACCACTTTTATAGACTGTATAACGGCGATGATAGGCAAGATACCCCGCAATGGACGCCGAGGTAAGAGAAGTCCGTCCACCTGACATAGATGAGATGAGCTGGCGAATGCACCAACTTATTTGTAACATGGTGGGAGGAAAACGTGCCCGACAAATTGAATCACAGTAACGTTTGCCCGGTTTACAAGAAAGGAGACACCTACATATAATTACGCCAATTACAGGGGAATAAGCCTCCTTAACGTCGCAAACAAGATCGCCGTATTGTTTGAACACCTGAGGCTTTTGGTGGATAATCTGAGCGACTCTTATCAGTGCAGCCTTGGAGGAAGCGATCTTGGAGAAGACCCAGTTCCAAATCGACACCCATCACATTTTCATCGATTTTAAAGCCGCCTATGACAGTGTGCATAGAGACGACCTATACGGAGCCATGTGTGGTTTTAATGTCACTGCCAAGGTAGGTAGGTAGGTAGGTAGGATCGAGCCTTTCCAGAAATGAGAAGAACACACATAGGCCAGGGAGGCCCGTTGTGCAGCTACGAGGGGGCTTAGACCCCTATTCGTGGAGCCATTTTGTGCTTCTTAAGAAGTTAAGAAGATCAGGTATCCCTACTTGCTGAACTTCTGTCAGTTCATTAAGGAAGTAAGAGCCTAGGTATCACTTCCTGATTGTGCAGAATGCCGGGCAAGTGGTGAATGGATTCGACCTCCTCCACGTCTAGACAGCTTCTGCAGAAATCATTTGGAACTATACCTAGTTTTTGCGCGTGACTGCCGATAAGGCAGTGTCTGGTGATAACACCTATAACCTTGTAGATGTACATTTTTAGGGAGATTATACTCCTTGTCCGTTGACTGTCGAGCAGGGGCCAGATTTGCCTGGTGATGACGCAGGTATGTCCCCAAGTCAATCTCCGGTTCGTCTCGGCCCTGGCATGATTAATAATATTAAGTTTAATGGTTGCAAGGGGTATTTCCTCACAAGCCGTGATTGATTGTAGCGTCGTTCCCTGTTTGGCGAGTGTGTCGGCTCTTTCGTTCCCTGGAATGTCGCTGTGTCCTGGTACCCAGATAAGTTGTATGTTGAACTGTTTGGCCATCTCGTTAAGAGATAGGCGACAGTCGAGACTAGTTTTTGATGTTTACACATAGGACTCCAACGACTTAACGCTGCTTGGCTATCCGTGAGAATGCGGATATTCGTATCACGTTCCACTTAAGCCAAGACAAGGCCTCTTTATTGTCAACAGTTCCGCTCGGAAAACGCTGCAGTGAGTTGGTAATTTTAGAGCTTTTTTCAGCTTAAGTTGTTTGCAGAAGACTCTACTACCCGCCCCCGTCTTTGGTTTTAGACCCGTCAGTGTAAAAGTCTATGCAGTATCTGCGGAGTTGAGTGTGGCGGGTTTAGTTTTGTCTGCCCGGGTATGTCGTCGTAATCACTGCCAAGCTCGTCAGGCTGCACAGGATAACAATGGAGAATTGTCGCTGCTCCATTAAGGTCGAAATAACCGAGACCATTGATGTTAAAAAAGGATTTAGGCAAGGTGACGCATGTCGAGTAATTTTTTCAACATCGTATTTGAAAAGATCAAGGCTCATTGGCCGAGTCACTGGCCGACACAAGAGGTACGATATTTTTCAAGTCTGCGCAATTGTTTGCGTGCGAGACGTCGATGAACCTTTTATAAGCATTAGGCAGAAAGGACCAATATGGTTCTTAAGGTCAGTGAGCGTAAGTCCAAATATATGCTGTCATCGGAGGAGACGCACAACACCAATATTTTGGCAAAAACGCCACACTCTGTAACGCTGTAATTTCGAAGTAATCAAGGACTTCGTCTACCTTGGCTCACTTATGACCACGACAACACCAGCGCTGAGGTAAAACGCAAAACTGCTCTTGCCAACCACTGCTTCTTTGGGCTCAAAAGGTAATTGAGTAATAGAACTTTTTCTGGAAAGGTAAAATCTTAATCCTCCCGGTCCTCCTGGAGCTTAACGAAAGCAGATGTCGAGACCCTTGGCCGTTTTGAAAGGAAAATTCTGTGTTTAATCTAGGTTCCAGTTGTATAAACGGAGTTTGGAGGAGAAAATCCAACGAAGAACTGTCCCTGCCCTCGTTTACCTTCATCATCAGCCTATGCAGGCAGTTGTGCAGACTTGAGGTAGATCGTGCCTCTTGTATTTTGTATTGGCCAGTTAATCCCGCATGGTCTTTTCAAGAATGATGTTGAAAAAATCACATGGCAGTACGTCGCCCTCTTTGAATCCTTTTTTGACATCGAAGGTCTCGGCTAACCCCTTACCGACCTTAATGGAGCAGTGGGAATTCACCGTTGTAATCCTGCACAATCTGACGAGTCCGGCAGGGATGTCAAAATATAACATGGCTCTATATACATAGCTAGCTAGCATGGCTCTATATACATAGCTAGTCCCTATACACACTGTCCGCAGAAAGAGTCTTTCCACATTCTCAGCATCGACTGTGATTCATTTACGAGGTGTCCGTGTTCATGCCTGCAGACCTCCGCTCTGGCTTTATAACCCTGGTAAAACTTTCGAACGTCCTTCCTCCGACAACATCTCTCCATCTCCTCGATCACGCGCTTTTCATTCCCTTTCTTTTTCGTTGTGAAAGGCGCATGCTCCTCCCTTCTTTTCCGCTTACTGAGCTCACGAGCAGCTCTCGTTCGTCGATGCAACGTGGCCGTATATGCCACCTATGTACCTGTTTGCACTCGTCATCAGACCAAGGGTTTCTGCTAGGTGGTGGTTGAAATCATAATACATCAGAGGCAGCATCCTTGATGGCGCTTTGACAACGTCGCCATTGCTGTTCTATGGTTTGTGCAATTTGCCTCGGCTCAGCGATGGTCATATTTTGCTGGTCCTACTCAACTCTGCAGTGTTCGCGATATCCGCATGCGTACCTTGGCTGCAACAAGGTAATGAACCAAGTCTACATTGGTTCCTCGAAAAGATATCCAAGATGCTGTAGGAGTGTCTGACGTCGATCGCGATATGATCGATTTGATTAACAGATAATTGGTCAGGAGACGGCCAGGTTCCCTTATGGACATTGAGATGTGGGAAACGTGTAGAAGCTACTAGAAGAGTAAGCCCCGTCACAAAATCTATTAGCCTAAGTCCGTTTTCGGACGTGTTGTCGTGTAGACTATGCTTTCCTACCACTCGTTCATAGATATCCTCCTTACCCAGGTCCGCGTTGAAATATTCCAGAACAATCTTGGTGTCGTAGCTGGGACATTGAGCGTATGTTCTATCTAGGAGGTCATAGGAGTCATCTTTGACTCTGTCGTCTTTTTCTTCTGGGCGTAAACGCATATCAAGCTGATGTTCGAATCATGCTTGCCATTTTAGGATGTCATTTCTACTCAGCCCCACCTTAAACTCTACTAGAACGATTTCAGTGTCATAGATGTAACACTGAACGTATGTATCACTTATGACTCTCGAACAAGTCTTGAGATTTCTTCATTCATTTTACATTAATGAGAAGCATTCGTTCATTATCCCACTGTCATCTCAAAAAGCGATAACTAATTACACATAAAATCATATTCACGCAACACAACCTACTCATGTTCACCTGCCCACTCGAATCCAAGCCCCAAGCAAATTGGTTTTAGTGCAGACAATTGGTCGCGCCGAACAAATGGGACAGCTTCCTTCGAACGCAAATAGCTTACTGCCGGCTAACTATTTGAAAGAAATCAATTTCCCCAAGTCTAGATTGCCTTTTCCCGCATTCACTTCGACACGTTCGCATGCGAGTAGCACAAAAAAGCCCACGTGAAGTCTTAATCTTCCTAGGCCTAGGCACTCCATTCAACACCTACTCACCTTCGACACCATCTAGTTCCTTTTCTTGGAAAAGAGAAAACGAGAAAGAATGGTAGCGCCAGGCCATCGCGTAAATAATGTCATTAGCTGATTGCATGTAACTGTAAGTGCGCTACTACATTACTCGCGATGTCGTTAGTGGCGTCCAGCCGCTCCTCGGACTACTTGGATAGAATAGCGCCATACCCATTCGGCTGCTTGGCTGCTTTCCACACAAATCGCGACCAATTAATTCGGTCGGTCTTTGAATTTAATTATTTCGTCTCCGGAGCGGTGGTGGAGCTGGTGGTGATAGTGTAACTCCTGATGTCCTGACTCTATCATCCTTTAACTCGTTTTTGTCGTATTGGTTCTGGTGTACTCTGTTTTTTTCTAATGACATTATCGTTAGTTTCCTGCTCCTGGACTCCATGCAGCTATGCAGCTGCAATTGGGATTAGAATTGAAATTGGGAATGAGACCAGGATTTGTTCGGAAGCCACACCAGTGCCAGTGGGTTGACTTAATTGAAACACATGACCTACTACAATCCTTGTTAGTTGGTAGTTTATTGTTGTAATTATCGTGCAGGGAGACGTCGACGTAGACGGAAAGCCCTGCTCCCTGGTGTATGGTGCAGAACAACAAGTCACGCAAAAACGAAATACATGTCGTGGCAATAGAACAAGAGCGTTTCGAGGTGGTTATGTTGGCAATCTGAGAAGGACCAATTAATTAGAATGTCTGTTTCGGTTTGTGTTGATGGCTGGCGCGCGTGGGAGTCGTTTCAGAGTGCATGTATGGACAAGTTGAATTCGAAAGTTGTCGGGTGACATTCCTATCCCTTCATGTGCATCTATCTACCAAATCATTAGTTTTCCAGTGACCCTTACCTATTGTGATTAGACAGCCCACCCAAAGGGCCACCTACTTCTCTGACACCATGAATCACTCACAAGCACATTCGCCAGATGATAGATAAACCAACTCATTCACCCCTCGCCGAATGTCCCCAACTTGAATCGCGATCATCCAGATAAGTCGACAAACTAAAAACAAAGCCCGCCATCATCGAATCAACCGACGACGCTCGAATCGATCGCATAGCCGATGGACACGATCGCGCCGTATCAGTTACACAAATCACGAATGTACCACAAATGACATCCGAATCCAATTACTCATAAATAATTAATCTTTAATTCACATTACTCGTAGTCCCATTACGAAATTGATTTATTGCCGCAATGCCATTTGCCGGCAAGCTAGCTGCCCGGATCAGTTTTGGTCCGGACCATGCAAAGAGCCGAGCAGATTGTAGACTGCTAGTCGACCGTCGCGTCGGTCGTCCATGTGTGGAAGGGAAAAACTTTGATGCTTTCTCCAGCGCTAGAGTGGAAAACCTTTTAATTAACTTCTTGTCAGTATCTTATCGACGACGTTTTTATCTTATTCGTATCGTATTCGGTGCTGGTGCTGTCGTTGCTCATTACGAGCATTCGATGTACGAGTATGTTCGAGACGTGGGGCTTGGTGCTCTGGATGTGTGCTCGACTTGGAATTTGATTTTTAATTTCTCGTTATTTTGTTTTTTGAAAGGCGATCATTGGTGTTTGGTAGACTGCATTCCTTTTATGTGTCGTTTTAATTGATTCATTCCAAGTCGTCATAGTTGTCGTCGTTGCCGGTGGCCTAATGTGCGCGTTTTTGGTCGTGCGAAACATCATTGGCCCCGATTTGTTTGTTGACTTAGGGTACAATCTACAATGATATCAAAGTTGGCAATCGAGATGTTCAAATATGGTTGTCCGTTGTCGGGAAATCCATGTATAGGAATTCTAGTAAATTACATTCTTCAGAATGATAATGTAATGTAATGAAGGAACGAGCACACAGAGCAAAGAAGTTGCTCACGTTTAACATGGCAAACGCCAGCTTCGATGTCTATCCCTGCTCAATTGCTTGGCCACCCTGGACAGCTGTCTGGCACCCGCTAGGTAGTGAACCAATGTGAACAGTAACCCGGCCCCTTGTTCCTGGGGAAAGAGGAACCTGGCCCACCGGATTGGGGGTTGTTCCTTTCACGGAAAAAATCAATTGTTCCGAAAAAAACACAAGTCTCGGATATGGACGGATACAGAGCTTACGACCCCTGCAAACGACTAAGGGAATTGAGAGTCTACACGTGGAATGTGAGGTCCCTTAACAGACCCGGGTGCATGCGATCAACTGGAGCGAACCCTCAGCTGCTATAAAGCACTCCGAGAAGTGCAATGGGATGGACCAGGCAAAAGACGGATGAAAAACTGTGACATCTACTACGGGAACTGCTACAAGGAGAACAAACAGCGCTTATTCGGATGCGGATTCATTATTCGAGGAAGACTCCGACAAAAAGTCTTGAGCTTTCGGGATGTAAGCGAACACTTCATGACAATCTGCATCAAAGCTAATTTCGGAAACACTGGTTTGATATACATTCACGTCCCAACCAAGGAAAAGGACGGTCGACTCATAGAACAATTCTACGATCTTCTAGACAGAACCTATGCCCAATGTCCCAGCTTTGATAAAAAAAAATGGTTCCAGGAGATTAGAAGGTGAAATTGGCCAAAGGAGACATATTTGAGTCGATCACGCGGATATATAGCCTACACGACATCACGTCTGAAAACGGACATCTGCTACTCGACTTCCTGGCGGGGTGCAATCTCCTTATGGCTAGCACACGATTCTCGCATCTCAACATTCACAAAGAAACCTGGCGATCACCGCACCAGTCTACCGCCAATCAGATTGATCACGTTGAGATCGACGTTAGACCCTCCCCCAGTATTCTCGATGGCCGAACCTACCCCGGTGCCAACATCGACTCGGATCACTACCTTGTCGTAGCCCAGGTACGAATGAAGATATCAAGGATGCCTCGGAGTCCAGTTGCACAACGAAAGTTTGACGTCGGAAAGACCGCTAGGACCTTTGCCGATCAAGTTTCCCTCAACCTCTCGCAAACTCCAATGACACCGGAGCAACCCAGCCAGCGTTCCATCAGAGACGCTGCCTCTGATGTGTTGGGTTTCAAGCAAAGCAAAACGCCTACAAAGCCATGCTACATAGACGGACGAGAGCCACTCGTCAACAATACGAACAGAAAGGTGCTATCACAGGAATATTGCTCGCAAGTTTTACGAAAAAGTTCAACGAACGTGCCAGGACTATAAAGACAGAACAGAAGCCTGTAGGGATGATGACGGACAGCTAGTAGTAGAGTCACTGTCGATGCTGACAATATGGAAAGAACACTTCAGTAGACTGTTTAGCGGCGATGAAAGATCTAATACCGCTGTCAGGCAGAATGATTCATTCGCAACAGACGAAGATGTAAGAGAATTTCGTTCACCCGACCTAGGTGATATTAAGCTAGTAATTTCAAAGCTTAAGAACAATAAAGCCTCGGGCGCAGATGGGTTGTTTGCCGAGCTATTTAAAGCGGCTGGAGATGATCTGATAGGGCGCATGCACCAGCTTATCTGTAAAATATGGCCGGTGGAAAGAATGACTGATGAATGGAATCTCAGCGTCGTGTACCCAGCCCACAAGACAGGAGACTCCTGTAACTGCACCAACTGCAGGGGAATAAGTCCCCTTAACATCGCAAACAACATCTTCTCTGCCATACTGTGTGAACCCCTGAATCCCTTTGTTGATAATCTGATAGGTTCTTATCAGTGTAGTTTCAGGCCATTTCAGGCCAGGTAAGTCCACAATAGACCAGATATTTACACTTTGGCAGATCTTGGAGAAGACGCTGGAATACCAAAACAACACCCATCACCTTTTTGTCGATTTCAGGGCCGCGTATGACAGTGTGCAGACGAACTATATAGCGCCTAGTCAAGTCCAGTTTCGACATCCCTGCCAAACTCGTCAGATTGTGCAAAATGACAATGAAGAACTCTCACTGCTCCCTTAAGGTCGGTAGCGAATTAACCGAGACTTTTAATGTTAAAAAAGGATTTAGACAAGGTGACGCACTGTCATGTAATTCCTTCAATACCATGCTTGAAAGAATGGTTCGAGACTCACTGGCTAACACAAGAGGTACGATCTATTTCGTGTCAGCCAGAACGTCCCAATTGGCAGCTGTAGATTCGAAGTGGTGAAGGACTTCGTCTACCTTGGCTCACTAGTGCCAAGCGTGAACAACACCAGCACTGAGATAAAACGTAGAATTGCTCTTGCCAAGCGCTGCTTCTTTGGGCTTAAGAGCCAACTGAGAAGGAGAGCCCTCTTTGGAAAGACAAAGGTTGCGTTGTACAAAACCTTAATCATCCCGCTCCTCCTCTATGGTGCAGAGGCCTGGACTTTAACGAAAGCGGATGAAGAGACCCTTGGTCGTTTTGAGAGGAAAATTCTGCGTTCAATCTAGGGTCCTGTTTGTATAATCGGGAAGAGTCTTCGAGTCCAACCCCGAACCTGGTAAGATGCTCCCACCATAATCTAAACTGCGGGTATATACGAAATGCCACTAGAGGAACGAGATGAATTGCAGTTCCTTGAATGAAGACTCTGTCGTCTGAAACTCCGTCGGGCCTTAGGGGTACTATTCAAGTTTAAGATTATCAAATACATAGATCTAGCCATTATTTGGAAAAGGGTAGTTCTAATAGGGAAGCAAACCTTACACCTTTCCACATCCGGAAATTATTTCAAGTATACATATCTACGAGTGTGTTAGCAAATTATTCATTTTGCAGAGGACACCGGACATTCCTCTAGCATCCGTCGGCTTTTATGATCATGTTCTTCAATCTGACATTTGGCCAGTGGGAGTTCAAATTAGGCAGCTTATAAGTCATTCAAGAAACGTGTCAGATCCAAAACTGGGAAGGGAAGTCTCGCAAACATGCTTTATCATAATGCTGGTGGTATGAGAACTAAGTTTCAGGAATTCTTTACTGCCGCTACTGCTTGTTCTTACGATGTTATTGCTCTTAGCACTGGGCAACGTCGCTGACAGACCTGACCAAAACAGACCATCCGTTCGATTGGACCCCGCGACAGGCAGAAGCATTCCAAATGCTGAAGGTGGCCCTCATTCACCCACCTGCACTGGCACTATTCGATCCCGAATGTTCGCATGAGGTCCACATAGACGCATCCTTTCTCGCCCGGGCCAGAATACTGCTACAACGGGGGAAGGAAGACAGCTCATTGCAACCAGTGGCCTTATATTGTAGAAAACTGTCTATGAAAAAAAACAAAAACCATTGGTATGAACTGGAGGCTTTGGCCATAGTGGAGAGCTTGAGCCGCTTCCGGGTGTAAATTCCGGGCAGGCGCTTTAAGGTTGTCTGTGAGGCCATAGTTGCAACCAGTGCGAAGGCGAAGCTGATCCCCGGCGTAGAACAATGATGGCTCAAGCTTCAAGAGTTCAACTACGAAACGGCTTAAGAGTTTGACTATGAGATGGTTGCAATCAGTACGAAGGCGAAGCTAATCCCGCGCGTAGGGCGATGATGGCTCAAGATTCAAGAGTTCAACTATGAGACGGTTGCAACCAGTACGAAGGCGAAACTGATCCCCCGCGTAGGGCAATGGTGGCTCATGCTTCAAGAGTTCGACCACGAGCCGGTTGCAACCAGTACGAAGGCGAAACTATTCCCCCGCGTAGGGCGATGGTGGCTCAAGCTTCAATAGTTCGACTACGAGACAGTTTAAAAGTCCGACAACGAGACGGTTGCAACCAATACGAAGGTGAAGATGATTCCCCGCTTAGGGCGATGGTGGCGCAATCTTCAAGAGTTCGACTAGGTGACGGTTCATCAGCCCGGGAAGAGGGCCGACAACGTCGATGCCCTAAGTCGGCAATCAGTGGAGAATGAGCGACGGGTGGTGGAAGCGTCCGCTCTAATACTGGAACATCCACATAACCGACAACGATGTCACGGACGAGAAGGCCTCTTATCTCGAGGGCGAGATCGATGATAGGATGGCCAAGCTGTTACACGTGAAGCATATAGAAGCCTGCAGGAGAGACCGTATAGGGCAATTGTGTGCCAACCGCCGACGACGTCGGACCAGAAAAACTAAGTGGTTGAGTATATCAAGAGACCCAGGCATCCAAGGCATTCCAGGTATCTCAAGGATTCCAGGCATCCAAGGTAGATCGTTCTTTGGAGTTTATCTACGCCATAGCCTGTCCCTCCAAACAATCCCGACGTACGTTAGACCCTGTGTCTTCTCATTGCTATGTAAATCAAAAGGACTTTTCTCGTAGATAAACCGCTTGCCAAAAGCGTCTCAACATTACTAGGAAATTGACGAAGCCTGTAGAGGACTCACCAATACCTCATTTTTCATGCACCAATCATCGATCAAGTTTAGTGCCTGCCTAAGCCTTGTGACAGACATTTATCAACCATGACCTGACAGAGAGAACGATTACGTCGTCAGTGTAAGTTTGCGCGTAAGCCTAGAAGTATTGAGAGCAGAAAATTAGCCACTCGCTTACTCCATCCTGTCGAACCCGCATCCAATTCTTCTAACTAGGCTTGGAAGCGGAGTCTCGCAGGATTTTCCTCGCTGATGAGAATGTTGCATCTCAAGAAGAGGTTGCTTTCGCATGTTAACTTTGCGCACGTCCGACTCTACTAATTTTTGCAGGCCTATCATCAGGAAGGATGTTACACATACATATACCTCTGAATATCGTGGTATAATTCGTTAATCAGCATGTCATTTTCCACACCCAAAAAACTCAAACGTGTTCCTCCTCGTATGAGTATTCCTTCCTTCTACCCCTCTATCCACCTCTGAAGGCATTTCAAATCCTATTTACACATATACTACTCCATCAAGACACAGTCTCTTGGGCAACATTATAAGAATCCAATCCAAGTCATTAACAAATTCCTTTCAATCCCCTTGAGAACTTTCCCTCAATCAATAATCAACTAATTATCTCAAAACGCGCAACCGAACTATGCCACCAAATCACATCACACCACACCAAGAAGCCTGAAACAGACAACAGGCACCTAGAAGCGCCACTCGTCAGTCGCCAACCGACCTCCCAATCGATTACTCACAACCAAATCAAAATATTTGATATTTTCCAACGAACTGTCAATTCGAACAAAATCGTTCGTCAAACCGGATAATCGTATCTTAATCTCGATTAAAATCTCAAAAATGAGAAAAGAAAAAAATGAATGACGGCTGTCAGGTGCATCTACCTCTCGCATTGCATACTGATTGATAACGTGCCTATATGCAACCAATTCAACCTTGTGATGAAGTTATTCCACTGCCTTAATTGCACCCAAAAAGGGCTATCACAGCTATCTCGCGATGGCAAGGCTTTAAGGGAGAAGAATTTGCCTACCTCTTACTGGCATTTGGAATTATTGATTATCGTGCAGACGAATTTAAACGGTCCATCAAAAGCAACTAATTGCAGAGCAACGAGGTGCCGCAGGGTTCCACTCAGTTACCTCGTTTCGTTTTTGCTACATCGTTTGAATAATGATCACCTGTTAGGGACGAATGATATTTTAATTAATTATCCATTTACATAGTTAAACTACGACGGAGGCTGGCCGAGACGTGATTTGAGTGAAAGCATAAATGCTTGTGACAAGTGGCGTGCTGAGGTTTAGAATGGTCACTACGGTGGGAACAAAACACACTTCCAGGCATCGATAGATTTGGGTTTCTGGAATTTTGTCAGTCGATTAATCATCAATCATCGGCATCATTAGTTGGCTACTACGCCAGAGCGTGTTGTGATTATGGACTTGTGCCAAATTTCCACGAAGATCTCTTAATTATGTATGTAGAGATGCAGGGAACGGATTTAACCTACCAGGTGTGGAAGTTGATTTTGTATGCTCATCACTTGTTCAGTATCAATTCACTTGAGAGTATCTGCACTTCAGAAAAAGAAAAACCAAGAACTCAATTACCAGGCGATAATTGAAAAATCATATTGTATCTATGCGTGACAAGCTCTTGAGATACATTTTCCCACTTCATTCATATCCTTTATATTTTCCTCAATGACATCTTTAGGTTCATTGATACGGTGTCCCTTTCAATTCAAAAAACTGCGGTGAATCAAGGACAAAAGAACAGCATGGTTTGAAGTTGATCATTCTGCAATGTTCGTTTGAAGTGGCGATTCCCATGTGGCAGTGTTTTCTTCTAAAGGACCTTTAATATCGTCACGATCATCATTATCCATTTCAAGTGAGAAAAATTGTGCGACATAAAAGGATTTTTCTATTCATTCAATTGGATTCGGTTTTTCTTCACAGAAGAGGAGGTGTACACGAACATGTTCAAGTGGCAAAGGGATTTACGCCGTGAAATATCGAGTGGGAAAAATCAAATTCTCTGCGGTTGGTGTCATGAATCGGTCCTTCAAGGGCCGGTAAAGCAATATCGAAAAATTACTCCGTATCGCGTGCATTAATTGGCTCGATAGCTACCTGTAGACATTCATCCACATGACAAATGAAACGAACTATCCGACAATCCTATCGCCACTGTCCCGCCCAACATGCGCTAATATGGCAACATGACACGCGGACGTCACGTCGGCGTCGCCGATGATCGCAGTAAATTCCGATATTGTAGCCGAATGCGTGCAATAGTGCAGATCATGCCATGAAAATTGCTCGTAAATTAGCATAGCTATCTAGCGGTGACATGGAGCGGAGGATGGAATTAGTGAAGTTGACTTATTAGCTGGCACGCATGCGCACTGCACTGAAATGCTGTGATTTAATTAATACTAAATGACAATTTGGAGGTCTTTTAAACGGCTAGTGATCTAATTTGTTTTAACTGATTGAGACCGAAGGTTGTGCCAACATTCACGCAAAATTTTAATTTTGATCCAATTGCCACCGCAAAAAGCACCATCGAGTGAGAGCTGACAGTTCGGAATTTTGTTTATGAGCAATAGATGTATGTATGTATGTTGGCGTTACAGTCCATGAAGGACCTGAGCCGAGCTTCTCTTAATCACCCATGTTGTGTGTGACTTAATTTTCCCATAGGTAAAAGGGACCCTACATTTATTGCCGGTTCCGAACGGCGAATTTAGAGAAACTTTTCATGACAATTTTACTACAGGGGGTTTTGTCAGAACCCCGCTGAGGTGAAACACCGTGAAAAACACGTTCGATGACATGGCTGTGTCAGGATTCGATCCCGTGTCATCTGCGTCAGAGGCCAACACACTACCCACTGCGCCACGGTGCTCAATAGATACGAGTACTTTATTTTCTTCTAAAATGATTCCATATAATGTACGCACATATGTATATGGCGTTACAGATCCGGACAACCTAAGCCTAGCTTCTCTCAATGACCCATGTGGTGTGTGATTTTACTTTTCCATAGGTGAAAGGGAGGGAGGGAGCGAGCAAACAGAGCAAAGAAGCTGATCGTGTTCCACACGGCAAACGCCAGCTTCGATCTCTGTCCCTGCTCAATCCACAAAGCCTCCGAGCAGCTCCTTCTGGATAGCCCTCACTGGGCACTGCATGATATCATATCATGCAGCTGGACTAGGTCAGCCTTCAACGATTTCTACAGAGGCTGTAGGGATGAAGAGGAAATAGAATCCTATCGTCACCTACTGTGTGAATGCCCTGCACTGGCCCGAAAAAGATTTACGTTCCTCGAGAACTACTTCTTCTCGGGTTTAAAGGAGGTAAGAGACATTAAGCTGAACAAACTGCTAAGATTCTTAATTGAATCTGGGTGGTTCAGCTCAACGGGCAACTAACAGGTTCTCCTCGGGTTAGTTTTTCAAAATGGGCACAATGGACTCCTCGTAGTCTATGTGAGCCTTGACTTTATGTCAATAGGGCACCCAACTAACCTGACCTAACCTATTACGGTAATTGCTACAATGAAAACAAGCAACGCTTAATTGGGTGCGGATTTATTATTCGAGGTAGACTTAGGTGAAAAGCTTTCGGCATGTAAGCGAACGCCTCATAACAATCCGCATCGAGGGTACACTGCGGAATAGCAAACTAATATGCGTGCACACCCCCACGAAAGAAAAAGATGATCAACTCAAGATGACATTTATGATCTCCTAGACAGAACCTATGCCCAACGCCCCAGCTACGACACAAAAATAGTTCTAGGAGATTTTAGTGCAAAGCTGGACACATTTGAGTCGATCATAGGAAAGCATAGCCTCATAACATCACATCCGACAACGGACTTAGGCTAATCGGTTTCCTAACGGGTCGTAACTCCTTGTAGCAAGCACACGACTCCCCCATC
Source organism: Eumerus sabulonum (assembly GCA_951905685.1). Classification (NCBI taxonomy): domain Eukaryota; kingdom Metazoa; phylum Arthropoda; class Insecta; order Diptera; family Syrphidae; genus Eumerus; species Eumerus sabulonum. Next base: position 237,939,088 of record OX645060.1, read on the forward strand.
TCAACATCCACAAGGGTACCTGGCGGTCTCTTAATCAATCGACCACCAACCAGATTGATCACATTGCGATCGATGCCACTCGATGACACTCCTCCAGCTTTCTCGATGTACGAGCCGTCTAAGGGGTCAACATCGACTCGGACCACTACCTTGTTATAGCCAAGGTACGAATGAGGATATCAAGAATGCTTAGGAGTCGAGTAGAACAACGTAAGTTTGACGTCGGAAAGCTACAATCGCAAGAGACTGCCAGAATCTTTGCCGATAGTGTCTCCTTCAAGCTCTCTCCAAATACGCCCACAGCAAACAATGGAGCAGGAATGGGCGCATTGCTAAAGCACCGTCAGAGACGCTGCCTCGGAGGTGCTGGGTTTCAAACCGCCTCCACCTAGAAACCCGTTGTTCGATGGACAATTCGAATGAGTCCGTGCAGCAAAACAAGAGGCATATAAAGCCACGCTGCAACGACGGACGAAAGCTGCTCGCGAAATCTATGAGCAGAAGAGAAGAGAGGAACACACGCTTCTTAGAAGAAAGAAAAGAGAGTATGGAAAGTTTGAGAGCGAGGAGATGGAGAGAGGCTTTCGCAAAAATTACGCCCGTAAGTTTTAGAACAAGATAAAACGAACATGCCACGACTACAAAGCCAGAGCGGAGGCATGCAGGTATGAAAATGGAGAACTAGTAGTGGAATCACAGTCGATGCTGAGGATTTGCCAAGAGAATTCCGTCCACCCGACGTAGAAGAAGTCAAAATGGCGATATCTTGATATCTGGCGATGCTTCTGCGCTTTTTAAGGCACCTGGAGATGAGCTGGTAAAGTGCATGGGGCATCTCATTTGCAAGGTATGGTCGGAGGAAAGCATGCCCGACGAATGGAATCTTAGCATCGTTTACCCGGTCCATACGAAAGGAGACTCCTATAACTGCGCCAACTATAGGGGGATGAGTTTCCTTAAAATCGCATATAAGATCTTCTCTGCCGTATTGTGTGAACGCCCGAAACCGTTTGTGGCTCTTATCAGCCGATCAGGTTATCCACAAACGGTTTCAGGCCAGGTAAATCCACAATAGACCAAATATTTACGCTACGGCAGATATTGGAGAAAACCCAGCAATACCAATTCGACGCTCACCACCTTCTCGTCGATCTCAATGCTGCATAGAACAGCGTGTAGAGAGATGCACTATACAAAGCCATGTCTAGTTCTAACATCCCTGCCAAACTCGTCCGATTGTGCAGGATGGCAATGGACAATTCTCGTTGCTCCATTAAGGTCGGCAATGAGCAAACCGAGACCAGCACAAGAGGTCCATTTATATCAAGTCTACGCAATTGCTTGCGTACGCCGACGAAATTGACGTGATTGGACGGACACAGCGAGACGTCAATACGATCTTAGTAAGCATTCAGGTAGAAGCAGCTAAGATGGGTCTTGAAGTTAATGAGGGTAAAACCAAATATCTGCTTTCATCAAAGAGGGACGGTCAACACAGACGACGCATTGGCTAGAACGTCACCATGGGCAGACATAACTTTGAAGGGTTCAAGGAATTCGTTTACCCTGGCTCACTGATGACCGGCGACAACAACACCAGCGCTGAGATAAAACACAGAATCGTTCTTGCCAAACGCAGCTTCTATGGGCTCAATAGGCAATTGAGAGGTAGAGCCCTTTCTCCGAAAACCAACCACTTTATAAGACCTTGATCGTGCCAGTCCTCCTTTACGGCGCAAAGGCTTGGACCTTAACAAAAGCGGATATGACGATGCCCTTGGTCGTTTCGAGGGGAAAATTCTTCACTCTATCTACGGGCCCGTTTGCTCAGACGGAGTATGGAGGAGAAGATTTAGTGAAGAACTGTACGGATTGTACAGCTGCATCGGCCTGGTACGACGTCTACGGGTATAGCGTATAAGGTGGCTAGGCCATGTAGAGCACATGGAAAATACAGCTCCGACCCGAAGAGCCTACGAATCCACCCGGGAAGGAGGCCGCGGGAGAGGACGGTCGCATCTACATTGGCACACGCAGGTGGAAGGAGGCCCTAACCAACTGCGTATGCGGCGCTGGAAACAGTTGGTTAAAGACCGTGCCGTGTGAGACAAAAAAATAAAATAAATAAACGCCTGTGTGGCCTTGGTGGTGTACGTGATGCTACGAATCTTTATGACGAGCCATCTGAAAGGCCTAGGGTCTGCCTCATCATATCGAACTCACTAGCGGCAACCGAACTTGGACACTTTTGTCGACAAGATCTGGTGGCTGCCATTGTAAGCTACAAAGCGCATGGAGTAATTGAAGTCTGCCTACTTTTCCTACTACTCGATATTACCTGAACTAGTAGAGTATTGTGAAACCAGAAAGATTGGTCTCATCTTGTGTTGCGATGCTAATGCCCTAAACACTGCTTGGGGTAGCAGCAAATGCAATTCAAGAGGGGACCGTCTTTTAGGTTTCACTCTTTCGTTTGACCTTACCATCAACAATGTTGGCTCTCAACCAACGTTTGTTACAGCGAGACGACAAAAGGTGATTGACCTGACCCTATCCAACAGACATATGAAGGACATCACTAATTGGAGAGTCTTGCTTGATGCTACGCTGTCGGACCATAGACATATCGAATTCCGACTAAGTTGTGGGATTTCTCCTTTGTAATCCAGGCGGAAGCCGGGACAGACGGACTGGGTATGGTTTTGAGAGGAGCTTGAGAAATCCACTGGGGTCCTACCGAAACTTAAAAGGAAGAGTAGAGAACGCCGTTCATAACCTGTATAGCGTCATTACCAATTGTTTTGAACTTGCATGTCCTGTCAGCGAACCTTCCTGCAGGAAATTGGTTCCCTGGTGTAATGCCGAGCGCCAAATTGTTCGCAGGGAAACCCGAAATCTCCAGAATAGATCGCTCAAATCGAATTCGGAAGATGGCTGGAACAAATATCTGTCGAAGCAAAAAGAATTTAAGAATCTTATTCGTAAATCGAAAGAGGAGATCGAGTCTCTGAGTCCTCATATGGAGAACATCGACAAAGCTGGGTGCACTTTGAAGAGAGCTGAAGACTGCTTCCTTCTTTAAAAAGAATTTTCAATGCTAGTCTGTCACTTGCTCACATACTTATTTCTTGATGAGTAGTCTTTATTAACAAAATAGGAAAAGACGATTACTCACTTGCCAAAAGTTTTAGACCAATTAGTCTAACATCCTTCCCAACTGAAAAGCATAGAGAGACTGGTAGTGATGCACGTGCGCAAAGATGCCCTTCCAATGCATACTCTTTTGGATATGCAACATGCTCATTAGCGCGGAAAATCCTGCGAGACTGCGGTTGAAAACCTAGTTGGGAGAATTGGATGTGCGCTCCAAAGGAAAGAGTACGCGCTGGGCATTCGATATTGAGGGAGCTTTTGATAACGCAACATTCGACAGAATGTACAACGCTGCCAGACGTCATGGTGTAGATGAAGCACTGGTCCTAAGCAATGCTTTTGCACAGGATATTACCCGCTGATGCAGACCTCGACCAATGTGTCAAATCCGGCGTCTCAAATGTTATGGTGCATGGTGGTCGACTCTCTGATTGATGCTCTTAATGCCTCTGGAATCTAAGCCCAGGCCTATGCGGATGATGTCGGCTCATGCTTAGCGACTGTCCGTCTCAAACCACAGGCGGCACTGATCGATTGGTGTACAAGAAATGGGTTGTCGGTTAATCCTCTTAAGCGCGATGTCGTTCTCTTCAGAAGAAGAAGAAAAAAGACTGACATGGCTGGTACTAAAAGGTACTCCCATTCCGGTATCCAGGGAAGCTTCTTTGGTCAAATCAAACGTTGGACCTCTTCAGCGAGCAAGTTGCTGCCTCTGATTCCTAGAAAATCAGCCGAATATCTTAGCATAATCTTGGACTCCAAGCTTAGTTGGAAAGAAAATATTGAAAAAAGAATCAAAAAAGCCTACGTGGCACTATATTCGTGCAAGGTAACCTTTGGAAAGACATGGGGCCTCAGACCGAAGTAAGTACATAGACCTATTCTAGTCTATGGGTCGGTTGTCTGGTGGAAAGCGCTTGAGAAGAAATGTCATCTTCAAAGTGTGTCAAAAGTTCAAAGGCAGACTGTCTGGCGGTGACGGGATCTATGAAGTCTACACCAAGGGCGGCTTTTGAGGTTTTGCTGAACCTCCCACCCTTGGACATACTGCGAGAGCGTCGCAACCAGAACTGCGCTAAGACTACAAGAATCCGGTCTTTAGAAAAAGAGTCCTCACGGACATGCATCAGTCCTGGATCGATGGGTCGTCTCGAGATTCAGAACTGTAACGGACTATGTCACCCGACTTCCTTGCTGGTAGATTAGATCCTCTATTAGAATTCCCTCCAGAGAGGAATGGACCGGTGATATGGTATGCATGGAAAATGAACTGGCAATCTACAGTGACGGATCCAAAATGGATGTTGGCGCAGGTGCCGGAGTCTATTTTGAGTCTCGGGATGTATGTACAACGCTCATATAGGCTCGATGATGGATGCAATGTTTTCCAAGCTGAGGTCTTCGCAATCAACTAAGCGGCAGACCTGATTAGCAGAGAGAATCTCTCAGGATAAAGGATCAATATCTATGTTGACAGCCAGGCAGCCATTAAGGCTTTGCAGGCAAACACGTCAAATTCTGCAAAGAGAGGTTAGAAGAGAAGAGGTTAGAAGAGATATCGAATGTAAATGAGGTGACCCTTTATTGGGTACTTGGTCATGCGAATATCTCTGGAAACGAGAGGGCGGACGAGCTGGCTAGGCTGGGATCAAGTGTAAATTTCGCGCAGATCTCAGCCGAGGCCAAAACGACACTCAGTGCGCTCAACAGGGGGATAGAGACGGAGCTATTATCGAAAGCCAATAAGCAATGGTGTCACTTAGATTCATGCGCAACGGCGAGATCGCCTTGGCCCGTCTATAAGGAAGGAAAATCTGCTGCAGTTCAGTCGTGGGAATATTCGACTGGCAGTCGGTGTCCTCACCGCCGTGGCGCAGTGGTTAGTGTGTTGGACTCTGGCGCACGATAAGCGAGTTCGGATCCCGATAACACCAACGCCATCGAATGTTTATTTCGCGACGTTCCTCCTCGGCGGGGTACTGGCAAAACCCCCCGTAGTAAACTTGCCATGAAAAAGCTTCTCGACTCACGCCGTTCGGAATCGGCATTAAACTGTAGGTCCCTTTCACCTGTGCGAAAAATAAATCACACACAACATGGGTGATTGAGAGAAGCTTGGCTCTGGCCCTTCATGGGCTGTAACGCCACCAAAGAAGAAGAAGAAGTCGGTGTCCTCACAGGGCACAGCATGCTATCTTACCATGCAGCTCGACTAGGCCAGCCCTACAATGACTTCTGGAGAAGCTGCAGGGACATAGAGGAAATTGAATCCATTTGTCACCTGCTTTGCGAATGCCTGGCGCTATCCCAAAAAAGGAACATATTCCCGGGAAGATACTTCCTTTCGGGACTAGCAGAGGTAAGTAACATTGGGCTGATCAGATTACTAGGATTCTTATCCTCGTCTGAATGGTTCAGCTCAACGGTAAATGTCGAGGTATCAACGGGCTAAAGAAATTAATTGGGCACAATGAACTCTGCGTAGTCTACGTGAGCCTTGACTTTTCGTCAGTAGGTCACCCACCTAACCTAAGACATCCATTAACTGTCGCCTATCTCTAGATGAGATGACTGAACAGTTCAACATTAAAATACTGTGGGTTTCCGGGCATAGGGATATTCTAGGAAACTGCGCGGCCGACGAACTCGCAAAGTTAGGGTCAAGCATACTCAGTCTTCCTACGCTCAGGTACCTAGAAACACAAATAAGTACGATAAAGCACATGATAAAACTTCGAACCATAGAGGCGAACAACCTCCAATGGAATGAAAGTATTATCGGCTTAATCACTAAACAAATCTGGCCCAAGCTAAACCTAGGACGAACCAGGGACCTAGTGGCAACCAAAAGGGCAACCTTAAGCACTCTAGTGGGTGTCATTACAGGCACTGCATCATTGGAAAACACGCCGCCAGACTAGGGCAGAGGAATCAATATATCACCCAGCTCACTTAGATTTTCATAAAAGGGCACGACGAAGTAGATCCTCCTGCGATTCGCAAAAAAGAGGCATAAGCAGAGAAAGTGAGCTCACGCCCCTCTTTTGCGAATCGCAGAAGGATCTACCTCGGCGCGCCGTTCTATGAAAATCTAAGTGAGCTAAGAGACCTAAAAATAGCTCAACTCCATCGCTTCATCAGAAGCACCGGACGGTTCTCAGGGTAATATGATCCATGTCACAATGGACACCAGTGGATGGTATGGACTTTCAAATAAGACATGATTATGTTATCGCACTTTATTTGACAAAAGAAAACACCTTCGGCGACCGGGGTTCCCGCACAGTAAACAAAAAGTACGATGGTGGACGTTGACCAACTGTAACATCAGCTGAGGGCGTGAAGAAATTGAGAAGCAAATTGAAGCGAAATCGACGTCGCAGCCGAAACTCAATGGTGTAAGAAGTAGCCACAAGAATGCTTGTCATACTATGGTATAAGGTGATAGTCAAGACTTTCAAAATACCAAAATGTTCAGAAGGCGATGAGGCAGCGACTTTGTTCCCTGATAAGAAGGTGTTCACTTTGCAGTATCTTACTTACTTACTTATCAGGCCTGCGATCCATGGAGGATCTGAGCCTGAGCTATAGCTGCCTTCCATCCTTGACGGTCCCGGGCACGCTGCTTCCAGTTGTCAAGACCAAGATGTCACACATCCGCGATTTCTTGGTCTTTATACCGGAGGTTCGGTCTTCCTCTTCTTCTCGAACCAGGAGGCTCGGAGTCGAAGACCCTCTTAGCTGGAGCGTTGATGTCCATGCGCTCGATGTGGCCGAGCCAGTGTAGTCGACTTTGTCGACTTTGCAGTATGCCGGAGTTTATCAAATAGTGTTAAAAGGCTGTATGAAACCACGGACAACCAAATATTTCAAAGAAAAGGGCTATATTCTCAAGCAGGACTCTGCTCCCTATAGAAAGATGTTTTAAAAATGTCTTGCATGAGTTTTGATAAAGATCTGAAAAGCTTCTGTCTCTCCCAGAGTGCACTACCAACCAGTAATGAGATGGTTCCGTGTTATCCTTGTCAAACAAAAGTCAATGTTCGCCTGTCAAGTGCCAATTCTTTACCCATTAGAGCGACTAATCGCATTTCGACTATCTAGACTCGATCAAATAACGACTCTCCCAATTCTTTCTTTCACTTAATTAAGTGCCAAGTTTTCAGTTATCGTCTGCGATTTCTTTTTCACACATCCTTCGCGTCATATCCAATTGTGAATCGACTCGAAAGTCATTAGCAGATTGAATAAGATACACACTTGACTATCGCAGCCGTAACAAGTCCATTTCTCTACTATCTAATGCTCAGCTCCAAATGAATTGCAGTCACATCCATTCAGCACGACTGTTATCTGATATCGAACGCATCTCTTCCCATTTCTCTCGTGTCGGTCGATCGGGCATAAAATTAATTCCACCACAGTAGCCGGCCCGTATTCCAACAAGCATCACAGCATCGAGTCGAGGCATTAGCAATTCAAGGAAGCATCTCACTTAGCCCAGGAGATAATGCGGAAAACATTTAATGAGGTGTGTGCACCGCAGGACCACTTCTACTCCTGCTAGTCTACTCAGGTCGTCGCGAAGCCTGCCACTGCCACAATTGTATGCGATAAGCCGGAGCATTACAAACCGAAATACAATAATATAAATCACCGGTGTCAATGGCAGCCTAACCGTCGCGGACTCATTAGCGGCGCAAACTCAATTCTCGCTCTCGAATCGGATGATTCGCTGCTCCGCTTAGAGGCCGTGATACTGCAGCTTCTATAGCTTCAAGTGTTTAATTATTGATGTCACGAAAACAAATAATTAACCACAATAAATACGCTGGCGTGTCGGCGGCCAGGCAGTGAGGTAGTGCGGCTACGAGCCCATGGAGGCACCGCTGAGCACGCATTCGCAATTTGAATCCATACCCGCGTGTACACTATACAAGTGCATCTATATACATGTCCTGTTGCCTAAAGAGTCGAATCGTGCGCTTATCTCGCCGACTAATTTATTGTAATAAAACATTTCTATTAATTCCGCAGCAATTATTATTAAACGCTTATCTAATTGCATACATCGCGTCGCCTCGCGAACTCGGCGAGCGTATCCCTGTTGAAGCGAGGCGTGTAGCCTTGCACAATGATGTGTGCCAGAGCGCTTGGGTTTGGGGTTGCGTGTCAGGTGAACTGTTTTTATCTGGTTCGGGGATTTGTCACACGTTTTCGTGTTGGAGTTGAAGTTACAGTTGCAGTAGCCCGCGGACAGAGCGCATAAATTACTGTGCAGGGCTTGATGGAATTTAGGTGCTCCCGGACGTGATGATGGCCATCGTTCTGGTCGTTTGGGTTGTTCTGGCCTGAACTGAATTTGTGTTGTAATTACAAATGCATAATTGTTATTCGCCTCGTTGGTGGATAGTTGTGGCAACCACGCATGCAACGGCTTATGTTACACTGTGTGCTGGGTCACGCATGGCTCTGAAGTCCTTTTGTTTTGGGCGGGACGATGTTCGGAGCTTGTTAGGGCGTTTTAAGAATTTCGCCTTCTACAGGAGGTTACCTCTGAGAGGAGAGGAGACTGGACTTTAGATGGCATTAATTACTCACTCGTCTGCATGCAGTCTAGAAGGCATCGAGGGGTTTAATTGGGCGAAATAGCTGAAGGAAATAACAACTTGAAATTGCGTGTTTGGGAATTCTTTCACAACGAATGGCTTTACTGGATTAAGCCCTGGTAGGTCTGAATGCTGTTTGAAACGTTGGCAGTGAGAAGTTACCCTTAGTTTTATTTACAGTTCGCTGCAGTGAGATTCAAAGGACTTCCTCCTCTCTGCCCTGAGAAAACCTGAAAATAAGGCGGAGATACTGAGCTTTGGTCTAGATATTGGTAGATGATAGAGACATATGCCAATCGAATGGAAATTACAGTTACTGCGAATGACACTAATTTGGGATCAGTTCCATTCGACGCATGTGGCAACCACGCATGCAACGGCTTATGTTACACTGTGTGCTGGGTCACGCATGGCTCTGAAGTCCTTTTGTTTTGGGAGGGACGATGTTCGGAGCTTGTTAGGGCGTTTTAAGAATTTCGCCTTCTACAGGAGGTTACCTCTGAGAGGAGAGGAGACTGGACTTTAGATGGCATTAATTACTCACTCGTCTGCATGCAGTCTAGAAGGCATCGAGGGGTTTAATTGGGCGAAATAGCTGAAGGAAATAACAACTTGAAATTGCGTGTTTGGGAATTCTTTCACAACGAATGGCTTTACTGGATTAAGCTCTGGTAGGTCTGAATGCTGTTTGAAACGTTGGCAGTGAGAAGTTACCCTTAGTTTTATTTACAGTTCGCTGCAGTGAGATTCAAAGGACTTCCTCCTCTCTGCCCTGAGAAAACCTGAAAATAAGGCGGAGATACTGAGCTTTGGTCTAGATATTGGTAGATGATAGAGACATATGCCAATCGAATGGAAATTACAGTTACTGCGAATGACACTAATTTGGGATCAGTTCCATTCGACGCATAGTTACACACTTGAACCCCCACCTGATTATCTACCTTGACGTGGTGTCGGGGCTTCTCAGTAAAGGATAATCAACCACGTCACTCCCCTACACCACCCCTAAGTCCCAGCCTTTCCCATATTTGCCACTCCCACCCAATTCCTACTTCCCCCATCCACTACTAGCCCCCTGCGTTAGACATAGGGTGTCAACCGAACCGTGCCGAGGTGTCAACCAGGCTGAGAGCCCAGATCATAAATAACTCAGTCGCAAAAAGTGTATCCGGATACAAGGCGCCCTCCGGATCAGCCTGCGTACCTGCGTATTGCGGATCCCTGCGCAGGTGAACATCTTACTTCTCCGCTAATGGTGGGACCTTAATGAATTCATCAAATGAAAACAAAAACAAAAATAATGAAAATAACAAAAACAGCAATAACAAAAACGAGACCGGACCATAAGAAAAACCGGAAGGTGGAGTCTCAAAGAGCCATTCTAACCAATTGTCAGGAGACAAGACCGACAATAAAAAAACAAACCCATCAACCAAGGCTTAGATGGGCCTTGAAAATTCTAAACAGATAAGGCCACAAGACCGACCTATCGGAAAAAACTAAAGAGTCGGTTGCCTGGTCTACAGGAATCCTGTCCAAAGAAAAAGAAAAGGTCAAGAGGTCCAGATCGTCACCCGAAGAACCGAAACGCGAGGCTAAGAAGGCTAGGCTTGGAATACCGGCGAAGCTATTAAAGCCTTTTGGCGAGGCTGCGAGGGAGTGCCTGACGGTTGCCAGCATTGATGCTAGTGACCCAGACGGCAAACTGATGGCAGAAAAATGGAATGATATCGAATACGCACTTTCGGCTAACATCCTGAAAATAGCAAGGACCTGAACCACCGCCCATCTGCGAGGACGCTGGATGGTATTAAGGCAGGGTCAAACTTCTTAACTGTGCCGATGAACGATTACTCGATCTGTTAAGGCTACTGTGGCGGAAGCAGGGGAAGTATGGGAGGGAGCTAGGCTTGAGGTCGTAACCAAAGACCAGATTCGTATACGGCCGCGAGCAAGATGCTGGCTCCCTCTTTTACCTGAAGATTCCCTCGCAATCATTGAGACTATCAACTACTGCAACCCCAATCTTCCAACGGAAGATTGAAGAGTCGTAAAGCTGGAGAAACCAAAGAGCAGATGGAGACAGGCAATTATTGTCCTGAATTGCGAAGCCCTGGAACCTCTATCAAATTAGGTTTGGCTTCAAAAAAGTCAAACTGAATATTTATAAAATGGATGAGAAATGCCACAATTTGGCACCGAAAACCAGGCTAACATCTTCGCCAAAAATGAAAGCTCGACGGTACAGGAACCCCCCAACCCCCTCGGGGAGTAAGGGCTTTGCAAAGGAAGGAGCTGAGATCCAAGCAACAACCCCGGTCTTCAGAGACCAGGAGTTATCGCTCGACTCCGGAAGCGAGGCCTCAACGAGATCGCCATTGGAAGATGATATTCTATACTCAGATCTGGAAGACCTTAACATCATGGTGGGGCGGCAAACTGAATTGGTAACAGCTCCGATGCTGAGATTCATCACTCCAAAGCGGCAGCTGTAAGTCTTCATCTGAGGCTGGCTAGTTGCATGGTTGCATGGTCACAAGGTTCGTGGACTAAAGACTACCGCCTATCATCAAAACTCGTACTTGCATTCTTACAAAGAAAACTTTAAATGCATACCTTCTCCCAAATCTTAGCTGTCCCGATACCACGGTGATTGCTATACAATCACACAGAGCCAAACTGTGGATAGCTTCATTATACATGGCTCAGGAAAAGATCATCCCACAAGATAACGTCAGACGACTAGTCGAGAACGCGTCAAGACAAAAAGCCGAGTTCCTAACCGACGCGGACCTAAATGCACATCATACGATTTGAGGCAGTAGCGACACAAGTGAAAGAGGCGAGTAGGGGAACGAGGGCAGGAGAATCGATAATTCCAGCTATAAGCTGGTAAATGAAGAGAATGTCAGCTGCCTCACTGCGTGCTTTCAGGATATGTAAGCCGATCAATTGCAGTCGCTCTTCGTAGGTTGGTAATACAGTCCTGTCAGATAATAAGACGTCTTAAGGCAAAGCGCAGAAATCTACGCTGCACAGCTTCAATTCATGCAGAACGGCTAACGTAGTAAGGAGACCAGGTTTGACTGGCATATTCCAGGATAGGTCTGACGTATGTAATGTAGAGGGATTTTATGACGTAGGGGTTCGAGAATTCCTTGGACCAACGTGATGTGAGAGAGAAAGTCTGTCGCATATGCATGATACCTAGGTCGCGTGTGAAAGAGACATGGGGTACAGGCTCGTTAATTAGATAATATATTCCAGGAGCAGAGGGGAAGCGTTTCCGAGAGAATGTAACGAATTGGCACTTACCGATGTTGAGCTCCAGGAAGCTGTTATCACACCAATTACCGAAGGAATTAAGGTCGTTTTGGAGTACAAGCGAGTCTGCAAGAGTTGAGATTGTCTTGCTGATTTTCATGTCGTCTGCGTATATCGTTAATAGCGAGGACAAATAGAAAAGGGCGAAGATGACTATCTTGCGGAACACCGAAAGAGGAAATGATGGGGTCAGATATTGAGCTTCTAAAAAATACCCTATATTGGCGACTCTCAAGGTACGATTTAAGCCGTGCAATGATTTGCGGCGAGAGGCCTAAAGCCTAGAGTTTAATGTAAGTTAATGGAAGGCTTAAACATAACATCGGCCTCGTTACCTTGCTCCAAAGTTAGAAGTATTTTGGAGGCAAATTCGGTAAGATTGGATGTGGTGGACCTTCCTTTTAGGAAACCTATTAGGAAGAACATTAAGTCATACTCGACGGACTTGAAGAGCTTAGGGATAGCGGACAATTTAGCATTCGATCTGTAGTTAGATATGTCCGTTTTGGGGCCCTTTTAGTGTATAGGGAAGATGTAAGAAAGCTTGATGGAGTGAAAGGCGTCGTTCCATTTGAGAGTGGAAGGGATCCCATCAGATCTTTTTTTAGGTTGATGAATTATGAATTGGTAGAAGCGTCTACGATTAGTAATGAAGGACGTCTAGATTCTTTGAAAATATAAGTTGTAGAGGGAGTCACAGAAGATAGAGAAGGCTTGTCAAAAACTTCTTCCAAAGTTTATTTCTCGTATTACGGAGAGTACAGAGGGAGGTGTTGAGAAACAATTTTTCCGAAGTATGTAAGGAACCGATTGGATTATGTAGTTAAAGAGAGCAGTGTAGAAAGATTCCAATGCAATGGCAATAGGCATGTTTTCGCTTATGAAGAGGCTAAAGTATGAATTGTCTGAATTGACAAGTGAGGCGAAGTCGGTCTTTCGAAAGTTGAAAAAGAAAGAGTGATCATAAGTGAAGGAAGTTTGGTTTAGTTTTTAGGAGAATTTAAGGAATAAGGTAGGATGGTATTGGTCCACTGGGCGCCGTGGCGCAGTGGTTAGGGTGTTGGACTCTGGCGCATGATGAGCGAGTTCGGATCCCGATGACACCAACGCTATCGAATGTTTATTTCGCGACGTTCCTCCTCGGCGGGGTACTGGCAAAACCCCCCGTAGTAAACTTGCCATGAAAAAGCTTCTCGACTCACGCCGTTCGGAATCGGCATTAAACTGTAGGTCCCTTTCACCTGTGCGAAAAATAAATCACACACAACATGGGTGATTGAGAGAAGCTTGGTTCTGGTCCTTCATGGGCTGTAACGCCACCAAAGAAGAAGAAGGTATTGGTCCAAAGTGGACAGCAGATGGCTGCATGAGCTTACAACAGAGTTGTAGGCGTCAGAAGAAAAAATAGGGTCTAATTGTCGTCCAAGATTGTTGGTGACACTGCTGATTTGAAATAGGTTAGACTCTACAAAACGGTCAGTGAAAAGAGTTTCCTTGTCAGAGGTCTAGATATAACTCTAGCATCTCCCTCGCTCAATAGCGGAATCAGCAAGTGAAGGGTCTCTGAACAACATTCCTTCTCATACCACCGCTATCTACCTTACAACATAGCAACCACAATCTAAAATCCAGCCAGCTCTCCTGACAAGCCAAGGAGAATCAATTGGGAACGCTATAAAGTCTATATAGGCAATTCTATAGTAAAAAGGACGCCGCGATCCCTTTCGGATACAAATACAGTGACAAATACACTGGATAACGCACGGGCAAACAGCTGCGTAATCCACAAGATCAGAAAGAATTCATACCCACTGGTGGAACGCAACTCTAAGCAAACTCCGCAAGGATTGTTGTAGGCTCTGCAACAAGGCAAAGGGCTCTAAAAACGAGACTGGAGTATGTACCTGAATCACTTAGGGTGTATAAGCAAACTCTGAGAAAAGAACAAAGGAAGTCATGGAAACTCTTCTGCAACAATGTGGGGAGAATCTCAGACGCCTCGAGATTGGGAAAATCCTCTCGAAGGATCGATTAACTCCGAGTTGGCTCTTAGCAAATGGAGTACGGACAACGTCAGGAGAAGAAACACTTGACCTTCTCCTCAATACGCACTTTCCAGGGGGCTCAGAGTCGCTCCCGCGATAGAGGGACAGTATGATCATATAATCTCTGAAGAGAAAAATATGTCGGCGATAAAAAGCTTCAAGACCTTCAAATCGCCAGGGCCGGATGGAATCTACCCCATCGAACTTGCACAAACTATGCAGTGGATAATACCATGGCTAGAACCTATATTTAAAGGCTACCTAGCTAGGAGACACATTCCAGAAAAATAGAAGTGCGGATGGTTACTCTTCATCCCCAAGGCTGGCAGAAACTCCCACACCTCCCCCAAGGACTTATGGCCTATCTGTCTATCATCCCTAGAAAGGCTGATAGATTTACATATACGCCATAATTTCGACTCATACCTAATCTCTAAGGTGAAGCACGACTGCTGCAAGTGTAGATCAGTTGAAACAGCCTTGCGTATACTGGCGAAGAAAATTGAGAGATCAATCCATCTTAAAGAATACATTTTAGCAGCCTCCGTAGACATAGAGGGTGCTTTCAACAACGTCACTTCGAAAGCAACAATAGAAGGGCTAAAAGTGGAGAGGACTCCGACAGAGTTGATTAGCGAATCACTCTCAACATGCGAAATCCACCCTAAATGGGGAAGCCAAATAACCACCAGATCGGTTACCGGAGGCACGTCACAAGGGGGGTTCCTTTCTCCTCTTCTGCGGAATGTAGTTGCAAATGAACTACTAATCAAACTGGAGAAAGAATACCTCGGTGTTATTGCCTACGCAGACGACGTTCCTATTACCATCTCTACCCACACTGAATGACCGTATGCGCATGGCATTCTCCATACTGTACCAATGGGCACAACACAATGGGCTCGGGGTAAACCCCCAGAAGACGGAGCTTTTGCTATTCACCAGAAAGCAGAAAATTCCGGAAAGCTGCGAGGTCACTTTACTTGCCACCAGGTTAACCTGCTCTTCCAGTGCCAAATACCTTGGCATTGTACTCGATAGGAAACTAACCTGGAAGAACAACACAATCGAGGGAGCAAAAAAAGCAACTACGGATCTCTACAGCTGTAAGGAATCCTTACGGAAAAAATGGGGATTCTACCCTAAGCTTACCCTACGGCTTTATATTACATTTGTTGAACCTATTCTAATGTATAGAGTGATGGTCTGGTGGACTGCACTAGACAAACAAGGCTGGCATGCATGTGCATCACCGGAGCCCTAAGGTCCACTCCAACGGCAGCGCTCAACATGATACTTCACCTTACACCACTCGATATACTTGGCAAGCAAGTAGCCACATACACGGCAATCAGACTAAAAGCCAACTCCAAATGGACGAGCTATATCACTGGCCACTCCTCCATAACTGAACAATAGGATAACCTTGGCGGAAAACTCTGACCACATAGAGCCCACTACAATCTATGAGAAGAAATTCAAAATAACATACCCGGACAGACGGAACTGGTCCCGCCAGACGTAGCCTCGCAAGAGCTGCGGGGACTCTACACCCACGGGTCAAGACCAAAGACGGGATGGGTAGTGGAGTATTCTGCAAACAATTAAACCTGAGCCAAGCTCTAAAATTACCAAACGACTGCAGCGACTTTCAGGCGGAACTGTTGGCAGTAAAGAAGGTTTTGTCTTGGCTTAAGTGGAACGTAACATCTGCTCGACAGTCAACGAACCAGGGGACTAATCTCCCTAAAACGGACTGACATCTACAAAATTATTGGTATCATCACCGGTCACTGTCTCATTGGCAGTCATGCACAAAAACACTAAGCAACTTCTGCAGTAGTTGCTTAGACGAAGTGGAGGTCGAATCCATTCATCGCCTCCTCTGCGCCTGTCCGGTTCTCTGCTCAATCAGGAAACGCTATCTAGGATCCTATTTCCTTAACGACCTGACTGATGTTCAGCGAGTAAGGATAAATGACCTTTTTAACTAGTTGAGATGCAATAAGATGCTCCATGAATAGGGGGTCAACCTTCCTCGTAGCAACACAACGGGTCTCTCTGGCCTAAGTGTATTCTTCCCACTCTGGGGAGGCAACAAGTTACCTACCTAACACACTTTTGATAAAATAATTAAAAGAAAAGGGACATTTGCCAACAATAAGCCACCTTGCCAGACAGTAATTTGCAAGTCGGATTCCTGTCGTAATGGTTAACACACTGGACTCTCAACCCAGTGTTTAATCGCCCTTATTGCAAGTTCGGGAAAAACCTCTGGGAACACCTTCTGGCCAGGTTACACAGAGTTAAGAAATCTTCCCTTTGTTTGATTGATTGATCCAAAGTGTGTTAATTATTAATAAGTGTATCGCTGCAACATACTTAAGGTGTTTTTATTCATGACACGCAGTAGAACGTGTTATAGTTTTAATTTGAATTGGTGTCTCAATTTCAAACATCAAATGTGTTGAGTGACACACTTAATTTTAAAGTGTGTCAAATGCCATATGAAGGCGCCGTGGCCTTATAGTTTGTGTGTTCGATGCAGGGTGAGTGAGTTCGGGTTCCGATAGCACCAACGCCATCGAATGTTTATTTCGCGGCGTCGCTCCTCGGCGGGGTACTGGCAAACCACTTGCCATGAAAAAGCTCCCCCACTCACGCCATTCGGAATCGGCATTAAACGTTAGGCCCCTTTAACCTGTGTGAATAATAAAACACATACAACAAGAGTAATTGAGAGAAGCTCGGCTCTACCCATGACACACTTATATGTGTTATCTAACACACTTCTGCGCGTTGTTTAACACACCGGCATTTGCAGTGTAGTAGACGTTTTTGTTTTCACATTTATTGCTTGTCAAAAAGTGTACATGAAAAGCATTCAACTACCAAAGCTGCTCTGCAATAAAAATACAAACACTTTGTGCATCTATGGGGCATGATTCTCTCCCGAAAAATCTCTATAAAATCTGTCATATTCATTTGAACAACTTTAACGATTCAAAACATTTTTCCGCTAAGCGATACTTAAACAAGACATCATTAGACGAACATCCCCCGACCGTCGTCGGCCGTATGTAAATGGTGAAATGGTATTCCCATTAAAAACCACCTTCCGGTGTCAGACTATCAAAAAATCCATCGAAAGCAAAAGCCATCGTGTCGGCTCTTAACTCCTAAAAAAAGCGACAAAAATTTCGAGAAGATTAATGCCAACGTGAGACCAATTCCGAATGTGTCGCTTCCATTAACCACAAAATTTATTACCCTCTCCAGGACGAGCGAACATCCTAATAAAGATACACATGTACGATCAGCACTTCTGCACAGAGCATTTCTGTTGATGATTGTCATCATCAACGAATCACGGAATCACCGCATCCAATAACTGACTGTGCCACCCTCAGCCCGGGACAGAAGACACACACTTGAGAATGCATTAGGGATGGGGTCGAAGAGCAGCAGTAAATCCATATAAATAAAAATCTCATCTCCGGGAAAGTCAATAAATTAAGTGGCGAGGAAGAACAAAGTGATCGCGACTCCTTCGTCATTATCGCCATGTCACGTCTGCTACTGTATCTTGTTCTTCTCTCAGATAATGTTGTTCTACTATTGCATCGTGAGTCAAAGTGGCGGCAATGCTGCTGAGAGACTAATACAACCGCGTCTCATCTCGCGAACTAATAGAACTATTAAGATCCTATTAAGCGATGGATGTGTGGCCCTGCTTCGGTCCCACACACGCTTCCTCTCAAGCGGCAGCTGTTAAATAGTGCATCACAGATTATTAATTGCTTCTATTTCATTTCAAATGATCAGTCGGTATTATGATGGGGAGTTGTGCGGGCCGAAGGAGGTGTGTTGTGCCATGTGTGTCACAGCGTGGCTCTTTGGAGTGGATTTAGTGTCTGCTAAAGCGCCATCCGCCACCATGATCCCTGAACGAATCCACGAAGGAGGGATCCACCGTCGAATGTTTTTGGGCATGTTTAACAAACATGTCGTCGTGTTGTGTTGCATGAAGATGGGGAAGAGGATACTGCTCCTTTGTCAGCTTGAAGACTTATGTGTCAATTTAGTTTCGGGTGGAAGACAAGACGGGCTTCTCTGTTCGGTATGCACATATAGAGCTCGGGTGGTGCCCTTGGGTTGAATTTTTTTTGGAGGAAGGGAGATAATTAATGGGATGCACTTAATTGTGAGGCGTGCGGTATTTCGTTTAGTAATTAAGGAAGATCATATTTAATGCAAAGCGGGACATTGGGCGATTTGATTAATTCTGGTGTTGTGTTTGCGTTTACGGGGACAGATGGATGGAAGTCTTAATTGGTTGTGGTGGAGATCGATGGTGGTGCTCTGGCATCATGAACGAGGTAAATGGCAACAGATATTTGAATATTTTAGGCGGCTTATACGGTATGATTGATTGCCTTGTTGTTTTGCTTTTTATGAATAATGTTTTAACATAACTCAAGTCGAGCAGCTTTGCTAGATATTTAGATCAATATACTTGAGGAATATATAGAATGCGGATTCTTTATCATTTCCTTCCTTAAGAAGCAAGTGTCCAGCGGATATTAGTAGATCCATGCACAGGATGCGGCCTAGTAAACCTTGGATACTGTGTAGTAAAACGCTCTTCTAGCTGAAAGCAAAGTTTCCAGAATATTTAGAAAATAAAATGTTGAGCGTAAACGAGTTTAAAAAGCGCCTCGGTTGTTTTGGGTACATACACGTACCTTAACGCTTATACTTACTTACTTATCAGGCATGGACAGATACACACCGACGAGCTGGACAGAGGTAACTTACTTACTTAGGTGGCGCTACAGTCCGTGGTGAACCTGGGCCTCAACCAACAAGCGTCTCCAGCTGGCACGGTCTTTGGCCAGCTGTTTCCAGCGCCGCACACCAAGTTGGTTAAGGTCCCCTTCTACCTGCGTGCGCAACCGTAGATGCGGCCGTCCTCTACCGCGCCTTCCTTCCGGGGTGGATTCAAAGACTCATCGGGTCGGAGCTGTATTTTCCATGCGCTCTACATGGCCTAGCGACCTTAGACGCTATATCCGTAGACGTCGTACCAGGCCGATATCGCTGTTCTTCGTTAAGTCTTCTTACTCATACTCCGTTTGAACAAACAGGACCGTAGATAGTGCGCAGAATTTTCGACCAAGGGCATCTTCGTTTGCTTTTGTTAAGGTCCAAGCCTCTGCGCCGTAAAGGAGGACTGGGATAATCAAGGTCTTATATAGTGTCACCTTGGTTTTCCGAGAGAGGGCTCTACTTCTCAATTGCCCCTTGAGCCCAAAGAAACAGCGGTTGGCAAGAGTGATTCTGCGTTTTATCTCAGCGCTAGTGTTGTTGTCGTCGGTCATCAGTGAGCCAAGGTAGATGAATTCCTTGACCACTTCAAAATTATATCCACCCATGGTGACATTCTGGCCAATACGTCGGTATTGACCCGACGTCCGTCAATCACGTCAATGTCGTCGGGGTAGACTTGAAATAAATCGTACCTCTTGTGCTGGCCAGCGACTCTTGCGCGATCTTTTCAAGCACAATGTTGAAAAAGTATGACAGAGCGTCACCTTGTCTAAATCCCTTTTTTAACATCAAGGGTCTCAGTTTGTTCATTACCGACCTTAATGGAGCAGCGATAATTCTCCATTGACATCCTGCATAGTCAGACGAGTTTGGCAGGGATATTAAAACTAGGCATGACTTTGAATAGTGCATCTTTATACACGCTGTCATATGCAGCCTTTTCCAAGATCTGCCGTAGCGTAAATATTTGATCTATTGTGGGTTTACCTGGCCTGAAACCGCACTGATAAGAGCCGATCAGGTTATCCACAAACGGTTTCATTCCCCTATAGTTGGCGCAGTTATAGGGGTCTCCTTTCTTATGGACCGGGCAACCGATGCTGAGTTCCATTCGTCGGACATGCTTTCCTCTGACCATACCTTGCAAATGAGATGGTACATGCACCTTACCAGCTCATCTCCAGCCGCCTTTAAAAGCTCAGCACACAGGCTGTCAGCGCCCCCGCTTTTATTAGACTTAAGTATTGATATCGCTATTTTGACTTCGTCTAGGTCGGGTGGACGGAATTCTCTTACATCGTCGTCCAGTATGAACGGATTGTTCTGCCTGACAGCGGTATCTTGTCTGTCATCGCCGTTATACAGTCTGCAGAAGTGGTCTTTCCATATCCTCAGCATCTACTGTAACTCTTCTACCAGTTCTCCATTTTCATCCCTGCAGGCCGCCGCTCTGGCTTTGTAGCCATGGCATCTTCGTTTTGCCTTATTGTAAAACCTCCAGGCGTCATTCCTGCGGAAGCATCTCTCCATCTCCTCGATCTCACGCTGTGTGTTACTCTCTTCTCTTCTGCTCATAGATTTCGCGAGCAGCTCTCCTCCGTCGTTGCAGCATGACTTTATATGCTTCTTGTTTTGCTGCATGTGCTTTTTCGCATTGTTCATCGAACCAGGGGTTTCTAGGTGGTGGCGGTTTGAAACCCAGCACCTCTGAGGCAGCGTCTTTGACGGCGCTATGGCGATCCGCCTATGCTCTAATGCTTGTGCTACTGTGGACGGATTTTGAGAGAGCTTGAAAGAGACACGTGTGGTTGAATGCGTGAAAGGGCGCTCCGATTCAAGAATAATAAATATTTCCAATCGAATGTAATTTTATTTCTAAAGTGAAAAATTAAATATCATTACAATAAATCAAGAACGTACTTCAAATTACAATTCTGTCTTCTCTTTCCAAGAGCGCACGCAACACCACCTTCTGAAAATGCTTTTCCAAAAATGCGCCTATCTATCTAAACGTCAAAACAAACGAAAAAGAAAAAGTTTATCTCGGTTGCGTTCAACAATGAGAAGGTGGAGTTGCGTGTGCTCTTGGGCTGTGTTTACATTATCAAGTTACATTATCATTTACACATGTCATTTATTTCAACTCGCCGACATCCCGGGGCCCGTCTGGAACTGCGGTGGAAGACTTCAAATCTAAAACAGCGAGTTGACCAATCCCTCGTCTCAGCATGAGGCCACTGCTTGTCTGCACATCTGCACACCTCACTACTCCATCTTGACCGGGATATACTTTGACTATTCGACCTAATTTCCATGATGAGCGAACCTCATTTGGTGTCACCAAAATAACGATCTGGCCAACTTGGACGGGTGTTGTGTCTTGATGCCATTTGGAACGACGGGATTTTTCAGGGAGATATTCACGATACCATCGTTTTATAAATTCTCTCAATAGGTGTTGTGAACGGCGGCTGTAAAGTCTGCTAAAGGCATCAGCCTCATGAAAAACTCCGGGTGCTGTGGTGTCTCTGTCATCCTCCCCAAAGAGCATAGAGTTTGGTGTGAGTGGCTTCGGGTCATCCGGATCTACAGGAACATGAGTGAGCGGACGTCTGTTTATATGTCCTTGGGCCTCTAGTAAGGCATTACGAAGAACGTCTTCGCGAGGAACTGTTCCTTTTAAAATAAACGATATAATCCGCTTGATAGATTGGATGAGACGTTCCCAAGCCCCGCCCATCCAAGGAGAGTAAGCTGGGATAAATTTCCAGCGGATCCCTTCGTACTTAGATGCGTATTCAATTAACCCGTCTTGCATTTGCTTAATGTCCTTTTCCAAAAGATTCTGTGTACCGACAAAGTTCGACACATTATCACTGTAAATATAGCGAGTAACTACTCGGTTGATGATAAACCTGCGAAGGGCCATGTAGCATTGATTCATGCTCAGGTCATTTAAGAGCTCGATTTGTACAGCTCTGAACGTGAGACAAGTAAATATCATGCCGTATCTCTTCACAGTGCCTCTTCCCCACTTGACCAACATAGGCCCGAAGCAATCTACCCCAACATGAGTGAAGGGCCTAACATTGAACGATAACCGAGCCTCAGGGAGCAGACCCATCTTTGGATTCACAGGCACAGCTCGTAAACGCTTACAAGTGTTGCATCTCGACTTTACTCTCTGCACTACCCTTCTTGCACTGATGACCCAAGCATGTTCACGAATGTCCGATATCGTTGTCTCCGTTCCCATGTGCATATTTCTCTCATGATGAAATTGAGCAAACAAATCAACTAGTTGATGATTCTTAGGCAGAATAGCTGGATTTCTAGCGGCATAAGAGATCATTGCCCTCTGAGCCCTTCCACTTAAACGAATCGTGCCCTCTTCGTCCATAAAAGGCGATAACGAAAAAAGTTTACTTGAAAAAGGGATCTTATTCTTTCTCTTTAACGCTACAATTTCTTCAGGAAACGCGTCACTCTGAATTTTACGAAATAGCCATTCTTCCCCTTTAACAAATTCTTCATGTGAAACGAAGGGAAGCCTTTCTGCTGGTCTTTTCAAAAGTAAAGAGTTGATAAGTTTAAATATCTAGGACTTATTATTGACCAAAGAATGAGTTTCATTAACCATGTTGATTCCCTAAGAAAGTATCTTCGAAACACTCTCAGACACTTCTTTTACCTCAGCAAGTTCTGCTCTAAACAACTCCTTAGAACGATATACTATGGAATCTTCGATTCTAAGCTACAATACGGTATCGCGTGTTGGGGAGGTGTTTATTTTCATAGAATACAACCGCTACTATATTTGCAAAAAAATGTGTTAAGAAAAATTTGTCGGAAACCCAGTAGACACCCTAGTTATTCATTGTTTTGTGACGTAAAAATTCTTCCTGTTCGTCATTTATATTGTTTTAAGGTCTTAAGAACCTTCTTTATGAGGTCGGGAAATCGCAATTACCGTTTAATTTCGGCTTATAATTTACGTGGAAATTACACTTATATGTTACCTGTACCTACTTTTCATACCACTGCTTTTCGTAATTTTTACTCCATTTCATCTTATCGGTTATTTAATAAACTCCCTCAGTCACTCAGGGCAATTTCAATGTCTGGTTTGTTTTTAAAAAGAGTAAAATGTTGGCTATTTAGCTTTAACTACACCAGGCTAGAATCTTTAATGTCATGTTCACTCCTTTAATTTTAACTATTGACGACCTATGAGATAACCGTTTATCTAAAAATTGTTGCTTATTTAATATTTCATTTCTTACAATGTACATTTCTTTCTTTCTTTTATGTAATTTTACCGTATTATAATTCAATCGTGCTATTATTTATTTCAAAATATTTACTATTTAATTTTTATTCTATTTTTATTTGATGTAAGCTCTAGTTTTAAATGATGATAGTTCAATATATGTATATCTATTTTATGTGTTTTCTTTAATGTTACCCCACAAGTTTAATTACCTTTTAGTTTAGTTTTAAGTACCATGAAGTGGCATTCGACACTATTTTTAATTACTTGTAATCAAAATACAGAATGTCACCAAATTTCTTTATTCTTATGTAATTGTAAATTATTGTAATTCTTTATTAAAGCTGCTAAATACAAATACAATACAAATACAATACAATACAAAATATATTTCTTGCACGAAGTAACAAAGCGATGACTCGGACTGAAGATGACCATCTCGATTGGAACCTAGGCTTCAGCTCATCGAAAATATTCAAATAAGGAGAATCTTGTTTTTCATGTAAGAAAGTAGGAACAGGATAAGAAACATCTCCACTCACCTGCTCTATAGTAGAATTTCCGGATGAAATTGGCCATTTCTCGATTTTCTGATGCAGGAAGATAGGTCCCTTGAACCACCTGGAATCTGACCCTCCTACATCTGGATTGTTCCATCTGGTCGCATCGTCCGCCACGTTATCCTTTGTTCCCACATGGAACCACTGGCACGGTGAAGACAACTCTAGGATTTCACTCACCCTTACGGCTACGAAACTGGGAAACTTAAACCTGGAGGAGTTGATCCAGGAAAGCACAGTACTAGAGTCGGAGAGGAAAATAGTCTCATCGATGTGAATAGTGTGTGACTCTCTAACTGTAGCCGCCAATCGCACACCCAAAACTGCTGCTTGAAGCTCTAACCTCGGAACTGTGAGCTTCTTTATTGGAGCGACTTTAGCTTTCGCCATGACCAGAGAGATGTTTACCTGCTCCGCCTTCTCGAAACGGAGATAAGCTGCAGCTGCGAAAACTCTTTCAGAGGCGTCCACGAAAACTACTTAACTCACACGACCTTTATCCGGATTCCAAGAGCAATAATGGCGGGGAATCCTTAAGTCTTCTATCCCCTTTAGATTTCGAATGAACTCTAACCAATGTTCCCCTATCTCAGCAGGAACAGGTTCATCCCAGTCCAGACCCTCTCGCCAAACCTCCTGAAGAATGCACCGACCACGGATTATAAAATACGATATTGATCCCAATGGATCGAAAATCTGCATCACTATCTTCAGGATTTGGCGCTTAGACCAAACAGATTCTCCGGACAGCATTGCCTTGAGATCCTCATCCCGCGAGATTCTGTAGGTGAATTCATCCGTATGGGGAAGCCAGAACATACCTAGAATCTTCGATATTAGGGATCCTCCACTGCTTCCATCAAAGCTAACCAGTTTTGTATTGACGTAGTGCTCTGGTAACTGCTGAAGCATCTCTTTACTATTGGATTGAATCCCAACAAGATCAAAGTTCATGGAATCGCAAATTTTGATAGCATCCTTGGTCACAGATACCGCTTCTTCCACTGAGTCGTGGCTATTAAAATAGTCGTCCACGTAGGTGCGGTTGGTGAGTCCGTCCACTGCTTCGGGATGTACGTCTCGAAAGAATTCAGCGTGGTAGTTCTTAACAAACTGTGCACAAGTAGGAGAACATCTCGGACCGAACATCATGACTTGCATTATGAACACTGTGGGTGTCTGAGAGCTATCACCATTCCTCCATAACAGGCGTTGGCACTGTTGATCCTCTTCCTTTATCCTTATTCGGTGAAACATCTCCTTCACATCAGCATTCACCGCGACTGCTCTTTCTCTGAATTTGAAAAGTCCGGCATGAAGCGGCACCAGGTTGTCTGGCCCTTTCAAAAGAAATGTATTGAGACTCACCCCTTCCACCTTGGCAGCCACATCAGCAACATCCCTCGGTTTCAACGGTCTCTTATTTGCATTCTCCACTATAAATGTAGGAGCATACCACACTCGGGGCCAACGTCTTTTGAGTTCCTCTTCAGAAGCGATTCGCGCATACCCCTTTGCGACCAACTCCCTCATATGGTTGTTTTTCCATTCTAACAAATGAGGTTTCTTCTTCAAAGAACGTTCCAAAACTACCAATCGCTTCAACGCCATGGGATAACTGTCTGGAAGTTTCACTGAGTCCTGTGACCACAGAAGACCTATCTCGTAACCCCTCTCTAAACGCCTTAAGGTGGTTCGCATGATGTTCACCGCTCGCGCATCCTCTCGTCCTAATAATTCCCCCCTTGTGCTCTTCACTCCAAACTCTTCGATAGAGAAGTGGCGGTTGACTAATGCGTGCAGATCCTCTTGTTCCTTGATAGCGTCGTGAAACAATAAGTGCACAGTAGGTTTGGCTGCTGGACTGACGCACACCACGTTAGAATGATTCTCGGATTTTCCAAACACGATCCATCCCAAAGTTGTTTTCACTGCGCACGGCTCATCGTCCTTACCGTGGCGGCGACTATTCCCCAATAAAAACCTGGCATGATCGAGGCCAACTAGAATTTTCGGCTTCGCTTCAACTAGATCCGACAATGGTAATCCTCTCAAGTGGGGATACAATCGCTTCAATTCTCCTGCATTGACAGACTGGACTGGAAGATTTAGGTTTCGCACTGTATAGACGTTCTTGAGGTTGAATTTCTTGCACACGCAGCCCACTCATTTTTTGCGACGGTAGGCCGGGTTAGTGTGTTGGACTCTGACGCATGATGAGCGAGTTCGAAGGCTGATAACACCAACGCTATCGAATGTTTATTTCGCGGCGACCCTCCTCGACGAGGTACTGGCGAAACCCCCCCTAGTATACATGCCATGAAAAAGCTTCTCAACTTACGCCTTTCGGAATGGGCATTCAACTGTAGGTCCTTCGCACATGTATGAAAAAATAAATCACAGACTGCAGGGGTGATGAGAGAAGCTTGGCTCTGGTCCTTCATGGGCTGTAATGCCACCAAAGAAGAAGAAGGGAGCTATCCCCACGCACAGGTCAGTTCTCCGTTTTTTATCCCTAGGCGGGGGGTTCGGGTGGAATCGGTGTCAGTAACCTAACCTCGCTGAGGTTATGAGCGCTGCCGTTGACTCCACTATGTAGGTCTCATCCGCCGCCGTCTCATTTTCAGGGTCACGACCCGACTTTGAAGATCTCCTTTTAGATCTGGACAGCGAAATATGTGCGAGCAGCTCCAAAAGGGGTGTTGTCCAAGTAGCTCCCACTTACCGGACCTATGGACGCCGCCATTAACCGGCTTGTCCGCCGCGTCCTGAAGAAGAATTAAGCCCTGGAACCGACTAACTCTTACACTTCCCCCTCTCTCGTAAGCAGCCACCAACGACTTCCCACAGGGGTCGGCTTCATCTTCGGCCGAAGGTACTAGGCTCTCAAGTTTCGCCACCTGAAGGCGAGAGTAGGAGTTTGTTGACAGAGGATAGGTGCAAACCCTTGTGGCCGCATGAGTCGAGTCGCTTGTCGACGCTTTGAAACTCTAAGGAGCTAGGAGACCATAAGTTCGGGTGATGTGGTCATTGAAATGTTCGGCCATCTATTCATCTATTCCTGTGTCGTAGTGGTTGTGTGTGAAGGAGCAGAGTCCTGCAATATGTATGGTATGTCCCTCGCACGCTATCAATCAGAGTTTCGCAAGGTTTTCTGTGGTGGCATAACATGTCCTTCGTTGCTTACAGTTTGAGTAAACTGGTACTTTTAACTTCTTAATATGCCGAACTTGTACCAATATGTCATTAATTATAGTAGAGAATTGGAAATAAGAGGTCAAGGTCATGGTTCCATTGTTAAATGGTCTGGAGTAATGTAGCCTCAACCTTTGCTACCTCAACATAGTCGCCGTCGATAATTTCCCCCAGGAATCAGTAAATTAAAATTCTCGACCACACAATTTGTCTTTCCAACAATACCCGTTGCATCTTACGAGTAGAGGCTTCAAGACCTGGCAGAATTGCGTGCAGGAAGCACGTTGGACTTTTAATTGCCCAATAAATTGCCACCTCAAATGGTATACGTCAAAGCAATTACCTCCCAATCTGGCACTCAATAAATTAAAATAATCAAGCATATTGTGCTCCGAATCCAAGAATCCACAATCCTCATCGTGGTAGTCAGCTTCCTTTTTATTATATATGTATCTACGGATTAACAACACACCGGAATACCAGATCGAAACCTTACATCCGATCGGTTGTATCCTCATCAACATCGTCATTGTCGTGCACAAGCAATTTGCTTCGTTCCCCATTCGGTCTGTGACTTGTTTTCTTACAACCCGCTGGAATCTGTCCAAGTACCGAGTAGTATCTATCGTCAAATGATTAGATACCAATCGAGAATAATTTCCAATCCAATGATAGACAAGTAAAATCCAATTAACTCCAAATACGTGGCATGCACTTGTCGCTTTGTTGTGCACTTTTCTGTGTTGCTATGTTGCTGTTGCTTCCTCGGCGATTGTCCTGGCCACTTGAGGACGGCTTAGACCTCTTACTCGTATCACGCATGACATGCGGCTGTATGTGGATGAGCACACCATTCAAGGGGCACTTATCGATGTGATCTATAACACCAACTGTGCCCATTGAATAGCGATGTGTAATGTGTAATGTGCAATGTGCGATGCAGCCCACAGATACCATCATCCAGCACTCATCGGCTGTTTTGTCCCGCGCCGTCGTCGTCAGGGCTCTACCAGAGAACGGCACGGCTTCCTCCAGACTAGCAAATAGATGTTTTCATTAAAAAAGGAAACGGCCAAACAGTTAAATGGCTATTACCACAGTTTAGATTTGCTAAAAGTGCCACCACACAATTTACCAAATCGTAGTCTCCTTGTTGCGATCATGCGCCAACGACGACGAAGAAGTCACAGTCGAAAGAGAAACAGCATCCGAAAACAGAATGGCGAGACGACAGACGTGCCAACCATGCAACCAGTTGCTGGCTGACTACCTACCTTGCTACCTGGCTACCTCTGCGTGAACCAGTTGAGTGACTTTCCATGCAATCCAAGCTGCTTATGCTCCATCACTCATGATCCGAGTCAATACAATACGATGTTACACCGATCGACCAAAATGGCACCAATGACGAGCGACGACTGCCACGACCACGACACATCTGCACTTCTGGCCCCGGGCAACGCCACAACAACAACAACAAATGTTCATCTTGATATGTGTTTTGCGCGCCATTAATTAGTCATTTCGCTATTTGTAAATGGAGACGGCTGCCTTGCATTAACCAGATTCCAAGTAAATTGCACCTTCACCGGGCCGGGCAGCATTAGCTCCACAACTGAGCCGTGTGGACCTGACAAGCCACAGGAGTCCCTCTTGGGTATGATGCTTTTTTTTTTTCCTCTCTCGCTCTCTTTCTCTCTTACTCGCTCCTGTTTTCATGCCTTGTGAAGGCTGTCTGCGTTGACCACAAGCGACCAAACTGGTTCAGTATGAGTGCGACATGTGTGTATAATTGTAAAACACTAACTTTGACTTGTCGAGGCTTTTTTTCTGTGTCTCGTCACTATTCCGGTCTCCACGCCATCATCATTCACTCATTCGAACAGCAGGAGCAGTAGTATGTGATGGTAGTGATGATCCCTACCGATGGGGTATTATATCGGTCCCCGGGGATCAGCAGTTCGGTGGCACACTATTAGCTATTCGTGTGTGCGAAATGGTCAGGCCGGGAACCAGACAACGACATTGACGACGACTACGACGATTTGATTGGAATTAATTCCTTGACGAAGTGGATGGACCAAATGGTACGTTGGGTGCATTATATTAAAGCTAAGTAGTTTGGAATTAAATATAAATGGTGGACATTAGTACACGTTAGCACGATGTCACGACTATTGACACTTCTGTCACATGCCAGCGCTCGATGAAGTTGGTTTCTCTTCTCCAGCCCTGATTTTTGAAGTGACAACAGATGGGAGGGCAAATATGTATCTTACAAAACACAAACACATGGATCGCATGCTGGTTTGGACGTGACTTGGTCGTGATGCAGGCGAGATAGTCGTGTAAAAAAGTATCTTTTAATGAGCCTTGTGGAGCATAATTATGCGGCAAGTGCGTTTGCCGTGTACGCGAGTGCTGCGTGGAACGCTAATGAGAGGAGGCGTGGAGAATTTAAATGAAGTCGTTCGGTAGATTGACTAATTTTCTTGTGGATGTTTCCAAAATTGGCCACAAATGGCTTGAGGTACAGATACAACTTGTATGATGCGGAAAATATTTATTAACCATTAGCTAGTTAAGGCGAAGTCTAATTCTGTTATCGCTATTTATAGTGAACGTCTCTTACAAGTGGTTCACCTGGGACTTTGATTGACTTTTTACGATACATCCTTGAGGTTGAATGTTTCGCAGATTATTATTGAACAGCAGGACTATGCTATTTCGCCGCAGTTGGTCGCATATTGGGATTTAACTGGGGCGGATGACCGAGACAACAGGTGTCTTTCAGAGAAATGTTCATGTTGATAATTCACATAATAATGGTCATGGAACAATCTATAAATCCTTTTAAGCAATTTTTCAAGGGTTTCAGTAGTTACCATGATCTTTGTTTGGACAAAGCAATATTAACTGGTCTTCCCTCAGTCAGTGCGAATTATTACATTATTAAAAAAAAAAAAAAGCAAACTATTAGGAGCAACGCTTTAGATTCAGACGTAATGTATGATGTTATGCTTGAGCTTCAACATTGGACTCACTTGCGTACGAAGACATGTGAGGAAAGCTATACAAGGGGTGTGTTTTCTAGATTTTGTAAAAACTTCCTGGATTTCTACACCATTTCGTTCGACGTATCGAACGTATGCTATCATGAATATACACGCAAAACTGCAATTCCTGACGATGTACACAGCTGGCTCCTTTACGTAGGTGGCGCTACAGTTCGGGGTGAACCTGGGCTTCAATCAGCAAACCTTTCCAGCTAACACGATCTTTTGTGTGTGCGCCACTTTAAATGTGGCCGTCCCTCGGGGTTAGAGTCCAAAACTCTTCGGTCACTCTACTTAGCCTAGCCACCATAGAGGTTGGATCCGTAGACGTCTTACTAGGCCGATGCCGCTATATTTTTTTATTTTTTCTTTTTATGGCGTTACAGCCCATGAAGGACCTGAGCCAAGCTTCTCTCAATCACCCATGTTGTGTGTGATTTATTTTTCACACAGGTGAAAGGGACCTACAGGGACCGGCGTTGCCCGCCGAGGAGGAACGTCGCGAAATAAACATTCGATGGCGTTTGTGTTATCGGGATCCGAACTCGCTCATCGTGCGCCAGAGTCCAACACACTAACCACTGCGCCACGGCGCCCTCACAGTTGATGCCGCTATATAGCCCGTACAGTTCTTGGTTGAATCTTCTCCTCCACTCTCTCTGTCAACACAAACGAGATCGAAGACTGTACGAGAAATGTTCCTCTCGATACGACCAAGGGCCTCTTTATCCATTTTTGAAATGGTCCAAGCCTCTGCGCTGTAGCAGAAGACCGGGATGAGTAAGGTCTTATAGAGGCTCACCTTAGTTTTCCCAGTGAAGGCTCTACTACTCAGTTGCTTTTTGAGCCCGAAGAAACAGCAATTGGTAAGATTTATTCTGCGTCTAATCTCAACACTGGTGTCGTTGCCGCTTATTACCAGTGAGTCACTACATCAAAGTTATAGCTGCCAGTAGTGATGTTGGGGCCAAAACGTCGGTGTTGTGCCGGTGTTGCCCTAGTTTACCTTCAGACCCACCTTAGCCGCTTCTGCTTCAATGCTCGCAAAAGCTTCATCGACATCTCGCTGCGTTCCCCCAATCACGTCATTGTCATCAGCTAACTGAATCACCCCCCCCCCCCTTAATTATTTACCTGGACGTGGTGTGGGGGCTTCCCACCAAAGGATAATCAACCCCGTCAATTCCCCCCACCAACCCAAGTCGAAACATATCCCATCTCTCCCACCACATTCCAACCCCGCCTATCCACTTCCCATCCCCTGGGCTGGACATAAGGTGTCAACCGTACCGTGCCGAGATGTCGATCAGGCTGAGAGCCCAGATCAAAAATAGCTCAGTCGCAAAAGGTGTATCCGGATACCTGTACCCTGCTTCAACCTGGGATACATACCCCACCGTATGGTGGAGAAAAGTTGAGCAAAAAACTACAATTGTTGAGCTTCAACGCCTTCAGAGACTAGTGGCTCTCGGCATTACAGCCGCTATGCCAACCTGCCCCACGGCAGCCCAAGAAGCACTCATTGGACTCCCTCGACTGCACCTTTTTATCAAAAAGGTGGCATTTCGCAGTGCAATCAGAATTCTTTGCTCGCACACGGTCACATGTCCATATTACAACTCCTTCCCGAGCTGGATATGATCACCACTGTCTCGGACGCGTTGTCGCACACCATCACTTTTGACAAGAGATTTGAGATATTGGTCCCAAATCGCCCCGCATGGGAAAACAGTGATCTCTTGCCAAATTCCAATAGCCTTAGGTGGTATACGGATGGCACCAAGATGGCGTTGGCGCTGGCATCTTTGGACCCCCGCAAACGTCAAAAAGGAAACGAATTTCGGATCTGCACCTGGAACGTTAGGTCCCTCAACAGACCAGGTGCAGCCGAACAACTGGTCAACTCTTTGGACTGCTATAAGGCAGACATTACCGCGCTCCAAGAAGTGCGAAGGGATGGGCCAGGCAAAAAGCGAATGAAAAACTGTGATATCTACTACGGATTTATTATTCGAGGCAGACTCAGGAAAAAAGTCTTAAGCTTCCAGTATGTAGGCGAACGCCTCATAACTATCCGCATGAGGACCAATCTCGGCAATATAAGTTTATTATGTGTCCACGCCCCCACAGAGGAGAAAGATGACCGACATAAAGACGACTTCTATGATCTCCTAGGCAGAACGTATGCGCAATGCCCCAGCTATGACACCAAAAACGTTCTAGGAGATTTCAATGCGAAGCTGGGTAAGGAAGCTATCTTTGAACGAGTCATTGGAAAGCACAGCCTACACAACACTACGTCAGAAAACGGACTAAGGTCAGTGGACTTTATGGCGGGACATAATCTGGTATTAGCAAGTACACGATTCCCACACCTCAACACCCATAAGGGAACCTGGCGGTCTTTCGATCAATCGACAACAAACCAAATTTATCATAATGCGATCGACGGCAGAAACTCCTCCAGCATCCTAGATGTCCGACCTTTTCGAGGAGCCAACATCGATTCGGATCATTACCTTGTTGCAGTCAAGGTGCGAATTTCTCGGAATCAAAGGAGTCGAGTAAGAACATCAAAATTTAACGTCGGGAAGCTGCAATCGCAGGAGACCGCCAGGACCTTTCGCCGATCAAGTCTCCCTCTCTCAAGTCCCGATGCAATCTGCAGATCCCATAGAACAGCAATGGAGTCGTTGTCAGAACGCCATTAGAAAGTCCGCCTCATGTGTACCTGGCTTCGAGCCACCACCGTCGAGAAACCCCTGGTTGGATGATGAGTGCAGACAGGCCCATGTAAAGAAACAGAATGCATACATGGCCACATTGCATCGACGGATGAGAGCTGCTCGCGAGCTCTATGAACAGAAAAGGAGGGAGGAGCATGCGCTTCTGAGAAGGAAAAAGAAGGAGCAAGAGAAGCGCGAGATCGAGGAGTTGGAGAGATGTTACTACGGGAACGACGTTCGAAAATTTTACCAGAAAGTAAAACGAACATGGCAAGGCTATAATGCCAGAGCAGAAGCCTGCAGGGATGAGCACGGATAACTAGTAGTGGAGTCACAGTCGATGCTGAGATTGTGGAAGGACCACTTCTGCTGACTGTATAACGGCGATGATAGTCAAAATGCCGCCGTCAGGCAGAGCGAACCATTCACAATGGACGAAGACGAAGGAGAATCCCGTCCATCCGACCTAGATGATGTTAAGATAGCGATATCGAAACTTAAGTCTTAAGCTGCTGGAGCAGACGGACTCCCCGCGGAACTGTTTAAAGCAGCTGGCGATGAGCTGGTCAGGAACATGCACCAACTCATCTGCAAGATATGGTCGGAAGAACGCATGCATGGAATCTCAGTATCGTTTGCCCGGTTAAAACCGTTCGTGGACAATCTGATAGGT
Source organism: Eumerus sabulonum (assembly GCA_951905685.1). Lineage (NCBI taxonomy): Eukaryota > Metazoa > Arthropoda > Insecta > Diptera > Syrphidae > Eumerus > Eumerus sabulonum. The sequence continues at coordinate 237,972,532 of OX645060.1, forward strand.
TCCTACCAGTGTGGCCAGGAAAATCCACGGTAGACCAAATATTTACACTACGGCAGATCTAGGAGAAGACTCATGAATTCCAGGTCGACACACACCTTCTTTTTGTCGACTTTAAAGCCGCGTATGACAGTGCTTATAGAGACGAGCTATACAGAGCCAAGTCACGTTTTAACATCCCTGCCAAACTCGTCAGACTGTGCAGGATGACTATGGAGAACTCTCGCTGCTCCATTAAGGTCGGAGGTGAACTGGCCGACTCCTTTGATGTTAAAAATGGCTTTAGATAGGGTGACGCACTATCATGTGATTTCTTTAACATTATTCTTGAAAAGCTCGTACGGGACTCTGCGGCCAATGCAAGAGGTACGATCTTCTTCAAGTCCACACAATTGCTTACCTACGCAGATGACATTGACATTATTGGACGGACAAAGCGGGACATCAATGAGGCGTTCGCAAGCATTGAAGCAGAAGCGGCTAAAGTGGGTCTAAGGGTAAATGGGGACAAGACTAAATATACGCTGTCATCCAAGAAAGACGCGCAACACTGACGTCTTGGTCAGAACGTCACCTTTGGCAGCTATATTTTTGAAGTAGTCAAAGTCTTCGTCTACCTTGGCTCGATAGTGACAAGCAGCAACGACACCAGCGCTGAGATAAAACGCAGAATAACTCTTGCCAACCGCCGCTTCTTCGGGCTCAAGAGGCAATTGAGTAGTAGAGCCCTCTCTCGAAAAACTAAGGTATCCCTCTACAAAACCTTAATCATCCCGGTCCTCCTCTACGGCGCTGAGGCTTGGACGTTATCAAAAGCGGATGAAGAAGCTCTTGGGCGCTTCGAGAGGAAAATTCTGCTTGCAATCTTTGGTCCCGTTTGTGTAAACGGAGAGTGGAGGAGGAGATTCAACCAAGAACTGTACGGGCTAAACAGCGATATCGGCCTAGTGAGACGTCTTCGGATCCAACGTCTAAGATGGCTAGGCCATGTAGTGCGAATGGACATCAACGATCCGGCCCGAAGAACTTCGACTCCAACCCCAAGGGACGACGCAGCAGAGGACGACCGCATTTAAGGTGGCGCGCACAGGTGGAAGGGGACCTCAACCAATTCGGCGTGCGGCACTGAAAGCGGCTGGAGAGGTTTGTTGGTCGAGGCCCTGGTTCACCCCGAACTGTAGCGCCATCAAAGTAAGTAAGTAAGTTTGAAGGGATCATACGAGACTCACTGGCCAATACAAGAGGTACAATCTATTTCAAGTCTGCACAACTGCCCTCCGGTTAACGAGGATAAAACGAAAAATATGCTGTCAACCAAAAAAGACACACAACACCGATATCTCCACAAGAAAATCACAATTGGCAGCTACAGTTTCGAAGTGGTCAAAGTCTTCGTCTACCTTGGCTCACTAGTGACCAGCGACAACAAGACCAGTGCTGAGATCAAACGCAGAATTACTCTTCTCTCGAAAGACCACAGTTGCACTGTGCAAAATTTTAATCATCCTGGTCCTCCTCTATGGCGCAGAGTCCTGGAGTTTAACGAAAGCGGATGAAGAGGCCCTCCGTCGTTTCGAGCGGAAAATTCTGCCTACAATCTATGGTCCCGTTTGTATAGACGGTGAGTGGAGGAGAGGTACAGGGACGAATTATACGATCTGTACAGCAACATCGGCCTAGTAAGACGTCTACGGCTCCAACGTCTAAGATGGCTAGGCCATGTAGAGCGAATGGATAACACAGCTCCGGCCCGAAGAGTAATCGAGTCAAACCCTGAGGGACGATAGCGCACACAGGTAGAAGGGGACCTTAACCGACTGGGAGTGAGTCACTGGAAACAGCTGGCAAAAGGCCGTGCCAGCTGGAGAAGTCTGTTGGTTAAGGCAGAGATTCACACCGGACTGTAGCACAACCGAAGCAACTTGTTAGCATTTGATTATCATTGACTATGTTATGCATCGTGTACTTCATGATAACAATCCAAATCTCTTGGATCACATATCAATTCTTATATGAGACACAGGCTTTGATCTCCTGACCCCTTTGCGGTCCTCCAGTCCCCTTAAAATATAAAATCAACATTCTCCTCCAAAGTGATTCAGATTTATTTCGAGTAAAATATTTTTTCCACAACTTCTTGCGGGCGTGAAAACTTCACACCCTCACGGCGGCAAGCAATCCTTCTCGGGTGGACGGTCTGGACTCTGTATACAAGCCCAGTCGACAGTGGCACCCTCTGGGACATCGGAACACAGTTTACCGCACCCGGCTGCACAAGAACACAAGCATTGCCCCAAGCCGCATGCGCACTGTGCCGTCTCTAATTGCAGCATTCTCAATCCACATGGATCAGGTGGGGCACAGGCAAACTGTTTGCCTTCTTTAATCATCCTCTTTTCGAATTGAGTCCTGTCTTCTTCCTCTTTTGGATCTTGATAATTGGGGGGATTAAGATCTTTGCCGCTAGCTACTTGGCACTTGGCGCAGGGGCAAGACGTACAATTAGCTTCACCATCTCTGCGACGACCTTCGTAGATTCTTTCAATGTAGCTGCAGTAGGCGCATTTAATGCGATTCTCCAGCCTCCTACGATCGGGTTCGGTAAGCCCCTCAACATTTGCATAGTACTCAGCTGACTTTTGAGCTGCCTGCATCCATTGGAACTCATCGATATAATCTGGATTGTAATTGTCAGCCATTTGCTTGTAGTAGAACGCTTTGAATGCTCTCTTGATTATAGCATAGGCTAGATGGGCCTCCACACGATTCATGCGGCATTTTCGCCCCAAATCATGATAAACGTCAGCTTTACGGAGTTTCTTAATCAACACATCGCTGACAGGATCAGGAACTAAATTGTAATGAAGGAAAGCGAACATAATAACTTCGGTAGCCGCTCTTGCCTTACACTGGTGGATACTGCAAATGCAGAGCACGCGCACTATGGTTTCGGCACAGTCGATTAGTCTTTCGATGAACTTTGTCGACCTCGATAGTTGACGAATGCAATTGCATGGCGGTCTTCCTGGTGGATGGAAAGCGGCACAGTCCTCTGGATCGCCTGTGCAGGGGCACTTTAATTTTGCTGGCTTTTCATTGGACATTTTTCTGGAAAATCATTGAAAATCTCGTAACAAGGAGGCGATTTTGTACGACGCTTGGCTCAGAGCTAAGACGACTGATGTAGGTGAATGACAAGTGTCGATGAGGCGTTACTTGATTGTATTCAGATCTGCTTTTTGGGAGTGAAAAGTAGATTTTTCGTCTATTCATTTCGAGTACTGCTCCACCACCAGAACATGTGTATCAGCTAAGCCTCATTGAAAAGAAAGGGGATCCGAAATGTACCTATATTAGGAAGTAAGACATACGTGTTGCGATGGATGCAGCGATGGCCAGAGATCACCGAACAGAAGGAGAAAACCTTGTCACTGGTGGAACGACGAGATCAAAAGGCTCAGGGCAAAAATGCCTCCAGACCCGACGACTAGAGTTCCAAGAACGATTAAACACCTTTAGATTGGCGAGACTTGACCTTGAAAAGGCCATCAAAGGAAGCATAGAAAGATGCCTTAATCAACCCTGCAACGAAGAAGACGTATATTGGTGGGGGATAAGGGGATGTAAGGTAAGGGGCAGCAGATCCCCACAGATATCCTGCCCAACAATGCTCTACCGCGCTCTACCATCGATGGCATAAAAGAGTTAGTAGACAGGGCAGTTGAAGCAATACAGAGGAAAAGATGGCGAGGAGATACAAAAAAATATGTGCGGTAGTAACACTGGTAAGAAACGCCTTTTACTCTGCAAACTGCTCTTGTATTAGGAGGTCTCTGACCAGAATGGACGCACCACATTACCTGTTGAAGATAATCCTTAGCTACTGCACTAACAGCAAGCTGAAGCCTTAAGTGCTACAATGTCTCTGCGGGAGTCCCTCAGCGTTCAGTACTTGAACCTCTTCTGTGGAACGTAATGTATGACGGAATTTTGCGATGAACTCTGCCACAGTGAGTTAAGATAATCGGTTTCGCTGACAAAATCGCCGTAGTTAACGTAGCGAAACATATTCATGAGGTAGAGTCTGCCATGAATGAAGCGGTCGTCAAGATTGAAAATTGGCTAGAGTCTGCCGACCTTGAATTAACCAACCACAAGACGGAGGCAAGACGGAAGCTGACTTTATAACCAGCCGAACGACCGTGAAATACGCAAACTTCTGCATTGGGAGCCAGTCAATCAAGTCCAAAGAGGCCTCAAAATACTTGGGGGTAATGCTCGACAACCGACTTAATTTTAAAACCCATGAGGATTCTACTTTCTAGATAATGGACACGGTCTAATTCCACGGTGGACGTACCCACTTTATCGGGACCAAGAAAAGCATTAGTCTTTGCCCCAGAGCAGTACAGGTACAACCCTGGTACAGTTAGTGAACAGTCACTGCCTTTGCTGGAGGCCGAGGTCTATCTAACACCTCTTGCATCACGCTCCTCTGGAATACCTTATATGAAATATGTTCCCGCGATGTTAGGATAAGCAGGGACACCACGATGCTCCCATATGGGGGCCTACCTTAACGACAGGACCCGAACTAGTTTCAGCGAACAACAACCGAATCCATTTCGGGGGCTTGCTGTCCCCGTGGTACCAATCTATATATAAAGCCTTTGGTTAATGCTTCGCGATCGAAGTCACTGCCAGATGAGCTCCCCCAAGAGCTCGAGCCTGTCAACTCCCCTCGGTCAATTCCTGAGTGTGCAAGGAGTTTAGCACACTCAACTGATATGTTTTTGAAATGGGCCTCCAGCCCGGCCCATTACCCATACTTGCCACTTTATTTCGCATGCACGCACCGCCCATAAAAACCCCGAAGGGCTCCTTCAAAACCCTGAAGGGCAATTTGCTACTTTATTTCGCCTTTTTAAATCCCAAAGGGCTCCCAACTCTGGATCGAGGCTGCTGTGCCTCAACCCCAATCCAGCCTTTGGATTTTAGTCGACAGGCATGCCTTACCCCAAGTATATTCTGTCTAGCCCTTACCCAATGGGGTACTAAAAAAACTCAAGGAATTCCTTTAAATATCTAGGGATTTTTAGTCCCTTAACTCCCAACTCCGGACAAGGCAATTTCCACCACCTAATCCAGCCTCCGGATTTTAGTCGTCTCTTACGACAGGCATGCCCTACCCCGGGCATATTCTAACCCCTACCCGGTGGGGTAGACTTAAGTCTAATAAAGCTGCGGGCGCAGACGGTCTGTCTGCTGAGCTTCTTAAGGCGGCTGGAGATGAGCTGGTAAGGTGCATGCACCATCTCATTTGCAAGGTATGGTCGGAGAAAAGCATGCCCGACGAATGGAATCTCAGCATCGTTTGCCCGGTCCATAAAAAAGCAGACCCCTATAACTGCGCCAAATATTGTGTGAACGCCTGACACCGTTTGTGGATAACCTGATCGGCTCTTACCAGTGTGGTTTCAGGCCAGGTAAATCCACAATAGACCAAATATTTACGCTACGCCAGATCTTGGAGAAGACCCAGGAATACCAAATCGACACTCACCACCTCTTCGTCGATTTCAAGGGCTGCATATGACAGCGTGTAGAGCGTGAGAGTATCGTGGCGCAATGGGTAGTGTGTTGGCCTCTGACGCCGATGACTCGGAATCGAATCCCGACACAGCCATGTCATCGAACGTGTTTTCACGGTGTTTCTCCTCGGCGGGGTTCTGACAGAATCCCCCGTAGTAAAATTGTCATGAAAAAAAAAAGCTTCTCGAAATTCGCCGTTTGGAACCGGCAATAAACTGTAGGTCCCTTTCACCTATGGGAAAATTAAATCACACACAACATGGGTGATTGAGAGAAGCTCGGCTCTGGTCCTTCATGGACTGTAACGCCAACATACATATGACAGCGTGTAAAGAGATGAGCTATACAAAGCCATGTCTAGTTTTAACATCCCTGCCAAACTCGTTCGATTGTGCAGGATGACAATGGACAATTCTCGCTGCTCCATTAAGTTCAGTACTGATCAAACCGGGACCTTTGATGTTGAAAAAGGATTTAGGCAAGGTGACGCGAATGATAACTTGCAACTTTTTCAACATCGTGCTTGAAAAGATCGTGCAAGAGTCCCTGGTCAACACAAGAGCTACGATATATTTCAAGTCTACGCAATTGCTTGCGTACGCCGATGACATTGGCGTGACTGGACGGACACAGCGAGACGTCAAGGAGGCCTTTCTAAGTATTGAGGTAGAAGCGGCTAAGATGGGTCTCAATGTTAATGAGGGTAAAACCAAATATCTGATTTCATCAAAAAGGGACGGTCAACACCGACGTATTGGCCAAAACGCCACCATGGGCAGATATAACTTTGATCTGGTCAAGGAATTCGTCTACCTTGGCTCACTGATGACCGGCGGCTACAACACAAGCGCTGAGATAAAACGCAGAATCACTCTTGCCAACCGCTGTTTCATTGGGCTCAAGAGGCAATTGAGAAGAAGAGCCCTCTCTCGGAAAACCAAGATGACACTATATAAGACCTTAATCATCCCAGTCCTCCTTTACGGCGCAGAGGATTGGATCTTAACAAAAGCGGATGAAAATGCCATTGGTCGTTTCGAGAGGAAAATTCTGCGCACTATCCCGTTTGTTCAAACGGTGTATGGAGGCGAAGATATAACGAAGAACTGTACGGGTTGTACAGCGACATCGGCCTGGTACGACGTCTGCGGATACAGCGTCTAAGGTGGCTAGGCCATGTAGAGCGAATGGAAAATACAGCTCCGGCCCGAAGAGTCTTCGAATCTACCCCGTAAGGAAGGCGCGGCAGAGGACGGCCGCACGCAGGTGGAAGGGGACCTTAACCAACTGGGCGTGCGGCACTGGAAACAGCTGGCCAACGACCGTGCCAGCTGGAGACGCTTGTTGGTTGAGGCCCAGGTTCACCACGAACTGTAGCGCCACCTAAGTAAGTAAGTACCCGGTGGGGGGTCGAAGGAGATAAGAGGAAAGCGCTCGTCTACCTATAGGCTCTGCGCCGGATGAAGCAGCCTCTGTCATAGCGGATATGGTCCCCGTCGACATTTTTGCCAACGAGATGCACAGGGTTTATCTTAGGCGAACCATAGACCATCAAGAGACCAGTGTTATCTGGAGGATAAAAGCCGAAGAAAGAACAACTTCTGTAACCCTATGGCAAGCCAGGTGGGACATGACAGAAGGCCGATGGACCTACAAGCTGATCCCTACGATCGTGGTTTGGGAAAAAAAGAGCACACGGGGATTGCAATTTCCACCCTACGCAATTCCTGTCAGATCACGGCGGTTGTCGATAATATCTCCACAGAATCCACAAGTTAGCTCGCCCTTCTGTCCAGAATGTCCAGAGAACTAAGAAGACGCGGAGCGTGAAATATTCCACTGCAGACGCTTTACAGAGGCACGAATGGACCTGCCGATCCCAGTGCTTCTAACAAGCCATATGACAAACTGCTCATTTGTAACGAGCGTGCAAAACGAGCTAAGAAGGCTGGAAAGAATAATAGGAGCTGAAACGGCCGATTTGGAGCACATAGCATAAGTTCCTAGCCATGCCCGCGGAGTAATACCTAATGGCAATCCCGCGGGGGGAGTGGTTGATGAGTGCAGGTTGTGGTTTAGTACGTAGGCGCATCGAGTATTCAGGTTTGAAAATCGTTCATGTCAGTACAGGACTACCGGACTACAGGCATCTTTCGAAGATTACACGCCATCCTGGCGCAACCACAAAAATAAAAAAAAGGGTAAAGAAAAACAGGAGTAGATCTGCCAATCACGCCAGGGGTAGATCTTTTAAGTCTGGACATTTGCTGGTCTGCTCAAAATCAGTGAAGCTTCAGAGAACATTGAAAAATCGTCTTAAAGTTATGTTGTCGGCAAAGACGACAAGGATTTTAGGACATCAGCACTGAGGTCAGACATTAGCGCTAAGCTGGGACATCAGCACCAAGGTCGTGTAAATAACAAGCCATACCGACAAGTTCTTATTTGACCTTAAGACCTTTAGAACTGGCAGAGTTTGGAGTTTTATTTCACAGCTCGCTTACTACACTATAGAGAATTGGACTATTAAGACGAAGGTGTAGCCATGGCTATTTCATCCGGCAATTTTCTGTCCAATATTTGTAAAATTGAATTGCTAACTGCGCAAACAATTCAAGCCATAGCGATTGGCCGGCTATATCGCGTGATCAATTGCAACCTTACGAGGCGACACTACACGTGCTATTAACCAGATAGTAGCCAATAGGAGGTGTGGCAATAAAGTTCCGGGAATTTAGTCATAACTCGACAACTTGCAACACTGCGTCGTTCGTCAAATATTTTAGTGGCTAGTCACAAGCAACGTGTTGTGACTAAATTTTTAGTCAAATCTGGTACACTCCTCGGTAATGAGACGTAAGTGATTCTTTAGACCATCATTACATAAAGCCACGGGAAGAATTTGCTATGTGGATGAAATACATAGTTGATGTGCGAGAAGAAATAGAGCTTCTTATCACATATGATTCCTAAGTATGGGCTCTTTAAGCTCCAGTTAGTTATTATGACACACCGAAGCAGTCAAGGTCGTTTTCGAGTACGATCGAGTCAGCCGAAGTTGATATTGTCCTTCTAATTTTCATAACGTCTTTCGTAATAAAGTCAACATCATAAGTTGACGATTAGGGTGAAAATTAGAGGCCCAAGCTGACTGCCTTACGGAACATTGGAGAAGGTAACAATGGGACAACGACTGAATAATCTGATACAATATACAAGGTACAATAAAAGCCATAGGATGATTTGGGACGGAAAGCTTAAAGCCTCGAGTTAAAAATAGATTAATGGATGGTTGGTCTTACATATCAAATGCTTTGCCAAAATTGGTAGTAATAACAAATTCGATAAGGCTAGTTGTGGTAGATCTACCATATAGGAAACCGTGCAGTTAGGTTAGGTGATGTGGCTTCCCTTCGTAAAGCGATGGGAATGACTTAGAGCAAGTTCGATCCTACCACTCGAGTTGACTTGGTCACCACTATTCTCTGTAGATCTCCGTTTCGGATAGATCTGTTAGTTCATTAAAAAAGTATTCTCTCAGAAATCGTCTTCTGAGGAGGCTAGGGCAGAGCAATTGCATAGGAGACGGGATGGAGAGTCTTCCTCTTACTCATCATTACACTCTGCAATAGTCGTTATATGGCAACCCTAATCTTGGCATGTTTTCCTAGAGCGCTGGAAAAATTCGAGCTTCTCAGGCGACCCGGCGCGTCCCCAGGTGTCGGATAGTAGAAGGCCACGTAGTGTGGTAGGGGTCATCGCACCCCCGCGGACCAAGAGCACCTACATTCCCAAGTCAAGGTTGTTGGAATACGTGCCGAGGACTGAATGGTACAGGGAATACAAAAACGTGCATCGCTAACGTACGATCCCTATGTGATACCAGGCGCCCTCACATAGTAATTAGCCTTACATCTACATGGGAGCTCTGAAGATAGTTGACCATCAATTCTCGCCATACTCGTGGGTCCAATTTATGAATAACAAAAACAACAAAAACATAACAGAAAACAAAACAATAACGGAGTCGGGGGAAGAATATCTCCTCCGCTCACCAGTACACGAAATGGAGGTAGAAGACACCGAACCATCTCCAAATTCTGTAACCACACTCCTGTCGAATAAGACGGACAACCCCAATGCCCAGGTACCCAGGTACCTGCGCAACATTCGTCCCCGAAGCCGATGACTTTACCAAGGACACCTTTCCTATGCGCATAATGAAGCAAAATGCGAACATAAGCACTAAAGGAAGGAAAGTCCTCTGGATCGCCAAGGAAAAAAGCGGTGGAGACCAAGTAACCTTTGCCATTGACGAGGCTTCCAAGGACGTCATCGTGAAGCAAAGTTTTAAACTGTTCCTCAACTTCTCCCATATCCTAATCAGGATCAAGGAAATTCCCAAGCAGGCAAAGGTAACTACAGACAACAAAACCAAGGATAGGGCACAAGCCCATCCGAAGTACGATGCCCAAAGAAGTGAGGAACTCGGCGTGCATAAGCCAAGCCAGAGAGCAACAACCATTGCATCTGGTGATAGTGAACTAGCCATAGAGGCAATGAAAGTACCCAAAACGTCAACTCGGGCAACCAAGACTTCAGGGGTCAGCCCTATGGTTGTATCAGTCACTAACACTGGCACCCCTGCCAGTATCTCGCTGAATCCACCATTCCGGGATTAAGGTGCATCCAAATGAATCTGCAAAGGCCGCGTCTGCGGTACTGAGCCATAGAGCACAAGGAGCACCTTGATATAGTCTTTATCCAGGAACCGTACATGATCAAAGACTAGATCAAAGGACTGTCAGGTGAGCTGCTCTACGACTCCACAAATGAAGGACGACCTCGCGCTTGCACAATGATTAATAGCACTATTAAAGCTATTCCCATTCCAGAATATACGAATAAGGACCTGGCAGCTGCCATTATCCAGATATCCACTGCGGAAGGTAGGTCAGAAGCTGTAATTTGCTCAGCCTACCCCGCGGGCGACTCCACAGATCTCAGTTTCATACCACTGCAGGATCTTCTCGACTGCTGTGGAAGAAGAGGCTCACAAATCATCTTATGCTGTGACGCCAACGCCCACCACACAGCATAGGGAAGCTCGGACATCAACGAAAGAGGTGAGTACCTGTTAGAATTGATTTTCAGGAACAACCTCAATATCATAAGCCGTGGAAATAGTCCCACCTATATGAATAGAATTAGAGAAGAGGTATTAGACCTCACCCTATCCACTTCATTCATAGGCAACTCTATCCTAAACTGGCATGTCTTAACAGAAACATCGATGTCAGATCATCGACAGATCTGTTTCGGCATAAAAGTAGGAGATAGAATTACCAGAACATACAGACAACCGAGAGCGACAGACTGGGACACATATAGCGTAGAAACCGCACAATCAATCGGAAACTGTCCAAACAACGTCAGAGCCATAGACAGCCTCGAACTCAGTTGTGACAGCCTCAATGCTGCCATCCTATCTGCCTTTCACAACGCTTGCCCAGAGAAAGTCAAATCAGGCAATCGTACCACTCCGTGGTAGAACAGCAATCTGGCCAAGCTAAGAGCACTGACCAGAAAACTGTTAAACAGAGCTAAACGGACTGGTGACTGGTGTTAAAAGAAAGATAAATGAAAAACAAAGGCTCCTTCCTTGGTGGGTTGTGTAGGTTGTTGCCACTTTACAATTTCTTGAAGACGCTGGAGATATTCGACGAACCATCTTTGCCAAAACTGTTCGTGCATTTTGCGAAGAAGTTGATATCGGGATAATCTCGAGTCTGGCAGATGAATGAGAGATGGCTCTGGAACAGCATTGATGGGCTCACCAGCGGTAAAATGTCCAGGAGTTAATGCTTCGATACCACTAGGGTCGTCAGTGAGTGGGCAAATGGGGCGGGAATTAAGTACAGCCTCTATCTGCGACAGCAAAGTTGAAAACTCCTCATAAGTTAAGAGAGTCTCGCCGATAGTTCTCTTGATGTGAAGCTTCACAGACTTAACCGCTGCTTCCCATTTGCCTCCGAAGTGTGGTGCTGCCGGTGGATTGAAGATCCATTTTGTTCCATCATTGGCCAATCTGTCGGCTATTTGTTGAGACTCTTTTGAAGCGATGGTAAACAATCTCCGTAATTCTGCATCGGCTCCGACCAAATTGGCGCCACAGTCACTGGTAAGCGTTGCACAAATACCACGGCGGCTTGTAAACCTTTTATATGCAGCAAGAAATCCTTCTGTCGAATAATCTGTTGCTAACTCCAAGTGTACTGCGGAGGATGAAAAGCAGACGAAGACGACGAGATAGGATTTATACGTTTTTGTAGTTCGGCCTCTCCATGCCCTTAAAGTGAACAGTCCGGCGTAGTCTACTCCCGTATGTAAAAAGGGCCTTGATGAAATGGTTCGGCCGACTGGAAGTTGGCCCATCAACTGCTTAGCCATTTCAGCTCGGTTTCGAGTGCAGACGACACAACGATGAACAAATGAGCGTACGGGATTGCGGCCTCCAAGTATCCAAAAATGTCTCCTTAAAGTAGCCAACATCAACTGCACGCCACCACGAAAAGTTGAACGATGCGCGAAATCCAACACGAGTTTCGTAAGCAATGAATCACTCGGTAGAATAACTGGGTGTTTCATATCCGCACCGATTTGGGCATTGCGAAGCCGCCCGCCAATCCGCAGGATTCCCCGTGAATGGAATGTCTATAAATGGAATAAGACGATAAAGAGAACTATTTTTTGATATGGGCTCAAGTTTGGAGAGTTGAGTAAGCTCAGATTCGAAATGAAGGTTTTGTGTAGTTTTAGTCCCAAATATTTTAGCTTCGTCTAGCTCGGATGGTGTAAGTGGTAAAGGTCGATTTGAAGAAGATAATCCTTATGAACGTTGTCGAAAAAGAACTACCGCTCGCATGCACCATGCAGTTATCCGCAGCAGTCTAGTTAGAGATGAATACCGATGAATAAGATCCCAAATTGCGGTGTCTCTTTTAACCAAAGCCACGACGGGTCGATGACGTTCCTCTAGTTCCATGCTTGCATCTGGTGTTGGACAAAGTTGAGGCCAATGGTTTTCACTGAGTTTCAGCCATGACGGTCCCTGCCATCATAGGCTGCTTTCTGCCAATTGTCGCGGCGAAGAACCTATAGATATCAGATCGGCCGGGTTGTCATCACCAGGTATGTGATGCCACTTGGCTTGAGGAAGACCGGATTGAATTTGACTTACCCGATTGCGAACAAAATTCTTCCATCTAGCTGGCTCGCCTTGTATCCAATGCAATGTTGTACTTGAGTCTGTCCACAGATGTATGGCAGTTTCCTGCAGGTTTAGTACGTCGCATGGATGTTGAACAAGTCGCACTAAAAGCAATGCCGCTGATAGCTCTAATCGTGGAGTGGTTACTCGGACAGTCCGTGATCTCTTAGACGTCTTTTCCGTTCTGGTAATTGGCGTCAGCTCTGTTTTAGATGACAAGATAGTTACTTGAGATAGGCTGTTATTGATGACTTTCATGTAGACGACTGCTCCCAGTGCTGCTTTTGAAGCGTCTGCAAAACCATGGAACTCAACAGCTGTGGACAACGGAGATAATCCAAGCCAGCGTGAAACTGAAATCATCGACAAATCCTGAAGTTGACTTATATAGTTTTTCCAACGGACTTCAAGTGGTGGAGGAATTGGTTGATCCCAGTCGAGATCGGCTCGCCACAATTCCTGAATAAACATTTTTGCTCTTAAGACTACCGTAGACAGCTAGCCTAAGAGGTCGAAGGGTTGAGCGGCACGAGACAGAACTAACTGCTTAGTGTAGACACCAGGATCTTGACGCTGAGCTGAGATAAAGATGAAGCGGTCTAGTTTAGGTTGCCAATTGAGACCCAAAGTGCGATGTATGTGATCTTCTTCGATATGTAATGGTGATGAAGATGTGTCTCGATCTTCATTAGAAATATCGCTTAGAAGTGCCTTATCATTAGCCGCCCATTTTTGGAGTTCAAAGCCACCTGCTCTGAAGAGATTTTTTATTTGGTCAATACGATTCTTACCCTTTTCGATAGTACTAGATCCATCATAAATGTCGTCGACATAGGTGTTTCGCTTTATGACGTCTTTCACGTCAAAAAAAACTATGTTTTTCGTCCTCAGCAAGCTGGTGCAATACCCTTATGGCAAGGAGTGGAGCTGACTTCGTTCCATAAGTTACAATCGTTAAGACGGACTTCTTCAAGTCATTATCTTCATCCCAAAGGATTCGCTGAAAATTCCAGTCATCAGGGTAGACTTGGATTCGCTGGAACATTTTAACAACATCAGCAGAGTACGCGAAACGATGAACTCTCCAGCGGGTTAAAACATCAGAAAGGTCAGGTTGTAGTTTTTGACCTTCATACAAGAAGTCGTTGAGCGACATTCCCTTCTCAGTTTTTATGGATCCGTTAAAAACGACCCGCAATTAAGCTGTAGAGCTGCTCTCACGTGAAACGCCATGGTGGGGGAGATAGAAAAGGTGGTCAAGATTTCCATCGGATAACTCGTTTCATGTGTCCTAATCGCTCGTACTGCAACATGAACTTAGAATACTCGGAATGAAATGCTGGATCTCTGCTTAATCTCTTTTGCATTCGATGTAGCAGCTTAAGTGCTGGAGTACGAGAGTCTCTAAAAGCCGGCGGCAGTAATTTGAAGGGCAGTCGAACGATGTATGTACCTCCCTTCCTTGTTCCGAGAATGAGTTGAGCCGAAAATCTCCTCACAATGCTTCTCTTCCGGAGAAAGTTCCCCCTGTCGTACGTCGAAAGATTCCTCTTGCCTCCAAAACGTTTTCACCAACTCATTTAGCTCTTGATCTACATGACAGTTAAGGGACTGAGCTTCAGATTTTACTCTTTCTGATCTTGATGGTGATGATCCAGAAATGATCCACCCCAGAGATGTCTGCTGTGCTATTGGTGCGTGTTTAGGACCTTTAAGCAACCCGTTCTGCAAGATTTGACTATATGTTTCGACTCCATGTATTAGGGCGATACGACCTGGTTGATCAAATTTGGGATCGGCCAGCTCGATGCCCTTTAAATGCGGCCAATCCGTGTTATTGATGGCGGCTGAAGGTAAAAGGTTGGTGAGTTTGGGAAGAACACTGGGAAGAGCATTGAGTGTAAAAGTGAAGTTGTTGATGCATGATTGGAGAGTTAGATTGACTAGTCCCTTCGATAGTTGAGACGCTGATGAATCACCTCCTATGCCAACGATTGACAAAGAAGTGTACGATCGAGGAAGTTGAAGAAGCTGGAGGAGCTATTGTGAAAGGAGATTGACTTCTGATCCTTGGTCGAGGAATGCTCGAACGACATAGGGCTCCCCTGAACGAGAGATACTTCTCATCAATTCAGTTGCAAGTATTGTCGTTTGCTTCAGAGCTTGATCGGCGCAAACCAAATGTGTTGAAGCGCTAGAACGATAATTATTGTTAGTCGATATTTGATTTGGCTCATGCCTGATGTGGTTGTGGTCGAAATGTTGGCTTGATGAATGCTTGTGTGATGATTGCCGGACACATCTAACAACGCTTTTTGAAATGACACAAACTCAATTAATGAGGGCCGAGGCAATCGTAGCATAGGTGAAGATCTTTCAACAGATGTTGTGATAGAGTCTTTGATTGATAACCTGGGCAAGAGGAAATGTAATGTTCGCCTTTGCAACTTGAACATTACCGTTTTTCCTGTTGATAGGAAGCATGATGCGATTTTGCTCTCAGTTGATGTTTAGACATGGGACCAGATGGCTTCTTTACATATCCAGCTGAAGTTGCACGTTCGTACGCCTGTAACGAGCGAATACGTGTTATTATGAATGACTTTAAATTTTTCCAAGATGGAGGTTCTCTTGATGATTCCAATGAATTTTCCCATTCTTTCACAGAAGCAGCGTCTTCTTTGCGAGAGACCAAGTGTATCAAAACGTCATCCCACTTGGCGACATCACGACCAAGATCTTCTAAGGAACCAAGCGCCTGGTTGATATCGTTGTACAATGCTTCGAGTTCGGTAGAAGATTCGCGAGTTACAGCTCTCGCAGAGAAGAGAGCTTGCACGGCGGAATCGACAAGCACTCTTTTGTTGTCATAATATGACACCAAGTCGTCCCACGCTACTTGAAAGTCTGACGCGGTGGTTGAAAGGTTTTGTAGGCGCTGGTGAGCCTTATCCATGAGACATCCCTTTAGGTAATGGAGCTTTGTGACACATGTTAGCGATGGATCGGCACCTATAACTGCCATGAATGTGTCTTTGAATGGAAGCCAGTCAGAGAACTCTCCATTGAATGTTGGTAATCGGAGTTGCAAGAAGCGAACGATAGATGCGGTTGATGGACTAGCTGATATTTCGGTGAGTTGTTTACCGTTGGGGATGGACTCGGCTTCCAATTCATCCAGTCGAGTGGACATGTGCTCCATTGCTTCCAAATAGTTCTCCTCACACTCGCGATACATTTTGTTAGCGAAATTCTTGGCGTACTTCCATCTTCAAAGCTGCTTTGATAGAAATCAGTGACTGATGATTTTCCTTAAAGGAACTCCAAATTTCACAACAAAGGGCACTTTTTCGAGACTGGATTCTCTGCCTGGTGAGAATTGTTCCGGTTCCTAGTTGATCAGTTCGAAGAGCTCAAGCTGTTGCTCCAGTATTGCGGAAAGTTGATTAGCATGCGGAGTCTTCGACATGTATTTTCATAGGAAAATTCTATTTGGCTAAATCGAAGAATGCGGCTCGAAGGACCAGAATGTTAAAAGAAAGATAAAGGCACATTTTTGTAAGATTACTTTACTATTCGTCGATTAGAGAACAAAGAAAAACGTACCGCACGTAAGACGTGCCACAGCAAGAAGAAAAAAAAATTGTGGAAGTGACGTTTGTCACTTTGACAGCAAGCCGACTTCAACTTCTGGTAGTGTTCGATTAGACATAGAACTCTTAACAACTGGACACAGTACCGTGCCTCACTCACCAACTACAACCAAGGGATTAGAAGAGCCAAAAGAGACGCATGGGATAAGTTATGCAGTAGTCTATCAGACATTCAGAGCAGCGCTCGTATCCACAGAGTTCTCGCCAAAGAGCACACTAACGAAATTGGACTGTTGAGGAGAGCAGATGGCACTTATGCGGAAAATGGTACAGAAGTACTCCAAACTCTGACCAGTACGCACTTCTAAGACTCCAACATCAACCTCCAATCTCCCTAACATACCTCTGCAGATCAGGGTAACTAGACCCAACAGGGAGGATTGGAAGAGAGCACGAACGATTTTTCACGAGGGAAGCATAAAATGGGCCATTCATTCATTTGACCCATACAAATTCCCGGGGATGGATGGCATCTTCCCAGCCCTCCTTCAGAAAGGAAGTGCGCAAATCAGCCCCATGCTTATCAACATCTTTAGAATCAGCTATGCATGGGGATGCATACCAACGAGCTGGACAGAGGTAACGGTAAAATTCATTCCCAAAGTAGGCCGTAGACCTGCCTAAGTCCTACCGACCGACAAGCCTTACCTTTTTTTTCCTACAAACAATGGAAAAAATTCTGGATAGGCATATCAGGGACGGTGCCTTGAAAAAATCACCACTTCACAAAAACCAATATGCCTACCAGCCTGGGAAATCGACCACGCATTCTCTTCAGGAGCTTACAGGCCGGATCAACAAATCCCTGAGGGTGCTTTCGACCCTCTTACTTACTTTGATGGCGCTACAGTTCGGGGTGAACCAGAGCCTCAACCAACAAGCCTTTCCAGCCGGCCCGATCATTGGGCAGCTGCTTCCAGGATTTGTAGAGGGATACCTTAGTTTTTCGAGAAAGGGGTCTACTACTCAATTGCCTCTTGAGCCCAAAGAAGCAGCGGTTGGAAAGAGTTATTCTGCGTTTTATCTCAAGCCTGGTGTCGTTGCTGCTTGTCACTATTGAGCCAAGGTAGACGAAATCCTTGACTCATTCAAAAATATAGCTGTCGAAGGTGACGTACTGACCAAGACGTCGGTGTTGTGTGTCCTTCTTTGATGACAACATATATTTGGTCTTGTCCCTATTTACCCTTAGACCCACTTTAGCCGCTTCTGCTTCATTGATTGCGAACGCCTCATTGACGTCCAGCTTTGTTCGTCCAATAACGTCAATGTCATCTGCGTAGACAAGCAATTGTGTGGACTTGAAGTAGATCGTGCCTCTTGTATTGGCCGTAGAGTTCCGTACGATCTTTTCAAGAATAATGTTAAAGAAATCACATGACAGTGCGTCGGCCTGTCTAATACCTTTTTTAACATCAAAGGAGTCGGTTAGTTCACCTCCGACCTTAATGGAGCAGCGAGAGTTCTCCATAGTCATCCCGCACAGTCTGACGAGTTTGGCAGGAATGTTAAAACATGACTTGGCTCTGTATAGCTCGTCTCTATAAACACTGTCATACGCGGCTTTAAAGTCGACAAAATCTGCCGTAGTGTAAATATTAAGTCTATCGTGGATTTTCCACAATGGCAGGAACCAGATTGTCCATGAACGGTTTCAGGCGCTTACACAGTACGGCAGAGAGGATCTTGTACGCAAAGTTCAGGAGACTTATCCCTCTGTAATTGGCGCAGCCATAGGGGTCTACTTTCTTATGGACCGGACAAACGATGCTGAGATTCCATTCATCCGGCATGAGTTGGTGAATGTTCCTAAACAGCTCGTCGCTAGCTGCTTTAAGCAGTTCCGCGGGAAATCCGCCTGCTCCAGCAGCTTTATAAGACTTAAGTTTCGATATCGCTATCTTAACATCGTCTAGGTAGTGTGGTCGGATTTTCCTTCATCTTCGTCCATTGTGAATGGTTCGCTCTGCCCGACGGCGGCATTTTGACTATCATCGCCGTTATACAGTCTGCAGAAGTGGTCCTTCCACAATCTCAGCATCGACTGTGACTCCACTACTAGTTGTCCGTGCTCATGCCTGCAGGCTTCTGCTCTGGCTTTATAGCCTTGGCATGTTCGTTTTATTTTCTGGTAAAATTTTCGAACGTCGTTCCTGCAGTAACATCTCTCCATCTCCTCCATCTCCTCGATCTCGCGCTTCTCGTGCTTCTTCTTTTTCTTTCTCAAAAGCGCATGCTCCCCCCTCCTTTTCTGTTCATAGAGCTCGCGGGCAGCTCTCGTCCGTCGATGCAATGTGGCCATGTATGCATTCTGTTTCTCTACATGGGCCTGTCTGCACTCATCATCAAACCAGAGGTTTCTCGACGGTGGTGACTCGAAACCGTGTACATCTGAGGCGGCCTCTCTAATGGCGTTCTGACAGCGACTCCATTCCTGTTCTATGGTTTCTGCAGATTGCATCGGGACTTGAGAGACCTTGAGGGAGACTTGATCGGCGAAGGTCCTGGCGGCCTCCTGCGATTGCAGCTTTCCGACGTTAAATTTTGGTGTTCTTACTCGACTCCGTTGATTGCGAGAAATTCGCATCCGTACCTTGGCTGCAACAAGTTGATGATCCGAGTCGATGTTGACTCCTCGAAAGGTTCGGACATCTAGGATGCTGATGTCCGATCGCAATATGATCAATTTGGTTGGTTGTCGATTGATCGTAACATCGCCAGGTCCCCTTATGGATTTTGAGGTGTGGAAATCGTGTACTTGCTATGCACGATTATGTCCCGCCATAAAGTCCACTTTCCAAGGCTGTATTTTCCAATGACCCGTTCAAAGATAGCTTCCTTACCCAGCTTCGCGTTGAAATCTCCTAGAAAGATTTTGGTGTCATAGCTGGGGTATTGCGCATACGTTCTGTCTAGGAGATCATAGAAGTCGCCTTTATGTCGGTCATCTTTCTCCTCTGTGGGGGCGTGGACACATAATAAACTTATATTGCCGAGATTGGTCCTCATGCTGATAGTTATGAGGCGTTCGCCTACATACTGAAAGCCTAAGACTTTTTTCCTGAGTCTGCCTCCGCATCCGAATAAGCGGTGTTTATTTTCTCTGTAGCAGTTTCCGTAGTAGATATCACAGTTTTTCATCCGCTTTTTGCCTGGCCCATCCCTTCGCACTTCTTGGAGCGCGGTAATGTCTGCCTTATAGCAGTCCAAAGAGTTGACCAGTTGTTCGGCTGCACCTGGTCTGTCGTAGGACCTAACGTTCCAGGTGCAAATCCGAAATTCGTTTCCTTTTTGACGTTTGCGGGGGTCGTCAAGATGTACTTCGTCCGTATTCGAGGCTATTGGTTGTTTCTGAACAAGTTTTTGTTTTACGCGATAGGGATGTTAACAACTCCTCATGCTTTCGAGGAGTCAGATTCGTATAATCACAGGCATCCTTATTGGAGACTGCCCAGTCAACAAACACCTCAGAACCATGGGCATTGTACAAGATGACACTTGCAGAATGTGTAACGAGGACAAGGGAACATCTGAGCACATACTGTCACACTGTAACTGCCTTGTCAGTACATGTCATCGTCACTTAGGCAAGTATCGGGTTTTCCAATAAGGACTTGGCAACTCTTTTTTTAAATAAAATTTCTATAATTTGCAGTCGTTGCTCGTTCGTGTACTTTACCACGATGAAAATGTTGAGTTTGCTGAATATATTGACAATGACAGTTCGATGATTAGTGGAAAGGTGCGTTCACAAATTGAATTCATATTTGTTAATTCCCTATTGGAAAACGCTCAAAAGCATACTAAGCTTTATTATGAACTCAGGATTTTTGAATGAACTGCAAGTGGGGGATATCACAATAGGCCCACTAGTGGCTGCAGTAGTCAGACGACCCTAATCCCTAATCCACTCTAACTCTAAGGTCTTCCTTCTAAGGGTATCATTGAGAACCGCATACTCGTATGATTATCCTAATATCTCAGACCGCATGAAACATTATAGATTTCCCGACCTCAGATCTGAGAAAACAACGCGCGTTGACAGTATACGAGTATTCTCATTCCATACTCGTAGGACGTGGGAATCTGTTTTGCTCGGCTTTTCTGTCTACACAAAATAGCGAGATGCCTATGCCTTTCCTCAACTAAAACGTATCTATTGGCAATAAAAGATTGAATTGCCCCGTCACTTTTAAAATGTCCATGCCTTTCATCATTCGAATTATGACTTTGAATACAAGTATCACATTCCAATCTGTGACATCTTAACATGGTGTTAAATGATTTACTATCCAATTGCCTCGTTCTAGTGTTCAAGGGGTTGACAAGATGACATCGTTTAACAGCAACCAGATGTCGATATCCACCTCACACGCTCTGACGGCAGCCAGTGCAGCTATTAGAACTACTTCTACTAGTACGAGTATATCTCATTCAAATGCTGAGGGATAGAGCAAAAATAGATTTTAATTGCTCTTCAAAGGTTAATGCTTTGACAGTGTGCTTGCTCGCCTGTCCGTTCGTTCATGCCGCGCTGTATGCGCAATATCATGATCAAACGAATATCTATTTATATGCAGCTGCCGAACGGTGGGTTTTCATGGATCGCCTAGACCAGGTATCTGTATCTAATAGACAAATTTAGAGTTGAATACCAAATGAGATATGCAAATCCAAGAGATTTGATGCAGTACACCGCGGATCAGCAGGTTCTATGGTGTAATGGTTAGCACTCTGGACTTTGAATCCAGCGATCCGAGTTCAAATCTCGGTAGAACCTTCTCAACTCGAGTTTTTTTGTTTTTTTTTTTTTTTTTTGTTTTCTTCAGAAACACACTTACACCACTGCCTTCTAGAAGGTCCTTTCAAACTGAATCTGCTGAGTTGCTTTATTTCAACTAAATTATTTAAGTCCAGATTTTCTATTTAGTAGTGTAATTTGGCATACAGTCTTTCTCTGGTGGTCTTTCTGGGGTCGGTACACACGCCCAATCGACGGCGATGCCCTCGTCTAGTGGATAAGCAACACACAAATCACCACATTCGGGTGCATGTGCACAGAAACACTGCTCTCCACCGCATCTACATGCTCTCTTCTTTCCCGACTTCATTAATGTTTGAGTTTCCAGCATTCTCATTCCACATGGATCGGGTAGAGAACAAGAATACTTTCTGCCTTCTTCAAGAAGTTTCTTATGGAACTTGAACTTCGCTTCGTCTTCTTTAGGCAGTTGACTGGCATAGACTTTGAATCCTTTACCGCCAAACGGTCGACATTTGGTGCAGAAGCAACAATTGCAGGATTTAGTCTCCTTACGGCGACTTTCCCGAAATCTCTCGATATAACTGCAGTAAGTCGTTTTGATTTTATTCTCAAGCGTCTTTCTCTCAAATTCAGTGAGTCCTTTAGTACTGGCGTATGTGACAGCCGACTTTTGTGCTGCTTCGACCCATTGGGATTCATCGATAAATTCAAGATTGTACGCTTCAACCTTTTGCTTGTAGTAGAAGGCTTTGAATGCTCTCTTGATGATGGCATAGGCGAGGTGAGCCTCGATGCGGGACATTCTGCATTTTCGTCCTAGATCAAGGAAAACGTCTTCTTTGTAGAGTTTCTTGAGTAACACATCGTTGAGTGGATCAGAAATAATATCGTAGTGAAGGAAGGCATATAAAATGACCTCGGCAGCTGCTTCAGCTTTACACGGATGGATACCACAGATGATTAGCACACGTACTACTGTATCGGCACAGTCGAGAAGTCGCTCGACAAATTGTTTGGATTTTGCTATTTGACGTATGCAATTGCAGGGCGATTTTGGTGGGTTGTGAAAACGCGCACATTCATCCGCCTCGCATATACAGCTACATTTGAATTTTGCCTCCTTGCTGCCGGACATGTTTATTAAAAAATGATTTATAAAGTTTAAATCTGAAGTCGAGTTTCTATGACATTCGGCTCACAACTGAATAGATCGATGTGGCAGAGAATACACAGATCTGAAGAGTATATTCTGATATGTTTCCTAAATGTAGTTCTCCTCTGAATATGGTGTTTAAGCTGACTATAGACCGTTTCCACGTCAAATTTTCGACAGTCTAATCACGAGTTAAAAAAAAAAAAAACGAAAAAAAGAACAATAATCTTCGGCTCTGTACAAGGAATGTTAGGGCCCCAAACAGACCACGTGCAACTGAACAACTTACGGACGCTCTAGACCGCTCTAGATGACAAACTGCGACATCTACTACGGCGACTGCTATAGGGGGCGAGGAAAACGATTGTTCGGATGCGGAATTGTTGTTCGAGGCGGACTAAGGCAAAAAGTCGTAAACTTTCGGCATGTGAGCGAACGCCTCATAACGATCCGTATTAAGAGTAATTTTTCTAACATCAGTCTGATATGCGTCCACACCCCCACGGAGGACAAGGATGACTCCCAGCTATAACATCAAAATTGTACTTGGAGATTTCAATGGTTAGCTGAGTAAGGAAAGCAACTTTGAACGAGTTATCGGCAAACGCAGCTTTATTCTAACTTCCTTCTAACCAGTATGCGCTTCCCGCACCTCGATATACACAAAGGCACCTGACGGTCACCAGACCAATCAATCACTAACCAGATTGATTACATTGCGATCGACGTCAAACAATCCTCCACTATTCTTGATGTTCGAACTGTCCGGGGAGCTAACATCGACTCGGACCATTATCTTCTAGTAGCCAAGTTGCGCCTACGGATATCACGAACGCAGCGAAGCTTAGTAAGAATACAAAGTTATGACGTCGGACAGCTACTATCACCAGAAACCGCCCGTGCTTTTACCAATCGCGTCTCTGTTAAACTCTCTCATACACCTCAACCCTCCACACAGTCAACAGAATAACAGTAGAACCCTTGCAAACGAGCCCTGAAAAGCACTGCATCTGAAGTATTGGGCTTCAAGATTTGGGATTCACATGGCAAAGCAGAAGGCATGTAGGGCCTCGCTGCATATAAGAACAAGAGTAGTTCGTAAGCACCGTGGCGCAGTGGGTAGTGTGTTGGCCTCGGACGCCGACGACACGGGATCGAATCCCAACACAGCCATGTCATCGAACGTGTTTTTCACATGTTTTTCACGCTCGATGTAGTAGTAAAATTGTCATGAAAAGCTTATCGGAAATTCTGCAGGACAGTAGGTCCCTTTCACCTATGTATGTATGTTGGCGTTACAGTCCATGAAGGACCAGAGTCGAGTTCTCTCAATCACCCATGTTGTGTGTGATTTAATTTTCCCATAGGTGAAACGGACCTACAGTTTATTGCCCGTTCCGAACGGCGAATTTCGAGAACCTTTTTTTTCATGACAATTTTTGTCAGGGGGTTTTGTCAGAACCCCGCTGAGGAGAAACTTCGTGAAACACCTTTGATGACATGGCTGTGTCGAGATTCGATCATTGGCGTCAGAGGCCAACACACTACCCACTGCGCCACGGCGATTCACCTATGGGAAAATGAAATCACACACAAAATGAGTGATTGAGAGAAGTTCGGCTTAGGTCCTTCATGGACTGTAACGCCAACATACATAATATTACAGTAGCTCGTGAGCTCTACGAGTTAAAAAGAAGGGAGGAGCATAAGCGCATAAGCTTCTCAGGAGAAAGAAGACGCTCGAAAGTTTAATCAACAGATAAAACGAGCATGCCAAGGTTATAAAGCCAGAACGGAAGACTGTAAAGATGAAAACGGACACCTAGTAGTGGAATCGCAATCGATGCCGAGAATATGAAAAACCCGCTTCTGCAGACTATATGACGGCGATGTGTGATGATATACCCCCCTCAGGCAGAATGATCCATTTCTTAACGATGAAGATCGCAGAGAATTCCGTCCGCCTGACCTCGACGAAATTAAGATCGCCATATCGAAACTTAAGTTGAATAAAGCTGCTGACGCAGACGGACTGTCTGCTGAGCTCTTCAAGGCAGCTGGGGATGACCTGGTTAGGAGCATGCACCGGCTCATCTGTAAGATATGGTCAAAGGAAACCATGCCCGAGGAATGGAGTCTCAGCATCGTATGCTCGATCCACAAGAAAGGAGACCCCTCTGACTGCGCCAACTACAAAGGAATAAATCTTCTTAACATCGCCTACAAAATCTTCTCTGCCGTTTTGTGTGAATGCCTGAAGCCTTTTGTAAATAAGCTGATCTGTCCTTATCAATGTGGCTTCAGGCCAAGGAAGTCCACCATCGACTAAATCTTCACACTGCGGCAGATCCTGGAAAAAAAACAATCAATTTCAAGTCGACACTCACCACCTATTTGTTGACTTCAAAGTCGCATACGACAGCGTAATTAGAGACGAGCTATACAACGCTATGTCTACCTTTGCCATACCTGGTAAGCTCATCAGGCTATGCAGGATGACTTTGGAGAATGCTCGCTGCTCCATCCGAATCGATGAACACCTTACCGTTAGTTTTGAGGGCGATGCGCTGTCGTGTGATTTCTTCAACAACATATTGGAAATGATTGTGCAAAAATCACTGGCACAATCTATTTGAAATCCTCGCAACTCCTTGCATACGCCGACGATATTGACATAATAGGTAGATCACGGCGAGATGTCAATGAGGCGTTTGCGAGTATTGAGATGGAGGCGGCGAAAATTGGTTTGACAGTAAACGAGGGCAAAACTAAATATATGCTGTCATCAAAAAAGGACGCTCACCACCGACGTCTCGGCCAGAACGTTTGTATAGGCAGATATAGGTTCGAGGTAGTTAAGGACTTCGTCTACCTTGGCTCCACAGTGACCTGGAACAACGACATCAGTTCCGAAATCAAGCGCAGAATCACTCTTGCCAATCGCTGTTTCTTTGGGCTCAGGAGGCAACTGAGTAATAGAGCCCTCTTCCGAACGACAAAGTTGACTCTATATAAGAGCCTAATCATCCCAGTCCTGTTGTACGGCGCAGAAGCATGGACACTATCAAAAACGGATGAGGAGGCCCTTGGTCGGTTCGAGGGAAAGATTTTGCGCGTGATATTCGGGCCTATAAACGCAGACGAGGGATGGAGGAAAAGATTCAACCACGAACTTTACGGGCTGTACAGCGACATGAGTCTAGTCAGGCGTCTACGGATTCAACGCCTAAGATGGCTGGGCCATGTAGAGGGAATGGACACCACAGTTCCAGCCCGGAGAGTCTTTGAATCCAACCCCGATGGAAGGGGTGGAAGAGACCTCAGCCAACTGGCTGTGCGGCAATGGAAAAGGCTAGCAAAAGATCGTGCTAGTTGGAGGGGCATGTTGGTTGAGGCACAGGTTCACCCCGAACTGTAGCGCCCGTTAAGAGGAGGAAGTCGAATGCGGCAGGCCATCAATGAGGCGTTTTCTGGCATTGAAGCGGAGGCGATCGAAATTAGTCTGGGGGTAAATGATGGCAAAACTAAATATACGTTGTCGTCAATAGACGCACAACGCCGACGTCTTGGCCAGAATGTCACTCTTGGCAGCTATGACTTTGATGCAGTCAAGAATTTCGTCTACCTTGGCTCACTGGTATCAAGCGGCAACGACACCAGCGCTTAGATTAGATGACTTCGGGCTCAAGAGGAAAATGAATAGTAGAGGTGACCCTCAATAAGCCCTTAGTCAACCCGGTCCTTCTTTATGGCGCAGAAGCCTGGACCTTATTAAAAATGGATGAAGAGGCCCTTGGTCGTTTCGAGATGAAAATCCTGGACATCGGTTCCGTTTGTGTTGACATAGAGTGGAGGAGAAGATCCAACCAAGAACTTTACAGGCTGTACAGCGACATCGACCTAGTATGACGATTACGGATCTAGCGCCTAAGATGACTAGGCCATATAGAGCGAATGGATAGCACAGCTCCGCCCCGAAGAGGCTTCGACACCAACCCCGAGGAACGACGTTGCCGAGGACGGCCGGAATAAGGTGGCGCACACAAATGGAAAGGGACTTTAACTAACTGGAAGTGCGACACTGGAAACAGCTAGCAATAGATCGTGCTCGCTGGAAAGGCTTGTTGGTTGAGGCCCAGATTCAACCCGAACGGTAGCTCCACCTTTTTGTTATTGTTTTTTTTTTTTTTTTATTAAGGGGTCAGTGCTTACGAACAGCACGAGGCACTGCGATCTTTAAAATTCTATTGTGCCTACTAACAGATTAGCCGAGGAGCTTCTGCACTTCCTTAATGAAGTTGAGAATGCTTCTGGTAGGAGCTGAGATGAATTTCACTGAGAAGGATACGTTTCCTGAGATGGCAGTGAGCAGCACACTCACACAGCACGTGCTCTGCAGTCTCTTAGTCCTCAAGACGACACTCAGTTTCAGACGAGAGGTTCATTTTGTTGACATGATATCTCAGACCACCCGAGTTCTTCTGATAGCTACTCTATTAAGTTAAGGGTATGTTACTAGAGTGTTTGTTCAGGGGCCGTTTAAATCGTTTCGATTGGCGAAGTCTGTGAATGGTGTTCCAAAAGGACAGGTGTTGCGATTTTTCCCCACTTGTTTAAGAAGATGTTGATCTTAGACTCGGGAGTGCAGGGCCTGTTTATCTTTCGCTGGAACCTTTCCTGGCGAGTTGATTGACGATTTCACTGCCTTTAATGCGTTTGTGCCCTGGCACCCACCACAACTTGACTTTGTTTCTTTGCATACCTTAACGATTTTTGAGTTCATGCTGTACGAACTCAGCGCTATAAGTGCTGCTTGGCTATCAGAGAGTATACTGATGGTTACTCCTCTTATGCCAGTATAATTTCCATTTCCAATTGTACATTAATACGAGTATTACAGAAGAAAGATATAAAATGTCAAATCTCTGTTATGCGAAATGAAAATATCTATCTATCTCTCATAGCGTTATTGTCTGCTGTTATAAAGTAGTTGTCCACGTTGCATGTTTATCATTTGAGTGAAATTTGATTAATTGCTTGTTTTTAGTACAAAACAAAAAGAAAAAAAGTCTAATCGAAAGCGATGGACCTACACTTTCGCTCAGCTCAAGGTTCTACCGAGATTTGAACTCGGATCGCTGGATTCAAAGTCCAGAGTGCTAACCATTACACCATAGAACCAACGTGACGTGTGCTGTCTCAAGTTGGTTGTTATTGCCAGCGACGCGACAAACGTAAATAATGAAAAGAAATAAAAATATGTATCTGGGTAGCTGATTAACATATGTACAGGTATGTAGATACATACATACGTATATATACATTCGTGACCAACAGAACAGAATAGATGTCGACAAGCGAAAGGAATAATGGCACTGGCCTGGCCAGTAATAGTTTATTTTGTATGGCATAGGTGGTTACAAGATGTCACAGATATTTCCTAGAAATACTATACGTACATATGTATGCACTGGTGCGTTGGAAGGGTGCCTGCGTAGTTGACTTGCAAAAAGCCTCCGACACAGTATAATTGGAGGGACTTTATTACAAGGTTAAAAGATTGGGCAGACCCGTTGTGCTGCTTCGAGGGGAGTTTACCCCCCTACTCGTGGGACCACTTTTTTTGTTGTTTTTTTTTTTTTTTGTG
The DNA here is from genome assembly GCA_951905685.1 of Eumerus sabulonum. Classification (NCBI taxonomy): domain Eukaryota; kingdom Metazoa; phylum Arthropoda; class Insecta; order Diptera; family Syrphidae; genus Eumerus; species Eumerus sabulonum. The sequence continues at coordinate 238,000,609 of OX645060.1, forward strand.
AAAGCATCTACTACTTGTTGGAGCACTCAGGCGCATGTACTGGTCCCGTCCAGCTGAGACAAACCGTTCTTTGGAGTTTGGTGAAAGAGGCTACGACATGTTTGCGTTTTACTCTGTTCCAACGGACAACCGATGCTATGAGGTTATAGGTCTTATCATTGCCGTGTAGATCCAGAGGACCCCATGTTTTGCCAAAAGCTCCTTTGCATTGCCAGAAAGCTGACAGCGCTTTGGTGGGTTTTGACTCAACATGCTTTGACCAGAGAAGCTTGCTGTCTAAGATGACTCCTAGATACTTAGCCTCCTTGGATATCGGGATGGAAGTGCCTTTTAGTACCAGCTGAGTCATATCAGTATTTTTTCTCCTTCTCGTGAAAAGAACGACATCGGTCTTAAGAGGATTGACCGACAGCCCATATCTGGTACACCAACCATCGATCACATTTAGTGCCGCCTGTGCTTTGAGACGGACAGTCGCTAAGCATGAGCCGACAGAAAGAACGGCGACATCATCCGCATAGGCCTGGGCATTGAGAGCATCAAGCAGAAAGCCGATCACCATCCATGCACCATAACAGCGGAGACAGGACGCCAACTTGCGGGCAGCCCGTGTTTACGCCGGATTTGACCCATTGGTCGAGGCCTGCATCAGCGGTCAATGTCCTGTGCACAAGCATTGCTTTTATCCACAAGACCCGTGCTTCATCTACGCCATGATGTCTGGCAGCGTTGCACATGCTGCCGAATGTTGCGTTATCAAAAGCTCCCTCAATGTCGATGAAGATGACCATCGCGTACTCTTTCCTTTGGAGCGCGCATTCAATTCTCCCGACTAGGTTTTGAAGTGCAGTCTCGCAGGATTTTCCGCACTGATAGGCATGTTGCATCTCCGAAAGAGGAAGAGTTCGAAGGGCAACTTTGCGCACGTGCATCTCTACCATATATCCGCTTTTCAGCAGGAAGGATGTTAGACTTACTTACTTATTTTGATGGCGCTACAGTTCGGGGTGAACCAGGGCCTCAACCAACAAGCCTTTCCAGCCAGCACGATCTTTGGCCAGCCGCTTCCAGTGCCGCACGCCCAGTTGGTTGAGGTCCCTTTCCACCTGTGCGCACCACATTAAATGCGGTCGTCCTCTGCTGCGTCGTCCATCGGGTTAGGAGTCGAAGGCTCTTCGGGCCGGAGCGGTGATGTCCATTCGCTCTACATGGCCTAGCCATCTTAGACGTTGGATCCGAAGACGTCTAACTAGGCCGATGTCGCTGTACAGCCTGTACAGTTCTTGGTTGCATCTCCTCCTCCACTCTCCGTTTACACAAACGGATTTGTGCAGAATTTTCCTCTTGAAACGCCCAAGAGCATCTTCATCCGTTTTTGATAACGTCCAAACCTCAGCGCCGTAGAGGAGGACCGGGATGATTAAGGTTTTGTAGAGGGATACCTTAGTTTTTTTAGAGAGGGCTCTACTACTCAAATGCTTCTTGAGCCCAAAGAAGCAGCGGTTGCCAAGAGTTATTCTGCGTTTTATCTCAGCGCTGGTGTCGTTGCTGCTTGTCACCATCGAGCCAAGGTAGACGAAGTCCTTGACTACTTCAAAAATATAGCTGATGAAGGCGAAGTACTGACCAAGACGTCGGTGTTGTGTGTCTTTCTTTGTTGACAGCATATATTTGGTCTTGTCCCCATGTACCCTAAGACCCACTTTAGCCGCTTCTACTTCAATGCTTGCGAACGCCTCATCGACGTCTCGCTTTGTCCGTCCAATAAAGTCAATGTCATCTGCGTAGGCGAGCAATTGTGTAGACTTGAAGTAGATCGTACCTCTGGTATTGGCCGCAGAGTCCCGCACGATATTTTCGAGAATAATGTTAAAGGAATCACATCACAGTGTGTCACCCTGTCTAAAACCTTTTTTAACATCAAAGGGGTCGGTTAGCTCACCTCCGACCTTAAAGGAGCAGCGAGAGTTCTCCATAGTCATCCTGCACAGTCTGAGGAGTTTGGCAGGAATGTTAAAACACGACCTGGCTCTGTATAGCTCGTCTTTATAAACACTGTCATACGCGGCTTTAAAGTCGACAAAATCTGCCGTAGTGTAAATATTTGGTCTATTGTGGATTTTCCTGGCCTGCCATCCACAATGGTAGGAACCACATTGTCCATGAACGGTTTTAGGCGCTTACGCAGTACGGCAGAGAGGATCTTGTACGCAAAGTTCAGGAGACTTATCCCTCTGTAATGGCGCACCCATAGGGGTCTACTTTCTCATGGACCGGACAAACGATGCTGAGATTCCATTCATCCGGCATGAGTTGGTGAATGTTCCTAAACAGCTCATCGCTAGCTGCTTTAAACAGTTCCGCGGGAAGTCTGTCTGCTCCAGCAGCTTTATAAGGCTTAAGTTTCGATATCGCTATCTTAACATCGTCTAGGTCGTGTGGTCGGATTCTCCTTCGTTTCGTCCCTTGTGAATGGTTCGCTCTGCCCGACGGCGGCGTTTTGACTATCATCGCCGTTATACAGTCTGCAGAAGTGGTCCTTCCACAATCTCAGCACCGACTGTGACTCCACTACTAGTTGTCCGTGCTCATCCCTACAGGCTTCTGCTCTGGCTTTATAGTCTTGGCATGTTCGTTCCTGCAGTAACATCTCTCCATCTCCTCGACGAGGATTTGAAAAAGATTGTGCCTCTTGTATTGGCCGGTGATTTTTGCACAATCATTTCCAATATGATGTTGAAGAAATCACACGACAGCGCATCGCCCTGCCTAGATCCTTTTTTGACATCAAAACTAACGGTAAGGTGTTCACCGATTCGGATGGAGCAGCGAGCATTCTCCAAAGTCATCCTGCATAGTCTGATGAGTTTACCAGATATGGCAAAGGTAGACATAGCGTTGTATAGCTCGTCTCTAATTACACGACAACGACATGCGGCTTTGAAGTCGACAAATAGGTGGTGAGTGTCGACTTGGAATTCATTGGTTTTTCCAGGATCTGCCGTAGTGTGAAGATTTGGTCGATAGTGGACTTCCCTGGCCTGAATCCGCACTGATACGGACCTATCAGCTTATTTATAAAAGGCTTCAGGTGTTCACACAAAACGGCAGAAAAGATTTTGTAGGCGATGTTAAGGAGACTTATTCCTCTGTAGTTGGCGCAATCAGGGCGGTCTCCTTTCTTGTGTATCGGGCATACGATGCTGAGACTCCATTCCTCGGGCATGCTTTCCTCTGACCATATCTTACAGATGAGCTGGTACATGTTCCTAACCAGGTCATCCTCAACTGCCTTGAAGAGCTCAGCAGACAGTCCGCCAGGGCCGTTACATGGTATTTATTCTACATTTAACACCCCACCTGTTGAAGCCTCACCAATGTCCAATACATCTAATTAATAGCAGGCCTTCGGAAAGTTCCGGTAGATGTCCTCACTTAAGCCGAACGAATTTGGTTATCCTTACCTGGGAATACTTTCGTGATTCTTCCCCTCAACCACTTGCTCCTCGGAACTTCAGCATCGTACACTATCACCAAGTCCCCTTCCTTGAGCGATGACGTACGCTCGGTCCACTTACACCTTCTTGTGAGTGTTGGCAAGTACTCCCGCGTCCACCTTCTCCAGAACCGGTCCTTGATCTGTTGGCTTACCCTTCACAGAGAGCTTTCATGTCCACTGGTTCGGGAGTCTGGGTCGAATTCACTCTGTCGACGAGAAAGTGATTGGGCGTCAACGGTTCCTCCTCCTCGGGTGACACTGGTAGATGGGTGAGTGGCCGACATGCCATTTTACTACTAGATATCCGTTCTCATCCCTGCAGGCTTCCGTTCTGGCTTTATAACCTTAGCATGTTCGCTTTATCTCTTGATTAAACTTTCGAACATCACGCCTGCAGTAACACCTCTCCAAATCGTCAATCGCGCGCCTCTCGTGTTCTTTCTTCTTTCTTCTGAGAAGCTTATGCTCCTCCCTTCCTTTTAACTCGTAGAGCTCACGAACTGCTCTTGTTCTTTTATGCAACGAGGCTTTATATGCATCCTGCTTCGCTGTGTGAATCCTGCTGCACTCGCCATCGAACCAGGTGTTTCTTCGTGATGAAGCCTTGAAGCTCAAAACTTCGGATGCAGAGCTATTCAGGGCTTGTTTGCAAAGGTTCCACTGCTGTTCTTTTGACAGCGTGAAAGTGTATTGGAGAGCTTAAGGGAGACGCGATCGGTAAAAGCACGAGCGGTTTCTGGCGATAGTAGCTTTCCGACGTCTTAACTTTGTATTCTTACTCTACTCCGCTGCGTTCGTGATATCCGTAGGCGCATCTTGGCTACTACAAGATAGTGGTCCAGGTTAATGTTAGCTCCTCGGAAAGTTCGAACATCAAGAATAGTGGCTCTAATGGCGCTTGCTGTGGAAACGGTTCTAACACTAAAATGTTTATGAAAAGAGAACATGATAATGAAGGAGACCAAGTGCCTGACTAAAATACCCTGCGAATTCCCTTATTATTTATCCATAGCCTCGATAAGGATGGTAATTCTTTCGTTCATTGGGGGTCCTGTTGCTCTATGATACTAGCTACGCACATCACTTACTGACCCGGTAACTAATACCTTTAGCTAAAGAGCTAGTCACAAATGTGATGTCAACTATGAGGCTTTGACTATTCTTAATGAAAGTGACTCACTCCCCATGATATTCAGTATTCAGTATTCAGGGGTGGCCGTGGTGCAATGGTTAACATCATCAACCGGCGAGCCGAAGGTCCATAGTTCAAATTCGTTTCATAGCCAAGAAAAAGCAATTCCTATACGGAAAAAAGTATGCAACACAGTTGTGAATGGAAAGCGACCAAACGTACTGCTGCAGGCATAACACTCACAGTATATGGTCAATTTAAATTCATCCTCTGTGTATGCAATATCAACACCAAAAAGTGCATTAACGAATTACTGTAAATTATAACCAACTCGAAATTTGGTCGGCTCTCGTCCTATGTAGGACAAACCACCCCTGAGAGTATTGAACGAACATCTACGACCCAAAAACCACTGCACTCCGTTCAGTTTGTGCGGAAAAACATCAACCTGCGCGAAACTCTCCCTCTCCCTGTTACCTTCGCTCGCACAACGTTCAAAACGTTATAAGGCCTTAGCCTTGAGTACAAGTGTGACTATAAAAAAAAAACAAAAAGCTAATAGCGCTCTATCTCGTGTTGGTCCGGGTGTGACCTTAGTCAGTAGCTCAATTAATGGTGTTCGCCCCCTAGCATCTTCTATCTATCCAACACACCATTGAATTTCTCGTTGGACCTTTTATATGTAGATAGCGATAGTGAAGATCAGGTGCCGCTTCAACTGTGGCGCCACTATGTGGCGTATAATGCACCCCGCTGTACTTCCGATGGCTCTGCCCACAAAAAAGCAGGAACGCTTCCTACAATGCCATTTTGGATCTCATTTATACTTTTATCCGATGCTTAGGTTACTACCAAAGTTATTCAATGCATTAGCCGTTTCGCGGAAGAGCATGTCGTTAAAAACAACGGTAAGAAACTCAATTTAAATGCAACGACAGTTAAATCCCTACCCAAAACTATACATATAAATATGCACGTAACAGCTCGTCACTTAGTTTTCCGCCTTCCTTTGATTCGTCGCTCTCGGACAAGTCCAGCTTCATACGTGTATATGTCTGTCAACGTCAATGATCCTAGCAAAAAGCGGTCCCCGTGCAAAAAAGCCCAACACAGCCATTCCCAGGCAAAGCCTAATTGCCCGACTTGTGCCATAAATGTTCATCCTACCGCAAGTGGATACAAAATTGTATTCGAGCCGCCCGATCAACTCCATCTTATCTAACTACTTACTGTTCACCATTCGCAAGCCGCTTAGTGTGACAAACCGTACACTTCAACTTCACTCGACCAAACATCCCGCTGCACCAAGAACCAACGAACGAACGAATGGTGGCGTCTGTGTTAGCGCGCGCTCCTTCGCCGTGGCGCATGACAAAAAACGCCACAAACATTCCAGCAGTGACATATGGCTAATTAGAATAGAAATTAGCATCACCATTTCTGATAATGTGCCCCCAGGTCCCAGTGCACCGTCGTAGGAACCACTGCCGCAAATGGTAAACGCGCCAAGCTTAGGTGGATCGAAGTGCCATCGAGCTGCAGCTCGAGCTCAACGACGACGATGACCACTCTCGATCTGGCTGAATCTAACTGACAAACTAATTGACTCTTGATGAATCTCCAGCATACAGGAGTATATACACACATCCCACTGCTGCGTCATTTGGTGGACTCGGACTGGCATGAAGGCTGACAAACTGTCCACAGCGTGATGTGTTGTAGCTCACAAGACGAGTTAGAAAGTCCCATCTTGCAGTGAGTGAGAGCGAAATGGCTTCACGACAGATGTCCGTCAATTTGAATATTGCGGTTTCTATGGAGTGGACGGATAAGTGCCGATCTCGCGTTCCTGCCAACGAGATCGATCGCATCTGATCACCGATGCACCACACTCATTTGTATGCAGATATGCAAGATGACACGGAGGAGTAACCAGTTTCCTCCAGCTCACAGTAGCTGCTTACAAGTATCACATGATCAGTTGTCTGTTTACAGAGGCAATTATCTGCATCCTCCACAGGTGCTCCCGAAACTCATCCGATCCAATGATACCAGTACTGTTCGCCTGATTTGTGGGCCAAAGTCGTTTTATTTATATGGTGACGGTATTTATCGTTGATTCCCAAACGAGCTGGTTTTTGTGTCTTCATCGGAGAGTCGATCTCGACGAGTCGATAGGCGATGAAAACGGCCAGATATGATTACTGGCCCAAACAAAGCGAGTACAATGCACAAGCATTCCTCATCGTCGAGATTCATTCCGACCGACGGACGATGGATACGATACGATCCGACTGATAGGGTTATACAATTTGCCAAAGCATCGACCGAAGTGGGAGTAGATAGATAGATTCCTGAGGTCCTGGGACCGGTCAAAGGGGAGACGAAACCTCGGAGATGGCCGGAATGTTTATTACCATTCTCGGAGTGTGCACAACAATTGCCAATTAAAATAGTTTCGTTTGCCGTTGGCCGTTTGCGAAATCCAAAAGGGTTCTTGTGTTCCGGCTAATTAATTGCTGTGTTCACGTTCCGAGAGCCGCGCGCTGGTACAATACGTATAACAATGGTCGTCATTGGTGATTCGGGAATCTAAGTTGTGTTTGCACAAAGGCGACTCGTCGCCTTTGGTAGTCGGTGGCCGTAGGAGGTCTGATCTGGTCAATGTGATGCGGATTCGATGAAGTTGTTGGCCGTGATTGTAGTAGGTCGAATTGATGTTAAGTAATAGGTTCTTGCCTTAATAGATTGCCAATACGTGTAATTGGAAATGTGGATTAGTAATGGGGAAAAGAATAGTCGTTGATGGAAGGCAGTGCGGCAACGTCTAGTTTGGAAGTCGAGGTGTGAGATTGGAATTGAGTGGGTTGTGTTCCCAACAATAACAAAGGGAGATGGTGAAGTAAAAGCGATTTGGTCGTAAGTATGTCCTTTGCCTTTGGTCACTTGATTGTCACGCAGGCATTGTGGGATTTCGAGTGAATTTTGTCACCGTAAGCTTCAGAATGAAACAAATGGTAGAGGATGCTGTTCACAACCTGAGTAGCGTCATCACCAATGGTTTTGAACTAACATGTCCTGTCAGCGAAGCTCTCTGCAGGAAATCGGCTCCCTGGTGGAATACCGAGCTCCAAAGCCTTCGCAGGGTGAGAGTTAGAGAGGATTAGGGGGGTATGACAGAGTCGCCTGATCACTGCGGCCACGAGTGAGCCTATTGGGATGCCCCCCACTTACAGTTAACTCAAAAATCCTGAGTATGCTTTTGAGTGAGCTAGCAGCAGTTTCTTCTGCTTCAAGATAATACTTGATACGATGACGTGTACTAACAAGGCAGTTGCAGTGGCACAGTATGTGCTCTGCTGTTTCTTCGTCCTCATTACACATTCTGCAGGTATCATCTTGTACAATGCCCATGGTTTTGAGGTGTTTGTTGACTGGTCAGTGTCCAGTGAGGAAGCCTGTGATCATACGAATCTGACTCCTCGAAAGCATGAGGAGTTGTTTCGTTCTTGTGAGGGAAGATGTCGGGAGGAACAACTTGGCTTGTCTGCTACTTTCCGTTTGTGACCAGTAGTGATCCTGCTAGTAGGTCCGCTTGTTCGCATTGTTCATCTAAACAGGGGTTTCTAGGTGGCGTCAGTTTGGAACCCAAGACCTCTGAGGCAGCGTCTTTGACGGCGCTCTGGCAATGCGCCCATTCCTGGTATATTGTTTGTGCTGCTGTGGGCGGATTTTGAGAGAGCTTGGAGGAGACACGATCGGCGAAAATTCTGGCAGTCTCTTGCGATTGTAGCTTTCCGACGTCAAACTTACGTTGTGCTACTCGACTCCTAAGCTTCCTTGATATCCTCATTCGTACCTTGGCTACAACAAGGTAGTGGTCCGAATCGATGTTGGACCCTCGGAAGGTTCGTACGTCGAGAATACAGGAGGAGTGTCTGGCGCCTGCTGAGCTTTTCAAGGCAGCTGAAGATGAGCTGGTAAGGTGCATGCACCATCTCATTTGCAAGGTATGGTCGAAAGAAAGCATGCCCGACGAATGGAATCTCAGCATCGTTTGCCCGGTCCATAAGAAAGGAGACCCCTATAACTGCGCCAACTATAGGGGAATAAGTCTCCTTAACATCGCATATAAGATCTTACTGAACGCCTGAAACCGTTTATGGATAACCTGATCGGCTTTTATCAGTGTGGTTTCAGGCCAGGTAAATCCACAATTGTGTTACGATTTGATCTTCGAAAGGTTTTCGTTGTCATCTTTCGTTCAGTTCCCATTCGTGGACGACTCGTAGCCATTGATTTTGGGAAAATACTCCCACGGAAGGCGAGTAGTCTGAGGGTACGATCAGCGCTTAGCACGCAAACGAATGGAGTTCTGCCCGCGGGGTCAGCATTTTGTTTTTTTGTTTTATGACTCGTAGTTGTAGTAGTTGAGCGGGCGAAGAACTCAGAGTGATCTTCGATGTGGGGAAAACTGTGACATTATGAAAACATAAGGTCATGCTCACCACGCCAAGTTTCCCTTATATGTATATAGGAAAAAGGGGAAGTGTGCGTGCGGCAGGTTCGTGGCGGAATGCTAACTAGGTTAGGGGGTCGGTGGAAGATAGATGACCGACCGGTGCAGATAGCAGACCAAGTGCAGGGACAGAGCAGTTTAGTGGTATTTTCTTTTTCTTCGTTTCATCTTTATACATATTCTGATAAATTTTGGTTGAAGGTTTTCCTTTCGTCCCCCGCTTCCTTACACTGGTCAAAGCACTTGCGGGCGAATAGGACGTACCCCGAAGGTAGAACTGTCAGCACCACGTGCAATCCCCGCAGACAGAAAAAAAAAAAGAAAAGGCAGCTCAAGACACCAAGACGGAAGATAAGGCCATCCGGAAGACAACGGGGACAAGGTACCTACCTTTACCAGGTTAAACAAATTTAGTTATAAAGTGCAACTTATAAGTTCCTTGTACACGGCCGTACGTCGTGTTTCGGTTACCTAGTACGCTGATCCGGGTACCGCGTTACATATGTATGCACATTAAGCTGCAATTTATTGAAGTCACGGTTGGCGCTGCGAGTTAAGTCGGTGTTCGTGCAGTTTTTGGGTACGCGGTTCGAATCCTCTGGTAGCGGTGCACCAATTTCATTTTTGGATCGTGGATTGTTTTTTTTTCATTTTTTTTTGTGAATTCTTTTTTTGTTTTGTTTTTTTTTACTCTTTTTTTTATTAGTTAACATATGGTGAAGGGTAGTTATAAGAACTAATTTGTAAACCTAGAATTAAGTTATTAAGTTAGGCTAAGAAAAATTAAACATTTTTTTATTTCGCGAGTCTCGCAGCAAATTCGCGATTCTTGTTGCGGTTGAGTCGGCGGAAGGGCAATCGCGTGGCGCCCTTTTTAACATCTTTAACTCACGACCAGTCTTCGCAGCTGGCCTAGCACCCCCTTTCGTACGACGTCGCGGTAGGCGGGGAGGAGTATCGGTAACAATAGACCAAATATTTACGCTGCGCCAGATCTTGGAGAAGACCCAGAAATACCAAATCGACACTCACCACCTCTTCGTCGATATCAAGGCTGCATAGACAGCGTGTATAAAGATGAGCTATACAAAGCCATGTCTAGTTTTAACATCCCTGCCAAACTCGTCCGACTGTGCAGGATGACAATGGAGAATTCTCGCTGCTCCATTAAGGTCGGTAATGAGCAAACCGAGACCTTTGATGTTAAAAAAGGATTTAGGCAAGGTGACGCGCTGTCATGCAACTTTTTCAACACCGTACTTGAAAAGATCGTGCAAGAGTCACTGGCCAACACAAGAGCTACGATTTATTTCAAGTCTACGCAATTGCTTGCGTATGCCGACGACATTGACGTGATTGGACGGACACAGCGAGACGTCAATGAGGCCTTTGTAAGCATTGAGGTAGAAGCGGCTAAGATGGGTCTCAAGGTTAATGAGGGTAAAACCAAATATCTGCTTTCATCTAAAAGAGACGGACAACACCGACGTATTGGCCAGAACGTCACCATGAGCGGATATAACTTTAAAGTGGTCAAGGAATTCCTCTACCTTGGCTCACTGATGACCAGCGACAACAACACCAGCGCTGAGATAAAACGCAGAATAACTCTTGCCAACCGCTGTTTCTTTGGGCTCAAGAGGCATCTCTCGGAAAACCAAGGTGACACTATATAAGACCTGAATCATCCCAGTCCTCCTTTACGGCGCAGAGGCTTGGACGTTAACAAAAGCGGATGAAGATGCCCTTGGTCGTTTCGAGAGGAAAATTCTGCGTACTATCTACGGTCCCGTTTGTTCAAACGGTGTATGGAGGAGAAGATATAACGAAGAACTGTTCGGGTTGTACAGCGACATCGGCCTGGTACGACGTCTACGGATACAGCGGCTAAGGTGGCTAGGCCATGTAGAGCGCATGGAAAATACAGCTGCGATCCGAAGAGTCTTCGAATCCACTCCGGAAGGAAGGCGCGGCAGAGGACGCCCGCATCATCGGTGGCGCACGCAGGTGGAAGCGGACCTTAACCAACTGGGCGTGCGGCTCTTGAAACAGCTGGCCAAAGACCGTGCCAGCTGGAGACGCTTGTTGGGTGAGGCCCAGGTTCACCACGGACTGTAGCGCCACCTAAGTAAGTAGGTAGTATACGAAGTATATGCGGCCATCAAGGAAGGACGCACAACATCGACGCCTCGGACAGAGTGTCACAATGGGCGGCAAGAACTTCGAGGTACTCAAGGACTTCGTGGATCCGCAGTAACTAATACGAAGAACATCAGTACCAAGATTGAAAGCAAAAGTCAATTGACTAACAGTGCCGTCTCTCGGGAAACCAAACTGGCTTTATATAATACCCTAATTATCCCAGTCCTGCTTTATGGTGAAAAGGCATGGACCCTGTTGAAGGCGAATGAGGAAGCTCTTTGTCTTTTCGAGAGAAAAGTTCTGCGTGCGATTTTTGGTCTTGTTTGCGTTGATAGCATCTGGAGGAAAAGTTTCAACCGCGAACTGTACGGGCTCTATCACGGCAACGGCAGATGCCTGGTTAGGCGTCTACGGATACAAGAGTTATTGGATACAAGAATTATCGAATCCGAACCATTGGGACAACGCAATAGAGGACGCCCTCGACGCAAGTGGAGAGGGATCTCAATCAACTTGGTGTGGATGACTGGAGGCAAGACATCGTACTCGCTGGAATCGATTTTTGGTTGAGGCCCAAGACCACACCGGTCTGTAGCGCCACGAAGAAGAAGAAGAAGAAGATGGGGCTTTTTATAACATAACTTCTTACAGCTAGTACAACACTACTATAGACAGCGTGGCGTAAATAAAACACTAGTACTGTGGATCATAGGGCACTGAGCGTTGACGAGGGTCTTGACCAAAGCGCCACATTAGACATAAACAGCACATGCCTACAATAAGGCATCTTGCCTTCGCTGCTATATTGCGAGGTAGTTAATTCATCGGCGGACAATGTTGCCGTTCTCTCTGTCGGCTCATGTTTGTCGAATGTTTATCACTAAGCTTAAAGGCATTACCATCTTGACATTCAAGGAAGCCAAATAGTAAGCTTCTCTGCACAAAATCTATTCAGTTACAAAGGCGCTTTGGACGAAACATGGGATTTGTCACGGCAGCAATCTCTTTTACAACGTCTGATTGTTGGGAAAGGTTATCGCATACACACGTGTTACGTACGGTCTGTCTCAGGTACGTAGAAGCCTTTTCGGCACACCAGGCTCTGCTCAACTGTCAGCCCCTTGATAAACTTATAGTTGGAGGCACGCTGAAGGCTATAGCTCATCTTTAAGGCGATGGCTTTTCCTACGACATGCAATAAAATACTGATGAACTCGTGCGAGAATTATCCTACTAGCCCTGTCGTATGGGTATGTTATTTGATGCAATGACACCAGATCAATGAACTTAACGTCAAAGCTGGCTTCGGCGAGATAATTAACCAAGAAAAAATGCGCAAACAGCAAACAGCAAGAGCATTTACTTTTATGGTGACAAACAAGTTACGCTCAAAACAGTTCTTAACCCTTTCACTTCTTCCAAAGTAGTGCGAGAGCTTAAGACTTTTCTAAATAAATATGAAAAACGAAATTCCCTTAGGCTTGTCCCAGTCAGATTTGAACCCACTTTAAGTTTGTCTACATCCCGGCCAAATCCCTTGCCAGTGACGTCGTCTGTCGTCGCAGGTAGAAGGCTCTCCTGTCAGTTGGTCGACAGGTACTATGTATCAGATGAGTGGATAGTTTTTCTTTTCTTGCCTGCGTAATAAAACGTTCACCTTATGACGAGGCTAATTGTATGGCCTTCACTGTAATCGCTGCGTCGCCGTCTATTGGGCGCTAGTTGAACTAATACATCGACGCACTACCTCATCTTTAGATTCATTTTTCAAACTTAAGGTAAATACCAAACGGCCGTTTTGTGAAGCATCGAGACCATTGACAGTCACCATAACCGCCCAGCAGAAACAATCCCGGATAGTTTGGCAAGTAAATTCGAGGTCGCGGGTTCTGTGGGAGATGCACCTAAATCTAACAGACCATAAACTGTTTCCAGATAATATCGCTATTGTGAATTGAATTGGGCATTTCAAGAACCAGTTTGGTCCGAGTTGTGCACCAGGACTTGAATTTACTCGCATACAAGATACAACTGACATAAGAGAATAAGAGCTCAAGCCATGGGAAGAGGGAGCGAGTAAACAGAGCAAAGAAGCTGGTCGCATTTAACATGACAAACGCCATCTTCGAGCTCTGTCCCTGCTCAATTCAAGTTGACACACAGCTCTGCATGGCCTCCCCTGTATTCGTCGGGTAGTAAACCAATGGGTGTAGCGATCCGGCCCCTTGTTCCTCGGGAAAGAGGAACTTGGCCCTCAAGGATACGGGTTGTGCTTAGGGGTAACATCCCTATCACGGAAAAAAATAAAATGTTTCGAAGCAACAACAAGCCTCGGATACGGACGGATATAAAGTGGGCGACCCCTGCACACGACTAAATGACTTGTGAGTGTGCACCTGGTATGTGAGGTCCCTTGACAGACCGAGTGCAGGCAATCAATTGGAGCACACTCTCAACTGCTATGAAGCAGATATAACTGCACTCCAAGAAGTGCGATGAGATCGACCAGGCAAAAGATGGATGAAAACCTGCGAAAACTGGAGGAAGACTACGACGAAAAGTCTTAAGCTTTCGGGATGTAAGCGAACGCCTCATAACCATCCGCATCTAAGCTAAATTCGGGAACATTAGCTAAATATGCATTCACGCCACAACCGAAGAAAAGGACGATCGACTCAAAGATGACTTTTATGATCTCCTAGACAGAACCTATGCTCAATGTCCCAGCTGCGATACAAAAATAGTTCTAGGAGATTTTAATGCGAAACTGGGCAAAGAGGACATATTTGAGTTGATTGCGGGGAAGTATAGCCTACACGATACCACTTCCGAAAACGGACACAGGCTACTTGACTTCGTAGCCGAGGGTAATCTTCTTCTAGCTAGAAAACGATTCTCGCAACTCAACATCCACAAAGGAACCTGGCGATCATCTGATCAGTCGACCACCAACCAGATTGATCACGTTACGATCGAAACCCGACACTTCTCCAGCACCCTAGATGTACGAACCTTCCGAGGAGCCAACGTCGACTCGGATCACTACCTTGTTATAGCCAAGGTACGAATATCAAGGATGCCACGGAGTCGAGCTGGATAACGAAAGCTTAACGTCAGAAAGCTACAATCGCAGGAGACCGCCAAGATCTTTGCCGATCGAGTTTCCCTTCACCGATGACACCGGCAGAATCCACGGAACAACAGTAGGAGCATTGCCAGCGTGTAATCAGAGACGCTGCTTCTGATGTACTAGGTTTCAAACCGCCGTCAGCTAGAACCTCTGATTTGATGAGCAATGCCAACAAGCCCAACCAAAGATAGCCGCCTAGAAAGCTATGCTACATAGACGGACGAGAGCCGCTCCTAAACACTTTTGAGGAAGAAGAAAAAAGGGCATGGAAAGCGTGAGATCGAAGAGATGGAGAGATGCTACCACAGGAATAACGCTCGCAAATTTTACGAAAAAGTGAAACGAACATGCCAGGGCTATAAAGCCAGAGCGGAAGCCTATAGGGATGAAGGCGGACAACTAGTAGTAGAGTCGATGCTAAGAATACGAAAGGAACACTTCTGTAGACTGTTTAACAGCGATGTTGGATCCGAGAACGCTGTCAGGCAGAATGATCCATTCACAACCGACGAAGATGCAAGAGAATTCCGTCCACCCGACCTAGTTGAAACTGAGCTAGTAATTTCAAAGCTTAAAACGAATAAGGCTGCGGTCGCGGACTGAGCTACTTAAACCAGTCGGATATGACCTGGTAGGTTGCACGCACCAGCTCTTCTGTAAAATATGGTCGGAGGAAACAATGCCCGACGAATGGAATCCTAGGATCGCTTGCCCGGTCCACAAAAAACGATGCCCCAATATGTGCGCCAACTAGAGGGTATAGTCTGATAGGTTCTTATCAGTGTGGTTTTAGGCCAGGTAAATCCACAATAGATCAAATCTTCACCCTGCGGCGTGCATAGGGACGAGCTACACAGAGCCACATTTAGGCATTCCTCCTAAACTCGTCAGATTGTGTAGGAGGACGATGGGAAACTCTCGCTGCTCGAACGAACTTACCGAGACCTTCGATGTTAAAAAAGGGTTAGACAGGGTGACGCACTGTCATGTGATTTCTTTAACATCATACTTGAAAATATCGTGTGGGACTCTGCGGCCGATACAAGAGGTACGATCTACTTCAAGTCTACACAATTGCTTGCCTACGCAGATGACACTGACGTTATTGGACGGACAAAGCGAGACGTCAATGAGACGTTCGCAAGCATTGAAGCAGAAGCGGCTAAAATGGGTCTAAGGATAAATGGGAACAAGACCAAGTATATGCTTTCATCAAAGAAAGGCGCGCAACGCCGACGTCTTGGTCAGAACGTCATCTTCGGCAGCTATATTTTTGAAGTAGTCAAAGACTTCGTCTACGACACCAGCGCGGAAATAAAACGCAGAATGACTCTTGCCAACCGCTGCTTCTTTGGGCTCAAGAGGCAATTGAGTAGTAGAGCCCTCTCTCGAAAAACAAAGGTATCCCTCTACTAAACCTTAATCATCTCCTCTACGGCGCTGAGGCTTGGACGTTATCAAAAGCGGATGAAGACGCTCTTGGGCGTTTCGAGAGGAAAATTCTGTGTGCGATCTTTGGTCCCGTTTGTGTAAAAGGAGAGTGGAGGAGGAGATTCAACCAAGAACTGTACAGCGACATCTAAGATGGCTGGGCCATCTAGAGCGAATGGACATCACCGCTCCGGCCCGAAGAGTCTTCAACACCAACACCGAGGGGCGACGCATCAGAGGACGACCGCATCTAAGTTGGCGCGCACAGGTGAAAAGGGACCTCAATCAACTGGGCGTGCGGCGCTGGAAGCGGCTGGCCAAAGATCGTGCCGGCTGGAGTGGCTTGTTGGTTGAGGGCCTGGTTCACCCCGAACTGTATCGCCATCTAAGTAAGTAAGTAAGCCACTGAAGCTCCTTCTGATTTTTATCCGGAAAATGGGGAAAATACACTAATGTAAGGTGTCTGTCTGTGGTACAATGGACCAGTATTTGCATCTGAGTGCTCCAATAGATAGCAGAAGCCTTCAACAAAAATAGATAAACAAATAACTCATAAAATGTTGCCAGAACCTACTTAGAATTCATTTTATTGGTAAAGAAATAAATTCAGTCGGCCAAACTTCTGGGCCGCTTCTGTAATAGTTTACTTCTCACTGACAGTAGTTGTCAACGTAGCCTTCAAGCAACAACAAACACCCATGAAACCTCCAAACATCCACAGCGCCACCTACCACCGTCCAATTGACAAGTCTCCATTGACATTTCCACAGAAAGTAAAATTCACATCAGAATTTTTTCGCACACAAAATCGGCCACAAAGTTCCTCTCAATCGTCTTCAGCGCTCACATTGCCGGTGGAACAAAGCGAAGAAACGAAAGACGGAACGACAAGAAGAGAAAAAGAAAAAAAAAAAAAAAATAAACCATCAATCGGGCAAATAACGAGCAGCGAAAAATGACTCGGCGAATTGTCAAAAATCGCAGTGCTCGTTGAGAACGAGCGAACGGAAAAGAAAATTCACAATTTGGTGCGAAAAAAAGTTTCGGGAAATTCGTGTAAGGATACCCGCCCTGAGCAGGGCTGGACACGGTAAAACTAATTCATTTTCGTGCAGTTTGTGCGTAAAAATTGTGTGTGCGTTGCAAACGGAATAGAAGGAAAGCAATAAAGATAAGGGGAACAACAACGTCTACGTCGGACGTAGCGAAACCCAGTGCTTGCGAAAAATAAAAGGAAAACGGGAAACGACTAAGAAAGTAAAAATCGGAAAAAATATTAAAAAACTTGTCGCTCCGGTGACGAGGCTGAGGACGAGCCCAAGCACGAGCAGGGACAACGACGACGACAGGGTAGTCGCGATACGAGACATACAGAAAATAACACAATGTCATTCCGCGCGAAGGTTCTCGGTATGGTCGACGTATTGATGCGTGTGCCACCGATTCTGGTCATCGATGAGATTCTGAAGATCGGAATGGGCTTACCCACACGATTCTATCCGAGCTCATCGGATAAGGCAGCAGCAGGACTCACAAACGAGATCCTGGACGGTGGTGGAGGCGGAGATGGTAGTAGCCAATCCGCGACATCGGACACCTCGAGCAATACAACCAATGTACCTGGCATTGCATCAGCAGCATTAGGAATACTAATAAAGAATGCTAGCGCGGCAGCCACGACGAGCGGCGACATGATGGAGGACAGTCTCGAGGTTATAGAAAGCAATTTAAATGACATTTTAGCGTTAACCGCGGTAAAATTCGTCATTTGTCTGTTGGGTAAGTACCTATACCATCTAGTTAGTATGTTACCAAATTGTACGTGCTATCGACAGAGTTCTTGTATGGTGCTTGTGGCTTGTTGTGACAGGGCCGAGTGTTGATTTTGATTTGTTGTTACTGGACAATGGAATACATTTAGCTTTCACTGGCGGCGTGGCTACTGCGCGATTAGTGTATTCGTGTGTGCGAGTGCGGGTGCTCGGGCTAGTAAAAGTGAAGGAGAATAAAGTGAACGACATTTCACCACTTGTCGAACGGTCTGCTAAATCGACCAGATAAACGATAGTTAGTAGACTGCTTTACAGTTGTGCCATCTAGCATGATGATCCAAGCTAACCTCAGTCAGGTGCTAACATATCGAGCGTTTAAGCATTTGCACGGGCAGGTACATATGTATATTTGGTAGTATGGCCGATAAGTGAATGAGTTGTTGCCGTGGAATGAGATGTTCCCTCACATCATCTGTTTAATTGTCAGCGTAAATTGCAGCGGATGATACGGAGAGCGGTTTTGTGAGTGGAACTCGTTCGGCACCGTTAGTAACCACTTTCATTCAGCGATAGTCAATGGGTAGTTTAGAGGTAGTTCCACCGACATGGTGGGTTATAAAGTACGCTTATCGTATTGCTGGCATTTGTGAGTGAACACGTTTTGCATATTTGTCATAAATGAGCAGTACTCCAGCCAGTACTCCTCTGAGTTTATCATACGGCTTATTAGAAGCTCTGGGTTCGGCAGGTCCATTCTTACCTATGAACAGCGTCTGCAGTGGAACATATTCCACTGCTCCGCGCCTTCTTCTTCCTCCGGACATTCTGGGCAGAAGGGCGATCTAACGTGTCCGAATCCATGGAGATATTTTCGATAACCGCCGTGACCTGACAGGAATTGCGTAAAATGGTAATGGCAATCCCCGTGTGCTCTTTTCCCCCAAACCTCGATCGTAGTGATCAGCTTATACATATGTGGCACCATCGGCCTTTGGTCGTGTTGTTCCACCTGGCTTGCCATAATGAAATGGATGTTGACATTTCTTCGGCTTTTATCCTCCGGATAACACTGAACTCTTGATGGTCTGTGGTTTGCCTTAGGTAAACCCTGTGCATCTCATCTGCAAGGATGTCGATGTGGACCATACCCGCTATGACACAGGAAACCGCATATTGTCCTTACTACGCAGAGTCTGTATGCAGACGAGAGCTTTCTTCTCGTCTCTTTCGTTGTGAGGGCTCCCGCCTGGACCGGCGCAGCGTATAGGAGTATAGAGTTTACCACAATGGAAAGCAGAATCCTCGCATATCCATCATCCATCGATGTTCGATGTTGTGACGACTTTTTACAGCAGTATTCGACATAAGCTTTAAAATTAAGTCGGTTGTCGAGCATTACCTCCAAGTATTTTAAGGCCGCTTTAGACTTGATTGATACTTGATTCCACGGTCCTTCAACTGACTATTAATACAGCTTTCGTCGTGTGATCGGCTAGTTCAAGGTTGGCCGACTCTAGCCAATTTTTAATCCTGTCGACCGCATCGTAACTACGGCGATGCTGTCAGCGAAATCGATAAACTTAACTCCCTGTGGCAGCGTTAATCGCAGAATTCAAGTACTCTGCCCTGAGGGACTCTCGCAGACACAGTACTTAAGGCCATCGTCTGTCTGATACCTTTTGTTACTATCGCACAGTATTTCTTTGTGCCTCCTCGCTGAGAAGTTGCATTTACATGACATTTTGATTGTCCACTTTCCAATTTTAAGTCTGTGCTGTCAGTCAGTGTCTGCGAAAGGTTTTAAAAATCAACTTACAGCTTGCACAAGTACAAAGACCTTGGCGAAATTTAGCTGTTTTCTAGCAAATCCTTTTCTTTTGGTTCTCAGGATCTCTGCCGGTTCAATGGTATTATGGCCACTCTCAGATAAAGTCAATGTTGGTTTGCAATAAGAATGACCTTGTTCTTGCTTCGGCAGAACATATACTAAAATTGGAACGATACAGAGAAGACCGTGAAGCATTCCACATTTTTCTGACCTCCTCTCACTTAGAATATGTCCTTTTCTCTCGACACCAACCTTCCCTGATACTGGGCGACTTCATCGTCTTCATCGTGTTTCCCCAAGAGTAACCGGCGCGGAAAAGTCATCTCTAATTTTATAAGAAACTCAGAATATCATCTGCTTAACGACGGCTCTCCCACCCACTTTAGCATTCACCTTACTTTCACTCATATGGACGTCTCTTTCTGTTCTCCCAATCTGATCCCATTCACCCAATGGGAAATTTCCGATGTTCCTTGTGGAAGTGACCATTCCCCTATCACAAAATTATCCTCGAAAGTGCAAACCAATCCATCACCCAAACCCATCCTTTTTCAGGTAAACACAAAGTTCCATGTTGGAGCAAAGAACTTGCACAACTACAAGAAGAGAAAAACAGAATGTGGTGATCCCTAAAACGTAACATTTGCCCCACCAATATCATAAACTACAAAAGAGCCAACGCCCAATACAAAAGAAAGAACAAAATTGCAAATGAACCTCTGAGATCAATCCCAGCACCCCCACCACAAAAAGCTGGTCATACATAAAACGCTACTGCGGCATAATATATTTCTCCCCCATTCAGACAATTACCCCCACAGTTCAACAAAACCACAATATCACATATCCCTCCAACCTTTCGAACCATTTTGCCAATTTCTGGTCGGAGGAATCCCACGACTCTAACTTCTCTCCCAACTCCTGCCAACACTATAGAAAACGATATCACCCCAATAGAATTAAACCTTGCTCTAAACAAATTAAACGGGGAAACCCCCGCTAATGAACGTATCTCCCACCCTTTAATTTTTTACCTATCCTAGCCTCTAAAAACAAGACTCCCCAACCTATACAACAACATCGTCCAGTGCAAAATCCCACAGCAATATCCCCATCTTCAAACCGAACTCTAACAAAACCCTCGCTAAATCGTACAGACCCGTCTCCCTATAACAAACTCCTCAGTAGTCACGGGATGGGCTTAAAAAAAGGAAAATCCGCTGACGAGATTCTACGTTCTTAGATCATCAAATCACCGGTTCCCTAAACAGGAAAAGTCACATCTCCCTTGTCTCTCTTGATTTTGTCAAAGCCTTTCATAAAATAGGTATCCACACTATTATCAACCAACTTAAATCATGGAAGCTTGGTCCCAACATCATTAGATATAACTGTCTTCCAATTCATGTCCAACTGGAAAATCTCTGTCCGCATTGGTAACTCCCTTTCATCCCCATATCCCCTCTTCAACGGTATCCCCAAGGTTTGCCACTCTCCGTCCCTCTTTTCCCTTCCTTATAGCTTACAACAGTCTCTGTGAAACTTTCTCCACCCACAAACAACATAAATCTGAACCCCATCTTCCAAGATATCTTTTCCTGGTGTGAATACTCAGGGGCAAAATTATGCCTCGAGAAGAGCAAACACCTGCACATCTGCAGAAAACCCAACTACTCCTGTGACTTCCTGACCAACAACATCACCTTGGAAAAAGTCGTTAAACTCAAAATCCTAGGCATCGTTTTCCAAAAAAACTACAAGTGGAACTCCCACCTCGATCATTTACGCCTAGCCCTGGAAAAAAATTGAACATTCTCGAAATCCTCTTCTGCAACAAATACAACTGCAATCCTCTTTCCTTAATCTCCACCATCCAGTACATTATCACCAGCAAAATTCGATATAGTCTCTTCCTATACGGTTATTGTGCCAACTCACACTTGAACAAAATCAAAACCATCTACAACACCGCCATCAGAAAGGCTCTTAACGCCTACAGCATAACTCCCATCAATCATTTGCTACTCGAATCCAACATGCCAACGATCGAAAATGTACGTTACCAGTCCACCTTAAAACTATTCCAACCTATCCTAGTTTGCAAAGACTCCTCCGTTTATAACATAATCAACTCGATTCTGCATACATCGCGCAAAAACCCTCTGCAACGAAAACTGCCCTTCCCTTTAACCCACCCGCTTTCACCCCTCGTGGCTCTTCCCGCCCTCCGCCATCTTCCCATATCTACACTTTACTGCCCCAGAAATATTTCTTTCCCTCTTCCTTGAAATCAAAAACAAACTCCTAAGAGCCCTATATAGCACACTAAGACTTCCACCCTCAAATTTGCCATCTGCACCGACTCCCTATAATCGATTGAAGCCGTCGCTAACATCAATAATCAAACCTATTACCCCTCCTTAATCCGTAACTTACTCTATCAGCAGTTCTCTAGAACCAAGCTTGGATGTCAAGTCATGTGCAAATACCTGGGAGCGAATTTGCCGACAGTGTCGCCGAACATACTGTTACAGACACGAACCGATGGTTATGTTCGAATTTCGTTGTCGAAGTTTGGAATGCTCTGGTGAAGCTGAAATGGAAATCATGACAACTTTCAGCGGCATACTGTTGAATGTCAGAGCATTATGGAGACTTCTAAAGGGAAACGTCGGACGCGATCATTCGAGAAATGGGACCGGGGGCTATATAAGCGCGAACGCTCGCCCTCAGGGGCATTCAGTTTTCGGAACTCAATAACGAGTGATCAGTCGGTAATCAAGCCATCTAGCGAGATGTAGAGACAAACGTTGTAATAAAGTTGAAGCGCCGAGATATTTGATCTGAGGTGGAATAGTAAAGTGTGTGTAAGCAATAAAGTTTAAAGTGTGTTAAAGGTTGTAGGTAGGTAGGTAGGTAGGCTCGTAGCTTCCCCAGAATGGAGAAGAATACACTTACGCGAGAAAGACCCGTTGTGTTGCTACGAGGGGGGCATATCTCCCTATCCATGGAACCACTTACTTTGATGGCGCCACAGTTCGGGGTGAACCAGGGCCTCAACTAACAAGCCTCTCCAGCCGGCACGATCTTTGGCCAGCCGCTTCAAGTACCGCACGCCCAGTTGGTTGAGGGACCTCAACCACCTGTGCGCCACCTAAGATGCGGTCGTCCTCTGCTGCGTCGTCCCTCGGGGTTGGTGTCAAAGACTCTTCGGGCCGGAGCGTTGATGCCCATTCACTCTACATGGCCCAGCCATCTTAGACGTTGGATACGAAGACGTCTAACTAGGCCGATGTCGCTGTACAGTTCTTGGTTGAATCTCCTCCTCCACTCTCCGCTTACACAAACGGGACCAAAGATCGCACACAGAATTTTCCTCTCGAAACGCCCAAGAGCCTCTTCATCCGCTTTTGATAACGTCCAAGCCTCAGCGCCGTAGAGGAGGACCGGGATGATTAAGGTTTTGTAGAGGGATACCTTTGTTTTTCGAGAGAGGGCACTACTACTCAATTGCCTCTAGAGCCCAAAGCAGCGGTTGGCAAGAGTTATTCTGCGTTTTATCTCAGCGCTGGTGTCGTTGCTGCTTGTCACTATCGAGCCAAGGTCCTTGACTACTTCAAAAATATAGCTGCCGGAGATGACGTTCTGACCAAGACGTCGGCGTTGCGCGCCTTTCGTTGATGAAAGCATATACTTGGTCTTGTTCCCATTTACCCTTAGACCCATTTTAGCCGCTTCTGCTTCAATGCTTGCAAACGCCTCTTTGACATCTCGCTTTGTCCGTCCAATAACGTCAATGTTATCTGCGTAGGCAAGCAATTGTGTGGACTTGAAGTAGATCGTACCTCTTGTATTGGCCGCAGAGTCCCGCACGATCTTTTCAAGTATGATGTTAAAGAAATCACATGACAGTGCGTCACCCTGTCTAAAACCTTTTTTAACATCAAAGGGGTCGGTTAGTTCACCTCCGACCTTAATGAAGCAGCGAGAGTTCTCCATAGTCATCCTGCACAGTCTGACGAGTTTGGCAGGGATGTTAAATCATGACATGGCTCTGTATAGCTCGTCTCTATAAACACTGTCATACGCGGCTTTAAAGTCGACGAAAAGATGGTGCGTGTCGACCTGGAATTCATGGGTCTTCTCCAAGATCTGCCGTATTGTAAATATTTGGTCTATCGTGGATTTTCTTGGCCTGAAACCACACTGGTAGCAACCTATTAGATTGTCCACGAACGGCTTCAGGCACTTACACAGTACGGCAGAGAGGATCTTCAGGCACGATGTTCAGGAGGCTTATCCCTCTGTAATTGGCGCAGTCATAGGGGTCTCCTATGACTTCATCGGGCATGCGTTCTTCCGACCATATCTTGCAGATGAGTTGGTGCATGTCATGGAACCACTTAGTGCTTCTTAAATAGTTAAACGGTCAAAGCGGTCTCCTTTCTTATCGACCGGGCAAAGGATGTTGAGATTCCATTCGTCGGGCATGCTTTCCTTCGGCCATACCTTGCAAATGAGATGGTGTATGCACATTACGAGCTCATCTCCAGCCGCCTTAAAAAGATCAGCAGACAGGCCAGGCCGTCTGCGCCCGCGGCTTTATTAGACTTAAGTCTCGATGTCGCTATTTTGACTTCGTCTAGGTCGAGTGGACGGAATTCTCTTACATCGTCGTCCATTACGAACGGATCGTCTTGCCTGACAGCGGTATCTTGTCAGTCATCGCCTCAGCATCGACTGTGACTCTACTACCCAGCACGCGGAGGCTGTGTGTCAACTTGGATTGAGCAGGGACAGAGATTGAAGCTGGCGTTTGCTATGTTAAACGCGATCAACTTCTTTGCTCTGGTTGCTCGCTTGCTGGGAACTACAACCAACGTGAAAATTCAGTTGAGTTCCTCTCAAAGCCTACAACCACCCCTGGAGAGTAGTGAACGAACATCTACGACCCAAACCATCTAGATTTCTAATTAATTTCTTAGCTTTGTTCAGGTATAGGTCTTTCCATGGTAACATGTTGGACTCTGACGCATGTCACGAATCACACGTGAGCTGTTAGGAATAGGACACTGAAAAACCAAACAGCAAACAAAACATTTGAGCCTAATCTACGCAGCTGCTCTATAGACAAAACCTTCCACCTGCCTTGCTATACGTTCGCTTTTGATGTCTTCGTTTCGTTTCAAGTTGTATCCAATAGTATGATGTAACGGCTTGGTCATCATCCATCTCATCTGCTTTTATACCTAGTAGAGGTAAAGTACATTGGTTTACTAAGCTTTTGATGCTGGGTACTCTGTCAATTTATTTTCTTTGTACCTTGCACTCAGGTTTGGTTTTTGATTTTCTGAAAGGGCATTGCAGTTGCGTATTCATGTTCACAATCACTCTTCAGAAAGTCATTCTCATAGCCATATGCAGTCCTGACCTTCATTCATTCGGGTCATAAATAACTTCCTAACTTTGGCGGCGTCACTTCCTAATCATGAAAAGCATTTGGCTTCTCACAATGTTATGTTAAGCATTTCAGTGAGTTAAACTCATGCTGACTGGGCAGAATTCTAGTTTTTGTACATGCACAATGAAAAACCGGTGAACAGTGACCCTGGCCACTACGTCAATAGCCATCATTTTCCTATTCCTCGACCAAATAGCTGAAATTCAATCGGAGCGTCATAAGACAACCTTGCGCAACTTGTTTCGTAACTTTTCAACGGACAATTTGCATTGATTATCGTCTACAAAGGCAACAATCAATCGCAGACTCAGCATAGCCGTAAGGAAATACATAATTTTTGCGCTAAACTTGGTCTTGTGTGACCTTCGCTATCACTTGGCCAAACTTTCGTTTTTTCTTTTTCGTTTGCTCTTATGTAGATCTTCGCTAGAATTTCATTCGAGTGTAGGTAATGATTGTGGAGAGAGGTCTTTGAGATTCACCTTTCAATGGCGCGCACTCAACGCTAAGGTCTTATAACGTTAGCGAGAGGTTGTTCGCGGAGAGGATAAAAGGGAGAGGGAGAGGAGGTGCCTATTGACATTGGTCTTAAATATTTGCATGTTCTATTGAGGGGGGAAGATCGAACGAGGAAGCGCGTTCAACATTCGCGTGGTTCCGTTCAAGAAAGAATCTCTGTATTTGGCAGTAAGACCGACAACGAGCTTCAAAGTTAATTCGTAAGAATTCCGGGAGAGCCGTGTATCGCGGGAGAAGTTTTGAAGGGGCGCATTGCAACTGGCTATTTCATCAAAACACTTATGATAAAAGTAACGATAAAGCAATGAAAGGCAGGAGACACTCCTGCCATGATCCAGCGAGTTTAATGAATCTGTGATGCTGGATTCTCTTATGAGTTTTATCGCGCGATTTTGTATTGTGTCCAGTAAGTGCAGTGAAGTCTTGGATGCGCCAGACCAGACACGAGTGTTCAGCTCCAACTTAGGACGAATGAACGGCAATCCATGGAGGATCTGAGCCTCAGCTGTACCTGCCTTTCATCCTTGACGCTGCTTCCAGTTATCAAGGCCAAGTTGTTTTTCATCCGCGATTATTTGGTGTTTATACCGGAAGTTCGATCTTCCTCTTCTTCTCGAACCAGGATACTCGGAGTCGAAGACCTTCTTAGCTAGAGCGTGGGTGTCCATGCGCTCGATGTGGCCGAGCCAGTGTAGTCGACGGATCTTTGCCTTCCGGACATCTTTGTACAGCTCGTAGAGTTCGCGGTTATGTCTTCCCCTCCATTCACCTTCCTCACAGACAGGACCAAATATCCGGGTCAGAATTTTTCTTTCGAAAGAACCAAAAATCAGCTATGCCGTCCTGCTTATCGTCCAGCTTGTGGCTCCGTACAGCAAGACTGCCAGTATAAGCGTTTTGTAGAGCATGACTTTGGTTCTTCGAGTGAGGAGTTTTGGCCCAAGTTGCTTGGACAAACCGAAGTATGTAGGAGCGGTTGCCAAGGGCGATTTTATGCCGTATCTCCCCTGTGGTGTCGTTTGTGGAGTTTACGTTTGCCCTAACGTAAACAAACTCCTTAACTACCGCGCTATTATATGTAGCTATCGACCGTTATATTTCGTCTTGTCGGTTTTGCTTGACTGCATGTACCTTGTCTGATCCTCGTTGACTTTAAGACCATCTCGTTTCGTCTGTTGCTCAATCGCCGTGAAAGCTTCTACAACGTCACGCTGGGACCGCGCGATAATGTCAGTAAAATGTAGAAGATACTGTCTTCCCTGTTGACGCCTGCCCGTCACTATCTGCTCCAGCACTAAATTGAAGAAGTCGCATGACAGAGCATCTCCTTGCCGAAATCCGGTGCATGTTTCAAACGGTTCAGAGGTCCTAGAACCGCAGTGCACGGTGCTTCGCGTATTTTTTTAGCGTGGCGCGACACAGCGCCGAGGAAGAGCCTGGGTGCCTTTCTCGAAGCCTCCTGCAAGGCTTTTTGCTTTCTTATAAAAGGCCCATATCTTATGTTTGACATTTGTGCTCGACGTAGGCATACCGGAGAGCCTTTCGCTCAGTTGCTCCCTGTAGACTCTGGTAACCTCCGGTGTGCTCAGGCGTCCCATGTCGAACCTCCTCATAGTGAGCTGGAGGAAATGGTCAGAGTCGACGTTTGCCCCCCTGAATGTTCGCACATCCAGGATGTTTGACGAGTGTCTTTCATCGATGAGCACATGGAGCTCGCCAGGTTGTTGTGTGGATTCGATTGAGTAGAAATCTTGTGCTACTTATCACCGCATTATGAGCTGTTGCAAGTTCCGTGAATCGGAAACCTGACGGCTTGCATCGTTGTTGCATAGTTGAGGCTGTGCTTTCCGATAAAGGCATTGAAGTCCCTGAGTACGATTTTAACATCGTACTCCGGCAAGCTCCGTATGCGTTGTCCAAGAGATTATAGAAGTCTTCTGTGATGGGGTCTTCAGCCTCTTCGGTAGGGGCGTGTACACATACCAGGCTGATGTTGTAAAGTCTGCCTTTGATGCGGATCACAGCCAGGCGATCATTTATAAGCTTAAAGTCGATGACCTTCGACCTTAACCGCTTTCCCAGGACAAATCCGCACCCTGACATGTACAATCTTTTGGTACAGCTGTAATAGATGTCGCAATCTTTTTTCCTCATCATACCGTTTCCTATCCAGCGTATTTCTTGGATCACACTAATATTCGCCTTGTACTGCGTGAGGAGTCTTTCCAGTATATGGAACAGCTCCATGTAGGAGTGCACAGATTTCTGACATTCCAGGAGCATACTCGCAAATGTTGTTTTACATGGGCGGGCTGGGCTGTTGGTCCGCCGCACAACCGTTAGTCTGGTCAGGGTAGGGTAACGCCATCTTGCCTAGGGTGGTAGTTGCTTACATTTGTTCGCCTGTCAACCGTTGTTGTGAGGCTATCCAGAGGGTGCCAGGAGGAGGCTGTATGTCAACTTGATCCGGGCATAGAAACAAGAAACAGGGATCGTTGCTGGCATCTCGCCAGGTTAAGAGCAATAAACAATTTTACCCTGTATGTCCGTGCTTCTTGGGTTGCCGTGGGGCAGGTCGGCATAGCGCCTGTAATGTCGAGCACGCTAGTCTCTGTAGGCGTTGAAGCTTAACGTTGTCGTTTTTCGCTCAACCCTTGTCCACCATACCGTGGACGCATTGGTGATGATAGATCTTATTATCGCGGTATACATATAGCCAGTGGATCATGTTAGGTTTCAATCCCTAGGTTAGGCACCGTCTGATTTACGAAGCAATCCGAGTCTATTTGTGTGCTCTTGGTTTAGCGCTTTATGGAGTTCTCGCAATGTTTTTTTCCAAGAGGTTCGCTTGGATTTCCTCAATTCGAGGTTATATTTCGTTAGAGCAGATTTGTAATCAGTCCAACTATTGTTTCGTTTGGCTCTGTTAAACAGAGATCTCACCTGTTTCCTTGGAGATTCGAGCTGTGCATTCCACTAGGGTACACACCTCTTGTGTATACTTATCCTGGGTGTACAGCTGTTTCTAAAGGATGAAATAAGTGCTACATAGAGTTAATAAGCCGCTTCTTCCATATCATCTATCTAAGCAATCGACTTAAGATGCATGTCTTCTTTAGCGGCAAGTTGAGCTTGGAAAAGAGCCCAGTTTGTTCATTTGAGCTGATAACCAGGCTCAGCTTCCTTAACCTTACTAGACTTTTATCCTGTTGATGATAAAAGTGGTTATGTCAGTAGGGATAATGTTTGTGATCATATCAGCTGTGGCGTCCATGTCGGTCGTTGTCGAGAAAGCACAACGACCAGTTAATGCTCCGAAAGGAGTAGTTAAGGCCGTACCAACTAGCTTTCTTATGTACCCATATTACCCTTTTGGAAGTTCTTTCTTTAGCTGGGTGTAGTTAATATGGGAATTTAGCTGAAATGTCACAGTGATCAGACGAGGCTAGATGAGTTATTGTATCCAAAGTGTATTTATCAGGTTGAGAGATAAGAAACAAGTCCAGGGTGTTAACGGTATGACTGGCAGCATCCGGGAACGGGCCGACTTATTCACAAATTGAATTAATCGCTTCAACTCAGCGAAAATTTCGACATATCTTCCTTCGGGTGTTGTCTGTCCAGAATGTTGAAGCCAGGTTTGGGCTTCTATAAAGAAAAGAGTAGCCTATTGTGTGGATTTAAGCCATAGGAAATGAAATTCCGAGGTGGATGACTGGGTGTAAATCAGTGTTGCGTGTTGCAGGATGCTAAAGACTTGCGTTACTCACAATTTGGGTATGAGCGCTCACGGTCGAACTAAAGTGAGTCACGATTTGAATTAAAAAAAAAAAAAAAAAAAAAAAAAAAAACATACGATGACTGATAGATATGTATCTACGGCCAACTGATACAGTATGCACGTGTACCACAATCGATTTAAACGAAGGTACGAAGTAAATAAATCAACCTACCCTCAGTTATTTATAGAAGGCTAATCGGCATTATACGCATTCTGAAGCCCTTAAATCGATCATAAATTGCGCGCAAATCCATTCCAATATCGACCTAGCCGATTCGATTTACTTAAATTTCCTTAATTCAAGTCCCGATTTATGCATAACGTGTAGCTGGGAATATTGCTTTTCAATCGGACGGCTGCTTGTGAGAACCTCGTCATCTGTGAATAATGAAAAGCAAAAACCTTCTATTATCATATGCGCACAAGCGTGACGTGTGCTAGGAATAAGCACTATAGCCACCAGCTTGGTTTGTTCTTTAAAGGAACCGTGGACTGGACTACTGTCCCGACAAACTATCTATTTCCACGTAGCATACGAAGAGGTACTGTGGCATATGTAATTGCACGACCAATCATGTGGTCTTTGACCTCTATCCATACGAATACTGCCGGATAACATAATAACACGACGTGCTAGTGCGGTATAAATATCAATATCTTATCTCAATCCAGTAAGCACAGAAAGGAGAAAGACACGGAATGAATGCAACTAGTTTTTGGGTAACAAAAATAGTTTTAAACTTGTCTGTCTAAATAACTACATACATTGTGTGATGGTTAAATGTCTGGAGGATCAACTGCAATTATTTCTCGTTTTACTTACTGTGCAAAATAGCTGGGCACATACATGCAGATCGTATGGCGCGAATCTCCGTAAATGCAGCAGGATTATGCAATTTGGACACAAGCAAGGCGTCGAATTAGACCTGACAACGGGCAAAGTGATCCCGACATGGGAAATACCCTGTGTTCGCTACAAACTAGATAATCGATAACATAATTGCTAATTAGTTCAATTTGGTGCGTCGAACTCGATTCTATAGAGTTGCATACCGTGGATTTGCTTGAATGATATTGTTTGTCCTCTGACTAGGGCAGTGGTGTGTTGATGAATCCTTTGTAAATGAGAGAACGCCTCCGTTGAGTTGATTTCCTATGTGGAAAACCAAAATTCCATCCATACCAAGGAAAATGGAAATGGTTAGTGTAGGGACCATGGGTAACGCTAAGGGAAAGTTGGAAGAAAAACATCAAAACATTATTCGCATGTCAAACAAAAATGCAGAATGAAACTTCAGTAATTAATTAAACTCAATGCTTTCTCGCGTCTTCCTAACCGAAAATTACCCTTTTTGGCCAGTGTTGGATGCTCACAGAGTAGGTGTCATTTGGTGCCTCCAATTTGTACAGTAGTTATTGCAGGCCAAGCTTAATCATGCTGATCTCATAACATTTTAAGCCTGGTAGCTCTCCCTCCTGGGAGGGAGGGAGCGAGCAAACAGAGTAAAGAAGCTGATCGTGTTTAACACGGCAAACACCAGCTTCGATCTCTGTCCCTGCTCAATCCAAGTTGGGATAGCTGCCCAGGCACCCGCCGGGCAGTGAACTAATTTGTGCAGCGACAAGCCCGTTGTTCCTGGGGTAAAAGGAACCTGGCTCTCCAAGTTGGGGGCTGTGCTAACCCTAAGCATCTCTATCTATCACGGAAAAACCATCTTGTTACGAAACAACAACAAGCCTCGGATACGGAGGATTCCAACGTTGACGACCCATGCAAACGCAATAAGGGTCTATGAGCCTGCACCGCAACAGACCAATCAATTGGAGAAATCCCTGATCTGCTACAATGCAGACATTACCGCGCTCCAAGAAGTGCGATGGGATGAACCAGGCAAAAACGGATAAAAAACAGATATACTTATATTACGGTAATTGCTACAAGGAAAACAAGCAACGCTTGTTGGGTGCAGATTTGTTATTTGAGGTAGACTTAGACGAAGAGTCTTAACCTTTCGTCATGTAAGCGAACGCCTCATAACAATCCGCATCAAGGTACACTGGGGAATATAACCCTAATATGCGTGCACGACTCCACGGAAGAAAAATATGATTTTTTTTTTATCTCCTGGACCGAACATAGACCCATTGCCCCAGTTATGACACCAAAATCCTACTAAGGGATTTCAACGCAAAGCTGATGGATCATAGGAAAGCATAGTCTCCATAACACCACATTCGACAACGGATTTAGGCTGATCGACTTCCTAACGGGGCGCCAACCTCCTTGTAGCAAGCACACGTTTCGCCATCTCAACATCCACACGGGTACCTGGCGGTCTCCTGATCATTCAACCACCAACCAGATTGATCACATTGCGATCGACGCAATGGAGGAGTGTCTCCAGTATCCTCGACGTACGAACCTTCCGAGGAGCCAACATCGACTCGGATCACTTCCTTGTTCTAGCAAAGGTACGAACGAGGATATCAAGAATGCTTAGGAGTCGAGTAGGACAACGTAAGTTTGACGTCGGAAAGCTACAATCGCAAGAGACTGCCAGAATCTTTGCCGATCATGTCTCCTTAAAACTCTCTCAAAATCCGCCCACAGCAGCGCAAACAAAAGAGCCAGGAATGGGCGCATTGCCAGAGCGCCGTCAAAGACGCTGCCTCAGAGGTGTTGGGTTTCAAACTGCCGCCACCTAGAAACCCCTGGTTAGATGAACAATGCGAACAAGAGGCATATAAAGCGACACTGCAACGACGGACGAGAGCTGTTAGCGAAAGCTATGAGCAGAATAGAAGAGGGGAACACATGCTTCTCAGGAGAAAGAAAACCGAATACAGAAAGCGTGAGATCGAGGAGATGGAGAGATGCTCTCGCAGGAATGACGCCCGGAAGTTTTACAATAAGGTAAAACGAACATCCCATGGTTACAAAGCCAGAGCGGAGGCCTGCAGGGATGAAAATAGAGAACCGGTAGTGGAATCATAGTCGTTGCTAAGGATTTGGCAAGGCAAGGCAAGGCCACTTCTGCAAGGCCACGGCGATGACAGACAAGATACCGCTGTCAGGCAGAACGATCCATTCGTAATGGACAACAATGTAAGAGAATTCCGTTCACCCGACCTAGACGAAGTCAAAATAGTAATATCAATTAAGCCGCGGGCGCAGGCGGCCTGTCTGCTAAGCTTCTTAAGGCGGCTGAAGATGAGTTGGTAAGGTGCATCTCATTTGCAAGGTATGGTCGGAGGAAGGCATGCCCGACGAATGGAATCGTTTGCCCGTATTGTGTGAACGCCTGAAACCATTTGTGGATAACCTGATCGGCTTTTATCAGTGTGGTTTCAGCCCAGGTAAATCCATAATAGGCCCAATATTTACGCTACGGCAGATCTTGGAGAAGACCCAGGAATACCAAATCGGCACTCACCCCACCTTTTCGTCGAGTTCAAGGTCGCGTATGACAGCTTGTATAGAGACGAGATAGGAAGCCCTGTCCAATTTTAACATTCCTGCCAAACTCCTCAGACTGTGCAGGATGACTATGGAGAACTCTCGCTGCTCCTTTAAGGTCGGAGGTGAGCTAACCGACCCCTTTGATGTTAAAAAAGGTTTTAGACAGGGTGACACACTGTGATGTGATTCCTTTAACATTATTCTCGAAAATATCGTGCGGGACTCTGCGGCCAATACCAGAGGTACAATCTACTTCAAGTCTACACAATTGCTCGCCTACGCAGATGACATTGACTTTATTGGACGGACAAAGCGAGACGTCAATGAGGCGTTCGCAAGCATTGAAGCAGAAGCGGTTAAAGTGGTTAAAGAGGGTAAATGGGGACAAGACAAAATATATGCTGTCATTAAAGAAAGACTCACAACACCGACGTCTTGGTCAGTACGTCACCTTCGGCAGCTATATTTTTGAAGTAGTCAAGGACTTCGTCTACCTGGGCTCGATAGTGACAAGCAGCAACGACACCAGCGCTGAGATAAAATGCAGAATAACTCTTGCCAACCGCTGCTTCTTTGGGCTCTAGAGGCAATTGAGTAGTAGAGCCCTCTCTCGAAAAACAAAGGTATCCCTCTACAAAACCTTAATCCTCCCGGTCCTCCTGTACGGCGCTGAGACTTGGACGTTATCAAAAGCGGATGAAGAGGCTCTTGGGCGTTTCGAGAGGAAAATTCTGCGTGCAATCTTTGGACCGGTTTGGGTAAACGGAGAGTGGAGGAGGCGATTCAACCAAGAACTGTACGGGCTGTACAGCGACATCGGTCTAGTTAGACGTCTAAGATGACTGGGCCATGTAGAGCGAGTGGACATCACCGCTCCGGCCCGAAGAGTCTTCGAACCCAACCCCGAGGGACGACGCAGCAGAGGACGACCGCATCTAAGGTGGCGCGCACAGGTGGAGAGGGACCGCAACCAACTGGGCTGCGAGGGAATATGAGGTGAGATCAATCTTTCTGATATTATATCCAGCGACGGCAGATGATTCGGAATGACAGGAAATTTAAATCCATTATATACTGACATGGTTGGAATGTTGTTCTTCTTCACAGAGGAGAAACACGTATTACAAGCCAGAATATCCTCTACAGATATATAGTAAAATAGGTTGTAAAATTTCATGGTGTACCTCTACTGGTTGTTTTAAATCTGCTTTGAACCATAATCTATCGCATATTGTACAACCATGGCCAAATGGATTATTCGTAAATTTATCCATCAATTCCTGGTGAGCTTTATAATGTTGACGATAAGCACTGTACGTGTCTTGCTCATTTACCTTAATGGGAACATATGTTGGATGTTGATTATCGTCTAACGAGTGAAGTGGCGGGAACATCACACTCTATTTCCATTGTTTGAGGTTGTGACACTGGAGCAGGATCAACTTGTATATCACTCAAATTCGACGACACATTAACAACAACTGGAGAGACAACTGGTCTATGAACGACAACAGCATTGGCATCTTCCATCGTCTTTTTCACTGTCGATATTCACGACATTGCTGTGCACATGATTTCCTCGTCCTTGTGGTTGTAGTTGATGTCGGAATCATTGCACATTGAGATGAATTGGCCTGATACATATCAGCTTGAACGACAATTCTTTCTTCAGCATTTTCAACAGGGACTTGAGCCTGTGCACCTTGGCCACACATCATATAATATGTTACCATCGTCTCTGCTGGTACTGGGTTGTGGATTGTCTGGATTCACTATGGGTAATTCATAGGCTAAGGCCTTATGACGTTTTGAACGTTGTGCGAGCGAATGTAACAGGGAGTGGGAGAGTTTCGCACAGGTTCACACACAACCTGAAGAGAGTGCGTTTTGGGTCGTAAATGTTCGTTCACTACTCTCAGGGGTGGTTGGTCCTAGATATGGCGAGAGCCGACCAAATTTTGCGTTGGTTATAATTCACAGAAATTCGTTCATGTACTTTTTGGTGTTAATATTGCATACGCAGAGGATGAATTTGACCAAATACTGTGAGTGTTATGCTTGCAGCAGTACGTCTGGTCACTTTCCATTCACAGCTGTGTTACATACTATTTTCCGTATAGGAATTGCTTTATCTTGGCTAACGAATTTGAACTATAGACCCTCCGCTTGGCGGTCGATGAGGTTAACCACTGCACCACGGCGACCCCTTGAAATTTTACTCCCAGCGCGCGTTAAGAAGTTTCACTTCAATAAATCACACACAACATGGGTGATTGAGGAGAAACTTGGCTCTGGTCCTTAATGGGTTGCAACGCCACCAAAGAAAGAGACTCAAATTTATCCACCACACTGCGAATAGTCCTTTCGGTAGGACGATTATGACGACCGTAAAATGGGCGCCCGCAACGTTGGCCCAAGGGAACACCCTTTTTGATAAAACAATTTTATCATTTGTACATGTTGTTGAACGCTAAGTCTGTCGATAGTGGTTTGGCAAAACAGACTGAATGACAGCGGATTTGACAGATATAGCTTCAGCAATATGCCCGCTATCAACTGTCAAAGTGCGAAAGTCCCTATTAGAAAGCCCATTATTTCTTCTGTCGACTCAAAACAGTGTAGCCGGAGCGGTCTTTTCAGTTTGTTGGGTAGCCAGAAGTCGCTCGGTTCCATATCAAGTGAATACGTGGCTATGTAGGGTCTTCTTTGATCGCACTTCTCGTTAGGAAAATATGCGTCTGTCTTTCAATCAGAGATATACGAAATTCTAATGGCCATGCACTACGGCACTCAAAGCTGTGTGCAAACCCTTACTTACTTACTTATCAGGCCAGCGATCCATGGAGGATCTGAGCCTGAGTTATAGCTGCCTTCCATCCTTGACGGTCCCGGGCCCGCTGCTTCGGGTTATTAAGATCAACATGTCTTACATCCGCGATTACTTGGTCTTTATACCGAAGGTTCGGTCTTCCTCTTCTTCTTGAACCAGGAGGCTCGGAGTCGAAGACCCTCTTAGCTGGAGTGTTGATGTCCATGCGCTCGATGTGGCCGAGCCAGTGTAGTCGACGGATCTTTGCGGACTACATCCACATCTTTGTACAGCTCGTAGAGTTCGCGGTTGTCTTCTTCTTCATTCACCCTCCTCACAGACAGGACCAAATATCCGTCGCAGAATTTTTCTTTCGAAAAACCCAAAATCAGCTCCGCTGTCCTGCTTATCGTCTAGCTTTCGGCTTCGTACAGCAAGACTGGCAGTATGAGCGTTTTGTATAGAATGACTTTGGTCTTTCGAGTGAGGAGAGTTGACCCAAGTTGTTTGGACAAGCCGAAGTAGCAGCAGTTGCCAAGGGCGATTCTATGCCGGATCTCCACTGTGGTGTCATTTGTGGAATTTATGTTTGCCCCGAGGTAGACAAACTCCTTAACTACCTCGAAATTGTAGCTGTCAATTGTTATATTTTGTCCCAGGTGGTGAGCGACGGATTGGTTTTTGCTTGACAGCATGTACTTCGTTTTGTTCTCATTGACCTTAAAACCAACTCGTTTCCCCTGTTCTTCAATCGCCGTGAATGTTTCCACAATGTCACGGCGAGAACACGCGATGATGTCGATATCATCCGCGTATCCTAGCAGCTGAACGGACTTTTAGAAGATATTGCCGTCCCTGTTGACGCCTGCCCGTCGCACCATCTGCTCCAGCACCAGGTTGAAGAAGTCACCTGACAGCGCATCTCCTTGCCGAAATCCGGTGCATGTTTCAAACGGTTCCGAAGTCCTAGACTCAGGTTGCACGTGCATGACGTATTTTTTAACGTGGCGCGAGACAACTGAATCAGTTTTTCCGGGATCGCGAATTCGGCAGCCCTTAACTAGCTCCAAGTTAGTGAATGAACTGAAGTCTTTCTTGAACAGAGTCGGTAAACTAGATTCAGTAAGGCCACTCTGGGATCCCAGGAAATGAGACCTCTGATGAACTCGCTAGAATGGGTTCAGAGAAGAGTATCTCAGGACCTAAACCCGCTCTAGGTCTACCTGCGTACATGGTAAATTCCTACATTAACGATTGGGTCTTTAATACACACAACGGTAGATGGAGGGATTATCCAGGTTGCAGGATGACTAAGCGAGTATACCCTGATGTCTGCAAGAAATCCGCAGCATTCCTCCTGTCCTTAAGTAGAATCGATGTTCTACTCTGAGTCATCGATGGATTTCAGATTGGTTTTGGAATCTATTTCTCAAAACACACAACCAGACAAAAACGTCGGACTTCGAACATGCTCAACAACAAAGCTTTTAAGATTCATTTAAAACTGATGAGGTAATTCTGTATTATCTTCTGTTCGAAACGCTTTTCGCCTATGATCGTCGTTTCGCATTTCATTTCTTTTTTCGGATGTCACATGTATACAGTGTATACATGTACACTGTATCTCACAATCGATGTGGATGTCGTTTCCCAAAGCGCTGTGTCATGTTTCGGACAGGTAATTACTAGCGTGTTGATTGCTTTGACTGTTAACTTGGTCGATAAGGCTTAGTATTCGCACATAGTACGTCTTTTAATCTTTTTAGAACAACTGTACTGACGCATGCCACATCTACATATGGATATCCATCCAGATGTGGTGTGAATGGATTATAGCAGCCATACTCAACCTTTTTTTCCCTCGGGCCACATTCATATGTTTGCTACTTCACACGGGCCGCAACATTATACATTTTGGGTGATGACCTTTTCGAGGAGTCTAGGGATAAGCTTAAAACACGAGCCTTTTACAAGAAAGCCAAGGCCTTGCAGGAGGCTTCAAAAAGGGCACCCAGGCTCTTCGAAACTGCGAGGGTAATCTTGTCACTGACCCGCAGGGAATAGTGGATGTATTTAAGCAGCATTTCCAGCAGCTACTTAGCGAGCATGAACAAGAGAGAGCGGTAGGAACCGAGGAAATCCAAGCTCCAGCCGCTGAAGTAGTCCTCCCACCCAGCATCGAAGAAGTCGGCACAGCTATTCAGAAGCTGAAGAATAACAAGGCCGCAGGCTTAGATGGCTAGCCATCAGAGCTCTTCAAGGCTGGCAGCGATGTTCTGCTGAGGACCATGCACCTGCAGAATTTGGGAAGACGAAAGCATGCCCGACGACTGGAATATCAGCTCTATTTGCCCCATCCACAAAAAAGGCGATCCTACCTCTTGCAAGAACTATAGAGTTATATCCCTGCTCAATGTCGCATACAAGATCCTGTCCAGCGTATTGTGTGAACGTCTAAAGCCGTCTTGCACCGCACTAATCGGCAGCTACCAGTACGGCTTCCGGCCCGGCAAATCGACTATAGACCAAATTTTCACACTTCGATAAATCCTGGAAAAGACCAACAAGTTTCGAATCGATAGATACCATCTTTTCATCGATTTCAAAGCCGCATACGACAGCATTCATCGTGAAGGGCTGTTCGGTGCGATGGCCGAATCCGGGATCCCGGGAAAACTGATCCAGTTGTGTCGCGCCACGCTAAAAAATACGCGATGCACCGTGCAACTCGGTTCTAGGACTTCGGAACCGTTTGAAACATGCACCGGATTTCGGCAAGGAGATGCGCTGTCATGTGACTTCTTCAACCTGGTGCTGGAGCAGATAATGCGACGGGCAGGCGTCAACAGGGAAGACACTATATTTTACAAGTCCATCCAGCTGCTAGGATACGCGGATGATATCGACATCATCGCGTGTTCTCGCCTTGGCATTGTGGAAGCATTCACGGCGATTACAAAACAGACGAAACGAGTTGGTCTTAAGGTCAATGACGACAAAACGAAGTACATGCTGTCAAGCAAAAACCAATCCGTCGCTCACCACCTGGGACAAAATGTAACAATTGACAGCTACAGTTTCGAGGTAGTCAAGGAGTTTGTCTACCTCGGGGCAAACGTAAATTCCACAAATGATACCACAGTGGAGATCCGGCATAGAATCGCCCTTGGCAACTGCTGCTACTTCGGCTTGTCCAAACAACTGGGGTCAAAACTCCTCACTCGAAAGACCAAAGTCATGCTTTACAAAACGCTCATACTGTCAGTCTTGCTGTACGGAGCCGAAAGCTGGACGATAAGCAGGACAGCGGAGCTGATTTTGGGTTCTTTCGAGAGAAAAATTCTGCGCCGGATATTT
The DNA here is from genome assembly GCA_951905685.1 of Eumerus sabulonum. NCBI lineage: Eukaryota > Metazoa > Arthropoda > Insecta > Diptera > Syrphidae > Eumerus > Eumerus sabulonum. The sequence goes on from OX645060.1 coordinate 238,039,449, forward strand.
GGTCCTGTCTGCGAGGAAGGTGAATGGAGAAGAAGACACAACCGCGAACTGTACGAGCTGTACAACGATGCGGATGTAGTCCGGAAGGCAAAGATCCGTCGACTACACTGGCTCGGCCACATCGAGCGCATGGACATCAACGCTCCAGCTAGGAGGGTCTTCGACTCCGAGCCTCCTGATTCGAGAAGAAGTGGAAGACCGTACCTCCGGTATAAAGACCAAGTAATCGCGGATGTAAGACATCTTGGTCTTGATAACTGGATGCAGCGTGCCCGGGACCGTCAACAATCGAAGGCTGCTATAGCTCAGGCTCAGATCCTCCATGGATCGCTGGCTTGATAAGTAAGTAAACAAAGAAAAACAGTACGATGCTAGTGCGAGACACATATAAAGCTGGACATATAATGCAAGGCATCGCGTTATTAGGCGTCGCGTTCGTTGGTCACAAAAAACAAGGCATCGCGTTAATTGTCATTTTGCGAAATCAAATGTTACATGCTGAAAGTAAACGCGTCATGAGGCATCGCATCGGTGGCGATCGCGTCATACCCGCTGGCATTTTAACCAGGAATAAAGAATACCAATAGATACCAATCTATTGGCTTTGACAGGCACTTTTACAGTTTGCACCTACAAACGCGTTGCGGTTTGACGGCGTCTTGACTATGTCATTCTGCCTTGTTGTGACCATTTTACCACGTCTTGACTCTACACATCGACGTCTTGGGACTATCACTGTGTTAGTCAAAAGTGTCGTTTTTAAACGGAGAATAACACGTACAGTATCGGTATGTATTACAAAAGCAACAACCAACCCCTTCGGCGATCAACGGGCAGACGTGCGAAAGATTGGTATCTCATTGTTTATTCCTGATTTTAACAGCCACCATAGAAATGCATCGGTCGAAATTCACGACGCGATGTCTTGCATTATATCTCCACCTTAACTTACTTACTTACTTAGGTGGCGCTACAGTCCGTGGTGAACCTGGGCCTCAACCAACAAGCGTCTCCAGCCGGCACGGTCTTTGGCCAGCTGTTTCCAGTGCCGCACGCCCAGTTGGTTGAGGTCCCTTTCCACCTGCGTGTGCCACCGCTGAGGCGGCCGTCCTCTGCCGCGCCTTCCTTCCGGAGTGGATTCGAAGACTTTTCGGGTCGGAGCTGTATCTTCCATGCGCTCTACATGGCCTAGCCACCTTAGACGCTGTATCCGTAGACGTCGTACCAGGCCGATGTCGCTGTACAACCCGTACAGTTCTTCGTTATATCTTCTCCTCCATACACCGTTTGAACAAACGGGACCGTAGATAGTGCGCAGAATTTTCCTCTCGAAACGACCAAGGGCATCTTCATCCGCTTTTGTTAAGGTCCAAGCCTCTGCGCCGTAAAGGAGGACTGGGATGATCAAGGTCTTATATAGTGTCACCTTGGTTTTCCGAGAGAGGGCTCTACTTCTCAATTGCCTCTTGAGCCCAAAGAAACAGCAGTTGGCAAGAGTGATTCTGCGTTTTATCTCAGCGCTGGTGTTGTTGTCGCTGTTAATCAGTGAGCCAAGGTAGACGAATTCCTTGACCACTTCAAAGTTATATCCGCCCATGGTGACGTTCTGGCCAATACGTCGGTGTTGTCCGTCTCTTTTAGATGATAGCAGATATTTGGTTTTACCCTCATTAACCTTGAGACCCATCTTAGCCGCTTCTACCTCAATGCTCACGAAAGCCTCATTGACGTCTTGCTGTTTTCGTCCAATTACGTCAATATCGTCGGCGTACGCAAGCAATTGCGTAGACTTGAAATAGATCGTACCTCTTGTGTTGGCCAGTGACTCTTGCACAATCTTTTCAAGCACGATGTTGAAAAAGTTGCACGACAGCGCGTCGCCCTGCCTAAATTCTTTTTTAACATCAAAGGTCTCGGTTTGCTCATTACCGACCTTAATGGAGCAACGAGAATTCTCCATTGTCATCCTGCACAGTCGGACGAGTTTGACAGGGATGTTAAAACTAGACATGGCTTTGTACAGCTCGTCTCTATATACGCTGTCATACGCGGCCTTGAAATCGACGAAGAGGTGGTGAGTGTCGATTTGGTATTCCTGGGTCTTCTCCAAGATCTGCCGTAGCGTAAATATTTGGTCTATTGTGGATTTACCTGGCCTGAAACCACACTGATAAGAGCCGATCAGGTTATCCACAAACGGTTTCAGGCGTTCAAACAATACGGCAGAGATCTTATATGCGATGTTAAGGAGACTTATTCCCCTATAGTTGGCGCAGTTATAGGGGTCTCCTTTCTTATGGACCGGGCAAACGATGCTGAGATTCCATTCGTCGGGCATGCTTTCCTCCGACCATACCTTGCAAATGAGATGGTGCATGCACCTTACCAGCTCATCTCCAGCCGCCTTAAAAAGCTCAGCAGACAGGCCGTCTGCGCCAGCGGCTTTATTAGACTTAAGTCTTGATATCGCTATTTTGCCTTCGTCTAGGTCGGGTGGACTGAATTCTGTTACTTCGTGGTCCATTGCGTGGGCTCGTTCTGCCTGACAGCGGTATCTTGTCTATCATCGCCGTTATACAGTCTGCAGAAGTGGTATTTCCAAATCCTCAGTATCGACTGCGACTCTACTACCAGTTCTCCATTTTCATCCCTGCAGGCCGCCACTCTGGCTTTGTAGCCATGGCATGTTCGTTTTACCTTGTTGTAAAATTTACGGGCGTCATTCCTGCGGAAGCATCTCTCCATCTCCTCGATCTCACGCTTTCCGTGCTCTCTCTTCTTTCTTCTGAAAAGCGTGTGTTCCTCTCTTCTCTTCTGCTCATAGATTTCGCGAGCAGCTCTCGTCCGTCGTTGCAGCACGGCCTTATATGCCTCTTGTTTTGCTGCATGGGCTTGTTCGCATTGTTCATCGAACCACCTTAACACGTCAGAGAATTTAGGCGGAATATTTTGCATAAAGTTAAAAAAATTATTGTGAGAGTATTGATGTCAGAATTAAAAAATGTGCGTACCATAATGTTTCATTTAACGTATGCTTTCAATAAACAAAATAATTTAAAAAAATTGTGTTCCCCATTAGTGTGTTTCGGGCCGCACATAAAAAATTGGCATGCGGCCCGCGGGCCGCGGGTTGAGTATGGCTGGATTATTGCGACCCAAACTTCGGCTCTCGCTTATCGATATCACTCCTATCTATGGCACTTTCATTGATTTCGAATTGTAAAAAGAGAAGCATGTGAGTCGAAATAAAAGTGGATGTTGCTGGATAACGCCCGGAAATGGTTCGTTATTTATTGCTCATCAACAGAGTCTATTATTCACTGGTAAAAACGATTTTCCTCTAACCCTTGAGCTTGTTTACATGCCATAGCTTCCAATCCACGCCAGGAACCTTGGAAATGCTGTTGTATAACAGAACAAGCAAAGAAATCAATCTCATCGATTTCTTTATACTGATGAACCGGACCACACAGTCATACATTTGTGCCTTGCGTGAGTATACGCCATGTGTACCCAAAATCCACCGCACTGGTCGCCTGCATCCACAATTTCATTATCATCATCGCTGTTACGTACTACCTCCAGCTGGAGCGCTGGCATATGAAAAACAATTCATGAGCACGCAACAAACAAGTTTTGCTTTCTTAAGGGGTTATTCAACCTTCAAGGGATCTTTAAAAAAGTATATAACTTGCCGGTTACTACCCCACTTGACAGTGACTCGACCGTTTTCATAATGATTATCCGTGGAATGAGTGTTTGTCAATGACGCGAAAAATAGAGGAAAGAGAGATAAGCAATTTCAGATGCGAGCATGTTGCGGTAGTAGTTACATATGTGATTTATCCCGTGCTACTGGTGAGCTGGTCGCCTGACGGAATCGTTATAAAGCAGATTTCCCTCTTATAGAATTAATTATCTTTATTGCTTAGTGAGCAAACATCGTTCAATGATTGCACGTAGTCAACTATGGCTGACTAGCTAACTATAGTCTGATTGCCAAATGAGAATTTAAGGAAAAATGAACTTGTAATGAGCTTGCAACACGAAAAGTTGGCTTTTGTGAATTGATGTTTAATATGACGGTCGTCCTCGGTGTTCTATAATTAGACGTAGGAAATTGATTTTTTTTATTTTTGGGGAAAGAGGCACGTTTCAAGGTCTTATGGGAATTTTTAAACTTATTTTTCTTACTCGAACACGGTAGCTATATAAAGATTCTAGATAGGCGTAGCCTTCGTTGAGGGTTACGTTGGTGGTGGTTTTATAAATATGTATGATAAAGTGTGCTTACTTAGGTGGCGCTACAGTCCGGTGTAAATCTGAGCCTCAACCAACAAACTTCTCCAGCTGGTACGGTCTTTTGCCAGCTGTTTCCAGCGACGCACTCCCAGTTGGTTAAGGTCCCCCTTCCCTCTGTGTGCGCCAACTTAGATTCGGTCGTCCTCTGCTGCGTCGTCCCTCGGGGTTGGACTCGAAGACTCTTCGGGCCGGAGCTGTGTTTTCCATTCGCTCTACATGGCCTAGCCATCTTAGACGTTGGAGCCGTAGACGTCTTACTAGGCCGATGTTGCTGTACAGACCGTATAATTCGTCCCTGTACCTCTCCTCCACTCACCGTTTATACAAACGGGACCATAGATTGGAGGCAGAATTTTCCGCTCGAAACGACGAAGGGTCTCTTCATCCGCTTTCGTTAAATTCCAGGACTCTGCGCCATAGAGGAGGACCAGGATGATAAAAATTTTGCACAGCGCAACTGTGGTCTTTCGAGAGAAGAGTAATTCTGTGTTTGATCTCAGCACTGGTCTTGTTGTCGCTGGTCACTAGTGAGCCAAGGTAGACGAAGACTTGGACCACTTCGAAACTGTAGCTGCCAGTTGTGATTTTCTTGCCGAGATATCGGTGTTGTGTGTCTTTTTTTGGTTGACAGCATATTTTTCGTTTTATCCTCGTTAACCGGAGGGCAGTTGTGCAGACTTGAAATAGATCGCACCTCTTGTATTGGCCAGTGAGTCTCGTATGATCCCTTCAAACTTACTTACTTACTTTGATGGCGCTACAGTTCGGGGTGAACCAGGGCCTCGACGAACAAGCCTCTCCAGCCGCTTCCAGTGCCGCACGCCGAATTGGTTGAGGTCCCTTTCCACCTGTGCGCGCCACCTTAAATGCGGTCGTCCTCTGCTGCGTCGTCCCTTGGGGTTGGAGTCGAAGGCTCTTCGGGCCGGAGCGTTGATGTCCATTCGCTCTACATGGCCTAGCCATCTTAGACGTTGGATCCGAAGACGTCTCACTAGGCCGATATCGCTGTTTAGCCCGTACAGTTCTTGGTTGAATCTCCTCTTCCACTCTCCCTTTACACAAACGGGTCCAAAGATTGCAAGCAGAATTTTCCTCTCGAAGCGCCCAAGAGCTTATTCATCCGCTTTTGATAACGTCCAAGCCTCAGCGCCGTAGAGGAGGACCGGGATGATTAAGGTTTTGTAGAGGGATACCTTAGTTTTTCGAGAGAGGGCTCTACTACTCAATTGCCTCTTGAGCCCGAAGAAGCAGCGGTTGGCAAGAGTTATTCTGCGTTTTATCTCAGCGCTGGTGTCGTTGCTGCTTGTCACTATCGAGCCAAGGTAGACGAAGACTTTGACTACTTCAAAAATATGGCTGCCGAAGGTGACGTTCTGAGCAAGACGTCAGTGTTGCGCGTCTTTCTTGGATGACAGCGTATAGTTAGTCTTGTCCCCATTTGCCCTTAGACCCACTTTAGCCGCTTCTGCTTCAATGCTTGCGAACGCCTCATTGACTTCCCGCTTTGTCCGTCCAATAATGTCAATGTCATCTGCGTAGGTAAGCATTTGTGTGGACTTGAAGAAGATCGTACCTCTTGTATTGGCCGCAGAGTCCCGTACGAGCTTTTCAAGAATAATGTTAAAGAAATCACATGACAGTGCGTCACCCTGTCTAAAACCTTTTTTAACATCAAAGGAGTCGGTTAGTTCAGCTCCGACGTTAATGGAGCAGCGAGAGTTCTCCATAGTCATACTGCACAGTCTGACGAGTTTGGCAGGAATGTTAAATCGTGACTTGGCTCTGTATAGCTCGTCTCTATGAACACTGTCATACGCGGCCTTCAAATCGACAAAAAGGTGATTGATGTCGGAGATCATCTTCAGCCGCTTTGAATAGCTCGGCAAGCAGCCCGTCGGCGCCCGCGACATTGTTCTTAAGTTTCGAAATTATCAGCTTAATTTCTACTAGGTCGGGTGGGAGAAATTCTCTTGCATCTTCGTCCGTTGGGAATGGATCATTCTGCTTGACAGAGGTATTAGATCCTTCATCGCCGTTAAACAGTATATGGAAGTGTTCCTTCCATATTCTCAGCATCGACTGTGACTCTTCTACTAGTTGTCCGTCGTGGTCCCTACATGCTTCCACTCTCGCTTTGTAGCCCTGGCATGTTCGTTTTATTTGTTCGTAAAAGTTACAAGCATTATTCCTATGATAGCATCTCTCCAACTCCTCAATCTCACGCTTTTCATGCTGTCGTCTTTTCTTCCTTAAAAGCGTGTGTTCCTCTCTCCGTTTCTGCTCGTAGTGATCACGAGTGGCTTTGTAGGCGTTTTGCTTTGCTGCATGGGCTTGCCAGCATTGTTTATCAAACCAGGGGTTTCTAGCTGACGGTGGCTTGAAACCCAACGCAGCAGAGGCAGCGTCGCTGATGGCACGCTGGCAATGCTCTCACTGTTCTGTGGGTTACTCCGGTGTCATTGCAGTTGGGAGGTTGAGGGAAATTCGATCGGCAAAGGTCATAGCGATCTCCTGCGATTGTTGCTTTCCGACGTCAAACTTTCGTTATCCAGCTCGTTTCCGTGGCATCCTTGACATCTTCATTCGTACCTTGGCTACAATAAGGTAGAGGTTCAAGTCGCTGTTGGCTCCTCAGAAGGTTCGTACATGTAGGATGCTGGAGGAGTGTCTGGCGTCGATCGCAACGTGATCAATCTGATTGGTGGTAGACTGATCGCCAGGTTCCTTTGTGAATATTGAGATGCGGGAATCGTGTGCTAGCCAGAAGGAGATTGCGCCCCGCCAGAAAATCGAGTTGCCGAAATTGAAAATTGTTATGAGGCGTTCGCTTACATGCCGGAAGCTTAAGACTTTTTGTCGGAGTCTTCCTGGAATAATCCGCATCCGAATAAGCGCTGTTTGTTCTCCTTGTAGAAGATCCCGTAGTAGATGTCGCAGTTTTTCATCCGCCCTTTGCCTTGTCCATCCTATCGCACTTCTGGGAGTGCGGTTATATCTGCTTTGTAGCAGCCTAGTGTTTGTTCCAATTGATCGCCTGCACCTGGTCTGTTAAGGGACCTCACATTCCAGGTGCAGACTCTCTAGTCCTTTAGTCTTTTGCAGGGGTCAAGCATTGTATCCGTCCGTATCCGAGGCATGTGGTTGTTTCGGAACAACTGTTTTTTTTTTTTCGTGATAGGGATGTTACTCCTAAGCACAACCTCCAACCTGGAGGGGGTTCCTCTTTCCCCAGGAACAAGGGGTCGGGTCGCTGCACACATTGGTTCACTACCGGTGCCAAGACAGCGGAGGCGGTGTGTTAACTTGGATTGAGCGGGGACAGGGATCGAAGCTGGCGTTTGCCAAGTTAAGCGCAATCAACTTCTATGCTCTGTGACGTGACGTACTCTCACCATCTTTTAACGTTACTATCAATACAGCTCCTCGTCTCACCTGGTTTGCTTACACTTTACTGTCTAAACTAAAGCTTTTAGGATCTTTACAAATTCTTGTCAATACAATAGAAAATGCTACACTATTTTGAGCCGCTCTCAAAGCTATGTTTTCTTACTCCGTTCGTGGTGAACATGAGCCTCAATGGTACGGTCTTTCACCAGCTGTTTCCTATGCCGCATACCCAGTTGTGTGAGGTCCTTTTCGACCTGTGTACGCCACTTAAGTGCCACCATCCTTTGCTACGTCGTTCTTCGGGGTAGGCATCGAAGACTCGAAGGCTCATCCTGTCGCAGCTGTGGTGCACTTTGCTCTGCATGACCCAGCCATATTTGATGTTTGATCCGTAGACGTCTGACCAAACCAATGTCGTTATACAGCCCGTACAGTACAGGGTTGAATCTTCTCGTCCACTCTCCCTTAATATAAACGGGACCGAAGATTACATGCAAAATGTTCCTCGCAAAATGTCCTCTGGAAACGTCTTAGGGCTTCCTCATCCATTTTTAATAGAGTCCAGACCTCTGCCGTTGTGGAGGACAACCAGTTTCATGAACAACTTTAGTCCATGCCCTGTATGCATTAAGTTTTTATCAAACTCAAGTTTTCTTCTAAGCGTTATCTCGAAACTAAATACATCAGAGGCGACATACCCCATGGTCCTCTGACAATGTATCCATTGATGTCCTATGGAGCTTGGATGAGCTTAAGGGAGGCTGTCTTGACTTCGTCTGCGTGGGTCATTCTGCGGTATCTTGCCATTATAGTGGTCTTGCCCTATTCTCAGCATTGACTGTGATTTGCTCACAGTCTGGCTTTGCTCTGGCTTTGTACCTCTGACCTTATTGTAAAACTTCCGAGCATTATTCCTCATGCTTTCCGTGCTTTTTTTTTTTTTTTTTTTTTTTTTTTTTTTTTTTCTAAAAAGCGTGTGTTCACCCCTTCTTTCCTGCTCCTAGAGCTCGCGAACAGCTCTCTTCCGTCATTGAAGCGTGACCTTGTAAGCATATGGGCTTTGCTGCATGCGCTTGTTCGCATTGTACATCAAACCAAGGGTTTCAGGATGGTAGCAGTTTGAAAACTGAGCCTTGATGGCGTCCTGGCCTCCCACTGCTGGTCTGTGGATTGTGTCAAAAGACTGTCAAAGACTTTGCGAGAGTTTAAGGGAGGCGCTGTGGGCGAAGAAACGAGCAAACAGAGCAAAGAAGTTGATCGTGTGGCAATCTCCAGCTTCGATCTTTGTCCCTGCTCATCCAAATTGACTCGCAGTGTGCACGTAGCATCCCCCTGGAAAGCTGCGTGGTATCCGCAGGGTAATGAACCAATGTGTGCAGCGAACCCAACCCTTTTTCCTGGCGAAAGAGGACCCCGGTCCTGCAGGTACGGGGTCGCGCTTAGGGGCAACAACAAAACCTCGGATACGGACGGATACAATGTTAACTGTAGATAATATGCTCCTGGTTTTATTTTGTATGTTGCTCGGCTCCTTAGCATAAGGCCCGTTGATCACCGTGATATTGAAGGTCCGTTTCAGGAAGATTAGATGCCAAGCTGAAAAGTGTCTTTGTTACAAAAATTTTCTCACTTCCGCTGCTTATTTCCAAAGGTTCGAAACGGGCTTCTCGGGAGTCTTAGAGCTCAAGAGCATACCGAAATCTACTTGCCTTCTCCTTTCTCCTTTACTACATCGCTACCTGATTATTCAACCAGGATCCATATTGAACACTGGAGATGCATGCCTCGAAATCATGATGTGCGGTACGATAAAGTGTAAAAAAAGTGAATTTTAATTTTTTTTTAAAGCCACACGCGCACTCAAGGCTAAGGCCTTATAATGTTAACGGGACGTTGCGTGAGCAGAAGATAACAGGGAGAGAGAGAGGTGCCTGTTGACATTGGTCTTAAATATCCGCATATTATCGCTCCAGTAAGTGCAGTGAGGTCTTAGATGCACCAGACCAGACATGAACGTTGAACTCCAACTTAGGACGAATGAGCGCCCTATAGATTGTAGCCAGATCGGAAGGTGAGAAAACTTTCTTGCATCTGTGTAGGAAACCTAGGCATTTCGCCGCATTCTTGGCGACGCTAAATATGTGATCGTTCCAATAAAGGTTATCACTAATACACATATCCAGATAGAAAACTTGTCGGTTTCAGAGATACAAGTGCCATTCATGGATAATGGCATTGGGTCCGTGGTACGCTTTAGCGACAGAAGACAGCATGTACATATGTTTTGAAAGCATTCAATTCCACCCAATTGTTTTTACCCCATTGGAAGATGCTGTCGATATTGGCCGAAATTCAGGGTCGTGAAGTAGTGAACGAATACGACAAGCTGAGGATACTGTCGTCAGCGCAGAAGTGAATAGGATTAGAAGTAACAGACAAGAGATGATTTCTAAAAATGAGAAAGAGTGTCGGCGACAAAACGGATCCCTAGGGGGAACACAAACATTTACAAAGTGAGTATCAGTATCAAGTGAGTATCAGACTTGAATCCGTCCAAGATAACTTAAATTGAACGATTCGAAAGGCAGCTTCTAATCCATAGAAGACGGATTAGTCATCGATCCCGAATGCACGCATTTTCGACAAAAGAGCTTCATGCCAAACTCTGTAAAATGCCTTAAAAATATCAAGTGCAACTACTTTGCTCTCACCCGCCTGGTGGGGCGAACGATTCCACTTCTCGGTCGGATATGCCATCAAATCACTATTGCTGCGAAAACCGTACTGCCGGTCATTGAGTTTCGACTCGAACTGTTTCATTAGCTGACGATTTATCAGCGTTTACATGACCTTGGAAAGAAGGGACGTTAGTGCAATGGGTCGGTAATTGGATCGAGAAGATTCGCCATTTTTTGGGAAGTGTAGGAAAGGTGAAATAGCTCACGCAGTGGTTTTGCCAACGTAGAAGAACACCTCTTCCGAATTATGGGGGAAATACCATCTGGACCAGCGGATTTATGTACATATGTCAAGTTCTTTAAGGATCCTTGCAACTGTACCATGGTGGAATCAACGTACTCCAGGACAGACGGTGACAAAGATGATTTTGGGAGCTACGAGCTCGCGGCAAAGTGGGCAGCAAGCAGATTGGCTTTGTCTGAAGGCTTGACAGCTGTAATGTCATTGTGAATGAGCATGGGTATAGACGAGACGGAGTTTTTGACGAAAGAACAAAAACTTCTGCTACCTTTGGGACATTGGAGGATTGTACGCCTCAGTTTTTGGTCATGTAAGAATTTGGCTCGTCGAATGTGGGAGTTGCAGTCATTTCTGGCGTGTATACATATATCCTTTCCGGTTTTCCTCAGTGGTGTTTGTCTTCTAATTCAGAAAGCTTATCTCTCTCAACCTAATAGCCTCCTTGCAACTCAAGTCAAACCACGCATTATCCTCCGGCTTAATACTTTTTATCCTGTTGGGGATAAAATTGGTTATGCCAGTTAGGATAATGTTTGTGATCATATCAGCTGCGGCGTCCACGTCGTTGTCGAGGAAGCACAACGACCAGTTAAAAATCCGAAAGAGGTTGTTAAGGCCGCACAAATTAGCTTTCTTTAATACCCATATTATTCTATTGGGAGCACTTTCTTGTGGAATGAATATGGGAATTTAGCTGATATGTCACAGTGACCAGACGAGCCTAGAGGAGATAATACATCCAAAGTGAATTTATCAGGTTGAGAGGTAAGAAACAAGTCCAGGGTGTTGGCGCTATGACTGGCAACATCCGGGATACGGGATGGTTCATTCACAAGCTGAGTTAACTGGTTCAACTCAGTCCTTTAAGTGCTCACAATCAGTGAGTTTGATCTCTTCTGCAGGGAAAATCTAAGTCCTTGTTGACTTTGTAGACAGAAGCACGGCTTTTTGCAAAAAAAAAAAAAAAAAAAGGAGGAAAGCCTTCCGAAACCTTTCGAAGATGAAACAGCGAATATAGAGTGACCTTACACGTAGTTTGAGAAAACACTTCCTTACAAACATTCATTCAGGCATAAGCCTGAAGGTCATTGATTTAAAATAACTTAATTGCAATTTCGGCATTTTACTATACTTCCGATCGTAAATTCCTTCCTCGCACAATGGTTAAATAGCATGAGGCCTATAACAGTGACCTTTAAAAACGCAAAAAAAGCTATTAGCTGGAAGCGATACTTCAACCATGTCATCGCCTCTTTGCAACCTTAGCTTAAGTGACCATCACGGTCGACCTTATCAAGTTGAATACTTGCCTCTACAAAATGTAAAGACACAACAAGAAATCTCTCAGCTCAAAGTGTGACAGTGGGTACGGCACGAATGATCATTGCTGCAGAACTGACTTTTTGGTACAGTTGGTCTTGCACAAACCTATTTTGTTAACCTCTCTCACTCGTGAACGCATTATTCAGGGACAGAAAGAACGCAATTATGAACGCGACTAATCAAAATCCAAATTCCAAAAAACAAATAAGAAAAACAGAATCCAAAAGAAAACGATAAGACCAATGCTATGTCAGATAACCGCTCCAGCAGCTACTTCCACACAGATACGGCGACCGTGAAGGTATTACCGGCACTTTCTCGCATACGGCGGCAACGAGCAGATAAGGCACGATAGCCCGAACGAAACAGTATACAAGAAGCGAAACAAAGTGTGGATGCAAGAGGGTAATCGGGAAAGCAACTTGCAAAAAATTGAGTTCTAAACAATTAACACATTACCAGCACACATGTGAGGTAGAAAATGAGGGAGCAGGTTGGCTACGGACGAGTGGACTGTGTTCGCAGAACGCTTAATTACAAACTACTTGGGTATTGGGGAGGGGGAATATTTGAATATTACTGAAAGGGAACAACGCTCCTCAGGGTCAATCGTCATACTTCTGTGACCACGAGCAACGTGGCTATAAGTCGCAGAAAAGGGACTGAAAGGAGACGATGTTCCTACCTTTGTCGGCACATGGATACTCGTACATGTTTCACGTAATATTTACGAGCAATGTCGGCTGAATAAATTAGTTATTTAAGGAACACAACCTCTAAAACCTAAAATACAAAAGAAATCAAATACAACGGTCGAGCGAATATCTATAGTTAGAGTCTCAGGGCCGAAGTGAGTTAAACACCACTTTATGTTAATTGATTGCAGTTGAACGTATTCAAGGTGATGGCTCTGAGTTTGGTGTAGCTCCATAAATGGGGGGTTAAATACGTTTGGCCGTTTGGCTGTTATCGGAACATTAGGTGGCGAATATCGAACTAAACCGGTTTAAGAAACTGATAGCGAGACAAAAGAGGAATTATGATGTGCCGAAGCATACGTATATATGTATGTTGAAAAGGTCAAACTTAAAAGCAAGATCAATGGCTCAAAAATTTAATAGATATTCCGATAAGCAAACATCGTAAGCTAATCGTCCTTGGAAGGTGTCGATGACATTTCAGTGGTCTTTTAAAACTTACTACGAGGAATTGTACAGGTTACTAGTAAGAGGTGTGGCAATTTAGTTCCGGGAATTTAGGCATAACTCAGGAGCTGGCAACACTGCCTTGTTCATCAAATTCTGTCTAGAAAGGGGCGAAGACTGAAGTCGACAACACGTTTTGTTTGTGTGGTGTGCGTATTTTTCGACAAAGAAAACATTTTAGTGAAATCTGGTGAAAACCCCTTGGAAATTCACCGAAAATTGCGGGTAATATATAGAGCTGGAGGATGGCAAAGGACTAACAAAGGTCTCGTAGGGGTAGCATCTATCCGACGGATGCTGGCCTGTTAAAAGCGAGAAGAGCCACCGCAGTCGAACATCTTGCGGCACTGTTAGTAAGTCCCACCCCCACTTCCTCGTGGTGCCATCTGGATATTTCCTGGGGAAGGGCGAGTGGCTTAGAATGCCGTAAGCGTAAAAAAAAATACAAACTCAGAGATAACCAGAAGCTTCGGATAAAAGGGACCGGATTAATGTTGACGACCCTTGCAAAAAACGAAAAAAGGACAATGATCTTCGGCTCTGTACGTGGAATGTTAGGTCCCTAAACAGGCCACTTGCAGCCGAACAACTTGCGGACGCCCTAGACCGCTATAAAGCGGACATAACCGCCATCCAGGAAATACGATGGAATGGACCGGGTATAAAGCGGTTGAAAAACTGCGATATTTACTACGGTGACTGCTATAGGGAGAAAGGACAGAGACTATTTGGTTGCGGATTTGTTGTTAGAGGTGGACTAAGACATAAAGTCCTAAGTTTCCAGTATGTGAGTGAACGCCTCATAACGATCCGCATCAAGGCAACATTTTTTAACATCAGCCTGATCTGCGTCCACGCCCCCACGGAAGACAAGGATGACTCAGCCAAAGATGAGTTCTACGATCTCCTAGACAGAACGTATGCCCAATGTCCCAGCTATGACATCAAAATTGTGCTAGGAGACTTCAATGCTAAGCTGGGTAAGGAAAGCATCTTTGAACGAGTCATCGGCAAACATAGCCTACACGACACCACATCCGATAACGGACACAGGCTGAATGATCTTGCTACGGTCTTTTGATCAATCGACTACCAACCAGATTGATCACATCGCGATCGACGTCAGACACTCCTCCACTATTCTTGATGTTCGAACTTTCCGAGCGGCTAATATCGACTCGGACCACTACCTTGTAGCCAAGATACGCTTACGGATATCACGAACGCAGCGGAGTAGAGTAAGAATACAAAGTTATGAGCTACTATTGCCAGAAACCGCTCGTGCTTTTACCGATCGCGTCTCCCTTAAGCTCTCCAATACACCTCAATCCTCCACGGAACAGCAGTGGAGCCTTTCCAAACAAGCTCTGGAAAGCTCTGCATCTGAAGTTTTGGGTTTCAAGGCTCCACCACGAAGAAACACCTGGTTCGATGACGATTGCAGGAGGATTCACACAGCGAAGCAGGATGCATATAAGGCCTCGCTGCATAAAAGAACAAGAGCAGTTCGTGAGCTCTACGAGTTAAAAAGAAGGGAGGAGCATAAGCTTCTTAGAAGAAAGCAGAAAGAGCACGAAAAGCGCGCGATTAAGGATCGTGACGTAGGCGTGACGTTCGAAAGTTTTATCAACAGATAAAGCGAACATGCCAAGGTTATAAAGCTAGAACGGAAGCCTGCAGGGATGAGAACGGACACCTAGTACTAGAATCGCAGTCGATGCTGAGAATATGGAAAAACCACTTCTGCAGACGGCGATGTCAGTCAATATACCGCTATCAGGCAGAATGATCCATTTCTAATCGACGGAGACCGCAGAGAATTCTGTCCCCCTGACCTCGACGAAGTTAAGATTGCCATATCGAAGCTCAAGTCGAATAAAGCTGCTGGCGCAGACGGACTGTCTACTGCGCTGTTCAAGGCAGCTGGGGATGACCTGGTTAGGAGCATGCACCAGCTCATCTGTAAGATATGGTCAGAGGAAAGCATGCCCGAGGAATGGAGTCTCAGCATCGTATGCCCGATCCACAAGGAAGGAGACCCTTTGAATGCGTCAACTATAGAGGAATAAGTCTTCTTAACATCGCCTACAAAATCTACTCTGCCGTCTTGTGTGAACGCCTGAAGCTTTTTGTAAATAAGCTGATAGGTCCTTGTCAGTGCGGATTCAGGCCAGGGAGATCCACCATCGACCAAATCTTCACACTACGGCAGATCCTGGAAAAAGCCAATGAATTTCAAGTCGACACTCACCACCTATTTATCGACTTCAAAGCCGCATACGACAGCGTAATTAGAGACGAGCTATACAACGCTATGTCTACCTTTGACATACCTGCTAAACTCGTCAGACTATGCAGGATACCGATAGTTTTGATGACAAAAAGGGATTTAGGCAGGGCGATGGGCTGTCGTGTGATTTCTTCAACATCATATTAGAAATGATTGTGCAAAAATCACTGGCCAATACAAGAGGCACAATCTATTTCAAATCCTCGCAACTCCTTGCATACGCCGACGACATTGACATAATAGGTAGATCACAGCGAGATGTCAATGAGGCGTTTGCGAGTATTGAGATGGAGGCGGCGAAAATTGGTTTGGCGGTAAACGAGGGCAAAACTAAATATATGGTGTCATCAAAAAGGGACGCTCACCACCGACGTCTTGGCCAGAACGTCTGTATTGGCAGATATAACTTCGAGGTAGTTAAGGACTTCGTCTACCTTGGCTCCGCAGTGACCTGGAACAGCAACATCAGTTCCGAAATCAAACGCAGAATCACTCTTGCCAATCGCTGTTTCTTTGGGCTCAGGAGGCAACTGAGTAATAGAGCCCTCTCCCGACCGACAAAGTTGAATCTTTATAAGACTCTTATCATCCCGGTCCTGTTGTACGGCGCAGAAGCATGGACACTATCAAAAGCAGATGAGGAGGCCCTTGGTCGGTTCGAGAGAAAGATTTTGCGCGTGATTTTCGGGCCTATAAACGCAGACGGGCGATGGAGGAGAAGATTCAACCACGAACTTTACGGGCTGTACAGCGGCATGAGCCTAGTCAGGCGTCTACGGATTCAACGCCTAAGATGGCTGGGCCATGTAGAGCGAATGGACACCACAGCTCCAGCCCGGAGGGTCTTTGAATCCAAGCCCGAGGGACGAAGAAGCAGAGGACGGCCGCACTTAAGATGGCGCACACAGGTGGAGGGAACCTCAGGCAACTGGGTGTGCGGCAATGGAAAAGACTAGCAAAAGATCGTGCTAGTTGGAGGGGCATGTTGGTTGAGGCCCAGGTTCACCCCGAACTGTAGCGCCCATTAAGAAGAAGAACTATATAACCGGGTGTATGTCGAAAATGCGTGTGTTTGAATGGGCAAAGCGGTTCAAGAAGGGCCGCGAATCGGAAGAAGACCATCTACGTGAAGGAGCTCCTGTCACCTCTCGTACCGACACATACATATGTCGAACGTGTGCGCGCGCTGATCCCATCTGGCCGGCGCCTATGCATTCATGCGTTGTCTGACGAGTTAAATATCAACAAAGAAACCGTCTGCTACCCGGACTCGTCAATAAGGGCTGGATCTTTCACCACGGGAATGCGCCATCCAATTCCTCTTTGACTGTGAGAGAGTTTTTGACGAAAAAAGCATTCCGACGTCGACGTATCCACCCTATAGGCCCGATATTGTGGCCCGAAGCTGTGGCCATGGTTCTTTACGAGTTTAATTTGGTAATCATCGAGGGCGCTTCGAACCAAGCCTAGGGTTAGAAGGGAACAATAACAATTTCCTGTTTGTTTTTTTTTTTTTTTGCTTATAAATTCCCGGAATTTAATTGCCACACCTCATATCTCTTTTAACGAAATTTCCAAAACTGCTCAAAATTAACTTAAATTAACTTAAGGACAACGAGAGAAAAACTTGTGGAACCCAAGCTTACATCTAATTCACAAAAGAAAGTTGCAGTGCTTACTTACTTACTTAGTTGGCGCTACAGTTCGGAGTGAACATGGGCCTCAACTAACAAGCCTTTCCAGCTAGCACGATCTTTAGCTAGCTGTTTCCAGTGTCGCACGCTCAGTTGGTTGATGTTCCTTTCCACCTTTGTGCGCTACCCTAGATGCGGGGTTGGAGTCGAAGATTTTTCGGGCCGAAGTTGTACTGTACAGTCGTTTTATATGGCCTAGCTATCTTAGACGTTGGATCCGATGTCACTATACAGCTCGTACAATTGTTGGTTCAATCTTCTCCCCCACTCTCCGTCAACACAAACGACCAAGGGCATCTTTATCCATTTTTGATAAGGTCCAAGCCTCTGCGCCGTAGAGAAGGACCGGAATGATTAAGGTCTTATTGAGGGCACCTAAGTTTTCCGAGAGAGGGGTAATCTCAGTGATTGTGTCGTTGCCGCTTGCTACCGTTCGTTCTGGCCAAGACTTCAGTGACGACATAGATTTTGTTTTGCCCTCGTTTAACTTCAGATCCGTTTTAGACGCTTCTGTTTCAATGGTCACAAAAGCTTTATTGACGTCTCGCTGTGTCCTCCCAATCAATGTCATCAGCATATGCGGGCAATTGTGCAGACTTGAAGTAGTTTGTGCCTTTTGTATTGGCCAGTGAATCCCGCACGATCTTTTCAGAAATAATGTTGAAAAAATCACACGACGGTGTGCCACCCCGTCTGAATCATTTTTTGACATCGAAGGTCTCGGTTAACTCCCTACCGACCTTAATGGAGCAACGAGAATTCTCCATTGTTACCCTGCACAACCTGGCGAGTTCGACAGGGACGTGAGACTCGAACATGGCTCTATATAGCTCGTCCTTATAGACACTGTCATATGCGGCTTTAAAATCGGCGAAAGGGTGCTGTCTATGTGGCCTCTATGTCGGGTGGACGGAATTCTCTCTCTCTTCTTCGTCAATTATGAATGGTGCGTTTTGCCTGACAGCGGTATCTTGACCGTCTTCTGGGTCCGCACAAATACAAAGTCTTTCCATATTCTTAGCATCGACTGTGATTTTACTACAAGGTGTCCGTGTTCATCCCTGCAGGTTTCCGCTCTAGCTTTATAACCATGGCATGTTCGTTTTACTCTTTGGTAAAACTTTCGAACGTCATTGCTGCGATAACAACTTTCCATCTCCTCTTTCGTACGCTTCTCATACTCTGAAAAGCTCCTCCCTTTATTTCCGCTCATAGAGCTCACGAGCAGCTCCCATTCCTCGATGCAACGTGGCCGTGTATGGATTCTGTTTTTCTACATGTACCTGTCTGCACTCGTCATCAAATCAAGGGTATCTTGATTGTCTGGAAGAGTGTCTGGCGTCGATCGTATAAGGATCGATTTGATTAACAGATAATTGATCAGGAGACCGCCAGATTCCCTTATGGATATTGAAATGTGGGAATCGTGTGCTAGCTACTAGGAGATTACGCTCCGTCACAAAGTCTATTAGCTTGAATCCGTTTTCAGACGTGGTATCGTGTAGGCTATGCTCTCCTACGACTCGTTCAATGATGTCCTCCTTACCCTGCTTCGCGTTGAAATCTCCTAGAACAATCTTGGTGTCATAGCCGGAACATTGAGCGGATGTTCTATCTAGGAGGTCATAGAAGTCATCTGTTACTCTGTCGTCTTTTCCTTCTGTGGGGACGTGAACGCATATCAAGCTGATGTTCCCGAAGATAGCTTGTGGTTGTCTCTGAGTGGTGATGATATTTTTACGGTTCTATACCGTAGATGGCAATTTTCACAACATCTTATTACAAGCTACTCTACTTAAACAATCTAAACTTAGATTTGAACTTAAATATTAGCTACTTAATCTACGAGAGAATAGGGTGAAGTGGCGTGTGGGAGGTAGAAGATTAGAGGAAGGACTTTTTTAATTGGACCCAAGAAGAGATTTCTTAATGGATGGTAGAGATAAATGAAAGTCAATGGATGTTTGAGAATGGTTAGCTAAACGTAACATTCTACATATTGGTTCGTTGTAGCCATAGTTAGTGCGATGACGGGGGAGTCTGAAAAGTTGAGTAGATCTTAGGCGACGAGGGTTGGTATTGAGCAAGATCATTTCAAGGAGGGCAGGAGAGTCGATAATTCGTGCAGAATGGGTAACGTATTAATGAGACCAGGCTTGACTGGCATATCCCACTATAGGTCTGACGGATTTAGTGACGTAGGGATTCGAGAATTCCTTAGACCAACGTTTTATGAAACCAAGGGCAGAATTGGCTTTGTGTATGATATGATTGATGTGGGAGAGAGAGTTTAGCTCTCTGTCGCTTATGATACCTAGGTCGCGTATGAAGGAGACATGGGGTACAGGCTCGTTAAGTAGATAGTATGTTCTAGGAGCAGAGGGGAAGTGTTTCCGAGAGAACGCAACGAACTGGCATTTACCGATGTTGAGTTCCAGGTAGTTGTTATTACACCAATTACCGAAGGATACAGAGTCGCTTTGGAGTGCAAGCGAGTCTGCAGGAATTGATATTGTCTTGCTGATTTTCATCTCGCCTGCGTATATTGACAAATGGGAATCTTTTAAGGTAAGGTCGACATCGTTAACAGCGAGAACAAATATTAAAGGGCCCAGATGACTACCTTGCGGAACACCGGAAGAGGCAATGATGGTGTCAGAGATAGAGTTTCTAAAAAATACTCTATATTGGCGATTCACAAGGTACGACTTAAGTCGGGAAGTCTAAAGCCCCTAATTTAAAATATATTAATGTATGGCTTAACCCAGTGGTTCCCAATCTTTTCCAGCCCGCGGCGCACTTACAAGTTTAGTATTTCGTCACGGCGCCCTACTTAAGCTATTTGAAAAAGATACTTACTTAACGATCGCCACAGTTCGGGGTGGACCTGAGCCTCAACCAACATGCCTCTGCGGCTTATACCTCTTTGTTCAACAAACGCTTTCTTAAGCACAGAAATTGAGATTTGAAAAAAACGCATTGTACAGGTCGCAGGTTGGACATTTTTTAATTTACCTCGTTCTCGTTGGACTGTTGTATCAAAAGAGTGGCAGAGTGAGGTATGTTTAGAAATTCAGTTTACAAGCAGCGCGAAGCTTATTTTATCTTTAATATAACTTCTTCTTCTTTGGTGGCGTTACAGTCCATGAAGGACCAGAGCCAAGCTTCTCTCAATCACCCATGTTGTGTGTGATTTATTTTCCACATAGGTGAAAGGGACCTACAGTTTAATGCCGATTCCGAACGGCGTGAGTTGAGAAGCTTTTTCATGGCAAGTTTACTACGGGGGGTTTTGCCAGTACCCCGCCGAGGAGGAACGTCACGAAATAAACATTCGATGGCGTTGGTGTTATCGGGATCCGAACTCGCTCATCGTGCGCCAGAGTCCAACACTCTAACCACTGCGCCACGACGCCCTCCTTAATATAACTATTATCTTTTAATCTACCTAACTCAAGGCGCGGCGCCCTTCTTTACTTTCTACGGCGCACCAGGGCGCCGCGGCGCACACTTTGGGAACCCCTGGCTTAACCTATTGAATGCTTTTCTAAAGTCTGTAGTGATAAGATCTACCTCGTTGCCTTGCTCCAGAGTTAGAAGTATATATTTTGGAGGCAAATTCGGTAAGGTTGGTTGTGGTGGATCTACCTTTTAGGAAACCATGCTGCCGGGAGGAGAAGATGGATTTGCAGTGGAATAACATTGAGTCATACACGACGGACTCGAAGAGCTTAGGGATAGCGGACAATTTAGCACTCGGTCTGTAGTTAGAAATATCCATCCTGGGGCCCTTTTTGTGAGTGGGGAAGATGTAAGAGATTTTCTAAATGGAAGTGAAAGGCGAAAGAGAATAGAAAGAGGTTTGCAGAGGGAAGCGATACATTTCTTGCGGAGAATGGCTGGGAGACCATCGGGACCCGGAGAGAAGTCATCTTTAAGTTGGTTTAGCTTGTGATGAACCAAGTCCTCATTAATATCAATTACGGAGAGCAATGTCTGAGAGCAGTTATTCATATAGCTGAAAAATACAGGATCGGGTTTATGACTGCAGTCGTTAAATGATAGGCTAAAGAATGAGGCAAAAAGGTTCGCGACGATTTAGGGGTCGTCGGAGATAGTGTTGTTCCATTTGAGAGTGGAAGGGACCCCATCCGATGTTTTTTTTTTTTTTTTTTTTTTTTTGTTTTAGGATGATGAATTGGTAGTAGCGTCTAGGAGATCAGTAACAAGGGACGTCTATATTCTTTTTAAGATATGAGCTGTAGAGCGTGTCACAGAGGATAGAGAAGCGTTGGGAGGTTTGTTGGTACTTTGCTTAATCAGAGGGGGAATTTGAAGTTAAAAACTTCTTCCAAAGTTTATTTCTCGTATTACGGAGAGTACGCAGTTCCTTGTTATACCAGGGAGGTGTTGAGAAACAATTCTTTCGAGGGACGTAAGGAACAAATTGGATTGTGCAGGTAAAGAGAGCAGTGTAGAAAGTGGACCCTCCGGAAGTTGGAAAAGAAAGAGTGATCATAAGTGGAGGAAGTGTGGTTAAGTTTATAGGAGAACTTACATAAGTGATATGGGAGGATGATATTGGTCCAGAGTGGACAGCAGATGGTTGCTTGCGGTAAAAACAGAGTTGTAAGTTGTCTTCCAAGATTGTTGGTGACACCGCTAATTTGAAATAGGTTAGACTCTACAAGACGGTTAGTGAAAAGAGTTTCCTTGTCAGGGTAAGCATTAATAGGGACAAGAAAACACTCGTCATTCGGAGGCGTCCATTGCAAGAATGGAAGATTAAAATCTCCAACGACGATGAAGTCATCACTTTGATCGACGTCTAAGAAAATAGAGTCTATTGTGTCAACAGCAAGCTGGTAGACTTGGGGAGGTTGGGATGGGCGGATATAGTTAAAGCTTTTGGTGACTGGCATCTTGGCACAGACAAGTTCAAAAGGTGCAGAGTTCGAAATTGCAACAGACAATGCATTGAGGTGGCTATGGATAGACGAAAGGACACCTCGCCCAAGGGGAAGTGTGTTATTGTGCTCACCGTCAGTGCGAAAGAAGTGGAAGTCGGAAGAGAGGAGTTCGGAGTCGAGAATGCTAGGATTGAGGTTGGTTGCAGTTAAGGCGAAGATATCGTAAGGAGGCGTTAGAGAGTTAAGGTAGACAGTTGAGGTTTTGGAACGAAGGCCTCTTACATTTTGATAGTATAGTGAGAAAAAAACTTCAGGGGAGGTTGTGATGAGAGAGCTAGGTAGGCGATAATAAATACTGGCATTCCTGCGAGCTTTTTGGAGAGAGGCAAGGCGCTTAGAGCTAGTATGAGTGGCGAAACTAGAGAGGTCGCCTTTTACCGTATTAGCCGAGATGTTAATGCACTCATGGAATCGATTGTACATTTTTCTCAGTGCTGTCGGGTCGGTAGGCAGGCCTTCTAGTTGGATTGAAACCATAACATTGGTCTTGGTTTTACAGTCAATACAGACAGAATCCGGCATATCGTGAAGATAAGCTAGGTACAAGCGAATATTTTCCTAAAGACGATGATCACGCAGTTTGGATATTACATAGCGGCCATCCAGATAATTAGGCGGCGAGCACTTCCCTATTAGCTTAGTGGTGAGTTTAACAGACGGAGGGAGGAGTGGATCCAAGAAAGGGGGGCGGACATTTTGTGAGGAGGAAGCGGAAGGTGAGGGTGGTGATGGGATATACGCGGGTTTGGGAGGGTTGATTATGTGGGAGTGAATGAAATGAGGGTATTTGGTAGTCGAGGGAATATTAGACTGGGTTGGGAGGTTAAAGGAAACTTGATTGTGAGGGTTTTCCTTACTGTTGGTTATATTTGGGATTGGGAGAGATGGTGTGGAGCGAAGCAGTGTTCGGGATAGAAGGGGAGGTATAGTGCAGCTTGGGAGAGAATAAGGGAATGATTCCCGTTTTGAAGCTCCAGTGTGGATCGGGATTAGGAGGATTCGAAGAAAGTTTTTGATTGGGGTTTAAATAGTGATAATTAGGATTGGCCTTAGATTAAGATACAGATTCAGACTTAGAATTAGGTGTAGGTTTTCTTAAAGTTAGATTACCTATAGTACAATCTCTACCGAAGGGGTTGGTGAACAGCAAGTCATATTTGGAGGGAAGTATTACTTTAAAAATACCGGGACCGGTTTTTTGCCAATCCAGCAGGTTAATGGAGTAACGTGGGAAAAAGAGTTTAATGTCCCAAGGAGTACCAGCTTTCGGCGGAACATTATGGAGGATGAAGACTGATGAGGGCTTCGTTGTATTGAGTTCCTGGAGTTTTTTGATACGCTGATCCTCGCTGATCCTCGGGGCACCCGAGGCAAATCGTGGTTTGTCTTCTATGGTAAGACACGGTGATGTTTGGACTTGGACTGATGTTGTAGTCGGAGGAGAGATCGGACCAAGGGAAGGCCGGATGGATGAAGGTTGAGAAGCTTCAAGACTAGTCTCTTAGTCTTTGTTGGTCTATGGAACCTGTTGGTCTATGGATCTGGTTGGTCTATGGGTCCTGTTGGTCCATCGATCCTGTTGGTCTATGGATCATGTTGGTATGTGGATCCTGTTGGCCTATGGTTCCTGTTGGTCTTGAGGATATCGAAGTGAGCTCTCTTCTCAGACAGTTGACAAAGCGTGAAAAACTTGCAGCAGCGTGTCAACCAGCCTCAGTCAAGTAGCATAAGGTCCAGATAGGAGCCGCTTCTACTAAACGACGGACGATCCGTTGAGAGCATTTTGATTTTATATTCGATATTGAACAGTGCCCACCAATAGCTTAGTTGGCTCCTTGTGATGTTAAGTACATTGCTTGCAATTACCATGTTTGGCATTCAAATCTCCGTCCAAAACATTGTCCTTTTCATCATCTAGTACTCCACACCAAACTGCTTCACCAGGCAAATCTATGAATCCTCAAAATCCCTTGAAACCCAAGAAACCATCGATTAACAACTTCCGTTTTTTCCTTTTCAGGTTTTCTCAGCGCAGCTTGTATATTTATGCTATGGACGCGGCATTTAGTCATGGTCTATCTACTTATAATTTCCGTCGGACTGACGTTTCTCTCCTACTGGAGCAACGTATCCGCAGTCGCTCTATTAGAGAACGAACCCAAACTACTCGTAGACATCCTCTCGCTCAACACCGCGCGCCTTTTGGATCCGGGAGGCATCATACTCACCATTCTACCACATCTCATAGCACAATGGTTTATGGGAATGCTATTTGCCTACATCCATCTCGGGCCACGATACAATTTTCTGCAAAAGAAAATGCCACTGATATTTATCAGTCCGGTTATCTTTGCAATGCTACCGCTACAGTCGTCGTTTCTTAAACTAACGCCAGCCATGGCTGGCTTCATACCATTCATGTTGAATAACATCACATTGTATACGAGTACAATGGCAGCGGGCAAGACCATATACAATGGGTACGAATACGCAATGAATTTTGTGTCGAATTTTGGATTGTCGGCGCTCATTGAGAACGAATGGCAACGACTGAATGTCCCCTCTGTCCTGCGGGTCTTCTGGTCGATACGGTAAGAGCAAAACTGTTATACGCCAGCACAAGGGCTGATTTGTTCCACTTCTTTGTTTTCAGAATAACCCAGGAGCTGATATCACTCCTTCTGGCAAAAGACGTAACGCTTAATTTGATCGGAACCGTTCACAAACTACTCGCGGATGGATGCGAAACACTGACCGCTGTCTTGGGCATGACTAGTGTCATTTCGATTGTATGTCATTACATTGGAAAAATGTTTCAATGGTTCCTAATGTCCGGCGATACGGACGAAGAGAAATCATTGGGCACCATATCGGCCGTACTCTTCTACATCCTAGCCCTGCAAACTGGTCTAACATCACTCTCGCCCGATAAGCGATTCATTCGTTTGTGTCGTAACCTGTGCCTTCTGATGACAGCATTGTTACATTTTCTTCACAATATCGTCTCACCGATCCTGATGTCACTGAGTGCAGCTCGAAGTCCATCGCGAAAGCGTCATACACGTGCACTGGCCGTTTGTATGTTCCTGTTGGTGGCACCGATCTTCTTACTCATCGTGCTATGGTCAAGACATTCCCCTTCCACGTGGCTCTTAGCCGTAACTGCCTTCTCTGTTGAGGTGATAGTCAAGGTAAGTCTTATCGTAATCTACAATTAGATCGATCCTAATACTCTTTGGCGGTTGTACATAGGTGCTTGTGAGCTTAGCAACTTACACGCTATTTTTATACGATGCTCGACGCGAAATGTTCTGGGAAAGACTGGACGATTACGTGTACTATGTTCGTGCTTTTGGAAATTCGGTGGAGTTTTGTTTCGGGATCTTGCTATTCTTCAATGGTGCCTGGATACTGTTTTTTGAATCTGGTAAGTGTACGCTGTAGTTACGTCGATATGTCAAACATGTCATTGTTGATTGTTTGTCTGAGAGATAGTACTGGCTAGGTCGAGCCTGTGGAGGTATTGATTCGTTTGTTGTTGTCGTTGGTTCTTGTTATTGTTGTTTCCCGGTCAGGAAATGAACTTGACTGCTTTCATTCTAATCACGTTTTCTGCTTTTCTTTGCTTTCTTGCTTGGTGCAAACGGTCTTTCACTTTTCTGAATGTCATTAACATGGACTTGGTATTGAATTTTAGCCAGTTGAAAACCGACTTAAGAAAGATTGTGGGAGGTGCAGTCATTCCGTCGGTCCGGTGCTGTAGTGTTCATTTGCTCTACGTTAGAAAGCCAATAACACTGGAGATCTCGTACAGTTCGTAGCTGAATTTTCTCTTCCATATCCCGTCGAAGAAAATTTCTTCTGGAATCGGTCAAGCGGCTTATCTGCTGTCCAGAAGGTCTTAGCTTCTACGCTGTACGGAATGACCGAGATTGTTAACACGTGATTGGTTAGCTAAGCATAGCGTTCTACAAATGAGTTCAAAGTGGCCGTAGTTGGTTCGATCAAGGGGAAGTCGAAAGAGCTGTATAGACTTTAAGCGGCGAGGGTTGGTATTAAGTGAGATTAATTCCAAAAGAGCAAGAGAATGAATAGCTCTAGCTAGCAGCTGGTATACGAAGAGGATGTCTGCTACTTCCCGACGTTCTTTTAGAGTTTGTAAGCCTATCAACTGCAACCGATCTTCGTAGGGTGGTAATTTAATTCTCTCAGAACATGGGAGACCCCTTAGGGCAAAGCGTAAAAATCGACGTTGCACAGCTTCAATTCTTAGTTAGTGGTTGATGTAGTGTGGAGACCAGACTTGGCTGGCGTATTCAAGTAGAGGTCTGACGAAAGTGATGTAAAAGGATTTAGTACATAAGGGTTTGAGAATTCATTAGACCACCGTTCTAGGAAGGCAATGGCAGAATCAGTCGTTTGTATCATGTGGTTGATATGGGAGAGAAAATGTAGCTCTCTATCACAAATGATTCCCTGGTCCCGTATGAAAGTGACTTAGGGTACGGGCTCGTTCAAAAGGTAGAAAATTCTGGGAGCTGATGAGGAGTGTTTTTTTCGAGAAAAGATTATAGACTGGCATTTACCGACGTTGAGTTCCAGTAAGTGGGCTCGAACATACAAGGTGAAGTTGTTGATTGCTTGCAACCTGGCGAGATGCCCGGGTCAAGCTGATATGCAGCCTTCTCGCGACGCCTTCTTGATAACCTCTACAACAAACGTTGAGAGTTGAAAAAATGTATGCAGCTATCGCCCTAGGCAAGATGGCGCTACAATACCCCGACCAGACTGGCGGAGTGCCTCATACGAGTAGGTACACACACCCCTACCGTAGAGGCTGAAGGCCCGATCAAAGAGGACTTCTACGATCTCTTGGAAAACGCCTACGGAGCTTGCCCGGGGTACGATGCTAAAATCGAGAACACCTTTGGCGGAGTGATCGGAAAGCACAGCCTCCACGATACAACAACAGATAACGGTTTCCGACTCAAGGACCTTGCGGCAGCTTGTAATGCGGTGATAAGTAGCACAATATTTCCCCGCAGCATAAGTGATAAGTAGCAACCTGACGATCTCCGGATGGTAATCAAATCGACCATGTGCTCATTGACGCAAGACACTCGTCAAACATCCCGGATGTGCGAATATTCATGGGGACAAACGTCGACTCTGACCATTTCCTTGTAGCAGCAAGATTTAGAGCTCGATCCTCCAACGTCAGAAAGCTGCACCAGCCCATCATAAGGAAGTTCGACATTGGACAGGGAACAACTGAGCTCTCCGGTATGCCAACGTCGACCACAAATGTCAACAATATGTGGCTGCATTGTCGCTCAGCCATTCAGGAAGTAGCCGAGAACACGTTAGGCTACCTACCACCCCCGACAGGAAACCCGTGCTATGATGGCGAGTGCGGGCAGAAAAAGGCAACAACCAACGAGGCGTACCAAAAGGCGCTGCAGCGAAAAACCAGGGCAGCGCGAGAGGAATACCGAGCTAGATGAAGGGAGGAGAAAAAACTGCTGCGGGTAAAGCTCCCGGCCTCCCAGCTCAAGGATATCGAGGAGTCTAGGGAGAAGCATAAAATACGGGCCTTTTATAAGAAAGCAAAAGGCCTTGCAGGAGGCTTTAAAAAAGGCACCCAGGCTCTTCGAAATCTCGAGGGTAATCTTGTCACCAACACGCAGTGAATAGTAGATGCATTCAAGCAGCATTTCCAGTAGCTGCTTAACGACCATGACTAAGAGAAAATGGAAATCCCAACTCCAGCCGCCGAAGTTGTCATCTGACCCAACATCGAAGAAGTCGGCATAGCTATTCGAAAGCTGAAGAACAAGAAGGCCGCAGGCTCAGATGGCTTACCATCAGGGATCTTCAAGGCTGGCGGCGATGTTCTGTTAGGGAGCATCCGCCAGATTATCTGTAGAATTGGGGAAGAGGAAAGCATGCCCGACGACTGGAATATCAGCTCTATTTGCCCCATACACAAAAAAGGCGATCCTGTCTCTTGCAAGGACTATAGAGGTATATCTCTGCTCAATGTCGCTTACAAAACCCTATCCAGTGTATTGTGTGAATGGCTAAAGCCGTTTTGCACCGCACTAATCGGCACATACCAGTGCCGCTTCCAGCCTAACAAATCGACTATAGACCTAATAATCACACTTCGACAAATCCTGGGAAGACCAGCGAGTTTCAAATCGATACACACCATCTCTTTTAAAGCCTCATACGACAGCATACGAGAGCGCCGTGGCGCAGTAGGTAGTGTGTTGGCCTCTGACGCCGTTGACACGGGGTCCAATGCCGACAACAGTCATATCATCGAACGTGTTTTTCACGGTGCCTCTCCTCAGCGGAGTACTGACAAAACCCCCTGTAGTATAATTGTCAAGAAAAGCTTCTCGAATCTCGCCGCTCGGAACCGGCAATAAACTGTAGGTCCCTTTCACCTATGGCAAAATAAAATCTCACAAAACATGAGAGAAGCTCGGCTTAGGTCCTTCGTACATACATACGACAGCATAAATCGCAAAGAATTGTTCGATGTGATGGCCGAATTCGAGATCCCAGGAAAACTGATCCGTCTGTGTCGCGCCAGCAAAAAAATACGCGATGCACCGTACAGTGCGGTTCTAGGACCTCTGAATCGTTTTAAACATGCACCGGATTTAGGCAAGGAGATGCGCTGTCATGCGACTTCTTCAATTTAGTGCTGGAGCAGATAGTGCGACGGCAGGGACAAATAATTAACTGTTGGCAGCTCTCGTCAACGTAAACTCCACAAACGACACCACAATAGAGATCCGGCATAGAATCGTTCTTGGCAACCATTGCTACTTCGGTTTGTCCTTACAACTTGAGTCAAAACTCCTCACTCGAAGAACCAAAGTCATGCTTTATAAAACGCTTATACTGCCGGTCTTGCTGTACGGAGCCGTAAGCTGGACGATAAACCAGACGGCGGAGCTGGTTTTAGGTTCTTTCGAAAGAAGAACCTGTTTGTGAGGAAGGTGAATGGAGGAGAAGATATAACCGCGAACTCTACGAGCTGTACAAAGATGAGGACATAGTCCGAAGCGCATGAACACCGGCGCTTCAGTTAAGAGGGTCTTTGACTCCGAGCGTCCAGGTTCAAGAAGAAGAATAAGACCGAACCTCCGGTATAAAAACTAAGTGATGGCTGATGTAAGACAACTTGGTCTTGATGTGTAACTGGAAGCAGCGTGCTCGAGACCGTCAAGGAAGGCAGCTATTACTCAAGCTCAGATTCTCCACGAATTGCTGGCTTGATAAGTAGATAAGTGAATTCCAGGAAGTTATTATCGCACTAAGTACCGAAGGAAATAAGGTAATTTTGGAGCCAAAAGCTGGAGTTTTTTATGAAAAATCCACATCGTTATCGGTTAGGATAAACATTAAAGGACCGTGATGGCTCCCTTGCGGGACACCGAAAAAGGCAATGATGTGGTTAGAGATTGAACTTCTGAAAAGTACTCAGAAGTATTTGAGGGGGCAAATATGGGTTTGCAGTGGAAGGAACATTAAGTCGTACACAATGGATTCGAAGAGTTTAGGGATAGAAGACAAGTTGGCAATCGGTCTATAGTTGGAAATATCAATCTTAGAGCTCTTTTTGTGCGCGGGGAAGATGATGAAAGAGGATGAAGGATAATTGCATTTTAAAGTCTCTGTAAGATTGGATATGGATCTTATAACAAAAGGTAAAAAGTTCCATAGTCTGATAGTGTGAATGAAAAATAGACGAGACGAATTTAGAAAGTTAGTACGATAAGGAACTAAATTGATTGTCCTATTACAGCGAGTGAAATTTGGCTTGTCAAACAGGTATTCCGGACTACGACTGTAAATGATTTTGTGAAGGAAAATGCAGTTTCTTGTGTTGATATACTGTTCAAGACTGCACCCAAGCAAGTCCCTGGTGCAAGCAGAGATATGCTCAACGAATGCTGTGAATATGCCACCTGTAGCTTTTGCATGGAGAGCGATTAAGGAAATTGCAAGTTTTTTTCGGGTATGTAGCGGACTGTAATAAGCACAGGTCCACAGCTTGCGAAGACATCCATAAATGCGACCAACGACTATATTAATATGATCATACCCAGATAGATCTCTGCTTATTATTTATACCCTAGACTAGTAGTTTTCCCTACGGCTTTAATCATAGAAGTGCTTAGATAGAGGGCAGGGAGATGGTCGAGATTTAATTTTTGTTTTTGAAATAGGGATTACTTGGGACTTGATTGGATTTAGTTGTAAACCATTCACTTCAAGTCATCGTTCATGAGAGACGCAAGTTCATTTAGATTTAAAAAAAGGTATGACTAAATGCAATTTAACTTCATCAGCGTACATGTATACTGAAGAATGCCTGCACACGGATGGTAGATCGTTGATGAACATAAAGAAGAGAATCAGACCTAAAATTGAGCCCTGCGGAACACCTTGCTCTACTTCGATAGGAGATGAATCGCTTTCACCCATTACGAGCTTTTATGACCTCCCGGAGGGAAAACTTCTTACTAATTTAACCGCACTATCACTAAAATCAAAGTTCTCTTGTAGCTTCCAGCGTAAGATATCGTGATTTACTTTGTCGAAAGCCTTCGAGAAATCCGGCAGACACACAAACGAGATGTAGTTGTCGTCAAAGAATGTTCTTATTGCTTCAAGAACATTGATCACGGCTGTAGAGCAGCTGTGATTTGCTCTGAAACCTGTTTGTAATCTGATTCGTTATATTTTTCTCGAAGACTTTGGATAAGCAGGGGAATGATACTTCTTACTTACTTTGATGGCGCTACAGTTCGGGGTGAAAACCAGGGCCTCAACCAACAAGCCTCTCCAGCTGGCACGATCTTTGCCCAGCCGCTTCCAGTGCCGCACGCCCAGTTGGTTGAGGTCCCTTTCCACGTGTGCGTGCCACCTTAAATGCGGTCGTCCTCTGCTGCGTCGTCCCTCGGGGTTGGAGTCGAAGACTCTTCGGGCCAGAGCGTTGATGTCCATTCGCTCTACATGGCCCAGCCATCTTAGACGTTGGATCCGTAGACGCCTGACTAGACTCATGTCGCTGTACGTACAACCTGTACAGTTCGTGATTGAATCTAGATTGTGCCTCTTGTATTGGTCAGTGATTTTTGTACAATCATTTCCAAAACCTTGCCTAAATCCTTTTTCGGCATTAAAACTATCGGTCAGGTGTAAACCGGTGAGGATGGAGCAGCGAGCATTCTCCAAAGTCATCCTGCATAGTCTGACGAGTTTAGCAGGGATGTCAAAGGTAGACCTGGCGTTGTAAAGTTCGTCTCTAATTACGCTGTCGTATGCGGCTTTGAAGTTGACAAATAGGTGGTGAGTGTCGACTTGATATTCAATGGTTTTTTCCAGGCTCTGCCGTAGTGTGATGATTTGGTCGATGGTGGACTTCCCTGGCCTGAAGCCACACTGATAAGAACCTATCAGCTTATTTACAAAAGGTTCCAGGCGCTCACACAAAACGGCCGAGAAGATTTTGTAGGTAATGTTAAGGAGACTTACCCCTCTGTAGTTGGCGCACTCAAAGGGCTGTCCTTTCTTGAGGATCGGGCAAACAATGCTGAGACTCTATTCCTCGGGCATGCTTTCCGCTGACCATATCTTACAGATGAGCTGGTGCATGCTCCTAACCAGGCCATCTCCAGCTGCTTTGAAGAGCTCAGATCAGATTTACGCCAGCAGCTTTATTCGAATTGAGTTTCGATGTGGGATGTGGCGATCTTAACTTCGTCAGCCTCGGTTCTGGCTTTATAACCTAGGCATGTTCGCTTCATCTGTTGATAAAATTCTCGAACGTCATGCCTGCAGTAATACATCTCTAAGTTCTCCATAACGCGCTTCTCGTGCTCTTTCTTCTTTCTCCTGAGAAGCTTATGCTTCTCCATTCTTTTTAACTTGTAGAGTTCACGAGCTGATCTTGTTCTTCTATGCAGCGAGGCTTTATATTCCTCCTACTTTGCTGTGCGGATCCTCCTGCACTCGTCATCGAACCAGGTGTTTCTTCGTGGTGGAGCCTTGAAGCCGAAAACTTCAGATACAGGCCTTGTTTGAAAAGGTTCCACTGTTGCTATATTGACAGCGTGGAACGTTGAGGTGTATTGGAGAGCTTAAGGGAGACGCGATCGATAAAAGCACGAGCGGTTTCTGGCGATAGTAGCTTTCCGACGTCATAACTTTGTATTCTTACTCTACTCCGCTGCGTTATCCGTAGGCGCATCTTGGCTACTTCAAGATAGTGGTCCGAGTGGTCCGAGTCGATGTTAGCCCCTCGGAAAGTTCGAACATCAAGAATAGTGGAGGAGTGTCTGACGTCAATCGCAATGTGATTAAACTGGTTGGCGACTGATTGATTTGACGACCGCCAGGTGCCTTTGTGTATATCGAGACGTGGAAAGCGTGTACTAGATAAAAGGAGATTTCGCCCCGTGGCAAGATCGACCAGCCTGTGTCCGTTATCGGATGTTGTGTCATGTAAGCTGTGTTTGCCTATGACTCGTTCAAAGATGATTTCTTCACCCAGCTTAGCGTTAAAATCTCCTAGTATAATTCTGGTGTCATAGCTGGGGCATTTGGCCTATGTTCTGTCTAGGAAATCGAAGAAATCATCTTTGATGGAGTCATCCTTGTCTTCCGTGGGGGCATGGGCACATATGAGGCTGACGCCCTGATGCGGATCGTTATGCTTAGGACTTAATGCCTTAGGCCACCTCTAACAACAAATCCGCATCCAAATAGTCTCTGTCCTCTCTTCCGATAGCAGTCTCCGCAGTAGATGTCGCAGTTTTTCATCCGCTTTTTACCCGGTCCATTTCATCGCATCTCTTGGATTGCAGTTATGTCCGCTTAATACCTGTGTAGGGCGTCCGCAAGTTGTTCGGCCGCACGTGGTCTGTTTAGGGACCTAACATCCCACTTACAGTACCAGAGGTCTTATTTTTTGTTTTATAAAAGGGGCCGTCAACATAGGTCCGTTCCGTTTGTTTATCCGAGGCTGTAGTTCGCTTCTGAGCAATTTGCGCTTTTACTAGATCATAGCTAATCCTGTTTGGTGGCGCAGGATGCTCGCCTCTTTCGTCAGTAATTTCGCTTGTAGGGAAATTTCCAGATGGTACCACGAGGAGGTGGAAGTAGGTCCTGACTAGCAGAGCTGCAAGGTGTCGCAGCTTTTTGTCTGACCAGCATATCGCAAACACTAATGATTATTTCGTTGTAAAACTTGGCAATGATATAAAAGACAGTCCTACCTGCTTAAAAGTAAAAGCTTTTCCCCAAATCCATCGTCACCTCACTTTTTGGGCACAGTAGCACGTTATGTAGCTTCCATTCTTGTCTGCCGTAGAGAATGAGGACCTCCTCAAGCTGTTCTTGTTTTATAGTCAAACCTTCAACGTCACATTTGCACCTATCACTAAATCTAGGCATTCTTTCCATTCCTCTACTCTCGCTCGACCCATTTCTGCTTCCACTTCTTTCCTCTACTCTCATTCAAACTAAAATCAAGCAAAGGAACACAACAAGTCATGGTTTGATCACGTCCATCTATCTCTCTTGCCTCACATTCTCCCATTCTCATCACTTGTTCACTTTCGCAAAGTTCAAACATTTTATTTAAAAAGAAACAAAAAAACAAAAAGAACGACACAAACTGTGTGCATGTATTTTTATTTGATTGATTGGTGTACCATATGACATAACTTGATAGCACAAAATGCTACAGGGGGCGCCATCAGAGCTATTATGATGTGTATCCACGCGTATTTCAATATCTGGTGTGAGGCGCGTGCTGGATGGTCTATCTTTATGAAACGACGTTCGGCAGTCGATAAGATATCGGCGCTACCCGAAGCGACAGAGGCGCAACTTAGGAACTTGAATGATGTTTGTGCAATATGTCATCAGGTAAGCTTGTGTAACCTTTTCTAACTCCTTGAACAGTTGGTTAATTGATTTTCCCCTACATTTTTTTGGTAGCAAATGGAATCGGCAAAAATCACACGTTGCAGGCACTTCTTCCATGGCGTTTGCTTACGTAAATGGCTATATGTACAGGATCGTTGCCCGTTGTGTCACGAAATAATGATGCATGTAGACCGAATCGATGAGAATAATCCAATTCCGGCCAATCAACAAGAGGAGCGTCCCAACAATGTACCGATGATTTTCTAGTCTTCCCCTTATAACATAGTTTTTCGCTAAACCTATTGCTTCTCATTTTTTTTCGTTTCTAAAGAATAACGCCCAAGACCTGCTTCGTATGGCTGCCGATCATGTACCGAATCGTATGGCAGCTGTAGCGTCAATTGGAACTTCACTACCAACAGCGGCAGCTGCATCAACGGTCTCTGGAACGAACACGTCGAGCAGTAATGACGATGACAGTAGTAGTAATGTATTTAATCGTATATCTGCAATGCCAATCGAAGCCCAGGAGTAAGTACTTACCTCCGTACAATTGTAACCAATAAAAGCACACATCCAGGCTGAAAGTTTCAAAGATAAAAGAAAACACAACAACAACAACAACGACAACCCAATACCGTTACCGCCTCAATACTGTCTTCAATCATCAATTGTTAGAAAGAAAAGCCCGACAAGTCGAAAGGCCGCCAGCCGTCAATCAAACGAGTGAGTAAGTCGACGTAACACGTCATCGCGTTATACAAAGGCTTGCATAAAAACAACAAAAAAAACAAAACAGGACATTTGTAAATAAAATAATAAATATCTGCTTTGCGTCTCGATCCATGCTCGCGTCGAGAAGCTCAACACCACCAATTCTACGATGGTAGTAGTCGCACCATTTTATCAATAAACAAAAAACAATTTATTTTTTTTTTTATTAAAGTAAAACGAGAACATAAACAAAACCACAACACGAGAATGAATAAAGAAAAAGTCAAGAATCCTTTTTTGTTCATCTTTAGTCTATGACTATTGTTTCTGTATCTAGGTTTCTTGTTTTATTTTATTTTTTTTTTCTGTTTATCTCTTTTTTTTTTGTTTATAATTTTCTTTTATAAATATATACATACATAGCGCTATTTAGTTGAAATTTAAATATATTTAAGGGAGATTATTGTACTATTTTATAAAATCTTTAAAAACAAAAACAGCCAATAAGAGGAGGGGAGGAGGAGGAAGCAAAATATAAAAAACAAGAAAACAAAACTAAAAGTTTACGAAACGTGATGATTTATTTTTGTCAAGTCTGAGAGCATATGGTGAACTTGCTAGCGAAACAAAAAAAGCAAAAAAGTAAACAAAAAACATTAAGTTAAGAAAAAATGAAAAAAAAAATAGAAAAAAACAAACGACTTTAAGGAATATATATAAATAAAATATATTATTTAATAATACAATGAGTGTATTTTGTTTTGAATTTATTGCCGGATTGTTAAAAGGTTTGCCTTCGTTGTGACTGGCCTTAATTGAATATTAAGTCGTTGTAATGGGTTTTCCAATAGGGAATTGACAACTTTGAACTTTTGTGAACGCACCCTTTCACTAATCATCGAACTGTCATTGTCAATTTATTCAGTAAACTCAACATTTTCATCATGGTAAACCCATAGAAAAATAATAGAGAACCAAACTTTCGTACGTCTGCTCGGTTGTTGCGTACAAATACCCAACAAAAACCTTTTCCGTTCCATCCCTCCCTCTACCGAATTTCTATCCGTCATTTTGGTCCATACGCGGATTAGGAAGATCCTGCGGTATCGTGGTCCGACACTCTTGAGGGGGTAACAAAACAGGTAAGACCGGACGGACGCGGTCCGGCACAGATATGAGACGGCCCCAACGCCGACAACTGGGACGGGCGGTCCCGAACGCTGACAACCGGAACGGGCGGACAACAGGTACGGACGGTCCCAAGCGCCGACAACAGGGCTGGACGGTCCCAAACGCCGACAACAGGGACGGACAGTCCCCAACGAGACTAGCAACCACGACAAGGGCGAAGGCCCCACGCAAAATAAATAATTATTTAAGGCAGACGAAAAATGTCACCCCCAATTAGTAAAGTGTCGTCTAAAAGCGAATGAGTGTTGAAATCCCAAAAAAATTGTAAACCCAAAGAGTAAACTGTTGTCTCGCCCCTATATGTTCGAATAAAAAAAAACATTGTAAATATTTAAATAGTAAACGGATAACTCGACATTCGTCACCGGTCATTACAAGCCCCAACGAAAGAGAAAAGAATGCTTAAGTGCACATTAACCACCGGGTAACTTGAGGGATTTGCTTAAATTTACCGTTAGATTATTGTAAAACAACCAGGGCGGTGAATGCTTCCGTTACCGGAGACAACAACCCTTCCAACAGGAGCTGAATGGAGTGAGTGTGGAGGCTATTGGAACTCTGGAGGTGATTCCCTTTGTTCCGATAGCCAAATAGACTGCGGTGAATTCTCGCACACTACTATAGGCTTCAACCGCCAAAAAAGGAGGGCCGCGAGAAAGCCAATTATTTAATTAAAACGGGAAGAGGAGAGAATGGAAGAGGTCCAAAAATTAGCTGAGAATAAGTGTGATGAGAAATCACCAGATTGGATTAAACTTGCCAGACCCGGGAGTTTAATCCAAAATAAGTTGGCCGAATTCACCCCAAATACGTTTGTGTGATCCGGTTGGGGGGTTGGACGGAAAGGTAACCCGTAAGATCCTCTCTTAGAGAAGGGTTTTCCAGACGAGAAGACCACAAAAAAAAAAAAATAAAGAAAAAAAAACAGAGCCAACGAGCAAACAAAGAAAAGAGAGGAAGAATCTTCGAGAGACGGAATTTCCGGAAGGAAACGAAGGAATCACCAGAGGAAGGAAATTAGCGAAAGCATTCACCATTCCCTTACTTACTTACTTACTTACTTATCAGGCCAGCGATCCATGGAGGATCTGAGCTATAGCTGCCTTCCATCCTTGACGATCCCGGGCACGCTGCTTCCAGTTGTCAAGACCAAGATGTCTTACATCCACGATTACTTGGTCTTTATACCGGAGGTTCGGTCTTCCTCTTCTTCTCGAACCAGGAGGCTCGGAGTCGAAGACCCTCTTAGCTGGAGCGTTGATGTCCATGCGCTCGATGTGGCCGAGCCAGTGTAGTCGACGGATCCTTGCCTTCCGGACTACATCCACATCTTGGTACAGCTCGTAGAGTTCGCGGTTGTGTCTTCTTCTCCATTCACCTTCCTCACAGACAGGACCAAATATCCGGCGCAGAATTTTTCTTTCAAAAGAACCCAAAATCAGCTCCGCTGTCCTGCTTATCGTCCAGCTTTCGGCTCCGTACAGTAAAGACTGGCAGAATGAGTGATTTGTAAAGCATGACTTTGGTCTTTTCTCAAACTCCCTTTCACCTATGGGTAAATTAAATCACACACAACATGGGTGATTGAGAGAAGCTCGGCTTAGGTCCTTCATGGGCTGTTACGCCAACATACATATGTACATACGTGGCGCCCTATACATCCCAACTACCGAATCCCCGAACCCATCGCTCAGGAGCTAGCCGTGTGCTCACTGCACGCGTGCACCCCAGCTGTTGTGTCTATTTGACACAACACGGTGATCCCCAGAAGAGGTTATTATTGTTTTTGCAATACCAAAAAAAAATACGACGCACAACCGTTCACGGAGTGAGCAGCCAATACATATAATTCCCATACTGCTTTCTTCTTTCCTTTAATGCAATGCATTGAAAATCCATTTGGTTACTGTTCGAAGGATAACGCAAGATTAATGCCCGTATCACCGTTCGCGAGTCGAACGAAAAATGAGTCGAGTCACACAAATTCGTATCACCGTTCACGAGTCGCGCAGATGGCACTCGACCCAAATGTCACAATTTCGGCGAACTGCGATTTCACCGTATCACCGTTGGCGAACGTTCGACTGGATTGCTGTTTCTTAAGTCAAATTAAGTCGGAAAATGTAAGTAATAACAAATAAACTGCATGGATTTCAAAGTGGTTGGCGTTTATTTTCTCTTTTCCAACAAATTTTTTACTATAAATCGTATCGATTTGCAGCATAGAGCGTTCAGATTGACGATTGGCAGTTCAAACACAAGTCATCTAATCTACCGAATATACCCCTGCCTCATTTCTCTGGTGATCCTAAAGAATGGCGCCTCTCTGCCGATGCTTTTAAATCGATGATCTACAAAGCGTCTTCACCCAGTGGCGTACAAAAATTACATTACCTGCGTTAAGTTTACATGGAGAAGCGCTCCAAGTGATCAAAAGGCTTGTCGTTTACCGACAACAACTACGTTGAAGCATGTGAAGTACTAAAAAGCCATGAATACGTACAGCGCATCATAATAGACTCGCATTTTCGTGCAATTTTTGCGGTGAAGAAATACAGTAATGAATCGTCAACAGCTCTAAAAGCACTTCTAGATGCAACTCAGGAACACTTCCAGAGTCTTAAAGCACTCGGCAGACCCGTCACACACTGGGGCAACAGTCAGCAAGCCCGATGCAGAAACTCACGAACAGTTGGAGCCATCCCAAAACAGTGACGATCTTACAGATTTCAACAAGCTTGTCTCGGTTATCGAAGCCAGATGTTAGATGCGATAGTTTCTCACCATCATACAACAGTTTCCAACGTCAAATTACACCAGCCGAAATCCTCTTCCGGTCCATTACATGCAGTAGCTCCTATTGAGCAGCTTTATCACTACTGTTCTTCGAATCACAAAATCTATGACTACGACAAGTTTCGTTCGCTCGATATAGCAAGAAGACTTTCCATTGTCCAAGAAAGAAACTTATGGGTCACAAACGTATGCCGAGTATACCGAGGCCGTCATAATACTCTTCTTCACCAGATACCGCCAACGATGTCAACATCTTTAACTGAACCAACCACAAGCGCTCAGTTCATGCAATCACATTTTGCACACGCCTGACAGCAAGTGCTACTTGGTACCGCTGTTATTAAAGTTGTTGACCAATCTGGAAGAAACCAAACGGCGCGACTCCTGTTCGACAACGGTTCCACTACAACAATCCGCACGCAGAGACTCTCGAAAATTACCAACTATTTACCGCCCAAGGGCGCCGTGGCGCAGTGGTTAGTTTGTTGGACTGTGACGCACGTAGTTCGAGTTCAGATCTCGATAGCACCAACGCCATCGAATGTTTATTTCGCGGCGTCCCTCCTAAGCGGCCTTGGTATCGTACTCCAGCCGCCGTCGACATATTGGTAGCATCGAACGAATTGGGATAATTTCTTCGTTCTGGGTTGGTCATCGGTACACCCATTGCGCAGCAATCCACACATGGGTGGATTCTCTTCGGGAAAGTCAATGACACGAGATTCACAAGATAAACGAACGACTTTAAGGAATATATATAAATAAAATATATTATTTAATAATACAATGAGTGTATTTTGTTTTGAATTTATTGCCGGATTGTTAAAAGGTTTGCCTTCGTTGTGACTGGTCTCAATTGAATATTAAGTCGTTGTAGTTCTGTAGCAGGTGATATGGCGATACACGGCAACAGGTGGTTGTGCGGACGACGGTCACTCGATCGGCACGCTCGAAATTCGCCTTCACTGTTTCGTAGTAGCGTCCATCACTGAAACGATTTGAAATATGTAGAATAAGTAATTGATAAAACAAAAGTTAAGTAAATTGGAAGCAATTGGGTTAAACGAACAGATCTAAAGAAAATCTTCTGTTACGGCCAATGTAACCGCAGCATAACCAATATTACATCGAATGTAACTTCACCATAACCAATAAAAAAAAGAAATGTCATATCCTTTGACAATGACATATTCGTTGACAGCCGTATCCGTTCGTTGGTCACATACTGAACTAAGGTTAAGGGCAAGTCACATAGAACGCGTCGGCGCGTGCGTGCTTTGACAGCCAAGTAGAATACACACGTTCTTATGGAAAATGGCACATAGCCGACGCACGCACGCGCCTCGACGCGCCGGGTAAGGCTACTGGTAGAAACACAATGTGGCGTGCGCGCGCGCGTGCTTTTGATCGGCTTTGTACCGATTTACGGGATAATGTGTCAGACGCACGCAACCACAATTCGCAACACACAATCTGGCTTCAAGTCAGCTGCGCGTAGAGAGCTTAGGAATATGACAATACTATGTTCTGTTTCCTCAAAATGTACAAGTATGAATTTAGTGCAGAAAGAAGAGTAGATTTGTGTTCTGTTCTATTTATATGATTTAATTGAAACATAAATATAAGAAAATTTCATCTCAAATAAAGGTATATGCTTATAAAAAAATATGCGTTTAGTTCTGTAATACCCATCATCATTAGTTTGCATACAAAAAATCCAATAATAAGCTACGAAAATGTATGCATGTTGAAAGCGAACAACTCGGAACACTACATGACAGAACACGTTACACTATTCTGCTACAATCGAACAACACAATGAAATACATCTGTCAAACGCACGCCTTGAGTAGAGAGTAGCTCTACTCCGGCGCTTTGCTCGACTTTACGATATGAGGTCGAGCAAAAGTTGAGGTAACATTATGTGTTGCTTCATAAGATATCGTTGTTCCTACTCATGCTGTCAAAAGCACGCGCGCGCGCACGCCACATTGTGTTTCTACTTTTACTTCTTGACGCGCTGACAGTTCACACATTCACATATTGGAGCTTCACATTTACAATTTGAAGTTCACATATAGACAAATTGAGAGTAAGCACGTTCATTGGTGGATGCATTGAGAGAATGTTTAGGAACTCTCTCGCAATGAGAGAAACTTCAAATTCGGTTGACATTTCAAAGTACTATTCGATTTGATGTCACAGGAACGAGTGTTTAGTTGGTCCGCGGAAATTAAAATGTTTGAGCAAAAATTGATAGAGGCAATAAAAGACCATCCGTGCCTTTATGATAAAAGCTTAAAATCTTATCGCGACAAACTAAGGAGAGAAAAGGCTTGGACTGATGTTTCGGCTGCTACTGGGGTAGATGGTAATACAAATATTGTATAAATAAAGTTAAAGTATTTAGTTAATTACTCATTTTGTTCTAGTGGAGCAGTGCCAGACCAGGTGGAAGTCCCTAAGGGACCGATTTTTGAGGGAGCTAAACAAAAAGCCGAGGTCGGGTTCGCGATCGAACCCCATTATAATTTTATACATTTAAAATGCTTGCGACAAAACTATTATTAAAATGATTACCGAAATAAAGTCCATATTTTTACGGTATATTCAAAAACTATGAATGCTTTCCTGTTGAACGCACAACAACAATTGATGAATGTCATTGAATTATTTGACATTCATTTCTGACAGGCGCACGCATGGACGCGTTCTATGTGACGATGCTTGCCTCGCGCGCGTTGGCTGTCAATGAAAATCAGCGCACGCACGCGCCGACGCGTTCTATGTGACTTGCCCTTTAGTCGGCAATATTCCACAACCATTGACAGTCGTCGCGCGTGGTCGCGGAAGGAGAATAGGAAAGGAGTGTAGTGCGGGCAAAAAAAATCAAAAAATCGTGAAAGTACCGCAACCGAACACCTGGTCGGCATCAGCGCTGGGCCGTACTCCTACCTGTCCCCCTTCCGCTCTCGTGACAGTGGTTGCACACTGTCAGCAAATGTTACTGTCGTAAGGGCATAACACCTACGATAGTTTGTTTTTGCAAATCCGGCGATAGAACTTCACTTACGCGTCTCTGCTTTAACGGTTTTGCACGTTTTTGTTCTATACATGTTTTGTAGTTTGCATTGATGAGGGATTTCTGTGTGCAGTTCTGCAATATTCGTGGGTTAAGGAAGAATTTCTTGGCCACGTATATCCATCTCTCTCGACGCAAACCGGCTGTTTTGGCACTTTGTGAAACACAGGTCGATGAAAAGCCTGATCCTTCGGATTTCAGTCTTCCTGGATATAGCTTAGTGCCATTATTCGTTTCTCACCGCGGTCTCGCCATTTATGTACGTAGTGACATTGCTTACCAGTTACTTCCACAATATAGCCAAACATCCACCCCGAAATTTAATTTCATATGGCTTAAATTCATATTCCGTAAGCACTCTATTCACTACTGTTTTCTTTATTGAAGCCCCAATCTAGACAGGAATGCAACATTTGATGCATTCGACGCACTGTCTGATTCCATCCAAAGAATTGTTTCCCTGTTCCCTCGCACTGAAATCGTTTTACCGGGCGATTTCAATGTACACAATTCTCAGTGGCTTCGACATTCTGGACAGACAACACCCGAAGGAAGGTATGTTGAAATTTTTGCTGAGTTAAATCAACTAACTCAACTTGTGAATGAGCCATCACGTATCCCCGATGTTGCTGGTCATACCGCCAACACACTGGACTTATTTCTTACCACTCAGCCTGACAAATACACGATCGATGTATTAGAACCCCTAGGCTCGTCTGACCACTGCATGATATCAGCAAAATTCTCGTACTCCCACCATCCAGTTAAAGAAAAAGCTCCTAAGAGAACACTATGGCTATACGAGAAAGCCAACTGGTGCGGCCTTAACAACTTCATTCGGATCTTTGACTGGTCGTTGTGCTTCCTCGACAACGACGTGGACGCCGCAGCTGATATGATCACAAACATTATCCTAACTGGCATAACCAATTTTATCCCCAACAGGATAAAAAGAATTAAGCCGGAGGAAAATGCGTGGTTTGACTTGAGTTACAAGGAAGCTATTAGGTTGAGAGAGAAGCTTTCTGAATTAGAAGGCAAACACCACTGAGGAAAACTGGAAAGGATATATGTATACACGCTAGAAATGACTGCAACTCCCACATTCGACGAGCCAAATTCTTACATGATCAAAAACTGAGGCGTACAATCCTCCAATGTCCCAAAGGTAGCAGAAGCTTTCGTCAAAAACTCCGTCTCGTCCATACCCATGCTCATTCACAATGACATTACAGCTGTCAAGCCCTCAGACAAAGCCAATCTGCTTGCTGCCCACTTTCCCGCGAGCTCGTAGCTCCCAAAATCATCTTTGTCACCGTCTGTCCTGGAGTACGTCAATTCCACCATGGTACAGTTGCAAAGGTCCTTAAAGAACTTGACATATGTACATAAA
This sequence comes from Eumerus sabulonum, assembly GCA_951905685.1. NCBI lineage: Eukaryota > Metazoa > Arthropoda > Insecta > Diptera > Syrphidae > Eumerus > Eumerus sabulonum. The sequence goes on from OX645060.1 coordinate 238,082,730, forward strand.
TCCGCTGGTCCAGATGGTATTTCCCCCATAATTCGGAAGAGGTGTTCTTCTACGTTGGCAAAACCACTGCGTGAGCTATTTCACCTTTCCTACACTTCCCAAAAAATGGCGAATCTTCTCGATCCAATTACCGACCCATTGCACTAACGTCCCTTCTTTCCAAGGTCATGTAAACGCTGATAAATCGTCAGCTAATGAAACAGTTCGAGTCGAAACTCAATGACCGGTTTCCGCATCAACATATCTGGCATATCTGACCGAGAAGTGGAATCGTTCGCTCCACCAGGCGGGTGAGAGCAAAGTAGTTGCACTTGATATTTTGAAGGCATTTTAGGCATCTTGGACGGATTCAAGTCTGATACTCACTTCATACTGATACTCACTTTGTAAACGGATCCCCTAGGGATCCGTTTTGTCGCCGACACTCTTTCTCATTTTTAGAAATCATCTCTTGTCTGTTACTTCTAATCCTATTCACTTCTGCGCTGACGACAGTATCCTCAGCTTGTCGTATTCGTTCACTACTTTACGACATTACCCGAATCGGCATGGCAAATTTTATTCCCAGCAAAATTAAAAGCACCAGACCTAAGGATAATTCGTGGTTTGACTTGAGCTGCAAAGAGGCTATTAGGCTCAGGGAGCTAAGTTTTCGGGCCTACAAGGCAAACAGTTCTAAGGAAAACCGAAAAAAGTACATACGAGCCAGAAATGACTGCAACACCCACAGCATTTGTCCAGCCTATACTCAAAAAAGGCGAATCATCTCCCCCCAACTATCGACCCATGGCACTAACGTCCTTCTTTCCAAGGTCATGGAAACGCTGACTAACCGTCAGCTTATGAATTATCTTGAATCACGGAATCTCCTCAATGACCGCCAATACGGTTTCCGCAGCAACAGATACACCAGTTTCCGACCCTGCACTTCGGTTGTAGATAATGAGCGGCAGCGTATGTTAAGCCCATTAAATTCCGATATCGACAGCATTATCCAAAGGGCTAAAAACAATAGAGTGGAATTTTATGCATCCAAAACACAATGCTGTCTCTTGTCGTTAAAGCGTATAACTAACCCGCAGCCACTATCCATGAATGGCACTTGCATCTCAGAAACTGAAAAGCTTTCTATCCTGGGTATAAGTGTTGCTCACAATCTTAATTGGAGCGACCATATATTCAGTGTCGCCAAGAATGCTGCGAAATGCTCAGGCTTCTTATACAGATGCAAGAAATATTTCTCACCCTTAGATCTGGCTGAGGGCGCCGTTAGTGTGTTGGACTCTGGCGCACGATGAGCGAGTTTGGATCCCGATAACACCAACGCAATCGAATGTTTATTTCGCGACGTTCCTCTTCGGCGGGGTAGTGGCAAAACCCCCCGTAGTAAACTTGCCATGAAAAAGCTTCTCGACTCACGTCGTTCGGAATCGGCATTAAACTGAAGGTCCCTTTCACCTGTGTGAAAAATAAATCACACACAACATGGGTGATTGAGAGAAGCTTGGCTCTGGTCCTTCATGGGCTGTAACGCCACCAAAAGTAGAAAGAAGAAGATCTGGCTACAATCTATAAGGCGTTCATTCGCCCCAAATTAGAGTTTAACGCTCATGTCTCGTCCTGTGCTTCCAAGACCTCATTGCACCTACTAGAGAGAATACAAAAACGAGCCATAAAACTGATAGGTGACTTCAGCATTACCAAAACATTAGACTCGCTGGAACACCGCAGGAATGTTACCTGCCTCTCCCTGTTTTATCGTTACTACCACCAACAATGCTCCGATGAAATAGCCAGTTGCATTCCGCCCCTTCAACATTTCTCCCGCAATACACGTCTCTCTAGGAATGCTCACCAATATACCCTGAAGCCCGCTTTCGGACGTACTGTCAAATATAGCGAATCTTTCATTAACCGAACCACACGAATCTAGAACTCCCTGCCGGATTCGGTTTTCCCCCCTCAATTCAACATGCAAGCATTTAAGATCAATGTCCATCGGCATCTCCTCTATTCCTCTTCCTCTCTACCTTCTGCCCGCACTGTGTTGCCGACATAATAAGGTTATTAGACCTTGAGTGCGCGCAAATTATTAAAAAAAAAAAACCAGTAGCAAACTTCCCAGTTTTGATCTCTTTTGTGTCTTTGATGAATTAATCCTAGCTGCAAGCCTTTTTCCCAAATTTCCCATTATTGTTATTCACCTTTGCACATCGTTGCTGTCAAGTAAGATAATTGATTTGAATTCAATGGACACTTTGATGATCAACTATCTCATCATGGAGATTTTTGATGATCAAAGTAATATGCCTATAACCTGCCTGCAACCAAGATCTGTCATCATACACAAAATGTGATTTAATGTGATGACTGATGAGGTAACATACAGTCTCTTTCATATTTATGTATGCAGATGGTACGGAACCCTTTGTGGGCGAGTCCGACTCGCACTTGGCCGGTTTTTTTAACATGTCTCGGTTAATTCGCTACCGACCTTAATGGAGCAGCGGGGAGTGTCCATTGTCATCTTGCACAATCTGACGAGTTTGGCAAAGATGTTTAAACTAGACATGGCGCTGTATAGCTCGTCTCTATGCACATTGCATACTTGGTCTTGAAATCGACGAAAAGGCGACGCAGGCGAACATCTTGCGGCACTGTTATTAAGTCCCATTCCCACCTCCTCGTGGTGCCATCTGGATATTTCCTATGGAAATTACAGACAGGGAAGGGCGAGTGGCTTAGAAAGCCGAAACCGTCAAAAAAAATACAAACTCAGAGACAACCACAAGCCTCGGATAAAAGGGACCTGATTAATGTTGACCATCCTTGCAAAAAACGAAAAAAGGACAATGATCTTCGGCTTTGTACGTGGAATGTTAGGTCCCTAAACAGGCCACGTGCAGCCGAACAACTTGCGGACGCCCTAGACCGCTATAAAGCGGACATCACCGCCATCCAGGAAATGCGATTGAATGGACCGGGCATAAAGCGGATGAAAAACTGCGACATTTACTACGGCGACTGCTATAGAGAGAGAGGACAACGATTGTTCGGATGCGGATTTGTTGTTCGAGGTGGACTAAAGCAAAAAGTCCTGAGCTTTCATCATGTGAGCGAACGCCTCATAACGATCATTATCAAGACTACAGTTTCCTACAGCAGCCTGTTCTTCGTCTACGCCCACACGGAGGACCAGGATGCCTCCACCAAAAATGAGTTCTACACGTATGTCCTTGTCTTGACAGTACGTATGTCCGGTATCCCAGCTATGATATCAAAATTGTACTAGGAGACTTCAATGCTAAGCTGGCTAAGGAAAGCATCTTTGAACGAGTCATCGGCAAACATAGCCTACAAACACAACATCCGATAACAGACACAGGCTGATTTATCTTTCTACGGGGCGAAATTTTCATCTAGCCAGTACGCGCTTCCCGCACCTCGATATACCCAAAGGCACCTGGCGTACGTCAGATCAATTAATCACTTACCCGATTGATCACATCGCGATCGACGTGAGACACTCCACCACTATTCTTGATATTCGAACTTTTCGAGGAGCTAACATTGACGCTATCTTGTAGTAGCCAAGATGCGCCTACGGATATTACGAACGCAGCGGAGTAGAGCAAGAATACAAAGTAATGACGTCGAAAAGCTACTATCGCCAGAAACCGCTCGTGATTTTACCGATCGCGTCTCTCTTAAGCTCTCCAACACACCTTAACCCACCACGCTATCAATAGAACAGCAGTGGAACCTTTGCAAACAAGCCCTGAAAAGCACTGCATCTGAAGTTTTGGACTTCAAGGCTCCACCACGAAGAAACACCTGTTTCGATGACGAGTGCAGGAGGATTCACACAGCTGCATAGGAGAACAAGAGCAGCTCGTGAGCTCTACGAGTTAAAAAGAGGGGTGGAGCATAAGCTTCTCAGGAGAAGAAGAGCACGAGAAGCGCGCGATTGAGGACTTGGAGAGGTGTTGCTGCAGGCGTGACGTTCGAAAGTTTTATCAACAGAAAAAGCGAACATGCCAAGGTTATAAAGCCAGAACGGAAGCTTGCAGGGATGAGAATGAACACCTAGTAGTAGAATCGCATTCGATTCTGAGAGTATGGAAAAACAACTTCTGCAGACTGTATAACGGCGATGTTAGTCAATATACCGTTGTCAGGCAGAATGATACATTTCTTAACGACGACGACCGCAGAGAAGTCCGTCCCCCTGAACTCGACGAAGATAAGATCGCCATATCGAAACTCGAGTCTACTGAGCTTTTCAAAGCAGCTGGAGATGACCTGGTTAGGAGTATGCACCAGCTCATCTGGAAGATATGGTTAGAAGAAAGCATGCCCGAGGAATGAAGCCTCAGCATCGTTTGCTCGATCCACAAGAAAGGAGGCCTTCTGACTGCGCCAACTACAGAGGAATAAGTCTCCTTAGGAATAAGAGGCCTTTTGTAAATAAGCTGATAGGTCCTTATCAGTCTGGATTCTGGCCAGGAAAGTCCACCATCGATCAAATCTTCACACTACGGCAGATCCTGGAAAAAACCCATGAGATTCAAGTCGACACTCACCAACTATTTGCCGACTTCAAAGCCGCATACGACAGCGTATTTAGAAACTCGTCAGCCTATGCAGGATGACTTTAGAGAAAGCTTGCTGCTCCATCCGAATCGGTGAACACCTGACCGATAGTTTTGATGTCGAGATGTCAATGAGGCGTTCACGAGTATTGAGATGGTGGCGGGGAAAATTGGTTTAGCAGTAAACGAGGGCAAAACTAATTATATACTTTCATCAAAAAAGGACGCTCACCACCGACGTCTTGGCCAGAACGTTTGTATTGACAGATATAAGTTTAAAGTAATTAAGGACTTTGTCTACCTGACCTGGAACAACGACATCAGTTCCGAAATCAAATGCAGAATCACTTTTGCCAGTCGCTGTTTCTTTGGGCTCACGAGGCAATTGATTAATAGAGCCCTGCCCTGAACGACAAAGTTGACTCCATACAAGATCCTTATTCCCGGTCTTGCTGTACGGCGCAGAAGCATGGACACTATCAAAAGCGGATGAGGAGATCCTTTGTCGGTTCGAGAAAAAGGTTTTGCGTGTGATTCTCGGTCTTATCCACGTAAACGGGAATAGAGTAAAAGGTGCAACCAAAAACTGGACAAACTTTACAAAGACGTCGGTTTAGTCAGGCGTCCAAGGATCCAATTTCTAGATTGGCTGGGCTACGTTGCGTGAATGGGCAACACCGTTCCAATCAGAAGAATCTTAGAATCCATCACTGAGGGACGACATAATAGAGGACGGGAAATTTAAGGTGGCCCATAGAGGTGGAGAAAGACCTCAACCAACTGGGAGTGCGACACTAGAGAACTCTAGCGAAAAACTGTGTATAGGATTGTAGCGCCACCTAAGCAGACGTTTAGTGTGCTGAAAAGATACTCAGAAGTCCATTCCTCAAAAGTCACAAAAAGGAAAACAAATTGTATGTTGTCCCATTGTTGATGTATGGCATATCAGTAGGAGTAGTGAAGACAGTTCAAAGCCCAATTATGTTCCAGGGCCTCTGTACTTTGTTAATGAAACAAATGTATAGGTATGTTATAGGAAAGTTAAGAGTACTAGCCATTGATTAGCTTCAAGCATACCTTTCAAGGAGGTTCAGTAGCTTATCAACGAGCCTCTCTCGAAAAGAGGCCGAGATAGGCGAAAAATCTGCGGTTTAGCGAACACCAGCCATGAGAAGAAAATGGGAGCTGAGAGATCAGGTATCAAAGTATCAAAAAAAAAAAAAATATCAAAGGACCGGGGTTTGTTATACATAAAGACTGCATCTTGAGTAAACATAACATAGTCAACAATAGTTCGGATTCAAAGTTAATCAACTGTGTCCCTTACTTACCTCAGTACCATGCATCGAAGCTTCAAACACTTGACACGAAGCAAATCAATGGCCTTTTGGCTCTTATCGGAGAACCGCAGATTATCCGGATCCCATCGTAGCTCCAAGCGCTCCAGCGATCCACAACTTGAAGCAATAGTATCCATAAGTTGATCAACATGGATGTTTACACCCAGTTTTTCCGAAGTTCCCATGACAATAATCCTGTAAACCGACAGACCACATTCTATTAAAGTGAACATCCTGCTGATATGTGATACTAATTACTTGGCATTGGTCAGAAGTGGCAGTGTACTCATCCACAACTGATCCGTGATGTGTGGCATTCCTGATAAACAGCACGCAATCAACTGGCTTCCGTGGCGCGAAAGGAATTTCTGCAGAGCCTCATCGGTCAAATTATCGGAAGAATCCAAATCGAGCGAAACCAGTGATCTGCCAAGAAGAAATATCAATCAGGACTTCCTTAATCCAACCCCACATAAGGGGCCAATGCTCACCTTGACATACCAGACTCCATCCACGCCTTAAGAACAGAGTCTGTGAAACCATTGTTCTGTCCAGCGCACAAGAACCTCAATGCTGGGATTCTAGTTAGCATATCAATTAGACACTCTGTCGATAGGTCAGTAGCTGTAATGTCCAACTCCAGTAAAGCACATTTATCCCAATCGGTCGTCATAACATATTCCGACTTTAAGCTCGTTCCATTCATAAGGAGACAAGTAAGCCGCTTCGATCGCTGGATCAGTGTCTTCAATGTGGATCCGGTGACTTTGTTACAGAAGTTCACAGCTAAACACTCAAGCTGGATGCAATTGGAGCTGAAAGCGTCGATGTGAGAGTCGTCGATAAAGTTGATGCCATACAAGTTGATGACCCGCAGATTCGGCGTTGCCGATTTCAATTTGTGCACATTGATGACCTCGTAGATTTCCTCTTCCTCCTCCTCGCATTTCTCATAGGTGCCGATCAGATGAAGCACCTCTAAGCCGTTGATAAAGTTATAGATCTTTCTCATGAAACCCTCCATGAAGATGACCTCGGACAGGCAGATGCACATGTAGCGCAGCTTTGTCGGGAAAGCCTGCATCTCACTGAAATCGTGAAGTTGCATAGCTACAAGAAGGACATCATTACAATTTACAATTTATATATATGTAGTTCGAATTATGTTACCTGTGGAGAAGTCCAAAAGCATATGAGTGAGATTGGGACACTTTGCGGCAAGCTCGTGCAGGACGGTGTGCGTGATGAGTTCAATTGGTAGCTCAATGTAGCGAAGGGTTGGCCCAAAGCGAACGGAAATCAATGCTAAAAGTGATTCCAAGGAGCCAACGTGTAGGCCAGATACCTCGGGCCTTAGTGAGACGTTCTTCCATAGCCTGGTGTCGTAAGCGATCTGTCTCCAGCGACGGCAGATCCTGGCCAATCGGCAGATTTCACGGTGCGACAAGTACGAGAAGATGTGTAAGAGGACTTTATCGGGAAGCTTCTCAATAGTCTATTATGGAAAAAAGGAAGAAAGATAAGTCAATAAGGTCCCGCTATAGTGATTAGGAAGATCAGAGAAGCGCAAATATGTTCTCGCAAATAAATAATTTCAGAAAAAAAAATCATAATTCAGGATCTCAAGCTTCCGGAAACGTCTGACAACAGTCAATATTGATCCGGCGAGCGCCGTCCTGGACGACGATTTTTTTGTGATCGCGGATCCTCAGGAGAAAGTGGCGACAGTGGGAGTTGTCTTCTAGGTAGTGTATACGGTGAAAGATAGTATTTGCCCCAACCAGGACTTGGAGAACAGAGCCCTGAACCATCACTTCCACTTTCGAAATAATGTCGAAGATTGACGATTCGAGAGGCTTCGTTTCACTAGATTCAATGACGACTTTACACACCGTTCTTTTCGACGGAGGATTGTCAATTGATCCTATCACTTAAAAAGAAGAAATCCATGGGCATAGACGGTGTATTCAATGTTGTGCTTATGAATCTTCCACCAGCGGCTGTAAAAAGGTACGCCATCCTGTTTGACAGTGAACAAAGAAATGCATATTATCCGGTGCTTTTGGAAACGATGGTTGTGCAACCAATCTCTAAGGGAGGCACCTCTAAACCTGAAAATCTCCGGCCGATAGGTCTCCCATTGAGTTTCAGCAGGATCTTCGAGAGAGGCGGTCCACAGAGCAATCTTTAAATGGGTTGAGGACAGGACTATAATTTCGGATGATCAATTGCCACGTCCAAACTCGTATCGGATGTCCAATGGAATAAATGCAAGAACCAATGTACAGGTGTACATCGTGTGGGTAGAATGACTTTAGTACAAGCTCAAACAGCTGAACATAAGTAAGCTACTGCTATACACGAGATGCGGCAATTAAGTTCCGGGAAATTTTTAACATTTCCTTCAGTCGTGGCTTAGACATCCTCGATTTCGTGGGCCCTTCTCCACCTTCAAACACACGTGTTTCGGTACTCTTCCCCATACCTGCGTTTCTAGGTTTAAACCTGGTTAATACAGGTCATCGATAGTCGATATAACCTCTGCGTGTAACTCTCTCACGAACAATATAACATGGATAGTGAGCGAGGACTACACGAACAGCGACCTCCAAACTATTAAAATGGAGATCAGCGAGAGGAAACGGAAACAGCATCCATACCAAACAGGTCCCATGTGGAAAGACACGCTCTTTGACAACGATGTTTTTGCAGAAGTCCTGTGGATAACGATGCATCTCGGGAGGAAACCCAGCAAGTCGTATTACTGGTGGTACGAGGATATCCCGAGGCTAAGAAATTCAGAAATAGACCAGACTTACAGACACCGCTTCCCCAATTCAAGCTAGCGAGAGGCGAGCTGGAAAAAGCCATCAATGGAAACAAAGCAAGGTGCTTCAAAAAACTCTGCGAGAAGGCCGACATCGACCCTTGGGATAGAGCATACAGTCGCCAAAAGGTTAAAAAGCAATAGAGGTCCGCCGATTACCGATCCTGTTTACATAAATAGTTTATCACCTTTTTCTACAGGGTCAATCGCTCACTAGTACCAGCACGGCGCAGATTAGCACTCTGGAGATTCCTCTTATTACCTTAGAGGAGCTACATCTGTACTGTCTGCTACTGTCTGTAAGGTAAAGATTGACTGAGCACGTGAACCAGATGGAATTCCAAATAAGGCGGTTAAAGCGACAATTATCGCTTTCCAGCACACGTTTGAAAAATGCCTAGAAGAGGGGGTCTTCCCCACACAGTGTAAGTCGCAGCACCTGGTACTACTGCCAAAAGGAAAGAAACCGCTTGGAGAACTGTCCTCGTCCATAATTTGTCTTTTGGATACACTAGGGAAGATACTAGAACGAGTTGTCTGCGATAGGTTACTGGCGGGAAGCTTATGGTGCATTGTCAACCCACTACTACGACTTCAGGAAAGGACGTTCAACGGTCGACGCCATGTAGTCTGTAGTAAACCTGACCGTAGACGCCATAAAAGGAAAGAGATGAAAAGGATGTGAGAAGAAATATTGTGCACTGGTTACGTTGGGCATTAAAAATGCTTTTAACTCGGCGAGCTCGATGCACATACGAGGGTCTCTAATTGCCATGGGCCCGGATATGCGCGTAGAGTCCTACACTCACGAGTAGTCAGTTCAGTCCTAATGTGTGCTGCCCCAATTTGGACTGGAGCACTCGCAGTAAGACGACTGAAACGGATGACGACGTCAGTCAATGGACTCTGTGCAATAAGGACAATCAGCGAATTCAGGACCATCTCAGATGATCCAGCGTTCGTGATAGCAGGAATACTTCCCATCATCCTGGCGAACGAGCTTAAGAGGGTATATCGCAGGCAAACGTCTGACCGGCAACAGGTCAAGCGTATGAGAGTAGAAGAACGAACAATATCCTTAGCAATGTGGCAAACCAGATGGGATGCCTTCACAAAGGGGAGATGGACACATATGTAGGCTCATCCCCGTTATCGAGACTTGGACATCAAGAACGGCAGGAGATTAATTACAAACTTTCGCAGTTTCTGTCTGGACACGGCGACTACCGAAAGCATCTTCATAGATATTGACATGATAGGTCGCCGCTGTGTCCAAATTCTGAAGAGGACGCAGAGCATGCAGTTTTTGAATGTAGTCGCTTTGTGCTAGACTCGGTGGATAACTGGAATGAGTTTAGCTCGTACATTGCCTTAGTCTATTCTAGGCCACGGCAGGCCAAAGCAGACAGTTTGAAGGCGATGTAATTGATTTGGAGAAATAAATAAAAAAAATTAAAAAATAGGTACTAAGTCGGCTTACATTTTGGACACAACCGACACAACCAACCGATTCAACAACCGACGTCATTGTTACCCTACTGGCATGACATGAAAGTTGAAAATCACCACCTCAGAGGGACACTAGAAAGCGCTGGAGAGGTTCTCAATTTTTCGATTGAACGGGTAACCACTGGCAAATAGAAGTGTAGTCAGATAGCTTGGCATCTGACTGAATCAGTGAATCAGTGTCTGTGTTTGGATAAAATTGTAGATGGTTCTCTGTTAAGGGCGCGAGGCACTTTCGCTGTGACAGGAACCCAGAGTAAAGGAAATCTGCTACATGATCCTTGATGAACCTGTCCTTTTGGAACAGGTTTGGGGACTCCGTCAACCTAAACGACTCATACGACCCCTGAACAAACACTCTAGTGACATACTCAAACTCAATAGGGTGGATATCAGAAGACTAGTCAGCTACCTAACAGGACACTGCGGTCTGAGATATCATCTAAACAAAATTAGCCTCTCGTCCGAAACTGAGTGTCGGCTCTGTCTCGAGGACGAAGAGACGGCGGAACACATACTATGTGAGTGTGCTGCTCTCTGCCATCTTAGAAAGGGTATTCTTCTCAGTGAAGCTATGACTCCAGAGGGGATCACCTTGGCTCCTACGAGAAGCATTCTCAACTTCATTATAGAAGTGGAGAGGCTCCTCGGCTAAGCGCGTATGCCCTGATGTCTGCAAAAAATCTGCAGCATTCCTCCTGTCTGTAAGGAGAATCGACTGTAGAAGACTTGTGGGAGTTATCACGGGCCATTACACTTTTGCTAAGCATCTCTACGTGCTTGGCATCAGTGAGACGCAAGGTGGAGGATGATACTGCAGAGCATTTCCTCTGTGATTGTCCCGCCTTTGCTCGCACGGTGGCGCACCCTTGGAGCCCACGTGGTATATGCCGAATCCTTTAGCTCTACGTCACTGAAGCTCCTTCAAAGGTGTCTGTCTGGAGTACAATGAACCAGTGTTTGCGTCTGAGTGCTCCAGCGGATAGCAGAAGCCTTCAACAACCAAAAAAAAAAAAGGTTTGAGCACACTAAACGAAAAAAAATTTCAAAAACTAATGACATACTCAATAACCAATTTTAATTTCGAAGTAAAAACAGAAAATATTCTCTTCGAAAATAGATTTCACTTTTTCAGAATTTTGTTTGTCCGATTGGAGAGCATCGCAGCCAACAAGTGTCCCGCATTTGAATGCTAAATATTGATCCCACGCTTTTGAATTACTTACACAAAAATAGATTTTCACTTATTTTGTTTTTTAATTAATTTTTGCATTATTACCGTATTTGCAAACGGGCTGCGAACTTGTCCATCTGACAGATACACTTGCGAGGCCTCCACAGCTAGTTGGCCCCAAATATCCGTTGATATATCCATACTGAATGACTTTTATATAGTATATGAACACTTCACTTTTAGGTTAAATTTTTCGACTGTTTCTTTAGTTGTAAGATGTATTTCTATCTGAACAAACTGTATCCAAACACTACTCGTATGTACGTTTATCTTCCAACGCACTTTTGCCTTTCAATTTGTCTAGTAATTGCTCCTACTTATCGTATTGTTCTTATGTAAAAAATCGCTGAAAAACTGAATTAACTTTTGAGAGGATTTTCCAAAATAGCCCGCCGGACCATGCGATGCATGGGAAATTTTATTTTTAGCCTGACGTTCGATTCATCTACTTTAGCTGAATTGTATGCTGTACATAGTATCTACTGTGTCAGATCGCGACACGAAAGCATTGTTTACACTTTTGAAACACTGGGAGTACGAGTATGTATTCAGCTAAGGGAAAAATTTGAAATCATGAAATCCGTCCGAGTGGTTTTATTGATCTGCAATCGAATGGGTACTGCAACAAGTGCTGAATTCGCTAACGGTTTTGTGTACCAAGTAATTCTTTCTTCGAGATTTTGAGAAAAACATCTGAAATGTTTCGAATGAATACAAATCGGTGTCACTGACAGTCAATTTATTTAAATTTAGCGACGACAATTCAATTTAGTTGCATTCTAGTGGGTGAAATAAAATCTTTACAAAATACCTTTGCACACTATCTATATACATATATAAAAGAGTTCCGTGACTGATTGACTGACAGACAACGCACCGGCCAAACCGCTGAACCTATAAGGCTGAAATTTTGACAGTGTATTCTTATAGTGACATAGATATCCGCTAAGAAAGGATTTTTCAAAATTCCACTCCTAAGTCAGGTATTATTTGATTCAATTATTTGAGTCAATTTTTGTTTCTTCTCTTTTGGGCTCTCTGTTCGTATTCGATGAATCATTACACGATTCAATAGGGAGCTCACCACAAAGTGTCTTTGTGTTTGTGGATTTTACGTTATGCTGAGAGACACCGCACAAACACTCGCAAAAAAAGAGAAAAAGAAAATGAGAAATGTCAAAGTATTGAATCAAATTCCCAGTATAGTATGTATGTATGTATGTATGTATGTTGGCGTTACAGTCCATGAAGAACCTGAGCCGAGCTTCTCTCAATCACCCATGTTGTGTGTGATTTCATTTTCACATAGGTGAAAGGGACCTACAGTTTATTGCCGATTCCGAACGGCCAATTTCGAGAAGCTTTTCATGACAATTTTACTACAGGGGGTTTTGTCAGAACCCCGCTGAGGAGAAACACCGTGAAAAACACGTTCGATGACATGGCTGTATCGGGATTCGATCCCGAGTCATCGGCGTCAGAGGCCAACACACTACCCACTGCGCCACGGTGCTCAGTATAGGCAATGCAATATAGAGATGCGCAAAATAGTTCCAACCGCGGAACGAACATGGAACCGTTCTTTTCCTGATCGGAACTACAATACATATGTATGTATGTACATATGTATTTAGCTTTTTTGTTACTGAATTCAATGGCAAAATGAAAAGTTACGATAGATTTTTTAAAAACATGTTTTATTATCATTTCAAACCAAAAGCAACCATAAAAAATTAGTTTAGTTCATTTCATTTATTCGTTTTATTTATTTGTTTCAGAGACTGAGAAAATAACAAATAAAATATGTACATAAATCATGCATGCATACTCGCACCGATATGAAACTAGCAAACCATGTCCATGTCCGGACCTGAATGCATACTCATTACTCGGACCGATATGGAACTAGCAAAAACGTGTCCATGTCCGGAACTAAATGTATTATCGCACCGATATGGAACTAGCAAACCATGTCCATGTCCGAACCTGTATGCGTACTCGCACCGATATTGAACTAGCAAACCATGTCCATGTCCGGACCTGAATGCATACATACATGTATGACATTCGTTCACGAAATGCGGTGCGGGCATTATATTCTTTCATTTCTTTTCTTCATTTCAGTTCCAGTGTGATGTACAGTGTACACCAGCTGTTCGAGCTTTATCGCCACATCTCCATACTTTTGGGTTTCGTGAAAACTACGGGGTATAACTCATACCGTATGAGAAGCATGTTCTTTGCATTTATGTTTTTTTTTTCGTCTTGTACATATGTGATTGATGAATAAGGGTTGAATGGAACTATGGAACTATTTTCGTTCAATTTGCGGAACGAGAGGACATGTGTCCGAGAGAGGACATAGTTCCGTGAACTATACATGTCCGGAACTACCCAACTCTACAATGCAACCTACCCCGGACGCTTCTCACTTCTCTATCCAAATGTTCCTGTTTCGGGAGAGAGAATTTAATCGTATAATATCCGACTAAGGGGGTAAAATGAGATGTAAATGTTCATATGAAAAATCGTATTCGCTGCGACTATCCTCAGCGTCTCCTCTTTATGCGGATCTTCGTATACTTTGGGAGTGACCATTGTTTAATTGGGTTAGTGTTTTCATTTTTCTGACGTTTCATTTGATAGAGATATGGCCAGGTGTCAAAAAAGACCACGCTTTAGGTAGAGTTTACACGGTGCATCCCAATAATACAGAGTGTTATTATCTCCGTATGTTGCTTCATGAAGTACGTGGCCCAACTTCTTTTGAAGCATTAAGAACGGTAAATAATTTTAGTGTTTTGTCAAGTATCGGATCCACTAAGCTTATGGGAGAAATTCAAAGAATATTTATCTGAGGATTTCAAACGGCAAGTAGAAAGACAAATTAAAGATAATATTGAGCAGTTTTCTGATGAAGTGTACAATAAATGCTTATATGTTATTGAAGAAATTGTCTTGGCATTAGGTGGACGTGCCCTCAAAGAATATGGCTTGCCGCAGCCAAACAGACCACAAGATTTAGGCAATGTACAATACTTGAGGGAAACTAACTATGACGTTGAAGCTCTGGACCGGTTTGTCATGGAAAATCAGGGTATATTAACCGCAGAACAAAAGTTAGCGTATGATGAAATTATAACCAGTGTTGAGAAAAATGAGGGACGACTTTTCTTTCTAGACGCTCCGGCTGGCACTGGAAAAACCTACCTTATTAACTTGATCTTAGCAAAAGTAAGGAGTGGTCGTAGCATCGCCTTAGCTGTCGCGTCTTCCGGAATCGCTGCCACGCTTCTAGAGGGTGGTCGAACTGCGCATGCCGCTTTTAAGTTGCCACTTGACCTTACACGTGTAGAGACGCCTATATGCAGTATATCAAAACAAAGCAATCTGGCCGAGGTATTAAAAAATGCTAAAATAATTGTCTGGGATGAAATTACAATGGCACACAAGAGAAGCGTTGAGGCTATCAATAGGTCTCTACAGGATATTCGTAGTAATAAGAACCTGATGGGTGGTGTGACAGTACTATTGGCAGGAGATTTTCGTCAAACATTACCTGTGGTACCTAAAGGAACCCGAGCTGATGAAATTAAAGCCTGTCTGAAAAAATCTGTTTTATGGCTGTCAGTAGAAATCCTCAAGCTTATCAAAAATATGAGAGTATATCTGAAAGACGATATATCAGCTGCTAAATTTTCAGATATTTTAATGAAAATAGGGAATGGTGATCATCCATCAACAGATAACATGATTGTTGTCCCGGATGAGCTGTGTACATTCGTAACTACTTCTCAAGAACTGACAGATCGCATTTATCCAGGAATTGCTCAAATACAGGAGAAAAGTATCGAATGGTTTTGTGAGCGGGCAATTTTAACTCCAAAAAACGATCAAGCCGCGCTTATTAATGACATGTTACTGAAGTTCTTTGACGCGGAAGAAATGGTCTACAGGTCGATAGATACTGTGTGTAACGCAGATGAAGCTGTAAATTATCCGGTAGAATTTTTGAATTCGCTTAAACCACCGGGAATTCCATACCACAGGCTTATTTTGCGGAAGGGCACACCGGTAATGCTACTTCGAAACCTACAGCCACCGAAACTGTGTAATGGTACTAGGTTACAAGTCAAAGCAATGCATAAAAATTTAATCGAAGCTATTATTCTGACCGGATGTGCTCGAGGAGATACAGTGTTAATTCCACGTATTCCTTTAATACCCAATGATCTTCCATTCGACTTCAAAAGACTACAGTTCCCCCTGAAAATATGCTTCGCCATGACGATTAATAAATCGCAGGGCCAAACTTTGAAATACGCTGGCATATATTTAAGGGAAGGTTGTTTTTCCCACGGACAGTTTTACGTAGCTTGCTCGCGTATAAGTTTGCCTAAGAACTTGGTGATGTTGGTGCCACCCAATAAAGAAGCAAAAAATATTGTTTATAAGGAAATACATTGAAAAGATCAAAATACGACCCTACTGGAGTTAGACCCTAACCAATACCCGATACCGTCACCAATGTCTTGGACCCTAGCCAATGCCCCGCGAGCCAAGCCGCGGGTAAGGAAGCTATATATATATGCCAGAGTATTTTTTATTCATGATCTTTCGAGACGCAAGAAAATTTTTACTTCAATCAGATACGATTTGAAAGACAGTATAATAAGATCGGGAGTTAATTTGAACGGTTTCAGTTGAGCAAAAAAGAAAAAGGAAGTAAATAGTATTGATGTTGTGTTTTTTATTACACATAATTAAAATTATAATTATGCCATGGAAACTTGACCTCTAAGTATGCAAACGCGGACAAAGTCGCGGGTAAAAGCTATTGTACATATAAACGTTTACATAGTCCTTAGTATTGCTGAGGTGTTGACGGAAATATTAATTAAATTTAAGTATTACTGCAGAGATGGATGGCAAATGACTAACAAAGGCCTCGTAGGGGTAGCATCTATCCGACGGATGCTGGCCTGCTAAAAAGCGAGAAGAGCCACCGCAGTCGAACATCTTGCGGCGCTGTTAGTAAGTCCTATCCCCACCTCCTCGTGGTGCCATCTGGAGATTTCCTGTGGAAATTGCAGACGGGGAAGGGCGAATGGCGAGCCTCCTGCGCCAAAAAAAAACAGGATTAGTCGGTTGGGCTACGGCCTAGTAAGCCGTAACCGTAAAAAAAAAACACAAACTCCGAAACAACCACAAGCCTCGGATATAACGGACCGGATTTATGTTGACGACCCTTGCAAAAAACGAAAAAAGGACAATGATCTTCGGCTTTGTACGTGGAATGTTAGGTCCCTAAACAGGCCACGTGCAGCCGAACAACTTGCGGACGCCCTAGACCGCTATAAAGCGGACATCACCGCCATCCAGGAAATGCGATTGAATGGACCGGGCATAAAGCGGATGAAAAACTGCGATATTTACTACGGCGACTGCTATAGGGAGAGAGGGCAACGATTGTTTGGATGCGGATTTGTTGTTCGAGGTGGACTAAGGCAAAGAGTCCTAAGCTTTCGGCATGTGAGCGAACGCCTCATAACAATCCGTATCAAGGCAAAATTTTTTAACATCAGCCTGATCTGCGTCCACGCCCCCACGGAAGACAAGGATGACTCAGCCAAAGATGAGTTCTACGATCTCCTAGACAGAACGTATGCCCAATGTCCCAGCTATGACATCAAAATTGTACTAGGAGACTTCAATGCTAAGCTGGGTAAGGAAAGCATATTTGAACGAGTCATCGGCAAACATAGCCTACACGACACCACCTCCGATAACGGACACAGGCTGATTGATCTTGCTACGGGGCGAAATCTCCTTCTAGCCAGTACGCGCTTCCTGCACCTCGATATACACAAAGGCTCCTGGCGGTCTTTTGATCAATCGACTACCAACCAGATTGATCACATCGCGATCGACGTCAGACACTCCTCCACTATTCTTGATGTTCGAACTTTCCGAGGGGCTAACATCGACTCGGACCACTATCTTGTAGTAGCCAAGATGCGCTTACGGATATCACGAACGCAACGGAGTAGAGTAAGAATACAAAGTTACGACGTCGGAAAGCTACTATTGCCAGAAACCGCTCGTGCTTTTACCGATCGCGTCTCCCTTAAGCTTTCAAATACACCTCAATCCTCCACACAATCAATAGAACAGCAGTGGAGCCTTTGCAAACAAGCCCTGAAAAGCTCTGCATCCGAAGTTTTGGGTTTCAAGGCTCCACCACGAAGAAACACCTGGTTCGACGACGAGTGCAGGAGGATACATACAGCGAAGCAGGATGCATAAAGGGCCTCGCTGCATCAAAGAACAAGAGCAGCTCGTGAGCTCTACGAGTTAAAAAGAAGGGAGGAGCATAAGCTTCTTAGAAGAAAGAAGAAAGAGCACGAGAAGCGCGCGATTGAGGATTTGGAGAGGTGTTACTGCAGGCGTGACGTTCGAAAGTTTTATCAACAGATAAAGCGAACATGCCAAGGTTATAAAGCCAGAATGGAAGCCTGCAGGGATGAGAACGAACACCTAGTAGTAGAACCGCAGTCGATGCTGAGAATATGGAAAAAACACTTCTGCAGACTGTACAACGGCGATGACAACCAACATACCGCCGTCAGGCAGAATGATCCATTTTTTAACGACGAAGATCGCAGAGAATTCCGTCTCCCTGACCTCGACGAAGTTGAGACTGCCATGTCGAAACTCAAGTCGAATAAAGCTGCTGGCGCAGATGGACTGTCTGCTGAGCTCTTCAAGGCAGCTGGGGATGACCTGGTTAGGAGCATGCACCGGCTCTTCTGTAAGATATGGTCAGAGGAAAGCATGCCCGAGGAATGGAGTCTCAGCATCGTATGCCCGATCCACAAGAAAGGATACCCCTCTGATTGCGCCAACTATAGAGGAAGAAGTCTCCTCAACATCGCCTACAAAACCTTCTCTGCCATTTTGTGTGAACGCCTGAAGCCTTTTGTAAATAAGCTGGTAGGTCCTTATCAGTGCGGATTCAGGCCAGGGAAGTCCACCATCGACCAAATCCTTACACTACGGCAGATACTGGAGAAAACCAATGAATTTCAAGTCGACACTCACCACCTATTTGTCGACTTCAAAGCCGCATACGACAGCGTAATTAGAGACGAGTTATACAACGCTATGTCTACTCGTCAGACTATGCAGGATGACTTTGGAGAACGCTCGCTGCTCCATCCGAATCGGTGAACACCTTATCGATAGTTTTGATGTCAAAAAAGGATTTAGGCAGGGCGATGCGCTGTCGTGTGATTTCTTCAACATCATATTGGAAATGATTGTGCAAAAATCACTGGCCAATACAAGAGGCACAATCTATTTCAAATCCTCGCAACTCCTTGCATACGCCGACGATATTGACATAATAGGTAGATCACAGCGAGATGTCAATGAGGCGTTTGCGAGTATTGAGAAGGAGGCGGCGAAAATTGGTTTGGCGGTAAACGAGGGCAAAACTAAATATATGCTGTCATCAAAAAAGGACGCTCAACACCGACGTCTTGGCCAGAACGTGTGTATAGGCAGATATAAGTTCGAGGTAGTTAAGGACTTCGTCTACCTTGGCTCCGCAGTGACCTGGAACAACGACATCAGTTCCGAAATCAAACGCAGAATAACTCTTGCCAATCGCTGTTTCTTTGGGCTCAGGAGGCAACTGAGTTGACTTTATATAAGACCCTTATTATCCCGGTCCTGTTGTACGGCGCAGAAGCATGGACACTATCAAAAGCGGATGAGGAGGCCCTTGGTCGGTTCGAGAGAAAGATTTTGCGCGTGATTTTTGGGCCTATAAACGCAGACGGGGGATGGAGGAGAAGATTCAACCACGAACCTTACGGGCTATACAGCGACATGAGCCTAGTCAGGCGTCTACGGATTCAACGCCTAGGATGGCTGGGCCATGTAGAGCGAATGGACACCACAGCTCCAGCCCGGAGAGTCTTTGAATCCAACCCCGAGGGACGAAGAAGCAGAGGACGGCCGCCCTTAAGATGGCGCACACAGGTGGAAGGGAACCTCAGCCAACTGGGTGTGCGTCAATGGAAAAGGCTAGCGAAAGATCGTGCTAGATGGAGGGGCATGTTGGTTGAGGCCCAGGTTCACCCCGAACTGTAGCGCCCACTAAGAAGAAGAAGATTACTGCAAAGATTTGGTGAGAATTTGAGGGAAATATTAGCAATACTGTCAAAAGCACCTTTCACAAATAAGTTTTCGAAAATATATTTAAAAAAAGCTAAGATTGAGCACAAAAATGCGGGCGTTACATATGTATGTACAGCGGGAACTAAGCGTGAATTAAATCAAAACGTACGAACAAGTAATATCGGAATCAAATTACAATAAAACAAAAACACAAGCTGCATTCGCGGAGTCTCTTTATTGACTAACTTACAGAATATCGTATATCGGTTGACCCGATGTTACCTTAACATAAAGAAATTGCATTTATGCATTAATTCAGCAACAACTTAGGCCTCCCCTGGATAGCTGCCCTGGAATCCACCAGGTAGTGAACCAATGTTACTAGCGAACCGACTGCTTGTTCCTGGGGAAAGAGCAACCTGGCTCTCTAGGTGGGGGATTGTGCTTAGGGGTAACATCCCTATCACGGAAAAAATTACTTGTTACAAAACAATGAATTGCTACAAAATAATCACAAGGCAAACGATTAAATGACTTGCAAGTCTGCAGCTGAAACAGACCGGGTATCCTCCCCTGGCTTGTGGTCATATACAATAGCTGCCTCTCCCTATCATACATCCATACATCCAGTCAACTGGAATTCATCCTGTGCGTATGCAATCATACATCCAGTGCATGAACGAATTAGTACGGCCTACAACCAAAAAACGCGGAATCCGGTCTGCTCGCGGCCTATCTAGGACAACCACCCCTGAGAGTTAACGAACATCAACGACCCAAACCACTGCACTCCGTTCAGGTGGTGTGTATATGACACATTATAAGAAAATATAAAACTCTTGAAGCTGCGCGAGTTTCTAATAAAAAAAAAAAAAAAAAAAATACATCCACAGCAAGTGGAAGGTAACCAAAGTCATTTTCATACCCAAGGCAGGCAAAAGCTCCCACACGTATGCAAATGAATTGAGGCCTATCATTCTTACTTCTTATCTATTAAGAACTCTAGAGAAGATCTTAGACGCACACATTCGGTACAGCTGCATCTCAGTAAGGCTGTCGGATAACCAACATGCCTACAACAAAGGCAAATCGGTGGAAACAGCGGTCAGTAAGATAGAAAGGCCACTAGAATGCAAGAAATATACTCTAGTCGCCTTTCCCGACATTGAGGGCGCCTTTAACAATGTTAAACCATGGGCCATCATCAAAGCGCTGTCTGATCTGGGGGTTACGGGATCAGTGATAGAACTCGTACGACAACTGCTAACACAAAGAGTTGTAAAAAGCCACCTTCGCTGGTGCCGTCCCTACCAGAATGGTCAGCAGAGGTGAACCCTAAGAAGACCGATCTAGTACTGTTTACCAACAAATACAAATTCCGCCCCTCAACCCACCGAGGCTGGGTGGAACCGAACTAATAATCAAAGATCAGTCTTGATACCTAGGCCTAGTCCTTGACAGGAGGCTGAATTGGAAACCCAATACTCTTGATCATGTCAAGAAAGCAACTACTGCCCTATACAGCTGTAAGAAAGTGGTGGGCAGGAAGTGGGGTCCACTGGGCTCTACACAGTAGTCATAAGGCCCATTCTCGTGTATGGCGTTGAAGTCTGGTGGACTGCTCTGGACAAGGCAGTCAATCAAAGCCTTCTATACAAAGATCGGCCAGCTTATACATAAGCGAAGCGATCAGATCAACCCCCACGGAGGCCCTAAACATTCTGTTACATCTCCCACCTTTGAACCTTTTCAGCAAGCAAGTTGCTGCCTGCGCGGCCGTAAAAATGAGGAGCTTAAGAAATTGGCCCACATCTCAAAAAGGTCATACTACCATTCTAAACCACTTCAAAGTACCCATGGACACGGACTACATCATCCCGCAGAATGTGTACACTAGGAACTTCGAAGTTGTCTTTCCATTTAGGGAGGAATGGACGGAAGTAAGTAAGTAATACCAAAGGACTCGATATCCCTCTATACCGATGGCTCTAAGATGGAGTCGGGTGTAGGTAGTGGGGTCTTCTCCTAGGAACTTAACCTCAACCTATCTTTCAGACTCCCAAATCACTGCAGTGTGTATCAGGCAGAATTAACAACGATAACAGAGGCCCTTGCATGGCTCAGGATCGATGTAATATCCGCTAAGGATATTATCATTTGCACGGACAGCCAAGCTGACTCGACTATAGACTCGATGATGAATGCAGTGTTTTCCAAGCTGAGGTCTTCGCAACTTCGCATGTTCGCTTTATCTCTCGATAAAACCTTTGAATGTCACGCCGGCAGTAACACCTCTCCAAATCCTCAATCGTGCGCTTCTCGTGCTCTTTCTTGTTTCTTCTAAGAAGCTTATGCTCCTCCCTTCATTTTAACTCGTAGAGCTGCTATTGTTCTTTTATGCAGCGAGGCCTTATATGCATCCTGCTTCGCTGTATGAATCCTCCTGCACTCGTCATCGAATCAGGTGTTTCTTCGTAGTGGTGCCTTGAAACCCAAAACTTCGGATGCAGAGCTTTTCAGGGCTTGTTTGCAAAGGCTCCACTGCTGTTCTATTGATTGTGTGGAGGATTCAGGTGTATTGGAGAGCTTAAGGGAGACGCGATCGGTGAAAGCACGAGCGGTTTCTGGCGGTTTCAATCTGGTTGGTAGTCGATTGATCAAAAGACCGCCAGGTGCCTTTGTGTATATCGAGGTGCGGGAAGCGCGTACTGGCTAGAAGGATATTTCGCCCCGTACCAAGATCAATCAGCCTGTGTCCGTTATCGGAGGTGGTGTCGTGTAGGCTATGTTTGCCGATGACTCGTTCAAAGATGCTTTCCTTACCCAGCTTAGCATTGAAGTCTCCTAGCACAATTTTGATGTCATAGCTGGGACATTGGGCATATGTTCTGTCTAGGAGATCGTAGAACGCATCTTTGGCGGAGTCATCCTTGTCTTCCTTAGGGGCGTGGACGCAGATCAGGCTGATGTTAAAAAATTTAGCCTTGATACGTAGTAAATATCGCAGTTTTTTATCCGCTTTATACCCGGTCCATTCCATCGCATTTCCTGGATGGCGGTGATGTCCGCTTTATAGCGGTCTAGGGCGTCCGCAAGTTGTTCGGCTGCACGTGGCCTGTTTAGGGACCTAACATTCCACGTACAAAGCCGAAGATCATTGTCCTTTTTTCGTTTTTTTGCAAGGGTCGTCAACATAAATCCGGTCCATTATATCCGAGGCTTGTGGTTGTTTCGGAGTTTGTGTTTTTTTACGGTTACGGCTTACTCGGCCGTAGCCCAACCGACTAATCCTGTTTTTTTGGCGCAGGAGGCTCGCCATTCGCCCTTCCCCGTCTGCAATTTCCAATGTAAATCTCCAGACTTACTAACAGTGCCGCAAGATGTTCGACTGTGGTGGCTCTTCTCGCGTTTTAGCAGGCCAGCATCCGTCGGAAAGATGCTACCCCTACGAGGCCTTTGTTAGTCCTTTGCCACGAAATACTAGTTTTTTGGAGTTTACTCCTTAAGAATCGTTTCATATATAGAGTGAAGGGTCACATTTCCTCTGCGCAATATACTCGCGCATCTTATAGCGCGTCCAGACTGGGCTGGACGGTTCTGGACGGGACGGGACTGCACTGAACGGGGCTGGTCTGGACGGGACTGGGCTGGACGGGACTGATCTGGATGGATCTGGACATGGTGGGACTGGACTGGACCGGATTGAACTGGACTGGACGGGGCTGGTCTAGACCGGACTGGATGGGACTGGACTGGGTGAGACTGGGCTGGACGGAACTGGACTGGGCAAGACTGGGCTGGACGGGGCTGGCCTGGTCTGGACTGGACGTTACTGGACTGGAAGTGATTGGACTGGACGGGACTGAACTGGACGGGGCTGCCCTGGACTGGACTGGACGGGACTGAGCGGGACTGGGTGGGACTGGACTGGACAGAATTGGATCGGACAAGACTGGGCTGGACTGGACTGGACTGGACGCGACTGGATTTGAGGGGGCTGGCCTGGACTGGGCTGGACGGAATTTGGCTGGACTGGATGGGACTGGAATGGACGGAGCTGGACTGGACGGGACAGATCTGGACGGATCTGGACATTGTGGGACTGGACTGAACCGGACTGGAATGGACTGGCCTGGGCGGGACTGGACTGGAAGTGATTGGACTGGACGGGACTGAACTGGACGGGGCTGCCCTGGACTGGACTGGACGGGACTGAGCGGGACTGGGTGGGACTGGACTGGACAGAATTGGACCGGACAAGACTGGGCTGGACTGAACTGGACTGGACGCGAATAGATTTGAGGGGGCTGGACTGGACTGGGCTGGACGGGATTTGGCTGGACTGGATGGGATTGGAATGGACTGAACTGATCTGGACGGATCTGGACATGGTGGGACTGGACTGGACCGGACTGGAATGGACTGGACTGGGCGGGACTGGACTGGACGGGACTGGACCGGATTGAACTGGACTGGACGGGGCTGGTCTAGACCGGACTGGATGGGACTGGACTGGGTGAGACTGGGCTGGACGGAACTGGACTGGGCAAGACTGGGCTGGACGGGGCTGGCCTGGTCTGGACTGGACGTTACTGGACTGGAAGTGATTGGACTGGACGGGACTGAACTGGACGGGGCTGCCCTGGACTGGACTGGACGGGACTGAGCGGGACTGGGTGGGACTGGACTGGACAGAATTGGATCGGACAAGACTGGGCTGGACTGGACTGGACTGGACGCGACTGGATTTGAGGGGGCTGGCCTGGACTGGGCTGGACGGAATTTGGCTGGACTGGATGGGACTGGAATGGACGGAGCTGGACTGGACGGGACAGATCTGGACGGATCTGGACATTGTGGGACTGGACTGAACCGGACTGGAATGGACTGGCCTGGGCGGGACTGGACTGGGCGGGACTGGACTGGACGGGACTGGACCGGATTGAACTGGACTCGACGGGGCTGGTCTAGATCGGACTGGATGGGACTGAACTGGGTGCGACTGGACTGGACGGAACTGGACTGGACAAGACTGGGCTGGACGGGGCTGGCCTGGTCTGGACTGGACGGTACTGGACTGGAAGTGGTTGGACTGGACGGAACTGAACTGGTCGGAGCTGCCCTGGACGGGACTGAGCGGGACTGGGTGGGACTGGACTGGACAGAATTGGACCGGACAAGACTGGGCTGGACTGAACTGGACTGGACGCGAATAGATTTGAGGGGGCTGGACTGGACTGGGCTGGACGGGATTTGGCTGGACTGGATGGGACTGGAATGGACTGAACTGATCTGGACGGATCTGGACATGGTGGGACTGGACTGGACCGGACTGGAATGGACTGGACTGGGCGGGACTGGACTGGACCGGATTGAACTGGACTGGACGGGGCTGGTCCAGACCGGACTGGATGGGGCTGGACTGGGTGGGACAGGACTGGACGGAACTGGACTGGACAAGATTGGGCTAGACGGGGCTGGCCTGGTCTGAACTGGACGGTACTGGACTGGAAGTGATTGGACTGGACGGGACTGAACTGGACGGGGCTGTCCTGGACTGGACTGGACGGGACTGGGTGGGACTGGGTGGCACTGGACTGGACGGAACTAGACTGAACCAGACTGGGCTGGACGGGGCTGTCCTAGACTGGACGGGATTGGGCTGGACGGCACTGTACTAGACGGGACTGGACTGGACGGGGCTGGACTGGACGGGGCTGGTCTGGACCGGACTGAACGGGACTGGACTGGGTGGGACTGGACGGGACTGAGCTGGACGGGACTGGACTGGACAGGACTGGAATGGACGGACCTGGCCTGGACGGAACTATACTGAACAAGACTGGGCTGGACGGGGCTGGCCTGGACTGGACGAGATTGGGCTGGACGGCACTGGACGGAACTGTACTAGACGGGACTGGACTGGACGGCGCTGGTCTGGGCCGGATCGGATGGGACTAGACTGGGTGGGACTGGACTGGACGCAACTCGATTTTACAAGACTGGGCTGGACGGGGCTGGCCTGGACCGGACTGGATGAGACTGGACTGGGTGGGACTGGACTGGATGGAACTGGACTGGATAAGGCTGAGCTGGAGCGGACTGGATGGGACTGGACAGCGTGGGACTGGACTGGACGGGACTGGACTGGACGGGGCTTGTCTGGACCGGACTGGATGGGACTGGACCGGACGTAACTAGACTGGACAAGACTGGACTGGACGGGGCTGGTCTGGACGGGACTGGACTGGACGGGACTGTTCTGGATCGGACCGTACGGGACTGGTCTGGACTGCGGCTAATACAAATTTGAAAGAAGAACTCAATTTAAATCTAGTTTCTGGTAGAACACTGGGGACAACTGAATATTGTACAACCATTGATGCAATGTTTTCACGATTCGTAACTCACGTAAATTCTGATGTTCATAAATCGTGTTTTAGTTTTCACAAACCTTTTGTCACAATATTTAACAATGGTGTTACTTTTTCCGAAATAAATAGTGCAGTGTAGGAAATATGTTTTTGTATACCATAATTTAAGTAATATATTTTATCAAATTAATGTTAATAAACATATCAATATAAAAATTAATTTGCGTTCTTTGCCTATGATATATATCTTAAGATAATCATTTTTAAGGAGTAAGCTCCAGTTACGCGTCGGAGCTGACACCCACAACTTTTTTTTTTTTTTTTTAGAGACTCGCGCAGGTTCAAGAGTTTTTATATTCTCTTATGATGTGTTTACACACACAACATGAACGGAGTGCATTGGTTTGGGTCGTTGATGTTCGTTCACTACTCTCAGGGGTGGTTGTCCTAGATAGGACGAGAGCCGACCAAATTCCGCGTTGGTTATAGTCCGTAGTAATTCGTTCAAGCACTTTAGTATTGCATACGCAGAGGATGAATTTCAGTTGACCATATACTGTGAGTGTTATGCCTGCAGCAGTACGTCTGATCACTTTCCATTCACAACTGCGTTGCATACATTTTGTCCGTATAAGTTTTACTTTTTCTTGGCTATGAAGCGAATTTGAACTATAGACCTTCCGCTCGACGGTCGATGATGTTAACCACTGCACCACGGCCACCCCCAGAAATGAAAAATCCGGTATGATTTGCACATTTTTTGTTTTTCTAAATAAGTAAGCTTATACAATGAGTATTCTTAAATTTGCAAGCAATTTTAAAATTCATCAAAGAAAACTAAAAAAAAAAGAAAAAAAAACCGAATGTTTCGCACAACACTGTACATACATACACACATACAGACATCTCTATAAAACCCTGGGATTTAGATTCTGGTGGCCTTGAAACGTAGCGATATGTCAAGACTTGGAATTCGCAAAATCGGCCCCATTACAATAATTTCCCACAGGGAAGTTAATAACATTGGGAATTTGAATTCTTTTTTTGGGTAGCGATACAGCCCATGAAGGATCAAAGCCTTCTCTCAATTACCCATGTTGCTTGTGATTTATTTTTCAGACAGGTGAAAAGGACCTACAATTTAATGCCGGTTGCGAACGGCGTGGGTCGAGAAGCTTTTTCATGGCAAGTGTACGAGTACTATGGCGAGTTTGGCCAGTACCCCGCCGAGGAAAGACACTGCGAAATAAACCTCGATAGCGTTGGTGGCGAGGGTAATCTTGTCACCGACCCGCAGGAAATAGTGGATGTATTTAAGCAGCATTTCCAACAGCTGCTTAGCGAGTATGACCAAGAGAGAGTGGTAGGGACCAAGGAAATCCCAACTCCAGCCGCTGAAGTAGTCCTCCCACCCAGCATCGAAGAAGTCAGCAAAACTATTCAGAAGCTGAAGAATAACAAGGCCGCAGGCTCAGATGGCTTGCCATCAGAGCTCTTCAAGGCTGGCGGCGATGTTCTGGTAGGGAGCATGCACCAGATCATCTGCAGAATTTGGGAAGACGAAAGCATGCCCGACTACTGAAAAACGAGCTCTATTTTCCCCATCCACAAAAAAGGCGATCCTACCTCTTGCAAGAACTGTAGAGGTAAACCCCTGCTCAATATCACATACAAGATCCTGTCCAACGTATTGTGTGAACGTCTAAAGCCATTTTGCACCGCACTAATCGGCAGTAACCAGTGCGGCTTCCGGCCCGGCAAATCGACTATAGACCAAATATTCACACTTCGACAATTCCTGGAAAAGACCAACCAGTTTCGAATCGATACACACCATCCTTTCATCGATTTTTAGAGCAGCATACGACAGCGTTCATCGTGAAGAACTGTTTGGTGCGATGGCCAAATTCGAGATCCCGGAAAAACTGATCCAGTTGTATCGCGCCGCACTAAAAAATACGCGATGCACCGTGCAACTCGGTTCCAGGACTTCGGAACCGTTTGAAAAATGCACCGGATTTCGGCAAGGAGATGCGCTGTCATGTGATTTCTTCAACCTGCTGCTGGAGTAAATAGTGCGACGGGCAGGCGTCAACAGGGAAGGTACTATCTTCTACAAGTCCTTCCAGTTGCTAGGATACGCCGTGTTCTCGCCGTGACATTGTGGAAGCATTCACGGCGATTGAAGAATAGGCGAAACGAGTGGGTCTTAAGGTCAATGAAGACAAAACGAAGTAAATGCTGTCAAGCAAAAGCCAATCCGTCGCTCACCACCTGGGACACAAAAAAAAAAAATGCAATCGACAGCTACAATTTCGAGGAGTTTGTCTACCTCGGGGCAAACGTAAATTCCACAAATGACACCACAGTGGAGATCCGGCATAGAATCGCCCTTGGCAACCGCTGCTACTTCGGCTTGTCCAAACAACTTGGGTCAAAACAAAAGTCATGCTTTACATAACGCTCATACTGCCAGTCTTTCTGTAGGGAGCCGAAAAATGGACGATAAGCAGGACAGTGGAGTTGATTTTGGGTTCTTTCGAAAAAAAGGGTCTGTCAGGAAGGTAGAATGGAGAAGAAGACATAACCGCGAACTCTACGAGCTGTACAAAGATGTGGATGTAGTCCGGAAGGCAAAGATCCGTCGACTACACTGGCTCGGTCACATCGAATGCATGGACATCAACGCTCCAGCTAAGAGGGTCTTCGACTCCGAGCCTCTTGGTTCGAGAAGAAGAGGAAGCCCGAACCTCCGGTATAAAGACCATGTAATCGCGGATGTAAGACATAATGGTCTGGATTACTGGCAGCAGCGTGCCCGCGACCGTCAAGGATGGAAGGCAGCTATAGCTCAGGCTCAGATTCTCCATGGATCGCTGGCCTGATAAGTAAGTAAGTAGTAAGCGTTGGTGTTATCGGGATCCGAACTCACATATCGTGCGTCAGAGTTCAACACCCTAACCACTGCGCCACGGTGCCTTCACGTGCTAAATGGTGACTTGATAAAAAAAAAAAATCGATACAATGAGGGAGAGAAAACACTGGTATGTAGCACAAATTAAAAAAAAATGTATTTTGCATCCCGATAAATGAAAACTCGAAAAAATAAACAATTTAGTTCAACTACATTTTTTTTTCATACAAATCGGCAGTTTTCGGAATTTTCCATTTCGCCCAGATATTTTATTTGGAATAGTTCCATCATCCGCACATGTGTGCGAAATGATTTTTAAATAAATTAATTATTAAAATGAAATTATTTCATATAATAAGGACCAGTGATCACAAGGATCAGGAGGATATCGCCTTCGCTTTTCTGTCACACACTTCTGTATTTATGTTTGCATTTTTGTTATTTAACTGAACTCATCGACATTTAATTTATTTTCAGATAAACAAATTGTCCCGCGAGTTTTTATTTTGTTTTGTGTTTTTTAGTTTGAATGTATACTCTCCCACTCAATAAAAAGAAATGTATAAATCTCTTACACACGAACTGCTGTACGTTTCTTGAGTTTCCCTTTTCATAAGAAATGTACTTAGATAGACCGAGTTCTGCATGATTTTATCAACCTTTAACCGAGGTACGGAACGAACTAAATTAAATTCGTGGAAGTTGAGTCGGAATAACGACAAAGCAACTGTCGCACAACAGGTGAAACATTTACTACAAAATGTTATTAAAGAAACTTAAACTTAAAAAACACATGTGTATATTCATCCGAGTATGTCGACTCACCAGTTTTTCCTTTGACACATTTCCCAATCCGTCTCTGCTAATAGCTGATGACGTTGTCTGAGCAGCTAGCACATTCCAATTATCCATTTATTTGATCTTGTTTCTACGTTTCCTCTTACTCAAGTGTATTTAAATAGTCCTACTTTGCTGTCAATCACGTATCTACTTATTTACGCGAGAATATCGATTATGATCACGCATTCGAACGTTACAACATTTGAAATATGTACTTTCGTTCGATAACCCTGGAAGTATGCAATTAGTTCTCGTCGATTTGTTTGAAATAGTAAAACACATTTATAAGAAAAACACAATCGAGAGATACGGATTGATTTTATTGCACTTTGTTCTGTTTCGTATTTTAACTATCATTGCTTCGCAGCATTTTATGTGAAATATAAAAGAAAAAACAAAAAATTTGTTTGAATCTTGGGGGCGGCGCTTGCCATGTTAAACGTGATGAGCGTCCTTGTTCAAACTAAGTTGACACACAGCCTCCGCGTGGCCACCCCTAGATAGCTGCTTGTCACCCGCCAGGTAGTGAACCAATGTGTGCAACGACCCGACCCCATTGTTCCTGTTAAAAAAATAAATGGTCCTCCAAGTTGGGGGTTCTGCTTCGAGGTAACATCCTTATCACGAAAAAAAAAAGGTGTTTCGAAGCAACTGACGGCCCCTACAAACGCCTAAATGACTTACGAGTCTGCACCTGGAATTCGAGGTACCTTAACAGACCGGGTGCAGGCAATCAATTGGAGCAAACCCGTCAGTTTCTATAAATCAGATACAACCGCACTCCAAGAAGTGCGATCGGATGGACCAGGCAACAGACTGCGACATCTACTACGGGAATAGCTACAAGGAGAACAAACAGCGCTTATTCGGGTGCGGATTCGTTATTTGAGGAAGACTCCGACAAAAAGTCTTAAGCTTTCGGGATGTAAGCGAATATGCTTACTTACGACCAAGGGCATCTTCATCCGCTTTTGTTAAGAGGTCCAAGTATCTGCGAGAGAGGGCTCTACTTCTCCATTGCCTCTTGAGCCCAAAGCAACAGCGGTTGGCCAGAGTGATTCTGCGTGTTATCTCAGCGCTGGTGTAGTTGTTGCCTGTCATCAGTGAGCCAAGGTAGACGAATTCCTTGACGACTTCAAAGTTATATCTTACCCATGGTTACATTCTGGCCAATACGCCGGTGTTGCCCGTCTCTTTTTTATGAAAGCAGATATTTGGTTTTACCCTCATTAACCTTAAGACCCATCTTAGCTGCTTCTACTTCAATGCTTATAGAGGCCTCATTGACGTCTCGCTGTGTCCGTCCAATCACGTTAATGTCGTCGGCATATGCAAGCACTTGGGTAGACTTGAAATAGATCGTACCTCTTGTGTTGGCCGGCGAATTTTGCATGATCTTTTCAACCACGATGTTGAAAAAGTTGCATGACAGCGCGTCACCTTGTCTAAATACTTCTTTAATAAAAGGTCTCGGTTTGTTCATTACCGACCTTAATTGAGCAGGGAGAATTCTCCACTGTCATCCTGCACAGTCGGACGAGTTTGGCAGGGATATTAAAACTAGACATGGCTTTGTATAGCTCACCTCTATACACGCTGTTATACGCGGCCATCAAATCGACGAATCTTCTCTAAGATTCATAGCGTAAATATTTTGTCTATTGTGGACTTACCTGGCCGGAAACCACACTAATAAGAGCCGATTAGATTATTCACAAACGGTTTCAGGCGTTCACACAATACGGCAGGGAAGATCTTATATGCGATCTTAAGAAGACTTATTTCCCTGTAGTTGGCGCGCAAATGATGCTGACATTCCATTCGTCTGGCATACTTTCCTCCGACCAACCATACCTTGCAGATAAGATGGTGCATGCACCTTACCAGTTCATCTCCAGCCGCCTTAAAAAGCTCAGCAGATAGGCCGTCTGCGCCCGCGGTCTTATGAATGGAACGTTCTGCCTGACAGCGGTATCTTGTCTGTCATCGCCGTTATACAGTCTGCAGAAGTGGTCTTGCCAAATCCTCAGCATCGACTGTGATTCTACTACCAGATCTCCATTTTTATCCCTGCAGGCCGCCGCTCTGGCTTTGCAGCCATGGCATGTTCGTTTTACTTTATTGTAAAACTTCCAGGCGTTCTGCGGAAGCATCTCTCCATCTCCTCGATCTCACGCTTTCCGTGTTCTCTCTTCTTTTTTCTGAGAAGCGTGTGTTCCTCTTTTCTCTTCTGCTCATTGTTTTTCTTGAGCAGTTCTCGTCCGTCGTTGCAGCATGGCTTTATGTGCCTCTTGTTTTGCTACATGGGCTTGTTCGCATTGTTCATCGAACCAGCACCTCTGAGGTAACGTCTCTGTCGGCGTTCTGGCAATGCGCCCATTCCGGCTCTATTGTTTGCGCTACTGTGGGCGGGTTTTGAGAGAGCTTGGAGGAGACACGATCGGCAAAGATTCTGGCAGTCTCTTGCGATTGTAACTTTCCGACGTCAAACTTACGTTGTCCTACTCAACTCCTAAGCCTTCCTGATATTCTCATTCGTACCTTGGCTACAACAAGGTAATGGTCCGAGTCGATATTGGCCCTTCGGAAGGTTCGTACGTCGAGAATACTGGAGGAGTGTCTGGTGTCGATCGCAATGTGATCAATCTAGTTGGTGGTTGATTGATCAAAAGACCGCCAGGTACCCTTGAGGATGTTGTGATGGGGGAATCGTGTGCTTGCTTATGCCCCGTTGTCCGTTGTTGTCGTGGTGTTATGGAGACTATGCTGTCCTATCATCGACTCAAATATGTCCTTTTTGCCCAGTTTTGCATTAAAATCTCCTAGAACTATTTTTATGTCGTAGCTCGGACATTGGGCATAGGTTCTATCTATTAGATCGTAGAATTCTTCTTTGAGTCGATCGACCTTTTCTTCCGTTAGCGCGTCAGCGCATATTAAGCCAATGTTTCCAAATTTAGCTTTGATTCGGATTGTTATGAGGCGTTCGCTTACATCCCGGAAGCTTAAAACTTTTTGTCGGAGTCTTCCTCGAATAACGAGAAACGTGCGGCGAAATTCGAGAAGCTTTTCTTGACAATTATACTACAGGGGGTTTTGTCAGTACCCTGCTGAGGAGAAGCATGGCTGTTGTCGGGATTCGATCTCGTGTCATCGGCGCCAGAGGCCAACACACTACCCACTGCGCGTGACTTCCACTTAAACAAAATTCGACAAAAGTCAACAGTTCTGTGATGACTGGAAAGTGAAAATCAACTTCCAGAAATCAGAGACTATTTTATTCAGAACGCCTTTGTCTAGGTCCTCTAGGGACACTAGAAAGCACTGGCGAAGGTTCTCAATCCTTGGACTGGACGGGCTTCCACTGACAGATAGAAGTGTAGTCAGATACATTGGGATCTGGCTGGATCAGTATCTATATTTTGATAAAAATGTGGATGCTGCTCTCGCAAGGGCTCGGGGTGCTTTCGCTCTGACAAGGTCGTCTTAGGTTAAATAAGCCTCCTCAAGGCAACAATCGCCAACACCACATACATAGGGTAGGGTAGGCCAGGGTAGACTAATGTAGAATAAGTATAGACATGAAAAAAAAATAAAAAAAATGTCGACGACCATCTGGTCCATTGGTTTGGAACTTTCGCCGGTGTTTTCTAATATTCCTAGAGACTCTAGACAAAGGCGTACTGATTAATACAGCCTCTGATTACGGAAAGTTTTTGTTATACGGTTTTAATATTGGAGAGGGCATAGGCTCGGACATACAGGGTAAAGTTGTTGATCGCTCTCAACCTGGCGAGAGGCCAGCAACGATCCCTGTTTAAATGCCCGGGTCAAGTTGGATTACGGCCTCCTCATGGCGCCCTCTGGATAGCTTCTTCAACAACCGTTGGGAGGTGAACAAACGTATGCAGCGACAAAACCCCGACCAGAATGGCGGTTGTGCGGCGGGCTAACAATCCGCCCACGTAAAAAACACAAATGTTATGAATGAGCAAGATGCATCGGATACACGGACGGATAGTCAACGACGACAACGCACGAAAAAGGAACACGATTTGCTAGTATACTCCTGAAATGTCAGAACCCTGTACATTCCCGGAGCTGCTCCTCACGCAGTACAAGGCGGATATTACTGCGGTCCAGGAAATACGCTGGATATCAAACGGTATGATGAGAAAGAAAAATTGCGACATTTATTACAGCTGTCACAAAAGATTGCACTTACAGGGACGGTTAAGGTCGAAGGTCATCGACTTTAAACCTATAAGTGATCGCCTGGTTGTGATCCGCATCATAGGCAGATTTTATAACATCAGCATTATATGTGCACACGCCCCTACCGACGAGGCTGAAGACCCTATCAAGGAAGACCTCTGTGACCTCCTGGATAACGCCTACGGAGCTTGTCCGGAGCACGATGTTAAAATCGTGCTCGGAGACTTCAACGCCAAAATCGGTAAGGAGAACGACCTTTGGGGAGTGATTGGAAAGCACAGCCTCCACGATACAACAACAGATAACGGCTTCCGACTCGCGGACTTTGCGACAGCTCGTAATGCGGTGATAAGTAGCACAAGATTCCCTCGCAAGCGAATCCACACAGCAACCTGGCGATCTCCGGACGGTCGAACCGCCAACCAAATCGACCATGTGCTCATTGACGCAAGGCACGCGTCAAACATCCTGGATGTGCGAACATTCAGAGGGGCAAATGTCGACTCTGACCACTTCCTCGTAGCAGCAAGATTCAGAGCTCGACAGTCCAATGTCAGAAAGCTGCACCAGCCCACCAGGAGGAGGTTCGACATTGGGCGCCTGAGCACAGCGGAGGCTACCAGAGTCTACAGGGAGCAGCTGAGCGAAAGACTCTACGGTATGCCTACGTCGAACACAAATGCCAATAATATGTGACTGCACTGCCGCTCAGCCATTCAGGAAGTAGCCGAAACCACCTTAGGATACGTACCACCCCCGACAAGAAACCCGTGGTATGATGGCGTGTGTGAGCAGAAAAAGGCAGCAACCGACGAGGCGTACGAAAAGACGCTGCAGAGGAAAACCAGGGCAGCGCAAGAAGAGTACCGAGCCAGGAGAAGGGAGGAGAAAAAACTACTGCGGCAAAAGAAAAGAATCTTCGCAGCCTCCCAGCTCAAGGATATCGAAAAGTCTAGGGATAAGCATAAAATACGAGCCTTTACAAGAAAGCCAAAGGCCTTGCAGGAGGCTTCAAAAAGGGCACCCAGGCTCTTCGAAATTGCGAGGGTAATCTTGTCACCGACCCGCAGGGAATCTTCTTCTTTGGTAGCGTTACAGCCCATGAAAGACCAGAGCCAAGCTTCTCCAATCACCCATGTTGTGGGTGACTTATTTTTTTACACAAGTGAAAGGGACCTACAGTTTAATGCCGATTCCGCACGGCTTGAGTCAAGAAGCTTTTTCATGGCAAGTGTACCATGGAGGGTTTTACCAGAACCCCGCCGAGGAGGAACGTCGCGAAATAAACGTTCGACGGCGTTGGTGTTATCGGGATCCGAACTCGCTCATTGTGCGTCAGAGTCCAACACACTAACCGCTGCGATACGGCGCCCTCAACCCGCTGGGAATAGTGGATGTATTTAAGCAGTTGCTTAACGAGCATGACCAAGATAGAGTGGTAGGGATCGTGGAAATCCCAACTCCAGCCGCTGAAGTACTCCTCCCACCCAGCATCGAAGAAGTCGGAATTTGGGAAGATGAAAGCATGCCCGACGACTGGAATACCAGCTCTATTTGCCCCATCCACAAAAAGGGCGATCCTACCTCTTGCAAGAACTATAGAGGTATCCCTGCTCAATGTCGCATACAAGATCCTGTCCAGCGTATTGTGTGAACGTCTAAAGCTATTTTGCACCGCACTAATCGGCAGCTACCAGTGCGGCTTCCGGCCCGGCAAATCGACTATAGACCAAATATTCACACTTCGACAAATCCTGGAAAAGACCAACCAGTTTCGGATCGATACACACCACCTTTTCATCGATTCCAAAGCCGCTTACGACAGCATTCATCGTGAAGAACTGTTTGGTGCAATGCCAAATTCGGGATCCCGGGAAAACTGATCCAGTTGTATCGCGCCACGCTAAAAATTACGCGTTGCACCGTGCAACTCGGTTCTAGGACTTGTGCTGTCATGTGACTTCTTCAACTTGGTGCTGGAGCAGATAGTGCGACGGACAGGCGTCAACAGGGAAGGCACTATCTTCTACAAGTCCATCCAGCTGCTAGGATACGCGGATGGTATCGACATCATCGCGTGTTCTCGCCGTGACATTGTGGAAGCATTCACGGCGATTGAAGAACAGGCGAAACGTATTGGTCTTGAGGTCAATGAGGACAAAACGAAATACATGCTGTCAAGCAAAAACCAATCCGACGCTCACCACCTGGGACAAAATATAACAATTGACAGCTACAATTTCGAGGTAGTTAAGGAGTTTGTCTACCTCGGGGCAAACGTAAATTCCACAAATGACACCACAGTGGAGATCCGGCATAGAATCGCCCTTGGCAACCGCTGCTACTTCGGCTTGTCCAAACAACTTGGGTCAAAACTCCTCACTCGGAAGACCAAAGTCATGCTTTACAAAACGCTCATACTGCCACTCTTGCTGTACGGAGCCGAAAGCTGGACGATAAGCAGGACAACGGAGTTGATTTTGGGTTCTTTCGAAAGCAAAATTCTGCCCCGGATATTTAGTCCTGTCTATGAGGAAGGTGAATGGAGAAGAAGATACAACCGCGAACTCTACGAGCTGTACAAAGATGTGGATGTAGTCCGGAAGGCAAAAATCCATCGATTACACTGGCTCGGCACATCGAGCGCATGGACATCAACGCTCCAGCTAAGAGGGTCTTCGACTCCGAGCCTCCTGGTTCGAGAAGAAGAGGAAGACCGAACCTCCGGTATAAAGACCAAGTAATCGCGGATGTAAGACATCTTGGTCTTGACAACTCGAAGCAGCGTGCCCGGGACCGTCAAGGATGGAAGGCAGCTATGGCTGCTGCGGAGCGAAATGGGCCGGTAATTGCGCCTGCGTAGCTTAACGTATAGCACAATAGCATAGCCGCTGCTGTAGGATTAAGCAATAGTTTCTACGAGAAATCTGTCTGCATATTTAAGATCTCGCTCGTGTTGGATTAAACATGTTGTTTTTGCAGGGATTAACGAACACATGTCGAAAACCATAGAACAATCAGTTTTTTGCAGTTGGAGGACATTCTCAAGCTTTCTGTTTTGAATTTGTGGCCTTTATCTGCGGATTTCACTATAGTATTTCTAAATTTCCAATTTATAAAATTATTATGGAAACGAAAGAACTAAGACTTAAGACAAAAAGGTACCAAAGGTACCTTACCCAGATGTTTGTATTTATTTTGAGCACCAAATAGGAAAGCTATTTTTAGCTCCTGTACTTTTTAACCAAAATCCAAAAATCAAATTTATTAAATATGCCATTCCATCAGTCTATTAGAAAATATATTCGTCAATGAGTCTAACATGCACTGATCTGACCAACTTTCGCTTAAAAATGTCGAACATGTTAACCAAAATTCCTTTCCGAAGAACAAGAGGAAGGCGAGTCGAATCACATTTTTGGCATGCCCGGCACTTAAATTCACTTAAAAGCACAGAGAGAAAGAAAAAAAAAGTAAATGCAATAAAGCACCTTTCAAAAACGTTCTAGACCAAGTGAGCACTGCATCTTGCCGATGTACGAGTATCCCGCACTGAAATTCCCGACTGACTGACATAATACTCAAATGCGGAGCATGATGGCAAAAGAGCAAACACAGATATAAGTTTAAATTAAATAAATTAACAGAAAACAGAACAAGTCAAAAGGATTCGAAATATGTGTAGCTTTGGACGCGTGTTTTCGAGGCTCTTTTAGTTCTTGTAAGTTGCACTGCCCTTTGTATCGAACGGCGGCATCTGCTTTCGTATTTCCGTATTGATGCAGTCGTTGTGGGATGCGGAGATATTGACGATCGGAGACGCACGCGTTATTGACCGTAGGTATAGACGCCACCGCAATTCTGGGCACTCGAGATGGATCATTGGGTTTTTGGCAACGTTCTCACAAGAAATGTAAGCAGAATAAACAGAAAAAAATGCAGACTGATCTGGGCTACTCAGGCATCCGGCGTTGAGGGTCACGACACCTCTTAGACAAAGCAATCGATCGTGCTTGGACGATTCAATGTGTAAATATTTGCTCTTGGACCATATGTCACTATGAGGATATATACACCTCAGAAAGTATTTCAGAACGCCACTGTACGAGTCACATGTCTGTGGTACATAGTACGTGAGGAATAAGTGTGAAGGCCCAATGTACAATCTAATTCTGTTTATCCAACAGATGTAGAAAAAGAGAGTGTTTATAGCTCCACAGCTTTCAACTCGTCTCGATTGTCCAATGAAATTCTTTTTTTCTAAATCATCTGTAACGCAAGTTTGAGAAAACGTATTTTGACGATAGTGCCGCTGACAGATGTACTGATAGGTGACATTGATCAATGATCGTTTCCCGTTTAATGGTTTCAAGTTTTTTTTAATTTCTAATGTTTTGCATAACGTTGCTATGACGTTTTCCGTATACACATGTCAGAGCAAGGCACAATGCTCATTGCTCATTGCTCCACGAGCAGCTTTTGATTTATTATTATTTCATTGTGCAAGAGCAGAGAACAAATCCTGCAAGATGCATAGGCGAAATATAAAACAAATTGTTGCATTCGATGCAATTTGGGTGATTCGGACGTCTTACTTCATTTCAAACTTTGGCACGTTCCCTGTGCGACTTGTGCGTGCAAAATTAAGCGTTTGTCCTATTCGCTAAGACCTATTACATTCGGTTTACAAGCAAGCAGAATATATTAGGTATTTGCAGCCGACTGGCGGCATTAATTATAGATCGTGGTTGTTGGACTGGTGCATGGCAAACTAAGATACACGACGTTATCTGTAGAATAAATAGAAACACCTTGCTTGCGTTCAGTGCCCGGATGTAGGTGAAGAATTTAAATTTTTGTTTTCATTAAATGTGAGTGCCGCTTGTCCGTATTCGTACGTGCCTTAACGTCACATCATTATCCCGCACAAGTCTCTCGGCGTATCTTGCACAGTACTGGTATATTAAATCGAGTATATAGTCGTCCAAACATCGAATAAAACTGGTGGGTAGTATATATAAGGATCAAGTGGAATTCTACTTTTATAAGTTTGAACAAAACACGAACTTTTCGTGCATTTTTTCATGATTTTATTACTCAATTGCTACTATCTATAAGCTAGGCTGGGAGCACCGGCTAAGCTATTAGAGCCTTTCGACGAGGTTGCGAGGGAGTGCCTAACGGTTGCAATCATAGATTACAGCGACCGCAAATTGACTACAGATAAATGGAAGTATGTCGATCAAGCACTTTCGGCTAACTTCCTGAAAATAGCAAGGAAGAACCCTGGACCACCGCCCATCTGCGACGACGCTGAATGGTACCAAAGCATGGTAAAACTCCTATGCTGTGCCCACGAACGATCCCTCGACCTGTTAAAGGCTACAATGGCGGAAATGGGGAACTATGGGAGGGAGCTAGGCACAAGGTTGTAACCAAGGACCAGATCCCCAAAACGACCGCGAGCAAGATGCTGGCAACCGCTGGCATTAGAAAATCCCCTCGAAATCGTTGAGACCATTAACTACTACAACCCCGATCTCCCAACGGAAGATTGGAAAGTCGTGAAGCTAGAGGAACAGGCAATTATTGTCCTGAACTGCGAAGCCCTGACACCTCTAACCCAATTCGACCATCAAATAAGGTTTGGCTTCAAGAAAGTCAAACTGAACATTTACAGAAAGGATAAGGAAATGCCATAATCCGGCAACGCAGACCAGGCTAGTAGGTCAAAAGTGAAAGCTCGACGGAGCAGGAACCCCCAATCCCCTCGGGGAGCAAGGGAGCAAAGGAAGAAGCTGAAACTCCAGCAACAATCCCGGTTGGCAGAGACCAGGAGTCATTGCTCGCCTCCGGAAGCGAAGACTCAACAAGCTTGCCAATAGAAGACGATCTTCTAGACTTGGATCTGGAAGACCTCAACACCACCGTGGTGGAGTGGGGGGCTAAACGATAGCAGCTCTGATGCTGAGATTAACTCAAATTAACCTCTATAACTCTAAAGCAGCAACCGCAAATCTCCTTCTCATGCTGGCTAAAGGAGAGGAATATATAGTCTTATCCAAGAGCCATGGGTACAAGACCACAAGGTTTGCGGACTAGGGACTCCAGCCTATAGTTTATTTATACCACAAGACGAAGGTAAACCCCGCACGTGCATTCTTGCAAAGAAAACCTTAAACGCTTACCTTCTTCCAAATTACAGCTGCCTGACACCACGGTGATTGCAATACAATCACCCAGGGACAAATTATGGATAGGCTCATCCTATATGGCTCAGGAGAAGACCATGCCACAAGACTACGTCAGACGACTAGTCGAGGACGCGTCAAAACAACAAGCTGGGCTCCTAATCGGTGCGGATGTAAATGCGCATCAGACGATTTGGGGCAGTAGCGATATAAACGAAAGAGGTGAGTGGCTTATTGAATGTTTACTAATCTCCAATATATGTATTTTATAATAAGGGAAATATACCGACATTCATTACCAAAAACCGCAGAGAGGAACTAGGCATAATTCTAGCATCTCCCTCTCTCAATAGCAGAGTAAAAGAGTGGAGGGTCTCTGAAGGACACTCCTTCTCAGACCACTGCTATCTGGTTTTTAACCTAGCAATCACAGTCCAAACCCTAGCCGACTCTTCCTACAACCCAAGAAGGATTGACTAGGAGCGCTATAAAGCTTTCATAGGCAATTCTATAGTAAAAAGGACCCCCGACACTCAGCGATCCCCGTCAGATATAGACAAACTGGTCGATATCTTAACAAATACACTGGGCAACGCACGGGCCAATAGCTGCGTAATCCACAAATCGAGGAAAAACTCATACCCCCCTGGTGGAACGCAACTCTAAGCAACCTCTGTAAGGAATGTCGAATTCTCAAAAAATAACAGAGACTGAAGCCTTTACAAAAAATCACTCAGGGTGTATAAGCAAACTCTGAGGAAAGAACAAAGGAAGTCTTGGAAAATCTTCTGCAGCAACGTGGAGAAAATCTCAGATGCCTCCAGACTGAGAAAAATAGTCTCGAAAGAGAGAGGCCGTGGTGCAGTGGTTAACATCATCGACCGCCGAGCGGAAGGTCTATAGTTCAAATTCGCTTCATAGCCAAGAAAAAGTAATTGCTATACGGACAAAAATTATGCAACGCAGTTGTGAATGAAAAGTGACCAGACGTACTACTGCAGGCATAACACTCACAGTATATGTATGTATGTATGTATGTTGGCGTTACAGTCCATGAAGGACCTGAGCCGAGCTTCTCTCAATCACCCATGTTGTGTGTGATTTCATTTTCCCATAGGTGAAAGGTACCTACAGTTTATTGCCGGTTCCGAACGGCGAATTTCGAGAAGCTTTTCATGACAATTTTACTACAGGGGGTTTTGTCAGAACCCCGCTGAGGAGAAACACTGCGAAAAACACATTCGATGACATGGCTGTGTCGGGATTCGATCCCGTGTCATCGGCGTCAGAGGCCAACACACTACCCACTGCGCCACGGTGCTCTCACTCACAGTATATGGTCCACTGAAATTCATCCTCTGCGTATGCAATACAAAAGTGCTCGAACGAATTACTACGGACTATAACCAACTTCGGCTCTCGTCCCATCTAAGACAACCACCCCTGAGAGTAGTGAACGAATAACAACGACCCAAAACCACTGCACTCCGTTTAGGTTGTGTGTGTAAAACACATCATAAGAGAATATAAAAGAAAAAACTCTGGAACCTGCGCGAGTCTCTAAAAAAAAAACAAAAAAATTAACCTTCTTCTCAATAGGCACTTCCCAGGTTGCTCTAAATCGCAATACTCAGAGCAAACGCAGGGAACTCAACTCTACTCTGCGATAGAGGGACAGTACGATAATATAATCTCTAGAGACAAAATTATTTGGGCACTGAAAAGCCTTAAGCCCTTTAAATCGTCAGGACTGGATGGACTTACACAAACTATGGCATGGATAATACCATGGCCAGAGACTATCTTTAAAGGTTGCCTAGCTTGGAGACACATTCCAGAAAAGGGGAAGTACGCAGGGGTACTCTTCATCTCCAAGGCCGGCCGGAACTCTCACACCTCCCCCAAGGGTCTAAGGCCTATTTGTCTATCATCCTTTGCACTAAAAACCCTGGAAAGGCTGATAGACTTATGTACATATACGCCATAATTTCGATCCTTCCCTAATTTCTAAGGCACAGCACGCCTATTGTAAGGGTAGATCTATCGAAACAGCCTTGCATACACTAGTGAGGAAAATCGAGAGATCAATCCATCTGAATATACCCTAACAGCCTTCCTAGACATAGAGGGTGCTTTCAACAACGTCATTCCGAAAGCAATAATAAAATCTAGAAGTGGGGAGGACTCTCACAGAGTTGATCAGCGAGTTACCAAACCAAGCAAGAGTTTGGAAGCCAAGCAACCACTAGAGCGATTACCAGGAGCACCCCACAAGGGGGGGGGGGGGGGGGGGTCCTCCCAATCACTTTACTTGGCACCAGGTTAACCTACTCCTCCAGTGCCAAATACCTTGGCATTATACTAGATAAAAAATAAAAAAGCAACTATTGTTCTCTACACTTTAAAAACCCCGAAAAATCGAGCATAGTTGTTAAATTTGCATCGAATAAATGCAAGACACAATTTATTAAACAAGCGCGAAGCATTCGCCCAATTAAACTCTCTGCTGTCAGAAAAAACACAAACAACTACAATATGAATTCTATGCCAGCTGAGTTCGATGCTACAATTTATGTAAACAATCAGCTTACAAGGTACAATAAGCATCTCTTGTGGTTGACAAAAGAAAAGGCAAAGCAAGAAAATTGGAAATATGTATGGGAGAGTGCGGGTAAAATATTAGCACGTCGAGGCGAGAACACACAATCCATAATTATCAATACTGAACGAGACGTGAACAATATAAAAAGCGCATTGTAATTGTTGTTGATTTTTTATCAGAACAATAAGAAATTTAAAACAGTATATAAAAAATGGAGAGCACAGACGAAAAACAAGAAATTGAAGTTAATTTTAATTGTAGGGTAATACATGGTTT
This sequence comes from Eumerus sabulonum, assembly GCA_951905685.1. Taxonomy (NCBI): domain Eukaryota; kingdom Metazoa; phylum Arthropoda; class Insecta; order Diptera; family Syrphidae; genus Eumerus; species Eumerus sabulonum. The sequence goes on from OX645060.1 coordinate 238,125,825, forward strand.
TAGCGGCATTGATGTTAATGAATTAAAAAATAATAAAAGTTGCTATTTATGTTTTAATATAAGATCGATGCGTCTACACTGGAATATTTTCTGCTTGAACATCAGTCACTTTATAGATAGATTAGATGTAATTATTTTGGTAGAAACAAACATTAAAGATGAAGAGAATGGATTTTATAAACTTAATGGTTTTCAACAAGAAATATTAAATCGAAATGATCAAAGAGGGGGAGGAATAATGATTATTCGAAATAAGTTAAAACACCAAAGAATATCTTCGACAACGTTTTCATATGAAAGCATTAAGATTGAGTTTATGGAAGAGAATAAAAAAACATATATGCTTGGAATATATAGAACTCCTGGTTTTAGTAAAGTAGAATTTATTAAAGAACTTGGCAGTGACTTGAGAAATATGAAGAAAAATGAAGAATGCATTATTTTGGGTGATATAAACATTGATGTTCAAATTTCAAAATTGAACTTAAGCTATGTAAAAGAATATCTGGAGATGCTTGCATCGTCGAGACTTATGAATGTCATAACAAAGTGCACGAGAGTTGATCCACGTAATGGAACCAAGTCGTTGATTGATCACATCTTAGTTAGCAAAGTCGATAATCCAATTTACACTGCAGTCATAGAAAACGAAATCACCGACCACTATCCAACAATGTACTACATAAAAACTCAAATACATACAGAAAAACATGTTGTTAGTGCTTCACACATATGCAATTCCAAATTTAACCAACTCGTTCAAGAAGAAAATTGGAGTTCGGTTTTAGAAGAGGAAAATGCTGAAACAATGTACAATAAATTTGCTTGTAAGCTTAAAGATATCTACATGAAATCAACAATCATCAAAAAAGTTTCCAAAGTACGGAAAAATAACCCTTGGATAACGCCGGACCTCATTGTAGAATGTAAAAAAAGAGACAAATTATATAGAAAATGGAAAAATAATAGTAGAAACAAAAATTATGAAACAGAATACAAGATCTTACGAAATAAAGTCAACAAAAATATAGCAACTCAAAAATCAAATTTTTATAAAAACAAGTTTATGGAGTTCAAAGCAGATCCGCGGAGAACTTGGGCACTTATAAATGAAATCCTAGGAAGGAGAAAATTGAGCATTGACGAAACAATGACGAACAACTTTAAAACAGGATTCAGTTCTCTTTCCAACGATTTTGCTGATTTTTTCTCATCTCAAACTGCAAATATAATACATCATTGTAATCTGAAAACATCAAATAACACAAATCTACATATAGAAAACACGATCTTCACATCTGCTACAAATGTTACTGAGGTTAACATGTTTATTAAGTCACTTGGGGTAAATAAGTCACCTGGAACCGATGGCATCAGAGCAGTAGACATACAAAGGCATGCCGATTTGTTTGCTCCTATATTGTGCAAGATAATTAATCTGAGTCTCACAGAAGCAACAATACCAAAACAACTTAAGACTGCTGTGGTAAGACCAATCTATAAAGGAGGAGGTAAGAATCAATTGACTAATTACAGATCAATTTCAATACTTCCGGTATTTGAAAAGTGTCTAGAAGGCGTTGTTGTTAATAGACTACAAGGTTTCGTTAAAAAACACTCTCTTATTAGCAAATATCAGTACGGATTTCAGAAAAACAAAAATACAGGACAACTGCTTGGTGAATTTGCCAACTGTGTGAACGAGAGCTTGAACAAAGGCCACCATGTACTTGTATTGTTCATGGATTTCAGCAAGGCTTTTGATACTCTTAATCATCCAAAGCTTTTAGAATCGTTAGAAAGAATCGGGATTCGAGGTTTGATGGCTGATTGGATGGCAGACTATCTTCACAACAGGAAGTTCTGTGTCAAGATAAAAGATGTCTATAGTGAGACGAAGAATGTAAGCCATGGAGTTCCACAAGGATCTAAGTTAGGCCCACTTCTTTTCATCCTTTATACCAACGAGCTTCTTCGGGTTTTTAAGCTTAGCATACCGTTCGCTTTTGCTGATGACACTGCAATTGTTGTTCGACATAGGTCTCTTGATTCGGCTACAAGGGTGATGCAAGAGGAATTCGATGCAGCTATACGATGGTGTCACGACAGTGGATTCGTAATTAACGCATCTAAAACAAAATTAATGCATATTCGAAGTCCACATTTCAAAAAAACTGACAAGCAAGTTTACTTCAGAAATGATTCCTGTCCAAATACGCCCAACGAACGCATCGAGATTGTTGAAAACTACAAATATCTTGGAGTGATTATTGATTGCCATTTCCTATGGGACAAACATATAGATAAGCTGCGCACGGATCTAAAGAAGGGCCTATATGCACTCTCACACTTGCGTACCATGCTTCTGAGGACGTTTTGCGACAAGTGTATTATGCGCTACTGGAGTCAAAGCTAAGATATGGTATACTAGCTTGGAGAAACGCGGCAATAACTCACATCAACAAGATTCAAAAACTTCAAAATGCAGCTCTAAAAATGATTCAAAATAATAACAGGCAGCAAACCGAAAACAATTTTAAGGTACTTAAAGTCGAGCAAATTTTCAAGATGACGACACTATTGGAATACCAAGATGACCACCGCTTCATTCGACCGATACAACATCAAGTCAATACAAGACAACGCGCACAAGGTATGCTCCAAATACCAAGAAACTACAACACATATGGTAGGAGACAGTACATTCTCCCTTCAATTCCTTACCTCACGAACTAAAACAAATTCAAAATTACAAAACAAGGAAAAAACATTTGAAACATTTCTTCTTAAATGAAAATAGTTAAAAAATGTAATTAAAAACTTTGTATCTCAAATCTAAATGTAACTTTGAAATTGTCAACTTTTCTGTTTTAACTTTTCAACTAAAGCTCACTTTCTATTATTATTCAAAATAAGATAGAAACACAATCTTCTGCAGAAAAGCCTCGGCTTCGCAGAAATATACGAAATTGTTAATATGTTTTGATTAATAAAAAGAATAAAAAAAAAAAAAAAAGAAAGCCTTAGGGAAAAAATGATGTATAAACCCTAAGCTCACCCTATGGCTCTACATCACGGTCGTTAGACCCATACTAATGTATGGAGTGATAGTCTGGTGGACTGTACTGGACAAAACAACATACCATATACAATTCGAGAAGGTACAAGGGCTGGCATGTATGTGCATCACCAGGGCCCTAACGTCCACCCCAACGGCAGCGCTAAACATGATACTTTACCTTACACCACTCGATATACTTGGCAAGCAAATTTCCGCATATACGGCAATTAGACTAAGAGCCAACTCCAAATGGAGGAGCTGTTTCACTGGCCACTCCTCTATCCTTAAAAACAGGATAACCATGGTAGAAAACTCGGACCACACACCCACCACAGTCATGGAGAAGACCTTTACGAAAATTTCCCCGGACAGACAAAACTGGACCAGCCAAACGCAACCCCGCAGGATTCGGGGGTGGCCGTGGTGCAGTGGTTAACATCATCGACCGCCGAGCGGATCTCCATTCACAACGCAGTTGTGAATGAAAAGTGACCAGACGTACTGCTGCAGGCATAACACTCACAGTATATGGTCAACCGAAATTCATCCTCTGCGTATGCAATACTAAAAAGTGCTCGAACGAATTACTATGGACTATAACCAACGCGGAATTTGGTCGGCTCTCGTCCTATCTAGGTCTAGGACAACCACCCCTGAGAGTAGTAAACGAACATCAACGACCCCAGCTACTGCACTCCGTTCAGGTTGTGTGTGTCAACACATCATCAGAGAATATAAAAAAACTCTTGAACCTGCGCGAGTCTCTAAAAAAAAAAAAAAAAAAAAAAACTGCGTGGATTCTTACACTGACGGTTCAAAAACCAAAGGCGGGGTGGGGAGTGGAGTATTCTGCAAACAACTAAAGCTGAACAAAGCTCTAAAATTACCAGATCACCGCAGCGTCTTCCAGGCGGAGCTGTTGGCAATAAAGCAGGCTTTGTCTTGGCTGAAGTGGAACGTGATATCCACTACGGATATCGCTGGAGTCCTATGTGTACACCTCAAAAACAGGTCTCGACTGTCGCCTATCTCTTAACCAGATGGCCGAACAGTTTAACATAAAACTTCTCTGGGTACCAGGACACAGCGACATGGAACGACGCAAAAATCAATGGTGGCATGTGATGGAATACCCCTTGCAACCATTAAACATAATCTTGCAAATTTCGCCAGGGCCGAGACGAATCTGAGATGGACCCAGGGACATAAGCCTCATCACCAGGCAAAACTGGCCCCGGTTCGACAGTCAACGGACTAGGTGTATAAACTAGGAATAGTTCCGAATGATTTCTGCAAAAGCTGCAAGAGGAGGAGGAGGTCGAGTCCATTCACCACCTTCTCTGCGCCTGCCCAGCATTATGTACAATCAGGAAACGATACCTAGTATCTTACTTCCTTAACGACCTGACAGATGTTCAGTATGTAGGGATTTCTGACCTTCTTAACTTCTTAATAACCACAAAGTGGTTCCACGAATAGGGAGATAAGCCCCCCTCGTAACTGCACAACGGGCCTCCCTGGCCTATGTGCATTCTTCTCAATTCTGGAAAGGCTACGAACCGACCTCCCTACCCACCTAGCAACCCTTTTTTGTCTTCAAGGAAGATTGTAAATGAGCTTAATCTTTAAATTGAAGCAAGCACTGTACGCAGGCGCTTGAAAGAAGTTGACCTATGCTCTTTCCGACCAGCAAAGAAGCCATTGCTTAGTGCTAAGCATAGGCAAAAAAAGTACCATTTTGTTACTCTTCCTAGTCCTTAATTAATTTGCTACGGCTTATCGTTTTGTAGATTGGATTTTGCAAGAAAACATTTAAATTGGTCTATAAGCAAATGGAAGACTATGCTTTTTAGCGATGAGAGTAAGTTTAACTTGCTTGCTTCCGATGGAAGTATTCATATTAGGCGGAAGAAAGGAACACGTCTTCATGGCCCTCCCAATCGCTGGATCTAAGCCCAATCGAAAACCTATGGGCCATTTTGAAAAAGCGGGTAGGTGGAACTGCGCACACGACGAAAAACGCACTTTTAACTTCACTTAATAACGAATGGGAGAGCATTCCCAGAGAAGTTATTGAAAACATAGTCTCATCTCTGCCTAAAAGATGTGAAGCAGTTTTAAAGAACAATGATTATTGGACGAAATATTCTTCTTCATCTTAACGAGCGCTACAGTTCGGGGTGAACCTGGGCCTCAACCAACATGCCCAACATGCCCCTCCAACTAGCACGATCTTTTGCTAGCCTTTTACATTGCCGCACACCCAGTTGGCTGAGGTCCCCTTCAAAGACTCTCCGGGATGGAGGCGTTGAATCCGTAGACGCCTGACTAGACTAGAATTGAAGAGGTGAATAGAAAGTGACCAGACGTACTCCTGCAGTCATAACACTCACAGTATATGGTCAACTGAAAAGTCATCTTTTGCGTATGCAATACTAAAGTGCTCGAACGAATAACTACGGACTATAACCAACGCGGAATTTGGTCGGCTCTCGTCCTTGAGAGCAGTGAACGAACATCAACGACCCAATGACCCAAACTACTGTACTCCGTTCAGGTTGTATATGTATTGTTACGAGATTTATTCAATCCCCACACCAAATAGGGTTCGCACCACTGGATTGCGATAAACTACAATTGTCCTTTTTATTTAAATTGAAACACACACACTTTTATTTCTTCCACCACAGATCAATTATCTGTGTAGCTTCACCACTTTTATTTATTATCCAATACAATCCACTTTAAACTTTATTACACAGTACAATCCACTTTAAGCTTTATTACACAATACACAAACCTTTACTGAAAGCTTTTCTTTTCACCTTGGTTGATCACACCGACTTGTCACACGCTGTTTTATACCACAAACTGAATGAATGTCAAGGGCGAGTGTTCGCGCTTATATAGCTCTCGGTCCACCGTCTCGAACGTTCGCCGTTGGAAGTTCCCCAACGGAAATCTCTAGAACGCTCTGACAATTCCATTGGAAGTTGACATCATTCCAATTCCCCGCTTCCAGAGAGTTTTCGAACTTAACGGTCCGCTTGCATCTCCGCAACACTGCCCTCCTCCTAAACTTGTTCGTCCTCGAACAAGCGATTGGATCCTTCTCCGTAATATGGTGCTAACCTCTCTACGTGGACAATTTTATACTTCGCCCGTCTGTTTCCCATCTGCTGTATCCGGTATACCACGTCATTGAGTTTCTTGATGACCTCATATGGTCCGTCCCAGGCTGATTGCAATTTGGGGCACAAGCCTTTTTTCCGTTGTGGACTGTACAGCAATACCAATTGTCCGGTCTCGAATCCAGAAGTATTCGCCCTCAAGTCGTATCGCGCCTTCATTTTATCGCTGACCAAGTTCAGTCGCTCCCGGATGAACTGATGGATAGAGTTCAGCTGTTCTTTCTTTCCGGTTACGAAGTCTTCCCTGCCGCTAGTTGTCGGTAGTACCACGCCGAACTTCAAGTCCGATGGAAGTCGGAGATCAGTTCCAAAAATAGCTTCGGCGGGTGTTGTTGCCGTTGAATTGTGCTGTGCCGAACGGTATGCCATTAAGAAAAGGGGAAGATGTTCATCCCAGTCCTTCTGATCTCCGACGACGACTATTCTCAGGTATTCCTCCATCGTCCGGTTGAACCTTTCGACCATGCCATCAGATTGTGGGTGTAATGGTGTTGTCCGCGAATTTCTGATACCTAGCATGTCACAGAGTTCTTTGAACACCGACGACTCGAAGTTTCTCCCTTGGTCTGAGTGCAGTTCCATTGGTACTCCATAACGCGAAACCCAGTTATTCACGAATGCATCCGAAATGGTTTTGGCTTCCTGGTTCGGGATGCAAAACACCTCAGGCCACTTGCTGAAGTAATCGATCACCACTAGCGCGTACTTGTTTCCAGCGTTGCTCGTTGGGAATGGGCCTGCAATGTCCATTGCGATACGTTCGAACGGTGCTCCAACATTGTACTGCTGCATATTTCCTCGAGTTTTCCTGACTGGACCCTTTGCCTTCGCACACTGTTCACACCTGCGAATGAAACGCGTAACCGACTCATGGCATCCTACCCAGTAGAAACGTCTCTTGATCTTTTCTACAGTCTTGTTAACACCAAGATGACCCCCGCTTGGTCCCTCGTGGTATTCTCGGATGACCTCGTCGATTTGCCCTTTTGGTATTACCAGCAGATCGTTTACAATGTTCCCGTCCTCACTTTCCCAACTGCGGTAGAGGCAACCGTTCTTCAGCTTCAAACTCTGCCATTGAGCCCAGTAAGATTTCACGATTGGGCTTTCACTGGATACTTGCTGCCAACTTGGTCGAAAACCTCGTTCTTGGTATCCGATGATGACCGCCAGATCGGCATCTTCTCGCTGTTTTCTTCCAACCTTCTCGGCACTCCAAGCATCTTCTGGCAGCACATGGAAACGACGGATATCGGTGACCTCTTCTTTGGTTTCCGCACGTGAACAATGCTTGCATTCAACGCCGCGAGTTCGGCTCGTTAATGCATCCGCATTTCTATGGCTGCTTCCCTTCCGGTATTCACGTGCTCTCACTTGTTCTCTTTTTCGCGAATCAAACCTCGAACGCCTTCTTCTCAGATGACAATTTCTCGCCATGTGCCCCTGCTCGTTGCAGATGTAGCATCTGCCTGGGAACGGGCGGCTCCTACTCACCGTTGTTTCTCTGGAACTACGCCACAATTTGCTGGAATAACGCTTTCTCCGCAGACGACAGTCTTTTGCAATGTGCCCCTGCTGGTCGCAGATATAGCAGCTACCTGGGAACGAGCGACTCCTACTCACTGTCGTCGCTCTAGAATTACGTCGCAATTTGCTGAAGGAACGCTTTCTCCGCAGACGACAGTTCCTCGCAATGTGCCCCTGCTGGTCGCAGATGTAGCATCTACCCGGGAATGAACCACTCCTACTCGCCGTTGTTGTTCTCGAACTATCCTTGTCTTGAGATATGCGCCGTAATTTGATGGAAGGTCGGCATATCAAGAGCGATGTTTCACATGCGAGAGCGCTGGCAACTGTCTCCTTGAAAGATGTCTTCGGCAGGAGAATCAAACTTCGTTGCGTGTCGGGGTCCCTTAGCCCTTGGATGAAGGAATCCGTTTTTAGTTTCTCCACCACATCAACTGGAACATCCGCGTAGGCTAGATGAGACAGCCTCTCGATGTCGGCAGCGTACTGCTGGATGGTCTCGTTTCCACGCTGCTTGCGTCCTTTAAGTTCCAGCTTGTGCATCTCCTGCATGTGCTCACTGCCGTATCTTCGATGAAGAGCATCCCATATGACTGTGTAGTTCCTTCTCTGGGTCTCCGGGATGGTCTGTAGAACACCAGCTGCTTCGCCTTTAAGCGAAATTACTAGAGCGGCCACACGATCTTCTTCTCCCCATTGATTCCGTTCCGCTGTTGTCTCGAACTGGAGCTTAAAGATGTTAAATGCGCTCGTGCCGTCAAAGTTGGGAGCTGTGAATTTCGATGCTGCTGTCGGTACAACGATTCCTTGATGCTGAACGTTCTGGACAGTTTTCTCGAGATCCAGAACCTTCTTGTCGAACCTCGCGATAAACTACAATTGTCGAACTTAACGGTCCGCTTGCATCTCCGCAACAGTATCATATTGTTGCGGAGATGCAAGCGGACCGTTAAGTTCGAAAACTCTCTGGAAGCGGGGAATTGGAATGATGTCAACTTCCAATGGAATTGTCAGAGCGTTCTAGAGATTTCCGTTGGGGAACTTCCAACGGCGAACGTTCGAGACGGTGGACCGAGAGCTATATAAGCGCGAACACTCGCCCTTGACATTCATTCAGTTTGTGGTATAAAACAGCGTGTGACAAGTCGGTGTGATCAACCAGTGTGAAAAGAAAAGCTTTCAATAAAGGTTTGTGTATTGTGTAATAAAGTTTGAAGTGGATTGTATTGGATAATAAAGAAATGTGGTGAAGCTACACAGATAATTGATCTGTGGTGAAAGAAATAAAAGCGTGTGTGTTTTTATTCGGATAAGAAGAACAATTGTAGTTTATCGCAATCCAGTGGTGCGAGCCCTATTCGGTGTGGAATCGAATAAATCTCGTAACATTTGGTGTCAGAAGTGGGATTGCGAGTAAACGAGTGGAACGTTTGTTTAAATTGTGAATTGCACAAAGTGAAGTGTTAAGAGATAGAGAAAATGGTGAAATTGGAAAAGTTGACAATTGAACAACTGAAAAGAGAGCTGGATGCTCGGGAATTATCCACAGTGGGAAGTAAAGCCAACCTGGTGGAGAGACTGCGATCGGCGTTGCAGGAAGAAGGTGTCGACTGGGAGAGTTATGAATTCGGGGTGGAGAAGCCGTCGACATCCACTGAGCCAGCGTTCGATATGCAGCAAATTCTCGCGGCTCTGAATGCTATGAGTCAAAAGATGGAGGAAAACTCAACTTCCCTGAGTCAGAGACTAGAAGCAACCATACATCAAAAGTTGGAGGAAAATTCCACTTCCCTGGGCCAGAAGCTGGAGACGTTAGAAGGGATGCTAGAGAACAATCGAGAAAGCCTAAGAAACATCCAGCAGGCCGTCGACGATCGATTCCAGAACGTCGAAGAGAGAATCGAGACACTAGAATCGAGGTTCGACAAGAAGGTTCTAGATCTCGAATATAACCAGGAAAAGATAATCGAGACCTTGGAATCGAAGTTCGACAAGAAGGTTCTGGAACTCGAGAAAACTGTCCAGAACGTTCAGTGTCAAGGAATCGTTGTACCGACGGCAGCATCGAAATTCACAGCTCCCAACTTTGACGGCACGAGCGCATTTAACATCTTTAAGCTCCAGTTCGAGACAACAGCGGAACGGAATCAATGGGGAGAAGAAGATCGTGTGGCCGCTCTAGTAATTTCGCTTAAAGGCGAAGCAGCTGGTGTTCTACAGACCGTCCCGGAGACCCAGAGAAGGAACTACACAGCCATATGGGAAGCTCTTCATCGAAGATACGGCAGTGAGCACATGCAGGAGATGCACAAGCTGGAACTTAAAGGACGCAAGCAGCGTGTAAACGAGACCATCCAACAGTATGCTGCCGACATCGAGAGGCTGTCTCATCTAGCCTACGCGGATGTTCCAGTTGATGTGGTGGAGAAACTAAAAACGGATTCCTTCATCCAAGGGCTAAGGGATCCCGATACGCAACGAAGCCTGATTCTCCTGCCGAAGACATCTTTCAAGGAGACAGTTGCCAGCGCTCTCGCATGTGAAATATCGCTCTTGATATGCCGACCTTCCATCAAACTACGGCGCATATCTCAAGACCAGGATAGTTCCAGAACAACAACGGCGAGTAGGAGTGGTTCATTCCCGGGTAGATGCTACATCTGCGACCAGCAGGGGCACATTGCAAAAGACTGTCGTCTGCGGAGAAAGCGTTCATCCAGCAAATTACGGCGTAGTTCCAGAGCAACGACAGTGAGTAGGAGTCGCTCGTTCCCAGGTAGCTGCTATATCTGCGACCAGCAGGGGCACATTGCAAAAGACTGTCGTCTGCGGAGAAAGCGTTCTTCCAGCAAATTGTGGCGTAGTTCCAGAGAAACAACGGTGAGTAGGAGCTGCCCGTTCCCAGGTAGATGCTACATCTGCAACGAGCAGGGGCACATGGCGAGAAATTGTCATCTGAGAAGAAGGCGTTCGAGGTTTGATTCGCGAAAAGGAGCACAAGCGAGAGCACGCGAATACCGGAAGGGAAGCAGCCATAGAAATGCGGATGCATTAACGAGCCGAACTCGCGGCGTTGAATGCAAGCATTGTTCACGTGCGGAAACCAAAGAAGAGGTCACCGATATCCGTCGTTTCCATGTGCTGCCAGAAGATGCTTGGAGTGCCGAGAAGGTCGGAAGGAAGCAGCGAGAAGATGCCGATCTGGCAGTCATCATTGACTATCAAGAACGAGGTTTTCGACCAAGTTGGCAGCAAATATCCAGTGAAAGCCCAATCGTGAAAGCTTACTGGGCTCAGTGGCAGAGTTTGAGGCTGAAGAACGGTTGCCTCTACCGCAGTTGGGAAAGTGAGGACGGGAACATTGTAAACGATCTGCTGGTAATTCCGAAAGGACAAATCGAAGAGGTCATCCGAGAATACCACGAGGGACCAAGCGGGGGTCATCTTGGTGTTAACAAGACTGTAGAAAAGATCAAGAGACGTTTCTACTGGGTAGGATGCCATGAGTCGGTTACGCGTTTCATTCGCAGGTGTGAACAGTGTGCGAAGGCAAAGGGTCCAGTTAGGAAAACTCGAGGAAATATACAGCAGTACAATGTTGGAGCACCGTTCGAACGTATCGCAATGGACATTGCAGGCCCATTCCCAACGAGCAACGCTGGAAACAAGTACGCGCTAGTGGTGATCGATTACTTCAGCAAGTGGCCTGAGGTGTTTTGCATCCCGAACCAGGAAGCCAAAACCATTTCGGATGCATTCGTGAATAACTGGGTTTCGCGTTATGGAGTACCAATGGAACTGCACTCAGACCAAGGGAGAAACTTCCAGTCGTCGGTGTTCAAAGAACTCTGTGACATGCTAGGTATCAGAAAGACGCGGACAACACCATTACACCCACAATCTGATGGCATGGTCGAAAGGTTCAACCGGACGATGGAGGAATACCTGAGAAAAGTCGTCGTCGGAGATCAGAAGGACTGGGATGAACATCTTCCCCTTTTCTTAATGGCACACCGTTCGGCACAGCACAATTCAACGGCAACAACACCCGCCGAAGCTATTTTTGGAACTGATCTCCGACTTCCATCGGACTTGAAGTTCGGCGTGGTACTACCGACAACTAGCGGCAGGGAAGACTTCGTAACCGAAAAGAAAGAACAGCTGAACTCTATCCATCAGTTCATCCGGGAGCGACTGAACTTGGTCAGCGATAAAATGAAGGCGCGATACGACTTGAGGGCGAATACTTCTGGATTCGAGACCGGACAATTGGTATTGCTGTACAACCCACAACGGAAAAAAGGCTTGTGCCCCAAATTGCAATCAGCCTGGGACGGACCATATGAGGTCATCAAGAAACTCAATGACGTGGTATACCGGATACAGCAGATGGGAAACAGACGGGCGAAGTATAAAATTGTCCACGTAGAGAGGTTAGCACCATATTACGGAGAAGGGTCCAATCGCTTGTTCGAGGACGAACAAGTTTAGGAGGAGGGCAGTGTTGCGGAGATGCAAGCGGACCGTTAAGTTCGAAAACTCTCTGGAAGCGGGGAATTGGAATGATGTCAACTTCCAATGGAATTGTCAGAGCGTTCTAGAGATTTCCTAAGGGGAACTTCCAACGGCGAACGTTCGAGACGGTGGACCGAGAGCTATATAAGCGCGAACACTCGCCCTTGAAATTCATTCAGTTTGTGGTATAAAACAGCGTGTGACAAGTCGGTGTGATCAACCAGTGTGAAAAGAAAAGCTTTCAATAAAGGTTTGTGTATTGTGTAATAAAGTTTGAAGTGGATTGTATTGGATAATAAAGAAATGTGGTGAAGCTACACAGATAATTGATCTGTGGTGAAAGAAATAAAAGCGTGTGTGTTTTTATTCGGATAAGAAGAACAATTGTAGTTTATCGCAATCCAGTGGTGCGAGCCCTATTCGGTGTGGGATCGAATAAATTCGTAACAATATCGTAAGAAAATATAAAAACTCTTGAACCTGCTCTAGTCTCTAAGAATAAAAAAAACGTCGCTGTACAGCCCGTAAAGTTCGTGGTTGAATCATTTCCTTCATCCCCCGTCTGCATTTATAGGACCGAAAACTACGCGCAAAATCTTTCTCTCGAAACGACCAACGGCCTCCTCATCCGCTTTTGATAGTGTCCATGCTTCTGCTCCGTACAACAGGACCGAGATGATAAGGGTCTTATATAGAGTCAACTTTGTCGTTCGGGAGAGGGCTCTATTACTCAATTGCCTCCTGAGCTCAAAGAAACAGCGATTGCCAAGAGTGATTCTGCATTTGATTTCGGAACTGATGTCATTGTTCCAAGGGAGATGTGCGGAGCCAAGGTAGACGAAGTCCTTAACTACCTCGAACTTATATCTGCCAAACGTTCTGGCCAAGACGTCGGTGGTGAGCGTCCTTTTTTGGTGACAGCATATATTTAGTTTTGCTCTCGTTTCGCCGCCTCCACATTTCGCTGTGATCTACCTACATATTATGTCAATATCGTCGGCGTATGCAAGGAGTTGTGAGGATTTGAAATAGATTGTGCCTCTTGTATTGGCCAGTGATTTTTGCACAATCGTTTCTAATATGATGTTGAAGAAATCACACGACAGCGCATCGCCCTGCCTAAATCCTTTTTTGACATCAAAACTATCGGAAAGGTGTTCACCGATTCGGATGGAGCAGCGAGCATTCTCCAAAGTCATCCTGCATAGTCTGACGAGTTTAGCAGGTATGTCATAGGTAGACATAGCGCTGAATAGCTCGTCTCTAATTACGCTGTCGTATGCAGCTTTGAAGTCGACAAATAGGTGGTGAGTGTCGACTTGAAATTCATTGGTTTTTTCCAGGATCTGCCGTATTGTGAAGATTTGGTCGATGGTGGACTTCCCTGGTCTGAATCCGCACTGATAAGCACCTATGAGCTTATTTACAAAAGGCTTCAGGCGTTCACACGAAACGGCAGAGAAGATTTTGTAGGCGATGTTAAGGAGACTTATTCCTCTGTAGTTGGCGCAATCAGAGGGGTATCCTTTCTTGTGGATCGGGCATACGATGCTCAGACTCTATTCCTCGGGCATGCTTTCCTCTGACCATATCTTACAGATGAGCTGGTACATGCTCCTGACCAGGTCATCCCCAGCTGCCTTGAAGAACTCAGGCAGCAGCTTTATTCGACTTGAGTTTCGATATGGCAATCTCAACCTCGTCGTGGTCAGGGGGACGGAATTCTGCGGTCTTCGTCGATTAGAAATGGATCATTCTGCCTGACAGCGGTATATTGACTAACATCGTCGTTATACAGTCTGCAGAAGTGGTTTTTCCATATTCTCAGCATCGACTGCGTTTCTACTACTGTTGCTCCTAAAAATTAAATTTCTTTTAAACTAAAAGGCAGTAGATGGCCCTTTTGTTGGTTAATTATTGAGACTAAAAATAATTCGCCGACTAAAATGGAAAAATCGCACATTTTAAACTAGAAAACTATAATTTCGAAATCGACTCACTAGATGGCGCCACATTCATTTAAGTTCAAAGAGAGAAGCAACGATCATTGTTTCAGACAAAAACAAAACGCATTTTATACCATATACAAACAAGTGGTCGAAGCACCTACATTCTACACCACCTACCCCCCATTCATAGTGACTTCATCTTCAAGTCACTGACTCTCTCTGCACAAGAGAAGCCAACAAAGTCGAGCACACACATCAGACACCATGGTGGCCTCTCAAGTGGAAAGAGAACAAGAGAAATACATAAGTACACAAAACAACAAACTACTGAACCAGAGAACTAGTAAAGTAGTGAGTCTACACGATTAAGGTGTGTCTGGCTCAGGTTTCACGTACACCTTGTCAAGCAACTACCTCACTCACATCTGTACAGGTAACTCCGTATCTCCCCCAATTGAACGGACAGGTAGATACTCAGTTTCGTATGGTTATTCGTTAAAGTCGTCCAATAAAGCCGATTGAGAGGGAGAGCAAACAGCAAAAAAAGTGAAAACACAGTGTGTTAGTTCGCGGTTGAGTGTGAGTTTTGTTTTGGCTCTCTGTGATGTATCTGGAACCCAAATACAAGCCTCTCAATTTGGGCGTCAGTCAAACGAACGTCTAGATACTAATTAGTGGAATATGTGAAAACAGCAAGTGTATCTGCAGAGTGATCCTTGGAAACGTACAATTCGGTGCTAGATTTTGAAATATTTTCCCGAGAAAGTGTTAGTTCCACAACGAATCTTATCTAATCTGATCCGTGGCCGTGGGTGAATCATGGATACGTACAGTGCCGAGCGGTGGCTTGCATTTTTCTATCCACTAATCATTCTGGTGTCGGTGTTGTGTTGCATTACGTCGGGTGTAGCGTGGGCACATTGGCGCTACGTGCTAAATGCTTGTCCGGAGACGAATTGTGGATGTTTCCTGAATGGACGGACGACTTATACGACATTTGAAGGTGGTCACATAGCTTATTGTCATTTTGCAACATATGGACTGATCTTGCCACTGTTCTTTGCCGTGATTTTGGGCATCTATCATGTGTACAGGGTATGCATGGGCACGGGGAAGAGGAAGTCCGGCGTTACAACCGTGCGGCAAAGGTGAGTTTTGTTTTCACTGTTGTGCAAAGAGACTTGTGCGCCTTAAGTAACTTGTTTACGTTTTTAGTTCAGTGACTTGGTGGCGGTGTTGTGCAAGAACTCAAAAATGTGAAGAAGTCACTGATTGGGATGTTGAATCACTCATGGTAGCCAATTCTCATGCTTTTTGCTTTTATGGTTCATAGGTCGAATGAGAAACAATTAACTAATCCATGGACATTCATTTAGGTCTTTTTAGAGGGTTACTCAGTCTTCAGCAAGGCGCTAAGAAAAGCTGATCTCTCATATAATTTGCATATCACCCACGACTTGCCTCCTACTTTCGTGGCGGGAACATTGCATCTTCGCCTCATCAATTAATTACCATCCGTTGATCTTTGCTGTCTTTTGCTGAAAACTAGATTAGGTTAGGTTAGAGATCAATGGCAGGCTTACTTGCTTCACCTAAGCGAATGTCCTAGAATAATTATCAAATCTGATATTCAGTATCAGACTTGAAGCAAAAGATGTCTAATTCAGGAAGCACCAGCTGTGGCTGAGCCATTTTCCAAACAGTCATTAACAAGAAGGTCGACGCTTTCTGTGTGACGCCGAATTCGCAGTTTCAGTTGCAATACTAGACATGTAGCACTCCCCACTTATCTTACGAAGGACTTATTAAGGTTCTCCACTACCGCTAAGTCCACCATCGACACACCAAGTGAGATCGCCTTCCATTTCTTAGATTGTCCTTATATTTTGAAGATGACGGCCACTGGGATGATCCTGACGAATATTATTGGGTGATATAAAATGTCTCCGCGTTTTTCCGAGACCTCTAATGTGTGTGGCTTAGCATCGTCATGATGGAACACAACTCCTTTCCTGTTGGCCAGCCTGGTCGCTTTTTCTTTATTGCTTCGGTCAAACGATCGAGGTCATACGGTAGAGGACCAAGTTTGACTGATCGTATTTCCTAATAATTAAAAATGTAGAGCTCGACTGTTGCTCTGGCGTATGGTCTCCACACTCCTTCGGAGATCTCCCTCTCCCCCTACCGCACTTCGCTGGGCTCTCCACCGTGCGTATGTTGTCCGACGACCGTAGTACACGTGTATGGGTAGCTAGCTAAGGTTGGTTAGCTTCTCTTTCCACCGCACGTATGCTGTTCGAAGACCGCAGTACACGGGTATGAAAATCTAAGCAAGGTTGGTTAGTGAAGTGGGTGCTTTGCTCATCTTTCCACAGCGCGTATGCTGTCCGAAGACCGCAGTAATTTTACTTACTTACTTAGGTGGCTCTACAGTCCAGTGTGAACCTGGGCTTCAACCAACAAACTTCTCCAGCTGGTACGGTCTTTTGCCATCAGTTTCTAGCGACGCACTTCCAGATGGTTAAGGTCCCCTTCCTCCTGTGTGCGCCACCTTAGATTCGGTCGTCCTCTGTTGCATCGTCCTTCGTAATTGGATTCGAAGACTCTTCGGACCGGAACTGTGTTGTCTATTCGCTCTACATTGTCCAGCCATCTTAGACGTTGGATCTGAAGACGTCGTACCAAGCCGAAGTGGCTGTACAGCCCCGTTTATACAAACGGGACCATAGCATTTTCCTCTCGAAACGACCATGGGCCTCTTCATCTGCTTTCGTTGAAGTCCAGACCTCTTCGCCATAGAGGAGGACCGGGATGATTAAGGTTTTGTGCAGCGCAACTTAGGTCTTTCGAGAGAGTGGGCTCCACTTCTCAATTGCAGCGATTGGCAAGAGTAATTCTACATTCGATCTCAGCGCTGGTGTTGTCGTCGCTGAGCCAAAGTAGACGAAGTCCTTGACCACTTGGAATCTGTAGCTGCCAATTGTGAGGTTCTGGCCGTGACGTCGGTGTTGTCAGCTTATACATATTTCGTTTTACCCTCGTTAACCGAAATACCCATTTTAGTGGATTTACTTGGCCTGAAGCCACGAACCTATGATACGAACCTATCAGATTATCCACAAAGGGTTCCAGGCGTTAACATAATACAACAGAGAAGATCCTATATATATGCGATGTTAAGAAGATTTATTCCTCTGTAATTAGCGCAGTTATAGGGGTCTCCTTTCTTGCGGACTGGACAAACGATGCGGAGATTCGATTCGTCGGGCATGCTTTCCTCCGACCATATTTTACAGATGAGCTGGTGCATGTGCCCTACCGGCTCATCACCAACCGCTTTGAATGGCTCAGCAGACAGGCGGTCCACGCCCGCTGCTTTACTAGCTTAATTTCACCTAGGTCGGATTGACGTAAGTATCTTGCATCTTCGTCCGTTGCGAATGGATTATTCTGCCTGACAGCGGTATTAGAACTTTCATCACCGTTAAACAGTCTACAGAAGTGTTCTTTCCATATTCTCAGCATCGACTGTGACTTTACTATGTCCGTCTTCATCCCTACAGGCTTCTGCTCTGGTTTTATAGTCCTGGCATGTTCGTTTCACTTTTTCATAAAACTTGCGACCATTATTCCTGTGATAGCATCTCTTCATCTCCTCGATCTCACGCTTTTCGTGTTGTCTCTTTTTCTTCCTTAAAAGCGTGTGTTCCTCTCTCCGTTTCTGCTCGTAATGTTCACGAGCGGCTCTCGTCCGTCTATATAGCATGGCTTTGTAGGCAGTTTGCTTTGCTACATGGGTCTGATAGCATTGCTCATCAAACCAGGGGTTTCTAGTTGGCGCTGGAGAAGTCCCTTTTCGAACGTGGTGTCGTGTAGGCTATATTTCCCTGCGATGGACACTATCTTTCTTCTTCCTTTTCTTTTGGTGGCGTTACAGCCCATGAAGGACCAGAGCCAAGCTTCTCTCAATCAGCCATATTGTGTGTGATTTATTTTCCAGATAGGTGAAAGGGACCTGCAGTTTAATGCCGATTCCGAACGGCGTGAGTCGAGAAGCTTTTTCCGCCGAGGAGGAACGCCGCGAAATATACATTCGATGGCGTTGGTGATGTCGGGATCCGAACTCGCTCATCGTGCGTCAGAGTCCAACACACTAACCACTGCCCCACGGCGCCCTCCGTGTCCTCTTTACTATTTGTATATGTATCGTAGCTGGGTCGTTGAACGAAGTTTCTCTGTAGGAGATCGTAGAAGCCGTCTGTGTGTTGATCATACTTTTCCTTGGTTAGGGCGTGAACGCATATTAAGCTAATGTTTCCAAATTTAGCATTGATGCGGATTGTTATGAGGCGTTCGCTTACATCCCGAAAGCTTAAGGCTGGTCCATCCCATTGCACTTCCTAGAGTACGAAAAAAGTAGGTCCGATGATGTCTTTTGACCGCAAAGCAGACCAAACAGTCAATTCTTGGGGGTGCATCGGGTGCTTTTGATATTCTCTTGGATTTTCGTCGGCCTAAATGCAGCAGTCTTGCTTGTTCATCGTCGTCTCGTCCAACATAAAAATGGCCTCGTCGCTAAAGATGACTTTTGATGAAAAGTGGCCATCAAAATTTGATGCCTCTCCACAGAACCCTTAATCTCGAATCCACGTACTATTTGGGCCCATTTAGAATCAGCTTCTCTGAAAGCACTCTCCATAAAAATGCACTTAATCCCTTCACTACGCATGTACACGTACATGTGCTTCGTAGATTTCATAGCTACAAGATAAGCACCAGAACCTGTTTATTCTTTCACTTTATTACGTCAATCAAACGCAACTTCATTACATTCCATTCTTGTTTGTCATTTTATTTTTAGATCTGGCGATATGATCGTGGTCACCACCGAGTCAGAACTCATCAACAATGGTATTTCCCCATACTATTGGACACCAGCTGCTGTCATTTCCAGCGTCATGTGCTTGTACACCCTTGTCTACGCTGCAATCTTCACAGATGGCTTCGAGATCACATGCAAGCAATACCGTGAAACGCTACTCAAGGAAATCCAAGGAGTCGGAAACATAGTACCAGTGATTAAGGGACGTCTTTCCTGCGCTGCAATATTTGATTTCATGGACTACCTGGTCGAAAGTTATTCGTGGGAACGTCGAAAGTACGGACGCATCAACAGTGCCGCCTGTTTTTATATAGCTCTGGTCGGATCGTGGGTGGGAGTTTTCGGATGGCTGACTATATCAATGATCAATATATTACAGTCGAGACGAAACCGACCCGTTCGGATGTGAGTCATGCTTAAGGTGTATTCGTCCATTTAGATGTAAAGCAGATTTCACCCAATACAAAGTCCATTCCAGGCAGATTAGTTTTAAGAAGAATCACGAGTAAAGCGAAGGATTATAGACAAAGCTACAGATTAAGAGAATAATAAAGTTCGGCCATCTTTTTTCATTATATTCTGTACTTGGTGCATCCTTTTTACTTAGTTTATAATCCGGATACCTTATAATCTAAGAATCTTCGCAGCCTCCCAGCTCGAGGATATCGAGGAGTCTAGGGATAAGCATAAAACACGAGCCTTTTACAAGAAAGCCAAAGACCTTGCAGGAGGCTGCAAAAGGAGCATCCAGGCTCTTCGAAACTGCGAGGGTAATCTTGTCACCAACCCGCAGGGAATAGTGGATGTATTTAAGCAGCATTTCCACGAGCATGACCAAGAGAGAGTGGTAGGGGCCGAGGAAATCTCAACTCCAGCCGCTGAAGTAGTACTGAAGTAGTACTCCCATCCAACATCGAAGAAGTCGGCACAGCTATTCAGAAGCTGAAGAACACCGAGGCCGCAGGCTCAGATGGCTTGCCATCAGAGCTCTTCAAAGCTGGCGGCGATGTTCTGGTAGGGAGCATGCACCAGATCATCTGCAGAATTTGGGAAGATGAAAGCATACCCGACGACTGTAATACTAGCTCCACTTGCCCCATCCACAAAAAAGGTAGGATCGCCTTTTGCAAGAACTATAGAGGTTTATCCCTGCTCAATGTCGCATATAAGATCCTGACCAGCGTTCTGTATGAACGTCTAAAGCCATTTTGCACCGCACTAATCGGCAACTACCAGTGCGGCTTCCGGCCCGGCAAATCGACTATAGACCAAATATTCACACTTCCACAAATCCTGGAAAAGACCAACGATTTTCGAATCGATACACACCATCTTTTCATCGATTTTAAAGCCGCATACGACAGCATTCATCGTGACGCTAAAAAATACGCGATGCACCGTGCACCTCGGTTCTAGGACTTCGGAACCGTTGGAAAAATGCACCGGATTTCGGCAAGGAGATGCGCTGTCATGTGATTTCTTCAACCTGCTGCTGGAGCAGTAGCATAGTGCGACGGGCAGGCGTCAACAGGGAAGGTACTATTTTCTACAAGTCCGTCCAGTTGCTAGTACGCCGATAATATCGACATCGTCGCGTGTTCTCGCCATGATATTGTGGAAGCATTTACGGCGATTGAAGAACAAGCGAAACGAGTTGGTCTTAAGGTCAATGAGGACAAAACGACGTACATGCTGTCTAAAAAAAAACAATCCGTCGCTCACCACCTGGGACAAAAAAAAAAAAAAAAAACAATTGACAGCTACAATTTCCAGGAGTTTGTCTACCTCGGCGCACACGTAAATTCCACAAATGACACCACAGTGGAGATCCGGCATAGAATCGCCCTCGGCAACCGCTGCTACTTCGGCTTGTCCAAACAACTTGGATCAAAACTCCTCACTCGAAAGACCAAAGTTATGCTTTACAAAACGCTCATACTGCCACTCTTGCTGTACGGAGCCGAAAGCTGGACGATAAGCAGGACAGCGGAGTTAATTTTTGGGTTCTTTCGAAAGATAAATTCTGCGTCGGATATTTGGTCCTCTCTGTGAGGAAGGTGAATGGAGAAGAAAACGTAGTCCGGAAGGCAAAGATCCGTCGACTACACTGGCTCGCCCACATCGAGCTCATGGACATCAACGCTCCAGCTAGGAGGGTCTTCAACTCCGATCCTCTTGGTTCGAGAAGAAGAGGAAGTCCGAACCTGCGGTATAAAGACCAAGTAATCGCGGATGTAAGACATCTTGGTCTTGATAACTGGAAGCAGCGTGCCCGTCAAGGATGGAAGGCAGCTATAGCTCAGGCCCAGATCATCCATGGATCGCTGGCCTGATAAGTAAGTAAGTAAGTACTGACTTTCTTAACGGGCGCTACAGTTCGGGGTGAACCTAGGCCTCAACCAACATGCCTCTCCGCCTAGCACGGTCTTTCGCTAGTCTTTTCCAATGCCGCACGCCCAGTTGGTTGAGGTCCCTTTCCACCTGAGCGCGTCACCGTCGGCCGTCCTCTATTTCTTTGTCCCTCGGGGCTGGATTCAAAGACTTTACCGGCTAGAGATGTGGTGTCCATTCGCTCTACATGGCCTAGCCATCTTAGGCGTTGGATCCGTAGACGCCTGACTAGACTCATGTCGCTGTACAACCCGTACAGTTCGTGATTGAATCTTGTCCTCCAACCCCCCTCGCACGCAGAATCTTTCTCTCGAAACGACCAAGGATTTCCTCATCCGCTTTAGATAAAGTCCATGTTTCTGCGCCGTATAAGAGGACCGGGATAATTAAGGTCTTATTTAAGGTCAACTTGGTCGTACGAGAGAGGGCTCTACTTCTCAGTTGGCTCTTTAGCCCAAAGTAGCAGCGGTTGGCAAGAGTAATTCTGCGCTTGATTTCGAAACTGGTGTCGTTGTTCCAAGTCACTGCGGAGCCGAGGTATATGAAGTCCTTAACTACCTCAAACTTATATCCGCCAATATGCACGTTCTGTCCAAGACGTCGATGGTAAATGTCCTTTTTCGATGACAGCATATATTTAGTTTTGCCCTCGTTTACCGCCGCCTCCATCTCAATACTCGCAAACGCCTCATTGACATCTCGCTGTGATCTACCTATTATGTCAATATCGTCGGCGTATGAAAGGAGTTGCGAGGATTTGAAATAGATTGTGCCTCTTGTATTGGCCAGTAATTTTGCACAATATGATGTTGAAGAAATCACACGACAGCGCATCGCCCTGTCCAAATCCTTTTTTGACTTCGAAACTATCGGTCAGTTCTGCACCGATTCGGATGGAGCAGCGAGCTTTTTCCAGAGTCATCCTGAGAGCACCGTGGCGCAGTGGGCAGTGTGTTGGCCTCTGACGCCGATGACTCGGGATCGAATCCCGACACAGCCATGTCATCGAACGTGTTTTTCACTGTGTTTCTCCTCAGCGGGGTTCTGACAAAACCCCGCTGAGGAAAAGCTTCTCGAAATTCGCCGTTCGGAACCGGCAATAAAACTGTAGGTCCCTTTCACCTATGTGAAAATGAAATCACACACAACATGGGTGATTGAGAGAAGCTCGGCTCAGGTTCTTCATGGACTGTAACGCCAACATACATACATACATACATACATCCTGTATAGTCTGATGAATTTAGCAGGTATGTCAAAGGTAAACATAGCGTTATATAGCTCGTCTCTAATTACGTTGTCGTATGCGGCCTTGAAGTCGACGTATAGATGGTGAGTGTCGACTTGAAATTCATCGGTTTTCTCCAGGATCTGCCGTAGTGTGAAGATTTGATCGATGGTGGACTTCCCTGGCCTGAAGTCACCTATCAGCTTATTTACGAATGGCTTCAGACGTTCACACAAAACGGCAGCGAAGATCTTGTATGCGACATTAAGGAGACTTATTCCTCTGTAGCAGTCCAAGGGGTCTCCTTTTTTGTGGATCGGGCAAACAATGCTGAGACTCAATTCCTCGGGTATGCTTTCCTCTGACCATATCTTACAGATGAGCCGGTGCATGGTCCTAACCAGCTCAACCCCAGCCGCTTTGAAGAGGTCAGCAGACAATCCATTTGCGCCAGCAGCTTTATTCGACTTGAGCTTCGACATGGCAGCCTCAACTTCGTCGAAGTCAGGGAGACGGAATTCTCTGCGATATTCGTCGTTAAGAAATGGATCATTCTGCCTGACGGCGGTTTGTTGGCTGTCATCGCCGTTATACAGTCTGCAGAAGTGGTTTTTCCAAATTCTCAGCATCGACTGCGATTCTACTGCTAGGTGTCCGCTCTCATCCTTACAGGCCTCCGTTCGGGCTTTATAGCCTTGAGACAACGCTTTATCCGATGATAAAATCTTCGAACGTCGTGCCTGCAATAGCACCTCTCCAAGTTTTCAATCGCCCGCTTCTCGTGCTCTTTCTATTTTCTCTTGAAAAGCTTATGTTCCTCCCTTCTTTTAAGCTTGTAGAGCTCACGAGTCGCTCTTGTTTTTTTGTATAGTGAGGCTTTGTATGCCTCCTGCTTTTCTGTATGAATCCTTCTACACTCGTCATCGAACCAGATGTTTCGTCGTGGTGGAGCTTAAAGGTCCAGCACTTCCGTTGCTGTGCTCTTGAGGGCTTGTTTGCACAGGCTCCATTGTTGCTCTACTGACTGAGTGGAGGATTGAGGTGTATCGGAGAGTTTAAGGGAGACGCGGTTGGCAAAGGCACTGGCGATCTCCGACGATAGTAACTTTCCGACGTCATAGCTTGGTGTTCTAACTCTACTCCGCGGTGTTCGTGTTATGCGTTGACGTATCTTGGCTACTACAAGATAGTGGTCTGAGTCGATGTTCGCTCCTCGGAAAGTGCGAACATCAAGAATAGTGGAAGAATGTCGGACGTCAATCATGATGTTATCAATCTGGTTGGTGACTGATTGATCTTGCGACCGCCAGGTGCCTTTGTGTATATCGAGGTGGGGATTCCGCCCCGTGGCAAGGTCGATCACTCTGTGTCCATTATCGGATGTGGTGTTATGTAGACTGTGTTTGCCGATGATCCGTTCAAAGATGCTTTCTTTACCCAGCGTAGCGTTAAAATCTCCTAGTATGATTTTGGTATAATAGCTGAGGCATTTGGAGTATGTTCTGTCTAGATAGAAATCATCTCTGATGGAGTCATCCTTATCTTCCGTGGGGGCATGGACGCATATGACGCTGATGGTACAGAAATCGTTGTGGATCGTTATGAGGCGTTCACTCACATACTGGAAACTTAGGACTTTATGTCTTAGTCCACCTCCAACAACAAAACCGCATCCGAATAGTCTCTGTTCTCTCTCCCTATAGCAGTCACCGTAGTAAATGTCGCAGTTTTTCATCCGCTTTTTAACCGGTCCAATCCATCCCATTTCCTGGATGGTGGTTATGTCCGCTTTATAGCGGTCTAGGGCGTCCGCAAGTTGTTCGGCCGCACGTGGTCTGTTTAGAGACCTAACATTCCACGTACGGAACCGAAGGTCCTTGTTTGTTTTTTGTTTTATCATAGGATCGTCAAAATAGGTCCGTTCCGTTTTTCTTTCCGAGGCTATTTTTTGCTTCTGAGCAATCAGTAGTTTTACGGTTATGGTTTGCTAGACCATAGCCCAACCGACACTCATCCTGTTTGCGGCGCAGGATACTCGCCATTCGGCCTCTTCCGTCAGTAATTTGCCTTGTAAGGAAATTTTCAGATGGCAACACGAATAGTTGGAAGTAGGGCTTGACTAGCAGGGCTGCAAGATGTTAGGCTGCCGAGGCTCTTACTCGCTTTTTGTCGGGCCAGCATACGTCGGCAGATGCTACCCCTACGAGGCCTTTGCTAGTCCTTTACCAAGTAAGTAAGTGAGTATACCTAATATACCACTAAACCCCATTAGCCTTAAGAAATTTCTTTGCATTTTACTATTACGTAAAGTTGTTTTTGGAAGAGAAAGACTGACGATTTCTAGGACATAAGAGCATTAGCTAAAGCTTACATGAATACAACTTGCTAGGAAAATGTCGTCCCTTTCGGGACTACACATTGTAAGAAGTGAACGACCATGTATATATCCAAGTCTACATAAGTATTTATTCCACACCAATGTATGTTTTCCTAAGTATAAGGGCAAGTTTTAAGGCAAAGCAAGTACGGTGTTCCGAGAGCAAATCGTAGTGCAGTTCAAGCAACTTTGCCACGTCTTCCGTCGAATGGGGTGGGTCGAAGAGGTACACAAATGCACTCCTAGCCACCGAATCTTATTTTATTTACATAGCGCTCTCCAATTCAAATATAAAAAAGCGAATCACCTAAAAATAGAGTATCGGTTCTCTGAAATGGTGGGTCCCTTAACAGAGGACATCTTTGAGCGAGTTGTAAGGAGGCACAGCCTACACGAATCCGAAAACGGATTCAGGCTTATAGTCTTTGCGATGGGGCAAAGGTGACTTGGGGGTCTCCTGACAAATTATCTGTTAATCAAATCGATCATACTGCGATCGACGCCAGACACTCCTGGATGTCTGAACCTTCCGAGGAACCAACGTTGACTCGGATCATTACCTTGTAGGAGCCAAGGTACGTATGCGGATATCGCGAACACTGCGGAGTTTAGTAGGACCAGTCAAATTTGACGTCCGAAAGCTGCGATCGCAAGAGACCGCCAGAACCCTCGCCGATCGCGTCTTCCTCAAGCTCTCAGCATGAGAAGCGCGCGATCGAGGAGATGGAGAGATCTTATCGCAGGAACGACGTTCGAAAGTTTTACCAAAGATTAAAACGAACATGCCTAGGTTACAAAGCCAGAACGGAAGCCTGTAGCGATAAGAACGCACACCTCGTAGTAGAATCGCAGACGATGCTGAGAATATGGAAAAACCACTAGTCCCGTCCTGGGCAGTCCAGACCAGTCCCGTCCAGTCCAGTCCAGTCTGGTCCGATCCAGAACAGTCCCATCCAGTCCCGGTCCAGACTAGCCCCGTAGAGTACCGTGCCATCCAGTCGCGTCCAGTCCAGTCCGGGCCTTCCAGTCCAGTTCCTTCTAGCCCAGTCTAGGCCAGACCCGTCCAGTCCAGTTACGTTCAGTCCAGTCCTGTCCAGTCCAGCCCCACCCAGCCCAGTCCAGCCCCACGCAGTCCAGTCCAGCCCCACCCAGTCCAGTCCAGCCCCACCCAGTCTAGTCCCATCCAGTCCGGTACAGACCAGCCCCATCCAGTCCAGTCCTCTCCAGCCCAGTCTCGTCAAGCCCAGTCCCGTCCAGACCAGACCCGTCCAGTCCTCTCCAGTTCAGCCCAGTCATGTCCAGACCCGTCCAGCTCAGCCCCACCCAATCCAGTCCCATCCAGTGCGGTCTAGACCAGCCCCATCAAGTCCAGTCTCCATCAGTCCAGTCCAGTCCCGCAGAGACCAGTCCCGTCCAGTCCTGTCCACTCCAGCCCAGTCTTGTCCAGTCCAGTTCCACCCAGTCCAGTCCCACCCAGTCCAGTCCCACCCAGTCCAGACCACACCCGTTCAGACAAGTCCAATCAAGTGTAGTCCCGTCCAGTCCAGCCCCGTCCAGTTCAGCCCCGTCCAGTCCAGTCCCGTCCAGGTCAGTCCCGTCCAGTCCAGTCACGTCCAGTCCGGTCTAGAACAGCCCCGTCCAGTCCAGTCCAATCCAGTCCAGTCCCGTCCAGTCCAGTTCCATCCAGTCCAGTCCCGTACAGTCTAGTCCCGTCCAGTCCGGTCCAGACCAGCCCCCTACTGTCCAGTCCGATCCAGTCCAGTCCCGTCCAGTTCAGTCCCGACTAGTCCAGCCCCGTTCAGTCCAGTCCAGTCTCGTCCAGTCCGGTCCAGAACAGCCCCGTCCAGTCCAGTCCAATCCAGTCCAGTCCCGTCCAGTCCAGTTCCGTGCAGTCCAGTCCCGTCCAGTCCAGTCACGTCCAGTCCGGTCCAGAACAGCCCTGTCCAGTACCGTGCAATCCAGTCGCGTCCAGTTCAGTTCCATCCAGTCCAGTCCCACCCAGTCCAGACCACCCCCGTCCAGCCCAGTACAATCAAGTGCAGTCCCGTCCAGTTCAGTCCCGTCCTGTCCTGTCCCGACCAGCCCAATCAAGGCAAGCTCCGTCCAGTCCAATCCCGTCCAGGCCAGTCCAGTCCAGCCCAGTCTCGTACAGTCCTTTTCTGTCCAATCCAGTCCCACCCAGTCCAGTCCCATCCAGTCCTGTCTCGTCCAGTCCAGCCCAGTCCAATCCCGTTCAGTCCAGTTCAGGCCAGCCCCGCCCAGTCCAGTCCAGTACCGTCCAGTCCAGTTCAGTCCCGTCCAGTCCCGTTCAGTCCAGATCAGTCCCGTCCTGTCCAGTTCCATCCAGTCCAGTCCAGTCGCGTACAGTCCAGTCCCGTCCAGTACGGTCCAGACCAGCCCCGTACTGTCCAGTCCGAGCCAGTCCAGTCCCGTCCAGTCCAGTCCAGACCAGCCCCATCCAGTCCAGTCCAATCCAGTCCAGTCCAGCCCAGTCCAATCCCGTTCAGTCCAGTCCCTTCCAGCCCAGTCCATTCCAGCCCCGTCTAGACCAGTCCCGTCCAGTCCAGTCCCGTCCAGTCCAGTCCGATCCAGAACAGCCCCATCCAGCCCAGTCCCATCCAGTCCAGTCCCGTCCAGCCCGATCAAGGCAAGCTCCGTCCAGTCCAATCCCGTCCAGGCCAGTCCAGTCCAGCCCAGTCTCGTACAGCCCAGTTCCGTCCAATCCAATTCAATTTCAATTCAATTCTTTCTTTATTGATACATCACCAGTCCACCCAGTCCAGTCCCATCCAGTCCTGTCTCGTCCAGTCCAGCCCAGTCCAATCCCGTTCAGTCCAGTCCAGGCCAGCCCCGTGCTGTCCAATCCCGTTCAGCCCAGTCCTGTCCGGTCCAGTCCCGTCCAGCCCAGTACAGTCCCGTCCAGACCAGTCCAGGCCAACCCCGTCCAGTCCAGTCCCGTCCAGTCCAGTCCCGTCCAGTCCAGCCCCGTCCAGCCCAGTACCGTCCAGTCCAGTCAAGGCAAGCCCAGTCAAGGCAAGCCCAGTCAAGGCAAGCCCCGTCCAGTCCAGTCTTGTCCAGTCAAGTCCCGTCCAGTCCAGTCCCGTCCAGTCCAGTTCAGTCCCGTCCAGTCCAGCACAGTACCGTCCAGTACGGTCCAGACCAGCCCCGTCCCGACCATTACAATCAAGTCCCATCCAGTCCAGTCCTGTCTCGTCCAGTCCGATCAAGAACAGCCCCGTCCAGTCCAGTCCAAACCAGTCCAGTCCAGTCCAATCCAGTCCAGTCCCGTCCAGTCCAGTTCCGTGCAGTCCAGTCCCGTCCAGTCCAGTCACGTCCAGTCCAGTCACGTCCAGTCCGGTCCAGTCGAGTTCAGTCCCGTTCAGTCCCGTCCAGTCCAGACCAGTCCCGTCCTGTCCAGTTCCATCCAGTCCAGTCCCGTACAGTCCAGTCCCGTCCAGTCCGGTCCAGACCAGCCCCCTACTGTCCAGTCCGATCCAGTCCAGTCCCGTCCAGTTCAGTCCCGACTAGTCCAGCCCCGTTCAGTCCAGTCTAGTCTCGTCCAGTCAGGTCCAGGACAGCCCCGTCCAGTTCAGTCCAATCCAGTCCAGTCCCGTCCAATCCCGCTCAGTCCAGTCCCTTCCAGCCCAGTCCATTCCAGCCCCGTCTAGACCAGTCCCGTCCAGTTCAGCCCCGTCCAGTCCAGTACAGTCCCACCCACTCCATTCCCATCCAGTCTGGTCCAGAACAGCCCCGTCCAGTCCAGTCCAATCAAGTCCAGTCCCGTCCAGTCCAGCTCCGTGCAGTCCAGTCCCGTCCAATCCAGTCACGTCCAGTCCGGTCCAGAACAGCCCTGTCTAGTACCGTTCAATCCAGTCGCGTCCAGTCCAGTTCCATTCAGTCCAGTCCCACCCAGTCCAGACCACCTCCGTCCAGACCAGTACAATCAAGTGCAGTCCCGTCCAGTTCAGCCCCGTCCAGTCCAGTCCAGTCCCCCCGAATCCATTCCCATCCAGTCCGGTCCAGAACAGCCCCGTCCAGTCCAGTCCAATCCAGTCCGGTACCGTCCAGTCCAGTTCCGTAAAGTCCAGTCACGTCCAGTTTAGTCCAGTCCAGTCCCGTCAGTCCCACCCAATCCAGTCCTGTCTCGTCCAGTCCAGCCCAGTCCAATCCCATTCAGTCCAGTCCAGGCCAGCCCCCTCCAGTCCAGTTCAGTCCCGTCCAGTCCCGTTCAGTCCAGATCAGTCCCGTCCTGTCCAGTTCCATCCAGTCCAGTCCAGTCCCGTACAGTCCAGTCCCGTCCAGTCCGGTACAGACCAGCCCCGTACGGTCCAGTCCGATCCAGTCCAGTCCCGTCCAGTTCAGTCCCGTCTAGTCCAGCCCCGTTCAGTCCAGCCCAGTCCCACCCAGTCCCACCCAGTCCAGTCACATCCAGTCCGGTCCAGACCAGCCCCATCAAGTCCAGTCCAACCCAGTCCAGTCTCGTCCAGTCAAGCCCAGTCCAATCCCGTTCAGTCCAGCCCCTTCCAGCCCAGTCCATTCCAGCCCCGTCTAGACCAGTCCCGCCCAGTCCAGTCCAAACCCGTCCAGTCTAGTCCCTCCTGTCTGATCCAGAACAGCCCCATCCAGCCCAGTCCCATCCAGTCCAGTCCCGTCCAGCCCAATCAAGGCAAGCTCCATCCAGTCCAATCCCGTCCAGGCCAGTCCAGTCCAGCCCAGTCTCGTAGAGCCCAGTTCCGTCCAATCCAGTCCCACCCAGTCCAGTCCCATCCAGTACTGTTTCGTCCAGTCCAGGCCAGTCCAATCCCGTTCAGTCCAGTCCCTTCCAGCCCAGTCCATTCTAGCCCCATCTAGACCAGTCCCGTGCTGTCCAATCCCGTCCAGCCCAGTCCTGTCCGGTCCAGTCCCGTCTAACCCAGTACAGTCCCGTCCAGACCAGTCCAGGCAAACCCCGTCCAGCCAAGTCCCGTCCAGTCCAGTCCCGTCCAGTCCAGTCCCGTCCAGTCCAGTCCCGTCCAGTCCCGTCCAGCCCAGTACCGTCCAGTCCAGTCAAGGCAAGCCCAGTCAAGGCAAGCCCCGTCCAGTCCAGTCTTGTCCAGCCAAGTCCCGTCCAGTCCAGTCCCGTCCAGTTCAGTACCGTCCAGTCCAGTTCAGTCCCGTCCAGTCCAGTACAGTCCCATCCAGTCCGGTCCAGACCAGCCCCGTCCCGACCATTACAATCAAGTCCAGTCCCATTCAGTCCAGCCCCGTCCAGTCCAGCCCCGTCCAGTCCAGCCCCGTCCAGTCCAGTCCAGTCTTGTCCAGTCCGATCAAGAACAGCCCCGTCCAGTCCAGTCCAAACCAGTCCAGTCCCGTCCAGTTTAGTCCAGTCCAGTCCAGTCCCGTCCAGTTCGTCCAGTCCAGTCCCGTCCAATCCAGTCCAGTCCCGTCCAGTTCAGTCCCGTCCTGTCCAGCCCAATCAAGGCAAGCTCCGTCCGGTCCAGCCCAGTCTCGTACAGTCCAGTTCCGTCCAATCCAGTCCCATCCAGTCCTGTCTCGCCCAGTCCAGCCCAGTCCAATCCCGTTCAGTCCAGTCCCTTCCAGCCCAGTCCATTCTAGCCCCATCTAGACCAGTCCCGT
Source organism: Eumerus sabulonum (assembly GCA_951905685.1). Lineage (NCBI taxonomy): Eukaryota > Metazoa > Arthropoda > Insecta > Diptera > Syrphidae > Eumerus > Eumerus sabulonum. The sequence continues at coordinate 238,156,562 of OX645060.1, forward strand.
CCAGTCCAGTCCCTCCAGTCCGATCCAGAACAGCCCCATCCAGCCTAGTCCCATCCAGTCCAGTCCCGTCCAGCCCAATCAAGCCAAGCCCCGTCCAGTCCAATCCCGTCCAGGCCAGTCCAGTCCAGCCCAGTCTCGTACAGCCCAGTTCCGTCCAATCCAGTCCCACCCAGTCCAGACCCATCCAGTCCTGTCTCGTCCAGTCCAGCCCAGTCCAATCCCGTTCAGTCCAGTCCAGGCCAGCCCCGTGCTGTCCAATCCCGTCCAGCCCAGTCCAGTCCCGTCCAGTCCCGTCCAGACCAGTCCAGGCCAACATTTCCAACAAGGTCACTGACCTTTTCAACAAGGTCACTGACCTTTTCAACAAGGTCACTGACCTTTCCAACAAGGTCATTGACCTTTCCAACAAGGTCATTGACCTTTTCAACAAGGTCACTGAACTTTTCAACAAGGTCACTGACCTTTTCAACAAGGTCACTGACCTTTTCAACAAGGTCACTGACCTTTTCAACAAGGTCACTGACCTTTTCAACAAGGTCACTGAACTTTTCAACAAGGTCACTGACCTTTTCAACAAGGTCACTGACCTTTTCAACAAGGTCACTGAACTTTTCAACAAGGTCACTGAACTTTTCAACAAGGTCACTGACCTTTTCAACAAGGTCACTGATCTTTTCAACAAGGTCACTGAACTTTTCAACAAGGGCACTGACCATTTCAACAAAGTCGCTGACCTTTTCAACAAGGTCACTGACCTTTCTGTAAAGGGACTGGACGGGGCTGGCCTGAACGGGACTGGACAGGGCTGGACGGGACTGGACTGGACGGGACTGGACTGGACGGGACTGGACTGGACGGGACCGGACTGGACGGGACTGGACTGGACGGGACTGGACTGGACGGGCTTGGACTTCATGGGTCTGAACTGGACTGGTCTGGACTCCGTGGGACTGAACTGGACGGGACTGGACTGGACGGGACTGGGCTAGACGGGACTGGTCTAGACGGGACGGGACTGAACTGGACGGGACAGGACAGGACGTGACTGAACTGGACGGAACTGGACTGGACGGAACTGGACTGGACGGGACCGGACTGCATTGGACTGGACCGGACGGGACTGGACTGGACGGGGTTGGCCTGGACTGGTCTGGACGGGACTGTACTGGGCTGGACGGGACTGGACCGGACAGGACTGGGCTGGACTGGATTGGACAGCACAGGGCTGGCCTGGACTGGACTGAACGGGACTTCGTGGGACTGTCCTGGACGGAACTGGACTGGACAAGACTGGGCTGGACTGGACTGGACAGGACTGATCTGGACGGGACTGGACGGGATTAGACGGGACTGGACGGGACTGGACTGGACGGGACTGGACTGAACGGGACTGGACTGGACGGGACTGGAGTGGACGGGACTGGACCGGATTGGACTGGTCTGGACGAGGCTGGTCTGGACCGGACTGGTCGGGACTGGACTGGACGGGGCTGGTCTGAACGGGACTGGACTGGACTCGACTGCGTGGGACTGGACTGGACTGGATGGGACTGTGTTAGACAGGACTGGACTGGATTGGACTGGACTGGACGGGGTTCTTCTGGACCGGACTGGATGGGAATGGACTGGGTGGGACTGGACTGGTTGGAACTGGACTGGTTGGAACTGGACTGGTTGGAACTGGACTGGACAAGACTGGGCAGGACTGGACAGGACTGGACGGGACTGGACGGGACTGGACGGGACTGGACTGGACGGGACTGGACCGGACTGGACTGAACGGAACTTGACGGGACTGTACTGGACGGAACTGGACGGGCTTGGACTGCACGGGTCTGGACTGGACTGGACTGCGTGGGACTGGACTAGACGGGGCTGGATTTGACGGGACTGGGCTAGATGGGACTGGACTGGATGGGGCTGGACTGCACTGCGTGGTGCGGGACTGGACAGGACTGGACTGGACGGGACTGGAATGGACTGGGCTGGAAGGGACTGGACTGAACGGGATTGGACTGGGCTGGACTCGACGAGACTGGACTGGATTGGACTGGACTAGATGGGGCTTGTCTGGACCGGACTGGATGGGACTGGCCTGGACGGGATTGGACTGGACGGAGCTTGTCTTGATTGGGCTGGACGGGACTGGACTGGATGGGACTGGGCTGGATGGGGCTTTTCTGGATCGGACTGGAGGGACTGGACTGGACGGGTTTGGACTGGACTGGGCGGGACTGGTCTAGACGGGGCTGGAATGGACTGGGCTGGAAGGGACTGGACTGAACGGGATTGGACTGGGCTGGACTGGACGAGACTGGACTGGACTGGATGGGGCTGGTCTGGACCGGACTGGATGGGACTGGACTGGGTGGGACTGGGCTGGACGGGGTTGGCCTGGACTGGTCTGGACGGGATTGGACTGGGCTGGACGGGATTGGACAGCGCGGGGCTGGCCTGAACTGGACTGAACGGGACTTCGTGGGACTGTCCTGGACGGAACTGGACTGGACAAGACTGGACGGGATTGGACTGGGCTGGACGGGATTGGACAGCGCGGGGCTGGCCTGGACTGGACAGGACTGATCTGGACGGGACTGGACGGGATTGGACGGGACTGGACGGGACTGGACTGGACGGGACCGGACTGGGCGGGACTGGAGTGGACGGGACTGGACCGGATTGGACTGGTCTGGACGAGGCTGGTCTGGACCGGACTGGACTGGACTCGACTGCGTGGGACTGGACTGGACTGGATGGGACTGTGTTAGACAGGACTGGACTGGATTGGACTGGACTGGACGGGGCTCTTCTGGACCGGACTGGATGGGAATGGACTGGGTGGGACTGGACTGGTTGGAACTGGTCTGGTTGGAACTGGACTGGTTGGAACTGGACTGGTTGGAACTGGACTGGACAAGACTGGGCAGGACTGAACAGGACTGGACGGGACTGGACGGGACTGGAACGGACTGGACTGAACGGAACTTGACGGGACTGTACTGGACGGAACTGGACGGGCTTGGACTGCACGGGTCTGGACTGGACTGGACTGCATGGTGCTGGACTAGACGGGGCTGGATTTGACGAGACTGGGCTAGATGGGACTGGACTGGATGGGGCTGGACTGCACTGCATGGTGCGGGACTGGACAGGACTGGACTGGAATGGACTGGGCTGGAAGGGACTGGACTGAGCGAGATTGGACTGGGCTGGACTGGACGAGACTGGACTGGATTGGACTGGACTAGATGGGGCTTGTCTGGACCGGACTGGATGGGACTGGACTGGTCGGGACTGGAATGGACGGAACTGGACTGGATCGGACTGTACAGGACGGGGCTGGTGTGGACCGGACTGGATGGGACGGGACTGGGTGGGACTGGGCTGGACGGAACTGGACTGGACAAGACTGAGCTGGACTGGAGTGGACTGGACGGGAGTGGGTTGAATGAGACTGGACTGGACGAGGCTTGCCTTGACTGGGCTGGACGGAACTGGACTGGATGGGAGTGACTGGACGGGACTGGACTGGACGGGAATGGACGGTACCTGACTGGAATGGAGGGGACGGGACTGGGCTGTACAGAATTGGGGTGGACTGGGCCGGACTATACTGGACGATACTGGCCTAGACGGGAGTGGACTGGACGGGACTGGACTAGAGGGGACTGGACTGGACTAGATGGGACTGTACTGGACGAAGCTGGACTAGGTCGGACCCCACCCAGTCCTGGTAGGCCCACCCAGGACTGGGCGGGATTGGCTTGGACTGGACTGAACGGGATTGGACTGGACTGGACGCAACTGGACTGGACGAGGCTGGCCTTTACTGGGCTGGATGGTATTTGGCTGGTTTGACTGGGACTGGATGGGACTGTTCTGGATAGGACTTGACTGTCCAACCCAGGACTGATCCGGACTGGACTGGACTGGACGGGACCGGACTGGACGGGACTGGACTAGACGGTACTGGACTGGACTGGACGGGGCTGGCTTGGACCGGACTGGACGGGATTGGACTGGGCTGGACTGGACTGGACAGGACTGGACTGAATTGGACTGGACTAGACGGGGCTGGTCGGGGCCGGACTGGATGGGACTGGACTTGGTGGGACTGGACTGGACGGAACTGGACTGGACGGAACTGGACTGTACTAGACTGGGCTGGACGGGGCTTGCCTTGACTGGGCTGGACGGGACTGGACTGGACGGGACTGAACTGGACGGGACTGGACAGGACGGGACTGGGCTGGACAGTACTGGACTGTACTAAACTGGACAGGTCTGGACTGGACTGGGCGAGACTGGACTGGACGAGACTGGACTGGGCGAGGCTGGACTGGACGAGACTGGACTGGACGAGACTGGACTGGACGAGACTGGACTGGACAATACTGGACTGGACTGGATTGGACTGGACTGGACGGGGCCGTTCTGGATCGGACTGGACGGGACTGGACTGGACTGGTCTGTACGGGACTGGTCTAGACGGGGCTGGTCTGGACCGGCCTGAGTGGGACTGGACTGGGTGGGAATAGACTGGACGGAACTGGACTGGACAAGACTGGGCTGGACTGGACTAGCCTGGACGGGAGTGGGTTTAACGAGACTGGACTGGACGAGGCTTGCCTTGACTGGGCTGGACGGAACTGGATTGGATGGGAGTGACTGGACGGGACTGGACTGGACGGAACTGGATTGGACAAGACTGGGCTGGACTGGACTAGCCTGGACGGGACTGGGCTGGACAGTACTGGACTGGACTAGACGAGACTGGACTGGACGATACTGGACTGGAAGAGACTGGTCTGGATTGGGCTGGACTAGACGGGGCTGCTCTGGACCGGACTGTATGGGACTGGACTGGGTGGGAATGGACTGGACGGAACTGGACTGGACAAGACTGGGCTGGACTGGAGTGGACTGGACGGGAGTGGGCTGGACAGTACTGGACTGTACTAAACTGGACAGGACTGGACGAGACTGATTGAATCGAGAAGCTTTTTGTTGGCAAGTATACTACGGGCCGAGGAGGGACGCCGCGAAATAAACATTCGATGGCGTTGAGTGTTATTGCAATCCGAACTCGCTCATCGTGCGCCAGAGTCCAACACACTAACCACTGTGCCACGACGCCCTCTGGTCGACTTAGGAGAAACAAAATATCTTACAATATCTATACCAAACTTTGGTGCAGTTCCCACAGAATCTGTAACCCTGAATTTGCTTGCCAAACGGCCTATGGTTGTTTCAAATATTCTACAAAACCCAATACATATTTCAAAGAGGAAAAAACGAATTTTGATAATTTAATTTCTCTTAATCTACTACCATCGCTCACATCAATCTATTCCAATCCGATTGACAACTTACTGTCATTGATGTGTTGTCAACTCTTAGCTGACGTGACTGTATTTGACGCCGATTTACCACTTGAATTGACTTGCACTCTAAAGTAAAACTTCTCAAAAAACATCTTCCAAAATGTTCGATATTCAAACACACATGGTTAGCCCTTAGACCAACTCCCAAGTACACTAGCTTACCAATTTAATTCCTTTCAATATTCCAGGACTTTGACGGCCAGCATAAAGCCGAGAAATACTCGCGATTCATCATCACACTCTTCGGCATCGTTGGATTAATCTGGGGTGCAATTATCCAGCAATTCTCTCAAACAGTGTGCATTCTTGGTGCTGGTTTTCTCCTAGCCACACTTGTAAGCCATCAAATCCTTTTCGTTTTGCATAAAAATGCGAATAACCATTCACTTTCAGCTGACGGTGCCACCATGGCCGATTTACAGGCGTCGCCCATTGAGTTGGCAAAAACCACGTCAGGAGGCGAGTCCCAACGGTGACGATGCAAAGAAGAAGAATAAAAAACACGTTAGTTTCTAAGAGAATATTCCAACTTCATACGAGAAGTCAAAGTGAAAAATACAAATTTAATTTCTATCGTAACACGGCTCTTTATTAGCCGGATTCTAGGCCGGTCTTTTATACGACTTGAGCTCATTGTGGTCATAGTATTTGTGGATAAGGTCGTACATATTCGAGAAGAAATACATCAGGTTGTCGTACTGGCCATTGTACGGTGCGGTTGAGCTGGTATCCTCTTCGTTATGGTCCATTAGTTGGGTGGTTTTGAAGCAGTCATCGCAGATTTCCAAGTTGTCTAGTCCACGGTAGTTTTTGTTCAATCCCCACGCGTTCATGTGCACTTCGAGCATGAACTGATGAACAGCTTCGATCGTTGCCAGGTACCAGCGGGGACTGCCCTTTTGATGTCGCCAGAATTGAGAAAATCTGTTTTGTAGCACCACAGGTCGGAGGCTACACACGCGTTTGTCTTTGTATATCCCTCGGCTTTGATTCCAGGTACTGTCAATAAATACTGCTCGTTTCACAGGTAAATTGTCAAAGGTATAGGCGCGCGTTTCTAATTTCTCATCTCTTCCATCGTCTATCATGACCTCAGGCACTCGTTTCCGCAACAGGGTTCCCATGTTATAACCATATGGCATTCCGTAGTTATTATCCGTTTGCAGTTTTACATTTTTGTCAAACAATTGCCCCACGGTGATGCTTTCTGCTCCCGGAAATATCAGGACCACACCGTCTTCCTGTGAGTAATCGGGTATGTCGGGATATGTATATATCCGACACGAGCCTGGAGCTAGGACGGCCGCATGGATAGCTGTACTCTTACCATCGATTTCCTTCTTGTGCTTGATGATGTCAATCTTCACCGGCAACTTGACCTTGGGCAGGATCTTGTCCAGATCTCCAACGGGAACGTAGCAATTGTAGCAGAAAAACTTTCGCGATCGGTAACAGATGGAACACTGGTGACGGCCATCAATCGTGTCAAGCACCGAATTGTCAGCGATTTTCATGTCCACGAAAGGATACTTGCGGGGTGCAAGTACCATTTCAAGTGCGTGACTCATGCGTCTATTCAATAGATGCGATTTACCTCCTTCCAAATTACTCATCCGTTTTAAATTTTAAATGAAATTATATGATTTCACCAGGGATTATCTTATATGTTGATAGTCCCTGGATGCCACTTTCCTCACGACAACTGTCATTGCTCCCAGCTGATTGCTGTCAATGTCGCTACTTTGGTTTGGCGTATTTAAAAGAGTTCGCTGGGTATATGGAGGTCGAAGTTGCACGATCTTGTTTGGTAATTACTTAAAAAAAAGTTTAGGAAATGAATGGTGTCGCATTGCTTATGATTATAGGCTGAGATGTTTTATGTATATTAACATGCGCGCAGAGGACTAATGTTTACATTTGTTTCGTATGGCGTTCAGGTTTCCAGTCTATGTAGAAAGTTCATAAAACCGGAAGTCAACTTTACATGGAATGGTAATTGTTCATCTAATTTAAACCGGGTTATGATAGGTTTAGTGATGGGTCATTAAATGTAACCATTGGTTAAGTGGGCTAAAAAAGTAAATTTAACTCTATTTAGTTGGCGTTTCAAAGATGTTTTTCTAATTTTAAAAGTAAGTTTTGGGGAAATTCTTGAGTTATCTGATTAGTTAAGGGTGCATTGGAAATAAATAGTTACTCACGACACTCGATCACAATCAATGTCTGAGGCGGCATCATAGTAACGGGTGAGCTTGCAACTCGTATCTTTCAGTCATGGTAGTCATTAACCAAATATCTGAGCAATGTACCCCTGTATCTCTCCAGGGGGAGATCACCCTTAAATATTCCAAGCCTGGAGGTTTGTAAATGTCTAGTAGATAAAACCAGGTGGTAAACGACTAAGGTATTGGCCCGCAAAATATCTCATCGATATTTTGCCATTCCAGTCGAACATCTATTAACTCTATTAGTAAGTCATACCTCGTGGGGCCGCTTGAGGATGTCTATACGAAAGGCTATGGCTCGGAAAGCCATACCTGGGAAAAACCGATATGCCAAAAAAACCGAAAAAAGCTTAAGACTATTGTGGTACAACATCCACAATAGAGTTGGGTAGTTCCGGACATGTATAGTTCACGGAACTATGTCCTCTCTCGGACACATGTCCTCTCGTTCCGCAAATTGAACGAAAATAGTTCCATAGTTCCATTCAACCCTTATTCATCAATCACATATGTACAAGAAGAAAAAAAAAAAACATAAATGCAACGAACATGCTTCTCATACGGTATGAATTATACCCCGTAGTTTTCACGAAACCCAAAAGTATGGAGATGTGGCGATAAAGCTCGAACAGTTGGTGTACACTGTACATCACACTGGAACTGAAATGAAGAAAAGAAATGAAAGAATATAATGCCCGCACCGCATTTCGTGAACGAATGTCATACATGTATGTATGCATTCAGGTCCGGACATGGACATGGTTTGCTAGTTCAATATCGGTGCGAGTACGCATACAGGTTCGGACATGGACATGGTTTGCTAGTTCCATATCGGTGCGATAATACATTTAGTTCCGGACATGGACATGTTTTTGATAGTTCCGATAGGTCCGAGTATACACTTAGTTCCGGACATGGACATGTTTTTGCTAGTTCCATATCGGTCCGAGTATACATTTAGTTCCGGACATGGACATGTTTTTGCTAGTTCCATATCGTTGCGAGTAATGAGTATGCATTCAGGTCCATGGCGATTGAAGAACAGGCGAAACGTATTGGTCTTGAGGTCAATGAGGACAAAACGAAGTATATGCTGTCAAGCAAAAACCAATCCGACGCTCACTACCTGGGACAAAATATAACAATTGACAGCTACAATTTCGAGGTAGTTAAGGAGTTTGTCTACCTCGGAGCAAACGTAAATTCCACAAATGACACCACAGTGGAGATCCGGCATAGAATCGCCCTTGGCAACCGCTGCTACTTCGGCTTGTCCAAACAGCTGGGGTCAAAACTCCTCACTCGAAAGACCAAAGTCATGCTTTACAAAACGCTCGTTCTGCCAGTCTTGCTGTACGGAGCCGAAAGCTGGACGATAAGCAGGACAGCGGAGCTGATTTTGGGTTCTTTCGAAAGAAAAATTCTGCGCCGGATATTTGGTCCTGTCTGTGAGGAAGGTGAATGGAGAAAAAGACACAACCGCGAACTCTACGAGCTCTACCAAGATGTGGATGTAGTCCGGAAGGCAAGGATCCGTCGACTGCACTGGCTCGGCCACATCGAGCGCATGGACATCAACGCTCCAGCTCAGAGGGTCTTCGACTCCGAGCCTCCTGGTTCGAGAAGAAGAGGAAGACCGAACCTCCGGTATAAAGACCAAGTAATCGCGGATGTAAGACATCTTGGTCTTGACAACTGGAAGCAGCGTGCCCGGGACCGTCAAGGATGGAAGGCAGCTATAGCTCAGGCTCAGATCCTCCATGGATCGCTGGCCTGATAAGTAAGTAAGTAAGTGATGCACTGTCATTTGATTTCTTTAACAACATTCTTGAAAATATCGTGCCGGACTCTGCGGCCAATACAAGAGGTACGATCTAGTTCAAGTCCACACAATTGCTTGCCTACGCAAATGATATTGACGTAATTGAACGGACAAAGCGAGACGTCAATGAGGCGTTTGCAAGCATTGAAGCAGAAGCGGGTAAAATGGGTCTAAGTGTAAATGGGGACAAGACCAAATATATGCTCTCATCAAAGAAAGACGCGCAATATCGACGTCTCGGTCAGAACGTCACCTTCGGCAGATATATTTTTGAAGTAGTCAAGGACTTCGTCTACCTTGGCTCGATAGTGACAAGCAGCAATGACACCAGCGCTGAAATAAAACGCAGAATAACTCTAGCCAACCGCTGCTTCTTTGGGCTTAAGAGGCAACTGAGTACTAGAGCCCTCTCTCGAAAAACTAAGGTATCCGTCTACAAAACCTTAATCATCCCGGTCCTCCTCTACGGCACTGATGATTGGACTTTATCAAAAGCGGAAAAGCGGGCGCCATACAACAAAAGCCGCCACAAACGACTCGGTTCTCATTTGATTTCTAATTTTATTGCTTCGAAACTGTTCTTGTTTGTATAATATTACACCTTAAATACTAACTGTAATTTAATTCCTATACATCCTCTAATGTAATCTTAATCATCATCATCGTAATCACCGCCTCTAGGACCGGCGAACGGTTCTGGCCTCCTCCAGAACCAACCACTGTGTGTTTATGTATAAATTTGAATGTAATAGAGAACGAAATAGATAAAACAAAAAAAACCAAGTATGCATGCACTATCTATCGTGCGCGGCAGCTTCCATAGTAAGTCAGGATGCAATTCACGTTAACAATACTCCTAGTGTCACTACAAAACTACAGCGAAATAGAAATGGATAAGTGCCCGCAAGATGGCAGGAAATTAGCGTAGCTACCTGCACAGTGAGTGCGCGTAGATGGTTCTCGTTCATTCCTTACATTATAGAATAATCAATGCATGTAGTAAAATATGGTACGTTTTTTCAGTGTATGTTTAAAAAATATTTAAATCACGTTTAGATATACGCTTGATTCGCAGTCGCTACGGCATTAAGACTGATCATCGGTAAGCTCTAGAAACTGTGTGCATACGTCGCGACTGCAATCGCCCTTGTTGTTGAAGACGAACTTGTAGTATTGTCCATCGGCGCATATCGCTAAAAGACAATCAAATAAACCGTCAGAGAAAAAGGGAAACAAACATGAGTATCATGGCAATAATGTACCTATAACAGAGTTGGGTTCACATCCAAACGCGCAGACGCACGGCGGTCCTTGCGGAATGGAGAATTTCACAAAGCTCCATTGGCTGGAGAAGTATTTTGGTATGATAGGAAGTGAAGATTCTTTTGGCTTGGGCTCTTCTAAATTAAATACGTGAATGGTTCCATGGTCTGATGAAACCACTAGCATTGTCGACTGATGGTTAAAGTTGATACAGTAGATAGTTGCCTACAATCATTTCCCCCAAAAAATACTCTAAAGATAAGTTTTCAAAAACAATTTTCGTGTGAATCATACCTGATTACTGCCGCGTCGCAATTCGGTGACCTTTTCACCATTGTCTGTATCGAATATGCGAATCAATGTGCCTTTTTCGCTGGCCGTAGCCAGTCTGGTGCCTTGTAGATTCAATGCGATGCAACTGATAGCAGCCTCGTGTGCGACAACACCCAGTGGAGCTCGTTCCGTGTTGGCCAAATCTACAATCTACCGGAAATGAGGAGAAGCAAACGTAGTATCATCACTTTTCTTTTCATCCTCACCTGAACGTGTCCGGTTCGTCGGCCGGGGAAAGCCAATAGACTCTTATTGCTATGCGGACAAAGAACGCATAAACCCAACGGATTCGTGCTTGTCTCAAACACATGCAACTGCTTCGGTTGCTGCGTAAATGTGTACACCTTGATGACACCCTCAAGCACGACAACTATTCGATCGCGACGTAAACGAACCGCTTTCACCGGCTGATTGAAATCCAACGAGATCGCAGGCGCTTTCTTCAAATCATCCCAAATGATAACCTTGTTCGGCGGATACAATGGACGGATGCCGCCGCCAACCAAGGCCAGGTAATTGCAACGAAACAACATCTCGACATGACTTAATCCTCCCTCGGGAAAATACTGCCGTTCCTTCTCCTTAAGCGGATCGCAATTGTATACACGAAATCCCGTGTCCGTGGCACACGCAAAACAGCCTACAATCAACCAAAGACAAATCAAATCAACCATCACACAGTCCATGCTGCTATCGTGTCCGGTAACTAACCTTGATCTTGATTAAATCCCGCATAGAGGAGGCCATTGCCGTACGGGTTCCTGGTCACTAAATTCATTTTCTCTTCTCACTTTTTCCCTCTGCAACTACAAATGTATATTCACTTAGCGTATCATCAAAATACAAAAATCGAATCTATTTATCACAAGCAACACAGAGCGGTCGGATGACGAGATTGTTTTCGCGTACAAACATTCAAGTGCACTTCGAATGGTATTGGTATCGGTCGGAATTGTCGGGTAATTTTTTCACGATCGGAGCGGATTTACTTTGCAAACAAAAAAATGATAACAAATAAAAAAATGTTCTGTTGCTGCGTTGTTTCCAGTGCGAATTGCTCGACATCACTCGGATGCGTTTTTTCGCTGCAGTTGGCGCAGATTGACAGCTGGAGAATGAGTTGGTGGGTGGAACGAAATCGATGACAGCTCGGACAGGGTGACGATGAAGGTTTAAATGGAAATTTTCTTTCTTTTAGTAAGAAATCATAATTTGTATAGACCTCGGGACACTAAAGGTTTGGCACTTAATCTTTTTTTTTTTAAAGTTTAAAGATATTTTTTTATATCGTTAATAGTTGTCAATTTCTAATGGGAGACTTTCGACAGCTAACGTGTGGTTCGTGACATGTGTCAGCCAGCGCAGTCAGCGTTGCCATTTGATCTCGGATTAAGCTAGACCCAAACAACACTTAAAAAATTATTGAATTTTATGATACGAGCGTTGCTACTTAAGTTTTAACGCAGACAAATAAAAATTTAATGTCGAAATGGTTTTATTACTTACTTACTTATTTAATACACGCCCGGCGCGACTATCCTCCTTGTCGTGGTGTTGGGGCTTATACTGGCCCGGTATACCATGTCAAACAACATGGTCTCCAGGCCGAGAACCAAGGGAGAGTCAACCCTATTCCAGTGGTGGTATGAGCTATTTGAAATCGTGCCTAATGATGAAAGGTTTATTTCCGACCGCTAACGAGCTCCCTTAGGTGCACAGGCGTGGCCTATTCAAATGCCTTACTCCGATACTCGGCGGCTCTGTCGGAGTGGACCTATACTTCCGGCCGTACTCGTGGGAACAAGATTCCAAATATAAATAAAAATTCAGAAAAGGGAAACAATAAGGAAGAGCTCGCTCTCGAGTCGGTGACAGACGCACTATATGCCGTGGCCGCTGGCAGAGAGGAAGAGGCTAATGGAAGGGGATCCAGTGTGTTAGACGAGGACGTCTCCAAAGAATTAGAGGAGGAATTACTCGCTGATTCTGAAGAGGTAGCCCAGGAAGGTGTGACATGGAAAAAGGAGGCCAAGAAGGCCATGAAGCTAACTCAAGGTAAGCTGAGGCTTAAGGAGTACAAAAAAGCCGTACACCTTAAGCGCATACTTGAGGAAAACGGCGTTCCCTTGCTCTCCAAATTTGGAGAAGAAGAAGCTCGTATGGGCCGAGGAGGTGAATGCCAAGGATGTCCTAACGAGACCAAGGACTGACAAGGGCACGTCCAGCAAAAAAACCAGAGAGGGCAACGGTGAGATAAACACAAAAAAAACCCCAACGAGGAGGGAGCGAAAGACCGGGCCAGTTGGAACCGTAACCGATAAGGCGGGTTCCAGCTGTACCCGAAAGTGGAAGCTTGAAGATCAAGGGTACGAAAGGACTGCTAAGGCAGGTCCTAAAAAAGTAGCCCGTACCATGGTCGATAAGACCGGTAGAGGTAACCCAGAAACCGTGCCAGCTTCCAAAAAAAGAGAGGGTTTCATGGCGAAGAGGGTAAGATCCCAGGAGGAAGCCAGCAATCCAGCAAAAAGAGTGAGGTTCAACATTACGGTGCAGTTCGGCGGGCTGCTCGGAATGCCCTATAGCTAACTTATCCTCTGAGACTCATGAAGAAGGCGCAGCCTGGTGGTACGGCAGCTGTGGTGAAGGGGAGTACTACTGCAAAAGAAGGTAGTGCAAATAAACCTCCTTCACAGTAAGGCCGCATCAGCCAATCTTATTCTGCTTCTGAACAAGGAGCAGCTTAATGTGGCCCTTATCCAAGAACCATGCATCATCCATACTCGGGTTACGCGATTAGGGTAATCGAAATACAGCCAAGTACAGTAGCCAAGGCAAGGTTAGGTTTTGTATCGTTGCTAGCAAAGATCTCCACGTACTAATGTTAACTAATTTCAGCTCGGCTGACCAGACGGTGGTGGAGGTTGCAGGAAAGGAGGGTGCACTCACGATGGCTTCGTTTTACCTACCGCATGACGAAGGCACGGAGATATTAGATATTGATGAATGCCAATGGAGGCCAATGAATGCTATGGTGTCGGCGATGGTGATGCGCAACGGCGAGATCGACTTGGCCCGTCTATAATAAGAAAACGACAGAAAATCTGCTGAAGTTCAATAGTGGGAATATTCGACTGGCAATCGGTGCCCTCACTGGGCACTGCATGCTATCTTACCATGCAGCTAGACTAGGGCAGCCCCACAATGGCTTCTGCAGAAGCTGCAGAGGCGAAGAGGAAATTGAATCCATTCGTCACCTGCCGTGCGAATGCCCGACCCTAGCCAAAAAAGGAACGTATTCCTAAGAAGACACTTCCTTTCGGGACTAGAGGAGGTAAGTAAGATTGGGCTGAGCAGAATACTAGGATTCTTATTCTCGTCTGGATGGTTCAGCTTAACGGATAATGTCTAGGTCTCTACAGGCTAAAAATTAACTGGGAACAATGGACTCCACGTAGTCTAGGTGAGCCTCGACTTTTCGTCAGTAGGGCACCCACTTACCTAACCTAGCCTTTAGGCCAATTAGTCTAACATCCTTCCTGCTGCAAAGCATGGAGAGACTGGTAGAGATGCACGTGCGCAAAGTTACCTCCTCTTTCGGAGATACAACATGCTTATCAGTCCGGAGAATCCTGCGAGTTTGCGCTTCAAAATCTAGTTGAAAGAATAGAATGCACACCTTGAAAGGAAAGAGTACGCGCTGGGCATTTTCGTTGATATTGAGGGAGCTTTTGATAATGCACTTTTCGACAGCATGTGTAACACTGCCAGGCGGAATGGCGTAAATGAAGCATTCGTCTTGTGGATCAAAGTAATGCTTGTGCACAGGACATTGACCGCTGATGTTATGGTGCATGGTGGTAGACTCTTTGCTTGATGCTCTCAATGTTTTGGAATCTATGCCCAGGTCTATGCGGATGTTGTCTCCGTTCTTTCTGTCGGCTCATGCTTAGCGGCCGTCGCTCTCAAAGCACGGGCGGCGCTAAGTGATCGGTGTACCAGAAATGGGCTATCCTAAGACCGATGTCGTTCTTTTCTAGAGAAGGAGGAAATATTCTGACATAACTCAGCTGGTACTAAAGGGCACCTCCCTCCCGATGTCCAAGGAAGCTAAGTATCTAGGAGTCATCTTAGATAGCAAGCTTCTTTGGTGAAAGCATTTTAAGCCAAAAACCCGTAAAGCGTTGTCAGCTTTCTGGCAATGCAAAGGAGCTTTTGGCAAAACATGGAGTTTATCCCCGGCAAAGGTCTTCTGGATCTACACGGCAATGATAATCTCATATGCATCGGTTGTCTAGTGGAACAGACTAACACGCAAACACGTCGTAGCTTCTTTCACCAAACTCCAAAGAACGGTTTGTCTCAGCTGTACGAAGGCTTTCCTCAGCGCACCGGGCGCTGCTCTAGATGCTATGCTGAATCTTCCACCTCTTGAAAGCTCTGAAAGCTCTGAAAGCCATGTCTTGTCTGAAGATAAATGGCTTTTGGTACAACTCGAACAGGAAGTACAGTGTGCTTGCGCAAAAATTGTCCTGCGGCCCCTATCTCATGGACATGCCCTCTGATACATTGACACCCGTAACTCTACTGCGCTGTAATTTCACTGTCGAGTTTCCATGGCGTCAGGATTGGCTCTGGCTGGATACTGAACATGGAAAGGATAGTCTCCGCATTTTCACGCATGGCTCCAGGTGTGGGCGGGGTTCGGTGCTGGGTCTTCCTTGAGCGCGAAAACGTCCGACTGCACTTTTCGTTAGAAAAGTATGCATTTCTCTTCCAATCAGAGATATACCCAATCCCAATGCCCATGCACTATGTTGTGAAGCACAGGTGGAGGAGAAAAAGCATATGCGTCTGCAGTGACAGCCAAGATGCGTTCTAAGCAGTGTCCAACCAGCTAACTAGCTCCAAATTTGTGCATGAACTCAAGACCTTCTTGAAAAGAGTCGGTAGAATAAATTCTCTAAGGCTTGTATGGGTTCCAGGTCACTCTGACAGTGAGGAAATCAGATCTCGGATGAACTCGCTAGATTGGGTTCAGAGAAGAGTTCCTAAGAACCTGAACCCGCTCTAGGTCTACCTGTGTCCATGGTAAATTCCTACATTAACGATTGGGTGCTTAATACACAAAACCGTAGATGGAGGGATTATCCATTATCCATATCTGCAAGAAATCCGCAGGGAGAATCAACTGCAGAAGACTTGTGGGAGTCATTACGGGCTAATACCCTTTTGCTAAGCACCTCTGCTTGCTTGGCATCAGTGAGACGCCTACCTGTGCTGCATGTGGCGAAGAGGATGGCACTGCAGAGCATTTTCTTTGTGACTGTCCCGCCTTTGCTCGCGCACGGTGGCGCACCCTTGGGGCCGATGTGCTCTACATCACTGAAGCCCCTTCTAATTTTTCTCCAGGAAACGGGGAAAATACAGCAATGTAAGGTGTCTGTCTGGAGTACAATGGACCAGGAATTGCATCTTAGTGCTCCAACAGATAGCAGAAGCCTTCACCAAAAAAAAAAACTCACTAGTGTCGGGACCAGGTTTCTTCCTATACATTGTGGGCATATGGCAATGAGGTGGAACCGCCTTCATTGACGTTTCCGAAAAAACAAAGCCCGAAGGCTAAAGGGGTAATTCTATTAAGACATTCTTCAAGTTCTTAACGGACATCCAATTGAACAATAATGTCTACTACATCACCCACTAAATTGTACTAGAATACTGTACTCAACTTTCAATGATATTGGCATGACTCTCCCAACGAATTCCAACTGAGCGAAACTAACTCAAGCAACCACTTGTCTTGTGCAGGCCGTCGTCGCCATTACATTTTCGCTGTGATTTATCGTGATGAGTTTGTGTCAAAATACGTTCCGATTATTTTCCAATTATCTCGCAAAAAACCAACCAATTACCAATCAAATGCATAAAATCTTTCAATTTAGTATGCACCACACCTAACAGTATTTCAATGTCATCGAGATCCGTGTGATTAAGTGTCAAATTAGAGTTTTAAAAAAAATCATAATAAAAATTGAATTGCCGTGTCGGCTGTGCGCGAGAAAAGAAAGTTCCACCGTCCGTCGTTGTACCACCGACCACCGTATGTATTCGTAGTGCCTCGGGAGTTTGACAAAACGAATTCGTCACTCCCGTGTTTGAATTAAAAAGGAAAAAAGCAATTCTAGTTGTAGCAAAAGAAAAAATTTGAAAAATCACGTAAGAAAAGCCAAAAACGCTCGAAGGAAATTCGAAAAGTAAAACGAGATTTGCAAGTGCATTGTTGTTCCTTGTATCGTCGTGTCGACGCCACATCTGTACAGTGAGAGGAGGAAGATCATCGGAGGCTGTGTGGTGCGGTTTTCGTAGAGTCGCTTAATCGCTCTGATCCGGGCGCTGTCGTGTTGTTAACTCGTGCCGTTGCTGTGCAAATTGTCGAAATATGTTGCGGTTTTTGAGCAGACGAAAAGTGCGGAACACCTCGGCCATAGACGGCGGCGGCGGAGGTAGTGGTGCAACGAGTAGTCCACAGATCAAGTCCCAGCGGATAACAACAAATAAGAATAAAATCGATTGCCGTGTCATTTTGCTAGACAACACAGATCTGTCCATCGAGCTGTCGGTAAGTTTATTTACGAGAAAGACTCGCACTCATACGTACTCGTTCGAATGAATGGGGGATGAAGAGTTTTAGATTCTTTTTTCGCTGCTGGTTCGTTTGTGCAGATGGGTAGTGCGAAAATTAAGTGGGACAGGTTATTGTGGTTGTTTTTTTCTCCTTCAGGTGGTTCTAGAAACCGGTGCGAGGTCGACAGTCAGTGATTTATTCCACGTATACGAGGAAACGGGGGGAACTTTTCTAATTCGAACGATTTTCTCGCACTTAATCAGATGATCCTAGTCATTGCAAGGGATTCATTTAACCGGAGGTATAACGAATCACTTTCGTTGTACATATTTGCTGGGCAACGAAACTCTATGTCTTGCCTTTGCTCATTTGCATTCGTTGTCTGTACGACTGACGACCGACGACCGATGGCTTCACGGACAAAAGCAATGGAAACAAAAGTAGCAGTGAGATGACGAACGAGGAAAGTCTTTCCGTCACTGTCGCTGTAAATTATGTTTAATTTATGAATTAACCACATTCAAATGGCAATCTCGTGCCAGTTGATATCTAAATATTCCATTTGCTGCACGCATTCGGTTACTTTCTTTGCTCGTTTGGTAGCGGAAGCTACCCGCTTATCATCTGCCACCAAAACCTCTTCTTATTGTGCTTAATAACGAAGACACCAAGTGGAGATCGTCTAAGATGTACGAGCAATAGTACATCAGGTTTTCGTCGGAGCAAATAACGTTAATGGATATATAAAACCGGAAAGCTGCGAGAAAACTTGTTGATTACTTGGTGAAGCGGCCATAATTTAATTATTTCGGCGGCTTTTTTGGGTGGGGTGTGGGAATGACCAGTTAAATGCAATTCACCATGGACACAGAACCCAGATTGGTGTAGAGAGATTTGAATATTAGCTGTTTGGAGTCAGGAAATCGTGGAATTGTCTGCAAAACTAGTTTGAAATGGAACACTTGGTGTGTGGTGTGAAGTGCGAATGCCACTATTGTTGATCGAAGGTACATATTTCGAGCGAGAGTTGTTTATTATTCCAATTGAGTGACAAATATTTTCACAAGAGTTGATCCATCGAACAGGATTTCGCGATTGTGTTCAGCCAAATGCGCGGCTTTTTGTTTGTTTTTTTTTTTTTTCATTTCTTTTGTAAGCCTAAGACGATTCGTTGGTTTGTGTTTATTGTCATTGCTGTTTCGAATTGGAGCTATCGATTGATCAGCTAACAACCAAGTCAATAGGAAACTGATACTGTGTTATCAGGTGTAGCGTGACATGGGAATTTACAGAAAATTGCTAAATGCTTATGGCGAACCGGTCAAATTCCTATAAAGGTCTGTAATTTATTACGGGAACGAGATAAGTCTGGTCTTAATCGCGTTCACCGTGACATAAAGGCTTAAGGGTGTGTCCATGGAGAACTAAGACTTGTTCATTTCACGGACGTTGGGTGACAACGCAACGAATCTACGGAAAAGTGGTGGTACCTTCAATTGCAGAGTCTTTAAACTAGACAGGAGAAGGAAGAAAAGAAAAGAACTCTGCTCTGGACAACCCATCGCCAAAGAAACGTAAGTATTGGATTCGTGGATTTTTCCTCACTAGACGATCTTGATGTCCATATACAGTGTGGGCCAAATAGAAGTTTCTTTTTAAAAATGCAATAAAATTAACAAAATTATTTTTTTGCCATGTGTTATGGCTTTAGTAGTAGGAATAAACATTCCCATTAATAATGAAATGCAACGTCGTTCAAGTGACTGCCTCGGCTGGCTTCGCAGTAGCGCATTCTGTCACCCAATTTTCCAAGACCTTGTTGATGGTTTCGGGCTGTAGCTCACAGATTTCTTCGTGGCTCTATTGGCCTTAAGTGCTTGAATCGTTTCCGGATTGTTGGCATAACATCGGGTCTTCACGGTTCCCAAAAAAAAAAGTACAAAGGTGTCAAATTGCAGCTCCGAGGCCCCCAATTGGCGTCGCCAAGACGGCTGATAACACGGTTTGGAAATTTGGTGCGCAAAAGTTCGGTTGCGGAATGGCGCGCCATCCTGCATAAGCCACTTCTTCTTCTTCTTAACGGGCGCTACAGTTCGGGGTGAACCTGGACCTCAACCAATAAGCCTCTCCACCTAGCACGATCTTTCGCTAGTCTTTTCCAGTGCCGCACACCCACCCAGTTGGTTGAGGTCCCTTTCCACCTGTGCGCGCCACCTTAGGTGCGCCCGTCCTCTATTTGTTCGTCCCTCGAGGATGGATTCAAAGACTCTATGGGCTGGAGCTGTGGTGTACATTCGATCAACATGACCTAGCCATCCTAGTCGTTGGATCCGTAGACGCCTGACTAGACTCATGTCGCTGTACAACCTGTAAAGTTCGTGATTGAATCTTCTCCTCCAACCCCACTCTGTGTTTATAGGACCGAAAATAGCTCGCAGAATCTTTCTCTCGAAACGACCAAGGATTTCTTCATCCGCATAACAGGACCGAGATAATTAAGGTCTTATTTAAGGTCAACTTGGTCGTACGAGAGAGGGCTCTACTTCTCAATTGCCTCTTGAGCCCAAAGAAGCAGCGGTTGGCAAGAGTAATTCTGCGCTTGATTTGGAAACTGGTGTCGTTGTTCCAAGTAACTACGGAGCCGAGGTATATGAAGTCCTTAACTACCTCAAACTTATATCCGCCAATATGCACGTTCTGTCTAAGACGTCGATGGTAAATGTCCTTTTTCGATGACAGCAGATATTTAGCCTTGCCCTCATTAACTGCCAAACCAATTTTTGCCGCCTCCATCTCAATACTAGCAAACGCCTCATTGACATCTCGCTGTGATCTACCTATTATGTCAATATCGTCGGCGTTTGCAAGGAGTTGCGAGGATTTGAAATAGATTGTGCCTCTTGTATTGGCCAGTGATTTTGCACAATCATTTCTAATATGATGTTGAAAAAATCACACGACAGCGCATCGTCCTGTCTAAATTCTTTTTTGACTTCGAAACTATCGGTCAGTTCTGCACCGATTCGGATGGAGCAGCGAGCATTTTCCAGAGCCATCCTGTATAGTCTGATGAGTTTAGCAGGTATGTCAAAGGTAGACATAGCGTTATATAGCTCGTCTCTAATTACGCTGTCGTATGCGGCCTTGAAGTCGACGAATAAATGGTGAGTGTCAACTTGAAATTCATTGGTTTTCTCCAGGATCTGCCGTAATGTGGAGATTTGATCGATGGTGGATTTCCTTGGCCTGAAGCCACACTGATAAAGACCTATCAGCTTATTTACGAACGGTTTCAGACGTTCACACAAAACGGCAGCGAAGATCTTGTATGCGACGTTAAGGAGACTTATTCCTCTGTAGTTGGCGCAGTTAAAGGGGTCTCCTTTTTTTGTGGATCGGGCAAACAACCATATCTTACAGATAAGCCGGTGCGTGCTCCTAACCAGCTCACCCCCAGCTGCTTTGAATAGCTCAACAGAAATTCCATCTGCGCCAGCAGTTCTATTCGACTTGAGTTTCGACATGGCAATCTCAACTTCGCCGAGGTCAGGGGGACGGAATTCTCTGCGATCTTCGTCGTTAAGAAATGAATCATTCTGCCTGACAGCGGTACGTTGGCTGTCATCGCCGTTATACAGTCTGCAGAAGTGTTTTTTCCGAATTCTCAGCATCGACTGCGATTCTACTACTAGATGTCCGTTCTCATCCTTACATCCGAACGTGGTGCCTGCAGTAGAACCTCCCTAAGTTTTCAATCACCCGCTTCTCGTGCTCTTTCTTTTTTCTTTTGAGAAGCTTATGTTTCTCCCTTCTTTTAAGCTCGTAGTGCCCACGAGCCACTCTTGTCTTTTTGTGTAGTGAGTGTATGAGTCCTTCTACACTCGTCATCGAACCAAGTGTTTAGTCGTGGTGGAGCTTTAAGGCCCAGCACTTCCGTTGCTGTGCTCTTTAGGGCTTGTTTGCACAGGTTCCATTGTTGCTCTACTCGGAGAGCTTAAGGGAGCGCGGTTGGCAAAGGCACTGGCGATCTCCGGCGATAGTAGCTTTCCGACGTCGTAGCTTGGTGTTCTAACTCTACTCCGCGGTGTTCGTATTATCCGTTGTCGTATCTTGGCCCTTCGAGATAGTGGTCTGAGACGATGTTCGTTCCTCGGAAAGTACGAACGTCAAGAATAGTGGAGGAGTGTCTGACGTCAATCGCGATGTGATCAATCTGGTTGATGACTGATTGATCTGAGGACCACTAGGTGCCTTTGTGTATATCGAGGTGGGGAAGCCTTGTGCTGGCTAAAAGAAGATTTCTCCCCGTGGCAAGGTCCATCAGCCTGTGTTCATTATCGGATGTGGTGTCATGTAGGCTGTTTGCTCATGACCCGTTCAAAGATGCTTTCTTTACCCAGCTTAGCGTTAAAATCTCCTAGTATGATTTTGGTATCATAGCTGGGGCATTTGGTTTATGTTCTGTCTAGGAGATCAAAGAAATCATCTTTGATGAAGTCATCCTTGTCTTCCGTGGGGGCATGGACACATATGAGGTTGATGTTACAAAAGTTTGCCTTGATGCGGATCGTTATGAGGCGTTCACTCACATACTGGAAGCTAAGGACTTTAGGCCTTAGTCCACCTCTAACAACAAATCCGCATCCAAATAGTCTCTGTCCTCTCTCCTTGTAGCAGTCACCGTAGTATGTAGATATCGCAGCTTTTCACCCGGTCCATTTCATCGCATTTCCTGGATGGCGGTTATGTTCGCTTTATAGCGGTCTAGGGCGTCCGCAAGTTGTTCGGCCGCACGTGATCTGTTTAGAGACCTAACATTCCACGTACAGAACCGAAGGTCCTTGTTTGTTTTTTGTTTTATTATAGGGTCGTCAACAGAGGTCCGTTCTGTTTTTCTATCCGAGGCTGCTTTTGTTTCTGAGCAATTAGTGGCTTTACGCTTTGCTAGACAATAGCCCAACCGACACTAATCCTGTTTGGTGGTGCAGGATACTCGCCATTCGACCTCTTCCGTCAGGCATTTACCTTAAGTAAGGAAATTTCCAGCTAGTACCACGAGGAGGTGAAAGTAGGACCTGACTAGCAGAGCGAGTGTTCAGCTGCAGAGGCTCTTACTCGCTTTTCGTCGGGACAGCATCCATCGGCAGATGCTACCCCTACGAGGCCTTTGCTAGTCCTTTACCTGCATAAGCCACAGATCGTCCAAATCCACGTCTTCAATTGCAGTAAAAAAAAAGTCGGTTATCATGGCTCTGTAACGTCCACCGTTGACCGGAACGTTGTCCCCAGCGTCATTTTCGAAGAAAAATGGTCCAATGATGCTACTAGTCCACAATCCGCACTAAAATGTCACTCTCTGTGGATGCATTGGCTTCTCGACAAAAACGTGGGGGTTTTCCGAGCCCCAGATGTGGCAATTTTGTTTGTTAACGTAGCCGTCGAGATGAAAATGCGCCTCGGCAGAAAAGATGATTTTTCGTCCAAAATCGTTGTCCAATTCAAGTTGCTCTGACACCCAAACTGGTCGCGCACCTTCAATAACTGAGTCTATAGGACCTTGTAAGCGAATAATCTGTGTTCTTTGTGCAGAATTCTCCTCAGGCTAGTGCGTGAAATGTTGAGCTGTTGAGATCGACGACGAGTTGGTTTTCGTGAATTGAGTCTCACACTTTTGGCCAGAGCAGCCACATTCTCATCTGTGCGCACCGTACGACGACGGGGATACCAGCCTCACACACTTTTGCACAAACTTGCGTACATTCATTTCGGCCAACACTTCTTTTCAAAAAACGCACCATTTGTGCTACACAGCACTCATTTTGGAAGTAAGCTTTCAATATTTCCCAAAGTTGTTTAAGCGTAAAGCGACTCATTTCGTTCCACGGAGATATGATTCTGGCTTTCCGTCAAGATTTCGAGCGGGAAACAGCTGTCAGTGTCGATATAACCTGTGATTTAAAAAAAACAAAAAAAAAACCCTAAATGGCCCTTCCCTTATTGAGTAGCTCTAATCCGATTTTGTCAAGCGAACGCGCGTTTGAAAGGAGACTACATTCCGTGTACAAGTTTAGTAATTCTACATTTGCATAAAAAGCTAAAAGCATAGAAAATGGGATGGAGAATCTGCCTCTTCCTCATCATGACAGCCACTGCAATAGTCTTTGTATGACAGTCCCAACCTTGTGGCATGACTTTCTAAATCGCAGTGTCCTGATAGGACTCCAATTAGGCTGCCTACGTGTTTTTAACAGGCTTGTTGCTTTACATTGAAAGTATCTTGGCCAGGTCTGTCCCAGGTCTGTCATGTATCAAGGCCACGCAATATCTCATTGGTCTGTTGCAGCGCCTGCTTCGAGATTTTTTATTTTAGCCTTTCCATTGGTGGATGGATTTCCCCTTTAACATTCGAGATATCCAGTGTGGTGCCCATTCTGGTTAGTTCATTAGCTGGACAGTTACCTGGTATATAATATTATTTTATTTCATTATTGCCGGTTCGAGTGCTTTTATAGCCGCCTGGCTCTCTGTGTAGATGACAATATCACTATAGTCCAGTCCATCGATAGTCCACACCATTGCCTGTCCTGGACCCATCCGTCTATATGTATTTCCAGTGCAGTGCCTTTTCTTTGGAATTAATTCCCCTACCATTGTTGACGGGATTTAGTAGTCCGTGACTTTACTTAAATCACTGTTTTGGCGTAGAATACCAGCGTGCTCTATTTCGGAGAACTTCCAAATGAGCTTTCTTAAGTCGCAACATCGATTTCTTTACCTTTTCCTTGTCAAAAAAATTCCAAGGGGAGTAGGTGAAGAATCGTTTCGAGGGCTGCAGTAGGGGTTATTCGCAGTGCCCCGATTAAAGCGATGCATGCCAACCTTTGTCCTCTGTTTAGAAGTTTGGCATAGTTTAGATCTGACAAGTGCCGTCCACCAGTAGTACATTAATATAAGGCTTAACAACCGCGGTGTACAGCCAGTGCGTGGTATGAGGTTTGATACCTCACCTAGTGCCCAAGCTTTCTTGCAGTTGTATATCGCAGTAGTTGCTTTTTTGATGCGTTCTTCCGCATTCAATCTCCAGTTGAGCTTCCTGTCGAGAATCACGCTGGGTATTTGGCGTGATAAAAAAAGCTTATTAAATACTTTCCAATGCAAGCGACCATGGTCAAAGGCCGGTGACCCTCGACGAACGACTTCAAAGTCTAGATTGATTGCAAACAAGGTAATGCTGAATGGCTGAACAGTTCAATACTGTGGGTTTACGGGCATAGGGATATTCCAGGGAACTGCGCGGCCGATGAACTCGCACGGTTAGGGTCAAGTATACTCAGTCTTCCAACACTTAGAATTTAAAAAGACCAATAAGCTTGTTAAAGCACATGATAAAACTACGAACCTTAGAAGCTACCAACCTTCAATGGAATGGCTTTATCACTAAACAAATCTGGCCTAAGCTAAACTTAGGGCGTATATCTGGGGGCACGGCAGTGCCCCTGCCAAGTCGAGCAAAAAAGCGGCACGGCCGTACCATCCTTTTCTCGTAACATAATAGGCCATTTTCGACCCCCTGTAACTTCGTTGGGGATAGAACTAGAAGTCTGAATTTTCAGTAACCAAGCAAGCACTGCATAGACACGGTATATTTCAAATTTCATTCAATTTGAACAAGTAGTTTAAGAATTATAACTAGTCAAAGTTTCTTAAATTTGTCACTCACTGACTGACTCACTGACTGACTCACTGACTGACTGACTGACCGATCATCAAAAGTCTAAGGCACTTCTAGCAGACGTAGAAGCTTCAAATTTAGAACACAACTAGTGTTAAGTGTATAAACCAAGGAAAAACTAAAATATTTTGCAATTTCGGTTCAGTTTTCTAGATACACCAATTTTAAGTTTTCTAGATACACCAACTGCATAAATAATCCCATAAACGTATATACATAGTACATCAGTGAATGAATCTGTTTGCCTGGATACATATACATAAACAATGGAATAATAAGGGTTGGTAGGCTTACTGTATTCGGTATCGGCGAGTATATACATACGTATGTATGTATTTACGTATCAGAAAGATTTGGTTTTACTTCAAGCATATAACCCATCTATACGTGGTGTGATTTGTTCACTAATACACTTGCACGTGCATTGCATGAATTTGAACAGTGTATATCTGGCATAGGCATTGGTATCAGCGAAATTGTGCCTACGCTGAAGAAATACATACATATGTATGTACATACATAACTGTATGAGGGATACATAGGACGGGTTAGAAATGGGAGATTAGACAAATTTAAAGCAGGTTAACTTTATCACCCAAAATAAATAAATAGATGTGGGTCCTTTAACTCTTCTCGTTGGTCGGAGACATGAAAAGACGATTACTATAGCTCAATTATTTATTTCATTCCTTTCGATAGGAAAGTTACAGAACGACTGCCAACTAATTTTCATCGAAAACAAAAGCAAAGTCACATAAAAAAAACGGGCTCCTCAGATGAATAGAGACACAGTGAATAGAAACACAGTACAGGTGGAATTTGTACTCTGAAGTGTGACGGCGGCGATGATTTGCTCCACTCCTACATTCGGCCATCCTTCAGTTTCTCGACTGCCCTCAGTCGAGTTCATTATCTTGCACATCCTCATCACTCGGAAAATCATCTTCCTCCTCCGTGATCCAGGGCTTCATGCAATCCGCTGCGGTTGATGTCGTGTTCGGCCCTTCATGCTGTCCTACCTTTCGAACGTCGTATCGTTCATTCTTCTTGACCCTCACTACTTCGTAAGGTCCGAAATACTTCGCGTGTAGCTTTAGACCTACACCGAACTGTGTCCTCAGCACAGCAACTAGGTCGCCCATCTTGTACTGCCTGGCCGCTTTTCTCTTTCTGTCGTACGTTTTGCGGTTTTCCTGCTGAATCTTCTCAATCTGCTCCCTCGCGGCTCTCCTAGTTTTTCCTCGCTCGCTCTCAAAGTCATCCCTCATTACTTCTTCTAGTAATGAACGTAGCTCGTGATTCCCTTCCGTTCTCATTATGGTTCCAAACATGAGCTGGAATGGGCTGCGACTAGTGCTTCGTGAAATCGTTGAGTTGATCACCTTCTGGACAGCGCTGGTATGAGTATGCCATTTTTTAGGATCATCAACTGACAACCGGCTGAGGACCTCAATGATGACCCGATTCATACGTTCGACCTGCCCGTTTCCCCTGGGCACGCCGGTCGTCGTCAGTACGTGATGAATGCGATTCACTTCGCAGTAGTCCTTAAAGGCGTTGGAGGTGAATGCTGGTCCACGATCAGAGACGATTCGCACGGGACTCCCGAATACCTCACTCTGGAACTCCAGCTTTCTTATGACCTCCTCAGTTTTAGTCGTCCTTACCGGATATAGCCACACGAATTTCGTAAACGCATCTACTATCACGAAAATGTAGCTGTAGGATTTATTCGTCGATGGCAGGGGTCCCAGGTAGTCCACATGGTAGGTATGTAACGGCACGTCGCTCTTTTCGATGGGGTGTAAGAAGCCTTCTGCCTTTCCGCTCTTCCTAGTGGCCAAAATGCACGCCACACAATTAGCGACGACCTTCTCGATACTGCCCGCCAGTTTCGGAATGTGGTAGTCCTGCTTGAAGATCGCCTCTACTCTTGCGGCACTGATGTGTCCCCGCTCGTGGATGCCCCGTATCAATTCCCTCTGCATAGCCTTAGGCACGACGAGTAGATGTGCCCCTTCCTCGAACTTATAGAGAAGGTCTCCCCGCACCTCGTAGTCTTTATAGGATCCCCTAGCTGTAAGTGTAGCCGTTACTAACGTACAAAACTCATCTTTACCTTGAGCCGCTTTAATCCGGTGTAGGATGCTGTCCTCGATTCTTGCCATCGCCACTGGTGGGTGCCTACTTAGTGCGTCTACGTGTCTCATCGCACTGCCGGCACGATGTACTACCCTCATGTTGTATTCCTGCAGCATTATAGCCCACCTAGCTACCCTTGGACAAAGATCTCTCTTCATCATGGTAGCCTGAAACGCTTTGCAATCCGTGACGATTGTGAACTCTAATCCCAGGAGATACACCCTCAGCTTCTTCAAACATTTCATGATGGCTAGGACCTCAAGCTCGTAGCTAGTATAGTTCGCTTCGGCTGCAGTCGTTTTGAAGCTCAAATAGAACGTGGGATGGAATTTTCCGTCCTCGTGCTTTTGTAGCAAAACCCCTCCATAGCCAATTATGCTTGCATCTGTATGCAACTCCGTCGGTAGCATTTCGTCGAATAATTTCAGCACGGGATCTTTGCATAAGCATGCTTTTAGAGTGTTTACTGCATCGATCTCTTTTTCGCCCATGTGGAACTTGACCTGCTTGCGTAACCAATCAGAGAGCGGCTTTGCAATGATGGAATATCCAGAAACGAACTTCCGGAAAAAACCCGTCAACCCCAGGAAACTCTGTATGTGTTTCACGTTGGCCGGCATCGGGAACTTCTGTACAGCTCTTACTTTCTCCGCAGATGGCTTGATACTTCCGTTCTCTACCACATGTCCAAGGAACTCCACGGCCTTGCACAAAAAACGACATTTCTTCCAGTTGATGATCAATCCGTGCTCTGTAGCGACTTTCAACACTTCCCTAAGCTTCTCCAGTGCCTCTTCAGCGGTCTCCGCGAATATTATAATATCGTCTACGTAAATAAGCAGACATTCCCTTGATACCAGATGTCGAAAAACCTGATTGATGAAACGTTGGAAGGTGGCGGGAGAATTGCACAGCCCAAAGGGCACCTTGAGGAATTCGTAGTGCCCGTTCGGTGTAACAAACGCGGTGTATTTTCTGCTATTTTCCGCAATATCCACGTGGAGAAACCCGTTCTTCAGATCCAATGTTATAAACATCTTTGCGTTCGTCAGCTTCTCTATCACGTCCTCCATGACTGTCATTGGGTATCTGTCCTTTATCATCTTCGCATTCAAGGCCCGATAATCGACGCATAGCCGAAAACTGTCGTCCTTTTTTCTCACGAGCACTATCGGGCTAGCATAGTCCGACCAACTGGGGCAGATTACCCCCTCCTCCAACCATTCTTCTACTTGTTTGGCCACTGCTCTTTGCTCTTGCGGCGCTAGTCTCCGGGCCGTTCGGTGTACTGGAACGTCATCCATCAATGTGATGCTCATCTGCAGACATGACTTTTCTGGTTTCTTTGGTGAATACGACCGAACGATGTCCTCCACGATCTCGCGATATTCCTCGTTGCCTACGTGTAACTTCGCCTCCTCGTCGCTTATTGCTTCTATCTTAGAAATATCGTTTTCTTCGATGTCGTATCCCACCTGATCCACAGTGTCCTTCACGGTTACGCCCTTTATTACCTCTATAGTCCCGTGGTTGAGCAATAAATTAATATTCTTCAGGAAATCCCTTCCCACGAGAACTCTGTCGGAAATCCACTGGTCTGGTACTACCTGGAACCGGACCCAATGGGTTCTTGTGTCCAACTGCACCGCTATTAAGCATGAGCCTAATGTCTTCTTCGAATTGTTTCCGAATCCCACTAACATCATACCTGGTCCTTCCAATTTCGCTCCTTCGATTCTCTTTTGTAACGACTGATGTATAATTGACACATCACTCCCGTTGTCCACGAAAGCGTCATACGGTTTGCCTGCAATAAAGACTCTGATGTGTCTTCCGTCTGAGTGAATCCGTCTCATTTGACGTGCTTCCCCGGATCCAGATGCCGTCTCCCTCTTGACCGGGCAATTCGCAGAAACGTGCCCAAACTCGTTGCAGTGAAAACAGCGCATTCCCCTCGTCCTGTCCGGGCAACTCGCAGCTAAGTGAGACGTTGCCCCGCAATTATGGCATCTCCTTGTCGTTGGTCGCGGTGGCCCTCTTTGATGTGGTGTAGACCTACCGTTACTTCTATTATCAAGCCCCGGTGTTGAGGCTGGTCGTTGCATTCTTTTATAACATTCAAGCTTCCGCTTCAATTCTGCGATGGTCGACGCCTCATACAAAATTGTTTTGTTTTGAACGGAATCCGGAATACCATTTATTATGTACTCTACCAGTGATTGTTCATCGACGGTTCCCTCATTCGATAAGTTCTGCATGGAGTAGACATACTCCAGCATGCTTTCGGTGGGCTTCTTCCTCCGTGCTTCAAGCGAGCGATGGACGTCTATGCTCAGTCGTGAATCAATAAATTCTTCTTCCAATATCGATTTCAATGCTGGATAACTGCAAACGCCTGACCGTGCCTCGATTGCCAGCTTCGCAGCTCCACGCAAAAGCCTTCTCACATACAAGTACTTCTGTATCTCATTCCAGCGGCACACCGTAGCGATTTCCTCAAATTCTTTGATCCACTTCGTAATTGTTTTGCCTGACTCACCGGAAAAATGTTCCAGAGACTCTTCCACTTCCCTGAACACGAAATTATTTTCTGCAGCCATATGGTCCCGTTGCAAATGGTTTGGTTCCTCTTCTGATTCTTGATTTTCGGTTTCCTGGTCAGGTCCAACGTTCTCCTCTTTTTTGATCTCTTCACGTATTTCTGCTGCGGTAATTGTGCTGAACGCTTCACGTATTCTTTCTACTAACTCGACCTTTAGACTATATCTGTAAGACAGATTTTTATTTTTTAAGAACTGCTGCAGCTCGCTGGCCTTCAACTTCAGTAAGTCATCCATTCACTGTCTCGTTGCCCTCCGTAACTTCACTGAGGTGTCGCTTTACTCCCAACCCCTAGTCTGGACCAACACCTCTCTTTACTTCTTTCCTCAAGCCCTTTCCAATCGTTTGCAATCGTCACGCACACCCCTTTCTCCTTCGGCCTTCCACGTGCTTACACACAATGAAAAAAGAATTAAGTTCCCCCCAAAAAAATTGTCCTTTATATCGGTCGTATCCCTGTTGAGCCCCCAGATGTGGGTCCTTTAACTCTTCTCGTTGGTCGGAGACATGAAAAGACGATTACTATAGCTCAATTATTTATTTCATTCCTTTCGATAGGAAAGTTACAGAACGACTGCCAACTAATTTTCATCGAAAACAAAAGCAAAGTCACATAAAAAAAACGGGCTCCTCAGATGAATAGAGACACAGTGAATAGAAACACAGTACAGGTGGAATTTGTACTCTGAAGTGTGACGGCGGCGATGATTTGCTCCACTCCTACATAAATATAATAAAAAGTAAAAAAAGTAATGAAAAGTTTCTTTGGTTTCTTTATGTGTATGTAGTTTCTACCTTCTAGTAAAAAGAAAGTAACTCAGTTTTAAAGAAATGATAAAAGTAACGATCCTCGATATATTATACATACATATGTAAGTAAAGAAAGAAGTGAGAGCACCGTGGCGCAGTGGGTAGTGTGTTGGCCTCTGACACCGATATGACACGGGATGGAATCCCGACAAAGCCATGTCATCGAACGTGTTTTCACGGTGTTTCTCCTCAGCGGGGTTCTAACAAAATCCTCTGTAGTAAAATTGTCATGAAAAGCTTCTCGAAATTCGCCGTTCGGAACCGACAATAAACTGTAGGTCCCTTTCACCTATGGGAAAATGAAATCACACACAACATGGGTGATTGAGAGAAGCTCGGCTTAGGTCCTTCATGGACTGTAACGCCAACATACACACAAACATACATACATCTACAAAAAGGAATGAGATGCCAAGAAAAACATAACTTGTAAAAAAACCAAGTCTCGCAACTCAGATCTTCTACCGTAAAAAGTTGTAAGATCAATGTATTACCAAGTCAGTTAATTTATTCAGTCCCTACTTAAGGGACCTTCTGCCTTGATTGATTACGTAATTAGCTAACCTAACAACATCTTATAGTAACCATACCAATATCAAAATCTTTTATATTTTAAGTAAATAGATTGACTTGGAAATCGCACTAAATAATCTAATTTAATATAATATGTATTACTTGTGAGATATATTGTGTTTTCATGCGATGGCCAGGTCAATCTATTTACTTAAAACATAAAAGATTTTGATATTGGTATAGTCACTATAAGATGTTGTTAGGTTAGCTAATTACGTAATCAATCAAGGCAGAAGGTCCCTTAAGTAGGGACTGAATAAATTAACTGACTTGGTAATACATTGATCTTACAACTTTTTACGGTAGAAGATCTGAGTTGCGAGACTTGGTTTTTTTACAAGTTATGTTTTTCTTGGCATTAGACTTTTTGACAGCCAAAAGGGGAACCCTAAGCACTTAACAGGTGTCATTACAGGTCACTGCAACATTGGCAAACATGCCGCCAAACTAGGGCTACCTGCCAATGACTTCTGCCGCGACTGCATGGATGAGGAGGAAGAGGAATCAATTCATCTCCTCTGCTCATGTTCCTCTTTTGCGAATCGCGCACCCTCCTGCGAAAACTTAAGTGAGTTAGCAGATATAAAGATATCTCAAATCCATCGCTTCATCAGAAGCACTCATTGGTTTCCAGGTGACGGATCTAAGTAGTATGATCCATGTGGTATCACAAAGGACGATTAAAATTAGCCAACAGAAAATAGTTTGTTTTCCATTTGAAAATGCCACTCATCTTTGATGTCTCGGAACAAATCGACTACAGTTCAGACCTTGCACCGTCTGACTACCATTTGTCTACCACCGAGCAAAGGTCGCAGGCAAAATGTTTTGCCGTGTCATCCTCCTCCCAACATGCAGCACAAGTAGACGTCTCACTGATGCCAAGCAGACAGACTTCCACAAGTCTTCTGCAGTCAATTCTCTTTAAGAACAGGAGGAATGCTGCGGATTTCTTGCAGATTCAGGGCATACGCGCCCAGAGCCATTCGTGCAAATGCGAAGAATATCCTTTCCAGGTTCAGTATCCTGCCAGAGACAATCCTGACTCCATGAAAACTTGTCTGTGAAATTACAACGCAGTAGGATAATTAGTATCAATGCTTCCGAAGGCATGTTCATGAGATAGGGGTCGCAGGACATTTCTTGCGCAAGCACGATACATGGCTTTCATGGCAAAGGTTCGTCATAACAACTAGAGCAGCGCCCGGCAAGCTAGGGAAAGCCCCCGTACAGCTGAGACAAACCGTTCTTTGGAGATTGGTGAAAGAGGCTACGACGTGCTTCCGTGTTAGCCTGTTTCACCAAACTACTGATGCATATGAGATTATAGGTATTATCATTGCGATGTAGATCCAGAAGACCTTTGCTGGGGATAAACCCCATGTTTTGCTAAAAGCTCCTTTGCATTGCCAGAAAGCTGACAGCGCTTTGCTTTCTAAGATAACTCCCAAGTACTTAGCTTCCTTGTATACCGGGATGGGAGTGCTTTTTAGTACCAGCTGAGTCATCTCAGAATTTTTCCTTCTTCTCGTGAAGAGAACGACATCGCTCTTAAGAGGATTTACCGACAGCCCATTTCTTGTACACCAACCATCGACCACATTTAGCGCCGCCTGTGCTCTGACATGGACAGTCGCTAAGCATAAGCCGACAGAAAGAACGACGACATCATCCGCATAGGCCTGGGCATATATTACAGAGGCATTGAGAGCATCAAGCAGATAGTCGACCACCATAATAGCGGATACAGGACGCCGCCTTGCGGGAAGCCCCGGGTTTTCCGGATTTGATACATTGGTCGAGGCCTGCATTAGCGGTCAATGTCCTGTGCACAAGCATTGCTTTGTATGTGGGCAAGTGCCAGACTAGCAGTGAAAACTCTTTTGAAAGTAGGAAGCAGATGCCTAATACCTGGCGATTTAAAGCCAAGGGATAAGGTTAAGTCTTTCGTCATCCAATCCTGTGTCGTCATCGCTTTGTGTGAAGAAGCAAAGTCGTGCTGGAATATGTATGATCTGTCCATATTCTAAAACCTCGTTGTTGGCAGCGGCAATAACCCGAAGTCTTTGAGGAAGGATATGAGTTCGCATAACATGTTCCTCGCCGCTCACAGCTTCTGATAGCATGGCAGTAGTTGGAAATTTCGTGTGCCCAATATGGGGAACCTCTGTGGGATATGAACATAGTCATCTATCTTTTTTACAGTTGGTTGTCTTGTTCTTGACCAATATTTTTCGGAGCTTCACGGTGCTTCGTCTTATCGAACTACCTTGCACGGGTAGTTCTCTGTTCCCGGTTTTATGCCGACATTAATTGTCCTCTGCGCATAACATAACATTTATAAGGAATGTCTTTATGGACAACTCAACGGAGTAGGCCCTCGCAATGACTCTCATTGGAATGGGGTTGGGTTGGGTTGGGTTTTTGCCAACGGTCGCTTGTACTTCTTGAATAAATTGCTTATTTCTAATAGGGTCTGAATGTTCCTCATGTTTTTTGGGCTTTATCAGAAATTCTGTATTAAAAATTGATACTTCCGTCTAAATGATCTTCAGGGTGCTCTTCAGGCATCTGTTAGCCAAGACCTCTAGCTTTCGGTCTATGCTGTCAATGTTCGTCTACGTCTCATAGGATGGATTTGACATTCGAGTTGAAGATGCCGAGTTTTAGGGAAGAAGAAAGCTGGTTGAATCTCCATACATTCCTCGATGCATAGTAGGTCGAGCCCGCCTTTTGATGCGCGTCGAAACGTCGAGTTCTGGTCCCCCGTCTATACAGAGCATGCTGCCGAGATAGCAGAACTTGTCAACATCTTCGATCGGAACCCCATTGAGAGGGAGGATTGTCTCGCATTTCGTGCCGACTCTCATCAGCTTCGTTTTAGCGATGTTAATTCTGAGTTCAGCGTTGACGTTGAGCGCATTTAATTTGTGCTGGATGCCAGTGAACGAGTTAGGTATAAGACATATGTCGTCCGCGTAGTCTAAGTCATGTTAAGTTTCTTTGTCAGAGACTACTGGATTCCATGGGGAGCTTCCGAGTTGGTGCGATGAAAAGCAAGGGAGATATAACGCACCCTTGTCTCACTCCTCTAGTGTTTATGAAGGCTGTGCTCTCTTTTCACTTTAAGCGCACCGTGCATGGAGCTTCTCGGTACGATTCGCGTACGAGGTCTATAGTGTTTGAGATCCAAATATTCTCCAAGGCGTTCCAAATAGCATCTCTGCGGACCATATCGAAGGCTTTCTCGGCTCTGTCGACTAAAAGGAAGAAGACCCGTAGTGGAACAGCCACTTGGCAGATTGTTCAGTAATCATTCTCATTGTGGTGTGTGGTCAACACAAGATTGATTAGGTCTAAATCACGTCGAAGGTGTTCCTCGATGGTTGGTGCGATCCTCGAAAGTATCAGAGCGACGAGCAGTTTGTAAATGGTGTTAAAAAGATTGATGCCTCTCCAGTTTTTACACTCACTCAGGTTGCCTTTCTTGGGGATGTTGATGATCAGGCCCTCCTTCCCACTAGTAATAATACCAATGCTTGGAGCTGCCTAATAAGGTTACACAGAACTAGTACTAAGGGCAGGATCAAAGACTGGATTTTAGGTTCTCAACTAGAGCATTGAGCAGAGGAACATAGAATTCGTTTTTGATCGAGTCAATCTCTCCCTTTCTTTGTGGCGACAAAAACGCACATCTGGTCTTCGTAGTCGAATATGGCTTTGACACGGCTTGCTAAAACCAGATTTGATTGCATTTTCCCGCACAATGTTCTAATCAAAAGAGCATTTTCGACGCCATGTTGAGGTTTCTTAATCGAGCATCGCAATATGGCCTTCAAATGGATCATTTTGAGTGTCGAATTGGCCAATGATGACGGTCGCCGGCTTTAGTAATGTCTAGCAAATACCGAATGTCAGAACTTTCCGAAGAGCAACTGTGGACTGCCAAGGTACGTGTGCGGATATCGCGAACACTGTGGAGTCTAGTAGGACCATCAAAATTTGACGCGAGAAACTGCAATCGCAAGAGCCCGCCAGGAACTTCACCGATCGTGTCTTCCTCCAGCTCTCTCAAAAGCCGATGCAAACTGCGTAAACCACAGAACAGCAATGGAGACGTTGTCAAAGCGCCATCAGGGATGCTGCCTCTGATGTATTATGTTTCCAGGCACTACCTGGAGAAACCCCCTTGATTTGATGACGAGTGCAGACAGGTACATGCAGAAAAACAGAATGCGTACATAGCGACGTCGCATCGACGTACGAGAGCTGCTCGTGAGCTCTATGAGCGGAAAAGAAGGAAGGAGCACGCGCTTTTCAGAAGGAAAAAGAAAGAGCATGAGAAGCACGCGATCAAGGAGATGGAGAGATGTTATCGCAGGAACGACGTTCGAAAATTTTACCAAAGAGTAAAACGAATATTTCAGGGTTAAAAAGCCTAGAGCGGGATCCTGCCGAAATGAACACGGAAGCCTTATAGTTGAATCACAATCGATGCTGAGAATATCGAAAGACTACTTCTGCGGACTGTATAACGGCGAAGTTGGTCAAGACCCGTCCACCCGACTTAAACGAAGTTAAAATGGCAACATCAAAACTGAAGTCTCCTAAAGCTGCTGGCGCAGACGGCCTGCATGTCTAGTTCTTTAAAGCAGCTGAAGATGAGTTGGTTGGGAACATGCACCAGCTCATCCGTAAAATATGATCAGAAGAAAGCATGCCCGATAAATGGAATCTCAGCATCGTTTGCCCGGTCCATAAAAAAGGGGAGACCCGTATAACTGCGCCAATTATAGGGGAATAAGTCTCCTAAACATCGTGTATAAGGACTTTTCTGCCGTGCTGTGTGAACGTCTGAAACCATTCGTGGACAATTTGATAGGTTCCTATCAATGTGGCTTCAGCCTAGGAAAATCCACGGTAGACCAAATATTCACACCGCGGCAGATCTTGGAGAACACCCATGAATTTCAGGTCGACACACACCACCTTTTCGTCGATTTTAATGCCGCATATGACAGTGTCTATAGGGATGAGCTATGTAAAGCCATGTTATGTTTTGATATCTCTGCCAAGGTCGTCAGGGTATGCAGGATTACAATGGAGAATTATTGCCGCTCCATTAAGGTTGGTAAGGAGTCAGCCGAGACCTTCGATATCAAAAAAGGATTCAAACAGGTCGACGCACTGTCATGTGATTTTTCAACATCACCCTTGAAAATATCCTCCGGGATTCACTGGCCAATACAAGAGGCAGGATCTATTTCAAGTCTGCACAATTGCTTGCATACGCTGATGACATTGAGGTGATCGGAAGAACGCAGCGAGACGTCAATGAAGCTTTTATGAGCATTAAAGTAGAAGCGACTAAAGTAGGTTTGAAGGTAAACGAGGGCAAAACCAAATATATGCTGTCGTCAAAGAATGACGCGCAACACCGACGTCTCGGCCAGAACGTCACTATTGGCAGCTGTAACTTTGATGGAGTCAAGGATTTCGTCTACCTTGGCTCACTGGTAACAAACAGCAACGACACCAGCAGCGCAGAGAATAGACGCAGAATAGCTCTTGCCAACTGCTGTTGACCTCCGACCCTCTATAAAACCTTAATCATCCCGATCCTCCTCAGCAGCGCAGAGGATGAAGAGACCCTAGGTCGTTTTGAGAGGGAAATTCTGCTTACAATCTTCGGTCCGTTTGTGTTGACAGAGAGTGGAGGAGAAGATACAACAACGAACTGTACGGGCTGTACAGCGACATCTACGGATCCAAAGTCTAAGTTGGCTAGGCTATGTCCCGAAAAGTCTTCGACTCCAACTCGAAAGGACGACGTTACAGGGGACGGCTGGATCTAAGGTGGCACACACAGATGGAAAGGGACCTCAAACAACGGGGCGTGCGAATCTGGAAACAACTGCTAAAAAATCGTGTTAGCTGACAAGGCTTGTTGGTTGAGGCCCAGGTTCACCTGGAACTGTAGCGCCACCTAAAGAAGAAGAAGAAATAGTTGCATATGTGTGGAGCAGGTGAAATTTCCTGTTAAAGAAACACCCGACTAGTCTGATAGTCTAGTGTTGGATCGATCTTTCTCTGACCATCAAGGTGAGAAGGTGGTGCGATAGTGAGGGAGATTTGCTCAATGGTTACGTTCTCTTTGGTAAACCGCTCTCTGGTTCAATATTGATTGCGTATAATCCATCGAGTAAATTAACTAATATTGGAATCCACTAGTGAAGAAGGAACTGAGTGATTAAGTCAACATGTACTCATCCAAACAACATGGTCTCCCTTCCATGCAGCCTATGAATGGAAATATGTACTCACGTTAAATAATGATTCACCCGCGTGCCAGAGTTGCATCGCAAGCACACACAATGTGGAAAACAAAGACAAAAAAATTAAGGAATGCCATATTCCAATGCGTTTGGAAAAAAGAAGAATCACCAAATCCATTGAACGAGACAGTGATAGCGCGATTGCAGCTTATGTAAACTCTTATGCCGAGTAAAAGACCCACTGTTCGACCATATCGTTTACGTTCT
Source organism: Eumerus sabulonum (assembly GCA_951905685.1). Taxonomy (NCBI): domain Eukaryota; kingdom Metazoa; phylum Arthropoda; class Insecta; order Diptera; family Syrphidae; genus Eumerus; species Eumerus sabulonum. The sequence goes on from OX645060.1 coordinate 238,194,614, forward strand.
TCCATTAATTAAGCAACCGCCTCAAAGTAAACATTTAAGCGAAGCGGTGTTATCAGGTAAGCTTGTGGTTGTTTAAGCGAAAAATATTTCCGAGACTGTTTCTAATGGCGAAACGTGTAATCACATCGTGTAACAATGCGTTAAACACTAGCATGTGATTCAATTATAAAATGTAATCGATAAAGTAGGAGAACACGTATAAATACCGTCTACCAATGCATTGATTATCGGCAGCTGAATGAAAGACTAAGTGTAATTGAGTTTCAATTAACTTATCATTAATGATTCATTTTAAAACCGGAAAGTCAAAAGTGATGGATTGACTAGACGATGTTTAAAGTACCACCCATAGATATGGCACAACAAGATGTCATACAGGTTCACTTGGTAATTGACACAATGGCCCACTTGAATGGTTCTCAAGATCTAAACATGTGGGCGTTCCGGCCATCAAACTTTCACCGAACAAAGACAATCCCATGGGACTTCCTCCTAAGGAGAGAAGAAATTAAGTAACATGTGGTAAAAATGTGGGAGATTGTAATGAACCCTTGCGCAACGCTATCCGAAACTGTCGGAACAGAATAGCCTGGAATAGGGAGGAAGTAGGAAACACATGTTTTACTCGATCACTCAATCTACAGTGTTGATTCGTGTCTTTAGTTGTGCAAAACAAATTATGAAATCTTTATACTCGCCACACTCTCAAGCCACAAAATAACATTTTGCTCGCCCGTCTAATTACAAGAATTACAATCTAAGTCCAGTTTATACTTACTTACTTATTTACTTACTTATCAGGCCAGCGATCCATGGAGGATCTGAGCCTGAGCTATAGCTGCCTTCCATCCTTGACGGTCCCGGGCACGCTGCTTCCAGTTGTCAAGACCAAGATGTCTTAAATCCGCGATTACTTGGTCTTTATACCGGAGGTTCGGTCTTCCTCTTCTTCTCGAACCAGGAGGCTCGGAGTCGAAGACCCTCTTAGCTGGAGCGTTGATGTCCATGCGCTCGATGTGGCCGAGCCAGTGCAGTCGACGGATCCTTGCCTTCCGGACTACATCCACATCTTGGTACAGCTCGTAGAGTTCGCGGTTGTTCGAAAGAACCCCAAATCAGCTCCGCTGTCCTGCTTATCGTCCAGCTTTCGGCTCCGTACAGCAGGACTGGCAGAATGAGCGTTTTGTAAAGCATGACTTTGGTCTTTCGAGTGAGGAGTTTTGACCCCAGTTGTTTCAGTTGTTTGCCAAGGGCGATTCTATGCCGGATCTCCACTGTGGTGTCATTTGTGGAATTTACGTTTGCCCCGAGGTAGACAAACTCCTTAACTACCTCGAAAATGTAGCTGTCAATTGTTATATTTTGTCCCAGGTGGTGAGCGACGGATTGGTTTTTGCTTGATAGCATGTATTTCGTTTTGTCCTCATTGATCTTAAGACCAACTCGTTTCGCCTGTTCTTCAATCGCCGTGAATGCTTCCACAATACCACGGCGAGAACACGCGATGATGTCGATATCATCCGCGTATCCTAGCGTAATCCAATTCATCCTTACACTAATTATCATCGACTAAACTGGGCGAATAGGAGACCTTCTTCTCCTTCTTCTTATCGGACGCTGTAGTTCAGGTGGTAAACCTGGGGCCTCAACCAACATGCCCCTGTACAGCCCGTAAAGTTCGTGGTTGAATCTTTTCTTCCATCCCCTGTCTGCGTTTATAGGAGCGGAAATCACACGCAAACTCTCTCTCGCAACGGCCAAGGACTTCCTCATCCATGTCCATGTTTCTGCAACCGGATATACATAGCCTGTTATGTGGCAAAAAGATATAAGGTATAAGGCTTCCTACCTTGAAATTAATTTTCACTGTTAGCGTGGCACTTGCTTACGTACCTATTCCTTGCCGCACGGTGAAAGTAGTATTTTTTTCCCAAAATAGGGAAAGAGGATTACTCACTTGCCGAGAGTCTTAGGCCAATTAGTTTAATATCCTTCCTGCTGAAAAGCATGAAGAGACTGGTAGAGATGCACGTGCGCAAAGATGCCCTTCGAATGAATCCTCTTTCGGAGATGCAACTTGCTTATTAGCGCGAAATATCCTGCGAAACTGCGCTTCAAAACCTAGTTGGAAATATAAAATGTGCACTCGAAACGAAAGAGTACGCGTTGGGCATTTTCGTCGACATTGAGGAAGCTCTTAATAATGCAACTTTTGCTGCTCGACGACATGGCATAGATGATAGAGTTCTCTACTGCACGTGTAATCGTGTACACGTGTAATTGAATTGTCCGTGTAGGAACACGTGTATTTAGTAAAATACGTGTAGTTCACAGCCATCAATTCAAGAAAACCTTTGCTAGAACAGAAGGAAAGAGGCAATTGGCTTAACGCGATCATTTTGGCCAGTGCCTGATGGGTTTCTTCCATTCTTTCAGATGTGCAACTCTTTGGTCTCATTTTAATATGCTGTAGATCAGTACTGATTAACACGGTATGGCGGAAATTACTATGTCAATATCAACCGCTCAACAAGCCATGTAACTTTCATCAACACAGAGAAAAACAACAGCACCTGGGCTCACTTGGTACTAGCGGTAAATGCACATAAGGCAGTCAGTTGAATTATGAAAGAGGAGCATTTCTTTCTCTATTTACACGTACATTTTTATTTACACGTGTATTAAGAGCGTACACGTTTAAATATTTTTTAATACACGTGTGAACGTGATACGAGTACACGTGTAATTAAATACACAATTTCGTCAAATCTGGCGTAAACGGGAGCTGACCGCAAGGTGGCGTCCTGTCTCCGATGTTATAGCGCAACTCGATGCCCTTATGTCTCTGGATTCTATGCTCAAGCCTATGTGGATAATGTCGCCGTTCTCTCTGTTTAGCGACTGTATGTTTCAAAGCACAGGCAGCGCTAAATGTGATCGATGAATGGTGCAAGAGAAATGGGCTGTTGTCGTTCTCTTTACGAGAAGGAGGAAAAATACTGGCATGACTCAGCTGGTGCTAAAAGGCATTCCCATCCCGACATCCAATTAAGCTAGGTACCTGCAAAGGTGCTTTGGCAAAACATGGGGTTTATCGCCGGCAAAGGTCCTCTGGATCTACACGGCAATGATAAGACTGATAGTCTCATATGCATCGATTGCTGGTCAAAACTTCTCACCCGAAGAACCAAAGTCATGTTTTACAAAACCCTTATACTGCCAGTCTTGTTGTACGGAGCCGAAAGCTGGACGATAAGCAGGACGGCGGAGTTGATATTTGGTCCTGTCTGTGAGGAAGGTGAATGGAGGAGAAGACATAACCGCAAACTCTACGAGCTGTACAAAGATGTGGATATAGTCCGGAAGGCAAAGATCCGCCGACTACATTGGCTTGACCACATCGAGCGCATGAACATCAACGCTCCAGCTAAGAGGGTCTTCGACTCCGAGGCTCCTGTTTCGAGAAGAAGGGAAAGACCGAACCTCCGGTATAAAGACCAAGTAATCACGGATGTAAGACAACTTGGTCTTGATATAATTGGAAGCAGCGTCAAGGATGGAAGGCAGCTATAGCTCAGGCTCAGATCTTCCATGGATTGCCGACCTGATAAGTCTTCTTCTTCTTAATGGGCGCTAAAGTTCGGGGTGAACTTGGGCCTCAACCAACTAGCACGATCATTTGCTAGCATTTTCCATTGCCGCACACACAGTTGGCTGAGGTCCCCTTCCACCTGTGTGCGCCATCTTAAGTGCGGCCGTCGTCTACTTCTTCGTCCCTCAGGGTTGATTCAAAGACTCTCCGGGCTGGGGCTGTGGTGTCCATTCGCTCTACATGGCCCAGCCATCTTAGGCGTTGAATCCGTAGACGCCTGACTAGACTCATGTCGCTGTACAGCCCGTAAAGTTCGTGGTTGAATCTTTTCCTCCATCCGTCTGCGTATATAGGCCCAAAAATCACGCGCAAAATCTTTTTCTCGAACCCACCAAGGGCCTCCTCATCCGCTTTTGATAGTGCCCATGCTTCTGCGCCGTACAACAGGACCGGGATGATAAGGGTCTTATATAGAGTCAACTTTGTCGTTCGGGAGAGGGCTCTATTACTCAAATGCCTCCTGAGCCAAAAGAACCAGCGATTGGCAAGAGTCATTCTGCGTTTAATTCGGAACTGACGTCGTTGTTCCAGAGCACTGCGGAGCCAAGGTAGACGAAGTCCTTAACTACCTCGAACTTATATCTGCCAATACAAACGTTCTGGCCGGGACGTCGGTGGTGAACGTCCTTTTTTGATGACAGCATATATTCAGTTTTGCCGTCGTTTACCGTCAAACCAATTTTTGCCGCCTCCATCTGAATACTCGCAAGCGCCTCATTGACATCTCGCTGTGATCTACCTATTATGTCAATATCGTCGGCGTATGCAAGGAGTTGCGAGGATTTGAAATAGATTGTGCCTCTTGTGATTTGGCCAGTGATTTTTGCTCAATCGTTTCTAATATGATGTTGAAGAAATCACACGACAGCGCATCGCCCTGCCTAAATCCTTTTTTGACATCAAAACTATCGGTAAGGTGTTCACCGATTCGGATGGAGTTGCGAGCATTCTCCAAAGTCATCCTGCATAGTCTGACGAGCTTAGCAGGTATGTCAAAGGAAGACATAGCGTTGTATAGCTCGTCTCTAATTACGCTGTCCTATGTGGCTTTGAAGTCGACAAATAGGTGGTGAGTGTCGACTAGAAACTCATTGGTTTTCTCCAGGATCTGCCGTAGTGTGAAGATTTGATCGATGGTGGACTTCCCTGGCCTGAATCCGCACTGATAAGGACATATCAGCTTATTTACAAAGGGCTTCAGGCGTTCACACAAAACGGCAGAGAAGATTTTGTAGGCGATGTTAAGAAGACTTATTCCTCTGTAGTTGGCGCAGTCAGATGGGTCTCCTTTCTTTTGGATCGGGCATACGATGCTTAGACTCCATTCCTCGGGCGTGCTTTCCTCTGACCATTTCTTACAGATGAGCTGGTGCATGCTCCTAACCAGGTCATCCCCAGCTGCCTTGAAGAGCTCAGCAGACAGTCCGTCTGCACCAGCAGCTTTATTCGACTTGAGTTTCGATATGGCAATCTTAACTTCGTCGAGCTCAGGGGGACGGATTCTCTGCGGTCTTCGTCGATTAGAAATGGATCATTCTGCCTGACAGCGGCATATTGACTAACATCGCCGTTATACAGTCTGCAGAAGTGGTTTGTCCATATTCTCAGCATCGACTGCGATTCTACTACTAGGTGCCCGTTCTCATCCCTGCAGGCTTCCGTTCTGGCTTTATAACCTTGGCATGTTCGCTTTAACTGTTGATAAAACTTTCGAACGTCACGCCTGCAGTAACACCTCTCCAAATCCTCAATCGCGCGCTTCTTGTGCTCTTTCTTATGCTCCTCCCTCCTTTTTAACTCGTAGACCTCACGAGCTGCTCTTGTTCTTTTATGCAGCGAGGCCTTATATGCATCCTGCTTCGCTGTGTGAATCCTCCTGCACTCGTCATCGAACCCGGTGTTTCTTCGTGATGGAGCCTTGAAACCCAAAACTTCGGATGCAGAGCTTTTCAGGGCTTGTTTGCAAAGGCTCCACTGCTGTTCTATTGATAGCGTGGAGGATTGAGGTGTATTGGAGAGCTTAAAGGAGACGCAATCGGTAAAAGCACGAGCGGTTTCTGGCGATAGTAGCTTTCCGACGTCATAACTTTGTATTCTTACTCTACTCCGTTGCGTTCGTGATATCCGTAAGCGCATCTTGGCTAATACAAGATAGTGGTCCAAGTCAATGTTAGCCCGAACATCAAGAATAATGGAGGAATGTCTGACGTCGATCGCGATATGATCAATCTGATTGGTAGTCGATTGATCAAAAGACCGCCAGGTGCCTTTGGGTATATCGAGATGCGGGAACCGCGTACTGGCTAGAAGGAGATTTCATCCCGTAGCAAGATCAATCAGCCTGTGTCCGTTATCAGAGGTGGTGTCGTGTAGGCTATGTTTGCCGATGACTCGTTCAAAGTTGCTTTCCTTACCCAGCTTAGCATTGAAGTCTCCTAGTACAAATTTGATATCATAGCTGAGACATTTGGCATACGTTCTGTCTAGGAGATCTTAGAACTCATATTTGGCGGAGTCATCCTTGTCTTCCGTGGGGGCGTGGACGCAGATCAGGCTGATGTTAAAAAATTTAGCCTTGATACGGCTTGTTATGAGGCGTTCGCTCACATGCCGAAAGCTTAGGACTTTTTGCTTTAGTCCACCTCGAACAAGAAATCCGCATCCAAACAATTGTTGCCCTATCTCCCTATAGCACCCGCCGTAGTAAATATGGCAGTTTTTCATCCGCCTTATACCCGGCCCATTCCATCGCATTTCCTGGATGGCGGTTATGTTCGCTTTATAGCGGTCTAGGGTGTTCGCAAGTTGTTCGGCTGCACGTGACTTGTTTAGGGACAAACAAGTGGATTAGCCCAACCGACTAATCCTGTTTTTTGGCGCCGGAGGCTCGCCATTCGCCCTTCCCCGTCTGCAATTTCTATAGGAAATCTCCAGATGGCACCACGAGGAGATAGGAATGGGACTTGCTAACAGTGTCGCAAGATGTTCGACTGCGGTGGCTCTTCTCGCTTTTTATCAGGCCAGCATCCGTCGGATAGATGCTACCGCTACGAGGCCTTTGTTAGTCCTTTGCCATCCCGATCATTTGTAAGTACCTAAATGCTTGTATTAAGCTAATAATTATAGTACCTATCTAAAACAATGGAATGCTGAAATACTAGACCCAAACAAGCAAGGCAGCATTTGCTTCCGTGATTTATACACGTTTGTTCCTTTCCGTTTCCTCCATATCTGTCACATTTGTACACGATAAGAAACTGCCAGTGAAGAACATTATTTTAAGGGACAACATGATGGAAATCGGGGCTAAATATTTCCACACTCATCAGAATGGACAGAAAAGTAAATTATCCAGTGAACTTATCGAGAAAGTAAAGCCCGTCAGTCATTAGTGTGATAATGAATCCGGAACCTTAGGTAAATGCGATGAAAATTCTCGCTTCGCTTGACCGACTTTTACTTTTGTTTCCGACATGCTAGCAGTGTGATACCGAAAAATGCAAGTTCTGATTCGTATCGGATTTCAACGATCGCTCTACATGACTACATGACCTTAAGGAGTTGGATGTGCTTCGAATGTGTATGTTGCTCATCGCAATAGTGTTAATTGGCTTGGTTGCTAAGTAGTCAGACCTTACGGGAACGTTTTATTATTGAGAGAACATCGTATTTAAACTAACGCCTGTCTATGTTTTTTTGTTTTTATTTTTACCTTGCCAGACAAGAAGTTCAACCGCAAAAGGTAGTTTGCTCAACGGAGAAAGAAGAAACTGACGAATAAGCCCCGAGGCCGTAAGGCAGTGGCGCACCTTTGTAATGCAATAATAACTTAGAAGCAATTGTGCATAGAGAACGAGTTGATTGCAAGTTTAGAAAGTAACTCGCAACCGAATCGGCATCTCGCCACACATTCTGATTACGATGCTCTACGACGAGCCTGTAACGAACGTACCTTTCCGGCGACAATGTCTCGAGATAACCAGTTATGACATTGTAGCATTGAAGTGGCGACAGGTCGACATTTGAGTAGCTCCTATGGAATTCGTTGGTCCATGGCGTTAGAAAAATAAATATAAACAAAAACCCGAAAAGGGTCAGTTCCACACGTGAGTTGTATAATAGCTGCAACCGGTGTAATTGTATGCAATGAATGTCAGAGGTGCTCTACATCACATGCATTACTCGGCGAACGGCACCGCTTCACAGCTCGTAATTGCCCGTACAATGTGAAGCGATGATTATGTGGGCACGGAACATGGGCGCGTTAAATATCACTACGAAGCGAAAACAAACAGCAACGAGTTAATAGAGGAAAAAGGCTCCAAAGAAAGATAAAAATTGTAATGAAAGCAGACGATATTGCCATCACATGTACATAAGTTTGTTTTAATTATGCACAAAACTTGTAATGGCAGTTACTATGGGGGAAGAGAATGTTAGTTGTACAGAGCAGGATTGGATGCTGGTCAAGTGACCGTGAGCTTCATTACAACGACTAGGAATGCCACTTTGAATGTGGTTAAAAGGTTTTTATGTGGTACTTGGCGCGTGCAGACTGGATTTGATGCTAGTTTGTGTGCCAGTATCGCTGTGGGAATTTCAATTGACAAAGATCGAGAAGAGGCAAGTGTGGATAATTGGAAGTTGATTAACGTCTGAAGACGAATGGAATGTTGTATTAACAAGACATGGGAAAGGAATAATTGCAGCCATAACTGGGGCTAATGGGTTACGAAAGCTTGTGATAGAGCACCAGATTCGTGGCTAATATGGATCATGTGAAAAAGCATTGTGTGTATTCAAGTTGCATCGTTTAACTGGGGAGCGTAGAGAATTAATTTGAATCCGTCAGATGCAAATACATAAGTAGGTTCCCACCTCCAGCTTTCAGTTTCGAAGGTTGACTTCCTTGTCACTGTAACAACATGCTCTCTTAAGGTGCATTACTATCCGAAAATGCTGCAAGAATCTTACTTACTTAGACGGCGCAACAGTTCTGGGTGAACCAAGGCCTCAACCAATAAGCCTCTCCAGCCGGCACGATCTTTGGCCAGCTGCTTCCAGTGCCGCATGCCCAGTTGTTTGAGGTCCCTTTCCACCTGTGCGCACCACCTTAGATGCGGTATTCCTCTGCTGCGTCGTCCCTCGGGGTTGGAGTCAAAGACTCTTCGGACCGGAGCGGTGATGTCCATTCGCTCTACATGGCCCAGCTGGGGCATTTGGCAGACGTCTAACTAGGCCGATGTCGCTGTGATGTTCTTCATTGAATCTTTCCTCCACTCTCCGTTTACACAAACGGGACCAAAGGCTGCGCGCAGAATTTTCCTCTCAAAACGTCCAAGAGTCTCTTCCTCCTCTTTTGATAACGTCCAAGCCTCACCGCCATAGAGGAGGACCGGGACGATTAAGGTTTTGTATAGGGATACCTTAGTTTTTCAAGACATGACTTGACTACTCAGTTCCCTCTTGAGCCCAAAAGAAGCAACGGTTGGCAAGAGTTATTCTTATCTCAGCGCTGGTATCGTTGCTGTTTGTCACTATCGAGCAAGGTAGACGAAGTACTTGACTACTTCAAAAATATAGCTGCCGAAGGTGACTATCTGACCAAAACGTCGGTGTTGTGCGTCTTCTTTTGATAACAGCATAAATTTGGCCTTATCCCCATTTACCTTTAGACCCACTTTAGCCGCTTCTGTTCAATGCTTGCGAAAGCCTCACTGGTGTCTCGTTTTGCTTGCATAGGCAATTGTGTAGACTTGAAATACATACATATATCGTGCCACTTGTATTGGCCGCAGAGTCCCGCACGATCTTTTCAAGAATGATGTTAAAGAAATCAAGTGACAGTGCGTCACCCTGTCTAAAACATTTTTAACATAGAAAGTCTCGGTTAGTTCAGAGTCTGACGAGTTTGGCAGGAATGCTAAAACATGACATGGCTCTGTGTAGCTCGTCTCTATAGACACTGTCATACGCAGCTTTAAAATCGACAAAAAGATGGTGCGTGTCGACCTGGAATTCATGGGTCTTCTCCAAGATCTGCCGTAGTGTAAATATTTGGTGGATTTTCCGGGCCTGAAACCACACTGGTAGGAACCTATCAGATTGTCCACGAACGGTTTCAGGCACTTACACAGTACGGCAGAGATCTTGTACGCAATGTTCAGGAGACTTATCCCTCTGTAATTGGCGCAGTCATAGGGGTCTCCTTTCTTATGGACCAGGCAAATAATGCTGAAATTCCATTCATCGGGCATGCATTCTTCCGACCATATCTTGCAGATGAGTAGGTGCATGTCCTGACCAGCTTATCGACAGCTGCTTTAAACAGTTCCGCGGGGAATCCGTCTGCTCCGAGTTTCGATATCGCTATCTTAACATCGTCTAGGTCGGGAGGATGGGATTCTCTTTCGTCTTCGTCCATTGTGAATGGTTCCATCTGCCTGACGGCGGCATTTTGACTATCATCGCCGTTATACAGTCTGCAGAAGTGATCCTTCCACAATCTCAGCATCGGCTGTGCCTTGAAACCGAGTGCATCTGAGGCGGCTTCTCTAATGGCGTCCTGACAACGACTCCATTGCTGTTCTATGGTTTGTGCAGATTGCATCGGGACTTTGAGAGAGCTTGAGGGAGACTTTATCGGAAAAGGTCCTGGCGGTCTGTTGCTATTGCAGCTTTCCGACATTAAATTTCGGTGTGCTTACTCGACTCAGTTGATTCCGAGAAATTCGCATCCGTACCTTGGCTGCAACAAGGTAATGATCCGAGTCGATGTTGGCTCCTCGAATGGTTCGGACATCTAGGATGCTGGAGAAGTGTCTGCCGTCGATCGCAATGTGATCAATTTGATTGGTTGTCGATTTATCGGGGGACCACCAGGTCACCTTATGGGGACCGTCGGGTCGTAAGATAATGAACGAATATATGCGCGTGTGTGCATTTATATATGCTCACCCCATGTGCGCACTCCACATGTGCGTTAAACAGAACCCAGTCTACAGAGTGTACATAAGTGTGCATACTCTTTAACGAACGTATAAAGTGCGCACATGGGTGAGCTTCTATAAATGCACGCCCTCGTGCTCGTGAGCGAAAATAAAAATGCTCACAGCCAATTACTCATGTGCGGGTGCGGTTAATAATTGCTCGTTGAGCTGTTGAGATCGATGGCGAGCTGATGTTTGTGAATTGAGTCTCGCACTCTCGGCCACAGCAGCCACATTCTCATCTGTGCGCACCGTACGAAGATGGGGACCATGAGTGTTGTGCACTAGCACACCAGTCTCACGAACTTTTTCCACCAACTTGCATACAGCAGTCGCGGTGGGTGCTTCATTTCGGCCAAAACTTCTTTTCAAAAATCGCACATACGTCCTTTGCTTCATTTCGCTGGCCAAATGGCCTTCACAAGCACTAGATGCAAGCCCATCTGCTCTTTCCTTTCCTCAAGAACGACGTTCTTCGAGAGGGAAAAAAGGTGAAGTCACAAGCTCACATTCTCGCAGTGTGGAACCCGTTGGTCGGGCGACTGAAGAGATCACCTAAAGGCGACTAGCTATATCGAATCTTTTAAATAAATTGCAATAACGTAGTTTCTGATTTATTTTTCTTATACTTTAAGTTGCAGTTCAACTGGGTTCCACTGTACCTATGTGAGCCAAGTCATAATGCATTATGCACGCCTTTCGTGGGTAAGAGCCAGACACCTGCATTTACTCCGGCATGAATGCAGTTTTCTTCATACAAGACTGTGAGCGTTAACAATTTCTATCAACCAACATATTGCTAACTACGCAAACAATGTGTTAAACATCTGATCATCAGGTAACGCCGCCTATAGCCGGCTGTTAATCTAACTTGTCTTTTAAGTTATTAAATAGTATTACATATGCCCAAGTCAGGCCTTGTATGTCCATTGGAACTTGCTTTAGGAATCGTACACTCTCACAAAAACAATCATTAACGCGTTTCAATCGTTTCTTCGTTTTTTTTTTTTTTTTCAGAAAAAAGCCATGGGCAGCTATCTATACGAACAGGTTTTTTATGCGCTCGACCTAACAGAGAAGGACTACTTTGGTCTACAGTTCACCGACGCTAACCACGTCAAACACTGGCTGGACCCAACGAAAGCCATTAAGAAACAAGTAAAGAGTGAGTTCTCTGTCCGTCATCACCATTTGAAGAGTCATTAAACGAATTCTTTACTTTTTTCTTTCTCCTCCTGTTTGGTGTTTGCCACCATGGTTGGAACAGTTGGCCCACCGTATACATTCCGTTTAAAGGTAAAATTCTACTCATCGGAGCCAAACACGCTGCGCGAAGAGCTCACCCGATATTTGTTCTTTCTCCAATTGAAACAAGATCTACTGGACGGGCGTCTAAATTGTTCCGACGATAAGGCAACAGAATTGTGTGCATTAGCGCTACAGTGTAAGTCGGAAGGACAATATCGAGTGCTGGATTAACGTACATATTTGTTCGATTATTTTAGCTGAATTGGGCGACTACGATGAGAATGTCCATACGGCAGCAACAGTATCGGAATTTCGATTCGTTCCGGAACAGACGGAAGAATTGGAAATTGCGGTTCTGGAGGAATACAAAAGTTGTCGCGGCTTGACACCCGCCCAAGCTGAGACGGCGTACTTGAACAAAGCCAAATGGCTGGACATGTACGGCGTGGACATGCACACGGTCTTGGTAAGTCATTTGTCTCTCATCTCTGCTGACATAAGATAATTTGAATTTATTATCTCATATTGCAGGGAAAAGATAGTTGCGAGTATCATTTGGGTTTGACACCTACTGGAATTTTGGTGTTCGAACGCGATCAGAAAATTGGTCTGTTCTTCTGGCCGAAAATCAGTAAACTCGACTTCAAAAAGAAAAAGCTCACATTGGTCGTCATCGAGGACGACGACGAGGGCAGAGAGCAAGAACACACATTCGTCTTCCGGCTATACAACGAGAAAGCCTGCAAACACCTGTGGAAGTGTGCCGTCGAACATCATACCTTTTTCCGTTTACGAGCCCCGATTAAAGGTCCTTCGGCGCGGCAGAATTTCTTCCGAATGGGCTCACGATTTCGATACTCCGGCCGAACGGAGTTCCAGACCACTCAACAGAGTCGCGCTCGCCGCACCGTGCAGTTCGAGCGACGTCCTTCACAACGATTCGCCAGTCGACAATCGCACTTGTTGCGTGAACGCCAGAAAGCATCGGCAGCCGCAGCGGCGGCAGCTGTTGCAGCCGTTGCACAAAACTCCATAAAAAACACAAGCGAAATACCACCACCATTACCGCCACTACCAGTGGCGCACGACAATAGTCTTGTTCAAATCGCCTCGCCATCAATGTCTACCATCACTCCGTCGCCGTCCGTACAAACGGTAATCCACAATTCGATCGGTGAACCAGACACATCCTGTGCGGCATCGATTAACTCCGGCCATATGAACACGTGCGCGTCGCTCGGTCATGTCTCCCTAAAGTCAACATCGAGTACCGAGGAGCCTGGCTACAGTAAAATCGGTTCGTTTGGTAAAGCTGGACTTACTGTAAAGTAAGAAGAGATAATGCAAAATTCCCCACCGAGGCACCTAATTAACTTTTATTTTTTCTTCGTCTCTTTCCCTATCTTTTCATGTATAGAATGGAACCCGATACAGTTTACCCATCGACAACGTCGAAGAACTTCGATGACACTAATCCATTTAGGACACAATCTCATCACGGTTCGTTTGGAAAGGCTTCCATAAGTTCATCACTCAGGTATGTCGATTTAAGTATGCTCTTCTCTCCTTTCTGCAATACATCTCATCGTCCGGCTCCCCTCTTGTTGCTACATTCCCTTTGTTAACACTCGTACTCGTATGATCTATCGTCATTCCACGTACACTTGTTTGTCGTTTTGTTTGTTGTCATTTCAGTATGCTCGTCGCTCGTATGGTCGTTGCTTTGTTGTGTCGTCCGTAAAATCAGACATCATTGCTCTAATGTGTGAATAAGCGTGTTATGGAGTTGCTTTTAGCTTATTATTTAATTTATTCTTTAGTAGATCAACGTAACTCGAGTGTAGCATTGGAGAAGTAAGCGTAACACTTGCGTGCCTCTGGCTTTTGTTCGAATATGTACATATGTCTTCATTGCGCTTGTGATGCGTCCAGGGAGTGGAGTAAATCGAAAAGAAAATAAAGATGATAGTGTAATTTGAGACCTGTTACGTATCAGGCTTCAATCAATCAGTCTGCTGAAGTGTGGTGAAGAGTGAAATGCATGGAGAAGCTTCTTACCACTTGGGAGTAGAATACTCGTAGAGAAGAATGTTGCCATTTACACTTCACGAATGGGATCCCTTTTCAGTCCTACATACATCAGTTGTGATTCTCTGTTGTATTTCTATTTGTGTTTGACTACAAAGCGTACGTACCGTACCGTCTACTCAATTTTGGAGTCGATTTTCGCCGGTTTGAGACCTGATTTCAAATTGTTTGATAAATATTGTGCCTAAAGCCTGACAAATTGAAGGAATTTCTTCATAATATCAAACGGACCAATTGCGTCAAATGACAGGCCAAACAATATCACAAAGACGGGTGTACCATACCACCATTCAGCCAGAGCCGTAATTCTTACTTACTCATTCGGCCGGCTATCGAATGGAGGATGTGAGCCTGAGTTATAGCTGCCTTCCATCCTTGACGGTCCCGGGCACGCTGCTTCCAGCGTTATCAATGCCAAGTTGTCTTACATCTGCGATTACTTGGTTTTTATACCGGAGGTTCGGTCTTCCCCTTCTTCTCGAAACAGGAAGGCTCGGAGCGGAAGACCCTTTTAGGTGGAGCGTTGGTGTTAATGCGCTCGATGTGGTCGAGCCAATGCAATGTAGTCGACGGATCTTTGCCTTCCGGACTACATACCTACATCCACATCTTTGTACAGCTCGTCGAGTTTGCGGTTATGTCTTTCCTCCATTCGCCTTCCTCACAGGCAGGACCAAATATCCGGCGCAGAATTTTTCATTCATTCGAAAGAACCCAAAATCAGCTCCACCGTCCTGCTTATCGTCCAGCTTTCGGCTCCGTACAACAAGACGGGCAGTATAAGCGTTTTGTAATGCATGACTTTGGTTCTTCGAGTGAGGAGTTTTGACCCAAGTTGTTTAGGCAAACCGTATTAGCAGCGGTTGCTAAGGGCGATTCTATGCCGGATCTCCACTGTGATGTCGTTTGTGGAGTTTACGTTTGCCCCGTGGTAGACTAACTCCTTAACCACCTCGAAATGATGGCTGTCAATCGTTATATTTTCTCCAATGTGGTGAGCGACGGATCGGATTTTGCTTGAAAGCATTTACTTTGTCTTATATTTATTGACTTTAAGACCAACTCGTTTCTCAATCGCCGTGAAAGCTCCTTCAACGTCATGCCGAGACCGCGCGATGATGTCAATATCACCCGTGTATCCTTGCCGTTGGACTTGTAGAAGTGCCTTCCCTGTTGACGCCTGCCCGTCGCACTATCTGCTCCAGCACCAAATTGAGGAAGTCACGCGATAGCGCATCTCCTTGCCGAAATGCGGTACATGTTTCAAATGGTTCAGATGTCCTGGAAGTGAACTGCACGGCACATCGCCTATTTTTTAACGTGGCGCGACACAGCCGGATCAGTTTTCCTGGCATCCCGAAATCAGCCATCGCATCAAACAATTCTTCGCGATGAATGCTGTCGTATGCGGTTTTAAACGCGGTGAAGAGATGGTGTGTATCAATGTGAAACTCGTTGGTCTTTTCTAGTTTTTGTCGAAATGGGAATATTTGGTCTATAGTCGATTTGCCGGGCCGGAAGCCGCAGTGGTAGCTGCCGATAAGTGCGGTGCAAAATGGCTTTAGACGTTCACACAATACGCTGGACTGGATCTCGTATGCGACATTGAGCAGGGATATATGTAACTCTATAGTTCTTACAAGAGGTAGGATCGCGTCGTCGAGCATGCTTTCATCTTCCCAAATTCTGCAGATGAGATCATCTGCATGCTCCAGGACATCGCCGCCAGCCTTGAAGAGCTCTGATGGCAAGCCATCTGAGTCTGCGGCCTTGTTGTTTTTCAGCTTCTGAATAGCTGTGCCGACTTCTTCGATGCTGGGTGGGAGGACTACTTCAGCGGCTGGAGTTGGGATTCCCTCAGTCCCTACCCCTCTGCCTAGGTTATGCTCGTTAAGCAGATGCTGGAAATGCTGCTTAAATATATCCACTATTCCCTGCGGGTCGGTGACAAGATTACCCTCGCAGTTTCGAAGAGCCAGGGTGCCCTTTTTGAAGCCTCCTGCAAGGCCTTTGGCATTCTTGTAAAAGGCTCGTATTTTATGTTTGTCCCTAGACTCCTCGATATCCTTGACCTGGGAGGCCGCGAAGATTCCTTTCTCTAGTCGCAGCTCGGTTTTTCTTTAGCGCTGCCCTGGCTTTTCACTGCAACGCCTTATGGTACGCCATTGCCATCATACCACGGGTTTCTTGTCGGGGGTTGTAGGTATACCTAAGGTGTTCTCGGCTACTTCCTGAATGGCTGAGCGGCAATGCAGCCACATATTTTTGACATTTGTGCTCGACGTAGGCATACCGGAGAGCCTTTTGCACAGTTGCTCCCTGTAGACTTTAGTAACCTCCGGTGTCCTCAGACGTCCAATGTCGAACCTCCTCATAGCGGGGCTGGTGCAGCTTTCTGACAGTGGAGCTTGAATCTTACTGCTACGAGAAAATGGTCAGAGTCGACGTTTGCCCCCTGAATGTTCGCACATCCAGGATGTTTGACGAGTGTCTTGCGTCAATGAGCACATAGTCGATTAGGTTGGCGGTTCGACCAATCAGAAATCTTGTGCTACTTATCATCGTATTACGAGCTGTCGCAAAGTCCGTGAGTCGGAAGCCGTTATCTGTTATTGTATCGTAGAAGCTAAGCTTTCCGATCACTCCGCCAAAGGTGTTCTCCTTACCGATTTTGGCATTGAAGTCCCCGAGTACGATTTTGACATCATACTCCGGACAAGCTCTGTAGGCGTTGTCCAAGAGATCATAGAAGGCCTCTTTGATGGGCTCTTTAGTCTCTTCGATAGGAGCGTGTGCACATATGTATGAGGCTGATGTAAAAATCTGTTTTTAATGCGGATCACAGCCAGGCGATCACTTATAGGCTTAAAGTCAACCTTAACCGCTTTCCCACTACAAATCCGCACCCCGTACCGTAGCTCACCAATAGTAAATTTCAAGTCAAGAGTAGTGTTGAACTATGTACATAACTGACAAGCGAATACATATTTCGCTCTCCTTATGCAACATCTCAGGTTGTAGTGTGGCTAAAATTCAATTGCTGAAAACTGTGGAAGGTTTAGGTTTTCGGGTTTCGAACGATAGTAGTGGCAAGAGCGTTCTCGTCCAAGTAGAGCCTAAGTTGAGCTTTACATCTCGAGCCACACTGATTCGACTGAAGCTTTTTGATTTTTTACATTCGCCATGTTTCTACAACTGTTTCCGTGAGCCCATCGTACTTTAGTTAGAGCATTCTGTTTGTCTTTTTGGCCATTAGGAACTAGGCTTTGTTTCTACCTCTGTAAGTGACGCGCGTTTTGAGCAACGTGGAGGTCGGCAATATATAAAACAGGAATGAGGCAGCAATTCATAGCGAACCAGTTGGTGTTGATGGAAGAAAACTTTTTTCCTGCCTCGTGGTTTTCCTCCCCTTCTCAAAGTAGTCCGTGCAGATAATGTTTCGCGAATTCCCAAAAAAATGCCCGAAGCGTTTTCTGTCAATTGAATCGTCTCACCTGTTTTGCAAAATGGTTCGGCTATTCTTTCATCTCTGGCGTGTATTGATGGACACGAAATGCTGCAGAGATTGCGCGATGCTTAATGCCCAACGAATGCTCCGAGGTTGCCAGGTAATTCCGTTTTTGCGCCGCTGTGCTTAAAGACGTCACCCCATCTCGCCGATAGCTTTGAACGTCCAAATTTTCGTATAGGATATTTGGTATGTGTACAATTAAGATGTCCACAGTGACAGTAATCTATCTGATCAACACCTGGTGTTCTGAATGAACCATGTCCTTTGCAGCCATCTCAATCGGACCGGCTGGGTCCTATTTGCTGTCAGTTTGAATTCATTAAACCAATAGAAGTCATCGAAAGTACTCAACCTACATAAACGACATGCATGTTCAGTGTGATTTCCTTACACGTCTACCACTGTTGCAATCAAACACGAAATCTTCTGTCGGCCATTAAGTCTGTCCGTGATATTGACAGCTATTTTCCAGCTATGTCCCAGCTACAACGCCAAGATTGTTCCAGGAGATTTCAACGCGAAGCTGGGTAAGGAGGACATCTTTGAACGAGTCTTAGGAAAGCACAGCCTAAACGACACCAGGTCCGAAAACGGATTCAGACTTTGTGACAGGGCCTAATATACTAGTACCTAGCATACGATTTCCACATCTCAATATTTATAAGGGCACCTGGCGGTCTCCTGGTCAACGCGGTCGACGCCAGACATTTATCCAGCACCTTGGATGTCCCAACTTTCCGAGGAACATCGCCGATCGTGTCTTCCCCCAGCTCTCTCAAGAGCCGAGGCAAACTGCACAAACCATAGAACAGCAATGGAGACGAGACGTTATCAGGGATGCTGCCTCTGATGTATTAGGTTTCCATGCACTACCTAGGAGAAACCTTTGGTTTGATGACGAGTACAGACAGGTACATGCGGAAAAACAGAATGCATACATGGCCACGTTGTATCGACGTACGAGAGCTGCTCGTGAGCTCTATGGGCGGAAAAGCAGGGAGGAGCATGTGCTTTTCAGCACGAGAAGTGCGAGATCGAGGAGATTAGAGAGATGTTTTCGCAGGAACGACGTATGAATACGGACACTTCGTAGTTGAATCACAGTCAATGTTGAGAATGTGGAAAGACTATTTCTGCGGCGAAGATGGTCAAGATGCCGCTGTCAGGCAGAACGCACCATTCACACTGGACGAAGATGAGACAGAACTCCGTCCACCCGACTTAGACGAGGTTAAGATAGCGATATCAAAACTGAAGTCTAATAAAGCTGCTGGCGCAGACGGCCTTCCTGCTGACCTATTTAAAGCAGCTGGAGATGAGTTGGTTGGGAACATTTACCAGTTCATCTGTAAGACATGGTCGGAAGAAAGCATGCCCGATGAATGGAATCCCAGCATCGTTTGCCCGGTCCATATAAAAGGGGTGACCCCTATAACTGTGCCAACTATATGGGAATAAGTCTCCTTAACATCGGGTATAAGATCTTCTTTGCTGTGCTGAGTGAACGTCTGAAACCATTTGTAGATAACTTGGTAGGTTCCTATCAATGTGGCTTCAGGCGAGGAAAATCCACGATAGACCAAACATTCACACTGCGGCAGATCATGAAGAAGACCCATGAATTACAGGTCGACACACATCACACACACATCACCTTTTCGTCGATTTTAAGGGAGAACGCAGCGAGACGTCAATGGAGCTTTTGTGAGCATTGAAGCAGAAACGGCTAAAATGGGTCTGAAGGTGAACGAGGGCAAAACTCGTGTCGTCAAAGAAAGACTCCACACCGACAGCTTGACAGTCAAGGATTTGGTCTACCTTGGCTCACTGGTAACAAGCCGCAGTGACACCAGCGCTGAGATTAGACGCGGAATAATTCTTGCCAACCGCTGTTTCTTCGGGCTTAAGAGGCGATTGAGTAGTAGAGCCCTCTCTCGGAAGACTAGATAACCCTCTCTAAAACCGTAAACATCCGGGTCCTCCTCTACGGCGCAGAGGCTTGGACCTTTTCAAAAAAGGATAAAGAAACTGTTGGTCGCCTTAAGAGGAAAATTCTGCATGCAATCTTCGGTCTCATTTGTGTTGACGGATAGTGGAGAAGGAAACTTAACCACGAAAGCTACTATCGTCGGAGATCGCCAACTGCGTTTCCCTTAAGCTTTCCGATACACCTCAATCCTCCACTCAGTCAGTCGAGCAACAATGGAGCCTGTGCAAACAAGCCCTGCAGAGCACAACAACGGAAGTGCTGGGCCTTATAGCTCCACCACGATGAAACACCTGGTTCAATGACGAGTGTAGAAAAATTCATGCAGAAAAGCAGGAGGATAACGAAGCCTCATTACACAAAAAAACAAGAGCGGCTCGTGAGCTCTACGAGCTTAAAAGAATGGAGGAACATAAGGTTCTCAAGAGAAAAAAGAAAGACCACGAGAAGCAGGCAATTGAAAATTCGGAGAGGTGCTACTGCAGGCACGACGTTCGAAGATTTTATCAACGGATAAAACGAATGTCTCAAGGCTATAAAGCCCGAACGGAGGCCTGTAAGGATGAGAACGGACACCTAATAGTAGAATCGCAGTCGATGCTGAGAATTTAGAAAAACCACTTCTGCAGACTAATGACGAAAATCGCAGAGAATTCCGTCCCACTGAAGTTGAGAAGTTGACATTGCCATGTCGAAACTCAAGTCGAATAAAGCTGCTGATGCAGACGGATTGTCTGCTGAGCTCTTCAAAGCAGCTGGTGGTAAGCTTGTTAGGAGCATGCACCAGCTCATTTGTAAGGTATGGTCCGAGGAAAGCATGTCCGAGGAATGGAGTCTCAGTATCGTATGCCTGACTCTCTCTGACTGCGCCAACTACAGAGGAATAAGTCTTCTTAACATCGCCTACAAACTCCTTCTCTGCCGTTTTGTGTGAACGCCTGAAACCTTTTGTAAATAAGCTAATAGGTCCTTATCAGTGTGGCTTCAGACGTGGAAAGTCCACCATCGGCCAAGTCTTCACGCTACGGCAGAAACTCGGAAAAATCAGTGAATTTCAAGTCAACATTCACCACCTATTTGTCGACTTCAAAGCCGCATACGACAGCGTAATCAGATACGAGCTATACAGCGCTATGTCTTCCCTTGACATCCCTGCTAAACTCGTCAGGCTATGCAGGCTGACTTTGGTGAATGCTTGTTGCTCCATCCGAATCGGTGAACACCTTACTGATAGTTTTGATGTCAAAAAAGAATTTAGGCAGGGCGATGATTGTTCAAAAATCACTGGCCAATACAAGAGGCGCAATCTATTTCAAATCCTCGCAACTCCTTGCATACGCCGACGATATTGACATAATAGGTAGATCACAGCGAGATGTCAATGAGGCGTTTGCGAGTATTGAGATGGAGGCGGCAAAAATTGGTTTGGCAGTTAATGAGGGCAAGACTAAATATCTGCTGTCATCGAAAAGGACATTTACCACCGACGTCTTGGCTAGAATGTGCATATTGGCAGATATCAGTTTGAGGTGATTAAGGACTTCATATACCTCGGCTCCGCAGTAACCTGGAACACCAAATTCGAAATCAAGCGCAGAATTACTCTACCCAACCGCTGCTTCTTTGGGCTCAAGAGGCAATTGAGAAGTAGAGCTCTCTCTCGTACAAACAAGTTGACCTTAAATAAGGCCTTAATTATCCCGGTCCTGTTATATTTATCTAAAGCAGATGAAGAAATCCTTGGTCGTTTCGATAGAAAGATTCTGCGTGCGATTTTCAGTCCCTAAACACAGAGTGCTCTCAGTCCCACTGAGAGCACAGTGGGTAGTGTGTTGGCCTCTGACGCCGATGACACGGGATCGAATCCCGACATGGCCATGTCATCGAACGTGTTTTTCACGGTGTTTCTCCTCAGCGGGGTTCTGACAAAACCCCCTGTAGTAAAATTGTCATGAAAAGCTTCTCGAAATTCGCCGTTCGGAACCGGCAACAAACTGTAGGTCCCTTTCACCTATGGGAAAATGAAATCACACACAACATAGGTGATTGAGAGAAGCTCGGCTCAGGTCCTTCATGGACTGTAACGCCAACATACATACATACAAACACAGAGGGGGGTTGGAGGAGAAGATTCAATCACGAACTGTACGGGTTGTACAGCGACATGAGTCTAGTCAGGCGTCTACGGATCCAACGCCTAAGATGGCTAGGCCATGTAGAGCGAATAGACACCTCAGCTCCAGCCTATAGAGTCTTTGAATCCAACCCCGAGGGACAAAGAAATAGAGGACGGTCGCACCCAAGGTGGCGCGCCCAGATGAAAAGTGACCTCAACCAACTGGGCGTACAGCGCTGGAAGAGACTAGCGAAAGATCGTGCTAGGTGGAGAGGCATGTTGGTTGAGGTCCAGGTTCACCCCGAACTGTAGTGCCACCTAATTCTAATTTATTAGAATTTCTCTTAGTATAGAATAGACCCTCAATGTTGTGGCCCAAAGAGCAAACACATTGGCTCATGTGTTACGAACAGCTTGCTATGTCTTCTTTAAACCGTTGCACAAGCCACGAACGAAAAGACATCATCACACGGTTCTGTCGAATAAAATTCTTTTATTTTTCTTAATCTAAGTTGGGGAAGTCACTCTGGCGTTTGGCAACGCAAATTCTCATTGTCACTTTCTATTATCCTCTCCACATTTCGTGTTTACATTGTCCACTTCATGTCAACGCCTTCCCCAAGAGATGAGCTCAATTAAATGTAGCAGATGTCCGTGTTGTTGATTTACCTCATTGTTCGTTCCCTTCAAACAGTGGCACGGGCCCAATAAAAACATGTAACTCTCATTACTCTGTCCGAGTGCGACGTAATCCGCTCAATTATTCTCATGCTTATATGCTTAGTACTCGTCCATATGAACAACAAAAAAAGCACTAAGCATAACGCCATGACAAATTTGCCTGATAATCGCATCTCACATCAAATAGCTTACCTACCGCTTGTCCTGCCTCGCCTGTTTGGCAAGCGTTCAAATCGCCTCAACAGCATGTCGTCCCCCGTCGGCGATCTTCTGCTTTTCCCTTCCCTTCCTCCTTTCTGTTCGTTGTACTCTATCCTCAGTATAGCAATCGTAACAAGTGTAATTTCGTAGATAATTGCTAAGTCATTTGTCTTTTGAGATCTTTATTTGTTTACAAATTTCAATTTATGTTTTCTCTCTCTCTCCCTCTCTCTCTTTCTCTCGTTTTGGTTTTTATTTTGATCGTACAAAAAACAAAAACAAACGTTTTCTTGCAGCATAAAAAGCGGCTTATCGGATAAAGATAAAGAGCTAGATTCATTGCTTAAGTCCATTGTTAAAGATCCATCCCCATCAATCCTAGCTACCGAAGCAATTAACGATGCTAACAGTATCAGGTAGATACAATCAACAATATTTTTTATTTACTATTTCAATACGTAGTCAATTGCTTTTCGTTTTTTAGTATTTTGTTTGCATTTTTTGACTTTTATTTTTCGTTTTACTAACTGCTTTTAAATCATATTTTTTTCCCGTTTAATCATTGATAATCTAATTTACTAATAAAGTGATGGTATCGTATTGTTGCTTGGTTGCTTGGAGATTAAAATTACATTTTTGTCTGTCTTTTTGTTAGAGTAACAATAAACAAAACTTCGGACATGGAACATAACACGGAGACCTTGAAGCGATTATCGAACGTGGAGAAGCCAAACAATCAAGTGAAACTGGCGAACGTTGGAGCCGGTGTACTACCGCCTGGACACATCAAGTGTAACATACTCAAAGGTAAAATCGATTTTATCTTCATTATGTATCATGCGATGTTTTGACACGCAAGGATGATGCCTTTGTACGTGATTGTGGGTCGTAATGTATTTAATTAACTCTCATTATGCTTTATAGCTGCTTAGAACACAATTTTTTTTTAGAAGGTCGAAGCACTGACAATAAGCTTGGTTCTTGAGTCAATTGTAATTCTTCGGATACCGTTGACCCTCAAGGGCAAACATCGATAACAGCGTGAGTTAGGAAGCCTCACAGGCTAAACACGCTACAAAATTGTGACATAACGTGCATAACTAAGCACAAAAAAAAAAAACCAGAGAGCTTGGTGCTGATACGTAGTGGTCAGGATCTGAAATGAAGGTATAAGTCATTGTCAACTCTATGAAGCAGTCTCCGTCTAGCTCTCGCAGCGTTAACCTCGTGTTGACTACCGTGTGACAGTGAGTGACAGTTAGTTAGAAATAGTTTTCTTTCCCAAAAGCATGGCCCCGGGGCCAAATAAAATTAGCCCCGGGAACCGGTTCAGTGAATGGGCAGATACCGAAAACCCCATTCTTGAACCCCGACAAAAAAAAAAAAAACCAGTTGTCAATCAACGACGAATTCCCCAGTCTCCCCTTAAACCCTAACCTTAAAAACCCGCGGTTTGTAGTTATTTCCGCAAAGGATGACATGCAACCCCTCACAGTATATTCCTGTTAAGAAAGGCGAAAGGCGCTATTAGCACAGAATATGAAAGCATAGCGCAACTGAGAGATGGTAGCCAGCTCATCTTTGTCAAGTTTCAAAAAATTGCGGACAAATTCTTCAGCGTCACCAACATTGTTAACCAATGTCCCGTAACTTCCAAACTGCACTCTAACCTCAACTCTTCTAAAGGCATTATACAGGGTGCCCCACGAGCAGTGTGCCAAAAAAGCTAGAGCGTGTAGGTCTGGTCAAGACAAGAAAAAATCGTATGGGATGTGGTGGGGGGGGTCTATTCCCCCCGTTTGGCGGGAGGGGCAACTTTCTAAAAAATTAATTTCGAAAAAAAATATTAAAAATCAACGGTTACATCCACAATGCCGCGATATACTTTTTTGTAAAGCCAGAAATCTCATCTTTCATCTTGTTTTTAAACGAAGCTGTTTTAAGGAATAGTTTTTGAGAAATAAATTTTCAAACTCAAAATTTTGAAAAAAAAATTTAACCAAAAATTTTTTTTAAATCTTATGTAATTAAGTACTGTTTTTTCAAGAATTAAATTCTCTTATTAGTTTTTAGTAAAAAACAGAAAGTCGGATGCAAAAATGTCTTGTAGTTTCTGAGAAATTAAAAAACAATCTTTTTTCTAAGAAAAACGTTTTTTTTTTTTGGTTTTAACGCGGCTAGACTTGTAGGCAAATTAATGTATGAATCATTGAACTAATGTAAAATGGTACGGGGGTAACTTCTCGGTATGAAGCACTCTCCATACTCTAGATTTGGGCACTCCAAGCATAATAGCTATCCTCCTTGTACTAAGGGAGGGATTACGTCGCCAAAACTATTTAACTATATCAAATCCTTCTTGACGAATAGAAAAATCTGTGTGAGGTTCAATAATATCTTACTTTACTAACTTATCAGGCCAGCGATCCATGGAGGATCTGAGCCTGAGCTATAGCTGCCTTCCATCCTTGACGGTCCCGGGCACGCTGCTTCCAGTTGTCAAGACCAAGATGTCTTACATCCGCGATTACTTGGTCTTTATACCGGAGGTTCGGTCTTCCTCTTCTTCTCGAACCAGGAGGCTCGGAGTCGAATACCCTCTTAGCTGGAGCGTTGATGTCCATGCGCTCGATGTGGCCGAGCCAGTGTAGTCAACGGGTCCTTGCCTTCCGGACTACATCCACATCTTGGTACAGCTCGTAGAGTTCGCGGTTGTGTCTTCTTCTCCATTCACCTTCCTCACAGACAGGACCAAATATCCGGCGCAGAATTTTTCTTTCGAAAGAACCCAAAATCAGCTCCGCTGTCCTGCTTATCGTCCAGCTTTCGGCTCCGTACAGCAAGACTGGCAGAATGAGCGTTTTGTAAAGCATGACTTTGGTCTTTCGAGTGAGGAGTTTTGACCCCTGTTGTTTGGACAAGCCGAAGTAGCAACGGTTGCCAAGGGCGATTCTATGCCGGATCTCCACTGTGTTGTCATTTGTGGAATTTACGTTTGCCCCGAGGTAGACAAACTGCTTGACTACCTCGAAATCGTAGCTGTCAATTGTTATATTTTGTCACAGGTGGTGAGCGACGGATTGGTTTTTGCTTGACAGCATGTATTTCGTTTTGTCCTCATTGATCTTAAGACCAACTCGTTTCGCTTGTTCTTCAATCGCCGTGAATGCTTCCACAATGACACGGCGAGAACACGCGATGATGTCGATATCATCCGCGTATCCTAGCAGCTGGATGGACTTGTAAAAGATAGTGCCTTCCCTGTTGACGCCTGCCCGTCGCACTATCTGCTCCAGCACCAGGTTGAAGAAGTCATATGACAGCGCATCTCCCTGCCGAAATCCGGTGCATGTTTCGAATGGTTCCTAGGTCCTAAAAGCGAGTTGCACGGTGCATCGCGTGTTTTTTTAGCGTGGCGCGACACAACTTGATCACAAATGTCAAAGACATTTAAATATTGTCCGAATCATCTGGTGTGAGACTTTGACTTTGACTCTTTTCATCTGTCGAAAAAAGTCTTGTAGCAGTTTGTCAATTAAAATCAATAATGTAGATATGAAAAATGTCGATTAATAATAATAAATATACCTGTAAATCCCACGGTTTAAGCTTGAGAAAATGCCTAGCTGCTAGGGTCAACATTATCAACTATCTTGCTAGCAAATATTGTAACACCCATAGAAACACCTTCTGTGATATAACAAAATCTGACTATGCATTATGTATATATGGAAACGCACCAACATCAACAATCAACTCCATCAAAGCTCCTTACCACCAAGCTGCCCGGAAGAGTATCAGTGCCTTCAGAACAACACCCGTCAAAAACATCTTCCAATGATTGAAGAACGCATTGAAGCGTACCTTTCGAAACTCTTTAAACTGACAAGGCAGGACTTTAAACTGTCAAAACGCAGAAAAACTCTGACAAGAATTCCATCAGCTATCGTAAAAGCTATGCATGTATGTATATTGGCGTTACAGCCCATGAAGGACCTAAGCCGAGCTTCTCTCAATCACCCATGTTGTGTGTGATTTAATTTTTCCATAGATGAAAGGGACCTACAGTTTATTGCCGGATCCGAACGGTGAATTTCGAGAAGCTTTTCATGACAATTTTACTACAGGGAGTTTTGTCAGAACCCCGCTGGAGAGAAACACCGTGAAAACACGTTCGATGACATGGCTGTGTCGGGATTCGATCCCGTGTCATCGGCGTCAGATGCCAAAACACTACCCACTGCGCCACGGTGTTCTCATCGTAAAAGCTATACAAATTGCAAAAAAGTTGGATCTCCCTCAAAAGCTATCTTATTCAAACACCACAACTCTTCGACCTTGGATCACACTACTTCAATGCTCACAGCGAAAGGATGGTCTTTGATCTTCTGTGATGGATCAAAAATAAACAGTAGTACTGCTTTTGCAGTAACAAGAGAAAATGGCACCGTAATCTCTAAGGGACTACTACTTATGCATCCATTTTTACAGCGGAAGCCTTAGCTGACTACAAAGCAGTTTCAATTTGTTTTAAAGAGACCGGCAAATACGTTATCTGCTCAGACAGTATGTCCGTGTTTAACGCCTTACGCAGTCCGAACCACAGGGCAGTTATAATCGCTCACACTAGAAACTACTTGGCAAAAGCATCAAACAAATTCAAAATCATATGGGTTCCAAGCCACATTGGTATAATGGGAAACGAAATAGCCGACAATGAAGCGGGTAACACTCACTATTCCCCAGTTTACCAATTCGACTTCATATCCAAACTCGATCTTCTGCGTGCTGTACACAGCAAGCTAAAAACAGAATTGTTATTAGACTGGAACAACTACCATCATCAATACAAATATTTTAACCCTGACCGGTCTCCTGTAAGGTATCACACGACGACATCCAAATTGCAAAATAAAATTTGTACAAGACTTCGATTGGGACATACCACAACCCCCCGCCTTACTTACTTA
The DNA here is from genome assembly GCA_951905685.1 of Eumerus sabulonum. NCBI lineage: Eukaryota > Metazoa > Arthropoda > Insecta > Diptera > Syrphidae > Eumerus > Eumerus sabulonum. The sequence goes on from OX645060.1 coordinate 238,222,057, forward strand.
CTTACGTAGGTGGCGCTACAGTCTGTGGTGAACCTGGACCTCAACCAACAAGCGTCTCCAGCTGGCACGGTCTTTGGCCAGCTGTTTCCAGCGCCGCACGCCCAGTTGGTTAAGGTCCCCTTCCACCTGCGTGCGCCTCTCGAAACGACCAAGGGCATCTTCATCCGCTTTTGCTAAGGTCCAAACTTCTGCGCCGTAAAGGAGAACTGGGATGATTAAGGTCTTATATAGTGTCACCTTGGTTTTGAGAGAGGGCTCTACTTCTCAATTGCCTCTTGAGGCCAAAGAAACAGCGGTTGGCAAGAGTGATTCTGCGTTTTATCTCAGCGCTGGTGTTGTTGTCGCTGGTCATCAGTGAGCCAAGGTAGACGAATTCCTTGACCACTTCAAAGTTGTATCCGCCCATGGTGACGTTCTGGCCAATACGTCGGTGTTGTCCATCTCTTTTAGATGAAAGCAGATATTTGGTTTTACCCTCATAAACCTTGAGACCCATCTTAGCCGCTTCTACCTTAATGCTTACAAAGGCCTCATTGACGTCTCGCTCTGTCAGTCCAATCACGTCAATGTCGTCGGCGTACGCAAGCAATTGCGTAGACTTGAAATAAATCGTACCTCTTGTGTTGGCCAGTGACCCTTGCACGATCTTTTCAAGCACGATGTTGAAAAAGTTGCATGACAGCGCGTCACCTTGCCTAAATCCATTCTTAACATCAAAGGTCTCGGTTTGCTCATTACCGACCTTAATGGAGCAGCGAAAATTCTCCATTGTCATCCTGCACAGTCGGACGAGTTTGGCAGGGATGTTAAAACTAGACATGGCTTTGTATAGCTCATCTCTATACACGCTGTCATATGCAGCCTTGAAATCGACGAAGAGGTGGTGAGTGTCGATTTGGTATTCCTGGGTCTTCTCCAAGATCTGCCGTAGCATAAATATTTGGTCTACTGTGGATTTACCTGGCCTGAAACCACACTGATAAGAGCCGATCAGTTTATCCACAAACGGTTTCAGGCGTTCACACAATACGGCAGAGAAGATCTTATATGCGATGTTAAGGAGACTTATTCCCCTATAGTTGGCGCAGTTATAGGGGTCTCCTTTCTTATGGACCGGGCAAACGATGCTGAGATTCAATTCGTCCGGCATACCTTCCTCCGACCATACTTTGCAAATGAGATGGTGCATCCACCTTACCAGCTCATCCCCAGCCGCCTTAAGAAGCTCAGCAGACAGGCCGTCTGCGCCCGCGGCTTTATTAAACTTAAGTCTTGATATCGCTATTTTGACTTCGTCTAGGCCGGGTGGACTGAATTATGTTACATCGTCGTCCATTACGAATGGCTCTTTCTGCCTGACAGCGGTATCTTGTCTATCGTCGCCGTTATACAGTCTGCAGAAGTGGTCTTTCCAAATCCTCAACATCGACTGCGACTCTACTACCAGTTCTTCATTTTCATCCCTGCAGGCCGCCGCTCTGGCTTCGTAGCCCTGGCATGTTCGTTTTACCTTATTGTAAAACTTACAGGCGTCATTCCTGCGGAAGCATCTCCTCGTTCTCACGCTTTCCGTGCTCTCTCTTCTTTTCTTCTGAAAAGCCACCTACTCATTCTAAAAGAACTTCGAAGTTCCTATTGAACACATTCTGCGGGATGATGTAGTCTGTGTCCATGGGTACTTTGAGGTGTTTCAGAATGGTAGTTATAGCCTTTTTATGATGTGGGCCATTTTCCTATCCTAATCCTTAGGGCTGCGCAGGCAGCAACTTGCTTGCTGAAAAGGTCCAATGGTGGAAGACGTAATAGGATATTTAGGGCCTCCGTGACGGTTGATCTGATCGCTCCGCTTATGTACATATAAGCTGGCCGACCTTTGAACTTTCTCCAGAAGGTTTCGATTGATTGCCTTGTCCAGACAGTCCACCAGAATACGACGCCAAACAGGAGGATGGGCCTTATGACTGCTGTGTAGAACCAGTGCATAATGCTTGGTTGGAGACCCCACTTCTTGCCCACCACTTTCTTGCAGCTGTAGAGGGTAACAGTTGCTTTCTTGACGCGATCAAGAATGTTGGGTTTCCAATTCATCGGGATCCGAACTTGCTCGTCGTGCGTCAGAGTCCAGCACACTAATCATTTCGCTACGGCGAGAAGTCCTCGCTAAGTGGACTGTGCCTTCTAGCCGATCTCCTTTTTTTAAACTTCTCTTAACAAATTATCAGTTTCTCTGACGAGTCCTTATCTACTTTCAGCCCGCGTCGAAGAAGAATTGGGAGCGGCTAACAACGCAAAGTTAACGAATCAAATGTTCGTGCCTGCAGCGTCATCACTAACCAACAGTCTACATCATTCCGATGGACCTGACTCGATCAATGCCACCTACATATCAGTTGTAAGTTACTGTCAAACGCTTTAACCGGCCTAGAGCTAGCTCTTATTTTTGTTTGTTCCTTTTTCGTTTGTTTTTAATTATTTGTTTGTCCACTTGCGAATGTGTTTATTGTATGCAAAAGGGCGGTGATAAACTCACACTTAGCATAACCGAACAAAAACCATCCACGTCGCCCATCACTGCCACAACATTATCATCCACACCGCCCAATAGTCCCATTAATGCTTTCACCAACACAACACTCACGACTATTGTACCAACTACACCCAGTAGTCCATCACCGACGCCCAATCATCTGTTCTCGACGACCGAGTCGCTCATCAACGAAATATTCATAAATAACATCAACAACATCGACGAACGTAAAGATATGGCTGTTACGCCGGCTCCACAGGTAAATAACATATCGAATGGTAACTCTATCGACGAACAAAACAACGAAAATAAGGAGAACAAGAACAAGGAGTTCAACGACAACAACAGTCGCCGGGAGAAGAAGGTAGGTGTTGCCTTGTTGTCTGTCTCGGCTTGTAGCTTTCCCGTCATTTTGCTTCTGTCTTGTGATGATACACGTTTCGTTTCCTTGATCTTTCGTCCTCTTACTGGTGTCTGTTATGTGTTTTTTGTTTTTCTTCTAGAATTCCATCAACCACATTAACCCACCGAATGAGATGGTTTCGCCGTGGTTGGTCTCCTCCGAAATTGTGTCGGCTCCCAAGGCCAAGGAGCCAACGATTATCCGTAAATCGGTCATTACAACGCAATTGTAATAGTAGGAATCGTGCAGCTACTTAAGGTATTATTTAACTTAGCGTAATACAAACAATGAGATACAATCAAAATATGTTAGATACATATACTAGATATTTTTTATTGCAATATTTAATCGAATATACTATACATATACTGTTATTCTAACGTTTATACTATACAAAACAGAAGAAAATATTTATTTTACTTAAGACGTTCATGTAAGGGACACATGACCTAGACTTAAGCTTTTAGTAAGTAGAGTAAAGTATGTGGGACCAACTAACGATAGTTAGTAAGTGGAGACATCAGAAGACAGTAGAAAGTAGATATACAAGGAATCGATAGTAAATGACTTACGGTAATGGAAAGTACAGAGAGAAAATAGTGCCTTGTAGTTAGGGAGTAGGACGAAGGCATATGCGAGACGAGAGTCGGCGGTGTGTGAGTTATTTTGAATTGCTTCAGGGAGCCAAACAACGAGATTCTGGCCCTACATGGGAAGGAGAAACAAGATTGGAACAAATTGTCACTCGAGGAGAAGAAAGCTCTCTATCGGGCGTCTTTTTGTCAAATATTTGTCAAATATTGCCCCCACTGGTGAGTGGAAAATGCCTTCTTGGCTGTGTCGGCTGTTATCTGGGTCAGTGTGCTCCTCAACGTTTTCGTTTACGATGATATACCGACTACATGCGACGAGGAACACAAAAAGCCACAGTTGGAACGTTGTATGTTGGATCTGGAGGTCAATCCAGTCACTGGCCTCTCTTTCAAATGGGACTACGAGAACTGCAGATGGAAGTAGATTTAATGCTAGTTTCTGTAAATCGTTGCTAAGAATAAAGATTCACTACCTGCACAAGGTCCATGTAGTGACCAGCTTTCGATCATTTGACACTGAACTTGTACTTTCCTGTGATCGTGCTCGCTTTTTGTAAAAGTTCGATGAGAATAATGCCTTTTGAATCCAAAAAAAAAAAAAAAAATGGTGGCCACAACCTTACCGGCCGATGGAACTTTGCCTTGATTGGACCAGATTCACTTGGAAAAACCCGTTGCTTTGATTGTCGCTTAAGCTCTGGCGTGTAGTAATTGATCCAAGTTTCATCAACGGTGACGATTCGCCGCGAAAATTCCTGCGGATTTCCCTTAAGGACCTCTTTACACTGCTTTGAAGTTGTTAGGCCAATCCCGCTTGTTGTCTACCATTAGCAATTGTGGCATCCATCGGGTTGATACTTTTTTCACTCCTAAATTGTTATGTATAATGTTGAGTGCCGTTCCATACGAGACACCTACAGTCTCTGCTACTTCGCGCACTTTCGTTCGGCGATAAGCGTGAATCACATCGTGGGCCTTCTCAACGATTTCCTCAGTAACGACGTCTGCCGGGCGGCCTGGGGCGTTCCCCATCAAAAACAGACGTACGGCCACGTTTAAATTCGTTGAACCAATATCTCACCGTTGTCATAGATGGTGAAGGCTCCCCATAGACAGAATCCAAAAAAAAATCAATTGTATGTATGTTGGCGTTACAGCCCATGAAGGACCAGAGCCAAGGTTCTCTCAATCACCCATGTTGTGTGTGATTTATTTTTCACACAGGTGAAGGGGACCTACAGTTTAATGCCGATTCCGAACGGCGTGAGTCGAGAAGCTTTTCCACGGCAAGTATACTACGGGGGGTTTTGCCAGTACCCACTCGATGGCGTTGGTGTTATCGGGTTCCGAACTCGCTCATCGTGCGTCAGAGTCCAACACACTAACCACTGCGCCACGGCGCCCCTCAATTACGGATCGATATTGTTCTTTTTCCATCTGTTCCTCTTGAGCAGTTGTTCGTTTTCCTTTATGCAAACGATGATCTCATGTAGTCGATAAAATGTTGCTCCATCTTTTTGGATTAATGGTTCAATAGCCCGCACTATGCCGCCCACATTACAAGGTCCAACCTTGAGTGCACCCTTAATATAAGAAAACAACCATCCAAGTGCATCACTTCTCACAGCCAGCTCGATTTACTGCTTTTAGAAGATCATGAAGGATTTCGAGAATTGGTGGCTTGGCTTAAGTTAGGTGTTACTTTCCCTCTTCTTCGGCGCTACAGTTCATGGCGCACCTGGACTTCCTTAAAAAAAAACCTCTCCAACTGACACGGTCTTTCGCTTAGCAGTCTCCAGTGCCGCACGCCTATTTGGTTGGGGTCCTTTTCCACTTGCGTGCGCTTCCTTAAATTTGGTCGTCTTCGACTGCGTCGCCAGTTAGAGTTGGATTCAAAGACCTTCCGGGCCGGAGCTGTGATTTCCATGCGTTCTGCTTGACCTAGCTATCTTAGGCGTTGGATCCGCAGACGCCGTGCTACGTTCATGTCGCCGTACAGCCCGTACAATTCGCTATTAAGTCCTTTCCTCCACTCCCCATTTATGTCGATCGGGCCGAAAATCGTACGCAGAATTTTTCACTCAAAACGACCAAGGGCATCCTCATCCCGCTTTCAATAAGGTCCATATCTCTGCGCCATAAAGCAGGACCGGGATGATAAGGGTCTTGTATATGTTCACCTTGGTTTTCCGAGAGAAGGCTCTGCTTCTCAATTACCTCCCGGGCCCAATGAAACACCGTTTGGCAAAAGTTAATCTGCGTTTGGTTTCGGCACTGATGTCATTGCTGCATGTCACTGCGGAGCCTAGGTAGACGAAGTACTTGAATACCTCGAATTTGTACCTGCCAATATGTGCGCCTTGGCCAAGACGCCGGTGGTTCGTGCATATCTTTCCTTTTGTCCTCATTTACCGCCAGTCCCATTTTAGCCGCTTCCGCCTCAATGATCGTAGAGGCCTCAATGCCACCTCGCTGAGTTCGTCCAAATATGTATGTCAATGTCATCGTCAAGGACGATGTTGAAAAAGTCACACGATGTGTCGCCCTGTCTAACACCTTTTTTGACATAAATGGTATCGGTCAAGACGCTTTAGACCCTAATGAAGCAGCGAGCATTCTCCAATGTCATCCTGCATAGTCTCACGAGTTTGGCAGGGATATCAAAACTAGGCATGGCACTGTATAGCTCGTCTCTATGTATGCTATCGTATGCGGCCTTTAAGTCTGGATCTGGAATTCGTTGGTCTTTTCCAGGATCTGACGCAGTGTGAATACTTGATCGATAGTGGACTTCTCGGGCCTGAGACCACACTGATATGGGCCAAGCAGTTTATTAACGAACGGTTTTAGGCGTTCACACAGTGCAGCAGAGAAGATTTTATAGGCGATGTTTAGGAGACTTCTCTGTAATTGGCGCGGACAAAGGGGTCTCCTTTCTTGTGGATCGGGCAAACGATACTAAGATTCCATTCATCGGGCGTGGCTTCTTCAGACCATATCTTACAGATGAACTGCATACTCCCAACCAGGTAATGTCCAACTGCCTTAAAGAGCTCGGCGGACTACCTGTCTGCTCCAGCAGCTTTGTTGGACTTAAACTTAGAAAAAGCATTCCTAACCTCGTCCAGGTCAGGGGGACGGAATTCTCTGCTATCATTGTCCGCTGTGAATGGGTCATTTTGCCTGACAGCGGGATGTAAATTTTCGTCCCTGCAGGCTTCCGTTCTGGCCTTATATCCCTGGCATGTTTGTTTTATTCTTTGATAACACCTCCGAACGTCATGCGATAGCATCTCTTCGCCCGCGAGCTCTTCTTTTTTTTTTTTTTTTTTTTTTATGGAAGTTTGTGCTTACGAGCAGCTCTCGTTCTTCTGTACAGTGCCTCTTGATAGGCTTGCTGCCTAGCTACGTGTGCCCTCCTGCACTCGTCGTCAAACCATCGATTTCTTGTTGGTGGCGTTTTGAAACCCAGTACCTCAGCAATCTCTAAAGCTTCTTGATAACGAGTGTATTGGTGTTGTACGGTCTGAACAGGTGTTGGAGGGCTGCCCGAGAGCTTAAGAGAGACGCGATTGACATAGGCTCTGCGGTCTCTTGCGATTGTAGCATTGCGACGTTGTATGCCGCTGGCCTTACTCAACTTCGTAGTCGTAATCTGGTTACCACAAGTGGTCCGAGTCGATGTTGGCTTCTCGGAAAGTTCGTACATCCAGAATATCGGATGCGTGCCTGCCCCTTGTGGATGTTTAGATGTGGGAAGCTACTAGCAACTAGTCGATTTTGCCCTGTTTCGAAATCTAGACTGTGTTTGCCAATTACCCTATCAAAAGCGACTTCCTTGCCCAGTTTCGCGTTAAAGTCTCCCAGTACGATTTTAACATCGTAACTGGGACATTGGGCATAGGTCCTATCTAGAAGTTCGTAGAAGTCGTCTTTTGTAGCGTCATCCCTGTCCTCGGTAGGGGCGTAAGCGCATATTAGGCTGATGTTGGCGAATTAAGCCATGGCGTTCGCTTACATGCCGGAAGCTCAAGACTTTTTGCCTAAGTCTATCTCTAATAACAAATCCACATCCTAATAAGCGTTGCCTTCTCTCCTTGTAGGAGTCGCCGTAGTACATGTCGCACTTCCTTGATTGCGGTAATATCTGCCTTATAGCAGTCTAGTTCGCAAGTTGTTCGCAATATCATTTTTCCTTTTGTTTTTGTTCCCTGGGTCGTCATTGGTTAATCCGTCTGTTTTTTTCAATCCGAGATTTATTTCCAGGTATGGCTTGCCGGGCCATAGCCTAACCGACACTTGTCCTGTCATGTGGCACAAGAAATTCGCCATTCGCCCTTTTCCGTTCGCGATTTCAAATAGAAATCCCCAGGTGGCACCACGAGGAGGTGGAAATAGGACTTACTAACAGAACTGCTAGATGTTCGGCTGCAGTGACTTCTACTCGATATTTTACGGGCCAGCGCATGTCGAATACGCTACCCCTACGAGGCCTTTGCTAGTCGCTTATCACCAAGTTAGGTGTTACCACGAGGTCTTAAAATTAGTTTCGAAAAAACGCAGTTGTAAAGTTGGTTTTTGATCCTTTTATGGTCAAGTGAAAAAACAGCTTTTGATGGCTGGTTTGGCTACGGGCTTTAATGTCTCTAAAGATAAGCTGTCAAAGCAAATCACAGTACGTAAGTTAGCAATTGGAGTGCCCTGTTAAGACAGTCTGTACTCTGTAGCTATTCCAAATCGAGGTCTGATTTATCCACTTCCACCCAGAGTTCGCCTTCATTTCCTTAATCGTTTCGCATTCGAAACAGATCACATGCTTACTTCCGTCTCGCCATATGCACACGCCATCCTCAAAATCAGAAATAGGAAAACCGACATGCGAACAAATTGCAATTCCAATAGCATCTTAATTAGAACGCCAATGAAAGATCAGAAATTGGAATTAGACCTTAGTACCCCGTCGAGGTTAAACCACTCGAACTCGCGGCGCACTTCCAAACATTCCTCCAAGTGAAAAACTACCAGATTGCATTTTTCAAATACACAAATAACACACGACGCGTATGAGTACATTGACGCAACATTCCCTTCACTTTGGGAACAACTATTTTTAAATTTAAATCATTCCCAGCGCGCCTTACGGCGAACTGTTGTCGCGAAGAGGAAAGGAAAACGAACGATCGGCCAAGGGAGTCTGTCTGCATGGCGCGAATGATTATTTTGGTCTTTTATCCAGTTTCGCGAAAATTTGCCTAAATTTAGACGAAAACCTTCCAGAAATGATTGTGACTTATACTATCTATATCCGAGTGTACAAAGTATTTTTATTGACAGTAACAACGACTGTCGTGTCTTGGTCTTCCTGGCTGCTGTTCTTTTGCAGTAGACCCATGACTATGAACGGGATATATACACGAGAATTGAATCAAGACTTGGTAGATTGTAATTCCTATTTTATACTCGTACGAGCTTCCTTAGTGAAAACGAAATATACTTGGCACCGGTAGTGCCATGAGGCCAACCGCATTCCCCGACATAAGCATTTAGGCCGTCTTGTCTACGTACTTACATCTCTTTTTTACAATATTTGTTACTTACTCTACTGTTTGTTTACTGTAAAGTCGTAGCTTAGACTATTCTATAGCTTTTACCTACCTTCCCTTGTAATGTTATATGTATTAATCGTTAAATAAGAATATGGTAAAGCAAATGTTATAACGAAAATGTACTTAGATAGATGAGCTTATACAATAGTTACCACTACGATGCCTTATAAAATAAATATTACATATTTTAGAAACGATATACAGTTTGTTTTATTTGGATTGGGGGGAGACGGTGAGGTTGCCTTTAATGACGTGCTCGGTTCCTTATTAAGGAGAGATGCTATGTACTCGTATGCATCATAAACGCATGTAAGTACCACTGTGTCCAAAAAAACTTATATTTTTTACCAAAGCAACTTCGCTTTCCAAATAATCCTCACTGATAGAATGCACTTAGCGATATCACGACTTAAGTCTAATAAACTGTTGGCAATAGAAGAGGCTTTGTCTTGGCTGAAGTGGAACGTAATATCCACCACGGATATTCGCATTCTCACAGACAGTCAAGCAGCCTTAAAGTCGCTGGTGTCCTATGTGTACACATCAAAATCTAGTCTCGACTGTCGCAGATCTCTTAACGAGATGGCAAAACAGTTCAACATACAGCTTATCTGGGTACCGGGACACAGCGACATTACTTACTTACTTATCAGGCCTGCGATCCATGGAGGATCTGAGCCTGAGCTATAGCTGCCTTCCATCCTTGACGGTCCCGGGCACGCTGCTTCCAGTTGTCAAGACCAAGATGTCCTACATCCGCGATTACTTGGTCTTTATACCGGAGGTTTGGTCTTCCTCTTCTTCTCGAACCAGGAGGCTCGGAGTCGAAGACCCTCTTAGCTGGAGCGTTGATGTCCATGCGCTCGATGTGGCCGAGCCAGTGTAGTCGACGGATCCTTGCCTTCCGGACTACATCCACATCTTGGTACAGCTCGTAGAGTTCGCGGTTGTGTCTTCTTCTCCATTCACCTTCCTCACAGACAGGACCAAATAATCCGGCGCAGAATTTTTCTTTCGAAAGAACCCAAAATCAGCTCCGCTGTCCTGCTTATCGTCCAGCTTTCGGCTCCGTACAGCAAGACTGGCAGAATGAGCGTTTTGTAAAGCATGACTTTGGTCTTTCGAGTGAGGAGTTTTCACCCCAGTTGTTTGGACAAGCCGAAGTAGCAGCGGTTGCCAAGGGCGATTCTACGCCGGATCTCCACTGTGGTGTCATTTGTGGAATTTACGTTTGCCCCGAGGTAGACAAACTCCTTAACTACCTCGAAATTGTAGCTGTCAATTGTTGTATTTTGTCCCAGGTGGTGAGCGACAGATTGGTTTTTGCTTGACAGCATGTATTTCGTTTTGTCCTCATTGATCTTAAGACCAATTCGTTTCGCCTGTTCTTCAATCGCCGTGAATGCTTCCACAATGCCACGGCGAGAACACGCGATGATGCCGATATCATCCGCGTATCCTAGCAGCTGGATGGACTTGTAAAAGATAGTGCCTTCCCTGTTGACGCCTGCCCGTCGCACTATCTGCTCCTGCACCAGGTTGAAGAAGTCACATGACAGCGCATCTCCTTGCCGAAATCCGGTGCATGTTTCGAATGGTTCCGAGGTCCTAGAACCGAGCTGCACGGTGCATCGCGTGTTTTTTAGCGTGGCGCGACACAACTGGATCAGTTTTACCGGGATCCCGAATTCGGCCATCGCCCCAAACAGTGCTTCACGATGAATGCTGTCATGTGCGGCTTTGAAATTGATGAAAAGATGGTGTGTATTGATTCGAAACTCGTTGGTCTTTACCAGGATTTGTCGAAGTGTGAAAATTTGGTCTATAGTTGATTTGCCGGGCCGGAAGCCGCACTGGTAGCTGCCGATTAGTGCGGTGCAAAATGGTTTTAGACGTTCACACAATACGCTGGACAGGATCTTGTATGCCACATTGAGCAGGGATATACCTCTATAGTTCTTGCAAGAGGTAGGATCGCCTTTTTTGTGGATGGGGCATATAGAGCTGGTATTCCAGTCGTCGGGCATGCTCTCATCTTCCCAAATTCTGCAGATGATCTGGTGCATGCTCCCTACCAGAACATCGCCGCCAGCCTTGAAGAGCTCTGATGGCAAGCCATCTGAGCCTGCGGCCTTGTTGTTCTTCAGCTTCTGAATAGCTGTGCCGACTTCTTCTATGCTGGGTGGGAGGACTACTTCAGCGGCTGGAGTTGGGATTTCCTCGGTCCCTACCACTCTCTCTTGGTCATGCTCGTTAAGCAGCTGCTGGAAGTGCTGCTTAAATACATCCACTATTCCCTGCGGGTCGGTGACAAGATTACCCTCGCAGTTTCGAAGATCCAGGGTGCCCTGCGACATTACAGGTAATGAAAAAGCCGACACACTCGCCAAACTAGGAACGACGCTACAATCAATCGTGGCTTGTGAGGGGGTACCCCTTACTAGTGATGGGCTCGTCTGCTCTTTTACGATAGCAGCGATCGCAGTGAGCAATTAAGACAAAGAGCAGTTAAGCGAAGCTGTGATTTAATCGCATTTATAATCACAGTTAAGGGAACTATTATTTGGTTATGAGACTTGCTCTTAGATTCGCAATTTAAATAGCGATTACATGCATTGCGATAAATCAAAATGAACAAGTAAAAACAATGGATGATTTCAGCAGTGGATATATCTTCCACCGGTGGTACGGTGCTTTCAACATCCATAGGAGTGCTTGTTCTCATGACAATTGTGCTATGGCGCACACTCATGTGTCGTTTCAAATTTGTTATAGACGTTTTGAATGATAACGTCTGTTTGCAAATTTTACATGTAGCCATCCTTCCAGCTTTTGGCGTAAAATTTACTTTTTTTTTTTTTTGATCCATTGTTAACTAGGTGGGTCGTCGCAAGGCATCCAAGTTGGAGCAAAGCGATCCATTTTAAAACTCTGTTTATTATTCTATCAGTGCCCGGTGACAGTAATGCATTACAAATACTTAGATGTTTAGCGGACCCTTAAAAGATGGTAACTGAGTTTCTTTATCGATTGTAAAAAGAATTGTGGTTCTATGTTAATTCGTCCATTGGGCTTACGCTAGCTGGTGGTCATCGAAAACAGACCATCGGCATATGTTTAAAATTTTTCCCTGTATGCTGTCATTCAGGTATTGTGCAGGTGCGATCGTATCAGTGAGTATTCATATCAATATCTTTATGGTCCGCGGCTATTCCAATCAAATGGATAGCAGAGTTGATAGTGTTTCAAAAAATGGCGCCTGCAAAAACAGACTTCTACCACTTTGACCCCTAAACGGGCAAAAAAGTCGTCGTATTTCGTTGACAGAGCTGTTTGACGACCAAGGTTAGAACGTGCTTTCCGAGGCATGATTATTGAAGTCTAAAGGAAAAAATATGTATTTTTATTTTCACAAACTTTTCTCTGAATATTTACTATCACCATGTCAAATTTGGTTAAAATCGCTTAAAGCATTCTGCGTTGTTTTATTATCAAAATGCGGATGCGCGTGATTTCTAATGTTAACCCATTTACGCCCGGTGTACTCATTTGGGGCCATCTCTTTAAGTACCTGCATATTTTCACCGTCACATTTTTTTTTATTCAAATGCAAATTCTAAGCGTGAAAGAGTGACTTCGCACTGTAAATTAGTTTTTTGTGATAAACGGTACAAAGCAATCGAAAACGGTAGTTTTATTTAGTGAATCGATTAACAAAGTTTTATATTAAAGTTTAGTCATTCTTTTTCTATGTACGTCAGAATTTTTTAATATTTATTAGTAATTTCCACCTGCTTGTAGTTTGTACTAGTGAATAATACTATTATATTGTGTATTTTCTAAGAATTGACCAAAAGCGAATACATTTTAGTTGCATGTCCCCAAATGGGTCCAATGGGCTAATTGCAAGTTAACACATCACTCGACCCGTAAACATGAACAAAATAGAATATGTATCTTTAAATCAAATAACTCATAGTCCTCACGTCGACCATTAGAATAAAAAAAGGATCGACGGTCATAAAACACGATCAGCGCGTTAAACAGATAACAAAAACTACCCTTCGACCAAAGATAAGAAGGGTACGATAAAGATAAAAAGGGGTCGACAGACAACGCGATCCCACGATACGATCTTTATTACTTTTGAAAAACCAAGTGATGTCACACCAATTTTCCTATATATAAACCATCCCAGGGTGTGCAATCCGTGAGTTGTCTATCCGTTGTCTCGTCGTGTTCAGTGTTTTTTAGTTTTTCCGCAGTCTTAATTTTGAAGTGAACAATGGCGAAGCGAGTATATAATTTTGCAAATGAGTATCGAGGGCTCGAGGAAGCCCTAGAAAGCATTATTTTTGGAAAGTTTTTTGATAAGGAGCTTTTTGACACGATCGTCCTGAACACGAAGTGTTTCGAATAACTGTTGATGACCACAAGACTTTTTTTGGAATTCTGCTCTTGACTGGATATCACTCACTTCCTCGAGAACGATTGTATTGGTCTCTTGATGAAGACTGCAGTGTTAACATCATTTCAAAAGCAATGTCTAGAAATCGATTAATGGAAATAAAGAAATTCCTGCATTTCTGCGACAATGAAGCTGATGCCGGATCCGCCGATAAGGTGTTCAAAGTACGACCACTTTCTGACTTGCTGATCGAGAAATTTCTTGGGTGGGGTGTATTTCACGAGAATCTATCGTTAGATGAGTCTATGATAAAGTATTTTGGACGTCATCCAGCTACGCAGTTCATAAGAGGTAAGCCAGTGAGATTTGGATACAAAAACTGGATGATTGCAAGTGCAGATGGTTATTGTTACGCCTTCGATGTATACTGTGGTAAATCAGCAGGAGGAACCAGTAATGATTCTTTGGGATCAAGAGTAGTGAAAAACTTATTGGAAAAAGTAAATGCCGTTCCCAATGAGCATAAGGTGTATTTTGACAACCTTTTCACCAGTCACACTCTGCTGCGAGACCTACGTACAGCTGGTTATCGTGCGACTGGCACTGTAAGGGAAAATAGGACAAAAAAATGTCCATTACTATCTGTCAAGGAAATGAAGAAGAAAAACAGAGCAGAATTTGACCATCGATTCGATACAAACAATAAAATGTTGTTTGTGCGATGGCTTGACAACAGCGTTTGCACCATGGGTACAAACTATGACTTTGTTCACCCTCTGGGCAAAGTTAAAAGATGGAGCTCTGCAAAACAAAAAAAGGTAGATGTAGACATCCCTTTGGTTTTTCAAAACTATAACAAAGGCATGGGTGGAGTCAATTAAGCTGATCAGTCAATCGCAGTATAGGAAAAAAATGGTGGTGGGGACTTTTTACCTACATGTTAGATTTAGCTGTATCTAATGCTTGGCGTCTTCATGTTCTGGCCGCGAAGGATATATTAGATCAGCTCCAATTTCGCCGAAGTATCGCCCAATTTTACTTGAGCCGTGTACATCCTGAAAGACCCGATGGAAGGCGTCGTAAACCATCCTCGTCAGTGCCAAATATGAATCTAGATGGTGTTGGACACTTCCCTCAGAAACTGCAAAACCAGCTGCGATGCGTCGAATGCCACATGAAAGCACGTTGGCAATGTAAAAGATGCATCAAAACATTATGCATCGAAAAAGGATGTTTTGAAAAATATCACACATAAGCCCATTGGCCCCAATTGAGGACGGCTTATTTTTATATGTAAGGAATATTGTTTTTTTTGTTTTTTTTTTTTTCCAGAAAAATGTATAAATAGTCTCTTATGGTACGTTAATAAAGTTTTTTTCAAAATGTTTTTAATAGTTTGTATTTGGGTCCATATGGGTTACGTCTATGAGACACGTTTTCGGCGAATATTCCTCATTGATACGTCCGATTTTTGACATGTCGTCTATTGACATGTCTAATTTGGTCAAAATCCGTCAAAGCGTTTAGAAGGAGTAGTCTGTCAACGAAATACATTTTTGGGGTGTTAAGGAGCTTCGCTCCAATAAAAAGTAAATGCGGAACTTAAACACAAAACACGAAACAGAAATAATTTTTTCAATTATACGCAAAAAACAAAGGCAGACCAATAGTTCTATTTTTTTCATTTTCATTTCATTTATTGAATTAATTACATGTACACGTAAGATATAACATCTTATAAGTTTGTAACATGCTTAAGATATAGTAATAATAACAATGATTAAAAATAAGACTAAAGCTAGGTAATAGTGAAAGTTATAAAGAAATAAAGAAAAAGATAAACAATAGTAATAGTTAAGCGAATACAAGATAAAGAATAAAGAAAGGAAAGATTCAGATTCCATTAGTAACGTTCTTTAAGGTACTCAAAAGATTTCAGTTTGAAGGCGTTTGTGCTTTTCGCTTGCTTGATATTTAGGGGTAGCATATTCCACAGCTGAACAGCATTCACAAAAAATTGGCGGGACGTTGTTAAATATTTGTGTTTTGGAACTATAAGCTTTAGAGAACGTTGCGCCTTTGCGAACTGAATGCATTCGAAAAGGTATTCAGGTTCCTTGGTCGCTATAACTTTATGCAACAGTAGCAAGGTACGATGTTTCATCAGAGCTGTAAGTGAAGAACCTGCAATTTTTTGGGTGAATTCGGAGATGTGCTCGCGCCTTTCGATGCTATAGATGTATCTGGCGCAACAATTGTACACGACGTTAAGTTTTCTTTGAGATTCATAGTCCAAGTTCGAAAACAGCTCACAACCGTACAGAATGATAGGTAGAATGAACGACGTTACAAGTTTATGCTTAACTTTGGTGGGCAAGTATTTGGTAGTAGGGCTTAAGCCTCTAAGAGCACCGTATACCTTGGACACCACATAATTAACATGGGAACTCCAGCTGAGGTTAGGTTCGAGAAATATTCCTAGATTTTTGATTTTCCCAACATAATCAATAGGAGAGTTGTTCATCAAAAGAGGCGGTAAATTTAACACGACCCTACTTCTATTGAGAATTAGTGCTTTTGTTTTTGACGTGTTCAAATTCAGTTTATTGCTTATTGACCAATGGTGGACGAGATTAAGTTCATGCGAAAGTGAATTCATGGCCGAGGCATAATACATTTTCGGGAACATAGAGTAGACCTGAACATCGTCGGCGTAAATATGGTACTTACACGTTGAGAAACATTTATATATACCATTTATAAAACACGAAAATAACAGTGGACCTAACACAGAACCTTCAGGCACACCAGAGTTAACAAAAAGACACGAAGAACGTTTATTATTGTGGTACACAAATTGCGAACGGTTTGTTAGATATGAAGACATAAGGTGACATAAAGATAGCCCACAGGAAAATTGGTTCTTAAGTTTTGTTATGAGAATTTCATGGTTCACGCTGTCAAAGGCTTTAGAGAAGTCCAGACAAACCAATAGTCCGACCATATTACTATCCATACCCAAGCGGATATCTTCACAAACTTTTAGCAAGGTCGTTGTGCAATTATGCTTAGCACGAAAGCCAGATTGGAACTTAGTAATTAAATTATTTTTGACGAAATGCTCTTTCAATTGCCCACTCACCAGACTTTCAAAAACCTTGCTTAGATATGGAAGAATGGCAATTGGGCGAAACTCGGTACCATCAGGAGAAGATGTTTTAGGTAGGGGAATAACTTTCGCAACTTTCCAGCTACCTGGGAAGGTCGAGGTTGTAATGATGGTGTTGATTATATGCGTGATTTGGTGCAGGATGCAGGGAAGAAGTGTTTTGATGAAAATGGGATGTATTTCATCCGACCCCATAGCTTTCGATTTTATTTTCATTAAAGCAAGTCCAACAGACAGTTCGTCAACGCCTGAGAGTGAGAAGGTGTTTAGATTATTACCTGAGATAGGATGCGTTATATGACTATCGCCGTTAGACCATTGAGCAAATTTGATGTTGAGAGCTTCGAGATCTAAATTATTAGGGGCTGTACATTTTTTGGAGCAGATGCCCATTCTACGCACGTTTTTCCAAAAAGCAGAACTCGAATTGCTATTAGCAAAAGTCTCTGAGTAGAAATGCCGTTTATTCCTACGAATAAGGGAAGTTACCTTATTACGTGCTACCTTGTAACTATTCAGTAGATCTGAGCATTTGTACTTTCTCCATCTGGAATAAAGCAGATCACGCCGTTTAATAAGGGTACGGACTTCGTTGGTGAGCCAAGGTGTCGTTGTTTTTTTCCTAATGACTTTGATTGGTACATGTTTTTTGAAGAGGATATGAATGTTATCATTAAAACAATTTACTTGCGTGTCAACATTGCTGCAGTTATAGATTGGTGACCAATTTAGGTTCAGACAGTCGGAGAATAATGATGTAATATTCATACGAGAAAAATTGTATTATGACCTGGTAGTATCTGCAATAACAGGTGGTGCGATATTGAACGAAGCAAAAAGCAGATCGTGATAAGAAAAGGCTGGGGCGAAGATTTGATTGTAGTGCGAAATAAGGTTTTGATGAGAAACAAGACATACATCCAGGAGAGAAGGCCTCCGATTGGGCGTAACGTGTGTCGGCTGATTTAGATTAGTAAAGCTAAGGTGTAGAGACTTTACCATTTCAATGAAGGAGTTATTTTTATCATCAAGCAAATTAAGATTTAAGTCACCTACTACAACAATATCCGTATAGAGCGGTGCCAACTTCTCTAAGATATTCCTAGGTGAGGAGAGATTGGCCACATTCGGGGGCATATAAATGCAACCTACTAATAGTTTCCCTCCACTGAGTAGAATTTCAATAAACGTATATTCTATCGGATCATAACAGAAGGATTTACTGACGACATTGAAATTGTATGTACTTTTTATATATATACCAACCCCGCCACACATTCTACCCTCCCTATCTGCACGCACCAATTTGTAGCCATGAACATAAAACAGATCTGAGCACATCTCCGGTTTCAGTCATGTTTCTGATACGCACAAAATATCGACCTTGCCACCGTCTAAAATGAGTCGCAGATCCTCTATTTTGTTTTTTTATGCTCTGTGCATTTAAGTGGCAGTTAGTTCCTTTGTATTTCATCTGATCCTTTGTATCCCATTCATACCACATTGCGACGTTCACAGGCGAACGTTATTTCGTCATTGAATAGAGGTTTTAAATCTTAAGAAAGCAAAATCAATAACAATAAAATTATAATGGAGGAGGGACACATTTCGCAAATGTATACATATTGAAATACATGTACTACATGAATTATTTCAGGAAAAAAGAAAGCCCTCGTGTAGACTCCGACAATGATACTGTTGAACGCATCCCGCCGATGAATTGGAACACGTCTCAGTTTTCTCTTTTCACTCTATAGTTTTCGTTAACTATACATGTTTGCACTCTTTTTTAGTTAGTCGGAGTCTACACGAGGGCTTTCTTTTTGCGCCTTTTTCTTTTGAACCTACGTTCCAATTTGAGGACGCGTCCACACGGAGCTTTTCTGCGCGTGCCTGTTTTTTTGACATTTCGCTTCACATTTCAATTTCGTTGCCTGTGGTGATGTTTGAAAAGTAAGAATGGTATCCAAACGTACACTTCCAAGTCAGAAACAGGAGTGAAGCGACATTGAAAACAAAGAAAAGGAGATAAAGAAATGTAAAAAAAAACCCACGAAGTAGCTACCCGCGCGTGAGTGTGCCAATGTATTTCTGTTTCACTTACCCTCTCTTTTACACTAATTTTAGCCCTCATCAGATAGCCCTCGTGTAGACTCCGACTTAGATATCAAACACACAGCGAAAATGAAACAAATGACCCTGTGCACATGTATGCTTCAAAGCGGAAAGAGGATGGGAATATCTACGCAGCTTATACTACAACAAATATCACTCTCTCATGTTCTCTAACCTGCTTCTGCATTGTGCATACGCAGAAAACCAGATAAGGAAGCAGTGAAGAGCAGTCACTGTTCAGTAGATTGCTCAGAGCAATCACAGTTGCTCTCTGCTCCGAGCGAAGAACATAGTTCTGAGTAGCAGTGATTGCGATAGCAGTCTCACCACTACCCCTTACAACCATTAAACATAATCTGACCAATCTCGCCAGGGCCGAGACGAACCTGAGATGGACACAGGGACATACCTGCGTCATCACCAGGCAAATCTGGCCTCGGCTTTACAGTCAACGCACAAGGAGTATAATCTCCCTAAAAAGAACTGACATCTACAAAGTCATCGGTGTCATCACAGGACACTGCCTCATTGGCAATCACGCACAAAAACTAGGAATAGTTCCGAATGATTTCTGCAGAAGCTGTCAGGACGAGGAGGAGGTCGAATCCATTCACCACCTTCTCCGCGCCTGTCAAGCTCTCTGCAATTTCAGGAAACGTTACCTAGGCTCTTACTTCCTTAACGGTCTGACAGATGTTCAGAAAGTAGGGATACTTGATCTTCTTAACTTCTTAAGAAGCACAAAATGGTTCCACGAATAGGGGGGTAAAACCCCCTCGCAGCTGCACAACGGGCCTCCGTGGCCTATGTGCATTCTTCTCAACTCTGGGAAGGCTACGACCCTACCTACCTACCTACCTACCCACCCTAAGTCTAATAAAGCCGCGGGCGCAGACGGCCTATCTGTTGAGCTTCTTAAGGCGGCTGGAGATGAGCTGGTTAGGTGCATGCACTATCCCATTTGCAAGGTATGGTCGGAGGAAAGCATGCCCGACGAATCGTTTGCCCGGCCCATAAGAAAGGAGACCCTTATAACTGCGCCAACTATAGGGGAATAAGTCTCCTTAGGTTAGGTTGACGTGGTAGGCATAAGCCACACTTAGGTCGAAGCCGGCCCATTGTGATACCACCTGGATCAGGTTACCCTGATCCGCTACCTGGGAACCAACCGGTGCTTCTAATGAAGCGGTGGAGTTGAGCTATTTGTTGGTTTGCTAGCTCACTCATGTTGTCGAAGAAGGGTGCGCCGAGGTAAATCCTCCTGCGATTCGCAAAAGAGGGACATGAGCAGAGGAGGTGGTGTATTGATTCCTCCTCCTCGTCCATGCAGCCGCGACAGAAGTCATTGTAGGGTAGCCCCAGTCTGGCGGCGTGTTTTCCAATGGTGCAGTGACCTGTAATGACACCTACTAGAGTGCTTAAGGTTGCCCTTTTGGTTGCCACCAGGTCCCTGGTTCGTTCTAAGTTTAACTTAGGCCACACTTGTTTGGTGATGAGGCCGATATTGCTCTCACTCCATTAGAGATTGGTCTCCTCTATGGTTTGAAGCTTTATCATGTGCTTTATTGGTGTTTCTAGGTACCCGAGGGTACGTAGGCTGAGTGTGCTTGACCCTAACTTTGCGAATTCGTCGGCCGCGCATTTCCCTGGAATATCCCTATGCCCGGGAACCCACAGTATTTGAATGTTGAACCGTTCAGCCGTCTCATCTAGAGATAGGCGACAGTTAATGGATGTTTTTGATTTGTGGGTTACCGCTGCCAGGGATTTTATCGCAGATTGGCTATCCGTGCAAATGATAATATCCTTTGTGGATATTACATTGATCCTGAGCCATGCCAGGGCCTCCGTTATCGCAGTTATTTCTGCCTAATACTGACACTACAGTAATTTGGGAGTCTAAATGATAGGTTGGAGAAGACCCCACTGCCTACACCCGACTCCATCTTAGAGCCATCGGTATAGAGGGAGATCGAGTCCTTTGGTATAACTTTCCCTTCAGCCCATTCTTCCCTGGATGGAAAGACAATTTCGAAGTTCCTGGTGAACACATTTTCGGGGGGCTGATGTAGTCAGTGTCCATGAGTACTTTGAAATGTTTTAGAATAGTGGTGTGGCCTTTTTGAGATGTGGACCATTTTCTTATGCTCCTCATCCTGAGAGCCGCGCATGCAGCAACTTGCTTGCTGAAAAGGTTTAATGGTGGAAGATGTAGTAGAACATTTAAGGCCTCCGTGGGGGTTGATCTGATCGTTCCGCTTATATATAAGCTGGCCGATCTTTGTACCTTCCCCTGAAGGTTTCGATTGACTGCTTTGTCCAGAGCAGTCCACCAGACTACGACGCCATACAGGAGGATAGGCCTTATGACTGCTGTGTAGAGCCAGTACATAATGCTTGGTTGGAGACCCCACCTCCTGCCCACTACTTTCTTACAGCTGTAGAGGGCAACAGTTTCTTTCTTGACCCGATCATGAATGTTGGGTTTCCAATTCAGCCTCCTGTCAAGGACTAGGCCTGGATATTTAGCCTGTTCTTTGATTGTTAGTTGGGTTCCACCCAGCCTTGGTGGGTTGAGGGGAGGAGTTTTATATTTGTTAGTGAACAGTACTAGATTGGTCTTCTTTGGGTTCACCCCAAGTCCACAGTATGTAGTGCACTCTACTGTATGTAGTGCACTCTGCATAAGGTCGCATAGAGTGCTGGGAAATTTTCCTGTGACGGCAATAGCAATGTCATCCGCATAGGCGATCACAGCGTACCCTTCCTGCTCAAGCAACAGCAGTAGTTCGTTGACCACCACGTTCCAGAGGAGAGGGGAGAGTACTCCACCCTGTGGTGTACCTTTGTTGACTTTGACAACTCTTTGTATTAGCAGCTGTCCTACCAGTTCTATCACTGATCCCGTAACACGCAGATCAGACAGCGCCTTGATGACGGCCCATGGTTCAACATTGTTAAAGGCGCTCTCAATGTCCAGAAAGGCGAATTGAGTGTATTGTTTACTTTCCAACAGTGGCTTCTGTTTCCACCGATTTGCCTTTGTTGTAGGCATGCCTTCCTGGGATGAAGCTGTACCGGATGTGTGCGTCTTAAATCTTCTCTAGAGTTTTTAATAGAAAACAAGTGAGACTAATAGGCCTTAGGTCATTTACATACGTGTGGGAGCTTTTGCCTGCCTTGGGTATGAACATGAATTTGGCTACCTTCCACTTGCTGGGGATGTAGGAAAGGGAGGGGCAACTATTGTATATAACCACAAGCCAGGGGAGGATGATATCTACTACCTGCTGGAGCTCAGCCCATCCGGTCCCGGAGACTTGTAGGGTTCAAAGCCCTTTATGGCCCAAAGGACGTTGTTGTAAGTCTCCTTAACATCACATATAAGATCGTCTCTGCCGTATTGTGTGAACGCCTGAAACCGTTTGTGGATAATCTGATAGGTTCTTATCAGTACGGTTTCAGGACAGGTAAGTCGACAATAGACCAGATATCCACACTGCCGCAGATCTTGGAGAAGGGCCACGAATACCATATCGACACCCATCACCTTTTCGTCGATTTCAAGACTGCATATGACAGCATGTATAGAGATGAGCTATATGAAGCCATGTCTAGTTTTAACATCCTTGCCAAACTCGTCCGACTGTGCAGGATGACAATGGAGAATTCTCGCTGCTCCATTAAGGTCGGTAATGAGCAAGCCGAGACATTTGATGTTAAAAAAGGATTTAGGCAAGGTGACGGGCTGTCATGCAACTTTTTCAACATCGTGCTTGAAAAGATCGTCCAAGAGTCGCTGGCCAACACAAGAGGTAAGGCACGATTTATTTCAAGTCCACGCAATTGCTTGCGTACGCCGACGACATTGACGTGAATGGACGGACACAGCGAGACGTCAATGAGGCCTTTGTAAGCATTAAGGTAGAAGCGGCTAAGATGGGTCCCAAAGCTAATGAGGGCAAAACCAAATATCTGCTTTCATCAAAAAAAGACAGTCAACAACGACGTATTGGCCTGAACCTCACCATGGGCGGATATAACTTTGAAGTGGTCAAGGAATTCGTCTACCTTGGCTCACTGATGACCGGCGACAACAACACCAGCGCTAAGATAAAACGCAGAGTCACTCTTGCCAACCGCTGTTTCCTTGGACTCCAATTTAGGACGAATGAACGCCTTATAAATTATAGCCAGATCGGTGGGTGTGAAGAATTTCTTGCATCTGTATAGGAAACCTAGGCATTTCGCAGCATTGTTGGCGACACTAAATAT
Organism: Eumerus sabulonum; assembly: GCA_951905685.1. Classification (NCBI taxonomy): domain Eukaryota; kingdom Metazoa; phylum Arthropoda; class Insecta; order Diptera; family Syrphidae; genus Eumerus; species Eumerus sabulonum. The sequence goes on from OX645060.1 coordinate 238,245,153, forward strand.
GTGATCGTTGCGACAAAGTTTGTCACTTATACACATACCCAGGATGGAGAGCTTTTCGGTTTCCGAGATACAAGTGCCATTCATGGATAATGGCATTGGGTCAGTGTTACGCTTTAGCGACAGAAGACAGCATTGTGTTTTGGAAGCATTAAATTCCACTCTATTGTTATTACCCCCTTGGATGATGCTGTCAATATCGGAATTTTATGAGCTTAACATACGCTGCCGCTCACTATTTACAGCCGAAGTGCAGGGTCGTAAAGAAGTGAGCGAATATATCAGCAGTGGAGTCGTTGTCAGAACGCCATTAGAGAGGCCGTCTCAGATGTACTCGGTTTCGAGTCACCACCGTCGAGAACCCATGGTTCGATGATGAGTGCAGACAGGCCCATGCAGAGAAACAGAATGCATACATGGCCACTGCATCGACGGACGAGAGCTGCCCGCGAGCTGTATGAACAGAAAAGGAGGGAGGAGCGCGCGCTTCTGAGAAGAAAAAAGATGGAGCACGAGAAGCGCGAAATCGAGGAGATCGAGAGATCTTACTGCAGAAACGACGTTCGAAAATTTTATCAGAAAGTAAAACGACCATGCCAAGGCTATAAAGCCAGAGCAGAAGCCTGCAGGGATGAGCACGGTAAACTAGTAGTGGAGTCACAGTCGATGCTGAGATTGTGGAAAGACCACTTCTGCAGACTGTATAACGGCAATGATAGTCAAAATGCCGCCGTCAGGCAGAGCGAACCATTCACAATGGACGAAGACGAAGGAGAATCCCGTCCACCCGACCTAGACGATGTTAAGATATCGATATCGAAACTTAAGTCTTATAAAGCTGCTGGAGCGGACGGACTCCCCGCGGAGCTGTTTAAAGCAGCTGGCGATGAGCTGGTCAGGAACATGCACCAACTCTTCTGCAAGATATGGTCGGAAGAACGCATGCCCGATGAATGGAATCTCAGTATCGTTTGCCCGGTCCATAAGAAAGGAAACCCCTATGACTGCGCCAATTACAGACGGATAAGCCTCTTGAACATCGCGTACAAGATCCTCTCTGCCTTACTGTGTAAGCACCTGAAACCGTTCGTGGACAATTTGATAGGTTCCTACCAGTGTGGTTTCAGGCCAGGAAAATCCACGATAGACCAAATATTTACACTATGGCAGATCTTGCAGAAGACCTATGAATTCCAGATCGACACGCACCATCTTTTTGTCGACTTTAAAGCTACGTATGACAGTGTTTATAGAGACGAGTTATACAGAGCCATGTTATGTTATAACATTCCTGCCAAACTCGTCCGACTGTGCAGGATGATTATGGAAAACTCTCACTGCTCCATTAAGGTCGGAGGTGAACTGACCGGCTCCTTTGATGGTTAAAAAGGTTTTAGACAGGGTGACGCACTGTCATGTGATTTCTTTAAAATTATTCTTGAAAAGATCGTGCGGGACTCTGCGGCCAATACAAGAGGTACGTCTACTTCAAGTCCACCCAATTGCTTGCCTACGCAGATGACATTGAAGTTATTGGACGGACAAAGCGAGACGTCAATGAGGCGTTTGCAAGCATTGAAGCAGAAGCGGCTAAAGTGGGTCTAAGGGTAAATGGGGACAAGACCAAATATATGCTGTCATCAAAGAAAAACGCGCAACACCGACGTCTTGCTCAGAACGTCACCTTCGGCAGCTATATTTTTGAAGTAGTTAAGGACTTCGTCTACCTTGGCTCGTTTGTGACAAGCAGCAACGACACGAGCGCTGAGATAAAACGCAGAATAACTCTTGCCAACCGCTGCTTCTTCGGGCTCAAGAGGCAATTGAGTAGTGAGCCCTCTCTCGAAAACCTAAGGCATCCCTCTACAAAACCTTAATCATCCCGGTCCTCCTCTACGGCGCTGAGGCTTGGACGTTATCAAAAGCGGACGAAGAGCTCTTGGGTGTTTCGAGGGGAAAATTCTGCGTGCAATCTTTGGTCCCGTTTGTGTAAACGGAGAGTGGAGGAGAAGATTCAACCAAGAATTGTACGGGCTGTACAGCGACATCTGCCTAGTTAGACGTCTTCGGATCCAACGTCTAAAATGGCTAGGCCATGTAGAGTGAATGGACATCAACGCTCCGGCCCGAAGAGTCTTCGACTCCAACCCCGAGGGACGACGCAGCAGAGGACGACCGCATTTAAGGTGGCGCGCACAGGGGGAAAGGGACCTCAACTAACTGGGCGTGCGGCACTGGAAGCGGCTGGCCAAAGATCGGGTCGGCTGGAGAGGCTTGTTGGTTGAGGCCCTGGTTGACCCCAAACTGTAGCGCCATCAAAGTAAGTAAGTAAGAGTTAGCTAAGTGAGAAGTGTAAATTAAGTGTTTTTTTTTAATCTTCTTCAAAAGCATTGTATCTGTTTCGCATGGCCTCATTTATGGTGGCGCACGCAGCTTAAAGGGGACCTTAACCAACTGGGCGTGCGGCGCTGGAAACAGCTGGCCAAAGACCGTGCCAGCTTGTTGGTTGAGGCCCAGGTTCACCACAGACTATAGCGCCGCCTAAGTAAGTAAGTGGTTGTTTGAGAGTTTGTAGTAGCCCCATCGACTAATTCTGCTTTTCGGCACAGGAAACTCGCCATTTGCCCTTCCCCGTCTGTAATTTTCATAGAAAATCTCCAGATGACACCACGAGGAATGTGGGAATGGGACTTACTAACAGTGCCGCAAGACGTTTGTCTAACAGTGCCGCAAGATGTTTGTCTGCGGTGGCTATTCTCGCTTTTTAGCACGCCAAGATCCGTCATATGGGTGATTGCATTGCCATTGTTAGTCCTTTGCCTTGGCAGGGGGTTACGACTACGAGTATACCTGACCCAGAAAAATCGAGTAAGACCAGCGGCATACAACGTCGTAATGCTACAATCGCAAGAGACCGCCAAAGCCAGTCGCGTCTCCCACAAGCTCTAGGAAAACGCCTGCGCAGACCGCATAACACCAATGGACCCAAAGAGATGCATACATTTTAGAATAATCTGTAGGACTCGTATCCTGCTCACAAATATAGTGCTCTTAAAAGGATTGCATACTTGTTCTCGTACTTTTTTTTTTTTTTTTTGGAAAAAATGACGAAAATTCCCACAACTCAGCACCATTTGACCTCCCCGAACAAACACATAAACACGATTTCTTCGTCGTACAGGTACCCTAACCGCATACGCACAGTAGCCTACCGATTACAAAATCTCATCACTTTTCCAAAAAAAAAGGAACGCAATCACTCGGCACCATGCCCGCAAATACTTTCATATCATCAAGTCACATCACAACTACTATACACATCATGGTGTGCACTGTGCACCCCAACCGAGCATAACTCAGAAAAGACTAATTTTGGAAAATGAACCAAAACAAAAAACCTAAATTTGGAAATCTCTGCCGGGCAAGCAACATAATCCATGCACAGCTACTACTACATGAGTACATTATCCGAAATTTGTTTGAAACTCAATCTTGTGTTTCCAAAACCAAAGAAAAAAAAAACGAATTTTGAAAAAAAAGAAAAACTATTTTTGGAACTCCCAACTACGACGGCAGATGAGATTTGAATCATCATCAGCACCTCTCAGCCCGTTGTTCTCTATTTCAAATTTCTCCAAATTCTCTTGCTCTGATTTCGAAAACCAAAAAACCAAAAATTCCAAATCCCATATACGAGTGTATGCGAGACGAGTGAGACTGTGTATGGAAATGAATTGAAATGCAATGGGTTTGTGTTTTTCTTTTTTGTGTGCGTAAATGGATATTCAATTAAGAATATGCAAAATATATTTTTCAAAATTCTAATTTTCTTTCCTACATTTTGTTTTTCCACGAAGAAATTGTTTTTTCGTTGTTTGTTGTTGTTTTAATAAAATACAAAATGATAATTTCGGTTTTTGTTTTAAGGTGTTGATTTCTTTTATTCTCTCAAGCTCTTCAAAGATATTGTTTTGTTGTTGTTGATGTTTTATTTCTCTTTTGTGTGTGTTTCTGTTTTTTTTTTCATTTTCGAAAACAAAATCAAAAAATAATATAATAAAGAAAAAAAAAAAAAAAGTACAATTTAAAAAAAACGTGTTTTTCGTTGTTGATTTACATAAAATTGTTTTTTGGCGTTTTTTTTTTTTTTTTACTTTAATTATTATTATTTAATAGAAAAATTAAAATAATAATTATTAAAAATAGATAAGTATTATAGTAGTCAATTGAATGCTTAGAAGCACTTGCGGTGGACAATGCCTGGGCCGGATTCGTCGTATTCCTGTTTGGAGATCCACATCTGTTGGAAGGTGGACAAGGATGCCAAGATGGATCCACCGATCCAGACGGAGTATTTACGTTCTGGTGGAGCAATGATCTTGATCTTGATGGTCGATGGAGCCAAGGCGGTGATTTCCTTTTGCATACGATCAGCAATACCTGGGTACATGGTGGTACCGCCGGACATGACAATGTTAGCATACAAGTCCTTCCTGATATCGACATCGCACTTCATGATGGAGTTGTAGACGGTTTCGTGAATACCGCACGATTCCATACCCAAGAATGAGGGTTGGAAGAGGGATTCTGGGCAACGGAAACGTTCATTACCGATGGTGATCACTTGACCATCAGGAAGTTCATAGGATTTCTCCAATGAGGTTGAGGCAGCAGCGGTGGCCATTTCTTGTTCAAAGTCCAATGCAACATAGCACAATTTCTCCTTAATATCACGTACGATTTCTCGTTCAGCGGTGGTGGTGAATGAGTAGCCACGTTCAGTCAGGATTTTCATGAGGTAGTCGGTTAAATCGCGACCAGCCAAGTCCAAACGGAGGATGGCATGGGGAAGGGCATAACCTTCATAGATTGGGACAGTGTGTGAGACACCATCACCGGAGTCCAAGACGATACCGGTGGTACGACCGGAAGCGTACAGGGAGAGTACAGCTTGGATGGCAACATACATGGCTGGAGCGTTGAAGGTTTCGAACATGATTTGGGTCATCTTCTCACGGTTAGCTTTTGGATTCAATGGTGCCTCAGTCAAGAGAACTGGGTGCTCTTCTGGGGCGACACGCAATTCATTGTAGAAAGTGTGATGCCAGATCTTTTCCATATCATCCCAGTTGGTGATGATACCGTGCTCAATTGGGTATTTCAAAGTCAAGATACCTCTCTTGCTTTGGGCTTCATCGCCTACGTACGAGTCCTTTTGGCCCATACCAACCATGACACCCTGATGCCTTGGGCGACCGACAATTGATGGAAAGACGGCACGTGGTGCATCATCACCAGCGAAACCGGCCTTGCACATACCGGAGCCATTGTCAACGACTAAAGCAGCAACCTCATCATCACACATTTTGGTTAAGTTTTGTGTTGGTTCTGTAAAATAAAATGATCGTGTGTTAGCAAATCTGACACAGAGTTTCCGTCCCCGATCGAAAAACGAGTCAAAACGTAAAATTACGTAACGTAAGCGTGTAGTAGGTACATATATAGCGATTTTTATTTTTTCATCTTTCGTTCCGTGTGGGAAAGTGACAATTTTGAGGTCAGACCAGCTCAAATGAGTGACGCAATTTAGACGGTCGAAAGTTGTGGATTTTTATTGGTTTAATTCCAAAATTTATATCAGTCTGCCAAAGACCAATGGATGTTTCTTTTATATTTTGTCCAATTTTAATTTTGGAAATTCTAATGGAATAATGAATGAAAAATATGTTTTTGGACATTTTTTTAAAGCCCTCGGAATTTTATATTTTTAGAAACGTTTTGATGTGATCAATTTCGTTCTTGTTCTTTTGGTTTTGGAGGCACGAAAACGTGACTTAAAAACGTGAGCTTTTCACTTGTGCGTTTTTTTTTTCTTTTTTTTAAATCAAAAAAATAAATTTCGTTTTGAAAATCACTGATCACGATTATGGGAAATTTGAAAAATCCAGTCGTGTTAATCCACAAAAGTGTTATCCACTGATAATCCCTTGTGTTGATTGAATTGAATTCGTATCCGATATATTCCAGAAATTTGAATTCTCCGTTTTTCAATAGTAGAATATATTTTCTTTTTCACAATCTTACGTTACGTTTTTTTATTATTAATTTTGATTTAAAAAAAATAAATAATTAATTTTACGTTAAATTAATAATTAATTTTTGCAAATAAAAACTTAAATTAAAAATTCAAATTTATTTAATTTCACTTGTGTACTGAATAAGAATTTAGATTTTAGAATTTTTTTTTTGTTTTCGAAAATGTTGAAAAATACTAACCGTTTTCACAAAAAAGAAATCTAAGAGAGTAATCAACACTTTCGCTGTAGAACTGCGAGTGACTACTGGACACTGTTGTTCTAATATTTATACCCAATTCGAAAATCTCCTCCTCGATCTATATTTTCTAAACAAGTCCGCACCCATACACGCGCAGGTGGTTCATATTTTCATGCGGCATCTATCATGAAAAACCGATGCGCGCGCAGATCGTTTCTTAAATAGAAAAATCCATTTCGACGGGAGCGGATGGATACAAAAAAAAAAAAACAAGAATATAACAACAACGTAAATATCTCTCTATACACTGACACAAATTAATATGCGGCGGATACAGATTTCGTATCCATAGGATTCAAGTGGCGGGGAAAATTAATTTTCAGCATCCCATACATGGACCGGGTGGTAAGGCGAACGAAAGATATACAAAATGTTCGTTTTTTGTTTTCATTTTGTTTCTATATTTCATCGAATCTTCCCTCTGGCCATCTCTGCAAAAAACCAACAAATACACAAAAATTAAATTTAGATACTTTTTTCCTCTTCCCACTATATACAAATTAAATAAAAAATAAAAAAAGAACAAGAAAAGTTAAAATATTGTTTTTTGCTTTTGTTATTTAAATCAAAAATTCGAATGACCTCAGTCCATATATGACGTGGGGGGAAGCTCAAAGGAAATGTAAGAAAATGAGGATTTTGTAATCGAAGCAGTTGCATGAAATGCGGGAAATTTTGTATCTAAATTTGGTATTATTTTGGAGGGGTAATATCTGTTGACGTCCACATGCATCATTTCGAGCGAGTCAAGATTCTCGGAGTTTTTCCATTTGAAAACGAAGCGAAGGAGGCGAATTCTGATGTTGGGCCAAGGTTTTTCCAGGGTAATTATAGCGGTAGTTGGTAGTTGGAAGCCGTGTATGAGTACGTGAGTTATTACGTGTTTAGGTCCTTATTGCTCTTTGGATATAATAGATCTAATGGGCCGTGCTGCAATGTGCACTTGTTCGCGTATTATATTTGTACGCATAAGTGGGATTCGGTGATAAGTAATGGAGAAATGTTCGATTTCGACATGGTAGTCTTTTTTGATTCTGTTGGTTGTATTCTTATTTATGGGATGAGTAACCTTAGGAATTCACTGAATGAACATATGGATACTTGATTACATGATTAGGTGATTAGGAAACTTTGAAAGGCCAAAAGAGCTCTGCTAATACTCATACAGTTAAGTACAATAAAGTAAATAGCGCCGATTGGAATTAGTCCTTGCTTGTATCCTACCCACAATTGAAGGTCTACAATTGAAAAAGCTTGTACCATATCGCCTTCAGCAAAGTGGAGACTTATTATCTGATTTAGGTACAATATATACATATATGTTTGTCAAAGCAGGACTTTTCTGAGCACTGACATTTTCGATTAGAAAATTCTATTCTGCGGCACAGTGTCCGTTATTGCCTTTTCTTCCTTTAGTCATTTTCACAGGACTAACAAAGGCCTTCTAAGGGAAGCATCTATCCGACGGATGCTGGCCTGCTAAAAAGCGAGAATAGCCACCGCAGTCGAACATCTTGCGGCACTGTTAGTAAGTCCCATCCCCACCTCCTCGTGGTGCCATCTGGAGATCTCCTATGGAAATTGCAGACGGGGAAGGCCGAACAGCGAGCCTCCAGCCCCAAAAAACAGGATTAGTCGGTTGAGCTACGGCCTAGTAAGCCATAACCGTAAAAAAAAAAAACACAAACTCCGAAACCAGCACTAGCCTCGGATAAAACGGAATGGATTAATGTTGACCCTTGCAAAAAACAAAAAAAGGACGAAGTGATCTTCGCCTCTGTACGCGGAATGTTAGGTCCCTAAACAGGCCACGTGCAGCCGAACAACTTGCGGACGCCATAGGCCGCTATAAAGCGGACATAACCGCCGGCCAGGAAATGCGATGGAATGGACCGGGTACAAAGCGGATGAAAAACAGCCACATTTACTACGGCGACTGCTACAGGGAGAGAGGACAACGATTGTTCGGATGTGGATTTGCTAAATTTTCTAACACCAGGCTGATCTGCGTCCACGCTCCCATCGAAAAAATGGATGACTCCACCAAAGATTAGTTCTACGATCTCCTAGACGGAACGTGTTCCCAATGTCCCAGCTGTGACATCAAAATTGTACTAGGAAACTTTAATGCTAAGCTGGGTAAGGAAAGCATCTTTGAACGAGTCATCGGCAAACATAAGCTACACGAGACCACCTCCGATAACGGACAAAGGCTGATTGATCTTGCTACAGGGCGAAATCTCCTTCTAGCCAGTACGCGCTTCCCGCACCTCGATATGCACAAAGGCACCTGGCGGTCTTTTGATCAGTCGACTACCAACCAGATTGATCACATCGCAATCGATGTCAGACACTCCTCCACTATTATTCCACTTTCCGAGGAGTTAACATCGACTCGGACCACTATCTTGTAGTAGCCGAGATGCGCATACGGATATCACGAACACAGCAGAGTAGAAAAAGAATACGAAGTTATGACGCCGGAAAGTTACTATCGCCAGAAAGCGCTCGTGCATTTACCGATCGCGTCTCCCTTAAGCTCTCCAATACACCTCAACCCTCCACGCTGTCAATAGAACAGCAGTGGAGCCTTTGCAAACAAGCCTTGAAAAGCTCTGCATCTGAGGTTTTGGGCTTCAAGACTCCACTACGAAGAAACACCTGGTTCGATGACGAGTGCAGGAGGATTCACACAGCGAAGCAGGATGCATATAAAGCCTCGCTGCATAGAAGAACAAGAGCAGCTCTTGAGCCCTTCGAGTTAAAAAGAAGGGAGGAGCATAAGTTTCTCAGGAGAAAGGAGAAAGAGCACGAGAAGCGCGCGATTGAGGACTTGGAGAGGTGTTGCTGCAGGCGTGACGTCCGAAAGCCCAGGATATAAAGCCAGAACGGAAGCATGCATGGATGAGAACGGACACCTAGTAGTAGAATCGAATAAAGCTGCTGGCGCAGACGGACTTTCTACTGAGCTCTTCAAGGCAGCTGGGAATGACCTGGTTAGGAGCATGCACGAGCTCATCTGTAAGATATGGTCAGAGGAAAGCATGCCCGGGGAATGGAGTCTCAGCATCGTATGCCCAAGCCACAACAAAGGAGACCCCTCTGACTGCGCCAACTACATAGGAATAAGTCTCTTTAACATCGCCTACAACGTCTTCTCTCCCGTTTTGTGTGAATGCCTGAAGCATTTTGTAAATAAGCTAGCTAAGGGAAGTCCGCCATCGACCAAATCTTCACACTACGGCAGATCCTGGAAAAAACAATGAATTTCAGGGCAGGGAAGTCCGCCATCGACCAAATCTTCACATTACGGCAGATCCTGGAAAAAACAATGAATTTCAAGTCGACACTCACCACCTAGTTGTTGACTTCAAAGCCGCGTAATTAGAGACGAGCTATACAACGCTATGTCTACATTTGTCATCCCAGTTAAACTCGTCAGACTATGCAGGATGACTTTGGAGAATGCTCGCTGCTCCATCCGAATCGGTGAACACCTTACCGATAGATTTGATGTCAAAAAAGGATTTAGGCAGGGCGATGATTGTTCTAAAATCACTGGCCAATACAAGGGGCACAATCTATTTCAAATCCTCGCAACTCCTTGCACACGCCAACAACATTGACATAATAGGTATATAGATCAAGCCGAGATGTCAATGAGACGTTTGCGAGTATTGAGATGGAGGCGCGAGAGTGGGTTTAGCGGTAAAAGAGGGCAAAACTAAATATATGTATGCCATCATCAAAAAAGGATGCTCACCACCTACGCCAGAACGTTTGTATTGGCAGATATAAGTTTGAGGTAGTTAAGGGATTCGCCTACCTTGGCTCCGTAGTGACCTCGAACAACGACATCAGTTCCGAAATTAAACGCAGAATCACTATTGCAATTGAGTAATAGAGCCCTCTCCCGAACGACAAAGTTGAATTTACATAAGACCCTTATCATCCCGGTCCTGCTGTACGGCCCAGAAGCATGGACACTATCAAAAGCGGATCAGGAGGCCCTTGGTCAGTTCGAGAGAAAGATTTTGCACGTGATTTTCGGGCCTATAAATGCAGACGGATAATGGAGGAAAAGATTCAGCCACGAATTTTACGGGCTGTACACCGACATGTGTCTAGTCAGGCGTCTACGGATTCAACGTCTAAGATGGCTAGGCCATGTAGAGCGAATGGATACCACAGCTCCAGCTCGGAGGGTCTTTGAATCCAACCCCGAGGGACGAAGAAACATAGGACGGCTGCACTTGGCGCACACAGGTGGACGGGGACCTCAGCCAACTGGATGTGCGGCCATGGAAAAGGCTAGCAAAAGTCGTACTAGTTGGAGGGGCATGTTGGTTGAGGCCCAGGTTCACCCCGAACTATAGCGCCTGTTAAGAAGAAGAAGTTATTTTCTCAACTGGAAAATCAGCCCTCCAAGTAAGGTCACGGTTGCCAAAATATATGTTCAGAGGCCAATCTTAGAGCTGGGCATCGTTTTTGGGAGACTTTACTGCGACCATGTTAAATTGAGTTGTAGGAACAACACTACATATAATTTAGGCTGACAATCCCTAGATCCATTAATGGTCAAATTGATCACAATTCGATCAATGACAGACACTCCTCCAATATCATGGATGTCAGGCCACTGACTGCATTCATTTCCTTGCTACAATAAAACTAATGAGCAGATATTCGCTATATCAGCAGAGTCAAGTACGACCACCAACATTTGATCGGAAAGATGCAGCTGCTTGGGCTTTAGGCGATCGTGTCTCATGGACTTACATCAGCCTATGAAAATGTCTCATCCTATGAAAATCAAACGGCATGACCATGATGAAATTATCCTTGGTTTCTTTCAAATCGTTAGTTTAAATCAGTCTGCGGTAGGTCTTATTGAAAGCACAAACGTGACGAGAATTTTGACAGGAAAGCGAATGTAGGCAAAACTAGTCTAAACCATTTGCCAGTTTATCAAGTTTACTTACTTACTTATCAGGCCAGCGATCCATGGAGGATCTGAGCCTGAGCTATAGCTGCCTTCCATCCTTGACGGTCCCGGGCACGCTGCTTCCAGTTGTCAAGTCCAAGACGTCTTACATCCGCGATTACTTGGTCTTTATACCGGAGGTTCGGTCATCCTCTTCTTCTCGAAGCAGGAGGCTCGGAGTCGAAGACCCTCTTAGCTGGAGCGTTGATGTCCATGCGCTCGATGTGGCCGAGCCAGTGTAGTCGACGGATCCTTGCCTTCCGGACTACATCCACATCTTGGTACAGCTCGTAGAGTTCGCGGTTGTGTCTTCTTCTCCATTCACCTTCCTCACAGACAGGACCAAATATCCGGCGCCGAATTTTTCTTTCGAAGGAACCCAAAATCAGCTCCGCTGTCCTGCTTATTGTCCAGCTTTCGGCTCCGTACAGCAAGACTGGCAGAATGAGCATTTTGTAAAGCATGACTTTGGTCTTTCGAGTGAGGAGTTTTGACCTCAGTTGTTTGGACAAGCCGAAGTAGCAGCAGTTGCCAAGGGCGATTCTATGCCGGATCTCCACCGTGGTGTCATTTGTGGAATTTACGTTTGCCCCGAGGTAGACAAACTCCTTAACTACCTCGAAATTGTAGCTGTCAATTGTTATATTTTGTCCCAGGTGGTGAGCGACAGATTGGTTTTTGCTTGACAGCACGTATTTCGTTTTGTCCTCATTGGTCTTAAGACCAACTCGTTTCGCCTGTTCTTCAATCACCGTGAATGCTTCCACAATGCCACGGCGAGAACACGCGATGATGTCGATATCATCCGCGTATCCTAGCAGCTGGATGGACTTGTAAAGGATAGTGCCTTCCCTGCATCCTGGATATTCCCTCCAGGTTAGATGCAGGGATTGACCGTGCACCCAGGCAGATCCAAGGGGGGTTCAGGTTCTGAGAAACTCTCCTCTGAGCCCATTCTGGCCAGTTCATGAGGGATGTAATTTTCTGGGATCCCAGAATGATCCGGGACCCCAGCCGGCCTTGGTGAGTTTTGTCTACCGATTTTTTTCAAGAAGACCTTAAATTCATATACTAACTTGGTTAAAGGGTTGGACACAGCCTTGAGTGCAGTTTTACTGTACTGAATAGGCATGAGTCGACAGAGAGAACGGCGACATCATCCGCATAAGCCTGGGCAAAGATTCCAGAGGCATTGAAGGCATACAGCAGAGAGTCGACCATTTAGTATAAAGCATAAAGTATTTTTGGGAACATTGTCATAGTGCCATGAAATCAAACGAAGGGACGTAACCAGTCAAGTCGTTCCCCGTAGTGAAGTCGACATTGATACGGAAAGCATTGAGAAAATACTTTTGTAGACAGTCTAATGGCGACTAAACAAAGTTGATCAAATAGGGTGAATCAAGACCACAGATGTTTATTTTTGAATCAAATTCTCTACTTTATTTCGAAATCTTATTGACATCATCTATGCCTGAAATACGATACTGTCTTATATTAATTGAATCTTGCAAGTATGCCGTGGTGCTCTGACACACGTTGAGCGAGTTCGGATCCCGATAACACCAATGCCATCGAATGTTTATCTCGCAACCTTGCCAAAAAGCAAACTGCGACCGGGACCCATGGTGTAATGATTAACACACTGGACTTCCAACTCAGTGATCCCGTGCTCAGTCCCATAGTTTCTGTGAAAATTTTCCGCAACAAAAGACTCACCCAGTCCTCGCTCTCTGAACATTTGTCGCTTCGAGGCTTATCAAGCCCGAGACATTGTACTCTGTTTGATTGAATTGATTGTTTGTTTTTGTTATAAATCAACATCATGATGATCATGCCCATCCGGCTCGAAGCACCGATGTAGAATGGGAAAGGAGAGGTTGAGTGTCTTTCCTTTTTGGTGGCTGCGGACATTGAGATTTGAACTCGAATCACCGGGTTGAGAGTCCAGTGTGTTAACCATTATGCCATGGATCCTACTTTCTGACAAGGTTGCGTAAAAATAGTTGAAAAATGTCCCTTATGTTTGATTGATTGATCCAAAGTGTGTTAATTATTAATAAGTGTGTCCATGCAACACATTTAAGGTGTCATTACAGTTTTTATCCATAACACGCAATAAAACGTGTTATAGTCTTGACACGAATAAGTATCTAAATTTCAAAGATCAAATGTGTTATGTGACACACTTAATTTAAAGTGTGTCGAATGACGCATTTTCTGTGTGTTTTTTAGCACACTAGCATTTACAGATCGTAGTTGAATTTTCTCCCTCCGATGGCATCAACGCAAACAGGACCAAAGATCGCACGCAGAACTTTTCTATCGAAAAGGCCAATAGCTTCCTCATCCGCTTTCAATAGCGTCCATACCTCTGCACCATAAAGCAGGACTAAGACAATTAGGGTATTATATAAAGCCAGCTCTGTTACTCGGTTAACGAGAGTAGAACGAAATATATGCTGTCGACCAAAAAAGACGCGCGACACCGACATCTCAGCCAGAATGCCACAATTGGCAGCCACAGATTCGAAGTGGTCAAGGACTTCGTCTATCATGGCCCACTAGTGACCAGCGACAGCCACACCAGCGCTGAGATCAAACGCAGAATTGTTCTTGCCAACCGCTGCTTCTTTGGGCTCAAGAGGCAATTGAGAAATAGAGCCCTCTCTCGAAAGACCAAAGGTGCGGTGTACAAAACCTTAGTCATCCCGGTCCTCCTCTAGGGCGCAGAGGCCTGCACTTTAACGAAAGCGTATGAAGAGGCCCTTGGTCGTTGCGAGAGGAAAATTCTGCGTTCAATCTATGATCCCGTTTGTATAAACGGGGAGTGAAGGAGAAGATACAACGACAAACTATACGGGCTGTAGAGCGACATCGGCCTAGTACAACGTCTACGGATCCAACGTCTAAGATGGCTAGGCCATGTAGAGCGAATGGATAACACAGCTCCAGTCCGAAGAGTCTTTGAGTCCAACTCCGAGCGACGACGCAGGAGAGAACGAATCTGAGGTGACTCTCACAGGTGGAAGGGGACCTCAACCAACTTGGGGCGCATCGCTGGAAACAGCTGGCAAAAGACCGTGCAAGCTGGAGAAGTTAGTTGGTTGAGGCCCAGGTTTACATCGGACTGTAGCTCAATTGTCTTTTGAGCCCAAAAAAAACAATTGGCGAGAATTATTCTGCGTTTAATGTCGGTACTGATGTTGTTCGTATTAGTTACTGGGGATCCGAGGTAGACAACGTCCTTGACTACCTCGAAGTTATTGCTGTCCACTTTCCGAACATATAAGTTCTTCGTTTTGCCCTCATTTACCACCAGACCCATTTTGGCCGCCTCCGCTTCAATGCCTCATTGACGGCCCGCTGCGTCCGACCAATCACGTCAATATCATCCGCGTAAGCTACCACTTAAACAAAATTTTGGAAAGTCATGCCCCTTATGCTGACTTGGTAACTTCACACGATCTTCTCGCGTCGCCTTGCCTAAAACCTTGTTTGACAAGCTCTCAGTAAGTTTGTTACCGACCTTAATGGAGCAGCGAGAGTTTTTCATCATCATCCTAAACAATCTGACGAGTTTGGTAGGGATGCCAAAACTAGATATGGCTCTGTATAGCTCATGTCTATGAAGGCTATCACATGCGACCTTAAAATCGACAAATAGGTGGTGAGTGTCGATCTGAATTTCTTGGGTCCTTTTCAGGACCTGCCGCAGCGTGACTTGTGGACTTCCCTGCCCTGAAACCACACTGATGAGGACCTATCAAAGGGGTCTTCTTTCTTGTGGATCGGGCAAACGACGCTGAGGTTCTACTCGTCGGGCATGCTTTCATCGATCACTTGTATTGCGCTTTTCAAGGATCATGCAAGAATCACTTAACATAAGAGCTACAACCAACCGACGATTATCATTCGCGTCGTGTGTTCTTACAGCACCGACCATTGAAGACTACTGGGGGCATTTTGTACCTAATTTGATCGTCATTACCGTCAAGTCTACATGATACCATTCAGTGAGAACGTCTATTTTTTGCCCCAACTGGATGGAATCGACTTGGATGGTCATTACTTTCAAAAATGTGTCATACTATCCGTGAGAATATCGACGAATGGCAAGGGTCCTTCGAAATTCGCTTAGCTTCGTATCGCGGAAATATGAATTGCCTGCAAGATCATATGATTTAGCGCCACTTTAGACCCATCATTCAAGGTTGTGTAAGGTTGGTTTTTTTGCTGTTCCCCATATTTGGATTCCATACGTCCGAATCGGTTTGATAATAGCTTTGTATATCAGGAGCTTATTGGTTGTTCATTTTGAATTTTAGGTTAGGAGCCAGTAGAGTTGTCTTATCTTTTGTGTTATGTGGTGTTTCCAGTTCAGTTTAGTGTCAATGTGATTGCCTAGGTATTTTGCCACGGGATGGATGGGTAAGACTTTGTTGTTGATGGTAATGGGTTCTGGAATGAACTGTGTTTCCGTCGTGTACATTTCTTGGACAGTTTTGTCTTGATTTATTCGTATGCGCCATGTGAGAAACCAGATCGTTTCCGTGTCAAGAATGCTTTGTAAGCCAGTCGCTAGAGTTGAGGTTAATGCTAGTCAGGGGATTGGATATTGCTTTGGTGGCGTTACAGCCCATGAAGGGCCAGAACCAAGCTTCTCTCAATTACTCATTTTGTGTGTAATTTATTTTTTTTAACACAGATGAAAGGGAACTGTATATCCCTGTATTTTAATCCCGATTCCGAATGGCTTGAGTCGAGAAGCTTTTTTTTGGCCGAGGAGGGACGCCGCGAAATAAACATACGTTGGCGTTGATGTTATCGGGATCGGAACTCGCTCATCGTGCGCCAGAGACCTACACATTAACCACTGCGCCACGACGCCCTCGAGGGGATTGGATATATCCGCGAAAATAATAGATGTATTATGGGCCCAAGCAAACTATATAATAGCAATGGAGATGTTGTCAAAGCGCCGTGAGGGATGCTGCCGCTAATGTATTAGGTTTCAAGCCACTCCATTACCTAGAAGAATTCCTTGGTTTGATGACGAGTACAGACAGGTACAAGCAGAAAAACGGAATGCATACATGGCCACCTTGCATCGAAAGAGCATGAGAAGCACGTGGAATAACTCTTGCCAACCGCTGCTTCTTCGGGCTCAAGAGGCAATTGAATAGTAGAGCCCTCTCTTGGAAAACTAAGGTTACCCTCTATAAAATCTTAATCATCCCGGTTGTCCTCTACGGCTCAGAGGCTTGGACCTTATCAAAAATAGGTGAAGAGGTCCTTGGTCGTGTCGAGAGGAAAGTTATGCGTAAAATCTTCGGTCCCGTTTGTGTTGACGAGGAGTGGAGTATACGATTCAACCACGAACTGTAGGGGCTGTACAGCGATATCGGCCTAATAGAACATCTGCGGATCCAACGTCTAAGATGGCTAGGCCGCGTAGAGCGAACGGAAAGCACAGCCGGAAGTGAGCCAAGATAGATCAAATCCTTGACTACATCAAAGCTATAGCCGCCAATAGTGACGTTCTGGCCAAGACGTCGATGTTGTACGTCTTTCTTTGACGACAGCATATATTTGGTTTTGCTCTCGTTTACCTTCTGCTTCAATGCTCACAAAACCTTCATTGACGTCTTGCTGCCTTCTCCCAATCACGTCAATCTCATCAGCGTATTCGAGCAATTGTGCAGGCTTGAAGTAGATCGTGCCTCTTGTATTGCCCAGTGAATCCCGCACTATCTTTTCAAGGATAATGTTGAAAAATTCAAACGGAAGTGCGTCGCCCTGTCTGAATCCTTTTTCGACATCGAAGGTTTCAGTTAACTCCTTACTGACTTTAATTGAGCAGCGAGAATTCTCCATTGTCATCCTGCACAGCCTGATGAGCTTGGCAGGGATATCATAACATGCCATGGCTTTATATAGCTCGTCTCTATAGAAACTGTCATATGTGGCCTTAAAATCGACGAAACGGTCGATCTTCTCCAAGATCTGCCGCAGTGTGAATATTTGGTCTATCGTGGATTTTCCTGGCCTGAAGCCACATTGATAGGAACCTCTCAAATTGTACACGAATGGTTTGAGGCGTTCACACAGCACGGCAGAAAAGATCTTATACGTGATGTGAAGGAGGCTTATTCCTCTAAAGTTGGCGCAGTTATAGGGCTCTCCGGGCAAACGATTCGCAGATTCCATTCATTGGGCATGCTTTCCTCCCACCATATCTTACAGACGAGCTGTTGCATGTTCCCAACCAACTCATCTCCAGCCGCTTTAAATAACTCAGTAGGTAGGCCGTCTGTGCTAGCAGCTTTATTAGACTTCAGTTTTGAAATCGCTATCTTAACTCGAGAGCGCCGTGGCGCAGTAGGTAGTGTGTTGGCCTCTGATGCCGATGACACGGGATCGAATCCGGCAACATCCATGTCATCGAACGTGTTTTTCACTCTGACTTTATAACCTTGGCATGTTCGTTTTACACATTCTCCATCTCCTCGATCGCGCACTTCTCATGTTCTTTCTTTTCCGTTCTGAATAATGGTTGCTCCTCCCTTCATTTCCGCTCATAGAGCTCACGAGCAGCTCTCCTTCGTCGATGCAACGTGGCCGTGTATGCATTCTGTTTTTTTGCATGTGCCTGTCTGCACTCGTCATCAAACCAATGGTTTCTTCTAGCTAATGGAGTGGCCGGAAACCTAATACATTAGAGGCAGCATCCCTGAAGGCGCTTTGACAACATGTCAATTGCTGTTCTATGGTTTGTGCAGTTTGCATCGGCTATTGAAAGAGCTGGAGGGAGACACGATCGGTGAAGTTTCTGGTGGTCTCCTGTGATTGCAGCTTCCCGACGTCAAATGTTGATGGTCATACTCGACTCCGAAATGTTCGCAACATCCGCATACGCACCTTGGCTGCAACAAGGTAATGATCCGAGTCTACATTGGCTTCTCGGAAAGTTCGGACATCCAAGATGCCGGAGGAATGTCTGGCGTCGATCGAAACTTTATCGATTTGATTAACAGATAACTGATAGGTATCCCGCGGGTCCCCTTATGGATATTGGGCATGCGAATCGCGTGCTAGCTACTAGGAGACTACGCCTCGTCACAAAGCCTATTAGTCTGAATCCGTTTTCGGGGGTGTAGACTGTGATTTCCTGCGACTCGTTCAAAGATATCTTCCATCTTTGAAATCTCCTAGAACGGTATTGGTGTCATAACTGGGACATTGAGCGTATATTCTATCTTGAATGTCATAGAACTCATCTTTGACTCTGTTGTCTTTTTCTTCTATGAGGGCGTGAACGTATATCAAACTGGTGTTCCCGAATGTAGCTTTGATGCGGATTATTATGAGGTGTTTCCTCACATGCCGGAAGATCAGGACTTTTTGCCTTAGTCCGTTGTCTTGTTCTTCTTGTAGCAATTTCCGTGGATGGCAAAGGACTAGCAAAGCCCTCGCAGGGGTAGCATCTATCCGACGGATGCTGGCCTGCTAAAAAGCGGCAGGAGTCACCGCAGATGAAC
Source organism: Eumerus sabulonum (assembly GCA_951905685.1). Classification (NCBI taxonomy): domain Eukaryota; kingdom Metazoa; phylum Arthropoda; class Insecta; order Diptera; family Syrphidae; genus Eumerus; species Eumerus sabulonum. The sequence goes on from OX645060.1 coordinate 238,264,011, forward strand.
ATCTTGCGACACTCTTAGTAAGTCCCATCCCCACCTTTTCGTAGTGTCACCTGGAGATTTCCAGGACGGAGGGCGAATGGCGAGCCTCCGGCGTCAAAAAGCAAGATTAGTCGGTTGGGCTACAGCCTAGTAATCCGTAACCGTAAGAAAAACACCAACTCCGAAACAACTCCAAGCCTCGGATAAAACGGATCGGATTAATGTTGACGACCCTTGAAAAAAACGGAAAGAGGACAATGATCTTTGGTTCAGTAGGTAAAATGTTAGGTCCCTAAGCAGACCACGTGCAGCCGAACAACTTGCGAACGCCCTAGACCGCTATAAAGCGTACTTAACTGCTATCCAGGAAATGCCATGGAATGGACCGGTTAAAAAGCTTATGATAGGGAGAGAGGACAATGACTGTTCGGATGTAAGTACGTATATAAAGTTATGACGTTGGCAAGCTGCTATCGCCAGAGGCCGCACATGTTTTTACCAGTCGCGTCTCCCTTAAGTTCTCCAATACACCTTAACCCTACACGCTGTCAACCGAACAGTTGTGGAACCCTTGCAAACAAGCCCTGAAAAGCATTGCATATGAAGTTTTGGATTTAAGGCTCCACCACGAAGAACACCTGGTTCGATGACGAGTGCAGGAGGATTCACACAGCGAAGCAGGATGCATATAAAGCCTCGCTGCATAGAAGAACAAGAGCAGCTCGTGAGCCCTATGAGTTAAAAAGAAGGGAGGAGCATAAGTTTCTCAGGAGAAAGGAGAAAGAGCACGAGAAGCGCGCGATTGAGGACTTGGAGAGGTGTTACTGCAGGCGTAACGTTCGAAGGTTTTATCAACAGATAAAGCAAACATGCCTAGGTTATGAGGCAAGAACGGAAGCCTGCAAACTCGCACTCGATGCTGAGAATATGGAAAAAACACTTCTGCAGACTGTATAACGGCGATGTTAGTCAATATACCGCTGTCAGGCAGAATGATCCATTTCTAATCGACGAAGACCGCAGAGAATTCTGTCCGCCTGACCTCGACGAACCTAAGATTGCCATATCGAAGCTCAAGTCAAATAAAGCTGCTGGCGCTTGAAGAGCTCAGCAGACAGTCCGCTGAGCTCTTCAAGGCAGTTGGGGAAGACCTGGTTGGGAGCATGAACCAACTCATCTATAAGATATGGTAAGAGGAAAGCATGCCCGAGGAATGGAGTCCCAGCATCGTATGCCCGATCGACAAGAAATGAGACCCCTCTGACTGCGCCAACTACACAGGAATAAGTCTCCTTAACGTCGCCTACAAAATCTTCTCTCCCATTTTGTGTGAACGCCTGAAGCGTTTTGTAAATAAGCTGATAGGTCCTTATCAGTGTGATTCAGGGCAGGGAAGTCCGCCATCGACGGCAGATCACGGAAAAACCAATGAATTTCAAGTCGACACTCACCACCTATTTGTCGACTTCAAAGCCGCATACGACAGCGTAATTAGAGACGAGCTATACAACGCTATGTCTACCTTTGACGTACGCCACGTATGCCATTTTAATTACTACAAATAAATAAATAAAACGAAATATATGCTATCATCAGAAAAGAACGCTCACCACCAACGCCAGAACGTTTGTATTGGCAGATATAAGTTCGAGGTAGTTAAGGACTTCGTCTACCTTGGCTCCGCAGGGACCTGGAACAACGACATCAGTTCCGAAATCAAACGCAGAATCACTCTTGCCAATCGCTGTTTCTTTGGGCTCAGGAGGCAACTGGGTAATAGAGCCTTCTCCCGAACAATAAAGTTGACTTTATCATCCCGGTCCTGCTGTACGGCGCAGAAGCATAGACACTATCAAAAGCGGATGAGGAGGCCCTTAGTCGGTTCAAGATAAAGATTTTGGGCGTGATTTTCGGGCCTATAAACGCAGACGGGTGATGGAGAGTAAGATTCATCCACGAACTTTACGGGCTGTACAGTGACATGAGTCTAGTCAGGCGTCTGCGCATTCAACGCCTAAGATCGCTAGGCCATGTAAAGCGAATGAAAACCACAGCTCCAGCTAGGAGGGTATTTGAATCCAACCTCGAGGAACGAAGAAACAGAGAACGGCTGCACTTAAGATGGCGCACACAGGTGGAAGGGGACCTCAGCCAACTGGGTGTACGGCAATGGAAAAGGCTAGCAAAAGATCGTGCTAGTTGTTGCGCCCGTTAAGAAGAAGAAGAAGTAGCAGTACGCGTAGTATATGTCACAGTTTATCATCCTTTTTTACCCGGTCTATCCTACCGCACTTCTTGGAGTGCAGTAAGGTCTGCTTTATAGCAGTTTAAGGCGTTTTCTAACTATTCGCTTGCACTCGGTCTGTTAAGGGACCTAACATTCCAGGTACAGAGTCGATACTCCTTTCCTTTTATACGTTTGCGGGGGTCGTCAACATTTAGTCCGTCCGTTAAATCTCTGAGTTTTTAGTTTTTTTTACGATTAGGGCTGTTTTTTGGCGCAGGAAACTCGCCATTCGCCCTTCCCCGTCTATAATTTTCAGAGGAAATCTCCAGACGGCACCACGAAGAGGTGGGGATGGGACTTACTAACAGTGCCGCAAAATGTTCGTCTACGGTGGCTCTTCTCACTTTCTAGCAGGCCAGCATCCGTCGGGTAGATGCTACCCTATACGAGGCCCTTGTTAGTCCTTTGCCATCCACAATTAACACATACTGGATTCGAAGAGAAGTAGTTTCAAAATAGAGTAGCCAACTTAATCAAAAAGCAGGCACTTGTCAACCCTATACTAAACGAGTGTATTATGGAATTGACGCCTCAAAACTGCATGAACTGTGACTGCACAGTGTCTATTTTTCAGATCGGGCTTAACGCCGGCTACTATGCCTTATCAAATATGAGGAGCCATGGAGGTCATTATCGATACGACGGGACGACAAATCGCATTTCTTGGGAAAACCAGAAAAATGGCAGGGATTATGTTGGAAGACAACGAAAAAACAGGTATTTATGGGCCTGCTCTCGTTGTATCCATCGCTTTAGAATAAATATTTGAATATTTAACGCATGCAACGCATCCAAATGGGAAGGTAAACACATGACTGCTAATTACCGAGTAGGAACAAATTATTTCTTAGGTATTTTCGTCTTTCGACTGAGTGCTTATTGCACTATTTTTAAAGCTCAATTAAATGGTTTATCTAAATTCCTAGAAGCAGTGCTTATTTAAATGCCAACGTGGAGCTTCTACAGCTGTGAATATTGTTAATATGTACTTAAATCCATGCATGATTTATGGCATTGTTGATGGGATGAAATCGTATGCCGAAACAAATTCTCATATCTTTTTATTATCCGCAAATAGCTTCGAAAAATTTATTTATACAATTCATAAAATGTCAGGAAAATCAATGCTGTGACGAAACACTTTTGCATTTGGTTCACGCATTTATATTTAGTCTGTGAAGCCTCCCTTAGTACATCCAGAGCTGGGTATTCTCGTATCTACATATATAATATTAATCAAACACACCATTGAAATGAACTTCAAGGCGACGATCTAACTTAAATAGGCAGCAATCGATCTGGAAATATTCATAGCCATTCCTGTTCCTCCTCGTCGCACTCGCACTATCCGAGCGCCAACTATCAAATTTTCTCGTTCACCATCCATGCCATAGATACAGGCAAACATCTTCATTTTCGACAAAGCATCTAGCCGCCCACTGCTGCCGCCCTCTTTTCATACGCGCACCAAAATAGCCCCACCGATTCTGGCATCCACTCCACTCTCAGCATAGCCGAATCATTAGGCTCGAGCTGTCCAGCATAAAAATAACCAATACGAGTAGTGCCATACGACAACGACGAAAACGAATAAATCCTACACATTGGATAGATGCTGACCTCGATTCTACAATACTCTCTCACTTCTCACCCAATTTAAGATAGAAAAAAAAAAAAAAAAAAATGTTTTTCGCTTTAGTTCCCTCTTAAGGTATCGATTGTTGTTAGCTGTCTTGTCTATCCTGTCGACTACGTAAAAGATAGATTCGCTAACATACAATTGTCACATTAGTTTTAATTGTTTATTAAATACACAAGGGACCCTATGCTAAGGACGACGTGCGAGCGCATATGAAATGGCCAGTGGCCAAGTACCTAAGATATGATCAGTTTTTGGCAATACTCCCAACCATATGCACTCGTTTGCTTGTAAAAAAAAAAAAAAAGACACTCGGATGCATTAGAGAAAGGATGAGAAATCATAAATTAAAACTTTTCGGTTAGCAATTATTATGACCGTTAAACTTAAACGGCCGCATTAATATATTTTTAAATTTTACCATCCGTTCGAGTGCGTCGTCGATCGTCATCAAAATGCATACCACACCTTTTAAGGATGCATTCACCTTTCGCGAGATGTGCCAAAACATCGTTCACATCACGTTGATACGTTGACTACATCTCGTTTCAATGATGAACAAAATCCAATGGATAAAAATAAATGCATGCAATCTGTTAGTCATATTTATTTATTCTCTAGTCGCGCTTCCTCTCTTTCACTAGATGCTATCTCTGCTCGGTTTGCGAAATTCTCCGCTACCGCCGCTAACAAATACTGATGTCGTGATTTCATTCAGAATTCTGCTCAAAACTGACCATAAATGAACGTAAATTCATATACACAGATGACGATGATGATCGAAAGTGGCTAACAAGTCGAAGGGATAAAAATAGTATCACAAGCACGTCGACGTCTATGATGAGTATCAGCGTTCCACATGGAGCTATCCTTAACAGATTCGGATTCGAAAAGAACACTTTTGTATATTTGGGTTTTTTTTTTTTTTTTTTTTTGAAAACAAAAACATATTTTTAGAATTGATTTCTCCAACGAGACGAGAAAAGTAATTCCACTTGCCGCTTTTTGCTCTCATTCAAATCTCATTCGAATCCACAGCGAATCCGTAGCGAAACCATTTCAGGCTAGCGCACAGTCATTTAGTTTGGTTTTAAGATGCGCATGCGAGACGCCTAAATGCTATTCCCATGGAATGTATGAAAAGAATTTTCTCCAACACCTTCGCAGATTATTCAAACGAGTATCTATGAAGACTATCGTTACACAATTCGAATTTTTCATTTCCCGACTTGTATGAGTATGTATATACCGACTTCCGGCTATTTTTAAATACATGGAATGTCTTACTATTCGAATGATTTAAAAAAAAAAAAACAATTCTGATACTTCATATCATTGAATATTGATGATATTACCAAATGCACAAGGAACTCGGCCCCATCGCCAGCTAGCTAGTCGACAGCTTCGATGCTAACTTGGCGACTGATAGCCCGATGATCCGCTCATTTGATTGTTGACCGTTGATTTGAACTAAGCGTTTACATTCCGTCTCTGTGAATTTAAATAATTAAAATTCGCATTGCATTTTATTTTATTCTTTCCTCACTTGTTCTAGTTTTTTTTTTTCTTAAAAATATTAATTAAATTTTGTTTTTAAATATGAAATTTTAATTAATTGCATCCCTCCTCAGAATTTCTACTCTCGTCCTTGTTCGCTCTTTGCACACCTGTTTTAATCGCATTACCATACATAATTCAGTTAATGAGCACAGAAAAATAAATTGCTACATTTCCTTCTTGGCCCCGCCAAGTTACTTTTATATTTTAACAATGTATCTAACGAGGGGATATTACATTTATTTTAGATTGTTTGTTTTACATTTTCTTTTTATTGTTTTTGTGTAGCCATTTTCGCACCATAAAAAGCTCGGTATGCATTTCGAATAGTGTCTGTACAGTTTAGATATCGAATTTAAAAATGAAGGAAAAAAATATTTATATAAACCATCGTCCGAACAAACACAACAAACTTGTTTTTAATAAACAAAAAAATACATATATATATATATTTAAAGGAGAAACATTTTATTTATAAATTATTCCCATACAAGTGCACGTCTTCTTTCGGTTCTTAAAGTGGTTGTTTACATAAAACTAAACACGAAAACAAAAAAAAATGATCACAAATCCGTGGAAACATTAATTTAAATTAAATTGCCAAAATGCTAAACATTTGAAAAAAGATTAAAAATACATTTTGTTAAATTAAAATTTCGCAATAGATATTCGCTTTACGAGAATCCTTTTCTGAAATGTGATATTGATCGGTACAAAAAATTTGATCCTCGTTTCTAAATTTAACTAACTATCGAACAACTGAATAGTGATCGGAATTAATTTATTTGATTTTAGATAGACATTTCCTTTAGGTCGCGATTGTAATTGTATTTTTTACTAATGATTATTGTAAACCGAATTATTCGGGAACTTAATATCTAGGGTTGGTCTGTTGTTTCTTTTTAGTTTTTGATTTTCGACAACATAAAGTTTGGCAATGACTTCGGAGATATATCAATTTACTCAAATCTATTAAGCAAGTGGATGCTGACAACTTGCCCACTGCCCACATACTCAGAATTTGGCAATGCGAAAAATTCAATCTCTATGGAATGCTAGATCCAATACGAGTATATTAGGTCGAACGTAGGATGCTTTTGGTTTTTTTTTTTTTCTTCTCTATTTTTCGTGTTTTGGATTTTGAAATTTTTGGCGGTTAGTACGAGTGAATTCATATTTATTTTTGGGAAAACTAATTGTTTTGGATATAATTGAAAGTGACACTTTTTTCATGTGGAGCAAGGTTAGACTTCTGGTGATCCGATGTCTTTAAGGAAACGGCATTGGTCCTTTTTTTTTTTTTGTTGTTTTATTTTAGGAGCAAAACGGTGGCGGTACCTGTCTATCATGAAGCCAGACTCGCATAGATAGAACTATGGACTTTTTACTTAGTGTGAAATAATACGTATATTACATACTTATCGATACTTCTTCTTCTTTTTTGGAGACGTTACAGCCCACGAAGGACCAAAGGCAAGCTTACCGATGTTTATTGATGCTACTTGATTTTTTCGTTCAAAAATATTTGGTATCCTTCGATCGTCTACATGTATGTATGTAGGTTGGCGTTACAGTCCATGAAGGACCTGAGCCGAGCTTCTCTCTGAATCACCCATGTTGTGTGTGGTTTCATTTTCCCATGGTGAAAGGGACCTACAGTTTATTGCCGGTTCCGAACGGCGAATTTTGAGAAGATTTTCATGACAATTTTACTACAGGGGGTTTTGTCAGAACCCCGCTGAGGAGAAACACCGTGAAAAACACGTTCGATGACATGGCTGTGTCGGGATTCGATCCCGTGTCATCGGCGTCAGAGGCCAACACACTACCCACTGCGCCACAGTGCTCTCATCGTCGATCGATCGTAAACATACTTGGTTTTATTTTTTGGAACCCTTGAAATTCGAATTAGTTTCACTATCTCGTTCTTATCTAAGCCTGACATCGAACAACACCTAACTTCAGAATTAGTAGTTTGTCTTACTTACTTATATACTTAGGTGGCGCTACAGTCCGGTGTAAGCCGGGGCCTCAACTTCTCTAGCTGCCACGGTTTTTTGCCACCTGTGTGCGCCACCTAGCGGGGCGTAACCTCTTTGTAGCAAGCACGTGATTCCTCCATCTCAACATCCACAAGGGTACCTGGCGGTCTTTTGATTAATCGACCACCAACCAGATTGATCACATTGCGATCGACGCCAGACACTCCTCCTGTATTCTCGACGTACGAACCTTGCGAGGGGCCAACATCGACTCGGACCACTACTTTGTTGTAGCCAAGGTACGAATGAGGATATCAGGAATGCTTAGGAGTCGATTAGGACAACGTACGTTTGAAGTCGGAAAGCTACAATCGCAAAGGACTGCCAGAATCTTTGCCGATCGTGTCTCCTTCAAACTCTCTCAAAATCCGCCCACAGTAGCACAAACAATAGAGCAGGAATTGGTGCATTACCAGAGCGCCGTCAGAGACGCTGCCTCAGGGGTGCTGAGTTTCAAACCGCCACCACCTGAAAACCCCTGGTTCGATGAACAATGCGAACAAGCCCATGCAGCAAAACAAGAGGCATATAATGCCACGCTGCAACGACGGACAGGAGGTACTCGCGAAATCTATGAGCAGAAGAGAAGAGAGGAATACTCGCTTCTCAAAAGAAAGAAATAGGAGTACGGAAAGCGTGAGATCGAGAAAAAGGAGAGATGCTCTCGCAGGAATAACGCCCGGAAGTTTTACAATAAGGTAAAACGAACACGCCATGGCTACAAAGCCTGTAGGGATGAAAATTGAGAACTGGTAGTGGAATCGCAGTCGATGCTGAGGATTTGGCAAGATTTCAAAACTGCATATAACAGCGTATATAGAAACGAGCTATACAAAGCCATGTCTAGTTTTAACATCCTTGCCAATCTCGTCCGACTGTGCAGGATGACAATGGAGAATTCTCACTGCTCCAAACCGAGCAACCGATTCTGTCTGATTCCATCAAAAGAATTGTTTCCCTGTTCCCTCGCACTGAAATCGTTTTAGAGAGCGATTTCAATGTGCACAATTCTCAGTGGCTTCGACGTTCTGGACAGACAACACCCGAAGGAAGGTATGTTGAAATTTTTGCTGAGTTAAATCAACTAACTCAACTTGTGAATGAGCCATCACGTATCCCCGATGTTGCTGGTCATACCGCCAACACACTGGACTTGTTTCTTACCTCTCAGCCTGACAAATACACGATCGATGTGTTGACGCCCCTAGGCTCGTCTGACCACTGCGTGATATCAGCAAAATTCTCGAACTCCCACCATCCAGTTAAAGAAAAAACTCCTAAGAGATCACTATGGCTATACGAGAAAGCCAACTGGTGCGGCCTTACCAACTTCTTTCGGATCTTTAACTGGTCGTTGTGCTTCCTCGACAACGACGTGGACGTCGCAACTGATATTATCGCAAACATTATCCGAATCGGAATGGCAAATCTTATATTGATTGAAAGCACCAGGCCTAAGGATAATACGTGGTTTGACTTGAGCTGCAAAGAGGCTATTAGGCTCAGGGAGCTAAGTTACAAGGCAAACAGTTCTGAGAAAAACCGATAAAAGTACATACGAGCCAGAAACGACTGCAATACCCACATTCGACCAAAAGTTAAGGCGTAAAGTCCTTGAATGAGGGCGCCGTGGCGCAGTGGTTAGTGTGTTGGAATCTGGCGCACGATGAGCGAGTTCGGATCCCGATAACACCAACGCCATCGAATGCTTATTTCGCGGCGTCCCTCCTCGGCGGGGTACTGGCAAAACCCCCCGTAGTAAGCTTGCCATGAAAAAGCTTCTCGACTCACGCCGTTCGGAATCGGCATTAAACTGTAGGTCCCTTTCACCTGTGTGAAAAATAAATCACACACAACATGGGTGATTGAGAGAAGCTTGGCTCTGGTCCTTCATGGGCTATAACGCCACCAAAGAAGAAGAAAATCCTTCAATGTCCCAAAGGTAGCAAACTCAACTACGTCAGAGTCATTACGGGCTATTACACATTTGCTGAGCATCTCTGCGTGCTTGGGATATATGAGACGCCTATCTGTGCTGCATGTTGCGAGGAGGATGACACTGCAGAGCATTTTCTCTGTGACTGTCCCGCCTTTGCTCGCGGACGGTGGCGCACCCTTGGGGCCGACGTGGTGTGTGCCGAATATCTTAGCTCTACATCACTGCAGCTTCTTCTCATATTACTCCGGAAAACGGGGAGAATACAGTAATGCAAGGTGTCTGTCTGGAGTACAATGAACCAGTATTTGCGTCTGAGTGCTCTAACAGATAGCAGAAGTCTTCAACACACAAGGAGCGGGATGATTAAGGTTTTGTACAGCGCCTCCTGAGCCCAAAGAAGCAGCGGTTAGCAAGAGCAATACTGTTTTTTGATTGACAGCATATATTTCGTTTTACGCTCGTTAACCGAAAGACCCATTTTAGCCGCTTCTGCTTTAATGCTTTCGAACGCTTCGTTGACGTCCCGCTGTGTTCGTCCAATTACGTCAATGTCATCCGCTTACGCATGCAGTTGTGCAGACTTGAAATAGATCGTACCTCTTGTGTTGGCCAGTGAGTCTCGTATGATCTTTTCAAGCACGATGTTGAAGAAATTGCATGACAAGGCGTCACCTTGTCTAAATACTTTTTAACACCCAAGGTCTCGGTCAATTCGCTACCGACCTTAATGGAGCAGCGAGAATTCTTCATTGTTATTCTGCACCTGATCTGAAACCACACTGATAAGAATCTATTAGATTATCCACAAAGAGTTCCAGGCGTTCATACAGTACGTCAGACAAGATCTTGTATGCGATGTTAACGAGACTTATTTCCCTGTAGTTGGCGCGGCTATAGGGGTCTCCTTTCTTGTGGGCTGGGTAAACGCTGCTGAGATTCCATTCGTCGGGCATGCTTTCCCCCGACCATGTTTTACAGTTGAGCTGATGCATGCGCCCTACCAGATCATCTCCAGCCGCTTTAAATAGCTCGATAGACAGCCCGTCTGCGGCCGCGGCGCAATTGAGCCTTGAAATTACTAGCTTAATTTCATCTAGGTCGGGTGGACGAAATTCTCTTGCATCTTCGTCCGCTGCGAATAGATCATTCTGCCTGACAGTGGTATTAGATCTATCATCGTCGTTAAACAGTCTACAGAAGTGTTCCTTCCATGTTCTCAGCACCGACTGTGACTCTACTCTTATTTGCCCATCTTCATCCCGACAGGCGTCCGCTCTGGCTTTATAGCCCTGGCATGTTCGTTTTACTTTTTGGTAAAACTTGCGAGCATTATTCCTGGGATAGCCTCTTTGTTTCTTCCTTCCTTAAAAGCGTGTGTTCCTCTCTTCGTTTCTGTTCGTAATGTTCACGAGCGGCTCTCGTCCGTCTATGTAGCATGGCTTTGTAGGCGTTTTGCTTTGCTACATGGGCTTGCCCGCATTGCTCATCAAACCAGGGGATTCTAGCTGACGGTGGCTTGAAACCTAACACAGCAGAGGCAGCATCTCTGATGGCACACTTGCAATGCTCCCATTGTTGTTCTGTGGGTTGTTCCGGTATCATTGGAGTTTGCGAGAGGTTGAGGGAAACTCGATCGGCAAAGGTCCTAGCGGTTTCCTCCGATTGTAGCTTTCCGATGTCAGACTTTCGTTGTCCACCTCGAGTCCTTGGAATCCTTGATGTCTTCATTCGTACCTTGGCTACAACAAGAAAGTGATCCGAGTCGATGTTGGCTCCTCAGAAGGTTCGTACATCTTGGATGCTGGAGGAGTGTCTGGCGTCGATCGTAACGTGATCAATCTGATTGGTGGCAGGTGATCTCCAGATTCCTTTGTGAATGTTGTAATGCGGGAATAGTGTGCTACCCAGAAGGAGATTACGCCCCGCCAGGAAGTCGAGTAGCCGATGCCCGTTTTCGGACGTGGTGTCGTATAGGCTATATTTCCTCCATCATCGTCTCAAATATGTCCTCTTTGCCCAGTTTTGCACTAAAATCTCCAAGAACTATTTCTGTACAGTAGCTGGGACATTGGAACATTCTTCTTTGAGTCGATCGTCCGTTTCTTCGGTTGGGGCGTGAGTGCATATTAAGCTAATGGTTCCGAAAATAGCTTTGATGCGGATTCTTATTAGGCGTTCGCCAATAACGAACCCTCATCCGAATAAGCGTTGCTTGTTCTCCTTGTAGCATTGTCGCAGATTTTCTTCCGTCTTTTGCCTGGTCCGATTATATCTGCTTTATAGCCGAGGAGGGTTTGCTCCAATTGACTGCCTGCACCCGGACCTCACATTTCAGGTGCAGACTCTCAAGTCATTTGCAAGGGTCGTCAGCTTTGTATCCGTTCGTATCCGAGGCTCGTGGTTGTTTCGGTACAATTGGTTTTTTCCGTGATAGGGATGTTACCCCTAAGCTCAACCCCCAACCTGGAAGGCCAGGCTCCTCTTTCCCCAAGAACAAGGGATCGGGTCGCTGCACACATTGGTTCACTACCTGGCGGGTGCCAGGGCAGCTATCCAGGGGAGGTCGCGCGGAGGCTGTGTGTCAACTTGGATTGAACAGGGACAGCGATCGAACCTGCCGTTTGCCTTGTTAGACGCGATCAACTTCCTTGTTCTGTTTGCCCGCTCCCTCCCCCCCATTAGTAGTTTGTCGCTCATATTAAAATAGGCCTTTCAAGAGGCAGGTACTTGAAGAAAATCTTAAGTGATGAGGCAGGAAAAAGGAGGCGTAAACCATCGATAAATTTTCTAACTGATCCTTTTCTATAAAAGAAAGTGTTTTGCTTTGTTGCGTCGTATCTGTAGTTCTTTCAGCTTCGATAGAGTTAAATGGGCAATTGGTTCATTGAAACTCTATAAGGCCCCAAGCGAAGACGGCGTCTTTCCTGCTATTCTACAGAAAGGCATCAAAATTATTCTATAACCACTGATACTCCTTTTTAGGTCCTGTTTCCACTTGAACTACATCTCTAAAAGTCTGGAGAGAAGTCAACCTTGCCTTCTTCCCCAATATTAGCTCCATATTAGAGGTGTCCACTGCATCCTAATTAGTATGCATATCGCAAAGAATGATCTATTGAGAATGCGCTACATCACCTAGTGGCGCGTGTTTAAATAGCTTCACACGCAAGGAGATCGCGATTTGCGTCTTCCTCGATATTGAGGGGGCTTTTGTCAATACTGGCTATGATCCGATCACCACTGCACTACCCTGCAGAGGTGTAGACCATCCCACTAATCATTGGGTTAGGGCGATGCTAAATAGCTGTATTATATAGGCCACATCCGGAGAGGTCTCGGTGACAATATCGGCAGCTAAGGGGTGTCCACAAGGAGGAGCCCTTTCGTCACTACTCTGGTCGATATTTATTGATGACCTACTCCACAAGTTAACCGATCTCGGCTATGAGGTCATCGGATACGCCGACCTAGTAGTTATTGTTACGGGCAGATGCGAAGTTTCTGCCTGTGAGCGCATGCAACTTGCGCTTTAGCTCATCTGTGACTGATGTGGCAGAGAAAGTTTGTCGAATAATCCAAATAAGACAATCGTAGCCCCGATTACGAGAAGAAGGTTGCAGCAGGATTTTCAGAGGAAGTTAAGTATCTCCATAGGTATTGACCTTGTTCGCAGATATAACTGGAACTCCAACATTAAAAACAAACTTACAAAGGCGACTTGTGTGCTTGTCAACGCACTTACGGTAAAAATTGGGGACTAAAACCTAAGGTAATCCACTGGCTATATACCGTGATAGTAAGACCTATCATCACATATGCGTGCACGCTATGGTGGACAAAAGTTAAGCAAAAAGAGACTGCAACGCTTCCAGAGACTAGCGTGTTTCTGCATCACACACGTTATGTCAACCTGCCTTACGGCAGCTCGAAAAGCACTGATTGGACTTAGTCTACTGCACGTTTTTGTTAAAAAGATTGCATTACCTAATGCAATCAGAATTCTTGGGTCGGGAACAGGTATAGATGGTATAGTCCATCCTATACCATCTTCCTGAGCTGGATATGATTACCACGGTCTCGGATGTAATACCACACACCTTCACTTTTGAGAAGAGATTTGAGATATTGATCCCAAACCCCACAGCTTGGGGAACTAGTGATTCCTTGCTCAACGTCAAAGGCCTGAGGTTGTACACTGATGGCTCCAAGATGGTTTCTGCCGTTGGCGCCGGCATCTGTGGACCAAATCGGAGGATGTCGAAGGTTCTAGGAATGAGTCCTTGTATCTTCCAAGCGGAATTATATGCCATCCTAATATGCGTCAATGTAAACTTAGAGACTGGCATAAGAGGAGTAGCCATCAATATACTCTCTGATAGCCAAGCAGCGCTTCAAACACTCAAAAACCGTTGAGGAATGCCAGGGCACAAAGGTATTAAAGGCAATGAAATCGTCGGTCAACTCGTAGGAAAGGTCCCACCGAAAGGTACATATATATGTATGTAGGTGCCGAACCTTTCTGCGGCATTCCCAAGTCTAAGAATAACTTCTTCCTATGCATGTGGGAAATATCACAAAATCTGTCTCGTCGGAACAGCGCTCAAGGACTTCGCCAATCGAAGGAATTTATACGGCTCCTGAACCATCACTCCATTAATACACTCAAACTTAATGGAGTAGATATCAAAAGACTAGTCAGCTACCTTACGGGTCACTGTGGCCTGAGATATCATCTTAATAAAATGAACCTCTCGTCTGAAACTGAGTGTTGACTCTGTCTTGAGAGTCAGAGCACATACTGTGTGAGTGTGCTAATCTCTGCCATCTCAGGAAGCGTATCTTTCTCTGTGAAATTGTGACTCCTGAGGGGATCATCTCAGCTCCTAGAAGAGACATTCTCATCTCTATTAAGGAAGTAGAGAAGCTCCTCGCCTAATCGGCTAGTAGGCACAATAGTTATATAAAGGCCGCAGTGCCTCATGACATTTGTAAGCAAGCAATTTAGTGAACAATACCTTGCTGTATAGCAAGCGTGTCTCTCGCTTGAACATTTTAACAGTAGACTACTAGGGCGTACAATGAGCCTCAATGTTTGTCGAAGTGACTCAATCCTTTATTTTCACAATTCTCATCTGCGATTGAGTGATTTCTAACAATTTACCCCAGTCCGGGGTGGACATGGGCCTCAACCAACAAACCTCCCTAGCCAGCACGATCTTTTGCCAATTGCGCACGCCATGTTGGTTAAGGTCGCCCTCCACTTGTCTACACATTCTCAGTCGAGGGCGTCCCCTGTTGCGTTATCGCCATGGCTCAGAATTAAAGACTCTTTGGGCCTGAGATACATTGTCCATACGCTCTACTCAGCCTAGCCATCTTCAACGTTGTATCCGTAGACGGATAAGGTGCTATATAAAGCCATTTTGGTCTCCTGAGAGAGGGCTCTGTTACTCAATTGCCTCTTGAGGTCAAGGAAACAGCGCTTAACAAGAGTCATTTTGCGTTTAATTCCGGCGCTGATGTTATTGTCGCTATTTATTGCGGAGCCAAGGTAGATGAAGTCCTTTGTATGTGTATGTATGTTGGCGTTACATCCCATGAAGGACCAGAGCCGACCTTCTCTCAATCACCCATGTCGTGTGTGATTTAATTTTCCCTTAGATGAAAGGGACCTATAGTTTATTGCTGTTTCCGAACGGCGAATTTCGAGAAGCTTTTCATGACAATTTTACTCCAGGTGGTTTTGTCAGAACCCCGCCGAGGAGAAACATCGTGAAAACACGTTCGATGACATGGCTGTGTCGGGATTCGATCCCGTGTCATCGGCGTCAGAGGCCAACACACAACCCACTGCGCCACGGTGCTCTCCTTTACTACCTCGAAATTCTTGCTGCCCATTGTGGCATTCTGTCCGAGACGTCGGTGTGGAATATCCTTTCTTGATGAGAACATTTTCGCCCTCGTTTACCGCTAGACCCATTTTGGCCGCCTCCGCTTCAATGGCGGCAAACGCTTCATCGACGACTCGCTGTGTTAGACCAATCACGTTAATGTCATTCGCGTAAGCTACTAGTTGAACGGACTTTTGGAAGATCGTGCCTCTAGTGTCAACCTGTGAGTTTAGCACAATCTTCTCAGGTCGCTTTGCCTAAAACCTTTTTTCACATTAAAGGTCTCAGTGACCTGAATGGAGCAGCATGAGTTCTCCATGGCCATCGTACACAATCTGACGAGCTTGGTGGGAATGTCAAAACTATACATGGCACTGTATAGCTCGTCTCTATGCAGGCTGGCATATGCACCTTTAAATCGACAAATAAGTGGTGAGCGTCGATTTGCATGTCTTGGGTCTTTTCCAGGGAAACCAGGGAAGGGATTAAACCACGTAGGTAAGTGAAGTGTCAATAAATTTTGGAATAAGTTACTCCAATGAGAAAGATCATATTGTGAAAGTTGTTGCTGAATGTAATCGGATTATGGTCCGTGAACTAAAGTCTGTTGCCGATTGCCAGTAATATATTTTTGGCTTCATCAAAGTAGTTAGACTTAGACGAGGTCAAGATCGCAGATCGAAACTGAAGTCGAACAAAGCTGCTGGATCGGAGATGATCTTCCAGGCCGCATGCATGAGGAAAGAATGCCCATCGAGGGGAATCTCAGTGCCGACAAGAGACCCCTTTGACTGCACCAATTACAGTGGGATCGCCGTTTCGTGTGAAGGCGTGAAACCGTTCGTCATTACCCTTATCGACTTACCGAGACCTTCACTATCATGCGACTTTGTTAACATCATACTTAAGAAGATCGTGCGAGGCTCACAAGTGAGTACAAGTGGCACGATCTTCGAGAAGCCCGTTCGATTGTTAGCTTACGCCGATGATATTGACGTGATTGGTCGAACGCAGCGGGCCGTCAATGAGGCGTTTGCTGGCATTGAAGCGGAGTCGTCTAAAATGGGTCGTGGGTTAACGAGGGCAAAACGAAGTACATATGTATATGCTATCATCAAGAAGGGACGCACAACATCGACGCCTCGGACAGATCGTCAATATCGGCAGCAAGAACTTCGAGGTAATCAAGAACTTCGTCTAGTTCGGTTCTGCAGTAACTAACACGAACAACATCAGTACCGAGATTAAACGTAGAATAACTCTCGCCAACCGCTGTTTTTTTGGGCTCAAAATGCTGGCTTTATATAATACCCTGATTAACCCAGCCCTGTCTTTTGGTGCTGAGGCGTGGACGCTATTGAAAGCGGATGAGGAAGCACCTGGTCTTTTCGAGAGAGGACCATTGGTCCTGTTTGCATTTATCGCATTTGGAGGAGAAGATTCAAGCATGAACTGTAAGGGCTGTATGGCGGCAACTGCCTGGTTAAGTGTCTACGGATACAACGCTTAAGATGGCTAGACCTTGTGGACCATTATCAGAAAAATGTGTCCTGAGCAAGAGGTCTAGCGACTCTTTGCTGGTCATCGTTACGGTGACACCTGGTTAGTTAATTAGGGCGGGTATAGTAGGAGCCTTCGACAGAATCTTCCTCACTCTCCTGGCCTCAATATTTTCTTCTCCCCCAGTCGCGCGGGGAGAGTGGTTGAAATATGCAGAGGTGTGGTTTAGTACGTAGGCGCGTGGAAGAAGGAGAATAATATCCCGCGAATCGTGCATACTGGCAACACGGGTTACCAGTATCTTTCGAAGATTCCACATAATACCTGGGTCGAAATCTCAACTCCATCTTGACTCGACTCCTCCACTCTGCGTATAATCGGGGTAAAGCTCCAGTGAATATGCTCTAATATGCTTTAAGAACGGGGGCACCCCAACTAGCCTTATAGTTTACATATAAGCTTACTGCCCATGACTATTTTCTTTATTTTTCTTTTTAAATGAAATTCAATGGGAAAATAATTTGAATTTTTAACGTCTGCTTCTCCTAAAAGCATGCAGCGTTCCGAAACTACCACGCCGAACTACATTGCCGACAGTGGTGAAAACTGATACGTTCAAATCAGATAAAATCATTTTGAATTGCGCACTTTATCCCCTGGCAAAGTATCTGTGCAGCCATTTTACGATTTTCAATCTAGTCCTCCGCCTGGACATCCGGTAAACAATAACCTCCGTAAGGAACACCAACAAACTCGGCGTTACAAAGAGTGCTGTAAACGCAAATATCCCGATAAAGTCTTTCATCTTGAGACTCTGGAATCCTGCTTCCTTCACATTCCTAGCTGCCGTCAGTATTCGTTCCAGTTCCAAGTCTCTGGCCCACTTCATTAGGTGCCCGGATTCGATGACATACTGAATAATCGGATTGATTAGATGGAAGAGGTGTAGCTTCTTCGACATAAGCATCGTGACCAGGAAGGAGTTAATGTTCTCATCGCGATCAAAGCAGTAGAGGCTGTCCTTTGGTATTCTCGGATTGTAAATGGCATACTGCTAAGAGACTGCTACTGCGAGGGTAGGGTCGTTGGCTGCACGTAACATGCATTCGTCAATGTTATAACAGATAATAAACTGCCGCCGAATGTACTTGAACATCTGAAAGGACGCAAAGATACATAGATTCAACCTTATACGGCCGCTAGAGTAGGATTACCTCTCCGTCCTTGTTCAGATGCCTGATCAATTCGACATTGCCCGTTACTGACATTTTATTCTTCAAAATCTGCGACATGCGCTTGATCTGTGGCAACGTACTCGGACTAGTCAGCGAACTGACCAGAAGCGAGTTGTACATGCTCGTTATGATCACCGAACCCAAAAGGTACAGCATCAAGCAAAAGCGAATATTCGAGTTTCGCGTCTCCACTCTACTTGATTGATATAATGAATATCTTAACAGCAATGTAACTGCTCGAACGTTTTCTCTAACGTGTGATCTCTTTTGGAACGCGTAGATGACAAGACCGTTAAGGAGTGCGATGGCAGGGAAGAAAAAGAAGACTTCGACGCTAAAGACTTGTATGAAATTTAACCAATGGACAGTTTTCTTGGCTTTCATCACGCATACGGTTAATTCGTCCTGAAGATACGGCACGGTGGCTGTAATCAAGTTGCTAAGATTCGGGTCTTCGTCAATCCCGCCCAGAACTACGTCAACTTCCCTGGAATGTGATGGAAATAATGGAATTCTTACTTCATATTCGTTTCTAAAGCCTTACCCGTCAAGAAGTCCTTGGAGCATATGGAAAATCGTAATGTTTTGGATCAAAACAGTCATCCTGATGCTTAAGCTATCCGCGATGACTTGCAGTAGCATCCACTCGATTCCCCTCATCTGACCATTCCTCCTGAACATGTACGGCTCACGGGATCTAGAATAAGCCACGAGTGGACATCCGCTCAAATCCTTGGGCAATTTATCTATGAATAAACCACGAGTACGCTCCTCGACATACACATTGTCCTCTTCCTTGTCGGTAAAACCACAAATATCCAGGGTTTCAAGGGTAACAACCGAATTCCCGCAGTCATTGGCCGGTTCATAGGGGAACGTGGTCTTGGAGTAGAAGTGTCCATCCTCATTTGTCTGCGCGATAACGTTGATATTGAAAATCTTCTTATTCACAAACAGGATCAAGATATCAACCATTGAGTTGGTCATTTGATCTTCCGTTTCCTCCATTCTCTCGAGGTAAACAACAAACTGCGCCAAGGGGTTCCAGTTCGACATTGATTTCCAGTCCTCGAAGTAGTCCTCCATATCTTCCTCGTACAGATTGGTCACGATTACAAAGTACATTTGGGGCTTTTGGACCAAGTGTACAGACTCTGACGTGATGGCCTCCTCGGGATAACGTAGAACTATCGTCCATGTATAGTCTGGATCCATGTGAAACGCCTCTAATAAGATATTCTGTAGATGAAGCGGGGCTGATGATGCACTCATAACCAACATGGACCCAGATAGCCCAAAGCCAGAGTTAAAGTACTTCTTGAGTAATTTATAGATACATTGGACGGTCAGGTGGTTTCCTTCGCGGTGGGTCTTCAGTTCTACGCCAAACTTTGAGCTTTGGGAGAGGGAAATACCAAGCCAGAGGAGCACCACAATTACGCGAGTCAGATTCATTTCGATGAGTGAACTATACTACTAGTACCATTCAGTACAGTGACGTCTGAGCTGTTACCAGTTGGTTCGTCGCGTATCTCTGGGGATTTCTTACAGATTTCCAGGGTAAACATCGACCAGGCGATTAAAATTCAATCAACGAATAGTGAAACAGGTGGTTATCCAATTAGGTTGGATGTGGTTTACCTATGGCGCTGTCGGTAGCCGTGAGCTACTCTGGATGACTTAATTAACTTTGACGTTGGTGCTGACGGTAACTGTAGGGGGAAGGAAACATGGAAAGAGCTAAAGGCACGTGCATTCATTCGTTGGAGTCGTGGGCGATTGCACTATTAGTTTTGGGGCCAAATTAAAGAGGTGGAATACTACTTGGTGCAAGATGCTTATTATGTAGTTCCGGTTGAAGGTATTTAGGTGCGGTAGTAACGACTGATATTTTGTGGCAAGCAAGCGTTTGAATGTTCATCTAGTGACTACGGTTGAGACCTGTCCTCGAGTTCTTAAAAGCTAAGGATCCTCACCAGGAAAGAGAGCATAAGTATAAATGTATACAGGGTTGACCAAATACAAGTTTATTTTTAAAAATGCAATAAACTGAACAATGTCCATTTCTTCCATGTATTATGGCTTTATTCCTACCAGTGTGGATTCAGGCCAGGAAAATCCATGATGGACCAAATATTTACACTTCGGCAATCATTAGAGAAGACCCATGACATGCACCATCCAGGTCGACACGCACCATCTTTTTGTAATTTTTAAAGCCGCATATGACAGCGTTTCTAGAGACGAGCTATACAGACCCATGTCATGTTTTAACATACCTGCCAATCTTGTCAGACTCTGCATGATGACTATGGAGAACTCTCGCTGCTCCATTAAGGCCGGAGGTGAACTAACCGACCCCTTCGATGTTAAAAAAGGTTTTTGACAGGGTGACGCACTGTCATGTGATTTCTTTAACATCATACTTGAAAAGATCGTGCGGGACTCTGCGGCAAAACAAGAGGTACGATGAATTTCAAGTCTACACAATTGCTTGCCTATGCGGATGATATTGACGTTATTGGACGGACAAAGCGAGTCGTCAATGAGACTTTCGCAAGCATTGAAGCAGAAGCGGCTGTAGTGGGTCTTAGTGTAAATGGGGACAAGACCAAATATATGCTGTCATCAAAGAAAGATTCGCAACACCGACGATTTGGTCAGAACGTCACCTTTGGCAGCTACATTTTTGAAGTGGTCAAGGATTTCGTCTACCTTGGCTCGATAGTGACAAGCAGCAATGACATCAGTGCTGAGATAAGACGCAGAATAACTTCCGCCAACCGTTGCTTCTTTAGGCTTAAGAGGCAACTGATTAGTAAAGCTGTCTCTTGAAAAACCAAGGCATCCCTCTACAAAACCTTAATCATCCCGGTCCTCCTCTATTGCGCTAAGGCTTGGACGTTATCAAAAGCGGATGAAGAGGCTCTTGGGCGTTCTGCATGCAATCTTTGGTCTCGTTTGTGTAAACGGAGAGTGGAGGAGGAAATTCAACCAAGAACGGTATGGGCTGCACAGCGACATCGGCCTACTTAGACGTGTTCAGATCCAACGTCTAAGATGGCTCGGCCATATAGAGCGAATGGACGTCACCGCTCCGGCCCGAAGAGTCTTCGACACCAACCCCGAGGGACGACGCAGCAGAGTACGACCGCATCTAAGGTGGCGCACAGGTTGAGGGGGACCTCAACCAATTGGGCGTAGGGCACTGGAAGAGGCTAGCCAAAGATCGTGCCGGCTGAAGAGGCTTGTTGGTTGAGGCCCTGGTTCATCCCGAACTGTAGCACCATCCAATTAAGTAAGTAAGTAAGTATTATGGCTTTATTAGTAAGGAAATACAACGTCGTTCAAATGTCTGCCTCGGCTGGCTTCGTAGTAGCGTATTCTGTCACCCC
The DNA here is from genome assembly GCA_951905685.1 of Eumerus sabulonum. Taxonomy (NCBI): domain Eukaryota; kingdom Metazoa; phylum Arthropoda; class Insecta; order Diptera; family Syrphidae; genus Eumerus; species Eumerus sabulonum. The sequence goes on from OX645060.1 coordinate 238,285,475, forward strand.
AATTTTCCAAGACCTCTTTGATGGTTTCTGGCTGTAGCTCACGGATTGCTTGGATGATATTGGCCTTTAGTGCTTAAATCCTTTCAGGATTGTTGGCATAACATCGGTCCCTCACGGTTCGCCACAATAAACAAAGGCCAAAGGGGTCACATCACGGCTCCGAGGCGGCCAATTGACACCCCTAAGACGGCTGATAACACGATCTGGGAATTTGGTGCACAAAAGATCGGTTGTGGCATATGCTGTGTGGCATGGCGCGCCATCCTGCATGAACCAGAGGTCGTCCAAATCCATGTCTTCAATTTCAGTAAAAAAAAAAATCGGTTAACATGGCTCTGTAACGCCCAACGTTGACCGAAATGTTGTTCCCAGCCTCATTTTCGAAGTAAAATGGCCCAATGATGCCACCACTCCACAATCTACACCAAACTGTCACTCTCTGTAGGTGTATTGGCTTCTCGACAATAATGTGCAGGTTTTCCGAGTCCTAGATGCCACAATTTCGTTTGTTAACGTAGCCGCCGAAATGAAAATGCGCCTCGTCAGAAAAGATAATTTTTCTCCCAAAATCGTTGTCCAATTCAAGCTGCTCTAAGGCCCAAACTGCGAAGCGATAACGAAACGGATGGTCGCGCGCCTTCAATTGCTGAGTCAATTGGACCTTGTAAGCCAATAAGCCGAGATCTTTGTGCGGAATTCTCCTCAGGCTAGTGCGTGAAATGTTAAGCTGTTGAGATCGATGGCGAGTTGATGTTCGTGAATTGAGCCTCACACTTACGGCCACAGCAGCCACATTCTCATCTGTGAGCACCGTGCGACGACGGGTCGCGGTCAAGTGATCGCGGACGTAAGCCAACTTGGTCTTGATAACTGAAAGCAGCAAGCCCGGGGCCGCCAAACATGGAAGGCTGTGTTAACTGAGCTCCAGACCCACCTTTTGTTGCTGGCTTGAAAAGTATGTAAGTATATTGTTACTAAATGGACAAACTTATGATATTGTTACGGAGATACTGAGTCAGAAACTAGACAAAAGGCTGGAGACCTTAGAAGGGATGCTAGAGGAGTCATAACTGACTTCGCTGAGAAAGATACGCTTCCTAAGATGGTCGTCTCTTCGTCCTCGAGACAGAGACGACACTCAGGCTAATTTTGTTAAAATGATATCTCAGACCGCAGTGGCCTGTCAGATAGCTGACTGGTCTTCTGATATTCACCCTATTGAGTTTGAGTATGTCAATAGAGTGTTTGTTCAGGGGCCGTTTTTGCTTTTTCTTTTTTTTAGTTGCGCCAAACGTATGTGGAATCTTCAAAAAATACCAGATGCCAGTAGCCCGGGCAAGTACGATTCGCAAGCCTGAATAATCGAAGCCAGGAATACGCCGTACCCTGCACCCTTCAACCATTCTCCCCGCGGAACTGCCGTTAGATATTACTTCGCGGGGCTGGTTTGCACTTTCTGCCCTTCTTTCTCTAATTGGTGTTTCCTGTTCCAAGGGAGCTGCCATTTGGTTTTGGTTGCTCTCCCTGTTTCTCACCAGACGCCGGAGTTCCTTCATGATTCTCGCTGCGGTTTCTTTCACAGCGTTCCATATTTCGCTTGATGTCAGCATATGCTTTATGATGTTTTCGGGAGTCGGTGGTTCTCCAATTTTTTCCTCAAGATATTTTCTGCCTCGAAATGTGAGCATTGAAAAAATACGTGTTCTGCATCCTCTCTAGCCTCTCCACAGATTGCACAGATAGGAGATTCATCGAGGCCAAACCCGTAAAGATAGGTTCGGAAGCGGCCATGTCCGGTTATGAACTGGGTGAGATAAAAATCCACTTCTCCGTGATGCCGGCTTATCCAACTTTGTATGTCCGGTATAAGTCGATGGGTCCATCTTCCCTTTGTTGACTGATTCCATCTCTCCTGCCATATTCCAATGCTACGCCGTTTTCCTTCCAGTTAATTATCTCTGACTGAGGCAAGAGGTTCCTGAATCTTAGCGTCGTAGGACCTTTGCAATGAGGGCGCAGTGGTTAGTGTGTTGGACTCTGATGCACGATGAGCGAGTTCGGATCCCGATAACACCAACGCCATCGAATGTTTATTTCGAGGCGTCCCTCCTCGGCGGGGTACTGGTAAAACCCTCCGTAGTATGCTTGCCATGAAAAAGTTTCTCGACTCACGCCGTTCGGAATCGGCATTAAACTGTAGGTCCCTTTCTTACTTACTTATCAGGCCTGCGATCCATGGAGGATCTCAGCCTGAGCTATAGCTGCCTTCCATCCTTGACGGTCCGGGCACGCTGCTTCCAGTTGTCAAGACCAAGATGTCTTACATCCGCGATTACTTGATCTTTATACCGGAGGTTCGGTCTTCCTCTTCTTCTCGAACCAGGAGGCTCGGAGTCGAAGACCCTCTTAGCTGGAGCGTTGATGTCCATGCGCTCGATGTGGCCGAGCCAGTGTAGTCGACGGATCCTTGCCTTCCGGACTACATCCACATCTTGGTACAGCTCGTAGAGTTCGCGGTTGTGTCTTCTTCTCCATTCACCTTCCTCACAGACAGGACCTAATATCCGGCGCAGAATTTTTCTTTCGAAAGAACCCAAAATCAGCTCCGCTGTCCTGCTTATCGTCCAGCTTTCGGCTCCGTACATCAAGACTGGCAGAATGAGCATTTTGTAAAGCATGACTTTGGTCTTTCGAGTGAGGAGTCTTGACCTCAGTTGTTTGGACAAGCCGAAGTAGCAGTGGTTGCCAAGGGCGATTCTATGGCGGATCTCCACCGTGGTGTCATTTGTGGAATTTACGTTTGTCCCGAGGTAGACAAACTCCTTAACTACCTCGAAATTGTAGCTGTCAATTGTTATATTTTGTCCCAGGTGGTGAGCGACGGATTGGTTTTTGCTTGACAGCATGTATTTCGTTTTGTCCTCATTGATCTTAAGACCAACACGTTTCGCCTGTTCTTCAATAGCCGTGAATGCTTCCACAATGCCACGGCGAGAACACGCGATGATGTCGATATCATCCGCGTATCCTAGCAGCTGGATGGACTTGTAAAAGATAGTGCCTTCCCTGTTGACGCCTGCCCGTCGCACTATCTGCTCCAGCACCAGGTTGAAGAAGTCACATGACAGCGCATCTCCTTGCCGAAATCCGGTGCATGTTTCGAATGGTTCCGAGGTCCTAGAACCGAGTTGCACGGTGTATCCCGTGTTTTTTAGCGTGGCGCGACACAACTGGACCAGTTTTACCGGGATCCCGAATTCGGCCATCGCCCCAAACAGTTCTTCACGATGAATGCTGTCGTATGCGGCTTTGAAATCGATGAAGAGATGGTGTGTATCGATTCGAAACTCGTTGGCCTTTTCCAAGATTTGTCGAAGTGTGAAAATTTGGTCTATAGTTGATTTGCCGGGCCGGAAGCCGCACTGGTAGCTGCCGATTAGTGCGGTGCAAAATGGTTTTAGACGTTCACACAATACGCTGGACAGGATCTTATATGCGACATTGAGCAGGGATATACCTCTATAGTTCTTGCAAGAGGTAGGATCGCCTTTTTTGTGGATGGGGCATATAGAGCTGGTATTCCAGTCGTCTGGCATGCTTTCATCTTCCCAAATTCTGCAGATGATCTGGTGCATGCTCCCTACCAGAACATCGCCGCCAGCCTTGAAGAGCTCTGATGGCAAGCCATCTGAGCCTGCGGCCTTGTTGTTCTTCAGCTTCTGAATAGCTGTGCCGACTTCTTCTATGCTGGGTGGGAGGACTACTTCAGCGGCTGGAGTTGGGATTTCCTCGGTCCCTACCACTCTCTCTTGGTCATGCTCGTTAAGCAGCTGCTGGAAGTGCTGCTTAAATACATCCACTATTCCCTGCGGGTCGGTGACAAGATTATCCTCGCAGTTTCGAAGAGCCAGGGTGCCCTTTTTGAAGCCTCCTGCAAGGCCTTTGGCTTTCTTGTAAAAGGCTCGTATTTTATGTTTATCCCTAGACTCCTCGATATCCTTGAGCTGGGAGGCTGCGAAGATTCTTTTCTTTTGTCGCAGTAGTTTCTTCTCCTCCCTTCTTCTGGCTCGGTACTCTTCTTGCGCTGCCCTGGTTTTCCTCTGCAGCGCCTTTTGATATGCCTCGTCGGTTACTGCTTTCTGCTCACACTCGCCATCATACCACGGGTTTCTTGTCGGGGGTGGTAGGTATCCTAAGGTGGTTTCGGCTACTTCCTGAATGGCTGAGCGGCAATGCAGCCACATATTATTGGCATTTGTGTTCGACGTAGGCATACCGTAGAGTCTTTCGCTCAGCTGCTCCCTGTAGACTCTGGCAACCTCCGGTGTGCTCAGGCGCCCAATGTCGAACTTCCTCTTGATGGGCTGGTGCGACTTTCTGACACTGGACAGTCGAGCTCTGAAACTTGCTGCTATGAGGAAGTGGTCAGAGTCGACGTTTGCCCCTCTGAATGTTCGCACATCCAGGATGTTTGACGAGTGCCTTGCGTCAATGAGGACATGGTCGATTTGGTTGGCGGTTCGACCGTCCGGAGATCGCTAGGTTGCTGTGTGGATTCGCTTGCGAGGGAATCTTATGCTACTTATCACCGCATTACGAGCTGTCGCAAAGTCAGCGAGTCGGAAGCCGTTATCTGTTGTTGTATCGTGGAGGCTGTGCTTTCCGATCACTCCACCAAGGGTGTTTTCCTTACCGATTTTGGCGTTGAAGTCCCCGAGCACGATTTTTATATCGTACTCCGGACAAGCTCCGTAGGCGTTGTCCAGGAGGTCATAGAAGTCCTCCTTGATAGGGTCTTCATCCAAGCCGGTAGGGGCGTGTGCACATATAAGGCTGATGTTATAAAATTTGCCTCTGATGCGGACCACAGCCAGGCGATCACTTATAGGTTTAAAGTTGATGACCTTCGACCTTAACCGCTTTCCCACGACAAATCTGCATCCCAGTAAGTGCAACCTTTTGTGACAGCTGTAATAAATGTCGCAATTTTTCTTCCTAATCATACCGTTTCCTATCCAGCGTATTTCCTGGACCGCAGTAATATCCGCCTTGTACTGCGTGAGGATCCCTTCTAGTTTATGAGCAGCTCCGGGAGTGTACAGGGTTCTGGCATTCCAGGAGCATACTCGCAAATCGTGTTCCTTTTTCGTGCGTTGTCGTCGTCGAGCATCCGTCCGTGTATCCGAGGCATCTTGCTCATTCATAACTTTAGGTTTTTTACGTGGGCGGATTGTTAGCCCGCCGCACAACCGCCATTCTGGTCGGGGTTTTTTTTTTCGCTGCATACGTTTGTTCACCTCCCAACGGTTGTTGAAGAGGCTATCCAGAGGGCGCCGCGAGGAGGCCGTAAATCAACTTGACCCGGGCATTTAAACAGGGATCGTTGCTGGCATCTCACCAGGTTGAGAGCAATCAACAACTTTACCCTGTATGTCCGAGCCCATGCTCTTTAACGGTGTTAAAGGACACCAAATTAGTCCTTTTGGGAGCTGCTGTAAGAAGGCTGTCCACGGCCGTCCACGCACTGTTAGGTCTCAGGAAGCTATTAAGGTGGTGCAGGATGAAATTAGAAGCAAACCACTAAGAGGACAGATTTTGTCGCGGGAAATTAACCATCCATGTTCAATGTTCTCTGGTCTATGTGTATTCTTCTCCATTCGGGGAAGGCTACGAACCTACCTACCTACCTACATACCTAGAGGGATAGTCTGCTCTACTCTACACCAACATATTGAGTCTTTGAAGCGAGCTTTTGTCCGCGTTGTGAACATGTTTCCGACAAATGAGGCCCGAAAAGCGAATAACGACTGATCAGTGCGCCTCAGGTCTCACCTTAAGGCAAGTGGCGGTTATTTCGAATGGGGTACTTCATATTTTGCAGCTAGAGTATTGCAACGCAAGATGCGTAATAAAAATATTTAATCGGCATAGGCGCATCCAAAACTACTTGCCTATTTTTAATAAATGGATTCAATCAATAAAAGGCACCTGTATAGGGGTAACAGAGTCAGTGCTGCAAACAGCAAGCTCAGAGATAAAAGAATATATAAAACGTTTGTGGTTCTTCTTTCATTTGGGTATCGTTCGGATTCTGGCCAATCCTTAAGGAAGCAAAAAATGGTTTTGCCTTTCAGTTTTGCTTGCCGCCGCGCATACATATCGGCGCCTACGTTTTCCTTTGTAAGACCATATAAAGAACTTAAGTGCCAGGTGGCTTATAGATTTGAAATCATTAAGATGATCATCAAAAGCCGGATGAAAACATCCGTAGATGTAGTACCAATCGCTGTAGGAAAACCTACAACCAGCAGTATGGTGGTTGCACCTACTACTGTAGTAGAAGACCTACAGCCAGCAGAATGGTGGTTGCACCTACTGCTGTAGTAGAGACCCCCAAATGTGACGAGCTAAAACCCGCTGCCACATCTGGGCCGACGACCACTAAGGGTCGCCCATATAAAAGAAATAAACGTCCCCCAATGAAACCAGGGGAATCCTCGATGGGAAGTAGATCAGAGGATCACTCCCATCGGGCCGGAAACTTCTGGCGTGGAAACAACAAGCCATACAGAACGAAGGATCCGGCCTACCGTCGCAAGTAATGGGTGGGCTGCGTGTGCTGCAGGGCAACCTGCACCATACCAAAGGTACCTCGGACACCTTTAGCCTGCGACAGTACTGCGACAGGATCAGCATTGGGCTAATCCAAGAACCATGGGTCCATAAAGGAGATATTATGGGCCTGCAAAACAGGTCGCGCAAACTAGTTTACGCTACAAGAGGTTTTCCTCCTAGGGCCGCATGTATGATCGGCACTAATTAAAATTTTCTCCCCATTCCAGGATTCATCACAAAGGACCTGGCAACCGTCATTGTGGAAGTCCCCAGCGATGGAGGAGTAAGGGAGGTTGTGTGTGCCTCCGTTTACTTTCCTGGAGACGGCCAACAAATCCCTCCTACTGAAGTCCAGGATCTGGTTAAGTATTGCAATCAGAAAAAACACTACCTGGTAATTGGATGCGACGCCAACGCGCACCATATGGAATGGGGCAGCAGCAATACTAACAAACGAGGTGAGTCACTCTTTCAATTTTTAATTATTAATGGACTCACCGTTGCTAATAGAGGCAACAAACCTACATTCACAAATGCGGTGAGAGAAGAGGTGTTTGACCTCACCATCTCCATCCCATTCATCTCAAATGCGATTGGGGGCTGGCATGTCTCCAATGAAGCCTCACTGTGTGATCACCAGTATATCAGATTTAAGATCTCCGCTGAGGTTAAAGAGACTGAGCCCGGATATCAGCCCAAACGAACGATTTCGGCTTGGTTCCAATCTCAACTCACCGCTAAAGAGGATATGCTTCTCAAATCGATTGAATCGACAGATGCTATCGATGAAGCTGCTTACCAGCTCAATGCAGCACTTATCTCATCCTTTAGGGACAGCTGTACCCCCAGGTCAAGTACGCACAAGCGGTGTGTGCCCTGGTGGAATACTCAGCTTGAATCCCTAGGTAAATAGGTGAGATCGCTTTTTAACGGAGCTAAACGGTATAATAGTTGGACTGATTATAGATCTGCTCTAACTAAATACAACCTCGAACTGAGGAAATCCAAGAGAACGTCTTGGAGGAAACAATGCGAGAACATAGACTTGCTTCCAACTGCGGCCCGACTCCACAAAGCGCTATCTCGAGAGCACACAAATGGGCTCGGGCTGCTTCGCAAATCAGACGGCACCCTTACCGTCAATCGCAGGGAAACCCTGGAGACTTTTCTCGAGGTGCACTTCCCTGGTTCTACTCCCCACTCGATGTCCTCTGACGATCAAATGAACGTCACAGATAACATCGGTAGTAGAACAAATAGCCTCTCTGGTAGACTCTTCAGCCCTGACAGGGTCAAATGGGCAATTAGTTAATTTAAACCCTACAAGGCTCCAGGCAAAGACGGTGTCTTTCCTGCGATCTTACAGAAAGGCTTGAATACGATTTTATCACCACTGATAGTTCTTTTTAGGTCTTGCTTCAACCTGGGATACCTACCCCAAATTTGGAGAGAGCTGAATCTTGTTTTCAACCCCAAGATTGAGAAACCATGTGAGCAACCTAAATCCTACCGCCCTATCAGTTTGACTTCATTCTTCCTAAAAGCAATGGAGAAACTGATAGAACTCCATATAAGAGGTATCTTGGAGAATTAGACACCTCTGCATCCCAACCAGTATGCATATTGCAAAGATCGACCTACCGAGAATGCGCTACACCACTTGGTGACGCGTATATAGCGAAAATAGCTTCACACAAAAGGAGATCGCAATTTGCGCCTTTATCGATATAGAGGGAGCCTTCGATAATACTGGCTATGATTCGATCACCACTGCACTATCCTGCAGGGGTGTGGACCATCCCACTAATCACTAAATAGCCGTATCATATCAGCCACATGCGGAGAGGTCTCAGTGACAGTATCGGCGGCTAGAGGATGCCCACAAGGGGGAGTCCTCTCACCATTGCTTGGGGCAATAGTCATCAATGATCTACTACGCAAGCTAACTACTCGGGGCTACGAGATCATCGGCTGATGTTCTAGTAGTCATTGTTACGGGCAAGTGCGAGACCACTGCCTGTGAGCGCATGCAGCTTGCGCTCCAACTTATCTCTGACTGGTGTGGCAGAGAGGGTTTATCGATCAACCCAAATAAGACAATCTTAGTCCCACTTACAAAGAAGAGAAAGGTACAGCCCTGCTCAATCTTTCTAAATGGCACACCTAGACCGCAGACTCAACTGGAACTCCAATATGAAAACTAAACTCAAGAACGCGACCAAGGCCATGTGGGCCTGTCGACGCACCTACGGCAAAACCTGGGGACTTAAACCTAAGGTAGTCCACTCATTATACACCGCGATAGTAAGACCTATCGTCATATACGCGTCCAAAGTTGAGCAAAAGTTGGACAAAAGTTAAGCAAAACACTACAATTGTCAAGCTTCAACGCCTTCAAAGACTAGTGTGTCTCGGCATCACAGGCGCTATGCCAACCTGCCCCACGGCAGCCCAAGAAGCACTCATTCGACTCACTCCACTGCCCCTTTTTATCAAAAAGGTGGCATTACGCAGTGCAATCAGAATACTTTGCTCGGGAACAAATATGCCATATAGACCCGTAGGTCACATGTCATTTACAACACCTTCTCGAGCTAGGGTGGCCGTGATGCAGTGGTTAACATCATCGACCACCGAGCGGAAGGTGTAGAGTTCAAATTCGCTTCATAGCCAAGAAAAAGTAGTTCCTGTACGGACAAAAAGTATGCAACACAGAGGTGAATGCTGCAGGCATAACACTCACAGTATATTTTCCACAGAAAATTCATCCTCTGCGTATGCAATACTAACGTGCTCGAGCGAATTACTACGGACTATAACCAACGCGGAATTTGGTCGACTCTCGTCCTATCTAGGACAACGACCTCTGAGAGTAGTGAACGAACATCAATGACCCAAACCACTGCACTCCATTCAGGTTGTGTGTGTATCACATCGTAAGAGAATATAAAAACTCTTGAACCCGCGCGAGTCTCTAAAAAAAAAAAAATATGATTACTACGGTCTCAGGCGCATTGCCACACACCTTCACCTTTGACAAGAGATTTGAGATATTGATGCCAAATCGCTTAGCATGGGAAAACAGTGGTGATCCCCTCCAAGATGGCTCCCCGCGTTGTCCCGCCGGCATCTTTGGACCAAATCGCAAGATCTCGAAGGCCCTGGGAATGAGTCCCAGCATCTTTCAAGCAGAGCTGCATGCCATCCTAACATGCGTCAATCTAAATCTCGAGACTGGCATTAGAGGAGTAACCATCAACATACTCTCTGATAGCCGAGCAGCGCTTAAAGCGCTGGGTTCGTACAGCACGAACTCAAAAACCGTCAAGGAATGCCATGACGCCCTAAAAGACCTCGCCAAAAGAAACAATGTTAAACTTTGGTGGGTGCCAGGACATAAAGGTATCAAGGGCAATGAAATTGCCGACCAACTTGCCAGGAAAGTTCCAGCGACAAATATATAGAACCGGAACCATTCTGCGGCATTCCCGGCTGTAAGATAAATTTCTTCTTAGACAAGAGGGAAAAATTGCAACACCTGTTTTTTTGGAACAGCGCTCGGGGACTCGGTCAATCTAAACGACTTATACGACCCCTGAACAAGCACTCTAGTGATATACTCAAACTCAATAGGGCGGATATCAGAAGACTAGTCAGCTATCTAACGGGACACTGCGGTTTGAGATATCATCTAAACAAAATTAGCCTCTCGTCTGAAACTGAGTGTCGACTCGGTCTCGAGGACGAAGAGACGGCGGAACACATACTGTGTGAGTGTGCTGCTCTCTGCCATCTTAGGAAGCGTATCCTCCTCAGCGAAGTTATGACTCCTGAAGGGATCACCTCGGCTCCTACGAGAAGCATTCTCAACTTCATTATAAAAGTGGAGAGGCTCCTCGTCTAATCGGCTAGCAGGCACAATAGATCTGCATAGGTCGCAGTTCTAATGGTAGCACTAGCCCCAAAAGAAAAAATCTATTCTTCCACCAGCAGATTTATGGCAAATCTTTAATTCATGCCTAACGTCGGACATTCATTCAAGGTCTTTTCAATAATGCTTATAGCACAACTAATTAAGTGCAGTGAACCTTTAAAGGCCATCACCGCTATTGTCAATCCTAAGACAAACAGCTTATTGCAGTTTATTGCAGCCTATGCATGCATAACGCAGCGAATTTGTTACCAGTATGACACTAACTTGATTATGATTGCGTCTGAAGCCATAAAATTTGATTTCCTAGGCTGCCTACATGCTACTATGCTTCTTTATTTATAACTAATAACATTCGTAATTTGTTAATAGCACATCCATATATCTCTTCGAATGCCGTGCAACCACGATCAGCGTTCCTTCTGTCAGATCTTATTAAAAGAAACAAGTGAATTCCTTGGATTCCACTTTCAGACGCACCGAGTGCCTCATGTCACACATAACAAATCCGCCACGTTCCTGTGTGGTGAAAGTACTTACCCAGACTCATCGGCCTCCCATTGAAGACTGATTAATTGTCTTGAATCAATTCCTTAGTAATCAGCTTGCATTCAATCCATTGCTTTGTATCGTTGCGTGTGGTATCTGAAAACTGCAAACCATTAGTCGTTCACTAATGTAAAGGAATCCATTGCAGTGGTAATTAATTTGATTGAAGGATGGGCTTGGATTATTCATTTTATTTTTCTTCAATTTGTTTTATTACCATAATTAGCACCTGAATGGCTGCTCGTGGGCCTTGTAAGGCTGGCTGAATACGTTATGCAATAAGTGATTGATGAATGGTTAATCCTTTTTAAGTAGTTGCTGCTTGCGTAACGATTCTTTATTCACCTGCTGATGGTATTTTGCAAAAGCAAAGTATCTACAAGAAAGTAACCAAAATTAGTGCATTAAGTGCACGCACTTTTGCTTGTTTTTATGCATGAATACGTAATCCTGACAATTGGCTGCTTTGTCTTAAGTAATGACTTTGAATTGGAGTATTTTATCGGGAGCTACTTAGCTTGGGCTTATTCAGGCGAACATGTATGAGCATTTTTCCATTATTGTAGTCTACAAGCAAGATGAGAGGCTCGTGGTATGATCTTAGCCAAAGTGTTCCTCTACAGTCTACACTGATAACATTCTCTTTACTATATTGTGAGCACCTAAAATATGATATGCTCTAGTGACAGTGACAACTACTGTTGTTGGTGACATCTATTTAGCCACCGCAGACGAACTGTGACATATACTACGACAACGGCTAAAACGAGAACAAACAACATCTATTTAGATGCGGATGTGGACTTAGGCAAAAAGTCTTAAGCTTCCGGAATGTGAGCAAACGGCTCATAACAATCCGCACCAAAGCTATCTTCGGAGACATTAGCTTGATATGCGTTCAGGCTCCTACAGAAGAAAAAGACGACAGAGTCAAAGATGACTTCTATGACTTCCTAGATAGAACAAACGCTCAATGCCCCAGCTATGACACCGAGAAGGTTTTAGGAGATTCCAACGTAAAGTTGGATAAGGAGGACATCTATGAACGAGTCGTAGGAAAGCACACTCTACATAACACCACGTCCGAAAACGGATTCAGGCTAATAGACGTTGTGACGGGGCGTAATCTCCTAGTAGCTCGCACCCGATTCTCTCATCTCAATGTGGGGGTGGCCATGGTCTATGATGTTGACCGTCGAGCGGAAGGTCTATAGTTAAATTTCGTTTCGTAGCCAAGAAAAAGCAATTCCTATACGGAGAAAAGTATGCAACACAGTTGTGAATGGAAACTGACCAAGCGTACTGCTGCAGGCATGGTCAATTCAAATTCAACCTCTGCGTATGCAATCTTAACACCAAAAGTGCATGAATGAATTACTGAGAACTATAACCAACACGAAATTTGGTCGGCTCTCGCCCCACCTTGAACAAATCTGAGAGTAGTGAACGAACAACTGCGACCCAAAACCACTACTCTCCGTTCAGGTTGTGTGTCAAAAACATCAACCTGCGCGAAACTCTCCCTGTTACCTTCGCTCGCACAATGTTCAATACGTTATAAGCCTCCGAGCCTCCAGGGACCTATCGGTCTTCTCAATTATCTGTTAATCAAGTCGATCATATTGCGATCAACGCCAGACACTCCTCGGAACGTCGAGAAGCTGCAATCGAAAGAGACCACCAGGACCTTCGCCGATAGTGTCTCCCTTATCTCTCTCAAGAGCCGATGTAAACTGCACCAACCATAGAACAGCAATGAAGATCTTGTCAAAGCGCCATCAGGGATGTTGCCTCTGATGTATTAGATTACCCGCCACCACCTAGCAGACGACGAGTGAAAATGGGTACATACATGCAGAAAAACAGAATGAATACATGACCACGTTGCATCGACGAACGAGAGCTGCTCGTGAATTCTATGAGCGGAAAAGAAGGGAGGAGCATCCGCTTTTCAGAAAATAAAGAAAGAGCATGAGAAGCGCGCGATCGAGGAGATGGAGAGATGCTATTGCAGGAACAACGTTCGAAAGTTTTACCAAAAAGCAAAACGAATATGCCAAGGCTATAAAGCCAGAGCGGAAGCCTGCACGGACAACTAAGTCGATGCTGGGATTGTGTAAGGACGACTTCTGCAAACTCTATAACGGCGATGATAGTCAAAATGCCGTCCACCTGACCTAGACGATGTTAAGATAGCGATATCGAAACTTAAGTCTGTTGCATTGGCATCACTAAAATGCACGCTAAATGCACGATAAATGCACGCGTTGTGGTTTTGAGCGACACAATTTCGAAAAATGCCCAGCAAAGAATTCAATATGCGCAAAATGTAACGAAAAGGGACACTATGCAAGAGCATGCAAAACAAAAGGAATGTACGTCATTAAAGAGGACAAGGCGGAAATAGACGAGTACTTCGTCGGTACAGTGACTGATAGGTGGTCTGTGGCTTTGTGACTAGATGGAAAAAGGGTGGTATTCAAAGTCGATACAGGGGCTGACGTTTCTTTGGTACCTTTGTCGGCGGTAGAAAATATACGGGGCTTGAACGTCGAGAAAACGGCTACGAAATTATACGGTGTAGGACAACAAATAAACATACTGGGTAAGGCTACGGTGAAGCTAAAATATGGTCGTCAAGCAATAGAAGAAGTGGTTTATATTTCACAAAATACAATCGCCCCATTACTGGGAAAAACGGGGATAGAGAAGCTTGGATTGGTAAAAAAGATGTTTGAGGTTTCATCAAGAAATTGGACCGAGGAATTTAAAGGAATTTTCGAAGGGCTTGGGACATATAAAGAAAAATATACAATCGAATTAAAGCCGAATGCGGAACCATTTGCTATATCAACACCAAGAACAATACCCGTGCATCTAAGGGAACAAGTTCGGGAGGAACTGACTAAAATGGAAAAACATGGAGTCATCACCCAAGTCGAAAAGGCAACAGAGTGGTGTGCACCAATGGTCGTAGTTCCAAAGAAGGACGGTATACGAATTTGTGTGGATCTGGGCCAGCTGAACAAATGGGTTAAAAGACAAATACATCCGATTCCAGGCATAGACTATTCATTGTCACAATTGGCCGGAGCAAAGTTTTTTACAAAGCTGGATGCAAATAGCGGATTTTGGCAAATCCCTTTATCTGAAAGCTCTCAAGACCTTACGACATTTCTAACGCCGTTCGGCAGGTATAAATTTTTAAGACTTCCCTTTGGTATAACGTCGGCACCAGAGTTCTTCCAAGGAAAGATGACAAAACTTTTAGCTGGCATGAAAAATTGCATAGTGCATATGGATGACATTCTTATATGGGGGAGAACAATAAAAGAACACGACGAATGCGTTGAAGCCGTACTTAGTAAAATACAGGAATCAGGAATGACTCTTAGTAAACGGAAGTCCGAATTTGGAAGCACTACAATTACATATCTGGGACACATTATTGCCGAGGGAGAAATCCGACTCGACGGGGAAAAAACTAGAGCAATTGTGGAAATGAAACCTCCAACTACTCCAAACGGGGTTCAACGATTCCTCGGAATGGTAAATTTCGTCGGAAAATACATTCCTAACAAATCGTCGATTCTCGAGCCGATCACAAGTTTATTGGGGAAGAAGAACACATTTCTGTGGGGAGAAGCACAAGACGCGGCGTTTGAAAAAATTAAAAGTCTTCTTGTTTCTCCACCAGGTCTAAAAATGTATGATCCTAATAAAAAAACAATTGTTTCTTGCGACGCATCCAAACAAGGATTAGGAGCAGTGCTCTTACAGCAGCACGGGAATAATCTGTACCCAGTTTCGTACATATCACGGTCGCTAACTCAGGCAGAAAAAAACTACGCGAATATTGAAAGAGAAGCTTTGGCCATTGCATGGGCCTGCGAAAAGCTAAAAAATTACCTGATTGGGAGACAGTTCATAATAGAAACGGACCACAAACCACTTCTCCAAATAATGAAATCGAAAAACCTTGACGATATTTCACCCAGATTACAACGGATACGTATGAGAATGATGAGATACGATTACACTATGACGTATATACCAGGGAAAAACTTAGTTGTTGCAGACCATTTATCTAGGGCGCCTAGTAACGACGTCAACAAAAACCGGGGTCAGTGCGAAATAGAAGAGGAAATTGACGCTTACATCCACCAAATATCGCTTAAAAATCTTCACACGACAGACAAAAACATCACAGATATTATAAAAGCACAGCTGATCGATCAGGATTGCAAGGAGCTGAGGGATTACATCGATAGGGGTTGGCCACAAGAAAACAAATTGAGTGCCGATATGAAAAAATTTTACTCGGTAAGGGATGAAATATCTGTTATTGATAATTTACTTTTGCGCAGGAACCGAATGATAATTCCGAGAGCCTTGCGAATCACCATGCTGGAAAAACTACATCAGGGACACTTGGGTATAACCAAGACTAGGATGCGAGCACAGAGAACAATGTGGTGGCCAAGAATTTCGACGGAGATAGAGGAGAGAATAAAAAACTGTTCAGTATGCATCCAACATGCGAAAAATAAACATGAGCCACTTGTGGCCTCAGAGCTGCCCGATTATCCTTGGCAAAAAGTCGCGATCGATTTATTTAAATATGAAAACCGGTGGTATATTGTTGTCTTGGACTGCTTTTCACGTTATATGGAAGTGGAAGAGTTGAAACGAATGCGGATGAGAGATGTTATTCAAACATGTAAAGCTGTATTCAGTCGACACGGTATACCTGAGTATATCCATACCACAAGGTGGCGTTCTGTCACCCCTCCTATGGCTCCTTGTGGTCGACGGAATGGTCAAGATTCTGGAGACGGAGGGTTTTAATGTTACGGCCTACGCCGATGACATTGCCATTTTAGTCTCTGGAAAATTTACGCAGGTCCTCAGCGATAGACTAAGCTATGCACTGATGTTAGTGGATAGCTGGGTCAAGGGGCGAGGCCTGGGAGTAAATCCGGCGAAAACAGAGGTAGTACTCTTTACAAGGAGAAGATCTGTACCAAGATACACCTACCCCCGTATGAATGGTATAGATCTGATCCCTGGACAATCTGCGAAATATCTGGGCACAATCCTGGACTCCAAACTTAGTTGGAGAGAAAATATTGAGGAAAGAATCAAAAAGGCCTATGTGGCACTATATTCGTGCAAGGTAGCCTTTGGAAAGACATGGGGCCTCAAACCGAGGTTAGTACATTGGTTATACACTGCGGTAGTAAGACCTATCCTAGTCTATGGCTCGGTTGTCTGGTGGAAAGCGCTTGAGAAAAAGTGTCATCTTCAGAGTGTGTCAAAGGTTCAAAGGGCGGGCTGTCTGGCGGTGACGGGATCTATGAAGTCCACACCAACGGCGGCCCTTGAAGTCATGCTGAGCCTCCCACCCCTGGACTTGTACTGCGAGAGCGTCGCAACCAGAACTGCGCTAAGATTACAGGAATTAGGTCTCTGGAAAAAGAGTCCTCATGGACATGCATCAGTCTTGGATCGATGGGCCGTCTCGAGATTCAGAACCGTAACGGACTATGTCACCCGACTTCCTTCCTGGGAGAGGAGATTCTCTATTAGAATTCCCTCCAGGGAGGAATGGACCGGTGACATGGTACGCACGGAAAGTGAACTGGCACTCTACACCGACGGATCCAAAATGGATGTTGGCACAGGTGCCGGAGTCTACTTTGAGTCTCGGGATATGCATCGCTCCTACAGGCTAGATGATGGATGCAGTGTCTTCCAAGCTGAGGTCTTCGCTATCAAGCAAGCGGCGGACCTGATCAGCAAAGAGAATATCACAGGAAAAAGGATCAGCATCTATGTTGACAGCCAGGCAGCCATTAAGGCTCTGCAGGCAGCATGGATAAGATCCAAACTCGTCAAAATCTGTAAGGAGAAGTTAGAAGAGATATCCAATGTAAATGAGGTGACCCTTTGCTGGGTACCTGGTCATATGAATATCTCCGGAAACGAGAGGGCGGACGAGTTGGCTAGGGTGGGATCAGGTGCTAATATTGCGCAGATCTCAGCTGATGCCAAAACACCACTCAGTGCGCTCTACAGGGAGATACAGACGGAGCTATTGGCGAAAGCCAATAAGCGATGGTGTCGCTTAGATACATGCGCAACGGCGAAATTGACCTGGCCCGTCTATGATAAGAAAAGAACGGAAAATCTGCTGAAGTTCAATCGTGGGAACATTCGACTGGCAGTCGGTGCCCTCACCGGGCATTGCATGCTATCTTATCATGCAGCTCGACTAGGCCAGCCCTACAATGACTTCTGTAGAAGCTGCAGGGACGAAGAGGAAATTGAGTCCGTTCGTCACCTGCTGTGCGAATGCCCGGCGCTAGCCCAAAAAAGGAATATTTTCCTGGGAAGATACTTCCTTTCGGGACTAGAAGAGGTAGGTAATATCGGGCTGAACAGAATACTAGGATTTTTATCCTCGTCTGGCTGGTTCAGCTCGACAGTAAATGTATAGGTATCAACGGGTTAAACAAAACAGGTGGGCACAATGGACTCAACGTAGTCTACGTGAGCCTTGACTTTACGTCAATAGGGCACCCATATACCTAACCTAACCATACAGATAGCGGAACGCAATTCCAGAATCTGGATACATCGGAATTTCGAATTTTCGCGTCAGAATGGTCATTTAAAATCATAACGAGCAGTCCTCAATATCACCAGGCAAATGGTGCCGCGGAAGCGGGAGTAAAAGTAGTAAAAAACTTATTAAAGAAGAACAGGAGAAATTTCGAATTAGCCCTGCTGGCATACAGGAATACACCACTGTCAAATGGATTTAGCCCGGCTGAACTTCTTTTTGGGAGGAAACTTCGAGACACTATACCTAATGTAAATCTTTGCATAAAACCAGACATTCAAACCCTAAGGAGTAAGGAAGCTCTTTATAGAGGGCGGTACAAGAAAAACTACGATAGGAGGCATGGGGTAAAGCAGTTAGGTGAATTGGAAATAGGGGATTGCGTTTGGATAATCGATATCAGGCGGTTCGGGAAAATTATCGGGAAAATACAACACAGATCGTATCAAATTGAAACGAATAAACGCGTCATTAGACGGAATCGATTCCATCTTATTAAAATGCCATATACAAATACAGACATATTTTCTAATAACTTTATCCCCTTAGACGACCGTCGCCCTAGTATGGAAAAGGATACAAGGGAAATAAGGGAACAACCACATTCCGAAACAGCAACAGACAAAGACGAAGAGAGCAGTGGTGGTCAACATCTACCTTCAGAGGGGGATGAAGAAGAAAGACTCAGGCGAAATACACTTGTAACAAGATCCGGAAAACGGATATATAGACCATAATAATTATTTCTAGAAAGAATTTTATAATCTGACTGTATAAAAATGAATTTAGATTTCTATTTTTTTTAATTAGAGAAAATGAAGTATATATGAATTTTGGAATTATTTACCTGAATTGAAATATTAAAATTAACGTTATTTCTTTGTTAACTTAAATATCTAGAAGGAGGTGTTGCATTGGCATCACTTTCATATGAAACAGATAATTGTGAAATGTCAGGGGCTGTCATGAATAAAAGGCCGGATATTCGGCATTCGATCATAGAACAAAGTCTTATAAAGTTGCTGGAGCAGACGGCCTTCCCGCGGATCTGTTTAAAGCAGCTGGCGATAAGCTGGTTAGGAAAATGCGCCAACTCATCTGCAAGATATGGTCGGAAGAATGCTTGCCCTATTAATGGAATCTCAGCATCGTTTGCGCGGTCCATAAGAGAGAAGACCCCTATGACTGCACCAATTACAGACGTATAAGTCTCCTGAATATTGCGTACAAAATCCTCTCTGCCCTACTGTGTAAGCGCCTGAACCCGGTCATGGACAATCAGGTAGGTTCCTACCAGCGTCCATGTTCCTACCAAGTCGACATACACCATCTTTTTGTCGACTTTAAAGCCGCATATGACAGTGTTTATAGAAATGAGCTATACAGAGCCATGTCATATTTTAACATTCCTGCCAAACTCGTCAGCATGTGCATGATGGATATGGAGAACTCTCGCTGCTCCACTAAGGTCGGAGGTGAACTAACCGACCCCTTCGATGTTAAAAAAGGTTTTTGACAGGGTGACGCACTGTCATGTGATTTCCTTAACATCGTACTTGAAAAGATCGTGCGGGACTCTGCGGCAATACAAGAGGTACGATCTACTTGAAGTCTACACAATTGCTTGCTTATGCGGATGACATTGACGTTATTGGACGGACAAAGCGAGACGTCAATGGGACTTTCGCAATCATTGAAGTAGAAGCGGCTAAAGTGGGTCTAAGGGTAAATGGGGACAAGACCATATATATGCTGTTATCATACAAAGACGCGCAACACCGACGTCTTGGTCAGAACGTCACCTTTGGCAGCTACGTTTTTGAAGTGGTCAAGGACTTCGTCTACCTTGCCTCGATAGTGACAAGCAGCAAAGACATCAGTGCTGAGATAAAACACAGAATAACTCCTGCCAACCGCTGCTTCTTTGAGCTCAAGAGGCAACTGAGTAGTAGAGCTCTCTCTCGAAAAACCAAAGTATCTCTCTACAAAACCTTAATCATCCCGGTCCTCCTCTAGGGCGCTGAGGCTTGGACGTGATCAAAAGCGGATGAAGAGGCTCTTGGGTGTTTCGAGAGGAAAATTGTGCGTGCAATCTTTGGTCCCGTTTGTGTAAACGGAGAGTGGAGAAGGAAATTAAACCAAGAACTGTCCGGGCTGTACAGCGACATCGGCCTTGTTAGACGTCTTCAGATCCAACGTCTAAGATGGCTGAGCCATGTAAAGCCAATGGACATCACCGTTCCGGCCCGAAGAGTCTTTGACACCAACCCCGAGGGACGCCGCAGAAGAAGACGATCGGATTTATGGTGGCGCGCACATATGGAAAGGGACCTCAACCAACTTGGCGTGCGGCAATGGAAGCAGCTGGATCGTGCTTGTTGATTGAGGCCTTGGTTCACCCCGAATCGTAGCAGTATAGCACCATCTAACCATCTGACAATCAGAGTCTCACAGTTTATAGCCCCTTATCTTAGATTCGTGTAAATCCACTCGAAACTTCCATATTAAAGCTTTAAGTAAGAGGTATAATTCTAAGTCTCTCCTTCTAACCGATTTTATTTAGTAACAAATGTCTACTGATCTTTCTAGTTAATCTATGTATATACGTACATACCTCTGAGTGGTTCCAAGCATAAACTGTAGCAATTCGTTTGCACAACCATTGGGATGTCACGTATTCGTAGCACCTCATATGTTCGTATCTCATTCACGCTCCATACAAACGATAGCGAACTTGTTGTTTCCCCTGGAGCTCCGCGTTATTTATTTTGCTAAGCGTTCTGTTCATTGGCTGACAATATTCATATTTGTCTTTGATTGCCGTGATCAACCGAAACAAATGGTAAGCATGTACACAAGTAATACCCATTCGACAGATACTATGATACAATCTCGAGTCGTACGGATTGTCAATCAATATCGAAAAGGATATGTCAACGACTCGTGAGTCAAACATGCCCACTAGATGACCTCGACAAGTTTGCCTTAGACACGACATCTGGCTGCACAATGCTCAATGAATATGCTGGCCAGACTGCAATCAAAGAAGTATTGGAAAGGAGATACAAAAATGTAAATCACCTCACAGATACTGCTAGCAAGGTATTATTATCGGTGAAAACAAGTTTGTCGGGCTCTATTCCCAGTTACCTGTGCCCACAGAACTGCAACTCCACTGTCTACGTAGTACCATTGTAAGCACATTCACTAGTTCTTTAGAATGGTAGTTTGGGTCAGTTCGACGTCTATTGCAGTTTGCCACTCATTCGGTATGGAGCAAATTAACTTTTTCAATTAAATTCCAAACAATGACACACCTCCACCCTTCGACATTGCATCGTCAACGCTAGATGGCAAATGGTGATAGATACGCCAGCTGACGCGATAGGGTACATTACTCTTGTCTTGACATTGCCTCCCAACTGATGTTGTGGAATTTTGAAAGAAAAATAATTTCAGCCGCGTCGTGACATTAGTGATTTTAGAGGCGATGCAGATACAATAGCCGGACGTCAGCACATTGGACAGCGGTAAGCTAATTTCTTTTTTATTTCTTAGGTCGCTGTTATGAGATACATTACTGTATTTCTAGAGCGAAGTCTTTTGCTTGAAATACGGAATAATTAATGCAATTGGTTCGGGTTGGTTGGATTATGCATGGAGACCTGTGTAGGTCTTCTTCGCTCTTATGAGCATTATCGACGGTTTCTTGGTTTTGACGTGGACGACGTACGGAAGCAAAAGCAATAACTGTTGGTAAATTGAGTGGATTTATGACGGCTCGGCAATGTTATACAAATTACTTTCCACGGCAGGTTCACCAACTGTATACGACCCACTTTAATATGTTTTATGTGACAACTTGTGATACTGACTACGCTAGCTAGCTCAACGATAATTTTATTACGGAAGACCAGGTTCACCTGGCTTCTAAACGCGTACGTATAAGTCGTAAATTCAATATTTAATGTGTTTCATATTACGGAATCATTAGATGGTTCTATTGGGCTTCTAAGCGTGGACAAGCGACTCATGCGGACACAAACTTTTGCACCTAGCCTCTGTCAACGAACTCTTACTCTCATCTCCACATGGTGAAACCTCGGGAGTCTAGTACCTTCGACCGAAGTTGGGGCAGACCCTCGGACGGAGTCGTTGGTGGCTGCTAACAAAAGAGAGGGGGAAGTGTAAGAGTAAGTCGGTTCCAGGGCTTAACTCTCTTCCTCAGGGGACGGTGGCGAACGAGATAATCAATTGATCGGTCAACGACGGCGTTCACAGCTCCGGTATGTGGAAGCCACATAGACAGCACCCCTTTTTGAGCTGCTCGAATATATTTCGATGCCCGTGTCCAAAAGGAGATCTCCAAAAAGATGGAAAAAAGACGGCGGCGGATGAACCCTACATAGTAGAGAAAGCTTCCGGAACAGTATCAGCTGACTCCTGGGCATCGACGAACCCAGAGCAAGTCCCTCCCCTGGAGCCCAAAATTACTGAGGAAACTCTCTCGGATGAGCTCCTCTATACAAAAAGCAACGAGATTACCGACGGACAATGGCAATTTGCTGTTCGACCTGGGCCTCCCCGAGGTTGACCGTGGAGAGACTGAGTCGGATTTCTATCTCGTATCTGACAAAGAGTCTGTCACCGCGGTGGAGATAAAAGACTGCGGCCCTCATGCTGTGGATTCTTTAAATTAATCTCCACTACAGCCTCGGCTCCACTAATGCTCCGCCTTACCAAAAGCGGAGAAGATATAGTTCTGATCCACGGTCTTTGGCCAGCTGTTTCCAGTGCCGCAAGCAAAGTTGGTTAAGGTCCCCTTCCACCTGCGTGCGCCACCGTAGATGCGGCCGTCCTCTGCCGCGTCTTCCTTCCGGGGTGGGTTCGAAGACTCTTCAGGTCAGAGCTGTATTTTCCATTCGCTCTACATGGCCTATCCACCTTATACGCTGTATCCGTAGACATTGTACCAGGCCGATGTCGTTGTACAGCCCGTACAGTTCTTCGTTAAATCTTCTCCACTAACGGTAAATGAAGAATGGAAGCGCTGTCAAAAAGCTATTTAAGATGCTGCCACTGATGTGCTGGGTTTAACGACACCACCGCCCAAGAAAAACCCGTGGTTTTATAACGAGTGCAGGCAGGACCATGTAGCTATGCAGGACAAGGCAATTCTGCATCGAAAAACGAGAGCTGTTCATGACCTCTACGAACATAAAAGGACAGAAGATAGCCAATTTCTCAGAAAGAAAGGGATGGAGCATGAGAAGCGCGCGGTCGAGGAGATGGAGAGGTATTACAGCAGGAATGAAGTCAGGAAGTTTTATCAGAAAGTAAAGCAGATATTCAGTGGATGTAAACTCCGGACCGAAGCCTGCCGGGATGAAAATGCACAACAAGTAGAGTCGCAGTTGACACTGAGAACTATTTTTCATGATTCCCTACAGAAAAAACTCCAAAGGGGTCAAATCGCAGCTCCGAGGCGGCCAATTGACATCGCCAAGAGGACTGATAACACGATATGGGAATTTGTTGCGCAAAAGATCGGTTGTGGCATAGGCTATGTGGGGCATGGCGCGACGTCCTGTATGAACCAGAGGTCGTCCAATCCGCACCAAACTGTCACTCTCTGTGGATGCACTCAGTGAACGAACATCAACGACCCCAACCACTGCACTCCGTTCAGGTTGTGTGTGTCAACACATCATAAGAGAATATAAAAACTCTTGAACCTGCGCGAGTCTCTAAAAAAAAAAAAAGAAAAAAAAATTGGCTTCTCGATAATAACGTGCAGGTGTTCGGAGCCCCAGATACGGCAATTCCATTTGTTAACGTTGCCGCCGTAATGAAAATGCGCCTAGTCACTAAAGACGATTTTTCGCCCAAACTCGTTGTCCGATTCAAGCTGCTCTAAGGCCCAAACTGCGAAGCGATAACGAAGCGGATGGTTGCGCGCCTTTAACTGCTGAGTCATTTGGACCTTGTAAGCGAATAATCCGAGATCTTTGTGCAGAATTCTCCTCAGGCTAGGGCGTGAAATGTTGAGCTGTTTAATGTTATGATTAAAAAAGAAATTTACCATTGCACCACGGCCACCCCTAATTTGGAGGAATCATTTCTCCAGACTATTAAGCGATGAGAAAGACTCAAATACCGTTGTCAGGTAGAACGTTCCATTCAACTTGGACGACGATAGGCAAGAATTCTGTCAACCCGACTTAGATGAGGTCAAGATAGCAACATCAAGGCATAAAACGCTGCTGGAACGAACGGACTGTCCGCGGAACTATTTAAAGCAGCTGGGGATGATCTAGCAGCACCGACTCATTTGTAAGATATGGTCGGAGGGAAATATGCCCGACTAGTGCAATATCAGTGTCGTTTGTCCAATCAACAAAAAAGGAGAATCCTTATTTCGGCATCCACAATACGTATTTTTTATATACATGTAGGAATTCTCAATAAAATGTAGGCTTTGTAAAATAATCCAACTTTTATTTAAAAATAAAACAAAAATATAGAAATTAAAGATTAAAAGCGATAAAAAGGAAAAAGGCAACTTCGAGAAAATAACGACTGCTTGACAACTGATACGCGACACTTGTTCACTCATCTGCAACTTCTTCCCAACTGCTCCCACGTTTTCTCTTGCAGCTGCAAACTCCAACTTAAATATCTACCGTCACCACCACACTCGGCCGTCCTGCTAGTCATCCGCCTCGGATGACAAACATGATGATATATCTTGTGAAACGGATGCCCATGGCTTCATAAACTCTGCGGCTGTAGATGTCTGTACTGGTCCTTCTGCGTCTGGCGAAAGTTTTCGGACAGTGTACCTGTCTGCTCTGCCAACTCCCACTACCTCGTATGGTCCCAAAAATTCGGATGATAACTTTTTTATTGAAAATTGAGTTCGTTTTATTGCAACCCAATCCCCAATATCATACTTTCTGGCCTTTTTGCGGTTTTTGTTAAAACTCTTCCGGTTTTCGGCTTGAATTTTTTGGATTTGCTTCCTAACATCTGCTCGAATTTCCTAACGGTTATCCTCGAATGCTGCTATCGTTTCTTCTGCTATCAAATTGCATACCTCAAGGTCACTTTTTTGCCTCATCTTAACACCAAAAAGAATTTCGAACGGCGTGCGACCAACTGCTCTTTGAATGCTGCAATTAATCGCTATCTGGACACGACGTGTATACTTGAACCATTTCTCTGGAGAATCTGACGACAATTTCTTTAACGATTCGACGATTATCCTATTGACTCTTTCAATTTGACCATTTCCACGGGGTACTCCTGTTGTAGTATGAACAAGTTCGATGTTCCTTTCCTCGCAATGTCTGCTGAAATCTTGAGATGTGAATGCTGGACCTCGATCACATATAATTCGTGCTGGATTTCCGAAACAAGCTTCAAGATCTTTTAAACAGCGTATGACCTCGTTCGCACCTAATGTTTTTGTGGGAAATATCCAGACGTATTTAGAAAATGCGTCAACCACAGCGAAAATATATCTATATTGCTTTGCAGTGGGATCCATTGGTCCCATATGATCCGCGTGAAAGGTTTGCAGTGGCTGATCATCTTTGCCAATTGGTTGTAAAAATCCTTCCTTTTTGGTGTTTTTTCTGCTACCTAGAATGCACTTCACGCAATTATTTATGCATCTTTCCACTTTCGCTTTCAAATGTTGAATAAAGAAATCCTGCAGCACCAAATGCATTGTTTTTTGTACTCCGAAATGACCCTCCTCATGTTTCGACTTGATGACCTCAGCTTCCATGGCATTGGGAACCACAATCTTGACATCACCGTCCACGACCTTCAACAGTACATCATTTTTAACGACGAAATCACCAAAAGCTTTGTTTTGAAGAACTTCTTTTATAGCTAAGATGTGGTCGTCTTTAACCTGCGCTCTTCTGATTCGCATTAACAACTCGTTACCAATGTAGAATACCACTGGATATCTGCTTATTGCATCGACATGCCTCATTGAAGTGCCTCTGCGATGTTCCACGATAAAATCAAAATCTTGAATAGCCATTATCCACCTCGAAACTGTAGCTGGCAAATCTTCTTTTTTGACTGTTTGTTGAAAAGCGGCGCAGTCGGTTACCACCTTAAATTGCATACCTAGTAAATATGTTCGTAATTTCTTTAGGGCTAGGTACACAGCATATACCTCTAAAACATAACTATGGAGTTTTTGCTCGGCGGTGTTGTTTTTGTGGCTTACGTAGTACACTGGATGCAGAGCACCTGAGAATTCTTGTAGCATCACTGCAGAACATCCTATTTTGCTGGCGTCTGTATGGACCTCTGTGGGTGCACCATGCCGATATATTTTTAGTACCGGATCGTTTGTTAAAGCTGTTTTTAATCTTTCCACTGCTGCTCGTTCCTCCCTTTGAAACTGGAACTTGGAATCCTTTTTCAATAAGTCTGTCAGGGGTTTACTTATGATGGCATATCCTTGGACAAACTTACGAAAATATCCGGTTAAGCCCAAAAATGATTGCACGTCCTGGACATTCTTAAGGTCTGGGAAATTTTTTACCGCAGCTACTTTTCGTTCAGATGGTCGGATAGTTCCTTCTTGAATAACATGTCCGAGGAATTCTACTCTACGTTGCAAGAAATGACACTTGCTCCACTTCACCAATAGTCCACTGTGTTGAGCAACATGCAGCACGGACTTGAGTTTCTCTATGTTTTCAGCTTCATCTGTAGAAGGTATGATAATATCATCCATATAGAAAAGAATAATTCCTTTACCAATTAGATCTCGAAAAACATATTGGATGAAACGTGTAAACACACTCGGTGAGTTCGCTAAACCAAACGGAGTTCGACAGAATTCGAATTGTCCTTCCTTCGTGACAAACGCTGTATATTTGCGACTGTTTTCGTCAACCGATACGTGGAAGAACCCATTTCTTAAGTCCAGAGTGGAGAACACATTTGCACCTTGCAAGTTGTCTAAAATTTCCTCTATAACTGGCATCGGAAAGCGATCACGGACCATGCGTTCATTTATCTTCCGAAAATCGATACACACGCGAGGAGACCCATCTTTCTTTTTGACGACTACTACTTTGCTTGCGAAGGGTGAGGTTGAATGCTGCACTATACCTTCTTTAAGCCATTGTTCCACTTGATCTTTGACGATTTTTTGTTCACTAAATGGAAGTCTGCGCGGAGAGCTGTAAATTGGAGTTTCATCTTTTAAAACAATGGACATGACAATTGGGCTATTAAAGTCTTTTACAGGCGCATAGTTGTTTACCATTGATTTCACTGTCTGTTTGTATGCTGGGGGTACATCAACATCGTTATTATCGCAATGATTAATAATAAAAACATTATTCTCAGGCAAAGGTTCGCATGCAGTATTTCTAAAATATATACCATCTTCGTTAATGACAACTTCAGCCATCGCGATTACGTCCCCACCAATAATACATTGAAAAGGTATCACGTCATTTTGGACGACATGGCAAGTACCGTATATAATACAATCATCGATTCTAAAACATGCATTAAACGAGCCGACAGATGTTGATTTACCGAAGCCACAACCGTTGAACAATAGTGCCGTCTTTTTTAAATTCACGTTAGAGCGTTTATCGAACACCTTTTTTTTAATTAAACTATAGTCACTGCCCGTATCGATCAGGGCTTCGCATGATAACTGATTTATTAATATGTGTTTGCACATTTTTGATTTGTAGACTAAGTTTATCCCTTTTTTGCTTGTGGTTGGTTTGTTTCTACACTCTTTACTATGGTGCCCAAATTCATTACACGCAAAGCATTTTGTTCCCATTTTACACGCTGATTTTTTATGTTCGACACTACCACAATTGTAGCAATGTTCTCTTTTTTCAAACTGTTTCTTTTTAACGAAATTATTTTCCCGCTTATCACTGAATTGTCTTTTTACTTTTTCCTTGATTTCTTCATAAATTGCTAATTTTCGTTTGAAATCATTTAAGTCGGTTGCACCATAAAGAGAAATTTTGTTTTCTTCTCTGTCCGGAATGCCATTGATGATTAACTTAATTAAAGACTTATCGTCAACTACATCTTGCGCAATGTCTTTCATAACCAGTAGATATTCTCTATAGCTTTCATTGTGTCTTTTCGTTCTATTTTGTAATTTAAAATAAATATCCGCCGCACATAATTTTTCCTCAAATTCTTCTATTAGCAACTTTTTTAATGTCACATAGGAGGTGCACTTGTTCGATTTCACGACCATTTTTGCTGGACCCGACAAACGTTTTCGCGCGTAAATTAACTTTTCGACGTCACTCCATTGCATAAGTTCCGCAATCTCTTCAAATTCATCGAACCACCACTTAATTTTTGTAGCACCCTCCCCACTAAATTCTGTAATGAAATTCTCAGTGTCCTTCACTGACACTTCTGGACGATTGTTTGGTGTATTATTCATTTTATCTGTATCCTTGTATAATGATCCCGACGCGGCCGAATGTACTTCTTTACTTTTATAATATTGTTCGAGCCTTTCGATTAATTGATCTTTTAGACCGTTGGTATCAAGATTTAATTTTCCAAGTTCGGCTTTTAATTGATCGACGTTTAAGCTAGACCACATGGTTTAAA
This sequence comes from Eumerus sabulonum, assembly GCA_951905685.1. Classification (NCBI taxonomy): domain Eukaryota; kingdom Metazoa; phylum Arthropoda; class Insecta; order Diptera; family Syrphidae; genus Eumerus; species Eumerus sabulonum. Next base: position 238,313,836 of record OX645060.1, read on the forward strand.
AAAAATCACAATCGACGAGCTTAATGGTGTTGAGTGGTTGAGCCCCCAAATGTAGGAATTCTCAATTAAATGTAGGCTTTGTAAAATAATCCAACTTTTATTTAAAAATAAAACAAAAATATAGAAATTAAAGATTAAAAGCGATAAAAAGGAAAAAGGCAACTTCGAGAAAATAACGACTGCTTGACAACTGATACGCGACACTTGTTCACTCATCTGCAACTTCTTCCCAACTACTCCCACGTTTTCTCTTGCAGCTGCAAACTCCAACTTAAATATCTACCGTCACCACCACATACATATTTCTTATACATTTATATAAATACATATGTACACATGCGAGCAAACAGAGCAAAGAAGTTGATCGCGTTTAACATGCCAAACGCCAGCTTCGATCTCTGTCCCTGCTCAGTCCAAGTGGACACACAGCCTCCACGTGGCCTCCCCTGGACAGCTATACTGGCACCCGCCAGGTAGTGGCCCAATGTGTGCAGCGACCCGACCCCCGTTCCTGAGTAAAGAAGCACCTGGCCCCTCCGGTTGGGCGTTGCGCTTAGGGTTAACATCCCTATCACGAAAAACCATCTTGTTACGAATCGACAACAAGCGTCGGATACGCCCGATTCTAACGTTGATGACCCCTGCAAACGCAGTATAGATCTACGAGTCTGCACCTAGATTGTGAGGTCCCTGCTGAGATGACCAGGTGCAGGAAAGCAATTGGAAAAAACCCTGGACTGCTACAATACAGACATTACCGCGCTCCAAGAAGTGCGATGGGATGGACCAGGCAAAAAACGGATGAAAAACTGTGGTATATACTCCGGAAACTGCTACTGAGAAAATAAACAACGCTTATTCGGATGCGGATTTGTTATTCGAGGCAGACTCCGGAAAAAAGTCTTAAGCTTCCAATATGTAAGCGAACGCCTCATAACTATCCGCATCAAGGCCAATCTCGGCAATATAAGCTTAATATGTTTCCACGCCCCCACAAAGGAGAAAGATGACCGACATAAGGACGTCTTCTATGATCTACTAGACAGAACATATGCCGACTGTCCCATGATAACGAAGCTATCTTTGAACGAGTCATAGGAGAGCACAGCCTGCACAACACCATGTCAGAAAACAGACTAAGGCTAGTGGACTTTATGGCGGGATATAATCTCGTAGTAGCAAGTACACCACACCTCAACATCCATAAGGGGACCTGGCGGTCATTCGATCAATCGACAATCCATCAAATTGATCACATTGCGATCGACGCTAGACACTCCTCCAGCATCCTAGATGTCCGAACCTTTCGAGAGGTCAACATCGACTCGGATCATTACCTTCTTGCAGCCAAGAATACGAATTTATCGGAATCAACGTAGTCGAGTAAGACCACCAAAATTTAACGTTGGAAAGCAGCAATCGCAGGAGACCGCCAGGACCTTCGCGGATCAAGTCTCCCCCAAGCTCTCTCTAGTCCCGATGCAATCTGCACAAACCATTGAACAGCAATGGAGTCGTTGTCAGAACGCCATCAGAGAGGCCGCTTCAGATGTACTCAGTTTCAAGCCACCACCTTCGAGAAACCCCTGGTTTGATGATGAATGCAGACAGGCCCATGTAGAGAAACAGAATGCATACATGGCTATACTGCATCGACGGACGAGAGCTGCCCGCGAGGTCTATGAACAGGAAGTCGACTTTCGAAAGTCATACCAAAAAGTAAAACGAACATGCCAAGGCTATAAAGCCAGAGCAGAAGCCTGCCAGCAGACGGACTTCCTGCTGAACTATTTAAAGCAGTTGGCGATGAGCTGGCCAGGAACATGCACCAACTCATCTGCAAGATATGGTCGGAAGAATACATGTCCAATGAATGGAATCTCAGCATCGTTTGCCCGGTCCATAAGAGAGAAGAGCCCTGTGACTGCGCCAATTACAGAAAGATAAATCTCCTGAACATTGCGTATAAGATCCTCTCTGCCGTAGTGTGTAAGCGCCTGAAACCATTCGTGGACAATCTGGTAGGTTCCTACCAGTGTGGTTTCAGGCCAGGAAAATCCACGATAGAAACACTTCGGCCGACCTTGGAGAAGACCCATGAATTCCAGGTCGGCACGCACCATCTTTTTGTCGACCTTAAAGCCGCATATGACTAGAGACGAGCTATACAGAGCCATGTCATGTTTTAACATTCCTGCCAAACTCGTCAGACTGTGCAGGATGACACACGCTGCTCCATTAAGGTCGGAGGTTAACTAACCGACCCCTTCGATGCTAAAAAAGGTTTAGACAGGGTGACGCACTGTCATGTGATTTCTTTAACATCATATTTGAAGAGATCGTGCGAGACTCTGCGGACAATACAAGAGGTACGACCTACTTCAAGTCTACACGATTACTTGCCTTCGCAGATGACATTGACGTTATTGGATGGTCAAAGCAAGACGTTAATGAGGCTTTCGCAAGCATTGAAGCAGAGGTGGCTAAAGTGGATCTTAGGGTAAATGTAGACAAGATGCGCAACACCGACGACTTGGTCAGAACGTCACCTTCGGCAGCTATATTTTTGAAGTAGTCCAGAACTTCGTCTACCTTGGCTCGATAGTGACAAGCAGCATCGACATCAACGCTGAGATAAAACGCAGAATAACTCTTGCCAACCGCTGCTCCTTCGGGCTCAAGAGGCAATTGAGTTGTAGAGCCCTCTCTCGAAAAACTAAGGTATCGCTATACAAAACCTTAATCATCCCGATCCTCCTCTATGGCGCTGAGGCTTGGACGTTATCAAAAGCGGATGAAGAGGCTCTAGGGCGTTTCGAGAGGAAAATTCTGCGTGCAATCTTTGGTCCCGTTTGTGTAAACGGAGAGTGGAGGAGGAGATTCAACCAATAACTGTACGGGCTGTACAGCGACATCGGCCTAGTTAGACGTCTTCGGATCCAACGTCTAATATGGCTAGGCTATGTAGAGCATGGGAGGCATGGGCTCGGACATACAGGGTAAAGTTGTTGATTGCTCTCAACCTGGCGAGATGCCAGCAACGATCCCTGTTTAAATGCACGGGTCAAGTTGACATACGGCCTCCTCGCGGCGCCCTCTGGATAGCCTCTTCAACAACCGTTGGGAGGTGAACAAACGTATGCAGCGAAACAAACCCCCGACCAGAATGGCGGTTGTGCGGCGGGCTAACAATCCGCCCACGTAAAAAAAAAACTTCAAGTTATGAATGAGCAAGATGCCTCGGATACACGGACGGATGCTCGACGACGACAACGCACGAAAAAGGAACACGATTTGCGAGTGTGCTCCTGGAATGTCAGAACCCTGTACACTCCCGGAGCTGCTCATAAACTAGAAGGAATCCTCACGCAGTACAAGGCGGATATTACTGCGGTCCAGGAAATACGCTGGATAGGAAACGGTATGATGAGGAAGAAAAATTGTGACATTTATTACAGCTGTCACAGAAGACTGCACTTACTGGGATGCGGATTTGTCGTGGGAAAGCGGTTAAGGTCGAAGGTCATCGACTTTTAACCTATAAGTGATCTCCTGGCTGTGATCCGCATCAGAGGCAGATCCTATAACATCAGCCATATATGTGCACACGCCCCTACCGACGAGGCTGAAGACCCTATCAAGGAGGACTTCTATGACCTCCTGGACAACGCCTACGGAGCTTGTCCGGAGTACGATGTAAAAATCGTGCTCGGGGACTTCAATGCCAAAATCGGAAAGGAAAACACCCTTGGCGGAGTGATCGGAAAGCACAGCCTCCACGATACAACAACAGATAACGGCTTCCGACTCGCTGACTTTGCGACAGCTCGTAATGCGGTAATAAGTAGCACAAGATTCCCTCGCAAGCGAATCCACACAGCAACCTGGCGATCTCCGGACGGTCGAACCGCCAACCAAATCGACCATGTGCTCATTGACGCAAGGCACGCGTCAAACATCCTGGATGTGCGAACATTTAGAGGGGCAAATGTCGACTCTGACCACTTCCTCGTAGCAGCAAGATTCAGAGCTCGACTGTCCAATGTCAGAAAGCTGCACCAGCCCATCAGGAGGAGGTTCGACATTGGGCGCCTGAGCACACCGGAGGTTGCCAGAGTCTACAGGGAGCAGCTGAGCGAAAGACTCTACGGTATGCCTACGTCGAACACAAATGCCAATAATATGTGGCTGCATTGCCGCTCAGCCATTCAGGAAGTAGCCGAAACCACATTAGGATACCTACCACCCCCGACAAGAAACCCGTGGTATGATGGCGAGTGTGAGCAGAAAACGGCAGCAACCGACGAGGTGTACCAAAAGGTGCTGCAGAGGAAAACCAGGGCAGCGCAAGAAGAGTACCGATCCAGAAGAAGGGAGGAGAAAAAACTACTCCGACAAAAGAAAAGAATCTTCGCAGCCTCCCAGCTCAAGGATATCGAGGAGTGTAGGGATAAACATAAAATACGAGCCTTTTACAAGAAAGCCGAAGGCCTTGCAGGAGGCTTCAAAAAGGGCACCCCGGCTCTTCGAAACTGCGGGGGTAATCTTGTCACCGACCCGCACGGAATAGTGGATGTATTTAAGCAGCACTTCCAGCAGCTGCTTAACGAGCATGACCAAGAGAGAGTGGTAGGGACCGAGGAAATCCCAACTCCAGCCGCTGAAATAGTCCTCCCACCCAGCATCGAAGAAGTCGGCACAGCTATTCAGAAGCTGAAGAACAACAAGGCCGCAGGCTCAGATGGCTTGCCATCAGAGCTCTTCAAGGCTGGCGGCGATATTCTGGTAGGGAGCATGCACCAGATCATCTGCAGAATTCGGGAAGATGAGAGCATGCCCGACGACTGGAATACCAGCTCTATATGCCCCATTCACAAAAAAGGCGATCCTACCTCTTGCAAGAACAATAGAGGTATATCCCTGCCCAATGTCGCATACAAGATCCTGTCTAGGGTATTGTGTGAACGTCTAAAACCATTTTGCACCGCACTAATCGGCAGCTACCAGTGCGGCTTCCGGCCCGGCAAATCAACTACAGACCAAATGTTCACACTTCGACAAATCCTGGAAAAGACCAACGAGTTTCGAATCGATACACACCATCTTTTCATCGATTTCAAAGCCGCATACGACAGCATTCATCGTGAAGAACTGTTTGGGGCGATGGCCGAATTCGGGATCCCGGTTAAACTGATCCAGTTGTGTCGCGCCACGCTAAAAAACACGCGATGCACTGTGCAATTCGGTTCTAGGACCTCGGAACCATTCAAAACATGCACCGGATTTCGGCAAGGAGATGCGCTGTCATGTGACTTCTTCAACCTGGTGCTGGAGCAGATAGTGCGACGGGCAGGCGTCAACAGGGAAGGCACTATCTTTTACAAGTCCATCCAGCTGCTAGGATACGCGGATGATATCGACATCATCGCGTGTTCTCGCCGTGGCACTGTGGAAGCATTCACGGCGATTGAAGAACAGGAAACGAATTGGTCTTAAGATCAATGAGGACAAAACGAAATACATGCTGTCAAGCAGAAACCAATCCGTCGCTCACCACCTGGGACAAAACATAACAATTGACAGCTACAATTTCGAGGTAGTTAAGGAGTTTGTCTACCTCGGGGCAAACGTAAACTCCACAAATGACACCACAGTGGAGATCCGGCGTAGAATCGCCCTTGGCAACCGCTGCTACTTCGGCTTGTCCAAACAACTGGGGGCAAAACTCCTCACTCGAAAGACCAAAGTCATGCTTTACAAAACGCTCATTCTGCCAGTCTTGCTGTACGGAGCCGAAAGCTGGACGATAAGCAGGACAGCGGAGCTGATTTTGGGCTCTTTCGAAAGAAAAATTCTGCGCCGGATATTTGGTCCTGTCTGTGAGGAAGGTGAATGGAGAAGAAGACACAACCGCGAACTCTACGAGCTGTACCAAGATGTGGATGTAGTCCGGAAGGCAAGGATCCGTCGACTACACTGGCTCGGCCACATCGAGCGCATGGATATCAACGCTCCAGCTAAGAGGGTATTCGACTCGGAGCCTCCTGGTTCGAGAAGAAGAGGAAGACCGATCCTCCGGTATAAAGACCAAGTAATCGCGGATGTAGGACATCTTGGTCTTGACAACTGGAAGCAGCGTGCCCGGGACCGTCAAGGATGGAAGGCAGCTATAGCTCAGGCTCAGATCCTCCATGGATCGCAGGCCTGATAAGTAAGTAAGTAAGTATGTAGAGCGAATGGACATCACCGCTCCAACCCCGAGCGAACACGCAGAAGAGGTGGCGCGCACATTTGGAAAGGGACCTCAACCAACTGGGCGTGCGGCCCTGGAAGCGGCTGGCCAAAGATAGTGCCGGCTGGAGAGGCTTTTTGGTTGAAGCCCTGTTTCACCCCGAACTGTAGCGCCATCTAAGTAAGTAAGTAAGTTGTGTACAATTACAACTTTTTCTTTAGTTCGAAAACAGTTCAATTCTAGGTTCAAAGTTATTGATTGGAAAACCCTGATTCATGAACGAGTTCACTTGTCACCTAACATTGCCTGCACGCATATCGTAAACCATATTCTCTGGTCAGCTGCTTAAATTACGCTTATAACAGGTCAAACACGTTAACTGTAGACCCATATGCGTGGTTATAAAAGAATCTGTAACTTCAAGAGAATTTTGCATAAATTGCATATTTGTCTCGCGAACTACCGACGACTAAATACATAAATCAGAATTCAAAAAAAATATCTTGATTCGCAGAATGATTAATGACCGCTCAGATTAATTTGCACACACTTACGACAAACATTTTTCAGTCGTAAAAAGATAGAAACTAAAGCAACAAGTAGCAGTAAGACAGAAATGACCTAAATGGGAGTTGTTGCAGATATTCGTATCCGAATTCGCCAAGTTTAGAAACCAGTGAGTGGGAAATGTTTTTCGATTTTTTAGGCTCTTACTCCTTCTAAATTATTTTTCGCACGCAAGGTAAAATGCTAGTACATAGCCACCCAAGTGCTCTGCAATAGTCCATTTCCGCTTTTCGCAACATTTTGGAATCTAAGTTCGAATCTGTGAACATCATTAGGCCTAAACCTCTTAGGAGGCATAATAGATGATGATTTACTCGACCGTGGCCTCGCATGCTCGTCATTAGATGCGATTCCTGCTTTGAGTTAGGTCAAGTTACATGATTATAGGTGGGTACACTAAGGAGGAACCACAATTCCAGTGGCATGGTTACCTTGAACAATATTTGCCAATTGAATTCACATACATCCGCAATGACCCCTATTAGTATGAGACCGAGGACAAGCGAAGAGCTATTCCCATGCCGCCAAGGCCGTATACTTATGCGAATCACTTGCGCGAATAGATCTACCTACTACCTTCTATTTCACAGTCCAATTGCTTGGATAGGCAGCAACAGTGGCAATTAAAAGTTTAATAGTTTACCAACTTGTGGGACGGTTAAGTCATAGGTATGGATACCTGTTTCCGTTTGAGCTACAATGACCACGATAGTGGCGGTCATGTGCCGAGTCATGTGAGCCACGACACTTATGAGGTTTGTAATTGAGAAGGGTGTAGAGGCTGTAGATTTTGAATTGCAATAGGTAAATAGCTTTAACAACGCTTTTTGCTTTCTATTAATGGCTAACTATCGGATTTCGTTGCCGCTCTATTAGTCGTATGTCGAATTAGCTGCAAAGGGAGGTAAGTGGGTAGTTGAGAAAATGCGCTTTCGGCATTCTGGTTTCCCATTAGCCTGCAATATTAAATAACTTGTTACGGAAAGGTGTTGATATAGAAATTGGCGTTTAACGCTCTGAATCTGTGGTTTAGATGTGCGTGTAAGCCCAGGATTATCAAATAATGTGGAAGCAACTAACATACCATCAGGCACCCGTGACGACGCACTCTATAACCCTGTGTACAACATGCATGAATGAATGGGATAGTCGAAGTACTAAGCATCGTATTGTTACGGACAAGAACCGACGTCTGTGTTCGGATTTCGCTGTCAAAATTTTCAGCGGCATACTGCTGAATGTCAATACCAGAGCATTCTAGAGATTTCTGAAAGGGAACGTCTGACGGCGATTGGACCGGATCATTTGCTTGTTGTGGTCAAGGTAAGGTCAAGGTAGAAACAACGGAGGCGAGAAGGAACACTATGGTTTGACGTCGGAAAGCTACAATCGCAATCGACCGCTAGGAACTTTGCTGACCAAGTCTCCCTGTTTGTCTTAGATAGGATTTGAGAGGAAATCGACTGAGTTTTCAAGTTGGTTGTAGTTCCCAGCAAATGTTCCATGCCATTATTGGGGTTATATTAGAACGGCACATACAGAGTGTGAATTTGAAGTGGCCATATACTGTGCTTCGCTCGACAGTCGGTGAAGTTTACCAGAGATTGGACTGCGGGCTGTATATGCGGGAACACTCGCCCTCGGCGGCATTCAGTATTCAGTATGCATTCAGTATTCAGGATTCATTAACCAGTGACCAAGCGGTATTCAGTGTGAAAGTTAATAAGCCACCTAGTGAGTTGTAGAGACAAGGTGTATAATCAAGTGGTGTGTAAGCAGTAAAGTGTAAAGTAGACTGCTGGCTATATAAGCCGCAACACTCTCCATCGGCGGCATTCAGTATTCAGTATGCATTCAGTATTCAGTATGCATCCAGTATTCAGTATTCGGGATTCACTAACCAGTGACCGGGCGGTATTCAGTGTGAAAGTAATCAAGCCACCTACTGAGTTGTAGAGACAAAGTGTGTAATCAAGTGGTGAGTAAGCAATAAAGTGTAAAGTGGACCGCGGGCTATATAAGCGGCAACACTCGCCCTCGGCGGCATTCAGTATTCAGTACGCATTCAGTATTCAGTATTCGGGATTCATTAACCAGTGACCAGGCGGTATTCAGTGTGAAAGTAATCAAGCCAGCTAGTGAGTTGTAGAGACACTGTGTGTAATCAAGTGGTGAGTAAGTAATATAGTGTAAAGTGGACCGCGGGCTATATAAGTGGCAACACTCGCCCTCGACGGCCGGCATTCAGTATTCAGTATTCGGGATTCATTAACCAGTGACCAGGCGGTATACAGTGTGAAAGTAATCAAGCAACCTAGTGAGTTGCAGAGACAAATTGTGTAATAAAGTTGTGAGTAAGCAATAAAGTGTGAAAAAGGTTGTAATAATAAAAGTGTGTGAAGCGCCCAGATAATTGATCTGAAGTGGATTAAATCATGTGTGTATTGAATAAACAAACCAACAGCTGTAGTTCATCGCAATCCAGTGATCGAACCCTATTCTGAACGAGGCATTTTCGTAACATTTGTTGTTAGAAGTGGGATTGCGAGTAAACGAATGGAGTGAATTACTTAAAGTGAATAAGAGCGCGCAAGAAAATGGAGAAATTACGGAAACTAACTATAGAACATTTGAAAAAGAGTTGGATGCTCGGGAACTAAAGTGGGAATTAAAGCCAACCTAGTGGAGAGAAGGCGTTCGGAGTGGAGAAGCCGTCGACATCCAGTGAGCCCGCATTCGATATGCACCAAATTCTCGGAGCTATTAATGCTATGAGTGTCGTAAGTAAAAAGTTGAAAGAAAATTCCACTTCCCTGAATCAGAAGCTGGAATAAATACTAGAGAACACTCGAAAAACTTAAGGAACTAGCAGGCCGTCGACGATCGCTTCCAGGACGTCGAAAGGACAATCATGACACCGGACAATAAGCTTCTGGATGTCTAGAAAACTATCAAGAACGTGCAGCATCAAGGAAGTGTCGTACTGGCTGCAGCATTGAAATTCAGAGCTCCCAACTTTTAAGGCACGAGCGCGTTTAACAAATTGAAGAAGTCGCGTATCTCCTTTCCGAAAACCGGTGCATCTTTCAAACGGTTCAGATGTCCTAGAACCGACCGATCTGCACGGTGCATGGCGTATTGTTTTGCTTGGCGCGCACATATTACCAGGTATAATTTCGAGGTATTCATTCGAGGATTTCATCTACCTAGGCTCCGCAGTGACATCCGTGGCGAAATCAAACGCAGAATAACTCTTGCCAACCGCTGTTTCTATGGGCTCGGGAGGCACTTGACAAGCGGAGCACTCTCTAGGAAAACCAGGGTGATCATATACAAGATCCTTATCATCCCGGTCCTGGTTTATGGCGCAGAGAAATGGACCTTATCGAAAGCGGAGAAACATTTAGAGAAAAATTCTGCGTACGATTTTCGGCCCGACCTGCATAAATTGGGAGTGGAGGAGAAGACTTAATAGTGAACGTAAGGGCTGTACAGCGACATGAACGTAGCCGGCGTCTGCGGACCCAACGCCTAAAATGGCTAGGTCATGTAGAGCGCATGGAAATCGCAGCTTCGGGCCGGGAGGTCATTGAATCCAACCCTGTCCCCAAACACGTACGACTGCCAAGAGTTGATTCGACACAGATATTAATCAAGCCATCAAACTTCACCAAGTTTTAGAAAGAACAGAACAGTTACTTACTTACTTATCAGGCCTGCGATCCGTGGAGGATCTGAGCCTGAGCTATAGCTGCCTTCCATCCTTGACGGTCCCGGGCACGCTGCTTCCAGTTGTCAAGACCAAGATGTCTTACATCCGCGATTACTTGGTCTTTATACCGGAGGTTCGGTCTTCCTCTTCTTCTCGAACCAGGAGGCTCGGAGTCGAAGACCCTTTTAGCTGGAGCGTTGATGTCCATGCGGTCGATGTGGCCGAGCCAGTCTAGTCGACGGGTCCTTGCTTTCCGGACTACATCCACATCTTGGTACAGCTCGTAGAGTTCGCGGTTGTGTCTTCTTCTCCATTCACCTTCCTCACAGACAGGACTAAATATCCGGCGCAGAATTTTTCTTTCGAAAGAACCCAAAATCAGCTCCGCTGTCCTGCTTATCGTCCAGCTTTCGGCTCCGTACAGCAAGACTGGCAGAATGAGCGTTTTGTAAAGCATGACTTTGGTCTTCCGAGTGAGGAGTTTTGACCCAAGTTGTTTGGACAAGCCGAAGTAGCAGCGGTTGCCAAGGGCGATTCTACGCCGGATCTCCACTGTGGTGTCATTTGTGGAATTTACGTTTGCCCCGAGGTAGACAAACTCCTTAACTACCTCGAAATTGTAGCTGTCAATTGTTATGTTTTGTCCCAGGTGGTGAGCGACGGATTGGTTTTTGCTTGACAGCATGTATTTCGTTTTGTCCTCATTGATCTTAAGGCCAATTCGTTTCGCCTGTTCTTCAATCGCCGTGAATGCTTCCACAATGCCACGGCGAGAACACGCGATGATGTCGATATCATCCGCGTATCCTAGCAGCTGGATGGACTTGTAAAAGATAGTGCCTTCCCTGTTGACGCCTGCCCGTCGCACTATCTGCTCCAGCACCAGGTTGAAGAAGTCACATGACAGCGCATCTCCTTGCCGAAATCCGGTGCATGTTTCAAACAGTTCCGAAGTCCTAGAACCGAGTTGCACGGTGCATCGCGTGTTTTTTAGCGTGGCGCGACACATCTGGATCAGTTTTACCGGGATCCCGGATTCGGCCATCGCCCCAAACAGTGCTTCACGATGAATGCTGTCGTATGCGGCTTTGAAATCGATGAAAAGATGGTGTGTATCGATTTGAAACTCGTTGGTCTTTTCCAGGATTTGTCGAAGTGTGAAAATTTGGTCTATAGTTGATTTGCCGGGCCGGAAGCCGCACTGGTAGCTGCCGATTAGTGCGGTGCAAAATGGTTTTAGACGTTCACACAATACGCTGGACAGGATCTTGTATGCGACATTGAGCAGGGATATACCTCTATAGTTCTTACAAGAGGTAGGATCGCCTTTTTTGTGGATGGGGCATATAGAGCTGGTATTCCAGTCGTCGGGCATGCTCTCATCTTCCCAAATTCTGCAGATGATCTGGTGCATGCTCCCTACCAGAACATCGCCGCCAGCCTTGAAGAGCTCTGATGGCAAGCCATCTGAGCCTGCGGCCTTGTTGTTCTTCAGCTTCTGAATAGCTGTGCCGACTTCTTCTATGCTGGGTGGGAGGACTACTTCAGCGGCTGGAGTTGGGATTTCCTCAGTCCCTACCACTCTCTCTTGGTCATGCTCGTTAAGCAGCTGCTGGAAGTGCTGCTTAAATACATCCACTATTCCCTGCGGGTCGGTGACAAGATTACCCTCGCAGTTTCGAAGAGCCAGGGTGCCCTTTTTGAAGCCTCCTGCAAGGCCTTTGGCTTTCTTGTAAAAGGCTCGTATTTTATGTCTATCCCTAGACTCCTCGATATCCTTGAGCTGGGAGGCTGCGAAGATTCTTTTCTTTTGTCGCAGTAGTTTCTTCTCCTCCCTTCTTCTGGCTCGGTACTCTTCTCGCGCTGCCCTGGTTTTCCTCTGCAGCGCCTTTTGGTACGCCTCGTCGGTTGCTGCCTTTTTCTGCTCACACTCGCCATCATACCACGGGTTTCTTGTCAGGGGTGGTAGGTATCCTAAGGTGGTTTCGGCTACTTCCTGAATGGCTGAGCGGCAATGCAGCCACATATTATTGGCATTTGTGTTCGACGTAGGCATACCGTAGAGTCTTTCGCTCAGCTGCTCCCTGTAGACTCTGGCAACCTCCGGTGTGCTCAGGCGCCCAATGTCGAACCTCCTCCTGATGGGCTGGTGCAGCTTTCTGACATTGGACAGTCGAGCTCTGAATCTTGCTGCTATGAGGAAGTGGTCAGAGTCGACATTTGCCCCTCTGAATGTTCGCACATCCAGGATGTTTGACGCGTGCCTTGCGTCAATGAGCACATGGTCGATTTGGTTGGCGGTTCGACCGTCCGGAGATCGCCAGGTTGCTGTGTGGATTCGCTTGCGAGGGAATCTTGTGCTACTTATCACCGCATTACGAGCTGTCGCAAAGTCAGCGAGTCGAAAGCCGTTATCTGTTGTTGTATCGTGGAGGCTGTGCTTTCCGATCACTCCGCCAAGGGTGTTTTCCTTTCCGATTTTGGCGTTGAAGTCCCCGAGCACGATTTTTACATCGTACTCCGGACAAGCTCCGTAGGCGTTGTCCAGGAGGTCATAGAAGTCCTCCTTGATAGGGACTTCAGCCTCGTCGGTAGGGGCGTGTGCACATATAAGGCTGATGTTATAAAATCTGCCTCTGATGCGGATCACAGCCAGGCGATCACTTATAGGTTTAAAGTCGATGACCTTCGACCTTAACCGCTTTCCCACGACAAATCCGCATCCCAGTAAGTGCAACCTTTTGTGACAGCTGTAATAAATGTCGCAATTTTTCTTCCTAATCATACTGTTTCCTATCCAGCGTATTTCCTGGACAGCAGTAATATCCGCCTTGTACTGCGTGAGGATCCCTTCTAGTTTATGAGCAGCTCCGGGAGTGTACAGGGTTCTGGCATTCCGGGAGCATACTCGCAAATCGTGTTCCTTTTTCGTGCGTTGTCGTCGTCGAGTATCCGTCCGTATATCCGAGGCATCTTGCTCATTCATAACTTTGGGTTTTTTTACGTGGGCGGATTGTTAGCCCGCCGCACAACCGCCATTCTGGTCGGGGTTTTCTTCGCTGCATACGTTTGTTCACCTCCCAACGGTTGTTGAAGAGGCTATCCAGAGGGCGCCGCGAGGAGGCCATATGTCAACTTGACCCGTGCATTTAAACAGGGATCGTTGCTGGCATCTCGCCAGGTTGAGAGCAATCAACAACTTTACCCTGTATGTCCGCGCCCGTGCCCTCCTTAGTGACTTGTTGGAACTAATTAAACGTATGTTTAGCCAAGCAGATCCCCAGCCCGTCCGATTAAAACACAATTGTTCATTCGCAGCCGTGTTACGTTTACATAGTAAAGATAAGATTTCCACAATCACTTAAAGTGCATAGCGCGTGACGCGTCTGCGGTGAAAAATGCTAATTTCAGCAATAATTCAGTTAACACACTTAAGATACGTGTATAAATATAAGTGTGTTATACGGTTGTGCTTCTTGCGAAGAACTCTACATTCATTGTTAATTGTTATGCGTCCTAAAGCTAATTAGCTGAGGCGATTTGTCAAATTATTTATAAGTTGAGTGACCGTTCTGAATATGATATTACTGCGTCAAGTTCGTATTTATTTGCAGCCATGCAGATAAAGGAATAAGTGTGAGTGTTGGTCTTAACTTACAACTTAACTTAACTGCTTTTATTCTATAGCTTAATAGGTTCATTCGCATGTTCAAAATACATCGATTGATGGTAGACACCACTTCTTCACCTTCATCTTTGGTGGCGTTACAGCCTGTCAACGACCAGAGCCAAGCTCCTCACAATCACCCATGTTGCGTGTGATGCGCCCTTCCATTTCATCTCCAGCCGCTTTAAATAGCTCGGCAGACAGCCTTTGAAATGACTAGCTTAATTTCATCTAGGTCGGCTGGACGAAATTCTCTTGCATCTTCGTCCCCTGCGAATGGATAATTCTGCCTAACGGCGGTATTAGATCTTTCATCGCCGTTAAACAGTGTACAGAAGTGTTCTTTCCGTGTTATCAGCATCGACTGTGACTTTACTACTAGCTGTCCGTCTTCATACCCCTGCGGGTAAGGGGTTAGAATATACCCGAGGTAAGGCATGCCGGTCGTAAGAGGCGACTAAAATCCGGAGGATGGATCAGGTAGCGCAAGCTGCCTGATTCATAGAAGGAGAAGGGACTAAAAATCCCCAGATATTTAAAGATTACTTTTAAGTATTCTTAATCAAGGGACTAAAATCCCTAGATACATAATTGAAGTCCTTGTGTCTTCTTTGTGTCTGCCTGCATTTGCATTGCATATTGGATACTATGTACTCCATAACACTATGGAAACTGGCTCTCTTACTAATTGTTCCCAATCGTTCGTCATCGAACTAGTGACGCTAAGGAAGAATTGGATAAGTTCCTTCTGTTTCTGTTTTTGGTACCCCCGCGGGTTAGGGGTTAGAGTATACCCGAGGTAAGGCATGCCTGTCGTAAGAGGCGACTAAAATCCGGACGGCTGGATCGGTTGGGCGACACGAGTTACCCTATCCAGGAGAAGTAAGGGGTTATATAACCCCTAGATACCTGAAGAATTCCTCTGAGTTTTCTATAAACTGCTTAGTACATTTTCTTAGAATCTAAGTGCTTTAAGCGCATGTCATATTTTGGATACTTTATGTATTCCATTATATAAGTAGATATGGGCTCTCTTAGATAACTGTTCAACATGTAGGGTCTTTTACATTCACCTTTACATGTGGTAGCCAATTGTTTCGTCATCTATCTAGTGACGCGCATGGAAAAGTTGGATAAGTTCTCTGTAGTTCTACCTTCTGGTACCCCTGCGGATGAGGGGTTAGAATATGTCCGTGGTAAGGCATGCCTGTCGTAAGAGGCGACTAAAATCCGGAGGATGGGTCAGGTAGCAAATGTTGCCTGATTCATAGTGGGAGAAAAGGGACTTGATCCCTAGATATCTAAAAGAATTCCCTCGGGTTTTCTTAATCTGTGGTGCATGGTGGTATAGGGAACCCAAGTGGTTCCTAGAACCCAAGTGGTTCCTTAAACCTGGTGGTGCATGGTGGATATGGGCCCGGCTGGGGGCCCATTCAAAAATGACCAGTCGAGCGTGCGAAAATCCTGGCACGCTCAGTTGAACGGTAGGTAAGTTGTCAGGCTTGAGTTCTTGGGGGAACTCGACTGAAAGTGACTTGGTTTAGTTGCGGAGTGAAAACCAAGGCACTTTAAAAATAATTGGTACCACGGGGACAGGAAGCCCCCGGAGTGGACTAGGTGGGTGAGTGTGTGAATGAACTAAATACAGTATAAGAGGCACATTGTGCCAATGACGAAAAATCTGATTCATGCCGAGTTTTTAATAAAATTTGTGACAGTAGCAAGTAATGCACACTCACTAACCGAAATTCGCTCCGGTCCTGTCGGTTGAGGTAGGCCCCCTTGTGGGAGCATCGTGGTGGCTGTGGTTATCCCAACATCGCGGGAACGCATGGTATCTGACAAGACTTCGGTCTAAAAAGTCAGATGCAAGAGGTGTTAGGTAGACCTCCGCCTCCATCAAGGGCGGTGAACATATCCCCAAGCATGTTCACCAATTGTACCAGGGTATTCGTACCCTGGGGCAAAGACCAATGCAGCCTTGGTCCCGATTGTGGGTAGGCCCACCGTGAGATTAAGTCATAAAGACAGGTGCTCACGTTAAGCCAAACCATAATTTCTGTCCGTCTTCATCCCTACAGGTTTCTGCTTTGACCATATAGCCCTGGCATGTTCGTTTTACTTTTTCGTTAAGCTTTCGAACATTATTCCCGTGATAGGATCTCTCCATCTCCTCGTTCTCACGCTTTTCATGCTGTCTTTTTTAGGGTTCCGTACCCAAAGGTAAAACGGAACCCTATTACTAAGACTTCGCTGTCCGTCCGTCCGTCTGTCACCAGGCTGTATCTCATAAACCGTGATAGTTAGACAGTTGAAATTCACAGACGATGTATTTCTGTTGCCGCTACCACGACAAATACTAAAAACAGAACAAAATGAACGTTTAAGGGGGGCTCCCATACAACAGACATGATTTTCATCCAAAAAAAAACTGTTATTAGATTGGCTGTTACTAGCCAAATCCATTATTTCGTGACAACGTCTATTATACGATTTTATGAATGAGGTATAAATATTATATGTATATTCAACAATTACATACAATTTTTTTATTGATTTCAATGTTTTATTTTCATATTACAGTATTATACATGTATTTAATTGAATAAGACAATTTTATACTCAAACGTTTAAGTGTTCTTTATTTCTAATATTCTATCAACAATAGGTCTATGATATCATTTTATTTGATTTAATTCCACTAAACGACGCCGAATTTTTTTTTATCTGACATGTTGTTCATTTTAGCGCGAGCTCACTACTACACATTCGCTAGGCCACGCCTACTCACACGGTTAGTCTACATTTTTTCTGCGTTTTTTGCGTTTCGGCATCCCATATTTCAGCGCTAACCGATTTAATAGACGTTGTCACGTCAAAATCCTGCCTGCAACCAAGATCTGCCATTTGATGAGGTAACATACATAGTCTCTTTCATATTTATATATACAGATGGTACGGAACCCTTCGTGCGCGAGTCCGTCTCGCACTTCGCCGGTTTTTATTTCTTTCTTAAAAGCGTGTGTTTCTCTCTCCGTTTCTGCTCGTAATGTTCACGAGTGGCAGCCGTCCGTCTATGTAGAATTGCTTCGTAGGCGCGTTGCTTTGCCCGCATTGCTCATCAAACCAGGGGCTTCTTGCTGGCGGTGGCTTGAAACCCAACACATCAGAGGCAGCGTCTCCGATGGCACGCTGGCAATGCTCCCACTGTTGTTCTGTGGGCTGCTGCGGTGTCATTGGAGTTTGCGAGGCGTTTAGGGAAACTCGATCGGCAAAGGTCCTAGTGGTATCCTGTTATTGTAGCCTTCCGACGTCAAACTTTCGTTGTCCAGCTCGACTTCGTGGCATCCTTGATATTTTGTTTCGTACCTTGGCTACAACAAGGTAGTGATCCGAGGCGATGTTGGCTCCTCGGAAGATTCCTGCATCTAGGATGCTGGAGGAGTGTCTGGCGTCGATCTCAACGTGATTAACCTAATTGGTTGTAGACTGATTAGATGATCATGTATCATGTGCTAGCCAGAAAGAGATTGCACCCCGCCAGGAAGTCGAGTAGCCGATGTTTTCGGACGTGGTGTCGCGTAGGCTATATTTCCCCATGATCAACTCAAATATGTCCTCTTTGCCCAGTTTTGCATTAAAACCTCTTAAAACTGTTTTTGTGTCGTAGCTGAGACATTGGGTAAAGGTTCTGTCTAGGAGATCGTAGAATTCATATTTGAGTTGATCGTCCTTTTCTTCGGGCTTAAGCGCATATCAAGCTGTTTCCAAATTTAGCTTTGGTGCGGATTTTTATAAGGCGTCCGCTTAAGACTTTTTGTCGGAGTCTTCCTCCAATAATGAATCCGCACACGGCGCGGTTAAGAACCAGTCAAAGTTGCTGTGAGGCGCCAGCCATCTTTCGTTGCCACCGTTGACAGTGAGAGAATCAAAGTGAAGCCAAACGCCGTTTATAAGGACCACGTACCTTCCATAACTGCCAACAGATATTGGGTTAATGAATTCCAGCGTGGTCGTATATCAATTTTAGATGAAGAGGGTCCAGTCCGTCAATTTGGTGGGCGAAACAGATTACTGACATTCTCGACATTTCAACTGAATGCATGCAAATTATCGTGAATGCCACTGTTCATTCCCTATCCAGGATTGGATCATAGCTCTAGAACGCGCCCTCAACACCTAAGCGTAGACTTTATCGGCAACACCTAAAAGAAATATGCCCCTATAGTTGGAACACTGCTGTTTATTGCTCTTTTTGAAAAGAGGGACAATCACCCCAGTCTGCCAGTCGCTTGGTGTCTCACCGCATTCCCAGGCCACCTTAAGGACACAAGAGAGCCATAATACTCGCTCTTTACCCATTGCCTTAAGCATTTTTGGCCGAACTTCATATACACTGGCGGATTTGCCAACTTTTAGTGATTCAGTCGCAGAAATTCTCTGACACACTCAGCGCTCTGTTCGGGGTTGAGCAGTTCCATCTGCAAAAGATGTCTATCTCATTAGAAAGCAACACACCATCCTTGGATTTAACTCCTTCGTTTATATTGAATTTCCTTCCTCTGCGCCGGCGAATGGTTTACCAGAACACCTTTTTCGCAGATCTATGGTCGCCCTCCATCTTCTCGCCGAACTCCTTCCAAGATTGTTCTTTAGCTGCTCGCACAGCCAATTTGCAAGTTCTTCGTGTCACAATGTACCGGTCACGGGAAGCAGAGTCTCCCAAGTGAATCCAGTCCCTGTAGGCCTTTTTCTCCCTGATGTCTTCTTGAATTCCGGGTGTTTTAAACCACGCAGTTCTTTTCTCAACACCAGCCGCCACACCAAGCTGCTTCTCTCCATAAACATCACGTGCTGAGGCAACGATAGCTGTTGAAAATAGTCGCCATTCTTCCACTATATGCGATGGAACAGTTGGAATTTTATCAAACCTTTCGGCTATGTGCCGTGCAAATTGTTGCCGCACATCCCTGCTCTGTATTTGCTCCCACCGTATGCGAGTAGAGGGCATGAGCTCGGACATACAGGGTAAAGTTGTTGATCGCTCTCAACCTGGCGAGATGCCAGCAACGATCCCTGCTTAAATGCCCGGGTAAAGTTCACGTTCACATACGGCCTCCTCGCTGAACAAACGTATGCAGCGACAAAACCCCGACCAAAATGTGGATTGTGCGGCGGGCTAACAATCCGCCCACGTAAAAAGCATAAAAGTTGTGAATGAGCAAGATGCCTCGGATACACGGACGGGTACTCGACGACGACAATGCACGAAAAAGGAACACAATTTGCGAGTATGCTCCTGGAATGTCAAAACCCTGTACACTCCCGGAGCTTCATAAACTGGAAAGAATACTCACGCAGTACAAGGCGGATATTACTGCGGTCCAGGAAATACGCTGGATTGGAAACGGTATGATGAGGAAGAAAAATTGCGACATTTATTACAGCTGTCACAAAAGGTTGCAATTACTGGGATGCGGATTTGTCGTGGGAAAGCGGTTAAGGTCGGTTAAGCGATGATCCGCATCAGAGGCAGATCCTATTACATCAGCCTTATATGTGCACACGCCCCTACCGACGAGGCTGAAGACCCTATCAAGGAGAACTTTTATGACCTCCGGGATAAAGCCTACGGAGCTTGTCCGGGGTACGATGTTAAAATCGTACGTCAAAATCGGTAAGGAGAATACCCTTGGCGGAGTGAGTGACCGCCAGCCAAATCCACCATGTGCTCGTTGAGGCAAGGCTCTCGTCAAACATCCTGAATGTGCGAACATTCAGAGGGGCAAATGTCGACTCTGACCACTTCCTCATAGCAGCAAGATTCAGAGCTCGACTGTCCAATGTCAGAAAGCTGCACCAGACCACCAGGAGGAGGTTCGACATTGGGCGCCGAAGCACACCGGACGTTACCAGAGTCTACAGGGAGCAGCTGAGCGAAAAACTCTACAGTATGCGTACTCGAACACAAATGCCAAACATATGTCGCTGCTTTGCCGCTCAGCCAATCAGAAAGTAGACGAAACCACCTTCGGATACCTACTACCCCCGACAAGAAGGTGAATGGAGAAGAGGACATACATCTACGAGCTGTACAAAGATGTGGATGTAGTCCGGAAGGCAAAGATCCGTCGACTACACTGGCTCGGTCACATCGAGCGCATGGACATCAACGCTCCAGCTGAGAGAGTCTTCGACTCCGAGCTTCCTGATTCGAGAAGAAGAGAAAGACCAAACCTTCGGTATAAAGACTAAGTAATCGCGAAAGAAGACCAAGAAAACTTGATCTTGATAACTGGAAGCAGCGTGCACGGGACCGTCAAGGATGGAAGGCAGCTATAGCTCAGGCTCAGATCGTCCATGGATCGCTGGCCTGATAGGTAAGTAAGTGTGCGTGTATCCACTCTTAGTTTCCACCTTGGCAGTAGAGGTATTCTATTAGCAAGATACAGCTTACACAACACCAGGTGTTGATCAGTTGGCAGTATAGCCCCTCTCAACCCACGAACTTCACAAACCCACCGTTCCACACACGATGGCACCACAGCGAAATCTACTCCGACGACACCACGTGTATTTATGATTGTTTTTGTGCGGAAAGAAGGTGTTAATAATGGACATGCCATTTGTATGTGTAAACCTGAGCCGAGCTTCTCTCAATCACCCATGTTGTGTGTGATTTCATTTTCCCATAGGTGAAAGGGACCTACAGTTTATTGCCGGTTCTGAACGATGAATTTCGAGAAGCTTTTCATGACAGGGGGTTTTGTCAGAACCCCGCTGGCTGTGTCAGGATTCGATCCCGTATCATCTGCGTCAGAGGCCAACACACTACCCACTGCGCCACATGCCATTTGCACAGCAAAAATCCAACTACCTCTCTCCGTTCGCATTTTTGTGACGATCGCTGTTCCTCCCAGTCATACTCACCCGTGTTTACATCCACACCCACGTGGGCATTGAAGTCAGCCATCGGGATATAGGAATCCATCTCGACCTCCCTATCAAGGGCAACATCAACTTCATTCAGGAAAATCACATACTCTAACTTTAGATTTGGTGCATACACCTGCACCAGAGCCAAAGTTGATCTGTCAAGTTTGAGATTTAATATCGCGACTCTCCCTTCTAACGGTATCCACTCCAATACCCTGTCCACTAACCTGGGACTTATGAGTACCGCCACTTCCGCCTATGCAGACATTTGAGGTGCAACTCCCGATAGGAAGAGTTTCCACCCGTACGAAAGGTCGACCATTCTATATCCTCTTTGCTTTACGATACCTGGCAGCTTCCTCAACCAGCTCGGGATAATTTCCTGTGAGCGATAAAACGTTCCATGTGGCCATCCTAAGTTAATGTCGTTGTCCGTTGTATGCACTGGCTTTTGCGACTACAAACTTTGCGTTGACAGCAATCTGGTGCTGTACTCTCACTGATGTTATCACTTCTTACGACAATTTGTAAAGCTTGTGATACATCCTGTATTGTTGCCTCAAATAAGGAACAAGCCATTCTAATCGTGATTCAAATTTCCATCAAAATCTAATGATTTGTCTGGTATAAGGCAAGTAATAACTCACGCCACTATTCAAATTAGAAATAAAACCAGTTAAAACGCTACTTAAACGTTCCCAGGAAAAAGCCTGCTCAGCTTGTTGCTTAACTCATTAATTCATCTTTAGGATCAGTACATAGAATATACCCAGAGGTCCGCGGACCACTAATGAACCAAACTCTTGCGATGTTAATTATGCCCTCTTAGCGCCAAAGGTACGCATTCAAGTACGGTATACAAGTAGTACCATGTGTAGCTCGACTCCTTGTTTAGTGTTAATTGTCCAAACGAACTAGGTTTCAACAATCAACCCACCTAACCAACACAGATAAAGGTACTAACTAGAATCAGTGAGTGGAGGTAAATCTATAAATACCATTCGAGCAATATTTTAAGCTCACGTCAGTACATGGATTAAATGGGATAAGCTCGACATGCATGCCGCTATGTTTCCAGTAGGGGGTGCGGTTACCTGCATTTTAGCCGAACCGGTAACAGCCTCGAAAACAAAAGACACACCAATCGTCAGGCTTAGGTTAGGTACAAAGATCCGGAGGTTGATGTAAGAGGCTGTTTGATGCTGGTATTTACTCTTGGGCTATAGCGGTTATTGTGGGCCCCTTCTGGTAACCAGTTTCTTGATTCTGAATGATTGCTTTGAAATTTCACTTGATGTGTCATTTGGAACGCACTCGGCGTAATTAAGCATTTATTTTGGTTGTTGTACTTTCAAGTTGAGAGTACTAGTCCAAGGTTGCAGCGGACAGGTGTGCGGTTTAGAGTAGTCAATGTACGTTTGCTTTGTGCATGAAACTGATATGATAAAAATGTATCTTTTGATAGATTGAATGTAGCTGAACGAATATATGTATAATGTTGAGGGATATGGTAGGAATTTACCAATAGCCATTCTCATTTGCGATCTAGTAGAAACAATATGGGTAAAGAACTTAATTATTTCATAAGAAACTGCACGAGGGAAGCGAGATAGTGTCTGTCATACCAACCTAACTTTAATCATTTTAATGAAAACCGAATTTTCCATTTACATACATATCTTCTTCTTCTTAATGGGCGCTACAGTTGGGGGTGAACCTGGGCCTCAACCAACATGCCCCTCCAACTAGCACGATCTTTTGGTAGCCTTTTCCATTGCCGCACCCCCAGTTGGCCAAGGACCTTTTCCACCTGTGCGCCATCTTAAGTGCGGCCGTCCTCTGCTTCTTCGCCCCTCGGGGTTGGATTCAAAGACTCTCCGGGCTGTGGTGTCCATTCGCTCTACATGGCCCAGCCATCTTAGGCGTTGAATCCGTAGACGCCTGACTAGGCTCATGTCGCTGTACAGTCCGTAAAATTTGTGGTTGAATCTTCTCCTCCATCCCCCGTCTGCGTTTATAGGCCCAAAAATCACGCGCAAAATCTTTCTCTCGAACCGACCAAGGGCCTCCTCATCCGCTTTTGATATTGTCCATGCCTCTGCGGCGTACAACAGGACCGGGATGATAAGGGTCTTATATAGAGCCAACTTTGACGATCGGGAGAGGGCTCTATTACTCAGTTGCCTCCTGAGCCGAAAGAAACAGCGATTGGCAAGAGTGATTCTGCGATTGATTTCGGAACTGATGTCGTTATTCCAGGTCACTGCGGAGCCAAGGTAGATGAAATCCTTAACTACCTCGAACTTATATCTGCCAATACAAACGTTCTGGCCAAGACGTCGGTGGTGAGCGTTATTTTTTGATGACAGCATATATTTAGTTTTGCCCTCGTTTACCGCCAAACCAGTTTTCGCCGCCTTCATCTCAATACTCGCAGACGCCTCATTGACATCTCGCAGTGATCTCCCTATTATGTCAATATCGTCGGCGTATGCCAGGAGTTGTGAGGATTTGAAATAGATTGTGCCTCTTGCATTGGCCAGTGATTTTTGCGCAATCATTTCCAATATGATGTTGAAGAAATCACACGACAACGCATCGCTCTGCTTAAATCCTTTTTTGACATCAAAACTATCGGTTCGATTCGGATGGAGCAGCGAGCATTCTCCAAAGTCATCCTGCATAGTCTAACGAGTTTATCAGGTATGTCAAAGCTAGACATAGCGTTGTATAGCTCGTCTCTAATTACGCTGTCGTATGCGGCTTTGAAGTCGACAAATAGGTGGTGAGTGTCGACTTGAAATTCATTGGCTTTTTCCAGGATCTGCCGTAGTGTGAAGATTTGGTCGATGGTGGACTTCCCTGGCCTGAATCCGCACTGACAGGACCTATCAGCTTATTTACAAAAGGCTTCAGGCGTTCACATAAAACACATAAAACGGCAGAGAAGATCTTGTAGGCGATGTTAAGGAGACTTATTCCTCTATAGTTGGCCCAATCAGAGGGTATCCTTTCTTGTAGATCGGACATACGGTGCTGAGACTCCGTTCCTCGGGCATGCTTTCCTCTGACCATATCTTACAGATGAGATGGTGCATGCTCCTAACCAGGTCATCCCCAGCTGTGTTGAAGAGCTTAGCAGACAGTCCGTCTGCGCCAGCAGCTTTATTCGACTTGAGCTTCGATATGGCAATCTTAACTTCGTCGAAGTCAGGGGGACAGGATTCTCTGCGTTCTACGTCGATTAGAAATGGATCATTCTGCCTGACAGCGGTATATTGACTAACATCGCCGTTATACAGTCTGCAGAAGTGGTTTTTCCATATTCTCAGCATCGACTGCGGTTCTGCTACTAGGTGTCCGTTCTCATCCCTGCAGGCTTCCGTTCTGGCTTTATACCCTTGGCTTTCGGACGTCACGCCTGCAGTAACACATCTCCAAATCCTCAATCGCGCGCTTCTCGTGCTCTTTCTTCTTTCTTCTGAGAAGCTTATGCTCCACCCTTCTTTTTAACTCGTAGAGCCCATGAGCTGCTCTTGTTCTTTTATGCAGCGAGGCCTTATATGCATCCTGCTTCGCTGTATGAATCCTTCTGCACTCGTCATCGAACCAGGTATTTCTTCGTGGTGGAGCCTTGAAACCCAAAACTTCGGATACAGAGCTTTTCAGGGCTTGTTTGCAAAGGCTCCACTGCTGTTCTATTGATAGCGTGGAGGATTGAGGTGTATTGGAGAGCTTAAGGGAGACGCGATCGGTAAAAGCACGAGCGGTTTCTGGCGATAGTAGCTTTCCAACGTCATAACTTTGTATTCTTACTCTACTCCGCTGCGTTCGTGATATCCGTAAGCGCATCTTGGCTACTACAAGAAAGTGGTCAGAGTCGATGTTAGGCTCTCGGAAATTTCGAACATCAAGAATAGTGGAGGAGTGACTGACGTCGATCGCGATGCGATCAATCTGGTTGGTAGTCGACTGATCAAAAGACCGCCAGGTGCCTTTGTGCATATCGAGGTGCGGGAAGCGCGTACTGGCTAGAAGGAGATTTCGCCCCGTGACAAGATCAATCAGCCTGTGTCCGTTATCGGATGTGGTGTCGTGTAGGCTATGTTTGCCGATGACTCGTTCAAAGATGCTTTCCTTACCCAGCTTAGCATTGAAGTCTCCTAGTACAATCTTGATGTCATAGCTGGGACATTGGGCATACGTTCTGTCTTGGAGATCGTAGAACTCATCTTTGGTAGAGTCATCCTTGTCTTCCGTGGGGGCGTGGATGCAGATCACGCTGATGTTATACCAGCAAATACTGGTCCATTGTACCCCAGACAGACACCTTACATTAATGTATTTTCCCCGTTTTCCGGGGAAAAATGAGAAGGAGCTCATTCATGAGAAGGGTGTATTAGACACCCAATCGTTAATGTAGGAATTTACCGTGGACACAGGTAGACTTATAGCAGGTTCAGGACCCGAGGAGCTCTCCTCTGAACCCATCCTGGCGAGCTCATCAGAGATCTCATTTCCTGGGATCCCAGAGTGACCTGGAACCCATACAAGCCTTAGCGAATTTAGTCTATCGACTCTGTTCAAGTAGGTCTTGAGTTCATGCAATAATCTGGAGCTAATTAGGGGGTTGCGTACAGCTTTGAGGACGCCATGGCACAGTGGTTAGTGTGTTGGACTCTGACGCACGATGTGCGAGTTCGGATCCCGATAACACCGACGCCATCGAATGTTTATTTTGCGGCGTTCCTCCTCGGCGGGGTACTGGCAAAACCCCCCGTCCCCCGTAGTATACTTGCCGTGAAAAAGCTTCTCGCCGTTCGGAATCGGCATTAAACTGTAGGTCCCTTTCATCTATGTGAAAAAAAGAGCATACACAACATGGGTGATTGAGAGAAGCTTGGCTCGGGTCCTTCATGGGCTCTAACGCCATCAAAGAAGAACGGCTTTGAGTGCAGCTTGGCTGTCACTGCAGACGCACATGTATTTCCCCCTCCACCTGTGCTTCACAACATAGTGCATGGCCATTAGGATTACGTATATTTCGGACCCCCGCCCAGACCTGGAGCCGTCCGTAAAAAAGGCGAAGACTATCCTTCCCAGGTTCAGTATTCAGCCAGAGCCAATCCTGGAAACTCGACTGTGAAATTACAGACCAGTGGGATAAGGCATGTCCATGAGACAGGGGTCGCAGGACATTTCTTGCGCAAGCACACTGTTATTCCTATGCGAGTTGTACCGAAAGCCACTTCTCTTCAGATGAGACAAAGCTTTAAGAGCACACCCTCCGATAAATATATCAAGGGGTGGAAGGTTCATCATAGCATCTGCATTTGAGACTATAAGTCTTATCATTGCCATGTAGATGCAGAGGACTTTTTCCGGCGATAAGCCTATGTTTTGCCAAAAGCTCATTTGCATTGCCAGAACGCTGTTAGTGCTTCAGTGGTTTTTGGCTCACTATGCTATGACCAGACAAACTTGCTATCTAAGATGGCTCCTAGATACTTAGCTTCCTTGGACACCGGGATGGGAGTGTCTTTTAGTACCAGCTGAGTTATGTCAGTATTCTTCCTCCTTCTCATGAAGAGAATGACTCGGGCTTAAGAGTATTGACCGACAGACCGTTTCTGCTACACCCAATCATCGATCACATTAAGCGCCGCCTGTGCTTTAAGACGGACAGTCGCTAAACATGAGCCGATAGAAAGAACGGCGACATCATCCTCATAGGCCTGGGCGTAGATTCCAAAGGCAATGAGAGCATCAAGCAGAGAGCCGACCACCATGCACCATAAAAACGGAGACAGGGCGCCACCTTGCGGGCAGCTCCTGTTCACGCCGGATTCGACACACTGGTCGAGGCCTGCATCCGCGGTCAGTGTGCTGTGCACAAGCATTGCTTTGATCCACAGGACCAGTGCTTCAACTACGTCATGATGTCTGGCATGATGCTGTCGAAAGTTACGTTATCAAAAGCTCCCTCAATGTCGATGAAAATGCCCAACGCGTACTCTTTCTGAAGCGCAGTCTCGCAGGATTTTCCGCACTGGTAAGCATGTCGCATCTCCGAAAGAGGGTGCATTCGAAGAGCAACTTTGCGCACGTGCAACTCTACCAGTCTCTCCATGCCTTTCAGCAGGAAGGATGTTGGGCTAATTGGTCTGAAGCTCTTGGCAAATGAGTAGTCCTCTTTTCCTATTTTGGGAATAAAGACCACTTTTACTGTTCGCTAAGGAATGGGTGTGCGAGCAGGTGCCAGACCAGCAGTGAAAATTATTTTCAGATGCCACAGCAAATTCCACGCGCGACGCAAGATACCAGCTACGCCGAGTTGTTTTCATCGTTTTAGTTGCAGTTTCCCTTGAAGGAGTGTGCAACGAACCGATATCGATCTGATTTCCCAGGAAATGGGCCTCAAACAGTAAACTAAGAGTTTCCGCTTTAGGCTCAGTAAGGTACCATCCGATTTTCTGAGTGCATCAAGCTTTGTCGGTTTTTCCCGTTTGAGGACTTTAACCAACTTACTATTCGCACTCAGAGACATGATCTCTTCGAAGAAGGTCCTATAAGAATCATTTTTCGATTTACGAATAAGTTTCTTATATTCTTTCTGCTTCGACCGATACTTGCACTTGCTGCTGCCCCAAGCAGGGTTTTGGTCATTAGCATCGCAACACAAGATGAGACCAATCTTTTTAGCTTCACGGTACTATACGAGTTCAGAAACTACCTTCGGTGGTGGAGGCAGTATCGAGTCGTAGTGTTCTATAACTCCGTGCGTTTTGTAGCTTACTCTAGCAGCCACCAGATCTTGTCGACAAAAGTGCCCAAGTTTGGAGCGATAGTCGGCCCAGGCCGACCCTGAGCCTTTCGGATCGCTCATCATAAAGAATCGTAACACCACGTATACAACGTCATGATTTGTACTACTGCATGCAATTCTGATACTTAAAAGAGCGGTAGTAGCCTTGCAATGCTGTATATTGATCTGAGTAAAAATCATAGATTCCTTCGACTAACTGACATTAAAATGGAAAGAAATCCTACCAAGGCCGAAGTAGGGGCGTGAATCGTACGCAGATTTCAGAGTCCCGGCAGAGGCTTCATCCATCCCCACAACCAGAGTAGAGCCCTCTTTTTTGAGAGAGCCCTTACTCTCCTTGTAGGAGTAGACAACCCAAGTTTTCGTGTCAAGCCCTGGATTCCGTGTGCGTAAGCGCGTCAGCACATCCACCTTATTTCCAGGTTTCGCCGGAATTCGGCAGATGGCGCACGTTAATTTTGGGAGACTAACTACCTGGTATGTAGCAGTTTCCAGAGGGGAGATTTTCGGCACCGTGTTCCTGATCCAGGCCGATGTCTGCTGTGATGAACAGCTCACCATGTGCCTTTCACCAAAGCAGACTTTTCTGCCAGTAAGCAGAAACCCGTTACCGAGGCTAGCTCCAGTATTAGGTATTAGGTTGTAATACCTAACGATCTTGAAAATATCGTGCGGAACTCTGCGGCCAATACAAGAGGTACGATCTACTTCAAATCCACACAATTGCTTGCCTACGCAGATGATATTGACGTTATTAGACGGACAAGCATTGAAGCAGAAGCGGCTAAAGTGAGTCTAAGGGTAAATGGGGACAAGACAAGATAAAGACGCGCAACACCGACGTCTTAGTCAGAGCGTCACCTTCGGCAGCTATATTTTTGAAGTAGTGAACGACTTCGTCTACCTTGGCTCGATAGTGACAAGCAGCAACGACACCAGCGCTGAGATAAAAAGCAGAAAAACTCTTGCCAACCACTGCTTCTTCGGGCTCAAGAGGCAATTGAGTAGTACAGCCTTCTTTCGAAAAACTAAGGTTTCGCTATGTATGTATGTATGTTGGCGTTAGAGTCCATGAAGGACCTGAGCCGAGCTTCTCTCAACCACCCATGTTGTGTGTGATTTAATTTTCCCATTGGTGAAAGGGACCTACAGTTTATTGCCGGTTCCGAACGGCGAATTTCGAGAAGCTTTTCATGACAATTTTACTTCAGGGGGTTTTGTCAGAACCCCGCTGAGGAGAAACACCGTGAAAAACACGCTCGATGACGTGGCTGTGTCAGGATTCGATCCCGTGTCATCTGCGTCAGAGGCCAACACACTACCCACTGCGCCACGGTGCTCTCAAGGTATCGCTATACAAAACCTTAATCATTCCGGTCCTCCTCTACGGCGCTGAGGCATCGACGTTATCAAAAGCGGATGAAGGGGCTTCTTTTTTTTTTTAATATCTTGCGCACACTCAAGGTCTAATAACCTTAATATGTCGGTGACACATGCGGGCAGAAGGTAGAAAGGAAGAGGGATAGAGGAGATGCCGATGAACATTGATCTTTAATGCATGCATGTTGCATTGAGGGGGGCAAACCGAATCCGGCAGGGAGTTCGAGATTCGTGTGGTTCGGTTAATAAAAGATTCTCTATTTTTGACAGTACGTCCAAAAGCGGGCTTCAGGGTATATTGGTGAGCATTCCTAGAGAGATGTGTATTGCGGGAGAAATGTTTAAGGGGCGGAATGCAACTGGCTATTTCATCAGAGCATTTTTGGTGGTAGTAACAATAAAACAGGTAGAGGCAGCTAACATTCCTGCGGTGTTCCAGCGAGTCTAATGTTTTGGTAATGCTGGAGTCACCTATCAGTTTTATGGCTCGATTTTCTATTCTGTCTAGTAGGTGCAATGAGGTCTTGGAAGCACCGGACCAGACATGAGCGTTAAACTGTAATTTGGGGCGAATGAACGCCTTATAGATTGTAGCCAGATCTAAGGGTGAGAAATGGAAGGGGACCTTAACCAACTGACGTGTGGCGCTGGAAACAGCTGGCCAAAAACCGTGCAAGCTGGAGACGCTTGTTGGTTAAGGCCCAGGCACACCACTGACTGTAGCGCCCGATGAGAAGAAGAAGAAGTTTGGCACTTGCCTACGTACCTATTCCTTGCCGCACGGTGAAGGTAGTTTTTTATCCCAAACTAGGAAAAGAGGATTACTCACTTGACAGGTGTTCTAGACCAATTAGTCTAACACCCTTCCTGCTGAAAAGCATGGAGGGACTGGTAGAGATGCACGTGCGCAAAGTTCGCCCTTCGAATGCATCCTTTTTCGCAGATGCAGCATGCTTATCAGCGCGGAAAATCCTGTGAAACTGCGCTTTGAAACCAAGCTGGGTGGTTAGAACGTACACTCGAAAGGAAGAGTACGCGCTGGGCATTTTCATTGATATTAAGGTAGCTTTTAATAACGCAAAGTTCGACAGCACAGCATATGTAACGCGGCTTCGTGGATCAAAGCAGTGCTTCTGCACAGGACATCGACCGCTGATGCAGACCTCGACCAATGTGTCAAATCCGGTGTAGCAGGCTGCCCGCTAGGCGGCGTCCTCGCTTGGCTGTTATGGTGCATGATGGTCGACTCTCTGCTTGATGGTCTTAATGCCTCTGGAATGCCAAGGCCTATGCGGATGTTGTCGCCATTCTTTCTGTTGGCTAATGCTTAACGACTGTCTGTCTTCAAGCACAGCCGGCGCTAAATGTGATCGATGGTTGGTGTACAAGAAATGGACTGTCGGTTAATCCTCTTAATACCGATGTCGTTCTTTTCGCGAGAAGGAGGAAAAGTACTAACACGACTCAGCTGGTACTAGAAGGCACTCACATCCCGGTGTCCAAGGAAGCTAAATGCCTGGGAGTTATCTGAGATAGCAAGCTGTTTGGTCAAAGCACTTGAGTTGTAAGCTTTCTGGCAATGTAAAGGAGTTTTGGCAAAACATGAGCCTTATCGCCGGCTAAGGTCTACATGGCAACGATAAGACCTATAACCTCATATGCATCGACTGTCTGGTG
Source organism: Eumerus sabulonum (assembly GCA_951905685.1). Taxonomy (NCBI): domain Eukaryota; kingdom Metazoa; phylum Arthropoda; class Insecta; order Diptera; family Syrphidae; genus Eumerus; species Eumerus sabulonum. The sequence continues at coordinate 238,344,833 of OX645060.1, forward strand.
GAACAGACTAACACGCAAACGCGCCGTATCCTCCTTCACCAAATTCCAAAGAATGGTTTGTCTCAGCTGTACAGGGGCTTTCCCCAGCACACCAGGTGTTGCTCTAGATGATATTAAGAACCTTCCAACCCTTGACATATTTATCAGATTGTGGGCTTTGAAAAGCATATCTCGTCTCCAGCGAAATGGCTTTTTGTACGACTCGCACAGGAATAGCAGTGTGCTTCTAACGCATTGACACCCATTATCCTGCTGCGCTGTAATTTTACAGTCGAGCTTCCATGGCATCAGGACTAGCTTAGAGGATAGTTCTCGCATTTTCACGGATGGTTCCAGGTCTGGGCGGGGGTCCAGAGTTGGGGTCTTTTTTAAGCACTTCTCGTTAGGAAAATATGCGTCTGTCTTTCAATACATTGTGAAACACGGGGGGAGAAGATAAAGCATATGCGCCTGCAGGGATGGCCAACTGCATCAAAGATGTATCCAACCCTTAAACTAGCTCCAGATTAGTGCCTGAACTTATGACCTTCTTGAACAGAGTCGGTAGGTTAAATTCACTGAGGCTTGTATGGGTTTCAGGTCACTTTGGGATTCCGGGGAATGAGTTCTCTGATGAGACGCCTAATTGTGCTGCATGTTGGGAGAAGGATGATACGGCAGAGCATTTTCTCTCCGACTGTCCCGACGACTTGGGGCCGACGTGGTGTGTGCCAAATCTCTTTAGCTCTACATCACTCAAGCTGCTTCTCATTTTTTTCCGCAAAACGGGGAAGATACATAATGTAAGGTTTCTGTCTGGGGTACAATGGACCAGTATTTGCGTCTGAGTGCTCCAACAGATAGCAGAAGCCTCCGACATAAGCCCCTTCAATGGAAGCAATCATTGTGAATTCTTTGTTGGAAATTTATTTCTCAATGATTCCAGCTATAGTGTGTGGAGCTGTATCTACTGATTTTCCCTTACAATAGGCTGTCAATAGCATACCTTTTTGTAGGGTTTCGTGAATACACAAGTTCACAAGTCTCTCCAGCCTCTTAAGAAGAAAGGAACAGAGACTGATACGTCTGTAGTTTTTGGCAATTGTGTAAGAGATTTTTCCCACTTTTGTTAGGAATGTTATCCTTACCTCTCTTCAGGACAGTGGTATGTAACTCCAGTCTAGGCTGGAAGAGAACAGTACTAAAAGCCACGGTTCGAGAACGCCATAAGCACGTCGCATCTCTACCGGTCGTTCGAAACTATAGTCGCTCGACTCTGCATTACCATGAAAGTGCGTATTAAGCAAGGGGTCTAGCGACTCCTTACTGATCGTTGTTGCAGTGCCATTAGGGCAGGTATAGTTGGAGACTTGGACAGTATCTTCCTCACTATACTGTCGTCACCATTTCCTTTTATTTCTGAGCAGAAATTACGCCAGGATTTCATTTTCGCCTTCCTTATCTCTTTTTTGTATAGTCTGAAGCTAATATTGTAACAGTTCGAGTCCTCATCTCCATGTGGATTCTTTGCTTTAGTAAAGAGCCGTCTGCTTTCCTTTCTGAGGGTACCAAGATCTGGAGACCACCATGGGGGCTTGGTTCCCTTTGCTGGTCTGCTACTGTTCATTGCTCCTGTAACCTTAGGCGCCAGACGTTCAATGTCTACATGCGGCTTGAGATTACTCAATTGAGAGGCGGCTTTAAGGTTAGCCTCATATTTATTCCAGTTGATCCTTTTAAAATTTCTAAACCTTTTTTAGATGGGATTTCAAAGTTTAGACCGAAGCAGATCTACCGATGATCAGAGAAGGAATTCTTTTCCAATACCGACCAGTTTACAACCGAGATGTTGGGAGAATTGGATACCAAGGTTAAATCAAAAACTTCCTGCCTGTTTCTTGCCACGAAGGTTGGTTGTTTCTATAATAAAAATACGTAGGTAATAACTCACCTCTTTTGTTAATGTCACTGCTGCCCCAAATGGTATGGTGGGCATTAGCGTCACATCCTATCAGGACTGGTGTTTTTGTCCGCCACTACCATTAATTACCATTTAACACCAACCAATCTGCGTCGAGTGGCTGACAATAGGCTTTCCATTAGCACCTCTTTTAATTAAGACATTTACTTTCCGTCTTATCACACTGTCAGCTATGATTTATGAACGATTTTTCTACTGTTTCACGGACCTTTCAGGTGGCGGTCGTTAATCTTTCTGAGACTGGTGACTCAGTTGCTTGTGAATGATACGGTTAACTTCCTATACGTAATATTGGATCCGCGTCCTTTCATTTTAATCTGAATGTACTCGTATAATACAGGTTGCAGGATCTTATAACATAACCGTGTGGTTAATGTAAATCAGTTTTCCGTGTGAGAGCAGCAATACTCGTATTTGATGTTGACACTGAAAACGAATGGATAGTCGAAGGGCATGATTACCCACATCTGGAATCGATGAAGGCCAGCCGGGCACCTGATACCCAACCATTGTCCCAATGCAACTGTGCGTATCTGTACTTTCACTTTTGCTCAAAACCAAACATAAGCCAACCTACCGCGAAAAAAGATAATATCCAAACCAACGGGTCGAAAGATATAGATTAGATAGCCCGAGGAGCTGTGTAGCAACTGTTGTTCCTGCCCATATATGACCACATGAAAAGAGACAACAATGCGCCGAAAATGGCTTTCATAACCACGTATACCGTACTATCTACCAATGTTCGTATTTCGGCCAAACCCTCTAATGAATTTCAATTCCAAAACGAAATGCCCTACCTTGACTCGGTTTCTGTTTGACAAGCTTCCGAGGTCCTCGCCATCGATCCACGCATTGAATTGAAAAACAATTACCAACCCAAACGGGTTCCATAGTTCACCGAAACTGCTAAATGTCATCGTATCGCAACAATAGCATGAATGCTTAAGCGAATAGCGATGCTCTTGATTTTCGCGACATTTGCAACCGACAGATAGACATTATCAATTGCGATCGTTGGTATTTACCAACAATGGAATTCCCAAGCTCAGACTCAGCCGCTTAAGCAGAGCTTCTCTTAAGAGAAGCTTTCTGGCACTCTCTTGGAACGAAACCGAAAGTCGGAACAACCTGGTGTCTGAGCACCAACAGAGTAGGAGTCTTGCTCTTGTAACTCGTGTCTTGTACGAGTATCTCGTCGTGTGTCTTGTGTTTTTAGATACAGAGTATGTTTTGGCATATGCAGAGTAGTAACAGCAGTATATAGCGGTATTCCGGATATGCTCGTTGAACAGTACGCTTGTGGGGTCTGCGTGGTACGGTCATACGGTTCACCTTTCGATCGCGGTACTTAAAGGATTTCAGTGAAGTGGATACATACTAAAAACGTGACGAGACGGAGCATTACTTACCGTCGCGTCCCAGTGAAGTGGTCCAAACTGTTGGTTCTTGTTATATTGTTTTCAACAGCCCACCGTAGTAGTGAATACAGTGAATGAATGATTTATTTCGAATCTTAAGAGGATTTCACATCAAGGGAAAGAGATACTAAAAAAACATAATTTGTTGCGGGTGAGATACATAAAGATAAAACGGTTTCTGTTGTATTTTGATTTTTTGATTTAACGATATCGTTACGTGACTAGGAAATAGCAGTGGAAGTGTATCATGAGCACCAAATTGATTTATTACTCGTCTATCATTGACTAAATCGCGTGCAATGGGACTGCCCACTCGTAGTAGTCAAGGCGAGGTTATTCGGATTTTCTTATCTTGAAATTGTTTTTCAGCAATTCAAAAGCCAAACGATTCAATTGCTTGGAATTTTCGATTGAGTCTTGGTCATTTGTGGTTTGATTTTGGGCTTAGTTTCTTTCCGGGGAATTTTTAACCTTTGTCTGACGTTTGTGCTGAAATCCACGAGTTGCTTGCTTTGCTACCCATTCTTCGAGCAGTATCGGCGTTAACATAGTATTAACTTCATACATGGTAAATACATTTTCAGTGGGCCGCATGTTCCACTAAAAGGGTCGCGGGGGGATAATTTGCACACGCACACGCAATTTTGCCAAAATTGACCCAGCTTGGCCAATTCTGAAGGAAAGCTCAGTATTACTCCTCCCATCACTCATGAAGAAGACCCCGAGATACTCAAACTTCTCCACCTGCTTCAATGGTACTCCACTAACATGTAGAGAGCATTGGATAGGTGTTCTGGAAATAACCATAACCTCGAATTTGTCCACGTTAACCCTCATTCCAGCATCAGCACTTACGGCCACAAACCTATTTAGCGCGCGCTGGAGTTCCGGCATATAGAAGATTGCTTACCCTCAACTTTCCCAATGTGAAACACTCCTCGCCTCGACTGCGCTGCAACATCCAATCCATATATGTAATGAAAAGGAGAGGTGACAAGACGCACCCTTGGCGAAGTCCAACCCCCACGGTGAAAGGTGTTGATTTACTACCGTAACCCGAACGCAGCAGCTACAGTTTGTGTAAAGAGACTGAATGGCCCTCAACCATCAATACCATTTTCCTGCAGAACACTCCAGAGTTTACCTCGAGGAACTCGGTCATACACTTTTTCGAGTACCATTCTTAGAGTGAAAAGCTGGTCGGTTGTACTTATGCCGTGACGGAAACCGCACTGTTCGTCCCCTATCCTGGACTCGACCATAGCTCTGGAACGCGCCATCAACATCGCAGATTCTTAAAAAATATATGCCCCTATGGTTGGAACACCATTTTTTTATCCCCCTTCTTGAAAAGAGGGACAATCATCCCAGTCTGCCAATCGCTAGATATCTCAACGCATTTCCAGGCCACCTTATTGACACGAAAGAGCCTTAATACTCCGTCTTTACCCATTCTCTTAAGCATTTTTGGTCCAAATTCATCCACACCGGCGGATTTGCCAACCTTTAGCGATCCAATCGCTAAAATGAATTTCTCAACCGTGGGACTATTCTTCGCCCCACTCAAGACTATACGTCTGTCCCACTCAGCGCCCTGTTCGGGGTTGACCAGCTCCGAAAAGTGCTCGCTCCATCTGCATAAGATATCCATCGTATTGGAAAGCAACACACCATTTTTGGCTTTAACTCTCCTCTGAACCGCCGAACGGTTTGCCAGAGCACCTTGTTCGCAGATCCATGGTCGCCTTCCGACTTCTCGCCGAACTCCTTCCAGGACTGCTCTTTAGCTGTTCGCACAGCCAATTTGCAAGTTCTTCGCGCCACAATGTACCGGTATCAGAAAAGAACGACTTTTCTGATATCTTCTTGAACTCCGGGTGTTTTAAACCACGCAGTTTTTTTCTCATGACCAGCCGCCACAATCAACGTATGCGAGCAATTGTGCAGACTTGAAGTATCTAGATCGTGCCTCTCGCATTGGCCAGTGAATTCCGCACGGTCTTTGTAAGGATGACGTTGAAAATATCACATGAAAGTGCGTCGCGCTGTCTGAATCCTTTTTTGACATCGAAGGTCCTGGTTAACTCCGTACCGACCACAATGGTGCAGCGAAAATTCTCCATTGTCATCCTGCACAACCTGATGTCAAGACATAACACTCACTATAGACACTGTTGTATGCGGCTTTCAAATCGACGAAAAGGTGGTGTGCGTCACCCTGAAATTCATGGGTCTTCCCCAAGACCGTGGGATGGAGACATTTTTTGGCATTAGTTCCACTCGCATACGTTTTAGGAATAATCTAACGCTTGCGGTTAGTAGTAGTAGATGTACTGCTGTATCTTCTCTAGAATATGCCCAGAGACTTTAAAATGTGCCGATGTGGTGCCATTATTTAAAAAAGGCTCTGCTCTGGATATGAACACCTGTTTCACTTCTTCCTGTTTTCAGTAACGTTTGTGAAAAAAAGCCATTAAAGGAGTAGTATCTTTTCTGCAAAAGGTACAATTTTCCAGTCAAAGTCAATTTGGTCTTCAGCAATGTACATCTACGAAAGTTTACTGCTAATGTTAACTCAGGTTTTTGATTTGATCAGTCATAGGATACTATTAGATAAACTTGAAAAAGCCGAGTTTCGAGGGCTTATGCTTGATTGGCTTCAATCGTACTAACCAAACCGACCTCAAAGAGTGAAGTAAGTTTGATGATATGGGGAGTGAATTAGGTTTTATAAATTTGGGTATTCCTCAGGGCTCTGTGCTGGGACCTATTGTATTTCTTATTTTGTTTTTCTATTTCTATATTAACCCTTTGTTCTCTCTTAACGTTAAGAGTAAACTTACTGCGTCCGCAAGTGGTATGGGTTGCACGTACGGCTCTTTTAGTTCCCTGGATCTTGTATCTGACATCAATTGGAATCTTAGCATAAGTTCGAGAACTAAAATAATCTTTCTCGAATTATCTTCCACGATTGGACCCTATACGGATGTGTATTTTCATGTGCCGGAATGTCCAGGGTTCAAACTATCGAGTTGTAAGTATGGTGCTAGCCTATTTCTATCACCTTTCCTTAGCAGAGTAAACTGTAATGGAAGATGCTTCCTAGTAGAGAAAGTACGGTATCCTAATTGATTCTAAGATATCGTTTTCTAACCGTACAGAAGCTTCGAGGAAATATTTTTATGGTACTCTACGGAATTTCTGTTCACAAATGCTAATAAAAACCATTTACAGTGGCATTTTTCATTCGAAACCTCAGTATGGAATTCTCCTTTCTTCTTATCGGGTGCTACAGTTCGGGGTGAACCTGGGACTCAACCAACATGTCCCTCCATCTAGCACGATCTTTTGATTTTCCATTGCCGCACACCCAGTTGGCTGAGGTCCCCTTCCACCTCTGTGCACTACAAATCTTAAGAGCGGCCGTCCTCTGTTTCTTCGTCTCTCGGGGTTGAATTCAAAGACTCTTCGAACTGTGTTGTCAATTAAGTCTACAAGGTCTAACCTGCTTAGGCGTTGAATCCGTAGACGCCCGACTAGACTCGTGTCGCTGTACAGCCCGTAAAGCTTGAGGTTGAATCTTTTCCTCCATCCCACGTCTGCGTGTATAGGACCGAAAATCACATGAAAAACATTTCCCTCGAACCGACCAAGGACCTCCTCATCTGCTTTTGATAGTGCTCATGCTTCTGCGCAGTACAGCCCGACCGAGATTATAAGGGTCTTGTATAGAGTCAACTTTGTCGTTCGGAAGAGGGCTCCTGAGCCTAAAGAAACAGCGATTGGCAAGAGTACTTCTGCGTTTGATTTCGTAACTGATGTCGTTGTTTCAGTTCACTGCGGTGCGTCTGCCTAAATCCTTTTTGGCCTCAAAACTATCGGTTAGGTGTTCACCGATTCGGATGGAGTAGCGAGCATTTTCCAAAGTCATCCTGCATAGTCTGACGAGTTTAGCAGGGATGACAAAGGTAGACATGGCGTTGTATAGTTCGTCTCTAATTACGATGTCGTATGCGGCTTTGAAGTCGACAAATTGGTGGTGAGAGTCGACTTGAAATTCATTGGTTTTTACCAGAATCTGCCGTAGTGTGAAGATTTGGTGGATGGTGGACTTCCCTGGCCTGAATCCACACTGATAAGGACCTATCAGCTTATTTAAAAAAGGCTTCAGGCATTCACACAAAACGGCAGAGAATTTTGTAGGCGATGTTAAGAGACTTATTCCTCTGTAGTTGGCGCAATCAGAGCGGTCTCCTTTCTTGTGGATCGGGCATACCATGCTGAGACTCCATTCCTCGGGCATGCTTTCCTCTGACCATATCTTACAAATGAACTGGTGCATGCTCCTAACCAGGTTCATCCCCAGCTGCCTGAAAGAACTCAGCAGACAGTCCGTCTGCTTTATTCGACTTGAGTTTCGATATGGCGATCTTAACTTCGTCGAAGTCAGAGGGCGGAATTCTCTGCGGTCTTCGTCGCTAATAAATGGGTCATTCGGCCTGGCAGCGGCATATTGACTAACATCGCCGTTATACAGTCCGAAGAAGTAGTTTTTCCATATTCTCAACATCGATTGCGATTCTACTACAATTGGAACAATTGGTTTTTTTCATGATAGCGATGTTACCCTCAAGCACAACCACCAACCTGGAGGGTCAAGTTCCTCTTTCCCCAGGAACAAGGGGTCGGTTCACTTCCTGGCGGATGCCAGGACAGCTATCCCGGGGAGGCCACGCGGAGACTCTGTGTCAACTTGGATTGAGCACAGACGGAGATCAAAGCTGGCGTTTGCCATGTTAAACGCGATCAACTTTTTTGCTCTGTTTGCTCGCTCCCCGCTCCCCTATGGCGCAGAGGCCTGGACTTTAACGAAAGTGGATGAAGGAGCCCTTGTTCGTTTCGAGAGAAAAATTGTGCCTATGATCCTGTTTGTATAAATGGAGAGTGGAGGAGAAGGTACAACAAGAAACTATACGGGCTGTACAGCGACATCGACCTAGTACAACCTCTACGGATTCAACGTTTAAGATAGTTAGACCAAGTAGAGCGGACGGATAACTCAGCTCCGGCGCGAAGAGTCTTCTAAGGTGGGGCACACAGGTGGAAGGGGACCTTAACCAACTGAAAGTGCATCGCTGGAAACAGCTGGCAAAAGACCGTGCCAGCTGGAGAAGTTTGTTGGTTGAGGCCTAAGTAAGTAAATAAGTAGCGCACAAGCTGCTCGTGTTCTTCTATGCAGCGAAGATTTATATGCTTCCTGCTTCGCTGTATGAATCCTCCTGTTGTCATCGAACCTGGTGTTTCATCGTGGTAGAGCCTTGAAGCCCAAAACTTCAGATGCATTGTTTTTTAAGGCTTGTTTGCAAAGGTTCCATTGTTCTATTGACTGCGTGGAGGGTCGAGTTGTATGGGAAAGCTTAAGGGAGACGCGATCAGTAAAGGCACGAGCGGCTTCTGGTGATAATAGAATTCCGATGTCATAACTTTTTATTCTTACTCTACTCCGCTGCGTCCGTGATATCCGTAGGCCCATGTTGGCCACTAGTGGTCCGAGTCGATGTTAGCTCCTCGGAAAGTTCGAACATCAAGAATTGTGGTGGAGTGCCTGACGTCGATCGCGATGTGATCAATCTGGTTAGTGATTGATTCATCTGGCGACCGCCAGGTGCCTTTGTGTATATCGAGTTGCGGGAAGCGCGTACTGGCTAGAGGGAAATTTTGTCCCGTAGCAAAATCAATCGGCCTGTGTCCATTATCGGATGTGCTGTCATGTAGGCTGTGTTTTCCGATGACTTGTTCAAGGATGCTTTCCTTACCCAGCTTAGAATTGAGGCCTCCTAGTACAATTTTTATGTCATAGCTGGGACATTGAGCATATGTTCTCTCTACGAGATCGTAGAATTCGAATCCTTTTCGAGTCATCCTTTTCCTCCGAGGGGGCGAGGACGTAGATCAGGCTGATGTTTAACATTCCACGTGCAAAGCCGAAGATCATTGTCCATTTTTAATTTTATGCAGGGGTCGTCAACATTAGTCCGGTCCGTTTTATCCGAGGCTTGGGGTTCCTTCTGAACTATTGTGGGGTTTTCCGATTACGGTTGGCTAGACCATAGCCCAACCGACAGGCGCAGGATGCTTGCCATTCGTAAGTAAGTACTTAGTCTGCAGAAAAGTGTTGTAAGGATAACATCTTCCAAGCATCGTCGATGTGCTAGTCTTCCACTTTTCCAACTAATGAGAACTCTTCCAGTTCGTTTTAATTAAACCAACTTGCATTAGTCTTTGGTACGTCTTATAATTTGGTTTTTGATCTGAAATTAATCAGCTCAAAGGTGCTTATAAGGCCCATGCTAAAGTTCCCATCTAAAATTAAGATTTCCCGCTCAAGTTAGTTTATTGGTTTAACAACAAAAACGATTTAGATACACATTGCTCATTCAACCAAAACTCTTTATTCATTTCTTAGATTTCACGGTCAATACCTAAGTCACCGACGAATTTAATCTCAATGCATATGGTCTGCATTTAGTATCACTTACTTTTACACTTGTATCCGTATCTTTTGCTTTCGCTGTCTCAAATGAACAGCTACTGAAATCATTTAACACGTAGCCTGCTCTGATTCACTTTTATTTCCGGCACACAAGACCAACCTCTGCTCCATAAACATATCGTTTGCTCATTAGCCGAGCACTCACTTGTCATCCCCTTTGTTAAATATCTCATAAGTAACATGAGAATAAGTCGAGAAACCTGAAGCTCGGCTTATAGTCCATCCAGAACATGCATGACTCTTAGTTTTGAATTTCTCGTAAATAGACAAGAGGTCAAGACGTGACTATTAAGTTGTTTGTTTTATGAATAGCTGCCAACATGTCGAATCGATTAGACGAAACTGATCCTCTCAACAAACAAGCGGGCACGTCTGTAATCCATCTATGTATCTAGCACGTCAGGTGATTTATGCAGATCGCACGAACGTTGAGCGTTCACCATGGGCATACATAGGTGCAAACATGAACCTACTTTCACGTTAATCGCTTAACGGTAAGGATGCAGATTGCAGAGTATGAAACAGGAAAGGCCTACACTGAATAGTGTCGGTGTCAGTATCAAGTTTGGATAAGAGATAACATTTACGTTTTCATAAAGGCGTATCGTTCTGAAAGGATGTTTATTGGCTTTTTGTTGGATAACAAGTTTTTTTCGGGAAAGTGATCTATCGGTGCGAGTAGACTGGTTGGGAAACCAGTTAAACTGACGAGGCGGCAGCGATAACAGAAATTTGATTCGCTAGTGGTTGTGATTTAAATCAGTTTAATCGGATTGTGGATACAACGTTTGCAACCGGATAGCACGTTCTGTCGATAAGACCGATTTCTCCTCAAACTAGATACTCTGCAATATATTTACTGGTAATTAGACAAATAAATACGCAAACGATGTCTGAAAGCCATGACTATCTGTCAGGAAAAAAAGATGAAGATGAGTGGATATAATTGATGAATGATAGCACGGCGTCACCGTAGAAACAAAGCATGTACGGCTTTTAAATATAATTACTACATACTCGTATACTCCACTTTACAATTACTTCCGTGAAGCAGTACAGAAATTCGTTCAAGGCCAGGTGGTGTTAGCATAGTAGGAACGTAAAGAATTCTAAAATGTATGGTTTATGCCCCAGACTTGCTTCAACACATAAGAAAAGCCTTACCGTCCAGAGTGGACACACTTTACCAGATCGGGTAGAAATCATGAACACTTCATCTCCGGCAAGCACTCCATACCAGACTTGAGCGAGGCCTCATATGCCATTCAAATTGTTATTTGGGTTCTTATACTACAAGTTCAAAGACTCACTCTCTTGCTCATTTAACCGGCTATAGGAGGGTCATTAAGACTTCGAGCTAATTGTAATTATCTCTTGATGGCAATTTGTCCACGCAAAAATATACGTGTATGCCTTTCGGCTTGCTAGGTACATTTTTGGCGACCGGATTTGGCGCCAAGATCATTTCGGTTTTAGAGAGGAATTAGGAAAAAAACAGCCGTGAAATCCAATATTAAAAAACAACAAATCTTCATTAGTAGAACGCTTGAGGTGTAGTAAGATGACGATTAGCTTATCCGGTTTCTAGTGGATATATGTATTATGCAACGCTTTGGGCAGAAGCTGTTTGCTTTAGATTTATTTTCAGCGATGTAAAGGTCGAGGGCGATGGAACCGCTTTCAAATGTTGATAAGCCCAGTGTTTGGATGCAAAATATGTACATCACAATGAGTCTTTGGAAAAAGATCTTGTGGATGAACTCAGCAACTTACTTATTGACTTACTTAGGTGGCGCTACAGTTCGGGGTGAACCAACAAGCCTTTCCAGCTAGCACAATCTTTTGCTAGCTGTTTCTAGTGTCGCACGCTCAGCTGGTTGAGGTCACTTTCCACCTGCGCGCACCACCTCAAATGCGGCCGTCCTCTGCAATGTCGAAGACTCTACGGGTCGGATCTGTGCTGTCCATTTACTCTATATGGCCTAGCCATCTTAGGCGTTGGATCCGTAGACGTCATATTAGGCCAATATAGCTATACAGCCCGTACAGTTCTTGGTTGAATCTTCTCACTCTCACTCTCGACCCCAAGATTGTATGTAGAATTTCCCTCTCGAAACAATCAAGGGGCCTCTTCATGCATTTTTGGCAAGTTCCAAACCTCTGTGTCCTAGAGGAGGACCGGGAAGATTAAGGTGTTATAGAGGGACACCTTAGTTTTCCGAGAGAGGCCCCTACTACTCAATTGCCTCATGAGCCCGAAGAAACAGCCATTGGCGAGAGTTATTATGCATCTAATCTCAGCGCTCAGTGTCGTTGCCGCATGTTACCAGTGAGCCAAGGTAGACGAAATCCTTGACTACATCAAAGTAATGGACGTTTTGGCCAACATACACAGCATACAACGATAGCATACAGTTGGTTTTGCCCTCGTTCACCTTCAGACCCATCTTAGCCGTTATAGTTTGTGCTCCCAATCACTTTAGTACCATTAGCGTATGCACCTAATTGTGCAGACTTGAAGTAGATCGTGCCTCTTGTATTGGCCAGTGAATCCCCTACGATCCTTTAAAGGATGACGTTGAAAAAATCATATGACAGTGCGTCGCCCTGTCTGCATCCTGTTTTGACAGGTCTCAGTTAACTCCTTACCAACCTTAATGGAGCAGCGAGAATTCTCCATTGTCATCCTGCACAACCTGATGTCATAACATATCATGGCTCTATATAGCTCGTCCCTATAGACACTGTCATATGCGGCTTTCAAATCGACCAAAAGGTGGTGAGTGTCGAACTGAAAATCATGAGTCTTCTTCAAGATTGCGGCAGTGTGAATATTTGTTCTATCTTATGCCAAGGAGACTTATTCCCTTATACCTGGAACAGTTATAGGGGTCTCCTATCTTAAGACCCGATCAAACGATGCTGAGATTCCATTCATATCTTACAGATAAGCTGGTGAATGTTCAAAATCAATTCATCTCCAACAGCTTTAAATAGCTCGGCAGGCCGTCTGCGCCAGCAGCTTAATTAGACTTCAGTTTCGATATAGTTAACTTAACCTCGTCTAAGTCAGGTGGACGAATTTTTCTCCCATCTTCGTATCGACTATGACTCAACTACGAGGTGTCCGTGTTAATCCCCGCAGGCTTTATAACCTTGGCATGTTCGTTTTACACTTTGGTTAAACTTTCGAACGTCGTTCCTCCGATAAAATCTCCCCATCTCCTCGATTTTGCGCTTCTTGTACTTTTTCTTATTCCTTCTGAAAAGCGCATGCTCCTCCTTTCTTTTCCGCTCATAGAGCTCACAAGCAGCTCTCGTTCGAGGATGCAACAAGGCCATGTATGCAATCTGGTTTTCTGCATGTATCTGTCTGCACTTGAGAGCGCCGTGGCGCAGTGGGTAGTGTGTTGGCCTCTGACGCCAATGGCACGGGATCGAATCCCGACAACAGCCATGTCGTGGAGTGTTTTTCACGGTGCTTCTCTTAAACGGGGTACTGACAAAACCCCCTGTAGTATAATTGTCAAGAAAAGCTTCTCGAATTTCGCCGTTCGGAACCGGCAATAAACTGTAGCTCCCTTTCACCTATGAGATAATGAAATCACACACAACATGGGTGATTGAATGAAGCTCGGCTTTGGTCCTTCCTGGACCAACATGCATACATATATCTGTCTGCCCTTGTCATCAAACTAAGAGTTTCCCCTAGGTGGTGGCTGGAATCCTAATACATCAGAGGCAGCATCCCTGATGGGGCTTTGACAATGTTTCCAGCTTAGCAACAGATGATTACAAAGTTGTACCTTCAGTTCAGATCACGGTGAAATTATAGGTAGAATTTGAATTTGACATTCTCGTCAGGCTTGCCGGGATGTGAGTGCTGGATCCCTGTCAGCATTATTTGACTTCAACTGAAGGGCGGAGATGAATGAATTAGAATTCATAAGTTTTTTCAATACTAGGATTTTTTTCTCGGAAGCGAAAGTCTGAAAGGTTGTGAAAATATTCATCTACGACTCTCTCAATGGAATATGGGAAATGGTGAAGCAAATCTTACCCAAATCCCACAGCTTTCTCTTCGAGAAAGCACCGTCGTATACAGGTAAACTTCTTCTTTGGTGGCGTTGCAGCCCATGAAGGACCAGGACCAAGCTTCTTACACTCACTCATGTTGTGTGTGGTTCATTTTTCGCACAAGTGAAAGGGACCTACAGTTTAATGCCGATTCCGAACGGCGTGTACTACGGGGGATTTTGCCAGTACCCCGCCGAGGAAGGACGTCGCGATATAAACATTCGATGGCGTTGGTGTTATCGGGATGCAAACTCACTCATCGTGCGTCAGAGTCCAACGCACTAACCACTGCGCCACGAAGCCCTCAATACAGGGGAACAGGTCCTGAAAACAAATCGCTTTTTTTCTACTTCGAACCAGACCTCTTCTTGTGAATCTTGCAAACTCTACAAAGGGAGGCTGTAGGAGATACCAGGTTATATTAATATTTTCGGTTATGAGAAGGCGGACGAGCTAGCCAGAATAGGATGAGGCTAAAACGCCACTCAGTACACTATTCAGAGAAATAGAGGCGAAGCTAATAGTGAAAGCCAATAAACGATGGTATCAATTAGATACTGCACAACGGCAAGATCGACATGGCCCAGTTCAATCATGGGAGTATTCGATTGGCAGTCGGTGCCTTCACTGGGCATTGCATGATATCAAATCATGCAGCTAGACTAGTAGGGCTCGTCGCACAATGACTTCTGCAGAAACTGCACGGACGAAGAGGAAATTGAATTGAACAAATTCCTTGGAAGTCATTTTCCTTTGGGACAAGAAGAGGTAATTAACATTGGGCTGAACAGACCACTGGAATTTCTATTTGCATCTAAGTGGTTCAGCTCAACGGAGGTTTCTATGGGTTAATCCTCGCCAATAGGATACACATTCGCCTGGAATAGCTTCTGCCAGTGTTTTATTTACTTTTTATGGGTATTGTGCCAGCTCTTCGGATTGCTGGCTTCAGATCCCTGCAAGTGTGGTTGGTTGCATACTATCCGTTGAATCATTTTACCCATTGTGTCTAACAAGCATGTATATCGGCTGATTGCTCTGTGGATCAGCACTAGACGTTGCGTTTTCCATGGGTCTGCCAGTCACCTATTATACAGATCCAAGAACAATGCTGTCTTAGTTTTAAGGTTTTGTTTTGAATGTAGTCTAATCAGTTCGTCGAAGTAGTTCAGATGGAGCTCATTCCGGCTATCTCAGGATCTCATTCCCGGTCTGACGTGGCTCTTTGCGATCTATTGGTGCTTGATATGAAAACAACCATTACGTTATCCTTTACGTCAAACGAAACATATTGGTGAGTGTGTCCGACTACCTTTGAGCTTTGCCGTGACTGTCCTATAAACTGTACCACTTTTCCCTACGGATTTACGTCAGCTTGGTTCCAAAGTTCCTTAGAGTAGTTGGTCTTGTTTTCCCGGATGGCTTATTTCAGTTCTCTGTTACTTCTCTTGTAACTTATCCACAAGTTCGGTTGGGGAGGTAATCCTCTCGAAAGTTGGGAGCGGCTCTGTTCGTTGTGTTGGGAAACGTTTCTGACCTTCCTTCCTCCCTGGGCTTCGAATATGATGGCCAGGTGGACACTTTAGGTATAACGATCCCTCCTCCAACCAGCACCTCTTTGGCCTTTCGTCGTATCTGTTAAACGAGTGTTCACTTTTCGTGTTAAGCAGTATTACATTAAAAGCTAGTCGGTCCATTAGGAGGGCCTAACCACGTCCATAGGTGCAGATGCTGTCCTAGTCAGCGACCCGAGCAGTGAAGTCTTAGCATCTTCTACATGTCTATCCAATATACCACCGAATTCCTCAAGAGAGCATTTTGCATTTTTTTGCATTTTTTCCAGAGTTTCTGCTATCCGTCCGTCCTATGGTCAATTGATCTTAGGTTAGGTTAGGTAAGTGGGTGCCCTTTTAACGAAAGGTCAAGGCTCACCTAGAGTAAACCTATACATTTTCCGTTGAGCTGAACCACCTAGACGAGGATAAGAATCCTAGTACTCTGTTCAGTCTAATGTTACTTGCCTCCTCTAGTCCCGAAAGGAAGTGACTTCCAAGGAATGTGTCCCTCTTTTGGGATAGTGCTGTGCATTCACACAGCAGGTGACGAGTGGACTCAATTTCCTCTTCGTCCTAGACTGGCTGCATGGTAGGATAAAATGCAGTGCCCAGTAAAAACCCTGACTTCCCATGACTGAACTGTAACAGACCTTCTGTCCTTTTCTTATTATAGACGGGCCAAGTTGATCTACCCGTTGCGTATGTATCTAATTGATACCATCGGTTATTTACCCTCACTAATAGCTCCGTCTCTATCTCTCTGTAGAGCGTGCTGTGTGGTGTTTCAGCTTCAGTTGCGATCTGCAAGAAGTTTGCGCCTGATCCTAGTCGTGGTGCATGGTGGTCGACAATCTGCCTGATGCCCTCAATGCCTATGCGGATGATGTCGCCGTTCTTTTCGTCGGCTCAGCATGTCCGTCTCAAAGCATAGACGGCGCTAAATGTGATCGATGGTGTATCAGGAATGGGCTGTCGGTCAATCCTCTTAAGACCGCTGTCGTTCTCTTCACGAGAAGGAGGAAAAATATTAACATGAATCAGCTGGTACAAAAGGTAGCAAGCTTTTTTGGTCAAAACATGTTCAGTCAAAAACCACCAAAGTGCCAAAGGTGGAGGGGGCATTGACAGCCAAGTTGCACTCACCCTTGGAGCCGACGTGCTGTGTACCGTATTTCTTAGCTTTACATCACTGAAGCTCCTCCTCACTTTTCTCCGGACAACGGGGAAAATACAGTAATGTAAGGTATCTGTCTGGAATACAATGGACCCGTGTTTGCGGCTGATTGCTCCAACAGATAGTAGAAGCCTTCAACAAAAAAAAAAATAAAAAAAAAAAGTATAGCTATGTACCTAGCTCGTACGCCCTCTCATTTCCAAAGATATTCACATGATCTGGTAGCCAGCAGAGGGTCACATCCGATTCTCTTCTATTCTTAATGGCTGCCTAGCTGTCAACATAGATATTAACCCTTTTTCCTGAGAGATTCTCTCTAATAATCAGGTTTGCCGCCTGCCTGATTGCGAAGACCTCAGCTTGGAAAACGCTGCGACCATCATCAAGTCAATAGGAGCAACGTATTTCCCGAGATTCAAAATCGACCCCTGCTCCTGTGCCGACATCCGTTTTGGATCCGTCAGTGTAGATTGCTAGTTCATTTTCCGTGCGTACCATATCACCGATACGTTTCTCCCTGGGAGGAATTCGAATAGACGATCTCCTGTCGCAGGAAGGAAGTCGGGTGATAGAGTCAGTTTCGGTTGCGTGGCCATAAGAACTCCTTGTCCAGAGACCGGATTCCTATAATCTTAGCGCAGTTCTGGCTGCGATGCTCTCGCAGTGTCGCGGGGACTTTATAGAGCCCGTCACTGCCAGACTGCCTGCCCTCTGAACCTTTGACACACTTTGAAGATGGCATTTCATCTCAAGTGCCCTCCACCAAACAACCGAACAATAGACTAGAATAGGTCTTACCACCGTAGTACATAACCAATATAACCATCTTCGGTCTGAGGCCCAATATCTTTCCAAAGGCTAGTCTGCGTGAATATAGTGCCACGTAGGCCTTTCTGGTTCTTTCATCGATAATTTTCTTCCAGCTAAGCTTGGAGTCTGAGAGCACCGGGGCGCAGTGGGTAGTGTGTTGGCCTCTGACGCCGTTGACACGGGATCGAATCCCGACACAGCCATGTCATCGAACGTGTTTTCACGTCTATCGTCTGGACCTGCGGGAACTTTTCAGATATCAGAATGGCAATATCGTCAGCGTAGGCCGTGTCGCTTAAACCATCTACCTCTAGAATTTTATTAATTCCATCGGCCACAACGAGCCATGGGAGGGGTGATAGAACGCCACCTTGTGGTGTACCACTATTTACCCTCACCCTACTCCACCCATCGCCGAGTTTATTGTACGAGTACTCAGCATTTGCCCAATCCAACTGCATATTCCCAATCTTGCCTTCCACAGATTCCATCGAGTTTGATACAAAAACATACGAATTGTATCCATCTTATCGTACGTTTCCCAACCTCGGATTATACTGATGATGCTTCATTTCAGTCTTCAAATGTTCCTTGCTATACCACCCTTGCTCAGTCAGGTCCACGAGGGTAGCGACTAGACACAATAGAATGTTTGTTATCGTCAGACAACATTCTCCTTCACTTTGAACCTATGTATATCACGTCTTAGGTAAAAAGTAGGTTCAATGCGTTGTTGGCTATTGGTTATTTCCTGTCTTAAAGTCGCCTTGACTTGACTCGACTTTGTTTAATTAATGTATTGCTAACTGGTTCGAGGTAAAACAAAAGCATGCAGTCAAACTCCTTTTTCCTAATAGATTTGATTTACAATACCTCTGTCTCTCACACTAAATTTCGCACTCAAGTTTTTGGCGAACAGCAATGATAGATGCAGTCTCTTGAATAGCATTTCGTTCAATACCCGTCTTGGTAGTATAGTACATATAGCATGTAATCGCATGACAGAGGCGGAACAACTTAAATGCAAGGAGCCGAGCCAACCTAATGTGATAATCCATTTAATCTGCCTACTTGAATGTGATAATTAACAACCTAACAACCCAGCATGTATCGTCACACAATTGTAACCACGGATATGGATCTGAGAAATTGGATTGCTCATGATTACGAAACAGCAATTTAGATACTCCATACTGACATGTATCTAACAACAAATCACGGCAAATCAAAGCTCTTAATTGCCACCAGCGTTGAGCGCGTCAGTGGGGCTTTAGAGACCAACAACAGCTGGCATGTGAATCGTAACTTCTTCAACAAGCAACATAAGAAATTCAGATAAAAAGTGAACGAACGAAAGGCAAAGAGGCCAAGAAAGACTAAATCTCAGTGACGAATGCTCTTTGTTGTGTCGCTCAAATAAGTCGCCACAATCGCAATCGGCCGCGAGAAGAATCAATTTGACTGTCAGCTGAAACTGGAACCCTTTTACTCTCGAATGCGTTCGACCATCGTCAAGATCGAAACGCGCATGGTATGTGTGGATCTCGAGGTGTTTCACTTTCCTTCAGTGACATGCAGTTGGATTGTGGACTCGTACGAGAGGCTAATTTTGGCAAATTTCTTGGCGAAACCGGTTACGAATGTTTCTTATGGCATTGGGAGCACCTTGAAAGGTTTGGACATTTCGATTCACAGCTTACGTCATAAGGTTTCGCACAAAGCCATTCAAAAGTCTTCTTTTCTGTCAGATACATAGATATTTGCCAATATACTTAAGTACGCTTGTACCCATGTGTACCCATGTGTTATATAATCACCTGTCTGACGAAAGCCTTCTGCTTACTTGACATTTGAATTAAGTTATTTCAAAGTGACAGTGATGGTGTCAGTCTTTTGTTCTTGACTGATTGAGTCATATGAGTATACCTTCAGACGGGGCAAAACCAATGTTATGTGACACTTTGATTCAGTGACTCAACGTAATCGGAGATTTTTTGGGAAGACCGTGGCAGAGGTACATATGTATTTCTTGGTCAGCGATGATACATGGTCGGGTTTAACGATAACAGATACATGTGTGCCATACTGTCGACCTTTTGAATAAAGCTTTCCGCGAAGATGTGGATTTGAACTGTTACTTCAACTGACTCTTATAGCACCCAGGGCTATAAGCAGACAATTTGTTTTTGTTTTTCATTATTTTTTTTGAAATTTCAATCATAGAGTAACCTAATTGACTATACATTGGCTTCTGACTACTTCACAGATGTCGAGCGAGCGAAGTTAAAATCGCATGATCTCTGACATCGAGAGTTTATTACCGAAAGGCATGCTATAATGCATTCGATATAGTTTTTTTGTGAAACACTGCCAATTTAAAATTCATCTAGGAGTGTAATGCTGTATGTGTAATATCGTAGGAGATTGGGTTTTTTTTTTGGTTTTTGGATGTATAATATTGGATAGGCAACTCAGAGTCGAATTTAGTAATTTTCGTGGGCTAAGGTCGAATATATTTGTTGCATAGTCCACACCGGTCTTTCTAAACACCAGCTGTTTTGATTAGTGGTTAAGTTTAAGCTACCTGGGTACCATTTAGTAGTTGCCAGAAAATTACAAAAGAGTATTCAATTTGTATCCAGGTTGATGTATTCGTGATTGCCGTTAAACGTTAACTACGACTACGTTTTAAGTGAACCATACGGAGAGTAAAATTTCTCGACCCTGCTGGCTGATATCACATATGATTTTATCGTCCGATACTGCAATGAACGCTGACCAGGTAGGCCGGTGGGCCCTTTGCGTTGTTATGAGGGGGGGTCGACCCCTAATACACGCACGCTGGATCTCCAGGCCACTCGATCCTCCGCCATCGACTCTAACTCATTGGGAGCTATGCCCAAGCGCACCCAGGCGAGTTTTTGGACTTGGTCCAACCACCTCGTTCTGGATCTGCCAAGCGGTCGCCTGCCTGATGGTATTGCAGCCAAGGCACGCTTCGGAAGTCGTGATGATGGCGACATTCGTCTAACGTGACCAAAGCATAGCCCTTTCCGTTCGGAGAAGCAGCTGCCCAACATTGAGCTCCCCGCGCACTGCCCACAACAGCACGAATAAATCTCACTTCGGCAGCTGGTATTCGGGATCTTATTCTTTCGGTTAATACCTAAATTTCATGAGTTAAAAACCGCTAACTTGGCTTTGACACCAAGCTCGGTCTTCCTGATTACAGATCTTCAAAGCTGTTTCAAAATTTACCCAGCTTGGCCAATCCTGCAGGAAAGCTCAGTATTACTCCTCCCTACACTCGTGAAGAAGACCCCGAGATACTCAAACTTCTCCACCTGCTTCAATGGGACTCAACTAACGTATAGAGTGCGTTGGACAGGTGTTCTGGAAATAGCCATAATCTCGGATTTGTCAACCCTCATTCCAGCATCAGCACTTACGGCCACAAACCTATTTAGCGCGCGGTGGAGCTCCGTCTGGGAAGATGTGAGGACAACTAAATCATCTGCAAATAGAAGATGGCTTACGCTCAACTCACCCAATGTGAAACACTCCTCGCCTCGACTGCGCTGCAACATCCAGTCCATATATGTAATTAAAAGGAGAGGTGACAAGACACACCCTTGACGAAATCCAACCCCCACGGTGAAAGGTGTTGATTTACTTCCGTTAAGCCGAACGTAGCAGCTACAGTTTGTGTATAGAGACTGAATGGCCCTCAACCATCAATACCATTTTCCTGCAGAACACCCCAGAGTTTACCTCGAAGAACTCGGTCATACACTTTTTCGAGTACCATTCTTAGAGTGAAAAGCTGTTCATCCCCTATCCTGGATTCGACCATAGCTCTAGAACGTGCCTTCAACACCTTAGCGTAGGCTTTATCGGGGACACTTAAAAGAGATATGCCCTATAGTTGGAGCCCTCTTTTTTCTCCCTCTTTTTGAAAAGAGGGACAATCACCCCAGTCTGCCAATCCCTAGGCGTCTCACCGCATTCCCAGGCCATCTTAATAACACGAGAGAGCCATATTACTTTCTCTTTACCCATTGCCTTAAGCATTTCTGGCCGAACTTCATCTACACCGGCGGATTTGCCAACTTTTAGCTATTCAATCGCTAAAATGGCTTCCTCCACTGTTGGACTATTCTCCGCCCCATTCAAGACTATAGATTTTCGTGCAGCCTAAACCTGGCTAACGAAGCGCAAAACCCCTCTGGATGACAAAAAGGAGACCTGCCTCGGAAACTGCCTACCCTGGTGTGCCAGGGCCCCATTCGGAGCTAGGTCTGAATGGTGGCAGTATGCGAGCGTCGGGCTTAGCCCGAAGAAGTCACGAGCAACCCGCCGTGGGCTCCTGAGCCATGACGGTGGTGGAGGAAGATGGACGCCATGCATTAACCAGTGCATGCGGGGAGTAAAGGGCAACAGACATCCATTTTGTACTTCTTACGAAATAAAGAAGGTCAGTTATGCTTAACCGCTGAGCGTCGGTCAAATCGTTAAGGAAGTAAGATCGAAGGTAATGTTACCTACTATGACAGAGTAGGACAGGCGGACATTCGCAGAACAGGTGTTGAATGTACTCAACCTCCTCTTCGCCTAGTTTTTGTGGACTGCCAATAAGACAGTGACCACTGATGACACCAACGATTATACTCATGTCAGTTCGTTTTAGGGAGATTAGTCCCGTGATGCGCTGTTGATCAAGTCGTGGCCAGATTTGCCTGGTAATTAGGCAAATATGTCATTGGGTCGATCTCAGGTTCATCTCAGCCATGGCTTCATTCATTAGCTCTTATTAAATTGCTGCTAGTGGTGTACCAGTGAGGGCGCAGTGGTTAGTGTGTTGGTTTCAAGGAGTTCGGATCCCGAAAACACCAACGCCATCTCATGTTTATTTCGTGGCGTCGCTCCTCGGCGGGTTACTAGCAATACCCTCCATAGTATACTTGCCTTGAATAAGCTTCTCGACTCACGCCGTTCGGAATCGGCAATAAACTGTAGGTCCCTTCCACCTGTGTGAATAAATAAATCACACACAACATGGGAGATTGAGAGAAGCTTGGCTCTCGGTCCTTTATGGGCTGTAACGCAAACAAACATACAGCTGGGACATTCGGCATAGGTTCTGTCTAAGAGTCGTGGAATTCTTCTTTGAGTCGATCGTCCTTTTCTTCGTTTGGGGCGTGAGCGCATATCAAGCTAATATTTCCAAATTTAGCTTTGATGTGGATTGTTATGTTACATCCCGAAAGCTTCAGATTTTTTGCATCCGGATAAGCGCTGTTTGTTCTCCTTGTAGCAGTTCCCGTTGTAGATGTCGCAGTTTTTCATCCATCTTTTGCCTGGTCCATCCCATCGCACTTCTTGGACTGCAGTTATAACTGCAGTTGAGGATCGGCTTCAATTTATCGCCTGCACCCGGTCTGTTAAGGGACCGCACATTCCAGGTGCATAATCTCAAGTCATTTGCAGGGGTCGTCAGCTTTGTATCCGTCCGTGTCCGAGGCTTGCGGTTGTTTCGGAACAGGTGGATTTATACGTGATAGGGATATTACCCCTAAGAACAACCCCCAACCTGGAGGGCCAGGTTCCTCTTTCCCCAGGAACAAGGGGTTGGGTCGCTGCACACATTGGTTCACTACCTGGCGGTTGCCAGGGCAGCTATCCATGGAAGGCCACGCAGAGGCTATGTGTCAACTTGGATTGAGCAGGGACAGAGATCGAAGCTGATGTTTGCCATGTTAAACGCGATCAACTTCTCCGATCTATTGAAATGGTAAGGGTCTGACTACCCAAATTAGTGTTTATGGGAATTTTTATTTTTTATTTTCAAAGTGCCAAATTTCTATTCCGGAAGTTGGAATTTATTAAGCACTCCTAAAGGAGTCGTGCAAGACTTGTCTCGTTTGAAGACTAGTCACATTTACTGATTATGCCTCTAACTGCCATATTTCCAACGGGTACAGCCGTCTTGAAGATTGTATGATTCCGTGTTGCGTAACAATTCAATAAGCCGTTCAATCTAAATGCAATCACAAATATGAATAGAAAGTCAACATTACTGAGTGCTTGGTCAAAACGTCTACTATGCAACTGGTCACATGACAATAAATTTTAATGGACAACCATAAGAGGCCGAAAAACAACAAAAAAAAAACAAAAGAACGCAACCCATGTGGCTTATCGCCGGGGGCTGTGTAAAATACCTTAACCGTCAATTCAATCGATAAATGCAATGCTTGCGTCCCCGATTATAGACAACGGCGTGCCGCCTGTCACCCGTCAACTTTACTCCAAGCGACATGTTTCTCGTATTTCGGCTCGAGCCACTTTCGAAAATTGTCACTTTACGTTACAGGTGGTCAATCGGCAACATTTCTCACCATCTCCTTAGCCGGTATGAACGAAATTTTATTTGCGTTTCATATGAATCCTTCAGATATATTGCTACTAATAGATGTGTGCTTGTCGTTCCACGTCCAGGTGCCAGGTGCTTTGGTTCAAGTGAGCAACTTCTGTCAACAGCACGAAAAACGCAATTGATTGCTTTCTAATGACTTCCTCTTTCATCGAGGAAGCGTGCGCATAATTACGCGAGTGTCAACAGAAAAAAAAAATTCACAGATAAAAGCACGGAGCGTAATGAGCAGAAACCTGAAGAAATTAAAACGCGTTTAGTCTCACAGCTTAGTGGGGCTCAATTGCTCGCGATATTAGTTTGCATACTATCGACCTGATATTGCATGTCGTGTCAGTGTTCTGAGTGTACTTGAGATACTGCAAAACAGAAAACAAATCTAAATGACTAAGTGCTTTGGCTTCAACCTCCCGAATGAAATTGAAAAGGCCTGTTCGAACTGCAATCCTTTTGTATATACCCTAGTATCCATAGACTCACTACCGCGATACACTGTGGTGCACGAACGACATGCATTCGGTAGATGTGAAAAAGAATTGAAACACAACAAAATAGTTCATGAAATCCATTACGCAACTTTGGTTTTTTGTCGTCACCTAGATACTAGATATCCATGGTGGAGGTGACCCAGTGCTTTTGGCTCTTAGTTGGCGGCCTGGTTGCTGGGATATTTACGTTCGTAGCGAGTGAATATGCCCGTACGAAACCGAGTAGGGGAATTCGGAATTCTTAAAATGGCACATTCGAGTCGTTGTTGTTTGTCTTCGTACAAGGTAAAGCGGCTTGGTTGATTGGTACCCTGGCTATTTGTAACTTTGTGAAAAGATCTTAATTGGAAGGTGACGGTTTAGGACGTGGAACGAAATGTAATGAGTTAGATGTAACTTTTTTGCGTTTAGCTAAAAACCTTAAGCGGATCGGTACTCCTTACTACCAATTTTGATGTTGCTTTCACAGAAGTTACAGACTATGTCCAGGCCACTTGAGAAATGGCTTGAGTGTTGGATCCTAAAGTGAGGGTTTCCACTAACCATAGGTTTATTCCATTTACATATCAGATCAAGGTAGTATAGTGTATTTCAATGCATATCATTAAAAAGGTCTGAATCTTATAATTGCTGGGATATTGCTTGGCATTAGCATATGACAATGACATCCGTCCCAGGTTACTATGGGTGTCTGAGTGCTACTGCTACGTAATCGAATGCAGTTAGTGTGGGATTGTTAACCAGTTTTTGCAGCAGGTCGTGAAAGGTACGTGTAAAACTACGCTTCCTCAGTAGAAGTATTTCTGAAACATCGTTAGGCACCAGGCCACAATTTACAGTGTCAATGGGCAACTTGAAATCTTTAACCTCTAAGACAGAAACCTTTTCTAATACGGAAGCGTTAATATAGAATGTCAATGTCAGAGACTGGAGCATTATGGGCACTTATAACGTATGAGCTTAGGAGTGTAACATCCGTTGGGCAAAATTTGAAAGAATTTGACCGATCGTTTTAAAAAGCGAGGTCGCCGTCTGGGGTGATTAATTATTAGACTTAAATAAGTTGGTAATATGTAGACAGTGAACAGCCGATAATACTGGCTTTTTACTAGCTGTGAACAGATAGTAACCATCATTATTAGTCTTAAAGTTTAAGAGGCAATATCGGGGCTATAGATTGGATGCGGCATCAGTGAAATGCGTTTTTCGCCATAAGCTCTTGCACAATCAATGAGGAATGCAGCGGCGCGTTGCCGCAATGCAATACCCAGATCTTCACTCTCAACCAGGTTTGATCTTTGAAACTAACACACTTATTAATGCTAAAAGTATAACCTCCTCACCAATCTTGATGAAAAAGCGAGAATTCTCCATTATCATTCTGCACAACCAGATGAGTTTGGCAGCAATGTCAAAACATGAGCCTCCTGGTTCGAGAAGAAGTGGAAGACCGAACCTCCGGTATAAAGATTCAAGTAACCGCGATTGGAGGAGGGCGCCGTGGCGCAGTGGTTAGTATGTTGGATTCTGCCGTACGATGAGCAAATTCGGATCCCGGTAACACCATCGCCATCGAGTGTTAACACCGCCAAGGAGGGTGTATGGGCAAAACCCCCCGTAGTATACTTGCCATGAAAAAGCTTCTCGATTAAAGCCGTTCCGAGTCGGCATTAAACTGTAAGTCCCTTTCACCTGTGTCAAATATAGATCGCATATAACATGGATAATTGAGAGAAGTTTGACTCTGGTCCTTCAGGGGCTGTAACGCCACCAAAGAAGAAGAATCGCGGATGAAAGACAACTTGGTCTTGATAACTGAAAGCAGCGTTCCGGAGACCGTCAGGGATGGAAGGCAGCTATAGCTCAGGCTCAGATTCCTGTGACTTCGTGGGCATTAAAAACACAGGGCCCCATACACCTTAGCAGCAGATACAGAAGGCCATGCTAATTTATAGACAATTCTATTTGCGTTAGGTATAACAACCAAAACGATTACGTACTTACTTATCAGGCCAGCGATCCATGGAGGATCTGAGCCTGAGCTATAGCTGCCTTCCATTCTTGACGGTCCCGGGCACGCTGCTTCCAGTTGTCAAGACCAAGATGTCTTACATCCGCGATTACTTGGTCTTTATACCGGAGGTTCGGTCTTCCTCTTCTTCTCGAACCAGGAGGCTCGGAGTCGAAGACCCTCTTAGCTGGAGCGTTGATGTCCATGCGCTCGACGTGGCCGAGCCAGTGTAGTCGACGGATCCTTGCCTTCCGGACTACATCCACATCTTGGTACAGCTCGTAGAGTTCGCGGTTGTGTCTTCTACTCCATTCGCCTTCCTCACAGACAGGACCAAATATCCGGCGCAGAATTTTTCTTCCGAAGGAACCCAAAATCAGCTCCGCTGTCCTGCTTATCGTCCAGCTTTCGGCTCCGTACAGCAAGACTGGCAGAATGAGCGTTTTGTAAAGCATGACTTTGGTCTTTCGAGTGAGGAGTTTTGACCCCAGTTGTTTGGACAAGCCGAAGTAGCAACGGTTGCCAAGGGCGATTCTATGCCGGATCTCCACTGTGGTGTCATTTGTGGAATTTACGTTTGCCCCGAGGTAGACAAACTCCTTAACTACCTCGAAATTGTAGCAGCCAATTGTTATATTTTGTCCCAGGTGGTGAGCGACGGATTGGTTTTTGCTTGACAGCATGCATTTCGTTTTGTCCTCATTGATCTTAAGACCATCTCGTTTCGCCTGTTCTTCAATCGCCATGAATGCTTCCACGATGCCACGGCGAGAACACGCGATGATGTCGATATCATCCGCGTATCCTAGCAGCTGGATGGACTTGTAAAAGATAGTGCCTTCCCTGTTGACGCCTGCCCGTCGCACTATCTGCTCCAGCACCAGGTTGAAGAAGTCACATGACAGCGCATCTCCTTGCCGAAATCCGGTGCATGTTTCGAATGGTTCCGAGGTCCTAGAACCGAATTGCAAGGTGCATGGCGTGTTTTTTAGCGTGGCGCGACACAACTGGATCAGTTTTACCGGGATCCCGAATTCGGCCATCGCCCCAAACAGTTCTTCACGATGAATGCTGTCGTATGCGGCTTTGAAATCGATGAAAAGATGGTGTGTATCGATTCGAAACTCGTTGGTCTTTTCCAGGATTTATCGAAGTGTGAAAATTTGGTCTGTAGTTGATTTGCCGGGCCGGAAGCCGCACTGGTAGCTGCCGATTAGTGCGGTGCAAAATGGTTTTAGACGTTCACACAATAGCCTAGACAGGATCTTGTATGCGACATTGAGCAGGGATATACCTCTATTGTTCTTGCAAGAGGTAGGATCGCCTTTTTTGTGGATGGGGCATATAGAGCTGGTATTCCAGTCGTCGGGCATACTTTCATCTTCCCAAATTCTGCAGATGATTTGGTGCATGCTCCCTGCCAGAACATCGCCGCCAGCCTTGAAGAGCTCTGATGGCAAGCCACCTGAGCCTGCGGCCTTGTTGTTCTTCAGCTGTGCCGACTTCTTCGATGCTGGGTGGGAGGACTACTTCAGCGGCTGGAGTTGAGATTTCCTCGGTCCCTACCACTCTCCCTTGGTCATGCTCGTTAAGCAGCTGCTGGAAGTACTGCTTAAATACATCCACTATTCCCTGCGGGTCGGTGACAAGATTACTCTCGCAGTTTCGAAGAGCCAGGGTGCCCTTTTTGAAGCCTCCTGCAAGGCCTTTGGCTTTCTTGTAAAAGGCTCGTATTTTATGTTTATCCCTAGACTCCTCGATATCCTTGAGCTGGGAGGCTGCGAATATTCTTTTCTTTTGTCGGAGTAGTTTTTTCTCCTCCCTTCTTCTGGCTCGGTACTCTTCTTGCAGGGCAGCCCTGGCTTTCCTCTGCAGCGCCTTTAGGTACGTATCCTAAGGCGGTTTCGGCTACTTCCTGAATGGCTGAGCGGCAATGCAGCCACATATTATTGGCATTTGTGTTCGACGTAGGCATACCGTAGAGTCTTTCGCTCAGCTGCTCCCTGTAGGCTCTGGCAACCTCCAGTGTGCTCAGGCGCCCAATGTCGAACCTCCTCCTGATGGGCTGGTGCAGCTTTCTGACATTGGACAGTCGAGCTCTGAATCTTGCTGCTACGAGGAAGTGGTCAGAGTCGACGTTTGCCCCTCTGAATGTTCGCACATCCAGGATGTTTGACGAGTGCCTTGCGTCAATGAGCACATGGTCGATTTGGTTGGCGGCTCGACCGTCCGGTGATCGCCAGGTTGCTGTGTGGATTCGCTTGCGAGGGAATCTTGTTCTACTTATCACCGCATTACGAGCTGTCGCAAAGTCAGCGAGTCGGAAGCCGTTATCTGTTGTTGTATCGTGGAGGCTGTGCTTTCCGATCACTCCGCCAAGGGTGTTTTCCTTACCGATTTTGGCGTTGAAGTCCCCGAGCACGATTTTTACATCGTACTTCGGACGAGCTCCGGAGGCGTTGTAGGCGTTGTCCAGGAGGTCATAGAAGTCTTCCTTGATAGGGTCTTCAGCCTCGTCGGTAGGGGCGTGTGCACATATAAGGCTGATGTTATAAAATCTGCCTCTGATGCGGATCACAGCCAGGCGATCACTTATAGGTTTAAAGTCGATGACCTTCGACCTTAACCGCTTTTCCACGACAAATCCGCATCCCTGTAAGTGCAACCTTTTGTGACAGCTGTAATAAATGTCGCAATTTTTTTTCCTAATCATACCGTTTCCTATCCAGCGTGTTTCCTGGACCGCAGGAAATAAAACGATGCGTGGGCCTTATTGCGTCGCAACATTACACGGACTGTCAAACGTTTCATTATCTAAGGGCCCTTTGCAACCTTCAAACTTGTCCAACGCCAGGACGGTCTGTCTTTCTTTGTCTTTTATTTCCAACCGCCACTAGACAGACTCCAAATAGCAAATCTTGAAATGAAAAAATCATTTCAAAACGTTAATGGTATTAACGAAATCTATCGCCTCATTTGTCAGTACCAAATTAACAAATTAAAATATTCACCACATTAGCGAGGAGTCTTGCACGCACTTAACGAGACATTCGAGCGGGGAACCAAAACCCGATTGCCTCACACGGTCTCATTAGCCAAGCAGAAAGGTGAGATGGAATGCAAATCCAATGTTTACGACTAAGATTGATTTCGATCTCGACAAGGCTTAGACCATCTCTGCGCCAAAACCCGGCAACTATCAATCTTTTATTAATTGCTTTTCGAGGTGTTTACTAACTCCACCTTTTCACGGCTTAAACGTTTCCAAACATGCTGTGAGCATCTCATTTAGCTTAAATTGCATGAGAGCGTCCAACTACGGCCACCAACGTACTCAATTGTGTTGAACCAGTTGGAAGCCGGCTTTGTTGACGGCAGCTCGATATGCATGGCGGTCATTGGCGAGATTATGCAATAAATGCGGTGTTTCGTTTGGGGATTGTGCCATGTTATGACACTTGGCGTGACGCTATCACCATTGTTACGAGTACATGAGCGCCGAGCTTAAGTTGCGCTTTCGATACACACGTCTTGATTGCTTTCTTTTTCCTCATTGTTTACGACGGACGCGTGTAATGGAACTATTTTCATATCAGATGCGATCGGATTGAACGCTAAAACCTGAGATAATTACTAAAGTGGAAATTTTAAAATTACTGTTGCATGCATCTATCAGATTCGGAGTATTCAGTGGCTTTTCGGATTTAGCTGATTGGTAATGAAATGACTGTATTGAATGGTTACGTTTATGTAAGGAGTTGAATTCAATGAAAAGCCTTATTTGGCAACGAGGTCTTAAAGTCGTAAAAACAGCTCTTTCGATATGTAGATATCTGTACCCTTTGCAGGGGAACTGAACCAGGTTGCATTGAACTTGGAGAATGTAGTGTGACGGTAATGTCTTTATAAGTGGAACCGTGGGTCTTTGAAATGATTACCGTGTTCGTTTGTGATGAAATTCTAGCTCGCATTGAATTTCTCCACTTTCGAGTTTACATAAAAAGAAGCTTCTCATGAGAAATGACAGCATTATCAAGCGAAACGCGGTCTGTGGATAGGGATCAACTTCTTGATCGCCATGGCAAGTGGAGAATGGATGCAACGGTATATCTTCTTTTTCTTAGCGGGCGCTACAGTTCGGAGTGAACCTGGGCCTCAACCAACATGCCCCTCCATCTAGCACGATCTTTTGCTAGCCTTTTCCATTGCCGCACCCCCAGTTGGCCAAGGACCTTTTCCACCTGTGCGCCATCTTAAGTGCGGCCGTCCTCTGCTTGTTCGTCCCTCGAGGTTGGATTCAGAGACTCTCCGAGCTGGAGCTGTGGTGTCCATGGCCCAGCCATCCTAGGCGTTGAATCCGTAAACGTCTGACTCGGCTCATGTCGCTGTACAGCCCGTAAAATTCGTGGTTGAATCTTCTCCTCCATCCCCCGTCTGCGTTTATAGGCCCAAAAATCACACGCAAAATCTTTCTCTCGAACCGACCAAGGGCCTCCTCATCCGCTTTTGATAGTGTCCATGCTTTTGCGCCGTACAATAGGACCGGGATGATAAGGGTCTTATATAGAGCCAACCCTGACGTTCGGGAGAGGGCTCTATTACTCAGTAGCCTCCTCAGCCCAATGAAACAGCAATTGGCAAGAGTGATTCTGCGTTTGATTTCGGAACTGATGTCGTTGTTCCAGGTCACTGCGGAGCCAAGGTAGACGAAGTCCTTAACTACCTCGAACTTATATTTGCCCTCGTTTACCGTCAAACCAATTTTCGCCGCCTCCATCTCAATACTCGCAAACGCCTCATTGACATCTCGCAGTGATCTCCCTATTATGTCAATATCGTCGGCGTATGCAAGGAGTTGCGAGGATTTGAAATAAATTGTGCCTCTTGTATTGGCCAGTGATTTTTGCGCAATCATATCCAATATGATGTTGAAGAAATCACACGACAGCGCATCGCCCTGCCCAATATCCTTTTTTGACATCAAAACTATCGGTAGGGTGTTCACCGATTCGGATGGAGCAGCGAGCATTCTCCAAAGTCATCCTGCATAGTCTGACGAGTTTAGCAGGTATGTCAAAGGTAGACATAGCGTTGTATAGCTCATCTCTAATTACGCTGTCGTATGCGGCTTTGAGGTCGACATATAGGTGGTGAGTGTCGACTTGTAATTCATTGGTTTTATCCAGGATCTGCCGTAGTGTGAAGATTTGGTCGATGGTGGACTTCCCTGGCCTGAATCCGCACTGATAAGGACCTATCAGCTTATTTACAAAAGGCTTCAGGCGTTCACATAAAACACATAAAATGGCAGAGAAGATTTTGTAGGCGATGTTAAGGAGACCTATTCCTCTATAGTTGGCGCAATCAGAGGGGCCACCTTTCATGTGGATCGGGCATACGATGCTGAGACTCCATTCATCGGGCATGATTTCCTCTGACCATATCTTACAGATGTGCTCGTGCATACTTCTAACCAGGACAGCTCCAGCTGCTTTGAAGAGCTCAGCTGACAGTCCGTCTGCGCCAGCAGCTTTATTCGACTTGAGCTTCGATATAGCAATCTTAACTTCGTCGAGGTCAGGGGGACAGAATTCTCTGCGGTCTTCGTCGATTAGAAATGGATCATTCTGCCTGACAGCGGTATATTGACTAACATCGCCGTTATACAGTCTGCAGAAGTGGTTTTTCCATATTCTCAGCATCGACTGCGATTCTACTACTAGATGTACATTCTCATCCCTGCAGGCTTCCGTTCTGGCTTTATTACCTTGGCATGTTCGCTTTATCTGTTGATAAAACATTCGAACGTCACGCCTGCAACGGTATATATGAATATAAATTCTGAATGCACAATTCAAATCTTTAGCTTGAAAGTGCTGACTTGATGAAATAAAGTAAAATCTCGCTGATCAACCGTCAGGTGTTGAATTACCTTGAATCGCGTAAACTCTTCAATGACGGACAGTATGGTAAAGCATTTGACAGGGTTTGGCACGAAGCCCTTTTGTCGAAGATAAGTACTCTCGGGATCGATGAGTCTCTTCTTCAATGGATTAGAAGTTACCAGCTACCTTCCGAATCATTCAATTCAAGTTATTTTGGACGGACCCAAGTCTGACATCCACTTGCTGGTGTTCCTCAAGGCTCCGTATTATGTCCGACGCTCTTTCTCATTTTTTTTATAAATGATCTCTTGTCCGTTACATCTAATATAATCGTTCACTGCCTTATGACCCTGCCCTTCGGCTGTAAATAACGAGCGGCAGAATATGTTATGCTCAATCAATGCCGACATCGACGGCATAATTTTATGCCCCTAATACCGAGTGCTAAAGGAGACCCCTATAACTATTCCCCTATAGGGGAATAAGTCTCCTTAACATCGCATATAAGATCTTCTCTGCCGTATTGTGTGAACGCCTGAAACCGTTGGGGGATAACCTGAACGGCTCTTATCAGTGTGATTTCAGGCCAGGTAAATCCACAATAGACCAAATATTTACGCTGCGACATTGGAGAAAACCCAGGAATACCAAATCGACATTCCCCACCTCTTCGTCGATTTCAAGGCTGCATATGACAGCGTGTATAGAGATGAGCTATACAAAGCCATGTCTAGTTTTAACATCCCTGCCAAACTCATCCGACTCTGCAGGATGACAATGGAGAATTCTCGCTGCTCCATTAAGGTCGGTAATGAGCAAACCGAGACCTTTGATGTTGAAAAGGGACTTAGGCAAGGCGACGCGCTGTTATGCAACTTTTTCAACATCGTGCTTGAAAAGATCGTGCAAGAGTCACTGGCCAACACAAGAGGTACGACTTATTTCAAGTCTACTCAATTGCTTGCGTACGCCGACGACATTGACGTGATTGGATGGACACAGCGAGACGTCAATGAGGCCTTTGTAAGCATTGAGGTAGAAGCGGCTAAGATGGGTCTCAAGGTTAATGAGGGTAAAACTAAATATCTGCTTTCATCTAAAAGAGGCGGACAACACCGACGTATTGGCCAGAACGTCACCATGGGCGGATATAACTTTGAAGTGGTCAAGGAATTCGTCTACCTTGGCTCACTGATGACCAGCGACAACAACATCAGCGCTGAGATAAAACGCAGAATCACTCTTGCCAGCCGCTGTTTCTTTGGGAAAGGGACGTACAGTTTATTGCCGGTTCCGAACGGCGAAATTCGGTAAGCTTTTCGTGACAATTATACTACAGAGGGTTTTGTCAGTACCCCGCTGAGGAGAAGCACCGTGAAAAACACGTTCGATGACACGTCTGTTGTCGGGATTCGATCTCATCAGAGGCCAACACTCTACCCACTGCGCCACGGCAGTGGCCCTAGTCTATGTGCACAACTGCCAATAAGACAGTGACCAGTGATGACATCAACGATTTTGTTGATGCCGGTTCATTTAAGTTTAGTCCCATTATTCGCTGTCAAGCTGTGGACAGATTTGCCTGGCCATTGCCCTTGGGTCGATCTCAGGTTCGTCTCAGCCATGGCTTGATTCGTTAGCTTTAGTTCAATAGCTGCTAGTGGTGTACCACCTTTGTCATGTTTATTTGTTGAGTCATTCATTATTTGGCGACCATGTCAGCTCTCTCTCATTTCCTGAAATATCGCTATGTCCTGACCCCCCTCAGTACAACATTTAAGAGTAAAGTTAACCATTATCTCCGCTTTTCGTCTTTCCCCGCACTGTGTCGTCAACATTATGAGGTGGCAAACCTGAGTAGACGAGCACTCTTACTTACTTACTTAACGGGCGCTACAGTTCGGGGTGAACCTGGGCCTCAACCAACATGTCTCTCCACCTAGCACGATCTTTCGCTAGTCTTTTCCAATGCCGCACGCCCAGTTGGTTGAGGTCCCCTTCCACCTGTGCGCGCCACCTTAGGTGCGGCCGTCCTCTATTTCTTCGTCCCTCGGGGTTGGATTCAAAGATTCTACGGGCTGGAGCTGTGGTGTCCATTCGCTCTACATGGCCTAGCCATCTTAGGCGTTGGATCCGTAGACGCCTGACCAGACTCATGTCGCTGTACAACCCGTACAGTTCGTGATTGAATCTTCTCCTCCAACCCTCCTCTGTGTTTATGGGACCGAAAATCGAACGCAGAATCTTTCTCTCGAAACGACCAAGGATTTCCTCATCCGCTTAAGGTCTTATATAAGGTCAACTGGTCGTACGAGAGAGGGCTCTACTTCTCAGTTGCCTCTTGAGCCCAAAGAAGCAGCGGTTGGCAAGAGTAATTCTGCGCTTGATTTCGAAACTGGTGTCGTTGTTCCAAGTCACCGCGGAGCCGAGGTATATGAAGTCCTTAACTACCTCGAACTTATATCTGCCAATATGCACGTTCTGTCCAAGACGTCGGTGGTAAATGTCCTTTTTCAATGACAGCAGATATTTAGTCTTGCCCTCATTACCTGCCAAACCAATTTTTGCCGCCTCCATCTCAATACTCGCAAACGCCTCATTGACATCTCGCTGCGATCTACCTATTATGTCAATGTCGTCGGCGTACGCAAGGAGTTGCGAGGATTTGAAGTAGATTGTGCCTCTGTTATTGGCCTGTGATTTTTGCACAACCATTTCCAATACGATGTTGAAGAAATCACACGACAGCGCATCGCCCTGCCTAAATCCTTTTTTGACATCAAAACTATCGGTAAGGTGCTCACCGATTCGGATGGAGCAGCGAGCATTTTCCAAGGTCATCCTGCATAGTCTGACGAGCTTCGCAGGGATGTCAAAAGTAAACATGGCGTTATATAGCTCGTCTCTAATTACGCTGTCGTATGCGGCCTTGAAGTCGACGAATAGATGGTGCGTATCGACTTGAAACTCATTGGTTTTCTCCAGGATCTGCCGTAGTGTGAAGATTTGATCGATGGTGGACTTCCCTGGCCTGAAGCCACACTGATAAGGACCTATCAGCTTGTTTACGAATGGCTTCAGGCGTTCACACAAAACGGCAGCGAAGATCTTGTATGCGACATTAAGGAGACATATTCCTCTATAGTTGGCGCAGTCAAAGGGATCTCCTTTTTTGTGGATCGGGCAAACAATGCTGAGACTCCATTCCTCGGGCATGCTTTCCTCTGACCATATCTTACAGATGAGCCGGTGCATGCTCCTAACCAGCTCACCCCCAGCCGCTTTGAAGAGCTCAGCAGACAGTCCATCTGCGCCAGCAGCTTTATTCGACTTGAGTTTCGACATGGCAATCTCAACTTCGTCGAGGTCAGGATCATTCTGCCTGACGGCGGTATGTTGGTTGTAATCGCCGTTATACAGTCTGCAGAAGTGGTTTTTCCAAATTCTCAGCATCGACTGCGATTCTACTACTAGGTGTCCGTTCTCATCCTTACAGGCCTCCATTCGGGCTTTATAGCCTTGAGACATTCGTTTTATCCGCTGATAAAATCTTCGAACGTCGTGCCTGCAATAGCACCTCTCCAAGTTTTCAATCGCCCGCTTCTCGTGCTCTTTCTTTTTTCTCTTGAGAAGCTTATGTTCCTCCCTTCTCTTAAGCTCATAGAGCTCACGAGCCGCTCTTGTTTTTTTGTGTAGTGAGGCTTTGTATGCCTCCTGCTTTTCCGCATGAATCCTTCTACACTCGTCATCGAACCAGGTGTTTCGTCGTGGTGGAGCTTTAAGGCCCAGCACTTCCGTTGCTGTGCTCTTCAGGGCTTGTTTGCACAGGCTCCATCGTTGCTCTACTGACTGAGTGGAGGATTGAGGTGTATCGGAGAGCTTAAGGGAGACGCGGTTGGCAAAAGCACTGGCGATCTCCGGCGATAGTAGCTTTCCGACGTCATAGCTTGGTGTTCTAACTCTACTCCGCGGTGTTCGTGTTATGCGCTGACGTATCTTGGCTACTACAAAATAGTGGTCTGAATCGATGTTCGCTCCTCGGAAAGTGCGAACATCAAGAATATTGGAGGAGTGTCTGACGTCAGTCGCGATGTGGTCAATCTGGTTGGTGACTGATTGATCTGGCGACCGCCAGGTGCCTTTGTGTATATCGAGGTGGGAAAATCGTGTGCTGGCTACAAGAAGATTTCGCCCCGTTGCAAGGTCGATCAGCCTATGTCCGTTATCGGATGTGGTGTCATGTAGGCTGTGTTTGCCGATGACCCGCTCAAAGATGCTTTCTTTACCCAGCTTAGCGTTAAAATCTCCTAGTATGATTTTGGTATCATAGCTGGGGCATTTGGTATATGTTCTGTCTAGGAGATCAAAGAAATCATCTTTGATTGAGTCATCCTTGTCTTCCGTGGGGGCATGGACGCATATGAGGCTGATGTTACAGAAATTTGCCTTGATGCGGATCGTTATGAGGCGTTCACTCACATACTGGAAACTTAGGACTTTATGTCTTAGTCCACCTCGAACAACAAATCCGCATCCAAACAATCGTTGCCCTCTCTCCCTATAGCAGTCGCCGTAGTAAATATCGCAGTTTTTCATCCGCTTTATACCCGGTCCATTCCATCGCATTTGCTGGATGGCGGTTATGTCCGCTTTATAGGTCCTTGTTTGTTTTTTGTTTTCTTATAGGGTCGTCAACATAGATCCGTTCCGTTTTATTATCCGAGGCTGTTTTGGGTTTCTGAGCAATTAGTGGTTTTACGGTTATGGTTCGCTAGACCATAGCCCAACCGACACTAATCCTGTTTGGTGGCGCAGGATACTCGCCATTCGGCCTCTTCCGTCAGTAATTTCCCTTTTAAGGAAATTTCCAGATGGCACCACGAGGAGGTGGAAGTAGGACCTGACTAGCAGAGCTGCAAGATGTTCGGCTGCAGAGGCTCTTACTCGCTTTTTGTCGGGCCAGCATCCGTCGGCAGATGCTACCCCTACGAGGCCTTTGCTAGTCCTTCACCATCCCAGAAATTATAGACGAGCACTCAGTCTACTATAAAAAAAAACAATAATTACTAAAGCACGAAATCTTTCAAACCTTGACATTGACAGTGGCATCGAGATATCGTACGATACGCCGGCTACCGGCGGCGGCGCTACCGGCGTCAACAAAAACTTTTAATTAATTTCGATAAAACTTGCCAAAGGCTAAGTGAGCTTAAGTGAAGAGGAGATTCATTGCAATCTCGCCCATCCATCACCATCGAAAACCAAGAGATACGTATATCAATCAATGCAT
This sequence comes from Eumerus sabulonum, assembly GCA_951905685.1. Lineage (NCBI taxonomy): Eukaryota > Metazoa > Arthropoda > Insecta > Diptera > Syrphidae > Eumerus > Eumerus sabulonum. Next base: position 238,382,491 of record OX645060.1, read on the forward strand.
AAAACACTTTCGATTTGAATATATCAGATTGAGGAAAAAATCAATTATCATTTGAACTCGATGTAAGAAGCTAGCATGCATTGACCTCAGTGTAGTTAAGCTGAATTTGGTTGACCGGTTCCGTTGGAGCAGAAGCTTCCTTAGAGTGACGTTGATGTTTCTATTTTTTTTTCTTTCACTTGAAGTCACCGAAGTCGCTGAAATCGAATTCAATAAACGTCATATACGTCAAACCTTTTAAAGAATTAATTTGAGCTTTAGGTTACTAATTTAGCCTAATTAGTCATCGTAATCACAGATTTCAAAGTATTGTTCTTCAATATTTATATAAATTCAGTTGACTTCTTACGTATTGACGTCTTCAAAGAGTTCAGCTGAATGAATGACTTGACGAACTGTAAAGGCTTTAATAGCTTAAAAGGATACTGACTTCTTAAAAAAATAAACAAGAATTTGATGAGCTTCAGTCTCCCCAGAAGCTTAAAATATGTGAATGACTTCAATGACTTCGAAAACTTACTTCAGAAGACTTCACAGTCTCAATTCATTTCTGGTGATCTCAATGATCTTACGTATTGAAGTCTTCAAAGAGTTCAGCTGAATGAATGACTTCACGGACTCTAAAGGCTTCAATAGCTTAAAAGGACACTGACTTCTTAAAAAATAAAGAAGAATTTGATGAGCTTCAGTCTCCCCAGAAGCTTCAAAAATGTGAATGACTTCAATGACTTCGAAAACTTACTTCAAAAGACTTCACATGCTCAATTCATTTCTGGTGATCTCAATAGATTCATAAACAGAACGGGTACTTTCAATCCGTTCGTCATGTCATGAACCCTAAGATTTAGTTCAGTGTACTTAATGAAGTGCAAGGGTGACTTCAGGTGGCCCCACTGACTGCAAAAAGCCTCACTGACGCCTATCTACTTATAACTTTACAAACGTGTTGCACCGTAAAAGAAAAACCTGCCTGTTTTAAAACATTGGACATTTTATGGTTCTTAGAAATTTGAATGACTTAAAGTATGATGAAGATGACAACGGACTAAAAAAGGCCTCGTAGGGGTAGCATCTATCCAACGGATGCTGGCCTGCTAAAAAGCGAGAAGAGCCACCGCAGACGAACATCTTGCTGCACTGTTAGTAAGTTCCATCCCCACCTCCTCGTGGTGTCATCTAGAGATTTCCTACGGAAATTGCAGACGGGGAAGGGCGAATGGCCTCCTGCGCCAAAAAACAGGATTAGTCGGTTGGGCTTCGGCCTAGTAAGCCGTAGCCGTAAAAAACTACGAACTCCGAAACAACCAAAAGCGCATAAAACGGATCGAATTAATGTTGACGACCCTTGCAAAAAAAGGAAAAACGACAATGATCTTCGGCTCTTTACGTGCAATGTTAGGTCCCTAAATAGGCCACGTGCAGCCGAACAACTTGCGGACGCCCTAGACCGCTATAAAGCGAACACAACCGCCATCCACAAAATGCGATGGAATGGACCGGGTATAAAGCGGGTGAAAAACTGCGACATGCTATATGGAGAGAGGACAACGATTGTTTGGATGCGGATTTCTTGTTCGAGCTGGACTAAGGCAAAAAGCCCTAAGCTTTCGGCATGTGAGCGAACGCCTCATAACAATCCGTACCAAGGCTAAATGTTTTAACATCAGCCTGATCTGCGTCCAAGCCCCCAAGGAAGACAAGGATGACTCAAACATAGATGAGTTCTACGATCTCCTATACAGAACTTATGTCCAATGTTTCAACTTCTCCTTTTTAACGGGCGCTACAGTTCGGGGTCAACCTGGGCCTCAACCAACCTGCCCCTCCAACTAACATGATCTTTTGCTAGCCTTTTCCATTGCCGCACACCCAGTTGGCTGAGGTCACCTTCCACCTCTGTGCGCCATCTCAAGTGGCTGTCCTCTGCTTTTTCGTCAGCTATGTCCCAGCTATGACATCGAAATTGAACTAGGAGACTTCAATGGTAAGCTGGGTAAGGAAAGCATATTTGAAGGAGTCATCGGCAAACATAGCCTACACGACACCATATCCGATAACGGACACAGGCTGATTGACCCTGACGGAGCGAAATCTCCTTTTAGCTAGTACGCGCTTCCGGCACCCCGAAATACACAAAGACACCTGGCGATCGTCAAATCAATCAATCACTAACCAGACTGATCACATCGCGATCGACGTCAGACACTCCTTCACTATTCTTGATGTTCGAACTCTCCGAGGAGCTAACATCGACTCGGATCACTTTCCTATAGTAGCCAAGATGCGCCTACGGATATCATGAACGCAGCGCTTTTACCGATCGTGTCCCCCTCAAGGTCTCCAATACACGTCCACCCTTCACGCTGCCAATAGAACAGCAATGGAACCTTTGCAAACAAGCCCTGAAAAGCACTGCATTTGAAGTTTTGGGTTTCAAGGCTCCACCACGAAGAAACACCTGGTTCGATGACGAGTGCAGGAGGATTCATACAGCGAAGCAGGATGCATATAAGGCCTCGCTGCATAAAAGAACAAGAGCAGCTCGTGAGCTCTACGAGTTAAAATGAAGGTAGGAGCTTAAGGTTCTCAGAAGAAAGAAGAAAGAGCACGAAGAGCGCGCGATTGATGATTTGGAGAGGGGTTACTGCAGGCGTGACGTTCGAAAGTTTTATTAACAGATAAGGCGAACATGCCGAGGTTATAAAGCCAGAACGAAAGCCTGTAGGAATGAGAACGGACACCTAGTAGTAGAATGGCAGTTGATGGTGAAAAACCATGTCTGCAAACTGTATAACGGCGATGTTAGTCAATATACCACTGTCAGTCAGAATGATCCATTTCTTAACGACTAAGATTGCAGATAATTACGTCCCTCTGACCTCGACGAAGTTAAGATCGCCATATCGAAACTCAAATTGAATAGAGCTGCTGGCGCAGATGGACTGCTGAGCTCTTCAGGGCAGCCGGAGATGACCTGGTAAGGAGCATGTGCTAGCTCATCTGCGCTATAGAGGGAGACCGGGATGATTGTATAGCGCAACCTTGGTCTTTCGAGAGAGGGCTCTACTTCTCAATAGCCCCTTGAGCCCAAAGAAGCAGCGGTTGGCAAAAGTTATTCTGCGTTTTATCTCAGCGCTGGTGTCGTTGCTGCTTGTCACTATCGAGCCAAGGTAGACGAGGTCATTGACCACTTTGGATTTGTAGCTGCCAATTGTGATGTTCTCTCCGAGACGTTGGTATTGTGCGCCTTTATTGGTTGGAAGCATATATTTCATCTTTCCCTCATTAACCAAAAGACCCATTTCGGCTGCTTCTACTTCATTGCTTTCGAACGCTTACCGGATGTCCAGCTGTGTTCGTCTAATTACGTCAATATCACTTACGTATGCAAGCAGTTGCGCATACTTCAAATAGATAGTGCCTTTTGTGTTGGCGAGTGGTTGTTGTATGATCTTTTCAAGTACGATGTTGAAAAAGTAACATGGCAGCACGTCACCTTGCCTAAATCCAAGATCTGCCGCAGTGTGAATATTTGGCCCATTATGGGTTTGTATGTATATATGTTGGCGTTACAGCCCATGAAGGACCAGAGCCGAGCTTCTCTCAATCACCCATGTTGTGTGTGATTTAATTTTCCCATAGGTGAAAGGGACCTACAGTTTATTGCCGGTTCCGAACAGCGAATTCCTTGAAGCTGTTCATGACAATTTTACTACAGGGGGTTTTGTCAGAACCCCGCTGAGGAGAAACACCGTGAAAACACGTTCGATGACATGGCTGTGTCGGGAATCGATCCCGTGCCATCAGCGTCAGAGGCCAACACACTACCCACTGCGCCACGGTGCTCTCCCATTATGGGTTTACCTGTCCTAAAACCCCACCAATAAGAGCCAATCAGATTATCCACAAAGGGTTCCAGACGCTTACACAGTACGGCAGAAAAAATCATATACGCGATGTTAAGGAGACTTATTCCCTTGTGGACTGGGCAAACGATTTCGAGATTCCATTCATCGGGCATGCTTTCCTCCGAAGATATTTTGCATATGCGCCCTACCTGCTCATTTCTAGCCGCTCTAAATAGCTCGCCAGCCGCTCTAAATAGCTAATCAGCTCCGCGATTAGCCCCTACCGATGAGGCTGAAGACCCTATCATGGGTGACTTCTATTACCTCCTGGACAACGCCTGCGGAGCATGTCTGGAATACGACGTTAAAATCGTATTCGGGGACTTCAGCGCCAAAATCGGTAAGGAGAACGCCCTTAGCCGAGTGATCGCAAAGCACAGCCTCCACGATACAACAACAGATAACGGCTTCCCATTCACGGACTTTGCGACAGCTCGTAATGCGGTGATAAGTAGCACAAGATTTCCCTGCAAACGAATCCACACAGCAATCTGGCGATCTCGACCATGTGCTCATTTACGCAAGGCACTCGTCAAACATCCTCGATGTGTGAACATTCAGAGGGACAAATTTTGACTCTGACCACTTCCTCTTAGCAGCAGAAGAAGAAGAGAAACTACTGCGACAAGGAAAAGAATCTCCGCGGCCTCCTAGCTCAAGGATATCGAGGAGTCTAGGAATAAGCATGGAACACAAGCCGTTTACAATAAAGCCAAAGGCCTTGCAGGAGGCTTCAAAAAGGGCACCCAGGCTCTTCGAGACAGCGAGGGTAATCTTGTCACCGACCCGCAGGAAATAGTGGACGTATTTAAGCAGCATTTCCAGTAGCTGCTTAACGAACATGACCAAGAGAGAGTAGTAGGGACCGCGGAATCCCAACTCCAGCCGCTGAAGTAGTCCTCCCACCCAGCATCGAAGAAATCGGCACAGTTATTCAGAAGGTGAAGAATAACAAGGCCGCAGGCTCAGATGGCTTGCCATCAGTGGTCTTCAAGGCTGGCGGCGATGTTCTGGTAGGGAGCATGCATCAGGTCATCTGCAGAATTTGGGAAGATGAAAGCATGCGCAACGACTGGAATACCAGCTCTATTTGCCCCATCCACAAAAGAGGTGAGCCTACCTCTTGCTAAAGCTATAGAGGTATCTCCCTGCTCAATGTCGCAGACAAGATCCTGTTCAGCGTATTTTATGAACGACTAAAGCCATTTTGCACTGCACTAATCGGCAGCTACCGGCCCGGCAAATCGACTATGGTCACTCATTTTCACACTCTGACAAATCCTGGAAAAGAATCGATACACACCATCTTTTCCCGATTTCAAAGCCACCATCAGAGCTCTTCAAGGCTGGCGGCGATGTTCTGGTAGGGAGCATGCACCAGATCATCTGCAGAATTTGGGAAGATGAAAGCATGCCCGACGACTGGAATACCAGCTCTATTTGCCCCATCTACAAAAGAGACGATCCAACCTCTTGCAAAAACTATAGAGGTATATCCCTGCTCAATGTCGCATACAAGATCCTGTCCAGCGACAAAGCCGCATACGACAGCATTCATCGTGAAGGACTGTTTGGTGCGATGGCCGAATTCGGGATCCCGGGAAAACTGATCCAGTTGTTTCGCGCCACGCTAAAAAATACGCGATGCACCGTGCAACTCGGTTCAAGGACTTTGGAACCGTTGGAACATGCACCGGATTTCGGCAAGGAGATGCGTTGTCATGCGACTTCTTCAGCCTGGTGCTGGAGCAGATGGTGCGACGGGCAGGCGTCAACAGGGAAGGCAGTATCTTCTACAAGTCTGTCCAGCTGCTAGGATACGCGGATGATATCGACATCATCGCGTGTTCTCGCCGTGGCATTTTGGAAGCATTCACGGCGATTGAAGAACAGGCGAAACGAGTTGGTCTCAAGGTCAATGAGGACAAAACGAAGTACTTGCTGTCAAGCAAAAACCAATCGGTCGCTCACTACCTGGAACAAAATATAACATTTGGCTGCTACAATTTCGAGGTAGTTAAGGAGTTTGTCTACCTCGGGGCAAATGTCAACTCCACATATGACACCACAGTGGAGATCCGGCATAGAATCGCCCTTGGTAACCGCTGCTACTTCGGTTTGTCTAAGCAACTTGGGTCAAAATTCCTCACTCGAAGAACCAAAGTCATGCTTTACAAAGCGCCTATACTGCCAGTCTTGTCTGTACGCAGCCGAAAGCTGGACCATAAGCAGGACAGCGGAGCTGATTTTGGGTTCTTTCGAAAGAAAAATTCTGCGCCGGATATTTGGTCCTGTCTGTGAGGAAGGTGAATGGAGAAGGAGATACAACCGCGAACTCTACGAGCTGGCCAAAGATGTCGATGTAGTCCGGAAGGCAAAGATCCGTCGACTACACTGGCTCGGCCACATCGTGCCCATGAACATCAACGCTCCAGGTAAGAGGGCCTTCGAGTCCGAGCCTCCTGGTTCGAGGAGGAGAGGAAGACCGAACCTCCGGTATAAAGATCAAGTAATCGCGGATGTAAAATATCTTCGTCTTTATAACTGGAAGCAACGTGCCCGGGACCGTCAAGGATGGTAGGCAGCTATAGCTCAGCCTCAGATCCTCAATGGATCGCTGGCCTGATAAGTGAGTAATTAAGTAATGGCACAAAAATTGTCTATTAAACAAGGCTAATCTCGCATTTCATATTGGATTTGTACACTTCTAAGGAAACATTGACAGTACATATGTACAATAGCCATCCTGGCCTCAACGATTCAATTCATTGACCGATTTCTTTGTCGTAATTTTACTATTCTCCATGGTGATAAGACCATATTTAGACATATTTTTATAAGAAAGGAATAATACTTTTGCCAACTTGTCTCTTATGCATACGAGTATATATATAGAAAAGTTTCGTTTATGGCAACTCAATTACATATCTCTTGCGGGAAATGCCACACACCTCAGTTCCCATGGAAATTATATGCTAGATTCGCAACTTAGGGTTTAAGAGCGATTATGGTAATGGTTTATGACTTTAATGACACGGTCAGGTGTATGGTAAAATCGAACTTATATGTCCGCGTTGCTGAAGATAATTCACTTAAGTTAATGTTCCGCTAACTCCTGATTACAGACTTTAAATTAACCGCTGTAAGGCTTAATGGCGGGTTAGATACAATCTTCAATGAGGTAGAAGATGTAGTCGGAAAGCTGTGAATGCAAGTAATAGGCGTCAGTAATGCATTCATTTCACGAGTGAGTGATTTAAAAGCCATACAATACCACACCTTTACCACAGAGGACCATGTACTAGAATATAGGTTCATATAGCATACGCCACCATATTACAAGAAACAGGGAATACTCTAGACCATAGAGCAGTATAATGTTTCAGACAAACCTAAACATATTTCTCAAATCGTTTATCGAATTCATTATCCATTACTTCAAGCAGAGGTATAATTCAATTCAATTAAACACAAATAGACCAGAATGAGATTTCTACCAGATAGAGTAGGTATCCGACAACTTCTTAGAAAGTAACAATTATGAATTAATGAAGACAGAGGTATAGCGGCTTGGACACCATTTTTACAGCAGTCTTAAATAGAGATTTGTGATTGAGGGCATGGGCTCGGGCATAGAGGGTAAAGTTGTTGATTGCTCTCAACCTGGCAGCAAATGCCCGGGTCAAGTTGACATACAGCCTCCTCGCAGCACCCTCTGGATAGCCTCCACAATAATCGTTGAAAGGTGAACAAATGTATGCAGCGATCGCCCTAGGTAAGAGGGCGCTGGCCAACAACCCGCCCAGGTAAAAAAAATTACAAGTTATTGAAAAGCAAAATGCCTCGGATAAACGGACGGATTCTCCAAGACGACATGGCGCGAAAAAGGAACACGATTTCCGAGTGTGGTCCTGGAATGTCAAAACCCTGTACACTCCTGGAGCTGCTCATAAACTGGAAAGAACCCTCACGCAGTATAAGGCGGGTATTACTGCGATCCAGGAAATACGCTGGATAGGAAAAGGTATGATGAGAAAAAAAGATTGCGACATCTATTACAGCTGTCACAAAAGATTGCAAATTTTGGGGTGCGGATTTGACGTTGGAAAGCGGTTTAAGTCGAAGGACATCGACTTTAAACCTATAAGTGATCGCCTGGTTGTGATCCACATCCAAGGCAGATTTTACAACATCAGCCCCATATGTGTGTACATACGCCCCTACTGAAAAGGCTGAAGATCCCACCAAAGAGGACTTCGCCTACGGAGCTTGTCCGGAGTACGATGTCAAAATCGTTCTTGGGGACTTCAAAACCAAAATCGGTAAGGAGAACACCTTTGGCGGAGTTGTCGGAAAGCACAGCCTCCACGATACAACAACAGGTAACGGCTTCCGACTCGCTGACTTTGCGACAACTCGTAATGCGGTGATAAGTAGCACAAGATTCCCTCGCAAGCGAATCCACACAGCAACCTAGCGATCTCCGGACGGTCGAACCGCCAACCAAATCGATCATGTGCTCATTGACGCAAGGGACTCGTCAAACATCCTGGATGTGCGAACATTCAGAGGGGCAAACGTCGACTCTGACCACTTCCTCGTAGCAGCAAGATTCGGAGCTCGACTGTCCAATGTCAGAAAGCTGCACCAGCCCATCAGGAGGAGGTTCGACATTGGGCGCCTGAGCACACCGGAGGTTGCCAGAGCCTACAGGGAGCAGCTGAGCGAAAAACTCTACGGTATGCCTACGTCGAACATAAATGCCAATAATATGTGGCTGCATTGCCGCTCAGCCATTCAGAAAGTAGCCGAAACCACCTTAGGATACCTACCACCCCCGACAAAAAACCCGTGGTATGATGGCGAGTGTGAGCAGAAAAAGGCAGCAACCGACGAGGTGTACCAAAAGGTGCTGCAGAGGAAAACCAGGGCTGCCCTGCAAGAAGAGTACCGAGCCAGAAGAAGGGAGGAGAAAAAACTACTCCGACAAAAGAAAAGAATCTTCGCAGCCTCCCAGCTCAAGGATATCGAGGAGTCTAGGGATAAACATAAAATACGAGCGTCTTACAAGAAAGCCGAAGGCCTTGCAGGAGGCTTCAAAAAGGGCACCCCGGCTCTTCGGAACTGCGGGGGTAATCTTGTCACCGACCCGCATGGAATGGTGGATGTATTTAAGCAGCACTTCCAGCAGCTGCTTAATGAGCATGACCAAGAGAGAGTGGTAGGGACCGAGGAAATCCCAACTCCAGCCGCTGAAATAGTCCTCCCACCCAGCGTCGAAGAAGTCGGCACAGCTATTCAGAAGCTGAAGAACAACAAGGCCGCAGGCTCAGATGGCTTGCCATCAGAGCTCTTCAAGGCTGGCGGCGATGTTCTGGTAGGGAGCATGCACCAGATCATCTGCAGAATTTGGGAAGATGAAAGCATGCCCAACGACTGGAATACCAGCTCTATTTGCCCCATCCACAAAAGAGGCGATCCTACCTCTTGCAAAAAGTATAGAGGTATATCCCTGCTCAATGTCGCATACAAGATCCTGTCCAGCGTATCGTGTGAACGTCTAAAACCATTTTGCACCGCACTAATCGGTAGCTACCAGTGCGGCTTCCGGCCCGGCAAATCAACTATAGACCAAATTTTCACACTTCGACAAATCCTGGAAAAGACCAACGAGTTTCGAATTGATACACACCATCTTTTCATCGATTTCAAAGCCGCATACGACAGCATTCATCGTGAAGCACTGTTTGGGGCGATGACCGAATTCGGGAATTCGGGAATCCGGTAAAACTGATCCAGTTGTGTCGCGCCACGCTAAAAAACACGCGATGCACCGTGCAACTCGGTTCTAGGAACCGTTCGAAACATGCACCGCATTTCGGCAAGGAGATGCGCTGTCATGTGACTTCTTCAACCTGGTGCTGGAGCAGATAGTGCGACGGGCAGGCGTTAACAGGCAAGGCACTATCTTTTACAAGTCCATCCAGCTGCTAGGAAGCATTCACGGCGATTGAAGAACAGGCGAAAGGAGTTGGTCCTAAGATCAATGAGGACAAAACGAAATACATGCTGTCAAGCAAAAACCAATCCGTCGCTCACCACCTGGGACAAAACATATCAATTGGCAGCTACAATTTCGAGGTAGTTAAGGAGTTTGTCTACCTCGGGGCAAACGTAAATTCCACAAATGACACCACAGTGGAGATCCGGCATAGAATTGCCCTTGGCAACCGCTGCTACTTCGGCTTGTCCAAACAACTGCGGTCAAAACTCCTCACTCGAAAGACCAAAGTCATGCTTTAAAAAACGCTCATCCTGCCAGTCTTGCTGTACGGAGCCAAAAGCTGGACCATAAGCAGGACAGCGGGGCTGATTTTGGGTTCTTTCGAAAGAAAAATTCTGCGCCGGATATTTGGTCCTGTCTGTGAGGGAGGTGAATGGAGAAGAAGACACAACCGCGAACTCTACGAGCTGTACCAAGATGTGTATGTAGTCCGGAAGGCAAAGATCCTTCGACTACACTGGCTCGGCCACATCGAGCGCATGGACATCAACGCTCCAGCTAAGAGGGTCTTCGACTCCGAGCCTCCTGGTTCGAGAAGAAGAGGAAGACCGAACCTCCGGTATAACGATCAAGTAATCGCGGATGTAAGACATTTTGGTCTTGACAACTGGAAGCAGCGTGCCCGGGACCGTCAAGGATGGAAGGCAGCAATAGCTCAGGCTCAGATCCTCCATGGATCGCTGGCCTGATAAGTAAGTAAGTAAGTAACGTAGCCAACGAGATGAAAATGCGCCTCGTCAGAAAAGATAACAAAACGGATGGTCGCGCGCCTTCAATTGCTAAGTTAATTGGTCCGAGATCCTTGTGCGGAATTCTCCTTAGGCTAGTGCGTAAAATGTTGAGCTGTTGAGATCGATGGCGAGTTGATGTTCTTGAATTGATTCTCACACTCTCGGCCACAGCAGCCTCATTCTCATCTGTGCACACCGTACGACGACGGGTACCATGAGTGTTGTCCACTAGTATACCAGTCTCGCGAACTTTTTGCACAAACTTGCGTAAAGCAGTCGCGGTGGGTGCTTCATTTCGGCCAAAACCTCTTTTCAAAATTGCTCCAAAATTTGAGTATTCGCTCCCGTGTGTAATACGAAAAAGTCTATTAGATATGTAAGTAGTTTTCCAGATCGTTCGATAGTTGTTCGGGGAAAGCTTGTCTCAGTTTATGTTGCAAACCTTCGTGCCACACTTTGTCAGAGGCTTGGAAGAAGTCAAGAAATACACTCTTACATATTAGCTTATGTTCCAGTTGCTTTTCGACCACATCGGTTAGTGAGTGCATCGAATAAGGTCTAAGGTCGAGTGCTTGCTTCTGAAACTAAACTGATGATCGGGTGAAAGACGCGTTTTTACGGCAATCGGTTTTAAGCGAATAATTGTAATTCTTTCGAAGACTTTCGAAATAATCGGCAACAAGGATATTGGGCGGTAGGATTTTATATTCTTCGCTGGCTTTCCGGGCTTTATAACCATACTAGCTTCGGCGACGTTCCATTGATTCTGTACGTGTTGTAACCAAATTTTTAAGGACATTCCCTGTAACTGAGTCGTAGTCTGGTGCTCTATTTGGCTTGAGGAACTTTATGATATTTTCCAATTCAATTAGCGTAGCTCACGTCATTCTATATGCCACGGTCACTTCCATAGTATTGTAATTGTCAGGTAGCGGTTGTTCTCTGAATGGCTTGACCATTTCAGCAATATATTCAGCAAAGACTTCAGCCTTTCCTCATCGCCTTTTGCTCATGCATTTTGAGTTTTCCTTTTTAGTGGTGCCTGCAGTGTGGGCTATTTAACTCGCTTAATTGCTTTCCAGGGGGAGTAGTTTGATTCCTTGTCAGTGGTTAGGCTTTCTAAGTACGAATGATTTTTGAAATCTATGAAGGAAGTTTTTAAGCCCATCCTAGCCTGATGAGTACTCTGCCATATCAATAAGATAGTAGTGCCAATGTGTACTATTCTCGAGTTGAAGGTGACGACCGCGCAGGGATTTTAATTGCAATTTGGCTAAACTGTATTGAGTTTGAATCTTGATTTTCATCACTTCCCCAAAAAGATGCTGCAGTAGCCCGGTGGTCTGTAAAAAAATCTCCTAATATAAAGCCTAGCATGTTCCCTCCATACGAGAATTAAATCGCTTTAATGTTTTAATCAGCAAGACAGACCGCACTGACTGAATTTTGTCGTCTGAAAATGGCTAGAAGTGGTAGGTGGAGCGAATTTATCAAAGCTGCCACAGTGTCTATCCAAATGTTATTGGTAAACCTGGCAAAGTTGAAGCTCTAGGGAACTCAAACTACGAAGTTAAATGGCGACTGACAGCAATGCTACTAAGAGCTGGACAGTCGAGAGTCCTCATAACAAATTTCAATTTTCAAATTATTGACTCTAGACAAGAGTTAAAACCTTAATAGCGTGTTACAAGGAGCTCTGGAAAAATACCTGCTAACCAACCATTCATTATCAAGAATGGTGGTAAACAGAAAATCCTGTATGTTGCCCTTGCCGCAATGCAATCTGTTCAATACTCGCTCCACCAGTTTTAAAAGATATGAGGACCTTCGTACGTATCCTTAAAGCAATAATCACGACATAAACACTCTCTCCACGTCATATTAACTTACGGAACAAATTTCACAATTTTGAGAATAGAAACCTCGAATTAAGTATCACTGGATATAGAGTACAAAGCCATTCCACGAGTGATACTATCTGTGGCCACTTTATACACCACCAGCAATTTAGTCACCTCGTAAAGACCAATACCTAATAGGCGAAGCACTTACTCATAGATACATATTGCAGATACTCGCGCATGTTAAATAATATTTGCCGCTGAAGTAGTTATATTCGGCTGCAATCTATCAAAACGAATCTGTTAGTGCAATAATCATGAGTTGCACAGGTCAACGCGCGGTCGTGCTGTCCAGTTGCCTGGAACCGTATCGGCGGGAAATATTTGATTTTTTTTTTCTAGTTTTCTTTTTGTATCTTTTTCCTTTTTGCCGACACAATTGCAGATAATTGTTCGCATTCATACTGGTAGTGACAGCAACGGTGTGGTGTGAATGACTTTAGCGCTTAAAGTCTGTCTTTAAGCAAATGAAAAACACAAGAAGCGAGCACAATACTCGTATGAGATACAATTGTTTACTCTGCCCGAGGGTGATGCTGACGTCGAAAAGGTAGAGTACGTGTTGAGGCTATTGTGTGTCTATCCGGTGTTAGATTTCTGTGCCTGTGACCTTGCAAATACATACATTCATATGTGGGTCAATAAAAATAATTAAGATTTTATCAATTTGATACAGATTCCCATGCATGGTATGTATGACAGGGAGTTTTAGACAAAATGTGTTGACTACGGAACTGCTGAGGAATGTCAACTTTTTGACAAACATGTGTGATTTGTAAAGGTGTTTAGGTGCTTAAGAGGACTTAATTTTGTTTTTGGAATATGTGGAACCGAATACCATATATAGAGGAATAGCCTACATGTATGTACGTATTCAGTAGCTTGTATTAGGACTTTCAACTTTTTGTCTTGTGCCAAAGTCATAGCCTCCTAACGTAACTTAGGGTCTGAAGTTAAAAATTTTGTTGCTTTCATACCTAATGAGGTCATAGGAAAACCTCAAGAATCGTAGATTGAAATTTCATTTGTGGTTCCGCGGCAAGTACCTAAAGTAAATAACAATTCTTGTAGGTTCAATATCTAAATCCTATATGGCCCATGTCATACCAAAACACACTTCAGATGTTAAAATTCGTCGAGGTAATAAGTCTACTACATTTTACAATAAGGTAAAACGAACATGCCATGGCTACAAAGCCAGAGCGGCGGTCTGCAGGGATGAAAATAGAGAACTGGTAGTAGAACCACAGTCGATGCTGAGGATACAGATGCTGTCAAATACAGAGAATCTTTCATTAACCGAACCACACGAATCTGGAACTCCCTGCCGGATTCGGTTTTCCCCCATCAATGCAACATGCAAGCATTTAAGATCAATGTCCATCGGCATCCCCTCTATTCCTCTTCCTCTCTACCTTCTGCCCGCACTGTGTCGCCGACATAATAAGGTTATTAGACCTTGAGTGCGCCCAAATTATTTAAAAAAAAAAAAAAAATTTGGAAAGACCACTTCTGCACAGACAAGATACCGCTATCAGGCAGAACGATCCGTTCGTAATGGACGACGATGTAAGAGCATTCCATCCACCCGACGCGATATCAAGATTTAAGTCTAATAAAGCCGGGAGTGCAGACGGCCTGTCTGCTGTGTTTCTTAAGGCGGCCGGAGATGAGCTGGTAAGGTGCATGCACCATCTCATTTGCAAGGTGACGAATCGAATCTCAACATCGTTTGTCCGGTCCATAAAAAAGGAAACCCTTATAACTGCGCCAACTATAAGGGAATAAGTCTCCTTAACATCGCATATAAGATCTTCTCTGCCGTATTGTGTGTGGTTTCAGGTCAGGTAAATCCACAATATACCAAATATTTACGCTACGGCAGATCTTGGAGAAGACCCAGGAATACCAAATCGACACTCACCACCTTTTCGTCGATTTCAAGGCTGCTTATGAGCTATACAAGGCCATGCCTAGTTTTAACATCACTGCCAAACTCGTCCGACTGTGCAGGATGATAATGGAGAATTCTCGCTGCTCCATTAAGGCCGGTAATGAGCAGACCGAGACCTTCGATGTTAAAAAAGGATTTAGGTAAGGTGGCGCGCTGTCATGCAACTTTTTCAACAACGTGCTTGAAAAGATCGTGCAAAAGTCACCGGCCAACACAAGAGGTACGATTTATTTTAATTCTACGCAATTTCTTGCGTAAGCCGACGACATTGACGTGATTGGACGGACACAGCCAGACGTCAATGATGCCTTTTTAAGCATTCGGGTAGAAGCGGATAAGATGGGGCTCAAGGTTAATGAGGGTAAAACCAAGTACCTGATTTCATCACAAAGAGAAGATCAACCCCGACGTAGTGGCCAGAACGTCACCATGGGCGGATATAACTTTGAAGTGGTCAAGGAATTCGTTTACCTTGGCTCACTGATGACCGGCGACAACAACACCAGCGCTGAGATAAAACTCAGAATCACTCTTGCCAACCGTTGTTGCTTTGGGCTCAAGAGGCAATTGAGAAGTAGAGCTCTCTCTCTCGGAAAACCAAGGTAACACTGTATAAGACCTTGATCATCGCAGTCCTCCTTTACGGCGCAAAGGCTTAGACCTTAACAAAAGCGGATGAAGATGCCTTTGGTCTTTTCAAGAGGAAAATTCTGCACACTATCTACGGTTCCATTTGTTCAAACGGTGTATGGAGGAGAAGATTTAACGAAGAACTGTACGGGTTGTACAACGACATCGGCCCAGTACGACGTCTACGGATACAGCGTATAAGGTGGCTAGGCCGTGTAGAGCGAATGGAAAATACAGCTCCGACCTGAAGAGTCTTCGAACCCGTCCCGGAAGGAAGATGCGGCAGAGGACGGCCGCATTTACGTTGACGCACGCAGGTGGAAGGGGACCTTAACCAACTGGACGTTCGACGCTGGAAACAGCTGGCCAAAGACCGTGCCAGCTGGAGACGCTTGTTGGTTGAGGCCCAGGTTCACCACGGACTGTAGCGCCACCTAAGTAAGTAAGCAAAAAGTCTACTAGTCGAATGTACGACTTCCTATTTTTTTTTTGTTTTTTTTTTTTTTTTTTCTTTATTACTTTTGGAGAATCCCCTCCCTAGGGCCGCATGTCTGATCGGTTCTAATATAAATTTTCTCCCTATCCCCATTTATAACAAGAGCCGTCTTCATTGAAGTCCCTATTGATAGAGGAGTAAGTGAGATCGTGTGCCCCTGCGCTTACTTTCCGGGAGAGGGGGACCAAATTCCACCCACTGAGGTACAAGACTGACTCCGGAAACTGACCTCCTCGCGGTTGATGATAAGAGATTCTTTTTTCAACCGAACCACCCGAATGTGGAACGCGCTACTTCGTTCGGTCTTTCCCCCTGAATACAATATGCAGACATTTAAGACCAATGTCAATAGGCACCTCCTCTCACCCTCCCTGTTACCTTCTGCTCGCACAACGTTTAACGTTATAAGGCCTTAGTGCCTTGTGTCCGGCGGTTTGGTGGCCTCCTGTCTCGCTCAGCAGCCGGTCGGGCTTAGCCTGAAGAGGTCATAAGCAGAAGTCATAATTGGCCTCGTGAGCCAAATCGGTGGTGGGGGTGCACGGCACGCACTAACCAGTGCTTGCGGGCAGTGAAAGGTAGAACAGACAACGGCATCGACTTAGGATGGGCACATAGAACGTCTCATCGCTCACAGGAAAGCATCTCGCGCTGGTTGAGGAAGCTGCCAGGTATCGGTTAGATATCGTAGGTATCTCTTCGACAAAGCAAAGAGAATATAGTACTGTGGACTTTCGGACGGGTGAAAACTCTTCCTATCGGGAGTTGCACCTCAAATGTCTGTACATGCGGAAGCGAGGGTACTCATAAGTCCCCGGCTAGATAGGGTATTGGAGTGGATACCGTTAGGAGTGGGAATCGGGATCTTAAAACTCAAGCTTGAAAGATCAACTTTGGCTCTAGTGCAGGTCTACGCACCGAATCTAGAGTAAGAGTATGGGACTTTCCTGAATGAAGTTGATGCTGCCCTTGATAGGGTGGTTGAGATGGATTCCTACATCCTGATGGGTGACTTCAACGCCCACATGGCTGCGGACTTCAACGACACGGGACAGTGTGATTGGGAGGAACGGTGATCCTCATCATAATGCGAACGGAGAGAGGTTGTTGGATTTTTGCTGTGCAAATGGCATGTCCATTATGAGCACCTTCTTTCCACACAAAGCCATTCATAAATATACGTGGTGTCGTCGGAGTAGATTTCTCTGTGGTACCATCGTGTGTGGAACAGTGGGTTTGTTAGGTTCGTGGATTGAGAGGGGCTGTACTGTCAACTGATCATCACCTGGCGTTGTGTAAGCTGTATCTTACTGATAGAGTACCTCGTCTGCCACGGCGGAGCAAGAGTGGTTACACGCATACGGTGGGAGAAAATACAGAGCAGTGAGGTGCGGCAACACTTTGTACGGCAAATAACCCAAAGGTTTAATCAAATTCCAACTGTTCCATCGCATGTAGAGGAAGATTGGCGACCATTCCCAACAGTTGTCGTTGCCTCTGCACGTGATGTTTGTGAAGAGAAGAGGCTTGGTGTGGCAGCTGGTGGTGAGAAAAAAAACTTCGTGGCTTAAAACCCCCGGAGTTCAAGAAGCCATCAGAGAGAAGAACAAGGCCTACAGGGACTGTTTTCTCTTGGGAGACTCTGCTTCCCGTGACCGGTACACTGTGGCGCGAAGAACTTGCAAAGAGGCTGTGCGAGCAGCCAAAGAGCAGTGGTGGAAGGAATTCGGCGAGAAGTTAGAAGGCGACAATAGACCTACGAAAAAGGTGTTTTGTCACAGGACGGATATTCAACATAATCGAAGGAGTTAAATCCAAAGATGGTGTGTTGCTTTTCAATCAGATGGACATCTTAAGCAGATGGAGCGAGTACCTATTTTTCGAAGCTACTCAATCCCGAATAGGGGACAGACCTACGTATGGTTTTGGGTGGGGCGGAGAATAGTACAACGGTTGAGGAAGTCGTTTTAGCGATTGAATCACTAGAAGTTGGCAAATCCGTCGGTGTGAAGTTCGGCCAGAAATGCTTAAGGCAATGGGTGAAGAAGGACTACTATGACTCTCTCGTAGCATTAAGGTGGCTTGGGAACGCGGTGAGACGTCTAGAGATTGGCAGACTGCGGTGATTGGCCTTCTTTCCAAAAGGAGGGGCATATCTCTTTTAATTGGCTCCGGTAAAGTCTACCCTAAGGTGTGAAAGGCGCGTTCTAGAGCTATAGTTGAATCCAGGATAGGAGATGAACAGTGCGGTTTTCGTCTCGGCAGAAATATAACCGACCAGCTTTTCGCTCTAAGAATGGTACTCGAGAAGGCCTGAGAGTACGCCAAACCGATCTACAACGGCTTTGTAAATTTGGAAAAGGCGTATGACGGAGTTCCTCAAGGTAAACTCTGGAGTGTTCTGCAGGAATATGGGATTGATGGTCCTCTGTTGAGGGCCATTCAGTCTCTATACACAAACTGTAGCAGCTGTGTGTGGGTTAAAGGTAGTAAATCAACACCTTTCACTGTGCGCGTTGGACTACGCCAAGGGTGCGTCTTGTCACCTGTCCTTTTCATTATATATATGGACTGGATGTTGCAACGCAGTCGAGGCGGGAAATGTTTCACATTAGGAGAGTGGAGGGTAAGCCATCTTCTTTCTGCAGATGACTTAGTTGTCCTCACATTCTCCCAGACGGAACTCCAGCCGTATGTGTTGGGGGTTAACGTGGACAAATTCGTGTTTATGGTTATTTCCAGAACACCTGTCCAATGCACTCTATATGTTAGTAGAGTACCATAAAAGCAGGTCGAGAAGTCTTCGTCACGACTGATGGGAGAAGTAATATTGAGCTTTCCTGCAGGACTGGCCAAGCTGGGTCATTATGACCGAGCTTGGTGTCAAAGCCAAGTTAGTGGTTTTTAACTCAGTATTTCTTTCAACTTTCACTTATGGTAATGAAATTTGGGTGTTGACCGAAAGAATAAGATCGCAGATACAAGCTGCGGAATTGATATTTATTTGTGCTGTCGTGGAAGTTACTCGCCGGGATAGGGTGAGAAACACGGCAGTTCGCGGGGAGCTCAATGTTGAGCAGCTGCTTCTCGGAACGGAAAGGGCTATGCTTCGATGGTTTGGTCACGTGAGACGAATGTCGCCATCATCACGACTTCCGAAGCGTGCCTTGGATGCCATACCATCATGCAGGCGACCGCTTGGCAGACCCGGGACGAGGTAGTTGGACCAAGTCCAAAAACTCGTCTGGGTGCTGTTGGGCATAGCGCCTGATGAGTTAAAATCGATGGCGGACGATCCCGCATTATCCCCACGACCCCTTTAGTAGAACGTACGGGCCACTGAAAAAATATGTGTGTATGTAGGTATGTATATTAGCATAAGTCCGCTGAGCTTATCAACAACACTACCTTTGTACCATTCACTTTTTCAACATTATGTTTTGCATTTTATAGGCTATCCGATTAGAAGGCCTATTGATCTACCATACTTACTCCGTTAGTATTATATTTTCTCACGGGGACTATTCACATTTAGATACAATCCAGTGCGAAAGATAAATATGAAATAACAAAAGCTTAAATAGATAACAGCCGCGGGCTATCTCAGAACCACTCCTTTGAAATTTTGTTTAGCTTTATTGTGTAGAATTCCTTCAATCTTGTTCAACTGGCAATTTATCGACTTTACTGTACAGACCTCCAGCCTATAGATTGCATATGAACTTTGGTGACCCGCCACATTGGCCTTGTCGATGTTCGATGTTCCGCAATTATTACCATATAAATGCCAAAAGAAATGCTTCTTCCTACCAAACTCGATTGCGCATAATTCAACCACATTACACCACAACATCACTTTAATCCAAAACGTAAAAAAACACGAATGGAAGCAAAGAACCCCTGACCACAGGCGTACATCATTATCGCTCTTGGCATAAGTCAGGCAATCATCGCGGTGGTTTCTCCTTAATAGCGCCTCGAGCTAATGCGCAATGATGTTGGCTACCTGTCTGCCAACATCATAATATGCACTCTCATCATATACATAGATACATTCCAGTCGACTAATAGAGATATCCGAACGTGCCATAGAGATACGATCGCACTCGTGGCAAATACTCGAGCAAACCACAACAAATCATCAAATGCACTGGCGTACAACTCTTAATTAATCACTTTTCCCTCTCTTCCTTTAGCCAGGTGCCAATCATCATCAGACGGACGCATGAATATGGCAAGGTATTTGCAGACTCTAGCTACACTACTGTTGATGATCGTGAACCTATCCAGCGGAATACTTGACACCAGTCCGCTTGAGACAATCGATCAGTGGAAATTGTTTTCGTACAATTTCCCGCCAAATATTCGGGCGAACGATAGAAACGTCTACAACCCTGAGAACATAGTGGTCACCGGTCTGGCCGTGGGATTCGATCGTATATATCTGGGTACACCGCAATTACTCTCGGGCGTTCCGGCGACAGTGACCAGTATCCCTAAGGAAGGTCTCGCCAGCAGTCCGCCACTTGAGGTACTTAACCCTGTGCATATGCTGGGTTACTTTTTTTGATCGATGCTTTCTTGTAGGCCTTTCCGGACTGGTCATTTTCCGTTGCTGGTCGGAAGGAGTTTAATTGCAGTGATTTGATGTTAATCTCAGTTTATCGACTAAAGATTGATTCCTGTAATCGGCTGTGGGCCATGGACGCCGGAGTCTTACGCTCGTTGGAGGACTATGAGGTGGCTTGTCCGCCAAAGATCTTGGTATTCGATCTTGATACGAACGAAGTAGTCAGGCGGTAGGTGTGTTGACAAGGTGAATGAGTTGTATGAGACTGAACTGGTTTTTTTGGATTGCAGAATCGATTTTCCACAGGAGGTGCTCCGCGGCGAGTCGCTATTTACGAATATAATTATTGACGAGACAACGTCCAAGAGTGGAACATGCGATGATGTCTTTGTGTATATCTCGGACACTGTTGAGCCAGGTAAGAGTGCCTTATTTTCTTTGCAGGACAGAAGTCATGCAACACATATCTCTTTCCAGCTATTGTGGTCTATGACAGTCAGCAGGATGTCACTTGGCGGCTGTCTCATCCCTCCATGTACCCAGATCCAGACTTTGCTCAGTCGGAAATTCTTGGTGATCGATTTGTTCTCATGGACGGCGTCGTTGGATTGAGTTTTGACGATAAATCTGGAACTCTCTACTATCAGCCTTTGGCCACTGACCGGTAAGGAAGTTGTTTTTGAGCGTTTTAAATACATAATCGTAGGAACGCCTTTTTGTTACAGAGTTTTCTCAGTTTCCCGGCAAGTTCTTCGTGCTGGCCCCTTGCCAATCAATCAACTCCCTCGGGTAAAACTTGTTGGAAAGAAGTCCTCTCAAGGTATCAGCTTGGGGGTGTCTCCAATCGATGGCAGTCTACTCTTCAGTCCGCTCTCCGAAACTGCTGTTGCATCATGGAACCCAGCTACGGGACAACAGAGGTAGAATCACAAATCGCTCGGCTTTTGATATCACTATATCCTTCTTTTCTTAGGGTCCTTGCGGCGGATGAGCAACGCCTTCAATTCGTAGCAGACATTGCCGTGTCCCGCTTTGATCCCGGTGTGATCTATATGGTCTCATCGAGATTCCAACGATTCTTCCTCAGGAACCTTAACCCAAATGAATTCAACATTCGTGTCCTTCGTATCGACCTCAATGGCAACAGTCGTGACATTCCCCCATTCGGTTCACCCG
Source organism: Eumerus sabulonum (assembly GCA_951905685.1). NCBI lineage: Eukaryota > Metazoa > Arthropoda > Insecta > Diptera > Syrphidae > Eumerus > Eumerus sabulonum. The sequence continues at coordinate 238,403,918 of OX645060.1, forward strand.
TGCGACCATCTAACATCGGTTACTACCACACTAATGCATTAGACAAACGACCAACGTTCGGAACAACGGCAGGCGGCAGCTTCTTCACCAGTGGCGGCTCCAACTTTGGAGCACATCAACCATTTAAATACGAACCGGTTGGAGTGATTCAAAAATCTATTCGAAATCCATTCATCGCTCTCAATCAAGGAGAAGCCCTCCCGACCAAGTACACAAGGAAACCGCCAGAGAAGTCGTTCCTCGATGACTTAGGCGACATCGGCTACTCCTACAGGAGATTCATCCGAAGCCCGTCGGAGAAGAAGAATGCCATGCTATCTTAGAGAACCCTACGTGGAACGTACACATTGTGTACATGTATCTGTATCTTTGGCACTTTCTGGTGTTGTCCCACTGTTTCTTCTTTGTTCATCGACATGTATTCCTAGGAGATTTATTTATAAATTATGAAGCATTCCACGTCCTGTACATAGGAGGAGTTAAGCAATCTATTTAGCCAGCTAAGTTGTATAAATATATATTGTAGAGACCGTACTTGAAGGTAGTTTTAATAGAACAGACTTAGTAGACTTCTAGGAGGTGAGTATATGTACTTAAGCATTAATGCTGCAAACCGTTGATAACTGACCACAACCGACGCGTAGCGGATCGATAGAGCTTCGCTTTACAGCTCTGATTAGACGGTGTTGAATCTTGCAGTGTGCAGTGCTGCAACATTCGTAGGTTACGGAAGAATTGCTTTCCCACATATATCCATTCTTCCCTTCATAAACCGCCTGTTTTGGCACTATGTGGAACGCAGATCGATGAAAAATCCGATGCTGTCAGACTTCCTGGGTATAGCTTTGTGCCATTATTCGTACTCCATCGCAGTCTCGCCGTTTATGTCCGGTGTGATATAGCTTCCCAACTTTTACCACAATATGTCCTCCACGGAATTTAATGTCATATGGCTCGAGTTCACAGTCCATAAGCACTACTTCTGTTTTCTTTATAGAAATCCCAGTCTAGTCAGGAATGCATCATTCGATGCAGTAAACGCACTGTCTGATTTCATCCGAACAATTGTTTCCCTGTTCCCTCGCACTGAAGTCGTTTTGACGGGCGATATCAAAGTACACAATTCTCAGTGGCTTCGATATTCTGGACTGACAACACCCGAAGGAAGGTATGTTGAAATTTTTGCTGAGTTAAATCAATTAACTCAACTTGTGAATGGGCCGCGTACACACAGGATCTGTTTCTTACCTCTCAGCCTAACAAATGGGCTCGTCTGACCACTGCGTGATATCAAAGGAAAAAGCTCCTTAGAGAACACTATGGCTATACGAGAAAGCCAACTGGTGCGACCTTAACAACTTCTTTAACTGGTCGTTGTGCTTTCCCGACAACGACGGGGACGCCGCAACTGATATTATCGCACATATTATCCGAATCGGCATGGCAAATTTCATTCCTAGTAGGATTGATAGGATGACTTTTATGATCTCCTGGACCGAACATACATACGTCCAATGCCCCAGTTATGACACCAAAATTGTACTAGAAGATTTCAACGCAAAGCTGGGCAGAGAAGACATATTAAGATCGATCATAGGAAAGCATAGCCTCCATAACACCACATCCGACAACGGCTTTAGGCTAATCGACTTCCTTGTAGTAAGCACACGATTCCCCCATCTCAACATCCACAAGGGCTGGCGGTCTCTTGATCAATCGACCACCAACCAGATTGATCACATTGCGATCGACGCCATACACTCCTCCAGTATTCTCGACGTACGAACCTTCAGAGGAGCCAACATCGACTCGGACCACTACCTTGTTGTAGCCAAGGTACGAATGAGGATATCAAGAATGCTTAGAAGTCGAGTAGGACAACGTAAGTTTGACGTCGGATAGTTACAATCGCAAGAGACTGCCAGCATCTCCGCCCACAGCAGCGCAAACATTAGAGCAGGTTAGAGCAGGAATGGGCGCATTGCCAGAGGTCAGAGACGCTGTCTCAGAGGTGCTGGGTTTCAAACCGCCACCACCTAGAAACCCCTGGTTCGACGGATGAGAGTTGCTCGCGAAATCTATTAGCCGAAGAGAAGAGAGGAGCGCTTCTCAGAAGAAAGAAAAGTGAATACGAAAAGCGGAGATCGAGAGATGTTCTCGCAGGAATGCCGATCGGAAGTTTTACAATAAAGTAAAACGAATATGCCATTGCTACAAAGCCAGAGCGGAGGCCTGCAGGGATGAAAATGGAGAACTGGTAATGGTATTCCAGTCGAAGCTGAGGATTTGGTAAGACCACTTCTGCAGACTGCATAACGGCGATGACAGACAAGATAACGCTGGCAGGCGGAACGAATTCCGTCTATTCCACATTAGACCAAATATTTACGCTACGGCAGATCTGGGAGAAGACTCACCACTCATCACGTTTTCGTCGACTTCAATGCCACGTATGACAGCGTGTAGAGAGACGAGCTATACAAAGCCCTGCCAAACTCGTCCGACTGTGCAGGATGACAATTGAGAACTCTCGCTGCTCCATTAAGGTCGGTAATGAACAAATCGAGACCTTTGATGTTAAAAAAAGATTCAGACAATGTGAGGTGCTGTCATGCAACTTTTTCAACATCGTGCTTGAAAGGATCGTGCAAAAGTTATTGGCCAACACAAGAGGTACGATTTATTTAAAGTCTACGCAATTGCTTGCGTACGCCGATGACATTGGCGTGATTGGACGGAAACAGCGAGACGTCAATGAGACCTTTGTAAGCATTGAGGTAAAAGCGGCTAAGATGTGTCTCAAGGTTAATGAGGGTAAAATCAAATATCTGAATCTAAAAGAGACAGGCAACACTGACGTTTTGACCAGAGCGTCACCACAGGCGGACGTAAATTTGAAGTGGTCAAGGAATTCGTCTACTTGGCTCACTGATGACCAGCGACAACAACAACAGCTCTGAGATAAAACGCGGAATCACTCTTGCCAACCGCTGTTTCCTTGGGCTCAAGAGGCAATTGGGAAGTAGAGCTCTCTCGGAAAACCAAGGTGACACTATATAAGACCTTGATCATCCCAGTCTTCCTTTACGGCGCAGAGGCTTGGACCTTAACAAAAGCGGATGATAATGCCCTTGGTCGATTCCAGCGGAAAATTATGCGCACTATCTACGGTCCCGTTTGTTAAAAAGGTGGATGGAGGAGAAAATATAACGAAGAATTGTACGGGTTGTACAGCGACAACGGCCTAGTACCACGTCTACGTATACAGCGTCTAAGGTGGCTAGGCCATGTAGAGCGCATGGAAAATACAGCTCCGACCCGAAGAGTCTTCGAATCCACGCCGGAAGGAAGGCGCGGCAGAGGACGGCCGCATCATCGGTGGCGCACGCAGGTGGAAGGGGACCTTAACCAAGCAGGCGTGCGGCGCTGGAAACAGCTGGCCAAAGACCGTGCCAGCTGGAGACGCTTGTTAGTTGAGGCCCAGGTTCACCACGGACTGTAGCGCCACCTAAGTAGGTAAGTAATGCATCCAAAACGCAATACTGTTTCCTGTCGTTAAAGCGTTTCACAAAAAGGCATTATCCATGAATGGCACTTGTATCTCAGAAACCGAAAAGCTTTCCATACTGGGTATGTGTGTTGCTCGCAATCTTAATTGGAACGACCACATATTCAGTGTGGCCAAAAATGCTGCGACATTCCTATACAGATGTCAGAAATATTTCTCACCCTTAGATCTGGCTACAATCCAAAAGGCGTTCATTCGCTCTAAATTAGAGTTTAACGCTCATGTCTGGTCCGCCGCGCACAAGACCGCACCTACCAGAACCAGACAGAATACAAAACCCCGTGACAAAACTGATAGGTGACTCCAGCATTACCAAAAATACGTTAGACTCGCTGAATCAAAGCAGAAATGTTTCCTACCTTTCCCTGTTTTATCGTCACTTCCACAAAAAATGTTCTAATGAAAAAGCCAGTTGCATTCCGCCCCTTCGACATTTGTTCCACAACACACGTCTCTTTGGGAATGCTCACCGATATACCCTGAAGCCAGTTTTCGGACCTACCGTCAAATATAGAGAAACGTATCTGGAATTCCCTGCCAGATTCGGTCTCCCCCCCTCAGTACAACATGCAAGCATATACAAACAATGTCCATCGGTATCTCCTCTATCCCTCTTCCGACCTACCTTCTGACGGCACTGTCTCCCGGACGTAATAAGGTTATTACACGTGGAGTGCATGGCGAAGTTGGGCCTCCTTAAAATACCTGTCCAACAGGCACGGTCTCGCCAGCAATCTCCAGTGCCGCACGCCTATTTGGTTAAGATGCTCTTCCACTTGGTTGCGCAACCTTAAATTTGGTCGTCCTCGACCCTCAAATACCTTCCGGGCCGGAGCTGTGATTTCCATGCGCTCAACAGGACCTTGTCAATTTGTCAATGTCGTCGGCATATGTACGGACTTGAAAAAGATGGTGCCCCTCGTATTGACCAGTGAGTTTTGCACGATCCTTTCGAGGACGATGTTGAATCAATCACACGATAGTGTGTCGCTCTGTCTAAAACCTTCTTGGACATAAATGGTATCAGTTAAGGCGCTTATGACCCTGGTGGAGCAATGAGAGTTCTCCAATATCATCCTGCACAATCTGACGAGCTTGGCAAGGATGTCAAAACTAGACATGGCGTTGTATAGCTCGTCTCTATTTATGCTATCGTATGGATGGTGGGTGTCGATCTGGAACTCATTGGCTTACTCCAGGATCTGCCGCAGTGTGAATAATTGATCTATACTAGGCTCCCCAGGCCTGAAACCACACAAATATGGATCAATCAGTTTATTAACGAGAGAGAAGATTTTATAAGCGATATTCTGAAGACTTATACTTCTGTACTTGGCGCAGACAAAGGAATCTCCTTTCTTGTGGATCGGGCAAACGATACTAAGTTTCCATTCTTCGGGCACGCGTTCCTCTGACCACTTCTTATAGATGAGCTGGTGTATGCTCCCAGCCAGGTCATCTCCAGTTGCTTTGTTGGACTTAAGCTTAGAAAAAGTCTTCCTAACTTCGTCCAGGTCAGGGGGACGGAGTTCTCTGCTATCATCGTCCGCTGTGTCTGCCTGCCAGCGGAATCTGTTTCGTCATCCCTGGCATGTTTGTTTTATTCGTTGATAAAACCTTCGAACGTCATTCCTGCCATAGCATCTCCCCATCGCTACGATCGCGAGCTTATCATGCTCTCCTTTTTTTATTTTGAGAAGCTTATGCTCCTCCCTCCTCTTCTGCTCATAATGCTTACGAGCAGCTCTCGTTCTTCTGTGCAGCGCCTCTTGATAGGCTTGCTGCTTGGCTGCGTGTGCCATCCTACACTCGTCATCAAATCATGGGTTTCTTGTTGGTGGCGGTTTGAAACCCAGTACCTCAGAAGCACCGCTCTCTAAGGGTCCATTGGTGCTGTACGGTCTGAGCAGGTGTTGGGGGGTTTTCCGAGAGCTTGATGGAGACGCGATTGGCATAGACTCTGGCGGTCTCTTGCGATTGTAGCATTGCGACGTTGTATGCCGATGGTCTTACTCGATCTTCCAGGGCCAGGCATATTCGCAGTCGTAACCTGGCTGCCACAAGATAGTGGTCCGAGTCGATGTCGTCCAGAATATCGGATGCGTGCCTACCATCAATCGCAGTGTGGCCATCTGGCTGACTAGTCCGGAGACCACCAAGTCCCTTTGTAGCTGTTGAGAAGTGGGAAACGTGTGCTAGCAACTAGAAGATTTCGCCCCGTTGCGAAGTCTATCAGCCTAACTCCATTTTCGGATGTGGTGTTGTGTAAGCTGTGCTTGCCAATGACCCTATCAAAAGAGACTTCCTTGCCCAGTTAAAGTCTCCCGGTACGATTTTAATATCGTAACTGGGACATTGGGCATATGTCCTATCTAGCAAGTCTTAGATGTCGTCTTTTGTAGCGTCATCCTTGTCCTCCGTACTGGCGTGAACGCAAATTAGGCTGATGTTTTCGAATTTAGCCTTGATGTGGTTTGTCATGAGGCGTTCGCTTACATGCCTGAAGCTCAAGACTTTTTGCCTAAGTCTACCTCTAATAACAAATCCGCATCCGAATAAGCGTTGTCTTCTCTTCTTGTAGCATCGCCGTAGTAGATATCATAGTTTCTCATCCGCTTTTTGCCCGGTTCATCCCATCGCACTTCCTGGGTTGCGGTAATATCTGCCTTATAACAGTCTAGGACTTCCGCAAGTTGTTCGGCTGCACGTGGTCTGTTGAGGGGCCTTACATTCCACGTACAAAGCCGAATATCATTTTTCCTTTTCCTTTGGACAGGGAAAGGGATAGGTCGTCATCGATTAATCCGTCCGTTTTTTTTTTTTTTGGCTTGTTGGTTTTTTCCAGGTATGGCTTGCCGGGCCATAGCCTAACCGACACTTATCCTGTTTTGTGACACAGGAAACGCGCCATTCGCCCTTTTCCATTCGTGATTTCAAAATAGAAATCCCCAAGAGGAACCACGAGGAGGTGGAAATAGGGCTTACTAACAGAGCTGCTAGATGCTCGGCTGCAGTGGCTTCTGCTCGCTATTTTACGGGCCAGCGCATGTCGGATACGCTACCCCTACGAGGCCTTTGTTAGTCGTTTTGTTTTTAATAAAAAAAACGCTAAACATTCTGTGCATTCTGTGCTTTCACATTTGAATTTGAAATGAGAAACAGCTTTTATGTCATTTTAATCAATGTCGTTGCATAGCTTTAGGAGTAGCAAGTACTGCGAGCTATGCGGTCACAGGGTGATTCATATTTTTTGCTAGTCTAACTACAGAAAACAACAATTACAATAACGGGATCTTGACATTGGCCCGAGATGATCATTATACTCTTCATCAACTGGACAATTGCTTCAGTTCGGGGTGAACCGGGGCCACGATCTTTTGTTAGCCTTTTCCATTGCAATACAACCAGTTGGCTGAGGTCCCCTTCCACCTATGTGCGCCGTCTAAAGTGCGGCCGCCCTCAGTTTCTTCGTCCCTCGGAATTAGATTCCAATACTCTTCGGGCTGGAGCTGTGGTGTCCATTCGCACTACATGACCTAGCCATCTTAGGTATTGTATCCGTAGACGCCTGACAAGACTCATGTTACTGACCAGCCCGTAAAGCTGGTGGTTAAATATTTTTCTCAATCGAACGTCTGCATTTATAGGACCGAAAATCAGACCTCCGCTTCCGGTTTTGGTAGTGTCCATGTTTCTGCGCCATAAAGCTGGACGGGAATAATAAGGGTCCTGTATACAGTGAAATTTGTCGTTCGGGAGACAAAGTTGCCTCCTGAGCCCAAAAAAACAGCCATTGGCAAGAGTGATTCTGCGTTAGATTTCGGTACCGATGTGGTTATTCCAGGTCACTGCGGAGCCAAGGTAGACAAAGTCCTAAATTCCCTCAAACTCTGGCCAAGACCACGGTGGTGAATGTCCTTTTTTGATGACAGTATATAATTAGTTTCGCCGTCGGATGTTTTTCTTCTTTTTTTTTTTTTGTTGAAGGCTTCTGCTATCTGTGGGACTACTCAGACGCACTGGTCAGACACTGGACAATTATACTACAGACAGACACCTCACATTAATGTATTTTCCCTGTTTTCCGGATGTAGAGCTAACTAGCTCCAAATTAGCCATCCGTGAAAATGCTAGAGCTGGAAATTACAGCGCAGTAGAATAACGGGTGTCAATGCTTCAGAAGGCAAGTCCATGAGACAGGGGTCGCAGGACAATTCTTGTCCAAGCACAATGTTATTGCTATGCGAGTTGTACCAAAAGCAATTTCTCTTCAGACGGGACTTAGCTTTCAGAGCACACCCCCTGATGAATATATCAAGAGGTGGGAGGTTCATTATAGTATCAAGAGCAGTGAGCAGTGCCCGGCCTGCTGGAAAAAGCCCCCGTGCTGTTAAGACAAACCATTGCTTGGAGTTTGGTGAAAGAGGTTACGACGTGTTTGCGTCAGTCTGTTCCACCAGACAACCGAAGCATATGAGATTATAGGTGTTATCGTTGCCGTGTAGATCCAAAGGACCTTTACTGGCGATAAACCCCATGTTTTGCCAAAAGCTCATTTGCATTGCTAGGGAGCTGATAGAGCTTTGGTGGCTTTTTACTCAACATGCTTTGACCAGAGAAGCTTGCTATTTAAGATGACTCCTAGATACCGGGATGGAAGTGCCTTTTAGTACCAGCTGAGTCATGTCAGTATTTTTCCTCCTTCTCGTGAAGAGAATGACATCGGTTTTAAGAGGATTGATCGACAGCCCATTCATGGTACACCAATCATCGATCACATTTAGCACCGCCTGTGCTTTGAGACGGACAGTCGCAAAGCATGAGCCGCATAGGCCTGGGCATAGATTCTAGAGGCATTGAGAGCATCAAGCAGAGAGTCGACCACCATGCACCATACGCCGGATTTGACACACTGGTCGAAGGTCTGCATAAGCGGTCAATGTCCTGTGCACAAGCATTGCTTCGATCCACAAGATCAGTTTCACCTACGCCATGTCGTCTGGCAGCGTTACACAAGCTGTCAAAAGTTGCATTATCAAAAACTCCCTCAATATTGACGAAAATGTCTTTCCTTTCGGGCGCACATTTAATTCTTCCAACCAGGTTTTGAAGCGCAGTCTCGCAGAATTTTCCGCGCTGATAAGCATGTTGCATCTCCGATAGAGGATGCATTGGCAGAGCAACTTTGGGCACCTGCTCGCTACCAGTACTTGTAAACGCCTCATTGACATCTTGCTGTCCTCCGTCGATGTCCTCCGCGTATGCAAGGAGTTGTAAGGATTTGAAATAAATTGTGCCTCTTGTCTTGGCCAGGGATTTTTGCACAAACGTTTCTAAAACGATGTTGAAGAAACACACGACAGGGCATCGCCCTACCTAAATTCTATTTTGGCCTCAAAACTATCGATTAGGTGTTCACCGATTCGGATGGAGCAGCCAACATTCTTCAAAGTCATCCGATGAGCTTAGCATGGGTGCCAAAGGTAGGCATGGTGTAATATAGCTCGTCTTTAATTAAGTTGTCGTATGTGGGTTTGAAGTCGACAAATAGGTGGTGAACGTCGAATTGAAATTCATTGGTTCTTCCAGGATCTGATATAAAATTGCGCCCTTCAACCCAACGAGATTGGGTGGAACCTAATAAACAATCGAAGATCAGACCGAGAACCAGCTACCACTGCTCACTACAGCTGCAAGATAGTGGTGGCCGAAAAATGGGATCTCCAACCAAGCATTATGCACTGGCTTTATACAGCCATCATAAGGCCTTTCCCTCTGTACGGCATCGTAGTTTGGTAGACTGCTCTAGACAACACAGTCTATCGAAACCTTCTGGGGAAAGAGCAAATACCGGCCAGCATATGCAATGCATAAAATGTGCGATTAGATCAACCTCCACGGAGGTCCTAAACATGCTACTACATATCCCACCATTGGATTTCTTCAGCAAGCAAGTTGCTGCCTGCGCGGCCTTACGGATGAGGCGCATAGGAAAATGGTCCACATCACACAAAGGCCATACTAGCATTCTTAACCACTTCGAAGTATCCATGGACACGAACTACACCATCTCGTAAAACGTCCTCACTAAAAAATTTTAAGTTATCTTTCCAACCCGGGAGGAATGGGTTGAAGGAAAAATCATGCAGAAGGACTCGATTTCCCTCTATACCGATGGCTCCAAGATGGAGACGGGTGTAGACAGTGGAGTCTTCTCCAAGGAGCCTAACCTCAACCTATCATTTAGACTCGCAAACCACTGCAGTGTATACCAAGCGGAAATAGCAGCTGCGGTAACGCACAAATCAAAGACATCTCTTAACTGCCGCTTTTCACTAGACGATATGGCTGAACAGTTCAAAATAAAAACACTGTGGGTTCCCAGGCATAGGGGTATTCCAGGAAACTGCACGGCTGATGAGCTCGCAAAGTTGGGGTCAAGCAGTGGCGGAGTAATGGGTGGTCGGAAGGGGCGGTCCGCCCCGGGCCTCTGATCCTAGGGGACCTCCGAACGCCTCCATGTTGTCTGGATCAAATCCTGTAGAACAATCTAGGATCGTCCGCATTATGAATTTGATGTACAGTCAAGTTAAGTTCCTACATTTTTTCTCGAAATTTTATTATGAATGGTTCGACGAGTTCGCATTTGTTGGATAACTTTCCATCACAATTTTTTAACATGCGAATACCATGTCGGTTTTTAAATCTCGACGAAGCCCCCGACTACTGGTGACGTTTTGGCGAAGGCGTCGGTGTTGCGAGTCTTTCTTTGATGACAGCATATATCTGGTCTTGTCCCCATTTACCCAAAGATCTACTTTAGCCGCTTCTGATTTGTCCGTCCAATAACGTCAATGTCATCTGCTAGGCAAGCAATTGTGTAGCCTTGAGTAGATCGTACCTCTTGTATTGGCCGCAGACTTCCGCACGATATTTTCAAGCATGATGTTAAGGAAATCACATGACAATGCGTCACCCTGTCGAAAAGCTTTTTTAACATCGAAGGTCTCGGTTAGTTCACCTCCGACCTTAATGGAGCAGCGGGAATTCTCCATGGTCATCCTGCATAGTCTGATGAGTTTAGCAAGAATGTTAAAACGCGACATGGCTCTGTATAGCTCTTCTCTATACTGTCATATCCGGCTTTAAAGTCGAAGAAAAGACGATGTCGACCTAGAATTCAAGGGTCTTCCCCAAGATCTGCCGTAGTGTAAATATTTGGTCTATCGTGGATTTTTCTGGCCTGAAACCACACTGGTAGGAACCTATCAGATTGTCCACGAACGGTTTCAGGCACTTACGCAGCACGGCAGGGAGGATCTTGTACGCAATGTTCCGGGGACTTATCCCTCTGTAATTGGCGCAAACATAGGGGTCTCTTTTCTTATGGACCGGGCAAACGATGCCAAGATTCCATTCACCGGGCATGCATTATTGCGGCCATATCTTGCAGATGAGTTGCATGTACCTGACCAGCTCATCGCCAGCTGCTTTAAATAGTTCAGCGGGAAGTCCGTCTGCTCCAGCAGCTTCATAAGACTGAAGTTTCGATATCGCTATCTTAACGTCGCCTAGGTCGGGTGGACGGGATTCTCTTTCGTCTTCGTTCATTGTGCATTGTTCGTTCTGCCTGACGGCGGCGTTTTGACTATCATCGCCGTTATATAGTCTGCAGGAGTGGTCCTTCCACAATCTTAGCGTCGACTGTGACTCCACTATGAGTTGTCCGTGCTCATCCCTGCAGTCTTCTGTCCTGGCTGTATAGCCTTGGCATGTTCGTTTTACTTTTTAGTAAAACTTTCGAACGTTGTTCCTGCAATAGCATCTCTCCATCTCCTCTATCCCGCGCTTCTCGTGCTCCTTCTTTTTTCTCCTCAGAAGCGCATGCTCATCCCTCCTTTTCTGTTCAAAGACCTCGCGGGCAGCTTTCGTCCGTCGATGCAGTGTAGCCATGTATGCATTCTGTTTACCTACATGGGCCTGTCTGCATTCGTCTTCAAACCAGGTGTTTCTCGAAGGTGGTGTTCTAACAACGACTCCATTGCTGTTGTACGGTTTGTGCAGATTACATCGGGACTTGAGAGAGCTTGAGGAAGATTTGGTCGGCGAAGGTCCTGGCAGTTTCTTGCGATTGCAACTTTCCGACGTTACATTGTGCGGTTCTTTCTCGACTCTGTTGATTCCGAAAAATTCGCATCCGTACCTTGGCTGCAACAAGGTAATGATCCTAATCGATGTTGGCTCCTCGAAAGGTTCGGACACCTAGGATTCTGGATGAGAGTCTGCCGTCGATCGGTGCTAAAGGGGTAGACTAAACAAGCATATGAAGGCGCAAGCGCCCACAATCCAGCCTCTGTCTGCCAACTCCTGCTCTCACCTCCACGAGTTGGCTCCTGGATGCCTGGCACCTCAACTGTAGATCGGGTGGACGGACCCCTTTGTAGGGTTGTTGGGGGCATCAAACGAGATAGGGGCGGAGTCTGAGCTGCTACCAGGGCTCAGCACCTTCTTCGGGACGGCGGCGGAAGATGGGTCAACGGCGGCGCCCACGGTTCGAACGAGAAGGGCTACCTGGTGAAAACCTTATTTCGGGCTTCTACAACATATATGGATCTCATGCCGATAAGGAACGGCACAGTCGGCCCTTTGTTCTTTGGTTAAATAAGAACCTGTCCCATTAGGTTGGGGGTTGCGCTTAGAGTTAGCATCCCTACAGAGTAAAACGAATATTTGTTCCCAGTCGTGAGACGAAAATCGTATTAGGAGATTTAAACGCAAAGCTGGTCAGAGAAGACATATTTAGATCGACCATAGGAAAGCATAGGCTCCATAACCACGGATTTAGGCTAATCGACTTCCTAACGTGGCGCAACCTCCTTGTAGCAACCATAAGATCTCAGCATCCACAAGGGTGCCTGCCGGTCTCCTGATCAATCGACCACCAACCATCCAGTGTTCTGTTCTCGACGTACGAACCTTCCGAGGAGCCAAAATCGACTGCTTTGTTGTAGCCAAGGTAGGAATAAGGATATCAGGAATGCTTAGGAGTCGAGTAGGATAACTTAATTTTGACGTCGGAAAGCCAGAATCTTTGCCGATTGTGTCTCCTTCAAACTCTCTCAAAATCCACAGCGGCGCAAACAATAGAGCACTCAGAGGTGCTGTTTCAAACCGCCTCCACCTAGAAACCCCTGGTTCGATGAATAATGCGAATAAGCCCATGCAACAAAACAAGTGGCATATAAAGCCACACTGCAACGACGAACGAAAGCCGCATGCGAAATCTATGAGAGGAACACACGCTTCTCAGAAGAAAGAACACACGCTACGGCAGATCTTGGAGAAGACCCAGGAATACCAAATCGACACTCACCACCTTTTCGTCGACTTCAAAGCTGCGTATGACAGCGTGTATGGACACGAGTTATACAAAGCTATGTCTAGCTTTAACATCCCTTTAACATGACAATGGAGAATTCTTGCTGCTCCATCGAGGTCGGTAATGAATAAACCGAGACCTTTGAGGTTAAAAAAGGATTTAGACAAGGTGACGTGCTGTCATGCAACTTTTTCAACATCGCGGTTGAAAGATCGTGCAAGAGTCGCTGGCCAACACAAGAAGTACAATCCATTTCAAGTCTACGCAATTGCTTGCGTACGCCGACGACATTGACGTGATTGGACGGACACAGCTAGACGTCAATGAGGCCTTTGTAAGCATTAAGAAAGAGGTGGCTAAGATGGGTCTCAAGGTTAATGAGAGTAAAACCAAATATCTGCTTTCATCAAAAGGAGACGGTCAAGACCGACGTATTGGCCAGAGCGTCACCATGGGCGGATATAACTTTGAAGTGGTCAAGGAATTCGTCTACCTTGGCTCACTGATGACCAGCGACAACAACACCAGCGCTGAGATAAAACGCAGAATCACTCTTGCCAACCGCTGTTTCTTTGGGCTCAAGAGGCAATTGAGAAGTAGAGCCCTCTCTCGGAAAACCAAGGTGACATTATATAAGACCTTGATCATCCCAGTTCTCCTTTACGGCGCAGAGGTTCGGACTTTAACAAAGGCGGATGAAGATGCCCTTGGTCGTTTCGAGAGGAAAATTCTGCGCACTATTTGCGGTCCCGTTTGTTCAAACGGAGTATGGAGGAGAAGATTTAACGAAGAACTGTAGGGGTTGTACAGCGACATCGGCCTGATACGACGCCTACGGATACACCGTTTAAGGCGGCTAGGCCATGAGAGCGCATGGAAAATACAGCTCCGACCCGAAGAGTCTTCGAATCCACCCCGGAAGGAAGGCGCGGCAGAGGACGGTCGCATCTACAGTGGCGCACGCAGATGGAAGGGACCTTAACCAACTGGGCGTGCGGCACTGGTAACAGCTGGCCAAAGACCATGCCAGCTGGAGACGCTTATTGGTTGAGGCCCAGGTTCACCTCGGACTGTAGCGCCACCTAAGTAAGTAAGCTAGTGAATAGCATACTTGTTTCAGGATAGGCAATGTGATATTAAATTGCAAATGAGCTAGGGCATACATAGCTTTCTTCAGGCTGTTGCGCAACGTATTGATGTACATATCCCAGAGAAAATTACAATCAATAGGTGTTATTTATTATGCCTACTTGATCCACTTCTGATCATTGATTACATGCATTACAGTACGTGATCCAGCTTTTTATCAATTTCTCGATCAGAAAAGTGAGTTCACTCATTCACAACTGAGTTTTTATTTGAGTGAGTGAATTTGGTATGTGTACAAAAAAATGTCACCTTACGTCATTGCCACGTAAGCATCAAAAATATTGCTCACTTGATGGAATTTAGTTAAATAGTACTAAATGTATACTTCTTCTTCTTTTTAGTGGGCGCTACAGTTCGGGGTGAACCTGGGCCTCAACCAACATGCCCCTCCATCTAGCACGATCTTTCGCAAACCTTTTCCATTGCCGCACACCCAGTTGGCTGAGGTCCCCTTCCACCTGTGTGCGCCATCTTAAGTGCGGTCGTCCTCTGCTTCTTCGCCCCTCGGGGTTGGATTCAAAGACTCTCCGGGCTTGAGCTGAGGTGTCCGTTCGCTCTACATGGCCCAGCCATCTTAGGCGTTGAATCCGTAGACGCCTGACTAGGCTCATGTCGCTGTACAGATGGAGGAGATCTTCTCCTCCATCCCCCGTCTGCGTTTGTAGGCCCAAAAATCACACGCAAAATTTTTCTCTCGAACCGACTAAGGGCCTCCTCATCCGCTTTTGATAGTGTCCATGCTTCTGCGCCGTACAACGGGACCGGGATGATAAGGGTCTTATATAGAGTCAACTTTGTCGTTCGGGAGAAGGCTCTATTACTCAGTTGCCTCCTGAGCCCAAAGAAACAGCGATTGGCAAGAGTGATTCTGCGTTTGATTTCGGAACTGATGTCGTGGTTCCAGTTCATTGCGGAGCCAAAGTAGACGAAGTCCTTAACTACCTCGAACTTATATCTGCCGATACAAACGTTCTGGCCCTGACGTCGGTATTGAGCGTCCCTTTTTGATGACAGCATATATTTAGTTTTGCCCTCGCTTACCGCCAAACCAATTTTCGCCGCCTCCATGTCAATACTCGCACACGCCTCATTGACCTCTCGCTGTGATCTACCTATTATGTCAATATCGTCGGCGTATGCAAGGAGTTGCGAGGATTTGAAATAGATTGTGCCTCTTCTATTGGCCAGTGATTTTTGCACAATCATTTCCAATATGATGTTGAAGAAATCACACGACAGCGCATCGCCCTGCCTAAATCCCTTTTTGACATCAAAACTATCGGTAAGGTGTTCACCGATTCGGTGGAGCAGCGAGCATTCTCCAAAGTCATCCTGCATAGTCTGACGAGATTAGCAGGCATGTCAAAGGTAGACATAGCGTTGTACAGCTCATCTCCAATTACGCTGTCGTATGCGGCTTTGAGGTCGACAAATAGGTGGTGAGTGTCGACTTGAAATTCCTTGGTTTTTTCCAGGGTCTGCCGTAGTGTGAAGATTTGGTCGATGGTGGACTTCCCTGGCCTGAATCCGCACTGATAAGGACCTATCAGCTTATTTACAAAAGGCTTCAAGCGTTCACACAAAACGGCAGAGAAGATTTTGTAGGCGATGTTAAGGAGACTTATTCCTCTATAGTTGGCGCAATCAGAGGGGTCTCCTTTCTTGTGGATCGGGCATTCGATGCTGAGACTCCATTCCTCGGGCATGCTTTCCTCTAACCATATCTTACGGATGAGCTGGTGCATGCTCCCAACCAGGTCATCCCCAGCTGCCTTGAAGAGCTCAGCAGACAGTCCGTCTGCGCCAGCAGCTTTATTCGTCTTAAGCTTCGAAATGGCAATCTTAACTTCGTCGAGGTCAGGGGGACAGAATTCTCTGCGGTCTCCGTCGATTAGAAATGGATCATTCTGCCTGACACCGCCGTTATACAGTCTGCAGAAGTGGTTTTTCCATATTCTCAGCATCGACTGCGGTTCTACTACTAGGTGTCCGTTCTCATCCCTGCAGGCTTCCGTTCTGACTTTATAACCTTGGCATGTTCGCTTTATCTGTTGATAAAACTTTCGAACGTCACGCCTGCAGTAACACCTCTCCAAATCCTCAATCGCGCGCTTCTCGTGCTCTTTCTTCTTTCTTCTGAGAAGCTTATGCTCCTCCCTTCTTTTTAGCTCGTAGAGCTCACGAGCTGCTCTTGTTCTTTTATGCAGCGAGGCCTTATATGCATCCTGCTTCGCTGCATGAATCCTTCTGCACTCGTCATCGAACCAGGTATTTCTTCGTGGTGGAGCCTTGAAACCCAAAACTTCGGATGCAGAGCTTTTCAGGGCTTGTTTGCAAAGGCTCCACTGCTGTTCTGTTGACTGTGTGGAGGATTCAGGTGTATTGGAGAGCTTAAGGGAGACGCGATCGGTAAAAGCACGAGCGGTTTCTGGCGATAGTAGCTTTCCGACGTCATAACTTTGTATTCTTACTCTACTCCGTTGCGTTGGTGATATCCGTAAGCGCGTCTTGGCTACAACAAGATAGTGGTCGGAGTCGATGTTAGCCCCTCGGAAAGTTCGAACATCAAGAATAGTGGAGGAGTGTCTGACGTCGATCGCGATGTGATCAATCTGGTTGGTAGTCGATTGATCAAAAGACCGCCAGGTGCCTTTGTGTATATCGAGGTGCGGGAAGCGCGTACTGGCTAGAAGGAGATTTCGCCCTGTAGCAAGATCAATCAGCCTGTGTCCGTTATCGGAGGTGGTGTCGTGTAGGCTATGTTTGCCGATGACTCGTTCAAATATGCTTTCCTTACCCAGCTTAGCATTGAAGTCTCCTAGTACAATTTTGATGTCATAGCTGGGATATTGGGCATACGTTCTGTCTAGGAGATCGTAGAACTCATCATTGGCTGAGTCATCCTTGTCTTCCGTGGGGGCGTGGACACAGATCAGGCTGATGTTAAAAAATTTTGCCTTGATACGGATTGTTATGAGACGTTCGCTCACATGTCGAAGGCTTAGGACTTTTTGCCTTAGTCCACCTCGAACAACAAATCCGCATCCAAACAATCGTTGCCCTCTCTCCCTATAGCGGTCGCCGTAGTAAATATCGCAGTTTTTCATCCGCTTTATAGCCAGCCCATTCCATAGCATTTCCTGTATGGCGGTGATGTCCGCTTTATAGCGATCTAGGGCGTCCGCAAGTTGTTCGACTGCACGTAGCCTGTTTAGGGACCTAAATTCCACGTACAAAGGCGAAGATCATTGTCCTTATTTCGTTTTTTGTAAGGGTCGTCAACATAAATCCGGTCCGTTATATCCGAGGCTTGTGGTTGTTTCGGAGTTTGTGTTTTTTTTTTACGGTTACGGCTTACTAGGCCGTAGCCCAACATACTAATCCTGTTTTTTTTTTTTTGGCGTAGGAGGCTCGCCATTCGCCCTTCCCCGTCTGCAATTTACATAGGAAATCTCCAGATGGCACCACGAGGAGGTTGGGATAGGACTTACTAACAGTGCCGCAAGATGTTCGACTGCGGTGGCTCTTCTCGCTTTTTAGCAGGCCAGCATCCGTCGGATAGATGCTACCCCTACGAGGCCTTTGTTAGTCCTTTGCCATCCATAAATGTATACTGTGGGTAATATTTTACTCAGATCAATATGTAATGTGTAAATTAATAAAATATTTTAAAAGCCTTGCCAGAATTGTGTGTGAATTATCGTTATTTAGTGTGTGTCGATAAAAAAAATACACATCAGTACACGTATACCCAGCGTGAACGTCTCATAAGCATGACTCACAATGCCGTAGTAAGGGCCTACGCCTTACTAAGAATTTTTATTTTTTATGCCGCGGGCGGCATAGTTTCTATTTTCTATTTCAATTTTCGTCTATTTTCTTGAATAACTTGGAAACTGTTTATTTCAAAATAACAAAAAAAAATCGTTTACATTTGGGTCACAGAAATTGATATATGTACCAAATTTCAACTTAATCGGTCCAGTAGATTCGGAGATATTTGACTGTGAGCGACGGACAGACGGACACACGAGTGATCCTATAAGGGTTCCATTTTTTTTTCGGACGCACGGAACCCTAAAAAGAACACGTTTAAAGTTTGTGCGAAGAAATATTATCGTTAGCATGGCAACTCCATCATTCAATGTCAAAAATTATTTTAATACTGGAAGAAAATGGAACTGGAACAGGCAGACGGAAAAATCTTTGACAGAACCACACACGACTCAAACGTTTGAGTGATTCACTGTTTCATTATGCCCAATGATCCATTATCGATCATGTGGCATAATAAGGAACACCTAATGACAACACCTAAATATTTATAGCTTTCGACTATCTCGATTGTTTGCTTAATAAATTGAGTGTCGAAGGCCTTACTCAAATCCATAATAAATACTAGTTCGTGGTGACTTTCGTCGACGCTTGCATTGATACAGTTGACAAATTGTCCTAGACGTTTACCTGTGCTTTTGTTTTTTTGGAAACCGTACTGACTTCTGTGTTTGTACAAGAGGTTAGAGAGTTTTTTTTCAATAAAGCTGCATAAACATTTCGAAACAAGAAGCTATTTTCAATTATTGGTAAAATCAATATTGGCTTATACAAACATACTTACCTAAGATACTGTTACGAAAACGCGACTTTTCTGGGGTGGTTCAGTCTTACGAAAACATGCGATTCCGAAAGTGTCGACCACGCTGTGCGTTTTTAGGGTTCCGTACCCAAAGGTAAAACGGAACCCTATTACTAAGGCTTCGCTGTCCGTCCGTCTGTCTGTCACCAGGCTGTATCTCATAAACCGTGATAGACAGTTGAAATTTTCACAGATGATGTATTTCTGTTGCCACTACCACAAATACTAAAAACAGAACAAAATTAATATTTAAGGGGGCTCCCATACAACAGACATGATTTTCAACCAAAAAATCCTGCCTGCAACCAAGATCTGTCATTTGATGAGGTAACATACAACGTCTCTTTCATATTTATACATATATACAGATGGTACGGAACCCTTCGTGCGCGAGTAGGACTCGCACTTGGCCGGTTTTTATTTATTCTCAGCACTCAAAAGAGTAAAAAAGAAAAGACATCGAAAGAAATGAAATTCGAGTATCGCCCTCTGCAGAGATGTACTCCTTTCGGCGGCTCTGACGTTATGTTACGTAACACTCTTGAACTCTGTAACTGTAACCACCGGATTTGAAGATGGTCTCCTGAGTTCCAGGCATTGAAATTCTTGCCCCAGTATGCGGTTAATCGATCGACGTGAACAATATTCACCTTTGATCTTGGCGACTTCGGTTATAATTTCCAAAATTTGATAGGGTCCATGCCAATCTCAGGTTTTGAAACCACACGGAACTTCCAATCTGAAATTTTGGAAAACGTGCGGTTAAATCATGACTGCTGTTCATTTCCTGTGCAGCTTGGCAAATGTCCTGTCTAGCTCGGCCATGAATTTCTTGAAGTTGTTTTTGCAACTGCTGATCAAAATGAGTGTACGACTTTGTATGCGAATGCGGCGGAAGCTCACATAACAAACCTTGAGGTAGGCGCATGGTCAAGAAGAGGGAGTAATTCATTCTAGTCATTCGGCTTGTCATCTAGAAATTTCGTGAGAGTGGAACACAGTCCGGTTCATCTGCTCCCCAAGGCTGTCAGACTGTGGGTGAAGTGGCGTAGTTCGAGTTGTCCGTATTTCCATAATTTCCATAACGTTTTAAAACGCAACTGACTCGAAATCGCGACCATGATTCGAGTGTAGCTCTGACGGGACTCCATAAGTTCGACTGAAACAGTCTTGCAATATAACCTCCAAGGCGGTGTCCTCAAAGTGGCATCAACTTAAGTGTATATATATCTACAGGAGGGATCTAAACGCCCGGTCCAGGATGTTCTACATGATCTTCAAAACTCCAGCTTCTCCAGCTTCCTCTGGTAGTAGTTCTGCCTCAATTCCCATTGACAAATCACCTACTGGCGAAGTGGCTTTAAATTTACCCCAGCGATTGGCCGATGCCCCGAGTACGGGCTTTAATCTTAGAGTAGTGCCTCCACTTTTTGCATTGTTTTCTTCATGCCTAGAATATGGTACCAAAAATATAAAATGCCATAGCCAGACCGCGGATAATCTTACAGGTCATTTGACATCATCATTCAAACTTTTATGCCTTCAACCAACTGAAAAATTGCTGGTCAACGCGAGGTTTTGCCCTAAAAATATTCTTCTTAACGAATTCGTGAGCAAGAAACTTTCCAAAAAACTCAGACCAAATAGTTTAACTTCTACAGCCATTAACCTTACATACCTACTTAGGTGGCGCTACAGTCCGAGGTGAACCTGGGCCTCAAGTCTCTCCAGCTGGCATGGTCTTTGGCCAGCTGATACCAGTGCCGCACGCCCAGTTGGTTAAGATCCCTTCCATCTGCGTGCGCCAACGTAGATGCGGCCGTCCTCTGCCGCGCCTTTCTTCCGGATTGGATTCAAAGACTCTTCGGGCTGGAGCTGTGGTGTCCATTCGCTCTACATGGCCCATCCATCTTAGGCGTTGAATTCGTAGAACCCTGACTAGGCTCATGTCGCTGTACAGCCCGTAAAGTTCGTGGTTGAATCTTCTCCTCCATCGCCCGTCTGCGTTTATAGGCCGGAAAATCACGCTCAAAATCTTTCTCTCGAACCGACCAAGGGCCTCCTCATCCGCTTTTGATAGTGTCCATGCTTCTGCGCCGTACAACAGGACCGAGATGATAAGGGTCTTAGATAGAGTCAACTTTGTCGTTCGGGAGAGGGCTCTTTTACTCAATTGCCATCTGAGCCCAATGAAACAGCGATTGGCAAGAGTGATTCTGCGTTTGATCTCGGAACTGATGTCGTTGTTCCAGTTCATTGCGGAGCCAAAGTAGACGAAGTCCTTAGCTACATCGAACTTATATCTGCCAATACAAACGTTCTGGCCAAGACGTCGGTGGTGAGCGTCCTTTTCTGATGACAGCATATATTTAGATTTGCCCTCGTTTACCGTTAAATCAATTTTCGCCGCCTCCATCTCAATACTCGCAAACGCCTCATTGACATCTCGCTGTGATCTACCTATTATGTCAATATCGTCGGCATATGCCAGGTGCATGCTCCCAACCAGGTCATCCCCAGCTGCCTTGAAGAGCTCAGCCGACAGTCCGTCTGCGCCAGCAGCTTTATTCGACTTGGGCTTCGATATGGCAATCTTAACTTCGTCGAGGTCAGGGGGACAGAATTCTCTGCGGTCTCCGTCGATTAGAAATGGATCATTCTGCCTGACACCGCCGTTATACAGTCTGCAGAAGTGGTTTTTCCATATTCTCAGCATCGACTGCGGTTCTACTACTAGGTGTCCGTTCTCATCCCTGCAGGCTTCCGTTCTGACTTTATAACCTTGGCATGTTCGCTTTATCTGTTGATAAAACTTTCGAACGTCACGCCTGCAGTAACACCTCTCCAAATCCTCAATCGCGCGCTTCTCGTGCTCTTTCTTCTTTCTTCTGAGAAGCTTATGCTCCTCCCTTCTTTTTAGCTCGTAGAGCTCACGAGCTGCTCTTGTTCTTTTATGCAGCGAGGCCTTATATGCATCCTGCTTCGCTGCATGAATCCTTCTGCACTCGTCATCGAACCAGGTATTTCTTCGTGGTGGAGCCTTGAAACCCAAAACTTCGGATGCAGAGCTTTTCAGGGCTTGTTTGCAAAGGCTCCACTGCTGTTCTGTTGACTGTGTGGAGGATTCAGGTGTATTGGAGAGCTTAAGGGAGACGCGATCGGTAAAAGCACGAGCGGTTTCTGGCGATAGTAGCTTTCCGACGTCATAACTTTGTATTCTTACTCTACTCCGTTGCGTTGGTGATATCCGTAAGCGCGTCTTGGCTACAACAAGATAGTGGTCGGAGTCGATGTTAGCCCCTCGGAAAGTTCGAACATCAAGAATAGTGGAGGAGTGTCTGACGTCGATCGCGATGTGATCAATCTGGTTGGTAGTCGATTGATCAAAAGACCGCCAGGTGCCTTTGTGTATATCGAGGTGCGGGAAGCGCGTACTGGCTAGAAGGAGATTTCGCCCTGTAGCAAGATCAATCAGCCTGTGTCCGTTATCGGAGGTGGTGTCGTGTAGGCTATGTTTGCCGATGACTCGTTCAAATATGCTTTCCTTACCCAGCTTAGCATTGAAGTCTCCTAGTACAATTTTGATGTCATAGCTGGGATATTGGGCATACGTTCTGTCTAGGAGATCGTAGAACTCATCATTGGCTGAGTCATCCTTGTCTTCCGTGGGGGCGTGGACACAGATCAGGCTGATGTTAAAAAATTTTGCCTTGATACGGATTGTTATGAGACGTTCGCTCACATGTCGAAGGCTTAGGACTTTTTGCCTTAGTCCACCTCGAACAACAAATCCGCATCCAAACAATCGTTGCCCTCTCTCCCTATAGCGGTCGCCGTAGTAAATATCGCAGTTTTTCATCCGCTTTATAGCCAGCCCATTCCATAGCATTTCCTGTATGGCGGTGATGTCCGCTTTATAGCGATCTAGGGCGTCCGCAAGTTGTTCGACTGCACGTAGCCTGTTTAGGGACCTAAATTCCACGTACAAAGGCGAAGATCATTGTCCTTATTTCGTTTTTTGTAAGGGTCGTCAACATAAATCCGGTCCGTTATATCCGAGGCTTGTGGTTGTTTCGGAGTTTGTGTTTTTTTTTTACGGTTACGGCTTACTAGGCCGTAGCCCAACATACTAATCCTGTTTTTTTTTTTTTGGCGTAGGAGGCTCGCCATTCGCCCTTCCCCGTCTGCAATTTACATAGGAAATCTCCAGATGGCACCACGAGGAGGTTGGGATAGGACTTACTAACAGTGCCGCAAGATGTTCGACTGCGGTGGCTCTTCTCGCTTTTTAGCAGGCCAGCATCCGTCGGATAGATGCTACCCCTACGAGGCCTTTGTTAGTCCTTTGCCATCCATAAATGTATACTGTGGGTAATATTTTACTCAGATCAATATGTAATGTGTAAATTAATAAAATATTTTAAAAGCCTTGCCAGAATTGTGTGTGAATTATCGTTATTTAGTGTGTGTCGATAAAAAAAATACACATCAGTACACGTATACCCAGCGTGAACGTCTCATAAGCATGACTCACAATGCCGTAGTAAGGGCCTACGCCTTACTAAGAATTTTTATTTTTTATGCCGCGGGCGGCATAGTTTCTATTTTCTATTTCAATTTTCGTCTATTTTCTTGAATAACTTGGAAACTGTTTATTTCAAAATAACAAAAAAAAATCGTTTACATTTGGGTCACAGAAATTGATATATGTACCAAATTTCAACTTAATCGGTCCAGTAGATTCGGAGATATTTGACTGTGAGCGACGGACAGACGGACACACGAGTGATCCTATAAGGGTTCCATTTTTTTTTCGGACGCACGGAACCCTAAAAAGAACACGTTTAAAGTTTGTGCGAAGAAATATTATCGTTAGCATGGCAACTCCATCATTCAATGTCAAAAATTATTTTAATACTGGAAGAAAATGGAACTGGAACAGGCAGACGGAAAAATCTTTGACAGAACCACACACGACTCAAACGTTTGAGTGATTCACTGTTTCATTATGCCCAATGATCCATTATCGATCATGTGGCATAATAAGGAACACCTAATGACAACACCTAAATATTTATAGCTTTCGACTATCTCGATTGTTTGCTTAATAAATTGAGTGTCGAAGGCCTTACTCAAATCCATAATAAATACTAGTTCGTGGTGACTTTCGTCGACGCTTGCATTGATACAGTTGACAAATTGTCCTAGACGTTTACCTGTGCTTTTGTTTTTTTGGAAACCGTACTGACTTCTGTGTTTGTACAAGAGGTTAGAGAGTTTTTTTTCAATAAAGCTGCATAAACATTTCGAAACAAGAAGCTATTTTCAATTATTGGTAAAATCAATATTGGCTTATACAAACATACTTACCTAAGATACTGTTACGAAAACGCGACTTTTCTGGGGTGGTTCAGTCTTACGAAAACATGCGATTCCGAAAGTGTCGACCACGCTGTGCGTTTTTAGGGTTCCGTACCCAAAGGTAAAACGGAACCCTATTACTAAGGCTTCGCTGTCCGTCCGTCTGTCTGTCACCAGGCTGTATCTCATAAACCGTGATAGACAGTTGAAATTTTCACAGATGATGTATTTCTGTTGCCACTACCACAAATACTAAAAACAGAACAAAATTAATATTTAAGGGGGCTCCCATACAACAGACATGATTTTCAACCAAAAAATCCTGCCTGCAACCAAGATCTGTCATTTGATGAGGTAACATACAACGTCTCTTTCATATTTATACATATATACAGATGGTACGGAACCCTTCGTGCGCGAGTAGGACTCGCACTTGGCCGGTTTTTATTTATTCTCAGCACTCAAAAGAGTAAAAAAGAAAAGACATCGAAAGAAATGAAATTCGAGTATCGCCCTCTGCAGAGATGTACTCCTTTCGGCGGCTCTGACGTTATGTTACGTAACACTCTTGAACTCTGTAACTGTAACCACCGGATTTGAAGATGGTCTCCTGAGTTCCAGGCATTGAAATTCTTGCCCCAGTATGCGGTTAATCGATCGACGTGAACAATATTCACCTTTGATCTTGGCGACTTCGGTTATAATTTCCAAAATTTGATAGGGTCCATGCCAATCTCAGGTTTTGAAACCACACGGAACTTCCAATCTGAAATTTTGGAAAACGTGCGGTTAAATCATGACTGCTGTTCATTTCCTGTGCAGCTTGGCAAATGTCCTGTCTAGCTCGGCCATGAATTTCTTGAAGTTGTTTTTGCAACTGCTGATCAAAATGAGTGTACGACTTTGTATGCGAATGCGGCGGAAGCTCACATAACAAACCTTGAGGTAGGCGCATGGTCAAGAAGAGGGAGTAATTCATTCTAGTCATTCGGCTTGTCATCTAGAAATTTCGTGAGAGTGGAACACAGTCCGGTTCATCTGCTCCCCAAGGCTGTCAGACTGTGGGTGAAGTGGCGTAGTTCGAGTTGTCCGTATTTCCATAATTTCCATAACGTTTTAAAACGCAACTGACTCGAAATCGCGACCATGATTCGAGTGTAGCTCTGACGGGACTCCATAAGTTCGACTGAAACAGTCTTGCAATATAACCTCCAAGGCGGTGTCCTCAAAGTGGCATCAACTTAAGTGTATATATATCTACAGGAGGGATCTAAACGCCCGGTCCAGGATGTTCTACATGATCTTCAAAACTCCAGCTTCTCCAGCTTCCTCTGGTAGTAGTTCTGCCTCAATTCCCATTGACAAATCACCTACTGGCGAAGTGGCTTTAAATTTACCCCAGCGATTGGCCGATGCCCCGAGTACGGGCTTTAATCTTAGAGTAGTGCCTCCACTTTTTGCATTGTTTTCTTCATGCCTAGAATATGGTACCAAAAATATAAAATGCCATAGCCAGACCGCGGATAATCTTACAGGTCATTTGACATCATCATTCAAACTTTTATGCCTTCAACCAACTGAAAAATTGCTGGTCAACGCGAGGTTTTGCCCTAAAAATATTCTTCTTAACGAATTCGTGAGCAAGAAACTTTCCAAAAAACTCAGACCAAATAGTTTAACTTCTACAGCCATTAACCTTACATACCTACTTAGGTGGCGCTACAGTCCGAGGTGAACCTGGGCCTCAAGTCTCTCCAGCTGGCATGGTCTTTGGCCAGCTGATACCAGTGCCGCACGCCCAGTTGGTTAAGATCCCTTCCATCTGCGTGCGCCAACGTAGATGCGGCCGTCCTCTGCCGCGCCTTTCTTCCGGATTGGATTCAAAGACTCTTCGGGCTGGAGCTGTGGTGTCCATTCGCTCTACATGGCCCATCCATCTTAGGCGTTGAATTCGTAGAACCCTGACTAGGCTCATGTCGCTGTACAGCCCGTAAAGTTCGTGGTTGAATCTTCTCCTCCATCGCCCGTCTGCGTTTATAGGCCGGAAAATCACGCTCAAAATCTTTCTCTCGAACCGACCAAGGGCCTCCTCATCCGCTTTTGATAGTGTCCATGCTTCTGCGCCGTACAACAGGACCGAGATGATAAGGGTCTTAGATAGAGTCAACTTTGTCGTTCGGGAGAGGGCTCTTTTACTCAATTGCCATCTGAGCCCAATGAAACAGCGATTGGCAAGAGTGATTCTGCGTTTGATCTCGGAACTGATGTCGTTGTTCCAGTTCATTGCGGAGCCAAAGTAGACGAAGTCCTTAGCTACATCGAACTTATATCTGCCAATACAAACGTTCTGGCCAAGACGTCGGTGGTGAGCGTCCTTTTCTGATGACAGCATATATTTAGATTTGCCCTCGTTTACCGTTAAATCAATTTTCGCCGCCTCCATCTCAATACTCGCAAACGCCTCATTGACATCTCGCTGTGATCTACCTATTATGTCAATATCGTCGGCATATGCCAGGTGCATGCTCCCAACCAGGTCATCCCCAGCTGCCTTGAAGAGCTCAGCCGACAGTCCGTCTGCGCCAGCAGCTTTATTCGACTTGGGCTTCGATATGGCAATCTTAACTTCGTCGAGGTCAGGGGGACAGAATTCTCTGCGGTCTTCGTCGACTAGAAATGGATCATTCTGACAGCTGTATATTGACTAGCATCGCCGTTATACAGTCTGCAGAAGTGGTTTTACCATATTCTCAGCATCGACTGCGGTTCTACTACTAGGTGTTCGTTCTCATCCCTGCTGGCTTCCGTTCTGGCTTTATAACCTTGGCATGTTCGCTTTATCTATTGATAAAACTCTCGAACGTCACGCCTGCCGTAACACCTCTCCAAATCCTTAATCGCGCGCTTCTCGTGCTCTTTCTTCTTTCTTCTAAGAAGCTTCCGCTCCTCCCTTCTTTTTAACTCGTAGAGCTCACGAGCTGCTCTTGTTCTTTTATGCAGCGAGGCCTTATATGCATCCTGCTTCGCTGTGTGAATGCTCCTGCACTCGACATCGAACTAGGTGTTTCTTTGTGGTGGAGCCTCGAAACCCAAAACTTCGGATGCAGAGCTTTTCAAAGCTTGTTTGCAAAGGTTCCACTGCTGTTCTATTGACAGTGTGGAGGATTGAGGTCGGACGCGATCGGTAAAAGCACGAGCGGTCTCTGGCGATAGTAGCTTTCCGACGTCATAACTTTGTATTCTTACTCTACTCCGTTGCGTTCGTGATATCCGTAAGCGCATCTTGGCTACTACAAGATAGTGGTCCGAGTCGATGTTAGCCCCTCGGAAAGTTCGAACATCAAGAATAGTGGAGGAGTGTCTGACGTCGATCGCAATGTGATCGATCTGGTTGGTAGTCGATTGATCAAAAGACCGCCAGGTGCCTTTGTGTATATCGACGTGCGGGAAGCGCGTACTGGCCCTTCCCCGTCTGCAATTTCCATAGGAAATCACCAGATGGCACTACGAGGAGGTGGGGATGGGACTTACTAACAGTGCCGCAAGATGTTCGACTGCGGAGGCTCCTCTCGCTTTTCAGCAGGCCAGCATCCGTCGGATAGATGCTATCCCTACGAGGCCTTTGTTAGTCCTTTGCCATTGGAAGGCTATCGCTATCTGCTAACCATCGTTACCGTTACCGTTGGGGGACATGACTGCCAATAGTTGCGCAAACGCATTCCGCCATACATATGGAGGCCCATTCATTCTCGAGGTCCGAGGTCTGTATGTACATATGTATGTTGGCGTTACAGTCCATGAAGGACCAAGGCCGAGATTCTCTCAGTCAACCATGTTGTGTCGGATTTTATTTTCTCATAGGTGAAAAGGACCCACAGTTTATTGCCGGTTCCGAACGGCGAATTCCGAGAAGCTGTTAATGACAATTTTACTACAGGAGGTTTTGTCAGAACCCCTCTGCGGAGAAACACTGTGAAAACACGTTCGATGACATGGCTGTGTCGGGATTCGATCCCGTGTCATCGGCGTCAGAGGCCAACACACTATCCACTGCGCCACGGTGCTCTCCGATGTCCGAGGTCGCTCCACCAAAATGTCTATGAAATGAAGAACAAGCAACACCCACTTCGTTGGCAACTGAACGCCCACCGCCACGAAGATCAGCGGCTCAGCCATTCCGCACCCGCATTGGGCTCAGCATACAAATTCCAAGAAGATTTCGCTTAAGTCCGGAAGGCTTCTGGGGGGACCATGTCGCGGTCTAACAGTAGCCTTAGCCGATGGTCGAAACGAACATCTCCCGATTTCACCAAAGGATACCTAGCCAGGGAGAGCCCCGTTGTGCGAACACGAAGCAACAGCCGATAGAAGCTGCCTGAGACGCCGTAAACCACTCTCTCTCTCTATCTAATACCGAACGACAAGGCACTTGTGTTCCGGAGCCACACAAGCGGATATTATTTACTTAGTCTGTTTGAGTTAATTGTTAAATAAACCGAGTTTTGCGTAAAGCTAAATACATACATCCTTTCTTATCACATCCGTCCCAACCATATCTCAGAATCAACGAAAACTGAGACGAAAAAAAAAGATACAAAAGAGATATGACAATCTGTCACACAATAGCACTTGGGTCACTTGGATCCTGGAGCTTCAAACGATAAGACGTTTCTTTACTTTCTCTTATTGAATTTACTTAAAATTGTTTCAGTTTGATGTGAAGAATGTTGATGGAATAGGAGTGACGTGATTTGTATCTGACGTGCTTGGTTTTCGCAAAAAGCCAGTTTTGAGTTGAAAACAGGAGCAATCCTTGTGGATTATTTTTGAATTCGTGAAAATAAAATCCTACTAAAGGAAAGTGCTTTAAGTTAGTTCATTTTGTAGACCTGCCTAAAGGTGAGGATTTTTTATATATAGCGGTATTCTCTATGCTTTTAGTCGAAAATGTGAAATGAAATTTAGTCTAAACAAACGAAGCACGTTTTTTGTGCCGAATCAGAATTTTGAATTTTTATTCATAAGAAGCAAAACGTGGTAGTGTGGACGTATACACGTGATTCATCCAATTCAGGACTTAGTGGATGAAGTTTTAATTTTAATAGAACTGGAAATATTTCAAAACTTCTCATCATCTCAACATTGTTATTGTGGCTGCAAGCAAATAGTGCATGGGAGAATGGAATTAACTCGTGTTGAAGTCGTAGAAAATGCAATAATCCTTGATTAGGCAAATCTACGTTTGAAAAAGAGATCAGGAATTGGCTCCACAAGTTTATAGGCATTTGGTTATTTTTTCTTTTATTTTTTTTCGTTTGGGCTAGTGCTACTCTAAGCATATGGCACTGTGACTTTTGCAGATCTATTGTGCCTTCTAGGCGATTAGCCGAGGAGCTTCTCCACTTCCATAGTGAAGTTGAGAATGTTTCTCGTAAGAGCCAAGGTGATCCCCTCAGAAGGAGGGGATCCTGAGGAGGATACGCTTCCTAAGATGGCAGAGAGCAGCACACTCACACAGTATGCGTTCCGCCGTCTCTTCGTCCTCGAGACAGAATCGACACTCAGTTTCAGACGAGAGGCTAATTTTGTTTAGATGATATCTCAGACTGCAGTGTCCTGTTAGATAGCTGACTAGTCTTCTGATATCCACTCTATTAAGTTTGAGTATGTATTAACATACTTACACACTCTATTAAGAGTGTTTGTTCAATGGCCGTATAAGTCGTTTCGATTGGTGAAGTCCCCGAAAGTCGCTCCCAAAGGACAGGTGTTGCGATTTTTCCCACTTGTCTAAGAAGAAATTGATCTTAGACTTGGGAGGGCCGCAGAATGTTCCTGGACCTAGCATATATTAATCGCTGAAACCTTTCCTGGCGAGTTGTATGGCAATTTCATTGTCCTTATAATACCATTGGGCCCTGGCACCTACTAGAGTTTGACATTGTTTCTGTTGGCGAGGTCTTGTAGGGCATCATGGCATTCCTTGACAGTTTTTGAGTTCGTATTGCACGAACTCAGCGCGTTGAGCGCTTCTTGGCTATGAGAGAGTATGTTGATGGCCATACCTCTTATGATAGTCTCCAGATTTAAGTTGACGCATATTAGCATGGCATGCAGTTCTGCTTGGAAGATGCTAGGACTTCTAGGACAGCTTTAGTTTCTTGGATACTGCAAGTTTGTTAATTGTCATGTGACATTCCCAAATAGCCTTAGGCTTCAATGTGTTACTCTTTAGCGCCTTAAGAACCGCTTGGCTATCTGAAAGTATTGATATCTTTAAATATTGAAGGACTGTTGACTCACCGCAGAGAGAAATGTGTACGCGGCATCTTGGTCATATTACTCTAGCCCCTGCCTTGGTTCTAATTTTCGACCCATCAGTGTATCATTTCTGGGCTCCATCGGTCATCCACGAGGGGTTGTTGTTCCATTCTTCTCAGCATGGTATGAGTCAGAGTGACGTCAGATCACTCTCTCGGGCCAAAGGTCAATAACGCGCAGCTATGGTTTTATCGATGCCGTTGCGGTAATTTTGATGTCAAACATGTATTACTGTCTGGAAGGCAAATTAACGAACATCTCGATAAAATCATGGAAATCGTCGAGTCATACCACCATGTAAGCACTGTCGATTGTCCAGGAGCTTGAACACAGCTGGATATAAAAACCAGTTGGCAAAAAATAGTCTTTGGAACGAATTTCCATCTGTGCTTTGTGCGACTTGTACTCTCAACCCATGGAACGTATAAAGAAAATAATAGCCCAGGAGCGGTTGGACTTTGTTCAATAAGAGAGCAATCGGAGTCACTATCCGCGAGCTTCGTTCTTTTACATCCGCCTTATTGTCCGAACTTGGCACCAAGTGCTTACCATTCGTCCTTTTCCATGTCGAACTATTTGCTAGAGATAAATTGACCCCAATCCCTCTGGAATCTATGCCCAGGGCTATGCGGATGATGTCGCTGTTCTTTCTATCGGCTCATGCTTTGCTACTATCCGTCTCAAAGCACAGGCAGTGCTAAGTGTGATTAATGATTGGTGTACAAGAAATGGACTGTCGATTAATCCTCTTAAGACTGATGTTGTTCTCTTCACGAGACAGAGGAAAAGTACTGACATTTTATTAATTTATTAAGCTTACTACAAGCTACTATACCTTAACAATCTAAACCTAAATTTAAATTTAAATATTACCTAGTTAACCTTGGCGAGAACAGGGTAGCGCGACGAGGGGATGAACATTAAAACGGGTAGTGGCGTGTAGGAGGTAGAAGATTAGAGGTAGGATTTTTAGTTGGACTTAAAGATGGATGGTGAGAGCACCGTGGCGCAGTGGGTAGTGTGTTGGCCTCTGACGCCATTGACACGGGATCGAATCCCGACACAGCCAATACATCGAACGTGTTTTTCACGGTGTTTCTCCTCAGCGGGGTTCTGACAAAACCCCCTGTAGTAAAATTGTCATGAAAAGCTTCTCGAAATTCGCCGTTCGGAACCGGCAATAAACTTTAGGTCCCTTTCACATATGGGAATGGGTGATTGAGAGAAGCTCGGCTCAGGTTCTTCATGGACTGTAACGCCAACATACATACATATGACAGTGTGCGTTGGGACGAGCTATACCGAGCCTTGTTAAGCCTGTTAGACTCGTCGATTGTGCTGTATGATGATGGTGAATTCTCGCTGCTCCATTAAGGTCCGTAGTGAATTAACCGATGCCTTTGATATTAGAAAAGGATTTAGACAAGGTGACGCACTGGCATGTAGCTTTTTCAATATCGTGCTTGAAAAGACCATACGAGACTCCCTGGCTTGCGTACGCGGTTGACATTGGCGTAATTGGGCGAACACAGCGAAGTGTCGATAAAGCGTTCGAAAGCATTGAGCAGAAGCGGTTTAACGGATCTTTTGGTAAATGAGGGTAAAACGAACCTCACATCTGGGATCTATAAATTTGAAGTGGTCAAGGAATTAAAGTCTTTTTTTTTTTTAAACGTACTGGCCGAATGTCTTATTAGTTGTAGACGCAATATGTATATAATTTGGGTTCTCGGCTAAACCTCGATGGTTTTTGTCACTGATGCCCATATATATATTAAATGGCACTAGTTCGCTTCTGTCAAAGGAACACGCGTTTGAAAATTAACAATTCCGACGTCATTTGCGTAAAAAGTTGTACTGATTTGAATATGGTGAAATATCTGAAGTAAAAACACTGAAAAAGACATGCCGAAAAATGTGTAAAGTGTATGGTGAAGTATGGTAAGGTGTTCGGTGGCATGGATGCATCTCGTTCCGGTCAGCCATTCAGTGAAAAACTCGATGAAATAAGTTGCCAGGAAATCGCGGAGGCAAATTGTTTAACTTAACTTAGTCTATGCTTCACGACATATTGCCTAGCCGTTAGGATTGTGTACATCTCTGACTGCGAGACAGACGCAGTCGACGTTTTCGCATTCAAAGAGAACCTCAGCGTCGGAACCCAGCCAAGACTTTTAGCCATCTGTCAAGATGTGGCCAGAACCAATCCTTATGTCATGGTAACTCGACTGTGAAGTTATAGTACAATACAATCACATGGGTCATTGCGTCAGAGGGCATATCTAGGAGACACGGGTCGGAGGATATTTCCCGCGCAAGCACACCAGCACACTGTCATATGCAACATTAAAATCGACAAAAAGATGGTGTGTATGGATATGGAATTCTTGGGTCTTTTCCAAGACCTGCCGGAGTGTGAATATTTGGTCCTTTGTGGATTTACCTAGCCTGAAACCACATCACAGTACGGCAGAGAAGATCTTATTGCTCGATGTTAAGGAGACATATTCGCCTGTAGTTGGGGCAGATGAACGGCCCTCTTTCTTATGGACTGGGTAAATGATGCTCAAATTCCATTCGTCGGGCACGCTTTCCTCTGATAATATTTTACAGATGAGCTGGTGCATGCGCCATAGCGGCTTACCTTTAGTGTACTAGCTTTAGGCTTCGAAATTATCGAAATTTTCTTGCATCTTCGTCCGGATCATTCTGCTTGACAGACCTATCATTGGGGTTATACAGCCTACAGCCTACTACTAATTATCCGTTATCATCCATACAGCCTTCTGCTCTGGCTTTATAGGCCTGGCATGCTCGTTTTACTTGTTCGTAAAACTTGCAAGCGTCATTCCTGTGGTAGCATCTCTCCATCTCCTCGATCTTACGCTTTTCGTGCTCTTGTTTTTCTTCCTTAAAAGCGCGGGTTTTTCTGTACTTTGCGGCTCTTATCCATCTACGTTGCGCGGCTTTATAGGCGACTTGCTTTATAGCCTTGCTGCATAGGCTTGCCCGCATTGCTCATCATACCAGGCGTTTCTAGATGTCCGAGTTTTTCATCCTTTTGCCTGGTCCTGGTACGGTTATATCTGATTCTCAATTACTCCATCGATTCACGTGCTATATGGCAAGCAGCATCATCACCGTCAGGATCGCCGAAGAATTTATGCGAAATTTGGTCATCATAGCATGGACTGCTCAATAGGTCGACAGGATGACCGAAAAATAGTTGAAGTACGCAGTGCCAACCAAGCATACTAGCTTAGATATATGTCACAAGACAAGCGCAGGCTGTCAAGGACAGAACATTAAAAAACCAAAGAGCAAAAGAACAACACATTAGAATGTAGACCTTCAAGCGCATCTTGGTGATCTTCATCTCGAGTTTATAGTTAATCAAATGCAATAATGGCCTTTGAAGCCCAGAAAGGTATAGTATATCCCAACATGAAACTTACGATATTTCTCTCCGATATGGTTTACGTGATTTCTACAATAGTACTCTGCTTCTCTGTGACATTGACTTCCGCCCGGCGGTACAAAAGTCTCAGCGAAGTCTTTTCGTGGAAGACCTTTGAATATGGATTCCCGTCAGTTGCCGATCATCAATATGCCACCGACAATGGATTGATGATAAACAATACAGGGACGACCATTGATGTCGACGTTCACTACAAAAGTAAGTGTCCCATTCATACTCACTTTAATATTTCGTTCATTTCAACACTACATTTCAGAGAACGGAGACATTAGGGTTTTCGCCACAACTCCCAGATTCAGTGCTGGTATTCCCTTCACACTGGGCTTAGTCTCCAAACGAAATGGTCCCAATGGGCCAATAGTTGAAGCGTACCCAAGTTACGATATTCAGAAAAGTTCCAGCGACTGCTCCGGCATCATATCCGCTTTCCGCACCAGGGTATTTGAAGCTCCATACTATGCGCAACCAGATTATTAACACAATTCTCCTAACAGATAGACGAGTGCGATCAATTTTGGGTACTCGATTCTGGCAACGTCGCAAACTCCCAGGTGTGCCCGCCACAAGTCCATATTATCGACCTAAATACTAACAAGATAACCAAGAGCTTCAAGATCCCCAACAACGTCTACACTCCCGGTGTACCATTCTTAGCCAACCTGTTTGTCGACATACGTGATCCACCACCACGTGGCAAATGTCAAAAAGCAATGGTCTATATAACTGATGTCGCCAACCACGGCCTGGTGGTCTTCGACTCGGATCTCAACGAAGTTTGGCGAATCGAGAACAAGCTCCTATATCCAGACCCCGACTGGGGAACACATACTATAGCTGGTGTGAGTTTTACACAAATTGAAGCACCATTCGCTGTCAATGTGTCGCCCCGCGGGATAGGCGGGGACAGGTATTTGTACTTCCATTCATTGGCCGGCCAAACGCAAAATAGGGTCCCGCTTCGTGTGGTTGACAATCGGGCTATATGGCAGGCAAACCCACGAGCTAAGGTAAATGACTTCGAGGAAATTGGCAAACGCGGGGTTCAAGTTTCCGCAGCAGCTATGGATAGTAGAGGAAACCTCTATGGCATCACCAATGATCCATTGACATTGATCGCATGGAATATAAATACCCCTTACACGCAAGAGTTCTTCAAGCCAGTCGCTAATAATCCAGAGCAGCTGCAATATGGGAGCGGAATGAAGATTATCAAGAATCCGAATGGCTACGAGGAACTTTGGGTAACAACCAACCGATTGGAGGTAACTTGACTATATACTTGATTTTATGAACTGTCTATCGACAACTCACGATCACTTCAGAAAATATTAACTGGAACACAGAATCCACAAGAGACGAACTACAGGATTTTGACATGCAGAACAGATGACCGCCTAAAAGGCAGAGATTGCGGCAAGAATGACTTGAAACTCAAAAGACGCGTGCGTCAATGAGACTTATCACTTAAAATGGCAATATTCCCCGAAGCTTCCACGGTGTTAGCAGGGGTTGTCACCGTTGCACAGTACCTATTCTCAACAGCAGGGTACAGTAGTACTATCTGAGGATAACATTCAACAATATTAAGTGAC
Source organism: Eumerus sabulonum (assembly GCA_951905685.1). NCBI lineage: Eukaryota > Metazoa > Arthropoda > Insecta > Diptera > Syrphidae > Eumerus > Eumerus sabulonum. The sequence continues at coordinate 238,439,402 of OX645060.1, forward strand.
GATAGCCTGGCAACACTATTTTCACAATTTTATTACTCCTTTGGAACATTCTGTTGAATTACCATTTTTCGTTAAAATAAACATTGAATTCGTGCAGATCGAGTCTTTTCTTAACATACAGCGCCATTGGCCCTCGCTTAAATCAGGGTTTTGGCATAGAATACCAGCGTGTTCAGCTGATTCCTTCACTCGCAAATCCTATTTCTTTGCTTTTTCCTTGCCAAAAAGACAAAGTAGGGGTAGGGGATCAATAGAAGTTATTCACAGTGACCTGGTTATAGCGATGTACTCAAATTAGAAGTTTGACATAGTTAGATCTGCACAGTGCCGTCCACCAGACTAAACAGCCGTACGTTAGTATAGGCCTAACAACCGCGGTATACAGCCAGTGCGTGATATATGGTTCAGGTTAGGTTAGTTGGGTGCCTTTTTGACGTGAGGTCAAGGCTCACCTAGACTAAGAGGAGTCCATTCTGCCTAGTTTAAGATCTAACCCGATGCGAACCTATAGTTTCCCTAGCAGTTTGTCCAGCTTAATGTCCCCTGCCTCCCCTAAGCCTAAAAAGAAGTGGCTTCCAAGAAACGTATATCTTTTCCAGGTCGGTGCCGGGCATTCGCACATTAGGCGACGAATGGATTCTATTCTCTCTTTGTCCCTACAGCTTTTGCAAATATCGTTGTAGGGCTGGCCTAGATATGATATCATGCACTGTCCGGTGACGGCACCGTCTACCAGTCGTATATTTTCGCTACTAAAATTTAACAGGCTTTCCGTCCTTTTCTTGTCATAGACGGGCTTGTTCGGATCCCGATAACACCAACGCCATCGAATGTTTATTTCGGGGCGTCCCTCCTCGGCGGGGTACTGGCGAAACCCCCCGTAGTATAACTTGCCTAGAAAAAGCTTCTCTACTCACGCATTAAACTGTAGGTCCCTTTCACCTGTGTGAAAAATAGAATCACACACAACATGGGTGATTGAAGGGTAGCTTGGCTCTGGTCCTTCATGGGCTGTAACGCCACCAAAGAAGAAGAAGAAGAAGAAGAAGGGCTTGTTGGCTTTTTCTAATAGTTTCGCCTCTATTTCTCTGAATAATGTGCTGAGTGGCGTTTGAGCCTCAGTTGTGACCTTGTGTGAAATCTGCTCCTGATCCCAGGCGCCTAATCCACATGCCTTGGTACCCAACAGATGGTCACCTCGTTGGTCAGGGATGGATCCTTATCACTCTTCCAAGCTTCCACTTGGTTGGAGGTAGTATTTCGTCCCTAATAAAAACCAAGTCTCCTATTTTGAAGTTAGGGCCAGCACGAGACCACTTAGACCGCTGCTGAAGTTGTACGAGATACTCCGAACTCCACCTTTTTCAGAAATGTTGTCGCAAAATTGAAATTATTAGACTTCCTCCACAAGTCCACAACGGCTCTAAAATCAAAAATGGCCCGGGGTTAGAGCAACTGGATCGTTCAGTAGTACCTACGTCAGCAAGCTGCTTGATGGCTAGAGATATCAAGTTGTAAAGCTCCCTTTCGGCGCCAACGAAATTTGTGCGGTTATCGCTGTAAAAATCCTTACAGCGGTCACGACGGGACACGAAACGTTTGAAGACAGCAATAAACGTCGCCGATCAAAGATCGCTGGCGTGCTCTAGTAGCCATGCAGACGAAAATGGAAATATATCCTTTTACGACTTTCGACCCTCGTCCTTAAGAATTGCGAAGTTGAACTGGACCCGTAAAAACCACGCCATTGCGTTGAAAAGGCCTGCTAGCTACAATACGTCGTTTTGACAAATCGCCCATCAACTGCCGTTGAATCGTGTATGAGTGTCGGCGACATTTTACACAAGTCTGTAGATTTTCCGTAGCAGGTTACGAGCGCCAGTGACCCAAAAGCGATATCGAAGCATTCCTGCATAGCTTGTGAATGTGTTCACAGATAAGTGTGGTATTCGTGGCGGTGCTTGATAAAAGGAGAGGAAGCTTCCTGTCCGATAGTAGGGATGCATTGCATAGTCTATCGCCTACCCTGAGTTTCATCTAGGAACGGGTTCATTCTCACGTCCCATTACTGTGACGGTCCAATGGCTGATCAGATTTAAGGCGTTGTATGTCCTTTGAGAGCCCCGTGGCGCAGTAGGTAGTGTGTTGTCCTCTGACGCCAATGACACGGGATCGAATCCCGACAACAGCCATGTCATCGAACGTGTATTTCACGGTGCTTCTCCTCAGCAGGGTACTGACAAAACCCCCTGTAGTATAATTGTCAAGTAGAGCTTCTCGATTCTCGTCGTTCGGAGCCGGCAATAAGCTGTTGGTCCCTTTCAGCTATGAAAAAACAAGATCTGACACAACATGGATGATTGAGAGAAGCTCGGCTTTGGTCCTTCATGGACGTATACACATACATGTCCTTTGCGAACAATAATGCTTGAGTGAGCTTTATCCACAGAGTGAGAGCCTCGTCCAATTCAAGAAGTTGTAGGTGTTGTTGTGTACAAATACCCACCAAAAACCTTTTCCGGTCCATCCCTCCCTCTCCTGAATTTCACCTTTTATTTTAGTCGGTTGCTCTCTTTTGAGGGTGACCTCCGTGCATACGCGGATCAGGAGGATCTCGCGGTATCGTGGTCCGACTCTCTTGAGGGGCAACAAAGCAGGTAAGACCAGACGGACGGTCCGGCATAAATATGAGACGGCCCCAACCCCGACAACAGGGACGGACAGTCCCAACGCCGACAACAGGGACGGTCCCCAACGCCGATAGCAGGGACGGACGGTCCCCAACGAGACCATCCACCACAAAAAAGGCGAAAGCCCCACCATAAATTGAGAATTGTTTTGGGTTAAAAGAAAAATGTCACCCCAAATAAGTAAAGTGTCGTCTGGAAGCTTATAAGTGTGAAACCCCCAAAAAAATTGTGAACCCAAAATGTAAACTGCTGTCTCGCCCCAATATAATCGAAGGGATAAAAAATGCTTGCGCACCACCATAGGCTTCAGCCGACAAAAGGCCAGAGCGGCGAGAAAGCAAATAATTTATCTTCATTTAGGAGAAAAGGGAATTGGAGAATCCCAAAAATTTATTTGAAAATAAATGTGAGGACAAGTCACTAGGTTGTATTGAACTCGCCAAGCCCGGGAGTTTAATCCAAAACAAAGATGGCCGAATTCGCCTCAAACATGTGCGTGTGGCGCGGGGCAAAGCGGGTTGAGGCGTGGACGGGTAGGTAACCCGTGAGAACGTCACTTAGAGAAGAATTTTCAATGCGAAAGGACGTCGGTGAGTGGAGAGTGGCCACCACCATAAAGTGAAGAGCAAACAAATAAATGGAGGAACGTGAGAAAGGAGGAGTAGCCGAAGAATTCACCATTCCCCCGGGAAATATGCATTTTTTTTTTTCATATATTTCATTTTTCTTTTTATCGCCCCTCGAATTACCCGCTATCCCCCATCCCTAAGTATTAAATCCGTCTTGGGAACCGCGGCTCCCACTACGTATGCTGAGCAACCCGCATTCTGGCAAAAAGCAAAACTTTAAGTCCCCCATAAAAGTGTTCTCCCCATTTCTAAACGAACCTGGTCGATTTTCGTAGTTTTCGCAAAACTACGTGCCACCCTGTTCATCCCGACTGTCCAATCCCCGAACCGATCCCCCAAGAGCTAGCCATGTGCGCACTAAACGCGAGATATCTTTGCAGCAAGGATTAACTTAACAGTGACACAATAGGGATCAAAGCTCGGAAGTTTGCTACTGGTTGTTGGATATTGTCGACTAACCTTAGCCCAGTATGTGACCAAGGGGATTTCTTGGATGAAAATCATGTCTGTTGTATGGGAGTCCCCCTTAAATATTTTTTTTTTTGTTCTTAGAATTTGTTGTTATAGCAGCAATAGAAATACATCATCTGTGAACATTTCAACCTTCTAACTATCACGGTTCATGAGATACAGCTTGGTGACAGACGGGCGGACAGCGAAGTCTTAGTAATAGGGTCCCGTTTTACCCTTTGGGTACGGAGCCCTAAAAAGGTCAACCGGCAAATAAACAAACTATCTACATAGTTCACAAAACAAAAGAAAAACGCAAACAATTTCCCAGTTTGGGTTTTGTTTTCCTCGAACAACTTCTCGGAAGTGACAGTCGATAACCCTGCGTCCCTTAGACTATTGTGTTACGATTTAGGCGGTTAGTGGCATCAGGTCGTTGGATCCACGATTCGCTTATACATATACCCCCCTGGCTCCTCTTGAAAATTGTAGGCGGTTTTGATTTTTTATTTTTATATACCGTGGCTCACAGTGGAAATGGCCCACCTTTTTAGTCAGACAATTTTCAAAAAGGGGGATAAAAAAGAGAGCTCGAACTATAGGGGCATATCTCTTTTAAGTGTCCCCGGTAAAGTCTACGCCAAGGTGCTGGAGGCGCGTTCTAAAGCTACGGTCGAATCTAGGATAGGGGATGAACAGTGCGGGTTTCGTCACAGCAGAAGTACAACCGACCAGCTTTTCACTCTAAGAATGGTACTCGAGAAGGCTTGGAAGTACGCGAAACCGATTTACAGCTGCTTTGTAGAATTGGAAAAGATGTATGATCGAGTTCCTCGAGGTAAACTCTGGAGTATTTTGCAGGAATATGGGATTGATGGTTCTCTGCTGAGGGCCATTCAGTCTCTATACACAAACTCTAGCAGCTGCGTTCGGGTCAACGGTAGTAAGTCGACACCTTTCACTGTGGGCGTTCGACTTCGCCAAGGGTGCGTCTTGTCACCTTTCCTTTTCATTATGTATATGGACTGGATGTTGCAGCGCAGTCGAGGTGAAGAGTGTTTCACATTGGGAGAGTTGAGGGTAAGCCATTTTCTTTTTGCAGATGACTTAGTTGTACTCAAATCCTCCCAGACGGAATTCCATCGCACACTAGATAGATTTGTGGCCGTATGTGCTGATGCTGGAATGAGGGTTAACGTGGACAAATCCAAGGTTATGGTTATTTCCAGAACACCTGTACAATGCACTCTACATGTTAGTGGAGTCCCATTGAAGCAGGTGGAGAAGTTAAAAGTATCTCGGGGTATTCTTCTTCACGAGTGATGGGAGGAGTAATACTGAGCTTTCCTGCGGGATTGGCCAAGCTGTGTCAATTTTAAAACAGCTTGGAAGACCTGTAATCAGGAGGACCGAGCTTGGTGTTAAAGTCAAGTTAGCGGTTTTTAACTGAGTATTTGTTCCACTCTCACCTATGGTCATGAAATTGGGGTATTGACCGAAAGAATAAGATTGCGAATACAATCTGCCGAAATGAGTGAGGGGTGGAGTAATACTGAGCTTTTCTGCAGGATGGGCCAGGCTGGGTCAATTTTGAAACAGCTTGGAAGACCTGTAATCAGGAAGACCGAGCTTGGTGTTAATGTCAAGTTAGCGGTTTTTAACTCAGTATTTGTTCCACTCTCACCTATGGTCATGAAATTGGGTATTGTTACGAAATATTCAATCCCACACCGAATAGGGTTCGCACCACTGGATTGCGATAAACTACAAATGTCTACGTTTTCCCAATTAAAGCACACACACTTTCCTTGTTTCACCACAGATCAATTATCTGTGCAGCTTCACCACTTTTCTTTATTATCCATAACGATCCACTGTAAACTTTATTACACAAACAAACCTTTATTGAGAGCTCTTATTTTCACACTGTTTGATCACACTGACTTGTCACACGCTTTTCAATACCACAAACTGAATGAATGTCGAGGGCGAGTGTTCGCGCTTAAATAGCTCTCGGTGCACCTTCTCGAATGTTCGCCGTTGGAAGTTCCCCTTCGGAAATCTCTAGTATGCTCTGACAATTAGCATTACGCCTTTGGAAGTTGACATCATTCCAATCCCCGCTTCCAGAGAGCTTTCGAACTTCGACACCGAAATTCGGACTCAACCGTCGGTTTGTGTCTCCGCAACAGTATGTACGTATGTGCGTATCGGAATTTCTCCCTCGATTATCTCGAGAACCAAAATTCGCAAAAAGCGAGCATGGAAACATCCTCTCGCTTATTATTTCTTTCGTAGCAGTTGCCGATCAAAGTTCAAAAGCCTTTTGATTGAAGCTATCCGCTTTCTTAGACTTAGCGGCCTGTTCCGGGTCTAATTCGTTTGCGACCAAGGATCAAATTTCCGAGGTCTGACTCGCATTCTGCAAATTAGTTCCGATTAACAATTTTTTTAGAGTAGACGATGAACACGTTTTTTTTTTGATCCTCTACACCTCATTAAAAGTACGAGGAACTGCCTTTTAAAAAATACAATTCTTTTCAAAACCATCGTAGGTGCCCAACGAGCTACTTGGAAAGATGTTATTCAGTTGTACGAAAAAGATGGTAAAAACAACATCCGACTCGTACCAAAACTAACTGAGGCTCATATTAGGCCAAACACATTCCAAAAAATTAAAGTTCAAGTTGCCACACAGGTGTATAGCAATATATTTTTTAACGACCTTTTCGATATTTTCAACTCGTTAAGAGCTTGGGGAAGCGTGAGGTAAAGTATAGGCTTTTGCAAAAATGATGTACACGTCAAATTCTTACATGACGTGGAAACACTTCTAAAATCGTTCGATGTATTAGATAAAAACAAAACCAACCAATTTTCCCTCATTAAAGGTTGGTTATTGAACGTATCTTCTCCTGTAAAGTTGAGTTGGAATTACTTTAAAAACGGTATTATCCCTACACGTGGGCAACTTATCTATGCACAGCGCGAAACAGAAAAGCAAAAACAGACCAAATGTCAAAACTGTTTCTTGCGAGCGAAACTCGCCAAAAAGCGATTGAACCGCTGTGAAATCCCACCGCGTCGTTTTTAAATGGGAATGCATGCATAAAACACGCAACAGTCGGTGTTACAAAAGCAACACAAACTCCTTCCGGGGGTCACCGGGCAGACGTACGAGGGTTTGGCATCTCTACCATTATCCCTGCTTCTGACTACCCTACGTAGACTTTGGAGCTCGACATTCCACCAGGGAACCAATTTCCTGCAGGGAGGTTTAGTTAGGTTAGGTTAGGTATATGGGTGTCCTATTGACGTAAAGTCAAGGCTCACGTAGACTACGTTGAGTCCATTGTGCCCACCTGTTTTGTTTAACCCGTTGATACCTATGCACTTACCGTCGAGCTGAACCAGCCAGACGAGGATAAAAAACCCCAGTATTCTGTTCAGCCCGATATTACCTACCTCTTCTAGTCCCGAAAGGAAGTATCTTCCCAGGAAAATATTCCTTTTTTGGGCTAGCGCCGGACATTCGCACAGCAGGTGACGAACGGACTCAATTTCCTTTTCGTCCCTGCAGCTTCTGTAGAAGTCATTGTAGGGCTGGCCTAGTCGAGCTGCATGATAGGATAGCATGCAGTGCCCGGTGAGGGCACCGACTGCCAGTCGAATGTTCCCACGATTGAACTTCAGCAGATTTTCCGTTCTTTTCTTATCATAGACGGGCCAAGTCGATTTCGCCGTTGCGCATGTATCTAAGCGACACCATCGCTTATTGGCTTTCACCAATAGCTCCGTCTGTATCTCCCTGTAGAGCGCACTGAGTGGTGCTTTGGCCTCAGCTGAGATCTGCGCAATGTTAGCACCTGATCCCACCCTAGCCAACTCGTCCGCCCTCTCGTTTCCGGAGATATTCATATGACCAGGTACCCAGCAAAGGGTCACCTCATTTACATTGGATATCTCTTCTAACTTCTCCTTGCAGAGTTTGACGAGTTTGGATCTTATCCATGCTACCTGCAGAGCCTTAATGGCTGCCTGGCTGTCAACATAAATGCTGATCTCTTTCCTGTAATATTCTCTTTGCTGATCAGGTCCGCCACCTGCTTGATAGCGAAGACCTCAGCTTGGAAGACACTGCATCCATCATCGAGCTTGTAGGAGCGATGCATATCCCGAGACTCAAAGTAGACTCCGTGCCAACATCCATTTTGGATCCGTCGGTGTAGAGTGCCAGTTCACTTTCCGTGCGTACCAAATCACCGGTCCATTCCTCACTGGAGGGAATTCTATCAGAGAATCTCCTCTCCCAGGAAGGAAGTGGGTGACATAGTCCCTTACGGTTCTGAATCTCGAGACGGCCCATCGATCCAAGACTGATGCATGTCCGTTGAGGACTCCTTTTCCAGAGACCTGATTCCTGTAATCTTAGCGCAGTTCTGGTTGCGGCGCTCTCGCAGTACAAGTCCAGGGGTGGGAGGTTCAGCATGACTTCAAGGGCCGCCGTTGGTGTGGACTTCATAGATCCCGTCACCGCCAGACAGCCTGCCCTTTGAACCTTTGACTAGGATAGGTCTTACCACCGCAGTGTACAACCAATGTACTATCCTCGGTTTGAGGCCCCATGTCTTTCCAAAGGCTACCTTGCACGAATATAGTGCCACATAGGTCTTTTTGATTCTTTCCTCAATATTTTCTCTCCAACTAAGTTTGGAGTCCAGGATTATGCCCAGATATTTCGCAGATTTTCCAGGAATCAGACCTATACAATTCATACGTGGGTAGGTGTATCTTGGCACAGATCTTTTCTTTGTAAAGAGTACTACCTCTGTTTTCGCCGGATTTGCTCCCAGACCTCGCCCCTTGACCCAGCTATTCACTAACATCAGTGCATAGCTTAGTCTATCGCTTAGGACCTAAAATGGCAATGTCATCGGCGTAGGCCGTAACATTAAAACCCTCCGTCTCCAGAATCTTGGCCATTCCATCGACCACAAGGAGCCACAGGAGGGGTGACAGAACGCCACCTTGTGGTGTACCTTTATTTACCCTCACCCTTCCACATGCTCACCCTATCGTCGAATTTACTATACGAGTACCCAGCATTTGCCCAATCCAACTGCATACATCCGGGTTTATTTGGGCCACATGAAGGCTGGACACTATTGCCTCGGTACTAACGTTGTTAAAGGCACCCTCAATGTCCAGGAAGGCACCTAGAGTGAATTCCTTGATACTGAGCGATTTTTCTGTCGTAGAGACTACCCAATGCAGAGCAGTATCCACCGATTTTCCCCTTATGTACGCATTATGTGATTGTGACAGATAACCGTCCCCAATCTCTTCCCTGACGTATAAATCTATTGTTCGTTCCAGCGTTTTCATCAGGAAGGACGACAGACTGATAGGCCTAAAGTCCTTTGCAGTAGTATGGTTGACTTTACCCGACTTGGTTATGAAAACCACCCTAACTTCCCTCCACGCTTGAGAAACATAACCCATCCTGAGGCACCAGGAGTAGATGCGCTTCAGCCATGGAAGAATGACTTCGCATGACTCCTGCAACATGATCGGAAAGATCCCATCCATTCCAGGTGCCTTGTAGGGGTCAAAAGATTTGATTGCCCACAGGATCTTATTCTCCGTAACAATCTTATCGACTGTCTCATGTTCAATACATTCATTGGCAACGTGTCCGCCGAATTGAAGATTCCTGCATCCTCGCAGCCAGGGAAATGACATTTCAGTAGTGAATCAAGCACGCTCTCGTTTGAGTCTGTCCAGCTACCATCAGATCTCTTTATAGAGGACATCTGTGTGGGAGCTTTTGCAAGGACCTGCCTCAGACGAGATGCACCCGTACATGATTCAATAGAGCCGTCATCGAAGAGCCTGGCTATTGTTGAATGGTTTGTTGTATCCATTAAAGCAGTATTAATTAAAAACTTCTCCTTTGCAACTGAGTCGTCAGGATCTAAAATGCCAATTATTACATTGACAAATTGCCCGAGAAATTCTTGCGTTTTTTTGTCCTTTCTCTGCAAAAGTTCCAAATGCCTGGTTGTCTTCAAATGTTGCTTGACGGTGAATATTCTTCCAGCACAAACCGTTTTATTGCAAATTTTGCTCAACTGAGTTGTTCCATCTGTTTTAAAGCTTCACTGGTTTTTGCTTTAATTTTTTTGGCATTTTCTAAAATGAAGGAAATTATATAAATAGTTAAAACTAGGATATACGTAGCTAATTTGATTCTTCTTAGGGTTCCGTACCCAAAGGTAAAACGGAACCCTATTACTAAGACTTCGCTGTCCGTCCGTCCGTCCGTCTGTCACCAGGCTGTATCTCATAAACCGTGATAGTTAGACAGTTGAAATTTTCACAGATGATGTATTTCTGTTGCCGCTACCACGACAAATACTAAAAACAAAATGTATATTTAAGGGGGGCTTCCATACAACAGACATGATTTTCATCCAAAAAATCCTGCCTGCAACCAAGATCTATCATTTTATGAGGTAACATACATAGTCTCTTTCATATTTATGTATACAGATGTACGGAACCCTTCGTGCGCGAGTCCGACTCGCACTTGGCCGGTTTTTTTTTGTTTTTACGTACCCTAATATTTTACCCTCAAATTAAGGATTTCTATCAAACCAAACTTTGTTTATTCTCTATCTTTTCTTTTTATCACAAGTTTGACTCTTCACAACCACTTTCTTAAATCCACTGTTCGCGATTGAGATGAGAACTATTGTTTGTAATGTCGCATGTCTGTTGAAAATGGGAAAAGGATTGCCATTGTAAATGCGCAACTATCCGTTAGCTAGTCGTGTCTTATACATAAACATTAGTTCTGGCGGCATCACTAACGACCGGAATATTTAGCGCGCATTTTCTTTCTTTCTTTTGGTGTTACAGCCCATGAAGGACCAGAGCCAAGCTTCTCTCAATCACCCATGTTGTGTGTGATTTATTTTTCACACAGGTGAAAGTGACCTACAGTTTGATGCCGATTCCAAACGGGGTGAGTTGAGAAGCTTTTTCATGGCAAGTTTACTACGGGGGGTTTTGCCAGTACCCCGCCGAGGAGGGACGCCACGAAATAAACATTCGATGGCGTTGGTGTTATCGGGATCCGAACTCGCTCATCGTGCGTCAGAGTCCAACACGCTAACTACTGAGCCACGGCGCCCTTTTAGCCTTTCATAAATGAATGCAAAACAAAAGGATAATAAAACAAAGATAGAAAAGCATTTTACAGCTGCCTAGTATTCGCACATGCGCAGATCTCTCGAAAACTAGAACAAATATTATAAAATATTATATAGCTTGTCATAAGCAGATGGTAAAAGGTTTTACTTGCGCAGCTGTTTATATAGGCAGCCACATTGTGAACAAATTATACCTGCTGGTGCGCAACTGTTCTGTGCACTTTCGCAAATATCCATTTTATTTTTTACACAAACAGTTGATGAAAAAAGGTCAAAGAAGTAAAAATATTGAAAAAATGCACGAATTTGCATATTTCCGGTTGCCCTAGTGATGACGCTATTCAGGTTATGAACGGCGTTCTCTACCAATTGTTTCGTTCTAAGTTAAGACAGGGCCTGAGTGGGCTCCTCTTTAAACCGTACCCAATCCGTCCCACAACTTAATCGGCGTTCGATATACCTATGGTCCGACAGCGTAGCATCAGGCAAGACCAGTTAGTGACTTCTTTCACATATCTGTTGTATAGAGTCAGGCCATCACATTCTGTCGTCTCATGGTAACAAACGTTGGTTGAGAGCCAACATTGTTGATGGTAAGGTCAGACAATTGAGTGAAGTCTAAGAGACAGCATTTGCTGCTGCCCCAAGCAGTGTTTTGGGAATTAGCATCGCAAGACAAGATGGGACCACTCTGGCTTCACAGTACTCTATACGTTCAGACACTGCCTTCGGTGGTGGAGGCAGCACCGAGTCGTAGGAAAACTAGGCACACAGATCCTCGAAAATATCCTTGAGTACTGTTCGCCTACTGATCGATTTAAACGTCACGTATGGCAGTTGGATAAAACCCGTGAATAGTCTCCTTGAATAGTTAGATATCCTTTCTTGACTAGAAAGCATACATTTTATTGACGAATTGTCTAATTGTCCATCTTAGTTCGAAAGTGAACGATTTCAACAGTAGCGCGGTGCCATGGTCTAAGTGGTACTTTCCAACAGCGTCATAATCTCAGATCGCTTTATTGCATAGAAGTATAAGCTTAATTTACAACGGCCTGAATTGCCCCCAGCCGATTAAAAAAACAGACTCATCTGTTGATTTATGACCCCCTCAGTTGACGCGATAATTAGTTCACAACGAAAGCTCGAGCTTTAGCCGAAATGCAGATTCAAGGATTATAATCTAATAAAATTAATTAAGTAGTAACCGACTGTTGACAGAGATAAAAATTCTACCCTCGACAGCAATTTTAATTGGACGGTCCTAAAGAGTACTTATTCCGAATTAACTTCAAGAGGAAATTTATTTGATTTTCAAAAACTACGTCAACTAGTTTATAACTTAATGATAAAAAGCGAAAGTCAATAAACTAACTCGGGTTAACACACTTTCAGTTCGCAGTTTAAGTAGCTGTATTTACATACATTTTTTGATTAAAAACAGAAAAAGATGTGTAGATGCGAAAACAATAGAGAACCTATTCGTTTGACGCGACTTCGTCTACGCTGGATTAGTACTTCGAGTAGCCTATTTTCTTTCCTCAAGTCTAAACTATGTTTATACCCAAATTCATCAACATTGATTCTGCGGTTTAGGCTGGAAGGCGAGTCAGACAGACGGACGGAGTTACTTTGAGAGGCCCCTGATCTGAGCCTGAGCTATAGCTGCCTTCCGTCGTTGACGGTTTCCAGTTGTCCTACATCCCCGAATACTTGGTCTTTATACTGGAGGTTCGGTTCTCCTCTTCCTCTCAAACCAGGAGGTTCGGAGTCGCAGAACCTCTTAGCTGGAGCATTGGTGTTCATGCGCTCGATGGGGTCGACCCAATGTAGTCGACGAATCTTTGCCTTCCGAACTATAGCCACATCTTTGTACAGCTCATAGAGTTCGCGGTTATGTCTTCTCTTCTAATTTTTCTTCCGAAAGAACCCAAAATTAGCTCCGTCGTCCTGCTTATCGCCCAGCTTTCGGCTCCCTACAGCAAGACTGGCAGTATAAGCCTTTTGCAAAAGCATGGTTCTTCGAGTGAGGAGTTTTGACCTAAGTTGTTTGGACAAACCGAAGTAGCAGCAGTTGCCAGGAGAGATTCTTTGCCGGATCTGCACTGTGGTGTCATTTGTGGAGGTTACGTTTGCCCCGAAGTAGACAAACTCCTTAGCCCCCTCGAAATTATAGCTTTCAATCGTTTTAGTTTGTCCAATGTGGTGAGCGACTGATCGGTTCTTGCTTGACAGCATGTATTTTGTCTTATCCTCGTTGATTTCAAGATCAACACATTTCGCCTGTTCCTTAATCGCCGTGAAAGCTTCTACAACATCATGCCGAGACCGCGCGACGATGTCAACAATATCATCCGCGTATCATAGCAGCTGGACAGACTTGTGGACGATAGTCCCTTCCCTGTTGAATTCTGCCCGTCGCACTATCTGCTCCAGTACCAAATTGAAGAAGTCAGACGACAGCGCTTCAAACGGTTCCGAGGTCCTAGGACCAAACTGCACGGTGTATCGCATAATTTTTAGCGTGGCGCCGGATCAGTTTTTGTGAGATCCCGCATTCGGCCATCGCATTAAACAATTCTTTGCTATGAATGCTGTCGTATGCGGCTTTAAAATCGATAAAGGGATGGTGTGTATCGACTTAAAACTCGTTGGTCCTTTCGAGGATTTGTCGAAGTGTGAATATTTGGTCCATAGTCGATTTGCCGGGGCGGAAGCCGCACTGGTAGCTGCCGATTAGCACCATGCAAAAGGGCTTTAGACGTTTATACAGTACGCCGAGCAGGATCTTGTATGAGATATTGAGCAGTGTTCTTGCAAGAGGTTGGATCGCCTTTTCTGAGAATGGGGCAAATAGAGCTGATATTCCAGTCGTGGGACATGCTGTGATCTTCCCAAATTCTACAGAAGACCTGGTGCATGTTCCCTACCAGAACATCGCCGCCAGCCGTGAAGGGCTCTCGTTGTTCTTCAACTTTTGAATAGCTGTGCCGACTTCTTCGATGATGGGTGGGAGGTCTATTTCAGCGGCTAGAGTTGGGATTTCCTCAGCCGTTACCACTCTCTCTTGGTCATGCACTATTCCCTGCGGGTCGGTGACAAGATTACCCGCCGTTTTGAAGCTTCCTGCAAGGCTTTTTGCTTTCATATAAATGGTCCGTATTTTATGCTTGTCCCTGGACTCCCCGAGTTGGGATGCCGCGAAGATTCTTTTCTTTAGCCGCAGCAGTTCTTCTCCTCCCTTCTTCTGGCTCGGTACTCCTCTCGCGCCGCCCTGGTTTTACGCTGCAGCGCCTTTTGATAAGACTCGTCCGTTGCTGCCATTTTCTGCTCACACTCGCGATCATACCACGGGTTTCCTATCGGGGGTGGTAGGTAGCCTAAGGTGTTCTCGACTTTTTCCCGAATGGTTGAGCGGCAATGCAGCCATTTTTTGTTGACATTTGTGCTCGACGTAGGTATACCGGAGAGCCTATCGCTTAACTGATACCTGTAGACTCTGGTTACCTCCAGTACGCATAGGCATTCAATATCGAATCTCATCACGGTGGGCTAGTGCAGCTTTCTGACGTAGGAAAGTCGAGGAAATGGTCAGAGTCGTCGCTTGCCACCGCTTTCCAACGTCAAATACGCTCCCCAATATGTGCAATCGCTTGTGATATCGTTTCTTATCCAGCATAGTATTTCCTGGATCCGCCTTATACTGCGTGAGGATTCATTTCCAGTTTATGAGCAGTTCCAGGGGTATACAGAGTTCTGACATTCCAGGAACCGTGTTTCTTTTTCGTGCTATGTCGTCTTCGCGTATCCGTCATAACTTATTAATCCGCTGCACAACCGCTAATCTGATCGGCGTCCTGTAGCGCCCTCTTGCCTAAGGCGATAGCTGCATACATTTGTTCACCTCTCAACGGTAGTTGTAGAGGCTATCGAAATGGTGCCGCTAGGAGGCTGAATGTCAACTTGACCCGGGCATTGAAACAGGGATCGTCGCTGGCATCTCGTCGAGACCCTCTTGATGCCCTCCAATGGGAACCGCAGACGCTTAAAATTAAATGATAAGCTATTCGGTATGATAGGGATGCATGGTATAAGCACATTGTCTCCCTTGACTTCGCCAGTTAAGATTATGGCCTTCACAATATTCCTTCCTAGTTCCTAGATTCCTTTCCTTCCGTTGCATAATCTAGGCACCGACTTTTAGTTCCAACTTATGGGATGACACCCATGGGAAGTGATAGCTCGGGATAGCTCGTAGTGTCATCGGACGACATTACTGTGTCGATGGAGTTATTTATTTATTCATTTATTAACTTCCCATTGAGAGTTATTGTAACGGGGCCGATTTTGCGAATTCTAAACGTTTCAAAGTAACCAGATTCCAAATGAAAGGTTTTTATAGAGATGTCCGTGTGTGTGTATGTACGTATGTGCCTATGTGCGTTCGGTATATTTTGCCTCGATTATCTCGAGAACCAAATAGGATATTGACATTCGACTATTTTCAGTCGACGCGTAATTACGAAGTCAAGAACTGATTAAGTTTTCAGTGAAATGGGTAAGGCCATTGTTTGTTAAAGATTAAATAACTAAAACAAAGGCAAACTAGTTTTGTATACAGATATACGTCTATGCATCTTCTAAACCATTGAAAACTGCATACTGTTAGGAGTTACAAAACCTTTGCGTGAATTTTATCATTTATAACTTGTGGCATAGTCCCAGGCAAAACTATGATTGAACTAAAATAAGCCAAATCCGTATTTTGTATGGGAAATTCAAAAGCTTATTACTTTGAAGCTAGGACAGTCCGACCTAAAATAGATTTATCAAAATTGTCAGGACTAAACCTATTTGAACGTGTTCGAATTTCGTCAAAATCGGTGGTTAGGGCCTTTTTCCAAATACGTATATACCAAAATGTTAATTCAGCGTTCTTTGCTGATGAATGGCATCGATGGGATATCTCCAAATTGATGGTTGCTTGATAACTTGAAGAAGTGAAATGTCACTATTCATAAAATATTGTATTAATTGCAGAGGCAATTGTTTATATGTAGGCCATTGGTGTTCGGGACTGAGCTTCATTAAACCTTTCCGTATGTGTAAAGATCTTGATTATTTGAAAACAGTATTTCGAAGTTCATCGACATAAACCTAAAACTTATAACCTAAGACTTATAACCTCCACTAGGAGGTTAGTCGTGTGGGCCTTGCGGGTCGCAACTAGCGCATGTTTTTGTTTTTATGTTATGTTATTATGTTATTAAGCTTGTCACACAATCTGGGCGGAGTGCAGATGATTTGGGTCGTTGATATTCGTTTATTACTATCCAGGGGTGGTTGTCCTAGATACGATTTGAGGGGAGCTCGACTGAATTTTCACGTTGGTTGTAGTTCTCAGCAAATGTTCCATGCCATTATGATGTTATATTAGAACTGGACACTGCAAGGGCTGCAATCAGTGGTAACACACTACTTTAGTGGAGAAAATGATTGTTAAAAATGCGAAAAGGTAGATCTACGAGTAATTCATAAAAAAGTGACAAGGCTAGGGGATAAGGAGACACTTATAAAACGTTTCATCGTGGTTACACCAGCCTTCGATCCCACCAATCACAAATCATTTGTCGTAGAATGTAATGTCGTGTGTCTTTGTGTCTTTAAAATGTTACTAAATGTTCTCCCCATAAGATTTTAAGAAACATTTCGCATTCTATTAGCCTTCCATCACGTTTCAACCCTTAATTATAGAAAAATGTCGCGTCATCTCCTTCCCAGTCCCAGATACAAAATGCTACACCTATGGATCTGGGATACAACGCTATATAAATACGTAGTACAAACACTGGGACGAAAACAAATGATATAAAAGGTATCTCTTCCTAAGAGATAGGGCAATCTGTCACACAGCAGCACTTAGGGTCACTTAGGTGCTGAAGCTTTAAACGATAAGACGTTTCTTTACTTTCTCTTATTGAATTTACTTAAAATTGTTTAAGTTTGATGTGAAGAATGTTGATGGAATAGGAGTGACGTGATTTGTATCTGACGTGCTTGGTTTTCGCAAAAAGCCAGTTTTGAGTTGAAAACAGGAGCAATCCTTGTGGATTATTTTTGAATTTGTGAAAATAAAATCCTACTAAAGGAAAGTGCTTTAAGTTAGTTCATTTTGTAGGCCTGCCTAAAGGTGAGGATTTTTTATATATAGCGGTATTCTCTATGCTTTTAGTCGAAAATGTGAAATGAAATTTAGTCTAAACAAACGAAACACGTTTTTTGTGCCGAATCAGAATTTTGAATTTTATACATAAGAAGCAAAACGTGGTAGTGTGGACGTATACACGTGATTCATCCAATTCAGGACTTAGTGGATGAAGTTTTAATTTTAATAGAACTGGAAATATTTCAAAACTTCTCATCATCTCAATATTGTTATTGTGGCTGCAAGCAAATAGTGCATGGGAGAATGGAATTAACTCGTGTTGAAGTCGTAGAAAATGCAATAATCCTTGATTAGGCAAATCTACGTTTGGAAAAGAGATCAGGAACTGCAAAATTATTGGCTCCACAAGTTTATAGGCATTTGGTTATTTTCCCTTTTATTTTTTTTTTTCGTTGGGGCTAGTGCTACTCTTAGCATATGGCACTGTGACTTTTGCAGGTCTATTGTGCCTTCTAGCCGATTAGCCGAGGAGCTTCTCCACTTCCATAGTGAAGTTGAGAACGTTTCTCGTGATCCCCTCAGAAGTCATAATTCGCTGAGGAGGATACGCTTCCTAAGATGGCAGAGAGCAGCACACTCACACAGTATTCGTTCCGCCGTCTCTTCGTCCTCGAGACAGAGTCGACACTTAGTTTCAGACGAGAGGCTAATTTTGTTTAGATGATATCTCAGACCGCAGTGTCCTGTCAGATAGCTGACTATATCTTCTGATATCCACCCTATTGAGTTCGAGTATGTTAATAGAGTGTTTGTTCAGGGGTCGTATAAGTCGTTTCGACTGACGGAGTGCCCGAGCGCTGTTTCGAAAGGACAGGTGTTGCAATGTTCCCCATTTGTCTAAGAAGAAATTTATTTTAAACTTGGGAGTGCCGCAGAATGGTTCTGGACCTAGCATATATAAATCGCTGGAACCTTTCCTTTGCCCTTAATACCCTTGGGCCCTGGCACCCACCAGAGTTTGACATTGTTTCTTTTGGCGAGGTCGTGTAGAGCATTCTTTGACGGTTTTTGAGTTCGTGCTGTACGAACCCAGCGCTTTGAGCACTGCTTGGCTGTCAGAGAGTACGTTGATGGTTACTCCTCTAATGCCAGTCTCAAAATTTCGATTGGCGCATGTCAGCATTGCATGCAACTCTGCTTGAAAGATGCTGGGCCTCATTCCCAGGGCCTTCGAGATATTGCAATATTGTCCAAAGATGCCGGCGCCAACGCCGGAAGCCATCCTGGAGTCATCCGTAGGCATTTGTTCAATACTAACGCGAAATATTACCATAAATGACGGCAAGAAGCTTTCCCGATACTTATTCCTAAATGCTTAGAAATGGTCTTACCATTGGGTCAGAATACCAAATGAATTGAAGCAATCGGGGTGTCTATGTACCCCCTTCTTTGGTCTAGGATTTAAGTGCTGTCTTCAAAAATTTGACAACTTCTCCAGATGGGTTATCTTAAAAGTTTCTTCGTTCTTCGGAGAGGACGGCCGCAGTCAGAAGAGGATCAAAGAGGACCAAAGACCGTGCCAGCTGGAGACGCTTGTTGGTTGAGACCTAGGTTCACCACGGACTGTAACGCCACCTAAGTAAGTAAGTATGTTAGCATTTTCATTGCCTTCACGGTTTTCATCACCTAGCCTACAAATCAGCTTTAATTTCTTAGATACTGCCATTTTGTTTAGTGTCTTGTGACATTCTCAGACAGCCCTAGTCTTCTTTAGCGCCCTAAGAATCGCTGGCTATCCGAAAGTATGGATATCTTCAAATATTGAGTTATTGTTGACTCATCACAGAGAGAAATGTGTAGGCTGCATCTTGGTCCTATCACTCCAGCTTCCGATTTTCGACCCATCAGTGTACCATTTCTGGGCTCCATCGGTTATCCATGAGGGGTTGTTGTTCCATTCTTCTCTTATGAGTTATGTAGTACCCCGGTTTGAGTAGTAGGTGTCATAGAATGAATTGCACTATTTTTCTAAAAGCCGGCTTTAGTAATCTGTATCTCAGCTTTTCTACATCTTACAGGGCGCACACTGAATACCGATAGGCGTTAGACAGTTTTCTGATTGGTTAAATCAGTTCCACAGTTTTCTTGGATAAAGGCGAATGTGCAAGCCAGGCAGCGGTAAATCGGATAGTGTTTATGGTCCGTGTGCTGTAAAGGTTAATCACGCGCAGCTATGGTTTCGTCGATGCCGTTGCGGTAATTTTGATGTCAAAGACGCATTACAGTCTGGAAGGCAAATTAACGAAAATCTCGATAAAAGCATGAAAGTCGTCGAGTCAGACCACTATGTTAGCACGGTTGATTGTCCAGGAGCTTGAAAACAGCTGGATATAAGAACAAGTTTGCAAAAAAGGTCTTGGGAACCAGTTTCCTTCTGCGTTTTGTGCGACTTGTACTGTCAACACATGGACCGTATAAAGAGAGTAATCGCCCAGAAGCGGTTGTTCAATAAGAGAGCAATTATGGTAGTGACTCGCCGGAAGCTCAGCGAGCTTCGTGAGTGGTTCTTTCGCATCAGCGTTCGCTTACATGCCGATCAGGAGATCAATTGCTCTCGAACTCTTCTCAACTGTTCAATCGACTCATGTACTATATGGCATATAGCATCATCACCGGCAGGATCGCCGGAGAATTTATGCGAAATTTGGTCAACATGGCTTGAAGTGCTTGCTCAATATGTCGATTAGGACGACATGAAAAATAGTTGATGTACGCAGTGCCAACTAAGCATGCTTTTTCTTTTTCTTTTGGTGGCGTTACAGCCCATGAAGGACCAGAGCCAAGCTTCCCTTAATCACCCATGTTGTGCGTGATTTATTTTTCATGCAGGTGAAAGGGACCTACAGTTTAATGCCGATTCCGAACGGCGTGAGCCGAGAAGTTTTTTCATGGCAAGTTTACTACGGGGGGTTTTGCCAGTACCCCGCCGAGGAGGAACGCCGCGAAATGAGCATTCGATGGCGATGGTGTTATCGGGATCCGAACTCACTCATCGTGAGTCAGAGTCCAACTTAGATGTATGTCATTAAAAAACCAAAGAGCAAAAAACCACACATTAGATTGTAGACCTTCAAGCGAATCTTGGTAGTCTTCATTAGTGGTGAGACTGCTATCGCAATCACTGCTACTCAGAACTATGTTCTTCGCTCGGAGCAGAGAGCAACTGTGATTGCTCTGAGCAATCTACTGAGCAGTGACTGCTCTTCACTGCTTCCTTATCTGGTTTTCTGCTTATGCACAGTGCAGAAGCAGGTTAGAGAACATGAGAGAGTGATATTTGTTGTATTATACGCTGCGTAGATATTCCCATCCTCTTTCCGCTTTGGAGCATACATGTGCACAGGGTCATTTGTTTCATTTTCGCTGTGTGTTTGATACATCTAACTAAAGAAGAGTGCAAACATGCTTTAGTTAACGAAAACTATAGAGTGAAAAGAGAAAACTGAGACGTGTTCTAATTCATCGGCGGGATGCGTTCAACAGAATCATTGCTATTGCTAATTATTGCAAGTTTAAAATGAGAAAATACATACATATGTACATCAAGATACGATGATGTTTGTGTTCTTTCTTCCTGGAATAATTCATGTAGTACATGTATTTCAATATGTATAAATTGGCGAAATGTGTCCCTCCTCCATTATAATTTTATTGTTATTGATTTTGCTTTCTTAAGATTTAAAAACTCTATTCCATGACGAATGTATTTTTGTGAAATAACCTTCGCTTGTGAACGTCGCAATGTGGTATGAATGGGATACAAAGGATCAGATGAAATACATAGGAACTAATAGAACTATTGGTCTGCTTTTGTTTTTTGCGTATAATTGAAAAAAATATTTCCGTTCCGTTTTCAACTCTGCTATCCATTTGATTGGAATAGCCGCGGACCGTAAGGATATAGACTAAAGTATGACAAACATAAATTCATATGAATACTCACTGATACGATCGTCCTTCCGCACCTGCGCAATACCTGAATGACAGCATACAGGGAGACATTTTAAACATATGCCGATGGTCTGTTTTCGATGACCACCAGCTAGCGTAGGCCCAATGGACGAATTAAAATAGAACCACAATTCTTTTTACAATCGATAAAGAAACTCAGTTACCATCTTTAAAGGGTCCGCTAAACATCTAAGTATTTGTAATGCATTACTGTCACCGTATTCGTATCAGAAGATACTACTTAGCTTGGATTATGATTGCTCACTCGCACTGATAGAATACTAAACAGAGTTTTAAAATGGATCGCTTTGCTCCAACTTGGATGCCCTGTGACCCACCTAGTTAACAATGGATCGAAAAAAAAAAACAAGCGACCTTTGGGTAAATTTTACGCCAAAAGCTGAAAGGATGGCTACATGTAAAATTTGCAAACAGACGTTATCATTTAAAACGTCTATAACAAATTTGAAACGACACATGAGTGTGCGCCATAGCACAATTGTCATGAGAACAAGCACTCTTATGGATGTTGAAAGCACCGTACCACCGGTGGAAGATATAACCACTGCTGAAATCATCCATTGTCTTTACTTGTTCATTTTAATTTATTGCAATGCATGTAATCGCCATTTAAATTGCGAATCTAAGAACAAGTCTCATAACCAAATAATTGTTCCCTTAACTGTGATCATAAATGCGATTAAATCACAGCTTCGCTTAACTGCTCTTTGTCTTAATTGCTCACTGCGATCGCTGCTATCGTAAAAGAGCAGACAAGCCCATCACTAGTCTTCATCTCGAGTTCATAACTAATCATGTCCAATAATGCCTCTTGAATCTCAGAAAATTGACGGCATTTCCCTCGGATATGGTTCACATGATTTCTACAATAGTGCCCGAACTTAGTGGTTAGAAATTGAAAGTTGCCCTTCTAAATTCATCTAAATTCAGATTGCTGTTTCAGATCTATAGTTAATTTAATATTGTACAGTTATATAAATTAACGCCCTTTTTCAGGGTCAACCTATGATGCACCTCAAAGCCCTCGGTGTTTTGTTTCTTTGCTTCTCTGCGACATTGACTTCCGCCCGGCGGTACAAAAGTCTCAGAGAATTCTCTTCGTGGAAGGCCATTGAATATGGATTCCCCTCAGATGCTGATCGTAAATATGCTATCGACAATGGACTGATGACAAACAATACAGGGACGACCATTGATGTCGACGTTCAATACAAAAGTAAGTGTAAGTACTCACCTTAATATTTCGTTCATTTAAACACTACATTTCAGAGAACGGAGACATTAGGGTTTTCATCACAACTCCCAGAATCGCTGCTGGTATTCCTTTCACACTAGGCTTAGTCTCCAAACGAAATAGTCCCAATGGACCAATAGTTGAAGCATACCCAAGCTACGATATTCAGAAAAGTTTCAGCGACTGCACCGGCATCATATCCGCCCTCCGCACCAGGGTATTTGAAGCTCTATACCGTGCGCAGCCAGATTATTAAAATAATTCTCCTTACAGATAGACGGGTGTAATCAATTTTGGGTAATCGATTCTGGCATCATCGGAAACTCCCAGGTGTGCCCGCCACAGATCCATATTATCGACCTAAACACTAACAGGATAACCAAGAGCTTCAAGATTCCCAACAACGTCTACACTCCCGGTGTATCAGCGTTAGCCAACCTGGCTGTCGACATACGTGATCCACCACCACGTGGCAAATGTCAAAAAGCAATGGTCTACATAACTGATGTGGACAACCACGGCCTGGTGGTCTACGACTCGGATCGCGACGAAGTATGGCGAATTGAGAATAAGCTCCTATATTCAGACCCCGACTGGGCAACACATACTATCGCTGGCGTGAATTTTACACGAGCTGAAGCACCATACGCCGTCAATGTCTCGCCGTGCAAGCAAAGAGGTATATCTCCGATTAAAGATTCAAGAATTATTAATAGACCAACCTTGTCATCAGGCAGGGAGAGGTATTTGCACTTCCATTCATTGTCAGGTCAAACCCAAAATCGGGTCCCGCTTCGTGTGGTTGACAATCGGACTATATGGCAGGCAAACCCACAAGCTAAGGTAAATGGCTTCGAGGAAATTGGCAAACGCGGGGTCCAAGTTTCCCAAGCAGCTATAGATAGTAGAGGAAACCTCTTTGGCATCACCAATGATCCATTGATATTGATCGCATGGAATATAAATACCCCTTACACGCGAGAGTTCTTCAAGCCAGTCGCTAATAATCCAGAGCAGCTGCAGTATGGGAGCGGAATGAAAGTCATCAAGAATCCGAATGGCTACGAGGAACTTTGGGCAACAACCAACCGATTGCAGGTAACTTGACTATATACTTGATTTTATGAACTGTCTATCGACAACTCACGATCACTTCAGAAAATATTAACTGGAACACAGAATCCACAAGAGACGAACTACAGGATTATGACATGCAGAACAGATGACCTCCTGAGCGGCAGAGATTGCGGCAAGAATGACTTGAAACTCAAAAGACAATGAAACTGTTCACTTAAAATAGCAACATTCTCTAAAGCTTCCGTGGGGTTTTTTTCTTTTTGTTGAAGGCTTCTGCTATCCGCTGGAGCACTCAGACGCAATCACTGGTCCATTGTACTCCAGACAGACACCTTACATTACTGTATTTTTCCCGTTTTTTGGAGAAAAATTTGAAGGAGCTTCAGTGATGTAGAGCTAAGGGATTCGGCACACACCACGTCGGCTTCAAGGGTGCGCCACCGTGGGCGAGCAAAGGCGGGACAATCACAGAGGAAATGCTCTGCAGTATCATCCTCCTCTTCGCCACATGCAGCACAGGTAGGCGTCTCACCGATGCCGAGCACGTAGAGATGCTTGGCAAAAGTGTAATGGCCCGTGATAACTACCACAAGCCTTCTGCAGTCGGTTCTCCTTAAAGACAGGAGGAATGCTGCAGATTTTTTGCAGACATCAGGGCCTACGCGCTTAGTCATCCTGCAACCCGGACAATCCCTCCATCTACGGTTGTGTGTGTTAAATACACAATCGTTAATGTAGGAATTTGCCGTAGACGCAGGTACACCTAAAGCGGGTTCAGGTCCTGAGAAGCTCTCCTCTGATCCTATTCTGACGAGTTCATCATAGATCTCATTTCCTGTGATCCCAGAGTGGCCTGGAACCCATACAAACTTTAATGAATTTAGTCTGCCGACTCTGTTCAAGAAGGAGTTGAGTTTAAGCACTAATTTGGTGCTAGTTGAGGGCTTACACACTGCTTTCAGTGCAGCCTGGCTGTCACTACAGATACATATGCTTTCCCCTTCCACCTGTGCCTCACAACATAGTGCATGGCCATTAGGATTGCGTATATCTCTGATTGGAAGACAGACGCATACTTTCCTAACAAGAAGTGAAGTGCAGTCAGATACTTTTGCGCTCAAAGAAGACTCCAGCACCGGACCCCCGCCCAGACCTGGAGCCATCCGTATAAATGCGAAGACTATCTTTTCCAGGTTCAGTATCCAGCCATAGCCAATCCTGACGCCATGGAAAGTCGACTGTGAAATTATGGCGCAATAGGATTACGGGCGTCAATGCGTCAGAAGGCATGTCCATGAGACAGGGGTCGCATGACAATTCTTGCGCAAACACACCATAATTCCTATGCGAGTTGTACCAAAAGCCATTCCTTTTCAGACGAGACATGGCTTTCAAAGCACACCCTCTGGTCTATATATCAAGAGGTGTAAGGTTCATCATAACATCTAGAGCAGCGCCCGGCGTGCTGGAGAAAGCCTCCGTGCAGCTGAGACAAACCGTTCCTTGGAGTTTGGTGAAAGGGGCTACGATGTGTTGGCATTTTAGTCTGTTCCACCAGACAACAGATGCATATGAGATTATAGGTCTTATCATTGCCGTGTAGATCCAGAGGACCTCTGCCAGCGGTAAACCCTATGTTTTGCCGAAAGCTCCTTTGCATTGCCAGAAAGCTGACAGCGCTTTGGTGGTTTTTGACTCAACATGTTTTGACCAGAGAAGCTTACTATCTAAGATGACTCCTAAATACTTAGCCTCCTTGGATATCGGGATGGAAGTGCCTTTTAGTACCAGCTGAGTCATGTCAGTATTTTTCCTCCTTCTCGTAAAGAGAACGACATCGGTCTCAAGAGGATTGACTGACAGCCCTAGTACACCAATCATCGATCACATTAATCGCCGCCTGTGCTTTGAGACGAACAGTCGCCAAATATGAGCCGACAGAAAGAATGGCGACATCATCCGCATAGGCCTGGGCATAGATTCCAGAGGCATTGAGAGCGTCAAGCAGGGTATCGACCACCATGCACCATAACAGCGGAGACAGGACGCCACCTTGAGGGCAGCCCCTGTTTACGCCGGATTTGACACACTGGCCGAGGCCTGCATCAGCGGTCAATGTCCTGTGCATGAGCATTGCCTTGATCCAAAGGACCAGTGCTTCATCTACGCCATGATGTCTGGCAGCGTTGCACATGCTGTCAAAAGTTGCGTTATCAAAAGCTCCCTCAATGTCGATGCAACTCTACCAGTCTCTCCATGCTTTTCAGCAGTAAGGATGTTAGACTAATTGGTCTGAAGCTCTTGGCAAGTGAGTAGTCCTCTATTCCTAATTTGGGAATGAAGACCACTTTCACTGTGCGCCAAGGAATGGGTATATGAGCAAGTGCTAGACTAGCAGTGAAAATTCTTTTCAGAGTAGGAAGCAGCTGCCTTAAACCTTTTTGCAGCATAACAGGATATCTCCCGTCCGTGCTCGGCGATTTGAAGCCATCGAAGGATGCCACAGCAAATTCGATAGCTTCAGTCGTAACCACGCGCGACGCAATATACGAGCTACGCCGAGTTGTTTTCATCGTTTCAGTTGCAGTTTCCCTTGAAGGAGTGTGCAACGAGCCGATGTCGATCTGATTTCCCGGGAAATGAGTCGCAAACAGTAAACTAAGAGTTTCCGCTTTAGACTCAGTAAAGGTACCATTAGATTTTCTGAGAGCATCTAGCTTTGTCGGTTTTCCCCGTTTGAGGACTTTGACCAACTTGCTAGTCGCACTCAGAGACTTGATCTCTTCGCAGAAGGTCCTATAAGAATCGTTCTTCGACCGATACTTGTTCCAGTCATCTTCCGAATTCGATTTGAGCGATCTATTCAGAAGAATTCCGGCTTCCCTGAGAAGACTTTGGAGCATTCCACCAGGGGGCCAATTTCCTGCAGGGAGGTTTGCTGACAGGACATGCGAGTTCAAAACAACTGGTGATGACGCTATTCAGGTTATGAACAGCGCTCCGTACCAATTGTTTCGTTCTAAGTTTAGGTAGGGCCTGAGTGGATTTCTCAAGCTCCTCTCTAAGCCGTACCCAGTTCGTCCTTCTCGGATTCCGTCTAGGTTGCAAGGAAGAGATCCCATAACCCAATTGGAATTCGATATATTTATGGTCCGACAGCGTAGCATCAGGTAAGACTCGCCAGTTAGTGATGTCCTTCACATATCTGTTGGATAGGGTCAGGTCAATCACCTCCTGTCGTCTTGTCGTAACAAACGTTGGTTGAGAGCCAACATCGTTGATGGTAAGGTCAGACGAGAGAATGAAGTATAAAAGACGGCCCCCTCTTGTGTTACACTTGCTGCTGCCCAAGCAGTGTTTTGGGCATTAGCATCGCAACACAAGATGAGACCAATCTTTTTGGCTTCACAGTACTCTACGAGTTCAGAGACTTCCTTCGGTGGTGGAGGTAGTAACGAATCGTAGGGAAAGTAGGCAGACGCAATGACGAAGTGTTCTATTGGTCCGTGCGTTTTGTAGCTTACTCGAGCAGCCACCAGATCTTGTCCACAAAAGTGCCCAAGTTTGGTTGCCGATAGTGAATTCGATATGATGAGGCCGACCCTAGGCCTTTCGAGTAGCTCATCATAAAGAATCGTAGCATCACGTATACCACCAAGGCCACATAGGCGTTTATTCCACACCCACGGTTCTTGAATGGATACAACGTGATGATTTGTTCTACTACATGCAATTCTACTACTTAAAAGAGCCGTAGCGGCCTTGCAATGCTGTAGATTGATATGGATAAAAGCTATCCTGACCTTTTCAGAGGAGATGGCCGCCTCTTTATAAGAGAGCTGCTTCTCTCGACTCCTTACGGTCATTTGGATCTTGGTGGTTTTTGGCTATTTTCGCCTTCTGGCCTATGCTTTAATCCTTCTGGGTCGCCACATCTGCCATTGGACTCCGATTTCCCACCGCCCCACAGAAGAGGGAGGCATCGCACACTCTCTCCCTAGCGAGGCTATCCTCAGCGGCGGTCTTCCGTTTGCGGGCGCCCTTACCTTTTTCGGTTAAAGCACCTTCGGACGACTGTTCGGGACAGCCTTACCAGTTCGAGGATTGCTAGGACCCGTAACGACTTCGCCTTCTGCGTTCGGAGTCTGCCTGTCAGCCCCGCCACCTTTTTCGGCGGCAGCGCTGGCGATAGCAGAAACTTGACAGCTTCCGGCTCCGTCATTACGAGAACTGATCACGCTCTTACTGGGTAGTTGAACCTTCCCAGTAAGAGGAAGAGAGTTGGAGGCGCATGCCGAAAGTGCAAACATGCTTATGCCTCCTTCAGCAGCCTTTCCCAATCGCCGACGCTTTCCGCGCTGCGCACCTTCGAGAGAGTGGTGGAGCTCAGGAAGGAGGGTCGGATCGATTTCGGTACGAGATACCTCCGTCGACCTAATTCTCTTAACTGGTTCCCCCAGAGGTTTAGCCCCGACCATTGTGCCTTCGGCTTTGTCAGCCTCTTTGCACAATTTTTCGGCACGCCTCTTACCTCTACTTTTTGGGCACTTAGCAGTGCATTCAGCAATACGTCCCTATTCTGGGGCGCGTTCTAACTTTGCGGTTTCCCGTGCCGCGCCATCGTTGGTGTCGCCTCCGTTGGCTGCACCGCTCATGCTCAGTCGGAGCAGGTAGTCAGACAGTGAGCCGCATGGGCCGGTGTCGTTCCGGGCTGCCGTAGGGTTAAAAATGAATGTTGGGGCCTCCAGAATCCTTGCCCCGGCCGCGATCAAAGAGGTCGCGGGATGATTTCCGCTGCTGCGAGTACCACCTGGAGTATATAATTCCTTTGGTTTGTCCATTCATTTTTGGGTCTTCGAGTCTTAGTTCGAGGTCTACGACCTCTTAAGCCTCCCGCCACGACAAGGCGCCCGAAGAAGGGAGGGGTTGTAGGGGCAGGGGTTGTCCCCGCTGCTTACTCACAGTGCCTGTTTTGGAATTTTTTATTAAGGAGTAGGGTATAGTAGTTCTATCTGAGGACAACATTCAACAATATTGAAAAGAGACGATAGCCTGGCAACACTATTTTCACAACTTTCTTACTCATTTGGAACATTCTGTTGGGTAACCATTTTCGTTAGAATAAATATTGGATTCATGCAGATCGAGTCTTTTCTTAAGACATATCTTTGGGTAGAAAGAGCGCTAATTAGCACAGTATACAAGATATGTGCATGGTTGGTTGGTTAGGTGGGGATCATGGTCACGCCATATCTTATTGGGCTGTTTAGGGCCAGTTTCGAGATTTTATATTTTAGTGCTTCCATTGGTGGATGGACGTCCCCATTAACAGTCAAGATCTCCTCTCCAGTGTGGGGCCCATCTTGGCTAGTTCGTCTGCTTCACAGTTATATGGCATATCACCATGCTCAGGGACACAGCACAATGTAGCAATGCAGCTGCTTGATAAACCATTTAGAGATTTGCTTCAGTGCCTGACCAATTTTTATCCTATGATTGACGATTCAAGTGTTTTTGTTGCCGCTTGGCTGTGTGTGTAGATAACAATGTCACTGTAGTCCATCGATCTCAAACACAGCCAGTCGGCGAACTCACGAGTTGCCATTAATTCAACTTGGAATACACTACAGTGTTTCGGTAGTCTAGAGGACGTCCGTGTATACGAGTATTTCTAGTGCCTTATTATGTCGGCGACACAGTGCGGGCAGAAGATAGAAAGGGAGAGGGATAGAGAAGATGCTGATGAACATCTTAAATGCTTGCATGTTGCATTGAGAGGGAAAACCCGAATCCGGCAGGGAGTTCCAGATTCGTGTGGTTCGGTTCATGGAAGATTCTCTATTTTTGACAGTACGTCCAAAAGCGGGCTTCAGGGTAAATTGGTGAGCATTCCTAGAGAGACGTATGTCGCGGGAGAAATGTTGAAGGGGCGGAATGTAACTGGCTATTTCATTAGAGCATTTTTGGTGGAAGTAACGATAAAACAGGGAAAGGTAGGAAACATTTCTGCTTTGATTCAGCGAGTCTAATGTTTTTTTTCTTGGTAATCCTGGAATCACCTATCAGTTTTATCGCGCGTTTTTATATTCTGTCTAGTAGCTGCAATTAGATCTTGGAAGCAACGGACCACATATGAGCGTTAAACTCTAATTTGGGGCGAATGGACGCCTTATAGACTGTAGCCAGATCTAAGGGTGAGAAATATTTCTTGCATCTATATAAGAAGCCTAGGCATTTCGCATCATTCTTGGCGACACTGGTCGCTCCAATTAAGATTGTGAGCAACACACATACCCAGGATGGGAAGCTTTTCGGTTTCTGAGATGCAGTTAGTTATACGCTTTAACGACAAGAGACAGCATTGTGTTTTGGATGCATTAAATTCCACTCTGTTGTTTTTATCCCATTGGATGATGCTGTTGATATTGGGATTTAATGAGCTCAACATACGCTGCTGCTCACTATCTAGAACCGAAGTGCAGGGTCGTAAACTAGTGAACGAATATGAGAAGCTGAGGGTACTGTCATCAGCGAGGAAGGGAATTGGATTAGAAGTAACAGACATTTACCAGCATTTACAAAGTGAGTATCAGACTTGAATCCGTCCAAAACAACTTGAATTTAACGATTCGAAAGGTAGCTTCTAATCCACTGAAGAAGAGACTCATCGATCCCAATAGCACGCATTTTCGACAAAGGGATTCATGCCAAACCTTGTCAAATGCTTTCGAAATATCCAGTGCAACAATTTTGCTTTCACCTGTTTGGTGAAGCGAGCGATTCCACTTTTCGGCGAGATATGCCATCAAATCACCAGTGGATCTGTTGCTGCGGAAACCGTACTAACGGTCATTCAAAAGTTTCCGTGATTCAAGATATTTCCATGACTTTGGAAAGAAGGGACGTTCAATGGATCGGTATTTGGAGGGAGAAGACGATTCGCATCTTTTTGGGCGAATCTGTCTTTTGCCAAATGTTGTTTTATAGCTACTCGGAAAGAGCCTAGAAGAGTAGGAAAGGTAAAAAAAAAAACTTTCGCAGTGGTTTTGCCAGCGTAGAAGAACACCTCTTTACAACTATTGGGGCAATACCATCTGGACCAGCGGATTTGTGTATGTCGAGGTCCTTAAGAACCCTTGCGACTGTACGAGTGCAGAAGTGGATTATTCCCATGGTGGAATTGACTCACTCTAGTACAGGCGGAGACAAAGTAAAAGCTGGGAGCTGAGAACTGGTTGCGAAGTGGGCAGCAAGTAGGTTAGTACAGACGACGTAGTTGAGTTTTTTACGTTTTTACAAACGACCAGAAACTTTTGCTACCTTTGGGATATTGAAGGATTTTACGCCTTCATTTAAAAAATTCAACATATGTACCTTCCTACGGGTGTTGTCTGTCCAGAAAGTCGAAGCCACTGAGAATTGTGTACATTGAAATCGCCCGCTAAAACGATTTCAGGGCGAGGGAACAGGGAAACAATTCTTTGGATGGAATCCGACAATGCGTCGAATACATCAAATGTCGCATTCCTGTCTAGATTGAGGCTTATACATATGAAGAAAACAGTAGTGAACGGGGTGCTTTCAGAATGTGAATTTAAGCCGTAAGAAATTAAATTCCGAGGTGGATGTTTGGCTATACTGTGGAAGTAGCTGGTAAGTAATGTCACTACGGCGAGACCGCGGCGAGAAACGAATAATGGCGCTAAGCTATATCCAGGAACCGGATGGGATCATACCAGCTGAGCTCCAGCAGGAAGCAGATATCATCCTCCCCTGGCTTGTGGTCATATACAATAGTTGCCTCTCCCTATCCTACATCTTCAGCAAGTGGAAAGTAACCAAAGTCATTTTCATACCCAAGGCAGGCAAAAGCTCCCACACGTATGTAAATGACCTAAGGCCTATTAGTCTCACTTCTTTTCTATTAAAAACTCTAGAGAAGATTTTAGACGTACGCATCCGGTACAGCTGCATCTGAGGAAGGCTGTCGGATAACCAACATGCCTACAACAAAGGCAAATCGGTGGAAACACCACTCCACCCATTGGTCAGTAAAACAGAAAGGTCTCTGGAAAATAAACAATACACTCTAGTCGCCTTTCTCGACATTGAGGGCGCCTTTAACAATGTTGAACCATGGGCCGTCATCAAGGCGCTGTCTGATCTGGGTGTTACGGGATCAGTGATAGAACTGGTACGACAGCTGCTAATACAAAGAGTTGTGAAAGCCAACTTCGCTGGTGCCGTCTCAACCAGAATGGTCAGCAAAGGTACACCACAGGGTGGAGTACCCCCTCTCCTCTGGAACGTGGTGGTCAACGAACTACTGCTGTTGCTGGAGCAGGAAGGGTACGCTGTGATCGCCTATGCGGATGACATTGCTATTGCCGTCACAGGAAAATTTCCCAGCACTCAATGCGACATTATGCAGAGTGCACTACATACAGTAGAAACCTGGACACGGTACTGTGGACTTGGGGTGAACCCAAAGAAGACCGATCTAGTACTGTTCACTAACAAATATAAAATTCCGCCCCTCAACCCACCGAGGCTGGGTGGAACTCAACTAACAATCAAAGAACAGGCTAAATATCCAGGCCTAGTCCTTGACAGGAGGCTGAATTGGAAACCCAACATTCTTGATCGGGTCAAGAAAGCAACTGTTGCCCTCTACAGCGGTAAGAAAGTAGTGGGCAGGAGGTGGGTCTCCAACCAAGCATTATGTACTGGCTTTACACAGCAGTCATAAGGCCTATCCTCCTGTATGGCGTCGTAGTCTGGTGAACTGCTCTGGACAAAGCAGTCAATCGAAACCTTCTGGGGAAGGTACAAAGATCGGCCAGCTTATATATAAGCGGAGCGATCAGATCAACCCCCACGGAGGCCTTAAATGTTCTACTACATCTTCCACCATTAAACCTTTTCAGCAAGCAAGTTGCTGCATGCGCGGCCCTAAGGATGAGGAGCATAAGAAAATGGCCCACATCTCAAAAAGACCACACCTCTATTCTCAGAATGTGTTCACCAGGAACTTCGAAGTTGTCTTTCCATCCAGGGAGGAATGGGCTGAAGGGAAAGTCATACCAAAGGACTCGATCTCCCTCTATACCGATGGCTCTAAGATGGAGTCAGGTGTAGGCAGTGGGGTCTACTCCAAGGAACTTAACCTCAACCTATCATTTAGACTCCCAAATTACTGTAGTGTGTTTCAGGCAGAAGCAAGAGCGATAACGGAGGCCCTTGCATGGCTCAGGATCAATGTAATATCCGCTAAGGATATTATGATTTGCACGGACAGTCCCTGGCCGCGGTAATCCACAAATCAAAGACACCTCTTAACTGTCGCCTATCTCTAGATGAGATGGCTGAACACTTCAACATTAAAATACTGTGGGTTCTCGGGCAGAGGGATCTTCCAGGAAACTGCGCGGCCGACGAACTCGCAAAATTAGGGTCAAGCACACTCAGCCTACCTACCGTCGGGTACCTAGAAACACCAATAAGTACCGTAAAGCAGATGATAAAACTTCAAACCATAGAGGAAACCAACCTCCAATAGAATGAGAGCAATATCTGCTTCGTCACCAAACAAAGCTAAACCTAGTTAAACCTAGGACGAACCAGGGACCCAGTGGCAGCCAAAAGGGCAACTTTAAGTACTCTAGTGAGTATCATTACAGGTCACTGCATGATTGGAAAACACGCCGCCAGACTAGGGCTACCCTCCAATGACTTCTGTCGCGGCTGCATGGACGAGGAGGAGGAGGAATCAATACACCACCACGTCTGCTCATGTCCCTCTTTTGCGAATCGCAGGAGGACCTACCTCGGCGCCCTTATTTGACAATCTAAGTGAACTAGCAGACCAAAAAACAGCTCACATCCATCGCTTAATTAGAAGCACCGGTTGGTTCTCAAGAAATTCTTCCGTAACCCACGAATATTGCAGAACTGCACACAGAAATCCCTCATCAAGACAAACTAAAAAAACATATATAGATACAATACCGTTAAAGCAGAGCCGTGTAAGTGAAGCTCTATCGCCGGATTTGAAAAAACAAACTAGGCTTTTTGTTTGCACTTTTTCTCTTCGTTCAAGGTGGGCGGGATGTTGTGGCGAATGTCGACACAGCCATGTCATCGAACGTGTTTTTCACGGTATTTCTCCTCGGCGGGGTTCTGACAAAACCCCCTGTAGTAAAATTGTCATGAAAAGTTTCTCGAAATTCGCCGTTCGGAACCGGCAATAAACTGTAGGTCCCTTTCACCTATGGGAAAAATGAAATCACACACAACATGGGTGATTGAGAGAAGCTCGGCTCAGGTTCTTCATGGACTGTAACGCCAACATACATACATACATACATACATACTTACATTTGTGGGTGAACAAGTTAATTTATTGTTTTGAGTTTGTCGATTCTCCCATTTCTCACCCATCCTATGTATCCTTCATACAATGTTATGAACATACATATGTATTTCTTCACCATAAGCACAATTTCGCTGATACCAATGCCTAACGATGCAGGATGCGTAAATACTCGCCGATGCCGATGCGAAACGATACGAATACTTTTAGGCTGCCCGATGCCGAACACACGGTTACTCGTTTTACTGAACGGATGAGTGATTGTATTCGTAATCGTACGATGCTATATGTATGGACTCGTGCAGTGCCTATCTACCCCTATTATTCCATTGTTTATACACATACAGGCAAACTGATTCATTAATGTATTTATATGGGATTACAAAGTTCAATTCAATTCAATTCGTTTTTTATTATAATTAATATCACCTTCATCCGTGGAACATCTTCTTCAGTTATAGATTATTGCTTTATGTCCGGAAATTGGAACTCTGTCGTTGACAATATGAAAGTAGCTGCCCAAACATTCTCCGACCATATGCCACTAGAAATTTCCTGCGCTATTTCGATGTCGAGAGCAAGAGAGAACTCTAAACAACTGGCTCTTCTTCCGAAGCTTATTTGGAATGACAGTTTTCGCACATATTACCAAATTAGGTTGAACTCCGAACTTTCGAGTCTAAGCGAGCTTAACATCGCTCCACATATCGACGACCTAGCCCAAATTATTAAAAGATCCATAACGGTGAAAGTTAAGGAAAGACGTACGGTATACAGAAAACAAAAATGGTTCGATGCCGACTGCCTGAAGACGAGAAATAGATCGTTCGCACTGCTAAAGGACTTAAAGGCACAAAATACTAATTATTCCAAGGAACTTTACGCAGAAGCGAACAAGTACTACAAACGTCTTTGTGTGGAGAAAAGGAAACTCTTTAACCAACAGATCATTGCTGTTCTTAATTCTTCGAGATCTTCAGCAGATTTTTGGAAAGCGGCTAAAATTGTAACCGGAAGAAGTAATATGATTTCGACGACACTGCAAGCATCAGAACTGAGGGATTATTTCAAAAATCTGCTCAATGCTGCGCAATTCTCACCGCTACCGCAATATGCCGCCCCACTTCTTACTGACGAGCTCTTAGATACGCCATTTACCTTTTCCGAAGTTAAAAGCGCAGTCGATTCATCTAAAGCGGGGAAAGCCCCAGGTGATGATAGGATGAAGTTTGCCGTTGACAGGAGTCGTGCGCGGACGTACACACGTGTGATAGCCGCAAAAAAAAAAAAAAAAAAAAAAGAACGCGTGGAAAACGGGGAAAACAAAACAAACAAATCAGAAAAACAAACCCGGTTGTGTTGTGCTGCGTGAACTAAAACAAAAACCAAAAGAAAAACAAATACAAAAAAAAAAATTAAGTGCAGTGCAGTGCAGAATAATACGCGTTAATCGGGCAGTCCATCCACCTCCTTCCCTCTTCGGCGGGTGTTGGCACTCATTACGCCAACTGAGTGAGTGCTAATACCACTAACACATAGCGGGTCGTGAGTGTTGATTCTTGTTGGTGAAGCGGAACTTACTACTGTAAGGGCATAACACCTACGGTAGTTCGTTTTTGCATTGCCAACGTCGGATCTTCACTTCACGGCTCTGCTTAGTTGGTGTTGCGTCCGTCAATGTTTGGCGTATTGTACTGATGGGGGAATTCAGTATTCATTCCTCTAACATTCGTGGATTAAGGAAAAATTTCTTTCCCACGTATGCCCATGTCTCTCTCCTCAAACCGGCTGTTTTGGCACTTTGTGAAACACAGGTTGATGAAAAGTCTGATCCTTCGGATTTTAGTCTTCCTGGATATAGCTTAGTGCCATTATTCGTTTCTCACCGCGGTCTCGCCATCTATGTTCGTAGTGATATCGCTTACCAGCTGCTTCCGCAGTATAGCCAAACATCCACCTCGGAATTTCATTTCTTATGGCTAAAATTCACTCTTCGTAAGCACACAATTCACTGCTGTTTTCTTTACAGAAGCCCAAACCTGGACAGAAGTATCACGTTCGACGGGTTTGATGCACTGTCCGATTCTATCCAAAGAATTGTTTCCCGGTCTCCTCGCACTGAAATCGTTATTGCGGGCGATTTCAATGTTCACAATTCTCAGTGGCTTCGACGTTCTGGACAGACAACACCCGAAGGAAGGTATGTCGAAATTTTCGCTGAGTTGAACCAATTAACTCAGCTTGTGAATGAGCCATCCCGTATCCCGGATATTGTCAGTCATACCGCCAATACCCTGGACTTGTTTCTTACCTCTCAACCTGATAAATACACCTTGGATGTATTATCTCCTCTAGGCTGGTCTGATCACTGTGTCATATCAGCTAAATTCCCATACTCACTCCACTCAGTTAAAGAAAAAGCTCCCAAAAGAATAATATGGGAATATAAGAAAGATAATTGGTGCGGCCTTAACAACTTCTTTCGGAGCTTTAACTGGTCGTTGTGCTTCCTCGACAACGACGTGGACGCCACGGCTGATATGATTACAAACATTATCAACACTGGCATAAGCGATTTTATCCCTAATAGGGTAAAAAGTCTAAAGCCGGTAGATAATGCGTGGTTTGACTGGAGCTGCAAAGAGGTTATCAGGTTGAGAGAGATAAGTTTTCGGAATTATAAGGCAAACACCACTGAGGAAAACCGAAAAAGATATATACAAGACAGAAATGACTGCAACTCCCACATACGACGAGCCAAATTTTTACACGACCAAAAACTGAGGCGTAAAATCCTACAATGTCCCAAGGGTAGCAGAAGTTTTTGGTCTTTCGTTAAAAATATCAAAAACTCCGTATCGTCGTCTATACCTACGCTCATTCACAATGGCATTCCAGCTGTCAAACCCTTAGACAAAGCTTATCTGCTTGCTGCCCACTTCGCAGCGAACTCGCAGCTCCCCAAATCATCTTTGTCACCGCCTGTTCTGGAGTACGTAAATTCCAGCATGGGACAAATTCATTTCCGTACTCGTGCAGTTGCAAGGGTTCTTAAAGAACTTGACATACTCAAATCCGCTGGTCCAGAGGGTATTTCCCCAATAATTCTGAAGAGGTGTTCTTCTACGCTGGCAAAACCACTGCGTAAGCTTTTTCACCTTTCCTACTCTTCTGAGCTCTACCCGAGTAGGTGGAAAACAGCATTTGTCCAGCCCATTCTCAAAAAAGGCGAATCTTCTTCTCTCTCCAATTACCGACCCATTGCACTAACGTCCCTTCTTTCCAAGGTCATGGAAACACTGATAAATCGTCAGTTAATGAAATATCTCGAGTCGCAGAAACTCCTCAATGACCGGCAGTACGGTTTCCGCAGCAACAGATCCACTGGTGATTTGATGGCCGAGAAGTGGAATCATTCGCTCCAACAGGCGGGTGAGAGCAAAGTAGTTGCACTTGATATTTCGAAAGCATTTGACAGAGTCTGGCATGAAGCTCTTTTGTCGAAAATGCGTGCATTCGGGATCGACGACTCCCTTCTTCTATTGATTAGAAGCTACCTTTCGAATCGTTCAATTCAAGTTGTCTTGGACGGATTCAAGTCTGACACTCACTATGTAAATGCTGGTGTTCCCCAGGGCTCCGTTTTGTCTCCGACACTCTTTCTCATTTTTATAAATGATCTCTTGTCTGTTACTTCTAATCCAATTCACTCCTTCGCTGACGACAGTACCCTCAGCTTCTCATATTCGTTCACTTCTTTACGACCCTGCACTTCGGCTGTAAATAGTGAGCGGCAGCGTATGTTAAGCTCATTAAATTCCGACGTCGACAGCATCATCCAATGGGGTAAAAACAATAGAGTGGAATTGAATGCTTCTAAAACACAATGCTGTCTTCTGTCGTTAAAGCGTAACACCGACCCATTGCCATTATCCATGAATGGCACTTGTATCTCGGAAGCCGAAAAGCTTTCCATCCTGGGTATGTGCATCAGTGACAACCTTTGTTGGAATGATCACATATTCAGTGTCACTAAGAATGCCGCGAAATGCCTAGGTTTCCTATACAGATGCAAGAAATTCTTCACACCCACCGATCTGGCTACAATTTACAAGGCGTTCATTCGTCCTAAATTGGAGTTCAACGCTCATGTCTGGTCTGGTGCATCTAAAACCTCATTGCACCTACTAGATAGATTACAAAAACGCGCGATAAAGCTGATAGATGACCCCAGCATTACCAAAACACTAGACTCGCTGGAACATCCCAGGAACGTATCCTGCCTTTCATTGTTTTATCGTTACTTTCATCATAAATGCTCTGATGAAATAGCCAGTTGGATTCCGCCCCTTCATAACTTCTCCCGCGATACACGCCTCTCCCGGAATGCGCATGAATTCACCTTGAAGCCCGTTTTCGGTCGTACTGTCAAATATAGAAATTCTTTCTTTAACCGAACCACACGAATGTGGAACGCGCTACCTCGTTCAGTCTTCCCCCCTCAATACAATATGCAGACATTTAAGACCAATGTCAATAGGCAGCTCCTCTCCCTCTCCTTGTTACCTTCTGCTCGCACAACGTCCGTCGTTATAAGGCCTTAGCCTTGAGTGCGCGTACGACTCTCAAAAAAAAAAAAAAAAAAAAAGGATTCCGTTTGAATTCTACAAAAACAGCTCTTTTGAATTCCTCACTGCTCTTACAAAGGAGTTTAATAGAATTTTTGCAATCAACAGCCACTATTCCAGGAAGCTTTAAAAGAGCGATAATCTTCCCACTGCACAAAAAAGGCGAGTTGGACAATCCAGCTAATTACAGAGGCATCTCTTTTCTGAATACTTCGGCAAAACTATTTAGTGCTGTGATTTATAATAGACTCTTGAAATGGTTATCAATCAACAATATATTAAGTGAATACCAAGCGGGGTTCAGGAAGCAATACTCAACTCTGGATCATATCTTCACCCTCACCAACATTGCAGAGAATTTTAAACAGAACCGCAAAAAGTTATATGTTTTCTTTGTGGATTTCCGCGCGGCATTTGATTCCATTGCGCGCGAAGCACTCTTTTATAAGTTGTACGAGATTGGTTTGTCAAGCAAGGTAATACACGTGCTAGAGGCGATGTATGAAAACAATGTCGCGTACGTATGGAATGGAGAGTCTGTATCAGAATAAATTGGAATGCAAATGGGTGTTAAGCAAGGTTACATCTTAAGCACGCTGCTCTTCATCTTATTCATAAATGATATAGTAGAAGAAGTAGGGGGAGGGTTTGAGTTTGCCGGGATGCGGATACCAGCGTTAAAGTTTGCGGACGACATAGTGTTTCTGTCGGAGTCAGCTGAAGAGATGCAGGGTATTTTAAATCGACTTGAAAGCTACTGTAAACAGTGGAATTTAACCGTGAATCTAACGAAATCCAAGATGATGATTTTTAGAAAGGGGGGTGGAAGATATTGTCGCGACGAAAATTGGTCTTATCACGGGGAAAACGTGGACATAGTAAAAGAGTACAAATATTTAGGCATGGTAATTACATCTAACCTTAGTATGAAAAAACACTTAGAGTGTAAACTAGCTGCAGCCAAAAGAGCTATTTCCTCAGTTTGGGGACGATGCATCGACAATAAGTTTATCGAACACACGTCAAAATATAAACTTTTTCGCACAACAGCGGCCTCTATATTGCTGTACGGAGTCCAGATCTGGGGTTATTGATCTTTTGGGGAAGTAGAACTGTTGCTGCACAACAATAACACACAACACCCACCGATGATGAGCAGCAGGGAAAACATGGATGGCAGTGGCATGGCGAATCAACCCCCAAAAAACTAATGGGACGCACATGCCCACTTCCATCCATGTAGTCCACACCAACTAAAAATTAACAAATGCACATAACAAATTAACTTAAATTAACATTACGCACATAACAAAATAATTCACAAATCACAAATAAAACACCAAACACGAAGAAAACTTCACAAATCACAAACGTCAACGCACACCAGACTGTTATACTGCCATCAATCCATAACTCAACATGGCCGGCGACCAGCCCAGCCACGAACCAGCATGGCCGCCCTAGCAAAGGTTCAACGATCTGCAACGTTGCCAGCAGGCAAGTTGCAGCAACATTTAGCTTATATCGAGCCACTAGGGATCGGGTCTTCTACCTAATCCACTCAATTCCATGTTATGTACACACACACAACCATGTACACATAAAAAAGCTGCCAAAGCAGCTGACCAAGTTCTTAACTTGGTACCATTAAATCATTATTAAATAAACCCTCAAACGAAGAGGACGTTATAACGAAGTGAACAAGTGCCTTTTTTATACAAATTCATTTTATCTGTGCGGCATACGACCGTACATTTGGTCCTTCGAGCCAACAAAAATATATAAGATATACAGTCCACAAAACAAACAAAAACCACAAAGAACAAATAACAAAAATACAACAACTAAGTACTACAAAGAACAAAGAACATCACAAAAACTACAAAGAACAAAGATCAACGAACAAAGAGTTTCAACAACAAAGAACTCCAACAAACAAGGACCAAACAACGAACAAAGAGTTTCAACGAACAAAGAACTTCAACAAACAAAGATCTTCAAACAAAGAACAAAGAACGATCAAACAAACAACAACAATCATACACGACAAGAACAAAGAATCAACAAGGAACAAAGAACCACAAACAAGAACAAAGGGAGCATTCCTTTTTTTTGTTTTTTTTACACTATACTTTTATTTTTTCACATTTTTTGAATACAAATTAAATCGAAAAGCAGAATATATTCCGCGAGTGTGTGTGCTTGGTAAAAAAAAATAAAAGCAAACCATAAAAAAAAAAAAAAAATTGCCAGAATATACATTTTGCTACACACATCACATACATATATACCACATACAACTTACAATATTCACAGACATACGTTCATACACACGAAAAAAAAAAAACTGAGAAAATCAAATTCTTAAGTTCTATCATACGTATACATATTTACACATAATTTTAACAAATTTGCGTACATCCATATTTCACATATACATATACATTATAAAAACCCTTTTTACATTTTTAAATACTCTAATATTTGGTTGGGCGTGTGAACCCCCCCTTTTTT
This sequence comes from Eumerus sabulonum, assembly GCA_951905685.1. Taxonomy (NCBI): domain Eukaryota; kingdom Metazoa; phylum Arthropoda; class Insecta; order Diptera; family Syrphidae; genus Eumerus; species Eumerus sabulonum. Next base: position 238,480,408 of record OX645060.1, read on the forward strand.
CTGGTGCGTGAGAAAATTTCTTTGTTTTACAATTTTAGTGGGGTCGGACATATTAAATCCGAACGACCATACAACAAATAGACAAAGGGCTGAAGGCCCGTCAACAAAAATATACATACATACATACACTAATTTAAAACAATTAAAATTATTATATACATTTTACTCCGTCTTTTTTTCGGTGTGAATGCGTGTGCGTGTTGAAACCCCCCCTGACTGCGTGTGTAAACTCCATTTAACTTTGTTGGCCTTATCATTCGCGCGCCTTTCGTTTTACCCTTGACTTTTTACTAGTGTTTTTTATATTCTCTTGTTCCCCCCCTACAAATCGAAAAAAAAAAAACAAAAAAAACAAAATGTCAAAGACGGCGAAATCTGTGGAAGCCCAAGAAATACTTCTAATTGAACTCCAAGGGGATCACACAGCGTCCCACCAATCCAAGGGCTACGTCACGGCTCGTTTAACTGATGTCGAAGACGTCTATAAACGAGCAAAAAAAGAGCACGCGTCGATCGTGGGTAGCGCAACCGATCCTGTAAGGGACAAATACTTAGCCGATGAGACATATCTCAAAATAAAAACAACGCACTTCACCTGTGTCGGCTTATTGAGAGATGCGTTAGACAAAATAGAAGAAAACGACAGCCATATTCTAGAGACATCCCGACTTAATCAAACTCGATCTGCAGGTTCCGACATCAGACTACCGCGAATACAGATACAACCCTTTACGGGAAATTACGAGGAATGGTCGGAATTCCACAACTTATTTTCGACGCTGATTGATCAAAATACAGATCTCTCAGACGTCCAAAGATTACAATTTCTTAAAAGCTTTGTCAGCAACGATGCCGCTCGGTTGATCCAACATCCTTCAATCGACGCCAAGAATTACAAATCAGCCTGGCAAATATTAACAGACAGGTTCGAGAATAAAAGAAAATTGGTCAATACCCAGCTTCGTATGCTGATCGAACAAAACAATCTCACCCACGAGTCCGCCTCCTCCCTGAAATCATTGCATGACACCAGCACCGAGTGCATTCACGCTCTGTCCAATCTCGGGTTAGGAATAGACACCTGGGACAGTATCCTAATTTACATTATTTTACATAAGCTGCCCCATCAAACTCAAATGGCTTGGGAAGACAAGCTCGGCACATCGAAGTCTCTCCCAGATTTGAAATCATTTCTCTCTTTCATCGAAGGTCGCTTTACTTCTTTAGAAAACATACAGGAGTTAAATAACAAATCAAGGGTACAATCGCAACAACAATCAACATTTAGGAAAACGAGCACTTACCACACCAAACCGGAACCATACAATACAACTCGATGCCGACTTTGCGGAGATGCACACAGCCTCCGTTCTTGCAAAAATTTCCTCAACATGGACATCAGAACTCGCAACAAGGTCGCGAGAAAGAACTCCGTCTGCATAAACTGTCTCGGACAGGATCACCGTTTATCATCCTGCAAAAGTAAAGCAACTTGCCTTAAATGTGGTCTCAGACATCACACTCTACTACATCTAGAGCCACAAACCGAAAACAATCAACATCAACAATATCAAAACAGAGACCAAACACATCCCAAATCAACACAACAAATCATCTCATCCAAAACTCATCAAATCTGGATCCCGAAGCAGATCCGTTCAGAGATACTTCGACAATCACGAAAACTTACGCTACGCACTTCAATCAGATGAAGGCAAACATTCTATTAGCAAATGCACTGGTGAAGATAGCCGCATCGGACGGATCACTTCACACCTTCCGAACCTTAATCGACCCAGGTTCGGAAGCATCATTCATAGCAGAACATGTTACCCAACAACTTAGATTAAGGAAACAACGTACAAATTAACTTATTTTAAATTAAAACAAAAAAAAGAAAGAATTGCACTCGTCCTGGTACCACTTTATTTGCTTAAGTCCAACTTAGAACTAACTTACATTTTTCAATTCCCACTCAACCCAAGCTTGGAATACAGGAACATGAGGAAATGCGTCCATTGGAAAAGGCGCTCATTCCATCCCATGTACCACTTCTCTCCTCTCTGCCTATTCGGCCACGGCGTGATAACTCCGGTGTTCCGATGATGGCTTGCAAACTCGGGTGATGGTGATAAGCCCATCATTGCAGGTGCTGCGTTGGTGTAAATGTTCATGTTTGCATGATGTTGGGTGTTGGGTGTTTAGTGTTGGGTGTCGGGTGTTGGGTGTTGGAGTGGGTAAATGTAATTTTTGTTAATTCCTCCCCTCTTAAATCAAAACGTCCTCGTTTTGTTTCAGAAGCAGGGAATTTGGCTTAGTAGCAGATTGGGCAGGCACGACGAAATATTTAAACTTACACATTCTTATTACTACGAATACTTAAACTATTCAAGTTTTTACATATATGTAGATCTATGTAATTATATGTATGAACAATTTTTCCTTTAATTTTTAATTTTATTTTTTGTTGTTAGTAAATGTTATAAACGTTATCGCTTGACCTGCAAATTAATTTCTTTATTCAATTAATCATAGTGTTAGTCGTAGTATTAGTAGTTATGCTTAATTCATTTGTCTTTTTCCTGAGTGGATTTATTTATAATGATTTCTTTTCGTTGTTAAATTTACTATTAAGGAGTTCAAAGTCCTCATGGTCTGGGGAACCCGCTAGCTATTTCGAAGCACTGCCAGTGAAATCTAGAAAGCGTTTGGCTTCGTTAGGGAGTCTAAGGCAGTTAGTATGATTTCTGAATATTTCTAATTCATGGATAAGGAAGGGGTAGAATGGATTTTGGGGATCAATGATTTTGTTTATAATTCCGATCGTTTTTGTCTAAGCAGGTTTGATGAATGTCTAGATCTTTTTTTTTTTATTAAGTGTACTATTTTGAAGTTTTCGTCTTTTAGTTTGGCTATTCTGTCAGTATTTGTATGTTCGTGTAGTCCAATATCTGTACACTTGTCGTGGGAAAAGATCTGAAAAATGTATGTTTAGTTTTTTATATGAGATTTGTGAACGATTCTTCCTGATTCAGTTAAGATGGTGGTGCCGAGGTTTTCGCGCACTATTTCTTTCTTGAATCTATCTGAGAGTTTAGTTCCCAATCTCTTATTCCGTTTCACAAAAATAAGTTGTCCAGGTAGATAGTCTTTAACTTTATGTCTTTTTTTGTTATGATGCTTTAGGTCTTGTCTTTGCTTCCTTGCCAGTTTGTCATAGGTTTCCTGTCTAGTTTTGTTGTACGTCTCTGGTCCAAACGAAACATTTCTTCTGAAGAAAAGGTCTACAGGTTTGCGTTTAGTCGTAGAATGAATAGTGTGGTTATATTCATTTGTGGATTTTTCTAGCAACTCCTCGAAATTCCTTTCGGTTTCGTTTGCCTTAATGCACCTCATTATCTCGATTAAGGTCGAGTGAAAGCGTTCTACCTGACCGTTGGGTTCGCTTTTATAAGGTGGTGTTGTGAACACGTTGATCCCTAATTCATCTTTAAGCATGAATAAAATTGAGGCTGAATTAAGCGAAGGTTCATTGTCGATAACGATGCTCTTCGGTACGCCAAAAAAGAAAATAACTTCTCTCAAGGGTTTCCTGATATCTTGAATAGACTTGCTTTTTACTATTCTCGTTTGGGCATATTTGGTAAATTTGTCGATGGCAGTGAGAACGATTTTGTTTTCTGTTAGGAAGAGGTCAAGGTGAACAATTTGTCCGGGATATGTGGGTAATGGTGTTTCTTTAAGTTCTGGTTTATTGGGGTGCCTTTCGTATTTGCTACGCTTGCAGATTGCACAGATAAGAGTGATTCTTTTAATTTTGCGCATCATAGATGGGAAGTAGTACTTCTCTAATATCTGAGCACGATTCTCTTGTGCGTTTCTGTGGGCACGGTTATGGGTTTCTATTATGATGGCTTCCTGGTCAGTTTCGCTATGGATATCTTCTACCTGCATTTGTGTGAATCGGATTTTGTAAGATTTAAAATGTAATGGGTAAGTTTCTTGGATCATTCCTATTATGAATTCTTGGGTTTTGATGCAGTTGATCACAGACGGGTTTAGAATCTTTTTAAGAATTTGTATTAGTATCTCAGTATTATAGGTTGGTTCTGTAATGATGTGACGATGGTAACCAGGGAAAACGATTTTAAATTCGTGGCCAGAAGGCTCACCAACGTTAAGAAAGATCTGACTTTTAAAGACGTTTATGGGTGTATCTACACTTGAAATTAGACCTAGAGAACAACTTTCGTCGCTATGGATGGTAGGAGTCATTGAATTTAGGGCAATATCAATGGGAGGTCTAGAAAGTGCATCAGCCACTACATTACTCTTTCCGGGTTTGTACACTAGTTCGTAATTGTACTCCTCTAATATTGCCTTCCACCGTTTCATTTTGGCGTTGGTATTTTTATGGCTTAGAGCGTACGTCAGGGGTTGGTGATCCGTGTGTATCTTGACTTTCGCTGAACCATAGAGATAGTTCCTTAAGGATTTAAGAGCCCAGATTATTGCCAGCATCTCCTTCTCATTTGCGGCATAATGCTCTTCGACTTTACTCAAGGTTCGCGAAATGAAAGTAATGGGTTTGTTTTGTTGTGCAAGAACTGCGCCTAGGGCGTAATTAGAGGCGTCGGTTGTTAAATGGAACTCTTTACTGAAATCGGGATATGTAAGTATGATTTCTCTTGAAACGAGTGCTTGTTTGATCTTCCCAAAAGCTTCTCGAGCTTCACTACTGAGAGTTATGAGTTGTTTACTCGAGACATTTTTTGCTAGGCGTCCTTTTTCTCCTCTTAAGATGGTTGTGAGGGGTTTTGCCAGTTTTGCATAGTCGCGAATGAAGCGACGGTAGTATCCAGATAAACCTAGAAAAGATCTAAGATCCCTAAGTGTTCTCGGAGGCGGAAAATTGAGGATGGCTTCAACCTTCGCAGGATTTGTTTTAATACCTTGGGATGAGATAACGAATCCAAGGAATTCCACATCAGTCTTGAAGAACTCGCATTTATCCAATTGGACCTTCATGTTTGCTGTTTCTAATGTTCTAAAGATTTTCTGGATATTTTCTGCGTGTTGTCGTTCATTCTGGCTGAAGATGATAATATCATCTATGTACACGTAACATATCTTACCAATATGCTCGCGCAAGATGTCATCGAGTGCTCTCTGAAATATCGCCGGTGCATTCTTTAGACCGAACGGAAGCCTGGTGAACTCATATTTTCCGTTGTTCACCGAAAAAGCTGTTTTCTCTATGTCGTCTTCCTTAAGAAGAATTTGGTGAAATCCACTCTTAAGATCCAACACCGAAAACCAATTGTTTTTCCCTAACTGGGAGAGCACTTCGTTGATTTCTGGTATAGGGTACCTGTCTGCTACTGTAAAGCCATTTAATTTCCTGTAGTCTATTACAAGACGAAACTTTTTTTCAGCGGATGCGTCGAGTTTTTTCGGCACAATCCAAACTGGTGAATTATATGGCGATCTTGAGGGCCTAATTATTCCGTTATCCAATAAGCTCTTAATTTGTTTATCCACTTCTGACTTTAAGGCCATGGGATATGGATAATATTTCGAATATATAGGTCCTTCGTTTGTTGTTCGGATCTCGCCTTTAACATTGGTAGTATACGTTAGCTTTTCGTTGGGCTCATCGAAGAGTCCGGGAAAGCTAGATACCAGCGAAGTTATGGTTCTTTTTTGTTCCGTTGTCATATGGTCAGTTCTAATGGTTACATTGTTTATATCCTGAGTGATTTTATATTTAATACAAATTTTTATTTGGTTACATACTTCCATATAGTTTTGCTTGGTATGAATGACAGCTGATAACTCTCGTAAGCTATCGTGGCCAAGTATACCATCGAATGATTTGAGATTTGGTAACAAGAAAAATTTAATTTTTACGTCAGTAAGTCCAAAGAGATTTATAAAGGCATGCTGGCTGACCCTTACGCTCCCAGCTACTGAGTTTGCGTAAAAATGCTGTTCGTTTTCTTTGGGGTTAGGAACTAGGGATGGTTTGATATAATTTTTATTGGAGCCTGTATCTATTAAAAACTGTAGCATTTCTCCGCTCCTCGTGCGGCATTCAAAATAAGGTAACGAGGAGCTTGTTATTCTAAAAAATGTACATCTGCGTAATCGATAGAATCTGATTGCTCAAAGGTACTTGGAATATTTTCGGCATATTCTTCAAGGGTTTGGTCATGTGTCTCGTTTGCTGTTGTTATTGCATTGTTATATTCTTGTTCCTCATTGTGCGATAGTTCGATATGGAAATTTCGTTGATCGTAGGTTGGTTTAGGAACAGGTGGACGAGGGGGATTATTTATATCATTTGCTGCTCTAAACTGCTGCCGATTTTGTTGATTTATCTGCACAGCTTGAGCAGGTGGATTCTGCGTTAAGACTTGCGTACGAGATAGTGCCCAATTAGGAGTTTGAGGGTACTGGTTGGGATTAAAATTAGGCGGACGAGGGGCAAAATTTGGTTGATATGATCTTGGGTTATAAGTAGGATTGAATGGAGCTGTAGGTACATAATAATTTTGGTGTTGCTGTGGTTTAAACATCGAATTATAGGTAGGACGAGGGTTGGGGGTTTGATTTGGGAATGGAGGATTTTTTCGACTTAGGTTTTGAGAGTTATGAGTGTAGTTTGACCTAAACGTTTGGTTCTCGAGTTTTAGGCATAAATCCAAAGCTTGTGGTAGGTCTAAGTGCTCTTTTATAGCGAGGAGTCGAGGCAGATCACCTTTTAGTCCTCTAACGAATGTATCTAAGGCCTTTTTGCGATAGGTCTTTGTTATTACATCCATTGCTTCAACACCGATGTCGAGACATGACAATTTGTTCAAAATAAGGGAAAGGTGTGAATACACCTTTTGGTAGAACGTCGAGACCGTTTCGTTGCCCTGTACTAAAGAGAACATTTGGTACTCCAAAGTACCTAAGTCTCTTTTATCGGCATAATGCATTGCCAGACATTTGGAGATGCTATCCCAATTTAGAGAAGTATTGTATGATTCTAAGATGGTGTCGGCGTTGCCGACAATTTTGTTTCTTATTACACACAAAATTCCATAGTATTTAGTCGTTCCCTTTATCGGGTCATACAGTTTCAGAACGCGATCAACACTTTTTTTCCAGGAACTAAACTCTCCTGGATCTCCCGAAAAGTCTCTTATGCAACGTACAATGTCAGGGATTTTATCTAGATCATTTATATCGTCCCCACTAGAATCAATTGGTTGGTCCATGTCAGAGAAATTGTCAGAAATCGGATTTAATACGCTTTGGACTATATTTGGCCCTTGTTCTTTCAGTACTTGACGAACGATTGAAGTTATCACCGAATCTAGGGCGCGCGTGGATCTTGTCTCAAGACCAGCGTCCCCATGGGAAGTACCCGAGTGGAAGGAAGAATTTGCAAGATCATTGTGCATGCCTGATAAGCTAGGACCCTGAGTGTTAGTTGGCGGTGGATTGTTAGAGGTGTTAGTTGGCGGTGGAATGTTAGAGGGGTTAGTTGGCGGTGGAATGTTAGAGGGGTTAGTTGGCGGTAGAATGTTAGAGGGGTTAGTTGGCGGTAGAATGTTAGAGGGGTTAGTTGGGATATTAGCTCTGGCTTGGGGAATGACGCTTTGAGAACTTTGAGCCCTTGTGTTAGGCATTTTCTTAATTTTTAATTATATATTCTTTGCACTTAACAATAATTTTTTTTTTTAATATTATATAATATTTTTTTGTTTTGAATATATGTATATATATATATATTATGCTTATATGTATATGTAGTTTACTTTCAGTCAAATAAACACAGGTTTTTGTTCTAATATTTGTTTCACTTATGGTATATATATGTACATATGAATTTAGATTATTATTAATATATGTATATAGATATAGATATAGATTATATAATATGTATTATAACTTAACCTCTAGTATATAAGTACAGTATACGTTGGTATGACGTCGAGTGGTGCGGCTAGCAGTCTGCTTCCCGTTCTTCCCGCGTTGGGGCTACTAGGGGGCCCTTTGACTGTTTAATTAAATTCACCGGGCGGCGTCTTTTTATTTTTTATGGTTGGGTGGTGGAAACCGGTGGTTGCGGAATTAGTACTAAAAACAGACGCGGCGGCTGCTTAAGGCGAACTGGTAACTGTTTTTTTTTTTTTTTTTTTTTCAAATCGGAACAAACAAACACGGCGGCTATTTGAGGCGAACTGGATTGCTTGAATAGCGAATAGCACGACGGCTAATTGAGGCGATAAGGCTTTCACTTTTTCCCGATTTGCACATTCACGCACTGAGAACCACCGGTCCCTGCTCGGGGCGCCAATTAACTTATTTTAAATTAAAACAAAAAAAAGAAAGAATTGCACTCGTCCTGGTACCACTTTATTTGCTTAAGTCCAACTTAGAACTAACTTACATTTTTCAATTCCCACTCAACCCAAGCTTGGAATACAGGAACATGAGGAAATGCGTCCATTGGAAAAGGCGCTCATTCCATCCCATGTACCACTTCTCTCCTCTCTGCCTATTCGGCCACGGCGTGATAACTCCGGTGTTCCGATGATGGCTTGCAAACTCGGGTGATGGTGATAAGCCCATCATTGCAGGTGCTGCGTTGGTGTAAATGTTCATGTTTGCATGATGTTGGGTGTTGGGTGTTTAGTGTTGGGTGTCGGGTGTTGGGTGTTGGAGTGGGTAAATGTAATTTTTGTTAATTTACATTGGCGAATGTGACTGGACTAGGACAAACATCAACGGGAACTACACAGCATCAAACTCAGCTGACGTTATTTTCAATCACAAACCCGACTTTCCACATGCAAGTCAAAACACACATCTTTCGCGATATATCGAGTAGACTACCAACGGCCTACATACAACACTATAATTGGGAACACTTAGCTAACTTACCTTTAGCTGACCCATCACTCCACACACCAGGCAGAATTGATCTACTTCTAGGGGCAGACGTATACTCCTACATCATTCTCGAAGGTTTGGTGAAGGGCAAGCACAATGCCACAGTAGCTCAGAGAACCGAACTTGGGTGGATCATCACAGGAACGCATACCAACAAGTGCATGGAACCACCCAGGGACGAAGACGAATCCGATGGAACTCAACAGCAACGAAATGTGGTAGCAACTTGTTCCCGAATTTCTCAAATGATTCATGCCACATCAACAAAGAGCAACAAATCTAGAAGTGAAGAAACAAACAAAAGAAAAGGTTATATAAGCTTACACAATATACTACAACAACATACCTGCAAGCATCACTCAAATCGCATGGCATCACACAACTCTCAACATGGAACTGATTCACCGGTCAACATCAATAAGGAGACTTATTCGCACCACAACAATAGGGCGACGACATTTTTAAAACCTATGAATCAACCCAAGGCAATCTCTCGACATTCACCCCCTTACCGGCGAGGAACGCCAAGAGGCGAGGAATCAGATCATCAGCATAGTCGAGACCGATATATTCCCAGTATGAGTTGGAGAACGAAGAACAAACGCATCACTTACCTGCAATCAACAGCATCCGATAATCCTCATCGACTTACATCATTCTTTCCAATTTGATCAGCCGGAGCACATCTCAAACGCCACACAAACACACCTTGGATAACCAATAGCAAATAACTTTTCAAACAAACTAACATACATAAATATACGCACCATCAGGAATGAGCAACATAAAAACACTCACTAATTCACGAAACCGAAACAAACAACATAAAAACATAAACACTAAACAAATGGAGATAGATACAGAACAACAAACCATCAACATCGAGATCTAATAATCGTTAAGGGAGACAACTCTCCCTTGCCCAACTCGTCGCAAATGTCTTCTTTTCGCGGTGTTCGCAATAAGACCCAAAACCCAATATCATTCGGCAATTCCGCTCGAATCATTTTTTGCGTTTTTTTTTTTTTCTCTTTCATCATCACCGAACCCCTCGCCATGATCTTCTTTCTGAAATCAATGTTGTGTCCTGTGTCTCGGTCTCAATGTTCAGTGTCATTATCGAACATCTACTAATATAGAATCCATTTTTTTATTTTTTTCATTTCTTTCTTTAATAAATATAATTTACCAAAATATTAATCCGACGGAACAAGCAACAATCAACCCCGGAACACAGCACAACACAACAACAACCACCCCACACTACTCCACCAGACGACCAAAAACTCGTCCGTCTGCACCTCCTCCCGGCCGCATCTCCGGGCCCGGAGCATGTTGCTGCACAACAATAACACACAACACCCACCGATGATGAGCAGCAGGGAAAACATGGATGGCAGTGGCATGGCGAATCAACCCCCAAAAAACTAATGCGACGCACATGCCCACTTCCATCCATGTAGTCCACACCAACTAAAAATTAACAAATGCACATAACAAATTAACTTAAATTAACATTACGCACATAACAAAATAATTCACAAATCACAAATAAAACACCAAACACGAAGAAAACTTCACAAATCACAAACGTCAACGCACACCAGACTGTTATACTGCCATCAATCCATAACTCAACATGGCCGTCGACCAGCCCAGCAACGAACCAGCATGGCCGCCCTAGCAAAGGTTCAACGATCTGCAACGTTGCCAGCAGGCAAGTTGCAGCAACATTTAGCTTATATCGAGCCACTAGGGATCGGGTCTTTTACCTAATCCACTCAATTCCATGTTATGTACACACACACACAACCATGTACACATAAAAAAGCTGCCAAGCAGCTGACCAAGTTCTTCACTTGGTACCATTAAATCATTATTAAATAAACCCTCAAACGAAGAGGACGTTATAACGAAGTGAACAAGTGCCTTTTTTTATACAAATTCATTTTATCTGTGCGGCATACGACCGTACAAGAACAATTCCCAAGATACTTTTTGAAGCGAATCTTTCGACTTCCATCATCTACGCCGAATTATATGCTGCACTTAGAAACTGGAGTCCCTCCGTTTTTTTTGCAGACCTTAAAGTTGCACGCAGATTATATAATGAAAGTACTAGATATGGATGAAGGAAGACTGCCAAGGATTGTCCTGAAGCATATCATCGCGACAAGAGGGCACTTGGTTCAAAAGTGGGAGGAGCTGGCGGCAAACTATGACGTGAGCATAAATATTGGAGGCGACATAGAATCCACACATATAAAAACGATCTTTAACAGCATCCTGAAAAAAGCGGGCAACGCCATGTATGACAGTTTTCTAGCTGAAGCATATTCATCGGTACATAGGCTGGTTTATAGTAGGCCGATCTTCAACTGCAATGGTAATGCGTCGTCGTACTTTTTAAATCGCTTTTCTTTGCATATGATAAGCTCAATATTCAAATTGAGAGGAGAGCTAATAAATCTTAATTTCATTCCGCGTCGACCTGACCTCCCAATTTTATGTAACCTTAAGGAGAGAGAGAGGATGTATGCAAATTGACAAACTATTTGCATGAACGCAAAATAAAAGAGAAGAATTAAGATATTCAAAATTAGGAGGTACTAGGTTCAGTGTTCTTGCCGACTGAGCGAAATGGATATTCTGGAAAGGATATATCGGAGATTTTTCTTTTATTATTCTGTGTAGGAAAATGCAATTTCTGGCGTTGATATAATTAGTACAACCTAAAAGGTTTTTTGACTGAGCAGATATGTGGTCATATCTTCGGAGCCCGTGAATGTAACGCACAGCATCATTATAAGCTACTTGAAGTTTACGCTGAGATAAATAGTCCAGATTGTCGTAGACGACCTCAGAGTAAGTTATTATTGGCATAATAAGGCTCAGTACAAGTTTACGTCGGGTTTCAGACGGTGTGAATCTAGATGTTAGCCACAGCCTACGAAGGCATCCATAAATCTTACCAATCACCATATTTACGTGGTTATATCCTGAGAGATTATTACTAATTACAAATCCTAAGCTAGTAGCAGAGCCCGAGCCAAGTCGGCAATAAGCAAGTTAACGAGCTCGTCAGTTTGATGGAAAGGGCGACTTAGGTATAGCTGGACGTCATCCGCATAGAGGTGTATTGACGCATACAAGCATTCTCTTCTTCTTCTTAGTGGGCGCTACAGTTCGGGGTGAACCTGGACCTCAACCAAAACGCCCCTCCAACTAGCACGATATTTTGCTAGCCTTTTTCATTGCCGCACACCCAGTTGGCTGAGGTCCTCTTCCACCTGTGTGCGCTATCTTAAGTGCGGGCGTCCTCTGCTTCTTCGTCCCTCGGGGTTGGATTCAAAGACTCTCCGGGCTGGAGCTGTGGCATCCATTCGTTCTACATGGCCCAGCCATCTTAGGCGTTGAATCCGTAGACGCCTGACTAGGCTCATGCCGTAAAGTTCGTGGTTGAATCTTCTCCTCCATCCCCCGACTGCGTTTATAGGCCCAAAAATCACGCGCAAAATCTTTCTCTCGAACCGACCAAGGGCCTCCTCATCCGCTTTTGATAGCGTCCATGCTTCTGCGCCGTACAACAGGACCGGGATGATAAGGGTCTTATATAGGATCAACTTTGTCGTTCGGGAGAAGGCTCTATTACTCAGTTACCTCCTGAGCCCAAAGAAACAGCGATTGGCAAGAGTGATTCTACGTTTGATTTCGGAACTGACGTCGTGGTTCCAGGTCACTGCGGAGCCAAGGTAGACAAAGTCCTTAACTACCTCGAATTTATATCTGCCTATACAAACGTTCTGGCCGAGACGTCTGTGGTGAGCGTCCTTTTTTGATGACAGCATATATTTAGTTTTGCCCTCGTTTACCGCCAAACCAATTTTCGCCGCCTCCATCTCAATACTCGAAACGCCTCATTGACATCTCGCTGTGATCTACCTATTATGTCAATATCGTCGGCGTATGCAAGGAGTTGCGAGGATTTGAAATAGATTGTGTCTCTTGTATTGGCCAGTGATTTTTGCACAACCATTTCCAATATGATGTTGAAGAAATCACACGACAGCGCATCGCCCTGCCTAAATCCTTTTTTGATATCAAAACTATCGGTAAGGTGTTCACCGATTCGGATGGAGCAGCGTCTTCCTGCATAGCATAGTCTGACGAGTTTAGCAGATATGTCAAAGGTAGACATAGCGTTGTATAGCTCGTCTCTAATTACGCTGTCGTATGCGGCTTTGAAGTCGACAAATAGGTGGTGAGTGTCGACTTGAAATTCACTGGGTTTTTCCAGGACCTGCCGTAGTGTGAAGATTTGGTCAATGGTGGACTTCCCTGGCCTGAATCCGCACTGATAAGGACCTATCAGCTTATTTACAAAAGGCTTCAGGCGTTCACACAAAACGGGAGAGATGATTTTGTAGGCGATATTAAGGAGACTTATTGCTCTATAGTTGGCGCAATCAGAGGGGTCTCCTTTCTTGTGGATCGGGCATACGATGCTGAGACTCCATTCCTCGGGCATGCTTTCCTCTAACCATATCTTACGGATGAGTTGGTGCATGCTCCCAACCAGGTCATCCCCAACTGCCTTGAAGAGCTCAGCAGACAGTCCGTGTGCGCCAGCAGCTTTATTCGACTTGAGCTTCGATATGGCAATCTTAACTTCGTCGAGGTCAGGGGGATAGAATTCTCTGCGGTCTCCGTCGATTTGAAATGGATCATTCTGCCTGACAGCGTTATACTGACTAACATCGCCGTTATACAGTCTGCAGAAGTGGTTTTTCCATATTCTCAGCATCGACTGCTGTTCTACTACCAGGTGTCCGTTCTCAACCCTGCAGGCTTCCGTTCTGGCTTTATAACCTTGGCATGTTCGCTTTATCTGTTGATAAAACTTTCGAACGTCACGCCTGCAGTAACACCTCTCCAAATCCTCAATCGCGCGCTTCTCGTGCTCTTTCTTCTTTCTTCTAAGAAGCTTATGCTCCTCCCTTCTTTTTAACTCGTAGAGCTCACGAGCTACTCTTGTTCTTTTATGCAGAGGGGCCTGATATTCATCCTGCTTCGCTGTAAGAATCCTCCTGCACTCGTCATCGAACCAGGTGTTTCTTCGTGGTGGAGCCTTGAAACCCGAAACTTCGGATGCAGAGCTTTTCAGGGCTTGTTTTCAAAGGCTCCACTGCTGTTCTGTTGATAGTGTGTAGGATTCAGGTGTATTGGAGAGCTTAAGGGAGACGCGATCGGTAAAAGCACGAGCGGTTTCTGGTGATAGTAGCTTTCCGACGTCATAAGTTTGTATTCTTTCTCTACTCCGTTGCGTTCGTGTTATCCGTAAGCGCATCTTGGCTACCACAAGATAGTGGTCCGAGTCGATGTTAGCCCCTCGGAAAGTTCGAACATCAAGAATAGTGGAGGAGTGTCTGACGTCGATTGCGATGTGATCAATCTGGTTGGTAGTCGATTGATCAAAAGACCGCCTTTGTGTATGTCGAGGTGCGGGAAGCGCGTACTGGCTAGAAGGAGATTTCGCCCCGTATGTTTGCCGATGACTCTTTCAAATATTCTTTCCTTACCCAGCTTAGCATTGAAGTCTCATAGTACAATTTTGATGTCACAGCTGGGACATTGGGCATACGTTCTGTCTAGGAGGTCGTAGAACTCATCTTTGGCGGAGTCATCCTTGTCTTCCGTGAGGGCGTGGACGCAGATCCGGCTGATGTTAAAAAATTTAGCCTTGATACGGATCGTTATGAGGCGTTCGCTCACATGCCGAAACCTTAGGACTTTTTGCCTTAGTCCACCTCGAACAACAAATCCGCATCCAAACAATCGTTGCCCTCTCTCCTTATAGCAGTCGCCGTAGTAAATATCGCAGTTTTTCATCCGCTTTATACCCGGTCCATTCCATCGCATTTCCTGGATGGCGGTGATGTCCGCTTTATAGCGGTCTAGGGCGTCCGCAAGTTGTTCGGCTGCACGTGGCCTGTTTAGGGACCTAACATTCCACGTACAAAGCCGAAGATCACTTTCCGGTCCGTTATATCTGAGGCTTGTGGTTGTTTCGGAGTTTGTGTTTTTTTTACGGTTACGGCTTACTAGGCCGTAGCCCAACCAACTAATCCTGTTTTTTGGCGCAGGAGGCTCGCCATTCGCCCTTCCCCGTCTGCAATTTCCATAGGAAATCTCCATATGGCACTACGAGGAGGTGGGGATAGGACTTACTAACAGTGCCGCAAGATGTTCGACTGCGGTGGCTCTTCTCGCTTTTTAGCAGGCCAGCATCCGTCGGATAGATGCTACCCCTACGAGGCCTTTGTTAGTCCTTTGCCATCCATACAAGCATACGGCCCTAGAATAGAACCATGAGGAACGCCTTGGGTGACAGTTTTGAATGCCGAAAAGGAGTCACCATTGACCAGTCTTTGCTTCCTGTTGGTAAGAAAACTCTCTCTCCTTGAATCCAAATAGGTGTTCAAGTTTCCAGCTTTCGAAAAATCCAGCAGGCAGAGAAGAGTCTGATATCCCTTATCAAAGTCACATCTTATCTCTTCTTTTATGTTATGAAAAACAACTATGGCCTCTCCTGAAGCCCGGTTCGAAAGGACTAAGAAGTGCATTGAATTTTTGCTAGAATTTTTTCGAACATTTCAAAAGACATGGTAGTATGCTACATTGTACAACTTATATTTCGAATAGCTACAGTTTTTGTCGGAACCCATTCATCATACATAATTGCATCAGGGTTGAGCCAACAATTATGTCAAGGTAGGGCATGATAAGCTTCTTGCAGAGCTAGAAAAGTTATTTATGCAGTCGGTCTATCTAAAAAACTTAACCGAAATTGCAAAATATTTTAGTTTTTCCTTGATTTATACACTAAACACTAGTTGTGTGCCAAATTTGAAGCTTCTATGTACGTATGTATGTCTGCTAGAAGTGCCTTAGAGTTTTGATGATCGGTCAGTCAGTCAGTCAGTCAGTGAGTGACAAAATTAAGAAACTTTGACTAGTCATAATTTTTAAACTTCTTCTTCTTGGATGGCGTTACAGCCCATGAAGGACCAGAGCCAAGCTTCTCTCAATCACCCATGTTGTGTTTGATTTATTTTTCACATAGGTGAAAGGGGCCTACAGTTTAATGCCGATTCCGAACGGCGTGAGTCGAGAAGCTTTCTCACGGCAAGTATACTACGGGGGGTTTTGCCAGCACCCCGCCGAGGAGGAACGCCGCGAAATAAACATTCGATGGCGTCGGTGTTATCGGGATCCGAACTCGCTCATCGTGCGCCAGAGTCCAACACTTTAACCACTGCGCCACGGCGTTTTTAAACTACTGGTTCAAATCGAGTGAAGTTTAAAATATAACGTGTCTATGCAATGCTTGCTTGGTTACTGAAAAGCAAGCTTCTAGTTTTATCCACAACGAAGTTATAGGGGGTCGAAAATGGCCTGAAATGGTCCGAGAAAAGGATGGTATGGCCGTGCCGCTTTTTTGCTCGATGAATTCGAGGGCGAGCGTTCGCGCTTATATAGCAGCCGGTCCTCTTTCTCGAATGTTCGCCGTCGGAACTTCCCCTTCGGAAATCTCTAGAATGCTCTGAGACTAGTAAATAAAATTTAAGCAAATGTTTAGTTAAGTTTAGGAGAGTGATTTATCGAGCAGCTAGATTGCTACATTGTGCTGTATCCATGGGCATAGTGGTATACCAGATAACTGTGAAGCAGACGGACTAGCCAAAATGGTCACCACACTGAAGATCTCGACTGTTAAAGGGGACATCCATCCACCAATGGAAACGCTAAGATGTAAAATCACGAAACAGGCACTAAACAGGCCAATGATCCCCAACGCTTTGCGGAGGGAGGCCACCTAACCACCTAACTTATCTTGTGTGTTGTGCTAATTAGCGCTCTTTCTACCCAAAGATATGTGTTAAGAAAAGACTCGATTTGCATGAATCCAATATTTATTTTAACGAAAAATGGTAACTCAACAGAATGTTCAAAAGAGAAATAAAAAATGGAGCAAGAGAGTTGTGAAAATAGTGTTGCCAGGCTATCGTCACTTAATATTTTTGTATGTTGTCCTTAGATACTACTACCATACCCTGCTCCTTAAAAAAATGTTCAGAACAGGCACTTTGAGTGAGCAGCGGGAACAACCCCTACCAACCCTGTGGAAGCTTTCACTGAGACGCGTGTCTTTTGAGTTTGAAGTCATTCTTGCCGCAATCCCTGCCGCTAAGGAGGTCATCTGTTCTGCATGTCAGAATCCTATAGTTCGTCTCTTGTGGATTCTGTGTTCCAGTTAAAATTTTCTGAAATGATCGTGAATTGTCAATAGACAGTTCATAAATTAAGTATATAGTCAAGTTACCTGCAATCGGTTGGTTGTTACCCAAAGTTCCTCGTAGCCATTCGGATTCTTGATAACCTTCATTCCGCTCCCAAACTGCAGCTGCTCTGGATCATTAGCGACTGGCTTGAAGAACTCTTGCGTGTAAGGGGTATTTATATTCCATGCGACCAACGTCACTGGATCATCGGTGATGCCAAAGAGGTTTCCTCTACTATCCATAGCTGCTGCGGAAACTTGAACCCCGCGTTTGCCAATTTCCTCGAAGCCATTTACCTTAGCTTGTGGGTTTGCCTGCCATATAGCCCGATTGTCAACCACACGAAGCGGGACCTTATTTTCCATTTGACTGGCGTATGAATGGAAGTACAAATACCTGTCCCCGCCTAATGACAAGGGTGGTCTATTAATAATCCTTGGATCTTTAATCGGAGTTATAGATACCTCTTTTCTCGGGCGGCGACACATTGATGGTGAATACTCCGTCCCTTTGTGTAAAACTCTCGCCAGCGATAGTATGTGTTCCCCAGTCGGGGTCTGGATGTAGGAGCTTGTTCTCGATTCGCCATGCTTTGTTGCGATACGAGTCGTAGACCACCAAGCCGGGGACGTACGTATCAGCTACGTAGACCATTGCTTTTTGACATTTGCCACGTGGTGGTGGATCACGTATGGCGACAGCCGGGGTGATAAAGAGCGATGCAACGGGAGTGTAGACGTTGTTGGGGAACTTGTAGCTCTTGGTTATCCTGTTAGTGTTTAGGTCGATAATATGGATCTGTGGCGGGCAAATCTGGGAGTCTACGACGACGCCAGAATCGAGCACCCACATTTGATTGCACTGGTCTATCTGTAAAGAAAAGTATTCAAATAATCTGGTTTCAGGTGGGTGGCGTGGAGTTTTTGGTACCCTGGTGCGGAAAGCGGATGTAATGCCGGTGCAGTCGTTCTGACTTTTCTGAATATTGTAGCTTGGGTACGCTTCCACTATTGGTCCATTGGGACCATTTCGTTTCGAAACTACTCCTAATGTGAAGGGAATACCAGCAGTGATTCTGGGAATTGTGACGAAAACTCTTGGGTCACCGTTCTCTGAAATTAAGTGTTAAAATGAACGAAATATTAAAGTGGATATGGATGGGACACTTACTTCTGTACTGAACGTCGACATCAACGGCCGTCCCAGAATTATTTGTCATCAGTCCATTGTCGATGGCATATTGACGATCGGCATTTGACGGGAATCCATATTCAAATTCCTTCCACGAAAAGACTTCGCTGAGACTTTTGTACCGCTTGGCAGAAGTCAATGTCGTAGAGAAGCAGAGAAACAGAAGACCGAGGGCTTTGAGGTGCATCATAGGTTGCCCCTGAAAAAGGAGGTTAATTATATAACTGCACTATGTATACAGATTTAACTGTAAATCTAATATGTAGAGGAAGTAAGTAACCTTGGGATTACCATTCAATTTAAGCGTTCCTGCGACAAGCATATAAACATGGTTGCTCAACGAATCTTTTGTGGACAGCGTCAGCAGTCTTAGGTTATTCCGGCCATATGCTATTATTAATTACGTACTTCTCAGTCGAAGTCGGAGAAAGATGACCGACATAAAGACGACTTCTACGATCTCCTAGGCAGAACATATGCCCAATGTCCCAGTTATGATACCAAAATCGTGCTAGGAGAAGTCATGCGAAGCTAGGCAAGGAAGCTATCTTTGAACGAGTCATAGGAAAGTACAGCCTACAAAACACAACGTCAGAAAACGGCCTGAGGCCAGGGGCCTTTATGGCGGGACATTATCTCGTAGTAGCAAGCACACGATTCCCACACCTCAACATCCATAAGGGGACCTGGCGGTCCCCCGATCAATTGACAACCAATCAAATTGATCATAACGCGATCGACGGCAGACACTCCTCCAGTATCCTAGATGTCTGAAGCCAACATAGACTCGGGTCGGTCATTACCTTGTTGCAGCCAAGGTACGGATGCGAATTTCTCGGAATCAACGGAGTCGAGTGAGAACACCAAAATTGAACGTCGGAAAGCTGCAATCACAAGAGACCGCTAGGACCTTGACCGATCAAGTCTCTCTCAAGTCCCGATGCAATCTGCACAAACCATAGAACAGCAATGGAGTCGTTGTCAGAACGCCTTCACAGAGGCCGCCTCAGATGTAGTCGGTTTCATGCCACCACCTTTGAGAAACCCCTGGTTTGATGACGACTGCAGACAGGCCCATGTAGAGGAACATAATGCTACACTGCATCGATGGACGAGAGCTGCCCGCGAGCTCTATGAACAGAAAAGGAGGGAGGAGCATGCTCTTCTGAGAAGAAAAAAGAAGGAGCACGAGCAGCGCGAGATCGAGGAAATGGAGAGATGCTATTGCAGGAACGACGTTCGAAAGTTCTACCAAAAAGTAAAACGAACATGCCCAGGCTATAAAGCCAGAGCAGAGGCCTGCAGGGATGAGCACGAACAACTAATAGTGGAGTCGCAGTCGATGCTGAGATTGTGGAAAGACCACTTCTGCAGACTCTATAACGGCGATGATAGTCAAAATGCCGCCGTCAGTCAGGACGCACCATTTACAATAGACGAAGACGAAAGAAAATCCCGTCCACCCGACCTGGACGATGCTAAGATAGCGATATCGAAATTTAAGTCTTATAAAGCTGCTGGAGCAGACGGACTCCCCTCGGAACTGTTTAAAGCAGCTGGCGATGAGCTGGTCAGGAACATGCACCAACTCATCTGCAAGATATGGTCGGAAGAATGCATGCCCGATGAATGGAATCTCAGCATCGTTTGCCCGGTCCATAAGAAAGGAGACCCCTATGACTGCGCCAATTAAAGAGGGATAAGTCTCCTGAACTTTGCGTACAAGAGCCTCTCTGCCGTACTGTGTAAGCGCCTGGAACCGTTCGTGGACAATCTGGTAGGTTCTTACCAGTGTGGTTTCAGGGCAGGAAAATCCACGATAGATCAAATATTTACACTTCAGCAGATCTTGGAGAAGATCTGGTCGACACGCGCCATATTTTTGTCGACTTTAAAGCTGCATATCATATCTCTCTTGCCCATTTTGCAACCAGTTCCCAACTCCCAGCTTGTACTTTGTCTCCGCCTGTACTAGAGTGCGTCAATTCCACCATGGGACTAATCCACTTCCGCACTCGTACAGTCGCAAGGGTTCTTAAGGACCTCGACATACACAAATCCGCTGGTCCAGATGGTATTGATCCAATAGTTCTGAAGAGGAGGTCTTCTACGCTGGAAAAGCCACTAACTTACTTATCAAGCCAGCGATCCATGGAGGATCTGAGCCTGAGCTATAACTACCTTCCATCCTTAACGGTCCCGGGCACGCTGCTTCCAGTTATCAAGACCAAGATGTCTTACATCCGCGATTACTTGATCGTTATACCGGAGGTTCGGTCTTCCTCTTCTTCTCGAACCAGGAGGCTCGGAGTCGAAGACCCTCTTAGCTGGAGCGTTGATGTCCATGCGCTCGATGTGGCCGAGCCAGTGTAGTCGAAGGATCTTTGCCTTCCGGACTACATCCACATCTTTGTACAGCTCGTAGAGTTCGCGGTAGTGTCTGCTTCTCCTTTCATCTTCCTCACAGACAGGACCAAATATCCGGCGCGGAATTTTTCTTTCGAAATAACTGAAATCAGCTCTGCTGTCCTGCTTATCGTACAGCTTTCGGCTCCGTACAGCAGTACGTACTGGCAGTATGAGCGTTTTGTAAAGCATGACTTTGGTCTTTCGAGTTCCGACCCCAGTTGTTTGGACAAGCCGAAGTAGCAGCGGTTGCCAAGGACGATTCTATGCCGGATCTCAACTGGGGTGTCATTTGTGGAATTTACGTTTGCCCCGAGTCAGACAAACTCCTTAACTACCTCGAAATTGTAGCTGTCAATTGTTACATTTTGTCCCAGGTGGTGAGCGACGGATTGGTTTTTGCTTGACAGCATGTACTTCGTCTTGTCCTCATTGACCTTAAGACCAACTCGTCTCGCTTGTTCTTCAATCGCCGTGAATGCTTCCACAATGCCACGGCGAGAACACGCGATGATGTCGATATGATCCGTGTATCCTAGCAGTTGGACGACTTGTAGAGGATAGTGCTTTCCCTGTTGACGCCTGCCCGTCGCACTATCTGCTCCAGCACCAGGTTGAAGAAGTCACATGACAGCGCATCCCCTTGCCGAAATCCGGTGCATGTTTCAAACAGTTCCGAAGTGCTAGAACCGAGTTGCACGGTGCATCGCGTGTTTTTTAGCGTGGCGCGACACAACTGGATCAGTTTTCCCGGGATCCCGAATTCGGCCATCGCACCAAACAGTCCTTAACGATGAATTCTGTCGTATGAGGCTTTGAAATCGATGAAAAGATGGTGTGTATGGATTCGAAACTCGTTTATCTTTTCCAGGATTTGTCGAAGTGTGACAATTTGAACTATAGTCGATTTGCCGGGCCGGAAGCCAGTGCAAAATGACTTTAGACGTTCACACATTACGCTGGACAGGATCTTGTATGCGACATTGAGCAGGAATATACCTCTATAGCTCTTACATGAGGTAGGACCGCCTTTTTTGTTGATGGGGCATATAGAGCTGGTATTCCAGTCGTCGTGCATGCTCCCTACCAGAACATCGCCGCCAGCCTTAAAGAGCTCTGATGGCAAGCCATCTGGGTGGGAGTTGGGATTGCTTCGGTCCCTACCACTCTCTCTTGGTCATGCTCGTTAAGCAGCTGCTGGAAATGCTGCTTAAATACATCCACTATTCACTGCGGGTCGGTGACAAGGTTATCCTCGCAGTTTCGAAAAGCCAGGGTGCCCTTTTTGAAACCTCCTGCAAGGCCTTTGGCTTTCTTGTAAAAGGCTCGTGTTTTTTGCTTATCCCTAGACCCTTCGATAGCCTTGAGCTGGGAGGCTACAAAGAGTCTTTTCTTTTGTCGCGGTAGTTTTTTCTCCTCCCTTCTTCGGGCTCGGTACTCTTCTTGCGCTGCCCTGGTTTTCCTCTGCAGCGCCTTTTGGTACGCCTAGTTGTTTGCTGCCTTTTTCTGCTGACACTTGCCATCATACCACGGGTTTCTTGTCGGGGGTGGTAGGTACCCTAAGGTGGTTTCGGCTACTTCCTGAATGGCTGAGCGGCTATGCATCCTAATATAATTGGCATTTTTGTTCGACGTAGGCATACCGTAGAGTCTTTCGCTCAGCTGCTCCCTGTAGACTCTGGTAACCTCCGCTGTGTTCAGGCGCCTAATGTCGAACCTCCTTCTGATGGGCTGGTGCAGCTTTCTGACATTGGACAGTCGAGCTCTGAATCTTGCTGCTACGAGGAAGTGGTCAGAGTCGACATTTGCCTCTCTGAATGTTCGCACATCCAGGATGTTTGACGAGTGCCTTGCGTCAATGAGTATATGGTCCGGAGATCGCCAGGTTGCTGTGTGGATTCGCTTACGAGGGAATCTTATGTTACTTATCACCCCATTGCGAGCTGTCGCAAAGTCCGTGAGTCGGAAGCCGTTGTCTGTTGTTGTATCATGGAGGCTGTGCTTTCCGATCACTCCGCCAAGGGTGTTCTCGTTACCGATTTTGGCGTTGAAGTCCCCGAGCACGATTTTAACATCGTACTCCGGACAAGCTCCGTAGGCGTTGTCCAGGAGGTCATAGAAGTCCTCCTTGATAGGGTCTACAGCCTCGTCGGCAGGGGCGTGTGCACATATAAGGCTGATGATATAGGATCTGCCTCTGATGCGGATCACAGCCAGGAGATCACTTATAGGTTAAAAGTCGATGACCTTCGACCTTAACCGCTTTCCCACGACAAATCCGCATCCCAGTAAGTGCAGTCTTCTGTGACAGCTGTAATAAATGTCACAATTTTTCTTCCTCATCATACCGTTTCCTATCCAGCGTATTTCCTGGACCGCAGTAATACCCGCCTTGTACTGCGTGAGGATTCTTTCTAGTTTATGAGCAGCTCCGGGAGTGTACAGGATTTTTTTTCTTGCGTTGTCGTCGTCGAGTATCCGTCCGTGTATCCGAGGTATCTTGCTTATTCATAACTTTATGTTTTTTTTACCTGGGCGGATTGTTAGCCCGCCGCACAACCGCCATTCTGGTCGGGGTTTTGTCGCTGCATACGTTTGTTCACCTCCCAACGGTTGTTAAATGCGCTATTCAGAGGGCGCCGCGAGGAGGACCTATGTCAACTTGACCCGGGCATTTAAGCAGGGATCGTTGCTGGTATCTCGCCAGGTTGAGAGCGATCAACAACTTTACCCTGTATGTCCGAGCCCATGCCCTTCAAATGACCTCAGTGACTTTAAGTTTTACCGGGTGCAAAGAATTTCGCTCGCTTCATTTAGTTCGAAGTATTTCGCTGATAAGACTTCAAAGGGCTAAATTACTTCATTCAACAACAGCATATTTTTTTTTTGTTTAAGAATTGAACGGACTCTATGAAGTCCAATGGCTGCAGGTACTTCAAATAATACTAGCGGCCTCCAATAACTTTAAGAATTTGAAGCTTCAATGTCCTCAAGAATGTCAGAGGGCTCCCGTGACTTCAAAGATTTGTCTCCAATTCAAAGAACCTCGTTAACTTCAATAACATTAATAACTTTAGGTATTAGTTCTAGATATTAAATTAAGAAAAAAAAAGAATTTAAAAATCGTCAGAAAAGTTGAAATCATTTAGACAACAGATACTACAGCATTTTTGCCGTCAGAATACCGATGTTATATTTTAGGAAAGGATACTGAAGTCTATAATATGAAGGGAAGAGGACTGGAATAAGTATCGGTTGAAGCACAAGGAATCTTCTTCTTCTTCTTGGGTAGCGCTACAGTCCTGCGCCTCAACCAACAAGCTTCTCTAATTGGTACGATCCTTTGCCAGCTATTTCCAGCCACCTGTGTGCGCCGCCTTGAGTTATTCAGTTCTACTTTCTATGTTTAGTGTTTATTCCCCGTCTCGTTGTCTGCGACCTAGAGATTTTTTTTATGTTTCGAAACATAGTACAACCTATAGATAAAATGATACTATAACTGACGCATGTCTAAAATGTAGCTTGGCCGCAAATTCTAGTGATTTTAATATGAGTAGAGAGATTTGTAAAATCGCACTTTTGAACTATTTATAATATTAGACAGATACTTTAAATTACATTAGTTAGTTTACATTATTATTATTATTATTATATTATGATTGTTATTATTATTACATCGTGGTAAACGACCAACAAAGGCCTCGTAGGGGTAGCGTATCTGACATGCGCTGGCCACTGCAGAAGCCACTGCAGCCGAACATCTACCAGCTCTGTTAGTAAGCCCTATTTCCACCTCCTCGTGGTGCCACCTGGGGATTTCTATTTTGAAATCGCGAACGGAGAAGGGCGAATGGCGAGTTTTCTGCGCCAGGATGAGTGTCGGTTAGGCTATGGCCCGGCAAGCCATACCTGGAAGAAAACCAACAAGTCAACGTCCCAGTTACGATGATATAATCGCCCTGGGAGACCTTAGCGCGTTACTAGGTAAGGAAGTCGCTTTTAATAGGGTCAATGGCAAGCACAGCCTACACAACACCACATCCGAAAATGAATTTGGGTTGACAGACTTCTCAACGGGGCGAAATCTTCTAGTTGCTAGCACGCGTTTCAGACACCTCAAGATCCACTCAATCAAGCGTTAGCTAAATTGACCACATTGCGATTGATGGCAGGCACGCATCCGACATTTTGGATGTGCGAACTTTTAGAGGAGCCTACATCGACTTGGACCACTATCTTGTGGCAGCCAGGTTGCGACTTCGAATGTGCCTGGCCCAGAAAAATCGAGTTAGGGCAGCGGTATACAACGTCGCAATGCTACAATCGCAGGAGACCGCCAGAGCCTATGCCAATCGCGTCTCCCTAAGCTCTCGGAAAACCCTTCAACACCTGCTCGTAACATACAACACCAATGGTCCCGTTGTCAACAAGCCTTAGAAAGTGCTGCTTCCGAGGTACTTGGTTTTAAGCCGCCACCAACAGGAAACCCATTGTTTGACGACGAGTCAATTAAGAGGCGCTGCATAGAAGGACGAGAGCTGCTCGTTAGCATTATGAGCAGAAGAGGAGGGAGGAGCATAAGCTTCTCAAAACAAAAAAAGGGAGCATGAGAAGCTCGCGATCGGAGAGATGGAGAGATGCTATCGCAGGAATGACGTTCGGAGGTTTTATCAACGAATAAAACAAACATGCCAGGGATATAAGGCCAGAATGGAAGCCTGCAGGAACGAAAATGGAAACCTAGTAGTGGATTCACAGTCGGTGCTAAGAATCTGGAAAGACTACTTCTGCAGACTGTATAACGGCGATGACGAAACAGATCCCGCTGTCAGGCAGAATAATCCTTTCACAACGGACGATAAAAGCAGATAATTCCGCCCCCTAACCTGGACGAAGTTAGGAATGGTTTTTCTAAGCTTAAGTCCAACAAAGCTGCTGGGGGAGATGGACTACCTGCCGCTCTTTAAGGCAGCTGGGGATGACCTGGTTTGGGAGTATGCACCAACTCATTCGTAAGATATGATCAGAGGAATGCATGCCCGATGAATGGAATCTTAGTATCGTTTGTTGGGTGAGCCACACACTAAGGCACAAAATGCAAATACTTTGGAACAGTGATAGTTCTAGTGAGTTTGAATTTGTTAAAAGGGGAAATCCCCTAATAAGAGTTTTACTTTTTTAATTCCCATATCTTTTTGGTTTCTTCATCGCTCTTGAGTGAGCTTTCAAAAAGGTGAAGCACCAAAATAAAATCAATAACAAAAGTTAGGAAGTGTTGTTTAATTAACTTAAAATAAACTATATCGCTTGACCGATCCACAAGAAAGGAGACCCCTTTGTCTGCGCCAACTACAGAGAAATAAGTCTTCTGAACATCGCTTATGAAAGCTTTTCTGCTGTTCTGTGTGAACGCTTGAAACCGTTCGTCAATAAACAGATTGGTCCATATAAGTGTGGTTTCAGGCCCGGGAAGTCCACAATAGATCAATTATTCACACTGCGGCCGATCCTCGAAAAAAGCTACGAGTTCCAGATCGACATCCACCACCTGCTTGTCGACTTTGAGACCGCATAAGATATCATACAAAGAGACGAGCTAAACAACGCCATGTCTAGTGTTGACATCCCTGCCAAACTCGTCAGATTGTACAGGTTGACTTTGGAGAACTCTCGCTGCTCCATTAGGGTCGGAAGCGACCTTACCGATACCTTTCATGTCAAAAAAGGTTTTAGACAGGGCGACACTTTTTCAACATCGTCCACCATTTTGAGGGGCACCATTTTTTTCAAGTCCATACAACTGCTCGCATATGCCGATGACATTGACATAATTGGACGAAGTCAGCGAGATGTCATTGAGGCCTGGCGGTAAATGAGGGCAAAACGAAAAAGGACACGAACCACCGGCGTTCGTCTCTAGGCTCCGCAGTGACATGCAGAAATAACATCAGTGCCGAAATCAAACGCAGAATAACTCTTGCCAACCGCTGTTTCTTGGGCTCGGGAGGTAATTGAAAAGCAGAGCCCTCTCTCGAAAAACCAAGGTGAGCATATAAAAGACCCTTATCATCCCGGTCCTGCTTTATGGGGCAGAGACGTGCACCTTATTGAAAGCGGATGAGGAGGTCCTTGGTCGTTTTGAGAGAAAAATGTTGCGTGCGATTTTCGGCCCGATCTGCATAAATGGGGAGTGGAGGAGAAGACTTAATAGTGAGCTGTACGGGCTGTACAGCGACATGAACATAGCACGGCGTCTTCGGATCCAACGCCTAAGATGGCTAGGTCATGTTGAGCGCATGGAAAAAACAGCTCCGGCCCGGAAGGTCGAGGACGGCCAAATTTAAGATGGCCCAACCAATTGGAAGAGGACGGCACTGGAGACTGCTGGCGAAAGACCGTGCCAGTTGGAGAGGTTTTTTGAAGGAGGCATAGGTTCGCCATGAACCGTAGCGCCAAAAGCAGAATAAGAAGAAGTAGGCCCCTTTCACCAGTGTGAAAAATAAATCACACACAACATGGGTGATTAAGAGGAGCTTGGCTCTGGTAACGCTGGGCTGTAACGCCACCAAAGAAAAAGAAGAAGAAATTCGGCACAAAAAACGTGTTTCGTTTGATTACAACAAATTTTATTTCACATTTTCAACTAAAAATGCATAGAATACCGCTATGTATATATAAAAATACTCACCTTTTGAAAGGTCCACACAATTAACCAATTTAAAGCACTTTCCTTTAGTAGGATGTTATTGCCACGAATTCAAAACTAATCCACAAGGATTGTTCCTATTTTCAACTCAAAACTGGCTTTTTGCGAAAACCAAGCACGTCAGATACAAATCAAGTCACTCCTATTCCATCAACACTCTTCACATCAAACCGAAACAATATTGAGTGAATTCACTAAGAGAAGGTAAAGAAACGTCTAATCGTTTGAAGCTTCAGCACCCAAGTGGCCCAAAAGCTGTTGTGACATACTGCCATATCTCTTACCTTTTATATCATTTTTTTTCCTTTGTTCTTCCGTTGATTCTAAGATATGGTTGGGACGGATGGGATAGGAAAGTATGTATGTATGCATGTACATATATGATCCATTTTTCATTTGCATCTGTAGATTTGTTATATGCCGAACGATTGGGACCGGGACGCAATAACTTTCTATAATTGAGGGAAATCTTATGGGGGAAGCATTTAGTAACATACGTACATACATATGTATGTTGGCGTTACAGTCCATGAAGGACTGTATCTCTCAATCACCCACGTTGTGTGTGATTTAATTTTCCCATAGGCGAAAGGGACCCTCATTTTATTGCCGGTTCCGAACGGCGAAATTCGATAAGCTTTTCTTGACAATTATACTACAGACAGGGGGTGTCATCGGCGTCAGAGGCCAACACACAACCTACCCACTGTGCCACGGCGCTCTCAAAGACACATACTTACATATTTCTACGATTAATGATTGATGGGACCGAAGGCTGTTATAATCACGATGAAAAGTTTTATATGTGTCTCCTTATCTATATATATAAAAGAGTTCCGTGACTGATTGACTGACAGACAACGCACCGGCCAAACCGCTGAACCTATAAGGCTGAAATTTTGACAGTGTATTCTTATAGTGACATAGATATCCGCTAAGAAAGGACTTTTCAAAATTCCACTCCTAAGTCAGGTATTATTTGAGTCAATTTTTGTTTCTTCTCTTTTGGGCTCTCTGTTCGTATTCGATGAATCATTACACGATTCAATAGGGAGCTCACCACAAAGTGACACTTAGCCCGCATTTTGTCTTTGTGTTTGTGGATTTTACGTTATGCTGAGAGACACCGCACAAACCTCGCAAAAAAATAGAAAAAGAGAATGAGAGATGTCAAAGTATTGAATCAAATTCCCAGTATAGGCAATACAACCTACCCCGGACGCTTCTCACTTCTCTATCCAAATGTTCCTGTTTCGGGGGAGATAATTGAATCGTATAATATCCGACTAAGGGGGTAAAATGAGATGTAAATGTTCATATGAAAAATCGTATTCGCTGCGACTATTCTCAGCGTCTCCTCTTTATGCGGATCTTCGTATACTTTGGGAGTGACCATTGTTTAATTGGGTTAGTGTTTTCATTTTTCTGACGTTTCATTTAATAGAGATATTTACGAAGCACGCTTCAACATTCCATATTGTTTTCTGATGTTCACCGCTTGCAGAGCAATGCAGAGCAAAACAGAACAGAAATTGCGTGAACCCGAAAAATTGAGAGTTGCATATATTTTTTTTTTTAGAGATTCGCGCAGGTTCAAGAGTTTTTATATTCCCTTATGATGTGTTGACACACACAACCTGAACGGAGTGCAGTGGTTGGGGTCGTTGATGTTCGTTTACTACTCTCAGGGGTGGTTGTCCTAGACCTAGATAGGACGAAAGCCGACCAAATTCCGCGTTACGAAGTCCGTAGTAATTCGTTCAAGCACTTTAGTATTGCATACGCAGAGGATTGATTGAAGAAATTGTCTTGGCATTAGGTGGACGTGCCCTCAAAGAATATGGCTTGCCGCAGCCAAACAGACCACAAGATTTAGGCAATGTACAATACTTGAGGGAAACTAACTATGACGTTGAAGCTCTGGACCGGTTTGTCATGGAAAATCAGGGTACATTAACCGCAGAACAAAAGTTAGCGTATGATGAAATTATAACCAGTGTTGAGAAAAATGAGGGACGACTTTTCTTTCTAGACGCTCCGGCTGGCACTGGAAAAACCTACCTTATCAACTTGATCTTAGCAAAAGTAAGGAGTGGTCGTAGCATCGCCTTAGCTGTCGCGTCTTCCGGAATTAGGTACATTCGTAACTACTTCTTAAGAACTGATAGATCGCATTTATCCAGGAATTGCTCAAATACAGGAGAAAAGTATCGAATGGTTTTGTGAGCGGGCAATTTTAACTCCAAAAAACGATCAAGCCGCGCTTATTAATGACATGTTACTGAAGTTCTTTGACGCGGAAGAAATGGTCTAGAGGTCGATAGATACTGTGTGTAACGCAGATGAAGCTGTAAATTATCCGGTAGAATTTTTGAATTCGCTTAAACCACCGGGAATTCCATACCACAGGCTTATTTTGCGGAAGGGCACACCGGTAATGCTACTTCGAAACCTACAGCCACCGAAACTGTGTAATGGTACTAGGTTACAAGTCAAAGCAATGCATAAAAATTTAATCGAAGCTATTATTCTGACCGGATGTGCTCGAGGAGATACAGTGTTAATTCCACGTATTCCTTTAATACCCAATGATTTTCCATTCGACTTCAAAAGACTACAGTTCCCCCTGAAAATATGCTTCGCCATGACGATTAATAAATCACAGGGCCAAACTTTGAAATACGCTGGCATATATTTAAGGGAAGGTTGTTTTTCCCACGGACAGTTTTACGTAGCTTGCGCGCGTATAAGTTTGCCTAAGAACTTGGGGATGTTGGTGCCACCCAATAAAGAAACAAAAAATATAGTTTATAAGGAAATACTTTGAAAAGATCAAAATACGACCCTACTGGAGTTAGACCCTAACCAATGCCCGATACCGTGACCAATGTCTTGGACCCTAGCCAATGCCCCGCGAGCCAAGCCGCGGGTAAGGAAGCTATATATATATGCCAGAGTATTTTTTATTCATGATCTTTCGAGACGCAAGAAAGTTTTTACTTCAATCAGATACGATTTGAAAGACAGTACAATAAGATCGGGAGTTAATTTGAACGGTTTCAGTTGAGCAAAAAAGAAAAAGGAAGTAAATAGTATTGATGTTGGGTTTTTTATTACACATAATTAAAATTATAATTATACCATGGAAACTTGACCTCTAAGTATGCAAACGCGGACGAAGTCGCGGGGAAAAGCTAGTCATCTAATATGTCGTTAGGATCTGTTGAGGGGTGTAAGCTGAAACCTCTGTCTTCTTTTGGTTTGTAGGTGTAGTACTTTGTGCCCTCTTGTCTCAGCATTTTGACCATTTTCGTATATATCGTCGATTCATTTGCCTGGACCCTCACTTGGTTTTTGTTTAAGACTTTGAGCTCATAGCTTTGTTTTGCTTCCAAATCTAGTGCTTTTGTCAGCGTCGTGATGCACTCGACTTCCTGAACATATTGTTGCGGAGATGCAAACGGACGGTTAAGTTCGAATTTCGCTGTCGAAGTTCGAAAACTCTCTGGAAGCGGGGATTGGAATGATGTCAACTTCCAATGGAATTGTCAGAGCGTTCTAGAGATTTCCGAAGGGGAACTTCCAACGGCGAACGTTCGAGAAGGTGGACCGAGAGCTATATAAGCACGAACACTCGCCCTCGACATGCATTCAGTTTGTGGTATAAAACAGCGTGTGACAAGTCGGTGTGATCAACCATTGTGAAAAGAAAAGCTTTCAATAAAGGTTTGTGTATTGTGTAATAAAGTTTAAAGTGGATAGTATTGGATAATAAAGAAAAGTGGTGAAGCTACACAGATAATTGATCTGTGGTGAAAGAATTAAAAGTGAGTGTGTTTCAATTTAAATAAAAAGGACAATTGTAGTTTATCGCAATCCAGTGGTGCGAACCCTATTTGGTGTGGGGATTGAATAAATTCGTAACAATATATTGGAGGTGGCTTGTTTGTTTTGCGGGTTGGTTCAGTTTCTTTTTTGGTGTTTGAGGTGCTTTCTAAGGTGTCGACGTCTTCTCTTGGGATGTCAAAGCGATTTAAGGGAACGTCTTTTTTGGGCTTGCTTAACCAATAACTGAGCTTAGGTTGATTTCGATTTTTTGGTTTCTTATTTGACGACTCTGGTTGGGGAGTTTCTTGTACGTTTTATATTCGGAGTTGAATGTGTCTCTTTTTCTCTACACGTTGTTGACTTAGATTTTTGATCTTCTATTAGTGTGCATGGATTTGTTATCATGTGCGTCGTTTTCATTCGTCCTGTGTGACTAGTATTTACACATGTTGAGATTTGTGTTGTTTTTGTTGCTGTAGTTGTTGTTGTTGATGTTGTTACTGCGGTGGAAGAGTTGTGGATCTGTTTGGGCAAGAGGTTTGTTAGTGTCTCATTTGTTATGGGACTTACTGTAACTGGAAATTGATCTGTTTGATTGGTTTGAATTGGTTGTAGGATTGGGTTTTGTGTATGTTGTCTTGGGAGAGCTTTTACTGGAAGTGGTGGAAAGTTTGGCTGGAAATTAAAAGAGTTGGTTGGTGCTGGTTGAGTGATTGGTGGGGAAATTATTGGAGGATTGAGCTTGCGCTCAGGGGGAGGTGAGCGTAAAACGCTCATACTTCCTTTGTTTTTGAAATTGATTCTTTTGTGATTCACTTCCACGTATAATACATGTAAAAGCAGAAATCACATCAAAATGTAATTAGTAATTGTTTAAAGATCACAGCAGATCTTTAACACTAAGTGTCACTGTCACTGGTTTATATGAATTTATACGAGTATATTGTTGCGGAGACACAAACCGACGGTTGAGTTCGAATTTCGCTGTCGAAGTTCGAAAGCTCTCTGGAAGCGGGGACTGGAATGATGTCAACTTCCAATGGCGTAATGCTAATTGTCAGAGCATTCTAGAGATTTCCGAAGGGGAACTTCCAACGGCGAACATTCGAGAGGGTGGACCGAGAGCTATATAACCGCGAACACTCGCCCTCGGAAGACATTCAGTTTGTGGTATTGAACAGCGTGTGACAAGTCGGTGTGATCAAACAGTGTGAAAATGAAAGCTCTCAATAAAGGTTTTGTTTGTGTAGTTAAGTTTACAGTGGATAGTATTGGATAATAAAGGAAAGTGGTGAAGCTGCACAGATAATTGATCTGTGGGGAAAGAAATAAAAGTGTGTGTGTTTTAATTGGAAAAACGTAGACATTGTAGTTTATCGCAATCCAGTGGTGCGAACCCTATTCGGTGTGGGATCGGATAGTTCGTAACCATATGTTTATGACTTAATACTGAGGTATTTTGATCACTTTCCGAGAGCACTTCTATGTGCGACCGTACACTCTTCAAGCGACTTCACTTCCAAAAGTGACCGTAGGAACCGTAGATAGTGCGCAGAATTTTCCTCTCGAAACGACCAACGGCATCTTTATCCGCTAGCCTCCTAGCCTCTGCACCGTAAAGGAGGACTGGGATGACCAAGGCCTTATATAGTGTCACCTTGGTTTTCCGAGAGAGGGCTCTACTTCTCAGTTGCCTCCCGAGCCCAAAGAAACAGCGGTTGACTAGAGTTATTCTGCATTTGATTTCGGCACTGATGTCATTGCTGCATGTCACTGCGGAGCCTAGGTGGACGAAGTCCTTGACTGACTCGGAATTATACCTGCCACTATGTGCACCTTTTCCAAGAAGCCGCTGGTTCGTGTCCTTTTTCAACGACAGCATATATTTTGTCGTGCCCTCATTTACCGCCAGTCCCATTTGAGCCGCCTCCGCCTCAATGCTGGTAAAGGCAACCATGACTTTTCGTTGACCTCGTGGCCCTGGCATGTTTGTTTTATTCGTTGATAAAACCTCAGAACGTCATTTCTGCGATAGCATATCTCCATCTCTTCGATCGCGAGCTTCTCATGCTCTTTTTTTGTTTTGAGAAACTTATGCTCCGCCCTCCTCTTCTGCTCATAATGCTCACAAGCAGCTCTTGTCCTTCTATGCAGCGCCTTTTTATAGGCTTGCTGCATGGCTGCGTGGGCCACTCGTCGTCAAACCATGAGTTTCTTGTTGGTGGCGGTTTGAAACCCAGTATTTCAGAAGCAGCACTCTCTATGGCTTGTTGACAAAGGGTCCATTGATGTTTTACGGTCTGAGCAGTTGTTGGAGGGTTTTCCGAAAACTTGAGGGAGATGCGATTAGCATAGGCTTTTGCGATTGTAGCATTACGACGTTGTATGCCGCTGGTCTTACTCGGTTTTTCTGGGCGAGGCATGTTCGTAGTCGTAATCTGGCTGCCACAAGATAGTGGTCTGAGTCGATGTTGGCAGAATATCGGATGCATGCCTGCCATCAATAGCACTGTGGTCAATCTGGTTGACGCTTGATTGATCCGGAGATCGCCACTAGAAGATTTCGCCCCGTTGAGAAGTCCATCAGCCCAAATTCATTTTCGGATGTGTTGTTGTGTAGGATGTGCTTGCCAATGACCATATAAAAAGCGACTTCCTTGCCCAGTATCGCGCCAAAGTCTCCCAGTACGATTTTAACATCGAAATCGGGCATTGGGCATTTATTCTATCTGGGAGATCGTAGAATTCGTCTTTTGTAGCGTCGTCCTTGTCCTCGGTGGGGAAATTTTATTTACAGTTAAAAATTAAACCAAGAGTTTTTTTATTTTATCAATATTAGGTTTTAGATTATTATTCTTCTTTGTTGGCGTTACAGCCCGTGAAGGACCAGAGACAAGCTTCTCTCAATCACCCACGTTGTAAGTGATTTATTTTTCACCCAGGTGAAAAGGACCTAGACGCTTTTTCCGGATCATCAGTTTGTTTTGAGAAGTAAGCCTTTCACTATAGACCAAGTGAGTAGACCTTATCACCTTAGGATTTCGGAACCGTTGAAACGTGCACCGGATTTGGGCAAGGAGATGCGTTGTCATGTGACTTCTTCAACCTGGTGCTGGAACAGATAGTGCGACGGGCAGGCGTCAACAGGCGAAACGAGTTGGTCTTAAGGTCAATGAGGACAAAACGAAGTACATGCTGTCAAGCAAAAACCAATCCGTCGCTCACCACCTGGAACAAAATATAACAATTGACAGCTACAATTTCGAGGTAGCTAAGGAGGTTGTCTACCTGGGGGCAAACGTAAATTCCACAAATGACACCGCAGTGGAGATCCGGCATAGAGTCGCCCTTGACAACCGCTGCTACAAGCAGCCGACAAGCCGATGTCCAAACAACTGGGGTCAAAACTCCTCACTCGAAAATCAGAGTCATGCTTTACAAAACGCTCATACTGCCAGTCTTGCTGTACGGAGCCGAAAGCTGGACGATAAGCAGGACAGCGTAGCTGATTTTGGGTTCTTTCGAAAGAAAAATTCTGCGCCGGATATTTGGCCCTGTCTGTTAGGAAGATGAATGGAGAAGGTTTTTGGAAACATTAGTATTTCCCTGTTTCCCTGTTCTAATTAATCGCTTGGCTCAGGTCTTCATAGGCTGTAACGCCAACATGCATACATTTAATCGTTGGCCAAATTGATTGCATCCGAAAATAGTGCCCAATCGAAGTGCTCGTAGTCAAATTTACACAGATCATGTCCTAGTCACGACAGATCCTTGAAAATATCCTTGAGCACTTTATGCCTATTCACTATTTAAACATCACGTATGGCAGCTGGAGGAAACCAATGAATAGTCAGATTTTCTTTGATGACTAGAAAGGACACATTTTATTGACGAATTGTCTAATTGTTCATCTTAGTTCGAAAGTGAACGATTTCGACAGTAGCGCGGTGCCATGGTCTAGGTGGTACTTTCTAACAGCGTCATAATCTCAGATCGCTTTATTGCGTAAAGCTATAAGCCTCATTTACAACGGCCTAAAGTGCCCCCAGTCGATTTGGGGAACAAACTCATCTCGTGATTTATGACCTGCTCAGTTGACGCGATTAATAATTCACAACGAAAGCTGGAGCTTTAGCCGAAATATAGATTAATCTAATAAAAGTACTGTTGACAGAGATAAAAATTCTACCCTCGACAGTAATTTTAATAAGATAGTCCTAAAGTATACTTATTCTGAGTTTAATTTAAGGGGAAATTTATTTGATTTTCGAAAACTACGTCAACTAGTTGAGACTAACTTAATGATAAAAAGCGAAAGTCAATAAACTAGCTTGGGATGACGAGCACACTTTCAGTTCTCAGTTTAAGTAGCTGTATTTACATAATTCATTTGATTAAAAACAAGTAGATGCGAAAACAAAAGCCAACCTATTCGTTTGACGGGCTGCTTTCGGGTAAGCTTTATTTAAACACAAGCTTCTGCACGCGCCTTCGTCTACGCAGGTGCTATGAAATCACCTCTTAACTGATATGGAACTGTCTACAGCTTCTTCACCAGCTGGCCAGCACAAACAGAGTCCACCTCATTTGGATACCAGGACACAGC
Organism: Eumerus sabulonum; assembly: GCA_951905685.1. Lineage (NCBI taxonomy): Eukaryota > Metazoa > Arthropoda > Insecta > Diptera > Syrphidae > Eumerus > Eumerus sabulonum. Next base: position 238,516,433 of record OX645060.1, read on the forward strand.
GACCATACGAGCAACGAAAAAGCGGACCTACTAGCAAGGAAAGGCTCGGCATCACCATTCATGATACCACGGCCGTTCTGCGGCATATCTTTCAGCACTACCAAATGCTGCATAAACAGTTGGTTAATGAACACGACTGATCAGTACTGTTCACAAACGGAAGGTAGCAGAGAAGCCAAGTTGTTCCTCCCAACTTCATCTCTTAGAAGAACGAAAAAACTCCTCATGCTTTCGAGGAGTCAGATTCGCATAATAACAAGTTTCCTTACTGGACACTGCCCAGTCAACAAACACCTCAAAACAATGGGCATCATACGAGATGACACTTGCCGAATGTGTAATGAAGACGAAGAAACAGCAGAGCACATACTATGCCACTGTAACTGCCTGGTCAGTACACGTCATCATCACTTAGGCGAGTATTATCTTGAAGCAGAAGAAATTGCTGCTAGATCACTCAAAGAATACTAAGTTTTATTAAGAACTCAGGACTTTTGAGTGAACTGTAAGTGGGGGACATCACAATAGGCCCACTTGTCGCCGCAGTGATCAGGTGACTCTGTCCCACCCCCTAATCCTCTCTGACTCTAACTCTAGTACTTCGAGTAGCCTATTTTCTTCTCCTAAGTCCCATCTATGTTTATACCCACATTCATCAAAATTGATTCTGAGGCTTAGGCGTAAAGGCGGGACGGACAGACAGAGTTAATTTGAGAGGCCCTTGTTCTATGAGTAATGTGAGCCTATGTGTACGTGAGCCTGCTACGTAGAACTGACCATGCGAAAAACATGGCGTGCTCAAATGTATTCCTGATACCTTTAAGGTTTGACAGTGTGATTTATTTACAGTCATTGAATATGCAACTTTTAGTGGGAACTGCTTACTTACTTATTAAGCCTGATCTGGAGCCTGGGCTATAGCTGCCTTCCATCCTTGACGGTCACGCTGTTTCTGGTTATCAAGACCAAGTTGTTTTATGGTTACTTGATCTTTATACTGGGGGTTGGTGGAGCGTTGGTGTTCATGAGCTCATGTGGTCGAGACGGGAGAAGCGCCCTTTGTGCCAAGTTATTTGGATCTAAATCCGCATCAATCCTTATCGCGTCTTGTAAATCAATATAGTTGTTTGCTCTCAGTTTCGTTTGGTTCAAAGCAATCAACCTTAAGCGCCCACTCTTCCTTTTGACGTACACGTCCACCAAAAATTGAAAAGGAGAAGTCTACATCGAAGCAATAAATTAAAATTGTTAAAATATGGTATGCGTAAAAGCCTTTGCAGGACACTGTTTTGTTAGGTATGGGTTGTTGGGTAACTGGGTTTGTCTGAGGAATGTCCTTTCCAAAAAATCATTGGATACTCGAGAGCGTCATAAAACATGTGAGTGTCCGGAACTCTATGTTGGCGTTACAGTCCATTAAGGACCAAAGCCGAGCTTGACACAGGTGAAAGGGACCTACAGCTTAATGACGATTCCGAGTCAGTCGAGAAGCTTTTTCACGGCAAGCATACTACGGGGGGTTTTGCCAGTACCCCGCCGAGGAGGAACGCCGCGAAATAAACATTCGATGGCGTTGGTGTTATCGGGATGCGAACTCGCTCATCGTGCGTCAAAGTCAAACACATTAACCGTTGCACCACGTCGTCGGGCGTTTGTATCAGGGTTAATTGGACGAATAGATCGGTCGTCATCATAGAACTCAAAAATTAGCGACATTTTGTAAATACATATGCTCGGTCATCAGAACTTTAAAGCTGCCTTCATGGATTCGCAGAGTAATGCGGTTAATTTGCTTTAGCACTGCATTTTGCAAACCTTGAAATTTCCGGATAGGAGTTGTGGCTGTACAACACAACACCACGTCAGAAAACGGACTAAGGCTATTGGATCTTATGGCGGGACATAATCTGGTAGTAGCGATTCCCACACCTCAACATCCATAAGGGGACCTGGCGGTCCCCCGATCAATCGACAACTAATCAAATTGATCACATAGCGATCGACGGCAGACATTCCTCCAGCACCCTAGATGTCCGAACCTTTCAAGGAGCCAACATCGACTCGGATCATAACCTTGTTGCAGCCAAGGAACGGATGCGAATTTCTCGGAATCAATCGAGTCGAGCAAGAACACCAAAGTTTAACGTCGGAAAGCAGCAATCAGAAGAGACCGCCAGGACCTTCGCCGATCAAGTCTCCCTCAGGATCTCTTAAGTCCCGATGCAATCTGCACAAACCATAGAACAGCAATGGAGTCGTTGTCAGAACGCCACCAGAGAGGCCGTCTCAGATGAACACGGTTTCAAGCCACCACCTTCGAGAAACCCCTGGTTTAATGACGAGCGCAGACGGGCCTTGTAGAGAATGCATACATGCCTACACTGCATCGACGGACGAGAGCTGCCCGCGAGCTCTGTGAACACTCTATGAAGCAGCACGAGGAGAAGGAGAGATGCTATTGTAGGAAGGACGTTCGAAAGTTCTACCAAAAAGTAAAATGAACGTGTCAAGGCTATAAAGCCAGAGCAGAAACCTGCAGGGATGAGAACGGACAATTAATAATGTAGTCACAGTCGATGCCCAAATTGTGGAAGGACCACTTCTGCAGACTGTATAACAGCGATGATAGTCAAAGTGTCGAGGTCAGGCAGAACAAGCCATTCACAATGGATGAAGTCCAAAGAGAATCCCGTCGACCCGACCTAGACGATGTTAAGATATCGATATCCGAACGTAAGCTGCTGGAGCAGACGGACTTCCCGCGGAACTGTTTAAACAGCTGGCGATGGACTGGTCAGGAACATGCACCAACTCATCTGCAAGATATGGTCGGAAAATGCATGCCCCATGAATGGAATCTCAGCATCGTTTGCCCGGTCAATTAGAAAGGAGACCGCTATGACTGCGCCAATTACAGAGGGATAAGTCGCCTGAACATTGCGTATAAGATCCTCTCTGCCGTACTGCGTAAGCGCCTGAAACCGTTCGTGGACAATCTGATAGGTTCCTACCAGTATGGTTTCAGGCCAGGAAAATCCACTATAGACTAAATATTAACACTACTGTAGATCTTGGAGAGGACCCATGAATTCCAGGTCGACACGCATCATCTTTTTGTCGACTTGGATGCCGCATATGTCAGTGTCAGACTGTCAGACTGTGCAGGATAACTGCGGAGAATTCTTGCTGCTCCATTAAAGCCGGAGGTGAACTAGCCGACTCCTTCGATGTTAAAGAAGGTTTTAGACAGGGTGACGCACTGTCATGTGATTTCTTTAACACCATAATTGAAAACATAACATCGTGCGGGCCTCTGTGGCCAATACAAGAGGTACGATCTACTTCAAGTCTACACAATTGCTTGCCTACGCAGATGACATTGACGTTATTGAACGGACAAAGCGAGACGTCAATGAGGCGTTTGTAAGTATTAAAACAGAAGCGGCTAAAGTGGGTCTAAGCGTAAATGGGGACAAGACCAAATATATGCTGTCATCAGAGAAAGACGCGCAACACCGACGTCTTGGTCAGAACGTCACCTTCCCCAGCTATATTTTTGAAGTAGTCAAGGACTTCGTCTACCTTGGCTAGATAATGACAAGCAGCAACGACGCCAGCGCTGAGATAAGACGCAGTATAACTCTTGCCAACCGCTGCTTCTTTGGGCTCAAGAGGCAACTGAGTAGTAGAGCCCTCTCTCGAAAAACTAGGGTATCCCTATACAAAACCTTAATAATCCCGGTCCTCCTCTATGGCGCTGAGGCTTTGACGTTATCCAAAGTGGATGAAGAGGCTCTTGGACGTTTCGAGAGGAAAATTCTGCGTGCAGTCTTTGGTCCCGAGAGTGCAGGAGGAGATTCAACCAAGAATCTCCTCTAAACAGCGACTTCGGCCTAGTTAGACGTCTACCGATCGAACGTCTAAGATGGCTGGGCCATGTAGATCGAATGGACATCACCGCTCCGGCCCGAACAGTCTTTGACTCGAACACCGAGGGACCACGCAGCAGAGGACGACCGCATTTCAGGTGGCGCGCACAGTTGGAGAGGGACCCCTGGGCGTGCGGCACTGGAAGCAGTTGGCCAAGGATCGTGTCGGTTGGAGGGGCTTGTTGGTTGAGGCCTTGGTTCACCCCGAACTGTAGCGCCATCAAAGTAAGAATGTAAGTTCTGGCTGCAATTCCCCAAGCAAGTATACCGTGTCGTAGCAAGTGAATAATATACTTGTTTCAGAATAGGCAATGTGGCATGAAATCGCAAATGAGCTAGGGCACATAAACCAGTCTTCAGGTTCTTACGTACCTTATTTATATGCGTAGCCCAGAGGAAATTACATTCAGTGATAACACCTAAATACTTATAACTATTGTCAGGGCCTGCGTCATTGCTTAAGTAAATTGATAAAGTAGCGAAGGCCTTACGGAAATCCGTAACAAATACTAACCCATGGTGACTTTTGTCAAGGCTTTCGTTGATACAGTTGGCAAATTCTTCTAGAAGTTTACTTGCTTGTGCTTTTTTGGAAACCGTACTAACTTCTATGTTAGGACTAGAGATTTGACTGTTTCAATAAAGCTGCGTAAACATTTCGAATCATTGGTAAAACCGATATTGGCCTATAGTTACCAAGCATGCTGTTATGTAAATGCGGATTTTCTGGGTTGGTTCAGGCGAACGATAGGCAGCCAGAATCTGGATTAAAAACAATCTTACAAAAAAGGCAATTCTCACCACTCAAAAATGTCAAAAAAACAACCTCGAAAGAAATGGAATTCGAGTATCGTCCTCTGCAGAGATGTACTATGACTTTAGGTTTTTGTTTTTCATTTTTTGTTGAAGGCTTCTGCTATCTGTTGGAGCACTCAGATGCAAATATTGGCCAATTGTACTCCAAACACCTTACACAAAATGAGAAGGAGCTTCAGTGATGTAGAGCTAAGCAAAGGGGGATAGTCACAGAGAAAATGCTCTGCAGTGTCATCCTCCTCGCAACATGCAACACAGGTAGGTGTCCCACTATATCAAGTACATCAAATGTGTAATGGCCCGTAATGACTCCCACAAGTCTTCTGCAATCGGTTCTCCTTAAAGACAACAGGGCATACGCGCTTAGTCATCCTGCAACCTGGATAATCCCTCCGTCTACGTTGCGAATTTGCCGTGGACGCAGGTAAACCTAGAGCGGGTTCAGGTCCTGAGAAGCTCTCCTCTGGACCCATTCTGGCGAGTTCATCGGAGATCTCATTTCCTGGGATCCATAATCCGGAACCCATAAAAGCCGTAGTGAATTTAGTCTACTGACTCTGCTCAAAAAGGACTTGAGTTCATGCACTAAATTGGAGCTAGTTAGGGGGTTGCGTACGGCTTTGAGCGCAGCTTGGCTGGTACTGCGGACGCATATGCTTTTCCCCCACCTGTGATTCACAATATAGTGCACAGCCATTAGGATTGCGTGTATCTCTGATCGGAAGACAGACGCATATTTTTCTAGCGAGAAGTGCAGTCGGATGTTTTCGCGGATGTTTTCGGAAGCTAACGTGTTTGCGTGTTATAGGCTTTATCGTTGAAAGGTAGATCCAGAGAACCTTTGCCGGGGATAAGCCCTATGTTTTGTCAAAAGCTCCTTTGCATTGCCAGAAAGCTGATAGCGCTTTGGTGGTTTTTGACATAAAATGCCTTGACCAGAGAAGCTTGCTATCTAAGATGACCCCAAGATACTTAGCTTCCTTGGATACCGGGACGGAAGTGCCTTTTAGTACCAGCTGAGTCATGTCAGTATTTTTCCTCCTTCTCGTGAAGAGGGCGACATCGGTCTTAAGAGGATTGACCGACAGCCCATTTCTGGTACACCGATCATCGATCACATTTAGTGCCGCCTGTGCTTTCAGATGGACAGTCGCTAAACATGAACCGACAGAAAGTACGGCGACATCATCCGCGTAGGCCTAGGCATCGTTTCCAGAGGCATTAAGAGCATCAAGCAGAGAATCGACCACCATGCACTATTACAGCGGAGACAGGACGCCAACTTACGGCAGCCCCTGTTTACGCCGAATTTGATACACTGGTCGAGGCCTGCATCGACAATACACGTGCCTCATCTACGTCATGACGTCTAGCAGCGTTGCAAATGCTGTCGAAAGTTGCGTTATCAAAAGCTCCCTCAATATCGATGAGAATGACCACCGCGTACTATTTCCTTTCGAGCGCGCATTCAATTTTCCCAACTAGGTTTTGAAGCGCAGTCTCGCAGGATTGTGCGCACTAATAAGCATATTGCACCTCCGAAGGAGGATGCATTCGAGGGGTAACTTTGCGCACGTGCATCTCTAATAGTCTCTCCATGCTATTCAGCAGGAAGGATGTTAGACTAATTGTCTAAAGCTCTTGAAAAGTGAGTATTCCACTTTTCCTATTTTAGGAATAACGACCTTTCCTTTTACTCCACGCACGCGCTAGTTTGTGCATGGCGTGCATCCCCCCACCCCGTAATGGCTCACGGGTCACTGCCGGGTTGCTCGGGACTTCTTCGAGCTAAGCCCAACCGGCTGCCGAGCGGCACTGACCGGCCACCAGACGCTCGCATACTGCCACCATTTAGACCTGGCTCCGAATGGGCCTCTTGCAAGGCTCCTTCTTGTCACCCAAAGGGGGTTTTGCGCTTCTTTAGCCAGGTTTGGGCCGTACGGAAATTAATTCGCACACCCCAAACCTGCTGCCCGCCCCCCACCGCGAGGAAGTCAGATGCTGGGGGGGGGGGGGGGCAACCTCTTTCACTGCATGCGTCTTGTCACATCTCCTTTTCATTATATATATGGACTGGATGTTGCATCGCAGTCGAGGCGAGGAGTGTTTCACATTGGGAGAGTTGAGGGTAAGCATCCTCTTTTTGTAGACGACTTAGTTCACCTCACATCCTCCCAGGCGGAACTCCAGCGCGCGCTAGATAGGTTTGTGGCCGCATGTGATGATGCTGGAATGTGAGTTAACGTGGACAAATTCGAGGTTATGGTTATTTCCGGAACACCTGTCCAATGCACTCTACATGTTAGTGGAGTCTTGTTTTCGTTTTTTTTTTTTTTTTTATAATTCGCGCAAGTGCAAGAGTCATACTCTTATTATGTTTGTCACATAACCGGGGCGGAGTGCAGATGGTTTGGGTCGTTGAAGTTCGTTCACTACTCACCAGGTGTGGTTGCCTCAGATAGGAGGAGAGGAACTTGACTGCATTTTCACGTTGGTTGCAGTTCCCAGCAAATGTTCCATGCCATTACTTACTTACTTTACTTATCAGGCCTGCGATCCATGGAGGACCTGAGCCTGAGCTATAGCTGCCTTCCCACTTGACGGTCCCGGGCACGCTGCTTCCAGTTGTCAAGACCAAGATGTCCTACATCCGCGATTACTTGGTCTTTATACCGGAGGTTCGGTCTTCCTCTTCTTCTCGAACCAGGAGGCTCGGAGTCGAAGACCCTCTTAGCTGGAGCGTTGATGTCCATGCGTTCGATGTGGCCGAGCCAGTGTAGTCGACGGATCCTTGCCTTCCGGACTACATCCACATCTTGGTACAGCTCGTAGAGTTCGCGGTTGTGTCTTTTTCTCCATTCACCTTCCTCACAGACAGGACCAAATATCCGGCGCAGAATTTTTCTTTCGAAAAAACCCAAAATCAGCTCCGCTGTCCTGCTTATCGTCCAGCTTTCGGCTCCGTACAGCAAGACTGGCAGAATGAGCGTTTTGTAAAGCATGACTTTGGTCTTTCGAGTGAGGAGTTTTGACCCCAGTTGTGCCGAAGTAGCAGCGGTTGCCAAGGGCGATTCTACGCCGGATCTCCACTATGGGTTCATTTGTGGAATTTACGTTTGCCCCGAGGTAGACAAACTCCTTAACTACCTCGAAATTGTAGCTGTCAATTGTTATGTTTTGTCCCAGGTGGTGAGCGACGGATTGGTTTTTACTTGACAGCATGTATTTCGTTTTGTCCTCATTGATCTTAAGACCAATTCGTTTCGCCTGTTCTTCAATCGCCGTGAATGCTTCCACGATGCCACGGCGAGAACACGCGATGATGTCGATATCATCCGCGTATCCTAGCAGCTGGATGGACTTGTAAAAGATAGTGCCTTCCCTGTTGACGCCTGCCCGTCGCACTATCTGCTCCAGCACCAGGTTGAAGAAGTCAGATGACAGCGCATCTCCATGCCGAAATCCGGTGCATGTTTCGAATGGTTCCGAGGTCCTAGAACCGAGTTGCACGGTGCATCGCGTGTTTTTAGCGTGGCGCGACACAACTGGATCAGTTTTACCGGGATCCCGAATTCGGTCATCGCCCCAAACAGTGCTTCACGATGAATGCTGTCGTATGCGGCTTTGAAATCGATGATAAGATGGTGTGTATCGATTCGAAACTCGTTGGTCTTTTCCAGGATTTGTCGAAGTGGGAAAATTTGGTCTATAGTTCATTTGCCGGGCCGGAAGCCGCACTGGTAGCTGCCGATTAGTGCGGTGCAAAATGGTTTTAGACGCTCACACAATACGCTGGACAGGATCTTGTATGCGACATTGAGCAGGGATATACCTCTATAGTTCTTGCAAGAGGTAGGATCGCCTTTTTTGTGGATGGTTGCTGCCTTTTTCTGCTCACACTCGCCATCATACCACGGGTTTCTTGTCGGGGGTGGTAGGTATCCTAATGTGGTTTCGGCTACTTCCTGAATGGCTGAGCGGCAATGCAGCCACATATTTTTGGCATTTGTGTTCGACGTAGGCATACCGTAGAGTCTTTCGCTCAGCTGCTCCCTGTAGACTCTGGCAACCTCCGGTGTGCTCAGGCGCCCAATGTCGAACCTCCTCCTGATGGGCTGGTGCACCTTTCTGACATTGGACAGTCGAGCTCTGAATCTTGCTGCTACGAGGAAGTGGTCAGAGTCGACATTTGCCTCTCTGAATGTTCGCACATCCAGGATGTTTGACGAGTGCCTTGCGTCAATGAGTATATGGTCCGGAGATCGCCAGGTTGCTGTGTGGATTCGCTTACGAGGGAATCTTATGCTACTTATCACCCCATTGCGAGCTGTCGCAAAGTCCGTGAGTCGGAAGCCGTTATCTGTTGTTGTATCGTGGAGGCTGTGCTTTCCGATCACTCCGCCAAGGGTGTTCTCCTTACCGATTTTGGCTTTGAAGTCCCCGAGCACGATTCTTACATCGTACTCCGGACAAGCTCCGTAGGCGTTGTCCAGGAGGTCATAGAAGTCCTCCTTGATAGGGTCTTCAGCCTCGTCGGTAGGGGCGTGTGCACATATAAGGCTGATGTTATAAAATCTGCCTCTGATGCGGATCACAGCCAGGCGATCACTTATAGGTTTAAAGTCGATGACCTTCGACCTTAACCGCTTTCCCACGACAAATCCGCATCCCAGTAAGTGCAACCTTTTGTGACAGCTGTAATAAATGTCGCAATTTTTCTTCCTAATCATACCGTTTCCTATCCAGCGTATTTCCTCGACCGCAGTAATATCCGCCTTGTACTGCGTGAGGATTCCTTCTAGTTTATGAGCAGCTCCGGGAGTGTACAGGGTTCTGACATTCCAGGAGCATACTCGCAAATCGTGTTCCTTTTTCGTGCGTTGTCGTCTTCGAGTATCCGTCCGTGTATCCGAGGCATCTTGCTCATTCATAACTTTAGGTTTTTTTACGTGGGCGGATTGTTAGCCCGCCGCACAACCGCCATTCTGGTCGGGGTCTTGTCGCTACATACGTTTGTTCACCTCCCAACGGTTGTTGAAGAGGCTATCCAGAGGGCGCCGCGAGGAGGCCGTATATCAACTTGACCCGGGCATTTAAACAGGGATCGTTGCTGGCATCTCGCCAGGTTGAGAGCAATCAACAACTTTACCCTGTATGTCCGAGCCCATGCCCCCCGTTCCATGCCATTATGATGTTATATTAGAACTGCACACACAGAGTATGAATTTGACGTGACCATATATACTGTGAGGATGGCAAAGGACTAACAAGGGCCTCGTAGGGGTAGCATCCATTCGACGGATGCTGACCTGCTAAAAAGCGAGAAAAGGCACCGCAGTCGAACATCTTGCGGCACTGTTAGTAAGTCTCATCCTCACCTCCTCGTGGTGCCATCTGGAGATTTCCTATGGAAATTGCAGACGGGTAAGGGCGAATTAGCCTCCTGCGCCAAAAAACCGGATTAGTCGGTTGGGCTACGGCCTAGTAAGCTGTAACCGTAAAAAAACCTCAAACTCCGAAACAACCACAGGCCTCGGATACATATAACGGACCGTATTAATGCTGGCGACCCTTGTGCAAAAAACGGCAAAAGGACAATGGCTCTGTACGTGGAATGTTAGGTCCCTAAATAGGTCACGTGCGGCCGAACAACTTGCGGACGCTTTAGACCGCTATAAAGGGGACATAACCGCCATCCAGGAAATGCGATGGAATGGACCGGGTAAAAAGCGGATGAGAAGCTGCGATATTTACTACGACGACTGCTATAGGGAGAGAGGACAACGATTGTTCGGATACAGATTTCCAGATTTCGAGGTGGACTAAGGCAAAAAGTCCTAGGCTTTCGACATTTGAGCGATCGCCTCATAACGATCCGATTCAAGGCTACATTTTTTAACATCAGCCTGATCTGCGTCCACGCCTCCACGGAAGACAAGGATGACTCCGCCAAAGATGAGTTCTACGATCTCCTAGATATAACGCATGCCAAATGTCCCAGCTACAACATCAAAATTGTACCAGGAGATTTTAATACTAAGCTGGGTAAAGAGACCATCTTTGAACGAGGCTACACGACACCACATCCGATAACGGACACAGGCTGATTGATCTTGCTACGGGGGGCGAAATATCCTTCTAGCCAGTACGCACTTCCCGCACCTCGATATACACAAAGGCACCTAGCGGCCTTTTGATCAATCGACCACCAACCAGATTGATCACATCACGATCGACGTCAGACACTCCACCAATATTCTTGATGTTCGAACTTTCCCAAGGGCTAACATCGACTCGGACCACTATCTTGTAGTAGCCAAGATGCGCCTTCGGATATCACGAACGCAACGGAGTAGAGTAAGAATACAAAGTTATGACGTCGAGCTCTTTATAGAAGCGCCAATCTAGACAGGAATGCAACATTTGATGCTTTCGACGCACTGTCAGATTCCATCCAAAGAATTGTTTCCCTGTTTCCTAGCACTGGAATCGTTTTAGCGGGCGATCTCAATGTTCACCATTTTCGGTGGCTGAATTTTCATATAACATGTTGCTGGTGATACCGCCCACACACTGGGCTTGTTTCTTACCTTCCAATCTAACAAATACACCATCGATGTATTGTCGCCTCTAGGCTAAACTATGGCTAAACGAGAAAGCCAACTGGTGCGGTCTTAACAACTTCTTTCGGATCTTTAAATGGTGGTCGTGCTTCCTTGACAACGACGTGGAAGCCGCAACTGATATTAAATATTATCCGAATCGGCATGACAAATTGTATTCCTAGCAAGATTAAAAGCACCAGGCCGGAGGATAATACGTGGTTTGACTTAAAATGCAAAGAGGCTATTAGGCTCAGAGTCAAAGAGCTAAGCTTTCGGGTATACAAGGCAAACAACTCTGAGGAATACCGAAAAAAAGTACATCTTCTTCTTCTTAGTGGGCGCTACAGTTCGGGGTGAACCTGGGCCTCAACCAACATGCCCCTCCATTTAGCATGATCTTTTGCTAGCCTTTTCCATTGTCGCTCACCCAGTTGGCTGAGGTCCCCTTCCACCTGTGTGCGGCATCTTAAGTGCGGTCGTCCTCTGCTTCTTCGTCCCTTGGGGTTGGATTCAAAGACTCTCCGGGCTGGAGCTGTGGTGTCCATTCGCTCTACATGGTGTCCATTCGCTGTCAAGGCTCATGTCGATGTACAGCCCGTAAAGTTCATGGTTGAATCTTCTCCTTCATCCCCCGTCTGCGTTTATAGGCCCGAAAATCACGCGCAAAATCTTTCTCTCGAACCGACCAAGGGCCTCCTCCATGCTTCTGCGCCGTACAACAGGACCGGGATGATAAGGGTCTTATATAGAGACAACTTCGTCGTTCGGGAGAGGGCTCTATTACTCAGTTGCCTCCTGAGCCCAAAGAAACAGCGGTTGGCAAGAGTGATTCTGCGTTTGATTTCGGAACTGATGTCGTTGTTCCAGGTCATTGCGGAGCCAAGGTAGACGAAGTCCTTAACTACCTCGAACTTATATCTGCCAATACAAACGTTCTGGCCAAGACGTCGATGGTGAGCGTCCTTTTTTGATGACAGCATATATTTAGTTTTGTCCTCGTTTACTGCCGAACCAATTTTCGCCGCCTCCATCTCAATACTCGCAAGCGCCTCATTGGCATCTCGCTGTGATCTACCTATTATGTCAATATCGTCGGCGTATGCCAGGAGTTGTGAGGATTTGAAATAGATTGTGCCTCTTGTATTGGCCAGTGATTTTTGCGCAATCATTTCCAATATGATGTTGAAGAAATCACACGACAGCGCATCGCCCTGCTTAAATCCTTTTTTGACATCAAAACTATCGGTTCGATTCGGATGGAGCAGCGAGCATTCTCCAAAGTCATCCTGCATAATCTGACGAGTTTATTAGGTATGTCAAAGCTAGACATAGCGTTGTATAGCTCGTCTCTAATGACGCTGTCGTATGCGGCTTTGATGTCGACGAATAGGTGGTGAGTGTCGACTTGAAATTCATTGGTTTTTTCCAGGATCTGCCGTAGTGTAAAGATTTGGTCGATGGTGGACTTCCCTGGCCTGAATCCGCACTGATAAGGACCTATCAGCTTATTTACAAAAGGCTTCAGGCGTTCACACAAAATGGCAGAGAAGATTTCGTAGGCGATGTTAAGGAGACTTATTCCTCTATACTTGGCGCAATCAGAGGGGTCTCCTTTCTTGTGGATCGGGCATGCGATGCTGAGACTCCATTCCTCGGGCATGTTTTCCTCTACCCATATCTTACGGATGAGCTGGTGCATGCTCCTAATCAGGTCGACCTAACATTCCACGTACAAAGCCGAAGATCATTGTCCTTTTTTCGTTTTTTTGAAAGGGTCGTCGATTGTGCCTCTTGTATTGGCCAGTGATTTTCGCACAATCATTTCCAATATGATGTTGAAGAAATCACACGACAGCGCATCGACCTGCCTAAATCCTTTTTTGACATCAAAACTATCGGTAAGGTGTTCACTGATTCGGATGGAGCAGCGAGCATTCTCCCAAGTCATCCTGCATAGTCTGACGAGGTTAGCAGGTATGTCAAAGGTAGACATAGCGTTGTATAGCTCGTCTCTAATTACGCTGTCGTATGCGGCTTTAAAGTCGACAAATAGGTGGTGAGTGTCGACTTGAAATTCTTTGGTTTTTTCCAGGATCTGCCGTAGTGTGAAGATTTGGTCGATGGTAGACTTCCCTGGCCTGAATCTGCATTGATAAGGACCTATCAGCTTATTTACAAAAGGCTTCAGGCGTTCCCACAAGACGGCGGAGAAGATTTTGTAGGCGATGTTAAGGAAGCTTATTCCTCTATGGTTGGCCCAATTAGAGGGGTCTCTTTTTTTGTGGATCGGGCATGCGATGCTGAGACTCCATTCCTCGGGCATGGTTTCCTCTGACCATATCTTACAAATGAGCTGGTGCATGCTCCTAACCAGGTCATCCCCAGCTGCCTTGAAGAGCTCAGCAGACAGTCTGTCTGCTCCAGCAGCTTTATTCGACTTGAGTTTAAATATGGCAATCTTAACTTCGTCGAGGTCAGGGGGACGGAAGTCTCTGCGGTCTTCGTCGATTAGCAATGGATCATTCTGCCTGACAGCGGTATATTGACTAACATCGCCGTTCTACAGTCTGTAAAAGTGGTCTATCCATATTCTCGGCATCGACTGCGATTCTACTACTAGGTGTCCGTTCTCATCCCTGCAGGCTTCCGTTCTGGCTTTATAACCTTGGCATGTTCGCTTTATCTGTTGATAAAACTTTCGAACGTCACGCCTGCAGTAACACCTCTCCAAATCCTCAATCGCGCGCTTCTCGTGCTCTTTCTTCTGAGAAACTGCTCTTGTTCTTATATGCAGCGAGGCTGTGTGAATCCTCCTGCACTCGTCATCGAACCAGGTGTTTCTTCGTGGTGGAGCCTTGAAACCCAAAACTTCGGATGCAGAGCTTTTCAGGGCTTGTTTGCAAAGGCTCCACTGCTGTTCTATTGATAGCGTGGAGGATTGAGGTGTATTGGAGAGCTTAAGGGAGACGCGATCGGTAAAACCACGAGCGGTTTCTGGCGACGTCATAACTTTGTATTCTTACTCTACTCCGTTGCGTTCGTGATATCCGTAAGCGCATCTTGGCTACTACAAGATAGTGGTCCGAGTCGATGTTAGCCCCTCGGAAAGTTCGAACATCAAGAATAGTGGAGGAGTGTCTGACGTCGATCGCGATGTGATCAATCTGGTTGGTAGTCGATTGATCGAAAGACCGCCAGGTGCCTTTGTGTATATCGAGGTGCGGGAAGCGCGTACTGGCTAGAAGGAGATTTCGCCCCGTAGCAAGATCAATCAGCCTGTGTCCGTTATCGGAGGTGGTGTCGTGTAGGCTATGTTTGCCGATGACTCGTTCAAAGTTGCTTTCCTTACCCAGCTTAGCATTGAAGTCTCATAGTACAATTTTGATGTCACAGCTGGGACATTGGGCATACGTTCTGTCTAGGAGGTCGTAGAACTCATCTTTGGCGGAGTCATCCTTGTCTTCCGTGAGGGCGTGGACGCAGATACGGCTGATGTTAAAAAATTTAGCCTTGATACGGATCGTTATGAGGCGTTCGCTCACATGCCGAAACCTTAGGACTTTTTGCCTTAGTCCTCCTCGAACAACAAATCCGCATCCAAACAGTCGTTGCCCTCTCTCCCTATAGTAGTCGCCGTAGTAAATATCGCAGTTTTTCATCCGCTTTATACCCGGTCCATTCCATCGCATTTGCTGGATGGCGGTTATGTCCGCTTTATAGCGGTCTAGGGCGTCCGCAAGTTGTTCGGATGCACGTGGCCTGTTTAGGGACCTAACATTCCACGTACAAAGCCGAAGATCATTGTCCTTTTTTCGTTTTTTGCAAGGGTCGTCAACATAAATCCGGTCTGTTATATCCGAGGCTTGTGTTTGTTCGGAGTTTTTTTTTTTTTTTTACTGGGCCGTAGCCCAACCGACTAATCCTGTTTTTTTTTTTTTGGCGCAGGAGGCTCGCCATTCGCCCTTCCCCGTCTGCAATTTCCGTAGGAAATCTCCAGATGGCACCACGAGGAGGTCGGGATAGGACTTACTAACAGTGCCGCAAGATGTTCGACTGCGGTGGCTCTTCTCGCTTTTTAGCAGGCCAGCATCCGTCGGATAGATGCTACCCCTACGAGGCCTTTGTTAGTCCTTTGCCATCCGAAAAAAGTACATACGAGCCAGAAATTACTGCAACACCCACATTCGACGGGTTAAATTCCAATCAGACCAAAAATTAAGGCGCAAAATCCTTCAATGTCCCAAAGGTAGCAAAAGTTCCTGGTCGTTTGTAAAAAACGTAAAAACTCAACTGTGTCGTCTATACCGACGCTCATCCACAATTACATTCCAGCTGTCACCCCTTTAGACAAAGCTAACCTACTTGCTGCACACTTCGCAGCCAGTTCCAAATATTCTTAAGGACCTCGACATACACAAATCCGCTGGGGGAATCATCTTCCCCCTCCAACTACCGACCCATTGCACTAACGTCCCTTCCTTCCAGCTTAGCGCCAGCTTATGAAATATCTTGAATCACGGAAACTCCTCAATGGCCTACAGTATGGTTTACGTAGCAACAGATCCACTGGTGATTTGATGGCATATCTCGCCGAAAAGTGGAATCGCTCGCTTCACCAGGCAGGTGAAAGCAAAATAGTTGCACTGGATATTTCGAAGGCATGGAGACAGGGTTTGGTATGAAGCCCTTTTTCGGTATCGACGACTCTCTTCTTCTATGGACTAGAAGCTGCCTTTCGAATCGCTCAAGGTAGTTTTGGATGGATTCAAGTCTGACATCTATTTTATAAATGCTGGTATTCCCCAGGGCTCCGTCTTGTCTCCGACACTCTTTGTCATTTTTAGGGTTCCGTACCCAAAGCGTACAACGAACTCTATTACTAAGCCTCCCCAGCGGGACTATCCACCTTGCCGTGGTGCTGGGGCTTACACTGGCCAGGGAAGCCTTGTCAACAACATGGTCTTCGGGCCGGGAACCAAGAGATAGTCAACCCTATTCCAGTGGTGGTGTGAGCTTTTCAAAACCGTGCCAAAGGATGAAAGGTTGGAGGGTTTATTTTCAACCGCTAACGAGCTCCCTTAGGTGCACAGGCGAGGCCTAAGGTATTCAAATGCCTTAATCCGATATTCGGCGGCTCTGTTGGAGTGGACCCATATTTCCGGCCGTACTCGTGGGTACACAATTTCAGACACAATTAAAAAAACACAAAAAGGAAACAAAGAGGAAGAGCTCTCTCTCGAGTCGGTGGCAGACGCACTACTTGCCGTGGCCAGTGGCAGAGAGGAAGAGGTCAAACCAAGGGGATCCGGCGTGTTAGACGGGAACATCTCCAGCAATTACTCGCTGATTCTGAAGAGACAGCCCAGGAAGGTTTAACACGGAAAAAGGATGCGAAGAGAGCCAAGAAATTAACTCAAGGAAAGCTGAGGCTTAAGGAGTATAAAAAAGCTGTACACCTTAAGCGCTTGCTTGAGGAAAAGGGCATGGATGCAGTGTCTTCCAAGCTCAGGTCTTCGCTATCAAGCAGGCGGCGGACCTGATCAGCAAAGAGAATATCACAGGAAAAAGGATCAGCATCTATGTTGACAGCCAGGCAGCCATTAAGGCTCTTCAGGCAGCATGGATAAGATCAAAACTCGTCAAACTCTGCAAGGAGAAGTTTGAAGAGATATCCAATGTAAATGAGGTGACCCTTTGCTGGGTACCTGGTCATATGAATATCTCCGGAAACGAGAGGGCGGACGAGCTAGCTAGGGTGGGATCAAGTGCTAACATTGCGCAGATCTCAGCTGAGGCTAAAGCGCCACTAAGTGCGCTCTACAGGGAGTTACAGACGGAGCTATTAGTGAAAGCCAATAAGCGATGGTGTCGCTTAGATACATGCGCAACGGCGAGATCGACTTGGCCCGTCTATGATAAAAAAAGAACGGAAAATGTGCTGAAGTTCAATCACGGGAATATTAGACTGGCAGTCGGTGCCCTCACCGGGCACTGCATGCTATCCTACCATGCAGCTCGACTAGGCCAGCCCTACAATGACTTCTGCAGAAGCTGCAGGGGCGAAGAGGAAATTGAATCCTCTGCTGTGCGAATGTCCGGCGCTAGCCCAAAAAAGGAATATATTCCAAGGAAGGTACTTCCTTTCGGGACTAGAAGAGGTAGGTAATATTGGGCTGAACGGATTACTGGGATTCTGTTATCCTCGTCTGGCTGGTTCAGCTCGACGGTAAATGTATAGGTATCAACGGATTAAACAAAACAAGTGGGCACAATGGACTCAACGTAGTCTACGTGAGCCTTGACTTTCCGTCAATAGGGCACCCATATACCTAACCTAACCCACCATTACTAAGCCTACGCTAAGCCTACTAAGACTACGTATGTGTGTTGCTCAATGTGTGTTGCTCAATTGGAACGACTGTTGGCCAACTACGAGCTCTGGCTATAAAGCCAGTGCAGAAGCCTGTAGGGATGAAGACGGACAACTAGTAGTAGAGTCACAGTCGATGCTGAGATTATGGAAGTAACACTAATGTAGACTGTTCAACGGCGATGAAATGAAGCCGAGCTATTTAAAGCGGAAGGAGGTGATTTGGTACAGCCTCCGAGTGGCCCCTCCTGGATAGCTGACCAGGCACCCGCCGGACTGTGAACTAATGTGTGCAGCGATCAGCCCGTTGTTCCTGGGGTAAAAGGAACCTGGCCCTCCAGGCTGGGGGTTGTGCCTATCCCTATCACGGAGAAACCATCTTGTTACGTAACGACAACAAGCCTAGGATACGGACGATTTCAACGTTGACGATCCCTGCAAAGGCAATAAGGATCTACGAGTCTGTTAAGGGACCTCACATTCCAGGTGCGGGCAATAAATTGGAAACAACCCTGTACTGCTACAATGCAGACATTACCGCGCTCCAAGAAGTGCGATGGGATGGACCAGGCAAAAAACGAATGAAAAGCTGTGATAAAAACATGCAACGCTTATTTGGGTGCGAATTTGTTATTCGAGGCAGACTTCGAGGCAGACTCAAGCGTACACTGGGGAATATCACCCTAATATGCGTGCACGCCCCCACGGAAGAAAAAGATGATCGACTAAAGGATTCGAGTCGATTCCCCCATCTCAATATCTACAAGGGTATCTGGCGGTCTCCTGATCAATCGAACGCCAACCAGATTGATCAAATAGCGATCGGCGCCAGACACTCCTCCAGTATTCTCGACGTACGAAACTTCCGAGGAGCCAACGTCGACTTGGACCACTACCTTGTTGTAGTCAAGGTACGAATAAGGATATCAACAATGCTTAGGAGTCGAGTAGAACAACGTCTCTTGCGATTGACGCGGAAAGCTACACTCGCAAGAGACTGCCAGAATCTTTGCCGATCGTGTCTCCTTCAAGCTCTCTTAAAATCCGCCCACAATAGAGCAGGAATGGGCGAATTCACAGAGCGCCGTCATAGACGCTGCCATCACCTAGAAACTCCTGGTTCGATTAACAATGCAAAAAAACCCATGCAGCCAAACAAGAGGTATATAAAGCCACGCTGCAACGACCAACGAGAGCTGCTCACGAAATCTATGAGCAGAAGAGAAGAGAGGAGAACACGCTTCTCAGAAAAAAGAAAAGGGAATACGCTAAGCGTGAGATCGAGGAGATGGAGAGATGCTTCCGCAGGAATGACGTCCGGAAGTTTTGCAATAAGCCAGAGCGGAGGCCTGCAGGAATGAAAATGAAGGACTGGTAGTGGAATCACAGTTGATGCTGAGGGTTTGACAAGACCTCTTCTGCAGACTGTATAACGACGATAACAGACAAGATACCGCTGTCAGGCAGAACGATCCATTCGTAATGGACGACGATGTAAGAGAATTCCGTCCCCCCGACCTAAACGAAGTCAAAATAGCGATATCGAGACTTAAGTCTAATAAAGTCGCGGGCGCAGACGGCCTGTCTGCTGAGCTTCTTAAGGCGGCTGGAGATTTGCAAGGTATGGCCGGAGGAAAGCATGCCCGATGAATAGAATCTCAGCATCGTTTGCCCGGTCTATAAGAAAGGAGACCCCTATAACTGCGCCAACTATAGGGGAATAAGTCTCCCTAACATCGCATATCAGATCTTCTCTGCCGTATTGTGTAAACGCCTGACCCTGATCGGCTCTTATCAGTGTGGTTTCAGGCCAGGTAAATCCACAATAGACCAAATATTTAGGCTACGGCAGATTTTGGAGAAGACTCAGGAATACCAAATCGACACTCACCACCTCATCGTCGATTTCAAGGCTGCATATGACAGCGTGTATAGAGATGAGCTATACAGCGCCATGTTTAGTTTTAACAACCCTGCCAAACTCGTCCGACTGCACAGGATGACAATGGAGAACTCTCGCTGCTCCATTAAGGTCGGTAATGAACAAACCGAGACCTTTGGTGTAAAAAAAAGGACTTAGACAAGGTGACCCGCTCTCATGCACATTTTTCAACATCGTGCTTGAAAAGATCGTGCAAGAGTCGCTGGCCAACGCTGGAGTCGCTGGAGACGTCAATGAGGCCCTTCTAAGCATTGAGGTAGAAGCGACTAAGATGTGTCTCAAGGTTAATGAGGGTAAAACCAAATATCTGCTTTCATCAAAAAGAGACGGGCAACACAGACTTATTGGCCAGAACGTCACCATAGTAATTTGAAGTGGTCATGACACATTGACTTGAGAATATGAGTGCTCTTGGTCCGCGGGAGTGCGTTGACCCCTACCACGCTACGTGGTCTTCCCCTATCCACCACCATTGAAGAGATAACTACGATATCTAACCGATAGCTGGCAGCTTTCTCAACCAGCTCGAGATACTTCCCTGTAAGCGATGAGACGTTCCATGTGCCCATCCTAAGTCGATACCGTTGTCCGTTGCCTTTTACTCCGCCCATGCACTGGTTAGTGCTCGACCGGCCACCAGACGCTCGCATACTGCCACCATTTAGGCCTGTCTCCGAATTGGGCCTTGGTACACCAGGGTAGGCAATTTCCGATGCCGGTCTTCTTTTCGTCATTATTGGGGTTTGCGCTTCGTTAGCCAGGTTTGGGCCGTAAGATAAAATTCGCATACCCTAAACCTGTTGCCCGCCTCACACCACGAGAAGGGCAGCTGCAAGGAGGGCATGCAATCGATTTAGGTTAGGTTAGGTAAGTGGGCGCCCTATTGATGAAAAGCCAAGGCTCACCTAGACTACGTGGAGTCCATTGTGCCCAATTAATTTTTAACCCGTAGAAACCTAGACGCGCATGGACATCAACGCTCCAGCTAAGAGGATCTTCGACTCCGAGCCTCCTGGTTCGAGAAGAAGAGGAAGACCGAACCTCCGGTATAAAGACCAAGTAATCACGGATGTAAGACAACATGGTCTTGATATAATTGAAAGCAGCGTCAAGGATGGAAGGCAGCTATAGCTCAGGCTCAGATCCTCCATGGATCGCTACCCTGATAAGTAAGTAAGTAAGAAACGTAGGCATTTTCCGTTGAGCTGAACCATCCAGACGAGGAGAAGAATCCTAGTATTCGTTTCAGGCTATTGTTACTAACCTCCTCCAGTCCCGAAGGTAATGGTCTTCCTAGGAATCCTCTTCTTCTTAGTGGGCGCTACAGTTCGGGATGAATCTGGGCCTCAACCAACATGCCCCTCCATCTAGAACGATATTTTGCTAGCCTTTTCCATTGCCGCACACCCAGTTGGCTGAGGTCCCCTTCCACCTGTGTGCGCCATCTTAAGTGCGGCCGTCCTCTGCTTCTTCACCCCTCGGGGTTGGATTCAAAGACTCTACGAGCTGGAGCTGTGGTGTCCATTCGCTCTACATGGTCCTGCCATTTTAGGCGTTGAATCCGTAGACGCCAGACTAGGCTCATGTCGCTGTACAGCCGGTAAAGTTCGTGGTTGAATCTTCTCTTCCATTCTCCCATCTGCGTTTATAGGCCCAAAAATCACGCACAAAATCTTTCTCTCGAACCGACCAAGGACCTCCTCATCCGCTTTAGATAGTGTCAATGCTTCTGCGCCGTACAACAGGACCGGGATTATAAGGGTCTTATATAGTCGGTTATAGTCAACTTTGTCGTTCGGGAGAGGGCTCTATTACTCAATTGCCTCCTGAGCCCAAAGAGACAGCGGTTGGCAAGAGTGATTCTGCGTTTGATTTCGGAAGTGATGTCGTTGTTCCAGGTCACTGCGGAGCCAAGGTAGACGAAGTCCTTAACTACCTCGAACTTATATCTGCCAATACAAACGTTCTGGCCAAGACGTCGATGGTGAGCGTCCTTTTTTGATGACAGCATATGTTTAGTTTTGTCCTCGTTTACTGCCGAACCAATTTTCGCCGCCTCCATCTCAATACTCGCAAGCGCCTCATTGGCATCTCGCTGTGATCTACCTATTATGTCATTATCGTCGGCGTATGCAAGGAGTTGCGAGGATTTGAAATAGATTGTGCCTCTTGTATTGGCCAGTGATTTTTGCACACTCATTTCCAATATGATGTTAAAGAAATCACACTACAGCGCATCGACCTGCCTAAATCCTTTTTTGACATCAAAACTATCGGTAAGGTGTTCACCGATTCGGATGGAGCAGCGAGCATTCTCCAAAGTCATCCTGCATAGTCTGACGAGTTTAGCAGGTATGTCAAAGGTAGACATAGCGTTGTATAGCTCGTCTCTAATTACGCTATCGTATGCGGCTTCGAAGTCGATAAATAGGTGTCGACTTGAAATTCATTGGTTTTTTCCAGGATCTGCCGTAGTGTGAAGATTTGGTCGATGGTGGACTTCCCTGGCCTGAATCCGCACTGATAAGGACCTATCAGCTTATTTACGAAAGGCTTCAGGCGTTCCCACAAAACGGCGGAGAAGATTTTATAGGCGATGTTAAGGAAGCTTATTCCTCTATAGTTGGCCCAAACAGAGGGGTCTCCTTTTTTGTGGATCGGGCATGCGATGCTGAGACTCCATTCCTCGGGCATGGTTTCCTCTGACCATATCTTACAAATGAGCTGGTGCGTGCTCCTAACCAGGTCATCCTCAGCTGCCTTGAAGAGCTCAGCAGACAGTCTGTCTGCTCCAGCAGCTTTATTCGACTTGAGTTTCGATATTGCAATCTTAACTTCGTCGAGGTCAGGGGGACGGAAGTCTCTGCGGTCTTCGTTGATTAGAAATGGATCATTCTGCCTGACAGCGGTATATTGACTAACATCGCCGTTGTACAGTCGGTAAAAGTGGTCTTTCCATATTCTCAGCATCGACTGCGATTCTACTACTAGGTGTCCGTTCTCATCCCTGCAGGCTTCCGTTCTGGCTTTATAACCTTGGCATGTTCGTTTTATCTGCTGATAAAACTTTCGAACGTCACGCCTGCAGTGACACCTCTCCAAATCCTCAATCGCGCGCTTCTCGTGCTCTTTCTTCTTTCTTCTAAGAGGCTTATGCTCCTCCCTCCTTTTTAAATCGTAGAGCTCACGAGCTGCTCTTGTTCTTTTA
Source organism: Eumerus sabulonum (assembly GCA_951905685.1). NCBI lineage: Eukaryota > Metazoa > Arthropoda > Insecta > Diptera > Syrphidae > Eumerus > Eumerus sabulonum. Next base: position 238,539,303 of record OX645060.1, read on the forward strand.
TGCGGCGAGGCCTTATATGAATCCTTCTGCACTCGTCATCGAACCAGGTGTTTCTTCGTGGTGGTGCTTTGAAACCCAAAACATCGGATGCAGAGCTTTTCAGGGCTTGTTTGCAAGGGCTCCACTGCTGTTCTATTGATAGTGTGGAAGATTCAGGTGTATTGGAGAGCTTAAGGGAGACGCGATTGGTAAAAGCACGCGCGGTTTCTGGCGATAGTAGCTTTCCGACGTCATAACTTTGTATTCTTACTCTACTCCGTTGCGTTCGTGATATCCGTAAGCGCATCTTGGCTACTACAAGATAGTGGTCCGAGTCGATGTTAGCCCCTCGGAAAGTTCGAACATCAAGAATAGTGGAGGAGTGTCTGACGTCGATCGCGATGTGATCAATCTGGTTGGTAGTCGATTGATCAGAAAACCGCCAGATTGGCTAGAAGGAGATTTCGCCCCGTAGCAAGATCAATCAGCCTGTGTCCGTTATCGGAGGTGGTGTCGTGTAGGCTATGTTTGCCGATGACTCGTTCAAATATGCTTTCCTTACCCAGCTTAGCATTGAAGTTTCATAGTACAATTTTGATGTCACAGCTGGGACATTGGGCATACGTCCTGTCTTGGAGGTCGTAGAACTCATCTTTGGCGGAGTCATCCTTGTCTTCCGTGAGGGCGTGGACGCAGATCCGGCTGATGTTAAAAAATTTAGCCTGATACGGATCGTTATGAGGCGTTCGCTCACATGCCGAAACCTTAGGACTTTTTGCCTTAGTCCACCTCGAACAACAAATCCGCATCCAAACAATCGTTGCCCTCTCTCCCTATAGCAGTCGCCGTAGTAAATATCGCAGTTTTTCGTCCGCTTTATACCCGGTCCATTCCATCGCATTTGCTGGATGGCGGTTATGTCCGCTTTATAGCGGTCTAGGGCGTCCGCAAGTTGTTCGGATGCACGTGGCCTGTTTGGGGACCTAACATTCCACGTACAAAGCCGAAGATCATTATTCTTTTTATGTCGTCAACATAAATCCGGTCCGTTATATCCGAGGCTTGTGGTTGTTTCGGAGTTTGTGGTTTTTTATGGTTACGGCTTACTAGGCCGTAGCCCAACTGTTTTTTGGCGCGCTCCCTCAGCTTACCTTGAGTCAATTTCTTGGTCTTCTTGGCATCTTTTTTCCGTGTCACACCTTCCTGGGCTGTCTCTTCAGAATCAGCGAGTAATTCCTCCTCTAATTCTTTGGAGATGTCCTCGTCTAACACGCTGGATCCCCTTACTTTGGCCTCTTCCTCTCTGCCAGTGGCCACGGCATATAGTGCGTCTGCCAACGACTCGAGAGAGAGCTCTTCCTTTTTGCTTTCTTGTTAACTTCCCAGTGAGGACGCCATGGCGCAGTGGTTAGTGTATTGGACTCTGACGCACGATGAGCGAGTTCGGATCCCGATAACACCGACGCCATCCAATGTTTATTTCGCGGCGTTCCTCCTCGGCGGGATACTGGCTAAGCCCCCCGTAGTATACTTGCCGTGAGAAAGCTTCTCGACTCACGCCGTTCGGAATCGGCATTAAACTGTGTGAGGAATAAATCACACACAACATGGGTGATTGAGAGAAGCTTGGCTCTGGTCCTTCATGGGCTGTCAAAGATGAAAGTTAATGTAATGGGGCCGATTTTGCGAATTCCAAATTTTGACATATCTCCACGTTTGAAGGTCACCAGAATCCGAATCCTGTGTGTGTATGTACCTATGTGCGCATGTGCGTTTCGGAATTTCCCGCTCGTTTATCTCGAGAATCAAAAATGGTATTGACATAAGATTGGGTTCATTACACGCGTAATTACGCAACTTAGTACTGAATAAGAAATTAAATAGCTAAAAAAATAAACAACACGCGGTGTTCCCAAGCGGTCGCCCATCTACCTACTGACCGCACCCGATGCTGGTTGATCGCGGTGATCGGACGAGAACCGATACATTACCCATTATTCGTCTAAGAAAAACAAAAAGGTATTATAATCGGTCTATTTGTTCAGGAGCTACGATGCCACAGACAGACACAAAGACACCTCAAACTTATAACAACAACCCCTTTGGGAAGTTAGTCGTGTGGGCCTTACGGGTCGCACCTAGACCACATTTTTCTTTATTTGTAATTGTGTTGCGAGATTTTGTACCCACGAGTACGGCCGAAAATATAGGTCCACTCCGACAGAGCCGCCGAATATCGGAGTAAGGCATTTGAATACCTTAGGATTCATAACTTGCAGGATATACATAACTTACAGCTAACCTAACTAACCTAATTAACTTACTACTACCTAATCTATATTCAGCAATTGGCCTTTTATATAACGTTTTTTTATGACGCTAGGCCCAAGGGATTCAGCGACGGAGACTGTACAAGCCCCCAGAAACGTTGCGTTTGTCGAGCAGCGTCTGCTCGATTCCGATCTGACATTGCCATACTGAAACGGAGTCGCCCCGGCTCACGGAGTGCTACATCCCGTTCGTAAGATAAGCTCTTTTCCACAGGCCTTCGGGTTACGTGGAAGATTAACGGAATTGCCGGTTTGTCCTGTATCAGTTCGCGGTTGTCGTAATGTAAGAACGCTTCTGGGGGAACAAAGCCGCTAAGACGGGCTCTCTCGTGATATAACTCATTTGGGTAATAAGCCCCAGATATCAAGTTATTGGTCGAAGTCATCGCCCTTGCAACGTGACTTCGAATCAATTTGATCAAAAAGTTGTCAATCCTAATAATGTTGGCTCTATTGTATAGGACCTCGTTGGGATAGTATTTTATGTACTCGGATTCTGGTGTTCTGTGCAATGAGAGACAGGTCCTTAGACATTGTCTCTCAAACACTCGAATCCTTTCCATCAGGCTTGCACTCACATTGAACCAAACGGGACATCCATAGGCGATCATGGGCCTGGTTAAAGCCATGTAACAGATTATTTTGACTTTCTTATCAAGTTGGCTGCTATGAAACAGCCATCTTAACAGAGTGAAAGCTCCCCGAGCCCTGGCCAAAGCAACATCTACATGTTTATTAAAATACAGATATTGATCCAACCAGATACCGAGGTATCTGACTACATTTTGGTTCGCCAGTGGACGCCCATCCGGACCAGTGATGGAGAATTTTCGCCAGTTTTTCCTGGTATCCCTAGAGGCCCCTGACAATGGCGTTCTAAACAAAATAGTTTACGATTTTTGGAAGTTGATTTTCAGTTTCCAGTCATTACAAAACGTTTGAATTTTTTCGAAGTCACGTTGCAAGAGAGTAACTATGACGTCAATCGTTGGACCTGTTCTATACGCGACTAGGTCGTCTGCGTATGCTATCGAGTGATGAAGCGAAGCTATCAGACCACTGACGTAAATGTTGAAAAGGATCGGCGAGTTCACCGTGCCTTGTTGTAGACCATTTTTGATATCAAATGTTTGAGAAGAAGTCACGTTGGCAATTTTTACAACGAACTTTCTTCCCATTAACATATCATAGATCATATACAGCAGTGGTTTACTTATGCCTAGCTGGTTAGGCCTGTAGTAAAGTCCCTCTAACCATACGGTGTCGAAGGCTTTTTCCAAGTCAACCAGGCAGGCACCTGTGCATTGGTTCTTGCATCTGTTCCATTGGATATCCGACACGAGTTTCGACGCTGCATGAATAGTACCATGCGCCGCCCTGAAACCGAATCGGTTATCCGGAATAATGTCTTTGTCCTCAACCCATTTTGAAAGGGCTCTGTGAATCATCTTCTCGAATACCTTGCTGATGCTCGGAAGGAGACTTATCGACCGGAGATTTGCCGGGTTGGACGAATCTTTTCCTTTCTTGGGGATGGGCTGCACCACCGCTGTTTTCCAACGCACCGGATAATATGCATTATTCAGCGCGTTGTTAAACAGGATAGTGTATGCCTCTATAGCCATCGGTGGAAGGTGTCTAAGTACAATATTAGAGATTCCGTCGATGCCTGCGGATTTCTTCTTTCTCAGAGATTCGAAGATCGTTTGAAGCTCTACCGTCGATACAAAAGGGGGGGTTAAGCCCATCGTTGGCGACGACATTGTTTGCCGTGAAATCGTCCCTGAGCCTGGTGAAACCATTGTTCTCGGCTCGCCAATGTTCGATGTCATTTCGGAGATCGAAGTGGTGGAGCAGAGCCCTGTTCTCCAGGTCGTGGTTCGGGCGAATGTTCTCATTCACCTTATACACTTTCTGAAAGACAGCCCCCACTGTTGCCACTTTCTCCTGTGGATCTTCGATCACAAAGAAGTCGTTATCCAGAACAGCATCTTCTGGATCTATGCTCACGGTTCGTAAGATTCGTTCATTGTCTGGCGTCTTCAGAAGCTTCAAATTTGGAATGTCGTTTTGATTATTTCTCCGAAAAATTTGATTTATTTGCGGGAACATATTCGGGTTGTTGGACTTCACATCCCGAATTCGGTTGTTCCAGTACGAACTTACAGAAATTCTGTAATTCTCCGTAATCAATTGCTGGAGGTTTTTAATCAAAGATTTCAGTGTCCTGATCTCTGGATCATGTCTATCAGTAAACCGTCTGTACAAGAGTTTGAGTCTTAACAGGAGTCTACTTTTCTGTCTGTGAAGTGCTTCCATGGTCGCGTTTCGGTACACGTCCGTGGTATCGTAATGCCGTTGGCGTGGTATCGTTCTGTCCATCGTTTGTTTGATTGTCACGTCCATATTGTCAAGATACCCATCAATTTCATGATTTGATAGGTTTCTGTTAGATGGTGGAAGGGAGGCACTCGAAGTGAGTGCGTTTGTCAGGGATCTGGTGAAGCGTGGCCAATGCACTCTACTATAATCGTAAAGATGCGTTTGCGCATACTCCCCCAATTCCTTGAATTCGTCTGGTATTTCGATTACGGCTCCAAAGCCGCAATGGTCACTGTCGTATGCCAAGGTCCGTAGGCAGTTAGTAGACCGTTCGTTTGTATCTGTCAGGCTCAGTCGTGAGTCGAGTAGCATGAGATCCAGATAGGAGCCACTCCTTGGGAATGACGGACTTTCTGTTGCCAGTAGTTTGAGCTTATACTCAATACTGTGTTGGTTGCACCAATGACTTAAGAGGTTGCCTTTAGTGTTGGATGATGTGTTACCCCAGTCGGCGTGTTTGGCATTTAAATCTCCTGTTAAAAGATAAAAGTTCTCATCCGAGCTTAAGCGCAGAGAACGAAAAAGCGATTCGAGCTCTGCGATAAAGACTGTAGGTTGAGGGGTTTCAGGTGCATAGGCCGATGCTATGTATATCCTCTTTCCATTTCGATAGGGAATACACACAATACAAGCCTCTAGCACCTGGAACCTCCGCACTTCACGGCTATAAATGACCTTATGACGAATATCTTTTTTAATAAAGATCGCAACTCCTCCACCTTGAGTGGCGTTGGGTCGATCTCTTCTTATTATGTTGTAGGACTTGTGTCGAATTTTGGGCCTCTGGTTTAGCTTAGTTTCGCTAGCCAGAAACACACCAGGCCTTTCGTCCTTCATCAAGTTGAAGAGCGCGGCTCTTCGTTCGATCCTAATTAGTGAGTTGACGTTCACTTACTTACTTACTTAGGTGGCGCTACAGTCCGTGGTGAACCTGGGCCTCAACCAACAAGCGTCTCCAACCGGCAAGGTCTTTGGCCACCTGTTTCCAGTGCCGCACGCCCAGTTGGTTGAGGTCCCCTTCCACCTGCGTGCGCCACCGCTGAGGCGGCCGTCCTCTGCAGCGCCTTCCTTCCGGAGTGGATTCGAAGACTTTTCGGGTCGGAGCTGTATCTTCCATGCGCTCTACATGGCCTAGCCACCTTAGACGCTGTATCCGTAGACGTCGTATCAGGCCGATGTCGCTGTACAACTCGTACAGTTCTTCGTTATATCTTCTCCTCCATACACCGTTTGAACAAACGGGACCGTAGATAGTGCGCAGAATTTTCCTCTCGAAACGACCAAGGGCATCTTCATCCGCTTTTGTTAAGGTCCAAGCCTCTGCGCCGTAAAGGAGGACGGGGATGATCAAGGTCTTATATAATGTCACCATGGTTTTCCAAGAGAGGGCTCTACTTCTCAATTGCCTCTTGAGCCCAAAGAAACAGCGGTTGGCAAGAATGATTCTGCGTTTTATCTCAGCGCTGGTGTTGTTGTCGCTGATCATCAGTGAGCCAAGGTAGACGAATTCCTTGACCACTTCAAAGTTATATCCGCCCATGGTGACGTTCTGGCCAATACGTCGGTGTTGTCCGTCTCTTTTAGATGAAAGCAGATATTTGGTTTTACCCTCATTAAGCTTGAGACCCATCTTAGCCGCTTCTACCTCAAAGCTCACGAAAGCCTCATTGACGTCTTGCTGTTTTCGTCCAATTACGTCAATATCGTCGGCGTACGCAAGCAATTGCGTAGACTTGAAATAAATCGTACCTCTTGTGTTGGCCAGTGACTCTTGCACGATGTTGAAAAAGTTGCACGACAGCGCGTCGCCCTGCCTAAATCCTTTTTTAACATCAAAGGTCTCGGTTTGCTCATTACCGACCTTAATGGAGCAGCGAGAATTCTCCATTGTCATCCTGCACAGTCGGACGAGTTTGACAGGGATGTTGAAACTAGACATGGCTTTGTACAGCTTCGTCTCTATATACGCTGTCATACGCGGCCTTGAAATCGACGAAGAGGTGGTGAGTGTCGATTTGGTATTCCTGGGTCTTCTCCAAGATCTGCCGTAGCGTAAATATTTGGTCTATTGTGGACTTACCTGGCCTGAAACCACACTGATAAGAGCCGATCAGGTTATCCACAAACGGTTTCAGGCGTTCACACAATACGGCAGAGAAGATCTTATATGCGATGTTAAGGAGACTTATTCCCCTATAGTTGGCGCAGTTATAGGGGTCTCCTTCCTTATGGACCGGGCAAACGATGCTGAGATTCCATTCGTCGGGCATGCTTTCCTCCGACCATACCTTGCAATGAGATGTTGCATGCACCTTACCAGCTCATCTCCAGCCGCCTTAAAAAGCTCAGCAGACAGGCCGTCTGCGCCAGCGGCTTTATTAGACTTAAGTCTTGATATCGCTATTTTGACTTCGTCTAGGTCGGGTGGACTGAATTCTGTTACTTCGTGGTCCATTGCGAATGGCTCGTTCTGCCTGACAGCGGTATCTTGTCTATCATCGCCGTTATACAGTCTGCAGAAGTGGTCTTTCCAAATCCTCAGCATCGACTGCGACTCTACTACCAGTTCTCCATTTTCATCCCTGCAGGCCGCCACTCTGGCTTTGTAGCCATGGCATGTTCGTTTTACCTTGTTGTAAAACTTACGGGCGTCATTCCTGCGGAAGCATCTCTCCATCTCCTCGATCTCACGCTTTCCGCGCTCTCTCTTCTTTCTTCTGAAAAGCGTGTGTTCCTCTCTTCTCTTCTGCTCATAGATTTCGCGAGCAGCTCTCGTCCGTCGTTGCAGCATGGCTTTATATGCCTCTTGTTTTGCTGCATGGGCTTGTTCGCATTGTAAGTTGACGTTCACTGCCAGGATCTTAAGAGGTCTCTCGTTTAACGTGCCCATTACTTACTTACTTACTTACTTATCAGGCCTGCGATCCATGGAGGATCTGAGCCTGAGCCATAGCTGCCTTCCATCCTTGACGGTCCCGGGCACGCTGCTTCCAGTTGTCAAGACCAAGATGTCTTACATCCGCGATTACTTGGTCTTTATACCGGAGGTTCGGTCTTCCTCTTCTTCTCGAACCAGGAGGCTCGGAGTCGAAGACCCTCTTAGCTGGAGCGTTGATGTCCATGCGCTCGATGTGGCCTAGCCAGTGTAGTCGACGGGTCCTTGCCTTCCGGACTACATCCACATCTTGGTACAGCTCGTAGAGTTCGCGGTTGTGTCTTCTTCTCCATTCACCTTCCTCACAGACAGGACCAAATATCCGGCGCAGAATTTTTCTTTCGAAAGAACCCAAAATCAGCTCCGCTGTCCTGCTTATCGTCCAGCTTTCGGCTCCGTACAGCAAGACTGGCAGAATGAGCGTTTTGTAAAGCATGACTTTGGTCTTTCGAGTGAGGAGTTTTGACCCCAGTTGTTTGGACAAGCCGAAGTAGCAGCGGCTGCCAATTGTTATATTTTTTCCCAGGTGGTGAGCGACGGATTGGTTTTTGCTTGACAGCATGTATTTCGTTTTATCCTCATTGATCTTAAGACCAACTCGTTTCGCCTGTTCTTCAATCGCCGTGAATGCTTCCACAATGCCACGGCGAGAACACGCAATGATGTCGATATCATCCGCGTATCCTAGCAGCTGGATGGACTTGTAAAAGATAGTGCCTTCCCTGTTGACGCCTGCCCGTCGCACTATCTGCTCCAGCACCAGGTTGAAGAAGTCACATGACAGCGCATCTCCTTGCCGAAATCCGGTGCATGTTTCGAATGGTTCCGAGGTCCTAGAACCGAGTTGCACGGTGCATCGCGTGTTTTTTAGCGTGGCGCGACACACCTGGATCAGTTTTATCGGGATCCCGAATTCGGCCATCGCCCCAAACAGTGCTTCACGATGAATGCTGTCGTATGCGGCTTTGAAATCGATGAAAAGATGGTGTGTATCGATTCGAAACTCGTTGGTCTTTTCCAGGATTTGTCGAAGTGTGAAAATTTGGTCTATAGTTGATTTGCCGGGCCGGAAGCCGCACTGGTAGCTGCCGATTAGTGCGGTGCAAAATGGTTTTAGACGTTCACACAATACGCTGGACAGGATCTTGTATGCGACATTGAGCAGGGATATACCTCTATAGTTCTTGCAAGAGGTAGGATCGCCTTTTTTGTGGATGGGGCATATAGAGCTGGTATTCCAGTCCTCGGGCATGCTCTCATCTTCCCAAATTCTGCAGATGATCTGGTGCATGCTCCCTACCAGAACATCGCCGCCAGCCTTGAAGAGCTCTGATGGCAAGCCATCTGAGCCTGCGGCCTTGTTGTTCTTCAGCTTCTGAATAGCTGTGCCGACTTCTTCTATGCTGGGTGGGAGGACTACTTCAGCGGCTGAAGTTGGGATTTCCTCAGTCCCTACCACTCTCTCTTGGTCATGCTCGTTAAGCAGCTGCTGGAAGTGCTGCTTAAATACATCCACTATTCCCTGCGGGTCGGTGACAAGATTACCCTCGCAGTTTCGAAGAGCCAGGGTGTCCTTTTTGAAGCCTCCTGCAAGGCCTTTGGCTTTCTTGTAAAAAGCTCGTATTTTATGTCTATCCCTAGACTCCTCGATATCCTTGAGCTGGGAGGCTGCGAAGATTCTTTTCTTTTGTCGCAGTAGTTTCTTCTCTTCCCTTCTTCTGGCTCGGTACTCTTCTCGCGCTGCCCTGGTTTTCCTCTGCAGCGCCTTTTGGTACGCCTCGTCGGTTGCTGCCTTTTTCTGCTCACACTCGCCATCATACCACGGGTTTCTTGTCGGGGGTGGTAGGTATCCTAAGGTGGTTTCGGCTACTTCCTGAATGGCTGAGCGGCAATGCAGCCACATATTATTGGCATTTGTGTTCGACGTAGGCATACCGTAGAGTCTTTCGCTCAGCTGCTCCCTGTAGACTCTGGCAACCTCCGGTGTGCTCAGGCGCCCAATGTCGAACCTCCTCCTGATGGGCTGGTGCAGCTTTCTGACATTGGACAGTCGAGCTCTGAATCTTGCTGCTACGAGGAAGTGGTCAGAGTCGACATTTGCCCCTCTGAATGTTCGCACATCCAGGATGTTTGACGCGTGCCTTGCGTCAATGAGCACATGGTCGATTTGGTTGGCGGTTCGACCGTCCGGAGATCGCCAGGTTGCTGTGTGGATTCGCTTGCAAGGGAATCTTGTGCTACTTATCACCGCATTACGAGCTGTCGCAAAGTCAGCGAGTCGGAAGCCGTTATCTGTTGTTGTATCGTGGAGGCTGTGCTTTCCGATCACTCCGCCAAGGGTGTTTTCCTTTCCGATTTTGGCGTTGAAGTCCCCAAGCACGATTTTTACATCGTACTCCGGACAAGCTCGTAGGCGTTGTCCAGGAGGTCATAGAAGTCCTCCTTGATAGGGTCTTCAGCCTCGTCGGTAGGGGCGTGTGCACATATAAGGCTGATGTTATAAAATCTGCCTCTGATGCGGATCACAGCCAGGCGATCACTTATAGGTTTAAAGTCGATGACCTTCGACCTTAACCGCTTTCCCACGACGAATCCGCATCCCAGTAAGTGCAACCTTTTGTGACAGCTGTAATAAATGTCGCAATTTTTCTTCCTAATCATACCGTTTCCTATCCAGCGTATTTCCTGGACCGCAGTAACATCCGCCTTGTACTGCGTGAGGATTCCTTCTAGTTTATGAGCAGCTCCGGGAGTGTACAGGGTTCTGACATTCCAGGAGCATACTCGCAAATCGTGTTCCTTTTTCGTGCGTTGTCGTCGTCGAGTATCCGTCCGTATATCCGAGGCATCTTGCTCATTCATAACTTTGGGTTTTTTTACGTGGGCGGATTGTTAGCCCGCCGCACAACCGCCATTCTGGTCGGGGTTTTCTTCGCTGCATACGTTTGTTCACCTCCCAACGGTTGTTGAAGAGGCTATCCAGAGGGCGCCGCGAGGAGGCCGTATGTCAACTTGACCCGGGCATTTAAACAGGGATCGTTGCTGGCATCTCGCCAGGTTGAGAGCAATCAACAACTTTACCCTGTATGTCCGAGCCCATGCCCTCCCGTGCCCATTTCGATTGGAAATGGGCTGGGCCCGGCAGAAGCGAGTAGAGTCGGTCTACCCGGGTCGCCTGTTCCTGTAGCTGCTGTTGAAGTTGGCCGATTTGCCTCTGAATAGAGGACAATATCGAACGCAAGTCCAACTCTGTGCACCTAAGGGAGCTCGTTAGCGGTTGGAAATAAACCCTCCAATCTTTCATCCTTCGGCACGGTTTCAAATAGCTCATACCACCACTGGAATAGGGTTGACTTAGTCTTGGCTCCCGCCCTGGAGACCACATTGTTGACAGGGCTTCCCGGGCCAGTATAAGCCCCAGCGCCACGCCTAGGAATGCCCGTTCTAATATACAAATTGGAGATCAACCAGACAAGAACAGCATTTTGTGAGTTCGATATTTACTTTATTATAATATAAAATATTATATACAACAAAAGAAACTCTGATTTTCCCTTTAGCATTACTGTCATCGTTAATCGTTTCTTTTATAATTTTATTTATTTAATGAATACTATTAGCTTGAACGTGAAGATGCACATCACATCTTCATCTGCCTCCTCTTCTCGCGGGCATGAGAATTTATTTAACGTTCAACTTAGGTACAAAACAAAAATTCAAATTAAAAGGAAAAACTAAGCAAATAGGTACCTAGATGTAAGGAAAGAGAATAATATTCGTAATATCAGCGTTGCCACGATAGTTCTGCTTTACTCTGATTCTAGTTGAACTATCGACCTAAACCCAATTTGTTTCATATGAATTTACAAGTAATTGATTAAGGATGTACGTTACTCGATATATGTTTATAGTTTTAATGGTACTCTTAGGGTTAGAATTCGTCTAGGACGTCTGTAGGGTGGAGTGAAGGATTGAAAGCACCGGAAAGGAGACGGGGAAATAAATGGAAAAGCCAAAAGAAAAAGTTCGCGGTTATTTGTAGAGAAACGTTTACCTCGCGGTTTCTCGTTTTGTTTTAATTAATTTACTTAGTGTAGCATTTACTTGTTTTTTTGTATAATCATCATTACAATCATCTCGTACTGACGCTCCGGATTGAGCTTATTAGCATTGACAATTATCCGAGTTTCTGAGACGGTTATTTCGGTCGGCATTAAGGCGAATCTGATCTGGGAATTCATTGTAGAGTTCGACCTGAAATGAAATGTGCTCACTTGTGGCCTAGGAATACATAAATCGTTTGTTCGTGTACATACCTCAGCTTCTTGAGCTAAAGCATTCTTGGCGATCGTTTGGAACGCTAACTCAACATTGATACCTTCCTTCGCCGACGTCTCATAGTATGGAATATCATTCTTCGACTGACACCATTGCTGAGCCCGTCTGTTCGATACCTGTAGTTATACGCCCGAGTCGAATTAACGTTCTTCGTTAGCACAAATATGTATGCTTGTGACTTACTTGACGATTCTCTAAGTCGACCTTATTACCAAGTACGACAAATGGAAAATGCTCCGGATCCCGGGGACTGGCTTGAATCAAGAATTCATCTCGCCACGAGTCGAGATTTTTAAAGGAATTCGGCGCGGTTACATCATAGACAAGTACACAACAATCAGCTCCACGATAGAAGGCAACACCCAGCGATTGAAAACGCTCCTGTCCGGCTGTGTCCCAGATCTACAAAGCAAAAGATCATATTCGCTTATCAGCTACTAATGATGATGTAGTAGTACGCAACAAACCAACCTGCATTGTAACAACACGATCATCAACGACGACTTCTTTCGTTAGGAAATCGGCTCCAATTGTTGCTTTGTATTGATTCGAGAATCGTTTATTTACATATTGATTCATGAGGGATGTTTTGCCAACGCTACTATCGCCCAAAATGATGACTTTCAACAAAGATTTCTTTCTTGTTGCCATTGTTTACACCACACAAGTTGTACAAACTGAAAAAGACAAATGAAAACTTAGATACATGTATCTATCTGTTGGGACAACAGCAAATTTATCATAGAAAAGCACACATCAGAACAACATTCGCTCGATCAGTAGTCAGTTTTGTAGGTCAAAATCTCTGAAGCGACACGAGTACGCCGCTATTCATTTGCAATCTTCAATGATAGCTTCTTTGCATCCGATTGCACACTGGAATGTTCATGCATCCAACACCGCGACCATATGATTGATACTTCCTCAAGTTGTTTGCTTTGTTATCTATAGTTTGCTTGTCTCCCACCAATACCAAGGCGCGCTCGGTTCGTCCATGACTCATTACGATTGTGAAGCACCCTCTGGACAATCAATTCGGGGATCGACATGTTATGAACAATCTACTGGTTACCCTCCCATTTTATGGATAAGTAGAAAGAAAATCAATAGAAAAGGAAACATCTTTCTCCAACTTATTCCAATTGCTCCTTCGTGACTAATTACATTTTCCATGTCGTCCAGACACGGACAGACGACCAGTTCCGCGAGCGAACAAGACCAAACAACAAGAGAAAACACATTCCTGACGTAAGCCGTGACGTCGGGTTTTCTACTTGCCTCGCGTAAAACGCAATTGTTCAGCTCCGGACTGCTGATCATTCGATAAATATGATTTCAAACCAACGAAATTCAATTTGATTCGACGCACTTTACTGTCTATTTATCAACACGAATCGAATCGAATCTCTGTGATTTGGCCAGATCTCACTTTCCTAATCACGACGAACAAAGGAAACAAAAAACAGAAAAAAAAAAAAAAGAAATTTTGACGCAGTCCTCGACGAATCCGGACTCGAGTAGGAAATTCGATTTTTTTGCTTCCAATTCACCTTTTTTTCGCTGCAAGCAAACAGTTGGCGAGATGGAGCACAAGGTAATTGTGATTTTAATGGAATTCTCAAGATGAGGAGATAATCGGAAATCAAAAATAACAACACACTTTACGGGGAGAGACCACTTGACCACTTTGCGACTTTCGTTCTTTCGTTTCGACGAATTGATGTGAAAAAAATTATGACACAACAGAGGTACAAAATGGCGCCGAATGATGACACGGAGGGAGCGAAGGATGTGTTGATGGAGTGTGGTGATTAAATGACGGCCGATTTATCCCAGTCGTCAATATTTAATTATAGCTAATAGTAAATAATTGACCTAGTGTAATTACATAAGAACACATTTATTGCTTACATGCGGACTAAGCTAATTGATTTAAAATATTCAATTCATTGATTGCTGGAAACTGATACAAATTACATGACAGCTCACAGTGGTTCTTGTCTTGACTAGTTGCACTTGAAAACTCACCATGACTTTCTTTGCAAATGTAGTAGACTTACACCATCGTTCAAAAACTCGCCGTTAAGTTCAAAAACATTTATTATCAGAATCGGATGGTACTTACACAAAAGAGCTACGAATTGCTTCCCTGCGAACACAGACCAGGGGACATGGGCTCGGACATACAGGGTAAAGTTGTTGATTGCTCTCAACCTGGCGAGATGCCAGCAACGATCCCTGTTTAAATGCCCGGGTCTAGTTGACATACGGCCTCCTCGCGGCGCCCTCTGGATAGCCTCTTCAACAACCGGATGGGAGGTGAACAAACGTATGCAGCGAAAAAAACCCCGACCAGAATGGCGGTTGTGCGGCGGGCTAACAATCCGCCCACGTAAATAAAACCTAAAGTTATGAATGAGCAAGATGCCTCGGATACACGGACGGATACTCGACGACGACAACGCACGAAAAAGGAACACGATTTGCGAGTATGCTCCTGGAATGTCAGAACCCTGTACACTCCCGGAGCTGCTCATAAACTAGAAGGAATCCTCACGCAGTACAAGGCGGATATTACTGCGGTCCAGGAAATACGCTGGATAGGAAACGGTATGATTATGAAGAAAAATTGCGACATTTATTACAGCTGCACTTACTGGGATGCGGATTTGTCGTGGGAAAGCGGTTAAGGTCGAAGGTCGTCGACTTTAAACCTATAAGTGATCGCCTGGCTGTGATCCGCATCAGAGGCAGATTTTATAACATCAGCCTTATATGTGCACACGCCCCTACCGACGAGGCTGAAGACCCTATCAAGGAGGACTTCTATGACCTCCTGGACAACGCCTAAGGAGCTTGTCCGGAGTACGATGTAAAAATCGTGCTCGGGGACTTCAACGCCAAAATCGGTAACGAAAACACCCTTGGCGGAGTGATCGGAAAGCACAGCCTCCACGATACAACAACAGATAACGGCTTCCGACTCGCTGACTTTGCGACAGCTCGTAATGCGGTGATAAGTAGCACAAGATTCCCTCGCAAGTGAATCCACACAGCAACCTGGCGATCTCCGGACGGTCGAATCGCCAACCAAATCGACCATGTGCAACACGCGATGCACCGTGCAACTCGGTTCTAGGACCTCGGAACCATTCGAAACATGCACCGGATTTCGGCAAGGAGATGCGCTGGAGCAGATAGTGCGACGGACAGGCGTCAACAAGGAAGGCACTATCTTTTACAAGTCCATCCAGCTGCTAGGATACGCGGATGATATCGACATCATCGCGTGTTCCTGCCGTGGCATTTTGGAAGCATTCACGGCGATTGAAGAACAGGCGAAACGAGTTGGTCTTTAGATCAATGAGGACAAAAAGAAATACATGCTGTCAAGCAAAAACCAATCCGTCGCTCACCACCTGGGACAAAATATTACAATTCTTTTCTTTGGTGGCGTTACAGCCCATGAAGGACCAGAGCCAAGCTTCTCTCAATCACCCATGTTGTGTGTGATTTATTTTTCACACAGGTGAAAGGGACCTACAGTTTAATGCCGATTGCGAACGGCTTGAGTCGAGAAGCTTTTTTTTTCCAGGCAAGTTATACTACGGGGGGTTTTGCCAGTACCCCGCCGAGGAGGGACGCCGCGAAATAGACATTCGATGACGTTGGTGTTATCGGGATCCGAACTCGCTCATCGTGCGCCAGAGTCCAACACACTAACCACTGCGCCACGGCAGCTACAATTTCAAGATGGTTCAGGAGTCTTACTAACTCGGAGCAAATGTAAATTCCACAAACGACACCACAGTGGAGATCCGGCATAGAATCGCCCTTGGCAACCGCTGCTACTTCGGCTTGTCCAAACAACTGGGGTCAAAACTCCTCACTCGACAGATCAAAGTCATGCTTTACAAAACGCTCAGTCTGCCAGTCTTGCTGTACGGAGCCGAAAGCTGGACGATAAGCAGGACGGTGGAGCTGATTTTGGGTTCTTTCGAAAGGAAAATTCTGCGCCGCATATTTGGTCTTGTCTGTGAGGAAGGTGAATGGAGAAGAAGACACAACGGCGAACTCTACGAGCTGTACCAAGATGTGGATGTAGTCCGGAAGGCAAGGATCCGTCGACTTCACTGGCTCGGCCACATCGAGCGCATGGACATCAACGCTCCAGCTAAGAGGGTCTTCGACTCCGAGCCTCCTGGTTCGAGGCCTGATAAGTAAGTAAGTAAGAACACAGACCATCTGGACCAGCGATTTTTGAATATTACGATCTTGGAGTAAGCCAATTAGCCACAATCCTCCCTGCTTCGGGCGCCTTGTTGTGGCGGGAGGCTTAAGAGGTCATAGACTTCGAACTAAGACTCGAAGACCCAAAAATGAATGGACAAACCAAAGGAATTGTGTACTCCAGGTGGTCCCCGCAGCAGCGGAAATCCACCCGCGATCTTTTTGATCGCGGCCGGGGCAAGGATTCTGGAGGCCCCAACATTCATTTTTACCCCTACGGCAGCCCGGAACGACACCGGCTCCTGCGGCTCGCTGTCTGACCATCTGGTCGGACTGAGCATGAGCGGTTCACCCAGCGGAGGCGACACCAACGATGGCGCGGCACGGGAAACCGCAAAGGTGGAACCAGTTAAGAGAGTTGGGTCGGCGGAGGTCTCTCCTACCGACATCGATCCGACCCTCCTTCCTGAGATCCACCCCTCTCTCGAAGGTGCGCGGCGCAAAAAGCGTCGGCAGTTAATCTGTACTTTCGGCATGCACCCCCAACTCTTTTCCTCTTACTGGGAAGGTTCAACCACCCAGTAAGAGCGTGATCAGTTCTCGTAATGACGGAGCCGGAAGCTTTCAAGTTTCTGCCATGGCCAGACTCCGAACGCAGAAGGTGAAGTGGTTATGGATTCTAGCAGTCCTCGAACTGGCATGGCTGTCCCAAACCGGCGTCCGAAGGGAGCAGGAGCTCTAACCGAAGAAGGTAAGAGCTCCCGCAAACGGAAGACCATCGCTAAGGATACCCTCGCTAGGAAGAGGTTGTGCGATGCCTCCCTCTCCGGTGTTGCGGTGGGAAATCGGTGGGAATGCGGAAGGATCAAAGCATAGGCAAGAAGGCGAAGATAGCCAATAACCGCTCCTCGGAGGCGGGCTCATCACACAACGAAACCCCTTCCTCCGAGAAGGAGATCCAAATGACCGTAAAGAGTCGAGAGAAGCAGCCCTCTTATGGAAAAGCGGCCATCTCCTCTGAAAAGGTCAGGATAGTTTTTATCCAGACCAATCTACAGCACTGCAAGGCAGCTACCGCTCTTTTAAGTAGTAGAATTGCATGCAGTAGTACAAATCATCACGTTGTATCCATTCAAGAACCGTGGGTGTGGAATAAACTCCTATGTGGCCTTGGTGGTATGCGTGATGCTACGATTCTTTATGATGAGCGATCCGAAAGGCCTAGGGTCGGCCTCATCATATCGAACTCACTATCGTTGCCGTCTTCTAGACTTCATTCTCTCGTCTAATCTTACGATCAACAGTATTGGCTCTCAACCAACGTTTGTTTCGACAAGACGACAGGAGGGGATTGACCTGACCCTATCTAACAGATATGTGAGGGACATCACTAACTGGCGAGTCTTGCCCGATGCTACGCCGTCGGACCATAAATATATCGAATTCCGATTAAGTTGTGGGATCTCTTCCTTCCTAGACGGAGTCCGAGAAACACGTACTGGGTACGCTTTAGAGAGGAGCTTGAGATTTGTACGTGAAATGTTGGGTCCCTAAACATCTCCGCAACAATACCTATTCATTTACCGTCGAGCTGAACCAACCAGACGAGGATAAAAATCCCAGTATTCTGTTCAGCCCGATATTACCTACCTCTTCTAGTCCCGAAAGGAAGTATCTTCCTAGGAAAATATTCCTTTTTTGGGCTAGCGCCGGGCATTCGCACAGCAGGTGACGAACGGACTCAATTTCCTCTTCGTCCCTGCAGCTTCTGCAGAAGTCATTGTAGGGCTGGCCTAGTCGAGCTGCATGATAGGATAGCATGCAGTGCCCGGTGAGGGCACCGACTGCCAGCCGAATGTTCCCACGATTGAACTTCAGCAGATTTTTCGTTCTTTTCTTATCATAGACGGGCCAAGTCGATTTCGCCGTTGCGCATGTATCTAAGCGACACCAGCGCTTATTGGCATTCACCAATAGCTCCGTCTGTATCTCCCTGTAGAGCGCACTGAGTGGCGCTTTGGCCTCAGCTGAGATCTGCGCAATGTTAGCACCTGATCCCACCCTAGCCAACTCGTCCGCCCTCTCGTTTCCGGAGATATTCATGTGACCAGGTACCCAGCAAAGGGTCACCTCATTTACATTGGATATCTCTTCTAACTTCTCCTTGCAGAGTTTGACGAGTTTGGATCTTATCCATGCTGCCTGCAGAGCCTTAATGGCTACCTGGCTGTCAACATAGATGCTGATCCTTTTTCCTCTAATATTCTCTTTGCTGATCAGGTCCGCCGCCCGCTTGATAGCGAAGACCTCAGCTTGGAAGACACTGCATCCATCATCGAGCCTGTAGGAGCGATGCATATCCCGAGACTCAAAGTAGACTCCGGCACCTGTGCCAACATCCATTTTGGATCCGTCGGTGTAGAGTGCCAGTTCACTTTCCGTGCGTACCAAATCACCGGTCCATTCCTCCCTGGAGGGAATTCTAATAGAGAATCCCCTCTCCCAGGAAGGAAGTCGGGTGACATAGTCCGTTACGGTTCTGAATCTCGAGACGGCCCATCGATCCAAGACTGATGCATGTCCGTGAGGACTCCTTTTCCAGAGACCCGATTCCTGTAATCTTAGCGCAGTTCTGGTTGCGGCACTCTCGCAGTACAAGTCCAGGGGTGGGAGGTTCAGCATGACTTCAAGGGCCGCCGTTGGTGTGGACTTCATAGATCCCGTCACCGCCAGACAGCCTGCCCTTTGAACCTTTGACACACTCTGAAGATGACACTTTTTCTCAAGCGCCTTCCACCAGACAACCGAGCCATAGACTAAGATAGGTCTTACTACCGCAGTGTACAACCAATGTACTAACCTCGGTTTGAGGCCCCATGTCTTTCCAAAGGCTACCTTGCACGAATATAGTGCCACATAGGCCTTTTTGATTCTTTCCTCAATATTTTCTCTCCAACTAAGTTTGGAGTCCAGGATTATGCCCAGATATTTCGCAGATTTTTCAGGGATCAGATCTATACCATTCATACGGGGGTAGGTGTATCTTGGTACAGATCTTTTCTTTGTAAAGAGTACTACGTCTGTTTTCGCCGGATCTACTCCCAGACCTCGCCCCTTGACCCAGCCATCCACTAACGTCAGTGCATAGCTTAGTCTATCGCTGAGGACCTGCGTAAATTTTCCAGAGACCAAAATGGCAATGTCATCGGCGTAGGCCGTAACATTAAAACCCTCCGTCTCCAGAATCTTGGCCATTCCGTCGACCACAAGGAGCCATAGGAGGGGTGACAGAACCTTTATTTACCCTCACCCTTCCGCATGCTCTCCCTATCGTCGAATTTACTATACGAGTACCCAGCATTTGCCCAATCCAACTGCATACACCCGGGTTTATTTGGGCCATATGAAGGCTGGACACTATTGCCTCGGTACTAACGTTATTAAAGGCACCCTCAATGTCCAGGAAGGCACCTAGAGTGAATTCCTTGATACTACCCTATGCAGAGCAGTATCCACCGATTTTCCCCTTATGTACGCATTATGTGATTGTGACAGATAACCGTCCCCAATCTCTTCCCTTACATACAAATCTATTATTCGTTCCAGCGCTTTCATCAGGAAGGACGACAGACTGATAGGCCTAAAGTCCTTTGCAGTAGTATGGTTGACTTTACCCGACTTGGGTATGAAAACCACCCTAACTTCCCTCCATGCTTGAGGAACATAACCCATCCTGAGGCACCAGGAGTAGATGCGCTTCAGCTATGGAAGAATGACTTCGCATGACTCCTGCAACATGATCGGAAAGATCCCATCCATTCCCGGTGCTTTGTAGGGGTCAAAAGATTTGATTGCCCACAGGATCTTATTTTCCGTAACAATCTTATCGACTGTCTCATGTTCAATACATTCCCTTGGCAACGCGTCCGCCGAATTGAAGATTCCTGCATCCTCGCAGCCAGGGAAATGACATTTCAGTAGTGAATCAAGCACGCTCTCGTTTGAGTCTGTCCAGCTACCATCAGATCTCTTTATAGAGGACATCTGTGTGGGAGCTTTTGCAAGGACCTTCCTCAGACGAGCTGCACCCGTACATGATTCAATAGAGCCGCAGAAGCTTCTCCAAGAGTCCTTCTTGGCGAATCTAATTTCTTTTTTGAGTCGCTTAACACTATCTCTATAGGTTGACCATTCAATGGCCCCCTCTTTTGCCAGGTTCCAACTGAGCCTAGAGATACGAAGCCGCTCCGCTATTTTAGCATTCGACCATGGTGGGTGGTTTCTTTTACTGGGTCGTCTGGTAGGACATGCCTTCTCAAATGACCGATTTGGCTTGCTGGTAATGTTTAGTACCATCTCATCGATGTCTTCCGTGGAGTCGGGGTTCCCATCCGGAGGCCGGTTAAGGGTCCCACCCAGCTCCGCGTTAAACCTCTGCCAGTTCGCCTTCCAGGGATTCCGGAATACTTTCCTATCCGGCCTACGGACATTCAAGTCGAAGAGGATCCAACAGTGATCAGAAAGTGATGCTTTGTCAGATACTCTCCAGTTTGAGATCTCCGCAGTACCGTTATCATTTATAAGCGTTATGTCTAGGACTTCCCTTCTGTTACTAGTAATAAATGTTGGTGAATCACCCCGATTACATATAACTAGGTTTGTACTAAGGACAAAACTGAACAAAGCCTCACCCCTACTATTGGTATTAGAGCTACCCCAAGTAGTGTGATGGGCGTTAGCATCACACCCTACGACTAAGTTCTTCTTACCTTGTTCGGCCATTGCGATCAATGACCTTGTTTCCCTAGAGGGGACGTCTGTGCCTTCGTCGTACGGTAGGTAAACCGAAGCCATCGTTAGTGCACCCTCCTTTCCCGTAACCTCCACCACCGTCTGGTCACCCGAGCTGAAATTAGTTAACATTAGTACGTGGAGATCTTTGCTAGCAACGATACAAGTTCTAACCTTGCCTTCGCTACTGTTATAAAAGAGGCTGTATTTCGATGACCCTAATCCCTTAACCCGATTATGGAGGTTCCATGGTTCTTGGATCAGGGCCTAACGGCGATGTTAGTCAATATACCGCTGTCAGGCAGAATGATCCATTTCTAATCGACGGAGACCGCAAAGAATTCTGTCCCCCTGACCTCGACGAAGTCAGGGGGTCAGGGTCGAATAAAGCTGCTGGCGCAGACGGACTGTCTGCTGAGCTCTTCAAGGCAGCTGGGGATGACCTGGTTGGAGCTCATCCGTAAGATATGGTTAGAGGAAAGCATGCCCGAGGAATGGAGTCTCAGCATCGTATGCCCGATCCACAAGAAAGGAGACCTCTCTGATTGCGCTAAATATAGAGGAATAAGTCTCCTTAGCATCGCCTACAAAATCTTCTCTGCCGTTTTGTGTGAACGCCTGAAGCCTTTTGTAAATAAGCTGATAGGTCCTTACCAGTGCGGATTCAGGCCAGGGAAGTCCACCATCGACCAAATCTTCACACTACGGCAGATCCTGGAAAAAACCAATGAATTTCAAGTCGACACTCACCACCTATCTGTCGACTTCAAGGCCGCATACGACAGCGTAATTAGAGACGAGCTATGCAACGCTATGTCCTTGACATACCTGCTAAACTCGTTAGACTATGCAGGATGACTTTGGAGAATGCTCGCTGCTCCATCCGAATCGGTGAACACCTTACCGATAATTTTGATGTCAAAAAAGGATTTAGGCAGGGCGATGCGCTGTCGTGTGATGTCTTCAACATCATATTGGAAATGATTGTGCAAAAGTCACTGGCCAATACAAGAGGCACAATCTATTTCAAATCCTCGCAACTCCTTGCATACGCCGACGATATTGACATAATAGGCAGATCACAGCGAGATGTCAATGAGGCGTTTGCGAGTATTGAGTTCGAGGCGGCGAAAGTTGGTCTGGCGGTAAACGAGGGCAAGACTAAATATATGCTGTCATCAAAAAAGGAGGCTCACCACCGACGTCTTGGCCAGAACGTTTGTATAGGCAGACATAAGTTCGAGGTAGTTAAGGACTTCGTCTATCTTGGCTCCGCAGTCACTTGGAACAACGACATCAGTTTCGAAATCAAACGCAGAATCACTCTTGCCAATCGCTGTTCTTTGGGCTCAGGAGGCAATTGAGTAATAGAGCCCTCTCCCGAACGACAAAGTTGACTCTATATAAGACCCTTATCATCCTGGTCCTGTTGTACGGCGCAGAAGCATGGACACTATCAAAAGCGGATGAGGAGGCCCTTGGTCGGTTCGAGAGAAAGATTTTGCGCCTGATTTTTGGGCCTATAAACGCAGACGGGGGATGGAGGAGAAGATTCAACCACGAACTTTACGGGCTGTACAGCGACATGAGCCTAGTCTGGCGTCTACGGATTCAACGCCTTAAATGGCTGGGCCATGTAGAGCGAATGGACACCACAGCTCCAGCCCGGAGAGTCTTTGAATCCAACCCCGAGGGGTGAAGAAGCAGAGGACGGCCGCACTTAAGATGGCGCACACAGGTGGAAGGGGACCTCAGCCAACTCAGGTATGCGGCAATGGAAAAGGCTAGCAAGATATCGTGCTAGATGGAGGGGCATGTTGGTTGAGGCCCAGGTTCACCCCGAACTGTAGCGCCCGCTAAGAAGAAGAAGTATAACATCCTTTCTGCTGAAAAGCATGGAGAGACTGGTAGAGTTGCACGTGCGAAAAGTTGCTCTTCGAATGCATGCTCTTTCGGAGATGCAACATGCTTCTCAGCGCGGAAAATCCTTCGAGACTGCGCTTCAAAGCCTAGTTGGGTGAATTGAATGCGCGCTCGAAAGAAAAGAGTACGCGCTGGGCATTTTTGTCGACATTGAGGTAGCTTTCGATAGTGCAAGTTTTGACAGCATTTGTAACACTTATTGACGACATGGCATAGATGAAGCACTGGTTTTGTGGATCAAAGCAATGCTCGTGCACAGGCCATTGATCGCTAAAGTACGTCTCGGACATTGTGTCAAAACTGGTGTAAACAGGGGCTACCTGCACGGTGGCGTCCTGTCTCCGCTGTTATGATGCATGGTGATCGACTCTCTGCTCGATGGAATCTTTGCCTAGGCTTGTGCGAATAATGTCGCCGTTCTCTCTGTTGGTTCATGCTTAGCAACTGTCCGTCTCAAAGCACAGGCGGCGCTAAATATGATCGATGATTGGTGTACCAGAAATGGGCTGTCGGTCAAACCTCTTAAGACCGATGTCTCAGTTGGTATTAAAAGGCACTTCCATCCCGGTATCCAAGGATGCTAAGTTTCTAGGAGTCATCTTAGATAGCAAGCTTTTCTAGTCAAGGCATGTTGAGCCAAGAACCACAAAAGCGCTGTCAGCTTTCTGGCAATGCAAGGTTGCTTTTGGCAAAACATGGGGCCTATCGCCGGCAAAGGTCCTTTGGATCTACATGGCAATGATAAGACCACAATCTCGTATGCATCGGTTGTGTGGTGGAACAGACTAACACGCAAACACGTCGTAGCCTCTTTCACCAAACTCCAAAGAACGGTTTGTCTCAGCACACCGGGCGCTGATCTGGAAGCTATCACGAACCTCCTTCTTCTTCTTCTTCTTTGGTGGCGTTACAGCCCATGAAGGACCAGAGCCAGGCTTCTCTCAATCACCCATGTTGTGTGTGATTTATTTTTCACACAGGTGAACCTCCTACCTCTTGATATATTTATCAGAGGCTGCGCTGTGATGAGAAATGGCTTTTGGCTTGCTTGCGCAAGAGCTTTCTTGCGACCCCTGTCTCATGGACATGCCTTCTGACGCACTGACACCCGTTATCCTACTGCGCCGTAATTTCACAGCCGAGTTTCCATGGGGTCAGGATTGGCCATGGCTGGATACTGAACGTGGAAAGGATAGTCTTCGCATTTCCCCGGATGCCTCCAGGTCTGGGCGAGGGTCCGGTGCTGGTGAAGACGTGTGGGCCATTACACTTTTGCTAAGCATCTCTGCGTAATTGGCATATGTGAGACACCTATCTGTGATGCATGGTGTGAGGAGGATGACACTGCAGAGCATTTTTTCGGTGACTGTTGTTCGGTATGTTGTATGTGCCGAATCTCTTAGCTCTACATCACTGAAGCCTCTTCTCATTTTTCTCCGGAAAATGGGGAAATGTGAGCTGTCTGTCTGAGTCCAACATACTACCCACTGCGCCACGGCGTTCTCGTCCGGAGTACGCCATCCGGACATCAAATTGCTTCAACGCTAAAATCGGTAAGGAGAACATATTTGGCGGAGTAGACGGAAAGCACAGCCCCCACGATACGACGACAGACAATAGCTTCCGACTCACGGAATTTGCGACAGCTTGTAATACGGTAATAAGTAACACATGGGTTCCTCGCAATCTAGCGGTCTCCAAATGGTCGAACTGTTACTCAAATAGACCATATGCATATAGACGCAAGATGTGCGTCAAACATCCTGGATGTTAGAATGTTCAGAGGGACAAACGTCGGCTCTGACCATTTCCTAGTGACAGCAAGACTCAGAGCCCGACTTTCCAACGTTAGAAAACTGGTTCAGCCTACCAAAAAGAGATTCAACATTGGAAGCCTGGTCACCTCCGAGATCGCCAGAGACTACAGGGAGCAACTGAGCAGATGACTGGCAAGTACGACTACGTCGGACACAAACGCCAACAATATGTAGCTCCATTTCCGATCAGCTATCAAGGAAGAAACCCGTGGTATGATGGCCAGTGTGAGCAGAAAAAGTGAGCGACCAACGAGGCGTACCAAAAGATGCTGCAAAGGATAACACGAGCAACGCGCGAGCCAGTAGCAAGTAGGAAAAAGACGCTGCGGCGAAAGAAGAGAATCTTCGCAGCCTTCCAGCTCAAGGATATCGAAGAGTCCAGGAACAAAAAAGCGATAGCAACCTTTACTAGAAAAGCCAAAAGCCTCGCAGCGGTCTTTAAAAACGGCACTCTTACTTACTTACTTAGATGGCGCTACAGCCCGGTGTGAGCCTAGCACGATCATTTGCCAGCTGTTTTCAGCGCCGCACGCCCAGTTGGTTAAGATCTACTTCCACCTATGTGCGACACCTTATATTCGGTCGTCCTCTGCTGCGTCGTTCCTCGCGGTTGGACTCGAAGTCTCTTCGGTGCGGATCTGTGTCATCCATTCGCTCTATATGGTCTAATCACCTTAGACGTTGTATCCGTAGACGCCGTTCTGGGCCAATGTCGATATACAGTCCGTATAGTTCGTCGTTGTATCTTCTCCTCCACTTCCGGAAACGGAAACGGAAACGGAACCGGATATTGTACGTAGAACTATCCTCACGAAACGACCAAGAACCTCCTCATCTGCTTTCGATAAAGTCTAGGCCTCTGCGCCATAGAGGAGGACCGGGATGATTAAGGTTTTGTTCAGCGCAACTTTGGTCTTTCGTGAGAGGGCTCTACTTCTCCATTGCCTTTTGAGCCCAAAGAAGCAGCGGTTGGCAAGAGTAATTCTGTGTTTGATCTCAGCGCTGGTGTTTTTGTCGCTGGTCACTAGTGAGCCAAGGTAGACGAAGTCCTTGACCACTTCCAATTTGTAGCTGACAATTGTGACGTCCTGGCCGCAACGTTGGCGTTGTGCATCTTTTGTGGTTGACAGCATCTATTTCATTTTACCCTCATTAACCCAAAAGACCATTTTAACCGCTTCTGTTTCAATGCTTTCGAACGCTTCATTGACATCTCGCTGTGTTCGTTCAATTATGTCAATGTCATCCGCGCAGCAACCGACGAGGCGTACCAAAAGGCGCTGCAGATGAAAACCAGAAGAATCGAGGAGAAAAAACGTCTGCGACAAAATAAAAGAACATTCTCAGCCTCCCAGCTCAAGGATATAGAGGAGTCTAGGGATAAGCATAAAACACGAGCCTTTTACAAAAAAGCCACAGGCCTTGCAGGAGGCTTCAAAAAGGGCACCCAGGCTCTTCGAAACTGTGAGGGTAATCTTGTCACCGACCCGCAGGAAATAGTGGATGTATTTAAGCAGCATTTCCAACAGCTGCTTAACGAGCATGACCAAGAGAGAGAGAGTGGGACCGAGGAAATTCCAACTCCAGCCGCTGTAGTAGTCCTCCCACCCAGCATCGAAGATGTCGGCACAGCTATTCAGGAGCTGAAGAATAACAAGGCCGCAGGCTCAGATTGCTTGCCATCAGAGCTCTTCAAGACTGGCGGCGATGTTCTGGTAGGGAGCATGCACCAGATCATCTGCAGAATTTGCGGAGACGAAAGCATGCCCGACGACTGGAAAACCAGCTCTCTTTTGGCCCCATCCACAAAAAAGGCGATTCTACCTCTTGCAAGAACTATAGAGGTATATCCCTGCTCATTGTCGCATACAAGATCCTGTCCAGCGTATTGTGTGAACGTCTAAAACCATTTTGCACCGCACTAATCGGCAGCTACCAGTGCGCTTCCGGCCCGGCATATCAACTATAGACCAAATTTTCACACTTTGGCAAATCCTGGAAAAGACCAACGAGTTTCGAATCGATACGCACCATCTTTTCATCGATTTCAAAGCGGCATACGACAGCATTCATCGTGAAGAACTGTTTGGTGCGATGGCCGAATTCGGGAAACCCGGGAAAACTGATCCAGTTGTGTCACGCCACGCTAAAAAATACGCGATGCACCGTGCAACTCGGTTCCAGGACTTCGGAACCGTTTGAAGCATGCACCGGATTTCGGCAAGGAGATGCGCTGTCATGTGACTTCTTCAACCTGGTGCTGGAGCAGATAGTGCGACGGACCGGCGTCAGCAGGGAAGGCACTATCTTTTATAAGTCCATCCAGCTGCTAGGATACGCGGATGATATCGACATCATCGCGTGTTCTCGCCGTGGCATTGTGGAAGCATTCACGGCGATTGAAGAACAGGCGAAACGAGTTGGAGTTTGTCTACCTCGTGGCAAACGTAAATTCCACAAATGACACCACAGTGGAGATCCGGCATAGAATCGCCCTTGGCAACCGCTGCTAGAGTTCGAGAGGTTACGGGGGTGGGACAAAGTCTCCTGATCACTGCGGCCACGAGTGTGCCTACTGTGATGTCCCCCACTTACAGTTCACTTAAAAATCCTGAGTTAGTGATAAAACTTTGGGGGACATCACAATAGGCCCAATCGTGGCCGCAGTGATCAGGCGACTCTGTCCCACCCCCTAAGCTCTATCAATCTATCTAGTGATAAAACTTAGTATGCTTTTGAGGGAGCTAGCAGCGATTTCTTCTGCTTTAAGATAATACTTTCCTAAGTGACGATGAGGGCACCGTGGCGCAGTGGGTAGTGTGTTGGCCTCTGACGCAGATGACTCGGGATCGAATCCCGACACAGCCATGTCATCGAACGTGTTTTTCACGGTGTTTCTCCTCAGCGGGGTTTTGACAAAACCCCCTGTAGTAAAATTGTCTTGAAAAGCTTCTCGAAATTCGCCGTTCGGAACCGGCAATAAAACTGTAGGTCCCATTCACCTATGTGAAAATGAAATCACACACAACATGGGTGATTGAGAGAAGCTCGACTCAGGTTCTTCATGGACTGTAACGCCAACATACATACATACATACAAGTGACGACGACGTGTACTGACAAGGCAGTTACAGTGGCATAGTATGTGCTCTGCTGTTTCTTCGTCTTCATTACACATTCTGCAAGTGTCATCTTGTATGATGCCCATCGTTTTGAGGTTAAGCGAATCTGACTCCTCGAGAGCATGAGGAGTTGTTTCGTTCTACTGAGAGATGTAGTTGGGAGGAACAACCTGGCTTGTCTGCTACCTTTCGTTTGTAACCAGTAGTGATCCGTCGTGTTCCTTAACCAATTGTTTATGCAGCACTCGAAAGACCAAAGTCATGCTTTACAAAACGCTCATACTACCAGTCTCGCTGTACGGAGCCGAAAGCTGGACGATAAACAGGACAGTGGAGCTGATTTTGGGTTCTTCCGAGAGTATGTGAGGAAAGTGAATGGAGAAGAAGACCGCGAACTCTACGAGCTGTACAAGGATGTGGATGTAGTCCGGAAGGCAAAGATTCTTCGACTACACTGGCTCGGTCACATCGAGCGCATGGACATCAACGCTCCAGCTAAGGGGGTCTTCGACTCCGAGCCTCCTGGTTCGAGAAGAACAGGAAGACCGAACCTCCGGTATAAAGACCAAGTAATCGCAGATGTGTGCCCTGGTGGAACACTCAGCTTGAGTCCCTAAGGAAGCAGGTGAGATCGCTGTTTAACAGAGCTAAACGGTATAATAGTTGGACTGATTATAGATCTGCTCTAACTGAATACAACCTCGAATTGAGGAAATCCAAGAGAATGTCTTGGAGGAAACAATGCGAGCACATAGACTCGCTGCCAAATGCGGCCCGACTCCAAAAAGCACTATCTCGAGAGCACACAAATGGGCTCGGGCTGCTTTGCAAATCAGACGGCACTTTTACCGGGAAACGCTAGAGACTTTGCTCGAGATGCACTTCCCTGGTTCTACTCCTTACTCGATGTCCTCTGACGATCAAATAAACGTCATAGGTAACATTGACAGTAAAACAAATAGCCTCTCTGGTAGACTCTTTAGCCCTGACAGGGTCAAATGGGCAATTGGTTCATTCAAACCCTACAAGGCTCCAGGTAAAGACGGTGTCTTTCCTGCAATCTTACAGAAAGGCTTGAATACAATTCTACCATCACTGATAGTTCTCTTTAGGTCTTGCTTCAACCTGGGATACATACCCCAAATTTGGAGAGAGGTCAATCTCGTCTTCATCCCCAAGATTGGGAAACCAAGTGAGCAACCTAAATCCTATCGCCCTATCAGTCTGACTTCGTTCTTTCTAAAAACAATGGAGAAACTGATAGAGCTCCATATTAGAGGTATCCTGGAAAACCAGATACCTCTGCATCCCAACCAGTATGCATATCGCAAAGAGCGATCTACCGATAATGCACTACACCACTTGGTGACGCACATTGAAAATAGTTTCATACAAAAGGAGATCGCAATCCGCGCCTTCCTCGATATAGAGGGAACTTTCGATAATACTGGCTATGATTCGATCACCACTGCACTATCCTGCAGGGGTGTAGACCATCCCACTAATCACTGGATCAGGGCGATGCTAAATAGCTGTATTATATCAGCCACATGCGGAGAGGTCTCAGTGACAGTATCGGTGGTTAGAGGATGCCCACAAGGGGGAGTCCTCATACCACTGCTTTGGTCGATAGTCATCGACGATCTACTACGCAAGCTAACCACTCGGGGCTATGAGGTCATCGGATATGCTGATGACCTAGTAGTCATTGTTACGGGCAAGTGCGAGATCACTGCCTGTGAGCGCATGCAGCTTGTGCTCCAATTTATCTCTGACTGGTGTGGCAGAGAGGGTTTATCTATTAACCCAAATAAGACGATCTTAGTCCCATTTACAAAGAGGAGAAAGGTACAACCCTGCTCAATCTTACTAAATGGCACACGCATAGTGTTTGAGACTGGCAATCCCCAGTTGACCCAGCAATTAATGCCCCATAGGGAAATTACAAATTACAACAAATGTAATGTCAAATATTATGTCAAACTAGAAATAAAGACACTTGCTTTGTGATTTAGCGCCAAAAGGGACGGTTTTATTTTCTCCTTTGTTCTTGCGAACACATATATATAATATATACGATTTTGGATTTCTTTGTTCTTTTTTTTTGGTTCATAAGACGAACATAAATTGGTCCTTCGAGCCGGATCGGCGCATCAATCAATCAATTAACAAAAGAAAACTTACTGAGACGTGTGTGTGTGTGCAAAATAATTTTCTCGCGGCGCGTAATACAAAAAAAAAAACATCGCTGGAGAATTGAATTCACGCCATTAACAAGTAAGTGGATATATATATGTACTTACATAAATTGATTTATACAAGCCTTTCATAAAAATATACATATAAACATACAATAAACATACATAATAAATCAACGTAATGAAGGGCGATCTAAAAATGATATTGCGGCAGTTGGAGAGGGACGTTTCCAATTTCGGAAAGCGGGGATTCGCCGGAAGGACGTCAAACTATTTGTCGGGTCGATTGTCCAACCTGGAGAAAACTATGGACACAGCGGCAAATTACTTCGAAACTGCTGCAAGAGAGCTTGAAGGAAAGGAAGAGCTGCAACTGGAAGAGTTGGAAGAACTTTTCGACAAGGTACGGGAGCATTATTTTGAGTACCGAAGTGATATTTTGGACGCCATGGATAAGTTAAGGAAATCCGAGGCCGAGGAGAATAAGGACGGTGAGCAAACTACGTCAAGGTCTAAGAACGTCGCGGTTAGATTACCGAAAATAAATTTGCCGATCTTCTCTGGAACTTATGAGTCATGGCGGTCCTTCAGGGATCTGTTTGTTTCGTTGATCCATCACAATGCAGCGCTGTCGGAAATTCAAAAAATGCATTACCTCAAGACAAGCGTCGCGGGGGAAGCAGAAAAATTATTGACTCACCTGAGTATTGATAAGGATAACTATTCCAAGGCATGGCGCATACTCAGTGATCGGTACGATCATCGACGTTTCCTAGTAAATACCCAATTGAAGTGTCTATTTAACCAACCTTCAATTCAACATGAGCGTTCTGATTCCATTAAAGAGTTGCTGGATACATCGACGGAAGTAGTTCATAGCTTGGAAAACTTACAGGTGCAAGTTCAACACTGGGACGCTGTGCTCATTTTCATTCTGCTCCAAAAACTTCCAACGAAGACTCAACATCTATGGGAAGAAAGGCTGGGAAGTAAGGAAAATAGTAAGGAGTTGCCAACATTTACAGAATTTACCTCATTCTTGGAGACAAGATTCCGTTCATTGGAAGCAGTGAGTCAACAGCAAATGCGTACTCAACCAACAACGTCAAGAAATGTATCCCAGCGTATCGTTCTTCATGCCACAACCAATACAGACAGATTCTCTTGCGAGGTGTGCAATCGAGGTCTCCACCCTATTCGTAAATGTGGACGCTTTTTGAAAATGAGTATAGCAGACCGATGCCAAAGGGTCAGTAAGTTGGGAATTTGCCGGAATTGCTTATCCTACAGCCACACAGCAAATCAGTGTCCCACAAGTAGTAGATGTTGCTATTGTGGACAGCCGCATCATTCACTTTTGCACTCAATGTCTGTAACCAGTAGACGGGCTCCAAATTTCTCAACGACAGCTCCTGAAGTCTCAAGCCAGTCCACGCAAGGTAATCCACGAAATTATGGCACCACATCTATGAATGCTGCCGCCTCCACCTTCCAGCAGCACAACGAACTTCAACCACCCAACGGTTCGACCGTCAACACCTTTCATTCCATGCCAAGCACGGCGACACAAGTGCTATTAGCAACAGCTCGTGTGAAGGTGAAAACGTCGTCCGGTCAGACTTTATCGCTTAGAGCATTACTAGACTCAGGTTCTCAAGCGAGTTTCATCACCGAGTCAGCAGTTCAACTGCTTAATTTAAAAACATCATCCGTTTTTGTAGAGGTATCCGGGTTGGGTTTAGTCAGCAGCGGCACTTGTCAAAGGGCGGTAGAAATCTCGATTGGCTCACACCATTCCGCCTTTGTGGTGTCCACAAGGGCCTTTGTTTATAAGTCGTTGTCTGGCCATCTGCCGGCCCGGAGCCTTCCCGTTCGGCAATGGGAAAAACTCAATGGGCTCATCCTAGCTGATCCACTGTTTTACAAACCAGCTGCGATAGATCTTCTTTTGGGGAGTGATGTCCTAGCAGATATTTTGTTGCCAGAGCTGATTAGATCAGAAGAGAAGAATATGCCAGTTCTCCAAAAAACTAAACTTGGCTGGGTGCTATTTGGCAAGGCTCCAGTGCAACCGGAATCCATTAACACCTTTCTTCAAACAACTGAGCTCGACACAGATTTGCTACGAAGATTTTGGGAACAAGAAGAGACTCCGTTCGAATATTGGGAGACATCAGAAAATAAGGCATGCGAGGAGCACTTTGTCAAGAATGTGAGACACAGCAATGATGGTCGACTCGAAGTGGCTCTTCCATTTAAAGGTGGTTTACGGCCAGTCATGGGCAGGTCCCGTGAGGGAGCTACTCAGCGTTTTAGAAGCCTAGAGAGACGTCTGACTGCGAATCCACTGCTACGAAAAGAATATTCAGCATGCCTAGAAGAATATTTAACATTAGGACATATGAGCGAGGTAGAAGAGAGGAGTCTACAGGATTCTCACCATTATTTCTTACCTCATCATGCCGTCATTAAGGAGACCAGCTCTACAACAAGACTCAGGGTAGTTTTTGATGCATCCTTCAAGACATCTAGTGGTATATCTTTAAACGATCAGCTGATGATAGGACCTTCGCTTCAACACAACATGGTCGACATTATACTGCGATGGAGGCTGTACCGATTCACATTCACTTCCGGTGCAGACACTGTGGAAGAAGCGAAGGCCAAGATCAACGATATTCAATCAACCCTTCAATCAGCAGGCTTCAATCTACGCAAATGGGCATCGAACCGGAAAGAGCTGCTTGAAGGGATTTTAACACAGGATTGCGAAAACTCGTTCTTGATA
Organism: Eumerus sabulonum; assembly: GCA_951905685.1. NCBI lineage: Eukaryota > Metazoa > Arthropoda > Insecta > Diptera > Syrphidae > Eumerus > Eumerus sabulonum. The sequence goes on from OX645060.1 coordinate 238,572,136, forward strand.
CCTGTGGAAGGATTGGATCAGATAAAAACACTAGGAATCTACTGGTTACCTCGAAACGACGTCTTTTCTTACCGATACACTCCATCAAGCAGTCATCAGATTACAAAGAGGTTCATTCTCGCAACGATAGCTCGGTTGTTTGACCCTTTAGGATGGATCTCACCATGCACAGTCAAGGCGAAGTGCCTTATGCAACGTCTTTGGGTGCGAAATAAGTCGTGGGACGAGGTCGTTGATGATGACATCCGAGAAGAATGGAATACATTTTATTATGAGTTACCGGTCATCAATAAAATATACTTACCAAGATGGTTACGTGCGACAAGCAAATCCCGTCAGATAGAACTTCATGGTTTCAGCGACGCTTCTGAAAAGGCGTACGGAGCAGCGGTCTATCTCAGAGTAGAGGATAATGAAGGGAATGTCCACATGCATCTTCTCATTGCCAAGTCCAAGGTGGCCCCGTTGAAACCTTTAAGCCTTCCTCGGTTAGAACTGTGTGGGGCTGTACTTTTAGCAAAACTGCTTCACTACACGGATCAAGTTTTAAGGAGAAATGATATACGGATGTATGCTTGGACCGATTCCACTATCACTCTGTGCTGGATTCTTGCATCGCCTTCCAAGTGGGAAACCTTCGTTCGGAACAGAGTAGGTGAAATCCAACGGCTAACCAACACCAACATATGGAAACACATCCCAACGCAAGACAATCCTGCGGACTTGGTTTCCCGAGGCATGCTTCCATCAGCAGTGACCAACTCAACAATGTGGTGGAATGGTCCGGAATTCCTACGACGAAACTGGGTTTTCGTGTGGCCAAAACAACCCAAGGATTTCAGCACAAATGAAGATCGCCGAGTAATTCAAGTTCATCATGCCGGAGTAGAAGAAGGCCGATTAACTCAGCTTATTCATCGAACCTCCAATTATAAACGGCTTGTTCGAATAACTGGATATTGCTTGCGATTTATCCACAACCTACGTAAGGGACCAACTAGTTCTTCCGGCCCTCTCAACGCTAGGGAACTCGAAGCTGCTTCAAGGACACTCGCTCGCTGCGCGCAGCAGGAAATGTTTCCGAACGGGCTTGAGAAGGAGAGAGGGATGGCGTCATTAAGTCCATTCGTTGACGGCGAAGGTATACTTAGAGTAGGCGGAAGGCTTCAAAACGCGAACCTTACATTTGATCAGCAACACCCGATCATTCTTGAACCGAAGCACCATTTTACGACCCTAATTATTCGCGATGCGCATGAAAGAACGCTCCATGGGGGGATCCAGCTTATGATAGCGTACACTAGGGCACGGTATTGGATAATCCAAAGCAAAAGATCCATCAAGAAGATACTAAACAGTTGTGTCATCTGCCATCGACATCGCAAAAGGACGGTTCAACAATTAATGGGGAATCTGCCCTCTCCCAGAGTCACAGCATCAAGACCTTTTTCCCACGCCGGAGTCGATTATGCCGGACCGATCACCATACGAGCATGGAAGGGTCGCGGAGCAAAGACCTTCAAGGCATACCTGGCTATTTTCATCTGTTTAGCTACAAAGGCAATCCACTTAGAAGCCGTAACAGATTTAACCACACAAGCATTCCTGGCAGCTTTCCGGCGGTTCGCAGCTCGACGAGGTGTCTGCGGTCAGATTTTTAGCGATTGTGGAACCAATTTTGTAGGAGCGGAAGCTGAGCTACATCGTCTAATGAAGGACGCAGGACACGATTGGAACACTGTGGCGGAGGCCTTGGCAACTCAGGGTACCACGTGGAACTTCATCCCTCCAGCTTCTCCCCACTTTGGAGGATTATGGGAGGCTGGAGTAAAGAGTGTGAAGCATCATTTAAAACGAGTCATTGCTAACGCGACACTCACGTACGAAGAGCTCGCCACCCTTCTAACACAAATAGAGGCTTGCTTAAACTCAAGGCCTCTTTGCCCACTTTCGGAAAATCCTGAGGACTTTCAAGCGCTGACCCCAGCTCATTTCCTGATTGGAGAACCAATTTTCACAATTCCCGAACCAGATCTGACCATAGGCAACAAGGCCTCGTGGATCGATGGAAGATCGTACAACTACAGCTACAGACCTTCTGGAAACAATGGCAGCAGGAGTATTTAACCCGTCTTCAGCAGCGACCGAAGTGGCTGAAGCGTCAGCCTCAACTCAAGCTAGGCGATTTGGTATTGATAAGGGACGACAACCTACCTCCCGCAAAATGGAAACTAGGTCGTATTATTCAAACCTACCCTGGGACAGATAATATAATACGCGTCGTCAAACTATCAACCGAAAAAGGGGAATGTAAAAGACCGATCACTAAGCTCAGCCCACTTCCAGTTAGCCAACCCAATATTCCAGAAAATACCGAAAACACCGACGGTCCCAAATAATATGATAAGAATGAGGATAAAATCAAAGAACTAAATAAATAACCTTTAATCGTCACCACGGCAACACACGTAACACTGGATAATAAAACACTCATTTAACTTCATGCGTTACTCAAGCACAAACATAAGGAATGCGACACTCAAGCATATAGTATCACTCAAACACACAGCACACTCAAGCTACACACACACACACACACACACGTAAATCTAATTCAAATAATTAAACACACAAATGAATAAATATATATACATAAGGTATCTAATAACTAAACAAGAAAATGGATCCTAATTCTAATTTATTTAAATAATAATAATCAATTTACTCACCTGGATTTAAACACACAATCGTAACAAATTCACAAAGCAACCACACACTAGAAAACGTCACTGAGAACACATCAATGAACCATCTCACTGCCACGGAGTACTACAAAAAAAAAAAAAACGTGTGGAGAAGAAGAGCACAAGGCAGACAACATTAAGGGCTAACGGGAGTTTGCGTACCTTGCCAAGCAAACCATAACATCGCGCAGCTTTTCATGATTGTTGTTTGTTTGTGTTCCGTTCTCACGCAGTTCTCACTGTCACTCATTGTATAGTTAATCATATATACAATAATAGTTCTCTTTTCATGAATAGCAGTTGGGATATGAAGCCGATAGTGAGACATCCAATCGGAAGATCATTAGTAGAGAACTTCGTTCACCGGGCGGGGGGAGGATGTTTGAGACTGGCAATCCCCAGTTGACCCAGCAATTAATGCCCCATAGGGAAATTACAAATTACAACAAATGTAATGTCAAATATTATGTCAAACTAGAAATAAAGACACTTGCTTTGTGATTTAGCGCCAAAAGGGACGGTTTTATTTTCTCCTTTGTTCTTGCGAACACATATATATAATATATACGATTTTGGATTTCTTTGTTCTTTTTTTTTGGTTCATAAGACGAACACATAGGATTTTCAGAGGAAGTAAAGTATCTAGGTATTGACCTAGACCGTAGACTCAACTGGAACTCCAATATGAGAAATAAACTCATGAAAGCGACTAAGGCCATGTGGGCCTGTCGACGCACCTACGGTAAAACCTGGGGACTTAAACCTAAGGTAGTCCACTGGCTATATACCGCGATAGTTAGACCTATCGTCACCTACGGGTCCACCGTATGGTGGTCAAAAGTTGAGCAAAAAACTACAATTGTTAAGCTTCAACGCCTTCAGAGACTAGCGTGTCTCGGCATCACAGGCGCTATGCCAACCTGCCCCACGGCAGCCCAAGAAGCACTCATTGGACTCACTCCACTGCACCTTTTTATCAAAAAGGTGGCATTACGCAGTGCAATCAGAATCCTCTGCTCGGGAACAAATATGCCATGTAGACCCGCAGGCCACATGTCCATATAACAACACCTTCCCGAGCTGGATATGATTACTACAGTCTCGGACGCACTGCCACACACCTTCACCTTTGACAAGAGATTTGAAATATTGATTCCAAACCGCTCAGCATGGGAAAACAGTGATCCCCTGCTAAATGTCAAAGGCCTTAGGTGGTACACGGATGGCTCCAAGATGGCTTCCGGCGTTGGCGCCGGCATCTTTGGACCAAAACGCAAAATCTCGAAGGCACTGGGAATAAGTCCCAGCATCTTCCAAGCAGAGCTGCATGCCATCCTAACATGCGTAAATCTAAATCTTGAGACTGGCATCAGAGGAGTAACCATCAACATACTCTCTGATAGCCAAGCAGCGCTTAAAGCGCTGGGTTCGTACAGCACGAACTCAAAAACCGTCAAGGAATGCCATGACGCCCTACAAGACTTCGCCAAAAGAAACAATGTTAAACTTTGGTGGGTGCCAGGCCATAAAGGTATCAAGGGCAATGAAACGGAACCATTCTGCGGCTTTCCCGCGTCTAAGAAAAATTACTTCTTAGACAAGTGGGAAAAATTACAACACCTATCCTTTTGGAACGGCGTTCGGGGACTCCGTCAATCTAAACGACTTATACGACCCCTGAACAAGCACCCTATTGACATACTCAAACTCAATAGGATGGATATCAGAAGACTAGTCAGCTATCTAACGGGACACTGCGGTCTGAGATATCATTTAAACAAAATAAGCCTCTCGTCTGAAACTGAGTGTCGGCTCTGTCTTGAGGACGATGAGACGGCAGAACACATACTGTGTGAGTGTGCTGCTCTCTGCCATCTTAGGAAGCGTATCCTTCTCAGTGAAGTTATGACTCCTGAGGGGATCACCCTGGCTCCTACGAGAAGCATTCTCAACTTCATTGTGGAGGTGGAGAGGCTACTCGGCTAAATCGGCTAGCAGGAACAATAGATCTGCAAAGGTCGCAGTGCCGCATTGCTATTGATAGCACTAGCCCTATATATATAAAAAAAAAAAAAAAAATCGCCGATGTAAGACATCTTGGCCTTGATAACTGGAAGCAGCGTGCCCGGGACCGTCAAGGATGGAAGGCAGTTATAGCTTAGGCTCAGATCCTCCATGGATCGCTGGCCTGATAAGTAAGTAAGTAACCATCCGCGTACGCAAGCAGTTGCGCAGACCTGAAATATGTAGATCGTACCTCTTGTATTGGGCAGTAAGTCTCGAATGATCTTTTCAAGCACGATGTTGAAAAAATCATATGACATGGAACATTTGCTGGGAACTAAAACTAACGTGAAAATTCAGTCGAGTTCCTCTCCTCCTATCTAGGACAACCACCCCTGGAGAGTAGTGAACGAACATCTACCACCCAAACCATCTGCACTCCGTATAACTCTTGAACCTGTGCGAACTATAAAAACAAAGACAACCACTAAATACACAAAAGCTCAAGGACACTCGTTCATCCTATAAGATTTTTGAGATCTTGCTCTTCTATTGTAGTGTCGCTAACTAGGCGCCATTCTAATGCAGAAAGTATTTTACATTACATCAAAGGCACTAACCACTAACGCGGCTTAGAAGTTCTGTGGTTTTCATTCCCATTATCCTAAAGTTGACGTCTCGAGGGTTGAAGGTGCCTGCTTTAAACTTCTATAAATAAAACAAGAAAACAAAAATTAGCAAAGCTAAACATAAAGTAGAAACATTATTACCTGGTATCTGGAGGACAGAATATATATGAATTTCTCTCCCGAGGGAGTGATGACTTCCTTCATTCCACTGACATATTGCAGCTGTCTACGACTATTGGCAACTACATGTCTTGAATTATATGTCTCATCCTTTTGGTAAATGTTCCAAACAATCACAGACAACGGGTCATCTGTGCCGAAGAACAAATTTCCCTCGGAGTCGATGACCTCCATCACAGATTGAACGTTCCTCGTGCCCACTATCTTAAAGGCATCTTGCATGGCATCGACTTCATTCTCCCAGATGGTCTTATTGTTTATAATATCTAGGGGCACCTTCATTTCCCTATTGCTGGACCGCGAATTGAAATACAAGTGCCTACTTTCCGGAGGGTTGTTTGACGTTCGAGGTGTTAAATTAATAGCAAAAATGCCGGCCAATTGTTCGAATCTAAAGCCGTCGATTTTATGAACAGTCCACTTGGGATCTGGGTACATGTATTTGTTTTCAATTCGCCATGCCTCGCGTTTGGACTTACTGTAGACCACTAGTCCGTGGTGTAATGCGTCGGGCATGTAGGCCATAGTATTTTCACATTGGCCTTCTGGCGGTGGATCTGCAGTATCGAGTTTGATGTTTATGAAGATCGAAGCATTGGCGGTGTATAAATCATCAGAGAATCGATAGCGATGGATGAGCGTATCTGTGGCCAGGTCGAAGGCAAGGATTTGTGGCGGACAAATCTGTACTCCTTTGATGACACCCGAATCGATCACCCACATCTGACCGCACTCGTTGATCTGACGATGTCATAAGTAAGATAAAGTGTATAGAAGTCATCTAGGTACGTACCGCAATTCGAAATACCGCTGTGATGGCTGAACAATTGATATTGTCGTTGTTATGCCAGTCGTAGGACGGATATGGGTATAGTAATGGTCCATTAGGTGTATTGTTTTCACTGACTCTGGCTAAGGAATACGGACTGTCCTTCAGGAATCTGCGAATCGTTATAAACACTGTACTAGAACCCGTGCCGGCTATAAGAATAGAAATAATACTCTATTCGTACATGACATGAGATTAAAGCCAGGCATCACCTACTGTTGTAGAACACTCCCACGTCGGCTGGGAAGCTTGGATCAGACTTATTGTAATGCCCGCTTTTGATAGCATGTTCACGGTCTTTACTGGAGTGAAACCCGTATTGAAGGGTCTTCCACGAAAAGAGAACTGGCAAATCCTTGTCCGCAGATATTTGGACTGACAAAAAGTAAAGACATACACCCAATAGGACGTCGTGCATCTTGGAACTATCGAACACTAAATGCAGTTCTATAAAATTGAATTTTGTTTATAAATACTCGTACTTGCCAGCTTGCAGGGTGAGTTGTGATAGCTTGATAGCTACAATCTTCATTTTACGGTAATTTATTTCAGATCCGATGATTTTGTACTAATTTGTATTCCTATGAAGCAATCTCGCAAAAGTTGTAATTAATTGCAATCTGAGTAGCGTGAACTTCAGATATAATTATTTTTGGCTTTAAATTGTTGCACTTAAGTAGTTTTTCATCAAGTGCTCTACTATCGGTGAATAAGTAAATAATGTGGGTGTTAAGGCATTCAGTATGTGTAGTGCTCTATTCCCATCAGAGGTATCAGGAAACAGATCGTTTTGACCGGTGACTACACTCAAACAGTTCTGTTTTCTGACACTTCTGTTTTTGAATAGTGAATCCACCACCTTACTTACTTACTTTGATGGCGCTACAGTTCGGGCTGAACCAGGGCCTCAACCAACAAGCCTCTCCAGCCGGCCCGATCTTCGGCCAGCCACTTCCAGTGACGCACGCCCAGTTGGTTGAGGTCCCCTTCCACCTGTGCGCGCCACCTTAAATGCGGTCGTCCTCTGCTGCGTCGTCTCTCGGGGTTGGAGTCGAAGACTCTTCGGGCCGGAGCGTTCATGTCCATTCGCTCTACATGGCCTAGCCATCTTAGACGTTGGATCCGAAGACGTCTAACCAGGCCGATGTCGCTGTACAGCCCGTACAGTTCTTGGTTGAATCTCCTCCTCCATTCTCCGTCTACACAAACGGAACCAAAGATTGCACGCAGAATTTTCCTCTCGAAACATCCAAGAGCCTCTTCATCCGCTTTTGATAACGTCCAAGCCTCAGCGCCGTAGAGGAGGACCGGGATGATTAAGGTTTTGTAGAGGGAAACCTTGGTTTTCGAGAGAGGGTTCTACTACTCAATTGCCTCATGAGCCCGAAGAAGCAGCGATTGGCAAGAGTTATTCTGCGTTTTATCTCAGCGCTGGTGTCGTTGCTGCTTGTCACTACCGAGCCAAGGTAGACGAAGTCCTTGACTACTTCAAAAATATAGCTGCCGAAGGTGACGTTCTGACCAAGACGTCGGTGTTGTGCGTCTTTCTTGGATGACAGCATATATTTGGTCTTCTCCCCATTTACCCTTAGACCCACTTTCGCCGCTTCTGCTTCAATGCTTGTGAACGCCTCATTGACGTCTCGCCTTGTTCGTCCAATAACGTCAATGTTATCTGCGTAGGCAAGCAATTGTGTGGACTTGAAGTAGATCGTACCTCTTGTATTGGCCGCAGAGTCCCGCACGATATTTTCAAGAATAATGTTGAAGAAATCACATGACAGTGCGTCACCCCGTCTAAAACCTTTTTTAACATCAAAGGGGTCGGTTAGTTCACCTCCGACCTTAATGGAGCAGCGAGAGTTCTCCATAGTCACCCTGCACAGTCTGACGAGCTTGGCAGGAATGTTAAAACATGACTCGTCTCTATAAACAATGTCATACGCGGCTTTAAAGTCGACAAAAATATGGTGCGTGTCAACCTGGAATTCATGGGTCTTCTCCAAGATCTGCCGTAGTGTAAATATTTGGTCTATCGTAGATTTTCCTGGCCTGAAACCACACTGGCAGGAACCTATCAGATTGTCCACGAACGGCTTCAGGCACTTACACAGTACGGCAGAGAGGATCTTGTACGCGATGTTCAGGAGGCTTATCCCTCTGTAATTGGCGCAGTCATAATGGTCTCCTTTCTTATGGACCGGGCAAACGATACTGAGATTCCATTCATCGGGCATGCGTTCTTCCGACCATATCTTGCAGATGAGTTGGTGCATGTTTCTAACCAGCTCATTGCCAGCTGCTTTAAACAACTCCGCGGGGAGTCCGTCTGCTCCAGCTGCTTTATAAGACTTAAGTTTCGATATCGCTATCTTAACATCGTCTAGGTCAGGTGGACGGGATTCTCCTTCGTCTTCGTCCATTGTGAATGGTTCGCTCCGCCTGACAGCGGCATTTTGACCATAGTCGCCGTTGTACAGTCTGCAGAAGTGGTCCTTCCACAATCTCAGCATCGACTGTGACTCCACTACTAGGTGTCCGTGCTTATCCCTGCAGGCTTCTGCTCTGGCTTTATAGCCTTGGCATGTTCGTTTTACTTTCTGGTAAAATTTTCGAACTTCGTTCCTGCCGTAACATCTCTCCATCTCCTCGATCTCGCGCTTCTCGTGCTCCTTCTTTTTCCTTCTCAGAAGCGCATGCTCCTCCCTCCTTTTCTGTTCATAGAGCTCGCGGGCAGCTCTCGTCCGTCGATGCAATGTGGCCATGTATGCATTCGACGGCAGCTCTCGTCCGTCGATGCAATGTGGCCATGTATGCATTCTGTTTCTCTACATGGGCCTGTCTTCACTCATCATCAAACCAGGGGTTTCTCGACGGTGGTGGCTCGAAACCGAGTATATCTGAGGCGGCCTCTCTAATGGCTTTCTGACAACGACTCCATTGCTGTTCTATGGCTTCTGCAGATTGCATCGGGACCTGAGAGAGCTTGAGGGAGACTTGATCGGCGAAGGTCCTGGCGGTCTCCTGCGATTACAGCTTTCCGACGTTAAATTTTGGTGTTCTTACTCGACTCCGTTGGTTCCGAGAAATTTGCATCCGTACCTTGGCTGCAACAAGGTAATGATCCGAGTCGATGTTGGCTCCTCGAAAGGTTTGGACATCTAGGATGCTGGAGGAGTGTCTACCGTCGATCGCAAATAGATCAATTTGGTTGGTTGTCTATTGATCGAAAGACCGCCAGGTCCCCTTATGGATGTTGAGGTGTGGGAATCGTGTACTTGCTACTACCAGGTTATGTCCCGCGCTAAAGTCCACTAGCCTTAGTCCGTTTTCTGACGTGGTGTTGTGTAGGCTGTGTTTTCCAATGACCCGTTCAAAGATAGCTTCCTTACCCAGCTTCGCATTGAAATCTCTTATAACGATTTTGTTGTCATAGCTGGGACATTGCGCATACGTTCTGCCTAGGAGATCATAGAAGTCGTCTTTATGTCGGTCTTCTTTCTCCTCTTTGGGGGCGTGGACACATATTAAGCTTATATTGCCGAGATTGGCCTTGATGCGGATAGTTATGAGGCGTTCGCTTGCATACTGGAAGCTTAAGACTTTTTTCCTGAGTCTGCCTCGAACAACAAATCCGCATCTGAATAAGCGTTGTTTATTTTCTCTGTAGCAGTAGTAGATATCACAGTTTTTGATCCGCTTTTTGCCTGGCCCATTCCATCGCACTTCTTGGAGCACGGTAATGTCTGCCTTATAGTAGTCCAAAGAGTTGACCACTTTTTCGGCTGCACCTGGTCTGTTGAGGGACCTAACGTTCCAGGTGCAGAACCGACATTCATTTCCTTTTTGACGTTTACGGGGGTCGTCAACAGTAATCCGTCCGTATCCGAGGCTATTGGTTGTCTCTGAACAAAATTTTTGTTTTAAGCGATAGGGATGTTAGCCCTAAGCGCAACCCCCAACCTGGAGGACCAGGTTCCTCTTTCCCCAAGAACAAGGGGCCGGGTCGCTGCACACATTGGTTCACTACTTGGCGGGCGCCAGTATAGCTATCCAGAGGAGGCCACGCGGAGGCTGTGTGTCAACTTGGATTGAGCAGGGACTGAGATCGAAGCTGGCGTTTGCCAAGTTAAACGCGATCAACTTCTTTGCTCTGTTTGCTTGCTCCCTTCTCCCCTGAATCCACCACCATCTTCACTTTTTTTCTTCTCTTGCGTTTGTGAGGCACGCTCGTTTGCCATCTTGAAATTAATAAAAATAAATGTAACATAGAAAGCGTTTTAAATAAAGCAAAATAAGGACAAATTTAGAGTAACTTCGGGTATTGTGATATGGTCTGGGAACTGGGTAAAGTGATATACTATATCACAATACCCGCATACCATACCACATTACCCACTTAATCATAAGTTATCAAAGATTTTATTAATTATTTCCAGATCATGCCAAAGGAAGGTGAGATACGCAAATGGGATGCGGAGTCAATGAAAAAGGCTATTCTGGCGGTCAGAGGAGGAGAAATGGGCATCCTTTTGGCGTCCAAGACTTTTGGAGTACCATTTGCAATATTGTAAAGAGCAGCTCGCAGTGATCAACCAATCAGCGTTATTTAAGGCACGCCTTTGGGACGTAAACCTGTTTTTAGCTTGGAAATGGACTTGGAGCTGGTAGGTTACATTAAGGAAATGGAATCGCGCTTTTGGGGACTAACTTGCAGTTCGCTCACTAGCATTCCAAGTGGCAAAAAGAAATGGTATTGCGAACCCATTTTCAGTAATGAAAGAATGCGCTGGAAAAGACTGGTTATATGCATTTCTAAAAAGGCACAAAACAGAAATTAGCATCAGGAGTCCAACCGGAACGTCGATTGATAGAGCTAAAGGCTTTAATGCTGATAATGTGGGCAGATTTTATACTTTGCTTGAACAGGAATACGAAAAATTTAATTTTCCCCCAACTCGTATTTGGAACGTGGATGAGACAAGAGTTTCTATTGTGCAAAGTAGGCAACCCAAAATCTTGGCAGCGAAGGGAACAAGGCAAATAGGTTGCATGACTTCTGCAGAGAGGGGCTCCCTTATAACTGTTGTCAGCTGCATGAGCGCAGGTGGAGCTTTTGTTCCACCATACTTAAATTTTTCTAGAAAAAAACATTTTCCGGTTTTAATGAAACATGCTCCTCCTGGTTTCGATTCTGCTTGCCCATATCTGGGTGGATACAAATCCCCATATTCACAAAATGGTTTGATAATTTTTTGCGATTTACAAGCCCTTCAAAAGAAAACCCTGTGCTGCTGATTTTGGACGTTCATTACAGTCATACCCGAAATATTGAGGTTCTCGAAAAGGCTCGACAAAATGGTGTTATAATTATATCTTTGCCACCGCACTGTACGCACAAAATAAGTAAAACGAACATGCCAAGGCTATAAAGCCAGAGCAGAAGCCTGCAGGGATGAGCATGGACAACTAGTAGTGAAGTCACAATCGATTCTGAGATTGTGGAAGGACCACTTCTGCAGGCTGTATAACGGCGATGATAGTCGCGAACCATTCACAGGAAGCAACTGAATGAGAGGCTCTTCGGTATACGTATGTACGTCGAGCACAAATGTCAACAATATGTGGCTGCATTGCCGCTCAGCCATTCAGGAAGTAGCCGAGACCACATTAGGCTACATACCAACCCCGACAAGAAAAACCCGTGGCTTGATAGTGCGTGTGAACGAAAAAAGTCAGCAACCGACGAGGCGCTGCAGCGGGAAATCAGGGCAGCACAAGAAGAGTACCGAGCCGAAAGAAGGTTGGGGGAAAAACTGCTGCGACTAAAGAAAAGAATGTTGGCGGCCTTCTAGCTCAAAGATATCGAGGAGTACACGGACAAACATAAAAATGGGCCTTTTATAAAAAAAACTAAAAGCCCGGCAGAAGGCTTCAAGAATAGGTACCTTTCTCCCTGAAATTTCGAAGGTAATCTTGTCACCGACCCGCATGGAATAATAGATGTATTCAAGCAGCATTTCCAGCAGCAAGGGAAAGTGATAGGGACTAAGGAAATTCCAACTCCAGCCGCTGTAGTAGTCCTCCCACCCAGCATCGAAGAAGTCGGCACAGCTACTGGAACAACAAGGCCGCAGGCTCAGATGGCTTGCCGTCAGAGCACTTCAAGTCTGGCGGCGATCCTCTTGCAAGGGCTACGGAGGTATACCCCTGCTTAATATCGCGTACAAGATCCTGTCCAGGGGACAGTGCGAACGTCTAAAGCCCTTTTGCACCGCACTAATCGGCAGCTACCAGTGCGACTTCCGTTCCGGCAAATCGACTATAGACCAACTATTCACACTTCGACAAATTCTGGAAAAGACCAACGAGTTCCAAAGCCGCATACGAGAGCATTCATTCATTCGGGATCCCAGAAAAACTGCTCCGGCTGTGTAGCGCCACGCTGAAAAATACCCGATGTACCGTGCAGTTCGGTTCTAGGACCTCTCGACAAAGAGGTGCGCTGTCGTGTGACTTCTTCAATGGATGCTGGAACAGATAGTGCGATGGGTAGGCGTCAACAAGTCGGCCCAGTTGCTACGATACGCGGATGATATTGACATCATCACGTGCTCTTAGCGTGTCTTTGTAGAAGCTTTCATGGCGATTGAAGAACAGGCGAAACGAGTTGGTCTTAGGGACAAATACTTTTATACGAGGGGTTGGTTGTGAGCCCTTACAACGAAAGAGACGAGGAGAAAGCTCTCGTCTGCATACAAGCTTTGAGCAAAAAAGACAATATGCAGTTTCCGGACAATTTCGGATGAAGCAGCCTGTGTCAAAGTGGGTATGACATCCTCGCCAATGAGATGCACCGCCCGTCAAGAGATCAGTGTTATCCGTAGGATAAAAGCCGAAGAAAGGGCAACGTCCATAGCTGTATCGCAAGCAAGGTGGGAAAACACGAGACGGCTTGATGAATCTCCTATTTGCTCAAACTGTGGAGAGACCAAAGAAGATGCAGAGCATGTATGTTTTTAGTGCCCACATTTTAACACAGAAAGCAGAGGCCTTGAGGAAAGAATTCTAAAAATACCAACTCCCGAGAACATTCTAAACCATATGTTGACATCGAGCGTAATGGGATGCTGTGAAACAAACCGCAGCGATAGTCATGAAGGATCTCCGGCGGCTGGAAAGAGTAAAAGAGAACAACCAAAAGCCAAACGTCAACTTCCTCGAAAAAAAGGACATCAAACAGGGAAAGAAGAACATCAACATCATTTTCAGTGGCCCACATATTCCACTAAAGAGGTCGTGAGGGCAATGAGCGCACGCAGGATTTTCAGGTCACTTGATCCTCCGCCATCGACTCTAACTTATCAGGAGTTATGCGCAACCAGGCGAGTTTTTAGACTTGGTCCAGTCACCTCGTCCTGCGGTCGCCTATCTGATCGCATTCAAGGCATGCTTCGGAAGTCGTGATGATGAGGACATTCGTCTCACGTGACCAAACCATCGAAGCATAGCATTTTCGTTCGGAGAAGTAGCTGCTCAACATTGAGCTCCTCGCGCACTGCCGAGTTTCTCGCCCTATTCCGGCGAGTAACTCCACCGTGCACCGTGGCGCAGTGGGTAGTGTGTTGGCCTCTGACGCCGATGACACGGGATCGAATCCCGACACAGCCATGTCATCGAACGTGTTTTTCACGGTGTTCCTCCTCAGCGGGGTTCTGACAAAACCCCCTGTAGTAAAATTGTCATGAAAAGCTTCTCGAAATTCGCCGTTCGGAACCGGCAATAAACTGTAGCTCCCTTTCACCTATGGGAAAAATGAAATCACACACAACATGGGTGATTGAGAGAAGCTCGGCTCAGGTTCTTCATGGACTGTAACGCCAACATACATACATACATACAACTCCCACAACAGCACGAAGAAATCCCATTTCGGCAGTTAGTATTCGCGATCTTATTCTTTCGGTCAATACCCACATGACCATAGATGAGAGTTGGAACAAATACTGAGTAAAAGCTGCTAACTTGGCTTCGACACCAAGTTCGGTCTTCCTGATTACAGATCTTCGAAGCTGTTTCGCCAATCCCGCAGGAAAGCTCGGCATCAATCCTCCCATCACTCGCAAAGAAGACCCCGAGATACTTAAACATCTCCATCTACTTCAATGGCACTCCACTAACATGTAGAGTGCATTGGACAGGCGTTCTGGAAATAACCATAACCTCGTATTTGTCCATGTTAACCCTCATTCCAGCATCCTCACATACGGCCACAAACCTAACTAGCGCGCGCTGGAGCTCCATCTGGGAGGGTTTGAGGTAAACTAAGTCATCTGCAAAAAGAAGATGGCTTACCCTCAACGTGAAACACCCCTCGTCGCGACTGCGCTGCAACATCCATATATATATATATATATAATGAAAAGAAGAGGTAATAAGACGCACCCTTGGCGAAGGCCAACGCCCACGGTGAAAGGTGTTAATTTACTACCGTTAACCCGAACATATGTAGCTCCTATAGCTTGTGTTAGAGACTGAATGGCTCTCACCAGAGGAACATCAATTCCATATTCCTGCAGAACACATCAGAGTTTACCATCTATTGCCATTTTGTACTTCTGCCGTGACGAAAAGCCTACTATTCACCCCCCATTCTGGGTTCGACCATAGCTGTAGAACGCGCCTCCTCTCGAATCCTATCTAGGACAACCACCCCTGGGGAGAAGTGAACGAACATCTACGACCCAAACCACTGCACCCCGTTCAGGTTGTGTGACAAACATCACAAGAGTATAACTCTTGAACCTGCGCGGCTATATAAAAAAAAAGGGACACTTACCCCAATCCGCCAATCACTAGGAGTCTCACCGCGTTCCCAGGCCAACTTAATGACACGAGAGAGCCATAAGACTCCCTTTTTACCTAATGTCGGACTCCATCCACACCGGCGGATTTGCCAACTTGTATCGATTCAATCGAAAAATTACTTCCTCAACTGTTGGACTACCCTCCGCCTCACTCAAGATTACAGGTCTGGCGCTCTCAGTGCCCTGTTCGGGAGCTGCTCCATCTGCGCAAGATGTCCATCTCATTGGAAAGAAACACACGATCTTTGGATTGACTCCTTCGATTACATTGAATTTCCTTCCTCTGAGTCGGCGAATGGTTTGCCAGAACACCTTTTCCGCAGATCTATGGTCGCTTTCCAGCTTCGCGCCGAACTCTTTCCAGAACAGCTCTTAGTTGCTCGCTGAAGTTCTGCGCGCCACAGTGTACCGTTCACGGGAAGCAGAGTCTCCCAAGAGCTTCTTGAACTCCGGGTGTTTTAAACAACGCAGTTCTTTTCTTACTACCAGCCGCCACCCCAAGCCGCTTCACTCCATAGACATCACGTGCAGAGGCAATGACAGCTGTCGATAACAGTCGCCATTCTTCCTCTACATGCGATGGAACAGTTTCAAGAGCATAAAGGGCTTAATAGTCCCGTAATACCAAGCGGTGGTCCCACAGGGAGGTGTAAAGGGTATGGATCAGAACGTAGGCGTATTCCTGGCATCGAATGTTCAGGTTTGCGAATCGTACATGCCCATAGCCCGGTTACTGATACTTTTAGAAGGCACCAATACAGATTACATTGAGTATAATGGCTTATGTTGAGCGGGTGGGCAACACACCTCCGACCAGAGCCGTAAGATACTGAGCATCATTTAAACCGCCTGTCCCTTCAACACGACTGAGTTCAGGAAACAGACCTATCTACTACAGAATTGTTTTCGTCCTTATGCAACGTCATAGGTAAACAAATACCCGTGGTCACAACAGCATACATTCCCGGAATGAATTGAGTCATCACCTAAAGTCCTGTCTAGTCGCCATTACCTAACACTTTCCCTTCAAACAATTCCGCCAATTTGTCGACAATCAGTTTTCATGATCATATTCCGTAGATTCGAGGATCAAAACCTCGACGAAAAATTCGTGCATTCCTAATTGCATAATTTATGGTCGTCCCGATCACACACCGTGTGCGGGTTGTGTATCTTTTAATTCGGATCTCTTCTCTTCTGTTTCGCCTTCCAACAACAGGGGTGATGATGGCATAAGGTTAGTGGTAACGCGATGCTCCATGTGTTGAAGTTAGTTAGTAGTCCATTTGGAGGACCCAATAAATTTGCATAGTGCCGTATCGAGCTTGGGAATAACTCAAGAGCGATATGAATGCACCACGTCGCCGAATCACGAGAACAGTGGAATGTGTACTCTGGACGCTCTGTCGTGGATCTTGTTTCGATAGTTTGTTTCTCGTATGAGCGTTTGAGGAGACAATATGGCGACGACGGGTAGATAGCCGAAAACATTGAAAATCCTAATTGGGCGCGGTATACATGCAAAAGCCTAAGCACACCAGTTGATGAATACCATGGACGTGTGAGTGAGTGTCTGTAGAGTTCAGGAGTTAGCCTAATAAGAGGATAATGATCCTGAGGATATAAAAGGGGAGTGCAATCAAGTCATGATTAAGGTACGCCCCCTAATCTTGCGTAGATTGACTTCACACAAAAATTGCATTCACTGTGCACGAAGCAGCGGTTAAGGGGGCCTGTGCTCCGACTGTAAACAATGTTTGGTTGAGAAATATTGAATGAGTGTAGGCACACTTAATTAGGGTGAATATAGGCTTTATGGCTGTAATGCACTTGGATGCTGACAAGCCTATATGGGATGGTGTAACTTTGTGAAAACCGTCAGAGACCGTCTCTATAGTCGACGACCACCAAACGTCCTATATGACAAGTGTTTCATGTAAATCTGACAAGTTTCGGCCGATCTACGACACGTTCTCCCATTATGCATTGTTCACCGGCCCCATGCGTCAAACTGATGGACCTGGCGCATAAGGTAGATGGAAGTGGACAGCTTTCGTCGATCCGCATTGTTGATACTGTTGCTGCCGTTCTCCTTGCAGCTCCGTTTCGCATGCATTGCTCATCACAAGAAGCTATTTGTGGCGCGCAAATCGTGCAAGATGAGATGATTTCCCCATCTTGGGCGCAAAGGTTTATTAGACTATACTTTGCCAACATACATATGTACACACAGTACCCGTGGGTAATGAGAGGAAATCTCCTCGATATAATGGCGCTGTCCCGATCTCCGGCAAACTCTTACCGCGCAGATGCAGCGACACAATGCGCCGTGCTCGTATCCGAACTCGCAGCGAATGTGGCAAACTATCGCGGCGTTTTGTTTATTTTTAAGCTATAATTTAACCCATAATTGCACGCCAGCGGGTAGAATTTGTAACTAAACTGCAAATTAGCAGCCAATTCAACAGCCGATTAATAACTATAATTATTTTGGGCTTTAACTGACGATGGTGAGATGGTTGTGCTCCTTGTGGTCGAGATGATAGTGGTGGTGGTGGAGATTTGGCAGCGGAGCGTTGCCATTTGACCACTTCTTCAGCGGGCCGAATGCAATCATGTAGAGGGACGTTGACGAAGTAAGAGGAGCATCGATGAGTTCGTGATGCACCAGGAGGGTATGATGATGGTGCAGCAAAACAATTCCCCCATCATCGTCATTCGCATCGATGTCTGCACGTCGACATGGACCTGCACCGGGATGTGGATGTCCACGGATACGTGGAAGTGGACGTCGAATTTATTAGGAATGGTGAAAATTATGTGGTAATGGTATGCGCATTGTGCAATTTTGTTGTCTGTTGGGAATTAGTTTCCAGCTTGGCTCGGTCTGGTTGGGGTTATTTAATCCAAAGGAGGCATCGTGGTCTCATTAATTGTGGATATAACCGATTGCCGATGATTGGAGGTGGTTTTTCCCGATATATTATGATGTTTCTTTGGAATTTTGAGGCAATAGCGTTTGCGTATATGTTTCCTGTTGACATGAGGCGTGATAGGTTAGTCGAGCCTTGGGGTCTGTGCCTAGAGGCAGAACAGGATTGGGCTATGTCTGGGTAAAGGACTAGGGTTGTTTGGATTTTTTCAAACTATTACAGTTACGTAGTTAATTGGGGATCGATCAATTGGAGAAGATTATATTAATCCTCATTGAATGCTTAGCATTTTCGAACTATCCTATTAGTCTAAGCCCAACGATTGATTTCGAATCGTATGTATGTATGTTGGCGTCACAGTCCATCAAGGACCAAAGTTGAGCTTCTCTCAATCACCCATGTTATGTGAAATTTTATTTTCCTATAGGTGAAAGGGACTTATAGTATATTGCCGGTTCCAAAAGGCGAGATTCGGGAAGCTTTTCTTGACAATTATACTATAGGGGGTTTTGTCAGTACCCTGCCGTACCGTAAAAAACACGTTCGATGACATGGCTGTTGTCGGGATTCGATCCCGTGTCATCGGCGTCAGAGGCCAACACACTGCCTACTACGCCACGGCGCTTTCGGATTGCTCGTTGAAAGATAGTATTGACGCAATATACGCAAAAAAAGTATGCAACACAATTGTGAATGGAAAGTTACCGAACGTGCTGCTGCGGGCATAACACTCACAGTATGTGGTCAATTGAAATTCATCCTCTGCGTATGCAATATTAACACCAAAAGTGCATGAACGAATTACTGAGAACTATAACCAACGCGAAATTTGGTCGGCTCTCATCCTATCTCGAACAACTACCACTGAGAGCAGTGAACGAACATCTACGACCCAAAACCACTGCCCTCCGTTCAGGTTGTGTGTCAAAACATCAACCTGCGCGAAACTCTCCCTCTCCCTGTTACGTTCGCTCGCACAACGTTCAATACGTTATAAGGCCTTGAGTGCAGGTGTGACTAAAAAAAAAACAACAATCGCAAAAGCGTGCGATGCAACGATGCCCAGTAGATTAACGAGCAGAAGGGGGCAGAAGCCTGCTGCTGGTTGAAAGACAAGAACAAAAAACTGAGTGCAAAATGCCTCCAGACCCGACGCAGATCACAGCGTTCTAGAGCTAGGCCAGAGTGACCTTGAAGGTGACCTTGAAGAAGCCATCAATAGAAGCAATGGAAGATGCTTTAACCAACTCTGCTGCGAAGCGGATCCAAATCCGAGCTAGGCCAGAGTGACCTTGAAGGTGACCTTGAAGAAGCCATCAATAGAAGCAATGGAAGATGCTTTAACCAACTCTGCTGCGAAGCGGATCCAAATCCGTGGGGGATGGTATTAAAAAAGCTAGAGGGCATCAGATCCCCACAGATATCCTGCCTAACAATGCTGGGAAGTATAGTAGAACATCTATTTCCCTATAAAGCATCTAATTTGGGCAATACCACGAGGGATATTAGAATGGACCGGATCCTGCCAATAACGGCGGAGGAATTGCACGAAGCACGCAGGAAAATTGGCGATAAGAAGGCACCAGGACCTGACGGCATCCCAAACAAAGCGGTAAAAACAGCCGTGAAAAGCAGGACAGACATTTTTTAAAGAAACGATGCAAAGGAGAGGATTTTCCCTGAACCCTGGAAACTCCAACATCTGGTGTTGCTGCACAGAAATTACGTATCATATATGGTAGACTAATCGCCGTGGCGGAGGTAAGAGGATCTTTGTCCGACCGCCAATATAGTTTCAGGAAATCTCGCTCGCGGGGTAAAAGATGACGAGGAGGCAGAAAGAAGTACTGTGCCTTAGTAATACTGGACCTTAAAATCGCATTTAAGTCCGCAAACTGGTCTTGTATTAGGAGGTCTCTGACCAGAATGGACGCACCACATTACCTTGTGAAAATAATCCTTAGCTACTTTACTAAGCGGAAGCTGGGGTATCAGACGGACGATGGACTTAGGTACTATGATTCTGCGGGAGTCCCTCATGGCTCAGTACTTAGACCTCTTCTGTAGAACATAATATATGACCAAATTCTGAGATGAATGCTGCCGCAAAGATTTAAGATTATTGGTTTCGCTGACGACATCGCCGTAGTTACTGTAGTAAAACACATTCACGAAGTAGTGTCTGCCACAAATCAAGCGGTCATCAGGATCAAAAATTGGCTATAGTCTGCCGACCACAAGACGGAAGCTGTCTTAATAACTAACTGGAATATGCAAACTTCCAGGCAATCAACTCCAAAGGGGCCTTAAATTACTTGGGAGTAATGTTCGACAACGGACTTAATTTTAAAGGCCATTTCGAATACTGCAATAAAAAATCGTCACAAATACAGGTTTAGCTTTCCTGAATATGTTAGGAGGATTCTGCTAGTGGTAAGCTCAATACTCCAATACGCTGCGCCAGTCTGGGCGGGAGTCCTTCAAACAAGGAAATTACGAAAAGAAAGTTCTCGTCTGCATATAGGCTCTCCGCAATGAAACCAATATGCCGTCTCCGGACCATCGCGGATGAAGCAGCCTGTGTCATAGCGGGTATGATCCCCATTGACATCCTCGCCAATGAGATGCACAGGGCTTACCTTAGGCGAAAGACAGACCGGCAAAGGATCAGTGTTATCTGGAGGATAAAAGCCGAAGAAAGGGCATCATCCATAACATTATGGCAGGCCAGGTGGGACATCACGACAAAAGACCGATGGACCTATAAGCTTATCCCTACGATCGAGGTTTGGGGAAAAAGAGCACACAGGGAATGCAATTACCACCTTATGCAATTCCTGCCAGGTCACGGGGGCCATCGAAAACATCTCCACAGATATGGACACGTTAACTCACCCTTTGCCAAGAATGTCCAGTGGAAGAAGAAGACGTGGAGCACGCCATAATCCATTGCAGACGATTTGCAAAGGGTAAGAATAGACCTGCCGATCCCAGAGCTTCTAATATGCCGTACTCAAAGGAGAACTGGCTGGAGATCTGCTCTTAAACAATGAGCGTGCAAAACGAGCTAAAAATTCTGAAAAGAATAAGAAGAGCTGACACGGTCGACTTGGAGCACATAAGCTGGTTAGCAACCTACCAGCCCCGCGAAATAATACCTAACGGCAGTCCCGCGGGGAGAGTGGTTAATGAGTGCAGGGTGTGGTTTAGTAGTTTAGTACGTAACGTAGGCGTCAGTAGCCCGGGCTACAGGCATCTTTTGATGTCCGTAACACCTCTGTTGTGGCCAACTTCGAAGGGAAGTATATATTGTACTCCATAGCCAGCGGTGAGAGCACCGTGGCGCAGTGGGTAGTGTGTTGGCCTCTGACGCCGATGGCACGGGATCGAATCCTGACACAGCCATGTAATCGAAGGTGTTTTTCACGGTGTTTCTCCTCAGTGGGGTTCTGACAAAACCCCCTGTAGTAAAATTGTCATGAAAAGCTTCTCGAAATTCGCCGTTCGGAACCGGCAATAAACTGTAGCTCCCTTTCACCTATGGGAAAAATGAAATCACACACAACATGAGTGATTGAGAGAAGCTCGGCTCAGGTTCTTCATGGACTGTAACGCCAACATAAGTACATACATACATAGCGAAAAAAGTTTGGGGGCAGATCTATGAGTAGTCCATTCCCTTATGATGCTGAAAAGATTGAAAATGGTGGAGTAGCCCATTCGTAGACAAATCTATCCCGCGCAAGCACTAAAAACGATCACGCAATAGAGAAGTGTTAGTCTGATAACAAATATGAATGAATGCGTGAATCACAGTTGGAATCTATGCTGGATGCAACTTTCTCATAGCGTTCAACAACGTTGGGGTTTCCAGAATAGTTCCTTGGCTAGGTTACGAAAGTCGAGTTTCTTTGTGAATCGCACTCCGTTTTCTGGAGCTGGCCTGTGAGTAATAGAAGGTGAGCTGGCGAAGGTGAGTAATAGAATGATTCCCAGTTCTCGACTTGACAGAGAATGACTACGATTTTTAGTTTAAGACGGTCTTATTTATGATCTGCCTTGACTTCAACACATTTGTTCCAGCGTTTCTTTAAAACCAGTATTCTTTTTTGGGAGTGAGAGTCTGCATGAGAAGCGCTTTTGAGAAACAAATTTTTTCAAGTATGACGACAGATGGAAGTCAGGAAAATAGGAGGATGGACAAGTAAATCGTACCCCATAACCCGCAGTTTCCTCATTGCCAACGGGCCAGGCCTCTTCGTGTGAATTTCGGCACCCAGCTGATCAAGAAAGCCTTCTGTAGTACTTGCCAGGGCGTCGTGGGGCAGTGGTTAGTGTGTTGCTCTCTGACGCACGGTGAGCGAGTTCGGATTCCGATAACACCAACGCCATCGAATGTTTATTTCGCGGCGGGGTACTGGCGAAACCCCCCACAGTATATTTGCCATGAAAAAGCTTCTCGACTTACGCCGTTCGGAGTCGGCATTAAACTGTAGGTCTCTTTCACCCTTGTGAAAGATAAATCAGAAGCTTGGCTTTGCTCCTTCATGGGCTGTAACGCCACCAAGCAAACCAAAGTTGAAGGGTAAGTGACCTGGCCTTCGAATATGATGGCTGGAGGAAAATACACATAGCTCAAAAAGCAAAACCAAAAATCACAAAGAATGAGGTGGAAAAGAACACCCTCAAAGAAGAAGTGCTTGTCCCAATTTTTGTAGATTCCACATTGAATTTTGGATCAGCAAACAACATGGCTACTGACCTAAGGAGAATGGTAATAAGAGTATGTGAAAGAGACACTCTCAACAATGGAAAGAAGGACAACCTTCCCGAACAGGACAAAACGACAAGTTATAAGAAATTAATGGAAAATAGTGATTTAGAGAAGCAAATCACCTTGGGTAGTAGATGTTTGTTCACTAATCTGCAGGGGTGGTTGTCCTAGATAGGATTCGAGGGGAACTCGACTGAATTTTCATGATGTTTGTAGTTCTCAGCAAATTTTCCATGCCATTATGGTGTTGTATTAGAACTGCATACACAACGTATGAATTTGAAGTAACCAAATACTTTGAGTGATATGCTTCATCAGTAGCTTTTTTACTTCCCACCCATTTCAAATGGTCAATAGAATATCTTTGACAATGAACAGGTTTCCACTATTTTAGGCAGGCAGAGAAGTGACGAAGTATTAGAACTTGGTGGCAGAGGTAAAGCCGATTCCTAAAGGGAAGGAGGACCTATCATCCCATTGCCGATGTTCCTTTGGCGCAATCAAAAAAGAGCTTCACTCTGGACTATTCGTTGATTGTCAATTACTGCGAATTCCTGAACATAATCTTTTTGGCAAAGTCTTTGATATAGTTTTAGTCATGGCATAATCTACTACGAAACAACGATTTTTTATTATTCGATCTTATAGCGAAAATGTATAATAGAACCCCTAGGTAGGCAGCCAGTTTCTGCTGAAAATGTGCTTACTTCCCGTGGTAAGCAGTATTACATTGAAAGCCAATAGGGCCTCTAGGAGGACATCACTACGTCTATTGTTTCAGGTGTGCTTAGTACTTCTCTGTTGTGTTTGCTGTTACTTGTTCCGCTTTCCTCGCAACGAGGCCTTTCAGTTCCCCTTTGTGGTGATGTAGGCTGTTTAGGCGCATACACTCTGTCGCTTAAATAATTAATAGCAGAAGACTTACGGGCGTCATTCCCACGAGGAGTATGCCAACATAATGTATGAGTGAGTATGAATTTAAAGTGACCCCATACTGTAAGGGTTATGCCTTCACCAGTATGCTTGATCAATTCTCATTCACAACAGTTGTTTGCCTTAGTTTTAGTTATTTTATTTCTTACAAAAAACGGTTGGACCGATTTTGCTGGAAAATTCATCAGTTCTAAGCTACGAAATTACGCGTCGAACGAAACTAGTCCTATGTCAATATCATCTTGGGTTCTCGAGATAATCGAAATCACATACGTACATACATACACACACACACATCTCTATAAAAACCTTGGATTTGGATTCTGGTGACCTTGAAACGTGGAGATGTGTCGAAATTCGGAATCGACCAAAATCGACCCCATTACAATAACTTCCTAGTGGGAAGTGGCCCTGGTGCAGTGGTTAACATCATCGACCGCCGAGCTGAGGGTCTATAGTTCGAATTCGTTTCATAGCCAAGAAAAAGTAGTTCCCATACGGACAAAATTATTGTACGGACAGAAGTGAGTGGAAAGTGACCAGACGTACTGCTGCAGGCATAACAATCACAGAACATCTTCTTCTTTGGTGGCGGTACAGCCCATGAAGGACCAGAGCCATGCTTCTCTTCAATCACCCCTGTTGTGTGTGATTTATTTCCCACACAGGTGAAAGTGACCTACAGTTTAATGCCGATTCCGAACGGCGTGAGTCGAGAAGCTTTTTCATGGCAAGTTTATTACGGGGGGTTTTGCCAGTACCCCGCCGAAGAGGAACGTCGCGAAATAAACATTCGATGGCGTTGTTGTTATCGGGATCCGAACCCGCTCATCGTGCGCCAGAGTCCAACACACTAACCACTGCGCCACGGCGCCCTCACAGCACATGGTCAACTGAAATTCATCCTCTGCTTATGCAATACTAAAGTGCTCGAAAGAATTTCCACGGACTGTTCTGGACAGTTAAAAACTGTTCCAGGTGTCCTGGGCTTTAACGAAAGCGGATGAGGAGGCCCTTGGTTGTTTCGAGAGGAAAATTCTGCGATCAGTCTATAGATCCGTTTTTATAAACGGAGAGTGGGGGCGAAGGAGGGTGCCGCGGCCCAGTGGTGACGAGTTCGATTCCTGATAACACCTTCGCCATCGAATGCTTATTTCGCGGCGTACCTCCTCGGCGGGGTACTGGCAAAACCCTTCAGTGTATACTCGCCATGAAATAGTTTCTCGATTCACGTCGGAAGCGGCATTATACTGTAGGTCCCTTTCACCTGTGTAAAAAATAAATCACACACAACATGCGTAATTGGGAGAAGCTTGGCTCTGGTCCTCCATGGGGTGTAACGCCACCAAAGGAGAAGAAGGAAGGGAAGATACAACGAAGGGCTGTACAGCGACATCGGCCTAGAACGACGTCTACGAATCCAATGTCTAAGATGGCTAGGCCATGTAGAGCGAATGGACAGCACAGCTCCGGCCCGAAGAGTTTTCGACGCCACCCCCCAAAAAGACGAGGACGACAGAGGACGGCCGCATCTAAGGTGGCGCACACAGGGGGTGGCCGTGGTTCAGCGGAAAGTTTGTAGTTCAAAGTGTGTCCGTAGCCAAGAAATGCAACTCCTATATGGAAAAAGTTTGCGACACAGCTATTGTGAATGGGAAATGATCAAAAATGCTGATGAAGGCATAACACCCACAGTACATGATAATTTCAAATTCATACTCTGTGTGTGCAGTTCTAATATAACACCATAATAGTAAGGAATATTTGCTAGGAACTAAACCCAACATGAAAATTCAGTCGAGTTCCTCTCGATCTTATTTAGGACAACCACCCCCGGAGAGTAGTGAACGAACATCTGCGACCCAAACCACCACTGGAAACAAAAGAAAGCAAATGATCATGCTAGCTGGAAAGGCTTGTTGGTTGAAGCTCAGGCTTACTCCGAGCTGTAGCGCCACTTAAGTAAGTAAGTTAGTATGCCGATAAGATGACTACAGCCTTGGCAGACAACGTCGCACGTGGTATTAGTGATATGCCAGCCAATATGCTCGAAAAAATTACTATAGACCAAGCTCCCCATATGGACCACTGGAAACGTGGCTGTATTCAACATTTACACAAAGTAATCTTGGAATAAATGACATGGCAAGCATTGGTTTGTTAACTCAATTGAAAGTCTTATATGCTTTTGCAACGTTCCTGCATTTTATTGACAATGGAACATTTTATTGACAATATGAATGCCAAGTGTAGACTCGGGAGTCCCTTCGCATAGCTGTGGGCGTCTTCAAAAATGTTCTCTAAGATCTTGGCTTTTCAGTTTATGTACCACTCTAAATGTACACATGAGAGCACCGTGGCGCAGTGGGTAGTGTGTAGGCCTCTGACGCCGATGACACGGGATCGAATCCCGATACAGACATGTCATCGAACGTGTTTTCACGGTGTTTCTCCTCAGCGGGGTTCTGACAAGATCCCCTGTAGTAAAATTGTCATGAAAAGCTTCTCGAAATTCGCCGTTCGGAACCGGCAATAAACTGTAGGTCCCTTTCACCTATGGGAAAAATGAAATCACACACAACATGGGTGATTGAGAGAAGCACGGCTCAGGTCCTTCATAGACTGTAACGCCAACATACATACATACAAATGTACACATGTAAGTATGTACGTTTGCTAGGAGGGCTACAGTCAAGCTTCTCCCAATCACCTGTTTTTTGTGATTTATTTTTCCATTAGTGAAGCGAACTATAGTCACACTAAGGAACAATTTCTTACTCATATTCACTGCAGAAGATCATCAGTAACATCTGGCCAATGTCAAACTAAGCAAATGCCTCAAAAGCATACTTACACGGCACCTCGGGAAAGTCATTCTCAATATTAATGACTTTTTAATGATCCTCGTTCATCCTCAACATAAAATCATCTCCGCCGCAAACAACAATATCCAACAGATAGCCACATACCTACGTATGCATCTAGGTGCAGGAACATGTACTAATTTCACTTTAAATAACAATCTTCGGCCTATCATTAGTTCGCTTCGATTTTTATCTCCAACAAATGTGAATGAAAAACTCACGCAACATCGAAATAAGGCCACAAGGACACCATCAACTGCAAATTAAATGCCGCTCATGTACATAATTAGAACATCTGAATGTTGTTCTCTCCGAACAACCCAACGTTTTGATTAATTGTTAAATAATTCCATGACAATCTAGCTATCCCACCAATGGTATCAGTAACAAGTTCATTATGCATGCGATGCCGCATGATAGTGTGTCAACCAACCAACACCGTTAACACAGACAGATACTCGTCGGACTCTGGCTGATGGCCAAAATGGGATGAGCAACTAAACATTTGGCACTGGAATTTCGTACTTTCCGTGAAATTATGCTCTCGGAGGACAGTTTAACTGCTTATTTGAAACGAGCCATCGTTAATGTTTACGAAATTCGTTGTTGGCCCCGGGCCAAAGGACATCGTCACCATTGCCAATGTACGAGTTGTACACCAATAAAGTAACTAATGGTGTTGTTTTCGCTGGCACACAGCCCACGGCAGAGACCATTTGACTCATGAGAATTATTGCGAAAAATACAAATTGGCCCATAAATCGAGCATCATAACTCCTGGGATTATTCATTCGCGAAAAAATGGCCAAATTTATGGTCGCACCTTTGCGACCGCAGCACAAACGTCAACAAAGGTGCGACCAATAACTGTCGCATAAATTCCCGAAAAATCTGATACCCGGAAATCGATTCAACTCTCTATTATGTACTTACAAAGAGATACGCGCACAAAAGATACATATAGCGTCAGTGCACCATCGCACAATCTGCAAATTGCTTGTGAACTTGTAAAGCTTCAGATATGCTCCACACTTCAGATAAGCCACGCATCCGATCAGTGTTTGCTGTGGTGTGCTTGATCATGTCCATTTCACACATTATTCCCATCGATGCGGCCGCGGAAGGTGCACAGAATGGAGGAGCAAAACGCATTAAATGGAAATGACAGCAACGGCAGCGTCAGCGGCACAGGAGGACGGGAACAAGAAAAAGGACGAAACCGCCCGAGGGATGTATTATTGATGTACACATCGAGCAAATAATTTTCGTACATTTATAAAAGCGCCTAACAATGCTAATAAATAAAAGATTGCGTATTAAAGTGTTTGGAGCTCGATGGGGGGCGCGTAGCGTAGCGTGGACGTTGTGGTGCTGTGGACGAGTTGGCCAGACGAGTGCGTCTGCTGCGAACGGTGTGTTGGTGGTTGGTGTATAGGGAAACGAGCACACATCGCAGCTGGAGAGGAGTGAACTGGTGGTGTTCGGAGGAGATGGATAAAATAACAATCTAGATTGCCATTAGATACCTTCGACCGAGTTGAGTATTTGAATTTTAGGCAGGTAATGTGGGGAGAAGGGAGCGAGAAAACAGAGCAAAAAAGTTGATCGCGTTTAACTTGGCAAACGGCAGCTTCGATCTCTGTTCCTGCTCAATCCAAGTTGACACACAGCCTCCGCGTGGCCTCCCTGGATAGCTATACTAGCACCCAGCAGGTAGTGAACCAATGTGTGCAGCGATCCGACCCTTGTTCCTGGGGAAAGAGGAACCTGGCCCTCCAGGTTGGGGGTTGCGTTTAGGGTTAATATCCCTATCGCGTAAAACAAATTCTGTTCAGAAACAACCAATAGCCTCGGATACGGACGGATTACATGTTGACGACCCCCGCAAACGAATTTCGGATCTGGAACGTTAGGTCCCTCTACAGACCAGGTGCAGCCGAACAACTGGTCAACTCTTTGGACTGCTATAAGGCAGACATTACCTCCAAGAAGTGCGATGGGATGGGCCAGGCAAAAAGCGGATGAAAAACTGTGATATCTACTACGGAAACTGGCACAGAGAAAATAAACAACGCTTATTCGGATGCGGATTTGTTCTCCGAGGCAGACTCAGGAAAAAAGTCTTAGGCTTCCAGTATGTAAGCGAAACCCTCATAACTATCCGCTTCAAGGCCAATCTTGGCAATATAAGCTTATTATGTGCCCACGCCCCCACGGAGGAGAAAGATGACCGACATAAAGACGACTTCTATGATCCAATGTCCAAGCTATGACACCAAAATCGTTCTAGGAGATTTCAATGCGAAGCTGGGCAAGGAAGCTATCTTTGAACGGGTCATTGGAAAGCACAGCCTACATAACACTACGTCAGAAAACTGACTAAAGCTAGTGGACTTTATGGCGGCACATAATTTGGTAGTAGCAAGTACACGATTCCCACACCTCACCATCCATAAGCGGACCTCACGGTCTTTCGATCAATCGACAATCAAACAAATTGATCACATTGCGATCGACGGCAGACACTCCTCCAGCATGCTAGATGTCCGAACCTTTCGAGGAGCCAACATCGACTCGGATCATTACATTGTTGCCGCCAAGGTACGTATGCGAATTTCTCGGAATCAACGGAGTCGAGTAAGAACACCAAAATTTAACGTCGGAAGGCTGCAATCGCAGGAGACCGCCAGGAACTTCACCGGTCAAGTCTCCCTCAAGCTCTCTCAAGTCCCGATGCAATCTGCAGAAACCATAGAACAGCAATGGAGTCGTTGTTAAAACGCCATTAGAGAGGCCGCCTCAGATGTACTCGGCTTCGAGCCACCGCCGTCGAGAAACCCCTGGATTGATGATGAGTGCAGACAGGCCCATGTAGAGAAACAGAATGCATACATGGCCACATTGCATCGACAGACGAGGGCTGCCTGCGAGCTCTGTGAACAGAAAAGGAGGGAGGAGCATGCGCTTCTGAGAAGGAAAAAGAAGGAACACGAGAAGCGCTTGATCGAGGAGATGGAGAGATGTTACGTCAGGAACGACGTTCGAACATTTTACCAGAAAGTAAAACGAACATGCCACGGCTATAAAGCCAGAGCAGAAGCCGGCAGGGATGAGCACGGACAACTTGTAGTGGAGTCACAGTCGATGCTGAGATTGTGGAAGGACCACTTCTGCAGACTGTATATAGGCGATGATAGTCAAAATACCGCCGTCAGGCAGAGCGAACCATTCACAATGGACGAAGACGAAAGAGAATCCCGTCCACCCATAAAGCTGCTGGAGCAGACGGACTCTCGCGGAACTGTTTAAAGCGGCTGGCGATGAGCTGGCCAAGAACATGCACCAACTCATCTGCAAGATATGGCCGGAAGAACGCATGCCCGATGAATGGAATCTCAGTATCGTTTGCCCGGTCCATAAGAAAGGAGACCCTTATGACTGCGATAATTACAGAGGGATAAGCCTCCTGAACATCGCGTACAAGATCCTCTCTGCCGTGCTGTGTAAGTGCCTGAAGCCGTTCGTGGACAATCTGATAGGTTCCTACCAGTGTGATTTCAGGCCAGGAAAATCCACGATAGACCAAATATTTACACTACGGCAGATCTTGGAGAAGACCCATGAATTCCAGGCCGACACGCACCATCGTTTTGTCGACTTTAAAGCCGCGGATGACAGTGTTTATAGAGACGAGCTATATAGAGCCATGTCATGTTTTAACATTCCTGCCGAACTCGTCAGACTGTGCAACACTATGGAGAACTCTCGCTGCTCCATTAAGGTCGGAGGTGAACTAACCGACCCCTTTGATGTTATAAAAGGGTATTAGACAGGGGGACGCACTGTCAAGTGATTTCTTCAACATTATTCTTGAAAAGATCGTGCGGGACTCTGCGGCCAATACAAGAGGTACGATCTACTTCAAGTCCACACAATTGCTTGCCTACGCAGATGACATTGACGTTATTGGACGGACAAAGCGAGACGTCAATGAGGCGTTCGCAAGCATTGAAGCAGAAGCAGCTAAAGTGGGTTTAAGGGTAAATGGGGACAAGACCAAATATATGTTGTCATCCAAGGAAGATGCTCAACACCGAGGTCTTGGTCAGAACGTCACCTTTGGCAGCTATATGTTTGAAGTAGTCAAGGTCTACCGCGGCTCGATAGTGACAAGCAGCAACGACACCAGCGCATCGCTGAGATAAAACGCAGAATAACTCTTGCCAACCGCTGCTTCTTCGGGCTCAAGAGGCAATTGAGTAGTAGAGCCCTCTCTCGAGAAACTAAGGTATCCCTCTTCAAAACTTTAATCATCCCGGTCCTCCTCTATGGCGCTGAGGCTTTGGACGTTACCAAAAGCGGATGAAGAGGCTCTTGGGCGTTTCGAGAGGAAAGTTCTGCGTGCAATCTTTGGTCCCGTTTTTGTAAACGGAGGGTGGAGAAGGATTTTCAACCAAGAACTTTACGGGCTGTGCAGCGACATCGGCCTGGTTCCGAAGACGTCGGATCCAACGTCTAAGATGGCTAGGCCATGTAGAGCGAATGGACATCAACGTTCCGGCCCGAAGAGTCTTCGACTGCAACCCTGAGGGACGACGCAGCAGAGAACGACCGCATTTAAGGTGGCGCGCACAGGTGGAAAGGGACCTCAACCAACTGGGCGTGCGGCACTGGCCAAAGATCGGCCGGCTGGAGAGGCTTGTTGGTTGAGGCCCTGGTTCACCCCGAACTGTAGCGCCATCAAAGTATGTAAGTAAGTAATGTGATAACAGATATTTGTATCTTTCTACCTGTGGCTGCTGCCTGCAAGGATACTTCTCATAAATTACTACTGTAACTGGGTACGAAGGTTTCGAATTTATGATGCAAGTAAGCTTTGACAATTGTTTTTATATCTTAAGGATGAAATAAGTGGTGAGTTAGAGGTTATTTTTGTATCGCGTTATAATGCACAACAACTCCTACCTTTCGGTGAGCAGATTGCAGTTTTTAACTAACTGGATCTTGAAACAATCGATGCTACTGAGAAAAAGATCCTATGGGCAGTCAATTCGTTAAACCCCTACAAGGCGCCAGGAATCGACGGTATAATGCTGCAAGAACCAGTTGAAGCTATTATTCCATGGCTAAAGCGCATTTATCCCTGGTGCCTCTGGATGGGTTATGTTCCGGCAAATACGGAAAGATGTTAGGGTGGTTTTCATACCCAAGTGGAGAAAGGTCAACCATGCCACTGCTAAGGATTATAACCTTCTAGTTTATCCTCCTTCCTTATAAGATCGGTGACAGCTATCTGTCTCGGAAGCCGAGTCCATTGTCCATTCCTCCCTGGTAGAAATTCTGATAGAGAATCTCCTCTCGCAGCAAGGAAGCCGGGTGATATAGTCCGTTTCGGTCTTGAATATCTAGATGGCCCATCGACCTAAGATTGATGAATGGCCATGAGTACTCCTTGCCCAGAAACCGGATTATTGTATTTTTAGCGCAGTCCTGGCTCCGATGCTCATATATGAATCCAAGGGTGGAAGGTTCAGCATGGCTTCAAGAGCCGCGTTGATGTGGATTTCATAGATCCAGTCACCGCTTCGATCTCGGTCCCTGCTCAATACAACTTGACACACATCCTCCTAGTGGCCCCTCCTGGATAGTTGCCCAGGCACCCAGCGGACACTGAACTTCCTGGGGTAAGAGGAACCGGGCCCTCCAGGTTGGGGGTTGTACTTTGGGTTAACATCCTTATCACGGAAAAACCATCTTCTTACGAAACGACAACAAGCCACGGATACGGACGATTCCAACGTTGACGACCCCTGCAAACGCAATAACGATCTACGAGTCTACACCTGGAATATGAGGTCCCTCATCAGGCCTGGTACGGGCAATCAATTGGAAAAAACACTGGACTGCTACAATGCAGACAATACCGCGCTCCAGGAAGCTCGATGGGATGGACCAGGCAAACAACGGATGAAAAGCTGTGATATCTGCTACGGTAATTGCTGCAAGGAAAACAAGCAACGCTTATTTGGGTGCGAATTTGTTATTCGAGATAGACTTAGACAAGGAGTCTTAAGCTTTCGTCATGTGCTTACGCTTATGTGTGAACGCCTCAAAACAATCCGCAGCAAGGGTACACTGGAGAATATCACCCTAATATGCGTGCACGCCCCCAGAGAAGAAAAAGATGATCGACTCAAGGATGACTTTTATGATCTCCTGGACCGAACATACGTCCACTGGCCTAGTTATGACACCGACTAGGAGATTTCAACGCAAAGCTGGGCAAAAAAGCCATATTTAGATCGATCATAAAGCATCGAAAGCATCGCCTCCATAACACCACATCCGACAATGGATTTAGGCTAGTCGATTTCCTAACGGGACGTAACCTCCTTGTAGCAAGCACACGATTCCCTCATCTCAACATCCACAAGGGTAGGTAGGTATGGAGGTAGGTAGGTTCGTAGCCTTCCCAGAATTGAGAAGAATTCACATAGGCCAGGGAGGCCCGTTGTGCAGCTACGAGGGGGGCTTATCCTCCTATTCGTGGAACCATTTTGTGCTTCTTAAGAAGTTAAGAAGATCAGGTATCCCTACTTGCTGAACATCTGTCAGGTCGATAAGGAAGTAAGATCCTAGGTATCCTGATTGATTCCTGATTGTGCAGAATGCTGGGTGGCGCAGAGAAGGTGGTGAATGGACTCGACCTCCTCGTCTAGACACCTTCTGCAGAAATCATTCGGAACTATTCCTAGTTTTTGCTCGTGACTGCCAATCAGGCAGTGTCCTGTGTTCTTTTTAGGAAGATTATACTCCTAGTCCGTTGATTGTCGAGCCGAGTCCGACTCGGACCTCGGCCCTCGGCAAGATTATGTTTGATGGTTGCAAGGGGTATTCCCTCACAAGCCACAATTGATTGTAGCGTCGTTCCTTTTCTGGCGAGTGTGTCGGCTCCCTCATTTCCTGGAATGTCGCTGTGTCCCGGTACCCAGATAAGTTGTATGTTAATTTGTTTGGCCACCTCGTTAAGAGATAGGCGACAGTCGAGACTAGCTTTTGATGTGTACACATAGGACTCCAACGAATTTAAGGCTGCTTGATTATCCGTGAGAATACACTTGAGCCAAAACAAGGCCTCCTTTATTGCCACAAGGGTACCCGGCGGTCTCCTGATTAATCGACCACCAACCAGATTGATCCCATAGCGACCGACGCCAGAGACTCATTCAGTATTCTCGACGTACGACCATTCCGAGGAGCCAACATCGACTCGGACCGCTACCTTGTTGTAGCCAAGGTACGAATGAGGATATCAAGAATATTTAGGGGTCGAGGAGGACAACGTAAGTTTGACGTGGGAAGGCTATGATCGCAAGAGACTGCCAGAATGTTTGCCGATCGTGTCTTCAAGTTCTCTCAAAATCCGCCCACAGCAGTACAAGCAATAGAGCAGGAATGGGCGCATTGCCAGAGCGCCGTCATAGACGCTGCCTCAGAGGTGCTGGGTTTCAAACCGCCACCACCTAGAAACCATAGAAGCATATAAAGCCACGCTACAACGACGGACGAGAGCTGCTCGAGAAATCTATGAGCAGAAAAGAAGAGAGGAACACACGCTTCTCGATCGAGGAGATGAAGAGATGTTCCGCAGGAAAGACGCCCGGAAGTTCTACAATAAGGTAAAACGAACACGCCTTAGCTACAAAGCCAGAGCGGAGGCTGGCAAGGATGAAAATGAAGAACTGGTAGTGAAATCTCAGTCGATGCCGAGAATTTGGCAAGACCACTTCTGCAGGCTGTATAATGGCGGTGACAGACAAAATACCGCTGTCAGGCAGAACGATGCATTCGTAATGGGCAGCGATGTATAAGAATTCCGTCCGCCCGACCTAGACGAACTCAAAATAGCGATATCAAGACCTAAGTCTAATAAACCCTCAGACCGCGCAGAGCTGCTGAGCTTTTTAAGACGGCTGGAGATGAGCTGGTAGGAAGCATGCACCATCTCATTTGCAAGGTATGGTCGGAGGAAAGCATGCCCAACGAATGGAATCTCAGCATCGCCCGGTCCATAAGGAAGAAGACCACTAAAACTGCGCCCACTATAGGGGAATAAATCTCCTTAACATCGCATATAAGATCTTCTCTGCCGTATTGTGTCAAGGCCTGAAACCGTAAATGGATAACCTGATCGGCTCTTATCAGTGTGGTTTCAGGCCAGGTAAATCCACATTATATCAAATATTAACGCTACGACAGATCTTGGCCCAAGACCCAAGAATACCAAATCGACACCCACCACTTTTCGTTAATTTCAAGCCCGCGTATGATAGTGTGCATTGAGACGAGTTATGACACGAATGACATTGACGTTATTGGACGAACACAGCGGGACGTCAATGAAGCGTTTGAAAGCATTGAAGCAGAAGCGGCTAAAATGGTTCTTTCGGTTAACGAGGGTAAAACGAAATATATGCTGTCAACCAAAAAAGACACTCAACACCGACGTCTCCACCAGAAGGTCACAATTGGCAGCTACAAGGACTTCGTCTACCAGGCCTCTTTCGAAAGACCAAAGTTTCGCTGTACAAAACCTTAATCATCTCGGTCCTCCTCTATGACGCAGAGGTTTGGACCTTAACGAAAACGGATGAAGAGGCCCTTGGTCGTTTCGAGAGGAAAATTCTGCGTTCAATCTTTGGTCCCGTTTGTATAAACGGGGAATGGAGGAGAAGATACAACGACGACGTCTGCGGATCCAACGTCTAAGATGACTAGGCCATGCAGAATGAAAGAGAAACACAGCTCCGGCCCAAAGAGTCTTCGAGTCCATCCCCGAGGGACGACGCAGCAGAGGATGACCGAATCTAAGATGGCGCACACAGGTGGAAGGGGACCTTAACCAAATGGGAGTGCGTAGCTGGAAACAGCTGCAAAAGACCATGCCAGCTGTAGAAGTTTGTTGGGTGAAGTAATTAACGAAGGATTCTTGGTACCGTAAAAAATCCAAATATTCGCAATACCATGTTTGGTTTATATATGTCATCAGCTCCAGCCCCTGACTACTCGTTCCTTTTTATTTTGGTAAGTTCATGCCTGTTCGACGCACGCAGTGTATTCCTGTGTCTATGGTAGCGTCTTCTTCTATTTCCTGGTACTTTTTAACTAGTATTTCCCAGGATTTGTATTTTCGTACGCATCACTTTTATTTTGCCATGATGCTGGTTCAGTTTGTAGACATATTCAATAGATTCTTCTAAGAATGTTCTGCTCATTTTCGCGCGTGCTCACTCTTTTTTTGGAAATAATGTTCGTGAAATGGTTGTCATCCATTGACGAATATGTTCGACGAACACAGCCAAGATAGAAACATTTCTATTCTTCGCAAATAAAACGTCGAACATTGGTGGCCGTGGTGCAGTGGTTAACATCATCGACCGTCGAGCGGAGGGTCTAAGTTCAAATTCGTTTCATAGCCAAGAAA
Source organism: Eumerus sabulonum (assembly GCA_951905685.1). Lineage (NCBI taxonomy): Eukaryota > Metazoa > Arthropoda > Insecta > Diptera > Syrphidae > Eumerus > Eumerus sabulonum. Next base: position 238,608,377 of record OX645060.1, read on the forward strand.
AAGCAATTCCTATACGGAAAAAAGTATGCAACACAGTTGTGAATGGAAAGCGACCAAACGTACTGCTGCAGGCATAACACTCACAAGTATGTGGTCAATTGAAATTCATCCTCTGCATATCCGATATTAACACCAACGCGAAATTTGGTTGGCTCTCGTCCTATCTAGGACAACCACCCCTAAGAGTAGTGAACGAACATCTAGGACCCAAAACCACCCCAATCCGTTCAGGTCGTGTGTGAACCTGCGTGAAACTCTCCCTCTCCCTGTTACCTTCGCTCGCACAACGTTTCCGTTATAAGGCCTTAGCCTTTAGTGCGGGCGTAACTATAAAAAAAAAAAAATTCTGTTCGTGTGAACACCTCCACTAATGTCGAACATATCCAAATTCGGCGAATAAAATTCGCGATGGATGGCCTGCTTGGTGCGTTCGAAGGTCTTTGAGACAATGGATGTGAGACTAATGGGTCTGACTTTGCGGATTCATGCCCACGCTTGCTAACATTCAAGCGAGCTTCGATAAATCGTCGTTAGTCAAATTCTTTTGGAGCATCTCGTTGGCAAACTTTTTATTAAAATTTCTAAGTTTGCTAATCAAAGAACACATCTTTATAACCTACATACATACGTAAATGCATAGATCAAAGTCAAACACAATAACAACTGCGCCACGGCGCAATGTTCATTGAAAATGAACGCCCGATTGTGCTAACTCAACGTACATACCTATCGTGCAAAATATCGTGATCGTGTTGCGCCCAAAAAAGATACAATTCGCCTCGAAATCTTTTCAATTTAGTTCTGTGGCAAACCCTCATGAGCAACCTAGGCCACGTCCGCGGTGTTAAAACTTATCTATTCAGTCTGTGAAGGCCAGTGTTCAAGAAGACCGAAGTTTGTCATATCGGCGCCGTCCGCAGCGGTTAAGCGTCAGTGGGGCCACTTTGCGGAGAATTATTAAGGACGACCTTCACTTCCATACAAAGCGCAGATAACTCAAAGGATATAACCACAAGATGGGCCACGGCGCTTGGCATACGCACAAAATGTCGTTGCTCTGATTAATGCTGAGCCGGAGTTCTGGCAGCAAATTTTGGTGACCGATGAGGCACATTTTACGCTCTCTTGCTCAGTTTATAAACAAAATTGTCGCTTCTGGGGCACCGAAAATCCTCACATTATTCACGAAGAGCCGCTATATGGCCAAAAAGTTACTGTTTGGGCCGATGAATGCGCTAAAACCATCATTGGGCCGTATTTCTTCAAAGTTGGCGATACAGTGAATGGCGGCCGATATCGGTGGATGTTGTCCCAGAAATTAGTAAAAAGGCTCATTTCACTTTTAGTTTCAACAAGACGGCGCGACATACCATACTGCGGACAAAACAATGAACCTATTGCGTAAGAAGTTCCCTGGAAGATTGGTGTCAAAAAAAGGGCGGCATTGACTGGCCTCCGAGATCGCCGGATGTGACTCCTCCAGACATTTTCCTTTGGAGATACTTGAAAAGCAAGGTTTATGCTAACGGCCCGAAGGCAATAGAATAGCTCAAGAGAAACATTCGTGCGGAAATCGCAGAAATTTCGACCGAATGCTCGAAAATGTAATCGAGAATGTGCGAAAACGAGCCCATTTTCCTCGGTAATAAAGGCGGATGGCAAAGGACTAACAAAGGCCTCGTAGGACTAGCATCTATCCGACGGATGCTGGCCTGCTTAAAAGCGAGAAGAGCCACCGCAGTCGAAGATCTTGCGGCACTGTTAGTAAGTCCCATCCCCACCTCCACGTGGTGCCATCTGGGTATTTCCTATGGAAATTGCAGACGAGGAAGGGCATATGGCGAGCCTTCTGCGCCAAAAAACAGGATTAGTCGGTTGGGGTACGGCCTAGTAAGCCGTTACCGTAAAAAAACCATAAACTCCGAAACAACCACAAGCCTCGGATATAACTGACCGGATTAATGTTGACAACGCTTGCAAAAAAAGAAAAAAGGACATTGATCATCAGCTTTGTACGTGGAATGTTAGGTCCCTAAAAAAATGTCCGCTATAAAGCGGACATAACCGCCATCCAGGAAATGCGATGGAACGGACCAGGTATAAAGCGGATGAAAAACTGCGATACTTACGGAGAACGGACACCTAGTAGTAGAATCACAGTCGATGCTGAGAATATGGAAAAACCACTTCTGCAAACTGTACAACGGCGATGTTAGTCAATATACCGCTGTCAGGCAGAATGCTCCAATTCTAATCGACAATGACCGCAGGGAATTCTGTCCCCCTGACCTCGACGAAGTTAAGATTGCCACATCGAAGCTCAAGTCGAATAAAGCTGCTGGCGCAGACGGACTGTCTGCTGAGCTCTTCAAGGCAGCTGGGGATGACCCGGTTAGGAGCATACACCAGCTCATCTGTCTGTAAGATATGGTCAGAGGAAGGCATGTCCGAGGAATGGAGTCACAAGAAAGGAGACAACTACAGAGGAATAAGTCTCCTTAACATCGCCTACAAAATCCTCTCTGCCGTTTTGTGTGAACGCTTGAAGCCTTTTGTAAAAAAGCTGATAGGTCCTTATCAGTGCGGATTTAGGCCAGGAAAGTCCACCATCGACCAAATCCTCACACTACGGCATATCCTGGAAAAAACCTATGAATTTCAAGTCGACACTCACCACCTATTTGTCGACTTCAAGGCCGCACACGACAGCGTAGTTAGAGACGAGCTTATACAACGCTGTGTCTACCCTTGACATACCTGCTAAACTCGTCAGACTATGCAGGATGACTTTGGAGATTGCTCGCTGCTCCATCCGAATCGGTGAACACCTTACCGATAGTTTTGATGTCAAAAAAGGATTTAGGCAGTGCGATGCGCTGTCGTGTGATTTCTTCAACATCATATTAGAAATGATTGTGCAAAAATCACTGGTCAACCAAGGAGGCACAATCTATTTCAAATCCTCGCAACTCCTTGCATACGTCGACGATATTGACATAATAGGTAGATCACGGCGAGAGGTCATCGAGGCGTTTGCGAGTATTGAGATGGAGGCGGCGAAAATTGGTTCGGCAGTAAAAGAGGGCAAAACTAAATATATGCTGTCATCAAAAAAGGACGCTCAACACCGACGTCTTGACCAGAACGTTTGTATTGGCAGATATAAGTTCGAGGTAGTTAAGGACTTCGTCTACCTTGGCTCCGCAGTGACCCGGAACAACGACATCAGTTCCGAAATCAAACGCAGAATCACTCTTGCCAACCGCTGTTTCTTTGGGCTCAGGAGGCAACTGAGTAATAGAGCCCTCTCCCGAACGACGAAGTTGTCTCTATATAAGACCCTTATCATCCCGGTCCTGTTGTACGGCGCAGAAGCATGGAGGAGGCCCTTGGTCGGCTCGAGAGAAAGATTTTGCGGGTGATTTTCGGGCCTATAAACGCAGACGGGGGATGGAGGAGAAGATTCAACCACGAGCTTTACGGGCTGTAAAGCGACATGAGCCTAATCAGGCGTCTACGGATTCAACGCCTAAGATGGTTGGGCCATGTAGAGCGAATGAACACCACAGCTCCAGCCCGTAGAGTCTTTGAATCAAACCCCGAGGCACGAAGAAATAGAGGGCGGCCGCACCTAAGGTGGCGCGCACAGGTAGACAGGGACCTCAACCAACTGGGCGTGCGGCATTGGAAAAGACTAGCGAAAGATTGTGCTAGGTGGAGAGGCATGTTGGTTGAGGCCCAGGTTCATCCCGAACTGTAGCGCCCGTTAAGTAAGTAAGTTGAGAATTGTTGAAGTTTTTCGAAATTTACATCGAGCCATATGGCGGACGCTATAGACACACGTACTGATGTCATACAGAAATAATTAATCAAATCAATGTGAAAGTGTGTGATTCGCCAAAAAAAGAAACAAAAAAAACCTAACAGATGCCTATCTCAGCATCCATAAAAATGCACAACAACTTTTTAAAATATTCGATAGCGCAAGTCGATCTCCGACAAATTTATTCACCCCTGCCGCAATCAAAATGCAAAAAATGCCATCGGCAATGCCTTCATGTTAAACATGAAATGAGGCTATGGCAAGCCAGCGGCAAGGGAGCTCGAAGGCCACTTGTATAACCAAAAATATTTTGAATTTCATTCATATTTATCGCAAACCATATCACCATTTATGCCCAGGATAGTAATGTGTGCACATGTAAGACATGCGAGTATCTGTGAAGCGAACAATAAAACAAATCTGCATATTGACCTGTCTCATAAACGTGCTGGCTTGGTCGCCGCCGTCCTGCCAGGATCGTGGTTTTTGCGATGTGAGACAATGACATCGTAGCGCAACAAATTAGAGGAATGCCTTCAGCTCGAATGGCTGAGAATCGGCTACTAAAGTAAAGACGCGAAGAATTAGCATCAGTCACATGATGATCAGTGGTACTGGTCGTCCGTCGATTGGTACTTTTGCCATGGTTTGTCGTTCAACTCGGGCGGAGAAGATACGAGAAGCGAAGATGTAAGGAGAAGAAGAACATCTCAACATTCATATTATTCGGTTGATTGGAATACAATGGGCCCTTAAAGTGTGCTTTCAAGCGCCGTAACTCAAACAAATTGCGCTTGTACCTGGCTACGGGAAGACAAAACGAAACCCACAGGTCGGGCTACAAAGGGATGTACTCTGATTCCGATTGTGATGCCATTATATCGCTTCTGTGAAGTGCATTGGGCTAAGCATGTTGGATGGTTTCAAATCTCTTTTTTCGAATCAATGAAATGAAACGTACGTTCGAGCCATTCATTTCATGGAACTGCGTAGAGAACAACTTAGGTGACCATCTTCAGTCACACATCAATCTTGCTTGCATGTAAATAACTAATCAAATTGAAGCGTCCGAGCATGAAACCCGAAAGACATATGCGAACTAATCACGTCAAATACTCTGGCTTATTCGCTAAGTACACAAATGTTTTGTCTGCTCCCATCGGTTCGAAAACATTTAGCCAACGGGCACCGGCAAACCACCGAAAACCAATATAATTTCAGACCAATCATTCCGTCGATAAGTCAACGTCCGAAGAAGGGGGAAGCAGGCCCCGGCGAACACCAACCGCCATACGGACAGATGCCCGCCCGTATGCCATAAGTATCGGCTGAATTCTGATTTATTTTGACATCGCATCGAGTTATAATTGAGATATATCCGATGAAAAATGACCTTCGTGATAGATAAATCAGGAGAAAGGCAAAAAAAAAACCGCACATGGGTGGATGCGAGTGTAGATTGAGTTGAAAAATATTGCTAATAGCAATCGACAAGATACAACAAATTAGACGATTGGAGTACATGGCGAAGATGGTGACGGTAGGAGAGGTAGCGAGCACAGAGCGGAGTCGTTCGGAAAGTGTGTTGTTCTTTGCTGGTGGAGCAAATCTTACTGTCGTTTTTGCAAATCCGGCGATAGAACTTCACTTACACGTCTCTGCCTATACGGTTTTGTATCTATACAAAACGAGGGATTTCTGTGTGCAGTTCTGCAATATTCGTGGGTTACGGAAGAATTTCTTGGCCACGTACATATGTCGATCTCTCTCATTACAAACCAGCCGTTTTGGCACAGGTTGATGAAAAGTCCGATCCCTCGGATTTTAGTCTTCCTGGATATAGCTTAGTGCCATTATTCGTTTCTCACCGCCATCTATGTCCGTAGTGACATTGCTTACTTCCACAGAATAGCCAAAAATCCACCTCGGAATTTACTACTGTTTTCTTTATAGAAGCCCCAATCTAGACAGGAATGCAACATTTGATGCATTCGACGCACTGTCTGATTCCATCCAACGAATTGTTTCCCTGTTCCCTCGCACTGAAATCGTTTTAGGGGGCGTTTTCAATGTACACAATTCTTAGTGGCTTCGACATTCTGGACAGACAACACCCGAAGGAAGGTATGTTGACATTTTTGCTGAGCCATCAGGTATCTCCGATGTTGCTGGTCATACCGCCAACACACTGGACTTGTTTCTTACCTCTCAGCCTGATAAATACACGATTGATGTATTGGCGACCCTAGGCTCGTCTGACCACTGCGTGATATCAGCAAGATTCTCGAACTCCCACCATCCAGTTAAAGAAAAAGCTCCTAAGAGAACACTATGGCTATACGAAAAAGCCAACTGGTGCAGCCTTAACAACTTCTTTCGGATCTTTAACTGGTAGTTGTGCTTCCTCGACAACGACGTGGACGCCGCAACTGATATTATCGCAAATATTATCCGAATCGGCATGGCAAATTTTATTCCCAGCAAGATTAAAAGCACCATGCCTAAGGATAATACGTGGTTTGACTTGAGCTGCAAAGAGGCTATTAGGCTCAGAGAGCAAAGGTTTTGGGCCTAAAAGGCAAACAGTTCTGAGGAAAACCGAAAAAGTACATACGAGCGAGATATTACTGCAATACCCACATTCGACGGGTTATATTCCAACACGACCAAAAATTAAGGCGTAAGATCCTTCAATGTCCCAAAGGTAGCAAAAGTTTCTGGTCGTTTGTAAAAAACGTAAAAAACTCAACTACGTCGTCTATACCGAAGCTCATCCACAATGACATTCCAGCTGTCACCCCCTTAGACAAAGCTAACCTACTTGCCGCCCATTTCGCAACCAGTTCTCCGCTGCCAGCTTGTACCTTATCTCCGCCTGTGCTAGAGTGCGTCAATTCCACCATGGGGACTAATCCACTTCCGCACTCGTACAGTCGCAAGGGTTCTTAAGGACCTCGACATACACAAATCTGCTGGTCCAGATGGTATTGTCCCAATAGTTCTGAAGAGGTGGCAAAACCACTGCGTAAGCTTTTTTCACCTTTCCTACACTTCTGGGCTCTTTCCGAGTAGGTGGAAAACAGTATTTGTCCAGCCTATACACAAAAAATGAGAGCACCGTGGCGCCGTGGGTAGTGTGTTGGCCTCTGAAGCCGATGACACGGGATCGAATCCCGACACAGCCATGTCATCGAACGTGTTTTTCACGGTGTTTCTCCTCAGCGGGGTTCTGACAAAACCCCCTGTAGTAAAATTGTCATGAAAAGCTTCTCGAAATTCGCTGTTCGGAACCGGCAATAAACTGTAGGTCCCTTTCACCTATGGGAAAAATGAAATCACACACAACATGGGTGATAGAGAGAAGCTCGGCTTAGGTCCTTCATGGACTGTAACGCCAACATACATACATACCCAAAAAAAGGCGAATCATCTTCTCCCTCCAACTACCGACCCATTGCACTAACGTCCCTTCTTTCCAAGGTCATGGAAACGCTGATTAACCGTCAGCTTATGAAATATCTTGAATCACGGAAACTCCTCAATGACCGCCAATACGGTTTCCGCAGCAACAGATCCACTGGTGATTTGATGGCATATCTCGCTGAAAAGTGGAATCACTCACTTCACCAAGCAGGTGAAAGCAAAATTGTTGCCCTGGATATTTCGAAAACATTTGACAGGGTTTGACATGAAGCCCTTTTGTCGAAAATGCGTGCTTTTGGGATCGATGAGTCTCTCTTTCAATGGATTAGAAGCTACCTTTCGAATCGTTCAATTCAAGTTGTTTTGAACGTATTCAAGTCTGATACTCACTTTGTAAATGCTGGTGTTCCCCAAGGCTCCGTTTTGTCTCCGACACTCTTTCTTACTTTTATAAATGACTTCTTGTCTGTTACTTCTAATCCAATTCACTCCTTCACTGACGACAGTACCCTCAGCTTCTCATATTCGTTCACCAGTTTACGACCCTGCACTTCGGTTGTAGATAATGAGCGGCAGCGTATGTTAAGCTCGCTAAATTCCGATATCGACAGCATCATCCAATGGGATAAAAACAATAAAGTGGAATTGAATGCATCCAAAACACAATGCTGTCTCTTGTCGTTAAAGCGTATAACTAACCCGCAGCCATTTTCCATGAATGGCACTTGCATCTCAGATACCGAAAAGCTTTCCATCCTGGATATGTGTGTTGCTCACAATCTTAATTGGAGCGACCACATATTCAGTGTCGCCAAGAATACTGCGAAATGCCTAGACTTCTTATACAGATGCAAGAAATTGTTCTCACCCTTAGATCTGGCTACAATCTATAAGGCGTTCATTCGCCCCAAATTAGAGTTTAACGCTCATGTCTGGTCCGGTGCTTCCAAGACCTCATTGCACCTACTAGATAGAATACAAAAACGCGCGATCAAACTGATAGGTGACTCCAGCATTACCAAAACATTAGACTCGCTGGAACACCTCAGGAATGTTACCTGCCTCTCCCTGTTTTACCGTTACTACCACCAAAAATGTCTGATGAAATAGCCAGTTGCATTCCGCCTCTTCAACATTTCTGCCACAACACACGTCTCTCTAGGAATGCTCACCAATATACCCTGAAGCCCGCTTTCGGACTTACCGTCAAATTTAGAGAATCTTTCATTAACCGAACCACACGAATCTGGAACTCCCTGCCGGATTCGGTTTTCCCCCCTCAATGCAATGCAATATGCAAGCATTTAAGATCATGGTCCATCGGCATCTCCTCTATCCCTCTTCCTTTCTACCTTCTGCCCACACTGTGTCGCCGACATAATAAGGTTATTAGACCTTAAGTGCGCGCAAATTATTAAAAAAAAACAAAAAAAAAAAAAAAAAAAAAGTGGACAACTGATGGGATTGCTTATTTACTTAAGCTCATTACAAGCTACTTAAGGTCTGAACTTAAACTAACTACGGGAACTTAATCTGAGAACGAATCTGGTAGGTGAACTGTGATGGCAGGTAATGCTAAGTTAGAAAGAGGGAGAGCAGAGGTAGGACATTATATGGACGCGTAAAGTGATTTTAGAATAGAAGAGAAAGTCGAAAGAACACGATTTACCAGTATGCTCCTGGAATGTCGGAACTCTGTACACACCTGAAGTTACTCATAAACTGGAAAGAGGCCTCACGCAGTACAAGGCGGATATTACTGCGATCCAGGAAATATGCTGGATGGGAAACGGTATGATAAGGAAAAAAGATTGCGACATCTATTACTGCTGTCACAAAAGATTGCACGATTGCAAGATTGTTGGTGTGCGGATTCGTCATGGGAAAGTGGTTAAGGTTGAAGGTCATCGACTTTAAACCTATAAGTGATTCGTATCCAAAACAAATTTTACAACATCAGCCTTATCTGTGCACACGCCCCTACCGAAGAGGCTGAAGACCCCATCAAAGAGGACTTCTATGATCTCTTGGACAACGTCCCGCGTACGATGTTAAAATCGTACCCGGGGACTTTAATGCCAAAATCGGTAAGTAAACCACATTTGGCGGAGTAACCGGAAAGCACACCCTGCACGATACAACCATGGATAACAGTTTCCGACTCATGGACTTTGCGACAGCTCATAATGCGGTGATAAGTAGTACAAGATTTCCCCGAAAGCGAATCGACCATGTGTTCATTGACGCAGGACACTGGTCAAACATCCTGGATGTACGAACATTCAGCGGACCAAACGTCAAATCTGACAATTTCCTTGTAGCAGCAAGATTCAGAGCTCGACTGTCCAATGTCAAAAAGCTATGCCAACCCACCATGAGGACATTGGACATTGACACTGGATGCCTGAGCAGACCGGAGGTTATCAGAGTCTACAGGGAGCAACTGAGTGAAAGACGTTCCGGCATTCCTACGTCGAGCACAAATGTCAGAAATATGTGGCTGCATTATCGCCATTCAGGAAGTAGCCGAGAATACCTTAGGCTACCTACCACCCCTGCCAAGAAACCCCTGGTATGATGGCGACTGTGAGCAGAAAAGGCAGCACTTGACGAGGCGCGAAAGGAGTGCAGAGCCGGAAGAAGGAAGGAGAAAAAACTGCTGCGACTAAAAAAAATGTTCTTCGCGGCCTCCCAGCTCAAGAATATTGAGGAGCTCGGCACAAACATAAAAGATTTACCTTTTAAAAGAAAGCTTAAAGCCTTGCAGAAGGCTTCAAGAAAGGCACCCAGGCTCTTCGAAATTTTGAGAGTTATCTTGTCATCGACCCGCATGGAATAGTGGACATATTTCCAGCAGCTGCTTAGGAAATTCTAACTCCAACCGCTGAAGTAGTCCTCCCACCCAGCATCGAAGAAGTCGGCACAGCTTTTCAAAAAGAATTTGGGAAGATGAAAGTATACCCGACGACTGGAATATCAGCTCTATTTGCCCCATCCATAAAGAGGGCTATCCTACCTCTTGCAAGAACTATAGAGTTATTTCCCTGTTCAATGACGCATACAGGACCCTGTCCAGCGTACTGTATGGACGTCTAAAGCCCTTTTGCACGGTATTAATCGGTAGCTACTAGTGCGGCTTCCGGCCTGGCAAATCGAATATAGACCAAATCTTCACGCTTCGACAAACGCTTTTAGGAGGCCAGCGAGTTTCAAATCGATACCCACCACCTCCTTATCGTTTTTTAAGGCGCATACGACAGCATTCATTGCAAAGAATTGTTTGATGTGATGGCCGAATCCAGCAAGGATTGCCGCATTCCGGCAAGGAGATGCGTCATCGGTCTCAGCGTGACGTTGTAGAAGCTTTGACGGCGATTGGGGAACAGGCTAAACGAGTTGGTCTTAAAGTCAACGAGGATAAGACAAAGTAGATGCTGTCAAGCAAAAACCGATCCGCTGCTCATCACCTGGGCCAAAACATAATTATTGACAGGAGTCTGTTTACCTCGGGGCAAATGTAAACTCCGCAAACGACACCACAGTGGAGATCCGGCATAGAATCGCCCATGGCAAGCATTGCTACTTCGGTTTGTCCCAACAACTTGGGTCAAAACTCCTCACTTAAAGAACCAAAGTCATGCTTTACAAAACGCTTATACTGCCGGTCTTGCTGTACGGAGCCGAAAGCTGGACGATAAGCAGGACAGCGGAGCTGATTTTGGGTTCTTTCGGAAGAAAAATTCTGCGCCGGATATTTGGTTCTGTCTGTGAGGAAGGTGAATGGAGGAGAAGACATAACCGCGAACTGTACGAGCTGTACAATGATGTGGATATAGTCCGGAAGGCAAAGATCCGTCGACTACATTGGCTCGGCCACATCGAGCGCAGGAACCCAAATGCTCCAGCTAATAGGGTCTTCGATTACGAGTCTCCTGGTTCGAGAAGAAGAGAAAGACCTAAACACCAAGTAATCGCGGATGTAAGACAACTTGATTTTGATAACTGGAAGCAACGTACCCGGGACCGTCAAGGATGGAAGGCAGTTAGCTCAGGTACAAGATGCGCTGTCAAGCAGAACTCACCATTCACACTGGACGAAGATAAGAAAGAATTCCGTCCACCCGACTTAGGCGAGGTTAAGATAGCGATAACAAAACTGAAATCTAATAAAGCTGCTGGCGCAAACGGCCTGCCTGCTGAGCTATTTAAGGTAGCTGGAAGTAAGTTGGTTGGGAAGATGCACCGACTCATATGAAAACATGTCCCCTATAACTGCGCCAACTATAGGTGAATAAGTCTCCTTAACATCGCATATTAGATCTTCTCTACCGTGCTGTGTGAATGCCAGAAACCATTCATGAACAATTTGGTAGGTTCCTATCAATATGGCTTCAGGCCAGGAAAATCCACGATAGACGAACTATTCACACTGCGGCAGATCTTAGAGAAGACCCGTGAATTTCGGATCGAAACACCTTTTCGTCGATTTTAAAGCCGCATATGACAATATCTACAGGGACGAGCTATATAGAGCCATGTGATGTTTTGACATCCCTGCCAAACTCGTCAGGTTGTGCAGGATGACAATGTAGAATTTTCCATTACAAGAGGCACGATCAAGTCAAGGATTTCATCTACCTTAGCTCATTGGTAACAAGTGGCAACGACACAAGCGTGAAGATTAGACGCAGAATAAGCCTAGCCAACCCCTGTTTGTTCGGAAAACTAAAGTGACCCTTTGTAAAACCTTAATCATCCCGGTCCTCCTCTACGGCACAGAGGGTTGGATCTTATCATTGGTCATTTCGAGAAGAAAATCTTGCGTACAATCTTCGAAGTGGAGGAGAAGATTCAACTAAGAACTGTACGAGCTGGCTGTACAGCGACATCAGCCTAGTACGACCTCTACGGATCCAACGTCTAAGATGGCTTAGCCAAGTAGAGTCTAATGGGCAGCATAGCTCCGGCCCGAAGAGTCTTCGACTATAACCCCGGGGGACAACGTTGCGGAGGATGCGTTGCGCACACAGGTGGAAAGGGACCTGTGGCAATGGCAAAAGCTAGCAAAAGGTTGTGCTAGCTTGGAAGGCTTGTTGGTTGAGGCCCGACCAACCCCGACATGCAGCGCCTATGTATGTAAGTACAGAAATAAATACCCTAAAAATGGGTACGGTTAAATAGGTTTAATATCATTAAAAAAGCTTGGATAACCATATGCGTGACCACACACCTCGACGCGGTGCGAGGGCCCTGTAAAGGTTTTATGACTATCGGGGTAACCCCAAAGAAGGCATGAAGCCGATTTGTGGTCAATGGACCGGATCAAGGTGTTACACGACCCGTGCCGAGGATCAACCTGGCCCGGGGCCCATTTCAAGAAATGGCCCAGCAGCGAACGGAATATCCTAAGCAACAGGTGCACTCAGGATTGTCTAGCGGTCTAGGATCTCTGCGCAGGGGTGGTATTCCCATTCTCCGCTACTCGTGGGACCAAGTATGAATCCAACTGACATAAATAAGACCAACAGGAATGGCAACGCAAATAACAATAATAAGTAGTTGTAGTTGGCGCAGTCAGAGGGATCTCCTTTCTTGTGGATCGGGCATACGATGCTGAGACTCCACTCCTCGGGCATGCTTTCCTCTAACCATATCTTACAGATGAGCTGGTGCATGCTCCTAACCAGGTCATCCCCAGCTGCCTTGAAGAGCTCAGCAGACAGTCCGTCTGCGCCAGCAGCTTTATTCGACTTGAGTTTCGATATGGCAATCTTAACTTCGTCGAGGTTAGGGGGAAGGAATTCTCTGCGGTCTTCGTCGATTAGAAATGGATCATTCTGCCTGACAGCGGTATATTGACTGACATCGCCGTTGTACAGTCTACAGAAGTGTTTTTTCCATATTCTCAGCATCGACTGCTATTCTACTACTAGGTGTCCGTTTTCATCCCTGCAGGCTTCCGTTCTGGCTCTATAACCTTGGCATGTTCGCTTTATCAGTTGATGAAACTTTCGAACGTCACGCCTGCAGCAACACCTCGCCAAATCCTTAACCGCGCGCTTCTCGTGCTATTTCTTCTGAGAAGCTTATGCTCCTCCCTTCTTTTTAAATCGTAGAGCTCAAGAGCTGCTCTTGTTCTTTTATGCAGCGGGGCTATATATGCATCCTGCTTCGCTGTGTGAATCCTTCTGCACTCGTCATCGTACCAGGTGTTCCTTCGTGGTGGAGCCTTGAAGCCCAAAACTTCGGATGCAGAGCTTTTCAGGGCTTGTTTGCAAAGACTCCACTGCACGAGCGGTTTCTAGCGATAGAAGCTTTCCGACGTCATAACTTTGTATTCTTACTCTACTCCGCTGCGTTCGTGATATCCGTAGGCGCATCTTGGCTATCACAAGATAGTGGTTCGAGTCTACTACTCCGCTACTCCGCTGCGTTCGTGATATCCGTAGGCGCATCTTGGCTATCACAAGATAGTGGTTCGAGTCGATCTTAGCCCCTCGGAAAGTTCGAACATCAAGAATAGTGGAGGAGTGTTTGATGTCGATCGCGATGTGATCAATCTGGTTGGTGGCCGATTGATCAAAAGACCGCAACGTGCCATTGTGTATATCGAGGTGCGGGATGCACGTACTGGCTAGAAGGAGATTTCGCCCCGTAGTAGGATAAACCATCCTGTGTCCGATGACTCGTTCAAAGATGCTTTCCTTCTAGTCTTCTAGTACAATTTTGATGTCATAGCTGAGGCATTGGGTATACCGTCTGCTTAGGAGACCGTAGAACTCATCTTTGGCGGAGTCATCCTTGTCTTCCGTGGATGCGTGGGTGCAGATCAGGCTGATGTTAAAAAATGTAGCCTTGCTTTCGCTCACATGCCGAAAACTTAGGACTTTTTGCCTTATCCGAACAATACTTGTCCCCTCTCCCTATAGCAGTCCCCTTAGTAAATATCGCAGTTTTCCAACCGTTTTATACCCGGTCCATTCCATCGCATTTCCTGGATGGCGGTTATGTCCGCTTTATCGCGTTCTATGGCGTCCTCAAGTTGTTCAGCTGCACGTGGCCTGTTTAGGGACCTAGCATTCCCCGTACAGAGCCAAAGATCATTGTATTTTTTTCGTTTTTTGCAAGGGTCGTCAACATTAATCCAGTCCGTTATATCCGAAGCTTGTGGTTGTTTCGGAGTTTATGGTTTTCTTACGGTTGCGGCTTACTAGGCCGTAGCCCAACCGACTAATCCTGTTTTTTGGCACAGGAGGTTCGGCATTCGCCCTTCCCCGTCTGCAATTTCCATAGGAAATCTCCAGATGGCGCCAAGAGGAGGTGGGGATGGGACTTACTAACAGTGCCGCAAGATCTTCGACTGCGGTGGCTCTTCTCGCTTTTTAGCAGGCCAGCGTCCGTCGGATAGATACTACCCCTACGAGGCCTTTGTTAGTCCTTTGCCATCCTAACCTACCCATATATATAGGTCCATTGTAACTACCAAAACACAGCTCCTGGCATTTATTGGACAAGACCAAATTTACGAAATGCCACCAAAATACAATAGGACCCTCCACACTCTACACTCAATTGATAGGTATTTCTAAAGACTTGTGTCTCCATCGTTGCTTTAATCCTCTTAAAATTCAATTTCACAGTTTCCTTTTCATGAATCTCCTCTTGGTTATCCTGAATAAACACAACGGACCTCCCTGGCCTATGTGCATTCTTCTCAACTCTGGGAAGGCTACGACCCTACCTACCTATCCTGAATAAATCTGAATCTACATAAGTCGACAAAAAATCGCCTAACCACGACCGGTAAGTGTCTAGTTTGTCATTGTTTCAATACAATCCACTCTGAAGGCATTCACTTGGCAACAGCTTCCTCACTTGAGTTGTTACATTCAGATATTGATTCTTAGCATTCCATTGATGGCATTACTAGCTACCATCGATCAGATTGGTATTTAAATAACAATACACTAGGGCCCGATTGTTCAGATGGGACGCGTGGTAAAGCCCCCATTAAGCCATCGATCAATCAACGCCAACTATATGTTAGCTAGCCGAACACACGATACGGTTCTATGCGGACAATAACTCTATAGACCGATCAGAGGCTGCTTACATTCGGATAATAAATTCCCCTCACCAGGGCCAATTCATAAATTTACTAATGAATTAAGTTATAATTTAAGGCGATCGCAGGCAACCTCGGCCATACATCAAGGGGCCCTGAATCGATTTGATGGGGGGATTCCGGGAATTCAAAATGTCCGAAACGAACACGAAGCAAGGACAAAGCAAAATAAAAATTAAATAAAACAACAACGGGGTAGACGACCAAGAAGGAAGGGGATATCGAATTAATTAACTTGTCGTTTTGTGCCTTTATCCCCTTTATAACTAATATGACACCGATTATACGAAATATGTTCACTAATTAACGAACAAACACCATTTGGTGGTAGTCTCATCCGATGTCCGTGAGCATATGGCCACGACAAGGCAAGATTCTCGCTGCATGGTTGAACTGAAATGATTGCATGGACACTTGCATTGGACAGCATCGAGCGTCGAGCGTTGAGCGTCGAGCATCCAGGCAATGGGACAAGCGTGGAAAAAAGGTAACAAGGTCTTAGCCACTTGTGGAGCAACGCTGACAGGGAGAATGCTCGGAATCGAATAAATCAGGAGGCGATAAATAAGAATTTTTGTCTCGTAATAACTCAGCGGGAACCATTTAACATGCAATCATATCGAATCGCCAAGTCAACTTGCTGCTGCTGCTGTTGTGGGCCATGTGGAATGCAGGACAGGATGCAGGAGTGAGTTTTGTATTTTTTTGGGAATGATGGAAACAGCTTAACTCCTCGAATGACTGGTCTTGTTAGGATCAAATTAACACTCGAACGAACAACGACACGTGGGTGTCTCATTTAACGGTCATACTATCTAAAGAGGATACACAGAGAAAAGTACGAGTATCTATGAAGTGCGAAGACTCTTCACACATGATCACGTGCAATCAGTGCTATCAACTACCTGCTTGTATGAATTTGTTAACTCGCCCACATATCAACCACAACCACAACCTGAAGAATGAGGCTAAGAAGAAGAAGAAGAAGAAGAAGAAGAGAACAGAACAAGGATCAACAAGAGGCAAGCCCTCATAAAATTGCTGACGGTTCCAACCAATGATTCTCTCCCCCCAGCGACCTTAAAATAAACATCAACGCCGAACATCTCCTCTCCGTATCACCTCACGCGTTAGTCCCTTTTTTGAGTTACAAACATTTCGCGTATAAAATATAATGAGGTGCAAGATGGCTATCGTCTTGATATATGCCTTCGTACGACGTCGTTGTCGACGCGGCCACAACGACGTCGAGGAGCACGGAACACGGAGCATGGAGCACGTATATCACTATGAAGTAGCCCTGGCCAAAAGGATACAACACAAACACTACGTACGAGCACATACTATATGTAAAACTGGGTGTTGCTGTTGTGCTCGCTCATCGACTAGGAAACCTATGGAAAATGTGTGCAAGTACGACACGAACCCGAAATGGCACTCTTCTGACCACAGTTCTGACCATGCTTAGCTTCAGGCTTATTACCTGATACCCTCGCAGTAATTATGATGTAAACATTCGCCTAACCTAAGAGCGATAATTTATTGATGTAATTAAAATTTTAATCTCTCGCTCTTTTGCTCCTCCTCTGGTTCCCTAGTGCACTTGTTAAGGTGTGCTAGGCTCTGCACTATCATCATGGATATCCGTCTCAAGTGGCAAGACTCGCTAGTCGGTCGGGGAAACAATTTCATGTTTACGTGTTTTCTGTGACTAATTGCAAAAATTGTGTCACATTTTTACCAGAGGTAAGGCAGGACGAGGACAGAGACTTTCAGTGGTGCACTTGTCGGTAGGTTTCTTGGCCGGATGAGCTCTGCGGAACTTGGTGAGAGTGCAAATTACTTGTAGCATGCAAAATGAAATTCTTTGCAAAGATTATTATGTGGTACAAGTGTAGAGGCGCTGATTTATGTGTTCCTGTGCGCGACTTGACCGTCGTCGTCGTTACGAACATGCATACGAGCGCATGCATGTCGTCATTGTGGCGATACTGATATGGACGGTTTATGCGCAACGTGGTACGGGTATGTTGGACTAATTAATTGTTGGCGACTTCTTTGGTAAACCTAGCACTTTTGTCGGAGCTTGCATCATGCTCCTAATGGGGCTCTTATACGAAGAAAGTGATTGTGATGAATGGTCGTGTGTTTTCTCTTGTTTTTTGGAAGGGGTCCCACGGAGGCTTATTAATTGAGGAAACTCTTATCAAAATATTTAATAATAAGAGTCAACACGGAGCGGCGAGGAACTTGTAATATGTGTGTAATAAAGCGTGATTAGGTCGCCTGACTGCTATAATAGTCTTGCTGACTACCGCACGGTATAAATCATATAAATTGGTGACCCACAGGGCTATTTGGCCGTAAAAAGTTCGGTTACAGAATTTAGCTTTGATA
Source organism: Eumerus sabulonum (assembly GCA_951905685.1). Taxonomy (NCBI): domain Eukaryota; kingdom Metazoa; phylum Arthropoda; class Insecta; order Diptera; family Syrphidae; genus Eumerus; species Eumerus sabulonum. The sequence goes on from OX645060.1 coordinate 238,626,145, forward strand.
AATCACCCATAAGACGAACGCATCTTCCTTAACCTTACTTAAAATATTTGGTTTCAGAAATGGCAAATCGACAGAAAATGCATTATCAAACTTCCCTATTGAATTATATCTCGGTATGAATGCTTCTGAAATATCTTCTGCATTGTCCATCGATATTGCCAATACGTTTGATACTGTAGATCACACTTTGTTGCTCATCGACGATCGGTTTGCTTCATACCTTATCGTAAACAGATAGTGAAATCAAGAACAGTCTTAGTTCAATGAAAACTTTTAATATAGGTGTGCCACAAGGTTCTGTTTCTGGTCCCATTCTGTTTATTGTTTATTTTTTTTTATTTATTTATGTTATGTAAAGTTGTTGATCGTTCTCAACCTGGCGAGATGCCCGCAACGATACCTGTTTAAATGCCCGGGCCAAGTTGACATACGGCCCCCTAGGGCGCCCTCTGGATAGCCTCTTCAACAACCGTTGGGAGGTGAACAAACGTATGTAGCGACAAAAGCCCGACCAGAATGGCGGTTGTGTCGCGGGCTAACAATCCGCCCACGTAAAAAAAAAACAAAGTTATGAATGAGCAAGATGCCTCAGATACACGGACGGATACTGAACGTCGACAATGCACGATTAACGGACACGATTTGCGAGTATGCTCCTGGAAAGTCAAAACCCTGTACACTCCCGGAGCCGCTCATAAACTGGAGAGACTCCTCACGCAGTACAAGGCGAATATTACTGCGGTCCAGGGAATACGCTGGATAGGAAACGGTATGATGAGAAAGAAAAATTGCGACATTTATTACAGCTGTCACAAAAGATTGCACTTACTGGGATGCGGATTTGTCGTGTGAAAGCAGCTAAGGTCGACTTAAACCCATAAGTGAGTGCCTAGCTTTGATCCGCTTCAGAGGCCGATTTTATAAAATCAGCCTTATATGTGCACACGTCCCTGTCGAAGAGGCTGAAGACCCTATCAACGCCTACGGAGCTTGGCTGGAGTAAGATGTTAAAATCCAACTCGGGGACTTCAACGCCAAAATCGGTAAGGAGAACACCCTTGGCGGAGTGATCGGAAAGCACAGCCTTCACGGTACAACAACAGATAACGGCTTCCGACTCACAGACCTTGCTGCTCGTAAAGCGGTGATAAGTAGTACAAGACTCCCTCGTAAGCGAATCCACACAGCGACCTGGCGATCTCCGGACGGTCGAACCGCCAACCAAATCGACCATGTGCTCATTGACGCAAGGCACTCGTCAAACATCCTGGATGTGCGAACATTCAGAGGGGCAAATGTCGACTCTGACCACTTCCTCGTAGCAGCAAGATTCAGAGCTCGACTGTCCAATGTCAGAAAGCTGCACCAGCCCACCAGAAGGAGGTTCGGCATTGGGCGCCTGAGCACACCAGTGGTTACCAGAGTCTACAGGGAGCAGCTGAGCGAAAGACTCTACAGTATGCTTACGTCGAACACAAATGCCAGTAATGTGTGGTTACATTGCCGTTCAGCCATTCGGGAAGTAGCCGAAACCACCTTAGGATACCTACCACCCCTGACAAGAAACCCCTGGTATGATGGCGAGTGTGAGCAGAAAAAAGCAGCAACCGACGAGGCGTATCAAAAGGCGCTGCAGAGAAAGACCAGGGCAGCGTATGAAGAGTACCGAGCCAGAAGAAGGGAGGAGAAAAAACTACTGCGACAAAAGAAAAGAATCTTCGCAGCCTCCCAGCTCAAGGATATCGAGGAGTCTAGGCATAAGCATAAGACACGAGCCTTTTACAAGAAAGCCAAGGATCTTGCAGGAGGCTTCAAAAAGCGCACCCGGGCTCTTCGAAACTGCGAGGGTAATCTTGTCATCGACCCACAGGGAATAGTGGATGTATTTAAGCAGCATTTCCAGCAGCTGCTAAATGGGCATGACCAAGGGAGAGTGTAGAGACCGAGGAAATCCCAACTCTAGCTGCTGAAAAAGTCCTCCCACCAAGCATCGAAGAAGTCGGCACAGCTATTCAGAAGCTGATGAACAATAAGACCGCAGGCTCAGATGGCTTGCCATCAGAGCTCTTCAAGGCTGACAACGATGTTCTGGTAGGGAGCATAAACCAGATCATCTGCAGAATTTGGGAAGATGAAATTATACCCGACGACTGGAAAACCAGCTCTATTTCTCCCATCCATAAAAAAGGCGATCCTACCTCTTGCAAGAACTATGGAGGTATGTCCCTGCTCAAGTCGTATACAAGATCCTGTCCAGCGTATTGTGTGAACGTCTTAAGCCATTTGCCAGTGCGGGTTCCGGCCCGGCAAATCGACAATAGACCAAATTTTCACACTTCGACAAATCCTGGAAAAGACCAACGAATTTCGATACACACCATCTTTTTGTCCAATCCAAAGCCGCATACGACAGCATTCATCATGAAGAACTGTTTGGTGCGATGGCCGAATTCGGGATCTTGGGAAAACTGATCCAGTTGTGTCGCGCCACGCTAAAAAATACGCGATGCACCGTGCAACTCGGTTCTAGGACTTCGGAACCGTATGAATCATGCACCGGATTTCGGCAAGGAGATGCGCTGTCATGTGACTTCTTCAACGTGGTGCTGGAGCAGATAGTACGACGGGCAGGCGTCAACAGGGAAGGCACTATCTTCTACAAGTCCGTCCATCTGCTAGGATACGCGGATGATATCGACATCATCGCGTGTTCTCGCCGTGGCATTGTGGAAGCATTCACGGCGATTGAAAAACAGGCGAAACGAGTTGGTCTTAAGGTCATTGAGGACAAGACGAAGTACATGCTGTCAAGCAAAAACCAATCCGTCGCTCACCACCTGGTACAAAACATAACAATTGACAGCTACAATGTCGAAGTGGTTCAGGAGTCTTACTAACTCGGAGCAAATGCAAATTCCACAAACGACACCACAGTGGAGATTCGGCATAGAATCGCCCTTGGAAACTGCTGCTACTTCGGCTTGTCCAAACAACTTGGGTCAAAACTCCTCACTCGAAAGACCAAAGTCATGCTTTATAATAACCTCATACTGCCGATAAGCAGAACAGCGGAGCTGTCGAAAGAAAAATTCTGCGCCAGATATTCGGTCCTGTCTGTGAGGAAGGTGAATAGAGAAGAAGCCATAACCGCGAACTCTACGAGCTGTACAAAGAAGTGGATGTAGTCCGAAAGGCAAAGATCCGTCGACTACACTGGCTGGGCCATATCGAGCACATGGACATCAACGCTCCAGGTAAGAGGGTCTTCGACTCCGAGCCTCCTGGTTCGAGAAGAAGAGGAAGACCAAACCTCCAGTATAAAAACCAAGTAATCGCGGATATAAGACATCTTGGTCTTGATTACTGGAAGCAGCGTGCCCGGGACAGTCAAGTATTGAAGGCAGCTATAGTTCAGGCTCAGATCCTCTATGGATCGCTGGCCTGATAAGTATATAAGTTAATTGGTTACTTGGGTTTCTTGGTTTCCAAAAGAATGTGAGTTGCAATGACGCCTACTTTCCAATTGAACGTGTGGATAAATTCAGATAAGTTGGGGGTGGCCGTAGTGCAGCGGTTAACATCATCGACCGCGTTCCGCGACCAGGCGTTCTGTTGCAAGCATAACACTTACAGTATATGGTCAACTGAAATTCATCCTCTGCGTGTGCAATACTAAAGTGCTCGAAGGAATTATTACGGATTAAAACCAACGTGGAATTTGGTCGGCTCTTGTCCTATCTAGGATAACCACCCCTGAGAGTATTGAACGAACATCAAACGACCCAAAACCACTGCATTCCGTTCAGGTTGTGTGTGTAACACATCATAAGGGAATATAAAAACTCTTGAACCTGCGCGAGTCTCTAAAAAAAAAAAGGTACCTAGGCATAATTGTGGATAGATACAAGGCTGACGACCTCTGCAAACGACCAAAGGACTTGAGAGTCTGCACCTGGAATGTGAGAGCCCTTAACAGACCGGGTGCAGGTGATCAATTGGAGCAAACCCTCAACTGCTAAGAAGCAGATATAACCTCACTCCAAGAAGTGCGATGGGATGTATGAGGCCTATTCGAGTGCGGATTCGTTATTCGAGGAAAACTCCGACAAAAAGTCTTAAGCTTCCGAGATGTAAGCGAACGCCTCATAACAATCCGCATCAAAGCTAAATTTGGAAACATTAGCTTGATATGCGCTCATGCTCCAACGGAAGAAAGAATTCAACGACTCAAAGAAGAGATCTACGATCTCCTGGACAGAACCTATGCCCCATGCCCCAGCTACGATCAAAATAGTTCTAGGAGATTTTAATGCAAAACTGGGCAAAGAGGACATATTTTAGTCGATCATTGGAAAGCATAGCCTCCATAACACTACATCCGACAACGGATCTAGGCTAATCGATTTCCTAAGGGGGCATAACCTCCTTGTAGCAAGCACACAATTCCCCCATCTCAACATGCACAAGGGTACCTGACGGTCACCTGATCAATCCACCACCAACCAGATTGATCACACTGCGATCTACGCCAGACACTCCTCCAGTATTCTCGACGTACGAACCTTCCGAGGAGCCAACATCGACTAAGACCACTACCTTGTTGAAGTCAAGGTACGAACGAAGATACCAAGAATGCTTAGGAGTCGAGTAGGACAACGTAAGTTTGACGTCGGAAAGCTAGAATCGCAAGAGACAGCCAGAATCTTTGCCGGTCGTGTCTCCTCCAAGCTCTCTCAAAATCCGCCCACAGCAGCACAAACAATAGAGCAGGAATGGGCTCACTGCCAGAGCGCCGTCAGAAACGCTGCCTCAGAGGTGCAGGATTTCAATCGCCACCACCTAGAAATCCCTGATTCTATGAACAATGCGAACAAGCCCATCCAGCAAAACAAGAGACAAATTAAGCCACGCTGCAACGACGGACGAGAGCTGATCGCGAGATCTATGAGCAGGAGAGAAGAGAGGAACACACGCTTCTCAGAAGAAGGAAAAGAGAACACGGAAAGCGTGAGGTCGAGTAGATGGAGAGATGCTTCCGCAGGAATAACGCTCGGAAGTTTTACAATAAGGTAAAATAAACATGCCATTGTTACAGAGCCAGAGCGGCAGCCTAAGGACTTGGAAAGCCCACTCTTGCAGACTGTATAGCGGCGATGACAGACAAGATACCGCTGTCAAGCAGAACGATCCGTTCGTAATGGACGACGATGTAGGAGAATTCCCTCCACCCGACCTTGACGAAGTCAAAATAAGGATATCGAGACCTAAGTCTAATAAAGCCGCGGGCGCAGACGGCCTGTCTGCTGAGCTTCTTAGGGCGGCTGGAAATGAGCTGGTAAGGTGCATGCACCATCTCATTTGCAAAGTATGGTCGGAGGAAAGCATCCCCGACGAATGGAGTCTCAGCATCGTTTGCCCGGTCCATAAGAAAGGAGACCCCTATAACTGCGCCAACTATAGGGGAACAAGTCTCCTTAACATCGCATATAAGATCTTCTCTGCCGTATTGTGTGAACGCCTGAAAATCTGATCGGCTCTTATCAGTTTCAGGCCAGGTATATAGACAATAGACCAAATATTTACGCTAGCCAGAACTTGGAGAAGACCCAGGAATACCGACACTCACCACCTCTTCGTCGATTTCAAGACTGCATATGACAGCGTGTATAGAGATGAGCTATACAAAACCATGTTTAGTTTTAACATCCCTGCCAAACTCGTCCGACTGTGCAGGATGACAAAGAGCAAACCGAGACCTTTGATGTTAATAAAGGCTTTAGGCAAGGTGACGCGCAGTCGTGCAACTTTTTCAACATCGTGCTTGAAGAGATCGTGCAAGAGTCACTGGCCAACACAAGAGGTACGACTTGTTTTAAATCTACGGAATTGCATGCGTACGGCGACGATATTGACCTGATTGGACGGACACAGCGAGAAGTCAATGAGGCCTTTGTAAGCATTGAGGTAAAAGCGGCTAAGATGGGTCTCAAGGTTAATAGCTGTAAAGCCAAATATCTGCTTTCCTCTAAAAGGGACGGTCAACACCGACGTATTAGCCAACGTCACCATGGGCGGATATAACTTTGAAGTGGTCAACGAATTCGTCTATCTTGGCTCACTGATGACCGGCGACAACAACACCAGCGCTGAGATAAGACGCAGAATCGCTCTTGCCAACCGCTGTTGCTTGGTTCTCTCGGAGAACCAAGGTGACACTTTATAAGACCTTGATCATCCCAGTTCTCCTTTACGGCGCAGAGGTTTGGACCTTAACAAAAGCGGATGAAGATGCCCTTGGTCGTTTCGAGAGGAAAATTCTGCGCACTATCTACAGTGCTGTTTGTTCAAACGGTGTATGGTGGAGAAGATTTAACGAAGAACTGTAAGAGCTGTACAGCGACATCGGCATGGTACGACGTCTACGGATATATCGTCTAAGGTGGCTTAGCCATGTAGAGCGATTGGAAAATACAACTCCGACCCGAAGAATCTTCGAATCCACCCCGGAAGGAAGGCGCGGCAGAGGACGCCGCATCTACGGTGGCGCACGCAGGTGGAAGGGACCTTAACCAACTGGGCGTGCGACGCTGGAAACAGCTGACCAGTGACCGTGCCAGCTGGAGGCGCTTGTTGGTTGAGGCCCGGGTTCATCACGGACTGTAGCGCCACCTAAGTAAGTAAGTTGTCGTTGGGTATCCGTCCTTGTATCCGAAGTCATACTCTTGTTCATAACAAGTTAGCTTTTTATATGGGCGGGTTGTTGGCTCCGACCCGAAGAGTCTTCGAATCCACCCCGAAAATAAGGCGCGGCAGAGGACGGCCGGATCTAGGTTGGCGCACGCAGGTGGAAGGGACCTTAACCAACTGGGCGTGCGGCACTGGAAACAGCTGACCAGTGACCGTGCCAACTGGAGGCGCTTGTTGGTTGAGGCACAGGTTCATCACGGACTGTAGCGCCACCTAAGTAAGTAAGTCGTCGTTGCGTGTCTGTCCTTGTACCCGAGGTCATATTCTCGTTCATAACAAGTTTTCTTTTTATATGGGCGGGTTGTTGGCTCCGACCCGAAGAGTCTTCGTATCCACCCCGGAAGGAAGGCGCGGCAGAGTGCGCCGCATCTACGGTGGCGCACGCAGGTGGAAGGGACCTTAACCAACTGGGCGTGCGGCGCTGGAAACAGCTGACCAGTGACCGTGCCAGCTGGAGGCGCTTGTTGGTTGAGGCCCGGGTTCATCACGGACTGTAGCGCCACCTAAGTAAGTAAGTTGTCGTTGGGTATCCGTCCTTGTATCCGAAGTCATACTCTTGTTCATAACAAGTTAGCTTTTTATATGGGCGGGTTGTTGGCTCCGACCCGAAGAGTCTTCGAATCCACCCCGGAAATAAGGCGCGGCAGAGGACGGCCGCATCTACGATGGCGCACGCAGGTGGAAGGGACCTTAACCAACTGGGCGTGCGGCACTGGAAACAGCTGACCAGTGACCGTGCCAGCTGGAGGCGCTTGTTGGTTGAGGCACAGGTTCATCACGGACTGTAGCGCCACCTAAGTAAGTAAGTCGTCGTTGCGTGTCTGTCCTTGTACCCGAGGTCATATTCTCGTTCATAACAAGTTTTCTTTTTATATGGGCGGGTTGTTGACCCTTCGGATATCCGCCATCCTGGCCGGGTTGGGCTCTCTTTCCTAGGGCGGTAGCTGCATTTGTATATCAGTTCACCTCTCAACTGGTGTTGAGGAGGCTGTATATCAACTTCACCTGAGCATTAGCAGGGGTCGTTCCTGAGGTCTTGCTATGTTGAGCGCAATCACCAGCTTTTCCCTACATGCCCAGGGCCTACCCTAAGAACTTACCACCTAACTTACAATAAACATCAACTGTAGACAGTTTTGAATAGGAATACACCCATAGTCTCGTAAGCAGGCTGCAATTCACCTCCATCTAGTTTGAGCTCATAAAGAACGCCGAAAACTCGAATACTTTTAGAAACGGACTACCAAATCCACTACGGTCCTGTACTGTGCCATTTCGACTTCTCCGAACGCGAACGCCTATCGTAGTTTCCTACATAGATGAACTCGAATAAAAAATCGTCTATTTATGTACAAAAGATACAAATACACAAAAGTAGGATAATAGTATGCCCTGCGAGGTGAAAAATCGAAAACAATTTGAAAGCGAAAAAGTAAAAATAGAATCTCCTGCAACGGAAGGCCTGCGTAAACATGGGGTCCTCGCAATCCAAAGCATTACCTGTTCCAAAGGGAGATGTAGCTGAACTACAAAAAACCACCAAGTGTAAATGCATCTACAAATAAAAGCAATTAATTACAAAAAACCTATTTCCAGTCACCCAAGGCGAGATCAACTATCTCTATGCCCGCTTTCGTTATTTCGGTCTGCCAAGCGGTAGAGAAAGGTTCTTAATCAAAAAGGACTTTCAATTCCTCAGCACGCCCTTGCGTTCGGTAATTGTAGGCGCAATGTTTGGCGATAAAATGCGCCTGACATTTGTCGAGTTCGTCAAGTTCTTGTATCACTTTCGGCCATATGAAAAGAAAATGACGCCAGCCGAGAGGTCCGCTATGAATTTAAAAAAACTGAAACGTAAGAAGTATCTTTTCCTCATATCTAAGATCTTTTATTCATTCACGTATCATTTCAGTTTTATTTTCCATGTATGACCAGGACAAAAATGGCGAGATAGATGATGGCGATCTTCTAGAGATTGTGCACAGGTTGATGGCGCATTATACTAATATTAGTTCAATGTTGGATCTAGTATCTAGTGCAATGGCGGAAATGGATGCAACTAATCATGGAAAGGTGTTATTCGATGACTTCGCCAAAGTGTTCCAGGGATTCAACATGGAGGAATTAGTTGTTAAATTCCCGATTCTTTTAAAATAAATTATTTGCAATTGAACATCTTTTGGAATTGACAACCATCAGGGCTGACGTTAAAACCATGGTTGGCCTCAAGGTACGTTCAATGCAACGTCGCCATTAATTTGGTGGTGTAGGTCCAGATGAATCATTCCTGGTCAGCACCGATCCGGCTCGGGACCTCGTAAGGGCCTGTGTCAACCCTACAAAGACAACCATGAGATCAATTAGGTGACCACGCATCTGAGCGGCCTTGAGGCTGGCCCAACTGTTCGACTTGCAAATGAAACGGGAATTCAATTTTTATACAATGAATTGAATTAAATTGAACTTAAACTTGAATTTATTTCGACTCGTAAGGTAAGGCAGGTAAGACTTACTTACATACTTATCAGGCCAGCGATCCATGGAGGATCTGAGCCTGAGCTATAGCTGCCTTCCATCCTTGACGGTCCCGGGCACGCTGCTTCCAGTTGTCAAGACCAAGATGTCTTAAATCCGCGATTACTTGGTCTTTATACCGGAGGTTCGGTCTTCCTCTTCTTATCGAACCAGGAGGCTCGGAGTCGAAGACCCTCTTAGCTGGAGCGTTAATGTCCATGCGCTCGATGTGGCCGAGCCAGTGTAGTCGACGGATCCTTGCCTTCCAGACTACATCCACATCTTGGTACAGCTCGTAGAGTTCGCGGTTGTGTCTTCTTCTCCATTCACCTTCCTCACAGACAAGACCAAATATCCGGCGCAGAATTTTTCTTTCGAAAGAACCCAAAATCAGCTCCGCTGTCCTGCTTATCGCCCAGCTTTCGGCTCCGTACAGCAAGACTGGCAGAATGAGCGTTATGTAAAGCATGACTTTGGTCTTTCGAGTGAGGAGTTTTGACCCCAGTTGTTTGGACAAGCCGAAGTAGCAGCGGTTGCCAAGGGCGATTCTATGCCGGATCTCCACTGTGGTGTCATTTGTGGAATTTACGTTTGCCCCGAGGTAGACAAACTCCTTAACTACCTCGAAATTGTAGCTGTCAATTGTTATGTTTTGTCCCAGGTGGTGAGCGACGGATTGGTTTGATTGATCTTAAGACCAACTCGTTTCGCCTGTTCTTCAATCGCCGTGAATGCTTCCACAATGCCACGGCGGGAACACGCGATGATGTCGATATCATCCGCGTATCCTAGCAGCTGGATGGACTTGTAAAAGATAGTGCCTTCCCTGTTGACGCCTGCCCGTCGCACTATCTGCTCCAGCACCAGGTTGAAGAAGTCACATAAGAGCGCATTTCCTTGCTGAAATCCGGTTCATGTTTCGAATGGTTCCGAGGTCCTAGAACCGAGTTGCACGGTGCATCGCGTGTTTTTTAGGGTGGCGCGACACAACTGGATCAGTTTTACCGGGATCCCGAATTCGGCCATCGCCCCAAACAGTTCTTCACGATTAATGCTGTCGTATGCGGCTTTGAAATCGATGAAAAGATGGTGTGTATCGATTCGAAACTCGTTGGTTTTCTCCAGGATTTTGCGGCCGGAAGCCGCATTGGTAGCTGCCGATTAGTGTGGTGCAAAATGGTTTTAGACGTTCACACAATTCGCTGGACAGGATATACCTCTATAGTTCTTGCAAGAGGTAGGATCGCCTTTTTTATGGATGGGGCATATAGAGCTGGTATTCCAGTCGTCGGGCATGCTTTCATCTTCCCAAATTCTGCAGATGATCTGGTGCATGCTCCCTACCAGAACATCGCCGCCAGCCTTGAAGAGCTCTGATGGCAAGCCATCTGAGCCTGAGATCTTGTTGTTCTTCAGCTTCTGAATAGCTGTGCCGACTTCTTCGATGCTGGGTGGGAGGACTACTTCAGAGGCTGGAGTTGTGATTTCCTCCGTCCCTACCACTCTCTCTTGGTCATGCTCGTTAAGCAGCTGCTGGAAGTGCTGCTTAAATACATCCACTATTCCCTGCGGGTCGGTGACAAGATTACCCTCGCAGTTTCGAAGAGCCAGGGTGCCCTTTTTGAAGCCTCCTGCAAGGCCTTTGGCTTTCATGTAAAAGGCTCGTATTTCATGTCTATCCCTAGACTCCTAGATATCCTTGAGCTGGGAGGCTGCGAAGATTCTTTACTTTTGTCGCAGTAGTTTTTTCATCTCCCTTCTTCTGGCTCGGTACTCTTCTTGCGCTGCCCTGGTTTTTACTCTGCAGCGCCTTTTGGTACGCCTCGTCGGTTGCTGCCTTTTTCTGCTCACACTCGCCATCATACCACGGGTTTCTTGTCGGGGGTGGTAGGTATCCTAAGGTGGTTTCGGCTACTTCCTGAATGGCTGAGCGGCAATGCAGCCACATATTATTGGCATTTGTGTTCGACGTAGGCATACCGTACAGTCGAGCTCTGAATCTTGCTACGAGGAAGTGGTCAGAGTCGACATTTGCCCCTCTGAATGTTCGCACATCCAGGATGTTTGACGAGTGCCTTGCGTCAATGAGCACATGGTCGATTTGGTTGGCGGTTCGACCGTCCGGAGATCGCCAGGTTGCTGTGTGGATTCGCTTGCGAGGGAATCTTGTGCTACTTATCACCGCATTACGAGCTGTCGCAAAGTCAGCGAGTCGGAAGCGGTTATCTGTTGTTGTATCGTGGAGGCTGTGCTTTCCGATCACTCCGCCAAGGGTGTTTTCCTTACCGATTTTGGCGTTGAAGTCCCCGAGCACGATTTTTACATCGTACTCCGGACAAGCTCCGTAGGCGTTGTCCAGGAGGTCATAGAAGTCCTCTTCAGTCTTCAGCCTCGTCGGTAGGGGCGTGTGCACATATAAGGCTGATGTTATAGAATCTGCCTCTGATGCGGATCACAGCCAGGCGATCACTTATAGGTTTAAAGTCCATGACCTTCGACCTACACCGCTTCCCCACGACAAATCCGCATCCCAGTAAGTGCAACCTTTTGTGACAGCTGTAATGTTTCCCATCCAGCGTATTTCCTGGACCGCAGTAATATCCGCCTTGTACTGCGTGAGGATTTTTTCTAGTTTATGAGCAGCTCCGGGAGTGTACAGGGTTCTGACATTCCAGGAGCATACTCGCAAATCGTGTTCCTTTTTCGTGCGTTGTCGTAGGCATACCGTAGAGTCTTTCGCTCAGCTGCTCCCTGTAGACTCTGGCAACCTCCGGTGTGCTCAGGCGCCCAATGTCGAACCTCCTCCTGATGGGCTGGTGCAGCTTTCTGACATTGGACAGTCGAGCTCTGAATCTTGCTGCTACGAGGAAGTGGTCAGAGTCGACATTTGCCCCTCTGAATGTTCGCACATCCAGGATGTTTGACGCGTGCCTTGCGTCAATGAGCACATGGTCGATTTGGTTGGCGGTTCGACCGTCCGGAGATCGCCAGGTTGCTGTGTGGATTCGCTTGCGAGGGAATCTTGTGCTACTTATCACCGCATTACGAGCTGTCGCAAAGTCAGCGAGTCGGAAGCCGTTATCTGTTGTTGTATCGTGGAGGCTGTGCTTTCCGATCACTCCGCCAAGGGTGTTTTCCTTTCCGATTTTGGCGTTGAAGTCCCCGAGCACGATTTTTACATCGTACTCCGGACAAGCTCCGTAGGCGTTGTCCAGGAGGTCATAGAAGTCCTCCTTGATAGGGTCTTCAGCCTCGTCGGTAGGGGCGTGTGCACATATAAGGCTGATGTTATAAAATCTGCCTCTGATGCGGATCACAGCCAGACGATCACTTATAGGTTTAAAGTCGATGACCTTCGACCTTAACCGCTTTCCCACGACGAATCCGCATCCCAGTAAGTGCAACCTTTTGTGACAGCTGTAATAAATGTCGCAATTTTTCTTCCTAATCATACCGTTTCCTATCCAGCGTATTTCCTGGACCGCAGTAATATCCGCCTTGTACTGCGTGAGGATTCCTTCTAGTTTATGAGCAGCTCCGGGAGTGTACAGGGTTCTGACATTCCAGGAGCATACTCGCAAATCGTGTTCCTTTTTCGTGCGTTGTCGTCGTCGAGTATCCGTCCGTATATCCGAGGCATCTTGCTCATTCATAACTTTGTTTTTTTTTTTACGTGGGCGGATTGTTAGCCCGCCGCACAACCGCCATTCTGGTCGGGGTTTTGTCGCTGCATACGTTTGTTCACCTCCCAACGGTTGTTGAAGAGGCTATCCAGAGGGCGCCCTAGGGGGCCGTATGTCAACTTGGCCCGGGCATTTAAACAGGGATCGTTGCTGGCATCTCGCCAGGTTGAGAGCAATCAACAACTTTACCCTGTACGTCCGAGCCCATGCCCAAGGCAGGTAAGACTGCCACCTCGATATTGCTCACCTATGTTTGTCGCCTCGCATATACCTCGTTCCCACGCTGACACAGGTGTTTCCGTTACATCCCAGTAGCTCCCATTCTTGTGTTCGGTGTAGGTATATTCTGCGGCTCATATTCGGACATATTCGCTGAGTGCTGTTGTCTAGTCGGAAGCGCCTATACGTTGCGTCACATTGGCGACACATTGGAAGATGCAATTCCCGGTAAAGGACGGATATCTGCAGATCGTTCTCGCTGGCGATGGGTTAACTTCAACAACATCAACAACAAAAGAAAATGCGACGGGAACAATGAAGAAAACCCGCTCAAAGGGAGTAACAGACTGCAGAGATCGCCTATTGACCAGGCCGCAAACCCGAGTCCACGAGTCGGCCTATGGGGTAGACCCAGCGTGACGCCGGCAGCCGGCAACACGCCGCCAGTCTTTCACAAGTTACGAGAGCCCCGAAGGGGTGAGGAGAGAAATCTGGCTTCACCTCAACCAACCACGCAGCCGTATGTTTTAGACAAACTGGAGGAACAAATCTGTGATATCTACTACGGAAACTGCTACAGAGAAAATATGCAACGCTTATTCGGATGCGGATTTGTTAGGCAGACTAAGAAAAAAAGACTTAAGCTTCCAGACGCCCAATGTTCCAGCTATGACGCCAAAATCGTTCTAGGTGATTTAAATGTGTAGCTGGGTAAGGAAGCTATCTTTGAACAGCCTACACAACACCACGTCAGAAAACGGACTAGGGCTAGTGGACTTTATGGCGGGACATAATCTATTAGTAGCAAGTACACAGTTCCCACACCTCTACATCCATAAGGGGACCTGGCAGTCTTTCGTTCAATCGACAACCAATCAAAATTATCATATTGCGATCAACGGCAGACACTCCTCCAGCATCCTAGATATCCGAACCTTTCGAGGAGCCAACATCGACTCGGATCATTACCTTGTTGCAGTCACGGTACGGGTGCGAATTTCTCGAAATCAATGGAGTCTAGCAAGAACACCAAAATTTGACGTCGAAAAGCTGCAATCGCAGGAGACCGCCAGGATCTTCGCCGATCAAGTCTCCCTCAAGCTCTCTCAAGTCCCGATGCAATCTGCACAAACCGTAGAACGGCAATAAAATCGTTGTCAGAACGCCAGCAGGGAGGCCGGTTTCAAACCACCACCTTCGAGAAACCCCTTGATGACGAGTGCAGACAGGCCCGTGTAGAGAAACAGAATGCACACATGGCTACACTGCATCGACAGACCAGAGCTGCCCGGGAGCTTCATGAAAGGGAAAAGAAAAGGAAGGAGGAGCATGCGCTTCTGAGAAGAAAAAATAAGGAGCACGAGAAGCGTGAGATCGAGGAGATGGAGCGATGCTATTGCAGGAACGACGTTCGAAAGTCTTACCAAAAAGTAAAGCGACCATGCCAAGGCTATAAAGCCAGGGCAAAAGCCTACAGGGATAAGCACGGACAACTAGTAGTGGAATCACAGTCGATGCTGAGATTGTGGAAGGACCACTTCTGCATACAGTCTGCAGATGTCAAAATGATGCCGATGATAGTCAAAATGCCGTCGTCGGGCAGAGCGAACCATTCACAATGACGAAGACGAAGGAGAAGCCCGTCCACCCGACCCAGACAATGTTAAGATGGCGATATGGAAACTTAAGTCTGATAAAGCAGTTAGAGCAGACAGACTCCCCGCGGAACTGTTTAAAGCAGCTGGCGATGAGCTGGTCAGGAACATGCACCAACAATGGAACGCAAGCCCGATGAATGGAGTCTCAGCATCGTTTGCCCGGTCCATAAGAAAGGAAACCCCTATGACTGCGCCAATTACAGAGGGATAAGCCTACTGAAGATCGCGTACAAGATCCTCTCTGCCGTATGGTGTAAGTGCCTGAAACCGTTGGTGGACAATCTGATAGGTATCTACCAGTGTGGTTTCAGGCCAGGAAAATCCACGATAGACCAAATATTTACACTACGGCAGATCTTGGAGAAGACCCATGAATTCCAGGTCGACACGCACCATCTTTTTGTCGACTTTAAAGCCGCGTATGACAGTGTTTATAGAGACGAGCTATATAGAGCCATGTCATGTTTTAACTTTCCTGCGAGACTCGTCGGACTGTGCAGGATGACTATGGAAAACTCTTGCTGTTCCATTAAGGTCGGAGGTGAACTAATCGACCCCTTCGATGTTAAAAAAGGTTTTAGACAGGGCGACGCACTGTCATGTGATTTCCTCAACATCATGCTTGAAAAAATCGTGCGGGACTCTGCGGCCTACTTCTACACAATTGCTTGCCTACGCAGATGATATTGACGTTATCGGACCGACAAAGCGAGACGTCAATGAGGCGTTCGCAAGCACGGAAGCAGAAGCGGCTAAAGTGGGTCATCAAGGTAAGACGCGCAACACTGACGTCCTGGTCAGAACGTCACCTTCGGCAGCTATATTATTGAAGTAGTCAAGGACTTGAAGTAGCAACGACACCAGCGCTGATATAAAACGCAGAATAACTCTTGCCAACCGCTACTTCTGTGAGCTCAAGAGGCAACTGAGTAGTAGAGCCCTCACTGGAAACCTTAATCATCCTGGTCCTCCTCTACGGCGCTTAGGCTTGGACGTTATCAAAAGCGGATGAAGAGGCTCTCGGGCGTTTCGAGAGGAAAATTCTGCGTGCAATCTTTGGTCCCGTTTGTGTAAACGGAGAGTGGAGGAGGGGATTCAACCAAGAACTGTACGGGCTGTACAGCGACATCGGCCTAGTTAGACGTCTTCGGATCCAATGTCTAACGTAGAGCGAATGGACATCACCGCTCCGGTCCGAATAGTCTTGGACACCAACCCCGAGGGACGACGCAGCAGAGGACGACCGCATCTAAGGTGAAAAGGGACCTCAACCACCGGGGCGTGCAGCACTGGAAGCGGCTGGCAAAAGATCGTGCTGGGAGGAGAGGCATGTTAGATGAGACCCTGGTTCACCCCGAACTGTATCACCTTCTAAGTAAGTAAGTAAGAAAGAACAAATCAAGACTCTGGTGGAAATAGTGGAGGTTGGTGTGAGACACCTTCGAAAGCATTAAGGCGCTCTACGAGTTGTCGGCATTTGAAATGCATGATGATAAGGCCAAGGAGGTTATATGCAAAAATAATGCCTCACAGACATCTCCTTGACTGAAGACCTTGGTGGGCTCAAGACCCCAACGAGAAAAGCCCAGGTTCAAAGCGATCCCGAAAACCGTTAACTGGAGACGGGACGAAAAACGATGGCATAGCTGAGAAAACCCCGAAAGTCAAGCATCCAAAAGTCGGAGAGGCATTGAACGACAAACATGTCGAAAACAGCAACATCGTCAACAACGCCTGATCGAAAGTGACCACAAAGAAGAAGGAACCAAAGGAACAATATGGGCCCCATAAAGGAGAAAACCCGATCTGATTCAATTATGGTGGCAGCGAAGAGCGACGTTTTCTATGCGGAAACACTCCGTAGAGTCAAGGTGGATCCCAAACTCGTCAATCTCGGTGAGTCGGTGACAAAGTTTCGATGGACCCAGAAAGGCGAGCTGCTCTTCCAACTCAAAGAGACATGGGAGAAAACGAACAATTCAAGAGCATAATTGGCGAAACTCGTGCGAACGCTGACACACAGAACGACGTTGGAAATGAAGGACAATGATGAGATCACTACCAAGAGGGATATCTGCGATGCAATTATATCGTAGTAACAATTGAAAGAGGTATCTGAAGCTGACATCATAAACTTAAGGAAGGCATGTGGGGGCATACCGTTCGCAACAATTCGGTTGCGGCAAGCAGTGCGAGCGTAATGCTGACGACAGACAAAACCAAGATAGGCTGAGTAAACTGCCAGATCCAGGTGCGCGTAACACTAACAAAATGCTCTAAGTGCACAGGACATGGCCATACAGCACGCAGTTGCAAAAGCGAGCATAATTGTTCCAAGCAGTGCTGAAGTTCCGGAGAGGAAGGACACAACCAAGAACTGAACAGGGGTAGAGAACACCACATGCAACTGGATCCAACATATGCTTAGTAATAGAAAAACAAACACTTCACTAGGCAATGATAAAATCAGTGTAAAAGCTGCAAAAGGCTGCTCTCAAGCGGTGGTTCTCTCACCCCTCCTGAGTGGATTATCTCAGCTCCTACGAGAGACATTCTCAACTTCATTAAGGAATTGGAGAACCTCCTCGTCTAATCGGCTAGTAGGCACAATAGATCTATAAAGGTTGCAGTGCATCATGCTAGCACTCCCTCTTTAGTTCGTTAGCAATATTAAAGGACGAGTCATCACATTTGTTTAAATGACTTCATATTCAAGAGTCCACTTACGATCATGGAATCTAAACAGTTCAACATACCTTTCCTACATTCCATAGTTCAGCATCTCCTCTCATTTTAAACCTTCGGTCCACGCTATGACGTCCGATTCCTATCTTGAAAGCATTCCTACCGCGTGCATATATGAAAATATGATATTTGTGAGAGCATTTCACAAATCACCTACCTTAACGATCAAGCGTCGTATACGTATATCGCGGCCGTCCACGAAAATTATAAAATAATTAACGGTATAAAGGTATCCGTGGACAAGACATAACCAGACCTACATTATTAGCTCGACAACTTTTGCGACGCAAGCTAGCATTTAACATCGATAAACTGATTTTAATCTGAGCTTACATTAAAAAATCCCTCGCGCTTAGGAAAGCCACCATCGGACAGCTCTATGGCTTGGAGTTCAAAAGGAAAAAACCGTCACCGCAGCCAACTAAAGGCAAGAAACGAAATTAATTAAACAGACAGCGGCCGCGAGAATCGAGTTTTTTGCTTCTTCTGTCGACGGAGGAAACAGCATGCCAAAAGCAAACAAGAACCACATGTAAAGGATGATGATGGAGGCGATGATGGTTATGATGATGATGGAACTATAAAGATAATGCAACTAAACTGAACGAGCTGCTGTTTGCTGGACTTAGTAAGATGATGACGCTTCGTATTATGGTCGGCTCAAAGGTACGACACTAGTTTGTGCTATAAATCAAGGAGGATTCCTGCGAAAATAGGGGTTATCCTGGCTAGATCTGTTGCATCAAATGTCCGACCACTTTGACACATCCAAACGGTGTGTGACAATAAATCCTTGAATGCTTAGTGGTATTTAAATGAATTCGTTGTTGACCGAAAATAGCTTGCCAAAACTGCAGAAAGGTTTTTGCAGGTAAACAGTCAAGAAGACGAATTATGCTCATCGACGTAAATAGGTGTCGACCGAAAGCGTTTACTCCAACTGGCAGAGAGTCAACAGACTTTATAACTTATGTTCAGGCACTGTTTCAATGAGTCACAAAAGAGTCACTGAGAGCCTCAGTAATTAATGCCATGTCAATCGACGCAACCGTCTTAGATCCACCTGGTATCTTCCAAAGCCACTTTTTTCTCATCCACCTAAACCATCGTCACTTAACATTTTTAATGGTTTTTCCATCAGCAGGCTAATTGCATCATCAAAACAATACATTCCAATCGAACTGTCATCATGCCGCCGTCCATGGATTCCACTCATACTTTTTCGCAGCGTGGACCAAACTGACAAAAAGGTGCAACAGACCCGGCTAATATCCGACATTAAAATATTTCGATTCAAATCGATGTCATAAATCAATCCGGTCAAAAAGCTACTCGTGCATCATGGTCGGCACGGCGGCGGCAGAGTTGGCAGATTAAATACGCAGAGGCATGCACGTGGCGGCTCCTTTCTGCAGGCTGCTAGGTCAAATTGTTCCATGCTTTGCAATTGTCTTTTCAGATGGCGATTTCGTGGGAAGGAATGCTTTTCGCTGTTATTGAATTTATCCGGGAATGTGTATACTTTAGATGGGCGTTATGTGGATATGGCATATGCAATACATGTATTCATATGTGTACCATGGAATAGCCCAAGCAGAAAAGCTATAACTTACATTGACAGGAACGTAGAGTGATGAAGGTCCATTTTATTCTAAAGCGTACATTTTACGATGCCAAGAGCGACCTGCAAAATCTAGTGGAATAGCTAGTTTGGAGCCTGCTACTATCTATTCATACTCTGTGCGTGCATTGCTAATATAACATCATCATGGCATGAAACATTTGCTGAGAACTGCAACCAGCGTAAAAATTCAGTCGTGTTCATCTCAAATCCCATCTAGTACAATCACCCCTGGAGAGAAGTACACTAACATCTACGACCCAAACCATCTGCAACCCGCCGAGGTAGTGGGAGTAACATAATAAGAGTATGACTATTGAACCTGCATGAATAAAACCACAAAAAGCTATTGAAGCATCCAGACGCCAGATCTTCATCTTAGCGGGCGCTACAGTTCGGGGGGAACCTGGGCCTCAACCAACATGCCCCTCCAACTGGCAAATTCTTTTGCTAGCCTTTTCCATTGCCGCATACCCAGTTGGCTGAGGTTCCCTTCCACCTGCGTGCACCATTTTAAGGGCGGCCGTCCTCTGCTTCTTCGTCCCTTGGGGTTGGATTCAAGGACTCTCCGGGCTGGAGCTGTGGTGTCCATTCGCTCTACATGGCCCAGCCATCTTAGGCGTTGAATCCGTAGACGCCTGACTAGGCTCATGTCGCTGTACAGCCCGTAAAGTTCGTGGTTGAATCTTCTCCTCCATCCCCTGTCTGCGTTTATAGGCCCAAAAATCATGCGCAAAATCTCTCTCTCGAACCGACCAAGGGCCTCCTCATCCGCTTTTGATAGTGTCCATGCTTCTGCGCCGTACAACAGGACCGGGGTGATAAGGGTCTTATATAGAGTCATTTTTGTCGTTCGGGAGAGGGCTCTATTACTCAATTGCCCAAAGAAACATCGATTGGCAAGAGTGATTCTCCGTTTGATTTCGGAACTGATATCGTTGTTCCAGGTCACTGCGGATCCAAGGTAGACGAAGTCCTTAACTACCTCGAACTTATATCTGCCAATACAAACGTTCTGGCCAAGATGTCGGTGGTGAGCGTCCTTTTTTGATGACAGCATATATTTAGTTTTGCCCTCGTTTACTGCCGAACCAATTTTCGCCGCCTCCATCTCAATACTCGCAAACGCCTCACTGACATCTCGCTGCGATCTACCTATTATGTCAATATTGTCGGCGTATGCAAGGAGTTACGAGGACTTGAAATAGATTGTGCCTCTTGTATTGGCCAGTGATTTTTGCACAATCATTTCCAATATGATGTTAAAGAAATCACACGACAGCGCATCGCCCTGCCTATATCTTTTTTTGACATCAAAACTATCGGTAAGGTGTTTACCGATTCGGATGGAGCAGCGAACATTCTCCAAAGTCATTTTGCATGACGAGTTTAGCAGGTATGTCAAAGGTAGACATAGCGTTGTATGGCTCGTCTCTAATTACGCTGTCGTATGCGGCTTTGAAGTCGACAAAAAGCCGTGAGTGTCGACTTGAAATTCATTGGTTTTTTCCAGGATCTGCCGTAGTGTGAAGATTTGGTCGATGGTGGACTTCCCTGGCCTGAATCCGCACTGGTAAAGACCTATCAGATTATTTACAAAAGGCTTCAGGCGCTCACACAAAACGGCAGAGAAGATGTTGTAGGCGATGTTAAAAAGTTATTCCTCTGTAGTGGGCGCAGTCAGAGGGGTCTCCTTTCTTGTGGATCGGGCATATGATGCTGAGGCTCCATTCCTCGGGCATGCTTTCCTCTGACCATATGTTACAGATGAGCTAGTGCATGCTCCTAACCAGTTCGTTCCCAGCTGCCTTTGAAGAGCTCAGCAGACAGTCCGTCTGCGCCAGCAGATTTATTCGACTTGAGTTTCAATATGGCAATCTTAATTTCGTCGAGGTCAGGGGGACGGAATTCTATCCGGTCTTCGTCGATTAGAAATGGATCATTCTGCCTGACAGCGGTATATTGACTAACATCGTTGTTATATAGTCCGCAGTGTGGAGGGTTGTGAACACCAAGCTATGACGTCGGAAAGCTTCTACCGCCGGAGGTGCTTTTGCTAGCCGCGTCTCCCTTAGAGCAACAATTGAACCTATGCAAACAAGCCCTGAAGAGCACAGCAACGGAAGTGCTGGGCCACGACGAAACACCTGGTTCGATGACGAGTGTAGAAGGATCCGTGCAAAAAAGCAGGAGGCATACAAAGCCACACCACACAAAAAAACAACAAGAGCGACTCGTGGGCTCTATGAACCTAAAAGAAGGGAGGAGCATAACCTTCTCAAGAGAAAAAGAGAAAGGGCACGAAAAGCGGACGATTGGAAACTTGGAGAGATGCTACTGCAGGCACGACGTTCGAAGATTTTGTCAACAGATAAAACGAATGTCATTGCTATAAAGCCCGAACAGAGGCCTGTAAGGATGAGAACGGACACCTAGTACTAGAATCGCAGTCGATGCTGAGAATTTGGAAAAACCACTTCTGCAGACTGTACAACGGCGTTAGGCAGAATGATCCACTTCTTAATGACGAAGAACGCAGAGAATTCCGAAGTTGAGATTGCCATGTCAATTGTCAATTATCGAAGCTCAAGTCGAATAAAGCTGCTGGCGCATATGGATTGTCTGCTGAGCTCTTCAAAGCAGCTGAGGTGAGCTGGTTATGAGCATGCACCAACTCATTTGTAAGATATGATCAGGGGAAAGCATGTCCGAGGAATGGATTCTCAGCATTGTTTGCTCGATCCACAAAAAGGGAGACCCCTTTGACTGCGCCAACTACAGAGGATTAAGTCTCCTTAATGTCGCATACCAGATCTTCGCTGCCGTTTTGTGTGAACGCCTAAAGCCGTTCGGAAATAAGCTGATAGGTGCTTATTAGTCTGGCTTTCAGACCAGGGAAGTCTACCATCGACCAAATCTTCACACTACGGCAGATCATGGAGAAAACCAATGAACTTCAAGTCGACACCCTCCATCTATTCGTCGACTTCAAGGCCGCATATGACAGCGTAATTAGAGACGAGGTATACAACGCTATGTCTACCTTTGACATACCTGCTAAACTCGTCAGACTATGCAGGATGACTCTGGCGAACGCTCGCTGCTCCATCCGAATCGGTGCAGAACTGACTGATAGTTTCGGAGTCAAAAAGGAATTTATACAGGGCGATGCGCCGTCGTGTGATTTTGTTTGGCCAATACAAGAGGCATAATCTATTTCAAATCCTCGCCATCCAACGACATTGACATAATAGATAGATCACAGCGAGATGTCAATAAGACGTTTGCGAGTATTGAGATGGAGGCGGCAAAAATTGGTTTGGCAGTTAATGAGGGCAAGACTAAATACTTGCTGTCATCGAAAAAGGACATTTACCACCGACGTCTTTGCCAGAACGTGCATATTGGCAGTTTGAGGTAGTTAAGGACTTCATATACCTCGGCTCCGCAGTGACCTGGAACAACGACACCAGTTTCGAAATCAAGCGCAGAATTACACTTGCCAACCATTGCTTTTTTGGGCTCAAGAGGCATTTGAGAAGTAGGGCCCTCTCACGTACGGCCAAGTTGACCTTATATGTTGAAAAAGGTTTTAGACAGGGTGACGCACTTTCATGTGATCTTTAACATCATACTTGAAAAGATTGTGAGGGACTCCGCGGTCAATACAAGAGGTACGATCTACTTTAAATCTACACAATTGCTTGCCTACGCAGATGACAATGACGTTATTGGACCGACAAAGCGAGACGTCAATGAGCCGTTCGCAAGCACGGAAGCAGAAGCGGCTAAAGTGGGTCATCAAGGTAAGACGCGCAACACTGACGTCCTGGTCAGAACGTCACCTCCGGCAGCTATGTTATTGAAGTAGTCAAGGACTTCGTCTACCTTGGCTCGATAATGACAAGCAGCAACGACACCAGCGCTGATATAAAACGCAGAATAACTCTTGCCAACTGCTGCTTCTTTGGGCTCAAGAGCCAATTGAGAAGTAGAGCCCTTTCTCGTATGACCAAGTTGACCATTTGTAAAACCTTAATTATCCCGATCCTGTTATACGGCGCAGAAACATGGACTTTATCTAAAGCGGATGAAGAAATCCTTGGTCGTTTTGAGAGAAAGATTCTTCGTGCGATTATCGGACCAATAAATATAAAGGGGGGTTGGAGGAGAAGATTCAATCACTGTACGGGTTGTACAGCGAGATGAGTCTAGTCAAGCGTCTACGGATCCAACGCCTAAGATGGCTAGGCCATGTAGAGCGAATAGG
Source organism: Eumerus sabulonum (assembly GCA_951905685.1). Classification (NCBI taxonomy): domain Eukaryota; kingdom Metazoa; phylum Arthropoda; class Insecta; order Diptera; family Syrphidae; genus Eumerus; species Eumerus sabulonum. The sequence goes on from OX645060.1 coordinate 238,649,602, forward strand.
CACCACAGCTCCAGCCAGTAGAGTCTTTGAATCCAACTCCGAGGGACGAAGATATAGAGAACAGCCGCAACTAAAGTGGTGCGCACAGGTGGAAAGGGACCTCAACCAACTGGACGCGCGGCACTGGAAGGGACTAGCGAAAGATCGTGCTAGGTGGAGGGGCATGTTGGTTGAGGCCCAGGTTCACCCTGAACTGAAGCGCCCGCTAAGTAAGTAAGTAAGTATGATTGTAGTTTCTAGCTTCTTGGCTTGCAATAAGTCGTCTATGGGCCAAGAGATTTTTAGGCTCCTATTCGCATGGTGTGAGAGCACCGTGGCGCAATGGGTAGTGTGTTGGCCTCTGACGCCGATGACACGGGATCGAATCCCGACACAGCCATGTCATCGAACGTGTTTTTCACGGTGTTTCTCCTCAGCGGGGTTCTGACAAAACCCCCTGTAGTAAAATTGTCATGAAAAGCTTCTCGAAGTTCGCCGTTCGGAACCGGCAATAAATTGTAGGTCCCTTTCACCTATGGGAAAATGAAATCACACACAACATGGGTGATTGAGAGAAGCTCGGCTCAGGTTCTTCATGGACTGTAACGCCACCATACATACATACATTCGCATGGTGTTGCTCTAATTAAGAATATTCAATTGCTAACACTATAGCTAGGCATTCAATGTTGCGACGCCTGAACTTGATATACTCTATACATTCTTCCTTGAGAGCAATTGAGGTTAAAACCTTGATTTCAATTTGCTTTTTAACAAATTCAATACCTTTTACACATGTGTCCTCCTTTTGGTTCAAGAACTAAGCTTCGTACTTCTGAGTGTACAATTAGAAATGTCTCAGGAGCACGACGCGGCGTTAGCATGGTTTTTTTTTTTAGTCTTATTGATCATTTGTCTACCTTTCAGCAACCCAGATGCATAACACTAATCTAATAGGCAGCAATTATGTCTTTAGTTAGCATACTCTACTGCTCAGTCACGAGTTACTTATAGAATTGCCCGAAGACTGTCAGACAATCACGCTTGTAAGCTTGCTTAATTAAATAAATAACAAAAAAGCGCCGAACAAAACGAGTTCAATTACTTCGCATTATGAAGTTTACTGCCACGGTATTATGGTCGATTAATTACACTAGACGCGAGCATACCCGTATCTGTCTATCAAGCATACCAGTTTACAAAGCTAAGCATTCATTCTAGGAACACAATTTAACTATGTGGCTGTCGCGCTCATGCTCAGCTGTGTGCCATTACAGTCGGAGGACAACTTCATTGACCCCAGAACAAAATGTCACAACACTACTCGATGCCAAGAAGTTCGAGTTTGTCTATTTCAAACATCTGGATAATTACGAGTCATCATCATCGCAGCAGCAGCTGCCGTTGTTCCCGCTTCCGTCTGGAGCTTTTCCTTCCGAGCAGTGTTGCGTGCTGGCCTGTTTCTTTCGTCGCGATGACATTCCGATTAGGCAGAAGCGCGCGTTAACAACTCGCGTAATAATTTTTTAATTGGCAATGCTCATTCTCATAAATGTATCTTGCTACCTGTCCGAAATCTCCAAAAAGCATAGTGGAACGGTCACATTGAGCACGCGCGGTGTGGTAGTCGGGTATCGGGACCTGCGCGGCGAGCCGAACGTGCTTCCAAACATCTCGTCGTCCGTTTGTAACGAAGAACTTTAACCTCTTTCTCGGTCAGCTACAGTGACTGCTATACGTATCGTAGCATCATCCGATATCGCATCATAATAGCACGAAAATCTGAATATCTGAAAATCCGCCCCTGATTCACGGGAACAGAATGTCATAACATTACGAGCCGCATTATCCGCGTATTAGGGGTTAATGCTACGGGTATTAGTCACTCACGCACGCCCCGCACAGCGCACAGCGCGTTGCCGCTTTGTGTGCGGTAAAGATACACGGACGGGCACTCGTAAATGGTTCAAATGGTCAGGACTGTCGTTAGCGGCATCGCATTAACTCATTATTTGTGTTTGATCGCAATCGGGGTTAGAAGTGCTTGATGAGCGCGTGAGTAAGTAACGAAAAGTTATGAAATGTGACAACACAAAGCCGCAGTCGTAGCTTAGCTGCCGGTTAATGTCCTTTCCCATAGGCTTTTGGGTTATTGGACGAAAGACGAAATGAGACGATGTAAATCTGATTAATTATCACAGGTAAATGGATTTGCAGATTTTTACGACATTCGGACGATGCTTAACTCTGATAAAGTGTCATGTTGCCACGGTTGTCGTGGAGAATGAGTGACGAACGATCGCACATGGTTACACGGTCGAACGGCAGTGTTTTATGATTATGAGTTTTTGAGATGTCACTCTAATCATCGTGTGGGGGCATATGATGAAGATTGTTCAGTCATGGCCCTGAGGAAGGTCTGTGGCTTACTAGCGGAACGTATTGTCTGGAATCCCAAAAATGTTGAAAAGGCGGAACACTAGGTGTGTTTTATGGGGTGTACAGGCATTTGAGAATAGAAGCGATAGAACTTGGTATCATGGATCTATAACGGTTCGGTGAGGGTAAAGAAAGTACATTCCTTTGGGATGATTTGGTGTAAAATATACGGTAAACCATTTTAGGGGCATTAAAGTTGGATTAAGATTGAGTCACTTCGTACAATGTTCATAAAAAAGATAGGATAGCTTCGAAGATAACTTTATACACAATGGATCCTCGTCGAGGCCCCCCTAAAGAGCAGATTTAATTAACTCTAAGCCCACTTCAAGGGAGGGAGGGAGCGAGCAAACAGAGCAAAGAAGTTGATCGCGTTTAACATGGCAAACGCCAGCTTCGATCTCTGTCCCTGTTCAATCCAAGTTGACACACAGCCTCCGCGTGGCCCCCCTGGATAGCTACCCTGGCACCCGCCAGGTAGTGAACCAATGTGTGCAGCGACCCAACCCTTGTTCCTGGGGAAAGAGGAACCTGGCCCTCGAGGTTGGGGGTTGTGCTTAGGGGTAACATCCCTATCACGTAAAAACCCACTTGTTCCGAAACGACAACAAGCCTCGGATACGGACGGATACAAAGCTGACGACCCCTGCAAACGACTAACGGACTTGAGAGTCTGCACCTGGAATGTGAGGTCCCTTAACAGACCGGGTGCAGGCGATCAATTGGAGCAAACCCTCAACTGCTATAAAGCAGATATAACCGCACTCCAAGAAGTGCGATGGGATGGACCAGGCAAAAAACGGAAGAAAAACTGCGACATCTACTACGGGAACTGCTACAAGGAGAACAAACAACGCCTATTCGGGTGCGGATTCGTTATTAGAGGAAGGCTCCGACAAAAAGTCTTAAGCTTCCGAGATGTAAGCGAACGCCTCATAACAATCCGCATCAAAGCTAAATTTGGAAACATTAGCTTAATATGCGCTCACGCCCCAACGGAAGAAAAGGACGATCGACTCAAAGAAGAATTCTACGATCTCCTAGACAGAACATATGCCCAATGTCCCAGCTACGACACAAAAATAGTCCTAGGAGATTTTAATGCAAAACTGGGCAAGGAGGACATATTTGAGTCGATCATAGGAAAGCATAGCCTCCATAACACCACATCCGACAACGGATTAAGGCTAATCGATTTCCTAGCGGGGCGTAACCTCCTTGTAGCAAGCACGCGATTCCCCCATCTCAACATCCACAAGGGTACCTGGCGGTCTTGTGATCAATCGACCACCAACCAGATTGATCATATTGCGATCGACGCCAGACACTCCTCCTGTATTCTCGACGTACGAACCTCCCGAGGGGCCAACATCGACTCGGACCACTACCTTGTTGTAGCCAAGGTACGAATGAGGATATCAAGAATGCTTAGGAGTCGAGTAGGACAACGTAAGTTTGACGTTGGAAAGCTACAATCGCAAGAGACTGCCAGAATCTTTGCCGATCGTGTCTCCTCAAAGCTCTCTCAAAATCCGCCCAGAGCAGCACAAACAATAGAGCAGGAATGGACTCATTGCCAGAGCGCCGTCAGAGATGCTGCCTCAGAGGTGCTGGGTTTCAAACAGCCACCACCTAGAAACCCCTGGTTCGATGAACAATGCGAACAAGCCCATGCAGCAAAACAAGAGGCATATAAGGCCGTGCTGCAACGACGGACGAGAGCTGCTCGCGAAATCTATGAGCAGAAGAGAAGAGAGGAACACACGCTTTTCAGAAGAAAGAAGAGAGAGCACGGAAAGCGTGAGATCGAGGAGATGGAGAGATGCTTCCGCAGGAATGACGCCCGTAAATTTTACAACAAGGTAAAACGAACATGCCATGGCTACAAAGCCAGAGTGGCGGCCTGCAGGGATGAAAATGGAGAACTGGTAGTAGAGTCGCAGTCGATGCTGAGGATTTGGAAAGACCACTTCTGCAGACTGTATAACGGCGATGATAGACAAGATACCGCTGTCAGGCAGAACGAGCCGTTCGCAATGGACCACGAAGTAACAGAATTCGGTCCACCCGACCTAGACGAAGTCAAAATAGCGATATCAAGACTTAAGTCTAATAAAGCCGCTGGCGCAGACGGCCTGTCTGCTGAGCTTTTTAAGGCGGCTGGAGATGAGCTGGTAAGGTGCATGCACCATCTCATCTGCAAGGTATGGTCGGAGGAAAGCATGCCCGACGAATGGAATCTCAGCATCGTTTGCCCGGTCCATAAGAAAGGAGACCCCTATAACTGCGCCAACTATAGGGGAACAAGTCTCCTTAACATCGCATATAAGATCTTCTCTGCCGTATTGTGTGAACGCCTGAAACCGTTTGTGGATAACCTGATCGGCTCTTATCAGTGTAGTTTCAGGCCAGGTAAATCCACAATAGACCAAATATTTACGCTACGGCAGATTTTGGAGAAGACCCAGGAATACCAAATCGACACTCACCACCTCTTCGTCGATTTCAAGGCCGCGTATGAGAGCGTATAGAGAGACGAGCTGTACAAAGCCATGTCTAGTTTTAACATCCCTGTCAAACTCGTCCGACTGTGCAGGATGACAATGGAGAATTCTCGTTGCTCCATTAAGGTCGGTAATGAGCATACCGAGACCTTTGATATTAAAAAAGGATTTAGGCGGGGCGACGCGCTGTCGTGCAACTCTATTTCAAGTCTACGCAATTGCTTGCGTACGCCGACGATATTGACGTAATTGGACGAAAACAGCAAGACGTCAATGAGGCTTTTGTGAGCATTGAGGTAGAAGCGGCTAGGATGAGTCTCAAGGTTAATGAGGGTAAAACCAAATATCTGCTCTCATCTAAAAGAGATGGACAACACCGACGTATTGGCCAGAACGTCACCATGGGCGGATATAACTTTGAAGTGGTCAAGGAATTCGTCTACCTTGGCTCACTGATTACCAGCGACAACAACACCAGCGCTGAGATAAAACGCAGAATCACTCTTGCCAACCGCTGTTTCTTTGGGCTCAAGAGGCAATTGAGAAGTAGAGCCCTCTCTCGGAAAACCAAGGTGACACTATATAAGACCTTGATCATCCCAGTCCTCCTTTACGGCGCAGAGGCTTGGACCTTAACAAAAGCGGATGAAGATGCCTTTGGTCGTTTCGAGAGGAAAATTCTGCGCACTATCTACGGTCCCGTTTGTTCAAACAGTGTATGGAGGAGAAGATATAACGAAGAACTGTACGGGTTGTACAGCGACATCGGCCTGGTACGACGTCTACGGATACAGCGTCTAAGGTGGCTAGGCCATGTAGAGCGCATGGAAGATACAGCTCCGACCCGAAAAGTCTTCGAATCCACTCCGGAAGGAAGGCGCGGCAGAGGACGGCCGCCTCAGCGGTGGTGCACGCAGGTGGAAAGGGACCTCAACCAACTGGGCGTGCGGCACTGGAAACAGCTGGCCAAAGACCGTGCCGGCTGGAGACGCTTGTTGGTTGAGGCCCAGGTTCACCACGGACTGTAGCGCCACCTAAGTAAGTAAGTAAGTAAACCCACTTCAAGAGGGCATGGGTTCGGACATACAGGGTAAAGTTGTTGATTGCTCTCAACCTGGCGAGATGTCAGCAACGATCCCTGTTTAAATGCCCGGGTCAAGTTGACATACGGCCTCCTCGCGTTGCCCTCTGGATAGCCTCTTCAACAACCGTTGGGAGGTGAACAAACGTATGCAGCGAAAAAAACCCCGACCAGAATGGCGGTTGTGCGGCGGGCTAACAGTCCGCCCACGTAAAAAAACCTAAAGCTATGAATGAGCAAGATGCCTCGAATGCACGGACGGATACTCGACGACGACAATGCACGAAAAAGGAACACGATTTGCGAGTATGCTCCTGGAATTTCAGAACCCTGTACACTCCCGAAGCTGCTCATAAACTAGAAGGAATCCTCACGCAGTACAAGGCGGATATTACTGCGGTCCAGGAAATACGCTGCATAGGAAATGGTATGATTAGGGAGAAAAATTGCGACATTTATTACAGCTGTCACAAAAGGTTGCACTTACTGGGATGCGGATATGTCGTGGGAAAGCGGTTAAGGTCGAAGGTCCTCGACTTTAAACCTATAAGTGATCGCCTGGCTGTGATCCGCATCAGAGGCAGATTCTATAACATCGGCCTTATATGTGCACACGCCCCTACCGACGAGGCTGAAGACCCTATCAAGGAGGGCTTCTATGACCTCCTGGACAACGCCTACGAGCTTGTCCGGAGTACGATGTAAAAATCGTGCTTGGGGACTTCAACGCCAAAATCGGAAAGGAAAACACCCTTGGCGGAGTGATCGGAAAGCACAGCCTCCACGATACAACAACAGATAACGGCTTCCGACTCGCTGACTTTGCGACAGCTCGTAATGCGGTGATAAGTAGCACAAGATTCCCTCGCAAGCGAATCCACACAGCAACCTGGCGATCTCCGGACGGTCGAACCGCCAACCAAATCGACCATGTGCTCATTGACGCAAGGCACGCGTCAAACATCCTGGATGTGCGAACATTCAGAGGGGCAAATGTCGACTCTGACCACTTCCTCGTAGCAGCAAGATTCAGAGCTCGACTGTCCAATGTCAGAAAGCTGCACCAGCCCATCAGGAGGAGGTTCGACATTGGGCGCCTGAGCACACCGGAGGTTGCCAGAGTCTACAAGGAGCAGCTGAGCGAATGACTCTACGGTATGCCTACGTCGAACACAAATGCCAATAATATGTGGCTGCATTGCCGCTCAGCCATTCAGGAAGTAGCCGAAACCACCTTAGGATACCTACCACCCCCGACAAGAAATCCGTGGTATGATGGCGAGTGTGAGCAGAAAAAGGCAGCAACCGACGAGGCGTGCCAAAAGGCGCTGCAGAGGAAAACCAGGGCAGCGTAAGAAGAGTACCGAGCCAGAAGAAGGGAGGAGAAAAAACTACTGCGACAAAAGAAAAGAATCTTCGCAGCCTCCCAGCTCAAGGATATCGAGGAGTCTAGGGATAAACACGTAATACGAGCCTTTTACATGAAAGCCAAAGGCCTTGCAGGAGGCTTCAAAAAGGGCACCCTGGCTCTTCGAAACTGCGAGGGTAATCTTGTCACCAACCCGCAGGGAATAGTGGATGTACTTAAGCAGCATTTCCAGCAGCTGCTTAACGAGCATGACCAAGAGAGAGTGGTAGGGACCGAGGAAATCCCAACTCCAGCCGCTGAAGTGGTCCTCCCACCCAGCATCGCAGAAGTCGGCACAGCTATTCAGAAGCTGAAGAACAACAACGCCGCAGGCTCAGATGGCTTGCCATCAGAGCTCTTCAAGGCTGGCGGCGATGTTCTGGTAGGGAGCATGCACGAGATCATCTGCAGAATTTGGGAAGATGCAAGAACTATAGAGGTATATCCCTGCTCAATGTCGCATACAAGATCTTGTCCAGCGTATTGTGTGAACGTCTAAAACCATTTTGCACCGCACTAATCGGCAGCTACCAGTGCGGCTTCTGGCCGCAAAATCCTGGAGAAGACCAACGAGTTTCGAATCGATACACACCATATTTTCATCGATTTCAAAGCCGCATACGACAGCATTCATCGTGAAGAACTGTTTGGGGCGATGGCCGAATTCGGGATCCCGGTAAAACTGATCCAGTTGTGTCGCGCCACGCTAAAAAACACGCGATGCACCGTGCAACTCGGTTCTAGGACCTCGGAACCATTCGAAACATGCACCGGATTTCGGCAAGGAGATGCGCTGTCGTGTGACTTCTTCAACCTGGTGCTGGAGCAGATAGTGCGACGGGCAGGCATCAACAGGGAAGGCACTATTTTTTACAAGTCCATCCAGCTGCTAGGATACGCGGATGATATCGACATCATCGCGTGTTCTCGCCGTGGCATTGTGGAAGCATTCACGGCGATTGAAGAACAGGCGAAACGAGTTGGTCTTAAGATCAATGAGGACAAAACGAAATACATGCTGTCAAGCAAAAACCAATCCGTCGCTCACCACCTGGGACAAAATATAACAATTGGCAGCCGCTGCTACTTCGGCTTGTCCAAACAACTGGGGTCAAAACTCCTCACTCGAAAGACCAAAGTCATGCTTTACAAAACGCTCATTCTGCCAGTCTTGCTGTACGGAGCCGAGAGCTGGACGATAAGCAGGACAGCGGAGCTGATTTTGGGTTCTTTGGAAAGAAAAATTCTGCGCCGGATATTTGGTCCTGTCTGCGAGGAAGGTGAATGGAGAAGAAGATACAAATGCGAACTCTACGAGCTGTACCAAGATGTGGATGTAGTCCGGAAGGCAAGGATCCGTCGACTACACTGGCTCGGCCACATCGAGCGCATGGACATCAACGCTCCAGCTAAGAGGGTCTTCGACTCCGAGCCTCCTGGTTCGAGAAGAAGAGGAAGACCGAACCTCCGGTATAAAGACCAAGTAATCACGGATGTAAGACATCTTGGTCTTACCGTCAAGGATGGAAGGCAGCTATAGCTCAGGCTCAGATCCTCCATGGATCGCTGGCCTGATAAGTAAGTAAGTAAACCTACTTCAAAAGATCCTTACCAGTAAGAAAAGATTAAGAAAAACACCAGCTGAGTCTTCTCCCGTCACAGTTTCTTTACCCGAAATTGTGAACTTTACCTCGATTCATAAAATAGACAGTACGCGAGAGAGCACAGTGGGTAGGCCTCTGACGCCGATGACACGGGATTGATTTCTAACAACAGCCAGGTTAGCGAACGTGTTTTTCGCAGTGCTTCTCCTCAGCGGAGGGGAGAGGGAGCGCACAAACAGTGCAAAGAAGTTGATCGCGTTTAACGTGGCAAACGCTAAGCTTCATTCTCTGTCCCTGCTCAATCCAAGTTGACACACAGCCTCCGCGCGGCCTCCCTGAATAGCTGCCCTGGCATCCGCCAGGTAGTGAACCAATGTGTGCAGCGACCCGACCCCCTTGTTCCTGGTGAAAGAGTAGCCAGGTTGAGTGTTGTGCATAGGAGTAACATTCCTATCGCGGAAAAAATTAATTGTTGCTAATCAACTAAAAGCCTCGGATATGGAGGAATACAAAGCTGACGACCCCTGCAAACGATTATATGACTTGCGAGTCTGCACCTGGAATATGAGGTCCCTTAACAGACCGAGTGTAGGCAATCAATTGGCGCCAACCCTCACCTGCTATAAAGCAGATATAAACGCACTCCAAGAAGTGGGATGGGATGAACCAGGCAAATGACGGATGACAAACTGCGACAGCTACTACGGGAATTGCTTCAATCAGAACAACGCTTATTCGGATGCGGATTCGTTATTCGAGGAAGGCTCCCACAAAAAGTTTTAAGCTTTTGGGATGTAAGTTAACGCCTCATAACAATTCGCATCAAAATTAATTTCGGACTAGTTTGATATGCACTCACGCCCGAACCGATGAAAAGGACAATCGACTCATAGAAGAATTCTACGATCTCCTAGACAGAACCTTTGTCCAATATCCCAGCGACGATACAAAAATATGAACAAACCGAGACCTTTGACGTAAAAAATGGAATTACACAAGATGACGCATTTTTTCCAACATCTTGCTTGAAAAGATCGTACAAGAGTCGCTGGCCAACACATGAGGTACGACACAGCGAGACGTCAATGAGGCCTTTGTAAGCATTGAGGTAGAAGCGGCTAAGATGGGTCTCAAGGTTAATGAGGGTAAAACCAAGTATCTGCTTTCATCTAAAAGGGACGGACATCACCGACGTATTAGCCAGAACGTCACCATGGACGGATGTAACTTTGAAGTGGTCAAGGAATTCATCTACCTTGGCTCACTGATGACCGGCGACAACAACACCAGCGCTGAGATAAAACGCAGAATCACCCCTGCCAACCGCTGCTTCTTTGGGCTCAAGAGGCAATTGAGAAGTAGAGCCCTCTCTTGGAAAACCATGGTGACACTATATATGACCTTGATCATCCCAGTCCTCCTTTACGGCGCAGAGGCTTGGACCTTAACAAAAGCGGATGAAGATGTCCTTGGTCGTTTCGAGAGGAAAATTCTCCGCTTTATCTACGGTCCCGTTTGTTCAACCGGAGCTATGGAGGAGAAGATTTAATGAAGGACTGTTCGGTTGTACAGCGACATTGGCCTGGTACGTCGTCTACGGATACAGCGTGTAAGGTGGCTAGGGCATGTAGAGCGCATGCAAAATACAGCTCCGATCTGAAGAGTCTTTGAATCCAACCCGGAAGGAAGGCGCGGCAGGCGATGGCCGCATCGAGTGGAAGGGGACCTTAACCAACTGGTTGGCCAGAGGCCGTGCCAACTGGAGACGCTTGTTGGTTGAGACCCAGGTGCACCACGGACTGTAGTGCCCCCTAAGTAGTAAAGTATGTCAATAGGCACCTCCTCTCTCTCTGCCTGTGACCTTCTGCTAGCACAACATGATACGCCGATGGCTTCAAGATGGATTCCGGCACTACCATATTTGGACCAAATCGGAAAATCTCGACGGCTATGGGAGTGAGTCCTTGTATCCTCCAGGCTGAATTATACGCCATCCTGAAATGCGCCAACCTAAACTTAGAGACTGGCATAAGAGGAGTGATCGCTAACATACTCTCAGACAGTCAAGCAGCGCTCAAACCATTGAGGTTGTATGGCACGAACTCAAAGTCCGTTAACGAGTGCCATGATACCCTAAAGGACCTAGCTAAAAGAAGTAAGGTCAAACTCTGGTGCGCGCCAGAGCACAAGGGCATTAAGGGCAATAAAATCGCCAACCAACTCCGTAGGAAAAGTTCCAGCGAAATGTACATACATACGAGTAGGTGCTGAACCTTTCTTAGGAAGCGTATCCTTCTCAGTGAAAGTATGACACCTGAGGTGATCATCCCAGCGCCTACGAGAGACCTTTATTAAGAAAGTGGAGAAACTCCTCGGCTGATCGGCTAGCAGGCACTATAGATCTTCACAGGTCGCCGTGCCCCATGCTTAAAAGGAAGTGGACATGCACATGAGCTCGTAATCAACATTGTATTCAGATTTTGCATAGTTTCGCACCCATCGCTATTCCCATTTGTAGCGATTAAACCTTTTCTGATTTATGAACAGTCATTACTTATGGTTAACAACGTTGCACACCACGTCCATTAACCGCACAACTATTTTATGTTTGTAGTTCCTCTAAATTCTACACCGCTATATGGCAAGTATCCATTTCCATAGGCGCACCCTCGCGCTCAACACGGTGATTTGGCCGCAGAACGCTTCGCTTCGTTCGATATGTTAAATTAATCGACATCAATTCTGAACTGAAATTAAAATGTGATTTGAATTCACCAACAACAGTAACAGCAACAAATCGAGGGAAAGTTGTAGATACACGTATGATAAATGGAGATACTATTTAAATCGGCCGACCCATGCTTGAGGGGGAGGCCGTAAGCCACAACGAACGAATGAATACCACCATCCGCTGCCATCATACCTCCTGTCTATCATGTCGATGGAGCTAAGATCCCTGGGATATTATCGTAATCCACTTAAGTACTGTGTTCTATGTGTTTAGCTTTCAATTAAAATTGATTGCAATTTAATCACAGTGTGAGAGGAGGCAGCGTTCTCTCTCGGTCGATCGGCCAGTCAGTCGATTGTCATAGTATAGAAGGGGGGCCGGTAGCTTTTTCCAATAGAGGAAAACAAATCCATTAAGGTTGCAACGATTAAAGTAACTGCCAGTGTATCTATCGTAGACAGTTGTGAATGAAATTAATTGAAAATTAATTAACCGACTGCAGCAACATGCAATTTGACGTTGTTGGCAAACGACTGACAACGGCGACGACAAGCACTGCAGAACGCTCTATGGATTCGATTGCCTCCACGATGACTGTAATTAAGTAATTGATACTTGCATTAGTCGAATAATTCATTAGTCGGCAAACGATAGTTTTGAATAAATCGCGTGTAAAGAGTGATCGTGGACGCGGCTAAACGATTTTCGTGAAATCACTCATTTAACGACAGTAATGCCTGACCGAAGCAAACAAGGAGAAAGACCAAAAAATCTTGACAACGTTATTACGACTAGAGTTGAATGGATACTTCTTGTTTCTTGCCTATCGGTTCCTTTAAAATCTGGTTCCTCGCAACCTCGGCCTTATCGAGGCATCTTTCTACACAAAACACGCCCCTTAGGGCCTACCAACCAACCCTGCTGTGTAGCACACTGCCTCAGAATACGTTTCAATTATGAATTTCACTCAAAATGAAATTAAGATCTTAAGCATCCGAAATGAGGCTGGAAAAGAGTTTCATTTAATCATTTAATTACACCTCGCCGAACGAACCGACAGACCGAGTTGATCTCTTTTGACATTTTTATTACCCGTGTTACAGCTTCTTGTTTTCATGCTTCGGGGTAGATTCGGTAGATATGGCAGCGAGAGGAAAAGATAAAATTTAAAGGACACTTGCACCATGTTTTATGGGGAGTTACTCGTAAAGTTGTTCGGCAACTCCTTGAACTGAGCATCCGTGCACGACTTGTTGACAGATTTCTGCTATGGATAAGGAGTGAAAAAACGAAACCTACACTTCTGGACGAGGAAAACTTTGTTAACAATGTCACATTGTTTCAATTGCAAAGGATAAGGAATCAAGGGTGTACTGTGCACTGTAAAGTATGAAACGAAAAATCAGAACATGCAATAAAAATGACGGTATTTACGGGACTGGACCAGTTGGATTTTCGGAATTGAGCCAACAATGAGCTATTTTATATCTCTTTGGATTTCATTACTGTTTTAATTGGGCATCTTAGTTATTAAGGGTTTCCAGAGCACTAGGATACGATTAAGTAAAAAGGAGGCAAATAGAGACGTTGGCTTATGGAGAAACGTCTTTTATGGTGGAGGAGATCTGAGATAACGTACTCCATTCTCTTTAGAAAATGAAGTGTTTTCGTCCGCATTACGAGAATAAATGTGCTAATTAGCCAGGCGATTGAACATTTTTCATACTGCTGGGGGCAGCTGTTGTATCCGTGTATCCCAATTTATCAGTTAGTATATATTAGACAATCGTGCGAGTCTCCTTCAAGCTCTCTCAAAATACGCCCACAGCAGCGCAAACAGTAGAGCAGGAATGGGCGCATTACCAGAGCGCCGTCAGAGATGCTGCCTCAGAGGTGCAGGGTTTCAAACCCCCACCACCTAGAAACCCCTGGTTCGCTGAACAGTGCGAACAAGCCCATGCAGCAAAATAAGAAGCATGTAAAGCCATGCTGCACCGATGGACGAGAGCTGTTCGCGACATCTATGAGCAGGAGAGAACAGGGGAACACACGATGAAGCAGATTGAGAGATGCTTCTTCAGGAATGACGCCCGGAAGTTTTACAATAAAGCCAAAGCCGCGGCCTGCAGGGATGAAAACGGAGAACTGGTAGTAGAGTCACAGTCGATGCTAAGGATTTGGAAGGACCACTTCTGCAGACCTATAACGGTGATGACGGACAGGATACCGCTGGCAGGCAGAACGATCCCTTCGAAATGGACGACGATGTAAGAGAATTCCGTCCACCCGACTTAGACGAAGTCAGAAAAGCGATATCAAGACTTAAGTCTAATAAAGTAAGGTGCATGCACTCATTTGCAAGGTATGGTCGGAGGAAAGCGTGCCCGACGAATGGATTCTCAGCATCCTTTGCCCGGTCCATAAGAAAGGAGACCCCTATAACTGCGCCAATTATAGGGGAATAAGTCTCCTTAACATCGCCTACAAAATCTTCCCTGCCGTTTTGTGTGAACGCCTGAAGCCTTTTGTAAATAAGCTGATAGGTCCTTATCAGTGCGGATTCAGGCCAGGGAAGTCCACCATCGACCAAATCTTCACACAACGGCAGATACTGGAAAAAACCAATGAATTTCAAGTCGACACTCACCACCTATTTATCGACTTTAAAGCCGCATACGACAGCGTAATTAGAGACGAGCTATACAACGCTATGTCTACCTTTGACATACCTGCTAAACTCGTCAGACTATGCAGGATGACTTTGGAGAATGCTCGCTGCTCCATCCGAATCGGTGAACACCTTACCGATAGTTTAGATGTCAAAAAGGATTTAGGCAGGGCGATGCGCTGTCGTGTGATTTCTTCAACATCATATTGGAAATGAGTGTGCAAAAATCACTGGCCAATACAAGAGGCACAATCTATTTCAAATCCTCGCAAATCCTTGCATACGCCGACGATATTGACATAATAGGTAGATCACAGCGAGATGTGAATGAGGCGTTTGGGAGTATTGAGTTCGAGGCGGCGAAAGTTGGTCTGGCGGTAAACGAGGGCAAAACTAAATATATGCTGTCATCAAAAAAGGACGCTCACCACCGACGTCTTGGCCAGAACGTTTGTATAGGCAGATATAAGTTCGAGGTAGTTAAGGGTTTCGTCTACCTTGGCTCCGCAGTGACCTGGAACAACGACATCAGTTCCGAAATCAAACGCAGAATCACTCTTGCCAACCGCTGTTTCTTTGGGCTCAGGAGGCAACTGAGTAATAGAGCTCTCTCCCGAACGACAAGGTTGACTCTATATAAGACCCTTATCATCCTGGTCCTATTGTACGGCGCGGAAGCATGGACACTATCAAAAGCGGATGAGGTGGCCCTTGGTCGGTTCGAGAGAAAGATTTTGCGCGTGATTTTTGGGCCTATAAACGCAGACGGAGGATGGAGGAGAAGATTCAACCACGAACTTTACGGGCTATACAGCGACATGAGCCTAGTCAGGCGTCTACGGATTCAACGCCTAAGATGGCTGGGCCATGGAAAGCGAATGGACACCACAGCTCCAGCCCGGAGAGTCTTTGAATCCAACCCCGAGGGACGAAGAAACAGAGGACGGCCGCCCTTAAGATGGCGCACACAGGTGGAAGGGGACCTCAGCCAACTGGGTGTGCGGCAATGGAAAAGGCTAGCGAAAGATCGTACTAGATGGACGGGCATGTTGGTTGAGGCCCAGGTTCACCCCGAGCTGTAGCGCCCACTAAGAAGAAGAAGATATATTTGACAATCGTGCGAGTCTCCTTTAAGCTCTCTCAAAATACGCCCACAGCAGCGCAAACGGTAGAGCAGGAATGGGCGCATTGCCAGAGCGCCGTCAGAGATGCTGCCTCAGAGGTGCAGGGTTTCAAACCATCCACCTAGAAACTCCTGGTTCGCTGAACAACGCGAACAAGCCCATGCAGCAAAATAAGAAGCATATAAAGCCATGCTGCACCGATGGACGAGAGCTGTTCGCGACATCTATGAGCAGGAGAGAACAGGGGAACACACGATCAAGCAGATTGAGAGATGCTTCTGCAGGAATGACGCCGGGAAGTTTTACAATAAGGTAAAACGAACATGTCATGGCTACAAAGCCAGAGCCGCGGCCTGGGGCTGAAAACGGTGAACTGGTAGTAGAGTCACAGTCGATGCTAAGGACTTGGAAGGACCACCTATAACGGCGATGACAAACAAGATACCGCTGGCAGGCAGAACGATCCCTTCGAAATGGACGACGATGTAAGAGAATTCCGTCCACCCGACTTAGACGAAGTCAGAATAGCGATATCAAGACTTAAGTCTAATAAAGCCGTGGAAACAGAGCTTTTAAAATCGGCTGGAGATGAACTAGTAAGGTGCATGCACTCATTTGCAAGGTATGGTCGGAGGAAAGCGTGCCCGACGAATGGATTCTCAGCATCATTTGCCCGGTCCATAAGAAAGGAGACCCCTATAACTGCGCCAATTATAGGGGAATAAGTCTCCTTAACATCGCATATAAGATCTTCTCTGCCGTATTGTGTAAACGCCTGAAACCGTTTGTGAATAACCTGATCGGCTCTTATCAGTGTAGTTTCAGGCCATGTAAATCCACAATAGGCCAAACTTTTACGCTACTGTAGATCTTGGAGAAGACCCAATACCAATCCGACACTCACCACCTTTGCGTCGATTTCAAGGCCGCGTATGACAGCGTGTATAGAGACGAGCTATACAACGCCATGTTAAGTTTTAACATCCCTGCCAAACCCTGTGCAGGATGACAATGGGGAATTCTCGCTGTGATGTTAAAAAAGTATTTAGACACGGTGACGCGCTGTCATGCAACTCATTCAGCATCGGGCTTGAAAAGATGGTGCAAGAGTCGCTGGCCAACACAAGAAGTACGATTTATTTCAAGTCTACGCAATTGCTTCCGTACGCCGACGACATTGACGTGATTGGACGGACACAGCGAGACGTTAATGGGGCCTTTGTAAGCATTGAGGTAGAAGTGGCTATGATGGGTCTCAAGTCTCAAGGTTAATGAGGGTTAAACCAAATATCTGTTTTCATCAATAAAAGGCGGTCCACATCGACGTATTGGTCAGAACGTCACCATGGTCGGATATATATGAAGTGGTCAAGGAAGTCGTCTACCCTGGCTCACTGATGACTGGCGACAACAACACCAGCGCTTAGATAAAACGCAGAATCACTCTTGCCAACCGCTGTTTCTTTGGGCACTTGAGAAGTAGAGCCTTCACTTCGAAAACCAAGGTGACACTATATAAGACCTTGATCATCCCAGTCCTCCTTTACGGCGCAGAGGCTTGGACCTTAACAAAAGCGGATGAAGATGCCCTTGGTCGCTTCGAGAGGAAAATTCTGCGCACTATCTACGGTCCCGTTTGTTCAAACGGATTATGGAAGAGAAGATTTAACGAAGAACTGAACGGGTTGTACTACGACATCGGCCTGGTACGACGTCTACGGATACAGCGTCTTAGGTGGCTAGGCCATGTAGAGCGCATGGAAAATACAGCTCCGACCCGAAGAGTCTTTGAATCCACCCCGAAAGGAAGGCGCAGCAGAGGACGGCCGCATCTACGGTGGTGCACGTAGGTGAAAGGGGGCCAAAGACCGAGCTGGAGACGCTTGTGGGTTGAGGTCCAGGTTCACCACGGACTGTAATGCCATCTAAGTAAGTAAGTATACATTTGACAAGTTTTTGCGCTCGACATCTTTGCAGTTTTTACGAAAATTGAGAAAAGAGCAGTTTCGTATGGTGATTCGCTGTTTGTTTTTCAATGGGAAAATGTATGAGCAGATGACTGAAAATTTGGATATCACCTTATCTTCATCATCGGTGATGACTGCCAGAACGAGGTCACAGTTCTTGTCAATGTTAAAGCCGATCAGCATCCTTGGTACACAAGGAAATTGTTGAAAATGTCAAAATGTGTACTTAAGTGTGCGTGATCGAAGAGGTCTGCAATAATTTCCTCTATAGATAGAGGAAGTACAGTATTTCGAAGTACAACACATATCAGCTATACCCACCAGCATGAGTTACCTTCAGGTATTTGTAAGACGAGGTCTGAAAGTAGCACAGCCCTACTTACTTACTTGCGTGTCGCCAGAGTCCGTTGTAAACCTGATCCTCAACCAACAAGCTTCTCCAGCTGGCACAGTCTTTTGCCATCTGTTTCCACCGACGCAACTGATTAAATTCCGCTTCTATCTGTGCGCACCATCTAAGATTCGGTCGTCTTTTTTTGCGTCGTTCCTCCTGGTGTACTAGGACGATGTGGCTGTACAGCCCGTAAAGCTTGTCGTGGTGTCTCCACCCGTTTATCTGATTGAAAGCAGAATTTTCCTCTCAAAATAACCAAGGACCTTTTCATTCGTTGTCGTTAAGGTCCAGGCCTCTGCGCCAAAGAGGAAAACCGGGATGATTAAGGTTTGCAACTTTGGCCTTTCAAGAGAGGGCTCTACTTCTACAATTACTTCCTGAGTCCAAAGAAGCAGCGGTTAACAAGAGGAACTCTCTGTTTGATCTCAGTGCTGGTGTTGTTGTTGCTGGTCACTAGTGAGCTATGGTAGACAAAGTCCTTTAGCCCATCGAATTCGTAGACGTCGGTGTTGCGTGTCTTTTTTGGATGGCAACATACATATATATGGTTTTACCCTTATTTACCGAAAGACCCATTTTACCCGCTTCTACTTCGATGCTTTCAAACGCCTCATTGACATCTCGCTGTGTTCGTCCAATTACATCAATGTCATGCTCATACACAAGCAGTTACGCAGACTTGAAATAGATCGTACCTATTTTGTTGGCCAGTGGGTCCCGTAAGTCCTAAGGCAAAAAGTCTTGAGCTTCAGGCATGTAAGCGAACGCCTCATGACAATCCGCATCAAGGCTAAATTCGCAAACATCAGCCTAATTTGCACTCACGCCTCTACCGAGGACAAGGATGACGCTACAAAAGACGACTTCTACGACCTCCTAGATAGGACATATTTCCTATGTCCCAGTTACGAAGTTAAAATCGTGCTGGGAGACTTTAAAGCGAAACTGGCAAGGAGGTCGCCTTTGATAGGGCCATTGGCGAGAGCCTACACAACACCACATCCGAAAATCGATTTAGGCTGGTAGACTTCGAAAGGGGGCGAAATCTTCTAGTTGCTAGCACGTGTTTCCCACATCTCAACATACACAAGGGGACTTGGCGATCTCCAGATCAATCAACCGTCAACCAGATTGATCACATTGCGATTGATAGCAGACACGCATCCGACATTCTGGATGTGCGAACTTTGAGAGGAGCCAACATCGACTCGGACCACTATCTTGTGGCAGCAAGGTTGCGACTGGTCGGGAGTAGGCACCAGCTCATCTGTATGATATGGTCAGAGGAATGCATGTCCGATGAATGGAAACTTAGTATCGTTTGCCCGATCCACAAGAAAGGAGACACCTTTGTCTGCGTCAACTACAGGGGAATGAGTCTTCTGAACATCACTTATAAAATCAGTTAATAAACTGATTGGTCCATATCAGTGTGGTTTCAGGCCCTGGAAGTCCACTATAGATCAATTATTTACACTGCGACAGATCCTGGAAAAGCCAAACGAGTTCCAGATCGACAAGACAATAGCGACGAGCTATACAACGCCATGTCTAGTTTTGACATCCCTGCCAAGCTCTTCAGATTGTGCAGGATGATATTGGAGAACTTTCGCTACTCCATCAGGGTCGGAAGCGACCTAACCGATACCTTTTAAGTCAAAAAAGGTTTTAGACAGGGCGACACGGATCGCAGTCCTGATAAGTAAGTAAGTAAGTAAGCACTAGCCCCATATAAATACATATGTATGTATGTATGCATGTATAAAAAGAAAACTTGAGGTCTACAGATGTATGTATGTGTATGTTGGCGTTACAGTCCATGAAGAACCTGAGCCGAGCTTCTCTCAATCACCCATGTTGTGTGTGATTTCATTTCCCCATAGGTGAAAGGGACCTAAAATTTATTGCCGGTTCCGAACGGCGAATTTCGAGAAGCTTTTCATGACAATTTTACTACAGGGGGGTTTGTCAGAACCCCACTGAGGAGAAACACCGTGAAAAACACGTTCGATGACATGACTGTGTCGGGATTCGATCCCGTGTCCTCGGCGTCAGAGGCCAACACACTACCCACTGCGCCACGGTGCTCTCAGAGGTCTACAGATGGTCGTCGTATTTGAATGGAGTCTTCATACTTGAATTTATAAGCACAACCAAGAGTCCATAAATCGTGAAACGAATTTTATCAAATGTTCGAATCGACTACAAAAGACTCCACCAACAACAAACAAATTATTTCATTCGTGTTTAATTCTTATCTGCTACAACAACTAATTAGATGTGTAAAATAAGTCGTTGGCTAAAGGTTCCTGTTAATTAATTAGTCTCGCACTACAGCTCAGCCGCTTCCTAGAATACCAGCACTTAACCGTGTCTCATCTACAAACCATCGCAGGCGACGTTCAGTCTGCGACCGAACATACGAATACGGATGCAAAGCATCGAATCGGCACAAAAGTGCGACAGCTACGCTACAGCAACAATCCAAAAACAAAGAACAACCGATAAGCGACACGATAAGATGGTAAGTTCAAAACGAAAAGGAAAACGATGGAGCGCGAAATCCTTGCAATTTATTGAGAAATTCTCGGCAGACACTAAATTAGTCGAACCAGAAAGCTGGAGGTGAGAGTACGGAGAGATCGAATCCAATGGATTCCAGAATTCCGCAACGTAAATTTCGACCATAGGTCGCAGCATTCGGTTCCGATGGCTATTTAAGGATATTTCCAGGGCATAAATTAAAAGATTTACATAAAGACACACATTCCGAATGCGGATACCCATAGTACACAGGTGTCGGATTACCGTGGCAACACGTCTCGCTCCGACGACCGTTCGGGCGAGGAAAGACCGCGCAAATTTGCGCGTTTAATTTCGCCCGAAATGAAATGATTAAGATTTTATTAGCCAGCGTTTTGGGTTTCAACCAATTAATATTCAACCTTTGTAAAGAGCGCTGGGGTAGCGTGGAGGAGGCCCGGTGAGCTGAATGGAGGAAAGCCAAACTCCGAGGTGAGTGTGTGTGACTCTTGGGAGATTCGTATCGATATGAAATGTAATAATTAATATTGGAGATGGCCTGGTCTGAAGGCACGACAACGACGACGAATGGACAAGGTGTCTTTAACATGCTTAAAGTTGATGGTCATTATGGCTTTTGGAATGGCTTACGTTTCATGGGTGCCTTTGTCGAGGCTACGAGCTCGTCACTGGTGACTAGTTGCTTGGTGCGCGTCTTGTGTGGAGTGTGACAGGTTAACACGCTCATTTGGAGAAGTTAATTGATGGACGTTTCTGGCGTAAGGATTGTAATTTACGAAGAAGTGCCATCTGGAACCGGGGAATGATGATTGAAATGTGCGATGCGTGCGAAAGTGCAGCTCGTTATCATGACTAGACTCATACAGGGTGTTGTTGTTTACATTGATGAAGAGTGTCACGTAAGATTTGAGTTTCATGTCATTTGTACGGGAATTTGTTGGCGACTAAATAGGTGTGTTCCCGTACTTTGTGCACCAAAATTCACACTTTGTCAATTTTCAAGGAGTGGGAATGCAATTCTCAAAGAGGCAAAATCACAAAAAAGTACGGGAACGCAATAAACTACACTTTGAATGTCAAAAACATATGTTTGCATTTGATACACTTGTGAAGTCCATGAATGAAATAGAGAAATTGTGAAATTGAATGTTGCAGAATTAATACACAACGACTCAGACATTACAGCCCGTAAAGTTCGTGGTTGAATCTTCTACTCCATCCCCCGTCTGCGCTTATAGGCCCAAAAATCACGCGCAAAATCTTTCTCTCGAACCGACCAAGGGCCTTCTCATCCGCTTTTGATAGTGTCCATGCTTCTGCGCCGTACAACAGGACCGGGATGATAAGGGTCTTATATAGAGTTAACTTTGTCGTTCGGGAGAGAGCTCTATTAACCAGGCATGCATTCCTCTGGCCATATCTTACAGATGAGCTGGTGCATACTCCCAACCAGGTCATCTCCAGCTGCCTTAAAGAGCTCGGCAGGTAGTCGGTCTACAGCAGCTTTGTTGGACTTAAGCTTAGAAATTCCTAACTTTGTCCAGGTCAGGGGAACGGAATTCTCTGCTATCATCGTCCGCTGTGAAAGGGTCATTCTGCCTGACAGCGGGATCTGTTTCGTCATCGCTGTTATGCAGTCTGCAGAAGTAGTCTTTCCAGATTCTTAGTACCGACTGTCAATCCACTACTAGGTTTCCATTTTCGTTCCTGCAGGCCTCCCTTGCATGTTTGTTTTATTCGTTGATAAAACCTCCAATCGTCATTCCTGCGATAGCATCTCTCTAACTCTAAGATCGCGAGCTTCTCATGGTCTCTTTTTTTTTTTTTTTGAGAAGCTCATGCTCCTCTTCTGCTCATAAAGCTCACGGGCAGCTCTCGTCCTTCAATGCAGCGCCTCTTGATAGGTTTGCTGGTTTGTTGTGTGTGCCCTCCTACACTCGTAGTCATACCATGGGTTTCTTTTTGGTGGCGGTTTGAAACCCAGTACCTCAGAAGCAGCACTCTCTATGGCTTGTTGACAACGAGTCCTTTGGTGCTGTATGGTCTGAGCAGGTGATGGAGGATTTTCCGAGAACTTGAGGGAGACACTATTGGCATAGGCTTCGGCGGTCTCTTGCGATTGTAGCATTGCGGCGTTGGATGCCGCTGGCCTTACTCGATTTTTCTGGGCCAGACACACTCGCAGTCGCAACCTGGCTGCTACGAGATAGTGGTCCGATTCGGTGTTGGCTCCTCTAAAAGTTCATACATTCAGAATATTGAGTGCGTGCCTGGCATCAATCGCAATATGTTCAATCTGGTTGTCGGTTGGTTGATCCGGAGATCGCCAAGTCCCTTTGTTTATGTTGAGATGTAGGAGACGCGTGCTAGAAACTAGAAGATTTCGCCCCGTTGCGAAGTCTACCAGCCTAAATCGATTTTCGGATGTGGTGTTGTGTAGGCTGTGCTTGCCAGTGACCCTATCAAAAGCGACCTCCTTGCCAGTTTCGCTTTAAAGTCTCCCAGTACGATTTTAACGTCCTAGGTGGGACATTGGGCATATGTCCTATCTAGGAGGTCGTAGGAGTCGTCTTTTGTAGCGTCATCCTTGTCCTCGGTAGGGGCGTGAGCGCAAATAAGGCTGCTGTTTGCGATATTAGCCTTGATGCGGATTGTCATGAGGCGTTCGCTTACATGCCGGAAGCTCTAGATATTTTGCCTACGTCCACCTCTAATAACAAATCCGCATCCGAATAAGCGTTGTCTTCTCTCCTTGATATCACAGTTTATCATTCTCTTTTTGCCCGTCCATCCCATCGCACTTCCTGGATAATGGTAATATCTGATTTATAACAGTCTAGGGCCACCATACTCAACCTTTTTTCCCCTCGGGCCACATTCATTTGTTTACTAATTCACGCGGGCCGCAACATTACATATTTTGGGTGATGACCTTTTCGAGGAGTCTAGGGATAAGCATAAAACACGAGCCTTTAACAAGAAAGCCAAAGGCCTCGCAGGAGGCGTCAAAAAGGGCACCCAGGCTCTTCGAAACTGCGAGGGTTATCTGGTCACCGACCCGCAGGGAATAGTGGGTGTATTTAAGCAGCATTTCCAGCAGCTACTTAACGAGCATGATCAAGAGAGAGCGGTAGGGACCGAAGAAATTCCAACTCCAGCTGCTGAAGTAGTCCTCCCACCCAGCATCTAAGAAGTCGGCACAGCTATTCAGAAGCTGAAGAATAACAAGGCCGCAGGCTTAGATGGCTTGCCATCAGAGCTCTTCAAGGCCGGCGGCGATGTTCTGCTAGGGAACATGCACCTGCAGAGTTGAGGAAGACGAAAGCATGCCCGACGACTGGAATACCAGCTCTATTTGCCCCATCCTCAAAAAAGGCGATCCTACCTCTTGCAAGAACTATAGAGGTATATCTCTGCTCAATGTCGCATACAAGATCCTGTCCAGCGTATTGTGTGAACGTCTAAAGCCGTTTTGCACCGCACTAATCGGCAGCTACCAGTACGGCTTCCGGCCCGGCAAATCGACTATAGACCAAATTTTCACACTTTGATAAATCCTGGAAAAGACCAACGAGTTTCAAATCGATACACACCATCTTTTCATCGATTTCAAAGCCGCATACGACCGCATTCATCGTGAAGGACTGTTTGGTGCGATGGCCGAATCCGGGATTCCGGGAAAACTGATCCAGTTGTGTCGCGCCACGCTAAAAAATACGCCATCATGTGACTTCTTCAACCTGGTGCTGGAGCAGATAGTGCGACGGGCAGGCGTCAACAGGGAAGGTACTATCTTTTACAAGTCCATCCAGCTGCTAGGATACGCGGATGATATCGACATCATCGCGTGTTCTCGCCGTGGCATTGGGGAAGCATTCACGGCGATTGAAGAACAGGCGAAACGAGGATCAATGAGGATAAAACGAAATACATGATGTCAAGCAAAAACCAATCCGTCGCTCACCACCTGGGACAAAAATTGACAGCTACAATTTCGAGGTAGTTAAGGAGTTTGTCTACCTCGGGGCAAACGTAAATTCCACAAATGACACCACAGTGGAGATCCGGCGTAGAATCGCCCTTGGCAACCGCTGCTACTTCGGCTTGTCCAAACAACTGGGGTCAAAACTCCTCACTCGAAAGACCAAAGTCATGCTTTACAAAACGCTCATTCTGCCAGTCTTGCTGTACGGAGCCGAAGGCTGGACGATAAGCAGGACAGCGGAGCTGATTTTGGGTTCTTTCGAAAGAAAAATTCTGCGCCGGATATTTGGTCCTGTCTGTGAGGAAGGTGAATGGAGAAGAAGACTCAACCGCGAACTCTACGAGCTGTACCAAGATGTGGATGTAGTCCGGAAGGCAAGGATCCGTCGACTACACTGGCTCGGCCACATCGAGCGCATGGACATCAACGCTCCAGCTAAGAGGGTCTTCGACTCCGAGCCTCCTGGTTCGAGAAGAAGAGGAAGACCGAACCTCCGGTATAAAGACCAAGTAATCGCGGATGTAAGACATCTTGGTCTTGACAACTGGAAGCAGCGTGCCCGGGACCGTCAAGGATGGAAGGCAGCTATAGCTCAGGCTCAGATCCTCCATGGATCGCAGGCCTGATAAGTAAGTAAGTAAGTATAACTTTTGAGGTGATCGTGTATTATAGCAAGCCGATATAAAAGCCCACATCAACAAAGCTACAGTGTTGTATGGAGTCAATCAACTCAATTCAAATAGCACTTGTTTCAACAACCTATACCATATCAGATTTCAATACAGAGTTTTTCTAAGCAAGACTCCATACAATATGTAGCTCTACCTGAACCTATGTATGTGCCGCCTTTCAAGTCTTGCCGGCCCTTTACGAACAGCCAACTCTAAACATGTTTCCAATAACCTTAATTACACTCTTACATCGACTTATCAGACATATCGCACACAACCTTCCCCCCCATGTAGACAAATTAAATTTCTAATTTATCTCTGCCTCCATCGGCTCAACTCGGCTTACCGATCGATAGAATAATTTATAATCCTCACCTATGCCCTCGAGTCAATTGTTCCCATCACGAGATTCATTTCTTGTAACTTTTTTTGGTTTGATTTCGCAAACACCACACAATCGCCAATTAACCCAAGTCCATTTGTTGTAGGTCTACGATGTGTATTTAAAGAAACAACGTCTTAGCAACAATTCACTCAATTAGACGTCCTACAAAAGCACAAGAGAGAACATCCTTCGCCGAGGGCTCAGAGGGCATGCATCCGAACACAAAACAATTAAAAAACCCACAACCCCCGGCTCCGCAAGATGTTGCGCGATGCCATTATGCGAGTGCAAATAAATATTCGTCAGAAAAGATTTAAACACTGGACGTCCCCACCCCTAATGGTAGGTTAACTCCGACAAGGTCCGAAAGACCTTTTCTCCAATGCAATCTGCAGGAGCACACTACCTGCCCACATCCGCATCCACACCGCTCGACTCGACGCTACAGCTCCAATGGGGAATAGAATGCCATGCTCGCCATAGGCAGCCTATGTAGCTCAAGATGGATGTTGTGCTAATTTGAATTTAATTACAACCCAGTGAGCGGGTAGTCCATTAACACATGGGGCCGTCCTAGATGGAGGATGTTTGTACGAGTAACTCAAACGGACGTCTACTACGTACGGATGTGCATACAAGGGTGAGCACATATTGTGGTCGACCAATGTGGCATGGCAGCAACAACTGGACGCTCCTAACCTACGAATACCCATACATGCAACCACCAAATACCGAGGCGTATGAAATTAATATAACTACCACCTAATTAAGGATCATTTATTATGGCTAAAGGATTTCAAAAAAGTCGCTCGACTCCTTCGGTTTTTTCCCTCCTGTTTTGTGTTACTTTCGAGGTTAGGTGAGTTTCGCACGCTTCTCGATATGGAGAAGATGGCGCCATTGCATGCGACTTAATGACTGAATTTTTAAGACGTTGTAGGACGCACGCAATGTGCTGCCTTCTTAACCGACTGTATGTGGAGGAGACTGTTTTGAATGTTAAATGATTAATAACCAATAATTACCGTTGTGAATGTCAAGTTGCAGTTTGCAAATAATGCGTTTGGCATCTCAAATGCAATTTATTGCTTTATACGAGTATGTATGAATGAGAGATCGTACTGTAGTCGTTATCTAGCGTTCTTCTGCCGCTTTGTATTCAATTCGGGGCTTGAAACACTGGTAGGTAAGTAGGTAGTTCACGGGAGAGGGAGCGAGCAAACAGAGCAAAGAAGTTGATCGCGCTTAACACGGAAAACGCCAGCTTCGATCTCTGTCCCTGCTTAATCCAAGTTGACACACAGCCTCCGCGTGGCCTCTTCTGGATAGTTGCCCTAGCACCCGACAGGTAGTGAACCAATGTATGCAGCGACCCAAACCCTTGTTCTTGGGGAAAGAGGGGTAACATCCCTATCACGGAAAAAAACCACTTGTTCCGAAACAACCACAAGCCTCGGATACGGACGGACACAAAGCTGATGACCGCTGTAAACGACTAAAGGACTTGAGAGTCTGCACCTGTAATGTGAGGTCCCTTAACAGACCGGGTGCACGCGATCAATTGGAGCAAGCCCTCAGCTGCCATAAAGCAGATATAACCGCACATAAGACGGATGAGAAACTACGACATCTACTACTGGAACTGCTACAAGGAGAACAAACAGGGCCTAGTTGGGCACAGATTCATTATTCGAGGAAGCCTCATAACATTCTGCATCAAAGCTAAATTTGGAAACATTAGCTTGATATGCGCTCATGCCACACCGGAAGAAAAGGACGATCGACTCAAAGAAGAATTATACGATCTCTTAGACAGAACCTATGCCCAATGCCCCAGCTTTTAATGTAAAACTAGACAAAGAGGACATATTTTAGTCGATCATAGGAAAGCATAGCCTCCATAACACCACATCCGACAACGGACTTAGGCTAATCGTATTCCTAACGGGGCGTAACCTCCTTGTAGCAAGCACACGATTCCCCCATCTCAACATCCACTAGGGTACCTGGCGGTCTTTTGATCAATCGACCACCAACCACATTGATCACATTGCGATCGACGCCAGACAAGACACTCCTCCAGTATTCACGACGTATGAACCTTCCGAGGAGCCAGCATGGACTCGGACCACTACCTTGTTGTAGCCAAGGTACGAATCAGGATATCAAGAATACTTAGGAGTCGAGTAGGACAGCGTAAGTTTGACGTCGGAAAGCTACAATCGCCGATCGTGTCTCCTTCAAGCTCTCTCAAAATCCGCCCACAGCAGCACAAGTAATAGAGCAGGAATTGGCGCATTGCCAGAGTGCCGTCAGAGACGCTGCCTCCGAGGTGCTGGGATTCAAACCGCCACCACCTAGAAACCCCTGGTTCGATGAACAATGCGAACAAGCCCATGCAGCAAAACAAGAAGCATATAAAGCCACCCTGCAACGACGGACGAGAGCTGCTCGTGAAAATTATGAGCAGAAGAGAAGGGAGGAACACACGCTTCTCAGAAGAAAGAAGAGAGAGCACGGAAAGTGTGAGTTCGAGGAGGTGGAAAGATGCTTCCGCAGGAATGACGCCCGTAAGTTTTACAATAAGGTAAAACGAACATGTCGTGGCTACAAAGCCAGAGCGGCAGCCTACTGGGATGAAAATGGAGAACTGGTAGTAGAGTCCCAGTCGATGTTGAGGACTTAGAAAGACCACTTCTGCAGTCTGTATAACGGCAATGATAGACAAGATACCGCTGTCAGGCAGAACGATCCCTTCGTAATGGACGACGATTTAAGAGAATTCCGCCAACCCGACCTAGACGAAGTCAAAATAGCGATATCGAGACTTAAGTCTAATAAAGCCGCGAGCGCAGACGGCCTGTCTGCTGAGCTTCTTAGGGCGGCTAGAGATGAGCTGGTAAGGTGCATGCATCATCTCATTTGCAAGATGTAGTCGGGGGAAAGCATGCCCGACGAATGGAATCTCAGCATCGTTTGCACGGTCCGTAAGAAAGGAGGCACCTATACCTGCACCAACTTCAGGGGAATAAATCTCCTTTACGTCGCATACAAGATTTTCTCTTCCGTATTTCACGAACGCCCGAGACCCTTTGTGGATAATCGGATGGATTCTTATCAGTATGGCTTCAAGCCAGGTAAGTCCACAATAGAGCAAATATTCACATTGCGGCAGATCTTGGAGGAGACCCAGGAATACCAATTCGACACCACAATCGATTTGAAAGCTGAGTGTGACAGTATGCATAGAGTAGAGACGAGCTATACGGAGCCATGTCTGGTTTTAACCTCCCTGGCAAACTCATCAGATTATTCAGGAGATTTCCTGCTGCTCCATTAACGTCAGTATCGAATTAACCGATATCTTTGATGTTAAAAAAGAATTTAGACAAGCTAACGCATTGTCATGTAATTCCTTCAACATCGTGCTTGAGGAAATCATACAAGATTCACTGGCCACCACAAGAGGTAGGATCTATTTCAGGATCCTTGCGTACGATGATGACATTTACGTAATTGTCAGTTGTCAGGGACTTCGTCGACCTTGGCTCAATAGTGACCAGCAACAACAACGGCAGCGCTGAGATCAAACGCAGAATTACTCTTGCCAACCGCTGCTTCTTTGGACTCAAGAGGCAATTGAGAAGAAGAGCCCTCTCTCGAAAGACCAAAGTTGCGCTGTACAAAACCTTAATTATCCCGGTCCCCATATATAGCGCAGAGGCGTGTACTTTAACGAAAGCGGATGAGGAGGCCAATGGTCATTTTGGGAGGAAAATTTTGCGTTTAATCTATGGTCCCGTTTGTATAAACGGGGAGTGGAGGAGAAGATACAACGACGAACTACATATATGGGCATTAAAGCGACATCGGCCTGGTACGACGTCTGCGGATCCAAAGACCGTGCCGGCTGGAGAAGTTTGCTGGTTGACGCCCATGTTCACACTGACTGTAGCCTCGCCAAAGTAAGTAAGTAAGTAAGTAAGACGAGGCATTGCCAGATATGGGGGATGTACCATTTTCTTCCTCTTAATGAAGAGTACGGAGCGGTCGAATCTGATAATATATCTGCGAATATGCCTGGGACAATCAATTCAGACTTTAAAATGTCCTGAGCCCACTTGGGGAAATTCGCTTTTAATTGCTTATTGACGACGCCTCCATTTTTCTCCTACCCTTAGTGAAGACGGCGTCGAACTTTCAATGAATTATTGGGAGTCTCGGTCGGCAAAGTTCCTAGCGGTCGGATGGGATTGTAGCTTTCCGACCTCAAACCTTCGTGTTTTTTCTCGCCTCCGTTGTTTTCTTGATATACGCGCTCTTCCTCGGCCACAACAAGGAAATTATCCGAGTTGATATTGGCTCCTCGGAAGGTTCGGACATTGAGAAAATGGGAGGAGTGTCTGAAGTCCGTCGATCGCAATGTGATAAATTTGGTTGACGTTTGATTGATCATGGACCGCCAGGTCGGTTTATGGATGTTGAGGTGTGGGAACCGCGTGCTCACTACAGAGAAGTTCCGTCGCGCGAAGAAAACCACCAGCCTGAGTCCGGTCCGGGATATGTTGCCGTGCAGGTTGTGTTTTCCGATGACTCCGACAAAGCCTTCTTCCTTTGCCAGCTGTGCATTGAAGTCTCCTAGAACGATATTGGTGTCGTAGCTGGGGCATTTATCGCATGTCCTTTCTAGGAGATAATAGAAGTCACCCTTGCTGTTGCCATCCTTGTCCTCTGTCGCGGTGCGGGCGCGAGGTTATGTGGCGCTCGCTTATATATATACTTAAAGCTTAACACTTTTCGTCTTAGTTTGCTTCGATCAATAGATCCACATCCAAATAATCGCAGCCTTCAGCCCTCTGTAGCAGTCACAGTAATAGATGTCGCAGTTTTTTCCACTTTTTTTGCTCGTCCCATCCCGCCGCAATTCATGGATTGCAGTAATCTCTGCTTTGTAGCAGTCAAGAGCCTCCGCGAGTTCATCCGCTGCACGTGGTCTGAAGAGATCTCACATTCCACGTGCAGAGCCGAAATTCATGGAAACAGTATATCCGTCCTTCTCTGAGGCTTGTGGTTGTCTCTGAACCACTATTTTTTTTAAACCTGGTGAGGGAGTTAGCCCCACGCACAACCCCGGGTGTAACCGGTGTCGGTAACCTTGCTGAGGTTGTGAGTGCCGCCGTGAGCTTGGATGTCTCCTTTTGCACCTGGGTAACGAAATAAGTTCGAGCAGCTCCAAAAGGGCTGTTGTGTAGCCTTTATTGCCTTTATTGTCAAAAGTGAAGGTGTGTGATAATGCGTCCGAGACCGTGGTAATAATATGCAACTCGGAAAGAATTTGCAAGATGGACATGTTACCCATAGGTCTACATGGCAGGCCTGTTCCCGAGCGAAGAATTCTGATTGCACTATGTAATGCAACCTTTTTAATAAAAAGATGCAGAAGAGTACGTTGAGGGCGCCGTGGCGCAGTGGTTAGTGTGTTGGACTCTGACGCACGATGAGCGAGTTCGAATCCCTATAACACCAACGCCATCGAATATTTATTTCGCGGCGTCCCTCCTCGGCGGGGTACTGGCAAAACCCTCCGTAGTATAACTTGCCTGGAAAAAGCTTCTCGACTCACGCCGTTCGGAATCAGCATTAAACTGTAGGTCCTTTTCACCTGTGGGAAAAATAAATCACACACACCATGGGAGATTGAAGAGAAGCTTGGCTCTGGTCCTTCATGGGCTGTAACGCCACCAAGAGAAGAAAGAAAAGAAAAGAGTAAGCACAATCAGTGCTCCTTGAGCTGCCGTGGGGCAGGTTGGCATAGCGCCTGTAATGCCGAGACACGCTAGTCTTTGAAGGCGCTGAAGTATAACGATGATCGTTTTCTGCTCAACTTATGTCTACTATACCGCGGACGCATAGGTGATCATAGGTTTTGTTATCGCTGTATGTAACCAGTGGTTTACCGTAGGTTTTAATCCCCAGGCTTTACCGTAAGTGTCGACAGGCCCATAAGGCCTTAGTTGCCTTTGTAAATTTGT
The DNA here is from genome assembly GCA_951905685.1 of Eumerus sabulonum. Lineage (NCBI taxonomy): Eukaryota > Metazoa > Arthropoda > Insecta > Diptera > Syrphidae > Eumerus > Eumerus sabulonum. Next base: position 238,681,118 of record OX645060.1, read on the forward strand.
TTTTAATGTTGGAGTTCCAGCTCAGTCTGTGATCAAGGTCAATACAGAGACATTTAACTTCTTCTGGAAATCCTATGTTTCTACAATTTAGAAAAACGGAGCAGGGCTGCAACCTTCTCCTCTTTGTAAACGGGACTAAGATCGTCTTAATTGGGTTAATCGGTAAATCCTCTCTCCTACACGAGTCAGAGATGAACTGAAGCGTAAGTCGCAAATCGCGATCTCCTTGCGTGTGAAACTATTTTTAACACGCGCCACTAATATAAGGGATGTAGCGCATTCTCAGTAGTATCTGATTCTCCAGAGTACCTCTAATTTGGAGCTCTATCAGTTTTTCCATTGTTTTTAATAGGAACTATGTTAGGCTGATAGGGTTGACTACTCTCCAGATTTGAGGGAAGTAGCCCAATTTGAAACAGGCCCTAAATAGAATTTTCTGTAGAATAGCAAGAAAGACACCGTCTTTGCCTGGGCCGACAGACCTATAAGCCATACTCGTGCTCGTTTGCAGCAGATCCTTGAATATCTACTCCTTAGACGTTTACACATTCGTTATCAAACCGAGTATCTCGTTTTGATAGCTTGCTGACAAGAGTCCCATTGGTCTTCTGTCTTAGTTACTACAAGGTAGTGAACCGAGACAATTATTGAAATACAGGGTGGGTCAAATACAAGTTTCTTTTTAAAAATGCAATAAAATTAAACTTTTCCCATGTATTGTGGCTTTGTCAGTAAGAAGAAACATTCCCATTAATTATGATAAGGGTTGCCTCGGCTGACTTCGCAGTAGCGTATTCCCTCACCCCAATTTTCCAAGACCTTGTTCATGGTATCAAGCTGTAGCTCACGGGTATCTCGGACGGTATTGGCCTTAAGTGCTTGAATCGTTTCTGGATTGTTATCATTACGTAGGTCCTTCACGGTTCCCCACAAAAAAAAAAAAAAGTCCAAAGGGGTCAAGTCGCAGCTCCGAGGGGGCCAATGACATTACCAAAACGGCTGATAACACGATTTGGGAATTTGGTGCGCTAAAGGTCGATTGTGGCATTTGCTGTGTGGCATGGCGCGCCCTCCTGCATGAACCAGAGGTCGTCCAAGTCCATGGCTACAATTTCGGTAAGAAAAAGTCGGTTAACATGGCTCTGTAACGCCCACCGTTGACCGAAACGTTGTTCCCAGCCTCGTTTTCGAAGAAAAACGATCCGCACCAAACTGCTACTCTCTATGGATGCAGTGGCTTCCCTATAGGAACGAGTTTTCCGAGCCCCAGATGAAAATGCGCCTCGTCAGAAAGGATGATTTTTCGCCCAAAACCGTTGTCCAATTTAAGCTGCCCAAACTGCGATGTGATAACGAAGCGAGTGGTCGCGCGCCTCCAATTGCTGAGTCAATTGGAGCTTGTAAGCGAATAATCCGAGATCTTTGTGCAGAATTCTCTCCAGGCTAGTGCGTGAAATGTGGAGCTTTTAAGATCGATGTTGAACTATTGATCTCATCTGTGTTCACCGTATGATTACGGGGACTCTGAGTGTTGACCACTAGCATACCAGTGGGTGCTTCACTTCGGTCAAAACTTCTTTTCAAAAAACGCACTGTTTGGCCTACACACCACTCACTTTGGAAATACATTACTTACTTACTTACTTATCAGGCCAGCGATCCATGGAGGATCTGAGCCTGAGCTATAGCTGCCTTCCATCCTTGACGGTCCAAAGGATGACCAAGATGTCTTACATCCGCGATTACTTTGTCTTTATATCGGAGGTTCGGTCTCCCTCTTTTTCTCGCACCAGGAGGTTCGGCGTCGAAGACCCTCTTAGCTGGAGCGTTGATGTCCATGCGCTCGATGTGGCCGAGCCAGTGTAGTCGACGGATCCTTGCCTTCCGGACTACATCCACATCTTGGTACAGCTCGTAGAGTTCGCGGTTGTGTCTTCTTCTCTATTCACCTTCCTCGCAGACAGGACCAAATATGGGGCGCAGAATTTTTCTTTCGAAAGAACCCAAAATCAGCTCCGCTGCCCTGCTTACCGTCCAGCTTTCGGCTCCGTACAGCAAGACTGGCAGAATGAGCGTTTTGTAAGGCATGACTTTGGTCTTTCGAGTGAGGAGTTTTGACCCCAGTTGTTTGGACAAGCCGAAGTAGCAGCGGCTGCCAAGGGCGATTCTACGCCGGATCTCCACTGTGGTGTCATTTGTGGAATTTACGTTTGCCCCGAGGTAGACAAACTCCTTAACTACCTCGAAATTGTAGCTGTCAATTGTTATGTTTTGTCCCAGGTGGTGAGCGACGGATTGGTTTTTGTTTGACAGCATGTATTTCGTTTTGTCCTCATTCATCTTAAGGCCAATTCGTTTCGCCTGTTCTTCAATCGCCGTGAATGCTTCCACAATGCCACGGCGAGAACACGCGATGATGTCGATATCATCCGCGTATCCTAGCAGCTGGATGGACTTGTAAAAGATAGTGCCTTCCCTGTTGACGCCTGCCCATCGCACTATCTGCTCCAGCACCAGGTTGAAGAAGTCACATGACAGCGCATCTCCTTGCCGAGATCCGGTGCATGTTTCGAATGGTTCCGAGGTCCTAGAACCGAGTTGCACGGCGCATCGCGTGTTTTTTAGCGTGGTGCGACACAACTGGATCAGTTTTACCGGGATCCCGAATTCGGCCATCGCCCCAAACAGTTCTTCAAGATGAATGCTGTCGTATGCGGCCTTGAAATCGATAAAAAGATGGTGTGTATCGATTCGAAACGCGTTGGTCTTTTCCAGGATTTGTCGAAGTGTGAAAATTTGGTCTATAGTTGATTTGCCGGGCCGGAAGCCGCACTGGTAGCTGCCGATTAGTGCGGTGCAAAATGGTCTTAGACGTTCACACAATACGCTGGACAGGATCATGTATGCGACATTGAGCAGGGATATACCTCCGTAGCTCTTGCAAGAGGTAGCGTTACAGCCCATGAAGGACCAGAGCCAAGCTTCTCTCAATCACCCATGTTGTGTTTGTTTTTATTTTTCACACAGGTGAAAGGGACCTACAGTTTAATGCCGATTCCGAACGGCGTGAGTCGAGAAGCTTTTTCATGGCAAGTTTACTACGGGGGGTTTTGCCAGTACCCCGCCGAGGTAGGATCGGCTTTTTGTGGATGGGGCATATAGAGCTGGTATTCCAGTCGTCGGGCATGCTTTCATCTTCCCAAATTCTGCAGATGATCTGGTGCATGCTCCCTACCAGAACATCGACGCCAGCCTTGAAGAGCTCTGATGGCAAGCCATCTGAGCCTGCGGCCTTGTTGTTCTTCAGCTTCTTAATAGCTGTGCCGACTTCTTCGATGCTGGGTGGGAGGACTACTTCAGCGGCTGGAGTTGGGATTTCCTCGGTCCCTACCACTCTCTCTTGGTCATGCTCGTTAAGCAGCTGCTGGAAATGCTGCTTAAATACATCCACTATTCCCTGCGGGTCGGTGACAAGATTACCCTCGCAGTTTCGAAGAGCCTGGGTGCCCTTTTTGAAGCCTCCTGCAAGGCCTTTGGCTTTCCTGTAAAAGGCTCGTGTTTTATGTTTATCCCTAGACTCCTCGATATCCTTGAGCTGGGAGGCTGCGAAGATTCTTTTCTTTTGTCGCAGTAGTTTTTTCTCCTCCCTTCTTATGGCTCGGTACTCTTCTTGCGCTGCCCTGGTTTTCCTCTGCAGCGCCTTTTGGTACGCCTCGTCGGTTGCTACCTTTTTCTGCTCACACTCGCCATCATACCACGGGTTTCTTGTCGGGGGTGGTAGGTATCCTAAGGTGGTTTCGGCTACTTCCTGAATGGCTGAGCGGCAATGCAGCCACATATTATTGGCATTTGTGTTCGACGTAGGCATACCGTAGAGTCTTTCGCTCAGCTGCTCCCTGTAGACTCTGGCAATACATAGGTTTCCAATATTTCCAAACGTTGTTCAAGCTTTAGGCGACTCAATTCGTTCCGCGAAGGATATTGACTTTCTGTCAGGATTTCGAGCGGGAAACAGCTGTCAGGGTCAAAATGACATATGATTTAAGAAAAACAAAACACTAGATGGCCGACCACTAATGTCTGACGCTGAGGGACTTATCTGGCCAATGGTTGATAGTGTTGCTCTGAGAGTCTTGTAACAAGAAGGTTCGGTCATCCAACTCTTGCCATTGTAGAATCCAGCCATTCCCTTCGATACAATTTCACAGAAAATGCCAAATACCAAAACGTAGAATAAAAAAAGAAAAAGGACGAAACCAATAAAATAATGAGTTCATCCAGATCTCAGCCCAAACACCGGTACACTACAATCCCACAGGTGTCTGCTGACACAGCGGGTGTCGTTCGCAATCGTTCCTCTATACACGTCCCATAAAATGCCTGCTCCTCAAGCGCCATGACGTCTGCAAAAAGCCATTTCGTCTCAACCATAAATACCTGCAACGTTTTTTGTTTTTTATTTTGATCGTTTTATGGTTCTAACAGTTCACAAACCATAAAAAAATGTAACAAACAATGGCCCAGAACAGAAGCGTACAAAAACGCGCCGTGTACCCGGTCAGAGGTCCCACTGTTACGGGCCATAATCAGAAGGCAATTGTCTTCGGAGTGGACGATCATCGCTCGGTTTGTTGGCATTGTGCTGTGCATCGATCGTAAATTAATCTTCTTGTATCCATGTATGGATCATGTTTGATTTTTTTTTGGAACAGGTAACGTTAATAGCACATCAAGGAGTTCACACTGTATACCGTTGGATGATGTTTAATTGGATTGTGTACGTTCTCAGAACTAGGGTACGATAGCATTCCTTGAAATCATAATAGAGACTTTTGAATACCATGATGCGTAGGAAAAGGACTCTTTAGTAATCCTGTAACAACGAAAAAAGGTAGAGGCCCCACTTAAGCCAGCGTAAATTAGAATCTAATCAACGCATGCTTCAGGGCTTGCGTCGGTCGTTAGATAGCCAAAGAAAGTAGGAATAAGACTGAAAACCTAATTAAGTAGGTTCCGCCGTGAGTCGAAAAAATCTCACCGGGGCATGTGCCTAATAACCAATCCGTGTACACGGCCATAGAAGGATATGATAATTCTCCTAAATTAACATGTTTAGTCGACAAATATTAATCGCTGAATAGCACACACCACGTCACGTCGCGTTCGAATGTTCGACTAATGCAAATAATGATTGATAACCGCTGGTCATCATTTTGATTCATTTGGCGGTGTGCTCCAGTGATCTCGGGCGCAGCAACGCCCGAAGGAACTAATCAACTCCATAGTCGATGTTGAGACGAATGAGTACAACTGCGGGTATGTATTATAGTATCTGTGTCTGAGCCGACGTTTACAGGTAATTTTCCAGGGATTGATCGTGGTGCGCATGAGTTGACTATTGTTAACTGGTTGGATGGATGGCCGGGGTTGGATATCTACCGCTCGAGTTATTAGTTAGACGAGTATTAATGGATAACGAAAATATCTATATTGGTTTAATTGGCTTGATTACTCATCTCTATCTGGATGCAGGGATGCATTCTGATGGATAGGTGGTGATTAGGCATGTTGCTGGTTTTAGTACATATATCGTAGGCATGGCAGTTGACGTGGAAGTAGGGAAGGAGAGAGCCTTTTTCTGTCTTCAAAGTTCTGGTTTTGGTCAAGTCGACGGGGTGTCGTTGGAAAGGTGTGTCCACGGCAGAGGGATTCCTAATAAAGTCATTAGTAAGAGCGTTAAAAATTACTGTCGACAATCTTAGAACGTCGGACCAAAAAAACAAAAAATACTCCTACGATAAATGATTATAATGCCATCAAGCACCAACCAGTTAGGGTGAGAGCAATACGAAAGACTGATGGTTATGGATAGTGCTAACATAGCTTAAGCAAAGTGGATGGTTGCGTTAAAATGGCTCAGATCTTATATTTTTCGGACTTATTCCTTGGGTTGGGGGGCACGGGCTCGGACATACAGGGTAAAGTTGTTGATTGCGCTCAACCTGGCGAGATGCCAGCAACGATCCTTGTTTAAATGCCCGGGTCAAGTTGACATACGGCCTCCTCGCGGCGCCCTCTGGATAGCCGTTGTTGAAGAGGCCGTTGGGAGGTGAACAAACGTATGCAGCGAAAAAAACCCCGACCAGAATGGCGGTTGTGCGGCGGGCTAACAATCCGCCCACGTAAAAAACCTAAAGTTATGAATGAGCAAGATGCCTCGGATACACGGACGGATACTCGACGACGACAACGCACGAAAAAGGAACACGATTTGCGAGTATGCTCCTGGAATGTCAGAACCCTGTACACTCCCGGAGCTGCTCATAAACTAGAAGGAATCCTCACGCAGTACAAGGCGGATATTACTGCGGCCCAGGAAATACGCTGGATAGGAAACGGTATGATTAGGAAGAAAAATTGCGACATTTATTACAGCTGTCACAAAAGGTTGCACTTACTGGGATGCGGATTTGTCGTGGGAAAGCGGTTAAGGTCGAAGGTCATCGACTTTAAACCTATAAGTGATCGCCTGGCTGTGATCCGCATCAGAGGCAGATTCTATAACATCAGCCTTATATGTGCACACGCCCCTACCGACGAGGCTGAAGACCCTATCAAGGAGGACTTCTATGACCTCCTGGACAACGCCTACGGAGCTTGTCCGGAGTACGACGTAAAAATCGTGCTCGGGGACTTCAACGCCAAAATCGGAAAGGAAAACACCCTTGGCGGAGTGATCGGAAAGCACAGCCTCCACGATACAACAACAGATAACGGCTTCCGACTCGCTGACTTTGCGACAGCTCGTAATGCGGTGATAAGTAGCACAAGATTCCCTCGCAAGCGAATCCACACAGCAACCTGGCGATCTCCGGACGGTCGAACCGCCAACCAAATCGACCGTGTGCTCATTGACGCAAGGCACGCGTCAAACATCCTGGATGTGCGAACATTCAGAGGGGCAAATGTCGACTCTGACCACTTCCTCGTAGCAGCAAGATTCAGAGCTCGACTGTCCAATGTCAGAAAACTGCACCAGCCCATCAGGAGGAGATTCGACATTGGGCGCCTGAACACACCGGAGGTTGCCAGAGTCTACAGGGAGCAGCTGAGCGAAAGACTCTACGGTATGCCTACGTCGAACACAAATGCCAATAATATGTGGCTGCATTGCCGCTCAGCCATTCAGGAAGTAGCCGAAACCACCTTAGGATACCTACCACCCCCGACAAGAAACCCGTGGTATGATGGCAAGTGTGAGCAGAAAAAGGCAGCAACCGACGAGGCGTACCAAAAGGCGCTGCAGAGGAAAACCAGGGCAGCGCGAGAAGAGTACCGAGCCTGAAGAAGGGAGGAGAAGAAACTACTGCGACAAAAGAAAAGAATCTTCGCAGCCTCCCAGCTCAAGGATATCGAGGAGTCTAGGGATAGACATAAAATACGAGCCTTTTACAAGAAAGCCAAAGGCCTTGCAGGAGGCTTCAAAAAGGGCACCCTGGCTCTTCGAAACTGCGAGGGTAATCTTGTCACCGACCCGCATGGAATAGTGGATGTATTTAAGCAGCACTTCCAGCAGCTGCTTAACGAGCATGACCAAGAGAGAGTGGTAGGGACTGAGGAAATCCCAACTCCAGCCGCTGAAGTAGTCCTCCCACCCAGCATAGAAGAAGTCGGCACAGCTATTCAGAAGCTGAAGAACAACAAGGCCGCAGGCTCAGATGGCTTGCCATCAGAGCTCTTCAAGGCTGGCGGCGATGTTCTGGTAGGGAGCATGCACCAAATCATCTGCAGAATTTGGGAAGATGAGAGCATGCCCGACGACTGGAATACCAGCTCTATATGCCCCATCCACAAAAAAGGCGATCCTACCTCTTGTAAGAACTATAGAGGTATATCCCTGCTCAATGTCGCATACAAGATCCTGTCCAGCGTATTGTGTGAACGTCTAAATCATTTTGCACCGCACTAATCGGCAGCTACCCGTGCGGCTTCCGGCCCGGCAAATCAACTATAGACCAAATTTTCACACTTCGACAAATCCTGGAAAAGACCATCGAGTCATCGAGTTTCGAATCGATACACACCATCTTTTCATCGATTTCAAAGCCGCATACGACAGCATTCATCGTGAAGCACTGTTTGGGGCGATGGCCGAATTCGGGATCCCGGTAAAACTGATCCAGTTGTGTCGCGCCACGCTAAAAAACACGCGATGCACCGTGAAACTCGGTTCTAGGACCTCGGAACCATTCGAAACATGCACCGGATTTCGGCAAGGAGATGCGCTGTCATGTGACTTCTTCAACCTGGTGCTGGAGCAGATAGTGCGACGGGCAGGCATCAACAGGGAAGGCACTATTTTTTACAAGTCCATCCAGCTGCTAGGATACGCGGATGATATCGACATCATCGCGTGTTCTCGCCGTGGCATTGTGGAAGCATTCACGGCGATTGAAGAACAGGCGAAACGAGTTGGTCTTAAGATCAATGAGGACAAAACGAAATACATGCTGTCAAGCAAAAACCAATCCGTCGCTCACCACCTGGGACAAAATATAACAATTGGCAGCCGCTGCTACTTCGGCTTGTCCAAACAACTGGGGTCAAAACTCCTCACTCGAAAGACCAAAGTCATGCTTTACAAAACGCTCATTCTGCCAGTCTTGCTGTACGGAGCCGAAAGCTGGACGGTAAGCAGGGCAGCGGAGCTGATTTTGGGTTCTTTCGAAAGAAAAATTCTGCGCCCCATATTTGGTCCTGTCTGCGAGGAAGGTGAATAGAGAAGAAGACACAACCGCGAACTCTACGAGCTGTACCAAGATGTGGATGTAGTCCGGAAGGCAAGGATCCGTCGACTACACTGGCTCGGCCACATCGAGCGCATGGACATCAACGCTCCAGCTAAGAGGGTCTTCGACTCCGAGCCTCCTGGTTCGAGAAGAAGAGGAAGACCGAACCTCCGGTATAAAGACCAAGTAATCGCGGATGTAGGACATCTTGGTCTTGACAACTGGAACCAGCGTGCCCGTCAAGGATGGAAGGCAGCTATAGGTCAGGCTCAGATCCTCCATGGATCGCAGGCCTGATAAGTAAGTAAGTAAGTAATTCCTTGGGTTGCTGGAAATATAATTCTCAAACATGATGACAGCTAGCTTGAATGATGGGCAATCGTAAAGTCAAATTCTCGATAACTTTGTCGAGAAAGTAGTCTGAAGGTATGAGATCACAGGATTGTGGAGGCCAGTTTACAAGTCCATTACGTGAAATTATGCGAAATTTTTCACAATTGATTATGTCGCGCGTCGTGTGGCATGTTGCGCCATCCTGTTGAAACCAAGGCTCTGACACATCAAAGCCATTCAACTGAGAAACGAAGAAGTCAGAAATCGTGTTTCTATGGCGCTATCCATTGACAGTAACATTCTGGCCGGCATCGTCCGTAAAGAAATTTGGCCCGTTGATTCCACCAGCCCATAAAGCACACCAAACACTAAGCTTTAATGGCAAAGCTTCTGGGATTTTTCTACTCCAAATTCGGTAATTTTGGTTGTGTACGATCCATTAAACCAAACACGGATCCATCAGAGAACAACATTTTTCGTTGAAAATTAGGATCAAGCTCAAGAAAGCAACTGCTGCCCTCCACAGCTGTAAGAAAGTAGTGGGCAGGAGGTGGGGTCTCCAACCAAGCATTATGTACTGGCTTTACGCAGCAGTCATAAGGCCTATCCTCCTGTATGGCGTCGTAGTCTGGTGGACTGCTCTGGACAAAGCAGTCAATCGAAACCTTCTGGTGAAGGTACAAAGATCGGTCAGCTTATATATAAGCGGAGCGATCAGATCAACCCCCACGGAGGCCTTAAATGTTCTACTACATCTTCCAACATTAAACCTTTTCAGCAAGCAAGTTGCTGCATGCGCGGCCCTAAGGATGAGGAGCATTAGAAAATGGCCCACATCTCAAAAAGGCCACACCTCTATTCTAAAACACTTCACAGTACCCACGGACACTGACTACATCAACCCGCAGAACGTGTTCACCAGGAACTTGAAAGTTATCTTTCCATCCAGGGAGGAATGGGCTGAAGGGAAAGTCATACCAAAGGACTCGATCTCCCTCTATACCGATGGCTCTAAGATGGAGTCGGGTGTAGGCAGTGGGGTCTACTCCAAGGAACTTAACATCAACCTATCATATAGACTCCCAAATTACTGTAGTGTGTTTCAGGCAGAAATAACTGCGATAACGGAGGCCCTGGCATGGCTCAGGATCAATGTAATATCCACAAAGGATATTATCATTTGCAGGGATAGCCAATCTGCGATTGAATCCCCCGCAGCGGTAACCCACAAATCAAAAACATCCATTAACTGTCGCCTATCTCTAGATGAGATGGCTGAACAGTTCAACATTAAAATACTGTGGGTTCCCGGGCATAGGGATATTCCAGGAAACTGCGCGGCCGACGAACTCGCAAGGTTAGGGTCAAACACACTCAGCCTACCTACCCTCGGGTACCTAGAAACACCAATAAGTACGGTAAGGCACATGATAAAGCTTCAAACCATAGAGGAGACCAATCTCCAGTGGAATGAGAGCAATATCGGCTTTATCACCAAACAATTGTGGCCTAAGTTAAACTTAGGACGAACCAGGGACCTGGTGGCAACCAAAAGGGCAACCTTAAGCACTCTAGTGGGTGTCATTACAGGTCACTGCACCATTGGAAAACACGCCACCAGACTGGGGCTACCCTACAATGACTTCTGTCGCGGCTGCATGGACGAGGAGGAGGAGGAATCAATACACCACCTCCTCTGCTCATGTCCCTCTTTTGCGAATCGCAGGAGGATTTACCTCGGCGCGACCTTCTTCGACAATCTGAGTGAACAAGCAAACCAAAAAATAGCTCAACTCCACCGCTTTATTAGAAGCACCGGTTGGTTCCCAGGTAGCGGATCAGGGTAACTTGATCCAGGTGGTATCACAATGGGCCGGTTTCGGCCTAAGTGTGGCTTACGCCTACCACGTCAACCTAACCTAACCTAACCTAGGATCAAGCTGAATCGGCCCATTCACCGAACCTACGACGCGTATAATTCAGTTCTTGCACAAGCTGGATCTTATAAGCTTTTAAGCCAAAAGCTTTGCGTCTGCCTACTTTCCCTACGATTCGTTACTACCTCCACCACCGAAGGAAGTCTCTGAACTCGTAGAGTACTGTGAAGCCAAAAAGATTGGTCTCATCTTGTATTGCGATGCTAATGCCCAAAACACTGCTTGGGGCAGCAGCAAGTGTAACACAAAGGGGGACCGTCTGTTGGACTTCATTCTCTCGTCTGACCTTACCATCAACAATGTTGGCTCTCAACCAACGTTTGTTACGACAAGACGACAGGAGGTGATTGACCTGACCCTGTCCAACAGATATGTGAAGGACATCACTAACTGGCGAGTCTTGCCTGATGCTACGCTGTCGGACCATAAATATATCGAATTCCGATTGGATTGTGAGATTGCAACCTAGACGGAATCCGAGAAGGACGGACTGGGTACGGTTTAGAGAGGAGCTTGAGAAATCCACTCAGGCCCTGCCTAAGCTTAGAACGAAACAATTGGTAGAGAACGCTGTTCATAACCTGAATAGCGTCATCACCAGTTGTTTTGAACTCGCATGTCCTGTCAGCAAACCTCCCTGCAGGAAATTGGTCCCCTGGTGGAATGCCAAGCTCCAAAGTCTTCGCAGGGAAGCCAGAATTCTTCTGAATAGATCGCTCAAATCAAATTCGGAAGATGACTGGAACAAGTATCGGACGAGAATCGGAAAGAATATAAGAAACTTATTCGTAAATCGAAGAGCGATTCTTATGGGACCTTCTGCGAAGAGATCAAGTCTCTGAGTGCGACTAGCAAGCTGGTTAAAGTCCTCAAACGGGAAAAACCGACTAGGCTAGACGCACTCAGAAAATCTGATGGTACCTTTACTGAGTCTAAGGCGGAAACTCTTAGTTCAATGTTTGCGACTCATTTCCCGGGAAATCAGATCGACATCGGCTCGTTGCACACTCCTTCAAGGGAAACTGCAACTGAAACGATGAAAATAACTCGGCGTAGCTGGTATATTGCGTCGCGCGTGGTTACGACTGAAGCTATTGAATTTGCTGTGGCATCCTTCGATGGCTTCAAATCGCCGGGCACCGACGGGATTATCCTGTTATGCTGCAAAAAGGTATAAGGCAGCTGCTTCCTACACTGAAAAGAATTTTCACTGCTTGTCTAGTACTTGCTCACATACCCATTCCTTGGCGCACAGTGAAAGTGGTCTTCATTCCCAAAATAGGAAAAGAGGACTACTCACTTGCCAAGGGTTTCAGACCAATTAGTCTAACATCCTTCCTGCTGAAAAGCATGGAGAGACTGGTAGAGTTGCACGTGCGAAAAGTTGCCCTTCGAATGCACCCTCTTTCGGAGATGCAACATGCTTACCAGCGCGGAAAATCTTGCGAGACTGCGCTTCAGAACCTAGTTGGGCGTATTGAATGCGCGCTCGAAAGGAAAGAGTACGCGCTGGGCATTTTCATCGACTTTGAGGGAGCTTTTGATAACGCAACTTTTAACAGCATGTGTAAGTCTGCCAGACATCATGGCGTAGATAAAGCACTGGTCCTTTGGATCAAAGCAATGCTCAGGCACAGGACATTGACCGCTGATGCAGACCTCGACCAGTGTGTCAAATCTGGCGTAAACAGGGGCTGCCCTCAAGGTGGCGTCCTGTCTCCGCTGTTATGGTGCATGGTGGTCGATTCCCTGTTTGGTGCTCTCAATGCCTCTGGAATCTACGCCCAGGCCTATGCGGATGACGTCGCCATTCTTTCTGTCGGCTCATGTTTGGCGACTGTCCGTCTCAAAGCACAGGCGGCGCTAAATGTGATCGATGATTGGTGTACCAGAAATGGGCTGTCAGTCAATCCTCATAAGACCGATATCGTTCTCTTTACGAGAAGGAGGAAAAATACTGACATGACTCAGCTGGTACTAAAAGGCACTTCCATCCCGATATCCAAGGAGGCTAAGTATCTAGGAGTCATCTTAGATAGAAAGCTTCTCTGGTCAAAGCATGTTGAGTCAAAAACCACCAAAGCGCTGTCAGCTTTCTGGCAATGCAAAGGAGCTTTTGGCAAAACATGGGGCTTATCGCCGGCAAAGGTCCTTTAGATCTACACGGCAATGATAAGACCTATAATCTCATATGCATCGGTTGTCTGGTGGAACAGACTAAACCGCAAACACGTCGTGGCCTCTTTCACCAAACTTCAAAGAACGGTTTGTCTCAGCTGCACGGGGGCTTTCCCCAGCACGCCGGGCGCTGCTCTAGATGTTATGATGAATCTTCCACCTCTTGATATATTTATCAGAGGGTGTGCTCTGAAAGCCATGTCTCGTCTGAAGAGAAATGGCGTTTGGTACAACTCGCATAGGAATAACGGTGTGCTTGCACAAGAATTGTCCTGCGACCCCTGTCTCATGGACATGCCTTCTGACGCACTGACGCCCGTTATCCTATTGCGTCGTAATTTCACAGTCGAGTTTCCATGGCGTCAGGATTGGCTATGGCTGGATACTGAAAAAATGCGAAGACTAGCATTTTCACGGATGGCTCCAGATCTGGGCGGGGGTCCGGTGCTGGGGTCTTCTTTGAGCGCGAAAGCATCCGACTGCACTTCTCCTTAGGAAAATATGCGTCTGTCAGAGATATACGCAATCCTAATGGCCATGCACTATGTTGTGAAGCACAGGTGGAAGGGGGAAAGCATATGCATAAAAGCTGTGTGTAACCCCTTAACTAGCTCCAAATTAGTGCTTGAACTCAAGTCCTTCTTGAACAGAGTCGGCAGACTAAATTCATTAAGGCTTGTATGCATTCCAGGCCACTCTGGGATCCCAGGAAATGAGACCTCTGATGAACTCGCTAGAATGGGTTCAGAGGAGAGCTTCTCAGGACCTGAACCCGCTCCCCGATTGTGTATTTAACACACACAACCGTAGATGGAGGGATTGTCCGGGTTGCAGGATGACTAAGTGCGTATGCCCTGATGTCTGCAAAAAATCTGCAGCATTCCTCCTGTCTTTAAGGAGAATCGCCTGCAGAAGGCTTGTGGGAGTTATCACGGGCCATTACACTTTTGCCAAGCATCTCTACGTGCTCGGCATCAGTGAGACACCTACCTGTGCTGCATGTGGCGAAGAGGAGGATGATACTGCAGATCATTTCCTCTGTTATTGTCCCGCCTTTGCTCGCATACGGTGGCGCACCCTTGGAGCCGGCGTGGTGTGTGCCGAATCCCTTAGCTCTACATCACTGAAGCTTCTTCAAAATTTTCTCCGGAAAAAGGGGAAAATACATAAATGTAAGGTGTCTGTCTGGAATACAATGGACCAGGGTTTGCGTCTGAGTGCTCCGTCGGATAGCAGAAGCCTTCAACAGAAAAAAAAAACTTTATATATAAGACCTTGATCATCCCAGTCCTCCTTTACGGCGCAGAGGCTTGGACCTTAGCAAAAGCGGAGGAAGATGCCCTTGGTCGTTTTGAGAGGAAAATTCTGCACACTTTCTACGGTTCCGTTTGTTTAAACGGAGTATGGAAGAGAAGATTTAACGAAGAACTGTACGAGTTGTACAGCGACATCGGCCTGGTACGACGTCTACGGATACAGCGTTTAAAGTGGCTAGCGCATGGAAAATTCAGCTCCGACCCGAAGTGTCTTCGAATACACCCCGGAAGGAAGGCGCGGCAGAGGACGGCTGCATCTACGGTGGAAGTGGATCTTAACCAACTGGGCGTGCGGCGCTGGAAACAGCAGGCCAAAGACCGTGTCAGCTGGAGATGCTTGTTGGTTGAGGCCCAGTTTTACCACGGACTGTAGCGACGCTTAAGTAAGTACGTAGGTAGCTGCGATATTGGGCATACGTTCCGTCTAGGAGATCGTAGAACTCATCTTTGACGTAGTCATTTTTTTTTTTTTTTTTTTTTTTTTTAAATATGGGGCTAGTGCTACTCTTAGCAATATGGCACTGCGACCTTTGCAGATCTATTGTGCCTGCTAGCCGATTAGCCGAGTAGCCTCTCAACCTCTATAATGAAGCTGAGAATGCTTCTCGTAGGAGCCAGGGTGATCCCCTCAGGAGTCGCAACTTCACTGAGAAGGATGCGCTTCCTAAGATGGCAGAGTGCAGCACACTCACACAGTATGTGTTCTGCCGTCTCATCGTCCTCTAGACAGAGCCGACACTCAGTTTCAGGCGAGAGGCTAATTTTGTTTAAATGATATCTCAGACCGCAGTGTCCCGTTAGGTAGCTGACCAGTCTTCTGATATCCCCTCTATTGAGCTTAAGTATGTCAACAGCGTGTTTGTTCAGGGGTCGTATAAGTCGTTTAGATTGACGAAGTCCCCGAACACTGTTCCAGAAGGACAGGTGTTGCGATTTTTCCCACTTGTCTAGGAGGTGATTTATCTTAGACCCGGGAATGCCGCAGAAAGGTTCCGGACCTATGTATTTGTCGCTGGAACCTTTTCTAGCAAGTTGGTCGGCAATTTCATTGCCCTTAATACCTTTATGTCCTGGCACCCACCAAAGTTTAACATTGTTTCTTTTGGCGAGCTCTTGCAGGGCGTCATGGCATTCCTTGACAGTTTTCGAGTTCGTGCTGTACGAACTCAGTGCTTTAAGCGCTGCTTGGCTATCAGAGAGTATGTTTATAGTTACTCCTCTGATGCCGGTCTCGAGATTTACGTTGACGCATGTTAGGATGGCATGCAGTTCAGCTTGGAAGACGCTGGGACTTACTCCCAGGGCCTTCGAGATTTTACGTTTTGGTCCAAAGATGCCGGCGCCAACGCCAGAAGCCATCTTGGAGCCATCCGTGTACCACCTAAGGCCTTTGACATTCAGCAGGGGATCACTATTTTCCCATGCTGAGCGATTTGGGATCAGTACCTCAAATCTTTTGTCAAAGGCGAAGGTGTGTGGCAATGCGTCCGAGACCGTAGTAATCATATCCAGCTCGGGGAAGTGTTGTAGTATGGACATGTGGCCTGCGGGTCTACATGGCATATTTGTTCCCGAGCAGAGGATTCTGATTGCACTGCGTAATGCCACCTTTTTGATAAAAAGGTGCAGTGGAACGAGTCCAATGAGTGCTTCTTGTGCTGCCGTAGGGCAGGACGGCATGGCGCCTGTGATGCCGAGACACGCTAGTCTCTGAAGGCGTTGAAGCTTAATAATAGTAGTTTTTTGTTCAACTTTTGTCCACCATACGGTGGACCCGTAGGTAACGATAGGCCTTACTATCGCGGTATATATCCAGTGAACCACCTTAGGTTTGAGCCCCCAGGTTTTACCGTAGGTGCGTCGGCAGGCCCACATGGCCTTAGTCGCTTTCATGAGTTTATTTTTCATGTTGGAGTTCCAGTTGAGTTTGCGGTCTAGGTCAATACCTAGATATTTTACCTCCTCTGAAAATCCTATGTGTGTTCCATTTAGAGAGATTGAGCAGGGTTGTACCTTTCTCCTCTTTGTAAATGGGACTAAGATTGTCTTATTTGGGTTAATAGATAACCCCTCTCTGCCACACCAGTCAGAGATGAATTGGAGCGCAAGTTGCATGCGCTCACAGGCAGTGACCTCGCACTTGCCTGTAACAATGACTACTAGGTCATCAGCATATCCGATGACCTCGTAGCCCCGAGTGGTCAGCTTGCGTAGTAGATCGTCGATGACTATAGACCAAAGCAGTGGTGAGAGGACTCCCCCTTGTGGGCATCCTCTGACCGCCGATACTGTCACTGAGACCTCTCCGCATGTGGCCGATATGATACGGCTATTCAGCATCGCCCTAATCCAGTGATTAGTGGGATGGTCCACACCCCTGCAGGATAGTGCAGTGGTGATCGAATCATAGCCAGTATTATCAAAGGCCCCCTCTATATCGAGGAAGGCGCAGATTGCGATCTCCTTTTGTGTGAAACTATTTTCAATGCACGTCACCAAATGGTGTAGTGCATTTTCGGTAGATCGCTCTTTGCGATATGCATACTGGTTAGAGTGCAGAGGAGCCTGTTTTTCCAGGATACCTCTAATGTGGAGCTCTATCAGTTTCTCCATTGTTTTCAAAAAGAACGAAGTCAAACTGATAGGGCGATAGGATTTAGGTTGCTCGCTTGATTTCCCAATCTTGGGGATGAAGACAAGATTGACCTCTCTCCAAGTCCGGGGTATGTATCCCAGGTTGAAGCAAGACCTAAATAGAACTATCAGTGATGGTAGAGTTGTATTCAAGCCTTTCTGTAGGATCGCAGGAAAGACACCATCTTTGCCTGGAGCCTTGTAGGGTTTAAATGAGCTAATTGCCCATTTAACTCTGGCAGGGCTGAATAGTCTTCCAGAGAGGCTATTTGTTCTACTATCGATGTTTCCTGTGACGTTAATCTGATCGTCAGAGGACATCGATTAGGGAGTAGAACCAGGGAAGTGCAGCTCGAGCAAGGTCTCCAGGGTTTCCCTGCGGTTGACGGTAAAGGTGCCGTCTGATTTGCGAAGCAGCCCGAGCCCATTTGTGTGCTCTCGAGAGAGTGTTTTCTGGAGTCGGGCTGCAGTTGGAAGCGAGTCTATATTCTCGCAATGCTTCCTCCAAGACGTTCTCTTGGATTTCCTCAGTTCGAGGTTGTACTTAGTTAGAGCAGATCTATACTCAGTCCAACTGTTGTACCGTTTTGCTCTATTGAACAGCGATCTCACCTGCTTCCTTAGGGACTCGAGCTGACTGTTCCACCAGGGCACACAACGTTTTTTTGTAGTTGACCTAGGTGTACAGCTGTCTCTAAAGGATGAGATGAGTGCTGTATTGAGCTGGTAGGCCGCTTCGTCGATATCATCTGTCGATTTAATCGACTTAGGGAGCATTTCCTCTTTAGCGGCGAGTTGAGCTTGGAACCGAGCCCAGTTCGTTCGTTTGGGCTGATATCCGGGCTCAACTTTAGTTGCCTCACTAGAGATGTTAAACCTGATATGCTGATGATCAGATAGTGAGGCTTCATTGGAGACATGCCAGTCCCCAATCACATTTGAGATAAACTGGCTAGAGATAGTGAGGTCAAGCACCTCTTTTCTAACCGCGTTTATAAATGTGGGTTTGTTGCCTCTATTGGCAACGGTGAGATTATTACTAATAATAAATTCAAAAAGTGACTCACCTCGTTTGTTGGTATTGCTGCTTCCCCATTCCATATGGTGCGCGTTGGCGTCGCATCCAATTACCAGGTGGTGTTTCTTCTGGTTGCAATACCTAACCAGATCCTGGACTTCTGTAGGTGGGATTTGTTGACCGTCTCCAGGAAAGTAAGCGGAGGCGCATACAACCTCCCTTACTCCTCCATCGGTGGGAACTTCCACAATGACGGCTACCAAGTCCCTTGTGACGAATTCTGGAATGGGGAGAAAATTTAGGTTAGTGCCGATCACACATGCGGCCCTAGGAGAAAAATCTCCTGTGGCGTAAATTAATTTACGCGACCTGTTTTGCAGGCCCATAATCTTACATTTATGGACCCATGGTTCTTGGATTAGCCCAGTGCTGATCCTGTCGCGGTACAGTCGCAGGCTAAAGGTGTCCGAGGCACCTTTGGCATGGTGCAGGTTGCCCCGCAGCACACGCAGCCCATCCATTACTTGCGACGGTAGGCCGGATCCTTCGTTCTGTAAGGCTTGTTGTTGCCTCGCCTGAAGATTCCGACCCGATGGGAGTGATCCTCTGCTCTACTTCCCATCGTTGGGGGACGTTTCTTACCCTTGTTTGGGCGACTTTTAGTAGTCGCCGGCTCAGACGTGGCAGCGGGTTTTGGTTCGTCACATCTGAGCGTGTCTACAATAGCAGTAGGTGCAACCACCATACTGCTAGCTGTAGGTTTTCCTACGGCAGTAGCAGGTGCAACCACCATACTGCTGGTTGTAGGTTTTTCTACTATGGCAATAGGTGCAACCACCATATTGCTGGCTGTAGGTTTTCCTACCACAGTAGCAGGTGCAACCACCATACTGCTGGTTGTAGGTTTTCCTATTGCGGCAGCAGGTGCATCCACCATACTGCTGCTTGTAGGTTTTCCTACAGGGATTGGTGCTACATCCAAGGATGTTTTCGCCTGGCTTTTGACAATCATCTTTACGATTTCAAATCTGTAGGCCACTTGGCACTTAAGTTCCATCAGTCGAGCCAAGGATTTGTCACTAACTGCTAGGACTAAGTGCAGGAGGTTTTTCTCCTTATTTGACGTGCTTTGCATGACTCTCCAGTTCTTTGCATGTAAGTCGTCATTTTGTGAGTCCAGCGTCGCCAACACCTTCGTGATGGGTAGGCCGGCGCTTTGTGGGAAGTAGCCCCGTACGATATGCGGTTTCGGGAAAGCTTCTTCTTCCACAAGCATAATATCAAGTCCACTTTTGTCCTTGATGGCCGTAAAATTGGTCCAATCGGCCGTAGCTGGGTTGTCACACACAAAGTATAACCACCCTGACTTGTAGGTCGATCCCCTAAAGCGAGGTTTGGGTCCTTTACCCGACAGCTCGATGGAGGTGTCGACCATAGCCTCCTGAACGGCTGCCATCTGCGCTGTAGTGAGGGGGTTCGTTCCTAAGTCCTTAGGGATGATGCCGAGTCGTATCCTCCCAGCTACACTACTGTAGCTCTTTTTGTCGACCTGGTGTTTACCGATTTTGCTGCGTTTAGCAGCCTGGTTTGATGGAGTAGTGTCTGCGGAACGAACACGTTTCAGCTCCGGACCCTTACTCGCAGGGGTTGATTTTGCAAAAACTAGGGCTTCATCTCTAGTTTTGCCCTGCATCATAGCAGCTTTAAATCGTCGCTGCTCCGACGATTTGAGCTTGACGAATCCACCAGGTGGTACAGGCTTTTCCTTTACGTTCCTGATGGTTTCGTTCCTACTTACACTTGGGAGTTCATCCGAGAGCATACTCACAGAATCTCCGCCAAGTGTGGTGTCGGAATCGGAGAGTGAAGATATATCTTCAGCTTTCCGTTCGGCTGCAATGCCAGCACAAGATGCCGGCATCACTTCCCACTTATTAGCCGCAGAGGACTCACAAGTCCTAGCAGGCGATGACATTTGAGAGTCATCATCCTCTTTTGTATTGTTTTTGTTATAATTAATTGTTCCCACGAGAACACGGGAAAGAACGGTCACCTGCAGCGGAGCCCGAGACACTGCAGGAAGGCTATATTGAAATCGGAGGTCGCCTGGTATCCGAAGTTCGCATACTAGTAGCTAAGCACCCTCTTAGCCATGCATCCGTCGACGTATGCTGTTCCACCTTGGAGTTAGGGGAGTAGGGGAGCGATGGGTACAGAGGAAGGGGAGGGGTAGGTGGGGGGTCCGTAATTGCTTCTTAGCTTCGGGTTCCTCTAGAGATTACTCTCGAGAGTCATTACCTGTACTGAGCCTCCGTACCACGACAAGGTGAGCAATTGTCACGGAGGTTGACGTAGTCATTTTTGACTTCCTTGGCGGCGCGGACTCAGTTCAGGCTCATGTTGGAGAACTTAACCTTGAGGCGTTCGCTCACATACCGTAAGTTTAAGACTTTTCGCCTCAGCCTACCTCGAACAACAAATCCGTACCCAAACAATCGTCCCAATTCATCCATCTTGCTGCCTTCTTCATTTGATTTATGCTTGAATATCGAACGGTGGGTAACAGTTGGAAAAGTAAAGTGTAGAATATAAATAGTATCTGTAATGTCATAGATCTTTGTATACTCAGATGATAATGCTAGTCTTAACGTCGGCAGGATTTATGAGAGCTTCAATCGTCATAGCATATGTTACAGTGCACCAAACATTTTCCAATAAATCGATATGGAATATGCCTCCCATCGAAACGTCTAACACGATTCCAATTTCCCTAAAAACTTTTCTCTTTTTTAGAAAAATTTACGAACTTTTCACTCGTGCAGCCCGAAAGCAATCCATCAATCGATTTTTACTATGAGAACAGCAACACCTTCAAATCAAGCGGCAACCCGGTGCTTAAAATCCAAAATTCTCCTCGGAATGACTGCATCGTGATGCGTGTGATTAATAAAATCATAAAAATTAATTTCCCAACGCGGGCACTCGCATCCATTCCGAATGCATCTAACCGCCATTAATTTTCAATTCCACAACAGAAGCCATCATCATTTCCAAGCTTTTGACACCATCCGCCGCACTGCACAACTAATGGGAATTTTAATTTACTCTCCAACACCGATCCGATGGATAAATGGATGGATGGATGTTTCGTGTTCCTGGGAAATAGTGGTGTGTAGTTCTTGGAAATGGCTACGCCACTGGCCACTATGTATGTAGCTCCGGTCAAGGTTTGTGACAATTTGCGTTGTGACAATACCGCGCATGGTATATGGGGACGGGCTCCAAGCCAGCTCGGAAGGGCATGGATAAATTTATGGTGCTCCAAGTACAAATGCGTACGTTATAAATTTCCGAGATTATTCCTTTCGGGCGTATCTAAGTGTTTCTTTTTTTTTTGTATTTTTGTTTCGTCTTGCAGGGAAAGGTTGGACTTAAAACACATGTCTTGCAATGTTGGACATTAATTTCGGGTGGTAATTGGCTTAAGAATTTATGAGGGTAGATTGATGAACTTAG
Source organism: Eumerus sabulonum (assembly GCA_951905685.1). Taxonomy (NCBI): domain Eukaryota; kingdom Metazoa; phylum Arthropoda; class Insecta; order Diptera; family Syrphidae; genus Eumerus; species Eumerus sabulonum. Next base: position 238,702,839 of record OX645060.1, read on the forward strand.
ATGGCGTTCTTGGAGCCACGTACACATGTGCGTATATACATTTCATGCCGCTTGTGATGATTGGTATTCTGCTTCCACGAGAATTGTCTCGTTTTCGGGAGAAATCAATTTCGAAGAACTAGTCCAAGAAGTACCCACGCACGCACACCATTCGTGCCAATGAAATTTACTGTCTTCCCTTAAGTCTCAATTTGGCCAATAAAATAAGGACATCTATATCAGCACAATATTTACAGACAACATCACATAATATGTATCTACCCGTAAACACGAAAGAATGTTGAAATAGAGATGTCACAGCTTGATGCACGGGTTCCTGCTGTTTCTTCTTGCACATTGGCAATTCCACTTCATCTGGTCCACCCCCGACTGAGTGGTGATCGACGAAGAGGCGGTGGAAAGAGATGAAGAAGTTCCCATAACACAATCTATGCATTGTCGGCCAACTACCACCTGCGGTGATCATGGCCATAACAAGTCATGGAACGAGTGGACTCGGAAAAGATACAATACAAAAGCAACAATTCTAAAACGAACCGAGAACTCATTAAACATAATCACACGCCCGCTATGTTGTGGCGATGTGGCACCACTCGAACGATTCGAGGCGTCGGTCGCATGTCTCTCATAATCATTTTGAACTGCGACTCCAACTCAAAGTCAAAGTGATTGCGGTCAGCGACGACACCTAAGTATGGCGTTGCGTGATTCCGGCTCGTGGTTCTCTCTCCTTTGTTGTACCACAATGAATTCCTAAACGCTCCGCTAATACATCATAATCACCTGGGCGCGCAGGCAATTGACAAGAACGAAATTGTATATTTGACAGTTTTCCTTCGTTTTTTTTTTGGCCCGAATCAGCCACGCTGCATGGGGGAAATAGTCGCACTATCCAAGCAACCTGTCCGATTCCATTTGGTTTTCTTCTGATTCTTGATTTTTCAGTTGCGCCGATGCGATTGCGCTATTGTACCTGTCCTAAGCGACCAGTCCAAGGGTGATGGTGTAATTGTTGGGAATTTGGTATCTTAGAATAACAACTGGATTGGGTTAATAGTAAATACCGTTGATAAATTGTAATCGAATCATTGTGAGAGGCGCGACAAGGTGGCGTCTGGTATATAGTTGTCTTAATTGTTTGTTACCGCAGGCTTCACATTAACATTTGGGCATTCCTTGAATAAATTTGTTTCAGACGGAGAAAGAAACATTCATGACCAAGAGCCATCGCATGCAACGGGAGGAATCAGAGTTATTCGGCTTTCAGGGCAGATTCTATGGGTTGCTAGAGGACATGTTTGCACTCTTATCACGCCAACAAGGCCGTAGAGAGTTAACTTCAAGGTTTCGTTTATAAGATCGTAGCAATGGCATGACAACATAGCAATAAAACCATTCAAAACGTTATCAATTCAATTTTCAATATGAACTGGATCAGAGTATCCAATCCAATAAACGCATTGCTTGAGTTTCGGTTGCACGGTTAAAAGGCACGCCGAATGAGGAATTTTGATCGTCTGTAGAGGTTTCCTGGGGGGAGCGAGCGAGCATACAGAGCAAAGAAGTTGATCGCGTTTAATATGGCAAACGCCAGCTTCGATCTCTGTCCCTGCTCAATCCAAGTTAACACACAGCCTCCGCGTGGCTTCTCCTGGATAGCTGCCCTGGCACCTGCCACGTAGTGAACCAATGTGTGCATCGACCCATCTCTTGTTCCTGGGGAAAGAGCAACCTGACCGTCCAGGTTGGGGGTTGTGCTTAGGGGTAACATCCATATAACGGAAAAAACCACTTCTTCCGAAACAACCACAAGCCTCAGATACGGACGGATGCAAAGCTTACTATACCTGCAAACCACTAATGCACTTGAGAGTCTGCACCTGGAATGTGAGGTCGCTTAACAGGACCAGGTTTGGAGAAAACCCTCAGCTGCTATAAAGTAGATATAACCCCATTCCAAGAAGTGCGATGGGATGGACCAGGCAAAAAAGGGATGAAAAACTGCGACATCTACTACGGGAACTGCTACAAGGAGAACAAACAGCGCTTATTCGGGTGCGGATGCGTTATACGAGGAAGACTCCTACAAAAAGTCTTAAGCTTTCGGAATGTAAGCGAACGCCTCATAACAATCCGGATCAAAGCTAAATTTGGAAACATTAACTTGATATACGCTCACGCCCGAAACGATGAAAAGGACGATCGACTTAAAGAAGACAGAACCTACATATGCCCAACGTCCCTGCTACGAGACAAAAATATTTCTAGGACTTTTTAATGCAAACCTGGGGAAAGAGGACATATTTGAGTCGATCAAGGGAAAATATAGCCTACACGACTTACTTACTTACTTAACGGGCGCTACAGTTCGGGGTGAACCTGGGCCTCAACCAACATGCCCCTCCACCTAGCACGATCTTTCGCTAGTCTTTTCCAATGCCGCACGCCCAGTTGGTTGAGGTCCCCTTCCACCTGTGCGCGCCACCTCAGGTGCGGCCGTCCTCTATTTCTTCGTCCCTCGGGGTTGGATTCAAAGACTCTACGGGCTGGAGCTGTGGTGTCCATTCGCTCTACATGGCCTAACCATCTTAGGCGTTGGATCCGTAGACGCCTGACCAGACTCATGTCGCTGTACAACCCGTACAGTTCGTGATTGAATCTTCTCCTCCAACCCTCCTATGTGTTTATGGGACCGAAAATCGAGCGCAGAATCTTTCTCTCGAAACGACCAAGGATTTCCTCATCCGCTTTAGATAAAGTCCATGTTTCTGCGCCGTATAACAGGACCGGGATAATTAAGGTCTTATATAAGGTCAACTTGGTCGTACGAGAGAGGGCTCTACTTCTCAGTTGCCTCTTGAGCCCAAAGAAGCAGCGGTTGGCAAGAGTAATTCTGCGCTTGATTTCGAAACTGGTGTCGTTGTTCCAAGTCACCGCGGAGCCGAGGTATATGAAGTCCTTAACTACCTCGAACTTATATCTGCCAATATGCACGTTCTGTCCAAGACGTCGGTGGTAAATGTCCTTTTTCGATGACAGCAGATATTTAGTCTTGCCTTCATTAACTGCCAAACCAATTTTTGCCGCTTCCATCTCAATACTCGCAAACGCCTCATTGACATCTCGCTGCGATCTACCTATTATGTCAATGTCGTCGGCGTATGCAAGTAGTTGCGAGGATTTGAAATAGATTGTGCCTCTTGTATTGGCCAGTGATTTTCGCACAATCGTTCCTAATATGATGTTGAAGACATCACACGACAGCGCATCGCCCTGTCTAAATCCTTTCTTGACTTCGAAACTATCGGTCAGTTCTGCACCGATTCGGATGGAGCAGCGAGCATTTTCCGGGGTCATCCTGCATAGTCTGATGAGCTTAGCAGGGATGTCAAAAGTAAACATGGCATTATATAGTTCGTCTCTAATTACGCTGTCGTATGAAGTCGACGAATAGATGGTGTGTATCGACTTGAAATTCATTGGTTTTCTCCAGGATCTGCCGTAGTGTGAAGATTTGATCGATGGTGGACTTCCCTGGCCTGAAGCCACACTGATAAGGACCTATCAGCTTGTTTACGAATGGCTTCAGGCGTTCACACAAAACGGCAGCGAAGATCTTGTATGCGACATTAAGGAGACTTATTCCTCTATAGTTGGCGCAGTCCAAGGGATCTCCTTTTTTGTGGATCGGGCAAACAATGCTGAGACTCCATTCCTCGGGCATGCTTTCCTCTGACCATATCTTACAGATGAGCCGATGCATGCTCCTAAACAGCTCACCGTCAGCCGCTTTGAAGAGCTCAGCAGACAGTCCATCTGCGCCAGCAGCTTTATTCGACTTGAGTTTCGACATGGCAATCTCAACTTCGTCGAGGTCAGGGAGACGGAATTCTCTGCGATCTTCGTCGTTTAAAAATGGATCATTCTGCCTGACGGCGGTATGTTGGCTGTCATCGCCGTTATACAGTCTGCAGAAGTGGTTTTTCCAAATTCTCAGCATCGACTGCGATTCTACTACTAGGTGTCCGTTCTCATCCTTACAGGCCTCCGTTCGGGCTTTATAGCCTTGAGACATTCGTTTTATCCGCTGATAAAATCTTCGAACGTCATGCCTGCAATAGCACCTCTCCAAGTTTTCAATCGCCCGCTTCTCGTGCTCTTTCTTTTTTCTCTTGAGAAGCTTACGTTCCTCCCTTCTCTTAAGCTCGTAGAGCTCACGAGCCGCTCTTGTTTTTTTGTGTAGTGAGGCTTTGTATGCCTCCTGCTTTTCCGCATGAATCCTTCTACACTCGTCATCGAACCAGGTGTTTCGTCGTGGTGGAGCTTTAAGGCCCAGCACTTCCATTGCTGTGCTCTTCAGGGCTTGTTTGCACAGGCTCCATTGTTGCTCTACTGACTGAGTGGAGGATTGAGGTGTATCGGAGAGCTTAGGGGAGACGCGGTTGGCAAAAGCACTGGCGATCCCCGGCGATAGTAGCTTTCCGACGTCATAGCTTGGTGTTCTAACTCTACTCCGCGGTGTTCGTTTTATGCGCTGACGTATCTTGGCTACTACAAGATAGTGGTCTGAATCGATGTTCGTTCCTCGGAAAGTGCGAACATCAAGAATAGTGGAGGAGTGTCTGACGTCAATCGCGATGTGGTCAATCTGGTTGGTGACTGATTGATCTGGCGACCGCCAGGGGCCTTTGTGTATATCGAGGTGGGAAAATCGTGTGCTGGCTACAAGAAGATTTCGCCCCGTGGCAAGGTCGATCAGCCTATGTCCGTTATCGGATGTGGTGTCATGTAGGCTGTGTTTGCCGATGACCCGCTCAAAGATGCTTTCTTTACCCAGCTTAGCGTTAAAATCTCCTAGTATGATTTTGGTATCATAGCTGGGGCATTTGGTATATGTTCTGTCTAGGAGATCAAAGAAATCATCTTTGATTGAGTCATCCTTGTCTTCCGTGGGGGCATGGACGCATATGAGGCTGATGTTACAGAAATTTGCCTTAATGCGGATCGTTATGAGGCGTTCACTCACATACTGGAAACTTAGGACTTTATGTCTTAGTCCACCTCTAACAACAAACCCGCATCCAAATAGTCTCTGTCCTCTCTCCCTATAGCAGTCACCGTAGTAAATGTCGCAGTTTTTCATCCGCTTTTTACCCGGTCCATTCCATCGCATTTCCTGGATGGCGGTTATGTCCGCTTTATAGCGGTCTAGGGCGTCCGCAAGTTGTTCGGCCGCACGTGGTCTGTTTAGGGACCTAACATTCCACGTACAGAACCGAAGGTCCTTGTTTGTTTTTTGTTTTCTTATAGGGTCGTCAACATAGATCCGTTCCGTTTTATTATCCGAGGCTGTTTTTTGTTTCTGAGCAATTAGTGGTTTTACGGTTATGGTTCGCTAGACCATAGCCCAACCGACACTGATCCTGTTTGGTGGCGCAGGATACTCGCCATTCGGCCTCTTCCGTCAGTAATTTCCCTTTTAAGGAAATTTCCAGATGGCACCACGAGGAAGTGGGAATAGGACCTGACTAGCAGAGCTTCAAGATGTTCGGCTGCAGAGGCTCCTACTCGCTTTTTGTCGGGCCAGCTTCCGTCGGCAGATGCTACCCCTACGAGGCCTTTGCTAGTCCTTCACCATCCGTTCGACTAATAAACTCTTGGCAAATATCCCGTCGGTGCCTGGCGATTTAAAGGCATCAAAGGTTGGTTTCAGTCGTTACCACGCGCGGCGTAATATACCAGCATGGAGTACAATGGACCAGTATAGCAGAAGCTTCAGCAAAAAAAAAAAAAAAAACATGTACCAGCTACGGCGAGTTGTTTTCGTCGTTTCAGCTGCAGTTTTCCTTGAAGAAGTGTACAACGAGCCGATGGCGATCTGATTTCCCGAGAAATGAGTTTGAAGCAGTAGATTAAGAGTTTCCACTTTAGACTCAATAAAGTACCATCAGACTTTCTGAGTGCATCCAGCTTTGTCGATTTTCTCCGTTTGGGATCTTTGACCAACTTGCTAGTCGCACTCAGAGATTTGATCTCTCCGCAGAAGGTCTTATAAGACATGTTAGATATAGAAGGGGGTTTTAACAAACGAATCGATTCAAGAATCCCTCATCACGGCAGGTATAGAGTGTTGTGTTATTAGGATCATTTAGGCCCATATAGGAAGTTTCTAAGCGTCGACAAGCGATTCATGCGGATACAAGCGTTCTCACCTAGCCTCTGTCAACGAACTCTTATTCTGACCTCCTCATGGTTAAACTTGGGAGCCTAGTACCTTCGACCGAAGATTGAGCCGACCCTCGTGGGAAGTCGTTGGCTAGTACTTACTTGTCAGGCCAGCGATCCATGGAGGATCTGAGCCTGAGCTATAGCTGCCTTCCATCTTGACGGTCCCGGGCACGCTGCTCCCAGTTGTCAAGACCAAGATGTCTTACATCCGCGATTACTTGGTCTTTATACCGGAGGTTCGGTCTTCCTCTTCTTCTCGAACCAGGAGGCTCGGAGTCGAAGACCCTCTTAGCTGGAGCGTTGATGTCCATGCGCTCGATGTGGCCGAGCCAGTGTAGTCGACGGATCCTTGCCTTCCGGACTACATCCACATCTTGGTACAGCTCGTAGAGTTCGCGGTTGTGTCATCTTCTCCATTCACCTTCCTCACAGACAGGACCAAATATCCGGCGCAGAATTTTTCTCTCGAAAGAACCCAAAATCTGCTCCGCTGTCCTGCTTATCGTCCAGCTTTCGGCTCCGTACAGCAAGACTGGCAGAATGAGCGTTTTGTAAAGCATGACTTTGGTCTTTCGAGTGAGGAGTTTTGACCCCAGTTGTTTGGACAAGCCGAAGTAGCAGCGGTTGCCAAGGGCGATTCTATGCCGGATCTCCACTGTGGTGTCATTTGTGGAATTTACTTTTACGCCGAGGTAGACAAACTGCTTAACTACCTCGAAACTGTAGCTGTCAATTGTTATATTTTGTCCCATGTGGTGAGCGATGGATTGGTTCTTGCTTGACAGCATATATTTCGTTTTGTCCTCATTGATCTTAAGACCAACTCGTTTCGCCTGTTCCTCAATCGCCGTGAATGCTTCCACAATGCCCCGGCGAGAACACGCGATGATGTCGATATCAACCGCGTATTCTAGCAGCTGGATGGACTTGTAAAAGATAATGCCTTTCCTGTTGACGCCTGCCCGTCGCACTATCTGCTCCAGCACCAGGTTGAAGAAGTCCCATGACAGCGCATCTCCTTGCCGAAATCCGGTGCATGTTTCGAATGGTTCCGAGGTCCTAGAACCGAGTTGCACGGTGCATCGCGTGTTTTTTAGCGTGGCGCGACACAACTGGATCAGTTTTACCGGGATCCCGAATTCGGCCATCGCACCAAACAGTTCTTCACGATGAATGCTGTCGTACGCGGCTTTGAAATCGATGAAAAGAAGGTGTGTATCGATTCGAAACTCGTTGGTCTTTTCCAGGATTTGTCGAAGTGTGAAAATTTGGTTTATAGTCGATTTGCCGGGTCGGAAGCCGCACTGGTAGCTGCCGATTAGTGCGGTGCAAAATGGCTTTAGACGTTCATAAAATACGCTGGACAGGATCTTGTATGCGACATTGAGCAGGGATATACCTCTGTAGTTCCTGCAAGAGGTAGGATCGCCTTTTTTGTGGTTGCTGGAAATGCTGCCTAAATACATTCACTATTCCCTGCGGGTCGGTGACAAGATTACCCTCGCAGTTTCGAAGAGCCCTTTTTGAAGCCTCCTGCAAGGCCTTTGGCTTTCTTGTAAAAGGCTCGTATTTTATGTTTATCCCTACACTCCTCGATATTCTTCAGCTGGGAGGCTGCGAAGATTCTTTTCTTTTGTCGCAGTAGTTTTTTCTCCTCCCTTCTTCTGGCTCGGTACTCTTCTTGCGCTGCCCTGGTTTTCCTCTGCAGCGCCTTTTGGTACGCCTCGTCGGTTGCTGCCTTTTTCTGCTCACACTCGCCATCATACCACGGGTTTCTTGTCGGGGGTGGTAGGTATCCTAAGGTGGTTTCGGCTACTTCCTGAATGGCTGAGCGGCAATGCAGCCACATATTATTGGCATTTGTGTTCCACGTACGCATACCGTAGAGTCTTTCGCTCAGCTGCTCCCTGTAGACTCTGGCAACCTCCGGTGTGCTCAGGCGCCCAATGTCGAACCTCCTCCTGATGGGCTGGTGCAGTTTTCTGACATTTGACAGTCGAGCTCTGAATCTTGCTGCTACGAGGAAGTGGTCAGAGTCGACGTTTGCCCCTCTGAATAATGCGGATCACAGCCAGGCGATCACTTATAGGTTTAAAGTCGATGACCTTCGACCTTAACCGCTTTCCTACGACAAATCCGCATCCCAGTAAGTGCAACCTTTTGTGACAGCTGTAATAAATGTCGCAATTTTTCTTCCTAATCATACCGTTTCCTATCCAGCGTATTTCCTGGGCCGCAGTAATATCCGCCTTGTACTGCGTGAGGATTCCTTCTAGTTTATGAGCAGCTCCGGGAGTGTACAGGGTTCTGACATTCCAGGAGCATACTCGCAAATCGTGTTCCTTTTTCGTGCATTGTCGTCGTCGAGTATCCGTCCGTGTATCCAAGGCATCTTGCTCATTCATAACTTTGGATTTTTTTACGTGGGCGGATTGTTAGCCCGCCGCACAACCGCCATTCTGGTCGGGGTTTTTTTTCGCTGGATACGTTTGTTCACCTCCCAACGGTTGTTGAAGAGGCTATCCAGAGGGCGCCGCGAGGAGGCCGTATGTCAACTTGACCCGGGCATTTAAACATGGATCGTTGCTGGCATCTCGCCAGGTTGAGAGCAATCAACAACTTTACCCTGTATGTCCGAGCCCATGCCCTCCATCCGTTGGGTAGTGCTAACGAGAAAAGAGATGTGTTAGTGTAAGTCGGCTCCAGGGCTTAGCTCTTCTTCAGGACGGCAGCGGACGAGCTAATCCAATCCAACCAGGACCCACCTGGACAAACCCCTTTTTCGGAGCTGCTCGAACATACTTCGTTGTATAGGTCCAAAAAGAGATATCTAAGGTGAGATCAGATCTCCGTAGGTCCCTTTCAACTATGGGAAAAATAAATCACACGCAACATGGGTGATTGAGAGAAGCTTGGTTCTGGTCCTTATTGGCTGTAAAGCCGGCAAAAGAAGAAATTTATTTCTTTCAGAACTCAACTCGTTTCACCTCTGCCAAAACGGCAGTCAATTGATTGTGAGATTCTATGCATTCATCCTTTAGTCTGGACATGGCACCGAACGAATTTGCTAGCGAGCAATTCATTGAAAACAAGTGTTCTTGTCCTTTGCCAACAAGAACCAGAGCTTCTACGAGAGAGGCGTAGTGGAATTACTTTCGTAATGGCAACAAGCTACCGAACGATGCGTCACATATTTGACGGAAATCGAGCCCTTCTAAGTCCTGAAGTAGACAAGTAGACATTCCACTAGGTCAGCCCGTTTGAATGCTCCAGAATAGTACTTTTGAAATGTTGACTTCTTCTTCCAATTACCAGAAACAGCTTCCAATAGTGTATGGTGTGATGTGCATGGATGTCATGTTGAAGTCAATGAAGCGTAATGCAAACAACAGATTCCGATCATCAAGAAGTGAGACTGAATGCTGAATGTACTCAACCACAGAGTATAGTTAGCAATATCCACAATGGTCCCCTCACCCAGACCGAATAATCAAATCAAAATATTTCTGTTGCACATCATGGAATGCGTCCCATGGAATTGGCACTTGGACGCGACCGGGGAGGTGGGACGGAGAAATGTTAATCATCGTTCATTACTTGAGGTTTTCGTTGAGGGAAACATTTTTATCCATGGGCATGAGCAGCTTTGAGAGCCATCATTACTATTTCGCCCTGTTGGAGCCATCGGTGGAAGGAATGAAATCGATGAAGGAAATTACAAACTTGCTGAAGCCACTTATCACCTCGTGTAATTTATCTGCCCCTTGTTGGCTTCGATTTGCACAGATTGAATGGTATCTGCACGAGTAATGCTTACGATATTTGTAGAATGTTGGTCGACTGGGCTTGGGCTTAGGTTTGGGTTTTGGATTTTCGGACACGACATGGCTAAGAGGCAAGCTACTTAATAGTATGGTGGGCAATGCAAGATTACATCGCCGTGTTGAACTTACGACATTGGTTGGGATGCTGGATCGTGTTCTGAAGTGGATAGTATTATTATTATATTGGTAAATCAGAATGCGATGAATAGTGATCGGCTTTAAAGAAGTGTGAGGAAATGTCCTTTATGTCATTGTTGTTTAAATATCAAATGTAAGAGACGCTCTACAACTGTTCGAACGAATTCAAAGTCGACCGATTTCATTGAGTGCCGAACAATTTTTTTCATAAGAGAACTATGACTGGGTCTGAGTGTGATGGGGAAACACGAATAACTAAAAGCTCCCATTAAAACTTTAAATTAAATCTGGAATTCAAGTTTGTAAATTTCTAGTTTATGTAATTTCTTTTAATAAAAGTGCGGTCAGTGCAGTTCAAAAGTCGATAGACATGACCTGAAAATTCAATGTTCTAATTGCAAAGTGTTTATTCACGCTAAGTGTGCGAAGCTAGAGAGAAAGGAGATAGAGTATTTGGAGAAAAACAGCCAAAGCTTCAAGTGTGGTAGCTGCGTCGCTCAGAGAAGGAAATCAATTCTAGCTGATGCCCCCATACCCATAAATTCAACTGCAGACATCATCTCCTAAATTTCAACTCCTTCAAGTTCTGGTGTCGACAACAACAATTCTACGAGCGTATTGTCAGCAACTAAGGGACCAGCTGCTTCGATCTCTTTGACGTCACCAAAGTGTGAGAAACTGTAACACTTCAAACGATGGTCTCGCCAGAATAAGTTCTCTTGAAGAAACTAACGCGTCTCTTAACAATAAGGTAATAAGGAGGGCATGGGCTCGGACATACAGGGTAAAGTTGTTGATTGCTCTCAACCTGGCGAGATGCCAGCAACGATCCCTGTTTAAATGCCCGGGTCAAGTTGACATACGGCCTCCTCGCGGCGCCCTCTGGATAGCCTCTTCAACATCCGTTGGGAGGTGAACAAAGGTATGCAGCGAAAAAAAACCCCGACCAGAATGGCGGTTGTGCGGCGGGCTAACAATCCGCCCACGTAAAAAAAAACCTAAAGTTATGAATGAGCAAGATGCCTCGGATACACGGACGGATACTCGACGACGACAACGCACGAAAAAGGAACACGATTTGCGAGTATGCTCCTGGAATGTCAGAACCCTGTACACTCCCGGAGCTGCTCATAAACTAGAAGGAATCCTCACGCAATACAAGGCGGATATTACTGCGGTCCAGGAAATACGCTGGATAGGAAACGGTATGATTAGGAAGAAAAATTGCGACATTTATTACAGCTGTCACAAAAGGTTGCACTTACTGGGATGCGGATTTGTCGTAGGAAAGCGGTTAAGGTCGAAGGTCATCGACTTTAAACCTATAAGTGATCGCCGGGCTGTGATCCGCATCATTCAGAGGGGCAAACGTCGACTCTGACCACTTCCTCGTAGCAGCAAGATTCAGAGCTCGACTGTCCAATGTCAGAAAACCGCACCAGCCCATCAGGAGGAGGTTCGACATTGGGCGCCTGAGCACACTGGAGGTTGCCAGAGTCTACAGGGAGCAGCTGAGCGAAAGACTCTACGGTATGCGTACGTGGAACACAAATGCCAATAATATGTGGCTGCATTGCCGCTCAGCCATTCAGGAAGTAGCCGAAACCACCTTAGGATACCTACCACCCCCGACAAGAAACCCGTGGTATGATGGCGAGTGTGAGCAGAAAAAGGCAGCAACCGACGAGGCGTACCAAAAGGCGCTGCAGAGGAAAACCAGGGCAGCGCAAGAAGAGTGCCGAGCCAGAAGAAGAGAGGAGAAGAAACTGCTGCGACAAAAGAAAAGAATCTTCGCAGCCTCCCAGCTCAAGGATATCGAGGAGTCTAGGGATAAACATAAAATACGAGCCTTTTACAAGAAAGCCAAAGGCCTTGCAGGAGGCTTCAAAAAGGGCACCCTGGCTCTTCGAAACTGCGAGGGTAATCTTGTCACCGACCCGCAGGGAATAGTGGATGTATTTAAGCAGCACTTCCAGCAGCTGCTTAACGAGCATGACCAAGAGAGAGTGGTAGGGACCGAGGAAATCCCAACTCCAGCCGCTGAAGTAGTCCTCCCACCCAGCATAGAAGAAGTCGGCACAGCTATTCAGAAGCTGAAGAACAACAAGGCCGCAGGCTCAGATGGCTTGCCATCAGAGCTCTTCAAGGCTGGCGGCGATGTTCTGGTAGGGAGCATGCACCAGATCATCTGCAGAATTTGGGAAGATGAGAGCATGCCCGACGACTGGAATACCAGCTCTATATGCCCCATCCACAAAAAAGGCGATCCTACCTCTTGCAAGAACTATAGAGGTATATCCCTGCTCAATGTCGCATACAAGATCCTGTCCAGCGTATTGTGTGAACGTCTAAAACCAGTTTGCACCGCACTAATCGGCAGCTACCAGTGCGGCTTCCGGCCCGGCAAATCAACTTAAGACCAAATTTTCACACTTCGACAAATCCTGGAAAAGACCAACGAGTTTCAAATCGATACACCCCAGCTTTTCAACGATTTCAAAGCCGCATACGACAGCATTCATCGTGAAGCACTGTTTGGGGCGATGGCCGAATTCGGGATCTCGGGAAAACTGATCCAGTTGTGTCGCGCCACGCTAAAAAACACGCGATGCACCGTGCAACTCGGTTCTAGGACCTCGGAACCATTCGAAACATGCACCGGATTTCGGCAAGGAGATGCGTTGTCATGTGACTTCTTCAACCTGGTGCTAGAGCAGATAGTGCGACGGGCAGGCGTCAACAGGGAAGGCACTATCTTTCACAAGTCCATCCAGCTGCTAGGATACGCGGATGATATCGACATCATCGCGTGTTCTCGCCGTGGCATTGTGGAAGCATTCACGGCGATTGAAGAACAGGCGAAACGAGTTGGTCTTAAGATCAATGAGGATAAAACGAAATACATGCTGTCAAGCAAAAACCAATCCGTCGCTCACCACCTGGGACAAAATATAACAATTGACAGCTACAATTTCGAGGTAGTTAAGGAGTTTGTCTACCTCGGGGCAAACGTAAATTCCACAAATGACACCACAGTGGAGATCCGGCGTAGAATCGCTCTTGGCAACCGCTGCTACTTCGGCTTGTCCAAACAACTGGGGTCTAAACTCCTCACTCGAAAGACCAAAGTCATGCTTTACAAAACGCTAATTCTGCCAGTCTTGCTGTACGGAGCCGAAAGCTGGACGATAAGCAGGACAGCGGAGCTGATTTTGGGTTCTTTCGAAAGAAAAATTCTGCGCCGGATATTTGGTCTTGTCTGTGAGGAAGGTGAATGGAGACGAAGACACAACCGCGAACTCTACGAGCTGTACCAAGATGTGGATGTAGTCCGGAAGGCAAGGACCCGTCGACTACACTGGCTCGGCCACATCGAGCGCATGGACATCAACGCTCCAGCTAAGAGGGTCTTCGACTCCGAGCCTCCTGGTTCGAGAAGAAGAGGAAGACCGAACCTCCGGTATAAAGACCAAGTAATCGCGGATGTAAGACATCTTGGTCTTGACAACTGGAAGCAGCGTGCCCGGGACCGTCAAGGATGGAAGGCAGCTATAGCTCAGGCTCAGATCCTCCATGGATCGCAGGCCTGATAAGTAAGTAAGTTAAAAAAAAAAAAAAAAAACTTGAAAATTCGATCGGTTCCTCTCGAATTCTACTAGGACAACCAAACCTAGAGAGAAGAGAGCTGACATCTGCACGGACTGCACTCCGTTCAGGTTGTGTGACAAACATCATATGAGTATAACTCTTTAACCCCTGCGCGAACTATAACAACAAAAAAAAAAAAAGGAAAAATCAAAATGAATGGGCGAAAGGCGATGGAGAAAAGGCTGAAGTTTTTGCTGAATATTTTGCTGACAACCGCCAGCGTGAGCTACGCCTTCCGAACTGGAATATATCATAAAATTCCTTAAGCCAAATAAAGTACCAGGGTACGACTGTAAAATTTGCCGAGAAATGCTCTACTCAAACTTCTATATCTTGTTAACGCAGACCTTAGGTTAGAATACGTACCGAGTTATTGGAAAGTCGTAGAAGTTATTATGGTCCTAAAGCCCGGAAAACCACCGACGCCCAATATCGTTGCTGCCGATAGTTCTAAAGTCTTCGAAAGGATCATAATCAATCTCTGGAAGCCGATCATCGAAGAAAAGCGTCTTTTGCCAGGTCATCAGTTTGATTTCAGATGCAAGCATTTCACGTTAGGCCAAGTGCATCGAATAACCAATAGGGTCGAGTGTATTTCTTGCAGTCTCCCAAGCCTCTGACAAAGTGTGGTTTTCCCCGACTCTTTCGTGAGCGAATACTCAAATTACTGCTGGCGTTCCTCAAGGAAGCATACTTGGTCCGCTGCTTTACCTGCTGTTTTTTTTTTCAAGAGTTTATATACTCTTATAATCTAACCACACAATCTGAACGGAGTGCAGTGGTTTTGGGTCGTGTATGTTCGTTCACTACTCTCAGGGATAGTTTGTCTTAGATAGGACGAGAGCCGACCAAATTTCGTGTTGGTCATAGTTCTCAGTAATTCGTTAATGGCCTTTTTTGGTGTTACCATTGCATACGACGAAGATGAATTTCGATTGACTGGAGGCAAGGTTGGCTGCCTGGGGGATAGATTGGCTGGCTGGTGATATGGTAAGCTGGCTATTGGTAAGGTTGGCTGGCTAGTGGCCAGGTTGGTTGACTAGCGACCAGGTTAGCCCAGTGTAGTCAGGGTGGCTGGCTGGTGGCCAGGATGGTTGGCTTGTCTCCCGGTTTTCCGGCTGGTGGCCAGGTTAGTTGGTTGGTAACCAGGTTAGCTGACTGGTGGCCAGCTTGGCTTGGGAGGTAGCCAGGTTGGCTGGCTCTTGCAAAGGTTGGCTGGATTGTGGTCAGTCTGGCTGACTGGTGGCCAGATTGGCTACCTGGTGGCCAGATTGGCTACCTGGTGGCCAAGTTGGCTGTTTGGTGGCCAGGCTGGCTGGATAGAGGCCAGATTGGCTGTTAGTGGCCGGGCTGGCTGTGTGGTGTCTAGGTTGGCTGGCTGGTTACAAGGTTTGCTGCTTGGTGGCCAGGTTGGCTGGATGGTGGCCAGATTGGCTGGTTAGTGGCCGGGCTGGCTGGGTGGAGTCTAGGTTGGCTGGCTGGTTACAAAGTTGGCTGCTTGGTGGCCAGGTTGGCTGGATGGTGGCCAGCTTGTCTGTCTGATGGCCAGATTGGCTGTCTAGCGGCCAGGCTGACTGGCTAGAGGCCAGATTGGTTGGTTAGTGGCCGGGCTGGTTGGGTGGAGTCTAGGTTGGCTGACTGGTTACAAGGCTGGCTGCTTGGTGGCCAGGTTGGCTGGATGGTGGCCAGGTTAACCGGCTGATGGCCGGGTTGGCTGGCTGATAGCCAGGTAAGCCGGCTTGTGGCCAAGTTGGCTGGCTCTTAGCCGGACCTGCTGGCTAGAGACGGGGTTGGCTGCCTGGCTTCAGGTTGGCCGTCTGATAATCAGGTTAGCTGGCTGGTGGTCAGGTTGGCTGGCTGGAGTCCACATTGTTGGCTTGCTGGCTGTCTAGTGGTCGGGCTGGCTGGTTGGTGCCCAGGTTAGCTAGCTGGTTTCCATATTGGCTGGCTGGTGGCCAAGCATAGAAACGATAATGCTTTCAAATACTTGCATTATTGCCTTTTCTTAATATTGATGGCTTGCTCCTCTAAATACTTTATTGGTTTGTCTTTACTGGCATCCTTACGTCGTCCTAGTAAAGGACTTATTTTTTTTTTAAGGTTTGGTTTTTAAACTGGCAGCACTGTCTCCACGGGATGTTTATTTGATAGCTGGAACCTGAACGGAGTGCAGTGGTTGGGGTCGTTGATGTTCGTTCACTACTTTCAGGGATGGTTGGTATTGCATACGCAGAGGATGAATTTCGGTTGACCATATACTGTGAGCGTTATGCCTGCAGCAGTACGTCTGGTCACTTTACATTCACAGCTGCTTTGCATACTTTTTGTCCGTATAGGAATTACTTTTTCTTGGCTATGCAGCGAATTTGAATCATAAACCTTCCGCTCGGCGGTCGATGATGTTAACCACTGCACCACGGCCACCCCCATTTGGCCATTTTACGACGAGTATTGCGACAGTAATGGACGCCGTGGCGCTGTGGTTAGTGTGTTGGACTCTGGCGAACGATGAGCGAGTTCGTATCCCAATAACACCAACGCTATCGAATGTCTATTTCGCGACGTTCCTCCTCGGCGGGGTACTGGCAAAACCCCCCGTAGTAAACTTGCCATAAAAAAGCCTCTCGACTCACGCCATTCGGAATCGGCATTAAACTGTAGGTCCCGTAACGTGGTGCTTTCAATACGATCCAGAAACTAAATGTCGAAGTGCAGAATGGAAGCACGCGGATAAACCCAATCCAAAATCAGACACTTTTGATTGATTTTTCGATCAAACATCCTCACTATTCATCACTCACTGTAAAATGCATTTGTCGACGAAAGGAAAACCTTAAATCGACGTGGACAACATTCAATAGGCTTGTACCGACAATTTCTAGGAAACCTCTACTTACCCACTTATTTAGGTTTCGCTACAGCCCGGTGTGAACCCGGGCCTCAACCAAAACACACCTCTCCAGCTGGCACGGTATTTTGATAGCTGTTTCCAGCGACGCACCCTTCCATCTGTGTGCGCTACCTTAGATCCGGTCGTCCTCTGCTGCGTCGTCCCTCGGGGTTGGACTCAAAGACTTTTCGGGCCGGAGCTGTGTCTTCCATTCGCAATACATGGCCTAGCCATCTTAGACGTTGGATCCGCAGACGTCGTACCAGACCAATGTCGCTGTACAACTCGTATCGTTCGTCGTTGTATCTTCTCCTCCACTCCCCGTTTATACATACGGGACCATAGACTGAACGCAGAATTTTCCTCCCGTAACCACCTAGGGCCTCTTCATCCGCTTTCGTTAAAGTCCAGGCCTCTGCAACATAGAGGAAGACCGGGATGTTTAAGGTTTAGTACAGACCAACTTTGGGCTTTCGAGAGGGGGCTCTACTTGTCAATTGCCTCTTGAGCCCAAAGAAGCAGCGGTCGGTAAGAGTAATTCTGCGTTTGATCTCAACGCTGGTGTTATTGTCGTTGGTCACTAGTGAGCCAAGGTAGACGAAGTCCTTGACCACTTCGAATCTGTAGCTACCAATTGTGGCATTCTGGCCCAGACCTCGGTGTTGCCCGTCTTTTTGGTTGACAGCATATATTTCGTTTTACCCTCGTTAAACGAAAGACCCATTTTAGCCGCTTCTGCTTCAATGCTTTCGAACGCTTCATTGACGTCCCGCTGTGTTCGTCCAATTACATCAATGTCATCCCCGTACACAAGCGGTCGCGCAGAGTTGAAATAGATCGTACCTCTTGTGTTGGCCAGTGAGTCTCGTATGATCTTTTCAAGCACGATGTTGAAGAAATTACATGTCACCTCGTCACATTGTCTAAATCCTTTTTTAACATCAAATGTCTCGGTTATTACGTTACCGACCTTAATGGAGCAGCGAGAGTTCTCCACTGTCATTGTGCACAATCTGTCGAGTTTGGCAGGAGTGTCAAAACTAGACATGGCGCTGTATGGCTCGTCTCTATGCACACTGTCATATGCGGCGTTGAAATCCACGAAAAGGTGATGGGTGTCGATTTGGTGTTCTTGGGTCTTCTCCAAGATCTGCGTGAATATCTGGTCTATTGTGGACTTACCTGGCCTGAAACCACACAGATAAGAACCTACGAGATTATCCACAAATGGTTTCAGGCGTTCACACAGTACGGCAGAGAAGATATGATAAGCGATGTTAATGAGACTTATTCCCCTGGAGTTGGTTCAGTTATTTGTATGTAAGTGTCTCCTTTCCTGGGAACCGAGCAAACGATTCTGAGATTCCAATCGTCGGGCGTGTTTTCCTTCGACCATATTTTACAGATGAGCTGGTGCATGCGGCCTGTCAGTTCATCTCCAGCCGCTTTAAATAGCTCGGCAGACAGCCTGTCTTCGCTCGCCGCCTTATCGTTCTTGAGCTTTGAAATTATTAGCTTAATTTCATCTAGGTCGGCTGGACGAAATTCTCCTGCATCTTCGTCCGTTGCGAATGGATCATGAGTTAGACAGCGGCATTAGATCTTTCATCGCCGTTAAACAGTCTACAGAAGTGTTCCTTTAATATTCTCAGCATCGACCGTGGCTCTGCTACTAATTGTCCGTCTTCATCTCTACAGACTTCCGCTCTGGCTTTATAGCCTTGGTATGTTCGTTTTACTTTTTCGTAAAACTTGCGAGCATCACTCCTGTGATGGCATCTCTTCATCTCCTGGATCTCACGCTTTTCATGTTGTCTTTTTTTCTTCCTTAAAAGCGTATGTTCCTCTCTCCGTTTCTGCTTGTAGTGTTCACGAGTGGCTCTCGTCCGTCTATGTAGCATGACTTTGTAGGCGTTTTGCTTTGCTGCATGGGCTTGCCAGCATTGTTCGTCAAACCAGAGGTTTTTAGCTCCGACTGTTGTTCTGTGGGTTGCTCCGGTGTCATTGGAGCTCCTGCTATTTAAGCTTTCGTTGTCCAGCTCGACTCCGTGGCGTCCTTGTTATCTTCATTCGTACCTTGGCTACAACAAGGTTGTGATCGGAGTCGATGTTTGCTCCTTGGAAGGTTCGTACTTCTAGGATACTGGAGGAGTATCGGGCATCGATCGCAACGTGATCAATCTGACTGGTGGTAGACTGATCAGGTGATCGCCAGTTCCCTTTGTGAATATTGAGATGCCGGAATCGTGTGCTAGCCAGAAGGAGATTGTGCCTTGCCAGGAAGTCGAGTAGCCGATGTCCGTTTTCGGACATTTTCATTCATTTTTTTCATTTCATTTTTTCATTCATTTATTTTTTCATTAATTATTCATTTCAATTTACAATATTATTTTAGACAGCTCAAATCCAGTAATTAAAACTCAATAGCAAAATAAGGTAAGGTAACGGAAGATAAGAGCTAAATACATAAATATATATAACATTTAGAACATAGAAAATAAAGATACATTCTGTAGTATAAGAACAAGTGTCGAATGTAGTATATAAGCAATTTAAAGCAAAAAAAATAACAGTAACGGAGTAATAATGTTAAGCGGAGTGGTCGACGAAAGGAAAATATGAACATACATCTAAAAGTCACGAGAAGTAATTAATTTTAAACTATACGACTAGTAAGGAAGTTTATGTCGTTTAAATCAAAGTTAAAAAGCCAAGTTTTAACCTTTTTACAGTAAGTATAAACACTGTTGATACATCTTGTCTCAGGCGGCAGTTTATTGTACAATCTGGGGGCAACTGTTGAGTAGAAGTTCGAATAATGATGAGTTTTGAATGAGGTGACTACAGCTAACTGTGCACTGCAACTGCGGAGGGGGGGATAGGTTGGGCGTCTGTCATTAGTGTAACCACTCCTCACAAAAAATACTTTAAGTACTTTATAAAAGTACAGATGTTTAAGAGGGAGTATCTTAGAATTGACGAAAAGTGGAAAACTACTTTCAAACCGCCTCTTTCTCCATATTATTCTAAGTATGTGTTTTTGCACAACAAGTAAGGGTTGTATTTTATTCAAATGAGTACCACCCCAACAAACTATGCCATACTGTATTTTTGATTGTACTAGTCCAAAGTATATAGTTTCCAACAGCTTTTGTGAGCAGAAGAGCCTCAGACGATAAATAATTCTTGTAGTTTTAAGTAAATACTGTTTCAGATTAGCAGTATGAGCATACCAGTTCAATTTGCTATCTATTTCAAGTCCAAGATATTTAAAAAGCTCCGTTCTTACTATATGAAAGCATTGAGGTGAACATCCTATGTTGCAATTATATAAGGTGAAGTCAGAGCTTACGTTGCAGGTGTCTGGACTAAGTAATAAGTGTTGGCAACAAGCACTATGAAGAACCAAGGAAGGATAGTTAACAGAGATACTCGATAGATTAAAGAACATAATCTTAGTTTTATCACTCATCACTAATTTGTGCATAAGAAACCAATGCCTGAGTTGTTCTAGATCATGGTTTATATTAACAATTAAGTCAAGTGGAGAGCTTTCAGAATAAGAGCAGGCGATGTCATCAGCAAACCCTGTACGATAACCCTTAAAGGATATGTTAAAAATTGAGTTTATGTACACCAAAAATAAAATCGAACCGAGTACAGACCCCTGTGGAACACCAATTTTGATGTCTAAAGGTTTGCTGTAACGATCTTCAATCTTTACAACCTGCCTACGATTATTAAGGTAAGACAGAAACCATTGAAGCATGAAACCTCTGAAGCCAATCTTCTCTAGGCTTGATGCCAAGATAGTATGGTCAATAGTATCAAACGCCTTTGTGATGTCAATAAAAAGAGCAGCAGTGCATTTTTTATTATTCAGACTGAGATAGTTGAAGCTACAGAAATCCAAGAGTGCGTCTTCAGTAGACTTTCCAGCCCTAAAACCAAATTGAGCATCACTGAAAAATGAAGAATTTTCAAGAAAGGACACTATTCTGGATTTCATTACTTTTTCGAAAATTTTGGAAAACACTGGAAGAAGTGAAATAGGCCTATAATTATAATATAATATATATAATATATAATATATATATAATATAGGCCTATAATTATAAAATAATATATAATTTAGAACTATCACCCTTTTTTAAAATGGGTATAACATCAGCTGTTTTGAGAGCATCTGGAAAGATACCAGTATATACACTTTTGTTAAAGATGTGAGCTAGAGTATCAACTAAATAAAGTGCGACCTTTTTTATGATGTTAGCAGAACAACAGTCCTTAGTAGATGCATTGGAATTCTTCAACAGATTTATAGTACGATAAATTTCAGAGGATGCAATTGGAACAAAGAAAAAACTGTTATTTTGAGACGGCTCTCTATTAAGACATTCCTGCATACAGTAATCCTCAGTGTTAGCGAAACCAGCATTTAATCGAGTCAGTTGGGCAATATCAGTGAAGTACTGGTTAAACACATTAGGTATTTCAGATGGAGAAACAATTTTGTTATTCTGGTCACGTACACAGTTTAATCTAACAGAGGATGGGGTCTTTTTATTAGTAAGCTCATTCACAATTGACCATTCTTTTTTCAAATTATTTCTAGCTAAATGAAGTTTATTAGTATAATAACTTTCTTTGTATGCGGGAATTTCAGTGGCAATATCTTTACAAAGTCTATCAAATGAGAGTTTAAGGTTTAAGTTATTCGGATTCCTTTTGCATTTAAGACATAGTGAATTTTTTAGTTTAATTTTTCTTAGCAGAGAGTTAGACATCCAAGGTTTAAGTTTTTTACGATTAGACCGCCTTTTAGTTGTAGTGAGGCAGGAATCTATATGACTTTTCAGTCTATTAGAAAATATATTAAAAGCATTTGATGGGTCATTTTCCTGATAAACCTCGCTCCAACTTTCATGTAGCAACATATCATTAAGCCGCACAAAATTTAAAGATGTCATGGTCTGATATGATGAAGGCTTCTTAGTTGATTTCAGATAATCACCACGAACAAATAAACCAGTCATACAATGATCGGAAATCTTAAAATCCGAGATGGAACTAGTGATAGTAAACCGAGAACTGCGATCAAGCCTGCCAAAGATATGATCAATACAGGTTTGTTTAGAGGAAGTAAGTCTGGTGGGTTCGAGGTAACAGGATTCTAATCCATAGCTAGCTAGGAGAGAAATATAGTTAAAGACATTTGACGGCTCAGATAGGATATCTATGTTGATGTCACCCAGTATAAACAATTTTTTTGGACATATTTCAGACAACAAGATGCCCAATTCCTCGATAAATAGATTTATGTCTTTATTCTGTAACCTATAGAAGCAAATAAAAGTAAATTTCCTGGTTTCAATGGCACAAGAAACTTTAACCATATCTGCGCTTAACAAACTACTGCAGGAGCAGTCACATTGCAACTCATCAATTATATAAACCGCCACACCACCAGCTGCATAGGAGTTGTTACACGCAGGAAAGAATTTGTATCCCGGTATAGAATAGAGATCAGATTCAGTATTATAAATCCATATTTCAGATAAAAAAATCAAATCCGGCTTATTAACGAATGACTCTAAGTGTAACAAGAATAAATCAAAGTTTTTAGGAATACTGCGAATATTCTGATGTATGATAAAGAATGCTTTCGATGGTATCTCCGAGTAATAGTAACTTGAGAAAAGGTCTTTATCAAATAAACGTAATTCACCATCGACTTCAGTCTCATTTTCTAGACTTAGAACACTATTTGAAATAATATCAGACATTGAATGTAATTATTGCAATTATTGTTTATAAAGTAATTTCCTCAATGTCTTCCAGAGAATTAATTTTATAAGTCTTTTCCCCTTCTTGTTTTTTCAAAAATATAGCACCATTCTTAACCCACAGAAAGGAAAAGTTGTGATCAGTTTTGAATTTTTTAGCTTTGTTGTAAATAACTCTATTATAATATGTCAAACTGTCATTAATATAAATTGGGTTGAATGGAGATTTAAAACCTAAATCACTAGTACTAAGTTTACATTTCTTCTCCTTCTGTGTAACTTTTTGTTTTAATTCAAGCGTTTTGAATTTAATTCTTAAAATACTACTATTATCAGCTAGTTTAGACGTTGTATTAGGCTTACGGGCGATGTTTTTAACGTAGCAACTCTTTATGTCATCGGCACTAATGTTGACAGCAAGTCCCTTGTTGAGTAAGTTGACAGCTTCATCCAGAGCATTGTTGTTTACGATGTTGGGAATCCCAATGACATCCACACATTTGTTTAGAGACTTTTGATGGAAAAGATTCACTGTGTGTTGAAGATTATTAACTTTGGTTGCTAACAGTTTGTTTTCCTCTTGAAGGGATTGAATACGCTGTAAGGCACTAAGGTTAATTTCTTTTAGTGCAGCGATCTCCTTGAACACATCAGCTTTCAGCGTAGAAATCTCCTTAAGAACACTGTCTAGAGTAGCTACAGCGCAGCCGTTCTCTAACGCACCAAGAGAGTCTCTAGGGTTTGAAGGAGACAAGGCTACTTCCACCGCAGGTTGATGAGCGCGCGTGATTTCATGCACTTGTTTCTCTTTCTGGAGAGCGAGTGACTGTCGCCTCTGATCGTCACATTTAATACAACGATAATTAATACTGTTCTTTTTCATATATTCACAGTCACTCTGTTGTAGCTTAACACACTTTAAGTGGTAGTAAACTCTACACAATGTGCACTGAATTTTAGGATCGACTCTTTCAACTTTTTGTCCACAATTGCAGGGCATATTTAAAAATGAATTATGAATTGATTAGGTACAAAACACTATCACTTTAGGGTACCGAAACACAAGTATTAGCCTTAACGTAGACTGATAAGTAGATACATATAGAGTAGATAGCTTTTACACTCGTATTATTTGTTTTCCTCTGCGATTAGGTCTTGCCACCCGTCTTACACGAACTCCGAACTCGAACTGAGTCGTGTAGGCTATATTATCCTATGTATGGTCACTTTAAACTCATACTCTGTGTGTACAGTTCTGATGTAACACAATAAGTGCATGGAACAGTTGCTGAGAACCATAGCCAACGTGAAAATTCGGTCGGTTCCTCTCCTCCTATCTAGGACAACCACCCTGGAGTGTAGTGAGCAAACATCTACGACCCAAACCACTGCACTCCGTTCAGGTTGCGTGATAGATATTATATGCGATGTAACTCTTGAACCTTTGTCGTTCGGGTCCCTGACCCTATAGCCGTCATCATATAGGGGAACATCTTCAGTTCTTTCGTCAAAAATTCGACGCAACGAACATCTGCTAACGCCATATTGTGTACATTATTATCTTATCCGTATTTTCCCTCGAAAGAGAAGGCAATCATCCAAAAAAAAAATCGAGCAAGATGAGGATATTAGAAATTGGTTATTCAAAATGACTGTAACACAAAAACACCCCATGCCGGCACCATATATTTGCAAAATTCCTCACGCGCAAGAGAGCACAGATCTAATCTAATCTAATCTAATCCAATTTCAAGCCTTTTCCGTGCAACCCTTCCGCATAGGCAAACAATTGGAATACCAATTACGGCGGCTATACAAATCAACCCCCGATCGTCGACTTCCTGTTAATTTAGATATTACATTTCAAGAATATGCACAACAAGTCTACGTCCATGTGCACGCCAGCTCCCCCTCACTTGGATTCCTCAATCCAGGGCAATACCTGTCCAATTATCGTGCAACTAATAGTACCTCAAATACCATCCACAGCACAAATACCTCTTTGGCAGAAATAATTCCAAAGTCACGAACTCCGGAAGCATTGGTTCACTGTTCTCGCATCCATGCCCATCAGCCATCGCACATGCATCCACTGTCCGTCCAATTGAAATACTTAACAACGTTTAGTAGGAATTTGTAGATTATTCATACCGCACATCAAGCGAGTGCACTTACTTGCCTACGTATTATCAGGATACACCTCCTGACAGTTGAATTCCCTTGCATCGAGTAATTTTGCCATTACCCCCCAGGGCGTGGTGCCCAGGCATACCACTGCACGTCCGCGATATGCGAGTATCTACGTTCGCAATCGCTTGCAGAGAAGTGTTAAAAGCACACATGTAAAGCGATGATTTCTTAATTGAACTTTGCTGGCAATTTCACTTGAATTAGCGGTATCCGCCCTGTAAGTACGAGTAAAGGATGTGGAATGAAAATGGACGGTTTTGTTCGATTTTGGCATTTAATTCGTTAATCATTAAATCTAACTAAGATACGAGTGTACAGTTTTCTTTTCTGTTTTGTTGTTGTTATATAAACAAAAGGAACACAAACATTTACAATTACGGTGGACAGATGCAGCTTTTACTACTGCCTCTGCATCTGCTGTCGTTGCTGCTGCTGATGCTGCTGCAGCAAGTAAGATTGTTGAAGGAATTGCTGCTGCTGCTGCTGTTGTTGCTGCTGCTGTTGTTGCTGCTGCTGTTGCTGTTGCAAATGTTGCACAAATTGCTCTTGATGATAATGAAAGTCTCTCTCGTCTGACTCCACATCACTGGAACAATCGTCCATATCAATGATTTCATCCTCTTCCTCGTCAGCCTCCTCAGTCTCCTCTTCGTCGTAGCCACTCTGCGTACTATCGTTTTGCGATCCGTTCTGATCACCCTCATTTTCACTCTTTCGTTCACCGCCCTCCTGCTGCATGCGTTTATGCTTCGTTCGTCGATTTTGAAACCAAACTTTCACCTGAAACGAAACGAAACCAAATTAAGTGACATCCACTTGTACATATGGGCCGGGTAAGTATCAACTTATCTTAGGAGGTGGCACTACTCGTTTAGTTAAAGCACTTCAGGTTCGAGTGCTTACTTTCACACAATCATTCAATTAGCCCACCCATTCGTACGTTCGTAGCAACCCTTTTGTACCCAGCGAATGCTTGCCCCTGAACTAGGGGTGGAAAATTGCTGAAATTTTCCAGCAAATAAAAGACCAATAAATAAGTTTAACGACCATATTCCGCCACCCCTTTAAGTGAGAAATAACAGACAATGAGGAGCAGATGAGGAGGAAGAAAACACACTTGAGAATGGACGGACCCCTGTTATTATATTTTCGTGCCGCTGGGTTAGAGTCGTGTGTCTTCCCCGGCGGAGGTCACATTTTTTCGAGCTAAAAGGGGGTGATAAATGGCTTAATGTTAACTACTGTTAGACATGCAATCAATTTAGCGGGTGAGCCTTTTAACTCCTAGTATGGCTGAATGTTTTTTGATTGCAGGGGGTTGGTGTGAAGGAATCGGTGCTGATTCATTTCTTTGGCTGCACATAATCGCGATTCCTTATAACCATACAAGTAATTTTGAGTTTACACTCTGGATACTGGGCTTAAAAAACAGTTGGGCTTTCGAGCCTCTTCTGGAGGGCATCCTGGCAGTTTAAGTGTCCACCAGTATTGCACTACTAGCATGAAGTCATATACGCTTAGTTTGTTAGTATTCTCTCGTCACTAAGGGAAATACGTTCTGGATGCAATGTGAGCTTGAATATCGTCCTTTAGTACAGAATGAGTATTATGGCTTAACGTGAGCACCTGCCTTTACGGCTTAATCTCACGGTGGGCCTACCCACATTATCGGGACCAAGAAAAGCATTGGTCTTTGCCCAAGAGGCTGAAGGCCGAGGTTTACCAAACACCTCTTGCATCAGACTCCTCTGGGATACCTCGATGCCAAGTGTTCCCGGGATGTTGGGACAACCACAGCCACCATGATGCTAACACAAGGGGGCCCACCTCAACCGACAGGACCGGAATGAGTTTCGGCGAATGAATGTATATTATTTGCTATTTTATCGTTTAACCTGCCGTTAGAGAACTTCCTTGGCACAATGTGCCCCCTCTGTTGCCTTCCTTCGCCCCGGAGGGCGCACCACTTTTTACTTCTTTACTTCTTTCAAAATTGAAACATTCATTCTACCTAGTTCACTCCGGGGGCCTCCTGTCCCCGTGGTACCAGCCAGTTTTACAGCACTTTGGTGAATGCTTCGCGACCGAAGTCACTTCCAGATGAGCTCCTCCAAGAGCTCGAGCCTGTCAACTCCCCTCCGTAAATTCCTTAGTATGCTAGGAATTCAGCACACTCGATTGGGTATTTTTAAATGGACCTCCAGCCCGGCCCATTTCCTTACGTGTTTCAACAATTTTGGCACAATGTGCCCCTCTGTTGCCTTCCTTCGTCGCGGAGGTCTCACTTTTGCTTCTCTCACAACTCTGGATTGAGGCTGTTGTACAACCCCAACTCAGGCCTTGGATTCTAGTCCCCTCTTACAATAGGCATGCCTTACCCCAGGAATATTCTTTCTAGCCCTTACCCGGTGGGCTATACTCGACTGGGTATGAGATGGGCCTCCAGCCCGGCCCACCACCGTATTTGCTGCTTTATTTCGCGTTTGCTACTATATTTCCTTGAACACCTTTAAGGGTACTAACTAAATGGACCAGGCATCCTGGGCTCCCTGATCCATCCTCCGGATTTTAGTCGCCTCTTACGACAGCCATGCCTTACGCCGGGAATATTCAACACCCCTACCCGGTGAGGGGGATTTTAGTCGCCTTTTGCAACTGTTCTGACTGCCAAACCTTTCTGACGTGTATTGCTTTAGTTCTGGGCTTACCCTTACGTTCTTTTCCCACATCTCTTCGTAAACGTATAAACAATATAAACCACCTGCTTTTCCGTGTGTGCTAAACTGTGTTGTGAAACTTTTCTGCTGACCATCACACTTTACCGCTATTTCATAAGTGAATAAACAAACCGCCTCTACCGCCTGCACCTTGTTCCGCGCCTGACCAGTCCACCATCACCAGCTCTCTTACTGGTCCCACTAGCTCCGTCAAGGCCATGGACGATCTTGTCCGCTTCCAACTGGACGCTACCAAGAGCATAAACTCATCGCTGGATGATCTGAGATTGATATTAAGGTCGATATCCGTTGACCGAATCATCGAGGAATTTCATTCCTTTGCCTGCAAATTGGACCCAACTCCTCAAACCACATCTCCTAAAAATGATCTATCCCTTATGGATGAGTTTCAGTGCCTAAGTTCCGCTGTCGACAAAGTGACTTGTCTTGAAAGTTCTCAGCCTTCATCCATCCTGCCTTCCCTTGGACCGACCCCTCCATCGACTACAACATCGGTTCAAGTTCAGACATCACCTTGTCATACCACAGAAGACAAACCACGATCTGCCTCCGGTGCCCCTTTTATCAATCGCTTCGGTACATTTACTTACTTACTTACCTAACGGGCGCTACAGTTCGGGGTGAACCTGGGCCTCAACCAACATGCCTCTCCACCTAGCACGATCTTTCGCCAGTCCTTTTCATTGCCGCACGCCCAGTTGGTTGAGGTCCCCTTCCACCTGTGCGCGCCACCTCAGGTGCGGCCGTCCTCTATTTCTTCGTCCCTCGGGGTTGGATTCAAAGACTCTACGGGCTGGAGCTGTGGTGTCCATTCGCTCTACATGGCCTAACCATCTTAGGCGTTGGATCCGTAGACGCCTGACCAGACTCATGTCGCTGTACAACTCGTACAGTTCGTGATTGAATCTTCTCCTCCAACCCTCCTCTGTGTTTATGGGACCGAAAATCGAACGCAGAATCTTTCTCTCGAAACGACCAAGGATTTCCTCATCCGCTTTAGATAAAGTCCATGTTTCTGCGCCGTATAACAGGACCGGGATAATTAAGGTCTTATATAAGGTCAACTTGGTCGTACGAGAGAGGGCTCTACATCTCAGTTGCCTCTTGAGCCCAAAGAAGCAGCGGTTGGCAAGAGTAATTCTGCGCTTGATTTCGAAACTGGTGTCGTTGTTCCAAGTCACCGCGGAGCCGAGGTATATGAGGTCCTTAACTACCTCGAACTTATATCTGCCAATATGCACGTTCTGTCCAAGACGTCGGTGGTAAATGTCCTTTTTCGATGACAGCAGATATTTAGTCTTGCCTTCAATAACTGCCAAACCAATTTTTGCCGCCTCCATCTCAATACTCGCAAACGCCTCATTGACATCTCGCTGCGATCTACCTATTATGTCAATGTCGTCGGCGTATGCAAGGAGTTGCGAGGATTTGAAATAGATTGTGCCTCTTGTATTGGCCAGTGATTTCTGCACAATCATTTCTAATATGATGTTGAAAAAATCACACGACAGCGCATCGCCCTGCCTAAATCCTTTTTTGACATCAAAACTATCGGTAAAGTGTTCACCGATTCGGATGGAGCAGCGAGCATTCTCCAAAGTCTTCCTGCATAGTCTGACGAGTTTAGCAGGTATGTCAAAGGTAGACATAGCGTTGTATAGCTCGTCTCTAATTACGCTGTCGTATGCGGCTTTGAAGTTGACAAATAGGTGGTGAGTGTCGACTTGAAATTCATTGGTTTTCTCCAGTATCTGCCGTAGTGTGAAGATTTGTTCGATGTTGGACTTCCCTGGCCTGAATCCGCACCTATAATGACCTATCAACTTATTTACAGAAGGCTTCAGGCGTTCACACAAAACGGCAGAGAAGATTTTGTAGGCGATGTTAAGGAGACTTATTCCTCTATAGTTGGCGCAAGCAGAGGGGTCTCCTTTCTTGTGGATCGGGCAAACAATGCTGAGACTCCATTCCTCGGGCATGCTTTCCTCTAACCATATCTTACAGGTGAGCCGGTGCATGCTCCTAACCAGCTCACCGCCAGCCGCTTTGAAGAGCTCAGCAGACAGTCCATCTGCGCCAGCAGCTTTATTCGACTTGAATTTCGACATGGCAATCTCAACTTCGTCGAGGTCAGGGAGACGGAATTCTCTGCGATCTTCGTCGTTAAAAAATGGGTCATTCTGCCTGACGGCGGTATGTTGGCTGGCTGTCATCGCCGTTATACAGTCTGCAGAAGTGGTTTTTCCAAATTCTCAGCATCGACTGCGATTCTACTACTAGGTGTCCGTTCTCATCCTTACAGGCCTCCGTTCGGGCTTTATAGCCTTGAGACATTCGTTTCATCCGCTGATAAAATCTTCGAACGTCGGGCCTGCAATAGCACCTCTCCAAGTTTTCAATCGCCCGCTTCTCGTGCTCTTTCTTTTTTCTCTTGAGAAGCTTATGTTTCTCCCTTCTCTTAAGCTCGTAGAGCTCACGAGCCGCTCTTGTTTTTTTGTGTAGTGAGGCTTTGTATGCCTCCTGCTTTTCCGCATGAATCCTTCTACACTCGTCATCGAACCAGGTGTTTCGTCGTGGTGGAGCTTTAAGGCCCAGCACTTCCGTTGCTGTGCTCTTCAGGGCTTGTTTGCACAGGCTCCATTGTTGCTCTACTGACTGAGTGGAGGATTGAGGTGTATCGGAGAGCTTAAAGGAGACGCGGTTGGCAAAAGCACTGGCGATCTCCGGCGATAGTAGCCTTCCGACGTCATAGCTTGGTGTTCTAACTCTACTCCGCGGTGTTCGTGTTATGCGCTGACGTATCTTGGCTACTACAAGATAGTGGTCTGAATCGATGTTCGCTCCTCGGAAAGTGCGAACATCAAGAATAGTGGAGGAGTGTCTGACGTCAATCGCGATGTGGTCAATCTGGTTGGTGACTGATTGATCTGGCGACCGCCAGGTGCCTTTGTGTATATCGAGGTGGGAAAATCGTGTGCTGGCTACAAGAAGATTTCGCCCCGTGGCAAGGTCGATCAGCCTATGTCCGTTATCGGATGTGGTGTCATGTAGGCTGTGTTTGCCGATGACCCGCTCAAAGATGCTTTCTTTACCCAGCTTAGCGTTAAAATCTCCTAGTATGATTTTGGTATCATAGCTGGGGCATTTGGTATATGTTCTGTCTAGGAGATCAAAGAAATCATCTTTGATTGAGTCATCCTTATCTTCCGTGGGGGCATGGACGCATATGAGGCTGATGTTACAGAAATTTGCCTTGATGCGGATCGTTATGAGGCGTTCACTCACATACTGGAAACTTAGGACTTTATATCTTAGTCCACCTCTAACAACAAATCCGCATCCAAACCTGGTACAACCTGGACCAAAATAGAATGGTATCAGCGTATTAAAAAACTCCAGGAACTCAATACAACGAAGCCCTCATCAGTCTTCATCCTCCATAATGCTCCCCAGAAGGCTGGTACTCCTTGGGTCAATAAACTCTTTTCCCAAGGGTACTCCATTAACCTGCTGGATTGCCAAAAAAACCGGTCCCGGTACTTTTAAAGTAAAACTTCCACCCAAATATGACTGGCTGTTCACCAACCCCTTCGGTAGAGATTGTACTATAGGTGACCTAATTTTAAGAAAACCTAATTCTAAGTCTAACTCTGTATCAAAATCTAAGACCAATCCCAAGTATCACTATTCGAACCCCCCCTGAAGTTTTTCTCTCACTATACTACCAAAATGTAAGAGGCCTTCGTTCCAAAACCTCAACTGTCTACCTTAACTCTCTAACGCTTCCTTACGATATCTTCGCCTTAACCGAAACCAACCCAATCCTAGCATTCTCGACTCCGAACTCTTCTCTTCTGACTTCGACGCTTTTCGCACTGACGGTGAACGTAATAACGCACTTCCCCTTGGGCGAGGTGTCCTTTTGTCTATCCATAGCCGCCTCAATGCATCGGCTATGGCAATTTCGAACCCTGCACCTTTTGAACCTGTCTGCGCAAAGATACCAGTCACCAAAAGCTTTATCTACATCCTTTGCTGTTACATCCGTCCATTCCAACCTGCCCAAGTCTACCAGCTAGCTGTTGACACAATAGACTCTATTTTCTCAGACGCCGATCCAAGTGATGACTTCATCGTCGTGGGAGATTTCAATCTTCCATTCTTGCAATGGGCCCTTTCAGACGACGAGTGTTTCCTTGTCCCTATTAATGCTTCCTCTGACAAGGAAACTCTCTTTACTGACCGTCTTGTAGAGTCTAACTTATTTCAAATCAGTATTCAGTAGTGTCACCAATAGTCTTGGAAGACAACTAGACCTCATATTTTCTTCCTATGCCTACAACTCTGTCGTTACCGCAAGCACCCATCTACTGTCCACTCTGGACCGATATCGTCCTCCCTTATCCCTTAAGTTCTCCTATAAAATGAACCAAACTTCCTCCACTTATGACACTCCTTCTTTTTCAACTTCCGAAAGGCCGACTTCGCCTAACTTATCAAGTCAGTAAACGAGATAGACTTTAGCCGCTTCTTGAGCGAAAACACGCCTATTGCCATCTCATTGGACTTTTTCTACACCGCTCTCTTTAACTGCATAATCCAATTTGTTCCTTGCGTCCCTTGAAAAAAATGTTTCTCAACACCTCCCTAGTATAACAAGGAACTGCGTACTCTCCGTAATACGAGAAATAAACTTTGGAAGAAGTTTTTAACGTCAAATACCCCCTCCGATTATGCGAAGTACCAACAAGCCTCCCAACGCTTCTCTGTCCTCTGTGACACCCTCTACAACTCATATCTTCAAAGAATGCAGACGTCCCTTATTACCGATCCTAGACGCTTCTACCAATTCATCAACCTCAAAAGAAAATCAGATGGGGTCCCTTCCACTCTCAAATGGAACAACACTACCTCCGACGACCCCAAAATCGTGGCGAACCTTTTTGCCTCATTCTTTAGCCTATTATTTAGCGACTGCAGTTATAAACCCGACCCTGTATTTTTCAGCTATATAATAACTGCTCTCAGACATCGCTCTCCGTAATTGATATCAGCGAGGACTTAAAGATGACTTCTCTCCGGGTCCCGATAGTCTCCCAGCCATTCTCCTCAAGAAATGTATCGCTTCCCTCTGCAAACCTCTCTCCATTCTATTTCGCCTTTCACTTCGTCAAGCTTCCTTTCCAACCGTTTGGAAAAATTCTTACATCTTTTCAGAAACTTTTCGCCTCTTCTGGTGTTCCGCAAGGTAGTCATCTCGGCCCTTTAATATTTGTCCTCGCTGTTAACGATGTCGACCTTATATTAAAAAATTCCCATTTGTCAATATATGCAGATGACATGAAAATCAGGAAGACAATATCAACTCCTGCAGACTCGCTAGCACTACAAAGCGACCTTGTATCCTCCGGTAATTGATGTGATAACAACAACCTGGAACTCAACATCGGTAAATGCCAGTTCGTTACGTTCTCTCGGACACGCTTTCCCTCTGCTCCTAAAACGTATTATCTACTTAACGAGCCTGTACCCCACGTCTCCTTCATACGCGACCTAGGTATCATATGCGACAGAGAGCTAAACTTTGTCTCTCACATCAATCATATCATACACAAAGCTAATTCTGCCCTTGGTTTTACAAAACGTTGTATGTATGTTGGCGTTTCAGTCCATGAAGGACCTGAGCCGAGCTTCTCTCAATCACCCATGTTGTGTGTGATTTAATTTTCCCATAGGTGAAAGGGACCTACAAAGTTTATTGCCGGTTCCAAACGGCGAATTTCGAGAAGCTTTTCATGACAATTTTACTACAGGGGGTTTTGTCAGAACCCCGCTGAGGAGAAACACCGTAAAAACACGTTCGATGACATGGCTGTGTCGGGATTCGATCCCGTGTCATCGGCGTCAGAGGCCAACACACTACCCACTGCGCCACGGTGCTCTCTTTATATAAAACGTTGGTCTAAGGAATTCTCGAATCCCTACGTCACTAAATCCCTCTACATTACATACGTCAGACCTATCCTGGAATATGCCAGTCAAGCCTGGTCTCCGTATTACGTTAGCCATTCTGCACGAATTGAAGCTGTGCAACGCAGATTTCTGTGTTTTACCTAAAGAGGTCTCCCGTGGTCTGGCAGGACTGTATTACCACCCTACGAAGACCGTCTATAATTGATCGGCTTACAAACCCTGAAAGCACGCCGTGAGGCAGCTGACATTCTCTTCATTTACCAGCTTATAGCTGGAGTTATCGACTCTCCTGCCCTCCTTGAAATGATTTCGCTCAATACCAACCCTCGTCGCCCAAGATCAAGTCCACTTTTCAGACTTCCTCCTCATCGCACTAACTATGGCTACAACGAACCAATTTGTAGAATGTTACGTTTAGCCAACCATTCTCAAACATCCATTGACTTTCATTAATCTAATCTCTATACCTCCCACACACCACTTCACCCTATTCTCCCGTAGGCTAAGTAGCTAGTATTTAAGTTTAAATTTAAGTTTAGACTGTTTAAGAATAGCTTGTAATAAGCTTAATAATAAATATAAATACTACCTCGGGCTTATTCTCACAATTCACCGCTCCCGAAGGATGACAACAGGTAACCAACTCAATGAGTTCTTTAAATATCTAGGGATTTTCAGTCCCTTCTCCCACTATGGACCAGGCATCGCGAGCTACCTGATCCATCCTCCGGATTTTAGTCGCCTCTTACGACAGGCAAGTCTTACCACGGCTATATTCTAACCCCTGCCCTTTAGTACAGAGATTATGAATTGGCTTTACGTGGGCACCTACCTTTACGGTTTAATCCCACGGTGGGCCTACCCACAATCGAGGCCAAGACAAGCATCGGTCATTGCCCCAAGGTAGTAAACTACCCTGGTTCAATTAGTGGACATGCTTGGGGGCATGTTCACCGCCCTTGATGGAGGCCGAGGTCTACCTAACACCTCTTGCACCAGGCTCCTCTAGGTCATCTGAGTGCCATGAGTTTCCGCGATGTTGGGATAACCACTGCCACCACGATGCTCTTACAAGGGGCCTACCTTCACCGAAAGGGCCGGAACCATCGGCGAATGACTTTAATACTATTAATAATAACCGAATACGTTCCGGGGGCTTCCTGTCCCCGTGGTAACAATTTTGTTCTAAGTATTTTGGTATCTAATCCGCGACCGAAGTCGCTTCCAGTTAACTTCCCCAAGCTCAGGCTCAGGCCTGACAACTTACCTCCGTCTTTCTAGGTGTGCCTGGATTTTCGCACACCGACTGGGTATTTTTGAATGGGCCTTCAGCCAGGCCCATCTTCACCATGCACCAATTAAGAAAACTAAGAGGAATTCTTTTCGATATCTGGGACCTAAAGGGTCCCTTGAATAAAGAAAACTCAAGGAATTCTTTTATTTATCTAGGAACCTCTTGGGTCCCTTGTTTAAGAAAACCCGAAGGATTTAGAGTCCCTTAACTCCCCTTCCGTAAATTCTTGAGTGTGCTAGGGATTCAGCACACTCGACTGGGATATTTTTTAATGTGGGCCTCCAGCCAGGCCCAGCCATCTATTTACTACGACAGGAGTGTGCATGACGCACTGCCTATGAGTCTTCGAAAACCCCGGAGCGCACCTCTTACCCCGAAGGGTTCATCTTTCATTTATAACCCCAAAGGGTCCATCGAAATATCACATTGATATCATTATACCCGAAAGGGTACCTCTAACCCCGAAGGGCACATCGTACCATTCGAATGGAAAGCTCGAGCTTTCTTTATCGAATGGATTTCACCTCGAAGGGTACCACTTACTCCGAAGGGTGTCAACAGAATAAGAATTTCTTCTTTAAATATCTCGGGATCTTATCCCTTTTCTCCCCATTATGGACTAGGCAACAACTGTTACCTGATCAATCCTCCGGATCTTAGTCGCCTCATACGACGGGCATGCCTTAGCCCGGGTATATTCTAATCGCTATCGTCGATTCGTCAGCGTCGCACGTCAGCGACCACTACCCATACAGTGATCACAATGCAATCCTCTTCACCGCCGGCATTGGCGCATCAAATCGATGTAATCCGACAATATGCAACCGAACTAAATGGAAGAAGACCTCTTAAGCTTTATCGACAGCGAAGAGGCCTGGACTGCAGACGAATTCGTAACGCAAGTAACACGCGTATTAGTCAATGCGTGTAATGCATCGATGTTCATACTGGGAACAGGAAAACATCGATCACCAGTATATTGGTCATACACAGAAATCGCAGGACTATGATCGGGATGTCACGGCTCGCAGAATTTATAAGCGATGCCAGAGCCGGCATTCCGATGACCAACAACTCGAATCCACCCGAAACGCATATCGAGAAGCGAGAACCCGTTTCAAAGAAACGATTAGGTACGCTTGCTATACCTCTGCTTTAAGGCCCTCGGGGAAGAACTCAGTAACGATGTATAGGGTAAGGCTTACAAAATTACAGCAACGAAGCTAAAAGGCCCTAGTTTGCAAGCGCCAAAGTGACCGGCACTGCCCCAAGAAATAGTAGAGACCCTTTTCCCTCGTCAAGAAAGCATGGAGGTGACTAGTCAAAACATCCACGATAGCGCGTACATTCCTAGGAACACAAGTGAGGAATTGTTCGAAGCTTGTAAAAAGGTAAAGGTAAGGCAGCTGGCGATGAGCTGGTCAGGAACCTGCACCAACTCATCTGCAAGATATGGTCGGAAGAATGCATGCCCAACGAATGGAATCTCAGCATGGTTTGCCCGGTCCTTAAGAAAGGAGACCCCAATGACTGCGCCAATTACAGAGGGATAAGTCTCCTGAACATCGCGTACAAAATCATCTCTGCCTTACTGTGTAAGCGCCTGAAACTATTGGTGGACAATCTGGAAGGTTCCTACCAGTGTGGTTTCAGGCCAAGAAAAGCCACGATAGACCAAATATTTACACTACGGCAGATCTTGGAGAAGACCCACGAATTCCAGGTCGATACGCACCATCTTTTTGTCGACTTTAAGCCCGCATATGACAGTGTTTATAAAGACGAGCTATACAGAGCCATGTCATGTTTTAACATTCCTGATAAACTCGTTAGACTATGAAGGATGATTATGGAGAGTTCCCGCAGCTCCATTAAGGTCGGAGATAAACTAACCGAGACATTCGATGTTAAAAAAGGTTTTAGATAGGGTGACGCACTGTCATGTGATTTCTTTAACATTATTCTTGAAAAGATCGTGCGGGACTCTTCAGCCAGTACAAGAGGTACGATCTACTTCAAGTCAACAAAATTGCTTGCCTACGCAGATAATATTGGCGTTATTAAACGGACAAAGGAAGACGTCAATGAGGCATTTGTTAGCATGGAAGCAGAAGCGGTCAAAGTGGGTCTAAGGGTAAATAGGGACAGGACCAAATATATCATCAAAGAAAGACGCGCAACACCGACGTCTTGGTCAGAACGTCGCATTTTTAAAGTAGTCAAGGACTTCGTCTACCTTGCCTCGATAGTGACAAGCAGCAACGACACCACCGCTGAGATAAAACGCAGAATAACTCTACCCAATCGCTGCTTCTTCGGGCTCAAGAGACAACTGAGTAATAGAGCCTACAAAACCTTAATCATTCCGGTCCTCCTCTACGGCGCTGAGGCTTGGACGTTATCAAAAGCGGATCAAGAGGCTCTTGGGCGTTTCGAGAGGAAAATTCTGCGTGCAATCTTTGGTCCCGTTTGTGTAAACGGAGAGTGGGGGGGAAGATTCAACCAAGAACTGTAAGCGCTGTACAGCGTCATCGGCCTAGTTAGACGTCTTCGGATCCAAAGTTTAAGATGGCTGGGCCATGTAGAGGGAATGAACATCACCGCTCCGGCCCAAAGAGTCTTGGACTCCAACCCCGAGGGACGACGTAGCAGAGGACGACCGCATATAAGGTGGAAAGGGACCTCAACCAACTGGGCGTGCGGCACTGAAAGCAGCTGGCCTAAAATCGTGCCGTCTGGAGAGGCCTATTTGTTGAGGCCCGGGTTCACCCCGAACTGTAGCGCCACCTATGTAAGTAAGTAAGTAAGTTGTAAAAAGGTAAAAAGGTAGGTGACAGAAAGGCTCAGAGGGCGCCGTGGCGCAGTTGGTAGTTGATGAGCGAGTTCGGATGCCGATAACACCAACGCCATCGAATGTTTATCTCGCGGTGTCCCTCCTCGGCGGGATATTGGCAAAACCCCCGTAGTAACCTTGCCATGAAAAAGCTTCTCCACTAACGCCGTTCGGAGTCGGCTTTAAACTGTATGTCCCTTTCGCCTATATGAAAAGTCAATCACACACAATGCGGGTGATTGAGAGAAGCTTGGCTCTGGTCCTTCATGAGCTGTAATGCCACCAAAGAAGACAAAAAGGCTCCAGGACCGGATGGGATTCCGAATACAGCGCTATAAGTTGCTATTAAAACTCGACCCGACTTATTTGCCGATATGTTTGACACCTGCCTGCAGGAAGGAGTTGTCCCTAATTTTACTAGTTTTACTCCCGAAAGGAAAGAGGAGCCTAAATGAACCATCGTCTTATCGTCCTCTTCAAACAGCGGGAGGTCTTTCGGAATAGCAGTATGGTTTTGGTAAGTCTCGCTCTACGATAGATGCAATAAACGCGTAACATCAATAGCCCACACTGCTATTGAAGACAGACGCTGGAAACATGTTACCCTCGATGCTAAAAACGCAATTAACTCGGCGAACTGTGAGCGCATTATGAGTCTCTATCGGAACCATAGGCCAGACTACCATTGTAAAACAATAAGGATTTACTTTTCAAGCACAGTCCTCTTCTATGACTCTGATGGGGGACGTATACAGTAACTGATGGCGTTTCACAAGGCTCGGTCCTAGGCCCATGTTATTTATGCATAGTATTAAGCAACCCAATGTATATTCTTTCTCTTTTTGAGTCAGTCAATAAATGAACTTGAGCTGGGTCGGTTGTCGTTTGACTCACACAAAATAGCCCCTTACTGTGGAACACTATGTTCGACGAAGTTCTACGCCTACCTATTCCCACACTGAAAATGGAAAGTGTATTACCGCAACACACCATAAGATGTGTTTTAATTGTAGTCAGTCTTCATGCAATTTAAAGTGTGTTATTATGAAAACACACAAAAAGGAAAATTATATAGTCGGGCAATTTCCCTTTGCCAGGACGCAAATTGCGACCCGGGTCCATGGTGTAATGGTTAACACACTGGACTCCCAACCCAGTGACCCCGTGATCAAATTTGAAAGCTTTCTGTGCACGTTTTTCGCAACGAAAAAAAAAAAAAAAAACGACCCATAAGGTACTCCTCGCTCTCCGAACACTTGTAGCTTCAAGGCTCAGCAAGCCCGATGCATTGTTCTTTGTTTTTTATTTGATTGAATTGATCGTTTCTTTTTGTTGAAGCACCTTGAAGCAACACCATTATAGTGGGAATGTAGAGGTTGACCGTTTTTGCCTTTTGGTGACTGCGGACATTAAGGTTTGTACTCGAACCCCTCGGACCCTATGGATCCGACTTGCAAATTGCTTTCTAGCAAGGCTACATATAGTTGGATAATATCCCTTTTGGTTGATTGATTGATCCAAAGTGTGTTAATTATTTACAAGTGTGTCGCTGCAACATACTGAAGGTGTCGTTAGGGGTTTTGTTCAGGACACAGAATAGAACGCGTTATATTCTTACCACGAATAAGTATCCTAATTTCAAAGATCAAACTTGTTAAGTGACCCACCCAATCTTAAAGTGTGTTTGATCAACACACTAGCATTTGTAGTACACGATCGCCTTTGGAACTGCTACTGGCTTTCTTTTTAGGAGGATGATTCCGTGACACTAAAAGTATTTAAGCTTCCGAGAAAAACGGAAAATGTCTTCAAAAGGGACCTCGAGATCCATTTTCTTTCTGGAACAGACTGGAATGGATAGCTGATAGGGTGTTACTGCTAAGTTTGGTATATCTCCGTGCTGGGCATGGCTTCTACTGCAAAGAGCAATTACAGCAATGGCGACCAAAGAGAGCAAAAGTGACCTACTAAGAATGCGCTACATCATTTAGTAGCGCGTGTTGGAAATGGTTTCATACGTAAGCAGATCGCAATTTGCGCCTTCTTCGATATTGAGGGGGCTCTTGACAATCTTTCTTCTTCTTTTGGTGGCGTTACAGCCCATGGAGGGCCAGAGCCAAGCTTCTCTCAATCACCCATGTTGTGTGTGATTTATTTTTCACATAGGTGAAAGGGACCTACAGTTTAATGCCGATTCCGAACGGCGTTAGTCGAGAAGCTTTTTCATGGCAAGGTTATTACGGGGGGTTTTGCCAATATCCCGCCGAGGAGGGACACCGCAAGATAAACATTCGATGGCGTTGGTGTTATCGGGACCCGAACTCGCTCATCGTGCGTCAGGATCCAACACACTAACCACTGCGCCACGACGACCTCCTAGTTGATCCAAAAGGTGTTAATTATTAATAGGTGTGTTGCTGCAACACTTTTAAAGTGTCATTAGAGTTTTTATTCATGACACATATGAACGTGTTACAGTTTTAAAACAAATAAATTTCTCAAATTCAAAGATCTAAAGTCTGCGGGAAACTATGTACATATCTTCTCTTCTTCTTCTTAGATGGCGCTACAGTTCGGGATGAATCAACGCCTCAACCAACAAGCCTTGGCCAGCTGCTTCCATTGCCGCACGCCCAGTTGGTTGAGGTCCTTTGCCACCTGTGCGAGCCACCTTAGGTGCGGCCGTCCTCTATTTCTTCGTCCCTCGGGTTTGGAATCTAAGACTCTACGGGCTGGAGCTGTGGTGTCCATTCGCTCTACATGCCAAGCCATCTTAGGCGTTGGATCCGTAGACATCTAACCTCTCTTCATCTGCTTTAGATAACGTCCAAGCCTCAGCGCCATAGAGGAGGATCGGGATGATTCGTTTTTTGTATAGGGATACCTTAGTTTTTCGAGAGAGGGCTCTGCTACTCAGTTGCCTCTTGAGCCCAAAGAAGCAGCGGTTGGCAAGAGTTATTCTGCGTTTTATCTCAGCGCTGGTTTCGTTTGCTGCTTGTCACTATCGAGTTAAGGTAGACGAAATCCTTGACTACTTCAAGAATATAGCTGCTCTTCTGACCAAGACGTCGCGTCGGTGTTGCGCGGCTTTCTTTGATGACAGTATATAGATCTTGTCCCCATTTTCCCTTAGACCCACTTTAGTCGCTTCTGCTTCAATGCTTGCGAACGCCTCATTGACGTCTCGCCTTGTCCCTCCAATAACGTCAATGTCATCTGCGTAGGCAAGCAATTGTGTAGACTTGAAGTAGATCGTACCTCTTGTATTGGCCGCAGAGTACCGCACGAGCTTCTCAAGTGTGCTGTTAAACAAATCATATGACAGTGCGTCACCCTGTCTAAAACCCTCGGTTAGTTCACCTCCGACCTTATGGGAGCAGCGAGAATTCTCTATAGTCATAGGGGTCTCCTTTCTTATGGACCGGGCAAACGATGCTGAGATTCCATTCAACGAGCATGCATTCTTCCGACCATATCTTGCCGATGAGTTGGTGCATGTTCCTGACCAGCTCATCGCCAGCTGCTTTAAGCAGCTCCGCAGAAAGTCAGTCTGCTCCAGCAGCTTTATAAGACTTAAGTTTCGATATCGCTATCTTAACATCGTCTAGGTCGTGTGGACGGGATTCTCTTTCGTTTTCGTTCATTGTGAATGGTTCGTTCTGCCCGACGGCGGCATTTTGACTATCATCGCCGTTCTGCAGTCTGCAGAAGTGGTCCTTCCATAATCTCAGCATCGACTGTGACTCCGCTATTAGTTGTCCGTGCTCATCCCAGCAGGCTTCTGTATGTATGTATGTTGGCGTTAAAGCCCATGAAGGACCTAAGCCGAGCTTCTCTCAATCACCCCCGGGCGAAACCCCCCGTAGTATCCTTGCCCTGAAAAAGCTTCTCAACTCACGCCGTTCGGAATCGGCATTAACCTGTAGGTCCCTTCACCTGTGGGTGATTGAGAGAAGCTTCGCTCTGGTCCTTCATGGGCTGTAACGCCACCAAAAGAAGAATAGGTGAAAGGGACCTACAGTTTATTGCCGGATCCGAACGGCGAGTTCCGAGAAGCTTTTCATGACAATTTTACTACAGGGGGTTTTGTCAGAACCCCGCTGAGGAGAAACACCGTGAAATACACGTTCGATAACGTGGCTGTGTCGAGATTCGATCCCGTGTCATCGGCGTCAGAGGCCAACACACTACCC
This sequence comes from Eumerus sabulonum, assembly GCA_951905685.1. Lineage (NCBI taxonomy): Eukaryota > Metazoa > Arthropoda > Insecta > Diptera > Syrphidae > Eumerus > Eumerus sabulonum. The sequence goes on from OX645060.1 coordinate 238,744,574, forward strand.
ACTGCGACACGCTGCTCTCAGGCAGGCTTCTACTCTGGCTTTATAGCTTTATAGCCTTGGCATGAAAACAATTTATAGTGCCTTGCATCCTACTCTACTCTTTTAGACCCTCCTCTTCCCTGAACTCTAGACGGTTTTTGTGACCCTTCAATACAAAGTACTCTGCCCTGTAAAATGAGCAAACAGATAACGTGGATGTCAAGTACAGTCCTCGGCAGTTCTAGTCACAAAGTTGCATTTAGAGTCGTTTAATAACAATTTTTTCAGTAATAATTGGATTGGATGATTGGTCGTGTATCCGGACACCGAAAAAATAGCATGAAAATCTCGGGAGGACATTAGAAATAAGCTGGTGCTTCTTCCTAAAAAATGAGGTCAATAGAGAGAATAGAGTTCCCTTATTGGTTTAAACCTGTCTCCCCTTCAAGGCTGGCTCTAGAGACTGGCTTTAAATCAGAACGGGAGATCTGGAGCATGTGTTTGGCTATCTTAAAGCTCCTGTGTCGAATAGGGTTTTGTAAACTCTGTGACAATGTGAAACCAAAAAGCCCGCCTTTATTGTTGCAACAAGACTTGAACTCCTTGCACCTAGGCATCAACTCAGCCCAACATAGGGACTTAAGGATGAAAACTGGACAATAGCATAAACCTCATCACTGCCCCAAATACCTTGACCATATTCTCCATGTACGTCACAAAATTGCATTCGGCGTCTGTTCGTATTTCGACAATCGTTATTCCCTTAAATGCTCTCAATTGAAACTGACACGCGTGGTGAACGCAGTGGTCAGTATCCTCGTCGTATGCTGTCGTCAATAAAATCGTAAAAACGCAACTTTTGGGAAATGAATTGGAAAAGCATTATTTCGTCGTTTCAAGTCGTGGCTTACGACTTGTGCCACAAACACGCTCTGCTAATATGGTAGTGATGTCAAGAAATGCAGTGCATCCTGGCATCTTGCTTTCAAAAATTTCATCAACCTGCGAGGCGGTTGGGAAAAAATGACAACTCACCTGTGTCTCGGTGAGGTTGAGTCCCCGCGCCAATGACTTCCTTTCGGCTCCGACCACATAATGATTACCCTCGAAAGCATGTTCCAATTTAAGTAATTGTTCGGGCGAGAATGCTGTCCGGATTCTTTTCGGCTTGCGAAACGGCTGCAGCAGGAAATCTACAACGAAAAGCATAAAGACGAAAGATATTAAGATACATGTGTGCGTGAGTAATTGTAATTGATTGCGGTTGGGATTGCTGAATCGGAATAGCATACGAATTGGGTCACAGTTCGAATTGACAATTTTGTGGATTGCATAACGATGTTCGATGGACGAAGATGACAGTAATGCTCGTGTCCCATACACGCACGTGCACATGAGCCATGATTGATACCCGTCCCTGGACAAACGCAAAATAGTGCTGCAAGGAGACTCTGATAGACTCTTGCACTACGAGCAGAGTCTTTTAATCAACAATTTTCCCATAACTACGCTGCAATCCCATGAATTATATTGTCAGATACTGCGGTACCTACCGCGAGTGTGTGGGATAGGCGCATGTGAATCGGTTTCTAGATGGCGCTGAATTTTCCTTTGAAATCGATTTCTGTGAAATATTTTCTGAGCACTTTGTTGCACCTTTCGTATCGGAAAAGAACAGAATGCAAAGATACAATGGCCACAGAGCCGACAACTTGCGCGTTGGATGTCAGATCTTTATAGAGCGCAAAACCAGAACCGCACAGGAGCGTTTTGGCATGCATAATTTCCAGTAACGACAATGCCAACAATAAACGTTTGCGATGAACGCCAGTGATTGCGTCAGACGACGGTGTCTAAGGCAGCACCACGTTCACAATGATGTGGTGTGCCGCAACGGCAGGAGAAGATGAGACGAACGAATCTACTTGTCGTCGATGGTGGTCGCAATCGCGAAGCTCAGGCAGTCAGGGAACCACAAAACCACAATGGTGGCGTTGTTGGCAGAAAAAGTAGCTCCTCTTTTCGGCTTGTTGCTTCTTATCTGTGATTTAGGTTGCCTCTCTGTTGGCTGGCTGTTGACTGGGTACTGGTGATGAAAGGGAGAATGGTGTGCCTGGAGCTCATCCGTTCATGGCATTTGTTTATTGTTTCGTAATGAGGCATTTGTAATCACTCTCAAAACAGCCGCCGACGCGAGTTTATGCTACAAAATGTGAACGAACCACGCTAGCAATCGGCCTCGCCTCACGTTCTGTCGCGAACAATTGAAATCGCAACTGCAAGTAGCAGGTTCCATCGCATATCTGTTGCACGTATCTTCCTCTAGGCACTGAAACTACTTGTCAATTACATACGTTGTTGAAATAAGTATCTATTACTCTAAACTAGTACTTTAGATAAAATTATGTATAAACATTGTCGCTAAGATACACACGCGAGCGGTAGCGATCAAGTTCCAATTTAATTTCATCGTCAAGTGTTGCATGCACGCATCTACGTATCTCTATCTCAGCATGATTATTAAGCGAATGCATCCCATCCAACTGCTTGACGATCGTCAAGATGGCAGCGAACCGGCACCTGTTTGCAAGATCTTCACGCAGATACGATAGGCGAGACACCATTAGAACATCGTAAATTATATGAAAATTAGCCCCAATAAATTAGGGGTTAATTTAGCGATAATTTCTTTTTAATTCGCCATCACATTCCCCTATAAATGCAGCGAAAGAGGTACGAGTAGGGGCCATGCGGCTAACGACACATGCCTATCGACAGGCGTGTTTTCAGCCTTTTCTGGTCATCTGTTTGGATCGGCGGCATTTTTTACGAAAGTATCGAAGAGACGACAGTACGCAGTTCGATTAGCTCAATTTATTTTTTCGCTTAAATTACTAAACAAACATGGCAAATTGAGCTCTTAGATAGACTGTAAGACGAGCCCATGTTCCCCATGGAACAGAGGGCTGGAAACCTAATGGAGGGAGTGTGCGCGTGAGAGGCAGAGCGTAACTTCATACAATAATTGAGGCATGTACGACCGATAAATGAGCCTGAGTGTGTTATCTACATATCTCGAGAATAAATCGAGTGCTAAGTGCATGTTACTTAAGACTTACCCATGGCTAATTACTTCCTTTCAGAGTTATACTGGAATCATAACTTAATTGTTTGCAATTCACAATCACTTTCAGCGTCAAGTTTGCTGGGTCTGTTGCGTTCTGAATAAATGAACGAACGTTGACGAACCTAGCCCAAAGAAAGAGATTTTGTATTCGGTCTAGTAGGTGCAATGAGGTCTTGGATGCGGCGGACCAGACATGAGCGTTAAACTCTAATTAAGGGCGAATGAAAGCCTGACCTTGCGATAGCTCGTAATGCGGTGATAAGTAGCACAGGATTCCCTCACAAGCGAATCCACACAGCAACCTGGCGATCTCCGGACCGTCGAACCGCCAACCAAATCGGCCATGTGCTCATTGACGCAAGGCACTCGTCAAACATCCTGGATGTGCGAACATTCAGAGGGGCAAATGTCGACTCTGACCACTTCCTCGTAGCAGCAAGATTCAGAGCTCGACTGTCCAATGTCAGAAAGCTGCACCAGCCCATCAGGAGGAGGCTGGACATTGGGGGCCAGAGCACATCGGAGGTTGCAAGAGTCTACAGGGAGCAGCTGAGCGAAAGACTCTACGGTATGCCTACGTCGAACACAAATGCCAATAATATGTGGCTGCATTGACACTCAGCCATTCAGGAAGTAGCCGAAGCCGCCTTAGGATACCCACCACCCCCGACAAGAAACCCGTGGTATGATGGCGAGTGTGAGCAGAAAAAGGCAGCAGCCGACGAGGCGTACCAAAAGGCGCTGCAGAGGAAAACCAGGGCAGCGCAAGAAGAGTACCGAGCCAGAAGAAGGGAGGAGAAAAAACTACTGCGACAAAAGAAAAGAATCTTCGCAGCCTCCCAGCTCAAGGATATCGAGGAGTCTAGGTATAAACATAAAATACGAGCCTTTTGCAAGAAAGCCAAAGGCCTTGCAGGAGACGTCAAAAAGAGCACCCTGGCTCTTCGAAACTGCGAGGGTAATCTTGTCACCGACCCGCAGGGAATAGTGAATGTATTTAAGCAGCACTTCCAGCAGCTGCTTAACGAGCATGACCAAGAGAGAGTGGTAGGGACCGAGGAAATCCCAACTCCAGTCGCTGAAGTAGTCCTCCCACCCAGCATCGAAGAAGTCGGCACAGCTATTCAGAAGCTGAAGAACAACATGGCCGCAGGCTCAGATGGCTTGCCATCAGAGCTCTTCAAGGCTGGCGGCGATGTTCTGGTAGGGAGCATGCACCAGATCATCTGCAGAATTCGGGAAGATGAAAGCATGCCCGACGACTGGAATACCAGCTCTATATGCCCCATCCACAAAAAAGGCGATCCTACCTCTTGCAAGAACTATAGAGATATATCCCTGCTCAATTTCGCATACAAGATCCTGTCCAGCGTATTGTGTGAACGTCTAAAACCAATTTGCACCGCACTAATCGGCCGCTACCAGTGCGGCTTCCGGCAAATCGACTATAGACCAAATGTTCACACTTCGACAAATCCTGGAAACCAACGAGTTTCGAATCGATACACACCATCTTTTCATCGATTTCAAAGCCGCATACGACAGCATTCATCGTGAAGCACTGTTTGGGGCGATGGCCGAATTCGGGATGCCGGTAAAACTGATCCAGTCGTGTCGCGCCACGTTAAAAAACACGCGATGCACCGTGCAACTCGGTTCTAGGACCTCGGAACCATTCGAAACATGCACCGGATTTCGGCAAGGAGATGCGCTGTCATGTGACTTCTTCAACCTGGTGCTGGAGCAGATAGTGCGACGGGCAGGCGTCAACAGGGAAGGCACTATCTTTTACAAGTCCATCCAGCTGCTAGGATACGCGGATGATATCGACATCATCGCGTGTTCTCGCCGTGGCATTGTGGAAGCATTCACGGCGATTGAAGAACAGGCGAAACGAATTGGTCTTAAGATCAATGAGAATAAAACGAAATACATGCTGTCAAGCAAAAACCAATCCGTCGCTCACCACCTGGGACAAAATATAACAATTGACAGCTACAATTTCGAGGTGGTTCAGGAGTCTTACTAACTCGGAGCAAATGTAAATTCCACAAACGACACCACAGTGGAGATCCGGCATAGAATCGCCCTTGGCAACCGCTGCTACTTCGGCTTGTCCAAACAACTGGGGTTACAACTCCTCACTCGAAAGACCAAAGTCATGCTTTACAAAACGCTCATTCTGCAAGTCTTGCTGTACGGAGCCGAAAGCTGGACGATAAGCAGGACAGCGGAGCTGATTTTGGATTCTTTCGAAAGAAAAATTCTGCGCCGGCTATTTGGTCCTGTCTGCGAGGAAGGTGGGGGAGAAGACACAACCGCGAACTCTACGAGCTGTACCAAGATGTGGATGTAGTCCGGAAGGCAAGGATCCGTCGACTACACTGGCTCGGCCACATCGAGCGCATGGACATCAGCGCTCCAGCTAAGAGGGTCTTCGACTCCGAGCCTCCTGGTTCGAGAAGAAGAGGAAGACCGAACCTCCGGTATAAAGACCAAGTAATCGCGGATGTAAGACATCTTGGTCTTGACAACTGGAAGCAGCGTGCCCGGGACCGTCAAGGATGGAAGACAGCTATAGCTCAGGCTCAGATCCTCCATGGATCGCTGGCCTGATAAGTAAGTAAGTCAGAAAGCCTTTTAGATTGTAGTCAAATCTACACTGCAAATGCTAGTGTAACAACATGCAACAAGTGTGTCATTCGACACACTTTAACATTACGTGTGTCACTTAACCTAGCAAAGGCCTCGTAGGGGTAGCATCTGCCGACGGACGCCGGCCCGACAAAAAGCGAATTAGAGCCTCTGCAGTCGAACAGCTTCCAGCTCTGCTAGTCAGGTCCTACTTCCACCTCCTCGTGGTGCCATCTGTAAATTTCCTTACAAGGGAAATTACTGACGGAAGGGGTCGAATGGCGAGTATCGTGCGCCACCAAACAGGATTCGTGTCGGTTGGGCTACGGTCTAGCAAACCATCACCGTAAAACCACAGATTGCTCAGAAACATAAAAAAAAAAGCCTCGGATAATCAAACGGAACGGACCTATGTATGTTGACAACCCTTTAATACGACCAAAAACAAACAAGGACCTTTGGTTCTGCACGTGGAATGTTTGGTCCCTTAACAGACCACGTGCGGCCGAACTACTTGCAGACGCCCTAGACCGCTGTAAAGCAGACATAATCGCGGATGAACTACGGCGACATCTACTGCGGTGACTGCCATAGGGAGAGAGGACAGAGACTGTTTGGATGCGGATTTGTTTAAAGAGGTGGACTAAGGCATAAAGTCCTAGGCTTTCAGTCCGTGAGCGAACGCCTCATAACCATCGGCATCAAGGCAAAATGTTGCAACATCAGCCTCATATGTGTCCATGCCCCCAGGGAGGACAAGCATGACTTCATCAAAGATGATTTCTTTGATCTCCTAGACACAACATATACCAAATGCCCCAGCTATGATACCAAAATCATACTAGGAGATTTTAACGCTAAGCTGGGTAAAGAAAGCATCTTTGAGCGGGTCATCGGCAAACACAGCCTACATGACACCACATCCGATAACGGACACCAGCTGATCGACCTTGCAACGGGGCGAAATCTACTCTTAGCTAGCACATGCTTTGCCCACCTCGATATACACAAAGGCACCTGGCGGTCGCCAGATCTATCAGTCACCAACCAGATTGATCATATCGCGATTGACGTCAGACATTCCTCCACTATTCTTGATGTTCGTACTTTCCGAGGAGCGAACATCGACTCAGACCACTATCTTGTAGTAGCCAAGTAGAGTTAGAACACCAAGCTATGACGTCGGAAAGCTACTATCGCGTCTCCCTTAAGCTCTCCGATACACCTCAATTCGCCACACAGTCAGTAGAGCAACAATGGAGCCTGTGCTGGACCTCAAAGCCTTACCACGACGAAACACCAGTTCAACCACGAGTGTAGAAGGATTCATGCAGAAAAGCAGGAGGCATACAAAGCCTCTTCTTCTTTGGTGGCGTTACAGCCCATGAAGGACCAGAGCCAAGCTTCTCTCAATCACCCATGTTGTGTGTGATTTATTTTTCACTCAGGTGCAAGGGACCTACAGTTTAATGCCGATTCCGAGCGTGAGTCGAGAAGCTTTTTCATGGCAAGTATACTACGGGGGGTTTCGCCAGTACCCCGCCGAGGAGGGACGCCGTGAAATAAACATTCGATGGCGTTGGTGTTATCGGGACCCGAACTCACTCATCATGCGTCAGAGTCCAACACACTAACCACTGCGCCACGGCGCCTCTCCATACAAAGCCTCATTACACAAAAAAAAGGGCGGCTCGTGGGCTTTACGAGCTTAAGAGAAGAGAGGAACATAAGCTGCTCAAGAGGACAAAGAAAGAGCACGAGAAGCGGGCGATTGAAAACATGGAGAGGTGCTACTGCAAGCGCGAGGTTCGAAGATTTTATCAACAGACAAAACGTGTGTCCCAAGGCTATAAAGAATGGACAATCACAGTCGATGCTGAGAAATTGGAAAAACCACTTCTGCAGACTTAATAACGGCGATGACAGCCAACATACCGCCGTGAGGCAGAATAATCCATTTCTTAATGACGAAGATGGGAGAGCATTCCGAAGTTGAGATTGCCATGTCGACACTCAAGTCGAATAAGACTGCTGGCGCAGATGGATTGCTTGCTGAGCTCTTCAAAGCAGCTAGGGGTGAGCTGGTTAGGAGCGTGCACCAGCTCATCTGTAAGATATGGTCAGAGAAAAGCATGCCCAAGGAATGGAGTCTCAGCATTGTTAACCTGATCCACAAAAAGGAGACCCTTTTGACTGAGCCAACTACAGAGGAATAAGTCGCCTTAATGTCGCATACAAGATCTTCGCTGCCGTTTTGTGTGAATGCCTGAAGCCGTTCGTAAATAAGCTGAGAGATGCTTATCAGTGTGGCTTCAGGCCACATGGAAGTCCAACATCGACCCAATCTTTACACTACGGCAGATCCTGGAAAAAACCAATTAATTTCAAGTCGACACTCACCACCAAGCTGCATACGACAGCGTATTTAGAGACGACAGACTATGCTCCATCCGAATCGGTGAACACCTTACCGATAGTTTCGAAGTCAAAAAAGGATTTAGACAGGGCGATGTGCTGTCGTGTGATTTCTTCAACATCATATTAGAAATCTATTTCAAACCCTCGCAAGTCTTTGCATACGCCGACGATATTGACATAATAGGTAGATCACAGCGAGATGTCAATGAGGCGTTTGCGAGTATTGAGATGGAGGCGGCGAAAATTGGTTTGGCGGTTAAATATCTGTTGTCATCGAAAAACGACATTTACCACCGACGACTTGGTCGGAACGTGCATATTGGCATATTGGATATAAGTTTGAGGTAGTTAAGGACTTCATATACCTCGACTCCGCAGTGACCTGGGACAAAGACACCAGTTTCGAAATCAAGCGCAGAATTACTCTTGCCAACCTTGCTTCTTTAGGCCCAAGAGGCAATTGAGAAGTAGAGCCCTCTCTCGTACGACCAAGTTAACCTTATATAAGACCTTAATTATCCCGGTCCTGTTATACGGCGCACAGACATGGACTTTATCTAAAGCGGATGAAGAAATCCTTGGTTCTTTCGAGAGAAAGATTCTGCGTGCGATTTTCGGTCCCATAAACACAGATGGGGGTTGGAGGAGAAGATTCAATCACGAACTGTACGGGTTGTACAGCGACATGAGTAAAGTCAGGCGTCTACAGATCCAACGCCTAATATGGGTAGTTTATGAAGAGCAAATTGACACCACAGCTCCAGCTCGTAGAGTATTTCAATCCAACCGACGTGGCACAGGTGGAAAGGGGCCTCAACCAATTGGGCGTGCGGCAATGGAAAGGACTGGCGAAAGATCGTGCTAGGAGGAAAGGCATGTTGGTTGAGGCCCAGGTTCACCCCGAACTCTAGCGCCCGCTAAGTAAGTAAGTAAGTGTTACTTAGCACGTTTGATCCCAGAAATTAAGACACTTATTCCTGTCAAAACGGAATACACGTTCTATTGCGTTTCTATTGTGTGTTATGAATAAAAACTGTAATGACACCTTAAGTGTGTTGCAGCGACACACGCATTAATAATTAATGCACTTTGGATCAATCAATCAATTTCAAAGATCAAACGTGTTAAGCGACACACTTAATCTGAAAGTGTGTGAAATAACACACTTATATGTGTCATCTAACATACATCTGCATGGTGTTTAACACACTAGCATTTGCAGTACAATCAACGAGAAATGGGTCGGCGCATTGTCGTGGCGCAAGATAAAGTCTTTCTTAGCAAGTTTGGGTTGCACTGCGAAAACACGTGCTCACGATCTCTTCAGCAGGTCAACGTAGAACTGTTCAGTCATTGTCAGGTCAGTAAGAACTATACTTCGTGGGTACGAGAGGTGACGGGAGCTCATTCACGTGGATCGGCCCTTCTTACCCGTTCAAACACATATGTTTCCAACATACATACATAGGATTTTCGAGGTTTTTTCACCGTATTTCAGTAAATATTCACAATACCCACATTGTTTGTAATGTGAGTCACTCAGTTTTATGACGCCCCTAAGGAAGCCTTTTCAAAAAAATATGCACAACACAAGCAAAATGTGCTATGGTAGAGCTGAAGACCATCCGACTTCTAGGGTGGCCTTCAGCTCTCTTGTATGTATGTATGTATGTTGGCGTTACAGTCCATGAAGAACCTGAGCCGAGCTTCGCTCAATCACCCATGTTGTGTGTGATTTCATTTTCACATAGGTGAAAGGGACCTACAGTTTTATTGCCGGTTCCGAACGGCGAATTTCGAGAAGCTTTTCATGACAATTTTACTACAGGGGGTTTTGTCAGAACCCCGCTGAGGAGAAACACCGTGAAAAACACGTTCGATGACATGGCTGTGTCGGGATTCGATCCCGAGTCATCGGCGTCAGAGGCCAACACACTACCCACTGCGCCACGGTGCTCTCAACCGACTCAAAACGGTGTCCCTGGAGCGGCCTTTCGAGTCTATTGAATAGCTAGAAGTCACGATGAATCAATGTAGTGGGTAAAAGTCCATTATCGTGTTGCAAAAACCAAGAGCTGCTTAGCCTCAATTCCAACCTCTTTAGGGGAATAGATTCACGCTCGATGCTCAAGTAGTATTCTTTGTTGACACATTGATTCGGCAAAAGGATCGTAAAATGCACAGCACCATGATAATCGAAGAAAACAGTCAACAGGACCTTGATTATTGATTATTATGTTGGAGCACTCAGACGCAAATATTGGTGCATTGTACTCCAGACAGACACCTTACCTTTTTCCGGAGAAAAATGAGAAGGAGCTTTAGTGATGTCGAGCTGAGAGATTCGGCATACACCACGTCGGCCCCAAGGGTGCGTCACCGTACGCGAGCAAAGGCGGGACAGTCATAGAGGATATGCTCTGCAGTGTCATCCTCCTCGCAACATGCAGCACAAATAGGCGTTTCACTGATGCCAAGCACGCACAGATGCTTAGCAAAGTGTATTAGCCCGTAAAGAATCTCACAAGTCTTCTGCAGACAATTCTCCTTAAGAACAAGGGGATTGCAGCGGATTCCTTGCAGATATCTTAAGCGGGTTCAGGTCCTGGGAAACTCTCCTCTGAACCCATTTTGGCGAGTTCATCAGAGATCTCATTTCCTGGGATCCCAGAGTGACCTGGCCCCCCTACAAGCATTAGTGAAATTAGGCTACCGACTCTGTTCAAGAAGGACTTGAGTTCATGTACTATTTTGGACCTAGTTAGGGGATTGCACACAGCTTTGAGTGCAGCATGGCTTTTACTGTAGACGCATATGCTTTTCCCGCTCCACCTGTGCTTAACAATATAGTGCATGGCCATTAGGATTGCGTATATCCCTGATTAAAAGACCGACGCATATTTTCCTAACGAGAAATGCAGTCGGATATTTTCGAGTTCAAAGAATACCGGCGGACCCCCGCTCAGACTTGGAGCCCACCGTGAAAATGCGAAGACTATCCTTTCCAGGTCCAGTTTTTTTTATACTCTTATAACGTTTATCACACAACCTGAACGGAGTGCAGTGGTTTGGGTCGTAGATGTTCGACCACTACTCTGCACGGGTGGTTGTCCTAGATAGGATTCGAGCGGAACTGATCGAATTTTCACGTTGGTTGTAGTTCCCAGCAACTGTTCCATGCACTTATGGTGTTATATTAGTATTGCCCGCATAGAGTATGAATCGAGCCAGAGCCAGTTTTGCCGCCATGGAAACTCGACTTTGAAATCACAGCGCAGTAGGATAATGGTGTCAATGCATCAGAAAGCATGTCCACGAGACAGGGGTCGTAGAACATCTCTTGCGCAAGCACACTGTTATTCCTGTGCGAGTTCTACCAAATGCCATTTCTCTTGAGACGAGACATGGCTTTCAGAGCACACCCTCTGATAAATATGTCAACAGGTGGAAGGTTCATCATAGCATCTAGAGCAGCGCCCTGGGGAAAGCCCGCGTGCAGCTGAGACAAACCGTTCTTTTATTTTTCGTCCTTCTCGTGAAGAGAACGACATCGGTCTAAAGAGGATTAACCGACAGCCCATTTCTTGTACATCAATCATCGATCACATTTAGCGCCGAATGTGCTTTAAGACGGACGGTCGTTAAGCATGAGCCGACAGAAAGAACGGCGACATCATCCGCATAAGCCTGGACATACATGCCAGAGGTATTGAGAGCGTCGAGCAGAGGTCGAGCACTATGGTGCATAGCATAACAGCGGAGACAAGACGCTGCCTTGCGGGCAGCCTTTGTTTACGATGAATGTGACACAGTGGTCGAAGCAGGGTCAAGGTCTTGTGCACAAGCATTGCTTTGATCCACAAGACCAGTGCCTCTTTCTCGCCATGCCGTCTGGCAGCGTTACACAAAGTCGGAAGTTGCGTTATCAAAAGCTTCCTCAATGTCGAGGAAAATGCCCAGCGCGTACTCTTTCCTTTCGAGTGCGCATTTTAACCTCGAAACTAGGTTTTGAAGCGCAGATTTTCCGGAAAATGAGTCCGGACCATTAAACTAACAGTTTTCGCTTTAGACTCAGTAAAGGTACCATCAGTGCATCCAGCTTTGTCGATTTTCCCCATATAAGGACTTTAACCAACCTGCTAGTCACACTGAGAGATTTGATCCCTTCGCAGAAGGTCTTACAAAGATCATTCTTCGTCTTTACGAATAAGCTGCTTATATTCTTTCTGCTTCGACCGATACTTATTCCAGTTATCCTCTAAATTCGATTTGAGCGATCTATTCAAGAGACCTCTGGCTTCTCTGCAAAGACTTTATAGCTCGGCATTCCAGCAGGGAACCAATTTTCTGCAGTTAAGTCTGCTGCGGGACATGCGAGTTCAAAACAATTGGTGATGACTCTATTCAGGTTCTCTACCAATTGCTCCTTTTTTGACTTGCTCCTTCTTTGTCTTCTTCTTCTTAACGGGCGCTACAGTTCGGGGTGAACCTGGGCCTTAACCAACATGCCCTTCCAACTAGTGTCCATTCGCTCTACATGGCCCAACAATCCTAGGCGTTGAATCCGTAGACGCCTGACTAGACTCATGTCGCTGTGCAGCCCGTAAAGTTCGTGGTTGAATCTTTTCCTCCATCCCCGGTCTGCGTTTATAGGCCCGAAAATCACGCGCAAAATCCAATCCAAACCAATCTCGAACCGACCAAGGGCCTTCCCATCCGCTTTTGATAGTGTCCATGCTTCTGCGCCGTATAGCAGAACTTTGTCGTTCGGGAGAGGGCTCTATTACTCAATTGCCTCCTGAGCCCAAACAAATAGCGATTGGCAAGAGTGATTCTGCATTTGATTTCGGGACCGATGTCGTTGTTCCAGGTCACTGCAGAGCCAAGGTAGACGACGTCGACAAATAGATGGTGAGCGTCGAAATTCATTGGTTTTTTCCAGGGTCTGCCATAGTGTGGAGATTTGGTCGATGGTGGACTTCCCTGGCCTGAATCCGCACTGATAAGGACCTATCAGCTTATTTACAAAAGGCTTCAGGCGTTCACACAAAACGTCAGAGAAGATTTTGTAGGCGATGTTAAAAAGACTTATTCCTCTGTAGTTGGCGCAGTCAGAGGGGTCTCCTTTCTTGTGGATCGGGCATACGATGCTGAGACTCCATTCCTCGGGCATGTAATCCTCTGACCATATCTTACAGATGAGCTGGTGCATGCTCCTAACCAGATCATCCCCAGCTGCCTTGAAGAGCTCAACAGACAGTCCGTCTGCGCCAGCAGCTTTATTCGACTTGAGTTTCGATATGGCTATCTTAACTTCGTCGAGGTCAGGGGGACGGAGTTCTTTGTGGTCTTCGTCGATTAGAAATGGATTATTCTACCTGACAGCGGTATAATGACTAACGTCGCCGTTATACAGTCTGCAGAAGTCGTTTTCCCATATTCTCAGCATCGACTGCGATTCTACTACTAGGTGTCCATTCTCGTCCCTGCAGGCTTCCGTCCTGGCTTTATAACCTTGGCATGTTCGCTTTATCTGTTGACAAAACTTTCGAACGTCACGCCTGCGGTTACACCTCTCCAAATGCTCAATCGCGCGCTTCTCGTGCTCTTCCTTCTTTTTTCTGAGAAGCTTATGTTCGTCCCTTTCTTCTTAACTCGTAGAGCTCACGAGCTGCTCTTGTTCTTTTATGCAGCGGGGCTTTATATGCATCCTCGTCATCGAACCAGGTGTTTCTTTGTGGTGGAGCCTTTAGGCCCAAAACTTCGGATGCAGAGCTTTTCATGCCTTGTTTGCAAAGGTTCCACTGCTGTTCTATTGATAGCGTGCAGGGTTGAGGTGCATTGGAGAGCTTAGCTTTCCGACGTCATAACTTTGTATTCTTACTCTACTCCGCTGCGTTCGTGACATCCGTAGGCGCATCTTGGCTACTGCCTCTCGGAAAGTTCGAACATCAAGGATAGTGGAGGAGTGTCTGACGTCGATCGCGATGTGATCAATCTGATTTGTGGTCGAGTGTTCAAAAGACCGGCAAGTGCCTTTGTGTATTTCGAGGTGCATGAAGCGTGTACTGGCTAGAAGGAGATTTCGCCCCCTAGCAAGATCAATCGGCCTGTGTCCGTTATCGGATATGGTGTCGTGTAGGCTATGTTGTCCGATGATTCGTTCAAAGATGCTTTCCTTCTATCTAGGAGATCGTAGAACTCATCTTTGGCGGAGTCATCCTTGTCTTTCATGGGGGCGTGAACGCAGATCAGGCTGATGTTAAAAAATTGAGCCTTGATACGGATCGTTATGAGGCGTTCGCTCACATGCTGAAAGTTTGGGACATTTTGCCTTAGTCCACCTCGAACAGCAAATCTGCATCCGAACAATCGTTGTCCTCTCTCCCTGTGGCAGTCACCGTAGTAAATATCGCAGTTTTTCATCCGCTTCATACCTAGTAAATTCCATCGCATTTCCTGGATGGCGATTATGTCCGCTTTATAGCGGTCTAGGGCGTCCGCATGTTGTTCGGAACTTAACATTCCACGTACAGAGCCGAAGATCATTGTCCTTTTTTCGTTTTTTGCAAGGGTCGTCAACATTAATGCGGTCAGTTATATCCGCGGCCGTAGCCCAACCGACTTACTCACTTACTTACTTAGGTGGCGCTACAGTCCGTGGTGAACCTGGGCCTCAACCAACAAACGTCTCCACCTGGCATGGTCTTTAGCCAGCTGTTTCCAGCTCCGCACGCCCAGTTGGTTAATGTCCCCTTCCACCTGCGTGCGCCACCGATGATGCGGCCGTCCTCTGCCGCGCCTTCCTTCCGGAGTGGATTCGAAGACTCTTCGGGTCGGAGCTGTTTTTTCCATGTACTCTACATGGCCTAGGCACCTTAGACGCTGTATCCGTAGACGTCGTGCCAGGCCGATCTCGCTATACAACCCGTACAGTTCTTCGTTATATCTTCTCCTCCATACACCGTTTGAAGAACGGGACCGTAGATAGTACGCAGAATTTTCCTCTCGAAACGACCAAGGGCATCTTCATCCGCTTTTGTGAAGGTCCAAGCCTCTGGGCCTTAAAGGAGGACTGGGATGATTAAGGTCTTATATAGTGTCACCTTGGTTTTCCGAGAAAGGGCTCTACTTCTCAATTGCCTCTTGAGCCCAAAGAAACAGCGGTTGGCAAGAGTGATTCTGCGTTTTATCTCAGCGCTGGTGTTGTTATCGCTGGTCATCAGTGAGCCAGGCTAGACGAATTCCTTGACCACTTTAAAGCTATATATTTTTTTTTTTTGTTTGGAGACTCGCGCAGGTTCAAGAGTTTTTCATATTCTCTTATGGTGTGTTGACACACACAACCTGAACGGAGTGCAGTGGTTGGGGTCGTTGATGTTCGTTCAAGCACTTTAGTGTTGCATACGCAGAGGATGAATTTCGGTTGACCATATACTGTGAAAGTGTTTTTCACGGTGTTGCTCCTCAGCGGGGTTCTGACAAAACCCCTGTAGTAAAATTGTCATGAAAAGCTTCTCGAAATTCGCCGTTCCCTTTCACCTATGGGAAAATGAAATCACACACAACATGGGTGATTGAGAGAAGCTCGGCTCAGGTTCTTCATGGACTGTAACGCCAACATACATACATACATATACTGTGAGTATTATGCCTGCAGGCAGTAGGTCTGGTCACTTTCCATTCACAACTGCGTTGCATACATCCGTATAGGAATTACTTTTACTTGGCTATGAAGCGAATTTGAACTATAGACCTTCCGACGGGCGGTCGATGATGTTAACCACTGCACCACGGCCACCCGCCCATGGTGACGTTCGGGCCAATACGTCGGTGTTGTCCGTCTCTCTTAGATGAAAGCAGATATTTACCCTCATTAACCTTGAGACCCATCTTAGCCGCTTCTACCTCAATGCTTACAAAGGCCCCATTGACCTCTCGCTGTGTCCGTCCAATCACGTCAATGTCGTCCTCAAGGTGGTGGGTGTCTTCTCCAAGATTTGCCGTAGCGTAAATATTTGGTCTATTGTGGATTTATCCGGCCTTAACCCACACTGATAAGAGCCGATCAGGTTATCCACAAACGGTTTCAGCGGTTCACACAATACGGCAGGGAAGGTCTTATATGCGATGTTAAGGAGACTTATTCCCCTATAGTTGGCGCAGTTATAGGGGTCTCCTTTCTTATGGACCGGGCAAACGATGCTGGGATTCCATTCGTCGGGCATGCTTTCCTCCGACCATACCTTGCAAATGAGATGGTGCATGCACCTTGACAGCTCATCTCCAGCCGCCTTAAGAAGCACAGCAGACGGGGGGTCTGCGCCCGCGGCTTTATTAGACTTAAGTCTTGATGTCGATATTTTGACTTCGTCTAGGTCGGGTGGACTGAATTCTGTTTCATTGTCGTCCATTACGAACGGCTCGTTCTGCCTGACAGCGGTATCTTGTCTATCACCGCCGTTATACAGTCTGCAGAAGTGGTCTTTCCAAATCCTCAGCATCGACTGCGACTCTACTACCAGTTCTCCATTTTCATCCCTGCAGGCCGCCGCTCTGGCTTTGTAGCATGTTCGTTTAACCTTATTGTAAAACTTACAAGCGTCATTCCTGCGGAAGCATCTCTCCATCTTCTCGATCTCACGCTTTCCGTGCTCTCTATTCTTTCTTCTGGAAAGCGTTTCTTCCGTTGGAGCGTGAGCGCATATTAAGCTAATGTTTCCAAATTTAACTTTGATGCGGATTTTTATGACGCGTTCGCTTATGTCTCGGAAGCTTGAGACGTTTTGTCGGAGTCTTCTTCGAATAACGTACCCGCACCCGAATAGGCGCTGTTTGTTCTCCTTGTAGCAGTTCCCGTAGTAGATGTCGCAGTTTTTCATCCGTTTTTTTGCCTGGTCCATCCCATCGCACTTCTTGGAGTGCTTTATAGCAGTTGAGGGTTTGCTCCAATTGATCGCCTGCACCCGGTCTGTTAAGGGACCTAACATTCCAGGTGCAGACTCTCAAGTCCGCTAGTCGTTTGCAGGGATCGTCTTCATTGTATCCACCCGTATCCGAGACTTGTTGTTGTTTCGGAACAAGTAGGTTTTTACGTGAAAGAGATGTTACCCCTAAGCACTACCACCAACCTGGAGGGCCAGCCCAACTGCGATTTTCATAGGAAATAGGAAATCTCTAGATGGCACCACAAGGAGGTGGGCTGCGGTGGTTCTTCTCACCTGACTTAGTTGTAATAGTTAGGGTTTTACTTACATAGTTAAATCTCATACTACTATGAGCCCCCGCAAAAAACAATAAATGTGGTCCAGATGCGACCCGCAAGACCCATGCAAGGCACATGCGTACATACACCCAGACACACAGGATTTGGATTCTGGTAACCTTGAAATGTGGAGATATGTACATAGTATGTCAACATTTGGAATTCGCGTAATCGGCCACTGGGAAGTTAAAAATTCTAATACTGACCAAAAACACGCTCATTTATGGCAAGCATTACGATACTTTCGCCATAGAGCAACTAATCAAAAATACTTGGACAGTGTACGAGCATGTACATATGTATACCTATTTAGATACGAAAGCCATTCATTGTTGAACTGCATCGAGAACAAGCCGAACGACTGGATGTCTGAAACATGCCGTACATCCGTATGCTGCAATTAAAATCGCATTAACCAGATACTTATCTGTAAGCGAGCAAGATAAATGAGTTGCTTCCATTTGTAGCCCTTGTGCCTTCTATTCGCGTTACTATCAACCGTAACATTACTAATAACACGTTAACTATCTATTGTATGCATTGTATGAAGTAGATACCTAGCTGCAGGGAGTTTTCACTTGTATGTTACATATACGTCTGTTGATTCCGTTTTTATTGGTTTATAATTGAATTGCTATTAGCGGTAAATGAACTCATTAACCAATTAGACATTAACTTGGATCGGTGCTAACAAGAATGCTATTACGAAGGGAACACAAAAAAAAAAAAAACTCTGCTATTCGCCTTAAATCCATTCGGAAATAATTGCAATCATGGTATGACAGACAGCTAAACAAACATCAAAAATCTCTGCCCAGATAACGTCAGCATCGAACAGAAACACATGCATTTGTCCTTTCGCACCAATAACAACACTGAAGAGGAGGGAGCTAAAAAAAATGGAACAATTCCAATCCTGTTTTCCTAACACACATCGTGATCATGTCAAGCCCTAAAAAACCCGACACCAAATAAATATGAAACAAAACAAGATTCTGACGCGCATGCTCTTCACACCAAGCCGAGTTGGTTGTCCCACCCTTCTCGGAGAATCAGTGAATAACTAACTGACTGACTGACTGACAGATGCAGCCAAGTGTGATATTTGATCTCCTCTTGATCCGTTTTTTATTAACTTCGAATAAAACACTTACGTCCTTTGGGTGCAAATGTGATGCAGTCTACACAGTCGTACATACATATGTATCAGCTTGTTCCTGATTACGCTCCTTATCCCTCATCACACATATCACACTCACTCGCCTGAGAACTCATAACTGACTGCTCGTCGTCGGATGCATCTCACAGCAAATGGCACATAATAGAAGTTAATTATTTTTGTCAGCGATCGAGGTACCTTCATTTACTGAATCTTTTAAGGACATAGTGTGTACGAGTACTATTGTAGCTATGTGTTACCGATGGCTACTTTAAAAGTCATTGTTTGTCATTGTCACCCTTGTCGAGATGCTTCCAATTAGACAGGCAAGCCGCGTACAAGAGGGCTGCTTCTCAGAATGCATGTTGCACACCCTTGTCATCTGACACACGAATGCGTGTAAAAAGGATTTCTTCTGATCAATTCCAGAAATTACACATAAATATGAATCAATACAATGGTCAATCGAGTTTGATAGGTCTTTCTTCTGGTTGGCTTGTTGCCCTGTTAAACTGCCCGCCAGGAGTGGCGCTCTTCTCCAATCATCTAATAACGAATGGTGTGGAAATTTAAATTAAAATCGTTGGTCCCTTAGAGGTGAGGTCGAAGTCCGAATGATGGACATCTTTTGGGTTTGTCGTTTTCGAGGTAATAATACTGTAGAGCTGTCAAAATTGTAACATACACACAATACGAAGGATGATTAATGACGTTTGAGTTAATCATATTTTCAGGGATGTTGCAGGATAGTCAGCTTGTTAATGAGATATGTGTCCCTCATACAACTGTCGTGGGTAAATTGAGTTGCTAAATGGCGAGATAATAAGTAGCAGACAAAACGCCGACAGTTTTGTACATGCAAGAGTCAGTACAGACAAACGCCGCCGATAACTTAACTTATCTACGAGCTAATCCAAACAGCCTGGCACTGTCCATAAAATTCTTTCCGACCGAACCGGAATTGGATTATGTTTCGATAAAAAAAAGCGGTTCAAGGCCTATTGTATGTATGTTGGCGTTACAGTCCATGAAGGACCTGAGCCGAGCTTCTCTCAATCACCCATGTTGTGTGTGATTTCATTTTCCCATAGGTGTAAGAGACCTACAATTTATTGCCGGTTCCGAACGGCGAATTTCGAGAAGCTTTTCATGACAATTTTACTACAGGAGGTTTTGTCAGAACCCCGCTGAGGAGAAACACCGTGAAAAACACGTTCGGTGACATGGCTGTATCAGGCTTCGATCCCGTGTCATTTGCGTCAGAGGCCAACACACTACCCACTGCGCCACGGTGCTCCCTATTGGACCGTTGAATACAAGCCGCGAAACTAGGCTAGGCTTTAAAAAATACGAAAAATAGCTTAAACGACAGACCAGGATATAAAGCCATCAAACTGAAGCCTGCAGGGACATAAATTAACAACTGGTAGTAGAGTCACAGTCGATATTTTGGAATTTAAAAGAATTATTTCTGCAGACTGTTAAACGAAAGACTCAAATACCGCTGTCTGGCAAAATGTTCCACTCAACTTGGACGGCGATAGACAGGAATTCCGTACCCCCGTTTATTCCTCTGGGCTGTCCTCGGAACTGTTTAAAGCAGTTAGGGATGATCTGTCACAGCTCGTGCACCAGCTCATCTGTAAGATAGTCGGAGTCTCAGTGTCATTTGTCCGATCCACAAGAAAGGAGACCCTTATAACTGGGTTTGGGATAATTCTCCGTAACTTCGCAGACAAAATCCCCTCTGCTGTTTTGTGAGGACGTCAACAGTCCTTATCAGTGTCGTTTCGGGCCAAGGGATTCCACAATATACGAAATTTACACGTTGTGGCAGATCATCCTGGAAAAGATCCAAGAAATGCAGATCGACACTTATCACCTACTTGTCGATTGCAAGGTCACATATGATAGAGACGAGCTAGTTTTGGCATCCCTATCAAACTCGTCAGATTGTGTAGGGTGACTATATAAAATTCTTGCTGCTCCAGCAAAGTCAGTAAGGAATTTACCAAGTCCAAGGTTTTAGGCAAGGCGACGCTGCCCGCGAGCTCTATGAACTGAAAAGGAGTGAGGAGAATGCGCTTCCGAGAAGGAAAAAGAAGGAGCACGAGAAGCGCGAGATCGAGGAGATGGAGAGATGTTACTTCAGGAACGACGTTCGAAAATGTTACCAAAAATTAAAACGAGCAAAAGCCTGCAGGGATGAGCACGGACAACTAGTAGTGGAGTCACAGTCGATGATGAGATTGTGGAAGGACCACTTCTGCAGACTATGCCGCCGTCAGGCAGAGCAAACGAAGACGAAGGAGAATCACGTCCACCCGACCTAGACGATGTTAAGATAGCGATATCGAGACTTAAGTCTTATAAAGCTGCTGGAGCAGACGGACTCTCGGCGGTACTGTTTAGAGCAACTGGCGATGAGCTGGTCAGGAATATGCACCAACTCATCTGGTCGGAAGAATGCATGCCCGATGAATGGAATCTCAGTATCGTTTCCCCGGTCCATAAGAAAAGATACCCCTATGAGTGCGCCAATTACAGAGGGATAAGACTCCTGAACATTGCGTACAAGATCCTCTCTGTTGTACTGTGTAAGCGCCTGAAACCGTTCGTGGTTAATCTGATAGGTTCCTACCAGTGTGGTTCCAGGCCAGGAAAATCCACGACGGACTAAATATTTACACTACGGCAGATCTTGGAGAAGACCCATGACACGCACCATATTTTTGTCGACTTTAAGGCCGCGTATGACAGTGTTTATAGAGACGAACTATACAGAGCCATATCATGTTTTAACATTCCTGCCAAACTCGTCAGACTATGCAGGATGACTATGGAGAACTCTCGCTGCCCCATTAAGGTCAGAGATGAACTAACCGACCCCTTTGATATTAAGAAAGGTTTTAGACAGGGTGACGCACTGTCATGTGATTTCTTTAACATTATTCTTGAAAGGATCGTGTGGGACTCTGCGGCCAATACAAGAGGAACGATCTACTTCAAGTCTATACAATTGGTTGCCTACGCAGATGACACCAGCAACGACACCAGCGTTGAGATAAAAGGCAGAATAACTCTTGCCAACCGCTGCTTCTTTGGGCTTAAGAGGCAATTGAGTAGTAGAGCCCTCTCTCGAAAAACTATAGTATCTCTCTACAAAACCTTAATCATCCCGGTCCCCCTCTACGGCGCTCAGGGTTGGACGTTATTAAAATCGGATGAAGAGGCTATTGGGCGTTTCGAGAGGAAAATTCTGCGTGCAATCTTTGGTCCTGTTTATGTAAACGGAGAGTGGAGCAGGAGATTTAACTAATAACTCAGATCCAACGTCTAAGATGGCTAGGCCATGTAGAGCGAATGGACATCACCGCTCCGGCCCGAAGAGTCTTCGACTCCAACCCCGAGGTACGACGCAGCAGAGGACGACCGCATCTATGGTGCACAGGTGGAAAGGGACCTCTACCAACTGGGCGTGCGGCACTAGAAGCGGCTGGCCAAAGATCGTCCCGGCTGGAGAGGCTTGTTGGTTGAGGCCTTGGTTCACCCCGAACTGTAGCGTCATCAAAAATAGGTAAGTAAGTAAGTTTAGGCAAGGCGACGCGCTATCATGTGACATTTTTAACATCATACTTGAGAAGATCGTGCCAAACTCACAAGTCCGCGCTAGGGGCACGATCTTTAAAAAGTCCGCTAAACTGCTAGCTTACGCCGATGATATTGACGTGACTGGTCGAACGCAGCGGGCCTTCAATGGGGCGTTTGCTGGCATTGAAGCGGAGGCGGCTAAAATCAGCCTGGCGGTAAATGAGGGCATAACGAAGTATATGCTGTCCTCAAGGAAGGACATTGAATACGCCGTTCGGACAGAGCGTCACAATAGGCAGCGAGAATCCGAATCCGCAGTAGCTAATACGAACAACCTCAATACTGGGATCAAACATAGAATAACTCTTGCTAGTCGCTGTTTTTTTGGGCTCAAAAGGCAATTGAGTAGGTAATAGAGACATCCCTCGATAAACCAAGCTAGCTTTGTATAATACCCTGATTATCCCAGTCCTGCTTTATGGTGCAGAGACATAGACGCTATTAAAGCCGGATGAGGAATCTCTTGGTCTTTTCGGGAGAAAAGTTCAAGGTCCTGTTTGCGTTGATGACATCTGGAAGAGAAGATTCAACTACAAACTGTACGGGCTGTACGGTGGAGTGTGCCCATTTAAGCGTCTACGAATACAACGCCTAAGATAGCTAGACTATGTGGAGTGTATAGACAACATAGCTCCGGTCCGAAGAATCTTCGAATCCGAGCCATTTGGACAACGCAATAGAGGACGCCCTCGACCCAAATGTCGCACACAAGTATAGAAGGACCTCAATCATCTTGGTGTCGATTGGGGGCAACCAACCAACTTGGTGTCACTTGTTGGTTGAGGCCCAAGACCACACCGGCCTGTAGCGCTACGAAGAAGAAGAAAAAGGGGATAGCCTCCTAATAAACCAAATTGATAATACCACAAACGGCGCAGCTCTAATGGCACGTGAGACAGTATGACAAGAACTGTAGCAGCGTGATGCTGTCATTCGACGACATGAATGAGATATTTCGTTTTTCTTAAATATTAGTTCCTTAGGAAAAAAACTAACATGAATACAAGGGATCATCGCACAGCCAAAGGGTAGATCACAGCCTTGTGCACATTTAAACACAAGGCTGCAGGAGCGAGATTGACAACATTATAGTACTAGAATCATGTTTGGTGTCCATGCCATGCATACATACTGGCCATGAAAAAGCTTCTCGACTCACGCCGTTCTAAATCGGCATTAAACTGTAGGTCCCTTAGGTCCCTTTCACCTGCGTGGAAAATAAATCATACAAAACAAGGGTGATTGAGAGAAGCTCGGCTCTGGCCCTTCATGGTCTGTAACGCCACCAAAGAATGGCATTGACCGTTCGACCGTTGAGCTTACCATCCGAATTATCAACTCTTTTTTTTCCAGAAACTTAAATACAACGCAACTGCTGTCCCTACTGTTCTGTTCGATTTGTAAGCCCATTCCATAACAAAACAGGCACTTGGCTCACACACGAGACCTTGTCTGCCATTTAGAACGAACGAAACTAGCAGGGCCTTAGAACTCAAAGAGATCAAAATTGCGGCAGTCTTTTGAGCATCAACACTATGCTTCGCACCTACTCGCCGACTTTACAATACGTTAACATCGCTTATGGTGGCATGGCCATGCCTATTTCCTTCTTTTCTAGCTAAACACATTCGGCTGACGATAGAAAATAGTCGGTCCAAGGACTTGCCATCATGGAACGAAAAATAATGGAGCGAGATGTCGTAAGACTACAATGGGGAGAAGGCTAAGTAAGATTCATGCCATTCAGTCAGTTTTTTTGGGCTAAGAAAGTCACTTGACGACAAGGATTCTCTTTTGACGATGAGAGTGTCTTCGATAGTGTTTAGAGGAAAAATCTTTGGATGAAGTAAGAAGACGCATTATAGTGACTTTTATAGACTGTACGAAGACGTCGACTTTGTGAAATATCAGCAGACAAATCACTGAGGTGCAGGCACTACAAATGCTACACGCATAGGTGTGTTAAATGGCACAAACATATGTATAATTGTGTCATTTGGCACACTTTAAGATTGAGTATTTCACTTAACACGTTTGATCTTTGAAATTGAGACACTTATTCGTGTCAAAACTTAAACCTTAAATGTGTTGCAGTGACACACTTATTGATAATTAACCAACCTTAGATCAATCAATCAAACAAAAGAGAATTTTTCGGTTTATATATATGAGAGGGTTTGGGCTCGGACACGCAGGGTAAAATTGTTGATCGCTCTCAACCTGGCGAGATGCCAGCAACGAACCCTGTTTAAATGCCCGGGTCAAGTTGACATACGTCCTCCTCGTAGCGCACACTGGATAGCCTCTTCAACAACCGTTGGGAGGTGAAGAAACGTATGCAGCGGCAAAACCCCGACCAGAATGACGGTTGTGGTTCGTACAAAAGTTACGAATGAGCAAGATGCCTCGGATACACGGACGGATACTTGACAACGACAACGCACAAAAAAGGAACACGATTTGCGAGTATGCTCCTGGAATGTCAGAACACTGTACACTCCCGGAGCTGCTCATAAACTAGAAGGAAACCTCACGCAGTACAAGGCGGATATTACTGCGGTCCAGGAAATGCGCTGGATAGGAAACGGTATGATAAGGAAAAAAATTGCGACATTTATTACAGCTGTCACAAAAGATTGCACCTACTGAGATGCGGATTTGTCGTGGGGAAGCGGTTAAGGTCGAAGGTCATCGACTTTAAACCTATAAGTGGTCGCCTGGCTGTGAGGCAGATTTTATAACATCAGCCTTATATGTGCACACGCCCCTACCGACGAGGCTAAAGACCCTATCAAGGAGGACGTCTATGACCTCCTGGACAACGCCTACGGAGCTTGTCCGGAGTACGATGTAAAAATCGTGCTCGGAACTTCAACGCCAAAATCGGTAAGGAGAACACCCTTGGCGGAGTGATCGGAAAGCACAGCCTCCACGATACAACAACAGATAACGGCTTCCGACTCGCTGACTTTGCGACAGCTCGTAATGCCGTGATAAGTAGCACAAGATTCCCTCGCAAGCGAATCCCCATAGCAACCTGGCGATCTCCGGACCATGTGCTCATTGACGCAAGGCCCTCGTCAAACATCCTGGATGTGCGAACATTCAGAGGGGCAAATGTCGACTCTGACCACTTCCTTGTAGCAGCAAGATTCACAGCTCGACTGTCCAATGTCAGAAAGCTGCACCAGCCCATCAGGAGGAGGTTCGACATTGGCCGCCTGAGCACACCGGAGGTTACCAGAGTCTACAGGGAGCGAAAGACTCTACGTCTAACACAAATGCCAATTATATGTGGCTGCGTTGCCGCTCAGCCATTCAGGAAGTAGCCGAAACAACCTTAGGATACCTATCACCCCCGACAAGAAACCCGTGGTATGATGGCGAGTGTAAGCAGAAAAAGGCAGCAACCGACGAGGCGTACCAAAAGGCGCTGAAGAGGAAAACCAGGGCAGCGCAAGAAGAGTACCGAGCCAGAAGAAGGGAGGAGAAAAAACTACTGCGACAAAAGTAAAGAATCTTCGCAGCCTCCAAGCTCAAGGATATCGAGGAGTCTGGGGATAAACATAACACAAGAGCATTTAACAAGAAAGCCAAAGGCCTTGCAGGAGGCTTCAAAAAGGGCACCCAGGCTCTTCGAAACTGCGAGGGCAATCTTGTCACCGACCGGCAGGGAATAGTGGATGTATTTAAGCAGCATTTCCAGCAGCTGCTTAACAAGCATGGCCAAGAGAGAGTGGTAGGGACCGAGGAAATACCAACTCCAGCCACTGAGGTAGTCCTCCCACCCAGCATCGAAGAAGTCGGCACAGCTATTCAGAAGCTGAAGAATAACAAGGCAGGCTCAGATGGCTTGTCATTAGAGCTCTTCAAGGCTGGCGGCGATGTTCTGGTAGGGAGCATGCACCAGATCATCTGCAGAATTTGGGAAGACGAAAGCATGCCCGACGACGGGAATACCAGCTCTATTAGGCCCATCCACAAACAAGGCGATTCTACCCCTTGCAAGAACTATAGAGGTATATCCCTGCTCAATGTCGCATACAAGATCCTGTCCAGCGTACTGTGTGAACGTCTAGAGCCATTTTGCACCTACCAGTGCGGCTTCCGGCCCGGCAAATCGACAATTGACCAAATTTTCATACTTCGACAAATCCTGGAAAAGACCAACGAGTTTCGAATCGATACACACCATCTTTTCATCGATTTTAAGGTCGCATACGACAGCATTCATCGTGAAGAACTGTTTGGTGCGATGGCCGAATTCGGGATCCCGGGAACACTGATCCAGTTGTGTCGCGCCACGATAAAAAATACGCAACGCACCGTGCAATTCGTCAACAAACAAAAGCTAAGGCGGATGTTGCTCTCATTGAAAAGCACAATAAACAAATGACTTGAAGCTTGTGCGTCGCTGTGAAAGCATGGAGACAGACGATTGTAATGGTGAACTAATGAACTGAATGGGGTTACAAGCCTACAACACGGAAAGCATTCATTGCGGTCTAAGCTTCCAAGTCGATTCATTTAACATAAGAGTGACATTAAGTGACCACCCGGATCAGGCGATTTATCACCGTTAAATCACTTTGCTTTTTTTTTTTTGTGTTTTTTATTGAAAAGTAAAGGCAACATTGCAGGATGACTATGGAGAACTCTCGCTGCTCCATTAAGGTCCGAGGTGAACTAACCGACCCCTTTGATGTTAAAAAAGGTCTTAGACAGGGTGACGCACTGTCATGTGATTTCTTCAACATTATTCTTGAAAAGATCGTGCGGGACTCTGCGGCCAATACAAGAGGTACGATCTACTTCAAGTCCACACAATTGCTTGTCTACGCAGATGACATTGACGTTATTGGACAAACACAGCGAGACGTCAATGAGGCGTTCACAAGCATTGAAGCAGAAGCGGCGAAAGTGGGTCTAAGGGTAAATGGGGACAAGACCAAATATATGCTGTCATCAAAGAAAGACGCACAACACCGACGTCTTTGTCAGAACGTCACCTTCGGCGGCTATATTTTAGAAGTAGTCAAGGACTTCGTCTACCTTGGCTCGATAGTGACAAGCAGCAACGACACCAGCGCTGAGATAAAACGCAGAATAAATCTTGCCCATCGCTGCTTCTTCGGGCTCAAGAGACAACTGAGTAATAGAGCCTACAAAACCTTAATCATCCCGGTCCTCCTCTACGGCGCTGAGGCTTGGACGTTATCAAAAGCAGATGAAGAGGCTTTTGGACGTTTCGAGAGGAAAATTCTGCGTGCAATCTTTGGTCCCGTTTGTGTAAACGGAGAATGGAGGAGGAGATTCAACCAAGAACTGTACGGGCTGTACAGCGACATCGGCCTGGTTAGACGTCTTCAGACCCAACGTCTAAGATGGCTAGGCCATGTAGAGCGAATGGACATCAACGCTCCGGCCCGAAGAGTCTTCGACTCCAACCCCGAGGGACGACGCAGCTGAGGACGACCTCATTTAAGGTGGCGCGCACAGGTGGAAGGGGACCTCAACCAACTAGGCGTGCGATACCGGAAGCGGCTGGCCGAAGATCGGGCCGGCTGGAGATGCTTGTTGGTTGGTTCACCCCGGACTGTAGTGCCATCAAAGTAAGTAAGTAAAGGCAACATAGCTGAAAAGCAACATTCATACCTAAGTCGTTGAAGTTAACGAGTTTTGAACTAACCCTGCAAATTTCGACATTCCTACGGACCTATGTGTTGGACTCACAGATATACGAAGTTGCGGCTAGTTTACGATTACGATTTTATAACTAAGGACATCCTCCATCAAAGGCATGACTCTTTACGACGTGGTACCAAATCATGATTGAATTACTATGGCTAACGAATAAAATACAACCTGTCGTCCTCTATAGCTACTGACTACTGTATCCTTTGTTTTTTCCTTGATCGATTCCGTCCGTTTATCACATTCTCAGATTTTCCCATAAGAGCAATGCGATTCGAGTGGTTGTACTAAATATCAACCTTTTTGTGAGCAACTGGTACGCCAGTGTAAATATTGCAACCAGAAAAGCTTCAGGCACACAGGTGGATAGAGCAATTATGTTCAGAGGAGAATGCTACTAATTTCGACGAGAACCACACGATCTGCATAAGAGTCATTATTTCATGTGACCCCTAAGGCGTAAAGTCTTTCAAACCATTTTCGAGAACAGGCAATATACCCACATAAGTTTGTGCAAAAATTCCGGTAAATTTTTATCATTTTTTAACGAGCAATTTGGGAAAATTGAAAACACTATTCTACTAAGGCCCAAGCATAGGTCCTCTTCAAGCTCCGTTTTAACACCGATTCATTTCAGCTTTAAAGACTATACTGTTAACAACTATGTCACTATAAGTCTCATGTAAGATAGGTACACTAGATATCAGATATAAAAAAAACGTAATTTCTAGCCCATCAGATTAAACCTAGGCCTTTTCAGAGCTTTGCCAAAAGTTAATAAAAACAAACTTACTGCCAGGAAATCTGGGCGGAAATATTCGTCCATGTCGACTCAGCAGCCACGGATACAGCGGATAGGTGTCTCTAATCATTCCCCCTCCGAATTGCGGATGCGATCCGGGATGAAACAAAACTCCATGTCCGTTTTGCCCATGCTGATGTGCTAACGCGGCAGCCATTTGAAACTGAGCAGCTAAAAAATGAGGATTTGGTCCGGCGGCGGCATGATGAGGTAGACGCAATACACCGGCATCTGGTCCGTTCATGTATCCCGTTGAAAATGATGGCGGAGGCAACTGAGAATTCGATTTATTCGCATCACTCGCTACCGGCACGGGAAACGGTCGAATCAGGCCGGCAGGTAGACCGGGCACGACTATCGGTCGACCATTCAAAGTTGTCACCGCTGCCACATGCGATGTTGACGTTCCCTTGTCATGATCGACAAGTCTACTATTATCACTATTATTCCTTAATTCTAACGGTTTCTGTCGTTGCTGTTGATGGTCATGCGGTAGTTGATAATTACTGTCATTGCTGATCGAGCTCAACGGACGTTCGGCAGGACTGTCACAACGGATAGAAGTCGGCGAGGGTGATGAAGGTGGTGGCGCATCACCCACTATTGAGTCGATGCTAAATGCAATTTTTGGTTTCGTGGACGATTGGAAATTACTGCCGCTGACAAAAGGATTTGTGACCGTTGTCATTGGCATTATGACACGCTGTTGACCGCAAGTCACCATTTAAGGGTGACTATTGCCCGACTCACGACTGTCACCCAAGAAAGTCTACAAAACAAATGAAAACAATCACTGCGTGGGAAACACTGCGGTTTGGCAATCGATCTTTCAATACTATTTGGATCAAGTTCACTTCATTCTGTCCATCTATTGGATTGCTTAGGACATTACACGAAATTATGAATTTTTTCTTATTCGAATGACAGATGTCAGAGTTGTAGCAATACGAATGGAAACGATAATAGCGGCGGCAAGTCGAAAATTTTTACCGCGACCGAATAACATAACAGAATTGTATCTGCACTGTATACTATCTGCACAACTGCCAAACGATGGGGATACAATGAAAACCATTGGCGTTAAATTGTCCAATTGCTTTCCAATACATTTACATATACGAGTGCAGTAGTGTGGTATGGAACATATAGTATCATTCCAATCGCAGACATCGGGGCGCAACATATACACAAGGTGACGCGCAGCAGCGAAGCACAGATGAAAGGCAAACATGAAATTGGAAACCTGATTTCTGGAGAGATACCACCACCATCAGTACTACCACGGCCACCACCACCACCACCACCGTGGCACCGGTGGAAGTGTGGAAGTATCGCAAGAACTTGCTAGGAAAGGGCGGACCCAGTCGCCATCGGTGTTGCGATGTGCTTTGGCAGAATGCGATTGCTTGTTGTATCGGGGTTCGGGGGCGATAATCACCTTGTTTGATTCAATTGGACTATTAGTCGTGCTGCACGCCGTTTGGTTTAAGTAAATACAACGTGAACGGCCTGGATGCCATTTGCCACCGACGCAGTAATTGAGATGAAAATTGTTGCTTTCGATTCGGGGGCTCCCTACTCGATAGAATAGGATTATTCCAGAATGGGATAGACACTAATCCTTCACTGACCACATACGCGTCATCTGGCATTGCCTTCAATTGTGTTCCGTCCAGTTTGAGTGTCATTGATGACAGTTCTTAAATCTGCCATTCCGGACTCTGCAACGAAGGGAAAACGACCCTTACACACACTAATGCATGCCATCGATCAGAGGAAAATTGTTTTCCTCCAGTGTTCCCTTTAGCGCATGCTCCACGATGATTGGCTGTCGACTTGAATTACTCCCGCTTAACAGACCACGCCTCTCGAGCTACAGCAGCTCTTATATACAAACGATGCTTCGCTGTGTGAGTGGTCGTTCTAAAACTGCAATTCATTTGGTAATTGTCATTTCCCGACTGGTTAGCGGTTAGCTTTCCATTTAGGTATGGTCGCACAAGTGCGAATGCGAGAGAGGCACTAATTAGATACGAGAGGAAAGCAATAGCTCGCTAACCAGTCTCGTTAGCATTTTATCAATTTCGTTGCCGCTTAAGGCAGCGGGATGGAAGGGCTAGGGGTAGTATCACCGGAAAGCAAACCAAACTCGGCGAATGGATGTTAATTAGCAGATTAAACAGTTGATTGCGATCACGGTCGGGGGAAGTGTGAAAGAGTGAGCGCGAGAACGAGATGAGTTGTTTCAATCCAAGATGGAGTCTTGGTGTGGAATTTCCTCATTCGACCAGTTGTCATTTAGACCATTTGTCGTGTCCGTAGCGACGCAGGGAATAGATTCGTATCAAAATGGTGAAGTGGCATTGTTGCGTCTTTTTTGTTTTTTTTTTTTTGTATTGTTTTTCCAATTTCCCTGTGCTTATTGTTGACACAACTAATTGGAATTATTTGCTCGGCAAATGAGCGTCTGGTGATTCGGGTCCAATTAAAGTTGAAACGTTACGAGTGGTAGATACATATAGTAGATGCAACGTCATCGATATATTTGACGACGGTCGACCGACTCGGGTGGAGCGGTGTGAGATGTTTATTTGGGGATTTGTCACACTTAAGGGTTGAATTGAAATATTGGAATTACATTCGCTGGATTAAACGGAGGCGGATACCTCGTTTTGTTCAAGCTACGGGGTAATTAATTCGATTTTTGTCAAAAGGTTTATCACTGGAGTTGGAGGTTGATGAATGTTTGGAAGTAAGTAAGGACGACGTACGTGATTTTCTAATGGAAAAGAGCCAATTGAATTCAATCTTATTGAGTAAAAGGGTAATGGGTCTTGGTAGGAAAGTAAATTGATCATCCGTCGGTGTAGTTGGCCAAGTCCATTTAGGAAACTGATTTATGCAGATTTGAGCAATCATTAGCGGGTGTAGTGCTACTTTTTTCAGATTCATAAGCGATGCACTGAGTTGCTTAAGAAGGTTAAGGAAAAGAATAAACTATAACAACACCAACTTACGTAATGCCTATAAAAAAAGTATGTAAAGACCTTAGCAAGGAAATCATTAGCTACAGAAATAATTACTACCTGAACAAGTTTCGGGAAATTAAAGGCGTTCGAAAAAAGAATGGAAACTTGTTAAAGAAATTTAAAATTTAAATTTAAAAGT
Source organism: Eumerus sabulonum (assembly GCA_951905685.1). NCBI lineage: Eukaryota > Metazoa > Arthropoda > Insecta > Diptera > Syrphidae > Eumerus > Eumerus sabulonum. The sequence continues at coordinate 238,776,471 of OX645060.1, forward strand.
AAAGTGATATCAGATAGCTGTGCAGATATATCTAAATGTGATTGTACAATTTTTTTGGAGGGCATGGGCTCGGACATACAGGGTAAAGTTGTTGATTGCTCTCAACCTGGCGAGATGCCAGCAACGATCCCTGTTTAAATGCCCGCGTCAAGTTGACATACGGCCTCCTCGCGGCGCCCTCTGGATAGCCTCTTCAACAACCGTTGGGAGGTGAACAAAAAAACCCCGACCAGAATGGCGGTTGTGCGGCGGGCTAACAATCCGCCCACGTAAAAAAAAACCTAAAGTTATGAATGAGCAAGATGCCTCGGATACACGGACTGATACTCGACGACGACAACGCACGAAAAAGGAACACGATTTGCGAGTATGCTCCTGGAATGTCAGAACCCTGTACACTCCTGGAGCTGCTCATAAACTGGAAGGAATCCTCACGCAGTACAAGGCGGATATTACTGCGGTCCAGGAAATACGCTGGATAGGAAACGGTATGATTAGGAAGAAAAATTGCGACATTTATTACAGCTGTCACAAAAGGTTGCACTTACTGGGATGCGGATTTGTCGTGGGAAAGCGGTTAAGGTCGAAGGTCATCGACTTTAAACCTATAAGTGATCGCCTGGCTGTGATCCGCATCAGAGGCAGATTTTATAACATCAGCCTTATATGTGCACACGCCCCTACCGACGAGGCTGAAGACCCTATCAAGGAGGACTTCTATGACCTCCTGGACAACGCCTACGGAGCTTGTCCGGAGTACGATGTAAAAATCGTGCTCGGGGACTTCAACGCCAAAATCGGAAAGGAAAACACCCTTGGCGGAGTGATCGGAAAGTACAGCCTCCACGATACAACAACAGATAACGGCTTCCGACTCGCTGACTTTGCGACAGCTCGTAATGCGGTGATAAGTAGCACAAGATTCCCTCGCAAGCGAATCCACACAGCAACCTGGCGATCTCCGGACGGTCGAACCGCCAACCAAATCGACCATGTGCTCATTGACGCAAGGCACGCGTCAAACATCCTGGAAGTGCGAACATTCAGAGGGGCAAATGTCGACTCTGACCACTTCCTCGTAGCAGCAAGATTCAGAGCTCGACTGTCCAATGTCAGAAAGCTGCACCAGCCCATCAGGAGGAGGTTCGACATTGGGCGCCTGAGCACACCGGAGGTTGCCAGAGTCTACAGGGAGCAGCTGAGCGAAAGACTCTACGGCATGCCTACGTCGAACACAAATGCCAATAATATGTGGCTGCATTGCCGCTCAGCCATTCAGGAAGTAGCCGAAACCACCTTAGGATACCTTCCACCCCCGACAAGAAACCCGTGGTACGATGGCGAGTGTGAGCAGAAAAAGGCAGCAACCGACGAGGCGTACCAAAAGGCGCTGCAGAGGAAAACCAGGGCAGCGCGAGAAGAGTACCGAGCCAGAAGAAGGGAGGAGAAGAAACTACTGCGACAAAAGAAAAGAATCTTCGCAGCCTCCCAGCTCAAGGATATCGAGGAGTCTAGGGATAAACATAAAATACGAGCCTTTTACAAGAAAGCCAAAGGCCTTGCAGGAGGCTTCAAAAAGGGCACCCTGGTTCTTCGAAACTGCGAGGGTAATCTTGTCACCGACCCGCAGGGAATAGTGGATGTATTTAAACAGCACTTCCAGCAGCTGCTTAACGAGCATGACCAAGAGAGAGTGGTAGGGACCGAGGAAATCCCAACTCCAGCCGCTGAAGTAGTCCTCCCACCCAGCATAGAAGAAGTCGGCACAGCTATTCAGAAGCTGAAGGACAACAAGGTCGCAGGCTCAGATGGCTTGCCATCAGAGCTCTTCAAGGCTGGCGGCGATGTTCTGCTAGGGAGCATGCACCAGATCATCTGCAGAATTTGGGAAGATGAGAGCATGCCCGACGACTGGAATACTAGCTCTATATGCCCCATCCACAAAAAAGGCGATCCTACCTCTTGTAAGAACTATAGAGGTATATCCCTGCTTAATGTCGCATACAAGATCCTGTCCAGCGTATTGTGTGAACGTCTAAAACCATTTTGCACCGCACTAATCGGCAGCTACCAGTGCGGCTTCCGGCCCGGCAAATCAACTATAGACCAAATTTTCACACTTCGACAAATCCTGGAAAAGACCAACGAGTTTCGAATCGATACACACCATCTTTTCATTGATTTCAAAGCCACATACGACAGCATTCATCGTGAAGCACTGTTTGGGGCGATGGCCGAATTCGGGATCCCGGTAAAACTGATCCAGTTGTGTCGCGCCACGCTAAAAAACACGCGATGCACCGTGCAACTCGGTTCTAGGACCTCGGAACCATTCGAAACATGCACCGGATTTCGGCAAGGAGATGCGCTGTCATGTGACTTCTTCAACCTGGTGCTGGAGCAGATAGTGCGACGGGCAGGCGTCAACAGGGAAGGCACTATCTTTTACAGTCCATCCAGCTGCTAGGATACGCGGATGACATCGACATCATCGCGTGTTCTCGCCGTGGCATTGTGGAAGCATTCACGGCGATTGAAGAACAGGCGAAACGAATTGGCCTTAAGATCAATGGGGACAAAACGAAATACATGCTGTCAAAGCAAAAACCAATCCGTCGCTCACCACCTGGGACAAAACATAACAATTGACAGCTATAATTTTGAGGTAGTTAAGGAGTTTGTCTACCTCGGGGCAAACGTAAATTCCACAAATGACACCACAGTGGAGATCCGGCGTAGAATCGCCCTTGGCAACCGCTGCTACTTCGGCTTGTCCAAACAACTGGGGTCAAAACTCCTCACTCGAAAGACCAAAGTCATGCTTTACAAAACGCTCATTCTGCCAGTCTTGCTGTACGGAGCCGAAAGCTGGACGATAAGCAGGACAGCGGAGCTGATTTTGGGTTCTTTCGAAAAAAAAATTCTGCGCCGGATATTTGGTCTTGTCTGTGAGGAAGGTGAATGGAGAAGAAGACACAACCGCGAACTCTACGAGCTGTACCAAGATGTGGATGTAGTCCGGAAGGCAAGGAGCCGTCGACTACACTGGCTCGGCCACATCGAGCGCATGGACATCAACGCTCCAGCTAAGAGGGTCTTCGACTCCGAGCCTCCTGGTTCGAGAAGAAGAGGAAGACCGAACCAAGTAATCGCGGATGTAAGACATCTTGGTCTTGACAACTGGAAGCAGCGTGCCCGGGACCGTCAAGGATGGAAGGCAGCTATAGCTCAGGCTCAGATCCTCCATGGATCGCAGGCCTGATAAGTAAGTAAGATTGTACAATTTATGAGGTGTCTTCTCGTGAAAGTTTACAATTACAATTACATCCTTCGAGCTATACAACCTTATTCTTTCCCTAAAAAACTCAAACTCAAAAACAAGTGATGGTTTCTCAAATAGCTTTGTCAAGAAAATTGCCCTGAATATTTGTAACATTTTATGTAACATGTTCGGGGTGAACCTGGGCCTCAACCAACATGCCTCTCCACCTAGCACGATCTTTCGCCAGTCCTTTTCATTGCCGCACGCCCAGTTGGTTGAGGTCCCCTTCCACCTGTGCGCGCCACCTTAGGTGCGGCCGTCCTCTATTTCTTCGTCCCTCGGGGTTGGATTCAAAGACTCTACGGGCTGGAGCTGTGGTGTCCATTCGCTCTACATGGCCTAGCCATCTTAGGCGTTGGATCCGTAGACGCCTGACCAGACTCATGTCGCTGTACAACCCGTACAGTTCGTGATTGAATCTTCTCCTCCAACCCTCCTCTGTGTTTATGGGACCGAAAATCGAACGCAGAATCTTTCTCTCGAAACGACCAAGGATTTCCTCATCCGCCTTAGATAAAGTCCATGTTTCTGCGCCGTATAACAGGACCGGGATAATTAAGGTCTTATATAAGATCAACTTGGTCCTACGAGAGAGGGCTCTACTTCTCAGTTGCCTCTTGAGCCCAAAGAAGCAGCGGTTGGCAAGAGTAATTCTGCGCTTGATTTCGAAACTGGTGTCGTTGTCACTGCGGAGCCGAGGTATATGAAGTCCTTAACTACCTCGAACTTATATCTGCCAATATGCACGTTCTGTCCAAGACGTCGGTGGTAAATGTCCTTTTTCGACGACAGCAGATATTTAGTCTTGCCCTCATTAACTGCCAAACCAATTTTTGCCGCCTCCATCTCAATACTCGCAAACGCCTCACTGACATCTCGCTGCGATCTACCTATTATGTCAATGTCGTCGGCGTATGCAAGGAGTTGCGAGGATTTGAAGTAGATTGTGCCTCTTGTATTGGCCTGTGATTTTTGCACAATCATTTCCAATACGATGTTGAAGAAATCACACGACAGCGCATCGCCCTGCCTAAATCCTTTTTTGACATCAAAACTATCGGTGAGGTGCTCACCGATTCGGATGGAGCAGCGAGCATTTTCCAAGGTCATCCTGCATAGTCTGACGAGCTTCGCAGGGATGTCAAAAGTAAACATGGCGTTATATAGCTCGTCTCTAATTACGCTGTCGTATGCGGCCTTGAAGTCGACGAATAGATGGTGCGTATCGACTTGAAACTCATTGGTTTTCTCCAGGATCTGCCGTAGTGTGAAGATTTGATCGATGGTGGACTTCCCTGGCCTGAAGCCACACTGATAAGGACCTATCAGCTTGTTTACGAATGGCTTCAGGCGTTCACACAAAACGGCAGCGAAGATCTTGTATGCGACATTAAGGAGACTTATTCCTCTATAGTTGGCGCAGTCAAAGGGATCTCCTTTTTTGTCGATCGGGCAAACAATGCTGAGACTCCATTCCTCGGGCATGCTTTCCTCTGACCATATCTTACAGATGAGCCGGTGCATGCTCCTAACCAGCTCACCCCCAGCCGCTTTGAAGAGCTCAGCAGACAGTCCATCTGCGCCAGCAGCTTTATTCGACTTGAGTTTCGACATGGCAATCTCAACTTCGTCGAGGTCAGGGAGACGGAATTCTCTGCGATCTTCGTCGTTAAAAAATGGATCATTCTGCCTGACGGCGGTATGTTGGTTGTCATCGCCGTTATACAGTCTGCAGAAGTGGTTTTTCCAAATTCTCATCATCGACTGCGATTCTACTACTAGGTGTCCGTTCTCATCCTTACAGGCCTCCGTTCGGGCTTTATAGCCTTGAGACATTCGTTTTATCCGCTGATAAAATCTCCGAACGTCGTGCCTGCAATAGCACCTCTCCAAGTTTTCAATCGCCCGCTTCTCGTGCTCTTTCTTTTTTCTCTTGAGAAGCTTATTTTCCTCCCTTCTCTTAAGCTCGTAGAGCTCACGAGCCGCTCTTGTTTTTTTTGTGTAGTGAGGCTTTGTATGCCTCCTGCTTTTCCGCATGAATCCTTCTACACTCGTCATCGAACCAGGTGTTTCGTCGTGGTGGAGCTTTAAGGCCCAGCACTTCCGTTGCTGTGCTCTTCAGGGCTTGTTTACACAGGCTCCATTGTTGCTCTACTGACTGGGTGGAGGATTGAGGTGTATCGGAGAGCTTAAGGGAGACGCGGTTGGCAAAAGCACTGGCGATCTCCGGCGATAGTAGCTTTCCGACGTCATAGCTTGGTGTTCTAACTCTACTCCGCGGTGTTCGTGTTATGCGCTGACGTATCTTGGCTACTACAAGATAGTGGTCTGAATCGATGTTCGCTCCTCGGAAAGTGCGAACATCAAGAATAGTGGAGGAGTGTCTGACGTCAATCTATGTCACATCTATGTATAACAAAAGCATCTCAATGGGTGCTTTTCCAGACGATTTGAAACAAGCCGAAGTGATTCCATTGTTAAAAGAAGGAGATAAAACATTAGTTAATAGCTATAGGCCTATCTCGCTTCTTCCTGTTTTCTCTAAAGTTTTTGAGAAGGCCATTAAGATCAGAATTATAAAGTTCTTAGAGAAAAACAACTTTTTTAGTAAATCTCATTTTGGCTTTCGTTCAGGTCTTTTAACCGAAGGAGCACTCTTAAACTTCTGTTCAGAAATTTACAATAACTTTAACAATAAAAACCTAACTGCGGCTCTCTTCATTGACATAACCAAAGCTTTTGATACAGTAGATAGATAGATAGATAGGGCTTAGGGGGTGGGACAGAGTCGCCTGATCACTGCGGCCACGATTGGGCCTATTGTGATGTCCCCCACTTACAGTTCACTCAGAAAACCTGAGTCCGTGATAAAACTTAGTATGCTCCTGTTTTGCCGCCATAAAGTAAGACGGGAATGATAAGGCTCTTGTATATCGTTTTAAAAACTCATGTATATTTGATTACATTGCGATCGACCTCAGACACTCCTCCTGGCAGCAATTTCTTCTGCTTCAAGATTATATTTGCCTAGGTGATGAAGACGTGTACTGACCAGGCAGTTACAGTGGCATAGTATGTGCTCTGCTGTTTCTTCGTCTTCATTACACATACGGCAATTGTCATCTTGTATGCCCATTGCTTTGAGGTGTTTATTAACTGGGCAGTGTCCAGTAAGGAAACCTGTGATTAAACGAATCTGACTCCTCGAAAGCATGAGAAGTTGTTTCGTTCTTTTGAGGGATGTAGTTGGGAGGAACAGCTTGGCTTGTCTGCTACCTTTCGTTTGTGACCAGTAGTGATCCGCCGTGTTCCATAACCAATTGTTTATGCAGCATTTGGTGGTGCTAGTGGGTATGCCGCAGAAAGGCCGTGGCATCATAAATGGTGATGCAGAGCCTTTCCTTGCTAGTAGGTCCGCCTTTTCGTTGCCTGTATGGCCGCTGTGTTCAGGTATCCAAATGAGATGAACTCTGTTTGTACTGGCCAGCTGGTGAAGTAAATGTAGGCAGTCCCATACCAGTTTGGAGGTGACTTCATAGCTCTTTAGGGCTAGAAGTGCAGCCTTGCTGTCAGAGAGAATGTAAATGTTTTTGTTACGTTTCTGTTTAAATTTTGTCTGAGGCAGAGTTCTATAGCAAATATCTCTGCTTGATAAACGGAGTTATATCTGTCCATGCTGGCGTAAATGTATGTGCCCGTATTTGCTCCGTATACTCCAGCCCCAACGCCTTCGTCCGTTTTGAAGCCATCTGTGTACCACACGTAGGATCCACGGTTGAAAGAGGGTCTATCCTGTTCCCAGTTTTGTCGGTTAGGGAATGTGACCTTGTAGTTTTGGCTGAAGCTATATCTGGGGAGACAGTTGTCTATAAGAGATATCTTTAGGATTTCATGCCTGTTCATTTCTGTAAGGATATTAGGGTGAAAGAGCCTACGGTTAGAGTCATCCTCCACGATAATCCTGTGGGCGAAGACCATTGCTTCTTTCTTTAGTTGGAGGTGAAGAGGTGGCAGGTCTGTGATGACTTCTAGTGCTGCTGTGGGGGTTGTTGTCATGGCCCAGTGATACAGATGCAAGCTAGTCTTTGCAATTTGTTGAGCTTGGCTTGCACTGATACTTGTTTTGTTTTGTGCCACCAGACGGGCGCAGAATATGTAAGGATTGGTCTGGTGATTGCTGTATATAGCCAGCGGGACATTTTGGGGTTTGTGCCCCAGTTTTTGCCAGCGAGACTCTTGCTGGTCCATAAAGAGATCCTGGCTTTCTCAATGGTCTTTGTAATGTGAGAGTTCCAAGTGAGCTTTTCGTCTAGAGTTATCCCTAGATATTTGACTTCTTTTGAGAACTCTATCGCTTCACCAAAGAGGGTAGGTTTAGTAAGTTTGTGCCTGTTCCTTCTTTTGGTGAAGGCGACTATGGTGCTTTTTCTAGGATTTACATGTAGTGCAACCTTTAAGCACCAGTTTGCAAGAAGGTTTAGTGCCCGTTGGAGGAGTTCCGAGACTGTGTCTTCGAATTTGCCTCTGATCAGGATCACTATGTCGTCAGCGTAGCCCTGGACATAGAAGCAATTGTTGTTGAGTATGCTTATCAGTTCGTTAACCACGATGGACCACAGGAGTGGTGAGAGAACCCCGCCTTGAGGGCATCCTTTCGCGGCGTTTACGCTGATTTTGTCATTGCCTAGCGAGGTGTTTATTTTCCTGTTGCTTAGCATATGTTGGATCCAATTGCATGTGGTGTTGTCCACCCCTGTGCTGAGAATGCAACGTTTTATTTGGGTGTATTCGGTGTTATCGAAAGCACCCTCAATATCGAGAAAGCGACCAATCGCAATTTATTTGTCGCTCAGGGATTTGTTAATCCGGGCTGTTAGTTCCTGAAGAGCATGCGTGGTCGATTTCCCAGGCTGGTAGGCATATTGGTTTTTGTGAAGTGGTGATCTTCTCAGTGCACCGTCCCTGATATGCCTATCCAGGATTTTTTCCATTGTTTTTAGGAAGAAAGAGGTAAGGCTTATCGGTCTGTAGGACTTAGGCAGGTCTGTGGGTCTACGGCCTACTTTACAGTAGACCACAACATTCTTTTGGCAAAATTATACACGTGTGGTTTGCGGGGTATGGTATATAATTGGTTTAATTCTTATTTGTCCAACAGAAGACAAAGGGTAAAAGTTAGTGGGCAAATGAGTTCATGTAGAAACATTTCTATTGGCGTCCCCCAAGGATCAGTGCTTGGTCCGATACTTTTCTTAATTTACATCAACTCGATATTCTCACTAAATTTTCGAAGCAAAATCAATGCGTTTGCTGATGATATGGCATGCACTTTTCAAAGTGCTTCAACTCTAAATTTAGCTGCGGACATAAATCACGACCTGGAAATCATAAGCCACTGGTTTCAACAACATAATTTCTGGTGATAAGTGATAAAACCAAAATTATGTTTTTTAATGTATCGAAAGGATGCTAGATTTTGGTACTTATACCTTTCATTGCGCAAACTGTAATAAACTCAAACACAGAAATCTTATTTGCAAATTCAATACAAGTTCGCAAACATTTTTTGCACGCGCTCGTGTTCCGATAAATGTTTCAGTTTCAGTCAATTCGTTTAAGTACCTAGGTGTTATGCTAGACTGGAGGATGAATTGGTCGGAGCATACTAGTGCACTTAAGAAGTACCTCACAGCTGCCACAAGACAAGATCTTCTTAAATGTATCTATTACGGGTTGATTCATTCAAGGCTTGAATATGGTCTAGTGTCCTGGCGTGGTACTTATGACAATAAAATGAATCCACTTCTAATTTCCCAGAAATAAGATATTACTGACGTCATCCCTGATCTTGATGATCTATGTATAATACCTTTTTATCCAATTCTTTAGAAAATACCCCTCTACCCAACTTACAACACATTCCCTGAACCGCAAACAGCTTTTGAATTCGAAGTTGTATCGGAAACTGACATCATTTACATCATTCGGTCTCTCAAGTCTGACGCTATTGGTGAGGATGTAATTCCCATTCGGTTTATCAAAATGATCTTGATACACCTGCTTAGCTCAATTACACACGTAATTCATTTTTGCATAACTTCATCCACATTTCCACCTAGCTGGAAGCTGGCTAAAGTTATTCCGGTCCCAAAAAAAGCCTTTACCATCCTTGGCTACTGATTTTCGCCCCATTAGTATCTTACCTTGCCTGTCAAAAGTCATTGAAAAAGTCATGGCTTAGCAGATTTCAGATCACCTAGATCGGCATAACCTACTTGCTTCGGTCCAGTCTGGTTTTCGAGCCAACCATAGTTGCTCTACAACTATGGTTAAAATTCTCGATGACATTATGATCAACTACGACTTGGACTACCTGACAATACCCTGCCTCCTTGACTTTTCAAATGCTTTTGATACTGTTAACCACTCAATTCTTCTTGAGAAATTGAGAAGATATTATGGATTCAGTGAGAGTTCGGTGTGCGCCTCATCAGTAATTACTTAAGTAATCGCTGTCAAAGGGTTGTGGTTGGTGATAAGTCCTCTCATGTTAGGAATATTATTGAAGGAGTACCTTAGGGCTCGATTCTGGGTCCTATTTTGTTTTGCATGTTCATTAATGACCTGCCGGAAGTTTGTTCAAATGCTAGCATTCACTTTTATGCGGATGATGCGCAATTATATTTATCTAGACCTATAAACTTAGTTCAGGATCTCGTCTGCAGGCTGAACGAGGATCTATCTGCAATCTACCAATGGTCGCTCCGCAATTACTTAACTCTCAACCCAACAGTGTCAGAAATTGAAGATCTAAATCCGTTTTTCTGAATTAAGTTAGAATGTGGCTGTTAGAAAAAAGCTACGAAGATATTTCAAACTAGTTCCATTTATATAACACTTACATAGCCGCGTACGCTTTTAATGCGAACGACTTTCTTGAAAGCCAAAGATGGAGAGCTGATCAGCGAGTTGTTATTAACGCGCAAGATTCACTCTAAGTGGGGAAGCCTAGTAACTACCAGAGTAGTTACAAAGGGAACCCCACAAGGTGGGGTTCTCTCACCTCTTCTTTGGAATGTAGTTGTAAACGAACTACTAATCAAACTGGAGAAAGAAGGCATGGACGTCGTTGCCTACGCCGATGACGTTGCCATCACAATCTCAGGTAAATACCTATCTACACTGAATGACCGCATGCAAATGGCATTCCCATTTCTGTGCAAACGGGCGCAAAATCTCAGATCCTCCATGGATCGCTGGCGTGATAAGTAAGTAAGTCAAAACTGAACATGGTTCCGTAAAACTCATCGCTTTGAAATCGACCCCAAAGGTGATGGGTATGTATGTATGTATGTTGGCGTTACAGTCCATGAAGGACCTGAGCCGAGCTTCTCTCAATCACCCATGTTGTGTGTGATTTCATTTTCCCATAGGTGAAAGGGACCTACAGTTTATTGCCGGTTCCGAACGGCGAATTTCGAGAAGCTTTTCATGACAATTTTACTACAGGGGGTTTTGTCAGAACCCCGCTGAGGAGAAACACCGTGAAAACACGTTCGATGACATGGCTGTGTCGGGATTCGATCCCGTGTCATCGGCCTCAGAGGCGGATGCGCCAAAGGTGATGGGTGTCGATTTAAAATTCTTAGGTCTTCTCCAAGATCTGCCACAGTGTGAATGTTTGGTCTATTGTGGATGGATTACATAGCCTGAAACCACACTGATAAGAACCTATCAGATTATTCACAAAGGGTTTCAGGCGTTCACACGATATGGCAGAGAAGATCTTATATGCGATGTTAAGGAGCCTTATTCCAGTATAGTTGGCGCGGTTATAGGGGTCTTCTTTCTTGAGCACCGGACAAACGATGGAATTTTTCATAGATACTAGGGGCCCGTGCCGCTAGTATGCACGATTCACAGGCCCTGCTCATTTGCGTCGAGTCTTAACCTCGCGGGGCTGGCAAACAATTCATGCAACTCCTGTGCTTCTGTTGCTCTTGCTTCTCTTCTGCTTTCCTTGCCATTTTTGACTAGTGTGCAAATAGTCAGACAGTATTCCTCCGACTCCACCATTCCCTGAGTTATGTATCCAGGCCTTGGTAGAGTGTACCTCCAATCTGTAAAGCGTCTACATTCAAGGATTACACGTCTTCGTCTGGGTTTGAACCGTGTCCGAACCGTTATACATACATATGTAGTTACATACATATTTACGGCAACCACTGTGACCAGAGAGAAACAGGAACACCAGTTTCCTATATCCTATGGATATAGCCATACTATATCGACTGATGGAATCAGGGTATGAGTCCATCCGTCATTCGAGCGCGACCTCTCCTCCTCCTTGATTTTCCTCGCTTCCGTGCATCGGTTGGCCTTGGGGATTTCTCTGGTGGATTCTTCTCTTCTCCTCGGTGCGAATACCAATAGGGATCATCCCAGCAATGACAAATGCGGCTTCGTTAGAAATCGTTCGGTAGCCTATTGTTGTTCTAAGTGCACACAGCCGGGATACCGATGACAGTTTTCGGCAAGTTTCCTTCCTCTTGAGCGCTTCTACCCAGTCTGGTGCAGCATACACCATGACTCAGCTCAACACTGTGCTTAGCAGAACTCTCTTCGCATGTGTACTTTGAATCGCAGCCTATTGTCAGGCATCATTCGGAGCCTGACAGTTTCCTTGGATCGGATATTCTGGTTACCCACTCGAATATCGATGTAATCTATGGTATTCCTGCCTGTTATAAGGACGGCCTTCGTCTTATGGTCTGTCAGTTCGACGCTTGCACTGCTTTATCTGGGCGACTGGTGCAACAACCTGATAGCTATGTATGTCATTTGCAAATCTGCTGAATTCCACTCTTTGCGGAAACCTTAGTCCCAGGACTTCGCCGTACATTAAGCTCTAAATAAGGGGGCTTAGCACCGATCCCTGGGGAACCCGGGCGGAGATGTCGTAATTTTTAGTTCCCTTCTCGGTGACATACCTCAGTACCATACCTTTAAGGTAGTCGGACACTATACTTAGCAGATAGTATGGTGTTTTCATTCGTGCTAACGACCTTCTTATCAGGGTCCCGTCAGCAGAATTGAACGCCTTTTTGATGTCTAGAGTCATCATTGTGTAGTACTTCTTTGACCCCCACTACAATCAGTGTCCTGTTATGGCATCAGATGCAATATAGACCGCTTGTTGGACGGCGTCGGTAGTAGAGCGTGCCTTTCTGATTCCATACTGGTGATTTGAGAGCGCTCCCTTCTCCCCTGCTACAGTAAGTAGCCAATCGTATATTACCCGCTCTAGAATCTTTCCCATTGTATCAAGCAGGCATATCGGGCGGTATGAGGATGGTATTCCGGGTGGTTTGTTTCCATAAAATGTTAATTTTGTTTATATAGTACGTCGTACTCTTAAATTGTACAATTTTTGGGTTGGAGGATTGCGGTCATAATGTGTCATCACTTTAAGCATTTGTCATCATTGTCAGCTAGTTAAGAACTATGTTCAAAGAGAACAGTTTGACCGATTGTCGAAGAAAATACGACTGACGCAATCGATATTTTTAAAATTGAATTCTAAATCCTTTTGTATCAGCGAACTTAGGAATCAAGTTCCAATTTAAGGGCAGCATTAACAGAAGATGATATTTTATCTCTTACTTGAAAGGGTGATGCCGCCGCCACATTACACTGGGACATGTTTACATATAGAATGGGGCATACACTACAGCATCTTAAGTACACAAGATCTCCTCTCATTTAAAGTGTTGATCTCATTCATTTGCTTGATGTATGGAATCATTTAGCCTTAAGTTGTAGCTAGGGAAATGACAAACAGCTATTCATCTAGCTATTCAACGTCATGTTTGCATAGAATATACATTGCAATATAGCGGTGCGTAGATTTTATGGGAGTGAATCCATCCACATATTCCACTTAGGCAATCAGATTTTTCAAAGAGCCCAAAAATAGGGAATCAAAATAGGGCAATCAGAATGGTCGCAAAACAGTTCGAATTTCTAAGATAAACTCATTGAAGTTGGCAGCTGATTAAGAAAGAAAATAAATATTTCTGTAGGTGGCGTGACTTACTTATGTAGGTGGCGCTAAGGTTCGAGCCTCAACCAACAAGTGTCTCTGACTGGCACGATCTTTTCTCCCACCTGCGTGCGCCACCGTAGATGCGGCCGTCCTCTGCCGCGCCTTCCTTCCGGGGTGGATTCGAAGACTCTTCAGGTCCCATGTATTTTCCATGCACTCTACATGGCCTAGCCACCATAGAAGCTATATTCGTAGATGTCGTACCAGACCGATGTCGCTGTACAACCCGTACAGCTCTTCGTTATATCTTCTCCTCCATACACCGTTTGAACAAACGGGACCGTAGATAGTGTGCAGAATTTTCCTCTCGAAACGACCAAGGGCATCTTTATCCGCTTTTGTTAAGGTCCAAGCCTCTGCGCCGTAAAGGAGGACTGGGATGATCAAGGTCATATATAGTGCCACCTTGGTTTTCCAAGAAAGGGCTCTACTTCTCAATTGCCTCTTGAGCCCAAAGAAGCAGCGGTTGGCAAGGTTGATTCTGCGTTTTATCTCAGCGCTTGTGTTGTTGTCGATGGTCATCAGTGATCCAAGGTAGATGAATTCCTTGACCCCTTCAAAGTTATATCCCCTCATGGTGACATTCTGGCCATGTCGGTTTTGCTCGTCTCTTTTGGATGAAAGCAGATATTTGGTGTTACCCTCATTAACCTTGAGACCAACCTTAGTCGCTTCTACCTCAATGCTTACAAAGGCCTCATTGAGGTTCGCTGTGTCCGTCCAATAACGTCAATGTCGTCGGCGTACGCAAGCCATTGCGTAGACTTTAAATAAATCGTACCTCTTGTGTTGGCCAGCGACTATTGCACGATCCTTTCTAGCACGATGTTGAAAAAGTTGCATGACAGCGCGTCACCTTGCCTAAATCCTTTATTAACTTATTACCGGTTTGCTTATTACCGACCTTAATGGAGCAGCGAGAATTCTCCATTGTCATCCTGCACAGCCGGACGAGTTTGGCAAGGATGTTAAAACTAGACATGGCTTTGTATAGCTCATCTCTATACACGCTGTCATATGCGGCCTTCCAAGATCTGCCGTAGCGTAAATAGTTGGTCTATTGTGGTTTTACCTGACCTGAAACCACACTGATAAGAGCCACGGGGTGGCCGTGGTGCAGTGGTTAACATCATCGACCGCCGAGCGGAAGGTTTATGGTTCAAATTCGCTTCATAGCCAAGAAAAAGTAGTTTCTATACCGCCAAAAAGTATGCAACGCTGTTGAGAATGGAAAGTGACCAGACGTACTGCTGCAGGCATAACACTCACAGTATATGGTCAAACGAAATTCATCCTCTGCGTATGCAATACTAAAAAGTGCTTGAACGAATTACTACGGACTATAACCAACGCGGAATTTGGTCGGCTCTCGTCCTATCTAGGTCTAGGACAACCACCCCTGAGAGTAGTGAACGAACATCAACGACCCCAACCACTGTACTCCGTTCAGGTTGTGTGTGTCAACACATCATAAGAGAATATAAAAACTCTTGAACCTGCGCGAGTCTCTAAAAAAAAAAAAAAAAAAAAAAAACAGGTTTCAGGCGTTCACACAATACGGCAGAGAAGATCTTATATGCTATGTATGTTAAGGAGACTTATTCCCTTATAGTTGGCGCAATTATAGGGATCTCCTTTCTTATGGACCGGGCAAACGATGCTGAGATTCTACTCGTCGGGCATGCTTTCCTCCGACCATATCTTGCAAATGAGATGGTGCATGCACCTTACCAGCTCATCTCCAGCCGCCTTAAGAAGCTCAGCCGACAGGCCGTTTGCGCCCGCGACTTTATTAAACTTAGGTCTTGATATAGCTATTTTGACTTCGTCTAGGTCGAGTGGACGGAATTCTCTTACATCGTCGTCCATATCGTTCTGCCGGAAAGCGGTATCTTGTCTGTCATCGCCGTTATACAGTCTGCGGAAGTGGCCTTTCCAAATGGTCACCATCGACTGTGACTCTATTACCAGTTCTCCATTTTCATCCCTGCAGGCCGTCGCTCTGGCTTTGTAGCCATGGCAGGTTTGTTTTACCTTATTGTAAAACTTCCGGGCGTCATTCCTGCGGAAGCATCTCTCAATCTTCTCGATCTCACGCTTTCAGTGCTCTCTCTCTTCTTTCTTCCTCTCTTCTCTTCTGCTCATAGATTTCGTGAGCAGCTCTCGTCCGTCGTTGTAGCGTGGCTTTATATGCCTCTTGTTTTGCTGCATGGGCTGGTTCGCATTGCTCATCGAATCAAGGGTTTCTAGCTGTTGGCGGTTTGAGACCCAGCACCTCTGAGGCGGCGTCTCTGACGGAGCTCTGGCAATGCGCCTGTTCTTGCTCTATTGGTTGTACTGCTGTGGGCGGATTTTGAGAGAGCTTGAAGGAGACACGATCGGGAAAGTTTCTTGCAGTCTCTTTCGATTGTAGCATTCCGACGTCAAACTTACGTTGTCGTACTCGAAACCTAAGCATTCTTGATATCTTCATTCGTACCTTGGCTACAACAAGGTAGTGGTCCGAGTCGATGTTGGCTCCTAGGAAGGTTCGTACGTCGGGAATACTGTCTGGCGTCGATCGCAATCTGATCAATCTGGTTGGTGGTCGATTGATCAAAAGACCGCCAGGTACCCTAGTGGATGTTGAGATGGGGGAATCGTGAGCTTGCTACAAGGAGGTTACGCCCCGTTAGGAATACGATTAGCCTAAGTCCGTTGTCGGATGTGGTGTTATGGAGGCTATGCTTTCCTATGATCGACTCAAATATGTCCTCTTTGCCCAGTTTTGCATTAAAATCTCCTAGAACTATGTTTGTGTCGTAGCTGGGGCATTGGGCATATGTTCTGTCTAGGAGATCGTAGAATGCTTCTTTGAGTCGATCGTCCTTTTCTTCGGTTGGGGCGTGAGCACATATCTAGCTAATGTTTCCCAATTTAGCTTTGATGCGGATTGTTATGAGGCATTCGCTTACATCCCGAAAGCTTAAAACTTTTTGTCGGAGTCTTCCTCGAATAACGAATCCGCAACGCAACCGAATAGGCGCTGTTTGTTCTTCTTGTAGCGGTTCCTATAGTAGATGTAGCAGGTTTTCATCCGTCTTTGGCCTGGTCCATCCCATCGCACTTCTTGGAGTGCGGTTACATCTGCTTTGTAGTAGTTGAGGATTTGCTCCAGTTGATCGCTTGCATCCGGTCTGTTAAGGGACCTCACATTCCAGGTGCAGACTCTCAAGTCCTCTAGTCGTTTGCAGGGGTCATCAGCTTTGTATCCGTCCGGCTTATGGTTTTTTTGGAACAAGTGGTTTTTCCGTGATAGGGATTTATCCCTAACCGCAACCCCCAACCTGGAGGGCTGGAGGGCCAGGTTGCTCTTTCCCCAGGCACCATGGGTTGGGTCGCTGCACACATTGGTTCACTACCTGGCGAGTATCAGGCCAGCTATCCAGGGCAGGCCACGCGGTGGCTGTGTGGCAGCTTGGATTGAGCAGGGACAGAGATCGAAGCTGGCGTTTGCCATATTAAACGCGATCAATTTCTTTGCTCTGTTTGCTCGCTCCCTCCCCCCCGTCAACGGTCCTCTGCTGTGCAAAACTCTGCTATTTGAGCGAGGCAACTTCGGAAAGAGTGACCAGAACTAGCCAACAGAAAAGGAGTTTTATTTCATCATGACAATGCCAGGGAACACACATTTTTGACGTCTCGGAATAAATTCACGGGATTTGGTTGGAAGGTTTTGATAAATCCACCAAATGGCTCGGACCTTGCATAGTCTGACTGCCAATCGGTTGTTGCCAGCTCGAGTCTTCGAGTTATTTGTTCCTCTTCTACCGCTAAGTCGCTTTCATCTTATTTCAACTCCTTGAATTCCGTTCTGATCGGGTTGGTTAAGAAAATACGAATCACAATCTCGATCTGGGAAGATTCGTTCTACTCGCTTGAAGGTAGCATACTATTACGTGTCCACATCCTTTTACACTTTACTATTCAAGACATTAATCTCTCTCGTCAAAATCTGCGAAGATGTCTTCGATAGTCACTGTATGTAGTAGAAACGTAAGATGGTAGCTGCAGTCACGTGCTCTTGATCTCGACAAGCAGTCATCGTCCATCATGGAATACAACTTGTTCTACGACGCCTCATAAGCAGAAGCAATGAATTGGTACTGGGACAGAAACAAGTGATATACTCTCGTGTCTGAGCACCAGGTCTTCACCACCAGGAAGTGTTGCCATCCCGACGATGGCTATGATCTACCGATAGCGCTGCATACAACTTCATTGGACTATTGTAGATACTTCCAAAGACTAGATCTACTCCCAACTGGGCAAATAGGTCACTCTGTTACTCCTTCGGATCGTGGGACGACCTTCAGATTCATTCTTCGGCTTCAAACAAAACACATTTCATAACACTTGATTCATGGCCACACAATTCAGCATTGCGATCATGAAGCTCATGCGAGCATACCCAAGAGAACATTCATCAAAAAATCACCTGCCACCAGCACAAGTAATGCCATTCAATATTCGCCAATCAAGGGGCAATCATTTATTCATACCTCAAGTCCAAATCAGAATTTCGCCGGAATCCCATCATGCTCAATCCAAGGCTTCAAGTCCCGACGACGACCAGTCAGACCAAGAAGCATTCGCCCACAGATAATGATACACAAATTGTGGTCTAAACACGTTTTTAAACGTACTTAAGATGCGATATTCCAGCTAATAACGAGGTGTGAATCCGCGCCTTCCCACTGATTGGATCATTTGAATGCAGATCTGCGGCGGCAACGAATCCAACAAATTTGCCCGTCTGTCCGAGTCGGTCGGGTGTCGTCGCACCCATCACTGACTGTCTTCAGGTGATGTCCCCATTATGCAAATCATTCTGTATTTTCAAAATACATCTGAAATATGAATATGTGGATTTGATGAACTACCATCGCTCCTACCTGAATACGAGTACCTGTGGCCGCAGTCGCATTGTCTTCTGTTGACATTCGTTGGAAAATATTTTCACGTTTAGCCTAATCCGTATGGGATTCCATGCATTCATGAATCGATACATAGTCCTCCAGATGATGCCGCGATCCGAATAACCCCTTTCACAACAATGACCATCGTAATCTCTCCCGATGAGCCTCAGCTGTCCACTATCCGTCCATTGACGATGCGACAGTAGCTGGAGATTAGAAATTTCTAAGTATGCAATTAGACACGGTCGCGAATAACTCACGAAGTTTAATTGTAATGAACAGAAAAACACCGCAGTAATTATCTGTCCGTTGTCCTTCTTGACTCAAGGCTCGCGGAGTGAGGGTAAAGAGCATTTTTCCCATGTTACGCCTACTTGCCGGAATGCGAAGGGGCGTTGATCCTTGTAAAGTCGTGAATTTGCTCACACACTTACGGCCGAGGCCTCTTGGGTGCGTACATTAAGAACCATAGATAATTGGATTGCACTTAATCGGATACCTGGCCTAGATACGGATATATGACTTACCTGTTTCGGGCGGTGAAAGAGAATTTTCGCAGAAGGGGCCGGCGATTTTTATGGTTTAGAGCTGTTTGTTTGTTATTCGGCGATCCGAAGGATTTTCTAGCGATATGCAAATCTGGTATCGTTTAGCGACTTAGTACGAGTTCGTTTAGGATACCTGGGCATTAGGAAGGCATATCCGTGTAATAAAGGAAAATATTTGTAATGCTACGAGGACAATTGTCGAAGTGACAGCAGACCGAGTGAACAGCGATGAAGTACATGATTTCACGAAGAGATGGTTCGACTAGAGGTTGGACAAGTATATCGTCAATAAAGTAATGCAATTTGACAAAGTATAGTAGTTAACTTCTGGCCTTAATTAGGGTACGAGGGAAGACTAGCAGAGACAATTCTTCGCGAAAACACCGCCTATGAAGTCGATACTTCTCTTGTTCAGATATTAGGACAAAAGAAGTTGTAAATAGCGAATTTCATTAGTGGCGAAAAGTCAACTTTTTTATTGCGCTATTTATAAAATGAATGGTGTGACGTCTAGATTACGATTGCCTTAGTACTTTATTACTAGGGCAAGGATGGCAGGATAGTAGGCCTACATTTTTCCAGTTGCGGGAGGTGTTCATATTTTACGCACGGAATGCAATTTTAGAGTAGCAGCGAAGGGAATTCCAGAAAAAAACTTTTGAATTTGCTGGAAAAACTAACCGTACGCCAAGGATCGAGGTACAAATAGCTACTTCCTTGGATTAGTTTTAATATTCGACTGACGATTTTCCCTGTTGTCACCTATGTGTAGTTGTCATCAATTTATGTTCAGCTAACTTAGAACGTTGGGGGGAGGGAGCGAGCAAACAGAGCAAAGAAGTTGATCGCGTTTAACATGGCAAACGCCTGCTGCGATCTCTGTCCCTGCTCAATCCAAGTTGACGCAAAGCCTCCGCGTGGCCTCCCCTGGATAGCTACCCTGGCACCCGCCAGGTAGTGAACCAATGTGTGCAGCGTCCCAACCCCTTGTTCCTGGGGAAAGAGGAACCTGGCATTCTTGGTTGGGGGTTGTGCTTTGGGGTAACATCCCTATCACGTAAAAACCTACATGTTCCGAAACAACAACAAGCCTCGGATACGGACGGATACAAAGCTGACGACTCCTGTAAACGACTAACGGACTTGAGAGTCTGCACCTGGAATGTGAGGTCCCTTAACAGACCGGGTGCAGGCGGTCAATTGGAGCAAACCCTTAACTGCTATAAAGCAGATATAACCGCACTCCAAGAAGTGGGATGGACCAGGCAAAAACCGGATGAAAAACTGCGACATCTACTACGGGAACTGCTACAAGGAGAACAAACAGCACCTATTCGGGTGCGGATTCGATATTCGAGGAAGACTCCGATAAAAAGTCTTAAGCTTTCGGGATGTAAGCGAATGCCTCATAACAATCCGCATCAAAGCTAAATTGGGAAACATTAGCTAGATATGTGCTCACGCCCCAACCGAAGAAAAGGACGATCGACTCAAAGAAGCATTCTACGATCTCCTAGACAGAACATATGCCCAATGCCCCAGCTACGACACAAAAATAGTTCTAGTCCTTTGTCTCTGGGCAAAGAGGACATATTTGAGTCGATCATAGGAAAGCATAGCCTCCATAACACCACATCCGACAACGGACTAAGGCTAATCGATTTCCTAGCGGGGCGTAACCTCCTTGTAGCAAGCACGCGATTCTCCCATCTCAACATCCACAAGGGTACCTGACGGTCTTTTGATCAATCGACCACCAACCAGATTGATCACATTGCGATCGACGCCAGACACTCCTCCTGTATTCTCGACGTACGAACCTTCCGAGGGGTCAACATCGACTCGGACCACTACCTTGTTGTAGCCAAGGTACGAATGAGGATATCAAGAATGATTAGGAGTCGAGTAGCACAACGTAAGTTTGACGTCGGAAAGCTACAATCGCAAGAGACTGCCAGAATCTTTGCCGATCGTGTCTCCTCCAAGCTCTCTCAAAACCCGCCCACAGCAGCACAAACAATAGAGCAGGAATGGGCGCATTGCCAGAGCGCCGTCAGAGACGCTGCCTCAGAGGTGCTTGTGTTTCAAACCGCCCCCACCTAGAAACCCCTGGTTCGATGAACAATGTGAACAAGCCCATGCTGCAAAACAGGAGGCATATAAAGCTATGCTGCAACGACGGACGAGAGCTGCTCGCGAAATCTATAAGCAGAAGAGAAGAGAGGAACACACGCTTTTCAGAAGAAAGAAGAGAGAGCACGGAAAGCGTGAGATCGAGGGGATGGAGAGATGCTTCCGCAGGAATGACGCCCGTGAGTTTTACAATAAGGTAAAACGAATATGCCATGGCTACAAAGCCATAGCGGCGGCCTGCAGGGATGAAAATGGAGAACTGGTAGTAGAGTCGCAGTTGATGCTGAGGATTTGGAAAGACCACTTCTGTAGACTGTATAACGGCGATGATAGACAAGATACCGCTGTCAGGCAGAACGAGCCGTTCGTAATGGACGACAATGAAACAGAATTCAGTCCACCCGACCTAGACGAAGTCAAAATATCGACATCAAGACTTAAGTCTAATAAAGCCGCGGGCGCAGACCCCCCGTCTGCTGTGCTTCTTAAAGCGGCTGGAGATGAGCTGGTAAGGTGCATGCACCATCTCATTTGCAAAGTATGGTCGGAGGAAAACATGCCCGACGAATGGAATCTCAGCATCGATTGCCCGGTCCATAAGAAAGGAGACCCCCATAACTGCGCCAACTATAGGAGAATACGTCTCCTTAACATCGCATATAAGATCTTCTCTGCCGTATTGTGTGAACGCCTGAAACCGTTTGTGGATAACCTGATCGGCTCTTATCAGTGTGGTTTCAGGCCAGGAAAATCCACAATAGACCAAATATTTACACTACGGCAGATCTTGGAGAAGACCCATGAATTCTGGGTCGACACGCACCATCTTTTTGTCGACTTTAAAGCCGCATATGACAGTGCTTATGGAGACGAGCTATACAGAGCCATGTCATGTTTTAACATTCCTGCTGAACTGGACTAGAACTAGTACTGCCTAGTTAGACGTCTTCGGATCCAACGTCTAAGTTGGTTGGGTCATGTAGAGCGAATGGATATCACCGCTCCGGCCCGAAGAGTCTTCGACACCAACCCCGAAGGGCGACGCAGCAGAGGACGACCGCATCTGAGGCGGCGGGCATAGGTGGAAAGGGACCTTTACCAACTGGGCGTGCGGCACTGGAAGCGGCTGGCCAAAGATCGTGCCGGCTGGAGAGGCTTGTTGGATGAGACCCTGGTTCACCCCGAACTGTAGCGCCATTTAAGCAAGTAAGTTAGTCGGTATGTACGTATGTATGTATGTCATGGGGTTCGTTGTTACTTAGAAAGCCTAACCGCTGACAGGGAATCGAATTAGTCACTCTGACAAGCTATTAGGTGCACTAAATAGCCTAAACTGTGGTCACCACCAATAAGGAAAAATCAAACCAAATGGGAAAAAGGCGATGATGAGAAGGCTGAAGTTTTTGCGAACATCTTGTTTAAATGTTCAGGCCATTCAGAGGACAACCGCTACCTGATAATAGCAATACTCTGGAAATGGCCGTGGAATACAGAATGACGCGAGCTACGCTTTCCAAACCAGGCTACGACTTAATTAGAAAAGGGGTGCTTAGAAATTTGTCGAGAAATGTTCTGCTGAAACTTTTATAGCTCGTTAACGCAGCGCTTAGGTTAAACCAGGTACCTAGCCAATGGAAGGTCGCCGAAGTTATTATGGTTCTAAAGCCCGGAAAGCCGCCGACGGATAAATACTTTCTTTCAGCCTATGAAGGACCGGAGCGAAACTTCTCTCAATCACTCATGTTGTGTTTGCGATTTATTTTTCAACATTGGGGAAAGGGACCTACAATTTAGTGCCGAACGGCGTGAGTCAAGAAGCTTTTTCATGGCAAGTATACTACTACCCGCCGAGGAAGGATGCCGCGAAATGGACATTCGATGCCGTTGGTGTTATCGGGATCCGAACTCGCTCATCGTGAGTCAGAGTCCAACACACTAACCAGTGCGCCACGGCGCTGTGTACATCCACAACACTATTTTGGGCCGGGGAACCACCTTTTGCGAAAGTTCTGCTACAGGTGTAGAAAGCGACACATACCTTTCGAACCCGAAGTTCTATGTTCAACTTCCAATCGAGCTTTGAATCCAGGATAACTCCTAGATATCTAGTCTCGGAAGACAGAGAAAGAGAGAGTGTCTGGTTCTTCAGTCAGAGCCCTCTCTGTGATTTCGTTAATTACCGAGGGAAACATCACCGATACCAGCATAACCACTTTGTCTGCATAAGCGACTGCCTTAATTTCGGCTCTCTCAAACTCTTTCAAGATCTTGTCCATAACCATGAGCTATAACAATCTTGGCTGTAGGTATGCTTCCCATCAGGGCCTGAATATTTGAAGGCCGAATTGCTTGTTCTTTGTTTACCAATTCCCGGAACTTATTTGCTGCATCTAAGCTTAAAAGTACCTGAAGACGTTGACGTATGTTTCTTGTCTTTAGAAAACCCACGGCAATGAGAGGACTATCGCACAACACGTAATAGGGACTGAGAACATTGGATCCACACTTTCCCAAGGATGTCGATGGATCATAGAAAGGTATATAAATCAAATGTACATATCCCCCGCTAATGAAAACGAATCCAAAAATCATTTCCCGCATTTATCTTAATATCTCGAACAATTAAAACCAACCACCGAACAAGTTCATAGCTTGTCGTCCGCCCCAACTTCCATCTTCACTTTCCCATCGTGGTCGTATCTATTTTAAGAATACATCCACTCCACACACACGAACTGAGCAATCGATCCAGGATGCTCTTATCTACTTGTCATCGCCCGACCGAACAAACTGCATCTGCAGATTGAGGTAATGATCGAGGAGTTTTAAGTGCAGATATCATCACCGCGCACTCATTGCATCAGTATTTCCCTCATTGACTCCGGGATTTTGGTTAATTGACTTCTCCATTCCAACGAATGTAGTCATCTGTGGCCCTCGGTCGTCTCAAACGCACACTGATGACAACCACCCCACTTTACACTTTACACCATCGATGTAAGGCAACATTCCAGCTAACAACACGAAATCATTTTGTGGCAATTAATGTTAACAAGGAGCCAATAGAGTTAGTGGAGCAGATGGAAATCTACAAATCTGGAAATCCCGGCGGCGGCGCCGTCATCCTCAACTGGAGAATCACACACCCGCCGACCGGGAATAATGGCCGTACAATTGATGATGAGTGGATAAATTAATGAGGAACGATTCGTTTGGCACGGCGTCGAGGATATGCCCCCTCATTCGCTTTTTTGCTCCGCGAGCAATTTGACTAAGTGGCGAGTGCTTTTAATGATTTTTCATAATTTTCCTTCATTTTATGGATACATTTTCACAGATTCTCGATTCAGTGATGGATGGACGTTAGGATTGTGAGTGAGTGTGGTGAAATGTGTTGTGTCCCGGCTCCCACATCCCCTACAAGTAATCATGTAACAGGAGTGTGATGGAATCGAATACCAAGTTGTGGGCGCGTTGGAATTCAAGTCTACGTATACCCGGAGAACATGTGTAAGTGTTACCGATAAACAACCATGTAACGAAGCGTGTACCACAGATTAATTATCACTAACGCCAGGGTATCCCAAGGGGAAAATACATGCCGTCATCTGTGTCGGGGTCTACGAACTTTAAGCACACATTGTTGGGATTTATGTGTTCTTACCCCATAAAACAAGTGCACGATTGACCAATGAACCAATGGACCAATAGACCATTGAACCAGCATACGCTCATGGGATAGTGGATAGTGGAGTCGATTTGACGATGATTCCCCCCCAGGTTTAGTTTCGTTTTCTTTGGCAAATAGATTTACGAGCGATCTGTCAATTAGGTATCGAATTACTCGTATAGCTTGTTTCATGCCCGCAGCAGGCCTATGAAAAGGGTCTGCGTCTGACTTGGCTGGCTACACATAGTGGTTAATCCAAGTCCATGAACGAGTTAAATTGGCACCAGATGCTTGAATGGCATGCTTAAATTGCCTTTTCACCCTACCTGGAGATGTATGGAAACAAAACCAATTTTAGTTACGTAAACAAACATCGAGCGTCACGCTCCAAATTGAGCAATTAACTGTGGCGAAATGCCCACCTACGAGCTGGATTCTAAGCCGGCAGCCGTCTGCAAAACCTTAACGCCTAAACGCCGTATAAATCATAATTACTTAATCCGGTCTCGACGACCAAGCCAAATGAGCCAATTTGAGATGCCTTATCTCCGTCCAGCCATTAATTGAGATGTATCTCGTTCGTATGGAGGAAAAATAATTAAGTTTGTCGGTCGATACGCACACGTACACCCACACTGATTTTTCGGTGGCGATAAGTACCCGAACAGAATGCTGTTCGAATGCTTCTCTGTCGCGATTTGAAACTATCTACGAATCTGAATCAGAACCCCATTGACTCCAATCAAGAAGCGCTGTGTGGGCGCGGAGGGTTTCTTCATTTATGGTTATATCCGTCATTGTTTGGGTGACAGTCATTGGCAGTTGTTGTTGTCGTTGTCGTCATTGACTGGCTGCCAATGACGGTACATAAGGGGACAAGTCGTAAAAGAACGATATCCTGCCGGTAGTAATACGACACGATGACGTTTGTGTGTTTTCCGTTTTCTCGCACCTAACCCATCGACTAACCGCCACCGGCCGCCGAGGAAGTGACGTCAATAAAATGCGTTTCGATGGAGTTTATTTGAGAGTTATTTGAACATCGAATACCATTGGCTGACACTCAATTGGAAATTCCACTCACCTGGTAAATGGATTTGATAGCTAGGGCGTTGGAATCCAGACAATCGTTTTATGGTCATCGTGGGCTATGGAGGTGTCAATAGTGTCGCATGCACGGGCGGATGTCTTCGCTACTCATACGTACCTATGTACGTATTTCCATTTATTAATTCTGGCTATTATCAAATTTGAGTTGCGGGGCGTGGTATGCATATGAATTAGGGCCACAAATGGTTAATGGCGTAGATAAAGTGGAATTACGCGAAATTAGGTGCGCAAATTTGTGCGTGTGGCCGTTTTGCTTGATGGACGTTTTCTTTGCTTTCGTACGGTTTTGGATCAGATCTGTTGAATGTCACGAACAGTACTGGCTCTGATGAGGGCGACTCATATTGTACAAATCACGAATGGATTCTTGAGTCCAGCGTAATAAAAGAATTAATTACAAAGAAAACACTCAAGCGGTGGACACGTCTCACGTCAAACACGTTGAACGTCAAACCCAAAGTTTTACTGGAAACTGAAGGTATAACCAACATGAACATCCACTGAGCCGACCGTCAAACCCTTTTGAGTAATCAGTATGTGTCATTGCGCTGAATGGTAAGCGACACACATTCTTTGGGCTCTAAACATACAGCTGAAGGGCATCGATTGCTATGTGAAACGTATGGGGATATGTAAGGCTAGTGCTATCAATTAGCATTTGGCCATGCGACCTTTGCAGATCTATTTTGCCTGGTAGCCGATTAGCCGAGGAGCTTCTCCACTTCTATAATGAAGTGGAGAGTGCTTCTCATAGGAGCCGAGGTGATCCCCTCAGGAGTCATAACTTCGCTGAGAAGGATACGCTTCCTAAGATGGCAGAGAGCAGCACACTCACACAGTATCCCTTCCGCCGTCTCTTCGTCCTCGAGACAGAGTCGCACTCAGTTTCAGACGACAGGCTAATTTTGTTAAGATATATCTCTTCGGCTCTGTACGTGGAATGTTAGGTCCCTAAACAGGCCACGTGCAGCCGAACAACTTGCGGACGTTCCAGACTATAAAGTGGACATAATCGCCATCCGGGAAACGCTATGGGTGGACCAGGTATAAAGCGGATGAAATACTGCAATATCTACTACGGCGACTGCTATAGGGAGAGAGGACAACATGCTTTCGGCATGTGAGCGAACTCCTCATAACGATCCGTGTCAAGGCTACATTTTATAACATCAGCCTGATCTGCGTCCACACCCCCACGGAAGACAAGGATGACTCCGCCAAAGATGAGTTCTACGATCTCCTAGATGTCAGTGTTCCAGCTATGACATCAAAATTGTACTAGGAGACTTCAAAGCTAAGCTGGGTAAGAAAAGCTTCTTTGAACGAGTCGGCAAACATAGCCTACACGGCACCACATTCGATAACGGACACAGGCTGATTGATCTTATTACGGGGCGAGATCTCCTTCTAGCCAGCACGCGCTTTTCGCACCTTGATATACACAAAGGCACCTGGTCGTTGCCAGACCAATCAGTCACTAACCGGATTGATCACATAAGCGATCGACATCAAACACTCCTCCACTATTCTCGATGTCCGAACTTCCCGATGGGCTAACATCGACTCGGACCACCATCTTGTAGTAGCCAAGATGCGCCTATGGATATCTCGAACGCAGCAGAGTAGAGTAAGAATACAAAGTTATGACGTCGGAAAGCCACTATCGCCAGAAACCGTTCGTGCTTTTACCGATCGCGTCTTCCTTAAGCTCTCCAATACACCTCAACCCTCCACGCTATCAATAGAACAGCAGTGGAGCCTTTGCAAACAAGCCCTGAAAAGCTCTGCATCGAAGTTCGAGGACGAGTGCAGGAGGGTTCATGCATATAAGGCCTCGCTGTATAAAAGAACTAGAGCAGCGCGTGAGCTCTACGAGTTGAAAAGAAGGGAGGAGAATAAGCTTCTCAGAAGAAAGAGCACGAGAAGCGCGCGATTGAGGATTTGGAGAGGTGTTACTGCAGCCGTGACGTTCGAAAGCTTTATTAAAGCAAACATGCCGAGGTTATAAAGCCAGAACGGAAGCCTGCAGGAATGAGAACGGACACCTAGTAGTAGTAGTATCGAAACTAAATTCGAATAAAGCTGCTGGCGAAGACGGACTGTCTGCTGAGCTCTTCAAGGCAGCTGGGGATGACCTGGTTAGGAGCATGCACCACCTCATCTGTAAGATATGGTCAGAGGAAAGCATGCCCGAGGAACGGAGTCTCAGCATCGTATGCCCGATCAGCAAGAAAGGAAACCCCTCTGACTGCGCCAACTACAGAGGAATAAGTCTTCTTAACATCGCCTAAAAAATTTTCTCTGCTATTTTGTGTAAACACCTGAAGCCTTTTGTAAATTGTAAGTAAGCTGATAGGTCCTTATCAGTGCGGACTCAGGCCAGGGAAGTCCACTGTTACGTCGGATACTTCACTCCCTTTCGCCACATCCAGTCCCCCCAATCCACTTACTGAGTGCATCAACGCTTAGTAACATAACAGTCCCTTATCACTGTGCGCAACCCACATGTACAGCAACATCCTCCCTTTTTTTGCAATGGTAAACATTTTTGCGCTTCACGCGCACACATAGTCCCAAACGCCCACAGACCGATGGCTTGGTGCAGTGTCATCACAATCATACTATATAGGATACCTACAGAATGATTCAGAGGTTGGTTCTCTGTTTGATCGTCACTGGCTTGGTTCAGTTTTTTAAGTGTTCTAAATAAAGATTTTTTTTATTCCCACCGCTCGGGAACTACGTGATTTTCACAATTAAAATTCAATAATTTGTGTCTATCTCAAGACCTTCTTTATTGGGGATTGGTTCCAAAATCATCCTATAATATTGCGATTTCGCGTAATTTGGAAGCATGAGTACAAATATGATTGAACTTTCGTGTAAAACAACTGAACTTTTTATGTTTATAAGATCTTTAAAAGTTATGTTATTCTCATTAATTTCTTCTGATGTAAGAATATCTTGTCCTAGGGCTCCTAATCTACTAAGCAATAAATTCGTTTTAATTTTCTTGACTTGGTCTCTGAGTATCTGAATGTCGTATTGTATTTGAAAAATGTGTTGTATATGCTCTATTTCTCTTACTCCTTGATCCAATGTGTTTGCGAAACTAACTAACTGGTCCTTGATACGTGTCTGTTGTTTGTTTATATGTTTTGTTATGTTTGTCATTTGTTCGTCTAAATTGGTATTTATTTTGACTTGGTCATTCATGTTGTTAATTAAATTATGACTGTTTTGTTCGTTTGAAAGTAATTTGGCCTTAATTTCCTCCTCATCTTCAGAATCCATTGTACCTGCCAAGTACTTTAAACCTTTTCCAACTAAATTAACCAGTCCGCGTCTATTCCTGTGGGGTATAAGATTACTAATTTCGTCCTTGAGCGTCAAAAAGCTATGTAAAAGTGTTGGGTATTGCGTTTTATATGTTAGTCTTTCAATGTTGTCTGATATTAGTATTAAGTTCTCCTCATATTGTGTTAAATTTACGACATGTAGAATCTTTTTGTAGTTCATTATAACATCGATTGTATTATCTCGTATCATAATGAATCCATTTCCGATATCCAAGTTCTGAATTTCTATCGATTGGCCTCTACTGATGGTAAATAAACCGATGAGAATCAAACTCGTTAGTCCTAAGGTCATCGTCCGTTTTCTTGTTTGTAAATCCTGGGAAAAAATGTTACTTTTGTTCGTATTTATAATTTCTCTTAACCTGGGTCTTATAAAATTTGCTGCCTCTTTCATCCCTAACATAGTTTTTATCAATAATTTCTGGGCTCGTTTTCCTATGGGTTGGTTTGAGTTTATTGTTGTTCCTATTTTTTAAATATACGGGCTTTTCGTTTGTTAAGTCTATGTCATTTTTGTCTTTGTTTATTTTGCTTACGTATTTTTCTTTATTTTTGTTGACTAATTCTATGATCATTGGGTATTCTTCGCTAGCTATATTTCCATTTATAAAGTCTATTGGTCTTCTTTTAGTTGTCGAATGTATTGTTTTATTGTATACGATTAGTGCTTTAAAGACTTTATCACGAAGAGTGTCCCTATTCGTGTCGTCAGCTGTGAATATACGGATATGCTCGTTTAGAGTAGAGTGGAATCTTTCGATATCCGAATTTCCTGTATGTTGGTAAGGCGTGGTGATATGAAGATCGACATTACTTTCTTTGAGGAATTCTTTGATCAAGATTGATGAAAATCCTGACTCACCATCTGTTATTATCTTTACTGGGGTACCAAATGATGCGAATCTACATTTAAGGGTTTTAAGTAGTGCTATCCACGTTCTGTGCTTGATTTCTTGCATGGTGACGTGTTTTGTAAATTTGTCTATCATTGTTACATACATTAAGTTCATATTAGCATACCAAATGTCTATATGTATTACTTGGTTGGGTTTTGTTGGAGTTTCTGTAAGTTTTAATGGGATTTTGTGTGGTAATCTTTCGTATTTTGATTTATTGCAGATTTCACAATTATTAATAAATTTCTGAATTTTCTCTTTCAGTTTCGGAGCATAATATACATCTTTGATTTCAGCATATGTTTCGTTTATACCCCTATGATTGAGCAACGTATGTGTTTTGGCTATGGCTTCTACTAGTTTTTCTTCATCTGCCAAATCACCTAAAAATTTGCTACATTTAATCAACTTTAAGAGTTTGTTTTTACTGAAATATTCTAAATATACTTCTTGAAATTGTGCGAAAAGATGGTCATGATTAGAGAATATACCAACTATTCCTTTGTGTGGGAAAAACCTCTTCATTATGTCTAAAACAAATTCTGACCTAAATTCTTTTAATTCTACTACTATTCTCCTCTTTCCGAATTCACAATAAACTTTGTGGTTGCTGATATTTTTGGTAGTGTTCAAAATAATCTGAGTTTTGTAAATGTTTACGGGTGTGTCAACTATAGGAATGTGATCACTGCTATCTTCATTTGCGCTGTGCATGGTAGCTATAATGGATTGTTGGTCCAAATTAATTTCAGTAGGGTCTTCCACATTTTCATTGTAAAAAACTTCCATCCTAGACAGGCCGTCTGCGACTTGATTATCTTTGCCCCGTACATATTCCATATCGAAATTGTATTCTTCAAGTTTAACTTTCCATCTTTGCAATTTAGCATTTGGTTCTTTCAATGAACTCAGCCAAATTAGGGGTCGATGGTCAGTTCTTATTGTGAACTTTCTTCCATAAAGGTAAGGTCTGAAATATTTTGTCGCCCACACGATAGCCAATAGCTCTTTCTCGATGGTCGAGTATCGAGTTTCGTGGTCGTTGAGGGTACGACTTGCGTAACATACCGGGTGGTTTTCTTGTGATAGGACAGCACCTACAGCGAAATTAGATGCGTCCGTTGTGAGTACGAATTTTTTGTTAAAATCTGGGTATCTAAGAGTTGGTTCGGATACAATCAGAGCTTTCAAATTTTCAAAACTATCGATGTAATCGGAATCATTAATATTTATTTTTGCGTTTTTCTTCAGAAACGCCGTCATTGGCTTAGCAACTCTACCATAGTCCTTTATAAACTTACGATAATATCCCGTTATACCAAGAAAGGCTTTTATTTGTTTTGTAGTTCGTGGCAGCTTGTAGTCTCTTATTGCCATGATCTTATTAGGATTGGGTCTAATACCGTCTACTGATACTATATGTCCCAGAAACTCGGTTTCTTTCTTCAAGAATTCACTTTTATCGAGTTGAACCTTAAGGTTAACTTTCCTCAATCTTTCAAATATTTTCTTCAACGAAATCATATGTTCTGAAAGGGATGTTGAGAAGATGATAATATCATCAAGGTATACAAGACATATTTTCCCAATAAATTCGGAGAGAACTGAGTTCATTAATCTCTGAAAAGTAGCCGGCGCGTTCTTCAAACCAAATGGCATACGAACGAACTCGTAGTGTCCATTGTTGGTCGAAAAGGCCGTTTTCTTAACATCTTCTTCTGCGATTTCGATCTGGTGAAAACCCTTGGCCAGATCTAATGTAGTAAAGTACTGCGATTTCCCTAGTTTATCAAAGATGTCATCGATATTGGGTATGGGAAACTTATCGTCTATTGAAACGTCGTTAAGTCTTCGATAGTCGATGACTATTCTCCATTTCTGCTTTCCAGAGGCGTCGTTCTTTTTTGGAACGATCCAGATGGGTGCAGAATACGGCGAGCCGCTAGGTCGGATAATGCCCTGCTCCAGCATTTCGTCTATTTGGCGAGATACCTCGTTTTTATGTATCTCTGGATACCTATAATTTTTCGTGTAGATAGGGATCTCGTTTACTGTCCTTATTCGGTGCTTAATCGCGTTTGTAAACGTAAGGTCGCTACCTTCTTGATAGAAAATTGACGAGTACTGAGAAACAAGTTTGGTTATTTCCTGCCTCTCTTCGACGTTGAGGTGATCGGTTCTTATCTGTTTGATAACCGGGTCCCTGCTCGTCTCCGTATGGTATGTCTCAAGCGTTGGTATTTGTTTTTCGTAGTCTTTTATTGTGTTATTTTCCTCTTCTATGTTAAAGAAAATTGGAATTTCTTTATCGTTAATGATTAGAAGCCTCCTCTTAAAATCGAGAATTGCCTCTAGTGGTAGTAAAATATTATTTCCTATTAGTCCATTGAATGTATTATGGAATTTGTGTTCTAAGAACTCCGCGGTTTTGTTTAACGCGCCTAATTCCTCGAATAGTGGTATTCTTACTTTTTTATTTGCGTATACGGGTGTACTTGTTGTTAATATTTTGATAGGTTTGTTAAGCTTAATTTGCCATTTAGGGTGGCACAAGCCTGGATTCAGAATACTGGTTTCTGAGCCTGGGTCGATAAGTATTCTTAGTTTGTATTTATTTTGGGTTTTAACAGTTATATAGGGAAGTTTGCCGGATGGCTTCCCTCCCGAAAATCCGGATTCCTACCTAAGGTGTTTACTTGTCTCTGATAAGAGCTGGACAATGTGTCCATAGGCTCCGGGATATCGTTCCTAAATCTCTGACTGTTACTGCTATTTGGGTTATTAAATCTTTGATTGAGACTTTGGTTGAACGGATTGTTCTGATTGCCTGGTCTGTTTTGATTATTTCTGAATAAGCCTGAATTTTGTGGGTGTCTGTACTGTCCACTATTCTGGTGACTATTGCTGTTATTGATAGTTCGTCTTTGCATATTGTCTTGTCTGTGTGAGTTACTACCAAAGTTTGGTCTTGTCCTATTATTATCCCTAGTGTATGCGTATCCTGTCTCATGGAGAATTTGCATTGCCTGTTCTAAATTTGCAGGGTTTCTGCAATGTAATAGACCCTTCATTGGTTCTGGTATTTTATTAGTGAAAATACGCAAGGCAGATTTGCAATTTTGTTCGATTTCCGATGTAGAGCCATTTGGGTTAGTAATTCGAACTTTATTATTTAGCCGCCTAAGGGTTACTTTTATGTCATTGTAGTAATCCTGGCAATTTGTTTTATAAGGGAGAGCTCTAAGGTCGTCGTAGAGTTGTTCTACGGTTTTCCTGTCACCGAAATACTGAAAAAATAATTTCTTTACCTCACCCCAATTTATGATCGAGTTATTTATTTCTATTGCTTCGCGGGCCCTGCCTATTAACTTACTTTTAAAAATATTAGTTGACTTGTCTCGTCATACTTTCCTAATGTTGGAAATATCCTATCTACTAAATCTATAAAGTTATAGAGGTTTTCTCTGTTACCGTCATAGCATGGAATATTATTTAAATACTTAATAGGGTCTAGATTTAAACTTAATGTTACCGTTGGTTGCTGGACTGCTGCTCCTGTTGTTGATGCCGTTGCCATGTTGATGGATAGTTGCTCCAGTAGTGTTGCTAAATTGTGGTCTTCAAGTTGCATCTATATATGTTTCACGGATAGTTTTTCACTTATTAGAAGGAGTAATAAGTGGATGAAAAATGTTTATTTCAAAATAGACTTTCCACTTTTACACGAACTTTCGGTTTTAACCAGTTCTTACACGAACTTATGACTTTACTAGTTCTTAGACGAACTTATGTTTTAAATGGTTCTTACACGAACTTATGGTTTCACTAGTTCTTACACGAATTAATCGCTTAACTAGTTCTTTCACGAACTTTTGATTTTACTAGTTCTTAGACGAACTTATGTTTTAAATGGTTCTTACACGAACTTATGGTTTCACTAGTTCTTACACGAATTAATCGCTTAACTAGTTCTTTCACGAACTTTTGATTTTACTAGTTCTTAGACGAACTTATGTTTAACCCGTTCTTACACGAACTTATTTTTTAAATAGTTCTTACACGAGCTTATGATTTCACTCCGTTCTTACACGAACTTATGGATTGATTAGTTCTTACACGAACTTATGGTTTTCGCGATTTTCCTTGTACGGAAGTTGCTTCACCGACTGCGCCAATCACGTAGTTCCCGAGCGGTGGGAATAAAAAAAATCTTTATTTAGAACACTTAAAAAACTGAACCAAGCCAGTGACGATCAAACAGAGAACCAACCTCTGAATCATTCTGTAGGTATCCTATATAGTATGATTGTGATGACACTGCACCAAGCCATCGGTCTGTGGGCGTTTGGGACTATGTGTGCGCGTGAAGCGCAAAAATGTTTACCATTGCAAAAAAAGGGAGGATGTTGCTGTACATGTGGGTTGCGCACAGTGATAAGGGACTGTTATGTTACTAAGCGTTGATGCACTCAGTAAGTGGATTGGGGGGACTGGATGTGGCGAAAGGGAGTGAAGTATCCGACGTAACACCTCCCCCCTTAAGATTCTGCTCCGAAGAATCTGTATTCTTAATCTCGATTTTAATATCGGCTCTTTTTTTCTTGTTTTTCTTTAAAAGATAACCGATCAATGGTGTAATCAATATAATGATTAACAGAATATATGCCCCGATGTTAGTGTGCTCATGTAATGCATTTCTCTCCTTAATCTCATCAATCATTTTCCTATTTTCGACGTGTTTTATGTGCAAATCTTCTACAGAATAACTCATTACATTCTTTTTTATGGTTATGTTACCAAAATTTGGTATTACAATATTTTCGTTCTTAACAATATTCTCGTAAAAAACATCGTTTATTCGTATAAAACAATTTTCAAATCTTATCAAGTTATTATTTCTTATGCTTATCGTATACTGGTTACAATTGTGATTAATTCCAGTATTGAGTATATTCTTAGTTATTATAATATTGTTTGTTAATTGTTTAATTTCTTCATTTTTATTTTCCTTAAAATTACAATTTGAGTGTTCTTGTAACAATTGCGAAATACAGCGATCTTTTACAGGTCTTAAATTTTTCTTAAGTACTACGTTTTCTTGGTTTTCGTAAATATTTTTATTGTTCATGTTACGTCGGATACTTCACTCCCTTTCGCCACATCCAGTCCCCCCAATCCACTTACTGAGTGCATCAACGCTTAGTAACATAACAGTCCCTTATCACTGTGCGCAACCCACATGTACAGCAACATCCTCCCTTTTTTTGCAATGGTAAACATTTTTGCGCTTCACGCGCACACATAGTCCCAAACGCCCACAGACCGATGGCTTGGTGCAGTGTCATCACAATCATACTATATAGGATACCTACAGAATGATTCAGAGGTTGGTTCTCTGTTTGATCGTCACTGGCTTGGTTCGGTTTTTTAAGTGTTCTAAATAAAGATTTTTTTTATTCCCACCGCTCGGGAACTACGTGATTCCACCATCGACCAAATCTTCACTCTACGGCAGATCCTGGAAAAAACCAATGAATTTCAAGTCGACACTCACCACCAAGCCGCATACGACAGCGTAATTAGAGACGAGCTATACGTCTTTGACATACCTGCTAAACTCGTCAGACTATGCAGGATGACTTTGGAGAATGCTCGCTGCTCCATCCGAATCAGTGAACACCTTACCGATAGTTTCGAAGTCAAAAAAGGATTCAGACAGGGCGATGCAGTGTCGTGTGATTTCTTTCAGATCGTATTAGAAATGATCGTGCAAGGATCACTGGCCAATACAAGAGGCACAATCTATTTCAGATCCTCGCAACTCCTTGCATACGCCGACGATATTGACAAAATAAGTAGATCACAGCGAGATGTCAATGAGGCGTTTGCGAGTATTGAGATGGAGGCGGCGAAAATTGGTTTGGCAGTAAACGAGGGCAAATTCCGAGCGTCTTGAGTCGAGAAACTTTTTCTTGACAAGTGTACTACGGGTGTTTTGCCAGTACCCCGCCGAAGAGGGTCGTTGGTGTTATCGGGATCCGAACTCGCTCATCGTGCGCCAGAGTCCAACACACTAACCACTGCGCCACGACGCCCTCTGCATGTAGTTTGGTTATATGAGTCTAAACCATTCAATTGCATCGACAAAGGGGCAGCTCACAAGGAAAGTAAGTGCAGCGCTTCATCACTGGTATTTTGTTTTTAGAAATCTGGTTTGAGCTTAGCATCCTGAAGCAATAAGCCCCCATCTTTGTTTTTCTTTTTTCTTTTTATTTCGCTCTTGGTTTCATCAGAATCCGAAATTAGGATATGTCCTTGAGTCATGTAAGGGGTAGGCCATATAGACGTTTTTTTTTTTTTGACACTGACAGCTGTTTCCCGGATCAAAATCTTGACCGAAAGTCAGTATCATGTCTTTTCAGAACGAAAAGCGTCGTTTTACGCTTGAACAAGGTTAGGAAATATTGGAAACTTTTTTCCAAAGTAAGTGCTGTGTAGCCCAAACAGAGCGTTTTTTTAAAAGGAGTTTTGGCCGAAATGAAGCACCCTCCGCGACTGCTGTACGCAAGTTTGTGCAAAAAGTTCGTGAGACTGTCGTCGTACAAATGAGAATGTGGTTGCTGTGGCCGAGAGTGTAGGACTCAATTCATGAACATCAACCTCGGAGCAGCAATTGATCCCTTTGGACTTTTTTTTTGTGGGGAACCGTGAAGGACCGATATTGTGCCAACAATCCGGAAACGATTCAAGCACTTAAGGCCAATATCATCCAAGCAATCCGTGAGCTACAGCACGAAACCATCAACAAGATCTTGGGAAATTGGGGTAGGTTAGGTTAGGTACAAGTGGATGGCATAAGCCACACGTAGGCCGAAGTCGACCCATTGTGATACCACATGAATCATGTTACCTTGATCCGCTACTTGAGAACCAACCGGTACTTCTGATGAAGCGATGGAGTTGAGCTCTTTTTAGATCTGCTAGCTCGGCGCGCCGAGGTAGATCCTCCTGCGACTCCCAATAGGAGGTCATATGCAGAGAAGGTGATGTATCGATTCCTTCTTTTCCTCGTCCATGCTACCGCTGCATAAATCATTGGAGGGTAGCCCTAGTCTGGCGGCGTGTTTTCCAATGATGCAGTGACCTGTAATGACACCCACTGGTTCGTCCTAGGTTTAGCTTCGGCCAGATTTGTTTAGTGATAAAGCCGATATTACTTCCATTCCATTGGACGTTGGTCGCCTCTATGG
The DNA here is from genome assembly GCA_951905685.1 of Eumerus sabulonum. Lineage (NCBI taxonomy): Eukaryota > Metazoa > Arthropoda > Insecta > Diptera > Syrphidae > Eumerus > Eumerus sabulonum. The sequence goes on from OX645060.1 coordinate 238,813,822, forward strand.
TTCGAAGATTTATCATGTGCTTATTGGTGTTTCTAGGTACCCGAGGGTAGGAAGACTGAGTGTGCTTGCCCGGGAGCCCACAACACTTTAATGTTGTAATGTTCAGGCATCTCGTCTAGAGATAGGCGACAGTTTAGGGATGTCTTTGATCTGTGGGTTACCGCGGCCAGGGATTTTATCGCAGATTGGCTATCTGTGCAAATGATAATATCCTCAGCGGATATTACATTGATCCTGAGCCATGCAAGGGCATCCGTTATGATCCGTGTGATACACACTGCACTGATTTGGGAGTCTGAATGATAGGTTGAGGTTAAGTTCCTTGGAGAAGACTCCACTACCTACACCCGACTCCATCTTGGAGCAATCGGTATAGAGGGAGATCAAGTCCTTTGGTATAACTTTTCCTTCAGCCCATTCCTCCCTGGATGGAAAGGCAACTTCGAAGTCAGTGTCCATGGGTACTTTGAAGTGTTTAAGAATGGTGGTATGACTTTTTTGTGATGTGGGCCATTTTCCTATGCCCCTAATCCGTAGGGCCGCGCAGGCAGCAACTTGCTGAAGAGGTCCAACGGTGGAAAATCTAATAAGATATTTAGGGCCTCCGTGGGGGTTGATCTGATCGCTCCGCTTATATGTATATAAACTGGCCGATCTATGACTTTCCCCAGACGGTTTCGGGAGACTGCCTTGTCCAGAGCAGTCCACCAGACTACGATCCCAGATAGAAGGATGGGCCTTATGACTGCTTTATAGAGCCAGTGTATAATGCTTGGTTGGGGACCTCACTTTTTGCCCATCACTTTCTTCAAGCTGTAAAGGGCAGTAGTTGCTTTCTTGACACGATCGAGAATGTTGTCAAGGACTAAGCCTAGGTATTTGGCCTGATCTTTGATTATTAGTTGGTTTCCATCCAACCTCGGTGGGTTGAAGGGCGGGATTTTATATTTATTGGTAGACAGTACAAGGTCGCCTCTTATGATTGACCCCAAATCCACAGTATTGCGTCCAGGTTTCTACTCTACGTAATGCACCCTTCATTAGGTCGCTTAGTGTGAGGGGAAATTTTCCTGTGGCGGTAATAGCATTAGCACAGGCGGTCACAGCGTACCTTCCTGTTCTAGCAACATTAGTATTTCATTGACCACCACGTTTCCGAGGAGAGGGGAGACTACTCCACCCTGTGGTGTACCTCTGCTGACCATTCTAGTTGAAACGGCACTAGCGAAGTTGGCTTTGACTACTCCTTGCTTTAGCAGTTGTCGTACCAGTTCTATCACTGATCCCATAACACCCAGATCAGACAGCGCTTTGATGACGGCCCATGGTTCAACATTGTTAAAGGCGCCCTCAATGTCGAGAAAGGCGACTAGAGTATATTCCTTACGTTCCAGTGACCATTCTATTTTGCTGACCAGTGAGTGGAGTGCTTTGAAGACCGATTTGCCTTTGTTGTAGGCATGTTGATTATTCCACAGCCTTCCTGAAATACAGCTGTGACGTATGTGTGCGTCTAAACAAGTTTTTAACAGTCAAGAAATAAGACTAATAGGCCTCAAGTCAAATGCATACGTGTGGCAGATTTTGCCTGCCTTGGGTATGAAAATGACTTTGGTTACCTTCCACTTGCTGGGGAGATAGGACAGGGAGGGGCAGGATGAGATAAGCTACCTGCTGGAGCTCTGCTGGTATGATCCCATCCGATCCTAGAGACTTGTAGGGTTCAAAGCTTTTCACAGCCCATAGACCAGGTTTGGAGTACGCTCGAAGGCGAATGTAGTCGGCTGGATGACTTGAGGAGATGCCATAGTCGAGTCACTACTGGCCGGAAAGTGTGCGTTCTGAATAAGTTCCAAGGCTTCCGTTCTGGAGGTCGTCCAGGAACCATCATTCCGCATTAGGTGGCTTGGGTTGTACGGAGCCGAAGCCAGAATCTTTCTTATTTTTGAAGCTTCGCATACCGCCTTGATATTTTCTCAGTAGTTCCTCCAAGACTGCCTTTTGGCCTTCCTAGTCGCTGCTTTGAAGGGGGTATGTAATTGGGGTAACAGAATGCGCAACTGCAAAGCCAGCCGAGGCAGGTGTTTGAGTGACTTTGCATTTTATAATTAATGGGAATGCTTGCTCTTACTAATAAAGCCATAATAGGTGTAAAAAGTGTAATTTTGTTTATTTTATTGCATTTTTAAAAAGAAACTTTTATTTGGCCCACCCTGTCCATTCAGGTGGTTATAGTGTAATCCATACCTTTCCCTGTCGATATGTAATCAATTTCGCGGGTCTTTCCACTTTCCCGAGATAGTATACGACCCCTAGTACTAAACACATATATCCTTTATGTCACTGAGTATAGAAATCAAAACGCTTGTGACTCCAACATTCAAGACTCTTCAATCTTAGACTATAAGGTATGAGAGAATGGCTTGGAAGCCATTCAAAAAAAGTGAAGATAACGATAACAAGGTGAACAAAAAACCGATGTACTTGGATACTCGGGAGCGAATCGACTCATTCGCCACCGAACTGAAGCTTTAAAAGCACCATCAAGCCATTGATCTGAATAGTATGGGTAACATCATCCGCTATCAGCAGTTTAGGCATAGTGAGTTACTTAGTCAAAAAGGCCGACCAACACTCTTGCGTCACCTGCCGTATGATTCACTTTAGTATTCTCTAATCAACTGCGAAAGTCATAGCAAAACAGCTCATCACCATCGTTGTCATCTGCAGCAAGCTAGTGAAATCAGCATTTGACACAAGCTTGACCATTTTAGGTATGACCTCCTTGAGTAATTGGAAACCTCAGCAAAACCACAAAGAACACCTATCAGAAACTAAAAACAATCATGTGCGCGTGTGTGTATGTATCAACTTTAATCTCGATCCGCCGGTATCAATTAATTATTCACACTCCCGGTACCGGTAGCCCCCAACCGCTGGGCTCCTCTCCAATTATCAATCCGAAAACAAAGAAAAGAAGTGACAACAGGACAAATGCGAGTCACAAACAGATCTGCCGCTTCCATTTCGTGATAACCATCATTAGCGGCATCTGTGATCTCCAAGACCAAACAACGCATTAAGATACCACAATCCAGATTTGCATGCGAACACACAACTATGTATCTACGAGTGGTTTATACATAAATTTCCTGTTCGTTTTGCAAAACATTTTATTTAGGTAAAACCGAACCGCAAAGTTCGGAGTAATGGTCAATCGATTGACTGGGCCAACAACTAATTGCACAAACGGCCGCCCAAGTTGGTTGGCCAGTAGACATTGCGGCTGATCGTTTGTCTCATGCGTACCATATAAAGGCATCCATTTACGGGTGGCCTGGGTGGTCTCGGGGTGACTGACGCTTATCGCACTTACTGCCGGAAGCCGCCGATTGCCTTTTGTCTTGACACTTCTTACACCATATTAACCAATTAATGCGGTCGATGGTGTTGGAATATAAATTTCTGATAATTAACTATCAGCCGGCTCAGTTGGTGAGCGGTTGATGTGTTTGAATTATGGGTACCTAGAACCGTTCGGATTCGGTTAGGCTTGTTAGATACGGACGATCGCTTGGGCTGATAGACTCTCGGTGGACTTTGGAGCGGCCGACAGTACATATTGTTTGCATAATCACCTTTGGATGACATACATAGTAAGAGTTCGATTTTGGACTACACTAGGGAAGTATCGATAGGGCGAGCAGTAGCATAGGGCCCTTCGATACTTCGAATAATATCAAAAGGAATACGCACTACCTATGGATCCGAGGTGAAATTTATTTATTTATATTCCTTCTGGTAATGATTAAGGGATTATAGCTCTCAGTAAGCTCTACCTGGCACCAAAGGGTTATTCTTTAATAATTCAATTAATGGTTGTTAGTTAACAATTTATGAAATTTATGAAAGGCTCTAAGAGAAGAGTCACTGCGAAGTCCACATTCGATGACATTATTGTTGTCAGAATTCGATTATGATGTCACCGGCAAATGTCGATACTTTGCCGACTACGTCAAGGCAATTCTTCTGGTGACAGATGGCGTTAATCCAATTAGCTCACAAACGGCTTGTTGTGTTGACAGCTGTGATTAAACGCTCAACAGCTGACAGTTTAAGCTCTGGAATATGTGATTCATTTTTAGAGGCACTGTGGAGTTATTCATGCTTATAAATGGACAAAGGATGGAGGCGGCGAAAATTGGCTTGGCGGTAAACGAGGGCAAAACTAAATACATATATGCTGTCATCAAAAAAGGACGCTCACCACTGACGTCTCGGCCAGAACGTTTGTATAGGCAGATATAAGTTCGAGGTAGTTAAGGACTTCGTCTACCTTGGCTCCGCAGTGACCTGGAACAATGACATCAATTCCGAAATCAAACGCAGAATCACTCTTGCCAATCGCTGTTTCTTTGGGCTCAGCAGGCAACTGAGTAATAGAGCCCTCTCCCGAACGACAAAGTTGACTCTATATAAGACCCTTATCATCCCGGTCCTGTTGTACGGCGCAGAAGCATGGACACTATCAAAAGCGAATGAGGAGGCCCTTGGTCGGTTCGAGAGAATGATTTTGCGCGTGATTTTTGGGCCTATAAACGCAGACCGGGGATGGTGGAGAAGATTCAACCACGAACTTTACGGGCTGTACAGCGACATGAGCCTAGTCAGGCGTCTACGGATTCAACGCCTAAGATTACTGGGCCATGTAGAGCGAATGGGCACCACAGCTCCAGCCCGGAGAGTCTTTGAATCCAACCCCGAGGGACGAAGAAGCAGAGGACGGCCGCACTTAAGATGGCGCACACAGGTGGAAGTGGACCTCAGCCAACTGGGTGTCCGGCAATGGAAAAGGCTAGCGAAAGATCGTGCTAGATGGAGGGGCATGTTAGTTGAGGCCCAGGTTCACTCCGAACTGTAGCGCCGACTAAGAAGAAGAAGAAGAAATGGACAATCGTCGCTTACTTTGTCAATACCTCTACGGCAAAAGGAAAAACTTTATCAGAACACGCACTACGGAAACGGTTCTCAATTTTGATGACAAGGACTTCCTGGTCCTTGCGCCGTGGCGCAGTGGTTAGTGTGTTGGACTCTGACGCACGATGAGCTAGTTTGGATCCCGATAGGACTAGTACTGGCAAAACCCACCTAAATATACTTGCCATGAAAAAGCTTCTCGACTCACGCCGTTCGGAATCGGCATTTAACTGTAGGTCTATTTCACCTAAAAAGAATGCTTACGCAGTACAAGGCGGATATTACTTTGATCCAGGAAATACGCTGGATAGGAAAAGGTATAATGAGGAAAAAAGGTTGCAACATCTATTACAGCAGCCACAAAAGATTGCACAAGTTGGGGTGCGGGGTCGTGGGAAAGCGGTTAAGGTCGAGTGTCATCGCCTGGTTGTGATCCGAATCAACACCAAACTCATATGTGCACATGCCCCTACCGAAGAGGCTGAAGACCCCATCTTGTTGACCCCATCTTGGGCAACGCCTACGGAGCTTATCCGGAGTATGTATGTATGTTGGCGTTACAGTCCTCTTCGTCTAGGGAGCTTCTGCAGAAATCATTCGGAGCCATTCCTAGTTTTTGCGCGTGACTGCCGATGAGGCAGTGGCCGGTGATGACACCAACGATTTTATAGATGTCAGTTATTTTTAGGGAAATTGTTCTCCTAGTCTGTTGACTATCGAGCCGGGGCCAGATTTGCCTGGTGATGAGGCAAGTGTGTCCCTGGGTTCTCTCTGGCGAAATTTATGAGATTATGTTTAATGGTTGCAAGGGGTATTCCCCCTGTGCCCTGGTAACCATAGAAGTTGTATGTTAAACTGTTCGGCCATCTCGTTAAGAGATAGGCGACAGTCGAGGCTAGTTTTCGAGGTGTACACATATGACTCTAGCGACTTTAAGGCTGCTTGACTATCCGTGAGAATCCGGATATCCTTAGTGGATACCACGTTCCACTTCAGCCAAGACAGAACCTCCTTTATTGCCATGCGGTGATAAGTAGCACAAGATTTTCCCGCAAGCGAATCCACACGGCAGCCGGGCGATCTTCGTGTGTTCGAACCGCCAACCAAAATCGACCATGGACTCATTGACACAAGACCCTCGTCAACCATCCTGGATGTGCGATCATTCAGAGAAGCAAACGTCGACTCTGTCCATTTATTCGTAGCAGCAAGAATCAGCGCTCGACTGTCCAATGTCAGAAAGCTGCACTTGTCCACAAATAGGAGGCTCGACATTGGACGCCTGAGCACACCGAAAGTTACCGGAGTCTACCTATACAAGAAGCAACTGAGCGAAAGGCTCTCCGGTATGCCTACGTCGAGCACAAGTGTCAACAATATGTGGCTGCATTGCTGCTTAGCCACTTAGGAAATAGCCGAGAGCACCTTAGGCTACCTATTACCTCCGACAAGAAACCTGTGGTATGATGGCGAGTGTGAGCAGAAAAAAGAAGCATGACGAGGCGTGCCAAAAGGCGCTGCAGGTAAAAAGCAGGGCAGCCCGTGAGGAGCCCCAACTCAAGCATATCGCGGCCTCCTGACTCAAGGGAGAAGTCTAGGGACAAACATAAAATACAGGCCTACAGGTAATCTTGTCACCGACCCGCAGGGAATACAGGATGTATTTAAGCAGCATTTCCAGCAGCTGCATAACGAATATGACCAAGAGAGAGTGGTAGGGACTGAGGAAATCCCAACTCCAGCCGCTGAAGTCCCCTTCGACCCAGCGTCGAAAAAGTCGGCGCAGCTATTCAAAAGCTGAAGAACAACAAGGCCGTAGTTTTAGATGCCTTGAGTTAGCTCAAAGCTCTTCAAGGCTGACAGCGATGTTCCGGTAGTGAGCATGCACCAGATCACCTATAAGAATTTGGGAAGATGGAAGCATGCCTAACGACTGGAAAACCTGCTCTATAATCCCCATCTACAAAAAGGCGATCTCACCTCTTGCAAGAACCATAGAGATACATATGTATATCCCTGCTCAAAGTCGCATACAAGATCCTGTCCAGCGTACTGTGTAAACGTCTAAAGCCCTTTTGCACGAAACACATCGACAGCTACCAGTGCGTCTTCTGGCCCGGCAAACCGACTGTTAGACCAAATAGTCACACTTCGACCGATCCTGGAATAGACCAGCGAGTTTCAAAATCGGTACAAACCATCACTTTATCGATTTTAAAGCCGCATACTACAGCATTCATCGCAAGGAATGGTTTGATGCGATGGGCAGGCGTCAATAGGGAAGACACTATCTTCTATAGGTCTGCCAACTACTAGGATACGCGCGGTCTCAGCGTGACGTTGTAGAAGCTTTCACGGCGATTGAAGAACAGGCGAAACGAGTTGGCCTTAAAGTCACCGAGGATAAGGCAAAGTACATGCTGTCAAGCAAAAACCGATCCGTCACTCATCACCTGGGACAAAATATAACGGTTGACAGCTGTAATTTCGAGATAGTTTAGGAGTTTGTCTATTTCGGAGCAAACGTAAGCTCCACAAGCAACACCACAGTGGAGATGCGGCATATAATCACTCCTGGCAACCGCTGCGACTTCGGTTTGTCCAAACAACTTGGGCCAAAACTCCTTAGTCGAAGAGCCAAAGTCATTCTCTACAAAACGTTTATACTGCCAGTCTTGCTGGACGATAAGCAGGATAGCGGAGCTGATTTTGGGAAAAATTCTGTGCCGGATATTTGTGCCTGTCTGGGAGGAAGGTGACTCGAAGAGAAGACATAAACGCGAACTCTATGAGCTGTATAAAGATATGGTTATAGTCCGGAATGCATACATCCGTCGATTACATTGGCTTGGCCACATGGAGCGCATGAACTCCAACGCTTCAGCTAAGAGGTTCGAGAAGTTGAGGAAGACCGAACCTCCGGTATAAAAACCAAGTATTGGCGGATATAAGGCAACTTGGTCTTTATAATTGGAATAAGCGTGCCCGGGACCGTCAAGGTTGGAAGGCAGCTATAGCTCAGGATCAGATCCTCCATGGGTTGCTCTGGATTTAGCCTTTTTTTTATGAGTGTATGAGGATGAATCCCAACTTTACTTTTATATTCAAGGAATGTACATGCGTCTCATGTATGTAACCCCCACAGCGACTGTAAACATGTTGTTACTTAAGCTGAATTGTTTCGGTGCTAGTAGCTTGTAGCCATTCGACTTGTAGATGTAGTAAGGAGGATTGCTACTTTAAATTGGTTACGGTACAATAGCACGTATTAAATGTCAGATCTCAGCATCCAGCATGATCGTCTTCGGTGGTCCAGAACACACTCGACGAAAATTCACTTTTCTTGTAGATAACTCGCCCTCCAATTAAGCATCACTTCAAATTGTCCACTTAAACGCAAAACGACGACCTACCACGCACTCGTAAGGCGTGAGCCAAACAGTAGTTCCCTCATATTCCCTGCAATCGTCGAACAACGCGACGTTCACACCCACAACCTCTAGTCATCTCGTACCGCAAATTGTATGACAGACAATAAAAGAAACAAAATCTCTAGCCCTCTCGTCGCGTCCACTTGACGACATTGCGCGACCGACCACAGGCAGACAAGTTGACCATCACATCGGCCAGTTAACAGGTAACGACCCTGAACAATATTTGATTTGACATGTGTCACTAATTAGACAAAGGCGACCGCACAAGTTGCTCAAGCGCTAGACTGGTGCAAAGCTGTGTCATGCTACATTGCTTGCGTCCTGTCACCAGGCAACAACAACAATAAAAAAACAACTTGTTATCAATACAGAACCTTCACCGGAACCCAAATCAATCGGACATCTGTAGGTCCCATTGACAGATCACTTAATTGACAGCGAACGAAATTGACGGTTTAGGCATGTAGCCCGTAATTATAGGATTAGTGGGAGCAGTCCGTGATCGCGGACCTCGATCCCGTCGTCTGTGTGCTGCTTGTACTCTGTCATGATACCATGGTGTCGGTATCGATTTCATGATTATACGATCGCTCGATCAGATTAGTAACGGGATTAATTAAAACTCATCGAGAAACGCGCGAGTTGTGGCACCGAATGGAGACTTTACAACCCTGTTGGGGTCATGAATTGATCGATTTGGTGGAACACGTGTTTTTCTTTCGTTCTTTTCGCTTCAAAGTGATCTTGCTCGAGTCTGCAAATTATGTAATGTTGTCCTTCTTACCTGTTACTTATGTAACTACTGACTACCTTGTAAAAATAGAAAACAATGACCAACTAGAAATAGAGGGAAACGATCCTCCGATCACGATCAGCAGACATTGGTTCAACGAAGCGTAAATCGAGATCATCTCATCGTGCTAATCCCGGCACCCACATCACACGCAGGACTCGTATCATCAACTGCATCATTTAAGTTCATTAAGATTACACACAAAAAGTCAAAAAGTTCCTACAAAACTCACAGCTCTCGAGGATCAAGATCAGCCCGTATGGAATCACTATTATCCTCTCGGTAAGGAACTCTTACCAGTTGTACACGTAAACATACTTGACTTGATTCTAAGCCAATTTAGAATCGTTTTCAGCTTCGGGGATTACCCATCCCTATCGGCAGGCTAAAGGGCGAGTCCTTTGAATTAGAAAATCCTTCCGCTGCACAACCGAAGTTAAGTAGACCGATCGTGGTATTGTTGTAACCTTCTGCACCTATCTTTATTGGATTGAAATTGAATTTTTGTTTGCCTTCGATGGCAAGGACCTACACATTTCTCGGTGTCCTTTTGTGCGAGGCATAGAGTGTTTTGATAGTTTTTGATGTGCAATGACTTCAATGGTCGGATTAAGGATGCATTTTGTGTGTTTTTTGCTGTGGTGATTTCTAAGGACCTTTTTTGGAATTAAATTGCCTTTTTGATTATGTTCACAAGTGCGCACTTGAGAACGTGGGTGGGAACGTGTAGAAAGCGGTCGTTCTTTATACTTTGTGGTGTAGCCCAGGAGCTCAGTCTTGTTACACGAATTAGGGATGGCAATTTCCGAATAGAGTGCATGCAAATGACTTTTTAAATTGCAAGTGGCTACTTTGAAGTCATGCGTCAGACCATCTGCCATCGGTTGGGTAATGGTAAAATGACTCGGCAACAGAATTAATCATACCAGGGAAATGTGCGTTGTGATTTGTGTTATTTTGTATTTAATTGAGGTTGTAGTGTAATAACGTTTACTGATATGAAGATAACGTGTAGGAATTTGAAAGAAGGTCAAAGAGCTTCATTCCATTCATTTTCGCTACGAGAATGACCTAAGACTTCGTGACTTCGTGAAAACAATTGTTCAATAGCTCTTAGTCACAGCGAACGTCCCTGGTTTCTACACAGTTGACTGTTGGCACTGGACAATGTGTATAATTTCCGCTCCAATTGACAAAGGCACTTACCATTTTCATAGAATTTCCAAGAATGTCATCCTTTTGGAAGCGAAGTTACTTTGCGAAGGAGAAGGTCACACGTCACATCGTTACATTTAAGTTTTCCACCGGCATAAAACGACGGATAAATTGCTCAGTGAACTTAACTTAACTTAATTGGTCCATCGATTCTCATGTTGCGTGGCATGTAGCATCGTCTTGCTGAAACCATGTTTCCCAACTGGACGGTGCCGGGTATCTTGAACGGAAATGATGTTCTCATGGTCACTTACTTACTTACTTTGGAGGCGCTACAATTCGGGATGAACCTGGGCCTCCATCAACAAGCCTTTCCAGCTAGCACAACCTTTTGCTAGTTGTTTCCAGTGTCGCATGCCCAGTTGGTTAAGGTCCCCTTCAACCTGTATGCGCCACCTTACATGCGGCCGTCCTCTGCAACATCGTCCATTCGGGTTGGAGTCGACGACTCTTCGGCGAAGCTGTGCTGTTCATTCACTCTACATAGCCTAGTCATCTCAGATGTTGGATCCATAGAGGTCGTATTAGGCCGATGTCGCTGTACAGCTCATACAGTTCATGGTTAAATCTTCTCCTCCACTCTCCGTCAACATAATCGGGACCAAAGATTGTACACAGAATTTTCCTCTCGAAACCACCAAGGGCCTCTTCATCCATTTTTGAAAAGGTCCAAGCCTCTGCGCCATAGAGGAGAATGGGGATGACTGAGGTTTTATAGAAGGTCACCTTAGTTTTCCGAGAGAGGGCTCTACTACTCAATTGCCTATTGAACCCGAAGAAACAGTGGTTGGCAGCAGTCATTCTGCGTCTATTCTCAGTACTTCCCTGGTGTGAGCCAAGGTAGACGAAATCCTTCACCACGTCAAGGTTATAGCTGCCAATAGTGACGTTCTGGCCAAGACGTCTGTGTTGTGCCTCTCGATATTATATACTTGGTTGCCCAATGTCCCAGCTATGACATCAAAATTGTACTAGGAGACTTCAATGCTAGGCTGGGTAAGGAAAGCATCTTTGAACGAGTCATCGGCAAACATAGCCTACACGACACCAGCTCCGATAACGCACACAGGCTGATTGATTTTGATACGGGGCGAAATCTCCTTCTAGCCAGTACGCGCTTCCCGCGACTCGATATACACAAAGGCACCTGGCGGTCTTTTGATCAATCGACTACCAACCAGATTGATCACATCGCGATCGACGTCAGACACTCCTCCACTATTCTTGATGTTCGAACTTTCCGATGGGCTAACACCGACTCGGACCACTAACTTATAGTAGCCAAGATGCGGCTACGGATACCACAAACGCAGCGGAGTAGAGTAAGAATACAAAGTTATGACGTCGGAAAGCTACTACCGCCAGAAACCGCTCGTGCTTTTTCCGATCACGTCTCCCTTAAGCTCTCCAAAATACCTGAACTATCCTCGCTATCAATAGAACAGCAGTGAAACCTTTGCAAACAAGCTTTGAAAAGCTCTGCATCCGAAGTCTTGGGCTTCAAGGCTCCACCATGAAGAAACACCTGGTTCGATGACGAGTGCAGGAGGATTCACACAGCGCTACATGACCCAGCCATCTTAGGCACTGAATCCGTAGACGCCTGACTAGACTCATGTCGCTGTACAGCCCGTAAAGTTCGTAGATGAATTTTTTCCTCCACCCCCGTCTGCGTATATAGGCCCGAAAATCACGCGCAAAATCATTCTCTCGAACCGACCAAGGGCCTCCTCATCCGCTTTTGATAGTGTCCATGCTTTTGCGCCGTACAGCAGGATCAGGATGATAAGGGTCTTATATAGGGTCAACTTTGTCGTTCGGGAGAGGGCTTTATTACTTAATTGCCTCCTGAGCCCAGAGAAATAGCTTTCGTATGCGGCTTTGAAGTCGACATATACATATGTAGGTGGTGACTGTCGATCCGAAATTCATTGGTTTTTTCCAGGATCTGCCGTAGTAGTGTTAGATGTTAAGAGGACTGATAACTTACTGTAAAACTTACGGGCGTCATTCCTGCGGAAGCATCACTCCATCTCCTCGATCTCACGCTTTCCGTGCTCTCTCTTCTTTCTTCTCAAAAGCGTGTGTTCCTCTCTTCTCTTCTGCTCATATATTTCGCGAGCAACTCTCGTCCGTCGTTGCAGCATGGCTTTATATGCCTCTTGTTTTGCTGCATGGGCTTGTTCGCATTGCTTATCGAACCAGGGGTTTCTAGGTGGCGGCGGTTTGAAACCCAGCACCTCTGAGGCAGCGTCTCTGACGGCGCTCTGGCAATGCGCCCATTCCTGCTCTATTGTTTGTGCTGCTGTGGGCGGATTTTGAGAGAGCTTGAAGGAGACACGATCGGCAAAGATTCTAGCAGTCTCTTGCGATTGTAGCTTTCCGACGTCAAACTTACGTTGTCCTATTCGACTCCTAAGCATTCTTATTCGTACCTTGATTGCAACAAGGTAGTGGTCTGAGTCGATATTGGCTCCTCGGAAGGCTCGTACGTCGAGAATACTGGAGGAGTGTCTGGCTTCGATCGCAATGTGATCAATCTGGTTGGTGGTCGATTGATCAAAAGACGGCCAGGTACCCTTGTGGATGTTGAGATGGGGGAATCGCGTGCTTGCTACAAGGAGGTTACGCCCCGCTAGGAAATCGATTAGCCTTAGTCCGTTGTCGGATATGGTGTTATGGAGGCTATGCTTTCCTATGATCGACTCAAATATGTCCTCTTTGCCCAGTTTTGCATTAAAATCTCCTAGAACTATGTTTGTGTCGTAGCTGGGGCATTGGGCATAGGTTCTGTCTAGCAGATCATATAATTCTTCTTTGAGTCGATCGTCCTTTTCTTCCATTGGGGCGTGAGCGCATATTAACCTAATGTTTCCAAATTTAGCTTTGATGCGGATTGTTATGAGGCGTTCGCTTACATCCCGGAAGCTTAAGACTTTTTGTTGTAGTCTTCCTCGAATAACGAATCCGCACCCGAATAAGCGCTGTTTGTTCTCCTTATAGCAGTTCCCGTTGTAGATGTCGCAGTTTTTCATCCGTTTTTTCCCATCGCACTTCTTGGAGTGCGGTTATATCTGCTTTATAGCAGTTGAGGGTTTGCTCCAATTGATCGCCTGCACCAGGTCTGTTAAGGGACCCAACATTCCAGGTGCAGACTCTCAAGTCCGTTAGTCGTTTGCAGGGGTCGTCAGCTTTGTATCCATCCGTATCCAAGGCTTGTTGTTGTTTCGCAACAAGCAGGTATTTAAGTGATGGGGATGTTACCCCAAAGCGCAACCCCCAACCTGGAGGGCGAGGTTCCTCTTTCCCCAGGAACAAGGGGTCGGGTCGCTGCGCACATTGGTTCACTATCTGGCGGGTGCCAGGATAGCTCTCCAGGGGGGGGCACGCGGAGGCTGTGTGTCAACTTGGATTGAGCAGGGACAGAGTTCGAGGCTGGCGTTTGCCAATTTAAACTTTTTTGCTCTGTTTGATCGCTCGCTGCTTGGTAAAGCACATGATAAAACTTCGAACCATAGAGGCCACCAACCTTCAATGGAACGAAAGTAACATCGGATTTATCACCAAACAAATCTGGCCTAAGCTAAACTTAGGACGGCCATAGACCTTATGGCAACCAAAAGGTGGACCTTAAGCACTTTAATGGGTGTCAATAAAGGTAAATTCACCATTGGCAACTATGTCGTCAAACTAGGGCTGCCTGACAATGACTTCTGCCTCTGCTACATGGATGACGAGGAAGAGGAATCAATTCACCACTTCCTCTGCTCATGTCCCTCTTTTGCGAATCACAGGAGGTTCAACCTCAGCGCGCCCTTCTACGATAACTTAAGTGAGCTAGCAGATATAAAAATAGCTCATAGCTGAAACACGGATTGCCATCCATGTGGCGGATCTAGATAATATGATCCATGTGGTATCACAATGGGCCGATTTTGGCGTACGTGTGGCTTATGTCAACCACTACAACCTAGCCTAACCTAAACTAGTGTCAACCCTGACAAGAGAGCTGGCCCTTAAAACAACACAGAAGCCTTCACTGCGCGTAGGGTAGCTTACCTATTTACTTTCCTCGCAACTTTTTCAACTCCTTCGAATCCTACTCTAGCCATCAAAGATCAGTTCCCAATGCCCATATCCTAACCATACATCTTTTCATGTGTGGTATTCACCGCTATGAGCTTTGAATTCCTGCTTATCAAAAGGTCCTGCGGGTAAGGCTATTTCAACAATTTTTGCCGGACCGCTGTTAATGACATCTACCACTAATCATTTCTGACGTGAGTACGGTCTAGATTCTTTGACTGAAGTTTGCTTTGCTCAAATTCGATGTAAAATTTGAAAAATGCCTCGAAAGACCAAATTTGTAGCTAAAAATTACTGTCGACGATTGGAAACACTAACCAAACGTCTAGAACTGACGAATGACACTAATTTTCCTGGTTGTTCAGTTAAACAAGGAATACGAGTAGCAGAGTGCGACCTTTGGCATAACCCCTAATACACAAACTGGCTGCATACAATGTATGAGTATAACCGTTGTCTAACGATCGCCTTCCCTATCCGAGTGGACTCCTAAATAGTCACCATGAAGCAACAGATTGTATTAAATAGTCGATGCCTTGCAGCCGGTGCAGTGCACGCAACGTCAATTCAAGCTCTCAAATGTCACTCAATACAAACGTCTGCCACTAAACTCGACGTTTCCAACTGTAATTGCAATTTTATTGGCGAAGACGTTTAAAAACGTCAATTTGCCACAATCAAGACCAAACGATTGACAAGTGAAACTACAAATTCGAAACATACACATATGCAGTTGAGCGTAAGGAGCAAAGGATGGCGATGGCGATGGCCTCTTCCTGTATGTAATCTTACAATTACAGCTTGCGGCAACCATGAGCCACATACTCATCGTACCCGTACATACGACTCGCAATAGCTAGAAGTGATTCAGAGAATTCCAATCCAATCTGTATGCACATACTTGGCTTAAATGTGGTTGCAATTGCCACAAATAGTAGACTGCGTCTATATTTGAACTTTTAAACCACTCAAACGGTAGATGGTAGATGCCGGGATGAAAAGCGGGCGACGGGATAATGCCAGACGCAACAGCCCGTCGCTCTCCCGGTAGTCTTGTGTGTTTGCAAATAATTGCCAACTGCCATCAATTGCCATATGATTAACAACAATTGAAATGACTCGCAGGGACAGGGACCGCTGCAGCGCCAACTACACACTATACTGCCGCACCATTTGGCCATGGGAATTGGAAATTACACCTCGAGTCGAGTGATTCGAATGGCTATAAAGGCAGGCACCAGGGAGATGCATAGAAGGAGCCTTAAAGCCAGGCAATTACCAGCTGATTTGCATCCGATCCCAAATGTGTGCTGCACGATTTTTCAGTTAGCTGGCAATTTGCGCGAAATTAACCCAAGTGATTACCCAGTGCACAGTTGATGGACTATCGAAGGAAGTGGATGGGGTACTAGTGCAACGGGAGTCGGTGGTCTGGTATTTGCAGTTTGATCACTTATTACGGGTTTTGGGTGCAAGCTATTGCAGAGTTGAGCAACAATCGCTTTTAAAGGGTTTCTCGCGATCTGCAAACGTTAATGGTAGGCAGCGGGAGCTGTAGGTACCACGGAAGCTAATTTGATTGGATTTTGGTTTTGGGTGAAAAATCTGGAAAACTTACAACGGATTTTCGTGTAATTTTCTCATTCACTTTCATTTGCTTGGTCGCCTCTAATTGGGAGAGAGTCAGGTCCAGGTCGCCGGGATGGCAAATCGTGTGCTTTAAACATCCAATTACCGCAGGAGTTGATCGTGCGCTCGTCACTTTTGGCATTTAAGCAAACAAGTTGCACTTTCTTATCAAACTTAAGATGTACACTGGTATCTGCTGGATCTTCTCACACAAGACCGCTACTAATTACGAATTGTATGCAAAGTTCGTTCGGCAATTAAGTAATTTCCATGTTAAGCTGTCGCTGACCCGGCTGAATGTAGCAAGACAAGTTCTCATGGTATATTTCGCAACAAACGCGTATAATTGTCCGTTTAATGGCATGGAACACATTTCAGTTCCGACCCACCGAATCGCTACCGCCGCCGTTGCAGCCGATCGTACAAACACACGTCGTCCTTTCAAGTAGCAATGTTCCATTTTTCACTCGGCGTAATGCATCTTCCTGCCTATGGAACGGGGCTGCGTGACATTTCGGTTGACATTTTCCCCCCGGATGGATCATCATAATCAGTGGTTTTGTTCTCCGTGTCCGCGTCCGCGTCCGCGTCCGTATCCGCGTTGCTATGTAAAGTAGTGCCGCACATTCCTACCATATTTCATTGTGCGATTGTGATCTTCTCTTGTTATTATTCGTAGCTTTGCTCGCATAACCCAGCAGCCACTACGGGTAACTCTTGGTCAGCTAACTAACCTGACACAAACAATCAAAAGAGCCTACATTCACCATCCACCGCTGGAACTACTGTGTTGACGACTCTCAGTGGTGGCTTAAGCGCGATCACGTTGGTAATGATGATCATGATGACGACGACGACAAAGATGATCCATTAGTATGGTCGGAAAGAGCACAATGTGAGATCGCACATGAATGTGCGGCAGCTCTAATTAGCTGGATAAGTAGAAGTGGAGAAATCTTTCAGGCTCCTCCGGTCTCCGGTCGGAAATTGTGGTGTAATGGTGGTGTCCGATGGTTTGCATATGATGACGACACGTTGAGCGGTGTTTCGTTTATGAATTTTTTATTTTTTTTTCTCTTGAGAGATGACAAAACAGGCGGCTTGATGAATGACCCGAGGAGCGCCATGATGACAGATTAAAGTTGGGTGTAAATTATTCTCGAATGAAATTCCATTCTGCCACGTCGAGTCGTCTTTAACGAAGGCTATTAATTGTGGTTTTCAGTGGAAAGACCAAAATTGGCATTTTGTTCTCACTCATCTGTTCCTAATCCTCCCGCCATGACACGCACGTCGGCCAACGTCGACGACATCAAGCAAAACCATTGTCAAGTGAGAAACAAATTTCAATTTGATTTATACCCATCGATGGACATCAAATGTCATCCATCAAAATACCTTTTTTCTTCCTTCGACATCTGAATGCGAACAACGATCGGAAAGCCATCGAGGAGGATTCCCACCTCGATCTCGGGATAGAGTGAGAGACATGCAGCGAACCCGTACAAAGTCGGGAGCAATTATTATTGTCATTGTGTACGGGGGGAATACCGCATCTGAATGCTAATTGGATGTGGGGTGGCAACACTCGACAGGGACTAATGGCGTCAAAATGCGCGCTCAACGCTATTGTCGTTGGGCATTGTGATGCGCGACGGAGACTCTTTAAATGGCCACTTGAGTTAACATTATTGGATTATGGACGACTTTTGCAAAGTACGGGTGTTGTACGATCGGGAGGGTGACCACATGTGATTTCTTTGACATTTGAATGGTTCCATGCTCTCGTGCATGATAAACTGTGAAGTGGTCGGAATGTTGGTTGTGTGTTGGGGTTACGATATGACTCAATGGTTTTATAGCCATTGTGCGGGCCTCCGAAAATGGTTGAAAATTGTAGATCAATGGAAATGAACTCTTTGTTCACCGTCCGTTGCATATCTCAATGGAAATTTGATTGCTTATTGGAGGCCGACTGGGTTGAGTTAGTAAGCACTCTTACAACATTACAATTTTACTTTTCGTATATTTATTCCACTTTTTCATATCCCCCTAGATGACACCCTGTATTGAGGCATGTCAATAGGCATCTTACTGGAATTAACTTTTTTACGACCTCCATACACTGGTGGAACGCAGCAAACTCCGCAAGGAATGTCGAAGGCTCTCCAATAAAGCAAAGAGCGCAACAAACGACAGAGACTGGAGCCTGTAAAAAGAAGGTGTATAAGTAAACTCTGAGGAAAAAACGAAGGAACTTTTTTCCAGCAATGTGGAGAAAATTTCAGACGCCTCCAGACTGAGGAAGATACTCTCGAAAGATCCACTAACTCCGAGCTGGCTCATAACAAACGGAGTTTGGACAACGTCTGAAGAAGAAACACTTAACCTTCTCCTCAAAACTCACTTACCAGGCTGCTCTGGATCGCAAGACTCAATGCAAACGCGAGGAACTCATCTCTCCAGAGCGATAGAGGAACAGTACGATCATGGGCATTAAAAAGCATCGCTTCAAGCCCTTTAAATCGCCAAGACCGGATGGAATCTACCCTATCGAGCTTACACTTACTATGGAATGGACAATACCATGGCTAGAGAATATGTTTAAAGAATGCCTAGCTTGGAGTCACATTTCAGAAAAGTGGAAGTGCCCAAGGGTACTCTTAATCCCCATGGCTGACAGGAACTCTCACATTTCCCCTAAGGATCTAAGGCCTATTTGTCTATCATCCTTTGCATTAAAAACCTTTGAAAGGCTGATAGACTTATGTATACACCATCATTTTGATCCTTCCCTAATCTCCAAGGCACAGCACGCCTACTGTAAGGGTAGATCTGTAGAAACAGCCTTGCCCACACTAGTGAGGAAAATCGAGAGATCAATCTATCTTGAAGAATATACCTTAACAGCCTTCTTAGAGATAAAGGGCGCCTTCAACAACGGCACTTCGAAAGCAACAGAAGGGCTAGAAAATCTAAACTTGCAGAGGATTCTCATTGAGTTGATTAGTGAGATGCTTTCAACACGCAAAATCCACTCTAGCTGGAGAAGCCAAGCGACCACCAGAGTGGTCACCAGAGGAACCCCACAAGGGGGGGTCCTCGCATCTTTTCTCTGGAATGTAGTCGCAAATGAAGTACTGGCTAAACTGGAGAAAGAAGGCCTGGACGTTATTGCCTTTGCTGATGACGTTGTAAATTCTATCTCAGGCAAATACCTACCCACACTGAAAGACCATATGCAAACGCCATTCCCAATACTATGCAAATGGGCACAAAGCAATGGGCTCAGGGTAAGTCCCCAGAAGACGGGGCTTTTGCTATTCACCAGAAAGCACAAAATTCCGGAAAACTGCCCAGTCAGTTTACTTGGCACCAGGTTAACCTACCCTTCTAGTGCCAAATACTTGGCATTGTACTAGACAGGAAATTAACCTGGAAGAACAACACAACCGAGAGAGCAAAAAAGCAACTATAGCTCTCTGCACCTGCAAAAAAGCCCTAGGGAAAAAATGGGGACTCAGCCCTATCACCGGGGCTCTAAGATCCGCCTCAACGGCAGCGCTCAACATGATACTTCACCTTACAGCATATTGCCAAATGCTTGCCACGAAGAAATCCCATCTCGGCAGCTTGTGTTCGTGATCTTAGTCTTTCGGTGAGAGTTGAAACAAATTCTAAGTTAAAAACCGTCAACTTGGCCTTAACACCAAGCTCGGCCTTTCTAATTACAGATCTTGCAGGCTGTTTTAAAATTTACCCAATTAGGCCAATCCTGCAGGAAAGCTCAACATTACTCCTCCCATTAGTTGTGAAGAAAACCCCGAGATACTCAAACTTCCACTAACTTGTAGAGAGCATTGGACAGGTGTTCTGGAAATAACCATAATCTCGGATTTGTTCACGATAACCCTCATTCCAGCATTAGCACATAAGGCCACAAACCTAACTAGCGCGCGCTGGAGTTCTGTCTGGGAGGATGTGAGGACAACTAAGTCATCTGCAAACTTAAGATGGCTTACCCTCAACTCTCCCAATGTGAAATACTCCTCGCCTCGACTGCGCTGCAACATCCAGTCCATATATATGTATAATGAAAAGGAAAGGTGTCAAGACGCACCTTTGGCGAAGTCCAACGCCCAGGATTGAATCGCTAAAAGTTGGCTAATCCGCCGATGTGGATGAAATTCGGATAGAAATGCTTAAGGCAATGGGTAAAGAGGGAGTATTATGGCTCTCTCGTGTCATTAAGGTGGCCTGGGAATGCGGTGAGACACCTAGCGATTGGCAGACTGGGGTGATTGTCCCTCTTTTCAAAAAGGGGGATGAAAAAGAATTCTCCAACTACAGAAGCATATCTGTTTTAAGTGTCCCCGGTAAAGTCTACGCTAAGTTGTTGGAGGTGCGTTCTAGAGCTATGGTCGAATCCAGGATAGGGGATGAACAGTGCGAGTTTCGTCACGGCAGAAGTACAATCGACCAGCTTTTCTCTATAACAATGGTACTCGAGAAGGCTTGGGAGTACGGCAAACCGATCTACATCTGCTTTGTAGATTTATACAAAGGCGTATGACCAAGTTCTTCGAGGTCCTCTGTTGAGGGATATTCAGTCTCTATACACGAACTGTAGCAGCTGCGTTCGGGTAAACGGTAGTAAGGAAGTAATAGAAAAGACCAATCTTCTTCTTCTTCTTAACGGGCGCTACAGTTCGGGTGAACGAACTGCCTCTCCAACTAGCACCATCTTTTGCTAGCCTTTCCATTGCCGTACACCCAGTTGGCTGAGGTCCACTTCCACCTGTATGCGCCATCTTAAGTGCGGCCGTCCTCTGCTACTTCGTCCCTCGGAGTTGGATTCAAAGACTATCCGGGCTGTGGTATCCATTCGCTCTACATGGCCCAGCCATCTTAGGCGTTGAATCCGTAGACGCCTGACTAGGCTCATGTCGCCCGTAAAGTTCGTGGTTGAATCTTCTCCTCCATCCCCCGTCTGCGTTTATAGGCCCGAAAATCACGCGCAAAATTTTCCCTCGAGCCGACCAAGGGCATCCTCATCCGCTTTTGATAGTGTCCATGCTTTTGCGCCGTACAGCAAGACCGGGATGATAAGGGTCTCATATAGAGTCAACTTTGTCTTTCGGCGTTTGATTTCGGAACTGATTTCGTTGTTTCAGCTCACTGCGGAGCCAAGGTAGACGAAGTCCTTAACTCCCTCGAACTTATGTATATCTGTCAATACAAACGTTCTGCCCAAGACGTCGGTGGTGATGACAGCATATATTCAGTTTTGCCCTCGTTTACCGCCAAAACAATTTTCGCCGCCTCCATCTCAATACTCGCAAACGTCTCATTGACATCTCGCTGTGATCTACCTATTATGTCATATCGTCGGCGTATGCAAGGAGTTGCGAGTGATTTTTCCACAATCATTTCTAATAAGATGTTGGAGGAATCACACGACAGCGCATCCCCCTGCCTAAATCCTTTTTTGGCATCAAAACTATCGGTAAGGTGTTCACCGATTCGGATGGAGCAGCGAGCATTCTCCAAAGTCATCCTGCATAGTCTGATGAATTTAGCAGGGATGTCAAATGTGGACATAGCGTTGTATAGCTCGTCTCTAATTACGCTGTCGTATGCGGCTTTGAAGTCGACAAATACATATGTAGGTGGTGAGTGTCGACTTGAAATTCATTGGTTTTTTACCAGGATCTGCCGTAGTGTGAAGATTTAGTCGATGGTGGACATCCCTGGCCTGAATCCGCACTGGTTAGGACTTACCAACTTATTTACAAAAGGCTTCAGGCGATCACACAAAACGGCAGAGATGATTTTGTAGGCGATGTTAAGGATGTATGTATTTGGGATTGATGGTGTCTAGTTGTACTGGAGAGCCCTCATTTTCAAAAATGTAAATTATAAAAAATAGGCTTCGAACTACGAAAGGACAAAACCGCCTATCAAAGCTATCCCTACTCAGCATTAAAGGCGATTTACTCCGGGAATAAGATTTCAGCGAAATCGTCAAGGCCTCCACTCATTTGTTGCCCCATGGCCTCCAAAACTCTAAACTCGGCCGGGGGTTGAGGTGGATGAGAGAGGTTAATGGAGATGCGATCAGTAAGAGCACGAGCATTTTCTGGCGATAGTAGTGCTCTTTAACTAGGCACTGGTTATGATTTCTCCAGGAAAGCTCTTACATTGAGGATGAGTTTCTGACCGTTGAGGCAGGACATGGTATTTTTCAAAAGGCGACTGGTTTTTCACAATCATAATATGTAACATGAGCATCTTTTTATCACTCGTACGATTCCATTTATCCCACGGCACATTCCAACCCGTTCCATATCCAACCCAGCAGCAAATTATCGCCGTTCATCCAGTAATCCCCATCTAATTGCGCATCCCCTTCTTCCCAATTACTCGAACATACACAATTAGAACAGCAACCATACAGTTTTATTACATGGCGACAAACTTCAACCCCTTTGCCAATTCCCATGACAGAAAGTCGGTCACTTAAACATCCCTCCCGGTTGGCAGAGAACGCCACTACCACTGTCACTGCCGCATAAAAACAATCTTAACAAAATGAACAATCAATGGAAGCAGCAAAGAGCAATGTAACACTGTAACACCACAACCACGGCAAATCCACTTACTTGCCACTTTGTGCTTTAATTCATCCCCTAATGCCAAGAAAGTATGATAGCAACAACTGCATTCCCAACGACCCTCACTTCATTCATTCTCCTGCTCTCCCCTCGTTATGTTTCCCCCCCGTCGCCGATCATCATCATCGTTCATTGTTACGATATAATGAGGAAAATCTTTTGGCTAACTACCGCGTATCCTAGAAAGTTTACAGCAATCCATTAAAGAATTTGACAACACCCAGACCAAGGAGCAGCAAATCCAGGAAAAGACCAGCAAGAGCGAGATAGACTAACCGAGACAATCGAGATTATAATGACAAGGGTATTAAAGCGACTGAAATTGTCGCTTTTTTTCCACGCTCCTGCTACTGCCAACCCTCGTCGTCGTCGCTCGAACCAATTCATTTATTTTATGAGCGCTGTTAATCAAGATGGCTGAAAAAGTAATAGGGACCGAGTCCTAGAGTCAGCAGTCTATGGATGGTACCTTCCACACCACCATGCCATTATATGATATGTATATGAACGAGATGGTGTTTAAGGGAGGAATTCCCGTTTAAGGGTTGCTCCATGTGCCCAGGCAAATCGTTTCCTCTTCACTCAATTTCCTTCTTTTCTGCTTCTCCTTCTGCTCCTTATTGCTTTGCTTTTCTATTGTCCTGTCGGGCGGTTAGTTAGGATGCGCATGCGTTTATCAATATTTTCGCACACAAAATACACACGGTTCCAATGGGGTGGAATTTAATTGTCCGTCCTTAGCAAATGGATAAGGACACAATGAAGGAATAACAGCAACTGCGACTATGTTGACGATGATGACATCGACGACGACGAGCGACGCTGGCATCTACAATGATGACACAATGGTCGGGCGATCGTAATCTGCGGAGCGTGTCGATAATGAAAACATTAAAATTGAGTTTTATATGACTTTTCCCCCACGGAGGACAGGCGACTTGTCTGTTGCCATAAGCTATTAGTCTAACCCTTTTCGGACGTTTTGCCATTTTAACTCGCCGAAATTGATGGGAATTTTCCAGGGGATTTAATCGAATTTAATTATTTTCTTGTTTCCTGGATAAAATGTTACAGCACACGTTTCCATTTTAACAGCTAAGTGTATCTTTTCAGATGACAGGGATAGGTTCTTCTTCTTCTCCTGAACGGGCGCTACAGTTCGGGGTGAACTTGGGCCTCAACCAACATGCCCCTCCATGTAGCATGATCATTTGCTAGCCTTTTCCATTGCCGCACACCCAGTTGGCTGAGGTCCCCTTCCACCTGTGTGCGGCATCTTAAGTGCGGCCGTCCTCTGCTTCTTCGTCCCTCGGGGTTGGATTCAAAGACTCTCCGGGCTGGAGCTGTGGTGTCCATTCGCTCTACTTGGCGCAGCGTTGAATCCGTAGACGCCTGACTAAACTCATGTCGGTTGAATCTTTTCCTCCATCCCCCGTCTGCGTTTATAGTCCCGAAAATCACGCGCAAAATCTTTCTCTCGAACCGACCAAGGACCTCCTCATCCGCTTTTGATAGTGTCCAATAGGACCGGGATGATAAGGGTCTTATATAGAGTCAACTTTGACTTTCTTCGGGAGAGGGCTCTATTACTCAATTGCCTCCTGAGCCCAAAGAAAGAGCGATTGGCAAGAGTGATTCTGTGTTTGATTTCGGATTTGATGTCGTTGTTCCAGGTCACTGCGGAGCCATTGTAGAAGAAATCCTTAACTACTTCGAACTTACATATATTTTTCAATACAAACGTTCTGGCTAAGACGTCGGTGGTGAGCGTCCTTTTTTATGACAGCATCTATTTAGTTTTGAGTTTCGTTTTGAGAGCACCGTGGCGCAGTGGGTAGTGTGTTGCCCTCTGACGCCGATGACACGGAATCGAATCCCGACAACAGCCATGTCATCGAACGCGTTTTTCACGGTGCTTCTCGTCAGCGGTGCAATTGTCATGAAAAGCTTCTCGAAATTCGCCGTTCGGAACCGGCAACAAACTGTAGGTCCCTTTCACCAATGGGGAAATTAAATCACACACAACATGGGTGATTGAGAGAAGCTCGGCTCTGGTCCTTCATGGGCTGTAACGCCAACATACATACATCTATTTAGTTTTGCCCTCGTTTACTGCAAAACCAAGAAATAGGTGGTGAGTGTCGACTTGAAATTGATTGGTTCTTTCCAGGATCTGCCGTAGTGTGAATGTTGGTCGATGTTGGACTTCCCTGGCCTGATCTGCACTGATAAGGACCTATCAGCTTATTTACAAAATGCTTCAGGCGTTCACACAAAATGGCAGAGAAGATTTTGTAGGCGATGTTAAGGAGACTTATTCCTCTGTAGTTGGCGCAATCAGAGGGGTCTCCTTTCTTGTAGGTCGGGCATACGATGCTGAGACTCCATTCCTCGGGCATGCTTTCCTCTGACCATATCTTACAGATGCGCTGGTACATGCTCCTAGCCAGGTCATCCCCAGCTGCCTTGAAGAGCTCAGCAGACAGTCCGTCTGCGGCAGCAGCTTTATTCACCTTGAGTTTCGATATGGCAATCTTAGCTTCATCGAGGTCAGGGGGACGGAGTTCTCTGATGTCTTCGTCAGTTAGAAATTGATCACTCTGCCTGACAGCGGTATATTGACTAACATCGCCGCAGAAATGATTTTTCCATATTCCCAGCATCGACTGCGATTCTACTACTAGGTGTCCGTTCTCAATCCTGCAGGCTTCCGTTCTGGCTTTATAACCTTGGCATGTTCGCTTTATCTGTTGACAAAACTTTCCAAATCCTCAATCGCGCACTTCTCGTGCTGTTTCTTCTTGCTCATGAGAAGCTTATGCTCCTCCCTTCTTTTTAACTCGTAGAGCTCACGAGCTGCTCTTGTTCTTTTATGCAGCGAGGCTTTAGATGCATCCTGCTTCGTTGTGTGAATCATCCAGCACTCGTCATCGAATCAGGTGTTTCTTCGTCGTGAAGCCTTGAAGCCCAAAACTTCGGATGCAGAGCCTTTCAGGGCTTGTTTGCAAAGGTTCCACTGCTGTTCTATTGATAGCGTGGAGGGTTGAGGTGTATTAAAGAGTTTAAGGAAGACGCGATCGGTAAAACCACGAGCGGTTTCTGGCGATAGTAGCTGTCCGACGTCTTAACTTTGTATTCTTACTCTACTCCGCTGCGTTCGTGATATCCGTAGGTGCATCTTGGCTACTACCCGATAGTGGTCCGAGTCGATGTTAGCCCCTCGGAAAGTTCGAACATCAAGAATAGTGGAGGAGTACGGGAGATTTCTCTCCGTAGCAAGATCAATCAGTCTGTGGCCGTTATCGGAGGTGGTGTCGTGTAGGCTATGTTTGCCGATGACTCGTTCAAAGATGCTTTCCTTACCCAGCCTAGCATTGAAGTCTCCTAGTACAATTTTGAATACATAGCTGGGACATTGGGCATACGTTCTGTCTAGGAGATCGTAGATAGAGCTTGGTTAGCTAGAGATAATGGACCGGTGAAGCTACACTAAGAATAGCAGAGAGCACAACAACTTCAGCTCAATGCTTCAATCACAAGCTAATCGTGAGTTTGGAGCTTATAGGTACAAGTTATGTACGAAGACAACACGTCTGCTGAACACAATCAACAATGTAAACCCAGCAAACAAAACATCAAATAACAAAGCGCGTTGTGGCTTGATTTCCCCATCGAGCTTGGGTAGAAGTCTCCGGAAAGCGAAGAAGATCGGACCTCCTCATAGAGGAGTTTATATAAAAGAAAATAAATAAGTTATTACAAAAAGTGATTATTTGTTTTATTAATTGGCGCCCAACGTGGAGCGACGCGAATTTTAAAAAAAAGTTCTTATAAAGGATAATAAATCGCGTTGCTAAGTAGTTCGGACACAGTGAATTAAATTTTCTGCCGGTGCTACGTAAAAGTAACCCCATTGAAGAGGTGAAAAAAAAAAATCAAAATAAGCGTAAAAATGTTTGAAAAATAAGACTATTTCGCGAAACAAGTGATAACTATAAAACAAAAGCAACAAAAGTGAGTTGGTAGGTAGTTCGGACACGGCGAATCGAATTTCTGCTGATGCCCATGATGCCCATTGATGAGGTGAAAAAAATGCCAATCAGTTAAAGATAAATTCCAAATTTTCAAAATTAAAACTATTTCGTGAAACAAGTGAAAAGTTTAAAACAACAACAATAACAGTTACAGTTGAGTGGTGAAATTTCCCTTCAAACAGACCGATTAACTGCTAGATAAAAGATTAAAGAAAAAACCAAGCCAAGCCATTAAGTAACTGTTTCCACAACCGAAGCCGACGCTTCGTGATTGAACGCAAGATAACAACAATTTACTGTAAGCCCAAGCCATACTCTTTCTCTTTCTTTCTTTAGTACTAGTAATACTTAGTTGTTAATAGTATAATATTTATAATAGTTTAGTAATAATAGTAATTTAGATTGTTTTCCACAATATTTACATAATACTAAGGTTAGTTTAAGACTTGAATTGCGTAGTATTTAGTTAGATTTTCCTTTCTTTTCCACATAATTTTTGTTAAATTACTGATTTAATG
The DNA here is from genome assembly GCA_951905685.1 of Eumerus sabulonum. Classification (NCBI taxonomy): domain Eukaryota; kingdom Metazoa; phylum Arthropoda; class Insecta; order Diptera; family Syrphidae; genus Eumerus; species Eumerus sabulonum. Next base: position 238,841,182 of record OX645060.1, read on the forward strand.
GACGCGGAACAATTGAGTGCGGTAGTAACCGCTGCAGTTCAGGCTGCAACCGAACAAACCCGAAAAGCGTTTGAAGCGACGATCAACGAACTTACGACTCGACTAAGAACATTAGAAACTCCTACATTTATTGAAGAATATAAGCCAATAACAATCGAACCTAATGTAACTTGCAACGAATCATTAGACTTGATCAAATACCTGCCTGAATTTAGCGGAGAACAGATTCGTTATATTTCATGGCGACAAGCTGCATTCACTGCCTACAAACCTTTCCAGGCATACGAAGGAAGCTCTGGACACTATCAAGCGGTGGCCATTATAAGAAATAAAATCGTTGGCTCTGCCGATCAAGTTCTAGCATCCTTCAATACAGTACTTAACTTTAATGCAATAATTGCAAGATTAGACTTCACGTATTCTGACAAAAGACCTGTTTATCTGATAGAACAGGAAATGTCCACCTTACGCCAAGGTAAAATGACAATTCATGAGTTTTATGATGAGGTAGAAAAGAAATTAACTATGATTATTAACAAGACTTTAATGCAACATGAGGGCAATAAACCTCTGACTGATTCTCTAAGTCATAAGTATCGTCAAGATGCCTTAAGGACTTTTATCTCGGGCTTGCGGAAACCTATGGGCGATATTTTATTTTCATCTCGACCTACCGATTTGCCAAGCGCTTTAGCCCTTGCACAGGAACTAAAGGCAAACCAAACAAGGCTTGCTTTTGCAAATTCATTTTTCAACAGAAATGAATATTTGGGATCCAATCACATTGTGCCTAGACAGTTCCTTAACGTCAATGAATATAACCCACATTATTTGCCTCATTACAGACAAGTTTCTCCCGACCAAATTCGTCATAAGACAGTTCCCATGGACGTGGATCCAACACTTTCCCATGCCAGAAATCCAAACAATTTTCAAAAATCTATACAAAGTTCGAATAACTTCCAACCACTTGTAAATAACTCCAATCGTAATTTTCGGAAAAATTCGGAAGACCTCAATCATTTCCAAAGACCTATTAATAACCCATACGAGCAGACTAGACCATGTAAGCGACATTATGAATCTGATAGGCGAACCCTTCCGAAACTTCAACGAATAAATAATCTTAATCAGCAAAAGTTGACCTCAAATACTAATGTGATCAACCAATACAATTCAGATGAGGATTTGAATATTCACAGTGAAGGGTTAAATAATTGCACCTGTTCTAATGAAAAGCAATTCTTCGACAACGAAACTCATGAGATTGGATGTAATAATATCAGGAGCAATGAAATCCCAGAAATGTCAGACGAGATTAATTTTTTTAGGGGAAGGTCCCTCCTGCCATATATTAGCCGAACATTGGCGGGGGAAGAAATAAAGCTCTTAGTAGACACTGGTGCTGCAAAGAATTACATTAAGAATTTCAGCACACTTAAAGCCATCAAGCTAGTCAATGCACCGTTTTCTGTAAAATCTATACATGGAACTAGCCAGATAACGTCAAAGTGCATTATAAATATTTTTGATAGGAATACTACATTTTTTGTACTCCCAACCCTTAACTCATTTGACGGCATTATCGGATTCGACCTACTAAAAGAAATAGCTGCTCATCTCGATTTAATGAACGGAATTTTGTCCTACAATGGAAATGAAGAGAAATTACTTTATTTCCGTTGCAGAGATGTAAACAATGTCTCCTCAATCAATGACCCCACCCTTCCAGAACAGTTTTCTACGGTATTAAACCGACAATCGAAAGTTTTCGCTGACCCAAATGAATCATTGCCATTTACCACGAATGTTGTTGCAGCTATAAGGACTACTGACAATAACCCAGTCTATTCGAAGTCTTACCCGTATCCTATGGTTGCAACTGAGTTTGTCAACAGTGAAGTTGCAAATTTACTGCGTAATGAAATTATTAGACCATCTCGATCCCCATACAACAACCCCATTTGGGTTGTTGACAAGAAAGGTGTCGATGAACTTGGTAGGCGGAAAATGCGTCTAGTCATAGATTTTCGAAAGTTAAATAGTAAAACAATCAGTGATAAATACCCGATTCCAGATACTGGAGTTATACTTGCTAACCTTGGGAAAGCTGCATTATTTACCACACTTGACTTGAAGGCAGGATTTCACCAAATAAAACTTTCTGAACGGGATCGAGAGAAGACTGCTTTTTCCGTTAATAACGGAAAGTTTGAGTTTTGCAGACTTCCATTTGGCCTGAAAAATGCACCGAGTATTTTTCAAAGAGCCATAGATGATGTTCTTAGGGAAGATATTGGTAAAACCTGCCATGTTTACATCGATGATGTCATTATCTTCTCAAAAACAAAAGAAGATCATATCAAAGACGTTGAGCGAATCCTTGTAAAGCTTTATGAAGCAAATATGAGGGTCTCTCTTGAAAAATCTACATTTTTTAAGGAAGAGGTTGAATTCTTAGGATTTGTAGTGTCGAAAAAGGGAATAAGAACGTGCCCTGAAAAAGTAAAGGACATTGTAGGTTATGAAATTCCTAAGACACTCCGCAGTCTACGATCTTTTCTTGGACTCTCGGGGTACTATCGTCGATTCATTAAAGACTATGCACAAGTTTCGAAACCCCACACAAAATATTTACGAGGTGAGAATGGAAATCTAGGTACCAATCTATCCAAAAACACGAAAATAAAGTTAGATATGGATGCAATGCAGGCTTTTAATAGGATTAAGAAAATCCTAGCTTCAGAAGATGTACTGCTTCTTTACCCTGATTATGAGAAACCATTTGACTTGACAACGGATGCTTCGTCCCAAGCACTTGGCGCTGTGCTCTCTCAAGGCGGTAGGCCCAACACAATGATTTCTCGAACATTGTCCTCTACCGAAGAAAGCTATGCTACAAATGAGCGGGAGCTTCTGGCTATAGTATGGTCACTGCAGAAACTTCGAAACTATCTTTATGGAGTGAAACAGCTCAACATCTATACTGACCACCAACCACTCACGTTTGCTATTTCGGACAAAAACCCTAATTCGAAAATTAAGAGGTGGAGGGCTTTCGTTGAAGAATTCTCACCATCTTTTTTTATAAGCCCGGGAAAGAAAACTTTGTTGCCGATGCCTTATCAAGACAGCATATAAATACTTTGGATCAATCTTTAGACTCAACTTCCTCAACTCTTCATTCCGAAAAATCCCTCACTCGAACAATAGCCAGTATTCAGAATCCAGTCAACTGCTTCAGAAATCAAATAATCCTCAAGGAGGGGTTTGATCTGTCAAAAATAACCAAAATAATTTTTAAAACTCAAATTAGACACACAGTTACATTCAATAGCCTAGATAATCTGTTTAAACTCTTTAAAGAAACTATTAACCCGGATGTCGTTAACGCAATTCATTGCGACTTGCAAACTTTAGCCAAAATTCAGGATAAGCTAATTTCTTCGTTTCCTTCAGTGAAGTTCTTTCATACCGAACAAATGGTCAATTCAAACTGTAAAATTTGCCATGAGGCAAAGTATCAGAGGCATCCACCAAAGCCTCAGATAGGAGAAACCCCCATACCTCACCACCCAGGTGAAATTCTTCATTTAGGCATTTATACTACTGCCGGAACTCATTTTCTCACATTATTAGATAAATTTTCAAAATTTGCTGTGGTAAAGCCAATTAAATCCCGTGCAATAATTGATATTAAAGACCCTCTTTTGGAATTACTGAACATTTTTAAAAATTCAAAAACAATAATTTGTGATAACGAAAGATCACTTAACTCAGAAACCATTAGATCAATGCTAAGAAATCACTTCGCAATAACTATTTTCACTACCCCACCTTTTCACAGTACCACGAACGGACAAGTAGAGAGGTTCCACAGCACTTTATCGGAAATAGCAAGATGCATAAAATTTGAACAAAATATTAGTGATCCCAGTGAGCTCCTTTTACTTGCCACGGCTAAGTACAACAGGACGATTCATTCGGTAACAAACTACAGACCAATTGACATCATTCACTCAATTCCAACAGCGTTAAGAGATGAGATCAGAGGAAAGTTAATTAAAGCTCAAAAGGCGAACCTAGACTATCACAACAAAAATAGACAAACTCAGACATTCAAACCAGGCGACAAAGTTTTTGTGCGAACAAATAGACGCATTGGTAACAAATTCTCTACGGGAACTACGGTTCTTATTGACGGCAAAAAAATTCACAAAGATAATCTGAGATAAAAATTATATATTAAAGAAGGTAAATTAAATCAGTAATTCTATTTCTTTTTCTAAAAAAGTATTTGTTTATAACAAAAGATAGATAATAGAAAACCCAAATATTTTGTTTTAGTTATTAATTACCCTGTAAGCCTTGAAAACATTTGGTAGTTAAGATTTTTTATACATATATATATATATATTTATTAAATAAGAATACTTTCTGTAATCCAAGGAAAATAGCATTACTGAAAATGTGTAATTGAAAATGAATTAACAATGAATTCCATATTAAATATATTTGTTGAAAACTAGATACCTTAATATGTAATATGAACTATTAAATAAAAGTATTTGCAAGAAGCCGAGGACGACTTCATTTAAGGATGGGGATAGTTATGTACGAAGACAACACGTCTGCTGAACACAATCAACAATGTAAACCCAGCAAACAAAACATCAAATAACAAAGCGCGTTGTGGCTTGATTTCCCCATCGAGCTTGGGTAGAAGTCTCCGGAAAGCGAAGAAGATCGGACCTCCTCATAGAGGAGTTTATATAAAAGAAAATAAATAAGTTATTACAAAAAGTGATTATTTGTTTTATTAATTTACACTTGACGTCCTCAATGCTGCAATTATTAAAAAAACGAACCACAATAACGCGAATGCTCTATGTTTATAGGTCATGAACGAATTCATTCTAGAAGGCATCAAATTTAATATGTCAAGTTGATACAACCTCTTCGCGGCACCCTCGGGATAGCCTCCTCAACACCCGTTGAGAGGTGACGGCCCAATCCGACCAGGATGGCGGTTATGCGCAGAGCTAACAACCTGCCATGATGCCATGTTGTGAATGAAAATATGGCCTCGGATACCAGAACGGTTACCCAACGATGACACAGAAGAAAAAGGACAACGGAGCATATTCGCAGCTCTTCCAATGTTAAAACTCCCAACTTTCCTTGAGCTACTTATCATCTAGAAAAAACTCTCAAGCGGTATAAGGCGGATATTATTGCGTTCCAGGAAGTACCCTGGATGGGACAAGGAGTGGTAAAGAAAAGGGAGTGCGACATTTATTACAGTTGCCACAAAAGGTTACGCTTATTTGGATGCGGATTCGTCGTGGGAAAGCCAATAGGCGATCGCCTTGCTGTAATCCGCATCCAAGGCAGATTTTACAACTTCAGCCTCATATGTGAACACACCCTTACCGACGAGGCTGAAGAACCCATCAAAGAGGATTCCTACGACCTCTTGTCCGGAGTACGGCATTAAAACTGTACTCGGGGACTTCAATGACCATAATCGGTAAGGAAAACATCTTTGGCGGAGTAATCGGAAAGGACAGCCTCCAATATACGACAGACAACGTCTTCCACCTTACGCACTTTGCGGCAACTCGTAATATGTAAGTAGTAATAAGTAGCACAAGATTTCCTCACAAGAAGATCCACACAGCAACATTGCGGTCTCCAGATGATCGAACTGCCAACCAGATTGACCATGTACTCATGGATGCAAGACATGCGTCATCCTAGATGTTAGAACGGTCAGATGGGTAAGCGTCGGCTCGGACCATTTTCTAGTCGTAGCAAGACTCAGAGCCCGATTTTCTAATGTTAGAAAGCTGCATCGGCCTACCAAAAGGAACTTCAACATTGGAAGCCTGAGCACCTCAGAGATCGCCGGAGACTACAGAGCGAAGAACTCGTAAGTACGCCTGCGTGGCTCCATTGCCGCTCAGTCATCAAGGAAGCAGCCAAAATGACTATAAGCTATGCGCCTATAATGGTATTATGGGGAGATGTGAGCAGAAAAAGCGAGCGACCGACGAGGCTAACCAAAAAGTGCTGCAAAGGTGATCATGAGCAGCGCACGAGGAATACCGACTCATAGGGAGGGAGGTAAAAAACACACTGCGGCTAAAGAAGAGCACTCTTGCAGCCACCCAGCTCAAGGATATCGAAGAGTCCAGGGATAAAATCGCGATAAGAGCCAAGCTATAGCTCAGGCTCAGATCCTCCATGGATTTCCGGCCTGAAAAGTAAGTAGACTTCTTTCTTTGGGGCTACTTGAAGTCGCAGATTTATGCCAACAAGCGGAAAGTCATGAAAAAGGCGACAAAACGGATACATGGTGTATCAACCCTGGCGGCAGCTGCTTAACGGATATCATCTTTCCCAATTAACAGGTGGTGCCACCTGGAGATTTCTATATGAAGCCGCGAACGGAAAAGGGCGAATGGCGAGTTTTCTGCGCCACAAAACATGATAAGTGTCGACTAGGCTATGGATATGGCTTGCCGAATACCTGCCTCGGATACAAAAAAAAACGAACGGATTAACCGATGACGACCTAGGAAACAAAAACAAAAGGAAAAGGGAAAGGAAAAGGAAAGTTGATATTCGGTTTTGTATGTGGAATGTTAGGTCCCTCAACAGACCATCTGCAGCCAAACAACTTGCGGAGGCCGTAGACTGCTATAAGGCAAATATAACTGCATTCCAGGATGTGCGATGGGATAGACCGAGCAAAAAGCGGGGTACAAACTGTGAAATCTATTACGGCGACTGCTACAAAGAGAGAAGGCAACGATTATTCGGATCCGGATTTGTTATTAGTGGCAGACTTAGGCATAAGCTCCCGGCTAAATTAGCACCACATCAAGGCCAAATTCGCCAACATCACTCTAATTTACGCTCACGCTCCTACCGAGGACAAGGATGACTCTACAAAAGACGACTTCTACTTCCTAGATATAACATATGCCCAATGTCCCAATTACGATGTTAAAATCGTACTGGGAGACTTTAAGACGAAACTGGGCAAGAAAGTCGCTTTTGATAGGGTCATTGGCAAGCACACCACATCCGAAAATGGATTTAGGCTGATAGACTTCGCAACGGGGCGAAATTTTCTGGTTTCTAGCACGCGTTTCCCACATATTAACATCCACACAGGGACTTGGCGATCTCCGGATCAATCAACCGTCAACCAGATTGACCACATAGCGATTGATGGCAGGCACGCATCCGATATCCTGGATGTGCGAACTTTTAGAAGAGCCAACATCGACTCGGACCACTATCTTGTGGCAGACAGGTTACGACTACGAATATGCCTGCGCCAGAAAAATCGAGTAAGGCCAGCGGCATATAACGTCGCAATGCTACAATCGCAAGAGACCGCCAGAGCCTATGCCAATCCTGTCTCCCTCAAGTTCTCGGAAAACCTTCTAACACCTGCTCAGACCGTTTAACACCAATGGACCCGTTAAGCCTTAGAAAGTGCTGCTTCTGCTGGTTTCCAAAACGCCACCAACGAGAAACCTATGGTTGGAAAAGGAGTATAGGAGGACACATGCAGCCAAGCAGCAAGCCTATCAAGAGGCGGTGTACAGAAGGGCAAGAGCTGCTCGTAAGCATTATGAGCAGAAGATGATGAAGGAGCATACGCTTCTCAAAAGAAAAAAAACGGAATCGAAGAGATGGAAAGATGCTATCGCAGGAACGTAGTTCGGAGGTCGCAATATAAGGCCAGAACGGAAGCCTGCAGAGACGAAAATGGAAACCTAGTAGTGGATTCACAGTCGGTACTTAGAATCTGGAAAGACTACTTCCGCAGACCGTTTAATGACGATGACGAAACAGGTCCCACTGTCAGGCAGAATGACCAGTTCATAGCGGATGATGATAGCAGAGAACTCGTCCCTCTGACCAGGACGAAGTTAGCAATGCTTTTTCTAAGCTTAAGTCCAACAAAGCTGCTGGAACAGACGGACTATCTGCCGAGTAGTTGGAAGTATGCACCAGCTCATCTGTAAGATATGGTCAGAGGAATGCATGCCCGATGCATGTTCCTTAGTATCGTTTGCCCGATCCACAAGAACGAAGACCCCTTTGTCTGCGCCAATTACAGAGGTATAAGTCTCCTAAACATCGCTTATAAAATATTCTCTGCTGCGCTGTGTGACTTTCCAGGCCCGGACAGGCCACTATCGATCAATTATTCACACAGCGGCAGATCCTGAAAAAAACCAACGAGTTCCAGATCAACACTCACCATCTGTTTGTCGACTTTAAGGCCGCATACGATACCATACATAGAGACCACCTATACAAAGTCATATCTAGTTCTGACATCCCTGCCAAACTCGTCAGATTCTGCAGGATGACATTGGCGAACTCTCGCTGCTCCATCAGGGTCAGAAGCGGCTTGACCCATACCTTTTATGTCAAAAAAGGTCTTAGACAGGGCGACACGCTATCGTGTCCTTGTAAGGATCATGCGAAACTCACTGGTCAATACGAGGGGAACCATCTTCTCAAGTCCGTTCAACTGTTCGCATATGCCGATGACATTAACATAATTAGCCGAAGTGAGCCGGATGTCATTGAGGCCTTTACGAGCACTGAGACGGAAGCGGCTAAAATGGGACTGCAGGTAAATGAGGGCAAGACGAAAAACATATATGCTTGCTGTCGTCGAAGAAGGACACGAACCGCCGGCGCCTTGGTAAGGGCGTACTTATTGCCAGGTATAATTTCGAGGTAGTCATGGATTTCGTCTATCTAGGCGCCGCAACGAACTCACCGTTGCCAATAGAGGCAACAAACCCACATTCATAAATGCGGTTAGATGAGAGGTGCTTGACCTCACCATCTCTAGCCCATTCATTTCAAATGTGATTGAGGACTGGCATGTCTCCAATGAAGCCTCACTGTCTGATCACCAGTACGTCAGATTCAACATCTCCGGTGAGGTTAAGGAGGTTGAGCTCGGACATCAGCCCAAACGAAAGAATTGGGCTCGGTTCCAAGCTCAACTCGCCGCCCAAGAAGGTATGCTTCTCAAGTCGAGTGAATCGACAGACGATATCGACGAAGCGGCTTACCAGCTCAATGCAGCACTCATCTCATCCTTTAGAGACAGCTGTACACCCAGGTCAATTAGACACAAACGGTGTGTGCCCTGGTGGAATACTCAGCTTTTGTCCCTAAGGAAACATGTGAGATCGCTGTTTAACAGAGCTAAACGGTATAATAGTTGGACTGATTATAGATCTGCTCTAACTAAATACAACCTCGAATTGAGAAAATCCAAGAGAACGTATTGGAGGAAACATTGCGGGAACATAGACTCGCTTCCAACTGCGGCCCGACTCCACAGAGTGCCATCTCGAGAGCACACAAATGGGCTCGGGCTGCTTCGCAAATCAGACGGCACCTTCAACGTCAATCGCAAGAAAACCCTGCAGACTTTGCTCGAGGTGCACTTCCCTGGTTCTACTCCTTACTCGATGTCCTCTAACGTTCAAATTAACGTCATAGATAACATCGACAGTAGAACAAATAGCCTCTCTGGTAGACTCTTTAGTCCGGACAGGGTCAAATGGGCGATCGGTTAATTTAAACCCTACAAGGCCCCAGGCAAAGACGGTGTCTTTCCTGCGATCTTACAGAATGGCTTGAATACCACTGATCATTCTTTAGGTCTTGCTTCAACCTGGGATACATACCCCAAATTTGGAGAGAGGTCAATCTTGTCTTCATCCCCAAGATTGGAAAGCCAAGTGAGCAACCTAAATCCTATCGCCCTATCAGTTTGACTTCGTTCTTTCTAAAAACAATGGAGAAACTGATAGAGCTCCATATTAGAGATATCTTGGAAAATCAAACACCTCGGCATCCCTACCAGTATGCATATCGCAAAGAGCGATCTACCGAGAATGCACTACACTACTTGGTGACGCGCATTGAAAATAGTTTCACACAAAAGGAGATCGCAATCTGCGCCTTCCTCGGTATAGAGGGAGCCTTGGATAATACTGGCTATGATTCGATCACCACTGCACTATCCTGCAGGGGTATGGACCATCCCACTAACCACTGGATTAGGGCGATGCTAAATAGCCGTATCATATCAGCCACATGCGGCGAGGTCACAGTGACAGTATCGGCGGCTAGAGGATACCCACAAGGGGGAGTCCTCTCCCCACTGTTTTGGTCGATAGTCATCGATGATCTACTATGCAAGCTAACCACTTGGGGCTACGAGGTCATCGGATATGCTGATGACCTAGTAGTCATTGTTACGGGCAAGTGCGAGATCACTGCCTGTGAGCGCATGCAGCTTGCGCTCCAACTTATCTCTGACTGGTGTGTCAGAGAGGGCTTCCCTAATAAGACAATCTTATTCGCATTTACAAAGAGGAGAAAGGTACAACCCTGTTCAATCTTTCTAAATGGCACAAACATAGGAATTTCAGAGGAGGTAAAGTATCTGAGTATTGACCTAGACCGCGGACTCAACTGGAACTCCAATATGAAAAATAAACTCATGAAAGCGACGAAGGCCATGTGGGCCTGTCGACGCACCTACGGTAAGACCTGGGGACTTAAACCTAAGGTAGTCCACTGGCCATACACCGCGATAGTAAGACCTATCGCCACCTACGGGTCCACCGTATGGTGGACAAAAGTTGATCAAAAAACTGCTTCAACGCCTTCAGAGATTAGCGTGTCTCGGCATCACAGGCTCTATGCCAACCTGTCCCACGGCAGCCCAAGAAGCACTCATTGGACTCACTCCACTGCACCTTTTTATCAAAAAGGTGGCATTACTCAGTGCAATCAGAGTTCTCTGCTCGGGAACAAATATGCCATGTGGACTCGCAGGCCACATGTCCATATTACAACACCTTCCCGAGCTGGATATGACTACTACGGTCTCGGGCGCATTGCCGCAAACCTTCACCTTTGAAAAGAGACTTGAGATACTGATCCCAAATCGCTCAGCATGGGAATACAGTGATCCCCTGCTAAATGTCAAAGGCCTTAGGTGGTACACGGATGGCTCCAAGATGGATTCCGGCGTTAGCGCCGGCATCTTTGGACCAAAACGCAAGATCTCGAAGGCCCTGGGAATAAGTCCCAGCATCTTCCAAGCAGAGCTGCATGCCATCCTAACATGCGTCAATCTAAATCTCGAGACTGGCATTAGAGGAGTAACCATCAACCTACTCTCTGATACGTACAGTACGAACTCAAAAACCGTCAAGGAATGTCATGACGCCCTACAAGACCTCGCCAAAAGAAACAATGTTAAGCTTTGGTGGGTGCCAGGATATAAAGGTATCAAGGGCAATGAAATTGCCGACCAACTTGCCAGGAAAGGTTCCAGCGAAAAATATATGTATAGGCCCGCAAGATAAATTTCTTCTTAGACAAGTGGGAAAAATTGCAACACCTGTCCTTCTGGAACAGCGTTCGGGGACTCCGTCAATCTAAACGACTCATACGACCCCTAAACAAACACTCTAGTGACATACTCAAACTCAATGGGGTGGATATCAGAAGACAAACCTAACAGGACACTGCGGTCTGAGATATCATCTAAACAAAATTAGCCTCTCGTCCGAAACTGAGTGTCGGCTCTGTCTCGAGGACGAAGAGACGGCGGAACACATACTATGTGAGTGTGCTGCTCTCTGCCATCTTAGGTAGGTAGGTAGGTAGGGTCGTAGCCTTCCCAGAGTTGAGAAGAATGCACATAGGCCAGGGAGGCCCGTTGTGCAGCTACGAGGGGGTTTTACCCCCCTATTCGTGGAACCATTTTGTGCTTCTTAAGAAGTTAAGAAGATCAAGTATCCCTACTTTCTGAACATCTGTCAGATCGTTAAGGAAGTAAGAGCCTTGGTAACGTTTCCTGAACTTGCAGAGAGCTGGACAGACGCAGAGAAGGTGGTAGATGGATTCAACCTCCTCCTCGTCCTGACAGCTTCTGCAGAAATCATTTGGAGCTATTCCTAGTTTTTGTGCGTGACTGCCAATGAGGCAGTGTCCTGTGATGACACCGATGACTTTGTAGATGTCAGTTCTTTTTAGGGAGATTATACTCCTTGTGCGTTGACTGTCCAGCCGAGGCCAGATTTGCCTGGTGATGACGCAGGTATGTCCATGTGTCCATCTCAGGTTCGTCTCGGCCCTGGCGAGATTGGTCAGATTATGTTTAATGGTTGTAAGGGGTACTCCCTCACAAGCCACGATTGATTGTAGCGTTGTTCCTAGCTTAGCGAGTTTGTCGGCTTTTTCATTATCTGTATTGTCGCTGTGTCCTGGTACCCAGATAAGCTGTATGTTGAACTGTTCTGCCATCTCGTTAAGAGATCTGCGACAGTCGAGACTAGATTTTGATGTGTACACATAGGACTCCAGCGACTTCAAGGCTGCTTGACTGTCTGTGAGAATGCGAATATCCGAATATCAGCCAAGACAAAGCCTCTTTTATTGCCAACAGTTCCGCCTGGAAAACGCTGCAGTGATCCGGTAATTTTAGAGCTTTATGTAGCTTGAGTTGTTTGCAGAAAACTCCACTGCCCACCCCGTCTTTGGTTTTAGACCCGTCAGTGTAGAAATCTACACAGTTTCTGCGCGGTTGAGTTTGGCGGGTCCAGTTCTTCCTGTCCGGATAAATCATCGTAAGGTTTTTGTCCAAGACTACGGTGGGTTCTGTGTGGTCTAGGTTTTCTGTCTTGGTTATCCTGTCTTGCGGGATGGAGGAGTGGCCAGTGACATAGCTTGCCCATTTCGAGTTGGCTTTTAGTCTTATGGCCGTGTGTGTGGCAATTTGCTTGCCGAAAATGTCGAGTGGTGTAAGGTCTAGTATCATGTTAAGCGCAGCCATTGGTGTGGACCTGAGGGCCCCGATAATGCACATACATGCCATCCTTTGTACCTTCTCGAGTTGTTTGTGGTATGTTGTCTTGTCTAGTGCAGTCCACCAGACTATCACTCCATACATTAGTATGGGTCTAACGACCGTGATATAGAGCCATAGGGTAATCTTGGGATTGAAACCCCATTTTTTTCCTAGGGCTTTCTTACATGTGTAGAGAGCTATTGTTGCTTTCTTGCTCTTTCAATTGTGTTGCTCTTCCAAGTTAGGAGGAATTTGGCACTAGGGGAGTAGGTTAACCTGGTATCGAGCAGAGTGATAGGGCAGTTTTCTGGGATTTTGTGCTTTTTGGTAAAAAGCACGAGCTCCGTTTTCTTAGGGTTAATCCTGAGCCCGTTACTATGCGCCCATTTGCATAGAAGTGAGAATGCCGTTTGCAGGTATTTACCTGAGATTGTAATGGCAACGTCATCGGCGTAGGCAACAACGTTCAGGGCTTCTTTCTCCAGTTTAATTAGTAGTTCGTTTACAACTACATTCCAGAGAATTCCCGCACTCCACCTTGCGGGGTTCCATTGGTAACTACTCTGGTAGTTACTAGGCTTCCCCACTTAGAGTGAATCTTGCGTGTTGTTAGCAACTCGTTGATCAGCTCTATCAGAGTCCTCTCCACCTTTAGCTTTTCTAGCCCTTCTATTATTGCTTTCGGAGTGACGTTGTTAAAAGCGCCCTCTATGTCTAGGAAGGCTGTTAGAGTATATTCTTTGAGATGGATTGATCTTTCGATTTTCCTCACTAATGTGTGAAGAGCTGTTTCGACCGATCTACCTTTACAGTAGGCGTGCTGTGCATTAGAAATTAGGGAGGGATCCAAGCTGTGCCGTATGTGTAGGTCTATCATCCTTTCTAAAGTTTTTAGAGCGAAGGATGATAGACAGATAGGCCTTAGATCATTGGGGGAAGTGTGAGAGTTCCTGCCGGCTTTGGGGATGAAAATTACCTTAGCGCACTTCCACTTTTCTGGAATGTGACTCCAAGCTAGGCATCCTTTAAAGATTATCTCTAGCCATAGTATAGTCCATTCCATAGTTTGTGTTAGTTCGATGGGGTAAATTTCATCTGGACCCGGCGATTTATAGGGCTTGAAGCTTTTTAGTGCCCATATAATTTTCTCTCTGGAGATAATGTGTTCGTACTGCCCTTCTATCGCAGAGGATATATGAGTCCCTCGCGAGTGCACTGGGTCTTGCGGTTCAGAGCAGCCAGGGAAGTGCGTGTTGAGGAGAAGATTTAGAGTTTCTTCCTCAGATATTGTCCAAACTCCATTTGCTATGAGGCAGTTGGGAGATTGTGGATCTTTCGAGAGTCTCTGCCATCTTAGGAAGCGTATCCTTCTGAGTGAAGTTAGGACTCCTGAGGGGATCACCTTGGCTCCTACGAGAAGCATTCTCAACTTCATTACAGAAGTGGAGAGGCTCCTCGGCACAATAGATTTGCAAAGGTTGCTAATGGTAGCACTAGCCCCATACAAAAACGCAGAATAACACTTGCCAGCCGCTGTTTCTTCGGACTCGGCAGGCAATTGAGAAGCAGAGCCCTCTCTCGAAAAACCAAGGTGACCATATACAAGACCCTTATCATCCCGGTCCTGCTTTATGGCGCAGAGTATGGGATGAGTAGATCCATTGTGGTTAGGAGAGAAAAATTCTGCTTACGATCTTAGGGACGACCTGCATAAATGGGGAGTGGAGGCGAAGACTTAATAATGAATTGTACGAGCTGTACAGCGTATGTAGTAAGCCTAAGATGGCTAGGTAATTTAGAGAGCATGGAAATCCCAGCTCCGTCCATCCCGGAAGGTATTTGAATCCGACCCTGTTGTGCGACGCGGTCGAGGACTGCCGAATTTAAGGTGGCGCAACCAAGTGGAAGAGGACCAACTAGGCGTGCGGCACTGGAGACTGCTGGCGAAAAACCGTGCCAGTTGGAGAGGTTATTTCAAGGAGGCCCAGGTTCGCCGTTGAATTATAGCGCCAAAAAAGAAGAAGAACAAAGGAATTCCAAAACAAAATTGGACTCAGTTTGGTAGATACTCAGATTGTCAATAATCATCATATTTCCTTCACAAAATGAAAATAATCAAGAAATTGCGTAAACCCATTCCACAAATGAAGGAAGACACTTTGCTTAAGGTCAAGTCCAGAACAGTGTTGTTTGAAAATACTTTTCGAAACCAGTTCACGATAAGGCAGTAACACTTGTGTGTCCCACTACACTATCGCTGGCACGTTTTCCACTAATTGCCTCTCACTACTGATTACTAAACTCAACCAAAACAGGGCAATTTTCACATCAATCTACTGCCCAAACTACAAACGGAACGAAAAGCATCTTAATAAGTAAACAACACCAAGTGGTTTATCTTAATTGCGGCAATAAAAATCACTTAAATGTCCATTTGCAAAAGATCATTACTTTATTGAGCGGTGATAACCCCGGTGTGCCAGACCGTTGTTGTTTTTGGTCACTCGGAAACAGTGTGAATGCGAGTGTTTCGGGAGGAAGATGATGATAACACGGATGGGACCCAAATGATCATGGATTCAGTGAATGATGCTAATCCATTCGAATAAGTTCTTCCTCGATCGCAATCTGTTCAATTACAACCTGAACCGTCCTTGAGCCCTTGATTAAATACCCCATGCACGAGCCTTCGGATTACCATAAATTTCTGATCTCAGTCAAAGATACTTAACGGAATATTAATGACGCAATCCAACGATCCCTGCTTACTCGTATGTTCCATAAAATAGTCACACAGTCATCCGGCGTAGTAGTGATAATTTGGAAACAATTCGTTTCCAAAGAGTGACAGTTCTCACTCTTGGAGCAGCGGATCGAAACACTCAGATGAACACATGGACGTGTCATATCACATGTAGAATCACCAAACTGACACGTTCCGCTTATTTTATATTTTTCTTCGAAATTTATTAATTCCGTTCGCACTTTGCGCTCGCACTTCATTTGATGAGTTCAATTTCTATGCGCGACGAAAAGTGATATGCGGCGATAAGGAACCTCATTAGCGTATAAATTTGAGTAAATACAAATGACAAATCAGAAGTAGTCAAGGAACAGGAGCGCTGGGTCTTGGCCTCCGAGATGTTGTTTGGTTTTGGGTCGTAGTGTCTGTGAAAACTAAGTACGTGTTTCGGGACGGAATAGCTGGCGAATTTTGATTGTCGGCTTTGTCGATTGGATGCGAATACAAATTCACTTGGACAGGAAATGTTGATCGATAAAACGATAACATGACATCGAGTCGATTAATCAGGACAGGAAAAGGCTGCTGCTGCTGCTGCTTACTCGAGACATAACCATCATCCGAATTGCTGATCGAAATTTGAAATAATGTGCTGTTGGCGTAGTAAGTGTTCTTGGGGCTATAACTCGTTTTTATGATTGGAATATTAAATCTGAGAAACGCACGGTCATAATCTGAATGTTTCGCAGAATAAATTAATGGAGCGCCAAGAAATGTATACCCCGAACGACTATATGTATCTAAGTACGTCGGGTGAAATGTTAGATTTTTCAATAAAAAATAATCAATCATGTAAGCTTCCAGCAGATTTGATGCAACACATGTCATTTCGATATACGAGTATGCTTATGTCATAAGGATGTTGCAATGAATTACCTGACAGTAGTTGTCAGCCGTCGGCATGGCAAAGAACTAACAAAGGCCTCGTAGGGGTAGCATCTATCCGACGGATGCTGGCCTGCTAAAAAGCGAGAAGAGCCACCGCAGTCGAACATCTTGCGGCACTGTTAGCAAGTCCTATCCCCACCTCCTCGTGGTGCCATTGGGGACGGGGAAGGGCGAATGGCGAGCCTCCTGCGCCAAAAAACAGTATGAGTCGGTTGGGCTACGGCCTAGTAAGTCGTAACTGTAAAAAAAACCACAAACTCCGAAACTACCACAAGCCTCGGATATAACGGACCAGATTTATGTTGACGACCCTTGCAAAACACGAAAAGAAACCGGCCAAGTGCGAGTCGGACTCGCGCACAAAGGGTTCCGTACCATCTGTATAAATAAATATGAAAGAGACAAACGATATTGTCGACTAACCTTAGTTCAGTATGTGACCAAGGGGAGTTTTTGGATGAAAATCATGTCTGTTGTATGGGAGCCCTCCTTAAATATTCATTTTGTTCTGTTTTTAGTATTTGTCGTTTGATGTAGAAATACATCATCTGTGAAAATTTCAACTGTCTAACTATCACGGTTCATGAGATGCAGCCTGGTGACAGACGGACGGACGGACGGTTCCGTTTTACCTTTGGGTACGGAACCCTAAAAGGGACAATGATCTTCGGCTTTGTACGTGGAATGTTAGTTCCCTAAAGAAGCCACGTGCAGCCGAACAAATTGCAGACGCCCTAGACCGCTATAAAGCGGACACCACCGCCATCCTGGAAAGACGATGGAATGGACCGGGTATAAAGCGGATGAAAAACTGCGATATTTACTACGGCGACTGCTATAGGGAGAGAGGGCTTTGTTTGGATGCGGATTTGTTGTTCGAGGTGGACTAAGGCAAAAAGTCCTAAGCTTTCGGCATGTGAGAGAACGCCTCACAACAATCCGTATCAAGGCTACATTTTCTAACATCAGCCTGATATGCGTCCACGCCCCCACGGAAGACAAGCCAAAGATGAGTTCTACGATCTCATAGGCAGAACGTATGCCCAATGTCCCAGCAAAATTGTACTAGGAGACTTCAATGCTAAGCTGGGTAAGGAAAGCATATTTGAACGAGTCATCGGCAAACATAGCCTACACGACACCACCTCCGATAACGGACACAGGCTGATTGATCTTGCTACGGGGCGAAATCTCCTTCTAGCCAGTACGCGCTTCCCGCACCTCGATATACACAAAGGCACCTGGCTGTCTTTTGATCAATCGACTACCAACCAGATTGATCACATCGCGATCGACGTCAGACACTCCTCCACTATTCTTGATGTTCGAACTTTCCGAGGGGCTAACATCGACTCGGACCACTATCGGGTAGTAGCCAAGATGCACTTACGGATATCACGAACGCAGCGAAGTAGAGTAAGAATACAAAGTTATGACGTCGGACAGTTACTATCGCCAGAAACCGCTCGTGCTTTTACCGATCGCGTCTTCCTTAAACCCTTTTATACACCTCAACCCTCCACGCTATCAATAGAACAGCAGTGGAACCTTTGCAAACAAGCCCTGAAAGGCTCTGCATCCGAAGTTTTGGGCTTCAAGGCTTCACGACGAAGAAACACCTGATTCGATGACGAGTGCAGGAGGATTCACACAACGAAGCAGGATGCATCTAAAGCCTCGCTGCATAAAAGAACAAGAGCAGCTCGTGAGCTCTACGAGTTAAAAAGAAGGGAGGAGCATAAGCTTCTCAGGAGCAAGAAGAAAGAGCACGAGAAGTGGGCGATTGAGGATTTGGAGAGGTGTTACCGCAGGCGTGACGTTCGAAAGTTTTATCAACAGATAAAGCAAACATTCCAAGGTTATAAAGCCAGAAAGGAAGCCTGCAGGGATGAGAACGGACACCTAGTAGTGGAAACGCAGTCGATGCTGAGAATATGGAAAAACCACTTCTGCAGACTGTATAACGGCGATGTTAGTCAATATACCGCTGTCAGGCAGAATGATCCATTTCTAATCGACGGAGACCGCAGAGAATTCTGTCCCTCTGACCTCGACGAAGTTAAGATTGCCATATCGAAGCTCAAGTCGAATAAAGCTGCTGGCGCAGACGGACTGTCTGCTGAGCTCTTCAAGGCAGCTGGGGATGACCTGGTTGGGAGCATGCACCAGCTCATCCGTAAGATATGGTTAGAGGAAAGCATGCCCGAGGAATGGAGTCTCAGCATCGTATGCCCGATCCACAAGAAAGGAGACCCCTCTGATTGCGCCAACTATAGAGGATTAAGTCTCCTTAACATCGCCTACAAAATCTTCTCTGCCGTTTTGTGTGAACGCCTGAAGCCGTAAATAAGCTGATAGGTCCTTATCAGTGCGGATTCAGGCCAGGGAAGTCCACCCTCGACCAAATCTTCACACTACGGCAGATCCTGGAAAAAACCAATGAATTTCAAGTTGACACTCACCACCCATTTGATGACTTCAAAGCCGCATACGACAGAGTAATTAGGGACGAGCTGCTAAACTCGTCAGACTATGCAGGATGACTTTGGAGAACGCCCGCTGCTCCATCCGAATCGGTGAACACCTTACCGATAGTTTTGATGTCAAAAAAGGATTTAGGCAGGGCGATGCGCTGTCGTTTGATTTCTTCAACATCATATTGGAAATGATTGTGCAAAAATCACTGGCCAATACAAGAGGCACAATCTATTTCAAATCCTCGCAACTCCTTGCATACGCCGACGATATTGACATAATAGGTAGATCACAGCGAGATGTCAATGAGGCGTATGCGAGTATTGAGATGGAGGCGGCGAAAATTGGTTTGGCGGTAAACGAGGGCAAAACTAAATATATGCTGTCATCAAAAAAGAACGCTCAACACCGACGTCTCGGCCAGAACGTTTGTATAGGCAGATGTAAGTTCGAGGTAGTTAAGGACTTCGTCTACCTTGGCTACGCAGTGACCTGGAACAACGACATCAGTTCCGAAATCAAACGCAGAATCACTCTTGCCAATCGCTGTTTCTTTGGGCTCAGGAGGCAATTGAGTAACAGAGCCCTCTCCCGAACGACAAAGTTGACTCTATGTAAGACGCTTATCATCCCGGTCCTGTTGTACGGCGCAGAAGCATGGACACTATCAAAAGCGGATGAGGCGGCCCTTGGTCGGTTCGAGAGAAAGATTTTGTGCGTGATTTTTGGGCCTATAAACGCAGACGGGGGATGGAGGAGAAGATTCAACCACGAACCTTACGGGCTGTACAGCGACATGAGCCTAGTCAGGCGTCTACGGATTCAACGCCTAAGATGGCTGGGCCATGTAGAGCGAATGGACACCACAGCTACAGCCCGGAGAGTCTTTGAATCCGACCCCGAGGGACGAAGAAGCAGAGGACGGCCGCCCTTAAGATGGCGCACACAGGTGGAAGGGGACCCCAGCCAACTGGGTGTGCGGCAATGGAAAAGGCTAGAGAAAGATCGTGCTAGATGGAGGCGCACGTTGGTTGAGGCCCAGGTTCACCCCGAACTGTAGCGCCCACTAAGGAGAAGAAGAAGTTGTCAGCCCGTCACGCCCAAATGGTGTCAGGTCAGGGAAAAGCGGTACAACTGCCCAAGGCTGCTCCCAAAGACCCAGTGCCCGTCCTTAAGGCACCGGAGGCTGAGGTGGATCTGCGTTCGATTCTGTTCGCCATACAAGGGCAGATCGGCCAGCTCCAACAGCAAATCCAAAGGCACGCGAATCGGGTGGACACGCTCTACTCGCTTTGGCCGGGCCTAGCGCCTCTACAGTCGTAATGGGTACGCTGGTAAAGTGTCCCTTAAGGATCCTGTCTGTGAATGTGAATTCACTGATCAGGATCGAGCGAAGAGCTGTTCTTTTTAACCTGTTGCAGATCGAAAGCCCTGATGTGCTTCTGGCTAGCGAATCTAAGCTAAACCAGAAGCACAAAATTCGGCACAATTCTTATGATATAATAAGAAGAGACCGACCCAACGCCACACAAGGCGGAGGTGTCGCTATCTTCAATCGTAAGAATATAAAACATGAGGTCATATACAGCAGTCAAGTAAGGCGGTTCCAGGTGCTAGAGGCTTGTATTGTGTGTATCCCCCTTCGGAACGGAAGGAAGATGTACATAGTGTCGGCCTATGTACCCGAAGCACCTCAGCCCAACATCTTTATTACAGAGCTCGATGCACTCTTTCGTTTTCTGCGCTTGGACTCGACGGAGAACTGTTACGTTTTGGCCGGGGATATGAATGCCAAACATGGTGATTGGGGAAATAGTGTACTCAACACCAGAGGGAGCCTACTAGGCCAATGGTGGGATCTGCGCAACATTGAGTACAAAATCAAGTTACTCGCAACGGATAGTCCGTCGTTTCCTAGAAGCGGCTCCTATCTGGATCTTATGCTGCTTGACTCGCGACTGAGACTGGCTGACACGAACGATTGGTCTACGAACTGTCTACGGACCGTCGACTACGACAGTGACCATTACGGATTTGGTGTCTTAATCAAAATACCGGACGCAATGTCCAAACGCATCCCTACGATTATAGTAGGGTACGTTGGCCACGCTTTGCCAACTGCCTGACGAGAGCACTCACTTCGAGCGCCTCCTCCCCACCGACCAACAGGAACCTGTCAAACGATGACATTGACAGAAACCTTATACAAATGGACGAAATAATTAAACAGACGATAGACAGAATGATACCACGCCAACGGCATCACGATACCACTGACGTATACCGAAACGCGACCATAGACGCACTTCACAGACAGAAAAGTAGACTCCTGTCAAGACTCAAACTCTTGTATATGCAGCTTACCGACCGACAAAACTCGGAGGTCGGTCAGGACACTGAAGTCGCTGATTAAAAATCTCCAACAACTAATCAAGGAAAATTACAAAATATCTGTAAGTCTGCACTGGAACAACAAAATTCGTAAAATCCAGCAACGCGAATATGTTCCCACAGATAATTAAAATATTTAGGAGAAGAAATTAGAACAACATTCGGGATCTCAAGCTTCCGAGAACGTCCGACAACGAACGTCTACTACGTACAGTCAGCATTGATCCAGAGAACGCTGTTCTGGACGACGATTTCTTTGTGATCGAGGATCCTCAAGAGAAAGTGGCAACAGTGGGAGCTGTCTTCCAGGAAGTGTACAAGGTGAATGAAAGCATTCGCCCGAACCACGACTTGCAGAATACTCCACTGCCCCACCCGTCTTTGGTTTTAGACCCGTCAGTGTAAAAATCCAGGCAGTTTCTGCGGGGTTGAGTTTGGCGAGTCCAGTTTTGTCTGTCCGGATATGTCGTCGTAAAGTTTTTTTCCAAGACTGTGGTGGGTTCTGTGTGGTTCAAGTTTTCTGCCATAGTTATCCCGTTTTGCAGGATGGAGGAGTGGCCAGTGACATAGCTCGTCCTTTTCGAATTGGCCTTTAGTCTTATGGTTGTGAGCGTGGCAATTTGCTTGCCGAAAATATCGAGTGTGGTAAAGTCGAGTATCATGTTAAGCGCAGCCATTGGTGTGGACCTGAGGGCCCCGGTAATGCACATACATGCCTTCCTAGTTACCTTCTCGAGTTGTTTGTGGTATGTTGTCTTGTCCGGTGCAGTCCACCAGACTATCACTCCATACATTAGTATAGTATTGGTCTAACGACCGTGATGTAGAGCCATAGGGTGATCTTGGGGTTGAATCCCCATTTTTTTCTTAGGGCTTTCTTGCATGTGTAGGGAGCTATTGTTGCTTTTTTTGCTCTTTCAGTTGTGTTGCTCCTCCAAGTCAATTTTCTATCTAGTATAATGTCAAGGTATTTGGCACTGGAGGAATAGGTTAACCTGGTATCAACCAAAGTGATAGGGCAATGTTCCGGGACTTTACGCTTTTTGGTTAATAGCACAAGCTCCGTTTCCTGGGGACTTATCCTGAGCCCGTTGTTACGCACCCATTTGCACAGAATTGAGAATGCCGATTGCATACGGTCATTCAGTGTGGATAGGTATTTACCTGTGATTGAATTGGCAACGTCATCAGCGTAGGCAATAACATCCAGGCCTTCTTTCTCCAGTTTGATTAGTAGTTCGTTTACAACTACATTTCAGAGAAGTGATGAGAGGACCCCTCCTTGCGGGGTTCCCTTGGTAACCACTCTGGTAGTTACTAGGCTTCCCCACCTTGAGTGAATCTTGCGCGTTAACAACAACTCGCTGATCAGCTCTATCAGAGTCCTCTCCACCTTTAGCTTTTCTAGCCCTTCTATTACTACTTTCGGAGTGACGTTGTTAAAGGCGGCCTCTATGTCTAGGAAGGCTGTTAGAGTATATTCTTTGAGATGGATTGATCTTTCGATTTTCCTCACTAGTGTGTGCAAGGCTGTTTCAACTGATCTACCCTTACAGTAGGCGTGCTGTGCCTTAGAAATTAGGGAGGGATCCAAGCTGTAGCGTATGTGTAAGTCTATCAGCCTTTCCAAAGTTTTTAGTACCAAGGATGATAGACAGATAGGCCTTAGATACTTGGGGAAGTATGAGAATTCCTGCCGGCCTTGGGGATGAAAAATACCTTTGCGCACTTCCACTTTTCTGGAATATGACTCGAAGCTAGGCATCCTTTAAAGATAATCTCTAGCCATGGTATAGTCCATTCCATAGTTTGTGTAAGGAGGAGATATGAGTTCCTCGCGAGTGCACTGAGTCTTGCGATTCAGAGGCGTTGTCCAAACTCCATTTGGTGTCCAAGACAGCCTTTGTTTTTTCCTCAGGCTTTGTTTGTACACTCTAAGTGAATCTTGGTATAGGCTCCAGTCTCTGTCGTTTCTTGTACTCTTTGCTTTATTAAAGAGTTTTCGACAGGCTTTGCGGAGCTTGCTTAGATCTGCGTTCCACCAAGAAGGCCCTTGTTGGCCCTTGCGTTGCTCAATGTGATTGTTAGAGTATCGACCATATTGTCTAAAGCTAACATGGACCGCGGAGTGTCAGGGGTCCTATTTACTATAGAGTTGCCAATGAAGGCTCTATAACGCTCCCAATCGATTTTTCTTGGGTCACAGGATGAGTCAATTGGGGTTGGGACCGTGAAGGCTAGGTTGAACACCAGGTATCGATGATTTGAGAAGGAGTGTTTCTCAGGAACCCTCCATTCTCTTATTCTGTCGATGAGAGAGGAGGATGCTAGAGTTAGGTCTAGTACCTCCTTACGATTTTTTGAAATAAATGTGGATATAAGAGCCTTGTTGCAAATAAAAAGATTAGAGGTTAGAATGACATAGTATATGATGCTAGCTACGAATCATTCGTGACCTGCCAAAAAAATCCCTGATCCCAAACAGCAAAAAAATCATCTGCGCAAGCCAAGGCTCAGAAGTGAGCTTGAAGCTTACAAAAACGAAAACGAGAATATCTAATAATACCTGAAGGTTGGCAAGGTTTTTCCCTCTTAAACGTTTGTACTTTTCTATCTGAATGAGTTGCGGTTGCCCTATGTTTTGTCCCATGTAGCTGAAGCGATTACCCATTTAATTCGCACTTAACATGCTGCGTTAATGCATCCATCTAGATAGCAAGTACTTACCGTACACAATTACGATTAATTAGTTTCGCCGTTAAGTGTATTCTAATTAAAACATTATTCAACTACTATAGAGGATAAGATACGGGTAATACTTTGTTGTACTGTGCTGGTTTTTATGCGAACAATTAGTTCGTAGAGCACTCAATCAAGCACGAATAAAAAACAAGAGCTTTTGTAGGTCCGCTTAAAAATGGAACTGAAGCCTTCTAATTGCTGGATTTATGAGAACAACTTGTTTTCCCACCTGTTTGTTAATTAATCGCCTCATTATTTCTGATTCTGATGATATTGATACCCCCAAGTCAGATTGCCCATTTGCGTGTTTATTAATACGTTTATGCTCTCCCGCTGCGGAGAGTCTATCGGTCAAAGTTGTCAGGTCGACCGCCGCACTGTCTAGTGTGTGTATGTATGTATGTACAGTGTGGATCATAAGTCATGGTACGCTGCTATCTTTCGTACATAATTGAAAATCTGATTAGGATCTAAATACTTTTACTAAATACTAAAAACTAGCGTGTACCCTTGACTTCTTTCGCGATATCTCTCCTACCAACTGTCGCGAAACGAGAAACTGATTGAAGCCAAAATGTTAAGTTTCTTTCGGAAAAAAATGTGTTTTTTCAGTGTACCTGTTTGGTAGTGTGTTGGCCTCTGACGCCGATGGCACGGGATCGAATCCCGACAACAATCATGTCATCGATGGTGTTTTCACGGTGTTTCTCCTCACCGGGGTTCTGACAAAACCCTCTGTAGTAAAATTGTCTTCAAAAGCTTCTCGAAACTCGCCGTTCGGAACCGGCAATAAACTGTAGGTCCCTTTCTTCTTCTTCTCCTTCTTAGCGGGCGCTATAGTTCGGGGTGAAACTGGGCCTCAACCAACATACCCCTCCATCTAGCACGATCTTTTGCAAGGCTTTTCCATTGCCGCACACCCAGTTGGCTGAGGTCCCCTTCCACCTGTGTGTGCTATCTTAAGTGCGGCCGTCCTCTGCTTCTTCGTCTCTCGGGGTTGGATTCAAAGACTCTCTGGGCTGGAGCACACTTCTGCAGACTGTATAACGGCGATGTTAAGCAATATACCGCTGTCAGGCAGAATGTTCCATTTCTAATCGACAAAGACCACAGAGAGTTTCGTCCCCCTGACCCCGACGAAGTTAAGATTGCCATATCGAAACTCAAGCCGAATAAAGCTGCTGGAGCAGACGGACTATATGCTGAGCTCTTCAAGACAGCTGGGGATGACCAGGTTGGGAGCATGCACCAGCTCATCCGTAAGATATGGTTAGAGGAAAGCATGCCCGAGGAATGGAGTCTCAGCATCGTATGCCCGATCCACAAGAAAGGAGCCTCCTCTGACTGCGCCAACTACAGAGGAATAAGTCTTCTTATCTCTGCCGTTAAGTGTGAGCGCTTGAAGCCTTTTGTAAATAAGCTGATAGGTCCTTATCAGTGGTGATTCAGGTTAGGGAAGTCCATCATGGACCAAATCATTCCGGTCCTGCTGTACGGCGCAGAAGCATGGACACTACCAAAAGCGGATGAGAGGTCCTTGATCGGTTCGAGAGAAAGATTTTGCTCGTGATTTTCGGGTCTATAAACGCAGACGGGGGATGGAGCTCCAGCCCGGAGAGTCTTTGAATCCAACCCCGAGGGACGAAGAAGCAGAGGACGGCCGCACTTAAGATGGCGCACACAGGTGGAAGGGGACCTCAGTCAACTGGGTGTGCGACAATGGAAAAGGCTAGCAAAAGATCGTGCTAGTTGGAGGGGCATGTTGGTTGAGGTCCAGGCTTACCCCAAACTATAGCGCCCGTTAAGAAGAAGAATAAGTCAAGGGCTTCATCTACCTAGGCTTCGCGGTGACATCAGTGCAGAAATCAAACGCAGAATAAATCTTGCCAAACGTTGTTTCCTTGGGCTCGGAAGGCAATTGAGAAGCAGAGCCCTCTTTCGAAAAACCATGGTGACCATATACAAGACCCTTACGACCCCGGTCCTGTGTTTATGGCGCAGAGACGTGGATCTTATAGAAAGTGGATGATTACGCCCTTGATCACTTTGAGTGGAAAATTCTGTGTACGATTTTCGGCCCGATCTGCATAAATGGGGAGTCAAGGAGACGGCTTGATAGTGAATTGTACGACCTGTAAAGCGACATGAACGTAGCACGGCGTCTGCGGATCCAACGCCTGAGATGGCTAGGTCATGTAGAGCACGTGGAAATCACACTGCGGTCCGGAAGGTCTTTGAATCCGATCCTTAGGGGTAACGCGGTCGAGGACGGCCAAATTGAAGGTGGCGCAACCAAGTAGAAGAAGACTGCTGGCGAAAGACCGTGCAAGTTAGAGAGTTTTTTAAAGGAGGCCCAGGTTCGCCATGAACTGTAGCTCCGGAAAAAGAAGAAGAAGAAGATTGCTAAATATTCATTTTCTTTGTTAAATTAGGGAACACACTTCGATCTTATTACCATGTCTTAATCACCAATTTGTGAAATTTAATACAGCGTACCATGACTTATGCTGCACACTGTATAGGAATATGTAACCCGTCGAGAGTGTCAATCATGCAAATCGCCGGGCGAAAGCATGATCAATTTCTAATTCGTTTTCGATGGTCGTTTATCCAAACATAAATTGAAACGTAAGAGGCGCCTGGAGGGAACAATAGGAACCGAGAAATAGAAAAAAGGCGGAGGGAGACGACCCATTACTTGTATCTTCACGCCTAATACATACTTGTAGTTCCGAGATATCGTGAGCGAACGAACTATGTATTCTACGAGTACAAGTATCCATTGATTGGAACAGATAGAACGACAAAAAAATAAAAAATAAAAAATTAGGGGCAATATCGATTTCACAGATGATAATTTCATCTCTTGTTATCGCGCAGCGTGCTTCATGTATCTACATCATCCGTATCCATAACCCTCGGTACATCGTCTCTCTGCTGTCTTTCGTACGGATGCCTCGGCTACACACATCCAATAATTTCTGTCTCAGAAACTCGGTGTTTCCCTCGATTTCGGGCTCGGGCATTTATTAATACGTCATGATCGCTATTGGATTGGTGAAATCGAAATCGATTTCGGCCGGCATTGTTATGGCGTTGAGCTCTTTCAACGACGCCCATTGTTGTTCGGTAGGACGGGGTGGTTATGAAAACAACACCATTTCCAATAGATACAATTTATAAAATCTGTATTCTCTTGTGGCACCTTCGTGTTAATTGTGCGAGCAATTCGCTTTTGTTGTTTGTTGGTTTTGCTATTATTAAATCAAAAAAAAAAAAAACGAAAATATATCTCGATTCGAGGGAAGAGAGAATGAAAAAAAGATACATAACTGCATCATGCTGTGCGGATGCATCAGAGAATGTGTTGTTTCTTGACACCTTTCCACTTGATAGATACATTTTTTATGATCGCAGACAATGGAAAATGGAAAAAAAGTCGAAAATGACTCTTTGAGTTTCTATTTGTTGGATTCGAATTTTAGCAACGGGATATCTCTATTTCGGGAATGAGGAACGTTTTTTTTTGTATCTTTTATTGGTGGCGATTGAAAGTCACTTAAAGGCGTGTGAAATTTTATTGATTTAGGTTCATTATATCGGGACAGGACAAATGACATGATTAGATTCCCAGTTTTTTTTAGAGAAAGGTAAGGTGCGTTCTTTGTACGGCGAATGTGGATAGATTGTTGAAGATTCTGCAGAACTTGGATTTGGTTTTGTAGATACATACATACATATGTACATAATTGAATTACTTGCGGTTACAATTGGAAAGGTATTGTTTGAACATTTAATAAAGACATTCAATGGATTCGTTGTTTTATTTCCTTAGTGAGAATTGTCCTTATAAGAAAACAGACTCAACCCCATATTTAGAATACGTATAGGTCCCTTCCCGATGGCAAAGGACTAACAAAGGCCTCGTAGGGGTAGCATCTATCCGACGGATGCGACGAACATCTTGCGGCACTGTTAGTAAGTCCTATCCCCACCTCTTCGTGGTGCCATCTGGAGATTTCCTATGTAAATTGCAGACGGGGAAGGGCGGATGGCGAGCCTCCTGCGCCCAAAAACAGGATTAGTCGGTTGGGCTACGGCCTAGTAAGTCGTAACCGTAAAAAAAAAAACACAAACTCCGAAACAACCACATGCCTCGGATATAACGGACCGGATTTATGTTGACGACCCTTGCAAAACACGAAAAAAGGACAATGATCTTCGGCTTTGTATGTGGAATGTTATTTCCCTAAAGAGGCCACGTGCAGCCGAACAACTTGTGGACGCCCTTCTTCTTCTATGATGGCGCGGCCCGATCTTTGGCCAGCCGCTTCCAGTGCCGCACGCCCAGTTGATTGAGGTCCCCTTCCACCTGTGCGCGCCACCTTAAATGCGGTCGTCCTCTGCTGCGTCGTCCCTCGGGGTTGGAGTCGAAGACTCTTCGGGCCGGAGCGTTGATGTTCATTCGCTCTACATGGCCTAGCCATCTTAGACGTTGGATCCGAAGACGTCTAACCAGGCCGATGTCGCTGTACAGCCCGTACAGTTCTTGGTTGAATCTACTCCTCCATTCTCCGTTTACTCAACCGGGACCAAAGATTGCAGGCAGAGTTTTCCTCTCGAAACGTCCAAGAGCCTCTTCATCCGCTTTTGATAACGTCCAAGCCTCAGCGCCGTAGAGGAGGACCGGGATGATTAAGGTTTTGTAGAGGGAAACCTTAGTTTTTCGAGAGAGGGCTCTGCTAATCAATTGCGTCTTGAGCCCGAAGAAGCAGCGATTGGCAAGAGTTATACTGCGTTTTATCTCAGCGCTGGTGTCGTTGCTGCTTGTCACTATCGAGCCAAGGTAGACGAAGGCCTTGACTACTTCAAAAATATAGCTGCCGAATGTGACGTTCTGACCAAGACGGTAAATGGGAGCAAGACCAAGCATATATTTGGTCTTGCTCCCATTTACCCTTAGACCCACTTTCGCCGCTTCTGCTTCAATGCTTGCGAACGCCTCATTGGCGTCTCGCTTTGTTCGTCCCTGTCTAAAACCTTTTTTAACTTCAAAGGGGTCGGTTAGTTCACCTCCTACCTTAATGGAGCAGCGAGAGTTCTCCATAGTCATCCTGCACAGTCTGACGAGCTTGGCAGGAATGGCATGACATGGCTCTGTATAGCTCGTCTCTATAAACACTGTCATACGCGGCTTTAAAGTCGACGAAAAGATGGTGCGTGTCGACCTGGAATTCATGGGTCTTCTCCAAGATCTGCCGCAGTGTAAATATTTGGTCTATGGAAACTGCTACAGAGGAAATAAACAACGCTTATTCGGATGCGGATTTGTTATTCGAGGCAAACTCAGGAAAAAAGTCTTACGTTTCCAATATGTAAGCGAATGCCTCATAACTATCCGCATCAAGGCCAATCTCATAAGACGTAAAGACGACTTCTATGATCTCCTAGGCAGAACATATGCCCAATGTCCCAACTATCACAACAAAATCGTTATAGGAGATTTTAATGCGAAACTGGGTAACGAAGCTATCTTTGAACGAGTCATAGGAAAGCACAGCCTACAAAATACCACGTCAGAAAACTGTCTAAGGCTAGTGGACTTTATGGCGGGACATAACCTCGTAATTTATCGTAATTTTACAGAGTCGAGTAAGGTTTTCCAGGACCTTCGCCGATCAGGTCTCCCTCAAGCTCTCTCAAGTCCTGATGCAATCCACAAACCATAGAACAGCAATGGAGTCGTTGCCAGAACGCCATCATAGAGGCCGCTTCAGATGTACTCGGTTTCAAGCCACCACCTTTGAGAAACCCCTGGTGTGACGACGAATGCAGACAGGCCCATGTAGAGAAACAGAATGCATACATTGTAACACTGTATTGACGGAAGAGAGCTGCCCGCGAGCTCTATGAACAGAGAAGGAGGGAGGAGCATGCGCTTCTGGGGAGAAAAAAGAAGGAGCACGAGAAGCGCGACATTGAGGAGATGGAGAGATGTTACGGCAGGAACGACGTTCGAAAATTTTACCAAAAAGTAAAACGAAGAGCAGAAGCCTGCAGGGATGAGCACAGTCACAGTCGATGATGAGATTATGAAGATACCACTTCTGCAGACTGTATAACGGCGGTGATAGTCAAAATACCACCGTCAGGCAGAACTAACCATTCACAATGGACGAGGACGAAAGAGAATTCCGTCCAACCGACCTAGACGATGTTAAGATAGCGATATGGAAACTTAGCCATATAAAGCTGCTGGAGCAGACAGACTTCCCGCTGAACTATTAAAAGCAGCTGACGATGGTCAGGAATATGCACCAATTCATCTGCAAGATACGGTCGGAAGAATGCATGCCCGACGAATGGAATCTCAGCATCATTTCCCCGGTCCATAAGAAAGGAGACCCCTATGACTGCGCCAATTACAGAGGGGTAAGTCTTCTGAACATCGCGTACAAGATCCTCTCTGCCGCACTTTGTATGCGTCTGAAACCATTCGTTGACAATCTGGTAGGTTCCTGCCAGTGTGGTTTCAGGCCAAAAAAAAATCCACCATAGACCAAGTATTTACACTACGGCAGATCTTGGAGAAGATTCCAGGTCGACACGGACCATCTTTTTGTTGACTGTACAGCCGCATATAACAGTGTTTATAGAGACGAGCTATACAGTGCCATGTCATGTTTTAAGATTCCTGCCAAACTCGTCAGACTGTGTAGGATGACTATGGAGAATTCCATAAGGCTTCATTAAGGTCAGACCATCGATGTTAAAAAATGGTTTAGGAGAGGGTGACGCACTGTCATGTGATTTCTTTAACATCATTCATGAAAGGATCGTGCGGGATTCTACTTCAAGTCTACACAATTGCTTGCCTCTCCAGATGACATTGACGTTATTGAACGGACAAAGCGCGACGTCAATGAGGCGTTTGCAAGCATTGAAGCAGGAGCGGCTAAAGTGGGTCTAAGGGTAAATGGGGACAAGACCACATATATGCTGTCATCAAAGAAAGACGCGCAAAACCGACGTCTTGGTCAGAACGTCACATTAGGTGAGATCTGGTTAACGCGGTTGGCATAAGCCGCACGTAGGCCGTAATCGGCCCATTGTGATACCACATGGATCATACTACCCTGATCCGCTACCTGAGAACCAACCGGTGCTTCTGATATAGCGATGGAGTTGAGCTATTTTTTGGTCTGCTAGCTCACTTAGATTATCATAGAAGGGCGCGCCGAGGTAGATCCCCGGCGATTCGCCAAAAGAGGGGCATGAGCAGAGGAGGTGATGTATTGTTTCCTCTTCCTCCTCGTCCATTCAGCCGCGACAGAAGTCATTGGAGGGTAGCCCTAGTCTGGCGGCGGATTTCCTAATGATTCAGAGACCTGTAATGACACCCACTAGAGTACTTAAGGTTGCCCTTTTGGTTGTCACTAGGTCCCTGGTTCGTCTTAGGTTTAACGTCACCTTCGGCAGCTACATTTTTGAAGTAGTTAAGAACTTCGTCTACCTTGGCTCGGTAGTGACAAGCAGCAACGACACTAGCGCTGAGATAAAACGCAGAATAACTCTTGCCAACCGCTGCTCCTATGGGCTCAAGAGACAACTGAGTAGTGGAGCCCTCTTTCGAAAAACTAAGGTATCCCTCTACAAAACCTTAATCATCCCCGTCCTCCTCTATGGCGCTAAGGCTTAGACGTTATCAAAAGCGGATGAAGGGGCTCTTGGGCGTTTCAAGAGTCAAAATAAATGGATTAGTGTGGATGTATAAAAAGGAGGGCAAGGCTTGGACAGGTAAGCACTTGGAAATAAAAAGTTTACATTGGCAACTTAATGTCTTCATTTGTTTTAGCAAATCAGTGATTTATAAACAACCTACTTAAGGGCTTACATTACGTCATACATGCGGACCATACATTGTAGATTGCAATCTAATGAGCCACAACAACGCAAAGCTGTTGACAATGTTGACAAATATTGATTATCTTATCTATTGATTGAATGATATTTCCATACCTGTTCTCACGAGCACACCGAGTAAGGCAACAAAGTTGGAACAGTAGATGAATCAAGTACGAGATTAACCTCTTGCACTGCTATAACTTACAATTAGCAGAATGTGCACATTTGCAAGCACATGATACGGGTAATCGATAGGCCAGAAGTTCACGGTGTAGTATTTTATTCTTCCTTATTAGTGTCGTATTTATAGTGCTAATTGAGTTGGACGTGGGGGGAGGGAGCGAGCAAACAGAGCAAAGACGTTTATCGCGTTTAACACTGTCCCTGCTCCATCCAAGTTGACACACAGCCTCCGCGTGGCCCCCCTGGATAGCTATCCTGGCACCCGCCAGGTAGTGAACCAATGTGTGCAGCGACCCAACCCCTTGTTCCTGGGGAAAGAGGAACCTGGCCCTCCAGGTTTGGGGTTGTGCTTAGGGGTAACATCCCTATCACGCAAAAACCTACTTGTTCCGAAACAACAACAACCTTCGGATACGGACGGATACAAAGCTGACGACCCCTGCAAACGACTAACGGAATTGAGTGTCTGCACCTGGAATGTGAGGTCCCTTAACAGTCCGGGTGCAGGCGATCATTTAGAGCAAACCCTCAACTGCTACAAAGCAGATATAACCGCACTCCAAGAAGTGGGATGGACTGCTACAAGGATAACAAACAGCGCCTATTCGTGTGCAAATTCGTTATTCGAGGAAGACTCCGACAAAAAGTCTTTTGGGATATAAGCGAACGCCTCATAACAATCCGCATCAAAGCTAAATTTGGAAACATTAGCTTAATATGCGCTCACGCCCCAACGGAAGAAAAGGACGATAGACTCAAAGAAGAATTGTACGATCTCTAGCTACGACACAAAACTAGTTCCAGGAGATTTTAATGCAAAACTGGGCAAAGAGGACATATTTAATTCGATCCTATGATCGAATAGCCTCCATAACACCACATCCGACAACGGACTTAGGCTCTGTTGTCCTTGTAGCAAGCACGCGATTCCCCCATCTCAACATCCACAAGGGTTGATCGACCACCGATCAAATTGATCACATTGCGATCGACGCCAGACACTCCTCCTGTATTCTCGACGTACGAACCCTCCGAGGGGCCAACATCGACTAGGCCCACTACCTTGTTGTAGCCAAGGTACGAATGAGAATATCAAGAATGCTTAGGAGTCGATTAGGACAACGTAAGTTTAACGTCGGAAAGCTACAATCGCAAGAGACTGCCAGAACCTTTGCCGATCGTGTCTCCTCCAAGCTATCTCAAAATCCGCCCACAGCAGCACAAGCAATAGAGCAGGAATGGCATTACCAGAGCGCCTTCAGAGACGCTACCTCAAAGGTGCTGAGGTTCAAACCGCCACCACCTAGAAACCCCTAGTTTGATGAGTAGTGCGAACAAGCCCATGCAGCATATAAAGCCATGCTGCAACGACGGACGGGAGCTGCTCGCGAAATCTATGAGCAGAAGAGAAGAGAGGAACATATGCTTTTCAGAAGAAAGAAGAGAGAGCACGGAAAGCGTGAGATCGAGGAGATGGAGAGAGGCTTCCGCAGGAATGACGCCCGTAAGTTTTACAACAAGTTAGAACGAACATGCCGTGGCTACAAAGCCAGGGCGGCAGCCTGCAGGGATGAAAATGGAGAACTGGTCTTAGAGCCAGAGTCGATGCTGAGGATTTGGAAAGACCACTTCTGCAGACTGTATAACGGCGATGACTGACAAGATACCGCTGTCAGGTAGAATGATCCGTTCGAAATGGATGACGATGGAGGAGAATTCCGTCCACCCGACCTAGACGAAGTCAAAATAGCAATATCAAGACTTAGGTCTAATAAAGCCGCGGGCGCAGACGGCCTGTCTGCTGAGCTTCTTAAGGCGGCTGAAGATGAGCTGGAAAGGTGCATGCAAGGAACCGCCTAAGGAAAGCATGCCCGACGAATGGAATCTCAGCATCGTTTGCCTGGTCCATAAGAAAGGAGACCCCTATAACTGCGCCAACTATAGGCGAATAAGTCTCCTAAACATCGCATATAAGATCTTCTCTGCCGTATTGTGTGAACGGCTGAAACCGATTGTGGATAACCTGATCGACTCTTGTCAGTGTGGTTTCAGGTCAGGTAAATCCACAATAGACCAAATATTTACGCTACGGCAGATCTTGGAAAAGACCCAAGAATACCAAATCGATTTCAAGGCCGCATATGATAGCGTGTATAGAGATGAGCTATACAAAGCCATGTCTAGTTTTAACATCCCTGCCAAGCTCGTCCGACTGTGCAGGATGACAATGGAGAATTCTCGCTGCTCCATTAAGGGCGGTAATGAGCAAACCAAGATCTTTGATGTTAAAAAAGGATTTAGGCAAGGTGACGCCCTGCCATGCAACTTTTTCAACATCGCGCTTGAAATAGGCTGCACGGACGCCTTATGCTACCGCAAAGGTAGGGGAGAAGAAAAGGCGAGGGAAAAAACCCCGCTCACGTCACGGTCCTAATTTTATTGTTCGCCTCTTCCTATCGAAATTGACTTTTATTTGCGAAGTAAACATTTCGTCTAGTGAGGAGTTTCACTTCCGTTCGTTCGGTCTGATGATCTAACACTGTGCACAGTATTGCTTATGCATCCACCTAGATATGGAAACTCGCAAATGTGTATTAAGAAATCAATCAGATCTTTTTTTAATTAAATTACTTGATCAAGCACTATTCTGTGCTTGCCAATTGACATGCAAATGTATCTTGTTGCCATGCTGCCAAGAAATAAAAAATGTGGTTGAGATGGTAATTTGCCATGAATGAGTAAAAGGTTTTCGCTGTTCGCACCAATGATCTTCGTATTAATTAATTCTTTTGTCAAAATTGACTATGAAATTAAGAAATAATACCATCTCGGATGGGCCACCGAGTTCACTGGACGTATTTTAACTGGACAAAATTCAAATTTAAAATAAATCTAAAATTAAATATAACGCAATCAAAAGAAGAAGAAGAAGAAGAATACTTCATTGCCCATCCCGTCTTTGGTTTTTGACCCATCGGTGTAGAAGTCCACGCACCTCTCGCGAGGTTGCGCCTGGTTAGAATATCTTCTCTGCACTGCCGTTGGAGTGGACCTTCGAGCCCCGGTGATGCACAAGCATGCCAGCTTTGTACCTTCAGGAATGGTTTATCGTAAGTTGTTTGGTCTAGTGCAGTTCCCCAGACTATCACTCCATACATTAGAATAGGTCTAACGACTGTACTGTAAAGCCATAGGGCAAGCTTGGGGTTAATTCCCCATTTTTTCCCTAAGGCTTTCTTACAGGTGTAGAGAGCTATAGTTGCTTTTTTTGCACGTTCGATTGTGTTGTCCTTCCAGGTTAGTTTCCTATCTAGTACAAAGCCAAGGTATTTGGCACTGGAGGAGTAGGTTAACCTGGTCCCAAGTAGAGTGATTGGGATTTCCGCAATTTTATGCTTTCTGGTGAATAGCACAAGTTCCGTATCCTGGGGATTTATCCTGAGCCCATTTGCACAGTATGTACTTGCCCCAGATGGTAGGTATTTGCCCCAGATGGTAATGACGCAAGGCACTCGTCAAACATCCTGGATATGCGAACATTCAGAGGGGCAAATGTCGATTCTGACCACTTCCTCGTAGCAGCAAGATTCAGAGCTCGACTGTCCAATATCAGAAAGCTGCACCAGCCCATCAGGAGGAGGGTCGACGTTGGGCGCCCGAGCACACCGGAGGTTGCCAGAGTCTAGAGGGAGCAGCTGAGCGAAAGACTCTACGGTATACCTACGTCGAACACAAATGCCAATAATATGTGGCTGCATTGCCGCTCGCCATTCAGGAAGTAGCCGAAACCACCTTAGGTTACCTATTACCCCCGACAAGAAACCCGTGGTATGATGGCGCGTGTGAGCAGAAAAAGACAGCAACCGACGATGCGTATCAAAAGGCGCTGCAGAGAAGAGTACGGAGTACGGAGCCAGAAGAAGGGAGGAGAAAAAACTACTGCGACAAAAGAAAAGAGTCTTCGCAGCCTCCCAGCTCAAGGATATCGAGGAGTCTGGGGATAAGCATAAAACACGAGCCTTTTACAAGAAAGCCAAAGGCTTCGCAGGAGGCTTCAAAAAGAGCACCCAGGCTCTTCGAAACTGCGAAGGTAATCTTGTCACCGACCCGCAGGGAATAGTGGATGTGTTTAAGCAGCATTTCCAACAGCTGCTTAACGAGCACGACCAAGAGAGAATGATACGGACCGAGGATATCCCAACTCCAGCCGCTGAAGTAATCCTCCCACCCAGCATCGGAGAAGTCGACACAGCTATTCAGAAGCTGAAGAATAACAAGGCAGCAGGCTCAGATGGCCTATCCTCAGAGCTCTTCAAGGCTGGCGGCGATGTTCTGGTAGGGAGCATGCACAAGATCATCTGCAGAATTTGGGAAGTCGAAAGCATGCCCGACGACTGGAATACCAGCTCTATTTGCCCCATCCACAAAAGATACAAAATCCTGTCCAGCTACAATTTCGAGGTAGTTGAGGAGTTTGTCTACCTCGAGGCAAACGTAAATTCCACACATGACACCACAGTGGAGATCGGGCATAGAATAGCCCTTGGTAACCGCTGCCACTTCGGCTTGTCCAAACAACCTCACTCGAAAGACCAAAGTCATGCTTTACAAAACGCTCATACTGCCAGTCTTGCTGTACGGAGACGAAAGCTGAACGATAAGCAGGACAGCGGAGCTGATTTTGGGTTCTTTCGAGAGAAAGATTCTGCGCCGGATATTTGGTCCTGTCTGTGCGGAAGGTGAATGGAGAAGAAGACACAACCGCGAACTCTACGAGCTGTACAAAAATGTGGATGTAGTCCGGAGGGTAAGGATCCGTCGACTGCACTGGCTCGGCCATATCGAGCGCATGGACATCAACACTCCAGCTAAGAGAGGAAGACCGGACCTCCGGTATTAAGGCCATGTAATCGCGGATGTGAGACATCTTGGTCTTGATAACTGGGAGCAGCGTGCCCGGGACCGTCAAGGATGGAAGGCAACTGTAGCTCAGGCTCAGATCCTCCATCGATCGCTGGCCTGATAAGCAAGTAAGTTAGTAATACATTAGAATAGGTCTAACGACAGTAATGTAAAGCCATATGGTAAGCTTGGATTAAATCCCCATTTTTTCCCTAAGGCTTTCTCACAGGTTAAGTGAGCTATAGTTGCGTTTTTTGCACGTTCGATTGTGTTGTTCTTCCAGGTTAGTGTCCTATCTAGTGCAAAGCCAAGGTATTTGGCACTGGAGGAGTAGGTTAACCTGGTGCCAAGTAGAGTGATTGGGCAAGTTTCCGAAATGGTATGCTTTCTGCTGAATACCACAAGTTCCGTCTTCTGGGGATTTACCCAGAGCCCACATTATAGGAAATGCCGCTTGCAAACGGTCTTTCAGTGTGGGTAGGTATTTTCCCGGGATGGTAATGGCAACGTCATCAGCGTAGGCACTCACAGAGATGATCAGAGAGTAACTCGCTGATCATCTCTGTGAGAGCCCTTCTGTTATTGCTTTCGGAATGACGTTGTTGAAAACGACTTCTATATCTAGGAAGGCTAGATTGACCTCTCTCGATTTTGCTCATCAGTGTATGCAGGGCTGTTTCAATAATTCTACCCGTACAGTAGGCGTGCTGTGCCTTATAGATTAGGGATGGATCGAAATTATGGCGTATAAGTCTATCAGCCTTGCTAAGGTTTTTAATATAAAGGATGACAGATAAATAGGCCTTAGATCCTTGGGGGAGGTGTGGGCGTTTCTGCCGGCCTTGGGGATGTAGATTACCCTTTCGCACTTCCTTTTTTCTGGAATGTGTCTCCAAGCTAGGCAGCCTTTAAGGATATCGCGAAAGAGATTTGAGTTTCCCGCGTTCGCACTAAGTCTTGCGACTCAGAGCAGCCTGGGAAGTGAGTATTGAGGAGAAGGTCGAGTGTTTTCTCTTCTGACGTTGTTCATACTCCGTTTGTTAAGAGACAACTCGGAGTTAGTGGATCATTCGAGAAGATTTTTCTCAATCGGGATACGTCTGCAATTCTCTCGACATTGCTGCAGAAGAGTTTCCATGACAGACTCCAGTCCCTGTCGTTTTTCGTGCTCTTAGCTTTATTGCAGAGCCTTCGACAGTCCTCGCGAAGTTTGCTTAGAGTTGCGTTCCACAAGGGCGGGTATGAATTCTCCCTGTAGGTATTTGTGGATTGCGCAGCTGTTTTCCCGTGCGTTGCCCAATGTATTTGTCAAGATATCGACCAGCGTTGCTATATATGATTGGGATCACGGGGTGGGAGGGGTCCATCTTACTATAGAATTGCCATTCTTGGGTTGTAAGAAGAGCCGGCTGGGGTTTGGACTGTGGTTGCTAGTCTAAAAACCAGATAGCGCTGGTCTGAGAAGTAATGGTCTTCAGATACCCTCAACTCTCTTCTTCTGCCATGTAATAATTGTCCAGCCAGATTTTTGGCCGAGTGGCATGTTGGTAAAGGAACTCTCCGCCAAGGGTACAAAATACTTAAAAATGTAACCTCCTCGCCTTTTAATCATCATTACCAGAACACTGGAGGCCTTTGAACTAAACTGCGTGATGTTCTCTTTGCACCTACTGAAACTTGGCTCAGCAAAGATCATTAGAATGAGGAGATGCTTAAAAAGGACCAGTATTCAGTCTTTCGTAAAAATCGTTACCCGATAGTAACCGACTGCGAAAGAGGTGGAGGCGTTTTAGCTGCGGTGCGTGCTGTATTGTAAAGTAACCCAATACCTTTAACCTCATCACCTGTTGATGTTTACGTTGCCCAATTAGCTGTTAGCATTAAAGGAGTCCGTTTGCCTTGAGTGCGCGCAAATTATTTCACAAAAAAAAAAAGCAAAGGCCCAGGCTCACCCCGGGCTGTAGCGCCACCTAAGTAGGATGCATCGACCCAGAACTTTGATTAAATAATTTATTTTAAAATAACTGGGAACTTAACAGCCAATCCCTCAATGTCCAATTGTTGAAATACTTTGGCGAAGTCATCGAATAACGCCTTCCCCGTCCCAGAAAAATCCATTTCCGCCATTGTCTCGGATACTATGTCCAGCATTGAATTAATATTTACATAGTGCGACAGCAACCTGTGCACAATCTCTAGAAGATCGCTCTCATCTATCTCCCCATTTTTGTCCTGGTCGTACATGGAAAATAAAACTAAAATACGCATATGCGTTTGGTTCAAAGTATCTTAGATATAAGATACGTTCTTACGTTTTAGTTTTTTCACATTCATAGCGGATCTCTCGGCTGGCGTCATTCTCTTTTCATATGGGCGAAAGTGATACAAGAACTTGACGAACTCGACAAATGTCAGACGGATTTTGTCGCCAAACATTGCGCCTACAATTATCGAACGCATAGAAGTGCTAAGGAATGCAAAGTCCTTCTTGATTAGGAATCGTACTCTTCCACCTGGCACTCCCAAATCACGAAAGCGGACATAGAGATAGTTTATCTCGCCATGGGTAACTGCAATTTTTTTTGCTTTAGAATTGAATTATATCTTTTAAAAACTCTGACGGATACGTACACTTTGTGGTTTTCATTAATTCATTTACATCTTCCGTTGGAACAGGCAAAAAAGCGGAATGCGACGATCCCATATTTGCGCAAGGCTTTTATCGGAAAAGTCTTGACTAAGTTTTGAGTAGTATTTTCGCCTTTAAATAGGTTTCGATTCTCTTTCTCGCAGGGCACACTATTTATCTGACGAATTATTTGTATTTTCGGAGTTGAAAAAGTTTCCTGTCTAGATGTCTAGAAGTACTTCCCGTTAATATCTAACCTAAAAGTAGTTAGGTTAGGTTAGGTTAGGTACATGGGTGCCCTATTGACGAAAAGTCAAGGCTCACGTAGACTACGTAGAGTCCATTGTGCCCAATTGATTTGATTAACCCGTTTATACCTAGACATTACCGTTGAGCTGAACCACCCAGACGGGGATAAGAATCCAAGTATTCTGATCAGCCCAATATTACCTACCTCTTCTAGTCCCGAAAGGAAGTATCTTCCTAGGATTATATACCTTTTTTGGGCTAGTGGCGGACATTCGCACAGCAGGTGACGAATGGATTCAATGGATGCCCGATGAGGGCACCAACTGCCAGTCGAATACTCCCACGATTGAACTTCAACAGATTTTCCGTCCTTTTCTTATTATAGACGGGCCAAGTCGATCTCGCCGTTGCGCATGTATCTAAGTGACACCATCGCTTATGGCTTTCACTAATAGCTCCGTCTCTATCTCCCTGTAGAGCGCAAGGAATGGTTCTTTGGCCTCGGTTGAGATCTGAGCGAAGTTCGCACTTGATCCCAGCCTAGCCTGCTCGTCCGCCCTCTCGTTTCCAGAGATATTCACATGACCAGGTACCGATATCTCTTCCAACTTCTCTTTGCTGAGTTTGACGAGTTTGGATCTTATCCATGCTGCCTGCAAAGCCCACTGAGAGATTCTCTCTGCTGATCAGGTCCGCCGCCTGCTTGATAACGAAGACCTCAGTTTGGAAGACACTGCATCCATCATCGAGCCTAGAAGAGCGATGAATATCCCGAGACTCAAAATAGACTCCGGCACCTGTGCCAATATCCATTTTGGATCCGTCGGTGTAGATTGCCAGTTCACTTTCCGTGCGTACCATATCACCTGGCCATTCCTCCCTGGAGGGAATTGTAATGGAGAATATCCTCTCCCAGGAAGGAAGTCGGGTGACATAGTCCGTTACGGTTCTGAATCTCGATACGGCCCATCGATCCAAGACTGATGCGTGTCTGTAAGGACTCTTTTTCCGGAGACCGGATTCCTGGAGTCTTAGCGCAGTTCTGGTTGCGACACTCTCTGCAGAAATGGTTTTTCCAAAGTCCCAGCATCGACTGCGATTCTACTACTAGGTGTCCGTTCTCATCCCTGCAGGCTTCCGTCCTGGCTTTATAACCTTGGCATGTTCGCTTTATCTGTTGACAAAACTTTCGAACGTCACGCCTGCGGTAACACCTCTCCAAATCCTCAATCGCGCACTTCTCGTGCTCTTTCTACTTGCTTCTGAGAAGCTTATGCTCCTCCCATCTTTTTAACTCGTAGAGCTCACGATCTGCTCTTGTTCTTTTATGCAGCGAGGCTTTAGATGCATCCTGCTTCGTTGTGTGAATCCTCCTGCACTCGTCATCGAACCAGGTGTTTCTTCGTCGTGGAGCCTTGAACCCCAAAACTTCAGATGCGGAGCCTTTCAGGGCTTGTTTGCAAAGGTTCCACTGCTGTTCTGTTGATAGCGTGGAGGGTTGAGGTGTATTAAAGGGTTTAAGGAAGACGCGATCGGTAAAAGCACGAGCGGTTTCTGGCGATAGTAGCTGTCCGACGTCATAACTTTGTATTCTTACTCTACTCCGCTGCGTTCGTGATATCCGTAAGTGCATCTTGGCTACTACCCGATAGTGGTCCGAGTCGATGTTAGCCCCTCGGAAAGTTCGAACATCAAGAATAGTGGAGGAGTGTCTGACGTCGATCGCGATGTGATCAATCTGGTTGGTAGTCGATTGATGAAAAGACCGCCAGGTGCCTTTGTGTATATCGAGGTGCGGGAAGCGCGTACTGGCTAGAAGGAGATTTCGCCCCGTGGCAAAATCAATCAGCCTGTGTCCGTTATCGAATGTGGTGTCGTGTAGGCTATGTTTGCCGATGATTCGTTCAAAAATGCTTTCCTTACCCAGCTTAGCATTGAAGTCTCCTAGTACAATTTTGCTGGGACATTGGGCATACGTTCTGCCTATGAGATCGTAGAACTCATCTTTGGCTTGTCTTCCGTGGGGGCGTGGACGCATATCAGGCTGATGTTAGAAAATGTAGCCTTGATACGGATTGTTGTGAGGCGTTCTCTCACATGCCGAAAGCTTAGGACTTTTTGCCTTAGTCCACCTCGAACAACAAACCCGCATCCAAACAATCGTTGCCCTCTCTCCCTATAGCAGTCGCCGTAGTAAGTATCGCAGTTTTTCATCCGCTTTATACCCGGTCCATTCCATCGCATTTCCAGGATGGCGGTGGTGTCCGCTTTATAGCGGTCTAGGGCGTCCGCAATTTGTTCGGCTGCACGTGGCTTCTTTAGGGACCTAACATTCCACGTACAAAGCCGAAGATCATTGTCCTTTTTAGGGTTCCGTACCCAAAGGTAAAACGGAACCGTCCGTCCGTCCGTCTGTCACCAGGCTGTATCTCATGAACCGTGATAGTTAGACAGTTGAAATTTTCACAGATGATGTATTTCTACATCAAACGACAAATACTAAAAACAGAACAAAATGAATATTAAAGGGGGGCTCCCATACAACGGACATGATTTTCATCCAAAAAATCCCCTTGGTCACATAGTGAATTAAGGTTAGTCGACAATATCGTTTGTCTCTTTCATATTTATTTATACAGATGGTACGGAACCCTTCGTGCGCGAGTCCGACTCGCACTTGGCCGGTTTCTTTTCGTGTTTTGCAAGGGTCGTCAACATAAGTCTGGTCCGTTATATCCGAGGCTTGTGGTTGTTTCAGAGTTTGTGGTTTTTTTACGGTTACGACTTACTAGGCCGTAGCCCAACCGACTAATCCTGCTTTTTGGCGCAGGAGGCTCGCCATTCGCCCTTCCCCGTCTCCAATTTCCATAGGAAATCTCCAGATGGCACCACGAGCAGGTGGGGATAGGACTGACTAATAGTGCCGCAAGATGTTCGACTGCGTTGGCTCTTCTCGCTTTTCAGCAGACCAGCATCCGTCGGATAGATGCGACCCCAACGAGGCCTTTGTTAGTCCTTTGCCATCTAAAGAGTCACACTAAATCTCACTTAAATCACAGAAAAATATTTTTTTTCTGACACACCACGATATGTGCTATTTATATGAACGCCCAAGTTGCAATGATCACCAACTCTAACGATTGCAAAACCAGGAAAACCTAACTGTAGTTTGTAGTACGTTTTCATATTCATAACGGTACTACCTTGGGATATTATGGCTTTACTCCTGTGCAGCTTGTAAGTACAGTGTGTATTGCAAGCAAATACACATTTGAATAAGGATGTGCTATTTATAAGAACACCACTGTATAGTCAAACTCATCGACATCATCATAAGATCGATTTGATAAAAATGCTCTTCTTGCACTCTCAACAAAAAGATTCCGAACCGCAGCTCCACTTAAGTGAAGAAAAAATTAAAAAAAAAAAAGAGAAAATCGAGAAACGTGCAACGAAACAGTATTCCTGGTA
Organism: Eumerus sabulonum; assembly: GCA_951905685.1. Classification (NCBI taxonomy): domain Eukaryota; kingdom Metazoa; phylum Arthropoda; class Insecta; order Diptera; family Syrphidae; genus Eumerus; species Eumerus sabulonum. The sequence goes on from OX645060.1 coordinate 238,884,742, forward strand.
TGCGCAAAGAAAACGAACAGCTTAAGATACGTAAATCCACAATTTCAAATCTTAAACAAACAGTAATAAAACAATTTCCACAAAAAATAAATGATGAAGGACAAAAACGGGGAGATACGCGGGCCAAATCCAACCCTCGGTCCACAACATCATTATTAGAGCAATGAGATAAATGCCACAAGAAATGAGATAGAAACTCAACTATGCGATGATGCTGCTACTCTCGCATTAAATTAGAAACGAAATATAACGAACAATAGATAAATGGCTACTTATGTATCTGCACATCCCCTCGCACAAACAGCAAATAAACTAATAGGAAAAAATCAGTTTATAATAAAATACAATTATACCAAATGAACCCAACTAATTTTCCACCATACCAACGCACATCTAATCTATCTATGTATACAGATACACTGCATCTTTGTATCTCCATTCCGTTGTGAAACTAGTCCCGCCCTCAATTGGCACAATCACTCGGTTAGACAATACATTTCCATTTACACTGGCTTCTATCGTCGGCCAATCGTATCCATGCGCATTGAATACTCACCCTGTGACGTGCACGACTATTGACTATAAGATACACAAGACCAAAAGGTGTGCCCGATAGGACGGCCCCTTCGTTCGCTCATCCATTGCGACACAAATACTATCGCACGGGCCCACAGATACGAACTGGTTTTGGTGTGAAGTCAACCGAACAGAAACCCGACTTCCCACACTCAACACACTTGGTCAATCCACCTCGGCATAGTGTTTTATTCTGACTCTGGCTGTCGTCGAGATCACATAGCGTTGTCGAGATCCGTCGTGTCGTTGTATCTTTAAATTTCTAGTTTTTTTGTTTTGCTTTGTTTTCTCTGTACATTAAGTCGTGTCTTTGTAACGCAACTGTTATACTACTCACTAGCGTTTGGATTGGATTGATTTTTTATTTTTTTTGACAACTATTACCAGGTCATCAATCGGTAATTACCTCTGCTCCCGGTTCTCTTCGATAGTGCGAGTGCGACCGTGCTTTAGTGAATTTACCTACGGTGATCGGTTGGCAGTGAAATGATATTTTATCTAATTACAATCTACAACGGTAGAGAGTGAAGAAAATAACAATTTCAATATACTCTAGTGCCTCCGCATAAAGGGATATACAATTAATTTCGGTAATTTATGACTAAAATGATTCCACCGATTCCTACATCAGCTGTGATGATGCCCACACCCAAACAGAAGATCGGATTCAGTATTGAATCTATTGTTGGTGGTAATGATGCCACCAGTCCGACATCACCACCGCCGCCGACAACTACAACCCATCAGCTCCACCATCAGCTGCATCATCATCCGTCGTTGCATCAGCACATTCTACAGCAACAAACTTCGCCGAAATCCGAGACGCGTCATGACATTCAAGACATAATCAATCGGTTGCATAATTCCGCTGCGGCGGCTGCTATTCACAATAATAACAATAATAATGTCATTCTAAGCGGTTCGTATAGTCCGCCACAGACGCGATTAACGCCCGACGATTCTGGCATGCATTTAAAGCGAGAACGTTCGCCGGGACCACAACAACTTCCACATCCGATTCGGCATCAGCCGCCAAATACACCGCCACAATCTGCCTCGCCAATATCGTCGCATGCATCACCGATTGGCCATCAGTCGCATGTGCAACCGCCAGCGTACGGTAAGGGACCGATTATGGTGCCGGGAATGCCGCCGGGCGGTTTAGTACGACCATTCCCAATGGGTCCAGCACCACCGCAACCGCAACAAAATCAAATGCCCGATATCAAGGCACTGCCGCCGTACATTAATGCCCCGCCAGAAATGCCAGTACCAACGCATAATCCGCATTTATTAGCCGCCGCTCAATTCCAAATGGCTGCCGCTATCCAAGCCGGTCACGTGCTGGGACCAGCTGCTGCAGCCGCCGCAGCCGCTGGCTTGCCTCCACATTCGCCTTTCTTGCCAAATCCAAGTGCGATGCCCCGTGAAAGCTACCCGCTATATCCTTGGCTGTTGAGTCGACACGGCAGGATTTTCCCACATCGATTCCCAGGAAGTAAGTATCTACGGTGTGATTGGTTAATAATATCTGTAATTATGACATGTAAGACAGGTATCTGGTGGTGGTATATGCACCTGAGTCCGTAAGATTTCCAAACTTTTCGGCTATTGCCACATGTGTTTTATTACCCCTACCGGTGGGTAATAGGGACCTCAAGTCAAGTATACTCGTTTAGGGCCACAGTATTAGGCGTTCTATTAGGTAGTGTGCTCGTTTCAATGTATCCGTTCGATTAGCATATCCCAGAAACAATATTTGGTTCTCACGTACATAAAAGTGAATGACACAACCTGTCAGTTAGAGTAAAAAATCAAGATACTATCTTTAGATACTTTATGATTCCATGTTGATTTCTTCGTATTGACGCTAATTGTGTACAAAGCGACGAACAACCTAACAACTAACAAAGCGTTCGACGGCAAATTAGCTGCTAATTTATGAAAATTACCAATTCGATTAGCTAAACAAGTCGACCGTTGTTTCCGTCGTCATCGCTCTTATTATTATTGTTGCTGCTGCTCCGTGCTTAATTAAGCAATTTAATTGCTTTGAATTCATTAACCGTCCTATTCATTATACCTATTATGCATTTGATTGAATATTTTATCTCGTAGATATTAGATATTACAACGATCGACTTTTCTCTCTTCCTCTATAGATTTCCTTTTGCAACCGTTCCGCAAACCGAAGCGAATTCGTACCGCATTCTCGCCGTCGCAGCTATTGAAACTCGAACATGCGTTTGAGAGCAATCAATATGTGGTCGGTGCCGAACGAAAAGCTCTAGCTCAATCGCTCAATCTATCCGAAACGCAGGTGAAGGTGTGGTTCCAGAATCGACGTACCAAACATAAACGCATGCAGCAAGAGGACGAGAAGGGCGGCGGTGGCGGTGGCGGTAGCGGTCAAACTAATTCATCGTCGGATAGAAACTCCAATAACAATAGTACCAGTTGTGATGAAGACGATGACGAACTCATCGACATGGAAATGGATGATTGTCCAAGTGATGATGAGTTAGATGCTAGCCACTAATAAGAGACCGGAATCCATCTGATCCTTATAAAAAATCGAGAAAAGTCTGTGCGTGAATGTGTGTAAATAGTTTTTCATTATTTTATTTATGATTTTGTGATATACTTTTTATGGATAATTGCTTAGTTTATCTATTAGATATGCGCATGTGCGTTATGGGTGTGCTTTGCAGACTGTAAATATCTTTCCTTTAATTGTTTATCTATAGAGCAAATGTTGTGCCAAATCTGGAATTTCAGCACCCATTCATGTTGCAACTTAACAACTTGTACAAAAGGACCTTTTTCTTATTTTATCATTTTACTTAAAATTAAATAAAAATTAAATAGAAAACAATAGAACAAATGTCATCTGATTGTAAATAGCTTAAGTTAAAGGGCAGCCGTATTGGCATTAATTCAAATACAAAATCTATGCTTTTGGTAGATACAACAATGTTTAAAGTTCAATGTATCTATTCGTTGTTTGATACTGAATTGAATTTTTGTTGAAATTTTGCTGATACTGCACATCGAGTTTAAGTATTTAGGATACGAGAAGGTGGAGTTAGTTTTAGTAGTAAGTTTAAAAAATAAAACAAAACTTTTAGCTTAATGAGGAGAAAAATAAGAAATGAAATGAAATAATTTAAAAATAAAATTGAAAACAAATTAAATAGATTTTTCTAATTATTTTTCTCGTGAAGATTTATTTATTTTTTTTTAATTTGCTTAAGGTCGTCTGTATGTTCATACTTACAGATAGTATACATCTTAATTGTGAGCTGGGTTCAACTATCTACATATTCCTTACTTACTTAGGTGGCGCTACAGTCCTGAGCCTCCACCAACAGCTGTTTATAGGGCCGCACGCTCAGCTGATTAAGGTCTCCTTCCAATTGCGTGCGCCACCGAAGATGCGGCCTTCCTCTGCCGCGCCTTTCTTCGGGGTGGATTCGAAGATTCTTCGGGTTGGAGCTGTAATTGGCGAATTGGTAATGGCGAAACCTCGAATGATCCCAACACTATCGCCAACTTTTTTGCCAACCTTTTCAAACAATCTTACGCCGTTGACTCCTTTGTGCCGGACACATCCTATTTCGACTACCTACCAAATTTCTCCCTTAGTCCATTTCTTCCACGTTCTGTTGAACCCCATATCATTGAAATTAAACTGAATCAACTTAATGATGAGTTCACTCCTGGACCCGATGGTGTCCCCGCCATGTTATTAAAAAAATGTTTGTTCATTCTCTCCTTCCCGCTCTAAAAATTATTCAACTTATCCTTGTCCCTTGGAGAATTTCCCCAGATATGGAGAAGCGCTTTCATAACACCAAATCACAAAAATGGTCCATAGAGTGATGTTAACAACTACCGCCCCATCGCAAAACTCTCACATATACCCAAACTTTTCGAAACCATCTTGTATGACACTCTAAGTTTCCATTGCAAATCTCTAATCTCCTCAAATCAACATGGATTCCTCAAATCCAGGTCTACAACCACAAACCTAGTCGAATTCGTGTCCTTCACCCTCTCAGCATTAGAGAATGGGAACGAAGTCGACGTCATTACAACTAACTTCAGTAAAGCCTTCGACAAAATAGGTTAGGTTAGGTATATGGGTGCCCTATTGACGTAAAGTCAAGGCTCACGCAGACTACGTTGAGTCCATTGTGCCCACCTGTTTTGTTTAACCCGTTGATACCTATTCATTTACCGTCGAGCTGAACCAGCCAGACGAGGATAAAAATCCCAGTATTCTGTTCAGCCCGATATTACCTACCTCTTCTAGTCCCGAAAGGAAGTATCTTCTCAGGAAAATATTCCTTTTTTGGGCTAGCGCCGGGCATTCGCACAGCAGGTGACGAACGGACTCAATTTCCTCTTCGTCCCTGCAGCTTCTGCAGAAGTCATTGTAGGGCTGGCCTAGTCGAGCTGCATGATAGGATAGCATGCAGTGCCCGGTGAGGGCACCGACTGCCAGTCGAATGTTCCCACGATTGAACTTCAGCAGATTTTCCGTTCTTTTCTTATCATAGACGGGCCAAGTCGATTTCGCCGTTGCGCATGTATCTAAGCGACACCAGCGCTTACTGGCTTTCACCAATAGCTCCGTCTGTATCTCCCTGTAGAGCGCACTGAATGGTGCTTTGGCCTCAGCGGAGATCTGCGCAATGTTAGCACCTGATCCCACCCTAGCCAACTCGTCCGCCCTCTCGTTTCCGGAGATATTCATGTGACCAGGTACCCAGCAAAGGGTCACCTCATTTACATTGGATATCTCTTCTAACTTCTCCTTGCGAGTTTGGATCTTATCCATGCTGCCTGCAGAGCCTTAATGGCTGCCTGGCTGTCAACATAGATGCTGATCCTTTTTCCTGTAATATTCTCTTTGCTGATCAGGTCCGCCGCCTGCTTGATAGCGAAGACCTCAGCTTGGAAGACACTGCATCCATCATCGAGCCTGTAGGAGCGATGCATATCCCGATACTCAAAGTAGACTCCGGCACCTGTGCCAACATCCATTTTGGATCCGTCGGTGTAGATTGCCAGTTCACTTTCCGTGCGTACCAAATCACCGGTCCATTCCTCCCTGCAGGGAATTTTAATAGAGAATCTCCTCTCCCAGGAAGGAAGTCGGGTGACATAGTCCGTTACGGTTCTGAATCTCGAGACGGCCCATCGACCCAAGACTGATGCATGTCCGTGAGGACTCCTTTTCCAGAGACCTGATTCCTGTAATCTTAGCGCAGTTCTGGTTGCGGCGCTCTCGCAGTACAAGTCCAGGGGTGGGAGGTTCAGCATGACTTCAAGGGCCGCCGTTGGTGTGGACTTCATAGATCCTGTCACCGCCAGACAGCCTGCCCTTTGAACCTTTGACACACTCTGAAGATGACGCTTTTTCTCAAGCGCCTTCCACCAGACAACCGAGCTATAGACTAGGATAGGTCTTACTACCGCAGTGTACAACCAATGTACTAACCTCGGTTTGAGGCCCCATGTCTTTCCAAAGGCTACCTTGCACGAATATAGTGCAACATAGGCCTTTTTGATTCTTTCCTCAATATTTTCTCTCCAACTAAGTTTGGAGTCCAGGGTTATGCCCAGATATTTCGCAGATTTTCCAGGGATCAGATCTATACAATTCATACGGGGGTAGGTGTATCTTGGTACAGATCTTTTCTTTGTAAAGAGTACTACCTTTGTTTTCGCCGGACTTACTCCCAGACCTCGCCCCTTGATCCAGCTATCCACTAACGTCAGTGCATAGCTTAGTCTATCGCTGAGGACCTGCGTAAATTTTCCAGAGACCAAAATGGCAATGTCATCGGCGTAGGCCGTAACATTAAAACCCTCCGTCTCCAGAATCTTGGCCATTCCGTCGACCACAAGGAGCGATAGGAGGGGTGACAGAACACCACCTTGTGGTGAACCTTTATTTACCCTCACCCTTCCGCATGCTCTCCCTATCGTCGAATTTACTATACGAGTACCCAGCACTTGCCCAATCCAACTGCATACACCCGGGTTTATTTGGGCCATATGAAGGCTGGACGCTATTGCCTCGGTACTAACGTTATTAAAGGTACCCTCAATGTCCAGGAAGGCACCTAGAGTGAATTCCTTGATACTGAGCGATTTTTCTATCGTAGAGACTACCCTGTGCAGAGCAGTATCCACCGATTTTCCCCTTATGTACGCATTATGTGATTGTGACAGATAACCGTCCCCAATCTCTTCCCTTACATACAAATCTATTATTCGTTCCAGCGCTTTCATCAGGAAGGACGACGGACTGATAGGCCTAAAGTCCTTTGCAGTAGTATGGTTGACTTTACCCGACTTGGGTATGAAAACCACCCTAACTTCCCTCCACGCTTGAGGAACATAACCCATCCTGAGGCACCAGGAGTAGATGCGCTTCAACCATGGAAGAATGACTTCGCATGACTCCTGCAACATGATCGGAAAGATCCTATCCATTCCCGGTGCCTTGTAGGGGTCAAAAGATTTGATTGCCCACAGGATCTTATTCTCCGTAACAATCTTATCGACTGTCTCATGTTCAATACATTCCCTTGGCAACGCGTCCGCCGAATTGAAGATTCCTACATCCTCGCAGCCAGGGAAATCGCATTTCAGTAGTGAATCAAGCACGCTCTCGTTTGAGCCTGTCCAGCTACCATCTGGGTGGGAGCTTTTGCAAGGACCTTCCTCAGACGAGCTGCACCCGTACATGATTCAATAGAGCCGCAGAAGCTTCTCCAAGAGTCCTTCTTGGCGAATCTAATTTCTTTTTTGAGTCGCTTAACACTATCTCTATAGGTTGACCATTCAATGGCCCCCTCTTTTGCCAGGTTCCAACTGAGCCTAGAGATACGAAGCCGCTCCGCTATTTTAGCATTCCACCATGGTGGGTGGTTTCTTTTACTGGGTCGTCTGGTAGGACATGCCTTCTCAAATGATCGATTTAGCTTGCTGGTAATGTTTAGTACCATCTCATCGATGTCTTCCGTGGAGTCGGGGTTCCCATCCGGAGGCCGGTTAAGGGTCCCACCCAGCTCCGCGTTAAACCTCTGCCAGTTCGCCTTCCGGGGATTCCGGAATACTTTCCCATCCGGCCTACGGACATTCAAGTCGAAGAGGATCCAACAGTGATCAGAAAGTGATGCTTTGTCAGATACTCTCCAGTTTGAGATCTCCGCAGTACCGTTATCATTTATAAGCGTTATGTCTAGGACTTCCCTTCTGTTACTAGTAATAAATGTTGGTGAATCACCCCGATTACATATAACTAGGTGAGTACTAAGGACAAAACTGAACAAAGCCTCAACCCTACTATTGGTATTAGAGCTACCCCAAGTAGTGTGATGGGCGTTAGCATCACACCCTACGACTAAGTTCTTCTTACCTTGTTCGGCCATTGCGATCAATGACCTTGTTTCCCTAGAGGGGACGTCCGTGCCTTTGTCGTACGGTAGGTAAACCGAAGCCATCGTTAGTGCACCTTCCTTTCCCGTAACCTCCACCACCATCTGGTCACCCGAGCTGAAATTAGTTAACATTAGTACGTGGAGATCTTTGCTAGGAACGATACAAGTTCTAACCTTGCCTTCGCTACTGTTATAAAAGAGGCTGTATTTCGATGACCCTAATCCCTTAACCCGATTATGGAGGATCCATGGTTCTTGGATCAGGGCCACGTCAAGCTGCTCCTTGTTCATAAGCAGCATGAGGTTGGCTGATGCGGCCTTACTGTGATGTAGGCTTATTTGCACTACTTTCATTTTCAGTAGCACTGTCCTTCACCACAGGTGCCGTACCGCCAGGCTGCGCCTTCTTCATGAGTCTCACAGGAAACTCACCAGCCCGGAAGAATAGGCGCATATGCCTCTCTTTTTTCATCGTTTCCGGCGGATCCTCGATAACAAAGATTATGCTCTTTGTGCCATCTTCGTTGCTCTCAATTGCGACTACTTCCCAGTCATCCATAGGGACCGCTGGGTTTTGTGCCTTTAGAAAGCCGAGGATCTCGCTTTTCTCGAATTCCATTTCCGGTACGCTCATCTTGGCTTTAGGCCTCTCTGGTACCTCGTCCAAGGGGACTGCCTTTAGTGCAGCCCCCTCCCACAACTTGAAGGTGGATACAACCTTCTTCGCAAAGTCATGCGATAGCTGGTCCTTGCAGTCCAGCCTACTCACACCTCGCCTCCAGTTAGTGAGACCAAACGTTGGCGCAGTTTTCCCAGCATTCCCTCGAATGTGGTCGATGTCGCTCTAGCCAAGACCTTCTCGATCATCTTCCCCTGTTCGAAGGTATACTGGCCACTCGGCCTGCCGGAATCTATCACAGCTAGCTGTAAAGCATTCCGAGCAGCCCCTCCGAACTGCACTGCCGTGTTGACCTTCACTTTTTTTGATGGATTTCCGGCTTCCTCTTGGGAAGCCTCTCCTCTCTTCTCCTAGGAACTGGCACGGTTTCTGGTTTGCCTTTACCAGTCTTATCGACCGCGTTAGGGGCTACCTTAGTAGAACCTGCCTTAGCGGCTACAGTCCTTCCCGTGCCCTTGGTTTTCAGGTGCTCACCTTCGCCTAGGGTCTGGGTGCAGCTAGAACCCGCCTTATCGGCTTCGGTTCCACCTGGGCCAGCCCTCCGCTCCCTTTTCTTGGGGGGATTTTTGGTCTTTTTATCCCCCTTGCCTTCTCTGGCTTTTTTGCCGGATGTGCCCTTGTCAGCCCTTGGTCTTGTTAGGACATCCTTGGCAATCACCTCTCCTGCCCAAGCGAGCTTCTCCTTCTCCATATCGGAGAGCAGGGGTATGCCCTTTTCCTCAAGCAAGCGCTTAAGGTGTACAGCTTTTTTGTACTCCTTAAGCCTCAGCTTTCCTTGAGTTAGTTTCTTGGGTTTCTTGGCATCCTTTTTCCGTGTTAAACCTTCTTGGGCTGTCTCTTCAGAATCAGCGAGTAATTCCTCCTCTAATTCCTTGGAGATGACCTCGTCTAACACGCTGGATCCCCTTGGTTTGGCTTCTTCCTCTCTGCCACTGGCCACGGCAAGTAGTGCGTCTGCCACCGACTCGAGAGGGAGCTCCACCTCTTTGCTTCCTTTTTTTGATTTTTTTATATTATTATTAGACATCTTGTACCCACGAGTACGGCCGGAAATATGGGTCCACTCCGACAGAGCCGCCGAATATCGGAGTAGGGTATTTGAATACCTTAGGCCTCGCCTGTGCACCTAAGGAAGCTCGTTAGCGGTTGGACATAAACCCTCCAACTTTTCATCCTTCGGCACGGTTTTAAAAAGCTTACACCACCACTGGAATAGGGTTGACTATCTCTTGGTTCCCGGCCCGGAGACCATGTCGTTGACAAAGCTTCCCTGGGCAGTGTAAGCCCCAGCACCACGGCAAGGTGGATAGTCCCGCTGGGGTTCGACAAAATATCTCACAAGCTAATACTTTTCAAACTGTCTTCCCTAGGCTTTGAACCCACTGCGCTGAAGTGGATATCTTCATATTTAAAAAACCGTTACTACAGTGTTCGCTTTAGATCTGCCTTTTCTAACCCTTTCTTAGCCTCTTCCGGTGTTCCCCAAGGTAGCCACCTAGGTCCACTTCTTTTCATTCTTACCATAAACGACATTGGGATAATCATCAAACATTCCCATCTCTCACTGTACGCCGACGATACCAAGTTCTTTAAGAACATTTCCTCGCTACAAGACTCTTCCCTTATTCAATCCGATCTCAATAGCTTTTCTACCTGGTGTTCCAAATATTGCTTGGAGCTTAACATTTCCAAATGCCAATCTATCACCTTCTCACGTAAACGTGTCCAATCCTCTCCTCGTCTCTACTTTCTCCACAACCAACCCATTTCTACCGTTCAGGTTATCCGCGATCTTGGCATACTATGTGACCAAGAGCTCAATTTCCGCGCACATGTCGACGATATAATTCTCAAAGCAAATTCTGCACTCGGTTTCGTGAAGCGCTGGTCTAAAGAATTCTCCAATCCCTACGTGAATCGATCCCTCTATATTACCTTCGTTCGCCCCCTTCTTGAATACGCATCTCAAGCGTGGTCCCCTTATCAACAAACCCACATTTCTAGAATCGAGAACATCCAGCGTCGATTCCTACGATTCGCTCTTCGAGGTCTGCACTGGCAAAATCCTTTGTTCTTACCGCCCTATCAAGACCGACTCAAACTAATAAATCTGAATACGTTGGTGGATAGAAGAAGGGTAGCTGACATCCTCTTCATTAATAAACTCCTAACGGGTACCATTGACTGCGCCAACCTCTACAACTCTATATCCCTTAACACTAACCCTCGTAATACTCGCAATCCTCGTCTCTTCTATCTATCCACCCCTCGCACCTCTTACGGCTCCAATGAACCCATTTCCCGTATGCTGGGAAGTGTAAATTCGAACACTAACTTCGATTTCAACCTCAGCACTCCATGCCTAAAACTTCGTCTTCTCGGTATCCCCCCCTTCTCCTTAGTTCCCTAATCGCGCTCCCCTCTTTCGTTCTTGTTAGTCAGTTAAGTTAGACTAATGGAGAATGTTAGTTAGTTAAGTTAGAATTAAGAATGTTAGCTTGAATTAAGCTTAATAAATGGGGGTATTGGCCCCCATGAAAATTAAATTAATTTCCATGCGCTCTACATGACCTAGCCACCTTAGACGCTGTATCCGTAGACGTCGTGCCAGGCCGATGTCGCTGTAGAACCCGTACTTTTTCTTCTTTTGGCGTTACAGTTCATGGCGAACCTGGGCCTCCTTCAAAAAACCTCTCCAACTGGCATGGTCTTTCGCCACCAGTCTCCAATGCCGCACGCCTAGTTGGATAAGGTCCTCCTCCAATTGGTTACTTACTTACTTTGATGGCGCTACAGTTCGGAGTGAACCAGGGCCTCAACGAACAAGCCTCTCCAGTCGGCCCGATCTTCGGCCAGCTGCTTCCAGTGCCGCACGCCCAGTTGGTTGAGGTCCCCTTCCACCTGTGCGCGTCACCTTAAATTCGGTCGTCCTCTGCTGCGTCGTCCCTCGGGGTTGGAGTCGGAGACTCTTCGGGCCGGGGCGTTGATGTTCATTCGCTCTACATGGCCTAGCCATCTTAGACGTTGGATCTGAAGACGTCTAGCTAGGCCGTTGTCGCCCGTACAGTTCTTGGTTGATTCTCCTCCTCCATTCTCCGTTTACACAAACGGGACCAAAGATCGCACGCAGAATTTCCCTCTTGAAACGTCCAAGAGCCTCTTCATCCGCTTTTGACAACGTCCAAGCCTCAGCGCCATAAAGGAGGACCGGGATGATTAAGGTTTTGTAGAGGGAAACCTTAGTTTTTCGAGAGAGGGCTCTACTACTCAATTGCCTCTTGAGCCCAAAGAAGCTGCGATTGGCAAGAGCTATTCTGCGTATTATCTCAGCGCTGGTGTCGTTGCTGCTTGTCACTACGGAACCAAGGTAGACGAAGTCCTTGACTACTTCAAAAATATAGCTGCCGAAGGTGACGTTCTGACCAAGACGTCGGTGTTGTGCGTCTTTCTTGGATGACAGCATATATTTGGTCTTGTTCCCATTTACCCTTAGACCCACTTTCGCCGCTTCTGCTTCAATGCTTGCGAACGCCTCATTGACGTCTCGCTATGTTCGTCCAATAACGTCAATGTCATCTGCGTAGGCAAGCAATTGTGTGGACTTGAAATAGACCGCACCTCTTGTAATGGCCGCAGAGTCCCGCACGATCATTTCAAGAATAATGTTCAAGAAATCACATGACAGTAATCAATGAAATCACACACAACATGGGTGATTGAGAGAAGCTCGGCTCAGGTTCTTCATGGACTGTAACGCCAACATACAAACATACATACAAAACGAACATGCTATGGCTACAAGGCCAGAGCGGCGGCCTGCAGGGATGAAAATGGAGAACTGGTAGTAGAGTCGCAGTCGATGCTGAGGATTTGGAAAGACCACTTCTGCGGACTGTACAACGGTGATGACAGATAAGCGCAGACGGCCTGTCTGCTGAGTTTTTACAGAGATGAGCTATACAAAGCCATGTCTAGTTTTAACATCCCTGCCAAACTCATCCGACTGTGCAGGATGACAATGGAAAATTCTCGCTGCTCCATTAAGGTCGGTAATGAGCAAACCGAGATCTTTGATGTTAAAAAAGGACTTAGGCAAGGCGACGCGCTGTCATGCAACTTTTTCAACATCGTGCTTGAAAAGATCGTGCAAGAGTCACTGGCTAACACAAGAGGTACGATTTATTTCAAGTTGATTGGACGGACACAGCGAGACGTCAATGAGGCCTTTGTAAGCATTGAGGTAGAAGCGCCTAATAGCGGCAAGGTTAATGAGGGTAAAACCAAATATCTGCTTTCATCTAAAAAAGACGGTCAGCACCGACACATTGGGCAGAACGTCACCATGGGCGGATATAACTTTGAAGTGGTCAAGGAATTCGTCTACCTTGGCTCCCTGATAACCAGCGACAACAACACTGAGATAAAACGCAGAATCACTCTTGCCAACCGCTGTTGCTTTGGGCTCAAGAGGCAATTGAGAAGTAGAGCCCTCTCTCGGAAAACCAACGTGACACTATATAAGACCTTAATCATCCCAGTCCTCCTTTACGGCGCGGAGGCTTGGACCTTAACAAAAGCCGTTGAAGATGCCCTTGGTCGTTTCGAGAGGAAAAATCTGCACACTATCTACGGTCCCGTTTGTTCAAACGGTGTATGGAGGAGAAGATTTCACTGTACAACTCTACGGGTTGTACAGCGACATCGGCTTGGTACGACTTCTACGGATACAGCGTCTAAGGTGGCTAAGCCATGAAGAGCGCATGGAAAATACAGCTCCGACTCGAAGAGTCTTCGAATCCACTCCGGAAGGAAGGCGCGGCAGAGGACGGCCGCATCATCGGTGGCGCACGCAGGTGGAAGGGGACCTCAACCAACTGGGCGTGCGGCGCTGGAAACAGTTGACCAAAGACCGTGCCAGCTGGAGACGCTTGTTGGTTGAGGCCACGGACTGTAGCGCCACCTAAGTAAGTAAGTAAGTAAGCCTTCCTACCTAAAATTTGTAAAGAAAATTGAACACCCTGTACCAAGATCCATCGCTAAAGTATAAACAATTATTTTTAATATTCAAACGTAAGGCAATAAAAAGTACGATAATGAGTGAGAAGAGAAGAAACTCAAAGTACGGCACGTGGTAACGACATTATCCATTAAATCCATTCAAGAAGAGAAGAAGTATTAATCACAGGCCAATAAACTCCAGTATAACCATAAGATGAAAAAGATTTGTTCTCGATTTAAGTAAAAACTTCAACATTAAATCGAAAGCTGAAGAAAGGTGGAGCAACCCTACGGAGTGCACCTCTAATAGCATTTCATTAGCATCTACGGTCACTGGGATCGATTCCAAAACGCCCACTAGTTTCGCGAAATACATATGTATGTATCTCATTAATATGTATCTACGAATGTAGGTAGTTGTATTTATGATCGTAATGGGCATGCGTATGCGCCATTTATTACTTTCCTCCTTCCCAACCCGAACACAAATTACAAGAAAGCAAACACCAATTCATTACTTGTTCTTTAAATTACTCTCCGGACACACCTACCGTCCGATCTGGATACAGTAACTCATTACTTACACCACAAAAAATTGTGATTAAAAAAACAAAGAACGAAAGATACAAATTGGAGCGAAAGAAGAAATGAATCTCATTTTAATTGCATGCTGACTGCTGTGCCAGATTAAACCGATTTTCGTGCTGCTTTCGTCGTATATGTGAGTATCTTCCCCCATCTGAGTCTGTGTGGTTGTATTCGAAACCGAAGACGGGTCCCCGGTTCTCAGGTAATCGGGTAATTTAACCAAATTGGATTACTCAATTCTATTTAATTCGTGAACACTTGAATTTCGAAAATTCCTAGGAAATATGGTCTGAAACGTTCCGGTTCTGCTATCCGTGCACGAGTATCTATGTATCTCTACGCAATGTGGGTGTAATTTATTCTTAATTATCTGAGCCTTTAGCTACATACTCCGATGTGTACATGTAACAATGGGAATCGTTCTAATTCTGATGCTGAAAGCATGAGGTGCGTTTGAAAAAGATCAAGATCTCAAGCGATCTATGTATCTACCTGCTGAGTCAAAGAGCCAACGAGTGTCCGAGTACAGTATAAGCAAATATCTACACTACAGATACTATATACGGTTTTACGAGACACGTTCCGATGATACCTACGATCGATTTATAGATCGTGTTCTTTGTGCAATTTGTGCGGATTAAGTGTCTATAAAAATGTATCTCTTATTCGCTCAGTTTGTCGATTGAGATCTCCACCGGAATTTCATTGTCTTCCGCTTGGTTGTGTAAATAAACACAAAATTGGCGGCCAGCCGATCGTCTTGACACGACAAGGCGTTGCGCGACGAAAATATTTTGATGTGAACCCATTGATTGGGGGAATAATAAGCGTTTTGATTGAGCATAACATGTCGCAGAGACAGTAGGTTTTAGGGCAGCGACAGGCGACAAATACAAATTAAAGCAATTATGGGCATAGAGCTGATATTGTCACACGGCAGTGGTGCGAGATACTTGTCCGTGAGTGGGCGCAGTAAATGTTGTGTCTTATACGAGTACTACAAGTAGATTTGATCGACCTCATGTGGCGTTTAACGATCACATCGAGCTGGTCACAGAGGATCATTTAGATGTGGGTTAGGTTTAGATACAATCTGATAATGCTATTGGCGCCAAACAGAGTTATTGGGATTGAATTTTTGTATTCTTTCGTTTTGAGTACATACGCAACTCGAAATTTGAATACGAATAGGAGTCAATGGAATTGGGTCGATCGATCGAGGTTGTGTTGATCGTTTCATCGATCGCTTAGAATCGATGTTATTAAGTCGTTTCCATCGTAGAGGAAGTCATTTTTTGAAACTTTATTGTCGTTTTTCATTAGAAGCTATCTATGGATCTTGTCTTATTTCTATTTATATCGTCTTTGGTTGAGCTTCTGATTGAAGGGTAATTTCGTGTCATAAAACCTTTCTTAAAAGATATCGTGAAGCTGTCATTTCAATCATTTTTTATGTCTTATTAGCGATAGAACTTCACTTCACGGCCCTGATTAAACGGTGCTGTATCTTTATATGTTTTGGAGTTTGTACTGATGAGGGATTTCTGTGTGCAATTCTGCAACACTCGTGGGTTACGGAAGAAATTCTTTGGCTGCATTGCCGCCCAGCCATTCAGGAAGTAGCCGAAACCACCTTAGGATACCTACCACCTCCGACAAGAAACCTGTGGTATGATGGCGAGTGTGAGCAGAAAAAGGCAGCAACCTACAAGGCGTATCAAAAAACGCGGCGGAGAAAAACCAGAGCAGCGCAAGAAGAGTACCGAGCCAGAAGAAGGGAGGAGAAAAAACTACTGTGACAAACAAAAATAACCTTTTGCAGCCTCCCAGCTCAAGGATATTGAGGAGTCTAGGGATAAGTATAAAACCCAAGCTTTTTACAAGAAAGCCAAAGACCTTGCAGGAGGCTCGAAAAGGGCACCCAGGCTCTTGGAAACTGCGAGGGTAATCTTGTCACCGACCCGCAGGGAATAGTCGATGTATTTCAGCAGCATTTCCAGCAGCTGTTTAACGAGCATGACCAAGAGAGAGTGGTAGGGACCAAGGAAGTCCCAACTCCAGCCGCTGAAGTAGTCCTCCCACCCAGCATCGAAGAAGGCGGCACAGCTATTCAGAAGCTGAAGAACAACAAAGCTCAGGTGGCTTGCCATCGGAGCTCTTCAAGGCCGGCGATGTTCTGGTTGGAAGCGTGCACCAGATCATCTGCAGAATTTGGGAGAATGAAAGCATGCCCGATGACTGGAATACCAGCTCTGTTTGCCCCATCCACAAAAAAATGCGATCCTACCTCTTGCAAGAACTATAGAGGTATATCCCTGCTCAATGTCGCATACAATATTCTGTCCAGCGTACTGTGTGAACCTCTAAAGCCCTTTTGCACCTTAACAAATCGGGAGCTACCAGTGCGGCTTCCGGCCCGGCAAATCGACTATAGACCAAATCTTCACACTTCGACAAATCCTGAAAAAGACCATCGAGTTTCGAATCGATACACACCATCTTTTAATCGATTTCAAAGCCGCATACGACAGCATTCATCGTGAAAAGAACTGTCTGGTGCGATGACCGAATTCGGGATCCCGGGAAAACTGATCCGGTTCTAGGACTTCGGAACCGTTTGAAACATGCACCTGATTTCGGCAAGGAGATGCGCTGTCATGCGACTTCTTCAATTTAGTGCTGGAGCAGATAGTGTGACGGGCAGGCGTCAACAGGGAAGGCAATATCTTCTACAAGTCCGTCCAGCTGCTAGGATACGCAGGTGATGTCGACATCATCGCGTGGTCTCGCCGTAACATTGTGGAAGCATTCACGGCGATTGAAGAACAGGCGAAACGAGTTGGTCTTAATGTCAATGAGGACAAGACGAAATACTTGCTGTCAAGAAAAAACCAATCCGTCGCTCACCACCTGGGACAAAATATAACAATTGACAGCTACAATTTCGAAGTAGTTAGGAGTTTGTCTACCTCGGGGCAAACGTAAATTCCGCAAATGACACCACAGTGGAGACCCGGCATAGAATCGCCCTTGGCAGCCTACTTGGTCAAAACTACTCACTCGAAAGACCAAAGTCATGCTTTACAAAACGCTTATACTGCCAGTCTTGCTGTACGGAACTGAAAGCCGGACGATAAGCAGGACAGCGGAGCTGATTTTGGGTTCTTTCGAAAGAAAAATTCTCCGCCGGATATTTGGTCCTGTCAGTGAGGAAGGTGAATGGAGAAGAAGGCACAACCGCGAACTCTACGAGCTGTACAAAGATGTGGCTGTAGTCCGGAAGGCAAAGATCCGTCGACTACACATCGAGCGCATGGACATCAACGCTCCAGCTAAGAGGGTCTTCGACTCAGAGCCTCCTGGTTCGAGAAGAACAGCAATACCGAACCTCCGGTATAAAGATTAAGTATTCGCGGATGTAAGACCGTCAATGATGGAAGGCAGCTATAGCTCAGGATCAGATCCTCTATTAATCGCTGGCTGATAAGTAAGTAAGTAAGTAAGTACGGAAGAATTTCTTGGCCACGTATGCCCATGTCTCTCTCCACATACCTGCCGGCTATTTTGGCATTTTATGAAACACAGATCGATGCAAAGCCTGATCCTTCGGATATTAGTCATCCTGTATATAGCCCAGTGCCATCTACATTCGTAGTGACATTGCTTACCAGCTGCGTCCGCATTATAGCCAAACATCCATCTCGGAATTTCTTATGGCTTAAATTCACACACCGTAAGCACACAATTTAAAACCTGGGGACTTAATCCTAAGGTAGTCACTGGTTATACACCGCGATAGTAAGACCTATCATCGCCTATGCGTCCACGGTGTGGTGGACAAAAGTTTAGCAAAAAATGGTAATACCATCCTAACCTACGTCAATCTAAATGTGGAGACTGGCATAAGAAGAGTAACCATCAACATACTTTCTGATAGCCAAGCAGCGCTCAAAGCACTAAGTTCGTACGGTACGAGCTCAGAAACCGTCAAGGAATGCCATGATGCTCTACAAGACCTTGCCAAGAGAAACAATGTCAAACTCTGTAGGGTGCCAGGGCACACAAGTCTAAGATCAATTTCTTCTTAGACAAGTGGGAAAAATCGCAATATCTGTCCTTTTGGAACAGCGTTCGGGGACTTCGTCAATCGAAACGACTTATACAACAAACACTCTATAGGTATTAACATACTCAAACTTATTAGGGTGGATATCAGAAGACTGACAGAATACTGCGGTCTGAGATATCATCTTAACAAAATCAGCTTCTCATCTGAAATTCAGTGTCGACTCTGTCTTGAGGACGAAGAGACGGCAGAATACATACTCTGTGAGTGTGCTTCTCTTTGCCATCCATCTTAGGAAGCGTATCCTTCTCAGCGAAGTTATGATCCTAAGGGGATCACCTCGGCTCCTACGAGAAGCATTCCGCTAGCAGGCATAATAGATCTGCAAAGGTCGTAGTGCCAAGTGCTATTTGATAGCACTAGTACCCAATCAAAAAAATAACAAAAAAAAAGCAAACAATTCACTACTGTTGCCTTTATAGATGCCTCAATCTAGACAAGAATGCGACATCTGATGCATTCTACGCACTATCTGATCCCATCCAAAGAATTGCTTGCCTGTTCTCTCGCACTGAAATCGTTTTAGCGGGGGTTTTCAATGTACACAATGCTCAGTGGCTTCGATATTCTGGACAGACAACACCCGAAGGAAAATATGTTAAAATTCCCGCTGAGTTAAATCAATTAACTCAACCTCTGAATGAGCCGTCGCGTATCCCGGATGTTGCTGGTCATACCGCCAACACACTGGACTTGTTCCTTACCTCCAGCCTAACAAATACACGATCGACGAATTGTCGCCTCCAGGCTCGTCCGATCACTGCGTGATATCGGCTAAATTCTCGAACTCCCACCACCCGGTTAAACAAAAAGCTCCTAAGAGGCTCCTATACGAGGCTATATGGTGCGGCCTTAACAACTTCTTTCGGATCTTTAACTGGTCGTTGTGCTTCCTCGACAACAACGTGGACGCCGCAACTCATGTCATCGCAAATACTATCCCAATCGGCATGGCAAATTTTATTCCTAGCAAGATTAAAAGCACCAGACCAAAGGATAATACGTGGTTTGACTTGAGCTGCAAAAGAGGCTATTAGGCTCAGAGAGCTAGGTAGGTAGGTAGGTTCGTAGCCTTCCGAGAATTGACAAGAATACGCATAGGCCAGAGAGGCCCCTGGTCATGGTCATGGAACTATTCTGTGCTTCTTAAGAAGTTATGAAGGTCCGATATCCCTATTTGCTGAACATCTGTCAGGTCGTTAAGGACGTAAGAACCTAGGTATCGTTTCCTGATTGTGCAGAATGCCGAACAGGCGCAGTGAAGGTGATGAATGGACTCGACCTCCTTCTCGTCTAGACAGCTTCTGCAGAAATCACGAATCTTGTGATCATGTAGCCAGAGTTCATGGATTAAGGCTGTGTCTTCTTCTCCTTTAGCCAGCCTGAGAAAAAGATTTGCGGTTGCCGCTTTCGAGTGATGGAGGTTAATCTGATTTGATCTGAGCATCTTAACTGTTATCTATTCGATTAGCCTCCACAACGATGGTGTTGAGGTCTTCCAGATCCAAGTCCCCAAGATCGTCTTTCAATTGGCGAGCTAGTGGAATAGTCCTCGCTTCCGGAGTTGAGCAATGACTCCTGGTTTTTATTGACCAGGGATGTTGCTGGGGCTTCAGTTTCTACCGTCGCAGGGCCCTTGCTGTCCGAGGGGATTGGGGGTTCCTGCTCCGTTGAGCTTTCACACTTGACCTCGGTGTTAACCCGCGTCTTCGTTGCCGGATGGTGGCACTTCCTCATCCTTTTTATATACCTATATTGAGTTTGACTTTCTTAAAGCCAAACCTGATTGGATAGTCACAGTGAGCCAGAGGTTCCAGGGCTTCACAGTTCATTAAAATAATTGCCTGTCTTGATCGGCCTTTTGGTTCCTCCTCCTTCTGGCGGTGACGGGATCTATGAAGTCCACACCAACGGCGGCCCTTGAAGTCATGCTGAACCTCCCACTTCTGGACTTGTACTGCGAGAGCGCCGCAACCAGAACTGCGCTAAGATTACAGGAATCAGGTCTCTGGAAAAGGAGTCCTCACGGACATGCATCCGTTTTGGATCGATGGGCCGTCTCGAGATTCAGAACCGTAACAGACTATGTCACCCGACTTCCTTCCTGGGAGAGGAGATATCTATTAGAATTCCCTGCAGGGAGGAATGGACCGGTGATTTGGTACGCACGGAAAGTGAACTGGCACTCTACACCGACGGATCCAAATGGATGTTAGCAGGATGTTAGTTAGGAGTCTACTTTGAGTCTCGGGATATGCATCGCTCCTACAGGCTCGATGATGGATGCAGTGTCTTCCAAGCTAAGGTCTTCGCTATCAAGCAGGCGGCGGAGATACAGACGGATCTATTGGTGATAGCCAATAAGCGATGGTGTCGCTTAGATACATGCGCAACGGCAAAATCGACTTGGCCCGTCTATGATAAGAAAAGAACGGAAAATCTGCTGAAGTTCAATCGTGGGAACATTCGACTGGCAGTCGGTGCCCTCACCGAGCACTGCATGCTATCCTATCATGCAGCTCGACTAGGCCAGCCCTACAATGACTTCTGCAGAAGCTGCAGGGACGAAGAGAAAATTGAGTCCGTTCGTCACCTGCTGTGCGAATGCCCGGCGCTAGCCCAAAAAAGGAATATTTTCCTGGGAAGATACTTCCTTTCGGGACTAGAAGACGTAGGTAATATCGGGCTGAACAGAATACTGGGACTTTTATCCTCGTCTGGCTGGTTCAGCTCGACGGTAAATGCATAGGTATCAACGGGTTAAACAAAACAGGTGGGCACAATGGACTCAACGTAGTCTACGTGAGCCTTGACTTTACGTCAATAGGGCACCCATATACCTAACCTAACCTTGGTTCCTCCAGCTTCGCGACTCTCCGATCTCTTGTTGAAAGATTGGGGTTACAGTAGTTGATTATTTTAACTATTTCGAGTGGGTTGTCTGGTACCAGCGGGAGCCAGTATCTAGCGCGCGGTCGTTTTGGGATCTGGACCTTAATTACGACATTGAGCCTAGCTCCCTCCCATATTTCCCCTATTTCGGCAACTGTTGCCTTTAATAGCTTGGCCGGCGCTCCCAGTCTAGCCTTCTTAGCCTCTCGCTTTGGTTCCTCGGGGGACGATCTGGGCCTCTTGGCTTTTTCTTTACCCTGGGCCAGGATTCCTGTCGCCCAGGCGACCGTTCTTTGGCTTTTTCTGGTAAGTCGGTCTTATGGCTCCATTGATTCAATACTCTCAAGGTCGCCTTACGGTAGTCTAAGCTCGGCCTCAGTTCATTTTGGGTGCAACTTTGAGTATCGGATAAAGGTAGTGGCCACTCGATTTGACATATGTATATTCCTTCACTCAAACTTCTACCGACTTGAATGCACGATAATATCCGTCAGTTAAAAGGTAAATTTATGAAACTACCTCACGGTAATCGCTTCAAAGCGATGAGATAAAAAAGTGTTGCAAAGTGTCCAAGAACGTGTATCGTCCCTAATTAATTGACTCGTAAATAAAACTGTTTGTTTTTGGTTTTGGCCTTTTTCCCGCCACAGGAGTATGTAGGGGAATGCACCAGCGTTGCGTCCGAAATACGATATAAAATTCAAATGAATCCGAGAGATTTCTCTTTAAATGGCCTTTAATGGGTTATAAATTAGCGAAAGTCGAACTGAGGTAGATTGGAGTCAATTAAGATATTTTATTTCGTTTAAACAGTATTTGGTTTTGCATATTTCGTATAAATAATTGCTGTGCATATTCGATTAGCATATAGATTGGTTGGAATGGCCATGTTGTGTGGGGACCTTTGGCAATGTTTTGCGTTTAGTTTGTTGGCTTTGTTGACTAAATTTAGCTAATGAGGTTGTAGATACATGCCGCGATTCAGATTTTGTCAACAAATAAGATTGTTATATGGTAAAGAGGAGGATACATACATATGGATGTTAGTAGCGTGGGATTGAGACATCATTTAGGATTTCGGATGTGATTTGGTTTACATAACTACTTTCGGACCGGAATGTTGTCCAAGATTTGCTTAATATTTAGGTTTCTCAGTGGTAATTTTTTTGCATGGAGCTTACATACTTGAGGGCACCGTGGCGCAGTGGGTAGTGTGTTGGCCTCTGACGCCGATGACTCGGGATCGAATCCCGACACAGCCATGTCATCGAACGTGTTTTTCACGGTGTTTCTCCTCAGCGGAGTTCTGACAAAACCCCCTGTAGTAAAATTGTCATGAAAAGCTTCTCGGAATTCGCCGTTCGGAACCGGCAATAAAAACTGTAGGTCCCTTTCACCTATGTGAAAATTAAATCACACACAACATGGGTGATTGAGAGAAGCTCGGCTCAGGTTCTTCATGGACTGTAACGCCAACATACATACATACATGCTTACATATTTACTTATCAGGCCAGCGATCCATGGAGGATCTGAGCCTGAGCTATGGCTGCCTTCCATCCTTGACGTTCCCGGGCACGCTGCTTCCAGTTGTCAAGACCAAGATGTCTTACATCCGCGATTACTTGGTCTTTATACCGGAGGTTCGGTCTTCCTCTTCTTCTCGAACCAGGAGGCTCGGAGTCGAAGACCCTCTTAGCTGGAGCGTTGATGTCCATGCGCTCGATGTGGCCGAGCCAGTGTAGTCGACGGATCCTTGCCTTCCGGACTACATCCACATCTTGGTACAGCTCGTAGAGTTCGCGGTTGTGTCTTCTTCTCCATTCACCTTCCTCACAGATAGGACCAAATATCCGGGGCAGAATTTTTCTTTCAAAAGAACCCAAAATCAGCTCCGCTGTCCTGCTTATCGTCCAGCTTTCGGCTCCTTACAGCAGGACTGGCAGAATGAGCGTTTTGTAAAGCATGACTTTGGTCTTTCGAGTGAGGAGGTTTGACCCCAGTTGCTTAGACAAGCCGAAGTAGCAGCGGTTGCCAAGGGCGATTCTATGCCGGATCTCCACTGTGGTGTCACTTGTGGAATTTACGTTTGCCCCGAGGTAGACAAACTCCTTAACTACCTCGAAATTGTAGCTGTCAATTGTTATATTTTGTCCCAGGTGGTGAGCGACGGATTGGTTTTTGCTTGACAGCATGTATTTCGTTTTGTCCTCATTGATCTTAAGGCCAACTCGTTTCGCCTGTTCTTCAATCGCCGTGAATGCTTCCACGATGCCACGGCGAGAACACGCGATGATGTCAGTATCATCAGCGTGTCCTAGCAGCTGGATGGACTTCTAGAAGATAGTGCCTTCCCTGTTGACGCCTGCCCGACGCACTATCTTACGGTAAAACGTTAGAATTGAAACTTAGTACACTGGCTATATACCGCGATAGTAAGGCCTATCATCACCTATGCGTCCACGGTATGGTGGCCAAAAGTTGAGCGATAAACGATAATCGTTAAGCTTCAACGCCCCCAGAGGCTAGCGTGGACTTAATCTACTGCACTCTTTATTAGAAAGGTTGCATAACATAGTGCAATCAGAATTCTTCACTCGGGAACAAACCTGCCATGTGGATATGATTACTACGGTCTCGGACGCATTACCACATACCTTCACTTTTGACAAGAGATTTGATATATTGATCTCAAACCGCATAGCTGGGGAAACCAATGACCCCTTGCTTAACGTCAAAGGCCTTAGGTGGTACACTGAAGGCTCCAAGATGGTTTCTGGTTCTGGCACCGGCATCTTTGGTACAAATCGAAAGGCTCTAGCATTGAGTCCAAGTATCTTCCAAGCTGAATTATATGACGCCCTGTCATGCGTCAACCTGAAATTAGAGACTGGCATAAGAGGAGTAACCATCATTATACTCTCTCATAGCCAAGAAGCGCTTAAAGCGCTGATTTCGTACAGTACGAACTCAAAAACGGTTAGGTTAGGTTAGATAAAAGTGATTGGCATAAGCCACACGTAGGCCGAAGTCGGCTCGTTGTGATACCACATGGATCATATTACCTTGCTTCGCCAACCGACCGGTGCTTCTGATGAAGCGATGGAGATGAGCTATTTTGCTAGCTCACTTAGATTTTCATAGAAGGGCGCGCCGAGGTAGATCATCCAGCGATTCGCAAAAGAAGGGCATGAGCAGAGGAGGTGATGTATTGAATCCTTTTGGTTGCCACAATGTCCCTGGTTCGTCCTAGGTTTAGCTCAGGCCAGATTTGCTTAGTGATAAAGCCTCTATTGCTTTCATTCCATTGGAGGTTGGTAGCCTCTATGGTTCGAAGGCTTATCATGTGCTTTACCGTACTTACTGGTGTTCTTAGGTACCCGAGGATAGGAAGACTGAGTGTGCTTAACCCTAACTTTGCGAGTTCGTCGGCCGCGCAGTTTCCTGGAATATCCCCATGCCCGGGACCCACAGTTCTTTAATGTTGAACTGTTCAGCCATCTCGTCTAGAAATAGGCGGCAGTTAAGGGATGTTTTTGATTTGTGGGTTACCGCGGCCAGGGATTATATCGCAAATTGGCTGTCCGTGCAAATGATAATATCCTTAGCCATGCAACGGCCTCCGTTTTCGCTCTTACTTATGCTTGATACACACTGCAGTGATGTGGGAGTCTTAATGATAGGTTGAGATTAAGTTCCTTGACTCCACTACCTACACCCGTCTCCATCTTGGAGCTATTGGTATAGAGGGAAATTGAGTCCTTCGGTATGACTTTCTCTTCAGCCCATTCCTCCCTGGATGGAAAGACAACTTCAGTCTGTGTCTGTGTCCATGAGTTCTTCGAAGTGATTAAAAATACTAGAATGACCTCCCACCCAGCATAGAAGAAGTCGGCACAGCTATTCAGAAGCTGAAGAACAACAAGGCCGCAGGCTCAGATGGCTTGCCATCAGAGCTCTTCAAGGCTGGCGGCGATGTTCTGGTAGGGAGCATGCACCAGATCATCTGCAGAATTTGAGAAGATGAGAGCATGCCCGACGACTGGAATACCAGCTCTATATGCCCCATCCACAAAAAAGGCGATCCTACCTCTTGTAAGAACTATAGAGGTATATCCCTGCTCAATGTCGCATACAAGATCCTGTCCAGCGTATTGTGTGAACGTCTAAAGCCATTTAGCACCGCACTAATCGGCAGCTACCAGTGCGGCTTCCGGCCCGGTAAATCGACTATAGACCGAATTTTCACACTTCTACAATTCCTGGAAAGGACCGACGAGTTTCGCATCGATACACACCATCTTTTCATCGATTTCAAAGCCGCATACGACAGCATTCATAGTGAAGAACTGTTTGGTGCGATGGCCGAATTCGGGATCGCGGGAAAACTGATCCAGTTGTGTCGCGCCACGCTAAAAAACACGCGATGCACCGTGCAACTCGGTTCTAGGACCTCGGAACCATTCGAAACATGCACCGGATTTCGGCAAGGAGATGCGCTGTCATGTGACTTCTTCAACCTGGTGCTGGAGCAGATAGTGCGACGGGCAGGCGTCAACAGGGAAGGCACTATCTTTTACAAGTCCATCCAGCAGCTAGGATACGCGGATGATATCGACATCATCGCGTGTTCTCGCCGTGGCATCGTGGAAGCATTCACGGCGATTGAAGAACAGGCGAAACGAGTTGGCCTTAAGATCAATGAGGACAAAACGAAATACATGCTGTCAAGCAAAAACCAATACGTTGCTCACCACCTGGGACAAAACATAACAATTGACAGCTACAATTTCGAGGTAGTTAAGGAGTTTGTCTACCTCGGGGCAAACGTAAATTCCACAAATGACACCACAGTGGAGATCCGGCGTAGAATCGCCCTTGGCAACCGCTGCTACTTCGGCTTGTCCAAACAACTGGGGTCAAAGCTCCTCACTCGAAAGACCAAAGTCATGCTTTACAAAACGCTCATTCTGCCAGTCCTGCTGTAAGGAGCCGAAAGCTGGACGATAAGCAGGACAGCGGAGCTGATTTTGGGTTCTTTCGAAAGAAAAATTCTGCGCCGGATATTTGGTCCTGTCTGTGAGGAAGGTGAATGGAGAAGAAGACACAACCGCGAACTCTACGAGCTGTACCAAGATGTGGATGTAGTCCGGAAGGCAAGGAGCCGTCGACTACACTGGCTCGGCCACATCGAGCGCATGGACATCAACGCTCCAGCTAAGAGGGTCTTCGACTCCGAGCCTCCTGGTTCGAGAAGAAGAGGAAGACCGAACCTCTGGTATGAAGACCAAGTAATCGCGGATGTAAGACATCTTGGTCTTGACAACTGGAAGCAGCGTGCCCGGGACCGTCAAGGATGGAAGGCAGCTATAGCTCAGGCTCAGATCCTCCATGGATCGCAGGCCTGATAACTAAGTAAGAATGACCTGTTTATGATGTGGGCATTTTCCTATGCCCCTAATCCGCAGGGTCGCGCAGGCAGCAATTTGTTTGCTGAAGAGGTCCAATGGTGGAAAATGTAGTAGAATATTTAGGGCCTCCGTGGGGGTGGATCTGATCGCGCCGCTTATATATAAGTTGGCCGATCTTTATACTTTACCCAGAAGGTTTCGATAGACTGCTTTGTCCAGAGCAGTCCACTAGATTACGATGCAGTACGTAGAATGGGCCTTATGACTGCTTTACAGAGCCAGTACAAAATGCTTGGTTGGAGACCCCACTTTTGGCCCATCACTTTCTTACAGCTGTAGAGGGCAGTGGTTGCTTTCTTGACATGATCGAGAATATTGGGTTTCCAATTCAGGCTCCTGTCGAGGACTAGGCTTAGGTATCTAGCCTGATCTTTGATTATTAATTGGGTTCCGCCCAGCCTTGGTGGTGATGGGCTGAATCTTATATTTATTTGTAAGCAGTACTAGGTCAGTCTTCTTGGGATTGATCCCAAGTCCACAGCATTGCGTCTAGGTTACTATTCTATCTAATGCACCCTGCATTAGATCGCTTAGAGCGCCGGGAAATTTTCCTGCGACGGCGACAGCAATGTTATCGGCATAGGCGTTCACAGCATACCCCTCCTGTTCTAGCAACAGTAGTAATTTATTGACCACCACGTTCCAGAGGAAAGGGGAGGGTACCCCACCCTGTGGTGTACCTCTGCTGACCATCCTAGTTGAGGCGGTACCAGCGTTAGCAGTTGTCGTACCAGTTCTATCACTGATCCCGTAACACGCAGATCAGACAGCGCTTTGGTGATGGCCTATGGATCAACATTGTTAAAGCCGCCTTCAATATCGAGAAAGGCCACTAGGGTATATTCCTTGTATTCCAGTGACCTTCCTGTTATGCTGACCAGTGAGTGAAGGGAAGGCATGTTGGTTACCGAGAGCCTTTCTGAGATATACATAGTTGTATCGAATGTGTGTGTCGAAAATCTTCTCTAGAGTTTTTAGTAGAAAAGAAGTGAGACTAATAGGCCTCAAGTCATTTGCCTACGTGTGGGAGCTTTTGCCTGCCTTTGGTATGAAAATGACTTTGATTACCTTCCACTTGCTGGGGATGTAGGAGAAAGAGAGGCAACTCTCACATATTACCACAAGGCAGGGAAGGATGAGATCTGCTACTTGCTGGAGCTCAGCTGGTATGATCCCATCCACCTAAGTAAGTATACAGTTTACAGCATTCCATGAGTCTTTGAGCTGCATGTTCTGTTCATGATCTGAATTACTAGCTACCATCGAACGATCAACGAAGCTAATCAGCACTTGCGCTCCTAAGCCCAACCAAACGCACCTGTTTGAATTGTGCAATTCGACTTCAGTCCCATGACCACAGCACTACCTCTACTCCTGTATCTTCCCTCCCCATCTCACCTTTACTTAGAACCACAAATCCAAGTGCCGTATCAGTATGGACAAGAAATTAACTCAATAAATTCGTCACCAAAGACTGATTCTCACTCCCTAATCTTATCAGTCGGTCATTTGTAGCACAACACAACGTTTCCCAGTAATCGCCATCATCCACTACCACTGACCAGAAGACCACTCTACAACGGGATGAATCTCTGCTGTCCTGCTCCGTACCCGACTGTCAATGCAACGAATGTGGTGATTCAAAATGACACAATGTACAAAACGAACAGTCAAAGTAACGAACCAAAGACAAAAGGAAGGACCAAACGAAGAAAAAAAAATTGAGATGATCCTGAGCCCATATCAGGGTAATTATGGTTAAATAAGATAGCGATCTTGTTCCACGGTGACATTTATTTATTTTATTTAATTTCATGTATTAATCTTCCAGGAAAAACGTTAAACGCTAAACATCCAGGTACAACACATCCAACATCCAGTCGGATGTAGTGCTCCGGTCTTATTCTACCCCCGCGCTTGTTCGAGTATAACAGCAGCACAACACACCTCGAAAAACTCGATCGGTGGTGGTTGCAGGTTGCTGGTTGCAGGGCAGGTAATTCTTACTCGTCGCCCAGACAGGACGTGCCGGGCATTCAGATATCGAAAATTCATAAACCGGAGTTGCACGGACCAGTGACCAGTGAAGGGAAGACTCATCATTGTCATTATCACCTTCGCACTACATAGTCGTGGCAGCGATTGCATACCACGATGATGCCACGATGTTTGACAAACATTTTTCTGCATTCCATTTGCCGAGTGATCCTGTCCCGTTCCTCTTTCCTCGTCGCCCCTTTTTGCTATTTTGGCGCGTATTTTCGTCAACATTTGCTTAAAAATTCGCCGATGTCGTCGTCGATCATTAGACAGGTTAATTGGCCAGCATGTTGCATTGGAATCCAATCTACCAGTGAAGTGGACAGTGCCAATGCCGGAGTGAGGCACACCTGTGGTTCGCTAAATATAGCTGTTGTGGTGTCGTGTCCGTAAGGTGTGAAGTGTGAGGACGACGACGACGATGGACGGAGGAGATCGAGAATCGAGAATCGGGCATCAGGCATCGGGCATCGGGCAATGAAGACTCATGGGCACCATGTTTTATGTTTCTCTGTTCCTTTATTTATGTTTGGTTTGCGTTTCGCCTACCATCGCAGTCCATATCGTCCTCCGCCTTGCCCGTCTGCGCGGGGAAATTTGTTAAATCGATTATAAAACATTAAATGTGTACTTGTCGTTATAGTATGCGAGTATTATGTGCAAGTATTTCAATCTTCTTGGTTTAGGAGTTTTTACGCGAATGCTGTTCGTGTTATTGGTGTTGAATTTAATATCTGTTGTTTCTCGCGCCATCAGGGCTGGCCGCGTTCGCGAAGGTGATTAGTTACATGGTGTTCCGCCGTATCGCTTCGGAGTATGTATGTAGCTTGCTCGCGAGCCTTGATCGTGAGAAAGTACAAGAAGGACATCGTTTTGCGTTTAGATTATTTTTATTTCTATGATATCTGTTGGGCTTGTGGTCGCTGGCCGGTCGGCGACGGCCAGTAGAGCGGGCAGAGTGATGTGTTAATTTTGTGAATTTCAATGCGAGTGGGGAAATGATATATGATATTGGCCGCTGGCGGCTGGCGACTGCGAGTAGAAGGATTGAAAGGAATGAGCTTATACTTGGGCATTGCTTCTTTAGGATGTTCGTGATAGTAACATTCCAGAATTTTATTTTAAAATCAATTAGTTTTCACTTACATTTCACTATTCGATTTTTTTATTTTTATTAAAGGGCTAGTGCTACCTAATAGCACGCGGAACTGCGACCTTTAAAGATCTATTATGCCTACTAGCCGATTAGACGAGGAGCTTCTCCACTTCCTCAATGTAGTTGAGAATGTCTCAACTATCCCTTCAACTGCCCCTTTCAAGAGGCATAATTTGACTGAGCAGAATTTTTTTTTTTACATATAGGGCTCATAACGTTATACCCGGACAGACAGAACTGGACTCGTCAGACTCAACCTCGCAAAGGCTGCATAGATTTCTATACTGACGGGTCTAAAACCAAAGACGGGGTGGGCAGTGGGGTATTCTGCAAGCAACTTAAGCTAAACAAAGCGATAAAACTACCTAATCACTGCAGCGTTTTCCAGGCGGAACTGTTGGCAATAAAAGAGGCTCTGTCCTGGCTGAAGTGGAACGTGATATCCACCACGGATATCCGCATTCTCACGGATAGCCAAGCGGCCTTAAAGTCGCTGGAGTCCTATGTCCACACATCAAAAACTAGCCTCGACTGTCGCCTATCTCTTAATGAGATGGCTGAACAGTTCAACATACAACTTATATGGGTACCGGGACACAGCGACATCACCGGAAATGAAAGAGCCGACAGACTCGCCAAAAAAGGAACGACGCTACAAACAACTGTGGTCTGCGAGGGTATACCCTTCGCAACCATCAAATACAATCTCAATACCCTCGCCAGGGCCGAGACGAACCGGAGATGGACTCAGGGACACACCTGCCTCATCACCAGGCAAATCTGGCCCCGGCTCGATAGTCAACGGACTAGGCGTATTATCTCCCTAAATAGAACTGACATCTATAAAGTCATAGGTGTCATCACAGGACACTGCCTTATTGGCAGTCACGCGCAAAAACTAGGTATCACTCCGAATGATTTTTGTAGGAGCTGTTTAGACGAGGAGGAGGTCGAATCCATTCATCACCTTCTCTGCGCCTGCCCAGCATTCTGCACAGTCAGGAAACGATACCTAGGATCATACCTCCTCAACGATCTGACCGAAGTTCAGCAAGTGGGGATATCTGATCTTCTTAAATTCTTAAGAAGCACAAAATGGTTCCACGAATAGGGGGCTAAACCCCCTCGTAGCTGCACAACGGGCCTCCTTGGCCTATGTGTGTTCTTCCCATCTCTGGGAAGGCTACGGTCTTACCTACCTACCTACCTACATATAGGGCTAGTGCTATCAATAGCAATACGGCACTGCGACCTTTGCAGATCTATTGTGCCTGCTAGCCGACTTAGCCGAGTAGCCTCTCTACTTCTATAATGAAGTTGAGAATGCTTCTCGTAGGAGCCAGGGTGATCCCCTTAGAAGTCATAACTTCACTGAGAAGGATACGCTTCCTAAGATGGCAGAGAGCAGTACACTCACACAGTATGTGTTCTGCCGTCTCTTCGTCCTCAAGACAGAGCCGACACTCAGTTTCAGGCGAGAGGCTAATTTTGTTTAAATGATATCTCAGACCGCAGTGTCCCGTTAGATAGCTGACTAGTCTTCTGATATCCATCCTATTGAGTTCGAGTATGTCAATAGGGTGCTTGTTCAGGGGTCGTACAAGTCGTTTAGATTGACGGAGTCCCCGAACGCTGTTCCAAAAGGACAGGTGTTGTAATTTTTCCCACTTGTCTAGGAAGTAATTTATCTTAGACGCGGGAATGCCGCAGAATGGTTCCGGACCTATATACTTGTCACTGGAGTCCTTCCTGGTAATTTGGTCGGCAATTTCATTGCCCTTGATACCTTTATGGCCTGGCAACGACCAAAGTTTAACATTGTTTCTTTTGGCGAGGTCTTGTGGGGCGTCATGGCGTTCCTTGACGGGTTTTGAGTTCGTGCTGTAGGAACCCAGCGCTTTAAGCGCTGCTTGGTTATCAGAGAGTATGTTGATGGTTACTCCTCTGATGCCAGTCTCGAGATTTAGATTGACGCATGTTAGGATGGCATGCAGCTCTGCTTGAAAGATGCTGGAACTTATTCCCAGTGCCTTCGAGATTTTGCGTTTTGGTCCAAAGATGCCGGCGCCAACGCCGGAAGCCATCTTGGAGCCATCCGTGTACCACCTAAGGCCTTTGACATTTAGCAGGGGATCACTGTTTTCCCATGCTGAGCGGTTTGGGATCAGTATCTCAAATCTCTTGTCAAAGGTGAAGGTGTGTGGCAGTGCTTCCGAGACTGTAGTAATCATATCCAGCTCGGGAAGGTGTTGTAATATGGACATGTGGCCTACGGGTCTACATGGCATATTTGTTCCCGAGCAGAGGATTCTGATTGCACTGCGTAATGCCACCTTTTTGATAAAAAGGTGCAGTGGAGTGAGTCCAATGAGTGCTTCTTGGGCTGCCGTGGGGCAGGTTGGCAAAGCGCCTGTGATGCCGAGACACGCTAGTCTCTGAAGGCGTTGAAGCTTAACAATTGTAGTTTTTTGCTCAACTTTTGACCACCATACGGTGGACCCGTAGGTGACGATAGGTCTAACTGCGGTAAATAGCCAGTGGACTACCTTAGGTTTAAGTCCCCAGGTTTTACCGTAGGTGCGTCGACAGGCCCACATGGCCTTAGTCGCTTTCATGAGTTTATTTCTCATATTGGAGTTCCAGTTGAGTCTACGGTCTATGTCAATACCTAGATACTTTACATACTCTGAAAATCCTACGCGTGTGCCATTTAGTAAGATTGAGCAGGGTTGTACCTTTCTCCTCTTTGTAAATGGGACTAAGATCGTCTTATTCGGGTTAATAGATAAACCCTCTCTGCCACACCAGTCAGAGAAAAATTGGAGCGCAAGCTGCATGCGCTCACAGGCAGTGATCCCGCACTTGCCCGTAACAATGACTACTAGGTCATCAGCATATCCAATGACCTAGTAGATCGTCGATGACTATCGACCAAAGCAGTGGTGAGAGGACTCCCCTTGTGGGCATCCTCTAACCGCCGATACTGTCACTGGGACCTCTCCGCATGTGGCTGATATAATACGGTAATACTGAGTAGGATACGCTTCCTAATTTGACAGAGAGCAGCACACTCACATATAGGGCACCATGGCATTCCTTAACCGTTTTTGTCCTTGTGTGACTACACACCTCGACAGAGGAAACATGAAGCCAAAATGTGGTCACTGGGCCGGATCAAGGTATTACACGACACGTGTCGAGGACCAGCCTAGCTGGACGCCCATCTCAAAAATAGCACAGTCGTTAACGGAGTATCTTGAGAACCAGGTTCACTCCGCCAGTGTGTGGAAACAGCACTCCACTCACTGGTCAGCAAAATGGAAAGGTCACTGGAACACAAGGAATATATCATAGTGGCCTTTCTCGATAATGAGGGCGCCTTAAACAATGTTGAACCATGGGCCGTCACCAAAGCGCTGTCTGATCTGCATTTTACGGGATCAGTGATACGACAACTGCTAACGTCTCAACTAGGATGGTCAGCAGAGGTACACCACAGGGTGGAGTACCCTCCCCTTTCCTCTGGAACGTGGTGGTCAATAAATGACTACTGTTGCAAGAACAGGAGGGGTATGCTGTGAACGCCTATGCCGATAACATTGCTGTTGGCGTCGCAGGAAAATTTCCCGGCGCTCTAAGCGATCTAACGCAGGGTGCATTAGATAGAATAATAACCTGGACGCAATGCTGTGGACTTGGGGTCAACCCCAAGAAGACTGACCTAGTACTGCTTGCAAATAATTATAAAATTCCGCCCATCAAACCACCAAGGCTGGGTGGAACCCAATTAATAATCAAAGATCAGGCTAGATACCTAAGCCTGGTCCTTGACAGGAGGCTGAATTGGAAACCCAACTTTCTCGATCATGTCAAGAAAACAACCACTGCTCTCTACAGCTGTAAGAAAGTGATGGGCAAAAAGTGGGGCATCCAACCAAGCATTGTGCACTGGCTCTGTAAAGCAGTCATAAGGCCCAACCTCCTGTACGGCATCGTAGTTTGGTGGACTGCTCTGGACAAGGCAGTCTATCGAAAACTTCTGGGGAAAGTACAAATATCGGCCAGCTTATATATAGGCTCTAAATATTCTATTACATTTTCCACCATTGGACCTCTTCAGCAAAGAAATTGCTGCTTGCGCGGGCCTACGGATTAGGGGCTTAGGAAAATGGCCCACATCATAAAGAGGTCATTCTAGTATTTTTAATCACTTCGAAGAACCCATGGACACAGACACAGACTGAAGTTGTCTTTCCATCCAGGGAGGAATGGGCTGAAGGGAAAGTCATACCGAAGAACTCAATTTCCCTCTATACCGATAGCTCCAAGATGGAGACGGGTGTAGGTAGTGGAGTCTTTTCCAAGGAACTTGAACTCAGCCTATCATTTAGACTCCCACATCACTGCAGTGTGTATCAAGCATAAGTAAGAGCGATAACGGAGGCCGTTGCATGGCTAAGGATATTATCGTTTGCACGGACAGCCAATTTGCGATATAATCCCTGGCCGCGGTAACCCACAAATCAAAAACATCCCTTAACTGCCGCCTATCTCTGGACGAGATGGCTCAACAGTTCAACATTAAAGAACTGTGGGTCCCGGGCATAGGGATATTCCAGGAAACTGCGCGGCCAACGAACTCGCAAAGTTAGGGTTAAGCACACTCAGTCTTCCTACCCTCGGGTACCTAAGAACACCAGTAAGTACGGTAAAGAACATGATAAGCCTTTGAGCCATAGAGGCTACCAACCTCCAATGGAATGAAAGTAATATCGGCTTTATCAGTTAACAAATTTGGCCTGAGCTAAACCTAGGACGAGCTAGGGACCTTGTGGCAACCAAAAGGGCAACCTTAAGCACTTGAGTGGGTGTCATCACAGTTCACTGCATCATTGGAAAACACGCCGCCAGACTAGGGCTACCCTCCAATGACTTCAGCCGCGACTGTAACGATGAGGAGGAAGAGGAATAGATACATCCCCTCCTCTGCTCATGCCCTTCTTTTGCGAAACGTAGGAGGATCTACCTCGGCGCGCCCTCCTGTAGAAACTTGAGTGAGCTAGCTGACCTAAAAATAACTCAACTCCATCGCTTCATCAGAAGCACCGATTGGTTCCCAGGTAGCGGATCAAGGTAATATGATCCATGTTATATCACAATGGGCCGCCTTCGGCCTACGTGCGGCATATGCCAACCACTTTTACCTAACCTAACCTACTTATGTGGCGCTACAGTTCGGAGTGAACCTGGGCCTCAGCCAGCAAGCCTTTCGAGCAAGCACGATCTTTTGTCAGATGTTTCTTGTATCGCACGCCCAGTTGGATAAGGTCCCTTTCCACCTGGGTGCGCCACCTTAGATGCGGCCGTCTCTTCGGCTGTCCATTCGCTCTACAGGGCCTAGCCATCTAATACGTTGTGGTTGAATCTTCTCCTCCACACAAACAGGAACGAGGATTGTACACAGAATTTTCCTATTGAAACGACCAAGGACCTCTTTATCCACTTTTGAGAAGGTTCAAGCCTCTGCGCCGTAGAAGAGGACCGATATGATGGAGGTTGTATAGAGGTTTTCCGAGAGAGGGCTCTATTACTCAGTTGCCTGTTGAGCCTGAAGTAACGGCGGTTGACAAGAGTTATTCGGCCTCTTACAAGTGACCCAAGGTGGACAAAATTCTTGACTACAACAAAGTTATAGCTGTCAACAGTGACATTCTGACCAAGACGTCGGTGTTGTGCATCTTTATCCATTTATTTATTTGACAACAGCATATGTATATTTGGCTTTTCCCTCGTTTACCTTTAGACCCACTTTAGTGACTTCTGCTTCAATAGACTTGAAACATATAGTGCCTCTTGTATTGGCCACTGAATCTCGAACGATCTTTTCAAGTATGATGTTGACAGTGCGTCGTCCTGTCTGATTCCTTTTCTGACATCGAACGTCTCGGTTAACTCCTTACCGATTTTAATGGAGCAACGAGAATTCTCCACTGTCATCTTGCACAACCTGACGAGCTTGGCAGGGATGTCAAAACATAACATGGCTTTATATACATAGCTCGTCCCTATAGACACTGTCATATCTTTCTCTTCTTAACGGGCGCTACAGTTCGGGATGAACCAATGGGCCTCAACCAACATGCCGCTCCAACTAGCATGATCTTTTGCTAGCCTTTTCGATTGCCGCACACCCAGTTGGCTGGGGTCTCCTTCCACCTGTGTGCGCCATCTCAAGTGCTGCCGTCCTCTGCTTCTTCGTCCCTCGGGGTGGGATTCAAAGACTCTCCGGGCTGGAGCTGTGGTGTCCATTCGCTTTACATGGCCCAACCATCTTAGGCGTTGAATCCGTAGACGCCTGACTAGACTCATGTCACTGTACAGCCCGTAAAACTCGTGGTTGAATCTTTTCCTCTATTCCCCGTCTGCGTTTGTAGGCCCGAAAATCACGCGCAAAAGTTTTTCTGTCGAACCGACCAAGGGCCTCCTCATCATCTTCGGGAGAGGGCCCTATTACCCAGTTGCCTCCTGAGCCCAAAGAAAGAGCGATTGGCAAGAGTGATTCTGCGTTTGATTTCGGAACTAATGTCGTTGTTCCAGGTCACTGCGGAGCCAAGGTAGACGAAGTCCTTAACTACCTCGAACCTGTATCTGTCAATACAAACGTTCTGGCCAAGACGTCGGTGTTGAGCGTCCTTTTTTGATGATACCATATATTTAGTTTTGCCCTCGTTTGCCGCCAGACCAACTTTCGCCGCCTCGAACTCAATACTCGCAAGCGCCTCATTGATCTCGCTGTGATCTACCTATGTCAATGTTGTCGGCGTATGCAAGGAGTTGCGTGGATTTGAAATAGATTGTGCCTCTTGTATTGGCCAGTGATTTTTGCACAATCATTTCCAATATGATGTTGAAGAAATCACCGATTCGGATGGAGCAGCGAGCATTCTCCAAAGTCATCCTGCATAGTCCGACGAGCTTAGAAGGTATGGCAAAGGTCGACATAGCGTTGTATAGCTCGTCTTTAATTACACTGTCGTATGCGGCTTTGAGTCGACAAATAGGTGGTGAGTGCCGACTTGAAATTCATTGGTTTTTTCCACGATCTGCCGTAGTGTGAAGATTTGGTCGATGGTGGACTTCCCTGGCCTGAATCCGCACTGATAAGGACCTATCAGCTTATTTACAAAAGGCTTCAGGCGTTCACACAAAACGGCAGAGAGGATCTTGTACGCAATGTTTAGGAGACTTATCCCTCTGTAATTGGCGCAGTCATAGGGGTCTCCTTTCTTATGGACCGGGCAAACGATGCTGAGATTCCATTCATCGGGCATCCATTCTTCCGACCGTATCTTGCAGATGAATTGGTGCATGTTCCTAACCAGCTCATCGCCAGCTGCTTTAAATAGTTCCGCGGGAAGGCAGTCTGCTTCAGCAGCTTTATAAGACTTAAGTTTCGATATCGCTATCTTAACAGCTCCTAGGTCGGGTGGACAGGACTCTCTGTCGTCTTCGTCCATTGTGAATGGTTCGTTCTGCCTGATGTCATTTTGACTATCATCGACGTTATACAGTCTGCAGAAGTGAACCCTCCACAATCTCAGTATCGACTATGATTCCACTACTAGTTGTCCGTGCTCATCCCTGCAGGCTTCTGCCCTGGCTTTATAGCCTTGGCATGTTCGTTTTACTTTTTGGTAGAACTTTTGAACATCGTTCTTGCAATAGCATCTCTCCATCTCCTCGATCTCGCGCTTCTCGTGCTCCTTCTTTTTCCTTCTCAGAAGCGCATGCTCCTCCCTCCTTTTCTGTTAATAGCCTTCGCGGGTAGCTCTCGTCCGTCGATGCAGTGTAGCCATGTATGTATTCTGTTTCTCTACTTTGGCCTGTCTACATTCGTCATCAAACCAGGGGTTTCTCAAAGGTGGTGGCTTGAAACCGATTACATCCGAGAAGGAACGACGCTACAAACAACTGTGGTCTGCGAGGGTATACCCTTCGCAACCATCAAATACAATCTCAATACCCTCGCCAGGGCCGAGACGAACCGGAGATGGACTCAGGGACACACCTGCCTCATCACCAGGCAAATCTGGCCCCGGCTCGATAGTCAACGGACTAGGAGTATTATCTCCCTAAATAGAACTGACATCTATAAAGTCATAGGTGTCATCACAGGACACTGCCTTATTGGCAGTCACGCGCAAAAACTAGGTATCACTCCGAATGATTTTTGTAGGAGCTGTTTAGACGAGGAGGAGGTCGAATCCATTCATCACCTTCTCTGCGCCTGCCCAGCATTCTGCACAGTCAGGAAACGATACCTAGGATCATACCTCCTCAACGATCTGACCGAAGTTCAGCAAGTGGGGATATCTGATCTTCTTAAATTCTTAAGAAGCACAAAATGGTTCCACGAATAGGGGGCTAAACCCCCTCGTAGCTGCACAACGGGCCTCCTTGGCCTATGTGTGTTCTTCCCATCTCTGGGAAGGCTACGGTCTTACCTACCTACCTACATCCGAGGCGACCTCTCTGATTGCGTTCTGACAACGACTCCATTGTTGTTCTATGGTTTCTATAGATTGCATCGGGACTTGAGAGAACTTGAGGAAAAATTGATCGGCGAAGGTCCTGGCGGTCTCCTGCGGTTGCAACCTTCCGATGTTAAATTTTGGTGTTCTTACTCGACTCCGTTGATTCCGGGAAATTCGCATCCGTACCTTGGCTGCAACGAGGCAATAATCCTAATCGATATTGGCTCCTCGAAAGGTTCGGACAATTTGATTGATTGTCGATTGATCGATAGACCGCTTGATCCCCTTATGGATGTTGAGCTGTGGAAATCGTATACTTGCTACCATGAGATTATGTCCTACCATAAAGTCCACTAGTCTTAGTCCGTTTTCTGACATTGTGTTGTGTAGGCTATACTTTCCTATGACTCGTTCAAAAATTGCTTGGCTACCCAGCTTCGCATTGAAATCTCCTAGAACGATTTTGGTGTTATAGCTGGGACATTGGGCATATGTTCTGCCTAGGGAATCGTAGAAGTCGTCTTTATGTCGGTCATCTTTCTCCTCTGTGGGGGCGTGGACACATGTTAAGCTTATATTGCAGAGATTGGGCTTGATGCGGATAGTTATGAGGCGTTCGCTTACATGGTTCATTACCTGGCGGGTGCCAGTAGGTATAACCATCCAAGGAGGCCGCGCGGAGGCTGTATGTCAACTTGGATTGAGCAGGGACAGAGATCGAAGCTGAAGTTTGCCATGTTAAACGCGATCAATTTCTTTGGTCCGAGCCAATGCCCTCCAAAAAAATCAGTCAAGAGATTGCATAAAATCCTACGTGGCAGATCTGGCCTTAAAGTCATTAGAATGCCGTTGGGCTATCCTGTAGCCCTCATATCTATACTTTAGGTATCAGTTCCCAGGTACTGGATAAAACAGTTTTAGAAATGTTCCTCGCACCGCTCGTGCTTTTACCGATCGCGTCTCCCTTAAGCTCTCCAAAACACCTCAATCCTCCACGCTATTAATAGAAAAGCAGTGGAGCCTTTGCAAACAAGCCCAGAAAAGCTCTGCATCCGAAGTTTTGGGTTTCAAGGCTCCACCACGAAGAAATACCTGGTTCGATGACGAGTGCAGGAGGATTCATACAGCGAAGCAGGATGCATATAAGGCCTCGCTGCATAAAAGAGCAAGAGCAGCTCGTGAGCTCTACGAGTTAAAAAGAAGGGAGGAGCATAAGCTTCCCAGAAGAAAGAGCACGAGAAGCGCGCGATTGAGGATTTGGAGAGGTGTTACTGCAGGCGTGACGTCCGAAAGTTTTATCAACAGATAAAGCGAATATGCCAAGGTTATAAAGCCAGAACGGAAGCCTGCAGGGATGAGAACGGACACCTAGTAGTAGAACCGCAGTCGATGCTGAGAATATGGAAAAACCACTTCTGCAGACTGTATAACGGCGATGTTAGCCAATATAGCGCTGTCAGGCAGAATGATCCATTTCTAATCGACGGAGACGCAGAGAATTCTGTCCCCCTGACCTCGACGAAGTTAAGATTGCCTTATCGAAGCTCAAGTCGAATAAAGCTGCTGGCGCAGACGGACTGTCTGCTGCGCTCTTCAAGGCAGCTGGGGATGACCTGGTTATGAGCATGTACCAGCTCATCTGAAAGATATGGTCAGAGGAAAGCATGCCCGAGGAATGAAGTCTCAGCATCGTATGCCCGATCCATAAGAAAGGAGACCCTCTGACTGCGCCAACTACAGAGCAATAAGCCTCCTTAACACCGCCTACAAAATTTTCTCTGCCGTTTTGTGTGAACACCTGAAGCCTTTTGTGAATAAGCTGATAGGTCCTTATCAGTGCGGATTCAGTCCAGGGAAGTTCACACTACGGCAGATCCTTGAAAAAACCAATGAATTTCAAGTCGAAACTCACCACCTATTTGTCGACTTCAAAGCCGCATACGACAGCGTAATTAGAGACGAGCTATACAACGCTATGTCTACCCTTGCCATACCTGTTAAACTCATCAGACTATGCAGGATGACTTTGGAGAATGCTCGCTGCTCCATCCGAATCGGTGAACACCTTACCGATAGTTTTGATATCAAAACAGGATTTAAGCAGGGCGATGCGCTGTAATGTGATTTCTTCAACATCATATTAGGAACGATTGTGCGAAAATCACTGGCCAATACAAGAGGCACAATCTATTTCAAATCCTCGCAACTCCTTGCATACGCCGACGATATTGACATAATAGGTAGATCACAGCGAGATGTCAATGAGGCGTTTGCGAGTATCGAGATGGAGGCGGCGAAAATTGGTTTGGCGGTAAACGAGGGCAAAACTAAATATATGCTGTCATCAAAATAGGACGCTCAACACCGACGTCTCGGCCAGAACGTTTGTATAGGCAGATATAAGTTCGAGGTAGTTAAGGACTTCGTCTACCTTGGCTCCGCAGTGACCTGGAACAACGACATCAGTTCCGAAATCAAACGCAGAATCACTCTTGCCAATCGCTGTTTCTTTGGGCTCAGGAGGCAACTGAGTAATAAAGCCCTCTCCCGAACGACAAAGTTGACTCTATATAAGACCCTTATCATCCCGTTCCTGTTGTACGGCGCAGAGGCATGGACACTATCAAAGGCGGATGAGGAGGCCCTTGGTCGGTTCGAGAGAAAGATTTTGCGCGTGATTTTTGGGCCTATAAACGCAGACGGGGGATGGAGGAGAAGATTCAACCACGAACTTTACGGGCTGTACAGCGACATGAGCCTAGTCAGGCGTCTACGGATTCAACGCCTAAGATGGCTGGGCCATGTAGAGCGAATGGACACCACAGCTCCAGCCCGGAGAGTCTTTGAATCCAACCCCGAGGGGCGAAGAAGCAGAGGACGGCCGCCCTTAAGATGGCGCACACAGGTGGAAGGGGACCTCAGCCGACTGGGTGTGCGGCAATGGAAAAGGCCATGTTGGTTGAGGCCCAGGTTCACCCCGAACTGTAGCGCCCACTAAGAAGAAGAGGAAGAAGAAATGTTCCTCAGCTATGAACTAATGTAAATAAACTCGTGTCAGACCAGTTGCTTCGCATCTATTTATATGATTCCGATGACCTATTCTAAGCAAATAAAGTGCGATTTACCTTAATAGGAAAGGCCATTTTGTAGGACATCCGTTTCAGTATCTCATTAGGCCATAAAAGCACACTAATGATCGTAGCAAGTTTATAATTTGCCTCTAAACTGTTTAGTTTACCGCGACGCTGAACCTGTTCTATTACCATTTATATGGGTTCATCTGTAAGCGTGTGACCGTTAAATAGCTATTAAATGAATATTTCTAACTTATTGCCTATATTTTACTCCTAATTTCGCATAAGTTCCGATCTTCCTTCATCAGTTTTTGATTTTTCCAAACGTGTCTATGTAGCTATAGAAGGCAATGTTGCTCTAACCAAGTAGGTCGTATCAGTTCTCCGCCACACAATGGACCAGTGTCGAGCAAATATTTATTTTCTGTTTATGGTAACATTCCAAAATGTTGTTACAGTTGTGCCATAGGGTGACAAACATTCCCGATAAATGGATCGACACCATCCAATAAGTGTACCTGGCTCATTCGCTCACTGGTTCGTTTGGTAATTGGTTAATTGCCTAATTGGATCGCATCGACTCAGTAGCAGTTAATCCCAAACGAAAATGTTTATTTACAATATTCGTATGAAAGGAAACCGAGTCCCTAGCTCATACTCCAGCCACCATTTAGCCCGTTCACATTGGAACAAAAACATTTGTAACACCTTTGCAAAGCCGTTCCGGCCGCAAAGCTGAGATTCCATAACAGGATTTCCAGTTGCATCCCATAGAATTGGATATTCGTAATCTTGTTTCGCTCAGTGACAAAACAATCAAACAATACAGCTGAAGACGATATCAGTATGCCTAAAGATATCTAATCAGCGAGCATGTATTCGGACTCATTCTAATCTCACTGCCGAACTAACAGGATTAAGGATTAAAGGACACTGTACGGGTATAATCCATACCGCCAGTCGAATGATACAATATGAAAGAGGAAAAGGGTTCTGCAGGATATGGCAAAAGGATGCACAAATATGCGTGTAATCATAAAGAGGTGTCTGAGTTATTGTTTTTCTTAAAAGATTCCAAAGGATCCCACATAACTGCCATAAATCATCGAAATTGTGCATGAGCAGTAGACGGGGTTTGAGGAAGACTCTATTCAAGCGTGGTTGAATGAGAAAGTGGGCTGGAGCGAAAGGATAAAATTCATATCTAATAATTTGATGTGAATAGTCTCCCATGGAGTACGAAGAAAGAGTTGAGGTTTGGTCCTGCCCTGCATAGAATTAACCTTTTCGTCCTCTGATTTGACCAGAAACAACATGAGGTGACATGTATGGTTTTTAAGGATGCACCAGCACGTGTATACGTGTGGGTATGCTGTTTAAAAACTAATTCACTATTATTGAGGTTTTACGGTCCTTTGGTCGGTCGTCCTTTGCCTCATTCGTTTGGCCATTTTTGGGTTCCAGCTAACGAAACGAGATTAACTGGAAATTATACGGTGGGTTCTATTATTGCATAGGAGGCGTTGACGAATTTTAATTAATACGATACGTATACCAGGTTCGGGACAGAGAAACAGAGGAGGATTTTCTGGCTGGGCCTGAGCAGGGTGCTTAGGGAGTCAATTCCCTGAGTCTTCCAAGGAAATAAGTTTTGTTGTTTTTTTTTTGCACAATGCTGTATTATTATTTTAAAAAATTGTATTGTAAGAATTTTTGTATCTAATTAGTACATTGATTTTGGATTGGATTGGATTTGAGAAAATAAGTTTTTTTGTTAGTCACTTCTTCCTTCGAAATAAACGATGGAGACTTCTGCTATCTGTAGGAGTACTCAGACGCAAATACTGGCTCATTGTACTCCAAAGAGAGAAAAGATAATTAATACGGATTTAATTGCTGCGCACCTCCTTCTTCGCAGCCTCCCAGCTCAAGGATATCGAGGAGTCTAGGGATAAACATAAAACACGAGCCTTTTACAAGAAAGCCAAAGGCCTTGCAGGAGGCTTCAAAAAGGGGACCCAGGCTCTTCGCAACTGCGAGGGTAATCTTGTCACCGACCCGCAGGGAATAGTGGATGTATTTAAGCAGCATTTCCAGCAGCTGCTTAACGAGCATGACCAAGAGAGAGTATTAGGGACCGAGGAAATCCTCCACCCAGCACCGAAGAAGTCGGCACAGCTATTCAGAAGCTGAAGAACAACAAGGTCGCAGGCTCTGATGGTTTTACCGATCGCGTCTCCCTTAAGCTCTCCAATACACCTCAATCCTCCACGCTATCAATAGAACAGCAGTGGAGCCTTTGCAAACAAGCCCTGAAAAGCTCTGCATCCGAAGTTTTGGGTTTCAAGGCTCCACTACGAAGAAACATCTGGTTCGATGTCGTCATCGAACCTGCACTCGTGTGCAGGAGGACTCACACAGCGAAGCAGGATGCATATAAGGCCTCGCTGCATAAAAGAACAAGAGCAGCTCACCACTGACGTCTTGGCCAGAACGTTTGTGTTGGCAGATATAAGTTCGACGTAGTTAAGGACTTCGTCTACCTTGGCTCCGTAGTGACCTGGAACAACGACATCAGTTCCGAAATCAAACGCAAAATCACTCTTGCCAATCGCTGTTTCTTTGGGCTCAGGAGGCAATTGAGTAATAGAGCCCTCTCCCGAACGACAAAGTGGACTCTATATAAGACCCTTATCATCCCGGTCCTGTTGTAAGGCGCAGAAGCTTTGACTCTATCAAAAGCGGATGAGGGGGCCCTTGGTCAGTTCGAAAGAAAGATTTTGCGCGTGATTTTCAGGCCTATAAACGCAGACGGGGGATGGAGGGAAAGATTCAACCGCGAACTTTACGGGCTGTACAGCGACATGAGTCTAGTGAGGAGTCTACGGATTCAACGCTAAGCCATGTAGAGCGAATGGACACCACAGCTCCAGCCCGGAGAGCCTTTGAATCCAACCCTTTGAAGAAGCAGAGGACGGCCGCACTTAAGATGGCGCACACAGGTGGAAGGGGACCTCAGCGAACTGGGTGTGCTGCAATGGAAAAGGCTAGCAAAGATCGTGCTAGATGGAGGGGCATGTTGGTTGAGGCCCAGGTTCACCCCGAACTATAGCACCCGCTAAGAAGAAGAAGATTCGTGTTAAAACTATATACACGTTCTATTGCGTGTCTTGAATAAAAACTCTAATGACCCCTTAAGTGTGTTGCAGCGACACACTTATTAATAATTAACACACTTTGGGTATTGATTGTCCCAAACAAAAGGGAAATTTGCCGACTGTATGCAATCTTGCCGGAAAGTAATTTGCGAATCGGATCCATAGCATAATGGTTAACTCACTGGACTCTCAACCCACTGATCGGAGTTCAAAGCAAGGA
Organism: Eumerus sabulonum; assembly: GCA_951905685.1. Classification (NCBI taxonomy): domain Eukaryota; kingdom Metazoa; phylum Arthropoda; class Insecta; order Diptera; family Syrphidae; genus Eumerus; species Eumerus sabulonum. Next base: position 238,929,711 of record OX645060.1, read on the forward strand.
CACTCAACCTCTCCTTTCCCATTCTACATTGGTCCCAAGATTCCTGTAATCACTGGGTTGGAAATCCAGTCTGTCAAGCATTACACCATGGGTTCGGATTGCATTTAGTTGGGAATTTCCTTTTTGTGTGAGAAATTGCCCTTTTAGTGTGTTTTCATTAAACACACTTAAAATTGCACTTAAAATGACTGTGTTGCAGTAACGCACTTACTATTTGCAGTGAAGGGATCTACAGTTTAATGCCGATTCCGAACGTCATGAACGGCCATGGCGCAATTCAAAATTTGATCTCAAGTCCACATTTATTCTTAGAAACCCGTCCTCTTCCATTGCCTTTGTATTTTGCGTATTCGCTTACACACTTTATATACATATAAAGACTGTATGCTTCCTAATGTCCCTTTCGCGTGACTCAAGTTTCAAAACCGCTCGATTACGAACCAAATGACATTGTCTTATGAATCCCTCTAGCTGAATAGTAATACGTGACACTTCCAATGTCTACACGCTTCAGCGAATAGTTCATTTGCCCAAAATGGCAGTCAATTAAAGTTGTCAAGACTTCCGCTACGTGTGAAATTTCTAATGTTGCCCACCGCTGTGCGTCGTCATCGTTTGTCTGACATAAAAACCCATTCCACCCCATTCGGCAAACTGCCAATTAGGTACGAAACAAGTCACCTAATCAGAATACCTGTGCGATAGTATCGCTCACTCTATCGCGTTTAGGCCAGGTATGGAAACCATCGTCAGACGGTCTATCTATCTGACTGCCTGTCTCCAAGACTAATGAACACAATCAAAGTCATCGTTTTGCATAATTAATTTAAAATAAATTGACAACAAAGCTGAATGGATTGTCAAAAGCATAATGAAACTACTAATTACCTAAGTCAGCGGGAGATTTCCGCCGCGCTAGCCAAAGCCAAGAGAATGGTGGCTAGGCTAGACTGGCGATTTGTTTTTCAATTCGAAAGCTGCTGGAACTGCAGAACTCGTATCAATATGCGATGTTATCAAGCGATCTTATCTCAAACTGCATTAATAGCCTATTAGACCACAAAAGCAGATGTTAGCCTTCTAGCTGACAACGGACTATCATAATTACTGCCGCTAAAGTGTTACCCGTCCGGCATTCATGAATATTTACCGCGTCGTCGTCGCTGGAAGATGGTCGGAGTGGCATAATGAGCCACGATAGCCATGCATATTAGCGCCGATGTTTATACCGTCCGTGCGTTTGGTGCCGTTTGATCAAACTTCGACATCAGGGAGAGGAATAGGTAATTAAAAAGCAATAACCTGTCGCACACCATACCGTAAAGCACCACTGGTATTCAATCAATCAGTCGCGCATGTACGGATATCGCGACAGCGAGTGGGTAGCTTACATAGTGGGCAGATCGGGAGTGAATTGAGATTGTTTTCTAATTGTCATTCGTGATACATGCTTTGGACAGATCAGATATCGCACTGAAGTTATCTCAGTATGGCCGACTTCCGTCTTCGATGATTAGAGAGCTCGCGTATAGCTCCAATGAACCAGAGAGTCGATTTAGGTGCGGTGTGTAGGGTTCGGTTCTGCTCTTCGCTGGAAGGAAGCCAATGGTTTACGCAAGTGATCGATGTATCTATTGTACGTATATAGACATATTCTACACACGTATCGGGGCTAATTAAGCATCTGACTTATTTACATCCGATTTGCAAGTGAACTTTATACGAAAATCATCGTCTATCGGCACGATACAATCAGCGATCCAGTGTTGAGCGACACATAGAGATACAAAACTAGATACGTTGCGTGTGCAAAGACTGTCGGCCAACGCGGCGCGGCGTAAGTAATTAACAGTATGGAGGGTGCTTTCATTTGGAAGTCGAGTTACTTGGTGGAACATGGAACATGGTGCAGGGAAACGCCATAAAACAACAGATGGTGATGTAAATTGACCGTAATGGGAAGTTATTGTTGGCCGCCGCAACTATTGTAAAACACTGCGGCTGAGAACGCGCGCGCAGGTAATTAAGCGAATACCAAGTCGGGGGGCTGGTTTAATATCCAGCCGTAGCTGATGGCTTTATGAGGTGCTATCATGATAAGCTGGCCATAATAAAAGTTGTAGAACTTGGCTTAATTCAAATGGCGTTTGGCGCTTGTTGCATGGCGTTGTTTTCTTCCTCGAGTTTGCTCGACCATCAGTGAGGCTCAACGGGAGTTGGAAGTAGACAAATTGGTTATACCTTCGCATCCATTGTACACATAAGTGATGGAGAGTGATTGAGGGAGAAAATGACCCAGACGGATAGATGGCATGAAGCTACATATGTACATACGTGATGATAATTCAATGAAGTCATTATGGACAAAAATTGCTTTATTATGGCGGAAAGGCAATAATGCAATTAAATGGAAGTAGCACTGGTGCCAATAAAATGTACGTACAACGTGCGAAATCCATTGTAACGAATATACATAGATATGTAGTTCAAATGTAATTATTTCAGCTGGTATCTGCACGATTGCTGAACCTTGGTAGACCTTGGTACTGAACAACTGTCCCTAGACCGTTTGCCTTGCCCACAGCAAGCTGTGAGAAGAACACATAAAGACCTGTCCTTATCATAACGTGGTAGTTCCACGATGCTGTGAATTAAGTAGCAGAATACCATGCAGTAGTACAAATCATCACGTTGTATCTTCTGAGAAACCATGAATGTGGAATAAGCTCTGATTCTTCACGATGAGCGAACCGAAGGGCATAGGGTCTGCCTCATCATAGGTTACTTACTTACTTACTTACTTAGGTGGCGCTAGAGTCGATGGTGAACCTGGGCCTCACCAAACAAGCGTCTCCAGCTAGCACGGTCCTTGGCCAGCTGTTCCCAGCGCCGCACCTCCATTTGGTAGAGGTCCTCTTCCACCTGCGTGCACCACCGATGATGCGGCCCTCCTCTGCCGCGCGTTCCTTCCGGAGTGGATACGAAGACTCTTCGGGTCGGAGCTGTATTTTCCATGCGCTCTACATGGCCTAGCCACCTTAGAGGCTGTTTCCGTAGACGTCGTACCAGGCCGATGTCGCTGTACAACCCGTACAGTTCTTCGTTATATCTTCTCCTCCATACACCGTTTGAACAAACGGGACCGAAGATAGTGCGCAGAATTTTCCTCTCAAAACGACCATGGGCATCTTCATCCGTTTTTCTTAAGGTCCAAGCCTCTGCGCCGTAAAGGAGGACTGGGATGATTAAGGTCTTATATAGTGTCACCTTGGTTTTCCGAGAGAGGGCTCTACTTCTCAGTTGCCTCTTGAGCCCAAAGGAACAGCGGTTGGCAAGAGTGATTCTGCGTTTTATCTCAGCGCTGGTGTTGTTGTCGCTGGTAATCAGTGAGCCAAGGTAGACGAATTCCTTGACCACTTCAAAGTTATATCCGCCCATGGTGACGTTCTGGTAATACGTTTGGTATTACCCTCATTAATCTTAAGACACATTTAAGCCGCTTCTACCTATATACATGCTTACAAAGGCCTCATTGACTTCTCGGTGTGCCCGTCCAATCACGTCAATGTCGTCGGCGTACGCAAGCACTCTTGCGCGATCTTTTCAAGCACGATGTTGAAAAAGTTGCATGACAGCGCGTCACCTTATCGAAATCCTTTTTTACCATCAAAGGTCTCGGTTTGTTCATTATTGACCTTAATGGAGCAGCGAGAGTTCTCTATTGTCATCCTGCACAGTCGGATGAGTTTTGCAGGGATGTTAAAACTAGACATGGCTTTGTATAGCTCATCTCTATACACGCCGTCATATGCAGCCTTGAAATCGACGAAAAGTTGCTGAGTGGCGATTTATTATTCCTGGGTCTTCTCCAAGGTCTGCCGTAGCGTAAATATTTGGTCTATTCTGGATCTACGTGGCCTGATACCACACTGATAAGAGCCGATCAGATTATCCACAAACGGTTTCAGGCGTTCACACAATACGGCAGAGAAGGTCTTATATGCGATGTTAAGGAGACTTATTCCGCTATAGTTGGCGCAGTTATAGGGGTCTCCTTTCTTATGGACCGGGCAAACGATGCTGAGATTAGATTCGTCGGGCATGTTTTCCTCCGACCATACCTTGCAATTGGGATGGTGCATGCACCTTACGAGCTCATCTCCAGCCGCCTAGGTAGCTCAGCAGACAGGCCGTCTGCGCCCGCGGCTTTATTAGACTTAAGTCTCGATATCGCTATTTTGACTTCGTCCAGGTCGGGTTGGCGAAATTCTCTTAAATGGTCGTCCATTACGAACGGATCGTTCTGCCTGACAGCGGTGTCTTGTCTGCCATCGCCGTTATACAGTCTGTCGAAGTGGTCTTACCAAATCCTCAGCTTGAACTGTGGCTCTACTACCAGTTCACCATTTTCATCCCTGCAGGCCACCGCTCTGGCTTTGTAGCTATGGCATGTTCGTTTTACCTTATTATAAAACTTACGGGCGTCATTCCTGCGGAAGCATCTCTCCATCTCCTCGATCTCACGCTTTCCGTGCCCCTCTTCTTTCTTCTGAAAAGCGTGTGTTCCTCCCTTCTCTTTTGCTCATAGATTTCGCGAGCAGCTCTCGTCCGTCATTGCAGCATGGCTTTATATGTCTCTTGTTTTGCCTCATGGGCTTGTTCGCATTGTTCATCGAACCAGGGGTTTCTAGGTGGTGGCAGTTTGCAACCCAGCACCTCTGAGGCAACGTCTCTGATGGCACTCTGGCAACGCGCCCATTCCTGCTCTATTGTTTTTTGCTGCTGTGGGCGGATTTTGAGAGAGCTTGGAGGAGACACGATCGGCAAAGCTTCTGGCAGTCTCTTGCGATCGCAGCTTTCCGACGTCAAACTTACGTTGTCTTACTCGACTCCTAAGCATTCTTCATATCCTCATTCGTACCTTGGCTACAACAAGGTAGTGGTCCGAGCCGATGTTGGCTCCTCGAAAGGTTCGTACGTCGAGAATACTGCAGGAGTGTCTGACGTCGATCGCAATGTGAACAATCTGGCTGGTGGTCGACTGATCAAAAGACCGTCAGGTACCCTTGTGAATGTTGAGATGGGGGAATCGTGTGCTTGCTATATGGAGGTTACGCCCCGTTGAGAAATCGATTGGCCTAAGTCCGTTGTCCGATGTGGTGTTATAGATGCTATGCTTTCCTATGATCTACTCAAATATGTCCTCTTTGCCCAGTTTTGAATTAAAATCTCCTTGGACTATTTTTGTGTCGTAGCTTGGGCATTAGGCATAGGTTCTGTCTAGGAGATGATAAAATTCTTCTTTGAGTCTATCGTCCTTTTCTTCTGTTGGGGCGTGAGCGCATATTAAGCTAATGGTTCCAAATTTAGCTTGGTGCGGATTGTTATGAGGCGTTCGCTTATATCCCGGAAGCTTAAGACTTTTTGTCGGAGTCTTCCTCGAATAACGAATACGCATCCGAATAGGCGCTGTTTGTTCTCCTTGTAGCAGTTCCCGTAGTAGATGTCGCAGTTTTTCATCCGTCTTTTGCCTGGTCCATCCCATCGCACTTCTTGGAGTGCGGTTATATCTGCTTTATAGCAGTTGAGGGTTTGGTTCAATTTATCGCCTGCACCTGGTCTGTTAAGGGACCTCACATTACAGGTGTAGACACTTATGTCCGTTAGTCGTTTGCAGGGGTCGTCAGCTTTCTATCCGTCCATATCCGAGGCTTTTGATTGCTTCTGAACAAGTAGGTTTGTACGTGATAGGGATGTTACCCCCTAAGCACAACCCCCAACCTGGAGGGCCAGGTTCCTCTTTCCCCAGGAACAAGGGGTTGGGTCGCTGCACACATTGGTTCACTACCTGTCAGGTGTTAGGGTAGCTATCCAGGCGGGGCCGCGCGGAGGCTGTGTGTCAACTGTGATTGAGCAGGGACAGAGATCGAAGCTGGCGTTTGCCGTGTTAAACGCGATCAACTTCTTTGCTCTGTTTGCTCGCTCCCTCCCTCCATCCCTCCCTCATCATTGGTTAGGTTAGGTAAAAGTGGTTGGCATAAGCCACACGTAGGTCGAAGTCGGCCCATTGTGATGCCACATGGATCCTATTACCTTGATCCGCTACGTGAGAACCACCCGGTGCTTCTGATGAAGCGATGGAGGTCTGCTAGCTCACTTAGATTTTCATAGAAGGGCGCGCCGAGGTAGATCCTCCTGCGATCCGCAAAGATGGTCATGAGCAGAGAAGGGAAGGTATCGATTCCTCTTCCTCCTCGTCCATGCAGCCGAGGCAGATGTCATTCGAGGGTAGCCACTACCTCGAGGTAGTGGTTGCCAGTAGGTCCCTGGTTCATCCTAGGTTTAGCTCAGGCCAGATTTGTTTAGTGATAAAGCCGATATTACTTTCATTCCATTGGAGGTTGGTCGCCTCTATGGTTCGAAGCTTTATCGTGTGCTTTACCGTGCTTTTTGGTGTTTCAGCGGATATTACATTGATCCTAAGCCATGCAAGGGCCTCCGTTATCGCTGTTATTTCTGGTTGATACACACTGCAGTGATTTAGGAGTCTGAAGGATAGGTTGGGGTTAACTTCCTTGCAGAAGACTCCATTACCTACGCCCGTCTCCATCTTGGAGCTATCGGTGTAGAGGGAAATTGAGTCCTTCGGTGTGACTTTATATTTATTTGTAAACAGTACTAGGTTAGTTTACTTAGGATTGACCCTAATCACCCTAATGCACCCTGCATTAGGTCGCTTAGATCGCTGGGAAGTTTTCCTGTAACGGTATTAGCAATGTTATCTGCATAGGCGGTCACAGCCTACCCTTCCTATTCTAGCAACAGTAGTAGTTCAGTGACCACCACGTTCCACAGGAAAGGGGAGAGTACTCCACCCTGTGGTGTACCTCTGCTAACTATTCTAGTTGAGATGGCACCAGCGAAGTTGGCGTTGAGGACTCTTTGCGTTCGCAGTTGTTGTACCAGTTCTATCACTGATCCCGTAACTTTGGTGACGGCCCATGGTTCAACATTGTTAAAGGCGCCCCTAATATCGAGGAAGGCCACTCGAGTATAATCCAGTGACCTTTCTGTTTTGTTCCAGTGATCTTTCTATGTTCCAGTGACCTTCCTATTCTGCTGACCAGTGAGTGGGGTGCTGTTTCCACCGATTTGCCTTTGTTGTAGGAATGTTGGTTTTCCGATTGCCTTCCTGAGATACAGCTGTAACGTATATGTGCCTCTACAATCTTCTCTAGGGTTTTAAATAGAAAAGAAGTAAGGCTAACTGAAGTCATTTGCATACGTCTGAAGGAACAAAGCCGAGCTTCTCTCAATCACCCATGTTGTGTGTGATTTTGTTTTCCCATAGGTGAAAGGGACCTACAGTTTATTGCCTGTTCCGAACGGCGAAATTCGAAAAGCTTTTCTTAACAATTATACTACAGGGGGTATAGTATAGTATAGCCAGCAACGATCCCTGTTTAAATGCCCGGGTCAAGTTGAAATACAGCCTCCTCGCGGCGCCCTCTGGATAGCCTCTACAACAACCGTTGAGAGGTGGACAAATGTATGCACCTATCGCCCTATGCAAGAGGGCTCTACAATACGCCGACCCGACTGGCGGTCGTGGGTGTGCCAACAACTCGGCCATCTAAAAAAAAGACAAGCTATGAAAGAGCAGAGCACCGTGGCGCAGTGGGTAGTGTGTTGGCCTCTGACGCCGATGACACGGGATCGAATCCCGACGCAGCCATGTCATCGAACGTGTTTTCACGGTGTTTCTTCTGACAAAACCCCCTGTAGTAAAATTGTCATGAAAGGCTTCTCGGATTTCGGCGTTCGGAACCGGCAATAAATTTTAGGTTCCTTTCACCTGGGAAAATTAAATCACACACAAATGGGAAAATGAAATAGCAACATGGGTGATTGAGAGAAGCTGGGCTCAGGTTCTTCACGGACTGTAACGCCAACATACATACATACATCTTGAGATCCTTTCTCGATATTGAGGGCGCCTTATGCAATGTTGAACAATGTTGAATGTGAATGCTTCCACAATGCCACGGCGTTCTCGCCGTCGATATCATCCGATAACGATGATGTCGATATCATCCGCGTATCCTAGCAGCTGGATGGACTTGTAAAAGATAGTGCCTTCCCTATTGACGCCAGCCCGTCGCACTATCTGCTCCAGCACCAGGTTGAAGAAGTTACATGACAACGCATCTCCTTGCCGAAATCCGGTGCATGTTTCGAATGGTTCCGAGGTCCTAGAACCGAGTTGCACGGTGCATCGCGTGTTTTTAGCGTGGCGCGACACAACTGGATCAGTTTTACCGGGATCCCGAATTCGGCCATCGCCCCAAACAGTTCTTCACGATAAATGCTGTCGTATGCGGCTTTGAAATCGATGAAAAGATGGTGTGTATCGATTCGAAACTCGATGGTCTTTTCCAGGATTTGTCGAAGTGTGAAAATTTGGTCTATTGTTGATTTGCCGGGCCGGAAGCCGCACTGGTAGCTGCCGATTAGTGCGGTGCAAAATGGTTTTAGTCGTTCACACAATACGCTGGACAGGATCTAGTATGCGACATTGAGCAGGGATATACCTCTATAGTTCTTGCAAGAGGTGGGATCGCCTTTTTTGTGGATGGGGCATATAGAGCTGGTATTCCAGTCGTCGGGCATGCTTGAAACTTCCCAAATTCTGCAGATGATCTGGTGCATGCTCCCTACCAGAACATCGCCGCCAGCCTTGAAGAGCTCTGATGGCAAGCCATCTGAGCCTGCGGCCTTGTTGTTCTTCAGCTTCTGAATAGCTGTGCCGACTTCTTCGATGCTGGGTGGGAGAACTACTTCAGCGGCTGGAGTTGGGATTTCCTCGGTCCCTAATACTCTCTCTTGGTCATGCTCGTTAAGCAGCTGCTGGAAGTGCTGCTTAAATACATCCACTATTCCCTGCGGGTCGGTGACAAGAATACCCTCGCAGTTTCGAAGAGCCAGGGGGCCCTTTTTGAAGCCTCCTGCAAGGCCTTTGGCTTTCTTGTAAAAGGCTCTTATCTTATGTTTATCCCTAGAATCCTCGATTTCCTTGAGCTGGGAGGCTGCGAAGATTCTTTTCTTTTGTCGCAGTAGTTTATTCTCCTCCCTTCTTCTGGCTCGGTACTCTTCTTGCGCTGCCTTGGTTTTCCTCTGCAGCGCCTTTTGGTACGCCTCGTCGGTTGCTGCCTTTTTCTGCTCACACTCGCCATCATACCACGGGTTTCTTGTCGGGGGTGGTAGGTATCCTAAGGTGGTTTCGGCTACTTCCTGAATGGCTGAGCGGCAATGCAGCCACATATTATTGGCATTTGTGTTCGACGTAGGCATACCGTAGAGCCTTTCGCTCAGTTGCTCCCTGTAGACTCTGGCAACCTCCGGTGTGCTCAGGCGCCCAATGTCGAACCTCCCCCTGATGGGCTGGTGCAGCTTCCTGACATTGGACAGTCGAGCTCTGAATCTTGCTGCTACGAGGAAGTGGTCAGAGTCGACATTTGCCCCTCTGAATGTTCGCACATCCAGGATGTTTGACGAGTGCCTTGCATCAATGAGCACATGGTCGAATTGGTTCACGGTTCGACCGTCCGGAGATCGCCAGGTTGCTTTGTGGATTCGCTTGCGAGGGAATCTTGTGCTACTTATCACCGCATTACGAGCTGTCGCAAAGTCAGCGAGTCGGAAGCCGTTTTCTGTTGTTGTTCGTGGAGGCTGTGCTTTCCGATCACTCCGCCAAGGGTGTTCTCCTTACCGATTTTGGCGTTGAAGTCCCCGAGCACGATTTTTACATCGCACTCCGCGCAAGCTCCGTAGGCGTTGTCCAGGAGGTCATAGAAGTCCTCCTTGATAGGGTCTTCAGCCTCGTCGGTATGGGCGTTGTTATAAAATCTGCCTCTGATGGGGATCACAGCCAGGCGATTACTTATAGGTTTAAAGTCGATGACCTTCGACTTTAACCGCTTTCCCACGACAAATCCGCATCCCAGTAAGTGCAACCTTTTGTGACAGCTATAATAAATGTCGCAATTTTTCTTCCTAATCATACCGTTTCCTATCCAGCGTATTTCCTGGACCGCAGTATGTTTCTTAGCCATTACAATTGAGACAACTGGGCTGAAAGGATTTGTATCCCCTCGCTTCCTCGTCTTATCTTATAATGCCACCAGCCATCCTTCTACATTCACGAATGATTTTAGCAATTGGACATTAGGTGCTCATCACCTTAGTTATGAGTGAAGATTAAGTTGTCTTCCTACCGTGGACAAAGGATCATGTTAAGGTGTTCCCAAAATAATTGTTTCCAAATAGAGTCAATTCTCGTGAAATTCAATTCTCCAAGTACATAGTACTCCTTATAGCACTGTTGCCGTAACAAAAGTTTCCCTGAAATTCGTTTCGATTCGAAGGAGTATCTCTTCGATTAATCAGCTGCTTATATGTTTTGACAGTTACCTTTTGTCAACAGCAACAACAGCCACCCCCGATCATTAACCTTATCGATTAAGGAGCTAACAGAGAGCTCGTTTAATGAACACATAGAAGGATACCACAGCATGAGTTGCTAACCCGAACAAGATCTGATCATCGTTCCATGCACAACAGGTTGAACACCCTCCATACACACATGGGATCACACAACAATGATAGCCGTTGAATTCGGATGAGGAATTAATTCCCAGAATGAGTTGACAAGCCTTACGAATGTTCACAATAACAAAAGGACATGCATTTCTCGCATCAAGGATGTCATAGAAAAACAAAATGTAAAGATACATACATCCATCCATACCTACTTGGCGGAGAAGAGAAATAAGCATTGTCTCTACGGATTGTGTCATGTACTTAGATAGAGATAAGACAACAAACAATGAACAATGGGACACCTAGACCATTTCGTACTGCATATGGTCGGGTCAACATTCCGTGTTACCTGCGTTAGCTGCTGGCTCCCGGTTCCATGAAGTGGAACAGACGCGTTTGATTGTTGTGACAATTATCCACTTCACTCTGCGGATAATTGTTTCTTTTTTTTTTTAATTCTTTGGAAGCCAGAGTTGAATCAATTAATTGGATGACTGTAATTTGGACTGTATCAGCACCTGTTAGAGCTGTTAGTGTAGCCGGTTGACAAGAACTTCCTGCTTTTGTAGAGGAACTGCTATGTAGATTGGCATCACTTCAGACGGCTACTGTCTGGACGTCTCAAGAGGGAGTTTCGCCAGAGGTGGACCAATCCAGGAGTGGTGATGTAAATATGATTACTTTTCAATTAGGTTGCTTGTGGGATGCGTAGCGATAGGTTTGTTGATTCAGTAGCTCTGTCGATTGGATGTGTTATTGTTTGTTTTTTGAATGGGGGAAATGGGAAGATGCTCGACGGCAAATTGGTCGTGTAATTGGTTGAAAGGCTGTTGAGACAGTGTGGAATAAATGAAGCATTGATTACATAGGTTTTAAAAGGCTCCGGTGATTGAAGAATTAAAACGTAATGGGTAATGACATTTTTGATTTTTCATAAATTCAAGGGCTTACAAGGGGGCCCAAAAATAAGGAATGGAGAATGAGTCCTATAGTGTATGAACTAACTCTGCACTTGCAACGAAACACTAATTAATATTTAACACACTTTGAAGCATTAGCCAGTACATTCCAAGCATTATGTACTGGCTTTACACAGCAGTCATAAGGCCTATCCTCCTGTATGGCGTCGTAGTCTGGTGGACTGCTCTGGACAAATCAGTCAATCGAAACCTTCTGGGGAAGGTACAAAGATCGGCCAGCTTATATATAAGCGGAGCGGTCAGATAAGCCCCCACGGAGGCCTTAAATGTTCTACTACATCTTTCACCATTAAACCTTTTCAGCAAGCAAGTTGCTGCATGTGCGGCCCTAAGGATGAGGAGCATAAGAAAATGGCCCACATCTCAAAAAGGCCACAACTCTATTCTAAAACACTTCAAAGTACCCATGGACACTGACTACATCAACCCGCAGAATGTTTTCACCAGGAACTTCGAAGTTGTCTTTCCATCCAGGGAGGAATGGGCTGAAGGGAAAGTCATACTAAAGGACTCGATCTCCCTCTATACCGATGGCTCTACGATGGAGTCGGGTGTAGGCAGTGGGGTCTACTCCAAGGAACTTAACCTCAACCTATCATTTAGACTCCCAAATTACTGTAGTCTGTTCCGGGCAGAAATAACTGCGATAACGGAGGCCCTGGCATGGCTCAGGATCAATGTAATATCCACAAAGGATATTATCATTTGCACGGATAGCCAATCTGCGATAAAATCCCTGGCAGCGGTAGCCCACAAATCAAAAACATCCATTAACTGTCGCTTATCTCTAGATAAGATGGCTGAACAGTTCAACATTAAAATACTGTGGGTTCCCGGGCATAGGGATATTCCAGGAAACTGCGCGGCCGACGAACTCGCAAGGTTAAGGTCAAGCACACTCAGCCTACTTACCCTCGAGTACCTAGAAACACCAATAAGTACGGTAAAGCACATGATAAAGCTTCAAACCATAGAGGAGACCAATCTCCAATGGAATGAGAGCAATATCGGCTTCATCAACAAACAATTGTGGCCTAAGTTAAACTTAGGACGAACCAGGGACTTGGTGGCAACCAAAAGGGCAACCTTAAGCACCCTAGTGGGTGTCATTACAGGCCACTGCACCATTGGAAAACACGCCGCCAGACTGGGGCTACCCTACAATGATTTCTGAGCGGCTGCATGGACGACGAGGAGGAGGAATCAATACATCATCTCCTCTGCTCATGTCCCTCTTTTGCGAATCGCAGGAGGATTTACCTCGGCGCGCCCTTCTTCGACAATCTGAGTGAGCTAGCAAACCAAAAAATAGCTCAACTCCACCGCTTTATTAGAAGCACCGGTTGGTTCCCGGGTAGCGGATCAGGGTAACCTGATCCAGGTGGTATCATGGGCCGGTTTTGGCCTAAGTGTGGCTTACGCCTACCACGTCAACCTAACCTAACCTTGGATGATTCATCCAAAGTGTGTTAATTATTAAAAAGTGTGACGCTGCAACACACTTAAGGTGTCATTAGAGTTTTTATTTATGACACGCAATAGATCGTGTCATAGCTTTAACACGAATAAGTGTCTCCATCTCGAAGCTTAAACGTGTCTTTAAATCTTAAAATATGTCATGTGTGTTGTTTAACACACTTGCATTTGCAATGAGTTTTACAACGAAAGAATAACTTTGACGATTAATCTGACGATATTCGCCCAGAGATATTTTAATATTTAAACTCTTCAACTGGGCTTGTTGCCTGCGGTTCAATACACATACATAGGTGACAGAGGAGACAGATAGACATTGTCGGCTTTGTTTCGACATTGGGCATTCGTTCGAACTAGATGCTATGACAGAAACATAAAATGGAATATATGTAATATGTAGTGAGGTCCTTAAATCAAATGCCTTCCATTAGTATTACTGCGTCCAAAAAGTAAAGTAATACACTGCAAATGCTAATGTGTTAATCAACACGCGACAAGCGTGTCATTCGACACACTTGAAGATTAAACGTGTCATTTAGCACGTTTGCTCGGTGAAATCGAGACACTCGTTCGTGTTAAAATTTTTAACACGTTCTATTGCGTGTCATAAATAAAAGCTAAAATTACACCTTAGGTGTGTCGCCGCGACACGCTTTGGATCATTCGATCAAACTTAACAAAAAACAGGCTTAGTCGGTTGGGCTACGGGCCAGTAAGCTGAACCCGTAAAAAAACTATCTACCGAGAGACAATACCGAGGCTCAGGTATAACGGCCGGACTATATGTTGACGACCCCCGCAAACGTACAAAAGGACAGGAGTATGGGGTCTGCAGCTGGAACGTACTGTTCTTAAACAGGCCGGGGGCCGACGAATAGTTAGAAAAAGACCCAAGTTTTATAGAGCAGATATTACAGCACCCCAAGAGCAGCGATGAGATGTATGTGGGCGTTACAGCCCATGAAGGACATAAGCCGAACTTCTCTCAATCACCCATGTTGTGTCTGATTTAATTTTCCCATAGGTGAAAGGGACCTACAGTTTATTGCCGGATCCGAACGGATTCAGGTTAATAGACTCCAAGTAGCTATCACACAATTCCCGCATCTCTGTATCCATAAGGGGTCTTGGCGATCTCCTCAAGCTCTCTCAAGAGCCAATGCAAAATACACAAACCATAGGACAGCAATGAACACGTTGTCAAAGCGCCATCAGGGATGCTGCCCCTGATGTATTAGATTTCCAGCCACGACCTAGGAGAAACATCTGGTTGGATGACTAGTGCAGACAGGCACATGCAGAGAAACAGAATGCATACATGGCCATGATACATCGATGAATGGGAGCAGCTCGTGACCTCTACGAACGGAAAAGAAGGGAGGAGCATGCGCTTTTCAGAAGGAAAAAGAAAGAGCACGAGAAGCGCGCGATCGAGGAGACGGAGAGGTGTTATCGCGGAAGCCTGCAGGGATGAGCTCGGATACCTTGTAGTTGAATCACACTCGATGCTAAGAATTTGGAAGGACTATTTCTGCTTACTGAATAACGGCGAAGATGGTGTAAAGATGCTGTCAGACAGAGCACACCGTTCGCACTGGACGAAGACGAACGAGAATTCCGTCCACCCGACTTAGGTGAGGTTAAGATAGGGATATCAAAACTGAAGTCTAATAAAGCTGCTGGTACAGATGGTCTGCCTGCTTGACCGTTTAAAGCAGCTGGAGATGTGTTGGTTGGGAACATGCACCAGCTCAGCTGTGAGATATGGCGGGAAGAATGGAATCTCAACATCGTTTGCCCGGTTCATAAAAAAGGAGACCCTTATGACTGCACCACCTATAGGGGCATATGTAAGTCTCCTTAGCATCGTGTATAAGATCTTCTCTGCCCTGCTGTGTAAACGCCTGAAACTTATTAATGTTAGTAGCCTGTCAATGTCAACTTGCGGACGCCCAAGACCGCTATAAAGCGGACATCACCGCCATGCAAGAAATGCGATGGAATGGACCAGGTATAAAGCGGATGAAAAACTGCGATATTCACTACGGCGACTGCTATAGGGAGAGAGGGCAACGATTGTTTGGATGCGGATTTGTTGTTCGAGGTGGACTAAGGCAAAAAGTCCTAAGCCTTCGGCATGTGAGCGAACGCCTCATAACAATCAATATCAAGGCAACATTTTTTAACATCAGCCTGATCTGCGTCCTCGCCCCCACGGAAGACAAGGATGACTCAGCCAAAGATGAGTTCTACGATCTCCTAGAGAGAACGTATGCCCAATGTCCCAGCTATGACATCAAAATTGTACTAGGAGACTTCAATGCTAAGCTGGGTAAGGAAAGCATCTTTGAACGAGTCAGCGGCAAACATATCCTACACGACACCACATCCGATAACGGACACAGGCTGATTGATCTTGCTACGGGGCGGAATCTCCTTCTAGCCAGTACGCGCTTCCCGCACCTCGATATACACAAAGGCACCTGGCGGTCTTTTGATCAATCGACTACCAACCAGATTGATCACATTGCGGTCGACGTCAGACACTCTTCCACTATTCTTGATGTTCGAACTTTCCGAGGGGCTAACATCGACTCGGACCACTATTTTGTAGTAGCCCAGATGCGCTTACGGATATCACGAACGCAGCGGAGTAGAGTAAAAATACAAGGTTATGACGTCGAAAAGCTACTATCGCCAGTAACCGCTCGTGCTTTTACCGATCGCGTCTCCCTTAAGCTCTCCAATACACCTCAATCCTCCACGCTATTAATAGTATAGCAGTGGAGCCTTTGCAAACAAGCCCTGAAAAGCTCTGCATCCGAAGTTTTGGGTTTCAAGGCTCCACCACGAAGAAACACCTGGTTCGATGACGAGTGCAGGAGGACTCACACAGCGAAGCAGGATGCATATAAGGCCTGGCTGCATTAAAGAACAAGAGCAGCTCGTGAGCTCTACGAGTTAAAAAGAAGGGAGGAGCATAAGCTTCTCAGAAGAAGAAAGAGCACGAGAAGCGCGCAATTGAGGATTTGGAGAGGTGTTACTGCAGGCGTGACGTTCGAAAGTTTTATCAACAGATAAAGCGAACATGCCAAGGTTATAAAACCAGAACGGAAGCCTGCAGGGATGAGAACGGACACCTAGTAGTAGAATCGCAGGCGATGCTGAGAATATGGAAAAACCACTTCTGCAGACTATATAACAACGATGTTAGTCAATATACCGCTGTCAGGCAGAATGATCCATTTCTAATCGACGGAGACCGCAGAGAATTCTGTCCCCATGACCTCAACGAAGTTAAGATTGCTATATCGAAGTTCATGTCGAATAAAGCTGCTGGCGCAGACGGACTGTCTGCTGAGCTCTTCAAGGCAGCTGGGGATATCCTGGTTGGGAGCATGCACCAGCTCATCCGTAAGATATGGTTAGAGGAAAGCATGCCCGAGGAATGGAGTCTCAGCATCGTATGCCCGATCCACAAGAAAGGAGACCCCTCTGATTGCGCCAACTATAGAGGTATAAGTCTCCTTAACATCGCCAGAAAATCTTCTCTGCCGTTTTGTGTGAATGCCTGAAGCCTTTTGTAAATAAGCTGATAGGTCCTTATCAGTGCGGATTCAGGCCAGGGAAGTTCACACTACGGCAGATCCTTGAAAAGATCAACGAATTTCAAGTCGACACTCACCACCTATTTGTCGACTTCAAAGCCGCATGTATGTATGTATGTTGGCGTTACAGTCCATGAAGGACCTGAGCCGGGCTTCTCTCAATCACCCATGTTGTGTGTGATTTCATTTTTACATAGGTGAAAGGGACCTACAGTTTTATTGCCGGTTCCGAACGGCGAATTTCGACAAGCTTTTCATGATAATTCTACTACAGGGGGTTTTGTCAGAACCCCGCTGAGGAGAAACACCGTGAAAAACACGTTCGATGACATGGCTATGTCGGGATTCGATCGCGAGTCATCGGCGTCAGAGGCCAACACACTACCCACTGCGCCACGGTGCTCTCAATTCAAAGCCGCATACGACAGCGTAATTAGAGACGAGCTATACAACGCTATGTCTACCTTTGCCATACCTGCTAAACTCGTCAGACTATGCAGGATGACTTTGGAGAATGCTCGCTGCTCCATCCTAGGAAGAAAAATTGCGACATTTATTACAGCTGTCACAAAAGGTTGCACTTACTGGGATGCGGATTTGTCGTGGGAAAGCGGTTAAGGTCGAAGGTCATCGACTTTAAACCTATAAGTGATCGCCTGGCTGTGATCCGCATCAGAGGCAGATTTTATAACATCAGCCTTATATGTGCACACGCCCCTACCGACGAGGCTGAAGACCCTATCAAGGAGGACTTCTATGACCTCCTGGACAACGCCTACGGAGCTTGTCCGGAGTACGATGTAAAAATCGTGCTTGGGGACTTCAACGCCAAAATCGGAAAGGAAAACACCCTTGGCGGAGTGATCGGAAAGCACAGCCTCCACGATACAACAACAGATAACGGCTTCCGACTCGCTGACTTTGCGACAGCTCGTAATGCGGTGATAAGTAGCACAAGATTCCCTCGCAAGCGAATCCACACAGCAACCTGGCGATCTCCGGACGGTCGAACCGCCAACCAAATCGACCATGTGCTCATTGACGCAAGGCACGCGTCAAACATCCTGGATGTGCGAACATTCAGAGGGGCAAATGTCGACTCTGACCACTTCCTCGTAGCAGCAAGATTCAGAGCTCGACTGTCCAATGTCAGAAAGCTGCACCAGCCCATCAGGAGGAGGTTCGACATTGGGCGCCTGAGCACACCGGAGGTTGCCAGAGTCTACAGGGAGCAGCTGAGCGAAAGACTCTACGGTATGCCTACGTCGAACACAAATGCCAATAATATGTGGCTGCATTGCCGCTCAGCCATTCAGGAAGTAGCCGAAACCACCTTAGGATACCTACCACCCCCGACAAGAAACCCGTGGTATGATGGCGAGTGTGAGCAGAAAAAGGCAGCAACCGACGAGGCGTACCAAAAGGCGCTGCAGAGGAAAACCAGGGCAGCGCGAGAAGAGTACCGAGCCAGAAGAAGGGAGGAGAAGAAACTACTGCGACAAAAGAAAAGAATCTTCGCAGCCTCCCAGCTCAAGGATATCGAGGAGTCTAGGGATAGACATAAAATACGAGCCTTTTACAAGAAAGCCAAAGGCCTTGCAGGAGGCTTCAAAAAGGGCACCCTGGCTCTTCGAAACTGCGAGGGTAATCTTGTCACCGACCCGCAGGGAATAGTGGATGTATTTAAGCAGCACTTCCAGCAGCTGCTTAACGAGCATGACCAAGAGAGAGTGGTAGGGACTGAGGAAATCCCAACTCCAGCCGCTGAAGTAGTCCTCCCACCCAGCATAGAAGAAGTCGGCACAGCTATTCAGAAGCTGAAGAACAACAAGGCCGCAGGCTCAGATGGCTTGCCATCAGAGCTCTTCAAGGCTGGCGGCGATGTTCTGGTAGGGAGCATGCACCAGATCATCTGCAGAATTTGGGAAGATGAGAGCATGCCCGACGACTGGAATACCAGCTCTATATGCCCCATCCACAAAAAAGGCGATCCTACCTCTTGTAAGAACTATAGAGGTATATCCCTGCTCAATGTCGCATACAAGATCCTGTCCAGCGTATTGTGTGAACGTCTAAAACCATTTTGCACCGCACTAATCGGCAGCTACCAGTGCGGCTTCCGGCCCGGCAAATCAACCATAGACCAAATTTTCACACTTCGACAAATCCTGGAAAAGACCAACGAGTTTCAAATCGATACACACCATCTTTTCATCGATTTCAAAGCCGCATACGACAGCATTCATCGTGAAGCACTGTTTGGGGCGATGGCCGAATTCGGGATCCCGGTAAAACTGATCCAGTTGTGTCGCGCCACGCTAAAAAACACGCGATGCACCGTGCAACTCGGTTCTAGGACCTCGGAACCATTCGAAACATGCACCGGATTTCGGCAAGGAGATGCGCTGTCGTGTGACTTCTTCAACCTGGTGCTGGAGCAGATAGTGCGACGGGCAGGCGTCAACAGGGAAGGCACTATCTTTTACAAGTCCATCCAGCTGCTAGGATACGCGGATGATATCGACATCATCGCGTGTTCTCGCCGTGGCATTGTGGAAGCATTCACGGCGATTGAAGAACAGGCGAAACGAATTGGCCTTAAGATCAATGAGGACAAAACGAAATACATGCTGTCAAGCAAAAGCCAATCCGTCGCTCACCACCTGGGACAAAACATAACAATTGACAGCTACAATTTCGAGGTAGTTAAGGAGTTTGTCTACCTCGGGGCAAACGTAAATTCCACAAATGACACCACAGTGGAGATCCGGCGTAGAATCGCCCTTGGCAACCGCTGCTACTTCGGCTTGTCCAAACAACTGGGGTCAAAACTCCTCACTCGAAAGACCAAAGTCATGCTTTACAAAACGCTCATTCTGCCAGTCTTGCTGTACGGAGCCGAAAGCTGGACGATAAGCAGGACAGCGGAGCTGATTTTGGGTTCTTTCGAAAGAAAAATTCTGCGCCGGATATTTGGTCCTGTCTGTGAGGAAGGTGAATGGAGAAGAAGACACAACCGCGAACTCTACGAGCTGTACAACGATGTGGATGTAATCCGGAAGGCAAAGATCCGTCGACTACACTGGCTCGGCCACATCGAGCGCATGGACATCAACGCTCCAGCTAAGAGGGTCTTCGACTCCGAGCCTCCTGGTTCGAGAAGAAGAGGAAGACCGAACCTCCGGTATAAAGACCAAGTAATCGCGGATGTAAGACATCTTGGTCTTGACAACTGGAAGCAGCGTGCCCGGGACCGTCAAGGATGGAAGGCAGCTATAGCTCAGGCTCAGATCCTCCATGGATCGCAGGCCTGATAAGTAAGTAAGTAAGTCGCTGCTCCATCCGAATCGGTGAACACCTTACCGATAGTTTTGATGTCAAAAAAGGATTTAGGCAGGGCGATGCGCTGTCGTGTGATTTCTTCAACATCATATTGGAAATGATTATGCCAAAATCACTGGCCAATACAAGAGGCACAATCTATTTCAAATCCTCGCAACTCCTTGCATACGCCGACGATATTGACATAATACGTAGATCACAGCGAGATGTCAATGAGGCGTTTGCGAGTATTGAGATGGAGGCGGCGAAAATTGGTTTGGCGGTAAACGAGGGCAAAACAGATATAAGTTCGAGGTAGTTAAGGACTTCGTCTACCTTGGCTCCGCAGTGACCTGGAACAACGACATCAGTTCCGAAATCAAACGCAGAATCACTCTTGCCAATCGCTGTTTCTTTGGGCTCAGGAGGCAACTGAGTAATAGAGCCCTCTCCCGAACGACAAAGTTGACTCTATATAAGACCCTTATCATCCCGGTCCTGTTGTACGGCGCAGAAGCATGGACATTATCAAAAGCGGATGAAGAGGTCCTTGGTCGGTTCTAGAGAAAGATTAAGCGCGTGATTCTTGGGCCTATAAACGCAGACGGGAAATGGAGGACAAGATTCAACCACGAACTTTACGGGCTGTACAGCGACATGAGTCTAGTCAGGCGTCTACGGATTCAACGCCTAAGATGGCTGGGCCTCGTAGAGCGAATGGACACCACAGCTCCAGCCGGGAGAGTCTCTGAATCCAACCCCGAGAGACGAAGAAGCAGAGGACGGCCGCACTTAAGATGGCGCACACAGGTGGAAGGGGACCTCAGCCAACTGCGTGTGCGGCAATAGAAAAGGCTAGCAAAGATCGTGCTAGATAGAGGGGCATGTTGGTTGAGGCCCAGGTTCATCCCGAACTGTAGCGCCCACTAAGAGGAAGAAGAAGCCTGTCAATGTGGCTTCAGACCAGGAAAATCCACGATATACCAAATATTTACACTTGGGCAGATCTTCGAGAATACCCATGAATTAAATCAGCTCTGCTGTCCTGCTTATAGTCCAGCTTTCGGCTCCGTACTGCAAGACTGAAAGTATCAACGTTTTGTAAAGCATGACTTTGGTCTTTCGAGTGAAGAGTTCTGAGCCAAGTTGCTTGGACAAGCCGATGAAGCAGCGGTTGCCAAGGGCGATTCTATGCCGGATCTCCACTGTGGTGTCATTTGTGGAATTTACATCTGCTCCGAGGTAGACAAACTCCTTAACTACGTCGCAATTGTAGCTGTCAATTGTTATATTTTGTCCCAGGTGGTGAGCTGGACGGACTTGTAGAAGATAGTGCCTTCCCTGTTGACGCCTGCCCGTCGCACTATCTGCTCCTGCACCAGGTTGAAGAAGTCACATGACAGCGCATTTCCTTGCCGAAATTCGGTGCATGTTTCAAACGGTTCCGAAGTCCTAGAATCGGATCAGTGTTCCCGCGATCCCGAATTCGGCCATCGCACCAAACAGTTCTTCACTATGAATGCTGTCGTATGCGGCTTTGAATTCGATGAAAAGATGGTGTGTATCGATGCGAAACTCGTCGGTCCTTTCCAGGAATTGTAGAAGTGTGAAAATTTGGTCTATAGTCGATTTACCGGGCCGGAAGCCGCACTGGTAGCTGCCGATTAGTGCGGTGCTAAATGGCTTTAGACGTTCACACAATACGCTGGACAGGATCTTGTATGCGACATTGAGCAGGGATATACCTCTATAGTTCTTGCAAGAGGTAGGATCGCCTTTTTTGTGGATGGGGCAAATAGAGATGGTATTCCAGTCGTCGGGCATGCTTTCATCTTCCCAAATTCTGCAGATGATCTGGTGCATGCTCCTTACCAGAAAATCGCCGCCAGCTTCGAAGGGCTCTGATGGCAAGCCATCTGAGCCCTCGGCCTTGTTGTTCCTCAGCTTCTGAATTGCTGTGCCGACTTCTTCGATGCTGGGTGGGAGGACTACTTCAGCGGCTGGAGTTGGGATTTCCTCGGTCCCTACCACTCTCTCTTGGTCATGCTCGTTAAGCAGCTGCTGGAAATGCTGCTTAAATACATCCACTATTCCCTGCGGGTCGGTGACAAGATATTTCGTTCATAGATGTGTGCAAATTACTCATTTCTTATCTGGTCGTTCCATGCGTGGTCTGGACATACATTACTCCAACTGTCGTTCACCTAACATCCCGTTTGCAATCGCACACGATATCGCGCTTAAGTCGTTGTGACATTAACCGAACAGCCTTAAGCTACCAAGAGATAGATAGACTCTAGCCCAACACTACTATCGCTAGCTATGTACATATAGCCATATCTACGTAGCCGTGACACGTCTTAATTTGTAGCCCGTATTAGAATTTAAGTAACGAGCAATTAATGTTTCCCTCGACAAATTCCCTGCTTTTCAGCTCTCGACCGGGACACCCCATCGATGCTGTCCGGTTGCTGCAGCGGGAAACTTGTTTTATCCTCACCTTTATAACTATCTCATTCTTCCTTGCTTGGCAAGCCACAGGACCCCATGTGATAAGGTTATTTATTGGGATCTAAGTGATTCCGATGAGATCCAGCCCTGAAGATTAAGAAGCATACGGCACAGCGGGGATCCGATGATTTCTCACTTTTCTCTCCCTCTTTCTCTCGGCCAACGACTGGATGCGTGCGAGGTGCCTTCATGGCTTCCTTGCTGCTTGCCTGCAATCGACGACGTGTGATTCATGTTGTTAGCGCGTCAACTTGTATTCCCGAAAAATGATTATTAAAATAATTATTATTCGCACGTTCCCTTCCCTATGGACCACGCGGATTGGCATCGTGGCTTGGTTTTAATCGCCTTGCCGATAAATTAGATACATGCGCCCGTATCTATAAACGAATTGTCAAACAGTGTGCGAACACGGGAATCAGTATCGAAATCGGCATCGGATTTCTTGGTTAATAAATTACCTTACGCCATCATTGGCGCGGCATTAATCGGCTCTAATAGCGACTGGTGCTCATTGTGCCATACGGAGAAATGCGCTTGAAAAATGTATCTATTCATCTTGAACAGATGATGCCATGACTTCTGTAACTCACCAAACCACCGGTCGGCTTGTACATTGTATTTCATTTCGTTTTGAGATTTTAAATTCATAAATCGAAACAGAACAGAGTTAGTCGTGGGCGTTTGGGTTGGCCTGGCGTCGTTTAAGCAGCGAATAAATTATATCCGTGATCCGGTAATAGCCCGATTTGAGGAGATTTCTATTTCGTTTTTATCTTTTCTTCTTTTTTTTTTTCTTTTTTTTTTATTATATTGTTCGATCGTTGTTTGGGGGCAATTTAAGATGTTATAATCCAATCATGTGACGCGATAGATACAAGTATGTATATGGTGCTGCTAGACGGTCAATGTGCGATGTGCGACGTGCGATGCGCGAGGACGAGCACGGTGTGTGAAGAAGCAATCAAAAGATAATTTATTAATAAAGTCATAAATAACTATGGCGAAGGAGACGTGTGAAGGAAGAAAGGAAAGCTGACTAAACGGGTTTAGGTCAATTGCTGCCGGTGGTGATGTGGACTGTGAGTTTATCGGAGGTCGTTGGCGGCAGCGTATTGTGATGCAAAGTAGACTTGAGGTTATTCAATTAGAGCGATGCTTTGTGACGAACAAAGTTTTGTGTACGAAAAAAGTCTGTATAATCCAAGTGGCACGTATTATACAACGCGTTAAACACCTTAAGATAGAATGCTTGCTCGATTAGCTATAGTGTTCCTCTATTAGACTCGTATAGAACACATTTGTCACGCCTCTAGGTATTTTAAGCCAAAACTTTTGTTCCAATTATCTATTTGAACATCGTCTTGTGCCAAGGCCATCCGTTTTGAATAAATTCACATCAGTGATTCCATCAACAGGGAGGGCATGGGCTCGGACATACAGGGTAAAGTTGTTGACTGCTCTCAACCTGGCGAGATGCCAGCAACGATCCCTGTTTAAATGCCCGGGTCAAGTTGACATACGGCCTCCTCGCGGCGCCCTCTGTATAGCCTCTTCAACAACCGTGGTAGGTGAACAAACGTGTACAGCGACAAAACCCCGACCAGAATGGCGGTTGTGCGGCGGGCTAACAATACGCCCATGAAAAAAACCTAAAAGTTATGAATGAGCAAGATGCCTCAGATACACGGACGGATACCTGACGACGACAACACACGAAAAAGGAACACGATTTGCGATATGCTCCTGGAATGTCAGAACCCTGTACACTCCCGGAGCTGCTCATAAACTAGAAGGATTCCTCACGCAGTACAAGGCGGATATTACTGCGGTCCAGGAAATGCGCTGGATAGGAAACGGTATGATTAGGAAGAAAAATTGCGACATTTATTACAGCTGTCACAAAAGGTTGCACTTACTGGGATGCGGATTTGTCGTGGGAAGCGGTTAAGGTCGAAGGTCATCGACTTTAAACCTATAAGTAATCGCCTGGCTGTGATCCCCATCAGAGGCAGATTTTATAACATCAGATTTTATAACAACGCCCATACCGACGAGGCTGAAGACCCTATCAAGGAGGACTTCTATGACCTCCTGGACAACGCCTACGGAGCTTGTCCGGAGTACGATGTAAAAATCGTGCTCGGGGACTTCAACGCCAAAATCGGTAAGGACAACACCCTTGGCGGAGTGATCGGAGTGCACAGCCTCCACGATACAACAACAGATAACGGCTTCCGACTCACGGAGTTTGCGACAGCTCGTAATGCGGTGATAAGTAGCACAAGATTCTCTCATAAGCGAATCCACACGATCTCTGGACGGTCGAACCGCCAACCAAATCGAGCATGTGTTCATTGACGCAAGACACTCGTCAAATATCCTGGATGACCACTTCCTCGTAGCAGCAAGATTCAGGGCTCAACTGTCCAATGTTAGAAAGCTGCACCAGCCCACCAGGAGGAGGTCCGACATTGGGCGCCTGAGCACACCGGAGGTTACCAGAGTCTACAGGGAGCAGCTGAGCGAAAGACTCTACGGTATGCCTATGTCGAACACAAATGGACCAATAATATGTGGCTGCATTGCCGCTCAGCCATTCAGGAAGTAGCCGAAACCACCTTAGGATACTTACCACCCCCGACAAGAAACCCGTGGTATGATGGTGCGTGTGAGCAGAAAAAGGCAGCAACCGACGAGGCGTATAAAAAAGGCGCTGCAGAGAAAAACGAGGGCAGCGCAAGAAGAATACCGAGCCAGAAGAAGGGAGGTGAAAAAACTACTGCGACAAAAGAAAAGAATCTTCGCAGCCTCCCAGCTTAAGGATATTGAGGAGTCTAGGGATAAGCATGAAACACGAGCCTTTTACAAGAAAGCCAAAGACCTTGAAGGAGGCTTAAAAAAGGGCACCCAGGCTCTCCGAAACTGCGAGGGTAATCTTGTTACCGACCCAGA
This sequence comes from Eumerus sabulonum, assembly GCA_951905685.1. NCBI lineage: Eukaryota > Metazoa > Arthropoda > Insecta > Diptera > Syrphidae > Eumerus > Eumerus sabulonum. Next base: position 238,955,161 of record OX645060.1, read on the forward strand.
GGAAATTCTTGTTTTGGGGGCGTTGCAGTCCATGAAGGACCAGAGCCAAGCTTCTCTTCAATCACCCGTGGTGTGTGTGATTTAATTTTCCCACAGGTGTAAGGGACCTACAGTTTTAATGCCGATTCCGAACGGCGGCGTGAGTCGAGAAGCTTTTTCCAGGCAATTTATACTACGGGGGGTTTCGCCAGTACCCCGCCGAGGAGGGACGCCCCGAAATAAACATTCGATGGCGTTGGTATTAACGGGATCCGAACTCGCTCATCGTGCGTCAGAGTTCAACACACGAACCACTGCGCCACAGCGCCCTCGACCCAGAATAGTATTTAAGCAGCTTTTCCAGCAGCTGCTTAACGATCATGACCAAGAGAGAGTGGTAGGGACCGAGGAAATCTCAACTCCAGGCGCTGAAGTAGTCCTCCCACCCAATCATCGAAGAAGTCGACACAGCTATTTAGAAGCTGCAGAACAACAAGGGCGCAGGCTCAGATGGCTTGCCATCAGAGCACATGGTGACGATGTTCTGGTAGGGAGCATGCACCAGATTATCTGCAGAATTTGGGAAGATGAAGGCATGCCCGACGACTGGAATACCACCTCTATTTGCCCCATCCACAAAAAAGGCGATCCTACCTCTTGCAAGAACTATAGAGGTATATCCCTGCTCAATGTCGCATACAAGATCCTGTCCAGCGTATTGTGTGAACATCTAAAGCCATTTTGCACCGCACTAATCGGCAGCTACCAGTGCGGCTTCCGGCCCGGTAAATCGACTATAGACCAACTTTTCACACTTCGACAATTCCTGTAAAGGACCGACGAGTTTCGCATCGATACACACCATCTTTTCATCGATTTCAAAGCCGCATACGACAGCATTCATCGTGAAGAACTGTTTGGTGCGATGGCCAATCCAGTTGCGTCGCGCCACGCTAAAAAACACGCGATGCACCGTGCAATTCGGTTCTAGAACCTCGGAACCATTCGCAACATGCACCGGATTTCAGCAAGGAGATGCGCTGTCATGTGGAGATCCGACATAGAATCGCCCTTGGCAGCCGCTGCTACTTCGGCTTGTCCAAACAACTGGGGTCAAAACTCCTCACCCGAAAGACCAAAGTCATGCTTTACAAAGCGCTCATACTGCCAGTCTTGCTGTATGGTGCCGAAAGCTGGACGATAAGCGGGACAGCGGAGCTGATTTTGGGTTCTTTCGAAAGAAAAATTCTGCGCCGGATATTTGGTCCAGTTTGTGAGGAAGGTGAATGGAGAAGAAGACACAACCGCGAACTCTACGAGCTGTACCAAGATGTAGGTGTAGTCCGGAAGGCAAGGATCCGTCGACTACACTGGCTCGGCCACATCGAGCGCTTAGACATCAACGCTCCAGCTAAGAGGGTCTTCGACTCCGAGCCTCCTGGTTCGAGAAGAAGAGGAAGACCGAACCTCCGGTATAAAGACCAAGTAATCGCGGTAGACTTTATGGCGGTACATAACCTGGAAGTAGCAAGTACACGATTCCCACACCTCAACATCCATAAGGGGACCTGGCGGTCTTTCGATCAATCGACAACCAACCAAATTGATCCTATTGCGATCGACAGCAGACACTCCTCCAGCATCCTAGATGTCCGAACCTTTCGAGGAGCCAACATCGACTCGGATCATTACCTTGTTGCAGCCAAGGTACGGATGCGAATTTCTCGGAACCAACGGAGTCGAGTAAGAACACCAACACTTAACGTCGGAAAGCTGCAATCGCAGGAGACCGCCAGAACCTTCGCCGATCAAGTCTCCCTCAAGCTCTCTCAGGTCCCGATGCAATCTGCAGGAACCATAGAACAGCAATGGAGTCGTTGTCAGAAAGCCATTAGAGAGGCCGCCTCAGATATACTCAGTTTCGAGCCACCACCGTCGAGAAACCCCTGGTAGAGAAACATAATGCATACATGGCCACATTGCACCGACTGACGAGAGTTGCCCGCGAGCTCTATGAACAGAAAAGGAGGGATGAGCATGCGCTTCTGGGAAGGAAAAAGAAGGAGCACGAGAAGCGCGAGATCGAGGAGATGGAGAGATGTTACTACAGGAACGACGTTGGAAAATTTTACCAGAAAGTAAAACAAACATGCCAGGGCTATAAAGCCAGAGCAGAAGCCTGCAGGAATGAGCACGGACAACTAGTAGTGGAGTCACAGTCGATGCTAAGATTGTGGAAGGACCACTTCTGCCGACTGTATAACGGCGATGATAGTCAAAATGCCGCCGTCAGGCAGAGCGAACCATTCACAATGGACGAAGACAAAGGAGAATCCCTTCCACCCGACCTAGACGATGTTAAGTTAGCGATATCGAAACTTAAGTCTTATAAAGCTGCTGGAGCAGACGGACTCCCCGCGGAGCTGCTTAAAGCAGCTGGCGATGAGCTGGTTAGGAACATGCACCAACTCATCTGCAAGATATGGTCGGAAGAACGCATGTATGATGAATATGAATCTCAGTATCGTTTGCCCGGTCCATAAGAAAGGAGACCCCTATGACTGCGCCAATTACAGAGGGATAAGCCTCCTGAACATCGCATACAAGATCCTCTCTGCCGTACTGCGTAAGTACCTGAAAACGTTCGTGGACAATCTGATAGGTTCCTACCAGTGTGGTTTCAGGACAGGAAAATCCACGATAGACCAAATATTTACACTACGGCAGATCTTGGAGAAGACCCATGAATTCCAGGTCGACACGCACCATCTTTTCGTCGACTTTTAAGCCGCCTTTTACAGTGTTTATAGAGACGAGCTATACAGAGCCATGTCATGTTTTAACATTCCTGTCAAACTCGTAAGACTATGCAGGATGACTATGGAGAACTCTCGCTGCTCCATTAAGGTCGGAGGTGAACAACCGACCCCTTTGATGTTAAAAAAGGTTTTAGACAGGGTGACGCACTGTCATGTGATTTCTTTAACATCATACTTGAAAAGATCGTTAGGGACTCTTCGGCCAATACAAGAGGTACGATCTACTTCAAGTCCACACAATTGCTTGCCTACGCAGATGACATAGACGTTATTGGACGAACAAAGCGAGACGTCAATGAGGCGTTTACAAGCATTGAAGCAGAAGCGGCGAAAATGGGTCTATGGGTAAATGGGGACAAGACCAAATTTATGCTGTCATCCAAGAAAGACACACAACATCGACGTCTTGGTCAGAAAGTCACCTTCGGCAGCTACATTTTTGAAGTAGTCAAGGACTTCGTCTACCTTGGCTCGATAGTGACAAGCAGCAACGACACCAGCGCTGAGATAAAACGCAAAATAACTTTTGCCAATCACTGCTTCTTTGGGTTCAAGAGGCAATTAAGTAGTAGAGCCCCCTCTCGAAAAACGAAGGTATCCTTCTACAAAACCTTAATCATCCCGGTCCTCCTCTACGGCGCTGAGGCTTGGACGTTTTCAAAAGCGGATGAAGAGGCTCTTGGGCATTTCGAGAGGAAAATTCTGCGTGCAATCTTTGGTCCCGTTTGTGTAAACGGAGAGTGAAGGAGGAGATTCAACCAGGATCTGTACGGGCTGCACAGCGACATCGGCCTAGTTAGACGTCTTTGGATCCAACGCCTAAGATGGCCATGTAGAGCGAATGGACATCACCGCTCCGCCCGAAGAGTCTTCGACACCAACCCCGAGGGGCGACGCAGCAAAGGACGACCTCACTTAAGGTGGCGCGCACAGGTTGAAGGGGACCTCAACCAACTGGGCGTTCGGCACTGGAAGCGGCTGGCCGAAGATCGGGCCGGCTGGAGAGGCTTGTTGGTTGAGGCCCTGGTTCACCCCGAACTGTAGCGCCATCAAAGTAAGTAAGTAAGTGATCGCGGATGTAAGACATCTTGGTCTTGACAACTGGAAGCAGCGTGCCCGGGACCGTCAAGGATGGAAGGCAGCTATAGCTCAGGCTCAGATCCTCCATGGATCCATGGATTGAAGATACATGTCGTTTTATAGCTCCTCTTCGAACTGTGATAAACCTTTAGATAGGAAATGTCAGTTTTTATTAACAACAATCCGCACAATTAATTAATTGTTCTTCTCATCGAAGGTTTTGGAATTGGTTTCGTTTAACGATCGATACATCCGCCTACTGGGTCCCTTACTCCACCGTTATATCACATGTTCCATCGGTGTTTATTGGGATTTAATCAAAGCGTCAAGCTCGTAAAACCTGATGATAGCTAAATTTTGTAAAAAAAAGAAAAAACAAAGGCCACTCCACGCCTGCCATGGATCCAATAGACCATCACTACCTACTAGGCGATGCGAAGTCACAATAAACCATGGGAAGGTTGATGCGGCGTTAAAAATATCAAATTTCGATTTAACCGATAATATATTCAAGTGTTTACGGGCGAACTATATATTGTGTTTTACTACTTCAGCAAGATGAATTTATGGAAACCATCAACCATAAGAATACATCTCTCGCCTCTAATCCGATCCCATCCGAGCCGAAGCGTTCGTAAAAGGTCACTGTTTAAGGCGACCGCAGAGCGGGGTGCGCGAATTATGAATGACATCAATTTATTGTTATTGGAGATATTTAGACTTCGTAATGGTTTTTAGAAGATGGATACAGTCGCTGGCTTGTAGCTTTGTGTATCACAGGTTTCTTGTTTTTGTTTTTTTATGGGAAACTCATTGAGACGCAGGCGTAGCATCAGCGCACCTCTGCTTCGGGCAACGATTTGTACGGTGAGTGGATAAATTTGGAGCTTTATTGCCGCATAAAATTGATAGTTATTTGGTAATTTGCATGGTTTTAATGCACGTGTTTTTCAATTTAAACTTTTCAACTTTCCTCGATCGATTCGAATGCGGCTTTTGTATCGCTGTGTGTTGTTATTTGAGATGAGCGGATGGGTGGTGCCGGCTTTTGACACTCGATTGCTTAATGTCGAAGATTGATGATGGCTTAGACCAGTTGGGCATGAGCAATAAAGTTATAAATGATTGGCTGCATAAGTAGGTTTTAAGATCCGCAATAAAAAGGAATTGAGGTTAGGAGTAGTTCAGCTGATTGGGAGGTCTTTTGAATAAGTGATTTTAATGTCATTCGGTTTTAACTGAGTTGTGGGACTTGCTCATTCACGGCAGTTTTTAGTCATGTGGAATCACATCATGTCAGAGAGGCTTATGAGTATATGACAAATATATTCCGACTTTGGCATTGAAGAGGAGATTTGTGTCTTTTTGCTTATAATGTACGAAGAACCAACCTAAGTTAATAACAACGTCAACTAAACTACGATTCTCCCTCCCTTCTTCGGGAGCCTTGTCGTGGCGGGAGGCTTAAGAGGTCATAGATCTCGAAATAAGACTCGAAGACCCCAAAAATGAATGGACAAACAAAAGGAATTGAGTACTCCAGGTGGTACCCGCAGCAGCGGAAATCCACACGCGATCTCTTTGATTGCGGCTGGGGCACGTATTCTGGAGGCCCCGGCATTCATTTTTAATACTACGGCAGCCCGGAACGACACCGACTCCTGCGGCTCATTGACTGACCACCTGGTCGGACTGAGCATGAGCGGTGCATCCGGCGGAGGCGACACCAACGATGGCGTGGCACGGAAAACCTTAAAGGTGGTGGTAGAATGCACTACTAAGTGCCAAAAAAGAAAGGGAAAGAGGCATGCCCGAAAATTGCGCAAAGAAGCTGACAAAGCTGAAGGCGCAGTGGTTGAGGCTATACCTCTGGGGGAACCGGTTAAGAGGGTCAGGTCGACGGAGGTATCTCCTACCGAAATTGATCCGACCCTCTTTCCTGAGGTCCTCCTCTCTCTCGAAGGTGCGCAGCGCGGTAAACGATTGGGAAAGGTTGCTGAAGGAGGCGTAAGCATGCGCCCCCCCCCCCCCCCCCCTCTTACTGGGACGGTTCAACCACCTAGTAAGAGCGTGATCAGTTCCCGTTGCGGCGGGGCCGAAAGCGCTCAGGTTTCTGCCATGGCTGGCGCTGCCACCGTAATAGGTGGCGGGCTCTAGCATTCCTAAAACTGGCGAACCTTAACCGAAAAGGTAAAAGCGAACTTTAACCGAAAAAGGTAAAAGCCTCCGCAAACGGAAGACGGCCGCCAAAGATAACCTCGTTAGGGAGAGAGTTTATGATGCCTCCCTCTCCGGTGGGGTGGTGGGAAATCGGAGTCTAATAGCAGATGTGGCGACCCAGATAGATCAAAGCATTGGCCAAAAGACGAAGATAGCCCAAAACTGCTCCACGGAGGCGGGGACATCACTTAAAAAAACCCCTTCCTCCGAGAAGGAGATCCAAGTGACCGTAAGGAGTCGAGAGAAGCAGCCCTCTAATAGAGAGGCGGCCATCTGCTCTGAAAAGGTCAGGATAGGGAAAGCTGGCGATGATAGTAAAATGACCAATGCAGACTGCAAGCACTGTGAGGATCGTCTACTAGAGTTAGCCTCGGCAACGGGTTTCTGCTTACAGGCAGAAAAGTCAGCTTTGATGAATGACACATTTGTGGTGGCACATTTCATCACAGCAGATATCGGCCTGGATCAGGAACACGGTGCCGAAAATCTCCCCCTCTGGGAACTGCTACTTACCAGGTAGTTGTTCGCCCGAAATTAACGCCCGCCATCTGCCGGATTCCGGGGAAACCTGGAAATAAGGTGGATGTGCTGACGCGCTTACGCACACAGAATGCAGGGCTTGACACGAGAGCTTGGGTTATCTACTCCTACAAGGAGAGTAAAGGCTCTCTGAAAAAAGAGGGCTCTACTCTGGTTGTGGGGATGGATGAAGCCTCTGTCGGGACTCTGAAATCTGCGTACGATTCACGTCCCTATTTCGGCCCTGGTAGGATCTCTTTCCATTTTAATGTCAAGTAGTCGAAGGATGGGACGTGCCCTGCAGTATGAATCCATGATTCTTACTCAGATCAATCTACAGCATTGCAAGGCTGCCACCGCTCTCTTAAGTAGCAGAATTGCATGCAGTAGTACGAACCCCCCCATCCTATCCCTTGAAGAACAATGGGTGTGGAATAAACGCCTATGTGGCCTTGGCGGTATAAGTGGTGTTACGATTCTTTATGATGAGCGATCCCAAAGGCCCAGGGTCGGCCTCATCATATCGAACTCACTATCGGCAACCAAGCTTGGGCACTTTTGTGGACAAGATCTGGTGGCTGCTAGAGTAAGCTACAAACCGCACGGAGTTATAGACCACTTCACCGTTGCGTCTGCCTACTTTCCCTACGATTCGATACTGCCTCCACCACCGAAGGTAGTTTCTGAACTCGTGGAGTACTGTGAAGCCAAAAAGATTGGTTTCATCTTGTGATGCGATGCTAATGCCCAAAACACTGCTTGGGGCAGCAGCAAGTGTTACACAAGAGGGGACCGTCTTTTAGACTTCATTCTCTCGTCTGACCTTACCATCAACAATGTTGATTCCCCACCAACGTTTGTTACGACAAGACGACAGGAGGTGATTGACCTGACCTTATCCAACAGATATGTGAAGGACATCACTAACTGGCGAGTCTTGCCTGATGCTACGCTGTCGGATCATAAATATATCGAATTCCGATTAAGTTGTGGGATCCCTTCCTTGCAACCTAGACGGAATCCGAGAAGGACGGACTGGGTACGGCTTAGAGAGGAGCTTGAGAAATCCACTTAGGTCCTACCTAAGCTCAGAACGAAACAGTTGGTAGAGGACGCTGTTCATAACCTGAATAGCATCGTCACCAGTTATTTTGAACTCGCATGTCCTGTCAGCAAGCCTCCCTGCAGGAAATTGGTCCCCTGGTACAATGCCGAGCTTCAAAGTCTTCGCAGAGAAGCCAGAAGCCTTCTGAACAGATCGCTTGAATCGAGTTCGGAAGATGACTGGGACAAATATCGGTCGAAGCAGAAAGAATATAAGAAACTTATTCGTAAATCGACGAACGATTCTTATAGAACCTTCTGCGATTCTGCGAAGAGATAAAGTCTCTGAGTGCGACTAGCAAGTTGGTTAAAGTCCTCAAACGGGGAAAACCGACAAAGCTAGATGCACTCAGAAAATCTGATGGTACCTTTACTGAGTCTAAAGCGGAAACTCTTAGTTTACTGTTTGGGACTCATTTCCCGGGAAATCAGATCGACATCAGCTCGTTGCACACTCCTTCAAGGGAAACTGCAACTGAAACGATGAACACAACTCGACGTAGCGGGTATGAGAGTGGTTAAAGGGTGCAGGGTGTGGTTTAGTACGTAGACGTATTCCTGGCATCGATTATTCAGGCTTGCGAATCGTACATGCCAGTAGCCCGGGCTACTGGTATCTTTTGAAGATTCCACATCCACACCAAAAAAAAAAAGAAAATATAGAGCAAACCACAGTCTTTGAGACTGAATAACATACCCGGACAGACGGGATTGATCCTGCCAGACGCAAACTCGCAGGAGTAGTGGAGTATTCTGCGAACAATTAAAGCTGAGTCAAGCTGTAAAACTGGCCCGTTATTGGACGAACAAAGCGAGACGTCAATTAGGCTTTCGCAAACATTGAAGCTAAAGTGGGTCTAAGGGTAAATGAGGACAAGACAAATATATGCTGTCATCGAAGAAAGACGCGCAACACCGACGTCTTGGTGAGGACGTCCCCTTCTGCAGCTTTATTTTTGAAGTAGTCAAGGACTTCTTCTACCTTGACTCTATAGTGTCAAGCTGCAATGTTACCAGCGCTGAGATAAAACGCAGAATAACTCTTGCCAACCGCTGCATCTTTGGGCTTAAGAGGTAGTAGAGCCCTCTCTCGAAAAACTAAGGTATCCTCTTCTTGCCTTCTTTGATGGCGTTACAGCCCATGAAGGACCAGAGCCAAGCCTCTCTCAATCACCCATGTTGCGTGTGATTTAATTTTCCCATAGGTGAAAGGGACCTACAGTTTAATGCCGATTCCGAACGGCGTGAGTCGAGAAGCTTTTTCATGGCAAGTTTACTACGGGGGGTTTTGCCAGTACCACGCCGAGGAGGAACGCCGCGAAATAAACATTCGATGGCGTTGGTGTTATCGGGATCCGAACTCGCTCATCATGCGCCAGAGTCCAACTCACTAACCACTGCGCCACGACGCCCTCAAGGTATCCCTCTACAAAACCTTAATTATCCCGGTCCTCCTCTACGGCACTAAGGCTTGGACTTTATCAAAAGTGGATGAAGAGGCTCTTGAGCAATTCGAGAGGAAAATTCTGCGTGCAATCTTTGGTCCCGTTTGTGTAAAAGGAGAGTGAAGGAGGAGATTCAGGCATTGGAAGCGGCTGGCCAAAGATCGTGCCGCCTGGAGACGCTTGTTGGTTGAGGCCCTGATTCACCCCGAACTGTAGCGCCATCTAAGTAAGTAAGTAAGCTCTAAGACTACCAGATTATTTCAGCGTCTGTCAGGCGGATCTGTTGGCATTAAAGGAGGCTCTGTCATTGCTGAAGTCGAACGTAATATCTACTACTGACATTCGAATCCTTAAGACAGTCAAGCAGCCTTGAAATCGCTGGGGACCCATGAGTTCACTTTAAAAGTAAGCCTTGACTGCCGCCTATCGCTTAACGAGATGGCCGAACAGTTTAATATACAGCTCCTATGGGTACCAGGACACCGTGACATCTCAGGCAACGAAAGGGCCGACACACTCGCTAGACAAGGAACGACGCACCAATTAATCATGGCGTGCGAGGGTATGCCTCTTACTTACTTACTTAGGTGACGCTACAGTCCGTGGTGAACCTGGGCCTCAACCAACAAGCGTATCCAGCTGGCACGGTCTTTGGCGAGCTGTTTCCAGCGCCGCACGCCCAGTTCGTTAAGGTCCCCTTCCACCTGCGTGCGCCTCCGATGATGCGGCCGTCCTATGCGCCTTCCTTCCGGAGTGGATTCGAAGACTCTTGGGGTCGAAGCTGTATTTTCCATGCGCTCTACATGGCCTAGGCACCTTAGACGCTGTATCCGTAGACGTCGTACCAGGCCGATATCGCTGTACAACCCGTACAGTTCTTCGTTATATCTTCTCCTCCATACACCTTTTGCACAAATGGGACCGTAGATAGGGCGCAGAATTTTCCTCTCGAAACGACCAAAGGCATCTTCAACCGCTTTTAAGGTCCAAGCCTCTGCGCCATAAAGGAGGACTGGGATGGTTAAGGTCTTATATAGTGTCACCTTGGTTTTTCGAGAGAGGGCTCTACTTCTCAATTGCCTCTTGAGCCCAAAGAAATATCGGTTGACAAGAGTGATTCTGCGTTTTATCTCAGCGCTGGTGTTGTTGTCGCTGGTCATCAGTGAGCCAAGGTAGACAAATTCCTTGCCCACTTCAAAGTTATATCCGCCCTTGGTGACGTTCTGGACAATACGTGGATGTTGACCGTCCCCTTTCGATGAAAGCATATAGTTGGTTTTACCCTCATTAACTTGAGACCCATCTTAGCCGGGTCTACCTCAATGTTTACAAATGTCTCATTGACGTCTCGCTGTGTCCGTCCAGTCAACTTGAAATAAATCTTACCTCTTGTGTTAGCCAGTGACTTTTGCAGTGACTAGGACAAGTCCCGAATGATTTGTGTAGAAGCTGCTTTCTTCCCAATTAGGAAATGCTACCTAGGATCCTACAGATGTTCAGCGAGTAAGGATATCTGATCTTCTTAATTATATAAGATGCACTAAGTGGTCCCAAAGCTTCTCGACTCACGCCGTTCGTAATCGGCATTAAACTGTAGGTCCCTTGCACCTGTGTGAAAAATAAATCACACACAACATGGGTGATTGAGAGAAGCTTGGCTCTGGTCCTTCATGGGCTGTAACGCCACCAAAGAAGAAAAAAGTGGTTACATGAATAGGGTGCCAAACCCCTCGTAGCAACAAAGCGGGCCTCTCTGGCCTAAGTATATTTTTCCCATTATGGGAAGGCTACGATCCTGCCTATCTTTGTACCTACCCTGAAACCCACTTTCGGACGTACCGTCGTATATAAGGTATCTGGAATTCCCTGCCGGATTCGGTCTTCCCCACTCAGTACAACATGCAAGCATTTAAGGCCAATGTCCGTCGGCATCTCCTCTATGCCTCTTCCTTTCTACCTTCTGCCCGCACTGTGTCGCCGACATAATAAGGTCACTAAACCTTGAGTGCGCGCATATTATTAAAAAGGAAAAATGGTCCGCAGTCCACCTTAGCCAAAGTTGAGCTACTTTACCTCTTAAAATCCAGTAGATGCTATCCCATGTCCAAAAAAAAAAAAAAAAAAAATGGAGCAACGAAATGCCAATAATAGACGAATCTCCACCTCGGATCCATTCATCGAAAGAATAACGAACTCTAACCTCCCATACGCTCTACTTCTTTAAAACTTCAACCAACCAGCCATAATGAAACCTCTCATCCCTCCTATTCCCAAACGCTCGAATCGAACAAGACCTTTGACTGCACATGGCCTGCCCAACCGCGACGCGAGGAACCGATTCATCTGTCCAATTTGCCAATTGAAAGTAATTGATGCGACAAAAATCGCTCCCCAGGTGGCAATATCTAATATTTTCCAATTTCGTTAGCACATCGTTTCGAAAATCGACTTTTTCATTCTCGTTTATTGTCCAACTGGCACAGTACGGAACGGAGAAAGGCGCGCGGTAATTTATTGGAACTGCCGGATGATAGAACCGAAATTTCAAAACCATTGATTCGGAATCTCCTAATCTAAGCCGATTAGCTTGGATTGAACTTTGGTTGTTTATGAGATTTTTGCTTTTTTGCCATTTGCCTTTCTGTCCTCAGACCTTGTGTGTCGATCGATAACCTGCAAGGCATGAGACAGTATTAAATGTGTATTAGCCTTAATTAGCAAGCAATTTGCACATATTACAACACGTTTTCACTCTTGATAGGTATACCAACGGTTTCCATGTTAATGAGGTCCATTAGGCATTTAATGGTTTTTGCGCTTGTTGAGATACTTGTAAGTGGTGAAGGTTATCGTATCGCTTCAAGTACATTCGATCTGTTTTTGCATTTAACTTTGTTCTAATGTTTTTGCTCCGGCCAATTAGATGTTGTGTGATACCAAGAAATGGATCATTAAGTTATTAAATCAACAGGGCCACCCAGAAGTTCATTCCACTAATGACCTGGGCTTTCATCAAGCTAATGGTTTGACCTTGGCTTTTACACCTAAGCTTGTTACACGACTGGTTTCACTTGTGTAGTTCATTAAATACTAAAGTGACAGTTACTTACTTACTTACTTATCAGGCCTGCGATCCATGGAGGATCTGAGCCTGAGCTATAGCTGCCTTCCATCCTTGACGGTCCCGGGCACGCTGCTTCCAGTTGTCAAGACCAAGATGTCTTACATCCGCGATTACTTGGTCTTTATACCGGAGGTTCGGTCTTCCTCTTCTTCTCGAACCAGGAGGCTCGGAGTCGAAGACCCTCTTAGCTGGAGCGTTGATGTCCATGCGCTCGATGTGGCCGAGCCAGTGTAGTCGACGGATCCTTGCCTTGCGGACTACATCCACATCTTGGTACAGCTCGTAGAGTTCGCGGTTGTGTCTTCTTCTCCATTCACCTTCCTCACAGACAGGACCAAATATCCGGCGCAGAATTTTTCTTTCGAAAGAACCCAAAATCAGCTCCGCTGTCCTGCTTATCGTCCAGCTTTCGGCTCCGTACAGCAAGACTGGCAGAATGAGCGTTTTGTAAAGCATGACTTTGGTCTTTCGAGTGAGGAGTTTTGACCCCAGTTGTTTGGACAAGCCGAAGTAGCAGCGGTTGCCAAGGGCGATTCTACGCCGGATCTCCACTGTGGTGTCATTTGTGGAGTTTACGTTTGCCCCGAGGTAGACAAACTCCTTAACTACCTCGAAATTGTAGCTGTCAATTGTTATGTTTTGTCCCAGGTGGTGAGCGACGGATTGGTTTTTGCTTGACAGCATGTATTTCGTTTTGTCCTCATTGATCTTAAGACCAACTCGTTTCGCTTGTTCTTCAATCGCTGTGAATGCTTCCTCAATGCCACGGCGAGAACACGCGATGATGTCGATGTCATCCGCGTATCCTAGCAGCTGGATGACAGCGCATCTCCTTGCCGAAATCCGGTGCATGTTTCGAATGGTTCCGAGGTCCTAGAACCGAGTTGCACGGTGCATCGCGTGTTTTTTAGCGTGGCGCGACACAACTGGATCAGTTTTACCGGGATCCTGAATTCGGCCATCGCCCCAAACAGTGCTTCACGATGAATGCTGTCGTATGCGGCTTTGAAATCGATGAAAAGATGGTGTGTATCGATTTGAAACTCGTTGGTCTTTTCCAGGATTTGTCGAAGTGTGAAAATTTGGTCTATAGTTGATCTGCCGGGCCGGAAGCCGCACTGGTAGCTGCCGATTAGTGCGGTGCAAAATGGTTTTAGACGTTCACACAATACGCTGGACAGGATCTTGTATGCGACATTGAGCAGGGATATACCTCTATAGTTCTTGCAAGAGGTAGGATCGCCTTTTTTGTGGATGGGGCATATAGAGCTGGTATTCCAGTCGTCGGGCATGCTCCCATCCTCCCAAATTCTGCAGATGATCTGGTGCATGCTCCCTACCAGAACATCGCCGCCAGCCTTGAAGAGCTCTGATGGCAAGCCATCTGAGCCTGCGGCCTTGTTGTTCTTCAGCTTCTGAATAGCTGTGCCGACTTCTTCTATGCTGGGTGGGAGGACTACTCCAGCGGCTGGAGTTGGGATTTCCTCGGTCCCTACCACTCTCTCTTGGTCATGCTCGTTAAGCAGCTGCTGGAAGTGCTGCTTAAATACATCCACTATTCCCTGCGGGTCGGTGACAAGATTACCCTCGCAGTTTCGAAGAGCCAGGGTGCCCTTTTTGAAGCCTCCTGTAAGGCCTTTGGCTTTCTTGTAAAAGGCTCGTATTTTATGTTTGTCCCTAGACTCCTCTATATCCTTTAGCTGGGAGGCTGCGAAGATTCTTTTCTTTTGTCGCAGTAGTTTCTTCTCCTCCCTTCTTCTGGCTCGGTACTCTTCTCGCGCTGCCCTGGTTTTCCTCTGCAGCGCCTTTTGGTACGCCTCGTCGGTTGCTGCCTTTTTCTGCTCACACTCGCCATCATACCATGGGTTTCTTGTCGGGGGTGGTAGGTATCCTAAGGTGGTTTCGGCTACTTCCTGAATGGCTGAGCGGCAATGCAGCCACATATTATTGGCATTTGTGTTCGACGTAGGCATACCGTAGAGTCTTTCGCTCAGCTGCTCCCTGTAGACTCTGGCAACCTCCGGTGTGCTCAGGCGCCCAATGTCGAACCTCCTCCTGATGGGCTGGTGCAGCTTTCTGACATTGGACAGTCGAGCTCTGAATCTTGCTGCTACGAGGAAGTGGTCAGAGTCGACATTTGCCCCTCTGAATGTTCGCACATCCAGGATGTTTGACGCGTGCCTTTAGAAAGTTACTGACAAAAATTCATGTAACTGATCCTCTTATAAGCTCCTACAACGTGATAAGTAATGTACACCCTGTTTAGATGACTTCCCCAACGTATCTAAATAACCTACTTCTTCTTCTTCTTAGCGGGCGCTACAATTCGGGGTGAACCTGGGCCTCAACCAGCATGCCCCTCCATCTAGCACGATCTTTCGCTAGCCTTTTCCATTGCCGCACACCCAGTTGGCTGAGGTCCCCTTCCACCTGTGTGCGCCATCTTAAGGGCGGCCGTCCTCTGCTTCTTCGGCCCTCGGGGTTGGATTCAAAGACTCTCCGGGCTGGAGCTGTGGTGTCCATTTGCTCTACATGGCCCAGCCATCTTAGGCGTTGAATCCGTAGACGCCTGACTAGGCTCATGTCGCTGTACAGCCCGTAAAGTTCGTGGTTCGTGGTTCGTGGTATCTCTCGAACCGACCAAGGGCCTCCTCATCCGCTTTTGATAGTGTCCATGCTTCTGCGCCGTACAACAAGACCGGGATGATAAGGGTCTTATATAGAGCCAACTTTGTCGTTCGGGAGAGAGCTCTATTACTCAGTTGCCTCCTGAGCCCAAAGAAACAGCGATTGGCAAGAGTGATTCTGCGTTTGATTTCGGAACTGATGTCGTTGTTCCAGGTCACTGCGGAGCCAAGGTAGACGAAGTCCTTAACTACCTCGATTTTATATCTGCCTATACAAACGTTCTGGCCGAGACGTCGGTGTTGAGCGTCCTATTTTGATGACAGCATATATTTAGTTTTGCCCTCGTTTACCGCCAAACCAATTTTCGCCGCCTCCATCTCGGTACTCGCAAACGCCTCATTGACATCTCGCTGTGATCTACCTATTATGTCAATATCGTCGGCGTATGCAAGGAGTTGCGAGGATTTGAAATAGATTGTGCCTCTTGTATTGGCCAGTGATTTTCGCACAATCGTTCCTAATATGATGTTGAAGAAATCACATGACAGCGCATCGCCCTGCTTAAATCCTGTTTTGATATCAAAACTATCGGTAAGGTGTTCACCGATTCGGATGGAGCAGCGAGCATTCTCCAAAGTCATCCTGCATAGTCTGACGAGTTTAGCAGGTATGGCAAAGGTAGACATAGCGTTGTATTCATGTATATTGACGTTACAGTCCATGAAGGACCTGAGCCGAGCTTCTCTCAATCACCCATGTTGTGTGTGATTCCATTTTCCCACAGGTGAAAGGGACCTACAGTTTATTGCCGATTCCGAACGGCAAATTTCGAGAAGCTTTTCATGACAATTTTTCTACAGGGGGTTTTGTCAGAACCCCGCTGAGGAGAAACACCGTGAAAAACACGTTCGATGACATGGCTGTGTCGGGATTCGATCCCGTGTCATCGGCGTCAGAGGCCAACACACTACCCACTGCGCCACAGTGCTCTCTATAGCGTTGTATAGCTCGTCCCTAATTACTCTGTCGTACGCGGCCTTGAAGTCGACGAATAGATGGTGCGTGTCGACTTGAAATTCATTGGTTTTCTCCGTAGTGTGAAGATTTGATCGACGGTGGACTTCCCTGGCCTGAAGCCACACTGATAAGGACCTACCAGCTTATTTACAAAAGGCTTCAGGTGTTCTAACAAAACGGCAGAGAAGATTTTGTAGGCGATGTTAAAGAGACTTATTCGTCTGTAGTTGGCGCAATCAGAGGCGTCTCCTTTCTTGTGGATCGGACATACGATGCTGAGACTCCATTCCTCGGGCATGCTTTCCTCTGACCATGCCTTACAGATGAGCTGGTGCATGCTCCTAGCCGGGTCATCCACAGCTGCCTTGAAGAGCTCAGCAGACAGTCCTTTGCGCCACTAGAAATGGATCATTCTGCCTGACAGCGGTATATTGACTAACATCGCCGTTATACAGTCTGCAGAAGTGGTTTTTCCATATTCTCAGCATCGACTGCGATTCTACTACCAGGTGTCCGTTCTCATCTCTGCAGGCTTCCGTTCTGGCTTTATAACCTTGGCATGTTCGCTTTATTTATTGATAAAGCTTTCGAACGTCACGCCTGCAGTAACACCTCTCCAAATCCTCAATCGCGCGCTTCTCGTGCTCTTTCTTCTTTCTTCTAAGAAGCTTATGCTCCTCCCTTCTCTTTAACTCGTAGAGCTCACGAGCTGCTCTTGTTATTTTATGCAGCGAGGCCTTATACGCGTCCTGCTTCGCTGTGTGAATCCTCCTGCACTCGTCATCGAACCAGGTGTTTCTTCGTGGTGGAGCCTTGAAACCCAAAACTTCGGATGCAGAGATTTTCATGGCTTGTTTGCAAAGGCTCCACTGCTTTTCTATTGATAGCGTGGAGGATTGAGGTGTATTGGAGAGCTTAAGGGAGACGCGATCGGTGAAAGCACGAGCGGTTTCTGGCGGTAGTAGATTTCCGACGTCATAACTTTGTATTCTTACTCTACTTCACTTCGTTCGTGATATCCGTAAGCACATCTTGTGGATAATCTGTCAGGTTCTTATCAGTGTGGTTTCAGGCCAGGTAATTCCACAATAGTCCAGATAATATTAATACTGCGGCAGATCTTGAAGAAGACACAAGAATAACAAATCGACACCCATCACCTTTTCGTCGATTTCAGGCCCCCGTCTTTTGGGTCTTTCGCCTAACGAGCGTAAAGCGAAATATATGCTGTCAACCAAGATGACGTGCAACACCGACGTCTCGGTCAGAACGTCACAATTGGCAGCTACAGATTCGAAGTAGTGAAGGACTTCGTCTATCTTGGCTCACTACTGACCAGCGACAATAACAACAGCGCTGAGATCAAAGGCAGAATTACTCTTGCCAACCGCTGCTTCTTTGGTCTCAAGAGGCAACTAAGTAGTGCAGCCCTCCCTCGAAAAACGATGGTATCCCTCTACAAAACCGTAATCATCCCGGTCCTCCTCTACGGCGCTGAGGCTTGGACCTTTGTTTAAATGGGAAGTGGAGGAGGAGAAGATACAACGACGAAGTGTTCAGGCTGTACAGCGACATCGGCCTGCAACGACGTCTGCGGACCCAACGTCTAAGATGGCTAGGCCCTATAGAGCGAATGGAAAACACAGCTTCGGCCAGAAAAGTCTTCGAGTCCAACCCCGAGGAACGACCGAATCTATGGTGGAGCACACAGGTGGAAGGGGACCTTAACCAACTGGGAGTGTGTTGCTGGACACAGCTGGCAAAAGGGCGCGCCAGCTGGAGATGTTTGTTGGTTGGGGCCCAGGTTCACAATGGACCATAGCGCCACCTAAGTGAGTAAGTAAATAATAAGCGTACAAGCGTTCACGGCGATTGAAAAATCCTTCGCTCACTACCTAGGACAACATATAACGGTTGACAGCTATAATTTCGAGGTGGTTCAGGAGTTTGTCCATCTCGGGGCAAACGTTAGCTCCGCAAGCGACACCACAGTGGAGATCCAGCATAGAATCGCCCTTGACAGCCGTTGTTACTTCGGTTTGTCCAAACAACTTGGGTCAAAACTCCTCACTCGAGGAGCCAAAGTCTTGCTTTTCAAAACGCTTATACTGCCAATCTTGCTGAACGGAGCCGATAGCTGGACGATAAGCAGGACGGCGGAGCTGATTTTGGGTTCTTTCGAAGGAAAAGTTCTGCGCCGGCTATTTGGTCCTATCTGTGAGGAAGGTGAATGGAGAAAAAAAAAAAAAACCGCGAACTCTACGAGCTGTACAAAGATGTGGATATAGTTCGGAAGGCAAAGATCCGTCGACTACATTGGCTCGGACACATGGAGCGCATGAACACCAACGCTCTAGCTATGAGGGTCTTCGACTCCGAGCCTCCTGATTCGAGAAGAAAAGGAAGACCGAATCTGCGGTATGAAGACCAAGTAATCGCGGATATAAGACGACTTGGTCTTGATGACAGCGTGCCCCCGACCGTCAAGGATGGAAGGCAGCTATAGCTCGGGCTCAGATCTTCCATTGATTGCTGTCCTGATGAGTTAGTAAGTTACAAGTTTGACAAGGCACATGATATAGTTTCAAACCACGAAGGTACAACCTTCAATGGAACGAAAGTAACATCGGCTTTATCACTTAACAAATCAGGCCTTAGCTGAACTTAGGACGGACCATGGACTTTGTGGCAATCAAAAGAGGAACGTTAAGCACTGTAATAGCTGCCATTACGGGTCATTGCACGATTGGTCATTGCATGATTGGCGGCACGATTGCCGCCAAACTAGGGCTAGGTGGTATCAATTTACCACCTCCCTGCTAATGTCCCTCTTTTGCGAACCGTAAGAGGATTTACCTCGGCGTGCCCTTCTACCATAACTTAGGTCAGCTAGCAGATATCATCAGAAGCATTGGTTTTCAGATGGCGGATCTGGATAGTGTAATCCATGCGGTATCACAATGGGCCAATTCCCGCCTACGTGTGGCGTATGCCAACCACTACAACCTAGCCTAACTTAACCTTACCCATTCGATGAAGATCCTGCTCGAGCTTTCTCTTATTCGTTGTACTCCTACCTTAAGCACTTCGTAATGGACAACGTCTCTACCACAAATCATCTTCTTCCCTTCGTACTAATTACAAATTCCAATAACGTACTTCAAAACAGCCTTAGCTTAATTGCCGGCACTCAAAGTCTCCTTCACTCACGCCACTATTCGCCACAGTCCATCACGCCTTCAATCCACCATTCATCTTCGAGAGGACGTACTCACAACCACAATTAGATGCATTTACCATTCTTCGGGAATCAATCATATCTCGTATTCAGAATCCAAATGAGCTAAAGATGGAAATTATGAAATTTCACTTGAATTGAGTCATTTTTCCGGTGCTGCCTTCGCTTCAATCTCATTGGATCTCTACTCCTTGGCTCTGTGGTAGCCCGTATAATGGTAGCGACAGTTCGAATTAAAAATGTAAAATTGATGTCATAAAGGCGATGGGCACGTATTGGAACTCATTGGACGTCACATAGATTAATTATTATCCATCTCTGTCCTAGACAGCCGTGTACAGCATACCTCTAGGTTCTACCTGCTGTCATACTGAGCTTGGGTGCAAATATCTGGGCACATTTTATGGGTATTTAGTGATCGTTGTCTGTGGCACGGTGTACCACTGGATTTCTTCATTAGATAACATGCCGATAAGGCGTACGTTGGACGGTGAATACCTGTTCAGTTCTATGGAAGAATGGGGGCCTGTAGATGAATCTCTCAGATACTCAGTGTGTTTTTAGTGTTAATTTTCGAGAAATTTGAAGGAGGAAGTGGCTGTTGCTCTGGTTGGATCTGTTACGTAGGAGTACGTGATCGCGGAGGGCTACGTTACAAGACATTCAATGAATTCGTGATTTGGAGATACATTTTTCATTAATAGATCTCGAGTGTAGTGATTGCTTTTACGAGGAAATCGACAAAATTAACCCTAAAGATGTACAAATGATTTTTTGTTTTTTTGTGGAGCAGGTCATTGTGTGACATCGATGGAGAGCAGATTAGCTTTCTGTTGTTGTTTCATTCATGGGTTTGGCCTTCGTTGGAACTCTTAAGACACTCTGAATGAATGTGAATGAGTTTTGGAATTCTAAACGATGGTGTTCAAAGCGCTTTGTATGGAATGTCGTTCGAAGGATCAATTAACTGATAGTACATCTACCAGAGTGAGTAGTGCAAAATAACCTTAACGAAGTCCTACAGACGGATGGCATTCCAGTACCGAATACGACAAGCGTGTATCGCAATCTTTGTGGTTTTGTTCCCTCCAGGGGCATGGTAACTTCCCCGCTCATACATACTCATCGTCCTCACGATGATCCCGAATTTTAAATTTAAAACGGATTAGCCAGGCAGCCTAAAACAGATTCAACAACAATTTGTTAAAGGAATTCCTTCGCTGCATCATGGCCCGACAATGTGAAGCCAGCGACGAAAACGACACAGACGCGACCATAAAGTTGCACGAGAAAAACAGCATCAAGAACAAAAAAAATCAAACGAAGCATCACCAGGGTAAAACCGGCAACCGGCCAGCCCGGCAGACTGTCATTGTCATTCGCGTCATCGCAAACTAACATCGTCACCATCATCACTCTTGCCTCTACCATGCAAAGGGCTTTGCAATACAACCTTCCTGAACAGTGCAGACAGAACGACGATCAGTCCAATCCAATCGAGCGACTTAAACTACCGCGCCACATTCAGCATCGCATCGAAGACGAGCCTTGTTAAACAAAAGATTAACTTCACCTGGTGTCGTGATCCACTTTTACGGCAGCACATCTCGCGCGTACACCATCGATTGGCCAGTCCAACAACATCACACACTGCCACTTCTCGTAGACTAACGAGTACGAAATGAATGCCCGCGCACACCGTACACGGTCAACAAGTAGCAACCTTGTCACCGCGTTACCGCGTTACAGTATCGTCACCACGTCACCCCGTCACGAACGATGCGACCGGCCTTAAAGTCGCGAATGGAGTGCACACTGTCCGGCGTATTCAATTCATGTCATGTTTTTGTCGGTTTATGGAGTCCTAATCGGCGATTCCATCAAGAAGCTCACAGCATCCCCGACCGCACCGCAGCGCGAATGGCTAACAAAGTTTCACTTAAAAAAAAACGTTAAATCACGCAGTCCACTGGATTAAGATATTTAGATTGCCCCTTCGTCACTTCAGCAACGGATTCATCTCCCAACCACCTAGCTGCTTCCGTCCGCCATCAACACCATCATCGCAAAGGTGTAAACTGCCGCACCACACTCTATCGGGCTACGAGTACGTACGCACGACTGGTTGGCCAGAAAATTTTCACCTTACCGCTGCGATAAAGAAGATGTTGCAAGCACTGCAACGGCCTCTGGGCCTTCAATTCAAACTCAATCTCGGAGACATAGGTACATTCGGACCCGCGATAATCGTGGAGCAAATTTAGATCCATTTTACCATATATGCACAGGTACAGGTACAGGTAGCCAGTGAATCAGAGGGACCTTGCTATCAGTATTCGTTCGATGAATCTATGTGTGAGTGCGACCGGTATCCATGGTTAAGGCCCACATCAGCATCGAAACATGGGAAGAAGGTGTGAATTGGTTTGGAATACATCTCTGCGGTGCAGATATGGTCATCTGGGGACTTTCGAATCTGAATAAATGAGTGAGTTGTGCGATGGTAAACGACTCGGAGTGGCCATTACATTTAATATTCGAAGGCCTGATTGTCATCGGATTTGGTTAGATTGGGTTTTCGAGTTTCGAGACATTTTGGGGTGGATTCGGTCGTATTGAAACTGATGTGAATGGTGTTAGATAGGGAAATTGGTTTTGCATTGAATTTTGGATTACGGCCGGATAGTGTGGAGCATGAGAATGGTTATCCTAATTGGCGATATTCAAATGCGTGTTTGGAATTGGACAATGGGGAACAGATGATGTTATGGGAATGACTCTGTCATGGGAAATGGCGGTTGCAGTGTTGGGCTTCAAACTTTCTTTTCTATATTCGTTTCTTAACTAGCCAAGGAGCCTCAAGAACGGACGAATTCAATTCTACATCAGTTTAGTCTAAAATGAAGGCTTAGATGATAACAAAGTCATCCTCGACTAGAATCTACGTAATTCTTTCAGGACAAAAGTAATGCCTTTATGTAGGTTAGGTTAAATTAGGTTAAGGTGGTTGGCATATGCCACACGTAGGCCGAAGTTGGCCCATGTGATACATACCACATGGATCATATTACTTTAATCCGCTACCTGAAAATCAATCGGTGCATCTGATGAAGCGATAGGTTAGGTTAGGTTAGGTAAAAGTGGTTGACCCCAAACTTCGAAACAACCATAAGCCTCGGATATAACGGACCGGATTAATGTTGATGACCCTTGCAAAAAACGAAAAAAAGGACAATGATCTCCGGCTTTGTACATGGGATGTTAGGTCCCTAAACAGGCCACGTGCAGCCGTACATCTTGCGGACGTCCTAGACCGCTATAAGGCAGACATAACCGAGATCCAGGAAATGCGATGGAATGGACCGGGTATAAACCGGATGAAAAACTGCGATATTTACTACGGCGACGGCTATAGGGAGAGAGGATAACGATTGATCGGATGCGGATTTCTGTTCGAGGTGGATTAAGGCAAAAAGTCCTAAACTTTCGGCATGTGAACGAACGCCTCATAATGATCCATATCAAGGCTAAATTTTTTTACATCAGCCCGATCTGCGTCCACGCCCCCGCGGAAGACACGGATGACTCCGCCAAAGATGAGTTCTACGACCTCATAGACAGAACGTATGCCCAAGATCCCATTTATGGCATCAAAATTGTACTAGGAGACTTCAATGCTAAGCTGGATAAGGAAGGCATCTTTGAACGAGTCATCGGCAAACATAACCTACACGACACCACATCCGATAACGGACACAGGCTGATTCATCTAGCTACGGGGCCTAATCTCCAGTACGCCAGTACGCGCTTCCCGCACCTCGATATACACAAAGGCACCTGGCGGTCGCCAGATTAATCAATCACTAACCAGATTGATCGACGTCAGACACTCCTCCACTATTCTTGATGTTCGAACTACCCGAGGAGTTAACATCGACTCGGATCACTATCTTGTAGTAGCCAAGATGCGCCTACGGATATCAAGAATGCAGCAGAGTAGAGTAAGAATACAAAATTATGACTTCGGTAAGCTACTATCGCCAGAAACTGCTCGTGCTTTTACCGATTGCGTCTCCCTTAGGTTCTTCACCTCAACCCTCCGCACTAAGAATAGAACAGCAGTTGAACCTTTGCAAATAAGCCCTAAAAAGCTCTGCATCCAAAGCTTTGGGCTTCAAGGCTCCACCCCGAAGAAACACCTGGTTCGATGACGAGTGCAGGAGGATTCACACAGCGAAGCAGGATGCATCTAAAACCTCGCTGCATTAAAGAACAAGAGCAGCTCGTGAGCTCTACGAGTTAAAAAGAAGGGAGGAGCATACGCTTCTCAAAAGAATGAAGAAAGAGCACGAGAAGTGCTTGATTAAGGATTTGGAGAGGTGTTACTGCAGGCGTGACGTTCGAAAGTTATAAAGCCAGAACGGAGGCCTGCAGGGATAAGAACGGACAGCTGGTAGTAGAACCGCAGTCGATGCTGAGAATATGGAAAACCACTTCTGCAGACTGTATAACGGCGATGTTAGTCAATATACCGCTGTCAGGCAGAATAATCCATTTCTAGTCGACGACGACCGCAAATAATTCCGTCCCCTTGACCTCGACGAAGTTAAGATTGCCATATCGAAGCTAAGGTCGAATAAATCTGCTTGCTCAGACGGACTGTCCCCTGAGCTCTTCAAGGCAGCTGGGGATGACCTGATTAGGAGCATGCACCAACTCATCTGTAAGATATGGTCAGAGGAAAGCATGCCCGATTAATAGAGTGTCAGCATCGTGTGCCCGACTGCGCCAACTACAGAGGAATAAGTCCTTTTAACATCGTCTACAAAATCTCCTCTGCCATTTTGTGTGAACGCCTGAAGCCTTTTGTAAATAAGCTGTTAGGTCATTATCAGTGTGGCTTCAGGCCAGGGATGTCCACCATCGACCAAATCTTCACACCACGGCAGATCCTGGTTTTCTCCAATGAATTTCAAGTCGACTTCAAGACGGCATACGACAGCGTAATTGGAGACGAGCTATATAGCGCCATGTTTACTTTTGACATCCCCGTGAAGCTTGTCAGACTTTGTAGGATGATTCTGGAGAATGCTCGCTGCTCCATCCGATTCGGTGCAGAACTGACCGATAGCTTCGAAGTTAAAAAAGCATTTAGACAGGGCGATGCGCTGTCGTGTGATTGTACAAAAATCACTGGCCAATACAAGAGGCACAATCTATTTCAAATCCTCACAATTCCTTGCATACGCCGACGATATTGACATAATAGGTAGATCACAGCGAGATCAATGAGGCGTTTGCGAGTATTGAGTTCAAGGCGGCAAAAGCTGCCCTGGCGGTAAACGAGGGCAAAATTAAATAAATGCTGTCATCAAAAAAGGACGCTCACCAACGACGCCTTGGCCAGAACGTTTGTATAGGCAGATATAAGTTCGAGGTAGTTAAGGACTTCGTCCACCTTGGCTCCGCAGTGACCTGGAACAACGACATCAGTTCCGAAATCAAAAGCAGAATCACTCTTGCCAATCTCTATTTATTTGAGCTCAGGAGGCAATTGAGTAATAGAGCCCTTATCATCCCGGTCCTGTTGTACGGCGCAGAAACATGGACTCTATCAAAAGCGAATGAGGAGGCCCTTGGTCGGTTCGAGAGAAAGATTTTGCGCGTGATTTTCGGGCCTATAAACGCAAACGGGGAATGGAGGAAGAGATTAAACCACGAACTTTACGGGCTGTACAGCGACATGAGTCTAGTCAGGCGTCTACGGGTTCAACGCCTAAGATGGCTGGGCCATGTAGAGCGAATGGACACCACAGCTCCAGCCCGGTGGGTCTTTGAATACAACTCCGAGGGACGAAGAAGCAGAGGACGGCCGCACTTAAGATGGCGCACACAGGTGGAAGGGGACCTCAGCCAACTGAGTGTGCGGCAATGGAAAAGGCTAGCAAAGATCGTGCTAGTTGGATGGGCATGTTGGCTGAGGCCCAGGTTCACCCCGAACTGTAGCGCCCATTAAGAAGAAGAAGAAGTCACGCGGGGAAAATGATTGATGAGTGCAGGTTTGTGGTTTAGTACATAGGCGCAGTAGCCCGGGCTGCAGGCATATTTTGAAGATCGCACATCCCTTGGCGAAACCAAAACAGAACAAAACACGGACGGATACTCGGAAACGACAAAGCACGAAAAAGGAATACGATTTGGGAGTAGGCCCCTGGAATATCACACTCCTGGAGCTGCTCATAAACGGGAAAAAATCCTCACGCAGTACAAGGCGGAGATAACTGCGATCCGGGAACTACGCAGTATAGGAAACGGTATGATGCGGAAAAATATTGCGACATCTGTTAAAGCTGTCACAAAAGACTGCAGATGTTGGAGTGTGGATTTGTCGTGGGAAATCGGTTAAGGTCGAAGGCCAACCACTTTAGGTCTATAAATGATCGCCTGGTTGTGATCCGCATCAAAGGCAGATTTTACAACTTTGGCCGGGTATGTGCACACGCCCCTACAGAAGAGGCTAAAGACCTATCATTTCTTGGACAACGCCTACGGAAGGCGCATTGGACTCTGACGCACGATGAGCGAGTTCGGATCCCAATAACACCAACGCCATCAAATGTTTATTTTGCGGCGTCCCTCCTTGGCGGGGTACTGGCGTAAACCCCCGTAGTATACCTATACTTGCCATGAAAAGGCTTCTCGACTTAAGCCGTTCGGAATCGGCATTAAACTGTAGGTCCCTTTCACATGTGTAAAAAATAAATCACACACAGCATGGGTGATTGAGAGAAGTTTCGCTCTGGTCATGGGTGGGCTGTAACGCCACCAAAGCCAGCAAGCAAGCCTACGAAGCTTGCCCGGAGTACGATGTTAAAAGCGCACTCGGATACTTCAATGCCCAAAGACAGTACCTTTGGCAGAGTCATCGGAAAGCGCAGCCTCCATAATACAACAATGGATAACGGCTTCCAACTCACGGTCTTTAAGATAGCTCGTAATGTGGTAATAAGTACTACAAGACTTCCCCGCGAGCGAATCCATACAGCAACCTGGCGACACGGGATGTTCGAACCGCCAACCAAATCGACCATGTGCTCATTGACGCAAGACACTCGTCAAAAATCCTGGAAGTGCGAACATTCAAGGGGCAAACGTCTACGCCCTTGGTCTACCTGAGCCCACGGTAAATTCTTACATTTGTGACTGGGTATTTAATGATTACAACCGCAGATGGAGGGCTTAGGTTAGGTAAGGTAAGTTGGTGCCCTACTGACGAAATGTCAAGGCTCACGTAGACTACGTAGCGTCCATTGTGCCCAATTAATTTTTAGCCCGTTGAGACCTAGACATTTACCGTTGAGCTGAACCATCCAGACGCGGATCAGAATCCTAGTATTCTGTTCAGCCCAATGTTACTTACCTCTTGCTAGTCCCGAAAGGAAGTATCTTCCTAGGAATACGTTCCTTTTTTGGGCTAGCGCCGGACCTTCGCACAGCAGGTGAAGAATGGATTCAATTTCCTTTTCGTCCCTGCAGAAGTCATTGTACGGCTGGCCTAGTCGAGCTGCATGGTAAAATAGCATGCAGTGCCCAGTAAGGGCACCGACGGCCAGTCGAATATTCCTACGATTGAACTTCAGCAGATTTTCCGTCATTTTCTTACTATAGACGGGCCAAATTGATTTCGATTGCGCATTATATTACAATTTTGCTAAGCATCTCTGGTCTAACTGACACCATCGCTTATCGGCTTTCATTAATAGCTCGGCCTCTATCTCCCTGTAGAGCGCATTGAGTTGCGTTTTGGCCTCTGTCGCGATCTGCGCGAAATTGGCGCTTAATCCCAGCCCAGCTAGCTCGCCGTCTTCTCGTTTCCAGAGATATTCACATGACCAGGTACCCAGCAGAGGGTCACCTCGTTTACATTCGATATCTCTTCTAACCTCTCTTTGCACTGCTGCCTGCAGTTCCTTCATGGCTGCCTAGCTGTCAACATTTATGTTGATCCTTTCTCCTGAGAGATTCTCTCTGCTAATCAGGTCTGCCGCCTGCTTGATTGCGAAGACCTCAGCTTGGAAAACACTGCATCCGTCATCGAGCCTATAGGAGCGATGTATATCCCAAATTCAAAACAGACTCCGGCACCTGTGCCAAAATCCATTTTGGATCCGTCAAAGTAGATGCCGGTTCATTTTCCGTGCGTACCATGTCGCCGGTCCATTCCTCTCCGGAGGGAATTCTAATAGAGAATCTCCTCTCCCAGGAAGGCAGTCGGGTGACATAGTCCGTTCCGGTTTTGAATCTCAAGACGGCCCATCGAACCAAGATTGATGCGTGTTCGTGAAGACTTTTTTTCCAGAGACCGGATTCTTCTAGTCTTAGCGTAGTTCAGGCTGCGACGCTCTCGCAGTATATGTCCAAGGGTGAAAGGTTGAGCATAACTTCAAGAGCCGCCCTTGGTGTGGACTTCATAGATCCCGTCACCGCCAGACAGCCTGCTCTTTGAACCTTTGACACACTTCGAATATAACATTTCTTCTCAAGCGCTTTCCCTCAGACAACCGAGCCATAGACTAGAATAGGTCTTACCACCGCAGTGTGTAACCAATGTACCAACTTCGGTCTGAGGGCCGATGTCTTTCCAAAGGCTACCTTGCACGACTATAGTACCACCTAGGCCTTTTTGATTCCTTCGTCAATATTTTCTCTTCAGCTAAGCTTGGAGTGCAAGATTATGCCATGATATTTGGCAGACTTTCTAGGGATCAGATTGATACCATTCATACGGAGGTAGGTGTATCTTCATACAGATCTTTTCCTTGTGAAGAGTTATATCTCTTTTTTCGTCAGATTTACTCCCAGGCCTCGCCCCTTGAGCCAGTTGTTAACTAACATCAGTGCAGAGCTTAGTCTATCGCTGAGGACCTTTGAAAATTTTCTAGAAATTAAGGTGGCAATGTCGTCGGCGTAGGCCGCGACATTTACACCATCCGCCTCTAGAATCTTGACCATTCCATCGACCACAAGGAGCCACAGGAGGGGTGATAGAACTCCACCTTGTGGTGTGCCTTTATTTACCCTCACCCTTCCGCTTGCACTGCCCATCGCTGAGTTTATTATACGAGTACTCAGCATTTGCCCGATCCAACTGCATATTCCCGG
Organism: Eumerus sabulonum; assembly: GCA_951905685.1. NCBI lineage: Eukaryota > Metazoa > Arthropoda > Insecta > Diptera > Syrphidae > Eumerus > Eumerus sabulonum. The sequence continues at coordinate 238,983,496 of OX645060.1, forward strand.
GTTTATTTAGGCCATATGAAGGCTGGACACTATTGCCTCGGTACCAACGTTATTAAAAGCTCCCTTAGAGTCTAGGAAGGCACCTAGAGTGAATTTCTTGATATTGAGCGATTTTTTTATCACATGAACGCGTTGTGTGATTGTGACATATAACCGTGACCAATCTCATCCCTTACGTTCAAGTCTATTATTCGTTCCGGCGTTTTCATATAGAAGGACGATAGACAGAGAGGTCAAAAGTCCTTTGCAGTAACATGGCTGACTTTACCCGACTTGGGTATGAAAACCGCCCTAACTTTCCTCCACGCTTGAGGAACATAACCAATCCTGAGGCACCAGGAGTAAATGCGCTTCAGCCACGGAAGAATGACTTTACATGGCTCCTGCAACATAATCGGAAAAATCCCATCTATTCCCAGCGCCTTATAGGAAATTTGAAAAGAGTTGATTGCCCACAGGATCTTTTTCTCAGTAACAATCTTATCGATTGTCTCATTTTCGATACATTCCCTTGGCAGCGTGCCCGCCGAATTGAAGGTTCCTGCATCTTCACAGTCAGGGAAATTACACTTTAGTAGGGAATCAAACATGCTCTCGTTTGAGTCTGTCCGTCAGATTACTTTAGAGGACATCTGTATGGGAGCTTTGGCAAGGACCTTCCTCAGACGAGCTGCACCCGCACATGATTCCATAGAGCAACAGAAGCTTCTCCAAAAGTCCCTCTTGGCGAATCTAATTGATGGAGGGATTATCCAGGATGCAGGATGACAAAGCATATCTACAAGAAATCCGCAGCATTCCCTTTGTCCTTAAGGGGAATTGACTGTAGAAGACTTGTGGGAGTCATTACGGCCCGTTACACTTTTGCCAAGCATCTCTGCGCACTTGGCATCATTGTTGCATTATGCGAGGAGGATGACACGGCGTAGCATTTTCTATGCGAGTAACCCGCCTTTGCTCGCACACGGCGGCGCACCCTTGGGTCCGAAGTGGTATGTGGGGAATTTCATAGCTCTACATCACTGAAGTTCTGTCTGTCTGGAAGTACAATGGCCAAGTGCTTGCGTCTGAGTGCTCCAACACATAGCAGAAGCCTCCGACAATAAAAAAGGTCACCAGTGCAAATTACTTTGAGGCATTTGGCAACAGTGCTAAAGTCTTTTTAAGAAAGCTTCCAGTGACGTGCTGGAGCCGTCATCTCGAACCTGAAGACTCTTTTTCGTCGACAGGTCTTGACAAACAGCAAGGTTACAAAATGGCTTAAAATAAAAGAACGTTTGTTCTGCCTACCCGACAATAGAATCATACACCCCTCCCTCACCATTCTTCCCTTCTTCCCGGCTAGCGGTTCTTCTTCTGCTTTTGTGGCGTTACAGCCCATGAAGGACCAGAGCCAAGCTTCTCTCAATCACCCATGTTGCGTGTGATTTAATTTTCCCATAGGTGAAAGGGACCTACAGTTTAATGCCGATACCGAACGGCGTGAGCCGAGAAGCTTTTTCATGGCAAGTTTACTACGGGGGGTTTTGCCAGTACCACGCCGAGGAGGAACGCCGCGAAATAAACATTCGATGGCGTTGGTGTTATCGGGATCCGAACTCGCTCATCATGCGCCAGAGTCCAACACACTAACCACTGCGCCACGACGCCCTCAAGGTATCCCTCTACAAAACCTTAACTATCCCGGTCCTCCTCTACGGCACTAAGGGTTGGACTTTATCAAAAGCGGATGAAGAGGCTCTTAGGCAATTCGAGAGGAACATTCTGCGTGCAATCTTTGGTCGCGTTTGTGTAAACGGAGAGTGGAGGAGGAGATTCAACCAGGAACTGTATGGGCTGTACTGCGACATCGGCTTAGTTAGACGTCTTCGGATTCAACGTCTAAGATGGCTGGGCCATGTAGAGCTAATGGACATCACCCCGAGGGACGACGCAGGCCCTGATTCACCCCGAACTGTAGCGCCATCTAAGTAAGTAAGTAAGCTCTAAGACTACCAGATTATTTCAGCGTCTGTCAGGCGGATCTGTTGGCATCAAAGGAGGCTCTATTATGGCTGAAGTCGAACGTAATATCTACAACTGACATTCGAATCCTTAAGACAGTCAAGCAGCCTTGAAATCCCTGGGGTCCCATGTGTACACTTTAAAAGTAAGCCTTGACTGCCGCCTATCGCTTAACGAGATGGCCGAACAGTTTAATATACAACTCCTATGGGTACCAGGACACCGTGACATCTCAGGCAACGAAAGGGCCGACACACTCGCTAGACAAGGAACGACGCACCAATTAATCATGGCGTGCGAGGGTATGCCTCTTACTTACTTACTTAGGTGGCGCTACAGTCCGTGGTGAACCTGGGCCTCAACCAACAAGCGTCTCCAACTGGCACGGTCTTTGGCCAGCTGTTTTCAACGCCGCACGCCCAGTTGGTTAAGGTTCCCTTCCACCTGCGTGCGCCTCCGATGATGCGGCCGTCCTCTGCCGCGCCTTCCTTCCGGAGTGGATTCAAAGACTCTTCGGGTCAGAGCTGTATTTTCCATGCGCTCTACATGGCCTAGCCACTTTAGACGATCCGTAGACGTCATACCAGGCCGATGTCGCTGCACAATCCGTAGAGTTTTTCGTTATATCTTCTCCTCCATACACCGTTTGAACAAATGGGACCATAGATAGTGCGCAGAATTTTCCTCTCGAAACGACCAAGGGCATCTTCAACCGCATTTAAGGTCCAAGCCTCTGCGCCATAAAAGAGGACTGGGATGGTTAAGGTCTTATATAGCGTCACCTTGGTTTTCCGAGAGAGGGCTCTACTTCTCAATTGCCTCTTGAGCCCAAAGAAATATCGGTTGGCAAGAGTTATTCTGCGTTTTATCTCAGCGCTGGTGTTGTTGTCGCTGGTCATCAGTGAGCCAAGGTAGACAAATTCCTTGCGCACTTCAAAGTTATATCCGCCCATGGTGACGTTTTGGCCAATATGTGGGTATTGACCGTCCCCTTTCGATGAAAGCATATAGCTGGTTTTACCCTCATTAGCTTGAGACCCATCTTACCGAGTCTACCTCAATGTTTACAAATGTCTCATTGACGTCTCGCTGTGCCCGTCCAGTCAACTTGAAATAAATCTTACCTCTTGTGTTAGCCAGTGACTTTTGCAGTCACTAGGGCAAGTCCCGAATGATTTGTGTAGAAGCTGCTGTGCGGCTTTCTTCCCAATTAGGAAATGCTACCTAGGATCCTACAGATGTTCAGCGAGTAAGGATATCTGATCTTTTTAACTATATAAGATGCACCAAGTGGTTCCAAAGCTTCTCGACTCACGCTGTTCGGAATCGGCATTAAACTGTAGGTCCCATTGAGAGAAGTTCGGCTCAGGTCCTTCATGGACAGTAACGCCAATATACATATGCATTCTACGGGGGGTTTCGCCAGTACCCCGCCGAGGAGGGACGCCGCGTAATGAACATTCGATGGCGTTGGTGTTATCGGGATCCGAACTCGCTCATCGGCTAGCGGTTGGTCAAGTATAATTTCAATTTTTGAGTTCGAACTTTTACTTGCTCAACTGTCTTTCTCATAATTCAAACATCTTTCTGTAGCCGTATAAGACCATAACCATGTTTACCCCTCTCTATAGGAGCTAGGCAAGTCACTGCTCTTTGCTGTTGCTCATATGCACCATTCGTCTTCTTCCTGGTAAATTCAAAACTCCAACTTCGTCTCGGGCAATAATTGTTTACGAGAATTGTTAGCTCCAAGCGGGTGCCCGCCATGCGCACTGTACGAGTAATGCATGCGTTCCCTTCGCGCAATAGAAACGAAAAACCCACAAAAGGGTGCCCATACTCAAACCAGCTGCGAGTGACAAATTTAATGACTCACTTCGACGGTTGACAATGGGTTATTAGCCAAGTTGATACTTTTAATGGCATAATTTTCTGGTCAGGTCTTCGAGTCCGTCTCCCTACACTATCCCACCTATCTCTCCCTTCATTCGCTTTACTCACGTTCCTTATGCCCTGTCGCTTCGTTTCAAATGCGGCCTGAAACCAAACCACCTCCAACTCGCGATGAAACTAATTCCGACTCCGACTCGTCGCACTACGGAGTACGGACGGCCTATGCGAGCCTGGTTGTGGCTCTGATTAATTCATACGAGAGTGTGTGTGCCCCGGCGATTGGTAGAAGATTTATGTGCCAATTAAGTGTATCCTGTCTTGTTAGATTTGTTGTCGAGGCAAATTTATGGGACAAACGATTGTGACGTGCTGTTGTAAACTGTTTTGTTTTCTCCATTGGATTACGTTGGGGTTACCTATTCAAATGGCTTTATTGGAGGTCGGTAATTAATTTATGAGCACTTTTATACCCGAGCCTCGCAATGGGGTGGATTTAGGTTTTTTGCTTCATATTTGCGGACTAGACTAGCCATCATAAAAGCATAATTACAAACCTTTTAAGTGGTGTGTATTTAGGGCTGGTATCACGGCTTGTTTCGGGCTTGTTTATAGGCTGTGATGGTCACTAATTGAGGATTTGTAAAATTGGCTTACAGGTGAGTGGGTAGTAAATTGACCCCCTGTAGGCGGACTCTATATAAAGAACTCAAATGACTTAATTCCAGGAAAATCTCTTCAAAACAAACCTTCCCTTCCCAGGCCGTGTGGTTAGGCTCACTAAAAAAAATTCCTCCTCCTTGTGATTGGAGACGCATTTGAAACATTAGTTTACTGGCGTGAAGTCGAATAAATCTCATCGACGGTATGTCCCTACTTAATTCGGTGATTAGGTTTTCCACGACTTGTTAATAACATCCACATCCCCACAAATGTATTCCCATTCCCCCGTCGACTCTATATGTAATAAGCGACTAAAGCGCTCGAAATTAAGATCAAAATTACGTCCCAGGCGACATGACACAAAACAAGTTATTCAACCACTAAACCAGACCACAAACAAGCAACCAGCACGCCTTCATCTCGAATCGAGATGTCAACTAATTACTTGATGGTCCCGGGCGTAGCATAAACTAATTGAAATCAACCAAATGATATTCCGATCGGGCGGCAGTGATAAGCGCCCGTGGAGCTATATCGTATTTTCACACTTATCGACAGTTCGAATCGAAAACGATCAGCAAAGGTTGGTTTATGAGCGGACGACACTGATGGCCGTGATGCTTGTGAAGTTCAGCTTCATTTTGATTGAATTTTAAATCCCAAAATCTGAGAAGGACAATAGATACGACGACGTCGTTGAATGGCCTCTGGCACCTCTGGCATTCGTATGGAAATTCAGATGACAGTTGACGTTCCAGTGATGTCATCGCAGGGTGATAAGGAATCTCGGCGTTTAAACTTAACGAGTAGACAGTTTAGAAATGAGATTTTTATATCTGTTAGATGGATACTTAACCGAAAGTCCTAAATTCGAGAAACCGATACGGTGGGTTATTTATTTTCAGGCGCAAATTGCCGGAACTGACGCCGCACGAATACTCGTATTAGTGACAGCGACATAGGATATGATGATTATGCACGAGCTACGGGTCCATGACTCCAATGTTACCGTGAGTGAAGTGATGGGCAGCAAAGTGTGACTTGAAGATCTATCGATCGTCGTCGGTCGATGGAGCTGCTGACATCTTCATCGACCCCATCCGTTTACGGGTTAATAATAATAATAATAAAAGTACGGAAGCGACTGACCGTCATATAGGCAAACAGGTGTTGGAATACGGTGCGTGGAAAGGTTGATTAGGAGGTTATTTGAGATTGAACGGAAAGCCGAGACGTTGATGATTGGCACAGCGTGATGTGGTATCATTTCGGCAATTGAACTTCCTGAGGTGATAAAAAAGGCTCATAGGTCTGGGAAGTATATGTACATCTCCAATGATACGGATTGGCTTGTTGTTAGATTGGCTTTAATTGATCACAAATGCTGTTTTACAGAGTCAACTTGAACTAGTTTGCTCCTTCAGAGCATCTCTTTCGGTAGATATACATAGGGTCTTCCAATAGGGACTTCGAAGTTTTGACAGTTGATAACGGCCAACATCACGCGCAAATGATAAATTTGTTTTATCAAAATGGGTGTCCTGTTCGGGCAACGTTCCGCATGCTTCGCCCATTGTACCGTCGCCATTATGGTCCTACCGAGAAGAATATTCATAATGTGGTGGATAAAGTTGAGTTCATTGCTTAAGTAAACGAGGGACATCACTAACTGGAGAATCTTGCCTGATGTTACGCTGTCGGACCATAAGTATATCGAATTTCGATTAAGTTGTGGGATGTCTACTTGCGACTTAGACGGAATCCGAAAAAGACGGACTGGGTACAGTTTAGAGAGGAGCATGAGGAATCCACTCAGGCCCTATCTAAAATTAAGACGAAACAACTGGTAGAGAACGCTGTTCATAACCTGAATAGCATCATCACTAGTTGTTTAGAACTCGCATGTCCTGTAAGCAAACTTCTCTGCAGGAAATGGGTTCCCTGGTGGAATGTCGACCTCCAAAGTCTTTGCAGGGAAGCCAGAAGACTTCTGAATACTTACTTATTTACTTACTTATCAGGCCAGCGATCCATGGAGGATCGGAGCCTGAGCTCTAGCCGCCTTCCATCATTGATGGTCCCGGGCACGCTACGTCAAGTTATCAAGACCAAGATGTCTTACATCCGCGATTACTTGGTCTTTATACCGGAGGTTCGGTTTTCCTCTTCTTCTCGAACCAGGAAGCTCGGAGTCGAAGACCCTCTTAGCTGGAGCGTTGATGTCCATGCGCTCGATGTGGCCGAACCAGTGTAGTCGACAGACTACATCCACATCTTTGTACAGCTCGTAGAGTTCGCGGTTGTGTCTTCTTCTCCATTTACCTTCCTCACAGGCAGGACCAAATATCCGGCGCAGAATTTCTCTCTGGAAAGAACCCAAAATCAGCTCCGCTGTCCTGTTTATCGTCCAGGTTTCGGCTCCGTACAGCAAGACTGGCAGTATGAGCGTTTTGTAAAGCATGACTTTGGTCTTTCGAGTTTTGACCCCAGTTGTTTGGACAAGCCGAAGTAGCAGCGGTTGCCAAGGGCGATTCTATGCCGGATCTCCACTGTGGTGTCATTTGTGGAATTTACGTTTGCCCCGAGGTAGACAAACTCCTTAACTACCTAGAAATTGTAGCTGTCAATTGTTATATTTTGTCCCAGGTGGTGAGCGACGGATTGGTTCTTGATTGACGGCATGTACTTCGTCTTGTCCTCATTTACCTTAAGACCAGCTCGTTTCGCCTGTTCTTCAATCGCCGTGAGTGCTTCCACAATGCCACGGCGAGAGCACGCAATGATATCGATATCATCCGCGTGTCCTAGCAGCTGGACTTGTAGAAGACGCCTCCCGGTCGCACTATCTGCTCCAGCACCAGGTTGAAGATGTCACATGACAGCGCATCTCCTTGCGGAAATCCGAAGTCCCGGAACCGAGTTGCGCGGTGCATCGCGTTTTTTTTTAGCGTGGCGCGACACAACTGGATCAGTTTTCCTGGGATCCCGAATTCGGCCATCGCACGAAACAGTTCTTCACGGTGAATGCTGTCGTATACGGCTTTGAAATCAATGAAAAGATAGTGTGTATCGATGCGAAACTCGTCGGTCCTTTTCAGGAATTGTCGAAGTGTGAAAATCTGGTCTATAGTCGTTTTACCGGGCCGGAAGCCGCACTGGTAGCTGCCGATTAGTGCGGTGCAAAATGGCTTTAGACGTTCATACAATACCCTTGGCAGGATCTTGTATGCGACATTGAGCAGGGATATACCTCTATAGTTCCTGCAAGAGGTAGGAACGCCTTTTTGTGGATGGGGCAAATAGAGCTGGTATTCCAGTCGTCGGGCATGCTTCTGAATAGATCGCTCAAATCGGACTCGGAAGATGACTGAAACAAGTACCGGTCGAAGCAAAAAGAATATACGAAACTCATTCGTAAATCGAAGAACGATTCTTATAAGACCTTCTGCGAAGAGATCAAGTCTCTAAGTGCGACTAGCAGAAAACCGATAAAGCTGTATACACTCAGAAAATTTGATGGTACCTATACTGGGCCTAAAGCGGAAACTCTTAGGTTATTGCTTGAGACTCATTTCCCGGGAAATCAGATGGCCATCCGCTCGTTGCACTCTCCCTTAAGGGGTATACTGAAACGTCTCTGCCAAACTCGTCAATTTGCAGAATTTTCCGTGCTTGTGTCAACGTCAATATAGGATTGAGGCAAATTACAGGAAAACTTCGCCAATTCCAAGGCGACGCAAACAAGTGGAGGAGGATCCTACTATCAAGAGAGTTCACAGCTTATTGAATTTGGTGAATAACATCAGAATTTTCTAGACCCCATAACACTATGACACCCCAAGAGCTCAGTATCTCGGAAGCCACACGTCATATCACTTTAACGCTAGCAACCTCGCCCCGTTCCACCTCAAAATATTTCGAAGAAATTCATGTCGTTGTTTCGCCACAAACGTATTTTCCTATCCACCAACGGTTTTACGATAACAACCCAGACGTTCTAGAGTTACAAATTCGAAAAAGCACTGTTATCGTAAAAGTTGTTTCCATTCCAATCTCACCTAATGTTTCCATCAGCAAAACCATCCAACCTCCCGATCAGATCTCACTCACAACTCCATTCATTCATAGCCTTCATTTACACAATTACCGCCGAACGACTTCCTTCCCGGGCGCCTTGATCGAAACTGTCATAAATGGCTTCAGTTTGCAAAAACTCATTCCGCACACAGTCCCGGGGGAACCCTAACAACCGCCACATCTGTGCGAAAGTAGACGAAAAATCGAGAGCAATCCAATAATCTGTTACCCTCTAAACGAGGTGAAAATACGACAAGGAGCAAGGAACAATGATCTAAGCCCGAATAGACTATCAAACCCAAACACAGCTCCACATCCACCGACACAATCAAGCACCAATCGTACACGGATACCACAAACCATGTTCCCAGAAAATTTACGACCCAGTCGCCTATTAAGTATCATATTACACGATGTTCGATGAGATGTCATGTGTTCATTCGTGCTCGTTCCCTGCTCGACGAGATTCCTTGTTTTTCCTCTGATTTGTTGATTTTATTTCTTGTCCCAGTCGAAAATTGGACACAAGTGAACGACAATAAAATATTTAGATCGGTTTACATGCGACGGACATGTGCGCCATCCGTGCTGGCGTGGCACCTCCAATGGAGGGGCAGAGTATGTCGCGGATACACCAGCGTGTAGCCGAGGGTCTGGAACAATTTGAATTACAAGTTGACCATTTGGCCGCCGCCAGAATCAATCGGAATGTAATCGAAAGGATTTAATGCATGTCGTCGTCGAGACAAATCGTCCTTTCGATTTGAGTGTCTGGTTTTTGTTGTTGTTGCTGTTGTAGCACTTTGCATGAAAGCAGCTTTTGCAGCATTCCATGTGGGCAAATTAGGTATCCGAAACGTTTTGCTTCGAGCTGGATGGAACGGATGAGACCGATGGAAGATGAATTTCAGCTGAGGCGGTGGAAATCGATACAGCCGCGGACACATCAACATGTGTCAACAGCAAATTTAGACTCGGACGCACCTTGGTAATTCTGGTTCTCTACCTCGTGTACCTCTTATGCTCCTTTTATATGGAAACGCAATTAATCAAGTCTACTATGGTCTTTTGGAGTTACACCCATTTCTGGTGGCTTAAAGTCCAAACAATTGAATTGACAAACGAGTAGCAATCCCTTTGTGTGGCAACATGGCTATCGAATACGTATTTGTAGGTACAACGGAGCAATCAAATTGATTCGCTCCATTCGAAATTCGAATCTTCCACCCAATTTAACACAAATCCCCTCATGTACTAGCTAGACAAGGATATTGCTTATAGACCATTCAACCAACTACCAGTCGTGAGCATCATCCCTGCAAACATATCCTCCTCATCACAGTCGAATGGATGTGATGCTCTTCGTACACACATCTACATCCTGTATCTCCGGGTGAAACGTATTTATTTTATAACATTGCCAATCAAGATGGCTGAACAAATATAATCATTTGGTCATACTTCAGTGGATTGCGAATGACAATGGCAATGGCTATAGCAGTGCCATTGGCTTAGGTATTGGGAGCCGTGACGTGTCTGATGTTTTGATATGCTGCAAGACAAACAATGCTATGCCGAGAAAAGGATATGCGGGGACATGGTACCATATCACATAAGTGTCGAATCAATGGTCCGAGAGAGAGATTGAAAACAGTTCCGAATCGTTATTGATTTGCATGGAGGAGGGAGGTCTGTGTGCTTGTCACATTCGTTCCGTAAAAGTTTAAATTATTGCGGGGAAATCATTTAAGATGGTCGTAGCTGGTCATTGAATGGTTTGGGAATACCTCTCCCTTTGATTGCTTACATGAGGAAATGGATCGAACGCTCGACTTGATGCGTGGCGTGATAGAGTTACTTATGCATGGCAATATGGCTTTTGGTGTTTGCAAACTAACTTTTAAGTCTGGACACGACCTTTGAGGTCATCACTGCAAATACTTACTACTCACTTAGGTGGCGCTACAGTCCGTGGTGAACCTGGGCCTCAACCAACAAGCGTCTCCAGCTGGCACGGTCTTTGGCCAGCTGTTTCCAGCGCTGCACGCCCAGTTGGTTAAGGTCCCCTTCCACCTGCGTACGCCACCGATGATGCGGCCATCCTCTGCCGCGCCTTCCTTCCGGAGTTGATTCGAAGACTCTTCGGGTCGGAGCTGTATTTTCCATGCGCTTTACATGGCCTAGCCACCTTAGACGCTGTATCCGTAGACGTCGTACCAGGGCGATGTCGCTGTACAACCCGTACAGTTCTTCATTATAGCTTCTCCTCCATACACCGTTCGAACAAACGGGACCGTAGATAGTACGCAGAATTTTCCTCTCGAAACGACCAAGGGCATCTTCATCCGCTTTTGTTAAGGTCCAAGCCTCTGCGCCGTAAAGGAGGACTGGGATGATTAAGGCCTTATATAGTGTTACCTTGGTTTTCCGAGAGAGGGCCCTACTTCTCAATTGCCTCTTGAGCCCAAAGAAACAGCGGTTGGCAAGAGTGATTCTGCGTTTTATCTCAGCGCTGGTGTTGTTGTCGCTGGTCATCAGTGAGCCAAGGTAGACGAATTCCTTGACCACTTTAAAGTTATATCCGCCCATGGTGACGTTCTGGCCAATACGTCGGTGTTGTCCGTCTCTTTTAGATGAAAGCAGATATTTGGTTTTACCCTCATTAACCTTGAGACCCATCTTAGCCGCTTCTACCTCAATGCTTACATGGGCCTCATTGACGTCTCACTGTGTCCGTCCAATCACGTCAATGTCATCGGCATACGCAAGCAACTGCGTAGACTTGAAATAAATCGTACCTCTTGTGTTGGCCAGTGACTCTTGCACGATCTTTTCAAGCACGATGTTGAAAAAGTTGCATGACAGCGCGTCATCTTGCCTAAATCCTTTTTTAACATCAAAGGTCTCGGTTTGCTCATTACCGACCTTAATGGAGCAGCGGGAATTCTCCATTGTCATCCTGCACAGTTGGACGAGCTTGGCAGGGATGTTAAAACTAGACATGGCTTTGTATAGCTCATCTCTATAAACGCTGTCATATGCAGCCTTGAAATCGACGAAGAGGTGGTGAGTGTCTTCTCCAAGATTTGCCGTAGCGTAAATATTTGGTTTATTGTGGACTTACCTGGCCTGAAACCACACTGATAAGAGCCGATCAGGTTATCCGAAAACGGTTTCAGGCGTTCACACAATACGGCAGAGAAGATCTTATATGCGATGTTAAGGAGACTTATTCCCCTATAGTTGGCGCAGTTATAGGGGTCTCCTTTCTTATGGACCGGGCAAACGATGCTGAGATTCCATTCGTCGGGCATGCTTTCCTCCGACCATACCTTGCAAATGAGATGGTGCATGCACCTTACCAGCTCATCTCCAGCCGCCTTAAGAACCTCAGCAGACAGGCCGCCTGCGCCCGCGGCTTTATTAGATTTAAGTCTTGATATTGCTATTTTGACTTCGTCTAGGTCGGGTGGACTAAATTCTGTTTCATTGTCGTCCATTACGAATAGCTCGTTCTGCCTGACAGGGGTATCTTGTCTATCATCGCCGTTATACAGTCTGCAGAAGTGGTCTTTCCAAATCCTCAGCATTTCTGCAAATAGTGAGTGTATTACTGCAACACACCAAAAGGTGTGTAGTAATTTTTTATGCAATTTAAAGTGTGTTATTATAAACACACAAATGAGAAATTCCCAACTACATACATATGTACATATATGCAACTTTGCCAGAAAGCAAATTGCGACCCGGACCCGTGGTATATTGGTTAACACACGGGACTCCCAACCACGAAAAAAAAGGTCTCATCCAGTCCTCGCTCTCCAAGCATTTGTCGCCTCGAGGCTCATCAAGCCCGAAACATTGCTCTTTGTTTTCTGTGTGATTGAATTGATTATGTCTTTTTGTTGTGACGCAACATCATGATGAGCATGCTATCCGGCTCGAAGGACAAATGTAGAATGGGAAAGGAGAGGACGAATGTGGCTGCGGACACTAAGATTTGAACTCGGATCACCGGGTTAAGAGCCTAATGTGTTAACCATTTCGGATGTGTGGTGCAATTGTGGACCTTCGTATTTCACAAGGAGATAATAAAACTTGTACATATACATATGTACGCGATGAGACCCAGTGCGTTAACTCTGACCCTGAGACAGCTGGAAAGGGATGTTAGTAACTTCGGCAAAACAGGTGCATCTAGACGGACCGTAAATTATCTAACGGGTCGATTGTCGATGTTAGAGAAGACTAAGGAAACAGCTGAGGCGCACTATACAAAGGAACTGTCTGCATTGGATGACGATGATGAACAACAGCAAGTGGCCGTGGAGGCCATATATGATAAAATCCGAAGTTATTTCGAATACCGCAGTGACTTACTTGATTCGATTGATAAGGCACAGGCTACCAGGACCGTCTCGGGTAATTCATCATATGATTCCACACAAGCTACGTCAACCACATGCAGGTCATCGGAAATACGCTTGCCAAAAATTAATATCAAAGTTTTCGTGGGCAACTATGAGACATGGCGTGCTTTTCGGGATCTCTGTGTGTCACTTATTCACAACAACGCAACGTTATCCGAAGGACAGAAGATGCACTATCTTAAAACAAGTATAACCGGTGAAGCTGAGAAGTTGTTAATGCATCTGAGTTTGGATTGTGGCAATTATGCCAAAGCTTGGCAAATTTTGACAGATCGGTATGATCGCCAGCGGTTCTTGGTAAACGTCCATCTAAAGTACCTTTTCTCAAGAACGAGCGGAATCAGTTAAACAGTTGCTCGAAACATCATCCGAGGTGGTACATAGCTTAGCCAATTTGAAGGTCCCTGTGGAACATTGGGACGTTCTGTTAATTTTCGTGTTGTTGCAGAAACTTCCCACAAAACACAACAACTATGGGAAGAGAAGCTAAGTTCCAAGGTTGATAGCAAAACGTTGCCTACGTTTTCTGAATTTACCCAGTTTTTGGAAACTAGGTTTCGTACCTTGGAGGCAGTTTTTCAGCAACAAGTTCGACCCATACCAACTGTGGCAAAATCGGTTTCTTCTCGCAATGTTCTCCACACTTCAGCAAATACATCGAAATACTCTTGCAAATTTGCAGCAATGGTCAGCATGCGGTAAGGAAGTGTGGTAAGTTTCTGGAGATGAGCACCGGCGATCGAATTGGACAGGTAAACATGATTGGAGTATGTAAAAACTGTTTAGCATACACCCACTCCACGGTACAATGTCCAAGTAATCCACGATGTTATTATTGCCTGCAACCACATCATTCGCTACTCCATTTAACCAACTCATCTGAAGGACATACTTCAAGGCATTCGATTCCATCGCTACAGATTGGTGCACCAAGTTTCCAATCAGCAAAAGGAGAAAAAACGACTGGCACGAACGTGAATACCTTTTACTCCACCAACATCTCTACACGCGTATTATTGGCAACTGCCTTGGTCAAGGTTAAGACTACAACAGGCCAACTTCCCTCATTACGTGCCTTGTTCATGCTTTTTCGAAATTTAGATTATGTAATGGGACGAGACTTCGTGTTACACAACTTGGCCGCAATATCATTAGCGCCACTATCTTAACCGGCGTAGGAAAGGGTGAAAATGTAATGATCCTACGAAACCTAATAATTCCCACAGATCTCCCGTTCCAGTTTAAAAGGCTACAATTTCCTCTAAAGCTTAGTTTCGCTATGACCATTAACAAAGCGCAAGGTCAAACATTAAAGGTGGCTGGGATGAACTTAGAAAAGCCGTGCTTTTCCCATGGACAATTGTATGTAGCATGTTCGCGTGTGTCGCGAGCACCGTGGCGCAGTGGGTAGTGTGTTGGCTTCTGATGTCCATGACACGGGATCGAATCCCGGCACAGCCATGTCATCGAACGTGTTTTTCACGGTGTTTCTCCTCAGCGGGGTTCTGACAAAACCCCCTGTAGTAAAATTGTCATGAAAAGCTTCTCGAAATTCGCCGTTCGGAACCGGCAATAAAACTGTAGGTCCCTTTCACCTATGGGAAAATTAAATCACACACAACATGGGTGATTGAGAGAAGCTCGGCTCTGGTCCTTCATGGGCTGTAACGCTAACATAAATACATACATACATGACAGTGTTTATAGAGACGAGCTATACAGAGCCATGTCATGTTTTAACATTCCTGCCAAACTCGTCAGACTATGCAGGATGACTATGGAGAACTCTCGCTGCTCCATCAAGGTCGGAGGTGAACTAACCGACCCCTTTGATGTTAAAAAAGGTTTTAGACAGGGTGACGCACTGTCATGTGATTTCTTCAACATTATTCTTGAAACGATCGTGCGGGACTCTGCGGCCAATACAAGAGGTACGATCTACTTCAAGTCCACACAATTGCTTGCCTACGCAGATGACATTGACGTTATTGGACGAACAATGCGAGACGTCAATGAGGCGTTCACAAGCATTGAAGCAGAAGCGGCGAAAGTGGGTCTAAGGGTAAATGGGGACAAGACCAAATATATGCTGTCATTCAAGAAAGACGCACAACACCGACGTCTTGGTCAGAACGTCACCTTCGGCAGCTATATTTTTGAAGTAGTCAAGGACTTCGTCTACCTTGGCTCGGTAGTGACAAGCAGCAACGACACCAGCGCTGAGATAAAACGCAGAATAACTCTTGCCAATCGCTGCTTCTTCGGGTTCAAGAGGCAATTGAGTAGTAGAGCCCTCTCTCGAAAAACTAAGGTTTCCCTCTACAAAACCTTAATCATCCCGGTCCTCCTCTACGGCGCTGAGGCTTGGACGTTATCAAAAGCGGATGAAGAAGCTCTTGGACCCTTCGAGAGGAAAATTCGGCGTGCAATCTTTGGTCCCGTTTGTGTAAACGAAGAATGGAGGAGGAGATTCATCCAAGAACTGTACGAGCTGTACAGCGACATCTGCCTGGTTAGACGTCTTCGGATCCAACGTCTAAGATGGCTAGGCCATGTAGAGTGAATGGACATCAACACTCCGGCCCGAAGAGTCTTCGACTCCAACCCCGAGGGACGACGCAGCAGAGGACGACCGCATTTAAGGTGGCGCGCACAGGTGGAAGGGGACCTCAACCAACTGGGCGTGCGGCACCGGAAGCGGCTGGCCAAAGATCGGACCGGCTGGAGAGGCTTGTTGGTTGAGGCCCTGGTTCACCCCGAACTGTTACGCCATCAAAGAAGAAGAAGAAGAAGTAAGTGAACTTCAATTTACGCAATAAATGTTGTTCAATTAATGAATCTAGCACCTGCAAGCAATTAAACACTAACTATGTACGTGGTGAACAACCCTCGAGAGCGGCATTCTAAATATGAAAAAAAAAACATTTTATGTTCCGAGAAATTGAGAAAACAATTCAAAACGAATTACGCTCGTTGCGAGCGTGCTGTTCCTAGAACCATTACGTGCACTTCATAAAAAACACCACGCCGAATTCCTCGCTCACATTTTATGGCTTAAACGCAGCCCTCGCCAGGATAAACAAGGATTATCATAATATTTGCTTAAATTATGAATTTGCATTTTCAACACCTGGTTTTAGGAATGCGCGCCTGAGCCTGCATATCCCTACATTCGAGTATCGAAAGACACTCCTCTTCCAGTCCAGACTTATGTGAACATTGCCGTCGGCCTGTAACATTATATTCCTTCGAGCCCGAGAAGCTCGTCGAGTCGGTTGGCTCATTCCCAATTTTCCTGATCCTGATCCATCCAGAAGACTTAATTATCCTCTTAGCGATGGAATAAAAATAAACTCAAACAAACATAATTCTTATGCTTCATTATCGGCACCCATCATCGCCATCTCCAAGGTGCCAATTTGCGTCCCATAATTCAGTTCCATTTCAACGCCTGATTAACCCTGCTATGTACACACAATGAAGTAATGTTCCCCAACCAACGAACGAAAGGATCTTCTCACTCTGCCCAGTGTTTGTGTACGCTTGTCTGTGTGTGTATGTATGTACATATATGTAGGAGTAATGGCACCTCGAGGCCTCATGCAATTATCAAATGAACTTAAACGGAGCATTAATTTCCAGCGCGTATAAATTACCCAAACAAGCAGCACTCAATGGAGGAGCCCCGCCCAACTGTGGCAGCACCACGTCGAACAACTACGTACACTAATGCAGCGGTGACTAACTGGAGCAGAAATCCTGTGCTCCATTCTCGTCTCCACGAGCATGACCGGACTCTGATACTGCGTAGTGGAGTTGGCGGACAGATACATATACATACTTCTACACACTCGAGCTTGGGAGCATATGGATGCTGGCAGCAGTGATCCTTATCTGGCACATCACTCGTCCCGGGCCTCACGATGCTGGATGCGAATGTTTGACTATGGCTACGCCTCCTTTTTGCAAACAATCACCTCGTAGTGCAGAATTTATTGGCTGCTGCGGCTGCTGTAACTGCTGTTACTGCTGTTGCTGCTGCAGATCCATGCCTCTGCCTGGGTAATTGATCAGCCATTGATTGTGGCGGGTCGGCCGTGCCGCTCACTACGTGGAATACGCGCGGTGGAGGAATGCTTCGTGTTTTCTCTCAACTTGGCATCGGGTACTGGGTGTCAAACAAGACTGGAATGCACTTTGCCTCGATGGCGATGGTGTGCCTGTTTGCTGCATCAGACGCTACTGCCTCTTCTCCTATTATTCGACTGCTACATTGCATTGTGGTAGTAATAGTGATGGCTGAGAGAAGAAGAAGTCATTTTCCAATTTACGTCAAATTGGAAGCACTTGGAGTGGGTGTACACACAAAAATATACACATAGATACATACATATCTGGATGCGTACAAGTATTCGTTTCAGTCGCATCTGTATTATTCGTATAGTGCTGTTATTGGCCATGGCGCACAAATGGAGATAATTGCACCTTTTGCCCCGGCCAGTTAACCTCTTTCCGAGTTGAGCTCAATTTATGAGACAAAATTTATTGGAACATCTGCAATTGGCTGAGATAATTTGTGGGAATTGCCACCTTTATCCTGGAAACTGGTCGGAATCGATTTGCCAGAAAGATTCGAATTTACGAATTTACGTGCGCTTTTAATTGGGCGAGATTTATTGCAACCGAACGGGGTGACAGTGCCAGGCCATGAAGATGTCACACAGCTGACGGGTGTTAACGGTGTCAACTGACTGAAAGGATTATTTATTTCAATAATTATTTACATGGGATCGGAACGGTGGCAGGGCTTAACCCTTTGTCTGTTCTATACTGACCCACCCGCTATAAGTATTTATGAGGTGAGCGAGTGGGTAAGGAGCATAAGGTTTCAGACAGCTTACTATGTTCGGCCTTTCGAGATATTTTTTTTACCTTAAAAGGGATCAGACGTTAGTGTAGGACTATAAGGAAACACTTTATTGCTCTCCTAAAATCGGGTATTGATAGGTTACAACTTTTTTCTTCTGCTTTTGCTCGGAAGTACAATGCAAACGCTAGTGTGTTTAACATCACGCAGCAAGTGTGTCATTCGACACTTAAAGATTGAGTGTGTCACTTAACACATTTGATGGTTGAAATTGACACACTTATTCGTGTTAAAACTACAACACGTTCTACTGCGTGCCATGAGGAAAACTCTAATGACACCTTAAGTGTGTTGCCGCAACACACTTATTAGTAATTAACACATTTTGGATAAATCAATTAAAAAGAAAGGGCCATTTCCCCAACTACATATGTACATATATGTATACAACCTTGTCAGAAAGTAATTTGCGTGTAGGATCCATAGCGTAATGGTTAACACACTGGACCCAGTGATCTGAGCTCAAATGTCCGCAGCTACCAAAAAGCTAAGACACTCAGTCTCTCCTTTCCCATTCTACATTGGTCCGTCGAGCCAGATGGCATGATTATCATGATGTTGCTTCACAACAAAAAGAAACAATCAATTCCATCGAACAATGTTTCGAGCTTGATGAGCCTCGTATCGCCAAGTGCTTGGAGAGCCAGGACTAAATTAATATTCTTTTTTCGTTAGCTGCGAAACATATTCCCAGGAACCAAGAGCCAGAGCCAAGCTTCTCTCAATCACCCATGTTGGGTGTAATTTTTTTTTTTTTTACACAGGTGAAAGGGACCTACCTGACAGACATGTGATCGAACGTGTTTTCACGGTGTTTCTCCTTCTCGAAATTCGCCGTTGAGAACCGGCAATAACCTCTAGGTCCCTTTCACCTATGGCAACATTAAATTCCACACAACCTGGGTGATTGAGAGAAGCTCGGCTTTGGCCTTCATGGACTGTAACGCCAACATACAGTACACAGACAGGGGCCTACAGCTTAATGCCGATTCTGAACGCCTTGAGTCGAGAAGCTTTTTATTAGTAAATACACTACGGGGGGTTTTGCCAGTACCCCGCCGAGGAGGGACGCCGCGAAATACACATTCGATGGCGTTGCTGTTATCGGGATCCAAACTCGCTCGTCGTGCGCCAGAGTCCAACACACTAACCACTGCACCACGACGCCCTCATATTAACACATTACACACTTTAAATTGCAATAAAAGGGACTACAATGAAAACACACCTTTTAGTGTGTTGCAGTGACACACCTACCATTTACAGTGTACAAGCGAGAAATATCTATTGAATGGAGTGTTAACATGTGTTTAGGGCCATAAAACATTGTCTGTGAATCCTTCGAATGCAAACCAATGAGTTAAAAAGTACATTTGCCCTCTTAGAAAGTCCACAGATCTACAGTCAATCAAAGCATTGTCCAATTCTTACCGAGATTTGAGGGTGCCATCTATAATGTTCTCAATTGAAGAATGAAATTAAATGTGAAATACATATATAGTCATTCTCACGACTATGTCTGGTCATAGTAGTTTGAAAAGTAACTTTCAATAGAGTGATGCGTAATGGTATGAAAATGAAGATGTCCTAGTCCTAAATGAGTTCTAAATCACTTCAAGCCTCCAAAGGAATCTGCTTACATACCCGTATATCAATCAGGAAAATATCTGGATGGTAGTTGAGGGCGCCATGGCGCAGTAGTTAGTCTGTTGGACTCTGACGCAATATGAGCAAGTTCGGATCCCGATGACACCAACGCTATCGTATGTTTATTTCGCCGCGTCTCTCCTCGGCGGGGTACTGGCGAAACCCCCCCGTAGTATAGCTTGCCTTGAGAAAGCCTTCGGGCTTACTTTCACCTTCCCAAATTCTATAGATGATATGGTGCATGTTACCTACCAGAACATCGCCGCCAGACTTAAAGAGCTCTGACGGCAAGCTATCTAATCCTGCGGCCTCGTTCTTCTTCAGTTTTTGAATAGCGGTGCCGACTTCTTCCATGCTGGGTGGGAGGACTACGTCAGCGGCTGGAGTTGGGATTTCCTTAGTCCCTACCACTCTCTCTTGCCTTAAATACATCCACCATTCCCTGCGGGTCAGTGAGAAGATTACTCTCGAAATTTCGAAGAGCCTGGGTGCCTTTCTTGAAGCTTTCTGCAAGGCTTTTTACCTTCTTATAAAATGCTTGTCGCTAGACTCCTCGATATCCTTGAGCTGGTTATCCGTTGTTGTATCGTGGAGGCTGTGCTTTCCGATCACTCCGCCAAAGGTGTCCTCCGAGTTTAACAACGTACTCCGGACAGGCTTCGTAGGCTTTGTCCAGGAGATCATAGAAGTCCTCTTTGATGTGGTTCTTAGCCTCTTCGGTAGGGGCGTGTGCACATACATATGAGGCTAATTTTGTAAAATCTGCCTTGGATGCGGATCACAGCCAGGTGATCACTTATAGGCTTAAAGCAATAGCTACATACATTTGTTCACCTCTCAGCGGTTTTAGTAGTGGCTATCCAGAGGTCGTCACGGAGAGGCTGTATGACAACTTGATCCGGGCATTGAAACAGGAATCGATGCTGGCTTCTGGCCAGGTTGAGAGCAATCAACAACTTTACCCTGTATGTCCGAACCCATGCCCTCGTTTAAAACTAGCGCCCATAATTGCGGCGATAGTACTCCTCCCTGTGATGTGCGACGTTTTACTGCCCTTTTTGTTTGGTAGCAGCCCAATTTCGAATGGATTAACCTGCTTGAGGGCATTTGTTTGATCCAAAATATTATTATTACCCTTAATCTCTAGCTTGCTTAATCCATCGGTGATGCCTAGTGGTTCAATGTTGTTGAAAGCACCTCCAATGCCAAGGGCGGCAATCAAGTGATTAATATGTCGAGCTGTATCTACTGATTTCCTCGTACAATAGGCATCTTGAGAAGAAAGGAAGAGAGACTCATGGGTCTGTTGTATATGGCAGTTATTTGGGAGGGTTTCCCCGCTCATTAACATTAGCTCTTATACAATTGTTTGTGTGGTATAGACATAAAGATAGATACATTTTTTTTTTCTTTTGCTAGCCCGTCTGCTAGTCCTCGTACTCGTACGCGTGCTCCGGAAGTCAGCCTCAAAAACTCCTCTTCACCGTGACAGTTGCTTGACATTTCCTCAGCTACTTCGACAGGGTGTCGCCGAAGTTATCACAGTTTGCATGTTTTGACTGAGGTGCGTCAATTCAGTCTTATTGCTAACAACTAGTTTGTGTTCCGAGAACCACAATTTCAGAAGGTGAACATCAAGATTTATATCAGCGCTTAAGTTTAGAGGACTATCTGAGCGATGCTGAGATCACCTGCGAAAGCTGTAACTTTCCCTAAAAATGTTGGCTAATTAGTTGTTGGTAAATTAGGAACAATATGGGATCAAGAACTGATCCCTGAGGCACACTCCATTTTCTTAGTAGGACTGAAATCCTACATATAGAGCGTAATTTGTTTAGAAGAACCCTGTGGATGGTCGAAAGCTTTGCTAATGTCTAAAAAAAGAGCAAAACTCCAAGAGCGTAAGGTCTCCCCGCTGAGGAGAACATCCGTCTGGATGAATATCTGACATTGAATCATATGGTTGAAGTTTCAGAAGGTTCTTTAAGTAATCCCAACCATAATTTCTTACCGCACCACGCCGCCTTTAAGGAAAGCAGCTCCCCGACCAAGCTGAGAGTAGATTTCGATGCATCTTTTCGGAACACAGATGGAAGCTCCCTCAATGACCATTTGATGACGGGTCCATCTTTACAGCAAAATGTCATAGATGTCATTCTGCGATGGAGAGTTCATCAGTTTATTTTCTCAGGGGATATAGAGAAAATGTATAGACAAATTCGGGTGACAGAAAACGACTCTCACTATCAACTTATTCTCTGGCGAAAAAATCCTACGGACCAGCTCAAAATATTCCGACTCCGGACCGTCACTTTCGGAACAGCTTCAGCCCCGTATCATGCGATCCGTACACTGGTGGAGGTAGCTAAGCGCGTACAACATTCCCATCCAAGAGCCGCAAAGATGATCCAGGACGAAATGTACGTGGATGACTTATTTTCAGGAGCAGGCAATATTCAAGAAGCTAAGGAAAAGTGTAAAGAGGTTAAATTGCTTTTACAGGAAGCTGGTTTCCACTTACGCAAACGGATATCAAGCAACGAAGTGCTTCTCAAGGACATACCCGTCGAAGAACGTGAGTCCACATTTGAATTGCCATTTAAAGGCTCGACCTACCGTGGTGTGAAGATGTGAACGATGGTGAACTTCCCTGGCCTGAAGCCGCACTGATAAGGACCTATCAGTACAGCTTTATTCGACTTAACTTTCGATATGGCGATCTTAGCTTTGTCGGAAACAGGGATCGGAATTCTTTGCGATTTTCGTCGTTTGGAAATGGATCATTCTGCCTGACAGCAGTATATTCACTAACACGGCCATTATACATATATTCTCAGCACCGACTACTAGGTGTCCGACTACTAGGTGTCCGACTACTAGGTGTCCGACTACTAGGTGTCCGACTACTAGGTGTCCGTTTCCATCCCTACAGAGTTGCCTTCTGGCTTTATAGCCGTGGCGTGTTCGCTTTATCTGTTGATAAGACTTTCGAACGTCACGCCTGCAGTAACACCTCTCCAAATCCTCAATCGCGCGCTTCTCGTGCTCTTTCTTCTTTCTTCTAAGAAGCTTATGCTCCTCCCTTCTTTTTAACTCGTAGAGCTCACGAGCTGCTCTTGTTCTTTTATGCAGCGAGGCCTTATATGCATCCTACTTCGTTGTATGAATCCTCCTGCACTCGTCATCGAACCAGGCGTTTCTTCGTGGTGGAGCCTTGAAACCCAAAACTTCGGATGCAGAGCTTTTCAGGGCTTGTTTGCAAAGGCTCCACTGCTGTTCTATTGATAGCGCGGAGGATTGAGATGTATTGGAGAGCTTAAGGGAGACGCGATCGGTAAAAGCACGAGCGGTGTCTGGCAATAGTAGCTTTCCGACGTCATAACTTTGTATTCTTACTCTGGTCCGTTGCGTTCGTGATATCCGTAAGCGCATCTTGGCTACAACAAGATAGTGGTCCGAGTCGATGTTAGCCCCTCGGAAAGTTCGAACATCAAGAATAGTGGAGGAGTGCCTGACGTCGATCGCGATGTGATCAAACTGGTTGGTAGTCGATTGATCAAAAGACCGCCAGGTGCCTTTGTGTATATCGAGGTCCGGGAAGCGCGTACTGGCTAGAAGGAGATTTCGCCCCGTAGCAAGATCAATCAGTCTGTGTCCGTTATCGAAGGTGGTGTCGTGTAGGCTATGTTTGCCGATGACTCGTTCAAATATGCTTTCCTTACCCAGCTTAGCATTGAAGTCTCCTAGTACAATTTTGAGGTCAAAGCTGGGACATTGGGCATACGTTCTGTCTAGGAGATCGTAGAACTCATCTTTGGCTGAGTCATCCTTGTCTTCCGTGGGGGCGTGGACGCAGATCAGGCTGATGTTAAAAAATTTAGTCTTGATACGGATTGTTATGAGCTTAGGACTTTTTGCCTTAGTCCACCTCGAACAACAAATCCGCATCCAAGCAATCGTTGCCCTCTCTCCCTATAGCAGTCGCCGTAGAAAATATCGCAGTTTTTCATCCGCTTTATGCCCGGTCCATTCCATCGCATTTCCTGGATGGCGGTGATGTCCGCTTTATAGCGGTCTAGGGCGTCCGCAAGTTGTTCGGCTGCATGTGGCCTGTTTAGGGACCTAACATTCCACGTACAAAGCCGAAGATCATTGTCCTTTTTTCGTTTTTTGCAAGGGTCGTCAACATAAATCCGGACCGTTATATCCGAGGCTTGTGGTTGTTTCGGAGTTTGTGTTTTTTTACGGTTACGGCTTACTAGGCCGTAGCCCAACCGACTAATCCTGTTTTTTTGACGCAGGAGGCTCGCCATTCGCCCTTCCCCTTCTGCAATTTCCATAGGAAATCTCCAGATGGCACCAGGAGGAGGTGGGAATAGGACTTACTAACAGTGCCGCAAGATGTTCGACTGCCGTGGCTCTTCTCGCTTTTTAGCAGCCCAGCATCCGTCGGATAGATGCTACCCCTACGAGGCCTTTGTTAGTCCTTTGCCATCATCGGCATGTAAACTACATACCGATAAAATGCAGCGGAGATGCAGTGGAATCCGGACAGGATACCCTCGGACGGTTCTACCTTCATACAAGTTTTCGATGTGATGCTTGGGTTTGAGCGTAATAGCAGAAGAATCAATTAGAAAATCGCTCGAATGGCTACTAAATTTCAACAGTTCTCTATTATACTGGGTATCAAGTCCATATATGTATATACCTGCAACCCATATAAACCAAAAAATCTTCAACCCGTTCGATGAAGACGATGCGATAATTGCTTCTATTTCGCAGAAGAATTGCACATCCCTTCGTGGGCTCCTTCGATTTGCATTTACTTTGGCATCAGCCACCGACCACATGAATCCCTATTGGACACTAGTGATAATATTGTGGTTACTGGCGGTCAGTCGTTAGCTTGGGTATTTTGATTTCTGTACATTGTCAGTCCATGAAATAGAGAGACGCTCGAAGGAGCATTCTCTATACATAGCTTCCTCCAGTATAGCTCCAGTTATGTCACCTATTTTATCCTAAAAAATAACAAAGTCACAAATTGTCTTGAGTCACACTTTCTAAAATTAATTAAGAGCTTCCCGGCTTTTGTCAAAGTACTTTTAAATAGACCGCAAAAACGATACTCAAACACTTCAGTTCACATGACAGTCAGTCCCCGGGGAATGTTGCAATTAAATGAATAGCCAAATGTCACAACGAATACAAAAAGCCGCCACAATCCGAATACGGAAAGTCACACCCCATAACGACTTCATCCAATAGTCATCGATCAACCATACACTCAAAGGCCAGCATCATTTGTTCGGCATTTAAAAGTGAGTCCTTGAAATTACTCTTCATCATCCTCACCGTCGTCCTCGTTTTCGTCATCGACATCATCATCAGTATCAGCAACGGGAGTGGTAGCTGCATACTTGCCAACTACCTACCACCACTTGAACTTCAAACATCTGCCCTCATCCTATTAAAAGAGAAAAAAAAAAAAAAAAAAATTAGATTGAATGCTCGTATGTTTCGCAAATGTAGCCCAACAATAACGAGTCCTTCCGAAGACGAATCCTGGATAAAAAGATAATCAGCAGTGTAAGGACGACAGGACCTCCTCTCCTTGTACTATGGTGTTAAAGTTGACCACTGTACATTGTCGCCCCTACAATGCCAGAGTGTATTTATTAGCAAAACAATCGGACACAATGCGATTTCGAGCGCAGTCAAGGGCTGGATCATGTCCTGAAGTGGTGTGAAAAATGAATGCCACCTTTTTTGGCCTTTTGTCACAGGAAAAAAGGAAAAACAACTGCTTGTTCGGGGTTCTATGGAAGTCAAATATACAAGATCAATTTATCGATGTTTATATCACAAACATTCTCAACGGTTTTCCGAGGACTTGTTGACTTTCGTGATTAACACCTGAATGGAGCCGCAGGACAATGGTAGCAACTCAGTAGAAAATTGTTCTTTTCTCGAATTTGATTTGGTTGGAAAGTGATTCGAATGGAGATCGGGTTTATGAGCATTGTCGCACGATAATTGGAAATGACTCTTATGTATGGTACGATCTCACATTGCAATTCCATCGAAGGCAGATGTCCTGTTGGCGATCGTCGATTGTCATCACATAGCTGCAAACAGAACATTCCAAACGCCTATTCGCACGACCCGTGGCATACAATGGAGAACAATGCCAGACAATGGAATACAATAAAGATGAATTCATTTGTCTAATGCTTGGCTTTAGAAAATTAGGGATACTATTCAGCTAGGGCAGTAGGAGAAACATCAGCCGGACATGGGACGAGTTGTGTTGAAAGCACCCGCGCAGTGACTCCTGGCTATGCGGAATTTTTAATGACCTTTGAATTGACAGAGCAGCCGAAAGGGCACTTGGACTACGATAAAGACATCGTTTTGGGTAATTAATTTAAGAGGACAGCCACCGGTGCATGAGGATGGGGGAAGATTTATGCGAAATTCTTCAATCTGACATCATCGAGGAATTACTCTTGATTACCCATATCGCCATATAACTTAGGCCAATCGAGCAATGCTCTACATAGCACTAGGTATTTTCTGTCCCCTCTTACACTAAAACTCAACTTTTTCATATCGAACTTCGGTAAGGCATTATTCCAAGCATCTTCGCATCTTCGTATCTTCCTTAACACGATTTGCGAGTATGCTCCTGGAATGTCAGAACCCTGTACACTCCCGGAGCTGCTCATAAACTAGAAGGAATCCTCACGCAGTACAAGGCGGATATTACTGCGGTCCAGGAAATACGCTGGATAGAAAACGTTATGATTAGGAAAAAAAATTGCGACATTTACTACAGCTATCACAAAAGGTTGCACTTACTGGGATGCGGATTCGTCGTGGGAAAGCGGTTAAGGTCGAAGGTCATCGACTTTAAACCTATAAGTAATCGCCTGGCTGTGATCCCCATCAGAGGCTGAAGACCCTATCAAGGAGGACTTCTATGACCTCCTGGACAACGCCTACGGAGCTTGTCCGGAGTACGATGTAAAAATCGTGCTCGGGGACTTCAACGCCAAAATCGGTAAGGAGAACACCCTTGGCGGAGTGATCGGAAAGCACAGCCTCCACGATACAACAACAGATAACGGCTTCCGACTCGCTGACTTTGCGACAGCTCGTAATGCGGTGATAAGTAGCACTAGATTCCCTCGCAAGCGAATCCACACAGCAACCTGGCGACCTCCGGACGGTCGAACCGCCAACCAAATCGACCATGTGCTCATTGACGCAAGGCACTCGTCAAACATCCTGGATGTGCGAACATTCAGAGGGGCAAATGTCGACTCTGAACACTTCCTCGTAGCAGCAAGATTCAGAGCTCGACTGCAATGTCAGAAAGCTGCACCAGCTCATCAGGAAGAGGTTCGACATTGGGCGCCTGAGCACACCGGAGGTTGCCAGAGTCTACAGGGAGCAGCTGAGCGAAAGACTCTATGGTATGCCTACGTCGAACACAAATGCCAATAATATGTGGCTGCATTGCCGCTCCACCTTAGGATACCTACCTCCCCCGACAAGAAACCCGTGGTATGATGGCGAGTGTGAGCAGAAAAAGGCAGCAACCGACGAGGCGTACCAAAAGGCGCTGCAGAGGAAAACCAGGGCAGCGCAAAAAGAGTACCGGGCCAGAAGAAGAGTGGAGAAAAAACTACTGCGACAAAAGGAAAGAATCTTCTTAGCCTCCCAGCTCAAGGATATCGAGGAGTCTGGGGATAGACATAAAACACGAGCATTTTACAAGAAAGCCAAAGCCTTGCAGGAGGCTTCAAAAAAGGCAACCAGGCTCTTCGAAACTGCGAGCGTAATCTTGTCATCGACCCGCAGGGAATAGTGGATGTATTAAGCAGCATTTCCAGCAGCTGCTTAACAAGCATGTCCACGAGAGAGAGCGGTAGGGACCGAGGAAATCCCAAATCCAGCCGCTGAAGTAGTCCTCCCACCCAGCATCGAAGAAGTCGGCACAGCTCTTCAGAAGTTGAAGAACAACAAGGCCGCAGGTTCAGATGGCTTGCCATCAGAGCTCTTCAAGGCTGGCGGCGATGCTCTGGTAGGGAGCATGCACCAGATCATCAGCAGAATTTGGGAAGATGAAAGTATGCCCGACGACTGGAATACGAGCTCTATATGCCCCATCCACAAAAAAGGCTATCTTACCTCTTGCAAGAACTATAGAGGTATATCCCTGCTCAATGCCGCATACAAGATTGTGTCCAGCGTATTGTGTGAACGTCTAAAACCATTTTGCACCGCACTAATCGGCAGCTAACAGTGCGGCTTCCGACCCGGCAAATCAACTATAGACCAAATTTTCACACTTCGACAAATCCTGGAAAAGACAAACGAGTTTCGAATCGATACACACCATCTTTACATCGATTTCAAAGCCGCACACGACAGCATTCATCGTGAAGAACTGTTTGGTGCGATGGCCGAATTCGGGATCCCGGTAAAACTGATCCAGTTGTGTCGCGCCACGCTAAAAAACACGCGATGCACCGTGCAACTCGGTTCTAGGACCTTAGTCTTAAGATCAATGAGGACAAAACGAAATACATGCTGTCAAGCAAAAACCAATCCGTCGCTCACCACCTGGGACAAAATATGACAATTGACAGCTACAATTTCGAAGTAGTTAAGGAGCTTGTCTACCTCGGGGCAAACGTAAATTCCACAAATGACACCACAGTGGAGATCCGGCATAGAATCCCCCTTGGCAACCGCTGCTACTTCGGCTTGTCCAAACAACTGGGGTCAAAACTCCTCACTCGAAAGACCAAAGTCATGCCTTACAAAACGCTCATTCTGCCAGTCTTGCTGTACGGAGCCGAAAGCTGGACGATAAGCAGGACAGCGGAGCTGATTTTGGGTTCTTTCGAAAGAAAAATTCTGCGCCGGATATTTGGTCCTGTCTGTGAGGAAGGTGAATGGAGAAGAAGACACAACCGCGAACTCTACGAGCTGTACCAAGATGTGGATATAGTCCGGAAGGCAAGGATCCGTCGACTACACTGGCTCGGCCACATCGAGCGCATGGACATCAACGCTCCAGCTAAGAGGTTCTTCGACTCCGAGCCTCCTGGTTCGAGAAGAAGAGGAAGACCGAACCTCCGGTATAAAGACCAAGTAATCGCGGATGTAAGACATCTTGGTCTTGACAACTGGAAGCAGCGCGCCCGGGACCGTCAAGGATGGAAGCCAGCTATAGCTCAGGCTCAGATCCTCCATGGATCGCTGGCCTGATAAGTAAGTATGTAAGTAAGTAAGTTACTTACTATTGTCTCGAATACTTTGCTCTGGAAAGGGAGAATAGCGATCGGGCGATACTCAGAACCATTTGGAGAACACGGCTTAGGTACAGTCAAAATTTTCGCAATTTTCGATACATCAGGAAAAACAGAGGTGGTTATTATCGTATCAAAAATATATGTTATTTGGGTAAGTATGAAAGGAAGTAACAGTTTGACTAAGTTTGGATTTACACCACTGAAACCAACGGCTTTTGACTTTATTTTTAAGATTGTCTCACCTACACACACTGGATCAACTTGTACGTTGTGATTAATGGAATCGCTTAGTGGGTGTGAGATACCGGAAGCCGGTTGTACGAACGCCCTATTCAGTTCCTCAAGATTAATATTTATGGGGAGTGCTTCCTTATTGGACTTTAGTCCAACTTGGCGCATGTTCCTGCAAAATGTAGAGCTCGAATCATTCGCATTAAAATATTTTTCGTAAAACAATTTCTTGTTTCTACGAATGAGAGATGTTACTGCATTACGAGCAATGGTGAATTCTCTTAGGATAGCTGAGCATTTATATCTTCACCATCTTGAATACAAAAGATTGCGCCTTTTTATTAGATCACGAACTTCTTGAGTAAACCACGGGTTACTAGTTGTTTTAACTTTTTTGTCCGAATGGATACATGCTTATCAAAAAGATAATCATTGAATAGTGAAATCACACCAATGTTTGCAAAACTCCTGTATTTGATAGTATTTTCCCCGGTAGATGCTGGGAAGATATTAAGCGTGGCAAAGATCAAGTCGTGATGTGAAAAGGCAGATGCCTCGAGTTGATCATAGTACGTGATATGAGATGGGTTAGATACAATAAAGAGATCTAGGAGAGAAGGCGTGCTGTTCGGCTTGAAGTGTGTTGGTTGTGAATTGTTAGCGAACCCTAAGTTGTAGGTCTCGATGATTTCTGTAAAATGTTGTTTTTTTTTTTTTTTTCTCTAGGATGTTTAAATTAAGATCTCCAGAAATTACACATTTAGCATACTAAGGGATAAGATCGTCTAATAAATTTCTTATTAGAGTTGAATTAGCTATGTCAGGAGCCATATAGATACATCCAAGAAGAAATTTGTCGCCAGTCCCGAACACCTCGACAAAAACATACTCCAAAAGTTCGCTCGACGTGGATTTTTTTATAACTCTGAACCCATAATTTTTAGGGTTCCGTCCCCAAAGGTAAAACGGAACCCTATTACTAAGACTTCGCTGTCCGTCCGTCCGTCCGCCTGTCACCAGGCTGTATCTCATAAACCGTGATAGTTAGACAGTTGAAATTTTCACAGATGATGTACACAGAACAAAATGAATATTTAAGGGGGCTCCCATACAACAGACATGATTTTCATCCAAAAAATCCTGCCTGCAATCAAGATTTGTCATTTGATGAGGTAACATACATAGTCTTTTTCATATTTATATATACAGATGGTACGGAACCCTTCGTGCGCGAGTCCGACACGCACTTGGCCGGTTTTTTTAGATTTGCTCTCCTTAACGACGACGTAACCATTTCTTGTGAAAACAGCAAAGAGATGTTTCCGATGTTTCATGCGGGTGGCGATTTGAAGAAGAAAACGATTTTTGGTTGTTAGGCTTTCGTTCAGGTATATGTGTTGGTCTGAGTCCAATCCGACGCACAGTGGGGCAGAAAAGCCATTTAACTGGCAGAAAATGAAATTTCGAAGGTGACTTTGGTATTCTGTTTATTTCTCTTTATAATATGACAGAGAATTAGAAATGAGAAAGAAAGCTTTCATTTGAGTCATGTGATCTTCCGCAGATCGTCTCCAATGACCAATGCGTTCAGTTTTTACATCGAATACGGACGGGTTTTTTGTGTTTGAAGCGTTTTAGTTAATTGTGTGTGATTTTTTACCGTTACTTGTATCGAAATACATTTTTGTTTCAGGGAATCAGCAAGCTCAGGTGTGATTTTTAAGTTTTCAGTTAAGAAAAAGAATATTTTTTTGTTGTCTTAGTTTGCGGTTGAAAATAGAAAAAAGTGTAGGGAGATGTATTATTTTTGCATTTATCTGAAATCCTTAAGCTTTAAGTTGTGTTAGCCGCGAGTTGCTGCAAAGTGTTATATACCGTTGTATTCAGCGTTTTGTCTACTTTTAGAATATAGAATTTTTGTTTGCTCCAATTTGCTCCCTTTCGAGCAGTATACATTTTTCATATCTCCTTTCAGACCGAACACCTTCCAAAACGTTGTCTATTACAAGGCAAAACATATACGATATAATGAAGAGTTCAAATTTGCCAGGGTTCGATAGTCAAATAGAGTTTTTAAGACAGGAAATTGAAAGACGGGTTCGAGGCAGTGGAGGTTTTGAACATGACATTAATAAAAAAATTAGCGATTTTAAACCAAAATTTAAATCCCACTGGAATAAAGCGTGTCGAATAGAGGCACGGTTCTTAAAAAAACAATGGTACTTGGCTTAAAACGCCTATTCTTCTTACAAGCTCTGCAAATTTTCAGCGTGATCGTCCGTAAATTTTGTTTGAGCACGGTTCAGATAGAACAAAACGACAAAAAACTGAAGAGCTGAGAAAATCTGAGCCCCTTTCCGAGTTGGCATATGCGACTGAAATGGGTTTGAGAGCTTTTGGGCTGCAAGAATCCTTCGCAAAGTTACCACTAATCCAAGCCATGCTGAAAAATATAAAAGAATTTTAAGTGAGTCTTTTGAATCAACTTCAATGAATGGTGAAGAAGCTTTGGCAATAATTATTGAAGCCAATTTGTCCCGGTTCCAGTATGAAATCATACGATCAAAAGCTCCCAAAATTTTTCCTTCGTACAAAATTATTCAGCAGTGTAAAAAACATTGCTATCCGGAACCCGGAAAAATTAGTATTTCGGAGACTTTTGTAAATACAGATTTACAAAGTTTGCTTAACTTGACAGTTAAACGTTTAATAGCTGTTCAAAAAGACGTGATCAATTTCCCAAGCTGCGAAGAATTAAAAAATGTATACTTGTATTCTAAATGGGGCTTTGATGGCAGCTCCGGTCACAGTTCGTATAAGCAAGCTTATCAGAAATTGGATGCAGATGATTCAGCAATGTTTGTCACAGGCCTTGTTCCTCTTCGTTTAGCTTCCGGCCCAAAAATATTTTGGTAGAATCCACGTCCTATGTATTCTCTATTAAGATTATGTGGCTTTTTAGTTTATTAAATTTCATTTAATTAGGATTGTAAGACACATGCATTATGTTATGTGCGTTCGAAAAGTTTTTTCCATCAAGTGGGCGTTTTAGTGGGCATGGCCATAAGTAACTTCCACAATATTTTTATAATATCACAAAGAGTAACTATGCCAAGTTTAAACTTTTTAGCTTTGTCGGTAGATTTAATGACAACTTTCAGGGCATTCTGCCCCACTGTGCGACGACGTCACGAAGACAAAGTTGTTTGTTCTCCCGCTTTCGGAATTCTGTTGTCATTTTAAAAACATGGTTTCTCTCATGAGAGGAACTAGATTTTAGGATAATGGGAGGGTCATTCGTGTTGTTTCGTTTACGTGAACGTAAACCGCCACCTTTCAGGGCAGGTGGTTTGCACTGAACGGTATGGCACAAGCTGTGGTAAATAGATTTTAAATTTTCGTCTGGCAATTCCGGAACACCGAACAGAATTGCGTCTCCTGCAAGCTCATTTCTTTCGAGAGTGTAGTGTCTGGAGGCTGCCCTTTTGTTAACGTCAAAATATCGTTGTCGTTGTCGTTTCTTTCTTCTTGCTGTTCCTGTCGGTCGCCCAGTTCAAAAGGACACACAAGCAGTTGCCACCAACATTAATTATAGATGTGTATTAATTTTGATTGTGAAATATGAGTTTATGAATTACAAAAAAATAAAAATTATAAATTTGGAATGTCAAACATAACACTGGCGACGAGGATTGAGGGATTCACTTATTAGAGCGACTTTCCAATTTGTTTGACATTTCTACTTCAAGTGGTGGCGGCCATTCTACACGGGGAAAAGCACATGGCCGAATCTGAAAGGGCAAAGTTTAAGGTTAAAGCAGAATCTGAAAACGCAAGTTCTACTAGCTTTTCAAGTAAACTCAACCCGCGCACAATGGTTTCTATCGGATCCATGGAACGATTTGACGTTGCCAAGCCAGCGACATGGAATTCGTACAAACGTCGTTTTGACATGTTCTTGCTGGCCAACGGGATGGAAAAAAACAAAAAGCTACGTTTCTCACGGTTTGCGGAGCACAATGTTTCGACTTGGTGGAGTCTTTAATATCGCCGAAGAGGGTTGAAGAAGTGGAGTATGCGATAATACTTGAACAACTGACTAAACCTTTCACACCTACTCCATCAGAAATCGCATCATCTTTCAAGTTCTTCAAGCGTGATCAGCAACCATCAGAATCAATGGCAGAATATATTGCAGAGCTGCGTCACTTAATTTTAGACTGCAACTTCAATGGTGACGTGGTAGATCGAATGCTGAGAGATAGACTTGCAACAAGCTTTATTGGCTGAGAGTACGCTAACTTTTCAATCTGTACAAGACCGAGCGATTGCTGCAGAGACGGCGTCAAAGAACCAACAACTAATTCAAGAGAGCTCTCCAACTACGCATGTACACTCCATGAAGACCAAAACAACGAAACAACATGCCCGAAGTGCAGACAACGCCAAGTCCGAACCAACACAAAAAGTACTCAACTGCTATGGCTGCGGTAATAAACACTTGAGGACGGCTTGTCCTTTCCGTTCAGCAAGGTGTGACAGGTGTGGCCGTATAGGTCATATTAAAAGGGTATGTAAATCCAAACCCAATTCAAGTTCTTCTTACGGTGGCAAGAAATCCAACAAGTTAACGTCGTCCATCCACAACCAAATGCGAAGAAGATAGCTACAACAACTATCAACGGAGTCCAATGCGAATTCGAGATTGATACGGGCTCTAACTATACGCTGATGTCGGAGATGAGCGCAAGGGAAATCTGGGACACCAATCTGCCAACGGTTATGGATCCAGGTTTGCAATTATTTGATTATGGAAATAATCGCATTCCAATTATAGGGTTGGTATACGTTGATGTCATCTAGAACAAAAACACAATCACATCTTCTTCTAAGAGCGGCAAGGTCGTTGTTAAGGGCCTCTTTTTCTGCTTGAGCATGGTGTTGGTGCATCTCAATTTTCTCCACACGTAACTCCAGATCATTGAGCGAGAGGTCAATATTTTTAGCGTAGGCTGACCACTTCTTCAATCTGCGTTCAATCTGCTGCACTAAGTCGTTGCGTAGACTCTTCACGATTAACGATGGCATCGGTGTGAACTTTTAGATGTTCCTCCAGCTCGCTAAGAGTAAAAGATTTTTTTGGGCCAGCTGGTATACTCTTAGATGATGTTGGGGTACCAATTGGTCTTGATGTTGCGACTAGTACTAGGGCATCGGGTACTGGGACTTCGGGTATTGTGGAATATGCGGGTAATGTGGAATAGTGCTTTATTTGCTAAAACACGTGCGTGACTTTTTTTGTGCGTTTTTATTTGAGTTGTTTTCGAAGGAAAAAATTACGATTTCTTTAACTGTGCAAGTGTAGTTTTCATCGAACACGTGTCAGTTAATTATTTTACTATAAATCGGTGAGTTTTTAGACATTTTCTTTATTAAAAGTCGTAGTTCGCAATAGTTTTCAAATCGGCTAATGTGGAATACCATGAGGAGGGTATAGTGGAATACTATTCCACATTACCCGCTAATTATTTTTTTCGGTTTTTTAATTCCAGACTGTTTTAGAAGATGCCTAAGAAAGGTGAAATAAGGCGATGGTATGCAGATATGATGCGGAAAGCTGTGCAAGCTGTAAGGAATGCAGAAATGGGCATTCAAATGGCATCAAAAACATACAGTGTCCCACATACAACCCTTTACAGGATGGCTCGAAGTGAGGAAGATGTTGATAGGCTAATTGCTACGCCTCTAGGCCGCAAGAGTGTCCTCAGTGACATAATTTAACGTGAATGAGTGTATTATGCTCTTGAGATGGAGTCTCGGTTTTGGGATTTGACGAGGAGAGATATTCGTTCTCTTGCATTCCAAGTAGCAAAAAAAAAAATTGTATACCGAATCGTTTTTCCATTTTAAAAGAAAGTGCTGGGAAAGATTGGTTGTACGGGTTTCTTAAGCGCCATAAGAACACACTAAGAATTCGTGCTCCAACTGGAACATCATTTGATAGAGCCAGAGGATTTACAAAGGAAAATGTTGAATCCTTTTCCAACCTCCTGGATGAAGAATTTGAAAAAACATAACTTTTCCGCAACAGCGATTTGGAATGTTGATGAAACGGGACTTTCGATCGTTCAGGGCAAGCATCCAAAAATCTTAGGAAAGAAGAGTAAAAGACAAATAGGAGCAATGACTTCTGCCGAACGGGGCTCACTTATTACCGTCATCACTTGCATGAGCGCAGGCGAATCTTTTGTTCCACCTTTTTTTATTTTCCCTCGGAAAAATAAAAATCCACAACTGATGAAACATGCTCCTCCTGGATCAGATTCGGCTTGCCATATTTCTGGTTGGGTTCAGGTGGATATATTCACAAACTGGTTCCAACATTTTTTAAAATACACAAAGCCGACCATAAATAAGCCCATCTTATTAGTTTTGGATGGTCACTACAGCCATACAAGGAACATAGAGCTATTAGAACTAGCCCGTGATAATGGCGTTGTAATTATTTCACTTCCACCGCACTCAACCCACAAATTGCAGCCATTAGATAGGACATTTATGGGGCCTATGAAAATATATTACAGTGAAGAAATAAGAAAATTCACACACGAACACGGTAGGAAAGTAAACCAGTTTGACGTTAGTGAACTATTCGCAAGGGCATTTATCCATTCAATAAAAACATATTCCGTGATGCTGACTTTATAGCTGGAGAAACTGACGAAAATGAAAAACCCGTTGATGGAAACATCGTCGACGGAGAAAAAATCTGTAGCGGCATTGGAATGGAACACAACGTCATCCCCTCATCTGCAGCTTTTGCACATCAGTCATCTCCTTCGGTTGTCCCGAGTACTAGCCAGCATTTAACACCGTGGAATATTTCACCTTCACCAAAAATTCACCGGCCGACAACCAGTCGCAGAGGACGAACGTCAAGGCCGACTGTGCTAACAAAGTCACCATATAAGGATGAGCTGAGGCAAAAGCCTGCAAAAAATTAAAGAACGTATACAAAAAATTTAGAGGGCATGGGCTCGGACATACAGGGTAAAGTTTTTGATTGCTCTCATCTCTGGCGAGATGCCAGCAACGATCCCTGTTTAAATGCCCGGGTCAAGTTGACATACGGCCTCCTCGCGGCGCCCTCTGGATAGCCTCTTCAACAACCGTTGGGAGGTGAACAAACGTATGCAGCGAAAAAAAACCCGACCAGAATGGCGGTTGTGCGGCGGGCTAATAATCCGCCCACGTAAAAAACCTAGAGTTATGAATGAGCAAGATGCCTCGGATACACGGACGGATACTCAACGACGACAACGCACGAAAAAGGAACACGATTTGCGAGTATGCTCCTGGAATGCTCATAAGCTAGAAGGAATCCTCACGCAGTACAAGGCGGATATTACTGCGGTCCAGGAAATACGCTGGATAGGAAACGGTATGATTAGGAAGAAAAATTGCGACATTTATTACAGCTGTCACAAAAGGTTGCACTTACTGGGATGCGGATTTGTCGTGGGAAAGCGGTTAAGGTCGAAGGTCATCGACTTTAAACCTATAAGTGATCGCCTGGCTGTGATCCGCATCAGAGGCAGATTTTATAACATCAGCCTTATATGTGCACACGCCCCTACCGACGAGGCTGAAGACCCTATCAAGGAGGACTTCTATGACCTCCTGGACAACGCCTACGGAGCTTGTCCGGAGTACGATGTAAAAATCGTGCTCGGGGACTTCAATGCCAATATCGGAAAGGAAAACACCCTTGGCGGACTGATCGGAAAGCACAGCCTCCACGATACAACAACAGATAACGGCTTCCGACTCGCTGACTTTGCGACAGCTCGTAATGCGGTGATAAGTAGCACTAGATTCCCTCGCAAGCGAATCCACACAGCAACCTGCCGATCTCCGGACGGTCGAACCGCCAACCAAATCGACCATGTGCTCATTGACGCAAGGCACGCGTCAAACATCCTGGATGTGCGAACATTCAGAGGGGCAAATGTCGACTCTGACCACTTCCTCGTAGCAGCAAGATTCAGAGCTCGACAGTCCAATGTCAGAAAGCTGCACCAGCCCATCAGGAGGAGGTTCGACATTGAGCGCCTGAGCACACCGGAGGTTGCCAGAGCCTACAGGGAGCAGCTGAGCGAAAGACTCTACGGTATGCCTACGTCGAACACAAATGCCAATAATATGTGGCTGCATTGCCGCTCAGCCATACAGGAAGTAGCCGAAACCACCTTAGGATACCTACCACCCCCGACAAGAAACCCGTGGTATGATGGCGAGTGTGAGCAGAAAAAGGCAGCAACCGACGAGGCGTGTCAAAAGGCGCTGCAGAGGAAAACCAGAGCAGCGCGAGAAGAGTACCGAGCCGGAAGAAGGGAGGAGAAGAAACTACTGCGACAAGAGAAAAGAATCTTCGCAGCCTCCCAGCTCGAGGATATCGAGGAGTCTAGGGATGAACATAAAATACGAGCCTTTTACAAGAAAGCCAAAGGCCTTGCAGGAGGCTTCAAAAAGGGCACCCTGGCTCTTCGAAACTGCGAGGGTAATCTTGTCACCGACCCGCAGGGAATAGTCTATTTAAGCAGCGCTTCCAGCAGCTGCTTAACGAGCATGACCAAGAGAGAGTGGTAGGGACCGAGGAAATCCCAACTCCAGCCGCTGAAGTAGTCCTCCCACGCAGCATAGAAGAAGTCGGCACAGCTATTCAGAAGCTGAAGAACAACAAGGCCGCAGGCTCAGATGGCTTGCCATCAGAGCTCTTCAAGGCTGGCGGCGATGTACTGGTAGGGAGCATGCACCAGATCATCAGCAGAATTTGGGAAGATGAAAGTATGCCCGACGACTGGAATACGAACTCTATATGCCCCATCCACAAAAAAGGCTATCTTACCTCTTGCAAGAACTATAGAGGTATATCCCTGCTCAATGCCGCATACAAGATTGTGTCCAGCGTATTGTGTGAACGTCTAAAACCATTTTGCACCGCACTAATCGGCAGCTACCAGTGCGGCTGGTCATGTGACTTCTTCAACCTGGTGCTGGAGCAGATAGTGCGACGGGCAGGCATCAAGAGGGAAGGCACTGTCTTTTACAAGTCCATCCAGCTGCTAGGATACGCGGATGATATCGACATCATCGCGTGTTCTCGCCGTGGCATTGTGGAAGCTCTCACGGCGATTGAAGAACAGGCGAAACGAATTGGACTTGGGATCAATGAGGACAAAACGAAATACATGCTGTCAAGCAAAAATCAATCCGTCGCTCACCACCTGGGACCAAACATAACAATTGACAGCTACAATTTCGAGGTAGTTAAGGAGTTTGTCTACCTCGGGGCAAACGTAAATTCCACAAATGACACCACAGTGGAGATCCGGCGTAGAATCGCCCTTGGCAACCGCTGCTACTTCGGCTTGTCCAAACAACTGGTGTCAAAACACCTCACTCGAAAGACCAATGTCATGCGTTACAAAATGCTCATTCTGCCAGTCTTGCTGTACGGAGCCGAAAACTGGACGATAAGCAGGACAGCGGAGCTGATTTTGGGTTCTTTCGAAAGAAAAATTCTGCGCCGGATATTTGGTCCTGTCTGTGAGGAAGGTGAATGGAGAAGAAGACACAACCGCGAACTCTACGGGCTGTACCAAGATGTGGATGTAGTCCGGAAGGCAAGGATCCGTCGACTACACTGGCTCGGCCGCATCGAGCGCATTGACATCAACGCTCCAGCTAAGAGGGTCTTCGACTCCGCGCCTCCTGGTTCGAGAAGAAGAGGAAGACCGAACCTCCGGTATAAAGACCAAGTAATCGCGGATGTAAGACATCTTGGTCTTGACAACTGGAAGCAGCGTGCCCGGGACCGTCAAGGATGGAAGGCAGCTATAGCTCAGGCTCAGATCCTCCATGGATCGCAGGCCTGATAAGTAAGTAAGTATACAAATAATTGGGAAGGGTCGTAAAGGCATAGACAAAACGCATAAACGTGCCCTTCTAAACTTTTCTTCCAGCGATTCCGATACCAGTCTGGTTTTGAAGGATTCGGACGACGAGGAAATATTCCCAGATGTCCCGTACAACAAAGACACAGGGCGCATATTTTGCAATATCTCCTACAAAGATGACGGGACAGCGAAGAAATGGAGTCAGTGCTTACAGTGCGATATGATTTTGGCGCATGACACCTGTCTTCCACGCGGTCAAGCCATTTTTATCTGCGAATCCTGCGAATAAGTCAACACGGTGAAATACGCATCTTTTTTTTTTTTTTTTTCTTTTATAATTGAAATAAAGAACTGTCTATATTTATTTTTCTTAATTGAGTCTATAATTTTGATTCGGAAAATAAGGAATACTATGGTTCGTATAATGTGGAATACTATTCCAAATTACCCGCCAATTCTTAAAATCTTGATTTTGGAGGTGGCATCAGTAAAAAAAAAAATAAAAATCTTGAAAATGGCCCTAACTCTCTAAGGATATTGCTAACGTTAGCTAATAGATCAATATGCACAATGTATTAAAACCGCCAATTTTATGCATGGTCTCTGGTTGTAGCATGTAAAAATAAAATGGGTATTCCACAATACCCGAAGTTACTCTACTCCCCTGCTTCCGTGACCGGAGGCTTACCATATTTGAGTTGGTGGTGGTTGAATTCATGTTCTCTGAGAGACTGGGCACGAATGGAAAAGATGTGTTTTCTTTTGTTTGAGCGGGAATTTTCTTTTTAGTTTTTAATTTAGAAATAAATGTTATTAGGCAATATTCGCCACTTTTGGTCGGCTGTGCATATTATATAATTTCTCAGTTATTGCCGACTATAGTGCACTATACCAACACATAATAATCTGCGAAGATTTCAATAAAAATCTCATGAAAAGTGACTCGATTGCTTTCCAAATGAGGGACCTTGTCTTTTCTGTTGGCATGGAGATAGTCAACTCTACTTACCCTACTCGTTTTGGGCACAATTGTCCACCCAGTCTTTTAGACTTAATTTTCGTCTCCGATTTATCGCTTGTACTACTGTTTGATCAATTAACGTTCGATGTTTCAGATCATGATATTTTATTTTGTACATATAATGTAAACTTATCAAGAAATGCTATTCCTGATTCATTCACTTTTAGAGATTTTAATGCTATAGACCAAAACGCTCTTCAGATAGCTACTCTCTCTGCCCCCTGGGAGCAATGCCGTCTAAGTGCCGATCCGAATTCTAAAGTTCAGATTTTTCATGAGATCCTGTTACAGTTATATAATCAAAATGTGCCAACTAAAACGGTAAAAATTCAAAACCATGCGTGTCCCTGGTTTACTACTGAGGTCGTCAACTCCATTAAAAGGAGAAACAGGTCATATAGTAAATGGAAGCGCAATCCATCTGATTCTAACTGGAATTCGTATAAAGTAGCACGCATCAACGCCACTGCTACTGTACGTAATTCTAAGAAAACTTACTTCGCCGCTAAACTACATACCTCTCTCCCTCCGAAAAAACTATGGAGCAACCTGCGTAAAGTTGGATTATCTAGCAGTAACGACAATGCCAAATACGTGCTTGATCCTAATGAACTTAATCGTGCTTTTCTGGGAGAAAATCCTTGTGCAAGTGAGTTCTTTTCAAATCAGACTGCAGAACATGTACTCTCACTCCCTATACTGGAATTTAAGGTAGCCACTGAAGATGAAATTGTCCGGTGGGTAACTGCTATCAACTCTGACTCCATTGGTGAAGACGGCATACCAATTCGTTTTGTTAAACTCATTCTACCCCTAATTGTTTCCCATCTTACCCACGTAACAAATTGGTGCATGATCATATCCACCTTTCCACAACCTTGGAAAGTGGCCAGAGTCTTGCCGATCGCTAAGAAAACTTCTCCAACGTATCCAGCCGATTTTCGACCAATAAGCATTCTGCCCTGCTTATCCAAGGTCCTCGAGAAAATAATAGCAAATCAGATTACCAACCACCTAACAGTTAATAATTTGCTGTATGCTCAACAATCGGGTTTCAGAGCCAACCACAGTTGTTCCACAGCTCTCGTAAACCTGCTTGAGGAGGTACGACAATCCTTTGACAAGAACAAAGTTTCTCTGCTCTGCTTGCTTGACTTCTCGAAGGCCTTCGATAAAGTTAACCATGATTTCTTGTGCTGGAAACTATTGAACAATTTCGGTTTTAGTGAAAGGACGGTTTGCTTATTGAGAAGTTTTTTTTCTAATAGGTCACAAAGGGTAATTTTGGGAGGACATAG
This sequence comes from Eumerus sabulonum, assembly GCA_951905685.1. Lineage (NCBI taxonomy): Eukaryota > Metazoa > Arthropoda > Insecta > Diptera > Syrphidae > Eumerus > Eumerus sabulonum. The sequence continues at coordinate 239,024,972 of OX645060.1, forward strand.
CTCGTCCCTTTTGGATGTTCAGCTAGGGGTTCCACAGGGCTCGATATTAGGACCAATACTGTTTTGCATGTTCATCAATGATCTCCCCTCTGTATGCAAACACTCCTCTGTACATTTATATACTGAAGATGTTCAGCTACTTTTATCTAAACCGTTTCCCGATCTACACGAACTTGCTTACCTAATGAATGACGATCTGAAGCGAATCTACACCTGGTCAGCTAAAAATGGATTACTACTAAACCCGTCAAAATCACAAGTAATCCCAATATCAAAAAAAACAGTTTAATATAGATCTCCTACCTAATATGTACCTCAATAGCTCTCAGATTAAGGCAGTCGAATCTACTACTAGTCTTGGATATGTCATAAGCCGAGATCTATCCGGCTACAAGCACACAAACATGATCATTGGCCGTATCTATGGATGTCTCCGAAAATTGGGGCTCTTTGCTTATTTTACTCCGCTGGCAACTCGTAAGAAGCTAGTGCTTGCTTTAATCTTGCCACTCATAACATACGCCGAAGTTGTATATAGCAGCCTTGACTCACTATCTCAACGGAAGTTACAAGTAGCTTTCAATGATGCTGTGCGCTACATCTATGGTATTGCTCGATACGAACATATATCTGTGTACTTTCGAGACTTGCTGGGCTGCAACTTGCAGCAGTACATCAATGCCAGGAATTGCATGTTTTTACACAAAGTAACTAATAATCATAGTCCGCCGTATCTGATCAATTTCAAACCCGTACAATTTTAAAAGTGCAGTCCTACACCATTTTGCTACCCATCAACTATAAACCACAATACCCATACCTCATAAATATGAATATGTATATATACTATATAATTAGTTTTAAGTTCAATGAATGTAATTACTTAAATTAATGTACTAAGTACAAAAAAAGATAAATATCTTAATGTACATCCCTATTAATAATTAAATAAATGAAATGAAAATGAAATCATACTTGTTTTGGATAAAATAACCCGTCACAATACAGATATATGCGCACTACTTTAAGTTATATGCTTCAACAACTAGGAAATTGAATGGTATACCGGACGAGAACAGAAACACGTCACATCAATACGACTGTTATCACTCCATACCGTCATTTTCTTTGTAATTAAAAATTCAAGTTACTGACGAATATCCATGCCCAACAAAAATACTCTATTTCCCCATTCATTCGTTTAAATATAAAAGCAAATCCAAAGTTAACTAAGATCTTTCGTGCTTATCGCGTCTGATGTCAAGTCCAAGTACTCCATAGGTCTGCATCTCATGTACATAAGCCCGGATCACTTTGTATGCGTCTATCCGCAGATAAATCCCTCAGCCCACAGTCAGATGTGTGCAGATATCCCTCTACTTCCATTATAAAACCCATTAGCGTTAATAATTTTCCCGTTCGCATTGTTTCGCAGATTTCATCTGCAACCACATTTGCATTGTACATCTGCATATCCTTGCCATCCACATGCCCGTGCAGACCAAAATCATAAAATCGGGAACGCAACGACGCGAAACGAATCCTAAATACAAATATGAAACTAATCCTGAGATATGATCTTGTTAAGTCGAGACCATTATTTATCGCGCTCCATGCCTTCGGCCATCGAACAGTTTTCCATTTTTCATTTGTTATTGTCATATTGTATCTACGGACTGGCCAGTGGATGTAACACCTCTACATCGATGCAGATCGGACATCGTTCAATCTAAGCGCCTTATCCTGCCAGTGTGAATGTGAGTGTTCCTTTTCTGCCATTTCTCCATCTTTACTTTTGCATCCGTAAGGTACACGCGAATGAGTGCCTGAGTGTAGTTTTTTTCTTCACGCCTTGCAACATCTGATTGAACCAGAGTTGCTGCTTTTATTAATGCTGTATCTGCGAGTCTACATTGCGGCGAGAGTCCTACAAGAGGGAAGCGTGAACCACGAACCGCATGGCGTGGAGAACATCTTCATTCACAGCGTGATGCGCCATAAATGTGTTTTAAACTTTTGTTAATAATTTCACAGAGATTTCGACTTAACGATATTGGCTGACACCTTGAGCTTGGCCGATACGTTGCGGTTGGATGCAGTCGAGAATGGTTGCGGAAAGGGTGAGAGTTGAATGATTTGCATATGATTGAGGCAGAGAGAGAGTGAGACACGCAAGTTGGACGGACTGGTGTAAGACGATTTCCGGTGTCCATTATTTGGAGGAACAAAGAGTTTATTTCGTCGACGATCTTATCAGAATATCCGTTTATAGATACTACTGCTCGGGATGAGTAATCTACACGAATATGTTAATCGAGCGTTCGGTTGAAGGGGCAGCACGCCTTAATGTGAACCGCCGGAAACTGCTTTCAATCGTCCATTAGCAAGAATGTTAAGCATCGAGTAAAAAATACAATTCAGGGTGCAAAGATCATTGGGTTCTTATATGCCTCTACCAAATATAGATGATGGCATGAGTCATTCACAGATCTCTCCGTTGTCCAATTCTGGTCGCCCTTTCTTGATTGTACAGTAGAGGACCGGATTGATCGTTTCGCCAGGTTGTAGTAGCTCATAGTAGACAATTTCCCTCAAATTCCACCAAACGTTCAGCATCATCTTGTCTGCCGTCGATCCAGGCTTTCAAGTCCTTTGCGGAGGGTCACCAGCCCTTGACCATGTTCGCTTGGTTGTATGTAATTCGGTCAATCAAACTTCTATAAGTTAGTTCATGTGACACCCAAAATTCGAGTTTCTTGGAGTAGCCTCTATGTGTTTTCGGCAGTGGTGGTTGACACCTTGCGTGTTCCTACTGTTCTTCTTATTTTTCTTAACGGGCGCTACGGTTCGGGATGAACCTGGCCCTCAACCAACATGCCCCTCCAACTAGCACGATCTTTTGCTAGCCTTTTCCATTGCCCCACATCCAGTTGGCTGAGGTCCCCTTCCACCTATGTGCGCCACCTTAAGTGCGGCCGTCCTCTGTTTCTTCGTTCCTCGGGGTTGGATTCAAAGACTCTCCGGGCTGGAGCCGTGGTGTTCATTCACTCTAACCGGCCTAACCATCTTAGGCGTTGAATCCGTATATGATTGACCAGACTTATGTTGCTCTACAGCCCATAAAGATCGTGGTTGAATCATTTCCTCTATCCCTTGCCGGCTTTTATGGGCCCGAAAATCACGCCCGAAATCTTTCTCTCGAACCGACCAAGAACCTTGTCATCCGCTTTTTATAGTGTCCATGCTTCTGCGCCATACAGCAGGAGTGGGATGATAGGGGTCTTATATAGAGTTAACTTTGTCGTTCGGCTCTATTACTCAATTGCCTCCTGAGCCCAAAGAAACAGCGATTGGCAGGAGTGATTCAGCGTTTGAATTCGGAACTGATGTCGTTGTTCCAGGTCACTGCGAAGTCCTTAAATAACTTAAACTTATATCTGCCGATTCAAACGTTCTAGCCAAGATGTCGGTGGTGAGTGTCCTTTTTGGATGACAGTTTTGCCCTCGTTTACCACCAGACCAATTTTCGCCGCCTCCATCTCAATACTCGCAAACGCCTCATTGACATCTCGCTGTGATCTACCTATTATGTCGATATCGTCGGCGTATGCAAGGAGTTGCGACCATTTGAAATAGATAGTGCCTCTTGTATTGGCCAGTGATTTTTGCACAATAATTTTCAATATGATGTTGACGTAATCACACGAAAGCGCATCGCCCTGCCTAAATCCTGTTTTGACATCAAAACTATCGGTAAGGTGTTCACCGATTCGGATGGAGCAGCGAGCATTCTCCAAAGTCATCCTGCATAGTCTGACGAGTTTAGCAGGTATGTCGAAGGTAGACATAGCGTTGTATAGCTCGTTGTTTAGCGTTGTATACGCTGTCGTATGCGGATTTGAAGTCGACAAATAGGTGGTGAGTGTCGACTTGAAATTCATTGGTTTTTCCAGGATCTGCCGTAGTATGAAGTTTTCGTCGATGGTGGACTTCCCTGGCCTGAATCCGCACTGATAAGGACCTATCAGCTTATTTACAGAAGGCTTCAGGCGTTCACACAAAATGGCAGAGAAGATTTTGTAGGCGATGTTAAGGATACTTATTCCTCTATAGTTGGCGCAATCAGAGGGGTCTCCTTTCTTGTGGATCGGGCATACGATGCTGAGACTCCATTCCTCGGGCATGCCTTCCTCTGACTATGTCTTACAGATGAGCTGGTGCATGCTCCTAGCCAGGTCATCCACAGCTGCCTTGAAGAGCTCAGTAGACACTCCGTCTACGCCAGCATCTTTATTCGACTTGAGCTTCGATATGGCAATCTTAACTCCGTCGAGGTCAGAAGGACGGAATTCTCTGCAGTCTTCATCGATTAGAAAGGGATCATTCTGCCTGACAGCGGTATATTGACTGACATATTTTCATATTCTCAGCATCGACTGCGATTCTACTACTAGGTGTCCGTTCTCATCCCTGCAGACTTCCGTGCTGGCTTTATAACCTTGGCATGTTCGCTTTATCTGTTGATAAAACTTTCGAACTCACTCCTGCAGTAACGGGGGTGGCCGTAGTGCAGTGGTTAACATCATCGACCGCCGAGCGGAAGGTCTATGGTTCAAATTCGCTTCATAGCCAAGAAAAAGTAATTCCTATACGGACAAAAAGTATGCAACGCAGTTGTGAATGGAAAGTAACCAGACGTACTGCTGCAGGCATAACACTCACAGTATATGATCAACTGAATTTCATCCTCTGCGTGTGCAATATTAAAGTGCTCGAACGAATTAGTACGGACTATAACCAAACTCGGAATTTGGTCGGCTCTCGTCCTATCTCGGTCGAGGACAACCACCCCTGAGAGTAGTGATCGAACATCAACGACCCCAACCACTGCACTCCGGTCAGATTGTGTGTGTCAACACATCATAAGAGAATATAAAAACTCTTGATCCTGCGCGAGTCTCTAAAAACAAAAAAAGAAACAAAAAAACACCTTTCCAAATCCTCAATCGCACGCTTCTCGTGCTCTTTCTTCTTTCTTCTGAGAAGCTTATGCTCCTCCCTTCTTTTTAACTCGTAGAGCTCACGAGCTGCTCTTGTTCTTTTATGCAGTGAGGCCTTATATGCATCCTGCTTCGCTGTGTGAATCCTCCTGCACTCGTCATCGAACCAGGTGTTTCTTCGTGGTGCAGCCTTGAAGCCCAAAATTTCGGGTTCAGAGCTCTTCAGGGCTTGTTTGCAAAGGTTCCACTGCTGTTCTATTGATAGTGTGGAGGGTTGAGGTGTATTGGAGAGCTTAAGGGAGATGCGATCGGTAAAAGCACGAGCGGTTTCTGGCGATAGTAGCTTTCCGACGTCATAATTTTGTATTCTTACTCTACTCCGTTGCGTTCGTGATATCCGTAGGCGCATCTTGGCTACTACAAGATAGTGGTCCAAGTCGATGTTAGCTCCTCGGAAAGTTTGAATATCAACAATAGTGGAAGAGAGTCTGACGTCGATCGCGATGTGATCAATCCGGTTAGTGATTGATTGATCTGGCGACCGCCAGGTGTCTTTGTGTATATCGGGGCGCGGGAAGCGAGTAACGGCTAGAAGGAGATTTCGTCCCGTAGCAAGATTAATCAGCCTGTGTCCATTATCGGATTTGGTGTCGTGTAGGCTATGTTTGCCGATGACTCGTTCAAATATGCTTTCCTTACCCAGCTTAGCATTGAAGTCTCCTAGTACAATTTTGATTTCATAGCTGGGAAGTTGGGCATATGTTCTGTCTAGGAGATCGTAGAACTCATCTTTGGTGGAGTCATCCTTGTCTTCCATGCCGACGGGTGCTGGTCCGTTAAAAAAAAAGAAGCGAGTAGGAGCCTCTGCAGCCGAGTACCCTGCTGCTCTTTTAGACAGGTCTTACTTCCACCTCCTCGTAGTACCATCTGAAAATTTCCTGACAATGGAAATTAGTAATGGAAGAGGACGAATGGCGAGCATCCTGCGCAACAAAACAGGATTAATATCGGTTGGGCTATGGTCTAGTAAACCGAAACCGGAAACCTACACAATGGCTCCGAAACTGATGTAAATATAATACATGCGTATGTATATAGCTATATTTCATATAGAGGAATCTTCCCACTTCGCCAAATCCCACTTCGCCAACAGATAAGATAAACTTAATCCGGAAATTCCCATTTCGCCAACAAAACAAAAAGATTAGTGAAAGACAGTTGAAATGAAGTTTAAAATCAATTGATCGCTCAATTAACATATCCGGGTGTACCATATTGGTTGGTTGTGTTTCTGCCAATTGTGTCTTAGAACTGTTTAAATTGTTTTCTCTTGTTACATCATTTGTTAACGCATTTGAATACAAAGTCGCTTTTATTTTTCACGCAACGCATTTGAGAAGTAAGCATACATTTTTTAGTTATTTAAGTTTATCACATATCACACAACCTTATCGGGGTGCAATGGTTTGAGTCGCAGATATTCGTTCCCCACTCTCCAGATGTTGGTGTCCTAGATAGGATTTGAGAGGAACCGACCGATTTTTCACGTTTGTTGTACTTCTCAGCAACTATTCCATGCACTTATGGTGTTATATTAGAATTGCACACACACACAGATAATGAATCTGTGAGTATTATGCCTTCATCAGTATGTTTTATCACTTCTCATTCACAACAGCTGTGTTGCATAGTTTTTTCCGTATAGGAATTGTTTTTTCCTTGGCAGTGGAATGGCCTTGAACTGCATACCTCCCGCTCGACGGTCGGCGATGTTTACCACTGCACCACGGCCACCCTTTACAGGTTTTTAAAGTAACTATTTATAAAAATAAATTAAAATTATATTATGGCTGATGGTTAACTCCCCGGCAATTGCAAGGACTTAGCTTTGAAGACAGAGAATAAGCCAAAGATTAGAGGAATTTTTGGAAGTTGATAGTGAAAATGAGCAAGATACCTATGGAAGTGCAATGGCGAACGAAGAGGGCGACAGTGAATACAATAATGTGAATGTAGGAGATTTAGACGCCGAGGGATTGCAGTTACCAGAATATGATCCTGTTAGTGAGACTGATTCGGACCAAGAATTGGAAGTAGCTCCAATTAAGTCTTCTGCAAATAATTATACAGCTAGAGATGGTAAATTTGGTCATACCAACCACCACAACCTTGCCGATTTTTGTCGCATAATATTCTAAGAAGCTCGAACACTGGACCAGCACGTAGAACAAAAGATCTTTATGTTGATGTCAACTGAAATGTGTGATATAATAATTCGCAAAATCAATAGAAAAGCTATCCAGTGCGATCGTGAACACGAAGAAAATCAAACAAGACCACTTCGTATATGGAAAACTATTACTACAACTGAATTTGACGCTTATCTTGGCATACTTTTGTTAGCTGGTGTCACACACAACTGATCTATGGAAAACTAACTTACATCCGTTGTATCGTGCTTTGAATGAGTCTCCAACGTTTTTGGGCTTTCAGTCGTTTTATCAGATTTGATAATGAAAATACGCGCCAGCAACCTCCAGGATAACTATAAAGCAGGAGCCAATGTCACTGTTGATGAACAACTTTATCCTTATCGTGTTGCCAGCGGATTCACTCAATATTCCTTCAAAACCGGCCATGGTATTAACGTTGGTGGGTATGTGAAGCTATTACATCTTATCCAGTCAAAGGACAATTACATACTGGTAGGGCACCTTCTGGTGAAAGAGAAAAAAAGCCAAGGTGAGCGTGTGGTCAAAGATTTGTGCTGCAATCTGTTCCGTGGAACTGCTCGAAATATCGTATGTGACAACTTTTTTACTTACTTACTTACTTAGGTGGCGCTACAGTCCGTGGTGAACCTGGGCCTCAACCAACAAGCGTCTCCAGCCGGCACGGTCTTTGGCCAGCTGTTTCCAGTGCCGCACGCCCAGTTGGTTGAGGTCCCCTTCCACCTGCGTGCGCCACCGCTGAGGCGGCCGTCCTCTGCCGCGCCTTCCTTCCGGAGTGGATTCGAAGACTTTTCGGGTCGGAGCTGTATCTTCCATGCGCTCTACATGGCCTAGCCACCTTAGACGCTGTATCCGTAGACGTCGTACCAGGCCGATGTCGCTGTACAACCCGTACAGTTCTTCGTTATAACTTCTCCTCCATACACCGTTTGAACAAACGGGACCGTAGATAGTGCGCAGAATTTTCCTCTCGAAACGACCAAGGGCATCTTCATCCGCTTTTGTTAAGGTCCAAGCCTCTGCGCCGTAAAGGAGGACTGGGATGATCAAGGTCTTATATAGTGTCACCTTGATTTTCCGAGAGAGGGCTCTACTTCTCAATTGCCTCTTTAGCCCAAAGAAACAGCGGTTGGCAAGAGTGATTCTGCGTTTTATCTCAGCGCTGGTGTTGTTGTCGCTGGTCATCAGTGAGCCAAGGTAGACGAATTCCTTGACCACTTCAAAGTTATATCCGCCCATGGTGACGTTCTGGCCAATACGTCGGTGTTGTCCGTCTCTTTTAGATGAAAGCAGATATTTGGTTTTACCCTCATTAACCTTGAGACCCATCTAAGCCGCTTCTACCTCAATGCTCACGAATGCCTCATTGACGTCTTGCTGTTTTCGTCCAATTACGTCAATATCGTCGGCGTACGCAAGCAATTGCGTAGACTTGAAATAAATCGTACCTCTTGTGTTGGCCAGTGACTCTTGCACGATCTTTTCAAGCATGATGTTGAAAAAGTTGCACGACAGCGCGTCGCCATGCCTAAATCCTTTTTTAACATCAAAGGTCTCGGTTTGCTCATTACCATTGTCATCCTGCACAGTCGGACGAGTTTGACAGGGATGTTAAAACTAGACATGGCTTTGTACAGCTCGTCTCTATATACGCTGTCATACGCGGCCTTGACATCGACGAAGAGGTGGTGAGTGTCGATTTGGTATTCCTGGGTCTTCTCCAAGATCTGCCGAAGCGTAAATATTTGGTCTATTGTGGATTTACCTGGCCTGAAACCACACTGATAAGAGCCGATCAGGTTATCCACAAACGGTTTCAGGCGTTCACACAATACGGCAGAGAAGATCTTATATGCGATGTTAAGGAGACTTATTTCCCTATAGTTGGCGCAGTTATAGGGGTCTCCTTTCTTATGGACCGGGCAAACAATGTTGAGATTCCATTCGTCGGGCATGCTTTCCTCCGACCATACCTTGCAGATGAGATGGTGCCTGCACCTTACCAGCTCATCTCCAGCCGCCTTAAAAAGCTCAGCAGACATGCCGTCTGCGCCAGCGGCTTTACTAGACTTAAGTCTTGATATCGCTATTTTGACTTCGTCTAGGTCGGGTGGACTGAATTCTGTTACTTCGTGGTCCATTGCGAATGGCTCGTTCTGCCTGACAGCGGTATCTTGTCTATCATCGCCGTTATACAGTCTGCAGAAGTGGTCTTTCCAAATCCTCAGCATCGACTGCGACTCTACTACCAGTTCTCCATTTTCATCCCTGCAGGCCGCCACTCTGGCTTTGTAGCCATGGCATGTTCGTTTTACCTTGTTGTAAAATTTACGGGCGTCATTCCTGCGGAAGCATCTCTCCATCTCCTCGATCTCACGCTTTCCGTGCTCTCTCTTCTTTCTTCTTTACAAGCTATAAATGTGGCTTCTACTCTGGTGTTAGACTACAATTTGTCAATATTTTGCACTGTAAACAAAAGACATACATCCGTACAAGCCGAATTTAATAATCCAAAAGGAAGAGCAGTAGAAACACCAATTGGATTAAGCAGCAACATAAGCAACATATATTCCGGAAAAGTACAAATCGGTTGTGCTTCTTACCACTTCCCATTATAGTATCGAAATTGAGGGTCCTAAAAAAGCCAAAAATGATACTCGATCACAATAGAAGCAAAGGAGTTGTTGACAATATGGACAAATGCCTTGGTGAATATGCACACAAAGGTTAAGCAGCGATTGGATGACATAGATATAACAAATCTGCAATTTATTGATTTGTTTAAATATCACATTAATTTAATTTGAATAAAATAACATTGCGTTCGAATTAAACTTGTTCACCGATTGAGACGAAATTCACCCTGATCATTAAGTTTGTCAACATAAATATAATAAATTGAATTTATTTGTATATACATATGCCTGAAACGATTGGCGAAATAGTTGGCTAGATGGGAATTGGCAAAGTGGGAAATAGCGAAATGGGAATTGGTGAAGTGGGAATGAACCCATATAGATATGCTTCCAATCTTGAAAACGTTTTCAAAAAAATACCGAACACACGTCGATTGCCTTATAATGATACCGGAAGGGATAAATAGTCCTCAATTACCGCTAATTTTGTGCCTAAAGTTTCCAAAATGAGCTTTGTGTGAGCTAAATGGCAAAACCTCTCATTGCAGATAGCATCTTAGTCGGCGTGCCTTTCAACCCAGCAATCCGCAAAATTCAGTTGCACAACAAAAAAGACTTAATCATCTGACCCTCCATCCTCATCAGAGGTGTTCGTAATCATGTGACCACTCTCGAATACAAAATAACTCCTTAACTCTTGTTAAATTAAAATATTCAAGGATATCACCACAACCGACTACGGCAATGGGTCCTGCACGTCAACGTCATTGTCGGCGCTTCGAAGCTATTGAATTTCAAAATTTATTCCGAAATATTTGCAAAAAAAAGTAAAAAACAAGCAAGAAGGGGAAAAAGGAAAGCCGAATGAACAGCGAGTATCTGTAGCAAACGAATCGATACAGGGATGCGGAAAACAGACAAAAACAGCACATAAGAGACTAAGAGACTGCCATGTCGACCACCATCGGCGAAGAAGCGACTGGCGGCCAAGAATATGTGCCACAATGCGTGTTATAAGTCAGATTTAGATACACCTAGGCGGAGAGGCGAACTCTGATTGAAATTGGAATATTGCCGATGTACACAACACTATGGATGCCGCAGAAAGTGTGGCCGCGCGATCATCGGATCCGAATCGTTTCATATACAAATCGCGCTATTTTGTCGTCCTGGTTTCGTTGTCCGCCACACCACACTCGCCATGCATAAGGGCACCCAGAGGGATGACGACGACATGATGCACAGTGAAACAGAGCACGGATAAGGCTTTATGGTCCGTGGAATGGCCGGCAGCATCGTATCGCATCATTGACAATGTGTGTGCGCGCGCAATTTGATATTCGAATCTGATAGCAAAGAAAATCAAAGCGCAAGAGACAGAGTTCGTGAACACCAATTATTTATCCAATTCGCCATGTTTTATTCCATGTTGTACACATGTTCGGTGCATGCAGCCAGGCCAAAGGGAGACTAGCCGATCGAGTCGAAGGAGTCTCTCGTTGACACGGAGGTTTTTGTATTATACGAGCATAGCTGGCTGGCCGGGTGACATCTGTAATGGAGAGTAAAGGGTTCCATGCAATGATGTATCTTAACTTTCTACACCATATTGTATCTGTAGTACGAGTATTTACGGATCGTGATCGAGGAAGTGAATCTGAGAAGTGTGCATACGTAGCTGAAACGACTTGTGCCTGTCGAATGAGTTTCATTACTTCGGGAACAGCGCCTGCTCTGAATACCAGTTCAAATAAATAAGACAAAATGATGGTTGTTTAATGAGGGACAGCGAGCACATCGATCGCTTGTGCTCTGACAGTTGTTACACTTCATTGCACGCCGACTTTATCAGCCACACCGAGCGCTGTCTCTGGACTATGTATGTATGTCTTGTGATTATCCTCAATCGTCTTTAATTCAATCGCAGCCAATTTATCTTTATGCCCGTAGGATGGGTAATCAACAATGTATAGTCGACTTGAAGGAATTGCCACTTCATTTCCTCTTTAATTTTATTTTTTTTATGGGCCTAGTGCTACCATTAGTAATACGGCACTGCGACCTTTGCAGATCTATTGTGCCTGCTAGCCGGTTTAGCCGAGTAGCCTCTCCACTTCTATAATGAAGTTAAGAATGCTTCTCGTAGGAGCCAGGGTGATCCCCTCAGGAGTCATAACTTCACTGAGAAGGATACGCTTCCTAAGATGGCAGAGAGCAGCACACTCACACAGTATGTATTTCTGCCGTCTCCTCGTCCTCAAGACAGAGCCGACACTCAGTTTCAGACGAGAGGCTGATTTTGTTTAAATGATATCTCAGACCGCAGTGTCCCGTTAGATAGCTGACTAGTCTTTTGATAGGAGCTTTTGGCAAAACATGGGGCTTAACGCCGGCATATAATCTCATATGCATCGGTTGTCTGGTGGAGCAGACTAAAACGCAAACACGTCGTAGCCTCTTTCACCAAACTCCAAAGAACGGTTTGTCTCAGCTGCACGGGGGCTTTCCCCAGCACGCCGGGCGCTGCTCTAGATGTTATGATGAACCTTCCACCTCTCGATATATTTATCAGAGGGTGTGCTCTGAAAGCCATGTCTTGTCTGAAGAGAAATGGCTTTTGGTACAACTCGCATAGGAATAACGGTGTAGGTAGGTAGGTAGGTAGGGTCGTAGCCTTCCCAGAGCTGAGAAGAATGCACATAGGCCAGGGAGGCCCGTTGTGCAGCTACGAGGGGGTTTTACCCCCCTATTTGTGGAACCATTTTGTGCTTCTTAAGAAGTTAAGAAGATCAAGTATCCCTACCTTCTGAACATCTGTCAGATCGTTAAGGAAGTAAGAGCCTAGGTAACGTTTCCTGAAATTGCAGAGAGCTCGACAGGCGCAGAGAAGGTGGTGAATGGATTCAACCTCCTCCTCGTCCTGACAACAGTTATTGGCAACAGTTCCGCCTGGAAAACGCTGCAGTGATCTGGTAATTTTAGAGCTTTATGTAGCTTGAGTTGTTTGCAGAAAACTCCACTGCCCACCCCGTCTTTGGTTTTAGACCTGTCAGTGTAGATATCCGCACAGTTTCTGCGCGGTTGAGTTTGGCGGGTCCAGTTCTTCCTGTCCGGATAAATCAATAACGGTGTGCTTGCGCAAGAATTGTCCTGCGACCCCTGTCTCATGGACATGCCTTCTGACGCACTGACGCCCGTTATCCTATTGCGTCGTAATTTCACAGTCGAGTTTCCATGGCGTCAGGATTGGCTATGGCTGGATACTGAACCTGGAAAGGATAGTCTTCGCATTTTCACGGATGGCTCCAGGTCTGGGCGGGGGTCCGGTGCTGGAGTCTTCTTTGAACGCGAAAACATCCGACTGCACTTCTCATTAGGAAAGTATGCGTCTGTCTTCCAATCAGAGATATACGCAATCCTAAAGACCATGCACTATGTTGTGAAGCACAGGTGGAAGGGGGAAAGCATATGCGTCTGTAGTGACAGCCAAGCTGCATTAAAAGCTGTGTGTAACCCCTTAACTAGTTTTACCGTAGGTGCGTCGACAGGCCCACATGGCCTAAGTCGCTTTCATGAATTTATTTCTCATATTGGAGTTCCAGTTGAGTCTACGGTCTAGGTCAATACCTGTGTGCCATTTAGTAAGATTGAGCAGGGTTGTACCTTTCCCCTCTTTGTAAATTGGACTAAGATCGTCTTATTTGGGTTAATAGATAAACCCTCTCTGCCACACCAGTCAGAGATAAGTTGGAGCTCAAGCTGCATGCGCTCACAGGCAGTGATCTCGCACTTGCCCGTAACAATGACTACTAGGTCATCAGCATATCCGATGACCTCATAGCCCCAAGTGGTTAGCTTGCGTAGTAGATCGTCGATGACTACGACCAAAGCAGTGGTGAGAGGACTCCCCCTTGTGGGCACCCACCAACCGCCGATACTGTCACTGAGACCTCTCCGCATGTGGCTGATACAATACGGCTATTTAACATCGCCCTAATCCAGTGATTAGCGGGATGGTCCACATCCCTGCAGGATAGTGCAGTGGTGATCGAGACATAGCCAGTATTATCGAAGGCTCCCTCTATATCGAGGAAGGCGCATATTGCGATCTCCTTTTGTGTGAAACTGTTTTCAATGTGCGTCACCAAGTGGTGTAGTGCATTTTCGGTAGATCGCTCTTTACGATATGCATACTGGTTGGGATGCAGAGGTATCTGATTTTCCAGGATACCACTAATATGGATCTATCTCCATTGTTTTTAGAAAGAACGAAGTCGAACTGATAGGGCGATAGGATTTAAGTTGCTCACTTGGTTTCCCAATCTTGGGGATGAAGACAAGATTGACCTCTCTCCAAATGTGGGGTATGTATCCCAGGTTGAAGCAAGACCTAAAAAGAACTATCAGTGATGAAAGAATTGTATTCAAGCCTTTCTGTAATATAGCAGGAAAGACACCGTCTTTGCCTGGAGCCTTGTAGGGTTTGAATGAATCAATTGCCCATTTGACCCTGTCAGGGCTGAAGAGTCTACCAGAAAGGCTATTTGTTTTACTGTCGATGTTATCTATGACGTCAATTTGATCGTCAGAGGACGTCGAGTAAGGAGTAGAACCAGGGAAGTGCACCTCGAGCAGAGTCCCCAGGGTTTCCCTGCGATTGACGGTAAAGGCGCCGTCTGATTTGCGAAGCAGCCCGAGTCCTCTTTAATTAGTTGCTGTCATTCTAAAGGTCAGTTGCTGAGTTTGTCATGAAAACAAGCCAGGTGACGTGGAAGGCTCATACCCATGCATGGTCATGTTCCAGTCACACGTCACATGAGCAGGCTACTCAACTTCCTTTTCTTCTTAATTTTCCGTATAACCAACGTCATTAAGTTAAGTGGAAACTTATTCAAACACCTCGTATAAGTCATCCTGTAGAACGGTGTACGACTACAAGCACCACCCCGTACCTGGGCGGGTATACGCCACAAGAGATTCCGATCTCAGCAACTCCAGATAATATATCTAAACAAATTAATCCCATCTTACCATCAACGTTGTCGTACCTCGGCACATTGTACGTCCGCGTGCGTCCTTCTTCTTTTTATTCTTCATCGTGTCTTCTCAATTTTTCTCCTCCTCACCCTGCCAGCATGATATTTACATACGACACGATGCACCATACACACGGTGCACCATGCGGATCGGTGCACCGCGCTTCTTCGCTCAGTAATTGAGATATCTCACTACATGGAATTATGACACCAGAGACAGATGATTCTGCCGCATTGCAGGCGCAACATTCGAAACCACATGCGCGTACTACACAACAGCCGTGATATTAATACTTCTAATAAGACCGTGAATTAATGGAAACTAATCGATTCTCTGGAGGATTACTCCACCTCATTCGTGGTGTGGACTGTCGACTGGAACGGCTGCTGTGCCTCCCGCCTGTACCTGGTTGCCGTTGCAACATACCTACCATGACGGATACCTGGTTTCGTTACCCGCTGATGTCAACTGGTTTTGGTGTCGCGACGATATTTTAATAATCGCTTAATAGGTGCGATCCACATTCCACGCTCATACCCCTTCCTTTCGTACTCGAATGTATGTATCTTTGGACATGGACCAAGCGAACGATCGACCCAACTCGAGACAGATCTTAATGTCGTATAATTCAGTCATAAATCATCAGAGATCTCGTTGGTAAGTGGGTATTACCATTATTTATTGGTCGCAAAGAAGCTCAAGATATCCGGATGTGGACTGTTAGATGTATTTAAAATCGAATAAACTATTGTGGGCTTCTTTGTAGGCTTCTGTTTGTGATCAGACCGCTCGTTTGGCTTGACGAGATTCGCTTAAGGTCACTCCTCGTGGGCATTTGACCCTCGTTTCTATCCGAAGTGAATAAAGTGCTTCATTTGTTGGTCACTGCCATGCCGTGTGGATGATGACTATCGTTTAGGTGTAACCTAATAATGTTGAATGGGAAATTGCCATCAGAGTTTTATTCCTAGGCCGAGGCATACAGTGGTGTCGGATCTAGTGGGCATGTATCCCCGGGAAAAGGGACGGAGAATGTTGATGACTAAAGTTGATTAGATGTATCATCATAACAGATGGCAAAGGACTTACAGAGGCCTCGTAGGGGTACCACCTATCCGACGGATGCCGGCCTGCTAAAAGACGAAAACCCTGCGGCACTATTAGTAAGTCCCATCCCCACCTCTTGTTGTGCCATCTGGAGATTTTCTCTGGAAGTTGCAGACGGAGAATGGCGAATGGCGCCTAAAAACTGATTTGGCGAGTTGAGCTACGACCTAGTCATCTCGCTCTCTATAGTTGACTGCCCGGCTATAGTCGTCTGGCTGGCTATAGTCGCCCGGCCGGCTATAGACACTTGGCGGATTGTAGTCACTTGGCCAGCTGTAGTCGACTGACTGGTTACAGCCGACTGGCCGGATATAGTCGCCTGGGTGGGTATAGTCGCTTGGCCGGTTGTAGTTGCCTGACTGGCTTAGCCGACTACCCGGCTATAGTCGTCCGGTTAGATATTTCTGACTGGCCGCCTGGCTGGCTACAGACGACCGGCAGGTTAGAGTCGCCTGGCCGGCTATAGCCGACTGACCGGTTATGGTATACTGGTCGGCTATAGCCGACTGTCTTACTATTGTCGCCTGGCCGGCTGTAGTCGCCTGGCCGGCTATTGCCGACTGGCCGGCTATTGTCGCCTGGCCGAATATAGCCGACTGGCCGGCTATTGTCGCCTGGCCTGGCTGGATTTAGCCCACTGGCCGGCTGTAGTCACCTGACTAGCTATAGCCGACTACCCGGCAAGAGTCACCTGGCTGACTATGGCCAACTGGTTGGCCGGCTCTAGCCGGCTCCAGCCGCTTAGCCGGCTATAACCGACTAGCAGGCCATAGTCACCCGGCCGGCTATAGCCGACTGGCTGACTATTGTCGCCTGGCCGGCTGTAGTCACCTGACTGGCTATAGCCCACTACCCGGCATAAGTCGTCTTGCTGGCTATGGCCGACTGGCCGGCTTTGTAACCTGGCCGGCTATAGCCGATTGGCTGGCTATTGTCGCCTGGCCGGGTATATCCGACTGATCGGCTATAATCGCCTGACCGGCTATAGTCTCTTGGCCGGCTGTTACCGCCTAACTGGCTATAGCCAACTGACCGGCTATAGTCGCCTAACTGGCTATAGCCGACTGGCCGGCTATAGTCACTTGGCCCTCTATAGCCGACGGGCCGGATATAGCCGATTGTCCGGCTATTGCCAACTGGCCAGCTATAGCCAACCTGCCGGCTATAGTCGCCCAGCTGGCTATAGCCGACTGCCCGGCTATAGTCACTTGGCCCTCTATAGCCGACTGGCCGACTATAGCTGATTGACCGGCTATTTTCGCCTGGCTTTGTAAAGCTGATTGGCCAGTTATAGTCGCCTGGCTGTCTATGGCCGACAGTGCGGCTATGGTACACTGGCCGGCTATAGCCGACTGGCTGACTATTATCGCCTAGTCGGCTATAGTCGCCTGGCCGGCTATTGCCAACTGGCCGGCTATTGTCGCCTGGCCGACCATTCTCGCCTGGCCTGGCTGGCTATAGCCCAATGGTCGGCTGTAATCACCTGACTGGCTATAGCCGATTGCACGGCAATAGACGTCTGGCTGACTATGGCCGACTGGTTGGCCGGCTCTGGCTGGCTCTAGCCGCTTGGCTGGCTATAACCGACTGGCAGGCCTTAGTCACCCGGGCGGCTATAGCTCACTAGCCGGCAATAGTCGTCTGGCTGGCTATGGCCGACTGACCGGCTATAGCCGACTGGCTGACTATTGTCGCCTGGCCGTCTATAGCCGCCTGGCCGCGTACATATATCCGACTGGCCGGCTATAGTCGCCTGGCCAGCTATAGTCGTTCTGCTGTAGCGCCTAACTGGCTATGCTGTAGCGCCTAACTGGCTATGCTGTAGCGCCTAACTGGCTATAGCTGACTGCCCGGCTATAGTCACTTGGCTCTTTATAGCCGACTGGCCGGCTATTGTCGTCTGGCTGGCTATGGCCGACAGTCCGGCTATGGTATACTGGCCGGCTATAGCCGACTAGCTGACTATTATCGCCTGGTCGGCTATAGTCGCCTGGCCGGGTATATCCGACTGGTCGGCTATAGTCGCCTGGCCAACCTTGTCTAAGTCCGTTTCTAACATCAAAGGTCTCGGCTTGTTCATTATCGACCTTAATGGAGCAGCGATTATTCTCCATTGTCATCCTGTCGGACGAGTTTGGCAGGGATGTTAAAACTAGACATGGCTTTTTATAGCTCGGTTCTATACACGCTGTCATACCAGCTTTGAAACCAACGAAAAGGTGGTGAGTGTCGATTTGGTATGCCTGGGTCTTCGCCAAGATATGCCGTAGCGTAAATATTTGGTCTATTGTGGATTTACCTGGCCTGAAACCACACTGATAAAAGCCGATCAGGTTATCCACAAACGGTTTCAGGCGTTCACACAATACGGCAGAGAAGGTCTTATATGCGATGTTAAGGAGACTTATGCCCCTATAGTTGGCGCAGTTATAGGGGTCTCCTTTCTTATGGACCGGGCAAACGATGCTGAGATTCCAATCGTCGGGCATGCTTTCCTCATACCATACCTTGCAAATGAGATGGTGCATGCACCTTACCAGCTCATCTCCAGCCACCTTAAGAAGCGTAGCAGACAGGCCGTCTGCGCCCGCGGCTTTATCAGGCTTAAGTCTTGATTTCGCTATTTTGACATCGTCTAGGTCGGGTGGACGGAATTCTCTTATATCGTCGTCCATTATGAATCGATCGTTTTGCCTGACAGCGGTATTTGGTCTGTCATCGCCGCTATACAGACTGCAGATGCCGTCTTTCCAATTCCTCGGCATCAACTGTGATTCTACTACCAGTTCTCCATTTTCATCCCTGTAGGCCGCCGCTCTGGTTTTGGAGCCATGACGTGTTCGTTTTGCCTTATTGTAAAACTTCCGGGCGTCATTCCTGTAGAAACATCCCTCCATCTCCTCGATCTCACGCTTTCCGTGCTCTCTCTTCTTTCTTCTGAGGAGTGTGTGTTCCTCTCTTCTCTTCTGCTCATAAGTTTCGCGAGCAGCTCTCGTCCGTCGTTGCTGCGTGGTTTTATTTGCTTCTTGTTTTGCTGCGTGGGCTTGTTCGCATTGTTCATCGAACCAGGGGTTTCTAGGTGGTGGTGGTTTGAAACCCAGCACCTCTGAGGCAGCGTCTCTGGCAATGCGCCCATTTCTGCTCTACTGTTTGCGCTGCTGCCGGCGGATTTTGAGAAAGGGTTGAAGGAGATATGATCAGCAACAATTCTGGCAGTCTCTTGCGATTGTAGCTTTCTGACGTTGATATCCTCACTCGTACCTTGGCTACAACAAGGTAGTGGTCCTATTCGATGTTGGCTTCTCCGAATGTCCGTACATCGAGAATGCTAGCGTCGATCGCAATGTGATCAATCTGGTTGGTGGTCGATTGATCAGGAGACCGCCAGGTACCCTTGTGGATGTTGAAATGGGGGAGTCGTGTGCTTGCTACAAGGAGGTTACGCTCCTTTAGGAAATGGATTAGCCTAATTCCGTTGTCGGATGTGGTGTTGTGGAGGCTATGCTTTCTTATGATCGATTTAAATATGTCTTCTTTGCCCAGCTTTGCGTTGAATTCTCCTAGTACGATTTTGGTGTCATTACTAGGGCATTGGGCGTATGTCCGGTCTAGGAGATCATAAAGTCATCCTTCGGCGAGATCAGTAATAATATTACCATCTTGAGCGAACGCGTTGATAAAATCGAAGTCAATGTAAAGGCAGCCTCACACGCACATAATACAGAGGTACTCGCTCTTCGTAAGCATATCAACGCCTTAGAAAGTAAGGAGATCTCTTCAGACGCAGTACTCAATGGAATACCCGAGTCTCCCGATGAAAACTTAAAATATCTCTTTAATCGGCTCTGTCTCACGATCGATTGTCAACCACCTTTCTTGAAAAACATTTTTCGCGTGAGAGGAAAAAGAAGCAACTCAGAAAGCACAGCTCCGTCATCCATTGTTCTAAAATTTAACAGCTGTCAAGATAAGAATACGATGCTCAGATCAGCGGCAATTTACCGAAAACTTAGCCACAGAGAAATAAGTCTTCGAGGACTGGACCTTGACCTTGACAACAGCTGCTATGTGAATGAAAGCTTAACAAAGCATGCCCGAACTCTGCTTCACAGTGCATTAGACCTGAAACGAAAATAAAAACCGGCCAAGTGCGAGTCGAATTCGCGCACGAAGGGTTCCGTACTATTGTGTATACACCTTAAAACTACCCTACACCGTATGCCAATAAAAAAAAGTCGAAAAAAATAAAAAAAAATAAACGAATTCACTGTCAAAAAAAATAAATAAATCGCAGCTTGAGTATCCGAACAGTCGTACCGAAACTCCTCTAACCAATGACTTAGCCCGCAGCACCAATCGCAAGACGAAAATTGGTGATTTCAATACCTTATACAACGAACGTGATATCCGCGACCAACGTAGGCAGATTTCGTCTGGAGTTTTACGTGGACACCTGCCATGTTGGCTTAATTCCACGGTGGGCCATCCCACATGGGGTGAATATAATGCGTCCACCAACGCCCCTTCCTTAGATGACCAAGTCTGGTCTCAATTTGGAGTCATGCTTGGGGACATGAACTCCACCCTTGATAAAGGCCGAGGTCTACCTAACACCTCTTGCATCTGATTTAGATCTCGAAGACGAAGTCTTCATTGATCCTGTCAGATACCATACGTTCCCGCGATGTTGGGATAACCACAGCCACCACGATGCTCCCACAAGGGGGCCTACCTCAACAGACAGGACCGGAGCGAATTTCGGCTACTGAGTGTGTATATTATTTGCTACTATCACAATTAATTTTCTTCATTGGCACAAAGTGCCTCTTGGCTGTGTTTCGTTTAATCATTCACACACTCACTCACCTAGTTCACTCCGGGGGCTTCCTGTCCCCGTGGTACCAAGTATTTTTAAAGTGCCTTGGTTTTCACTCCGCCACTGAATGAAACCAGTCACTTTCAGATGAGTCCACCCAAAACTCAAGCCTGACAACTTACCCATCCGTCAAATTCTGAGGTGCCGGGATTTTAACACACTCAATTGGATTTTAGTCGCCTTTTACGACAGGCATGCCTTACCTCGGGACTATTCTAACCCCGTACCCGCAGGGGGACCAACGTAGGCAATAGGACACACGGTACGGCCGCGTACCGGGAACTGCTTAAAACCGTACCGGAGTTCTTCGCCGAAGATCACTCTCCGAGTACTTCGCCGAAGATTTCTGCCCGAGTTCTTCGCTAACTCTCCCTCATGTGCTACTAGGAACAAAAAAAAAAAAAAAAGATGCTGACCTTCTGCGGGCTGAACTCCATTCGTTTGCGTGTCAAGTGCTGATCGTACCCCCGGGCTACTCGCTTTCCGTGAAGGCGATTTCCCAAAATGTATGACTAAGAGCCACGCACAAATGGGAATTGAACGAAAGATGATAACGAAAACCTTTCGAAGATCAAATCGTAACAATTTATTATTGGTTGTTTGTAATTATGTATATGTATAATTAATTTTTTTCTGTTTTTAGTATTTGTCGTGGTAGCGGCAACAGAAATACATCATCTGTGAAAATTTCAACTGTCTAACTATCACGGTTCATGAGATACAGCCTGGTGACAGACGGACGGACGGACGGACGGACGGACAGCGAAGTCTTAGTAATAGGATTCCGTTTTACCTTTGGGTACGGAACCCTAAAAACAGCTGTGCTCCGCTTATACAAAATCTGGATTTGTTTATGTCAAAAAGTCTCCAACTGGAAAAAGCTCCCTTATCGAAAGCTCCGACGATCTACTTGCTGTAGCCGCGACTAGTCATTGATTGTAATATGTTATGATAAATATGTTCCTGGACAACGCCTACGGAGCTTGTCCGGAGTACGATGTAAAAATCGTGCTCGGGGACGCCAAAATCGGTAAGGAAAGAATCCTTGGCGGAGTGATCGGAAAGCACAGCCTCCACGATACAACAACAGATAACGGCTTCCGACTCGCTGACTTTGCGACAGCTCGTAATGCGGTGATAAGTAGCACAAGATTCCCTCGCAAGCGAATCCACACAGCAACCTGGCGATCTCTGGACGGTCGAACCGCCAATCAAATCGACCATGTGCTCATTGACGCAAGGCACGCGTCAAACATCCTGGATGTGCGAACATTCAGAGGGGCAAATGTCGACTCTGACCACTTCCTCGTAGCAGCAAGATTCAGAGCTCGACTGTCCAATGTCAGAAAGCTGCACCAGCCCATCAGGAGGAGGTTCGACATTGGGCGCCTGAGCACACCGGAGGTTGCCAGAGTCTACAGGGAGCAGCTGAGCGAAAGACTCTACGGTATGCCTACGTCGAACACAAATGCCAATAATATGTGGCTGCATTGCTGCTCAGCCATTCAGGAAGTAGCCGAAACCACCTTAGGATACCTACCACCCCCGACAATAAACCCGTGGTATGATGGCGAGTGTGAGCTGAAAAAGGCAGCAACCGACGAGGCGTACCAAAAGGCGCTGCAGAGGAAAACCAGGGCAGCGCGAGAAGAGTACCGAGCCAGAAGAAGGGAGGAGAAGAAACTACTGCGACAAAAGAAAAGAATCTTCGCAGCCTCCCAGCTCAAGGATATGGAAGAGTCTAGGGATAAACATAAAATACGAGCCTTTTACAAGAAAGCCAAAGGCCTTGCAGGAGGCTTCAAAAAGGGCACCCTGGCTCTTCGAAACTGCGAGGGTAATCTTGTCGACGACCCGCAGGGAATAGTGGATGTATTTAAGCAGCACTTCCAGCAGCTGCTTAACGAGCATGACCGAGAGAGAGTGGTAGGGACCGAGGAAATCCCAACTCCAGCCGCTGAAGTAGTCCTCCCACCCAGCATAGAAGAAGTCGGCACAGCTATTCAGAAGCTGAAGAACAACAAGGCCGCAGGCTCAGATGGCTTGCCATCAGAGCTCTTCAAGGCTGGCGGCGATGTTCTGGTAGGAGCATGCACCAGATCATCTGCAGAATTTTGGAAGATGAGAGCATGCCCGACGACTGGAATACCAGCTCTATATGCCCCATCCACAAAAAAGGCGATCCTACCTCTTGCAAGAACTATAGAGGTATATCCCTGCTCAATGTCGCATACAAGATCCTGTCCAGCGTATTGTGTGAACGTCTAAAACCATTTTGCACCGCACTAATCGGCAGCTACCAGTGCGGCTTCCGGCCCGGCAAATCAACTATAGACCAAATTTTCACACTTCGACAAATCCTGGAAAAGACCAACGAGTTTCAAATCGATACACACCATCTTTTCATCGATTTCAAAGCCGCATACGACAGCATTCATCGTGAAGCACTGTTTGGGGCGATGGCCGAATTCGGGATCCCGGTAAAACTGATCCAGTTGTGTCGCGCCACGCTAAAAAACACGCGATGCACCGTGCAACTCGGTTCTAGGAGCTCGGAACCATTCGAAACATGCACCGGATTTCGGCAAGGAGATGCGCTGTCATGTGACTTCTTCAACCTGGTGCTGGAGCAGATAGTGCGACGGGCAGGCGTCAACAGGGAAGGCACTATCTTTTACAAGTCCATCCAGCTGCTAGGATACGCGGATGATATCGACATCATCGCGTGTTCTCGCCGTGGCATTGTGGAAGCATTCACGGCGATTGAAGAACAGGCGAAACGAATTGGCCTTAAGATCAATGAGGACAAAACGAAATACATGCTGTCAAGCAAAAACCAATCCGTCGCTTACCACCTGGGACAAAACATAACAATTGACAGCTACAATTTCGAGGTAGTTAAGGAGTTTGTCTACCTCGGGGCAAACGTAAACTCCACAAATGACACCACAGTGGAGATCCGGCGTAGAATCGCCCTTGGCAACCGCTGCTACTTCGGCTTGTCCAAACAACTGGGGTAAAAACTCCTCACTCGAAAGACCAAAGTCATGCTTTACAAAACGCTCATTCTGCCAGTCTTGCTGTACGGAGCCGAAAGCTGGACGATAAGCAGGACAGCGGAGCTGATTTTGGGTTCTTTCGAAAGAAAAATTCTGCGCCGGATATTTGGTCCTGTCTGTGAGGAAGGTGAATGGAGAAGAAGACACAACCGCGAACTCTACGAGCTGTACCAAGATGTGGATGTAGTCCGGAAGGCAAGGACCCGTCGACTACACTGGCTCGGCCACATCGAGCGCATGGACATCAACGCTCCAGCTAAGAGGGTCTTCGACTCCGAGCCTCCTGGTTCGAGAAGAAGAGGAAGACCGAACCTCCGGTATAAAGACCAAGTAATCGCGGATGTAAGACATCTTGGTCTTGACAACTGGAAGCAGCGTGCCCGGGACCGTCAAGGCTGGAAGGCAGCTATAGCTCAGGCTCAGATCCTCCATGGATCGCAGGCCTGATAGGTAAGTAAGTTATATTCATATACTATGTTCAACTTGCCATGAGTTGCCATCGCCTTTTTTAGTATATTTCATTATAGTTTCTAGTTTTACTATTTTCGTATTCATAATTCTGGTTTTACATTTTTTATTACTATCCTATATAACTGTCAACTATTTCATTTTAATCATTACTATTATAAGTTCACAGTTGTTAATTATATGTCAAATCGGGTTATGATAGGGTGTCATCTGGCATATTCTGGAGGCTAGGCTATCCTGATAAAATCAGGACCGTTCTCAATGGGATTTGTGAATCAAATCATGGTATTAAAATCTGTCATCTAAATGTTGAAAGCCTGCGAGCGAAGTATACGACCTTATACCAAATTTTTAGCGCCTCAAAAATTGATGTAATAATGGTTTCTGAATCCTGGCTTAGTTGTTACATTTTGTCTAACAGTGTAGAAATCCCAAATTATAAATTGTTTAGAAATGACCGTATAAATAGAATGGGTGGTGGTGTATGTATTTATGCCAATTGTCGTTTGAAGCCTATATGTGTGTAAACGTCATCTAGATCTGTTATTGAATTCTGTTGTCTGGAACTTAATGCAAAACACGAGAAAATGCTCCTGGTTGTTGTGTATTCACCTCCCAAATGCTTCTTAGAAAAAAACTTGGAAGAACTTGAGGAAACGTTGCTCAAACGTCAAAACAAATATAGTAAAATTCTGGTAGGTGGTGATTTCAATGTTAATATTCTTAAGTGCAATAATATAACTAGCCTATAAAGCCCGAACGGTGGCCTGTAAGGATGAGAACGGACACCTAGTAGTAGAATCGCAGTCGATGCTGAGAATTTGGAAAAACCACTTCTGCAGACTGTATAACGGCGATGACAACCAACATACCGCCGTCAGGCAGAATGATCCATTTTTTAACGACGAAGATCGCAGAGAATTCCGTCTCCCTGACCTCGACGAAGTTGAGATTACCATGTCGAAACTCAAGTCGAATAAAGCTGCTGGCGCAGATGGACTGTCTGCTGAGCTCTTCAAAGCGGCTGGGGGTGAGCTGGTTAGGAGCATGCACCGGCTCATCTGCAAGATATGGTCAGAGGAAAGCATGCCCGAGGAATGGAGTCTCAGCATTGTTTGCCCGATCCACAAAAAAGGAGATCCCTTTGACTGCGCCAACTATAGAGGAATAAGTCTCCTTAATGTCGCATACAAGATCTTCGCTGCCGTTTTGTGTGAACGCCTGAAGCCATTCGTAAACAAGCTGATAGGTCCTTATCAGTGTGGCTTCAGGCCAGGGAAGTCCACCATCGATCAAATCTTCACACTACGGCAGATCCTGGAAAAAACCAATGAGTTTCAAGTCGATACGCACCATCTATTCGTCGACTTCAAGGCCGCATACGACAGCGTAATTAGGGACGAGCTATATAACGCCATGTTTACTTTTGACATCCCTGCGAAGCTCGTCTGACTATGCAGGATGACCTTGGAAAATGCTCGCTGCTCCATCCGAATCGGTGAGCACCTTACCGATAGTTTTGATGTCAAAAAAGGATTTAGGCAGGGCGATGCGCTGTCGTGTGATTTCTTCAACATCGTATTGGAAATGATTGTGCAAAAATCACTGGCCAATAGAAGAGACACAATCTATTTCAAATCCTCGTAACTCCTTGCATACGCCGACGACATTGACATAATAGGTAGATCGCAGCGAGATGTCAATGAGGCGTTTGCGAGTATTGAGATGGAGGCGGCAAAAATTGGTTTGGCAGTTAATGAGGGCAAGAGTAAATATCTGCTGTCATCGAAAAAGGACATTTACCACCGACGTCTTGGACAGAACGTGCATATTGGCAGATATAAGTTCGAGGTAGTTAAGGACTTCATATACCTCGGCTCCGCGGTGACTTGGAACAACGACACCAGTTTCGAAATCAAGCGCAGAATTACTCTTGCTTCTTTGGGCTCAAGAGGCAACTGAGAAGTAGAGCCCTCTCTCGTACGACCAAGTTGACCTTATATAAGACCTTAATTATCCCGGTCCTGTTATACGGCGCAGAAACATGGACTTTATCTAAAGCGGATGAGGAAATCCTTGGTCGTTTCGAGAGAAAGATTCTGCGTTCGATTTTCGGTCGTGATTCGATTTTCGTGATTCAATCACGAACTGTACGGGTTGTACAGCGACATGAGTCTGGTCAGGCGTCTACGGATCCAACGCCTAAGATGGCTAGGCCATGTAGAGCGAATGGACACCACAGCTCCAGCCCGTAGAGTCTTTGAATCACAGAAAAACTGAAACTTACTTACTTAACGGGCGCTACAGTTCGGGGTGAACCTGGGCCTCAACCAACATGCCTCTCCACCTAGCACGATCTTTCGCTAGTCTTTTCCAATGCCGCACGCCCAGTTGGTTGAGGTCCCCTTCCACCTGTGCGCGCCACCTTAGGTGCGGCCGTCCTCTATTTCTTCGTCCCTCGGGGTTGGATTCAAAGACTCTACGGGCTGGAGCTGTGGTGTCCATTCGCTCTACATGGCCTAGCCATCTTAGGATCCGTAGACGCCTGACCAGACTCATGTCGCTGTACAACCCGTACAGTTCGTGATTGAATCTTCTCCTCCAACCCTCCTCTGTGTTTATGTGACCGAAAATCGAACGCAGAATCTTTCTCTCGAAACGACCAAGGATTTCCTCATCCGCTTTAGATAAAGTCCATGTTTCTACGCCGTATAACAGGACCGGGATAATTAAGGTCTTATGTAAGGTCAACTTGGTCGTACGAGAGAGGGCTCTACTTCTCAGTTGCCTCTTGAGCCCAAAGAAGCAGCGGTTGGCAAGAGTAATTCTGCGCTTGATTTCGAAACTGGTGTCGTTGTTCCAAGTCACCGCGGAGCCGAGGTATATGAAGTCCTTAACTACCTCGAACTTATATCTGCCTATACAAATGTTCTGGCCGAGACGTCGGTGGTGAGCGTCCTTTTTTGATGACAGCATATCGCTGTCGTTTTGCCCTGGTTTACGGCCAAACCAATTTTCGCCGCCTCCATCTCAACACTCGCAAACGCCTCATTGACATCTCGCTGTGGTTAACCTATTATGTCAATATCGTCGGAGTATGCAAGGAGTTGCGAGGATTTGAAATAGATTGTGCCTTTTGTATTGGCCAGTGATTTTTGCAAAATCATTTCCCATATGATGTTGAAGAAATCGCACGACAGCGCATCGCCCTGCCTAAATCCTTTTTCGACATCAAAACTATCGGTAAGGTGTTCACCGATTCGGATGGAGCAGCGAGCATTTTCCAAGGTCATCCTGCATAGTCTGAAGAGCTTCGCAGGGATGTCAAAAGTAAACATGGCGTTATATAGCTCGTCTCTAATTACGCTGTCGTATGCGGCCTTGAAGTCGACGAATAGATGGTGCGTGTCGACTTGAAATTCATTGGTTTTCTCCAGGTTCTGCCGTAGTGTGGAGATTTGATCGATGGTGGACTTCCCTGACCTGAAGCCACACTGATAAGGACCTATCGGCTTGTTTACGAATGGCTTCAGGCGTTCACACAAAACGGCAGCGAAGATCATGTATGCGACATTAAGGAGACTTATTCCTCTGTAGTTGGCGCAGTCCAAGGGGTCTCCTTTTTGTGGATCGGGCAAACAATGCTGAGACTCCATTCCTCAGGTATGCTTTCCTCTGATCATATCTTACAGATGAGCCGGTGCATGCTCCTAACCAGCTCACCCCCAACCGCTTTGAAGAGCTCAGCAGACAGTCCATCTGCGCCAGCAGCTTTATTCGACTTGAGTTTCGACATGGCAATCTCAACTTCGTCGAGGTCAGGGAGACGGAATTCTCTGCGATCTTCGTCGTTAAAAAATGGATCATTCTGCCTGACGGCGGTATGTTGGCTGTCATCGCCATTATACAGTCTGCAGAAGTGGTTTTTCCAAATTCTCAGCATCGACTGCGATTCTACTACTATGTGTCCGTTCTCATCCTTACAGGCCTCCGTTCGGGCTTTATAGCCTTGAGACATTCGTTTTATCCGCTGATAAAAACTTCGAACGTCGTGCCTGCAATAGCACCTCTCCAAGTTTTCAATCGCCCGCTTCTCGTGCTCTTTCTTTTTTCTCTTGAGAAGCTTATGTTCCTCCCTTCTCTTAAGCTCGTAGAGCTCCCGACCCGCTCTTGTTTTTTTGTGTAGTGAGGCTTTGTATGCCTCCTGCTTTTCCGCATGAATCCTTCTACACTCGTCATCGAACCAGGTGTTTCGTCGTGGTGGTGCTTTAAGGCCCAGCACTTCCGTTGCTGTGCTCTTCAGGGCTTGTTTGCACAGGCTCCATTGTTGCTCTACTGACTGAGTGGAGGATTGAGGTGTATCGGAGAGCTTAAGGGAGACGCGGTAGGCAAAAGCACTGGCGATCTCCGGCGATAGTTGCTTTCCGACGTCATAGCTTGGTGTTCTAACTCTACTCCGCGGTGTTCGGTGTTACGCGCTGACGTATCTTGGCTACTACAAGATAGTGGTCTGAATCGATGTTCGCTCCTTGCAAAGTGCGAACATCAAGAATAGTGGAGGAGTGTCTGACGTCAATCGCGATGTGGTCAATCTGGTTGGTGACCGATTGATCTGGCGACCGCCAGGTGCCTTTGTGTATATCGAGGTGGGAAAATCGTGTGCTGGCTACAAGAAGATTTCGCCCCATGGCAAGGTCGATCAGCCTTTGTCCGTTATCGGATGTGGTGTCATGTAGGCTGTGTTTGCCGATGACCCGCTCAAAGATGCTTTCTTTACCCAGCTTAGCGTTAAAATCCCCTAGTATGATTTTGGTATCATAGCTGGGGCATTTGGTATATGTTCGGTCTAGGAGATCAAAGAAATCATCTTTGATTGAGTCATCCTTATCTTCCGTGGGGGCATGGACGCATATGAGGCTGATGTTACAGAAATTTGCCTTGATGCGGATCGTTATGAGGCGTTCACTCACATACTGGAAACTTAGGACTTTATGTCTTAGTCCACCTCTAACAACAAATCCGCATCCAAATAGTCTCTGTCCTCTCTCCCTATAGCAGTCACCGTATTAAATGTCGCAGTTTTTCATCCGCTTTTTACCCGGTCCATTCCATCGCATTTCCTGGATGGCGGTTATGTCCGCTTTATAGCGGTCTAGGGCGTCCGCAAGTTGTTCGGCCGCACGTGGTCTGTTTAGGGACCTAACATTCCACGTACAGAACCGAAGGTCCTTGTTTGTTTTTTGTTTTCTTATAGGGTCGTCAACATAGATCCGTTCCGTTTTATTATCCGAGGCTGTTTTGTGTTTCTGAGCAATTAGTGGTTTTACGGTTATGGTTCGCTAGACCATAGCCCAACCGACACTAATCCTGTTTGGTGGCGCAGGATACTCGCCATTCGGCCTCTTCCGTCAGTAATTTCCCTTTTAAGGGAATTTCCAGATGGCACCACGAGGAGGTGGAAGTAGGACCTGACTAGCAGAGCTGCAAGATGTTCGGCTGCAGAGGCTCTTACTCGCTTTTTGTCGGGCCAGCATCCGTCGGCAAATGCTACCCCTACGAGGCCTTTGCTAATCCATATAGTTGATTAATCCAACGTAAAATTACTGAGCGGGAACATCTCTATAAAAAGTTCAAGTTCACCTACACCGGAAAATCGACTCAAATATACTACACTGAAAAATGAAGTCACTGCCCTTATTCGCTCCTCTAAGAGGTCATATTTTTTACGTAAATTCGAACCTTCATTGAGCTCTAAGCAATTGTGGAAAGAACTAATAAGCTTATGTGTGGTATCTAACAGAAAATCGACTCTGTGTTCGTTGCCTCCTAATGAAATGAGTGATTTCTCTTCCCAAGATACTCTTAAGCCACCTGAAGTGGGTTTTAATTTAGACTTGAATGCTGCAAATACTCCTACGGGTTTTAGTTTCCAGTGCGTTGAAGAAATTGATGCATTTAATGCCATTAACTCTGTTAAGTCTAACGCAATAGGACCTGACGGTATTTCTCCGCGGTTCCTTAAGCTTATCCTTCATCATATTATACGTTATATACATCATATTTTCAATTACTGCATCTATAGCTCTCAATTCCCGGTGCAATGGAAAGCAGCAAACATTAAAACCATCCCGAAAAAGTCTAACTCAACCTGTCCCGCCGACTACAGACCTATCAGTATTCTATGTTTTCTGTCAAAAGCCTTCGAGAAGATAATATTTGTTCAAATTAAAAAATGGCAATCAGGTTTTCGCAGCTACTACTACTACTGACATTAGAACAGCTTTAGATCGTAATGATACTGCTGTCGCAGTTCTACTGGACTTTTCCAAAGCTTTTGACCGCATTGAGCACTCCTTGCTGTTAACGAAAATGAAGAATATCTTCAGCTTTTCTTTCTATTCTATTAAACTTATAAATGCATATCTAAAAAATAGGGTGCATGCGGTTGTCACTGAGCTTGGTCTCTCTAATCCTAAAGCTATTAGAACGGGGGTTCCCCAAGGTTCTGCATTAGGCCCGCTGTTATTCTCTCTTTTCAACAATGATATATCCCGGATATTGTTGAAAATTGTAAAATCCATATGTACGCTGATGATGTTATCATATACCTTTCACGACCTATAGGTCTCATTGAAGACTGCATTGCCAGGGTGAATGAAGACCTTGATCATTTATCAAGTTGGTCAATAGCTAACAAGTTGACGTTGAATCCCACTAAGACGGTTAGTATTGTCTTTTCATATAATAATCGATGTCTTAATGATCTTTTACCAATTGTCCTTGATGGCAATTGGATAAGTCCCATCTTACTTACTTAGGTGGCGCTACAGTCCGTGGTGAACCTGGGCCTCAACCAACAAGCGTCTCCAGCCGGCACGGTCTTTGGCCAGCTGTTTCCAGTGCCGCACGCCCAGTTGGTTGAGGTCCCTTTCCACCTGCGTGCACCACCGCTGAGGCGGCCGTCCTCTGCCGCGCCTTCCTTCCGGAGTAGATTCGAAGACTTTTCGGGTCGGAGCTGTATCTTCCATGCGCTCTACATGGCCTAGCCACCTTAGACGCTGTATCCGTAGACGTCGTACCAGGCCGATGTCGCTGTACAACCCGTACAGTTCTTCGTTATATCTTCTCCTCCATACACCATTTGAACAAACGGGACCGTAGATAGTGCGCAGAATTTTCCTCTCGAAACGACCAAGGGCATCTTCATCCGCTTTTGTTAAGGTCCAAGCCTCTGCGCCGTAAAGGAGGACTGGGATGATCAAGGTCTTATATAGTGTCACCTTGGTTTTCCGAGAGAGGGCTCTACTTCTCAATTGCCTCTTGAGCCCAAAGAAACAGCGGTTGGCAAGAGTGATTCTGCGTTTTATCTCAGCGCTGGTGTTGTTGTCGCTGGTAATCAGTGAGCCAAGGTAGACGAATTCGTTGACCACTTCAAAGTTATATCCGCCCATGGTGACGTTCTGGCCAATACGTCGGTGTTGTCCGTCTCTTTTAGATGAGAGCAGATATTTGGTTTTACCCTCATTAACCTTGAGACCCATCTTAGCCGCTTCTACCTCAATGCTCACAAAAGCCTCATTGACGTCTTGCTGTTTTCGTCCAATTACGTCAATATCGTCGGCGTACGCAAGCAATTGCGTAGACTTGAAATAGATCGTACCTCTTGTGTTGGCCAGTGACTCTTCCACAATCTTTTCACACACGATGTTGAAAAAGTTGCACGACAGCGCGTCGCCCTGCCTAAATCCTTTTTTAACATCAAAGGTCTCGGTATGCTCATTACCGACCTTAATGGAGCAACGAGAATTCTCCATTGTCATCCTGCACAGTCGGACGAGTTTGACAGGGATGTTAAAACTAGACATGGCTTTGTACAGCTCGTCTCTATATACGCTGTCATACGCGGCCTTGAAATCGACGAAGAGGTGGTGAGTGTCGATTTGGTATTCCTGGGTCTTCTCCAAGATCTGCCGTAGCGTAAATATTTGGTCTATTGTGGATTTACCTGGCCTGAAACCACACTGATAAGAGCCGATCAGGTTATCCACAAACGGTTTCAGGCGTTCACACAATACGGCAGAGAAGATCTTATATGCGATGTTAAGGAGACTTATTCCCCTGTAGTTGGCGCAGTTATAGGCGCCTCCTTTCTTATGGACCGGGCAAACGATGCTGAGATTCCATTCGTCGGGCATGCTTTCCTCCGACCATACCTTGCAGATGAGATGGTGCATGCACCTTACCAGCTCATCTCCAGCCGCCTTAAAAAGCTCAGCAGACAGGCCGTCTGCGCCAGCGGCTTTATTAGACTTAAGTCTTGATATCGCTATTTTGACTTCGTCTAGGTCGGGTGGACCGAATTCTGTTACTTCGTGGTCCATTGCGAATGGCTCGTTCTGCCTGACAGCGGTATCTTGTCTATCATCGCCGTTATACAGTCTGCAGAAGTGGTCTTTCCAAATTCTCAGCATCGACTGCGACTCTACTACCAGTTCTCCATTTTCATCCCTGCAGGCCGCCACTCTGGCTTTGTAGCCATGGCATGTTCGTTTTACCTTGTTGTAAAATTTACGGGCGTTATTCCTGCGGAAGCATCTCTCCATCTCCTCGATCTCACGCCTTCCATGCTCTCTCTTCTTTCTTCTGAAAAGCGTGTGTTCCTCTCTTCTCTTCTGCTCATAGATTTCGCGAGCAGCTCTCGTCCGTCGTTGCAGCACGGCCTTATATGCCTCTTGTTTTGCTGCATGGGCTTGTTCGCATTGTTCATCGAACCAGGGGTTTCTAGGTGGTGGCTGTTTGAAACCCAGCACCTCTGAGGCAGCATCTCTGACGGCGCTCTGGCAATGAGCCCATTCCTGCTCTATTCTTTGTGCTGCTCTGGGCGGATTTTGAGAGAGCTTTGAGGAGACACGATCGGCAAAGATTCTGGCAGTCTCTTGCGATTGTAGCTATCCAACGTCAAACTTACGTTGTCCTACTCGACTCCTACGCATTCTTGATATCCTCATTCGTACCTTGGCTACAACAAGGTAGTGGTCCGAGTCGATGTTGGCCCCTCGGAAGGTTCGTACGTCGAGAATACAGGAGGAGTGTCTGGCGTCGATCGCAATATGATCAATCTGGTTGGTGGTCGATTGATCACAAGACCGCCAGGTACCCTTGTGGATGTTGAGATGGGGGAATCGCGTGCTTGCTACAAGGAGGTTACGCCCCGCTAGGAAATCGATTAGCCTTAATCCGTTGTCGGATGTGGTGTTATGGAGGCTATGCTTTCCTATGATCAACTAAAATATGTCATCCTTGCCCAGTTTTGCATTAAAATCTCCTAGGACTATTTTTGTGTCGTAGCTGGGACATTGGGCATATGTTCTGTCTAGGAGATCGTAGAATTCTTCTTTGAGTCGATCGTCCTTTTCTTCCGTTGGGGCGTGAGCGCATATTAAGCTAATGTTTCCAAATTTAGCTTTGATGCGGATTGTTATGAGGCGTTCGCTTACATCTCGGAAGCTTAAGACTTTTTGTCGGAGTCTTCCTCTAATAACGAATCCGCACCCGAATAGGCGCTGTTTGTTCTCCTTGTAGCAGTTCCCGTAGTAGATGTCGCAGTTTTTCATCCGTTTTTTGCCTGGTCCATCCCATCGCACTTCTTGGAGTGCGGTTATATCTGCTTTATAGCAGTTGAGGGTTTGCTCCAATTGATCGCCTGCACCCGGTCTGTTAAGGGACCTCACATTCCAGGTGCAGACTCTCAAGTCCGTTAGTCGTTTGCAGGGGTCGTCAGCTTTGTATCCGTCCGTATCCGAGGCTTGTTGTCGTTTCGGAACAAGTGGGTTTTTACGTGATAGGGATGTTACCCCTAAGCACAACCCCCAACCTGGAGGGCCAGGTTCCTCTTTCCCCAGGAACAAGGGTTGGGTCGCTGCACACATTGGTTCACTACCTGGCGGGTGCCAGGGTAGCTATCCAGGGGGGCCACGCGGAGGCTGTGTGTCAACTTGGATTGAACAGGGACAGAGATCGAAGCTGGCGTTTGCCATGTTAAACGCGATCAACTTCTTTGCTCTGTTTGCTCGCTCCCTCCCTCCCCCATAAGTCCCATCTGTTCTGTCAAATATTTAGGCTTTCATATCAACTCCTCGCTTACATGTTGTGACGGAATTAGAGATACTTTGCGGAAAGTTTATTGTGCATTACGCAGATTGAGATGCTCAGCGTATTATTTGAATCCCATAATAAAAAAAAGACTAGTTAAAACACTTATAATGCCTACATCTTGTTTAATTGCTCGGTGTTCCCTTGTCCTGATTCTGTTTGTAAACATAGACTAAATGTTGCATTTAATGATTGCGTTCGTTTTATTTTTAATATTCGTCGGTCGAGAAGTGTGTCTTCTTTAGCATCATCAATTTTTGGACTCAAACTTGACCTGTATTTCAACTTTCGGAATGTCCTGAAGCTGTTTAAAATTATCCTAAATAAATCGCCATGTTACCTCTTTGAAATGCTACAATTTGCTCAGTCTAACAGAGGGAATAAAACTCATAATTCCGTCTTTCACACATCGCATTGGTGAACGGTCTTTTCTCGTATCTGTAATTCGTATCTGGAGTAATCTTCCACATGAATTGCAGTTAACTAACTCTTATACCGTATTCCAGAAGAAACTTTTTCAATTCTTAACTGACATGTCCTCATAACTTGATTTGATTTTGACATAATTTGGTTCTGTACTTAGCTATTTTCAAATTTAATTCAACTCAACTAAATTTTGTATTTCTAAAAATTGTACTTCTAAAAGATGAATTATCTTGTAGTACTATCATATTAATTCAAATAAATTCAAATTCAAATTCAGTCGATCATCCTTTTCTTCCGTGGGGGCGTGCGCGCATATTGGGGTGATATTCTCCAGTGTACCCTTGATGTGCATTGTTCTGAGGTGTTCGCTTACATGCCGAAAGCTTAAGACTTTTTGTCTAGGTCTACCGCGGATAACAAATCCGCACCCAAAGAAGCATTGCTTGTTTTCTTTGTAGCAATTGCTGTAATAGATATCACAGTTTTTCATCTGTTTTTTGCCTGGTCCATCCCATCGCACTTCTTGGGGAGCCTTAATTTCCGCATGGTTGCAGTCCAGGTTTTTTTCCAATTGATTTCCTTCACCTGGCCTGTTGAGGAAGCTCACATTCCAGGTGCAGACTCGTACATCCTTATTGCGTTTGCAGGTGTCGTCGACATTGAAATCGTCCGTATCCGAGGCTTGTTGTCGGTTGGTAGGCACAACCTCCAACCGGAAGGCCAGGTTCCTGTTACCCCAGGAACAACGGGCTGGTCGCTGCACATATTAATCACTGTCCGGCGAATGTGAGGGGCCACTCGGAGGCTGTGTGTCAATTTAGAGCAGGGACAGAGATCGAAGCTGGTGTTTGCCGTGTTTGCAGGCTCCCTCCCTCCCTAACTATCACACCATTAAAATAGGTTTTAAACAAAACCAAATTGTAGTATTTGCCTAGCCCGAATCATGGGTTAATCAAATTTAACGTGCATTCAGAACAGCAAGAAAATTAAGAACTACTTAGCGCCCAACCCACAATAAATATGACGGTAACATCCTCTCATGCAATAAAAACTAATTCATTTCCAATTAAAGGACCACTTACTCAAAACGTTCCCCATCGAATCAACGTACTAATCACCGCTATTCATCAAGCCCATCAACCGTGACATTAACATCCCAAAGATGGATGACTCGCTTGTCAACCCTTCACAAAACTAAACTCCGATTTCGGAGATCCAGAAAAAGGAAAGGAAAACCCGAAAACAAAAAAGTGAAAAGCCATTGATCAAGACTTCAACCCCCATGTCCGTGCGGATGATGGCGGCCGACAACATCCATATCCTTTATAAACTTACAAATTACCATTTGATTTAGTTCGTTACAAGGCAATCAAACCGAAATGATAAATGATGACGCAGCCCTGGATGGAGGGTATGAAGTACGAAGTACGAGTATATGTATCGCAGATACCTACCCTTGTAGGATTGCCAAAAGAGAGTGATCCGCAGTTTTTTTTTGGTCACATACTCGTATGTGGCCATGAACATGTGTGCCTACTTGTAATGCATGACACCAAGTCGTGTTGGATGCCGACTTTTTGTCCCAGCTAACGCGTCTTATTGTCCTACCCTTCCATGCTGTGCGGGGAATCCAATAAAAATATGAAATGCTCACTTAACCCTCGTAAGTTGATGCTTGTGAATCTCTCGGATTGGTCCGGGGTCTTTTCGAATAAAATAAATGGTACATCTGAGGGGTTGCATATTCGGGGTGGAATATGTACATTTAACTGTGTGTTAAGTTATAGCAATTATCTGATAGATAAATACGTCGCCTGTGAAGGGTGGGGGGGGGGGGGGAGAATTGAATGTGATTTTAACGGCGGCGTTCTGCTGTAACGCTGTCGTAACGTATTTTAATTGCTGATAACCCACTTTGAAATGATGAACACGAACTGCACTCAATTACTTGAATGGAACTTAATTGGTTGGAGAATTATCTCACAGTTTCGGACGGTTTGCGTGCGTGGATAGTCTGTCTACCTCATGAAGGACGTTATCATATATGTACCATCCATCCATCAGTTGAGCAACAAGAAGAACAAGAAATACGAAGAAGAAGCTGAGAACTCTCCCTTGTTGACATACACTTCACCCCAATTACCTTATCGGATCGACCCATTTAATTTGGTGAACGAGTACGAGTACTTCGTGCTATACATACATTGTATATACAAGGACTAGGGTAAGTCAGCAGCCGCAAGAGAGATGAATGATTTGGGATAAAAGGGAAACGTGTTCCCATGGGACGCATCAATTTCGCTACAAGTACTTTAGTAGTTGTATCTCTACCGGTCGTATTAAATTACTCGTCGTTAGATGGGTCTTGTTAAGGACACAATCACTGCGGTATGAGGCGAACAATTTGTGGTTAATACTCAGACAACAACAACAAGAAATGCGCTAATCCTGATTACAAAGATAAACATGGAGTCTTGCCCCAAGCCAGTATCCGTGGTCAGTATTGTAAGTTATTATTTGATTTATGTACGTACCTCTCTCGATCCATTGAGACCACAGAGATTCGGCCAATTCGTAAGGATATTTACTTAACATCTGTCCGGGAATGCCGCATTCGCACGACCATTCGATCTTCCATCGATCAGAAATGAAAGAAAACAAAACAGGAACAGAAAATGAAAGGATAATTGGTGGCATATGTTCATCGGGAGGGATCTCAAGTCAGGCAAAGAGCCCAAATGCATCCTTATGAAGTCGTTTAGTGAAAATGCGATAATTTGTACTTAATTCACCGTGCAACACGTACATATTTGTAGGTAGGACCTGAGATTGAGATTGTTGCGTGATTTTCAACATCCAGCAATTATGTACGTTGCTTTGTCCTTAATTGCCATCGTTTTCGCTTCGGATGTGGAAGAAAAAGTTGTTAAATTCGCTTCAGGATATGGGGAATACGTGTGACCTCATTTCCTTTCTCCATCATCCTGTAGTCGAGAGCAAAATCGTGGACATCTGTATCGAGTATCTTATTCTGTTTCACCACAATTAATTCACAGCTTGTCTTGTGACATGGATATGTGTGTACGAGTGTATCCCTCCCACTGTGAGCCGAAAACAAATCTAAAGAAAACGAAATGATGATTAATGGCGCTCTTTAGTTCTCACCTCCACGCGTTCAGCGCGCCTATTTAGTTTCGATTTTCGTGTGATTATTAATTCGGAGCCATAAGTTATGTCAAGCGTTACATAAAACAGCGCCTGACATTTACAAGCCCACTAATAACCGGCTGCGGTGCACGATAGCTCCCATAGCTCTAAGTCGAAACGAAATATTGGATTGAAAAAAAAAGAACAAAATTGTATCTTTCTCTATTCGGGTGATAGTATCACGCAGACACGGAATGAGGAGATAATTAGTTGAGTGGGGCATGGTTATGGTGTTGCTGCTTACCTTGCGTCTACGATCCTGTCCTGGCGACTTATAGATTTTGGTGTTACTCAATGGAATTTTTGTGCATATTTTCAAGCAGTTGCCACTTGTAGATTAGGTTGGGTAGACGGGTGCTCTATTAACAAAAGGTCAAGGTTCACTTAGTGGTCCATTGTGCCAAGTTAACGTTTTACCCGTAGAAACCTAAACATTTTCCGTTGAGTTGAACCACTTAGATGAAGACATGAATCCCTTCCACCACATCCTACTTATCTTCTTCTTCTTCTTAACGGGCACTACAGCTCGGGATGAACCTGGGCCTCAACAAACATGCCCCTCGAACTAGCACGATCTTTTGCTAGCCTTTTCCATTGCCGCACACCCAGTTGGCTAAGGTCCGCTTCCACCTGTGTGCGCCATCTTAAGTGCGGCCGACCTCTGCTTCTTCGTCCCTCGGGGATGGATTCAAAGATTCTCCGGGCTGGAGCTGTGGTGTCCATTCGCTCTACATGGCCCAGCTAACTTAGGCGTTGAATCCATAGACGCCTGACTAGACTCATGTCGCTGTACAGCACGTAAAGTTCGTGTTTGAATCGTTTCCCCTATCCACCGTCTGCATTTACAGGCCCGAAAATCACGCGCAAAATCTTTCTCTCGAACCGACCGAGGGCCTCCTCATCCGCTTTTGATAGTGTCCATGCTTCTGCGCCGTACAACAGAACCGGAATGATAAGGGTCTTGTATAGAGTCAGCTTTGCCGTTCGGGAGAGGGCTCTATTACTCAATTGCCTCCTGAGCCCAAAGAAACAGCGATTAGCAAGAGTGATTCTGCGTTTGATTCCGGAACTGATGTCGTTGTTCCAGGTCACCGCGGAGGGAAGGTGGACAAAGTCCTTAACTACCTCCAACTTACATCTGACAATTTAGTCTTGCCCTCATTAACTGCCAAACCACCTCTATCTCAATACTCGTAAGCGCTTCATTGACATCTCGCTGTGATCTACCTATTATGTCAATATCGTCGGCGTATGCAAGGAGTTGCGAGGATTTGAAATAGATTGTGCCTCTTGTATTGGCCAGTGATTTTTGCACAATAATTTCCAATACGATGTTGAAGAAATCACACGACAGCGCATCGCCCTGCCTTAATCCTTTTTTGACATCAAAACTATCGGTAAGGTGTTCACCGATTCGGATGGAGCAGCGAGCATTTTCCAGGGTCATCCTGCATAGTCGGACGAGCTTAGCAGTGATGTCAAATGTAAACATGGCGTTATATAGCCCGTCTCTAATTACGCTGTCGTATGCGGCCTTAAAGTCGACGAATAGATGGTGCGTGTCGACTTGAAATTCATTGGTTTTCTCCAGGTTCTGCCGTAGTGTGGAGATTTGATCGATGGTGGACTTCCCTGGCCTGAAGCCACACTGATAAGGACCTATCGGCTTGTTTACGAATGGCTTCAGGCGTTCACACAAAACGAGACTTATTCCTCTATAGTTGGCGCAGTCCAAGGGGTCTCCTTTTTGTGGATCGGGCAAACAATGCTGAGACTCCATTCCTCGGGCATGCTTTCCTCTGACCATATCTTACAGATGAGCCGGTGCATGCTCCTAACCAGCTCACCCCCAGCCGCTTTGAAGAGCTCAGCAGACAGTTCATCTGCGCCAGCAGCTTTATTCGACTTGAGTTTCGACATGGCAATCTCAACTTCGTCGAGGTCAGGGAGACGGAATTCTCTGCGATCTTCGTCGTTAAAAAATGGATCATTCTGCCTGACGGCGGTATGTTGGCTGTCATCGCCATTATACAGTCTGCAGAAGTGGTTTTTCCAAATTCTCAGCATCGACTGCGATTCTACTACTAGGTGTCCGTTCTCATCCTTACAGGCCTCCGTTCGGGCCTTATAGCCTTGAGACATTCGTTTTATCCGCTGGTAAAATCTTCGAACGTCGTGCCTGCAATAGCACCTCTCCAAGTTTTAAATCGCTTCTCGTGCTCTTTCATTTTTCTCCACTATTGTTGAATGGCTAAAAGTTTCGCAAGAGAAAGGATTTCCAAAAAGAAAAGAATATGTCCTTTTTTCTGTCCAGGAATTTCTAAAGCAAAGTAAGAGGGAGCACCCATTCGGTAGCGAGGCAATACCAGGAAAAGGATGGTTCAGATCCTTGTTGAAGCGTCATACTTCTTTGACTTTTAGAACAGTTGATCCAGTTTCATCAGCAAGCGCAAATGTAGCGGTAACAGATATTTTTGGCTGGTTTGACATCATACAGGACTATTTGATCAAAAACGATTTCTTCTCAATCCTTGAAGATGCAAGCAGAGTGTTTAACGGAGATGAAACAAATTTTTTATTGTGCCCTAAAGCTAAATCCGTTTTAGCTGAATGAATTTAAAAGAGTTGGAGAAAAAAAAAAAAATATTTGCAAGTAGTGCTACACAAACTGATCCCCAAAATTTAGACTCAACCGATTTGATAGACATAAGTGCAACCAACGATTTTTTGTATGCTGGAGACGAAATCGAAATTTTAAATACCAATGACACAGACCCACAAATAAAATCAACGGATAATGTCCCTGTCCTTAGAGTGGCCGATTTATTAGACTGGCCTGAAACACCCCTACGTAAAGGTATAAAACCCCAAAAACAAAATAAAAGCTTTGTTATCACGAACTCTATATGGATTGAAAAAGAACAAAAGAAAAAAGAAGAAAAGCAAGAACTTGAAAAACAAAAAGAAGAAAAAAAAGCTGAAAGACTTGAAAGGAAAAAAGCTAAAGAACTGGAAAAAACTAATAAAATAAAAACTAAGAAGGTTCCAAAGAATCCGAGAAAAATTACAATCGCAAGAAAACTTCCTCCTCCAAAACTTACTTTACACACAAAAACCTCAACGGCATTGGCTTTAATTGAAAACTCTCCCCAAAACCAGATCTTGCTCCGAAGATCTCCAGAAAAACAGGTGTTGCTTGAAATGTACAGCAAAGTCAGCAAGGAAGATGTTATTTCTCAGCCTGTGCTAAAAACTGGAAATCATATCAGAAACTTATTTTCGAATCCAGTCGAAGAAATTGGAGAAAATAAAATTTGTAGTGGACAGATGTGCTTTTCCTGTACAAATTTTATGACCAAAAAAGTTGGGACTGAAAATTGTGGCATAAAATGTGCAAAATGTGTTAGAGAGTATCACATAAAATGTTTAAAAATACTTAAATACAACTTTCTTCCAACTTATACCTGTTCGCTGTGTAATACTAAATGTACAAAATGAGTAGATTTTAGGCTTATAATATATAAAGTAATTTTTCAAGCTATTCTTTTATATGGCTGCCAAGTCTGGGGAAATTGTGCAAAATGCCATATTAATAAATTGCAAGTATGTCAAAACAAAGTTTTAAAAATTATGCTCAATTTACCGCGACACTACTCCACACTTGATTTACACGAAAAAGCGAATGTTGAATTGATCTATGTAAGAATAGAAAAACTTAAATCTAAATTTGCAGACCGATGTAGTTTAGCTGACAACCCACTTGTAAACCAACTAATAGTTGATTGAAATTCGTCTTTTTTCATTAGTGAATTGCTTTATTTTTTATCATTATTTTTTTTTTATTTATTCGTATTATTTATTATTTATTTATTTACTTATTTGCTTATTTATGTGTTTAACTTATTTATTTATTTATTATTTATTTATTTATTATTTATTTATTTATTTATTTGCTTATTTATTTATTTAACTTATTTATTTATTTGTTATTTATTTAATATTATTTTTTTGTTATTACTCTTGCTATTATTTATGCATGTATTAATTTATGGATCTATTTATTTATTTATTTATTTAATCATATATTTACTTTATTTATTTATTTATTTATTTGATTGTTTTTTTTTTTTTTTTGTATGGAAGGTTTTTTGTCGTATTTTCCTTCTGTTAACACCAAAGATATGTTAAATATAACTCTGTTTTTTTTTTCTTTTTTCTCCTCATTTGTACAATAATTCAGTGGAAAGATATGTAAGTTAATCGAATTCCTGTGCTTTAAGATGTGCGATGACAAATGTATGTAACAATTGCTTATACGAAACAAATAAAATATCTATCTATCTATCTATCTAGGTTTTTATTTAAGAATACACAATTGATTAATTTCCTTTTTTTATAGAATTCCCTTTTTTATTTATTTTTTTTATAGCTAGCTGGCTAGCTAACACTTATTTATCTTTAAATCCAAGGGTGCCAATAATTGTATATTTATGGGGTGCCGCCAATTGTGGTCGGGTGCCAATAATTGTATTATTTGGTAAGCTTTTTTAATATCCTATTTTTATCCCTTTTTTAATAATAAAATACAAAGTAAAAAATATTTCTAAATAAAAAAAATTGCAAATTTTAATGTGGCTATTTACCATATTCTTAGTTCTATCAATGCAAAATTTACACGCATTTGAATTCAAAATTTTCTTAGGGGTGCCAACAATTGTATCCGTTACGCTATATTATATAAAATTGGACCAAGGACGGAACCCTGTGGTATCCCACAATAATAATTCACGAGACTGGAAACATGATTATTAACAAATACCCTGAAACAGCGATTAGACACAAAGCTTTTAACAATATTGCACAAGAAAGAGGGAAAATTAAGAATTAACATTTTGTATAAAAGGCCATCATGCCATACTGAATCGAAGGCTTTTTCAATGTCTAGTAAAAGTATGCCTGTAAATTTGCCAATGGCACGATTATTATTAATAATGTTACATAATCTCAAAACTTGATGTGCCACGTCGAAATATAGCCTTTTATCTTCAGTTATGTTAACAAGTTTTTCTTTGATTACTTGCTCGTAGATTTTGCTCACTGAACTTAGTAAACTAATTGGTCTGTAGCTTTCAGCACTATCAATCGGCTTACCTGTTTTAGGTATTGCTATGACCTTGGCTAATTTACAGGCTTCTGGAAAATATTGCAGTTTTAAACACGAATATATTTTTTTTTTTATTTTTTTTTTTTTTTTAGAGACTCGCGCAGGTTCAAGAGTTTTTATATTCTATTAAGATGTGTTGACACACACAACCTGAACGGAGTGCAGTGGTTGGGGTCGTTGATGTTCATTCACTACTCTCAGGGGTGGATGTCCTAGACTTAGATAGGACGAGAGCCGACCAAATTCCGCGTTGGTTATAGTCCGAAGTAATTCGTTCAAGCACTTTTAGTATTGCATACGCAGAGGACGAATTTCGGTTGACCATGTACTGTGAGTCTTACGCCTGCAGGCAGTACTTCTGGTCACTTTCCATTCACAACTGCGTTGCATACTTTTTGTCCGTTTAGGAATTACTTTTTCTTGGCTATGAAGCGAATTTGAACCATAAACCTTCCGCTCGGTGGTCGATGATGTTAACCACTGCACCACGGCCACCCCGGCGAAAGTTAGAAATTGTATTCCCTTTTTCGGGAGTTGTCTTAGATAAATATTCTTTATATTGTCTAATCCATTCGTTTTACGAACATTGAGTTTTTTAACAAAAAAGATAATATCACTCTCTGTGATGAATTCATTTGGTGGAGTAGCATGAGTATGTATGTATGTATGTATGTATGTTGGCGTTACAGTCCATGAAGAACCTGAGCCGAGCTTCTCTCAATCACCCATGTTGTGTGTGATTTCATTTTCACATAGGTGAGGACCTACAGTTTTATTGCCGGTTCCGAACGGCGAATTTCGAGAAGCTTTTTCATGACAATTTTACTACAGGGGGTTTTGTCAGAACCCCGCTGAGGAGAAACACCGTGAAAAACACGTTCGATGACATGGCTGTGTCGGGATTCGATCCCGAGCCATCGGCGTCAGAGGCCAACACACTACCCACTGCGCCACGGTGCTCTCGGAGTAGCATGAGTAGAGAGATTAAAGCTGCTTAAAGTACTTTCCACAATAGCATTTGTATGAGTATTTCCTAAATGCTGGGACACGGTATAATTTTCGGCAAAATTTTCCGCAAATGCATTTGCTTTTTCCTTGTCTGTGCGGTATACAACTGGACCATTTTTAAGACAAGGAACTTGTTTGTGTTTGTTTTTAATAATTCTAGCAATATTCCAGAAGGGCTTCGAACTCTTATCCAGGGATTGGAGTTTAGAGTTCCACTTACTATTGCAGAATTCTTGAATTCTAAGTTGAATAGTCTTATTAAA
This sequence comes from Eumerus sabulonum, assembly GCA_951905685.1. Lineage (NCBI taxonomy): Eukaryota > Metazoa > Arthropoda > Insecta > Diptera > Syrphidae > Eumerus > Eumerus sabulonum. Next base: position 239,069,606 of record OX645060.1, read on the forward strand.
TTGTTTGACTAACAAACCTATATGTTGTATTCGATATCTTTGCCAATTCCTTCGATGCATGTTTCTTATCAGTTCAAGTATGTCAGCAGGTAGTTTAAAATAACAACTTTGTTTCCTAACTTTAGGTATGTTGATATTTGCGGCGTTAAGAACAGATTCGGAAAAATGCTGAATAGCCAAATCAACATCCTCGTTGCTGTTTATTGAATCAAGATTCGTGGTATTTGCGTTTTCTCGAAATCGTCCATTCAGCTCGTTTCGATAATTTGCCCAGTTAACTCTTTTCAAATCCAAACTATATTGCACATTTTCACGACCCGACCAACGAATTTTACATATAACAGGGTTGTGGTCTGAACTTAACTCATCCAGCATTTCTTGGATGGCGGTTATATCCGCTTTAGGCCGGTCATAGGGCGTCCGCAAGGCATGCCTTACCTCGGGTATATTCTGACCCCCACCCAAAGAGGGTGCGCCACAAATGAAAAAGGAAGATCTTTTCCAAAATTTTCTTTCATTCTTCCCATATGTATATATGTATATTAAAAAAAACTGCAACCAGAGCACGCCTCGCCATGTTCACGACCAGGGTAATGCTATTCACAACACAAACTCTCTCTCTCTCACAAATGAAGTCTATCAAAGAAGCAGTATGGTGCGAACGCTACTTACTTTTGGTTGCCAAGAATAGCGTAGGGTTCGTCTTTTTAAGACCAGTCTTTGCCCCATTTCTTGCTTTTTCTTTTCCATTTATTAAGCGGACAATTCTATAGCTTTCAATAAGGCTTTCATCGTCCATTATGCAATGTATTTCTTCTGACACCAGACTGCCGTCTAAATACACGTCTTTTTTAACTGAACTGACAACTGAACTGACAACTGATCGTCTAAAAGGGGCTTTAGTAGTAAAAAATTAGTCGGCCGAACAGCCGCTTGCCGAAGTTTTTGGCCGGTGAATCACGAAAGTTCTACACCGATAGAGCTCTGGAGGTGCCCGGAAAATAGCCTCAGGTCGTAGATTAAGTCGAATTTCAACAAAGACCGTTTTTTGTTGCTGTTTTATTTGGGGCCGCAGGAAAATGAGTTAAAAATCGTCAAAATTATCATCATCATCACACCGCACCGCACAAATAGGAAGGAAGGAGGGTTGATGAATCACAAGGGACGAAGTTGAAAAACCAAATCGCCTCTAGAGATGGAAACTGTATTTGCTAGCCACCCCCAGTGAGCGATGGTATGTACTACCCAAGCACACCAACGTCAAGTTAACCAGAATATACTGCCAAATCAACGACGAACCAGATTAAATGCCACAACAAACCATTGCATTAGCCCGCCCACCACACTGGCCATAAACCGATTCCCCCAGTTCCATAACACCAACCTCAAGCAATCACCAATTTAGCTTAGCCGCCTCAATAACATAATTTCCATATTTTTATTCGAAACTCTTAAAAAACACCATCAGGGTAAATTGGGGCTGTAAAACGGTTTACAACCCCAGCCAGACAACAACCCGCCCTCCATCGAACCAACACAATCAGGACCGTCAGCGAGCGTCGACACAATCACGAAGCATCTGTCATTAAGACAGAGCATCACGTCTTCCATTATTCTGCTGGTCGTGTTACTTACAGGCCCCTAAGTTAAACGTTGGGGTGTGTACCGGCAAGCAGAGCATGATGCGGGGATAAATCATCGCAATCATCACGTTCAATTACTCCCGAGGGTGGATTTACTGTAAACGGGCGGAGATGTAATGATTTGTCGTAAAAACGCAAACGAGAATGAGATACATAGGTAGAGGGAGTAAGAGTTAGATTGTCATTGTCATTGTCACCCCCGAATGGAGATGCGGGTGGCATGCATGCGGTCTCATGCCATCGTTGGCGGTAAGTGGATCTGACTGTTGCTGGTGGATTGGTAAAAATTACTCATTCTATCGAATTCGAATTCTCACAGCGATTAACGAGATAAAGCATCCATATCCACAATAGCTCAATCCAATTACCGTAATGCCTCTAATTGCCGTAGTTCCATATTCGACCCATATTCTTGCGTGTGTGGTCTCGAAAGGTACTCTCGCACTCGACAGGAACACATGTTCTGTCCATATACCTCACAAGTTACATAGATGCATATTTGAAAACTCATTTCCTAGACCGAACCACTTGAGGCAGCTGAAGGCGGCGCGACTCGGTACAGCAATTGTCATATATTTCTAAGTGGAAAAATCTGCTCCGTCCTCTTCACATGCCTGTCGTCGCGCTACTGCATGGCAATGTGATTGCGGCTAAAGTAGCCGCAACGAATCATCCATCCACCGCTTCTGTATGTGTGTGTCCTTATTCCTGCGCGCAAAGGATAACGATTTCACGGTCAATTATTTCGAGTTTCATTACACTTTTATGGGGCAAGTGTGAAGTCGGTCGCATTCCCTCGTAAAATGGCTCAAACGCTCTAATAAGCGATTCTAATTGAAAGGCATAAAATGTCCTCATTATGTGGCAGCCTCCAATTCTGTCAGCTTACTGTGATCGTGATCCTTTTTAACGATTTACGAGTGTTTCGAATTTGCTTCGTTCATTTTTTTTTTTCGTTTTGAAAACAACTGCCACGTCGAGAGGCAAGTCAACAGCAACCTGCTGACAACTGGTCAGCATGTTTAATGTGGAGCCATTTATCTTCGTGCAAATTGGCTCTTAATTTCGCGCGTCTCCTGCCTTACTTCCGAGCCGCTCATAACCAGCCTACACGCATTCAATCCATTTCGTTTCGTTTGTGCTTTCGGTTGTGCGGAGTGTGCACACTAAATGATGCTCCACATCAGATATGAAAGGCTGCGGGCTTCTTACATACTATTGCTGCCGCTGCATTGTTATCCTCGAACGACGTGGCATGTTTAGTGGGAAGTTGTTTGGTTACGTCCTGCCTTTGGGTTCATTAATATTTTTTTTTTTTTTTCAAGTTAATTTGAAAAGAATTGTTGAACGAAGAAGGAGCAAGAACAGAAGAAGAAGAAGAAGAAGACAGAGATTTTGACCTGTTGGTCGTTGGAAGGACGTTGCTACTAATGATGGAAATCTGCATGTTTCACGCAAGTGCTTGTGGCTTTTGGGTGTTTGTTTGGCCAAACAATTCACTTGGGAAGGCTGTGCAATTGTGGTGTGGCGGTTCATGCGGTTTTAAACCAATTACGTTGACGATACTTGTCGTGTTTATCATTCTAATAGCAAAGTAATTTGACATAACACACTGGTGTCAACGTACGGGAAGCTCAAGGAAGTCACTGCTATTCATGGTTATAAGCTCTCGTGGAAGGCCTTGGTACATAGCTCGATTTACTATCCATCTACCTCTCTTGAGTATCTTTGATAGAACTTACTTACTTACTTAGGTTGCGCTACAGTCCGTGGTGAGCCTGGGCCTCAACCAACAAGCGTCTTCACCCGGCACGGTATTTGGCCAGCTGTTTCCAGCGCCGCACGCCCAGTTGGTTAAGGTCCCCTTCCACCTGCGTGCGCCACCGTTGATGCGGCCGTCCTCTGCCGCGCCTTCCTCTCGCCGGGCTGTATTTTCCATGCGCTCTACATGGCCTAGCCATCTTAGACGCTGTATCCGTAGACGTCGTACCAGGCCGATGTCGCTGTACAACCCGTACAATTCTTCGTTATAGCTTCTCCTCCATACACCGTTTGAACAAACGGGACCGTAGATAGTACGCAGAATTTTCCTCTCGAAACGACCAAGGGCATCTTCATTCGCTTTTGTTAAGGTCCAAGCCTCTGCGCCGTAAAGGAGGACTGGGATGATTAAGGTCTTATATAGTGTCACCTTGGTTTTCCGAGAGAGGGCTCTACTTTTAATTGCCACTTGACCCCAAAGGAACAGCGGTTGGCAAGAGCGATTCTGCGTTTTATCTCAGCGCTGGTCTTGTTGTCGCTGGTAATCAGTGAGCCAAGGTAGACGAATTCCTTGGTGTTGTCCGTCTCTTTAGATGAAAGTAGATCTTTTGTTTTACCGTCTTTAACCTTAGCCGCTTCTATCTCAATGCTTACAAAGGCCTCATTGACGTCTCGCTGTGTCCGTCCAATCACGTCAATGCCGTCGGCATACGCAGGCAATTGCGTAGACTTGAAATAAATCGTACCTCTTGTGTTGACCAGTGACTCTTGCACGATCTTTTCAAGCACGATGTTGAAAAAGTTGCATGACAGCGCGTCACCTTGCCTAAATCCTTTTTTAACATCAAAGGTCTCGGTTTGCTCATTACCGACCTTAATGGAGCAGCGAGAATTCTCCATTGTCATCCTGCACAGTCGGACGAGTTTGGCAGGGATGTTAAAACTAGACATGGCTTTGTATAGCTCATCTGTATAAACGCTGACATATGCAGCCTTGAAACCGACGAAGAGGTGGTGAGTGTCGATTTGGTATTCCTGGGTCTTCTCCAAGATCTGCCGTAGCGTAAATATTTGGTCTATTGTGGATTTACCTGGCCTGAAACCACACTGATAAGAGCCGAACAGGTTATCCATAAACGGTTTCAGTCGTTCACTCAATACGGCAGGGAAGATCTCATATGCGATATTGTCCCCTATAGTTGGCGCAGTTATAGGCGCCTCCTTTCTTATGGACCGGGCAAACGATGCTGAGATACCATTCATCGGGCATGCTCTCCTCCAAACATACCTTGCAAATGAGATGGTGATGCACCTACCAGCTCATCTCCAGCCGCCTTAAGATGAGCGGCAGACAGGCCGTCTGCGTCCGCGGCTTTATTAGACTTAAGTCTTGATATCGCTATTTTGACTTCGTCTAGGTCGGGTGGACTGAATTCTGTTTCATTGTCGTCCATTACAAATGGCTCGTTCTGCCTGACAGCGGTATCTTGTCTGTCATAGCCGTTATGCAGTCTACAGAAGTGGTCTTTCCAAATTCTCAGCATCGACTGCGACTCTACTACCAGTTCTCCATTTTCATCCCTGCAGGCCGCCACTCTGGCTTTGTAGCCATGGCATGTTCGTTTTACCTTGTTGTAAAATTTACGGGCGTTATTCCTGCGGAAGCGTCTCTCCATCTCCTCGATCTCACGCTTTCCATGCTCTCTCTTCTTTCTTCTGAAAAGCGTGTGTTCCTCTCTTCTCTTCTGCTCATAGATTTCACGAGCAGCTCTTGTCCGTCGTTGCAGCATGGCTTAATATGCCTCTTGTTTTGTTGCATGGGCTTGTTCGCATTGTTCATCGAACCAGTGGTTTCTGGGTGGTGGCGGTTTGAAACCCAGCAACTCTGAGTCAGCGTCTCTGACGGCGCTCTGGCAATGGGCCCATTCCTGCTCTATTGTTTGTGCTGCTGTGGGCGGATTTTGAGAGAGCTTTTTCAGAGCTTTGCCAGTTTCCTATCTACCCAGGAACAAGGGGTTGGTTCGCTACACACATTGGTTCACTACCTGGCGGGTGCCAGGGTAGCTATCCAAGGGGGGCCACGCGGAGGCTGTGTGTCAACTTGGATTGATAGAACCTCTTTGATAGAACCTCCGTGAAATTTGCTCACCTTGCCTATTCCAAGTCTGCACAACTGCTTGCGTACGCGGATGACATTGAAGTAATTGGCCGAACACAGCGGAAGGCCAATGATGTGTTCGAAAGCATTGAAGCAGATGCGGCTAAAATACGTTTTTCGGTTAACGAGAGTAAAACAAAATATATGCTGTCAACCAAAAAGACGCGCAACATTGACGTCTCATCAACGTCACAACTGGCAGCTACAGAGTCGAAGTGGTCAAGGACTTCGTCTGCCTTGGCTCACTAATCACTAGCGATAACAACACCAGCGTTGAGATCAACCGCAGAATTATTCTTGCCAGTCGCTGCTTCTTTGGACTCAAGAGGCAACTGAGAAGTAGAGCCATCTCTCGAAAGACATCAGCCTAGTTCAGCGGCAACTGCCTAGCACGAGTCTCCGCATCCAACGTCTAAGATGACTAGGCCATGTAGAGCCGTCGGGCTCCGGCCCGAAAAGGGACGACGCAGCATAGGATGACCGAATCTAAGATGGCGCACACAGGTGGAAGGGGACGTTAACCAACTGGGAGTGCAAGGCTGGAAACAGTCGTCCCTCGGGGTTGGAGTCGAAGACTCTTCGGGCCGGAGCGTTGATGTCCATTCGCTCTACATGGCCTAGCCATCTTAGACGTTGGATCCGAAGACGTCTAACCAGGCCGATGTCGCTGTACAGCCCGTACAGTTCTTGGTTGAATCTCCTCCTCCATTCTCCGTTTACACAAACGAGACCAAAGATTGCACGCAGAATTTTCCTCCCGAAACGTCCAAGAGCCTCTTCATCCGCTTTCGATAACGTCCAAGCCTCAGCGCCGTAGAGGAGGACCGGAATGATTAAGGTTTTGTAGAGGGAAACCTTCGTTTTTCGAGAGAGGGCTCTACTACTCAATTGCCTCTTGAGCCCAAAGAAGCTGCGATTGGCGAGAGCTATTCTGCGTCTTATCTCAGCGCCGGGGTCGTTGCTGCTTGTCACTATCGAGCCAAGGTAGACGAAGTCTTTGACTACTTCAAAAATATAGCTGCCGAACGTGACGTTCTGACTAAGACGTCGGTGTTGCGCGTCTTTCTTGGATGACAGCATATATTTGGTCTTGTCCCCATTTACCCTCAGACCCACTTTAGCCGCTTCTGCTTTAATGCTTGCGAACGCCTCATGGACGTCTCGCTTTGTTCGTCCAATAACGTCAATGTCATTTGCGTAGGCAAGCAATTGTTCACTGGTCCGAGCAACGACGCTCTAAGGCTGGCATCAAGCAGGGCAAGACTAGAGACGAGGCTCTAGTATATCGGGAACGAAAGCGAGATCGTTCCCCCGCAAACACCCCTCCGAATCCGCCAACCAAAGACAGCAAGACCGGCAACCCCCAAACCAATAAAGAGAGCTACAGCAGTGCAGTTCGAAAAATCCGAGTCGGCATCATTCCCAAGAGCGCCGTGGCGCTGTGGGTAGTGTGTTGGCCTCTGGCGCCGACGGCACGGGATCGAATCCCGACAACAGCCATGTCATCAAAAATATTTTTCACGGTGGTTCCTTCAGCGGAGTACTGACAAAATCCCCTGTACTATAATTGTCAACGAAAGTTTCTCGAATTTCGCCGTTCGGAACCGGCAATAAAACTGTAGGTCCCTTTCACCTATGGAAAAATAATGTCACACACAACATGGGTGATTGAGAGAGGCTCGGCTTTGGTCCTTCATGAACTGTAAAGCCCACATACATACATCATTCCCAATGACCTGGACGCAAATCCCTTTACCACAGCGCACATGGCAGCCGTCCAGGAGGCTGTAATTGTTTGCTGGGTAAGGCATCCCCACTTTAAGGGACTTACATACAAGTCAGGTTGGCTCTACTTTGTGTGTGCCGACAACCACGACCGGTTGGTTGATGTCGTACTGGTGGAAGAAGATATGATGCCTTTCCGAAACCACACATCGCTCGCGGGTACTTCCCACATAGTATCGACGTATCCATCACCAAGGTTTTGGCAACGTGGGACTCACAATATGATGACCTATATGCGTCGTGGCAAGATACCGCTGTCAGGCAGGACGAGCCATTCGTAATGGACGACAATGAAACAGAATTCAGTCCACCCGACCTAGACGAAGTCAAAATAGCGACACGAGACATTGGCGTACGTCGACGATATTGACGTGATTGGATGGACAAAGCGAGACGTCAATGAGACCCCTGTAAGCATTAAGGTAGAAGCGGCTAAGATGGGTCTCAAGGTTAATGAGGGTAAAACCAAATATCTACTTTCATCTAAAAGAGACGGACAACACCGACGTATTGGCCAGAACGTCACCATGGGCGGATATAACTTTGAAGTGGTCAAGGAATTCGTCTACCTTGGCTCACTGATGACCAGCGACAACAAGACCAGCGCTGAGATAAAACGCAGAATCACTCTTGCCAACCGCTGTTCCTTTGGGCTCAAGAGGCAATTGAGAAGTAGAGCCCTCTCTCGGAAGACCAAGGTGACACTACATAAGACCTTAATCATCCCAGTCCTCCTTTACGGCGCAGAGACTTGGACCTTAACAAAAGCGGATGAAGATGCCCTTGGTCGTTTCGAGAGGAAAATACTGCGCACTATCTACGGTCCCGTTTGTTCAAACGGTGTATGGAGGAGAAGATATAACGAAGAACTGTACGGGTTGTACAGCGACATCGGCCTGGTACGACGTCACGGATACAGCGTCTAAAGTGGCTGGGCCATGTAGAGCGCATGGAAAATACAGCTCTGACCCGAAGAGTCTTCGAATCCACTCCGGAAGGAAGGCGCGGCAGAGGACGGCCGCATCATCGGTGGCGCACGCAGGTGGAAGGGGACCTTAACCAGCTGGGCGTGCGGCGCTGGAAACTGCTGGCCAAAGACCGTGCCAGCTGAAGACGCTTGTTGGTTGAGGCCCAGGTTCACCACGGACTGTAGCGCTACCTAAGTAAGTATGTATATGCGTTGTGGCGCAGTGGTTAGTGTGTTGGACTCTGGCGCAGGATGACCGAGTTCGGATCCCGATAACACCAACGCCATCGAATGTTTATACCCCTCCCCGGCGAGGTACTGGCAAAACTCCCGGTAGTATACTTGCCAAGAAAAAGCTTTTCGACTGAAGGTCACCTGTGTAAAAAAAAAAAAAAATCACACACAACATGGTGATTGAGAGGATCTTGGCTCTGGCCCTTAATGGGCTGTACCGCCACCAAAGCAAGCAAGCATTAGTTCGTTTGGCCCTGTTCAACAGAGACTTCACCAGTTTCCTTAGAGATTCAAGCTGTGGATCCTACTAAGGTACACACCGCTTGTGTGTATTTATCTTAAATGTACAGCTGTTTCTAAAGGATGAGATGAGTACTTTATTGAGCTGATAAGCCGCTTCATCGATGTCATCTGTCAATACAACCGATTTAAGAAGTAAACCTTCTTTAGCAGCAAGTTTATATTGGGGAAGAGCCCTGTTTGTTCATTGGTCCCAGTTCCCCAACCTTACTAGTAAGGTTGTACTTAGTTACACTTTGAAAACGAATACCTATTCGTCAAGTTGTGACCAAGTTATGCCCGGAATGTGTCGAAAAGTCATCGTAAATGACCTCTTCGGAATCGCGTCCTGCAAACACTCCCGTTTACGAATTGGATGACACTGTATATGAAGCTGGGAAAGGAAGCTGCCCTTAATGCCCAATGACTTACTCACAAGCCGAAATTATGCGAAGAACGGTGGCACAGTCTTCAATCCGACTTCCTTCGAATCAGGTCCCCTAACTGTCAATCTATTCTGACAGTCATAAAACGCTTAGAATATTGCCCAAACTGGAAGAGCATTGGATAGCAAAACAAGGCACTAAATCAAATTTTGAATTTCACTTTATCTCAAGACACCAGTGACACGCCGCCGTTATAACCCCTTTCAAATGATGTTCGCGCACAGGTGTGAACGAATTCACACCCAAGCCATTCAGCATACGACTATCTCTCCAGTGTGTTCGATTTCATTGAATATCGATGCCAAGCTCTTTCAAGCCCGCAAAGAAAGGCGTTTAACATGTGCAAATCCCATTCACATGCCACGACGTTCAGGTATTGACACTAATCCGCTCGTTCTAACGAATACCCGATGTGATATTAATTAGACGATTAAATAGTAAAAAATTAAAAAATATTCTCAGTCGCTTTCCAGGTGATCAGCATGATGATCAGGAGCTGAGGTTGGAGCAACGGCAGTAGAACAGCAGAAGCGACACTTTTTTCCAGGAACCATGTTCGCTCGTTGAATTTTAAAATCGTCATCCTACCCGCTCTGGCTGCGTCTTATTTTCGTAATGACTTTTAATGAATAAATCACTCAAGATACGATCTCTTAATAATGTCCATTAAAACGATTCAAGCCGCGAACCGTGGTCGAGATACACAGATACGTAGATACGCCGATACGCCAATATACAGCTCAGGAGATCGAGCTCAAGTTAGACTCATGAAGGTCTATATAGAGAGACCTGCGACGGCTTGTACTCGTATATCGAAAGGGAGAGCAACGAGTTAAGCACCAAACGCAGTTCCACGCATGCGCGCGCGTTTATTGTAATTACGCACTAACAGCGAAAGACCATCGAGACCGAACGCATACTCATATATCCATTCAAACCACCTGGACACATATGTATGTAGACAAGGTAACGAGGCAACGGCTCCATACTGATGTCTCCATTGGGGGAGCATTTAAAATTCACCTCACAGCATTCAAAGTGATTGCACATAATGGCCATCAATTAAAGCTCATGTTCATGTCCCCCATCCAAGCCATGATTCTCCCGCCATGTACACACGATGCGTCCCATGCCACAGGTCTGTCTCTTGCCAGCGATATCATACTGGAAGATAAGACACATTGAGCCTACAGTAAAATCACTGTCAGGGCAGCTGCAATTAATAACTCACTCGAAAGCTGGACAACAAATTAAATGATTTTAATGCCAGCGTGTAATATAGATTTGGATTTAGTTAAGCCCGCCGCTTGACAAGCCAGGGCGGGGGGGAAGTCATTGAGTGGGAGTGGGAACGGGTTGTGTCGTCGCGGCAGATGTACTGAGAATCGAAGGAGCAGGCGGTTTAGTTGACGGTGGCCAATGTGGAATCATGAGCAGTTACGGGAATTTGCATTGCGAGGAGATTAATTGCTGAGATACTAAGTGGAAATTGGCGGTACGGCGAGGTCCGCATGTAAATGAATCCATATGGGAACTGAAGAGCTATAGCGTCGGCATAAAGGAGTCACTTTCAAAACGGAACTAGACGCACTGCACTTAAAGAGGGTATTTTGTTGAAAAACAGCCTCTGTATAGGGTGCCAGAGTAGAGTGGCAAGGTCACATCGTTGCTGGCAAGGGCAACGTTGCAATCTTGTTTCCGTGCAAGCCAAACTAACCAACTTGGCCGAATTCTATCAAACTTCAAAATCAAATGTGAGACCAGCTCTTAAAAATCTGGGCAACAATCTGTCCAGGGGGAGAAGGGAGCGAACAAACAGAGCAAAGAAGTTGATCGCTGGCCAACGCCAGCTTCGATCTCTGTCCCTGCTCAATCCAAGTTGACACACAGCCTCCGCGTGGCCTCCCCTGAATAGTTATACTGGCACCCGCCAGGTAGTGAACCAATGTGTGCAGCGACCCGACCCCTTGTTCCTCGGGAAAGAGACACCTGGCCCTCCAGGTTGGGGGTTGCGCTTAGGGCTAAAATCCCTATCGCTTAAAACAAAAATTTTGTTCAGAGACAACCAATAGCCTCGGATACGACGGATTACATGTTGACGACCCCCGCAAACGTCAAAAAGGAAACGAATTTCGGTTATGCACCTGGAACGTCAGGTCCCTCAACAGACCAGGTGCAGCCGAACAACTGGTCAACTCTTTGGACTGCTATAAGGCAGACATTACCGCGCTCCAAGAAGTGCGATGGGATGATCTCCTAGGCAGAACGTATGCGCAATGTCCCAGCTATGACACCAAAATCGTTCTAGGAGATTTCAATGCGAAGCTGGGTAAGGAAGCTATCTTTGAACGGGTCATTGGAAAGCACAGCCTACACAACACCACGTCAGAAAACGGACTAAGGCTAGTGGACTTTATGGCTGGACATAACCTGGTAGTAGCAAGTACACGATTCCCACACCTCAACATCCACAATGGGACCGGCGGTTTTTGGATCAATCGACAACCAACCAAATTGATCATATTGCGATCGACGGCAGACACTCCTCCAGCATCCTAGATGTCCGAACCATTCGAGGAGCCAACATCGACTCGGATCATTACCTTGTTGCAGCCAAGGTACGGACGCGAATTTGTCGGAACCAATGGAGTCGAGTACGAACACCAAAATTTAACGTCGGAAAGCTGCAATCGCAGGAGAGCGCCGGGACCTTCGCCGATCAAGTCTCCCTCAAGCTCTCTCAGGTCTCGATGCAATCTGCAGAAACCATATAACAGCAATGGAGTTGTTGTCAGAAAGCCAATAGAGAGGCCGCCGCAGATATACTCGGTTTCGAGCCACCACCATCGAGAAACCCCTGGTTTGATAATGAGTGCAGACAGGCCCATGTAGAGAAACAGAATGCATACATGGCCACATTGCAACGACGGACGAGAGCTGCCCGCGAGCTATATGAACAGAAAAGGAGAGAGGAGCATGCGCTTCTGAGAAGGAAAAAGAAGGAGCACGAGAAGCGCGAGATCGAGGAGATGGAGAGATGTTGCTGCAGGAACGACGTTCGAAAATTTTACCAGAAAGTAAAACGAACATACCAAGGCTATAAAGCCAGAGCAGAAGCCTGCAGGGATGAGCACGGACAACTAGTAGTGGAGTCGCAGTCGATGCTGAGGTTGTGGAAGGACCACTTCTGCAGGCTGTATAACGGCGATGATAGTCAAAATGCCGCCGTCACAATGGACGAAGACGAAGGAGAATCCCGTCCACCCGACCTAGACGATGTTTAGATAGCGATATCGAAACTTAAGTCTTATAAAGCTGCTGGAGCAGACGGACTCCCCGCGGAGCTGTTTGAAGCAGCTGGCGATGAGCTGGTTGGGAACATGCACCAACTCATCTGCAAGATATGGTCGGAAGAACGCATGCCCGATCAATGGAATCTCAGTATCGTTTGCCCGGTCCATAAGAAGGGAGACCCCTATGACTCCGCCAATTACAGAGGGATAAGCCTCCTCAACATCGCGTACAAGATCCTCTCTGCCGTACTGTGTAAGTACCTGAAACCGTTCGTGGACAATCTGATAGGTTCCTACCAGTGTGGTTTCAGGCCAGGAAAATCCACGATAGACCAAATATTTACAGTACGGCAGATCTTGGAGAAGACCCATGAATTCCAGGTCGACACGCACCATCTTTTCGTCGACTTTAAAGCCGCGTATGAAAGTGTTTATAGAGACGAGCTATACAGAGCCATGTCATGTTTTAACATTCCTGCCAAGCTCGTCAGATTATGCAGGATGACTATGGAGAACTCTCGCTGCTCCATTAAGGTCGGAGGTGAACTAACCGACCCCTTGAATGTTAAAAAAGGTTTTAGACAAAGTGACGCACTGTCATGTGATTTCTTCAACATTATTCTTGAAAAGATCGTGCGGGACTCTGCGGCCTATACAAGAGGTACGATCTACTTCAAGTCCATACAATTGCTTGCCTACGCAGATGACATTGACGTTATTGGACGAACAAAGTGAGACGTCAATGAGGCGTTCGCAAGCATTGAAGCCGAAGCAGCTAAAGAGGGTCTAAGGGTAAATGGGGACAAGACCAAATATATGCTGTCATCCAAGAAAGACGCACAACGCCGACGTCTTGGTCAGAACGTCACCTTCGGCAGCTATATTTTTGAAGTAGTCAAGGACTTCGTCTACCTTGGCTCGGTAGTGACAAGCAGCAACGACACCAGCGCTGAGATGAAACGCATAATAACTCATGCCAATCGCTGCTTCTTCGGGCTCAAGAGGCAATTGAGTAGTAGAGCCCTCTCTCGAAAAACTATGGTTTCTCTCTACAAAACCTTAATCATCCCGGTCCTCCTCTACGGCGCTGAGGCTTGCACGTTATCAAAAGTTGATGAAGAGGCTCTTGGACGTTTCGAGAGGAAAATTCTGCGTGCAATCTTTGGTCCCGTTTGTGTAAACGGAGAATGGAGGAGGAGATTCAACCAAGAATTGTACGGGTTGTACAGCGACATCGGCCTGGATCCGAAGACGGATCCAACGTCTAAGATGGCTAGGCCATGTAGAGCTAATGGACATCAACGCTCTGGCCCGAAGAGTCTTCGACTCCAACCCCGAGGGACGACGCAGCAGAGGACGACCGCATTTAAGGTGGCGCGCACAGGTGGAAGGGGACCTCAACCAATTGGACGTGCGGCACTGGAAGCGGCTGGCCGAAGATCGGGCCGGCTGGAGAGACTTGTTGGTTGAGGCACTGGTTCACCCCGAACTGTAGCGCCATCAAAGTAAGTAAGTAAGTAAGTAAGTAAGTAACAATCTGTCCACCTCCCTTCTTCGAACGCCTTGTCGTGGCGGGAGGCTTAAGGGGTCATAGACCTCGAACTAAGACTCGAAGACACTAAAATGAATGAACAACCAAACGGAATGGAGTACTCCAGGCGGTACCCGTAGCAGAGGAAATCCACCAGCGATCTCTTTGACCGCGGCTGGGGCAAGGATTCTGGAGGCGCCGACCTTCATTTTAAACTCTCCGGCATCCCAGAACGACACCGACTCCTGCGGTTCACTGTCTGACCAATTTGTCGGACTGAGCATGAGCGGTGTATCCAGCGAAGGCGACGATGGCGTGGCACGGGAAACCGCGAAGGTGGAACGCGCCCCAGAAGTGGGACGTGTTGCTGAATGCATTGCTAAGTGCCAGAAAAGTGAGGGAAGAAGGCATGCCTGAAAATTGCGCAAAGATGCTGACAAAGCCGAAGGCACAATAGACGAGGCTCTACCTCCGGGAGAACCAGCTAAGAGGGATAGCTTGACAGAGGCATTTCCTACCAAAACCGATCTGACCCTCATTTCTGAGGTACCCTCCTCTCTCGAAGGTGCGCAGCGCAGAAAGCGTTGGCGGTTGGGAAATGCAGGCTAGCACTTTCGGCATGCGCCTCCAACACTCTTCCTCTTACTGCGAAGGTTCAACCATACAGTAAATGACCCAAAATGACAGGAGGGGAAGCGTTCAGGATCCTGCTATGGCCGGCGTTGCCGCCGTCGGTGCTGACAGGCAAACTTTGAACGCAGAAGGCAAAGTTGTTACGGGTCCTAGCGACTCTCAAACCGGCAAGGCTGTCCCAGTGCGGTGTCCAAAGGAAGGAGGAGCTCAAACCGAAAAAGGTTAAAGCGCCCGCAAACGGGAGACCGCCGCCAATCATACTCTCGCTAGGGAGACAGTGTGTGATGCCTCCTTCTCCTGTGGGGCGGCGTTAAATCGGAGTTCAAAGGCAGATGTGGCGATTCATAAGGATCAAAGCATAGGGCAGAAGGCGAAGAAAGCCAATAACCGCTCCTCGGAGGCGGGCATATTACACAGCAAAATTCCTTCCGCCGAGAAGGACCGCAAGGAGTCGAGACAAGAGGCCTTCTTATTGAGAGGTGGCCATCTCCTCTGAAAAGTTCAGGATAGGGATCGCTGGCAGGGACAGTGGAATGACCGACGCAGAATGCAAACACTGAGAGGATCATCTGCTGGAGCTAGCTTCGGCAACGGGTTTCTGTATTCAAGCAGAGAAGTCTGCTCTGATGAATGGCACCTTCGTGGTGAGCTGATCTTCACAGCAGACATCGGCCTGGGTCAGGAACATGCTGCCGAAAATCTCTCCTCTAAGAGCTGCGACCTACCAGGTAGTCAGTCTCCCGCGCGGCATCTGCCGGATTCCGGGGAAACATGAAAATAAGTTGGTCATGCTGACGCGTTAACGCTCGCAGAATTCATGGCTTGCATTACCCTATTCTTACAAAAGAGGGTTCTACTCTGATTGTAGGGATGGATGACGCCTCTTGACCCTGAAATCTGCGTACGATTCACGCCACTACTTCGGCCTCGGTACGATCTTATTCCTTTTTAATGTCAAGTAGTCGAAGGAAAAAGGAAAAGGCTTCTCGACTCACGCCGTTCGGAATCGGCATTAAGCTGTAGGTCCCTTTCACCTATGTAGAAAATAAATCATACACAACATGGGTGATTGAGAGAAGCTTGGCTCTGGTCCTCCATGGGCTGTAACGCCACCAAAGAAGAAAAAGAAGTCGAAGGATGGGATAGGCCCAGCAGTATGAATCCATGATTTTTACTCAGCATCTTCTTTCGGAGCTGCAACATGCTTATCAGCGCGGAAAATCCTGCGGGACTGCGCTTCAGGACCTAGTTCGGAGCTTTTGATAACGCAACTTTTGACAGCATGTGTAACGCTGCTAGACGACATGACATAGATGAAGCATTGGTATTGAGGACCCAAACAATGCTTGTGCAGGCCTCGATCAGTGTGTCAAATCAGGCGTAAACAGGGGCTGCCCGCAAGGTGGCGTCCTGTCTCCGCTGATAGTCGACCACCCTCGACTATCTGATTCATGCTCTCAATGCCACTGCGCCCAGGCCTATGCGGATGATACTGCCGTTCGTTCTGTCGGCTCATGCTTAACGACTGTTCGTCTCAAGGCACAGGCGGCGTTAAATATGAACGATGACTGGCGTACCAGAAATGGGCTATCGGCTAATCTTTTTAAGACCGATGCCATTCTCTTCACGAGGAGAATGCAAAATTATTACATGACTCAGCTGTTAATAAAAGGCACTCGCATCCCGATATCCAAGGAAGCTAAGTACCTAGGAGTCATCTCAGATAGCAAGTTCTTTGGTCGTCGCCGCCAAAGGTCCTCTGGATCTACATGGCAATGATAAGGATTTTAGTCTCATATGCATCGGTTGTCTGGTGGAATAGACTAACACGCAAACACGTCGTATCTCTTGCACCAAACGCCAAAGAACGGTTTGTCTCAGCTTTATGGAGGCCTTCTGCAGTACGCTGGGTGTTGCTCTTGATCCTGTGATGAACCATCCACCCCTAGATATTTATATCAGAGTGTGTACTCTGAAAGCTATGTCTCGTCTGAAAGGAAATGTCGTTTGGTACAACTCGCACAGGAATAACAGTGTGCTTGCGCAAGAATTGTCCTGCGACCCCTGTCTCATGGACACGCCTTCTGACGCATCGACAGGTGCTGGGTCTTCTTTGAGCGCGAAAACATCCGACTGCACTTCTCGTTAGGAAAATATGCGTCTGTCTTCCAATCAGAGATACAACGCAATCCTACTATGTTGTGAAGCACAGTTGGAGGCGGAAAAGCATATGCGTCTGCAGTGACAGCTGTGTGCAACCCCCTAACTAGCTCCAAATTAGTGCATGAACTCAAGTCCTTCTTGAACAGAGTCGGTAGACAACATTCACTAAGGCTTGTTTGATTGGATCCAGGTCATTCTGGGATCCCAGGAAATGAGATCTCAGATTAACTCGCCAGAATGGATTTAGAGGAGAGCTTCTCAGGACCTGAACCCGCTCTAGATCCACCTGCGTCCACGGTTAATTACCACATTAACGACTGGGTGTTCAATGCAAACAACCGTAGATGGAGGAATTATCCAGCATGCAGGATGACAAAGCGCGTATGCCCTGATGTCTGCAAGAAATCCGCAGCATTCCTCCTGCCTTTAAGGAGAATCGACTGGAGAAGACTTGTGGTTATCATTACGGGCCATTACGCTCTTGCTAAGCATCTCTGCATGTTTGTCATCAGTGAGACGCCTCTACCCTTGCTGCATGTTGCGGAAGGGCTAACACTTGAGAGCATTTTCCTGTGACGGTCCCGCTTTGCTCGCGCACAGTGGCGCACCCTTGGGGCCCACGTGGTGAGTGCCGAATCTCTTAGCTCTACATCACTGAAGGTCTTTCTCATTACAGGGAAAATACATTAATTTAGGGTATCTGTCTGGAGTACAATGGACCAGTATTTGCGACTGAGGGCTCCAACAGATAACAAAAACAAAAAACTTGTCCAGTATCCACACAATTTCCTCTTGATGGCCTCTATCCACATTGTGACTTTTAACACATATTAGGGATTCAGTACCGTATCTCAAGAATTTCAAACATCAATAAAATGCACAAAATGCAAATGACCAATTGCCCTCAATAGTCCTTCACTGACGAACGACATGGCACCCAGCAATCATGTCAAATTCACAAAGCAAACCTTGAACAGAACTTATCACCAATAAACCGTCATCGGCTTGGATTCCAATTAGTATCACTTCACCCAGCTGACCGCTCGGCATGGCGTCATCAACGAAAGGCTCTAATGAGTCGGCGCAACTATTCGAACAAAGCCCTTGTCACAAAGTCCACAAGAGAGCGGTTGCATAGATTTAATGTTCACACGAAGGGTGTGCCCATATTTCAAGCTCCAAACGCCGAAACGAATAGAGCCATTTAATTGCTCAATTTGGGGAAGATACCTAAAACGGTTTTATTGATGTGGTCCGTCATAATAGCATTTTTTAATGGGCTCCATTCCGACAGATTTTGGTAACATATTAATTGAGCCCCCTCTGGGGCTCGATTGTTTGTGGTTTATGGACCAATTCGGTGAAGAGAATGAATACCTCGAACGGTGGAGCCATTGTCCGATTGGACACACCATGCCGTTTGGTAAATTCCTTTAGGACCAATAAAAATTATTTTGTTGGGAAAGATACAGAGTCAGTCAGATACCATTGGCAGTTCTTGAAAACAGAGCATACCAAAATGCATAGCACAAACTCACAAGAATGATGGCATAGTGGTCATATCGCCGATTCAGCGATTAGTTATGTAATTCAGCTCTTCTGTAAAATTCCCTTTCTCTCCCCTCATCCATCTTCAGTAGATCTTTCATGACAGGAACTTCTGTTGAGCACGTCACTGAGCGTTAAGGAGCTTTTTTCATTTGCTAGACCCTCAGGCTATACATACGATGGCGATAAAAGCCATAATGATTTAACGGTCGAGCCAACAGCTTCGTGTGGACATTTTCGATAATCAGTATTGATTTGAAAAAGCTCAGTTAAAAAGGGTGACCAAAACCAATACAACAATTCCCGCTCGTTGTGACACTATGCACAAATGAAATGGTCGGAGTCCACCAGCGTGAATTCATTGTGTGACTCCGCGCTTCTAGTGATCAACTTCTTTCCTAGAAAAATTGTTGCACTCCAGCAGTAATTACAGTCAAGTTAGGTCTAGAATCCCAAAGGAATAAGGGCAAATCCCTTTTCAGTATAGCCATATAACTTAGGAAGTTCAAAGGTGACAGAATGTACAAAGTTCTGTTAAAAGAATTTAGGAATGCTCTAGGCATACTTCGTAAACGGTATAGACAGCAGTCTGGATTTCATTAGTTCCAGCTTCCACTTTGACTGCATTCCTCCAAGTTGAACAGAAGTCAAGTTGATCTTTCTATCTTCTTGTTCTTCTTCGTCTTCTTCTTCTTCGTGGCGCCTCAAACTGATGTGGTCTTGGGGCTCAACCAACAAGCGACTCCAGCCAGCACGTGACCTCAAGTCACGCACACCAAGTTGGTCCTTCTTCACGTCATTTGAATAGAGGGCGTCCTCTGTTGCATTGTCTCAATGGCTCGGATTCAAAGATTTTTGGGGCCAGAGATATGTTGTCCGTACGCTTTACATGGTGTCATTGCAACCGTACAGCCCGTAAAGCGCGTAGTTAAATCTTCTCCTCCAGACACTACCAACGCAGATGGAACCAAAGAGCCGCAGAACTTTTCTTTCGAAAAGACCAAGAGCTTATTTTATGATATCTGTCACACAGCCTGTACGGAGTGCAGATGGCTTGGGTCGTAGATGTTCTTTCACTACTACTCCTAGATGGGATTCGAAAGGAATTCGACTGAATTTTCACGTTTGTTGTAGTTCCCAGCAAATGTTCCATGCTATTCTTCTTCTTCTCAGTGGGCGCTACAGTTCGGGGTGAACCTGGGCCTCAAGCAACATGCCCCTCCATCTAGCACGATCTTTCGCTAGCCTTTTCCATTGCCCAGTTGGCTGAGGTCCCCTTCCACCTGTGTGCGCCATCTTAAGTGCGGCCGTCCTCTGCTTCTTCGTCCCTCGGGGTTGGATTCAAAG
Organism: Eumerus sabulonum; assembly: GCA_951905685.1. Taxonomy (NCBI): domain Eukaryota; kingdom Metazoa; phylum Arthropoda; class Insecta; order Diptera; family Syrphidae; genus Eumerus; species Eumerus sabulonum. The sequence goes on from OX645060.1 coordinate 239,089,394, forward strand.
ACTCTCCGGGCTGGAGCTGTGATGTCCATTCGCTCTACATGGCCCAGCCATCTTAGGCGTTGAATCTGTAGACGCCTGACGAGGCTCATGTCGCTATACAGCCCGTATAGTTCGTGGTTGAATCTTCTCCTCCATCCCTCGTCTGCGTTTATAGGCCCAAAAATCACGCGTAAAATCTTTCTCTCGAACCGACCAAGGGCTTCCTCATCCGCTTTTGATAGTGTCGATGCTTCTGCGTCGTACAACAGGACCGGGATGATAAGGGTCTTATATAAAGTCAACTTTGTCGTTCGGGAGAGGGCTCTATTACTCAATTGCCTCCTGAGCCCAAAGAAACAGCGATTGGCAAGAGTGATTCTGCGTTTGGTTTCGGAACTGATGTCGTTGTTCCTGGTCACTGCGGAGCCAAACATTCTGGCCAGGATGTCGGTGGTGAGCGTCCTTTTTTGATGACAGCATGTATTTAGTTTTGCCCTCGTTTGCCGCCAAACCAATTTTCGCCGCCTCCATCTCAATACTCGCAAACGCCTCATTGACATCTCGCTGTGACCTACCTATTATGTCAATATCGTCGGCGTATGCAAGGAGTTGCATGGATTTGAAATAGATTGTGCCCCTTGTATTGGCCAGTGATTTTTGCACTATAATTTCCAATATGATGTTGAAGAAATCACACGACAGCGCATCGCCCTGCCTAAATCCTTTTTTGACATCAAAACTATCGGTAAGGTGTTCACCGACTCGGATGGAGCAGCGAGCATTCTCCAAAGTCATCCTGCATAGTCTGACGAGTTTAGCAGGTATGTCAAAGGTTGATATAGCGTTGTATAGCTCGTCTCTAATTACGCTGCCGTATACGGCTTAGAAGTCGACAAATAGGTGGTGAGTGTCGACTTGAAATTCATTGGTTTTTTTCAGGATCTGCCAAAGTGTGAAGATTTGTTCGATGGTGGACTTCCCTGGCCTGAATCCGCACTGATAAGGACCTATCAGCTTATTTACAAAAGTGATTTTTCCATATTCTCAGCATCGACTGCGGTTCTACTACTAGGTGTCCGTTCGCATCCCTGCAGGCTTCCGTTCTGGCTTTATAACCTTGGAAGGTCATGCCTGCATTAACACCTCTCCAAATCCTCAATCGCGCGCTCCTCGTGCTCTTTCTTCTTTCTTCTAAGAAGCTTATGCTCCGAGGCCTTATATGCATCCTGCTTCGCTGTATGAATCCTCCTGCACTCGTCATCGAACCAGGTGTTTCTTCGTGTTGGAGCCTTGAAACCCAAAACTTCGGAGACGCGATCGGTAAAAGCACGAGCGGTTTCTGGCGATAGTAGCTTTCCGACGTCATAACTTTGTATTCTTACTCTACTCCGCTGCGTTCGTGATATCCGTAAGCGCATTTTGGCTACTACAAGATAGTGGTCCGAGTCGATGTTAGCCCCTCGGAAAGTTTGAACATCAAGAATTGTGGAGGAGTGTCTGACGTCGATCGCGATGTGATCAATCTGGTTGGTAGTCGGATGATCAAAAGACCGCCAGGTGCCTTTGTGTATATCGAGGTGCAGGAAGCGCGTACTGGCTAGAAGGAGATTTCGCCCCGTAGCAAGATCAATCAGCCTGTGTCCGTTATCGGAGGTGGTGTCGTGTAGGCTATGTTTGCCGATGACTCGTTCAAAGATGCTTACCCAGCTTAGCATTGAAGTCTCCTAGTACAATTTTGATGTCATAGCTGGGACATTGGGCATACGTTCTGTCTAGGAGATCGTAGAACTCATCTTTGGCTGAGTCATCCTTGTCTTCCGTGGGGGCGTGGACGCAGATCAGGCTGATGTTAAGGAATTTAGCCTTGATACGGATTGCTATGAGGCGTTCGCTCACATGCCGAAAGCTTAGGACTTTTTGCCTTAGTCCACCTCGAACAACAAATCCGCTTCCAAACAATCGTTGCCCTCTCTCCCTATAGCAGTCGCCGTAGTAAATATCGCAGTTTTTCCACCGCTTTATACCCGGTCCCTTCCATCGCATTTCATGGATGGCGGTGATATCCGGTTTATAGCGGTCTAGGGGGTCCGCAAGTTGTTCGGCTGCACGTAGCCAATGTTAGAGACCTAACATTCCACGTTCAAAGCCGAAGATCATCGTCCTTTTTTCGTTTTTGCAAGGGTCGTCAACATAAATCCGGTCCGTTATATCCGAGGCTTGTGGTTGTTTCGGAGTTTGTGTTCCATGCCATTATGGTGTTACATTAGAACTGCACCCACAGAGTATGAATTTTTTGGACATGCTCCGCTCCACAATCGGTGATGCTTACTATTGCACCACGGCCAAGATCGACAATCGGCTTTAAAGCCCAAAAAAACAGCGATTGGCAAGAACTATTCTGCGTTTAAGCTCGGTAGTGATGTTGTACGTATTAGTTACTGCGGGTCCGAGGTAGATGAAGTCCTTGACTACCAGGAAGTTCTTGCTTCCCACTGTGATGCTCTGTCCGAAACATCGAAGTTGTGCGTCCTTTCCTGATGACAGCATATACTTCATTTTGCCATCATTTACCGTCAGACCCATTTTAGCCTCCTCTGCTTTAATGCCAGCAAACGCCTTATTGAGGGCCCGCTGCGTTCGACCAATCACGTCAATATCAGCCAGCTAAGCTACCAATTGAACGGACTTTTGAAACATCGCACCCCTAGTGCTGACGTATGTATAAGTTTCGCACCATCTTCTCAAGTAAAATGTTGGAAAAATCACATAACAGCGCGCCGCCTTGCCTAAAACCTTTTTTGACATTAAATGCCTCGGCGAGTTCGTTACCAACCTTGGTGGAGCAGCTAGAGTTTTTCGACGTCCTCCTACACAATCTGGCGAGTTTGATTGGGATGCCAAGACATAGCAAAGTTCTGTATAGCTCGCCTCTATGCACGCGATCATATGCGGCCTTGAAATCGACAATTGGGTGGTAAGTGTCGATCTGTATTTCTTAGGTTTTTCCAGGACCTGACGTCTGAAACCACACTGATAAAGACCTATCAGCTTATATACAAAAGGCTTCAGGCGTTCACACAAAATGGCAGAGAAGATTTTGTAGGCGATGTTAAAGAGACTCATTGCTCTGTAGTTGGTGCAGTGAAAGGGGTCTAATTTTTTGTGAATTGGGCAAACCACACTGAGAATCCACTCGTCGGGCATACTTTCCTCCGACCGTATCTTACAGTTGAGATAGTGCATGCGCCCTGTCACTGTCACACCACCCTCAGGTGCTTTAAACAGTTGCAGATAGCCCGTCCGCTACACCAGGTTTGTTTGACTATAGGCTTGATATTGCTATCCTGACCTCGTCAAAGTCGGAGGGGTGGAATTCTTGTCTATCGTCGTCCAAGTTGAATGGAACATTCTGCTGACAGCGGTATTAACATTAACGACTGGGTGTTCAATACTCATAACCGTAGATGAAGGAATTGTCCACGATGCAGGATGACAAAGCGCGTATGCCCTTGTGTCTGCAAGAAATCCGCAGCATTCCTCCTGTCTTTGAGGAGAATCGACTGCAGAAAACCTGCGGGAGTCATTACGGCCCATCACACTTTTTCTAAGCATCTCTGCGTGCTTGGCATAAGTGAGACGCCTATCTGTGCTGCATATTGAGAGGAGGATGAAACTACAGAGCTTTTCTCTGTGACGACGTGTTGTATGCCGAATCTCTTAGCTCAACATCACTGAAGCTCATTCTGGAGTGCAATGGACCAGTATTTGCGCCTGAGTGCCCCAACAGATAGCAGAACAACAAAACAACAACAAACAACAAAAACAAGGTATTCATGTTCGTTGGAGTAATCTGACGTTTCGGTAGTCCGAAAAAGAGTTCTTAGGGAGTATGCTTGGTAAGTGAATGGATAGCATTGTTATAGGTTATAAGGGCATCTGCTAGGATTTCGTCATGGTCGGTATTAAGTTTCTGTTCCTTTCCCTTCGACAAAATGGATCTGTAGATTTCAGTTAAAGTGGAATGGAGTCTTTCGACTGGGGAGTTACTACTTGATGGTTGATGGGATGTAAAGTGTAGGGACATTCCATGTTGCTTACAGAAGTCATGAAAATGTTAGCGACAAATTCGAAACCCAGATCACACACGATTTGCTTCGGGATACCATATAGGGAGATGAAGTTTTTGATGGACTTAAGGATAGTTATGCTGCTTCTACACGTTAAAATGTATCCGCTGGCGAAACGGGAGAATTTATCGATTATGGTGAGGACTTGGTTATAGTTTATACTATAGATGTCCATGTAAAGGATATCGAGAGGTATAGGGGCCAATGGGGACTCGGATCATTACTCTGTTGCAGCCAAGGTACGTATGTGGATATCGCGAACAATGTGGAGTCGAGTAGAACAGCAAAATTTGACGTCGGTAAGGTGCAATCGCAAGAGACCGCCAGGACCCTCGCCGATCGTGTCTCCCTCAAGTTCTCTCAAGATCCGATGCAAACTATACATAAACCATAGAACAGAAATGGAGAAGTTATTAAAACGCCATCAGGGATACTGCCTCTGATATTTTAGGTTTCCACCCACCAGCTAGGAGAAACCCTTGGTTTGATGACGAGTGAAGACAGGTACATGCAGAAAAACAGGATGCATACATGGCCACGTTGCATCGACGAGAAAGAGCTGTTTGTGAACTCTACGAGCGGAAAAGAAGGGAGAAACATGCGCTTTTCGGAAGGAAAACGAAAGAGAACGAGAAGGGTGCCATCGAGGAGATGAAGAGGTATTGTCGCAGGAACGACGTTTGGGTATAAAGCCAGAGCGTAAGCCTGCAGGGACGAACACGGACACCTCGTAGTTAAACCACAGTCGATGCTATGGAAAGACAATATCTGCGGACTGTATTAAGGCGAAGACGGTCAAGATACCGCTTTGAGGTAGAACGCACCATTCACACTGGGCGAAGGTGAGAGAGAATTCCGGTCACGAGGCTAAGATAGCGATATCAGAACTGAAGTCTAATAAAGCTGCTGGCACAGATGGACTGCCTGCTGAGCTTCTTAAAGTAAAGGAGTTGAGTTGGTTGGCAACATGCCCCAGCTCATCCGTAAGATATGGGCGAAAGAAAGCAGCTGGAGATGAGTTGGTTGGCAACATGCACCAGCTCATCTGTAAGATATGGTCGGAAGAAAGCATGGCGGAGAATGAAATCTTAGCATCGTTTGCCCGGTTCATAAGGAAGAAGACCCCTATAACTGCGCCAACTATAAGGGAATAAGTCTCCTTAACATCGCGTTTAAGATCTTCTCTGATAGGCTTGGCTTCAGGCCAGGAAAATCCACTATAGACCAAATATTCACACTGCGGCAGACCCATGAATTTCGGGTCGACTCACACCACCTTTTCGTCAATTTTGAAGCCGCATGTGACAGCGTCCAAGAGACGAGTGTCTATAGAGCAATGTTATGTTTTGACAACCTTGCTAAACTCGTCAGGTTGTGCTGGATGACAATGGAGAATTCTCGCTGCTCCATTAAGGTCGGTAAGGAGTTAACCGAGACCTTTGATGTCAATAGCGATGCGCTGTCAAGTGATTTCTTCAACATCATCCTTGACAATATCGTGCGGGATTCAGTGGCCAAAACAAGAGGCACGATCTACTTCAAGTCTGCACAATTACTCCCATATGCTAATGACATTGACGTGATTGGGAGAGCGGAGCGAGACCTTAATAGGGCTTTTGTGAGTATTGAAGCAAAAGCGGCTAAAATGGGTCTTACGGTTAACGAGGGTAAAACGAAATATACGATGTCGATGCAGAACGTCACAATTGGCAGCTACAGATTCGAAGTGGTCAAGGACTTCGTCTACCTTGGCTCACTAGTGACCAGCGACAATAACACTAGCACTGAGATCAAACGCAGAATTATTCTTGCCAACCGCTGCTTCTTTGGGCTTAAGAAGCAATTGAGAAGTAGAGCCCTCTCTCGAAAGACCAAAGTTGCGCTGTACAAAAGCTTAATCATCCCGGTCCTCCTCTATTGCGCAGAGGCCTGGACTTTAACGAAAGCGTACGAAGAGGCCCTTGGTCGTTTCGCGAGGAAAATTCTGCGTTCAGTCTATGGTCCCGTTTGTATAAACGGGGAATGGAGGAAAAGTTACAAAGACGAACTATACGGGCTGTACAGCGACATCCGCCTAGTACGACGTCTAGAGATCCAACGTCTAAGAGCCATGTAGAGCAAATGGATAACACACCTCTGGCCCGAAGAGTCTTCGAGTCCAACCCCGAGGGACGACGCAGCTCGACTGAATCTAAGGGGCGTGAACAAAGGCGGAGGGGGGGGGGGGGGGGGCTTAATAACCAATTGGGAGTACCCAGGTTGAGGCCCAGGTTCACACCGAACTTTAGCACCACCTAAGTAAGTAAGTCGTGAAGATAACTGCATCAGTCTTAAGAGGATTGGGTACAGATTGCAGAGGCATTGAGAGAATCAAACAGAGAGTCGACCACAATGCACTATAACGTTCTTTTTCGTTTCCATCAGGTTCCCACAGCAACATAAAGAGAAACGAAAAAGCTGATGCGCTGACAAGGCACGGCTTTACCCTCGATAGCTCCCAGGCGGAGGGAGTGTTCCTTCCCATTGGGCTGGTCAAGGAACAAATTTTTTAACACCTCCTTTCAAGGGCGAACTTCAGATGAAGCACCCTAAGTAAATGTGTCATATAAAGAAAGATATAGGTTTCCTACAACACAAAATAACTCACGGTCTATCAAACAGAACCCGAGATGAGATTGCCAGAATTAAAGCTATCGGTACTGTCGGCGCTCACGCTGAAGTTAGGCATCCCATCTATCTGCACCTCTGTACCTACTCAGGTTACCTACCTACCTGCATATGGATAGTAATGGCTAATGAATTTAGTTTAAGTGCTCATCTGCCATCAGACAAGACAGTTAAAGAGGATGAAGTCCAGCTCAATCCACAATAGGCGAAGTCGCATCATATGTACGTATGTACTCCTGAAAGACATCCCTTCAGAAGTGTGCGACATAGAGTGTGGCAATAACCACCGTCCGACACATGTTGTCTTGCACTCCTTAGAGCGATATCTCGTGCTCGAATTTGAATAGTGTCAAGTCCTGAGTAGAATTTCTGAAACCCCTTACCAAAACACATGTCGCGGCAGTCTTCGAATACCTCACCATAATTGAACACAAGCAAATTTGTTTGCTTCCAAAAAAGCAAAAACCAAGACTCACACTGCACTGCACTCGGTTTTTTCTTTACCATAAGATACTTTAAATGCAGAACAACACCGAGCAAGAGTCCACTAAGCCGCCCCAGCAGTTCCCGACCAGTCAGTGTCCCGAAAGAAACCTGCAAAAAACCAAAAACAGTCAAAGGAGTTAAGGCGACGGCTAAAGCGATTTTAATTCACGATGTCGCCCTGTCCGCTTTGTGTTGTTTACACGTGTTTTTGTCCCCCACTCAATGCCGATCAAAAGAATTACCCAAGCATTTAGCCATTTAGGTGGCATCGGTTATCCGAACGCTTTGTCCACCAGCATCACTCACACCCTCTTTTGCTGTGCGTCCACGTTGTCGTTGGTGCATTGCTGCGTGCGTTTCCTTTGTTCCTTGTCGTCGTGATCTTCGCCGACTGTCCAAGTTTTTGGTTCGGGCTTTTGGGCCCAAGATATGTACATTGAAAATCGCCGATAAAATTTATGACCTCACTGAATCAATTAGAGCTCAGAGACGGACAATAGGATGTCCGACGGTGTCCATCCAAGTTCCTTTGTTTTATTTGTACGAGTACTATGGTCGGTCACATTCAGTGCTCGCCTTGCCAGACTGATAGTCGGGCTCTGTGGTTCGTTTTTGTTTTTTTCTTGTTTGGTCTGTGACCAAATCGAGATTTAGGGGGGACAATCGGCAATATAAAATCGTTTTACAGTTAACTTACAAATTTTTTCATCAATTTGTGTCCGTTTAGTGTAAAGCCAGAGCGACCGATACCAAGGTATCGAGTAAGGGCACAATGGTCCTGTTCCCTACTGCGATATCGCTCGCTGATCAAGGAATTCAGGTAGTCGGTCGGTGCTCGCTCGGTGTCACGCCAAAACAGTCGAGGCGTAGATATGGCTTCGAAGATGAGATGGCTCGAAGATGGATTAGCTTCATTTCTTGGATGGATGGTGAATCGTTGATTGCGATGATGTTAAGGTGACATTCAGAGTGAATGTCAATGGTCCTTTTTGGCTGAGGTTTTGCTGATGCTCTGCATCACGGATTATCTCTATGCTCGACTTGTCGTTGAATGGTGAATGGTTTTGGTGTTTCTGGGAAATGATTATGCGATGAATTCGCCGGATAGCTTGGTGGAAAATAATTTAAATTGAGTTTGTTTGGTTTTTAGGCAATTTTGAAGGAATTTCTTGTCACACGGACGATGGATGGTGGAGTGGAATGTGTGAATTCGGTTCCGGAGATAATGACTTAATCCAGCTGTACTGTGTGACTAAATAGGGAATTCTCAAAACATTTGAATCGATATTAAAGTGAGGAAGATTGAGACGAAACCAAACGAAGAGATTCCTCAGTCATCAGTCCGACCTTTTTGGGATAGAGTCTTGAACAACATAGCCGAGCAGTCATCCGTGCCCTATCATTGTCATGTTTCTTGGGTAAACCATTTATCTTAACGAGCTGCTGTCCAACCAGAACATGGTAGAACCCAATTATTTACACCCTAATTAGAAGCAAATCCCAATGGAGCATTAAATCGATACATCCTTATCACTGGGGCAAGGACACCGACCATAGACCCCTAGGTGTCGTACTTACAGCTCTAACAAGAGACGTCTCCAGGCACTCGTGTTATGATAAATCACCACGAACATGGGAACAGGATCACTTTGCGATCATTCTCAAGGACTCAAGTAGCAATTTGACACCACAAAAATGCCCATAAATCACTTTGCTCTTGTCGCTCATACCAATCACCAATCGAGACCAGATAAACCTATACTGGGAGTGGTATATACCAGTAATCGTCATACCCATCTCTAGTCAAATGCTCGGCGGACAACGCGACTTGTGTCGTAAAGTAGCCTCCCGGACGAGTGTGTTATTAGTTTTGAAATTTAACGTTCATCGGTGGCAACTTGTTATGATCTTTATTCTTATTCGCTTCGAATGAGAAGTATTTCAAGCGCATAAGAAGCATTTAATGGTGATTTTATGGCGGGTATCGGCTTGCTTGGCTATCTCATTTGTGTGCCTTGAAATGGATTCTTAAACGATCTGTGAATGCTTATGGTGGTGGGAGTTTTTTATTACTGCAAATCCACTGGTTGGATTTGGTGGTAGTGGGGCGTGAGTATGCGCTGGGACGAACTGTGGTGGTCATTGAACGCTTGGTTTATGGGTTTATGGAGACGGCTATGGAAGTTTTCAGAATCAATTTGTGTCAGGCGAACGATTTAAGTCTGCGGAGGAACATTTTAATATTTCTTCGTGACGGCATATTCTGTTTTAATTGCTCTAAAGTAGGGGGAACAGCAAGTCAATTAAAAACGTCTATGCAGCTTGAGCTTGCACAACTATTTTATGCGATGGATAATACGGGCTTCACTATACATTTATCTATTCTTCGTTCTCTATCTGGACAAACAGGTATGCAGCTGTTTGCTTCCTGAAGTGGTCGGGAGCTTCGAAAAGGGATGCTGAAATTCGTAAACAACGTTGTGTGACTGCTCGTATAGAAATACAATTATTCAATTAAACCTTCTCTAGCGGCAATAACCGGATGGCAAAGGACTAACAAAGGCCTCGTAGGGGTAGCATCTATCCGACGGATGCTGGCCTGCTAAAAAGCGAGAAGAGCCACCGCAGTCGAACATCTTGCTGCACTGTAAGTAAGTCCTATCCCCACCTCCTCGTGGTGCCATCTGGAGATTTCCTATGGAAATTGCAGATGGGGAAGGGCGAATGGCGAGCCTCCTGCACCAAAAAAAAAAAAAAAAGAACAGGATTAGTCGGTTGGGCTACGGCCTAGTAAGTCGTAACCGTAAAAAAAAAAACTCAAACTCCGAAACAACCACAAGCCTCGGATATAACGGACCGGATTTATTTTGACGACCCTTGCAAAAAACGAAAAAAGGACAATGATCTTCGGCTTTGTACGTGGAATGTTAGGTCCCTAAACAGGCCACGTGCAGCACGTTCAATGCTAAGCTGGGTAAGGAAAGCATATTTGAACGAGTCATCGGCAAACATAGCCTACACGACACCACCTCCGATAACGGACACAGGCTGATTGATCTCGCTACGGGGCGAAATCTCCTTCTAGCCAGTACGCGCTTTCCGCACCTCGATATACACAAAGGCACCTGGCGGTCTTTTGATCAATCGACTACCAACCAGATTAATCACATCGCGATCGACGTCAGACACTCCTCCACAATTCTTGATGTTCGAACTTTCCGAGGGGCTAACATCGACTCGGACCACTATCTTGTTGTAGCCAAGATGCGCTTACGGATATCACGAACGCAACGGAGTAGAGTAAGAATACAAAGTTATGACGTCGGAAATCTACTATCGCCAGAAACCGCTCGTGTTTTTCCCGTCTCCCTTAAGCTCTCCAATACACCTCAATCCTCCACGCTATCAATAGAACAGCAGTGGAGCCTTTGCAAACAAGCCCTGAAAAGCTCTGCATCCGAAGTCTTGGATTTCAAGGCTCCACCACGAAGAAACACCTGGTTCGATGACGAGTGTAGGAGGATTCATACAGCGAAGCAGGATGCATATAAGGCCTCGCTGCATAAAAGAACAAGAGCAGCTCGTGAGCTCTACGAGTTAAAAAGAAGGGAGGAGCATAAGCTTCTTAGAAGAAAGAAGAAAGAGCACGAGAAGCTCGCGATTGAGGATTTGGAGAGGTGTTACTGCAGGCATGACGTTCCAAGTTTATAAAGCCAGAACGGAAGCCTGCAGGGATGCGAACGAACACCTAGTAGTAGAACCGCAGTCGATGCTGAGAATATGGAAAAATCACTTTTGTAAATAAGCTGATAGGTCCTTATCAGTGCGGATTCAGGCCAGGGAAGTCCACCGTCGAACAAGTCTTCACACTACGGCAGATCCTGGAAAAAACCAATGAATTTCAAGTCGACACTCACCACCTATTTGTCCGCTTCTAAGCCGTATACGGCAGCGTAATTAGAGACGAGCTATACAACGCTATATCTACCTTTGACATACCTGCTAAACTCGTCAGACTATGCAGGACGACTTTCGAGAATGCTCGCTGCTCCATCCGAATCGGTGAACACCTTACCGATAGTTTTGATGTCGAAAAAGGATTTAGGCAGGGCGATGCGCTGTCGTGTGATTCCTTCAACATCGTATTGGAAATGATTGTGCAAAAATCACTGGCCAATAGAAGAGACACAATCTATTTCAAATCCTCGCAACTCCTTGCATACGCCGACGATATTGACATAATAGGTAGGTCACAGCGAGACGTCAATGAGGCGTTTGCGAGTATTGAGATGGAGGCGGCGAAAATTGGTTTGGCGGTAAACGAGGGCAAAACTAAATACATGCTGTCATCAAAAAAGGACGCTCAACACCGACGTCTCGGCCAGAACGTTTGTATAGGCAGATATAAGTTCGAGGTAGTTAAGGACTTCGTCTACCTTGGCTCCGCAGTGACGAGGAACAACGACATCAGTTCCGAAATCAAACGCAGAACCACTCTTGCCAATCTCTGTTTCTTTGGAGGAGGCTCAGGAGGCAACTGAGTAAAAGAGCCCTCTCCCGAACGAGAAAGTTGACTCTATATAAGACCCTTATCATCCCGGTCCTGTTGTACGGCGCAGAAGCATGGACACTATCAAAAGCGGATGAGGAGGCCCTTGGTCGGTTCGAGAGAAAGATTTTGCGCGTTATTTTTGGGCCTATAAACGCAGACGGGGGATGGAGGAGAAGATTCAACCACGAACTTTACGGGCTGTACAGCGACATGAGCCTAGTAAGGCGTCTACGGATTCAACGCCTAAGATGGCTGGGCCATGTAGAGCGAATGGACACCACAGCTCCAACCCGGAGAGTCTTTGAATCCAACCCCGAGGGACGAAGAAGCAGAGGACTGCCGCCCTTAAGATGGCGCACACAGGTGGAAGGGGACCTCAGCCAACTGGGTGTGCGGCAATGGAATAGGCTAGCGAAAGATCGTGCTAGATGGAGGGGCATGTTGGTTGAGGACCAGGTTCACCCCGAACTGTAGCGCCCACTAAGAAGAAGAAGAAGATATGTATTACCATCCCCCTCTCCCCTGTTAACTAAAACACTCTGATCGATGTATATCTGTACGTGGAAAAACTGAAAAGTCGAGCTTTGGTGTATAGCCTCTACGCACATAACGAATGAGAAGCCAAAGAATAAGGAAAAGATGAGAAAAAAGTTTATCCAAAACTAGCTACCAATTTGTGAGGTTGTTGTCTTTTCTCTTTTAACGCCAGACGTTTGGGCGTTTCACGGTTGTAAATTCATTTGCTAAACGACATGCTCATAAAATTTCCTCAGTTACCAGCCCATAAGCCCCTAAAAACGCAATTCCCGATTCAAGAATCATTTCTTTGCGAAATGATCCACCCCGTCGCCACCACTTTGCATCATCATTCACCCGCAAGGATTATAAGTTCTCGACGCAAGAGAAGAAGGCGTTCACTGTATGCTCTGTTCTTCACTACCATCGGCCAGACCATCGACCATTTACCATCACCATCACCATCACCATTGGGAGGCAGCAGTTTAAAAGCCAGCAGCAGAATAATTCATTCAGCGATTTATTAATGGACTGAAATTGGGCAGGAATACTCGTACGCGACCTGCGACTTGCCAAACGAACGAATCCATTTCGTGACTAAAAGTTGTGTTAATTCCCTTCCCACCTTTTGGTTTTTTTTTTTTTTTTTTGTCTTCCATACCGGCCGTCGAGTCCTTGCAGATGCACAATAGCATGGATGTTGGATACGAACACGTTCAACACCTTGGGGCTATACACAGCACAGTGTACAGCCAGCAGTGCTCTTGCCCACAAATCCCATGGAGGGAAGTCTTAAATAATAATTCCATTCGCATGTCCATCCATCTACATATCCGTCTGCATTTCGTCTTTCGTCTCTCGTCTTACGTCTGGCGTCCTGCAATCGGATGAGAGAATTTGTTTTTAATTTTCAACACATTCGCTAATTTGATTTTTAGTTGCGTATGACTTTTTTGTCTCTCCCCCTTTCTTGGTTTAAGTATTACAATGTGTCCGAGAAGCGTCCGATTGTCTGAGGCACCTTTCCATATCGCCGTAGCTCGCACCTTCACGAGGTGCACGACAGAGGATGCATCTGTTATATGTATGGCCGAACATAAGCAGAACGGAATTGAAGTAGATAGAAACGAATCGAAGAAAGCAAAGGGAACACACTCTGCAGAATAATTTATGATCGCTGCCAAGCAAATCGCTGGCTGCGTGTTGCTTGGCTTTACAAATCGATTTGGAGCCTTGCTCTCGGTGAAAACGAGCGGTGGATCGCGCAGCCGGAAACATAACAAATCATAAATAAGACCCTCGTTACGTACACGAGGTATGATTCCCTCCAATTCCCTGCAGTCGCTACGTACGAGTAGACATCGCCCGACATCGATTCATAATTGTTTTTCGCATTCGGGTTTAGAGAAGCGATTAAGGACGTTTAATGGATTCGACGCGTTATGAGATTTGGACATTGTGTTGGCGCGCAAAGTGCCCTTGTCCGGACGGATGGACATGCTGCTCCGGCCGTCCGTTTGTGTCTGCATGTGCATTTCCATCTGTTGGTGCTGGTGGAGGTGTTAAATAAATTTTGCGTAATTTAACTGCAACGATAATTTGATGGTGCTATCGAATGGGTTGTTTAGTTAAGTGAATGAATGCCCCAAGGAGGTGGTGGTGAACGAAGCTACGGATTTGTTTCCGAGTGTTCCTTCGTAAATTAAATGCGCGAATTTATGGACTGTTAAATACACAGGGCCTCGTTGCGTTGGTCTGTTGGTTTGTTGGCCTGGCTCACTGGTATATGTACTTGGGTTCTTTAAAACAATGGGATGTATGATGGAGGTAATGCGCGTGGTTGGGAAATGGACCTGTTAAAGTTGTTTGGCGCTTAGAGGCTGCATCTGCAGGTTGTAGGCGGTAGACGATTCCACTTCGACTGGGGGCGTTCCAAATACTTAGAATTATTTCATTTCTTGGAAGGTAACACTTCTTTGGAAGAAATGTTTGTACCTTAACGGGCGGAATGTACATAGTTGGTTTGCTGATCTTGAAACCATTTCGAGGCGTTTTTTTATGAACTTTTTTACAATTGGTGCTTGAAATGTTGTTTTTTTTTTTGTTTTTTTTACAAATATTTAGAAATGAACAGTGGTGTGGAAAGAGGTTATTACTTATTCGATTTTATTGGTGTAAGAATGCATCTGCACTCAGGTTCTCATGGTAATTTGCACTTTTTCCTATCAACAACGTTCGCTTAAATAGCACTACCTGGGTTAGCCTCCACTTTCGCTTTAGTCCTTTCAGGAACTAAAACTTCTTGCTTAAGAACATCAGTCCAACAAGTAGTTGACGATCTTTAAGGTATTTTTCGGCGGAAAATGTTTGTGTCTTTGGGTGGTTGCTCTAGCACAGATTCTTCAGAATATCCAGAGGCGGATTTAGGAATTTAGCGCACTACGCTCGCCATGGCTGGCGCCTTATATTTAATATCAGAGCAATATACAAGCCACCCCCGGCAGCTAACCTCCTCGTGGTGGGGGGCGGGCAACAGGTTTGGGGGTGTGCGAATTCATTTTCGTACGGACCAAACCTGGCTAACGAAGCGCAAGCCCCATGATGACGAAGAGAAGAGCAGCCTCGGAAATTGCCTACCCTGGTGTGCCAGGGCCCCATTCGGAGCCAGACCTAGGCGGTGGCAGTATGCGAGCGGTCTGGTGGCCGGTCTGTCACGAGCAACCCGGCAGTGGCCTCGTGAGCCATTACGGAGGTGGGGGGGGGGTTATCACGCCATGCACTAACCAGTGCGTGCTGGGAGTAAGGTTAGGTTAGGTTAATGTGGTCGACATAAGCCACACGTAGGCCGAAGTCGGCCCATTGTGATACCACATGGATCGTGTTACCCAGATCCGGTACCAGAGAACCAACCGGTGCTTCTGATGAAGCGATGGAGTTGAGCTATTTAATGGTCTGCTAGCTCACTTAAATTATCATAGAAGGGCGCGCCGAGGTAGATCCTCCTGCGATTCGCAAAAGAGGGGCATGAGCAGAGGAGGTGATGTATTGATTCCTCCTCCTCCTCGTCCATGCAGCCGCGACAGAAGTCGTTGGAGGGTATTCCCAGTCTGGCGGTGTGTTTCCCAATGATGCAGTGACCTGTAATGACACCCACCAGAGTACTTAAGGTTGCCCTTTTGGTTGCCATTAGGTCCCTAGTTCGTCCTAGGTTTAATATAGGCCAGAGTTGTTTGGTGATAAGGCCGATATTACTCTCATTCCATTGAAGGTTGGTCGCCTTAGTGGTTTGGAGTTTTATCATATGCTTTACGGTACTTATTGGTGTTTCTAGGTGCCCGAGTGTGGGTAGGCTGAGTGTGCTAGACCCTATCTTTGCGAGTTCGTAGGCCGCGCAGTTTCCTGGAATATCCCTATGCCCGGGAACCCACAATACTTTAATGTTGAACTGCTCATCCATCTCATCTAGAGATAGGCGATAGTTAAGAGATGTCTTGATTTGTGGGTTACCGCTGCCAGGGATTTTATCGCAGATTGGCTATCCGTGCAAATGATAATATCCTTGGCGGATATTACATTGATCCTGAGCCATGCAAGGGCCTCCGTTATCGCTGTTTTTTCAGCCTGATACACACTGCAGTAGTTTGGGAGTCTAAAGGATAGGCTGAGGTTAAATAACACACATATTTAACCTTACAAAATGTTTGTGCAATTAACGTGACGCCTTAAGCCATGGCATACTTGGCGTATCCGTAAATCCGCCTCTGAGAATATCAAAGTAGTGTTCAGTGAGTTCAGTGTTTCCTGAATACATAACAGGAGGCTAATTAACCAGGGGCATGTTATCAGGAGTGTTTTGCGATGAATGACAACAAATTTCCTGATGGTCTCCTGGTTCATTTTTCATACCCTTTCAATTGCGCGATGTAATCTCTAAAGCTGCTCATAATAGAGTCGAAAATCAATCGCCTGACCATTCGGAAGTACCTGATAATGGACAAATAATTTCCAGTCCCAGAACAGACGCAGTACCACGGCTAAAGGCACAAAGATGTTTGCCCAAATTGCGGCATCAACAAGTACAATCAGTAGCTGACTGCCTGATTCTTTACAAAATATCTTGTATGCTAAGCTTGAAGAACAAAACAAGAAAATGAAAAACTCTTGAAAATAGACCTCGTTTGCGTCCAATATGAAACCTTTAAAAAATACTCCGTTGGAACGCCAATGGGCGTCTACAAAAACTTGACGAATTAGAAATACAAGAAACGCAGGAGGCATACAAAGCCTCACTACGCAAAAAAACAAGAGCGGCTTGTGAGCTCTACGAGCCTAAAAGAAGGGAGGATCATAAGCTTCTCAAGAAAAAAAAGACGTAGCCCGAGAAGCGTGCGATTGAAAACTTGGAGAGGTGGTGCTACTGCAGGCACGACGCTCGAAGATTTTATCAACATATAAAACGAATGTCTCATCGCTATAAAGCCCGAACGGAGGCCTGTAAGGATGAGAACGGACACCTAGTAGTAGAATCGCAGTCGATGCTGAGAATTTAAAAAAACCACTTCTGCAGACTGTATAGCGGCGATGATAGCCAACCGTCAGGCAGAATGACCCATTCTTAATGTCGAAGATCGCAGATAATTCCGTCGCCCTGACCTCGACGTAGTTGAGATAGCCATGTCGAAACTCAAGTCGAATAAAGCTGCGGGCGCACATGGATTGTCTGCTGAGCTCTTCAAGGCAGCTGGGGTAAGCTGGTTAGGAGCATGCACTGGCTCATCTGTAAGATATGGTCAGAGGAAAGCATGTCCACGGAATGGATTCTAAGCATTATTTGCCGATCTACAAAAAAAGGTGACCCCTTGGACTGCGCCAACTACAGAGGAATAAGTCTCCTTAATGTCGCATACAAGATCTTCGCTGCCGTTTTGTGTGAACGCTTGAAGCCGTTTGTAAATAAGTTGATAGGTCCTTATCAGTGTGGCTTCAGGCCAGGGACTACCATCGACCAAACCTTCACAACCAATGAATTTCAAGCCGACACCCACCATCTATCCGTCGACTTCAAGGCCGCAACCATGTTTATTTTTAACATTCCTGCTAAGCTCGTCAGACTTTGCAGGTTGACTCTGGAGAACGCTCGTTGCTCCATTCGTATCGGTGCAGAACTGACCTATAGTTTCGAAGTAAAAAAACTAGACAGGGCTATGGCTGTCGTGGGATTTTTTTAACATCATATTGGAAATGATTGTGCAAAAATCACTGGCCAATACAAGAGGCCCAATCTATTTCAAATCCTCGCAACTCCTAGCATACGCCGACGACATTGACATAATAGGTAGATCACAGCGAGATGTCAATGAGGCGTTTGCGAGTATTGAGATGAGGCGGCAAAAATCGGTTTGGCAGTTAATGTCAATCGAAGGCGTCCTGTTGAAACCACTTGTCGTTGGTGTCCATATCCAATTTAAGCCAAAAAAGTCGACATATAGCGGTCGCAGATGCCGGTGATGGCCTGGCCAACGTCGTTCTCATAAATATATGGACAGATGACGCCGTAAGCCGAATTTCACACCAAACAGGGACTTTCTCGGGATGCATTAGACGCTCTTGGATCTTGGAGGTGGCCGTGATAAACACTACCGTCTGTCGAGCGGAAAGTATGTACATAGTTCAAAGCCTGTCCAAAGCCAAGAAATTCAATTCCCATACGGAAAAATTATCCAACACAGCTGTTGTGAATGGTATGTATGTATGTGAATGTTGGCGTTACAGTCCATAAAGGACCTGAGCCGAGCTTCTCTCAATCAACCATGTTGTATGTGATTTCTTTTTCCCATAGGTGAAAGGGACCTATAGTTTATTGCCGGTTCCAAACGGCGAATTTCGAGAAGCTTTTCATGACAATTTTACTACAGGGAGTTTTGCCAGTACCCCGCCGAGGAGGGACACCGCGAAATAAACATTCAATGTCATTGGTGTTATTGGGATCCGAACTCGCTGAAAGTGCGTCAGAATCGTGACGAAGTAGAGAAGGTCAAATAGGCTGTAACCATGGTTCTGAACGAGTTAATTTCGAATCGCTGGTGCAACGCTGGAATTGTTGTCTAGAGTTAGAGGCGGACTATTGTAAAGGTCGATAGTAAGATTTTGCGACAAACTTTATTTGATTGTTTTTTGTTTACAGATTCCCGGAACAGAGTGTGGAACCAGTTGATCCAAGTAATAGCAGTGACGTCTTTTTTTGTTTTGTTTGTTTTAAGGGGCTAGTGCTATCAAATGGCATTAGGCACTGCGATCTTTACATCTATTGTACCTGCTAGCCGATTAGCCGAGGTGCTTCTCCACTTCCCTAACGAAGTTGAGAAAGCTTCTTGTAGGAGCCGAGATGATCCCCTCAGGAGTCAGAGCTTCACTGAGAAGGATACGCTTTCTGAGATGGCAGAAAGCAGCACACTCACGCAGTGTGTGCTCTGTCGTCTCTTCGTCCTCAAGACGGAGTCGGCATTCAGTTTCAGACGAGAGGTTAAATTCGTTAAGATGATATCTCAGACCGCAGTGTCCCGTCAGCTACCTGACTAATCTTCTGTTATCTACTCTATTAAGTTTGGGCATGTTAAGTGTTAAGTGTTTGTTCAGGGGCCGTATAAATCGTTTCGAATGGCGAAGTCCTTGAACGCTGTTCCAAAAGGACAGGTGTTGCGGTTTTTCCAACTTGTCTAAGAAGTAATTTATCTTAGACGCGGGAATGCCGCAGAATGGTTCCGGACCTATATACTTGTCACTGGAGCCCTTCCTGGCAAGTTGGTCAGCAATTTCATTGCCCTTGATACCTTTATGGCCTGGCACCCACCAAAGTTTAACATTGTTTCTTTTGGCGAGGTCTTGTAGGGCGTCATGGCATTCCTTGACGGTTTTTGAGTTCGTGCTGTACGAACCAAGCGCTTTAAGCGCTGCTTGGCTATCAGAGAGTATGTTGATGGTTACTCCTCTTATACCAGTCTCTAGGTTTAGATTGACGTATGTTAGGATGGCATGTAATTCTGCTTGAAGGATGTTAGGATTCATTCCCAGGGCCTTCGAGATCTTACGATTTGGTCCAAAGATGCCGGCGCCAACGCCAGAAACCATCTTGGACCCATCAGTATACCACCTAAGGCCCTTGACATTAAGCAAGGGATCACTGGTTTCCCATGCTGAGCACTTTGGGATCAATATCTCAGCTATCTTGTCAAAAGTGATGGTGTGTAGTAATGCGTCCGAGATCGTCGTAATCATATCTAGCTCACGGGTCTACATGGTAGGCTTGTGACATTATACAATATAAACATTGACTGTCCCTGCTCACATTGGGCAGACCAGTTAACTGATATAGTTGATAGCAATTTCCATCGGCTTACTCTTACAATTCAATCAGCAGGTTGACCTAAGTCCGCTCAAGAGTTTTTAGTTTTTGTCCAAATTCGATATGGAAGGTGCATAGACCTCCAGCAACTTTAAGTTAAGTTCAGTGCGATGGAATACCACAAATCAAGAATCTACTCCTCTCCCAGATAAGGACATCCATGGTTCCTGGATTGAGTGTATAGGTTAACTACAACAAAATCTGCAAGTTTTCGTAAACTAAATGGCTACTTCGAGAGCACCGTGGCGCAGTGGGTAGTGTGTTGGCCTCTGACGCCGATGACACGGGATCGAATCCCGACACAACCATGTCATCGAACGTGTTTTCACGGTGTTTCTTCTCACCGGGGTTCTGACAAAACCCTCTGTAGTAAAAGTGTAATGAAAAGCTTCTCTAAATTCGCCGTTCGGAACCGGCAATAAACTGTAGGTCCCTTTCACCTACGGGAAAATGAAATCACACACAACATGGGTGATTGAGAGAAGATCGACTCAGGTCCTTCATGGACTGTAACGCCAACATACATATGTATGTACAAACATACAAATGGCTACTTACTATTCTATACATAGTCGGCTCGTTGAATCATTGGCTCATAGGTTCCACTTAAGAAATAGCCATGAAACCATCTGCTCGTCCATCCTTGTTTGCTTGCTTTAGTGGCGTTACAGCCCATGAAGGGCCAGAGCCAAACTTCTCTCATCTATCCGCCTTGTGTCTTTTTCTATTTTCTAATCTATTAAGCTCTCTGGCGCCCGTGTAATCAGTATGAAATTCCGATTTCGGCACCTTTCGCCCAATTCCAATGAGAACAAGTAGATCACAATGGTGATTTTATAGCCTGCGGCCTCCTTTGACCGATCACACTCGTTTCCAGTCCCCTAAAAGTTACTGCTACGCTATCTGAAATCATAAGCAATGTCTTATTAGCAACGTAATTGATCTCTTGGAATTCCAAACGAAGGAACGTGCTCCTCATTACCAATCGCCTCGTGGGAAGACCATTTCACGAGCTATCTACACCACCGCATAGTTAACTAGACTAGACGATTCGCCATCTTATCGTTCCTGTATATCGAAAGACGAGCGCGAAGCAGTCATAAAAAACACATTCAAACCACACTTAGATCAATCATTTGACAAATCCACCAATTTATCCGCACCATCATCCGCCATATCGCTCTAACTCTCGCCCCGGCCACATAAATCCAATCTGCCACATCAATTCCGAGGCATTGTCAGGTGGCTATCAGAATCTAAATCATGGAATCGATTCACGCGAATTCGTGCCCATTCTTCACCTACCGCTGCTACCAATCAAAATCATCGTATCGCTCATTGACTATCCCAATCCATAGGACTAGACGGCATGTACATACAATGGAAATTGTGGAACCTTTGGGTAACAGACGCTTCTAATGTATGCATGTCTCCATCGCGGTATACATCATGTTCTCGGGAATTACCTGTACCCGCGTGGTCATTAATCACATCGTACTGATAGCACGGAATTCCAGTGGCTAATAGTACATTACGGTAAGCAATTCACCACGGTCCGTCACGATGAGTTCTTGTTCTTATCACTCGTCTGTCAAATGGACATAACTACGAGCACGTATGCCGATAGTGACTTCCCAAGCTCTACCGATCATAAGTGACCATTACCGGGAGAATGATAATTAAAAGTGCTTCGCTGCATATAAATTCAATGAACAAACACTTACCTGACATTTGACCGTTTTTGGCCATTCGACAGGGGAGCGCTGCTGGATGTTAGATGTTGGATGCTAGTCGTCGCGATTGGTGTTAATAAATTGTGTCTGTCACAACGGTCTTTATATGCGCTAGCAATTACTGTGAACGCGTTTTGCGAGATTAGGTTGCCTGACCATATTTGAATTATTTCTGGTGCATTTCGGGTGAAACGGCGGTGAGGGAGTCGGTGCAACGCGAAATTGGTGCGATTAGCGGTGGCCATGCTATTGGAGGTGTCCAGTAAGTTGGGGGCTTTGACATGTGACAGCTTGGCATTGTAAACACCTTGTCAGAGACTAATATAAGCGCTGAATTAAGGGGTATTAATGGACCGTAACGAAGTGTAAGCGTGGTGTTAGTTTGGTTTCGCAATACTCGTACGCGCTTTGGGTTTAGTCAAGAGTGACGGAAGGCCAATAAAAGATCGGAATCAATTTAAAAGCAGAAAAGCAATAGGTATAGCTCCAATTGCATTAAAAGGAATGAATTGTGGGATGGCGTCCGTGAACTTTTATCTAAACTCCGCAGCGAAAAGCGTCTAAATTCAGCTTGAACATGTGACATAAAGCAAAAAGGTTTTGCTCGGAAACGAGGAAAACAAGAGTCA
Source organism: Eumerus sabulonum (assembly GCA_951905685.1). Taxonomy (NCBI): domain Eukaryota; kingdom Metazoa; phylum Arthropoda; class Insecta; order Diptera; family Syrphidae; genus Eumerus; species Eumerus sabulonum. The sequence continues at coordinate 239,111,485 of OX645060.1, forward strand.
AAGTGAAGTTCGTTAAGATCGCATGCTATCGTTAATAGTGTTCCTTGCAGGCGTGAACGTTGAACTGCGTCGACGCACTGCATCGAAAAACTTGATCAACGACGACATTTTATCGTCATCACACTAACCTATACTTTACTAGTCTGTGGTGAACCTGGGCCTCAACCACCAAGCGTCTCCAGCTGGCACGGTCTTTGGCCAGCTGTTTCCAGCGCCGCACGCCCAGTTGCTTAAGGTCCCCTTCCACCTGCGTGCGCCACCGTTGATGCGGCCGTCCTCTGCCGCGCCTCCCTTCCGGAGTGGATTCGAAGACTCTTCGGGTCGGAGCTATATTTTCCATGCGCTCTACATGGCCTAGCCACCTTAGACGCTGTATCCGTAGACGTCGTACCAGGCCGATGTCGCTGTACAACCCGTACAGTTCTTCGTTATATCTTCTCCTCCATACACCGTGTGAACAAACGGGACCGTAGATAGTACGCAGAATTTTCCTCTCGAAACGACCAAGGGCATCTTCATCCGCTTTTGTTAAGGTCCAAGCCTCTGCGCCGTAAAGAAGGACTGGGATGATTAAGGTCTTATATAGTGTCACCTCGGTTTTCCGAGAGAGGGCTCTACTTCTCAATTGCCTCTTGAGCCCAAAGAAACAGCGGTTGGCAAGAGTGATTCTGCGTTTTATCTCAGCGCTGGTGTTGTTGTCGCTGGTCATCAGTGAGCCAAGGTAGACGAATTCCTTGACCACTTCAAAGTTATATCCGCCCATGGTGACGTTCTGGCCAATACGTCGGTGTTGGCCGTCTCTTTTAGATGAAAGCAGATATCTGGCTTTACCCTCATTAACCTTGAGACCCATCTTAGCCGCTTCTACGCTGTGTCCATCCAATCACGTAAATATCGTTGACGTACGCCGACCTCTTGTGTCGCTATTTTGACTTCGTCTAGTTCGGGTGGACAGAATTATCTTACATCGTCGTCCATAACGAATGGATCGTTCTGCCTGAGAGCGGTATCTTGTATATCATAGCCGTTATGCAGTCTACAGAAGTGGTCTTGCCAAATCCTCAGCACTTCCACTACTAGCTCTCCATTTTCATCCCTGCAGGCCTCCGCACTGGCTTTGTAGCCACGGCATGTTCGTTTTACCTTATTGTAAAACTTCCTGCGGAATCAACTCTCCATCTCCACGATCTCACGCTTTCCATGCCCTCTCTTTTTTCTTCGGAGAAGCGTATGTTCCTCTCTTCTCTTTCGCTCATAGATTTCGCGAGCAGCTCTCGTCCGTCGTTGTAGCGTGGCTTTATATGCCTCTTGTTTTGTTGCAGGGGTTTCTGGGTGATGGCGTGTTGAAACCCAGCACCTCTAAGGCAGCGTCTCTGACAGCGCTTTGGCAATGCGCCCGTTCCTGCTCTATTGTTTGCGCTGCTGTGGGCGGATTTTAACAGAGCTTGAAGCAGACACGATCGTTCGCAGTCTCTTGCGATTGTAGCTTTCCGACGTCAAACTTACGTTGTCCTACTCGACTCCTTTCGTTCAGCTGCTCCCTGTAGACTCTGGCAACCTCCGGTGTGCTCAGGCGCCCAATGTCGAACCTCCTCCTGATGGGCTGGTGCAGCTTTCTGACATTGGAGGGTCGAGCTCTGAATCTCGCTGCTACGAGGAAGTGGTCAGATACGACATTTACCCCTCTGAATGTTCGCACATTCAGGATGTTTGGCGAGTGCCTTGCGCCTATGAGCATATGGTAGATTTGGTTGGCGGAGTCGGAAGCCGTTATCTGTTGTTGTATCGTGGAGGCTGTACTTTCCGATCACTCTGCCAAGGGTGTTCTCCTTACCGATTTTGGCGTTGAAGTCCCCGAGAACGATTTTAACATCGTACTCCGGACAAGCTCCGTAGGTGTTGTCCAGGAGATCATAGAAGTCCTCCTTGATAAGGTCTTCAGCTTCTTCGGTAGGGACGTGTGCACATATAAGGCTCTGTTATAAGATCTGCCACCGATGCGGATCGCAGCCAGGCGATCACTTATGGGCTTAAAGCCGATGACCTTGACCACTTTCCCACGACAAATCCGCATCCCAGTAAGTGCGTGAGGATTCTTTCCAGTTTATGAGCAGTTCGTGGAGTGTACAGGGTTCTGACATTTCAGGAGCATACTCGCAAATCGTGTTCCTTTTTCGTGCGATGTCGTCGTCGGGTATCCGTCCGTGTATCCGAGGCATTTTGCTCATTCGTAACTTTTAGGTTTTTTACGTGGGCGGCTTGTTAGCCCGCCGCACAACCGCCAATCTGGTCGGCGTTTTGTCGCTGCATACGTTTGTTCAACTCCCAACGGTTGTTGAAGAGGCTATCCAGAGGGTGCCGCGAGGAGGCCGTATGTCAACTTGACCCAGGCATTTAGACAGGGATCGTTGCTGGCACTTCGCAAGTTGAGAGCGATCAACAACTTTACGCTGTAAGTCCGAGCCCATTCCCTCGACTATCGGTTTACTAACTAAGAAATGTTTCGTCTTTGACATGAACAACACCGTGCTTTCAGGTGTGACGAAGGGGACAATTGGTCTATCTCCTTACTGTTTCTGGAGAAGCCTTTTTTCTTATTGCAAACAAGAGGAAGAAAGACAGATTCTTCGAGGCCGATAGGATCGATTTAGAAGTTTTTTTTTTTTTCAGTAAAATGTTCAGAATAGAAACACCATCGTACATACACGCGTAAATAGTTAAGACGACGGGTCCTATTGCATCAGAACCCCAAGGGCTACGATTATGGAAGGCTTCTATTTATCCCCCTCAAGTCAAAAGTAATTATTCGTAACCACATTAAGAAAGAAACACATTCAATTGCTAAACAGCAATTTAAAAAAAGTTAAGAAAAGAGAAAGCCGAGAAAAAATCGTGTTTAACCAGATCGTTTACTGTCGATTCAGCTTGCACGAATCCTAAAGCCTGCCGTCATAAGCAGCTTTTTTAAACTAAAATTTGCGCACCTAGTTATCCCCCGATATTTACGATCTACCCAGCCACTAATCGCTGCTTCGTAAATGCTAATTCGTGAACTCAACAATTTTTTCTCAAAAAACCCCAACATAGCTGCAACGTTAAGGACCTGAATTCGCGGGAAAGAAAAGAGAAAAAACAAAATGTGTCCGATCTCAGCCTCGAAGGAAAAAAAACTTAACTCCGATCTCGCATCGCATACATGTTGATCACTAAATGAACTATAATGACCGTAATAAGAAGAAATGTGTGCGTTGTCAAAACAGCCAGAGGCTGCATCTCAACTCAATTCCATGCCAAGACAGTCGCCTCACAAAACGGCTAGCTGCCATCGTACACACTTATGTATCTACAAAAGCTGCAAAGACCCGATTAACGCATGCATCTCTAAAAACAGACAAGAAAAGGCAAAAACAACAGACGACCGGATCAGGAGTAAGATCGGCACCAGCAGCACGAAGAGCAACAGGAGCGCGAGCAGAAGCAAGCTGTTTATGTCATGGGGGGGAGGGCGGACCGGTCGTTTTCGGTGGAACATTGCTCAGCCATTATGGAGTTATTATGATCAATAAGACAGGTTAAATGGTGCAATTAAGTGTTTTTGTTTTCGCTCATTTCATCTTCCTCCTGCCACACCGACAGAGCGACAAAGACAGACAGGTCCGTCCCTATTTTCCATGGCAAAAGGGGGCTGTGTTGCACATAATTGCATTTAATTTTCAAGCTCATTAAAATTTACGGCCAGACGATTGATTATAATCGGCCATATCGCAATATCGCCATATCACCATATCGCTGCGTGTAAGTCGACGCGTACGCGTACGAAAGTTGGCTCCCAATCCCAAATTGCTTGCGAAAAGCACCACCAGTTTCGCAGATCGCGTTACTGCCGATCGTAAAAACGTAATGCTATCTAAACATGTAAATTATCTTTTAACCGACTGGAGCAGGCAATTCGTTTACGGATTGTGGGTAATTACATACTCAAATGTAGCTACACTGATGCCTGACGATATGTACAAAGTTGGGGTTCTGTGACACTTTAACGCATGTCAACTGTGTCAGGTGTTGTGGCGCCCTTAATTAAGATCTCCTCTATTTGTTGCGTATAAATTGTTTAATTTCTCGGTCATTTCTCCCGCGGTTACAACTCCAGGTCAGACGATCAATGAAGCGATTGCGTCAGAAATTGTCAGTCGCCAACTAAGCCCACCAACTGACCGTTAAAGCTTATCTTCACCTCAACATCGATCGAACTCACCACAACCCAACCAGCGATCAATCGCCACTTATACGTGCGATCCCTTCTAAAGTGGACAAGTACATGGCTTGACCACATATTGAACCTCCAATCAAACGAAATCCTATTATTACTGATCCAGTTTAACGAGCAGCTTCACAAAAATTAACTAAACAACAGCACGACCACGAGACGTTTAACGATCTCCAACGATCATTTTACGGCCTCTCGGCAAAGATCAGATCCCCAATCGGGAATTTAATTACCGCCTGATAGTCGCTCTAGTCTCTACTTCGTATAATAACACAAAAGCCAATTACACCGTTAATGAATGGCCTAATAACAGCCATTTTATTGTTATTCTAATGGCACTGTTGGCGGATAGAGTGCTATCGCAACTAATGCCCAATATGGCAACCACAAACACAACCAGGCACACTTGTCTCCTGCCACCAATAGGCTTACCACTGGCTCGATCAATAGACACTTACTGATCGTCACGCGGTCGATGTCGATGGTAGTCGCTTCCTGACGCGCATTTCGCTCCCGTCCACCTATAGACGAATGGTCTCGCAGTTGTTTAACTAATATGCGACCAGTATGGCGTGAATTTCAATCAGGCTTCGCCCATACGTAAGCGTGCAAGTTACTCGCTAAATGCTTCATATGAATTGCCAACCAGCAAGCATGACGGTCGCGATGAACACATCTACGCGTTTCTACATACGAGTACATACGAAAGCGTGGTTCGGGTAAGCTGATTAACGCTCGAGTGTGAGTTTGTCCATAGGGAGGTGTGTGTAAAGTATAACGCGGGCTTCTGGTCGTTTACAAATTTCTTGCCCTTCGGATTGGGACTTTAATATGTATTCGATTCGCAAGGCACAACTTCGTGCCTTTTCGGTCATGGAAGGTAGGTAGGCAGGGTCGTAGCCTTTCCAGAGTTGAGAAGAAGGCACATAGGCCAGGGAGGCTACGAGGGGGTTTTACCCCCATATTCGTGGAACCATTTTGTGTTTCTTAAGAAGTTAAGAAGATCGTGAAAAAACTTTGCACTATTTTTTGCAAATTTGAACTGCTGAAATTAAAAAATGCGTCCGCGCTGCTCAAGATTCGGTTCAAAAGTGCTTCTTTATTTCTTTTTCTACAAACGTTCGACAATTAGTTAAATAAAAAAAAGATGGCCGCTTGGGCGCGAAATTCAAAAATTATACCAACCAAGCGTTGGTTCACAATAGTATTGTTTTTTTTTTTGTAGTTTTACGAAACACCGGCCGCGTTGAAGGGCTGTAAGGCTTCAATCAGCTGTTGGTAGGACAGCTAGCTTAGTGATTGGGCGGCGTATTATACTCCCTCGTGTTTTGACGTCGGCTACCCGTATCTTTCCGTCCTCTCCTGCGACGACTGCGACGACTCTTCCGGTTGTCCACTGTTGTGGTGGGCTGTTGTCCTCGTGGATGAGTACGAGCTTTCCTACCTCGAGATTTGGCTGCTCTGTTGCCCATTTGCTTCGGGCCTGGAGGCTCAACAGGTAGTGTTTTGACCACTTCAGCCAAAACTGCTGCTTGAGACAGCATACAAGCTGCCATCTTTTTAAGGAGCTTAGTTGACGCTCTGGCACTTGCTCGGGAGGAAGTGCTCGCAATGGGCCGCCTATCAGCAGGTGTCCTGGTGTCAGCGCTTCGCCATCGTTGGGGTCGGTACTTAGTGGACCCATCGGTCTTGAGTTGAGGATAGCCTCGACCTCGAGCAGCACGGTCAGAAGTTCTTCTGCTGTTAAAAGTGCGTTTCCCACCGTTCGTTGCATTAGGTTTTTGGCCGACTTCACCGCGGCTTCCCAGAGACCGCCGAAGTGTGGGGCTCTTGGCGGTATGAAGACCATTTGAAATCCTTCTTCGGCTGCATACTGGAGAACCAGTGTCTTCCCGTGCTCGAACTGTTCGCGAGCTTCCTTCAGTCTCCTCTGAGCTCCCACGAAGTTGGTCCCATTGTCGCAGTACAGTTTGCTCGGCAGTCCTCGGCGAGCGATTAACCTTTTTAATGATAGAATAAAAGAATCGGAGGATAAGTCAGTGGCTAATTCTAAGTGTACTGCTTTTGTGGCAAAACAAACAAAAACGACTATGTACGTTTTAACAGGAGGTCGACCGCGAATTTTTAACGAGGTATACACGGGACCGCAAAAATCAACGCCGCATATCAGAAAGGGTCGTTGTGCTCTAAGGCGATCGGCTGGCAAGTTGCCCATAATTTGCGTCAGCAATTTTGGTCTGTACTTGAAACAGTGAACGCAGCTTTGTACAATTTTTCTACATGCTTCTTGGGCGTTGACTAGCCACAATTTTTCACGAAGCAAAGCTACTAGTGCTTTAGGACCAGCATGGTAATTTTTAATGTGCAGATACCGCAAATAGGACTTAATAAAATTCGAATTTTTGGTTAACAACATCGGAAACTTGGCATCGTACTCAATCGGTGCATGTAAGAGACGTCCGCCTACTCTTAATAGAGAGAACCTGTAGCCACTATCTTGTAAATCATGCATGAATGGATTGAGCCTTTGTATATTTGGTGGCAGTGCGGCTTTTTGTTTTAATTTTCGGATTTCATCCGGAAATTCATAGCATTGAACGATTTCTATTAGTTTTAGAAATGCCAATTGCAACTCTTTGGCAGTGGGTACTGCCTCAAATGATTGGGTTTTGTTCTTTAATTTTTGAACAAATCGCATTACGTATGCAAAAGTCCTTAAAAGTTTTGCATATGATGAAAACTTGTTGATGAAAACCATCAGATGATTCTGAGGACGTTCAACTACAACCAGAGCGAAATTAGTTTTTCGCTTTTCTAAAGCTTCGTCCTTGGGCGATAGCTCGAAATGATTATTTATTGGCCAGGCATCAGGTTGGTTTTTAAGAAATTGTGGACCCTTGAACCAAATGGAACTATTTAGTTCATCCACATTACAACCCCTAGAGACGATATCTGCTGGGTTTTCTTTTGTTGGGACATGTCTCCATGACACATTTTGTGTCCACTCTTGGATTTCTGACACACGATTCGCAACGAATGTTGTCAATGTTGCTGGATGGGTTTTTATCCAGTGTAAGGTGATTTCGGAATCAGTCCAAAATACAATCTTTTCAAAGTCAAGACTCAACATTGCCGATACTCTCATCCATAACTTAGAGAGAGTATGCGCTGCACAAAGTTCCAATCGCGGAAGCGATTTGGTTTTCAAAGGGGCCACCTTGGACTTTGCAGTTAATAGCGTCAACTTGATACCGTCTGCGGATTTGCTTCGGATATAAATGCAGCACCCGTATGCTCTCATCGAAGCGTCGGCGAATCCATGAATCTGAATTTTCGCGTCAGAATGTGTTTCCACAAACCGCGGTATTTTAACCTCGCGAAGTTGTGTCAGATTCGTTTTGAAATTCTGCCAAGTGGTATCAAGGCGCAACGGAATCGACTCATCCCAATCTAATTTGGCAATCCAAAGCTCTTGCAATAAGATTTTTTCTCTGGTTATTATGGGGCATAGTAATCCAAGAGGGTCGAATAGACGTGAGGAAACTGATAGTATGTTCCTCTTCGTTGCTCGTAAATCGTGGAAGCTCTCATCTAAAATAAAAGAGAAAACATCTTCCCTTGGGGACCACTGGATACCGAGCGTTTTCGTAGAGTCTGAATCATTAAATTTGATCGCCTTCTCAATACTCTTTGATTCGTAAAACGCCGGATGGTTCGAGAACCATTTTGTTAGATGGAATCCACCCTTGTCCAGAATTTGACATACCTCTGAACGTATTTGTGTTAGGGTTTCGACATCATTGGCTCCAGTTAAGAGATCATCCACGTAGAAGTCCTTTCGAATAACTCTTGACCCTAATTGGTGAGAGTTTTCATGTGCATCGCCTAACATTTTCAAACATCTTATGGCCAAAAATGGCGCTGATGCAGTACCATATGTGACTGTATTTAGCCTGAAATGTTGAAGTGGCTGCGTGGGATGCTGCCTCCACACCACGAGCTGGAAAATCGAGTGCTCTTTGGCAATACGAACTTGCCGATACATTTTCGCGATGTCCGCAGTCATGGCATATTTATGCGTGCGAAAACGGAGCAACGTCGAATACAGCTCCTCTTGAATGGTTGGCCCAACCATCAAGATGTCATTCAACGATTTTTGAGTTGATGTTCGACTCGAGGCATCAAAAACAACACGCAATTTCGTGCTTGTGCTTTGTGGCCTAAGGACACATTGGTGCGGAATGAAGTAGTGTGGGCTATTTGGAATCTCATTATTCGTAGGGGACATATGTATGTCCCAAAGTAATGTATTCATTCATGAAATCCAAATACATTGCCCTTAAGTCGTCATTCTTTAACAGTTTTCGTTCAAGAGAAAGAAAACGACGTTTGGCAGTTTCAAATGATGAACCGAGTGAGCACGGGGATTCTTTAAAAGGCAACCTGACCTCAAAACGACCGTGCGGCAGGAGTTGCGTATTTTGAACAAAATGTTTTTCGCATTGTTGTTGTTCTGGATTGGGAATCTTATTTGATTCTCCAGGAATTTCCTCCATTACCCAGAATTTTTGAACTATTTCGTTCAATGATGGCATTTCATCGGATTGGCAAATTAAGTTACAAATTTTTGTATTTGAACTCGGGCAATTCGAATATTTTCCAGATACTATCCACCCAAGTAGGGTCTTTTGGATGGTTGGAAGATTAGGGCCTTGCTTTATTTGACCTACAGACAACAATTCAAAGAACGTTTCTGCTCCTAACAACAAATCAATTTTTTGTGGCTTATAAAAGTATGGATCAGCTAATTCAATGTTGCGAGGGATATTCCAACTCGCTGTATTTATAGCACTATCAGGTTGATATGCTGATATAGAGCTCATGATCCAATACTCTGCTGCAAAGGAATGATCATTGATTCGGGATTTTACCATTGCGTGCACTTTTTTACATGCTGTAGTGTTTGCGTTACCAATACCACGTACATTTAAGGACATATCTTCTCTTCGAAGTTTCAACCTCTGCGTCAGTTCTTCTGTTATGAAGTTTATCTGCGAACCGGAATCAAGCAGCGCTCGAGCTGGCAGATACTCGCCATTTTTGCCTTTTATCTGCACAATAGCAGTCGCGAGAATAACTTGATCTTTTGAAGCAGAGGTGAGCATGGCATGGGAGGTCAAAGATTGGGGCACGTTGAATGTTGTTGCATACTGGTGTAGCAATGAATGATGTGCACGATTGCAAACACTACACCGACTCAACTTGCATTTCGAAACCGTATGTCCTTTTCGAAGACAGTTAATGCATATCGGGATGCTTTTCGCAAATTCAAACCTTTCAGATACTGAGAGTGCAGTGAATGATTGACACGCAGTGATGTAATGATCACTTGATTTACAAAACACACATTTTGGTGTTTTTTGCGGTTTTTGTTGGGGTGGCTTAACGCAAGCGAAAGAAGATCTTTGATTCTTCTGACGACCAAAATCTTGTTTTGGTTTCAAATGCTTGTCATCGAGTTTATACTTAGAAGTCGATGCTTCGTCAGCAGATATATGCTGGTATCTTTTATTAAGCGCTGCTTCACAGTCGCTCCATAATGGAAGGGTGCTATAGTCTAGCTGCTCCTCCCACTTTGACCTCGTGACTGCATCGACCTTTGACATCACTAAATGAATGATGATTGCATTTGCGATGTTCTTTTCATCACCCAAAGACAACAAAGAATCATAAACTGCAGAAACGGTGTCTATCATTGTGCGTAATGCAGCTGCCGATGGCTTTGCTATTTGTGGTAAGTCGAAAAGTGTTGACACATTATCGAAAAATATAAGACAATTGTTGTCATACACTCTTTTCAAGCTAGCTAGCGCTTTCGGGTAATTCTGTTCGGTGATTTGAAAAGCCTTAACTGTTCCTAATGCTTCACCGGATAGACATGAAATCAAATGATTGAACTTTTCAATGTCTGGAATGTTAGCGTCATTATCCACTAAACTTTCGAAAAGGCTGATAAAATTTTTGTAATCAGCGTATTTGCCAGAAAATTTGGGAAGAGACATTTTTGGAAGTCGTGAGTGATGAGGGCCACTGAAAGAGCATTCAACTACACTAGATTTGCGCCTCTTATTCAATACTGACATTAGTAATGACTTCGTTAATATGCAAATGTCTTCTAATTCCCCACGAAACGTGTCTCTGTGATCAGCCATCTCAATGTCTGATTGACATGACATGACTTGATCAATATATGAATTTAATAAATCCAACCGACATTCTAGTTCGATCGGATTCTGTGACAACGTCTTTTGTTCAAATGCCGTTTTTATACGGTTGATATTTGCTGTAATAAGCGACCTTTGATGCTTCAATTGCTCAAGGTTTTCGTTTTTATAAGGAGAAGCTTGCCGTTTTTTGGTCGCCATTTTTTTGTTGTTGTATTAATCAATTGATCGAATTAATATCTATTTCGAGAGAGAGAGAGAGTCGCAATATCGTATATGGAATTAGCTTATCCACGAAATTTTCTTACTTCGATTCGGTTATTGATCAAGATTATCGTAAAACTGAAAAATTAGTTTATTTTCGATATATTTACGATATCTGGATTACAACAATATACCGAAGAATTTCAAAGTATATGCGCTTTTCTCATTAAACTCTCGCCACCATAAATAATAGTGTGGCGCAATTCTTTGTATTAGAACTACAAAGTTGCCTAAATGCACTCTTCACACCTGTCGAATAATAATTGCAATGGGCAATTGTCAAATTGGAAACCAAGTTGTTTGGCGATTAATTTATTTAGAAGTGTGTGTGTGTGTGTGTGCAATAATAATGAATTGCGCCGATTTTAATCCTGCGATCGAGCACCGTACATTTTCATACATACATACATACAAATATTGCAATTGTGTTGTATTTTATGTGTAATTAAATACTTTCGCAACGCACTGTGTTAGAATTTTTAAGTTTAATGTCACTTTTATTTGTTTTGCGAATAGCACGCACTTGTTTGTTTCATATGTATTTATATATAGTGTGATAGTATAAGATGTGTATGTATATGAGTAAAGCGACAATAATTGAAAATATTTTACAGTGCTAATTGTACATCTGCATACATACATATGTGTATCTGGCACTGTACATTTTCAATTTTTGCTTTTTACCTCGTTTAGAGCAACTTCCCTTTTGTTAAATTCCTCAGCCATGGGTTAATTCTCCTTAGGGGTTGGCGATGGTTGATGGAGCACCTGTTGAAGACGGGAGCGCTTGATGTTTTTGTTGGTGTACTATATGTATGTATATATTTTTTGTCGCGGACTTCCCGACGAATAAAGCACGCGCGTAACTTGGACTCAATCAAATCAAATTAATTAAACTGATTAACACAAGTATTTAAATTGGTTTGTCCCTGCTCGGGCGCCATGAAAAAACTTTGCACTATTTTTTGCAAATTTGAACTGCTGAAATTAAAAAATGCGTCCGCGCTGCTCAAGATTCGGTTCAAAAGTGCTTCTTTATTTCTTTTTCTACAAACGTTCGACAATTAGTTAAATAAAAAAAAGATGGCCGCTTGGGCGCGAAATTCAAAAATTATACCAACCAAGCGTTGGTTCACAATAGTATTGTTTTTTTTTTTGTAGTTTTACGAAACAGATCGAGTATCCCTACTTTCTGAACATCTGTCAGACCGTTAAGGAAGTAAGAGCCTAGGTAACGTTTCCTGAAATTGCAGAGAGCTGGACAGGCGCAGAGAAGGTGGTGAATGGATTTGACCTCCTCCTCGTCCTGACAGCTTCTGCAGAAATCATTCGGAACTATTCCTAGTTTTTGTGCGTGACTGCCAATGAGGCAGTGTCCTGTGATGACACCGATGACTTTGTAGATGTCAGTTCTTTTTAGGGAGATTATACCATTTGTGCGTTGACTGTCAAGCCGAGGCCAGATTTGCCTGGTGATGACGCAGGTATGTCCCTATGTCCATCTCAGGTTCGTCTCGGCCTTGGCGAGATTGGTCAGACTATGTTTAATGGTTGTAAGGGGTACTCTCTCACAAGCCACGATTGATTGTAGCGTCGTTCCTTGTTTGGCGAGTGTGTCGGCTTTTTCATTTCCTGTAATGTCGCTGTGTCCCGGTACCCAGATAAGCTGAATGTTGAACTGTTCTGCCATCTCGTTAAGAGATCGGCATATTACGTTCCACGTTCCGTGGTGGATATTACGTTCCACTTCAGCCAAGACAAGGCCTCTTTTATTGCCAACAGTTCCGCCTGGAAAACGCTGCAGTGATCTGGTAATTTTAGAGCTTTATGTAGCTTGAGTTGTTTGCAGAAAACTCCACTGCCCACCCCGTCTTTGGTTTTAGACCCGTCAGTGTAGAAATCCACACAGTTTCTGCGCGGTTGAGTTTGGTGGGTCCAGTTCTTCCTGTCCGGATAGATCATCGTAAGGGTTTTGACCAAGGCTATGTCGGGTTCTGTGTGGTCTAGGTTTTCTGTCATAGTTATCCTGTATTGTAGGATGGAGGAGTGGCCAGTGACATAGCTCGCCCATTTCGAGTTGGCTTTTAGTCTTATGGCCGTGTGTGTGGCAATTTGCTTACCGAAAATATCGAGTGGTGTAAGGTCGAGTATCATGTTAAGCGCAGCCGTTGGGGTGGACCTGAGGGCCCCGGTACGACTACATTCCAGAGAAGAGGTGAGAGGACCCCTCCTTGCGTGGTTCCCTTGGTAACCACTCTGATGGTTACTTGGCTTCCCCATTTGGACTGAATCCTGCGCGGTAATAATAACTCGCTGATCAGTTCTGTCAGAGTCCTCTCCACCTTTAGCATTTTTAGCCCTTCTATTATTGCTTTGGGAGTGACGTTGTGGAAACCCCCTGTTAGAGTATATTCATTGAGATGGATTGATCTTTCGATTTTCCTCACCAGTGTGTGCAAGGCTGTTTCGACAGATCTACCCTTACAGTAGGCGTGCCGTGCCTTAGAAATTAGGGACGGATCCAAATTGTGGCGTATGTGTAAGTCCATCAGCCTTTCCAAAGTTTCTAGTACAAAGGATGATAGACAGATAGGCCTTAGATCCTTTGGGGAAGTGTGAGAATTCCTGCCGGCTTTGGGGATGAAAATTGCCTTTGCGCACTTCCACTATTCTTGAATGTGACTCCAAGCCAGGCATCCTTTAAAGATTATCTCTAGCCATGGTATAGTCCATTCCATAGTTTGTGTTAGTTCGATGGGGTAAATTTCATCTGGACCCGGCGATTTATAGGGCTTGGAGCTTTTTAATGCCCATATAATATTCTCTCTGGAGATAATGTGTTCGTACTGCCCTTCTATCGCAGAGGAGATATGAGTCCCTCGCGAGTGCACTGGGTCTTGCGATTCAGAGCAGCCAGGGAAGTGCGTGTTGAGGACAAGATTTAGAGTTTCTTCCTCAGATGTTGTCCAAACTCCATTTGCTATGAGGCAGTTGGGAGATTGTGGATCTTTCGAGAGTATTTTCCTCAGTCTATAGGCGTCTGATATTTTCTCCATGTTATTGCAGAAGATTTTCCAAGACAGCCTTTGTTCTTTCGTCAGGTTTTGTTTGTACACCCTGAGTGAATTTTTGTATAGGCCCCAGTCTCTGTCGTTACTTGTGTTCTTTGCTTTATTAAAGAGCTTACGACAGGCTTTGCGGAGCTTGCTTAGATCTGCGTTCCACCAAGAAGGGTAAGGTTTTTTTCCTTGCGTTGCCCAATGTGATTGTTAGAGTATCGACCATATTGTCTAACGTGGTCCGCGGGGTGTCAGGGGTCCTACTTATTATAGAGTTGCCAATGAAGGCTCTATAACGCTCCCAATCGATTCTTCTTGGGTTAAACGATGAGTCAATTGGGGTTGGGACCGTGTAGTCTAGGTTTCGGTTATGGATTGATTACATTTTAGATTAAACACTATCCAAGCACAGGAAAGTTGTCTGGGCAGCTTTAACCCATGTTAGCCAAAGGAACTTGATTGGGCCTAAGAGACCCAGAAATGTCGGCTCACCCGGACAACGATCGATCAACAACTTGTGAAAATCTCTTGACTGACGTGGAAGATGAATGAACAATCAGGAAATCTAATGTAGATATGTACAGTTCGGGGTGAACCTGGGCCGCAACCAATAAGCCTTTCCAGCAAACTGTTTCCAGTGTCGCACGCCCAGTTGGTTGGAGTCCCTATCGACCTGTGTGCGCCACCTCAGATGCGGCCGTCCTCTGCTACGGCGTCCTTCGGGATTGGAGTCGAAGATTCTTCGAATCGGAGCTGTGGAGTCCATTCGCTCTACATGGCCTAGACAGCAGTCCGTGGAATCGTCAACACAAGAGAATTTTCCTCTCCAAACTTCTGCGCCGTAGAGGTGGAACGGGAAGATTACGGTTTTATAGAGAGAGGGCTCTACTTCTCAATCGCCTCCTGGGCCAGTTGGCAAGAGTTATTCTGCGCTTAATCTCAGCGCTAGTGTCATTGCCGCTTGTTACCAGTGAGCCAAAGAAGACGAAATGCTTGACCATATCAACAAGTCGTAGGAAAGCACAGCCTAAACGACACCACGTCCGAAAACGTATTCAAGCTTATAGACTTTGTGACGGGGCATAATCGCCTAGTAGTAAACCCACGATACCCACATCTCCATATGGATAAGGGGATCTGAGGATATCCTATTCAATTATCTGTTAACCAAATCAACCATATTGCGATCGGTGCCAGACACTTCTCTATCATCTGGATGTCCGAACCTTCTAAGGAGCCAATATTGACTTGGATCATTACCTTGTTGCAAGCCAAGGTACGCATGCAGATATCGTGAACACTGCAGAGACGAGTAGGATCAGCAAAATTTGACGTCGGGAAGCTGCAATCGCAAGAGACCGCCAAGACCCTGGCCGATTATGTCTACCTAAAACTCTCTCAGGAGTCGATCATTGAACAGCAATGGCCGTGATGCTGTCTGTTTGCTGTCTGCTGTATGTTTCCAGCTACCATCTAGGAGAAACCTTTGGTTTGATGACGAGTGCAGACTGATACTTGTAGAAAAACAGAATGCATATATGGCCACATTGCATCGACGAACTGTTCGTGAGCTCTTCGAGCGGAAAAGGAGAGAGGTGCATACGCTTTTCAGAAGAAAAAAAGAAGGAACGACATTCGAAAGTTTTACCAAAGAGTAAAATGAACATGCGAAGGTCATAAAGCCAGAGTGAAAGCCTGCAGGGATGATCATGGACACCTCGCAGTTGAATCACAGTCGATGCTGAGATAATGGAAAGACAATTTCCGCGGACTACCGCTGTCAAGCAGAACGCATCATTCTCACTGAACGAAGATCAGAGAGAATCCGGTCCACCCGACTTAGACAAGGTTATGATAGCAATCTTGAAACTGAAGTCTAATAAACTTGTTGGCGCCGATGTACTGTCTGCTGAGCTTTTCAAAGTAGCTGGAGATGACCTGGTTTGTGCTAACAAATAGCATTTGGCACAGCGACCTTTACAGATCTATTGTGCCTGCTAGCCGATTAGTCGAGGAGCTTCTCCACTTGAAGCTGAGAATGCTTCTCGTAGGAGCCGAGATGATTCCCTCAGAAGTCATGACTTCACTGAGAAGGATACGCTTCCTACGATGGCAAAGAGCAGCACACTCCTACAGTATGTGCTCCGCCGTTTCTTCGTCCTCAGAGTCGGCACTCAGTTTCAGACGAGAGGTTGATTTTTTAAGATGATGTCTCAGACCGCAGTGTCCCGTCAGGTAGCTAACTAGTCTTCTGATATCTACTCTATTAAATTTGGGCATGTTAATAGAGTGTTTGTTCAGGGCCCGTATAAATCGTCTCGATTGGCGACATCCCCGAACGTTCTTCCAAAAGGACAGGTATTGCGATTTGTCCCACTCGTCTAAGAAGAAGTTGATCTTAGACTTGGGAGTGCTGCAGAAAGGATCAGGACCTATGTATTTTTTGCTGGGATATTTCCTCGCGAGTTAATCGGCGATTTCATTGCCTTTAATACCTTTGTGCACTGGCACCCACCACAGCTTGACATTGTTTATTTTGGCAATGTCTTGTAGGGCATCATGGCATTCCTTGACGATTTTGAGACTGTGCTGTATGAACTCAGCGCTTTAAGCGCTGCTAGGCTATCAGAGAGTATGTTAATGGTTTCTCCCCTTATGCCAGTCTCTAGGTTTAGATTGACGCATGTTGGAATGGCATGTAATTCCGCTTGGAAGATGCTAGGACTCATTCCCAGTCTTCGAGATCTTACGATTCGATCCGACGATGGCGGCGCCAACGGCAGAAATCATCCTGGAGCCATCAGTGTACCGCCTTTAAGATTAGGCAAGGGATCAGTGGTTTCCCAAGCTGAGCAGTTTGGTATCTATATCTCAAATATCTTCTCAAAAGTGAAGGTGTGTGGTTATGCGTTAGAGACCGTGGTAATCATATCTAGCTCGGGAAGATGTTGTAAGATGGACATGTGCTCCTTGGGTCTACATGGCAGGCAAGGATTCTGACTGCACTGTGTAATGAGTGCTTCTGGACTGTCGGGGGCAGGTTGGAATAGCGCCGAAACACGCTAGTCTCTGAAAGCGTTGAACCTTAACGATTATAGTGTTTTGCTCAACTTTTGTCCACAATACAGTGGACGCACACGTGATGATAGGTCTTAGGTTAGGTTAGGTTTTATTTATTCATTTTTTTTTTTTTTTATGGTTGCGCCAAAGGATGTGTAATCTTCTAAAGATACCAGTAACCCGGGTTACCAGTATGCGCGATTCGCAAACCCAACAGTTCGTTGTTTTAGGAATGCGCCTACTTACTAAACCACACCCTGCACACTTCAACCACTCTCCCCGCGGGACTACCGTCAGGTATTACTTCATGGGGCTGGTTAGCATTTTATGCTCTTCTTCCTCTGCTCGCTGGTTCGACATTGGGTCCTGCGTTTAATGTCCTTTGTTGTAAGAGATGTATCGTATGAGTTTGGTTTTCACTCTCACTGACTCTCTCCAACCGTCGTAGTTCCTTCATAATTGTTGCTGTTACCTGTTTCACCACATCCCATGCTGCGCTCGATGTTAACATGTGGTTTACTATGTTCTCGGAGGTTGGTGCTTCTCCAATTCTTTCCTCTATGTCTCTGCGCTCTGCACTAAAGTGTGGGCACTGAAAAAATACGTGCTCGGCGTCTTCTCTTTCCTCCCCGCAGTTTAAACAGAGGGGAGATTCCTTTACACCAAACCTGTTCAGGTACCCTTGGAAACAGCCATGTCCTGATAGAAGCTGGCATAAATAGAAATCCACTTCCCCGTAGTCACGCTCCATCCATTTGCGAATATCGGGTATAAGCCGATAGGTCAATCTTCCCTTTGTGGGCTCGTTCCATCTTTCTTGCCATGTTCTCATGCCTCGCTGCTTTTCTTCTAATTTTATATATTTTGCTGAGGCTCTGGGATCACGAACTTTGGCGTCGTAGGTTCTCTGTAGCGGTCAGCGGACCAATATATCTGCTGGTAGCATTCCTACAGTGTGCTGTGCGTCATCGGATATTGTCCGATATGCACAGCAAACCCTCAGTGCACAAAGTCCGTTGACGCAATTAATCTTTTTAGCATTTGACTTCATTTTCACAGCTTTGGCCAATATTGGTGCTGCATACATCAAGACTGATTGCACTACCCTTGACAGAACTTGTCTTGTTTGCTGTCTGGGCCCTCCAATATTCATCATTATCCTGGATAGGGCAGCACGCACCTTTGCAGCTTTGTCACACGTTCCTTCAAGCTGTTCCCTGTAGATGAGCCTTGCGTCGATCATCACACCTAGATATCTGATGACCGGCTTCGATAATATGTGATGATCACCTACCCTGATTGTGAATGTCTCTCTTTCATTGCGTCTCCTTATTAGTACTGCTTCTGTTTTCTGTTCTGCGAGCTCTAGTCTAGCTGCTGCCATCCAACGCCTCACTTTTTGGATACATTCATTACTGATGTCCTCGAATTCTTCCAGGTGCTTCGCTGCCACAACGATTGCTAGATCATCAGCAAAGCCTATGAATTTTGCCTCATTTGGGATTTGAAGCCTTAGGACCCCATCGTACATGATGTTCCATAGGAGGGGTCCTAGTATCGATCCTTGTGGGACTCCGAAAGTTATATGATACTGCTTTACTCCATCATCGGTGTTGTAGAGCAGCAACCGATTCTCGAAGGAAGTGGTTTGGAAAGACCTCTTCTGTTAGGTTAAGTTAGGTTAGGTAAAAGTGGTTGGCATATGCCACACGTAGGCCGAGGTCGGCCCATTGTGATACCACATGGATCATATTACCCTGATCCGCTACCTGAGAACCAACCGGTGCTTCTGATGAAGCAATGGAGTTGAGCTATTTTCAAGTCTTGCAGCTTACTCAAATTTTCACAGAAGGGCGCGCCGAGGTAGATCCTCCTGCGATTCGCAAAAGAAGAGCAGGAGCAGAGGAGGTGGATGTCAATTACTCTTCCTCCTCATCCATGCAGCCGCGGCAGAAGTCATTGGAGGGTAGCCCTAGTCTGGCGGCGTATTTTCCAATGATGCAGTGACCTATGATGACACCCACTAAAGTGCCTAAGATTGCCACAAGGGCCCTGATTCGTCCTAAGTTTAGCTTAGGCCAGATTTGTTTAATGATAAAACCGATATTACATTCATTCCATTGGAGATTGGTAGCTTCTATGGTTCGAAGTTTTATCATGTGCTTTACCGTGCTTATTGGTGTTTTTAGGCATCCGAGGGTAGGAAGACTGAGTGTGATTGGCCCTAACTTTGCGAGTTCGTAGGCCCCGCAGTTTTCTGGAATACCCTATGCCCAGGAACCCACAGTATTTTAATGTTGGACTGTTCAGTCATCTCGTCTAGAGATAGGCGACAGTTAAGGGATCTTTTTGATTTGTGGGTTACCGCAGCCACTGTCCGTGCAAATGATAACATCCTTAGCGGATATTTCATTGATCCTGAGCCATGCAAGGGCCTTCGTTATCGCTGTTATTTCTGCTTGACACACACTGCAGTGATGTGGGAGTCTGAATGACAGGTTGAGGTTAAGTTCCCTGGAGAAGACTGCACGAGCCATGTGATGTGGGCCATTTTCCTATGCCCCTAATCCGTAGGGCCGCACAGGCAGCAATTTGTTTGCTGAAAAGGTCCAATGGTGGAAAATGTAGTAGAATAGGTAGGGCCTCCGTGGGGGTTGATCTGATCGCGCCGATTATATATAAGCTGGCCGATCTTTGTACTTTCCCCAAAAGGTTTCGATAGACTGCCTTGTCCAGAGCAGTCCACTAAACTACGGTGCCGTACAGGAGGAAGGGCCTTGCGACTGCTATATAGAACCAGTGCATAATGCTTGGTTGGAGACCCCACTTTTTATCCACCCCACTTTTTTCTTACAGCTGTAGAGGGCAATGGTTGCTTTCTTAACACGATCGAGATCGTTGGGCTTCCAATTCAGCCTCTTGTCACGGACTAGGCCTAGATATTTAGCCTGATCGTTGGTTATTAATTGGGTTTCACCCAGCCTCGGTAGGTTGAACGGCGGAATCTTATATTTATTTGTAAACAGTACTAGGTCGGTCTTCTCATGATTGATTCCAAGTCCCCAGTACTGCGTCCAGGTTTCTACTGTGTGTAATGCACCGTGTATTGGATCGCTTAGAGTGCCTGGGAATTTTCCTGTGATGGCAATAGCAATGTCATCTGCACAGGCGGTCACAGCGTACCCTTCCTGTTCTAGCAACAGTAGTAGTTCAATTACCACCACGTCCCAGAGGAGAGGAGAGAGTACTCCAACCTGTGGTGTACCTCTGCTGACATTCTAGTTGATATGTCTTACTATCGCGGTATACATTTAACCAGTGGATTACCTCAGGGTTAAGTCCCTAGGTTTTACCGTAAGTGCGTCGATAGGCCCAAAAGGCCTTGGTCGCTTTTGTGAGTTAATACTGGAGTTCTAGTTGAGTCTGCGATCGGGGTCAATACCTAGATACTTTACTGCTTCTGAAAATCCTATGTTTGTGCCATTTCGAAAGACGGAGCAGATCTGTACCATTCTCCTCTTCGTAAACGGGACTAAGATTGTCTAATTAATCGATAAACCCTTTCTGCCACACCAGTCAGAGATAAACCGAAGCGCGAGCTGCGTGCGCTCACAGGCAGCAGTTTCGCACTTGCCGGTAACAATAAATACTAGGTCATCAGCATATCCGATGACCTTGTGGCCACGAGCGGTTAGCTCGCAGGGTAGGTCGTCGATATCTATCGACCAGAGAAGGGGTGAAAGGACTCCGCCTTGTGGACACCCCTTAGACGCCGATACTGTCACCGAGACTTCTCCGGATATAGCCGATATAATACGGCTACTTAGCACGCTCTAATCCAGTGATTAGTGGGATGGTCTACAACCCTGCAGGATAGTGCAGTGGTGATCGAGACATAGCCAGTACTGCCAAAACCAGATTGTGATCTCCTTGCGTGTGAAACTATTTTCAGCACGCCCTACTACGTGATGTAGCGCACTTTCAGTAGATCGTTCCTTGCGATATGCATACTGATGGGGATGCAGTGGTATCTGTTTGTCCAGGATACCTCTAATATGGAGCTCTATCAGTTTTTCCATTGTTCTTAGTAGGAACGGTGGTAAGCTGATAGGGCGATAGAAATTAGGTTGTTCACTTGGCTCTCCAATCTTGGGGATGAAGACAAGGTTGACTTGTCTCCAGGTTTGGGGAATCTAGCCCAGGTGAGAACAAGACCTAAAAAGAACTATCAGAGGTGATAAAATAGTGCCCAGGCCTCCCTGCAAGATAACAGGAAAGACACCATATTTGCCTGGGGCCTTATAGGGCTTAAATTAGCCAATTGCCCATTTAACCATATCGGGGCTAAAAAGTCTGCCAGAAAGGCTATTTGCTCTTGTGTGCTGTTTATGGAGTCGGGCCGCAGTTGGCAGCGAGTCTATGTTCTCGCAATGTATTTTCCAATACATTCTCTTGGATTTCCTCAGTTCGAAGTTATTATTCGTTAGAGCAGATCTATACTTAGTTTAACTGTTACTTCGTTTGGCTCACTTGATCTTATCTGTTTCCTTAGAGATTCAAGCTGTGCATTCCACCAGGGTACACACCGCTTGTGGGTACTTGTCCTGGGTATACAGCTGTTTCTAAACGATGAGATGAGTGCTACATTGAGCTGATAAGCCGCTTCTTCTATGTTATCTATTGATGCAGTCGACTTAAGAAGCATATCTTCCTTAGCGGCAAGTTGAGCTTGGAAAAGAGCCAAATTTGTTTGTTTGGGCTGATATCCAGGCTCAGCTTACTTAATCTTATTAGAGATGTTGAATCTGATATGATGGTGATCAGATAGTGAGGCCTCAATGGAGACGTGCCAGTCACCAATTATGTTTAGGATAAACGGGTAGAGATAGTGAGGTCAAGCACCTCTTCTCCAACCGCATTTATGAAGGTGGGTTTTTTGCCTCTACCGGCAACGGTGAGACTATTACTAACTTACTTCCTTAGGTGGCGCTACAGTCCGATGTGAACCTGGGCATTAACCAACAAACTTCTCCTGCTGGCACGGTCTTTTGAAAGCTGTTTCCAGAGACGCACTTCCAGTTGGCTAAGGTCCCCTTCCACCTGTGTGCGCCACCTTAGATTCGGTCGTCCTCTGCTGCGTCGTCCCTCGGGGTTGAACTCGAAGATTCTTTGGGCTGGATCTGTGTTTTCCATTCTCTCTACATGGCCTGGCCATCTTAGACGTTGGATCCGCAGTCGTCGTACCAGGCCGATGTCGCTGTATAGCCCATATAGTTCGTCGTTGTATCTTCTCCTCCATTCCCCGTTTATACAAACGGGACCATAGATTAAACGCAGAATTTTCCTCTCGAAACGACCATGTGCCTCTTCGTCAGCTTTCGTTAAAGCCCAGGCCTCTGCGCCATAGAGGAGGACCGGGATGATTAAGGTTTTTTACAGCGCAACGTTGGTCTTTGGAGAGACTTTTTCTACTTCTCAATTGCCTCTTGAGCACAGAGAAGCAATGGTTGGCAAGAGTAATTCTGCGTATGATCTCAGCGCTGGTGTTGTTGTCGCTGGTCGCTAGTGAGCCAAAATAGACGAAGTCCTTGACCACTTCGAATATGAAGCTGCCAATTGTGACATTCGGACCGAGACGTCGGTGTTGCGCGTATTTTTGGGGTGGACGGCATATACTTCGTTTAGCCCTAGTTAACCGAGAGACCCATTATAGCCGCTTCTGCCTAAATGCTTTGGAACGCTTCATTAACGTACCGCTGTGTTCGTCCAATTACGTTAATGTCATCCATGTACGCAAGCAGTTGCGCAGACTTGAAATAGATCGTACCTCTTGTGTTGGCCAGTGAGTCTCGTATTAAGAAATTACAGGACAATGCGTCACCTTGTCTAAATCCTTTTTTAACATCAAAAGTCTCGGTTAATTCGTTACTGACCTTAATGGAGCAGCGGGAGTTCTTCATTGTCATTGTGCCCAATCTGACGAGTTTGGCAGGGATGTCGAAACTAAACATGGCGCTGTATAGCTCGTCTCCTCGTCTCTATGCACACTGTCATACGCGGCCTTGAAATCGACGAAAAGGTGGTGAGTGTCGATTTGGTATTCTTGGGTCTTCTCCAAGATTTGCCGCAGTGTGAATATCTGGTCTATTGTGAACTTACCTGGCCCGAAACCACACTGATAAGAACCTATCAGATTATCCACAAAGGGTTTCAGGCGTTCACACAGTACGACAGAGAAGATCTTGTATTCGATGTTAAGGAGACCTATTCCCCTGTAGTTGGCGTGGTTATCGGGGTCTACTTTTTTGTGGACTGGACAAACGATGGTGATATTCCATTCATTAGGCATACTCTCCTCCGACCATATTTGACAGATGAGCCGATGCATGCGCCCTACCGTCTGCGTCCGCGGTTTTATTGCTCTTGAGCCTTGAAGTTACTAGATTAATTTCATATAGGACGGATGGACGAAATTCTCTCGCATCTTCGTCCAGATGATCATTCTGCCTGACAGCGGTATTAAATCTTTCATCGCCGTTAAATAGTCTACAGAAGTGTTCTTTCCATATTCTCAGCATCGACTGTGACTCTACTACTAGCTGTCCGTCTTCATCCCTACAGGCTTCTGCTCTGGCTTTATAGCCCTGGCATGTTAGTTTTACTTTTTCGTAAGACTTGCGAGCATTATTCCTGTGATAGCATCTCTCAATCTCACGCTTTTCATGCTGTCTTTTTTCCTTCCTTAAAAGCGTGTGTTCCTCTCTCCGTTTCTGCTCGTAGTGTTCACCAGTGGCTCTCGTTCGTCTATGTAGCATGGCCTTGTAGGCGTTTGGCTTTGCTACATGCAACCCATTGTTCATCAAACGAGGGACTTCTAGCGGACGGTGGCTTGAAACGCAACACATCAGAGGCAGCGTCTCTGATGGCACGCTGGCAATGCTCCCACTGTTGTTCTGTGGGTTGTTCCGGTGTCATTGGAGTTTTCGAGAGGTTGAGGAAAACTCGATCGGCAAAGGTCCTAGCGGTCTCCTGCGATTGTAGCTTTTCGATGTCAAACTTTCGTTGCCCAGCTCGACTTCGTGGCGTCCTTGATATCTTCATTCGTACCTTGGCTATAGCAAGGTACTGATCCGAGTCGATTTTGTCTCCTCGGAAGGTTTGTACATCTAAGATGCCGGAGGAGTGTCAGGCGTCGATGGCAACGTGATCAATCTGATTGGTGGTAGACTGATCAGGTGATTGCTAGGTTCTTTTGTGAATACTAAGATGCGGGAATCGTGTGCTAGCCAGAAGGAGATTGCGCCCCTCTAGGAAGTTGAGTAGCCGATGTCCGTTTGCGGACGTGGTGTCGTGCACGCTATATTTTCCCGTGATCGACTCATACATGTCCTCTTTGCCTAGTTTTGCATTAGAGTCTCCTAGAACTATTTTTGAAATATAGCTGGGACATTGGGCATTGGTTCTGTCTAGGAGATCGTAGAATTCTTCTTTGAGTCGATCGTCCTTTTCTTCGGTTGGGGCGTGAGCGCATATCAAGCTATTGTGTCCAAATTTAGCTTTGATGCGGATTGTTATGAGGCGTTCGCTTAGATCCCGAAACCTTAAGATTTTTTGTCGGCGCTGTTTGTTCTCCTTGTAGCAGTTCCCGTAGCAGATGTCGCAGTTTGCCATCCGTCTTTTGCCTGGTCCATCCCATCGCACTTCTTGGAGTGCGGTTATATCTGCTTTGTAGCAGCTGAGGGTTTGCTCCAATTGATCGCCTGCACCCGGTCTGTTAAGGGACCTCACATTCCAGGTGCAGACACTCAAGTCCTTTAGTCCCTTAGTCGTATCCGAGGCTTGTGGTTGTTTCGGAACAAGTATTTTTTTTCTGTGATAAGGAAGGTTCCAGGTTCGTCTTTCCCCAGGAACACGGGGTTGAGCCGCTGCACATATTGGTTCACTACCTGGCGGGTGAGAGGGGGAGGCCACGCTGAGGCTGTGTGTTAACTTGGATTGAGCAGGGACAGAGATCGAAACTGGCGTTTGCCATGTTAAACGCGATCAACTCCTTTGCTTTGTTCGCTCGCTCCCTCCCGCCCGGTGAGACTATTATTAATCAGAAATTCAAAAAGTAACTCATCTCGTTTATTGGTATTACTGCTGCCTCATTCCATGTGGCGCGCATTGGCATTGCATCCGATGAATAGATGGTGATTGTGCTGGCTGCATAGTACCTTACCAGGTCCTATACCTCGGTAGGCGGGATCTGATGACCGTCTCCAGAAAGGCGCACACGATCTCCCTTAGTTCTCCATCAGTGAAGACCTCCACGATGACGGCTGCCAGGTCCCCTGTTATAAACTCTGGATTGGGGAGAAAATTTAAGTTAGTACCGATCACAGATGCGGCCCTATTAGCTTACGCGACCTTTTTTGGAGCTTCTAGTTAGCCTTATGATAAACTCAGATAACTACTGGCTGGGGATCTACTTATTTTTAACGAGTGTGCAAACCAAGTTAGAGGACTGGAAAACATAAGAAGAGCTGAAACATGACATATGTTGCTTACCAGCCCCGGGAGTGGTTGATGAGTGCAGGGTGTGGTTTAGTACATAGACGCATCGAGTATTCTGATTTGCGACTCGTACATGGCAGTGGGCTAACAGGCATCTCTTGAGGACTATACATCTAGTCGCAAAGCGCCACAAAACCCACTTCCTGTAGTTTTAATAACTAACATTGCTTCATACAGTCCATAGTGGACCGAATCCCCATACGCGCAGCTACGTCGCCACACCCGGACGCGCGGCAATAAAACCACAATATACAAATGACCGTAATTGGGACACTAAATAAAATAATTAAAAAGAGATTCTACCAGTTCTCTTGTTATCGAAATGACGCACATCATTAGCGATAGCATTCTCCCAGTCAAAGTCATATACTCGCACAACGGCTGCCCCATCACATGGATGCAGATCCGCTGATACACTACAATGAACGACCGTGCTGAGGGCACTCAGGCACAAGCCCGTAACAAACAAGTTTAAGCGTTGGAATTGATGAGCGATATCTTTACGATACAATTAAAGATGGTGTCTTTGCGGAACGTCATGGCTTAAGCCCGGATTGCCGGATGTCTAATGAAGTTGTAAAATCGTAATAAAAGTAGCAGCGGATGGAAGTGATAGTGCCATGGGTGTAAACGATGCAATCGTTTAATCCTTTAATGGGTCTCGAGTGGACTTGTGTCACCTCTCACTGGATCCTGTAACGAATGGAATAACATCTCATTTTCGAGCAACTAACTGACTCAGACGAAATAATTAATTTTCGTTAATGAAACTTCAAGTCGGATCAGTTGCTTGCGTCATAAGCACTTGTAGCCAAATTAACTCATCACCAAAAGTGGCCACTGATGCAGCGAAACGTATACAGGCACCAAGCACTTCTCGCCCCTTGCTGGCGAGCTGGACAGATGATGTACCTTAGATAACTTGACATTAGCAAGCAATTTAAATGCAAATGAATCGTTACATTGTGATTGATGGCGTCATTTGATAAAGTTAAGCAGGCATGCTAGCGTCTGTAGCCCAAGTCAATGTACTGGCACCTCATTGCCTCGAGGCGGCAGGAACCGAACAGCAAAAGTCGTTAAGGCAATTACCACATCTTAAACACACACAACATGCTTCAGCCGTCGCCATGCATACCTTGCATACCGTCCCCGTACTTGGACCTGGGACGTGGCATCATCATACACCGAGCCACAACGCACACGACCCTTTCTGATGGGCCGTGGCGGCGGCGGCGGCGTGGCGGCCACTGAGCTAATACCGATAGAAATAATTACTTGTCAGGTCCGGCATAAACGGACGCCTCCAAGTGAAGCTGTAGCTAATTTTCACTCACCGCATGAAGCATCAGCCAACGAAACAGGACAACTGCACTCTGCTCTGACGACCGAAATTGATTCGTTACAGAAAACAAATTTGAATCTGTCCAAACGACCTATCATAATAAAATTAACAAAATCCATCAAATCATAATGATACTAAGCAGCACCGAAGGAGTTTTGCCTGCGCGTCCAAGCGCAAATGCGATCGTGCGTCCATGCGGCCATCCATCCGCGTCCAACCATTGCCGGATAATTAATGGCCGGACAATAAATTCTGGAAACAAAACTAACGAATCATCAGGAGTCACCCTTCGCTCGCTGATCACTCTGTTACTTGTAAGTAAACTGGCCGTGATGGTGACGGTGACGGCTCCACTCACCTTATTTGGTTGTGGCAACTTCATATCTGACGATGCCTCAGTTGCTTCTGCAGCTTTTCATGACCATGATGATGATGATGATGATGGAACTGCTGAGCATGATTAAAGTGTTTTCGGTTTCATTAATTTCAATGAGCCAGTGCGTAGTCCCGGAAATTGTTCAGCAACTCCAGAACGAGGTAACTACTTGCTACCAATAATGACAGTCTTATACCCGCGCCCTTACCGCGTTTTGATGGCTAGAGCGTTAGTGTCTTTATGCAATTCACATCTCTCTGCACATAAAGTCGGATTCTAAAAATACCCGAACTCTCCGCGCCGACTGATTGGGCATACGGATTGAGATCGGTTACGACCGGGCTGCTTATGCCAAACATGTCCGATCTGATACGGTGTATTTTCGAGCGATTATTCTCCTGAATTCGTTGAAATTATTAGCGATGTGACGATGTGATAAGAGAATGACTGCCCAATGACTCTTGTGTCCTCAATAGTACTATGGATTCGTGTACTGTAGCTAGGCAACAATGGAGAAGTGACAACAATGGTAATTGTACGCACGTACGACTATAATAGCGCTGGAGGTGCTTGCACGGGTACACAACATATCATCAGCTGTCAACGGATCAGTGATCAGTGGGCTGTGAGTGACAGTGGCTGGATGGTGGACGGTGATGGTCAATCAGTAGTCATATCCTTTTCAAGGGCGCGTTTTGGAAGCGATTCTTCTTCGAGGCTTGTCTGGATGGATTTTCAGATGGTTCCAATCCATCCGCCGCCGTTGCTTATGCCATCGCAGATTTATGATGGACTATTGATATTTTGCAGTTTGACGATGAGTCATGTCGTGCGCTGTTTTCATTCCGTACGGACGCGCCTTTCGAGTGTGACAAACGTCTCGCGAATGTCATGTGTAAGGGAGCGAGACATTCGTCTTCTTCACTCTCGATCATAACTCCACTTTTAACGTGGTCGGTTTAAGTGACTATTCTTCTTAACACCGACTTTAGATGTGATGGCTGAGCGATTGGAATTCGATAAACCTACTCCTCTTTTTTACGGCGTAGAAAGAGATTGCGATCATTGAGACTAACAAAATCTTTATCTAAACATCGGCATGGGCGTTCAAATTATAAGTTAAGGTAAACTCCTCTTAGTAGGTTAGGTTAGGTAAGTGGGTATCCTACTGACGAAAAGTCCAGGCTCACCTTGCCTACGTGGAGTCCATTGATTTTTAACCCGTTGAGACCTAGACATTTTCCATTGAGCTGAACGATCCAGACGAGGATAAGTATCCTAGTATTCTGTTCAGCCCAATGTTACTTACCTCCTCTAGTCCCGAAAGGAAGTGTCTTCCTAGGGATACCTTCCTTTTTTTGGGCTAGCGCCGGGCATTCGCACAGCAGGGGACGAACGGATTCAATTTCATCTTCGTCCCTGCAGCTTCTGCAGAAGTCATTGTAGGGCGATATCTCTTCCAGCCTCTCTTTGACGAGTTTGGATCTTATCCATGCTGCCTGCATAGCTTTAATGGCTGCCTGGCTGTCAACATAGATATTGATCCTTTCTCATGAGAGATTCTCTCTGCTAACCAGGTCGCCTGCTCGATTGCGAAGACCTCAGCTTGGAAAACACTGCATCCATCATCAAATCTATAGGAGCGGTGTATATTCCGAGACTCAAAATAGACTCCCCCGCCTGTACCGCCATCCATTTTGGATCCGCCGGTGTAGATTGCCAGTTCATTTTCCGTGCGTACCATATTACCGGTCCATTCCTCCCTGGATGGAATTTTAATAGAGAATCTCCTCTCACAGGAAAGAAGTCGAGTGACATAGCCCGTTTCGGTTCTGAATCTCAAGATGGCCCATCGTTCCAAGACTGATGCGTAGCCGTGAAGACTCTTTGTCCAGAGGCCGGTTTCTGGTAGCTTTAGCGCAGTTCTGGCTACGACGCCCTCGCAGTATATGTCCAAGGGTGGGAGGTTCAGGAGACGCCGTTGGTGTGGACTTCATAAATCCCGTCACCGCCAGACAGCCTACCCTTTGAACCTTTGACCCACTTTGAAGATGACATTTCTTCTCAAGCGCCTTCTACCAGACAACCAAACCATAGACTAGAATAGGTCTTAACACCGCAGTGTATAGCCAATGAACCAACTTTGGTCTGAGGTCCGATGCCTTTCCAAAAGCTGATCTGCACGGATATGATTTGATTCTTTCGTCAATATTTTCTCTCTAGCTAAGCTTGGAGTCCAGGATTATGCCAAGATATTTGGCAGATTTTCCAGGGATCAGATTGATACAGATCTTTTCCTTGTGAAGAGTACTATCTCGGTTTTCGCCGGGCTTACTCCCAGGTCTCGCCCCTTGACCCAGTTATCAACTAACATCAGTGCGTAACTTAGTCTATCGCTGAGGACCTGTGGAAACTTTCCAGGAATTAAGATGGCAATATCGTCGGCGTAGGCCGTGACGTTAAAACTATCCGCCTCTAGAATCTTGACCATTCCATCGACCACAAGGAGCCACCTTGCGGTGTACCTTTATTTATCCTCACCCTTCCACTTGCCCTCCCCATCGCATCTCATCCCTTAAGTACATGTCTATTAATCGTTCCAGCGTTTTCATAAGGAAGGACAATGGACTAATAGGTCTAAAGTCCTTTGCAGTAGCATGGTTGACTTTACTCGACTTGGGTATGAAAACCACCCTTACTTCCCTCCACGCTAGACGAACGCAATGCATCCTGAGGCACCAGGAATAAATGCGCTTCAGCCACGGAAGAATGACTTCACATGGTTCATGCAACATAATCGGAAAAACACCCCTTGTAGGGATCAAATGTGTTGATTACCCACAGGATCGTTTTCTTAGTAACAATCTTATCGATTGTCTCATGTTCGATACGTTCCCTTGGCAGCGTGTCCGCCGAATTGAAAGTTCATGCATTTTCGCAGTCAGGGAAATGACATTTTAATAGGGAATCAAGCATGCTCTCGTTTGAGTCTGTCCAGCTACCATCAGATCTCCTTGTAGAGGGCAACTGTGTGGAAGCTTTGGCAAGGACCTTCCTCAGAAGAGCCGCCTCCATATATGATTCAGTAGAGCCACAGAAGCTTCTCCAAGAGTCCTTCTTGGCGAATCTAATTTCTTTCTTGAGCCGCTTAAGTCACTCCTCTTGGTAAGTTTGGTCATGAAGTCAATATCAAGGTATCCTCTTTCTAAGGCACTATAGGTAGAAGGACAAAAATGATCTCGACGAGAGTTCATTTCTTTGGCAACTTATGTGGGTAATACACTGTAAATGCTAGTGTGTTAAACAACACGCAGAAATGTGTTAGATGACACATATATGTAGATGGGTCCCTTGATACACCTTAAGATGTGTGCCACTTAACACGTTTGATCTTTGAAATTGACACACTTCTTCGTGGTAAAACTATAACAAATTCTATTGCGGGTCAGAAATAAAAACTCTAATGACACCTTAGGTGTGTTGCAGCGACACACTGGAAATTTCCTATCTATACGCAACCTTACCAGGAAGTAATTTGTGAGTCGGTGCCATGATGTAATGGTTAACAGTTTCAACCCAAAGATCCGAGTTTAGATCTCAAGGTACTTAGCCACCAAAAAACAATGTCACTCAACTACTCCCCTTTCCTATTTTACATTAGTCCTTCGAGCCGGACGGCGTGGTCATCATGATGTTGTTTCACAAAGAAAAGAAACAATAAGTTCAATCAAACGAAAAACAAAGATCAATGTTCCGAGCTTGATGAACCTCGAATTGCCTTCTTCATTTTTTTCGTTGGCTGCGAAAAATGTTCACAGGAACCTTGAGATTTGAATACGGGATCACTGGGTTGGAATTCCAGTGTGTTAACCCTTAAACCATGGGTCCGGGTCGCAAATTTGCTTTCTGGCAAGTTTGCATACAGTTGGGAATTTTCCTCTTGTGTGCCTTCATAATAACACACTTTAAACTAAAAATGACTACAATGAAAACACACCTTCAGATGTGTTACAGTAACACATTTATCATTTGCAGTGTATGACTAATTTTAGAGATAATGACATTATAAAGTTATACAGATGTGGTGCGCGTTCCTAATGAACTCATTTCTAGTTTCATAGTAACTTTATGGGACTTCAGGTACATTACCGCTATCGTCTTCTTCCAGAAAAAAAAAACTGTTCGTTCAATTTGGCAGCAACAAGAGTATAACTGTGACTTCATTGGGAGTTCTCCGCGTTCAGCCTCGCAGCCAATTTTTTAAACTTCTTCTTCTTTTTATTCGTGACACTACAGACCGGTGTGGTCTTGGGTCTCAACCAACAAGTGACTCCAGCCAGCACGATCTCTTGCCAACAGTCTCCAGTCACGCACACCAAGTTGGTTAAGGTCCATCTGCACTTGTGTGGGGCATTTGCGTCGGGGCGTTCTCTGTTGTCCATACGCTCTATATGGCATAGCCATCTTAAGCGTTGTATCCGTATACGCTTAACCGGGCACTGCCGCCATACTCCACGTTCAGTTCGTGGTTGAATCTTCTCCTCCAGATGCCATCAACGCAGACAGGACCATATATAGCATGCAGAACTTTTCTTTCGAAAAGACCAAGAGTTTCCTCATCCGCTTTCTATAGCGTCCATGCCTCTGCACTATAAAGCATGACTGCGATAGTCAGGGTATTATTTAAGACCAGCGTGGTTTTTCGATCTCGGTACTGACGTAGTCCGCATTAGTTACCGTGGATCCGAGGTAAACGAAGTCCTTGTCTACCCCAAAGATGTTGTGCGTCCTTTCTTGATGACAGTATATACTTCATATTGGCCTCATTTACCGTCAGACGCATTTTAGCCACCTCCGCTTCAATGCCGGCAAACGCCTCATGGATGGCCCGCTACGTTTGGTCAATCACGTCAATATCGTCCTTTCGAATGCATCCTCGCGGAAAATTCTGCGAGACTGCACTTCAAAACCTAGTTGGGAGGATAGAATGCGCACTCAAAAGCAAAAAGTGTGCGCTGGGCATTTTCCTCGACATTGGGAGAGGTTTTGCTAACGCAACTTTTGACAGTATGTGCAACACTGCTCATATGTATCGGCTGTCGTCCGAATACCGTAATCAACCAGCGTCGGGTGCGGTTAGTACTTAGATGGTGGACCGCTTGGGAGCACCGCGCGTTGTTCATTTTTCATCAATGTTTTCTAATTAACTAACATTGACTCGGACCACTATCTTGTAGTAGCCAAGATGCGCTTACAGATATCACGAACGCAACGGAGTAGAGTAAGAATACAAAGTTATGACGTCGGAAAGCTACTATCGCCAGACACCGCTCGTGCTTTTACCGATCGCGTCTCCCTTAAGCTCTCCTGAACCCTCCACACTATCAATAGATCAGCAGTGGAGCCTTTGCAAACGAGCCCTGAAAAGCTCTGCATCCGAAGTTTTGGGTTTCAAGCCTCCACCACGAAGAAACACCTGGTTCGATGACGAGTGCAAGAGGATTCATACAGCGAAACAGGATGCATATAAGGCCTCGCTGCATAAAAGAACAAGAGCAGCTCGTGAGCTCTACGAGTTAAAAAGAAGGGGGGAGCTTAAGCTTCTTAGAAGAAAGAAGAAAGAGCACGAGAAGCGCGCGATAGAGGACTTGGAGAGGTGTTACTGCAGGCGTTCGAAAGTTTAATCAACAGATAAAGCGAACATGCCAAGGTTATAAAGCCAGAACGGAAGCCTGCAGGGATGAAAACGGACACCTAGTAGTAGAACCGCAGTCGATGCTGAGAATATGGAAAAACCACTTTTGCAGACTGTATAACGGCGATGTTAGTCAATATACCGCTGTCAGGCAGAATGATCCATTTCTAATCGACGGAGACCGCAGAGTATTCTGTCCCCATGACCTCGATGAAGTTGAGATTGCCATATCGAAGCTCAAGTCGAATAAAGCTGCTGGCGCAGATGGACTGTCTGCTGAGCTCTTCAAGGCAGCTGGGGATGACCGGGTTGGGAGTATGCACCACCTCATCCGTAAGAGATGGTTAGAGGAAAGCATGCCCGAGGAATGGAGTCTCAACATCGTATGCCCGATCCACAAGAAAGAGACCCCTCTGATCGCGCCAACTATAGAGGAATAAGTCTCCTTAACATCGCCTACAAAAACTTCTCTGCCGTTTTGTGTGAACGCCTGAAGCCTTTTGTAAATAAGCTGATTGGTCGGATTCAGGCCAGGGAAGTCCACCATCGACCAAATCTTCACACTAGGGCAGATCCTGGAAAAAACCAATGAATTTCAAGTCGACACTCACCACCTATTTATCGACTTCAAAGCCGCATACGACAGCGTAATTAGTGACGAGCTATAAAACGCTATGTCTACCTTTGACATACCTGCTAAACTCGTCAGACTATGCAGGATGACTTTGGAGAATGCTCGCTGCTCCATCCGAATCGGTGATCACCTTACCGATAGTTTTGATTTCAAAAAAGGATTTAGGCAGGGCGTCGTGTGATTTCTTCAATATCATATTGGAAATGATTGTGCAAAAATCACTGGCCAATACAAGAGGCACAATCTATTTCAAATCCTCGCAACTCCTTGCATACGCCGACGATATTGACATAATAGGTAGATCACAGCGAGATGTCAATGAGGCGTTTGCGAGTATTGAGAGTATTGAGATGGAGGCGGCGAAAATTGGTTTGGCGGTAAACGAGGGCATTACTAAGTCATTACTTGGTCAGAACGTTGGTATTGGCAGATATAAGTTCGAGGTAGTTAAGGACTTCGTCTGCCTTGGCTCCGCAGTGACCTGGAACAACGACATCAGTTCCGAAATCTAACGCAGAATCACTCTTGCCAATCGCTGTTTGTTTGGCAATTGAGGCAATTGAGTAATAGAGCCCTCTCCCGAACGACAAAGTTGACTCTATATAAGACCCTTATCATCCCGGTCCTGTTGTACGGCGCAGAAGCATGGACACTATCAAAAGCGGATGAGGAGGCCCTTTGTCGGTTCGAGAGAAAGATTTTGCGCGTGATTTTTGGGCCTATAAACGCAGACGCGGGATGGAGGAGAAGATTCAACCACGAACTGTACGGGCTGTACAGCGACATGAGCCTAGTCAGGCGTCTACGGATTCAGCGCCTAAGATGGCTGGGCCATGTTGAGCGAATGGACACCACAGCTCCAGCCCGGAGAGTCTTTGAATCCAACCCCGAGGGACGAAGAAGCAGTGGACGGCCGCACTTAAGATGGCGCACACAGGTGGAAGGTGACCTCAGCCAACCGGGTGTGCGGCAATGGAAAAGGCTAGCGAAAGATCGTGCTAGATGGAGCGGCATGTTGGTTGAGACCCAGGTTCACCCGAACTGTAGCGCCCACTAAGAAGAAGAAGAAGAGTTTTCTAATGTTAATGTTATCACGCAAAATAATCGTCCGTAAACCGACTTTACAGACAACCAACTTTTTTTTTTTTTCTAGAGTTTTCCTCTAAAACCTCAAGAGACTACGTACATATCAGACCATGTAAGGGGAGTTTAGCTAAAGACCAATCAAAATTTGATTGTTAAGGCACACGACAAATGCGGGAAAATGCAGTCCACATGGAAAAGGTTAACATCACAGCCGAACAAGTCCCTCTAAGCATATGAATAGAGTGAACTCCCAATCTCATACTGTTGTGTTTCTACTCCCCTTCAAAAAAGAACTCAAGAAACCTCTCTATCATTTGCCAGTTGTTTCGACTTTCGGAACGCCCACTTAAGACAACATTTAAATTAGTAATTAAGATACACTGTGTACAAAACAATAGTACGTAATCGAAAATCAAACGAACGTTCACGGCACATCGCTTCGAACTAGATTGTACCTTCGATCCAGATGGTTAGCATCACTTGATTGAGTCCGAAATCCACGGTACCACAAGCACAAAATGATCTCAAGCGGCCACGCCGACGAAATTTTGATTACCAGTGATTGATTGATGCGGTTTCATGACTGATTGGTCAGTTGATCCGACGGACATGTTTATTACCATCCCAAGAAGTGTATTTACCAACGAAACAACAATCTCTGATCAATCTGTTTCTCCTCTCCCCCATGCCAGGTAAGTCGCGCCACCTCTGGACACAATAAGATTAATAGCACGACAATAGCTTGAATGGTCCATGGTGGAACGGTCAGTGTGGTAATTACACCATGAAATATTCATTGGAATTTGTTTGTTTTATATTAGCCTAATAGCCTCCGGGTGAACGTCGGCGACGGATCACGGCGAATGGAAATGAAAAACTGCTCATTAGATTGCCATTAACAAATTGGTTTGTAGGAATCAAGACTAAGCAAGTTCCGACCGCCTTTGATGTCCGACTAGGTGAGGGTGAGTCTGACCCTGAGTGATGGATAATCATGAGCTTTGAAACTTTTCAGCGTTTATTAATCACGACACGAGTTTTGAATTAGTAAAGACGTGTTACTAATGGACGATGAGTCGAGGAACTACTCCTAATGAGCACGGAGTCTATAGGCTAAAAACTAAGGCCGCACAAAGGCGTGCATTCACCGACACAACTCATTTGGCCCATTGATTAGGAGCAAGCAAACAGAAACAAACAATTCATTGTTGTTGTTTTCCGATAAAGATCAGCCATAAATCCAACAGCAGGCAGGCACCGATCGGGCAAAAACCAGCCCGGGAACTGATTACCCGCAATCAGAGATGGAGAAACAGTGCAGCATAACTTGTACCGAGAGGAAGGCGAAGAACCTCCCACTGGGCGGTGTTCTCAGTCGCGAACTGGCTACGAGTAAAATTTACAATTTCTCGCTTTAGCATTGGATCAGAACTGTGCGGCTATCATTGCCATTGCATATGATCATCATGCTGCCGAGCTGGCGAACCAATGCGACCAGATCTCAGCGACCGCCTTGCATTCCACTTAACGAAGTCGGTCCACATTCCTACGAGTTGGATGCTGCGAGCGAACATGTACACGAGTGGTCTTTTAGTCTTTTGCACAGCTTCACGCCGCCTCATCTATTAAGGTGCTATCCTTACCTACTATCCTGACTATCAGTATAGGGCGCAGCACTATCACACTATCGTGAAGCAACAGCAACAGCATAGCAATGGCTGATCTCGAACAACGATCGTGAACGATCAACGAGGACGACCAAGACGAAGACGCGACGTCGAGGATGATGATGATGACGATGACGATCGAGACTTGCAACGATCTCATGCTGAGCAATTTCTACGGGAAAGTGTGGTTGGGCGCACGCCCGATATCGATCTCACACGCTATTTCTGACGCCCCGGGAAATTGATCCTAAATTGACATGTAAATTTATTTAAGCGTCCGTTTTAGTCGCGTTTAGTATTCGTTCCTTTTTCTCTTTATGCTCATTCACTCCGTGGTACTAGTACAATGGTACAGTATCTATGAGCGCAGATACTTGTAGTGGAGTGCTTCTTGCATGGCGTTTAATTGCATCTGCCATTTGCTCAGTACTTGGTGTGAGTGTTGTGCCTTGCACAGGCGGCATAACATCGTTCTTCATAGTTTTACTGCAGCTGATCTTGAAAGTTATTAGCGACTTGTTGCGAACGCGGTTTAGGGAGTGTCCCTGTTGTTGCGGTTACATGTGGTAAATCAGGTAAAGGTGGCTGAGAGCGACTATGCACATTCTGACATTTAATGAAGAGAAATTTGAAAGCTGCACACATGGCCGATGTACGTATGTATTAATGCGTCTCACAGGATTGTGTGACTCTTTGGCTTTACTGTTGGAAGTTCCACTTAGCTAGTGCTCAGAGATATCGTACGACTGGTCTGGATGCCAAAGATAGATTACCGACGGCAAAACAGTGATGATAAAGGATGTCTTCTGTTAATATATTAACCACTTGACTCTACTGAATTGAATTGAATTGAAGGAATTGGGTTGTGTCACATTATGACACTCGTACCGCGACCATTAAGGTCTATTGTACACCCTTCCTTGGTCTGGGATTTAAGTGTTGTCCTCAGAAATTTGACAACATCTCTAGATGGGTTTTCTTGCATGTCCTTCCCTGTTATTGATGCTTTGTTTGTCATTCTGAATCTTTGTACGGCGAGACTTGGGCAGATAGTTAATTCCATAGTTTCTTTGGCATTGCTACATCGCCTACAAATGTCTCCTGAAACCTAATTTTTAAAGGTGGTAATTGCGTGTCCTGTTAGTGCTTCACAGCACTTTTAGATCAGCTTTGTTTAGTTTTTGAGCTTCTGTAGCCCTTTTTGGTTTGTTTTATGATCCATTTGTGTAGGTGCAATTTTGTATCCACATTGCTGAAACGATGAAGGGGGGAAGGCCCTGTGAAAGGTACTTGAGCACCTATCTTAGCTTAGCCTTCATGGTTTTCATGGCCTGGCACCCAAATCAGCTTAAGACTGTTATTTCCTGCCAGTTTATTCAGTGTTTTGTGGCATTCCCAGACAGCCTTAGTGTTGAAAGTGTAGCTCTTTAGTGCTCAGAGAACTTCAGATCACTTACTCAGGTCAGCTCCCAATCATTGTCCACCCCAGGTCCCCTTCTTACATACATACATTTGCAGTGGCCCACATGTTCCACTAAAGGTGTCGCGAGGACAATGTGCGCACGCGGCATCTCAAGGCCACTCGATTCTCCGCCATCGAGTCTAACTCATCAGGAGCTACATATGCCCAAGCGCACCCAGGCGAGTTTTTGGACTTGATCCACCACCTCGTCCTGGGTCTGCCAAGCGGTCGCCTACCTGATGTATTGCATTCAAGACACGCTTTGGATGTCGTGATGATGGGGACATTCGTCTCACGTGACCAAGCCATCGAAGCATATCCCTTTTCGTTCAGAGAAGCAGCGGCTCAACATCGAGTTAGACGCACCCCTAGCGAAGTCCAACGCCCACGGTGAAAGGTGTTGATTTACTACCGTTAAAGCCATGTCCCCACTAGAGTCTATTCGCTAACTTCACTATTGACTCTCTATTTGCTCTCTAAAGTTAAGACCGTTCCCATTGGAAACATGCCATAGACTTATGAATATCAAACCATAAACAATGGAGCACATGGTTACAATTTTGACTCAATTAATTTAGAATTATTTTCCAAAGTGAGCGAATAGGCTGTCTTTTCGAGAATAGAGAGCTCTCAAAAAGTATTGAGAGAAAAGACACCTAATAGAGGCCTAATAGCGACTAAAGCGTTTTCATTATAGCTCTCTATTCGAATAGTCAGCGAATAGACTTTAGTGGGGATATGGCTTACCCCGAACAAAACTGCTATAGTACATATGTGTATAGAGACTGAATGGCCCTCAACTCCTGCAGAATCGGGAAAACTCGAGCCTCTCAGGCGACCCGGCGGCGCATCCCCAGGTGGTGGATAGGGGAAGGCCACGTTATGTGGTAGGGGTCATCACACCCCCGCGGACCAAGAGCACTTACATTCCAAAGTCAAGGTGGTTTGGATTACGTGCCGAGGACTGAATGGTGCAGGGAAAACAAAAATGTGCATCGCTAACGTATGATCCCTATGTGATACCGGGCGCCCTCACATAGTAACTAGCCTTACATCTACATGGGAGCTATGTGGATGGTTGACCATAATTTCTCGCCATACTCGTGGGACCAACACATGAATAACAAAAACAAAAAAAAACAAAACACTAACAGAGTCGGAGGAAGAATATCTCCTCCGCTCACCAGTACACGAAATGGAGACAGAAGACACAGTACCATCTCCAAGTTCTGCAACCACACTTCTGTCCAACAAGACGGACTACTAAAACGCTCAGATACCTAAAGGTCCAAGCGCCGAGGTTGGTTAACGGTTAACGACGCCAAAAAGCGACGGCAGAAATACGATTATTTCACCGCGGCCCAAAAGCGACGAATCGCCGCTCCAATCCGGGACGGGAGGGAGCCCGAAGAGGCGAGACAAAAAGAAAGAGCAAGATATGCTCTCGTGCTTGCGGAAAGGGAAGCTCACAAAAACACCGATGCATCAAATCCCAAACGCAGCCGATCCAACGACAACTCCATTGTGGAGAATATCCGCAAGAAGAGTCGACCACACACAGAAGCACCTAGCAGCTCATGTGTTGGTAAAAGAAATGATCGCCTTGGGCGCGCTTGCGAAGGCAAAACAGAACCCACTAAGGGAAATAGTGGAGGTGCACGAGAGCGCACGGATGCACCCGAGCCATCCTACCTACCGAGCCATTGCTCGGTGCAAAGTCGCCATCATGCACTCGCAACACCCGCAAGAGACCCTAACAGACGAACAGATGAAATTAGTGAGGAAGAGCCTGTTAGTGGAAATGGACAAGGCAGATAAAGATTGTCCTGCACTTCGATTCGAGGCCACCTCAGCCAGAAATAGGTGGCTTTCCATCACCTGTCACCACATAGAAACAAAAAATTGGCTCATGTCGTCGATAGAGAAGATCAAGTGGAAATAATCCCACCTTTATGAATAGAATTAGAGAAGAGGTATTAGACCTCACCCTAACTACCCCGTTCATAGGCAACTCTATTCTAAACTGGCATGTCTCAACAGAAACATCGATGGCAGACCATCGACAGATCTGTTCTGGCATAAAAGCAGGAGATAGTATTACTACAACATATAGACAACCGAGAGCGACAGACTGGGGCACTTATAGCCTAGAAATCGCACAAACGATCGGAAACTGTCCAAACATCATCAGAGACATAGACAGCCTTGAACTCTGCTGTGACAGCCTCAATGCTACCATCCTATCTGCTTTTCACAACGCTTGCCCAGAGAAAGTTAAGTCAGGCAACCGTACCACTCCGTGGTGGAACAGCAATCTGGCCAAGCCAAGAGCACTGACCAGAAAACTGTCCAACAGAGCTAAACGGACTGGTGACTGGACGCAGTATCGTGCCTCACTCACCAACTACAACCGATAGATTAGAAGAGCCAAAAGAGACTCATGGAAAAAGTTCTGCAGCAGTCTCTCAGACATTCAGAGCAGCGCTCGCATCCACAGAGTTCTCGCTAAAGGATAGCAGATGGCACCTACGCGAAAAATGGTACGGAAGTACTCAAAATTCTGACCAGTACGCACTTCCCGGACTCCAACATCATTCCCTCCGATCTCTCTAACATACCTCCGCAGATCAGGGCAGCTAGACCAAACAGGGAGGATTGGAAGAGAGTACGAACGATATTTCACGAGGGAAGCATAAAATGGGCCATCAATTCTTTTGACCCATACAAATCCTCGGGGGAGGATGGCATCTTCCCAGCCCTTCTTCAGAAGGAGAGTGCGCAAATCAGCCCCATGCTCATTAACATCTTTAGAACCAGCTATGCATGGGGACACATACCAACAAGCTGGACAGAGGTAAAGGTTAAATTCATTCCCAAAGTAGGCCGTAGACCCACAGACCTGCTTAAGTCCTACAGACCAATAAACCTTACCTCTTTCTTCCTAAAAACAATGGAAAAAACCCTGGATAGGCATATCAGGCACGGTGCACTGAAAAGATCACCACTTCACAAAAACCAATATGCCTACCAGCCTGGGAAATCGACCACGCATGCTCTTCAGGAACTAACGGCCCGGATTAACAAATCCCTGAGCGACAAAGAAATTGCGATAGGTTGCTTTCTCGATATTGAGGGTGCTTTCGATAACACCGAATACACCCAAATAAAACGTTGCATCCTCAGCACAGGGGTGGACAGCACCACATGCAATTGGATCCAACATATGCTTAGCAACAGGAAATTAAACACCTCGCTAGGCAATGACAAAATCAGCGTAAACGCCGCGAAAGGATGCCCTCAAGGCGGGGTTCTCTCACCACTCCTGTGGTCCATCGTGGTTAACGAACTGATAAGCATACTCAGCAACAATGGCTTCTATGTCCAAGGCTACGCTGACGACATAGTGATCCTGATCAGCGGCAAATTCGAAGACACAGTCTCGGAACTCCTCCAACGGGCACTAAATCTTGTTCCAAACTGGTGCTTAAAGGTTGCACTAAATGTAAATCCTAGAAAAAGCACCATAGTCGCCTTCACCAAAAGAAGGAACAGGCACAAACTTACTAAGCCTACCCTCTTTGGTGAAGCGATAGAGTTCTCAACAGAAGTCAAATATCTAGGGATAACTCTAGACGAAAAGCTCACTTGGAACTCTCACTTTACAAAGACCATTGAGAAAGCCAGGTTCTCTTTATGCACCAGCAAAAGTTTCACTGGCAAAAACTGGGGCACAAACCCCAAGATGTCCCGCTGGCTATATACAGCAATCACCAGACCAATCCTTACATATGCCTCGCCCGTCTGGTGGCATAAAACAAAACAAGTATCAGTGCAAGCCAAGCTCAACAAATTGCAAAGACTAGCTTGCATCTGTATCACTGGGGCCATGAGAACAACCCCCACAGCAGCACTAGAAGTCATCACAGACCTGCCACCTCTTCATCTCCAACTGAAGAAAGAGGCAATGGTCTTCGCCCACAGGATGATCGTGGAGGATGACAACTGTCTCCCCAGATATAACTTCAGCCAAAACTACAAGGTCACATTCCCTAACCGACAAAACTGGGAACAGGATAGACCCTCCTTCAACCGTGGATCCAACGTGTGGTACACAGATGGCTCCAAAACGGACGAAGGCGTTGGGGCTGGAGTATACGGAGCAAATACAGGCACATGCATTTACGTCAGCATGGACAGACATAACTCCGTTTTTCAAGCAGAGATATTTGCTATAGAACTGTATACTTAACAAATACATTTACATTCTCTCTGACAGCAAGGCTGCACTTCAAGCCCTAAAGAGCTTTGAAATAACCTCCAAGCTGGGACTGCCTACAGCTACTTCACCAGCTGGCCAGTACAAACAGAGTTCATCTCAATTGGATACCTGGACACAGCGGCTATACAGGCAACGAAAAGGCGGACCTACTAGCAAGGAAAGGCTCTGCATCACCATTTATGATGCCACGGCCTTTCTGCGGCATACCCACTAGCACCACCAAATGCTGCATAAACAATTGGTTAAGGTACACGACGGATCACTACTGGTCACAAACGAAAGGTAGCAGACAAGCCAAGCTGTTCCT
Source organism: Eumerus sabulonum (assembly GCA_951905685.1). Taxonomy (NCBI): domain Eukaryota; kingdom Metazoa; phylum Arthropoda; class Insecta; order Diptera; family Syrphidae; genus Eumerus; species Eumerus sabulonum. The sequence continues at coordinate 239,153,766 of OX645060.1, forward strand.
CCCAACTACATCCCTCAAAAGAACGAAACAACTTCTCATGCTTACGAGGAGTCAGATTCGTTTAATCACAGGTTTCCTTACTGGACACTGCCCAGTTAATAAACACCTCAAATGGGCATCATACAAGATGACACTTGCCGTATGTGTAATGAAGACGAAGAAACAGTAGAGCACATACCATGCCACTGTAACTGCCTGGTCAGTACACGTCATCGTCACGTAGGCAAGTATTATATTGAAGCAGAAGAAATCGCTGCTAGCTCACTCAAAAGCTTACTAAGTTTTATCACGAACTCAGGTTTTCTGAGTGAACTGTAAGTGGGGGACATCACAATAGGCCCAATCGTGGCCGCAGTGATCAGGCGACTCTGTCCCACCCCCTAAGCCCTATCTATCTATCTATCTACCTGGTCCATCCCATCGCACTACACGGAGTACGGTAATGTCTGCTTTATAGCAACTCAGGGCCTTTTCTAACTGTATGGCCGCACCCAGTCTATTAAGGGGCCTATTATTCCCGGTGCAGAGCTTTTATACGTTTGCGGGGGTCGTCAACAAGTAGTCCGTCCGTTAGGTCCGAGGGTTGTGGTTGTCTCTGTGTTTGTGGTTTTTTTACTGTTACGCCCTACTAGGCCATAGCCCAACTGACTAAACCTGTTTTTTTTGGCGCAGGAAACTCGTCATTAGCCATTCCTCGTCTGTAATTTCCAGAGGAAATCTTCCGATGGTACCACGATGAGGTGGGGATGGGACTTACTAACAGTGTCGCATGGTATTCGTCTGCCGTGGCTCTTCTAGCTTTTTAGCAGACCAGGATCCGTCAGATAAATGCTGCCCCTAAGAGGCCTTTGTCACTCTATCAGTCCTTTACCATCCTTTGCTATCTTCGAGGCTTAGGGGGTTGATTTAATTTGCGAGTGTCCGCTTTGATGCACTTGTCGATTTCCATGCAGTGTGACAGTCCTTGTTGTTTCTGGTAGGGGCTTTCAAACTTTTGTAATTAGCATTTGACACAGTCACGCCGAGATTACGTTGTTGCTGCACAATTGACTACAACTTTAGGACATAAGCCATTGTTCTTTCTTCCCTTCTTTGATCTATCTTCTATCCTGTGTGACGGAAGGTAGGTAGGTAGGTAGGACCGTAGCCTTCCAAAAAAAAAAAAAATAATGAGAAGAACACACATAGGCCTGCGAGGCCCGTTGTGCAACTACGAGGGGGCTTAGCCCCCCTATTCGTGGAACCATTTTGCGCTTCTTTAGAAATTAAGAAGATCAGATATCCCTACTTGCTGAACTTCGGTCAGATCGTTAAGGAAGTAAGATCCTAGGTATCGTTTCTTGATTGTGCAGAATGCCGGGCAGGCGCAGAGAAGGTGATGAATGGATTCGACCTCCTCCTCGTATAGACAGCTCCTGCAAAAATCATTCGGAGTTATACTGCCAATAAGGCAGTGTCCAGTGATGACACCGATGACTTTGTGGATGTCAGTTATTCTTAGGGAGATAATACTCCTAGTCCGTTGACTGTTGAGCCAGGGACAGATTTGCCTGGTGATGAGGCAGGTATGTCTATGGGTCTATCTCCGGTTCGTCTCGGCCCTGGCGAGATTTGTAAGATTGTGTTTAATGGTTGCAAAGGGTATACCCCCACAAGCCACGATTGATTGTAGCATCGTTCCTTGTTTGGCGAGTGTGTCGGCTCTTTCATTTCCTGGAATGTCGCTGTGTCCCGGTACCCAAATGAGTTGTGTGTGGTGGGGTGGCTGTGGTGCAGTGGTTAACATCATCAACCGCCGAGAGGAAGGTCTATAGTTCAAATTCGCTTCGTAGCCAAGAAAAAGTAATTCCTGTACGGACAAAAAGTATGCAATGCAGTTGTGAATGGAAAGTGACCAGGTGTACTGCTGCAGGCATAACACTCACAGCATATGGTCAACTGAAATTCATCCTTTGCGTATGCCATACTAAAGTGCTCGAACGAGTTACTACGGAATATAACCAACCCGGAATTGGTCGGCTCTCGTCCTATCCAGGACAACCACCCCTGAGAGTAGTGAACGAACATCAACGACCCAAACCACATCATAAGAGAATATAAGCACTTTTGGACCTGCCCGAGTCCCTAAAAAAAAAAAAAAAAAAGTTGAACTGTTCGGCCATCTCGTTGAGCGACAGGCGACAGTCAAGACTGGTTTTTGATGTGTACACTCCAACGACTTCAAGGCTGCTTGACTGTCCGTGGGAATGCGGATATCCGTGGCGGATATTACGTTCCACTTCAGCGAAGACAAAGCCTCTTTTATTGCCAACAGTTCCGCCTGGAAAACGCTACAGTGATTTGGTAGTTTTAGAGCTTTGTTCAGCTTAAGTTGTTTGCAGAATACTCTACTACCCACCCCGTCTTTGGTTTTAGACCCGTCAGTGTAGAAGTCTACGACGTTTCTGCGGGGTTGAGTCTGGCGAGTCCAGTTTGGTCTGTCCGGGTAGATCGTTGTAAAGTTTTTTTCCAAGACTGTGGTGGGTTCTGTGAAGTCTAGGTTTTCTGCCATAGTTGACCTGTTATTCAGGATGGAGGAGTGGCCAGTGACATAGCTCGTACAGTTCGAGTTGGCTTTAAGTCTAATGGCCGTTTGTGTGGCAATTTGCTTGCCGAAAATATTGAGTGGTGTAAGGTCGAGTATCATGTTAAGCGCAGCCATTGGGGTGGACCTGAGGGCCCCAGTACGACTACATTCCAGAGAAGAGGTGAGAGGACTCCTCCTTGCGTGGTTCCCATGGTAACCACTCTGATGGTTACTTGGCTTCCCCATTTGGACTGAATCCTGTGCGGTAATAATAGCTCGCTGATCAGTTCTGTCAGAGTCCTCTCCACCTTTAGTATTTTTAGCCCTTCTATTATTGCTTTGGGAGTGACATTGTGGAAAGCCCCCTGTTAGAGTATATTCTTTGAGATGGATTGATCTTTCGATTTTCCTCACCAGTGTGTGTAAGGCTGTTTCGACAGATCTACCCTTACAGTAGGCATGCCGTGCCTTAGAAATTAGGGACGGATCCAAATTGTGGCGTATGTGTAAGTCTATCAGCCTTTCCAAAGTTTCTAGTACAACGGATGATAGACAGATAGGCCTTAGATCGTTGGGAGAAGTGTGGGAGTTTTGCCGGCCTTGGGGATGAAACGTACCCTTGCGCACTTCCACTTTTCTGGAATGTGACTCCAAGCCAGGCATCCTTTAAAGATTATCTCTAGCCATGGTATGGTCCATTCCATAGTTTGTGTGAGTTTGATAGGGTAAATTTCATCCGGACCTGGCGATTTGTAGGGCTTGAAGCTTTTTAACGCCCATATGATTTTCTCTCTAGAGATAATGTGGTCGCACTTCTCCTCCATCGCGGAGGAGGAGTGAGTTCCTCGCGAGTGTACTGAGTCTTGCGGTTCATAGCAGCCCGGGAAGTGCGTATTGAGGAGAAGACTTAGAGTTTCTTCCTCAGACGTTGTCCAAACTCCGTTTGCTGTGAGGCAGCTCGGAGATTGTGGATCTTTCGAGAGTATTTTTCTCAATCTGTAGGCGTCCGAAATTTTCTCCTTACTGTTGCAGAGGAGTTTCCAAGACAGCCTTTGTTCTTTCCTCAGGGTTTGTTTGTACACTCTGAGTGAATCTTTATATATACAGCTGTTGACCCGTGCGTTGCCCAATGTAATTGTTAGAATATCGACCATTTTGTCTATATCTTACGTGGACCGCGGGGTATCAGGGGTCCTCTTTACTATAGAGTTGCCAATGAAGGCTTTATATCGCTTCCAATCGATTCTTCTTGGGTTACAGGATGAGTCAATTGGGGTTGGGACCGTGAGAGCTAGGTTGAAAACCAGATATCGATGATCCGAGAAAGAGTTTTCCTCAGAAACCTTCCATTCTCTTATTCTATTAGCGAGAGAGGGGGATGCTAGAGTTAAGTCTAGTACCTCCCTTCGATTTTTGGTAATAAATGTGGGTGTATGACCCTTGTTACAAATGTTAAGGTTAGAGGCTAGAATGAATTCAATAAGCCACTCACCTCTTTCGTTTATATCGCTGCTGCCCCAAATCGTGTGATGCGCATTCGCATCCGCACCGATGAGTCTTTTAATCTCGTCCGAATGGAAATGGGCAAGAAGACCATGTACGTGGAGGCTGTCTGTAGCTTATCCCCTGGTGATTCTATGGCAAACACTGTGGTGTCAGGGCAGCTGTAATTTGGGAGAAGGTAAGCGCTTAGGGTAGGCTTACCTTCTTTTTGTGGTATGAATAAGTTGTAGGCTGGGGTTCTTAATCCACGAACCTTGTGTTCATGTACCCAAGGTTCTTGGATTAAGGCTATGTCTTCTTCTCCTTTAGCCAGTCTGAGAAGAAGATTCGCGGTTGCCGCTTTCGAGTGATGGAGGTTAATCTGGCTGTTATCAATTCAATTAACCTCCACCACGGTGGTGTTGAGGTCTTCCAGATCGTCTTCCATCGGCAAGCTAGTGGAATAGTCTTCGCTTCCGGAGTCGAGCAATGACTCCTGGTCTTTATTCACCAGGGATGTTGCTGGGGTTTCAGCTTCAACCGTCGCAGGGCCCTTGCTCACCGAGGGGATTGGGGGTTCCTGCTCCTTCGAGCTTTCGTGTTCGACCTCGGTTCGGTGTGACGGAAACTCCTCAATAACCGCCAACATGATCCACTGATGTTTTCTAAGCGTAGGTCAACTCAGACATTCAGATATTCACCCTATAATTGCTGGTGTTCCCCGAGGTTCCGTATTGTCTCCGAAACTCTTTCTAAATTCTATACATTTTTCCTGCAACATCCGTCACGCTGGGAATGACGGTGACAACAGAATCTTCTCATTGGGATACCATAGACATTCCAGTGCGAGTTTAGCACCAACTGTATCTACTACTACCATATCTACTGTAAGCATTGTTCTGAACTATCTAAATTCTTTGCGTTGATATATGACCTGTGGACATGTTCGTTGATTTAACAAAATCCATAAGACAAGGCAATATACAGATAAATAGCTCTCGTGACCGAGCGCCACTTTCATTGTGTCCATAGAGATCTTCAATCAACTTCCCAACGCAAACGAGCGGTTCCCTGTCAGTCGCTATTATGCTATTGAATTTCATTAATTAGACATCCATCTTAACCAGCATAGAATGGCCGAACGGATGAATGTTGAATGAATGAACAGCGATTGTGCTCGATGTGAATTGTATTGCGATTTGAAAAAGCCACTGATTGCAAGCGACCACGTCGATCATTGGATACGAAGAAGCGCGTGAGATGCAAATTCCTGACTATGTACATGCGTCCGACGCGGATTGGATTTATTTTTTTCACATTCGAGAACCATAATTCAATCATAATCAATTTGAGATGATAAATTTGCTCGGGCCATTGTTGTCGTGTTGTGTTGTTGTCATTCCGATCGATGCGATAGTGACGCGGGGACTCTTATCGTGCGGACTGGAGCGCACGAATGTTTGGGATTAGCTGAAAATTAAATTGAGTAATGTCCGTCATTAGCACATATCGGTGTGAGCATAAAGACCTCATCGATCATCTTCTGTTTAGCTATTCAAAATTATTCGATACGGCATCGATTGCTCCCCCCCTAACCCGTTCATCTCTCAATCGCTCCCTAGGATACATATACGAGTATGCTAGACTGAGGCTCCTTTCCATCGCTGGCCCACGATATGCCACTTCATTTACTTTGTATTATGCGAGGTACGAGGAGTATTCGTGCTGTTCGTGCTCCGACCGTATTCGTGTCATGTTTTATGAGCAACAGCGTGTATAATGACAGAAAGGCAAAGAAGAGACGCGGAGATCGGCTGGGATGGATGCTGGCACGATGAGGATTTTAAGCTGCCCGATGTTTGGATGCTCGGATGGACGCTCGTCGAGGTGCGATTACATTTGTGTTTAAATAAGTGCCAAAGATTGCGGCTGGCAAAATACATCGAGAAATTAATTTGACCCGATGGCGGTGAAAGATATGGTACTGTGTCTTGGCACCTGGGCGCGATATGGCCGGACCTTGGTCGGGACATGGTGAATAGGGAAATTAATTTGCTAATTTTGATTTGTTTGTCTGCGTTGAAGTGTGGCCCTGAATGGCGGTGTGAAGTGTGCGAAGTTGCTGCATCGCTGATGGCTTAATCCTGTGAAATATGAAAGTGAGGTTAGGCGCGTTTTCTACGGAGTCGGGTGATGACGACTAGAAAGGATTACATGGTTGTGCTGATAGGAGTCTAGTTATTGGTAAGAAAGTGTGTTTATTTTTGTAATTGCACGCTGAAGGCATATTAGAAACTACTAACTTGATACATGAGGACGCCGTGGCGCAGTGGTTAGTGTGTTGGACTCTGACGCACGATGAGCGAGTTCGGATCCCGATAACACCGACGCCATCGAATCGTTATTTCGCGGCGTTTCTTCTCGGCCGAGTACTGGCAAAACCCCCCGTAGTATACTTGCCGTGAAAAAGCTTCTCAACTCATGCCGTTCGGAATCGGCATTAAACTGTAGGTCCCTTTCACCTATGGGACAAATAAATCACACACAACATGGGTGCTTGAGAGAAGCTTGGCTCTGGTCCATCATGGGTTGTAACGCCATCAAAGAAGAAAGAAGTTGAAACCTATTAGTTTGCATCAGATTAGGTCTGAGAGCCTCATTAATTAAAACCAGTCAAGATGAGCTTAAGCCTACGAATTTTGTACCGATAACTCCATCTGAGGTTGCCATTGGGAGCTTCTTTTGAATAAATTGAAATTCAATCACGCTGTCGAAAATCAGAATTTTGCTTCTTCTTCTTATTCTTAATGGGCGCTACAGTTCGGCGTGAACCTGGGCCTCAAACAACATGCCCCTCCAACTAGCACGATCTTTTGCTAGCCTTTTCCATTGCCGCACACCCAGTTGGCTGAGGTCCCCTTCCACCTGTGTGCGCCATCTTAAAGTGCGGCCGTCCTCTGCTTCTTCGTCCCTCGGAGTTGGATTCAAAGACTCTCCGGGCTGGAGCTGTGGTGTCCATTCGCTCTACATGGCCCAGCCATCTTAGGCGTTGAATCTGTAGACGCCTGACTAGACTAATGTCGCTGTACAGCCCGTAAAGTTCGTGGTTGAATCTTTTCCTCCATCCCCGTCTGGGCTTATAGGCCCGAAAATCACGCGCAAAATCTTTCTCTCGAACCGACCAAGGGCCTCCTCATCCGCTTTTGATAGTGTCCATGCTTCTGCGCCGTACAACAAGACCGGGATGATAAGGGTCTTATATAGAGCCAACTTTATCGTTCGGGAGAGGGCTCTATTACTCAGTTGCCTCCTGAGCCCAAAGAAACAGCGATTGGCAAGAGTGATTCTGCGTTTGATTTCGAAACTGATGTAGTTGTTCCAGGTCACTGCGGAGCCAAGGTAGACGAAGTCCTTAACTATCTCGAACTTATAACTGCCATTACGAACGTTCTGGCCAAGACGTCGGTGGTGAGCGTCCTTTTTTGATGACAGCATATATTTAGTTTTGCCCTTGTTTACCGCCAGACTAACTTTCGCCGCCTCGAACTCAATACTTGCAAACGCCTCATTGTCATTTCGCTGTGATCCACCTATTATGTCAATACCGTGGGCGTATGCAAGGAGTTGCGAAGAATTAAAATAGATTGTGCCTCTTGTATTGGCCAGTGATTTTTGCACAATCATTTCCAATATGATGTTGAAGAAATCACACGAGAGCGCAATGCCCTGCCTAAATCCTTTTTTGACATCAAAACTATCGGTAAGGTGTTCACCGATTCGGATGGAGCAGCGAGCATTCTCCAAAGTCATCCTGCATAGTCTGATGAGTTTAGCAGATATGGCAAAGGTAGACATAGCGTTGTATAGCCCGTCTCTAATTACGCTGTCGTATGCGGCTTTGAACTCGATAAATAGGTGGTGAGTGTCGACTTGGAATTCATTGGTTTTTTCCAGGATCTGCCATAGTGTAAAGATTATGTCGATGGTGGATTTCCCTGGCCTGAATCCGCACTGATAAGGACTGAATCCGCACTGATAAGGACCTATCAGCTTATTTACCAACGGCTTCGGGCATACGATGCTGAGACTCCATTCCTCGGGCATGCTTTCCTCTGACGATATCTTACAGATGAGCTGGTACATGCTCCTAACCAGGTCTTGCCCAGCTGCCTTGAAGAGCCCAGCAGGCAGTCCGTCTACGCCAGCAGCTTTATTCGACTTGAGTTTCGATATGGCAATCTTAACTTCGTCGAGGTCAGGGGTGGCGAGTGTGAGCAGGGTACGCCCCGACGAGACGTACCAAAAGGCGCTGCTGAGGAAAACCAGGGCAGCGCAAGAAGAGTACCGAGCCAGAAGAAGGGAAGAGAAAAAACTACTGCGACAAAAGAAAATAATTTTCGCAGCCTCCCAGCTCAAGGATATTGGGAAGTCTAGCGATAAACACAAAACATGAGCCTTTTACAAGAAAGCCAAAGGCCTTGCACGAGGCTTCAAAAAGGGCACCCAGGCTCTTCGAAACTGCGAGGGTAATCTTGTCACCGACCCGCAGGGAATAGTGGATGTATTAAGCAGCATTTCCAGCAGCTGCTTAACGAGCATGACCAAGAGAGAGTGGTAGGGACCGAGGAAATCCCAACTCCAGCCGCTGAAGTAGTCCTCCCACCCAGCATCGAAGAAGTCGGCCCAGCTATTTAGAAGCTGAAGAACAACAAGGCCGCAGGTTCAGATGGCTTGCCATGCACCAGATCATCTGCAGAATTTGGGAAGATGAAAGCATGCCCGACGACTGGAATACCAGCTCTATATGCCCCATCCACAAAAAAGGCGATCCTACCTCTTGCAAGAACTACAGAGGTATATCCCTGCTCAATGTCGCATACAAGATCCTGTCCAGCGTATTGTGTGAACGTCTAAAACCATTTTGCACCGCACTAATCGGCAGCTACCAGTGCGGCTTCCGGCCCGGCAAATCAACTATAGACCAAATGTTCACACTTCGACAAATCCTGGAAAAGACCGACGAGTTTCGAATCGATACACACCATCGGTTCATCGATTTCAAGACCGCATACGACAGCATTCATCGTGAAGAACTGTTTGATGCGATGGCCGAATTCGGGATCCCGGTAAAACTGATCCAGTTGTGGCGCGCCACGCTAAAATTCACGCGATGCACAGTGCAATTCGGTTCTAGGACCTCGGAACCATTCGAAACATGCACCGGATTTCGGCAAGGAGATGCGCTGTCATGTGACTTCTTCAACATGGTGCTGGAGCAGATAGTGTGACGGGCAGGCGTCAACAGGGAAGGCACTATCTTTTACAAGTCCATCCAGCTGCTAGGATACGCGGATGATATCGACATCAACGCGTGTTCACGCCGTGGCATTGTGGAAGCATTCACGGCGATTGAAGAACAGGCGAAAGATCAATGAGGACAAAACGAAATACATGCTGTCAAGCAAAAACCAATCCGTCGCTCACCACCTGGGACAAAATATAACAATTGACAGCTACAATTTCGAGGTAGTTAAGGAGTTTACCTCGGGGCAAACGTAAATTCCACAAATGACACCACAGTGGAGATCCGGCATAGAATCGCCCTTGGCAACCGCTGCTACTTCGGCTTGTCCAAGCAACTGGTCAAAACTCCTCACTCGAAAGATCAAAGTCATGCTTTACAAAACGCTCATTCTGCCAGTCTTGCTGTACGGAGCCGAAAGCTGGACGATAAGCAGGACAGCGGAGCTGACTTTGGGTTCTTTCGAAAGAAAAATTCTGCGCCGGATATGTGGTCCTGTCTGTGAGGAAGGTGAATGGAGAAGAAGACACAACCGCGAACTCTACAAGCTATACCAAGATGTGGATGTAGTCCGGAAGGCAAGGATCCGTCGACTACACTGGCTCGGCCACATCGAGCGCATGGACATCAACGCTCCAGCTAAGAGGGTCTTCGACTCCGAGCCTCCTGGTTCGAGAAGAAGAGGTATAAAGACCAAGTAATCGCGGATGTAAGACATCTTGGTCCTGACAACTGGAAGCAGCGTGCCCGGGACCGTCAAGGATGGAAGGAAGCTATAGCTCAGGTTCAGATCCTCAATGGATCGCTGGCCTGATAAGTAAGTAAGTTAGGCATGTAAGCGAATGCGACATGACAATCCGCATCAAGGCTAAATTCGCAAACATCAGCCTAATTTGCGCTCACGCCCCTACCGAGGACAAGGCTAAAGCTACAAATCACGACTTCTACGACCTCCTAGATAGGACAAATGTATGCCCAATGTCCCAGTTACGATGTTAAAAGCGTTCTGGGAGACTTTAACGCAAAACTGGGCAGGGAAGTCGCTTTTGATAGGGTCATTGGCAAGCACAGCCTACACAACACCACATCCGAAAATGAATTTAGGCTGATAGACTTCGCAACGGGCGAAATCTTCCAGTTGCTGGTACTGGGTTTCCAACCGCCACCAACAAGAAACCCATGGCTTGACGACGAGTGTAGGTGGGCACACGTAGCCAAGCAGCAAGCCTATTAAGAGGCGCTGCATAGAAGGACGAGAGCTGCTCGTGAGCATTATGAGCAACAGAGGAGGGAGGAGAATAAGGCCAGAACGGAAGCCTGCAGGGACGAAAATGGAAACCTAGTAGTGGATTCACAGTCGGTACTAAGAATCTGGAAAGACTACTTCTGCAGACTGTATAGCGACAATGACGACACGGATCCCGCTGTCAGGCAAAATTACCTTTTCACAGTGGACGATGATAGCAGAGAATTCCGTCCCCCTGACCTGGACGAAGTTAGGAATGCTTTTTCTAAGCTAAACTCCAACAAAGCTGCTGGAGTGGACGGACTACCTGTCGAGATCTTTAAGTCAGCTAGAGATGACCTGGTTGGGAGTATGCACTAGCTAATCTGTAAGATATGGTCAGAGGAATGCATGCCCGACGAATGGAATCTTTTGCCCGATCCACAAGAAAGGAAACCCTTCGTCTGCGCCAACTACAAAGGTCTTTTGAACATCGCTTACAAAATCTTCTCTGCTGCACTGTGTGGACGCTTGAAACCGTTCGTTAATAAGCTGATTGGTCCATATCAGCGTGGTTTTAGGCCCGGGAAGTCCACTATAGATCAATTATTCACACTGCGGCAGATCCTGGAATAAACAAATGAGTTCCAGATCGACATCCAACATGTGTGACACGCTATCGTGTGACTTTTTCAACATCGACCTTGAAAGGATCGTGCAAAACTCACTGGTCAGTACGAGGGGCACCATATTTTTCAAGTCCGTACAACTGCTTGCATTTGCCGATGACATTGACATACATAATTGGACGAAGTCAGCGAGATGTCACTGAGGCCTTTACGAGCATTGAGACGGAAGCGGCTAAAATGGGACTGGCGGTAAATGAAAAGGTCGTCGGAAAAGGACACGAACCACCGGCGTCTTGGCCAGGGCGCACATATTGGCGCCTGGCTTCATCTACCTAGGCTCCGCGGTGGCATGCTGAAATGACATCAGTGCCGAAATCAAACGCAGAGTAACTCTTACCAATCGCTGTTTCTTTGGCCTTAGGAGGCAACTGAGTAATAGAGCCCTCCGCCGAACTACAAAGTTGACTCTATACAAGACCCTTATTATCCCGGTCCTGCTTTATGGCGCAAAGACATGGACCTTGTCGAAAGCGGATGAGGAGGCCCTTGGTCGTTTTGAGAGAAGAATTCTACGTACGATTTTCGGCCCGATCTGCATAAATGGGAAGTGGAGGAGAAGACTTAATAGTGAACTGTACGGGCTGTACAGCGACATGAAAATAGCACGGCGCCTTCGGATCCAACGCCTAAGATGGCTAGGTCATTTTGAGCACATGGAAAACACAGCTCCGGCCCGGATGGCCAAATTTAAGGTGGCGCAACCAAGTGGAAGAGGACCTTAACCAACTAGGCGTGCGGTACTGGAGAGTGCTGGCGAAAGACCGTGCCAGTTGGAGAGGTTTTGTAAAGGAGGTCCAGGTTCGCCATGAACTGTAGCACCGAAAAAGAAGAAGAAGAATCACTGCAGCGCGTAAGTGCCCCGATATTGGAGTATTCCGACAAAATAGGGAACTCGGCAGGAATAGTATAATATCAAGTAGGTACTAATAGGCCTTACTGGGTTAAGGCTTATGAGACTACCAATGGAGCTAATAAAAAACCCCAAACATAGAACCTTTACCAGCAATTCCTTACCGCTAGTACACATCAATTCATACTTCCCTCAGGTGATTCCGCATATCATTTTGCAACCACCAACCGCTACATCACTGTCCCCCTCAATCATTAAAATCCACTTCACATCTAATATCGCCATCAACGTAGCATGTAAATGCACGACTTCGAAAACCGCCTTAAATCACAATCGCCCATAAACCTGCTTGAATAATCACAGGCGATTAAATGAAAGGCAACTCCACTCCACTGCACCGCACACAATCCGCGCCGCTCACTCAAGTGTCATTGAAACCCACAGTAAATAAACCCCGAACACCATCCAGAGCCATAGAGCCACGTCCGTGCCGATCGTAAAAACATCATCATCGATACATGCTCATCCCCGTCGCTCACCGATATGCTCTCCATTTAGTCATCACAAGCCCTGAACAAATATTGAACAGTAAAGCTCTGCATCCTCATTTCACTCAACGGCCGTGGATCGCATGGATCCACGAGGGGCACAACGCCAAACATGCAACATGCAACGCAACACAGGCAACCCAATCAAGGATAATAAATAATCGCCGCATTTGAGAGATGGAGAATTGCTCACTTTAAGTTATATTCACACTTTGGCCCCAGAAGGCTTCGATACGACTACGTGATGCTGTGGTGCCCTGGTTCATGCTCGCGGCAGCCTCATGCACTCGTGCACTCTCATTTTCTCGCTTCATTTCGGTCCTGGGGCGCGTCGATGCGTCGAGGTGCCAACAAATAAAATCGAATTTGCGGGAATACGCAAAATCGATACTAGTCTCCCTCCGTCCTTCCTGCTGCTTGGCGGCGGTTGCTCAGTTGCCCGGTCGACCGGCTGCCGAGCTGTCAAAATGCGAACAAACGCAAAATGGACATCAATAAACCCATTAATCGCCCACACAAAGATGCCATAAGTATCGGAGGAGATATTGCCGCTCCGGTTGCTATTGCTGCCCATTGTATGGGCAATTTACGGTTGACGTCGATGCTGACATTGACCTCGAGGCGAAGAATTGCAGGCGGAACGATGATCGGTCGCCGAATTGAATTTGGAATGATTTGTAGCCATTTAACCAGGCATGTACGGTATTAAAGACCCAAAAGATGTTTTTAATGTAATTAACGATTTTCTTGATTTATAAATAGTAACCGCCACGCAAATTACCCAAAATACTGGGTTATTTCATCTGGTTCTTGTCTTTGACTGATAGCTCTTACGACAACTGAAAGTGTCTCCGCTAATGGCACTGCGTTCAGACTGCTAGATAGACGAGTTCGCCATTCTATTTCCGTATAGATGGCAGCACAGAATTGAAGAAATTTTCCCTCTATTATCGAAAAATGGTTGTGAGTCCGAATTAGTAAGATAATTCCCATTATCATATCAATTTAGTTCTCAGCTTCACGGCAGAATTCTCACGTTTCCAAATCGAATTAATCAGTTCAATGTGCACTAAGCTTGCCGCGCACTTGGAATCTGATTTGTTGATATGGAAACTGGTGGTAAACACTTTCTTTCTGGAAGATAAGATTGTGGTTAAAACCCCCATCGAGTGGTTAGTAATTATGAGATATGAATTCTAGGAATCAAGACGGCTTGATGAGCCAGAACTAGCAATCGGAGTTCAGCGAGTGGCAAGTGGACACTCAACTTCAGACTTTACAACCATTCTTTCATGATCTGAGCTGGGGTTGTTCATTATCAAAGGAGAATCTCTGGCAGATAGGTTAGGTTAGGTTATCCGTATCCTCTAGAGGAAGTATACACTTAGGCCAGAAAGGCTGTTTGTGTTGCTACGAGGTGGTACGATCCTCTAATTATGGAAAGGTCAGTTATCCTTATCCGCTGAACGTTAGTCAGGTCGTTAAGGAACTAGGATCTTAGGTATCGTTTCCTGCAGAGCAGGTGTTAACTGGATGCATACTACTCTTCGTCCTCACAGCTAGTCAGTGAACAGTGACCAGTGATGTCGGTTCGTTTTAGGGAGAGTAGTCTCTTGGTTCGCTGATAATCAAGTCGTCTGGTCAGTACACGTCATCGTCACCTAGGCAAGTATTATCTTGAAGCAGAAGAAATCGCTGCTAGCTCACTCAAAAGCATACTAAGTTTTATCACGAACTCAGGTTTTCTGAGTGAACTGTAAGTGGGGGACATCACAATAGGCCCACTCGTGGCCGCAGTGATCAGGCGACTCTGTCCCACCCCCTTATCCTATCTATCTATCTAAGGTAAGAGAAACTTAGTCTCAGACTGTGACGCTAGCGCCCATCGCACTACTTGGGGTAGCTTTAATACTAATAGTAGGGGTGAGGCTTTGTTCAGTTATGTCCTTAGCACTAACCTAGTTATATGTAATCGAGGCAATTCACCATCTTTTATTACTAGTAACAGAAGGGAGGTTCTAGACATAACACTTGTAACTCGCAACGGTACTACAGAAGTCTCAAATTGGAGAGTATCTGACAAAGCATCTCTTTCTGATCACTGTTGGATCCTCGGAAACCGCATTGGCAGAGGTTTAATACGGAGCTGGGAGGGACCCTAAGCCGACCTCCGGAAGGGAACCCCAACTCCACGGAAGACATCGATAAGATGATACTAAACTTCTCCAGCAAGCTAAACTGCTCCTTCGAGAAGACATGTCCTTCCAGACGACCCAGTAAAAGAAACCACTCACCATCGTGGAATGCTACAATAGCGAAGCGGCTTCGTATCTCTAGACTTAGCGGGAACCTTACAAAAGAGGGCGCCATCGAATGGTCAACTTATTAAGATAATGTTAAGCGGCTCAAGAAAGAAATTAGATTCACCAAGAAGAACTCCTGGATAAGCTTATGTGGCTCTATTGAATCGTGTACGGGTACAGCTCGTCTGAGAAATGTCCTGGCCAAAGCTCCCAAAAGATATCCTCTATAAGGAGATCTGATGGTAGCTGGACAGACTCAAACGAGAACGTGCTTGATTCCCGACTAAAATGTCATTTCCCTGGCTGCGAAAAGGCAGGAAGGGAATGCATCGAACATGAGACAATCGATAAGATTGTTACTGAGAAAAAGATCTCGTGGGCAGTCGATTTCTTTTGATCCCTACAAGGCGCCGGGAATGGATGGTATTTATCCGATAATGTTGCAGCAACCACGTGAACTCATTCTTCCATGGCTGAAGCGCATTTGTTCCTGGTGTCTCAGGATGGGCTATGTTCCACAAGCGTGGAGGGAAGTTAGGGTGGTTTTCATACCCAAGTCGGGTAAAGTCAACCATGTTACTGTAAAGGACTATAGACCTATTAGTCTATCCTCCTTTCTCATGAAAAAGCTGGAACGATTAATAGACATGTACGTAAGGGATGTACATGTACGCGCTGGGCATCGACATTGAGGGAGCTTTTGATAACGCAACTTTCGACAGCATGTACAACGCTGCCAGACATCATGGCGTAGATGAAGCACTGGTCTTGTGGATCAAAGCAATGCTCGTGCACAGGACATTGACCACCGCTGATGCAGGCCTCGAGCAATGTGTCAAATCCGACGTAAACAGGGGCTGTCCGCAAGGTGGCGTCCTGTTTCCGCTGTTATGGTGCATGGTCGACTCTCTGCTTGAGGCTCTCAATGTCTCTGGAATCTATGCTCAGGCCTATGCGGATGATGTCGCCGTTCTTTCTGTCGGCTCATACTTAGCGGCTGTCCGTCTCCAAGCACAGGCGGTGCTAAATGTGATCGATGACTGGTGTATCAGGAATGGGCTGTCGGTCAATCCTCTTAAGACCGATGTCGTTCTCTTCTCTACTCCTAGATACTTAGCCATCCCGATATCCAAGGAGGCTAAGTATCTAGGAGTCATCTTAGATAGTAAGCTTCTCTGGCCATAACAAGTTGAGTCAAAAACCACCAAAACGCTATCAGCTTTCTGGCAATGCAAATGAGCTTTTGGCAAAACATGGGGTTTATCGCCCGCCAAGGTCCCGTGGATCTACACGGCCATGATAAGACCTATAATCTCATTTGCATCGGATGTCTGGTGGAACAGACTAACACGCAAGCACGTCGTAGCCTCTTTCACCAAACTCCAAAGAACGGTTTGTCTCAGCTGCACGGGGGCCTTCCCCAGCACGCCGGGCGCTGCTCTAGATGCTATGATGAGCCTTCCACCGCTTGATATATTTATCAGAGGGTGTGCTCTGAAAGCCATGTCTCGTCTGAAGAAAAACGGCTTTTGGTATAACTCGCATAGGAATAACGGCGTGCTTGCGCAAGAATTGTCCTGCGAGCCCTGTCTCATGCCTTCTGACGCACTGACTGATACTGAATACTGGAAAGGAAAGGATAGTCTTCGCATTTTCACGGATGGCTCCAGGTATGGGCGGGGGTCCGGTGCTGGGGTCTTCTTTGAGCGCGAAAACATCCGACTGCACTTGTCCTTAGGAAAATATGCGTCTGTCTTCCAATCAGAGATATACGCAATCCTAATGGCCATGCACTATGTTGTGGAGCACAGATGGAGGTGGACAAGCATATGCGTCTGCAGTGGCAGCCGAGCTGCACTCAAAGCCCTACGCAACCCCCTAACTAGCTGCATATTAGTGCTTGAACTCAAGTCCTTCCTGTACAGAGTTGGTAGACTAAATTTACTAAAGCTTGTATGGGTTCCAGGTCACACTCTGGGATCCCGGGAAATAAGATCTCTGATGAACTCGCCAGAATGGCTTCAGAGGAGAGCTTTTCAGGACCTGACTATAGGTCTACGTGCGTCCGCGGTAAATTCCTACATTAACGATTGGGTGTTTAATACACACAACCGTAGATGGAGGATGGCTAAGCGCGTATGCCTTGAGGTCTGCAAGAAATTCGCAGCATTTCTCTTGTCTTTAAGGAGAATCGACTGCAGAAGGCTTGTGGCAGTCATGACGGGCCACTAGACTTTTGCTAAGCACCTCTGCGTACTTGGCACCTGTGAGACGCCTACCTGTGCTGCATGTTGCGAGGAGGATGATACTGCAGAGTATTTCTTCTGTGATTGTCCCGCCTTTGCTCGCGCACGGTGGCTCATCCTTTGAGCCGACGTGGTGTGTGCCGAATCTCTTAGCTCTACGTCACTGAAGCTCCTCCTTATTTTTCTCCGGACAACGGGGAAAATACAGTAATGTAAGGTGTCTGTCTGGAGTACAATGGTCTGAGTGCTCCAACAGATAGCAAATGCCTTCAACAAAAAAAAAAAAAAAACTGATCCCTGGAAAATCTGCCAAATATCATGGCATAAGCCTGGACTCCAAGCTTAGCTGGAGAGAAAATATTGACGAAAGAACAAAAAGGCCTACGTGGCACTATATTCTTGCAGAGTAGCCTTTGGAAAGACATGACATGGGACCTTAGACCGAAGCTGGTTCATTGGTTATACACTGCGGTGGTAAGACCTATTCTAGTCTATGGTTCGGTTGTCTGGTGGAAGGCACTAGAAAAGAAATGCCATCTTCAAAGTATGTCAAAGGAGAGGGCAGGCTGTCGGGCGGTGACGCGATCTATGAAGTCTGAAGTCCACACCAACGGCGGCTCTTGAAGCTATGCTGAACCTGCCACCCTGGGATATATACTGCGAGAGCATCGCAGCCAGGACTGCCCTAAGACTACAGGAATCGGGTTTCTTAACAAGCAGTCCTTATGGCCACACATCAGTCTTGGTTCGATGGTCCGGCTCGAGATTCAGAACCGAAACGGACTATGTAACCCGACTTCCTTCCTGTGAGAGGAGATTCTCCATTAGAATTCCCTCCAGGGAGGAATGGACCGGTTATATGCTACGCACGGAAAATGAATTGGCAATCTACACCGACGGATCCAAAATGGTTGTCGGCACAGGTGCCGGGGTCTATTTTGAATCTCCTTCAGACTTGAGGCAGACTTGCTATCTTACCATGCAGCCAGACTAGGCCAGCCCCACAATGACTTCGCCAGAAGTTGTAGGGACGAAGAGGAAATTGAATCCATTCGTCACCTGCTGTGTGAATGCCCAGCGCTAGCCCAAAAAAGGAACGTGTTCCTAGGAAGACACTTCCTTTCGGGACTAGAGGAGGTAAGTAACATTGGGCTGAATAGAATACTAGGATTCAAATCCTCATCTGGATGGTCCAGCTAAACCGAAAATGTCTTGGTTTCTACGGGTTAAAAATTAATTACGCACAATGGATTCCCCGTAGTCTAAGTGAGCCTTGACTTTTCGTCAGTAGGTCAGCTTGGCTTTGGTTCTTCATGGGCTGTAACGCCACCAAAAGAAAAGAAGAAGGGCACCCACTTACCTTACCTAACCTAATGGCTGCCAATGGTCTACCAGCATGTTCGTTCGTTGCGTCGTTCCTTGTCTGAAATATCGCTATGTCCTGGTATCCATAAGTGGCGTAAGTTAAACTGTTCAGCCATCTCGTTTAGGGAAAGGCGGCAGTCGAGGCTTACTTTAGAAGTGTACACATAAGACTCCAGCAATTTCAGAGCAGCTTGACTGTCAATGCAGATATGAATACCAATAGTAGATATCAGGTTCCACTTCAGCCAAGACAGGAATTCCTTTATAGTCAACAGCTCCGCTTGAAAGACGCTGCAATGGTCTGGCAGTTTCAGGGCCTTAGGTTTAATTGTTTGCAAAATACTCTGCTTCGTCCTTGGTTTTTGACCCATCTTTGTAAAAGTCCACGCAGCCCTTGCGGTGTTACGCTTGTCGGGAGCAATTTTTCCTAACAGTGTATGTATGACTATTGTGGCTCAATGTGGTTGGAGTTTTCTGCGGAAGTTATCCTGTTCTTCAGGATAGAGAAATGGCCAATAATATAGTTGCCCATTTTGAGCTGTGTATGTGGCTAGCTGCTTACCATGACTATCGAGTGGGGTTAGGTGGAGTAGCATGTTGAGCCCCGGGGTAGACCTTGGTTGGTTGGTTAGGTGGCTTACATCCGTAAAGCGGTGGCGATCACTTAGACCACGATAGGTCGATCGTGCTACCACTTGAGTCGGCTTGGTCGCCGTTACTCCCGGAACCGTCTTATGCTTTGAATAAAATTTAATAATTTGCTGATCTCCGTTTCGGATAGATCTGCCAGTTCATCAAAGAAGTATTCTACCAGAAATCGTTTTCTTGAGGAGGCTAGGGCAAGGCAATTGCTAGAGATTCGATGGAAATTCTTTCTCTTCCTCATCATGACATCTACTGCAATAGTCAATATATGGCAGTCCTAATCTAGCCGCAGTTTGTCCAAAACGCAGGGCTGAGGACAAAAATATCCTTCCCGATAATCAATTCGGTTTCAGGTCAAGGCATGATACTGTGGTATCCATGACATGACATTTACATCAGTTTCTCTTCACCATTCAATAGTGTACGCGGACGACTTAATTGCGTACAGATCAGGGCCAACTTCGACAAAATTCAGCAGACGCTTTTGTCTAGTGCCTCTAGGGATACCAGAAAACATTGACGAAAGGTCGCAATCATTGAACCGGAAGGACATCCACTAACAAGTAAAAGTGTAAGCAGATTCCTCGGGACTCGACTCGATCAGTATCTATATTTTGATCAAAATGTAGATGGTGCTCTGGATAGAGTCCGACACGCTTTTGCTCTGACACGATGGCTGTTTCATTATAGCCAACTTGATTCTAGGGTGAAGGTAATCTGCTACATGACCTTAATCAGGCCCACGATTGCCTAGTTTAGTGCGAGCGTAAGCTTAATGGCAAAGATTCAGGTGTTTTAGAGACAATGTATAAGGACTTGTCTTGTATTACACAGAACACCAAAGTCCGAATGCAGAAAGTTCTATACCAACGAGGTCCTGTACAATAGAGCAAGGATCTTACGGACAGACAACTTTCGGATAAAACTGATTGGTGATGTATCGATTCCTCTTCCTCCTCGTCCATACAGCCGCGGCAGAAGTCGTTGAAGGGTAGCTCTAGTCTAGCGGCGTGTTTTCCAATGATGCAATGATCTGTAATGACACCCATAGAGTGCTTAAGGTTGCCCTTTTGGTTGCCACAAGGTTCCTTTTTCGCCCTAGGTTTAGCTTAGGCCAGATTTGTTTAGTGATGAAGCCCATGTTACTTTCCTTCCATTGGAGGTTGGTAGCCTCTATGGTTCGAATTTTTATCATGTGCTTTACCGTACTTATTGTGGTTTTTGGGTACCCAAGGGTAAGAAGGCTGAGTGTGCTTGACGCTAACTTTGCGAGTTCGTCGGCCTCGCAGTTTCCTGGAATATCGCTATGCCCGGGAACCCAATGTACTTTAATGTTGTACTGTTCAGCCATCTCGTCCAGAGATAAATGGCAGTTTTCGCTGTTATTTCTGCTTGATACACACTGCAGTGATTTGGGAGTCTGAAAGATAGATTGAGGTCAAGTTCCTTGGAAAAGACTCCACTACCTATACCCGTCTCCATCTTGGAGCCATCGGTATAGAGGGAAATCGAATCCTTTAGTATGACTTTCCCTTCAGCCCATTCCTCCCTGGATGGAAAGACAACTTCGAAGTTCCTAGTGAACACATTCTGCGGGATTAAGAATGATAGTATGGCCTTTATCTGATGTGGGCTATTTTCCTATGCCCTAATCCGTAGGGTCGCGCAGGCAGCAACTTGATTGCTTCATAGTTCCAATGTAGAAAATGTAAGAGGATATTTAGGGCCTCCGTGAGGGTTGATCTGATCTTTGTACTTTCCCCAGAAGGTTTCGATAGACTGCCTTGTCCAGAGCTGTCCACCAGACTACGATGCCATATAGGAGGGTGGGCCTTATTACTGCTGTATAGAGCCAATGCATAATGCTTGGTTGGAAACCCCACTTTTTGCCCACCACTTTCTTACAGCTGTAGACGGCAGTGGTTGCTTTCTTGGCACGATCAAGAATGTTGGGTGTCCAATTCAGCCTCCTGTCAAGGACAAGGCCTAGGTATTTAGCCTGATCTTTGATTATTAATTGGGTTCCACCCAGCCTCGGTGGGTTGATGGGCGGAATTTTATATTTATTTGTAAACAGTACTAGGTCGGTCTTCTAATGATTGATCCCAAGTTCACAGTACTGCGTCCAGGTTTCTACTGTATGCAATGCACCCTGCATTAGGTTGCTTAGAGTGCTGGGAAATTTTCCTGTGGCGGCAAAAGCAATGTCATCTGCATGGGCGGTCACAGCCCAGTAAGGTAAGGTAAGTAAGTAAGGTAGGCTAAGTTAAGGTAAGACATTTTATTATAAAAAAAAAAAAATAAAATGAGAAGCCCTAATAGCGATCCTTGTGGAACTCCGACAGTTATGTGGTATTGCCTTACTCCGTCATCGATATCGTATAGCAGGTAGTCGCTTATTGTTATTTTTATTAAAGACCATGGCACCATGGTACCATTGAGAGCGCCGTGGCGCAGTGGGTAGTGTGTTGGCCTCTGACGCCGATGACACGGGATCGAATCCCGACAATAGCCATGTCATCGAACGTGTTTTTTACGGTGCTTCTCCTCAGCGGGGTACTGACAAAACCCCCTGTAGTCAAGAAAAGCTTCTCAAATTTTGCCGTTCGGAACCGGCAATAAACCTTAGGTCCCTTTCACCTACTTCTTCTTCTTCTTTGGTGGCGTTACAGCCCATGAAGGACCAGAGCCAAGCTTCTCTCAATCACCCATGTTGTGTGTGATTTATTTTTCACACAGGTGAAAGGGACCTACAGTTTAATGCCGATTCCGAACGGCGTGAGTCGAGAAGCTTTTTCATAGCAAGTTTACTACGGGGGGCTTGCCAGTAGCCCGCCGAGGAGGAACATCGCGAAATAAACATTCGATGACGTTGGTGTTATCGGGATCCGAACTCGCTCATCGTGCGCCAGAGTCCAACACACTAACCACTGCGCCACGGCGCCCTCCCCTTTCACCTACGGGAAAATAAAATCACACACAACATGGGTGATTGAGAGAACCTCGGCCTTGGTCCTTCATGGACTGTAACGCCAACATACATACATACATGGCGAGTGTACTATAAGCCTCCAGTTTGCGGAGTTAAACGCATTTTTGACGTCCAACTTTACTAGGGCACCATATTTTTTTGCACCTCCTCTCCATCTTCTGCTCTAAATAGCTTCTTCTAAAGCCGTGGTTGCACACCGAATAGCATCTACTGTAAAGAGAGCCTTTTCTAAACCCATTCAACTGGTTTGAAAGTCCTCCGGCTTCCTCAATTGCCACCTCCAGTCGGCTGCATATAATCCACTCCAGTATTTTACAAAATGTGTCAAGCAAGCATATGGAGTGGTGTGACGAGGGCTCATCTGGTGGTTTATTACCTTTACGCAGCTGCACCAGACGTTGCTCTTTCTTATTATACAACTTCACAAATGCTTCCGTGCTTATTTCGACGGCTAGTTTGAGGGCAATAATTGGTATGCCATCTAACTATGGTGACTTACTGTTGCTGATTCCTTTGCATATATCCATCAGCTCCAATTGCGTGCCGGGTAAAGCCTCACGTACTTCCTGCGTCTGTTTGGTTTGGTATAGGTCACCTTTCTTGTCTGCGGACGTGTTAAAGTGCTTTTCCTATTTGTCGAGCTTTATCAAATTAACGAATGCGAGGACGACCGTGAACAGGCTTTCACTCATATCGCTGATGAAAGTCATGCACAAAAACATCACAACAAAAATGTTATCTTTGTTTCATACAAGTCACATTGAAACATTCAAAATAGTTCGTTTGCCCCATGCAATGTCAACCAGATAAGGTTGAAGCGTGTGCCGAGCAGCAAGACACATAAGTCGCGCTCATGCTAGTTTTATTTTTAAATTTTTCAACACATGCTAGAAAGATGGGGAAAGTAGATTGCAACTCTAAGTGCACATCTGTGAGGGTCACCAGAAAGCTTGTTGGAAACTGTACAATACTCTAATGTATGTGGCAATGAAATGCGGTATGTTGTCTGAACTCTAATTTTACTGTCGGACAATGCAATTTGCATGCCAGTACTACAGGAAGCTATTATAAAATGTAACTATTAATAGCTCAGAAGTCGACTTGTACATGACTTAGTCAAATAATTAATAGATAACTATAGGTAGTTATGGAAACTGGTGATTACTTTATACTCCTTTCAAGCGATACCTTCCCGTCATTATTCTAAAAAACATGACGATACCCTCCGTATAGCAGAAAAATTACAAAACTTGAGTCATAGAATAAGTTCGACATCTAATAGATTTAAGATCTTAGGTGAAATATGGAAACGACATATTCAGATCTTCGAAACCGAATCACTGACAATATAACGTTCTGGAGCCTACTGCAACTAAACGCCTGGGCCAGTTACACGAATCGATGAAAACTTACCACCTCACTAAAGGTCTCCTCATAGTCGGTCCCATACTTATTTACTTAAATGGCGCTACAGTTCGGGGTGAACCAGGGCCTCAACCAACAAGCCCCTAGAGCCGGCACGACCTTTGGCCAGCCGCTTCCAGTTGGTTGAGGTCCCTTTCCACCTGTGCGCGCCACCTTAAATGCGGTTGTCCACTGCTGTGTCGTCCCCGGGGTTGGCCCAACCATCTTAGACGTTGGATCCGAAGACGTCTAACTAGACCGATGTCACTATACAGCCCGTACAGTTCTTGGTTGAATCTCCTCCTCCACTCTCCGTTTACACAAACGGGACCAAAGATTGCACGCAGAATTTTCCTCTCAAAACGCCCAAGAGCCTCTTCATCCGCCTTTGATAAAGTCCAAGCCTCCGCGCCGTAGAGAATGACTAGGATGATTAATGAGGATGAGGGCTCGACTACTCAGTTGTCTCTTGAGCCCAAGCCAGCAGCGGTTGGCAAAGTTATTCTGCGTTTTATCTCAGCGCTGGTGTCGTTGCTGCTTGTCACTATCGAGCCAAGCTAGGCGAAGTCCTTGACTACTTCAAAAATATAGCTGCCGAAGGTGACGTCCTGACCAAGACGTTGGTGTTGTGCGTCTTTCTTGGATGACAGCATATATTTGGTCTTGTCCCCATTTACCCTTAGACTCACTTTCGCCGCTTCTGCTTCAATGCTTGTGAACGCCTCATTGACATCTCGCTTCGTCCGTCCGATAACGTCAGTGTCATCTGCGTAGGTAAGCAATTATGTAGACTTGAAGTAGATCGTACCTCTTGTATTGGCCGCAGAGTCCCACACTATATTTTCAAGTACGATGTTAAAGAAATCATATGGCAATGCGTCACCCTGTCTAAAACCTTTTTTACATCGAAGGTCTCGGTTAATTCACCTCCGACCTTAATGGAGTAGCGGGAATTCTCCATAGTCATCCTGCACAGTCTGACGAATTATCCTTCTGTAATTGGCGCAGTCATAGGTGTCTCTTTTCCTATGGACCGGGCAAACGATGCTGAGATTCCATTCATCGGGCATGCATTCTTCCGACCATATCCTGCAGATGAGTTGGTGCATATGCCTAACCAGCTCATCGCCAGCTGCTTTAAACAGTTCCGCGGAAAGTCCCTCTTCTCCAGCAGCTTTATAAGACCAAAGTTTCGATATCGCTATCTTCGGTCGGGTGGACGGCATTCTCTTTCATCTTCGTCTATTGGGAATGGTTCGTTCTGCCTGGCGGCGGCATTTTGACTATCAACGCTATAATACAGTCTGCACAAGTGGTCCTTCCACAATCTCAGCATCGACTGTGACTCCACTACTAGTTGTCCGTACTTATCCCTACAGGCTTCTGCCCTGGCTTTATAGCCTTGGCATTTTCGTTTTACTTTCTGGTAAAATTTTCGAACGTCGTTCCTGCAATAACACCTCTCCATCTCCTCGATCTCGCGCTTCTCGTGCTCCTTCTTTTTTCTTTTCAGAAAGGCATGCTCCTCTCTCCTTTTCTGTTCATAGAGCTCGCGAGCAGCTCTCGTCCGTCGATGCAGTGTAGCCATGTATGCACAGGGGTTTTTCGAAGGTGGTGGCTTGAAACCGAGTACATCTGAGGCGGCCTCTCTGATGGCGTTCTGACAACAACTCCATTGCTGTTCTATGGTTTGTGCAGATTGCATCGGGACTCGAGAGAGCTTGAGGGAGCCTTGATCGGCGAAGGTCCTGGCGGTCCCGACGTTAAAGGTAGGTTGGTGTTCTTACTCGACTCCGTTGACTCCGAAAAATTCGCATCCGTACCTTGGCTGAAACAAGGTGATGATCCGAGTCGGTGTTGGCTCCTCGAAATGTTCGGGAAACTAGCATGCTGGAGGAGTGTCTGCAGTCGATCCCAATGTGATCAATTTGATTGATTGTCGATTTATCGAAAAACCGCCAGGTCCCCTTATGGATGTTGAGGTGTGGGAATCGTGTTCTTGCTACTACGAGATTATGTCCCGCCATAAAGTCCACTAGCCTTAGCCGTAGCCTTAGCCTTAGCCTTAGCCTTCTGACGGGGTGTTGTGTAGGCTGTGCTTTCCTTTGACTCGTTCAAAGATAGCTTCCTTACATACGTTCTGCATATATTCTGCCTAGGAGATCATAGAAGTCATCTTTATGTCGGTCATCTTTCTTCTCTGTAGCGGCGTGGACACATACATATTAAGCTTATATTGCCAAGATTGGCCTTGATGTGGATAGTCATGAGGTGTTGGCTTACATATTGGAAGCTTAAGACTTTTTTCTGAGTCTGCCTCGAATAAGCGTTGTTAATTTTCTCTGTAGCAGTTTCCGTTTTGCGTGGCCCATCCCATCGCACTTCTTGGAGCGCCGTAATGTCTGCCTTATACCAGTCCAAAGAGTTGACCAGTTGTTCGGCTGCACCTGGTCTGTTGAGGGACCTAACGAGCCAGGTGCATTTGACGTTTGCGGAGGTCGTCAACATTTAATCCGTTGGTGTCGTTGGTGTCCGAGGCTATTGGTTGTTTCTGAACAAGTTTTTGTTTCACACGATAGGGATGTTACCCCTAAGCGCGACCCCCAACCTGGAGGCCAGGTTCCTTATTCCCCAGGAACAGGGGGTCCGGTCGCTGCACGCATTGGTTCACAACCTGGCGGGTGCCAGGGTAGCTATCCAGGGGTAGCCACGCGGAGGCTGTATGTCAACTTGGATTGAGCAGGGACAGAGATCGAAGCTGGCGTTTGTCATGTTAAACGCGATCAACTCCTTTGCTCTGTTTGCTCGCTCCCTCCTCCCCTGTCCCAAGCTCTTGTATAAAGACAATCTCGTAGCTCTGCTTTCACCAAAGAAAATACAATAACTCCGTGTCCAGTAACGGTTATGGTGGTGTTTATTCTCTTCAGAAAAATGACATACATATGTGATATGTATGTACACATTGTGTTAAAAGGCTAGCAAGTATGTGCATCACCGGGGCCCTTAGGTCCAACCCAACGGCTGTGCTCAACACGGTACTCCACCTTACACCACTCGATATTTTCAGCAAGCACGGCGTACTATCTTAGTTATTAAAAGTACCCCTGACCACACACAATCTATACAGTCTATGACTACGTATGACCATGCGTCATACGTAGAACATACCTAACTCAGCCTCCACCCTGCTTCATCGACTTCCACTGTAGCGGTTCATATCCGATAATGACCGGTCGATAAGATGCTAATCGAAGTCATGATAACATTACGACGAGTGCCATCAAGAGCCGCAATTAGTCGGAATGGAATATCATCGTCGAGCCTCCACAACCCTCGTAATCGCATATTCAGTGACTAACTGGGCTACGATTGAATATCAAATCTATTTCAAAGCCTAGCCCAAAGCTATTTTCGATTGGGACAAAGTCCAGATTTTGCATTGGATAAAGCGTAAATAGAGTCAATCAGCGTGTGATATGGTGTATTGACCATACAGGTTCTGATCGCTGAAGACTTTATGGATATCAGCTTGTTTCCATGCCACGCGTCCCAATGGATAGTAATGTAATCCGAAGTTCTGTTTGCTCACTACAAGAATGCTATCAAAATACAAAAAATAAATTAGTAAAGGCCAGCAGCCGAACTTTGGACCTAATGATTGAAGCGTGATAGAAGCCCGCTCTATCTGATTTTGCCAGGTCAGACTCGTCTTTGAAGTTGTTTTTAGGTTTCACTTACCTCGTATATGCACTGGTGGCAATTGATGGAATCATGAATGTGCGATCGCTCACGTTGGGTGAGTCCGATCGGAGAGAATGATACCATCATCGTGTCGCATGTTTATGCTAATACGAGTACACTCGTCCAGCGCGGTCCAATTCGATGCGAAAACTAATCGGGAATATGATGACATTTGGTCTGCGACCGGGTGAAGTGGAGAGATGAACTTTCGAGCTTGTTATTGCAGACGAAATTCAATTGGGATTCTGGACCCATATACGTACATATGTATGTCTTTGATAGCTATAGGAATCAACTGAGTCGTGTGCTTCAGTCATTTGAACACGTCGTCGGCAAACGATGACACATAGTCAAATATACAACTTACTGTCTATAGTAAAGCGTTTTACGTGCTAATTTACTTTATTTGCAGTTGATAGTGATTATGTCTGCTGCGGGAGTAGAATATTTCCAAGAAATACGATAGACATTATTCCCTATCGATAGAAGGTTTTCAACTTGATAACACAGGTATGCGTGTATGCCTACAAAATCAAAGAAAGGGTAAGCAAACAGCACCATATCCGTCGAAATGTTTTCTCTTTTAGGGATAACCAATCTATTAAGGGGAGAAGGGAGCGAACAAACAGAAGAAAGAAGTTGATCGCGTTTAACTTGGCAAACGCCAGCTTCGATCTCTGTCCCTGCTATATCCAAGTTGACACACAGCCTCCGCGTGGCCTAACCCTGGATAGCTTTACTGGCACCCGCCAGGTAGTGAACCAATATGTGCAGCGACCCGACCCCTTGTTCCTGGGGAAAGAGGAACCTGGCCCTCCAGGTTGGGGGTTGCGCTAAGGGCTAACATCCCTATCGCTTAAAACAAAAATTTTGTTCAGAGACAACCAATAGCCTCGGATACGGACGGATTACATGTTGACGACCCCCGCAAACGTCAAAAAGGAAACGAATTTCAGTACCGCACCTGGAAAGTTAGGTCCCTCAACAGACCAGGTGCAGCCGAACAACTGGTCAACTCTTTGGACTGGTATAAGGCAGACATTACCGCGCTCCAAGAAGTGCGATGGGATGGGCCAGGCAAAAAGCGGATGAAAAACTGTGATATATACTACGGAAACTGCTACAGAGACAATGAACAAGGCTTATTCGGATGCGGATTTGTTGTTCGAGGCAGACTCAGGAAAAAAGTGTAATATGTAAGCGAACGCCTCATTACTATCCGCATCTAGGCCAATCTCGGCAATATAAGCTTACTATGTGTCCACGCCCCCACAGAGGAGAAAGATGACCGACATAAAGACGACTTCTATGATCTCCTAGGCAGAACGTATGCGCAATGTCCCAGCTATGACACCAAAATCGTTCTAGGAGATTTCAATGCGAAGCTGAGTAAGGAAGCTATCATTGAACGGGTCATTGGAAAGCACAGCCTACACAACACCACGACAGAAAACGGACTAAGGCTAGTGGACTTTATGGCGGGACATAATCTGGTAGTAGCAAGTACACGATTCCCACACCTCAACATCCATAAGGGGACCTGGCGGTCTTTCGATCAATTTACAACCAACCAAATTGATCATATTGCGATCGACGGCAGACACTCCTCCAGCATCCTAGATGTCCGAACCGTTCGAGGAGCCAACATCGACTCGGATCATTACCTTGTTGCAGCCAAGGTACGGATGCGAATTTCTCGGAACCAACGGAGTCGAGTAAGAACACCAAAATTTAACGTCGGAAAGCTGCAATCGCAGGAGACCGCCACAACCCTCGCCGATCAAGTCTCCCTCAAGCTCTCCCAGGTCCCGATGCAATCTGCAGAAACCATAGAACAGCAACGGAGTCGTTGTCAGAAAGCCATTAGAGAGGCCGCCTCAGATATACTCGGTTTCGAGCCACCACCGTCGAAAAACCCCTGGTTTGATGATGAGTGCAGACAGGCCCATGTAGAGAAACAGAATGCATACAAGGCCACACTGCATCGACGGACGAGAGCTGCCCGCGAGCTCTATGAACAGAAAAGGAGGGAGGAGCATGCGCTTCTGAGAAGGAAAAAGAAGGAGCACGAGAAGCGCGAGATCGAGGAGATGGAGGGATGTTACTGCAGGAACGCCGTTCGAAAATTTTACCAGAAAGTAAAACGAACACGCCAAGGCTATAAAGCCAGAGCAGAAGCTTGCAGGGAAGAGCACGGACAACTAGTAGTGGAGTCCCAGTCGATGCTGAGATTGTGGAAGGACCACTTCTGCAGACTGTATAACGGCGATGATAGTCAAAATGCCGCCGTCAGGCAGAGCGAACCATTCACAATGGACGAAGACGAAGGACAAACCCGTCCACCCGACCTAGACGATGTTATGAAAGCGATATCGAAACTTAAGTCTTATAAAGCTGCTGGAGCAGACGGACTCCCCGCGGAGCTGTTTAAAGCAGCTGGCGATGAGCTGGTCAGGAACATGCACCAACTCATCTGTAAGATATGGTCGGAAGAACGCATGCCCGATGAATGGAATCTCAGTATCGTTTGCCCGGTCCATAAGAAAGGAGACCCCTATGACTGCGCCAATTACAGAGGGATAAGCCTCCTGAACATCGCGTACAAGATCCTGTCTGCCGTACTGTGTAAGTACCTGAAACCGTTCGTGGACAATCTGACAATCTGGTTCCTACCAGTGTGGTTTCAGGCCAGGAAAATCCCCGACAGACCAAATATTTACACTACGGCAGATCTTGGAGAAGACCCATGAATTCCAGATCGACACGCACCATCTTTTCGTCGACTTTAAAGCCGCGTATGACAGTGTTTATAGAGACGAGCTATACAAAGCCATGTCATGTTTTAACATTCCTGCCAAACTCGTCAGACTATGCAGGATGACTATGGGGAACTCTCGCTGCTCCATTAAGGTCGGAGGTGAACTAACCGACCCCTTTGATGTTAAAAAAGGTTTTAGACAGGGTGACGCACTGTCATGTGATTTCTTCAACATTATTCTTGAAAAGATCGTGCGGGACTCTGCGGCCAATACAAGAGGTACGATCTACTTCAAGTCCACACAATTGCTTGCCTACGCAGATGACATTGACGTCATTGGACGAACAAAGCGAGACGTCAATGAGGCGTTCACAAGTATGGAAACAGAAGCGGCGAATGTGGGTCTAAGGGTAAATGGGGACAAGACCAAATATATGCTGTCATCCAAGAAAGACGCACAACACCGACGTCTTGGTCAGAACGTCTTGCCAATCGCTGCTTCTTCGGGCTCAAGAGGCAATTGAGTAGTAGAGCCCTCTCTCGAAAAACTAAGGTTTCCCTCCACAAAACCTTAATCATCCCGGTCCTCCTTTACGGCGCTGAGGCTTGGACGTTGTCAAAAGCGGATGAAGAGGCTCTTGGACGTTTCGAGAGGAAAATTCTGCGTGCAATCTTTGGTCCCGTTTGTGTAAACGGAGAATGGAGGAGGAGATTCAACCAAGAACTGTACGGGCTGTACAGCGACATCGGCCTGGTTAGACGTCTTCGGATCCAACGTCTAAGATGGCTAGGCCATGTAGAGCGAATGAACATCAACGCTCCGGCCCGAAGAGTCTTCGACTCCAATCCCGAAGGACGACGCAGCAGAGGACGACCGCATTTAAGGTGGCGCGCACAGATGGAAGGGGACCTCAACCAACTGGGTGTGCGGCACTGGAAGCGGCTGGCCGAAGATCGGGCCGGCTGGAGAGGCTTGTTGGTTGAGGCCCTGGTTCACCCCGAACTGTAGCGCCGTCAAAGTAAAGTAAGTACTACTGATTACCACTAAGTCGCACGTTTCCCTAATCTGGCATGATATGTGGATGACTCAACACACCGGTCGATCACAATCGACCAGATAAGAAGTTTACAACTGTTTCGACCGCTGCACTATTGATACCAACATAATAAACAGTGTGTTCCTCGTCAATCGAGCTTCAGCCATTAAATACGAACTGATAACCTAGACAAGGAGACTGTGATTAGATACCTACACTATCAACATCGCCTTTAGACTTTGTATCCATTTTAGATCTGGGTTTGAATAAGTATGAGGTGTGGCTGTTAAATTTTAATGATTGAAAACAAAATTCAAGCAAATTTAGTCCTCCCTTCTTCGGGCGCCTTGTCGTGACGGGAGGCTTAAGAGATCATTGGCCTCGAACTAGGACTCTAAGATTCAAAAATGAATGGAAAACCAAGAGGATCCGCGGCCAGGGTAGGGATTCTGGAGGCCCCGACATTCATTTTGAACTCTCCTGCAGCCCGGAACGACACCGACTCCTGCGGTTCGCTGTCTAGCTAATTGGTCGGACTGAGCATGAGTACGGGAAACCGCAAAGATGGAAACGCCGCAGCGACTACTAAGTGCCAAAGAAGTAGAAGAAAGAGGCATGCCCGAAAATTGCGCAAAGAGGCTAACAAAACCGAAGGCACAATGGTCGAGGCTAAGTCTCTGAGGGAACCAGTTAAGGGGGTTAGTTTTTGATTGTTGCGACGCAACCACAAGCTTCGGATACGGATGGATACAAAGCTGATGACCCATGCAAACAACTAAATGACCTACGAGTCTCCACCTGGAATGTGAGGCACCGTAACACACCAGGTGCAGGCAATCAATTGAAGCAACCTCTTAGCTGCTACAAAGCAGATATAACCGAACTTCAAGAAGTGCTATGGGATGTACTTACTTACTTACGTAGGTGGCGCTACAGTCCGTGGTGAACCTGGACCACAACCAACAAGCGTTTCCAGCTGGAACGGTTTTGGCCAGCTGTTTCCAGCGCCGCACGCCCAGTTGGTTAAGGTCCCCTTCCACCTGCGTGCGCCACCGTAGATGCGGCCGTCCTCTGCCGCGCCTTCCTTCCGGGGTGGATTCAAAGACTCTTCGGGTCTGTATGTATGTATATTGGCGTTACAGTCCATGAAGGACCTGAGCCGAGCTTCTCTCAATCACCCATGTTGTGTGTGATTTAATTTTCCCATAGGTGAAAGGGACCTACAGTTTATTGCCGGTTCCGAACGGCGAATTTCGAAAAGCTTTTCATGACAATTCTTACTACAGAGGGTTTTGTCAGAACCCCGCTGAGGAGAAACACCGTGAAAAACCCGTTCGATGACATGGCTGTGTCGGGATTCGATCCCGTGTCATCGGCGTCAGAGGCCAACACCCTACCCACTGCGCCACGGTGCTCTCTTCGGGTCCGAGCTGTATTTTCCATGCGCTCTACATGGCCTAGCCACCTTAGACGCTGTATCCGTAAACGTTGTACCAGGCCGATGTCGCTGTACAGGCCGTACAGTTCTTCGTTAAATCTTCTCCTCCATACTCCGTTTGAACAAACGTTTCCTCTCGAAACGACCAAGGGCATCTTCATCCGTTTTTGTTAAGGTCCAAGCTTCTGCGCCGTAAAGGAGGACCTCTGCAGGACCTCCTGCCAAAAACTATTATCGTCCCTAACTCTCTCGCCCCCCCCCCCCCCCCCCCCCCTGAAGTTTTTCTCTCACTATACTACTAAAATGTAAGAGGCATTCGTTCCAAAACCTCAACTGTACACCTTAACTCACTAACTCTTCCTTACGATATCTTCGCCTTAACCGAAACTAACCTCAATCCTAGCATTCTCGACTCCGAACTCTACTCTTCCGACTTCGACGGTTTTCGCACTGACGGTGATCGTAATAACGCACTTCCCCTTGGGCGAGGTGTCCTTTTGTCTATAAATAGCCGCCTCAATGCATCGGCTGTGGCAATTTCGAACTCTGCACCTTTTGAACTTGTCTGCGCAAAGATACCAGTCACCAAAAGCTTTATCTACATCCTTTGCTGTTACATCCGTCCATCCCAACCTGCCCAAGTCTACCAGCTAGCTGTTGACACAATAGACTCTATTTTCTCAGACGCCGATCCAAGTGATGACTTCATCGTCGTAGGAGATTTCAATCTTCCATTCTTGCAATGGGCCCTTTCAGACGACGAGTGTTTCCTTGTCCCTATTAATGCTTCCTCTGACAAGGAAACTCTCTTTACTGACCGTCTTGTAGAGTCTAACCTATTTCAAATCAGTAGTGTCACCAATAATCTTGGAAGACAACTAGACCTCATATTTTCTTCCATCTACTGTCCACTCTAGACCAATATCATCCTCCCTTATCCCTTAAGTTCTCCTATAAAATAAACCAAACTTCCTCCATTTATGATCACTCCTTCTTTTTCAACTTCCGAAAGGCCGACATCGCCTCACTTATCAAGTCAGTTAACGAGATAGACTTTAGCCTCTTCTTGAGCGAAAACACGCCTATTGCCATTGGATTAGGCCTTTTCTACACCGCTCTCTTTAACTGCATCATCCAATTTGTTCCTTACGTCCCTCGAAAAAATTGTTTCTCAACACCTCCCTGGTATAACAAGGAACTGCGTACTCTCCGTAATACGAGAAATAAACTTTGGAAAAAGTTTTTAACATCAAATTCCCCCTCTGATCATGCGAAGTACCAACAAGCCTCTCAACGCTTCTCTATCCTCTGTGACACCCCCTACAACTCATATCTTCAAAGAATGCAGACGTCCCCTTATTACCGATCCTAGACGCTTGTACCAATTCATCAACCACAAAAGAAAATCAGATGGGGTCCCTTCCACTCTCAAATGGAACAACACTACCTCCGACGACCCCAAAATCGCCGCGAACCTTTTTGCCTCATTTTTAAGCCTATCATTTAGCGACTGCAGTTATAAACCCGACCCTGTATTTTTCAGCTATATGAATAACTGCTCTCAGACATCGCTCTCCGTAATTGATATCAACGAGGACTTGGTTCACCACAAGATAAACCAACTTAAAGATGACTTCTCTCTGGGTCCCGATGGTCTCCCAGCCATTCTCCTCAAGAAATGTATCGCTTCCCTCTGCAAACCTCTCTCCATTCTCTTTCGCCTTTCCCTTCGTCAAGCTTCTTTTCCATCCGTTTGGAAAAATTCTTACATCTTCCCCACTCACAAAAAAGGTCCCAAGATGGATATTTCTAACTACAGACCGATTGCTAAATTGTCCGCTATCCCTAAGCTCTTCGAGTCCGTCGTGTATGATTCAATGTTCTTCCACTGCAAATCCATCTTCTCCTCCCGGCAGCATGGTTTCTTAAAAGGCAGGTCTACCACAACCAACCTTACCGAATTTGCCTCCAAAATACTTCTAACTCTGGAGCAAGGCGACGAGGTTGATGTTATCAATACTGACTTTAGTAAAGCATTCGATAAGTTAAGCCATACATTAATTTATTTTAAATCAGAGGCTTTAGACTTCCCGCCCCAAATCATATCATGGCTTAAATCGTACCTAGAGAATCGCCAATATAGAGTACTTTTCAGAAACTGTATCTCTGACCCCATCATCGCCTCTTCTGGTGTTCCGCAAGGTAGTCATCTCGGCCCTTAAATATTTGTCCTCGCTGTTAACGATGTCGACCTTATATTAAAAGATTCCCATTTGTCAATATATGCATACGACATGAAAATCAGCAAGACAATATCAACTCCTGCAGACTCGCTAGCACTCCAAAGCGACCTTGTATCCTTCGGTAATTGGTGTGATAACAACAACCTGGAACTCAACATCGGTAATTGCCAGTTCGTTACGTTCTCTCGGAAACGCTTTCCCTCTGCTCCTAGAACATATTATCTACTTAACGAGCCTGTACCCCACGTCTCCTTCATACGCGACCTAGGTATCATATGCGACAGAGAGCTAAACTTTGTCTCCCACATCAATCATATCATACACAAAGCTAATTCTGCCCTTGGTCTTATGAAACGTTGGTCTAAGGAATTCTCGAATCCCTACGTCACTAAATCCCTCTACATTACATACGTCAGACCTATCCCGGAATACGCCAGTCAAGCCTGGTCTCCGTATTACGTTAGCCATTCTGCAAGAATTGAAGCTGTGCAACGCAGATTTCTGCGTTTTGCCTTAAGAGGTCTCCCGTGGTCTGACAGGACTGTATTACCACCCTACGAAGACCGTCTACAATTGATCGGTTTACAATCCCTGAAAGCACGCCGTGAGGCAGCTGACATTCTCTTCATTTACCAGCTTATAGCTAGAATTATCGACTCTCCTGCCCTCCTTGAAATGATTTCGCTCAATACCAGCCCTTGTCGCCTAAGATCAAGTCCACTTTTCAGACTTCCTCCTCATCGCATTAACTATGGCTACAACGAACCAATTTGTAGAATGTTACGTTTAACCAACCATTCTCAAACATCCATTGACTTTCATTTATCTCTTCCATCCATTAAAAAATCTCTCCTAAGGTCCAATTAAATAAAAATAAAAAAATCTAATCTAATCTAATCCCTATACCTCTCACACACCACTTCACCCTATTCTCCCGTAGGTTAAGTAGCTAGTATTTAAGTTTAAATATAAGTTTAGATTGTTTAAGGATAGCTTGTAATAAGCTTAATAATAAATTTAATTAAACTAAAATTAAAACCCTAAGCACAACCCCCAACCTGGAGGGCCAGGTTCCTTTTACCCCAGGAACAACGGGCTGGTAGCTGCACACATTAGTTCACTGACCGGCGGGTGCCTGGGCAGCTGTCCAGGAGGGGCCACTTGGAGGCTGTGTGTCAACTTGAATTGAGCAGGGACAGAGATCGAAGCTGGCGTTTGCCATTTTAAACACGATCTGCTTCTTTGCTCTGCTTGCTCGCTCCCTCCCGAGCAGCAATTCTATAATACTTAAAACGAACACGACCACCAAGAGGTATCCAATTGATCACTTTACAGAAGACAGAGCTCAGTTCCTTCCGTCTCTAATGACAACTAATTAACATTATGACATAACTTTTGCCCCACCTTGCATAAGAAAAAACCAAACAACTAACCTGACTAAAATCGAAGGCACCATCTTAAGAACGGACAACCAAAAAGGCCAAAGATCCTTTATTGATGTTACACAACAGTACATGAGCACTCTCTTTAGACAAGGGAAGACGCAAAAGTCCCGGAAAAAAACATTTCCAAACAAATGACTGATAACCTTCCTGGCTTCATGTCTAGTCGAAATGCCATAGCAATAGAAATAAAAGTGGCAAGGTCACTAAGTCTTAACTACGGACGAAGAAATCTTTCCTTATACTTTACTAACCATGTCTTTACTGTACCATCAAGAATGAAGGCAAACATAAATGAAAATGAAAGCCAAAGGGAGCAGCAACCCAGCGGACTTTGCCCGTGACGCATTGCCCGGATTAAGTCAAAATGACCCGACGTATGTACATATGTATGTAAATTGCCATTATCATTAGAGGTGGGCTCTTCACCCTCAGTATGTTTCTACATTAATTCTAAACCAGTCAAATGCAAAGTGATTTCTAAACGAACCCAATTTCCAACGCCTAGGTCATGCTCCCTAATGGAATAGCATTAATAGCAGTTCCTGCATTTCCTCTGGTTCCAAAAATACTCTTCACTTTACCAGGCAATTGAGTTTTGGTTGCTACGCGCGGGGGAAGTACTTTCACATGTCGACTGCAGTAGAAAGTATTGAAATGCGTTATTAACGCTATTGGCTCGTTTAGCCAGATGACCTCAAGCACATACCAGGGCAAGTCAGGAAAGTGATAAAATCTATCACGCAGGGAACGTGTGGTTTTAGTAGTAAGTAAATACGAAGTTCAAAGCAACACTTTCCACTTTGTTATAAAAAGATGTATCAATCAAAAGTTAATTATTAATTGCTCATCCCTAGTTGGGGGGGGGGGGGGGGGGTGGCTTACTGGTTTCCCCGCTCTTACATAAGGCATCAAATTGGAGACGTTCGTCTCCAACGAATAACCCGACTAAGTGAGGGCTGCCTGAAAGCTGAAACTTATCCGTCAATCACCTGTTGCAACACTCACCACATCTACACATCCAACTAATAACTATTAAAATCGATTCCGTGTGAGGTGTCCGAAGTGATAAGCTCTGGTTCCTACATATATTCAAAACACCATGCCAGCGATAACGACTGGCATACGCCACGCAATTGTTCCGATTGTCCACGGGTCTATTCTTCATATAAAATGCCGCGCAAACCCAGTCAGTCAAGTTATTCGCATCGAACGCGAAGCGGTGTTCGCAGACAAGGAATACTCAAAATCGTTCCAGACCCGGCTAAATTCAATTCAGTGCGCGACAGTACCTCGACAGTGTAACATCTATAGACTAGAGTTGTCCTAAAATTGTGATTTTTTCGACATCTGAACAAAAGGTATATTTCATTTAAATACTGTTAGATTCTACATATATTTCATATCGAACGTGCGGGAATGGTTTAATGAAGTTGTGAAGTTAGGCATAGAACATCTCAAGACAGCCATGAGTGTAGACCACCGGCTGTCGGATTAAGTTAATGTGTAACGCAAACACTTGTTTCTCGTTTGCTTATCGTTAGCAAAAGACCGAAATATGCAAAGTGGAGTCACATGAGCTGCTTTTTTACTTTTCTCTTTCACCACTTCGCCACGCAAATACTTTAGCTTAAATTGCCTACAAACGGACAAACAAGCCTCATACCTAACCCTCACTGCCAAGTCAATGTTTGTCTTACGAAATGTTTTTTTTTTTTTTTGTACAAACATTACAGGTTACAGGTAACATTTGAAAAAAAAAAAAATGCCACCAAATGCCACAACAGGAGCAGCACAGGGGCCAGTGGCCAATGATACCCGCGCTACAAAAGACTCAACCTCCGAAGAAACTGGTGTTCTCTTCGAAGCTGACGTCGAAACAACTGACGGCGGCCTGGCCAAGGATATTCAGGTTCTAAAGAAGGCCGAAAAACGCAAACTCGAACTTGTCTGGAGGAATATCATCGCTTTCGGGTACTTGCATTTGGCCGCAATCTATGGTGCCTGGCTGGCAATAACCTCGGCCAAATGGGCTACTCTTGGTTTCGGTAAGTCAAACAACAATCGTATCTTTTCCCCAAACCTTATCCTCGTAATTCCCTTCTATATGAGGCTCCATAAAACCTATGCCTACAGATTACATTTCGTGTGCGTCGCCAAAACACCTGGTAGCAATTTTCGGCCTATCTGCCGTTGCTTTATCACAACCAAATCACGTGAGAGAAAACCCCTAGCGATTATCACAACCCCTCGATCCCATATCATAAATCTACTCTAGTCGCTTATCACCTCCATTGACTCATACTTCTCCCCCACAGTTGCCGTTCTCTATGCCATATCTGTGCTCGGAATCACTGCCGGTGCTCATCGCCTATGGGCCCATCGTTCATACAAAGCCAAATGGCCATTGAGACTAATTCTGATTGTGTTCAATACGATTGCTTTCCAAGATGCCGTCTATCATTGGGCACGCGATCATCGTGTGCACCACAAATTCTCCGAGACCGATGCCGATCCACACAACGCTACTCGAGGATTTTTCTTCTCGCATGTCGGATGGTTACTGTCCAAAAAACATCCCGATGTCAAGGCCAAGGGCAAGAGTCTTGATCTCTCAGATCTTAAAGCCGATCCGATCGTCATGTTCCAGAAACGGTAAGATCACTATCACCCATCACTTGAATGCTCTTATGACCACAATTACTCTCACCATTTAGGCATTACA
This sequence comes from Eumerus sabulonum, assembly GCA_951905685.1. Classification (NCBI taxonomy): domain Eukaryota; kingdom Metazoa; phylum Arthropoda; class Insecta; order Diptera; family Syrphidae; genus Eumerus; species Eumerus sabulonum. The sequence continues at coordinate 239,192,767 of OX645060.1, forward strand.
TGAAACTTATGCCAATCGCATGCTTTGTCCTTCCCACCGTCATTCCCATGTACTTGTGGGATGAGTCGTTCTTGAACGCCTGGTTCGTAGCCACAATGTTTCGTTGGTGCGTAATCCTCAATGTCACGTGGTGCGTCAATAGCGCGGCACATGCTTTCGGAAATAAACCATACGATGCGTAAGTTTAACGCACCATCGACCATCGACCGCCACGTCATGCTAATTTGAATTCTCAATTTCATATCAACAGTTCCATCAATCCATCCGAGAATAGCGGTGTTGCTATCTTCGCATTTGGCGAGGGCTGGCACAACTATCATCACGTCTTTCCATGGGATTACAAGACTGCCGAATGGGGTAACTACGCCATCAACCTGACCACTGCCTTTATTGATTTCTTTGCCAAGATCGGTTGGGCCTACGATCTAAAGACCGTTTCGAAGGATGTCATTCAAAAGCGTACCGTACGAACAGGAGACGGGTCACATCCCACCTGGGGCTGGGGCGACAAGGATCTAACCAAGCACGATACTGATGCCATCCTAGTTAAGAATCCAAAGCAGGAATAAGTCTGAATGAGTATGGGATGAAGTAATGTGTGCCTGAAAGCGTTGATTGAAAGTGGACTCATAGTTGTATTTGGTATTTATTGTAAATAGGATAAGCAGATAACTGTGTACATATGTATCTATAGTAAGGGTGTATTGAATAAATACAATTTTTTCTACCGTTCGAATTTGGTCTTCAATTTTCATAATGCCGTGCCGTGGCTACATCATTCTCTGTCACGTGGTAAGCGCTCTCTTCGCAGCCGAATTCTTCATTTCGAAGAGGGAATGTTGGGAAGAGATGTGTCGGACACGAACATCTCTCTTCTAAACGTGAAGGGGAATAGATGAATGCTACGAGCTAAGCAGTTTTTGGCACACAAAGTTTACACGAGCAATGCACATGGGTCGATGGAATGATGCCATCAACGGCGAACAAGATCGACATTGCTTGGCTGAGCTTTATGCTTTTTTGCAGCAAATTTAGATCGGCGTACGGCTGGCTGATAATATGTGGAATCAACTTCAAAGCCTCGCATTTTACCTTCATTAACCCTATACTAGGAATGTGGAACCTTTCACAGCCACGTGACCCATTTCAAGGGTAAGCCCAAACATAAAGTCTATTGCACTTTTGACCTCGGTTAAATGACCTTTATTTGTTATCGGTTCAATGCCACCACCAGTTCGACAAGTCTTTCTAGGGACTTAAGAGCAATAGATAATCGACTGACAGGACTAACTTGAGTTGAAACTGGACTTTCAAAGAGCTGCTAAGAGCGTTGCAATGTTATCTAGACTCTAATCTAATAGGGTTTAAAAGTGCCTTTGGTCCATTTTATTTTACGAATACTAAAGATCCGGCCAGATAGGCTGTCGGTCGGTTCTAACTTAGATGGCGCTACAGTTCGGGGTGAACCAGGGCCTCAACCAACAAGCCGGTACGGTCTTTGGCCAGCCGCTTCTAGTGCCGCACGCCTAGTTGAATGAGGTCCCTTTCCACCTGTGCGCGCCACCTTAGATACGGTCGTCCTCTGTTTCGTCGTCCCTCGGGATTGGTTTCGAAGACTCTTCGGGCCGGAGCGGTGATGTCCATTCGCTCTACATGGCCCAGCCATCTTAGACGTTGTATCCGAAGACGTCTAACTAGGCCAATGTCGCAATCTAGCCCGTACAGTTCTTGGTTGAATCTCCTCCTCCACTCGCCATTTACACAAACGGGACCAAAGATTGCACGCAGAATTTTCCTCTCGAAACGCCCAAGAGCCTCTTCATCCGCCTTTGATAAAGTCCAAGCCTCAGCGCCGTAGAGGATGACCGGGATGATTAAGGTTTTGTATAGGGATACCTTGGTTTTTCGAGAGAGGGCTCGACTACTCAGTTGCCTCTTGAACCCAAAGAAGCAGCGGTTGGCAAGAGTTATTCTGCCTTTCATCTCAGCGCTGGTGTCGTTGCTGCTGATCACTGTCGAGCTAAGGTAGACGAAGTCCTTGACTACTACAAAAATATAGCTGCCGAAGGTGACGTCCTGACTAAGACGTCGATGTTGCGCGTCTTTCTTCGATGACAGCATATATTTGGTCTTGTCCCCATTTACCCTTAGACCCACTTTCGCCGCTTCTGCTTCAATGCTTGCGAACGCCTCATTGACGTCTCGTTTCGTCCGTCCGATAACGTCAGTGTCATCTGCGTAGGCAAGCAATTGTGTAGACTTGAAGTAGATTGTACCTCTTGTATTGACCGTAGAGTCCCGCACGATCTTTTCAAGTATGGTGTTAAAGAAACCTTTTTTAACATCGAAGGTCTCGGTTAATTCTCCTCCGACCTTAATGGAATAGCGGGGATTCTTAGAAAGTCATCCTGCACAGTCTGACGAGTTATCCCTCTGTAATTGGCGCATTCATAGAGGTCTCCTTTCTTATGGACCGGGCAAACGATGCTGAGATTCCATTCATCGGGCATGCATTCTTCCGACCATATCCTGCAGATGAGTTGGTGCATGTGCCTAACCAGCTCATCGCCAGCTGCTTTAAACAGTTTCGCGGAAAGTCCGTCTGCTCCAGCAGCTTTATAAGACCAAAGTTTCGATATCGCTCTCTTCGGTCGGGTGGACGGCATTCTCTTTCGTCTTCGTCCATTGGGAATGGTTCGTTCTGCCTGACGGCGGCATTTTGACTATCAACGCTATAATACAGTCTGCACAAGTGGTCCTTCCACAATCTCAGCATCGACTGTGACTCCACTACTAGTTGTCCGTACTTATCCCTACAGGCTTCTGCCCTGGCTTTATAGCCTTGGCATTTTCGTTTTACTTTTTGGTAAAATTTTCGATCGTCGTTCCTGCAATAACACTTCTCCATTTCCTTCTCGTGCTTCTTCTTTTATCTTCTCAGAAGCGCATGCCCCTCTCTCCTTTTCTGTTCATAGAGCTCGCGGTTAGCTCTCGTCCGTCGATCCAATGTAGCCATGTATGCATTCTGTTTCTCTACATGGGCCTGTCTGCATTCGTCATCAAATCAGGTGTTTCTCGAAGATGGTGGCTTGAAATCGAGTACATCTGAGGCGGCCTCTCTAATGGCGTTCTGAGAACGACTCCATTGCTGTTCTATGGTTTGTATAGATTGCATGGACTTGAGAGAGCTTAAGGGAGACTTGATCGGCGAAGGTCCTGGCGGTCTCCTGCGATTGCAGCTATCTGACGTTAAGGGTAGGTTGGTGTTCTTACTCGACTCCGTTGACTCCGAGAAATTCGCATCCGTACCTTGGCTGCAACAACGTAATGATCCGAGTCGATGCTAGCTCCTCGAAAGGTTCGAACATCTAGGATGCTCGAGGGGTGTCTGCTGTCGATCCCAATATGATCAATTTGACGGGTTGTCGATTTATCGGGGGACTGCTATGTCCCTTTATGGATGTTGAGGTGTGGGAATCGTGTACGTGCTACTACGAGATTAATTCCCGCCATAAAGTCCACGGGGAGGCTGTGTGTCAACTTTGATTGGGCAGGGAAAGAGATCGAAACTGGTGTTTGCCATGTTAAACGCGATCAGCTTCTTTGCTCTGTTTGTTTGCTCCCTCCCAACTGGCTGTTGGTTCTTCTTCTTCTTCCTTGGTGACGTTACAGCCCATGAAGGACCAGAGCCAAGTTTCTCTCAATCACCCTTGTTGTGTGTGATTTATTTTTCGCACAGGTGAAGGGGACCTACAGTTTAAAGCCGATTCCGAACGGCGTTAATCAAGAAGCTTTTTCATGGCAAGGTTACTACGGGGGGTTTTGCCAGTACCCCGCCGAGGAGGGACACCGCGAAATAAACATTCGATGGCGTTGGTGTTATCGGGATCCGAACTCGCTCATCGTGCGCCAGAGTCCACCACACTAACCACTGCGCCACAGCGCCCTAAACCAACCAACCGACATTCTTATTGACGGCCAAACATCGTTCAAAGCACTAATTCCACAAGCATTAACTCTAGATCGGTCTTTGAGTACCATCATTTCTTCAAAACCCTTCTTAAGAAGATCAGAGTGATACTTTGGTGAGTACCGGAACATATTGGTATTATATGGTACATATTAGACCACTAACCCACTAACAACGAACCAAAGCTATAAGCACAAAATCTGTCATACTAGCACCGAGTTTAAGATAATACCTTCGAGCGATATCAAAAGACTGCACTGCAGTCTGGGCAACCATCTTCACATACTAAACCCATATTTCGTGACTGAGTGCAGGCTCTGTCGGATGACGAAATGTTGGACTGCATACGCTGTAAATGTACGGCACCACAGGAAATGTAGCCTATTCCGCCAGATGGTGCCAGATGGTGCCTCTAGAAGTGATTGACAACATCCCGGGAAGTTCGATCACCAACTTCAACAGGAAAATTGAGGATCTTCCCACCTAACCTGGCATTAATACACAAAAGATCTTAACAAAAGAGCGCCGTGGCGCAGTGGGGCAGTGGGTAGTGTGTTGGTCTCTGTCGCAGATGACACGAGATCGAATTCCGACAACAGCCATGTTCTTCTTCTTCCTGACACTACAGACCAGTGTGGTCTTGGGCATTAACCACTCCAGCCAGCACGATTTCTTGACAGCCATCTCCAATCACACACATCACGTTCGTTGAGGTTGTTCTCTACTTGTGTGTGCTATTTGAGTCCGGAGCTATGTCGTTCATACATGGACTAGCCATTTTAAGCGTTGCATCTATATACGCTTGACCAGGCGCATGCCGCCATTAAACCCGTACAGTTCGTTGTTGAGTCTTCACCTCCAGGTGCCATCAACCTAAAAATTACCAAAAATCGAACGCAGAACTTTTCTCTCAAAAAGACCAAGGGTTTCTTCATCCGCTTTCGATAGTGTCCATACTCCTGCGTCATAAAGCAGGACAGTGATGGTCATAAAGCAAACTTGGTCTCTCAAGAATGGGGGCTCTATTACTCAATTGACTCTTGAGCCCAAAGAAACAGCGCAGAGTAATTCTGCGTTTGATTTGCAGAGCCGTGGTACACGAAGTCCTTCACTACCTCGAAGTTCTTAGTGCCCGTTGTGACGCTGTGTCCCAGACGTCGATGTTGAATGTCCTTCCTTGATGACAACATATACTTTGTCTTGCGCTCGTTTACCGCCAGACTCATTTTGGCCGCCTCCGCTTCAATGCCAACAAACACTTAATTGACGGCTCGCTGTGTTAGGCCAACCACTCGCTGTGTTAGGTCAACCATGTCGTCCGCGTAAACCAGCAGTTTAAGGAACGTTTGACAGATTTTGCCTCTAGTGTTAACCGGTGAGTTTCGCACGATCTTCTGAAGTCAAACGTTGAAAAAGTCACATGATAGCACGCCGCTTTGCCTAATACCTTTTTTGACATTAACGGTCTCGGTGGAGGGCGCCGTTGCGCAGTGGTTAGTGTGTTGGACTCTGGCGCACGATGAAAGAGTTCGGATCCCGATAACACCAACGCCACCAAATGTTTATTTCGCGACGTTCCTCCTCGGCGGGGTACTGGCAAAACCCTCCGTAGTAAACTTGCCATGAAAAAGCTTCTCGACTCACGCCGTTCGGAATCGGCATTAAACTGTAGGTCCCTTTCACCTGTGTGAAAAATAAATCACACACAACATGGCTGATTGAGAGAAGCTTGGCTCGGATGTAACGATACCAAAGAAGAGGAAGAAGAAGAAGAAGAAGAAGAAGAAGGATCTCACAATCTGACGAGCTTGGTAGGAATGTCAATACTGGACATGGCCTGTATAGCTCGTCTCTATGCTCGTCTCTATGTCATATGCGGCCTTGAAATTGACAGTTAGATGGTGATTGTCGATTTGTATCTTATGGGCCTTTTCGAGGATCCACCGCAATGTGAATATCTGGTCTATCATGGACTTTCCTGGCCTGAAACCACATTGATATGGAACTATCAGATTTTTGACGAACGGTTTCAGGCATATGCACAAAACGGCAGAGAAGATCTTGTACGCGTTAAGGAGACTGATCCCTCGGTAGTTGGCGCAGTCGAATGAGTCTCCTTTCTTGTGGACCGGACAAACGACACAGATTCCACTGGTCAAGCATGCTTTCCTCCGAGCATATCCTACGGATAAGCTGCGATCTTGTCTGTGTCGGTGGGACGGAGTTATTGTCTATCGTCGTCCAAAGTGAGTGTATCATTCTCTAGATTTTCAGCATCGACTGCGACTCCACTACTAGTCGTCCATACTCGTCCCGGCAGGCTTCGGTTCGTAGTTTGTATCCCTTAGATAGCTATTTTGCTTTCTGGTAAAACTTTCTGACTTCATTCCTGCCATAACAACTCTCCATCTCCATGACCGCGCTCTTCTGAAGAAGAGAGCAGTTCGTACAGCCCACGAATAGCTTTGGTCGTTCGACGCCGCATTGCCTTATAGGCCTCCTGCTTGGCTGCATGAGCTTGCCTTTACTCGTCGTCAAATCATGGGTTTTCCTTGGCAGTGTCGTAAAACCTAGCACATCAGTGGCAGCTTCTTTGATGGCTTCTTGACAGCGTTTCCAATCTTCTTCGACTGTTAGTGCAGGTGGCATCGGCAGAGTTTCTATTGATATGTTGCGATTGTATCCTTCCGATGTCAAAGCGTGGTGTTTCTCGACTCCATCCTTCTCTCGATATCCGAGTTCTTAACTTGGCTACAACAAGAAAATGATCCGAGCCAATGTTGGCACCACGGAAGGCTCGGAGATCGAGAGGTGATTTCGATGTTGACGACCATCCGCGTGAAGGTAGGAATTGCTGAATGAGGAGCGATGCCAAACGCAAGAGCAGCTTGCTTCAGCATAAGGAGCTATCCGCCAAGCTATTTCTACGCGATAGCATGCATTGGGGATAATCCAAAAACCAGTTTCCTTATGATTTGAAGCCAAGGACGTTGAGCTTCGTTTTTTCGTCTATGAACAACTGCTCCAGCGGGTAGAAAGGAATGGATTCATTACAGCAACCCAAAGAAAAGAACACCATGGGGACTACCCGGCTATGCTTCTAAGTCGTCGGCTAGGTTGACGATTGTAATTGATTGCAATCCGTCGAATTTCAATTTATTGTAAATATGGTATGAATGGTAAAAGACAAACAAAGGCCGTTTAGGAGTAGTATCTGCCGAAGGGTGTGGGTCTGCTAAAAAGGCGAGTGAGGGCCTCTGCAGCCGAACAACTTGCAGCTCTATCAGCCAGATCCTACTTCCACCTCCTCGTGATACCATCTGGAAATTTCCTGGCCATGGAAATTACCAACAAAAGAGGACGAATGGCGAGTATCCTGTGCCACAAAACAAGGATTAATGTCGGTTGGGCTATAGTGTAGCAAACCGTAACCGGAAAACCCCACAATGCTCAGAGACAATGATAAGCCTCGGATAAAGTGGGCCGGATTAATGTTGACGATCCTCGAAAGAAACGAAAAAAGGACAATTGTCTTCGGCACTGTTCCGCGGAATGTTAGGTTCCTAAACAGATCACGGGAAGCCGAAGAACTTGCTGACGCCCTAGACCTAGAAATAAAATGGAATGGACCGGGTAACAAACGGATGAAAAACTGCGAAATCTACTACGGCGACTGCTAGCAGAGAGGACAACGATTTTTTGGATGGGGAATTGTTGTTCGAGGTGGACTAAGGCAACAAGTCCTAAATTTTCGGCATGTAAGGGAGCGCCTCATAACTATCCGTATCAATGCTAAATTTTCTAACATCAGTCTGATTTGCATCCACGCACATACGGAAGACAAGGATGATTCCACCAAAGATGAGTTATACGATCTCCTGGAAAGAACGTATGCCCAATATCCCAACTATGACAAGGAAACTTAAATGCTAAGTTGGGTAAGGAAAGCATCTTTGGACGAGTCATCAGCAAACACAGCTTTTACGACACCACATCCTATAACGGACACAGGCTAATTGATCGTGCTACGGGACGAAATCTCCTTCTTGCAAGTACCTCGATATACACAAAGGCACCTGGCGGTCGTCAGGTCAATCAATTACTAATCAGATTGATCACATCGCGATCGACGTTAGACACTCCTCCACTATTATTGATGTTCGAACTTCCCGAGGAGCTAACATCAACTCGGACCACTATCTTGTAGTAGCCAAGCTGCGCCTACGGATATCACACAACCTGAACGGAGTGTAGTGGTTCGGGTCGTAGATGTTCTTTCACTACACTCCAGGGGTGGTTGTCCTAGATAGGAGGAGAGGAACTGACTGAATTTTCACATTGGTGGTAGTTCTCAGCAACTGTTTCATGAACTCATGGTGTTACATCAAAATTGCACACGCAGAGTATGAAAACGAACATGCCAAGGTTATAAAGCCAGAACGGAAGCCTGTAGGGATGAAAACGGACAACTAGTGGTAGAATCGCAGTCGATGCTGAGAATATGGAAAAACCACTTCTGCAGACTGTACAACGGCGATGCTAGTCAATATACAGATGTCAGGCAGAATAATCCATTTGTTAACGACGAAGATCGCAGTGAAATTCATCCCCTGACCTCGAGGGCCCAGTGGTTAGTTTGTTGGACTCTGACGCACGATGAGCGAGTTCGGATCCCGATAACACCAACGCCATCGAATGTTCTTTTCGCAGAATCCCTCCTCAGCGGGGTACTGGCAAAAACCCCTGTAGCATACTTGCCATGAACTTCTCGACTAACGCCGTTCGGAATCGTCATTAAATTGTAAGTCCCTTTCATCTGTATAAAAAATAAATCGCACACAACATGGGTGATTAAGAGAAGCTTGGCTCTGGTCCTTCATGGGCTGTAACGCCACCATAAAAGAAAACCTCGACGAACCTCAACCTTGATCACAATTTTGAAACTAAAGTCGAGTAAAGCTGCTGGCGCAAACGTTCTGTCTGGTCTGGTTTGGTCTGTTTTGGGGCATGCCCCAGCTCATCTGTAAGATATGGTCAGAGGAATGTATGCCCAAGGAATGGAGTCTCAGCATCGTTTGCCCAGTTCACAAGAAATGGGACCCCTTTGACTGCTCCCAGTACAGAGGAATAAGTCTCCCTAACATCGCCTACAAAGTCTTCTCTTCCGTTTTGTGTGAACACCTGCAACCTTTTGTAAATAAGCTGATAGGTCCTTATCAGGGTGGTTTCAGGCCAGGGAAGTCCACCATCGACCAAATCCTCACATTACGGCGGATCCCGGAAAAAACCAATGAATTTCAGGTCGACACTCACCACTTATTTGCTGGCTTCAAAGCCGGATACGACAGCGTAATTAGAGACGAGCTTTATAACGTCATGCCTTTCTTTAACATCCCTGCTAAGCTCGTCAGACTATGCAGGGTGACTATGGAGAATGCTCGCTGCTCCATCCGAATCGGTACAGACCTGACCCAATGTTTTGATGTCAGAAAAGAACTTCGGCAGGGCGATGCGATGTCGTGTGATTTCTTCAACATTGTATTAGAAATCACTGGCCGACACAAGAGGTACAATTTATTTCAAATCCTCACAGCTCCTCACATACGCGGATGACATTGACATTATCTGAAGAGCACAGCGAGATGCAGGCGTTTACGAGTATTTTGGCGGAGGCGGCGAAAATTTGTTTGGCGGCAACTGAGGGCATTTATGCTATGATCATCAAAAAGGGCGCTCCCAACCGACGTCTTGGCTAGAATCTTTGTATTGGCATATATAAGTTTGAGCAAGTTATGGACCTCATCTACCTTGGTTCCGCAGTAACCTGGAACAACGACATCAGTTCGCTAACCAATCGCTCTTTCTTTGGGTTCAGAAGGCAATTGAGTAATAGAGCCCTCTTCCGAACGACCAAGTTGAATGTATAGAACTATCCCGGTCCTGATGCACGGCGCAGAAGCACGGACACTATCAAAAGCGGATGAAAAAATCCTTCGCCGGTTCGAATGAAAGATTTTGCTTGTGATTTTCACAGACGGGGGATGGAGGGAAAAATTCAAACAAGAAATTAATGGGCTGAACAGCGACGTAAGTCTAGTCAGGCGTCTACGGATTCAACGCCTAAGATGGCTAGGACATGTGGAATGAATGGAAAGTCTTTGAATCCAACCCCGAGGGACGAAGAAACAGAGAACGGCCGCACTTAAGTAAGATGGCGCACACAGGTGGAACGAGACCTCAGCCAACTAGGTGTGCAGCAATGGAAAAGGCTACCTGGAGGGGCATGTTGGTTGAGGAGCAGGTTTACCCCGAACTGGTGCGCCCGATAAGTAGAAGAAGATGGTCATCTGCAATATTCCGAAAATGATTATACGAATAACACAATATTTTCTGACATCATCATCATCATCATTTTCAGTGGCCCGCATGTTCCACTAAAAGAGTCGCGGGGGTAATGCGCGCACGCGGGATCTCCAGGCCACTCGATCCTCCGCCATCGACTCTAACTCATCAGGAGATATGCCCAAGCGCACCCAGGCGAGTTTTTGGACTTGGTCCAACCACCTCGTCCTGGGTCTGCCAAGCGGTCGACTGCCTGATGGTATTGCATTCAAGGCACGCTTCTGAAGTCGTGATGATGGCGACATTCGTCTCACGTGACCAAACCATCGAAGCATAGCTCTTTCCGTTAGGAGAAGCAGCTGCTCAACATTAAGCTCCCCGCGCACTGCCGTGTTTCTCACCATATCCCGGCGAGTAACTCCCACAACAGCACGAAGAAATCACATTTCGGCAGCGATCTTATTCTTTCGGTCAATACCCACATTTCATGACCATAGGTGAGAGTTGGAACAAAGACTGAGTTAAAAACCGCTAACTTGGCTTTGACACCAAGCTCGGTCTTCCTGATTTCAGATCTTCCAAGCTGTTTCAAAATTGACCCAGCTTGGCCAATCCTGGAAAACTCAGTATTACTCCTCCCATCACTCGTGAAGAAGACCCCGAGATACTTAAACTTCTCCACCTGCTTCAATGGGACTCCACTAACATGTAGAGGGCATTGGACAGGTGTTCTGGAAATAACCATAACCTCGGATTTGTTCACGTTAACCCTCATTCCAGCATCAGCACATACGGCCACAAACCTATCTAGCGCGCGCTGAAGTTCCATCTGGGAGGATGTGAGAACAACTACGTAAGTCATCTGCAAAAAGAAGATGTGAAACACTCCTCGCCTCGACTGCGCTGCAACACCCAGTCCATATATATAATGAAAAGGAGAGGTGACAAGACACATCCTTGGCGAAGTCCAACGCCCACGGTGAAAGGTGTTGATTTACTACCATTAACCCGAACGCAAATACCTGGTTCGATGACGAGTGCAGGAGGATTCATACAGCGAAGCAGGATGCATATAAGGCCTCGCTGCATAAAAGAACAAGAGCAGCTCGTGAGCTCTACGAGTTAAAAAGAAGGGAGGAGCATAAGCTTCTCAGAAGAAAGAATAAAGAGCACGAGAAGCGCGCGATTGAGGATTTGGAGAGGTGTTACTGCAGGCGTAACGTTCGAAAGTTTTATCAACAGACAAAGAGAACATGCCAAGGTTATAAAGCCAGAACGGAAGCCTGCAGGGATGAGACTGTATAACGGCGATGTTAGTCAATATACCGCTGTCAGGCAAAATGATCCATTTCTAATCGACGGAGACCGCAGAGAATTCTGTCCCCCTGACCTCGACGAAGTTAAGATTGCCATATCGAAGCTCAAGTCGAATAAAGCTGCTGGCGCAGACGAACTGTCTGCTGAGCTCTTCAAGGCAGCTGGGGATGACCTGGTTGGGAGCATGCACCAGCTCATCCGTAAGATATGGTTAGAGGAAAGCATGCCCGAGGAATGGAGTCTCAGCATCGTATGCCCGATCCACAAGAAAGGAGACCCCACTGAATGCGCCAACTATAGAGGAATAAGTCTCCTTAACATCGCCTACAAAATCTTTTCTGCCGTTTTGTGTGAACGCCTGAAGCCTTTTGTAAATAAGCTGATAGGTCGCATTCAGGCCAGGGAAGTCCACCATCGACCAAATTTTCACACTACGGCAGATCCTGGAAAAAACCAGTGAATTTCAGGTCGACACTCACCACCTATTTATCAACTTCAAAGCCGCATACGACAGCGTAATTAGAGACGAGCTATAGAACGCTATGTCTACCTTTGACATACCTGCTAAACTCGTGAGACTATGTAGGATGACTTTGGAGAATGCTCGCTGCTCCATCCGAATCGGTGAACACCTTACCGATAGTTTTAATGTTAAAAAAGGATTTAGGCAGGGCATTGTGCTCTCGTGTGATTTCTTCAACATCATATTGGAAATGATTGTGCAAAAATCACTGGCCAATACAAGAGGCACAATCTATTTCTATTCCTCGCAACTCCTTGCATACGCCCGACGACATTGACATAATAGGCAGATCACAGCGAGATGTCAATAAGGCGTTTGCGAGTATTGAGATGGAGGTGGAGAAAGTTGGTCTGGCGGTAAACGAGGGCAAAACTAAATATATGCTGTCATCAAAAAAGGACGCTCACCACCGACGTCTTGGTCAGAACGTTTGTATTAGCAGATATAAGTTCGAGGTAGTTAAGGACTTCGTCTACCTTGGCTCCGCAGTGACCTGGAACAACGACACTGGTTCCGAAATCAAACGCAGAATCACTCTTGCCAATCGCTGTTTCTTTGGGCTCAGGAGGCAACTGAGTAATAGAGCCCTCTCTCGAACGTCCAAAGTTAACTCTATATAAGACGCTTATCATCCCGTTCCTGTTGTACGGCGCAGAAGCATGGACACTATCAAAAGCGGATGAGGAGGCCCTTGGTCGGTTCGAGAGAAAGATTTTGCGCGTGATTTTTGGGCCTATAAACGCAGACGGGGGATGGAGGAGAAGATTCAACCCCGAACTTTACGGGCTGTACAGCGACATGAGCCTGGTCAGGCGTCTACGGATTCAACGCCTAAGATGGCTGGGCCATGTAGAGCGAATGTACACCACAGCTTCCGCCCGGAGAGTCTTTGAGTCCAACCCCGGACGAAGAAGCAGAGGACGGCCGCCCTTAAGATGGCGCACACAGGTGGAAGGGGACCTCAGCCAACTGGGTGTGCGGAATTGGAAAAGGCTAGCGAAAGATCGTGCTAGATGGAGGCGCATGTTGGTTGAGGCCCAGGTTCACCCCGAACTGTAGCGCCCACTAAGAAGAAGAAGAAGAACCCGAACGCAGCTGCTACAGTTTGTGTATAGAGACTGAATGGCCCTCAACAGAGGACCATCAATCCCTTACTACTGCAGAACACTCCAGAGTTTACCTCGAGAAACTCGGTCATACGCTTTTTCCAAATCTACAAAGCAGCTGTAGATTGGTTTGGCGTACTCCCAAGCCTTCTCGAGTACCATTCTTAGAGTGAAAAGCTGGTCGGTTATTCTTCTGCCGTGACGAAACCCGCACTGTTCATCCCCTATCCTGGATTCGACCACAGCTCTAGAACGCACCTCCAACACCTTAGCGTAGACCTTACCGGGGACACTCAAAAGAGATATGCCCCTCTAGTTGGAGCACTCTTTTTTATACCCCTTTTTGAAAAGAGGAACAATCACCCCAGTTTGCCAATCGCTAGGTGTCTCACCGAATTCCCAGGCCACCTTAATGACACGAGAGAGCCATAATACTCCCTCTTTACCCATTGCCTTGAGCATTTCTGGCCGAATTTCATCCACACCGGCGGATTTGCCAACAATATTAAACAAAAAATAATCATGTAAGCGATCACCTATAAACTAAGGAACTGCGTTCGTTAAACTTAATTTCCGGATAAGAACAGAATCCGCTTATAGTCCCACAAACAAAATGTAACATAAACGGATTAGACTGTCTTCCAATAAATGATACAATCCTCGAAATGGTCACAGTTGTTGAATTGTTTAATTAATACTAAAATACAAGATGTACAATAGCTTCTACCCTCTTGCTGATAAGCTTTTGGTAGCCTCCCACCCCTTAGCTTAATCCTTGTCTTCACGCTGAATGATCTATCTGCTTCTGCTGATTGGGTTGTTGTCATAGGAGCTAGTGATGTGCCTAATTCTTGTACGGTGACGTAAAAAACGCAACAACAGAATCCGATCAACGAAAAAGCAGGAAGTCTGATCAACGAACAAGGCATCGATAGTACAGTACTAACAAAAATCATATTCTACTTCAAAAAGTCATAAATCGACAGAATCTAGTTTTTATTGACAAAGTAAATTTGTTTACGACATTTATGGCCATATTCTGATATATGTCCCAGATATTTGTGACCAACATCGTACACTTTTAAATCTAATCTAAGCCTTGAATCTTGGTGCGTTAGGCTCGTAGAAATAAATATTAGCAAAACGTCAACATCACGGATACAATAATCAATCCCAATGTCTTTAAATCTAATCAACCAGCTATTTACAAACTCGCATATCGTCGGTGTATATGTAGGTGGTAGTAGGTGGTTTTTGAAGCTCTTTATCATTTTGATTTAAATTCCATGCACATGATAACTATTTAAATCAAAAATAGTGATTCGTTAGCATTTAAGATAATCTGCACATTTTAGTAACACGTTATACGCAGCGTGTAATTGTAAGAACACAATATTGTTTTATTCACCACATTCTTAGTTCTTTTCACCACATTAATTCATCAAGTTCACTTACCACATTTGACCTTAGAAAGTCTTGAACAAAAAAGGGAGCCTAACCGCCAGTTCATTACTTTTATTTTTCGAAGCGCGCGAAGTAAAATGGTCGCATTTTTCCTCTGTTAAAAAAACGATAAAAGAAAGAAATTGTCGAATCGACAGATCAATATGTATCGGGAGAAAATCGAAACCAAGGCTTTCACATACACCTTGAAGGGAAATTTGTCAAATAGTCGCAAAAGTTCAAAACTCAGTAACAACAGACCGAAAGGTGAGCGCTGTGAACGCTCAGTCAACATTAGTCACCAATCATAGTCGGTGTTGTCAATTTAATTCAGACACCTGTACAGCAACGAGTTAGAAATGGTTGGTATTCAACTATATAGGCCTCATAGCCGACAAGGTTACATATTTAGGATAAGTATGAATCGGTCAAGTGGAGGGCATGGGCTCGGACATACAGGGTAAAGTTGTTGATTGCTCTCAACCTGGCGAGATGCCAGCAACGATCCCTGTTTAAATGCCCGGGTCAAGTTGACATACGGCCTCCTCGCGGCGCCCTCTGGATAGCCTCTTCAACAACCGTTGGGAGGTGAACAAACGTATGCAGCGACAAAACCCCGACCAGAATAGCGGTTGTGCGGCGGGCTAACAATCCGCTCACGTAAAAAAAAAGAAAAGTTATGAATGAGCAAGGTGCCTCGGATTCACGGATGGATACTCGACGACGACAACGCACGAAAAAGGAACACGATTTGCGAGTATGCTCTTGGAATGTCAGAACCCTGTACACTACCGGAGCTGCTCATAAACTAGAAGGAATCCTCACGCAGTACAAGGCGGATATTACTGCGGTCCAGGAAATACGCTGGATAGGAAACGGTATGACTAGGAAGAAAAATTGCGACATTTATTACAGCTGTCACAAAAGGTTGCACTTACTGGGATGCGGATTTGTCGTGGGAAAGCGGTTAAGGTCGAAGGTCATCGACTTTAAACCTATAAGTGATCGCCTGGCTGTGATCCGCATCAGAGGCAGATTTTATAACATCAGCCATATATGTGCACACGCTCCTACCGACGAGGCTAAAGACCCTATCAAGGAGGACTTCTATGACCTCCTGGACAACGTCTACGGAGCTTGTCCGGAGTACGATGTAAAAATCGTGCTCGGGGACTTCAACGCCAAAATCGGTAAGGAGAACACCCTTGGCGGAGTGATCGGAAAGCACAGCCTCCACGATACAACAACAGATAACGGCCTCCGACTCGCTGACTTTGCGACAGCTCGTAATGCGGTGATTAGCTCGCAAGCGAATCCACACAGCAACCTGGCGATCTCCGGACGGTCGAACCGCCAACCAAATCGACCATGTGCTCATTGACGCAAGGCACTCTTCAAACATCCTGGATGTGCGAACATTCAGAGGGGCAAATGTCGACTCTGACCACTTCCTCGTAGCAGCAAGATACAGAGCTCGACTGTCCAATGTCAGAAAGCTGCACCAGCCCATCAGGATGAGGTTCGACATTGGGCGCCTGAGCACACCGGAGGTTGCCAGAGTCTACAGGGAGCAGCTGAGCGAAAGACTCTACGGTATGCCTACGTCGAACACAAATGCCAATAATATGTGGCTGCATTGCCACTCAGCCATTCAGGAAGTAGCCAAAACCACCTTAGGATACCTACCACCCCCGACAAGAAACCCGTGGTATGATGGCGAGTGTGAGCAGAAAAAGGCAGCAACCGACGAGGCGTACCAGAGGAAACCAGAGCAGCGCAAGAAGATTACCGAGCCAGAAGAAGGGAGGAGAAAAAACTACTGCGACAAGAGAAAAGAATCTTCGCAGCCTCCCAGCTCAAGGATATCGAGGAGTCTAGGGATAAACATAAAATACGAGCCTTTTACAAGAAAGCCAAAGGCCTTGCAGGAGGCTTCAAAAAGGGCACCCTGGCTCTTCGAAACTGCGAGGGTAATCTTGTCACCGACCCGCAGGGAATAGTGGATGTATTTAAGCAGCACTTCAAGTAGCTGCTTAACGAGCATGACCAAGAGAGAGTGGCAGGGACCGAGGAAATCCCAACTCCAGCCGCTGAAGTAGTCCTTCCACCCAGCATCGAAGAAGTCGGCACAGCTATTCAGAAGCTGAAAAACAACAAAGCCGCGGGCTCCGATGGCTTGCCATCAGAGCTCTTCAAGGCTGGCGGCGATGTTCTGGTAGGGAGCATGCACCAGATCATCTGCAGAATTTGGGAAGATGAAAGCATGCCCGACGACTGGAATACCAGCTCTATATGCCCCATCCACAAAAAAGGCGATCCTACCTCTTGTAAGAACTATAGAGGTATATCCCTGCTCAATGTCGCATACAAGATCCTGTCCAGCGTATTGTGTGAACGTCTAAAACCATTTTGCACCGCACTAATCGGCAGCTACCAGTGCGGCTTCCGGCCCGGAAAATCAACTATAGACCAAATTTTCACACTTCGACAAATTCTGGAAAAGACCAACGAGTTTCGAATCGATACACACCATCTTTTCATCGATTTCAAAGCCGCATACGACAGCATTCATCGTGAAGCACTGTTTGGGGCGATGACCGAATTCGGGATGCCGGTAAAACTGATCCAGTTGTGTCGCGCCACGCTAAAAAATACGCGATGCACCGTGCAACTCGGTTCTAGGACCTCGGAACCATTCGAAACATGCACCGGATTTCGGCAAGGAGATGCGCTGTCATGTGACTTCTTCAACCTGGTGCTGGAGCAGATAGTGCGACGGGCAAGCGTCAACAGGGAAGGCACTATCTTTTACAAGTCAATCCAGCTGCTAGGATACGCGGATGATATCGACATCATCGCGTGCTCTCGCCGTGTCATTGTGGAAGCATTCACGGCGATTAAAAGACAAGCGAAACGAGTTGGTCTTAAGGTCAATGACGACAAAACGAAGTACATGCTGTCACCACCTGGGACAAAATATAACAATTGACAGCTACAATTTCGAGGTAGTTAAGGAGTTTGTCTACCTCGGGGCAAACGTAAATTCCACAAATGACACCACAGTGGAGATCCGGCATAGAATCGCCCTTGGCAACCGCTGCTACTTCGGCTTGTCCAAACAACTGGGGTCAAAACTCCTCACTCGAAAGACCAAAGTCATGCTTTACAAAACGCTCATTCTGCCAGTCTTGCTGTACGGAGCCGAAAGCTGGACGATAAGCAGGACAGCGGAGCTGATTTTGGGTTCTTTCGAAAGAAAAATTCTGCGCCGGATATTTGGTCCTGTCTGTGAGGAAGGTGAATGGAGAAGAAGACACAACCGCGAACTCTGCGAGCTGTACCAAGATGTGGATGTAGTCCGGAAGGCAAGGAAGGCACATCGAGCGCATGGACATCAAACGCTCCAGCTAAGAGGGTCTTCGACTCCGAGCCTTCTGGTTCGAGAAGAAGAGGAAGACCGAACCTCCGGTATAAAGACCAAGTAATCGCGGATGTAAGACATCCTGGTCTTGACAACTGGAAGCAACGTGCCCGGGACCGTCAAGGATGGAAGGCAGCTATAGCTCAGGCTCAGATCCTCCATGGATCGCTGGCCTGATAAGTAAGTATGAATCGATCAAGTGCTCAACATAAATAAGAGACTTACTGACTGGTGTTTAACAGTCCAGTTCTAGTCCAAAGTAAATGTTGTTGACAATAATCAGTCGTTCAACAAGTGTTTTCGGCGAATGTTAAAAGCCAAAATTGTGCTAATCTTTAATACATAGATACATCACATGGCAGACTCTTCTCAGTCATATAGTTTTCATTTCTAAGAAACAAGACAGTTGAACTCTATGATCCAAACAAGCCGATAGTAACATCTACAGATGTTAGTCCTGATGAGTGAGTACAATACTGTCTTATGCCAAAAGCAATTTTGTTTTATTTTAAGCACATTATCACTAGTACCGAAAACATCTATTCATCGACTTGCAAGCATTGGATTGTGCATCTATTATAAAACGAAATTCATAATGACTCGGATACAATAGCTCATTGGATTGGGCTTGCTGGAAAGCAAGGAAATTGGTTCCCTGGTAGAATGCCGAGCACCAAAGTCTTCGCAGGGAAGTCTTTGAATAGATCGCTCAAATCGAACTCGGAAGATGACTGGAACAAGTACCTACCGGTCGAAGCAGAAAGAATACAAGAAACTTATTCGTAAATTGAAGAACGATTCTTATAAGACCTTCTGCGAAGAGATCAAGTCTCTGAGTGCGACTAGCAAGTTGGTTAAAGCCTCAAACGGGGAGAACCGACAAAGCTGGATACACTCAGAAAATCGGATGGTACCTTTACTAAGTCTAAAGCGGAAATTCTTAGGTTACTGCCTGAGACTCATTTCCTGGGAAATCAGATCACTATCGGCTCGTTGTACTCTCTCTTAAGGGAAACTGCAACTGAAACGATGAAAACAACTCGGGGTAGCTAGTATATTGCGTCGCGCGTGGTTAGAGAGAGTTAGAGAGGGTACGGGGGGTGGGACAAAGTCGCCTGATCACTGCGGCCACGAGTGGGCCTATTGTAATGTCCCCCACTTACAGTTCACTCAAGAATCCTGAGTTTGTGATAAAACTTAGTATGCTTTTGAGTGAGCTAGCAGCGATTTCTTCTGCTTCAAGATAATACTTGCCTAAGTGACGATGACGTGTACTGACAAGGCAGTTACAGTGGCATAGTATGTGCTCTGCTGTTTCTTCGTCTTCATTACACATTCTGCAAGTGTCATCTTGTATGATGCCCATCGTCTTGAGATGTTTGTTGACTGGGTAGTGTCCAGTAAGGAAACCTGTGATTAAGCGAATCTGACTCCTCGAGAGCATGAGGAGTTGTTTCGTTCTGTTGAGAGATGTAGTTGGGAGGAACAACTTGGCTTGTCTGCTACCTTTCGTTTGTGACCAGTAGTGATCCGTCGTGTTCCTTAACCAATTGTTTATGCAGCATTTGGTGGTGCTGATGGGTATGCCGCAGAAAGGCCGTGGCATCATGAATGGTGATGCGGAGCCTTTCCTAGCTAGTAGGTCCGCCTTTTCGTTGCCTGAATGGCCGCTGTGTCCAGGTATCCAAATGAGATGAACTCTGTTTGTGCTGGCCAGCTGGTGAAGTAAACGTAGGCAGTCCCATACCAGTTTGGAGGTGACTTCGTAGCTCTTTAGGGCTAGAAGTGCAGCCTTGCTGTCAGAGAAAATGTAAATGTTTTTGTTAAGTATGTTTCTGTTTAAATTTTCTCTGAGGCAGAGTTCTATAGCAAATATCTCTGCTTGAAAAACGGAGTTATATCTGTCCATGCTGACGTAGATGGATGTGCCAGTATTTGCTCCGTAAACTCCAGCCCCAACGCCTTCGTTCGTTTTTGAGCCATCTGTGTACCACACGTAGGATCCACGATTGAAGGGGGGTATATCCTGTTCCCAGTTTTGTCGGTTGGGGAATGTGACCTTGTAGTTTTGGCTGAAGTTGTATCTGGGGAGACAGTTGTCTGAGAGAGATATCATTAGGATTTCATGCCTGTTTATCTCCGTAAGGATATCAGGGTGAAAGAGCCTACGGTTAGAGTCATCCTCCACGATCAATCTATGGGCGAAGACCATTGCTTCTTTCTTCAGTTGGAAGTGAAGAGGTGGCAGGTCTGTGATGACTTCTAGTGCTGCTGTGGGGGTTGTTCTCATGGCCCCGGTGATACAGATGCAAGCTAGTCTTTGCAATTTGTTGAGCTTGGCTTGCACTGTTGCTTGTTTTGTTTTGTGCCACCAGACGGGCGCAGCATATGTGAGGATTGGTCTGGTGATTGCTGTGTATAGCCAGCGGGTAATTTTGGGGTTTGTGCCCCAGTTTTTGCCAGTGAGACTTTTGCTGGTCCATAAAGAGATCCTGGCTTTCTCAATGGTTTTTGTAATGTGAGAGTTCCAAATGAGCTTTTCGTCTAGAGTTATCCCTAGATATTTGACTTCTTTTAAGAACTCCATCGCTTCACCAAAGAGGGTAGGTTTGGTGAGTTTGTGCCTATTCCTCCTTTTGGTGAAGGCGACTATAGTGCTTTTCCTAGGGTTGACCGTTAGTGCAACCTTTGTGCACCAGTTTGCAACAAGATTTAGTGCCCGTTGGAGGAGTTCCGAGACCGTGTTTTCGAATTTGCCTCTAACCAGGATCACTATGTCGTCAGCATAGCCTTGGACATAGAAACCATTGTTGCTGAGTATGTTAATCAGTTCATTTACCACGATGGACCACAAGAGAGGTGAGAGAACCCCACCTTGAGGGCATCCTTTCGCGGCATTAACACTGATTTTATCATTGCCTAGTGAGGTGTTTATTTTCCTATTGCTAGGCATGTGTTGGATCCAATTGCATGTGGTGTTATCCACCCCTGTGCTGAGGATGCAACGTTTTATTTGGGTGCGCGTGGTTACGACTGAAACCGCTGAATTTGCTGTGGCATCCTTTGATGACTACAAATACAAAAATGTGGCCTAGGTGCGACCCGCAAGGTCCACATAAAAAGAGGGGTGTTATAAGTTTGTGGTGTCTGTGTGTCTGTCTGTGGCATCGTAACTCCTGAATGAATGGACAGATTATGATGCTTTTTCGTTTTTTTTTTTTTTTTTTTTTAAGCTAACATGATCGAAATTTGTGAAGATCTGTTCAGGTGTTTCAAGGTCATTAGCTATTTTTGTTAGCTGCGGTGGGATTCTTAGACGAATAATGGGTAATGTATCGGTTCTCGTCCGATCACCGCAATCAACCAGCAGCGGGTGCGGTCAGTACTTAGATGGGAACCGCTTGGAAGCACCGTGTGTTATTAGCATCAAGGCGGCAATTTGCTGTCGCTCCATGTAGCCCAGGGTAAGGAAACGCACACTTATATGCGCACGTTAAACAATCTATTGCTCATAAACTGCTCACGTGCGTGTGCGATTTCGATTGCTGAAAGTTTATAATTTAGACTGTCGAAAATTAGAGTTTTATCTGCCCTGGCAAATTTACATCCCTGTCGCCGATCTTGCAATCTCCGCTTCAAGAGAGCTTTCGAACTTCGACAGCGAAATTCGAACTTAACCGTCGGTTTGTGTCTCCGCAACACTGCCCTCCTTCTCCGTAATATGGCGCTAACCTCTCTACGTGGACAATCTTATACTTCACCCGTCTGTTTCCCATCTGCTGTATCCGGTATACCACGTCATTGATGACCTCATATGGTCCGTCCCAGGCTGATTGCAATTTGGGGCACAAGCTTTTTTTCGTTGTGGGTTGTACAGCAATACCAATTGTCCTGTCTCAAATCCAGAAATATTCGCCCTCAAGTCGTATCTCGCCTTCATTTTATCGCTGACCAAGTTCAGTCGCTCCCGGATGAACTGATGGATGGAGTTCAGCTGTTCCTTCTTTTCGGTTACGAAGTCCTCCCTGTCACTAGTTGTCGGTAGTACCACGCCGAACTTCAAGTCCGATGGAAGTCGGAGATCAGTTCCAAAAATGGCTTGAGCTGGTGTTGTTGCCGTTGAATTGTGCTGTGCCGAACGGTATGCCATTAAGAAAAGGGGAAGATGTTCATCCCAGTCCTTCTGATCTCCGACGACGACTTTTCTCAAGTATTCCTCCATCGTCCGGTTGAACCTTTCGACCATGCCATCAGATTGTGGGTGTAATGGTGTTGTCCGCGTCTTTCTGATACCTAGCATGTCACAGAGTTCTTTGAACACCGACGACTCGAAGTTCCTTTCTTGGTCTGAGTGCAGTTCCAGCGGTACTCCGTAACGCGCAACCCAGTTGTTCACGAATGCATCCGAAATGGTTTTGGCTTCCTGGTTCGGGATGCAAAACACCTCAGGCCACTTGCTGAAGTAATCGATCACCACCAGCGCGTATTTGTTTCCAGCATTGCTCGTTGGGAATGGGCCTGCGATGTCCATGGCGATACGTTCGAACGGTGCTCCAACATTGTACTGTTGCATATTTCCTCGAGTTTTCCTAACTGGACCCTTTGCCTTCGCACACTGTTCACACCTGCGAATGAAACGCGTAACCGACTCATGGCATCCTACCCAGTAGAAACGTCTCTTGATCAGTCTTGTTAACACCAAGATGACCCCCGCTTGGTCCCTTGTGGTATTCTCGAATGATCTCGTCGATTTGTCCTTTTGGAAATACCAGCAGATCGTTTACAATGTTCCCGTCCTCACTTTCCCAACTACGGTAAAGGCAACCGTTCTTCAGCTTCAAACTCTGCCATTTAGCCCAGTAAGCTTTCACGATTGGGCTTTCACTGGATATTTGCTGCCAAGTTGGTCGAAAACCTCGTTCTTGGTAGTCGATGATGACTGCCAGATCGGCATCTCCTTGCTGCTTCCTTCCGACTTTCTCGACAGTCCAGGAATCTTCTGGCAGCACCTGGAAACAACGCATGTCGGCGACCTGTTCCTTGGTTTCGGCTCGTGAACAATGCTTACATCGCGAGGTCGCCTCGTTAATGCATCCGCATTATTATAACTGCTTCCCTTCTGGTATTCGCGTGCTCTCACTTGATCCCCTTTTGGCGAATCCGACCTCGGACGCCTTCTTCCCAGACTTCTCGCCATGTGCCCCTGCTGGTTGCAGATGTAGCATCTACCTGGGAACGGGCGGCTCCTACTCACCGTTGTTTCTCTAGAACTACCTCGCAATTTGTTGGATGAACGCTTTCTCCGCAGACGGCAGTCTTTTGCAATGTGCCCCTGCTGGTCGCAGATATAGCAGCTACCTGGGAACGAGCGACTCCTACTCACTGTCGTTGCTCTGGAATTACGTCGCAATTTGCTGGAGGAACGCTTTCTCCGCAGACGGTAGTTTCTCGCAATGTGCCCTTGCTGGTCGCAGATGTAGCATCTACCCGGGAATGAACCACTCCTACTCGCCGTTGTTGTTCTGGAACTATCCTGGTTTTGAGATATGCGCCGTAGTTTGATGGAAGGTCGGCATATCAAGAGCGATGTTTCACATGCGAGAGCGCTGGCTACTGTCTCCTTGAAAGATGTCTTCGGCAGGAGAATCAGGCTTCGTTGCGTATCGGGGTCCCTTAGCCCTTGGATGAAAGAATCCGTTTTAAGTTTCTCCACGACATCAACTGGAACATCCGCGTAGGCAAGATGGGATAGCCTCTCGATGTCGGCAGCATACTGTTGGATGGTCTCGTTTAAACGCTGCTTGCGCCCTTTAAGTTCCAGCTTGTGCATCTCCTGCATGTGCTCACTGCCGTATCTTCGATGGAGAGCATCCCATATGGCTGTGTAGTTCCTTCTCTGGGTCTCCGGGATGGTCTGTAAAACACCAGCTGCATCGCCTTTAAGCGAAATTACTAGAGCGGCCACACGATCTTCTTCTCCCCATTGATTCCGTTCCGCTGTTGTCTCGAACTGAAGCTTAAAGATGTTGAAAGCGCTCGTGCCGTCGAAGTTGGGAGCTGTGAATTTCGATGCTGCAGTCGGTACAACGATTCCTTGACGCTGAACGTTCTGGACAGTTTTCTCGAGTTCCAGAACCCTCTTGTCGAATTTCGATTCTAAGGTCTCGATCATCTTTTCTTGATTATTTTCGAGATCCAGAACCTTCTTGTCCAGTGTCTCGATTCTCTTTTCCTGGTCATTTTCAAGATGCAGAACCTTCTTATCCAGTGTATTGATTCTGTCTTGGATGTCCTGGAACCGATCGTTGACGGCTTGCTGGATGTCTCTCAAGCTTTCTCGATTGTTTTCTAGCATCCCTTCTAACGTCTCCAGTTTCTGACTCAGAGAAGTGGAATTTTCTCCAACTTTCTACTTACGGCAGCGGAATTTTCCTCCAGCTTTTGATCGAGTTTCTGGCTCTTAGCATTAAGAGCCGCGAGAATGTGCTGCATATCGAACGCTGGCTTCTCCACCCCGAATTCGTAACCCTCCCAGTCGACACCTTCTTCCTGCAACGCTGATCGATGTCTCTCCACCAGGTTGGCTTTACTTCCCACTGTGGATAATTGCCGAGCATCCAGCTCTCTTTTCAGGTGTTCGATGGTCAACTTTTCCAATTTCACCATTTTCTCACTCTTTTAATAGTTCACTTTTAATAGTCCAATTCACACTATGAATAAACGTTTCCTCGTTTACTCGCAATCCCACTTCTTACCCCAAGTGTTACGAAATATCGATCATAGGAAAGCATAGCCTCCATAACACCACATCCGACAACGGACTAAGGCTAATCGATTTCCTAGCGGGGCATGACCTCCTTGTAGCAAGCACGCGATTCCCTCATCTCAACATCCACAAGGGTACCTGGCGGTCTTTTGATCAATCGACCACCAACCAGATTGATCACATCGCGATCGACGCCAGACACTCCTCCTGTATTCTCGACGTACGAACCTTCCGAGAGGCCAACATCGACTCGGACCACTACCTTGTTTCAGCCAAGGTACGAATGAGGATATCAAGAATGCTTGATGTCGAGTAGGACCACGTAAGTTTGACGTCGGAAAGCTACAATCGCAAGATACTGCCAGAATCTTTGCCGATCGTGTCTCCTCTAAGCTCTTTCAAAATCCGCCCACAGCAGCACAAACAATAGAGCAGGAATGGGCGCATTGCCAGAGCGCCGTCAGAGACGTTGCCTCAGAGGTGCTGGGTTTCAAACCGCCACCACCTAGAAACCCCTGGTTCGATGAACAATGCGACAAGAGGCATATGCCTCAGCCACGCTGCGACGACAGTAGAGTGCTGCTCGCGAAATCTATGAGCAGAAGAGAAGAGAGAAACACACGCTATTCAGAAGAAAGAAGAGAGAGCACGGAAAGCGTGTGATTGAGGAGGTGGAGAGATGCTGCCGCAGGAATGACGCCCGTAAGTTTTACAATAAGGTAAAACGAACATGCCATGGCTACAAAGCCAGAGCGGCGGCCTGCAGGGATGAAAATGGAGAACTGGTAGTAGAGTCGTAGTCGATGCTGAGGATTTGGAAGGACCACTTCTGCAGACTGTATAACGGTGATGATAGACAAGATGCCGCTGTCAGGCAGAACGAGCCATTCGTAATGGACGACAATGTAACAGAATTTAGTTCACCCGACCTAGACGAATTCAAAATAGCGATATCAAGACTTAAGTCTAATAAAGCCGCGGGCGCAGACGGCCTGTCTGCTGAGCTTCTTAAGGCGGCTGGAGATGAGCTGGTAAGGTGCATGCAGCATCTCATTTGCAAGGTATGGTCGGAGGAAAGCATGCCCGACGAATGGAATCTCAGCATCGTTTGCCCGGTCCATAAGAAAGGAGACTCCTCTAACTGCGCCAACTATAGGGGAATAAGTCTCCTTAACATCGCATATAAGATCGCCTGAAACCGTTGGTGGATAACCTGATCGGCTCTTATCAGTGTGGTTTCAGGCCAGGTAAATTCACAATAGACCAAATATTTACGCTGCGGCAGGTCTTGGAGAAGACCCAGGAATACCAAATCGACACTCACCATCTCTTCGTCGATTTCAAGGCTGCATATGACAGCGTGTATAGAGATGAGCTATACAAAGCCATGTCTAGTTTTAACATCCCTGCCAAACTCGTCCAACTGTGCAGGATGACAATGGAGAATTCTCGCTGCTCCATTAAGGTCGGTAATGAGCAAACCGAGACCTTTGATGTTAAAAAGGGATTTAGGCAAGGTGACGCGCTGTCATGCAACTTTTTCAACATCGTGCTTGAAAAGATCGTGCAAGAGTCACTGGCCAACACAAGTGGTCGGCGTGTGTCGACGATATTGACGTGATTGGACGGACACAGCGAGACGTCAATGAGGCCTTTGTAATGAGGTAGAAGCGGCTAAGATGGGTCTGAAGGTTAATGAGGGTAAAACCAAATATCTGCTTTCATCTAAAACAGACGGACAACACCGACGTATTGGCCAGAACGTCACCATGGGCGGATATAACTTTGTAGTGGTCAAGGAATTCGTCTACCCTGGCGCACTGATGACCAGCGACAACATCAACAGCGTTGAGATAAAACGCTGTTTCTGTGGGCTCAAGAGGCAATTGAGAAGTAGAGCCCTCTCTCGGAAAACCAACGTGACACTATATAGGACCTTAATCATGCCAGTCCTCCTTTACGGCGCAGAGGCTTGGACCTTAACAAAAGCGGATGAAGATGCCCTTGGTCGTCTCGAGAGGACACGTTTGTTCAAACGTAGTATGGAGGAGAAGATTCACCGAAGAACTGTACGGCTTGTACAGCGACATCGGCCTGGTACGACGTTTACGGATACAGCGTCTAAGGTGGCTAGGCCATGTAGAGCGCATGGAAAATTTGTCTCAGCTGCACGGGGGCCTTCCCCAGCACGCCGGACGGTGCTCTAGATGCTATGACGAACCTTCCACCTCTTGATATATATACATATCAGAGGATGTACTCTGAATGTCATGTCTCGTCTGAGGAGAAATGCCCTCTGGTACGACTCGCACAGGAATAACAGTGTGCTTGCGCAAGAATTGTCCTGCGACCCCTGTCTTATGGACATGCCTTCTGACGCATTGACGCCCGTTATCCTACTGCACTGCGATTTCACAGTCGAGTTTCCATGACGTCAGGATTGGTTCTGGCTGAATACTGATCCTAGAAACGATAGTCTTCGCATTTTCACGGATGGCTCCAGGTCTGGGCGGGGGTCCGGTGCTGGGGTCTTCTGTGAGTGCGAAAACATCCGTCTGAACTTCTCGTTAGGAAAATATGCGTCTGTCTTCCAATCAGTGTTATATGCAGTCCTAATGGCCATGCACTATGATGTGAGGCACAAGTGGAGGGGAAAAGCACATGCATCTGAAGGCACTGCCAAGCTGCACTCAAAGCCGTACGCAACCCCCTAACTAGCTCCCAATTAGTGCTGAACTAAAGTCCTTCTTGTACAGAGTTGGTAGACCAAATTCACTAAGGCTTTTATGGGTTCCCGGTCACTCTAGGATCCCGAGAAATGAGATCTCTGATAAACTTGCCAGAATGGGTTCAGAGGAGAGTTTCTCAGGACCTGAATCCGTACGCATCACTGCGTACTTGGCATCAATGAAATGCCTACCTGTGCTGCATGTTGCGGGGAGGATGACATTGCAGAGCATTTGCTCTGTGATTGTTCCGCCTTTGCTCGCGCACGGTGGCTCACCCTTGGAGCCCACCGAGATGTTTCAGAGAAGAAAATATTGTCGAATTGGAAAATATGCTAATAAATCTGAGTCGAAAATACAAAAGTATTTTAATTGGCGGAGATTTTAACGTCAACCTTTTGTCAAATAACAGTATTACTAAATTGTTTCGGTATTTCTGTGATAAAATGAGTCTATCGGTTGTAAATAGCACATTCCCTACATGTTTTCAATCAGTAAGAAATCCATCACTGATTGACATATTTTTGACCACATCTCCAAGAAAAATCTTGGGAAATGACCAACTTAGACCAACTTCGGAATTTATTCACGACTTTATTCTTTGTTCGTATGATTTTGATGTGACTAAACTTAGTGACCAAAGAGTTATAAGCTTCAGATCCTTTCGTAATATTGATATATCTAATCTTCAGAGAAGCGTAGCAATGCTTAACTGGTCTGATATCTATTACATGACTGAAGTTAATGACAAAATAGCCTTATTTGACAATCTTGTCTTAAGACTTTACGAAGAACATGTTCCTTTACGTACTAAAAACATAAAAAATAAAGACTGCCCATGGTACAATAACTTCATTAAGTTAAGCATTAGAGAGAGAGAACAATTCTTTCGAAGATATAAACGCAATCCGACGGAATATAACAAAAGACAATACAAAGTAGCCAGAAATAAAGTAACTACTTTGATACGACACTCAAAGCGAATCTATCTTTTTCAGAAAATTAATCCTTCCTTAAGTTCCCGACAACTCTGGAAAAACATTAGAGACATGGGTGTTATTAACAATAAAAATATGCGTAGCTGTGATATAAACCCGGATGACATGAAAAACTTTTTTAATACAAATGTCCCAAGTAATGATAGAAGTGTGTTATCGACTTCCAATGTGAATGAAGAGTTATTCGACTTTGAATGTGTTGGAAATTCTGAAATCTTAAAGGCTATCAGCGCTGTGAAATCAAATGCTCAGGGTATGGATGGTATCTCACCAAAGTTTTTAAAGCTTATCTTGCCCTTAATTATAAATTATGTACAACATATTTTTAATGTATGTATATATAGTTGTAAATTTCCGAATCAATGGAAAAAAGCTAAAATTATACCTGTTCCAAAGAAAACGAATCCATCAGGACCATCGGATTATAGACCTATTAGTTTGTTGCCATTCCTTTCAAAAGTTTTTGAAAAGGTTTTAGCTAGCCAAATACAGGAATTCATTGATTCAAATCTTCTGCTCTCAAAATGGCAGTCTGGCTTTAGACGAAAATATGGCTGTGAATCTGCTGTTATAAAAGTAACAACTGACCTGCGCATGGCTTTGGACTCTCATGGCGCTGCCTTATTAGTCCTCTTAGACTTTTCCAAGGCCTTTGACTCTATTAACCATACGATCTTGTTGAGTAAATTAAAAGATAATTTTGGCTTTGGAATTCATGCAATCAAATTATTGACGGACTATCTGAAAAACAGACCATTAATTGTTGAAACTTCTGTTGGTATGTCTGATACGTATCTTGTCAATTGTGGTGTTCCTCAAGGATCTGTTATGGGGCCATTATTATTTATGTTATTTATCAATGACTTGCCTCAGATGGTGTCCAATTGTAAAGTACATATGTATGCTGATGATGTTTGTGTTTATATGCCATGTAGCAAAGATTCTTTGTCAATAAGTGTTTCAGTGTTAAATGATGACTTACATAGAATACAAACTTGGTCAGAGCAAAATAAACTGAGACTGAACGCACAAAAAACACTTGCTATGATATGCTCTAATGCAGAAATTAATTTTAGCAATCTTCCACCAATTACTTTAAATGGTGACAATATAGTGTATGTTAGCAAAGTGAAGTACCTTGGTTTTATTATAAACTCGTGTCTTTCTTGTTGTGATGCTATTGCAGAATCTGTAAGAAGAATTTACTACGGACTACGTAGTTTAAGGCACTCGACTTATCTCCTCAACCCGGATATGAAAATTAGACTGATCAAGAGCATTATCATGCCATTTTTTACGTTTAACTGTTGTGTGTATCCCTGTTTAGACTTCACGTGTAATCGCAAACTAAATGTAGCATTCAATGATTGTCTTCGTTATATTTTCAATGTTTCTAGACGTAATAGTGTAAGTCAGTATAAACACAGAATACTTGGAATGGAATTAGATCAATACCGGAATATGAAAATCCTTTTACAAGTTCATAAAATTGTACACAAAGAATGTCCATCGTATCTCAAGGATTTGATTAACTTTGCTCAATCGCGTAGAGGGATATGTTTGATTTTACCTCGCTTTATACACACAGTTGCAGAGCGGTCCTTTCTTGTCTCGGCGATACGGCTATGGAATAGCTTACCAGCCGCATTGCAGAAAACAACTTCATCAACCACATTTCAGAAGAATCTACTCTTACATATGACAGCTCAATAGAAATAAATAATATAATCCACTACTTACTTTTGTATTGTTATATTGTTAGTCTTCTTACATATTTCATGAGTCATTTTATGTTTTTCTGTTGAAATTTATTTTTAATACTTATATAAGATATAATATCTTGTAGTATTTTTGTAAAAACAATAAATAAATGAAATGAAAAAAATGAAAATGAAATGAATCTCTTAGCTCTACGTCCCTGACTTCTTCTCATTTTTATCCGGAGAGCGGGGAAAAAACAGCAATGTAAGGTGTCTGTCTGGAATACAATGGAGCACTGTTTGCGTCCGAGTGCAACAACAGATAGAAAAAAAGAAGGCTTGCTGGACATCTAGAGGTGGTGACACATCCACATACGTACATATGTGCCACGAACGTACAACGAAACCTCACTGACTAGCTGGACATATACCCAAGTACATAATGAATTGAAGGTCAGTTACTTCAAAATTAAGTATGCCCCCAACATTGTCCACCACATAGTTGATAAAGCCGCTGATATATGTACATATGTATATCCAAAATCAGTTCTCGAACTCGTCGAGAATTACCATCACGCCAACTTAGTTTATCCAACCGAAGGGGTCAACATACGTAATTGAGCCTCAAATTCAAGCTACACTGAAGACGTTAATAATATGTAAGCCTTCCAGGCAAATGATGTGATTTGTGATAGGAAGGTGAACGATCGACGTCTGTCAATTGAAAAAAAGGAAGAAGTTGAAGAACTGACAGGTCGAAGAAAAAAAGAAAGCCACGAGGAGGAAGAGAAAGAACCGCTTCCAGTGCCGCACGCCTAGTTGATTGAGGTCCCTTTCCACCTGTGCGCGCCACCTTAAATGCGGTCGTCCTCTGCTGCGTCGTCCCTCGGGGTTGGTGTCGGAGACTCTTTGGGCCGGAGCGGTGATGTCCATTCGTTCTACATGGCCTAGCCATCTTAGACGTTGGATCCGAAGACGTCTAACCAGGCCGATGTCGCTGTACAGCCCGTACAAGTTCTTGGTTGAATCGCCTCCTCCACTCTCCGTTTACACAAACGGGATCAAAGATTGCACGCAGAATTTTCCTTTCGAAACACCCAAGAGCCTCTTCATTCGCTTTTGACAACGTCCAAGCCTACGCGCCGTAAAGGAGGACCGGGATGATTAAGGTTTTGTAGAGGGAAACCTTAGTTTTTCGAGAGAGGGCTCTACTACTCAATTGCCTCTTGAGCCCGAAGAAGCAGCGATTGGCAAGAGTTATTCTACGTTTTATCTCAGCGCTGGTGTCGTTGCTGCTTGTCACTACCGAGCCAAGGTAGACGAAGTCCTTGACTACTTCAAAAATATAGCTGCCGAAGGTGACGTTCTGACCAAGACGTCGATGTTGTGCGTCATTCTTGGATGACAGCATATATTTGGTCTTGTCCCCACTTACCCTTAGACCCACTTTAGCCGCTTCTGCTTCAATGCTTGCGAACGCCTCATTGACGTCTCGCTTTGTCCGTCCGATAACGTCAGTGTCATCTGCGTAGGCAATTGTGTAGACTTGAAGTAAACCGTACCTCTTGTATTGACCGCAGAGTCCCGCACGATATTTTCAAGAATAATGTTGAAGAAATCACATGACAGTGCGTCACCCTGTCTAAAACCTTTTTTAACATCAAAGGCGTCGGTTAGTTCACCTCCGACCTTAATGGAGCAGCGAGAGTTCTCCACAGTCATCCTGCACAGTCTGACAAGTTTGGCAGGAATCTGTATAGCTCGTCTCTATAAACACTGTCATACGCGGCTTTAAAGTCGACGAAAAGATGGTGCGTGTCGACCTGTAATTCATGGGTCTTCTTGAAGATCTGCCGTAGTGTAAATATGTATTTGGTCTACCGTGGCTTTTCCTGGCCTGAAACCACACTGGTAGGAACCTATCAGATTGTCCACGAACGGTTTCAGGTACTTACACAGTACGGCAGACAGGATCTTGTACGCGCTGTTCAGGAGGCTTATCCCTCTGTAATTGGCGCAGTCATAGGGGTCTCCTTTCTTATGGACCGGGCAAACGATACTGAGATTCCATTCGTCGGGCATGCGTTCTTCCGACCATATCTTACAGATGAGTTGGTGCATGCTCCTGACTAGCTCATCGCCAGCTGCTTTAAACAGCTCCGCGGGGAGTCCGTCTGCTCCAGCAGCTTTATAAGACTTAAGTTTCGATATCGCTATCATAACATCGTCTAGGTCGGGTGGACGGGTTTCTCCTTCGTCTTCGTCCATTGTGAATGGTTCGCTCTACCTGACGGCGGCATTTTGACTATCATCGCCGTTATACAGTCTGCAGAAGTGGTCCTTCCACAATCTCAGCATCGAATGTGACTCCACTACTAGTTGTCCGTGCTCACCCCTGCAGGCTTCTGCTCGGGCTTTATAGCCTCGGCATTTTCGTTTTACTTTTTGGTAAAATTTTCGAACGTCGTTCCTGCAATAACACCTCTCCATCTCCGCGATTTCGCGCTTCTCGCGCTCCTCTCTCCTTTTCTGTTCATAGAGCTCGCGAGCAGCTCTCGTCCGTCGATGCAGTGTAGCCTTGTATGCATTCTGTTTCTCTACATGGACCTGTCTGCATTCGTCATCAAACCAGGGGTTTCTCGAAGGTGGTGGCTTGAAACCGAGTACGTCTGGGACGGCCTCTCTGATTTGTGCCTCTATGGTTTGTGCAGATTACATCGGGATTTGAGAGAGCTTGAAGGAGACTTGATCGGCGAAGGTCCTGGCGGTCTCTTCCGATTGCAGCTTTCCGACGCTAAGTTTTCGTGTTCTTACTCGACTCCGTTGATTCCGAGAAATTCGTTTCCGTACCTTGGCTTCAACAAGGTAATGATCCGAGTCGGTGTTGGTTCCTCGAAAGGTTCGTACATCTAGGATGCTGGAACAGTGTCGGCCGTCATCGCAATGTGATCAATTTGATTGATTGTTGATTGGTCGAAAGACCGCCAGGTTCCCTTGTGGGTGTTGAGGTGTGGAAATTGTTCACTTGCTACCACGAGATTATTTCCCGTCATAAAGTCCACTAGTCTTAGTCCATTTTCTGACGTGGTGTTGTGTAGGCTGTGCTTTCCTATGACTCGTTCAAAGATAGCTTCCGTACCCAGCTTCGCATTGAAATCTCCTAGAACGATTTTGGTGTCATAGCTGGGACATGGGGCATATGTTCTGCCTAGGAGATCATAGAAGTCGTCTTCATATCTGTCGTATTTCTCCTCTCTTGTGCGTGGACACATATTAAGCTTAAGCCTTAATGCGGATAGTTATGATGCGTTCGCTTAGATACTGGAAGCTTAAGACTTTTTTTCCTGAGCCTGTCTCGAATAACAATTCCGCATGCGAATAAGCGTTGTTTATTTTCTCTGTAGCAGTCTCCATATTAGATATCAAAGTTTTTCGCTTGGCCCATCCCATCGCGCTTCTTAGAGCGCGGTAATGTCTGCCTTATAGCAGTCCAAAGAGTTGACCAGTTGTCCAGCTGCACTTGGTCTGTTGAGGGACCTAACGTTCCAGGTGCAGCTCCGGAATTCGTTTCCTTTTTGACGTTTTCGAGGGTCGTCAACATGTAATCCGTCCGTATCCGAGGCTGTTGGTTGTCTCTGAACAAATATATGTTTTACGTGGTAGGGATGTTACCCCTAAGCCCAACCCACAACCTGGAGGACCAGGTTTCTCTTTCCCCAGGAAGAAGGGGTCGGGTCGCTGCACACATTGGTTCACTACCTGGCGGGTGCCAGTATAGCTATCCAGGGGAGGCCACGCGGAGGCTGTGTCAACTTGGATTGAGCAGGGACAGAGATCGAAGCTGGCGTTTGCCAAGTTAAACGCGATCAACTTCTTTGCTCTGTTTGTTCGCTTGCACTTCACCCAATTAAGTGCAAGTGCATTTATGCTACGAAAAGTAGACCATTCAGTGACCGCTAGTCTTGAATAGTTATATCTAACCGCAAATATGTTGAATTTTTACGAGATAACCAACGAAATACGATATTAAGCGCCATCATCAGCATCAGCACCAATCCAAAGCTGTTATACTCGTACAATGTGTCCATGAAAGTTGCACAGTTTTACAGGCACTGTTGCAGAATTTGAACTTGCAACTGCCATTACACGTTCGATTCTCGAAGAAATCAAGGTATTTCGGAGCAAATTTCACTTTTTTTTAGGAGCGCGTTCAGTTGGTAACATCTCCCGCATTGGGATATCTTCTTATCAGCAGCAGGAAGAAGGAAGGGGAATATTGCCCAAATGATTTGATTCCGTATCAATGTGCCTATTGGTAAACAATCTAAATATCCGAGTGAGGGTTTATTGCCCATTTCTTTACACCTTATCTACACTTCCGAGTAATGGAACCACTTGAGTGTGAAGCGAACATATTTGCCTCATTCGAGGCGTCAAGGCGTTTTCTCTTTAGTATAACTTGTATGCGCCATTCGCCGGCTTTCCAGCGGTCGTTTTCTTTTGATTTTTCTCTTAGTCGTATGTTGAGAGAATGAGGCAATACCTACTCTGCTTGACTCACGTACTCAATTAGATGTATGACTAGTTATGCGGCGTGCGAATAACACGTCAGGCAGATGGCTGCAGTTTTTTTTTTTTCTACTACGATTGCTATTCGGTCGAATGTAAGTCAAAGAAAGAGAAAATGCTCGGCACTTGGCAGTCGTGTCTAGTAGTATTCGATTCTACTACGTGAAATGTCTACCGTCAGCACGACGTTTTTTTTGGAAAATGAACAAGCGTTACTCCATCTGTCACTCTTTTATACAATTTGGGTTAGAGATCATCCGAGTCAATGACCATATGAAAGTCTGACGAGCCCGGGGTGGAGACCTGCGGTTGTACTAAAGGGTCCGCCAAATAACTTTTTTTTTTTTTTTTGAAAATGCTATAAAAAAAAAATGAAAACTACCGAATATTTTCTCAAATTTCTTTTTTTATTTGAAAGTACAATCCTTCCAGCTAATAATGGAAAATAATTTCATTCAAATGGCTGCCTCGGCTGGCCATGCAGTAGCCTACACGATCGGTCCAATTTTTAAGCACATTATCGATTGTGTGCAGCTGTATTTCACCAATAGCTTCACGAATATTGTCCTTGTAAGCGTCAATTGTCTCTGGCTTGTCGGCGTAACACTTATCTTTGACGGCACCCCACAAATAAAAGTCCAACGGTGTCAAATCGCAGCTCCGAGGTGGCCAAACGACATCAGCTCAGCGACTGATAATGCGATCTTCAAAAACAGGGCGCAAAACATCGAGTGTAACTTCAGCTGTGTGGCACGTAGCGCCACTGCCCTGTTGAAACCAAATATTGCCAATATCCTCTTCTTCAATTTTTGTGAACAAAAATTCATTCAACATGGCCCGATAACGATCGCCATTGACTGTAACGGCCACTCCTTGCTCATTTTCGAAGAAAAATGGCCCAATTATGACTCTGGACCAAAATCCGCACCAAACAGTGACTCGTTTTGGGTGCACCGGCTTTTCAATGTATGCGTGCGGGTTTTCTGTGCCCCAAATGCGACAATTTTGCTTGTTTACATACCCGCCAAGATCAAAATGAGCTTCATCTGAAAAGATGATTTTTTTAGCAAAATCGGCATCTTCTGTAAGTCGATCGCAGGCCCACTTAGCGAAGCGAAAACGCATTGGATGGTCAGTTGGCTTCAACTCCTGAACCAATTGGACTTTGTATGGTGTCATACCAAGGTCTTTATGCAAAATTCGGCTCAATGAGGTCTCCGAAATGTTCAATTGTTGAGAACGACAGAGAATTGATGTTGATGGCGCTTCACGCACACTTTCTGCCGCAGCAATATTCTCGGGTGTACGCACTGTTTTTGGCTTTTCACGCTTTGGTTTATCGATGAGGATACCATTTTATTTCACTTTTTTCACAAGATAACGAATATACGGGGCTGACGGTGCTTCTCTTCTTCCAAGATCCGTACGCAATTTTCGCACACATTCTGCAACATTACCATGATTTTCAAAGTAATGTCGCAATATTTCCCAGCGTTGTTCAAGCGAATACACAACCATATTCGTTCAGCGGAAGGATACAACTAATTATCTGTCAAATCAGACATGAGCTAAGTGTCACCATTCACGAAATAAGCACTACTTGAAAAAACAAAACGTTATATGGCGGACCCCTTACAATAGGCGCTAAAACTATCAAACACAGTACTGCTCAAAAGAATACCACCCCCGACTACTACAAAATATAGTAAATGTTTTCCAAGGCCCAAAGCTTCTTTTTTTATAAAAGACTTGATTATACGACACCATAAAGACTGCGTAAAAGATGATAGCCCTTTGCAATAACCCCAGGAGACTGCGGTCGACGTACTTAAAAGAACTTCAACTACCAACTGTTGTGCGTGATGTATGGATTCTT
Source organism: Eumerus sabulonum (assembly GCA_951905685.1). NCBI lineage: Eukaryota > Metazoa > Arthropoda > Insecta > Diptera > Syrphidae > Eumerus > Eumerus sabulonum. Next base: position 239,229,524 of record OX645060.1, read on the forward strand.
GCATACACTCGTGAGAGATTAATCCGTTTTTAAGAATACACTTTAGCAGCCTTTCCAGATATAGAGGGCGCTTTCAACAACGTCACTTCGAAAGCAATATTGGAAGGGCTAGAAAATTTAAATGTGGAGAACACTCTGCTAGAGTTGATTGGCGAGTTACTCTCAACACGCAAAATCTACTCTAAATGGGCAGCCAGATAACCTTTAGATCTACAAGGGGGGGTCTTCTCTCCTCTTCTCTGGAGCGTAGGGGCTGCCTGAACACAATGATGTCGCGGTCGCTGTCTCGGTCGTAGGGTGTGTCGCGCGAGTTAGCTAACTTTCAACTCGGTCGTACGACATTGTGACACTTACTTACTTTGATGGCGCTACAGTTCGGGGTGAACTAGGGCCTCAACTAACAAGCCTCTCCAGCCGGCCCGATCTTCGGCCAGCCGCTTCCAGTGCCGCACGCCCAGTTGGTTGAGGTCCCCTTCCACCTGTGCGCGCCATCTTAAATGCGGTCGTCCTCTGCTGCGTCGTCCCTCGGGGTTGGAGTCGAAGACTCTTCGGGCCGGAGCGTTGATGTCCATTCGCTCTACATGGCCTAGCCATCTTAGACGTTGGATCCGAAGACGTCTAACCAGGCCGATGTCGCTGTACAGCCCGTACAGTTCTTGGTTGAATCTCCTCCTCCATTCTCCGTTTACACAAACAGGACCAAAGATTGCACGCAGAATTTTCCTCTCGAAACGTCCAAGAGCCTCTTCATCCGCTTTTGACAACGTCCAAGCCTCAGCGCCGTAAAGCAGGACCGGGATGATTAAGGTTTTGTAGAGGGAAACCTTAGTTTTTCGAGAGAGGGCTCTACTACTCAATTGCCTCTTGAGCCCGAAGAAGCAGCGATTGGCAAGAGTTATTCTACGTTTTATCTCAGCGCTGGTGTCGTTGCTGCTTGTCACTACCGAGCCAAGGTAGACGAAGTCCTTGACTACTTCAAAAATATAGCTACCGAAGGTGACGTTCTGACCAAGACGTCGGTGTTATGCGTCTTTCTTGGATGACAGCATATATTTGGTCTTGTCCCCATTTACCCTTAGACCCACTTTCGCCGCTTCTGCTTCAATGCTTGTGAACGCCTCATTGACGTCTCGCTTTGTTCGTCCAATAACGTCAATGTCATCTGCGTAGGCAAGCAATTGTGTGGACTTGAAGTAGATCGTACCTCTTATATTGGCCGCAGAGTCCCGCACGATCTTTTCAAGAATAATGTTCAAGAAATCACATGATAGTGCGTCACCCTGTCTAAAACCTTTTTTAACATCAAAGGGGTCCGTTAGTTCACCTCCGACCTTAATGGAGCAGCGGGAGTTCTCCGTAGTCATCCTGCACAGTCTGACGAGTTGACATGACTTGGCTCTGGATAGCTCGTCTCTATAAACACTGTCATACGCGGCTTTCAAGTCGACAAAAAGATGGTGCGTGTCGACCTGGAATTCATGGGTCTTCTCCAAGATATGCCGTAGTGAAAATATTTGGTCTATCGTGGATTTTCCTGGCCTGAAACCACACTGGTAGGAACCTATCAGACTATCCACGAACGGTTTTAGGTACTTACACAGAACGGCAGAGAGGATTTTGCACGCGATGTTCAGGTGGCTTATCCCTCTGTAGTTGGCGCAGTCATAGGGGTCTCCTTTCTTATGGACCGGGCAAACGATACTGAGATTCCATTCAGCGGGTATGCGTTCCTCCGACCATATCTTGCAGATGAGTTGGTGCATGTTCCTAACCAGCTCATCGCCAGCTGCTTTAAACAGCTCCGCGGGGAGTCCGTCTGCTCCAGCAGCTTTATAAGACTTAAGTTTCGATGTCGCTATCTTAACATCGTCTAGGTCGGGTGGACGGGATTTTCCTTCGTCTTCGTCCATTGTGAATGGTTCGCTCTGCCTGACGGTGGCATTTTGACTATCAACGCCGTTATACAGTCTGCAGAAGTGATCCTTCCACAATCTCAGCATTGACTGTGACTCCACTACTGGTTGTCCGTGCTCATCCCTGCAGGCTTCTGCTCTGGCTTTATATCCTTGGCATGTTCGTTTTACTTTCTGGTAAAATTTTCAAACGTCGTTCCTGCCGTAACATCTCTCCATCTCCTCGATCTCGCGCTTCTCGCGCTACTTCTTTTTCCTTCTCAGAAGCGCATGCTCCTCCCTCCTTTTCTTTTCATAGAGCTCGCGGGCAGCTCTCGTCCGTCGATGCAATGTGGCCATGTATGCATTCTGTTCTCTACATGGGCCTGTCTGCACTCATCATCAAACCAGGAGTTTCGCGACGGTGGCAGCTCGAAACCGAGTATATCTGAGGCGGCCTCTCTAATGGCTTTCTTACAACGACTCCATTGCTGTTCTATGGTTTCTGCAGATTGCATCGGGACCTGAGAGTGCTTGAGGGAGACTTGATCGGCGAAGGTTCTGGCGGTCTCCTGCGATTGCAGCTTTCCGACGTTAAATTTTGGTGTTCTTACTCGACTCCGTTGGTTCCGAGAAATTCGCATCCGTACCTTGGCTGCAGCAAGGTAATGACCCGAGTCGATGTTGGCTCCTCGAAAGGTTCGGACATCTAGGATGCTGCATGAGTGTCTGCCGTCGATCGCAATATGATCAATTTGGTTGGTTGTCGATTGACCGCCAGGTCCCCTTATGGATGTTGAGGTGTGGGAATCGTGTACTTGCTACTACCAGGTTATGTCCCGCCACGACATTGTGACAGCTGTGTAGAAAAAACACAAAACAAGGAACTTTTCAAATCGGCGGTTGACGGTTCGTTGTAAGTACAAGGTGTCTCAAAAGAAAGTTTATATTAATAGGATCGATTAAAAACGAAGTAAACATTCTGTCGAAAAAAATGTATTTATCATTAAAGATTACAACTTGGGAATTTATTTCTTAAAAATAATGGAAAGGTCGGGACCACTACCGACAGACTGATTAACATTCTTTACATTTTCTTACGTTCGATAACCATGGTCGTCCAGATTTTTCTAGTGTTGAAACAGCCTCTTCAAACTTTCTTACCCATTTTCGAATGAGAGGAATGCTTGGCGCATCCTTTAAATGGCGTAAAATTCGAATATTGCAGAATTTTCGACGCGCAACAGTCGCCGAATCACCGTTTTTGTAAAACTCTTGCACGCACAACGCGCGATCTGCACCCGAGAAACGCTCTATAGCGATTGAATTCCCAAGAGCCAGGCTACCGATTGACACACCCTCCGCGACCAACGGATTCGTTTCGTTCGCGCAATAAGCCAAACAAATGTAAACTTTCTTTTGAGACACCTTATATATGGACAAAGGTGAAAACAGCTGTTAAAATTTGACAAAGCGACCTCATTGCGGGCGAAATTTTGCCAATCCTTCTCCTTCTTCTTTGGTGCCGTTATAGCCCATGAAGGACCAGAGCCAAGCTTCTCTCAATCATCCATGTTGTGTGTGATTTATTTTTCGCACTAACCACTGCGCCACGGCGCCCTCAATTTTGCCAATCCTAGCGACTGCAATGCCGACCGCGACCGCGATCGAGACTGCGACGGAGACAGCAACTGCGACCTCATTGTGTTCCAGCAGTACACCAAACTAGAGAAAGAGGCCGTCGATGTTATTGCTTACGCAGACGACATTGATAGTTGCCTTCTCGGGCAAGTACCTATCCGCACTGAATGATCGTATGTATGTATGTGTACGGCATTCTCCATACTGTGCAAATGGGCACAAAGCAATGGACTCGGGCTAAAAGCCCCAGAAGACGGAGCTTGTACTGTCCATTCCCAATTACTCTGTTTGGCACCAGGTTAACCTACACTTCTACTGCCAAATACCTCGCCAGAGTAGTAGATAGGAAACTAACTTGGATGGACAACACAATCGAAAGAAAGGTTTAGGGAAAAAATGGCGCATCAACTCTAAGCTCACCCTGCTATATATTACAGTTGTTAGACCTTTTCTAATGTATGGAGTGGTAGTTTGGTGGGCTGCACTGGATAAAGCAACATACCACAAGCAATTCGAGAAGGTACAAAGGCTGGCATGCATGTGCATCACCGGGGCCCTAAGGTCCACCCCAGCGGCAGCGCTCAACATGATACTCGACCTTACACCACTCGATATACTTGGCGAGCAAATAGCCACATACACGGCAACCAGATTAAAAGCCAGCTCTAAATGGATGAGCTACATCACTGGCTGCTCCTATGCCCATCCTGAACAACAGGATAACCTTGAGCCCATCACAGTCTTTGAGAAGATATTCAAAATAACGTACCCGGTCCCGCCAGGCGCAACCTCGCAAGAGCTGCAGTGGAGTATTCAGCAAACAATTAAACCTGAGCCAAGATCTAGAATTTTTCAGGTGGAGCTGTTGGCAATAAAGGGTGCCTTGTCTTGGCTGAAGTGGAACGTAATATCTACTACGGACATTCGAATCCTCACATACAGTCAAGCAGTAAACTTCAAAAGTAAGCCTTGACTGCCGCCTATCTCTTAACGAGATGGCCGAACAGTTTAATATACGTCTCCTATGGGTATCCGACACAGCGATATTTCAGGAAATCAAAGAGCCGACACCCTCGCCAGACAAGGAACGACGCAACAATCAAACATGGCATGCGCAGGTATACCTCTAGCAGCCATTAAACTTAAACTTACAAACTTCGCCATGGCTGAGATGAACCTGAGATGGGCCCAGGGGCACACCTGCGTCACCACCCGGCAAATCTGGCCTCGGCTTGACAATCAACGGACCAAGGGACTAATCCCCCCAAAAACGAACTAACATCTACAAAATGATTGATGTTCTCACCGGTCACCGTCTCATTGACAGTCACACACAAAAACTAGGCCAAGTTTCGAATGACTTCTGCGGAAGCTGCTTAGACAAAAAGGAGGTTGGATCCATTCATCACCTACTTGTGGTTCCATGAATAGATGGCATGTCCTCTTTGGCCTAAGTGTATACTCCCCCCGTGCGAAGGCTACGGACTACCTAAGCTAACCTAATAGAGGTGGATAAAGAGCACCGTGGCGCAGTGGGTAGTGTGTTGACGACGATGTCACGGGATCGAATCCCCACAACAGCAATGATAGAGAACGTGTTTTTTACGGTGTTACTCCTAAGCGGGGTACTGGCAAAACACCCTGTAGTACAATAGCCATGAAAAACTTCTTATAATTCGCCGTTCGGAATGGGCAATACTGTAGGGCCCTTTCATTGACCATCGCGCACAACATGGTTGACTAAGAGAAGCTACAATAAAGACGGGTGTCGACTAAAGGTACCCTCAAGTACCCTCATGTTGTGCAATGCCCGATACCGCCTTGGTTGTATCCGATTATGTCGTTGGTTTTAAATTATTGTCATTAATTGTCAGATGTGCAATAAAGTCTGGCGAAATATTAAATTTTGAGACACCGAATGAGAGACGATCAGAAATTCCCCGCCAACCTTAAAGCCACGAATTCAAGTATGACAGCACGTACATGCTTGAGCTTTTCATGTTTGGGTCCATTTCCGCTTTTGTGTTTTTCTTAACATGATCCACGTACACCATTCATAACTGCATCTGCTGCTACTGCTGCTAGTGTTGCTACAAGGGCTCAATAGTTGACAGAAATCTGACCTGATATAAAGGCGAACTTTGAGTAGTCCCAGATCCTAAAAACTTTCTCGTTGAGCCCGTTCTAAAAAGCTCATTAGCACAGGACTCAATGAATTTAAATTTTCAATTTTCTTCAAAGAGCTGACTTTAAACGCAGTAATTAGAATTAATGCCACGGAAGGTTGGCTAAGTTAGGAGGCTTCCGTCCGTAAAAATTGTGGGGATCACTTAGACCAAGATCTTCCTGGTCTCCAGGAACAGCTACGCATGGGGATATACATATATCGACAAGTTGGCAAGAGGTAACGGTAAAAGCAGACCGTAGACATACGGACCTGCCCACATATTACCGGCCGACAAGCCTTACTTCCTGCTTTCTAAAAGGCGGTCACAGCAAGAGGTCTAGCGACTCCTTACTGGCCACTGTTGTGGTGCCATCTGGTTTGATGACTAGGGCGGGTATAGTGGGTGCCTTTTAAGAGCATGAAAAGCCTGAGATCGAAGAGATGGAGAGTTGCTACCACAGGAATGACGCTCGCAAGTTTTACGAAAAAGTAAAACGAACATGCCAAGGCTATAAAGTCAGAGCGGAATCCTGAAGGTATGAAGACGGACGACTAGTAGTAGAGGCGATGCTGAGAATATGGAAGGAACTCTTCTGTAGACTGTTTAACGACTTTCAGGACAGGTAAGTCCACGATAGACCATTATTTACACTGCGGAGTGCGGCAGGTCTTAAAGAAGACTCAGGAATTCCCAATCGACACCCCGTCACCTTTTCGTCGATTAAAAGACCGCATATGGCAGTGTACATAGAGACGAACTATATAGCGCCATTTCTAGTTCTGACATCCCAGCCAAACTCGTCAGATTGTGCGGAATGATAATGGGGAATTCTCGCTGCTCCATTAAGGTCGGTAACGACCTAGCCAAGACCTTTGATGTTAAAAAAGGATTTAGGCAAAATGAGGCGCTATCATATAACTTTCTCAACATCGTGCTTAAGAAGATCCTAGGTTCACTGGCCAACACAAGATCTATTTCAAGTCTGCGCCATTGCTTGCGTTCACGGATGACATTGACGTAATTGGACGAACACAGCGAGATGTCAATGAAGCATTCGAAAGCATTGAAGCAGAAGCGGCTAAAATGGGTCTTTCGGTGAACAAGGGTAAAACGAAATCTATGCTGTCAACCAAAAAAGACGCACAACACCGACGTCTCGGCCAGAATTTCACATTGGCAACTTGGTTCACGAGTGGCCAGTGACAACAATACCAGCGCTGAGATCAAACGCAGAATTACTCTTGCCAACCGCTGCTTCTTTGGGCCCAAGAGGCAATTTAGCAGTAAAGCTCTCTCGCAAAAAACCAAGTTTGCACTATACAAAACCTTCATCCCGGTCCATCTCTATGGCGCAGAGGCCTGGACTTGAACGAAAGCGGGCGAGGAGGCCCTTGGTCGTTTCGAGAGGAAAATTCTACTTTCAATCGAGACCATAGATTTTGGTCTCCATTTGCATAAACGGAGAGTGGAGGAGAAGAGACGACGAACTTTACGGGCTGTACAGTGACATCGACCTATTACGGCGTCTACGGATCCAACGTCTAAGGTGGCTAGGCCATGTAGAGCGAATGAATAACACAACTCCGACCCGAAAAGTCTTCAAGTCCAACTCGGACGACGCAGCAGAAGGAGGACCCAATCTAAGGACCACCTTAACCAACTGGGATTGCTGACAAAAGACCGTGCCACCTGGATAAGTTTGTTGGTTGAGGCTGAGGCTTACACCATACCGTAGCGCCATCTATGTAAGTATAGTGGGAGGCTCTTAGCCCAGTAGGCCCGGAGTGGATAGAGGAATAGGGAATGGATCCCTGGAAATGGGAAAAAATATACGATTGTTTGGATGCGGATTTGTTGTTCGAGGTGGACTAAGGCAAAAAGTCTTAGGCTTTCAAGGCTAAATTTTTTAACATCAGCCTGATCTGTGTCCACGCCCCCACAGAAGACAAGGATGACTCCGCCAAAGATCTTCTAGACAGATCTTCTGTCTTCTAGACAGAACGTATTCCCAATGTCCCAGCTATGACATCAAAATTGTACTAGGAGACTACAATGCTAAGCTGGGTAAGGAAAGCATCTTTGAACGAGTCATCGGCAAACATAGCCTACACGACACCACTTCCGATGACGGACATAGGCTGATTGATCTTGCTACGGGCCGAAATCTCCATCTAGCCAGTACGCGCTTCCCGCACCTCGATATACACAAAGGCACCTGGCGGTCTTTTGATCAATCGACTACCAACCAGATTGATCACATCGCGATCGACGTCAGACACTCCTCCACTATTCTTGATGTTCGAACTTTCCGAGGGGCTAACATCGACTCGGACCACTATCTTGTAGTAGCCAAGATGCGCTTACGGATATCACGAACGCAACGGAGTAGAGTAAGAATACAAAGTTATGACGTCGGAAAGCTACTATCGCCAGAAACCGCTCGTGCTTTTACCGATCGCGTCTCCCTTAAGCTCTCCAATACACCTGAATCCTCCACACTATCAATAGAACAGCAGTGGAGCCTTTGCAAACAAACCCTGAAAAGCTCTGCATCCGAAGTTTTGGGTTTCAGGGCTCCACCACGAAGAAACACCTGGTTCGATGACGAGTGCAGGAGGATTCATACAGCGAAGCAGGATGCATATAAGGCCTCGCTGTATAAAAGAACAAGAGCAGCTCGTGAGCTCTACGAGTTAAAAAGAAGGGAGGAGCATAAGCTTCTTAGAAGAAAGAAGAAAGAGCACGAGAAGCGCGCGATTGAGGATTTGGTGAGGTGTTACTGCAGGCGTGACGTTCGAAAGTAGTATCAACAGATAAAGCAAACATGCCAAGGTTATAAAGCCAGAACGGAAGCCTGCAGGGATGGGAACGGACACCTAGTAGTAGAACCGCAGTCGATGCTGAGAATATGGAAAAAGCACTTCTGCAGTCAATATATCGCTGTCAGGCAGAATGATCCATTTCTAATCGACGGAGACCGCAGAGAATTCTGTCCCCCTGACCTCGACGAAGGTAAGATTGCCATATCGGAGCTCAAGTCGAATAAAGCTGTTGGCGCAGACGGACTGTCTGCTGAGCTCTTTAAGGCACCTGGGGATGACCTGGTTGAGAGCATGCACCAGCTTATCCGTAAGATATGGTTAGAGGAAAGCATGCCCGAGGAATGGAGTCTCAGCATCGTATGCCCGATCCACAAGAAAGGAGACCCCTCTGATTGCGCCAACTATAGAGGAATAAGTCTCTTTAACATCGCCTACAAAATCTTCTCTGCCGTTTTGTGTGAACGCCTGAAGCCTTTTGTAAATAAGCTGATAGGTCCTTATCAGTGGCCTGGATTCAGGCCAGGGAAGTCCACCATCGACCAAATCTTCACACTACGGCAGATCCTGACAAAAACCAATGAATTTCAAGTCGACACTCACCACCTATTTGTCGACTTCAAAGCCGCATACGACAGTGTAATTAGAGGCGAGCTATACAACGTTATGTCTACCTTTGACATACCTGCTAAACTCGTCAGACTATGCAGGATGACTTTGGAGAATGCTCGCTGCTCCATCCGAATCGGTGAACACCTTACCGATAGTTTTGATGTCAAAAAAGGATTTAGGCAGGGCGATGCGCTGTCGTGTGATTTCTTCAACATCATATTGGAAATGATTGTGCAAAAATCACTGGCCAATACAAGAGGCACGATCTATTTCAAATCCTCGCAACTCCTTGCATACGCCGACGATATTGACATAATAGGTAGATCACACTGAGATGTCAATGAGGCGTTTGCGAATATTGAGATGGAGGCAGCGAAAATTGGTTTGGTGGTAAGCGAGGGCAAAACTGTCATCACAAAAGGACGCTCACCACCGACGTCTCGGCCAGAACGTTTGTATAGGCAGATATAAGTTCGAGGTAGTTAAGGACTTCGTCTACCTAGGCTCCGCAGTGACCTGGAACAACGACATCAGTTCCGAAATCAAACGCAGAATCACTCTTGCCAATCGCTGTTTCTTTGGGCTCAGGAGGCAACTGAGTAATAGAGCCCTCTCCCGAACGACAAAGTTGACTCTATATAAGACCCTTATCATCCCGGTCCTGTTGTACGGCGCAGAAGCATGGACACTATCAAAAGCGGTAGATCACAGCGAGATGTCAATGAGGCGTTTGCGAGTATTGAGATGGAGGCGGCGGAAATTGGTTTGGCGGTAAACGAGGGCAAAACTGTCATCTAAAAAGGACGCTCACCACCGAAGTCTCGGCCAGAACGTTTGTATAGGCAGATATAAGTTCGAGGTAGTTAAGGACTTCGTCTACCTAGGCTCCGCAGTGACCTGGAACAACGACATCAGTTCCGAAATCAAACGCAGAATCACTCTTGCCAATCGCTGTTTCTTTGGGCTCAGGAGGCAACTGAGTAATAGAGCCCTCTCCCGAACGACAAAGTTGACTCTATATAAGACCCTTATCATCCCGGTCCTGTTGTACGGCGCAGAAGCATGGACACTATCAAAAGCGGATGAGAAGGCCCTTGGTCGGTTTGAGAGAAAGATTTTGCGTGTGATTTTTGGGCCTATAAACGCAGACGGGGGATGGAGGAGAAGATTCAGCCACGAACTTTACGGGCTGTACAGCGACATGAGCCTAGTCAGGCGTCTACGGATTCAACGCCTAAGATGGCTGGGCCATGTAGAGCGAATGGACACCACAGTTCCAGCCCGGAGAGTCTTTGAATCCAACCCCGAGGGACGAAGAAGCAGAGGACGGCCGCACTTAAGATGGCAATGGAAAAGGCTAGCGAAAGATCGTGCTAGATGGAGGGGCATGTTGGTTGAGGCCCAGGTTCACCTCGAACTGTAGCGCCCACTAAGAAGAAGAAGAAGGTGGTTTTCGTTCCTAGTGTGGAGTAGTAATGTAGTAAGAGCGAAAGATAAGCTCCGAATTTCAACAGTGCCACGTTTCTCTTAAAAATCAATAATGGGAATTGGGATACTTACATTCTGGATAAAATTAAAAGAGAATATTCGCTCTTTCGAGGGGAAGAGGAACTTCTGTAGATAGGTATATAAGTATGTGAATTGCGCTAAGAGCCTTATATACCAATCCAATTTTCGTGGTGGGCACATACATATGTGGGCAACTTTTAGCTTCGCGGCTATCTGACATTTGAACTCTAATTTAGCGAAAACCATCCGCTGAGTATCTATCAGTTGATTACTAATTTTAGTTACTCATCTCGGTCGTGTAGTTTAATGTTTTTCTGTATTTCGGGGTGACATTGCAATTGTTTTTTCCACTTCAGACCAGTCGAATAGTTCGGTCAATGAATACGAGTCGCAACAGCGAGTGGAGCAAGTGAACGTAAAATATCTATCGTCTGTATCTGCAAAGCCATACTCATCCATCAGGTGATATTGTGACAATTGGTGTTTTTTGTTTTTTGTTTTGCCAAGCCCACAAGGAAGAGTTCAATAAAATCGGAATTCCAACAAGAAGTGGGTAAGCATCGGGTGAGTACCATCAAGTCTATCTATTGATATTGAGCTTGAAAAGCTACGAACAATGCGACGAAACCCTCACGCCATATGGTGTGTTTGTGCGAGTAGGTATCTTCCATCGTCATGAATACATATGTACATAGTTGATACGTTCCCACATCGCTATCGGGACGCGATGAGTTCCAATGTGCCCACAACATACCTACATACATAAGTAGTGTGTACGCACAGCATAATTTTTTTTTTTTTTGTCAAGTTTTGAGAGGTAATCCCTCACGCGGTGAATAATCGTCGCCGGCCGGCAGCGGTGGCCATTCCCTTCGACTTTTTTCTTGTCGATTGATGGAATCACGCCATATTTTGCGTGAGCTACTTCTTCGCGTGCCTTGTAATCGTATTTCCTCTGCTCCCGATCTGTTGTTTTCGCCAATCTCACTTTCGCGCTCTCTCTATCTCTCTCTCCGATGAACACGTTTTTATGCCTGTTTCACAATGCTACTACACGGCGCGGCGACAGCGCAACTACAAACGCCGTAGCTGTCAAATCCATATTCATTCAATGGAATTATAGGGAGTAAGTCACATAGGAACTACGTGACGCACATAGGAACTACGTGACTTACTCCATATGATTCCAATGAATGAATATGGATTTAACAGCTACGGCGTTTGTAGTTGCGCTGTCGCCGCGCCGTGTAGTAGCATTGTGAAACAGGCATTATACTTTGTAACAAAAAAAAAACAACTTGCCGGCAGCTCAAGGGGTACAATCAGCTGATGTCATGTACACATGCCCGCGTTGGTTCCGCTGGAACTACTTTTGCTCTTCTCTTCATTGGCATTTAAGAGATCGCAGTGGTGTTGCCACTCTCGAAGAATAGAATTACCGAAGAATCTTATTGGCAACATCCAAAACTTCTGCGTTTTGACATACAGTGGTGTTCTTATAAATAGCACATATCATGGTGTGTCAGAAAAAAAGGATTTTTCAGTGATTTAAGTGAAAACATATAGGGCTAGTGCTATCAATAGCAATACGGCACTGCGACCTTTGCAGATCTATTGTGCCTGCTAGCCGATTTAGCCGAGTAGCCTCTCTACTTCTATAATGAAGTTGAGAATGCTTCTCGTAGGCGCCAGGGCGATCCCCTCAGGAGTCATAACTTCACTGAGAAGGATACGCTTCCTAAGATAGCAGAGAGCAGCACACTCACACAGTATGTGTTCTGCCGTCTCTTCGTCCTCAAGACAGAGCCGACACTCAGTTTCAGACGAGAGGCTAATTTTGTTTAAATGATATCTCAGACCGCAGTGTCCCGTTAGATAGCTGACTAGTCTTCTGATATCCATCCTATTGAGTTTGAGCATGTCAATAGGGTGCTTTTTCAGGGGTCGTATAAGTCGTTTAGATTGACGGAGTCCCCGAACGCTGTTCCAAAAGGACAGGTGTTACAATTTTTCCCACTTGTCTGAGAAGTAATTTATCTTAGAACTGGGAATGCCGCAGAATGGTTCCGGACCTATATATTTGTCACTGGAACCTCTCCTGGCAAATTGGTCGGCAATTTCTTTGCCCTTGATACCTTTATGTCCTGGCACCAATCAAAGTCTATCATTATTTATTTTGGCGAGGTCTTGTAGGGCGTCATGGCATTCCTTGACGGTTTTCGAGTTCGTGCTGTACGAACCCAGCGTTTTAAATGCTGCTTGGCTATCAGAGAGTATGTTGATGGTTACTCCTCTGATGCCAGTCTCGAGATTTAGATTGACGCATGTTAGGATGGCATGCAGCTCTGCCTGGAAGATGCTGGGACTTATTCCCAGTACCTTCGAGATTTTGCGTTTTGGCCCAAAGATGCCGGCGCCAACGCCGGGAGCCATCTTGGAGCCATCCGTGTACCACCTAAGGCCTTTGACATTTAGCAGGGGATCACTGTTTTCCCATGCTGAGCGGTTTGGGATCAGTATCTCAAATCTCTTGTTAAAGGTGAATGTGTGTGGCAGTGCGTCCGAGACTGTAGTAATCATATCCAGCTCGGGAAGGTGTTGTAATATGGACATGTGGCCTGCGGTTCTACATGGCATATTTGTTCCCGAGCAGAGGATTCTGATTGCACTGCGTAATGCCACCTTTTTGATAAAAAGGTGCAGTAGAGTGAGTCCAATGAGTGCTTCTTGGGCTGTCGTGGGGCAGGTTGGCATAGCGCCTGTGATGCCGAGACACGCTAGTCTCTGAAGGCGTTGAAGCTTAACAATTGTAGTTTCTTGCTCAACTTTTGACCACCATACGGTGGACCCGTAGGTGACGATAGGTCTAACTATCGCGGTATATAGCCAGTGGACTACCTTAGGTTTAAGAACCCAGGTTTTACCGTATGTGCGTCGACAGGCCCACATGGCCATAGTCGCTTTCATGAGTTTATTTCTCATATTGGAGTTCCAGTTGAGTCTACGGTCTAGGTACATTTTTTTTTTTTTTTTTTAATAATATGCGCGCACTCAAGGTCTAATAACCTTACTATGTCGGCGACACAGTGCGGGCAGAAGGTAGAGAGGAAGAAGAATAGAGGAGATGCCGATGGACATTGATCTTAAATTCTAGCATGTTGCATTGAGGGGGGAAAACCGAATCCGGCAGGGAGTTCCAGATTCGTGTGGTTCGGTTAATGAAAGATTCTCTATATTTGACAGTACGTCCGAAAGCGGGCTTCAGAGTATATTGGTGAGCATTCCTAGAGAGACGTGTATTGCGGGAGAAATGTTGAAGGGGCGGAATGCAACTGGCTATTTCATTAGAGCATTTTAGGTGGTAGTAACGATAAAACAGGGAGAGGCAGGTAACATTCCTGCGGTGTTCCAGCGAGTCTAATGTTTTGGTAATGCTGGAGTCACCTATCAGTTTTATGGCTCGTTTTTGTATTCTGTCTAGTAGGTGCAGTGAGGTCTTGGAAGCACCGGACCAGACATGAGCGTTAAACTCTAATTTGGGGCGAATGAACGCCTTATAGATTGTAGCCAGATCTAAGGGTGAGAAATATTTCTTGCATCTGTATAAGAATCCTAGGCATTTCGCAGCATTCTTGGCGACACTGAATATATGTACGCTCCAATTAAGATTGTGAGCAACACTCATACCCAGGATGGAAAGCTTTTCAGTTTCTGGGATGCAAGTACCATTCATGGATAATGGCTGCGGGTTATTTATACGCTTTAACGACAAGAGACCCCATGTTTTTACCCCATTGGATGGTGCTGTCGATATCGGAATTTAATGAGCTTAACATACGCTGCCGCTCATTATCTACAACCGAAGTACAGGGTCGTAAACTGGTGAACGAATATGAGAAGCTGAGGGTACCGTCGTCAGCGAAGGAGTGAATTGGATTAGAAGTAACAGACAAGTGATCATTTATAAAAATAAGAAAGAGTGTCGGAGACAAAACGGAGCCCTGGGGAACACCGGCATTTACAAAAAGAGTACTTGACTTGAATCCGTCCAAAACAACTTGAATTGAACGATTCGAAAGGTAGGTTGGACCAATGGTTAAAATAAATGACATTATGAATCCACATCAATATAAGCTAATCCTGGAGAACCGAATGGGGCCATATACCGACGACTCTATGCCTGTATCACGGATTCTTATGCATGACAATTATCCAAAGCATACTTCGCGGATAGTGAAGAATTGGCTTTCGGCGCGACAAATTTTCCTGCTTGATTGGCCGGCCCAAAATCTCGATCTGAATCCTATCGAGAATCTTTGGACTGATGTTGACTCCCTTGTTAAAGACTCCAGCTCAAAAGATTTAGAAGAATTTCGTTAAACCATGAAGGCTGCTTGGGAAGCTATACCTGCCCAGAAATGTAAGCGCTTAATAGAGAGTTTGCAAAAACGTTGTCAAGAGTGACAAGGAACATGGAATATTCTACAAAATATTAATATTTACTTATACATTCATTACCCAAAGGTAAAACGGAACCCTATTACTAAGACTTCGCTGTTCGTCCGTCTGTCACCAGGCTGTATCTCATAAACCGTGATAGTTAGACAGTTGACATTTTCACAGATGATGTATTTCTGTTGCCGCTACCACGACAAATACTAAAAATAGAACAAAATGAATATTTAAGGGGGGCTCCCATACAACAGACATAATTTTCATCCAAAAAATCCCCTTGGTTTTGATCTCCTTTGTGTCTTTGTTGAATTAATCCTAGCTGCAAACCTTTTTCCCATATTTCCCATTATTGTTATTCACCTTTTCACATCGTTGCTGTCACGTAAGATAATTGATTTGAATTCAACGGACACTTTGATGATCAACTATATCTCATCATGAAGATTTTTGATTATCAAAGTAATATGCCAATAACCTGCCTGCAACCAAGATCTGTCATCATACAAAAAATGTGATTTAATGTGATGACTGATGAGGTAACATGTCGACTCTGACCACTTCCTCGTAGCAGCAAGATTCAGAGCTCGACTGTCCAATGTCAGAAAGCTGCACCAGCCCATCAGGAGGAGGTTCGACATTGGGCGCACACCGGAGGTTGCCAGTGTCTACAGGGAGCAGCTGAGCGAAAGACTCTACGGTATGCCTACGTCGAACGCAAATGCCAATAATATGTGGCTGCATTGCCGCTCAGCCATTCAGGAAGTAGCCGAAACCACCTTAGGATACCTACCACCCCCAACAAGAAACCGGTGGTATGATGGCGAGTGTGAGCAGAAAAAGGCAGCAACCGACGAGGCGTACCAAAAGGCGCTGCAAAAGAAAACCAGGGCAGCGCAAGAAGAGTACCGAGCCAGAAGAAGGGAGGAGAAAAAACTACTCCGACAAAAGAAAAGAATCTCCGCAGCCTCCCAGCTCAAGGATATCGAGGAGTCTAGGGATAAACATAAAATACGAGCCTTTTACAAAAAAGCCAAAGGCCTTGCAGAAGGCCTCAAAAAGGGCACCCTGGCTCTTCGAAACTGCGAGGGTAATCTTGTCAACGACCCGCAGGGAATAGTGGATGTATTTAAGCAGCACTTCCAGCAGCTGCTTAACGAGCATGACCAAGAGAGAGTGGTAGGGACCGAGGAAATCCCAACTCCAGCCGCTGAAGTAGTCCTCCCACCCAGCATCGAAGAAGTCGCCACAGCTATTCAGAAGCTGAAGAACAACACGGCCGCAGGCTCAGATGGCTTGCCATCAGAGCTCTTCAAAGCTGGCGGCGATGTTCTGGTAGGGAGCATGCACCAGATCATCTGCAGAATTTGGGAAGATGAAAGCATGTCCGACGACTGGAATACCAGCGCTATATGCCCCATCCACAAAAAAGGCGATCCTACCTCTTGCAAGAACTATAGAGGTATATCCCTGCTCAATATCGCATACAAGATCCTGTCCAGCGTATTGTGTGAACGTCTAAAACCATTTTGCACCGCACTAATCGGCAGATACCAGTGCGGCTTCCGGCCCGGCAAATCAACTATAGACCAAATCTTCACACTTCGACAAATCCTGAAAAAGACTAACGAGTTTCGAATCGATACACACCATCTTTTCATCGATTTCAAAGCCGCATACGACAGCATTCATCGTGAAGCACTGTTTGGGGCGATGGCCGAATTCGGGATCCCGGTAAAACTGATCCAGTTGTGTCGCGCCACGCTAAAAAATACGCGATGCACCGTGCAACTCGGTTCTAGGACCTCGGAACCATTCGAAACATGCACCGGATTTCGGCAAGGAGATGCTCTGTCATGTGACTTCTTCAACCTGGTGCTGGAGCAGATAGTGCGACGGGCAAGCGTCAACAGGGAAGGCACTATCTTTTACAAGTCAATCCAGCTGCTAGGATACGCGGATGATATCGACACCATCGCGTGTTCTCGCCGTGTCATTGTGGAAGCATTCACGGCGATTAAAAAACAAGCGAAACGAGTTGGTCTTAAGGTCAATGACGACAAAACGAAGTACATGCTGTCACCACCTGGGACAAAATATAACAATTGACAGCTACAATTTCGAGGTAGTTAAGGAGTTTGTCTACCTCGGGGCAAACGTAAAATCCACAAATGACACCACAGTGGAGATCCGGCATAGAATCGCCCTTGGCAGCCGTTGCTACTCCGGCTTGTCCAAACAACTGGGGTCAAAACTCCTCAGTCGAAAGACCAAAGTCATGCTTTACAAAACGCTCATTCTGCCAGTCTTGCTGTACGGAGCCGAAAGCTGGACGATAAGCAGGACAGCGGAGCTGATTTTGGGTTCTTTCGAAAGATAAATTCTGCGCCGGATATTTGGTCCTGTCTGTGAGGAAGGTGAAAGGAGAAGAAGACACAACCGCGAACTCTACGAGCTGTACCAAGATGTGGATGTAGTCCGGAAGGCAAGGACCCGTCGACTACACTGGCTCGGCCACATCGAGCGCATGAACATCAACGCTCCACCTAAGAGGGTCTTCGACTCCGAGCCTCCTGGTTCGAGAAGAAGAGGAAGACCGAACCTCCGGTATAAAGACCAAGTAATCGCGGATGTAAGACATCTTGGTCTTGACAACTGGAAGCAGCGTGCCCGGGACCGTCAAGGATGGAAGGCAGCTATAGCTCAGGCTCAGATCCTCCATGGATCGCAGGCCTGATAAGTAAGTAAGATGAGGTAACATACATAGTCTCTTTCATATTTATATATACAGATGGTACGGAACCCTTCGTGCGCGAGTCCGACTCGCACTTGGCCGGTTTTTTTAGAGTATTAATTAATTTTTTTGAGTATTCCGCTGACTGCTATTTGAATGAACAGCTACTTTTTTATGTTTTCCCATTTTGAATTATTTTTGAGTTGATTTAAAGGAATTATGCGTTTTTTTTTTTGCAATAAAGTACATATAAACGCACATCAGTTATAAAACAAAAAGATCTGAACCTCGTTTTAGACTTTTTATTAATAATAATAACACACAAGATTCACTCTAAGTGGGGAAGCCTAGTAACTACCAGAGTAGTTATCAAGGGAACCCCGCAAGGTGGGGTCCTCTCACCTCTTCTCTGGAATGTAGTTGTAAACGAACTACTAATCAAACTGGAGAAAGAAGGCCTGGACGTTGTTGCCTACGCCGATGACGTTGCCATCACAATCTCAGGTAAATACCTATCTACACTGAACGACCGCATGCAAACAGCATTCTCTCTTCTGTGCAATTGGGCGCATAGTAACGGGCTCAGGATCAACCCAAAGAAAACGGAGCTCGTGCTTTTTACCAAAAAGCACAAAATCCCTTAATACTGCCCTATCACTTTGCTCGATACCAGGTTAACCTACTCCCCTAGTGCCAAATTCCTTGGCATTATACTCGATAGGAAATTAACTTGGAAGAGCAACACAGCTGAAAGAGCAAACAAAGCAACAATAGCTCTCTACACGTGTAAGAAAGCCCTAGGAAAAAAATGGGGATTCAACCCCAAGATTACCCTATGGCTCTGCATCACGGTCGTTAGACCCATACTAATGTATGGAGTGATAGTCTGGTGGACTGCACTAGACAAGACAACATACCACAAACAACTCGAGAAGGTACAAAGGATGGCATGTATGTGCATTACCGAGGCCCTCAGGTCCACACCAACGGCTGCGCTTAACATGATACTAGACCTTACACCACTCGATATTTTCGGCAAGCAAATTGCCACACACACGGCCATAAGACTAAAAGCCAACTCGAAATGGGTGAGCTATGTCACTGGCCACTCCTCCATCCTGCAAAACAGGATAACTATGACAGAAAACCTAGACCACACAGAACCCACCATAGTCTTGGACAAAATTACGATGAATTATCCGGACAGGAAGAACTGGACCCGCCAAACTCAACCGCGCAGAAACTGTGTGGATTTCTACACTGACGGGTCTAAAACCAAAGACGGGGTGGGCAGTGGAGTTTTCTGCAAACAACTCAAGCTACATAAAGCTCAAAAATTACCAGATCACTGCAGCGTTTTCCAGGCGGAACTGTTGGCAATAAAAGAGGCTTTGTCTTGGCTGAAGTGGAACGTAATATCCCCCACGGATATTCGCGTTCTCACAGACAGTCAAGCAGCCTTAAGGTCGCTGGAGTCCTATGTGTACACATCAAAATCTAGTCTCGACTGTCGCAGATCTCTTAACGAGATGGCAGAAGTTCAACATACAACTTATCTGGGTGCCAGGACACAGCGACATTGCAGGAAATGAATAAGCCGACACACTCGCTAAACTAGGAACGACGCTACAATCAATCGTGGCTTGTGAGGGAGTACCCCTTACAACCATTAAACATAATCTGACCCATCTCGCCAGGGCCGAGACGAACCTGAGATGACACAGGGACATACCTGTGTCATCACCTGGCAAATCTGGCCTCGGCTAGACAGTCAACGCACAAGGAGTATAATCTCCCTAAAAAGAACTGACATCTACAAAGTCATCGGTGTCATCACAGGACACTGCCTCATTGGCAGTCACACACAAAAACTAGGAATAGCTCCAAATGATTTCTGCAGAAGCTGTCAGGACGAGGAGGAGGTTGAATCCATTCACCACCTTCTCTGCGCCTGTCCAGCTCTCTGCAATTTCAGGAAACGTTACCTAGGCTCTTACTTCCTTAACGATCTGACAGATGTTCAGAAAGTAGGGATACTTGATCTTCTTAACTTCTTAAGAAGCACAAAATGGTTCCACGAATAGGGGGTAAAACCCCCTCGTAGCTGCACAACGGGCCTCCCTGGCCTATGTGCATTCCTCTCAACTCTGGGAAGGCTACGACCCTACCTTCCTAGACTTTTTGCACAACTTACGGGTGTGCTATTTATCAGAACACCACTGTATGTTTGTATGACTTTTTAATCTTTAAAAAAAAAACCGAGCGGATAAAGGCCAAAGTTTCGCTCGCAAATTATCTCTTCCTTTATCGATCGGTTAGAATGCGGCTTCTTTATTTCATTTGAAAAAAGTAATTAGATTTCAACAAGTGATCATTATTCAAATTAATCAAGCTTGTATGCACGTATCTGGGCAATAAGAAGTCACAGAAAAAGTGGATGAGTTCTTTATAGGACTATTAGTCACTGTTACTATCAGTTAAAAAGGGCTTAGGCTCGAGAAAAACTTGCTTCAATGTTAATCGTTCAATCATTCGCTCATTAGCGCTGGAAAGTACGCAACAACACTAAGCTGACTCAAACGAGCTTGAATACAAAAATGGTTCTATCTCGTTTTTACACTCAGTCATGCTGTACGATTCTAGTCTGAATGGTACAGACTTACTTTACTTGTAACCTTATTTTTCGAACAGTGATGTTATCATCTTCTTCTTCTTTGATGGCGCTACAGTTCGGGGTGAACCAGGGCCTTAACCAACAAGCCTCTCCAGCCGGCCCGATCTTTGGCCAGCCGCTTCCAGTAGCGCACGCCCAGTTGGTTCAGGTCCCTTTCCACCTGAGCGCGCCATTTTAGATGCGGTCGTCCTCTGCTGCGTCGTCCCTCGGAGTTGGAGTCGAAGACTCTTCGGGCGCGTTGATGTCCATTCGCTCTACATGGCCTAGCCATCTTAGACGTTGGATCCGAAGACGTCTAACTAGCCCGATGTCGCTGTGCAGCCCCTACAGTTCTTGGTAGAATCTCCTCCTCCACTCTCCGTTTACACAAACGGGACCAAAGATTGCACGCAGAATTTTCCTCTCGAAACGTCCAAGAGCCTCTTCATCCGCTTTTGATAACGTCCAAGCCTCAGCGCCGTAGAGGAGGACCGGGATGATTAAGGTTTTGTAGAAGGATACCTTCGTTTTTCGAGAGGGGCCTCTACTACTTAATTGCCTCTTGAGCCCGAAGAAGCAGCGATTGGCAAGAGTTATTCTGCGTTTTATCTCAGCGCTGGTGTCGTTGCTGCTTGTCACTACCGAGCCAAGGTAGACGAAGTCCTTGACTACTTCAAAAATATAGCTACCGAAGGTGACGTTCTGACCAAGACGTCGGTGTTATGCGTCTTTCTTGGATGACAGCATATATTGGGTCTTGTCCCCATTTACCCTTAGACCCACTTTAGCCGCTTCTTATTGACGTCTCGCTTTGTCCGTCAAATAACGTCAATGTCATCTGCGTAGGCAAGCGATTGCGTGGACTTGGAGTAGATCGTACCTATTGTAATGGCCTCAGAGTCCCGTACGATATTTTCAAGAATAATGTTGAAGAAATCACATGACAGTGCGTCACCCTGTCTAAAACCTTTTTTAACATCAAAGGGGTCGGTTAGTTCACCTCCGACCTTAATGGAGCAGCGAGAGTTCTCCGTAGTCATCCTGCACAGTCTGACGAGTTGACATGACATGGCTCTGTATAGCTCGTCTCTATGAACACTGTCATACGCGGCTTTATGGTCGACAAAAAGATGGTGCGTGTCGACCTGGAATTCATGGGTCTTCTCCAAGATCTGCCATACTGTAAATATTTGGTCTATCATGGATTTTCCTGGCCTGAAACCACACTGGTAGGAACCTATCAGATTGTCCACGGACGGTTTCAGGTACTTACACAGTACGGCAGAGAGGATCTTGTATGCGATGTTCAGGAGGCTTATCCCTCTGTAATTGGCGCAGTCATAGGGGTCTCCTTTCTTATGGACCGGGCAAACGATGCTGAGATTCCATTCATCGGGCATGCGTTCATCCGGCCATATCTTGCAGATGAGTTGGTGCATGTTCCTAACCAGCTCATCGCCAGCTGCTTTAAGCAGCTCCGCGGGGAGTCCGTCTGCTCCAGCAGCTTTATAAGACTTAAGTTTCGATATCGCTATCTTAACATCGTCTAGGTCGGGTGGACGGGATTCTCCTTCGTCTTCGTCCATTGTGAATGGTTCCCTCTGCCTGACGGCGGCATTTTGACTCGTCAGACTGTGCAGGATGACTACGGAGAACTCTCGCTGCTCCATTAAGGTCGGAGGTGAACTAACGGACCCCTTTGATGTTAAAAAAGGTTTTAGACAGGGTGACGCACTGTCATGTGGTTTCTTCAACATTATTCTTGAAAAGATCGTGCGGAAGTCTGCGGCCAATACAAGAAGTACGATCTACTTCAAGTCCACACAATTGCTTGCCTACGCAGATGACATTTACGTTATTTGACAAAGCGAGACGTCAATAAGAAGCGGCTAAAGTGAGTCTAAGGGTAAATGGGGACAGGACCAAATATATGCTGTCATCCAAGAAAGACGCGCAACACCGACGTCTTGGGCAGAACGTCACCTTCGGCAGCTATATTTTTGAATTAGTCAAGGACTTCGTCTACCTTGGCTCGGTAGTGACAAGCAGCAACGACACCAGCGCTGAGATAAAACGCAGAATAACTCTTGCCAATCGCTGCTTCTTCGGGCTCAAGAGGCAATTAAGTAGTAGAGGCCCCTCTCGAAAAACGAAGGTATCCTTCTACAAAACCTTAATCATCCCGGTCCTCCTCTACGGCGCTGAGGCTTGGACGTTATCAAAAGCGGATGAAGAGGCTCTTGGGCGTTTCGAGAGGAAAATTTTGCGTCCAATCTTTGGTCCCGTTTGTGTAAACGGTGAGTGGAGGAGTAGATTCAACCAAGATCTGTACGGGCTGCACAGCGACATCGGCCTAGTTAGACGTCTTTGGATCCAACGCCTAAGATGGCTAGGCCATGTAGAGCGAATGGACAACAACGCTCCGTCCCGAAGAGTCTTCGACACCAACCCCGAGGGACGACGCAGCAGAGGACGACCGCATCTAAGGTGGCGCGCCCAGGTGGAAAGGGACCTTAACCAACTGGGCGTGCGGTACTGGAAGCGGCTGGCCAAAGATCGGGCCGGCTGGAGAGGCTTGTTGCTTGAGGCCCTGGTTCACCCCGAACTGTAGCGCCATCAAAGTAAATAAGTAAGATGGTGTTGACGCCCATATACTGGGTAGCACTCTACCTGATTCTGTCAAAAGAACGCGCGTCACCCTCAAGGTGACATTTCAGACTAAATTTTGCGTACAATTGTGTAGTTCGTCGTTTACGTAAAAAGTAATATTGATTTGAAAACGAGTGAAGTATCTGAGGAAATACGCTATGCAATGTCATTGTAATATAAAGCGCTGCGAAATTCATGCCGAAAATTTTGTGAAGTGTAAAAGTTAATTATTTCTCTTAACGGCCCGCCCTGTTATGTAGATGCGTCATCTATAAGAACAAATAAAATTTAAATATTTATGAATGTACTACTCGCACTCCCACTTCAGATGCACTGGTGCAGAGAAAGGCGCGTTGTGGTTAGGGTGAATCAGCAATGCATAAGGCGAGCAAATGCAGTATACATTCGTTGTAGCAGCTAACCGCCCTAGTGGGGTTCATCAAAACAGAAACAAATCGGTCGTAGCTTTGATGAATACCTGTCCTACATACACATGAACATACAAGAGCTTTGACTAAACTTACAATCTAAAAGCCGAATACTATCTACTACACACGTGCGATTGAGCAAACACTACAAATAAGCGTTCCGCACAAGTTGCGTAATAGAAAATCAAATGTCGTCGCTTCCTTGCTGCACAAAACCATTTTTCAGTTACTCAGGACCGGGGAAACCACTTTCCCTGGACAGCAAATAATCGCAACAAGAAAATAACGAAACCAGCCTTCCGGGAAATGAATAAAGTTGACTAGATTCCAAGTGGCAAACTTTCGAGTTATCAAATCAATGGAACCAACAACGACCAATTCGATCACACTCTCACGTGTCCGCATCGAATAACGTATCTAGATACGAGGCAGAGAGCAGACAAAGAAAAAAACGGAAGACGCTTGCAAGCCCTCGATCTCCGATAGGAGTCACGTGTACGAGACGATTGCGAGCGTTCTCTTTTTTGGGCTTATTACTTCATTGAGATGATTCTAGACTACGTCCACTTGAAATTGCCTCATACTCTCGTGCAAGTGGAATCAGAATCGGATGTTGTGTAGGACAATGACTGGTCGACGAGATGAGATAAGATGTAACAGGCGACACTAACCGTAGCACATTTGTCTTATCTTTCTAAATCGCTCTGCGGGCAGTGATAATGGTTATCACGACGACCGTATTGGTCATTTCTCTATCCTCCGCCAAAGACAACAATGTACGGCATCGACAATGCTTTGTTTGTTTACGTCGACAATCGTCTACGTAGTAAGAGCTATTCTATAAACATTAGTAGCAGATATGTCGACTTGACTTCTGCTACGGATACTAAACAGTGAAATTGTCCGATTAGTGAGACAAACATTTCTTTAGACCAAACCCTGAATGAGTTGCTATGTTTCTGGCGAGCTGTAAGCGATGATCGTGGGAAACTCTTCCAAATAGTCTGGAAGCCCTAAACATTGATCGCACAAATGCAGACGTTTGTTTGTTATGGTAATGTGGCGTTATGGCTTTGCTGAAAGGTGCTGAAAGGGCACACTTTATTCAGTTTGACGCAATGGAGTCGTTCAAACATGTGTTGCAGGAAGGGCGATCGTGACCCCTATTTTTTGTTCGATTTGGGGTTAGGTATTTTGTATTTGAATTTCCGTGCATGTTTAGGGTCCAACAAATGCTTTAAACTAGTCACTTGGTTTTACTATTATCCATATTAACCTTTAAGAGAGTCGAACAGGGTGTTATATGTTATATGGAGAAGAAATCGGCTATGGGTTAGTTCACTTGATATTTTTAGCGAGGAGCAAACAGAGGAAACAAGTGGATCGTGTTTAATGGGCCAAACGCCAGCTTCGATCTCTGTCCCTGCTCAATTCACAGCCTCCGCGTGGCCTCCCCTGGATAGCTGCCCTGGCATTCGCCAGGTAGTGACTCAAAGTGTGCAGCGACCCGACTCCCTTCTTCTTATTCTTCTTCTTCTTCTTCTTCTTAGTGGGCGCTACAGTTCGGGGTGAACCTGGGCCTCAATCAACATACCCCTCCAACTAGCACGATCTTTCGCTAGCCTTTTCCATTGCCGCACACCCAGTTGGCTGAGGTCCCCTTCCACCTGTGTGCGCCATCTTAAGTGCGGCCGTCCTCTGCTTCTTCCTCCCTCGGGTTGGATTCAAAGACTCTCCGGGCTGGAGCTGTGGTGTCCATTCGCTCTATATGGCCCAGCCATTTTAGGCGTTAAATCCGTAGACGCCTGACTAGACTCATGTCGCTCTACAGCCCGTAAACTTCGTGGTTGAATCTTTTCCTCCATCCCCCGTCTGCGTTTATAGGTCCGAAAATCACGCGCAAAATCTTTCTCTCCAACCGACCTCCTCCAAGGGCCTCCTCATCCGCTTCTGCGCCGTACAACAGGATTGGGATGATAAGGGTCTTATATAAAGTCAACATTGTCGTTCGGGAGAGGGCTCTATTACTCAATTGCCACCTGAGCCCAAAGACATAGCGATGGGCAAGAGTGATTCTGCGTTTGATTTCGGAACTGATGTCGCTGCTCCAGGTCACTGCGGAGCCAAGGTAGACGAAGTCCTTAACTGTCTCGAAATTATATCTGCCAATATGCACGTTCTGGCCAAGATGTCGGTGGTGAGCGTCCTTTTTTGATTACAGCATATATTTAGTTTTGCCCCCGCTTGCCGCCAAACCAACTTTCGCTGCCTCCATCTCAATACATGCAAACGCCTCATTGACATCCCGCTGTAATCTACCTATTATGTCAATGTCGTCGGGCGTATGCAAGGAGTTGCAAGGATTTGAAATAGATTGTGCCTCTTGTATTGGCCAGTGATTTTTGCACAATCGTTTCCAATATGATGTTGAAGAAATCACACGACAGCGCATCGCCCTGTCTAAATCCCTTTTTGACATCAAAACTATCGGTAAGGTCTTCACCGATTCGGATGGAACAGCGAGCATTCTCCAAAGTCACCCTGCATAGTCTGATGAGCTAAGCAGGTATGGCTAAGGTAGACATAGCGTTGTATAGCTCGTCTCTAATTACGCTGTCGTATGCGGCTTTGAAGTCGACAAATAGGTGGTGAGTGTCGACTTGGAATTCATTGGTTTTTTCCAGGATCTGCCGTAGTGTAAAGATTTGATCGGTGGTGGACTTCCCTGGTCTGAAGCCGCCCTGATAAGGACCTATCAGCTTATTTACGAACGGTTTCAGGCGTTCACACAAAACGGCGGCGAAGATCTTGTATGCGACATTAAGGAGACTTATTCCTCTGTAGTTGGCGCAGTCAAAGGTGTCTCTTTTTTTGTGGATCGGGCAAACAATGCTGAGACTCTATTACTCGGGGATGCTTTCCCATGACCATATCTACAGATGAGCCGGTGCGTGCTCCTAACCAGCTCACCCCCAGCTGCTTTGAGGCTCGGCAGATATTACATCTGCGCCAGCAGCTTTATTCGACTTTAGTTTCGACATGGCAATCTCATCAACTTCGTCGGGGTCAGGGGGACAGAATTCTCTGCGGTCTCCGTCGATTAGAAATGGATCATTCTGCCTGACAGCGGTATATTGACTAACATCGCCGTTATACAGTCTGCAGAAGTGGTTTTTCCAAATTCTCAGCATCGACTGCGATTCTACTACTAGGTGTCCGTGCTCACCTTTACAGGCCTCCGTTCGGGCTTTATAGCCTTGAGACATTCGTTTTATGCATTGATAAAATCTTTGAACGTCGTGCCTGCAGTAGCACCTCTCCAAGTTTTGAATCGCCCACTGCTCGCGATCTTTCTTATGTTCCTCCCTTCTTTTAAGCTCGTAGAGCTCACGAGCCGCTCTTGGTTTTTCTGTGTAGTGAGGCTTTGTATGCCTCCTGCTTTTCTGCATGTATACTTCTACACTCGTCATCGAACCAGGTGTTTCGTCGTGATGGAGCTTTAAGGCCTAGCACTTCCGTTGCTGTGCTCTTCAGGGCTTGTTTGCAAAGGCTCCATTGTTGCTCTACTGATTACTGACTGACTCCGTCAGACCAGCAGCGAGCGCAGACGTGCATACGGGAAAACATACGTAAAACATTGTACGAAGGAGAACAATAAAGTGTACATTATTATAAAACGACTCGTTTATTTAATCAATCCCACATACATAGACTATCTCACCACAGCTTTAATGAAATCAAATCTTTACGTTGCACAACAACTTTCGGAGAGACTAAATGTCACATTTACTTGTTTGCTTTTTTTGAATATTAACCTAAGCACGTACCAGAATGTAATTCAATAGCGTCATGGATTTCGATCAAATAATCGTGACTAAGGCACGTACCGAAGGCGACGGCGCCGTGGCGCAGTGATAAGTGTGTTGGATTCTGACGCACGAAGAGCGAGCTCGAATCCGGATAACATCAACGCCAACGAACATTAATTTCGTTACGTCTCTCCTCGACGGGGTATTGGCGAAATCCCCCGTAGTATACCTTTCATGAACAAGCTTCTCGACTCACGCCGTTCGGAATAGGCATTAAACTGTAGGTTCCTTTGACTTGGAAAACATAAATCACACACAACATGGGTGATTGGAAGAAACTTGGCTCTGGTCCTTCATGGGCTCTAACGACACCAAAGAAGGAAGGCACGTGCCTCAAGTAGTCGAATCCTTTCAATGCCCTGCTTTCGATTATCTTCTGAAAGATTCGTAACTATTTGCTTTAAGGAAAATGAACAGTCTTCCAACTCGTCCAACATTTTCGCTAAATAAAAAAAAAATCCAACTAGTTAGTATGAGCTCAATGATGCCTTCTTAATTCTTCTACCAGACAGGGATAGTGAGCAAGACCTTCTTCTTCTTCTTTGTGGGCGCTACAGTTCGGGGTGAACCTGGGCCTCAATCAACATGCCCCTCCAACTAGCACGATCTTTCGCTAGCCTTTTCCATTGCCGCACACCCAGTTGGCTGAGGTCCCCTTCCACCTGTGTGCGCCATCTTAAGTGCGGCCGTCCTCTGCTTCTTCGTCCCTCGGGGTTGGATTCAAAGACTCTCCGGGCTGGAGCTGTGGTGTCCATTCGCTCTACATGGCCCAGCCATCTTAGGCGTTGAATCCGTAGACGCCTGACTAGGCTCATGTCGCTGTACAGTCCGTAAAGTTCGTGGTTGAATCTTCTTCTCCATCCCCCGTCTGCGTTTATAGGCCCAAAAATCACGCGCAAAATCTTTCTCTCGAACCGACCAAGGGCCTCCTCATCCGCTTTTGATAGTGTCCATGCTTCTGCGCCGTACAACAGGACCGGGATGATAAGGGTCTTATATAGAGTCAACTTTGTCGTTCGGGAGAGGGCTCTATTACTCAGTTGCCTCCTGAGCCCAAAGAAACAGTTATTGGCAAGAGTGATTCTACGTTTGATTTCGGAACTGATGTCGTTGTTCCAGGTCACTGCGGAGCCAAGGTAGACGAAGTCCTTAATTACCTCGAACTTATTTCGGTCTATACAAACGTTCTGGCCGAGACGCCGGTGGTGAGCGTCCTTTTGTGATGACAGTTTTGCCCTCGCCTACCACCCAACCAATTTTCGCTGCCTCCATCTCAATACTCGCAAACGCCTCATTGACATCTCAGTGTGATCTACCTATTATGTCAATATCGTCGGCGTATGCAAGGAGTTGCGAGGATTTGAAATAGATCGTGCCTCTTGTATTGGTCAGTGATTTTTGCACAATCATTTCCAATATGATGTTGAAGAAATCACACGATAGCGCATCGCCCTGCATAAATCCTTTCTTGACATCAAAACTATCGGCAAGGTGTTCACCGATTCGGATGGAGCAGCGAATATTCTCCAAAGTCATCCTGCATAGTCTGACGAGTTTAGCAGGTGTGTCAAAGGTAGATATAACGTTGTATAGCTCGCCTCTAATTACGCTGTCGTATGCGGCTTTGAAGTCGACAAATAGGTGGTGAGTGTCGACTTGAAATTCATTGGTTTTTTCCACGATCTGCCGTAGTGTGAAGATTTGGTCGATGGTGGACTTCCCTGGCCTGAATCCGCACTGATAAGGACCTATCAGCTTATTTGCAAAAGGCTTCAGGCGTTCACACAAAACGGCAGAGAAGGTTTTGTAGGCGATGTTAAGGAGACTTATTCCTCTATAGTTGGCGCAATCAGAGGGGTCTCCTTTCTTGTGGATCGGGCATACGATGCTGAGACTCCATTCCTCGGGCATGCTTTCCTCTAACCATATCTTTCGGATGAGCTGGTGCATGCTCCCAACCAGGTCATCCCCAGCTGCCTTGAAGAGCTCAGGAGACAGTCCGTCTGCGCCAGCAGCTTTATTCGACTTGAGCTTCGATATGGCAATCTTAACTTCGTCGAGGTCAGGGGGACAGAATTCTCTGCGGTCTCCGTCGATTAGAAATGGATCATTCTGCCTGACAGCGGTATATTGACTAACATCGCCGTTATACAGTCTGCAGAAGTGGGTTTTCCATATTCTCAGCATCGACTGCGGTTCTACTGTTCGCTTTATCTGTTGATAAAACTTTCGAACGTCACGCCTGAAGTAACACCTCTCCGAATCCTCAATGGCGCGCTTCTCGTGCTCTTTCTTCTTTCTCCTGAGAAGCCTATGCTCTTCCCTTCTTTTAAACTCGTAGAGCTCACGAGCTGCTCTTGTTCTTTTATGCAGCGAGGCCTTATATGCATCCTGCTTCGCTGTATGAATCCTCCTGTACTCGTCATCGAACCAGGTGTTTCTTCGTGGTGGAGCCTTGAAACCCAAAACTTCGGATGCAGAGCTTTTCAGGGCTTGTTTGCAAAGGCTCCACTGCTGTTCTATTGATAGTTGGGAGAATTCAGGTGTATTGGAGAGCTTAAGGGTGACGCGATCGGTAGAAGCACGAGCGGTTTCTGGCGATAGTAGCTTTCCGACGTCATAACTTTGTATTCTTACTCTACTCCGTTGCGTTCGTGATATCCGTTATCACATCTTGGCTACTACAAGATAGTGGTCCGAGTCGATGTTAGCCCCTCGGAAAGTTCGAACATCAAGAATAGTGGAGGAGTGTCTGACGTCGATCGCGATGTGATCAATCTGGTTGGTAGTCCATTGAACAAAAGACCGCCAGGTGCCTTTGTGTATATCGAGGTGTAGGAAGCGTGTACTGGCTAGAAGGAGATTTCGCCCCGTAGCAAGATCAATCAGCCTGTGTCCGTTATCGGAGGTGGTGTCGTGTAGGCTATGTTTGCCGATGACTCGTTCAAATATGCTTTCCTTACCCAGCTTAGCATTGAAGTCTCCTAGTACAATTTTGATGTCATAGCTGGGACATTGGGCATACGTTCTGTCTAGGAGATCGTAGAACTCATCTTTGGCTGAGTCATCCTTGTCTTCCGTGGGGGCTTGGACGCAGATCAGGCTGATGTTAAAAAATTTTGCCTTGATACGGATTGTTATGAGGCGTTCGCTCACATGCCGAAAGCTTAGGACTTTTTGCCTTAGTCCACCTCGAACAACAAATCCGCATCCAAACAATCGTTGCCCTCTCTCCCTATAGCAGTCGCCGTAGTAAATATCGCAGTTTTTCATCCGCTTTATGCCCGGTCCATTCCATCGCATTTCCTGGATGGCGGTGATGTCCGCTTTATAGCGGTCTAGGGCGTCCGCAAGTTGTTCGGCTGCACGTGGCCTGTTTAGGGACCTAACATTCCACGTACAAAGCCGAAGATCATTGTCCTTTTTTCGTTTTTTGCAAGGGTCGTTAACATAAATCCGGTCCGTTATATCCGAGGCTTGTGGTTGTTTCGGAGTTTGTGTTTTTTTTTTACGGTTACGGCTTACTAGGCCGTAGCCCAACCGACTAATCCTGTTTTTTTTTTTTTGCGCAGGAGGCTCGCCATTCGCCCTTCCCCGTCTGCAATTTCCACAGGAAATCTCCAGATGGCACCACGAGGAGGTGGGGATAGGACTTACTAACAGTGCCGCAAGATGTTCGACTGCGGTGGCTTTTCTCGCTTTTTAGCAGGCCAGCATCCGACGGACAGGTGCTACCCCTACGAGGCCTTTGTTAGTCCTTTGCCATCCAAAAAATTTCATGTCCGCAGCCACCAAAAAACTGCGAAGCAATTACTCTTCTTTTTTGTTGTGAAGCAACACACACAATATTTTTTTTCATAGCTCTTCAGGTCTCATCTTCCGTAATAATGCGTTTCATCTCGCCCTGATACTCTGAAAGCATTGCTTCCCACGCGTCGGGATGCATTTTTCAAAAAAAAAAAAAAAAAAAACATTTTTTCGGGACCATTCGAGGTTTGACGCGCCTAAGGCCTTTAATTGTCTATCGGCGGTTTGCAAGTCCCAAATCTTTGATGCGTGCCCCAGTGATCAGAAGCAATACGCAAACGATTTTCGCAGTAAACTTTGGACCA
Source organism: Eumerus sabulonum (assembly GCA_951905685.1). Taxonomy (NCBI): domain Eukaryota; kingdom Metazoa; phylum Arthropoda; class Insecta; order Diptera; family Syrphidae; genus Eumerus; species Eumerus sabulonum. Next base: position 239,261,062 of record OX645060.1, read on the forward strand.
ATTTACATACTAGTTATCCAACCGATACTGAGCTTCCGTTCATCAGACATGCCTTCCTCTGACCATATCCTACAGATGAGCTGGTGCATGCTCCGTACCAGGTCCTCTCCGGCTGCCTGAAAGAGCGCAATAGACAGACTGTCCGTGCGAGTAGAGTTAGTTTTAACATGGCTTGACTTCCACTAGGTTTGGGGGACGGAATTCTCTTCTATCATCGTCCGTCACGGATGGATAATTTTGCCTGACTGGGGAAACCATTTTTCCATGTTTTACTAGCATTTGCCCTATTTCATCCCTTCAGGCTTACCATACAACTTTCGGGATTCCTTTCTGCAGGAATATCTCCCTAATTCCTCAATCGTATCATTTTCATTTCAGGCTCTTTCGTTTTCTTTTTGAGAAGCTTACGCTCTGCCTTCTTTTATGCTTTCGTAAACCTAGATGAGCGTGCCGTGGCGTAGTGGTTAGTGTGTTGGACTCTGACGCACGATGAGCGAGTTCGGATCCCGATAACACCAACGCCATCGAACGTTTATTTCACGACCTCCCTCCTCGGCGGGGTACTGGTAAAAGCCTCCGTAGTATACTTGCCTTGAAAAAGCTTCTCGACTCACGCCGTTCGGAATCGGCATTGAACTGTAGGTCCCTTTCACCTGTGCCAAAAATAAATCACACATGACATGGGTGATTGAGAGAAGCTTGGCTCTGGTCCTTCATGGGTTGTAGCGGCATCAAAGAGAAGAAGCCCAGATCTGGAGATGTAAGGTAAATGGGTGCAGGGAAGATTCAACTATGAGCTGTACAAAGACATAGACTTGGTTGGACGTTTATAGACTCAACAATGTAGATGACTAATACATATTGGACAGATGTAAGGGTCATCAATACTAATCTCGAAGGACTATTGTATTTATGTAAGATGGCTCAAGTGAAAGAGTGGAAAGAGATCTCAACTGGACGTAAGTGCTGGCTATCTAGGATTGTTGGTTTTAGGACTTCTCAAGCAGTATGGAGCGGTCTGAGACCTATGGAGCAACCTGAGAGCTGTGGATCAGTCTGAGACCTATGGTGCAGTGTAAGATCTATGGAGCAGTTTGAGACCTATGCAATCTGAAATCTGTGAGCAGTCTGAGGCCTATGGAGCAGTCTGAGACTTATGAAGCATTCTGAGTCCTGTGGAGCAGTCTGAGACCTATGGTGCAGTCTGAGACCTATGGGATGGACTGGACAAATGCTGCTTTTCACTTCCTAGGAAAGAGCCCAGAAGAGTAGGAAAGGTCCAAAAGCGTACGCGTTCAAGAGCATTTCTTCGGAACTATGAGGAAAGCCAGCAGATTTGTGTATATCAAGATCTTTGTGAGAACCCGAATAAGAAAGGAGACTTGTCCCATGGTGAAATTGACGCGCTCTAGGACATTAGCCCAAGTGCAAGTTGAGAGCTGCGAGCTGACTGTGAAGTAGACAGCAAGAAGGTTAGCTTTGTCTAAAGTGGTGACGGCTGGACTATCGTTGTGATAAATGTTGCCGAAATCGAACGAAGAAGACCGTCGAACGGAAGGTCTGTAGTTCAAGTCCGTTCTACATAGGTATAGCCAAGAAAGAACAATTCCTATACGGAAAAAAAAATACGCAACACAGCTGTTGTGAATGAGAAGTGATCAAACATACTGATGAAGGCATAACACTCACAGTACACAGGTGTGTGTAATTCTAGTATAACGCCATAAGTGCATGAAACAGTTGCTGAGAACTACAACCAAAGTGAAAATTCGATCGGTTCCTCTCCTCTTATCTAGGACAACCACCCCTGGAGAGTAGTGAACGAACATCTCCGATCCAAACCACTTCACTCTGTTCAGGTTGTGTGATAAACGTTATAAGAGTAAAAAACTCTTGAACCTGTTCGAATTGAAAAAAAAAAAAACATGTTGGGACATTGAAGGATTTTACTCCTTAGTTTTCGGCCGGATCGGATGTGGGTAAAAACTTTCTTCCCTTGACCTAAAAGCCTCGTCATAGCTCATGTCGGACCGTAGCAGTTGGACAACATTTGCGATAATATCATTCGAGGATACAGTGACCAGTTACATAACATTCAATGATGAAGCCCCTGGCCTCTTCTCCGAATTTTCGTTCTTGTTTCACTGAAAACTCGTGCCTAACTAAGAATAGATGTTGCCTAAAGCCTTATACTTACCTACTTAGGTGGCGCTACAGTCCGTGGTGAACCTGGGGCTCAACCAACAAGCGTCTCCAGCTGGCACGGTCTTCATCCGCTTTTGTTAAGGTCCAAGCCTCTGCGCCCTAATGGAGGACTGGGATGATTAAGGTCTTATATAGTGTCACCTTGGTTTTCCGAGAGAGGGCTCTACTTCTCAATTGCCTCTTGAGCCCAAAGAAACAACGGTTGGCAAGAGTGATTCTGCGTCTTATCTCAGCGCTGGTGTTGTTGCCGCTGGTCATCAGTGAGCCAAGGTAGACGAATTCCTTTGACCACTTCAAAGTTATATCCGCCCATGGTGACGTTCTGACCAATACGTCGGTGTTGTCCGTCGTCTCTTTTAGATGAAAGCAGATATTTGGTTTTACCCTCATTTACCTTGAGACCCATCATAGCCGCTTCTGCCTCAATGTTTACAAAGGTCTCATTGACGTCTCGCTGTGTCCGTCCAATCACGTCAATGTCGTCGGCATACTCAAACAACTGCGTAGACTTGAAATAAATCGTACCCCTTGTGTTGGCCAGCGACTCTTACACGATCTTTTCAAGCACGATGTTGTAAAAGTTGCATGACAGCGCGTCACCTTGCCTAAATCCTTTTTTAACATCAAATGTCTTAATGGAGCAGCGAGAATTCTCCATTGTCATCCTGCACAGTTGGACGAGTTTGGCCGGGATGTTAAAACTAGACATGGCTTTGTATAGCTCATCTCTATACACGCTGTCATATGCAGCCTTGAAATCGACGAAGAGGTGGTGAGTGTCGATTTGGTATTCCTGGGTCTTCTCCAAGATCTGCCGTAGCGTAAATATTTGGTCTATTGTGGATTTACCTGGCCTGAAACCACACTGATAAGAGCCGATCAGGTTATCCACCAACGGTTTCAGGCGATCTTATATGCGATGTTAAGGAGACTTATTCCCCTATAGTTGGCGCAGTTATAGGGGTCTCCTTTCTTATGGACCGGCCAAACGATGCTGAGATTCCATTCGTCGGGCATGCTTTCCTCCGGCCATACCTTGCAAATGAGATGGTGCATGCACCTTACCAGCTCATCTCCAGCCGCCGGCTTTATTAGACTTAAGTCTTGATATTGCTATTTTGACTTCGTCTAGGTCGGGTGGACTGAATTGGTTTCATTGTCGTCCATTACGAATGGCTCGTTCTGCCTGACAGCGGTATCTTGTCTATCATCGCCGTTATACAGTCTGCAGAAGTGGTCTTTCCAAATCCTCAGCATCGACTGCGACTCTACTACCAGTTCTCCAATTTCATCCCTGCAGGCCGCCACTCTGGCTTTGTAGCCATGGCATGTTCGTTTTACCTTATTGTAAAACTTACGGGCGTCATTCCTGCGGAAGCATCTCTCCATCTCCTCGATCTCACGCTTTCCGTGCTCTCTCTCTCCTTCCTTCTGAAAAGCGTGTGTTCCTCTCTTCTCTTCTGCTCATAGATTTCGCGAGCAGCTCTCGTCCGTCGTTGCACCATGGCTTTATATGCCTCTTGATTTGCTGCATGGGCTTGTTCGCATTGTTCATCGAACCAGGGGTTTCTAGGTGGTCGCGGTTCGAAACCCAGTACCTCTAAGGCAGCGTCTCTGACGGCGCTCTGGCAATGCGCCCATTCCTGTTCTATTGCTTGTGCTGCTGTGGGCGGATTTTTAAAGAGCTTGGAGGAGACACGATCGGCAAAGATTCTGGCAGTCTCTTGCGATTGTAGCTTTCCGACGTCAAACTTACGTTGTGCTACTCGGCTCCTAAGCATTCTTGATATCCTCATTCGTACCTTGGCTACAACAAGGTAGCGGTCCGAGTCGATGTTGGCCCCTCGGAAGGTTCGTACGTCGAGAATACAGGAGGAGTGTCTGGCGTCGATCGCAATGTGATCAATCTGGTTGGTGGTCGATTGATCAAAAGACCGCCAGGTACCCTTGTGGATGTTGAGATGGGGGAATCGCGTGCTTGCTACAAGGAGGTTACGCTCCGCTAGGAAATCAATTAGCCTTAGTCCGTTGTCGGATGTGGTGTTATGGAGACTATGCTTTCCTATGATCGACTCAAATGTGTCCTCTTTGCCCAGTTTTGCATTGAATTCTCCTAGAACTATTTTCGTGTCGTAGCTGGGGCATTGGGCATATGTCTGTCTAGGAGATCGTAGAATTCTTCTTTGAGTCGATCATCCTTTTCTTCCGTTGGGGCGTGAGCGCATATTAAGCTAAAGTTTCCAAATTTAGCCTTGATGAGGATTGTTATGAGGCGTTCGGAAGCTTAAGACTTTTTGTCGGAGTCTTCCTCGAATAACGAATCCGCACCCGAATAGGCGCTAGGCGCTGTTTGTTCTCCTTGTAGCAGTTCCCGTAGTAGATGTCGCAGTTTATCATCCGTTTTTTGCCTGGTCCATCCCATCGCACTTCTTTGAGTGCGGTTATATCTGCTTTATAGCAGTTGAGGGTTTGCTCGAATTGATCGCCTGCACCCGGTCTGTTAAGGGACCTGGTGCAGGTGCAGACTTGCAGGGGTCGTCAGCATTGTATCCGTCCGTATCCGAGGCTTGTTGTTGTTTCGGAACAAGTAGGTTTTTACGTGATAGGGATGTTACCCCTAAGCACAACCCCCAACCTGGAGGGCCAGGTTCTTTTTTCCCCAGGAACAAGGGGATAAAACCTTATCTCCACTCTATTTTCTAGGGCACTCCTTTGCCTTGAACTACATATGTAAGTATATAGACGCGACAAATGACTACATCACTTAAGTACAACGACATCTTGAACCGAAGTCCCAGATTACACACGTTACCCATTGATATCGGTGTTCCAAACGACTTTGAAAACGATCAGCTGATAAGTACATGATATATGTAGCTCCTGGTTGTCGTCTTCCTCCTCTAACTGATAGCGTGCACCAAGCCACTCAAGGACGTTAAAGCAACACGCCAGATTCAGTCGTCTCAATCATACTTCATGCCAGGTACGTACATACAGTCGCCCATGATCCAATGCGCGAACAACGTGTTCCTTATCAACATCCGGCCGGTGGAGCACATCACACGACCTAAAGGAAGATAGCCTCGCGCGCGCGCGCGCTCCTATCATCGATTGAAAAACAAAAAATTAATTTCGTGGAAAAGTTATGAGCACTTGTCGCGAGTGCTCTGATGATCTTGAAATCCGACTGACTGTGATGGTGGGGCAAGTGTGATGATAACCTATTGTATCAGTTGTCCGCCGTTCCTTTCATTTCGCAAAGTAAACAAAATTGCAGACAAATCCGATTTGTAATCATTTGCTCTCTGGCGTTAGCGCGTCCGCGAGCAATGTGTTTTCTCTTCAGTCGTCTCTCTTGAGCTGTCGTCGTAGTCGACAATTCTCTTTGCATTGGTATCACAATTTCACGGCTGACCGACGAAGATGGGGAGTTTCGCCAGGGAATATTTAGATATTCCCCTTCGTCGTTAGATCAGTTTGAATTTATACCGCGAACGGTTCACTCGTCGTGTAGTTGCCACAGTTGATCACCCACAGAACAGAACAGCCTCTACCCGAAGGGTGGTACTTACCATAACTACGAGTACATACTATCCTACTTGGAATTAAAAAACAGTTCAAGTGAAAGAAATCTAATATTCCGGATTCGAGAAATTCCCCGAACAGGGTGGGTATCCGTTTATTCATTGTCCCTTTCCTCCTTAATAACTGTGAACAAGTGGTTGTAGTACCTAGTTGCCAAGAAAGTCTAATCATCCGATCGAAACGTGAGGCAATTGGTGTTAGGAATAGAATAATGAGAGAAATGTATAGCAAACAGCTAAGTATGGATGTGATGACGACGAATACAGAGTGCTCGGATGAATAGATAAATCATACCACCTCCGCCTCCACGCACCTATCATCCATTGGATTCGTGTCGCTAAAATGTGATTTCATTTGTTTTCTCCTTGCATTTATTGCTTATTATGCAATGTGTTGTGCAAATAATACAAAAATGTTCGCACTTGTAGGCCCGCCCGGCCTTTTGTAGAATTTACAGAGAAATGTGAAGAAATTTGAAGGTTAAGGCCGGGGGCACGAGATGGTAGATGGTACGAGAAGCGAGCGAGTACTTTGACGAGACTACTATATGTACATCCATCCAACGGGAGTTGACTGGAAATTTACTTTTTGTCTTTCTCTATGTAAAGAGCTTAGTGGGCTACGTGATATAGTGTTATATGTACATGTGGCCTCCACACTGGTCGAATGTGGCCATGGACTTTGGACGGGAAGATGGAGCCATGGATGAGCTTTTTTTGTTTTTTTTTTTTTTGCACATTTTTCTTTCTAACAATAATTTGTCGGTCAATTAGTATCTGCAGTGTGTGTTTAGGGTTTCGGTGAAGAGAGAGGGTACGGGGGTGGGACAAAGTCGCCTGATTACTGCGGCCACGAGTGGGCCTATTGTGACGTCCTCCACTTACTTCTTTTTTTTTTTTTTATGGCGTTACAGCCCATGATGGACCATAGCCAAGCTTCTCTCAATCACCCATGTTGTGTGTGATTTATTTTTCACATAGGTGGAAGGGACCTACAGTTTAACGCCGATTCCGAACGGCGTGAGTTGAGAAGCTTTTTCACGGCAACTATACTACGGGGCGTTTTGCCAGTACGCCGCCGAGGAGGGACGCCGCGAAATAAACATTCGATGGCGTCGGTGTTATCGGGATCCGAACTCGCTCATCGTGCGTCAGAGTCCAACACACTTACCACTGCGCCACGGCGCCCTCGTCCTCCACTTACAGTTCACTCAAAAATCCTGAGTTCGTGATAAAACTTAGTAAGCTTTTGAGTGAGCTAGCAGCGATTTCTTCTGCTTCAAGATAATACTTGCCTAGGTGACGATGACGTGTACTGACCAGGCAGTTACAGTGGCACAGTATGTGCTCTGCTGTTTCTTCGCCTTCATTACACATTCTGCAAGTGTCATCTTGTATAATGCCCATCGTTTTGAGGTGTTTGTTGACTGGGCAGTGTCCAGTAAGGAAACCTGTGATTAAGCGAATCTGACTCCTCGATTCGCAAGAACAACTTGGCTTGTCTGCTACCTTTCGTTTGTAACCAGTAGTGATCCGTCGTGTTCCTTAACCATTTGTTTATGCAGCATTTGGTGGTGCTGATGGGTATGCCGCAGAAAGGCTGTAGCATCATAAATGGTGATGCAGTGCCTTTCCTTGCTAGTAGGTCCGCCTTTTCGTTGCCTGTATGGCCGCTGTGTCCAGGTATCCAAATGAGATGAACTCTGTTTGTGCTGGCCAGCTGGTGAAGTAGCTGTAGGCAGTCCCATACCAGTTTGGAGGTGATTTCATAGCTCTTTAGGGCCAGAAGTGCAGCCTTGCTGTCAGAGAGAATGTAAATGTTTTTGTTAAGTATATTTCTGTTTACATTTTCTCTGAGGCAGAGTTCTATAGCAAGTATCTCTGCTTGAAAAACGGAGTTATATCTGTGCCTGTAGTTGCTCCGTATACTCCAGCCCCAACGCCTTCGTTCGTTTTGGAGCCATCTGTGTACCACACGTAGGATCCACGATTGAAGGAGGGTATATCCTCTTCCCAGTTCTGTCGGTTGGGGAATGTGACCTTGTAGTTTTGGCTGAACTTGTATCTGGGGAGACAGTTGTTGGTAAGAGATATCTTTAGGATGTCATGCCTGTTTATTTCGGTAAGGATATCAGGGTGAAAGAGCCTACGGTTAGAGTCATCTTCCACGATCAGTCTATGGGCGAAGACCATTGCTTCTTTCTTCAGTTGGAGATGAAGAGGTGGCAGGTCTAGTGCCACTAGGACTTCTATTGCTGCTGTGGGGGTTGTTCTCATGGCCCCGGTGATACAGATGCAAGCTAGTCTTTGCAGTTTGTTGAGCTTGGCTTGCACTGATACTTGTTTTGTCTTGTGCCACCAGACGGGCGCAGCATATGTGAGAATTGGTCTGGTGATTGCTGTATATAGCCAGCGGGACATTTTGGGGCTTGTGCCCCAATTTTTGCCAGTGAGACTTTTGCTGGTCCATAATGAGATCCTGGCTTTCTCTATGGTCTTTGTAATGTGAGAGTTCCAAGTGAGCTTTTCGTCTAGAGTTATCCCTAGATATTTGACTTCTTTTGAGAACTCTATTTATCTAACTCTATTCACCAAAGAGGGTAGGTTTGGTAAGTTTGTGCCCATTCCTCCTTTTGGTGAAGGCGACTATTGTGCTCTTGTCAGCGTTGACCTTTAGTGCAACCTTTATGCACCAGTTTGCAACAAGGTTTAGTGCCCGTTGGAGGAGTTCCGAGACTGTGTTTTCGAATTTGCCTCTAACCAGGATCACAGGGTTGCGATAAAAGAGCACCAAAAATCGTGTGTTTCTCCATTAGCAATTATAACCAAAAAAAGCCGTAGAATTACAGTCCACAATTAACATACCTTTGCAAGTCGTTCTGCGGTTTCATCTCTGCAACTGCTTAGCTGCGTTCATTGCTCTTCCGCATTTGTACAGTTTACAGATTGTTGCATTATTCACGACAATTCTCTGTCCGGTTTTTGTATAGTTTATCATTCGGTGTAAGCATATCGAGTTACCTCTTACGCTTTGAATACCCCGAAAAGGTAATAAACAAGCAGCTCGTCCACTGGGAAATTGGCAGACTAAGTGACGATTGGATCTCTTGCCAGCATTTGTTCAGTTTGTTTCTCTACATAAGACGTTTCAGGTTCAAGATCATCATCATCCATTTCAATGGCCCTCATATTCCACTAAAAGGGACGCGGAGGCAAAGTGAATCTCCAGGCCACTCGATCCTCCGCCATCGACTCTAACTCATCACGAGCTAACGAGCTATGCCCAAGCGCAACCAGGCGAGTTTTTGGACTTGGTCCAAACACAACGGTCGCCTAGCTAGTGCTATCAATTAGCATTTGGCACTGCGACTTTTGCAGATCTATTGTGCCACTTCCACTTCCTTAATGAAGTTGAGAATGCTTCTCGTATAAGCCGCGGTGATCCCCTCAGGAGTCATAACTTCGCTGAGAAGGATACGCTTCCTGAGATTGCAAAGAGCAGCACACACTGTATGTGTTCCGCCTTCTCTTCGTCCTCAAGACAGTCGACACTCAATTTCAGACGAGAGGCTAATTTTGATAAGATGATATCTCAGACCGCAGTGTCCTGACAGGTATGTAGCTGACCAGTCTTCTGATACCCACCCTATTATAAGTTTCGATTGACGGAGTCCCCGAACGTTGTTTCAAAAGGACAGGTGTTGCGATTTTTCCCACTTATCTAAGAAGATATTGACCTTAGACTTGGAAGTGCCGCAGAATGGTTCTGGACCTACATATTTATCGCTAGAACCTTTCCTGGCGTTAATACCTTTGTGCCCTGGCACCAACCAAAGTTTGACATTGTTTCTTTTGGCGAGGCCTTGTAGGGCATCATGGCATTCTTTGACGGTTTTTGAGTTCGTGCTGTACGAACTCAGGCGCTGCTTGGCTATCAGAGAGTATGTTGATGGTTACTCCTCTTATGCCAGTCTCCACATTCACATTGACGCATGTTAGGGTGGCATGCAACTCTGCTTGAAAGATACTTGGACTCGTTCCCAGGGCCTTCGAGATCTTGCGATTTGGTCCAAAGATGCCGGCCCCAACGCCACAAGCCATCTTAGAACCATCCGTATACCAGCTAAGGCCTTTGACATTGAGCAAGGGATCACTGTTTTCCCATGCTGAACGATTTGGGATCAATATCTCAAATCTCTTTTCGAAAGTGAAGGTGTGTGGTAATGCGTCCGAGACTGTGGTAATCATATCCAGCTCGGGAAGGTGTTGTAATATGGACATGTGACCCTCGGGTCTACATGGCATATTTGTTCCCGAGCAAAGAATTCTGATTGCACTCCGTAATGCCACCTTTTTGATAAAAAGGTGCAGTGAAGTGAGTCCAATGAGTGCTTCTTGGGCTGCCGTTGGGCAGGTTGGCATAGCGCCTGTAATGCCGAGAGGCGCTAGTCTCTGAAGGCGTTGAAGCTTAACAATTGTCCACTATAAGGTGGACGTGTAGGTGACGATAGGTCTTACTATCGCGGTGCATAACCAGTAGACTACCTAGATGTAAGTCCCCAGGTTTTACCGCAAGTGCGTCGACAGACCCACATGGCCTTAGTCGCCAGAACCATAGAAATGCACATCGAGCAAAGTCTCCAGGGTTTCCCTGCGATTGACGGTAAAGGTGCTGTCTGATTTGCGAAGCAGCCCGAATCCTTTTGTGTGCTCTTGAGATAGCGCCTTATGGAGTTGGGCCGCAGTTGGAAGCGAGTCTATGTTTCCTCCAAGACATTCTCTTAGATTTCCTCAGTTTGAGGTTGTATTTAGTTAGAGCAGATCTATAACTATTATTTCGTTTAGCTTTGTTAAACAGAGATCTCATCTGTTTCCTTAGGGATTCAAGCTGTGTATTCCACCAGGGCACACACCGCTTGTTTGTACTTGTCCTAGGTGTATAGCTGTCTCTAAGGGATGAGATAAGTGCTGCATTCAAGGCACGTTTCGGAAGTCGTGATGATTGGACATTCGTCTTACGTGACCAACCCATCGAAGCATAGCCCTTTCCTTTCAGAGAAGCAGCTGCTCAACATTGAGCTCCTCGCGGACTGCCGGCGAGTAACTCCCACTATCATTTCGGCAGCTTATGTTAGCGATCTTATTCTTTCGGTCAATATCCACATTTCATGACCATAGGTGAGAGTTGGAACAAATACTGAGTTAAAAACTCAGCTTTGGCACCAAGCTCGGTCTTTCTGGTTATAGATGGTCCAAACTGTTTCAAAAGTATTCAGCCAATCCTGCAGGAAAGCTTAGCATTACTACTCCCATCACTCGTGAAGAAGACCCCTAGATATTTAATCTCCTCGAATAGAGTAGAGTACATTGGACAGGCGTTCTGGAAATAATCATAACCTAGGATTTGTCCACGTTAACCCTTATTCCAGCGCGCGTTGGAGTTCCGTCCGGGAGGGATGTGACGACAACTAAGCAATCTGCTCTCCCAATGTAAAACGTTCCTCGCCTCGACTGCGCTGCAACATCCAGTCCATATATATAATAAAAAGGAAATGTGACAATACGCACCCTTGGCGAAGTCCAATACCCACTGTGAAAGGTTTTGATTTACTACCGTTAACCCGAATACAACTCCTACAGTTTGTGTATAGAAACTGAATGGCCCTCAGCTGAGGACCATCAATCCCATACTCCTGCAGAACACTCCAGAGTTTTCCTCGGAGTCACTCGGTCATACGCCTTTTCTAAATCTACAAATCAACTGTAGATCGGTTTGGCGTACCTACTCCCTAGCCTGCAGAAGTACCATTCTTAGAGTAAAAAACTAGTCGGTTGTACTTCTACCGTGACGAAAACCGCACTGTTCATTCCCCATCCTGGATTCGACCAATACATTCCCAGGCCACCCTTATGACTTAAGCATTTCTGGCCGAACTTCATCCACACCGGCGGATATGCCAACTTTTAGCGATTCAATCGCTAAAATGACTTCCACAACCGTTGGACTATTCTCCACCCCACTCAAGCCTACACGTATGTCTCCCTCAGAGCCCTGTTCGTGATTGAGAAGCTCCGAAAAGTGTTCGCTCCATCTGCGTAAGATGTCCATCTCATTGGAAAGCAACAAACCATATTTGGATTTAACTCCTTCGGTAATGTTGAGTTTCCTTCCTCTGAGCCGGCAATGCCTTCCAACATTGCTCTTTAGCAGTTCGCACACTCAATTTGCAAGTTCTTCGCGCCACAGTGTACTGGTCACGGGAAGCCGAGTCCCCCAAAAGACTCCAGTCCCTATAGGTCTTCTTCTTCTCTCTGATGACTTCTCTCCGTGTGTTTTAAACCACGCAGTTCTTTTCTCACTACCAGCCGCTTCACTCCACAAACATCACGTGTACAGGCAATGACAGCTGTTGGAAACAGTCGCCGTTCTTCCTCTACATGCGATGGAACAGTTGGAATTTGCTCAAACCTTTCGGATATGTGCCTCACTGCTCTGTAGTGTCAAGATTCGCGATTCAGTTATAACGTGGTTATCACCTCTTCTCGTTAGTACTGGTCATGATTCAATAGTCTCTTTCTCGTGTGAATTTAATTTATAAACTAAAGGAGTAGAGATGCTAATTGCTAGACTTATTTGGTAGTTCGAATGGAAGTTTTCTGTCTGCTTCGGTTGCGAAAAGTCTGTCAATGTGCTGAATTGGTGTCATTTTTATCTTTGTCTATTAACTTAGCTTTTCCTCCAAAGATGCTTTAGAAAAAAAACTCGTTTTTTAGGGTTCCGTACCTCAAAAGGAAAAAACGGAACCCTTATAGGATCACTTTGTTGTCTGTTCGTCTGTCTGTCTGTCAATACCGTTTATCTCGGGAACGCGTGGAGGTATCGAGTTGAAATTAAAACGATATACTCAGGTGTACGGTCTCTTGAAGCTGTGAAAAAATCAAACTTCTAAATTAACGTAAAAAAAGATACGGCCATTTATGACGCAAACGTATATTTCGACACTCAATGGAATCAACATTTGTAAAGTATTTTCCGTTGACCTAGAACTATCAAATTTGGCAAGTAATACCGTCTTATACTACAAGAATAGGGAAAAGTCTATGACCTTTTTCTACTTTTTGGGTGGCTTCATACTTCTATCGGTGTAGAACTTCTGCAATTTATTGGCGAAAAACTTGGTCAAGTGAACGGCCGGCTAAGAAGGTTTTGCAGATACTAAAACCAATGGTGGCCAGTCGTTGCAAGGTCCGGGCTGTAAGGTGGCTGCATCAAAATTTCCCAACCAACTTTGGTCAATTTCTTGATTACTTAATTACAACGCTTGAGATGTGCACAGTAAAGAAGTGAATTTATCGTTTCGTCAGGTTGTAGGCGCTCATAATGGCTTGTTTGCCATCTAACCATGCTTTAAAGTCATTTGTGGAAGGACACAATTGGCTTGCGTTGGGTATTTTTGGATTTAACCCATTTCCCTTCGCGCGTTATAATTTTCCTAAAAACAGTTCGGCTTTTTCAGAGCGAAGTGTATTCTTGACACCGAAATTTCCGGAACGGCATCAAGCAAATCACTTCTGGGTCCGGTGTTAACCTACTGCTTTCTCATCGTACACTTCTCAAATTTTTCTGTATGTTTTTTACAGCGTTCTCGGCTTTTTTTATAATAAAAAAGCACCACGCATCGTACTTGTTCAGATAATACTATCATTTTCGAATTCCAAAACTGTATGCGAGGTGTGGGAAGTAAGGACGTCCATACTGAATCGATCCAAAAATCTCTGATCACGGCAGGTGTAGACGGTTTAATTAGCAGCTAGATTATATCCATGCTCAAAACCAGTATCATTCAGTCCCAATTGGAAAACACCATTATAGCCAAGACTGTAATTAGCGAAATCACAGAGAGGGCCCTGACCAAGCTAAGCGCCTGACCCACAGTATATGGGCTTAGCGTAAATCCGAGTAAAACGGAACTGGTGCTGTTTATCACCAAGTATAAGATACCGACTTTCAATCTCCCTCGACTCAACAAACCACACACTCTCTTCAGAGGCCAAATATCTAGGAGTTATCCTAAATCCCAAGCTCAATTGGAAGTCAAACTTTTGGCAAAAGATGGATACTTCGGCTCAAATGAATCACTTGTTTGGTGGCCTGCCTTAGTCAAAGCATACAATATCACCAAAATTAACCGATTCCGGAGGTGCCCTTCGGTCCAGTCCGATCAAAGCAATCAACGTACTCCTAAACATCCTCCCTCTTGACCTCCACAGTAGATATACCGCATCTCAGTAGTGTGTTATAGCCGGTTCAAGCGCTTTTGAGTCGAGTACCTCGGTACCCCGCCGAGATCAACGTACGCCACTGGATGTGATTCATTCGTTCTTGACAGTATATGTTACATATCTATGTGTCTGTAAATATTTCTTAGCGTTTCAAATGCATATTTATACATACACACACACCCATATATATAAATATTACTGGAATAGTATAAACAAATGACCCATTACGTTAAATTGTTCTGTAAGCAACAATTAATCAGTGCGAACAGCGCTATTTAATTTGTTTATTTAGGTTGTGAATTTGCGTGGGGGTTAGGAAATGTATGGGGATTTAGTCGCTATCTGTGTTGTGTGTGTGAATCAATCACATCCAGTGGCGTAGATGTGAATTTGCGGAGGGGTTAGGAAATGTATGGGGATTTAGTCGCTATCTGTGTTGTGTGTGTGAATCAATCACATACAGTGGCGTAGTTGTGAATTTGCGTGGGGGTTAGGAAATGTATGGGGATTTAGTCGCTATCTGTGTTGTGTGTGTGAATCAATCACATCCAGTGGCGTAGATGTGAATTTGCGTAGGGGTTAGGAAATGTATGGCGATTTAGTCGATATCTGTGTTGTGTGTGTGTGAATCAATCACATACAGTGGCGTAGTTGTGAATTTGCGTGGGGGTTAGGAAATGTATGGCGATTTAGTCGATATCTGTGTTGGGGTTAGGAAATGTATGGGGCTATCTGTGTTGTGTGTGTGAATCAATCACATACAGTGGCGTAGATGTGAATTTGCGTAGGGGTTAGGAAATGTATGGGGATTTAGTCGCTATCTGTGGTGTGTGTGTGATTCAATCACATCCAGTGGCGTAGATGTGAATTTGCGTGGGGGTTAGGAAATGTATGGCGATTTAGTCGATATCTGTGTTGTGTGTGTGTGAATCAATCACATACAGTGGCGTAGTTGTGAATTTGCGTGGGGGTTAGGAAATGTATGGCGATTTAGTCGATATCTTTGTTGGGGTTAGGAAATGTATGGTGCTATCTGTGTTGTGTGTGTGAATCAATCACATCCAGTGGCGTAGATGTGAATTTGCGTGGGGGTTAGGAAATGTATGGGGATTTAGTAGCTATCTGTGTTGTGTGTGTGAATCAATCACATCCAGTGGCGTAGATGTGAATTTGCGTGGGGGTTAGGAAATGTATGGGGATTTAGTCGCTATCTGTGGTGTGTGTGTGATTCAATCACATCCAGTGGCGTAGATGTGAATTTGCGTGGGGGTTAGGAAATGTATGGCGATTTAGTCGATATCTGTGTTGTGTGTGTGTGAATCAATCACATACAGTGGCGTAGTTGTGAATTTGCGTGGGGGTTAGGAAATGTATGGCGATTTAGTCGATATCTGTGTGTGTGAATCAATCACATCCAGTGGCGTAGATGTGAATTTGCGTAGGGGTTAGGAAATGTATGGGGATTTAGTCGCTATCTGTGTTGTGGTTTTGTGTGCGTGCAAGGGCGTTATCATGTAGTATGTTATGGCCGGAGCAATAGATATGTACATATTCTTACGCCTTAAAGAGATAGGTATAGAAGTATTTACTACAAGACAATATAAATATGTATATTTTTGCGGAAACATATGGGGGGTTCTGGCGCTATGTAATTTGTTTATTTAAATTGTGAATTTGCGTTGCGGTTAGGAAATGTATGGCGGTTCTCGCGCTATTTTAAGTTGGTTTTTGTCACGTGCTGGTTGTATGCGTGCAAGGTCGTTATCATGTGACGTATTTAGAATAGTTGGTATGAAGCGGTTCAGGCGCTTTTTGGTATGGAGCGATGGTATGAAGCGATGATATGAAGCGATGGTATGAAGCGATGGTATGAAGGTGTTCTGGCGCTATTTAATTTGTTTATTTAAGTTGTGAATTTGCGTTGGGGTTAGGCGCTTTCAAAAATCGCATTAAGATATTTAACATTTCTAATAATGATGAGAGCATATTGAATGTAGAAGTCCTATATGAAAAAAAAAACATGTATTTGATTACCGAGCTGTTGGAAAACGAATTGGAAGTTTTGCATGCTTTTAAATTTAATATGGAATTATTTACGGTGTTCGTGAAGCATACAAAGGAAAATGACGATATGATCCAGGATATTAAAAGTATGCAGACCAAGATGTATACGATCCTAGAAAAAAGCGATTTATTTGAAAAATTAAACGCTACTATCAATGACATCAAGGTTAAACTAGAGGAATTCCAGGAAAGAGATAGCGGATGGGCTTTGTTGTCATTCCTGAGAATCGAAATCAATATTAATAAATACGATCCGCTTCGGGCTTCTACCTATCTTAATCTACCACCGCAGTTATTGATCAAACATGATTGTATAAATGTGAAAAACACCGATGAATACTGTTTCAAATGGTCTGTTATATCGGCTTTGGATAGCAAAGTTAAATATAATCATGAGAGACCATCATCATATGCAATTCGCGATATAACTAGTGACATAATACAAGTTAATGGTGAAATTCTTTGTTTTAGGAATATGCAATTTCCTCTTGCGATCAAAGATATACACACATACATATATTCGAGTTGAATAATCCAACAATCCATGTAAACGTGTTCGGTTATGAAATCAATGATAAGAATGAATGTTATTTAATTGGACCATACTATCATACGACCGAGGAAAAGACAAAACATATTAACTTGCTTTATTGCGAAAGTTCTGATAGCGATCTAACGCATTATGTGTACATCAAACATATGTCGCGTTTAATGAGGAGACAAGCAACTAAGAAAAAAAAATCGAATGCATCTTTGTAATGGGTGCTTACAACGATTCCCTAATGAATCCCGTCTGCTGCAACACAAAAGTGAATGTCGGAAGCTGATTACGATTATGCCGGATGAAGGAAACAAAATAGTCAAGTTTGTTAAACACAATCGAAAGCAACGAGTTCCATTTGCTGTGTATGCCGACTTTGAGTCTATTCTATTACCTCTGAGTCATTGCATGCCGAATCCAGAATCTTCGTCAACAACTAATGTACAACAACACATACCCTGTGCGTTTTCGTATTTCATTAAGTGCTCATTTGATGATAATGTAAATAAACACAGAACATTTGTTGGTGATAAATTACATTTAGTTACATGCTATCAAGAACGAAAAAAAAAAAATAAACAATGTCTCCTTTGTATTTTTATAGGAGAAAATTTATAATACCTATGTATATAGGGAGTACATGGAGAAACCAAAAGCGATGAATCAATTGACAGATGTTGAGAACTACAACCATCATAATGCTTCAATATGTTGTATATGTAATCGTAGTTTTAATCAGACCGATATAAGAGTAAAAGATCATTGCCACTTCACGGGTGCATATAGAGGAACTGCACATAGACAGTGTAATTTAGATTTTCAAAAGCCAATTTTTTTCCCAATGCTTTTACATAATTTTTCGGGCTACGACTGTCATCTTTTTGTGAAAAGTTTAAGTAATATTGATGGTGAAATAACAATTATTCCATTAAATAAAGAAAACTATATATCTCTTTCCAAGCGAGTGCATTTAGACGCAAATAACGCATTTGAAATTAGGTTTTTTAGATTCATTTCGATTTCTTCAGTCGAGTATAGATTCGTTAGCAAATAATTTATCTGAAGATGATTTCATTATAGGCAAAAGGTATTACAAAAATGATGACTCATTCAAATTAATGACTAGGAAAGGGGTATTTCCTTACGATTATCTCAATTCATGGAATCGTTTAGATGATTGTTCTCTTCCATCAATTTCCCAATTTTATAATAAACAACGGGTAAAGATTGTTTAGATGCAGATTATGAATATGCACTAAAGGTATGGAGGCATTTTAATTGTAAATCATTAAAAGATTACATGCTTGTGTATCTACAGAGCGATGTGCTCTTGTTGGCTGACATATTCGAGAATTTCCGTAAGGTCTGCTTAAAAATATATGAATTAGATCCATGTCATTATTATACATCTCCTGGTTTGTCATGGGATGCAATGTTGAAGATAACGGAAGTTAATCTAGAGCTTTTCACCGACATTGATATGTTTAATTTCATTAAGAAAGGTATCAGAGGTGGTCTATGTCAATGTAGTCATCGATATGCCATATCTAATAATAAGTACATGAATAAATTCGACGAAACTAAACCAAACGAATTCCTTATGTACTTTGATGCAAATAACTTGTACGGTTGGGCAATGTCTCAACCACTTCCTAATGGAAATTTTCAATGGAATGATCCCGAAATCTATACCAGAGAATATATTTTGAAATTGGAAAAAGACAATAAATTTGGTTATGTATTCGAAGTAGATTTAGCCTATCCCACAGATCTTCACGATATACATAATGATCTTCCGTTTTGCCCCGAAAATATGCTTACGCCGGGAACTAAAATTCCTAAGCTAATTGCCAATTTAAATGCAAAGACCCATTATATAATTCATTTAAGGAATTTACAACAATGTCTGAACAACGGATTAAATATCACTAAAGTTCACAGAGTGTTGTCTTTTACTCAATCGGAATGGGTACAGAAATATATAAATCTGAATACCGAATGCCGGAAAAAGGCTAACAGTAAGTTTGAAAAAGACTTTTTCAAATTAATGAACAACAGTGTTTACGGTAAAACAATGGAGAATGTAGAAAAGCGTCGAGATGTGAAAATTGTAACTCAATGGGATGGTCAAAGGAAGTCATTGTGTGCTAGGAAACTAATTGCACATCCTAATTTTCACAATAGATCTATATTTACACCAGAGATGTGTGCTATTGAAATGACCAAGGGACGAGTTGTGTACAATAAACCTATTTATTTAGGTTTCATTGTATTAGAGCTTTCAAAATGGCATATGTACGACTTTCATTATGAGTATATGAGGAAAAAATTTGGAAAATCGATTCGATTAAACTATATGGATACGGATTCATTTATTTATTCAGTAATGACAGATGATTTCTATTCTGATATATATCAAGACGTCATTGATCCCGAGAAATCAAGGTTTGATACTTCAGAATACCCCATAGACAATGTGCATAATTTTCCGCAAACAAACGGTAAAGTTCTCGGGAAATTTAAAGATGAGAATAACTCTCGGAAAATGTTAGAATTCATTGGATTAAGAGCGAAAATGTACTCCTTTATATTAGAGACCAATGATGTGGTGAATAAGGCAAAAGGAATTAAAATGTCGGTTACTAATAGCTTAGATATTAAAGATTATCGAAATTGTTTAATGAATAAAAAATTCTTGTTTAGATCAATGTTTATATTTAGAAGTAAGTTACATAATGTCTATACGCAGTCTATTAATAAGTTAGCTTTAAGTTATAACGACACTAAAAGATATATATGTAATGATGGGATAAGTACTTATGCTTGGGGTCATAATAAAATACCAATGAATGATAATTGATACAAAAAAAAGAAAAAAATGATTTATTATTCTCTCTCCTTCTCTTACGAAGATCTAACACAATAAGGTCACTGAACTTTTCAACAAGGTCACTGACCTTGGTTACTTGGCGATGACCTTGCTTATTAGCAGTGTTCTTAGTAACTAGTTCTCGAAAGAAGTAAAGTAATTCGTACGAGCACTTTCATATTGCATACGCAGAGGATAAATTTCAGTTGACCATATACTGTGAGTGTTAGGCCTGGCAGATATAAGTTCGAGGTAGTTAAGGACTTCGTCTACCTTGGCTCCGCACTGATCTGGAACAACTGAAATTTATCCTCTGCGTATGCAATATGAAAGTGCTCGTACGAATTACTTTACTTCTTTCGAGAACTAGTTACTAAGAACACTGCTAATAAGCAAGGTCATCGCCAAGTAACCAAGGTCAGTGACCTTGTTGAAAAGTTCAGTGACCTTATTGTGTTAGATCTTCGTAAGAGAAGGAGAGAGAATAATAAATCATTTTTTTCTTTTTTTTGTATCAATTATCATTCATTGGTATTTTATTATGACCCCAAGCATAAGTACTTATCCCATCATTACATATATATCTTTTAGTGTCGTTATAACTTAAAGCTAACTTATTAATAGACTGCGTATAGACATTATGTAACTTACTTCTAAATATAAACATTGATCTAAACAAGAATTTTTTATTCATTAAACAATTTCGATAATCTTTAATATCTAAGCTATTAGTAACCGACATTTTAATTCCTTTTGCCTTATTCACCACATCATTGGTCTCTAATATAAAGGAGTACATTTTCGCTCTTAATCCAATGAATTCTAACATTTTCCGAGAGTTATTCTCATCTTTAAATTTCCCGAGAACTTTACCGTTTGTTTGCGGAAAATTATGCACATTGTCTATGGGGTATTCTGAAGTATCAAACCTTGATTTCTCGGGATCAATGACGTCTTGATATATATCAGAATAGAAATCATCTGTCATTACTGAATAAATAAATGAATCCGTATCCATATAGTTTAATCGAATCGATTTTCCAAATTTTTTCCTCATATACTCATAATGAAAGTCGTACATATGCCATTTTGAAAGCTCTAATACAATGAAACCTAAATAAATAGGTTTATTGTACACAACTCGTCCCTTGGTCATTTCAATAGCACACATCTCTGGTGTAAATATAGATCTATTGTGAAAATTAGGATGTGCAATTAGTTTCCTAGCACACAATGACTTCCTTTGACCATCCCATTGAGTTACAATTTTCACATCTCGACGCTTTTCTACATTCTCCATTGTTTTACCGTAAACACTGTTGTTCATTAATTTGAAAAAGTCTTTTTCAAACTTACTGTTAGCCTTTTTCCGGCATTCGGTATTCAGATTTATATATTTCTGTACCCATTCCGATTGAGTAAAAGACAACACTCTGTGAACTTTAGTGATATTTAATCCGTTGTTCAGACATTGTTGTAAATTCCTTAAATGAATTATATAATGGGTCTTTGCATTTAAATTGGCAATTAGCTTAGGAATTTTAGTTCCCGGCGTAAGCATATTTTCGGGGCAAAACGGAAGATCATTATGTATATCGTGAAGATCTGTGGGATAGGCTAAATCTACTTCGAATACATAACCAAATTTATTGTCTTTTTCCAATTTCAAAATATATTCTCTGGTATAGATTTCGGGATCATTCCATTGAAAATTTCCATTAGGAAGTGGTTGAGACATTGCCCAACCGTACAAGTTATTTGCATCAAAGTACATAAGGAATTCGTTTGGTTTAGTTTCGTCGAATTTATTCATGTACTTATTATTAGATATGGCATATCGATGACTACATTGACATAGACCACCTCTGATACCTTTCTTAATGAAATTAAACATATCAATGTCGGTGAAAAGCTCTAGATTAACTTCCGTTATCTTCAACATTGCATCCCATGACAAACCAGGAGATGTATAATAATGACATGGATCTAATTCATATATTTTTAAGCAGACCTTACGGAAATTCTCGAATATGTCAGCCAACAAGAGCACATCGCTCTGTAGATACACAAGCATGTAATCTTTTAATGATTTACAATTAAAATGCCTCCATACCTTTAGTGCATATTCATAATCTGCATCTAAACAATCTTTACCCGTTGTTTATTATAAAATTGGGAAATTGATGGAAGAGAACAATCATCTAAACGATTCCATGAATTGAGATAATCGTAAGGAAATACCCCTTTCCTAGTCATTAATTTGAATGAGTCATCATTTTTGTAATACCTTTTGCCTATAATGAAATCATCTTCAGATAAATTATTTGCTAACGAATCTATACTCGACTGAAGAAATCGAAATGAATCTAAAAAACCTAATTTCAAATGCGTTATTTGCGTCTAAATGCACTCGCTTGGAAAGAGATATATAGTTTTCTTTATTTAATGGAATAATTGTTATTTCACCATCAATATTACTTAAACTTTTCACAAAAAGATGACAGTCGTAGCCCGAAAAATTATGTAAAAGCATTGGGAAAAAAATTGGCTTTTGAAAATCTAAATTACACTGTCTATGTGCAGTTCCTCTATATGCACCCGTGAAGTGGCAATGATCTTTTACTCTTATATCGGTCTGATTAAAACTACGATTACATATACAACATATTGAAGCATTATGATGGTTGTAGTTCTCAACATCTGTCAATTGATTCATCGCTTTTGGTTTCTCCATGTACTCCCTATATACATAGGTATTATAAATTTTCTCCTATAAAAATACAAAGGAGACATTGTTTATTTTTTTTTTTTCGTTCTTGATAGCATGTAACTAAATGTAATTTATCACCAACAAATGTTCTGTGTTTATTTACATTATCATCAAATGAGCACTTAATGAAATACGAAAACGCACAGGGTATGTGTTGTTGTACATTAGTTGTTGACGAAGATTCTGGATTCGGCATGCAATGACTCAGAGGTAATAGAATAGACTCAAAGTCGGCATACACAGCAAATGGAACTCGTTGCTTTCGATTGTGTTTAACAAACTTGACTATTTTGTTTCCTTCATCCGGCATAATCGTAATCAGCTTCCGACATTCACTTTTGTGTTGCAGCAGACGGGATTCATTAGGGAATCGTTGTAAGCACCCATTACAAAGATGCATTCGATTTTTTTTTCTTAGTTGCTTGTCTCCTCATTAAACGCGACATATGTTTGATGTACACATAATGCGTTAGATCGCTATCAGAACTTTCGCAATAAAGCAAGTTAATATGTTTTGTCTTTTCCTCGGTCGTATGATAGTATGGTCCAATTAAATAACATTCATTCTTATCATTGATTTCATAACCGAACACGTTTACATGGATTGTTGGATTATTCAACTCGAATATATGTATGTGTGTATATCTTTGATCGCAAGAGGAAATTGCATATTCCTAAAACAAAGAATTTCACCATTAACTTGTATTATGTCACTAGTTATATCGCGAATTGCATATGATGATGGTCTCTCATGATTATATTTAACTTTGCTATCCAAAGCCGATATAACAGACCATTTGAAACAGTATTCATCGGTGTTTTTCACATTTATACAATCATGTTTGATCAATAACTGCGGTGGTAGATTAAGATAGGTAGAAGCCCGAAGCGGATCGTATTTATTAATATTGATTTCGATTCTCAGGAATGACAACAAAGCCCATCCGCTATCTCTTTCCTGGAATTCCTCTAGTTTAACCTTGATGTCATTGATAGTAGCGTTTAATTTTTCAAATAAATCGCTTTTTTCTAGGATCGTATACATCTTGGTCTGCATACTTTTAATATCCTGGATCATATCGTCATTTTCCTTTGTATGCTTCACGAACACCGTAAATAATTCCATATTAAATTTAAAAGCATGCAAAACTTCCAATTCGTTTTCCAACAGCTCGGTAATCAAATACATGTTTTTTTTTTCATATAGGACTTCTACATTCAATATGCTCTCATCATTATTAGAAATGTTAAATATCTTAATGCGATTTTTGAAAGCGCCTAACCCCAACGCAAATTCACAACTTAAATAAACAAATTAAATAGCGCCAGAACACCTTCATACCATCGCTTCATACCATCGCTTCATATCATCGCTTCATACCATCGCTCCATACCAAAAAGCGCCTGAACCGCTTCATACCAACTATTCTAAATACGTCACATGATAACGACCTTGCACGCATACAACCAGCACGTGACAAAAACCAACTTAAAATAGCGCGAGAACCGCCATACATTTCCTAACCACAACGCAAATTCACAATTTAAATAAACAAATTACATAGCGCCAGAACCCCCCATATGTTTCCGCAAAAATATACATATTTATATTGTCTTGTAGTAAATACTTCTATACCTATCTCTTTAAGGCGTAAGAATATGTACATATCTATTGCTCCGGCCATAACATACTACATGATAACGCCCTTGCACGCACACAAAACCACAACACAGATAGCGACTAAATCCCCATACATTTCCTAACCCCTACGCAAATTCACATCTACGCCACTGGATGTGATTGATTCACACACACAGATATCGACTAAATCGCCATACATTTCCTAACCCCCACGCAAATTCACAACTACGCCACTGTATGTGATTGATTCACACACACACAACACAGATATCGACTAAATCGCCATACATTTCCTAACCCCCACGCAAATTCACATCTACGCCACTGGATGTGATTGAATCACACACACACCACAGATAGCGACTAAATCCCCATACATTTCCTAACCCCCACGCAAATTCACATCTACGCCACTGGATGTGATTGAATCACACACACACCACAGATAGCGACTAAATCCCCATACATTTCCTAACCCCCACGCAAATTCACATCTACGCCACTGGATGTGATTGATTCACACACACAACACAGATAGCTACTAAATCCCCATACATTTCCTAACCCCCACGCAAATTCACATCTACGCCACTGGATGTGATTGATTCACACACACAACACAGATAGCACCATACATTTCCTAACCCCAACAAAGATATCGACTAAATCGCCATACATTTCCTAACCCCCACGCAAATTCACAACTACGCCACTGTATGTGATTGATTCACACACACACAACACAGATATCGACTAAATCGCCATACATTTCCTAACCCCCACGCAAATTCACATCTACGCCACTGGATGTGATTGAATCACACACACACCACAGATAGCGACTAAATCCCCATACATTTCCTAACCCCTACGCAAATTCACATCTACGCCACTGTATGTGATTGATTCACACACACAACACAGATAGCCCCATACATTTCCTAACCCCAACACAGATATCGACTAAATCGCCATACATTTCCTAACCCCCACGCAAATTCACAACTACGCCACTGTATGTGATTGATTCACACACACACAACACAGATATCGACTAAATCGCCATACATTTCCTAACCCCTACGCAAATTCACATCTACGCCACTGGATGTGATTGATTCACACACACAACACAGATAGCGACTAAATCCCCATACATTTCCTAACCCCCACGCAAATTCACAACTACGCCACTGTATGTGATTGATTCACACACACAACACAGATAGCGACTAAATCCCCATACATTTCCTAACCCCTCCGCAAATTCACATCTACGCCACTGGATGTGATTGATTCACACACACAACACAGATAGCGACTAAATCCCCATACATTTCCTAACCCCCACGCAAATTCACAACCTAAATAAACAAATTAAATAGCGCTGTTCGCACTGATTAATTGTTGCTTACAGAACAATTTAACGTAATGGGTCATTTGTTTATACTATTCCAGTAATATTTATATATATGGGTGTGTGTGTATGTATAAATATGCATTTGAAACGCTAAGAAATATTTACAGACACATAGATATGTAACATATACTGTCAAGAACGAATGAATCACATCCAGTGGCGTACGTTGATCTCGGCGGGGTACCGAGGTACTCGACTCAAAAGCGCTTGAACCGGCTATAACACCCTACTCATCTCGCAGCGCAATTAAGCTCAGAGGATCTGGGGTTTTGGTCATCAAAACCCTACAGTCATAGTAAGGGATTGGACCTGTTACCTTGAGACACAACCTAAACAAAGCCGCCCAAGTTAATTTCCCATCCAGAATGGTATGGAAAAATCGATTGCACTCCACGAGTCAACAGGTAGCGATTTTTGCCGACTCCCGGTTCGAAGATGGAGTACAAAGTCAGCTCGGGTATCTTCTCAGCGGAACTGAATAACTCCAAATCATTTACTCACTCGTTACCCCATTACTAAGAGCCAATCAGCCATCACAGTTCTCGATTCACTCACCATTACAGCCAAACTAGTCGCACAGTGTAAAGACGAAATCACCTTTGTGGGCGATGATTTCAACATCACTCTCTTCTGGATTCCTGGCAACATAGAAGGAAACGAAAAAGCTGATGCACTGGCAAGCCACGGCTCTAACCTCGATTGTTCCCTGGCAGAGCCAGTGTCCCCTCCTATAGCACTGCTCAACATTTCCTCTCAATGGCGAACTCCAGATGGCACACCCTGAGTAACTGTGTCATATCAAGAAAGATATGGCCTACTTACAACATAAAAAGAACTCATGTCCTAATTAACAGAACTCGACAGGAGATTGCCAGAATTGTAGCTATCAGTACTGGCCATTGGCCTGTCGAAACCCACGCTGCCAATTTGCAAGAACCCGCTGGAAAGCAGATAGCGCACACTCAGCAAAGCCTTCTTTGACGACCTATCACAATTCAGTACACCATACACCACCTGAAATTTTCGGAGGATTCCCGAAGACTTCTCAGACTTTTCTTCGAAAAATATTCACAACACACGAAATTCGCTTTCGACTTTAACCTTGGATAAAAATTGAAAGGAAGGTCCTTCCTTTCTAGACAGATGTTGACAAACGATGCAGTGTTGCCAGTTCCCGAGCTATGACTAAATTCTCGGAACTTAATTGCCGCCCCTCGTATACAAAAATTACAGTCTGCGTGTCAGCTCTTGCTTGACAGAATCGGATCAGTGTTACCTGATATATAGATATCAACATCATCTATCACCTATTCGTCCATTTCGCCATACGCTTTCATCAATGTGCCAATCTTTACGCAATACCTTAATCCGTGAGAAATGGCCATGCCTTTGGTACTTTGCTTCACTGACATGTTACAGTAATTAAAATATCGTAGCCGGTCTGTCCCCCCTTCAACCTAATGGGCCTCATTGTGAGCGTTGTGCGCTAAGGCTTATTACCAGACGCATGGACGGGTCAGAAGTTAAAAAAGCAGGCACCGATTAGTCGAGAAAAGAAGATCCAAAACTGTACTTTTTTCGAACCTTCATTTATCCAAAGAGGGGGTTTTAAAGCTTAAGCTGGAAAGTCCATTATAGGTCTAAAACAGACTCGATTTTCCTTTGATAGAGATACTAATATTTAAAGAACCATAAATGGGAGAAGCTATGTCCGTAACATGGGGTCTCCTTAAATTGTTTTTTTTTTTGTTTTTTTTTTTTTTACTGCGCAAGCGGCATGTTCATAAAAACCTTCTTTCTACACAAGAACAAATGATTTCTGATGTCTGGATGCTGTGAACTCATCAAGATGGTGGTTTCTGCATGCTGAAAAGTTTGAACAGAACTTCTCTGAATTGCTCAAATCTGTAGAAGCTATGCGCCGACAAACTGTACGCCGAAAAACTATATGCCGACAAGCTATACGTTGACGAGCTACTCGTATACGCCGACAAGCTACGCGCCGACAAGCTATACGTCGACAAACTATATGCCGACAATCTTTACGCCGATAGGCTATAAGCCAACAGGTCATAAGCTGACAGGCTATTAGCCGACAGGATATAAGCGGATAGGCTATAAGCCGACAGTCTATAAGCCAATAGGCTGTAACCCGAAAGGCTATAAGCCGACAGGTTATAAGTCGACAGGCTATAAGCCGACAGACTATAAGCCGGCAGGTTATAAGCCGACAGGCTATAAGGCGAAATACTACAAGCCTACAGACTATAACCCGACAGACTATAGGCCAACAAACTATAAGCCGACAGACTATAAGCCAATAGGCTATAAGCCGACAGGTTATAAGCCGACGGACTATAAGCCAGCATGTTATAAGCCAACAGGTTGTAAGGCGACAGGCTGTAAGGCGAACAGACTTTAAGCCGACAGGCTATAAGACGACCGGCTATAAGACGACATGCTATAAGACGACAGGCTATAAGCCGATAATCTATAAGCCGACAGGATATAAGACGACAGGCTATAAGCCGACAGGTTATCAGTCGGCAGGCTATAAGCCGACAGGTTATAACTCGACAGGTTATAAGCCGACAGACTACAAGCCGGCCGGTTATAAGCAGACAGGCTATAAGGCGAAATACTACAAGCCGTGGTGGCCGTGTTCCAGTGGTTAACATCATCGACCGCCGAGCGGAAGGTTAATGGTTCAAATTCGCTTCATAGCCAAGAAAAAGTAATTCCTATACGGACAAAAAGTATGCAACGCACTTGTGAATGTAAAGTGACCAGACGTACTGCTGCAGGCATAACACTCACAGTATATGGTCAACCGATATTCATCCTCTGAGTATGCAATACCAAAGTGCTCGAACGAATTACTACGGACTATAACCAACGCGGAATTTAGTCGGCTCTCGTCCTATCTAGGTCTAGGACAACCACCCCTGAGAGTAGTGAACGAACAAACGAACATAAACGACCCCAACCACTGCACTCCGTTCAGGTTGTGTGTGTCAACACATCAAACACATCATAAGAAAAAATTCTTGAACCTGCGCGAGTTTCTAAAAAAAAAAAAAAAAAAAGCCAACAGACTTTAAGCCTACAGACTATAACCCGACAGGCTATAGGCCAACAGACTATAAGCCGGCAGGCTATAGGCAAACGGACTATAGGTCGACAGGCTATAGGCCAACAGACTATAAGACGGCAGGCTATCACCGACAGACTATAAGCTATAAGCCGACATGCTATAAGCCGACAGGATATAAGCGGATAGGCTATAAGCCGACGGTCTATAAGCCAATAGGCTGTAACCCGAAAGGCTATAAGCCGACAGGTTATAACTCGGCAGGCTATAAGCCGACAGGTTATAATTCGACAGGTTATATTCCCGACAGGCTTTAAGCCGACAGACTATAAGCCGGCAGCTTATAAGCCGGCAGGTTATAAGCCGACAGGCTATAAGGCGAAATACTACAAGCCGACAGACTATAAGCCTACAGACTATAACCCGACAGGCTATAGGTCAACAAACTATAAGCCGACAGGCTATCACCGACAGCCTATAAGCCAATAGGTTATAAGCCGACGGACTATAAGCCGGCATGTTATAAGCCAACAGGTTGTAAGGCGAGCGACTATAGGCCAACAGACTATAAGCCGACAGGCTATAAGACGACAGGATATAAGCGGATAGGCTATGAGCCGACAGTCTAAAAGCCGAAAGGTTTTAAGTCGGCAGGCTATAAGGCAGGTTATAAGCCGACAGACTATAAGCCGGCAGGTTATAAGGCGAAATACTACAAGCCGACAGACTATAACCCGACAGGCTATAGGCCAACAGACTGTAACCCGACAGGCTATAGGCCAACAGACTATAAGCCGGCAGGCTATAGGCAAACGGACTATAAGTCGACAGGCTATAGGCCAACAGACTATAAGGCGCCAAGCTATCACCCACAGACTATAAGCCAATATGCTATAAGCCGACAGGTTATAAGCCGACAGGGTATAAGGCGAACAGACTATAAGCCGACAGGCTATAAGACGACAGGCTATAAGACGACATGCTATAAGCCGACAGGCTATAAGACGACTGGCTATAAGACGACAGGCTATAAGACGACATGCTATAAGACGACAGGCTATAAGCCGATAATCCATAAGCCGACGTGCTATAAGACGACAGGCTATAAGACGACAGGTTATAAGCCGACAGGCTATAAGCCGACAGGCTATAAGGCGAAATACTACAAGCCGACAGACTATAACCCTTGAGAGTAAACCAACAGGTTTATGACCAACTTTCTAATGTTAGGAAGAGCTCCATTAATCGGCCATTGTTTCGACACTTTTCAGGTAATATCAACAGGTTAGTGATGAAGAACTTTTGTACTTTTTAAAGGACCGAATCAGTTGGTTTTCACACGCCTGCCTCAAGCATAGTAGAGCCTGGAACTAGTGGTAGTGACAAAGTCCTCTGCTTGTGCTATATAAGGGTGTGACTAGAGATTAGCATAAAGGACGTCCCAAATTGTTCGCTTCGACATTCCACGTCCCTGATTATTAAGAAGATCGGTACCTTGACTTAGCGCGATATACTTAATATGTAAGAACGCCAACGCTCTGTCTGAATTCTGCCTCAAACTCGAGATTCCCAAATATAGGAGCGTCCATTCCTAAAACATCGAGCAAATCGCCCGCGTTCCATTGTCATTCAAATGCATGTCAAAGCCGAACCCACCACGTGCATGTTTAGCAACCTATTAGCACTGATTCCAGTGTCATGACAATGGCAAACTATTCATTTCACGTGTATTATTCAATTTACATTCGTTGGATTCGTATAATTTGCTGAACAAATTTTGATTTGATTACTTATTGTTATGTCGTCTAATATGCAGTCCAATGTGATTAAATTAGCCAAAGCCGAACGCGTCGTTATACACGCCCTGGCGATGTCCACTTGGTTTGTTTGAATTTTTCACGACCCCAACAGCCGGTTTGCAAAATCAAGTCAAAAATGTAGCGACGCGCGGCTTTGTGTACTCGGACGATAGACTATCTAGATATATTGTATGAGCGGCTTGTTTGTGCTGATAAATGTGTTCACGTAATTGGAGCGTGCCAGTGTTGACAGTGACTCTTCAGCGCGCTCTTAAAAGCCGCATCTCACTCACTACCCAACGTGTAGCGTGCTTGCACAACATTTTTGTTTTTTTTTTTTTTCTTCTCTACTTCCAGCCGCTTTTTGTGGTATGACTTTCAACATCATACGATGTTTTCCTGCCCCACTCTTATACGCTGGAACGTCGAGTCTTATTCCAGGCCCAAGACCGCACACGCGCTGTGCGATGGTGATGATGTGGTGGATTGAAGTTGTTTTGGTTTTTGCTCACTGGTGATATGAGAGAGTCGACTAGTTGGTGATTGGAGTGAAGCACATCAGCTGTTTGTGGATTTTGCGTGCCTTGGTAATATTTGGCCTGTTGAGGAGGTCGTCTTGAATGCCATGTTTGTTTGTGCTTTAAAGTGATGAAAATGTCGAAGGCCATGCCGCAGGTGTCATTGTACTTAGTAAGTTCCAATAACATCTTTGGTGGCTACATACATATGATGGCCAGATTAGATGTGAGCATTGATTCACTCACTAAATAGGATTGTTCTTAAACTATGTACACGTAGGGAGGGAGGGAAAGAGTCTTTATCGCCTCAAGTAAGAATTTGAATAGGTTGCTCGCGGTAACCTTGTTATCGCCAGTTGCTTGTTATTTAACGAAGCTATGGACACAGTAAAATGATTCTAAGAAGCTCCGTTGGATTCTTAATTAAAGGCATCTATCTATGACTAACCATAAAGGCTGGTTTTTTTTTTTCGAGATATACAAATTCAATTTCAGGCAGAACGAACCATTCATAATGGCCGAACATGAAACAGAATCCCGTCCACCCGACCTAGACGATGTTAAGAGAGTGATATCGAAACTTAAACCTTATAAAGCTTCTGGAGCAGACGGACTTCCCGCTGAACTATTTAAAGCAGCTGGCGATGAGCTGGTCAGGAGCATGCACCAACTCATCTGCAAGATATGGTCGGAAGAATGCATGACCGATGAATGCATCGTTTGCCCGGCCCATAAGAAACGAGACCCCTATGATAGAGGGATAAGTCTTCTGAACATTGCGTACAAGATCCTCTCTGTCGTACTGTGTAAGCGCCTGAAACCTTTCGTGGACAATGTGATAGGTTCATACCAGAGTAGTTTCAGGCCAGGAAAATCCACGATAGACCAAATATTTACACTCTGGCAGATCTTGGAGTAAACCCGTGAATTCCAGGTCGATAAGCACCATCTTTTGGCGACTTTAAAGCCGCTGATGACAGTGTTTATAGAGACGAGCTATACAGAGCCATGTCATGTTTTAATATTCCTGCCAAACTGGTCAGACTGTGCAGGATGACTATGGAGAATTCCCGCTGCTCCATTAAGGTCGGAGGTGAACTAACCGAGACCTTCGATGTTAAAAAGGGTTTTAGACAGGGCGACGCACGTGATGCGAAATCATGTGATTTCTTTAATATTATTCTTCAAAATGTCGTGCGGGACTCTGCGGTCAATACAAGAGGTACGATCTGCTTCAAGTCTACACAATTGCTTGCCTACTCAGATGACATTGAGGTTATCGGACGGACAAAGCGAGACGTCACTGAGGCGTTCATTGAAGCATTGAAGCAGAAGTGGCTAAAGTGGGTCTAAGGGTAAATGGGAACAAGACCAAATGTATGCTGTCATCAAAGAAAGACGCGCAACACCGACGTCTTGGTCAGAACGTCACCTTCGGCAGCTATATTTTTGATGTAGCCAAGGACTTCGTCTACCTTGGCTCGATAGAGACAAGCAGCAACGACACCAGCGCTGAGATAAAACGCAGAATAACTCTTGCTTACCGCTGCTTCTTTGGGCTCAAGAGGCAACTAAGTAGTAAAGCCCTCTCTCGAAAAACTAAGGTATCCTTCTACAAAACCTTGATCATCCCGGTCCTCCTCTACGGCGCCGAGGCTTAGACGTTATCAAAAGCGGATGAAGAGGCTCTTGGGCATTTCGAGAGGAAAATTCTGTGTGCAATCTTTGGTCCTGTTTATGTAAACGGAGAGTGAAGGAGGAGATTCCTAGTTAGACATCTTCGAATCCAACGTCTAAGATGGCTGGGCCATGTAGAGCGAATGGACATCACCGCTCCGGGCCGCTCTTCGACACCAACCCCGAGGGACGACGCAGCAGAGGGCGACCGCATCTAAGGTGGCGCGCACAGATGGAAAGGGAGCGGCTGGCCAATGAACGTGCCGGCTGGAGAGGCTTGTTGGTCGAGGCCCTGTTTCACCCCGAACTGTAGGGCCATCTAAGTAAGTAATACAAATTCAACTATCATGCAACTGGGGCCTTATATCAGCAACAACACGCGCAATGTTGACTTCCAAATCGTCCAACGTCTCTGGTTTATCGGCATAGTATGGTGACTTTTTGTTTTTTTTTTTTTTTTTGTTGTAGGCTTCTACTTTCTGTTGGACTACTCAGATGCATTGTACTGCCAAGTACACACAACACGTTGGCCCCAAGGGGATGCCACCATCCGCGAGCAAAACCGGGACAGTCACAAAAAACGTGTTCTGCTGTGTCATCCACTTCGTAACATGCAGCGCAGGTATGCGTTTCACTGATGCGGAGCATGCAGAGATGCTCGGTTTCCTCCCTCTGCGATTGTGTGCATAAAATACCCAATCGTTGATATAGGAATTGACCGTGAAAACAGGAAGACCTAAAGCAGATTCAGGTCCTGAGAAACTCCTCTGAGCCCATTCTAGCGAGTTCATCAGAGATTTTATTTCATAGTGGGAGTGACCTGGAACCCATGCCTTAGTGAGTTTAGTCTTCCGACTTTGTGCACTAACTTGGAGCTGATTAAAGGGTAGGGCACAGCTTTGAGTGCGCTTGGCTGTCACTGCAGACGCATATGCTTTTTCGCTGCATGCCCAATAGGATTGCGTATATCTCTTTCCTAACCAAAAGTGTAGTCGGACGTTTTCGCATTTAAGGAAAATCCCAGCGCCCAGCTCAGACTTAGAGTCATCTGTGGAAATGCGAAGACAATCATTTCCAAGTTCAATATGTGGCCAAAGCCAGTTGATGTCATGAAAATTCAACTCTGAAGTTATAGCGCAATGGGATTGCAGGTGTCATTGTGTCAAAGGGGCATATCAATGAAACACGGGTCGTGTAAGCACACTGTCATTCCAATGCAAGTTGTACCAAAAAAACACTTCTCTTGAGACGAGACATGGCTTTCAGAGCGCACCCTCTGATAAATATATGTATCAAGGGGTGGAAGGTTCATCATAGCATCTAGAGCAGCGGCCGGCGAGCTGAGGAAAGCCGCCGTACAGCTGAGACAAATCGTTCTCTGGAGTTTGGTGAAAGAGGCTACGACGTATTTGCATGTTAGTCTGTTCTACCAGACTACTGAGGCGTTGCCATGTAGATCCAGAGGACCTTGGCCGGCGATAAACCTCATGTTTTACCAAAAGCACTATGGATTTCCATGACGCTGGCAGCGCTTCGGTGGTTTTTGAGTCAACATGCTTTGACCAAAGAATCTTGCTACCTAAGATGGGTCCCAGGTACTTAGCTTCCTTGGATATCGGGATGGGAATGCCTTTTAGCACCAGCTGAGTCATGACGATTGGTGCCATCACATTTAGCATCGCCTGCGCTTTGAGACAAACAGTCGCTAAACATGAGTCGACAGAGAGAACGGCGACATCGTCCGCATAGGCCTGGGCATCGATTCCCACGACATTGAGAGCATCGAGCAGAGAGTCGATCACCATGCACAATAACAACGAAGACAGGACGCCACCTTCCGGGTAGCCCCTGTTTACGCCTGATTTGACACACTGCTCGAGGCCTGCATCAGCGGTCAATTGCAAATGCAAAAGTGCATGAACGAATTACTGAGAATTATAACCAACGCGAAATTTGGTCGGCTCTCGTCCTATGTAGGACAAACCACCCCTGAGAGTAGTCAACGAATATCTACGACCCAAAAACCACTACACTCCGTTCAGGTTGTGTGTCACCCTGTTACCTTCGCTCGCATAACGTTCAATACGTTATAAGGCCTTAGCCTTGAGTGCGCGTGTGACTGTAAAAATAAAAAAAAATTTCCTGTGACATGACAAGCATTGTTTTGATCCACAAGACCAATGCTTCATCTACGTCATGACATCTGGCAGCGTTACACATGCTGTCGAAAGTTGCGTTAGCAACAGGGCCCTCAATGTCGACGAAAATGCCCAGCGCGTACTCTTTCCTTTCGAGTGCGCATTCAATTCTCCCAACTCGGTTTTGAAGCGCAGTCTCGCAGGGCAACTTTGCGTACGTGTATCTCTATTATTCTATCCATGCTTTACAGCAAGAAGGATGTTAGACTAGTTGGTCTAAGACTTTTGGCAAGTAAGTAATCCTCTTTACCCATTTTGGGCATAAAGACTACTTTCACCGTGCGCGAAGGAATAAGTACGTAGGCAAGTGCCAGACTAGAAATGAAAATTCTTTTCAAAGTAGGAAGCAGCTGCCTTATACTTTTTGCAGCATAACAGGGTACATCCCGTCTGTGCCTGGCGAATTAATGTCATCAAAAGATGCCACAGAAAATTCAATAGCCTCAGTCGTTGTCACGCGCGACGCCATTAACCAACTACGCTACGATTTAAGCGATTTATTCAGGAGACTTCTGGCTTTCCTGCGAAGACTTTGGAGCTCGACGTTCCATCAGAGAACCTGCAGAGAAGTTTGCCGACGGGACAAGCGAGATCAAAACAGTTGGTGATGACGCTACTCAGGTTTGAACAGCATCCTGTGCCAATTGCTTCGTTCTGAGTTTAGTCAGGGCCTGAGTGGATTTATCAATCTCCCCTCGAAACCGTATAGGGGTCTTCTTTCTTGTGGACCGGGCAAACGATTCTGAGATTTCATTCGTTGGGCGTGATTTCCCCCTACAATTAATTTAGTGCATGCGCCTAACCAGCTCATCTCCAGCCGCTCGGCGGTCTCATGCGATTGTAGCAGGAGCTGACAGCGCTAATGTGGTTTTGACTCAACATGCTTTGACCGAAGAATGTTGCTACCTAAGATGACTCCCAGGTACTTAGCCTCCTTGGATATCGGGATGAGAATGGCTTTAAGCACCAGCTGAGTCACAACATAGCGTTGTGTAGCTCGTCTCTAAATACGCTGTCGTATGCGGCTTTGAAGTCGACAAATAGGTGTTGAGTGTCGACATGAAATTCATTAGTTTTTTCCAGGATCTGTCGTAGTGTGAATATTTTGGTCGATGGTGGACTTCCCTGGCCTGAATCCGCACTGATAAGGACCTATCAGCTTGTTTACGAACGGCTTCAGGCGTTCACACAAAACGGCAGCCAAGATCTTGTATGCGACATTAAGGAGACTTATTCCTCTATAGTTGGCGCAGTCTAAGGGATCTCCTTTCTTGTGGATCGGGCATACGATGCTGAGACTCCATTCCTCGGGCATGCTTTCCTCTGACCATATCTCACAGATGAGCTGGGACATGCTCCTAACCAGGTCATCCCCAGCTGCTTTGAAGAGCTCAGCAGACAGTCCGTCTGCGCCAGCAGCTTTATTCGACTTGAGTTTCGACATGGCAATCTCAACTTCGTTGAGGTCAGGGAGACGGAATTCTCTGCGACCTTCGTCGTTAAGAAATGGATCATTCTGCCTCTGTTATATAGTCTGCAGAAGTGGTTTTTCCATATTCTCAGCATCGACTGCGATTCTACTACTAGGTGTCCGTTCTCATCCCTGCAGGCTCCCGTTCTGGCTTTATAACCTTGGCATGTTCGCTTTATCTGTTGATAAAACTTTCGAACATCACGCCTGCAGTAACACCTCTCCAAATCCTCAATCGCGCGCTTCTCGTGCTCTTATGCTCCTCCCTTCTTTTTAACTCGTAGAGCTCACGAGCTGCTCTTGTTCTTTTATGCAGCGAGGCCTTATACATATGCATCCTGCTTCGCTGTATGAATCCTCCTGCACTCGTCATCGATGTCATATTGCATTCCTATACAGATGCAAGAAATTCTTCACACCCACCGATCTGGCTACAATCTATAAGGCGTTCATTCGTCCTAAGTTGGAGTTCAACGCTCATGTTTGGTCTGGTGCATCTAAGACCTCATTGCACCTACTAGATAGAATACAAAAAACGCGCGGTAAAACTGATAGATGACCCCAGCATTACCAAAACACTAGACTCGCTGGAACATCGTAGGAACGTATCCCGCCTTTCATTGTTTTATCGTTTTATCATCATAAATGCTCTGACGAAATAGCCAGTTGCATTCCGCCACTTCACAACTTCTCCCGCGATATACGCCTCTCCCGGAATGCGCATGAATTCACTTTGAAGCCCGTTTTCGGTCGTACTGTCAAATATAGAAATTCTTTCCTCAACCGAACCACACGAATGTGGAACGCGCTACCTCGTTCGGTCTTCCCCCCTCAGTATAATATGCAGACATTTAAGACCAATGTCAATAGGCAGCTCCTCTCCCTCTCCCGGCTACCTTCTGCTCGCACAACGTCCGTCGTTATAAGGCCTAAGCCTTGAGTGCGCGTGTGACTCTAAAAAAAAAAAAATTTGACTGTGCATGGATGTTGTAGATATTCAAATCAAACACCTTGCGGAAGGTCTTACTTACTTACTTACTTATCAGGCCTGCGATCCATGGAGGATCTGAGCCTGAGCTATAGCTGCCTTCCATCCTTGACGGTCCCGGGCACGCTGCTTCCAGTTGTCAAGACCAAGATGTCTTACATCCGCGATTACTTGGTCTTTATACCGGAGGTTCGGTCTTCCTCTTCTTCTCGAACCAGGAGACTCGGAGTCGAAGACCCTCTTAGCTGGAGCGTTGATGTCCATGCGCTCGATGTGGCCGAGCCAGTG
The DNA here is from genome assembly GCA_951905685.1 of Eumerus sabulonum. Lineage (NCBI taxonomy): Eukaryota > Metazoa > Arthropoda > Insecta > Diptera > Syrphidae > Eumerus > Eumerus sabulonum. The sequence continues at coordinate 239,298,470 of OX645060.1, forward strand.
TAGTCGACGGATCCTTGCCTTCCGGACTACATCCACATCTTGGTACAGCTCGTAGAGTTCGCGGTTGTGTCTTCTTCTCCATTCACCTTCCTCACAGACAGGACCAAATATCCGGCGCAGAATTTTTCTTTCGAAAGAACCCAAAATCAGCTCCGCTGTCCTGCTTATCGTCCAGCTTTCGGCTCCGTACAGCAAGACTGGCAGAATGAGCGTTTTGTAAAGCATGACTTTGGTCTTTCGAGTGAGGAGTTTTGACCCCAGTTGTTTGGACAAGCCGAAGTAGCAGCGGTTGCCAAGGGAGTTTCTATGCCGGATCTCCACTGTGGTGTCATTTGTGGAATTTACGTTTGCCCCGAGGTAGACAAACTCCTTAACTACCTCGAAATTGTAGCTGTAGCTGTAGCCGTGGTGAGCGACGGATTGGTTTTTGCTTGACAGCATAAACTTCGTCTTGTCTTCATTGACCTTAAGACCAACTCGTTTCGCCTGTTCATCAATCGCCGTGAATGCTTCCACAATGCCACGGCGAGAACAGCTGGACGGACTTGTAGAAGATAGTGCCTTCCCTGTTGACGCCTGCCTGTCGCACTATCTGCTCCAGCACCAGGTTGAAGAAGTCACATGACAGCGCATCTCCTTGCCGAAATCCGGTGCATGTTTCGAATGGTTCCGAGGTCCTAGAACCGAGTTGCACGGTGCATCGCGTGTTTTTTAGCGTGGCGCGACACAACTGGATCAGATTTACCGGGATCCCGAATTCGGCCATTGCCCCAAACAGTTCTTCACGATGAATGCTGTCGTATGCGGCTTTGAAATCGATGAAAAGATGGTGTGTATCGATTCGAAACTCGTTGGTCTTTTCCAGGATTTGTCGAAGTGGGAACATTTGGTCTATAGTCGATTTGCCGGACCGGAAGCCGCACTGGTAGCTGCCGATTAGTGCGGTGCAAAATGGTTTTAGACGTTCACACAATACGCTGGCCAGGATCTTGTATGCGACATTGAACAGGGATATACCTCTATAGTTCTTGCAAGAGGTAGGATCGCATTTTTTGTGGATGGGGCAAATAGAGCTGGTATTCCAGTCGTCGGGCATGCTTTCGTCTTCCCAAATTCTGCAGATGATCTGGTGCATGCTCCTTATCAGAACATTGCCGCCAGCCTTGAAAGCTCAAGGTGATGGCAAGTCATCTGAGCCTGCAGCCTTGTTGTTCTTCAGCTTCTGAATAGCTGTGCCGACTTCTTCGATGCTGGGTGGGAGGACTACTTCAGCGGCTGGTGTTGGGATTTCCTCGCTCCCTACCACTTTCTCTTGGTCATGCTCGTTAAGCAGCTGCTGGAAGTGCTGCTTAAATACATCCACTATGCCCTGCGGGTCGGTGACAAGATTACCCTCGCAGTTTCGAAGAGCCAGGGTGCCCTTTTTGAAGCCTCCTGCAAGGCCTTTGGCTTTCTTGTAAAAGGCTCGTATTTTATGTTTATCCCTAGACTCCTCGATATCCTTGAGCTGGGAGGCTGCGAAGATTCTTTTCTTTTGTCGCAGTAGTTTCTTCTCCTCCCTTCTTCTGGCTCGGTACTCTTCTCGCGCTGCCCTGGTTTTCCTCTGCAGCGCCTTTTGGTACGCCTCGTCGGTTGCTGTCTTTTTCTGCTCACACTCGCCATCATACCACGGGTTTCTTGTCGGGGGTGGTAGGTATCCTAAGGTGGTTTCGGCTACTTCCTGAATGGCTGAGCGGCAATGCAGCCACATATTATTGGCATTTGTGTTCGACGTAGGCATACCGTAGAGTCTTTCGCTCAGCTGCTCCCTGTAGACTCTGGCAACCTCCGGTGTGCTCAGGCGCCCAATGTCGAACCTCATCCTGATGGGCTGGTGCAGCTTTCTGACATTGGACAGTCGAGCTCTGAATCTTGCTGCTACGAGGAAGTGGTCAGAGTCGACATTTGCCCCTCTGAATGTTCGCACATCCAGGATGTTTGAAGAGTGCCTTGCGTCAATGAGCACATGGTCGATTTGGTTGGCGGTTCGACCGTCCGGAGGTCGCCAGGTCGCTTGCGAGGGAATCTTGTGCTACTTATCACCGCATTACGAGCTGTCGCAAAGTCAGCGAGTCGGAAGCCGTTATCTGTTGTTGTATCGTGGAGGCTGTGCTTTCCGATCACTCTGCCAAGGGTGTTCTCCTTACCGATCTTGGCGTTGAAGTGCCCGAGAACGATTTTAACATCGTACTCCGGACAAGATCCGTAGGCGTTGTCCAGGAGGTCATAGAAGTCCTCCTTGATAGGGTCTTCAGCCTCGTCGGTAGGGGCGTGTGCACATATAAGGCTGATGTTATAAAATCTGCCTCTGATGCGGATCACAGCCAGGCGATCACTTATAGGTTTAAAGTCGATGACCTTCGACCTTAACCGCTTTCCCACGACAAATCCGCATCCTAGTATGTGCAACCTTTTGTGACAGCTGTAATAAATGTCGCAATTTTTCTTCCTAATCACACCGTTTCCTATCCAGCGTATTTCCTGGACCGCAGTAATATCCGCCTTGTACTGCGTGAGGATTCCTTTTTCGTGCGTTGTCGTCGTCGAGTATCCGTCCGTGTATCCGAGGCATCTTGGTCATTCATAACTTTTAGGTTTTTTACGCGGGCGGATTGTTAGCCCGCCGCACAACCGCCATTCTGGTCGGGGTTTTGTCGCTGCATACGTTTGTTCACCTCCCAACGGTTGTTGAAGAGGCTATCCATATGTCAACTTGACCCGGGCATTTAAACAGGTATCGTTGCTGGCATCTCGCCAGGTTGAGAGCAATCAACAACTTTACCCTGTATGTCCGAGCCCATGCCCTCCGAAAGGTCACGAGTGACAATTACAATTTCCTAAAAGGCCAATTTGGAATCAATTTGCGTGAGAGGGCAACGCAAATTTGCTACTTAACTTAATTTCTCGAAAGTATCTACTATCTCCAGTAAGCCACAAATTATACCAAATACCTTAAAGCACGCTATGCGAGAAGGTCTCCTCGCGACTTCCACTTGCCCTGACTTGCTTGTATCTATCGTATGTATAAGAGCGCAATTTAACTTCAATTTGAAATTGTATATTTGTATCCCCATACAGTATGTACGGCCTTAGGTTGCGTTTCTTAAATTCAATTCACTTAAAAAGCAGCACAATAAGTGTCAAAACAAATTGTTTACGTCGTCCAGCCGGTTTACCCAATTACCTATTCCCCTATATCTAAGAGAGACGACTCAACCAAAGTTATTGTAGTTTCCACCACCGTTGGTGAATGGATGAAATCGAAATCCTCAACGACAACAACATTAGCCATCCCGGTAGGTTGGTGGCTATTATCCCCATTGCCAATGAGCTTTCCTTCTCAGTATACTTTTTCCAACCGAACATCTTGGAACACATTCCACTCTACTACTCGTCGACGACGACTATACACACTGCACTAACTTGGGCATTTTATTTGTCATAGGAAAACACTGTATTTCCTCGTTTTGCAAAATAGATACATAGATAAACTAAGTATCTACGTACGAGGGAGCAGGGAAAAGATATTGGGTTACTTGGGTGAAAAGAGCTTAATTGGTAGTGTGCGCGAGTGTACGTGAGGGATGAGTCTTACACAAACAACCTCGGTGACCGCTGAAGTGCAAAATTTAAGGTGCGTTCCAAACCAAGTCCTCTTCGTCCTGATTTGTGGGTTTTTGTAATTGAGTTTTTCGTGTTTTTTTTTTTTTTTTTTTTTTTGGGGTACAAGAAAGGAAACTATTTAGTCACGTGATTGTATGTAGTTGAAAGAAGAGATAAAGCGACCGGAGATGCGATGCGCACGTGAGAGGAAATATCTGTGTTACTAGGACCATTTTGGCAACAACATGGACGCGCTAGTGTGGGTCGGAATTATTAATTTAATTGAATTCGCATAATAGATGTCTTGACCTCGTATTGATTTGTCCTGCCGTTCGTTGGTGGCTATTGCTTTGATAAACAAATATATTTTCCATGGTCGGTCCCCCACTATTGGTACTAGACCGGTTTCGCTCTGAAGGACACGAGTTTGGCTAATGAAAAGGATAAGCCAGCGATACTCGGGGTTTCCATTGATTTATTTTCTATCGCAATAGTGGGTAAGGGGGTGCTCGACCACGGAATGAAAACAGGAAACATATGTCATAGCCATCGGGACATGTGTGTACATATGTTTATGTATTTTTAGTGATGATGCAGGCTCGCTATACTACATACTATTGTGTGTGGTCTTTTCTATGGCATCAGTATCGGTTGTCGTTAGATTTACTTTTGGAGGACATTGCGCATTTCGAGGAGAGCAGTGATGAATTCATTAAGGCAAACAATTGGGTGAAGGAATAACAATTACCGCTATTAAAGCCGATATTTTGAAATTGGCTGCTACCACAGATACATGCACACGTCTGTATGCCTATTATGTAGTGGCGTTAAGGGTTCTATTCAATTTGTATGGAATTGACACTGGTCGACATGGGAAGTTTCTGGATGTCAACTCGATATGAGTTGTGCTAATCCAAGCGATGATGGTGTAACTTTCACACCCTCTTATTTCTATCCCCTAGACTACGCTCGGTCACGTAGGCGTGCCCATTCCTTTGATGGCACAGCACCAGTAATCATTTAGCATTTCTCTCATTTCCAGTGATACAATGGCACCAAATGCTACAACAGCTTCACAAACGCTAACCGATTCCCTATCGACATCTTGCGGACCCGGTGGCGATGATAAAAAGAAACAAGTCGAAGCAACAGGTGTACTATTCGAATATGAAGCGGAAACAATCGATGGTGGACTGGCAAAGGATATCGTGAAACTGGGGCATGCGGAAAAGCGAAAGCTCCAGTTGGTCTGGCGAAATATCATTGCGTTCGCATACCTGCATTTGGCCGCTCTCTATGGCGCTTGGTTATTAATAACATCAGCCAAATGGGCAACAATTGCTTTCGGTGAGTACAATATATGTAGAACGATCTCGAACAATTTTTAGAGCTTGTGTCCACGGGCAAATTATCATCTGTTATCGAGGTTATCGTAGACTTTTGTCATCTGATTGATTCACAGGCACACATGACACACATGATCACGTGTTTGATCACCTCTAACTGCATCATTCTGTTTGTTATCCTTATAGCCTTCATTCTTTACACATTATCTGGATTGGGTATAACAGCAGGAGCACATCGTCTATGGGCCCATCGCTCCTACAAAGCCAAATGGCCGCTTCGGGTAATCTTAGTCATTTTCAATACAATTGCATTCCAAGATGCTGCATACCATTGGGCCCGTGATCATCGCGTCCATCATAAATACTCGGAAACCGATGCCGATCCGCACAATGCAACGAGGTGAGAAATCAATCAATCAAAACACCACATCTCCCCCGTCATGTTATCTGTGCATGTTCCCATTCCAGAGGTTTATTTTTCTCGCATATCGGCTGGCTACTATGCAGGAAACATCCAGAAGTTGCTGCCAAAGGTAAACGTCTCGATATGTCTGATCTGGAAAGTGATAAGGTTCTCATGTTCCAAAAGAAGTAAGTGTTGCGGCTTATCCCGGGATCTATCTACTTAAATTGGAATGATCTTTACTTGACCCTTGCAGGTACTATATGATTATGATGCCAATTGCGTGCTTCATTTTTCCAACACTCGTTCCAATGTATTGCTGGGATGAGTCTTTTGTTAACTCATGGTTTGTGGCAACTATGTTCCGGTATGCCATCATTCTAAACGTCACATGGCTGGTCAACAGTGCTGCTCACAAATTCGGTGGAAAACCATACGATAGGTAAGTGGAATTGCTTATACCAAGTGTCGTCGTTATAGACTCTACTTATGGGAATAGAAGCCGCTTAGTGTGACATTGACCATACACATCTCCATTGTTTATGTATTTGCATAGAGGGAAAAAACAATTAAGCGCGTTTCCTCGGAAAGAAACACCCGAGACCAGCAAACCACTTTTAATGGATAGTGGAGAGCTCACCGGGTGTGCGTGAATACCGGATGGGTGTACCTAGAGCAAATGAACACCTATTACTTCAGGAAACATTTAGCGATTAGGAACTTTTGTGCTCGTATATTCACGTAGTTCTCGACAGTCGCCGCTGTTTGTTCCAATCTTTATACTCGTAAACCGACGTAATTAAAAATGAATCGTCAGCGACTCATGCACGTGCTCCTGAAGCCATCTGCTTGGCATCTGGTTACTTTAATAGCCGAAACGCAGGCATTTTGTAGAGAAACGTTATTGGTACATAAAACGGAAAGCTGACGTATGGTACCACCTTCAGGGAATAGAGGTCATCCTGACAACACAGAACAAATTATCCAACAACGCAACTTGGAATACTATGAGTATTCATTAGCCCTACAACCGTATGTCGGTTTTGGTCCGTCAATTAGTAAACCGCGCGGTAGTTGGCGTAGTTTGCAGGATCCTCCTTCTTGTGGATTGCACACTCAGGTTCCAGGCGTTCGACATGCTTTCTTCTGATCATATTTGGCATAGTAACTGGTATATGCATCGTACCAGCTCCTCGCCGGCAGTCCGTCGGGCACGCAGCTTTTGTTATTTTTGAGCTGTGCTATGGCTATTCGAGCTTCATTATAGTCAGCGACTTCGGTTTCGGGCTCCACTTCGGGATCGTCTATTGAACTGGGTCCGGGAAGAGTTTTCTCCACATCATACGTATGCCCTGAACACCTGTCACCAGATTGCCGTGCTCGTCCTTACACTAATTGGCTCCAGTCTCCAGTCTATCTTCTTCGTCGGAGCTTCAGTTCATGGCGAACCTGGGCAACATTTAAAAAACTTCTCCAACTGGCACAGTCTTTCGCCAGCAGTCTCCAGTGCCGCACGCCTAGTTAGTTGAGGTCCGCCACCTTAAATCTGGCCGTCATCGACCGCCTCGCCCATCAGTGTTGGATTCAAAGACCTTCCAGGCCGGAGCTGGGGTTTCCATGCCGTATTGGTCTGCGCAGAATTTTTCTTTCAAAATGACCAAGGCCTCCTCATCCGCTTTCGTTAAGGTCCATGTCTCTTCGCCATAAAGCAGGACCTGTATGATTAGGGTCTTGTGTAGTGTCACCTTGGTTTTTTGAGAGAGGGCTCTGCTTCTCAATTGCCTCCCGAGCCCAAAGAAACAGCGGTTCTCAAGAGTTAACGTTTGATGCGTTTGATTACGGCACTTATGTAATTGCTGCATGGCACCGTGGAGCCTAGGTAGATGAAGTTCTCCTTGACTACCTCGGAATGATACCAAACCTCAAACCTTCTTTGACATTAAAGGTCTCGGTTAAGTCGCTTCCGACCTCGATGGAGCAGCGAGAATTCTCCAATGTCGTCCTGCACAATCTGACGAGCTTGGCAGGGATGTCAAAACTAGACTTGGCGCTGTATAGCTCGTCTCTACGTACGCTATCGTATGCGGCCTTAAAGTCGACAAACACAGGGTGAGTGTCGATCTGGAACTCATTGGTTTTGTCCAGGATCTGCAGCAGTGTGATTACTAGATCGATAGTTGACTTCCCGGGGCTGAACCCACACTGATATGGACCAATCAGCTTATTAAAGAACGGTTTCAGGCGTTCACACAGTGCAGCAAAGAATATCTTATAAGCGATGTTCAGGAGACTTCTTCTGTAATTGGCGTAGACAAAAGGGTCTCCTTTCTTGTGGATCGAGCAAACGATGCATTCCTCTCACCATATCTTACAGATGAGCTGGTGCTTAATCCCAATTAGATCATCTCCAGTTTCCTTAAAGAGCTCAGCAGGTAATCCGTCTGCTCCAGCAGCTTTGTTGGACTTAAGCTTAGAAAAAGCATTCCTAACTTCGTCCAGTTCAGAGGGACGGAATTCTCTTGCATTTTCGTCCGTTGCGAATGGATCATTCTGCCTGACCGCGGAATTAGATCTTTCATTACCGTTAAACAGTCTAGAGAGGTGTTCCTTCCATATTCTCAGCATCGACTGTGACTATACTACTAGTTGTCCGTCTTCATCCCTACAGGCTTCCGCTATCGCTTTATAGCCCTGGCTATAAAGCTACCATTCCTGTGGTAGCGTCTCTCCATCTTCTCGATCTCACGCTCTCTTTTTTTTCTCCTGCGATTTGTAGCTTTCCGACGTCAAACTTTCGTTGTCCAGCTTGACGCCATGGCATCCTTGATATCTTCTGGCTCCTCGGAAGAATGCTAGAGGAATGTCTGGCGCCGATCGCAACGTGATCAATCTGGTTGGGATCAACTGATCAGGTGATCGCCAGATTCCTTTGTGGATGTTGAGATGCGGGAACCGTGTGCTAGCTAAAAGGAGATTACGCTCCACCAAGAAGTCAAGTAGCCGGTGTCCGTTTACGGACGTGGTGTCGTGTAGGCTATACTTCCCCGTGATCGACTCAAATGTGTCCTCTTTACCCAGTTTCAAATTAAAGTCTCCTAGTGCTACTTTTGTATCGTAGCTGGGACATCGGGACTAGGTTCTGTCTAGGAGATCGTAGAAGTCGTCTTTGGTTGATCGTCCTTTTCTTCGACGTTCGCTTACATCTCGGAAGCTTAAGACTTTTTGTCGGAGTCTTCCACGAATCCGCACCCGAATAGGCGCTGTTTGTTCTCCTTGTGGCAGTTCCCGTGCCTGGTCCATCCCATCGCACTTCTTGGAGGGCGGTTATATCTGCTTTATAGCAGTTGAGGGTTTGCTCCAATTGATCGCCTGCACCCGGTCTGTTAAGGTACTTATAGACCCATAAAGCCAATGAGTTTTATTCGATGAGTAGCTCTTTCCTCTTGGGGACTTAAACCTAAGGTAGTACACTGGTTATACACAGCGATAGTAAGACCTATCGTCACTTAAGGGTTCACCGTATGATGGACAAAAGTTGAGCAAAAAACTACTATTATCAAGCTTCAACGCCTTCAAAGACTAGCGTGTCTCGGCATCACAGGCGCTATGCCATCCTGCTCTACGGCAGCACAAGAAGCACTCATTGGACTCGCTCCATTGCACCTTTTTATCAAAAAGGTGGCATTACGCAGTGCAATCAGAATCCTCTGCTCGGGAACAAATATGCCATGTAGACCTGCAGGCCACATGTCCATATAACAACACTTTCCCGAGCTTGATATGATTACTACAGTCTCGGAAGCATTGACACACACCTTCACCTTTGACAAGAGATTTGAAATACTGATCCCAAACCGCTCAGCATGGGAAAACAGTGATCCCCTGCTAAATGTCAAAGGCCTCAGGTGGTACACGGATGGTTCCAAGATGGCTTCTGGCGTTGGCGCCGGCATCTTTGGACCCAAACGCAAGATCTCGCGAAGGCCCTGGGAACAAACCCCAGCTTCTTCCAAGCAAAGCTGCATGCCATCCTAACATGCGTCAATCTAAATCTCGAGACTGGCATTAGAGGAGTAACCGTCAACATACTCTCTGATAGCCAAGCAGCGCTTAAAGCACTGGGCTCGTACAGCACGAACTCAAAACCCGTCAAGGAATGCCATGACGCCCTACAAGACCTCGCCAAAAGAAACAATGTTAGACTTTGATTGGTGCCAGGACATAAAGGTATCAAGGGCAATGAAATTGCCGACCAATTTGCCAGGAGAGGTTCCAGTGACAAATATATAGGTCCGGAACCATTCTGCGGCATTCCCAGTTCTAAGATAAATTACTTCTCAGACAAGTGGGAAAAATTGCAACACCTGTCCTTTTGGAACAGCGTTCGGGGACTCCGTCAATCTAAACGACTTATACGACCCCTGAACAAGCACCCTATTGACATACTCAAACTCAATAGGATGGATATCAGAAGACTAGTCAGCTATCTAACGGGACACTGTGGCCTGAGATATCATTTAAACAAAATCAGCCTCTCGTCTAAAACTGAGTGTCGGCTCTGTCTTAAGGACGATGAGACGGCAGAACACATACTGTGTGAGTGTGCTGCTCTCTGCCATCTTAGGAAGCGTATCCTTCTCAGTGAAGTTATGACTCCTGAGGGGATCGCCCTGGCTCCTACGAGAAGCATTCTCAAGAACCAATCTAGACAGGAATGCAACATTTGATGCATTCGACGCACTGTCTGATTCCATCCAAAGAATTGTTTCCCTGTTCTCTCGCCCTGAAATCGTTTTAGCGGGCGATTTCAATATACACAATTCTCAGTGGCTTCGCCATTCTGGACAGACAACACCCGAAGGAAGGTATGTTGAAATTTTTGCTGAGTTAAATCACTTAACTCAACTTGTGGATGAGCCATCACGTATCCCCGATGTTGCTATTCATACCGCCAACACACTGGACTTGTTTCTTGCCTCTCAGCTTGACATATACACAATCGATGTATTGGAACCGCTAGACTCGTCTGACCACTGCATGATATCAGCAAAATTCTCGAACTCCCACCATCCAGTTAAGGAAGAAGCTCCTAAGAGAACACTATGGCTATACGAGAAAGCCAACTGGTGCGGCCTTAACAACTTCTTTCGGATCTTTAACTGGTCGTTGTGCTTCCTCGACAACGACGTGGACGCCGCAACTGATATTATCGTAAACATTATCCGAATCGGCATGGCAAATTTTATTCCCAGCAAGATTAAAAGCACCAGGCCTAAGGATAATACGTGGTTTGACTCGAGCTGCAAAGAGGCTATTAGGCTCAGGGAACTAAGTTTTCGGCCCTACAAGGCAAACAGTTGTGAGGAAAACCGAAAAAAGTACATACGAGCCAGAAATGACTGCAACACCCACATTCGACGGATTAAATTCCAATCCGACCAAAAATTAAGGCGTAAAATCCTTCAATGTACCAAAGGTAGCAAAAGTTTCTGGTCGTTTGTAAAAAACGTAAAAAACTCAACTAAGTCGTCTATACCGACGCTCATCCACAATGACATTCCAGCTGTCACCCCCTTAGACAAAGCTTACCTACTTGCTGCCCATTTCGCAACCAGCTCTCAGCTGCCAGCTTGTACTTTGTCTCCTCCTATACTAGAGTGCGTCAATTCCACCATGAGGCTAATCCACTTCCGCACTGGTACAGTCGCAAGGGTTCTTAAAGACCTCGACATACACAAATCCGCTGGTCCAGATGGTACTGCCCCAATAGTTCTGAAGAGGTGTTATTCTACGCTGGCAAAACCACTGCGTAAGCTTTTTCACCTTTCCTACACCTCGGGCTCTTTCCGAGTAGGTGGAAAACAGCATTTGTCCAGCCTATACCCAAAAAAGGCGAATCATCTTCTCCCTCCAACTACCGAGCCATTGCACTAACGTCCCTTCTTTCCAAGGTGATGGAAACGCTGATTAACCGTCAGCTTATGAAATATCTTGAATCACGGAAACTCCTCAATGACCGCCAATACGGTTTCCGCAGCAACAGATCCACTGGTGATATGATGGCATATCTCGCTGAAAAGTGGAATCACTCGCTTCACCAAGCAGGTGAAAGCAAAATTGTTGCACTGGATATTTCGAAAGCATTTGACAGGGTTTGGCATGAAGCCCTTTTGTCGAAAATGCGTGCTTTTGGGATCGATGAGTCTCTCTTTCAATGGATTAGAAGCTACCTTTCGAATCATTTAATTCAAGTTGTTTTGGACGGATTCAAGTCTGATACTCACTTTGTACATGCCGGTGTTCCCCAGGGCTCCGTTTTGTCTCCGACACTCTTTCTTATTTTTATAAATGATCTCTTGTCTGTTACTTCTAATCCAATTCACTCCTTCGCTGACGACAGTACCCTCAGCTTCTCATATTCGTTCACCAGTTTACGACCCTGCACTTCGGTTGTAGATAATGAGCGGCAGCGTATGTTAAGGCGTTCATTCGCCCCAAATTAGAGTTTAACGCTCATGTCTGGTCCGGTGCTTCCAAGACCTCACTGCGCCTACTAGACAGAATACAAAAACGAGCCATAAAACTGATAGGTGACTCCAGCATTACCAAAACATTAGACTCGCTGGAACACAGCAGGAATGTTACCTGCCTATCCCTGTTTTATCGTTACTACCACCAAAAATGCTCTAATGAAATAGCCAGTTGCATTCCGCCCCTTCAACATTTCTCCCGCAATACACGTCTCTCTAGGAATGCTCACCAATATACTCTGAAGCCCGCTTTCGGACGTACTGTCAAATATAGAGAATCTTTCATTAACCGAACCACACGAATCTGGAACTCCCTGCCGGATTCGGTTTTCCCCCCTCAATGCAACATGCAAGCATTTAAGATCAATGTCCATCGGCATCTCCTCTATTCCTCTTCCTCTCTACCTTCTGCCCGCACTGTGTCGCCGACATAATAAGGTTATTAGACCTTGAGCTCTTTCCTCTGCTAAAGTCGTTGTAATAAGTCTCTAAACAAATTTTTTCCTTTCTTCTTTCCAACAGGCACATCAGTCCGGCCGAGAATATATCCGTCGCAATATTTGCCTTCGGCGAGGGTTGGCACAACTACCATCACGTCTTCCCATGGGACTACAAGACCGCCGAACTGGGTAACTATCGTCTCAACCTGACCACAGCCTTTATCGATTTCTTTGCCAAAATCGGATGGGCGTACGATCTGAAATCTGTGTCGTCCGACATTATCGAGAGGCGTGTAAAACGTACAGGTGACGGAACACACCCGACCTGGGGATGGGGCGACAAAGATCAACCGAAGGATGAAATCGAAAACGCACTAATCACACACAAAAAGGATGACTAAAGCGTCCGCGATCATCTATATATACACACACATATATATCTACATGTATATCCTCCGGCTGACTGTGTTAAACACCTCTTAAATCCTTTCTTCCTTTTTTGGTTTTCGTTTTTTTTTTTTTTTTATTTGCTCTGCTACTATACTAAAGAACAACAACAACACACTAGCTCTTTTGTACCATTGTATTGTATTCATTGATTGCTTTCAAACACATGGAGCAAACAGGATGAGGCATCTCTCTCGTGGTAGCCTTGTGGCTTTATGGATTTAGGAAAACAAACAAACAAAATCGAAAGAATGGATTTCAATTTATATTTTCTAATCAAATTTAGTATTTATGTGTTGCCTGGAGGGAAAGTGAAAGGAGGATAGGAAGCGAACAAGGAACGGATAATCCTAGATTGTATGTAAACCAATATACTGTTAATTGAAATATATGTATCTAGAACACGATGATGGGCACAAAAGAAACGATTGAATTGTATGGTTTTCTTGTTTTGTATTATTTTTCCTATACACCCACGGGGGGGCAGCTCTTTGGTATGATGGTATATCGGGTTTTAACCCTTTCATGGCCGCAAACAGAGCAAAGAAGTTGATTGCGTTTAACATGGCAAACGCCAGCTTCAATCTCTGTCCCTGCTCAATCCAAGTTGACACACAGCATCCGCGTGGCCCCCCTGGCAGCTATCCAATGTGTGCAGCGACCCAACCCCTTCTTCCTGGGGAAAGAGGAACCTGGCCCTCCAGGTTGGGGGTAACATCCCTATCACGTAAAAACCTACTTGTTCCGAAACAACAACAAGCCTCGGATACGGACGGATACAAAGCTGACGACCCCTGCAAACGACTAACGGACTTGAGAGTCTGCACCTGGAATGTTATGTCCCTTAACAGACCGGGTGCAGGCGATCAATTGGGGCAAACCCTCAACTGCAACAAAGCAGATATAACCGCACTCCAAGAAGTGCGATGGGATGGACCAGGCAAAAAACGTATGAAAAACTGCGACATCTGCTACGGGAACTGCTACAAGGAGAACAAGCAGCTCCTTCCTCCTCCTTCGGGTGCGGATTCGTTATTCGAGGTAGACTCCGACTCGGACTCCGACTCCTCATAACAATCCGCATCAAAGCCAAATTTGGAAACATTAGCTTAATATGCGCTCACGCCCCAACGGAAGAAAAGGACGATCGACTCAATGAAGAATTCTACGATCTAGACAGAACCTAGTCCCAATGCCCCAGCTACGACACGAAAATAGTCCTAGGAGATTTTAATGCAAAACTGGGCAAAGAGGACATATTTGAGTCGATCATAGGAAAGCATAGCCTCCATAACACCACATCCGCCAACGGACTAAGGCTAATCGATTTCCTAGCGGGGCGTAACCTCCTTGTAGCAAGCACGCTATTCCCCCATCTCAACATCCACAGGGGTACCTGGCGGTTTTTTGATCAATCGACCACCAGACACTTGGTGCGATCGACGCCAGACACTCCTCCTGTATTCTCGACGTACGAACCTTCCGAGGGGCCAACATCGACTCGGACCGCTACCTTGTTGTAGCCAAGGTACGAATGAGGATATCAAGAATGCTTAGGAGTCGAGTAGCACAACGTAAGTTTGACGTCGGAAAGCTACAATCGCAAGAGACTGCCAGAATCTTTGCCGATCATGTCTCCTCCAAGCTCTCTCAAAATCCGCCCACAGCAGCACAAACAATAGAGCAGGAATGGGCTCATTGTCAGAGCACCGTCAGAGATGCTGCCTCAGAGGTGCTGGGTCTCAAACAGCCACCACCTAGAAACCCCTGGTTCGATGAACAATGCGAACAAGCCCATGCAGCAAATCAAGAGGCATATAAAGCCATGGTCCAACGACGGACGAGGGCAGCTCGCGAAATCTATGAGCAGAAGAGAAGAGAGGAACACACGCTTTTCAGAAGAAAGAAGAGAGAGCACGGAAAGCGTGAGATCGAGGAGATGGAGAGATGCTTCCGCAGTAATGACGCCCGTAAGTTTTACAATAAGGTAAACCGAGCATGCCATGGCTACAAAGCCAGAGCGGCGGCCCGCAGGGATGAAAATGGAGAACTGGTAGTAGAGTCGCAGTCGATGCTGAGGATTTGGAAAGACCACTTCTGCAGACTGTATAACGGCGATGATAGACAAGATACCGCTGTCAGGCAGAACGAGCCATTCGTAATGGACGACAATGAAACAGAATTCAGCCCACCCGACCTAGACGAAGACAAAATAGCGATATCAAGACTTAAGTCTAATAAAGCCACGGGTGCAGACGGCCTGCCTGCTGAGCTTCTTAAGGCGGCTGGAGATGAGCTGGTAAGGTGCATGCACCATCTCATTTGCAAGGTATGGTCGGAGGAAAGCATGCCCGACGAATGGAATCTTAGTATCGTTTCGCCGGTCCATAAGAAAGGAGACCCCTATAACTGCGCCAACTATAGGGGAATAAGTCTCCTTAACATCGCATATAAGATCGCCTGAAACCGTTGGTGGATAACCTGATCGGCTCTTATCAGTGTGGTTTCAGGCCAGGTAAATCCACAATAGACCAAATATTTATGCTACGGCAGATCTTGGAGAATACCAAATCGACACTCACCACCTCTTCGTCGATTTCAAGCCCGCGTATGACAGCGTATATAGAGACGAGCTGTACAAAGCCATGTCTAGTTTTAACATCCCTGTCAAACTCGTCCGACTGTGCAGGATGACAATGGAGAATTCTCGCTGCTCCATTACGGTCGGTAATGAGCAAACCGAGACCTTTGATGTTAAAAAAGGATTTAGACAAGGTGACGCGCTGTCATGCAACTTTTTCAACATCGTGCTTGAAAAGATCGTGCAAGAGTCACTGGCCAACACAAGAGATACGATTTATTTCAAGTCTACGCAGTTGCTTGCGTACGCCGACGATATTGACATAATTGGACGAAAACAGCAAGACGTCAATGAGGCTTTCGTGAGCATTGAGGTAGAAGCGGCTAAGATGGGTCTCAAGGTTAATGAGGGTAAAACCAAATATCTGCTTTCATCTAAAAGAGACGGACTGTTGGAGCATATTTGAATTTGAATGTTAACGTAATGAATTTTGAATTATATAACACTTATCAACGTAATGAATTTTGAATTATATAACACTTATCAACGTAACTATTCTACTACAATTGTACAATCGATATTATTTGAATCTCGCGCCAAATTGTTAAATCCTCCATCTTTTATTTATTGTAACCAATCATGGCCGCTTCCCGGTCAACTTACATATATATATGACCGCGACAATAAAATCACTCTTCTGTTTTTTTGTAACAAGCACCAAGTCTTTCTTTCATCGCAGTGTGGCAAAAAGTAATTTTCATTGTTCTCGTGGCTCTCGTACATTTTTTGGCGCCCAACGTAAAAGACAAAAAGAATAATTTTCGTGGTTTATATTGAACATTCTAATCGGACATACATATCTGTTTAACTATAAATGAACAAATTGTGACAAATAAAGTGGCAAAATCTTACTTAAAAAGTGAAAAGTGATTCGCGTCTCGGTTTCGGTTGGCGGGTCCGCGTGTGCAAGTGCAGCATCAACAGAAGTCGCAGAAATCATCACAGGAGGAAAAACTCAACAAAGCAAGAAAAGGAAACCTGCAGAATATCTGGGAGAAGTACATACATATGTACATATGTATATGGGTAGATAAGTATCATCTCCCACAAAGGTACGTGTAAATCCGTGATTCAGCCGAATGTGCGCTAAAAAGATCGCCAATATAGAATAGTACAAAAAAAAAAAAAAAAAAAAATTAAAAATAGTCTAAAGTTCGTAAGTCGCAAGATCTCCAAAACAAACGCACCTTCGACGGAATCGTGTTGTGCATGCAATCATTACATTAAACATATAATATTGTACAACATTGAACAATTAAGAACAAATTGTTGCAAAAAAAAAAAAATTCATTTTGAGACTGTACTACACTGAACACGTGATTAGTCGTAATCGAAGCGATCAGTGGTACAGTCAACGTAGGTCCAACATCTTGTTCAGCATAGCTCCACATGCACATTCGTCTATGATTAGTATAACAGCATAAAAAAAAAAAAAAAAAAAAAAAAAAAAAAAAAAAAAACAAAAAAAAAAAAAATTAAAAGTCACTTCTATTAAAAATTTGATCTCTATCATCCACTCAATTCAAAAGTTTCATCGCGCATTACGCTTCACACGCACATTCGCTCTTAATCGATTGCCTAAGCTTTTATCAAATCGAGCTGGCACTCCCATTGCACTTGCCACATTTTTTTTCTTGTCATTCGTTCGTTCGCTATCTTTGCCCGTTACATATATCAGAGCTTGCAGGTCAATTCGAATAGTTCAACCATCCTGCTTCGCATCTTATAGTTGCATTCATTGCATAGATCCTTATTTCGCTCAGGTCTATGTACATGCAAATTGTCGAGTAGTTTCGTCGCCGGAGTGGATGGCTCATTGATCGTATGCATTGAAGTACAGTTCCGCTGAATTAATTCGTCGTTGAGATTAACTATCGTGGGAATCTCTTCATCTCCTTCGCCGTTGGACTCACATCGAGTTTACTACAACACAATCATTTCGCAAAACAAAAGTCCTTCATCATAGTTTAGCATCGGACTTTAATATTTCGCTCAACAAATAGTCAGAACATTTCGTGTAAAAAGGGTCCATATCTCGATCCATATTTTAATACATTTAAATTTTAACTGCGGTAACCAATATGGCAAACGAGCCTAGTCTTGATGAATTGAAGCAGATGCGTTCGTCCACAAAGGGCAGTATTAGTCGCATAAAAAATCTGGTGGAAACAAGGGCAGATACGTTGTCGGCAACGGAATTGGAATGCCGTTTGGGAATATTAGAATCCTATTTTAAGCAAGTTCTTGCATATCAGTCTCAAATCGAGCGTCTCATACCGACTGATTCCACTCGCGGAGAGCTGGAAGATTTGTATGTAGCCGCAAAAACAAAAATCCAATCGCTCTTAGGGCATAGTAGACGTCCAAGTACTGTAGAAACTAGTTTTGCAATTCCACAGTCGACACGCAGCAACTTACCAAATCTTAAATTACCAAAGTTTAATGGAAAATATTCCGATTATAAAAACTTTATTAATTCATTTACAAATCTGGTGGACAACGAGCCAAGTTTAACTAAAATTCAAAAATTTAATCATTTGCTTTCATGCCTGAGCGATCAAGCTTTAAGCACCGTAAAGGCCTTCCAAGTAACGGAGGACAATTATCCAAAGGCACTTGCAAGGCTCAAAGATCGTTATGATAACGACTATCTTATATTTGCACAATATATTGCCGAGTTATTTGAATTGCCAAAGGTAACCAAGGGTTCTGCTGTAGATCTACGAACGCTGGTTGATAATATCTCTGCTATTTTTAATTCGCTACAATCAATTGGATCATTTGAAAATATGTGCAATGCAATGATTATTTACATTGCGATGTCCAAGGTGGATTCAGAAACCCAATCCAAATGGGAGGAATATCAGGACTATAAAAAGCTGCCGCATTGGATAGAATGTTCAGCAGTCCTTAGCAAACGATGTCAATACCTCGAGGCTCGCAATAGCAAGCAACCAACATCTAACTCTGGGATAAACCTGCAAAAGAGAACAAAACCACCACAATCTGCCTCTTGTTCTCGGCATTCGCTGGCGGTAACACAACGTTCTTGTTTATTCTGTAGAGATTATAATCATTCGATATCAAGTTGTGAAAAGTTTAGTAAATTGGCAGTCTTGCAACGGTTTTCAAAAGTGAAGAAGCTAGGGCTTTGTTTGAATTGTTTGGGAAAGGGACATGGTGTCTCCCAATGCCCATCACCATTTAGATGCAAGATGTGTAAACAACCTCATCACAGTCTGTTACATCGACCTCAGCAAGGAGAAAGTGCTGCCAAGGGTGGAGAGCTATCAGCCTCGGCCACGGTTAACGCTGCATCGGAGAAGAGTACAGTAGGCAAAGCTCAAGTGATTTTAGCGACAGCGTTGATTCTTGTTATGGATTCTACTGGAGGGTTTCAGATAGGTAGGGCGTTGCTGGACTCAGGCTCTCAAGTTAACCTCATCCACGAAAAGTTTGCCAGGTCGCTCAATCTTCAAAAACAACGGAAGAATGTAGACATTCTAGGAGTAGGGGTAGTCGAGACGAAACTCAAATACCAAACACAAACCACTATTCGCTCGAGATATAACAATGTCGAATTGTCACTGGAATTTTTAATCGCTCCATCGATCACTGGATATCAGCCAGAAACAACGCTAAGTGTGATGAATTGGAATATGCCTAAGAACCTGGAGTTAGCAGATGAACACTTCTATCAACCATCACAGATTGATTTACTACTAGGTGCGGAGTCATTTTTCGAGCTGATCAAGGTGGGTCAGATTAAACTAGGGCAAGGGCTACCATCGTTGCAAAACACTTCGCTTGGTTGGATCGTTTCAGGCAGATGTAATTCCAACTCCAATAGGACTGAAAAATTCTGTCTTTTGAATGCAGAGGATGATACATTGGATCGGTATGTGGAAAGATTTTGGGAATTGGAAGAACTTCATGATCCAAGACCAAAATGGACAGAAGAACAAAAAGCGTGTGATGTTCATTTTATTCAAAACACGGAAATATTAGATAATGGCCGACTCATGGTGAAGTTACCATTCAAGAGAGATCCGAGCTGCCTAGGCGCCTCGTATGATATTGCGCTTCGACGATTTTTGGCACTTGAACGTAGGTTGTTAAGAGATGAGTTTTTGAAGCGTCAGTATGTTTCTTTTCTTGAAGAATATGAGAAACTGGGTCACATGTCGCTCGTCAAGGATCCAAATCTAAAAGAACCACATTACTATTTGCCGCATCATTGCGTTGTTAAGCCAAGTAGCTCATCCACAAAACTCAGGGTCGTTTTTAATGCTTCTTGCCGTACATCTTCACAAGTTTCATTAAATGACATACTAATGGTCGGCCCAACAGTCCAGCCGGAGCTGTTCATTATTCTCCTTCGGTTTCGCTTGCATAGGTTTGTGCTAACAGCTGACATTGTTAAAATGTATCGACAAGTCTTGGTCCATCCTGAACATCGCAAGTTTCAATATATCCTTTGGAGGAAAGATGAAACGTCCCCACTGCACACATACGAACTAAATACCATTACATATGGCACAGCTTCAGCTCCCTTTTTAGCTATTCGTAGCTTGAAGCATTTAGCAGAAATGTATAAAAAGTTATCGCCCCTAGGCTACGTAGCTCTCAATGAGGATTTTTACGTAGACGACTTTCTTACAGGAGATGATGATCTCGAAACATTAATTACAAAAGTAGAGGAAGTCACAACAATTTTGAATTCGGCTGGATTAGAATTATCTAAATGGAATAGCAACCATCCTAACATTGCCAAAGCAATACAGAGTACAAGCATCAATTTGAGTGAGTCAGGCCTTACCAGCACTTTGGGGATAGCATGGAACTCTGTAATCGACCAGTTTAGTTTTTCATATGAACCAAACCGAACGTACTCTAAAATTACTAAACGATCAATTCTTTCACTTTCGTCGTCGCTCTTCGATCCATTGGGTCTGCTAAGTCCTATAATTATAAAGGCAAAAATAATCCTTCAACGGTTGTGGATTGAAAAAATTGACTGGGATGCAACACTGCCGCAAAGCATCGAGACTGAATGGAAACAGTTCATGGCCGATTTGCATTCCATACAGAAACTGTCGATCCCTAGATTTGCCTTAATTGAAAGAAAAAGCCGGTACCAAATTCATGGGTTCGCTGATGCATCTATGCACGCATATGGTTGCTGCGTATATCTCAGGGCGATAGATTGCGTTGGATCTGTCCAACTTCGACTGCTGGTAGCCAAATCCCGAGTCGCACCTATAAATAGAAAGCAACTTCCTCGGTTGGAGCTGTGTGCAGCGCACCTGCTTTCGAAATTATGGGAAAAAATTCGGAACATTTTCAACGGTGGCCACTCGGAAGTTTACTTTTGGACAGATGCCGCAATTGTTCTCCATTGGATATCAACTCACTCCTCCAAACTGAATACATTTGTTGGCAATCGAGTGGCTGATATACAGGCAAAAACGCAGGGGGTTATATGGCGCCACGTTCCCACACGGGAAAATCCAGCCGACATCGTATCGAGGGGATGCTCTGTCCATGACTTGAAGGCATCGATCTGGTTCGACGGGCCACAATTTTTATTAGAAACGGAGAGCAATTGGCCATCCGGGATAGACATTCCACTCTCTATAGAGGAAACTTCGTTGGAAAAAAGAAAAACTGTTCTTGTTTGTGGAACACAGGAGTCAAATTCGTTGCTTGAAATCGTAGAGCGTTATAGTTCCTATACAAAAATTCTTCGAGTTTTCGCGTATGTCTTACGATTTTGTCATCGAATAAGGAAACAATCATCGTTCATCGACACCTTTTTAACGGTTACAGAATTAGATCAAGCACTTCTACACGTCATTCATCTTATACAGATGGAATCGTTTTTCGAGGAAATAAAGGCTGTACAAAATCATCGAACTCTCAAGGGATCAATTAAATGGTTAAACCCCTTCCTGGAGGATACTAATGGCATCACTCTATTGAGAGTAGGAGGTCGGCTGAAACATGCGGAGATTCCCGAAGAGTGCAAGCATCCTCTTCTGCTACCAAAGAATCATAACTTCACCAAAGCGTTGGTCCGACATTTGCACTTATCCAATTATCATGCTGGGCCTAAGGCTCTAGTGGCCCTGTTGAGGCAGCGTTTTTGGATTATAAATGCTCGGGAAGTTGCAAGAAAAACGGTGAAACAATGCATTCACTGTGTAAGATACCGTCCCAAATTGCTGGAACAAATGATGGGCAACTTACCCAAGGAGAGACTAACTCCATCTCGTCCGTTCCTGTGTTGTGGGGTTGACTTTTGCGGTCCCATCTTAACCTATCTTAAAATTAGAGGAAAGGTCCCTTATAAAAGTTACATTGCTGTGTTCGTTTGCTTCTCTTCAAAAGCTGTGCATTTGGAACCCGTCTCTGATTTGTCAGCTGAGGCCTTTATTGCAGCCTTAAAAAGGATGATCGGTCGTAGAGGTCTCCCAAGAGATCTACACTGCGATAACGCAACCAACTTTGTGGGATCACAGTCTAAATTAACCCAGTTACGCAATATGTTTTTCAAAAAATGTTCACAAGAAATCCTTAACCGTTTTTGTACTAATGCTGGCATAAATTTTCGTTTTATACCCCCTAGGGCTCCTCATTTTGGCGGAATTTGGGAGGCGGCTGTCAAGGTCGCAAAGGGTCACCTGCAACGAAGCTTAGGAGGAGCCAGGTTAACGTTCGAGGAGCTGTCCACTGCGCTTGTCGAGATCGAGGCCGTCATGAATTCACGACCGATTACCCCCATGTCCTCTGACCCAAACGACTTGGAAGCCCTTACGCCAGCCCATTTACTAATTGGATCATCATTGAAAACCATCATCGAACCAGCGGTTGAAGCATCTGACATAAGCTACATCGAGAGATGGAGACGAATTAATGCCGTGAAGACGCACTTTTGGAGAAGATGGTCAACGGAGTACATTCATGAGCTGCAGGGTAGAGGTAAATGGAGATCGCCTTGTATCAATATTAATGTTGGCGATTTGGTCCTCATTCACGAAGACAACATCCCACCCCAAAGATGGCTAATGGGTCGAGTATCTGCAACAATCAAAGGTCAAGATGGGCAAGTAAGAGTTGCAGATGTGAAGACAGCCAAGACAACTATCAGACGTCCCATTTGCAAGCTAGCAGCGCTACCAGTTTAGTTTCTTGAAAGACGATTCTTTCAAAGGAGGCGGAATGTTGGAGCATATTTGAATTTGAATGTTAACGTAATGAATTTTGAATTATATAACACTTATCAACGTAATGAATTTTGAATTATATAACACTTATCAACGTAACTATTCTACTACAATTGTACAATCGATATTATTTGAATCTCGCGCCAAATTGTTAAATCCTCCATCTTTTATTTATTGTAACCAATCATGGCCGCTTCCCGGTCAACTTACATATATATATGACCGCGACAATAAAATCACTCTTCTGTTTTTTTGTAACAAGCACCAAGTCTTTCTTTCATCGCAGTGTGGCAAAAAGTAATTTTCATTGTTCTCGTGGCTCTCGTACACGGACAACACCGACGTATTGGCCAGTGATGAAATATAAAACAGATTATTACGGATTACTTGGAGCTTTATTTAAATATACGACACATTTGTTTGCTAATTGACAAGGAAGAGTAACACAGGAAAAGTGTGTGAAAAATGACAGATGACCAAATGACGAGTATGGAAGTTGTAAGTGCTGCCATGTAGACAGTTGATGATGAAATTCCAACATCCCCGCTCAACTTCATAGTCGTCAAGTGTCTTCCTTTAACAAATAAAAGAAAAAATTGAACGCTTGCTACACAAAAAAAATCCAAAATAAAATATTAAATTTCAAGTAAAATGGAACTATAAATGACTGTTAATACATTGAATTCAAAGAAAAAATATGTAGCTGTGTATGTACTGTACATATGTCTACAAAAAAAAAAATAATGGTATGATCAAAGTATCATTCCCATATCCGCAAAATGCTTGTAATGCGCCTGCTTCGGCAATGCTTTCGTCAGTGCGTCTGCTATCATGTCTTTGGATCTGAGGAAACTGATGCTGATGGTGTTGTTGGCAATCGCTTCCCTTACGAAGTGATATCGTACATCTATGTGCTTAGTTCTCCCTTGGTTCGCCTGGTCATGAGCGATGTGCTTGGCACTCTGATTGTCGCAGTAGATGTTGAGAGACCCGTCATGTAATTTGAGCTCAACCATTATGTTTCGGAGATACGCCGCTTCTTTTGCCACGGAAGATAGGGTGATGTATTCCGCCTCTGTGCTGGACGTGGCAACGATCCGTTGTTTTCTGGATCCCCAGTGTACTGCTCCACCAGCATAAGTAAAAACAAAACCGGATTGGGACTTCCTGTCGTCAACGTCACCCGCCCAGCTTGAGTCCGAATAAGCCTGGAGCTGATTGTTTGCTTGTCTGTAAACAATCTTAGAAGATTTAGTGCCAATTAAGTACCTTATGACGTTAACTCCTGCTGTCCAGTGCTGACGTCTAGGTTCTTCAACATACTGTGAAAGAGCGTTGACGATGAATGAAATATCCGGCCGACTAAACGTTGAAATGTACAACAATCGTCCGATTAGTTGCCTGTAGGAAGTTTTGTCGACACTTTCACTTTCGCCCTTCATTGTTGGGTTCTTCTCTAGTTGCAGCTTTACTGGCACCGGAATGCGTGATGGTTTTGCTTCTTCTAACTGGTATAATCTTTGAAGATTGTTAATGTAGCCCGTTTGGTTGATGTTGATGTTTCCATTGTTTTGCGAGATTTCCAAACCAACGCAAAGCTTCGGTTCTCCCAGGTCGCGTATATCGAAATCTTTCGATAATCTGCGGCATACATCTAAGTACTTCTTAGGGTCATTGGTTGCAAGGAGGAGGTCGTCTACGTAAATAGTCATTATAGTGGTACTTTTTCCATCGATTTTGTAATATATGCATCTGTCATATGATGACTGCAAAAATTTAAGGTCCTTTAGGGTTCTGTCCAATCTTAAATTCCATTGTCTGCCAGACTGTTTAAGTCCGTAAATGGCTTTCTTCAATGTACATACTTTTTTGACATTGTCCTTCTGGAAACCTTCCGGCTGTTCCATGTATATTTGAGCGTCAAGTTCACCGTTGAGATATGCCGAAGATACGTCTAAGTGATGTAGTTTGAGACTGTGCTCTGCTGCAATAGCTAGCGTTAGTCGAATCGAATGGATATTGGCTACGGGGGCGTAGGTATCCGTATAGTCAAGTCCAGGGATTTGCTCATAGCCTTTCGCTACTAACCTTGCCTTCCGACGCTCTACTGAACCATCCTGCTTATATTTGGTTTTAAAAACCCATTTACATTTAATTACCTGTCTGTCAGTAGGTCTATCTACTAACTCCCAAGTCCCGTTTCGCATTAACGATTCGTATTCTTCCTGCATGGCACTATACCATTCATCTCTATTTTCCATTTTCTCGAGCTGCTTCAGATTTGTAGGGTCGGATTCTACGTTGTGAACTACTTCGCCACCAGTCACAGCATCTGTTAAATAGCCGTGTTAATGAATGAATTTAATTAATTTGTATTTTAAAGGTTGATTGGCATCACTCATGGCAGGCAACTTCGCTTGGGTAGATGTTCTCAAACTGATATGTCACGCTTGCGCCTGTCACTTGAATGTCATTTTGAATTTTAGTTTCACAGCGTGGAACAAGAGTCTTTCATCTCGCCAAAAACTTTGAGATCGTCAGCCACCAAGCGAGGTTGTCTGCCAGGAGTGCCAAATCAAGTAAGTGAAATAAGACACATGTATATAATTTGTTCGATGTCGAAATAATACGGTTCGTTACAGAAAATAAACCCTTTCGATAGAATCGTTTGTTTTATTTGGCGGGTGGCGCCGACGACAGCTTTATTTTTTGATTTGTTTCCCGCAGCCAGCGAGGGATACAGTTACCCAGTGAGGGAGACAGTCACTGCAGCCAACGCCAGCGAGGGATACAGTTACCGTAGCCAACGGTAAAACAACAAGCATCGGCCGAGCCCAAGCCGCAGCCAGCGGGAAAATCGAGTCGACATCAACCCCGTAGCCAACGGAGGAATTTCATCGTCGTTAGCCAGCAGACGGACTATTCGCGTAATGTTACACAAGCGAACGACGAGACAAACAGCAAAACATCACCAATCTGATTCCGACGAAAGCTCGGTAGAAGAGATGGAAACTACGAACACCGTAACAACAAAGGACGAGCTGATACAGTTGCGTGCGCAGCTAGAAGCCGTTACGAAAACAGCAGAAGAAGAAAAAACAAAACGCCAATATCTGGAACAATTACTGCAAGAACAACGGACATGCGAAACAGAGCGTACAGCCATTGCGTCAGGTTTCGATATTGCCTTTTCGTCCGCTGCTCCTGCTATTTCCACAGTTACGACCGCCGCCGTTGCAACGGCTGCGTCTGCCACAGCAACTGTTTCAGCCCCAGTTGTGCACGCCGCCACAGGATCTATTGCCTACAACCAGCCCATCGCACCCCATGCAGCCAACATGATGCCTCATACGTGTTACAACTCGCTAAGGCCAGATTCTTCGTCCTCGGTATTCCCATGCATTCCAATGCATACCACGCCATATGGTTCAATGACCTCCGCCACGGTTCCGACGTTTTTGCCGCAACTATATACTCCACAGAATTTCGATGGTCAACGTTACACCGCATCAGCCCCTTTGCAGCCTCAGCCAACTCAACAGTCTACACCATCGACAGTAAGTGGATCCCACCACAAGCTATATGATCTACCCGAGTTCCAAGGACGTCCGGAAGAATGGCCAATGTTTTCAACGGCCTTCGTCGAATCCACAAATATGTTTGGATACAGTAAGTTGGAAAATATGTTTCGACTACAGAAGGCCATAAAAGGAGAAGCAAGAAACGTGGTCGAGTCGTTACTCATTCATCCCAATAATGTGGAACAAGTTATGGCTAACTTGGAGTTTCGTTTCGGACGCCCAGAGTGCCTAATTCAAAGCCAGCTCATAAAGGTTAGGGAGATCTCGCAGATTCCGGAGAGCAAACAGGAGCTAATAGTACCATTCTCCACCAAGGTACAGAATTTGTGCGTGTTCCTGGAAGCGAGCGGACTGCATCAACACATGACAAATCCCAATTTAATGGACGAGTTAGTCGGGAAATTGCCAATGAGTAGGAGGTTGGAGTGGGCGCAGTGTAGCGTGTATCTGCAGCCCTTTCCAACGGTTAGGCACTTTAATGATTGGCTAAGCCGAGTTGCCCGCCTCGTTTGCATCGTTACAACAACATCGCAGCCACCGTTGTCGCAGACAGGAATTTCGGCCAGGACAAGATCGGGGAATGTATTGCATACAACTGAGAAGACGAGCGGTGAAAAGGCTAAGTGTCGGTACTGCGGAAAAGGACGGCATGCCCCATCGGAATGTAACAGCTATGTGGGATTAGATACTCCAACCAAATGGGAGTTCGTTAAGCGTAACCGGCTCTGCTTCGGATGCTTGAAATTCGGGCACAGTGTTCAAAATTGTCGTGCCAGAAGACCATGCTTAATTGACAACTGTCGAAAAATGCATCACGAATCTCTCCATGAAGTGGAACCCGCGAAGAAATCAACGCCGGCCAAAGAGCAGGATCAATCCTCAGGAGTGCAAAGGCCTATATTTAACTGCGCGGACGTCACGGAATCAAAGGTTCTTTTTCGAGTTCTGCCCGTTAGGGTGTATAATGGTGCCGTGATGGTGCGAACGTTCGCCTTGCTTGATGAAGGTTCCTCCGTTACAATTATGAGCAGGGACCTAGCCACGCGTCTCCATCTAAAGGGAAAGCCCAAGGACTTGAACCTACGTTGGCTCGAAGGGGAAACGCAACTCAAGAAGTCGTTTCTGGTGGACGTCGAGATAAGTGCCGATCTAAAAAAATGCAAGAAATTCAAGGTGCGCGGAGTTCAAACCGTGGAAGATTTGTGCCTGCCCACTCAAACGCTTGCCGCCTCAAAGCTCCGAGTGCACGACCGATCAGGGTTCCCAGTCGACTACAACAATGCGATGCCGGAACTGCTGATCGGACTAGACAACAGCCATCTTGGAGCGCCGATAAAAGTTATTGACTGTAAAGAAGACGCGCTTACTATTACGCTTACCAAGCTCGGTTGGGTTGCTTATGGTAGATCTTCAGAGGAACGCGACGATGAGGAGCGAGGGAAGGTCGTACTCTGTAGTAACCAGTCTTCAGACCGTATGCTACGATTGGACCGGCTTGTCGATGAATATCTTTCCATCGAAAACTTCGGAGTCAGCGCGCCAAAGGAAGAACTATTGTCCACCGGAGACCAAAGAGCGCTGCAGCTGCTGGCGAACACTACGGTAAAGGTAAACAATCGTTTCCAGACCGGTTTGCTCTGGAAAGAGGATGATCTTCAGCTGCCTGACAGTTACCAACTAGCCAAGAGGAGACTTTTAAGCTTAGAAGTTAAAATGCGAAAGGACCCCGAGTTTGCTGTGACGTACAAGGAAATTATCGCAAACTATTTGGAAAAAGGGTATGCCGTGAAGCTGACGCCATCAGAAGCGAGCGTACGTACCCCAAGGACTTGGTATCTACCTCATTTCGGCGTTAAGAACCCCAATAAGCCGGGGAAGGTCCGTCTCGTTTTCGACGCGGCAGCTGAAGTCGACGGAAAGTCCCTCAATTCCTTTCTGCTAAAAGGACCAGATGAATACACGCCACTGCTCACAGTCTTATACAACTTTCGCGTTCGGCCTGTTGCAATAACGGGCGACGTGAAGGAGATGTTCCATCGAGTGTTAATAAAGCCTGAAGATCAGCATTCTCAACGGTTTCTCTGGCGAGGAAAAGAAGACCGGCCTATCGATACATATATAATGAAGGTGATGACCTTCGGGGCAGCCAGCTCTCCTTGTTCGGCCAATTTTGTGAAGAACCTTAATGCCTCAAGGTTCTCCGAGGATCATCCCAGAGCCGTTGAAGCCATCGTAAGACATCATTATGTGGATGACTACGTCGACAGTTTCGATAGTGCACCGGAAGCCATTGAGGTCACAAGGGCTGTCGTCAAGATCCATCAAGACGCTGGCTTCGAGTTGCGAGGTTTCGTGTCCAACTCAAACGAAGTGATGGAAGCAATAGCCAGCTTATCAAATGATGGGGAGTCGAAAAAACGTGCCAAGACGGTCAATATGGAAATAGATGCCGTAAAGATGGGGGAGAAAGTGCTGGGCATGTGTTGGGATAGCGCCGAAGACATGTTTGTGTTCCGCCTAAACTTTCCTAGAATAAACCAAGCCATCATGCAAGGAGATAAACGTCCCACGAAAAGGGAGTTCCTCAGCCTGACGATGTCGATATTCGACCCGTTTGGAATGATATCGAACTTCGTCCTGCCGTTGAAGTTAATGCTAAAAACAGTCTGGAGCCTGGGTGTTGAATGGGATGAGCCAATTCCCGACGTCTGCCACACGCGGTGGAAAGAATGGAGAACGAGTATTCTGCCCACTCTGGCTCAACTGAGGATTCCCCGATGTCACAGCCGCCTCTTGACGCGAGCCAAACGAGTCGATCTGCATACGTTCGTTGATGCCAGCGAAGAAGCGTTCAGTGCCGTAACGTACTTTCGCGTCCAACACGATAACGAGGTCCACGTATCGTTTGTCTGCGGCAAAACGAGAGGAAGTCCGAAGAAAATACTGTCCATACCCCGTTTGGAGCTGTCAGCCGCGATTCTTGGAATAAGACTCTGCAACTCCGTCGCCGAATGCCACGGTCTGCGCCTTGCTGATAGAGTTTTTTGGAGCGACTCTAAGACCGTACTCCACTGGCTTCAGTCAGACCCTCGCCGCCATAAGCAATTTGTGGCTTACCGTATAGCCGAAATTCTGCAGAGTAGCCAAGCGGAACATTGGCGATGGGTCCCGTCTAAATTAAACCCGGCGGACGAGGCAACACGTGCTAGCTATTCGCCCCAATTTCAAACGAACAAATGGATAAACGGACCCTCCTTTCTTGGGCTCCCGGAAGAGAACTGGCCCCAACAACCCGGTGACATTACCAGCCACGTCCGTGCAGAAGAACTACGATCAAGGTACCTACTCAGCGCGCACCAACCCTGCGAGTTCGTCGTGGATGCAACAAGGTTCTCGAGCCTTCTAAAGTTAAAAAGAACGGTTGGTTGGATTATGCGTTTTGCCAACGCTTGCCGGCGTAAGTCAACGGAACGTGGGGAGCTATCTGCAGCCGAAGTGAGAGAAGCGGAAAACATAATATACCGCCAGACCCAGAGGGAGGTATACAGAAATGATATCGTAAGGCTGCGCCAAGGTTTATCCCTAGACAAGAGTAACCGACTCTTTGGAATGACGCCATACCTGGATGAATTCGAACTCCTTCGAGTTCTTGGGCGAATCGATGCAGCCACAACTGTGCCCTTTGAGACCAGACGTCCCCTCATTTTGCCAAGGAACCATATAGTAACTAAACTACTAATAGAAGAATATCACCGCCGCCTCCGACATCAAAATGACGATACCGTTGTCAACGAAATACGGCAACGATTTTGGGTTCCCCATCTCCGATCTGCCGTGAAACAATGCAAGAGCGTGTGTCAATTATGTCGGATCCGAAGAGCCAAGCCGCTACCGCCGTTGATGGGACAGCTACCAGAGGATCGACTTACACCATTCGTTAGGCCGTTCACGTACACCGGCCTCGACTATTTCGGCCCCGTTAATGTCACCGTACGCCGCCAACGGGAGAAACGCTGGATCGCTCTGTTTACATGTTTGACGGTGAGGGCCGTGCACCTGGAGATAGCGGCTGATCTGTCGACGGATGCTTGCATCCTTTGCATACGCAACTTCGTTAATCGACGGGGGATTCCACTGCGTATTAGAAGCGATAACGGGACGAACTTTGTCGGAGCTAGAAGGGAATTACTAACAAACAACATATTCGACAAGGAGGCAATCAAGGCTGAGCTCTCGTCGGCTGGAATTGAGTGGCTGTTTAATTGTCCGATGAACCCGCACGCTGGCGGATGCTGGGAACGTCTCGTTCAGTCCGTCAAACGCGCTTTATCTCAGGCGTTTAAAGAAACAGCGCCGAGAGTTGAACTTCTACAGAGCACGCTAATCGAAGCGGAGAACATCGTCAACAGCCGGCCGCTAACACATCTGCCGGTCGCGGTCGAGGATGAGGAGCCCCTCACGCCTAACCACTTCCTCCTGGGCGTTCCGAATTCGACGCAAACACCTGGTCCTGTCGAACAACGTGCGCTCTGTCTTCGGAAGCAGTGGAGGGTAAGCCAGCAGTTGAAGAACCGATTCTGGAGCCGATGGGTTCGCGAATACCTCCCGGTACTCACCAGAAGGTGTAAGTGGTTCAACCGGGTACCGCCGCTCGAAGTCGGGGGTCTGGTCCTAGTGTGCGATGTCTATGTACCAAGGAGTCAGTGGATACGAGGAAGGATCTCCAAGGTGTTCCCAGGTGTGGATGGGCAAGTCCGCTCTGCTGAAGTGAGGACGGCGACTGGAATACTTCGCCGGCCCGCGGTTAAGTTGGCTGTGTTGGATGTAGGTGAGGCTTCCAGCAGGGGCTAGGCGCCTCACGGGGGGTGGGGTGTTAATGAATGAATTTAATTAATTTGTATTTTAAAGGTTGATTGGCATCACTCATGGCAGGCAACTTCGCTTGGGTAGATGTTCTCAAACTGATATGTCACGCTTGCGCCTGTCACTTGAATGTCATTTTGAATTTTAGTTTCACAGCGTGGAACAAGAGTCTTTCATCTCGCCAAAAACTTTGAGATCGTCAGCCACCAAGCGAGGTTGTCTGCCAGGAGTGCCAAATCAAGTAAGTGAAATAAGACACATGTATATAATTTGTTCGATGTCGAAATAATACGGTTCGTTACAGAAAATAAACCCTTTCGATAGAATCGTTTGTTTTATTTGGCGGGTGGCGCCGACGACAAGCCGCATGCAGGTTCTTTTGTTTTCGGTTCTTCAGTTAAGGTCTCCTGTCCAGGTGAGCGTTGTTCCAGCTTATTTACCTCCTCTTCATTTTGGGTTTCTTCTTCAGTTTGTTGGTGTTTGCGATCCAGCGCTTCAGTATTGAAAGTGTATAGGTTTGGCTGGGATTCTTCGACCTTTCTTTTATTACTTGGTACATCTTCCACGAACTTCACATCCCTGCTTTTGATGACAAGTCGCGTTCCTGGTTTCCAAAGTCTGTAGGTTCCGTATTCGTTTTCGTATCCTACGATCTTATGCTCTGTACTCTTTGGGTCGAATTTTCCAATGTTGCTTCCCTTATCCAGAACATAGGCTCTTGTTCCAATGCACCTAAATTTTGACACATTCGGTTTTCTGCCGGTCCACAATTCTTCTGGTGTGGTTAGCCCATTCATCTTTGTTGGACACCGGTTGCGTATGAATGCAGCTGTGCAAATTAACTCCGCCCATAACATATCTGGCAAATTCGCCTCAAGCTTTAAACATCTTGCCATGTTCAGTAATGTTCTATTGGCTCTTTCGGCTATCCCGTTTTGCTGCGGGGTGTACGGTGCAGAAAAATCGTGAGTGATTCCATTGTGTTCAAGAAACTTTTCAAAGCTTCCGTTTGTGTACTCGGACCCGTTATCACTTTTTAACGACTTGATAAATTCACCCGTCTGTTTTTCTGCAAAGGCTTTGTAGGCTTTAAATTTTTCCAGCGCTTCACTTTTCTTTTGCATGAAATACACAGAAATGTGCCTAGAGAAGTCGTCTATGAACGTTATGAAGTACACTGATCTTCCTAACGATTCAGTACGCATTGGTCCACATACGTCCGAATGGATAATTTCAAGTTTTCTTGAGCTTCTCTTGGTGTCACACAGGGTAAACGGTTTGATGGCTTGTTTCGCACAGATACACGAGTCACAGATAGCACGTTCTTTTTCCAAGCTTTTAGGCAATCCAGTTACCATTTTGTTCAGATGCATTTGTTTAAGTGACGCCAAATTAAGATGTCCCATTCTCTTATGCCAAACTTCCAGGGAGTTTGAGTCGGGAGTCACCATGAATGCTCGATGTTCATTGGTGAGGAATAATCCGTGCTTCCTCTCAGCTGTTACTAAAAGTTTCCCACTTTTTTCATATAACTTAGCATGGCGACCTTCAAATACAACTTTAATGCCGCGTTCAGTTGCCTTACTGACGGAAATAAGGTTTTCCTTTAAATCTGGGATGAATAGCGTGTTGAATAGTCTGATATTTTCCTCGGCATGACTTGAACTTGGCAGTATGACTGCTGTTCCGATGCCAACTATACTAACCCGATTACCATTGGCCAAAGTCGCATACGTTTGGGTTTTGCAAGCCTCCAAGCTGTCAAACAATGAACGGTTTGAGCACATATGGGATGTGGCTCCCGAATCAACACACCAGGCCACGTCTTCGCTCTTAATTCTGAAGACAGATTGCTCTTGAACAGTAAATCCGTATTTGTAATCGTCTATGTCATCTGATTGCACGTTCCTTGCCTTTTCTTTGTTACTGAAGCAATCTTTTGCTTTGTGACCTTTTTTTCCACATTTGCGACAGTCGTATGGAAATGAATTATTTTTCTTGTAGTTAGAAAATTTGGGCTTGGACTTCCCTTTAGAATAGAATGCTGAGCTTGACGTTGGAGCCGACTCTTTCTTCCGGTCACTAACCTCCAGAAGCCGCGTGCATACAATGTCAAGGTCCGGATAGCTGCTTTGTGCATCGAACGCAGCCTGTACATCCTTATACTCGTCGGAAAGTCCATCGAGGAGTATAACTACCAACAAATCCTTGTCGAGTGTTGCCTCCAACTCCAGCAGCCTGCTCACCGTGGTTTTAAACTCTCGGATGTATTCGCCCATACTTTGATTTGACTCCATCTTGATATTAATAAGATGTCTAAATTCCTCAGCCTTTTGCCTTGGTCCCCTTCTGTCGTATGTGTCCGCTAAAAAAGTCTAGATGTCATGAGAAAAACATTTGTTTTTTACCAAAGAGATTATGTTTGGTTCCATCGCCAGTATTAGTTCTGCTCTTGCGTCCATGTCCTTATCGTCCCAATTTTGCTGCAAATTTCCTGCCTCCGCAGGTCTTGCGTGTGTTCCTTTAACGTAGCCAGTCAATCGGGCCTTGTGGAGAATTGCCTCCATTTGTGGTTTCCAGGATGCGAAATTTTCGCCATTGAATGGCTGGACACGGTTTACGATGTTCGGGTTCATTTTTAAAGGTTAGGGCATTCAAATTTAATTCGAATTTAGGAAGCGGATCGGAATAAGAAAAAACATATACTTTTAATTTAATACTTTCCGGTATTTTAACCAAGCTGGGCCCATAACCTGATGAAATATAAAACAGATTATTACGGATTACTTGGAGCTTTATTTAAATATACGACACATTTGTTTGCTAATTGACAAGGAAGAGTAACACAGGAAAAGTGTGTGAAAAATGACAGATGACCAAATGACGAGTATGGAAGTTGTAAGTGCTGCCATGTAGACAGTTGATGATGAAATTCCAACAGCCAGAACGTCACCATGGGCGGATATAACTTTGAAGTGGTCAAGGAATTCGTCTACCTTGGCTCACTGATGACCAGCGACAACAACACCAGCGCTGAGATAAATGGTGGAATGAAGAGATAGTCTCCCTTAGGAAAGAGAGCAGAAAGCTCTTTAACAACGCAGAATGTACCGGCTTGCAAGAGGATTGGGACCCCTACAAGGAGGCACTTAAGTCCTTCAAAGCAGCGACCAGGAAGACCAAAAGGAAATCTTTGAGGAACTACTGCTAGAATATCAAGGCAGTCTCCGAAACTTCTACAACCCAAGCCACCGTACAACCCAAGCCACCTAATGCGGAATGATGGTTCCTGGACGACCCCCAGAACGGAAGCCCTGGAACTTCTTCTGAACGCACACTTTCCGGGCAGTAGTGACTTGGCTATGACACCTCAAGTCATCCAGCCGACGACATCCTCCTTTGAGCGTGCTCCTAAGCTGGTCAATAACAACATTGTTCTATGGGCTCTGAAAAGCTTTGAACGCTACAAGTCTCCGGGACCGGTTGGGATCATACCAGCAGAGCTCCAGCAGGTAGCAGATCTCATTCTCCCCTTGCTTGTGGCAATATACAAGAGTTGCCTCTGCCTGTCCTATATCCCCAGCAAGCGGAAGGTAACCAAAGTCATTTTCATACCCAAGGCTGGCAAAAGCTCCCACACGTATGCAAATGACTTGAGGCCTATCAGTCTTACTTCTTTTCTATTAAAAACTCTAGAGAAGATTTTAGACGCACACTGGTCACTGGTTAGCAAAATAGAAAGGTCACTGGCACCTATCAGGCGTTTGCTTATGCCTCGGAAGCTTAGGACTTTTTGTTGGAGTCTTCCTCGAATAACGAATCCGCACCCGAATAGGCGCTGTTTGTTCTCCTTGTAGCAGTTCCCGTAGTAGATGTCGCAGTTTTTCATACGTTTTTTTCCTGGTCCATCCCATCGCATTTCTTGGAGTGCGGTTATATCTGCTTTATAGTAGTTGAGGGTTTGCTCCAATTGATCGCCTGCACCCGGTCTGTTAAGTGACATAACATTCCAGGTGCAGACTCTCGAGTCCGTTAGTCGTTTGCAGGGGTCGTAAGCTTTGTATCCGTCCGTATCCGAGGCTTGTTGTTGTTTCGGAACAAGTAGGTTTTTACGTGATAGGGATGTTACTCCCAACCTGGGGGGCCAGGTTCCTCTTTCCCCCGGAACAAGGTGTTGGGTCGCTGCACACATTGGTTCACTACCTGGCCGGTGCCAGGGTAGCTATCCAGGGGGGGCCACGCGGAGGCTGTGTGTCAACTTGGATTGAGCAGGGACAGAGATCGAAGCTGGCGTTTGCCATGTTAAACGCGATCAACTTCTTTGCTCTGTTTGCTCGCTCCCTTCCTCCCACCCCTCCTTCACCACTAATAGTAAAAAGAAAATTCCCCCAACAGTGCATAGAAAAATCTTCTTAGTCACTGTACTAGTTTAGTTGCTCCGAAAGTTCGAACCCCTAACGGTACTCAGCCTCATTCATTCTAAGTCAAAGAAAGAAAAAATGTCATTTTCCGCGTCGGTTACCAAAACATACCATCGCAACGCTGCAGTTAAGTGATCATGACCAATTCTGTTACATTTTCCAACGTAAGTACGATTAATCCGCGATCCACACCATCATCCGACCTCTCGTACGATACTCCTCCCCGAAAGAAGACAATGAAAGCGACTCGAATGTTTCCCGATGACTACAAACAGCTTCTGTTCAAGAAAATCTCACCGAAATCGCTGGGAGAAACATTTATAATAAATTCCAAAGGCCGGCAACGTAAATACCATCCGACCATTGCTTGTATGATCGAGGAGGCTATCCTCGAGAGAAGCACTCGGGCGAAGGGTCTATCACTGTTTGGTATAAAGAGATTCATGCGAGAGAAGTATGATGTAGACGTGAAGCGAACGGCGAAAAGAATTCGCGAATACATCAATCAGTCGGTGGAGAATGGTCGTCTTTTACGACGAACTGGACGTGGGGCAAATGGTTCATTTCGTCTAGCTAAAAACGTTCGTGTGCAGTTGAGAAAGAAGAACGCCCCAGAGCATTCGAATAGGATTAAGAGTAGTAAGGTCAAAATAAAGTCGCTTGTTGAAAACATACGCAAACGTAATGGTGATCCGGTGGTCGAAGCACCTAAAAAGCGTAAGACCATGCCGGCGGGAAGGAATATTTAGTCCAAGTACCCATTGTCTACCCATTGAAGTGGAAGCATCTTGGCTTCTTAAGTAGGAACACACTATGTGCCTGAGAGGGCTGTATACAGTGCTAATTACACTATTTTCATTCTCGTTTTCCAGATACGGTTTAAGAAGATCGAATTTGATGCGCGTCGAGGCGGGCAAACTGCGCCCCTGGAAGCTGGTCCTTTTGTCATGTTTTCTGTGTAAATCTCTAGATAGACAAGTGGGAAAGTTGTCACAATGAATTCGTTCTACCTTTATCCATCGCAATAAAGCACAAACGTTTTGTTTTCTATTTTAGTTGTACATATAAGGACGAAGTTTAATTTGCTACGGGGGCTACTAGCAGCCGTCAGAGACCAAAACGCAATAACCTTTCGGTCGTGCCTTAGCTACGTTTATTTCCTTTGCATTCGGAGCCTATCGAGCTATTGAGCATCGTCCTTATCGCATCCTGGCTTCTTCGTTTTCTTCTTATCCTTCTCAATTTCTATTTCTCCTTTCTCCCAATCGGCCATTGACTTTTCCTTTGCATTCTCCTTCGTTGCTAAGCGCATGTGTCCTGCAAGAAAGATCACACCCAATAACATCGATTCGCCCACTGATAACCACAACCCACACTTACCTTCATTGAATCGCCGGATGCCCTCTTGCATCTCGGTAATAATCTGCTTCGACGTGTACATGATTTCATTTTGAATCGCCTGGTTGAAGCTGACCGCATTGTAGGTAGATTCATACAGTGAATTCCGATCGTGATTGAGTGCTGCTTGTGGGAATTTAGCAATTGAGTACGCCAAATTGACTGATTGACCAAGTGCGGTGCCTGTGGCGACGATACGATTTGCAATGCCCATTTCGAAAGCTTCCTTGGCACTGACTTGACGGCCGGTAAGTATGAGATCCAGTGCTCGAGAAAATCCTATCATATATGGCAGACGAGCGGTACCGCCATCAATCAAAGGAACACCAAATCGACGATTGAAGAAACCTAGAATCGCCGATTCTTCCATGACTCGCAAGTCACACATCAACGCCAATTCGAGCCCGTTGGCTACGCAGAAGCCATTTACACTGCAAATTACTGGTTTCTGGATATGCCTTCGGGTTGGGCCCTAAAATGAATCGATAGTACATACGCGGTGACCATGGATTCGCCATCATCTTACCACAGAGCCGTCAGATGCCATGAGAATATCCGTACTGGCGGTGTCGCCTTTGAGGCCAATCTCTACGATATCATACCCAGAACAGAAGGAACCACCTATGCCGTACAGAACGGCTACGGGTGATGAAGTATCAGCTTCGAATGCCGAGAAAGCAGCACTCAATTGGTCCGCTGCTTCCGCATTGATTGCATTCCGTTGGTTTGGCCGGTTTATTCCGATCAATGTGATGTTGCCATCTTTCTCTACTAAGATCGAATCTTTCTTCGGTAGTTCTGAAAAGTTGTCTTGTTCCTTGCCTTAAACAGAAATTATGTAAAATTCGAAGGAAAGCACGATCAATTGGTTTTTTGTTGGTGCGGCTACCTTTAAGGGTGGCTGGTGTGGCGAATATGCTGCGATTACTCAGTTGCTGCAGGTCACATAGCTTCGAAAGTGTTCGCCCTATATTTCGTAACATATTTGAGCGTAGAAATTAGTAAATATGAATCAAATTGAATGCGGAATTAACCGCAGCAGCAATAAACCTCCCAGAAAATCCTTTGAATTTGCCGCACAAATGTCAAAACTGTCAACAGGCAAGTGACAATTGGTTCAAAAGTTCTCTTAAAAGTAAAGATATGGAATGGTAACCAGGTATTCTACAGGGTGATGCGAAATAATAAATGGATGCAGAAATCGTATTGTGTCATTTTATTTTTAGTATTTTTTAGTTTAGTTAGTGGCAAAGGACTAACAAAGGCCTCATAGAGGTAGCATCTATCCGACGGATGCTGGCCTGCTAAAAAGCGAGAAGAGCTACCGCAGTCGAACATCTTACGGCACTGTTAGGAAGTCCCAACCCCACCTCCTCGTGGTGCCATCTGGAGATTTCCTATGGAAATTGCAGACGAGGGAGGGCGAATGGCGAGCCTCCTGCGTCAAAAAAACAGGATTAGTCGGTTGGGCTAGGGTCTAGTAAGCCGTAACCGTAAAAAAAAAAACCACAAACTCCGAAACAACCACAATCCTCGGATATAACGGACCGAATTTATGTTGACGACCCTTGCAAAAAACGAAAAAAGGACAATGATCTTCGGCTTTGTACGTGGAATGTTAGGTCCCTAAACAGGCCACGTGCAGCCGAACAACTTGCGGACGCCCTAAAGCGGACATCACCGCCATCCAGGAAATGCGATGGAATGGACCGGGTATAAAGCGGATGAAAACCTGCGATATTTACTACGGCGACTGCTATAGGGAGAGAGGGCAACGATTGTTTGGAGGCGGATTTGTTGTTCGAGTTGGACTAAGGCAAAAAGTCCTAAGCTTTCGGCATGTTAGCAAATGCCACATAACAATCCGTATCAAGGCTATTTTTTTAACATTAGCCTGATCTGCGTCCACGCCCCCACGGAAGACAAGGATGACTCCGCCAAAGATGAGTTCTACGATCTCCTAGATAGAACGTATGCCCAATGTGCCAACTATGACACCAAAATTATACTAGGAGACTTCAATGCTAAGCTGGGTAAGGAAAACATCTTTGAACGAGTCATCGGCAAACATAGCCTACACGACACCACCTCCGATAACGGACACAGGCTGATTGATCTTGCTACGGGGCGAAATCTCCTTCTAGCCAGTACGCGCTTCCCGCACCTCGATATACACAAAGGCACCTGGCGGTCTTTTGAACAGTCGACTACCAACCAGATTGATCACATCGACACTCCTCTACTAATCTTGATGTTCGAACTTTCCGAGGGGCTAACATCGACTCGGACCACTATCTTGAAGTAGCCAAGAGGCGCTTACGGATATCACGAGCGCAACGGAGTAGAGTAAGAATACAAAGTTATGACGTCGGAAAGCTACTATCGCCAGAAGCCGCTCGTGCTTTTACCGATCGCGTCTCCCTTAAGCTCTCCAATACACCTCAATTCTCCACGCTATCAATAGAACAGCAGTGGAGCCTTTGCAAACAAGCCCTGAAAAGCTCTGCATCCGAAGTTTTGGGTTTCAAGGCTCCACCACTCTTGCGTGACTACTCACCTCGACGCGGTGCAAGGGCCTAGTAAGGGTCAATGACTCTCGGGGCAACCCCAGAGGTGACATGAAGCTAAGATGCGTAATGCGGATTTCTGCGCGGGAGTGGTATTCCCTTTCTCCGCTACTCGTGGGACTAATATGAACAAGAACAATGACAAAAGCAATAACAATAATAATGACAACAACAACGACGACAACAACAAAAAAGGAAACAAGAAACCGGCAGAATGTACAGAAACAAGTACAACTGCCGAGTCTCGGCGAGGTGCTGTGACAGGGCCTCCCACAAAGCCTGGTCCAGCCACCTCTGATAGTGGTATCGTGACAGTCGCTCTACAAGGAGCTAAGACACTGGCATATGTACAAAAGCCCGGTCCAACACCCTCAGGAAGCAGCAGAAATGCCGCTATCCGACAAGGTGCTACGACATCGGCCCTCGTACAAAAGCCTGGTCTACCACCTTCAAGGAGCAGTCACAATACGAAAGAAAGGCAAGGTGCCAGGACAGTGGCCGACAAACAGAAGCCTGGTCCAGCACCCTCAGGTGTTAACAAGGAGAGGAATGCTCCTTGCGACCCAACCCTGAGTGCCCCCAAAACAACCTACAAACAACGTCGCGCGGCTAGTAAGCTAGTGGAAAAATTGCGTGACATACCAAGAGATCAGCTCTCGGAAAGGAGAAAAAAGGCTATTGACTGGGCGGAATGCACAATCAAGAGCTTTGGTAACTCATCCGTTAAAGAGCAGGATGGCAAGCGCCAGAGGTCGGCTGAAGAACTTCCCTCCACCTCTAAGAAAGCGCGGTCTCAAAGCATCTCCCCTGGATCCCAAACACAACTCTCCTATCGCGACGTGCTGAAGGTCTTGACCACATTGGCTGTTGTCGATAGGGGCGATGTGGATGGGAATGTCCCTCCGGCTAAGTGGACTATGATTAGCAATGTGCTGCTCAAAAGCTACTTCCCGACACTCAAGGAACACCCTGGACCCTTCCCTATTACCCATCATGCAGGGTACTATCAAGGCAGAATCAAGCTGATCTCCTTCGAAGACCAAAGGTCTATGGACCTCTTTAAGCTGGCACTCAGCAGAGTCGGCGAGGTCTGGGAGGGAGCTCAACTTGAGGCTGTACCCTTGAACCAAATCCCGAATAGACCCAGGGCTAGAGCCATTATACCGGCCTATCCCGAGGACCCTAAGGAGATTTTGGCAATCCTGCAGAATTGCAATCCCCTAATCCCCACCAAGGATTGGAAAGTAGTCAAGCTAGAGGATGTTAAGGGACCTTCAAGATTGATTACCATCGTAATCAATCAGGATTCCCTGGCACCTTTAGCTCTGGTCAACAATATGATCTCTCTGGGCTTCGACTCTGCGAAGCTCAGAATATACAAAAAAGACGGGGAGGACTCAGCTAAGAGAGCCTCCTGTGCTGCATCAGCCGACTCCATGGTGCCGACGAACCCAGAGCAACTCCCTACCATGGAGCCGATGATCACTGAGGAGTCTCTCTTAACTGGAACCCCCTCCAATGTAGTGAACGAGATTACCGGGGAAGACAGTAATCTACTGTCCGACCTGGACCTTCCCGAGGTAGACCTTGGCGAGACTATGTCAGATTTCGAGCTGGAGTCTGACGAAGAGTCTGCCAACGTCACAGCGGTGGAGGTTAAAGACTGCGGCCATCATGCTGCGGATTCTTCAAATCAATCTCCATTATTCTTTCGCGGCCTCGGCCGCCCTAATGCTCCGCCTCACCAAAAGCGGAGAGACGTCGTTCTGATCCAGGAACCATGGATAGTAAATAACATGGTACGTGGACTCGGAACATCCGAATATAAGCTCACCTACGTACGCGATGCAGGAAAGCCAAGAGCTTGTATCCTAACCAAATCACACATAAAAACCCTTCTACTCCCATCCTACAGCGGCCAGGATATCACGGCTATTAGTGTCGAGGGCAGTTCCCTCAAGATCTGGATTGCCTCGGCCTATTTAGCCCATGACCACCCAAGTCCTCCCTCTCCGGCCAACTTGGTTATCCTGGTCAAGGATGCGGAGCAAACAAATGCCGGACTGATCATAAGATGTGATGCGAATGCACACCATACGATTTGGGGAAGCAGCAACATAAACGAGCGAGGTGAGCCTTTGTATAACTATGTATGTATGTAACCTCACCGTTTGCAACAACGGCTGTGAACCAACTTTTATTACCAAAAACAGACAGGAAGTCCTGGATGTAACTTTTGCATCGCAGGACATTGTCGACAGAGTCAGTCAGTCGACAGAGAGTCAAAGATTGGAAAGTCCTAAAAGAACACTCCCTCTCTGACCATCGTTACATTCAATTCAGCATAGTCAACCACGTCAGTGCCCGAGTTCCTTCAGGAACTACAGGAAAACTGACTGGCAAGAATATGGAACCTATGTTGAACCCCACCTAGGGGCAACACACCCCACCTATCCGCTAAACTCAGCGGAATTAGACAGCTTAGTAAATGAGCTGACGGAAACCCTCAATAGAGCACTGTCTCAATCTTGTGCAGTTAGCACCCCCAGAGGCAAACCCAAACCCCCCTGGTAGAACAAAGAGATAGTCTCCCTAAGGAAAGAGAGCAGAAAGCTCTTCAACAAAGCTAAATATACCCGCTTGCAAGAGGATTGGGACCTCTACAAGGAGGCACTAAAGTCTTTCAAAGCAGCGACCAGGAAGACAAAGAGACAATCCTGGAGGGACTACTGCGATAATATAAGGACGGTTTCCGAGGCCTCAAGAATAAGGAAGATTCTGGCCTCGGTTCCGTATAATACAAGCCACCTGATGCGTAGTGACGGCTCCTGGACAACCTCCAGAGAGGAAGCCCTGGAACTTCTCCTAGGCGCACACTTCCCAGGCAGTAGTGACTCGGATATGACACCTCCTCGGGTCAATCAGCCAACGACACCCTCCCTCGAGCGTGCTCCTGACCTGGTCAACTACAACAACGTCCTTTGGGCCATAAAGAGCTTTGAACCCTACAAGTCTCCGGGACCGGATGGGATCATATCAGCTGAGCTCCAGCAGGTAGCAGATATCATCCTCCCCTGGCTTGTGGTTATATACAATAGTTGCCTATCCCTTTCCTACATCCCCAGCAAGTGGAAGGTAGCCAAAGTCATTTTCATACCCAAGGCAGGCAAAAGCTCCCACACGTATGTAAATGACCTAAGGCCTATTAGTCTCACTTCTTTTCTATTAAAAACTCTTGAGACGCTGGCGCCGTCTCAACCAGAATGGTCAGCAAATATAGTAATACACCACATGGTGGATTACTCTCCCCTCTCCTCTGGAACATGGTGGTCAACAAACTACTGCTGTTGCTGGAGCAGGAAGCGTACGCTGTGATCGCCTATGTGGATGACATTGCTATTGCCGTCACAGGAAAATTTCCCAGCACTCTATGCGACCTTATGCAGAGTGCACTACATACAGTAGAAACCTGGACACGGTACTGTGGACTTGGGGTGAACCCAAAGAAGACCGATCTAGTACTGTTCACTAACAAATATAAAATTTCGCCCCTCAACCCACCGAGGCTGGGTGGAACTCAACTAACAATCAAAGAACAGGCTAAATATCTAGGCCTAGTCCTTGACAGGAGGCTGAATTGGAAACCCAACGTTCTTGATCGGGTCAAGAAAGCAACTGTTGCCCTCTACAGCTGTAAGAAAGTAGTGGGCAGGAGGTGGGGTCTCCAACCAAGCATTATGTACTGGCTTTACACAGCAGTCATAAGGCATATCCTCCTGTATGGCGTCGTAGTCTGGTTGACTGCTCTGGACAAAGCAGTCCATCGAAACCTTCTGGGGAAGGTACAAGGATCGGCCAGCTTATATATAAGCGGAGCGATCAGATCAACCCCCACGGAGGCCTTAAATGTTCTACTACATCTTCCACCATTGAACCTTTTCAGCAGGCAAGTTGCTGCATGCAAGGATGAGGATGAGGGGCATAAGAAAATGGCCAGGTCATTGCCAGACGGGGGCTACCCTACAATGACTTCTGTCGCGGCTGCATGGACGAGGAGGAGGAGGAATCAATACACCACCTCCTCTGCTCATGTCCCTCTTTTGCAAATCGCAGGAGGATTTACCTCAGCGCGCCCTTCTTCGACAATCTGAGTGAGCTAACAAACCAAAAAAATAGCTCAACTCCACCGCTTTATTAGAAGCACCGGTTGGTTCCCAGATAGCGGATCAGGGTAACCTGATCCAGGTGATATCACAATGGGCCGGCTTCGGCCTAAGTGTGGCTTACGCCTACCACGTCAACCTAACCTAACCTAACCTATTCTGTTCATAAAGCTCACGGGCAACTCTCGCCCGTCGATGCAATGTGGCCATGTATGCATTCTGTTTCTCTACATCGTCCTGTTTCCACTCATCATCAAACCAGGGGTTTCTCGACGGTGGTGGCTCGTAACCGAGTACATCTGAGGCGGCCTCGCTAATGGCGTTCTGACAACGACTCCATTGCTGTTCTATGGTTTCTGCAGATTGCATCGGGACTTGAGAGAGCTTGAGGGAGACTTGATCGGCGAAGGTCCTGGCGGTCTCCTGCGATTGCAGCTTTCCGACGTTAAATGTTGGTGTTCTTACTCGACTCCGTTGATTCCGAGAAATTCGCATCCGTACCTTGGCTGCAATGATCCGAATTGATGTTGGCTCCTCGAAAGGTTCGGACATCTAGGATGCTGGAGGAGTGTCTGCCGTGGATCGCAATATGATTAATTTACTGGCGGTAGCCTTCCTAAAAACTGGCAATTTTCCACTCCCGGCTACGTGCCTTGCGTTCTCTGGGTCGTTTTCCTTGCTGCAGTTCTTTGCTATGTGGCCTTCCGTTCCACATTCCTGCAGCGTTTTCAGCAATCTTCTGTTCCTTCACATCTGGTAGCGTTTTCAGCTGGTAGGGTTTTTTGTCGAATTCAGCAGTTTACTCATCTTATCTTTTGTCTTCCCGCTTGGAGCATTTTTTTGGTTGCCTCCACTGGGAGGCACTTTGGGTGCATCCGTACGTCTGGCGTGGGATATGACGTCGATAAGCGATATCCCGTCGAATCCGAATTACACTCTAATTGTGTCGCAGACTTCTTCCTTTGAGGTTACCTCGTCTATGTATGTACGTCTTTGCATTTGATGGTGA
The DNA here is from genome assembly GCA_951905685.1 of Eumerus sabulonum. NCBI lineage: Eukaryota > Metazoa > Arthropoda > Insecta > Diptera > Syrphidae > Eumerus > Eumerus sabulonum. The sequence continues at coordinate 239,343,147 of OX645060.1, forward strand.
TACGGTGCATGAGCCTTTTGGCCAAGGGATTCGCTTATCGCAGTTTTCAACTCCGCTTTGCCCTCGAAGTCGTTGAGCTGTATTAGCAGTTCTCCTTTGAGTGTCCTCAGGTAGTAGTGCTGTAGCAAATCGTATGTATTCGTTACTGAGTAACGGGTACTCTAATTTGTACCAAGTAACGAAACGTTACTCCCAAATAAATGTCGTTACTAGCACGATTTCGTTACTTCTGTATTTGAGTATAACGAATAGTGCTGTAGCAAATCGTATAATCGTATGTATCCGTTACTGAGTAACGAAGTATCATTATCGATACGCTAACCATTCATGTACTTTGGGTATTTTGGGTATAATGGTATCTGGTATATCGTCGTCGATCGGTACGTATCATTCAAACTGCCTCACCTGACTTATTCTGACTTATACTGTTTGATGTGGGTATCTGTTTTGAGTACTGATAGCAATACAGTGTGTTTTGTGTCAAATGGTGTGTAGTATCGTCTCGTCATCGCTACCGGACTTGTTCTTCATTGTACTGTTTTTTGTGCATCTAGAAAGTAACGAGTAACGACATTTTAGTAACGAGTATTCAAAACAAAAGTAACGTATACATACGGGTATTCAATTTGAAGTTACTTTTACAGCTCTATCAGGTAGTACGGATGTCTCCTGTTTAGTCACATTTTACCGATGAATTGCTACCTATTTTATGCCGTACATAAGAATTGAAGAATGAGCTGTTCAGGAACTATGGCCTGTGTGGTCTTGGTGGCATACGTGATGCTATGACTTTTTACGATGAGCGCTTCAAAAGGCCCAGGGTCCGCCTCATCATATTGAACTCACTATCGCCAACCAAACTTGAACAATTCTGTGGGCAAGACTTTGTGGCTGCCATAGTAAGCTACGAAGCGCACGGAGAAATGGAACACTTCGTCGCTGTGTCTGCTTAGCTCCCCTACGACTCGGTACTACCCTCACCACTGAAGGTAGTTTCTGACCCCGTAGAGTACTGTGAAGTCGGAAAAGTTGGTCTTATCTTATGCTGCGATGCTAATACTCAAAACACTGCGTGGGGCAGCAGCAAATTATATCTAAGAGGGGAACGTCTTTTAGACTTCACTCTTTCGTCTAATCTTATCATCAACAATGTTGGCTCTCAACCAAAGTTTGTCACAACGAGACGTGCAGGTGATTCATCTAACTCTATCTAACAGACATGTGAAGGCCAACACTAATTGGAGAGTCTTACCAGATGTTACGCTGTCAGATCATAGATACATATATCGAATCCCAATTGAGTTGTGGGATTTCCCCTTCACAACCCAAGCGGAATCCGAGGAAGACGGACTGGGTACGGTTCAGAAAGGAGCTTGAGAAACTTGAACCAAGCAATTGGCAGAGGATGCTGTTCACAACCTGAGTAGCGCCATCCCCAACTGTATTGAACTCGCTTATGCTGTCAGCAAACCTCCCAGCCGGAAATTGGTTCCCTGGGGGAATGTCGAGCCCCAAAGTCTTCGCAGGAAAGCCAGAAGTCCCCTGAATAAATCGCTTAAAACCTAGCGTAGCTGGTATATTGCGTCGCGCGTGGCAATGGCTGAGCTTATTGAATTCGCTGTGGCATCTTTTGATGGTTTTAATTCGCCAGGAACCGAGATAATATATCCTGCTATGTTGCAAAAAGGTATAAGGCAGCTGCTTCCTACTTTGGAAAGAATTTTCACTTCTAGTCTGGCACTTGCCTACCTACCTATTCCTTGGCGCACGGTGGAAGTAGTCTTTATTCCTAGTCTAGCCTAGCCTTTAGTCCTAGACCATCCTAGGATTATCCTAACATCCTAACATCCTTCTTGCTGAAAAGCATACCTAGAATACTAGAGCTGCACGTGCGCTCTGCGTCTGCGTCCTGAAAGACTGCGCTTCAAAACCTAGTTGGGAGAATTGAATGTGCAAAAATGGAACTTAGCACCGGCAAAGGTCCTCTGGATTTACACGGCAATGCGTCGGTTATCTGATGGAACAGGCTAAGCCACAAACACGTCGTAGACTCTTTCACCAAATTCCAAAGAACGGGTTGTCTCAGCTGTACGGGGGTTTTCCCCAAACACGCCCAACACGCCGGGAGCTGCTCTAGATGCTATGATGAACCTTCCAGCTCTTGATATATTTATCAGAGGGTGTGCTCTGAAAGCCATGTCTCGTCTCAAGAGAAATGGTTTTTGGTACAACACGCATTGAAATGACAGTGCTCTTGCGAGGGAAATATCCTATGACCCGTGTCACATGGATATGCCCTCTGACCCCATGATACCTGTCATCCTATTGCGCAATAACTTCCCAATCGAATTTCCATGGCGTCAGAATTGGCTCTGGCCACATGCTGAGCCTAGAAAGGAGTGTCTTCACGTTTTCACAGATGACTCCAAGCCTGGGCTGAGATCCGGCGCTAGGGTTTTGTTTGAATGCTAAAAGTCGGACTGCACTTTTCGTTAGGAACAAATGCGAAACTATGTTGTGAAGCATAGGTGGAAGGGAAAAGCATATGCGTCTGCAGTGACAGCCAAGCTGCACTGAAAGATGTGCTCAACCCTTTAAGCAGCTCCAAGTTAGTGCATGAACTTAAGGCCTTTCTGAACAAAGTCGAAAGACTAATCACACTAGGACTGGCCTCGGGCCCAGGTCATTCTGGGATCCCAGGAAATGACTTGAACCTGGGATCCCAGGCTCTGATGAACTCGGTAGGATGGGCTTAAAGAAGAGCTTCCCATACAATAGTAGATGGAGGGAATATCCAGGATGCAGGATGACTAAGCGCGTACGCCCTGATGTCTGCAAGAATTCCGCAGTGTTCTTCTTATTCTTGAGAAGAATTGACTGCAGAAGACTTACGGGCGCATTTTGGCTATTACACTTTGGCCAAGCATCTCTGCGCACTTGGCATCAGTGAGACTCCTACTTGTGCTGCATGTTGCGGGAAGAATGACTCAGCAGAGCATTTTCTCTCCGACTGTCCCGCCTTTGCTCGCGTACAGTGGTGCACCGTTCCGGAGACAACGGGGAAAATCCAGTAAAAGTAGGTGTCTGTCTGGCAGTACAATGTCACTACCTTAAACCCGCATTGCTTCGCATTCACGTAGCTTTGTCTAGTGGCCTTATGTTTAGCCAGCCATTTCGCAAGGTGGGGGATTGATGATCATTCGCGCAATGAGTAATCTGACGGATACCAGAGTCCGATATGCGATATGAACCACTTTTTTTGGATGAAGCTCTTTACGGGCAAAAGGACGAAAGGAATTCTTGTCAAAACGTTTGTTGAAGCGTGCTGTCCTCCCAAATATCAAACAACTCGATATATGTGAGTCAATTCTACCCCCCTACCTAGATACGTAAGATTCCACTTTGATTGTTTGCTCAATACGCGAGTATCTCGTACGTGAAACGACTGGGCAATGACAACGATGAGTTAACCAGCTCTGTTTAGTTAATGACCAAGTGACGACACGAAGGCCCGCCAAACAAGAGGATAACATCTTGTTAAGGTGACGGATTAGTCAGATGACATGCTGCTACTGTTGTGTCAGTCCAATGCAGTGAGTAAGGCAGATGGGCTCGATTATTCAAAGCATTAGTCATGAGGTGAGTCGATGAAATTGTAGCGCAAAAAGGCATAAGTACACCAAGGTGGACGGAATGTTGCGAGATGCGTGAACTTATAATTGTCGAAGTGACGAATTTCACTTTAGTCAGCTTCAGCTGGTGACCTTTAATTGAATCTGAGGTGATTAAGAGGTTCGTGATAGGCCAGTGACCGATCGTTCTATAATGGACTTGTAATGATTTATCATTTTTGCGACTGTTGTAATGTATCTATGTATATGATATAGAAGAGATAAGACGGATAGCGTCATGGGAGCTGCAGGTGTTTATTCCAAGTGGTGAAATTCTCAACGAGTGCCTGATACATGGTCGGTTAAGTATGCGGATGAGTGTGTACATTGATGTTATCAGTTGATAAGGTGGGATTTGGTTTTACGCCACGGCATCGCCCTTAATTTGACTTTTTCCCAGGGCGGAGAAGAGAGCTTTGGACGCGTGATGATGTAGCACTCGGCAAGATGTTATTTTCAAATGTTATGTCCAAATTAAGACTCCCATACTGAGTTCAGAGTTTTGAAATCAAGTTCAACCCCCTTCCTTGGCGTTAGTAGACACAAAACATCCCAATGTACTACTACAAAGGTAGGTAGGTTCGTAGCCTTCCCAGAATAGAGAAGAACACACGTAGGCCAGAGAGACCCGTTGTGCAACTACGAGGGGGGTTTATCCCCCTATTCATGGAACCACTTAATGCTTCTTAAGTTAAGAAAGTCAGATATCCCTACTTGCTGAACATCTTTCAGGTCGTTAAGGAAGTAAGATCCTAGGTATCGTTTCCTGATTGTGCAGAATGCCGGACAGGTGCAGAGAAGGTGGTGATTGGATTCGACCTCCTCTTCATCTAGGCAGCTTCTGCAGAAATCATTCGGAACTATTCCTAGTTTTTGCGCGTGACTGCCAATAAGATGTCAGTTCTTACTAGGGAGATTATACTCCTAATCCGTTGACTGTCGAGCCGGGGCCAGATTTGCCTAGTGATGAGGCAGGTGTGTCCCTGGGTCCACCTCAGGTTCGTCTCAGCCCTGGCGAAATTTGCGAGATTATGTTCAATGGTTGCAAAGGGTGTTCCCTCACATGCCACGATTGATTGTTGCGTCGTTCCTTGTCTGGCGAGTGTGTCGGCTCTCTCGTTTCCTGGGATGTCGCTCTGTCCTGGTACTCAGAGAAGTTCTAAGAGATTAGCGACAGTCGAGACTAGTTTTGGAGGTGTACACATAGAACTCCAGCGACTTTAAGGCTGCTTGACTATACGTGAGAATGCGGATATCCGTAGTGGATATCACGTTCCACTTCAGCCAAGGCATTGCCAACAGCTCCGCCTGTAAGACGCTGCAATGATCTGGAAATGTTAGAGCTTTGTTTAGCTTTAGTTGTTTGCAGAATATTCCACTCCCCACCTCGTCTTTGGTTTTTGACCCGTCAGTGTAAAACTCCACGCAGTTCCTACGGGGTTGCGTGTGGCGTTTCCAGTTTTGTCTGTCCGGGTAGATTGTGGTAAAGTTCTTCTCCAAGACTCTGGGGGGTTCTATGTGGTCCAAGTTTTCTGCCATAGTTATCCCGTTGTTCAGGATGGAGGACAACTTTTAGTCTTATGGCCGTGTGTGGGGCAATTTGCTTGCCGAAAATATCGAGTTGTGTAAGGTGGAGTATCATGTTGAGCGCAGCCGTTGGGGTGGAACTAAGGTCCCCTGTGATGCACATACATACATGGTAGCCTTTGTACCTTCTCGAGTTGTTTGTGGTATGTTGTCTTGTCCATTGCAGTCCACCAGACTATCACTTCATACATTAGTATGCGTCTAACGACCGTAATGAAGAGCCGAAAGGTGATCTTGGGGTTAAATCTCCATTTTTCCCTAGGGCTTGCCTGCATGTGTAGAGAGCTATAGTTGCTTCTTTTGCTCTCTCGGTTGTGTTGTTCTTCCAGGTTAATTTCCTGTCTAGTGCAATGCCAAGGTATTTGGAATAGGTTAACCTGGTGCCAAGCAAAGTCCCGGGGCAGTATTCCGGAATTTTATGCTCTCTGGTGAACAGCACTAGCTACGCTTTCTGGGGATTTACTCCAAGCCCATTATGTTGTGCCCAATTGCACAGTATGAAGAATGCCCTACACATACGATTATTCAGTGTGGAAAGGTACTTGTCCGAGATGGCAATAGCAACGTCGACTGCGTAGGCAATAACGTCGAGGCCTTCTTTCTTCAGTTTGACCAGTTGTTCATTTGCAACTACATTCCAGTGAAGAGGGGAGAGGACCCCCCTTGAGGGGACCTCTGATAGCTGATTTGAATATTACTTAGGCTTCTAAAGTGTATTCTTTAAGACGAATTTATCTCTCAGTTATTCTCACCAGTGTATGTAAGGCTGTTTCGACAGATCTACCCTTGCAGTAGGCGTGGTGTATATATAAGTCTATCAGCATTCCAAAGGTATTTTAATACAAAGGATGATAGACAGATAGACCTTAGGTCCCTGAGGGAACTATGGGAGCTTCTGCCGGCCCTGCGCACTTCCACTTTTCTGGAATGTGTCTCCAAGCTTACTTACTTACTTAGGTGGCGCTACAGTCCGTAGTGAACCTGGGCCTCAATCAACAGGCGTCTCCAGCTGGCACGGTCTTTGGCCACCTGCTTCCAGCGCCACACGCCCAGTTGGTTAAGGTCCCCTTCCACCTGCGTGCGCCACCGTAGATGCGGCCGACCTCTGCCGCGCCTTCCTTTCAGGGTAGATTCGAAGACTCGTCGGGCCGGAGCTGTATTTTCCATGCACTCTACATGGCCTAGCCATCTTAGACACTGTATCCGTAGACGTCGTACCAGGCCGATGTCGCTGTACAACCCGTACAGTTCTTCGTTAAATCTTCTCTTCCATACACCGTTTGAAAAAACGGGACCAGTACACGCTGTCATATGCAGCCTTGAAATCGACGAAGATCTTCTCCAAGATCTACCGTAGCTCGAATATTTGGTCTATTGTGGATTTACCTGGCTTGAAACCACATTGATAAAAGCCGATCAGGTTATCCACAAATTGTTTCAGGCGTTCACACAACACGGCCGAGAAGATCTTATATGCGATGCTAAGGAGACTTATTCCCCTGTAATTGGCGCAGTTATAGGGGTCTCCCTTCTTGTGGACCGGGCAAACGATGGTGAGATTCCATTCGTCGGGCATGCTTTTCTCCGACCATACCTTGCAAATGAGAGGGTGCATGCACCTTACCAGCTCATCTCCAGCCGCCTTAAAAAGCTCAGCAGACAGGCCGTCTGCGCCCGTGGCTTTATTAGACTTAAGTCTTGATATCGCTATTTTGACTTCGTCTGGGTCGGATGGACGGAATTCTCTTACATCTTCGTCCATTGCGAACGGATCGTTCTGCCTGACAGCGGTATCTTGTCTGTCATCGCGGCTACAAAGTCTGCAGAAGTGGTCTTTCCAAATCCTCAGCATCTACTGTGACTCTACTACCAGTGAGTGAAAATGGAAAATGGAGACATTTTCATCCCTGCATGCCGCCGCTCTGGCTTTGTAGCCATGGCATATTCGTTTTACCTTATTGTAAAACTTCCGGAGGTTATTCCTGCGGAAGCATCTCTCCATCTCCTCGATCTCACGCTTTCCGTGCTCTCTCTTCTTTCTTCTGAAAAGCGTGTGTTCCTCTCTTCTGCTCATAGATTTCGCGAGCAGCTCTCGTCCGTCGTCGCAGCGTGGCTTTATATGCCTCTTGTTTTGCTGCATGGGCTTGTTCGCATTATTCATCGAACCAGGGGTTTCTAGGTGGTGGCGGTTTGAAACCCAGCATCTCTGAGGCAGCGTCTCTGGCGGCGCTCTGGCAATGCGCCCATACCTGCTCTATTGCTTGTGCTGCTGTGGGTGGATTTTGAGAGAGCATGAAGGAGACACGATCGGCAAAGATTCTGGCAGTCTCTTGCGATTGTAGCTTTCTGACGTCAAACTTAGTTGTCCCACTCGACTGCTAAGCATTCTTGATATCCTCATTCGTACCTTGGCTACAACAAGGTAGTGGTCCGAGTCGATGTTGCCCCCTCGGAAGGTTCGTACGTCGAGAAGACTGGAGGAGTGTCTGGCGTCGATCGCAATGTGATCAATCTTGTTGGTGGTCGATTGATCAAAAGCCCGCCAGGTACCCTTGTGGATGTTGAGATGGGGGAATCGTGCGCTTGCTACAAGGAGGTTACGCCCCGTTAGGAAATAGATTAGCCTTAGTCCGTTGTCGGAAGTGGTGTTATGGAGGCTATGCTTTCCTATGATCGACTCAAATATATCCTCCTTGCCCAGTTTTGCATTAAAATCTCCTAGAACTATTTTCGTGTCGTAGCTGGGACATTGGGCATATGCTCTGTCTAGGAGATCGTAGAATTCTTCTTTGAGTCGATCGTCCTTTTCTTCCGTTGGGGCGTGAGCGCATATTAAGCTAATATTTCCAAATTTAGCTTTGATGCGGATTGTTATGAGAAGTCGGAGTCCGAGTCGGAGTCGGAGTCTTTCTCGAATAACGAATCCGCACCCGAATAGGCGCTGTTTGTTCTCCTTGTAGCAGTTCCCGTAGTATATGTCGCAGTTTTACATCCGTCTTTTGCTTGGTCCATCCCATCGTACTTTTTGGAGTGCGGTTATATCTTCTTTATATCAGTTGAGGGTTTGCTCCAATTGATCGCCTGCACCCGGTCTGGTAAGGGACCTCACATTCCAGGTGCAGACTCTCAAGTCCGTTAGTCGTTTGCGGGGGTCGTCAGCTCCGTTTCCGAGACTTGTGGTTGCTTCTGAACAAGTGGGTTTTTATGTGATAGGGATGTTACCCCTAAGCACGACCCCCAACCTGGAGAGACAGGTTCCTCTTGCCCCAGGAACAAGGGGTTGGGTCGCTGCACACATTAGTTCACTACCTGGCGGGTGCCAGAGTAGCTATCCAGCGGGTGCCACGCGGAGGCTGTGTGTCAACTTGGATTGAGCAGAGACAGAGATCAAAGCTGGCGTTTGCCATGTTAAACGCGATCAACTTCTTTGCTCTGTTTGCTCGCTCCCTCCCCCCTATAAGGATAACTGATTTTCTTAATTTCGTTAGAAGTGCGAAATGGTTCGTCCCCCATGTAGCAATACAAAGGGCCTATCTGGCCTAGGTGTGTATTCTTCATCTTGGAGGTTACGTACCTACCTAGTTACCCCTTGTCCAACAGCGTAGGATTTATGACTGTCTTCATTTCAACCTGTGAGGTATGACCCTCGACAGCTCGACCCTATCCGAGGGACTGTTTTTAGGCGACTAAACCTTTTACCGCACCTACCTATACATAGCGTCACCCCATTACTTAAAGTTCTTTCGGGTCGGAATCAACCACAACAAATCAATGTTAGAACCATTGAAGATGAGCAAGTTGCAGGTGCGCTTCATGACTCAGATTCGGTTGTTGGAATAACAAAGTCTATTTATTCACTCACCTCATGCCCCGTCATAAAGAGGTCAAATACTGAGACAGTTTTTCCGCGAAAAGTGGTCGTCAATTGTGGTTAACATCTCTTATGAATAATGAATCAATAGTGGATGAGGTTTCATTGACTGAAGCGGAGGGTTCTCAATAATTCGCCTTTTCATTCAACGAGTTGACTAAAGCCTCATGGGATGACCACGTAACTTGGGCGTGTTTCTATTTAAATAAACAAAAGATCTGTGCCCCCTACTTATTTTAAAAATAGCCTCTGTGTCAACGGATTGCCGCGCAAAAGATTCGCCAACCTACATATTGCTGAACGTCATATTCATATTAAAGACGGAAGACCCGTCAAATACGTATGCTGTGCGAGTATGTATGAATAGTTTCCACTCCGACCTAAAAACGTCGTTATCTATCGTCATCTTTGGTCGTCCCTAATGATCTTTCGCAACTATCGCACGTCTCTTGACAGGTGGGACTCGAAGGCCAGATCCCATTATATGTATATCCGGCAGGCAAAGGTAGGGAAGCATTGCTCGTTTCCGACTGAAGTAATTGAGGTTGCTCCTTTATCGCTTCTTTCGCCAGCTTGATGGAGAATGTGTGGCATGTTTTTGCAACGCGGTTATAAAGAATCAATTCCGCACTGTAAAAGGCGACGAGATACTTGATTCTATTATTAGGCGGAATATTTTGTTCGAAGGAGACGATGATGAGTAATCCCGTCCACCAAACTATTCATAAAGAAAATCTGCTCGCCATACATAAGCAGGCAAATAACGAAATTCTTGAGGTAGACGACTTGTCTACTGTACAATGTAAAAAATAGGAGCGAACTTGGTAGGATCACGAGGCATGTAGTCTGAGGAGCGCACACTCGTCTCAGAACATTTGTTGGCTAGGTTTGAGGGATAAGCAAGATTCCAAACTGCTTTGCTTTGGAATTTATAAAAAAAAAATTAATAATACGCGATAAGCACCCGTATTATGTACTACTGTGTCTAAAAAGTAAGGTGACATTTAAATTTAAATCGCACGCAAATGGATTTAGGATAATGACTTGGTTTTTAGGTCGGTAGGACTGCCTCTGACATCCAAGTCTCACATCAAAGTATCAATTAGTGTTTGTTGTACGCTTCACTTTGTAAGCTGCTAATTACTTACTTATCAGACCTGCGATCCATGGAGGATCTGAGCCTGAGCTATAGCTGCCTTCCATCCTTGACGGTTCCGGGCACGCTGCTTCCAGTTGTCAAGACCAAGATGTCTTACATCCGCGATTACTTGGTCTTTATACCGGAGGTTCGGTCTTCCTCTTCTTCCCGAACCAGGAGGCTCGGAGTCGAAGACCCTCTTAGCTGGAGCGTTGATGTCCATGCGTTCGATGTGGCCGAGCCAGTGTAGTCGAGGGATCCTTGCCTTCCGGAATACTTCTCCATTCACCTTCCTCACAGACAGGACCAAATATTCGGCGCAGAATTTTTCTTTCGAAAGAACCCAAAATCAGCTCCGCTGTCCTGCTTATCGTCCAGCTTTCGGCTCCGTACAGCAAGACTGGCAGAATGAGCGCTTTGTAAAGCATGACTTTGGTCCTTCGAGTGAGGAGTTTTGAGCCCAGTTGTTTGGACAAGCCGAAGTAGCAGCGGTTGCCAAGGGCGATTCTATGCCGGATCTCCACTGTGGTCTCATTTGTGGAATTTACGTTTGCCCCGAGGTATACAAACTCCTTAACTACCTCGAAATTCTAGCTGTCAATTGTTATATTTTGTCCCAGGTGGTGGGCGACGGATTGGTTTTTGCTTGACAGCATGTATTTCGTTTTATCCTCATTGATCTTAAGACCAACTCGCTTCGCCTGTTCTTCAATCGCCGTGAATGCTTCCACAATGCCACGGCGAGAGCACGCGATGATGTCGATATCATCCGCGTATCCTAGCAGCTGGATGGACTTGTAAAAGATAGTGCCTTCCCTGTTGACGCCTGCCCGTCGCACTATCTGCTCCAGCACCAGTTCGAAGAAGTCACATGACAGCGCATCTCCTTGCCGAAATCCGGTGCATGTCCTAGAACCGAGTTGCACGGTGCATCGCGTGTTTTTTAACGTGGCGCGACACAACTGGATCAGTTTTACCGGGATCCCGAATTCGGCCATCGCCCCAAACAGTTCTTCACGATGAATGCTGTCGTATGCGGCTTTGAAATCGATGAAAAGATGGTGTGCATCGATTCGATTGCCGAAGTCTGAAAAGTTGGTCTGTAGTCGATTTGCCGGGCCGGAAGCCGCACTGGTAGCTGCCGATTAGTGCGGTGCAAAATGGTTTTAGACGTTCACACAATACGCTGGACAGGATCTTGTATGCGACATTGAGCAGGGATATACCTCTATAGTTCTTGCAAGAGGTAGGATCGCCTTTTTTGTGGATGGGGCATATAGAGCTGGTATTCCAGTCGTCGGGCATGCTTTCATCTTCCCAAATTCTGCAGATGATCTGGTGCATGCTCCCTACCAGAACATCGCCGCCAGCCTTGAAGAGCTCTGATGGCAAGCCATCTGAGCCTGCGGCGTTGTTGTTCTTCAGCTTCTGAATAGCTGTGCCGACTTCTTCGATGCTGGATGGGAGGACTACTTCAACGGCTGGAGTTGGGATTTCCTCGGTCCCTACCACTCTCTTTTGGTCATGCTCGTTAAGCAGCTACTGGAAGTGCTGCTTAAATACATCCACTATTCCCTGCGGGTCGGTGACAAGATTACCCTCGCAGTTTCGAAGAGTCTGTGTGCCCTTTTTGAAGCCTCCTGCAAGGCCTTGTAAAAGGCTCGTGTTTTATGTTTATCCCTAGACTCCTCGACCTCCTTGAGTTGGGAGGCTGTGAAGATTCTTTTCTTATGTCGCAGTCGTTTTTTCTCCTCCCTTCTTCTGGCTCGGTACTCTTCTTGCGATGCCCTGGTTTTCCTCTGCAGCGCCTTTTGGTACGCCTCGTCGGTTGCTGCATTTCTCTGCTCACACTCGCCATCATACCACGGGTTTCTTGTCGGGGGTGGTAGGTATCCTAAGGTGGTTTCGGCTACTTCCTGAATGGCTGAGCGGCAATGCAGCCACATATTATTGGCATTTGTGTTCGACGTAGGCATACCGTAGAGTCCTTCGCTCAGCTGCTCCCTGTAGACTCTGGCAACCTCCGGTGTGCTCAGGCGCCCAATGTCGAACCTCCTCCTGAGCTGCTAATAGTGATTCTATTTATCTTTTATCTTTATTGAGACGCAAGACTTACAGTAAGCGCGGAGACCCATACCTCTGCGTCAACAGAGGGGCAGTACGATCATATAATCTCGTAAGAGAAAATCACCTGGGCGTCAAAAAGTTTCAGGCCCTTCGCCAGGGTGGCCGGATGTAATCTACCCTATCGAACCTGCACAAACAATGTAGTGGATAATACCATGGCTAGACACCATCTTTAAGCGCTGCTTAGCTTAGAGACACAGCTACAATCGCAAGAGACTGCCAGGATCTTTGCCGATCGTGTCTCCTTCATGCTCTCTCAAAATCCACCCACAGCAGCACAAGCAATAGAGCAGGTATGGGCGCATTGCCAGAGCGCCGTCAGAGACGCTACCTCAGAGGTGCTAAGTTTCAAACCGCCACCACCTAGAAACCCCTGGTTCAATGAACAATGCGAACAAGCCCATGCAGCAAAACAAGAGGCATATAAAGCCACGCTGCGACGACGGACGAGTGCTGCTCGCGAAATCTATGAGCAGAAGAGAAGAGAGGAACACAGGATTGCCAGTTCACTTTCCGTGCGTACCAAATCACCGGTCCATTCCTCCCTGGAGGGAATTCTAATAGAGAATCTCCTCTTCCAGGAAGGAAGTCGGGTGACATAGTCCGTTACGGTTCTGAATCTCGAGACAGTCCATCGATCCAAGACTGATGCATGTCCGTAAGGACTCTTTTTCCAGAGACCGGATTCCTGTAGTCTTAGCGCAGTTCTGGTTGCGACGCTATATAAGACCTTGATCATCCCAGTCCTCCTTTACGGCGCAGAGGCTTGGACCTTAACAAAAGCGGATGAAGATGTCCTTGGTTGTTTCAAGAGGAAAATTCTGCGCGCTATCTACGAGTCAACGGCAAACATAGCCTGCAGAAGGTTCTACTTAACTAGGTTCTGACCTTAATGGTGCAGCGAGAGTTCTCTATTGTCATCCTGCACGACCTGGCGAGTTTGACAGGGATGTTAAAACATGGTGTGGTTGTATATAGCTTATCGCTATACTCGTAGACACTGAAATTTGCGTCCTCAAAGTCGACAACCTAAGATCTGTCGCATTGTGAATATGTATCTGGTCTATTGTGGAATTTCTGGGTGCTTCCTTCCAGTTTTCATCCAAGGCTGAAGTCGACCGCACGTTTTCGAAAAAAAAAAAACGAAGTTTTTAGTGGCGTCAAGCAACTTGTTGTGAATCAGTTTTTGGTGAAATCTGGTGAAAAACCCTCGGAACATCTCCAAAAATTTCATGTGGTGTATAGAGACAATGTCGAGAGCACCGTGGCGCAGTGGGTAGTGTGTTGGCCTCTGACGCCGATGACTCGGGATCGAATCCCGACACAGCCATGTCATCGAACGTGTTTTTCACGGTGCGGGGTTCTGACAAAACCTCCTGTAGTAAAATTGTCATGAAAAGCTTCTCGAAATTTGCCGTTCGGAACCGGCAATAAAACTGTAGGTCCCTTTCACCTATGGGAAAATTAATTCACACACAACATGGGTGATTGAGAGAAGCTCGGCTCAGGTTCTTCATGGACCGTAACGCCAACGTACATACATACATAGAGACAAATCCAGCAGTGTATAGAAAAAAGTGGGGAGTATTCAACGAAAGCGAAGGTGTCAAAGTCGTGACTATATTCCTACCGACCAGACAGTGATAGGACAATTCTACACATGTTGGCGTCCTGAAAAGACTGCGAGTGCGTGTTGATTGTGATTGAGTTCTTGGCGAAAGTAAGCAATCCAACGCTACTGAATTCTTTTTTTCCCCCAGGATAAAGTCACACCGTATGGGATCTCATCATGGCGGCGTAGAGAAGGTCAATGAAAATGAGTAGAAATGTGTATGATATCGTGCAGACTATAGGCGAGTGAAGGTGAGTGATATAGCTACGTCTGTAGGGGTGGAAGGGGTCCTTAACCAACTGACCGTGCGGCGCTGGAAACAGTTGGCCAAGGACCGTGGCAGCTGAAGATGCTTATTAGTTGATGCCCAAGTTTATCACCGACTGTAGCGCCACCTAAGCAAGTAAGGGCCTTTTTCCGCGCAGGTGGCATCTGTTCTCTTCAACAGTCCAATTTGGTTAATGTGCTCTTTACCCGAGCATGGGCTCGGACATACAGGGTAAAGTTGTTGATTGCTCTCAACCTGGCGCGATGCCAGCAACGATCCCTGTTTAAATGCCCGGGTCAAGTTGACATACGGCCTCCTCGCGGCGCCCTCTGGATAGCCTATTCAACAACCGTTGGGAGGTGAACAAACGTATGCAGCGACAAAACCCCGACCAGAATGGCGGTTGTGCGGCGGGCTAACAATCCGCCCACGTAAAAAAAAAGAAAAGTTATGAATGAGCAAGATGCCTCGGATACACGGACGGATACTCGACGACGATAACGCACGAAAAAGGAACACGATTTGCGAGTATGCTCCTGGAATGTCAGAACCCTGTACACTCCCGGAGCTGCTCATAAACTAGAAGGAATCCTCGCGCAGTACAAGGCGGATATTACTGCGGTCCAGGAAATACGCTGGATAGGAAACGGTATGATTAGGAAGAAAAATTGCGACATCTTTACAGCTGTCACAGATGGTTGCACTTACTGGGGTACGGATTTGTCGTGGGAAAGCGGTTAAGTTCGAAGGTCATCGACTTTAAACCTATAAGTGATCGCCTGGCTGTGATCCGCATCAGAGGCAGATTTTATAACATCAGCCTTATATGTGCACACGCCCCTACCGACGAGGCTGAAGACCCTATCAAGGAGGACTTCTATGACCTCCTGGACAACGCCTACGGAGCTTGTCCGGAGTACGATGTAAAAATCGTGTTCGGGGACTTCAACGCCAAAATCAGTAAGGAGAACACCCTTAGCGGAGTGATCGGAAAGCCAGCCTCCACGATACGACAACAGATAACGGCTTCCGAATCATGGACTTTGCGACTGCTCGTAATGCGGTGATAAGTAGCACAAGATTCCCTCGCAAGCGAATCCACACAGCAACCTGGCGATCTCCGGACGGTCGAACCGCCAACCAAATCGACCATGTGCTCATTGACTCGTCAAACATCCTGGATGTGCGAACATCCAGAGGGGCAAATGTCGACTCTGACCACTTCCTCGTAGCAGCAAGATTCAGAGCTCGACTGTCCAATGTCAGAAAGCTGCACCAGCCCATCAGGAGGAGGTTCGACATTGGGCACCTAAGCACACTGGAGGTTGCCAGAGTCTACAGGCAGCAGCTGAGCGAAAGACTCTACGGTATGCCGACGTCGAACACAAATGCCAATAATATGTGGCTGCATTGCCGCTCAGCCATTCAGGAAGTAGCCGAAACCACCTTAGGATACCTACCACCTCCCACAAGAAGCCCGTGGTATGATGGCGAATGTGAGCAGAAAAAGACAGCAACCGACGAGGCGTACCAAAAGGCGCTGCAGAAGAAAACCAGGGCAGCGCAAGAAGAGAACCGAGCCAGAAGAAGGGAGGAGAAAAAACTACTGCGACAAAAGAAAAGAATCTTCACAGCCTGCCAGCTCAAGGATATCGAGGAGTCTAGGGATAAACATAAAATACGAGCCTTTTACAAGAAAGCCAAAGGCCTTGCAGGAGGCTTCAAAAAGGGCACCCAGGCTCTTCGAAACTGCGAGGGTAATCTTGTCACCGACCCGCAGGGAATAGTGGATGTATTTAAGCAGCACTTCCAGCAGCTGCTTAACGAGCATGGCCAAGAGAGAGTGGTAGGGACCGAGGAAATCCCGACTTCAGCCGCTGAAGTAGTCCCCCCACCCAGCATCGAAGAAGTCGGCACAGATATTCAGAAGCTGAAGAACAACAAGGCCGCAGGCTCAGATGGCTTGCCATCAGAGCTCTTCAAGGCTGGCGGCGATGTTCTGGTAGGGAGCATGCACCAGATCATCTGCAGAATTTGGGAAGATGAAAGTATGCCCGACGACTGGAATACCAACTCTATATGCCCCATCCACAAAAAAGGCGATCCTACCTCTTGCAAGAACTATAGAGGTATATCCCTGCTCAATGTCGCATACAAGATCCTGTCCAGCGTATTGTGTGAACGTCTAAAACCATTTTGCACCGCACTAATCGGCAGCTACCAGTGCGGCTTCCGGCCCGGCAAATCGACTACAGACCAACTTTTCAGACTTCGGCAATCGAATCGATGCACACCATCTTTTCATCGATTTCAAAGCCGCATACGACAGCATTCATCGTGAAGAACTGTTTGGGGCGATGGCCGAATTCGGGATCCCAGTAAAACTGATCCAGTTGTGTCGCGCCACGCTAAAAAGCACGCGATGCACCGTGCAACTCGGTTCTAGGACCTCGGAACCATTCGAAACATGCAACGGATTTCGGCAAGGAGATGCGCTGTCATGTGACTTCTTCAACCTGGTGCTGGAGCAGATAGTGCGACGGGCAGGCGTGAACAGGGAAGGCACCATCTTTTACAAGTCCATCCAGCTGCTAGGATACGCGGATGATATCGACATCATCGCGTGTTCTCGCCGTGGCATTGTGGAAGCATTCACGGCGATTGAAGAACAGGCGAAACGAGTTGGTCTTAAGATCAATGAGGACAAAACGAAATACATGCTGTCAAGCAAAAACCAATCCGTCGCTCACCACGGCTACAGCTACAGCTACAATTTCGAGGTAGTTAAGGAGTTTGTCTACCTCGGGGCAAACGTAAATTCCACAAATGACACCACAGTGGAGATCCGGCGTAGAATCGCCCTTGGCAACCGCTGCTACTTCGGCTTGTCCAAACAACTGGGGTCAAAACTCCTCACTCGAAAGTTATGCTTTACAAAACGCTTATTCTGCCAGTCTTGCTGTACGGAACCAAAAGCGGGACGATAAGCAGGACAGCGGAGCTGATTTTGGGTTCTTTCGAAAGAAAAATTCTGCGCCGGATATTTGGTCCTGTCTGTGAGGAAGGTGAATGGAGAAGAAGACACAACCGCGAACTCTACGGGCTGTACCAAGATGTGGGTGTAGTCCGGAAGGCAAGGATCCGTCGACTACACTGGCTCGGCCACATCGAGCGCATGGACATCAACGCTCTAGCTAAGAGGGTCTTCGACTCCGAGCCTCCTGGTTCGAGAAGAAGAGGAAGACCGAACCTCCGGTATAAAGATCAAGTAATCGCGGATGTAAGACATCTTGGTCTTGACAACTGGAAGCAGCGTGCCCGGGACCGTCAAGAATGGAAGGCAGCTATAGCTCAGGCTCAGATCCTCCATGGATCGCTGACCTGATAAGTAAGTAAGTAAGTAAGCTCTTTACCGAGGACTCTGTGGATACGAGCGCTGCTCCGAATGTCCGATAGACTGTCTCATTTGGCTCTTCTAATCTCTTGGTTGTAGTTGGTGAGTGAGGCGCGGTACTGTGTCCAGTCACCAGTTCGTTTACCTTTGTTGAACAGTTTCCTTGACAGTGCTCTTAGCATGGCCAGTTTCCGGAGTGGTGCGATTGCCTGACTTGACTTTCTCTGCGCAAGCGTGGCGCCACCTATGTACATAAGTAAGTAAATAAGAAAACGAACGACCCGATTGATGTTTTTTTGTTTTTTTTTAATAGAAAAATACATTCATTTATAGTTTGTTTTGCAATTATCATGATCACTTAACTCTAGTAATTGTTTTTGAAGAAGGTACTTGATATTATTAATTTAATGTTTGTATTGTATAATCTTAAAACACGTCAGCGAACTGGAGAGAGGGGACGCGTGGGCCACCTCGTCCACGATCGGATGCGTTTTGTTTTGAAAATAATTTATAATAAATTGTTTAAAACTTAAAACAGTTTTATACATAAATATGGTTTGTATCTATATTATTCTATACATTAGTTTCGTTTTGCTTTTGTTTTTTGTTTTCATTTCGTTCTACACCTTGTAGTTCAGTTTTTTTTTAGGTTAGAATGGTGGTCTGGTCTGCGGGTTCTCTTTGTTTTTGTTTTAAGGCTTGAAATATGCGCGTTTAAGTCTAGGTTAGTTAAGTACCTACATTGAAAAAATTGTTGTTTTCCTTTCGTCGTCACAAGCTTAGGCTAGAAAACAGGGCAAACAAGAACGGAAGAGAGGCGATAGAATGAGGAGAGGAAACATTCAATAAATTAAAAATTATATCTGATAGGGAGGAAGGGGCGGGGGAAGTGTGGACTGGGGGAGACGGGGAATCAATTAGATATCCATTTACACATTTTTACTTGAATACTTAAGAGCTAGTAGTACGTTTAATAGCTACAGATTTGGGATGCCAATTAAACTGCAATTGGTCACCACCTCTCGCGTTAAGGTGTTGTTCATTCAACAGGCTGATATGAGACGCAGCCATATAGTATGTAAACGAGTTAATTATTCGCCAGGGATACCATGGGTGGACACTGTTCAACTGTATCACCTGCTACGGGCATACTATCTAAGAATATACTCGACATTGATGTTGTTGTTGTGGGAGACGAGGCGGACGACGATGATGCAGATGTTGATGCCAGACAAGAATCTTTCGTTCGTAGCACGTCATCCGGCGACGATAATGCTGATGATGATGATGATGAACAATCCGATTCGAAGGTAAAAGCAAGACGAGAACATTGAAGAGCATCTTCGCCATCACTTTCCATTTCATTATCGGATGATGGTGCACTTTGACTAGTTGTTGGATTGGTAGTTGGGCTAAGTGGTTCTAAAACACCAGTTGCCCGTAGATTTTGCTCGAGTTCGAGTAGTTGACCCATAAAGTTTAGATTTGGCGAGATGATGGGACGTGCACCTTTAACCAGTTTATAGGCTTCGATAAGTGATAGGGATTTGTAGCGCATCACGTAAGCGATGGCAATTGTGGCGCTTCGTGAAATGCCTGCGTGACAATGTAGCAGTACAGTTGATCCTTTCTTACGAGCTTCTTCTGCAAAGAAAAGAATAAAGAATAGAGAGTTAGAGAGGAATGGAGATTGCTAAGCTTACTATGGTACTAGATATCGTAACAAGGATACACGACTGCCTGACTAATGTACATATGTATGTACGTATGTATGTTGGCGTTACAACAGTCCATGAAGGACCAGAGCCGAGCTTCTCTCAATCACCCATGTTGTGTGTGATTTAATTTTCCCATAGGTGAAAGGGAAAGTCTACTGCGTAGACTTTTATACTGACGGGTCTAAAACCAAAGACGGGGTGGATAGTGGAGTATTCTGCAAACAACTTAAGCTAAACAAAGCTCTAAAACTATCTAATCACTGCAGGGTTTTCCAGGCGGAACTGTTGGCAATAAAAGAGGCTCTGTCCTGGCTGAAGTGGAACGTGATATCCACCACGGATATCCGCATTCTCACGGATAGCCAAGCAGTCTTAAGGTCGCTGAAGTCCTATGTGTACACATCAAAAACTAGCCTCGACTGTCGCCTATCTCTTAATGAGATGGCTGAACAGTTCAACATACAACTTATATGGGTACCGGGACACAGCGACATCACTGGAAATGAAAGAGCCGACACACTCGCCAAAAAAGGAACGACGCTACAATCAACTGTGGTTTGTGAGGGTATACCCTTCGCAACCATTAAACACAATCTCACTACCCTCGCCAGGGCCGAGACGAACCGAAGATGGACTCAGGGACACACCTGCCTCATCACCAGGCAAATCTGGCCCCGGCTCGATAGTCAACGGACTAGGAGTATTATCTCCCTTAATAGAACTGACATCTATAAAGTCATAGGTGTCATCACAGGACACTGCCTTATTGGTAGTCACGCGCAAAAACTAGGTATCACTCCGAATGATTTTTGTAGGAGCTGTCTAGACGAGGAAGAGGTCGAATCCACCCATCACCTCCTCAGCCCCTGCCCGGCATTCTGCACAATCAGGAAACGATACCTAGGATCATACCTCCTTAACGATCTGACCGAAGTTCAGCAAGTAGGGATATCTGATCTTCTTAATTTCTCAAGAAGCACAAAATGGTTCCACGAATAGGGGGCTAAACCCCCTCGTAGCTACACAACGGGCCTCTCTGGCCTATGTGTGTTCTTCCCATCTCTGGGAAGGCTACGGTCTTACCTACCTACCTACCTAGGTGAAAAGGACCTACAGTTTATTGCCGGATCCGAACGGCGAATTTCGAGGAGCTTTTCATGACAATTTTACTACAGGGGGTTTTGTCAGAGCCCCGCTGAGGAGAAACACCGTGAAAAACACGTTCGATGACATGGCTGTGTCGGGATTCGATCCCGTGTCATCGGCGTCAGAGGCCAACACACTACCCACTGCGCCACGGTGCTCTGCCTGACTAATGTATGTATGTATGTTGGCGTTACAGTCCATGAAGGACCAGAGCCGAGCTTCTCTCAATCACCCATGTTGTGTGTGATTTCATTTTCCCATAGGTGAAAGGGACCTACAGTTTATTGCCGATTCCGAACGGCGAATTTTGAGAAGCTTTTCATGACATGAACCCCGCTGAGGGGAAACACCGTGAAAAACACGTCCGATGACATGGCTGTGTCGGGATTCGATCCCGTGTCATCGGCGTCAGAGACCAACACACTACCCACTGCGCCACGGTGCTCTGTCTGACTAATAACCAGCGTAATTCATTGGTCGTTAAAAGTCCACATATGTAAATATGGAGGAAGAACGCGCGGGACATGTGTTATGTGTTGATTAAAGTAACAAAAATGATTCCCTGAGACGATAATTATCCTTCAGCAGCTGCAGATTGTGTGTGGTGTAGAGGTAGGGATTCGTCATTCATTTTCATGAATGCTCGCACAATAATCGTGGGGGAAGACTCCCGGTCTTTGAATCTGAATCTGAATCATCCTCTCTACGTGCTACGGTCATCAATCGTCAATGCCGCGCTACCATACACCAAAACAGAAGACAAAGGAACAAGAAGTAAAAAAATGTCACTTGAATTCCTTTCACGTGATAAGGAGAAGAGTCGCCCATTGATGACGTTGATTCCGACACCTTTCGGTGTAACGTCGCATATGACTCATTCTGCAGAGTGTGCACCCTCTCCCCCAATTGCAGAGCCAAGTACGGTGTGTGTAATGTGTCTTTCATTAAACCGTGCAGTGCGGTGTTGGTGTTAAAGTTCATCCATGACTATATGTAGCGTCTGTAACGTACGGACGACTTGTAATGAGTCGATCACGATCGATTGGATGAGTAATTCGGTTCTATCTCACATGGGACCGACCCGGTGGTACACATCATCGGTGTAATGAGTTGCGAAAATGGTAAAACCAAAGATATCTGTTGACCTTCGTGATTTGTGATTGTTATTTCGAGTTTGATATGATAACCGCCGTCGTTGTCAGAATGTGAAATGTCGTTAGGCGCGTAGAGTAATTCGCTGATAAAGTCAGGAAATAATGAGAAATGAGCAACGTGGTGGCAGGCAGGAGGAGGACTACTATCAGTTTTGTTGCGGTGTGAAGTAGTCTTATCAACAGTTTGGTGTTTTTGGAAAATATATGTTTCAATCTATAAAGCTACAGTCGATTGCTACTATACAGTATGAAAGAAATTCAATTCAATTGAGCATAATATCGAAAAATTTCCTCATCGGAATGAGAGAATGGCTCACGTATGGATTGTAGATATGTAGGTATGTCGCGTAGATACTATTAAATACACAATACACCGATGGCGCAGTACTCTGTAGCGATGATGAGTCATCATCAACCTCGCTCGCTCGCTGTGCCGTTCACCATCGACGATAATGTTTATTGTTTACATACATCTGCACCTCATCATAAGACTTCGAGCCCGTATAGGCGGGGAGGGGGAAGGGAAACCAATCAACCACTGCGTTTTCCCTTCGTACAATTGTACTTTCTCAAGAGTGTGCATACATAGAGACGATACGATAGACCGTTCAACCTCTTCCTTATATCGTTCGATAGGTTTTCCTAATCACCCCCCAGATAGGTACATACATAGGTATGTGGTAGCAATTGATATTAAATAGGGTAAAGCGTACGATACGGATGGTAAGGCACATACAAACGCAGGAGCATCTTGTGCGCGTTTTGGCATTCTGACAAACATTCGCCTTGCCTCGATGACAGACAAGAATAAGTTGGAGGAAATGAATCCAACCACCAAAAGACGGAGGAGGATATGGTGGAGGAAAATGCTTCACCTTCATCCCCCGTTTGTTTGTAGTATTTCGAGAGGACATTACTAATAGCGTATGCAACGCGCAACACTCGACAACCTTGAACTCCACTCTCTTCTACACCGTGTGGTGGCGTGGCAGCATACGAGATAAAACGAAGAGGTCATACCCACAAAAGTGAGATTTTTTTTTTCCTTCACCCGGGTCACCCCCGCGGTGTTTTTTTTTTTTTTTTTTTGGCCTGTTGTGTATGAGATGTTTATTTTTAGTGCACGTTATATCCGAACACATGCGCAAAACAACAACGACGACAACGATATACAGCAACCGAAGTGAGCGATGACTCATGCAACGAATATCACCTTCAAAGGTCTTTTCGTGGCTAAGGCTTTAGGCCGCTCGAAGTGTTTGTTTGTTTTACAATAATGCAAGGCACCACTTCACACCATTCTGGGTTGATAATTACCAAATAATAGGCTTGATATCGCACCCTATACCACCCTGTCCAATCTATCTACATACTATGTACGTATATACTACCACCGAGTATCTCTTACGACGCAAATTTTTCATCATCAGCTAAATGTATAAATCGAAAGAAGCGAATGGGAGGGAGAGAGAGAGAGGAAGGGGAAAAGAAATGGTTTCGCGTGTAAACACACAAGATGATTTCATTATTCGAGACTTTCAGCGCACCGATGAGTCAGTGCGTACTCAATCACATGGGGTGTGAGGAGACGAATAAACAGCGAAAACAGCTACGATGATAGGTAGGTACAAGTTGGAATGATAATAATCGCCCCGTTCCCAGTCGCTAGGGTACCTGAACCCAATTTTATAGCAAACACTTGACGATATAGTGTCATATGTACGTGCGTCGTCGTGGTCGTCTGACTAATGATGTGTGGACTTATGCAATATGCTACAGGTTATAGGATATAAGGAGGTGATTCCTTCATACTTTCATTGTAGGTCGATGAAATTATTCGTCACATATTTCTCGCATTGAATCACACATAAAACACACGGGCAAGCCAACACATTCCGTACGTAGTAGCGTGCGGGGACGATTTTGGCACTTGTCGGAAAAATGTGTCATTCTCTTCGCGTCGTCAAGACAAGTTTGTCCAGTTATGTATGTAGGCACGTACATATGTATGTACTAACATATGTAGGTAGCCATACCGCGGAGAGATGTAGAGAAATAAGCGGCTAAAACGTAAAGTTTTCCATAACTTGATGGACTTTGATCAGCAGCTTTACACAGCTTTAAACCTGACAAGCAGGCAAGCCTAAATGTTACAATATGTATAGGGTGGGCCATCTAGTGGTTATTTTTTAAATCGTAGGTTATTTTGACACTGACAGCTGTTTTCCGCTCGAAATCTTGACAGGAAGTCAGTATCACACCTCCGCGGAACGATATGAGTCGCTTTACGCTTGAACAACGTTAGGAAATATTGAAAACTTACTTCCAAAGTGAGTGCTTTGTAGCCCAAACAGTGCGTTTTTTTTTTTTTGAAAAGAAGTTTTGGCCCAAAATGAAACACCAACCGCGACTGGTGTACGCAAGTTTGTGCAAAAAGTTCGTGAGACTCGTGGTATGCTAGTGGACAACACTCATGGTCATGTGGCTGCTGTGGCCGAGAGTATGAGACTCAATTCATGAACATCAACCCGCCATCGATCTCAATAGCTCAACATTTCACGCACTAGCCTGAGGAGAGAATTCTGCATAAAGATCTCGGATTATTCGCTTACAATGTCCAATTGACTCAGCAATTTAAGGCTTTCGACCATCCGCTTCGTTATCGGTTCGCAGTTTGGGCCTTAAAGCAGCTTGAATTGGACCACGACTTTGGGCGAAAAATCATCTCTTCTGACGAGGCGCATTTACATCTCGGCGGCTACGTTAACAAACAATAGTGCCGCATCTGGGGCTCGGAAAATCCGCACGTTATTGTCGAGAAGCCAATGCATCGACGGAGAGTGACAGTTTGTGTATAGAGACTGAAAAGCCCTCAATAGAGGACCATCAGTCATATATTCCTGCAGAACACTTCAGAGTTTACCTCGAGGAACTCCGTCATACGCCTTTTCCAAATCTACAAAGCAGCTGTAGATCGGTTTGGCGTACTCCCAAGCCTTCTCGAGTACCATTCTTAGGGTGAAAAGCTGGTCGGTTGTACTTCCGCCGTGACGAAACCCGCACTGTTCATCCCCTATCTTGGATTCGACCATAGCTCTAGAACGAGCCTCCAACACATTAGCGTAGACTTTACCGGGGACACTTAAAAGAGATATACCCCTACAGTTTGAGCACTCTTTTTTATCCCCCTTTTTGAAAAGAGGGATAAACACCCCAGTATGCCAATCGCTAGGTGTCTCACCGCATTCCCAGGCCACCTTAATAAGAGAGCCATAATACTCCCTCTTTACCCATTGCCTTAAGCATTTCATCCACACCGGCGGATTTGGCAACTTTTAGCGATTCAATCGCTAAAATGACTTCCTCCACCGTTGGACTATTCTCCGCCCCACTCAAGACTATAGGCCTGTCCCCTTCAGTACCCTGTTCGGGATTGAGCAGCCTCGAAAAGTGCTCGCTCCAGTGCTGCGTAAGATGTCGATCTCTCCTTTGATTATGTTGAATTTCCAGTTTGCCAGAACACCTTTTTCGCAGATCTATGGTTGCTTTCTAACTTCTCGACGAACTCCTTCCAGGACTGCTCGCACAGCCTACTTGCAAGTTCTTCGCTTCACAGTGTACCGGTCACGGAAAGCAGAGTCCCCCAAGAAAATCGTTATCGCTTCGTAGTTGGGGCCTTAGAGCAGTTTGAATTGGACAACGATTTTGGGCGAAAAATCATCTATTCTGACGAGACGCATTTTAATATCGGCGGCTCGGAAAACCCGCACGTTATTGTCGAGAAGGGGATCCATGAAGTCCAAACCAATGGCGGCTCTTGAAGTTACGCTGAACCTCTGGCGTCGCAGCCAGAACTGCGCTAAGACTACAAGAATCCGGTCTCTGGACAAAGAGTCTTCACGGCCACGCATCAGTCTTGAATGGATGGGCCGTCTCGAGATTCAGAACCGAAACGGACTATGTCACCCGACTTCCTTCCTGGGAGAGGAGATTCTCTATTAGAATTCCTTCCAGGAATTCAGGCACATCACTTCTATAGACTCGATGATGGATGCAGTGTTTTCCAAGCTGAGGTCTTCGCAATCAAGCAGGCGGCAGACTTGATTAGCAGAGGGAATCTTTCAGGAAAAAGGATGAACACCTATGTTGACAGCCAGGCAGCCATTAAGGCTCTGCAGCCAGCCTGGATAAGATCCAAACTCGTCAAACTCTGCAAAGAGAGGTTAGAAGAGATATCGAATGGAAACTAGGTGATCCTCTGCTGGGTACCTGGTCATGTGAATATCTCTGGAAACGAGAGGGCGTACTAGGCTGGAATCTGGTGCAAATTCCGCGCAGATCGCAGCCGAAGCCAAAACGCCACTCAGTGCGCTCTACAGAGAGATAGAGACGGAGCTATGCAGTACCATACTATGCAGCTCGACTAGGCCAGCCCTACAATGACTTCTGGCGAAGCTGCAGGGACAAAGAGGATTTTTAATCCAATCGTCACCTGCTGTCCGAATGCCCGGCGCTAGCCCAAAAAAGAAACGTATTCCTAGGAAGACACTTCCTTTCGGGACTAGAGGACGTAAGCAACATTGGGCTGAACAGAATACTAGGAGTCTTATCCTCGTCTGGATGGTTCAGCTAAACGGTAAATGCTTAGGTATCAACGGATTAAATAAATCAATTGGGCACAATGAACTCTACGTAGTCTACGTGAACCTTGACTTTTCGTCAAACCTATTGTCGAGAAGCCAATGCATCCACAGAGAGTGACAGTTTGGTGCGGATTGTGGAGTGGTGGCATCATTGGACCATTTTTCTTCGAAAATTAGGCTGGGAACAACGTTTTGGTCAACGGTGGGCATTACAGAGCCATGTTAACCGACTTTTTTTTTATACTGAAATTGAAGTCATGGATTTGGACGATCTATGGTTCATGCAGGATGGCGAGCCATGCCTCACAGCCTATGCTACAATCGATCTTTTGCGCACCAAATTCACAAATCGTGTTATCAGTCGTCTTGGCCATGTCAATTGGCCGCCTCGGAGCTGCGATTTGACCTATTTGGGACTGTTTTTTTTTTTACGAGGAACCGTGAAGGACCGATGTTATGCCAACAATCTGGAAAGGATTCAAGCAGTTAAGGCTAATATGATCCAATCTACAGCCTGAAACCATCAACAAGGTCTTGAAGAATTCGGGTGACAGAAGACGCTACTGCGAAACCAACCGAGGCAGTCACTTGAACGACATTGTATTTTATAATTAATGGGAATAGTTGTTCTTGCTAATAAGGTCATGACTTACGGAAAAAGTCTGATTTTGTTCATTTTATTGCATTTTTAAAAAGAAACTCACATTTGGTCCACCCTGTATGTGTATCCGCTCGCGACACGTGCGAATATTGGTTGGAAAATATTCAATAAATCTCAAGCACGCTCGCGCGGAGGCGAACAAAGTTAATATGTATATTTTTAGACCACCACCACCACCAGCAGCACCCTGGCTACCGCCTCCTCTACAACAATTTATAGAATTCAAAGGCTTCAACGCAATTGTACAATTGAAACAGATCCATTGATGGTCATACAGAAGAGATACGGTCGTCTTAACTCTACGCTCTCATCAGTTCCTATTTTTATATCCCGAGATTTAGCACAATTAAATGAATTAACACGCATATAGTATAGAATGTATCTTTTAAAAGCTTACCGATGAAATCATAGGCCTCCTGGAAGTACTGCTTGATATTTTGATGGGGCGTATCACTGGCAGGTATTTGCTTATATTTCATACCCGGTTGCGGGCTTGTACTTGGTGCTTGGCAGGTAACATTTAATACACAATTAGCTCCAACACTTTCTGGATTATCTGCATCCTTCCCATTGCCCAGTAGCAGGTGGGGAAAAACTGGTGACGCAGGATGAGTCTCAATGTCTGTGGCAAAAAAGCATGTAAAGAAAAAAGAATTTACCATCAAATCGGGAATGAAGGAAAACAAAATTAGCATGGAAAGAGGTATGTATGTATAAATACTCATGTTTAGTGCCTCCACGGACAGACAGACAGACAGACGGACAGACAGACAGAAAGAGAAGTCGAGTCGCCACTGTTTTGTTATTGCGATGTGTGTTGTTTCCTCATCATTCGGCATGTGCTAGATCTCTTAATGTTGCTTAGTAGGTATTCCATACTTATTCATCCCGATGATGATGGTGTGGCACAGTGCGGATGAGTCATTCATACAACGAGTGTTGTGTGCGACTTTATTTCCTTTTTGTGAGTAAACAGAACTGAAGAGTAAAAATATACCCGAGGACAATCCCAATATATGTACCAACAACCAACAATGAACTCGAACTCGATCGACAGGGTTAATTGAACTTACAAATAGTGGAATTAGTGAATTAGAAACTTACCGTGTAAGGCTGGACTGGAGCAGCTTCTCATTAGTGGCGGTACCCGACTCCCAGATGCTTCATCTTCAGTCGAACCCGTCGATTGCCGTTTATTACTATAGTCCTTAAGCGGAGCTGTAATAGAAGTAAAGCAAGTAGAGCTCATGAGTAATATGAATAAAAGATGTTTTCCATACTATCATGCTAGTCATGCGAACAGAATGTCAATGATTTTAAATGAAAAAGAAAAAACGTGCGTGCTGGTGACTCATCAGCCTCTCGAGCGACATTGTTTAGTCATTACAAGACCGTAGGGTGGATGGGTTACTACCATTCAACCCTTATTAGAAATCTCACGACATATGTTCCACACGCTCGGTCTGTTCGAATTGTATGCGTCAGAGACGAGCTATTGTATTATCAATTCGATAGCTGATCCGAGTACGTGCATACATACGTAGTATTGGGGTCGACATGGGTCAAAGTGATGAGATATAGCAGCAGTCTCATCCAAGTTGTGGGGGTTAGTTCTTACGTCAGTGGTGATTTGAATGAAACGTGTCTTATCAGAGTATTTTGTTTACAAAACGTTGAATCACTGCTTCTCCCTTGATCGGCAATGAATGATTCCTCGGTTCAATCAATATTTGCCATCGCAAATGTACAATTACCTCACATCACATAAGCCGTGTAACGTGTACATTTGCAAAACGATATTTAAAAACAAAAAACATGTTTACGAAACAAATGACTTTGTTTGCCTTACATTGCCTCTAAAGCCCTCTGGTTGCACCCTCTGTTTACCTGACTTTGTTCGAAAATAGAAATGACAGCCATCCCATCTGCGTGTGTATGCGCAAAAACCGGCCAAGTGCGAGTCGGACTCGCGCACGAAGGGTTCCGTACCATCTGTATACATACATAAATATGAAAGAGACTATGTATGTTACCTCATCAAATGACAGATCTTTTTTGCAGGCAGGATTTTTTGGATGAAAATCATGTCTGCTGTATGGAAGCCCCCCTTAAATATTCATTGTTCATCTGTTTTTAGTATCTGTCGTGGTAGCGCGGCAACAGAAATACATCATCTGTGAAAATTTCAACTGTCTAACTATCACGGTTTATGAGATACAGCCTGGTGACAGACGGACGGACGGACAGCGAAGTCTTAGTAATAGGGTTCCGTTTTACCTTTGGGTATTTGTCGTGGTAGCAGCAACAGAAATACATCATCTGTGAAAATTTCAACTGTCTAACTATCACGGTTTATGAGATACAGCCTGGTGACAGACGGACGGACGGACAGCGAAGTCTTAGTAATAGGGTTCCGTTTTACCTTTGGGTATTTGTCGTGGTAGCAGCAACAGAAATACATCATCTGTGAAAATTTCAACTGTCTAACTATCACGGTTTATGAGATACAGCCTGGTGACAGACGGACGGACGGACAGCGAAGTTTTAATAATAGGGTTCCGTTTTATCTTTGGGTGGTAGCAGCAAAAAAAATACATCATCTGTGAAAATTTCAACTGTCTAACTATCACGGTTTATGAGATACAGCCTGGTGACAGACGGACGGACGGACAGCGAAGTCTTAGTAATAGGGTTCCGTTTTACCTTTGGGTATTTGTCGTGGTAGCAGCAACAGAAATACATCATCTGTGAAAATTTCAACTGTCTAACTATCACGGTTTATGAGATACAGCCTGGTGACAGACGGACGGACGGACAGCGAAGTCTTAGTAATAGGGTTCCGTTTTACCTTTGGGTATTTGTCGTGGTAGCAGCAACAGAAATACATCATCTGTGAAAATTTCAACTGTCTAACTATCACGGTTTATGAGATACAGCCTGGTGACAGACGGACGGACGGACAGCGAAGTCTTAGTAATAGGGTTCCGTTTTACCTTTGGGTATTTGTCGTGGTAGCAGCAACAGAAATACATCATCTGTGAAAATTTCAACTGTCTAACTATCACGGTTTATGAGATACAGCCTGGTGACAGACGGACGGACGGACAGCGAAGTTTTAGTAATAGGGTTCCGTTTTATCTTTGGGTGGTAGCAGCAAAAGAAATACATCATCTGTGAAAATTTCAACTGTCTAACTATCACGGTTTATGAGATACAGCCTGGTGACAGACGGACGGACGGACAGCGAAGTCTTAGTAATAGGGTTCCGTTTTACCGTTGGGTATTTGTCGTGGTAGCAGCAACAGAAATACATCATCTGTGAAAATTTCAACTGTCTAACTATCACGGTTTATGAGATACAGCCTGGTGACAGACGGACGGACGGACAGCGAAGTCTTAGTAATAGGGTTCCGTTTTACCTTTGGGTATTTGTCGTGGTAGCAGCAACAGAAATACATCATCTGTGAAAATTTCAACTGTCTAACTATCACGGTTTATGAGATACAGCCTGGTGACAGACGGACGGACGGACAGCGAAGTCTTAGTAATAGGGTTCCGTTTTACCTTTGGGTATTTGTCGTGGTAGCAGCAACAGAAATACATCATCTGTGAAAATTTCAACTGTCTAACTATCACGGTTTATGAGATACAGCCTGGTGACAGACGGACGGACGGACAGCGAAGTTTTAGTAATAGGGTTCCGTTTTATCTTTGGGTGGTAGCAGCAAAAGAAATACATCATCTGTGAAAATTTCAACTGTCTAACTATCACGGTTTATGAGATACAGCCTGGTGACAGACGGACGGACGGACAGCGAAGTCTTAGTAATAGGGTTCCGTTTTACCTTTGGGTATTTGTCGTGGTAGCAGCAACAGAAATACATCATCTGTGAAAATTTCAACTGTCTAACTATCACGGTTTATGAGATACAGCCTGGTGACAGACGGACGGACGGACAGCGAAGTCTTAGTAATAGGGTTCCGTTTTATCTTTGGGTATTTGTCGTGGTAGCAGCAACAGAAATATATCATCTGTGAAAATTTCAACTGTCTAACTATCACGGTTTATGAGATACAGCCTGGTGACAGACGGACGGACGGACAGCGAAGTCTTAGTAATAGGGTTCCGTTTTACCTCTGGGTACGGAACCCTAAAAAACAGCGGCAAAACGATATGATTCCCGGCCTTATCAAGGAGATAAAGGAGCAAATAGTCTAAACGTGACGAACAGTAGCATTTGGTTGTGAATTGAAAACAATCTGGTTAACATCATCCCCACACCCGTAGTATGGTCGAGAATCGACTGGTCATAAGAGATAGGATGTGCTCACGTTGCGTAACATCGTCGCACTTCACTATCCATCCATTAACTAGCACCTAGTTCATGTAAGCGTCAGCTCACGGTATTGTGTTAATGGTTTCATTCTACATTCATCTGATTCGATACCTAGTACTTGGCAGTTAACCCATTTATTACTCGTACGTACAACAGCTTTTTCACGTACATCATTTCGGTGTTATACTACTTCACTTGCTGCCCATTATTCTTCTCGACAATCGAGTTTTTATCTACGAAGCTATTCATGCGCTTGGTCTTTATCTACTTTCTTTGTTTTGTTAAATATTTGATTTACCAATCAATTTAAACAGGTAATATGGCTGGAGGTTGCAATAAAGCAAGATTGCGTGTAGCACACGTTCTAAGTGACGTGACCGAGTTGAGAAGTACATATGTAGGTATAGCGTGACTCACAGATGACATTGGTTGACGGTATTTGTGTAATTTCAGCCTTCCTAGTGAATAACAATAGTATCTCTAGCTGATAGAGCAAGTTATCATGTCTCTGAAGTACTGATAGAGCTCTGTAAAGTTGAGCTAATATTTGCTGAAGGAACTTATTGTACTTAAACGGGGTAGCTGGGGGGTAGTTGTCGACATATTTTCAGTTTTGATAAAACTACAGCGTGATCTGAGTCAGTTAAAACGATCCTTCGCTTTCTCCGGTGTCGAGATAGTCTTCCATCTACAGACACCCTATGCTCCATACACACATATGTATGTATTTGCTTTAACTGGTCTTGGGGTCTTGATCCTATGTAATAGCTTTCAAGTCGATAAGCAGCCCGATCTACAATTCAGAGATCTACGAAAATGCGAATTTTGAGATGATAGAGGGGCAACATTGACTTAATATGGCCGACAGAGCTGACATGGATTAGCCAATGCCCCGGTAAGATCTGTGCTAAGGTGCTTGGGACCCATTCTAGAGCCTTTATCGAGACCAGGTTAGAAGACGAATAATGCGTCGGTATTTTTTTTTTTTTTCGGTCTTGACAGCACGTTGACTAGAGGTTACATGAGGCTTGTTATGACCCTCTATATCAAAATTTTGAATTAAACAAAAATTAGAACTGCCAACTCGTTGGTCGGAGGGAGAGGAGAAGGGTGAAGATGGTGTGAATAAACTCCCAGAATATCATAGAAATGTTTCGAAGTGTATACCGGTCGGTGGTAACGCAAGAGGGGAAGTCGACCAAATCGATGACTTTTAAGTCACCCATTGCCGTAGTAAGAGTGCAGATGTCGGGCGCTTATAATACGCAGGAGGAGTTTTAAAAGCGCCTACGGTTCTACTATCTATCCATTTATCAAGCAAACTTTCAGCTGTGAGCTTTGAGATGCGCTTTGGAGTGACCTCTAGAATTGTTGCCCAAGAAGTCCAATGGATAAGCATTTTAAAGCCCTTTTCTCAAGATTCCTTATATGCTGGGCCTAAGTGGATTATTTTGAATCAATTTTTAGGTTAATTTCCAAAGCCTTGAGGCCCAGGTGAAGGCTTCACTATCAAATCTTAACCTTAACAGCCGAATAATGACTAAAATAAAATCAACAATCAGTGAGCAGGACCTAAGAGACAGAGCAATACGATGCAGAGCACCGAAAAGACCCAAAATCTGCTTTGATTGCCGATACAATCATAGAGGTCGATACTTAATCGGTTTAGGGTGAGGTAGACTCGTTAGTAGAACATAAAGGTACAGATATCCTCAGCTTCGCGTACGTGTACATCGATCGGGCTAAGATTATACGGAGCAATTGTTCAACACAGCTGTTGTGAATGGTAAGTGATGAAGGCATAACACCTGCAGTATATGGTCACTTCGAATTCTTACTCTGTGCAGTTTTAATGAAACACCATAATGGTATGGAATATTTTCTGGGAACTAGGTACAACGAATGTAAAAATTCAGCCGAGTTCCTCTCGAATCCTATCGAGGACAACCACCCCTGGGAAGTGGTGAACGAACATCTACGACCCAAACCATTTGCACTTCGTCCAGGTTGTGTGACAAACATGAACCTTAGCAAACTACACATTCCGCATTGGGGACATCTTCGTGCATTTCGACTTCAGCATGAATCGCTAACACCTTTCATTTGCGTCTCGTTGCGTTATGAAGTAACAAAGAGTCGATTGGGCCAAGACTATTTGACGTTGAAGCTCTCGCTTAGGTTGCCGGCTCTGTTGGAGTAATGAGCGTTGTTTATGGTCTTAACGCGTCAGAATCGTAGTTGTAATTTGAATTAAACCGCATGAGCTGCCCAAAGGGGACTAGGTTAGATTAATGTGGTCGGCATAAGCCACACGTAGGCCGAAGTCGGCCCATTGTGATAACACATGGATCGTGTTACACAGATCCGCTACCAGAGAACCAACCGGTGCTTCTGATAAAGCGATGGAGTTGAGCTATTTTTTGGTCTGCTAGCTCACTTAGATTATCATAGAAGGGCGCGCCGAGATTGATCCTTCTGCGATTCGCAAAAGAGGGGCATGAGCAGAGGAGGTGATGTATTGATTCCTCTTCCTTCTCGTCCATGCAGCTGCGACAGAAGTCGTTGGAGGGTAGTCCTAGTCTGGCGGCGTGTTACCCAATGATGCAGTAACCTGTAATGACACCCGCCAGAGTACTTAAGGTTGCGCTTTTGGTTGCCACTAGGTCCCTGGTTCGCCCTAGGTTTAATTTAGGCCAGAGTTGTTTGGTGATAAAGCCGATATTACTCCAATGGTTTGGAGTTTTATCATATGCTTTACCGTACTTATTGGTGTTTCTAGGTACCCGAGGGTAGGTAGGCTTAGTGTGCTAGACCCTAACATTGCGAGTACGTCGGCCGCGCAGTTTCCTGGAATATCCCTATAACCGGGAACCCACAATACTTAAATGTTGAACTGTTCAGCCATCTCATCTATAGATAGGCGACAGTTAAGAGGTGTCTTTGATTTGTGGATTACCGCTGCCAGGGACTTTATCGCAGTTTGGCTGTCCGTACAAATGATAATATCCTTGGCGGATATTACATTGATCCTGAGCCATGCAAGGGCCTCCGTTATCGCAGTTATTTCTGCCTGATACACACTGCAGTAATTTAGGAGTCTGAAGGATAGGCTGAGGCTAAGCTCCTTGGAGAAGACTCCACTGCCTACACCCGACTCCATCTTAGAGCCATCGGTATAGAGGGAGATCGAGTCCTTTGGTATGACTTTCCCTTCAGCCCATTCCTACCTGGATGGAAAGACAACTTCGAAGTTCCTAGTGAACACGTTCTGCGGGATGATATAGTCTGTGTCCATGGGTACTTTGAAGTGTTTTAGAATGGTTGTGTGGCCCTTTTGTGATGTGGGCCATTTTATTATGGTCCTCATCCTCAGGGCCGCGCAGGCAGCAATTTGTTTGTTGAAACGGCTCAGTGGTGGAAGGTGTAACAGAGTTTTTAGGGCTTCCGTGGGGGTTGATCTGATCGCTCCGCTTATGTATAAGCTGGCCGTACTTTGTACTTTGTACTTTCCCCAGAAGGTTTCGATTGACTGCCTTGCAGAGCAGTCCACCAGACTAATAATTGTGAGAAACCCGACCGCCTTGATGTAGTTGCAAACACTTTTCAATTAAGCATATTCCCCTCCCTATCACAAGATCAAATGATGAATTAAAAAGCCATTTAGACCCTGAAGCTGTTCTTACATAGGTGTATTGGGATGGAATATGTATGTATTTTCAAGCACAACATCGCGGGAAAAACAACATTAATCAAACCGCAAAGCTTAAGTATGAATTTCCTAGAAAATTCACAACGTCACTATGCAAAGTGTGTCGCCTCGCCAGAATGCGGCGGTAAGTAAAGGCTAAATTGTAAACAATAACAAAGTCGCCATCAGACATTCGAGAATCATACACGGTATTATACCCAAGTTCCGGGTATTACGGGAAACCACGCCGCGTATTCGCAAAAACACAGGTATCATTCGAGTAAAAAGCATAAACATTCCCTAAACACTAGTGACTCATAGCCGATAGACAACAACAAAGTCACACTCTATACCGGATAAACAACTTC
The DNA here is from genome assembly GCA_951905685.1 of Eumerus sabulonum. Taxonomy (NCBI): domain Eukaryota; kingdom Metazoa; phylum Arthropoda; class Insecta; order Diptera; family Syrphidae; genus Eumerus; species Eumerus sabulonum. Next base: position 239,378,530 of record OX645060.1, read on the forward strand.
AGCAATTCATGCATAACAACAAACTAATCTATTGATTAAGATCCAACACAAAAGGGGACAGAGATTGAGAGGGGAGCGGCAGATACTACTCAAGGGCTACTCTGAATTTCGTCCCCTTGGGAGGATGGATGCATGATTGTAAGGAGAGTGAGTGCGGCCAATGACTGCTGCTGATTGTGGAATTCTTTCGTACTGGTCATCGTACGTAGGTTCCCTGAAATTCCCGATTCTATCACCGGAAATCACACATCCACATCCACTTACATATTAGGTATGTACATGACACTCTAACAGCCTTCCTAGACATAGAGGGCGCCTTTAACAACGTCACACCGAAAGCAATAATAGAAGGGCTAGAAAAGCTAAAGGTGGAGAGGACTCTGATAGAGCTGATCAGCGAGTTGTTACTAACGCGCAAGATTCACTCTAAGTGGCGAAGCCTAGTAACAAGGTGGGGTCCTTTCACCTCTTCTCTGGAATGTAGTTGTGAACGAACTACTAATCAAACTGGAGAAAGAAGGCCTGGACGTTGTTGCCTACGCCGATGACGTTGCCATCTCAATCTCAGGCAAATACCTATCCACACTGAATGACCGCATGCAATCGGCATTCTCATTTCTGTGCAAATGGGCGCATAGTAACGGGCTCAGGACTAATCCCCAGAAAACGGAGCTCGTGCTATTTACCAAAAAGCATAAAATCCCGGAAAACTGCCTCATCACTTTGCTTGATACCAGGTTAGCCTATTCCTCTAGTGCCGAATTCCTTGGCATTATACTCGATAGGAAATTAACTTGGAAGAGCAGTACAATTGAAAGAGCAAAAAAAGCAACAATAGCTCTCTACACATGCAAGAAAGCCCGAGGAAAAAAATGGGGATTCAACCCCAAGATCACCCCATGGCTCTACATCACGGTCGTTAGACCCATACTAATATATGGAGTGATAGTCTGGTGGACTGCACTGGACAAGACAACACACCACAAACAACTCGAGAAGGTACAAGGGATGGCATGTGTGTGCATTACCGGGGCCCTTAGGTCCACACTTACGGCTGCGCTTAACATGATACTAGACCTTACACCACTCGATATTTTCCGTAAGCAAATTGCCACACATACGGCCATAAGACTAAAAGCCAACTCGAATTGGGCGAGCTGTCACTGGCCACTCCTCCATCCTGCAAAACAGGATAACTATGGCAGAAAACTTGGACCACATAGAACCCACCATAGTCTTGGACAAAAACTTTACGACGATATATCCGGACAGACAGAACTGGACTCGTCAAACTCAACCCCGCAAAAAATGCGTGTATTTCTACACTGACGGGTCTAAAACCAAAGACGGGGTGGGCAGTGGAGTATTCTGCAAACAACTTAAGCTTAAGATCACTTCAGCGTTTTCCAGGCTGTCTTGGCTGAAGTGGAAAGTAATATCCACCACGGAGCCTTACTGGCGTTGGAGTCCTATGTGTACACATCAAAATCTTGTCTCGACTGTCGCCGATCTCTTAACGAGATGGCAGTACAGTTCAACATACAGCTTATCTGGGTACCGGGACACAGCGACATTGCAGGTAATGAAAAAGCCGACACACTCGCCAAACAAGGAACGACGCTACAATCAATCGTGGCTTGTGAGGGAGTACCCCTTACAACCATTAAACATAATCTGACCAATCTCGCCAGGGCCGAGACGAACCTGAGATGGACACAGGGACATACCTGCGTCATCACCAGGCAAATCTGGCCTCGGCTTGACAGTCAACGAACAAGGAGTATAATCTCCCTAAAAAGAACAGTCACACACAAAAACTAGGAATAGTTCCGAATGATTTCTGCAGAAGCTGTCAGGACGAGGAGGAGGTCGAATCCATTCACCACCTTCTCTGTGCCTGTTCAGCTTTTTGCAACATAAGGAGGCGTTACCTAGGCTCTTACTTTCTTAACGGTCTGACAGATGTTCAGAAAGTAGGGATACCTGACCTTCTTAACTTCTTAAGAAGCACAAGAAGTAGCTGCACAACGGGCCTCCCTGGCCTATGTGCATTCTTCTCAATTCTGGGAAGGCTACAAACCTACCTACCTACCTACCTAGGTACATTAAGAGGACTTTTTCGTGACACTACCTAGTACCTGGGTGGTGTTATCGATTTTTCATAGAAATGTGAAAAAAGCTTGTAACCTCGACCGAGCTTACGATTTGGGTTACCAGGCACAATACTTGCTTGTCGGTTGGTAAGTCGGAGTCTACACGAGGGCTATCTTTTTGCGCTTTTTTCTTTTGAACCTACGTTCCAATTTGAGGACGCGTCCACACGGAGTTTTTCTGCGTGTGCCTGTTTCTTGACATTTCGCTACACATTTCAATTTCGTTGCCTGTGGTGACGTTTGAAAAGTAGGGATGGTATCCAAACGTACACTACCAAGTCAGAAACAAGAGTGAAGCGACATCGCAAAACAAAGAAAAGGAGATAAGGAAATGGCAAAAAACCCACGAAGTAGCTACCCGCGCGTGAGTGTGCCATTGTATTTCTGTTCTACTTACCCTCTCTTTTACACTTATTTAAGCCCTCACCAGATAGCCCTCGTCTAGACTCCGACTAAGTGACAAATTTGAAATTAGTGCCCCTCACGCCATTGCTCCTCTATCGCTTAATTTCACTGCTCAATGGCACTGATTGTTTGTTAAACGAACTAGTTACTTGCGTACGAAATACGAAATTGTTATCAAATAGATGATAGCGCAGCAGAAAAAGATAAAAAAATTCAACTTTACGCTACAACTTCCTTTATACTTTGCGTTGTTATCGCACCAATTGCCATTCCCATCCATCCAACCGTCCATACCGTCGAGGAATCGGAGAGGAGGAACTCGGACAGAAATAATGTATTTCATACGTGGAAAGGAATTTTTTTTAAATTTTTCTAAATTCGAAATTCCGATTTCGGATTTTGGCTGGGGTGGATGGATATTGCTTGTATTTATGATCGCGTACGATACACCATCAAAACGAATACAAAAACGATCTATCAACGTATGGGCAATGAATAAATTACTTTGTTATGACGTCAACGTATACACGGTTGTTGAGCGCGGAGCATGCTGTTTATGTTAACGTGTAAAGGCGAACTTACACGAGCTGCGTAGGGTTGCCAGGCTGTTGAGGTCGCCGATGATTAGTTGTGAATTTTTATTTTTTTTGTTAACATATTTGATTAGGACCTTATCGCTCAAGTGGTTAGTAGTACTTGTCAGATATCAGTGCAAATTTTTGTTTTTTCGCGTGAGGTTACGACTGTAACTCGATTAGGCATTGGCGAATTTCTATAAAAATTTAGCTCAAATGGGCTCAGTATCGTTGGGGAAAAGAAATAAAATATTGCGAGTGACGATAAGGCATGTGATCGAAATGAGATTGTCAAAGGAGCTGTAGAGTCCTCGACTGGTCTGGCAATATGCGAAAAATCACATTTAAGCTATCGTTAAGAGCAAGATTGATTCTTAATCGAAAATGTCAAGCATAACTAAGGTTTGTGGCATGTACTTAATACAGGAGTACCTACAGGACACTTCGTGACAGTTATTTTCATTAGAAACCGAGGCAGCATTCAGACTAGGCTGGAAGGACTCATTTCGGGCCGGAGTCAGCAACCTAGTCTAGCTTGGAATTAAATTAAAAGTAGAGGGGGAAGGGGGTGATTATAACTTCAAACAGCAATGCCAAGATGTTAGCAGTCAGAGAGGACAGTTTTTAGCTTGTGCGCTAAAGCAGGAGTTCCGAGACAGTACTCACTCTAGCCTGGAAAGACTTATTAGGGTTTGAGGCAGGCACCTAGTAACCCAGTCTCGCTGGAAACTAAATTAAAAGTAGAAGGGGAAGGGGATGATTATAACTTCAAACAGCAATGCTAAGATGTTAGCAGTCAGAGAGGACAGTTTTTAGCTTGTGCGCTAAAGCACAAGTTCCGAGGCAGTACTCACTCTAGCCTGGAAAGACTCATTAGGGTTCGAGGCAGGCACCTAGTAACCCAGTCTCGCTTGAAACTAAATTAAAAGTAGAAGGGGAAGAGGATGATTATAACTTCAAACAGCAATGCTAAGATGTTAGCAGTCAGAGAGGACAGTTTTTAGCTTGTGCGCTTAAGCACAAGTTCCGAGGCAGTACTCACTCCAGCCTAATAGGAATCATTAGGGCCCGATGCAGATACCTAGTAACCCAGTCTGACTTGGAAATACATAAGTTAAAAGAAGAGAAGGGAAACGGAGTGATCATAATCTAAAACAGCAAAAGAAAGATTTAATAGTCGGAAAAGGCAGTTTTTAGCTAGTTCGCTAAGTAAGGGCGCAAAAGGAGGAGTTGTGAGGCAGTTCTCACTCTAACCTGGAAGGGCTTATTAGAGCCCGAAGGTAGGTACCTAGTATCCCAGTCTTGCTTGGAACTATATAAGTTAAAAGAAGAGGAGGGAAAGGAGGTGATCATAACCTAAAACAGTAATAGAAAGATTTTAATAGACGAAGAGAGCGGAGGCAGGAGTTAAAAATGAAGACGAAAGTAAAAAAGAAAGACTGAAAATGGTTCGCGTAGTTACGTACGAAATTCCACGTGTCAGCGAATAGGTGGAAACGGAGGAGAGTAAGTCGAAAAACAACAAACTTTAGAATATGCCAATGGTGTAGATGTTAGCCACTAAGGCTAGCAGATTGGGCCCTATAATATAGACGTCTACGTAACCTGGAAGTAGTACTAGAAGATCATATTCTTCTTCTTTTTGTGGCGTTACAGCCCATTAAGGACAAGAGCCAAGCTTCCCTCAATCACCCATGTTGTGTGTGATTTATTTATCACACAAGTGAAAGGGACCTACTCTTGAAGCGTTTTCATGGCAAGTACATATACATATGTACTACGGAGGTGGTTTTGTCAGTAGCAGATAATAAACATTCGATGGCTTTGGTGTTATGGGGTCTGAACTCGCTCATCGTGCGCCAGAGTCCAACGCACTAACCACTGCGCGAAGATAAGTGTCATGTAGGAGTAGAAATAGAGCTCTATCATCAGGTCTTACTAAGTACAGTCATACACGACGGTTAAACAAAGTAACTTTTAATCAGCAATATGTGAGGGTCAGACCATGGGAGACCTCTTAAGGCAAAACGCAGAAATCTACGTTGCACAGCTTCAATTCGTGCAGAATGGCTAACGTAGTAAGGAGACCAGGCTTGACTGGCGTATTCCAGGATAGGTCTGACGTATGTAATGTAGAGGGATTGTGTGACGTTGGGATTCGAGAATTCCTTAGATCAACGTTTTATAAAACCAAGGGCAGAATTAGCTTTGTGTATGATATGATTGATGTGGGAGACAAAGTTTAGCTCTTTGTCGCATATGATACCTAGGTCGCGGACATGGAGTACAGGCTCGTTAAGTAGATAATATGTTCTAGGAGCAGAGGGAAAGCGTTTCCGAGAGAACGTTATGAACTGGCATTTACCGATGTTGAGTTCCAGGTTGTTGTTATCACACCAATTACCGAAGGATACAAGGTCGCTTTGGAGTGCTAGCGAGTCTGCAGGAGTTGATATTGTCTCGCTGATTTTCATGTCATTTGCATATATGTATTGACAAATGTATATATGTATGTATGCTGGCGTTACAGTCCATGAAGAACCTGAGCTGAGCTTCTCTCAATCACCCATGTTGTGTGTGATTTCATTTTCCCATAGGTGAAAGGGACCTACAGTTTATTTCCGGTTCCGAACGGCGAATTTCGAGAAGCTTTTCATGACAATTTTACTACAGGGGGTTTTGTCAGAACCCCGCTGAGGAGAAACGCCGTGAAAAACCCGTTTGTATTGACAAATGGGAATCTTTTAATATAAGGTCGACATCGTTAACAGCAAGGACAAATATTAAAGGGCCGAGATGACTACCTTGCGGAACACCGGAATGATGGGGTCAGAGATACAGTTTCTAAAAAATACTCTATATTGGCGAATCTCAAGGTACGATTTAAGCCATGATATGATTTGGGGAAGCCTAAAGCCTCTAATTTAAAATAAATGAATGTATGGCTTAACTTATCGAATGCTTTACTAAGTCTGTAGTGATAACATCAACCTCGTTGCTTGCTCCAGAGTTAGAAGTATTTTGGAGGCAAATTAGGTAAGGTTGGTTGTGGTAGACCTGCCTTTTAAGAAACCATGCTGCCGGGAGGAGAAGAGGGATTTGCAGTGAAAGAACATTGAATCATACACACGACGGACTCGAAGAGCGAGCTTAGGGATAGCGGACAATTTAGCAATTGGTCTGTAGTTAGAAATATCCATCTTGGGAGCTTTTTTGTGAGTGGGGAAGATGTAAGAGTTTTTCCAAACGGTTGGAAAGGAAGCTTGACAAAGTGAAAGGCGAAAGAGAATGGAGAGAGGTTTGCAGAGGGAAACGAAACATTTATTGAGAAGAATGACTGGAAGACCATCGGGACCCGGAGAGAAGTCATCTTTAAGTTGGTTGATCTTGTGGTGAACCAAGTCCTCATTGATATCAATTACGGAGAGCGATGTCTGAGAGCAGTTATTCATATAACTGAACTGGTTATATCGCCAAGGTGCTATCTTCCTTCTACTACTAGTAGATTCAGTCAGTCCAGGCGCTTTCTTTAGAAGCAGTGGATAGAGAACAAATGGAATTACTTTCATATAAGGACCATCCAATGGCCCAAATATGTAGATGCATACCTGTGACATGAACAATTCGTTATGACGTGTATTGTTCGATTTGCAGAAATGTGATGAGTAAGAAGTCATTAAACAAATAGTTTAGAGGTAAGTACCTTTTAGAGGTTAATGACTTCGCACCAAAGTATTTCCTCGTATGACGCATTGCCAATTTATAATGCTTTCTACGACGTCTTACAGTGACCTTGCAATATACAAAAAAAAAAACCGAGAAATATATAGGCCGCCGACAAACAATACAGACACAGTGCGACTGGATGACTAAGCCATGTCATATGGATGGATGGATGTGCAATCTATAGTTTGACCCCAAACATGCTGCTGCTCTACCTAATCCTTATTAACCCGAGTGTGATGGTAACCCTTTATGCACCTCTCGAAACCGAAACTACTATTTCCCAAACTACACGAATACAAATCCACACACATGTGTGGATAGATGGATACGTATGCATATGTACGTACTCTTTTCGCGCGTTAGCTCGAGCGCGATGGCAAGAGATCTATTCGTGTTTTGATCTTTTTTTTGTTTTTTGAGTGGATTTTTTGTATTTTATTTTCCATTTGTGCAGTGTGTAATCTGATTGTCGATCTACCTATCTCATTCGTTTACGATACGAATATTGTGTTGCGCTATTCTCCATTCACCCTCATCGTCGTCTCCTCCTCTATACGGACGGATAGCAGCTAAATTGCGCCCGTTCAACTGCTCGAAGTGATGAGTAATCACATCCATGAAGTGGAGTAAAGTGAAAAACAAAAAAAAAAAAACCAAAGAAATAGCAACAAATTGCTGTTTGAGAATTGTATGAATGTGAAGCTGATAGTAGTATCTAGTACATATATACTATACGATAGATACTGTAAGAAAAATGTACTTACGGATAACGTTGAGGGGCCTAAACCTGAGCAAAAGGCATGGCGATTCTCGTTTAATCCTCATTTTCATTTCACTTTTTATCTGACTCACACCTCAAGTTGGTTCTTTAAGATTTTTTGTTTTAACTTTAAAATATTCACTTTGTTATGCAGTACAAAACACAGATACACACATACACATTCAATAGCACGCACGGGCGCGAAGGGGGCACACTATTATTCTTCTATGTTTGTCGACAAGTCGCAAAGAGCATTTAGATGTACCTAGTATCTAATATATGTATGTACACTGGTATTGGTGGTTCTCGAACCCGACTTGATCGACTTGAATGATGAGAGACGATGGCGCGGTAACGTACAGCGGACAGCGGTCAGGCGGGGGGAAAGCAAGAGTTGATTACAAACTTTTCTTCAATAAGAATGAATCCAAAATGCACTAGAAATGGTAATCCCAAGTGCTACGGTTGAGGTGAAATCGTTGCAAGGCACACTTCCCTGATAACTGCTTTCCCAATCTCTTAACCTGATGACGACTGTTAGGTGGTACCTATGTAGGTGATGTATAAAATCCTTGCGATTTGATTGCGCGATAGATGTATGTAAACCGAACTATCCTGTGTGGTTATGGTTAATGTTGTTATACAACGACGTTTCGTTTAATCTCGAATAGCGAAAACTGAATTCTGATATTGTATCTCTCTGTGCGGTTACGTGAGTAGAGTTGCCAAGTCGTGGTCGTCGAATACGCACGGAGCGAATATGAACAACTTGTTCACGTCGAAACGGTCGGCACACAAGTGCTGCTCGACTGGCGGCAGTAAAGTCGAGTTCCGTGGTCGTTCTCGTACTTGTTTTCACGTCACGAGCATAACATAGTGCATACCCCGAACCGCACATCCGTCCCGTTTATCAGTTGATTTTCATTCTCGACGCTTGTAGCGGTTGCTCGTTTATGCGTTTTTCATTCGAACGAGAGAGTGTGCGTGTGATTTTATTCTGGTGTTGGTGTGTTGCCGGATGAAGGAAGAAATACAGGTTGAGTCATCATCATCGGTTGCTGTGGCTGTGCTGTGTGCTGGCCTGGCTGGCTGCTTAGTTGGTTATAGGGTGAGACGAGACGAGTACGAGCTAATAGATCAGAGGGGCGCTCTCACTCTATCTTTCGTGTAATGAGTGCTTCGGATGTCTGCCGTAGCCGTGTAGCGGATTGAGTTTATTCGTTTCTAGAGAAAGAGGGTTGCCTCGGGGTGAGGTGAGTCATCGTCGCCCTATCGCTTGGCTCTCGAGTTATATGACTATGTATGACGGCTCTGTACGGCAAGTACTTCTGTAACATTTGTTGTTGGTTGGTCGTCTTGTATTCGGTTTGGTCGGCATTGCCAGACGAGCGCAATCACACGGTAAAGTAGCGTGAACCAGTGTGAGTATTCATCTGTCTGTATAGATACGCCGTTCCATATACATATATTGCGAGTGTGTGAGGGTGAGGAAAGAGAATGAAATGTTGATTTGGAGGAGAAGAGCTTTCTTGAGGTGAACCACTTTTTTCGGGTTGCCAGGTTGTCTATCGTCATGGAATGCTTACACTTTCAATTGTTTGTGGGCATTCTGTAGTAGTTCATTATATATGTATGTACGTCAATAACGGTATGAATATGCATGGATCGATCAAAATCGAGAAGGCCCTGGGCAGCCCAGACTTGTATGTAAATCGCTGTTAACTCTTAGTTCCTGGCTTTACCTGATTTTGTACTTGTGGTGTAGAACAAGTGCAGTAAACAAGAAATCAAACTTTTGATTTGTTGAGACATTAGTAGTAGAGGTTTGGTCGTATCAGGGAGAGGTCCGGAAATATCTACATGGATCTACATGGATGATGTAATCGAACACTTAGCAGCTCTGTTGGTAAGTCCTAGTCTCTATAAACGCTGTCATATGCGGCTTTAAAGTCGACAAATTCATGGGTCTTCTCCAAGATCTGCCGTAGTGTATGTACATAAATATTTGGTCTATCGTGGATTTTCCTGGCCTGAAACCACACTGATAGGAACGGCAGTACGGCAGAGAGGATCTTGTACGCAATGTTCACGAGGCTTATCCCTCTGTAATTGGCGGAGTCATAGGGGTCTCCTTTCTTACGGACCAGGCAAACGATGATGAGGTTGTATTCGTCGGGCATGCATTCTACCGACCATATCTTGCAGATGAGTTGGTGCATGTTCCTAACCAGTTCATCGTCAGCTGCTTTAAACAGCTTCGCGCGAAGTCCGTCTGCTCCAACAGCTTTATAAGACTTAAGTTCCGATATCGCTATCTTAACATCGTCTAGGTCGGGTGGACGAGATTCTCTTTCGTCTACGGCACTTTGACTATCATCGCCGTTATACAGTCTGCAGAAGTGGTCCTTCCACAATCTCAGCATCGACTGTGACTCCACTATTAGTTGTCCGTGATCATCCCTGCAGGCTTCTGCTCTGGCTTTATAGCCTTGGCATGTTCGTTTTACTTTTTGGTAAAACTTTCGCACGTCATTCCTGCAATAGCATCTCTCCATCTTCTCGATCTCGCGCTTCTCGTGCTCCTTCTTTTTTCCTCTCAGAAGCGCATGCTCCTCCCTCCTTTTCTGTTCATAGAGCTCGCGGGCAGCTCTCGTCCGTCGATGCAGTGTAGCCATGTATGCATTCTGTTTCTCTATATAGTCCTGCCTGCACTCGGCGTTTCTCGAAGGTGGTGGCTTGAAACCGAGTACATCTGATGGCGTTCTGACAACGGCTCCATTGCTGTTCTGTGGTTTGTGCAGATTGCATCGGGACTTGAGAGAGCTTGAGGGAGATTAGATCGGCGAAGGTCTTGGCGGTCTCCTGCGATTGCAGCTTTCCGACGTTAAATTTTGGTGTTCTTACTCGACTCCGTTGATTCCGAGAAATTCGCATCCGTACCTTGGCTGCAACAAAGTAATGATCCGAGTCAATGTTGGCTTCTCGAAGGGATCCGACATCTAGGATGCTGGAGGAGTGTCTGCCGTCGATCGCAATATGATCAATTTGGTTGGTTGTCGATTGATCGAAAGACCGCCAGGTCCCCTTATGGATGTTGAGGTGTGGGAATCGTGTACTTGCTACTACCAGTTATGTCCCGCCATAAAGTCCACTAGCCTTACTCCGTTTTCTGACGTGGTGTTGTGTAAGCTGTGCTTTCACAACATGGGAACATTAGGGACATTAGGCATATGTTCTGTCTAGGAGATCATAGAAGTCATATTTCTCCTCTGTGGGGGCGTGGACACATATTAAGCTTATATTGCCGAGATTGGCCTTGATATGGATAGTTATGAGGCGTTCGCTTATATACTGGAAGCTTAGGACTTTTTTCCTGAGTCTGCCTCGAAAAACAAATCCGCATCCGAATAAGCGTTGTTTATTTTCTCTGTAGCAGTTTACGTAGTAGATACATATCACAGTTTTTCATCCCATTTTTTTCCTGGCCCATCCCAACGCACTTCGTGGAGCGCAGTAGGTTAGGTTAGGTACAAGTGCTTGGCATAAGCCACACGTAGGCCGAGTTCGGCCCATTGTGATACCACAAGGATCATTACCCTGATCCCCTAGCTGAGAACCAATCGGTGCTTTTGATGAAGCGATGGAGTTGAGCTTTTTTAAGGTTTGCTAGCTCACTTAGATTTTCTGGAAGGGCGCGCCGAAGTAGATCCTCCTGCGGTTCGCAAAAGAGGGGCATGAGCAGAGAAGGGGATGGATTGATTCCTCTTCCTTTTTGTCCATGTAGCCGCGGCAAAAGTCATTGGAGGGCAGCCCTAGTCTGGCGGCGTGTTTTCTTATGATGCAATGACCTGTAATGACACCCACTAGAACGCTCAAAGCAGCCCTTTTGGTTGCTACTAGGTCCTTTGTTCGTCCTTGGTTTAGCTTTGGCCAGATTTATTTAGTGATAAAGGCGATATTACTTTCATTCCATTGGAGGTTAGTCGCCTCTATGGTTCGAAGTTTTATCATGTGCTTTACCGTACTTATTGGTGTTTTAAGGTACCTGAGGGTAGGAAGACTGAGTGTGCTTGACCCTAACTTTGCGAGTTCGTCGGCCGCGCAGTTTCCTGGAATATCCATATGCCCGGGAACCCACAATACTTTAATGTTGAACTATCTATCCGTGCTATCCGTGCAAATGATAATATCCTTAGCGGATATTACATTGATCCTGAGCCATGCAAGGGCCTCCGTTATCGCTGTTAATTCTGCCTGATACACACTGCAGTGATTTGGAAGTCTGAATGATACGTTGAGGTTAAGTTCCTTGGAGAAGACTCCACTACCTACACCCGACCCCATCTTGGAGCTATCGGCGTAAAGGGCAGATCGAGTCCTGTTGTATAACTTTTCCTTCAGCCCTGGATGGAAAGGCAACTTCGAAGTTCCTTCCTTTGGTGACGGCCCATGATTCAACATTGTTAACGGCGCCCTCCATATCGAGAAAGGCGACTAGAGTGTCTTCCTTACGTTCCAGTGACCTTTCTATTTGGCTGACCAGTGAGTGGAGTGCTGTTTCCACCGATTTGCCTTCTTGTAGGCATATTGGTTATTCGACAGCTTTCCTGAGATACAGCTGTGACGTATGTGAGCGTCTAAAATCTTCTCTAGAGTTTTTAATAGAAAAGAAGTAAGACTGATAGGCCTCAAGTCATTTGCATACGTGTGGGAGCTTTTACCGGCCTTGGGTATGAAAATGACTTTGACTTGCTGGAGATATAGGACAGGGAGAGGCAACTCTTGTATATTACCACAAGCCAGGGGAGAATGAGATCTGCTACCTGCTGGAGCTCTGCTGGTATGATCCCACCCGGCCCCGGAGACTTATAGGGTTCAAAGCTTTTCAGAGGCCATAGAACAATGTTGTTGTTGAACAGGTTGGGAGCACGTTCAAAGGAGGATGTCGTCGGCTGGATGACTTGAGGAGGTGTCATAGCCGAGTCACTACTGCCCGGAAAGTTTGCGTTCAGAAGTTCCAGGGCTTCCATTCTGGAGGTCGTCCAGGAACCACCATTCCGCATTAGGTGGCTTGGGTTGTACGGGGCCGAAGCCAGAATTTTTCTTATTCTAGAAGCTTCGGAGACCGCCTTGATATTCTAGCAGTAGTTCCTCCAAGATTTCCTTTTGGTCTTCCTGGTCGCCACTTTGAAGGATTTAAGTGCCTCCTTGTAGGGGTCCCAATCCTCTTGCAAGCCGGTACATTCTGCGTCGTTAAAGAGCTTTCTGCTCTCTTTCCTAAGGGAGACTCTCACTTCATTCCACCAGGGGGGTTTGGGTTTTGCTCTGGGGGTGCTAACCGCACAAGATTTTGACAGTGCTCTGTTGAGGGTTCCTATCAGCTAACTTACTAAGCTGTCTGATTCCGCAGGGTTGTACGGATAGGTCGGGCCTCTTGTCCCTAGGTAAGGTTCAATATAGGTTCCATACTTTTGCCAATCAGTTCAACCGAGAGATTATTTTCCGTGATCATCGGCTCCAGGACTGATGCATCTCTAGAAGCTCTCTTAGCTGAGTCCTCCCCGTCTTTTTAATATATTCTGAGCTTTGCGGAGTCAAAGCCCAGAGAGATCATACTGTTTGCCTCTACTAGAGGTGTCAGGGAATTCTGATTGATTATTATTGTAATCAACCTCGAGGGTCCTTTCACATCCTCTAGCTTGGCAATTTTCCAGTTTTTGGTGGGGATCTGCGGGTTGCAATTTTGCATAAGTGCCGAAATCTCCTTAGCATCCTCAGGGCAGGCCGGTATGATGGCTCTAGCCCAAGGTCTATTTGGGATTTGGCTCAAGGGTACAGCCTCAAGCTGAGCTCCCTCCCAGACCTCACCGACTCTGCTGAGTGCAAGCCTAAAAAGGTCCATAGACCTTTGGTCTTCGAAGGAGATCAGCTTGATTCTGCTTAGATAGTACCCTGCATGATGGGTGATAGGGAAGGGTCCATTGCTAATCAGAGTCCACTTAGCCGGAGGCACGTTCCCATCCACATCCACTCTATCGACAACAGCCATTTTGGTCGAGACCTTTAGCACGTCGCGATAGGAGAGTTGTGTTTGGGAATTGGGGGAGATACTTTGTGACCGCGCTTTCTTTAAGGTGGAGGTGAGGTGGAGTTTCTCAGCCGACCTCTGGCGCTTGCCATCCTGCTCTTTGCCGGATGAGTCTCCAGTGCTCTTGATTATGCTCTCCGCCCAATCAAGAGCCTTCTTCTTCCTTTCCAAGAGCTGATCTCTTGGTACGTCGCGCAGCTTTTCCAGTAACTTGCCCATTGTCACCTGTAGGTGTTGGACCATGCTTTTGCTTAGAGGCCGCTGTCCTCTCACCTTACCGTTCGGCAGTAGTTTGACCACTCCTTGAGGGTGTTGGGCCAGTCTTTCGTGTGTGGGTCAATGTCTTAGCACCTTGCCGGATAGCAACATTCCAAGGTGCTAATGTCTTAGCACCTTGTGGAGCGTCGGTCTTGGTACCGCTGTCAAAGGACCAGGCTTTTTTATGAAGGCCAATGTCACAGCACCTCGCCGAGACTCAGCATTTGTATCGGTGTCCATACATTCTGCTGGTTTTTTATTTTCTTTGGGTGGAGCGCGGTAATGTCTGCCTTATAGCAGTTCAAGGAGTTGACCAGTTGTCCGGCTGCACCTGGTCTGTTGAGGGACCTAACGTTCCAGGTGCAGATCTGGAATTCGTTTCCTTTTTGACGTTTGCGGGGATCGTCAACATGTAATCCGTCCGTATCCGAGGCTGTTGGTTGTTTCTGAACAAATTTTTGTTTTACGTGATAGGGATGTTACCCCTAAGCACAACCCCCAGCTTGGAGGACCAGGTTCCTCTTTCCTCAGAAACGAGGGGTCGGGTCGCTGCACACATTGGTTCACTACCTGGGGGGTGCCAGTATAGCTATCCAGAGGAGGCCACGCGGAGGCTATGTGTCAACTTGGATTGAGCAGGGACAGAGATCGAAGCTGGAGTTTGCCATGTTAAACGCGTTCAACTTCTTTGCTTTGTTGGCTCGCTCCCTCCTCCCCAAAGCTAATAGCCAGTTATAATACAGGTATGGGTGGGGTTGATTGGAACGATCAAGCGGTAAATGCATATAAATTTAAAATAAAAGCAAAAAATGGTGGTGGCCGCTTTTCACATCTATACTTAGTTCCACTTTGGTAAACGCTTGCAAACACTTCAAGGTTGCGAATGATTCTCAGGAGGGCTTACTATCGTTCCAAAGAAACATTCCACGCTATTATTTAAGAAATGATACCCTTAAGAACACAACAACGAAACGCACTATTGCCGAAAGTGTCGCGTACACCGAGGGACCCCATTTTCCTCAAAAGGTACAAAAGCCTATAGGATGTAAAAAGCGGATGAGAAATTGTGATATCCATTACGGCGACTGCTACAAGGAGAGAAGGTAACGCTGATAACAGGGACCTGACTGCAGCGCTTTGACACTCTCGATCATGAAATACATATTTGGATAAATTGTATAAGTGTGGCTTTAGAAATAGTGTCCACTCTTGGTTCAGGTCATATCTATCCAATCGAGTTCAGAAAGTAAAAATAGATGGTAAATCAATGCTCATTATGTCTATAGACGTTCCTCATGGTTCTGTGCTAGGTCCCTTAGTTTTCTTAACATTTGTTAACTCCATTTTCCTTCAAAACTCCTCTTCTTCTTCTTAGCGGACGCTACAGTTCGGGGTGAACCTGGGCCTCAATCAACATGCCCCTCCATCTAGCACGATCTTTTGCTAGCCTTTTCCATTGCCGCACACTCAGTTGAGTGAGGTCCCATTCCACCTGTGTGCGCCATCTTAAGTGCGGTCGTCCTCTACTTCTTCGTCCCTCGGATTTGAATTCAAAGACTCTCCGGACTGGGGCTGTCCCCGCTCTGCATGGTCCAGCCACCTTAGGCGTTGAATCCGTAGACGCCTGACCAGGCTCATGTCGCTGTACAGCCCGTAAAGTTCGTGGTTGAATCTTTCCCTCCATTCCCCGTCTGCGTTTATAGGCCCGAAAATCACGCGCAAAATCATTCTCTCGAACCGACCAAGGGCCTCCTCATTCGCTTTTGATAGTGTTCATGCTTCTGCGCCGTACAACAGGACCGGGATGATAAGGGTCTTATATAGAGTCAACTTTGTTGCCTCCTGAGACCAAAGATACAGCGATTGGCAGGAGTGATTCTGGGTTTTATCTCAGCGCTGGTGTTGTTGTCGCTGGTCATCAGTGAGCCAACTTAGACGAATTCCTTGACCACTTCCAAGTTATATCCGCCCATGGTGACGTTCTGACCAATACGTCGGTGTTGTCCATCTCTTTTAGATGAAAGCAGTTATTTGGTTTTAACCTCATTAACCTTGAGACCCATCTTAGCCGCTTCTACCTCAATGTTTGAAAAGGCCTCATTGACGTCTCGCTATGTCCGTCCAATCACGTCAATGTCGTCGGTGTACGCAAGACTTTATATAAATCGTACCTCTTGTGCTGGCCAGTGACTCTTGCACGATCTTTTCAAGCACGAAGCGCGTTACCTTGCCTAAATCCCTCTTTTAACATCAAAGGTCTCGGTTTGCTCATTACCGACCTTAATGGAGCAGCGAGAATTCTCCATTGTCATCCTGCACAGTCGGACGAGTTTGGCAGGGATGTTAAAACAGACATGGCTTTGTATAGCTCATCTCTATACACGCTGTCATATGCAGCTTTGAAATCGACGAAGAGGTGGTGAGTGTCGATTTGGTATTCCTGGGTCTTCTCCAAGATCTGCCGTAGCGTAAATATTTGGTCAATTGTGGATTTACCTGGCCTGAAACCACACTGATAAGAGCCGATCAGAATATCCACAAACGGTTTTAAGCGTTCACACAATACGGCAGAGAAGATCTTATATGCGATGTTGAGGAGACTTATTCCCCTTTAGTTGGCGCAATTATAGGGTTCTCCTTTCTTATGGACCGGGCAAACGATGCTGAGATTCCATTCATCAAATAAGATGGTGCATGCACCTTACCAGCTCATTTCCAGCCGCCTTAAGAAGCTCAGCAGACAGGCCGTCTGCGCCCGCGGCTTTATTAGACTTAAGTCTTGATATCGCTATTTTGACTTCGTCTAGGTTGGGTGGACTGAATTCTGTTACATCGTCGTCCATTACGAATGGTTCGTTCTGCCTGACAGCGGTATCTTGTCTATCGCCGTTATACAGTCTGCAGAAGTGGTCTTTCCAAATCCTCAGCATCGACTGCGACTCTACTACCAGTTCTGCATTTTCATCCCTGCAGGCCGCCGCTCTGGCTTTGTAGCCATGGCATGTTCGCTTCACCTTATTGTAAAACTTACGGGCGTCATTCCTGCGGAAGCATCTCTCCATCTCCTCGAACTCACGCTTTCCGTGCTCCCTCTTCTTTCTTCTGAAAAGCGTGTGTTCCTGTCTTCTCTTCTGCTCATAGATTTCGCGAGCAGCTCTCGTCCGTCGTTGCAGCATTGCTTTATATGCCTCTTGTTTTGCTGCATGGCCTTGTTCGCCATGCCAGGGGTTTCTAGGTGGTGGCGGTGTGAAACCCAGCACCTCTGAGGCAGCGTCTCTGACGGCGCTCTGGCAATGCGCCCATTCCTGCTCTATTGTTTGTGCTGCTGTGGGCGGATTTTGGCAGGCAATGGCCACCTTTCCCACCACCACAGGCTCCTTCATAACCCGGCAGGATTCCGGCACCCTATCTTCTGATTCAGAGGATCTGCACGCCACTATTTCAGAGGTACCTGGCTTAAGATTAAGGTTGCTTCTGCCAACCTCCTTAATCCGAAAGGTGGTGAATATCGACTTGAAACCCGTTGGTTTTTTCCAGGATCTGGCGTAATGTGCAGATCTGGTCTATGGTCGATGTGCCAGGCCGGAAGCCACACTGTTATGTATCTATTACTGTGGTCTCAGATTTGCCAGATGATCTAGGGCATGATCCCTATTAGAACATCACCGCAGGTTTTAAAGAGCTCAGGTTATCTATAGCTTCTCTAAACTGTGTGGTAATTTTTTTGGAGTTTACTCCTTAAGAATCGTGTCATATATACAGTGATGGGTCACATTTCCTCCGCACAATATACTCGCGTTTCTTATAGCGCACCCAGACTGGGCCGGACTGGACGCGACTGGACTTGAGGGGGCTGGATTGGACTGGGCCGGGCGGGATGTGGCTGGACTGGATGGGACTGGAATGGACGGGTCTGGACGGGACGGGACTGCACTGAACGGGGCTGATCTGAACGGGGCTGGTCTGGACGGGACTGGGGTGGACGGGACTGGACTGGACGGGACTGTTCTGGATCGGGCCGGATGGGACTGGACTGGACGGGACTGCAATGGACTGAACTGGACTGGACAGGGCTGGTCTGGACCGGATTGGATGGGACTGGACTGGATGGGACGAACCGAGGAGGGACGCCGCGAAATAAACATTCGATGGCGTTATCGGAATCCGAACTCGCTTATCGTGCGCCAGAGTTCAACACACTAACCACTGCGCCACGACGCCCTCTTTATAAGGGGCCTTATTTTTTTTTTAGAGACTCCCGCAGTTTCAAGAGTTCTTGAACCTGAATGGAGTGCAGTGGTTTGGGTCGTTGATGTTCGTTCACTACTTTCAGGGGTGGCTGTCCTACATAGGACGAGAGCCGACCAAATTCCGCGTTGGTTATTATCCGTAGTAATTCGTTCGAGGGGAGAAGGGAGCGAGCAAACAGAGCAAAGAAGTTGATCGCGTTTAACTTGGCAAACGCCAGCTTCCATCTCTGTCTCTGTCCAATCCAAGTTAACACACAGCCTCCGCGTGGCCTCCCCTGGATAGATATACTGGCACCCGCCAGATAGTCAACCAATGTGTGCAGCGATCCGATCCCTTGTTTCTGGGGAAAGAGGAACCTGGCCCTCGCGTAATTTTGTTCAGAGACGACCAATAGCCTCAGATACGGACGGATTACATGTTGACGACCGAAACGAATTTCGGATCTGCACCTGGAACGTTAGGTCCCTCAACAGACCAAGTGCAGCCGAACAATTCGTCAACTCTTTGAACTGCTATAAGGCAGACATTACCACACTCCAAGAAGTGCAATGGGATGGGCCAGGCAAAAAGCGGATGAAAAACTGTGATATATACTACGGAAACTGCTACAGAGAAAATAAACAACGCTCATTCGGATGCGGATTTGTTGTTCGAGACAGACTCAGGAAAAAAGTCTTAAGCTTCCAGCATGTAAGCGAACGCTTACTATCCGCATCAAGGCCAATTTCGGCAATATAAGCTCACTATGTGTCCACGCCCCCACAGAGGAGAAAGATGACCGACATAAAGACGACTTCTATGATCTCCTAGGCAGAACGTATGCGCAATGTCCCAGCTATGACACCAAAATCGTTCTAGGAGATATCAACGCGAAGCTGGGTAAGGAAGCTGTCTTTAAACGGGTCATTGGAAAGCACAGCCTACACAACACCACGTCAGAAAACGGAGTAAGGTTAGTGGACTTTATGGCGGGACATAACTGGTAGTAGCAAGTACACGATTCCCACACCTCAACATCCATAAGGGGACCTGGCGGTCTTTCGATCAATCGACAACCAACCAAATTGATCAAATTGCGATCGACGGCAGACACTCCTCCAGCATCCTAGATGTCCGAACCTTTTGAGGAGCCAACATCGACTCGGATCATTACCTTTTTGCAGCCAAGGTACGGTCGAGTAAGAACACCAACATTTAACGTCGGAAAGCTGCAATCGCAGGAGACCGCCAGGACCTTCGCCGATCAAGTCTCCCTCAAGCTCTCTCAGGTCCCGATGGAATCTGCGGAAACCATAGAACAGCAATGGAGCCGTTGTCAGAAAGCCATTAGAAAGGCCGCTTCAGATATACTCGGTTTCGTGCCACCACCGTCGAGAAACCCTTGGTTTGATGATGAGTGCAGACAGGTCCATGTAGACAAACAGAATGCATACATGGCCACATTGCATCGACGGACGAGAGCAGCCCGCGAGCTCTATGAACAAAAAAGCAGGGAGGAGCATTCGCTTCTGAGAAGGAAAAAGAAGGAGCACGAAAAGCGCGAGATCGGGGAGATGGAGAGATGTTACTGCACAGTCGATGCTGAGATTGTGGAAGGACCACTTCCGCAGACTATATAACGGCGGTGATAGTCAAAATGCCGCCGTCAGGCAGAGCGGACCATTCACAATGGACGAAGACGAAGGAGAATCCCGTCCACCCGACCTAGACGATGTTAAGACAGTGATATCGAAACTTAAGTCTTATAAAGCTGCTAGAGCAGACGGACTCCCCGCGGAACTGTTTAAAGCAGTTGGCAATGAGTTGGTCAGGAACATGCACCAACTCATCTGCAAGATATGGTCGGAAGAACGCATGCCCGATGAATGGAATCTCAGTATCGTTTGCCCGGTCCATATGAAAGGAGACCAATGTGACTGCGCCAATTACAGGGGGATAAGCCTCCTGAACATCGCGCATAAGATCCTGTCTGCCGTACTATGTAAGTACCTGAAACCGTTCGTAGACAATCTGATAGGTTCCTACCAGTGTGGTTTCAGGCCAGGAAAATCCACGATACGGCAGATCTTGGAGAAGACACGCACCATCTTTTCGTCGACTTTAAAGTCGCGTATGACAGTGTTTATAGAGACGAGCTATACAGAGCCATGTCATGTTTTAACATTCCTGCCAAACTCGTCAGACTGTGCAGGGTGACTACGGAGAACTCTCGCTGCTCCATTAAGGTCGGAGGTGAACTAACCGACCCCTTTGATGTTAAAAAAGGTTTTAGACGGGGTGATGCACTGTCATGTGATTTCTTCAATATTATTCTTGAAAAGGTCGTGCGGGACTCTGCGGCCAATACAAGAGGTAAGATCTACTTCAAGTCCACACAATTGCTTGCCTACGCAGATGATATTGAGGTTATTGGACGAACACAGCGAGACGTCAATGAGGCGTTCGTAATCATTGAAGCAGAAGCAGCTAAAGTGGGTCTAAGGGTAAATGGGACAAGACCAAATATATGCTGTCATCCAAGAAAGACGCGCAACACCGACGCCTTGGTCAGAACGTCACCCTCGGCAGCTAAATTTTTGAAGTAGTCAAGGACTTCGTCTACCTTGGCTCGATAGTGACAAGCAGCAACGACACCAGCGCTGAGATAAAACGCAGAATAACTCTTGCCAATCGCTGCTTCTTCGGGCTGAAGAGGCAATTGAGTAGTAGAGCCCTCTCTCGAAAAACTAAGGTTTCCCTCTACAAAATCTTATTCATCCCGGTCCTCCTCTAAGGCGCTATGAAAAGCGGATGAAGAGGCTCTTGGGCGTTTCGAGAGGAAAATCCTGCGTGCAATCTTTGGCCCCGTTTGTGTAAAGGGAGAGTGGAGGAGGAGATTCAACCAGGAACTGTACGGGCTGTACAGCGACATCGGCCTAGTTAGACGTCTTCGGATCCAACGTCTAAGATGGCTGGGCCATGTAGAGCGAATGGACATCAACGCTCCGGCCCGAAGAGTCTTCGACTCCAACCCCGAGGGACGACGCAGCAGAGGACGACCGCATTTAAGGTGGCGCGCGCAGGTGGAAAGGGACCTCAACCAACTGGGCGTGCGGCACTTGAAGCGGCTGGCAAAATATCGTGCCGGCTGGAGAGGCTTGTTGGTTGGGGCCCTGGTTCACCCCGAACTGAAGCGCCATCAAAGTAAGTAAGTAATTCGTTCGAGCACCTTAATATTGCATACGCAGAGGATGAATTGCAGTTGACCATATACTGTGAGTGTTATGCCTGCAGCAGTACGTCTGGTCACTTTACATTCACAACTGCGTTGCATACTTTTTGTCCGTACAGGAATTACTTTTTCTTGGCTATGAAGCGAATTTGAACTATAGACCGTCCGCTCGGCGGTCGATGATGTTAACCACTGCACCACGGCCACCCCTAACTAATAGTGCTAACAAATAGCATGAGGCACTGCCTGTGATGATATCTCGGACCACAGTGTTCCGTAAGGTAGCTGACCAGTCTTCTGACTCTATTAAGTTGGAGTATATTAATAGAGTTTCTGTTCAGGGGCCGTATATATCTCTTCGATTGGCAAAGTCCTTGAAAGCTGTCACAAAAGAGCAGGTGTTGCGATTTTTCCCAATTGTCTAAGAAGCAGTCTCCTACCTAGCATCGAAGAAGTCGGCACAGCTATTCAGAAGCTGAAGAACAACAAGGCCGCATGCTCAGATGGCTTGCCATCAGAGCTCTTCAAGGCTGGCGGCGATGTTCTGGTAGGGAGCATGCACCAGATCATCTGCAGAATTTGGGAAGATGAAAACATGCCCGACGACTGGAATACCAGCTCTATATGCCCCATCCACAAAAAAGGCGATCCTACCTCTTGCAAGAACTATAGAGGTATATCCCTGCTCAATGTCGCATACAAGATCCTGTCCAGCGTATTGTGTGAACGTCTAAAACCATTTTGCACCGCACTAATCGGCAGCTACCAGTGCGGCTTCCGGCCCGGCAAATCAACTATAGACCAAATTTTCACACTTCGACAAATCCTGGCCGAATTCGGGATCCCGGTAAAACTGATCCAGTTGTGTCGCGCCACGCTAAAAAAACACGCGATGCACCGTGCAACTCGGTTCTAGGACCTCGGAACCATTCGAAACATGCACCGGATTTCGGCAAGGAGATGCGCTGTCATGTGACTTCTTCAACCTGGTGCTGGAGCAGATAGTGCGACGGGCAGGCGTCAACAGGGAAGGCACTATCTTTTACAAATCCATCCAGCTGCTAGGATACGCGGATGATATCGACATCATCGCGTGTTCTCGCCGTGGTATTGTGGAAGCATTCACGGCGATTGAAGAACAGGCGAAACGAGTTGGTCTTAAGATCAATGAGGACAAAACGAAATACATTATTATTATTATGTTGGCGTTACAGTCCATGAAGAACCTGAGCCGAGCTTCTCTCAATCACCCATGTTGTGTGTGATTTCATTTTCACATAGGTGAAAGGGACCTACATTTTTATTGCCGGTTCCGAACGGCGAATTTCGAGAAGCTTTTCATGACAATTTTACTACAGGGGGTTTTGTCACAACCCCGCTGAGGAGAAACACCGTGAAAAACACGTTCGATGACATGGCTGTGTCGGGATTCGATTCCGAGTCATCGGCGTCAGAGGCCAACACACTACCCACTGCGCCACGGTGCTCACTAACGAAATACATGCTGTGAAGCAAAAACCAATCCGTCGCTCACCACCTGGGACAAAACATAACAATTGACAGCTAGAATTTCGAGGTAGTTAAGGCGTTTGTCTACCTCGGGGCAAACGTAAATTCCACAAATGACACCGCAGTGGAGATCCGGCATAGAATCGCCCTTGGCAACCGTTGCTACTTCGGCTTGTCCAAACAACTGGGGTCAAAACTCCTCACTCGAAAGACCAAAGTCATGCTTTACAAAACGCTAATTCTGCCAGTCTTGCTGTACGGAGCCGAAAGCTGGACGATAAGCAGGACAGCGGAGCTGATTTTGGGTTCTTTCGAAAGAAAAATTCTGCGCCGGATATTTGGTCCTGTCTGTGAGGAAGGTGAATGGAGAAGAAGACACAACCGCGAACTCTACGAGCTGTACCAAGATGTGGATGTAGTCCGGAAGGCAAGGATCCGCCGACTACACTGGCTCGGCTACATCGAGCGCATGGACATCAACGTTCCAGCTAAGAGGGTCTTCGACTCCGAGCCTCCTGGTTCGAGAAGAAGAGGAAGACCGAACCTCCGGTATAAAGACCAAGTAATCGCGGATGTAAGACATCTTGGTCTTGACAACTGGAAGCAGCGTGCCCGGGACCGTCAAGGATGGAAGGCAGTTATAGCTCAGGCTCAGATCCTCCATGGATCGCTGGCCTGATAAGTAAGTAAATAAGTCTTAGAAGAAGTTAATCTTAGATTTGTCGATGCCGCAGAAAGGTTTGGCACCTATGTGCCTTTGGATGGTTACTCCTTTTATGCCGGGCTCTAAGCTTAGATTGACGGGTGTTAGGATGGCATATAATTCAGGTTGGAAGGTACTAGGACTCATTCCTAGGGTATTCGAAATCCTCCAATTTGGTCCAAAGATGCCGGCGCCGACGCCATAACCCATCTTGGAGCCATTAGTGTACCACATAGGGCCTTTGATATTGAGCAAGGGATCACTGGGCTCAATATCCCAAATCTCTTGTCAAAAGTGAAGGTGTGTGGTATGCGTCCGAGACCGTGGTAATCATATCCAGCTCAGGAAGATGTTGCAGGATGGACATGTGACCATATGTCTACATGGCAGGCCTGTTCCCGACCGAAGAAATCTGATAATACACTACCTAATTTAACCTTTTTAATAAAAAGGTGCAGTGGAGTAAGTCCAATTAGTGCTTCTTGAGCTTCCGTAGGGCAGACACTAGCCTCTGGAGGCGTTGAAGCTTAATGATTATCCGTTTTTTGCTCAACTTTCGTCCACCAAACCGTGGACGTATAGGCAATGGTAGGTCCTACTATCGCGGTATATATCCAGTGGATTACCTTAGTTTTTAATCCCCAGGTTTTATCGTAAGTGCGTCGACAGGCCCACAAGGCCCTAGTCGCCTTTGTAAGTTTGTTTTTAATGTTGGAGTTAAGTCTGCGATCAGGGTCAATACCTAGATACTTAACTTCATAGTATACTGAAAATCCTATGTCTGTACCATTTAGACAGGCGGAACAGGGCTGCAACCTTCTCCTCTTTGTAAACGGGACTAAGATTGTCTTATTTGGATAATCAGTGGGGGGTTAGTCCTATCACTCTCTTGCTCATGCCCACTAAGTGCTGCTTCAACACATTCACTGTTTCCTGCGAGTCAATGACGAGATTACTTTCAGAATTTCGAAGATCCTGGGTGACCGTTCTAAAGCCGGATGCAAGGGCTTTGGTTTTTTTGTAGAAGGCCCTTCCAGGACCTCATCGATATCCTTGAGCTGGGAGGCTGCGAAGGCTCTCTTCTTTTTTGGGAGTAGCTTCTTTTCCTTCTTCTGGACTCGGTTCTGTACTCTTACCGCGCTGCTCTAGTTTTCCGTTGCACAGCCTTCTGATATACTTCATCCATTCGCCATCATGCCACGGGTTTCTGGTCGGAGGTGGTTTCAGCTACTGCCTGGATGGCTGTACGGCAGCGCAACCACATATTTTTAGCGCCTGTGTCGGCTTTGAGGCATATAGGAGAGTATGTCGCCCTGCCGCTCTCTGTGGTCTCTGACTATTTCCGGTGCGTGAGGTCGCCCAATGTCAAACCTCCCTACCTGTCGGTGCTTGCAGCTTTCCGATACTGGACAATCGAGCTATGGGTCGTGTTGCTACAAGGTAATGGTTAGAGTCGACGTTTGCGCCCCTGAATGTTCGCACATCCAGGATGTTTGACGCGTACCTTCTGTCAGTCAGCACATGGTCGATTTGGTTGGCGGTTCGTCCATCTGGAGATAGCCAGGTTGCTGAGCGGATTTTTTGGTGAAGTGTCTAAATGTCCCATCACTTAATTCACCCTGATGAGTCAAGACTCTATGGATCACTGTCTTGATTACATTGCTGATGTTCTAGTTTGTGTATGGTCCTTTCTGGTGAGAATTTAGCGACCAAACTACCTTTTAAACGCGGAAAAACTCATTCAGTCGATAGTTACGCTAGTCTGTATGTCGACTAGACAACAACGGTGGTAGCAAGTGGGTTCGGTGTCATCTTTTCTATCAAAAACATCAAAACCAGCAGTTCGTGCCAATAATTAATTCATGGTTACCACAAAAGGTAGTTCTATCCAAAATGGAAACATCGCCGCCAGAGTAACACAGTCAACCAAACAACCTGTATTATGCATCAGTTTCAAGAACCAATGAACTTACTCATAAGCGCCAACACGATTCACTGACTCACTTACGACCTTGACTATGGACCTGTCCTGCTCTCCTTCGATGCAAGAGTGCAAATTCACATAAAGTAATTATCGGATTTATAGCTACCGTACTCGTGCAGACCGTTCAATGTAAACAAAAGATCTCCATTTCATCACTCCCACGAAATACTCCTACGTCCGTCCGATCGATTCCAAAGTTCGGTCCGCATGCTTCAGCAATTGCTCACGACTTTTGTTTTCATTACGATGACATTCAACTCGAGTATTTGTCATACTCACTTCATGAGGCAAACCATGAAGGGATCTTCCGAAAATTCAAATTCCAGAACACCGACTACATATCTACTTCTTCCGTAATCGCCTACTAAGAGCATGAGTCAGTGCTTCGTAATCAATCCGAATGTGTTACCATTGCATTTAGAAATTCTGATAAATCAAGTGAACGTGATTCACGAGTGAGTCATGGTCTACCTTTAATTGACCACCAATCGTCACTACTGTTTCTAGGACAAAGCACGATAAAGTGGTGTCTACGGATCTGCAGACTCTTTTATTGGACATTCTATCACATTCACTCAAACACCTAATAAGAAGAAAATGTATCTTAACGTAGTGTACGTGTACATCACAGATATCAATTAGGATGCACCCATCCGCCGAATGCGGCTTCCAGTTCAACAGCTATTTGCAATGAGAGTTTATCCTTGTAGGGTGCGGCGACAACCTGAAATCCGATAGGGATGCCGTCTGCATTTAGACCCATCGGGACATGAGTGGCAGGGAATCCAAGGATGTTAAAGAGCGATAAGAATCCTACGCCACCCAAATTGAATAGGGATGTGTTATGTGCCATGGCTGTCCTGTGGAAGGTAGGAACGAATAAAACGCCATCATCTCCAAGAAGATTCTGGAATGAAGAGAGGTATGTAGGTGGTGAAAAGGATCTCATCAAGGATAGTATCGAGTTTACCAGTAATTCGGTTTTGATCTTTTCACTCTCTTTTTGCCAATAGCTGAGCTTATCTCTGGACATGAATCCATTGACCTCGCGTAATAATTCCAGGAACAGTCCGTTGAACGAGTACTTGGAGTCACCGATTAGTGAGAGCGCTAATTCGGTATACACGCTATCAGGCTTCTGCAATCAGTTAATGAGTAATTATTCCAAGCGTATGACGAGTCGGTGTGTACCTTTGATTTTTGGTGATCTGTTAAGCACCTGGGAATGTCAAGATCGAAAATAGACGCCAACGTCACTTCTAGGGAATTGTTGAATATCTTAAGATTCACCTGAAAGTGAAATAGAAAAGCTTTGAAATCTGAGATCATCGAGGAGTTTTATGAGTTACTTCTTTGGTCTCGAGGCCGTTGTTCTTAAAGTGTTTCACGGCTCGAAGGATAGCCACTCGAAAGTCCTTGTCCACAGGAAACCGTACCAGCGGTAGTTCCTCGTCGAACATATAGTATATCTAAATATTCCATTAGAAAACGAACAAAAGGAGGAGATGCTACGGTTCCTTACCTTGATGTCTTTGGTTTGGGTTGACTTGGAAAACTCCAACTTATCGGCATTATTTCCGGTCATGATTTGCAACAGCAGTGGAAGATCTTTGGCGAATCGAGTCATCGGTCCCACTTGCAGGTACCTTCCAAACAGTTTGTCATCGCAATTCGGATAATGTCCTTCGACCGATAGTAATCCTCCCGTTGGTTTATGACCGAAAATGCCAGTAAATAGTGAAGGCAATCGTATGGATCCGGCAATATCTGAACCCAAGCCAAATGGTGTTGCACCGCAACCGTTAAGCGCAGCCTGAATTGTAACAATTAGAGACTTGAAATTGAAATGTTAAAAAACAAAAATATTCAAAAACCAAAAAACGCGTACGAATTGATTTGAAAATATTTTTGTTTGCTAATTTGAATTTGATATACTTCTCCGCCTGATGATCCACCAGGAGTTTTACGGGTGTCGAATGGGTTGTTGCATTGTCCGTGGGTTTTGTTTGTGGTCTCCATGCTTTGGCAGAATTCCGGGTTGGCCGAGACGAGGAGTGGAATGCATCCGGCATCCTTAAGTAGTTCAACTACTTTTCCGTCGTTTTCACTTCGAAGTAAATAGCGGTGTACGTTTCCGACAACGTGTGACATACCTGCGAAAAGATAAGGAACGTTTAAAAGGATAAAGTATGAAGTTGGTCATAAAATGCTGCTAATAAACGAGGGTCACACAAGACAGCAAAAATCCATTGCAAGGTACCTGCATACATATGTACAATGCCATGCAATGCAATGCTCTTAATGCCTCGGAAATCTATGCCTAGACCTATATGATCGATGACGGTTGCACGAGTAATGGACTGGCTGTGAATCCTCTTAAGACGTTCTGAGAAGGAGGAAACATACTGGCATGACTAAACTGGTGCTAAGAGGCACTACCATCCGATATCCAAAGTACTTAGCTTACCTGGGAGTCATCTTAACTAAAGAGCTTCGTTAGTCAAAGCATGTTGGGTCCAAAACCACCAAATCGCTGTCAGGTTTCTGGCAATGCAAATGTGCTTTTGGCAAAACATGCGGCTTATCTTCGAAACAGGTCCCTTGGACCTACCGATAAGACCGATAATCTCATATACATCGTACTCACTCCAAAGTGCGGTCTGTCTCAGCCGTACCGGGGCTTTCCCCAGCACGACGGGCGCTGCTCTAAATGCTATCATAGACCTTTCACCCTCATAAGATATGTCTTTTGGTACAACTCGCATTGGAATGACTGTGCACTTGCGCGAGAAATATCCTACGTCGCTTGTCTCATGAATATACCCTCTGACGCAATGATACCCGGCCATCTTATTGCGCTATCATTTCACAGTCGAATTTCCACGGCATCAGGAATGCCTCTGGCCAGATACTGAACCTGACAAGGACTATCTTCGCATTTTTACAGATGGCTCCAGGTCTGGGCGGGGGTCTGGCGCTGCATTTTTTTTTTTTTTTTTAACTCAAAAACGTCCGACTGCACTTTCCCTTAGGTGAATGGATGCCCTATGGACGGCTTACTTAGACTACGAGGAGTCCATTGTGCTCAATTGACGTTTACCCCTTGAAACCTAATTATAGCCCGCTGAGCTGAACCACTTAGATTTAGATAGAAATCCCTGTTATCTCTTCTAGTCCCGAAGGGATGTGACTTCCAAGGAATATGCTCCTCCTTTGGGCTAGTGCCGGACATTACCACAGTGAATGCCAATGGTGACCAATGGATTCAATTTCTCCTTCGCCCCTGTAGCTTCCGCAGAAGTTATTGTGGGTTTTTTTTTTTTTTTTAGAGACTCGCGCAGGTTCAAGAGTTTTTATATTCTCTTATGATGTGTTGACACACACAACCTGAACGGAGTAAAGTGGTTGGGGTCGTTGATATTCGTTCACTACTCTCAGGGGTGGTTGTCCTAGACCTAGATAGGACGAGAGCCGACCAAATTCCGCGTTGGTTATAGTCCGTAGTACTTCGTTCAAGCACTTTTAGTATTGCATTACGCAGAGGATGAATTTCGTTTGACCATATACTGTGTGTTATGCCTGCAGCAGTACGTCTGGTCACTTTCCATTCTCAACAGCGTTGCATACTTTTTGGCGGTATAGAAACTACTTTTTCCTGGCTATGAAGCGAATTTGAACCATAAACCTTCCGCTCGGCGGTCGATGATGTTAACCACTGCACCACGGCCACCCCCTAGTGGCCTAGTCTGGCTTCATTGTAGGATATCATAGGATATCAGTGCCCAGTGAGGGCACCGACTGCCAACCGAATATTCCCACGACTCAACTTTAACAGATTTTCTGTCTTTTTTTCATTGATACCATGGTTTGTTGGCTTCCACTACTAACTCCGTCTCTAATTCTCTGAAAAGTGTACCGAGCGGTGTTTTAGCTTTGTTGTGATCTTCTTGCGGTTTGCGCCTGATCCTAATCTGGCTAGCTCGTCCGTCTTCTCATTTCCCGAAATATTCATATGATCATCTATCCAGCCTCCCTGTGCAGAGTTTTACGAACTTGGATCTTATTTGCAGAGCTACATGACATGACTGATGGTCGCAGCCTGTTTAATTGCAAAGACCACAATTTGGAAAAGGCTATAGGAGTTTCGAAAAAGACCCTAGCTCCAGTATCGGTATCAATTTTGGGTCCCTCGGTATTGATTGCTAGTTCATTTTCCGTACGTACCATACCGCTGGTTAATTACTCCCTGGAAGGAATTCTGATAGAGAATTTCCTCTCGCAGCAAGGAAGTCGGGTGATATAGTCCGTTTCGGTTTTGAATCTCGATATGGCCCATCGATCCAAGCCTGATGCGTGACAATGAGGACTCCTTAAGCGCAGTTCTGGCTACGATGCTTTCGCAGTATATGTCTAAGGGTGGAAGGCGCTTAGCATTGCTTCAAGATCCGCCTTTTGGTGTGAGTATCATAGATCCATACCCTACCTACCCGCATAGCCCTGCGGAATTAGACAGCTTAGTAAATGAGCTGACTGAAACCCTTAAAAGAGCACTGTCTAAATCTTGTGCGGTTAGCACCCCCAGAGGGAAATCTAAGCCCCCCTGGTGGAATAAAGAGATAGTCTCCTTAGGAAAGAGAGCAGAAAGCTCTTCAACAAAGCCAAATGTACCCGCTTGCAAGAGGATTGGGATCTCTATAAAGAGGCACTTAAATCTTTCAAAGCGGCGACCAGAAGGGCCAAAAGAAAATCCTGGAGGAGCTACTGTGACAAAATTAATACGGTCTCCGAAGCCTCACGAATCAGGAAGATTCTGGTCTCGGCCCCGTACAACCCAAGCCACCTGATGCGAAATGATGATTCCTGGACGACCTCCAGAACGGAAGCCCTGGAACTTCTTCTAAACGCACACTTTCCGGGCAGAAGTGACTCGGCTGTGACACCTCCTCAGGTCACCCAGCCGACGATATCCCCCCTCGAACGTGTTCCCAACCTGGTCACCAAAAACAATGTCCTATGGGCCATAAAAAGCTTTGAACCCTACAAGTCCCCGGGACCGGATGGTATCATACCAGCTGAGCTTCAGCAGGTAGTAGATATCATCCTCCCCTGGCTTGTAGTCATATACAAGAGTTGCCTCTCCCTATCATACATCCCTAGCAAGTGGAAGGTAACCAAAGTCATTTTCATACCCAAGGCAGGCAAAAGCTCCCATACGTATGCAAATGACTTGAGGCCTATTAGTCTTACTTCTTTTCTATTAAAAACTCTAGAGAAGATTCTAGACGCACACATTCGCTACAGTTGCCTCTCAGGTAGGCTGTCGGATAATCAACATGCCTACAACAAACGCAAATCGGTGGAAACAGCACTCCACTCACTGGTCAGCAAAATAGAAAGGTCACTGGAACGTAAGGAATACTCTAGTCGCCTTGCTCGACATTGAGGGTGCCTTTAACAATGTTGAACCATGGGCCGTCACCAAAGCGCTGACTGATCTGGGTGTTACGGGATCAGTGATAGAACTGGTACAACTGCTAACACAAAGAGTTGTCAAAGCCAACTTCGCTGGTGCCGTCTCAACCAGAATGGTTAGCAGAGGTACACCACAGGGCGGAGTACTCTCCCCTCTCCTGTGGAACGTGGTGGTTAACGAGCTACTGCTGTTGCTTGAACAGGAAGGGTACGCTGTGACCGCCTATGCAGATGACATTGCTTTTGCCGCTACAGGAAAATTTCCCAGCACTCTATGCGACCTTATGCAGAGTGCACTACATACAGTAGAAACCTGGACCTGGAGTAGACCGATCTAGTACTGTTTACTAACAAATATAAAATTCCGTCCCTCAACCCACCGTGGTTGGGTGGAACCCAACTAATAATCAAAGAGCAGGCAAAATATCTAGGCCTAGTCCTTGACAAGAAGCTGAATTGGAAACCCAACATTCTTGACCGCGTCAAGAAAGCAACTGTTGCCCTCTACAGTTGCAAAAAAGTGGTGGGCAAGAAGTGGGGTCTCCAACCAAGCATTATGCACTGGCTCTACACGGCGGTCATAAGGCCCATCCTCCTGTATGGCGTCGTAGTCTGGTGGACTGCTCTGGACAAGGCAGTCAATCGAAACCTTCTGGGGAAAGTACAAAGATCGGCCAGCTTATACATGAGCGGAGCGATCAGATCAGCCCCCACGGAAGCCCTAAACATTCTGCTACACCTTCCACCACTGAACCTTTTCAGCTAACAAATTGCTGCCTGCGCGGCCCTGAGGATGAGGAGCATAATAAAATGGCCCTGATCACAAAAAGGACACACAACCATTCTAAAACACTTCGAGGTACCCATAGACACAGACTATATCATCCCGCAAAACGTGTTCACCAGGAACTTCGAAGTTGTTTTTCCATCCAGGGAGGAATGGGCTGAAGGGAAAGTCATACCAAAGGACTCCATCTCCCTGTATACCGATGGCTCTAAGATGGAGTCGGGTGTAGGCAGTGGAGTCTTCTCCAAGGAGCTTAACCTCAGCCTATCGTTCAGACTCCCAAATTACTGCAGTGTGTATCAGGCTGCAATAACAGCGATAACAGAGGCCCTTGCATGGCTCAGGATCAATGTAATATCCGCCAAGGATATTATCATTTGCACGGATAGCCAATCTGCGATAAAATCCCTGGCAGCGGTAACCCACAAATCAAAGACATCTCTTAACTGTCACCTATCTCTAGATGAGATGGCTGAGCAGTTCAACATTAAAGTATTGTGGGTTCCCGGGCATAGGGATATTCCAGGAAACTGCGCGGCCGACGAACTCGTAAAGTTAGGGTCTAGCACACTCAGCCTACCTACCCTCGGGTACCTAGAAACACCAATAAGTACGGTAAAGCATATGATAAAACTCCAAACCACTAAGGCGACCAACCTCCAATGGAATGAGAGTAATATCGGCTTTATCACCAAACAACTCTGGCCTAAATTAAACCTAGGACGAACCAGGGACCTAATGGCAACCAAAAGGGCAACCTTAAGTACTCTGGTGGGTGTCATTACAGGTCACTGCATCATTGGGAAACACGCCGCCAGACTGGGCGTGTCCAGGCTGCATGGACGAGGAGGAGGAAGAATCAATACATCACCTCCTCTGCTCATGCCCCTCTTTTGCGAATGGCAGGAGGATCTACCTCGGCGCGCCCTTCTATGATAATTTAAGTGAGCTAGCAGACCATAAAATAGCTCAACTCCATCGCTTCATCAGAAGCACCGGTTGGTTCTCTGGTAGCGGATCTGGGTAACACGATCCATGTGGTATAACAATGGGCCGATTTCGGCCTATGTGTGGCTTATGCCGACCACAATAACATAACCTAACCTATCATAGATCCAGTCACCGCCAGACAACCTGCTCTCTAAATTCTTGAATCAATTTGGTATTTCTTCTCAAGTGCCTTCCACCAGACAATCGAACCATGGACTAAAACAGGTCTTACCACCGC
Organism: Eumerus sabulonum; assembly: GCA_951905685.1. Classification (NCBI taxonomy): domain Eukaryota; kingdom Metazoa; phylum Arthropoda; class Insecta; order Diptera; family Syrphidae; genus Eumerus; species Eumerus sabulonum. Next base: position 239,411,640 of record OX645060.1, read on the forward strand.
AGTGTACAACCAATGCACCGTTTGTGGTTTCAAGCCCCAAGTCTTTCGAAAGGCTACTCTGCACGAATACAGTGCTACGTAGGCTATTTGGTTCTTTCATTAATATTGTCCTTCCAGCTAAGCTTGGATGGAGTCTAACATTATGCCAAATATTTGGCAGATTTTTTGGGGATCAGATCGATATCATTTATACGGGAGTAAGTGTATCTTGGTACAGACCTTCATCCCTTAACCCAGTTATTAACCAGTAGCAGAGAGTGCGCCGTGGCGCAGTGGTTAGCATGTTGGACTCTGACGCACGATGAGCAAGTTCGGATTCCGATAACACCAATGTTGTCGAATGATTATATCGCGGCGTCTCTCCTCGGCGGGGTACTGGCAAAACTCTCCGTGGTATATCTGCCTTGAAAAAGCTTCTCGACTCACGCCGTTCGGAATCGGCATTAAATTGTAGGACCTTTCACCTGTGTAGAAAATAAATCACACACAAGTTGGGTGATTGTGAGAAGCTTGGTTCTGATCCTTCATGGGCTGTAATGCCACCAGAGAAGAAGGGAGCATCGAGCTGAGAGTCGACCACCATGCATCATAACAGCGGAGACAGAACGCCACCTTGCGGGCAGCCTTTGCATATGCCAGATTTGACATATTGTTCGAGACCTGCGCCAGCAATCAATGTCCTGTGCACGAGCATTGCTTTGATCCACAAAACCAGTGCCATGTCGTCTAGAAGCGTTACACATGCTGTCTAAAGTTGCGTTATTTCGATCAATCCTCCCAACTAGGTTTTGACTGATTGGTCTAAAACTCTTGGCGAGTGAGTAATCCCCTTTCCCCGTTTTCGGAATGAAGACTACTTTCACCGTGGGCCATGGAATAGGCATGCACACAAGTGCAAGGCTAGCAGTGAAAATTCTTTTCAAAGTAGGAAGGAGCTGCCTTATACGTTTTTTGTACCATAACAGGGGATATACCCTGTTCAGTCGGTGCCTACTGAATTAAAGCCATCAAAGGATACTAACGCAAATTCAATAGTCTTAGTCGTTGCCACGTGCGACGCAATATACTAGCTACGTCGAGTTGTTTTCATCGCTTGAGAGGCAGTTACCGTTGAAGGTGTATGCAATGAGCCGATGGCAGTCTGTCATCATAGTTTTAATTGAAATGTCACTTTACTTTTTGGACAGTAGTACATTATTGCTTTAAGCAATTTTGTATTTCGTCATTTGAGTACAAAGTTATTGATTTTTTTTTTTTTAGAGTCGCACGCGCACTCAAGGCTAAGGCCTTATAACGACGGACGTTGTGCGAGCAGAAGGTAACAGGGAGAGGTAGAGGAGCTGCCTATTGACATTGGTCTTAAATGTCTGCATATTGTATTGAGGGGGGAAGACTGAACGAGGTAGCACATTCCACATTCGTGTGGTTCGGTTGAGGAAAGAATTTCTATATTTGACAGTACGACCGAAAACGGGCTTCAAAGTGAATTCATGCGCATTCCGGGAGAGGCGTGTATCGCGGGAGAAGTTGTGAAGTGGCGGAATGCAACTGGCTATTTCGTCAGAGCATTTATGACGGTAAAACGATAAAACAATGAAAGGCGGGATACGTTCCTATGATGTTCCAGCGAGTCTAGTGTTTTGGTAATGCTGGGGTCATCTATCAGTTTTATCGCGCGTTTTTGTATTCTATCTAGTACGTGCAATGAGGTCTTAGATGCACCAGACCAGACATGAGCGTTTAACTCCAATTTAGGACGAATGAACGCATTGTAAATTGTAGCCAGATCGGTGGGTGTGAAGAATTTCTTGCATCTGTATAGGAAACCTAGGCATTTCGCGGCATTCTTAGCGACAGTGAATCTGTGATCATTCCAACAAAGGTTGTCACTGATGCACATACCCAGGATGGAAAGCTTTTCGGCTTCCAAGTGCCATTCATGGATAATGGCATTGGGTCGGTGTTACCCTTTAACGACAGAAGGCAGCATTGTGTTTTAGAAGCATTAAATTCCACTCTATTGTTTTTACCCCATTGGATGATGCTGTCAATGTCGGAATTTAATGAGCTTAACATACGCAGCCGCTCACTATTTACAGCCGAAGTGCAGGGTCGTAAAGAAGTGAACGAATATGAGAAGCTGAGGGTACTGTCGTCAGCGAAGGACTGAATTGGATTAGAAGTAACAGACAAGAGATCATTTATAAAAATGAGAAAGAGTGTCGGAGACAAAACGGAGCCCTGGGGAACACCAGCATTTACATAGTGAGTGACAGACTTGAATCCGTCCAAGACAACTTGAATTGAACGATTTGAAAGGTAGCTTCTAATCCATAGAAGAAGAGAGTCGTCGATCCCGAATGCACGCATTTTCGACAAAAGAGCTTCATGCCAGACTCTGTCAAATGCTTTCGAAATATCAAGTGCAACTACTTTGCTCTCACCCGCCTGGTGGAGCGAATGATTCCACTTCTCGGTGAGATATGCCATCAAATCACCAGTGGATCTGTTGCTGCGGAAACCGTACTGCCGGTCATTGAGGAGTTTCTGCGACTCGAGATATTTCATTAACTGACGATTTATCAGTGTTTCCATGACCTTGGAAAGAAGGGACGTTAGTGCAATGGGTCGGTAATTGGAGAGAGAAGAAGATTCGCCTTTTTCGGGAATGGGCTGGACAAATGCTGTTTTCCACCTACTCGGGTAGAGCCCAGAAGAGTAGGAAAGGTGAAAAAGCTTACTCAGTGGTTTTGCCAGCGTAGAAGAACACCTCTTCAGAATTATTGGGGAAATACCATCTGGACCAGCGGATGTGAGTATGTCAAGTTCTTTAAGAACCCTTGCAACTGCACGAGTACGGAAGTGAGTTTGTCCCATGCTGGAATTTACGTACTCCAGAACAGGCGGTGACAAAGATGATTTGGGGAGCTGCGAGTTCGCTGCGAAGTGGGCAGCAAGCAGATTAGCTTTGTCTAAGGGTTTGACAGCTGGAATGCCAGTGTGAATGAGCGTAGGTATAGACGACGATACGGGGTTTTTGATGTTTTTAACGAAATACCAAAAACTTCTGCTACCCTTGGGACATTTTAGGATTTTGCACCTCAGTTTTTGGTCATGTAAAAATTTGGCTCGTCGAATGTGGGAGTTACACTCATTTCTGGCTTGTATATATCTTTTTCGGTTTTCCTCAGTGGTGTTTGTCTTATAATTCCGAAAACTTATCTCTCTCAACCTGATAACCTCTTTGCAGCTCCAGTCAAACCACGCATTATCTACCGGCTTTAGACTTTTTACCCTATTAGGGATAAAATTGCTTATGCCAGTGTTGATAATGTTTGTAATCATATCAGCCGCGGCGTCCACGTCGTTGTCGAGGAAGCACAACGACCAGTTAAAGCTCCAAAAGAAGTTGTTAAGGCCGCACCAATTAGCTTTCTTATATTCCCATATTATTCTTTTGGGAGCTTTTTCTTTAACTGAGTGGGGTGAGTATGGGAATTTAGCTGATATGACACAGTGATCAGACCAGCCTAGAGGAGATAATACATCCAAGGTGTATTTATCAGGTTGAGAGGTAAGAAAAAAGTCCAGGGTATTGGCGGTATGACTGACAATATCCGGGATACGGGATGGCTCATCCACAAACTGAGTTAATTGGTTCAACTCAGCGAAAATTTCGACATACCTTCCTTCGGGTGTTGTCTGTCCAGAATGTCGAAGCCACTGAGAATTGTGAACATTGAAATCGCCCGCAATAACGATTTCAGTGCGAGGAGACCGGGAAACAATTCTTTGAATGGAGTCGGACAGTGCATCAAACGCGTCGAACGTGATACTTCTGTCCAGGTTTGGGCTTCTGTAAAGAAAACAGCAGTGAATTGTGTGCTTACGAAGAGTGAATTTTAGCCATATGAATTGAAACTGAGTGATGTATCTGAACAAATACTCTGCGGGATGTTTTTTATACACTACAGAAACACGTCGAAAAATTTGTGAAGTGTACGGTGAGAATGTTATAGACGGTTCGGCTTGATTCCGTTCCGGGAATGTTGGCATTAAAGATCATATCTGGTGTTCCACTCACTGAAAAAGTCGATAAAATCTTGCAGCTAGTGGAGCAGCAGCGGCACGCAAGCTGTCAGAAGATATCAAAGGCACTAAACAAAAACCACATGACACAGAAGGTCGTTGTTGCCCCTAACATTCGCTTGGCCAAGTTTTTCGCCGATCAAGAAGTTCTGCACCCCCACTTGAAACTTCACAAAAGATCACAGGTCTTGGTTTTCAGTGATGAACATATTTTGTTCAAAAATTTACCAGAAAAACCGCATGGACGCAGTATTATGAACTCGTTACTTAAAAAACTTTGAATAGCGTTGTAACAAAATGATTCTTGAAGGCAATGTTTGAATTGGTCAGTCCCCCTAGACACTTTATGATCAGCATTGCGGAAACAGTTACAGCTACTCACTAGTAAACCTTCTAATTTATACTGTAGTCATAACCTAGATGAGTTGAGCTACAGCTACACTATCTGAATGCCATCCTTTTGCAATGGTAGTATCATTGCTAAGACTTATGTCGCATCGCCAGGAACTCAGAGTTAGTGGAGTTACTTCAATTCTCACTAAAAAAAATTCTAGTTTACTTGTTTGTGTGCCAGCTTTTCCTAGCTCTTGATGGCAAAGGACTTGCAAAAGCCTAGTAGGGGTAACATCTATCCGATGGATGAGGGCCTGCGAAAAGGCGAGAAAAGCCACCGCAGATGAATACGTCACTGCGTCACTATTAGTAAGTCCCACGCCAACCTCCTCGAGGTGCCATCTGGAGATTTCCTCTGAAAATTACAGACGGGGAAGGGCGAATGGCGAATTTCCTGTGCCAAAAGAAAAAAAACAGGCTTAGTCGGCTGAACTATGGCCTAGTAAGTCGTAACCGTAAAATAATCATAAACTCGGAGACAACCACAAGCCTCGGATTTAACGGACGGACTACGTCGACGACCACCGCAAACGTACAAAAGAACAAGATTATCAGTTCTGCACCTGAAATGTTAGGTCCCTTAACGGACCGGGTGCGGCCATAACAGTTAGAAAAGACCCTAAGCTGCTATAAAGCAACCACTACCGCACTCCAAGAAGCGCGATGGGATGGATGAAAAACTGTGACATACACTACGGAAACTACTACAAGGAGAACAAACAACGCCTATTTAGATGCGGATTTGTGGTTGCTTTCGGCATCAAAGCTATCTTCGGGAACGACAGAGTCAAATGACCTCTTAGATAGAACAAAGTTCCAGCTATGTTACCAAGATTGTCGTAGGAGATCTCAACGCGAAGCTGGGTAAGGGGGACTTATTTGAACGAGTCGTAGGGAAGCACAGCCTACACGACACCACAGGCTAATAGAGCTTGTGACGGGGTGTACTCTCCTAGGAGCTCTCCATATTTCAATTTTCATAAGAGGACCTGGCGGTCTCCCGATCAATTATCTGTTAATCAAATCGATCATCTTGCGATCGACACCAGACAATCCTCCAGCATCTTGGATGACCGAACCTTCCGAGGAGTCAATATTGACTCGGATCGTTACCTTGTACGTATATGGAACACTGCGGAGTCGAGTAGGACCAGCAAAATTTGACGTCTGGAAGCTGCAGTCGCAAGAGACCGCCGGGACCTTCGCCGATCGTGTCTCCCTCAAGCTCTCTCAAAAGTCGATGCAAACTTTACTGACTATAGAACAGCACTGGTGGCATTATCAAAGCGCCATAAGGCTGCCTCTGTTGTATTAGGTTTCCAGCAACCACCTAGGAGAAAGTCTTGGTTTGATGACGAGTGCAGACAGGTATGTATATGCAGAAAAACAGGATGCATACGGGGTCACGCTACATCGACATACGAGAGCTGTTCGTGAGCTTTATAAGCGGAAAAGGAGGAAGAAGCAGGCGAATTTCAGAAGGAAAAGAGTAAAATGAACATGCCAAGGTTATAAGGCCAGAGCGGAAGCCTGCAGGGATGAACACGGACACCTCTTAGTTGAATCACAATCGATACTGAGAATATGGAAGGACGAAGATGGTCAAGATAACGCTGTCAGGCAGAACGCAGCATCACAAGATGAGGTGAAGATGAGAGAGAATTCCGTCCACCCCGACTCAGATGAGGTTAAGATGGCGATATCAAAACTGAAGTCTAATAAAGCTGCTGGCGCAGACGGCCTACCTGCTGAGCTATTTAAAGCAGCTGGAGATGAGTTGGTTACTAACATGTACCAGCTCATCTGTAGTATGTATATGGTCGGAAGAAGGCATGCCCGATGAGTCTTCTTAACATCGCGTATGAGATCTTCTCTGCCCCGCCGTGTGAACGCATGAAACCATTCGTGGGCAATTTGATAGGTTCCTATCAATGTGGTTTCAGGCCAGGAAGACCAAATATTCACACTGCGGTAGATCTTGGAGAAGATCCATGAATTTCAGCCCGACACACACCACCTTTTTGTCGATTTTATAAAAGCTTCTCTGTAAGGAGTTAAAAGCTTCTCGACTCACGCCGTTCGGAATTGGTCCCATTCACCTGTGAGAAAAATAAATCACACAAGATGGGTGATTGAGAGAAGCTTGGCTCTGGTCCTTCATGGGCTGTAACGCCAACAAAGAAGAAGAAAAATGAAGTAGTTAATCGAGACCTTCAATGTCAAAAAAGGATTCAGACAGGGCGACGCACTGTCATGTGCTTTTTTCAACATCAATCTTAAAAAGATCGTGCAGGATTCACTGGCCAATGCAAGAGGCACGACCTGCATAATTGCTCCCATACGCTGACGTCATTGGGAGAACGTAGCAAGGCATCAATGAAGCTCTCATGAGCATAGAAGCAGAAGCGGCTAAAGTGGGTTTGAAGGTAAAAGGAGCGAAAATCAAATACATATATGCTGTCGTCAAAGAAAGGCGCAGAACACCGACGTCTGGGCCAACATTTCAGTATTGGCAGTTATAACTTTGATATAGTCACGGATTTCGTCTATCATGGCTCACTAGTAACGAGCCGCAATGACACCAGCGCTGAGATTAGACGCAAAATAACTCTTGCCAACCGCTGTTTCTTTGGGCTCAGGAGGCAATTGAGTAGTAGAGCCCTCTCTCAAAAGACTAAGATGACTCTTTATGAAACCTTAATCATCTCGGTCGTAATGAGTTGATAAGTAGCTAAAGACTCCCTCGTAAGCGAATCCACACAGCAACCTGGCGATCTCCGGACGGTCGAACCGCCAACCAAATCGACATGTGCTCATTGACGCAAGGCACTCGTCAAACATCCTGGATGTGCGAACATTCAGAGGGGTAAATGTCGACTCTGACCACTTCCTCGTAGCAGCAAGATTCAATGCTCGACTGTCCAATGTCAGAAAGCTGCACCAGCCCATCAGGAGGAGGTTCGACATTGGCCGCATGAGTACACCGTAGGTTACCAGAGTCTACAGGGAGCAGCTGAGCGAAAGACTCTACGGTATGCCTACGTCGAACACAAATGCCAATAATATGTGGCTGCATTGCCGCTCAACCATTCAGGAAGAAGCCGAAACCACCTTAAGGTACCTACCACTCCCGACAAGAAACCCGTGGTATGCTGGTGAGTGTGAGTAGAAAAAGGCAGCAACCGACGAGGCGTACCAAAAGGCGCTGCAGAGGAAAACCGGGGCAGCGCAAGAAGAGTACCGAGCCAGAAGAAGGGAGGAGAAAAAACTACTGCGAAAAAATAAAAGGATATCGAGGAGTCTAGGGATAAGCATAAGACACTAGCCTTTTACAAGAAAGCCAAAGGCTTTGCAGGAGGCTTCAAAAAGGGCACCCTGGCTCTTCGAAACTGCGACGGTAATCTTGTCACCGACCCGCAGGGAATAGTATTTAAGTAGCGTTTCCAGCAGCTGCTTAACGAGCATGACGAAGAGAGAGTGGTAGGGACCGAGGAAATCCCAACTCCAGCCGCTGAAGTAGTCCTCCCAGCCAGCATCGAAGAAGTCGGCACAGCTATTCAGAAGCTAAAGAATAACAAGGCCGCAGGCTCAGACGGTTTGCCATCAGAGCTCTTCAGGGCTGGCGGCAATGTTCTGGTAGGGAGCATGCACCAGATCATCTGCAGAATTTGGGAAGACGAAAGCATGCCCGACGACTGGAATACCAGCTCTATTTGCCCCATCCACAAAAAATGCGATCCTACCTCTTGCAAGAACTATAGAGGTAAGTACATCCCTGCTCAATGTCGCATACCAGATCCTGTCCAGCGTATTGTGTGAACGTCTAAAGCCATTTTGCACCGCACTAATCGCCAGCTACCAGTGCGGCTTCCGGTCCGGCAAATCGACTATAGACCAGATTTTCACACTTCGACAAATCCTGGAAAAGACCGACGAGTTTCGAATCGATACACACGATCTTTTCATCGATTTCAAAGCCGCATACGACAGCATTCATTGTGAAGGACTGTTTGGTGCGATGGCCGTATTCGGGATCCCGGGAAAACTGATCCAGTTGTGTCGCGCCACGCTAAAAAATACGCGATGCACAGTGCAACTCAATTCCAGGACTTCGGAACCGTTTGAAACATGCACCGGATTTCGGCAAGGAGATGCGCTGTCATGTGACTTCTTCAACATGGTGCTGGAGCAGATAATGCGACGGGCAGGCGTCAACAGGGAAGGCACTATCTTCTACAAGTCCGTCCAGCTGTTCTCGCCGTGGCATTGTGGAAGCATTCACGGCGATTGAAGAACAGGCGAAACGAGTTGGTCTTAAGATCAATGAGGACAAAACGAAATACATGCTGTCAAGCAAAAACCAATCCGTCGCTCACCACCTGGGACAAAACATAACAATTGACAGCTAGAATTTCGAGGTAGTTAAGGCGTTTGTCTACCTCGGGGCAAACGTAAATTCCACAAATGACACCACAGTGGAGATCCGGCATAGAATCGCCCTTGGCAACCGCTGCTACTCCGGCTTGTCCAAACAACTGGGGTCAAAACTCCTCACTCGAAAGACCAAAGACATGCTTTACAAAACGCTCATACTGCCAGTCTTGCTGTATGGAGCCGAAAGCTGGACGATAAGCAGGACAGCGGAGCTGATTTTGGGTTCTTTCGAGAGAAAAATTCTGCGCCGGATATTTGGTCCTGTCTGTGAGTAAGGTGAATGGAGAAGAAGACACAACCGCGAACTCTACGAGCTGTACAAAGATGTGGATGTAGTTCGGAAGGCAAAGATCCGTCGACTACATTGGCTCGGCCACATCGAGCGCATGAACATCAGAGCCTCCTGGTTCGAGAAGAAGAGGAAGACGGAACCTCCGATATAAAGACCAAGTAATCGCGGATGTGAGACATCTTGGCTTTGATAACTGGAAGCAGCGTCCTCGGGACCGTCAAGGATGGAAGGCAGCTATAGCTCAGGCTAAGATCCTTCATGGATCGCTGGCCTGAAAAGTAAGTAAGTAAATAAGCAACTGCTTGCGTACGCGGATGACATTGACGTAATTGGACAAACACAGCGGGACGTCAATTAAGCGTTCGAAAGCATTGAAGCAGAAGCGGCTAAAATGGGTTTTTCGGTTAACGGGGGTAAAACGAAATATGTATATGCTGTCAACCAAAAACACCAAAAAAGACGCGAAACACCGACGTCTCGGGCAGAACGCTACATTTGGCAGATTCGGAGCGGTCACGGACTTCGTCTACTTTGGCTCAATAGTGACCAGCGACGATAACACCACTTGCCAACCGCGCTTCTTTGGGCTCAAGAGGCAACTGAGTAGTAGAACCCTCTCTCGAAAAACTAAGGTATCCCTCTACAAAACCTTAATCATCCCGGTCCTCCTCTATGGCGCAGAGGCCTGAAATTTAACGAAAGCGGATGAAGAGGCCCTTGGTTGTGAATGGAGAAGAAGACACAACCGCGAACTCTACGAGCTGTACAAAGATGTGGATGTAGTTCGGAAGGCAAATATCCATCGACTACACTGGTTCGGCCACATCGAGCGCATGGACATCAACGCTCCAGCTAAGAGGGTCTTCGACTCCGAGCCTCCTGGTTGGAGAAGAAGAGGAAGACCGAACGTCCGGTATAAAGATCAAGTAATCGCGGATGTAAGACATCTTGGTCTTGATAACTGGAAGCAGCGTGCCCGGGACCGTCAAGGATAGAAGGCTGCTATAGCTCAGGCTCAGATTCTCCATGGATCGCTGGCCTGATAAGTAAGTAAGTATTCATCTCGGTCCTCCTTTACGGCGCAGAGGCTTGGACCTTATCAAAAATAGATGAAAAGGCCCCTGATTATTTTGAGAGGAAAATTGTGCGTAGAATCTTCGGTTCCGTTCGTATGAACGGGGAGTGGAGGAGAATATTCAACCAAGAACTGTACGGGCTTTACAGGGACATCGACCTAGTGCGACGTCTACGAATCCAACATCTCAGATGGCTTGGCCATGAAGACAGCACAGCTCCGGCCCGTAGAGTCTTTGACTGCAACCTCGAGGGACGACGTTGCAGAAGACGGCCGCATCTATGTAGTTGAAAAAGAACCTCAACCAAATGGGCATGCAACACTGTAAACAGCTAGCAAAAGATCATGCCATCTGAACAGGCTTGTTGGTCAGGTTCACCCCGAACTGTGCGCCACCTAAGTAAGTAAGTTAGTTTTTCTAGCTCTTGACCAAGTTTCAAATCAAATTTCGCATTGTCGCCGCCATCAAACCACGGCTTAAACAGGATTCTGTGAGCTATATCATTGGGGTATAATATTGTCTACACCATCTGTTCCAGCAAAAGGCTCAGACCAAAAAAACTTGATTGCCACGGTCGAAAATAAAAACGTTGAGTGAGATACGAATATTGCTTCTCCATATCATTATCCATATCTTATCGCTACGAGATTGTCAATAGCTTAGTACATACATACCTGCTTCAGCACTTATTATCTTTCGATATTGAAGCCCAGCAAAAACAAGCAGTGACTCAAGGCCACATGAAGTACGTGTTCATTGTAAGGCACACCAATTAAACTTGAACTCTTAACATCAAAAATTGTAGTCTCAGTCTCCATTAGTCATTTTTGTATCAGCTTCAACACGTGCACCTCCAAGGCTCAGCCTATTATTTACTGAAACATTTAATCGAATAGTATGTAAGGTAAAGGAATGCGGCTTGCTCCATGACGCATGACACTCCACGGAACGCATCGTTGTATGGTCGCGCATTTGTTATGAGATTATTTATTGGTGGCAAGGGGGCTGTGATTACAACAGGTTTGGAAGCATATGACGGTTATTAAATGTCTCCATTAGGCAATTAGTGTGGATATAAATGAGCAGGTTTACGAGTGAGTCGTCTGTTCTGTAATTTTTTGACAGTTTTTTTGACGTTTACATTCATTTTGGCTCGACGAATTACATATGATGAATGGGTTCTTGTGTAGACCGGAGCCAGCGCAAATGTTCGTCAAAAATCTTAATGAAGCAAATCTACAATCATCGGTCGTGATTTTTTATGAACCAAGGCCGAAGCGCGGATGGCAAAGGACTAACAAAGGCCTCGTAGTGGTAGCATCTATCCGACGGATGCTTTTTTTTTTTTAGAGACTCGCGCAGGTTCAAGAGTTTTTATATTCTCTTATGATGTGTTTTAGACACACAACCTGAACGGAGTGCAGTGGTTTGGTCCGTTGATGTTCGTTCATTACTCTCAGGGGTGGCTGTCCTAGATAGGACGAGAGCCGACCAATTCCGGGTTGGTTATAGTCCGTAGTAACTCGTTCGAGCACTTTTAGTATTGCATACGCAGAGGATGAATTTCAGTTGACCATATACTGCGAGTGTTATGCCTGCAGCAGTACGTCTGGTCACTTTCCATTCATAACTGATGCTGGCCTGCTGAAAAGCGAGAAGAGCCACCGCAGTCGAACATCTTGCGGCACTGTTAGTAAGTCCTTTCCCAAACTCCTCGTGGTGCCATCTGGAGATTTCCTATGGAAATTGCAGATGGGGAAGGGCGAATGGCGAGCCTCCTGCGCCAAAAAACAGGATTAGTCGGTTGGGCTACGGCCTAGTAAGCCGTAACCGTAAAAAAAACCACACCTGGCGGTCTTTTGATCAATCGACTACCAACCAGATTGATCACATCGCGATCGACGTCAGACACTCCGAGGGGCTAACATCGACTCGGACCACTATCTTGTAGTAGCCAAGATGCGCTTACGGATATCACGAACGCAACGGAGTAGAGTAAGAATACAAAGTTATGACGTCGGAAAGCTACTATCGCCAGAAACCGCTCGTGCTTTTACCGATCGCGTCTCCCTTAAGCTCTCCAATACACCTGAATCCTCCACACTATCAATAGAACAGCAGTGGAGCCTTTGCAAACAAGCCCTGAAAAGCTCTGCATCCGAAGTTGTGGGTTTCAAGGCTCCACCACGAAGAAACACCTGGTTCGATGACGAGTGCAGGAGGATTCATACAGCGAAGCAGGATGCATATAAGGCCTCGTTGCATAAAAGAACAAGAGCAGCTCGTGAGCTCTACGAGTTAAAAAGAAGGGAGGAGCATAAGCTTCTTAGAAGATAGAAGAAAGAGCACGAGAAGCGCGCGATTGAGGATTTGGAGAGGTGTTACTGCAGGCGTGACGTTCGAAAGTTTTATCAACAGATAAAGCGAACATGCCAATGTTATAAAGCCAGAACGGAAGCCTGCAGGGATGAGAACGGACACCTAGTAGTAGAACCGCAGTCGATGCTGAGAATATATAAGAACCACTTTTGCAGACTGTATAACGGCGATGTTAGTCAATATACCGCTTTCGGGCAGAATGCCCCTTTTCTAATCGACGGAGACCGCAGAGAATTCTATCCCCCTGACCTCGACGAAGTTAAGATTGCCATATCGAAGCTCAAGTCGAATAGAGCTGCTGGCGCAGACGGACTGTCTGCTGAGCTCTTCAAGGCAGCTGGGGATGACCTGGTTGGGAGCATGCACCAGCTCATCCGTTAGATATGGTTAGAGGAAAGCATGCCCCAGGAATGGAGTCTCAGCATCGTATGCCCGATCCACAAGAAAGGAGACCCCTCTGATTGCGCCAACTATAGAGGAATAGGTCTCCTTAACATCGCCTGAACGCATGAAGCCTTATCAGTGCGGATTCAGGCCAGGGAAGTCCACCATCGACCAAATCTTCAAACTACGGCAGATCCTGGAAAAAACCAATGAATTTCAAGTCGACACTCACCACCTATTTGTGGTTTTCAAAGCCGCATACGACAGCGTAATTAGATTAGAGACGAGCTATACAACGCTATGTCTACCTTTGACATACCTGCTAAACTCGTCAGACTATGCAGGATGACTTTGGAGAATGCTCGCTGCTCCATCCGAATCGGGGAACACCTTACCGGTAGTTTTGATGTCAAAAAAGGATTTAGGCAGGGCGATGCGCTGTCGTGTGATTTCTTCAACATCATATTGGAAATGATTGAGCAAAAATCACTGGCCAATATAAGAGGCACAATCTATTTCAAATCCTCGCAACTCCTTGCATATGCCCGACGACATTGACATAATAGGTAGATCACAGCGAGATGTCAATGAGGCGTTTGCGAGCATTGAGTTCGAAGCGGTGAAAGTTGGTCTGGCGGTAAACGGGGGCAAAACTAAATATATGCTGCCATCAAAAAAGGACGCTCACCACCAACGTCTTGGCCAAAACGTTCGTATTGGCAGTTATAAGTTGGAGGTAGTTAAGGACTTCATCTACCTTGGCTCCGCAGTGACCTGGAACAACGACATCAGTTCCGAAATCAAACGCAAGATCACTCTTGCCAATCGCTGTTTCTTTGGGCTTAGGAGGCAATTGAGTAACAGAGCCTTCTCCCGAACGACGAAGTTGACTCTATATTAGACCCTTATCATCGCGGTCCTGTTGTACGGCGCAGAAGCATGGACACTATCAAAAGCGGATGAGGAGGCCCTTGGTCGGTTCGAGAGAAAGATTTTGCGCGTGATTTTCGGGCCTATAAACGCAGACGGGGGATGGAGGAGAAGATTCAGCCACGAACTTTACGGGCTGTACAGCGACATGAGCCTAGTCGGGCGTCTACGGATTCAACGCCTAAGACGGCTGGGCCATATAGGGCGAATGGACGCCACAGCTCCAGCCCGGAGAGTCTTTGAATCCAACCCCGAGAGACGAAGAAGCAGAGGACGGCCGCACTTAAGATGGCGCACACAGGTGGAAGGGGACCTCAGCCAACTGGGTGTCCGGCAATGGAAAAAGCTAGCAAACGATCGTGCTAGATGGAGGGGCATATTGGTTGAGGCCCAGGTTCACCCCGAACTGTAGCGCCCACTAAGAAGAAGAAGAAGGCCGAGGCGCAGTGGTTAGTGTGTTGGACTCTGGCGCACGCTGAGCGAGATCGGATCCCGATAACACCAACGCTATTGAATGTTTATTTCGCGACGTTCCTCCGCGGCGGGGTAATGGCAAAACCCCCCGTAGTAAGCTTGCCATGAAAAAGCTTCTCGACTCACGCCTTTCGTAATCGGCATTAAACTGTAGGTCCCTTTCACCTGTGTGAAAAATAAATCACACACAACATGGGTGATTGAGAGAAGCTTGGCTCCTGTCCTTCATGGGCTGTAACGCCCCCAAAAAAGAAGGTCGAGGCGGACGACAAAGTCACCCTGAGCAATATAATCAGACCCTGGTTTCACTTTACAAGCAACCAATATAGCAAAATCGGGCTACAGGGTGGATGCGGCAACGTTGGAATGGTTATGTTCGCCAAAAACTCTTGCGAAAGCAACAAGGAATGGATCCAGCCATTCTCAGTGAGTTCGGGTTGCACACGGAAAACATGTGCTCGCAGCATCTTCAGGACGCCAACATAGAAGTGTTCAGTCACTGCCTCGTGCGTCGCTAGGACATATTTACGATGAACAATACCGCGGATATCGAAAAGAACGATCAACATCTCCTTTAGTCGCACTCTACCTTTTTCCATCAACTGCTGAACTCGTGTGCAGATCTCGGGCTCATATTCGAATATCCAGGTCTTGTCTCCGGTGACTATCCGACTTATCCAGTCTCTGACTTCGCTCTGAAGCCGGAACAAGAAATCTTTATAGATCGATTGTCGCGTTTGTTTTTGTTCGTGGGTGAGAACTTTTGACACAATCTTTACCCAAATCTTTCGCAACTCGTCAGACAACGCATGAATGCTTAGGCGCCAGTCAGATGTGCTCAGTGCGCGCAGACGTTCGACCTCTGTGTGGATACGAGAACGGACCTTCTTGAACGGCTTTGGCCGTTCAAACACACGTGTTTTCCACATATACTTGTCTCCATACACCACCTGCAATTTTCGGGGAATTCTCGAGCATTTTTCACTAGATTCCACCAAAAATTGAATCACAACACGTTGCTCGCAATGTGAGTCCCTAATTTTTACGAAGCAAGTAAAAATACACAGCGACATCGGCACAGCCAACGTCTAAGATGGCTGTGCCATGTAGAGCGAATAGACATCACCGCTCCGGCCCGAAGAATCTTGGACTCCAACCCAGAGGGACGACGCAGCAGAGGACGACCGCATCTAAGGTAGCGCGCACAGGTGGAAAGGGACCTCAACCAACTGGGCGTGCGGCACTGGAAGCGGCTGGCCAAAGATCGGGCTGGCATACACACAAACAAGACGTCCTGCCGACTTCAGCCTTGAATGAAAACTGAAAGAAACTTACTTTACTTACTAATCAGGCCACTAATCCACGGAAAATGAGCGTGATTTATAGCTGCCTTCCATCTTCGACGATCCCGAGTACGCTGTTTCCAGTTTACAAGATCAAGTTGTCTTACATCCGCGATCCGCCTCTTTATACCAGAGGCTCGGTCTTCCTGTTCTTCTCGAACCAGGAGGCTCGGAGTAGAAGACCCTCCTAGCTGGAGTGTTTCTGCGATCTTTGCTTTTCGGACTATATCAACATCTTTCACATCTTTGACAGCTCGTAGAGTTCGCGGTTTGGTCTCCTCCTCCATTGACCTTCCTCACAGACAGGATCAAATATCCGGCGCAGAACTTTTCTTTCGAAATAACCCAAAATCAGCTCCGCTGTCCTGCTTATCGTTCAGCTTTCGGCTCCATACAGCAAGACTGGCAGAATGAGCGTTTTGTAAAGCATGACTTTGGTCTTTCGAGTGAGGAGTTTTGACCCCAGTTGTTTGGGCAAGCCGAAGTAGCAGCGGTTGCCAAGGGCGATTCTATGCCGGATCTCCACTGTGGTGTCATTTGTGGAATTTACGTTTGCCCCGAGGTAGACAAACTCCTTAACTATCTCGAAATTCTAGCTGTCAATTGTTATATTTTGTCCCAGGTGGTGAGCGACGGATTGGTTTTTGCTTGACAGCATGTATTTCGTTTTGTCCTCATTGATCTTAAGACCAACTCGTTTCGCCTGTTCTTCAATAGCCGTGAATGCTTCCACAATGCCACGGCGAGGAGAGCTGGACGGACTTGTAGAAGATAGTGCCTTCCCTGTTGACGCCTGCCCCTCGCACTATCTGCTCCAGCACCAGGATGAAGAAGTCACATGGCAGCGCATCTCCTTGCCGAAATCCGGTGCATGTTTCGAATGGTTCCGAGGTCCTAGAACCGAGTTGCACGGTGCATCGCGTGTTTTTTAGCGTAGCGCGACAAAACTGGATCAGTTTTCCCGGGATCGCGAATTCGGCCATCGCACCAAACAGTCCTTCACAATGAATGCTGTCGTATGCGGCTTTGAAATCGATGAAAAGATGGTGTGTATCGATTCGAAACTCGTTGGTCTTTTCCAGGATTTGTCGAAGTGTAAAAATTTGCCGGGCCGGAAGCCGCACTGGTAGCTGCCGATTAGTGCGGTGCAAAATGGTTTTAGACGTTCACACAATACGCTGGACAGGATCTTGTATGCGACATTGAGCAGGGATATACCTATATAGTTCTTGCAAGAGGTAGGATCGCCTTTTTTGTGGATGGGGCATATAGAGCTGGTATTCCACTCGTCCGTCATGCTTTCATCTTTCCGAATTCTACAGATGATCTGGTGCGTGCTCCCTACCAGAACATCGCCCCCAACCTTGAAGAGCTCTGATGGCAAGCCATTTGAGCTCGCGGCCTTGTTGCTCTTTAACTTTTGAATAGCTGGGCCGACTTCCCATCGGAGAGTGTCGAAGACTACCTCAGCGGCTGGAGTTGAGATTTCAGTCTTTACCACTCTCTCTTGGTCATGCTCGTTAAGCAGCTGCTGGAAATGCTGCTTAAATACATCCACTATTCCCTGCGGGTCGGTGACAAGATTACCCTCGCAGTTTCGAAGAGCCTGGGTGCCCTTTTTGAAGCCTCCTGCAAAGCCATTGGCTTTCTTGGGCTTATCTTATGCTTATCCCTAGACTCCTCGATATCCCGTGAGCTGGGAGGCTGCGAAAATTCTTTTCTTTTGTCGCAGTCCTTTTTTCTCCTCCCTTCTTCTGGCTCAATATTCCTCTCACGCTGTCCTCGTTTATTGCTGCAGCGCCTTTTGGTACGCCTCGTCGATTGCTACCTCTTTCTGCTCACACTCGCCATCATACCACGGGCTTCTGGTCAGGGGTCAACTTATTGTTGACATTTGTGCTCGACGTAGGCAGTTGTCCCTTGTAGACTCTGGTAACCTCCGATATGTTCCGGCGTCCAATACCGAATCTCCTCATGGTGGGCTGGTACAGCTTTCTGACATTGGACAGTCGAGCTCTGAATCTTACTGCTACGAGGAAACGTACGAGTCGACGATCCCCCCCCTGAATTTTCGCACATCCAGGATGTTTGACGAGTGTCTTGCGTCAGTGAGCACATGGTCGATATGGGTGGCGGTCCGACCATCCGGAGATCGCCAGGTTGCTGTGTGGATACTGCATTACGATCTGTCGTCCGTGAGTCGGAAGCCGTTATCCGTTGTTGTATCGTGGAGGCTGTATTCCCGATCACTCCGCCAAAGGTTTTTACCGATTTTGGTACGCTCTTAACATCGTACTCCGGACAAGCTCCGTAGGCGTTGTCCAAGAGATCAATCTTTGTTCCTCATCCTACCGTTTCCTATCCAGCGTATTTGCTGGATCGCAGTAATATCCGCCTTGTACTGCGTGAGGATTCCTTCTAGTTTATGAGCAGCTATAGTAGTGTACAGAGTTCTTACATTCCAGGAGAATACTCGCAAATCGGGGTCCTTTTTCTTTCCGTGTCGTCGTTGGGTTGCCTAGTCCTTGTATTCGAGGCCATATTCTCATCCACAACAAGTTTTCTTTTTACATGGGTGCATAACCGCCATCCTGGTCGGGTTGCGCCCTCCTGCCTAAGGCGGTAGTTGCATACATCAGTTCACCTCTCGATGGGTGTTGAGGAGGCTATTCAGAGAGGGCGCGATCAGGTTGTATGTCAACTTGGCCCGGACACTGAAACAGGGATCCTTGCTGGCATCTCGCCAAGTTGAGAGCAATCAACAACTTTGCCCTGTATGTCCGAGCCCATAGTTCTTAAAAATTTGTTATTTCAGCGGAATTTTCTAAAAATGGAGAGTTGTGATCGGCCCTAAGACAAGTTGTCGAGGTTTTCTTAGATAGCTCTCTCAGATGATCTGTAATTATCTCGCTGTCTATATGTCTCTCTGGGCCGCAATTACCGCTTTTCGCCCATATGTTAGAAAACGTCTGAGCTAAAGGACTAACATCAACCCGCAGAAAATGCGTGGATTTTTACACTTACGGGTCCAAAACCAAAGACGGGGTGGGCAGTGGAGTATTCTGCAATCAACTTAAGCTTTATAAAGCTCTAAAATTACCAGATCACTGCAGCGTTTTCCAGGCGGTACTGTTGGCAATAAAAGAGGCCTTGTCTTGGCTGAAGTGGAACGTAATATACACCACGGATATTCGCATTCTCACAGACAGCCAAGCAGCCTTAAAGTCGCTGGAGTCCTATGTGTACACATCAAAATCTAGTCTCGACTGTCGCCGATCTCTTAACGAGATGGCAGAACAGTTCAACATACAGCTTATCTGGGTACCGGGACACAGCGACATTGCAGGTAATGAAAAAGCCGACACACTCGCCAAACAAGGAACGACGCTACAATCAATCGTGGCTTGTGAGGGAGTACCCCTTACAACCATTAAATATAATCTGACCAATCTCGCCAGGGCCGAGACGAACCTGAGATGGATCCAGGGACATACCTGCGTCATCACCAGGCAAATCTGGCCTCGGCTTGACAGCCACCGCACAAGGAGTATAACCTCCCTAAAAAGAACTGACATCTACAAAGTCATCGGTGTCATCACAGGACATTGTCTCATTGGCAGTCACGCACAAAAACTAGGAATAGTTCCGAACGATTTCCGCAGAAGCTGTCAGGACGAGGAGGAGGTCGAATCCATTCACCACCTTCTCTGTGCCTGTCCAGCTTTTTGCAATATCAGGAAACGTTACCTAGGCTCTTACTTCCTTAATGGTCTGACAGATGTTCAGAAAGAAGGGATACCTGATCTTCTTAACTTCTTAAGAAGCACCAAATGGTTCCACGAATAGGGGGGTAAAACCCCCTCGCAGCTGCACAACGGGCCTCCCTGGCCTATGTGCATTCTTCTCAATTTCGAGAAGTCTACGATCCTACCTACCTACCTACCTAACATCCAGCAGATCACTTCCCTAGAGGTTATGGTAACACAGGTGATAGAATGTGAAACTATGAAGCTTAATATGTCACGCATTACGACATCACCAGACGATATATTCGCCTCGATGTACAATAAAACTCGTTTTCGTACTATGTGCGACTTCTAAAGCTCATTCCTCCATTCAGAAGATACTAGTATAAGCAAAGCGACTTGTCTCCGTGAAAACGAGTTTTCAGAAAAGGAAATTTACCATAAAACTCCTCGATCGACATAAACATATAGCACAGCCCTGAATGGCCTACAAAACGACAACATAAGCCATACTATGCTACTAAGTAGGCGTAACACTAGCCTAAACCATGTACATATTCAAATGTGGGCAATCAATGCACGCAAAGCGTTTCCTATGTTTTGAACGCTCGCCGAAAAGGTCAGAAAGGTTAAGTATGCAGCCAATCCGACTAAATTGCTTTATTTGCGTATTCTAATTACATCCAAGTCGGCGATGAATCTAATCCAGTGTCTTGTGACGTTAAATAAATGAATACAAACTGGCGTGTGTTGGGTTGAGTGTGGCTTAATTTTAGCTTAATCTTGGGTTGAAAAAAAAAAACTGAACGTTACTCACCTTTTAAGCCACATGACTCCTTGACGGTGAAGGGAATACCCAGGAGCGGATGACGAAGGAAGAGTGCATTACGCTGTTGGGTTGGTGTTGAGTCGATCATCTGATCGACATTTTGGGCATCTTTGATAGCATCTATGCATCTATCCTCCACGATTGCGTTCAAAATGGGATTGACCGCACGAATTCGTTCCACATACGCCCGGACTAGATCCTCTGATTTCAGCTTTACGAATTAGAAGGACATTACTCGTATTGTGTGACATGTGAATTTTCGTAGACCACTTACCTCACGACTTTTGATTTTTTCAATTAACTGAATAACAGGAACATTGGTCAATTCCGGCTGACTAGGTTGAGGTATTCTTTGCCTCTTTCCACCCGAGATCAGAGCCACAATCGGACTCAAGATGATCCCAATCAAATGGATCAAAGTAGCAATTGCTCTCAATATAATCTCCATAGCTAGTACTACAAATGAATTGTTTAAAACAAGATCACAAACCGGACGCTCTCGAGCACTGGTACAACAGAGTTAAGCGAGATAAACACGACTTGCGCGCACTGTCGAACTGTCACGAATGAACTAGGTTCTACAATATGCCCTTAAGTGGAACGCGCATGCTACTGTGTACTGAGCTAGTAGTTGCTTCTTAATCGTATCCAGATTAGGAATTGAATTACGTTTTTGTTTTTAACAATTTATGTCAACCTTTAGCTTACGAATACGATTGGATGTCGTACTATTTACCTGTAATCACTTTGCATTTATTAGAGTATCTACTGCGCTCTACTGTGAATGCGGATAGTGTGGATGTGACTTAGTATCTAAGGGGGTCATGCTAGTCGTCGTTGAGCGTTGAATGGGTGCCAAATGTGACGTATTTGGTGAATTCTGGAAATACATGTTCGTGCTTATAAGAATGAATAAATTTTGAAAAAGTTGTTTTGAGAAGTAACTGGTTGAGTGAAGTGCGAATGCTATTTTCATGTATATAGATACATATGTGCGTACGCGTGCCTGCAGCTAGATGCCAATGAACAAGCAATGCTTTGGGAGACGAGATAAGTAAGCGTTGCAGTGGGTTGCTCCATCGAATTGACTTTTCATATAAAACTGGCATACGGGCTGCCGATAAAGTGACTGCAGCTATAGAGAACTTAAGCTGAAATGAAAGAATTTCATGCGCAAGTGGCACAGTGAACATGATAAGGAGATCATGCTGTACAATATGCTGCAGAAGTGGGTCGGCTCAGCGTTATGAATGATTGAACAGTGTTACTTGTTCTAGCTCTTACTATCAGTGCCAGAAGAAATTAGCTGTAACGATGCCTATATATTTTAAAAGTCGCTAAAAGTCGATGGGAGAAGGGAGCGAACAAACAGAGCAAAGAAGTTGATCGCGTTTAACTCGGCAAACGCCAGCTTCGATCTCTGTCCCTGCTCAATCCAAGTTGACACACAGCCTCCGCTATACTGGCACCCGCCAGGTAGTGAACCAATGTGTGCAGCGACCCGACCCCTTGTTTCTGGGGAAAGAGGAACGTGGCTCTCCAGGTTGGGGGTTTCGCATAGGGCTAACATTCCTATCGCTTAAAACAAAAATTTTGTTCAGAGACAACCAATAGCCTCGGATACGGACGGATTACAGGTTGACGACCCCCGCAAACGTCAAAAAGGAAACGAATTTCGGTTCTGCACCTGGAACGTTAGGTCCCTCAACAGACCAGGTGCAGCCGAACAACTGGTCAACTCTTTGGACTGCTATAAGGCAGACATTACCGCGCTCCAAGAAGTGCGATGGGATGGGCCAGGCAAAAAGCGGATGAAAAACTGTGATATATACTACGGAAACTGCTACAGAGAAAATAGACAATGCCTATTCGGATGCGGATTTGTTGTTCGAGGCAGATTCAGGAAAAAAGTCTTAAGCTTCCAGTATGTAAGCGAACGCCACATAACTAACCGCATCAAGGCCAATCTCGGCAATATAAGCTTACCATGTGTCCACGCCCCCACAGAGGAGAAAGATGACCGACATAAAGACGACTTCTATAATCTCCTAGGCAGAACGTATGCGCAATGCCCCAGCTATGACACCAAAATCTTTCTAGGAGATTTCAATGCGACGGACTAAGGATAGTGGACTTTATGGCGGGACATAACCTGGTAGTAGCAGGTACACGATTCCCACACCTTAACATCCATAAGGGGACCTGGCGGTCTTTCGATCAATCGACAACCAACCAAATTGATCATATTGCGATCGACGGCAGACACTCCTCCAGCATCCTAGATGTCCGAACCTTTCGAGGAGCCACCATCGACTCGGATCATTACCTTGTTGCAGCCAAGGTACGGATGCGAATTTCTCGGAACCAACGGAGTCGAGTAAGAACAGCAAAATCTAACGTCGGAAAGCTGCAATCGCAGGAGACCGCCAAAACCTTAGCCGATCAAGTCTCCCTCAAGCTCTCTCAGGTCCCGAAGCAATCTGCAGAACATAGAACAGCGATGGAGTCGTTGTCAGAAAGCCATTAGAGAGGCCGCCTCAGATATACTCGGTTTTGAGCCACCACCGTCGAGAAACCCCTAGTTTGATGATGAGTGCAGACAGGCCCATGTAGAGAAACAGAATGCATACATGGCCACATTGCATCGACGGACGAGAGCTGCCCGCGAGCTCTATGAACAGAAAAGGAGGGAGGAGCATGCGCTTCTGAGAAGGAAAAAGAAGGAGCACGAGAAGCGCGAGATCGAGGAGATGGAGAGATGTTACGGCAGGAACGACGTTCGAAAATTTGACCAGAAAGTAAAACGAACATGCCAAGGCTATAAAGCCAGAGCAGAAGCCTGCAGGGATGAGCACGGACAACTAGTAGTGGAGTCACAGTCGATGCTGAGATTGTGGAAGGACCACTTCTGCAGACTGTATAACGGCGATGATAGTCAAAATGCCGCCGTCAGGCAGAGCGAACCATTCACAATGGACGAAGACGAAGGAGAATCCCGTCCACCCGACCTAGACGATGCTAAGATAGCGATATCGAAACTTAAGTCTTATAAAGCTGCTGGAGCAGACGGACTCCCCTCAGAAGTGTTTAAGGCAGATGGCGATGAGCTGGTCAGAAACATGCAACAACTCATCTGCAAGATATGGTCGGAAGAACGCATGCCCGATTAATGGAATCTCAGTATCGTTTGCCCGGTCCATAAGAAAGGAGACCAATGTGACTGCGCCAATTACAGAGGGATAATCCTCCTAAATATCGCGTACAAGATCCTGTCTGCCGTACTGTGTAAGTACCTGAAACCGTTCGTGGACAATCTGATAGGTTCCTGCCAGTGTGGTTTCAGGCCAGGAAAAGCCATGATAGACCAAATACATATTTACACTACGGCAGATCTTGGAGAAGATCCATGAATTACAGGTCGACACGCACCATCTTTTCGTCGACTTTAATGCCGCGTATGACAGTGTTTATAGAGACGAGCTATACAGATCCATGCCATGTTTTAACATTCCTGCCAAGCTCGTAAGACTGTGCAGGATGACTATGGAGAACTTTCGCTGCTCCATTAAGGTCGGGGGTGAACTAACCGACCCCTTTGATGTTAAAAAAGGTTTTAGACAGGGTGACGCACTGTCATGTGATTATTCAATATTATTCTTGAAAAGATCGTGCTGGACTCTGCGACCAATACAAGAGGTACGATCTACTTCAAGTCCACACAATTGCTTGCCTACGCAGATGACATTGACGTTATTGGACGAACAAAGCGAGACGTCGATGAGGCGTTCACAAGCATTGAAGCAGAAGCGGCGAAAGTGGGTCTAAGGGTAAATGGGGACAAGACCAAACATATGCTGTCTTCCAAGAAAGACGCACAACACCGACGTCTTGGTCACCTTCGGCAGCTATATTTTTGAAGTAGTCAAGGACTTCGTCTACCTTAGCTCGATAGTGACAAGAAGCAACGACACCAGCGCTGAGATAAAACGCAGAATAACTCTTGCAAATCGCTGCTTCTTCGGGCTTCAGAGGCAATTGAGTAGTAGAGCCCTCTCTCGAAAAACTAAGGTTTCCCTCTACAAAACCTTAATCATCCCGGTCCTCCTCTACGGCGCTGGGGCTTGGACGTTATCAAAAGCGGATGAAGAGGCTCTTGGGCGTTTCGAGAGGAAAATTCTGCGTGCAGTCTTTGGTCCCGTTTGTGTAAACGGAGAGTGGAGGAGGAGATTCAACCAAGAACTGTACGGGCTGTACAGCGACATCGGCCTGGTTAGACGTCTTCGGATCCAACGTCTAAGATGGCTAGGCCGTGAAGAACGAATAGACATCCGGCCCGAAGAGTCTTCGACTCCAACCCGAGGGACGAAGAAGCAGAGGACGGCCGCACTTAAGATGGCGCACACAGGTGGAAGGGGACCTCAGCCAACTGGGTGTGCGGCAATGGAAAAGGCAAGCGAAAGATCGTCCTAGATGGAGGGGCATGTTGGTTGAGGCCCAGGTTTACCTCGAACTGTAGCGCCCACTGAGAAGAAGAAGAAAACGATTAATTTCTTAGACAGCGCTACCATTCAGTTTTGCTTGTTTCCTCGACTCATCTCATGCTACATTGTCCGTCAAAGTCGAACTTGTGGTTACCATTTGCTATACATAGGCTCTGTCATCTTAGATAAGGATAAATAGACCTTTAGATAACCCGACCTCGAAATATCTGAGCCGACGATTGGACACAAAATTGTTTAGCCAAAAGGCTAGAGGTTTGTTCGTCCATTTTTGATAAGGGCCGAGCAGTACGAAAACAAATGTTTGAATGAGGGCTTTGCTAATAAACCCTAAAAAGCCTCCGATGACGACGCAGGAAACAAAAACAAAAGGAAAAATGGTATTCGGCTATGTACGTGGAATGTGAAGTTCCTCAACAGACCACGTGCAGCCGAATAACTTGCGGAGACCCTAGACTGTTATAAGGCAGATATAACCGCAGTCCAGGAAGCGCAATGGTATTGCGACTCTATCGCGACAGGATCCATTGGGCTAATCCAAGAACCATGGTTCCATAAAGGTAAGATTATGGGCCTGCAAAACAGGTCACGTAAACTAGTTTACGTTACAGGAGGTTCTCCTCCTAGGACCGCATGTGTGATCGGCATTAATATGAATTTCCTCCCCATTCCAAAATTCATCACAAGGGACCTGGCAGCCGTCATTGTGGAAGTCCCCACCGATGGAGGAGTATGGGAGATTGTATGCGCCTCCGCTTACTTTCCTGGAGACGGCAAACAAATCCCTCCCACCGAAGTACAGGATATGGTTAGATATTGAAACCACTGCCTGTGAGCGTATGCAGCTTGCGCTCCAATTTGTCTCTGACTGGTGTGACAGAGACGGTTTATCGATCAACCCGAATAAGACAATCCTAGTCCCGTTTACAAAGAGGAGAAAGGTACAACCGTACACAATCTTTCTAAATGGCACACGCATAGGATTTTCAGAGGAAGTAAAGCATCTAGGTATTGGCCTAGACCGCAGACTCAATTGGAACTCTAATGTGAGAACTAAACTTATGAAAGCGATCATGTGGGCCTGTCGACGCACTTACCGTAAAACATTGGGACTTAAACCTGAGGTTATATACCGCGATAGTAAGACCTATCATCACCTACAGGTCCATCGTATGGTGGACAAAAGTTGAGCGAAAAACTACAATTGTTAAGCTTCAACGCCTTCAGAGACTAGCGTGTCTCGTCATCATAGGCGCTATGCCAACCTGCCCCACCGCTGCCCAAGAAGCACTCATTGGACTCACTCCACTGCACCTTTTTATCAAAAAGGTGTACGCAGTGCAATCAGAATTCTTTGTTCGGGAACAAATATGCCATGTAGACCCGAGGGTCACATGTCCATATTACAACACCTTTCCGAGCTGAATATGATTTACCAAGGTCTCGGATGCATTGCCACACATGGGAAAACATCGCTCAGCATGGGAAAACAGTGATCCCTTGCTAAATGTCAAAGGCCTCAGATGGAACACGGATGGCCCCAAGATGGCTTCTGGCGTTGGCGCCGGCATTTTTGGACCAAATGGCAAGATCTCGAAGGCCCTGGGAATGAGTCCCAGCATCTTTCAAGCAGAATTGCATACCATCCTAATATGCGCCAATCAAAATCTTGAGACTGGCATTGGGGGAGTAACCATCAACATACTCTCTAACAGCCAAGCAGCGCTCAAAGTGCTGGGTTCGTACAGCACGAACTCAAAAACCATCGACCATCAAACCACGCCCTACAAGACCTCGCCAAAAGAAACAATGTTAAACTTTGGTGGGTGCGAGGGCCAAGGTGCCAAGGTATCAAGGGCAATGAAGTTGCCGACCAACTTGCCAAGAAAAGTTCCAGCGATGAATATATAGGTCCAGAACAATTCTGTGGCACTCCCGGGTCTAAGATAAACTTCTTCTTAGACAAGTGGAAAAAATTGCAAAACCTGGCCTTTTGGAACAGCGTTTCTTCGACTCCGTCAATCTAAATGACTTATGCGGCCCCTGAACAAACACTCTAGTGATATACTCAAACTCAATTGGGTGGATATCAAAAGACTAGTCAGCTATCAAACAGGATACTACGGTCTGAGATATCATCTTAACAAAATTAGCCTCTCGTCTGAAACTGAGTGTCGGCTCTGTCTCGAGGACGAAGAGACGGCGGAACTCATACTATGAGTGTGCTGCTCTCTGCCATCTTAGGAAACGTATCCTTCTCAGCAAAGTTATGACTCCTGAGGCACTCTCATTCTCGACTTCATTATAGAAGTGGAGAGGCTCCTCGGCTAATCGGCTAGCAGGCACAATAGATCTGCCCCAAAAAAAAAAAAAAAAAAAGGGCAATGGGATGGACCGGGCAAAAAGCGAAAGAGAAACTCGGACATTTATTACGGCGACTGCTACAAGAAGAGAAGGCATTCGGATGCGGATTTGTTATTAGAGGTAGACTTAGGCAAAAAAGTCTTGAGCTTCCGGCATGTAAGCGAACGCCTTATAACAATCTGTATCAAGCATAAATTCGACAACATCAGCCTAATTTGCGGTTATGGCCCCATCGAGGACAAGGATGACGCTACAAAAGCCGACCCCTAGGATCTCCTAGATAGAACATATTCCCAATGTCCCAATTACGATGTTAAAATCGTACTAGAAGACTTTAACGCGAAACCGGGCAAGGATTTGATAGGGTAATTGTCAGGCACCCTACCCAGCCGCTGAAGTAGTCCTCCCACCCAGCATCGAAGAAGTCGGCACAGCTATTCAGAAGCTGAAGAACAACAAGGCCGCAGGCTCAGATGGCTTGCCATCAGAGCTCTTCAAGGCTGGCGGCGATGTTCTGGTAGGGAGCATGCACCAGATCATCTGCAGAATTTGGGAAGATGAAAGCATGCCCGACGACTGAAATACCAGCTCTATATGCCCCATCCACAAAAAAGGCGATCCTACCTCTTGCAAGAACTATAGAGGTATATCTCTGCTCAATGTCGCATACAAGATCCTGTCCAGCGTATTGTGTGAACGTCTAAAACCATTTTGCACCGCACTAATCGGCAGCTACCAGTGCGGCTTCAGGCCTGGCAAATCAACTATTTCACACTTTGACAAATCCTGGAAAAGACCAACGAGTTGCGAATCGATACACACCATCTTTTCATCGATTTCAAAGCCGCATACGACAGCATTCATCGTGAAGAACTGTTTGGGGCGATGGCCGAATTCGGGATCCCGGTAAAACTGATCCAGTTGTGTCGCGCCACGCTAAAAAACACGCGATGCACCGTGCAACTCGGTTCTAGGACCTCGGAACCATTCGAAACATGCACCGGATTTCGGCAAGGAGATGCGCTGTCATGTGACTTCTTCAACCTGGTGATGGAGCAGATAGTGCGACGGGCAGGCGTCAACAGGGACGGCACTATCTTTTACAAGTCCATCCAGCTGCTAGGATACGCGGATGATATCGACATCATCGCGTGTTCTCGCCGTGGCATTGTGGAGGCATTCACGGCGATTGAAGAACAGGCGAAACGAATTGGCCTTAAGATCAATGAGGACAAAACGAAATACATGCTGTCAGGCAAAAACCAATCCGTCGCTCACCACCTGGGACAAAACATAACAATTGACAGCTACAATTTCGAGGTAGTTAAGGAGTTTGTCTACCTCGGGGCAAACGTAAATTCCACAAATGACACCACAGTGGAGATCCGGCATAGAATCGCCCTTGGCAACCGTTGCTACTTCGGCTTGTCCAAACAACTGGGGTCAAAACTCCTCACTCGAAAGACCAAAGTCATGCATTACAAAACGCTCATTCTGCCAGTCTTGCTGTACGGAGCCGAAAGCTGGACGATAAGCAGGACAGCGGAGCTGATTTTGGGTTCTTTCGAAAGAAAAATTCTGCGCCGGATATTTGGTCCTGTCTGTGAGGAAGGTGAATGGAGAAGAAGACACAACCGCGAACTCTACGAGCTGTACCAAGATGTGAATGTAGTCCGGAAGGCAAGGATCCGTCGACTACACTGGCTCGGCCACATCGAGCGCATGGACATCAACGCTCCAGCTAAGAGGGTCTTCGACTCCGAGCCTCCTGGTTCGAGAAGAAGAGGAAGACCGAACCTCCGGTATAAAGACCAAGTAATCGCGGATGTAAGACATCTTGGTCTTGATAACTGGAAGCAGCGTGCCCGGGACCGTCAAGGATGGAAGGCAGCTATTGCTCAGGCTCAGATCCTCCATGGATCGCTGGCCTGATAAGTAAGTAAGTAAGTAATTAGCAGGCACAGCCTACACGACACCATATCCGAAAATGGATTTAGGCTTATAGACTTCGCAACGGGACGAAAGCTTCTATTTGCTAGCAGGTGTTTCCCCCATCTCAACATCCACAAGGGGACTTGGCGGTCTCCGGATCAATCAACCGTCTACCAGATTGACCACATTAGGATTACTGGTAGGCACGCATCCGATATTCTCGATGTATAAACCTTTCGAGGAACCAACATCGACTCGGACCACTATCTTGTGGCAGCTAGGTTACGACTACGAATATGTCGGGCCCAGAAAAATCGAGTAGGGCCAGCGGCATACAACGTCGTAATGCTAGAATCACAAGAGACCGTCAGAGCCTATGCCAATCGCGTCTCCCTCAAGCTCTCGGAAAACCCTCCAACACCTGCTCAGACCGTACAACACCAATGGACCCGTTGTCAACTTAGAGAGTGCTGCATCTGGTACGGGGTTTCAAAACGCCAAGAACAAGAAACCCATGGTTTGACGACGAGTCTCGGAGGACACGCAGCTAAGCAGTTAGCCTATCAAGAGGCGCTGCATAGAAGGACGAGAGCTGCTGGTAAGCATTATGAGCAGAAGAGGAGAGAGGAGCATAAGCTTCTCAAAACTAGAAAAAAAAAAAAAAAAGAGCTTCAGAAGCTCGCAATCATAGAGACGGAGAGGTGCAATCGCAGGGCGACGTTCGGAAGTTTTATCAACGAATAAAACAAACTTCCCAGGGATGTAGGGGAAGAACGGAAGCCTGCAGAGACTGAAATGGAAACCTAATAGTGGATTCACAGTCGGTACTAAGAATCAGGAAAGACTACATCTGCAGACAGATCCCGCTGTCAGGCGGAATGACCCATTCACAACGGACGATGATAGCAGAGAATTCCGTCCCCCTGACCTGGACGAAGTTAGGATTGCTTTTTCTAAGCTTAAGTCTAACAAAGCTGCTGGAGCAGATGGACTACCTGCCGAGCTCTTTAAGGCAGCTGGAGATGACCTGGCTGGGAGTATACATCCGATGAATGGAATCTTAGTATCGTTTGCTCGATCCACAAAAAAGGAGACCACTTTGTCTTCGCCAAGTACAGAGGTATAAGTCTCCTGAGCATCGCTTATAAAATCTTCTCTGCTGCATTCTGTGAACGCCTGAAACCGTTTGTCAACATATCATATCAGTGGTTCATATCAGTGTGGTTTCAGGCCCGGAAAGGCCACTATCAATCAATTATTCACAAGGCGACAGGCCCTAGAAGAAACCAACGATTTCCAGATCGACACCCACCATCTGTTGATCGACTTTGGTTGCATACGATAGCATACATAGAGACGAGCTATACAACGCCATATCTAGTTTTGACAATCCTGCCAAACTCGTCAGGTTGTGCAGGATGACATTCGAGAACTCTCGCTGCTTCATCAGGGTCGGAAGCGACTTGACCGATACTTTTTACGTCAAAAAAGGTTTCTGACAGGGCTACGCGCTATCGTTTGACTTTTTCAACATCGTCCTTGAAAGAGTCGTGCAAGACTCACTGGTCAATACGAGGGGCCCCATCTTTTTCAAGTCCGTACAACTCGGATATGTCGATGACATTGACATATGTAATTGGACAAACTCAGAGAGATGTCATTGAAACCTTTACGAGAATTGAGGCGAAAGCGGCTAAAATGGGTCTTTCGGTAAACGAAGGCAAGACGAAATATGAGCTGTCGTCGAAAAATGACACGAACCACCGGCACCCTTGGCGAGGGCGCATATATTGCCAGGTATACTTTAGAGGTAGTCAAGGATTCATCTACCTAGGCTCGCAATGACATCAGGGTCGAAATCAAACGCAGAATAACTTTTGCCAACCGCTGTTTCTTTGGGGTCGGGAGGCAATTGAGAAGTAGATCCCTCTCTCGGAAAACCAACACACCTTTATCATCCCGGTCCTGCTTTATGGCGCAGAGACATGGACCTTATCGAAAGGGGATGAGGAGGCCCTTAGGGAGGGGAGAAGAAGTGTGAACTGTACGGGCTGTACAGCAACATGAACGTAGCAGGGCGTTCGGATCCAACGCCTAAGAAGACTAGTTCATGTTGAGCGCATGGAAAACACAGCTCCACCCCGGAAGGTCTTTGAATCCAACCCCGAAGGGCGGCGCGGTCGAGGACGGCCAAATTTATACAAATTTATTATGCATGCAAGTGGAAGAGGACCTCAACCAGCTGGGCGTGCGGCACTGGAGGCCAGTTGCCAGTTGGAGGGGTTTTTAAAGGAGGCCCAGGTTCGCCATGAACTGTAGTAGCGTAAAGAAGAAGAAGCTTACAGCAACGGAGCTTTATTAGATGACGTAACTAGGTGCCGAGGTGTCATATAGTAAGTACCTGCGTTCGGCAAGAAAACGCATTTTTGCCTGTTTTGTTAGAGTCGGAGGATTCCAGTATCGCGTGGCAGCCGAAGACGTAGAAGTCGTTCCAGAAGGCGTTGATTTGTGGATTCCCTTAATTTGTCAATATGGTCTCCTTTCAGCTCGATACATTTTGACCAACGATATTAGAACGGGTTCAAGCTATCCCAAAAGTGTGAACACCGTAAAATACGCTAATGCTGTGGGGATGACACTCAAATTTGACATGAGTCATTTTCCGTCAAGCCATTTTTTCATGTTGGCGACAATGCCGGAAAATAAAGTTTCCGAAAAGGTAGGTCTACCACAACCAACTTTATCGAATTTGTCCCCAACATGCTTTCAACATTGGAGCAAGGCAATGATGTAGACGTCATTACTACCGACTTCAACAAAGCGATCGATAAGATAAGCCATCCATTAATCTATTTTAAACTCGGGGCTTAAGGCTTCGCGTCCTAAATCATCGCATGACTTGAATCGTTCCTCGAGATTCGCTATTAGACTGCAAATGCTAGTGTGTTAAACAGCACGCAGCAAGTGTCCCATTCGGCATACTTTAAGATTAAGTGTGTCACTTGATACGCTTGACTTTGAAATTAAGACAATTATTCTTATTAAAACTACTATAACACGTTCTAATGACACCTTAAGTGTTTTGTAGCGACACGCTTACCATTTGCAGTGTCCAGGGTACTTTTCAGAAGCTCAAATTCTCTTTAATGATTAATTACTCTTAATAGTGTCCAATTTATTATGAAAAACTCCAACTTGTCAGCCTATGCAGACGATTTGAAAATCAGCATAATAATATCAACTCAATGTAAATGGTAAGTGTGTAACTGTCACACGCTAAAAGGTGTGTTTTCACACACAATTTAAAATATTTTATAATAAAAGCACTCAAATTTCCCAACTATATGCAACCTTGCCAAAAACAAATTGCATCCCGGACCCATGGTATGGTGTAATGGTTAACACACTGGACTGCCAACCCAATGATCCCGTGTTCAAATCCCAAGGTTCCTGTGAACACTTCTCGCAGCGAACAAAAAAGAAGATTCATCTAGTCTCGCCCTCATTAAGCCAGAAACATTGTTCTTTGTTTTTTGTTTGATTGAATTGATTGTCTCTTTTTGTTGTGAAGCAGCATCATGATGATCATACCATTTGGCGCGATGGACCAATGTAGAATGGGAAAGAGGAATAGTTGAGTGTTTATACTTTTTGGTGGCTGCGGACCTTGAGATTTGATTCCAAATCACTGGGTTGAGAGTCCAGGATGTTAACCATTACACCATAGATCCGATTCGCGAATTGCATATAGTAGGAAAATGTCCCTTATGTGTGATTGATCGATCAAAAGTGTGTTAATTAATGGTAAATGTGTTGCTGCAACACATTAGAGTTTTTATTCATGACACGTACTGGAACGTGTTATAGTTTTAACACGAATTAGTGTCTCAATTTCAAAGATCAAATGTGTTAGGTGACACACTTAATCTTAGAGTGTGTCAAATGAAACAGAGAACTAAATGTTCACCCCAACATGGAATATATCATACACAAAGCAAACTCGCCCTTGGCTTTATAAGACGCTGGTCTAAAGAATTCTCCAACCCTTACGTTACCCAATCCATTTTCATCACTTATGTCAAACCTCTTATCGAATATGTTAGTCAAGTCTGGTCGCCATATTACGCTAGTTATTCTTCACGAATGGAAGCTGTGCAACGTAGATTCCTGCCTTAAGGGGTCTACCACGGTCGATTGCAGTTGATCCGCTTACAAACGCTGAAAGCACGTCGGAAAGTAGCCGACATTCCCTTTGTGTACCAGCTGCTAGCTGCAACTATAGCCCCTCCTGCCCTTTTGGAAATGATTTCACCCAACATCAACCATTGTCGCTTAAAGTCTATACCGTCTTTTCGGAGGAATCGAAATGGGTTAATCGAACCCATTTGTAAATATTACCTTTAGCTAACCAATCACCTAAACATCCTCCCTCTTAACCACTACATTAGATATATCGCACGTTTCAGCGCTATTAGGCTCAGGGAATCCAGGCTGTAGTCATCAAAACCCTACGGTCATAGTTAGGTGCTGGACCTGTTACGTGAAGACTTGGCTACGACTTTAACCGACTTCATGACACCCAAACAAGTCCATTTCCCATCAAGAACGGTATG
Source organism: Eumerus sabulonum (assembly GCA_951905685.1). Classification (NCBI taxonomy): domain Eukaryota; kingdom Metazoa; phylum Arthropoda; class Insecta; order Diptera; family Syrphidae; genus Eumerus; species Eumerus sabulonum. The sequence goes on from OX645060.1 coordinate 239,445,417, forward strand.
GAAAAATGGATTGCACTTCACGAACCATCAGGTAGCGTTTTTTACCGACGGCTCGAAGATGGAGTGCGGAGTTGGCTTTTTAGCAAAACTGAATATCTCCAAATCGTTTAGACTTCCGTACACTAGCGCAGTGTTCCAAGCAGAAGTACTTGGGTTTTTAAGTGGTTTGCAGGATATTCTCCAGTTACCCCATTACTAAGGGAGACACTCTCTTCTGGGAATAGAGAGAAACAAAAAAGCTGATGTGGTGATCGCTCTACCTTCGATAGTTATCTGTCGGAGGTAGGATCCCCTCTGATAGGACTGGTAAAGAGACAAATTTCTGAACCAGCAAATGAGCCGGCTGTTTGTCATGGTGCAAGATCCAGCCCTTCTTGGCACTTTCGGGCCCCACACGGAAAATCCGTGCTCGTAGCCTCTTCAGAACTGTTCTCTCACTGTTTTGTCGATAGGAATATATGTATTTACGTTGAACGATGCCACGGTACGAGAGGTGACGGGAGCGCCTTCATGTGGATCATCCTCTACTGATTCGCGGCCCTTCTTCAACCACATTGCCCATATAAAAACACAAATGTTTTCGACTTACACTCGTCTCTATACACCACTTGTAATTTTCGGCGCAACTCCGGGGGTTTTTCACCAGATTCCATTAAAAATTCAATCGGAACACGGAGCTTGTAATGTAAGTCCCTCATTCTGACGACGCTACTAGAAAAGGTTTTTTTTTTTCCTCGAAAAATACGCACAACAAAGCCTTATGCCTTCAACCTTAAAGGAAAACTGAAAGTAGAGGCCCCTTCGTAGTGCAGCCAGTTCCTGAGTTATGACTAAAATCCCGGAACTTAATTGCCACATCTTGACAGTTTTTTGAAATTGATAAGGCCTGGCCATTCAAAGACTTTGATTTTAACCCTTTAAAGATGTTTGAAGTCTGGGAAGGAAAACGGGCTAGTGCTACTCTTAGCAATATGGCACTGCGACCTTTGCAGATCTATTGCGCCTGCTAGCCGATTAGCCGAGTAGCCTCTCAACCTCTATAATAAAGTTAAGAATGCTTCTCGTAGGAGCCAGGGTGATCCCCTCAGGAGTCACAACTTCACTGAGAAGGATGCGCTTCCTAAGATGGCAGAGTGCAGCACACTCACACAGTATGTGTTCTGCCGTCTCATCGTCCTCTAGACAGAGCCGACACTCAGTTTCAGACGAGAGACTAATTTTATTTAGATGATATCTCAGACCGCAGTGTCCCGTTAGGTAGCTGACCAGTCTTCTGATATCCCCTCTATTGAGCTTAAGTATGTCAACAGGGTGTTTGTTCAGGGGTCGTATAAGTCGTTTAGATTGACGGAGTCCCCGAACACTGTTCCAGAAGGACAGGTGTTGCGACAAGTGGGAAATTGTCTAAGAGGTGACTTATCTTAGACCCGGGAATGCCGCAGAAAGGTTCCGGACCTATGTATTTGTCGCTGGAACCTTTTCTGGCAAGTTGGTCGGCAATTTCATTGCCCTTAATACCTTTATGTCCTGGCACCCACCAAAGTTTAACATTGTTTCTTTTGGCGAGCTCTTGCAGGGCGTCAAGGAAAACGTTAGATGGAGGAAAGAGAGTAAGAGTTACGTTGGTGCATGTGATATTGTAAAATATTTATTAAAATATTTAACGCGGATGGTGGTAGATCAAAATGCATGGGTAGAAGTAGGACAACCAGGCTCTGCGCAATAAGGACCCGCGCGTACGGGTTAGATTAGGTTAGGTGAATGGGTGCCCTATTGACGAATGGTCCAGGCTAACTTAGACTACGAGGAGTCCATTGTGCCCAGTTAACGTTTACCCGCAGAAACCTAAACGTTGTGCCTTAAGCTAAGCTACCTAGATGCAGATAGGAACCCCAGCAATCTATTCAGCCCAATGTCTTGGAAGTAACTTCCAAGGAATATGTCTCTTTTTTGGGCTAGTGCCGGGCATTCGCACAGTAGGTTACAAATATATTCAATTTCCTCTTCGTCTCTGTAGCTTCTGCAGAAGTAATTGTGGGGCTGGCCTCGTCTGGGTACATGGTAGGACATCATGCAGTGAGGGCACCGACTGCCAACCATAGACTTTCTGTCCATTTTTTGTCACAGACTATTTTGATCTTGCCGCTACACATGCATCTAATTGATACCATCGTTTATTGGCTTTCACTACTAGCTCCATCTCCATTTCTCGAAAAGTGTAATTAGTTGCGTCTTAGTCTCAGTTGTAATCTGCGCGGAGCTTGTGCTTGATTCTAATCTAGCTGGCTCGCCCGCCATCTCTCCCGAAATATTAATATGATCTGGTACCCAGCAGAGGGTCACCTTATTAGCACCTAATATCTCCTTTAGCCTCTCTTTGCAGAATTAGGAGCTTGGATCTTATTCATGTTGCCTGAAGAGCCGTGATGCCTGGCTGGGTTTCAATATAGATGTTAATCCTTATTCCTAAGAGGTTTTCTCTTAGAATCAGGTCCGCAGCCTGTTTGATTGCGAAGATACCTCAGCCTGGAAAACGCTACAACCATCATCAAGTCGATAGGAATGGTTTATTCTACGAGATTCAAAATAAACCCCGTCTCCTGTAGTAGTAGACACAGCATCGGAAGCAATACGGGGGGAAAGATGGCGAGGAGGCACACGGAAATACTGTGCGGTAGTCCTGTATCAGGAGGTCTCTGACCAGAAGATAATACTTAGCTAACAGGAAGATAATCCTTAGCTAACAAGAAGGTATCAGATGGACGATGGCCTTAAGTACTACAATGTCTCTGCGGGAGTCCCTCAGGGTTTAGTACTTGGACCTCTTCTGTGGAACATAATGTGTGAGGGAATTCTGCGATTAACGCTGTCACAGGGAGTTAAGATTATCGGTTTCACTGACGACATCGCCGTAGTTACGGTAGCAACACTCGACATAGTCTGCCACAAATGAAGCAGTAGTCAGGATCAAAAATTGGCTAGAGTCTGCCAACCTTGAACTAGCCCACCACAAGATGGAAGCTGTCTTAATAACCAGCCGAAAGACCGTGGACTACGCTAACTTCCGGGTTGGGTGCCAGCCACTCAAGTCTAATGCGGCCTTAAAATACCTGGGGGTAATGCTCGACAACCGACTTAATAATAAAGCCCATGTCGAATACTGCAGCAAAAAGTCGTCACAAATGGAGGCATCACTTGCCAGAATGCCGCCGAACATCGGTGGACCAGGATGTGCGAGAAGAATTCTGCTTTCCAGAGTGGTAAGCTCAATAGTCCTATACGCGGCGCCGGTCTGGGCGAGAGCTCTTACAACGAAGGAGACGAGAAGAAAGCTCTCGTCTGCATACAGGCTCTGCGCAATAAGGGCAATATGCGGTTTCCGGACAGTTTCGGATGAAGCAACCTCTGTGATAGCGGGTAGCATAGAGTTTACTTTAGGCAAACCACAGACCATTAAGAGATCAGTGTTATTCGGAGGATAAAAGCAAAGGGTAACATCCTTGGCATTATGGCAGGTGAAACAACATGATAAAAGGCCGATGGACCTATAAGCTGATCCCTACGATCCAGGTTTGGTGAAGAAGAGCACATGGGGATTGCAATTACCCCATTTAGCAGTTCCTGTCAGGTCACGAGGGCTATCGAAAATATCTCCATAGACTTGGACACACATAGAGGAAGAAAAAGAAGCGGAGCACGTCATATTCCACTGCAGACGCTTTGCAAAGACACGAGTGGACCTGCCTATCCCAGAGATCTGCTCATTCATAACGAGCGTGCAAAATGAGCTTAGAAGGCTGGAAAGAATAAGAAGAGCTGAAACGGTCGACTTGGTGCAGACAGCATAATTTGCTAACCAGCCCCGCGAAGTAATGACTAGCGGCAGTCCCGCGGAGAAAGTGGCTGATGAGTGCAGGGTGTGGTTTAGTATGTAGGCGCATCGAATTACACATCCCGCCACTGGTCCATTCCTTCCGGGAAGGAAGTTGGGTGTTATAGTCCTTTTCGACCTCGGATCTCGATATGGCCCATCGATCCAAAACTGCTGCGTGGCCACGAGGACTCCTTGCCCAGAGACCGCACTCTTGCATTCTTAACGCAATTATGGCTGTGATGCTTTCGCCGTATATGTCTAATGGTGGAAGAATCAGCATTATTTCAAGAGCCGCCGTTGGTGTGGACTTCATGGATCCAGTCACCGCCAGAGGGCGCAGTGGCGCAGTGGTTAGTGTGTTGGACCCTGATGCACGATAAGTGATTTGGATCCCCATAACACCAATGCCATCGAATGTGCCTCCTCGGCGGGGTACTGGCGAAACCCCCCGTAGTATAATTGCCATGAAAAAGCTTCTCGACATACGCCGTTCGGAATCGGCGTTAAATTGTAGGTTCCTTCCACCTGTGTGAAAAATAAATCACACACAACATGAGTCATTGAGGGAAGTTCGGCTTTGGTCCTTCATGGGCTGTAACGCCAGCAAAGAAGAAGAAGTCACCGAAAGACAATCTGCCCTCTGAATCTTTGAAGATGGCATTTATTCTCAAGTGGCTTCCACCAGACAATCGAACCAGAGACTAAAATAGGTCTTACCATTTCCCTAGCCTATCGACTGACCGTAGCAACTTCAATGAGCCCTTTCCAGACTCCAAAAAAGTTTTTATGTTATCGTAAATTGTTATAACCTACTTTCCTCTCCATAGGTAGGCCTTGGGCTTTTTTCACTCTGAATGACTAGGTTAAAAAAAGGCGAGAGTCTGCACCTGTAATGTTAGGTCCCTTAAAAGTCCGGGTGCAGGTGATCATTTGGAGTAAACCCTCAACTGCTATAAAGCAGATATAACCGCACTCCAAGCAGTGCGATGGGATGGACCAGGTAAAAGACGGATGAAAAACTGCGACATCTACTACGGGAACTGCTACAAGGACAACAAGCAGCTCCTATTCGGGTGCGGATTCGTTATTCGAGGAGGACTCCGACAAAAAGTCTTAAGCTTCCGAGACATAGGCGAACGCCTCATAACAATTCGCATCAAAGCTAAATTTGGAAACATTAGCTTAATATGGGCTCACGCCCCAACGGAAGAAAAGGACGATCGACTCAAAGAAGAATTCTACTATATCCTAGACAGAACCTATGCCCAATGTCCCAGATATGTAAGACTGGATAAAGAAGACATATTTGAGTCGATCATAGGAGAGCATAGCCTCCATAAGACCACATCCGACAACGGACTTAGGCTAATCGATTTCCTAACGGGGCGTAACCTCCTTGTAGCAAGCACACGATTCCCCCAACTCAACATCCACAAGGGTACCAGGCGGTATTTTGATCAATCGATCACCAACCAGATTGACACTCCTCCAGCATTCTCGACGTACGAGCCTTCCGAGGAGCCAACATCGACTCGAACCACTACCATGTTGTAGCCAAGGTACGAATGGGGATATCAAGAATGCTTAGGAGTCGAGTAGGACAACGTAAGTTTGACGTCGGAAAGCTACAATCGCAAGAGACTTCCAGAAACTTTGCCGATCGTGTCTCCTTCAAGTCCTCTCAAAATCCGCCCACAGGAGCACAAACAATAAAACAGGAATTGGCGCATTGTCAGAGCGCCGTCAGAGATGCTGGGTTTCAGGCCGCCGCCACCTGGAGACCCCTGGTTCGATGAACAATGCGAACAAGCCCATGCAGCAAAACAAGAGGCATATAAAGCCACGCTGCAACGACGGACGAGAGCTGCTCGTGAAATCTATGAGAAGAAGAGAAGAGAGGAACAGAAGCTGTTCAGAAGAAAGAAGAGAGAGCACGGAAAGCGTGAGATTGAGGAGATGGAGTGATGGTTCCGCAGGAATGACGCCCGGAAGTTTTACAATAAGGTAAAACGAACATGCCATGGCTACAAAGGCAGAGTGGCCTGCAGGGATGAAAATGGAGAACTGGTAGTAGAGTTGCAGTCAATGCTGAGGATTTGGAAAGACCACTTCTGCAGACTGTATAACGGCGATGGCAGACAAGATACCGCTGTCAGGCAGAACGATCCGTTCGTAAGGGATAACGATGTAAGAGAATTCCGTCCACCCGACCTAGATGAAGTCAAAATAGCGGGGCAGACGGCCTGTCTGCTGAGCTTTTTAAGCCGGCTGGAGATGAGCTGGTTAGGTGCATGCACCATATCATTTGCAAGGTATGGTCGGAGGAAAGCATGCCCGACGAATGGAATCTCAGCATCGTTTGCCCGGTCCACAAGAAAGGAGACCCCCAAAACTGCGCAATTATGGGGGAATAAGTCTCCTTAACATCGCATATAAGATCTTCTCTGCCGTATTGTGTGAACGCCTGAGACCATTTGTGGATAACCTGATCGGCTCTTATCAGTGTAGCTTCAGGCCAGGCAAATTCAGAATAGAACAAATATTTACGCTACGGCAGATCTGGAAGAAGACTTACCACGTTTTCGTCGACTTCAAGGCCTCGTATGACAGCGTGTATAGAGACGAGCTATACAAACTCGTCCGACTGTGCAGGATGACAATGGAGAACTCTCGCTGCTCCATTAAGATCTGTAATGAACAAACCGCAACCTTTGATGTTAAAAAAGGTTTTAGGCAAGGTGACGCGCTATTATGCTACTTTTTCAACATCGTGCTTGAAAGAATGGTGCAAGAGTCACTGGCCAGCACAAGAGGTACGATTTATTTCAAGTCTACGCAATTGCTTGCGTACGCCGACGACATTGACGTGATTGGACGGACACAGCGAGACGTCAATGAGGCCTTTGTAGGCATTGAGGTAGAAGCGGCTAAGAGAGGTCTTAAGGTTAATGAAGGTAAAACCAAAAATCTGCTTTCATCAAAAAGAAACCGTCAATACCGAAGTTTTGGCCAGAACGCCACCATGGGCGGATATGACTTTGAAGTGGTCAAGGAATTCATCTACCTTGGCTCACTGATGACCGGGGACAACAACACCAGTGCTGAGATAAAACGCAGAATCACTCTTGCCAACCGCTGTTTCATTTAAGAAGTAGATCTCTCTCTCGGAAAACCAAGGTGACACTATATAAGACCTTGATCACTCCAGTCCTCCTTTACGGCGCAGAGGCTTGGACCTTAACAAAAGCGGATGAAGATGCCCTTGGTCGTTTCGTTTGTTCAAACGGAGTATGGAGGAGAAGATTTAACGAAGAATTATACGGGCTATACAGCGACATCGGCCTGGTGCGTCGTCTAAGGTGGCTAGGCCATGTAGAGCGTATGGAAAATACAGCTCCGACCCGAAGAGTCTTTGAATCCACCGCGGAAGGAAGGCGCTGCAGAAAACAGCCGCATCTACGGTGGCGCACGCAGGTGGAAGGATCATTAACCGCTGGAAACAGCTGGCCCAAAACCGTGCCAGCTGGAGAAGCCTGTTGTTTGAGGCCCAGGCTCGCCACGGACTGTAGCGCCACCTAAAACCAAAACATGTCTCATACAGACTCCGACAACTTTTATGACCAAGGTCTCCACCAAATGGCTTATGTTCTAAATGAAAACCAACAACTCGTCATACCTAGACTAAAATTGTAAGAGCAGTATATCGAGATCGACCTCCAAATGCCACTTAAGTCACCGGCTATTTATAATTCAAATCGTCTGTGTTCGAGATCGATAAATGATGCAGCAAAATTGCTCGAATCATTTCCTATCATCACAATGAATGGCCAGATATACCACTTGTCTATCATATCAAAGTTCCGGCACAAAACTTCCTAAACCAGTTTTCGCGTGTACCTTTGTCATTTTTCCAAATGTATCTTGTTGATCACGAAAGGCACTAAAATCCAAATTGGTTTTATGGAATAGAACAAGATTTGTACCTGTTGTCACAATCGTTAAACGTAATATTACCACATGCACTCCGTAGTAAGTTATGGTCACGATTTTTATTGAAACTATCTATGCCAAAGTCGACGCAAAACTCCACTAAGCGAACGCTTTCTATTGTCACGCAAAAGCACTTACACTCTGTACTCCAAAAAAAATAAAAGGCGCGACCGACTTTGCAAGAGCTGGCTTAAATAGGTATGTTGCGGAACGTTCTATCTTTTGCGATAGTCTCTCACTATCTGTCGCCTGGATGTGATGGTACGGAATTAATATTCAACAAGTGGTTGCAGTAAATCTAACGATCAAATGCGACTTGATTGTGATGGAAGTCATGAAGCACGCTTACGCCATCCGTTTATAGTTTTTTTTTTGTTTCTTCAAGGTTACCGGTTATAACGGTATTTGTACCTCAACTTGTCAATGTCATGTCTTTGGGATAGCGAGGCAATGTTGGTGGTTTCCAGTTTTTGCGAAGGATTAAGGACGGGTTTCGAAAAAGACGGACACCATTAGTACGTTAGAATGACTGTAGATCCTGGCAACTATACATAGCTTATAATGACAGTTGAGTTCTTGACACTCACTCACCTCTTAAACGTAATGTCAATATGACAGAGTTATGAGAAGCGATCCATCTGTTTCTGTGGCGAACATTTTGCGAAAACTCAAATTTACTCGAAATTCTTGAAAGCACACTTGTTTACACGCACGAGTAAGTTAATCTAAACAAAACCAAACAAAAAAAGATTAAAAAGTGCCCGAATCAACGGCTGTACGTGGGACTAAAGTATCAGTGAGTTATCAAGAGATGGCTTCTCGACTGATACTAAGTTAGATACGGGGCGCCTGGCTAGTCGATTATCGCCTATCGCCCAGTGCAGCATGTTCAGCGGAAGCATTGAAATGTATCTATAGGCATTTACTCGTAAGACGAACGGAATAGAGGAAAGAAGAAGCAACAACAGCAATGCTTGAAAAGCTTTTGATTTCGTATTCAATTAAATGAACGACGACGATACGATTAATTCAGGCCCTGAACAATGTTTGTACACATGTTTGTCGCGAATTGATATCGTCGTCACTCCAATCACCGACCGTGCGTCCGTCGTTGATCGATCGTTGTTGATATCTACACAGTTGCATTTGTTACAGTACCACCACCAATTGTTCGAGATACTTAATCGGCTGTAACACTGTAACCTGTAACTCGTAACTCATAAGAATATTGTATGGCTTGAGGTCGACCTCGACGGCCGGACGGTCGACCTTGTGGTGGCGGGGTACTAGAATTTTTGATTTTCCCAATCGACTGGGTATCGATTAATCCGGAAATAAATTCAATTCCGTCGTGATAAGAGAAGAGTTTTGAATAAATTTTGAATTTGATTAATCGCTGCGGAACTCATCAGTCGTCAGCCGTACTGTTGAATGTACAGACAGCGAATTCTTTGGACCGAGCGGCTCTATGATGGGGGCGCTGATAGTGACACAGTCGCTTGTTATTTTCGTAACATGATCCGAACTGATAGAAAGCTTTCGGCTTTGAGGTTGTTTTGTAACTTCTGCATGCCAATGCGTCTCCCATGATAACAAACAAGACTAACACAGTTGTTCACTTATTTTGTTGTTCCATTTGAAAGTCTCGATAGTTGGCGGTATTGAATGCTAATCCACTAGAATGTTAAACAATAAAAATCGGGGATTGATCACGATTTTATTCATCTAAGATGCGACAACTGATAAATAGTTATCTTTTTATAGTTCGAAATGCAGGTGCTTTTAAAGAAGGTTCTTGCGTAAGATTCTCTATCTTTGGACCACACGGGCGTCCGCTGGTAAACAGAAGCGTAGTAAGTTCTATATTTTTGGTCATGGGCGTTAGTAAGCCTATGATGGCCTACAGCTTGACATGCTAATTGGCATGACGGAATGAAGTCGGTTGTTTTTGCCAGCTTGACTCGGACGAAAACTGATTTTCCGACGATGTACATGTGTATGTACAGTAGATATGTATATATGAGCGTTTACCTCTTCTTCTTCTTAGGTGGAGTTACAGCCCATGAAGGACCAGAGCCAAGCTTCTCTCAATCACCCATGTTGCGTGCGATTTATTTTTGGCACAGGTGAAAGGGACCTACAGTTTAATTCCGATTCCGAACGGCGTGAGTCGAGATGCTTTTTCATGGCAAGTTTACTACGGGGGGTTTTGCCAGTACCCCGCCGATGAGGAACGTTGCGAAATAAGCATTCGATGGCGTTGGTGTTATCGGGATCCGAACTCGCTCATCGTGCGCCAGAGTCCAACATGCTAACCACTGCGCCTCGGCCTTCTTCTTCTTCTTAGTGGGCGCTACAGTTCGGGGTGAACCTGGGCCTCAACCAACATGCCCCTCCATCTAGCACGATCTTTCGCTAGCCTTTTCCATTGCCGCACACCCAGTTGGCTGAGGTCCCCTTCCACCTGTGTGCGCCATCTTAAGTGCGGGCGTCTTCTGCTTCATCGTCCCTCGTGATTGGATTCAAAGACTCTCCGGGCTGGAGCTGTGGTGAGCGAATGGACGCTCTACGTGGCCCAGCCATCTTAGGCGTTGAATCCGTAGACGCCTGACTAGGCTCATGTCGCTTTACAGCCCGTAAAGCTCGTGGTTGAATCTTTTCCTCCATGCCCCGTCTGCGTTTATAGGCCCGAAAATCATACGCAAAATCCTTCTCTTGAACAGAGCAAGGATCTCCTCATCCGTTTTTGATAGTGTCCATGCTTCTGCGCCATACAACAGGACCGGGATGATAAGGGTCTTATGTAGGGTCAACTTTGTTGTTCGGGAGAGGGCTCTATTACTCGATTGCGTCCTAAGCCCAAAGAAACAGCATTGACAAGAGTGATTCTGCGTTTGATTTCGGAACTGATGTCGTTGCTCCAGGTCACTCCGGAGCCAAGGTAGACGAAGTTCTTAACTGCCTCCAACTTATAACTGCCCATACGAACGTTTTGGCAAAGACGTCGGTGGCGAGCGTCCTTTTTTGATGACAGCATATAAGTTATGGCATCATAACGCCATCAATGCGTGGCCTGTCCATCGTCCTGCACGCGCATCGCCTCAACAGCATCTTCTCACGCCCAGCAATAGCTCCCGTCACCTGGCTGGTATTTGAGCCAGACCAACCTACTTCTCACGCCCAGCAATAGCTCCCGTCGCCTGGCTGGTATTTGAGCCAGACCAACCTACTTCTCACGCCCAGCAATAGCTTCCGTCACCTGGCCGGAATATGAACCAACCAGATCAACTTACTTCCCACGCGCACCAGTAGTTTCCGTAGCCTCGCCGGCATTTGAGCCGGATAAACTATCTATCAACCTACTTCCCACGCGCAGCAGTTTCACTCCTCACAGGGCTATGTTTCAAATTTATTGTTAGGTACAGTTTAGTTTTAAGAAAGACTCGAAATAAAGAAGTCTGAAACTCGGAATATTTTTATAAATAAAAATAACTGGCGCCCAACGTATTAAAGTACCCTCCTGTGTTAGGGCATTACGGAAAGTTAAAAGTCACCTCGTGTGTAAGGCGATTTCGGAAATTTTTTTAGTGAAACAAAGAATATTAAGAAATTATGTAAAGTTAATTGACAAAGGGAATTCCGGAAACATTTGTAGTGAAACGAAGAAAACAAAAAGAGAAAGAGAGAAAAAATTAGTTGATAAAGTGAAATAAATAAAAATAACAAAATAACTTAAATCGCTGAAAGTTAAAGTACCCTCGTGCGGATTGCAAATTTGTTTTTGGAACTAAAGATAGTAAGGAATAAAAAAAGTTTGTTGACAAAGTGAAGAATAGTGCAGTGCACCACGGAAAATTAAAGTACCCTCGTGTGTAAGGGGATCTGAACAAAAAAAGAGAAAAAATAATAATACCGAAACTAAAATTACTTGTGTACTTGTGCGTAATGATAATGATTACTTTCTGTCTGCTTCATTTGTAAGTTGTACCTTTTTTATTAATCCATAAGAAAATTAAATAAAAATAGATTAAGAAAATCATTTTTGTAGCTAAGTGATAAGTTGAGGAAAGTTTATTTTTATATTGAAATCTCTTGTTTCTACAACTTAGTTTTTTATCACTATTAGTTGCCTGATCTTGCGTTAAGAGCTGTTTCGTAATGGACGCGGAACAACTTCAGACAATAATAACGTCGGCCGTTCAGGTCGCCACCGACCAAACTCGAATTCGTTTCGAGCGGAAAATTATTGAATTAACAAATAGGTTGCAATTATTAGAAACACCGACGAAAGTCGAGGAGTATAAACCAGTTACAATTCAGGCAAATAAAACATGCGAAGAATCCTTAGACATAATTAAGTCTTTACCTGAATTCAATAGGGATCAAACACGCTATATCTCGTGGAGGCAGGCCGCATTCGCAGCCTACAAACTTTTTGAAAATTATGACGGTAGCTCTAAGCACTACCAGGCAGTAGCCATTGTTAGGAACAAGATAGTGGGCTCCGCCGACTTGGTATTGTCTTCTTTCAATACTGTATTAAACTTCAAAGCTATTATGGCCCGTCTCGATTTTACATACTCGGATAAGAGGCCTATATGCCTGATCGAGCAAAAAATGTCAACCTTAAGACAGGGTAGGATGTCAATTACTCAGTTTTACGATAAGGTTGAGCAAAAATTATCTTTGATGATAAACAAAACAATAATGGCCCACGAAGGCAATCCTTCGTTGATCTCAACACTTAGTCAAAAATACCGACAGGATGCCCTAAGAATATTTATCTCAGGTCTTAACAGACCAATGGGAGATGTTCTGTTCTCCTCCAAGCCAGCTGATATGCCTACAGCACTGGCCCTCGCTCAGGAACTGGAAGCGAACCAGGCTCGTTACACATTCGCTAGCTCATTTGGTAGAACCCATGGAAGAACGTCCTTTGTTGACGGGGTTCAATCCAATTCTTTTAATTCACCTCATTATAGGCGAACTTTGGTTAATCAACCGGTGTCCATACCAATGGACGTTGACCCATCACGATCAAACTATAGAAGATCAGACTCACACAGGCAGAACATTACTAACAACCGTTTTGCTCAGAACAATTACCAACCAAGGCCTAACCTAACTTCAAATTACCAGGCTTCTCCTGCACAGGCCAATTATCGGAATAGGGCAATTAAAAGAGAAAGGGAATCAGACAGGCAAACATTACCTAAAGCTCAGAGGCTCAATTTTTGGAGGCAACAGATAGATTCGGGAATAGGTTACGACAGTTACTGTGAGCAGAGAGATACTACGAATGATTCGTATGCTGACGAACTCTCCGATGTCACACATGAACATACTGATTTCTCGAATCCTGAGGTTACTTTTTTAGGCGAAAATCCCTCCTGCCATATGTCAGACGGACATTAGCAGGCAGGGAAATTAAGCTTTTCGTAGACACTGGTGCTGCGAAGAATTACATACGGCAATTCCGCACTCTTAAATCTATAAAAGAAATTGATAAACCGTTTTTTGTGAAATCAATTCACGGCGCAAACAAAGTGACTTCTAAATGTCTTATTAACATATTTAACAGAAATGCTGAATTTTTTATTCTGCCGAATATCGGGATATTCGATGGAATCATAGGGTTTGATTTTTTAAGGGAAATCGGCGCATACATAGATGCGAAGAAAGGAATTATACACTACAATGGGGGAACCGAAGAATTATTGTATTTACACTGCAGGAGTGTTAATAATATTTCCATAGACCAGGCAAATATTCCCGCAGGAATGCGTGAATCATTTTTGTCAATGATTCAAAGCCAATCAAAAGTGTTCGCTGAGCCTAACGAATCTTTGCCGTTCAACACGAATGTTGTTGCCACCATAAGGACAACGAACAACGAACCTGTTTACTCAAGAGCTTATCCCTATCCGGTGGGTGCTACTGACTTCGTCAATAAAGAAATCGCTAGCATGATAAGCAGTGGAATTATAAGACCTTCACGGTCACCCTATAATAACCCGCTATGGGTAGTGGATAAGAAAGGCGTTGACGAAAATGGAAGGCGAAAAATGCGCCTAGTTGTCGACTTTAGGAAGCTTAACCTCAAAACCATAAGTGACAAATACCCGATTCCTGACACATCAGTAATACTTTCTAATCTGGGGAAAGCTCGTTACTTCTCGACACTTGACTTAAAGTCCGGTTTCCATCAAATTAAACTGTTAGAGAGCGATAGGGAAAAAACCGCATTTTCCGTGAATAACGGAAAATACGAATTTTGCAGACTTCCCTTTGGGCTGAAAAACGCCCCAAGTATTTTCCAACGGGCAATCGACGACGTCCTAAGAGACGAAATTGGAAAAAGTTGTCACGTCTATATTGATGACGTTATAGTCTTCTCCGAGACACAGGAAGAACATCTTGAGGACGTGCGCCGCATTCTGGCAAGGCTCTATGACGCCAACATGAGAGTAGCTCCAGAAAAGTCGAAGTTTTTCAGAACTGAAGTGGAATTTCTGGGATTTGTCGTGTCTAAAAGAGGTATCAGGACATGTCCGGATAAGGTGAGGGATATTGTTTCTTATGAAACTCCTAAAACTCTTCGCAGTCTTCGATCCTTTTTAGGACTATCAGGATATTACAGGCGCTTTATTAAAGATTACGTCCAAATTACGAAGCCATTAACAAAATATTTGCGGGGAGAGAACGGCAAAATAGCGGCTAGTAAATCAAAACATATTCAAATAGAATTGGATGAAGAAGCACTCTGCTCGTTCGATAGAATTAAGAAAATCTTGGCGTCCGAAGATGTGTTACTCTTGTACCCCGATTATAGCGAACCGTTCGATTTGACGACAGACGCCTCATCGCACGCACTTGGTGCCGTGCTGTCGCAAGGCGGTAGGCCAATTACCATGATATCGAGAACCCTATCCTCCGCTGAGGAGCACTATGCAACAAATGAGAGGGAACTTTTGGCCATCGTCTGGGCTTTGCGGAAATTGCGCAATTATCTCTATGGGGTTAAATGTCTAAATATCTTTACCGATCATCAGCCTCTAACCTTCGCCATTTCAGATGGAAATACGAATATGAAACTGAAAAGATGGAGGGCTTTTATAGAGGAATTTTCTCCAAAATTCTTTTATAAGCCAGGAAAAGAAAACCATGTTGCTGATGCCTTGTCTAGACAACATATTAATGCTTTAGACCAGTACGAGGACACAGATTCGATGGCAGTGAACAGCGAGGAATCGCTTACCTATACTATTCGCAGTGTAAAAACCCCAGTAAATTGTTTCAAAAACCAGATCATACTAACCAAAGGCGCAGAGTTATCGAAAATGACAAAAATTATATTTCAACGGCAAATTAGGCATACTATTATATTTGATACCCACAACGATCTATTTAGATTACTGAAAGAGGTTGTGAATCCTGACGTGGTCAATGCGATCTACAGTGATCTGCATACGCTAGCACAGATTCAAGACGAGATTGCGAAAATCTTCCCTTCAGTTAAATTTGTCCATACTGAACTCTTTGTCACAGACATATTCAATCCTGACGATCAATTGGAAATACTTGTAGGAGAGCACAATCGAGCTCACCGGTCCGCTCGAGAAAATGTGAGACAGGTACTCAATGACTATTTCTTTCCCAAGATAAGGCAGAAACTAAAAGAAATAGTAGATAGCTGCAAAATTTGTAAGGAAGCGAAGTATCAGCGCCACCCACCTAAGCAGGAGATTGGTCCCACCCCCATACCATCTCATTCGGGGGAAATACTACACATAGACATTTACTCTACCGACCAAAATCACTTCCTGACATGTCTGGACAAATTTTCCAAATTCGCCGTTGTAATACCAATCAAGTCCCGTGCAATTGTTGATATTAAGGAACCTTTATTGCAGATCCTAAATTTTTTTAAATCACCCAGGACAATAGTTTGCGACAATGAGCGATCGCTCAATTCAGCAACGATAAAATCATTGTTAAGGGATCACTTTGCAGTAAACATTTTCACAACCCCGCCTTTCCATAGTTCAACAAATGGACAGGTGGAACGTTTTCATAGTACCTTATCGGAAATTGCGCGGTGCACCAAAGCCGAACAAAATATAAGCGACACTAAAGAACTAGTTCTGTTGGCTACGGCAAAATACAATAGATCAATCCACTCTGTCACGGGCTACAGGCCAATCGACATTGTTCACTGTATGCCTACTAAATTTAGGGATAAAATTAGGGCCAAGCTCGATAAAGCCCAGAAGAAAGATTTAAGGTATCATAATGAGGGAAGAGCTACAAGAAATTACAATCAGGGAGATAAGGTCTATGTTAAAACAAACAAACGTATAGGGAATAAATTTACAAAGCTATTCGTTGAGAAGGTTATTCAAAAAGACCTCGGAACAAAAGTTCTTATAGATAGTAAACAAGTGCATAAGAGCAATTTGAGATAGTAGGTGTAGACAAACTTGATCAATTTAGCATACCAGGAAGGCTATATAAATATGTTTTTTTTTGGATTTCAAGACACATTTTCTTACTTTCAGACTGCTTATAGCATCATCATCTGCAGAAGTGCAGATATTGGACTTTTCAAATTCTCAGGTGGTAACTATAAACGCCGGTATCGCGAAGATACAAGACGGACATTTTAGACTAATACATGGAATTAATCTTGACCTTACTTACTTACTTAACGGGCGCTACAGTTCGGGGTGAACCTGGGCCTCAACCAACATGCCTCTCCACCTAGCACGATCTTTCGCTAGTCTTTTCCAATGCCGCACGCCCAGTTGGTTGAGGTCCCCTTCCACCTGTGCGCGCCACCTTAGGTGCGGCCGTCCTCTATTTCTTCGTCCCTCGGGGTTGGATTCAAAGACTCTACGGGCTGGAGCTGTGGTGTCCATTCGCTCTACATGGCCTAGCCATCTTAGGCGTTGGATCCGTAGACGCCTGACCAGACTCATGTCGCTGTACAACCCGTACAGTTCGTGATTGAATCTTCTCCTCCAACCCTCCTCTGTGCTTATGGGACCGAAAATCGAACGCAGAATCTTTCTCTCGAAACGACCAAGGATTTCCTCATCCGCTTTAGATAAAGTCCATGTTTCTGCGCCGTATAACAGGACCGGGATAGTTAAGGTCTTATATAAGGTCAACTTGGTCGTACGAGAGAGGGCTCTACTTCTCAGTTGCCTCTTGAGCCCAAAGAAGCAGCGGTTGGCAAGAGTAATTCTGCGCTTGATTTCGAAACTGGTGTCGTTGTTCCAAGTCACCGCGGAGCCGAGGTATATGAGGTCCTTAACTACCTCGAACTTATATCTGCCAATATGCACGTTCTGTCCAAGACGTCGGTGGTAAATGTCCTTTTTCGATGACAGCAGATATTTAGTCTTGCCCTCATTAACTGCCAAACCAATTTTTGCCGCCTCCATCTCAATACTCGCAAACGCCTCACTGACATCTCGCTGCGATCTACCTATTATGTCAATGTCGTCGGCGTATGCAAGGAGTTGCGAGGATTTGAAGTAGATTGTGCCTCTTGTATTGGCCTGTGATTTTTGCACAATCATTTCCAATACGATGTTGAAGAAATCACACGACAGCGCATCGCCCTGCCTAAATCCTTTTTTGACATCAAAACTATCGGTGAGGTGCTCACCGATTCGGATGGAGCAGCGAGCATTTTCCAAGGTCATCCTGCATAGTCTGACGAGCTTCGCAGGGATGTCAAAAGTAAACATGGCGTTATATAGCTCGTCTCTAATTACGCTGTCGTATGCGGCCTTGAAGTCGACGAATAGATGGTGCGTATCGACTTGAAACTCATTGGTTTTCTCCAGGATCTGCCGTAGTGTGAAGATTTGATCGATGGTGGACTTCCCTGGCCTGAAGCCACACTGATAAGGACCTATCAGCTTGTTTACGAATGGCTTCAGGCGTTCACACAAAACGGCAGCGAAGATCTTGTATGCGACATTAAGGAGACTTATTCCTCTATAGTTGGCGCAGTCAAAGGGATCTCCTTTTTTGTGGATCGGGCAAACAATGCTGAGACTCCATTCCTCGGGCATGCTTTCCTCTGACCATATCTTACAGATGAGCCGGTGCATGCTCCTAACCAGCTCACCCCCAGCCGCTTTGAAGAGCTCAGCAGACAGTCCATCTGCGCCAGCAGCTTTATTCGACATGAGTTTCGACATGGCAATCTCAACTTCGTCGAGGTCAGGGAGACGGAATTCTCTGCGATCTTCGTCGTTTAAAAATGGATCATTCTGCCTGACGGCGGTATGTTGGTTGTCATCGCCGTTATACAGTCTGCAGAAGTGGTTTTTCCTAATTCTCAGCATCGACTGCGATTCTACTACTAGGTGTCCGTTCTCATCCTTATAGGCCTCCGTTCGGGCTTTATAGCCTTGAGACATTCGTTTTATCCGCTGATAGAATCTTCGAACGTCGTGCCTGCAATAGCACCTCTCCAAGTTTTCAATCGCCCGCTTCTCGTGCTCTTTCTTTTTTCTCTTGAGAAGCTTATGTTCCTCCCTTCTCTTAAGCTCGTAGAGCTCACGAGCCGCTCTTGTTTTTTTGTGTAGTGAGGCTTTGTATGCCTCCTGCTTTTCCGCATGAATCCTTCTACACTCGTCATCGAACCAGGTGTTTCGTCGTGGTGGAGCTTTAAGGCCCAGCACTTCCGTTGCTGTGCTCTTCAGGGCTTGTTTGCACAGGCTCCATTGTTGCTCTACTGACTGAGTGGAGGATTGAGGTGTATCGGAGAGCTTAAGGGAGACGCGGTTGGCAAAAGCACTGGCGATCTCCGGCGATAGTAGCTTTCCGACGTCATAGCTTGGTGTTCTAACTCTACTCCGCGGTGTTCGTGTTATGCGCTGACGTATCTTGGCTACTACAAGATAGTGGTCTGAATCGATGTTCGCTCCTCGGAAAGTGCGAACATCAAGAATAGTGGAGGAGTGTCTGACGTCAATCGCGATGTGGTCAATCTGGTTGGTGACTGATTGATCTGGCGACCGCCAGGTGCCTTTGTGTATATCGAGGTGGGAAAATCGTGTGCTGGCTACAAGAAGATTTCGCCCCGTTGCAAGGTCGATCAGCCTATGTCCGTTATCGGATGTGGTGTCATGTAGGCTGTGTTTGCCGATGACCCGCTCAAAGATGCTTTCTTTACCCAGCTTAGCGTTAAAATCTCCTAGTATGATTTTGGTATCATAGCTGGGGCATTTGGTATATGTTCTGTCTAGGAGATCAAAGAAATCATCTTTGATTGAGTCATCCTTGTCTTCCGTGGGGGCATGGACGCATATGAGGCTGATGTTACAGAAATTTGCCTTGATGCGGATCGTTATGAGGCGTTCACTCACATACTGGAAACTTAGGACTTTATGTCTTAGTCCACCTCTAACAACAAATCCGCATCCAAATAGTCTCTGTCCTCTCTCCCTATAGCAGTCACCGTAGTAAATGTCGCAGTTTTTCATCCGCTTTTTACCCGGTCCATTCCATCGCATTTCCTGGATGGCGGTTATGTCCGCTTTATAGCGGTCTAGGGCGTCCGCAAGTTGTTCGGCCGCACGTGGTCTGTTTAGGGACCTAACATTCCACGTACAGAACCGAAGGTCCTTGTTTGTTTTTTGTTTTCTCATAGGGTCGTCAACATAGATCCGTTCCGTTTTATTATCCGAGGCTGTTTTATGTTTCTGAGCAATTAGTGGTTTTACGGTTATGGTTCGCTAGACCATAGCCCAACCGACACTAATCCTGTTTGGTGGCGCAGGATACTCGCCATTCGGCCTCTTCCGTCAGTAATTTCCCTTTTAAGGAAATTTCCAGATGGCACCACGAGGAGGTGGAAGTAGGACCTGACTAGCAGAGCTGCAAGATGTTCGGCTGCAGAGGCTCTTACTCGCTTTTTGTCGGGCCAGCATCCGTCGGCAGATGCTACCCCTACGAGGCCTTTGCTAGTCCTTCACCATCCAATCTTAATCTTGACCAGTATACAAAATTTATAGACCACGCAAGAACTGTTGTCGATGAAACTATTACGAAACAGCACACCCTCTTTCCGTTTTTAAAATATGAAATTGAACAGATGCAAGATTTAATTAATTATGTAAAACCGAGTAGAAACAAGAGATCACTCGATTTTTTAGGATCGGCATGGAAATGGATTGCCGGCAATCCAGACCATAATGATCTGCTCTTAATTCAAGAAGGAATGAACAAATTAATTGAAAACAATGAGCGACAATTTGTAATTAATGAAAAATACAATGAAAGAATTAATAATTTAACTTCTGTAACGAACCAAATTTTGAATGCAATACAGAAAAGTAATATTGTATCTGATACGTTAGTATTAAGTCTGAAATATAAAATGAAATTGGTCAAGGAAGAACTGGTCAATATAAAGTATGCAATACAATGGGCTAAGGCCGGCATTTTAAACTCTGTAATTCTTTCCAAAGACGAAATGCAAATTGCTGTAGACACCATGAATAAAAACAACTTGCCATACAATAATGTTGAAGAAGCTATAGAATTTTCGAACGTCAAAATATTTACGAATTGCACTTTTTTATATTATGTTTTCGATATTCCATTAACAGAAAGTATAGATTGTAAAAAAATTATCGTGAAACCTGTAAAAAGAAATAATAAAATAATTAAAGTATCGAACAATACAAACAATTATGTATTAGAATGTAAGGATAGGTATTACGAGTTAAGAAACGATTGTAGATCACTAAACTTAGTTTCGATTTGTGAGGAGGAAGCCATAGTGGATATTACTGGATCACCTTGTATTCCAAATTTGCTGAAAGGCCGCAATGCGACTTGTACCCTTACCAACAGCCAACATGTGCCAGCGGTGGAAGAAGTCGAGCCCGGCGTGATACTTTTGAACATGTTCGATAGCAAAATCTTGATCGACAACGAAGTTTACATCCTCAACGGAACCTATCTAATTAAATTCAGCAACGCCACCCTAGTTATAAATGGATGAACTTACAGATCGCAGGAGACTTCACTGCTCCAGGCGATTCCAGCAGTTATTCAATCGCAGCCTACGGAAATAGAGATGGAAGAACTGCTTTCATTGGAAATGCTCAAAGAAATGCATATCAAGAATACCCAGCATATAAAGAAGATTGGATCGCAAAATCGAATTATCGCCTTTACATCCTACGGGATAATTCTAACTATATCCGCAGCATTACTTCTCTACCTTTGCTTTATTAAAAGAGAGTCAACTCAAGTAAAGATTCAGCTAAGGGATATATCGAGTAACCTAGGCAAGTCATCACTCACCATTGAAGAAGTCCAAGCAGCCACAATTAGCGCCTTAAGCAATGTTAACGAAACCGCGGACGGTTCCGCTTAAGGGGGGGAGGAGTTATGGCATCATAACGGCATCAATGCGTGGCCTGTCCATCGTCCTGCACGCGCATCGCCTCAACAGCATCTTCTCACGCCCAGCAATAGCTCCCGTCACCTGGCTGGTATTTGAGCCAGACCAACCTACTTCTCACGCCCAGCAATAGCTCCCGTCGCCTGGCTGGTATTTGAGCCAGACCAACCTACTTCTCACGCCCAGCAATAGCTTCCGTCACCTGGCCGGAATATGAACCAACCAGATCAACTTACTTCCCACGCGCACCAGTAGTTTCCGTAGCCTCGCCGGCATTTGAGCCGGATAAACTATCTATCAACCTACTTCCCACGCGCAGCAGTTTCACTCCTCACAGGGCTATGTTTCAAATTTATTGTTAGGTACAGTTTAGTTTTAAGAAAGACTCGAAATAAAGAAGTCTGAAACTCGGAATATTTTTATAGATAAAAATAACTTATATTTAGTTTTGTCCTCGTTTACCGCCAGACCAACTTTCACCGCTTCGAACTCAATGCTCGCAAACGCCTCATTGACATCTCGCTGTGATCTGGCTATTATGTCAATGTCGTTGGCGTGTGCAAGGAGTTGCGAGTAATGGCCAGTGATTTTTGCACAATCATTTCTAATATAATGTTGAAGAAATCACACGACAGCGCATCGCCCTGCCTAAATCCTTTTTTTGACACAAAACTATTGGTCCCGTCTTCACCGATTCGGATGGAGCGGCGAGCATTCTCATCCTGCATAGTCTGACTAGTTTAGCAGGTATGTCAAAGGTAGACATAGCGTTGTGTAGCTCGTCTCTAAGTACGCTGTCGTATGTGGCTTTGAAGTCGACAAATAGGTGGTGAGTCACGACTTGAAATTCATTGGTTTTTACCAGGATCTGCCGTAGTGTGAAGATTTGGTCGATGGTGAACTTCCATGGCCTGAATCCGCACTAATAAAGACCTATTAGTCTAATTACAAAAGGCTTCAGGTTTTCACACAAAACGGCAGAGAAGATTTTGTAGGCAATGTTAAGGAGACTTATTCCTCTATGGTTGGCGCAATCAGAGGGGTCTTCTATCTTGTGGATCGGGCATACGATGCTGAGACTCCGTTCCTCTGGCATGCTTTCCTCTGACTATATCTTACAGATGAGCTGGTGCATGTTCCTAACCTGCCATGAAGAGCTCAGTAGACAGTCTGCCTGCGCCAGCAGCTTTATTCGACTTGAGTTTCGATATGGCGATCTTACCTTCGTCGAGGTCAGGGGGACGGAATTCTCTGCGATCTTCGTCGTTAAGAAATGGATCATTCTGCCTGACAGCGGTATATTGACTAACATCGCCGTTGTACAGTCTGCAGAAGTGGGTTTTCCATATTCTCAGCATCGACTCCTGGCTTTATAACCTTGACATGTTCGCTTTGTCTGTCGATAAAACTTTCGAACGTCACGCCTACAGTAACACCTCTCCAAATCCTCAATCGCGCGTTTCTCGTGCTCTTTCTTCTTTCTCCTGAGAAGCTTATGCTCCTCCCTTCTTTTTAACTCGTAGAGCTCACGAGCTGCTCTTGTTCCTTTATGCAGCGAGGCCTTATATGCATCCTGCCTCGCTGTGTGAATCCTTATACACTCGTCATCGTACCAGGTGTTTCTTCGTGGTGGAGCCTTGAAGCCCAAAACTACAGATGCAGTGCTTTTCAGGTCTCGTTTGCAAAGGTTCCACTGTTCTATTGACAGCGTGGATGGTGGAGGTGTATTAGAGAGCTAAAGGTAGACGCGATCGGTAAAAGCACGAGCGGTTTCTGGCGATAGTAGCTTTCCGACGTCATAACTTTGTATTCTTACTCTACTCCGCTGTGTTCGTGATATCTGTGGGCGCATCTTAGCTACTACAAGATAGTGGTCCGAGTCGATGTTAGCTCCTCGGAAAGTTCGAACATCAAGATTATCGGAAGAGTGTCTTACGACAATCGCGATATGATAAATCTGGTTAGTGATTTATTGATCTGGCGACCGCCAGGTACCTTTGCATATATCGAGCTGCGGGAAGCGCGTACTGGCTAGAAGGAGATTTCGGCCTATAGCAAGATCAATCAGCCTGTGACCTACAAACGCTTTGCGGTTTGACGGCGTCCTGGCTATGTCATTTTGCCTTGTTCCGACATCTTGACTCTACACATCGACATTTTGAGACTAACACAATGATAAGTCAAATGCGTCGTTTCTAAGTTGGGTATTATACGATTCAATTCTTTCCATCAACTTTTGTTTATTGTCTTTTGTGTTGTTTGTTCATGTTGAACGAAATATTACACGATTCAGTACAGAGCTCACCACAAAGTGACACTTAGCGCGCACTTTGTCATTGTGTGTGTCGATTTTACGTTTTGCTAACAGACAGCGCACAACACACTCGCAAAAAATGAGAAAGGGAAAAAGAGAAATGTCAAAGCATTGAATCAAATCTCCGGTACAGGCAACACGACCTACTCCGGACGCTTCTCACTTCTTTCACCCACACGTTTGTGTTGCTGGAGAGAGAGTTGAATCGTATAAATCCCTACTAAACGAGAATAACCTGTATAGTATCGGGATAACAGGGCAGACGTACGAAGGATTGGTATCCCTGTTTTGAACCAGGTCGGTTCAAATTAATTTGTTGTTCTTTGTTGTGACACGGGTCCTTTTCTTTATCCTTAACGACTTTTTTATTTCAGTTTCTAACGCTTTCTCGATTGCTCCTTAGCATTTCTTCTAACATCCCCGGCTTCCTCCAACTTTTGATATACGGCCGTCTCTAGTTTCTGGCTGATGGATGCTGAATTTTCCTCCAACTTCTGACTCATAGCATTCATAGCCGCGACAATTTGCTGGATATCAAATGCTGGTTCAACGGATGTCGACGGCTTCACCTACTCCGAACTCATAAATCTCCCAGTCGACACTTTCTTCCACCAACGCTGATCGGAGTCTTTCCACTAGGTTGACTTTGCTTCCCACTATGGATAGTTCCCGAGCATCCAGCACTCTTTCAAATGTTCGATAGTTGGTTTCTCTAATTTCACCATTTCTGACACCAAATGTTACGGTAATTACTAGTCCAGAATAGGTTTCGACCACTGGATTGCGATACACTACAACTGTTTATTCAATACACACACTTTATTGTTCCACCTCGAATCAATTATCTGGGCGTTTCACCTTTAGTATAAACTTTTATAACACTTAACGCTTTATTGCTTACACACACCTTTTTTACACACTTTGTCACTACTACTGTTTGATAACTGTCCACTAGCTCACTAGATGGTTTGATATTCAGTTTGATTACTGAATTAGCGACTGATCACTGATACTGAATACTGAATAACTGAATGCCCCCGTAGGCTAGTGTTCGCCGTCAGACGTTCCCCTTCTGAAGTCTCTAGAATGCTCTGGCATTGATATTCAGCAGTATGCGACTGAAAGTTACTACCATTTCCTTTTCAGCTGCATCAGATCATTCCAAACGTTGACAGCGAAATTCGGAACCAACCGTCGGTTCATGTCCGCAACAAAATCTGTTGCGCCCTAATTTACGATGCATAGCTTCGCTAGCATACATTAAGAATAAGGCTATCTATTCAACTATTCAACTACTGACAGTTCTTTCTATGTCTTGTTTCAACCTGGGCCATATCCCCCAAATCTGGAAGGATGTCTATCTTGTCTTCATCCCCAAGATTGGAAAGCCAAGTGAACAATCTAAATCCTATCGCCCTATCAGCTTGACATCGTTCGTTCTCAAAACAATGGAAAAACAGATAGGGCTCCATATTAGAGGTATCCTGGGGAATCAGATACCACTGCATCCCAATCAGTATGCATATCACAAAGAATGATCTACTAAGAATGCGCTACTCACCTAGTGGCACGTATTGAAAATAGTTTCAGACACAAGGAGATCGCGATTTGTGCCTTATTCGATATTGAGGAGGCTTTTGACAATACTGGCTATGACTCGATCATCACTATACTATTCTGCAATGGTATAGACCATCAGTGGATTAGGGCGATGCAAAATTGACATATTGTATCAGCCACATGCGGAGGATTTCATTGACAGTATCGACGTACCGGCGGTTAGAGGGTGTCCACAAGGCGGAGTTATTTCACCCCTTCTCTGGTCGAAAGTCATCGATGACCTACTACGCAATGTAACCACATGTGGCTACGAGGTCATCCGATATGCTGATGACCTAGTAGTAATTGTTACGGGCTAGTGCGAAACTGCTGCCTGTGAGCGCATGCAGCTCGTGCTTCAGTTTATCTCTGACTGGTGTGGCAGAGAGGTCTTATGGATTAACCCAAATAACGCAATCTTAGTCCCGTTTACAAAAAGGGAAAAAGGTACAGCCCTGCTTACTTACTTACTAACTTAGGTGGCGCTACGGTCCGTGGTGAACCTGGGCCTCAACCAACAAGCGTCTACAGCCGGCACGGTCTTTGGCCAGCTGTTTTCAGCGCCGCAGTGGATTCGAAGACTTTTCGAGTCGGAGCTGTATTTTCCATGCGCTCTACATGGCCTAGCCACCCTAGACGCTGTATCCGTAGACGTCGTACCAGGCCGATGTCGCTGTACAACCCGAGCAGTTCTTCGTTAAATTTTCTCATCCATACTTCGTTTGAACAAAGAAATGACCAAGGGCATCTTCATCCGCTTTTGTTAAGGTCCAAGCCTCTGCGCCGTAAAGGAGGACTGGGATGATCAAGGTCTTATATAGTGTAACCTTGGTTTTCCGAGAGGAAGCTCTACTTCTCAATTGCCTCTTGAGCCCAAAGAAACAGCGGTTGGCAATAGTGATTCTGCGTCTTATCTCAGGGCTGGTGTTGTTGTCGCTGGTCATCAGTGAGCCAAGGTAGACGAATTCCTTGACCACTTCAAAGTTATATCCGCCCATGGTGACGTTCTGGCTAATACGTTGGTGTTGTCCGTCTCTTTTAAATGAAAGCAGATATTTGGTTTTACCCTCATTAACCTTGAGACCCATCTTAGCCGCTTCCACCTCAATGCTTACAAAGGCCTCATTGACGTCTCGCTGTGTCCGTCCAATCTCGTCAATGTCGTCGGCGTACGCAAGCAATTGCGTAGACTTGAAATAAATCGTACCTCTTGTGGTGGCCAGTGACTCTTGCACGGTCTTTTCAAGCACGATGTTGAAAAAGTTGCATGACAGCGCCTCACCTTGCCTAAATCCTTTTTTAACATCAAAGGTCTCGGTTCGCTCATTACCGACCTTAATGGAGCAGCGAGAATTCTCCATTGTCATCCTGCACAGTCGGACGAGTTTGGCAGGGATGTTAAAACTAGACATGGCTTTGTATAGCTCATCTCTCTACACGCTGTCATATACAGCCTTGAAATCGACAAAGAGGTGGTGAGTGTCGATTTGGTATTCCTGGGTCTTCTCCAAGATCTGCTCTGCTTAGTCCTTCTAAATGGCACAAATATAGGATTTTCAGAGGAAGTAAAGTGTCTAGGTAATGAGCTAGAACGCAGCCTCAACTGGAATTCCAATATTAAAATTAAACTTATGAAAGCGACTAAGGCCATGTGGGCCTATCGACTCAGTTACGGTAACATCTGGGGACTTAAACCTAAAGTAGTCCACTGGTTATACACCGCGATAGTGAGACCTGTCGTCACCCACGGGTCCACCGTGTGGTGGACAAAAGTTGAGCAAAAAACTACAATTGTTAAGCTTCAACGCCTTCAGAGACAAGCGTGTCTCGGCATTACAGGCGCTATGCCAACATGCCCCACGGCAGCCCAAGAAGCACTCAATGGAATCACACCACTGCACCTTTTTATCAAAAAGATGGCATTACGCAGCGCCATCAGAATTCTTTGCTCAGGAGAAATATACCATGTAGACACGAGGGTCACATGTCTATCTTACAGCATCTTTCCGAGCTGGATATGATTACCATGGTCTCGGACGCATTAGCACGCACTTTCACGTTTGACAAGAGATTTGAATAATTGATCCCAAATTGCTCAGCATGGGAAACCAGCGATCCCTTGCTTAATGTCAAAGGCCTTAGGTGGTATACTGATGGCTCCAAGGTGGCTTCTGACGTTGGCGCCGGCAGCTTTGGACCAAATCCTAAGTCCTAAGCTTTCGGCATGTGAGCCAACGCCTCATAACGATCCGTATCAAGGCTAAATTTTCTGATCTGCGTCCACGCCCCCACGGAAGACAAGGATGACTCCGCCAAAGATGAGTTCTACGATCTCCTAGACAGGACGTATGCCCAATGTCCCAGCTATGACATCAAAATTGTACTAGGAGACTTTAATGCTAAGCTGGGTAAGGAAAGCATCTTTGAACGAGTCATCGACAAACATAGCCTACACGATACCACATCCTATAACGGACACAGGCTGATTGATCTTGCGACGGGGCGAAATCCCACCAGGTGGTCACCAGATCAGTCAATCACTAACCAGATTGATCACATCGCGATCGACGTCAGATTCTCCTCCACTATTCTTGATGTTCGAACTTTCCGAGGAACTAACATCGACTCGGACCACTATCTTGTAGTAGCCAAGATGCGGCTACGGATATCACGAACGCAGCGAGGTGGAGTAAGAATACAAAGTTATAACCCCGGAAAGCTACTATCGACAGAAAGTGGTCGTGCTTTTACCGATAGCGTCTCCCATAGGCTCTCCATTACACCTCAGTCCTCCACGCTGTCAACAGAACAACAGTGGCACCTTTTCAAACGAGCCCTGGAAATCACTGTATCTGAAGTTTTGGAATTCAAGGCTCCACCACGAAGAAACACCTGGTTCCATGACGAGTGCAGGAGGATTCAGACAGCGAAGCAGGAGGCATATAAAGCCTCGCTGTATAGAAGAACAAGAGTAGCTCGTGAGCTCTACGAGTTAAAAAGCTTCTCTTAAGCTTAAGCTTGTCATAAGAAAGAAGGAAGAGCGCGAGAAACGCGCGATTGAGGATTTGGAGAGGTATTACTGTAGGCGTGATGTTCGAAAGTTTTATCGACAGATAAAGCGAACATGCCAAGGTTATAAAGGCAGAACGGAAGCCTGCAGGGATGAGAACGGACACCTAATAGTAGTATCGCAGTCGATGCTGAGAATATGGAAAAACCACTTCTGCAGACTGTATTACGGCGATGTTAGTCAATATGCCACTGTCAGGCGGAATCCATTTCTTATCGACGAAGGTCGCAGAGAATTCCGTCCTGACTTCGACGAAGTTAAGATCGCCATATCGAAACTCAAGTCGAAATAAGTTGCTGGCGCAGACGGACTCTCCACTGAGCTCTTCAAGGCAGCTGGGGATAACCTGGTTAGGACCAGCTCATCTGTAAGATATGGTCATAGGAAAGCATGCCCGAGGAATGGAGTCTCAGCATCGTATGCCCGATCCACAAGAAAGGGGACCCCTCTGACTGCGCCAACTACAGAGAAGAGAGAAAGATTTTGCGCGTGATCTTCGGGCCCATAAACGCAGACGGGGGATGAAGGAAAAGATTCAACCACGAACTTAACGGGCGTCACGTGTCAGGCGTCTACGGATTCAACGCCAAAGATGGCTGGGTTATGTGGGGCGAATGGACACCACAGCTCCAGTCCGGAGAGTCCTTGAATCCAACCCCGAGGGACGAAGAAGCAGAGGACGGTCGCACTTAAGACTGCGCACACAGGTGGAAGGGGACCTCAGCCAACTGAGTGTGCGGCAATGGAACAGGCTAGCAAAAGATCGTGCTACTTGGAGGGGCATGTTGGTTGAGGCCCTGGTTCACCCCGAACTGTAGCGCCCTTTAAGAAGAAGAAGAAGTCAGCTACCTGCCGGGACACTGCGATCTAAGATATCATGTTAACAAAATCAACCTCTCGTCTGAAACTGAGTGCCGACTCTATCTTGAGGACGAAGAGACGGCAGAGCACATACTGTGTGTGTGCTGCTCTTTGCCATCTTAGGAAGCGTTTCCTTCTCAGTGAAGTCATGACTCCTGAGGAGATCATCTCGGCTCCTACGAGAAGCATTCTCAACTTCAATAGGGAACGGCTAATCGGCTAGCAGGTGCAATAGATCTGTAAAGGTCGCAGTGCAAAATGCTATTTGTTAGCACTAAGTCTGTTTCACAGGACACATCTAATTTAAGACAGTCGCTTGCTTCATACTCTACTATAGCCATTCGCTTAGTCAGTAAGGCTAATCTACTAGTTTAGAAACTCAGGAGGAGCTTAAAAACAATTTCTGATAACCCAATTAAGGTGTGTGGCAAAGAAGCTCTCAAGCCTTTTATTTGTACCGCACAGACGCAATTTCTAGACAAAGGTTAGGACATATCTATCTGCTCCTCTTACACTAAGCTTGGCTTACCTATTTCTTCCCAATTTCGATAAAATTCATAGTCCACCATAAGCAGGCACCAATGATTTTAGAATTTCCGTATCGAAGTGGTGTTCGTACATTTTATAACACGCGACAAGCCTAGTGTTCTGATGAAAATGTGGTCACCAACCACATCAACCTCGATTTTGAGAACGATAAGTAATACACTTAGATAGCAACAACAAAACAATAACTGATTAAGCTTTATGGACGGCTTTTACCGATTCGACACCGCGGACGCCTATAAGTTACGGTCAACAATTTGGCTACTGTATGGTCGCCTCCATGGTAGCGTACTGTGCTTTATGGAATTTCAATTGGACTCAAAACCAGTTTCCGTTGTGTTTTACGTTTTATAGCAAAGCATTCATCAAAGTCACAAGGTTTGAAGGATTTACAAGATATTTGTAATGCAAGGTGTCACTTTCTGGGGAAATAGTATGAGAGACGATGCAGGCGTGCATTTAGATGGACGTTTTACCCGAATCAATGCTAAGGTCACCACGACGGTGACGGCAAATTTGTGGTAATTGAGGGACTGCTTAAGTCAGCTTGACCTTCTTGAATTAGAAAAAAGTCTAAATTGTAAGTATCTACATATGTATGTCTGTACATACATAAGTAGATAATATATTTCAGTTGGCTCGCGTCACAACAGTCTGAGGTTATCTACTTATCAGCAATGTACGCAAACACTCTGTGTGACGAGATCCCAAGTGTTCGATCAAAAATATAGTACTTACTTACTTACTTATTAGGCCAGCGATCCATGGAGGATCTGAGCCTGAGCTATAGCTGCCTTCCATCCTTGACGCTCCCGGGCACGCTGCTTCCAGTTATCAAGACCAAGATGTCTTACATCCGCGATTACTTGATCTTTATATCGGAGGTTCGGTCTTCCTCTTCTTCTCGAACCAGGAGGCTCGGAGTCGAAGACCCTCTTAGCTGGAGCGTTGATGTCTTTGCCTTCCGGACTACATCCACATTTTGTACAGCTCGTAGAGTACGCGGTTGTGTCTTCTTCTCCATTCACCTTCCTCACAGACAGGACCAAATATCCGGCGCAGAATTTTTCTCTCGAAAGTACCCAAAATCAGCACCGCTGTCCTGCTTATCGTCCAGCTTTCGGCTCCGTACAGCAAGACTGGCAGTATGAGCGTTTTGTAAAGCATGACTTTGGTCTTTCGAGTGAGGAGTTTTGACCCCAGTTGTTTGGACAAGCCGAAGTAGCAGCGGTTGCTAAGGGCGATTCTATGCCGGATCTCCACTGCGGTGTCATTTGTGGAATTTACGTTTGCCCCGAGGTAGACAAACTCCTAACTACCTCGAAATTGTAGCTGTCAATTGTTATATTTTGTCCCAGGTGGTAAGCGACGGATTGGTTTTTGCTTGACAGCAAGTACTTCGTCTTGTCCTAATTGACCTTAAGACCAACTCGTTTCGCATGTTCTTCAATCGCCGTGAATGCTTCCACAATGCTACGGCGAGAACAGCTGGACGGACTTGTAGAAGATAGTGCCTTCCCTGTTGACGCCTGCCCGTCGCACTATCTGCTCCAGCACCAGGTTGAAGAAGTCACATGACAGCGCATCTCCTTGCCGAAATCCGGTGCATGTTTCAAACGGTTGCACGGTGCTTCGCGTATTTTTTAGCGTAGCGCGACACAACTGGATCAGTTTTCCCGGGATCCCGAATTCGGCCATCGCACCAAACAGTCCTTCAAGATGAATCATGTCGTATGCGGCTTTGAAATCGATGAAAAGATGCTGTGTATCGATTCGAAACTCGTTGGTCTTTTCCAGGATTTGTCGAAGTGTAAAAATCTGGTCTATAGTCGATTTGCCGGACCGGAAGCCACACTGGTAGCTGCCGATTAGTGCGGTGCAAAATGGCTTTAGACGTTCACAGAATACGCTTGACAGGATCTTGTATGCGACATTGAGCAGGGATATACCTCCTTAGTTCTTGCAAGAGGTAGAATCGCATTTTTTGTGGATGGGGCAAATGGAGCTAGTATTCAAGTCGTCGGGCATGCTTTCATCTTCCCAAATTCTGCAGATGATCTGGTGCATGCTCCCTACCAGGACATCGCCGCCAGCCTTGAAGAGCTCTAATGGCAAGCCATGGGAGTACAAATGTTATAATTTCAAGATTGAAAATGTGTCACGTATCCATCTTATGAATTATCTAACATTCCATTACTCGTACATAGGTGCGAAATTATATACATGACGCGATAGTCCTTACTGTCGTTCATGTTCTTTGTTCTGCCTATGATGCCATAAATAGTTTGTGACTTCACAAAACCACGACCACGACACATCCAGTCACTGCAGTGAAATGATTGAACTGCACCAGGTGATATCCGGACTGAGCAGAGCTAAGATTATCGCAGAATGGCAAGACGACGAAACGACCTAAGAAGGTCATTTGAGGAAAAAAGCTTCAGTTGCAATCCACAACAAACCGGTGGAAGTATTTCAAACTTTTGCTTTTGTTTTGTAAACACCGGTGAGCGTGTAATTGCAGTTTCCCCGAGACAGGTTTGCTGGCTCGAAGCACAGACATGAAAATGTGGTAAAAAGGTAGGAAAAGAAAAGCTATAAACCACTTAACTGGTTATTGATTGCCTTTTTTTTAATCCGTCTGAATTCTTGATGCAACATTTTAGAAAATTACGTTTACTGGGAACTAAGGGCGCGGAAATGGTAGTATAACGTGTTTTGTCAAGGGCAAATCTGTTTATGAAATATGTAATGCTACTGCGCTATTAGAATCTAAGTCGTTTTTGTTTGTTTTGTTAATTGTGTGCTCCTCTCAAGTTGCATATTAACCACATACCAGCACATTCGATCGGGGAGAAGGGAGCGAGCAAACAGAGCAAGGAAGATGATCGCGTTTAACATGGCAAACGCCAGCTCCGATCTCTGTCCCTGCTCAATCCAACTTGACACACAGCCTCAGCGTTGCCTCCCCTGGATAGCTATACTGGCACCCGCTAGGTAGTGAACCAATGTGTGCGGCGACCCAATCACTTGTCCCTGGAGAAAGAGGAAGCTTGTCTTCCAGGTTAGGGGTTGCGCTTAGAGTTAACATCCCTATCGCATAAAACAAACACTTGTTCAGAGACAACTAACAGCTTCGGATGCGGACGGATTACATGTTGACGACCCCCGCAAAAGTCAAAATGAAACGGATTCCGGATCTGCACCTGGGACCTTAGGTCCCTCTACAGACCAGGTGCAGCCGGACAACTGGTCAACTCTTTAGACTGCTATAAGGCAGACATTACCGCGCTCGAAGAAGTGCGATGGGATGGGCCAGGCAAAAAGCGGATGAAAAACTGTGATATGTACTACGGAAACTGCTAAAGAGAAAATAAACAACGCTTATTCGCATGCGGATTTGTTGTTCGATGCAGACTCAGGAAAAAAGTCTTAAGCTTCCAGTATGTAAGCGAACGCCTCATAATTATCCGCATCAAGGCCAATCTCGGCAATATAAGCTTAATAAGCTTAATATGTGTCCACGCCCGCACGGAGGAGAAAGATGACTTCTATAATCTCTTAGACAGAACATATGCCTAATGTCCCAGATATGTAAAACTGGGTAAAGAAGACATATTTGAGTCGATCACGGGGAATATAGCCTACACGACACCACGTCCGAAAACGGACATCGGCTACAAAAGGAGCGCAGTCTCCTTTTGGCTAGCACAGGATTCCCGCATCTCAATATTCACAAAGGAACCTGGCGATCACCTAATCAATCTACCACCAATCAGATTGATCACGTTGCGATCGACGCCAGACAGTCCTCCAGCGTCCTAGGACAACGAAAGTTTGACGTCGGAAAGCTACAATTGCAGGAGACTGCTAGGACCTTTGCCGATCGAGTTTCCCTCAACTTCTTGCAAACTCCAATGACACCGGAGTAACCCACTGAACAACAGCGCGAGCATTGCCAGCGTGCCATCAGAGATGCTGCCTCTGATGTGTTGGATTTCAAGCCACCGTCAGCTAGAAATCCCTGGTTTGATGAACAATGAGGCAATACCATGTAGCTAAGCAAGGCTGTAAGACAGAATGATCCAATCGCAACGGACTGTGTGCATAGAGACGAGCTATACAGAGCCATGTCCAGTTTTGACATCACTGCCAAACTCGTCAGTATGTGCAGAATGATAATGAGGAACGCTCGCTGCTCCATTAAGGTCGGTAACGAATTAATCGAGACCTTTGATGTTGAAAAATGGATTTAGACAAGGTGACGCACTGTCATGTACTTTCTTCAACATCGTGCTTGAAA
Source organism: Eumerus sabulonum (assembly GCA_951905685.1). Classification (NCBI taxonomy): domain Eukaryota; kingdom Metazoa; phylum Arthropoda; class Insecta; order Diptera; family Syrphidae; genus Eumerus; species Eumerus sabulonum. Next base: position 239,479,409 of record OX645060.1, read on the forward strand.
ACAGCATACAAGACAAGAGGTATGATATATTCCAAGTCCGCACAACTGCTTGCATACGCGGATGACATTGACGTAATTGCACGAACACAGCGGTACGTCAAAGACTCGATCGAAAGCATTGAAGCAGAAGCGGCTAAAATGGGTCTTTCGGTTAACGAGGGTAAAACGAAATACATATATGCTGTCAAGCGAAAAAGACGCGCAACACCGATGTCTCGGGCAGAACGTCACAATTGGCAGCTACAGAATCGAAGTGATCAATGAAATCATCTACCTTGGCTCATTAGTGACCAGCGCTGCTTCTTTGGGCCCAAAAGGCAATTGAGAAGTAGAGCCCTCTCTCGAAAGACCAAAGTTGCGCAGTACAAAACCTTAATCATCCCGGTGCTCCTCTATGGCGCAGAGGCCTGGACTTTAACGAAAGCGGATGAAGTGGCCCTTGGTCGTTTCGAGAGAAAAATTCTGCGTTCAATCTATGATCCCGTTTGTATAAACGGGGAGTAGAGAAGAAGGAGGCTATACAGCGACATCGGCCTGGTACGACCTATGCGGATCCAACGTCTAAGATGGCAAGGTAATGTAGAGCGAATGGAAAACACAGCTCCGGCCCGAAGAGTCTTCGAGTCCAACCCCGAGGGACGATGCAGCTGAGGACGACCGAATCTAGGGGGGGCGCACACAGGTGGAAGGGAACCTCAACCAACTGGGAGGCCACAGACCGACAAACTCAAAAGAAGAGACCAAACCTTCCTTAACCCTTCCAGCCAGAAGTTTCCACTACACTTGCAAATATGTATTGTCCACCATTTTTTACAAGATTACAAGAGTGATTTACAGCTTTACTTACTTACTTACTTAGATGGCGCTACAGTTCGGGGTGAACCTCGGCCACAACCAACAAACCTTTCCAGCTAGCACGTTCTTTTTCTAGCTATTTCCAGTGTCGCACGCTCATCTGGTTGAGGTCCATTTCCACTTTTGTACGCCACCTTAACGCCGTCAACGCCGTCAACGCCCTACAACGCCGTCCCTACGCCGGTTGGAATCGAAGACTGTGCGTCCATTCGATCTACATGGCCCAACGATCTTAGATGTTGGATCCGTAGACGTCGTACTAGACCGATTTCGCTGTACCATACAGTACAGTGCCCGTACAGTTCTTGTTTGAATCTTGGCCTTTACTTTCCGTCAACGTAAATGGAAAAATTCTATTCAGAAATTATCAAGGGCTTCTTCATCCATTTTTGATAAGGTCCAAACCTCCACGCCGTAGACGAGGACCGAGAGGATTAAGACTCTACTACTTAATGGCCTTTTGAGCCCGAAGAAACAGCGGTTGGCAAGAGTTATTCTGCGTCTAACCTCAGCACGGTTGTCGCTACCGCTTGTGACCAGTGAGCCAAGGTAGACGAAATCCTTGACAACGTCAAAGTTCTAGCTGCCAAGAGTGACGTTCTGGCCAAGAGGCCGGTGTTGTACGTCTTTCTTTGGCGACAACATATATTTGGTTTTCTCTAGCCGCTTCTGCATCAATGCTCACAAAAGGTTCATTGAGGACTCGCTGTCTTCTTCCAATCACGTCAGTGTCATCAGCGTATGCGAGCAATTGTGCAGACTTGAAGCAAATCGTGCCTCTTGTATTGGCCAGTGAATCCCGCACGACCTTTTTAAGCGTGATGTTGAGAAAATCACATGACAGTGCATCGCCCAGTCTGAATCCCTTTTTAACATCGAAGGTCTCAGTTAACTCCTTACCGACCTTAATGGGGCAGCGAGAATTCTCCATTGCCATCCTGCACAACCTGACGAGTTTAACAGGGATGTCAAACCATAAGATGGCTCTATATAGTTCGTCCCTATAGACATTGTCATATGCGGCTTTCAAATCGACGAAAAGGTGATGTGTGTCGACCTGTAATTCATGGGTCTTATCCAAGATCTGCCGCAGTGTGAATATTTGGTCTTCCTGGGCCTGAAACCACGTTGGTAGGAACCTATCAAATTGTCCACGAATGGTTTCAGGCGTTCATACGCGATGTTAAGGAGACTTATTCCCCTATAGTTGGCGTAGTTATGGGGGTCTCCTTTTTTATGGACCGGACAAACTATGCTGAGATTCCGTTCGGCGGGCATGCTTTCTTCCGACCATATGTTACAGATGAGCTGGTACATACTCCCAACCAGGTCATCTCCAGCTGCCTTAAGGAGCTCGGTAGGTAGTCCGTCTGCTCCAGCAGCTTTGTTGGACTTAATCTTAGAAAAAGCATTCCTAACTTCGTCCAGGTCGGGGGGACAGAATTCTCTGCTATCATTGCCCGCTGTGAATGGGTCATTCTGCCTGACAGCGGGATCTGTTTCGTCATCACGGTTATACAGTCTTCAGATGTAGTCTTTTTAGATTCTTAGTACCGACTGTGAATCTACTACTAGGTTTCGTCCCTTTCTCTCTAAGGCTTCTTGATAACGGGTCCATTGGTGTTATACGGTCTGAGCAGTTGTTGAAGGGTTTTTCGAGAGCTTGAGGGAGGCGCGATTGGCATAGGCTCTGGCGGTCCTTAGCGATTGTAGCATTGTGATGTTGTATGCCGCTAGCCTTACTCGATTCGAAGTCGAAACCTGGCTGCCACAAGATAGTGACCCGAGTCGATGTCGGCTCCTCGAAAAGTTTGTACATTAACAATATCGGATGCGTGCCTGCCAATAGTCCCAATGTGGTCAATCTGGTTGACGGTTGATTGATCCAGAAATCCCCAAGTCCCCTTATGGATGATGAGAAGGGGGAACCGCGTGCTAGCAACTAGAAGATTTCGCCCCGTAGCGAAGTCTACCAGCCTAAGTCCATTTTCGGATGTGGTATTGTGTAGGCTGTGCATGCCAATGATCGTATCAAAAGCGACTTCCTTGCCCAGTTTCGCGTTAAAGTGTGAGTACGATTTTAACATCGTAACTGGGACATTGAGCATATGTCCTATCTAGGAGGTCGTAGAAGTCGTTTTTTTTAGCGTCATCCTTGTCCTCGGTAGGGGCGTGGGCGCAAATTAGGCTGATGTTTGCGAATTTGGCCTTGATGCTGATTATCATGATTATGATTCGTCTACTTTGTCTCATTGGTAACAAGTGACAATGACACCAGGCTGGGATTAGACGCAGAATAACTCTTGTCTACCGCTGTTTCTTTGGGCTCAAGAGGCAACTGAGTAAGGTGAACTTACTCATTCTCTGACTCTCTATAAAACCTTAATCATCCCGGTCCTTCTCTACGGCGCAGCGGCTTGGATCTTGTGAAAAGTGGATGAAGAGGCCCTTGGTCGTTTCGGGAGTAAAATTCTGCGTACAATCTTCGGTCCCGTTAGTGTTGACGGAGAGTGGAGGGGAAGATTCAACCAATAACTGTACAGGCTGTACAGCGACATCGGCCTAGTACGACGTCTACGAATTCAACCTCTAAGATGGCTTGTCCACGTAGAGCGAATGGACAGCACAGCTCCGGCCCGAAGAGTCTTCGACACACACTCCGAGGGACGACGACGTCCTCAACTAACTGGGCGTGCGACACTGGAAACAGCTAGAAAAACATCGTGCTAGCTGGAAAGGCTTGTTGTTTGAGGCCCAGGTTCACCCGGAACTATTGCGTCAGTTACTTACTTCGATAATTACTTATGGCGAACACGTATTTTTTGAATTATAGATGTAACCTTTCAGCGAACTTATGCGTTGTTATTTGTGGAAAGATGCCAATGCCAAGCCGGAGGTTATGAGCAAGGACGAGATCCCGCTCAGGTCAAGGATCCACGCCCGTATACGTGTGGAACCCAGCGTCCATACTCTTTTATAGTAACCACTTATAAGATACAGTCTCGCATGCAATCGATTTTATTTGCAATGTCTTCAGTAGCATCTAGTCAGTTAAGTCGGCGGCTTCCAGCCTCCAAAAGCACTTTCCAGTTCTAGAGCAACCTGAAAACAGTTTTTATCGGCATACGGAGCAGCCACTACTTGAAAACCAATCGGCAAGCCGGCGTCATTCAAACCCATAGGTACATGGCAGCCAGGGAAACCAATCATGTTGAAAATCCCAGACAGAACAGTACCGGGAACGTGGAAAACCGAAGTATTATGCACATAAGCCGGACGATGTAGGGTGGGGAAGAGTAATACTCCATTTTTACCCAAGAGTGCCTGAAAGGAGTAGCATTGCATTTAATGTTTCTAATCGATGCATTGGGTATACTTGCATCCAACTTGGTTATAAGAGCCTCCCGTTTCCCGAGATATTTCTTCCTATTTGATGGTGGAAACAAAACTTGGAGATCGTGGAACATTTGATAGACCAGGGCATGGACGGAATGGATTCCTTTCCCGGTCAAATGTTTCGTCAACTCTTTTGTCGTCGTCGTCTTGTGCTAGAAGACAGTTAAATAGAGTCTTGGTGGTAACAACATGTTATGGTGAGAGAGCTTACTTGAGGACTTGCAGGATTATGATGAACCTTTGGCGGATCGAATAGTAATAACTGAGCAAGAGTGATTTCCAGCATGTCATTGAGTTCCTTAACGAGAATCTAAGGTACAGATAGAAATACTTGTATAAAATGCCTTGCACTCGGTTCGGTACGTTGATGATCTACCTTCTCTACAGTATTGCCGCGAGAGGTGAAATGCTTAATAGCAAGCTCGATTGAATTCCTAATGGACGGATCGATAGGAAAAATGGTCAAACGGGAATCCAGGTCCATATAGAATATCTGCAAAGCAAAACACCTGAAACCTTTTGAAAAGAAATCTTCAACCACTAATACCTTAATATCATTAATGTCGACAGGTCTATAGAGCTTAGAGACGTTACTCCCAGCCATCACGTCTAGTAACAGAGGCAGATCCTCAGCGAAACGTGTGATTGGTCCTATCTGCAGATGCTCATCGAAATCTCCTTCGCTGATGTTGGGAAAGTGATTGTCTGTCGCCACTAATTTCCCCGTTGGCTTGTGTCCAAAAATGCCACAGAACATTGCTGGCACCCTAACTGATCCGCATAAATCCGAGCCAACTCCAAAGACTGTTGCCCCGGCACCGTTCAAAGCTGCTTCGCCACCAGATGACCCACCAGGAGTGTGGCATGTGTTGTATGGATTGTAACACCTGCCATGGGTGAGTGTTGATGTTTCCCACGCAACACAAAGCTCTGGGTTTGCTGAGACCAGTAATGGTATACCACCGGATCGTCGGATCAGATTGATCGCAGCACCGTCTTCAGTGGATTTGATGTGTCGCCTGTATTTACTTCCCACCACAAGCGACATGTCTGTAATGAATAGTTATGAAGAAGGTATTGACTGATGTTGCAATACGAACCGTTGACACCGCACGACTCTTTCACTGTGAACGGGATGCCAAGCAGTGGATTTGACCGGAATAGATCTTCTTTATCCTCAGCTTGTGCGATAACCTGATCAATCTTCCTTGCATCTTCGACAGCTTCAGCGAAGCGATCTTCAATCACCGCATTGAGAATTGGATTAACTTCCCTGATACGTTTGATATAGCTGATCACCAGGCTCTCTGATGTTATCTAGGAAGAAAAAAGGTCAGGACGCCCGGGTCAGGATAGCACGTATGTAGGTACAAACCGCTCCATTTTTAAGCATCCCCTTCAGCTTGACGATGGACTGTTTCAAAACATCATCCTTCACCGCAGGTATTGCCTCGTGTTTTATGCCATTAATCCACTTGATGAGCTGCGTGATCAGCAAACCGAAGAGGTACACTAAACCGGTCAAAAAACGTAACAAGATCTCCATTCCGAGAAAGCACCGATCAATCGAAGTATTCGCTTAGTTCTGGGACGATGAAATTAGATTGCATACACCGAATGTCCAGTGTAATGTGTTAGCTAGATTGGCTGCATAATCAACTTCAGGGGTCCATAGGTCACACTGGTGTATTTTTTAATAGAAATTTCGGGTGACGATTGTAGACAAGGACACACTTGGAGCGATCGGTGCTTGACACCATTCAGCATTCTTATCAGACACACAGCGACTCGGTGTGTCTGATTGATAAGAAATCGAACTAATAAGAGCGGGGCAAGCGCGGGCAGTTGATAAGCGATGATTCGCAGCGCATATCCGGGAGTCTTGAAAGAATGGACAAAGATTATGTTTTATTGGTTCATTTCAGGTGCATTTGTTGGTTATTTATTTGGTTGCTGGTGTTGCCGATGAAGCATGACGTGTAAGACAAAGTCTGAATCTTGACGAATTGGCCTCAAAATGGTCCTAGGCACTAGACTTGGACACTTTTAGGTAACACGAATCTAACTTCTTTGACATTTTTACTCATCATTCCTGGTAACCGCGTTGTGTTAAGTGTGCCGGACCACACCTTACAAAGGAGTGTCTTTCTCCGAAACAGTCTCCTGCAGTTTGCGCCAACTGCAAGGGAAAACATCCAGCAAAGTACCGTGGCCCAATGAGATGGGCATCTTACGCAGATGGAGCGAGTACTTTTCGGAGCTGCTCAATCTCGATCAGGGCGCTGAGAAGACAGGCCTATAGTCTTGAGTGGGGCGGAGAATAGTCCAACGGCGGAGGAAGTTATTTTAAAGATTGAATCGCAAAAAATTGGCAAATCCGCCGATGTGGATAAAGTTCGGCCAAAAAAGCTTAAGGCAATGGGTAAAGAGGGAGTCTTACGGCTCTCTCCTGTCATTGAGTCATTAAGGTGGCTTGGGAATACGGTGATACACCTAGCGATTGACAGACTGGGGTGATTGTCCCTCTTTTCAACAAGGGGGATAAAAAAGAGAGCTCCAACTATATCTATTTTAAGTGTCCCCGGTAAAGTTTACGCTTAGGTGCTAGAGGCGCGTTCTAGAGCTATCGTCGAGTCCAGGATAGGGGATGAACGATGCGGGTTTCGTCACGGCAGAAGTACAACCGACCAGCTTTTCACTCTAAGAAAGGTACTCGAGAAGGCTTTGGAGTATGCCAAAGGCATATGACCGAGTTCCTCGAGGTAAACTCTGTAGTGTTCTGCAGGAGTATGGGATTTATGGTCCCTGTAGCAGCTGTGTTCGTGGGCGTTGGCCTTCGCCAAGGATGCGTCTTGTCACTTCTCCTGGATGTTGCAGCGCAGTCCTCGTTTTGAAGATGACTTAGTTGTCCTCACACCCTCCCAGACGGAACTCCAGCGCGTGCTAGATAGGTTTGTGGCCGTATGTGCTGATGCTGGAATGAGGGTTACCGTGGACAAATCCGAGGTTATGGTTATTTCCAGAACACCTGTCCAATGCACTCTACATGTTTTTTTTTTTTTATATGTGGGGCTAGTGCTAACATTAGCAATACGGCACTGCGACCTTTGCAGATCTATTGTGCCTGCTAGCCGATTAGCCAAGGAAACTCTCCACTTCTATAATAAAGTTGAGAATGCGTCTCATAGGAGCAAAGGTGATCCGCTCAGGAGTCATAACTTCACTGAGAAGGATACGCTTTCTAAGATGGCAGAGAGCAGCACACTCACATATTATGTGTTCCGCTGTCCCTTCGACCTCGAGACAGAGCCGACACTCAGTTTCGGACGAGAGGCTAATTTTGTTTAGATGATACCTCAGACCGCAGTGTCCTGTTAGGTAGCTGACTAGTCTTCTGATATCCACCCTATTGAGTTTGAGTATGTCACTAGAGTGTTTGTTCAGGGGTCGTATAAGTCGTTTAGATTGCCGGAGTCTCCGAACGCTGTTCCAGATGTTGCAATTTTTCCCACTTGTCTAAGAAGAAATTCATCTCAGACCCGGGAATGCCACAGAATGGTTCCGGACCTATATATTTATCGCTGGAACCTTTCCTGGCAAGTTGGTCGGCAATTTCATTGCCCTTGATACCTTTATGTCCTGGCACCCACCAAAATTTAACATTGTTTCTTTTGGCGAGGTCTTGTAGGGCGTCATGGTATTCCTTGACGGCTTTTGAGTTTGAACTGTACAACCCAGCGCTTTGAGCCCTGCTTGGCTATCAGAGAGTATGCAGCTCTGCTTGGAAGATGCTGGGACTTATTCTCAGGGCCTTCGAGATCTTGCGTTTTGGTCCAAAAATGCCGGCGCCAACGCCGGAATCCATCTTGGAGCCATCCGTGTACCATCTAAGGCGTTTGACATTTAGCAGGGGTCACTGTTTTCCTATGCTGAGCGATTTGGGATTAGTATCTCAAATCTCTTGTCAAAGGTGAAGGTGTGCGGCAATGCGTCCGAGACCGTAGTATCATATCCAGCTCGGGAACGTGTTGTAATATGGACATGTGGCCTACGGGTCTACATGGCATATTTGTTCCCGAGCAGAGAATTCCGATTGCACTGCGTAATGCCACCTTTTTGATAAAAAGGTGCAGTGGAATGAGTCCAATGAGTGCTTTTTGGGCTGCCGTGGGGCAGGTTGGCATAGCGCCTGTGATGCCGAGACACACTAGTCTCTGAAGGCGTTGAAGCTTAACAATTGTAGTTTTTTGCTCAACTTTTGTCCACCATACGGTAGACCCGTAGGTGACGATAGCTCGATACTATCGCGGTATGTAACCAGTGGACTACCTTAGGTTTAAGTCCCCAGGTTTTACCGTAGGTGCGTCGGCAGGCCCACACGGCCATATTCGCTTTTATGAGTTTATTTTTCATGTTGGAGTTCCAATTGAGTCTGCGGTCTAGGTCAAAACCTAGACTCCTCCTCTGAAAATCCTATGTGTGTTCCATTTAGAAAGATTGAGCAGGGCTGTACCTTTCATCCTCATTGTAAATGGGACTAAGATTGTTTTATTTGGGTTAATAGATAAACCCTCTCTGCCACACCAGTCAGAGATAAGTTGGAGCGCAACTTCCATAATAAGGAGGAAGGGGAATAAAGGGCGTTCTTAAGAGTGCTTTTGCTATACTGAAAGTCAAAGAGATGGCAGTCATTCGCTGCGCGTAACATACGAGACATAGGCTCATTACGTCCATAGTTCCTGCGATGAAACTTTAGGTGGAAGAGAGGCACTGACCTCAAAGTGCGCGGGTTAGGGTTTAGTGTTATTAGTTCATGCAGCTCAGGACAGTAAATTGTACCTGTCAAGAGCTGATGCACAAAGATTATGTCGGCGACATTCCTCCGTTTTTCAAGTGAGTGCATATTCAGCAAGCTCAAGCGCTGTTCATAAGGGGGCAGGTTATATTTGTCAGCCCATGGAAGTCCCCGTAGAGCAAAACGGATAAGCCTCCGCTGGACACTCTCAATACGATTCGAATGTATATCTTGATAGAGAGACCAGACCTGGCTGGCATATTCTAATATGGGTCTTACAAATGTGTGGTAAAGGGACTTAGTGACGTACTTACTTACTTATCAGGCCAGCGATCCTTGGAGGATCTGAGCCTGAGCTATAGCTGCCTTCCATCCTTGACGGTCCCGGGCACGCTGCTTCCAGTTGTCAAGACCAAGATGTCTTACATCCGCGATTACTTGGTCTTTATACCGGAGGTGGCCGAGCCAGTGTAGTCGACGGATCCTTGCCTCCGGACTACATCCACATGTTGGTACAGCTCGTAGAGTTCGCGGTTGTGTCTTCTTCTCCTTTCACCTTCCTCACAGTAAGGACCAAATATCCGGCGCAGAATTTTTCTTTCGAAAGAACCCAAAATCAGCTCCGCTGTCTTGCTTATCGTCCAGCTTTCGGCTCCGTACAGCAAGACTGGCAGAATGAGCGTCTTGTAAAGCATGACTTTGGTCTTTCGAGTGAGGAGTTTTTGACCCAAGCCGAAGTAGCAGCGGTTGCCAAGGGCTCTTCAAGGGATCTCCACTGTGGTGTCATTTGTGGAATTTACGTTTGCCCCGAGGTAGACAAACTCCTTAACTACCTCGAAATTGTAGCTGTCAATTGTTATGTTTTGTCCCAGGTGGTGAGCGACGGATTGGTTCTTGCTTGACGGCATGTAGTTCGTTTTGCCCTCATTTACCTTAAGACCAACTCGTTTCGCCTGTTCTTCAATCGCCGTGAAAGCTTCCACAATGCCACGGCGAGAACACGCGATGATGTCGATATCATCCGCGTATCCTAGCAGCTGGATGGACTTGTAGAAGATAGTGCATTCCCTGTGGACGCCTGCCCGTCGCTCTATCTGCTCCAGCACCAGGTTGAAGAAGTCACATGACAGCGCATCTCCTTGCCGAAATCCGGTGCATGTTTCGAATGGTTCCGAGGTCCTAGAACCGAGTTGCACGGTGCATCGCGTGTTTTTTAGCGTGGCGCGACACAACTGGATCAGTTTTCCCGGGATCCCGAATTCGGCCATCGCCCCAAACAGTTCTTCACGATGAATGCTGTCGTATGCGGCTTTGTAATCGATGAAAAGATGGTGTGTATCGATTCGAAACTCGTTGGTCTTTTCCAGGATTTGTCGAAGTGTGAAAATTTGGTCTATAGTTGATTTGCCGGGCCGGAAGCCGCACTAGTAGCTGCCGATTAGTGCGGTGCAAAATGGTTTTAGACGTTCACACAATACGCTGGACAGGATCTTGTATGCGACATTGAGCAGGGATATACCTCTATAGTCCTTGCAGGAGGTAGGATCGCCTTTTTTGTGGATGGGGCATATAGAGCTGGTATTCCAGTCGTCGGGCATGCTTTCATCTTCCCAAATTCTGCAGATGATCTGGTGCATGCTCCCTACCAGAACATCGCCGCCAGCCTTGAAGAGCTCTGATGGCAAGCCATCTGAGCCTGCGGCCTTGTTGTTCTTCAGCTTCTGAATAGTTGTGCCGACTTCTTCGATGCTGGGTGGGAGGACTACTTCAGCGGCTGGAGTTGGGATTTCCTTGGTCCCTACCACTCTCTCTTGGTCATGCTCGTTAAGCAGCTGCTGGAAGTGCTGCTTAAATACATCCACTATTCCCTGCGGGTCGGTGACAAGATTACCCTCGCAGTTTCGAAGAGCCAGGGTGCCCTTTTTGAAGCCTCCTGCAAGGCCTTCGATATCCTTGAGCTGGGAGGCTGCGAAGATTCTTTTCTTTTGTCGCAGTAGTTTTTTCTCCTCCCTTGTTCTGACTCGGTACTCTTCTTGCGCTGCCCTGGTTTTCCTCTGCAGCGCCTTTTGGTACGCCTCGTCGGTTGCTGCCTTTTTCTGCTCACACTCGCCATCATACCACGGGTTTCTTGTCCGGGGTGGTAGGTATCCTAAGGTGGTTTCGGCTACTTCCTGAATGGCTGAGCGACAATGCAGTCACATATTATTGGCATTTGTGTTCGACGTAGGCATACCATAGAGTCTTTCGCTCAGCTGCTCCCTGTAGACTCTGGTCACCTCCGGTGTGCTCAGACGCCCAATGTCGAACCTCCTCCTAATAGGCTGGTGCAGCTTTCTGACATTGGACAGTCGAGCTCTGAATCTTGCTGCTACGAGGAAGTGGTCAGAGTTGACATTTGCCCCTCTGAATGTTCGCACATCCAGGATGTTTGACGAGTGCCTTGCGTCAATGAGCACATGGCCGATTTGGTTGGCGGTCCGACCGTCCGGAGATCGCCAGGTTGCTGTGCGGATTCGCTTGCGAGGGAATCTTGTGCATTACCCTATCCCCGCATTACGAGCTGTCGCAAAGTCAGCGAGTCGGGAGCCGTTATCTGTTGTTGTATCGTGGAGGCTGTGCTTTCCGATCACTCCGCCAAGGGTGTTTTCCTTACCGATTTTGGCGTTGAAGTCCCCGAGCACGATTTTTACATCGTACTCCGGACAAGCTCCGTAGGCGTTGTCCAGGAGTTCATAGAAGTCCTCCTTGATAGGGTCTTCAGCCTCGTCGGTAGGGGCGTGTGCACATATAAGGCTGATGTTATAAAATCTGCCTCTGTCGATGACCTTCGACCTTAACCGCTTTCCCACGACAAATCCGCATCCCAGCAAGTGCAACTCTTTGTGCCAGCTGTAAAGAAGTCGCAATTTTTCTTCCTAATCATACCGTTTCCTATCCAGCGTATTTCCTGGACCGCAGTAATATCCGCCTTGTACTGCGTGAGGATTCCTTCTAGTTTATGAGCAGCTCCGGGAGTGTACAGGGTTCTGACATTCCAGGAGCATACTCGCAAATCGTGTTCCTTTTTCGTGCGTTGTCATCGTCGAGTATCCGTCCGTGTATCCGAGGCATCTTGCTCATTCATAACTTTAGGTTTTTTTACGTGGGCGGATTGTTAGCCCGCCGCACAACCGCAATTCTGGTCGGGGTTTTTTGTCGCTCCATACGTTTGTTCACCTCCCAACGGTTGTTGAAGAGGCTATCCAGAGGGCGCCGCGAGGAGGTCGTATGTCAACTTGACCCGGGCATTTAAACAGGGATCGTTGCCTGCATCTCGCCAGGTTGAGAGCAATCAACAACTTTACCATGTATGTCCGAGCCCATGCCCTCTCTTCAGTCAAATGAGACGTCATTAAATGGTTATCATTTACTTAAAGACCAAAGATCGCTTCCCTCTCTCTCTCTTTTATCTTAAATTCAATCCATCTTTTAGAATATTTTTATTACTCAGTTTTCATTTTATCGTTTCAAAGAGCGATAATTGTTATGACAGTCATCTCCGCCCATGTAGTGCCTCAATTAGACCCTTTTGACAGTTGACAGATAACCTTTTGAACTAGAATACGTCAAAATCACGTTTTTTACGTCAATTTGCAATTGAAAACACGGCCGTGCCGATATCACCGAGTAAACAAGTTAATCTCTTGAAACAGATTACAACACTCAGTTCCAGATTACATTACTCGGTTCCCGATTACATTACTCAGTGAATCTTCACAATGGCAAGCGGATACGAAGGATACAAGTCGCCGCTCTCAACTCGCTATGCGAGCAAGGAGATGCAATACCAGTTCAGTGAGCAAAATAAGTTTTCCACTTGGAGGCAACTATGGGTCTGGTTGGCCGAAGCAGAAAAGGTAAGACATGCAAGTTATGTTCTCGTCCGACTTCACCTAATTCGTTTATTTACAGAAATTGGGCCTTGAAATCACCGATGCCCAGATCGAGGAGATGCGAGCCAATGTGGTCAATATAGATTTTCCGGCTGCTGCTGCTGAGGAAGCTCTTACTCGTCACGATGTCATGGCCCACGTGCATATTTTTGCAAAACAATGCCCTCTCGCGGGGCCAATCATTCATTTGGGCGCAACTTCCTGCTTCGTTGGCGATAACACAGATCTGATTGTGTTGAGAAATGCCCTGGACTTGTTATTGCCCCGATTGGCGTCGGTAATTCATTGCTTGAAGCATTTTGCTGAAACCTACAAATCACTGCCGACGCTAGGGTTTACACATCTACAACCAGCTCAGCTGACGACGGTGGGCAAGAGGGCATGCCTCTGGATGTATGACCTCTTAATGGACGAACGTGCAATGAGAAGATGTCGCGAAGACCTACGATTCCGTGGAGCTAAAGGAACCACCGGTACACAGGCGTCATTCCTCCAACTGTTCAACGGGGACAAGAAGAAAGTGAAACAGCTCGACCTGATGGTAACAGAGTTGGCGGGTTTCGACAAACCATACCCGGTCACAAGTCAAACCTATACAAGGAAGGTGGATGTAGAGGTCTTGGGGGCACTGTCAAGCCTCGGCACGTCGGTTCATAAAATGTGCACCGATCTGAGGATACTTGCTTCGCGGAAGGAAATCGAGGAACCCTTTGAAACCACCCAGATTGGTTCGTCGGCAATGCCGTACAAGAGAAATCCCATGCGCTCGGAGCGTTGCTGCTCTTTAGCAAGGCACTTGATAACTATTTATGCGGACGCAGCGAACACCCATGCCACTCAGTGGCTCGAAAGAACTCTAGACGATTCGGCAAATCGTCGCCTGAGCTTGGCCGAAGCGTTCCTCTCAGCCGACGCGATCCTAATGACATTGCTTAACATCACCCAAGGACTTATCGTCTATCCAAAGGTGATTCAACGTCATATATCGCAAGAGTTGCCCTTTATGTCAACGGAGAACATCATAATGGCCATGGTGAAAGCAGGTGGTGATCGTCAGGTTTGCCATGAAAAGATTCGTGTCCTCTCGCAGGAGGCGGCGGCACAAGTGAAACAATTCGGTAAGGATAACGACTTGGTCGAACGTGTGAAAAATGATCCGTACTTTGCACCCATCCTGAATCAGTTGCCGTCGATTCTAGACGCACACACATTCACTGGTCTTGCCAGTGATCAAGTGGATGACTTTATTGCTGACGAAGTCAACCCCGTGCTGAGTCGCTACTCCGAAGTCCTAAAGACGATGAAAGTAGTTACGTTGCGCATTTAAGCTGTACAATTGAATAAAATCTGTTGCGATACATGCTTTCAATCTGTTCTCGAGTTTATTGGTTTTGTATGCCTGGAAGCTAGATGCATCGAAGGTTCCTTCGGTGCTTTGAAAGTTGCACAAAGAAACTTGTGTGCTTTGTGTTTCTGGCGTACATAATTCTGTTTCTTTGTCTTATAAAGGTTTACGGGAAGTCTTGGCGCACGAAATGGGTGAGTATGGTATTGTAAAGTCTCCAGGTTCGAAGTACCACTACGGGGTGAGTACCATTTACTTCCTGTGTACGGAGACAGGTATACGTTTGTGGCTGTTCCAATACATTTCTCATTTCAGTTGCGGGTATCTTCACCTAGATAATCGTATGTCTCCCTTTGTGCACTTTTACCTTCTTCTGCCTACTGCTACTGGTCGCTTTGCATGTCGACGATTTGTTTGTCGTTCGCTCTAAATATCAACAACAAGACTTTCAGTTGAAGAAGGAAACGCATTAGGAGCTCCTATAGGCTCGTGTAAGCAACTGTCCGTTGAATTGAACCAAATCATTTGTAAAACGGTTCTGTATTACGAGGATAGAGAGCACCGTGGCGTAGTGGGTAGTGTGTTGGCCTCTGACGCCTATGACACGGGACCGAATCCCGACACAGCCATGTCATCGAACGTGTTTTTCACGGTGTTTCTCCTCAGCGGGGTTCTGACAAAACCCCCTGTAGTAAAATTGTCATGAAAAGCTTCTCGAAATTCGCCGTTCGGAACCGGCAATAAACTGTAGGTCCCTTTCACCTATGGGAAAATGAAATCACACACAACATGGGTGATTGGGAGAAGCTCGGCTCAGGTTCTTCATGGACTGTAACGCCAACATGCATACATATGTACATACATTACGAGGATAAGGTGAAAAGTTCTTGGCCTGACCCAGATATACTTACTTACTAAGGTGGCGCTACAGTCCGTGGTGAACCTGGGCCTCAACCAACAAGCGTCTACAGCTCTTCAGCTGGCACGGTCTTTGGCCAGCTGTTTCCACCTGCGTGCGCCACTGTAGATTTTTTATTTTTATTTTATATATGGGGCTAAGGTGGCGCTACGTTCCGTGGTGAACCTGGGCCTCAACCAACAAGCGTCTCCAGCCGGCACGGTCTTTGGCCAGCTGTGTCCAGCGCCGCACGCCCAGTTGGTTAAGGTCCCCTTCCACCTGCGTGCGCCACCGATGATGCGGCCGTCCTCTGCCGCGCCTTCCTTCCGGAGTGGATTCGAAGACTCTTCGGGTCGGAGCTGTATTTTCCATGCGCTCTACATGCCCTAGCCACCTTAGACGCTGTATCCGTAGACGTCGTACCTGGCCCATGTCGCTGTACAACCCGTACAGTTCTTCGTTAAATTTTCTCATCCATACTCCGTTTGAACAAAGAAATGACCAAAGGCATCTTCATCCGTTTTGTTAAGGTCCAAGCCTCTGCACGGTAAAGGAGGACTGGGATGATTAAGGTCTTCTATAGTGTCACCTTGGTTTTCCGAGAGAGGGCTCTACTTCTCAATTGCCTCTTGAGCCCAAAGGAACAGCGGTTGGTAAGAGTGATTCTGCGTTTTATCTCAGGGCTGGTGTTGTTGTCGCTGGTAATCAGTGAGCCAAGGTAGACGAATTCCTTGACCACTTCAAAGTTATATCCGCCCATGGTGACGTTCTGGCTAATACGTCGGTGTTGTCCGTCTCTTTTAGATGAGAGCAGATATTTGGTTTTACTCTCATTAACCTTGAGACCCA
The DNA here is from genome assembly GCA_951905685.1 of Eumerus sabulonum. NCBI lineage: Eukaryota > Metazoa > Arthropoda > Insecta > Diptera > Syrphidae > Eumerus > Eumerus sabulonum. Next base: position 239,495,479 of record OX645060.1, read on the forward strand.
TCTTAGCCGCTTCTACCTCAATGCTTGCAAAGGCCTCATTGACGTCTCGCTGTGTCCGTCCAATCTCGTCAATGTCGTCGGCGTACGCAAGCAATTGCGTAGACTTGAAATAAATCGTACCTCTTGTGCTGGCCAGTGACTCTTGCACGATCTTTTCAAGCACGATGTTGAAAAAGTTGCATGACAGCGCGTCACCTTGCCTAAATCCTTTTTCAACATCAAAGGTCTCGGTTCGCTCATTACCGACCTTAATGGAGCAGCGAGAATTCTCCATTGTCATCCTGCACAGTCGGACGAGTTTGGCAGGGATGTTAAAACTAGACATGGCTTTGTATAGCTCATCTCTATACGCGCTGTCATATGCAGCCTTGAGTGTCGATTTGGTATTCCTGGGTCTTCTTCCAGATCTGCCGTAGCGTAAATATTTGTTCTATTCTGAATTTGCCTGGCCTGAAGCTACACTGATAAGAGCCGATCAGGCTATCCACAAATGGTCTCAGACGTTCACACAATACGGAAGAGAAGATCTTATATGCGATGTTAAGGAGACTTATTCCCCTATAGTTGGCGCAGTTATAGGGGTCTCCTTTCTTATGGCCCGGGCAAACGATGCGGAGATTCCATTCGTCGGGCATGCTTTCCTCCGACCATAACTTGCAAATGAGATGGTGCATGCACCTTACCAGCTCATTTCCAGCCGCCTTAAGAAGCCCAGCAGACAGGCCGTCTGCGCCCGCAGCTTTATTAGACCTAAGTCTTGATATCGCTATTTTGACTTCGTCTAGGTCGGGTGGACTGAATTCTGTTACTTCGTCGTCCATTACGAATGGCTCGTTCTGCCTGACAGCGGCATCTTGTCTATCAACGCCGTTATACAGTCTGCAGAAGTGGTCTTTCCAAATCCTCAGCATCGACTGCGACTCTACTACCAGTTCTCCATTTTCATCCCTGCAGGCCGCCACTCTGGCTTTGTAGCCATGGCATGTTCGTTTTACCTTGTTGTAAAACTTACGGGCGTCATTCCTGCGGAAGCATCTCTCCATCTCCTTGATCTCACGCTTTCCGTGCTCCCTCGTTTTTCTTCTGAAAAGCGTGTGTTCCTCTCTTCTCTTCTGCCCATAGATTTCGCGAGCAGCTCTCGTCCGTCGTTGCAGCATGGCTTTATATGCCTCTTGATTTGCTGCATGGGCTTGTTCGCATTGTTCATCGAACCAGGGGTTTCTAGGTGGTGGCGGCTTGAAACCCAGCACCTCTGAGGAAGCGTCTCTGACGGCGCTCTGGCAATGCGCCCATTCCTGCTCTATTGTTTGTGCTGCTGTGGGCGGATTTTGAGAGATTTTAGCGATTGTAGCTTTCCGACGTCAAACTTACGTAGTCCTACTCGACTCCTAAGCATTTTTGATATCCCCATTCGTACCTTGGCTACAATAAGGTAGTGGTCCGAGTCGATGTTGTCCCCTCGGAAGGTTCGTACGTCGAGAATACAGGAGTGTTTGGCGTCGATCGCAATGTGATCAATTTGGTTGGTGGTCGATTGATCAAAGGACCGCCAGGTACCCTTGTGAATGTTGAGATGGGGGAATTCCTCTTCCCGTAGTAGATGTCGCAGTTTTTTATCCGTCTTTTGCCTGGTCCATCCCATCTTACTTCTTGGAGTGCGGTTATATCTGCTTTATAGCAGTTGAGGGTTTGCTCCAATTGATCGCCTGCACCCGGTCTGTTAAAGGACCTCACATTCCAGGTGCAGACTCTAAAGTCCATTAGTCATTTGCAGGGGTCGTCAGCATTGTATCCGTCCGTATCCGAGGCTTGTTGTCGTTTCGGAACAAATAAGTTTTTACGTGATGGGGATGTTACCCCTAAGCACAACCCCCAACCTGGAGGGCCAGGTTCTTCTTTCCCCAGAAACAAGGGGTTGGGTCGCTGCACACATTGGTTCACTACCTGGCGGGTGCCAGGGTAGCTATCCAGGGGAGGCCATGCGGAGGCTGTGTGTCAACTTGGATTGAGCAGGGACAGAGATCGAAGTTGGCGTTTGCCATGTTGAACGCGATCAACTTCTTTGGTCCGTTTGCTCGCTCCCTCCCCCCTATGTTACTCTATTGCATTAGGAAATAAAAAATTGAATCCTCCGGCTGGATGTAAATGAAAGTGTTGTCGAAGAGTGAATCGTTGTGTCATATTGTGTTGCCGAAGAAGAGTCAGAAGAGGAATCAGCTCTACCTTTGCTCGCACAACCTCACTGAACACAATGCGGAACACTTTCGGACAGGAAATTTCCTCACTGACACAAAAACCTGTACATTTCTGCTCTGAACTACTCAGAACAACCTCATTGAACAAAGCTGTGCATTCTTACTTACTTATCAGGCCAGCGATCCGTGGAGGATCTGAGCCTGAGCTATAGCTGCCTTCCATCCTTGACGGGGCACGCTGCTTCCAGTTGTCAAGACCAAGATGTCTTACATCTGCGATTACTTGGTCTTTATACCGGAGGTTCGGTCTTCCTCTTCTTCTCGAACCAGGAGGCTCGGAGCCGAAGACCCTCTTAGCTGGAGCGTTGATGTCCATGCGCTCGATGTGGCCGAGCTAGTGTAGTCGATGGATCCTTGCCTTCCGGACTACGTCCACATCTTGGTACAGCTCGTAGAGTTCGCGGTTGTGTCTTCTTCTCCTTTCACCTTCCTCACAGTAAGGATCAAATATCCGGCGCAGAATTTTTCTTTCGAAAGAACCCAAAATCAGCTCCGCGGTCCTGCTTATCGTCCAGCTTTCGGCTCCGTACAGAAAGACTAGCAGAATGAGCGTTTTGTAAAGCATGACTTTGGTCTTTCGAGTGAGGAGTTTTGACCCAAGTTGTTTGGACAAGCCGAAGTAGCAGCGGTTGCCAAGGGCGATTCTATGCCGGATCTCCACTGTGGTGTCATTTGTGGAATTTACGTTTGCCCCGAGGTAGACAAACTCCTTAACTACCTCGTAATTGTAGCTGTCAATTGTTATGTTTTGTCCCAGGTGGTGAGCGACGGATTGGTTTTTGCTTGACAGCATGTATTTCGTTTTGTCCTCATTGATCTTAAGACCAACTCGTTTCGCCTGTTCTTCAATCGCCGTGAATGCTGCCACGGCGAGAACACGCGATGATGTCGATATCATCCGCGTATCCTAGCAGCTGGATGGACTTGTAAAAGATAGTGCCTTCCCTGTTCACGCCTGCCCGTCGCACTATCTGCTCCAGCACCAGGTTGAAGAAGTCACATGACAGCGCATCTCCTTGCCGAAATCCGGTGCATGTTTCGAATGGTTCCGAGGTCCTAGAACCGAGTTGCATGGTGCATCGCGTGTTTTTTAGCGTGGCGCGACACAACTGGATCAGTTTTCCCGGGATCCCGAATTCGGCCATCGCCCCAAACAGTTCTTCGCGATGAATGCTGTCGTATGCGGCTTTGAAATCGATAAACAGATGGTGCGTATCGATTCGAAACTCGTTGGTCTCTTCCAGGATTTGTCAAAGTGTGAAAATTTGGTCTATAGTTGATTTGCCGGGCCGGAAGCCGCACTGGTAGCTGCCGATTAGTTCGGTGCAAAATGGTTTTAGACGTTCACACAATACGCTGGACAGGATCTTGTATGCGACATTGAGCAGGGATATACCTCTATAGTTCTTGTAAGAGGTAGGATCGCCTTTTTTGAGGATGGGGCATACAGAGCTGGTATTCCAGTCGTCGGGCATGCTTTCATCTTCATAAATTCTGCAGATGATCTGGTGCATGCTCCCTACCAGAACATCGTCGCCAGCCTTGAAAAGCTCTGATGGCAACTCATCTGAGCCTGCGGCCTTGTTGTTCTTCAGCTCCTGAATAGCTGTGCCGACTTCTTCGATGCTGGGTGGGAGGACTACTTCAGCGGCTGGAGTTGGGATTTCCTCGGTCCCTACCACTCTCTCTTGGTCATGCTCGTTAAGCAGCTGCTGGAAATGCTGCTTAAATACATCCACTATTCCCTGCGGGTCGGTAACAAGATTACCCTCGCAGTTTCGAAGAGCCTGGGTGCCCTTTTTGAAGCCTCCTGCAAGGCCTTTGGCTTTCTTGTAAAAGGCTCGTATTTTATGTTTATCCCTTGACTCCCCGATATCCTTGAGCTGGGAGGCTGCGAAGATTCTTTTCTTTTGTCGCAGTAGTTTTTTCTCCTCCCTTCTTCTGGCTCGGTACTCTTCTTGCGCTGCCCTGGTTTTCCTCTGCAGCGCCTTTTGGTACGCCTCGTCGGTTGCTGCCTTTTTCTGCTCACACTCGCCATCTAGGTGGTAGGTATCCTAAGGTGGTTTCGGCTACTTCCTGAATGGCTGAGCGGCAATGCAGCCACATATTATTGGCATTTGTGTTCGACGTAGGCATACCGTAGAGTCTTTCGTTCAGCTGCTCCCTGTATACTCTGGCAACTTCCGGTGTGCTCAGGCGCCCAATGTCGAACCTCCTCCTGATGGGCTGGTGCAGCTTTCTGACATTGGACAGTCGAGATCTGAATCTTGCTGCTACGAGGAAGTGGTCAGAGTCGACATTTGCCCCTCTGAATGTTCGCACATCCAGGATGTTTGACGAGTGCCTTGCGTCAATGAGCACATGGTCGATTTGGTTGGCGGTTCGACCGTCCGGAGATCGCCAGGTTGCTGTGTGGATTCGCTTGCGAGGGAATCTTGTGCTACTTATCATCGCATTACGAGCTGTCGCAAAGTCAGCGAGTCGGAAGCCGTTATCTGTTGTTGTATCGTGCAGGCTGTGCTTTCCGATCACTCCACCAAGGGTGTTCTCCTTACCGATTTTGGCGTTGAAGTCCCCGAGCACGATTTTTACATCGTACTCCGGACAAGCTCTGTAGGCGTTGCCCAGGAGGTCATAGAAGTCCTCCTTAAAAGGGTCTTCAGCCTCTTCGGTAGGGGCGTGTGCACATAAAAGGCTGATATTATAAAATCTGCCTCTGATGCGGATCACAGCCAGGCGATCACTTATAGGTTTAAAGTCGATGACCTTCGACCTTAACCGCTTTCCCACGACAATTCCGCATCCCAGTAAGTGCAACCTTTTGTGACAGCTGTAATAAATGTCGCAATTTTTTTTCCTAATCATACCGTTTCCTATCCAGCGTATTTCCTGGACCGCAGTTATATCCGCCTTATACTGCGTGAGGATTCCTTCTAGTTTATTAGCAGCTCCGGGAGTGTACAGGGTTCTGACATTCCAGGAGCATACTCGCAAATCGTGTTCCTTTTTCGTGCGTTGTCGTCGTAGCTGTGCATTCACCACTGACAATTCGATAATGCTTTTGTCGTGCCATGCACTGACTGTCATGTCAAGTCATAAAGGTGGCATGAGTCAACAAAATTATGCGAATAAGTATACACGAGACTCCAAGGCACAAATAGGTACACACATATGTATGTCCCCCGGCATCTTTGAATCTAGCCTAATCCGCCCTTTCAGAACTCCCCCATTCAAAGAGGATCATACATACTGGTATGTAGGTACTTGGTACTATCGCAGGTACTTCTGACTAGTGCTTTAAGGCTTTAAAAACTGTTTTACCGGAATTTAAAATGTGACAAGCTCACCGTGTCACATTGTGTCTTGAGGCCTTTGTATTTCGTTTCACACTGATTATCTCCCCTTTGCCATGCGTTGGCAAGAAACCACCGAAACCATACAACAAAAAAGTGAATTGAGTGACTGATTCGCTTTTGTCATTTGTTATTTAGAACGAGTAATCTCAAGTAGGCCATTCAGACTACCAGGAACTGTATGTACATCATTGTCAACGCCAAGTGGCCTAAGGATACCACCTGCACTCGTACTGATTTTTTTAAAAGTCGTCGCCCAAATGCGCCCCCCAAAAGGCACTTGTTACCCTTGTATGGCTATACCGAAGGATGCTTGTCCTTCAATTTAAATGGGTTGTGTCACAATTCAAAGAAAAGTACTCATGCCTACGGCGAGCATGTATCCTGTACAATGATCAACACCACTGATTCGTCAATTAATCTGATAAAGTGCTCCATGACAACAGTCGATATGCCCAGCTATGTTCTATCCCGCCACCTGGTCGAACGGCACTCACGAGAGTCCTTCGGCTTGCGTGTAAAATCAAAAGCCAATAAAAAAGGCAACGTGACATAAAAGGGAAGCATATCCGAGAGCTTTGGCGCCCATTTGTAGTTCCTGTCTGCCTATTAGGATTACAGAGATTCTTATCTGCTTTGTGTGTGTGTGTGTGTGTGTGTGTGTATGGTGGTGGTGAACCGAAGCAACCTGTTTGGTAGGACATGACCACGGCAACGCAGAAGGTTGAGGGTTGAAAGGAAAACAGCTGATTCAGTGACTCTCAGAGCGAAAGCTCTGACTTGCAGCGCTGCATTGAGATTCAGACGCTCAACTTGATGGGAGATGAATGGTGAAGGACTCGAATTTCCATTGATGGATAACAAGGAAGAGCTGAGCGCTGATGGATGGTTTCGGATTTCTCCAGCGCAGGTTTTAAAAAAAAAAAATTGTTGGGTTTTTCTATACGCCCGCCGAACAATGTGCCTGTGTCGTTTGGTTAATTATGATTCTTTGATTGTTTTCTGTATCATGTCCTGAAAGCTCTCTCGCTCCTTGGGAAAACCTATAGAACCAAAGCAAGATAAATATAAAAATCATATCGAGAGAGGAACTCACGTAAAAGCGAAAGAGCAAAGTACGAGGGCAGGTAAAACATAGCGGCTTGAGAGATCCGAGTTGTTCTTTTGCATTGTTACTCGGCTAAAGTCCTTTGGCCATTGTACAGTGCCGGATTGTTCGTGACTGACTATCGTCCTTATACTTGGTTTCATTGGACGAGTACGTGGTCGTCGTTCGTATTGCTCTATACTCGTTTCCGTGGTTTCTTAGTTTTCGTCATATTTGATGAACTTGTACGAACCGTCCGCCGGCGTGAGTGTGTGGAATGTGCTGTTAAAGTGTTAAAACCTCGTCTCACCGATATCCATTTGGGAAAGTGATTTTTATTGGCTTTTTTGGTGTTTCAGTGGATGTTTTGCAGGAAGTAGAAGAAGAAGAGGAATCCGTCGTCTTTATGGAGAAAGGTATTTATCTGAACACACGTTTATGGCGTGTGAAAATGTAGATACACATGAGTGTCCTTCCCCGCACTATCCGATTAGACTTTGCACGATAGTCGGATACGGATGCTGTATTGTTGTTTTTCTACTCTATTGACTGTTATCTTGTCTTTAACGGGAGAAGGACTTACTACACACAAGTCCATATGTGTCTATACTCACATATGTAGGCATTATCCTGTGTGGTTATCGGGAAGGAGGTAAATAACATATTTTACCGTCTATGAATGAAGTGCAACAATAATTTATTACCAAAAAAAAAAAATCAATAAATGAAAGACGTAGGACGACGACGACGGCGATGGCGATGACGATGAACAACAAATTTGTTCTGGAGGGAAATTCCAGGATACTTTGATTTTCGGCTCTAACGCTTCCATACTGATGAGACATCTTACTGGGCAGGTTGTTTGTCGTATAGTTTTCTTGTAGCTATCGAGTTCCAAGGATAATTTATTTCTTTTGCCCCATGAAGTCGATATTCCTTTTGTCACGCGTCCACTTCGTGCGTGACGCTCTGTTGGTTACTTTGTTCGCCGTGCTCGTATTGCCAAAGAGACGACACTTAACTGGTGCTGTTTCCTTGCTATGTAGCGAAAGTAATCTTATTCCTGTCACCTACATATGTATGTATGTATGTATGGCCATACCTTGAGGCTGGAGCGTGTACCTACCTTTGGAAATGCTTTAACACCTTGGTCTTATCCTATTTTTTTCCAATTTAACAAATTGATACCAAAATAAACACTTAGGTGGCCGTTAAGTGAATGTCGATGTCCTAAGACGATCTATAGATTTACGTGTGTTAGTCCTTACGAAAGTGATTCAGGATAAAGACAAAAAACAAAAAAAAAAGAAAATCCTTTTCAGAATTCCTCTGTGAATATCAATCAGAAGGACGAGGTCGCCGATGTCGAAGTCAATCTGGATGGGTTCGTTTCCCTTTGTCATGCTATTCTGTGTACTTTTTCCCTTCGTCTTCCGTCGTCAAATTATTTGGAAATAAATAAAGAAAGTAACGGGAATCAAGGCGGATGGAAGGATGACGGTTTATGAAACCCTTTAGAACCCTCATTGGACTCGGATTTGTTTATTCTTTTGGTAGTTGTTTAACTAGAAATGCAAATTGTTGCTTGTCCAAAAAACAAAAAAACGAACGCTTCCTTGTCCTAGATGGACTGACCGACTGGTTGACATCGGCACAGCCAGCTAGGATGAATAAATAATGTAATTGTCCTTCATTCGTGTTTCTTCCATTTTTTTAGAGGAAAAAATCAAAAGAGAATTAGTTCAAGCAAAAAGGAAGAAGAAGGTTAGCGAAAGCAATCTCCTCGGCATACTCGTTTGCGTGACAGTTTGATTAACATGCCAAATCAGTCCTCGAGCTTATTGTGCGTAATAAACGCAACCATCTCATCGATTGCTTGCAAATGTACTTATGTATGTACGTTATCTGGAAGATTTGCTATTGAGATAGGTTTAGTCCTTATTACTTACTTACTTTGATGGCGCTACAGTGCGGGGTGAACCAGGGCCTCAACCAACAAGCCTCTCCAGCCGGCCCGATCTTTGGCCAGCCGCTTCCAGTGCCGCACGCCCAGTTGGTTGAGGTCCCTTCCCACCTATGCGCGCCACCTTAAATGCGGTCGTCCTTTGCTGCGTCGTCCCTCGGGGTTGGAGTCGAAGACTCTTCGGGCCGGAGCGTTGATGTCCATTCGCTTTACATGGCCTAGCCACCTTCAACGTTGGATTCGAAAATGTCTAACTAGGCCGCTGTCGCTGTACAGCCCGTACAGTTCTTGGTTGAATCTCCTCCTCCACCCTCCGTTTACACAAACGGGACCAAAGATTGCACGCAGAGTTTTCCTCTCGAAACGCCCAAGAGCCTCTTCATTCGCTTTTGATAACGTCCAAACCTCAGCGCCGTAGAGGAGGACCGGGAGGTTTTGTAGAGGGATACCTTAGTTTTTCGAGAGAGGGCTCTACTACTCCATTGCCTCTTGAGCCCGAAGAACCAGCGGTTGGCAAGAGTTATTCTGCGTTTTATCTTAGCGCTGGTGTCGTTGCTGCTTGTCACTATCGAACCAAGGTAGACAAAGTCCTTGACTACTTCAAAAATATAGCTGCCGAAGGTGACGTTCTGACCAAGACGTCGGTGTTGCGGGTCTTTCTTGGATGACAGCATATATTTGGTCTTGTCCCCATTTACCCCTAGACCCACTTTAGCCGCTTCTGCTTCAATGCTTGCGAACGCTTCATTGACGTCTCGCTTTGTCCGTCCAATAACGTCAATGTCATCTGCGTAGGCAAGCTATTGTGTGGACTTGAAGTAGATCGTACCTCTTGTATTGGCCGCAGAGTCCCGCACGATCTTTTCAAGAATGATGTTAAAGAAATCACATGACAGCGCGTCACCCTGTCTAAAACCTTTTTAACATAGCAGGTCTCGGTTACTTCACCTCCGACTTTAATGGAGCAGCGAGAGTTTTCCATAGTCATCCTGCACAGTCTGACAAGTTTGGCAGGAATGTCAAAACATGACATGGCTCTGTATAGCTCGTCTCTATAAACAATGTCATACGCGGCTTTAAAGTCGACAAAAGGATGATGCGTGTCGGCCTGGAATTCATGGGTCTTCTCCAAGATCTGCCGTAGTGTAAATATTTGGTTTATCGTGGATTTTCCTGGCCTGAAACCACACTGGTAGGAACCTATCAGATTGTTCACGAACGGTTTCAGGCGCCTACACAGTACGGTAGAGAGGATCTTGTACACAATGTTTAGGAGACTTATCTCTCTGTAATTGGCGCAGTCATAGGGGTCTCTTTACTTACGGACCGGGCAAACGATACTGAGATTCTATTCAACGGGAATGCATTCTTCCGACCATATCTTGCAGATGAGTTGGTGCTTGTTCCTGACCAGCTCATCGCCAGCTGCTTTAAACAGTTCCGCGAGGAGTCCGTCTGCTCCAGCAGCTTTATAAGACTTAAGTTTCGATATCGCTATCCAAACATCGTCTTGGTCGGGTGGACGGGATTCACTTTGCCTGACGGCGGCATTTCGACTATCTGCGCCGTTATATAGTCTGCGGAAGCGGTCCTTCCACAATCTCAGCATCGATTGTGACGCCACTACTAGTTGTCTGTACTCATCCCACCAGGCTTCTTCTCTGGCTTTATAGCCTTGGCATGTTCGTCCTACTTTTTGGTAAAATTTTGGAATGTCGTTCCTGCAGTAACATCTCTCCATCTCGCGCTTTTCGTGGTCCTTCTTTTTCCTTCTCACAAGCGCATGCCCCTCCCTCCCTCCTATGAACAGAAACATAGAGCTCGCGGGCAGCTTTCGTCCGTCGATGCAATGTAGCCATGTATGCATTGCGTTTCTCTGCATAGGCCTGTCTGCACTCATCATAAAACCAGGGGTTTCTCGACGGTGGTGGCTCGAAACTGAGGCGGCCTCTCTGATGGCGTTTTGACAACGACTCCATTGCTGTTCTATGGTTTCTGCAGATTGCATCGCGACATGAGAGAGCTTGAGGGAGACTTGATCGGCGATGGTCCTGGCGGTCTCCTGCGATTGCAACTCTCCGACGTTAAATTTTGGTGTTCTTACTCGACTCCGTTGATTCCGAGAAATTCGCATCCGTACCTTGGCTGCAACAAGGTAATGATCCGAGTCGATGTTGGCTCCTCGAAAGGTTCGGACATCTAGGATGCTGGAGGAGTGTCTGCCGTCGATCGCAATATGATCAATTTGATTGATTGTCGATTGATCGAAAGACCACCAGGTTCCCTTCTGGATGTTGAGGTGTGGGAATCGTGTACTTGCTACTACTAGATTGCATGTTGACGTTACTGTCCAATGTGTGATTTCATTTTTCCCATAGGTGAAAGGGACCTACAGCTTATTGCCGGTTCCGAACGGCGAATTTCGAGAAGTTTTTCTCGACAATTATACTACAGGGAGTTTTGTCAGTACCCCGATTAGGAAAAGCACCTTGAAAACACGTTCGATGACATGGCTATTGTCGGGATTCGATCCCGTGTCATCGGCGCGGCGTCAGAGGCCAACACACTACCCGCTACGACACGGCGCTCTCAAAAAGCTCTTCGAACATGTTTGCTTCACACAGACAAAGCGCTGCTTGGCTATTAGAGAGTATATTGATGGCTACTCCTCTTATGCCAGTGTGTAAGTTTAGATTGACGCTCGTCTGGATGGCATGTAATTCAGCTTAGAAGATACTAGGGTTCATTCCTAGAGCCATTGAAATCTTCCGATTTGATCCAAAGATGCCGACGCCAGAAACCATCTTGGAGCCATTAGTGTAATACCTAAAGCCTTTGACGTTGAGCATGGGAACACTGGTTTCCCAAGCTGTGGGCCTTGGAATCAATATCTCAAATCTCTTGGGAAAAGTCAAGGTGTGTGGTAATGCGTCCGAGAACGTGGTAATCATATCCAGCTCAGGGAGATGTTGCACGATGGACATGTGACCCTTTGGTCATTATGGTAGGTCTGTTCTCGAGCGAAGAATTCTGATTGCATTGCGTAATGCTAGACTCTGATTCGTTCATCTTTACCATTTATTAAGAAATCTCTCTTCACATGTCCAAACAATAAGTTTGGATCGTGTAAGTTTAGTTTTAGTAGCTTGTACTAAGCCTAGTAAATAAACAAACTGTCACCTTATAACAAGGCTATTACTGCAGAAGTCGACTGTCAACAGCTGTACATTGGGGAGGATGTCCAAGAAAGTCTTAATTCGTTAAAGCCGAACAAGTTAGTGACGGCATCAAAAAGTTTCCAGAAGGGTGGTATAGTAAAAACTCCAGGTGCATAACCAAGAACCAAGGTTTAGTAACCGCCCAAATAGAAAATCACGGATTCTAGGGGCATTTGCAAACAATGACTCGAGTCTAGTCATCCCAAAAGTTTAGATTTCTGTTCAATAAAACTTCGTCATGTGAAGATATCTTGTCACCCAAATAAAATATTAGATTCAGCTATAAGACGGGAGAACCGAAAATACGTTATCCTGGAGGTGGCGATGTAGGTATGTATGAACGAAGGAATCAATTCAATATTAAAAGGCGAATACACAAGTATTGATTGCATGCTATATCCTCGTTCCTGGTGGAAAAGGATGACATTCATAAAAAATTTAATCAAAAAGTCGTTTTCCTTTATTGTTGATAACACGGCTTATGCTAGGCCAGAGTCTGAGCTTCCCTCCCTGTTTTTTGTATTGCGCGTAATTTGTTCCTTTCCAGATTTCGTTGACACATAGGCATGTGGCATAATGCCACAAGGGACACAACGCGAAACAGATATTCGATGACTTTGCTGTTGTCAGGATTCCATGTCGTGTGAAAGGTTAACACATTATTCAGTTAGCTGTGGTGCCTCATGGCTCATAATATCATTACAAAATGAGTAATATGAGACATTGGTTATAATCCTCTGAGGATGTTTTTAACCATTGAAATGACTCTGCGTTTCACACGAACGATTTGTTTTTTAAGTTAGTACAAAATCGCCATCATTACCGTCAAACCTCGTGTCCTTTGAAAATACACGTGGCACCTTTGCCTGATGAAATGTTCGCCACCACATCTAACTCATTTGCGACCATGTATTGTGAGTTTTTTTTTAAGCGACAGATTTAAATTAGCACGATCTAGCCGGCCGATTGACTATAGCCCGAGCTCTTGAGTCAGTAGGTCGATTATCTTACTTATTTACTTACTTATCAGGCCAGCGGTCCATGGAGGATCTGAGCCTGAGCTATAGCTGCCTTCCATCCTTGACGATCCCGGGCACGCTGCTTCCAGTTGTCAAGACCAAGATGTCTTACATCCGCGATTACTTGGTCTTTATACCGGAGGTTCGGTCTTCCTCTTCTTCTCGAACCAGGAGGCTCGGAGTCGAAGACCCTCTTAGCTGGAGCGTTGATGTCCATGCGCTCGATGTGGCCGAGTGTAGTCGACGGATCCCTGCCTTCCGGACTACATCCACATCTTGGTAGAGCTCGTAGAGTTCGCGGTTGTGTCTTCTTCTCCATTCACACCCTTGGCGGAGTGATCGGAAAGCACAGCCTCCACGATACAACAACAGATAACGGCTTCCGACTCGCTGACTTTGCGACAGCTCGTAATGCGGTGATAAGTAGCACAAGATTCCCTCGCAAGCGAATCCACACAGCAACCTGGCGATCTCCGGACGGTCGAACCGCCAACCAAATCGACCATGTGCTCATTGACGCAAGGCACTCGTCAAACATCCTGGATGTGCGAACATTCAGAGGGGCAAATGTCGACTCTGACCACTTCCTCGTAGCAGCAAGATTCAGAGCTCGACTGTCCAATGTCAGAAAGCTGCACCAGCCCATCAGGAGGAGGTTCGACATTGGGCGCCTGAGCACACCGGAAGTTGCCAGAGTATACAGGGAGCAGCTGAGCGAAAGACTCTACGGTATGCCTACGTCGAACACAAATGCCAATAATATGTGGCTGCATTGCCGCTCAGCCATTCAGGAAGTAGCCGAAACCACCTTAGGATACCTACCACCTAGATGGCGAGTGTGAGCAGAAAAAGGCAGCAACCGACGAGGCGTACCAAAAGGCGCTGCAGAGGAAAACCAGGGCAGCGCAAGAAGAGTACCGAGCCAGAAGAAGGGAGGAGAAAAAACTACTGCGACAAAAGAAAAGAATCTTCGCAGCCTCCCAGCTCAAGGATATCGAGGAGTCTAGGGATAAACATAAAACACGAGCCTTTTACAAGAAAGGCAAAGGCCTTGCAGGAGGCTTCAAAAAGGGCACCCAAGCTCTTCGAAACTGCGAGGGTAATCTTGTTACCGACCCGCAGGGAATAGTGGATGTATTTAAGCAGCGTTTCCAGCAGCTGCTTAACGAGCATGACCAAGAGAGAGTGGTAGGGACCGAGGAAATCCCAACTCCAGCCGCTGAAGTAGTCCTCCCACCCAGCATCGAAGAAGTCGGCACAGCTATTCAGGAGCTGAAGAACAACAAGGCCGCAGGCTCAGATGGCTTGCCATCAGAGCTTTTCAAGGCTGGCGACGATGTTCTGGTAGGGAGCATGCACCAGATCATCTGCAGAATTTGGGAAGATGAAAGCATGCCCGACGACTGGAATACCAGCTCTGTATGCCCGCTCCACAAAAAAGGCGATCCTACCTCTTACAAGAACTATAGAGGTATATCCCTGCTCAATGTCGCATACACGATCCTGCCCAGCGTATTGTGTGAACGTCTAAAACCATTTTGCACCGCACTAATCGGCAGCTACCTGGAAAAGACCAACGAGTTTCAAATCGATACACACCATCTTTTCATCGATTTCAAAGCCGCATACGGCAGCATTCATCGTGAAGAACTGTTTGGGGCGATGGCCGAATTCGGGATCCCGGTAAAACTGATCCAGTTGTGTCGCGCCACGCTAAAAAACACGCGATGCACCATGCAACTCGGTTCTAGGACCTCGGAACCATTAGAAACATGCAGCGGATTTCGGCAAGGAGATGCGCTTTCATGTGACTTCTTCAACCTGGTGCAGGAGCAGATAGAGCGACGGGCAGGCGTCCACAGGGAAGGCACTATCTTTTACAAGTCCATCCAGCTGCTAGGATACGCGGATGATATCGACATCATCGCGTGTTCTCGCCGTGGCATTGTGGAAGCATTCACGGCGATTGAAGAACAGGCGAAACGAGTTGGTCTTAAGATCAATGAGATCAAAACGAAATACATGCTGTCAAGCAAAAACCAATCCGTCGCTCACCACCTGGGACAAAATATAACAATTGACAGCTCGGGGCAAACGTAAATTCCACAAATGACACCACAGTGGAGATCCGGCGTAGAATCGCCCTTGGCAACCGCTGCTACTTCGGCTTGTCCAAACAACTGGGGTCAAAACTCCGCACTCGAAAGACCAAAGTCATGCTCAACAAAACGCTCATTCTGCCAGTCTTGCTGTACGGAGCCGAAAGCTGGACGATAAGCAGGACGGCGGAGCTGATTTTGGGTTCTTTCGGAAGAAAAATTCTGCGCCGGATATTTGGTCCTGTCTGTGAGGAAGGTGAATGGAGGTCGATTATCACAACCGTAAAATGGTTGAAATGCGCGTCAAATATTTTTTACATAGTATGAAATTTCTTCTTCTTTGGTGGCGTTACAGCCCATGAAGGACCAGAGCCAAGCTTCTCTCAATCACCCATGTTGTGTGTGATTTATTTTTCCCACAGGTGAAAGGGACCTACAGTTTAATGCCGATTCCGAACGGCGTGAGTCGAGAAGCTTTTTCCAGGCAAGTTATACTACGGGGGGTTTTGCCAGTACACCGCCGAGGAGGGACGCCGCGAAATAAACATTCGATGGCGTTGGTGTTATCGGGATCCGAACTCGCTCATCGTGCGCCAGAGTCCAACACACTAACCACTGCGCCACGGCGCATTACTATGAAATCTAGTAATATAAAAATTGCAGTACAATGTGTAGTGGTTATCTTAATAATACACGAGTCCACTGTTAATTGACTTTATTATGAGTGGCTACAAGTGTCACCTGCATCGGCCCTCATTAACGACATGAATGGAATCTAATACATGCGTGTACTAAACGTATTATCAAATATGTACAGTGATACTAGAAGGTTAACTAGTAGTCCTGATTAAATCTCTACACAATGAGAGTATTCCTGACTTCACACATGTCAGGAGTCCCACGCGACCTGCTAAAATAAAATACTGAAAAAGCACCCATTATAGGCAAAACCAGGGGCTATGCCGCCCTAATCCTGGTCTGTTGATTTCAGTCCTAATTGAATTGTGTAAGGATGAAATGGCAAATCCCCAGTCAAACAGACAGACTACTTGTCTGTGTAAAAGGTGTTAAATGAGATTGATGCCTAATTCACGAGGAATGGGCTATCGGTTAATCCTCTTAAGACTGATGTCGTTCTCTTCACGACAAAGAGGCAAAATACTGACATGACTCAGCTGGTACTAAAAGGCGTTTCCATCGTGATTTCCAAGGAAGCTAAGTACCTGGGCGTTATCTTAGACAGCAAGCTTCCTTGGTCAAATCATGATGAGTCAAAAATAACAAAAACGCTGTCAGCTTTTTGACAATGCAATGGTGTTTTTGGCAAAACATCGGGGCTATCGCCGGTGAAGGTCCTCTGGATCTATATAGCAATTACAAGACCGATAATCTCATACGCATCATACGGAGCGCCACGGTGCTCTCACCGCGCTATAACCTCACAGTTAAATTTCCATGGCGTCAGGTTTGGCTCTGACCACATACTGAACCTGGAAAGGTTCGCATTTTCACAGATAGCTCCAAGTCTAGGCTGGAGTCCGGGGCTGGGGTTTTCTTTGAATCCGAAAATGTCTGACTGCAGTTTTTGTTAGAAAAATATGCATCTGTCTTTCAATCAGAGGTGTATGCAAAGTTGATGGCCAGGATGGATGATGGGAGAGTAAAGACAATGCGTTTGGAGTGACAAGTTGCACTTAAATTTGTATTCTGGGATCCCTTGAAATGAGATTTCTGATGAATTCACCAGAATGGGCTCGGAGGAGAGTTTCTCAGGACCTAAACCCGCATTGAGTCTACCTGTTTCGACGATATAAACCCACATCAACGATTGGGTCTTTAATGCACACAATCGTAGAGGGAGGCAATATCCAGGATGCAGGATGAATAAACGCGTACGCTCGGATGCCTGCAAGAAATCCGCAGCATTCTTCTTATCCTTAAGGAGAATTGACTGCAGAAGACTTATGCTCGGTCAGACGCCTGCCTGTGCTGCATGTTGCGAAGAGGACGACACAGCGGAACACTTTCTCTGTGACTGTCACGCTTTTGCTCGCGTACGGTGGCGCACCTTGGAGGCCAACGTGGGCTGTGCCTAATCTCTATGTTCTACATCACTGAAGCTCCTTCTCATTTTCCTCCGGAAAATGGGGAAAATACAGTAAAGTATTTGTGTCTGAAGGCTTCAACAGATAGCAGCGAAGCCTACAACTAAGACAAAAAACGTCGTTCTCGAAGAAATACGGACCGATGACGACGCCAGGCCAGTAGTGACTTGGATGTCATGGATCTCATGGTGCATGAGTGCTAAAGAGCCAATTGCCAGTACTGATAGCTACAATTCTGACAGTCTCCTGCCGAGTTCTGTGAGTTAGGTCGTGAGTTCTTTTTGTGTTGTAGGTAGGTAGGTAGGTAGGTAATACGTAGCCACCACGGGGGGAGGGAGTACACACCTAGGCGAGAGAGGCCCTTTGTGTCGCTACGACTTCTTCTACTTCTTGTACTTCTTACAAACTTAGGATCTGTTATCCTTATCCGCTGAACGTTAGTAAGGTCGTTAAGGAAGTAGGATCCTAGGTATTGTTTTCTACTACGATAGAGGGCCGGACCGGCGCAGAGCATGTGTTGAATGGACTTAACCTCCTCTTCGTCTTAAGAGCTCCTGTAGAATTTGTTCGAAACTTGCCCTAGACTTTGTGCATGACTGCCAATAAGACAGTGACAGTGATGACACCAACGATTTTATTGATATCGGTCCGTTTTAGGGAGATTAGTCCCATGGTTCACCGTCGGTCAAGTCGTGGCCAGATTTGCCTGGTAGTTTGGCAGGTATGCCCTTTGGGTCCATCTGAGGTTTATCTCAGCCATTTCATCATCATCATTGGTGGCGTTACAGCCCATGAAGGACCAGAGCCAAGCTTCTCTCAATCACCCATGTTGTGTGTGATTTATTTTTCACACAGGTGAAAGGGACCTACAGTTTTATGCCGATTCCGAACGGCGTGAGTCGAGAAGCTTTTTCATGGCAAGTTTACTACGGGGGGTTTTGCCAGTACCCCGCCGAGGAGGAACGTCGCGAAATAACCATTCGATGGCGTTGGTGTTATCGGGATCCGAACTCGCTCATCAAGACACGGTTTATCTAATGTGTTGGTCAAGAGGGACTAGGTTTGGGAGTACGTAGAGTGCTTCGCTCGGGCTAGCCTGAAGGCCGATTACACCAATGCCGGGCTACCTCTGGACTCGGTTAAGTTTGGTAATGTTGTACGTATTGCTTCAATCAGTGAGTTCGTAGCTTACTTACTTACTTATCAGGCCTGCGGTATATGGAGGATCTGAGCCTGAGCTATAGCTGCCTTCCATCCTTGACGGTCGGTCTTCCTCTTCTTCTCGATCCAGTAGGCTCGGAGTCGAAGACCCTCTTAGCTGTAGCGTTGATGTCCATGCGCTCGATGTGGCCGAGCCAGTGTAGTCGACGGATCCTTGCCTTCCGGACTACATCCACATCTTGGTACAGCTCGTAGAGTTCGCGGCTGTGTCTTCTTCTCCAATCACCTTCCTCACAGACAGGACCAAATATCTGAATTTTTCTTTCGAAAGAACCCAAAATCAGCTCCGCCGTCCTGCTTATCGTCCAGCTTTCGGCTCCGTACAGCAAGACTGGCAGTATTAGCGATTTGTAAAGCATGTCTTTCGAGTGAGGAGTTTTGACCCCAGTTGTTTGTACAAGCCGAGGTAGCAACGGATGCCAAGGGCGATTTTATGCCGGATCTCCACTGTGGTGTCATTTGTGGAATTTACATTTGCCCCGAGGTAGACAAACTCCTTAACTACCTCGTAATTGTAGCTGTCAATTGTTATGTTTTGTCCCAGGTGGTGAGCGACGGATTGGTTTTTGCTTGACAGCATGTATTTCGTTTAGTCCTCATTGATCTTAAGACCAACTCGTTTCGCCTGTTCTTCAATCGCCGTGAATGCTGCCACGGCGAGAACACGCGATGATGTCGATATCATCCGCGTATCCTAGCAGCTGGATGGACTTGTAAAAGATAGTGCCTTCCCTGTTCACGCCTGCCCGTTGCACTATCTGCTCCAGCACCAGGTTGAAGAAGTCACATGACAGCGCATCTCCTTGCCGAAATCCGGTGCATGTTTCGAATGGTTCCGAGGTCCTAGAACCGAGTTGCACAGTGCATCGCGTGTTTTTTAGCGTGGCGCGACACAACTGGATGAGTTTTACCGGGATCCCGAATTCGGCCATCGCCCCAAACAGTTCTTCACGATGAATGCTTTGAAATCGATGAAAAGATGGTGTGTATCGATTCGAAACTCGTTGGTCTTTTCCAGGATTTGTCGAAGTGTGAAAATTTGGTCTTTAGTTGATTTGCCGGGCCGGAAGCCGCACCGGTAGCTGCCGATTAGTGCGGTGCAAAATGGCTTTAGACGTTCACACAATACGCTGGACAGGATCTTGTAGGCGACATTGAGCAGGGATATACCTCTATAGTTCTTGCAAGAGGTAAGATCGCCTTTTTAATGGATGGGGCAAATAGAGCTGGTATTCCAGTCGTCGGGCAAAGCGTTCGTCTTCCCAACTTCTGCAGATGATCTGGTGCATGCTCCCTACCAGAACATCGTCGCCAGCCTTGAAGAGCTCTGATGGCAAGCCATCTGAGCCTGCGGCCTTGTTGTTCTTCAGCTTCTGAATTGCTGTGCCGACTTCTTCGATGCTGGGTGGGAGGACTACTTCAGCGGCTGTAGTTGGGATTTCCTCGGTCCCTACCACTCTCTCTTGGTCATGCTCGTTAAGCAGCTGCTGGAAATGCTGGTTGAATACATCCACTATTCCCTGTGGGTCGGTGACAAGATTACCCTCGCAGTTTCGAAGAGCCTGGGTGCCCTTTTTGAAGCCTCCTGCAAGGCCTTTAGCTTTCCTGTAAAAGGCTCGTGTTTTATGCTTATCCCTAGACTCCTCGATATCCTTGAGCTGGGAGGCTGCGAAGATTTTTTTCTTTTGTCGCAGTAGTTTTTTCTCCTCCCTTCTTCTGGCTCGGTACTCTTCTTGCGCTGCCCTGGTTTTCCTCTGCAGCGCCTTTTGGTACGCCTCGTCGGTTGCTGCCTTTTTCTGCTCATACTCGCCATCATACCACGGGTTTCTTGTCGGAGGTGGTAGGTATCCCAAGGTTGTTTCGGCTACTTCCTGAATGGCTGAGCGGCAATGCAGCCACATATTATTGGCATTTGTGTTCGACGTAGGCATACCGTAGAGTCTTTCCCTCAGCTGCTCCCTGTAGACTCTGGCAACCTCCGGTGTGCTCAGGCGCCCAATGTCGAACCTCCTCGGTTGTTGAAGAGGCTATCCAGAGGGCGCCGCGAGGAGGCCGTATGTTAACTTGACCCGGGCATTTAAACAGGGATCGTTGCTGGCATCTCGCCAGGTTGAGAGCAATCAACAACTTTACCCTGTATGTCCGGGCCCATGCCCTCCTGAGTTCGTAGCTAGCTTATCAAAATTACATAAAGACAAACATCTGTGTGTCCTTGCGTGGAGAAAAGTCGATCCATTACACTCTCATCCAAATTAGTATTAATGGTTTACTTTTCATAGATATAGGCTTTTTCTACATCGAAGGATTTTCTGTAAACACAAAATGACAAATTGTCAGCGATCGTCCTTTCTTGGTAAACGCTTCTACGTACTACGTACTCACTTTAATCTATTGCCGGTTAAGTAATCGTAGGTTATGTAGATTTGTTTAATGTCAAATTGTGAATAGTTTATTCCAAAACTTAGTGCACACACTGACGTATACTGTTTAAAATATTCGAAGAATACCGACAATAACAATACGGACCACAACTAGATAACCAACGCCCACTGAGCCTTTGGGAACAATTCTCTTATAATATTTTCAGATGAATTCTTATTGGTCCTATGACAGGCACGCATTTTATTCTAATAATGTTGTATATTTGATGATGTACATCGAGAAACGCTTTCCTTTTGATCTTTTAATAAACCCAAAGGTCGAGATATACAGATTCCTATGACTAATTACGTCAGCCGAGTTGATCCGCTAGATCCACTCGTCCCAATTCAATTGTGAGGTCTCCTCCAGAGACAGATTCCTTTGACTAACTACGTCAAACGAGTTGATCCGCTAGATCGACTCGTCCCAATTCAATTGTGAGGTCTCCTCCAGAGACAGATTCCTTTGGACTAATTACGTCAACCGAGTTGATCCGCTAGGTCAACTCGTCTCAATTCAACTGTCAGGTCTCCTCTCGAGATCGAGGTTTCCCCGTAATCCAAAACACATGGCTGCCTGCTGAGACAACACTCTTTCACGCAGTCCCTACCATAAAACGGATTAAAGATCGCTTCCTCCGACCCTTTTGAACATATGCGGGAAAAACCACCACGTTTTTTCCGTTCCTTATCCTAACCAAACGAATCCTCCTCACTCCTCGAATTTCCCTTCCTTTTCTTTATCCTTTCACTGACGCTGTTTTCACCCCTCCAACTAAACGAGAGATATTTTTCCTTTGGTAAAATTGGCACATCTCGTCCAGTTCAAGTATTGTTTTCATCCCATGAGGTCGAATAAAGTTTGCGTCCTCAACTCGTTTTAATTTCAAGGCTAACGGTTTTCAACATATACTAACGAGTCTTTACTTACCTTAAATATCCTGTTTGCAACACACCGTCAACTTTCTCGTAAGAGGGCACATTCATAAATGGCTGATATTCGTAATGAGAAAGGATAATGCCTCACAGGCGAAACTAATTTTACTCACTCCTTTAGCATCCATTTGCAATCAAGTTCAACTTTCCATCGGTCCAAAGTAATCTTTCCTTTAATTAATTTCCACTCCCTTCGTCCCCCATCTTGCTCCTGCTTAAGGATATTCACTGTAGTGAATGGAATTCCACTTATGACTATACATTCCTGCACCGCATCGGTACACAGTTCTCAACAGATGATTAAATTGAGATTGAGGACTTATGCTTACTCGAGAGCAAATTGAATAGTTTGCGGTTCACGGTTCGCGACTCTATGTATCAAGGACTAAAGAGAAATTTCAATTTCAGTTCCTCCGGTAAAGTGAACGTTTCCATGACGTATAGTGTCCCAACGCATCCAATCAATCAAGTCAGAAGCTACTCAAATCCATCGAGCTACCGATAGTTTCTGCCTTGTGAATATACAAAGTTCCTAAACAAAGAAGTATGAAGTATAATCATCATTTTCGTCCTTGGGACGATGTTAATGGTCATTATGGTCGGTAGTATACGAGTACGTGCGCAAATCAAATACAATATTAGCGCACTTCAATTGAAGTGAACGAATCGCACTTTTCCAAGAAAATCGGACGATAAATTGTGATTTATTGGGGAGTAATCCAATTAGGTGTTTATTGGTAATATACGTGGTGAAACAAATGAGATCTAGTCGTGGCAGAGATACTGTAACAACCAGTAAGTGTAGGTGTACGATGTCCTGTGATGTGACAGACGTCGCAGACTGAGATTTTCGCTTGAAGAATTTTCTAACGTTACGATCGATATGTTGAAAGAAATCTGCTTTGAGGAGAAATAGAATCGAAGAGCATGAAATGGTGCAACTAGCAAGTTGGTTAAGGTCCTCAAACGCGGAAAACCGATTAAGCTGGATACACTCAAGAAATCTGAGTCAGAGGCGGAAATTCTTAGGTTACTGCTTGAGACTCATTTCCCGGGAAATCAGATCGCCATCAGCTCGTTGCACTCTCCCTTAAGGAAAACTGCAACTGAAACTATGAAAACAACTCGGCGTAGCTGGTATATTGCGTCGCGCGTGTTTACGACTCAAGCCATTGAATTTGCTGTGGTATCCTTCGATGGCTTCAAATCGCCAGGCATCGACGGAATATAACCTTTTATGCTGCAAAAAGGTATAAGGCAGCTGCTTCCTACTTTGAAAATAATTTTCGCTGCTAGCCTAGCAATTGCTCACATACCCATTCCTTGGCGCACGGTGAAAGTAGTCTTTTTTCCCAAAATAGGAAAAGAGGACTACTCATTTGCCAAGAGTTTTAGACCAATTAGTCTAACATCCTTCCTGCTTAAAAGCATGGAGAGACTGGTAGAGTTATCCTTCGAACGCGTTCTCTTTCGGAGATACAACATGCTTATCAGCGTGAAAAATCCTGCGGGACTGCGCTTCAAAACCTAGTTGGAAGAACCGAATGCGTGCTCGAAAGGAAAGAGTACGCGTTGGGCATTTGATAATGCAAATTTCGACAGCATGGGTAACGCTGCCAGACATCATGGCGTAGAAGAGGCACTGGTCTTGTGGATCAAAGCAATACTTGTGCACAGGACACTGACCGCTGATGCAGTCCTCGACCAGGGTGTCAAGTCCGGCGTTAACAGGGGCTGCCCGCAAGGTGGCGTCCAGTCTCCGCTGTTATGGTGCATGGTGGTCGACTCTCTACTTGATGCTCTCAATGCATCTGAAATCTGTGCCCAGGTCTATGCGGATGATGTCGCCGTTCTTTCTGTCGGCTCATGATTAGCGGCTGTCTGTCTCAAAGCACAGGCGGCCCTAAATGTGATCGATGATTGGTGTATCAGGAATGGGCTGTCGGTCAATCGTCTTAAGATTGAGGAAAAATACTGACATGACTCAGCTGGTACTAAAGGGCACTTCCATCCCGATATCCAAGGAGGCTAAGCTATCATCTTAGATAGTAAGCTTCTCTGGTCAACACACGTTGAGTCGAAAACCGCCAAAGTGCTGTCAGCTTTCTGGCAATGCAAAGGAGCTTTTGGCTAAACATAGGATTTATCGCCGGCAAAGGTCCTGTGGATCTACACGGCAACGATAAGACCTATAATCTCATATGCATCGGTTGTCTGCTGGAACAGACTAACACGCAAACACGTCGTAGCCTCTTTTATCACACTTCAAAAACGGTTTGTCTCAGTTGCAAGGGGGCTTTCCCCAGCACGCCTGGCGCTGCTCTAGATGCTATGATGAACATTCCACCTCTTGATATACATACATATGTATATATCAGAGGATGTGTCATGTCTCGTCTGAGGAGGAAAAACCTCGGGTACAACTCGCACAGGAATAACAGTGTGCTTACGCAAGAATTGAAACGCCCCTTATCCTACTGCGCCAGTAATTTCACAGCCGAGTTTCCACGGCGTCAGGATTGGCTCTGGCTGGATACTGAACTTGGAAAGGATAGTCTTCGCATTTTCACGGATGGCTCCAGGTCTGGACGGGGGTCCGGTGCTGGGGTCTTCTTTGAGCGCGAAAACATCCGTCTGCACTTCTCGTTAGGAAAATATCAGAGATATACTCAATACTAATGGCCATGCACTATGTTGCGAAGCACATGCGAAGGGGGAAAAGCATATGCGTCCGCAGTACTCAAATCGGTACGCAACCCCCTAACTAACTCCAAATTAGTGCTTGAACTCAAGTCCTTGTACAGAGTCGGTAGACTAAATTCACTAAAGCTTGTATGGATTCCAGGTCACTTTGGGATCTCAGGAAATGAGATCTCTGATGAACTCGCCAGAATGGGTTCAGAGGAGAACTTCTCAGGACTTGAACCCACTATAGGTCTACCTGCGTCCACGGTAAATTCCTACATTAACGATTGGGTTTTTAATACACACAACCGTAGATGGAGGAATTGTCCAGGTTGCCGGATGACTAAGCGCGTATGCCCTGTTGTCTGCAAGAAATCCGCAACATACCTCCTGTCTTTGAGCCTCGGGAACTACTTCTTCTCGGGTTTAGAGGAGGCAAGGAGCATTAAGCTGAACAAACTGCTAAGATTCTTAATTGAATATGTGTGGTTCAGCTCAGCGGGTAACTAACAGGTTCCCCTCGGGTTAGTTTTCAAAATGGGCACAATGGACTCCCAGTATTCTAAGTGAGCCTTGACCTCATGTCAATAGGGCACTCAACTAACCTAACTAACCTATATCTAGGAAGATTGAAATCAAAGGGGTCCGGTTTTTTATTCGACATAGTGGCGCAACAGCCAGTTTGTGGGGGGAAGCGTTACCCGTAACACGGTCTTAGCAGAGCCGTAAAGTAAACTACCGTAGCTGTTATGCCCTTACAACAGTAAGATTTGTGATGTGATGAGGGCCGATGAGGCTTTGTCGTAAAAAAATTTCTATAAGTGGTATAAAGACGAGTGGTGGACATCCATCAACTACAAACGTAGAAGCTTAGACTTATATGTATAATATCCGGGGTATCCGGGGAGAATTACTTTGAGGACGGTGAAATTGATTTGGAAGAATAAACAAAAGATTTTTCGAAGTAAACGTTATGTCAGCTTACATTTTGGACACTGCAATATATCTTCAAAGAGCTGGGACAGCAGACAATACTGTCCTTATGGAAGGTATTATATTACGATTCCCTTACCTGCGTTAGTAACGAGACACAGGGAACTTAAGTATTTCGGTTCTACATGGACAATTCACGTTTGACAGTAGTATCCAATTTCTTCTTACTCTTCTTACTCGTAGTTATTTCAATTTCTTCCGGTGATTCCTTTTGTCGTGTATTGAATAGAAAACGCAATCTGGATGTTACCTACTATCCTTATCTGTCCTCTTGTTGAATGTCAAGACCAATAAACTGTAGAGAAAAAAGCTACTAGCATCTGTTCTTGATGACGGCATTCACATTAGGTGTACGTACAGAATTACTCATTTAAAATGCAGATCTAATGGCATGTTTTCAACTTTGATGGGAAGGCAGTTCTGAGGCTCATGAAGCGTATCGTTTCAACGTATCGCCACTCTTGATGTTGCCTTAGTGTGCCTAACGTTAAAGAGAGTTTTCACGTTAAACAATAATGAGTCCTGTGGCTGTGGAGATAGAGACAAATACCATGTTCTTTAAGTTGCTGGGGTTGCACGTCGGAATCGGACTAGTTCCTTGGCCGCTTTGTTGTTAACTATAATTACTAAAGAATTCCAAAAAAAAAAATCATTGCATAACGCTAGGCGCGAACATTGAAATAGCGTGTTTTTTTGATTGTCAGCATTCAGCTATTGTTTTTAAGCACTAATCTAATCTAAAAAGCTTTTATGTTGTTTTGTGCTCGGTGTGTCTGTCTTCATATAAAACTATAAAGTAGCAGCGATTGCCGAGGGTGATTCTGGACCGAATCTCACCTATGATGTCATTCGTGAAGTTTATGTTAAATTTTTAATTGGAAATTGGGAATTGTAACCTTTTAAATTGCAATGGATAATTTTATGGGATTATCGGTATTGTAGGTATAAATACGTTTTACCTTCACCACAACCGGATTTGATTACACTTACTAACTTAGATTGCGCCAAGCCTCTCCAGCCGGCACGAACTTTGGCCAGCCTCTTCCAGTGCCGCCTGCTCAGTTGATTGAGGTCCCTTTCCACCTGTGCGCGTCGTCCCTCGTGGTTGGTGTCGAAGACCCTTCGGACCGGAGCGGTGATGTCTATTCACTATACATGGCCCAGCTATCTTAGACGTTGGATCCGAAGACGTCTAACTAGGCCGATGTCACTGTACAGCCCCTACAGTTCTTGGTTGAATCTCCTCCTCCACTCTCCGTTTACATAAACGGGACCAAAGATTGCACGCAGAATTTTCCTCTCGAAATGCTCAAGAGCCTCTTCATCCGCTTTTGATAACGTCCAAGCCTCAGCGTCGTAGAGGAGGACCGGGATGATTAAGGTTTTGTAAATGGAACCTTAGTTTTTCGAGAGAGGGCTCTAATACTCAGTTGCTTCTTGAGTCCAAAGAAGCAGCGGTTGGCAAGAGTCATTCTGCGTTTTATCTCAGCGCTGGTATCGTTGCTGCTTGTCACTATCGAGCCAAGGTAGACGAAGTCCTTGACTACTTCAAAAACATACCTGCCGAAGGTGATGTTCTGACAAAGACGTCGGTGTTGCGCGTCTTCAAGAGTTTTTTATTCTCTTGTGATGTGTTGTTACACACACAACCTGAACGGAGTGCAGTGGTTTGGGTCGTTGACGTTCGTTCACTACTCTCAGGGGTGGTTGTCCTAGACCTAGATAGGACGAGAGCCGACCAAATTCCGCGATGGTTACAGTCTGTAGTAATTCGTTCGAGCACTTTGGTATTGCATACGCAGAGGATGAATTTAAGTTGACCATATACTGTGAGTGTTATGCCTGCAGCAGTACTTCTGGTCACTTTCCATTCACAACTGCGTTGCATACTTTTTGTCCGTATAGGAATTACTTTTTCTTGGCTATGAAGCGAATTTGAGCTATAGACCTTCCGATCGGCGGTCGATGACAGCATATATTTGGTCTTGTCCCCATTTACCCTCAGACAGACTTTAGCCGCTTCTGCTTTAATGCATGCGAAAGCTTCATTGACGTCTCGCTTCGTGCGTAGGCAAGCAATTGTGTAGTCTTGAAGTATATCGTACCGCTTGTATTGGCCGCAGATTCCCGCACGATCTTTTCAAGATGTTAAAGAAATCACATGACAGTGCGTCACTCTGTGTATAACATTTTTTAACATCGAAGGTCTCGGTTAGTTCACCCCGAGTTTGGCAGGAATGTTAAAACATGGCATGGCTCTGTATAGGTCGTCTCTATAAACACTGTCATGTGCGGCTTTAAATTCGACAAAAAGATTGTGCGTATCGACCTGGAATTCAAGATCTTCTCCAAGATCTGCCGTAGTGTAAATATTTGGTTTATCGAGGATTTTCCTGGCCTGAAACCACACTGGTAGTACAGAGAGGATCTTGTACGCAATGTTCAGGAGACGTATCCCTCTGTAATTGGCGCAGTCGTAGGGGTCTCCTTTCTTATGGACCGGGCAAACGATGCTGAGATTACATTCATCGGGTATGCAATTTTCCGACCATTTCTGGCAGATGAGTTGATGCATGCTCCTGACCAGCTCGTCGCCAGCTGCTTTAAACAGTTCCGCGGGGAGTCCATCTGCTCCAGCAGCTTTATAAGACTTAAGTTTCGATTTCGTTATATAGCATCGTCTAGGTAGGGTGGACGGGTTTCTCTTTCGTCTTCGTCTATTGTGAATGATTCGGCATTTTGACTATCATCGCCGTTATACAGTCTGCAGAAATGGTCCTTTTACAATCTCAGCATCGACTGTGACATCACTATTAGTTGTCCGTGCTCATTCCTGCAGGCTCCTGCTCTGGTTTTATAGCCTTGGCATGTTCGCTTTACTTTTTAGTAAAACTTTCGAACGTCGTTTCTGCAATAACATCTCTCCATCTCCACGATCTTGCGCTTTCCGTGTTCCTTCTTTTTTCTTCTCAGAAACGCATGCTCCTCTCTTCTATTCTGTTCTTAGAGCTCGAGGGCAGCTCTCGTCCGTCGATGCAACGTAGCCATGTATGTATTCTATTTCTCTACACGTGTCTGTATGCAGTCATCATCAAATCAGGGGCTTCTCGACGGTGGTGGCTCGAAACCGAGTACATCTCAGGCGGCCTCTCTGATGGCGTTCTGACAGCGACTCCATTGCTGTTCTATGGTTTCTGCAGATTGCATCGGGACCTGAGAGAGCTCGAGGGAGACTTGATCGGCGAAGGTCCTGGCGGTCTCCTGCGATTGCAACTTTCCGACGTTAAATTTTGGTGTTCTTACTCGACTCCGTTGATTCCGAGAAACTCGCATCCGTACCTTGGCTGCAACAAGGTAATGATCCGAGTCTATGTTGTCTCCTCGAAAGGTTCGGACATCTAGGATGCTGGATGAGTGTCTGCTCTCGATCGCAATATGATCAATTTGTTTGGTTGTCGATTGATCGAAAGACCGCCAGGTCCCCTTATGGATGTTGGGGTGTGGGAATCGTGTACTTGCTACAACCAGGTTATGTCTCGCCATGAAGTCCTCTATCCTTAGTCCGTTTTTTGACGTGGTGTTGTAGGCTGTGCTTAACTACGATTCGTTCAAAGATAGCTTCCTTACCCAGCCTCGCATTGAAATCTCCTAGAAAGATTTTGGGAGAACGCAATGGCGCATACGTTCTGCCTAGGAGATCATAGAAGTCGTCTTTATGTCGGTCATCTTTCTCCTCTGTGGGGGTGTGGACACATAATAAGCTTATATTACCGATATTGGCCTTGATGCGGATAGTTATGAGGCGTTCGCTTACATATTGGAAGCTTAAGACTTTTTTCCTGAGTTTGCCTTGAATAACAAATCCGCATCCGAATATGCGTTGGTTATTTTCACTGAAGCAGTTTCCGTAGTAGATATCACAGTTTTTGTTCCGCTTTTTGCCTGGCCTATCCCATCGGACTTCTTGGTCTGCCTTATAGCAGTCCAAAGGGTTCACCAGTTGTCCAGCTGCACTTGGTCTGTTGACCTAACGTTCCAGGTGCAAATATGGAATTCGTTTTCTTTTTGACGTTTGCGGGGGTCGTCAACATGTAATCCGTCCGTGTCCGAAGCTTAACAAATGTTTGTTTTACGCGATAGCGATGTTACACCTAAGCGCAAGCAACCCTATCTTGGAGGGCCAGGTTGCTCTTTCCCCAGGAACAGGGGGTCGGGTCGTGCACACATTGATTCACTCGCTGTCGGGTGCCAGCATAGGTATCCAGGGGAGGCCACGCGGAGGCTGTTTGTCAACTTGAATTGAGCAGGGACAGAGGTCGAAGCTGGCGTTTGCCATGTTAAACGCGATCAACTTTTTTGCTCTGCTTGCTCGCTCCCTCCTCCCCTGATGTGATTGATGTGGCGGAGGAAATTGAAGAACGATATGTTCTAGGAGCTGGTGGGAAGCGTTTTTATCACACCAAATATGGAAGGAATCAAGGTTGTTTGGAGTGCTAGCGAGTCAGCCGAAGTTGATATTTTCCTACTGATCTTCATATCGTCTGCATAGATTGACAAGAAGGAGTCTTTCATGATGAAACCGACATCATTGACTGATAGGACACCATTAGAGGACCGGTATGACCGCCTTGCGGAACACCGGAAAATGCTATAGCGGGATCCGGAATGGGACCTTTTTTAAATTCCTTTGATAGCGATTCTCGACGTACGATTTAAGTCTTGCGAGAATTT
This sequence comes from Eumerus sabulonum, assembly GCA_951905685.1. Taxonomy (NCBI): domain Eukaryota; kingdom Metazoa; phylum Arthropoda; class Insecta; order Diptera; family Syrphidae; genus Eumerus; species Eumerus sabulonum. Next base: position 239,525,564 of record OX645060.1, read on the forward strand.
GGAGCGGGAAGCACTCCAGATAACATTGATGTTGCGAAGTAAAGTGTGAAAGAATCAAGAACGCATCAATAAATTGAATTGTGCAGTTCAAGGACTAGTTTTTGCAAATTAAAGCAAAACGACTTGAATTTACATCCTGCCACTGTCCTGCGTCCTATTGAATTAGCTATAAAGATAGATGTGCTTGTGAGTTAGAACTGAGCACAAGTACCGAGTACGAATGGAAGTTCAAAGTATTTTACTCAAATACCATTGTATACAAGTTATCCTCCACCATCACCAAAAGTCATGAATCAACAAAAGTCAGTGAGTATTAAAAGATAAATAAACTCCTCCATCTAAGACATCTGTCTCTATTATTTCAATTCATTACCTAACGCTGTGTACCACGTTGATTCAAAACCCCCAATCGAATCTGTACGAAGCCTTGACGTGTGGCACATTTGTTAAGAATCGAGCACGATGCGAGAAAATTGCCAGAGCGAAAGGCAATTCACATGTGTAGACACTCATCAGTCTGAAATGACGCGAAGCCGAATTCTTAACAAATGGGTTCCGGAGGGGTAGGGCAACAAAAGTTCAACGCTCCTTCGGTCTCCATTCAAGGTTTGCTGCTAATGAACTGTCATCAAAGTAATAGAACCTCCAATCAGACACTCTATGCTAGTGTACAATACCTGTCGAGTTAAAAGTGCCACAAAACTTGGCCGCTTGTCTAACCTATAAGTGGTTGCACACTTAAAACTTAAACATGTCTAATTTCAAGCTTACGTAACTTGACTCATTCCGGGGCAAAGGGTAAGCTATACTCCGTGGCTCCATTTAGAGTAATAAAATGAAGTGTCCTATTACCAGCGTAATTAAGGCTCTAATCGTAGAAAGCTACTACCTCTATGTTATTTCCACTCAACAACATTTGTGATTTTCCGCTACATAAGTTTTTATCCGCCTTCCTTACGGCCTCATTAACGCGTTGCGGTGGATCGTCCAAGGATGGCTTAATGTCAAAACAAATAGTACGTATGTAGGAGGAATACATGCCCACCACCCTACCAGCAAAGAGCAAAGACGCACCAACATCCTTGAAGAGAATTCAAATACCACATCGGAGCTCTTATGAATAACAGCCTTCAGGGGAATTCCATTTTATGTTGATTGAGTTAAAAGAAAAATAGTCAGGAGCAGGTGGTATGTGATATTTGAGATACTGGACCTTTCCGATGGCCATAATCGTCCTTAAGAAAGCGCAGAAATCTATTACCGTAAAGCATGTGGCTTATTGCCATAGAATCGGTAGTAAAATGCAAATTTATCTCATGGTCGCTGGATTAATGTCCACAGAGTGAACATGGCTTAAATAACCCGATAGCCTCCCATGGGTTTGTTTATTGTTTTACACTTAGATGCGACCTTTAACCATTCCCGATGGGGCTTCCAATCTTGATTAAACCTACTACTGATTCGTACATTACTATTGCCGCCATGCCTTGGAACCTATTACACGACATGCCTTGGAACCCTGTGTTCAGCTCAATCCAGTAATTCGGTTCAACTTTTTGTGACAGGGATTGAGTTTTAGTTTAATGGCTATCACAAATCGTTGTAATGCGTACGGATGTGCCGTCATCAAGGACGATGGGGGGTGGGAATCCCTCTTCCGGAAGCTAATATTTCAGTTTCTTTTAGGACGTGGACATAATGTCACACTAGAGAATTGGTTGTTGAAAAAGGTTATTTCTCGTCTTTCTATTTGTAGACGGAAAGTAGACAGTGAAAAAGGAGTGGGAAGTAGGAGTAGGAGTAGAAGTGAGAACGGGGCATGTAGGTCAATAGAAAATTGTTTGGGGACTGCGTCCTGATCGGTTTTTCAATTTGCTGCCGACTTTACAGTCATATTTGGTTTCATCGATCCGTATTTAAAGTTTCATGGTGACGTTTATTGAGTCGGCCTGGGGGCTACGGAATGTTGGAAAGCATTCGGGGTTGGGAATGGAGGAAATTAAATGTTAAGGATACTAGCGAGATAACAAACATTTCAATAAGTATAAAGAATGTGAGTCGGTGGTACGGAGATGGGTTCAGGAATGTATTCACGACAGAAATGGGCTGTCAGTTAATCCTCCCAAGACTGATGTCGTTCTCTTCACGGAGGAAAAATACCGGCATGACTTAGCTGGCGCTGAAAGGCATTTCCATCCCAATATCCAAGGAAGCTAAGTATCTGGGCCTAATCCTAGACAGTAAGCTTCTTTGGTCAAAGCATGTTGAGTTAGGAACTACTTAAGCATTGTCAGCCTTTTTGCAATGCAAAGTTGCCTGTGGTAAAACATAGGGTTTATCGAAGCAAAAGGTGCTCTGGATCTACACGGCAGTGATAAGACCGACCATCTCATATACATCGGTTGTCTGATAGAACAGGATAATACCGGACTCCAAAGACTAGTTTGTCTTAGCTGAACGGAGGCTTCCCCGGCAAGCTAGGTGCTGCTCTAGATGTTGTGATGAACTTTCCACCCCTTGAGATATGTACTTATAAGAGGATGTGCACTGAGAGCTAACAATCCGCAAACGTAAAAAACCTAAAAGTTATGAATGAGCAAGGTACCTCGGATACACGGACGGATACTCGACGACAACAACGCATAAAAAAGGAACACGATTTGCGATTATGCTTCTGGAATGTCAGAACCCTGTATACTCCCGGAGTTGCTCATAAACTGGAAGGAATCCTGGATCGGAAACGGTATGAGGAGGAAGAAAAATTGCTACAGCTATCACAAAAGATTGCACTTACTGGGATGCGGATTTGTCGTGGGAAAGCGGTTAAGGTCGAAGGTCATCGACTCTAAACCCATAAGTAATCGCCTGGCTGTGATCCGCATCAGAGGCAGATTTTACAATATCAGCCTTTTATGTGCACACGCCCCTACCGAAGAGGCTGAAGACCCTTTTAAAGAGGACTTCTATGACCTCCTGGGCAGCGCCTACAGAGCTTGTCCGGAGTACGATGTTAAAAACGTACTCAGGGACTTCAACGCCAAAATCGGTAAGGAGAACACCCTTGGCGGAGTGATCGGAAAGTACAGCCCTGCACGATACAACAACAGATAGAGGCTTCCGACTCACGGACTTGCCGACAGCTCGTAATGCGGTGATAAGTAGCACAAGATTCCCTCGTAAGCGAATCCACAGTGCAGCCTGGCGATCTCCGGACGGTCGCACCGCCAACCAAATCGACCATGTGCTCATTGACGCAAGGCACTCGTCAAACATCCTGGATGTGCGAACATTCAGAGGGGTAAATGTCGACTCTGACCACTTCCTCGTAGCAGCAAGATTCAGAGCTCGACTGTCCAATGTCAGAAAGCTGCCCCAGCCCACCCCCGACAAGATACCCGTGGTATGATGGCGAGTGTGAGCAGAAAAAGGCAGCAAACGACGAGGCGTATCAAAAAGCGCTGCAGAGGAAAACCAGGGCAGCGCAAGAAGAGTACCGAGCCAGAAAAAGGGAGGAGAAAAAACTACAGCGACAAACAAAAAAAAAAAGAAATATATTCTTCGCAGCCTCCAGCTCAAGAATATCGAGAAGCCTTTTACAAGAAAGCCAAAGACCTTGCAGGAGGCTTAAAAAAGGCCACCCTGGCGCTTCGAAACTGCAAGGATAATTTTGTCACTGACCCGCTGGGAATAGTGGATGTGTTCAACCAGCATTTCCAGCAGCTGCTTAACCAGCATGACCAAGAGAGAGTGGTAGGGACTGAAGAATTCCCACCTCCAGCCGCTGAAGTAGTTCTCTTACCCAGCATCGAAAAAGTTGACGCAGCTATTCCGAAGCTGAAGAACAACAAGGCCACAGGCTCAGATGGCTTGCCATAAGAACTCTTCAAGGCTGGCGGCGATGTTCTGGTAGGGAGCCTGCACCAAATCATCTGCAGAATTTGGGAAGATGAAAGCATCTTTTTGCCCCATCCACAAAAAAGGCGATCCTACCTCTTGGAAGAACTATAGAGGTATATCCCTGCTCAATGTCGCATACAAGATCCTGTCCAGCGTATTGTGTGAACGTCTAAAGCCACTTTGCACCGAACTAATCGGCAGCTACTAGTGCGGCTTTCGGCTCAGCAAATCGACTGTAGACGAAGTACATGCTGTCAAGCAAAAACCAATCCGTCGCTCACCACCTGGGACAAAATATAACAATTGACAGCTACAATTTCGAGGTAGTTAAGGAGTTTGTCTACCTCGGGCCAAACGTTAACTCCACAAACGACACCACAGTGGAGAATCGCCCTTGGCCACCACTGCTACTTCGGCTTGTCCAAACAACTTGGGTCAAAACTCCTCACTCGAAAGACCAAAGTAATGCCTTACAAAACACTCATACTACCAGTCTTGCTGTACGGAGCCGAAAGCTGGACGGTAGGCAAGACAGCGGGGTTGATTTTGGGTGCTTTCCAGAGAAAAATTCTGCGCCGGATATTTGGTCCTGTCTGTGAGGAAGGTGAATAGAGAAGAAGACACAACCGCGAACTCTACGAGCTGTACCAAGATGTGGATGTAGTCCGGAAGGCAAGGATCCATCGACTACACTAGCTCGGCCACATCGAGCGCATGGACATCAACGCTCCAGCTAAGAGGGTCTTCGACTCCGACCGTCCTGGTTCGAGAAGAAGAGGAAGACCGAACCTCCGGTATAAAGACCAAGTAATCGCGGATGTAAGACATCTCGGTCTTGATAACTGGGAGCAGCGTGCCCGGGACCGTCAAGGATGGAAGGCAGCTATAGCTCAGGCTCAGATTCTCCATGGATCGCTGGGCTGATAAGTAAGTAAGTGCACTGAAAGCCATGTCTTGTCGCAAGGGAAATAGTTTTTAGTACAGCTCGCATTGGAGTGACAGTGCGCTTGCGAGGGAAATATCCTACGTCCCGTGTCTCATGGATATGCTCTCTAACGCAATGACACCTGTCATACTATTGCGCCACATACTGGCCACATACTGAATTTGGAAAGGATTGCCTTTGCATTATCACAGATGCCTCCAAGGCTAGGCTGGGGTCCGCTGCTTGGGTTTTCCTTGAATGCGAAAACGTCCGACTGCACTTTTCGTTAGAAAAATATGCGTGTGCCTTTCAATCAGAACTATACGCTATCCTAATTGCTATGAACAGTGACAGCTAAGTTGCTCTCAAAGCTGTGTCCAACCCTATAACCAGCTCCGAGTTAGTATGAACTTTACTTTTCAACTTTGTATGTGTATGAGGCAAACATGGAACACGACGGATCACTACTGGTTACAAACGAAAGGTAGCAGACAAGCCAAGCTGTTCCTCCCAACTACATCCCTCAAAAGAATGAAACAACTTCTCATGCTTTCGAGGAGTCAGATTCGTTTATTCACAGGTTTCCTTACTGGACACTGCCCTGTTAATAAACATCTAAAAACAATGGGCATCATACAAGATGACACTTGCCGAATGTGTAATGAAGACGAAGAAACAGCAGAGCACATACTATGCCACTGTAACTGCCTGGTCTGTATACGTCATCGTCACCTAGGTCACTCAAAGCATACTAAGCTTTATCACGAACTCAGGTTTTCTGAGTGAACTATAAGTGGTTGACATCACAATAGGCTCACAGTTATCAGGCGACTCTGTCCCACCCCCTTATCCTATCTATCTATCTAGTGTATGAACTTAAAGCCCTTCTGAACAAAGTTGGTAGACTAAACTTACTAAGGCTTGTTCGGGTCCCATGTCATTCTGGGATCCCAGGAAATGAATGGGCTCAGAGGAAAGTTTCTCAGGACCTGAACCCACCATCGGTCCACCTGGTTACTCGGTCAATATCCACACCAACGATTGGGTTTTTGTATATATGAGGCAAACATGTTCGAAGAGCCGTGGTGCGGTGGTAAACATCACCGACTGTCCTACAGCCCTTAAGGAGAACTGACTGCAGAAGAGTTACGGGCGTCATTGCCAAGCACCTGTGCGTGTTTGGCATCAGTGAGACGCCTACCTGTGCTGCATGTTGCGAAGAGGACGACACAGCAGGACACTTTCTCTGTGACTGTTCCGCCTCTACTCGTGCACGATGGGACCGCACCCTTGGGGTCGACGTGGTGAGTGCCGAATCTTTTAGACCTTTATCGCTGAAGCTCCTTCTAATTTTTTTCCAGAAAACGAGGAAAATACAAATACTACGTCGAAGTGCTCTAACAGATAGCAGAAGTCTACAAAACAAAAAAAATGTATTCACGCTTCGTCCTCTTACATGGCGCAGATGAGGCTTTAGAAATGTGGTGACATGTGCTCCCAACATTCAACTCGCTACATAAATCAGAAAAAGTTTTAAAAATGTATTACGCGATTCTACGTCGAATTATAATTACTTTCTATGGAGGTGACGCGAGGGCTTAAAGTACGTTTCCAAATGAGGTCCTTTTGGAACGCACTCAAAAACTTTCCGCGCCAGGGTTTCGTTGTCTGCCTGCTCTCTGGCGCAGGGCGTCGTCATATTTACATATAAACGCTTGACAAGCTACCAATTGTGTAGGCTATATACGTAGTTCGCTGTCCTGTTCATTCCTCTGTAATGCGGCGAACTTTAAAAACTTTTATTTGAAAACGACAATCAAGACGGAAATGATGAAGGTGTGGTACATAGAATACCATTTGAACATTTGGAGAGAGTGATCCCTTGGTAGGATGGAAATCTTCGGTGAAATTGCTGAGGACCTTAATGGAGAAGCGAGCAAAGTTGGATGAGTTTGGCGCCAACACATGACATGACAAATGGTGTCAAAAGAGCTGTCTTATGATCAAGGTACAGGAGTTATACAGGCCAACCAACCTGTATTGTATTGTTCTTTGTTGGTGGAGCAAATCTTACTGTCGTAAGGGCATAGCACCTACAGTAGTTTGTTTTTTGCAAAACCAGAGATGGAGCTTCACCTCACGGCTCCGCTTAGACGGTGTTGTGGGAGGGATTTCTGTGTGCGGTTTTGCAACATTCGTGGGTTAAGAAAGAATTTCTTTGCCACTTATGCCCATGTCTCTCTCTCCATAAACCCGCTGTTTAGGCACTTTGTGAAACACAGATTGATGAAAAGTCTGATAATTCAGAGTTTAGTCTTCCTGGATATAGATTAGTGCCATTATTCGTTTCTCACTGCGGTTTCGCCATCTACGTTCGTAGTGATATTGCTTACCAGCTTATTCCGCAGTATAGCCAACATCCACTTCGGAATTTAAATTCTTATGGCTTAAGTTCACACTCTGTAAGGACTCCGTTCACTACTGATTTATTTATATAAGCTCCAATCCAGACAGGAATGCAACATTCGATGCATTCGACGCACTGTCTGATTCCATCCAAAGAATTGTTTTCCTGTTACCTCGCACTGAAACCGGGCAATTCAATGTGAACAATTCTCTGTTCGCCGAGTTAAATCAATTGACTCAACATGTGAATGAACCGTCGCGCATCCCCGATGTTGTACTTACTTACTTACTTACTTATCAGGCCATGGAGGATGCATGGAGGATCTGAACCTGAGCTATAGCTGCTTTCCATCCTTGACGGTCCCGGGCACGCTGCTTCCAGTTATCAAGACCAAGATGTCTTACATCCGCGATTACTTGGTCTTTATACCGGAGGTTCGGTCTCTCCGAACCAGGTCTTCTTCTCGAACTAGGAGGCTCGGAGTCGAAGACCCTCTTAGCTAGAGTGTTGATGTCCATGCGCTCGATGTGGCCGAGCCAGTGTAGTCGACGAATCTTTGAATTCCGGACTACATCCACATCTTTGTACAGCTCGTAGAGTTTGCGGTTGTGTCTTCTTCTCCAATCACCTTCCTCACAGACAGGACCAAATATCAGAATTTTTCTTTCGAAAAAACCCAAAATCAGCTCCGCCGTCCTGCTTATCGTCCAGCTTTCGGCTCCGTACAGCAAGACTGGCAGTATTAGCGATTTGTAAAGCATGTCTTTCGAGTGAGGAGTTTTGACCCCAGTTGTTTGGACAAGCCAAAGAAGCAGCGGTTGCCAAAGGCGATTCTATGCCGGATCTCCACTGTGGCGTCATTTGTGGAATTTACGTTTGCCCCGAGGTAGACAAACTCCTTAACTACCTCGAAATTGTAGCTGTAGCTGTAGCCGTGGTGAGCGACTGATTGGTTTTAGTTTGACAGCATGTACTTCGTTTTGTCCTCATTGACCTTACGACCAACCCGTTTCGCTGTTCTTCAATCTCCGTGAATGCTTCCACAATGCCACGGCGAGAACATGCCATGATGTCGATATCATCCGCGCATCCTAGCAGCTGGACGGACTTGTAGAAGATAGTGCCTTCTCCTTGCGCATCTCCTTGCCGAAAGCCGGTGCATGTTTCAAACGGTTCCGAAGTCCTAGAACCGAGTTGCACGGTGCATCTCGTATTTTTTAGCGTGGCGCGACACAACTGGAACAGTTTTCCCGGGATCCCGAATTCGGCCATCGAATCAAACAGTCCTTCACGATGAATGCTGTCGTATGTGTCTTTGAAATCGATGAAAAGATGGTTTGTATCGATTCGAAACTCGTTGGTCTTTTCCAGGATTTGCCGAAGTGTGAAAATTTGGTCTATCATCGATTTGCTGGGCCGGAAGCCGCACTGGTAGCTGCCGATTAGTGCGGTGCAAAATGGCTTTAGACGTTCACACAATACGCTGGACAGGATCTTGTAGGCGACATTGAGCAGGGATATACCTCTATAGTTCTTGCAAGAGGTAAGATCGCCTTTTTTATGGTTGGGGCAAATAGAGCTGGTATTCCAGTCGTCGAGCAAAGCGTTCGTCTTCCCAAATTCTGCAGATGATCTGGTGCATGCTCCCTACCAGAACATCGCCGCCAGCCTTGAAGAGCTCTTATGGCAAGCCATCTGAGCCTGCGGCCTTGTTATTCTTCGATGCTGGGTGGGAGGACTACTTCAGCGGCTGGAGTTGGGACTTCCTTGGTCTCTACCACCCTCCCATGCATGCTCGTTAAGCAGCTGCTGGAAATGCTGCTTAAATACATCCACTATTCCCTGCGGGCCGGTGGCAAGATTACCCTCGCAGTTTCGAAGAGCCTGGGTGCCCTTTTTGAAGCCTCCTGCAAGGCCTTTGGCTTTCTTGTAAAAGGCTAGTGTTTTATACTTATCTCCTTATCTCTAGACTCCTCGATATCCTTGAGCGAAGATTCTTTTCTTTTGTCGCAGTAGTTTTTTCTCCTACCTTTTCTGGTTCGGTACTCTTCTTGCGCTGCCCTGGTTTTCCTCTACAGCGCCTTTTTCGTACGCCTCGTCGGTTTCTGCCATTTTCTGCTCACATTCGCCATCATACCACGGGTTTATTGTCGGGGGTGGTAGTTACCCTAAGGTGGTTTCGGCTACTTCCTGAATGGAATGGCTGCGGCACTACAGCCACATATTAATGGCATTTGTGTTCGACGTATTCATATCGTAGGTCACCTCCGGTGTGCTCAGGCGTCCAATGTCGAACCTCCTCCTTGTGGGCTGGTGCAGCTTTCTGACATTAGACAATCGAGCTCTGAATCTTGCTGTTACGAGGAAGTGGTCAGAGTCGACATTTGCCCCTCTGAATGTTTGCACGTCCAGGATGTTTGAAGAGTGCCTTGCGTCAATGAGCACATGGTCGATTTGGTTGGCGGTGCGACCGTCCGTAGATCGCCAGGTTGCTCTGTGGATTCGCTTACGAGGGAATCTTGTGCTACCTATCACCGCTGTCGCAATGCGGAAGCCGTTATTTGCTGTTGTATCGTGGAGACTGTGCTTTCCGATCACTCTGCCACTCTCCTTTCCGATTTTGGCGTTGAAGTCCCCGAGCACGATTTTAACATCGTACTCCGGGTAAGCTCCGTGGGTGGTGTCCAGGAGGTCATAGAAGTCCTCCTTGATAGGGTCTTCAGCCTCGTCGGTAGGGTCGTGTGCACATACATATAAGACTGATGTTATAAAATCTGCCCTCTGATGCGGATCACAGCCAGCCGATCACTTATAGGTTTAAAGTCGATGACCCTCGACCTTAACCGCTTTCCCACGACAAATCCGCATACCAGTAAGTGCAATCTTTTGTGACAGCTGTGATAAATGTCGCAATTTTTCTTCCTCTCCCGATGTTGTAGTCATACCGCTAACACACTGGGCTTGTTTCTCACCGCCCAGCCTAACAAATACTACACGATCGATGTATGAAAGGGACGTACTGATTAATACCGATTCCGAACGGCGTGACTCGAGAAGCTTTTTCATGGCAAGGAGGTACGTCGCGAAATAGGCATTCGATGGCGCTAGTGTTATCGGGATGCGAACTAGCTCATCGTGCGTCAGAGTTCAACACGCTAACCACTACGCCACGACGCCCCTAACTTGGGCTATATTCTTCAGATCTGGAGAGAAGTCAACCCTGTCTTCATCCCCAATATTGGAAAACCAAGTGATCGACCTAAATCCTATAGCCCTATCCTAGCCTAACATCGTTCCTATTAAAAACAATGGAAAAACTGATGGAGCTCCATATTGGAGGTAGCCTAGAGAATAAGATGCCACTGCATCCTAATCAATATGCATATCGCAAAGAACGATCCACTGAAAATGCCCTACACCACCTAGTGGCGCGTGTTGAAAATAGCTTCGCACACAAGGAGAGCGCGATTTTCGCCTTCCTCGATATTGAGGGGGCCTTCGACAATACTGGCTATGACTCGTCACCACTGCACTATCCTGCAGAGTTGTAGACCATCCCACTAATCACTGAATTAGACAGATGCTTAATAGCCGTATTAAATTGCACACATCCGGAGAGGTCTCGGTGAAAGTATCGGCGGTTAAGGGGTGTCCACAAGGAGGAGTCCTTTCACCCCTTTCACTGTCTGGTTGATAATCACCGACGACCTATTCCTCAAGTTGACCAATTGTGGCTGCCAAGTCATCAAATATGCCGATGACCTAGTAGTTATTGTTACGCGCGGGTGCGAAATTTACTGCCTGTGAGCGCATGCCTCTTACGCTTCAATTCATCTCTGACTGCTGTGGCAGAGAGGGTTTATCGATTAACCCAAATAAGACGATCTCAGTCCCGTTTACAAAGAGGTTGCAGCCCTGTTCCGTCTTTCCAAATGGTCTAGGTATTGACCTTGATCGTAGACTTAAATGGATCTCCAACATTAAAAACAAACTTACAAAGGCAGCTAAGGCTTTGTGGGTCTATCGACGCAATTACGGTAGAAGCTGGAGATTAAAATCTAAGGTAATCCACTGGCTATATACCGCGATGGACAAAAGTTGAGCAAAAAACCCTAATCGTTAAGCTTCAACGCCTCCAGAGAATAGCGTGTCTTGGCATTAGGTACAGGTGCTATGCCAACCTGCCCTACGGCAGCTCAAGAAACACTGATTGGACTTACTCCACTGCATCTTTTTATCTAAAAGGTTGCTTACATAGTGCAATCAGAACTTTTCGGGAACTTGGGAACAGGCCTGCCATGTAGACCTATTTGTCACTTGTCCATTCTGCAGAATCGTCCTGAGCTGGATATGATTACCACGGTCTTGGACACATTACCACACACCTTCGGTTTTGACAAGAGATTTGAGATATTGATCCCAAGCCAGTGATCCCTTTTTCAACGTCAAAGGCGGTGCACTGATGGCTCCAATATGGGTTCTGGCGTTGGCGCCGACATCTTTGGATCAAATCGGAAGATTTCGAAGGCCCTGGGAATGAGTCCTAGTATCTTCCAAGCCAAATTATATGCCATCCTGACGTGTATCAATCTAAACTTAGATACTGACATAAGAGGAGTAGCCATCAATATATTCTCTGATAGCCAAGCAGCGCCCAAAACGCTGAGTTCGTACAGCACGAACTTTAAATCCGTTAAGGAGTGCCATAATGCCCTACAGGACCTTGGCAAAAGAAATAAGGTCAAACTCTGCTGGGTGCCATGGCACAAAGGTATTAAGAGCAATGAGATCGCCGATCAACTCGTTAGGAAAAGTTCCAACGAAAGGTACATAGATGCCGAACCTTTCTGTGGCATTGCCATATTTGAGTTGATCACGGGGAAATATAGCTTACACGACACCACTCGACTTCCTGGCATGGCGTAATCTCCTTCTGGCTAACACCTGATTCCCGGATCTCAACATTCTCAAAGAAACCTGACGATCACGTGATCAAGCTACTACCAATCAGATTGGTCACGTTGCGATCGACGCCAGTCCACAAGAAAGGAGAGTCATTTAACTGCGCCAACTCAAGGGGGAGGTAAGTCACCTTAACATCGCATACAAGATATTCTCTGCCGCGCTGTGTGAACGTCTGAAACCCTTTGTGGATAATCTGATGGGCTCGTATCTGTTTGGTTTCAAGCCAGGTAAATCCACACTGCGGCAGATCTTGGAGCAGACCCAAAAATATCAAATCAACACCCATCACCTTTTCGTAGATTTCAAGGCCGCGTATGACAGCGTGCATAGAGATAAGCCATGTCTAGTTTTAACATCCCTGCCAAACCCGTCAGATTATGCAGTATGGCAATGGAGAACTCTTACCGCTCCATTAAGGTCGGTAGGGAATTAACCGAGACTTTGATGTTGAAAAAGGGTTTAGACAAGGTGATGCACTGTCATGTATTTTCTTCAACAACGTGTTTAAAAAGATCATACGAGACTCACTGGCCAAGACAAGAGGTACGATCTATTTCAAGTCTGCACAATTGCTTACGTACTCAGATGACATTGACGTAATTGGACGAACGTCAATGATACGCTCGAAAGCATTGAAGCAGAAGCGGCTGAAATGGGTCTTTTGGTTAACGAGGGTAAAACGAAATTGTACACATATGTATGCTGTCAACCAAAAAAGATGCGCACACCGACGTCTCGGACAAAACGTCACAATTGTATGTACATATGTTGGCGTTACAGTCCATGAAGGACCTAAGCCGAGCTTCTCTCAATCACTCATGTTGTGTGTGATTTCATTTCCCCATAGGTGAAAGGGACCTACAATTTATTGCCGGTTCCGAACGGCGAATTTCGAGAAGCTTTTCATGACAAAAGAAAAGGGAGCGAGCAAACAGAGCAAAGAAGTTGATCGCGTTTAACTTGCCAAACGTCAGCTTCGATCTCTGTCCCTGCTCAATCCAAGTTGACACACGGCCTCCGCGTGGCGTCCCCTGGATAGCTATACTGGCACCCGCCATGTAGTGAATCAATGTGTGTAGCGACCTGAACCCTTGTTCCTGGGGAAAGAGGAACCTGGCCCTCCAGGTTGGGGGTTGCGCTTAGGGTTAACATCCCTATCGCGTAAAACAAAATCTTGTCCAGAAACAACTAATAGCGTCGGATACGGAAACGTCAAAAAGGAAACGAACTTCGGATCTGCACCTGGAACGTTAGGTCCCTCAACAGATCAGGTGCAGCCGAACAACTGGTCAACTCTTTGGAGTGCTAAACTAAACTGAAAAACTGTGATATATACTACGGAAACTGCATCAGAGAAAATAAACAACGCTTATTCGGATGCGGATTTGTTGTTCGAGGCAGACTCTCGAAAAAAGTCTTAAGCTTCCAGCATGTAAGCGAACGCTTACTATCCGCATCAAGGCCAATTTCGGCAACATAAGCTTATTATGTGTCCACGCCCCCACAGAGGAGAAAGATGACCGACATAAAGACGACTTCTATGATCTCCTAGGCAGAACGTATGCGCAATGTCCCAGCTATGACACCAAAATCTTCCTAGGAGATTTCAATGCGAAGCCGGGTAAGGAAGCTATCTTTGAACGAATCATAGGAAAGCACAGCCTACAACACCACGTCAGAAAACGGACTAAGGATAGTGGACTTTATGGCGGGAAATAACCTGGTTGTAGCAAGTACACGATTCCCACACCTCAACATCCATAAGGGGACCTGGTGGTCTGTCGATCAATCGACAGCCAACCAAAATTATCATATCGCGATCGACGGCAGACACTCCTCCAGCATCCTAGATGTCCGAACCTTTCGAGGAGCCAACATCGACTCGCATCATTACCTTGTTGCAGCCAAGGCACGGATGCGAATTTCTCAGAATCAACGGAGTCGAGTAAGAACACCAAAATTTAACGTCGGAAAGCTGCAATCGCAGGAAACCGCTAGGACCTTCGACGATCAAGCTCTCTCCCTCAAGCTCTCTCAAGTCCCGATGCAGTCTGCAGAAACCATAGAACAGCAATGGAGTCGTTGTCAGAACGCCACTAGAGAGGCCGCCTCAGATGTACTCGGTTTCGAGAAACCCCTGGTTTGATGACGAATGCAGACAGGCCCATGTAGAGAAACAGAATGCATACATGGCCACATTGCATCGACGGACGAGAGCTGCCCGCGAGCTCTATGAACAGAAAAGGGGGGAGGAGCATGTGCTTCTGAGAAGAAAAAAGAAGAAGCACGAGAAACGCGAGATCGAGGAGATGGAGAGATGTTACTGCAGGAACGAAGTTCCAAAATTTTACCAAAAAGTAAAACGAACATGCCAAGGCTATAAAGCCAGAGCAGAAGCCTGCAGGGATGGACAACTAGTAGTGGGGTCACAGTTGATGCTGAGATTGTCGAAGGACCACTTCTGCAGGCTGTATAACGGCGATGATAGTCAAAATGCCGCCGTCAGGCAGAGTGAACCATTCACAATGGACGAAGACGAAGGAGAATCCCGTCCACCTGACCTAGACGATGTTAAGATAGCGATATCGAAATTTAAGTCTTATAAAGCTGCTGGAGCAGACGGTCTCCCGGCGGAACTGTTTAAAGCAGCTGGCGATGAGCTGGTCAGGAACATGCACCAACTCATCTACAAGATATGGTCGGAAGAACGCATGCCCGATGAATGGAATCTCAGTACCGTTTGCCCGGTCCATAAGAAAGGAGACCCCTATGACTGCGCCAATTACAGAGGGATAAGCCTCCTGAACATCGCGTACAAAATCCTCTCTGCCGTACTGTGTAAGTGCCTGAAACCTTTCGTGGACATTCTGATGGGTTCCTACCAGTGTGGTTTCAGGTCAGGAAAATCCACGATAGACCAAATATTTACAGTACGGCAGATCTTGGAGAAGACCCATGAATTCCAGGTCGACACTCACCATCTTTTCGTCGACTTTAAAGCCGCGTATGACAGTGTTTATAGAGACGAGCATTATAGAGCTATGTCATATTTTAACATTGCTGCCAAAGTCGTCAAACTATGCAGGATGACTATGGAGAACTCTCGCTGCTCCATTAAGGTCGGAGGTCAACTAACCAACCCCTTTGATGTTAAAAAAGGTTTTTGACAGGGTGGCGACACAGGAACGACACCTTCGGCAGCTATATTTTTGAAGTAGTCAAGGACTTCGTCTACCTTGGCTCGATAGTGACAAGCAGTAACGACACCAGCGCTAAGATAAAACGCAGAATAACTCTTGCCAACCGCTGCTTCTCCGGGCTCAAGAGACAATTAACTAGTAGAGCCCTCTCGGGAATAACTAAGGTATCCCTTAGGCGCTGAGGCTTTGACGTTATCAAAAGCGGATGAAGAGGCTCTTGGTCGTTTCGAGAGGAAAATTCTTCGTTCAATCTATGGTGCCGTTTGTATAAACGGAGAGTGGATTAGAAGATAAAATGAGGAACTATATGGGCTGTACAGCGTACGACGTCTACAGATCCAACGTCAAAAATGACTAAGGCGAATGAATAACACAGCTCCGGCCTGAAGAGTCTTCAAGTCCAACCCCGTGGGACGACGCAGCAGATAACGACCGAATATAAGGTGGCGCACACAGGTGGAAGGGAAACTTAACCAACTGGGAGTGCGCTGGAAACAGCTGGCAAAAGACCGTGCCATCTGGAGAAGTTCGTTGATTGAGGCCCAGGTTTACACCGGGCTGTAGCGCCACCTAAGTAAGTAAGTTTCCTTCTCAGTGAAATAATGACTTCTGAGGGGATTATCTCAGCTACTACGAGAGACATTCTCAACTTGATTAAGGCAGTGGTCGCAGCGCCTCAAGTTATTTGTTTGGGATTCAGATTCAATACATATTTGCAACCTTGAAGAGTGTCTAAAGTAAGTACTACGGGTATTCGACACCAGCTCGAAGAAAGGTGACAGCTCAGTTCATCATTCACGCGTGATCGATTGTATTCCTTGGTTCACCTGCTACAATACGCTAAAGTCAATTTCCTTCCGAATAAAACTAAATCCCGAGCTGTCCAACTTTTCGCTCCAAATTTTCCGGGTTTTTTTGTAAAACTTTCACGAACCTCGAACCGGAAAATTATTCATTCCTAACCCATCATTAGTTCCAATGCTCAACAGTATAAGTAAGTAGAAAGGGCCTTCCGTTTAAACATGTCAACTGGAAAATTGATTACCCAAAAACCAACTTTGACAACCTTAATGTCGATTGGGAAATGCGTCCATTTATTCACTACCTGTCCCACTTAACCTCTCTGCTCTTTCAGCTCAGAGCAGGCTATTTTCGGGACGAAATCAATAGTCGATACAATACATTCGTGGCTGGTTCCTTTGCACCTCGGAGATTGCTGTAATGATGGAGAAGTTTCTAGTTTGATGGATATTGAGATGTGGCCTCCCCACATTCCATCTTCGTCTTCCAATATGATAATTGGAAGACGAATGTAAGACAAGAAATTACAATTTATTTCCGATGGATGTCCTTCTTCTCTCGTATGCGTCATGGTTACTAGGTGCGGAGAAAGTGGCCAATAGACTTTGTTTTCTCGAAGTTGTCATACTCACTGAAGGCATTATTGAATGAAGTACTCCCCATGGGATCGATCAAGGGCCCCTAGATTGGAAGTTGTCTTAACACAGCAGTGGCTGTCTGTATCCTCATGGTGTCAATTCGAAGTGTCAATTTTTGCATCGACTTGATGGATGCTTGGGGTATCTCAACTACTATTACTGTCTAGTCTGATTCATTCTATCGAGGAGGCGATAGAAAAATGATGCTGTAATAGGTCTCATTAAGTAATTTTATATCTGGTCTAAGCAGGGTTCAGTTTCAGCATGAAAAGTCCTTTTCAATTTGAATAAAACCTTCGATTCATGTTGAATTAAGGTCCTGAAAAAATCGATAGAGCGTGGTTAATTGGCCTCATTCGAGAAAAGTTTCCTTCATTTAACTACGATAATAGAGTTTGTTTAAGCTCTCCAGTTTTGTTTTCAATTTCAATTAAGAGCTGTCAATATTGAATTCGCTGTTGTGCCACATTGTGGTAGACCCAACTCCAATGCAATGTACTTTAAATGGAATTGAAGTAAAGCTGTTCCGTTCCCACCGCTTTCACTGTTCAAGTTAATTGATTTCAGATATGCGTATCTAAAGGCAATAGTCTGAAGGGAAATGGGCAGTGGATTAGTGACAAGTAAGTGAAGCATTCATATTTTGACACCATCGATCTCTGCTCTGAGGACCTCTGCGAACATCTCAATAACGATATATGGGGTAGGCTCCAGATACCAGGCCTACCAACCTGGGAAATCAACCATGGAAACTGTTCAGGAGCTAATAGCTCGGATCAATAAACCCCTCGGTGACAAAGAAATTGCGACAGGTTGTTTTCTTGACATTGAGGGTGGAATAACGCCCAAATACAACGCTGCATCCTAAGCACCGGGGTAGCTAACACCACATGCAACCAGATCCAACATATGCTTAGCAACCGGACAATAAACACTTCACTTACTTATTTAGGTGACGCTACAGTTCGGGGTGAATCTGGGCCTCAACCAAATAGCCGTTCCAGCTGTCACGATCTTTTACTACCTGTTTCCAGCGTCGCACGCTCAGTTGGTTAAGATCCCCTTCCACCAGCGTGCGCCACCTTAGATTTTTTTTTTTTTTTTTTAATTTGCGCGCACTCAAGGTCTAATAACCTTATTATGTCGGCGACACAGTGCGGGCAGAAGGTAGAGAGGAAGAGGAATAGAGGAGATGCCGATGGACATTGATCTTAAATGCTTGAATGTTGCATTGAGGGGGGAAAACCGAATTCGGCAGGTGGTTCCAGATTCGTGTGGTTCGGTTAATGAAAGATTCTCTATATTTGACAGTATTCGGACCGAAAGCGGGCTTCAGGGTATATTTGTGAGCATTCCTAGAGAGACGTGTATTGCGGGAGAAATGTTGAAGGGGCGGAATGCAACTGGCTATTTCATCACAGCATTTTTGGTGGTAGTAACGATAAAACAGGGAGAGGCAGGTAACATTCCTGCGGTGTTCCAGCGAGTCTACTGTTCTGGTAATGCTGGAGTCACCTATCAGTTTTATGGCTCGTTTTTGTATTCTGTCTAGTAGGTGCAATGAGGTCTTGGAAGCACCGGACCAGACATGGGCGTTAAACTCTAATTTGGGGCGAATGAACGCCTTATAGATTGTAGCCAGATCTAAGGGTGAGAAATATTTCTTGCATCTGTATAAGAAGCCTAGGCCTTTCGCAGCACTCTCGGCGACACTGAATATGTGGTCGCTCCAATTAAGATTGTGAGCAACACTCATACCCTGGATAGAAAGCTTTTCAGTTTCTGAGATGCAGGTGCCATTCATGGATAATGGCTGCGGATTATTTATACGCTTTAACGACAAGAGACAGCATTGTGTTTTGGAAGCATTAAATTCCACTCTATTGTTTTTACCCCATTGGATGATGCTGTCGATAGCGGAATTTAATGAGCTTAACATACGCTGTCGCTCATTAACTACAACCGAAGTGCAGGGTCGTAAACTGGTGGACGAATATGAGAAGCTGAGGGTACTGTCGTCAGCGAAGGAGTGAATTGGATTAGAAGTAACAGACAAGAGATCATTTATAAAAATAAGAAAGAGTGTCGGAGACAAAACGGAGCCCTGAGGAACACCGGCATTTACAAAGTGAGTATCGGACTTGAATCCGTCCAAAACAACTTGAATTGAACGATTCGAAAGGTAGCTTCTAATCCATTGAAAGAGAGACTCATCGATCCCAAAAGCACGCATTTTCGACAAAAGGGCTTCTTGCCAAACCCTGTCAAATGCTTTCGAAATATCCAGTGCAACAATTTTGCTTTCACCTGCTTGGTGAAGCGAGTGATTCCACTTTTCAGCGAGATATGCCATCATATCACCAGTGGATCTGTTGCTGCGGAAACCGTATTGACAGTCATTGAGGAGTTTCCGTGATTCAAGATATTTCATAAGCTGACGGTTAATCAGCATTTCCATGACCTTGGAAAGAAGGGACGTTAGTGCAATGGGTCGGTAGTTGGAGGGAGAAGATGATTCGCCTTTTTTCATTTCATTTTTTGGGTATAGGCTGGACAAATGCTGTTTTCCACCTACTCGGATAGAGCCAGCGTAGAAGAACACCTCTTCAGAACTATTGGGGCAATACCATCTGGACCAGGGGATTTGTGTATGTCGAGGTCTTTAAGAATCCTTGCGACTGTACGAGTGCGGAAGTGGATTAGTCCCATGGTGGAATTGACGCACTCTAGTACAGGCGGAGACAAAGTACAGGCTGGCAGCTGAAAACTGGTTGCGAAATGGGCAGCAAGTAGGTTAGCTTTGTCTAAGGGGGTGACAGCTGGAATGTCATTGTGGATGAGCGTCGGTATAGACGACTTAGTTGAGTTTTTTACGTTTTTTACAAACGACCAGAAACTTTTGCTACCCTTGGGACATTGAAGGATTTTACGCCTTAATTTTTGGTCGGATTGGAATTTAATCCGTCGAATGTGGGTGTTGCAGTCATTTCTGGCTCGTATGTACTTTTTTCGGTTTTCCTCAGAACTGTTTGCCTTGTAGGCCCGAAAACTTAGCTCCCTGAGCCTAATAGCCCCTTTGCAGCTCGAGTCAAACCACGTATTATCCTTAGGCCTGGTGCCTTTAATCTTGCTGGGAATAATATTTGCCATGCCGATTCGGATAATGTTTACGATAATATGAGTTGCGGCGTCCACGTTCTTGTCGAGGAAGCACAACGACCAGTTAAAGATCCGAAAGAAGTTGTTAAGGCCGCACCAGTTGGCTTTCTCGTATAGCCATAGTGTTCTCCTAGGAGCTTTTTCTTTAACTGGATCGTGGGAGTTCGAGAATTTCGCTGATATCATGCAGTGGTCAGACAAGCCTAGGGGTTCCAATACATCGATCGTGTATTTGTCAGGCTGATAGGTAAGAAACAAGTCCAGTGTGTTGGCGGTATGACCAGCAACATCGGGGATACGTGACGGCTCATTCACAAGTTGAGTTAAGTGATTTAACTCAGCAAAAATTTCAACATACCGAAGATGCGGCCGCCCTCTGCAACGTCCTCCCTCGGGGTTGGAGTCGAAGACTTTTCGGGCCGGAGCTGTGCTGTGAATTCGCTCTATATGGCCCAGCTATCTTAGACGTTGGATCCATAGACGTCGTACTAGGCTGATGTCGCTGTACAGCCCGTACAGCTTGTGTTGGTCTTCTTCACCACTCTCCGTCAACACAAACGGCACCGAAGATTGTACGCAGAATTTTACCCTCGAAACGACTCCAAGCCTCTGTACCGTAGAGGAGGACCGGGATGATTAAGGTTTTATAGAGGGTCACCTTAGTTTTCCAAGAGAGGGCTCTACCTCTTAATTGCCTCTTGAGCCCGAAGAAACAGCGCTTGGAAAGAATTATTCTGCGTCTAATCTCAGCGCTGGTGTCGTTGGCGCTTGATACCAGTGAGTCAAGGTAGACGAAATCCATGACTACATCAAAGTTATAGCTGCCAATAATGACGTTCTGGCTTTCTTTGACGAGAGCATATGTTAAGTTTTGCCCTCGTTACCTTCAGACCCACTTTAGCCGCTTCTGCTTCAATGCTCACAAAAGCTTCATTGACGTCTTGCTGCATTCTCTAAATCACGTCAATGTCATCAGCGTGTGCGAGCAATTATGCAGACTTGAAGTAGATCGTGCCTCTTGTATTGGCCAGTGAATCACGCACGATCTTTTCTAGGATGATGTTGAAAAAATCGTATGACAGTGCGTCGCTCTGACTGAATCCTTTTTCTGACGTCGAAGGTCTCGGTTAACTCCCTACTGAAATTAATGGAGCTGCGAGAATTCTCCATTGTCATCCTGCACAACCTGACGAATTTTAACATGGCAAATGTCATATGTACCGATGTCTGCCTGAAATTCAAGGATCTTCACCAAGATCCGCCGCAGCGTGAATATTTGGTCTAGGTAATGATAAAATCAATGTGAAAGCTGTTGTTGTCAATGAACTGACTACTTTGCTCAGCAACAATGGCTTCTATGTCCAAGGCTATGCCGACGACGTAGCGATCCTAATCACAGGCAAATTTGAACCTGTTGCAAATTGGTGCAAAGAGGTTGGACTAAATATCAACCCCAAACAAGCACTATAGTCGTCTTCACCAAAAGAAGGAACATAAACTCACCAAACCCACTCTCTTTAGTGAAGCGATAGAGTTCTCAAAGGAAGTCAAATACCTAGAAGGAAAGCTCACTTGGAACTCTCACACCAGAAAAACCATTGAGAAAGCCAGGATCTTTCTATGGATCCCCAAAAGTCTCACTGGCTAAAATTGGGGCACTTATACCAAAATATTCCGCTGTCTATATACAGCCATCACCAGACCAATTTTCATATACGCTGCGCCCGTCTGAAGGCACAAAACAAAACAAACATCAGTACTGCATAGTCAAGTACTGCATTACAGGGGCTAAGAGAACAACCCCCACAGCAGCACTAGAAGTCATCACGGACCTAACACCCCTTCACCACCAACTGAAGAAAGATGCCATGGTCTTGGCCCACAAACTCATCACTGGGGATGACTCTAATTGTAGGCGTTGGGGTTGGAGTGTACGGAGCTAATATGGGAGCACATATCTATCACAGCACTGAGAGGTACTCGTATAACTCCATATTTCAGGCAGAGATACTTATTTGCAATAGAACTCTGCCTCAGAGAAAATATCCCTCTGACAGTAAGGCTGCACTTCTGACCCTTAAGAGCTACTCAGTCACCTCCAAATTGGTATGGGACTGCTTACAACTATTACACCAGCTAGTCAACACAAATAGAGTTCACCTCATTTGGATACCTGGGTACAGCGGCCATATAGGTAACGAACAAGCAGACCAACTTGCAAGGAAAGGCTCACGGTTTATGATGCCACGACCTTTCTGCGGCATACTTATCAGCCCTACCATATGCTGCATAAAAAGATGGTTGAGGAACACGGCCAACCACAAGTGGTGACAAGCGGAAGGTAGCAGACAAGCCAAGTCGTCCCTACCAACCTCTTGCCTCATAAGAGCGAAAAAACTCCTCATCCTTTCTAGGAATCACATTCGTACAGTCACAGGCTTCCTTACTGGGCATTACACAAGATGACACTTGCAGAATGTGTAATGAAGACAAAGAAACAGCAGAACACATACTGTGCTGCCTTGTAGTACACTTCATAGTCACTTAGAAGCATACCAAGTTTCATTATGACCTCAGGATTATTGATTTGAGCCTATCACAATAGGCCCATTAGTGACCGCAGTGATCAGGCGACCTTGTCACACCCCCCTATCTATTCTAATTATAATGGGGTAAGGCTTACAAAATTACAGACATTAGGCTAAAAGGCCTCCGGTTGCAGTCACGAACGTGGCGGAATGGACGCTTGTAAGAAGGTAAGTCAACAAATGTAAGAAAGGCTCCAGGACCGGATGGGATTCCAAATCTTCTTCTTCTTAACGGGCGCTACAGTTCGGGGTGAACCTGGGCCTCAGCCAACATGCCCCTCCAACTAGCACGATCTTTTGCTAGCCTTTTCCATTGCCGCACACCCAGTTGGCTGAGGTTCTCTTCCACCTGTGTGCGCCATCTTAAGTGCGGGCGTCCTCTGCTCCTTCCTCCCTCGAGGTTGGATTCAAAGATTCTCCGGGCTGGAGCTGTGGTGTCGATTCGCTTTACATGGCTCAGCCATCTTAGGCGTTGAATCCGTAGATGCCTGACTAGACTCATGTCGTTGTACAGCCCGTAAAGTTCGTTCGCGCAAAATCTTTCCCTCGAACCGACCAAGGGCCTTCTCATCCGCTTTTGATAATGTCCAGGCTTCTGCGCCGTACCACAGGACCGGGATGATAAGGGTATTATATAAAGTTAGCTTTGTCGTTCGGGAGAGGGCTCTATTACTCCATTGCCTTGAAACAGCGATTGGCAAGAGTGATTCTGCTCTTGATTTTGGAACTGATGTCGTTGATGCATGCTCCTAACCAGGTCATCCCCAGCTGCCTTGAGAGCTCAGCAGACAGTCCGTCCGACTTGAGCTTCGACATGGCATACCTAACTTCGTCGAGGTCAGAGGGATGAAATTCTCTGCGGTCTTCGTCGATTAGAAATGGATCATTCTGCCTGACAGCGGCATATTGACTAACATCGCCGTTATACAGCCTGCAGAAATGGTTTTTCCATATTCTCAGCTTCGACTGCGATTCTACTACTAGGTGTCCGTTCTTATCCCTGCAGGCTTCCGTTCTGGCTTTCTAACCTTGGCATGTTCGCTTTATCTGTTGATAAAACTTTCGAACGTCACGCCTGGAGTAACACCTCTCGAAATCCGCAATCGCGCGCTTCTCGTGCTCTTTCTTCTAAGAGCTTTTGCTCCTCTCTTCCTTTTAACTCGTAGAGCTCACGAGCTGCTCGTGTTCTTTTATGCAGCGAGGCCTTATATGTGAATCCTCCTGCACACGTCATCGAACCAGGTGTTTCTTCGTGGTGGAGCCTTGAAACCGACTAATTCCTAACAGGGGCAAAGACTCCTTTAACCCGGCACATCTCCGCTCGATAAGTCTCCTTCCAAACATCTGCAAGGTATTCGAGGTGACCCACAGAGCCCTTTCCAAATAAGTTTATGCCTAGGATATAATTCCGGATAACCAATTCGGTTTCAAGGCAGGGCATGGTGTTGTTCATGCTGCGTCGAAACTCATGCCGGATATTAAATGGAACAGACGCCAGAACCAATCCACGGATACCTGTCTGGTTGACCTAGAAAGAGTCTTCGAGGAACTGAGGATATCCAACAGACTAGCAACTGTGGCCCGATTTTATAAAGCACTATCCCAAGAGCACACACATGGACTTCGGGCTGTTTCGTAAAACGGACGGTACCTTTAGTGTCAATCGCAGAAAAACCCTGGAGATCTTGCTTTTAGGTACACTTCCCTTCTTCGACTCGCCAGCTTATGCCTTTTGACGATCAGACGAGAGTCTTAAATAACATCGACAGTAGATTGAACGGGCTCTCCGGTAGACTTTTCAGATCCGATAGACTTAAATGGACAATTGGTTCATTTAAACCCTGATGCTCCAGGCAAGGACGGTGTCTTTCCTGCTATTCTACAGGCATCGACATTATTCAATCAACACTGATAGTTCTTTTTAGGTCCTGTTTCAACTTGGGCTACATCCTTCAAATCTCTGGAAGAAGTCAACTTTGTCTTCATCATCAAGAATGGAAAGCCAAGTGAACAACCTAAATCCTTTCGCACTATTAGCCTAACATGGTTCCTATTAAAAACAATGGATAAGCTGATTGAGCTCCACGTTAGAGCTATCCTAGAGAATCAGATACCACTGAAGGAAGGAGAAGGTTGCAGCCTTGTTCCGTCTTTCTAAATGGTACAACCATAGGATTTTCAGAAGAAGTTAAGTATCTAGGTATTGACCTGATCGCAGACTTAATCGGAACTCCAACAATAAAAACAAACTTACAAAGGCAACTAAGGCCTTGTGGACCTGTCGACGCCCCTACTGTAAAACCAGGGGATTGAAACCTAAGGTGATCGATCCACTGGCTATATACCGCGAAAGTAAGACCTGTCATTACCTATGCGTTCATGGTATACTGGACAAAATTTGAGCAAAAAATGGTAATCTTTGAGTTTCAAACTAGCGTGTCTCGCCATTACAGACCCTATGCCAACCTGCCCTACGGCAGCTCAAGAAGCACTGGTGGGGCTTACTCCTTTGCATCTTTTCATTAAAAAGGTTGCATTACTTTATTACTTACTTAGGTGGCGCTACAGTCCGTGGTGAACCTGAGCCTCAACCAACAAGCGTCTCCATTTGGCACCGTCTTTGGCCAGCTGTTTCCAGCGCCGCACGCTCAGTTGGTTAAGGACTCCTTTCACCTGCGTGCACCACATTAGATGTGACCGTATCATATCCGCCCATGGTGATGTTCTGGCCAATAAGTTGGTGTTGATCGTCTTTTTTTGATGAAAGCAGATATTTGGTTTTACCCTCATTAACCTTGAGACCCATCTTAGCCGCTTCTACCTCAATGCTTACAAAGGCCTAACTGATGTCTCGTTGTGCCCGTCCAATCACGTCAATGTCGTTGGCGTACGCAAGCAATTGCGTAGACTTGAAATAAATCGTGCCTCTTGTGTTGGCCAGTGACTCTTTTCAAGCACGTTGTTGAAAAAGTTGCATGACAGCGCGTCACCTTGCCTTTTTCCTTTGTTAACATCAAAGGTCTCGGTTTGCTCATTACGGACCAGCAAGCAGCGAGAATTCTTGCATTACGTAGTGCAATTAGAATTCTTCACTGGGGATCAGGCCTACCATGTAGACCAATGGGTTCCACGTCCATCCTGCAACATCTTCCTGAGCTGGATATGATTACCACGGTCTCGGACGCATTACCACACACCTTCACTTCTAACAAGAGATTTGAGATATTGATCCCAAACCGCACAGCTTGGCAAACTAGTAATCCCTTGCTGCACGTCAAAGGCCCTAGGTGGTACACTGATGGCTCCAAGATGGTTTCTAGCATCTTTGAATCCCAGAATCTTCCAAGCTGAATTATATGCCATCCTGACATGCGTCAATCTAAACTTAGAGACTGGCTTAAGAGGAGTAACCATCAATATACTCTCTGATAGCCAAGCAGCGCTCAAAGCGCTGCGTTCGTACAGCACGAACTCTAAACCCGTTAGGGATTGGCATGATACCCTACAGGACCTTGCCAATAGAAATAATGTCAAATCCTGGTGGGTGCCAGGGCTAAGGTATTAAAGACAATGAAATCGTCGATCAACTCGCTAAGAAAAGTTCAAGTGTAAGGTACCTACATAGGTGCCGAACCTTTCTGCAGCATTCCCAAGCCTAAAATTAACTTCTTCTTAGACAAGTGGGAAAAATCGCTACATCTGTCCTTGTGGAACAGTATTCAAGGACTTCGCAAATTGAAAAAATGTAGACACTGTCGTCTGAGATGTCATCTCAATAAAATTAACCTCTCGTCTGAATCCGGGTGTCGACTCTGTCTTAAAGACGAAGAAACTGCAGGGCACATACTATGTGAGTGTGCGGCTCTTTGTCATCTTAGGAAGCGTGGAACTACTACTCCTAGGAGGTTCATCTCAGTTCCTACGAGAGACATTCTCAACTTCATTAAAGAAATCATTAGACTCCTCGTCTAATCGCCTTGATTCAAAAAGGTCTATAAAGTTGGCATGCCTCATGCTATTTATTAGCACATTCATACACAAATCACAGCTCGACATTTCCGGTGTGAACCATGGCCTCAACCAAAAAACTTCTCCAGCTGGCACTTCCAGTTGGATAAGGTCCCCTTCCACCTGTGTGCACCACCCTAGATTCGGTCGTCCTCTGCTGCGCCGTCCCTCGGGGTTGGACTCGAAGACTCTTCGTGCCGGAGCTGTTTTTTCCATTCGATCTACATGGCCCAGCCATCTTAGACGTTGGATCCGCAGACGTCGTACCAGGCCGATTTTCCTGTACATAAACGGGACCATAGAATGAACGCAGAATTTTCCTCTCGAAACGACTAAGGGCCTCTTCATCCGCTTTCGTTAAAGTCCAGGCCTCGAGAGAGGGTTCTACCTCTCAATTGCCTCATGAGCCCAAGGAAGCAGCGGTTGGCAAGAGTAAATCTGCGTTTGATCTCAGCGCTGGTCACTAGTGGCCAAGGTGGACGACCACCTTGACCACTTCGAATCTGGCCGAGACGTCGGTGCTGTGCATCTTTCTTGGTTGACAGCATATATTTCGTTTTACCCTCGTTAACCAAATGACCAATTTTAGCCGCTTCTGCTTCAATGCTTTCGAACGCTTCATTGAAAGCCCGCTGTGTTCGTTCAATTACATCAACATCATCCACGTACGTAAGCAGTCTTGAAATAGATCGCACCTCTTGTGTTGGCCAGTGAGTCTTGTATGATCTTTTCAAGCACGATGTTGGAGAAATTACATGACAGTGCGTCATCTTGTCAAAATCCTTTTCTAACATCAAACTTACTTATTTACTTTGATGGCGCTACAGTTCGGGGGGAACCAGGCCCTCAACCAACAAGCCTCTCCAGCCGGCACGATCTTTGGTTGAGGTTGAGGTCCCTTTCCACCTGTGCGCGCCACCTTAAATGCGGTCGTCCTCTCCTGCGTCATCCCTCGGGGTTGGAGTCGAAAACTCTTCGGGCCGGAGCGTTGATGTCCATTCGCTCTACATGGCCCAGCCATCTTAGACGTTGGATCCGAAGACATCTAACTAGGCCAATGTCGCTGTACAGCCCGTAGAGTTCCTGGTTGAATCTCCTCCTCCACTCTCCGTTTACATAAACGGGACCAAAGATTGCACGCAGAATTTTCCTCTCGTAACGCCCAAGAGCCTCTTCATCCGCTTTTGATAACGTCCAAGCCTCAGCGCGTCAGAGGAGGACCGGGATGATTAAGGTTTTGTAGAGGGAAACCTTAGTTTTTCGAGAGAGGGCTCTACTACTCAATTGCCTCTTGAGCCCGAAGAAGCAGCGATTGGCAAAAGTTATTCTGCGTTTTATCTCAGCGCTAGTATCGTTGCTGCTTGTCACTATCGAGCCAAGGTAGACGAAGTCCTTGACTACTACAAAAATATAGCTGCCGAAGGTGACGTTCTGTTCAAGACGTCGGGGTTGCGCGTCTTTCTTGGATGACAGCATATATTTGGTCTTGTCCCCATTTACCCTAAGGCCCACTTTAGTCGCTTCTGCTTCAAGGCTTGCGAACGCCTCATTGATGTCTCGCTTTGTTCGTCCAATAACGTGAATGTCATTTGCGTAGGCAAGCAATTGTGTGGACTTGAAGTAGATCGTACCTCTTGTATTGGCCGCAGAGTCCCACACGATCATTTCAAGAATAACGTTGAAGAAATCACATGACAGCGCGTCACCCTGTCTAAAACCTTTTTTAATATCAAAGGGGTCGGTTAGTTCACCGCCGACCTTAATGGAGCAGCGAGAGTTCTCCATAGTCATCCTGCACAGTCTGACGAGTTTGGCAGGAATGTTAAAACATGACATGGCTCTGTATAGCTCGTCTCTATAAACACTGTCAAACGCGGCTTTAAAGTCGACGAAAAGATGGTGCGTGTCAACCTGGAATTCATGGGTCTTCTCCAAGATCTGCCGTAATGTAAATAGTACAAGAGAGGAGCTTGTACGCGATGTTCAGGAGGCTTATCCCTCTGTAATTGGCGCAGTCATATGGGTCTCCTTTCTTATGGACCGGGCAGACGATACTGAGATTCCATTCATCGGGCATGCGTTCTTCCGACCATATCTTGCAGATGAGTTGGTGCATGTTCCTGACCAGCTCATCGCCAGCTGCTTTAAACAGTTCCGCGCGGAGTCCGTCCGCTCCAGCAGGTTTATAAGAATTAGGTTTCGATATCGCTATCTTAACATCGTCTAGGTCGGGTGGACGGGATTCTCCTTCGTCTCCGTCCATTGTGAATGGTTCGGTCTGCCTGACGGCAGCATTTTGACTATCATCGCCGTTATACAGTCTGCAGAAGTGGTCCTTCCACAATCTTAGCATCGACTGTAACTCCACTACTAGCTGTCCGTGCTCATCCCTGCAGGCTTCTGCTCTGGCTTTATAGCCTTGGCCTGTTCGTTTTACTTTTACGTAAAACTTGCGAGCATTATTCCTGTGATAGCATCTCTCCATCTCCTCGATCTCACGCTTCTCGTTCTGGTTTTTTTTTTTTTTTCTTCCTCAAAGGCATGTGTTTCTCTCTTCGTTTTTGTTCACGAGTGGCTCTCATCCGTCTACGTAGGCGTTTTGCTTTCCATCATGGGTTTGCCAGCACTGTTCATCAAACCAGGGGTTTCTAGCTGACGGTGACTTGAAACCGAACAGCGGCAGCGTCTCTGATGGCACGTTGGCAATGCTCCCACTGTTGTTCTGTGGGTTGCTCCGGTGTCATTGGAGTTTGCGAGAGGTTGAGGGAAACTCGATCGGCAAAGGTCCTAGCGGTCTCCTGCGATCGTCAAACGTTTGCTCTTCACCTCGACTCCGTGGCATCCTTGATATCTTCGTTCGTACCTTGGCTACAACAAGGTAGTGATCAGAGTCGATGTTGGCTAATGGGAAGGTTCGTACATCTAGGATGCGATCTAGGTGATCGCCAGGTTCCTTCGTGAATATTGACATGCGGGGATTGTGTGCCAGCCAGAAGGAGATTGCGCCCCGCCAGGAAGTCAAGTAGCCGATGTCCGTTTTCAGACGTGGTGTCGTGCAGGTCGTTATCGACTCAAATATGTTCTCTTTGCCCAGTTTTCCATTAAAATCTCCTACAACTATTTTTGTGTCGTAGCTGGGGCGTCGTGACGCAGTAGTTACTGTGCTGGACTCTGGCTCACGATGAGTGAGTTCGGATAAAAGTCAAATAAATCACACACAACACGGGTGACTGAGAGTAGCTTCACGGGCTGTAACGCCACCAATGCACGCAGCTGGCACGGTTGGCTAATGTTTCCAAACTTAGCTTTGATGCGGATTACTATGGGCGTTCGATTACATCCCAAAGGTTTAAGACTTTTTCATAGAATGACGAATCCGCATGCGAATAAGCGCTGTTTGTTCTCCTTATAGCAGTTCCCGTAGTAGATGTCGCAGTTTTTCATCCGTCTTTTGCCTGGTTCATCCCATCGCACTTCTTGGAGTGCGGTTATGTCTGCTTTGTAACAGCTGAGGATTCGCTCCAGTTGATCGCCTGCACCCGGTCTGTTATGGGACCTCACATTCCAGGTGCAGACTCTCAAGTCCTTTAGTCGTTTGCAGGGGTCGTCAGCTTTCAATCCGTTCATATCCGAGGCTTGTGGTTGTTTCGGAACAAGTGGGTTTTTACCTGATAGGGATGTTACCCCTAAGCACAACCCCCGATCTGGAGGGTCAGGTTCCTTTTTCCCCAGGAACAAGGGGTTGGGTCGCTGCACACATTGGTTCACTACCTGACGGGTGCCAGGGCAGCTATCCGGGGGAGTTCACGCGGAGGCTTTGTGTCAACTTGGATTGAGCAGGGAGAGAGATCGAAGCTGGCGTTTGCCATGTTAGACGCGCTCAACTTCTTTGCTCTGTTTGCTCGCTCCCTCCTGACTGCTTGCTGGCTGACGCAGTAACAGCCTGAAACCAATAGACCAAACTATCATATACTCAAAATTACCGACAATAGTCTCAATACTGGTTTCAGGGCCAGTCAATAGTATTCTTCATAATTAAGTAAACCCATCCTGCCAAGGGCAAGCAGGTGTAACGCATATATCACGATTACAATGCGATAAAATATGATTCATATGTATCTAGGGATGAGTAGAACCATCGCAAGAAACTTAAGTAAAGGCGATTAAGTCCAAGTGTAAATAGAGCAGTCAATAGAACTGATACCGTGTTCATTAGCATGGAATCCTTTGCACACGAGTGACTTCAGTTCGGAGTGTTCATGTGTGCGGATCGATTTTATATTTGGCAACAGAAAAGGGCGCCAATGGTGTTTTTATTTTTATCTACAACCTTTTACTCTACGGATACGAATTTCCTAAATTTGGTGTAGACATCCTGGCCTTGCCGAGCAATCGATACTTGGAATCCTTCTTTTATTGTGTTGTGTTTTGGAATGCAGGTTTTCACACGAAGGCATATACGTATGTAGGATATGTGTGAAGATGCCATTGTGTCCGAGGGAAAAGTTGATGTCAAAGTTTTCCATTCAACGGCATCCAACCGAGGAGAACTCTCGAATAGACATCTAATGAACTAAACAACTTTTAACGTCTACCCAAGACCATACGCCTCGCAACCATACACATATGGGTTAACGTGCGTTTTTCAATTAAGCTTCCTGAATAGGAACAATACTCCATATGTAGCTAGCAGTAGGCTGTGCGCCATGAATGGATGTGATTACAAATTACCAACTCAATTGCAGAAGCCTAATTTCCTGTATCCTTGTTTGACTCTATGGATTCTTCCGCCTTATTTTGTGTGCGTACATGAGTTATAAAATATTCAAGATATGTTCTCCGTCTCGTTATCAGATATGGAAGAGAAGACGGGGCCATGGGGGGTACTTGAACCTTTATATAGCTCTACAGTCTACACCCATCCATCGGGGACATGTGCTCAAGTGTGTACGTTAATGGTGCAGTGTTTTCTCCCATCATTGCCTTGACGACAGACCTGTCGTGTCTTCCAAATTGAATTTCCCGTCATAGAAACTCGGCGTGGAACGCGAGCTCTTCTTGCTCGTCATTCGAGATTGCAGTTGGTTTTGATTGCAACATCTAACGATCGACTTTCTTCTTTGCACTCTCACTTCAGCACTTTATAGATTGGATGCAGTCATGTTTTGATAGCGAATAAAAGATAGATGTGATGTGAGAGTTTGATTTATTTACTTCCTGTTTTCAACGGAAATCTTATTTGGGACGTTGACGAACACTGGATCGGTGTTCCAATTAATAGAAATCAACTCAATGGGATGTAAGAGCTCATCAAATTCATTTGATTATGGGCTAGGGTACTACTTGTGAAAGAGCTTTATCGACGTTTTAAAGGTAAAAGTTTACATCAAAATCGCACGCTACCATCACATGAAGCACTTAAAACTGTAAGCAATGAAGCAGAACTATCAATCCTGAGTGGCTTCAAGTACAGCATAGATTTCATAACGACACAGGTGTATTGCAATGTGCACGATGTCACGGTGTAGTACTTGTACATTATGATTTGCATTTCGTACCAATGGGAATTCAAGGATACACGTAATGTTTAAGTGTGTCCTTGCGGAGTAGCTTTATGATTATAATAGATGTGCTCGGGGAAACGTGTGGTTTCGTTCAGTGTGGTATGGTCGCTTAAATTAGGCAACATTTCGTTAATCGTTAAAACCTAACCGTGGCGCCTAGCTGTTAAGAGCATGTACATAGCTTTGCATAAGCTTAGGTTCAAGGTACTTTTGAAATATGTATTACAGACATGCATTGTAACGTTATTTCTTTAAAAAAGGACTAGAGCAGCACACATCTAAAGGAAGGTTCTTTATTGTATATTTCCTGATAATTCTAGTCTTCTAACCGAATGTCGTTGTCGTCTTCGTTGTTTTCCTCGGATTCTCTCATTTGTTCCGGGACCACACCAAGGTTTTAGATGTTAGGTCGACTGAACGCTGGCATATTTTACTCGGGGCATATTCGGCAGATCAGGGGGGAGGGAGCGAGCACACAGAGCAAAGAATTTGATCGCGTTTACATGGCAAACGCCAGGTTCGATATTTGTCCCTGCTCAATCAGATAGTGAATTAATGTGTGCAGCGACCCAACACCTTGTTCCTGGGGAAAGAAGAACATGGCCCTCCAGGTTGGGGGTTGTACTTAGGGGTAACATCCCTATCACGTAAAAACCCACTTGTTCGGAAGCAACCACAAGCCTCGGATACAGACGGATACAAAGCTACGCTTAACAGACCGAGTGCAGGCGATCAACTGGAACAAACCCTTAACTGCTATAAAGCAGATACATATGTATAACCGCGCTTCAAAAAGTGCGATGGAATGGACCAGCAAAAGACGGATGAAAAACTTTGACATCTACTACGGGAACTGCTACAAGGGAAACAAACCGCGCCTATTCGGGTGCGGATTCGTTATTCGAGGAAGACTCCGACTTACGCTTCCGGGATGTAAGGGAACGCCTCATAACAATTCGCATCAAAGCTAAGTTTGGAAACATTAGCTTAATATGCACTCACGCCCCAACGGAAGAAAAGGACGATCGACTCAAGGAAGAATTCTACGATCTCCTAGATAGAACCAATGCCCAATGAGCCAGCTACGACACAAAAATGGTTCTAGGAGATCTTAATGCAAAACGGGGCAAAGAATTTTCGTGGGGGCGAACACCCCCATTTATTGGGCTTAATTCAAGCCAACTTAATCTAACTTATTCTAACTTAATCTAACTTAGAAGCTAATGATGGTGGGGGAGGGGGGCATGATTAGAAGAGGACATAATTGAGTCGATCATAGGAAAGTATAGCCTCCATAGCCCCACTTACGACAACGGACTTAGGCTAATCGATTTCCTAACGGGGCATAACCTCCTTGTAGCAAACACAGGATTCCCCCATCTGAACATCCACAAGGGTCTTTTGACCAATCAACCACCAATCAGATTGATCACATTCTGATCGACGCAGGACACTCCTCCAGTATTGTCGACGTACGTACCCAAGGTACAAATAAGAATATCAAGAATGCTTAGGAATCGAGTAGGACAACGTAAGTTTGACGTCGGAAAGCTACAATCGCAATCGCGGTGGCCGTGGTGCAGTGGTTAACCTCATCAACCGCCGAGCGGAAGGTCTATAGTTCAAAATCGTCTTATAGCCAAGAAAAGTAATTCCTATACGGACAAAAAGTATGTAACATAGGGCCGAATGGAAAGTGACCAAACGTACTGCTGCAGGCATAACACTCACAGTATATGGTCAACTGAAAAATTTATCCTCTGCGCATGCAATACTAAAGTGCTCGAACGAATTACTACGGACTATAAACAACGCGGAATTTGGTCGGTTCTCGTCCTATCTAGGACAACCACCCCTGAGAGTAGTGAACGAACATCAACAACCCAAACCACTGCACTCCGTTCAGGTTGTGTGTGTATCACATCATCAGAGAATATAAAAAAGTCTTGAACCTTCGCGAGTCTCTAAAAAAAAGAGGGAACACGCAAAGCGTGAGATGGAGGAGATGGAAAGATCTCCTCCATCTGCTTCCGCAGAAATAACGCCCGGAAGTTTTACAATAAGGTAAAACGAACATGCCATAGCTACAGAGCCAGAGCGGTGGCCTACAGAGATGAAAATTAAGAACTGATAGTGGAATCACATTCGATGGATTTAGCAAAAGACCACTTCTGCAGACTGCATCACGGCGATTGCAGACAAGATACCGCTGTCAAGCAGAACAATCCGTTCGTAATGGACGACGATGTAAGAGAATTCCGTCCACCCGACCTAGACGAAGTCAAAATAGCAATATTGAGACTTAAGTCTAATAAAGCCGCGGGCGCAGACGGCCTGTCTGCTGAACTTCTTAAGGCGGCTGGAGATGAGCTGGTAAGGTGCAAGCACCATCTCATTTGCAATGTATGGTCGGAGGAAAGTATGCCCGACGAATGCACTCTCACCGTCGTTTACCCGGTCCATAAGAAAGAAGACCCCTATAACTGCGCCAACTGTAGGGGAATAAGTCTCCTTAACATCGTTTGTGGATAACCTGATCGGCTCGTATCAGTGTCGTTTCAGGCCAAGTAAATCCATAATAGACCAAATATTTACGCTACGGCAGATCTTGGAGAAGACCAGGAATACCGAATCGACACTCACCGCCTCTTCGTCGGTTTCAAGGCTGCATAAAGACGAGCTATACAAAGCCATGTCTAGACAATGGCGAATTCTCGCTGCTACATTAAGGTCGGTTAAGAGCAAACCGATACCTTTTATGTTAAAAAAGGATTTAGGCAAGTTGACGCGCTGTCATGCAACTTTTTCAACATCGCGCTTGAAAAGATCGTGCAAGAGTCACTGGCCAACACAAGAGGTACGATTTATTTCAAGTCTAAGCAATTGCTTGCGTGCGCCGACGTATTGGCGTGATTGGACGGACACAGCGAGATGTCAATGAGGACTTTGTAAGCATTGAGGTAGAAGCGGCTAAGATGGGTCTCAAGGTTAATGAGGGTAAAACCAAATATCTGCTTTCATCAAAAAGAGACGGTCAACACCGACGTATTGTCCAGAACGTCACCAAGGGCGGATATAACTTCGAAGTGGTCAAGAAATTTGTCTACCTTGGCTCACTGATGACCGGCGACAACAACACCAGCGCTGAGATAAAACGCTGAATCACTCTTGCCAGCCGCTGTTCCTTTGGGCTCAAGAGGCAGTTGAGAAGTAGAGCCCTCTCTCGGAAAACCAAGGT
Source organism: Eumerus sabulonum (assembly GCA_951905685.1). Classification (NCBI taxonomy): domain Eukaryota; kingdom Metazoa; phylum Arthropoda; class Insecta; order Diptera; family Syrphidae; genus Eumerus; species Eumerus sabulonum. The sequence goes on from OX645060.1 coordinate 239,560,954, forward strand.
GACACAATATAAGACCTTGATCATCCCAGTCCTCCTTTACGGCGCGGACATTCGGGAGATCCGCTACACCATATCTGTCGAAGTCCAGATACTAATGCCATATGTCATGTCCTCTTTGAACTGGAGTCGAAATTTGCGCGACTCACCTGTTGCACCTGGAACGTTGTCGATCATCACAAGATCGCCTTCGTAGTATCGTGTGGGCCGTCGATGCTTTGCGTCAAAACGTTTTTTCCAATGACGTTTCCGCCTATTTATGTTCTCTGCTGCCCCTTCTGCCGATTTATTGCATCCAATGAAGCCTGTTGTGGTTAATCAGCCAGAGCTTGGATAAGTCGACTTTAGCTTTGAGAGACTAGATGGTGTTCTTACGGCTGGCCTGATGTGTAGTATTCCACACATTGCTAAAAAGCTCGAATCGGCTGGCCGTATTCTTCTTCTTCTTCGTGCCACTACAGACGGGTGTGATCTTGTGTCTTAACTAATAAGTGACTTCAGCCAGCAGGATCTCCTGCCAGCCGTTACGAGTCGCCCACACCAGGTTCTTCTCCACTTGTGTGCGCCATTTGAGTCGAGGGCGTCCTCTGTTGTGTTTACCCAATGGCTCGCCGTACAGCCCGTACAGTTCGTGGTTGAATCTTCTCCTTCAGATTCCATCAGTACAAACAAGACCAAAGATTGCACCCAGAACTTTTCTCTCGAAAAGACTAATAGCTTTCTGGACTGGGATACTCAGGGTATTATATAAAGCCAGCTTGATTTTTGGAGAGATGGCTCTGTTACTAAATTGTCTTGTGAGCCCAAAAAAACAGCGATTGGGAAGAGTGACTCTGAGTTTAATCTCGGTATGATGTAGTTCGTATTTGTTACTGCGGATCCGAGGTAATCAAAGTCCTTGAGTGCCTTGCTGCCCAAACTGATGCTCTGTCCGAGACATCGGTGCTGTGCGTCGTTTTTGATGTTCTGTCCTCATTTATCGCCAAGACCAATTTGGCCGCCTCCACTTCAATGCCAGCGAACGCCGCATCGACGGCCCGCTGCGATCCGCTAATCACGTCAATATCATCGGCGTTAGCTAGCAGTTTAACGGACTTTTGGAAGATCGTGTCCTTAATCCTGACTTGCGAGTTTCGCACGATCTTCACAAATATGATATAAAAAAGTCAAACGACAGCGCGTCGCCTTACCTAAGATCGGTAAGTTCGTTACCGACCCTGATGGAGAAGCGAGATTTTTCCATTGTCATCCTACACAATCTGACGAGTTTGGTAGGGATGCCAAAGTTTGTATCCACTGAATAACTGTTTTACCTTTGGTAACTTCCTGACTTCATTCCTGCTGTAACACCGCGCGCTTCTCATGCTCCTTCTTTTTCTTTTTGAGAAGCCTGTCCTCTTGAACACGAGCTCACGAACAGCTCTCGTCTTTTGATGCGGCATTACCTTATGGCGTCTTGCTTAGCTGCATGGGCCTCCCACTGGCCAACCCACTGTTTTTTCCTGGGCGGTGGTGTCGTAAAATCCAGCACATCAGTGGCAGCTTCTTTAATAGCTTCTTGACAAGCTTCCATTCTTCTTCGACTGTTGTTGCAGGCTGCGTCGAACTTTCAGAGAATTTTTGGAGAGACTTGGTCGGCAAGATTCCTAGTGGTATATCCTGTCGATGTTGGCTCGATTCATTGGTCGGGGACCGCCAGGTCCCTTTATGGATGTCAAGGTGTGGGAACTCACTACAGAGAGGTTCCGCCCCGAGAAGAAATCCACCAGCCTGAGTCCATTTGCTGATGTATTGTCCTGTAGGCTGTGTTTTTCAATAACTCTGGCAAAGACTTCTTCCCTACCTAGCTTTGCATTGAAGTCTCCTAGAATGATCTTGGTATCGTAGCTGGGGTATTGATCGTATGTGCTTTCTGGGAGATCATAGAAGTCATCCTTGCTCTTGTCATCCTTGTCCTCTGTCGGGGCGTAGGCGCAAATCAGGCGAATTTTGCTAAAATTGCCTCGCTTTTATGGCTTTAGACGTGTCTTAGTCTCCCTCGAGCAACAAATCCACATCAAAATGAGATGTGCCTTCCCCCCTTTATAGCAGTTGCTGTAATAGAGGTCGCAATTGTTTATCCTTTTTTTGCCCGGTCCATCGCACTTCCAAGATTGCAACAATGTACGCCTTGTAGCGGTCAAGGGCCTGCGCGAGTTAGCGACCTCACATTCCACGTGCAGAGGCGAAATTCATTGTCCTTTTTTCGTTTGCTGGTTCGCAAACAGTAAATCCGTCCTTTTCCGAAGCTTGTGGTTGTCTCTGAACTATTATTTTTTTATGTGGTGAGGGAGTTATCCCCATGGACAACCCCCAATTGGGAGGGCAGGCCGCTTTTTTTACCCTCGAGCGGAGGGTTCGGGTGGATCCGGTGTCGGTAACCTCGCTGCGGTTGTGAGCGCAGTCGTTAGCTCTACTATGTAGGGCTCGTTCGCCGCTCTCTCTTTTCCAGCATGCGCGAACTTGGAGATCTCCAAATGTGTTCGAGCAGCTCCAAAAGGGGTGATGTCCAGGTGGCTCCTACTTACCGGAGCTGTGAACGCTGCCGTTGACCGATTGAATGATTTGCTCGTTCGCCGCCGCCCTGAAGAATATTTAACCCCTGGAACTGACTTACCCTTACACTTCTCCCTCTCTCGATAGCAGCCCCCACCGATTTCCCAAGGGGGTCGGCACCATCTTCGGTCGAAGGTACCAGGCTCCCAAGTTCCATCACGTGGAGGTGAGTGTAGGAGTTCGTTGACAGAGGCTAGGTGCAACCGGTTGTGTTCCCATGAGTCGCTTGTCGACGCTTAGAAACTCTATGATTACGCCCTACGATTAGTATCGTTCCAAATGACTACAAGCTGGTGCAGTTTGCCGCTGAACTTCTTTCTTCACTTCCTCAAAAGTTAGGGCTTCTGTGGCGTAACACTGTATCACTCAAGCACTATTTATACGCAAAACAGCTATAACTGGCTTTCCCCAGCGACATCTAAAGCAGTAATTGCGGTCAAACAGGGGCTTCACTTCAACTTTCAAAACATTTAAACTTTCTCCCAACTCCTAACGGCTTCTCCGCCAAGAAGGCAGTTCCGTAAATTGGCCAAAACAAGCAATTTCCCTTGAATTTTGTCCGTAAGGGTGGTGGGAACCCCCGAATTCATTCGTAAATATCAAAGTAGCCAACTGTATCTGGGCACGCGATCCACTTCATTCCAAGGACACTCCAGGCAACCACTTTAGGTAAATTTTCGCAGCTGCCCCGTGGTGAAAATAGATACAAAAATTACGGAAATGATATGGTTTATATCGAAATGCTTAACAATTAAGGTGGAACGTGCTATGGTACCAATCAGGATTGACTTTAAGAACGCCTTGGCTAGGGCTGGCGTCGCGACAGATGTCATGTCGGGATTACTCGCATTTGTGCGACAACAATTTCTGCTGGCGGTTTTGTCATTTTGTCATATTATCCGATTGACAATGACTACTGCGAATAGGTGGTCATAGGAATTGCTCCTGTCTGGGTGTTCCATTGAATGTCAAGGGCGTTCGTTTCTCAAGTGGACGGCCTTGATTTATGATCAAGTTAAGCGAAGTAAGGGGGTCAGCGTAGCTGATTTGTAGATGGGTAGGTTTGGTCTTGTTTTCTTGGTTTTTGTGGAGATAGATGTGTTGGACATGCCTAATGGCGTTTCAGTTTACCGCGTCTTAAGGTTTTGGTCGCAGTTAGTTAGACTACAGGCTTTCGGCGGAAGGTCCCTTACAAATTTACTTTGTTAATTGGTTAGCTAGCGTTGCACAAACGTTGGGATGTGAACCGGGACCTATTCCTCATATAGAACGGTTATGAAGGCTGCGTGCTTATAACAACATTTTCTGGAACGTGCAACCGGTTTGACTCGTGGCTAGCTTCATATGACGGTAATGACAATAAAAATTTTGACTTTTTTCGTTTTATTTACAAGCTTCCGCTTGACCTTGCTTTTGGTGAGTTAGAGTGCTACGTTGCGTGTTTCGTTGTGGCAATTTTCGCTGTTCTGGTGTGACATTTCCTGTAAACGATAACGACTTATCAGATCGCATTATCGCTGGACAATAGATACGGCAATTCCAGCAATGACACGTGAACTTGACTCTCCTAGGACAGTCTCTTGAAATCATGCAAACTACAAAGTCTGGAGGAAGTTCTTTAATACATAGTGACACAGATGCCGCTGCCGGTTTTGACAGTTATGTGATTTCTCTACAATCCGGGTGGAACCTGGGCCTCAACTATCAGGCTTCTCCAGCCAGCACGATATTTGCCTAGTCGTTTCCAGTGCCGCACTCCTAATTGATTAAGGTCCCCTTTCCACCTGTGTGCGCCACCATAGACGCAGTCGTACTCTGCTGAGTAGTCCCACCGGGTTGAATTCGAAGACTCTTCGTGCCGGAGTTGCGTTGTCCATACACTCTACATGGCTCATCCATCTTAAACACTGGATCCGAAGGCGTCTTCTTTTTTTTTTTTTTTGTTGAAGGCTTCTGATGTCTGTTGGACCACTCCAACGCAAACACTGGTCCATTGTACTCCAGGCAGGCACCTTACATTATGGTATTTTCTCCGTTTTCCAGAGAAAAGTGAGGAGGAGCTTCAGTGATGTAGAGCTAAGAGATTCGGCACACACCACGTCGGCTCCAAGGGTGAGCCACCGTGCGCCAGCAAAGGCGGGACAATCACAGAGGAAATGCTCTGCAGTATCATCCTCCTCGCAACATGCAGCACAGGTAGGCGTCTCCCTGTTATCTAGTACGCAGAGATTCTTAGCAGAAGTATAATGGCCCGTTATGACTCCCACAAGCCTTCTACAGTCGATTCTCTTTAAAGACAGGCCATTAGGACCGCGTATATCTCTGATTGGAAGACAGATGCATATATTCCTAACGAGAAGTGTAGTCGGATGTTCTCGCGCTCAAAGAAGACCCCAGCACCGGACCCCCGTCCAGACCATCCGTGAAAATGCGAAGACTATCCTTTCCAGGTTCAGTATCCAGCCATAGCCAATCCTGACGCCACGGAAACTCGACTGAGAAATTACGGCCCAGGAGGATAACCGGCGTTAGTGCGTCAGAAGGCATGTCCATGAGACAGGGGTCGCATGACAATTCTCGCGCAAGCACACTGTTATTCCAATGCGAGTTGTATTAGAGGCACATTCTCTGATATATTTATCAGGAGGCGGAAGGTTTATCATAATATCTAGAGCAGCGCCCGGCGTGCTGGGGAAGCCCCCGTGCAGCTGAGACAAACCGTTTTTGGAATTTAGTGAAAGAGGCGTGTTTGCGTGTTAATCTGTTCCACCAGACAACCGATGTATATGAGATTATAGGTCTTATCATTGCCGTGTAGATCCACAGGACCTTTGCCGGCGATAAACCCTATGTTTAGCCAAAAGCTCCTTTGCATTGCCAGAAAGCTGACAGCGCTTTGGTGGTTTTTGACTCAAGATGTTTTGACCAGAGAAGCTCGGGATTGAAATGCTTTTTAGTACCAGCTGAGTCATATCAGTATTTTTCCTCCTTCTCGTAAAGAGAACGACATCGGTCTTAAGAGGATTGACCGACAGCCCATTTCTGGAACACCAATCTTCGATCACATTTAGCGCCGCCTGTGCTTTGAGACGGACAATCGCTAAGCATGAGCCGGCAGAAGGAATGGCGACCTCATCCACATAGGCCTGGCCATAGATTCGAGAGGCATTGAGAGCATCAAGGCTACGCCGAGTTATTTCCATCGTCTCAGTTGCAGTTTCCCTTGAAGGAGTGTCCAGCGAGCCGATCGCAATCTGTTTCCCGGTAAAGGTACCATCAGGCGTTTATTCCACGCCCACGGTTCTTGAATGGATACAACGTGATGATTCGTACTACGGCATGCAATTCTACTACTTAAAAGAGCAATAGCAGCCTTGCAATGCTGCAGATTTATCTGTATAAAAACTATCTTGACCTTTTCAGAGAAGATGGCCTCTTCTCTTGACTCCTTACGGTCATTTGGATCTCCTTCTCGAAGGCCTTCTGGGCTAGGCTTTGATCCTTCTGGGTCGTCACATCTGCCATTGGACTCCGAATTTCCACCGCTTCACCGGAGAGGGAGGTATCACATACTCTCTCCCTAGCGAGGTTATACTTGGCGGCGATCTTCCGTTTGGGGGAGCTTTTACCCTTTTCGGTTAGAGCTTCTGCTCCCTTCGGACGCCGCTCTGGGACAGCCTATCCAGTTCGAGGACTGCTAGGACCCGTAACGACTTCGCCTTCTGCGTTCAGAGTCTGCCTGTCAGCCCCGCCACCTTTTTGGGCGGCAGCGCCGGCCACAGCAGAAACCTGAGAGCTTCCGGCCCCGTCATTACGGGAACTGATTTGAATTTCCTTCGCGGAAAAAGGGGTTTTGTTGCGTGATGTGCCCGCCTCCAAGGAGCAGTTTTTGGTTATCTTCGCCTTCTGGCATATGCATTGATCCTTCTGGGTCGCCGCTTCTGCCATTGGACTCCGATTTCCCACCGCCCCACCGGAGAGGGAGGCATCACATACTCTTTCCCTAGCGACCCTATCCTTGGCGGCGGTCTTTCATTTGCGAAAGCTTTCACCTTTTTCGGTTAGAGCTCCTGCTCCCTTCGAACGCCGCTCTTGGACAGCCTTGCCAGTTTGAGAACTGCTGGGACCCGTAGCGACTTCGCCTTCTGCGTTCAGAGTCCGTATGTCAACACTGCCACCTTTTTCGGCGGCAGCGCCGGCTATGGCCGAAACCTGAAAGCTTCTGCACATTGATTTCGCGAGCAGCTCTCGTCCGTCGTTGCAGCATGGCTTCATTTGCCTCTTGTTTTGCTGCATGGGCTTGTTCGCATTGTTCATCGAACCAGGGGTTTCTAGGTGGTAGCGGTTTGAAATCCAGCACCTCTAAGGCAGCGTCTCTGAAGGCGCTCTGGCAATGCGCCCATTCCTGCTTTATTGTTTGAGCTGCTGTGGGCGGATTTTGAGAGAGCTTGGAGATTCTGTCAGTCTCTTGCGATTGTAGCTTTCCAACGTCAAACTTACGTTGTTCTACTCAACTGCTAAGCATTCTTGATATTCTCATTCGTACCTTGGCTACAACAAGATAGTGGTCCGAGTCGATGTTAGCCCCTTGGAAGGTTCGTACGTCGAGAATACTGGAGAATTATCTGGCGTCGATCGCAATGTGATCAATCTGGTTCGTGGTTGATGGATTAAAAGACCGCCAGGTACCCTTGTGGATGTTGAGATGGGGGAATCGTGTGCTTGCTAAAAGGAGGTTACGCCCCGTTAGGAAATCGATTAGCCTAAGTCCGTTGTCGTAAGTGGGGTTATGGGAGCAATGCTTTCCTATGATCGACTCAAATATGTCCTCTTTGCCCAGTTTTGCATTAAAATCTCATAGAACTATTTTAGCTGGGACATTGGGCATAGGTTCCATCTGGGAGAAAGTAGAATTCCTCCTTGAGTCGATCGTCCTTTTCTCTCTACCTAATGGATATTTTGCGGGGATCGTCAACATGTAGTCCGTCCGTATCCGAGGTTATCGGTTGTTTCAGATCAAGTTTTTGTTTTACGCGATAGGGATATTACCCCTAAGCACAACCCCCAACCTGGAGGGCCAGGCTCCTCTTTCCCCAGAAACAAGGGGTCGGGTCGCTGCACACATTGGTTCACTACCTGGCAGGTGCCAGCACAGATATCCAGGGGAGACCACGCGGAGGCTGTGTGTAAACTTGGATAGAGCAGGGATAGAGAACGAAGCTGGCGTTTGATATGTTAAACGTGATCCACTTCTTTGCTCTGTTATACTATGCAAGTTCTATTGTTGCTACGACGCTTAATATCAACATCTTGTTTGGTTAGATTCAGAACTATTGTACAAGAATGGATTTACACACCAAAAACAAATCCTCTTATAACTTTAGGATGTAACAATAACATTTCCAAGGAAGCAGCCTGATTACCATGTTCCTTGAAATGCATAATGAACAACTCAGCCTACTGTCAATAAACTCTCGTCATAAATACAATTTAAATATTTAAGGGTTACACAGACACTGAATCCACGACATCCATATATTCGCAATGCGACTAGACTAATAAGGACCAGTAACCTCACCTACACACAGGTACATACATATAACAAAAGTGATTAAGCCTTACCAGGAAAAACAGAACAAGAACAGTCTGCTTCCAAGAGCCCGACCTGTAAGGACTTTGTCTCTGCGTGCCTTCATGATCCGTCGGGCTCAGGCAGTTCGGCAGAAAACATAAATAAAATCCAACAAACCGCCCCAATAATCCGGCATGCCCCTTAAGTACGCCCCCTAGACGCGCAAAACATTTATTATTCGTTCGGTGCCGCGTGAGCGAAAACACCTTAACGCCCGATAATGAGTTCCATTTGAATTCACGCCGGAATATTATAGTAAACGTCGCCAAGGTTATTCCCACTTCTAATTTTAGGATTCATAATCATAACCTCGAGGTCGAGGTTCGCCTTCATGCATTGAATTCGTCCTTTTTGTTTTCTTTACAATCAACCAATGAGGGGTATCATACTCGTATGTACTGTGGGTACTGGAACCGCAAACCTACGTTAGTGCTCGCCCTTAAACCGATTGGTTTTTCTGCCAGGGATCTTAGTCCTTCAGGCGAAGCAAAAGAAGGAAAGGAATGAGCAGGGCCTAGAGAAGCTGAAGTGGAAAAGACAAATGAATAAATATTGCAAAGCTACCACCATCACTTTAATTCTATTTTCAAAGAGATTACAGCGTGGAGCAGGCCGAATCCAGTGATGGCAGGCATCAAGCAGCCCAAGCGTGATGTCGCTGTGACGTTTGTGCTTGCAAATGTCGTCTTCAGTCGCAGATAAAATGTTGAAGGACTCTCTGCTCGCAGTTTGTGTGTAACATGAATTAACATTATTTCGTGAATAAAACAGGATAGCACAACGACAACGTACGAATGTAGAAATGTGCACGGGCATGATGGCTCAAAGGGTGAAGGGTTGGATAATAATTGCTGCCAGGAAGATGGGGCATGACGCATATAAACCCCAGATACAATGCTTTCTACTCAAATCTGTCTGCTACATCTTTTGTTATGAGCCTGAGTGATTATTGTGTGCTCATCGCCAGATGCTTCTTATCTTCTTTGATCCGACATCGGTGCCGTCACAGTTGGTGTGTTACTACCTTACACCCATTACCGCTCGAGTAATACCTCTCTATCCGCATGCACGGACAGACCTGAGGAATATCGATTTTATTTTTGTTTACTTGCAGATTCCTTATGTTCTTCCGTTCCCATGTCCTTGTACCATCCCATCCTCTCGTGCAAGGCTCCTTGGTTTCTTTCTAAATTTAGACATCCCTATATGTACTATGTATGTGACAATGACACTTCGAAAAATAAAAAAAATCTTTTCTCTCCTCTCCGTTTCAGCAATCATGCCTTCCTCCATCACTGGTGGTGGCCATCACTAATGAGCCTTAATGGAATTACCAAAGCGCCCGCGTTATCGTCTATCGCTTTCATCGTCTACATCAGCTTGTATCTATGAGTTTTCAAGAAGATTAACTTAACGAAAAAAAAAAAAAAACGAAAACAAATCGGTTTGCTTGTGATGACACCGCTTACGGCCACAACACTCATTACCGCGACCACAACAATAGGTCCTGAACGAAATGTAATTCTGTTGGAGCCGCCTGATAGCCAGCAAGTGAATCTTAATGACGATGCCACCGATGGACTACTGGATGATTCTACAGTTCCTACGATGTTCGAAACGCAGCTGGCATTCATCTTCAAATGCTTCATTATTTGCTTCATCATTTTGGCGGCAATTTTCGGCAACATGCTCGTGATAGTGTCTGTAATGCGTCATCGAAAACTGAGGTTAGTTTGAATATATGTATGCAGGCTGGGCCAAATACAAGTTTCGTTTTAAAAATGCAATAAAGTGAACGAAATTAATTTTTTTCCATGTGTTATGGCTTAATTAGTAAGGACAAACGTTCCCATTAATTATGAAGTACAACGTAGTTTAAGTAGCTGCCTCGGATGGCTTCGCAGTAGCGCATTCTGTCACCCCAATTCTCCAAGACCTTGTTGATGGTTTCGGGCTGTAGCTCACGGATTGCTTAAATGATATTGACCTTAACTGTTTGAATCGTTTCCGGATTGTTTGGCATAACATCAGCCCTTCGCGGTCCTCCACATAAAAAAGTCCAAAGGGATCGATTCGCAGCTCCGAGTCGGCCAAGTGACATCGCCAAGACGGCTGATAACACGATTTCGGAATTTCGTGCGCAAAAGATCGATTGCGGCATGGCGCCCCACCCAGCATGAACCAGAAGTCATTCAAATCCATGTCTTCAATTTCAGTAAAAAAAATGTGGTCTAGGTGCAACTCGCAAGGCCCACACGACTAACTTCGACTTCCCCTCGACGCAAAAAGAGGGTGTTTTAAGTTCGAGTAGTCTGTGTGTCTGTCTGTGGCATCGTAACTCCTGAACGAATGGACCGATTATGATGCCCTTTCTTTTTTATTATAGCTATTGTTTAGAAGTTTCAAGGCCATTAGCTCTTTTTCTTAGCTGCGGTAGGATTCTTAGACGAATAATGGATAATGTATCGGTTCTTGTCCGATAACCGCAATCACGCAGCACTGGTCGCGGTTAGTACTTAGATGGGGGACCGCTTGGAAATAGCGTGTGTTATTGGCAGCAAGCCGCATTTGTGCTGTAGCTCCATTTAACTCAGGGTTAGGAAATGCGAGCAGCTCATGAGTGTGCAAATTAATTTTTTAACGCGACCGGAAGGGTTTTTAAAAATATTATAGAAAAACAACAGATATTCTCTCTTGACTTTACTTAACTTACTTACTTATCAGGCCTCCGATCCATGGAGGATTTGAGCCTGAGCTATAGCTGCCTTCCATCCTTGACGGTCCCGGGCACGCTGCTTCCCGTTATCAAGACCAAGATGTCTTACATCCGCGATAACTTGGTCCTTATACCGGAGGTTCGGTCTTCCTCTTCTTCTCGAACCAGGAGGCTCGGAGTCGAAGACCCTCTTAGCTGGAGCGGTGATGTCCATGCGCTCGATGTGGCCGAGCCAGTGTAGTCGACGGATCCTTGCCTTCCGGACTACACCCACATCTTGGTACAGCTCGTAGAGTTCGCGGTTGTGTCTTCTTCTCCTTTCACCTTCCTCACAGACAGGACCAAATATCCGGCGCAGAATTTTTCTTTCGAAAGAACCCAAAATCTGCTCCGCTGTCCTGCTTGTCGTCCAGCTTTCGGCTCCATACGGCAAGACTGGCAGTATGAGCGTTTACTAAAGCATGACTTTGGTCTTTCGAGTGAGGAGTTTTGACCCCAGTTGTTTGGACAAGTCAAAGTAGCAGCGGTTTTCAAGGGCGATTCTATGCCGAGTCTCCACTGTGGTGTCATTTGTGGGATTTACGTTTGCCACGAGGTAGACAAATACCCTTACTACCTCGAAACTGTAGCTGTCAATTGTTATATTTTGTCCCAGGTGGTGGGCGACGGATTGGTTTTTGCTTGACAGCATGTACTTCGTTTTGTCCTCGTTGACCTTAAGACCAACTCGTTTCGCCTGTTCTCCAATCGCCGTGAATGCTTCCACAATGCCACGGCGAGAACACGAGATGATACCGATATTATCCGCGTATCCTAGCAGCTGGATGGACTTGTAGAAGATAGTGCCTTCCCTGTTGACGCCTGCCCGTCGCACTATCTGCCCCAGCACCGGGTTGAAGAAGTCACATGACAGCGCATCTCCTTGCCGAAATCCGGTGCATGTTTCAAACGGTTCCGAAGTCCTAGAACCGAGTTGCACGGTGCATCGCGTATTTTTTAGCGTGGCGCGACACAACTGAATCAGTTTTCACGGGATCCCGAATTCGGCCATCGCACCAAACAGGCCTGCACGATGAATGCTGTCGTATGCGGCTTTGAAATCGATGAAAAGATGGTGTGTATCGATTCGAAACTCGTTGGTCTTTTCCAGGATTTGTCGAAGTGTGAAAATTTGGTCTATAGTCGATTTGCCGGACCGGAAGCCGCACTGGTAGCTGCCGATTAGTGTGGTGCTAAATGGCTTTAGACGTTCACACAATACGCTGAACAGGATCTTGTATGCGACATTGGGGAGGGATATACCTCTATAGTTCTTGCAGGAGGTAGGATCGCCTTTTTTGTGGATGGGACAAATAGAGCCGGTATCCCAGTCGTCGGGCATGCTTTCCTCTTCTCAAATTCCGCAGATGATCTGGTGCATGCTCCCTACCAGAACATTGCCGCCAGCCTTGAAGAGATCTGATGGCAAGCCATTCAGCATCTGAATGGCTGTGTCGACTTCTTCGATGCTGGGTGGGGCGACTACTTCAGCGGCTGGGGTTGGGATTTCCTCGGTCCCTACCACTCTCTCTTGGTCATGCTCGTTAAGCAGCTGCTGGAAGTGCTGCTTAAATACATCCACTATTCCTTGCGGGTCGGTGACAAAATTACCCTCGCAGTTTCGAAGAGCCTGGGTGCCCTTTTTGAAGCCTCCTGCAAGGCCTTTGGCTTTCTTGCAAACGGCTCGTGTTTTATTTTTATCTCTTGTCTCAGCGATATCCTTGAGCTGGGGGGCTGCGAAGATTCATTTCTGTTGTCGCAGTAGTTTTTTCTCCTCCCTTCTTCTGGCTCGGTACTCTTCTTGCGCTGCCCTGGTTTTTCTCTGCAGCGCCTTTTGATCTGCCTCTGATGCGGATCACAGCCTGGCGATCACTTATAGGTTTAACCTAATCAATTCAATCGGTGCTGCCGTTTAACTGATCTTAAAAATTAAAATGAACATTTCAAAAATCTTCTGCTGCTCTTCAACAGCGTCCCTTTTGTTGGACTTTGGACTTTTTACATAAATCACGAAGAATTTGCCGACGCAGCTGCAACCACTTGACCTCGGCTAAAAGCATTAAAAGCTGCCATTAAGCAGCAGCTGTGTCAACAATGATCGTTCGCGTCTATTGGTTTCCCTAATATGTTGCATGTGATTTGACCAAAGCTTGTTTACATCGCTTACCGATCAAATCAATGCTCTATCACACTGTATCAGTTGTCGTCCTACCACCCCAATCAACCAGCGTCGGGTGCGGTTGGTACTTAGATGGGGGACCGCTTAGGAACACCGAGGCGAAGCGTAAGCGAAGCCTCTCTCTAGTCGACTCCAAGGAAAAAGCGTTCGTCCGCGAACTATTCGAAAACGTGATGTCGGATTGTAATGAAATTTTGCACACTGACATATCTTAGCATTGCGCAGGTACATTGATTGTGGATAAGGCCAAATTTTGCGTAGGTCACGAACCATGGTCACAAATGTCCACACTTTCGAGCGCGCCGATTTTTCATTGAGTTCAAACATTTTTACTTTTTGCACGCCCCCTATATTTTGAGATTCTCTAACGCCGTCCCACGTCCGTGGTGACCGTAACGATAGAGCACAAGACAGAGCACCTAAATAGGTATGAATTAAACGATTTAAAGAAATGTCGAGTAGTTAGAGAGGTTTCTTGTACGCCTCGCCTCAATATTTTGGCTTAGGAGCGGATAACCAGCTCCGTCCACCGCCTATAGTTTAATTTCTAACAAGAAACGGCTGGACCGGTTTTGCTGAGAACTTAGTAAGTACAAAGTAGTGTAATTACGCGTGGAATGAACCCGATCTCATGTCATTATCATATTTGGTTCTCGAGGCCAAAATCCCGGTACGCACATGCGCACATACGTACACACACACACAGATATCTCTGTAAAAACCTTGGAAACATGGAGATATGTCAAAATTTGGAATTCGCAAAATCGGCCCCATCACAATAACTTCCCAATGGGAAGTTGAAAAGTCGGTTAACATTGCTCTATAGCGTCCACCGTTGACCAAAACGTTGTTCCCAGCCTAAGTTTCGAAGAAAAATGGTCCAATGATGCCACCACTGTATAATCCGCACCAAACTGTCACTCTCTGTGGATGTGACAATAACGTGCGGGTTTTCCGATCGGGCTTGTTAACGTAGCCGCCGATATGTAAATGCGCCTCGTCAGAAAAATAGGTTCTTCTCTCTAAATTGTTGTCTAATTCAAGCTGCTCAAAGGCCCAAACTGCGAAGCGGATGGCCCCGCGCCTTCAATTGGTGAGTCAATTGGACCTTGTAAGCGAATTATCCGAGATCTTTGTGCAGAATTCCCCTCAGGCTAGTGCGTGACATGTTGAGCTGTTGAGATCAATGGTGAGTTGATGGTCGTGAATTGAGTCTCCCACTCTCGGCCTCAGTCAGCCACATTCTCATCTGTGTGCACCGTACGACGACAGGGATCATGAGTGTTGTCCGCTAGCATCCCAGTCTTGCGTACAGCAGTCGCGGTGGATTCTTCATTTCGGCCAAAACATCTTTTCAAAAAACACCTTATTTCGTTCCGCGGAGGTATGATACTGACTTTCTGTCAAAATTTCGAGCGGGAAACAGCTGTCAGTGTCAAAATAACCTATAATTCGAAAAAAACCACTAGATGGCCCACCCATTATATATATTGCAAATCCGATATGCGATATCCAGATATAGCACCCTGGATACGCCGGGTATGACCTTTAGATTTTAATTTACTTATTTTTTGTTAAGCTCCGAATGTAATCAATTTGTCATCGTATTCTGCGAGCGTTCACAGGATTTTTATTCGACAATCGACTTTTATTCGGTCATAAAAATAAAATGATCCATCCACATCTCTCAGATTCAGATTGTGTGCACGTTCCCTTAATGGACATATGTGTGGATATAGGACAGGTGAATGTGAAACTCGGACTCTATTTTAGGGATGTTCATAGGCGGTTCACATATCCCTCGGTTCATAGGTGCTATGATAAAAGAATTTTTCTCTGGGATGATGATGATGATGATATCATATGAGAGGGGCTTAGATCTGTGTAGCCTTTTGTGGATAGCGATGTACAGATAAGACGAGTTAATATTCTACTCACTGTTGTCCTTAATAATGGATGTGCCGTTTGACTGCTGGGGTGCTTCATATGTACACATTTACACTTTAGTATGTGGTTTCGATCCAAAAGGATACTAGATGAAAAGTCCTTTAAAGCTTTTTTGTTCTCCTTTTCTTTTTTCGTGCCCCATATCCCAAATACGTAGTTATGTATCTATTTTCGGGGTTAGTTGCCACACATTCCTGCACTTCAGTTGGATGGCTTTCATTTTGGGGATGTGAGGGATAAGCAAAGTTGATTGTATTTAGAACTACCTTGACAAAGGTATGTGCGTTACTTTGTATCTTTTATGGCTAAACAGTGTGCGGTTTTTGCAAGACCACAATTTGTGCCTCACTCTGTTTGCTATAGAGTTAGAATACAAAACAAATATTTGAAAACATGGAAAATGGATGTGGGAGGGCAGATCTACTTACTTACTTAGATGACGCTACAGTCCGGTGTGAACCTGGGCCTCAACCAACAAGCTTCTCCACCTGGTATGGTATTTTGTTAGCTGTTTCCAGCGAGGCACTCCCATTTGGTTAAGGTTCCCTTCCACTTGTGTGTTCTACCTTAGATTCCGTCGTCCTGTGCTAAGTCGTTCCTCGAAGACTCTTCGGGCTAGAGCTTTGTTATCCATTCGCTCTACATGGCCTAGCCACCTAAGGCGTTGGATCCGCAGACGCCGTACTAGGCTGATGTCGCTGTAAAGCCCGTAGAGTTTGTCGTTGTTTCTTATCCTCCACACTCCCTTTAAACAAACGGGATCATAGGTTAGGTTAGGTTGACGTGGTAGGCATAAGCCACACTTAGGCCGATCCGCTACCTGGGAACCAACCGGTGCTTCTAATGAAGCGGTGGAGTTGAGCTATTTTTTGGTTTGCTTGCTCACTCAGATTGTCGAAGAAGGGCGCGCCGAGGTAAATCCTCTTGCGATACGCAAATTAGGGACATGAGCAGAGGAGGTGGTGTATTGATTACTCCTCCTCCTCGTCCATGCAGCCGCAACAGAAGTCATTGTAGGGTAGCCCCAGTCTGGCGGCGTGTTTTCCAATGGTGCAGTGACCTGTAATGACACCCACTAGAGTGGTTAAGGTTGCCACGAGGTCCCTGGTTCGTCCTAAGTTTAACTTAGGCCACAATTGTTTGGTGGTAAAGCCGATATTTGTCTCCCTCCATTGGAGATTGATCTCCTCTATGGTTTGAAGCTTTATCATGTTTCTAGGTACAACGGGATCATAGATTGAACCCAGAATTTCCCTCTTCTAACGACCAAGGGCCTCTTCATCCGCCTTCGTTAAAGTCCAGGCCTCTGCGCCATAGAGGAAGACCTGGATGATTAAGGTTTTTTATAGCGCAACCTTGGTCTTTCGAGAGAGGGCTCTACTTCTCAATTGCCTCTTGAGCCCAGAGAAGCAGCGGCTGGTGTTGCTGTCGCCAAGGTAGACGAAGCCGGGGTTGAGCGTCATACATATATTTCGTTTTACCCGCCCCTGCTTCAGTGCTTCCGAACGCATCATTGACGTCCCGCTGTGGTCGTTCAATTACATCAATGTCATCCGCGTACGAAAGCAGTTGCAGAGACCTGAAATAGATCGTACCTTTTGTGTTGGCCAAGTGAGTCTCGTCATCCATTGTCATCCTGCATAATCTGACGAGTTTGGCAGGGATGTTAAAACTAGACATGGCTCCGTATAGCTCATCCTTATGCTTTGAAATCGACGTAAAGGTGACAGGTGTCGATTTTGTATTTTGGGTCTGCCGCAGTGTGAATACCTGTGCGCGCCACCTTAGATGCGGTCGTCCTCTGCTGCGTCATCCCTCGGGGTTGGTACCGAAGACTCTTCTTGCCGGAGCGGTGATGTCCATTCGCTCTACATGACCCAGCCATCTTAGACGTTGGATCCGAAGACGTCTAGCCAACCCGTACAGTTCTTGGTTGAATCTCCGCCTCCACTCTCCATTTACACAAACGGGACCAAAGGTTGCACGCAGAATTTTCCTCTCGAAGTGCCCAAGAGTCTCTTCATCCGCTTTTGATAACGTCCAAGCCTCAGCGCCGTAGAGGAGGACCGGGATGATTAAGGTTTTGTAGAGGGATACCTTAGTTTTTCGAGAGAGGGCTCTACTACTCAGTTGCCTCTTGAGCCAAAAAAGCAGCGGTTGGCAAGAGTTATTCTGCATTTTCACCTTCTGACCAAGACGTCGGTGTTGCGCGTCTTTCTTTGATGGCAGCATATATTTGGTCTTGTCCCCATTTACCCTTTGACCCACTTTGGCCGCTTCTACCTAAATGTTTGCGAACGCCTCTTTGACGCCTCGCTTTGTCCGTCCGATAACGTCAATGTCACCTGCGTAGGTAAGCAATTGTGTAGACTTAAAGTAAATCGTACCACTTGTAATGGCCGCAGACGCCCGCACGATCTTTTCAAATATGATGATTAAGAAATCACATGACAGTGCGTCACCCTCTCTAAAACTTTTTTTTTAACATTGAAGGCTTAGGTTAGTTCACCTCCGACCCTAACGTAGCAGCGGGAATTCTCCACAGTCATCCTGCACAGTCTGACGAGTTTGGCAGGACTGTTAAACATGACATGGCTCTGGTTAAGTCTTCTTTGTAAACAGTGTCATATGCGGCTTTAAAGTCGACAAAAAGATGGTGCATGTCGACCTGGAATTCATGGGTCTTCTCCAAGATCTGTCGTAGTGTAAATATTTGGTCTAACGTCGATTTTCCTGGCCTAAATCCACAGTGGCAGAAGGCAGAGATGATCTTGTACGCGATGTCCAGGAGACTTATCCCACTGTTATTGGCGTAGTCATAGGGATCTCCTTTCTTATGGACCGGGCAAACGATGCTGAGACTCCATTCGGCGGGCATGCATTCTTCCGACCATATCTTGTAGATGAGTTGAGTTCCTGACCAGCTCATCGCCAGCTGCTTTAAATAGTTCAGTGGGAAGTCCGTCTGCTCCATCAGCTTTATAAGGCTTAAGGACGGAGCCGAAAGCTGGACGATAAGATGGATGGCGGATCTGATGTTGAGTTCTTTTGAATGAAAAATTCTATGTCGGATAGAAGGTGAAAGGGACCTACAGTTTATTGCCGGTTCCGAACGGCGAAATTCGAGAAGCTTTTCTTGGCAATTATACTACAAAAGGGGTTTCATCAGTACCCCGCTGAGGAGAAACACCTTGAAAAACACGTTCGATGACACGGCTGTTGTCGGGATTCGATCCCGTTCATGGGCGTCCGAGGCCAATACACTAAAAATGTTCTATGCTAATGTCGCGGACTGTAGTTACCATAAAAATTTCATGAGCACTTTTTAAATATCCATCTGGCACATGCTTAACATCGGTGTTCCACCCAACCACTTTCCCCATGTTCGTGCTTCAGGAATTCATTTGGAGCTTGGTATTTTGATTGTATAAAGCGAGCATTAGGAAGGGTCTCTAGGTGAAAGTGGTTGGTTTGGTATTCGGTTTGGGTTCAGGTTGGTTGTACAATACCACTTGCTTTCATTACAATGGAAATTAAAATAAATGTGGATATCGATGGGAACGCCACCCAAGGAGCACCTAACCCTCGACGGCTGTTGGTCACAATTACTCCAGTCGGAAAACCGGCATCAATTAGACGATCCAAAATTCAATTATTTATTTAGACCGGGGCAACTGCTAACCACAATATTTCTTTCTCGCAATCAGGACAAGGTGGATCTAGGGGCATAAAGAGGAGTGAGAGAACTTTATTGGCCTGACGTCTATCTGCTGGCATTTTAGTTGTCCTTTGTTCCGACAGCAACAGAGTGGTATTCTGACAGCATCGAGAATCGCTGTTATAAGTTAGGCATTTTGATATTCGTCCTCACTCCGTCCACCGTTATCTGAGGTACTTTATCCAGGAGGATGAGGGAATATTAATTAATCAACCATATACTTGGCACTTAACGTGATTACAAACTTTACTGAAATAAGAAAGGGCAACGGCTGAAATGTTGGTCCTTCCTCAAGTTGTTTTGTTTCTGCCAGCACACAACTGTGTGTGCCAACGAATCCCTCTTCCTGCAGCCTGCCACCAGGCAATTTCTCGGGAAAGCTACGTACGTGAATATGACTGACGCTATGTGCTAATAGTACTCGGCACTTGTTTCTTTTTATCTTTTGTCCGAATAACATCTGACATGTCCATTTGCTCGTCCGTAGTTGTAGTAATCAAACTAAGTTAGCCGAACCGAAACACATGCAATCCTTCCACAGGATACCATGCGTCCTCGCATGTCGACCTGCTTTACATAAACCACTTTATCCGCAAGTTACCAGTATGACACAAATACGAACTCGGCAAGCATTTTGGATTCCGAACCAATATACGTACAGCTCCCATTGCACAAGTCGCAGATTGAGGTGCCTATTAATTGTACCATATGCATTCTACACTCATCAGTGCAAAGTGCAATTCAAGCACCACATCCATCCGGACTCATAAACCGCACGACTGTGCAATTTAAAACTCTCCACACAACACGTTGACTGACAAGGTGTTTCCTCAGATGAGTTGTAATTTCAACTGACCTTGGCTTCTAGTTGGAAACTGCTCCTCGGACTGCCATTGTATCCCAACTTGCAATGTCAGGATATGAAAAGTTATGGCTGTCACCTCACTACATCACGTGAAAGGTGAAGAATCATCACGCAGGCAGGGTATACAAAATACGAGAATAAATGAGCCGCAAGGAAAAAAGGACAACAAAGAAAAAAGACTAGGTACCTGTGTTCAAGCAATAACACACAATAAAGCGAATGGAAGGATTACTATGGTCGCTCGAGAAGGATACGTCATAATCCTAAAACCTGTAATGAATCGCTTTTCTTTTTCTCACATTCATCTCATTTCCTAGAGAACCAATTAAAGTTTTGGAGAATTCTAATCCTCTGCTTCTCGCTCAACTAGTCGGTTCGTGAACAAAAGGCATTCTCCCCCTATACATACAAGTTTTGATGAGGTTAGGTCTGAAATGAATTTATGGCAAGTTCCGGTGAGTTGAGGGAGATCCTTTGCATTTTTAATGGATTTCTATACACAAAAGTTTTTTTTTTTTTTGTCATTACTACCTCTCCATTGACTGAACTCGTCCTACGTGGTTAAAACTTTGGTCCAGGAGTTTGTTGAATAGTACAGATGGAGGCAATACCTTATATGAGGAAAAGTTTGACAAACAAATGACTTTGGAAAGTCTTTAAAACAGTTTTAGTGAAAGGACTCTGTGGTCCGGAGTGACCACTAGTACGATCTATTACTAGCTCTTTTGCGCCACCTTTAATGCGGCCTTCCTCTGCAACGTTGTTCTTCGGGGTCGGAGTCGAAGACTCTTCGGGCCGGGCTGTGCTGCCCATTCGCTCTACATGGCCTAGCCATCCTAGACAATGGATCCGTAGACGTCGTACTAGACTGGTGTCGCTGCACAGCCCGTACAGTTCTTGGTTGGATCTTCTCCTCCGCTCTCCGTCAACACAAACGGGACGAAGATTGTGGGCAGAATTTTCCTCTTGAAACGACCAAAAGCCTTTTCATCCATTCTTGATACGACCTCTGCGCCGTAGAGGAGGACCGGTATGATTATGGTTTTATAGAGGGTCACCTTAGTTTTCCGAGAGAGGGCTCTACTATTCAATTGCCTCTTGAGCCGGAGGAAACAGCGGTTGGCAAGAGTTATTCTGCGTCTAATCTCAGAACTGGTGGCGTTGCCGCTTGTGAGTCAAGGTAGAGAAAATCCTTTGTTTACATTAAGTTATAGTGACGTTCTGACCAAGACGTCGGTGTTTACCTTAGCCGCTTCTGCTTCAATGTTCACAAAAGCTTCATCGACGTCTGCGTTCTCTCAATTTCGTCTTTATCATCAGGGTATGCGAGCAATTGTGCAGACTTGAAGTCTGCCTCTGAAGTGCCTCTTGTATTGACCAGTGAATCCCGCACGATCTCTACGAGTATGATGTTGAAAAAATCACATAACAGTGCATCGCCCTGTCTGAATCCCTTTTTGACATCGAAGGTTTCGGTTAATGGAGCAGCGAGAATTCTCCATTGTCATCCTGTTCAACCTGATGAGTATGGCAGGGATGTCAGGACATAACATGGCTCTAATAGCCCGTCCCTATGGACCCGGTCAATGCGGTTTTAAAATCGACGAAAAGATGATGTGGGTCGACCTGAAATTCATAGGTCTTCTCCAAGAATATTTGATCTATCGTGGATTTTCTTTTCCTGGTCTGAAGCCACATTGATAGGAATCTATCAAATTGTTCACCAATGGTTTCAGGCGTTTAGAAAGCACAGCAGATAAGATCTTATATGCGATGTTAAGGAGATGTTCTCCTCTGGTGTATGTTCCCAACCAACTCATGTCCAGCTACTTTTAATAGCAGTGTTATATCGCTATCGTAACCTCGTCTAGGTCGGGTGGACGGAATTCTCTCTCATCTTCGTCCAGTATGAATGATGCGTTCTTCCTGACAGCGCCGCCCTGACCATCTTCGCCGTTATACGGTCCGCAGAAATAGCCTTACCACATTCTCAGCATCGACTGTAATTCAATTACAACTTGTCCGTGCTCATTCCGCTCTGGCTTTATAACCATGGCATGTTCGTTTTACTCTTTGGTAAAAGGCTCGAACGTCATTCCTGTGATAACATCTCTCTTTTTCCCTCTGAAAAGCGTATGCTCCTCCCTTCATTTCCGCTCATAGAGCTCACGAGCAACTCTCGTTCGCCGATACAACGTGGCGACGTAGTATGCATTCTGGTTTTCTGCAAGACACCAAACCAAAGGTTTCTCCTAGATGGTGGCTCAACACCTAATAGCGCCTTAACCACTTGTCCATTGTTGTTCTATGGTTTGTGCAGTTTGCATCGGCTCTTGAGAGAGGTGGAGGATACACGATCGGCGAAGGTCCTGGCGGTGTCTTGGATTACAGCTTTCGGTCGCCAAATTTTGCTTACTTACTTACTTATCAGGCCAGCGATCCATGGAGGATCTGAGCCTGAGCTATAGCTGCCTTCCATCCTTGACAGTCTCGGGCACGCTGCTTCCAGTTGTCAAGACCAAGATGTCTTACATCCGCGATTACTTGGTCTTTATACCGGAGGTTCGGTCTTCCTCTTCTTCTCCAACCAGGGGGCTCGGAGTCGAAGACCCTCTTAGCTGGAGCGTTGATGTCCATGCGCTCGATGTGGCCGAGCCAGTGTAGTCGACGGACCAAATATCCGGCGCAGAATTTTTCTTTCGAAAGAACCCAAAATCAGCTCTGCTGTCCTGCTTATCGTCCAGCTTTCGACTCCGTACAGCAAGACTGGCAGAATGAGCGTTTTGTAAAGCATGACTTTGGTCTTTCGAGTGAGGAGTTTTGACCCCAGTTGCTTGGACAAGCCGAAGTAGCAGCGGTTGCTAAGGGCGATTCTATGCCGGATCTCCACTGTGGTGTCATTTGTGGAATTTACGTTTGCCCCGAGGTAGACAAACTCCTTAACTACCTCGAAATTCTAGCTGTCAATTGTTATATTTTGTCTCAGGTGGTGAGCGACGGATTGGTTTTTGCTTGACAGCATGTATTTCATTTTGTCCTCATTGATCTTAGGACCAACTCGTTTCGCCTGTTCTTCAAACGCCATGAATGCTTCCACAATGCCACGGCGAGAACACGCGATGATGTCGATATCATCAGCGTATCCTAGCAGCTGGATGGACTTGTAAAAGATAGTGCCTTCCCTGTTGATGCCTGCCCGTCGCACTATCTGCTCCTGCACCAGGTTGAAGAAGTCACATGACAGCGCATCTCCTTGCCGAAATCCGGTTCCGAGGTCCTGAACCGAGTTGCACGGTGCATCGCGTGTTTTTTAGCGTGGCGCGACACAACCGGATCAGTTTTACCGGGATCCCGAATTCGGCCATCGCCCCAAACAGTTCTTCACGATGAATGCTGTCGTATGCGGCTTTGAAATCGATGAAATGATGGTGTGTATCGATTCGAAACTCGTTGGTCTTTTCCAGGATTTGTCGAAGCGTGAAAATTTGGTCTATAGTTGATTTGCTGGGCCGGAAGCCGCACTGGTAGCCGCCGATTAGTGCGGTGCAAAATGGTTTTTGACGTTCATACAATACGCTGGACAGGATCTTGAATGCGACATTGAGCAGGGATATACCTCTATAGTTCTTGCAAGAGGTAGGATCGCCTTTTTTGTGGATGGGGCATATAGAGCTGGTATTCCAGTCATCGGGCATGCTTTCATCTTCCCAAATTCTGCAGATGATCTGGTGCACGCTCCCTACCAGAGCATCGCCGCCAGCCTTGAAGAGATCTGATGGCAAGCCATCTGAGCCTGCGGCCTTGTTGTTCGTCAAATTTTGCTGGTCTTACTCAAATCCGCAGTGTTCGCGATATTCGCATCAACAGTCAAGAGTCCGAGTCAGCATTGGCTCCTCGGAAATTTCGGACATCCAAGATGCTGGAGGAATATCTGGCATCGATCGCGATATGATCGATTTGATTAACAGATAATTGATCAGGAGAACGCCAGGTCCGTTTTCGGACGTGGTGTCGTGTAGGCTGTGCTTGTCTACAACTCCTTCAAAGATATCCTCCTTACCCAGCTTCGCGTTGAAATCTCCTAGAACGATTTTGACTCTGTCATCTTTTTCTTCTGTGGGAACGTGATGCACATTGTTATGAGGCGTTCGCTCACATGACGGAAGCGTAGGAATTTCTGCCTAAGTCCACCTCGAAAAACAAATCCGCATCCAAACAGGCGTTGTTTGTTCTCCTTGTAGCAGTTTCCGTACCCGGTCCATCCCATCGCACTTCTTGGAGTGCCCATGTCCTTCTTTTCCAGTAATATCGCTGTACCCTGGTCCCATAAGAGGTGTATACTAAACTGAATACTGTGAATATCGAGTGGAGTTAGGTGGAGAATCACGTTGAGCGCCGCCGTTGAAGTAGACCTTGGGACCCCGGTGAAGCACATACATGCTAACCTCTGCACTTACTCGATTTGTTTGTGGTATGTATGTTGTTTTGTAAAGTGCAGTCCACCAGACTAACTACATTAGGACCGGTCTAACGAGGGGTTGTAAGACCATATGGTTATTTTGGGGCTGAAGTCCCATTTTTTCCCTAAGGTTTGCAACTACGTTCCAAAGAAGAGGAGGGAGGACCCCTCCTTGTGGGGTGCCTCTTGTAACTTATCTACAGGCTTCTTGGCTTTCCCATTTAGAGTAGATTATGTGTTTCGAAAGTAACTCGTCAATCAGCTCTATTATATTCCTATCCACATTCAGATTAACATCGTATTCGTAGTATTGTAGCGCGTTCTTGCCTAGGGTGATAGCTGCATATAGTTGTATAATATACTTGAAGCCCGTTTTCGGACGTAGAAAATCCTTCTTTAACCGAACCACACGAATCTGCGATTCCCTGCCGGATTCGTGGATGGCGGTTATGTCCGCTTTATAGCGGTCTGGGGCCAAAGCACGTGGCCTGTTAAGGGACCTAATGTTCCACGTACAGAGCCGAAGGTCGTTGTTCTTTCTTCGATTTTTGCAAGGGTCGTCAGCATTAATCCGATCCGTTTTATCCGAGGCTTGTGGTTGTTCCGGAGTTTGTATTTTTTTACGGTTATGGCTTACTAGGCCGTAGCCTAACCGACTAATCCTGTTTTTTGGCACAGCAGGCTCGCCATTCGCCCTTCCCCGTCTGCAATTTCCATAGGAAATCTCCAGATGGCACCACGAGGAGGTGGGGCTGGGACTTACTAGTAGTGCCGCACGATGCTAGATGTTCGTCTGCGGTGGCTCTTCTCACTTTTTAGCAGGCTAATCATCATTGACGGGTGGTAAGCGACTAACAAAAGTCTCGTAGGGATAGCGTATCTGACATGCGCTGGCCCGTAAAATAGGGAGCAGAAGCCACTGCAGCCGAACATCTAGCAGCTCTATTAGGAAGTCCTATTTTCACCTCCTCGTGGTGCCACCTGGGGATTTCTATTTGAAATCGCGAACGGAAAAGGGCGAATGGCGAGTTTCCTGCGCCACAAAACAGGATAAGTGTCGGTTAGGCTATGGCCCAGCGAGCCATACCTGGACAAAAACCAACAAGCCAAAAAACCCGAAAAAAGCCTCGGATACAAAAAAAAACCGGCGGATTAACCGATGACGACCCAGGAAACAACAAAAGGAAAAGAAAGAATGATATTCGGCTTTGTACGTGGAATGTAAGGTCCCACAACATACCACGTGTAGCCGAGGACCTCAACTGTTATAACACAGATCCAGGAATTGCGATGGGATAGACCAAACGAAAAGAGGATGAGAAACTGTGATATCAACTACGGCGACTGCTACAAGGAGATATGATAAAGCTTATTCGGATGCGGATTTGTTATTAGAGCGAGAGTCTTGATATTCAGGCATGAAAGCGAACGCCTCATGACAAGCCGCATCAAGGCTAAATTCGCAAACATCAGTCTAATTTGCGCTCACGCCCCTACCGAGGACAAGAATGACGCTACAAAAGACCACTTTTACTACCTCCTAGATAGGACAAACATATGCCCAATGTCCGAGTTGGGATGTTAAACTCGTACTGGGGGTCCTTAACGAGAAACTCGGCAAGGAAGTCGCTTTTGATAGGGTCATTAGCAAGCACAGCCTACACAACACCACATCCCAAAATGGATTTAGGCTGACTTCGCAATGAGGCGAAATCTTATAGTTGCTAGCACGCGTTTCCCACATCTCAACATCCACAAATCCACAAAGGGACTTGGCGATCTTCGGATCAATCAACCGTCAACCAGATTGGCCACATTGTGATTGATGGCAGGCTCGCATTCAACATTCTGGATGTGCGAACTTTTAGAGGAGCCAACATCGACTCGGACCACTTTCTTGTGGCAGGCAGGTTGCGAATGCGAATATGCCCGGCCCAGAAAAATCGAGTAAGGCCAGCGGCATACAACGTCGCAATGCTATAATCGCAAGAGACCGCCAGAGCCTATGTCAATCGCGTCTCCCTCAAGCTTTCGGAAAACCCTCCAACACCTGCTCAGAACGTACAACACCAATGGACCTGTTGTGAACAAGCCTTAAAGAGTGCTGCTTCTGAGGTACTGGGTTTCAAACATCAACCAACAAGAAACCCATTGTTTGACGACGAGTGTAGGAGGGCACACGCAGCCAAGCAGCAAGTCTATCAAGAGGCGCTGCATAGAGAGACGAGAGCTGCTCGTGAGCATTATGAGCAGAAGAGGGGGGAGGAGCATAAGCTTCACAAGACAAAAAAAAATGGAGCATGAGAGGCTCGCGATCGTAGAGATGGAGAGATGCTATCGCAGGAATGACGTTCGGAGGTTTTATCAACGAATAAAACAAACATGCCAGGATTATAAGGCCAGAACGGAACCCCTGTAGGGACGAAAAGGGAAACCTTGTAGTGGATTCACAGTCAGTACTAAGAATCTGAAAAGACTACTTCTGCAGACTGTATAACGGCGATGACAAAACAGATCCCGCTGTCAGGCAGAATAACCCCTTCACAGCGGACGATGATAGCAGAGGATTCCGTCCCCCTGACCAGGACGAATTTAGGAATGCTTTTTCTAAGCAGAGACAAACTACCTGCTGAGCGCTTTTAGACAGCTCGAGAAGACCTGGCTGGGAGTATGCCCCAGCTCATCTGTAAGATATGGTCAGAGGAATGCATGCCCGGGTGAATGAATGGAATGTTAGTATCGCTTGCTCGATCCACAGGATAGGAGACCCCTTTGTCTGCGCCAACTACCACTACAAATAAGTCTTCTGAACATCGCTTATAAAATCTTCCCTGCTGTTCTGTGTGAACGCTTGAAACTGTTCGTTAATAAACTAATTGGTCCATATCAGTATGGTTTTAGGCCCGAGAAGCTCCCTATAGATCAATTATTCACATTGCGGCAGATTCTGGAAAAAACAGATCGACACCCACCACCTGTTTGTCGACTTTAAGGCTGCATACGTTAGTATAAATAGAGACGAGCTATACAACGCCGTTTTGACATCCCTGCCAAACTCGTCAGATTGTGCTGGATGACATTGGAGAACTCTCGCTGTTCCGTCAGGGTTTGAAGCGACTTAACCTGTAATGTCAAAAAAGCTTTAAGACAGGGCGACAAGCTATCGTGTGACGTTTTCAACATCGTCCTTGAAAGGATCGGGCAAAACTCACTGGTCAATATGAGGCACACCATCTTTTTCAAGTCCGTTCAACTGCTCGCATATGCCGATGACATAGACATGATGGGACGAAGTCAGCGAGGTGTCATTGAGGCCTTTACGATCATTGAGACGGAAGCGGACTGGCGGTAAATAGGGGCAAAACGAAATATATGCTGTCGTCGAAAAGGGAGCCGAACCACCGGCGTCTTGGCCAGGGCGCATATACCTTTCTTTGATGGCGTTACAGCCCATGTAGGCCAGAGCCAAGCTTCTCTCAATCACCCATGTTGCGTGTGATTTATTTTTCACAGGAGTGGTGGAGGGCGCATATATTGCCAGGTATAATTTCGAAGTAGTCAAGGACTTCGTCTACCTAGGCTCTGCAGTGACATACAGAAAAGACATCATTGCCGAAATCAAACGCAGAGTAACTCTTACCAACCGCTGTTTCTTTGGGCTCGGGAGGCAATTGAGAAGCAGAGCCCTGCAGAGCCCTCTCTCGAAAAGCCAAGGTGACCATATACAAGACTCTTATCATCCCGGTCCTGCTTTACGGCGCAGAGACATGGAACTTATCGAAAGCGGATGAGGAGGCCCTTGGTCGTTTTGAGAGAAAAATTCTGCGTACGTATTTCGGCCTGCCCTGCATAAATGGGGAGTGGAGGAGAAGACGTAATAGTGAACGCCTATGATGGCTAGGTCATGTTGAGCGTATGGCAAACACAGCTCCGGCCCGGAAGGTCTTTGAATCCAACCCCGAGGGGCGACGCGGTCGAGGGCGGCCAAATTGAAGGTGGCGCAACCAAGTGGAAGAGTACTTTAATCGACTAGGCGTGCGGCATTGGAGGCTGCTGGCTAAAGACCGTGCCAGTTGGAGAGGTTTTTTAAAGGAGGTCCAGGTTAGCCACAAACTGTAGCGCCAAAAGAAGAAGAAGAAGAATTATGTTTGACGACCTAAGGCTGACGTTATACCAGGCATTGGAATCTCCCTTTAACTCAAGATGACAAGACGATATTCTCAGAACCAATTCCTCCCTTACTTCCAATTACTCTTGATATCGTCCTTGCCGCAAGCTTGTGAGTATCCTACTCCTTCATCGGACCGCGTAATTTTTCTTAATTTACAATTTGCCATTCATCGACAACTCTTCATTTCAACATCCCCAAAGTCAGTCATAAAGTATGTTACCATCACCATTACTGTTTACTTTATTTCGGAGGAGACGTTCGAGTCCTTTTAAATATGTAAAATTAAACATGAAATTGTAAAAAGGACGACCATAAAACGGCAAGAGTTCCGTTTTTGCGGTTTAGATACGAGTAGCACGGACAGCGGCAAGTCAAGTCGAGTCGATCTGTATGCTCAATTATAGTTATTAAAAAGGACGTAGGTGGTTGTAGGTGGTGGTAGGTCCTTGGGAATGGTACCCCGAAAGGCTTACTTAAAAATGTAAACCAGAAATTCATAACTTTGTACGAGATAAGAGCGTAAAAAATTCGTCCTTGCCGAATGCGAATTCAATTTATCCTTGTTGTATAACAAAAAAAAAAAAAAAATAAAAAAAGGACGATGAGGAAAATTATATATAGCGGTCCTAAAAGTGCTTGCGAAAAAGTTGGGATTTCTGTTTTATCTTCAGCAAGGTACATGTATATAGGTACGTGGTATGGAGCGGTTAAAAGCATTTCGGATTCATACAAGGCACGTTACGAAGTATTTCCCCTGAGGTCGATTAGTTCGAGGTTGTGTGAGGTTCTCCTCATTTTCCATGGACTTGTTCGGTTTTATTCTAGCTTTTTTTGTTGTCCCAAGAAGTCGTGTGGCGTGAAAACATCCACGTTCGTGCTATCTCCTAACCAATGTACAATATTGTGTTTTAGGTGTAAGCCACAATACGGGAAACATAAAGAAGATACAAAGGACCTTGTGCGTGGATTATGCCTATACACACTTACGCGTGTTATGTGTTATGAAGTGAATTTTCTTCACTGTAACGTGTGAATGAAATTTTGAGCCGATTATATCGTTGTGATATCCTTACGGTGGATTGCAGATCCTTAAACGCATACCCTATACCTACATATCAGCCAGGAGGGATTCTATTTAATTTCCATACAATGAACCCGAGGGTGAGTTTCAACTCAACGGTTATCTAACGCAGGCTTGAGGGTACTTTCGTTAATTATTATATTAAGCTACGAAACGGGCATGGATGTAGATATAATAACTAGGAGCCCTATCCTCTACTGGAAAATTGAATAATTTCCAAACAATTTTCGTTGCTCTCACTCTCTCTCCTTGCAAGTAGTGTAGATACATGTGCTCCACAGCACATACCTTCATGACTGCAGTGCAAATGACTTAATCCTGTTTGTGTGGTTGAAGAACGTTGAAACGTTCTAATGGATAGTTTCATGAATGGAGATTTGATTGCTGTAACATTCAAACAATTACTTTCTGTACTCATTATGGCGATATGGAAAACAATTAAATGTTTGAATGGTCCTTCATACCTTGCCGACTAGCGGAAGGCCATTTCAGTCATTTGCAGAATTGCATCTGCATAACCGGCATATGGTTCATTTGGCGGTGAAGGTAATAAACTCGCCCTACCTTGTGTCGACCCTGTTCGGACTGATGACATTTTGAACTGAATGTCATGGACTGGAAACAATACCACGCTTATCGCTTAGTGTAATTAAATGAATTGAAACAATTTGGTCGTTTAACGTGTGGAAATACCTAAAAGCCGTGACTTTTGCTTAGCTGCCTAATTGGGGGTCATCTATTCTTCAGACCTATGATATTGCAGTATTTTTTGAAATGTTTTTGTTAACTTCGTTGAAGCGTCGTTGGACCACGCATTCAATAGAACAGCAGTGGTACCTTTGCAAACAAGCCCTGAAAAGCACTGCATCTGAAGGTTTGGGCCTCAGGCTCTTACTTACTTACTTAGGTGGCGCTACAGTCCGTGGTGAACCTGGGTCTCAACCAACAAGCGTCTCCAGCTGGCACGGTCTTTGGTCAGCTGTTTCCAGTGCCGCACGCCCAGTCGGTTAAGGTCCCTTTCCACCTGCGTGCGCTACCGTAGATGCGGCCGACCTCTGCCGCGCATTCCCTCCGAGGTGGATTCGAAGAATCTTCGGATCGGAGCTGTATTTTCCATGCGCTCTACATGGCCAAGCCACTTTAGACGTTGCATCCGTAGACGTCGTACCAGGCCGATGTCTTATCCTCTACATACCGTTTGAACAAACAGGGTCGTATATAGTGCGCAGAATATTCCTCTCGAAACGACCAAGGGCATCTTTATCGGCTTTTGTTAAGGTCCAAGCCTCTGCGCCGTAAAGGAGGACTGGGATGAATAAGGTCTTATATAGTGTCACCTTGGTTTTCCGAGAGAGGGCTCTACTTCTCAATTGCCTCTTGAGCCCAAAGGAACAGCGGTTGGCAAGAGTGATTCTGCGTTTTATCTCAGCGCTGGTGTTGTTGTCGCTGGTCATCAGTGAGCCAAGGTAGACGAATTCCTTGACCACTTCAAAGTTATATCCGCCCATGGTGACGTTCTGGCCAATACGTCGGTGTTGACCGTCTCTTTTAGATGAAAGCAGATATTTGGTTTTACCCTCATTAACCTTGAGACCCATCTTAGCCGATTCTACCTCAATGCTTACAAAGGCCTCATTGACGTCTCGACGTAGACTTGAAATAAATCGTACCTCTTGTGCTGGCCAGTGACTCTTGCACAATCTTTTCAAGCACGATGTTGAAAAAGTTGCATGACAGCGCGTCACCTTGCCTAAATCCTTTTTTAACATCAAAGGTCTCGGTTTGCTCACTAACGACCTTAATGGAACAGCGAGAATTCTCCATTGTCATCCTGCACAGTCGAACGAGTTTGGCAGAGATGTTAAAACTAGACATGGCTTTGTATAGCTCATCTCTATACACGCTGTCATATGCAGCCTTGCAATCGACGAAGAGGTGGTGAGTGTCGATTTGGTATTCCTGGTCTTCTCCAAGATCTGCCGTAGCGTAAATATTTGGTCTATTGTGGATTTACCTGGCCTAAAACCACACTGATAAGAGCCGATCAGGTTATCCACAAACGGTTTCAGGCGTTCACACAATACGGCAGAGAAGATCTTATATGCGATGTTAAGGAGACTTATTCCCCTATAGTTGGCGCAGTTATAGGGGTCTCCTTTCTTATGGACCGGGCAAACGATGCTGAGATTCCATTCGTCGGGCATGCTTTCCTCCGACCATACCTTGCAAATGGGATGGTGCATGCACCTTACCAGCTCATCTCCGCCTTAAAAAGCTCAGCAGACAGGCCGTCTGCGCCAGCGGCTTTATTAGACTTAAGTCTTGATATCGCTATTTTGACTTCGTCTAGGTCGGGTGGACTGAATTCTGTTACTTCGTGGTCCATTGCGAATGGCTCGTTCTGCCTGACAGCGGTATCTTGTCTATCATCGCCGTTATACAGTCTGCAGAAATGGTCTTTCCAAATCCTCAGCATCGACTATGATTCTACCACCAGTTCTCCATTTTCATCCCCGCAGGCCGCCGCTATGGCCTTGTAGCCATATCATGTTCGTTTTACCTTATTGTAAAACTTCTGGGCGTTATTTCTGCGGAAGCATCTCTCCATCTCCTCAATCTCACGCTTTCCGTGTTCTTTCTTCTGAGAAGCGTGTGTTCCTCTCTTCTGCGAGCAGCTCTCGTCCGTCGTTACAGCGTGGCTTTATATGCCTCTTGTTTTGCTGCAAGGGCTTGTTCGCATTGTTCATCGAACCAGGGGTTTTGAGGTGGTGCCGCTTCGAAACCCAGCACTTCTGAGGCAACGTCTCTGACGGCTCTCTGGCAATGCGCCCATTCCTGCTCTATTGTTTGCGCTGCTGTGGGCGGATTTTGAGAGAGCTTGAAGATTCTGGCAGTCTCTTGCGATTGTAGCTTTCCGACGTCAAACTTACGTTGTTCTACTCGACTCCTAAGTATTCTTGATATTCTCATTTGTACCTTGGCTACAACAAGGTAGTGGTCGAAACGTTCGTACTTCGAGAATACTGGAGGAGTGCCTGGCGTCGATCGCAATGTGATCAATCTGGTTGGTGGTTGATTGATCAAAAGACCGCCAGGTACCCTTGTGGATGTTGAGATGGGGGAATCGTGTGCTTGCCACAAGGAGGTTACGCCTCTTTAGGAAATCGATTAGCCTAAGTCCGTTGTCGGAAATGGTGTTATGAAGGCTATGCTATATGCTATGTTCGATTCAAATATGTGCTCTTTTCCCAGTTTTGCATAGAACCATTTTTGTAACGTAGCTGGGGCATTGGGCATAGGTTCTGTCTAGCAGATCGTAGAATTCTTCTTTCAGTCGATCGTCCTGGAATCGAAGCAGGAAGCAGGAAGAACAAGAGCAGCTCGTGAGCTCGACGAGTCAAAAAGAAGGGAGGAGTGTTAGCTTCTCAGGAGAAAGAAGAAAGAGCAAGCGTTACTGCAGGTGTGACGTTCGAAGGTTTTATCAACAGATAAAGCGAACATGCTAAGGTTATAAAGTCAGAACGGAAGCCTGATGAGAACGGTAGTAGAATCGCAGTCGATGCTGAGAATATGGAAAAGCCACTTCCGTAGGCTGTATAACGGCGTTGTTAGTCAATACACCGCTGTCAGGCAGAATGATCCATTTCTTAACGACGAAGATCGTAGAGAATTAAGTCCTCCTGACCTCGACGAAGTTTAGATCGCTATGTCGAAACTCAAGTCGAATAAAGCTGCTGGCGGAGACGGACTGTCTGCTGATCTCTCCAAAGAAGCTTGAGATGACCAGGTTAGGAGCATGCACCAACTCATCAGCACTATTTAGCCGGTCATCTGTTAGATATGGTCAAAGGAAAGCATGCACAGGGAATGAATGCCTGAAGCCTCTTTTAAATAGGATGACAGGTCCTTATCAATGTGGCTTCAGGCCAGAGAATTCTATTATCGACCAAATGTTCACACTAACGCAGATCCTGGAAAAAACCAATGAATTTCTGGTCGACACTGTCCACCTAACCAGGGTAATTAGAGACGAGCTATACAATGCCATATCTACCTTTGACATCCCTGCTAAACTCGTTAGACTATGCAAGATGACTTTGGAGAACGCTCACTGCTCCATCCGAATTGGTGAACACCTTTCCGATAGTTTAATTGTCAAGAAAGGATTTAGGCAGGGCGATGCGCTGTCGTGTGATTTCTTCAACATCATATTAGAAATGATTGTGCAAAAATCACTGGCCAATACAAGAGGCACAATCTATTTAAAATCCTCTTGCCAATCTGCTGTGTCATTGGGCTCAGGAGGCAATTGAGTAATAGAGCCCTCTCCCGAACGACAAAGTTGACTCTATACAAGACCCTTATCATCTCGGTCCTACTGTACGGCGCAGAAGCATAGACACTATCAAAAGTGGATGAGGAGGTCCTTGCTCGATTCGAGAGAAAGATTTTGCTCGTGATTTTCGGACCTATAAACGCAGATGGGGGATGAAGGGAAATATTCAACCACGAACTTTACAGCCGGCTGTACGCCGACATGAGTCTAGTCAGGCGTCTACGAATTCAACGCCTGAGATTGCTAGGATATGTAGAGCGAGTGGACACCACAGCTCCAGCCCGGTGAGTCTTTGAATCCAAGCAACACGAAGAAACAGTGGACGGCCGCACTCAAGATAGCGCATACTGGTGGAAGGGGACCTCAGCCAACTGGATGTGCGGCAATGGAAAAAGCTAGCAAAAGATCATGCTAGCTGGAGGGGCATGTTGGTTGAGGCTCAGGTTCACCCAGAAATGTAGCGAGGATAATCTAACAGTTCTTAAGTATTAGAAATTTAAGTGATAGCGTATCTTCATTTGGTTGTTACGCACTTAAGTGGCGCTGCAGTTCGGGGTGAGTCTGGATCTCAACCAACATGCCTTTCCAACCGGCATGATCTCTGGCCAGCTGTTTCTAGTGCCTCATGTCCAGTTGATTTAGGTCCCTTTCCAACCGCGTGCGGCTCCTTAGATGAAGCCGTCCTCTGTTGCGTCGTCGCTCGAAATTGGATTCAAAGGCTCTTCGGGCTGAAGCTGTGGTGTCAATTCACTTTACATGTCCCAGCCGCTTTAGATGTTGTATCCGTTGACGTCTGATCAAGCTGATGTCACTGTACAGCCCACAGAGATCGTGGTTGAATATTCTCCACCACTTTCCGTCAACACAAATGGGACTGAAGAGTACACGCAGACTTTTCCTCTCCAAGTGCCCAAGTGTGTCAACCATTTTTGATAGAGTACAAGCCTCGGTGCCATAAAGGAGGACCGAAATGAGCGGTTGACAAGAGCAATTGTGTGTCTAATCTCAGCGCTGGTAATGTTGCCGCTTGTCATTAGGGAGCCAAGGTAGACAAAATCTATGACCACCTCAATTCTGTACTTGCCTATAGTGACGTTCTGGCCAAGAAGTGGGTGCTAAGCGTATTTCTTTGATGACAACATATATTTGATTTTTGCCCTAGTTTACCTTTAGACTCACCTTAGCCGCTTCTTCTTCAATACTTACAAAAGCTTCGCTGATGTCTCGCTGCGTTCTCCCAATCACGTCAATGCCATCAGGGTATGCGAGCAATTGCGCAGCCTTGAAATAGATCATGCGTCTTGTATTGGCCAGTGAGCTCCACACAATCTTTTCAAGAATGATATTGAATGCACGCCATGAACGCTCACAGGAAAGGAAAGTATCTCGAGCTGGTTGAGGAAGCTTACAGGTATCGGTTAGATATCGTAGGTATCTCTTCGACAAAGCAAGAGAACTGTGGACCTTTCGGACGGGTGGAAAATCTTCCTATCGGAAGTTGCACACCAAATATCTGCACACACTAGAGTGGGGATAGTCATAAGTCCCAAGCTAGCAGACAGGGTATTGGAGTGGATACCGTTATGAGGGAGAGTCGCGATCTTAAGACTCAAGCTTGAAAGATCAACATTGGCTCTGGTGCAGGTGCATCCACAGAATCTAGAGTCAGAGTATGCAACGTTGAGATGGATTTCTATATCCCGATGGGTGACTTCAACGCCCACGTGGGTGTGGACACGGGGAAGTTTGAGTACCTCAGCTGCCAAAGCGGAAACCAAGAGTGGTTACACGCTACACAGTGGCGCGAAGAGCTTGCAAATTGGCTGTGCGTGCAGCTAAAGAGCAGTTCTAGAAGGAGTTAGGCGAGAAGTTGGAAAGCGACCATAGATTTGCGAAAAAGGTGTTCTGGCAAACCATTCGACGGCTCACAGGAAGGAAATTCAACATAATCGAAGAAGCTAAATCCAAAGACAATGGATAAAGAGGGAGTTTTATGGCTCTCTCGTGTCATTAAGGAGGCCTGGGAATGCGGTGAGTCACCTAGCGATTGGTAATTGCCCCTCTTAGTCTACGCTAAGATGTTGGAAGTGCGTTCTAGCAGCTGTTTTCGGGTTAACGGAAGTAAATTAACCCCTTTCACAGTGGGCGTTGGACTTCGCCAATGGTGCGTTTTGTCACCTCTCATTTTGATTGTATATATGGACGGGATGTAGCACTGTGATGGGAGGGGTAATACTGAGCTTTCCTGCAGGATTGGCTAAGCTAGGGCAATTTTAAAACAGCTTGGAAGATCTGTAATCAGGAAGACTGAGCTAGGTGTCAAGGCCAAGTTAGCGGTTTTTAACTCAGTATTTGTTCCAACGAATGGTCATCATATTTGGGTATCGAACGAAAGAATAAGATCGCGAATACAAGCTGCCGAAATGAGATTTCTTCGTGCCGTTGTGGGAGTTACTCGCCGGGAAAAGGTGAGAAACACGGCAGTGCGTGGGGAGTTCAATGTTGAGAAGCTGCTTCTCCGAACGGAAAAGGCTATGCTTCGATGGTTTGGTAACGTGAGACGACTTATCACGACTTCCGAAGTGTGCCTTGAATGCAATATCATCAGGCCATTATCACGACTTCCGAAGTGTGCCTTGAATGCAATACCATCAGGCCATTATCACGACTTCCGAAGTGTGCCTTGAATGCAATACCATCAGGCAGGCGACCGCTTGGCAGACCCAGGACGAGGTGGTTGGACCAAATCGAAAAACTCGCCTGGGTGCGCTTGGGCATAGCTCCTGATGCACTTGCCTACATGCCGGAATCTTAAGATTTTTTGCCTAAGACTGCCTCTAAAAGCATCCAAATAGGCCTTACTCAGTAGTCTCTTTCTAGCAATTACCGTTGTATACGTCACAGTTTTTCATTCGCTTTTTAACCGCTCCTTCCTACCCGCTTCCTGGAATGCGGTAATTTCTGCTCAATAGCAGTTGCGGACTCTTTCCAGTTGTTCGGTCGCACCCAGCCTCACGGCATTCCAAGGCGTTTGGTTATTTCATAGTATTTTTGCTTTTTTACGGTTACAGCTTACTAGGCCATAGTGCAACCAACTGATCCTGTAAGTAATTCTCAGAGGGAGTTTCCAGATGGCACCACGAGTAAGTAGAGATACATAGGACTTACTGGCTGTTCATACTTTTTATGGACCCAACATCCGTCGGCCGGATGTTACCCCTACGAGACCTTTGTTAACCATTTGCTACCCCTGCATTGGGTGAAATCCGTTCAAGTACTCTGTAGTTGTTGTTCACATTTTCATTGACAATATGCCCATCGTACTTGACGCAATGGAGCTTTTCTGTAGTTCCAGTCCGTAGCCCCAAGGTGTGCATGTGTACAGGTTAGGTATATGTCAATAGTTAAGTCTCAGGAGTTCGGTTCTAGCCTTAAATACACTTATTTGAAAAGTTTGATATTTTGTTCTTAAAAAGTTATTGGGACCTATTGTATGGTTCAAAAGTTTATGGCATGTCTGGCGAGGAGGACAATTGGGCTCTATTTATACAGTCGTTATAGACATAATCATCGTGTTTCCTGATGTATTCATATAACTTTTCTTACCATTCATTTACGTTTGCCTCTGTGAGAGCCAACTCTATATTAAGTGAGCATGCGAGCTCATTCCATTCTTTGAAAGGTGGTGAGTTATATTGGAATGCCATCTTGAGAAGCCTCTTCTGAAGACATTGTTTGACCTGCGCATCACTTTAATCACATAGTCCGCATTTGCTTTTAAGGTTTTGAGGTAGATTTGAGGAAGCCCAGGTTCAACTTAGATGGCATATGAGGGAGTAGTTGGTTGAAGTTTAAAGATCCTTTTGAAGAAAAACCGTTGCACCGATTTACACTCTTCAAAGTATGTATTTATAGCCAAACCTTTGGTTTCCGTATCAAAGACATGCATTGACCTTGAAATGCAGCCGATTCGTTGGTTGCCGATGGAACTTCTCCACATAAGGTTAATGACAGTATTAGCAGCTGCTGCTTTTTAGCAGCTACTGCTTTTCTAGATTCGCCTTTTTAAGAAAAATCAGATAGTTAAACTCCTTGATCACTTAGATCGGCTCACCCTCCAAGGTCCAGGTTTCTCGTGCAGTCCTACCACCCCTACCCGTGCCGAAAATCATCATTTTTGACCTCGAAGTGTTAATCTTTATGCCCCATAGGCCGCAATGTCGCAATAGCTTTTCAATCTGTTTATTTGCAACTGAAGAATAAGTGGGCTTTCAGTTAAAATAACCAGATCGTCAGCATACAGAAAGACCTTAGCCTCAACTTCACCAAACACTAACTCCTCCCGGTAGATACCTAGCTATGTCATCTATGTAGAGGGCAAATAAAAGTGAACTGAGCATTTTTTTTTTTTTTTTTTTTTTTTTGTTGAAGGCTTCTGCTATCCGCTGGAGCACTCAGACGCAAACACTGGTCCATTATACTCCAGACAGGCACCTTACATTACTGTATTTTCTCCGTTTTCCGGAGAAAAATTTGAAGAAGCTTCAGTGATGTAGAGCTAAGGGATTCGGCACACACCACGTCACTCCAAGGGTGCGCCACCGTATGCGAGCAAAGGCGGGACAATCACAGAGGAAATGCTCTGCAGTGTCATCATCCTCTTCGCCACATGCAGCACAGGTAGGCGTCTCACTGATGCCGAGCACGTAGAGATTCTTGGCAAAAGTGTAATGGCCCGTGATAACTCCCACAAGTCTTCTGCAGTCGATTCTCCTTAAAGACAGGAGGAAAGCTGCAGATTTTTTACAGACATCAGGGCATACGCGCTTATTCATCCTGCAACCCGGTCAATCCCTCCATCTACAGTTGTGTGTGTTAAATACACAATCGTTAATGTAGGAATTTACCGTGGACGCAGGTAGACCTAGAGCGGGTTCAGGTCCTGAGAAGCTCTCCTCTGAACCCATTCTAGCGAGTTCATCAGAGATCTCATTTCCTGGAATTCCAGAGTGACCTGGAACCCATACAAGCCTCAATGAATTTAGTCTGCCGACTCTGTTCAAGAAGGACTTGAGTTCAAGCACTAATTTGGAGCTAGTTAAGGGGTTACACACAGCTTTTAGTGCAGCTTGGCTGTCAGTACAGACGCATATGCTTTCCCCCTTCCACCTGTGCTTCACGACATAGTGCATGGTCATTAGGATTGCGTATATCTCTGATATTTTCCTAACGAGAAGTGCAGTCGGATGTTATCGCGTTCAAAGAAGACCCCAGCACCGGACCCCCGCCCAGACCTGGAGCCATCCGTAAAAATGCGAAGACTATCCTTTCCAGGTTCAGTATCCAGCCATAGCCAATCCTGATGCCATGGAAACTCGACTGTGAAATTACGACGCAATAGGATGACTGGCGTCAATGCGTCAGAAGGCATGTCCATGAGACAGGGGTCGCAGGACAATTCTTGCGCAACGACACCGCTATTCCTATGCGAGTTGTACCAAAAGCCATTTCTCTTCAGACGAGACATGGCTTTCAGAGCACACCCTCTGATAAATATATCAAGAGGTGGAAGGTTCATCATAACATCTAGAGCAGCGCCCGGCGTGCTGGGGAAAGCCCCCGTGCAGCTGAGACAAACCGTTCTTTGAAGTTTGGTGAAAGAGGCTACGACGTGTTTGCGTTTTAGTCTGTTCCACCAGACAACCGATGCATATGAGATTATAGGTCTTATCATTGCCGTGTAGATCCAAAGGACCTTTGCCGGCGATAAGCCCCATGTTTTGCCAAAAGTTCCTTTGCATTGCCAGAAAGCTGACAGCGCTTTGGTGGTTTTTGACTCCACATGTTTTGACCAGAGAGGCTCACTATCTAAGATGACTCCTAGATACTTAGCCTCCTTGGATATCGGGATGGAAGTGCCTTTTAGTACCAGCTGAGTCATGTCAGTATTTTTCCTCCTTCTCGTAAAGAGAACGACATCGGTCTTAAGAGGATTGAATGACAGCCCATTTCTGGTACACCAATCATCGATCACGTTTAGCGCCGCCTGTGCTTTGAGACGGACGGTCGCTAAACATGAGCCGACAGGAAGAATGGCGACGTCATCCGCATATGCCTGGGCATAGATTCCAGAGGCATTGAGAGCATCAAGCAGAGAATCGACCACCATGCACCATAACAGCGGAGACAGGACGCCACCTTGAGGGCAGCCCCTGTTTACGCCGGATTTGACACACTGGTCGAGGCCTGCATCAACTGTCAATGTCCTGTGCATGAGCATAGCTTTGATCCAAAGGACCAGTGCTTCTTCTACGCCATGATGTCTGGCAGCGTTACACATGCTGTCAAAAGTTGCGTTATCAAAAGCTCCCTCAATGTCGATGAAAATGTCCAGCGCGTACTCTTTCCTTTCGAGCGCGCATTCAATTCGCCCAACTAGGTTCTGAAGCGCAGTCTCGCAAGATTTTCCGCGCTGGTAAGCATGTTGCATCTCCGAAAGAGGGTGCATTCGAAGGGCAACTTTTCGCACGTGCAACTCTACCAGTCTCTCCATGCTTTTCAGCAGGAAGGATGTTAGACTAATTGGTCTGAAGCTCTTGGCAAGTGAGTAGTCCTCTTTTCCTATTTTGGGAATGAAGACCACTTTCACTGTGCGCCAAGGAATCGGTATGTGAGCAAGTGCTAGACTAGCAGTGAACATTCTTTTCAGAGTAGGAAGCAGCTGCCTGATACCCTTTTGCAGCATAACAGTCGATACCACGCGCGACGCAATATACCAGCTACGCCGAGTTGTTTTCATTGTTTCAGTTGCAGTTTCCCTTGAAGGAGTGTGCAACGAGCCGATGTCGATCTGATTTCCCGGGAAATGAATCGCAAACAGTAAACTAAGAGTTTCCGCTTTAGACTCAGTAAAGGTACCATCAGATTTTCTGAGTGCGTCAAGCTTTGTCGGTTTTCCCCGTTTGAGGACTTTAACCAACTTGCTAGTCGCACTCAGAGACTTGATCTCTTCGCAGAAGGTCCTATAAGAATCGTTCTTCGATTTACGAATAAGTTTCTTATATTCTTTCTGCTTCGACCGATACTTATTCCAGTCATCTTCCGAATTCGATTTGAGTGATCTATTCAGAAGAATTCTGGCTTCCCTGCGAAGACTTTGGAGCTCGGCATTCCACCAGGGGACCAATTTCCTGCAGGGAGGTTTGCTGACAGGACATGCGAGTTCAAAACAACTGGTGATGACGCTATTCAGGCTTGTGGAACTCCTGTCTGAAGCTTAAAATAGTCTGACAAAACTCTTACATTCCATGACTCAACAGAAGTTTCTGTGGTTAGCTTGTAAGTTCTAATAAATTTGGCCGATAGTCCAAAAGTTGATGACTTGTACATCAAAAAATTCCTATTAACTATGTCGAAGGCCGCTTTAAAATCGACAGAGAAGGCATATAGTTTCTTCCCCCTCTCTCTCTCTCTTAATCTTCTGGCAATAGTTGTTAATGGAAAAATTTGGTCTACTGTCGAGAACCCTGCACGAAAACCTGCTTGGAAAACACTGAGACTATTGTTGGTCACCACCCAAACTGTCTACCTATGGTATAAGATTTGTGTGAAGACCTTTCTAAACGCTGAGAGAAGGTAGTTTTCTGGGAGATTATTGTCACTTCTGATACTTTTTCTGAGTTCCATATTTGGTTGTAAGTAATCAACAATATTTCGAGAGACGAGGGAGAAATTTTGGTTTAGAACTCAACCTGAAAGTCAATAGCACCCGAACCTTACCGTTTTTCATCTTTCTTAATGCTGTTATGAGCTCCACCATCGAGCTAATATTAACTAGAAATCGTAGCTCAGCAAAATCTTCTACTTACTCTCGTAAAGCAGAGTGCTTTATGACGTCGGAG
This sequence comes from Eumerus sabulonum, assembly GCA_951905685.1. NCBI lineage: Eukaryota > Metazoa > Arthropoda > Insecta > Diptera > Syrphidae > Eumerus > Eumerus sabulonum. The sequence continues at coordinate 239,602,590 of OX645060.1, forward strand.
AGCTACTATCGCCGGAGATCGCCAGTGCCTTTGCCAACCGCGTCTCCCTTAAGCTCTCCGATACACCTCAATCCTCCACTCAGTCAGTAGAGCAACAATGGAGCCTGTGCAAACAAGCCCTGAAGAGCACAGCAACCGAAGTGCTGTGCCTTAAAGCTCCACCACGACGAAACACCTGATTCGATGACGAGTGTAGAAAGATTCATGCGGAGGCATACAAAGCCTTACTACACAAAAAAACAAGAGCGGCTCGTGAGCTCTACGAGCTTAAAAGAAGGGAGGAACATAAGCTTCTCAAGAGAAAAAAGAAAGAGCACGAGAAGCGGGCGATTGAAAGCTTGGCGAGGTTGTATTGCAGGCACGACGTTCGAAGATTTTATCAGCGGATAAAACGAATGTCTCAAGGCTATAAAGCCCGAACGGAGGCCTGTAAGGATGAGAACGGACACCTAGTAGTAGAATCGCAGTCGATGCTGAGAATTTGGAAAAACCACTTCTGCAGACTGTATAACGGCGATGACAACCAACATACCGCCGTCAGGCAGAATGATCCATTTTTTAACGACGAAGATCGTAGAGAATTCCGTCTCCCTGACCTCGACGAAGTTGAGATTGCCATGGCGAAACTCAAGTCGAATAAAGCTGCTGGCGCAGATGGGCTGTCTGCTGAGCTCTTCAAAGCGGCGGCGGGGGTTGAGCTGGTTAGGAGCATGAACCGGCTCATCTGTAAGATATGGTCAAGGGAAAGCATGCCCGAGGAATGGAGTCTCAGCATTGTTAGCCCGATCCAGAAAAAAGGAGATCCCTTGGACTGCGCCAACTATAGAGGAATAAGTCTCCTTAATGTCGCATACAAGATCTTCGCTACCGTTTTGTGTGAACGCCTGAAGCCATTCGTAAACAAGCTGATAGGTCCTTATCAGTGTGGCTTCAGGCCAGGGAAGTCCACCATCGATCAAATCTTCACACTACGGCAGATCCTGGAGAAAACCAATGAATTTCAAGTCGATACGCACCATCTATTCGTCGACTTCAAGGCCGCATACGACAGCGTAATTAGAGACGAGCTATATAACGCCATGTTTACTTTTGACATCGCTGCTATGCTCGTCAGACTATGTAGGATGACCCTGGAAAATGCTCGCTGCTCCATCCGAATCGGTGCAGAACTGACCGATAGTTTCGAAGTCAAGGAAGGATTTAGACAGGGCGATGCGTTCTCGTGTGATTTTTTTAACATCATATTAGAAATGATTGTGCAAAAATCACAGGCCAATACAAGAGGCACAATCTTCTTCAAATCCTCGCAACTCCTTGCATACGCCGACGACATTGACATAATAGGTAGATCGCAGCGAGATGTCAATGAGGCGTTTGCGAGTATTGAGATGGAGGCGGCAAAAATTGGTTTGGCAGTTAATGAGGGCAAGACTAAATATCTGCTGTCATCGAAAAAGGACATTTACCACCGACGTCTTGGCCAGAACGTGCATATTGGCAGATATAAGTTCGAGGTAGTTAAGGACTTCATATACCTCGGCTCCGCAGTGACTTGGAACAACGACACCAGTTTCGAAATCAAGCGCAGAATTACTCTTGCCAACCGCTGCTTCTTTGGGCTCAAGAGGCAACTGAGAAGTAGAGCCCTCTCTCGTACGACCAAGTTGACCTCATATAAGACCTTAATTATCCCGGTCCTGTTATACGGCGCAGAAACATGGACTTAAGCGGATGAGGAAATCCTTGGTCGTTTCGAGAGAAAGATTCTTCGTTCGATTTTCGGTCCCATAAACACAGAGGAGGGTTAAAGGAGAAGATTCAATCACGAACTGTACGGGTTGTACAGCGACATGAGTCTGGTCAGGCGTCTACGGATCCAACGCCTAAGATGGCTACGCCATGTAGAGCGAATGGACACCACAACTCCAGCCCGTAGAGTCTTTGAATCCACTCCGAGGGACGAAGAAAGGAAAGGGTGGAAAGGGACCTCAACCAACTGGGCGTGCGGCATTGGAAAAGACTAGCGAAAGATCGTGCTAAGTGGAGAGGCATGTTGGTTGCGGCCCAGGTTCACCCCGAACTGTAGCGGCCGTTAAGTAAGTAAGTAAAGCAGAGTGCTTAAAGAAGCATGAGATGCAAATCAGTCAAGGTGCTCTAGCCGTCGAATATTTTAAAGTTTCAACCACACTAAGTACAATAAGCTTAGATCTCTCATTCGGAGGAGTGAGTCGACACCAATTCCATCCGTAGTTCCCATTAATCGCGCGGACATTTTTAATTTTTTTTTAATTAAGGGGCTACTGCTACCAAATAACACGAGGCACTGCAACCTTTACAGATCTATTGCACCTGCCAGCCAACTGGGCGAGGAGCTTCTCCACTTAATGAAGTTGAGAATGCTTCTCATAGAAGCTGAGATGATCCCCTCAGGAGCTACCATTTCACTGACAAGGATACGCTACTTGAGATGGCAGAGAGCAGCGCACTCACACGGTATGTGCTCTGCCGTCTCTTAGTCCTGAAGACAAAGTCGAGACTCAGTTTCAAAAGAGGAGTTCATTTTGTTGAGATGATAGCCTCTATTGGCAACGGCTTATTGGTGTTGCAGCTGCCCTATTCCATGTGGTGCACATTGGCATCGCATCCGGTGACAAGGTGACGATTGCGTTGCTGGCAGTACCTTAATAAGTCCTGTATCTCAGTAGGTGAAATCTGATGGCCGTCATCAGAGAAGTACGCGGAGGCGCACACGATCTCCTTTACTCCTCCATCGGTGGGGACTTCCACGATGACGGCTGCCAGGTCTCTTACTATAAACTCTGGAATGGGAAAAAAATGTATGTTACAACCGATCCCACATGCGGCCCTGGAGGGGGGGGGGGATTCTCCAATAGCGTAAATTAACTTCCACGACCTGTTGGTTTATGGACCCCCGGTTCTGGGATGAGTCGAATGAAGATTTTGTCGCGATAGAGTCGCAGACTAAAGGTGTCCGAGGCACCCATGGCATCGTGCACGCTGTCCTGCAGTACACGCAGCCCACTCATGTATTTTTGCCACGCCAAGTGATCCTATGATCTACTTCCTATCGAGGATTCCCCTTGTTTAGTGGGGGGACGTTTTGTAGTTTTGTTTGGACGACCCTTAGTGGTCGTCGACCCAGATGTGACAATGGGTTTTGAATTGTCACTCTTGACGTCTCTGTTACAGCAGTAGGTGTAACCAACATACTGCTGGCTATAGGTTTCTCGGTTTCTACAGGAAATGGTCGTACATCAGCTGATGTTTTTTTCGTTTCTTTTGGTGATGACCTTAACGACACCAAACCGATAAGCCACTTTGCACCTTAGTTCTCGCAGTCGGTCCAAAGACATGATACAGGAGGACTCTCCAGTGCTGTGCATACAAGCCATCGTTCTACGAGTCCAGCGTCGCCAACACTTTTGTGAAAGGTGATCCGATGCTCTGTGAGGAGTAGCCTCGAACGGTGTATGGTTTCGAGAAGGCGTCTTCTTCCACAAGCATAATGTCAAGTCCACTCTTGTCCTTGATGGCCGTAAAATTGGTCTTCATCCAAAATTGGTCTTCATCCAATCAATCGTGGTGGTGTCGGCACACGCGAAGTAGAGCCAACCTGAATTGTACGTCGAACCCCTGAATTGAGGTTTGGGCACCTTACCTAGCAGTTCGATGGGGGTGTCAATTACAGCATCCTGAACGGCTGCCATCTACGCCGTGGTAAGGGGGTTTGCTCCCAAACCCTTGAGAACGATGCCGAGTCGGATCCTCGCGGGGCATGCTACCCATTCACTTTCAAAGTCATGCTCCCACATTTCAAACCAACAAAAAAAAAAAAAATGAATGCATTGGGGAAGGAAAAAGGAAATGAAAAGAAAAACTTTTCAGAACTATTTCCGGTATTTCCGTTCGAAAGAAAAGACGAACGAAAGCACATAGCCCGAAGGAAGAGAAAAGAAGGCATATTGAACGCAACTCCCGCAGTTTCGATGTCTTCCTAGCTCAAATAGCTTAAACCAACGGCATACAGCCAGCAACGTGGTGAGGAGGTAGCGAAAACGGATAAAAATTGAATCACGATACCATATGAGGAGGTGGTTACGATAGCATGGCAGTTACCCCTAATGGACTTTGTTTGGTATTAAAGTTTAAACACACCGACATGCATCGTACTCATTCCGGGACATTTTGTAAGCAAGGATCTGATGTAGAATTGCATAACAAGGTCACGTCTGAGACCGAATGAAATGAAATACGAAATCATTTCGTAGAAAGCGACAAGTTTCCGGAAGAAGGAAGACAGAAGGATTCGATAAAGACGATAAAGAAAAGAGTCGTCTGCAGGGGAGTAAAATGAGACTAGGATTGCTTAGAAAATTGCAAACTTCCTTAGCAGAATAACACTCGTCCTTGCGCCAAAATGTCGCGCCCCAGCCGTGGCCTTCCTGTCGCACTCCATACGAGCATCTCGTACCTTGTATCCGTTTCTGTATACCTTTCCACTCGACCACTAAATCAAATTGCAGTAAATAGATAGAAGATAGAAATGAAAATCACAATTCTAGCACCTTTAATAGGAAAGGAGTGGAAATGGATGATTGACCCATTACTCCACCGCTAGTGTGTGTACTCATCCGTTTTATTCTATTTTACAGGATTATTACAAACTACTTTGTGGTGTCGCTAGCCGTGGCCGACATGCTGGTGGCCCTTTGCGCTATGACATTCAATGCATCCGTAGAGGTATCTGGTAGATGGATATTCGGATCAATCATGTGTGACGTGTGGAACAGCTTTGATGTGTACTTCTCAACGGCGAGTATATTGCATCTCTGCTGTATATCTGTCGATAGGTGAGTTATAGAGTTATTTTTACAATCAATTTATCTCATCCCTCCTTCTCGGCCGTGTCCATCTCGTTATGGATAGTGAAGGGGGAGGGAAGGCACTGAGTAATTAATCGAGAAAAAGTTCTGATTTTCCTAATTACTCTTTACACTACTCATCCGTTTCCCTTCTACACAGATACTATGCTATCGTTCAACCACTGGACTACCCACGCATAATGACCTACACGAAAGTCGTTCTCATGCTCATAGTGGTTTGGTTGTCACCCGCACTACTGTCTTTCGTGCCCATCTTCCTTGGCTGGTATACAACAGAAGCGAATTGGAAACACCTGAAAACGAACCCTCATGTAAGTATGTATTAGTAACGAAATCATCTCTGACGATAACGATGACGATGATGATGAAAATGGAAAACTTTGTGTAAACTTTGGGATAGCACCTTGAGCGAGCTGAGTATCATAGAATTTGTTGTTTTCAAGTTAAACAATCCACTAGGTCCTTGTTGGTGTTTGCTAAAGTTGTTCCTAACTAAATAAAAGCACTCCTGCGCGGCCATGTTTCTCATGTTGCCCGTTGGTAATTTGATGATACTTTCAGATGATCCCTAACCGGAGACGATAGAGCCTTGTGCTCCCTTTTCTCGGGGCTAAGGGAAATTTCTAATTTATTTTTTGAAATTAATTTCAATCGAATGGTTGTAGGGTTGCTGTTCCTTACCTCGCCCATCATCCATCCATCCATCTATGCCAAGTGGTACTATAATAAAATCAAAGAAGCACTTGTGTCACTCACTCAGGACTGCTAGTACGTGTCCTTGCATAATGCAGTGTGATGCTTTTACGGGCCTGCCCGTAATTGTATTGATGGCTTGTGCGACCTTAATGACGTTTACTGTGCATCACCGATCAAAACAACAACAACAACAACGACGTGGATAACAATATGAACGAGGAAAGAAAATTGCTCGCGAGGGTGCACTCTACGACGAAGATGCATAAGTTCTTAATGGTTCTTGAAAGGAGGTGAACATCTCATAGATTCTTCTCTCTCAAGGGTCTCCCGCCCACATGGTAGGGCCGGCCAGGGCCACGTCGTAAAAAGAAACTCTTCAATCAATTAGTTTCCTTAGGCAGCGGTCGGGACAGGACTGCTTGCTCCCTCTCCCCCTATAAGTTTGCGAACAATTAACTAATTAATTAAAATTACCCAGTTAGCAAACGATTGCTTTCTGTTGTTGCTTTTGTCCTTTTTTTTGGAATTGGACAATCTGGATGCGAGCTGGGACATTCTCAGAGGCAATAAAACATCAAGTTGTGACGAATCCAATTGTGGCGGGATAAGTGGAGGTTCAATTATCGAGACGAGTCCAGAATATGGGCTAAGTATTGTCGTAACTGATCCTTGTCAGGTCCTTATTTATTTGGGAACAGTTAGTTGGTGAGAGGACATTCACTTTGTGATTATCAGATAAGGTTGGCAGCAGGTGGGAATGCTTACAATGTTGCCCAAATGCTGATTGAATATTATTTCTAAACTTATCGTATCGTTTCTGTCAAAAAGAAAAAGTGAAAATGTGGGTGGCAAGTTTCAGAATCTGTCATCAACCCTTTTCCGGGTCCTATTTTTGGGATACCCTTATTTCTTTTATTTTTTTTTTTTTTATGGTTGCGCCAAAGGATGTGTAATCTTCCAAAGATACCAATAACCCGGGTTACCAGTATGCACGATTCGCAAACCCAACAGTTCGTTGTTTTAGGAATGCGCCTACGTACTACCCTGCACACTGCAACCACTCTCCCCGCGGGACTACCGTCAGGTATTACTTCACGGGGCTGGTTAGCATTTTATGCTCTTCTTCCTCTGCTCGCTGGTTCGACATTGGATCCTGCGTCTGCTGTCCTTTGTTGTAAGAGATGTATCATATGAGTTTGGTTTTCACTCTCTCTGACTCTCTCCAACCGTCGTAGTTCCTTCATAATTGCTGCTGTTACCTGTTTCACCACATCCCATGCTGCGCTCGATGTTAACATGTGGTTTACTATGTTCTCGGGGGCTGGTGCTTCTCCAAATCTTTCGGGTATAAGCCGATAGGTCCATCTTCCCTTTGTGGGCTCGTTCCATCTTTCCTGCCATGTTCTCATGCTTCGCTGCTTTTCCTCTAATTTTATATATTTTGTTGAGGCTCTGGGATCCCGAATTTTGGCGTCGTAGGTTCTCTGTAGCTCTGGGCCCTCCAATACTGATCATTATCCTGGATAGGGCAGCACGCACCTTTGCAGCTTTGTCACACATTCCTTCAAGGTGTTCCCTGTAGGTGAGCCTTGTGTCGATCATCACACCTAGATATCTGATGACCGGCTTCGATAATATGTTATGCTCACCTACCCTGATTGTGAATGTCTCTCTTTCTTTGCGTCTACTTATTAGTACTGCTTCCGTTTTCTGTTCTGCGAGCTCTAGTCCAGCTGCTGCCATCCACCGCCTCACTTTTTGAATACAGATGTCCTCGATTTCTTCCAGGTGCTTCGCTGCCACAACAATTGCTAGATCATCAGCAAAGCCTATGAATTTTGCTTCATCTGTTATTCGAAGCCTTAGGACCCCATCGTACATGATGTTCCATAGGAGGGGTCCTAATACCGATCCTTGTGCGACTCCGCCAGTTATATGATACTGCTTTACTCCATCATCGGTGTCGTAAAGCAGCAACCGATTCGCGAAGTAGCTTATCGAAATTTTTATAAGAGGCCACGGCACCATCATTGCTCTAAGAGAGTGCACTATCAGCCCCCAGTTTGCGGAGTTGAACACATTCTTAACGTCCAATGCTACCACGGCACCATATTTTTTGCACCTCTTTTCCATCTTCTGCCCTGAATAGCTTCTTCTAAGATTGCAGTTGCCCTCCGAATAGCATCTATTGTAGACCGAGCCTTTTTTAATCCATACTGCTGGTTCGAGAGTCCTCCGGCTTCATGAATTGCCACCTCCAGTCGGTTGCATATAATCCGCTCCAATATTTTACCCATTGTGTCGAGCAAGCATATCGGACGGAATGACGAGCGTTCATCCGGTGGTTTATTCCCTTTTGGCAGAAGCACCAGACGCTGTTTTTTTCATTGGTCTGTAAAGACGTCTTCTGTTAGGCACTTATTGTATAACCCCAAAAAGAGTTCCGTGCTTATTTTAACGGCTAATTTTAAACCTTTACAAAATGTGTCAAGGCGTAAGGTGGTCTGTTTAGAGGACAGGTACTTCTTCCTCATCTTTGATGGCGTAACAGCTCATGAAGGACCAGAGCCAAGCTTCTCTCAATCACCCATGTTGTGTGTGATTTATTTTTTTACACAGGTGAAAGGGACCTACAGTTTAATGCCGATGCCGAACGGCGTGAGTCGAGAAGCTTTTTCATGGCAAGTTACTACGTGGGGTTTTGCCAGTACCCCGCCGAGGAGGAACGTCGCGAAATGAACATTCGATGGCGTTAGTGTCATTGGGATCCGAACTCGCTCATCGTGCGCCAGAGTTCAACAGAGAGGACAGGTACTAATAATAGATTTTAGGTGTTTCTTTTCATAGGCTGTCCCTTACATCTTCGCCTTGAACAAACATTATTTCCGCCGTTAGATGGAATATACAGTTTTAAAATAATATGCTTAACGAGTACTATACAAGTACTCGTATGTTCTTCTTCTTTTTGGGGCTACAGTTCATGGCGAACTTGGGCTTCCTTTAAAAAGCCTCTCCAACTGGCACGGTCTTCCGCCAGCGGTCTCCAGTGTCGCACGCCTAGTTGGTTAAGGTGCTCTTCCACTTGGTTGCATCACATGAAATTTGGCTGTGCTCGACCGCGTCGCCCCTCGGGATTGGATTCAAAGACCTTCCGGGCCGGAGCTGTGTTTTCCATGCGCTCAACATGACCTAACCATCTTAGGCATTCACTATTAAGTCTTCTCCTCCACTCCCCATTTATGCAGGTCGGGCGGAAAATCGTACGCAGAATTTTTCTCTAAAAACGACCAAGTGCCTCCTCATCCGCTTTCGATAAGGTCCATGTCTCTGCGCCATAAAGCAGGACCGGGATGATAAGGGTCTCGTATATGGTCACCTTGGTTTTTCGAGAGAGGGCTCTGCTTCTCAATTGCCTCCCGAGCCCAAAGAAACAGCGGTTGGCAAGAGTTATTCTGCGTTTGATTTCGGCAATGATCTCATTTCTGCATGTCACTGCGCCTAGGTGGACGAAGTCCTAAGCGCAATATATGCGCCCTCCACCACTCCTGTGAAAAATAAATCACACGCAACATGGGTGATTGAGAGAAGCTTGGCTCTGGCCTACATGGGTTGTAACGCCATCAAAGAAAATATATACGCCCTGGCCAAGACGCTGGTGGTTCGTGTCCTTTTTCGACGACAGCATATATTTCGTTTTGCCCCCATTTACCGCCAGTCCGCTTCCGTCTCAATGATCGTAAAGGCCTCAATGACATCACGCTGACTTCGTCCCATCATGTCTATGTCATCGGCATATGCGAGCAGTTGAACGGTCTAGAAAAAGATGGTGTGCCTCGTATTGACCAGTCAGTTTTGCACGATCCTTTCAAGGACGATGTTGAAAACGTCCCACGATAGTTCGTCGCCCTGTCTTAAAGCATTTTTGACATTACAGATTAAGTCGCTTCCAACCCTGACGGAGCAGCGAGTTCTCCAATGTCATCCTGCACAATCTGACGAGTTTGGCAGGGATGTCAAAACGGCGTTGTATAGCTCGTCTCTATTTATACTAACGTATGCAGCCTTGAAGTCAACAAACAGGTGGTGGGTGTCGATCTGGAACTCGTTTGTTTTTTCCAGAATCTGCCGCAGTGTGAATAATTGATCTATAGGGAGCTTCTCGGGCCTGAAACCATACTGATATGGACCAATTAGTTTATTAACGAACGGTTTCAAGCGTTCACACAGAACAGCAGAGAAGATTTTATAAGCGATGTTCAGAAGACTTATTTGTAGTAGCAGTTGGCGCAGACAAAGGGGTCTCCTTTCTTATGGATCGAGCAAGCCATACTAACATTCCATTCATTCACCCGGGCATGCATTCCTCTGACCATATCTTACAAATGAGCTGGTGCAAACTCCCAACCAGGCCATCTCCAGCTGCCTTAAAAAGCTCGACAGGTAGTCCGTATACCTTTTTTGGACTTATACTTAGAGAAAGCATTCCTAACTTCGTCCAGGTCAGGGGGACGGAATTCTCTGCTATCGTCGTCCGCTGTAAAGAGGTTATTCTGCCTGACAGCGGGATCTATTTCGTCATAGCCGTTATACAGCCTGCAGAAGTAGTCTTTTCAGATTCTTAGTACCGACTGTGAATCCACTACTAGGTTTCCATTTTCGTCCCTGCAGGCTTCCGTTCTGGCCTTATATCCCTGGCATGTTTGTTTTATTCATTGATAAAACCTCCGAACGTCATTCCTGCGATAGCATATCTCCATCTCTACGATCGCGAGCCTCTCATGCTCCTTTTTTTTTGTCTTGGGAAGCTTATGCTCCTCCCTCCTCGTCTGCTCATAATGCTCACGAGCAGCTCTCGTTTTTCTGTGCAGCGCCTCTTGATAGGCTTGCTGCTTGGCTGCGTGTGCCCTCCTACACTCATCGTCAAACCATGGGTTTCTTGTTGGTGGCGATTTGAAACCCAGTACCTCAGAAGCAGCACTCTCTAAGGCATGTTCACAACAGGTCCATTGGTGGTGTACAGTCTGTACTGCGATTGGCATAGGCTCTGGCGGTCTCTTGCGATTGTAGCATTGCGACGTTGTATACCGCTGGCCTTACTCGATTTTTTTGGGCCGGGCATATTCGCACTCGCAACCTGGCTGCCACAAGATAGTGGTCCGAGTCGATGTTGGCTCCTCTAAAAGTTCGCACATCCAGAATGTCGGATGCGTGCCTGCCATCAATCGTAATGTGACCAATCTGGTTGACGGTTGATTGATCCGAAAATCGCCAAGTCCTTTTGTGGATTTGTGGATATTAAGATGTGGGAAACGCGTGCTAGCAACTAGAAGATTTCGCCCCGTTGCGAAGTCAACCTTAATCCATTTTGGGATGTGGTGTTGTGTAAGCTGTGCTTGCCAATGACCCTATCATAGGCGACTTCCTTGCCGAGTTTCACGTTAAAGACCCCCAGTACGAATTTAACATCGCAACTCGGACATTGGGCATATGTCCTACCTAGGAGGTAGTAGAAGTGGTCTTTTGTAGCGTCATTCTTGTCCTCGGTAGGGGCGTGACGCAAATTAGACTGATGTTTGCGAATTTAGCCTTGATGCGGCTTGTCATGAGGCGTTCGCTATCATGCCTGAAGATCAAGACTCTCGCTCTAATAACAAATCCGCATCCGAATAAGCGTTGTCATCTCTCCTTGTAGCAGTCGCCGTAGTTGATATCACAGTTTCCCATCCTCTTTTTGTTTGGTCCATCCCATCGCAATTTCTGGATCTGCGTTATAACAGTTAAGGTCCTCGGCAAGTTGTTTGGCTGCACGTGGTATGTTGTGGGACCTTACATTCCACGCACAAAGCCGAATATCATTCTTTCTTTTCCTTTTGTTATTTCCTGGGTCGTCATCGGTTAATCCGTCGGTTTTTTTTTTTGTATCCGAGGCTTTTTTCGGGTTTTTTGGCTTGTTGGTTTTTGTCCAGGTATGGCTCGCTGGGCCATAGCCTAACCGACACTTATCCTGTTTTGTGGCGCAGGAAACTCGCCATTCGCCCTTTTCCGTTCGCGATTTCAAATAGAAATCTCCAGGTGGCACCACGAGGAGGTGGAAATAGGACTTCCTAATAGAGCTGCTAGATGTTCGGCTGCAGTGACTTCTGCTCCCTATTTTACGGGCCAGCGCATGTCGGATATGCTATCCCTACGAGGCCTTTGTTAGTCGTTGGCCACCAAGTACTCGTATATACTGTTCTGATAATCAAAGGACACTCAGTTTTTATTAGACATTTTTTATACGAAAAAGTAGACACGTTTTCTTCCCCCTCATAATAAGCTTAAACTCAATTGACCAGCGATCGACTTGAGGAGGCTGAAACTTCCAAACTTTTTTTGGCCATAGACTCGACTTTTTCACTTTTTTCAAATGACCTTTTGCCATTTTTCGGCGGAAAACTTGTATATATATACGTTGAATGCATCAAAACTTCCCAACCAAGTTTCGTCAACTTGTTCCAAGTTAGTTTGTTCCTGGCATTATCATGATGCAGCGCAACTTCTTTTCAGTTAACCAATTCTGGTGACTCTTTCTTGATTGACTCATTCAAAGGGTCAAGCTCTGCACAGTAGAAGACCACTCCCCTCCAATGCCAACAAACACTCACTGTTATCTTGTATGCCTTCAATCCAAATCTTGGGGTTTTTGTAGGAGTCAATTTTGACGACCACTACTTTTTAAAGCGAAACCAATAATCAGAACAACTATCTTTTCGTTAATCATGGCGCTTTGTGCTTCATCTGCTTGCACCACCTTTTCCAGCAATGACATTATCCTGAGTAGCGGTATATGTGACAAAGCTTTCCATCCTATTTGTATCGGGATGAGCAGAAGCACCAATCCACATCTTCAAGAAATCCTCAACATTTTTCAGTTCACATGTGAAGATTGTAAGCTCAGCTCTCTAGCCCTCTTACATTCCTCCGTAAAAGCCAACAATCTCCTGCTCGCATCAATTTCTGACTCATTGACCGAATTTAAGTCTTAGTTCCGTCGGCACTTCAGGCCGAATCACTGTCAAACATCTGTGACTCGATAACTATGGCCACTGATGGCCTCGCCCAGGACACAAGGAGAACCCTTAAAACAAAAGTTGAGCACTTCTCCAAAGTCAGTAATTATCTCGCCAGCAACTGTAACTGGCCACCAACACTATCAACAATGCCATCGACACAATCGTGGGAAGCTCAGATAAAATTGTCAAAGCTCGCTTTTCCCTTCAACCGCCTGCTCCTTGTTCCGCTCCTGACCTGTCTACCATCACCAACTCTCTCGCTGATCTCAGTAGCCCCGTTGAAGCCATGGATCATCTCGTCCGCTTCCAACTGGATGCCACTAACAGCATCAATTCATCGCTGGATGGTTTAAGATCAATATTAAAGTCGATATCCATTGACCGGATTATTGAGGAATCTCACTCCTTTGCCTGCCAATTGGATCCAACTCCCCAAGCCACATGCCCAATCAACGATTTATCCCATTTGGACACAACTGTCCACAGAGAGACTAATTAGAAACGTCTCAACCTACACCCATCCTGCCTTCCCTTGGACCGACTTCCCCTCCGCCTGCAACATCAGTCCAAATCCAGACATCTTACTACAGTTGATAAACCACGATCTGTCCCCGGTGCCCCCGCTATCCATCGCTTCGGTACAACCTGGACCAAAATTCAATGGGATCAACGGATAAAAAAACTCCAAGAATTCGATACAACGAAGCCCTCATTAGTTATCATCCCCCATAATGCTACGCTAAAAGCTGCTACTTCTTGGGTCATTTAACTCTTTTCCCAACGCTGTTCCATCACCCTGCTGGATTGCCAAAAAACCGGTCCCGGAACTTTTAAAGTAAGGCATCCCTCTAAATATGAATGGCTGATCACCAACTCGTACGGTAGAGATTGTACTATAGGTAACCTAACTTTAAGGAAACGTACGCCTAATTCTAAGTCTAATTCTGTATCTAAATCTAAGGCCAATCCTAGGTATCACCATTCAAACCCCAGCTAAAAACTTCCCTCGAATCCTCCTAATCCCGATTCAAACTGGCGCTTCAAAACGGGAATTTTTCCTTATTCTCTCCCAAGCTGCACTATACCCCCTCTTCTATCCCGAACACTGCTTCCCTCCATAACATCTCTCTCAATCCCTATATAACCAACAGTAAGGACAACCCTCACAATCGAGTTTCCTTTAACCTTCCCACAAAGTCTTATATTCCCTAGACTTCCAAATATCCTAATTTCATTCACTCCCACACAATCAACCCTCCCGAATCCGCGAATATCCCTACTCCACTCTCACCTTCCGCTTCCTCCTCACAAAATGTGCGCCCCCTTTTTTGGATCCCCTCCTCCCTCCCTCCGTTAAATTCACCGCTAAGCTAGTAGGGAATTCCTCGCCGCCTGATGATCTGTAATGTCCAGACTGCGCGATCACTGGCTTTGTGAAAATATTCGCCAGTACCTAGCTTACCTTCACGACAGGCCGGATTCTGTCTGTATTGACGGTAAAACAAAGACCAATGTTATTGTTTCAATCCAGCTAGAAGGCCTGCCTACCGACCCGGTAGCACCGAGAAAAATTTACGATCGTTTCCATGAGTGCATTAACATCTCAGCCAACACGATAAAAGGCGACCTCTCTAGTTTTGCCACTCATACTAGCTCTAAGCGCCTTGCCTCTCTCCAAAAAGCTCGCAAGAATGCCAGAAACTATTATCGTCCCTAAGTCTCTCGTCCCACCTCTGTTCTCTATCCTCTGTGACTCCCACTACAACTCATATCTTCAAAGAATGCAGACGTCCGTTAATACTAATCCTAGACGCTTCTCGGCATCCCTTCTACTCTCAAATGGAACAACACTACCTCCGACCACAACCAACCTTGCCGAATTTACCTCCAAAATACTTCAAAATCTGGAGCAAGGCTACGAGGTGGATGTTATTACTACCGACTTCAGTAAAGCATTCGATAAGTTGAACCATCCATTAATTTACTTTAAACTCGAGGCTTTAGGCTTCTCGCCCCAGAACGTCACATGGCTTAAATCGTACCTTGAGAATCGCCAATATAGAGTATTTTCTAGAAGCTCTATCTCTGACCCCATTATTATCTCTTCCGGTGTTCCGCAAGATAGTCATCTCGGCCCTTTAATATTTGTCCTCGCTGTTAACGATGTCGAACTTTTCTTAAAAGATTACTGTTTGTCAATATACCCAGACGACATGAAAATCAGCAAGACAATATCAACTCCTGCAGACTCACTCGCACTCTAAAACGACCCTAATGCATTCGGTAGCTGGTTCGATAACAACTTCCTGAAGCTCAACATCGGTAAATGCCAATTCGTTACGTTCTCTCGAAAACGCTTGCCCTCCGCTCCTAGAATATATTATCTACTTAACGAGCCTGCATCCCATGTCTCCTTCATACGCGACCTAAGTTAGGTTAGGTCAGGTGACGAAAAGTCAAGGCTCATGTAGACTACGTAGAGTCCATTGGTATCATATGCGACAGAGAGCTAAACCTTCTCTTCCATATCAATCATATCATACACAAAGCTAATTCTGCCTTGGTTTCATAAAACGTTGGTCCAAGTAATTCTCGAACCCTTACGTCACAAAATCTTCTACATTACATACGTCAGGCCTATCCTGGAATATGCCAGTCGAGCTGTCGAGCAAGGCAGCTTTCTGCGCTTTGCCTTAAGAGGTCAAGACAGGACTGTATTACCAACCTACGAAGACCGACTGCAATTGTTCGGCTTACAAACCCTGATCGCACGCCGTGAAGCAGCTGACGTTCTCTTTATTTACCAGCTTATAGCTGGAACTATCGATTCTCCTGCTATTCTTGAAATGATTTCGTTCAATGCCAACCTTCGTCGCCTAAGATCTACTCCACTTTTTCGACTCCCCGCTCATCGCACCAACTATGGCCACAATGAACCAATGTGTAGAATGTTACGTTTAGCTAACCATTCTCAAATATCTCTTTTTATCTCTAGGGCCAATTAAAAAATCTTCCCTCTGATCTTCTACCTCCTACACGCCACTACCCGCCCGAATGCTCATCGCAAAGAGAACATATTTAGGTCGATCACGGGGAAATATATCCTACACGACACCACATCCGAAAACGGACATCGTCTACCTGAGTTCCTGGCGGGGCGCCGTCTCCTTCTAGCTAACACACAATTCCTGCATCTCGACACCCACAAGGAAGGGAACATGGCGATCACCTCATCAGTCGACCATCAACCAGACTTATCACGTTGCGGTTGCGATCGACGACAGCATTCTAGATGTATGAAAAGGGACCTACAGTTTAATGCCGATTCCGAACAGCGTTAGTCGAGAAGCTTTTTCATGGCGGGGAGTTTTGTCAAAACACACTAACCAACACACTAACCACTGCGCCCTCGATTCGTCGCTTACCACCTGGGACAAAATATAACAGTTGACAGCTATAATTCCAAGGTGATTAAGGAGTTTGTCTACCTCGGAGCAAACGTAAACTCCACAAACGACCCCACAGTGAAGATCCGGCATTGAATCGCCCTTGGCAACCGCTGCTACTACGGTTAGTCCAAAAAACTTGGGTCGTAACTCCTCACTCGAAGAACCAAGGTCATGCTTTTCAAAACTCTTATACTGCCAGTCTTGCTGTACGTAGCCGAAAGCTGGACGATAAGCAGGACGGCGGAGCTGATTTTCTGCATTTCGTCCTGTCTGTGGAAAGATGAATGGAGGAGAAGACATAACCGCAAACATACATAACCGTATACCTCCTTAGTTTATTTACATCGAAAGTACGTATGTCCGTGTCTATGGTCAGTGTCCTGGTAGGCATCTTATGGTTTTATAAGGAAATAAACTACTAGAAACAGGAACATTACTCGGATCATCTTACTAAGGACATTAAGTCTATCTCTACTTCTTGAATTGAGATTGAATATACTTAAAGCTGAATATTTTAGGATGAATGGATATGAATGCATGTTAACACAGAGCTTGTACGAGTATCTATTAAGGCAACCAAACACAGGCACTTGGGCTGGGTTTAATTCCCAGAAAGCTTTTTCCTAATGTCATCAGCAACGGATTGAGATTTCTGGCTTGCCCCGGACAAAGCATTAAGAGGATAATGATAGGTCCTCCAGATAGAGGGGAAACCATGTAAACTAATTGAGAAAAAGGAAATATGATGAACCTAAGCAATCGAAATGGAATCCCGTGGATTCAATCAAATACGATTGATGGAAAGAATACTAAACTACCATGTCCGGGCTGTAGGGAGAGGAGAGGAATTACATATTTGAGGAAAGGAATTAGTTTGGGCATTATCTAAAACTGAGGACAGGACATAAGTGTTATGCATAATTGAGGTTATGCTTTCGTTTCTAATGTTTTCTTAGGAAGGACCTCTGAAAGGTGAAATGTTGTTGGTAGTCTTTAAATTGGATCAGAGAAAAGTTAACTCACTTTTTAAGTCCCAGATAAAGTCACAGATAAGTCAAGAACTGCTGAATGATCCAACACACGTCGTG
Source organism: Eumerus sabulonum (assembly GCA_951905685.1). Lineage (NCBI taxonomy): Eukaryota > Metazoa > Arthropoda > Insecta > Diptera > Syrphidae > Eumerus > Eumerus sabulonum. The sequence continues at coordinate 239,619,779 of OX645060.1, forward strand.
AACACATGCCTCTACGCCTGCTTTACCCAGATTTAGAAGAGCTAGGTGCATGAAGGACTGCTACTTAATTATGCTTCTGGTGCTTTATTTGGCAGGTTGGCGAGGAAGATCTTAGAAATTTGGCTAGCTAAGAGCTGACCCTGAACTTGGCAGCATTAGGACAGGTGTTGTGCTTTTTTCTTGTTGCTTATGTCCTTTCAGACGAGATTGCCCAAGATTTGCCACAGTAACCACTTTGTTCTTCCTAGATAGTATTTGGAGCAGGTCAAGGCACTCCCTAGTGGACCTGAAAATTCTTACTTACTTACTTATCAGGCCTGCAATCCATGGAGGATCTGAGCCTGAGCTATAGCTGCCTTCCATCCTTGACGTCGCAGCGTGCCCGGGCTGCTTCCAGTTGTCAAGACCAAGATATCTTACATCCGCGATTGCTTGGTCTTTATACCGGAGGTTCGGTCTTCCTCTTCTTCTGGAATCAGGAGGCTCGGAGTCGAAGACCCTCTTAGCTGGAGCGTTGATGTCCATGCGCTCGATGTGGCCGAGCCAGTGTAGTCGACGGATCCTTGCCTTCCGTAGCTGTAGCTGTCAATTGTTATATCTTGTCCCAGGTGGTGATTAGTTTTTGCTTGACAGCATGTACTTCGTTTTGTCCTCATTGATCTTAAGACCAACTCGTTTCGCCTGTTCTTCAATCGCCGTGAATGCTTCCACAATGCCACGGCGAGAACACGCGATGATGTCGATATCATCCGCGTATCCTAGCAGCTGGATGGACTTGTAAAAGATAGTGCCTTCCCTGTTGACGCCTGCCCGTCGCACTATCGGCTCCAGCACCAGGTTGAAGAAGTCACATGACAGCGCATCTCCTTGCCGAAATCCGGTGCATGTTTCAAATGGTTCCGAGGTCCTAGAACCGAGTTGCACAGTGCATCGCGTGTTTTTTAGCGTGGCGCGACACAACTCGATCAGTTTTACCGGGATCCCGAATTCGGCCATCGCCCCAAACAGTGCTTCACGATGAATGCTGTCGTATGCGGCTTTGAAATCGATGAAAAGATGGTGTGTATCGATTCGAAACTCGTTGGTCTCTTCCAGGATTTGTCGAAGTGTGAAAATTTGGTCTATAGTTGATTTGCCGGGCCAGAAGCCGCACTGGTAGCTGCCGATTAGTGCGGTGCAAAATGGTTTTAGATGTTCACACAATACGCTGGACAGGATCTCGTATGCGACATTGAGCAGGGATATACCTCTATAGTTCTTGCAAGAGTAGGATCGCCTTTTTTGTGGATGGGGCATATAGAGCTGGTATTCCAGTCGTCGGGCATGCTTTCATCTTCCCAAATTCTGCAGATGATCTGGTGCATGCTCCCTACCAGAACATCGCCGCCAGCCTTGAAGAGCTCTGATGGCAAGCTATCTGAGCCTGCGGCCTTGTTGTTCTTCAGCTTCTGAATAGCTGTGACGACTTCTTCGATGCTGGGTGGGAGGACTACTTCAGCGGCTGGAGTTGGGATTTCCTCGGTCCCTATCACTCTCTCTTGGTCATCCTCGTTAAGCAGCTGCTGGAAGTGCTGCTTGAATACATCCACTATTCCCTGCGGGTCGGTGACATGATTACCCTCGCAGTTTCGAAGAGCCAGGGAGCCCTTTTTGAAGCCTCCTGCAAGGCATTTGGCTTTCTTGTTAAAGGCTGGTGTTTTATGTTTATCCCCAGACTCCTCGATATCCTTGAGCTGGGAGGCTGCGAAGATTCTTTTCTTTTGTCGCAGTAGTTTTTTCTCCTCCCTTCTTCTAGCTCGGTACTCTTCTTGCGCTGCCCTGGTTTTCCTTTGCAGCGCTTTTTGGTACGCCTCGTCGGTTGCCTTTTTCTGCTCACACTTGCCATCATACCACGGGTTTCTTGTCGGGGGTGGTAGGTATCCTAAGGTGGTTTCGGCTACTTCCTGAATGGCTGAGCGGCAATACAGCCACATATTATTGGCATTTGTGTTCGACGTAGGCATACCGTAGAGTCTTTCGCTCAGCTGCTCCCTGTAGACTCTGGCAACCTCCGGTGTGCTCAGGCGCCCAATGTCGAACCTCCTCCTGATGGGCTGGTGCAGCTTTCTCACATTGGACAGTCGAGCTCTGAATCTTGCTGCTACGAGGAAGTGGTCAGAGTCGACATTTGCCCCTCTGAATGTTCGCACATCCAGGATGTTTGTCGAGTGTCTTGCGTCAATGAGCACATGGTCGATTTGGTTGGCGGTTCGACCGTCCGAAAATCGCCAGGTTGCTGTGTGGATTCGCTTGCGAGGGATTCTTGTGCTACTTATGCATTACGAGCTGTCGTAAAGTCAGCGAGTCGGAAGCCGTTTTCTCTGGTTGTATCGTGGAGGCTGTGCTTTCCGATCACTCCGCCAAGGGTGATTTCCTTACCAATTTTGGCGTTGAAGTCCCCGAGCACGATTTTTACATCGTACTCCGGACAAGCTCCGTAGGCGTTGTCCAGGAGGCCATAGAAGTCCTCCTTGATAGGGTCTTCAGCCTCGTCGGTAGGGGCGTGTGCACATATAAGGCTGATGTTATAAAATCTGCCTCTGATGTGGATCACAGCCAGGCGATCACTTATAGGTTTAAAGTCGATGACCTTCGATACCGCTTTCCCACGACAAATCCACATCCCAGTAAGTGCAACCTTTTGTGCCAGCTGTAATAAATGTCGCAATTTTTCTTCCTAATCATACCGTTTCCTATCCAGCGTATTTCCTGGACCGCAGTAATATCCGCCTTATACTGCGTGAGGATTCCTTCTAGTTTATGAGCAGCCCCGGGAGAGTACAGGGTTCTGACATTCTAGGAGCATACTCGCAAATAGTGTTCCTTTTTCGTGCGTTGTCGTCGTCGAGTATCGGTCCGTGTATCCGAGGCATCTTGCTCATTCATAACTTTTCTTTTTTTTACGTGGGCGGATTGTTAGCCCGCCGCACAACCGCCATTCTGGTCGGGGTTTTGTCGCTGCATACGTTTGTTCACCTCCCAACGGTTGTTGAAGAGGCTATCCAGAGAGCGCCGCGAGGAGGCCGTATGCCAACTTGACCCGGGCATTTAAACAGGGATCGTTGCTGGCATCTCGCCAGGTAAGCCTAGTAAGCCGTAGCCGTAAAAAAAAAACACAAACTCCGAAACAACCACAAGCCTCGGATAAAATGGACCGAATTAATGTTGTCGACCCTTGCAAAAAACGAAAAAAGGACAATGACCTTCGGCTTCGTACGTGGAATAGTAGGTCCCTAAACAGGCCACGTGCAGCCGAACAACTTGCGGACGCCTTAGACCGCTAGAAAGCGGACATAACCGCCATCCCGGAAATGCGATGGAACGGGCCGGGCATAAAGCGGATGAAAAACTGCGATACTTACCACGGTGACTGCTATATGAAGAGAGGACAACTGTTGTTCGGATGCGGATTTGTTGTTCGAGGTGGACTGAGGCAAAAAGTCCTGAGCTTTCGACATGTGAGCGAACGCCTCATAAAGATCCGTACAAAGGCTATATTTTTTAACATCAGCCTGATCTTAACATCTCTTCCCCACGGAAGAGAGGGATGACTCCGCCAAAGATGAGTTCTAAGATCTCCTAGACAGAACGTATGCGGTATGCCTTATGTCCCAGCTATGACATTAAAATTGTACTAGGAGGCTTCAATGCTATTGCTAAGCTGGTTAAGGAAAGAATATTTGAACGAGTCATCGGCAAACATAGCCTACACGACACCACCTCCGATAACAGACACAGGCTGAATTATCTTGCGACGGTGCGAAGTCTCCTTCTAGCCAGTACGCGCTTCCCGTACCTTGATATTCACAAAGGTACCTGGCGGTCTTTTGATCAATCAACCACCAACCAGATTGATCACATCGCGATCGGCGTCAGACACTCCTCCACTATTCTTGACGTTCGAACTTTCCGGGGGGCTGACATCGACTCGGACGCCTACCTTGTAGTAGCCAAGATGCGCCTACGGATATCACGAACGCAGCGGAGTAGAGTAAGAATACAAAGTTATGACGTCGGAAACTACTAACGCCAGAAACCGCTCGTGCTTTTACCGATCGCGTCTCCCTTAAGCTCTCCAATACACCTCTACCCTCCACGCTATCAATAGAACAGCAGTGGAACCATTGCAAAAAAAGACCTGAAAAGATCTGCATCCGAAGTTTTGGACTTCAAGGCTCCACTACGAAGAAACACCTGGTTCGATGACGTGTGCCGGAGGATTCACACAGTGAAGCAGGATGTATATAAAGCCTCGCTGCATAAAAGAACAATAATAGCTCGTTAACTCTACGAGTTAAAAAGAAGGGAGGAGCATAAGCTTCCCAGAAGAAAGAAGAAAGAGCACGAGAAGCGCGCGGTTGAGGATTTGGAGAGGTGTTACTGCAGGCGTGACGTTCGAAAGCTTTATCAACAGGTAAAGCGAACATGCCAAGGTTATAAAGCCAGAACGGAAGCCTCCAAGGATGAGAACGGACACCTAGTATTAGAACCGCAGTCGATGCTGAGAATATGGAAAAACCACTTCTGCAGACTGTATAACGGCGATGTTAGTCAATATGTCGCTTTCAGGCAGAATGATCCATTTCTTAACGACGAAGACTGCAGAGAATTCCGTCCCCCTGACCTCGAGAAAGTAAGATCGCCAAACCGAAACTCAAGTCGAATAAAGCTGCTGGCGCAGACGGACTGTCTGCTGAGCTCTTCAATGCAGCTGCAGCTCATCTGTAACATATCGTCCGAGGAGAGTATGCCCGATGAATGGAATCTCAGCATCGTTTGCCCGGTCCACAAGAAAGGAGGCCCCATAATCTAGGTGGATAACCTGATCGGCTCTTATCAGTGCTGCTTCACGTCAGGCAATTTGACAATACACCAAATATTCACACTGTGGCAGATCTTGGGAATGGCCCAAAAATTCCAAATCGACATCCATTACCTCTTCGTCGATTTTAAAGCCCCGTATGACAGTGTTCATAGAGATGAGCTATACGGTGTCTTGTATTAATATCCCTGCCAAACTCATCCAGCTGTGTAGAATGACAATTGCGAACTCTCGCTGCTCCATTAAGGTCGGTAACGAACTAACCGAGACTCTTGACGTTAAAAAAAAAAGTAAACAAGACGACATACTGTCATGCAACCTTTTCAAGGTTGTCTTTGAAAAGATCGTGCAAGCGTCACTGGCCAACACAAGAGGTCCGATCCATTTTAAGTCGGCGCAAATGTGTATGACATTGAGATGATTGGAAGGACAATGATGCCTTCACTGGCACTTTGGATGCAGCCTTTGGTGTTTGTACCGCTTTTCCCTAACCTGCCGACTTGGGTGGCCGTGGTGCAGTGGTTTACATCATCGACCGTCGAGCGGAAGGTCTATAGTTCAAATTCGTTTCATAGCCAAGAAAAAGCAATTCCTATACGGAAAAAAGGATGCAACATACTTGTGAATGGGAAGTGACCAAACGTACTACTGTGGTTGTCCACAAACGGTTTCTGGCGTTCACACAATATGGCAGAGAAGATCTTACATGCGATGTTAAGGAGACTTATTCCCCTATAGTTGGCGCAGTTATAGGGAGAAATCTATGAGCAGAAGAGAAGAGAGGAACATACGCTTCTTAGAACGCGGAAAGCCTGAGATCGAGGAGACGGAGAGATGCTTCCGCAGGAATGACGCCCGGAAGTGCCATGGCTACAAAGTCAGAGAGTTACAGTCGATGCTGAGGATTTGGAAAGACCACTACTGCAGACTGTATAACGCCGGTGACAGAGAAGATACCGCTGTCAGGCACTTTTTAAGGCGGCTAGAGATGAGCTGGCAAGGTGCATGCACCATCTCATTTGCAAGGTATGGTCAGAAAAAAAAAAAAAAGGAATGCATGGCCGATGAATGGAATCTTAGTATCGTTTGCCCGATCCACAAGAAAGGGGTCTCCTTTGTCTGCGCCAACTACAGAGGAATAAGTCTTCTGAACATCGCTTACAAAATGTTCTCTGCTGTACTGTGTGAACGCCTGAAACCGTTCGTTAATAAACTGATTGGTCCATATCAGTATGATTTCAGGCCCAGGAAGTTCATTATAAATCAATTATTCACACTGCGGCAGATCCTGGAAAAAACAGATCGACACCCACCACCTGTTTGTCGACCTTAAGGCTGCATACGATAGTATAAATAGAGACGAGCTATACAACGCCGTTTCGACATCCCTGCCAAACTCGTCAGATTTTGCTGGATGACATTGGAGAACTCTCACTGCTCCATCACGAAATATATGCTGTCGTCGAAAAAGGACACGAACCACTGGCGTCTTGGCCAGGACGCACATATTGGCAGGTATAATCTCGGGGTAGTCAAGGACTTGATCTACCTAGGCTCCGCAGTGACATGCAGAAATGACATCGGTGCCGAAATCAAACGCAGAATAACGCTTGTTTCTTAGACCTCTGCAGAGCCCACTCTCGAAAAACCAAGGAGACCATATACAAGACACTTACCATCCCGGTCCTGCTGTATAGCGCAGAGACATGGCCCTTATCGAAAGCGGATAAGGAGGCCCTTGGTCGTTTTGAGAGAAAAATTCTGCGTACGATTTTCGGCCCGACCTGCATAAATGGGGAGTGGAGGAGGGGACTTAATAGTGAACTGTACGGGTTGTACAGCGACATAAACGTAGCACGGCGTCTTCGGATCCAACGCCTAAGATGGCTAGGTCATGTTGAGCGCATGGAAAAACAGCTCCGGCCCGGAAGGTTTTTGAATCCAACCCCGAGGGCCCACGCGGTCAAGGACGGCCAAATTTAAAGTGGCGCAACCAAGTGAAAGAGCACCTTAACCAACTAGGCGTGCGGCACTGGAGACTGCTGGCGAAACACCGTGCCAGTTGAAAAGGTTTTTTAAAGGAGGCCCAGGTTCGCCATGAACTGTAGCGCCAAAAGAAGAAGAAATACTTACTTACTTACATACTTAGGTGGCGCTACAGTCCGTGGTGAGCCTGGGTCTCAACCATAAAGCGTCTCCAGCTGGCACGGTCTCTGGTCAGCTGTTTCCAGTGCCGCACTCCCAGTCGGTTAAAGTCCCTTTCCACCTGCGTGCGCCACCGTAGATGCTTCCGTCCTCTGCCGCGCCTTCCCTCCGAGGTGGATTCGAAGACTCTTCGAGTCGGAGCTGTATTTTCCATGCGCTCTACATGGCTAAGCCACCTTAGGCGCTGTATCCGTAGACGTCGTACCAGGCCGATGTCGCTGAACAACCCGTACAGTTCTTCGTTATATCTTTTCCTCTCGAAACGACCAAGGGCATCTTCATCCGCTTTTATTAAGGTCCAAGCCTCTGCGCCGTAAAGGAGGACTGGGATGATCAAGGTCTTATATAGTGTCACCTTGGTTATCCGAGAGAGGGCTCTACTTCTTAATTGCCTCTTGAGCCCAAAGAAACAGCGGTTGGCAAGAGTGATTCTGCGTTTTATCTCAGCGCTGGTGTTGTTGTCGCTGGTCATCAGTCAGCCAAGGTAGACGAATTCCTTGACCACTTCAAAGTTATATCCGCCCATGGTGACGTTCTGGCCAATACGTCGGTGTTGTCCGTCTCTTTTAGATGAAAGCAGATATTTGGTTTTACCCTCATTAACCTTGAGACCCATCTTAGCCGCTTCTACCTCAATGCTTACAAAGGCCTCATTGACGTCTCGGCGTAGACTTGAAATAAATCGTACCTCTTGTGTTGGCCAGTGACTCTTGCACGATCTTTTCAAGCACGATGTTGAAAAAGTTGCACGACAGCGCGTCGCCCTGCCTAAATCCTTTTTTAACATCAAAGGTCTCGGTTTGCTCATTACCGACCTTAATGGAGCAGCGAGAATTCTCCATTGTCATCCTGCACAGTCGGACGAGTTTGACAGGGATGTTAAAACTAGACATGGCTTTGTACAGCTCGTCTCTATATACGCTGTCATACGCGGCCTTGAAATCGACGAAGAGGTGGTGAGTGTCGATTTGGTATTCCTGGGTCTTCTCCAAGATCTGCCGTAGCGTAAATATTTGGTCTATTGTGGATTTACCTGGCCTAAAACCACACTGATAAGAGCCGATCAGGTTATCCACAAACGGCTTCAGGCGTTCACACAATACGGCAGAGAAGATCTTATATGCGATGTTAAGGAGACTTATTCCCCTATAGTTGGCGCAGTTATAGGGGTCTCCTTTCTTATGGACCGGGCAAACGATGCTGCGATTCCATACTTACCAGCTCATCTCCAGCCGCCTTAAAAAGCCCAGCAGACAGGCCGTCTGCGCCAGCGGCTTTATTAGACTTAAGTCTTGATATCGCTATTTTGACTTCGTCTAGGTCGGGTGGACTGAATTCTGTTACTTCGTGGTCCATTGCGAATGGCTCGTTCTGCCTGACAGCGGTATCTTGTCTATCATCGCCGTTATACAGTCTGCAGAAGTGGTCTTTCCAAATCCTCAGCATCGACTGCGACTCTACTACCAGTTCTCCATTTTCATCCCTGCAGGCCGCCACTCTGGCTTTGTAGCCATGGCATGTTCGTTTTACCTTGTTGTAAAACTTTTAGGCGTCATTCCTGCGGAAGCATCTCTCCATCTCCTCGATCTCACGCTTTCCGTGCTCTCTCCTCTTTCTTCTGAAAAGCGTGTGTTCCTCTCTTCTCTTCTGCTCATAGATTTCGCGAGCAACTCTCGTCCGTCGTTGCAGCATAGCTTTATATGCCTCTTGTTTTGCTGCATGGGCTTGTTCGCATTGTTCATCGAACCAGGGGTTTTTAGGTGGTGGCGGTTTGAAGCCCAGCACCTCTGAGGCAGCATCTCTGACGGCGCTCTGGCAATGAGCCCATTCCTGCTCTATTGTTTGTGCTGCTGTGGGCGGATTTTGCGAGAGCTTTGAGGAGACACGATCGGCAAAGATTCTGGCAGTCTCTTGCGATTGTAGCTTTCCAACGTCAAACTTACGTAGTCCTACTCGACTCCTAAGCATTCTTGATATCCTCATTCGTACCTTGGCTACAACAGGGTAGTGGTCCGAGTCGATGTTGGCCCCTCGGAAGGTTCGTACGTCGAGAATACAGGAGGAGTGTCTGGCGTCGATCGCAATATGATCAATCTGGTTGATGGTCGATTGATCACAAGACCGCCAGGTACCCTTGTGGATGTTGAGATGGGGGAATCGCGTGCTTGCTACAAGGAGGCTACGCCCCGCTGGGAAATTGATTAGCCTTAATCCGTTGTCGGATGTGGTGTTATGGAGGCTATGCTTTCCAATGATCGACTCAAATATGTCCTCCTTGCCCAGTTTTGCATTAAAATCTCCTAGGACTATTTTTGTGTCGTAGCTGGGGCATTGGGCATAGGTTCTGTCTAGGAGATCGTAGAATTCTTCTTTGAGTCGATCGTCCTTTTCTTCCGTTGGAGCGTGAGCGCATATTAAGCAAATGTTTCCAAACTTAGCTTTGATGCGGATTGTTATGAGGCGTTCGCTTACATCTCGGAAGCTTAAGACTTTTTGTCGGAGTCTTCCTCTAATAACGAATCCGCACCCGAATAGTAGGCGCTGTTTGTTCTCCTTGTAGCAGTTCCCGTAGTAGATGTCGCAGTTTTTCATCCGTTTTTTGCCTGGTCCATCCCATCGCACTTCTTGGAGTGCGGTTATATCTGCTTTATAGCAGTTGAGGGTTTGCTCCAATTGATCGCCTGCACCCGGCCTGTTAAGGGACCTCACATTCCAGGTGCAGACTCTCAAGTCCGTTAGTCGTTTGCAGGGGTCGTCAGCTTTGTATCCGTCCGTATCCGAGGCTTGTTGTCGTTTCGGAACAAGGAGGTTTTTACGTGATAGGGATGTTACCCCTAAGCACAACCCCCAACCTGGAGGGCCAGGTTCCTCTTTCCCCAGGAACAAGGGCTGGGTCGCTGCACACATTGGTTCACTACCTGGCGGGTGCCAGGGTAGCTATCCAGGGGGGTGGCCACGCGGAGGCTGTGTGTCAACTTGGATTGAGCAGGGACAGAGATCGAAGCTGGCGTTTGCCATGTTAAACGCGATCAACTTCTTTGCTCTGTTTGCTCGCTCCCTCCCTCCCAAAAAAAGGAAGAAGAAATAGCATTTAATGAAAGACCCAATTATTAATTCACACAAGCATCTGTCTCATGAGAATGAACATTTTTTAATAAGATGTGTCAACATCTTCCATCTCGCGACAGTATTTAGATACTTGGAATTTCATAAAAACTTTTTTTTCGAAAATCACCTGTGGAAACGCCAAATAAAGAATACTTTCTCCCAAATTTCAACGAGAGAAGGATACGTTTCGAAACAATGATTCCTCGTAGTATGGAATCCTATTACATTTCCCAATTACAGAAGTGATACAACGGCATGTAACAACAACGAGCAACCACCTTCGGAGGTGGGCTACGTCAATATGAAAATGACTTTGCAAGAATGTACATACGTATCTAAGAGTTTAATAAGTATTTACAGCGCCAAGTCGGCAGGATTGAATGAGTAATAAAAGCGACGCGGCAGGAGCAGGAAAAACAAGAAGAAAGTCAAACACAAGCAAGGAACAGCCCACTAAGCCGAAGAGAATACCCAGAATGTATCGCTAACCTCAAACGGAGATTACAGCTTCTATTGATATATTCTACACACAATCACTTACCCTATCCATATCCACACATCAAACAAATTCCCATGGAGTTTAATCCAGTTCGGGCATCAGTTAGGCAGTAGTTACTACCCGAGATATTCCGGTCGGCATGGTATCAAGATTCATATCAGGAAATCGTATCAAATACATCATGGAGAAGTGTAGGTTGTCTGATTAAAAGGATGAACTACATGAAGCGCAAACAACTTTTATGGTGATTGATATTTGGGGAAAGGATTACCATCGAAACCCTGGTCCAGAGATGGATTTTATAGCCTCCGAGTGGGTTTCGTTCCATTTAAGAACTTCTTTCGTTTCTGAAGTTAGTGGCGGTGTGAGAGATACCATCAATTTCCAGCTATTAAGACATTTCGAAGGGAGTACGCTCCATCCATAACTGGATTTTAACGTGGGCACTCGGAGAGTCCGATAAGACGAATGGTGCGAATTTATGTATTTGGATGCAAATTGCTTTCAATGCCTTCATGGCTCGTCTTTCATTGTTGTAATAAACTTTTTTATTGAAAGCATTAGGCGAGGCACCCGCCTCTATACATATGTATAGGTAGGTAGGTGGCCCAAGACAGATTGAAGGATATTCGAAATATACGATTTGGAGGGCTTGGTGGTGGTGATACATATTTATTGGATTAACGCAAAGCTCGCACACCTCAAGGAAACGATGAATGGCACGTGTTGTTATGTATTGTAGTGGGATTTGTTGGCATGTAGTGACGGCTGCAGGATGTGACTTTTGGGATATGTAAGGAATGGCCTTAATGAATGGGCCACTTGGGCTTGAACACTTTTATTATGTTTTTCGTTATCGTGCAGGTGTTGAGTAGTATGTGTTGGGAATGGACGTGACGTCCACTCGTCCTTGTGGAAATGTGTGATTTAGTGTTTGACCTTCATGCCGTAGTGTATCCTGCAGGTTGCAAGCCTTTTGTCCTTTATTTTTGCACGGTTTTGTGTTATCGTTCATAACTGATTGAGGAAAGTAAAAGATAAATCGGATTTGAACCCCCTCATGCCTTAGGTGCCAAGGACATACTTACTTACTTATCAGGCCTGCGATCCATGGAGGATCTGAGCCTGAGCTATAGCTGCCTTCCATCCTTGACGGTCCCGGGCACGCTGCTTCCAGTTGTCGAGACCAAGATGTCTTACATCCGCGATTACTTGGTCTTTATACCGGAGGTTCGGTCTTCTTCATCTTCTCGAACCAGGAGGCTCGGAGTCGAAGACCCTCTTAGCTGGAGCGTTGATGTCCATGCGCTCGATGTGGCCGAGCCAGTGTAGTCGACGGATCCTTGCCTTCCGGACTACATCCACATCTTGGTACAGCTCGTAGAGTTCGCGGTTGTGTCTTCTTCTCCATTCACCTTCCTCACAGACAGGACCAAATATCCGGCGCAGAATTTTTCTTTCGAAAGAACCCAAAATCAGCTCCGCTGTCCTGCTTATCGTCCAGCTTTCGGCTCCGTACAGCAAGACTGGCAGAATGCGCGTTTTGTAAAGCATGACTTTGGTCTTTCGAGTGACGAGTTTTGACCCCAGTTGTTTGGACAAGCCGAAGTAGCAGCGGTTGCCAAGGGCGATTCTATGCCGGATCTCCATTGTGGTGTCATTTGTGGAATTTACGTTTGGCCCGAGATAGACAAACTCCTTAACTACGTCGAAATTGTAGCTGTCAATTGTTATATTTTGTCCCAGGTGGTGAGCAACGGCTTGGTTTTTGCTTGACAGCATGTACTTCATTTTTATCCTCATTGACCTTAAGACCAACTCGTTTCGCCTGCTCTTCAATCGCCGTGAATGCTTCCACAATGCCACGGCGAGAACACGCGATGATGTCGATATCATCCGCGTATCCTAGCAGCTGGATGGACTTGTAAATGATAGTGCCTTCCCTGTTGACGCCTGCCCTTCGCACTCTCTGTTCCAGCACCAGGTTGAAGAAGTCACATGACAGCGCATCTCCTTGCTGAAATCCGGTGCATGTTTCGAATGGTTCCGAGGTCCTAGAACCGAGTTTCACGGTGCATCGCGTGTTTTTTAGTGTGGCGCGACACAACTGGATCAGTTTTACCGGGATCCCGAATTCGGCCATCGCACCAAACAGTTCTTCACGATGAATGCTGTCGTATGCGGCTTTGAAATCGATGAAAAGATGGTGTATATCGATTCGAAACTCGTTGGTCTTTTCCAGGATTTGTCGAAGTGTGGAAATTTGGTCTATAGTTAATTTGCCGAGCCGGAAGCCGCACTGGTAGCTGCCGATTAGTGCGGCGCAGACGTTCACACAATACGCTTGACAGGATCTTGAATGCGACATTGAGCAGGGATATACCTCTATAGTTCTTGCAAGAGTAGGATCGCCTTTTTTGTGGATGGGGCATATAGAGCTGGTATTCCAGTCGTCGGGCATGCTTTCGTCTTCCCAAATTCTTCAGATGATCTGGTGCATGCTCCCTACCAGAACATCGCCGCCAGCCTTGAAGAGCTCTGATGGCAAGCCATCTGAGCCTGCGGCCTTGTTGTTCTTCAACTTCTGAATAGCTGTGCCGACTTCTTCAATGCTGGGTGGGAGGACTACTTCAGCGGCTGGAGTTGGGATTTCCTCGGTCCCTACCACTCTCTCTTGGTCATGCTCGTTAAGCAGCTGCTGGAGATGCTGGGTGAATACATCCACTATTCCCTGCGGGTCGGTTAGAGGATTACCCTTGCAGTTTCGAAGAGCCTGGGTGTCCTTTTTTATGCCTCCTGCAAGGTCTTTGGCTTTCTTGTAAAAGGCTCCTCGATATCCTTGAGCTGGGAGGCTGCGAGGATTCTTTTTTTGTCGCTGTAGTTTTTTCTCCTCCCTTTTTCTGGCTCGGTACTCTTCTTGCGCTGCTCTGGTTTTCCTCTGCAGCGCCTTTTGGTACACACTCGCCATCATACCACGGGTTTCTTGTCCGGGGTGGTAGGTACCCAAAGGTGGTTTCGGCTACTTCCTGAATGGTTGAGCGGCAATGCAGCCATATATTATTGGCATTTGAGTTCGGCGTAGGCATACCGTAGAGTCTTTCGCTCAGCTGCTCCCTGTAGACTCTGGTCACCTCCGGTGTGCTCAGGCGCCCAATGTCGAACCTCCTCCTGGTAGGCTGGGGCAGCTTTCTGACACTGGACAGTCGAGCTCTGAATCTTGCTGCTACGAGGAAGTGGTCAGAGTCGACATTTGCCCCTCTGAATGTTCGCACATCCAGGATGTTTGATGAGTGCCTTGCGTCAATGAGCACATGGTCGATTTGGTTGGCGGTTCGACCGTCCGGAGATCGCCAGGTTACTTATCACCGCATTACGAGCTGTCGCAAAGTCAGCGAGTCGGAAGCCGTTATCTGTTGTTGTATCGTGGAGGCTGTGCTTTCCGATCACTCCGCCAAGGGTGTTCTGCTTACCGATTTTGGCGTTGAAGTCCCCGAGTACGATTTTTACATCGTACTCCGGACAAGCTCCGTAGGCGTTGCCAGGAGGTCATAGAAGTCCTCCTTGATAGGGTCTTCAGCCTCGTCGGTAGGGGCGTGAGCACATATTAGGCTGATGTTATAAAATCTGCCTCTGGTGCGGATCACAGCCAGGCGATCACTTTAAGGTTTAAAGTCGATGACCTTCCACCTTAACCGCTTTTCCACGTCAAATCCGCATCCCAGTAAGTGCAACCTTTTGTGACAGCTGTAATAAATGTCGCAATTTTTCTTCCTAATCATACCGTTTCCTATCCAGCGTATTTCCTGGACCGCAGTAATATCCGCCCTGTACTGCGTGAGGATTCCTTCTAGTTTTTGAGCAGCTCGGGGAGTGTACAGGGCTCTGACATTCCAGGAGCATACTCGCAAATCCGTCCGTGTATCCGAGGCATCTTGCTCATTCATAACTTTACGTGGACGGATTGTTAGCCCGCCGCACAACCGCCATTCTGGTCGGGTTTTTTTTCGCTGCATACGTTTGTTCACCTACCAACGGTTGTTGAAGAGGCTATCCAGAGGGCGCCGCGAGGAGGTCGTATGTCAACTTGACCCGGGCATTTAAGCAGGGATCGTTGCTGGCATCTCGCCAGGTTGAGAGCAGTCAACAACTTTACCCTGTATGTGCTGTATGTCCGAGCTGAGCATGCGGCACCGGAAACAGCTTCATGCCGGTTGAAAAGGCATGTGGCTTGAGGCCCGGCTCACTCTGGGCTTTATATTTATATTTATCTATTAAGCTTATTACAAGCTACTTTATTTAAACAATCTAAACTTAAATATTAGCTATTAGCTTAAGGGGGTAGTACAGTCCTGTCGGACCATGGGAGACCTCTTAAGGCAAAACGCAGAAATCTACGTTGAACAGCCTTAATTCGTGCAGCTTGACTAAAGTAGTAAGGAGACCAGGCTTTGCTGGCATATTCCAGGATAGGTCTGACGTATGTAATGTAGAGGGATTGAGTGACGTAGGGATTCGAGAGTTCCTTAGACCAACGTTTTATAAAACCAAGTAGATAATATGTTCTAGGAGCAGAGAGGAAGCGTTTCCGAGAGAACGTAACGAATTGGCATTTACCGATGTTGAGCCTCAGGAAGTTGTTATCGCTCAAGCTACCGAAGCGTCGTTTTAGAGTGCGAGTGAGTCTGCAGGAGTTGATATTGTCTTGCTGATTTTCATGTCGTCTGTGTATATTGACAAACAGGAATCTTTTAAGAAAAGGTCGACATCGCTAACAGCGATGACAGATATTAAAGGGCCGAGATGACTACCTTGCGGAACACCGGAAGAGGCAATGATGGGGTCAGAGATAGAGCTTCTAAGAAATACTCTATATTGGCGATTCTCAAGGTACGATTTAAGCCATGCGATGATTTGGGTCGGTAAGCCTAAACTTATCGAATGCTTTACTAAAGTCTGTAGTGACAACATCTACCTCGTTGCCTTGCTCCAGAGTTAGAAGTATTTTGGAGGCAAATTCTATATGGTTGGTTGGGGTGGACCTACCTTTTAGGAAACCATGCTGCCGGGAGGAGAAGACGGATTTGCAGTGGAAGAACATTGAGTCATACGCAACGGACTCGAAGAGCTTAGGGATAGCGGATAATTTAGCAATCGGAAGATGTAAGAATGTTTCCAAAAAGGAAAGGAAAGGAAATTTGACGAAGTGAAAGGCGAAGGAGAATAGAAAGAGGTTTGCAGAGCTAAGCGCTACATTTCTTAAGGAGAATGGCTGGGGGACCATCGGGACCCGGAGAGAAGTCATCTTTAAGTTTGTTTAGTTTGTGGTGAACCAAGTCCTCATTAATATCAACTGCGGAGAACGATGTCTGAGAGCAATTATTCATATAGCTGAAAAATACAGGGTCGGGTATTTGCAGTTGTTAAATGATAGGCTAAAGAATGAGGCAAAAAGGTTCGCGACGATTTTGGGGTCGTCGCGTCGGAGGTATTGTCGTTCCATTTGAGAGTGGAAGGAACCCCATTCGAGTTTTTTTTTTTTTTTGAGGTTGGCAAATTGGTAGAAGCGTCTAGGATCAGTAATAAGGGACGTCTGCATTCTTTGAAGATATGAGTTGTAGAGGGAGTCACAGAAGATAGAGAAGCATTGGAAGGCTTGTTGGTACTTCCCATAATCAGAGAGGAAATTTGACGTGTTGAGGGAGGTGTTGAGAAACAATATTTCCGAGGGACGTAAGTAACAGATTGGATTATGCAGTTAAAGAGAGGAGTGTTAAAAATTCCAATGCCTATAATGCCTAAGGGATAAGGGAGGATGATATTGGTACAGAGTGGACAGCAGACGGGCAATAGTGGACAGCGGTAACAACAGAGTTGTAGGCATCAGAAGAAAAAATAAGGTTTAGTTGTCGTCGAAGATTGTTGGTGACACTGCTGATTTGAAATAGGTTAGACTCTACAAGACGGTCAGTGAAAAGAGTTTCCTTGTCAGAGGAAGCATTAGTAGGGACAAGAAAACACTCGTCATCTGAAGGGACCCGTTGCAGGAATGAAAGATTGAAATCTCCAACGACGATGAGTCTATTGTGTCCACAGCTAGCTGGTGGATGGATGTAACAGCTAAGGATATAGATAAACCTTTTGGTGACTAGTATCTTGGCGCAGACAAGTTCAAAAGGTGCAGAGTTCGAAATTGCAACATCCGATGCATTGAGGCGGCTATGGATGGACAGAAGGACACTTCGCCCAAGGGGAAGTACGTTATTGCGCTCACCGTCAGTGCGAAAGAGGTCGAAGTCGGTAGAGAAGAGTTTGGAGTCGAGAATGCTAGGGTTGAGGTTGGTTTCAGTTAAGGCGAAGATATCGTGAGGAAGCGTTAGAGAGTTAAGGTAGACAGTTGAGGTCTTGGAACGAAGGCCTCTTACACTTTTTGGTATAGGCAGAGAAAAACTTCAGAGAGGGTGGTGACAAGAGAGTTAGGGACGCATCATCTGTGAAAATTTCAACTGTCTAACTAACACGGTTTATGAGATACAGCCTGGTGACAGACGGACGGACGGACAGCGAAGTCTTAGTAATAGGGTTCCGTTTTTCCTTTGGGTACGGAACCCTGAAAAAGAGGGAGCGGAAGGTGAGGGTGGAGTAGGGATATTCGCGGATTAAGGAGGGTTGATTGGGTGTGGGAGTGAATGTAATTAGGGTATTTGGTGGTCGAGGGAATATAAGACTGGATGGGGAGGTTAAAGGAAATTCGATTCTGAGGGTTATCCTTACTGTTGGTTATATTGGGATTGGGAGAGATGTTATGGAGGGAAGCAGTGTTCGGTATAGAAGAGGGGGTATAGTGCAGCTTGGGAGAGAATAAGGGAAGATTCCCGTTTTGAAGCTCCAGTTTGAATCGGGATTAGGAGGATTCGTTTTTGGCTGGGGTTCGAATTGTGATACTTAGGATTGGCCTTTGATTCAGATACAGAATTAGACTTAGAATTAGACGTGGGGTTTCTTAAAGTTAGGCTACCTATAGTACAATCTCTGTCGAAGGGGTTTGTTAACAGCCAGTCATATTTGGAGGGAAGTGTTACTTTAAATGTACCGGGACCGGGTTTTTGGCAATCTAGCAGGATAATGGGATAACGTTGGGAATAGAGTTTAATGACGCAAGGAATACCATCTTTCAGCGAAACATTATGGAGGATGAAGACTAATGTGGGCTTCGTTGTATTGAGTTCCTCATGTTTTTTGATACGCTGATCCCATTCTATTTTGGTCCAGGTTGTACCGAAGCGATGGACAGAAGAGGCACCGGAGGCAGATCGTGGTTTGTCTTCCGTGGTAAAACAAGGTGATGCCTGGACTTGGACTGATATTGTAGTCGGAACAGAGGTCGGTCCAAGGGAAGGCCGGATGGATGAAGGTTGAGAAGTTTCAAGACTAGTCTCTTTGTCGACAGCGGTGCTTAGGCACTGAAACCCATCTATATGGGATAAATCGTTGTTAGGGCATGTGGCTTGAGGAGTTGGGTTCAATTTGCAGGCAAAGGAGTGAATTTCCTTTAATGCCACCTATGTAAGTAAGAAGTAAGATTGGCTGTTTCATAGGCACGACCATTGTGATAGGGTATTGGCACTTATAGTCGAATAAACTGCATTGTATTTACGGGGTGCAATCACTAGGAGGTAGTGATTGACGTCCTTCTAGAGCTGTCCACCTCATAACGAAACTGCGGATATAGTAGTATACAGTGCAGTAGTGGTGGTTTGCTAATCACGTTCAGGGATGTTGGGTTTCCAGTATACTTTCTTTCCTAAAATGGGACACAGGCTACAGGCTACGAAAACGATTTTTCTTTCTAACTTTTCCATCTACTTAGCAGCACCTACCGGAAGGCCGTAATTTCAAGGCAAATCCTTAATATGTGTCTAAATTTAAATGATAATTACCAGGCAACAAAGTTGCGATTTTAAATTCATGCTCCAAACTTTTAGCTATCTATCTAACTACGCTATTAGGAGTATCTTCTTCCCATCGTCCAAACAACTTCTGAAGAAAAAAAGGTTCACATCAACGCACCAAGTGAAGTAAAAAGAAAATGTTAATTACTTGAATCGGCGTATCTGGGGCGAATCTCCGAAATGGAAGCATTCAAACGTGATAAAATTGAAATTTAATTGCGACAGCCGCCGTAGATTGAGATCCTTGGCCCGGAATCCATATCCCTTTCAAAGTATCGATTTCAGATACAAGCAACACAATCATCTTATCTTGCTTACACCTATTTTTCTATTCAATGTCGCCCACTCGAATCGAACTGAAGGGAGAAGCTTTAAGGACGCGCGATGCACGATTTCAAAGGATACAGGATGTTGACCGGAAATGGGGAGAATGAAGAGGGAAAAGTCCCATCAGACCTTTTCCGATTATGCATGCGTTTATTAATTTTCCTCTTAAGTCCTGTCAAAGCGGAGCGGCAGCTTGTCAATATGAGGAAACAATCAATATTGTGAAACGCACAGATGTTCAGTCCTCGCCGCGAGTACTACCAACATCCGTCACATGTCTTCTGTCTTCTGGCCTTGGTCTCCTATCTTTCCTTGCGTCTTGGCATTTGGAGATATTTCAAGAATCTATTAAATATTTAATTGCATTCGGAGATGTTGGAAAACACAAAATTGATGATGCAATCTAATAAAAGGCAACAGCATTCCACTACACTCCCCTACTGGGTACCATCTTTCTTATCGCAGGAACAGACCCTGAGAGACAGTCGCCCCCACGTCCTTGCCGTCATTTGGATACTTGGTGTGTTGCGCTGAAGTTATTTATAAACTTCGAAATTCGATTGTTTACCATCGAGTGTAGGAGTGGTCGTAGCGTCGTAGGTATACGGAAAATATTCAAATTGGATGGTGAGGGTGGTGGTTGCGTCGCAAACTTGGGTTATTTGACAGCTTCAAGGAATTAAAGGGCTTCGCCTTAGCAATGCATTCAAACATCAATATCACAACAGAGAACCACCTGAGGAGCGTTGGTATGACCGTGTCTGGGACCACCCACCCTTGACCCATTTCAAAAACAGAAGAAGAACTATGTCAGCTCAAGCGCTGTTCGTTTATAATAAACTCAAGGTATACTCGGTCGGCGCGCAATCACATAAACACGTCTTACCATCGTCCGCTTTCAAAATTAATTAGAAACCAACTAGCAGTATCTATATCCATGTATCTATATTTGTTTCGTTTCATTTCAGATTTGTGAGTTTAAGGTGAACAAGTCGTATGCAATTATCAGCTCGTCCGTCAGCTTCTGGATACCGGGCATTGTCATGCTGTTTACCTATTACAAAATCTATCGAGAAGCCGATAGACAGGAGCGATTGCTTTACAGGTAAGTGACCGGAATCAATCAATCGTCAGCCAAGTGTCCTTTCGGAATCAATCGACCTTTTGCCATAGATTGTTTTCAGTGGCCGCATGCATATATATTCCTCATAAATATTAAATATAGCGGTTGTCTCTAGTCATCAAGTATGTATGAGGCATCAGCATTTAGCCGAGGGCATCTTGAGCGCTTGAGTTCTTTCTCTGATTGCTGTCGAGCGATGTTTAAATAAATCATGAGCGGCTATTGATGGGAGGATTTGCCTGAAAAGTGCACCGAACAATGGCAGATTCCAATGTTAGATACACAAGAGACGGTACATATTTGGCTTTGTAACGAAGGTGGGTGACTGTTTGGTATTCAGATATGGAAAGACGGGCGAGGAGAATTTCGGGAGAAATTTCGCGCTCATCTTCAGGCGAATCAATTTTTTCAAGTATCTCATGCCTTCAACAAAAGTATTATAAACTAGCGCGTACCCGCGACTTCGTTCGCGATATCAAGCAATTCACTCTAGGTGCCTTTCTAGACATTGAGGGTGCTTTTAATAATGTAAGTACTGAGGCAAATTAGAAGACTCCGACAAAAAGTCTTAAGCTTCCGGGATATAAGCGAACGCCTCATAACAATCTGCATCAAAGCTAAATTTGGAAACATTAGCTTAATATGCGCTCACGCCCCAACGGAAGAAAAAAACGATCGATTCAAAGAAGAATTATACGATCTCCTAGACAGAACATATGCCCAATGCCCCAGGAGATTTTAATGCAAAATTGGGCAAAGAGGACATATTTGAGTCGATCATAGGGAAGCATAGCCTCTGTAACACCACATCTGACAACGGACTTAGGCTTATTAATTTCCTAACGGGGCGTAACCTCCTTATAGCAAGCACACGGTTCCCCCATCTCAACATCTACAAGGGTACCTGGCGGTCTTTTGATCAATCGACGACCAACCAGATGGCGATCGACGCCAGACACTCCTCAAATATTCTCGACGTACGAACCTTCCGAGGGGCCAACATCGACTCGGACCACTACCTTGTTGTAGCCAAGGTACGAGTGAGGATACCTAGAATGCTTAGGAGTCGAGTAGGACTATGTTAGTTTGACGTCGGAAAGCTACAATCGCAAGAGACTGCCAGAATCTTTGCCGATCATGTCTCCTCCAAGCTCTCTCAAAATCCGCCCACAGCAGCACAAACAATACAGCAGGAATGGGCGCATTGCCAGAGCGTCGTCAGAGACGCTGCCTCAGAGGTGCTGGGTTTCAAACCGCCACCACTTAGAAACCCCTGGTTCGATGAACAATGCGAACAAACCCATGCAGCAAAACAAGAGGCATATAAAGCCATGCTGCAACGACGGACAAGAGCTGCTCGCGAGCTGCTATCAGCAGAAGAAAAGAGAGGAACACACGCTTTTCAGAAGAAAGAAGAGAGAGCACGGAAAGCGTGAGATCGAGGAGATGGAGAGATGCTTCCGCAGGAATGACGCCCATAAGTTTTACAATAAAGTAAAACAAACATGCCATGGCTACAAAACCAGAGCGGCGGCCTGCAGGGATGGAAATGGAGAACTGGTAGTGGCGTCGCAGTCGATGCTGAGGATTTGGAAAGACCACTTCTGCAGACTGTATAACGGCGATGATAGACAAGATACCGGTGTCAGGCAGAACGAGCCATTCGTAATGACGCAGTAACAGGATTCAGTCCACTTGACCTAGACGAAGTCAAAATAGCGATATAAAGACTTAAGTCTAATTAACCCGCGGGCTCAGACGGCCTGTCTGCTCAGCTTTTTAAGGCGGCTGGAGATGAGCTGGTAAGGTGCATGCACCATCTCCTTTGTAAGGTATGGTCGGAGGAAAGCATGCCCGACGAATGGAATCTCAGCATCGTTTGCCTGGTCCATAAGAAAGGAGACCCCTATACCTGCGCCAACATCGCATATAAGGTCTTCTCTGCCGTATTGTGTGAACGCCTGAAACCGTTTGCGGATAACCTGATCGACTCTTATCAGCGTGGTTTCAGGCCAGGTAAATCCACAATAGACCAAATATTTACGCTACGGCAGATCTTGGAGAAGACCAATTCGAATACCAAATCGACACTCACCACCTCTTCGTCGATTTCAAGGCTGCATATGACAGCGTGTATAGAGATGAGCTATACAAAGCCATGTCTAGTTTTAACATTCCTGACAAACTCGTCCGACTGTGCAGGATGAAAATGGAGAATTCTCGCTGCTCCATTAAGGTCGGTAATGAGCAAACCGAGACCTTTGATGTTAAACAAGGATTTAGGCAAGGTGACGCACTGTCATGCAACTTTTTCAACAACGTGCTTGAAAAGATCGTGCAAGAGTCACTGGCCAACACAAGAGGTACGATTTATTTCAAGTCTACGCAATTGCTTGCGTACGCCGACGACATTGACGTGATTGGACGGGCACAGCGAGACGTCAATGAGGCCTTTGTAAGCATTGAGGTAGAAGCGGCTAAGATGGGTCTCAAGGTTAATGAGAGTAAAACCAAATATCAGCTTTCATCTAAAAGAGACGGACAACACCGACGTATTGGCCAGAACGTCACCATGTGCGGATATAACTTTGAAGTGGTCAAGGAATTCGTCTACTTTGGCTCACTGATGACCAGCGACAACAGCACTAGCGCTGAGATAAAACGCAGAATCACTCTTGCCAACCGCTGTTCCTTTGGGCTCAAGAGGCAATTGAGAAGTAGAGCCCTCTCTCGGAAGGGTGACACTATATAAGATCTTAATCATCCCAGTCCTCCTTTACAGCGCAGAGGCTTGGACCTTAACAAAGGCGGATGAAGATGCCCTTGGTCGTTTCGAGAGGAAAATTCTGCGCACTATATACGGTCCCGGTTGTTCAAACGGTGTATGGAGGAGAAAATATAACGAAGAACTGTACGGGCTGTACAGCGACATCGGCCTGGTACGACGTCTACGGATACAGCGTCTAACGTGGCTAGGCCATGTAGAGCGCATGGAACATACAGCTCCGACCCGAAGAGTCTTCGAATCCACCCCGGAAGGGAGGCGCGACAGAGGACGGCCGCATCAACGGTGGCGTACGCAGGTGGAAGTGGAACTTAACCAACTGGGCGTGCGGCGCTGGAAACAGCTGGCCAAAGACCGTGCCGGCTGGAGACTCTTGTTGGTTGAGGCCCAGGTTCACCACGGACTGTAGCGCCACCTAAGTATGGAAGTATGTAAGTACTGAGGCAATAGTGTCCAGCCTTCATATGGCCGAAATAAACCCGGGAACATGCAGTTGGATTGGGCAAATGCTGAGTACTCGTATAGTAAACTCGGTGATGGGGAGCGCAAGTGGAAAGGTGAGGGTAAAGAGAGGTACACCACAAAGTGTACTCCTGTGGCTCCTTGTGGTCGATAGAATGGTCAAGATTCTAGAGGCGGATGCCATCTTAACTTCTGGAAAGTTACCGCAGGTCCTCAGCAATAAACTAATCCATGCAGTGATGTTAGTTGATAACGGGTGGCCGTGGTGCCGTGGGTAATATCATCGACCGTCGAGCGGAAGGTCTATAGTTCAAGTTCATTTCATAGCTCAAAAAAAAAAAGGAATTCCTATACGGAGAACAGTGTGCAACACAGTTGTGAAATGGAAAGTGACCAAACGTACTGCTGCAGGCATAACACTCACAGTATGGTCAATTGAAATTCATTATCTGCGTATGCAATACTAACACCAAAAGTGCATGAACGAATTACTGAGAAGTATAACCAACGCGAAATTTGGCTGGCTCTCGTCTTATCTAGGACAAACCACCCCGGGTAGTCAACGAACATCTACGACCCAAAAACCACTGCACTCCGTTCAGGTTGTTTGTCAAAATATCAACCTGCGCGAATTTTTCCCTCTCCCTGTTACCCTCGCACAACGTTCAATACGTTATAGGGCTTTAGCCTTGAGTGCGCGTGTGACTCTAAAAAAAGAACTGGGTCAAGGGACGAGGCCTGGGAGTAAACCCGGCAAAAAAACAGAGATAATACTCTTCACAAGGAATAGATCTGTATCAAGATACACCTACCCCCGCATGAACGGTGTCGATCTGGTCCCTGGAAGATGTGCCAAATATCTTGACATAATCCTGGACTCCAAGCTTGGCTGGAGAGAATATATTGACGAAAGAATCAAAAAGGCCTAAGTGGCACTTCTGATCGAAGTTGGTACATTGGTTATAAACTGCGGTGATAAGACCTATTCTAGTCTATGGTTCGGTTGTCTGCTGAAAGGCGGTTGAGAAAAAATGTCATCTTCAAAGTGTGTCAAAGGTTCAAAGGGCGGACTGTCTGTGACGGGATCTATGAAGTCCACACAAACGGCGGCTCTTGAAGTTATGCTGAACCTCCCACCCTTGGACATATAGATACTGCGAGGGCGTCGCAGCCACAACTACGCTAAGACTACACGAATCCG
This sequence comes from Eumerus sabulonum, assembly GCA_951905685.1. NCBI lineage: Eukaryota > Metazoa > Arthropoda > Insecta > Diptera > Syrphidae > Eumerus > Eumerus sabulonum. Next base: position 239,644,299 of record OX645060.1, read on the forward strand.
GTCTCTGGAAAAAGAATCTTTATGGCCATGCATCCGTCTTGGATCGATGGGCCATCTCGAGATTCAGAACCGAAACGGACTACGTCACCCGACTTCCTTCCTGTGAGAGGAGGTTCTCTATTAGAATTCCCACCAGGGAGGAATGGACCGGTGATATGATGGCGCACGGAAAATTAACTGGCAATCTACACCGACGGATCCAAAATGGATGTTGGCACAGGTGCCGGAGTCTATTTTGAGTCTCTTGATATGCATCGCTCCTATAGACTCGATGATGGATGTAGTGTTTTCCAAGCTGAGGTCTTCGCAATCAAGCAGGCGGCAGACCTGATTAGCAGAGAGAAAATCTCAGGAAAAAGGAGCAACATCTATGTTGACAGCCAGGCAGCCATTAAGGCTCTGCAAGCAGCATGGATAAGATCCAAACTCGTCAAACTCGGCAAAGAGAGGCTAGAAGAGATATCGAATGTAAATGACCCTCTACTAGGTAACTGGTTATGTGAATATCTCTGGAAACAAGGGGGCGGACGAGCTAGCTAGGCTGGGATCGGGTGCAAACTTCGCGTAGATCGCAACTGAAGCCAAAACGCTACTCAGTGCGCTCTACAGAGAAATAGAGACGGAGCTATTAATGAAGGCCAATAAGCTATGGTGTCACGTAGATACATGCGCAACGGCGAGATAGACTTGGCCCGTCTATAACAAGAATAGGACAGAAAATCTGCTAAAGTTCAATCGTGGGAATATTCGGCTGGCAGTCGGTGCCCTCGCTGAGCACTGCATGCTATCTTACCAGGCAGCTTGACTAGGCCAGCCCTGCAATGACTTCTGCAGAAGCTGCAAGGACGAATAGGATATTGAATCCATTCGTCACCTGCTTCGCGAACGTATTTCTAGGAAGGCATTTCACTTCCGGGACTAGAAGGGTAACTAACATTGGGCTGAACAAAATACTAGGATTCTTATACTCGTCTGGATGGTTCGGCTCAACGGAAAAATCGACTCCACGTAGTCTAGGTGAGCCTTGATTTTTCGTCAGTAGGGCACCCACTTTCCTAACCTAACCTAACCTAGCCTATTGCCGTAAGAGAGTTCCGGGGGTTCAAATTGTGAAGCGGCATAATGGGAACTCCAATTTTTAAGTCTATTGTATGAAGGGGAATGCGGGCTGAATTTATACTATTCAACAATTCAACTGGGTAGTGGACAGCTTGTTCTGCCCAAGCTGCCCGTTGCTGAATTGCCAAGAAGTTTTTCCATTATACGGTAATTCAGTGACCATACTTGATCATTTCTTGGCGCTTTAATTGATCTCTCGCATAACCACGAATCCTCTTTAGTGATGAGATTCTCAATATCGTCATAAAAGTTTGTTATAAGAGTTTGAGTATCTGCAACCACTCGATGGAATTTCAATGTCATAGGTTGATTGATATTGAAGAGCATCTTACAGAATTCTGAACCACCGGGCTGTGCTCTCATATTTTGTCTTAAACTAAGCTTTTCGATAGGTGTCCAAAGTACTGAGTGTTTCAAGCACGGATTAATATCGTCTGCTCGTGTGGCTTTTGCAACAACAGGTAACGTTTGTCTAAACTCACTTAGGTGGCACTACAGTCCGGTGTGAACCTGGTGAACCTGGGCCTCAACCAACATTGACAGTCGTCGCGCGTGGCCACGGAAGTGCGAGCCGGACTCGTGCACGAAGGGTTCCGTACCATCTGTACATATAAATATGAAAGAGACTATGTATGTTACCTCATCAAATGACAGATCTTGGTTGCAGGAAGGATTTTTTGGATGAAAATCATGTCTGTTGTATGGGAGCCCTCCTTAAATATTCATTTTGTTCTGTTTTTAGTATTTGTCGTGGTAGCGGCAACAGAAATACATTATCTGTGAAAATTTCAACTGTCTAACTATCACGGTTTATGAGATACAGCCTGGTGGCAGACGGACGGACGGACAGCGAAGTCTTAGTAATAGGGTTCCGTTTTACCTTTGGGTACGGAACTCTAAAAAGCAGTCAGTGTTGTATTTTTTGGGTTTTCTGAAACTGCTGGGACTGCTGGGGGGACATTATGTCTTTGATATATTAATCTTAGCTGCAAACCTTTTTCCTATAATTGTTCTTATTCACCTTTTCCTTGCTGTCAAATAAGATAAATAACCATTCCTATTGTTATAAACAAAAGTGAATAAACAAAAAACTGTTATTAGAATGGCTGTTACTAGCCAAATCCATTATTTCGTGACAACGTCTATTATACGATTTTATGAATGAGGTATAAATATTATATATTCAACAATTACATATAATTTTTTTATTGATTTCAATGTTTTATTATCATATTACAGTATTATACATGTATTTAATTGAATAAGACAATTTTATACTCAAACGTTTAAGTGTTCTTTATTTCTAATATTCTATCAACAATAGGTCTATGATATGATTTTATTTGATTTAATTCCACCAAACGACGCCGAATTTTTTTTTATCTGACATGTTGATCATTTTCGCGCGAGCTCAGTACTACACATTCGCTAGGCCACGCCTACTCACACGGTTAGTCTACATTTTTCTACGTTTTTTGCGTTTCGGCATCCCATATTTCAGCGCTAACCGATTTAATAGACGTTGTCACGTCAAAAGTAGCATATGTTACTCCCGATAGCCTCATCTTCACGATAAAAGAAGTTTCATCGAAATCGGTTAATCCCTTTTGGAGATTACCCGGAACAAAGAGACAGACAGACATTAGAATTCTATTTAAATAGATGAAATCGTAGTATGAGTAGAAAGTTTTATGATACACCGTTGTATGAGGGACTTCAAATGGTCTCTTCAGCCGTTTCCGTTTTTTGTTTTTTTTGGATTGTATAGAACGATGGTTGCATGTTGAACGAATTCGAGCGACTAATGCTTGCCGAAGACACGACTCAGATTATATAGTTAACAACGGAGAAATCCGCACCGTCGTATATAGTAAAATGAAATCAATTATTTTCGAACAAAACTAACTGAAGGTTTAATTTAGTATGACGCCAATGAGACGGGATCGAATCCCGACAACAGCCATGTCATCGAATGTGTTTTTCACGCTGCTTCTCCTCAGAACACACAGAATGGATGATTGGGAGAAGCTCGGCTTAGGTTCTCCATGAGCTGTAAGGCCACATACATATGTACATACATACATTGATCGACATATTTTCTTCATTTGCAAGGCCTGTCGATGCCATTCTTCTTCTTCTTATGGGGTGTTACAGTTCGGGGTGAACCTGGGTCTCAACCAGCATGCTCCTCCGTCCTCTGTTTCTTCGTCCCTTATTCCTAGGTTCAAAGACTCTCCGGGTTAGAGCTGTGGTGTCCATTCGCTCTACATGACCTAGCCATCTTAGACGTTGAATTCGTAGACACCTGACTAGACTCACACCGCTCTACAGGCCGTTCGTGGTTGAATATTTTCCTTCATCTCCCGTCTGCATTTATAAAACTGCGGATCACATTTTCTCATCTGCTCTTGATTCTCGCTGTGATAGGTCGGCACCGAATCGGATCCTGCATAGCCTGACGAGTTTAGCAGGGATGTCAACGGTAGACATGGCGTCGTGAGACGAGCTATCTCAAATTACGCCGGCTAGGTGGTGGGTGTCGACCTGAAATTCACTGTTTTTTTCTAGGATCTGCCGTAGTATAAAGATTTGGTCGATGGTGGGTATCCCTGGCCTGAAGCCACACCGATAAATCTGGCGACCGTCAAGTGCCTCTGTGTATATCGAGGTGCGGAAAGTGTGTACCGACTAGAAAGAGATTTCGCCCCATAGAAAGATCAGTTAACCTGTGTTCGTTATCGGATGTGATGTCGTGTAGGCTGTGTTTGCCGATGACTCGTTCAAGGATGATTTCCTTACCCAGCTAAGCATTGAAATCTCCTAGTACAATTTTGATGTCATAGCTGGGAGATCGTATAACTTTGGAGGAGCCATTCTTGTCTTCTGTGGGAGCGTGGACGCAGATTAGGTTGATGTTAGAAAATGTAGCCTTGGTACGGATCGTTATGAGGCGTTCGCTCACGTGCTGGAAGCTAAGCCGGAAGCCAAATCCATATCAAAACAAAAGTCGCCGTTGTAGATGTCGCAGTTTTCCATTCGCTTTATACACGGTTCATTCCACCGCATTTTCTGGATGGCGGTTAGGTCCGCTAAGTCTATGGCGTCCGTAAGTTGTTCGGCTGCACGTTTAGGGACCACGTACAGAGCTGGAGATCATTCAGCTCATAGGTGGTCCCCTTCCACCTGAGTGCGCCACCGTTGATGCGGCCGTCCTCTGCCGCGCCTTCCTTTCGGTGTGGATTCGAAGACTCTTCGGGTCGGAGCTGTATTTTCCATGCGCTCTACATGGCCTAGCCACCTTAGACGCTGTATCCGTAGACGTCGTACCAGGCCGATGTCGCTCTACAACTCGTACAGTTCTTCGTTTTATGTATCTTCTCCTCCATACACCGTTAGAACAAACGGGACCGTAGATAGTGCGCAAATTTTTTCCCTTCGAAACGACCAAGGGCTTTTGTTAAGGTTCAATCCTCTGCGCCGTAAAGGAGGACTGGGATGATCAAGGTCTTATATACATACATAGTATCACCTTGGTTTTCCGAGAGAGAGCTCCACTTCTCAATAGCCTCTTGAGCCCAAAGAAACGGCGGTTGGCAAGAGTGATTCTGCGTTTTATCTCAGCGCTGGTGTTGTTGCCGCCGGTCATCAAGACGAATTCCTTGACAATTTCAAAGTTACATCCGCCCATAGCGACGTTCTGGCCAATACGTCGGTGTTGACCGTTTCTTTTAGTTGAAAGCAGATATTTGGTTTTACCCTCATTAACCTTGAGACCCATCTTAGCCGCTTCTATTTCGCGAACAGCTCTCGTACGTCGTTGCAGCATGGCTTTATATGCCTCTTGTTTTGCCTCATGTGCTTTTTTGCATTGTTCATCGAACCAGGGGTTTCTAGGTGGTGTCGGTTTAAAACCCAGCACCTCTGAGGCAGCGTCTCTGACGGCGCTCTGGCAATGCGCCCATTCCTGCTCCATTGTTTGTGCTGCTGTGGGCGGATTTTGAGAGAGCTTGGAGGAGACACGATCGGCAAAGATTCCGGCAGTCTCTTGCGATTGTAGCTTCGTACGTCGAGAATCCCGGCGTCGATCGCAATGTGATCAATCTGGTTGGTGGTCGATTGATCACAAGACCTTGTGGTGGTTGAGATGGGGGAATCGCGTGCTTGCTACAAGGAGGCTACGCCCCGTTAGGAAATCGATTAGCCTAAGTTCGTTGTCGGATGTGGTGTTATGGAGGCTATGCTGTCCTACGATCGACTCAAATATGTCCTCTTTGCCCAATTTTGCATTAAAATCTCCTAAAACTATTTTCGTGTCGTAGCTGGGGCATTGGGCATAGGTTCTGTCCAGGAGATCGAACAATTCTTCTTTGGGTCGATCGTCCTTTTCTTCCGTTGGGGCGTGAGCGCATATTAAGCTAATGTCTCCAAATTCAGCTTTGATGCAGATTGTTATGAGGCGTTCGCTTATATCCCGGAGGCTTAAGACTTTCTGTCGGAGTCTTCCTCGAATAACGAATCCGCACCTGAATAGGCGCTGTTTGTTCTCGTTGTAGCAGTTCCCGTAGTAGATGCACAGTTTTCCATCCGTCTTTTGCCTGGTCCATCCCATCGCACTTCTTGAAGCGCGGTTATATTTGCTTTAGAGCAGCTGAGGGTTCGCTCCAATTGATCGCCTGCACCTGGTCTGCTAAGGGACCTCACATTCCAGGTGCAGACTCTCAAGTCCGTTAGTCGCTTGCAGGGGTCGTCAGCTTTATATCCGTCCGTATCCGAGGCTTGTTGTTGCTTCTGAACAAGTAGGTTTTTACGTGATAGGGATGTTACCCCTAAGCACAACCTCCAACCTGGAGGGCCAGGCTCCTCTTTCTCCAGGAACAAGGGGTTGGGTCGCTGCACACATTGGTTCACAACCTAGCGGGTGCCAGGGTAGCTATCCAGGGGGGCCACGCGGAGGCTGTTTGTCAACTTGGATTGAGCAGGGACAGAGATCGAAGCTGGCGTTCTTTGCTCTGTTTGCTCGCTCCCTCCCTCCCATTTGATTTCTGAAGCAACCCGATTTTATTAGTGTGCTCTTGAGATAGCGCTTTATCGAGTCCGGCGACAGTTGGAAGCGAGTCTATCTTCTCGCAGTGTTTCCTCCAAGACATTCTCTTGGATTTCCTCAGTTCGATATTGTATTTAGTTAGAGCAGATCTATAATCAGTCCATCTATTATACCGTTTGGCTCTGTTAAATAGAGATCTCACCTATTTCCTTGGGAATACAAGCTGTGTATTCCACCAGGGCACACACCGCTTGTGTGTTCTTGACCTGAGTGTACAGCTGTCCCTAAAGGATGAGATAAGTGCCTCATTGAGCTGGTAAGCCGCTTCATCGATATCATCTGTCGATTCAATCGACTTGAGAAGCATGTCTTCTTTAGCGGCGAGTTCAGCCTGGAACAGAGCTGAACTGGCTAGAAGGATGTTTTCCTTACAAGCTGGGTAAGCATTGAAGTCTCCTAGTAAAATGTTGATGGGACATAGGGCATACGTTTTTTCTAGGAGATCGTAGAACCCATCTATGTAGGAGTCAACCTTGTTTTCCGTGGGGCGTGGACGCAGATCGGGTTGATTTTAGAAAATGTTGCCTTGATACGGATTATTACGAGGCATTCGCTCACATGCCGAAAGCTTAGATCCACCTCGAACAACAAATCAGCATTCGAACAATCGTTGCGTCCACTCTCTCCACAGCAATCGCCGTTGTAGATGTCGCAGTTTTTCATCCGCTTTATACCCGGTCCACTCCATCGCATCTTCTGGATGGCAGTTAAGTCCGCTTTAAAGCGGTCTAGGGCGTCCGCAAGTTGTTCGGCTGCATGTAGTCTGTTTAGGGACCAGGTACAGAGCTGAAGATCATTTTCCTTTTTTCAGTTTTTGCAAGGATCATCAACATTGTTGTTTCTGAGCAATTGTTTAGTGTTCCCGTTACGGCTTGCTAGACCATAGCTCAACCAACATTAATCCTGTTTTTCGGCGCCGAATACTCGCCATTCGTCCTTTTCCTTTAGTAGTTTCCATGGTCAGGACATTTCCCGATGGTGCCACGAGGAGATGAAAGTACGACTTGGCTAACAGAGCTGCAAGGTGTTCGGCTGCAGAGGCTCTACTCGCTTTTTCTTTTTGCGGATCAGCACCCGTCGGCAAGTTCTACTCCTACGAGGCTTTTATTAGTCTTTTAACACCCAGAGAACTTGGCCGACCGAAAACATGGTCGGAAATACGGTCGTTTACACCGTACACAGAGTTATAACTAACCCGCAAGGCCTATAGGATCTGCTATATATTCACTCGTAATGTTAAGTTTTTAAAAGACTACACATTGGATGACAATATTTCGTTCTATTCTTCTTCACAGGTCGAAAGTGGCTGCCTTGCTGCTGGACAAGCATTTACAGATCAATCATATACCCGTCCCTCGGCCAAGCATTCAAATCGAACAAACTTCCATAACGACAATGCGAAGAGAGAAGAAGGCCGCCAGGACATTAGGAATAATCATGAGTGCATTCCTCCTATGTTGGCTTCCGTTCTTCATATGGTAAATTCTGTCCTCAAAAAAAAAAGATTTAATTTAACTGGTATTTTAGGTACATAGCATCGTCCCTATGCGATAGTTGCACAACACCAAGAATCGTAGTTTGCATTGTATTCTGGATAGGTTACTTCAATTCCGCACTCAATCCAATCATCTATGCGTACTTCAATCGTGAATTCCGATCTGCGTTCAAGAAAACGCTTCAGGTAACCTTTCAGCTTCTCTTTCTATCGGCTTCTGACTCTTAACTCTAGTGTATTGCCTTAAACAGTTATGCCTTATATTTTTGTAAAAGAAAAACATAAGCAAAATCGAAAACAACAACATTTGTATTCTTTTTAAATCCCTTCCCTCCCCCCACTCGGCAAAACCGAAAACAAACAAAAAACCAAAATTAACAATAACCGCCAGTCATGCTGCCCACACGCAATCCTACAGTGTCGTGTCAGCGACGGAGCCGATCTTCCGCCCTACAGGCATTCGACAGCCTCCTCGGAAATCCACATGAACATCATTCGATCACGGAACTTCAACACATCCTCACAGCAATTTCAATCAATATACTAAACTAATCTAAACTAGACTAGACTAGATCTAATGTATATGTAGAGGGCAACTAGGTATAGTATTTTAGGACAAGGACAAGTCGTAGGAAGCTGAAGTCGTAGGAAGCTGAGCACAATTTATTTCTTAGATACTCCTGCCAGACAATCGTCTATTCATACATCTCACCTACATAGTATATGCATCTCTACGTATCTGTATACCGTAAACATTTCGTACTTAAGTCGATTATAAAACATCAAATCTATCTGGATCCACGCACCACTTACACATGAACTTATATATGTAAAAGCTGAGAGGTAAGAGATACAAAAATAAGAATTACAATCCAAGAGCAAAAGTTAAATAAAAACAAACTACGAGTACTACAATGCCAATACTACTAACGACTGATTACCAAATGTATAGCGATTACGTTCATAGGTTTAAACAGAGTATCTTGATAAAGTATATATGTATATATACAAAATATGAATACATAGACGTATATGTAATTAGATACTGTTGCATTCGAGCCGAATGACGCTAGTGTATTTTAACGCTAAGTGAAACAAAGATGTGTATTTTAAATAAATGTTGTTACAAAATACCTGAAATAAATAATTAAGATGAATTGTATCTGCGGGTGTTTGTTGTTTTTGTTATTGTCGCTTGCATCATTTACGTGAGTAATAACATTGAGCGCTGTTGCGTGTTGTGGTTTTTGGAACCAAAGGTCGAGAAGCAAGGTTTCTAGTCCACCGACCTGGGGTGAAGATTGCATATCTGAACAGAAGTAACTTGAGAAGTTAGGGGGCGTTCAAGTATTACGTAACGACATTTTTTAAGATTTCTGACCCTTCCTCAACCCCATGTAACGCGCCGTAACGTTTTTCTGTATCCCCCCCCCCTCCCCCTCCCTGAATGTTACGTAACCCAAGTGACCATTTTTACCTAAAAGTCACAATTATGTTGCGCACAGTACCAGAAAGTCGCTAAAATATCGTTGTTACTGTTTTAATCGCGCTTGCGGTAATAATAAATAAAACAAGAGATTCATAACTCGGACTAACGCTAACAAATAGCAAGAGGCACTGCGACCTTTATAGATCTATTGTGCCTACTAGCCAGGAGCTTCTCCATTTCTTTAATGAAGTTGAGAATGTCTCTCGTAGGAGCTGAGATGATCCCCTTAGGAGGCAGTTTCTTCGTCCTCAAGACAGAGTCGTAACTCAGTTTCAGACGACGGTAAGGTAGCTGACCAGTCTTTTGATATCGACTTTATTAAGTTTAAGAATATTAATAGAATGTTTGTTCAGGGGTCGTATAAATCTTTTCGATTGGCAAAGTCAAAAGGGCAGGTGTTGCGATTTTTCTCACTGCCGCAGAAAGATTCAGGACTTATGTACTTTTCGCTGGAACTTTTCCTTTCGAGATGATCAGCGATTTCATTGCTTTTAATACCTTTGTGCCCTGGCACCCACCAGAGTTTGATTTTGTTTTTTTTGGCTAGGTCTTTTAGGGCATGCCGGCGACAACGCCAGAAATAATTTTGGAGCCACCAGTATACCACCTTAGGCCTTTGACGTTGAGCAAGGGATCACTGGTTTTCCAGTGCGGTTTGGGATCAATATCTTAAATCTCTTGTCAAAAGGGAAGGTGTGTGGTAATGCGTCTGAGACCGTGGTATTCATATCCAGCTCAGGAAGCTGTTGCAGGATTGACATGTGACCCATAGGTCTGTTCCCGAGCGAAGAATTCTGATTGCACTACGTATAGCGACCTTTTTAATAAAAAGGTGCAGTGGGGTAAGTCCAATTAGTGCTTCTTGAGCTGCAGAAGGGCAGGTTGGCATTTTTTTCTTTGGCACAATCGCGCTGGCAAGTCAGTATGAGAGCCTTTCTAGGCTAAGAACGGCTGATAATGCAAATCTCCCTCTTTTGAGGACATTACAGTATGAACTCACCTTAACAACACTGATTACGGCAATGTGCTTGTGCGTATTTCGTGTTTAAAACACTAACGAATACTGACAACGAAAACAAAATAAAAAAAACCGGCCAAGTGCGAGTCGGATTCGCGCACGAAGGGTTCCGTACCATCTGTATATATAAATATGAAAGAGACTATGTATGTTACCTCATCAAATGACAGATCTTGGTTGCAGGCAGGATTTTTTGGATGGAAACCATGTCTGTTGTATGGGAGCCCCCCTTAAATATTCATTTTGTTATGTTTTTAGTATTTGTCGTGGTAGCGGCAACAGAAATGCATCATCTGTGAAAATTTCAACTGTCTAGCTGTCACGGTTCATGAGATACAGCCTGGTGACAGACGGACGGACGGACGGACAGCGAAGTCTTAGCAATAGGGTTCCGTTTTATCTTTAGGTACGGAACCCTAATGATGTGCAAAACAGTAGAGGGAGTAGCCGTAAAACAAAAACGAAAAGAGTTGCCAACTTCGGAGACTAATTCCCTAGTTTTTTTATTTAAATAAAAAAAATGTTACATAACGCGTTGTTCGAACCCTCCCTCCCGCCCTTGTAACGCATCGTCACGTTTTACAAGACCCCCCTCCCCCCAAATTGCGTTACGTAATACTTGAATGCCCCCTTAGCCCGTGGTTAGCTGAGCTGGAAGTCCTATTCAAAAAAATAAAATGTGGTCTAGCTGCCCCCCCGATGTGGTAGTGAACCAATGTGTGCAGCGACCCAACCTCTTGTTTGGGGTGGCCGTGGTGCAGTGGTTAACATCATCGACCGTCGAGCGGAAGGTCTATAGTTCAAATTCGTTCATAGCCAAGAAAAAGTACAATAATTCCTATACGGACAAAAAGTATGCAACACAGAGGTGAATGGAAATTGACCAGACGTACTGCTGCAGGCACAACACTCACAGTATATGTATGTGTGTATGCATGTTGGCGTTAGAGCCCATGAAGAACCTGAGCCGAGCTCCTCTCAATCACCCATGTTGTGTGTGATTTCATTTTTCCCATAGGTGAAAGGGACCTACAGTTTATTGCCGGTTCCGAACGGCGAATTTCGAGAAGCTTTTCATGACAATTTTACTACAGGGAGTTTTGTCAGAACCCCGCTGAGGAGAAACACAGTGAAAAACACGTTCGATGACATGGCTGTGTCGGGATTCGATCCCGTGTCATCGGCGTCAGAGGCCAACACACTACCCACTGCGCCACGGTGCTCTCACTCACAGTATATGGTCAACAGAAAATTCATCCTCTGCGTATGCAATACTTAAGTGCTCGAACGAATTACTTCTGATTATAACCAACGCGGATTTTGGTCGGCTCTCGTCCTATCTAGAACAACCACCCCTGAGAGTAGTGAACGAACATAAACGACCCAAACCACTGCACTCCGTTCAGGTTGTGTGTCTATCACATAATAAGAGAATATAAAACATGCGCGAGTCTCTAAAAAAAAAAAAAGAGGAACCTGGCCCTCCAGGTTGGGGGTTGTGCTTAGGGGTAACATCCCTATCACGTAAAAACCTTTTTTTTTTTTATTTTTTTTTAATAATTTGCGCGCACTCAAGGTCTAATAACCTTATTATGTCGGCGAAACAGTGCGGGCAGAAGATAGAGAGGAAGTGGAATAGAGGAGATGCCGATGGACATTGATCTTAAATGCTTGCATGTTGCATTGAGGTGGGAAAACCGAATTCGGCAGGGAGTTCCAGATTCGTGTGGTTCGGTTAATGAAAGATTCTCTATATTTGACAGTACGTCCGAAAGCGGGCTTCAGAGTATATTGGTGAGCATTCCTAGAGAGACGTGTATTGCGGGAGAAATGTTGAAGGGGCGGAATGCAACTGGCTATTTCATCAGAGCATTTTTGGTGGTAGTAACGATAAAACAGGGAGAGGCAGGTAACATTCCTGCGGTGTTCCAGCGAGTCTAATGTTTTGGTAATGCTGGAGTCACCTATCAGTTTTATGGCTCGTTTTTGTATTCTGTCTAGTAGGTGCAGTGAGGTCTTGGAAGCACCGGACCAGACATGAGCGTTAAACTCTAATTTGGGGCGAATGAACGCCTTATAGATTGTAGCCAGATCTAAGGGTGAGAAATATTTCTTGCATCTGTATAAGAATCCTAGGCATTTCGCAGCATTCTTGGCGACACTGAATATATGGTCGCTCCAATTAAGATTGTGAGCAACACTCATACCCAGGATGGAAAGCTTTTCAGTTTCTGAGATGCAAGTGCCATTCATGGATAATGGCTGCGGGTTATTTATACGCTTTAACGACAAGAGACAGCATTGTGTTTTGGAAGCATTAAATTCCACTCTATTGTTTTTACCCCATTGGATGATGCTGTCGATATCGGAATTTAATGGGCTTAACATACGCTGCCGCTCATTATCTACAACCGAAGTGCAGGGTCGTAAACTGGTGAACGAATATGAGAAGCTGAGGGTACTGTCGTCAGCGAAGGAGTGAATTGGATTAGAAGTAACAGACAAGAGATCATTTATAAAAATAAGAAAGAGTGTCGGAGACAAAACGGAGCCCTGGGGAACACCGGCATTTACAAAGTGAGTATCAGACTTGAATCCGTCCAAAACAACTTGAATTGAACGATTCGAAAGGTAACTTCTAATCCATTGAAAGAGAGACTCATCGATCCCAAAAGCACGCATTTTCGACAAAAGGGCTTCATGCCAAACCCTGTCAAATGCTTTCGAAATATCCAGTGCAACAATTTTGCTTTCACCTGCTTGGTGAAGGGAGTGATTCCACTTTTCAGCGAGATATGCCATCATATCACCAGTGGATCTGTTGCTGCGGAAACCGTATTGGCGGTCATTGAGGAGTTTCCGTGATTCAAGATATTTCATAAGCTGACGGTTAATCAGCGTTTCCATGACCTTGGAAAGAAGGGACGTTAGTGCAATGGGTCGGTAGTTGGAGGGAGAAGATGATTCACCTTTTTTGGGTATAGGCTGGACAAATGCTGTTTTCCACCTACTCGGAAAGAGCCCAGAGGTGTAGGAAAGGTGAAAAAGCTTACGCAGCCTACTTGTTCCGAAACGACAACAAGCCTCGAATACGGACGGATACAAAGCTGACAAGCCTTGCAAACGCCTAAGGGACTTGAAAGTCTGCACCTGGAATGTGAGGTCCCTTAACAGACCGGGTGCAGGAGACGATCAATTGGAGCAAACCCTCAACTGCTATAAAGCAGATATAACTGCACTCCAATAAGTGCGATTACATGGACCAGGCACGGTCCAGGCACGGACGGATGAAAAACTGCGACACTACTACGGCGATTGCTGTGGGGAGAGTGGACGCAACGATTGTGCGGATGCTGATTTGTTGTTCGAGGCATGTGAGCGAATGCCTCATAATGATCCGTATCAAGGCTACATTTTCTTAAATCAACCCGATCTGCGTCCACGCCCTCACCGAAGACAAGGTTGACTCCTACAAAGATGCGTTATACGATCTCCTAGAAACAACGTATATCCTATGACCCAGCTATGACCTCAACATTTTACTAGGAGACTTCAATGCTTACCCAGCTTGTAAGGAATTCATCCTTCTAGCCAGTACAAGCTTTCCGCCCCTCGATATACGCAAAGGCACCTGGCGGTCGACAGATCAATCGATCACTAACCAGAGGCTGAGCCTGGATACCAGCCCAAACGAACAAATTGGGCTCTGTTCCAGGCTGAACTCGCCGCTAAAGAAGATATGCTTCTCAAGTCGATTGAATCGACAGATGATATCGATGAAGCGGCTTACCAGCTCAATGAGGCACTTATCTCATCCTTTAGGGACAGCTGTACATCCAGGTCAAGAACACACAAGCGGTGTGTGCCCTGGTGTAATACACAGCTTATATCCCCAAGGAAAAAGGTGAGATCTCTGTTTAACAGAGCCAAACGGTATAATAGTTGGACTGATTATAGATCTGCTCTAACTAAATACAATCTCGAAATGAGGAAATCCAAGAGAATGTCTTGGAGGAAACACTGCGAGAAGATAGACTCGCTTCCAACTGTCGCCGGACTCCATAAAGCGCTATCTCAAGTGCACACAAATAAAATCGGGCTGCTTCCCCCCTGGATAGCTACAGGTAGTGAACCAATGTATGCAGCGACCCAACCTCTTGTTTCTGGGGTAAGAAGAACCTGGCCCTCCTGGTTGGGGGTTGTGCTTAGGGGTAACATCCCTATCACGTAAAAACCTACTTGTTCCGAAACGACAACAAGCCTCGAAAACGGACGGATACAAAGCTTACAACCCTTGCAAACGACTAACGGACTTGAAAGTCTGCACCTAGTTTGTGACGTCCCTTAACAGACCGGGTGCAGGAGGCGATCAATTGGAGCAAGCCCTCAACTGCTATAAAGCAGATATAACTGCACTCCAAGAAGTGCGATGGCGTGGACCAGGTAAAACAAACAGCGCTTATTCGACTGCGGATTCGTTATTCGAGGAAGACTCAGACAAAAAGTCTTAAGCTTCCGGGATGTAAGTGAACGCCTCATAACAATTCGCATCATTAGGTTGGTGTGCGCTCACGCTACAACGGAAGAAAAGGACGATCGACTCAAAGAAGAATTCTACGATCTCCTAGACAGAACCTATGCCCAATGCCCCAGCTACGACACAAAAATAGTTTTAGGAGATTTTAATGCAAAACTGGGCAAAGAGGACATATTTGAGTCGATCATAGGGAAGCATAACCTCTGTAACACCACATCTGACAACGGACTTAAGCTTATCGATTTCCTAACGGGGCGTAACCTCCTTATAGCGAGCACACGATTCCCCCATCTCAACATCTACAAGGGTACCTGGCGGTCTTCTGATCATTCGACCACCAACTAGATGGCGATCGACGCCAGACACTCCTCAAATATTCTCGAAGTACGAACCTTCCGAGGGGCCAACATCAACTCGGACTACTACCTTGTTCTAGCCAAGATACGAATGAAGATATCAAGAATGCGTAGGAGTCGAGTAGGACAACGTAAAGATGACGTCAGAAAACTACAATCGCAAGAGACTGCCGATCGTGTCTCCTCCAAACGCTCTCAAAATCCGCCCCCCTCAGCAGCACAAACAGTAGAGCAGGAATGAGCGCATTGCCAGAGCGCCGTCAAAGACGCTGCCTCAGAGGTGCCGGGTTTCAAACCGCCACCACCTAGAAGCCCTTGGTTCGATGAACAATGCGAACAAGCCCATGGAGCAAAACAAGAGGCATATAAAGCCACGCTACAACGACGGACGAGAGCAGTTCACGAAATATATGAGCAGAAGGGAAGAGAATAACACACGCTTTTCAGAAGAAAGAAGAGAGAGCACGGAAGGCGTGAGATGGAGGAGATGGAGAGCACTTCCGCAGGAATGACCGTCGGAAGTTTTACAATAAGATACACCGAGCTACAAAGCCCGAACGGCGGCCTGTATGGATGAAAATGGAGAACTGGTAGTATAGTCACAGTCGATGTTGAAGATTTGGAAAGACCACTTCTGCAGACTGGATAACGGCGATGACAGACAGGTTACCGCAGGCGGCCTGTCTGCTGAGCTTTTCAAGGTGGCTGAGTATGAGCTGGTAAGGTGCATGCACCATCTCATTTGCAAGGTATGGTCGGAGGAAAGCATGCCCGACGAATGGAATAACATCGCATATAAGATCTTCTCTACCGTATTGTGTGAACGCCAGAAACCGTTTGTGGATAACTTGATCGACTCTTATCAGTTAGGTTCCAGACCAGGTAAGTCCACAATAGACCAAATATTTACGCTACGGCAGATCTTGAAGAAGGCACTCACCACCTCTTCGTCGATTTCAAGGCTGCATATGACAGCGTGTATAGAGATGAGCTATACAAAGCCATGTCTAGTTTTAACATCCCTGCCAAACTCGTCCGACTGTGCAGGATGACAATGGAGAATTCTCGCTGCTCCATTAAGGTCGGTAATAAGCAAACCGAGACCTTTGATGTTAAAAAAGACCTTTGATGTTAGAAAAGATTGTGCAAGAGTAACTGGCCAACACAAGGGGTACGATTTATTTCAAGTCTACGCAATTGCTTGCGTACGCCGACGACATGGACGTGATTGGGCGGACACAGCGAGACATCAATGAGGCCTTTGTAAGCATTGAGGTAGAAGCGGCTAAGATGCGGCTAAGGTTAATGAGGGTAAAACCAAATATCTGCTTTCATCAAAAGGAGACGGACAACACCGACGTATTGGCCAGAACGCCACCATGTGCGGATATAACTATAACCTTGGCTCACTGATGACCAGCGACAACAACACCAGCGCTGAGATAAAACGCGGAATCACTCTTGCCAGCCGCTGTTTCTTTGGGCTCAAGAGGCAATCGAGAAGTAGAGCCCTCTCTCGGAAAACCAAGGTGACACTATATAAGACCTTGATCATCCCAGCCCTCCTTTACGGCGCAGAGGCTTGGACTTTGACGAACGCGGAAGAAGATGCCCTTGGTCGTTTCGAGAGGAAAATTCTGCGTACTATCTACGGTCCCGGTTGCTCAAACGGTGTATGGAGGAGAAGATATAACGAAGAACTGTACGGGTTGTACGGACACAGCGTCTAAGTTGGCTAGGCGCATGGAAAATACAGCTCCGATCCGAAGAGTCTCCGAATCCACCCCGGAAGGAAGGCCCGGCAGAGGATGCAGGTGGCGCATCAACGGTGGCGCACGCAGGTGGAAGGGGACCTCAACCAACTGGGCGTGCGGCGCTGGATACGGGTGGCCAAAGACCGTGCCAGCTGGAGACGCTTGTTGGTTGAGGCCCAGGTTCACCACGGACTGAAGCGCCACCTAAGTATGTAAGTATAATAGGTTAGGTTAGGTGAAAGTGGTTGGCATACGCAACACATAGGCCAAAGTCGGCCCATTGTGATACCACATGGATCCTATACCTGAGAACCAACCGGTGCTTCTGATGAAGCGATGGAGTTGAGCTATTTTTAGGTCTGCTAGCTCACTTAAGTTTTCATAGAAGAGCGCGCCGGGGTAGACCCTCTCTGAGCCATGAAAGGGCCTCCGTTGTCGCTGTTATTTCTGCTTGATACACACTGCAGTGATTTGGAAGTCTGAATGATAGGTTGAGGTTAAGTTCCTTTGAGAAGACTCCACTACCCCACCCCGACTCCATCTTAGAGCCATCGGTATAGAGGGAAATCGAGTCCTTCGGTATGACTTATGGCCATTTTCCTATGCCTCTAATCCGTAGAGCCGCGCAGGCAGGAGTTTGCTTGCTAAAGAGGTCCAACCGTGGAAAATGTAATAGAATATTTAGGGCATCCGTGGGGGTTGATTTGATCACGGCGCTTATATATAAGCTAACCGATCTTTGTACTTTCCCCAGAAGGTTTCGATGGACTGCCTTGTCCAGAGAAGTCCACCAGACTACAATGCCGTACAGGCGGGTGGGCCTTATGACTGCTATATAGAGCCAGTGCATAATGCTTGGTTGGAGACCACACTTTTTGCCCACCACTTTCTTACAGCTGAAGTGGGCAGTGGTTGCTTTCTTGACGCGATCAAGAATGTTGGGTTTCCAATTTAGCCTCCTGTCAAGGACTAGGCCTAGGTATGTATTTAGACTGATCTTTGATTATTAATTGGGTTCCACCCAGCCTCGGTGGATTGGAGGACGGAATATTATATTTCTTTGTAAACAGTACTATGTAGGTGGGTCTTCTTGGGGTTGACTCCAAGTCCACAGTACTGCGCCCAGGTTTTTACTGTGTGTAATGAACAATGCATTAGATCGCTTAGAGTGCTGGGAGATTTTCCTGTAACGGCAATAGCAATGTCATCTGCATAGGCCGGTCACCGCGTACCCTTCCTGTTCTAGCAACAGTACCAGTTCGATGTCCACCACGTTCCATAGAAGAGGGGGATGTACTCCACCCTGTGGTGTACCTCTGCTGACCATTATAGTTAAGACGGCACCAGCGAAGTTGGCTTTGATGACGTTAGCGTTAGCAGTTGTCGTACCAGTTCTATCACTGATCCCGAAACACCCAAATCAGACAGCGCTTTGGCGACGGCCCCTGGTTCAACATTGTTAAAGGCGCCCTCAATTTCAAGAAAGGCGACTAGAGTATATTCCTTACGTTCCACTGACCTTTCTATTTTGCTGACCAGTAAGTGGAGTGCTGTTTCCACCGATTTGCCTTTGTTGTAGGCATGTTGGTTATCCGACAGCGTCTGTCGGGGTCGGACTCGAAGACTCTTCGATGGCCTTGCCATCTTAGACATTGGATCCGCAGACGTCGTACCAGGCCGATGTTGCTATACAGCCCGTATAGTTCGGGCTGTCGTTGTATCTTCTCCTCCTCTCTCCGTTTATACAAACGGGACCATAGATTGAACGCAGAATTTTCTTCTCCAAACGACCAAGGCCCCCTTCATCCGCTTTCGGAGGAGGACCGGGATGATTAAGGTTTTGTACAGCTCAACTTTGGTCTTTCGAGAAAGGGGTCTACTTCTTAATTACCTCTTGAGCCCAAAGAAGCAGCGGTTGGCAAGAGTAATTCTGCGTTTGATCTCAGCGCTGGTGTTATTGTCGCTGGTCACTAGTGAGCTAAGATAGATGAAGTCCTTGACCATTTCGAATCTGTAGCTGCCAATTGTGACGTTCTGGCCGAGACGTCGGTGTTGCGCGTCTTTTTTGGTTGACAGCATATATTTCGTTTTAGCCCCGTTAACCGAAAGACCCATTTTAGACGCTTCTGCTTCAATGCTTTCAAACGCTTCATTGATGTCCCGCTGTGGTTATCCAATTACGTCAATGTCCTCCGCGTATGCAATCAGTTGTGCAGACTTCAAATAGATCATACCTCTAGTGTTGGCCAGTGAGTCTCGTATGATCTTTTCAAGCACGATGTTGAAGAAATTACATGACAGTGCGTCACCTTGTCTAAATCTTTTTATAACATGAAAGGTCTCGGTTAATTCGCTACCGACCTTAATGGAGCAGGGAGGGTTCTCCATTGTCATTCCGCATAATCTAACGAGTTTGGCAGAGATGTCAAAACTAGACATGGCGCTGTATAGATCGTCTCTATGCACACCGCAGACTTGAAGTCGACGAAAAGGTGATGGGTGCCTATTTGGTATTCTTGGGTCTTCTCCAAGATCTGCCGCAGTGTGAATATCTGGTCTATTGCGGACTTACCTGGCCTGAAATCAGATTATTCACAAAGGGTTTCAGGCGTTCACACTGTACGGCAGAGATGATCTTGTATGCGGTGTTAAGGAGACTTTTTCCTCTGTAGTTGGCGGAGTTATAGGAGTCTCCTTTCTTGTGGACTGGGCAAACGATGCTGAGATTCAATTTGCTTTCCTCCGGCCATATTTCACAGATGAGCTGGTTCATGCGCCCTACCAGAGTATTGTTCACCAAACCAGGGGTTACTAGCTGACGGTGACTTGAAACCCAACACATCAGAGGCAGCGTCTCTGATGACCTGCTGGCAATTCTCCCACTGTTGTTCTCTGGGTTGCTCCGGTGTCATTGGAGATTGCGAAAGGTCGAGGAAAACTCGATCGACAAAGGTCCTAGCGGTCTCCTCCGATTGTAGCTTTCCGAAATCAAACTTTCGTTGTCCAGCTCGACTCCGTGGCATCCTTGATATATTCATTCGTACCTAGGCTACAACGAGGTAGTGACCCGGGTCGATGTTGGCTCCTCGGAAGGTTCGGGCATCTAGGATGCTGGAGGAGTGTCTGCCATCGATCGCAACATGATTAATCTGATTGGTGGTAGACTGATCAGGTGATCGCCAGGTTCCTTTGTGAATTTTGACATGAAAGAATCGTGTTCTAACCAGAAGATTGCGGCCCGCTAGGAAGTCGAGTAGCCGATGTCCGTTTTCGGACGTGGCGTCGTGTAGGCTATATGTTCCCGTAAGCGACTCAAATATGTCCTCTTTGCTCAGTTTTGCATTAAAATCTCCCAGAACTACTTTTGTGTCGTAGCTGGGACATAGGGCACAGGTTCTGTCTAGGAGATCGTAGAATCATTCTTTGAGTCAATCATCCTTTTCTTCGGTTGGGGCGTGAGCACACACCAAGCTAATATTTCCAAATTCAGCTTTGTTATGAGGCATTCGCTTACATCCCGAAAGCTTAAGACTTTTTGTCGGAGTCTTCCTCGAATAACGAATCCGCGCCCGAATAAGCGCTGTTTGTTCTCCTTCTAGCAGTTCCCGTAGTAGATGTCGCAGCTTTTCATCCGCCTTTTGCCTGGTCGATGGGATGCACTTTTTGGTGTGTGGATATGTCTGCTTTGTAGCAGCTGAGGGTTCGCTCCAGTTGATCGCCTGCACCCGGTCTGTTAAGGGATCTCACATTCCAGGTGCAGACTCTCAAGCCTTTTGGTCGTTTGCAGGGGTCGTCAGCTTTGTATCCGTCCGTATACGAGGCTTGTGGTAGTTTCGCCCCGAGGGCGAGCGTTCGCGCTTATATAGCTCCGGGTCCACTTTCTCGAATGTTCGCCGTCAGACGTTCCCCTTCAGAAGTCTCTAGAATGCTCTGACATTCGGTATTATGCCGCTGAAAATTACCATCATTTCCATTTCAGCTTCACCAAAATATTCCAAACTTTGACAGCGAAATTCGAACATAACCATCGGTTCGTGTCCGTAACAATATGGTCGGAGGAAAGCATGATCGACGAGTGGAATTTCAGTGTCGTTTGTCCAATCCACATGAAAAGAGACCACTTTGACTGCACCAATTACATTACAGAGGAATCAGTCTTCTTAACATCGCATACAAAATCCTCTCTGCTGTTTTGTGTGAACGCCTGAAACCATTCGTCAATACCCTGACTGGTCCTCACCAATGTGGATTCAGGCCAGGGAAGTCCACAATAGACCAAATGTTTACACTGCGACGGACCCTGGAAAAGTCGAGTTTCCCTAGCTTCAGGACTGGCTCCGGCTGGATGCTGAACCTGGAAAGGACAGTACACCAACATTTATTACTAGTAACAGAAGGGAAGTCTTAGCCATAACGCTTATAAATGGTAACGGTACTGCGGAAATCTCGATTTGGAGAGTATCTGACAAAGCATCACTTTCTGATCACTGTTGGATCCTTTTCGACTTGAATTTCCGTTGGCCGGACAGGAAAGTCTTTCGGGATCCGCGGAAGGCGAATTGGCAGAGGTTTAACGCGCAGCTGGGTGGGACCCTTAACCGACCTCCGGAAAGGAACCCCGGCTCCACGGAAGACATCGATGAGATGGTATTAAACCTTACCAGCAAGCTAAGCCGGTCATTTGAGAAGGCATGTCCTACCAGACGACCCAGTAAAAGAAACCACCCACCATGGTAGAATGCTGAAATAGCGGAGCGGCTTCGTATCTCTAGGCTTAGTTGGAATCTGATAAAAGAGGGGGCCATTGAATGGTCAACCTATAGAGATAGTGTTAAGCGGCTCAAAAATGGAATTAGATTCGCGTAGAAGGACTCTTGGCTTTTGTGGCTCTATTGAATCATGTACGGGTGGAGCTTGTCAGAGGAAGGTCCTTGCAAAAGCTCCCACACAAATGTCCTCTATAAAGAGATCTGATAGTAGCTGGACAGACTCAAACGAGAGCGTGCTTGATTCTCTACTGAAATGTCATTTCCCTGGCTGCGACAATGAAGGAATCTTCGATTCGGCGGGCACGCTGCCAAGGGAATGTATTGAACATGAGACAGTCGATAAGATTGTTGCAGAGAAAAAGATCCTGTGGGCATTCAAGTCTATTGACCCCTACAAGGCGCCGGGAATGGATGGGATCTTTCCGATCATTCTTTCATGGCTGAAGCGCATCTACTCCTGGTGCCTCAGTATGGGTTATGTTACTCAAGCGTGGAGGGAAGTTAGGATGGTTTTCATACCCACGTCGGGTAAAGTCAACCATACTACTGCAAAGGACTTTAGGCCTATCAGTCTATCGTCCTTCCTGATGAAAAAGCTGGAACCAATAATAGACTTGTACGTAAGGGAAGAGACTGGGGACGGTTATCTGTCACAATCACACAACGTGTACATAAGGGGAAAATCGCTAGATACTGCTCTGCATAGGGTAGTCTCTACGATAGAAAAATCGCTCAGTATCAAGGAATTCACTCTAGGTGCCTTCCTAGACATTGGGGGTGCCTTTAATAACGTTAGTACCGAGGCAATAGTGTCCAGCCTTCATATGGCCCAAATAAACCCGGCAAATGCTGGGTACTCGTATTGTAAATTCGGCGATGGGGAGAGCATACGGAAGGGTGAGAGTAAATAAAGGTACACCACAAGGTGGCGGGCGTTCTGTCACCCCTCCTATGGCTCCTTGTGGTCGACGGAATGGTTAAGATTCTGGAGAGGGAGGGTTTTAATGTCACGGCCTACGCCGATGACATTGCCATTTTAGTCTCGGGAAAATTTCCGCAGGTCCTCAGCGATAGACTAAGCTATGCACTGTTAGTGGATAACTGGTCAAGGGGCGAGGCCTGGGAGTAAATTCGGCGAAAACAGGTCCTTTACAAGGAAAAGATCTGTATCAAGATACACCTACCCCCATATGAATGGTATAGATCTGATTCCTGGAAAATCTGCCAAATATCTTGGCATAATCCTGGACTCCAAGCTTAGTTGGAGAGAAAATATTGAGAAAAGAATCAAAAAGGCCTACGTGGCACTATATTCGTGCAAGGTGGCCTTTGGAAAGACATGGGGCCTCAAACTGAGGTTAGTACATTGGTTGTACACTGCGGTGGTAAGACCTATCCTAGTCTATGGCTCGGTTGTCTTGTGGAAAGCGCTTGAGAAAAAGTGTCATCTTCAGAGTGTGTCAAAGGTTCAAAGGGCAGGCTGTCTGGCGGTGACGGGATCTATGAACTCCACACCAACGGCAGCTCTTGAAGTCATGCTGAACCTCCCACCCCTGGACATATACTGCGAGAGCGCCGCAACCAGAACTGTGCTAAAACTACAAGAATCCGGTCTCTCGAAAAGGAGTCTTCACGGACATGCATCAGTCTTGGATCGATGGGCCGTCTCGAGGTTCAGAACCGTAACGGACTATGTCACCCGACTTCCTTCCTGGGAGAGGAGATTCTCTATTAGAATTCCCTCCAGGGAGGAATGGACCGGTGATTTAGTACGCATGGAAAGTGAACTGGCATTCTACACCGACGGATCCAAAATGGATGTTGCAACAGGTGCCGGAGTCTACTTTGAGTCTCGGGATATGCATCGCTCCTACAGGCTCGATGATGGCCTTGGTGAAGAGGTGTTCGCTATTAAGCAGCATCTATGTTGACAGCCAGGCAGCCATTAAGGCTCTGAAGGCAGCATGGATAAGATCCAAACTCGTCAAGCTCTGCAAGGAGAATTTAGAAGAGATATCCAATGTAAATGAGGTGACCCTTTACCGGGAACCTGGTCATATGAATATCTCCGGAAACGAGAGGGCGGACGAGCTGGCTAGGGTGGGATCAAGTGCTAACATTTCGCAGATCTCAGCTGAGGCCAAAGCACCACTCAGTGCGCTCTACAGGGAGATAAAGACGGAGCTATTAGTGAAAGCCAATAAGCGATGGTGTCGCTTAGATACATGCGCAACGGCGAGATCGACTTGGCCCGTCTATGATAAGAAAAGAACGGAAAATCTGCTGAAGTCCAATCGTGAGAATATTCGACTGGCAGTCGGTGCCCTCACAGGGCACTACATGCTATCCTACCATGCAGCTCGACTAGGCCAGCCCTACAATGTCTTCTGCAGAAGCTGCAGGGACGAAGAGGAAATTGAATCCATTCGTCACCTGCTGTCCGAATGTCCGGCGCTAGCCCAAATAAGGAATATATTCCTCGGGACTAGAAGAGGTAGGTAATATTGGGCTGAACAGAATACTGGGATTTTTATCCTCGTCTGGTTGGTTCAGCTCAACGGTTAATGTCTAGGTATCAACGGGTTAAATAAAACAAGTGGGCACAATGGACTCAACGTAGTCTACGTGAGGCTTGACTTTTCGTCAATAGGGCACCCATGTACCTAACCTAACCTAAGGCGTCTATCTGGAGTACATTGGACCAGTATTTGCGTCTGAGTGTTCCGGCAGATAGTAGAAGCCCCAGAAAAAAAAAACAGCATTGTAAAACAAACTTACTTACTTACTTATCAGGCCAGCGATCCATGGAGGATCTGAGCCTGAGCTATAGCTGCCTTCCATCCTTGACGGTCCCGGGCACGCTGCTTCCAGTTGTCAAGACCAAGATGTCTTACATCCGCGATTACTTGGTCTTTATACCGGAGGTTCGGTCTTCCTCTTCTTCTCGAACCAGGAGGCTCGGAGTCGAAGACCCTCTTAGCTGGAGCGTTGATGTCCATGCGCTCGATGTGGCCGAGCCAGTGTAGTCGACGGATCCTTGCCTTCCGGACTACATCCACATCTTGGTACAGCTCGTAGAGTTCGCGGTTGTGTTTTCTTCTCCATTCACCTTCCTCACAGACAGGACCAAATATCCGGTGCAGAATTTTTCTCTGGAAAGCACCCAAAATCAACTCCGCTGTCTTGCTTATCGTCCAGCTTTCGGCTCCGTACAGCAAGACTGGCAGAATGAGCGTTTTGTAAAGGATGACTTTGGTCTTTCGAGTGAGGAGTTTTGGGCCCAGTTGTTTGGACAAGCCCAAGTAGCAGCGGTTGCCAAGGGCGATTCTACGCCGGATCTCCACTGTGGTGTCATTTGTGGAATTTACGTTTGCCCCGAGGTAGACAAACTCCTTAACTACCTCGAAATTGTAGCTGTCAATTGTTATGTTTTGTCCCAGGTGGTGAGCGACGGATTGGTTTTGGCTTGACAGCATGTATTTCGTTTTGTCCTCATTGATCTTAAGACCAATTCGTTTCGCTTGTTCTTCAATCGCCGTGAATGCTTCCACAACGCCACGGCGAGAACACGCGATGATGTCGATATCATCCGCGTATCCTAGCAGCTGGATGGACTTGTAAAAGATAGTGCCTTCCCTGTTGACGCCTGCCTGTCGCACTATCTGCTCCAGCATCAGGTTGAAGAAGTCACATGACAGCGCATCTCCTTGCCGAAATCCGGTGCATGTTTCGAATGGTTCCGTTCCGAGTTGCACGGTGCATCGCGTGTTTTTTAGCGTGGCGCGACACAACTGGATCAGTAACCGGGATCCCGAATTCGGTCATCGCCCCAAACAGTTCTTCACGATGAATGCTGTCGTATGCGGCTTTGAAATCGATGAAAAGATGGTGTGTATCGATGCGAAACTCGTCGGTCCTTTCCAGGAATTGTCGAAGTGTGAAAATTTGGTCTACAGTTGATTTGCCGGGCCGGAAGCCGCACTGGTAGGATCGCTTTGTTTGTGGATGGGGCAAATAGAGCTGGTATTCCAGTCGTCGGGCATGCTTTCATCTTCCCATATTCTGCAGATGATCTGGTGCATGCTCCCTACCAGAACGTCGCCGCCCGCCTTGAAGAGCTCTTATGGCAAGCCATCTGAGCCTGCGGCCTAGTTGTTCTTCAGCTTCTGAATAGCTGTGCCGACTTCTTCGATGCTGGGTGGGAGGACTACTTCAGCGGCTGGAGTTGGGATTTCCTCGGTCCCTACCACTCTCTCTTGGTCGTGCTCGTTAAGCAGCTGCTGGAAGTGCTGCTTAAATACATCCACTATTCCCTGCGGGTCGGTGACAAGATTACCCTCGCAGTTTCGAAGAGCCAGGGTGCCCTTTTTGAAGCCTCCTGCAAGGCCTTTGGCTTTCTTGTAAAAGGCTCGTATTTTATGTTTATGCCTAGACTCCTCGATATCCTTGACCTGGGAGGCTGCGAAGATTCTTTTCTTTTGTCGCAGTAGTTTTTTCTCCTCCCTTCTTCTGGCTCGGTACTCTTCTTGCGCTGCCCTGGTTTTCCTTTGCAGCGCCTTTTGGTACGCCTCGTCGGTTGCTGCCTTTTTCTGCTCACACTCGCCAACATACCACGGGTTTCTTGTCGGGGGTGGTAGGTATCCTAAGGTGGTTTCGGCTACTTCCTGAATGGCTGAGCGACAATGCAGCCACATATTATTGGCATTTGTGTTCGACGTAGGCATACCGTAGAGTGTTTCGCTCAGCTGCTCACTGTAGACCCTGGCAACCTCCGGTGTGCTCAGGCGCCCAATGTCGAACCTCCTCCTGATGGGCTGGTGCAGCTTTCTGACTTTGGACAGTCGAGCTCTGAATCGTGCTGCTACGAGGAAGTGGTCAGAGTCGACATTTGCCCCTCTGAATGTTCGCACATCCAGGTTGTTGTCCAAGCAACCGAACTGTCAGCACACATTAAAGCCTTTTCCAATTGCTCGTATATCGCAAACAGCTTTACTGCCATCCCTAGCTATACTTGACGTAAGCCTTCCCTCTCCTTCACAAACTCTTGATGGATATACCAATGAAAGCGTATTTATAGCCCTATTAATGGGTAAAACGAAAATCCATTCCATTGCCCACACCCATCGGCCGACAAAGGAACCCACCAGTATGTCCTTTCGACCGATTAACCAAACACAAGGAACTATCGCAGCACAATTAAGCGATAACAATATTACAATTCGACTAATAGCCTATTAACACACATCACATGCTGGTGCCAAATGCCCACACACATACGCACCGCGCACAAAGGATAACGAAAACTGATTGCTTACACGTGTCTCAGCCGCGTCAACATCAACAATAAACAACTCCCGGCCACTAAGTGGACATGTACAATACTCGTACACACATACTCGTATATT
This sequence comes from Eumerus sabulonum, assembly GCA_951905685.1. NCBI lineage: Eukaryota > Metazoa > Arthropoda > Insecta > Diptera > Syrphidae > Eumerus > Eumerus sabulonum. The sequence continues at coordinate 239,671,345 of OX645060.1, forward strand.
TGATTCGTTTCCGTAGAATAGCATACATACATACATATAAATATTTTACACTTAAATAAAGGACAAAAAAAAGTTTAAAAAAAAAAAACCGTTAAGTTGCAGCTTTTCGTCCAAGCTCAGGGAGGAAAGTCTTTGAAGTCGATGGTCGAAGGAGTTTTGCCCACACTACGAGTTGTATGTCTCCTTAAATCTTCGCTGTATCAGTTGATAGGCATTGTAAACCCTGGAGGGAAAGAGGGAAGATTAAGCGGCTGGGTTAGCTCGGCGGCTTAGGTAACTTACTTTTCTTTGGCGGCTTTGAATGATTTCTTGCGGCCCTTTTTGGTTGTGGAGTTCTCGGCGACATCGTTATGTGGCAAGTCATTCGGTGATATCATAGTAATGTTGTCTAAAGGGGACAGAGAGATCGCATAGAATGGAAGGAACCAACACAGATAAGGATGTACTTACCGGGATGACAGAAGAATGCAATCGAATGTCGACCTCTGGCCCTTAAGTGCTCTTGCTCTGGCACCACAACCCGATGTTCCTATAAACGAACGTCAAGCGAATCGGAACTATAGTTTCTCGTCCAACTATTGTTCACTTACCAATGCTGGATAACGCTCCTGCGTCCATATCGAAAGAATCTCGCCACAATTAAGCAGAATAGCTCCGGGTAAGTGACCAACTCTTTGCCACTTTTCACTGCCGGGCAGTTTAACCTCCAGTCCACCCTCGGAGTCTTGCGCAAGCAAAGTAAATGTACCATAATCCGTGTGTGCACCACACCTGATTATGTTGCCATTTAAATACTCTTTACTACTACTGGCTCCGTTTGAGACCTCCTTGTCTGATCGTTCTTCCTCGTCTTGGCGACGCTTGTCGCGCGGATCGTCTTCCGGCTTAAAGTCTGGCACGTCTGATAAACATCTCTGGTAGGTGTACTTGCATCTACCTTTGATAATCTCATTTTTATCATCTTCCTCGATGATCGGGGGATAGTAGAGAAGACGCAGGGTTGTCTCGTTGTCATTATCTCCCGACAGCATATGCGAATGCTTTTCGATGAAGAATGTCTGCGGGATATCTGCGGACAAGAACATGGGATTAGGGCCCATACTCCAGCGCAATCCTTCCTATATTCCTTACCTAAAGATACAGCTAGCGCTTGTAATATGAATTTAGCTAAAGCTTTAAATTCACCCGCTAAAACCGATATATGATCTGAGAAGCCGGGTAAGGGCTCCTCGGGAAGGTTTTTCGCATTCAAAGTGCATATGTTGAAAGCATGCCTTAGTTCGGGTGTTTTGCCATCGAATTTTTCCCTTCCGGGCTCAATGTAGCCGTGATTTGTTTCACCGGAACGGATGTAGTGTTCCTTGACGTCAGTCGGTAGGTCGCAGAAATCGTCCAGATGGTCCCATGCTGTTTTTAACTTTTAAAAGGAACGAATGTACTCGTACGTGATAAAAACGTGTTTAGGTGTGAATTTCTTTACCTTTTCGTCGGAAATCCCGTGATTGACTAAGAGAGCCATACCTTTCTCGGTAAGTGCCTTGTGCAGCTGATGAGCCACTCTGGTCACAACTGATTTGACGGGACATTCTTCAGTGCCTGCAAGGTAAAAGTAACAAAACGATCAAATATGAATGGAAAGGAGCTTAAGGGACATTTAGGTATAGGCACTAGTCGCTATGATTTTGAGTGTATAGAAGGCTCAAGTTCAAGCGAGATCACAGTATCATGCATAAGGACTAAGACTAAGAATACTTTCCCCAACGGCCTCAGTGTCGAAGACCCATAACAAAGGACATTTTCACGTTTTTGTAATACTTCATCTTAATTTATCCAAGCTAAATGTCAGATGATCGCCTGGCTGTGATCCGCATCAGAGGCAGATTTTATAACATCAGCCTCATATGTGCACACGCCCCTACCGACGAGGCTGAAGACCCTATCAAGGAGGACTTCTATGACCTCCTGGACAACGCCTACGGAGCTTGTCCGGAGTACGATGTAAAAATCGTGCTCGGGGACTTCAACGCCAAAATCGGTAAGGAGAACACCCTTGCCGGAGTGATTGGAAAGCACAGCCTCCACGATACAACAACAGATACCGGCCTCCGACTCGCTGACTTTGCGACAGCTCGTAATGCGGTGATAAGTAGCACAAGATTCCCTCGCAAGCGAATGTACACAGCAACCTGGCGATCTCCGGACGATCGAACCGCCAACCAAATCGACCATGTGCTCATTGACGCAAGGCACTCGTCAAACATCCTGGATGTGCGAACATTCAGAGGGGCAAATGTCAACTCTGACCACTTCCTCGTAGCAGCAAGATTCAGAGCTCGACTGTCCAATGTCATAAAGCTGCACCAGCCCATCAGGAGGAGGTTCGACATTGGGCGCCTGAGCACACCGGAGGTCGCCAGAGTCTACAGGGAGCAGCTGAGCGAAAGACTCTACGGTATGCCTACGTCGAACACAAATGCCAATAATATGTGGCTGTATTGCCGCTCAGCCATTCAGGAAGTAGCCGAAACAACCTTAGGATACCTACCACCCCCGACAAGAAACCCGTGGTATGATGGCGAGTGTGAGCAGAAAAAGGCAGCAACCGACGAGGCGTACCAAAAGACGCTGCAGAGTAAAACCAGGGCAGCGCAAGAAGAGTACCGAGCCAGATGAAGGGAGGAGAAAAAACTACTGCGGCAAAAGAAAAGAATCTTCGCAGCCTCCCAGCTCAAGGATATCGAGGAGTCTAGGGATAAACATAAAACACGAGCCTTTTACTAAAAAAACAAAGGCCTTGCAGGAGGCTTCAAAAAGGGCACCCAGGCTCTTCGAAACTGCGAGGGTAATCTTGTTACCGATCCGCAGGGAGTAGTGGATGTATTTAAGTAGCATTTCCAGCAGCTGCTTAACGAGCATGACCAAGAGAGAGTGGTAGGGACCGAGGAAATTCCAACTCCAGCCGCTGAAGTAGTCCTCCCACCCAGCATCGAAGAAGTCGGCACAGCTATTCAGAAGCCGAAGAACAACAAGGCCGCAGGCTCAGATGGCTTGCCATCAGAGCTCTTCAAGGCTGGCGGCGATGTTCTGGTAGGGAGCATGCACCAGATCATCTGCAGAATTTGGGAAGATGAAAGCATGCCCGACGACTGGAATACCAGCTCTATATGCCCCATCCACAAAAAAGGCGATCCTACGCCTGCAAGAACTATAGAGGTATATCCCTGCTCAATGTCGCATACAAGATCCTGTCCAGCGTATTGTGTGAATGTCTAAAACCATTTTGCACCGCACCGCAAGGAGTTTGTCTATCTCGGGGCAAACGTAATACCACAAATGACACCACAGTGGAGATCCGGCATAGAATCGCACTTGGCAACCGCTGCTACTTCGGCTTGTCCAAACAACTGGGGTCAAAACTCCTCACTCGAAAGACCAAAGTCATGCTTTACAAAACGCTCATTCTACTAGTCTTGCTGTACGGAGCCGAAAGCTGGACGATAAGCAGGACAGCGGAGCTGATTTTGGGTTCTTTCGAAAGAAAAATTCTGCGCCGGATATTTGGTCCTGTCTGTGAGGAAGGTGAATGGAGAAGAAGACACAACCGCGAACTCTACGAGCTGTACCAAGATGTGGATGTAGTCCGGAAGGCAAGGATCCGTCGACTAAACTGGCTCGGCCACATCGAGCGCATGGACATCAACGCTCCAGCTAAGAGGGTCTTCGACTCCGAGCCTCCTGGTTCGAGAAGAAGAGGAAGACCGAACCTCCGGTATAAAGACCAAGTAATCGCGGATGCAAGACATCTTGGTCTTGACAACTGGAAACAGCGTGCCCGGGACCGTCAAGGATGGAAGGCAGCTCAGCCTCAGATCCTCCATGGATCGCTGGCCTGATAAGTAAGTAAGAAGAAAGATGCCAGCCTATCGTTTCAGCCTCTGACATATTTACCTTAAATCACTGCAGGTGAGTCCACCAAGTGATACCAAGGTGACCATATTGTCCGATGTGGTAATTCTATCATTAACGCCTCATTGCACGTTCAATATCTTGGAAGTACGCTCAAGCATTTCAGAGTATTTTTCCACACGAATGTTGATTAGGCGATTCTTCTCACGTCGCCCATTTATCACCGATTCGGTCGGATTGAGTTGTGTTACAGCAAATCGGGAGTGAAGTGCTGACAGTATATACGGTTTGTGAGCAAACGGACTCCGAGGCGTCAATCGATCGCTTGCCTAGTCAGCCAAAAATGATATGACGTTCCACAGTTTGTCTCTGTAACCTCGTATGTTGCCAAATAAGACTTAAAAGAATAGCGGCTTGGTCCTCAAAAGTCTTGTTTACCATAGTGCGATCATATCCCGTGCTATTATAGACCCAACATCAAAGTTCTTTTTCCTCTGACCAAACTCGTACCCTCAGCAGGAGAGCCGTCTGCTCTATTTGTTTTTTCGTTTTTATGCTTCCATCTTACAGAAGTTTTTGGTAGTGTTGCCCCTACTTTTCGGTGTAGTTTGATCGACAGACGTATCGGCAGCCTTCACTCGCCATGATCGCGTAGGCATCGCATCAAGTGTATTCTGTTCATGCGATTACAGGGTGATGCGGATTCAAGTCTGACATTCCCCGGATACGCCGAAATCGGAAAGGCTCAAAACCATGCTCTTAGAGGGCATGGATCCCCATACCGATCCGGAGAGGCTTCATTCGGTACCCGTATTCGTAACTGGCTTCGTATAAATTATTATGCTTATTGCAACGTTTCAAGGAAATTGGGTTGGGTGAAGACAACATCCGGGGTCCAACCCTGGAGTGGAAGATGCAGACTGAATGAACCGGCTCCCACCTCACACAAAGAAACTGCACTCAGCACTCTGATTGCTTATAGCACCAACTGCCAACTATAGATGTGGCCTTTAAGTGTCTAGCAAATCTATTAAACGAATTAGCTGATGACCTTTAAGCACACAAACTATTATAAAAAGACGAATAGGCGACACGTCAAAGAGATCGCCTTAGCTCGGCCTGATTGATGAATGAATGATCGAAGATAAATATCTTGAGCCACATCCAACTCCTCAGAACAACAGCATTACATTCTGTTACGTACGAGTATGATGTACTGAGTGACGAACATGGAAGTGTAATGAATTGGTTAACAAGTATGCTCTATGTGCACGTTCCGCCTCATTAATAAGCTCACATGGGCTAGGTATAACCCACATTCCCATATGTACATGCATTTTCGATGGAAACGAAAAGTTTCTTTTGACTCATTCTGATTCTGGGATAAGTGCCTTTACTCACTTGGTATTTGCTCGATTTAAACTCTGTTTACGAGTAAATAAGAAATGTATTTTTAGACCGTTGCTACATAACGATCCAAACCAGGTCGTTTGCCCAAAGATAGAGCTTCTCGATCACCCTGAGTGGCAGCACTACATTGTGATAGTCAAACACTGGTACTATATGGTACTCGACGGTTCTTCTTCTTCTTAGCGGACGCTACAATTCGGGGTGAACCTGGGCCTCAACCAACATGCCCCTCCATCTAGCACGATCTTTTGCTAGCCTTTTCCATTGCCGCACACCCAGTTGGCTGAGGTCCCCTTCCACCTGTGTGCGCCATCTTAAGTGCGGCCGTCCTTTCCTTCTTCGTCCCTCGGGGTTGGATTCAAAGACTCTCCGGGCTGGAACTGTGGTGTCCATTCGCTCTACATGGCCCAGCCATCTTAGGCGTTGAATCCGTAGACGCCTGACTAGGCGTCTGCGTTTATAGGCCCGAAAATCACGCGCAAAATCTTTCTCTCGAACCGACCAAGGGCCTGCTCATCCGCTTTTGATAGTGTCCATGCTTCTGCGCCGTACAGCAGGACCGGGATGATAAGGGTATTATATAGAGTCAACTTTGTCGTTCGGGAGAGGGCCCTATTACTCAATTGCCTCCTGAGCCCAAAGAAACAGCGATTAGCAAGAGTGATTCTGCGTTTGATTTCGGAACTGATGTCGTTGTTCCAGGTCACTGCGGAGGCAAGGTAGACGAAGTCCTTAACTACCTCGAACTTATATCTGCCAAAACAAACGTTCTGGCCAAGACGTCGGTGGCGAGCGTCCTTTTTTGATGACAGCATATATTTAGTTTTGCCCTCGTTTACCGCCAGACCAACTTTCGCCGCCTCGAACTCAATACTCGCAAAGGCGTCATTGACATCTCGCTGTGATCTACCTAGGTTAGGTAAGGTTGACGTGGTAGGCGTAAGCCACACTTAGGCCGAAACCGACCCATTGTGATACCACTTGGATCAGGTTACCCTGATCCGCTACCTGGGAACCAACCCGTGCTTCTAATAAAGCGGTGGAGTTGAGCTATTTTTTGGTTTGCTAGCTCACTCAGATTGTCGGAGAAGGGCGCGCCGAGGTAAATCCTCCTGCGATTCGCAAAAGAGGGACATGAGCAGAGGAGAAGGTGTATTGATTCCTCCTCCTCCTCGTCCATGCAGCCGCGACAGAAGTCATTGTAGGGTAGCCCCAGTCTGGCGGCGTGTTTTCCAATGGTGCAGTGACCTGTAATGACACCCACTAGAGTGCTTAAGGTTGCCCTTTTGGTTGCCACCAGGTCCCTGGTTCATCCTAAGTTTTACTTAGGCCTCATATTGCTCTCATTCCATTGGAGATTGGTCTCCTCTATGGTTTGAAGCTTTATCATGTGCTTTACCGTACTTATTGGTGTTTCTAGGTACCCGAGGGTAGGTAGGCTGAGTGTGCTTGACCCTAACCTTGCGAGTTCGTCGGCCGCGCAGTTTCCTGGAATATCCCTATGCCCGGGAACCCACAGTATTTTAATGTTGAACTGTTCAGCCATCTCATATAGAGATGTGCGGCAGTTAAAGGATGTCTTTGATTTGAGGGTTACCGCTGCCAGGGATTTTATCGCAGATTGGCTATCCGTGCAAATGATAATATCCTTTGTGGATATTACATTGATCCTGAGCCATGCCAGGGCCTCCGTTATCGCAGTTATTTCTGCCTGAAACACACTACAGTAATTTGGGAGTCTAAATGATAGGTTGAGGCTAAGTTCCTTGGAGTAGACACCACTGCCTACACCCGACTCCATCTTAGAGCCATCGGTATAGAGGGAGATCGAGTCCTTTGGTATGACTTTCCCTTCAGCCCATTCCTCCCTGGATGGAAAGACAACTTCGAAGTTCCTGGTAAACACATTCTGCCGGTTGATGTAGTCAGTGTCCATGGGTACTTTGAAGTGTTTTAGAATAGAGGTGTGGCCTTTTTGAGATGTGGGCCATTTTCTTATGCTCCTCATCCTTAGGGCCGCGCATGCAGCAACTTGCTTGCTGAAAAGGTTTAATGGTGGAAGATGTAGTAAGGCCTCCGTGGGGGTTGATCTGATCGCTCCGCTTATATATAAGCTGGCCGGTCTTTGTACCTTCCCCAGAAGGTTTCGATTGACTGCTTTGTCCAGAGCAGTCCACCAGACTACGACGCCATACAGGAAGACAGGCCTTGTGACTGCTGTGTAAAGCCAGTACATAGTGCTTGGTTGGAGACGCCACCTCCTGCCCACTACATTCTTACAGCTGTAGAGGGCAACAGTTGCTTTCTTGACCCGATCAAGAATGTTGGGTTTCCAATTCAGCCTCCTGTCAAGGACTGTATGTATGTATGTATGTTGGCGTTACAGCCCATGAAGAACCTGAGCCGAGCTTCTCTCAATCACCCATGTTGTGTGTGATTTAATTTTCCCATAGGTGAAAGGGACCTGCAGTTTATTGCCGGTTCCGAACGGCGAATTTCGAGAAGCTGTCAAGGACTAGGCCTAGATATTTAACCTGTTTTCTGATTGTTAGTTGAGTTCCACCCAGCCTCGGTGGGTTGAGGGGCGGAATTTTATATTTGTTTGTGAACAGTACTAGATCGGTCTTCTTTGAGTTCACCCCAAGTCCACAGTACCGTGTCCAGGTTTCTACTGTTTGCAGTGCACTCTGCATAAGGTCGCATAGAGTGCTTGGAAATTTTCCTGTGACGGCAATAGCAATGTCATCCGCATAGGCGATCACAGCGTTCCCTTCCTGCCACCACGTTCCAGAGGAGAGAGGAGAGTACTCCACCCTGTGGTGTACCTTTGCTGACCATTCTGGTTGAGACGGCACCAGCGAAGTTGGCTTTGACAACTCTTTGTATTAGCAGCTGTCGTACCAGTTCTATCACTGATCCCGTAACACCCAGATCAGACAGCGCCTTGATGACGGCCCATGATTCAGCATTGTTAAAGGCGCCCTCAATGTCGAGAAAGGCGACTAGAGTGTATTGTTTATTTTCCAGAGACCTTTCTATTTTACTGACCAATGAGTGGAGTGCTGTTTCCACCGATTTGTCTTTGTTGCAGGCATGTTGGTTATCCGACAGCCTTGCTGAGATGTAGCTATACCGGATGTGTACGTCCAAAATCTTCTCTAGAGTTTTTAATAGAAAAGAAGTGAGACTAATCGGCCATTTACATACGTGTGGGAGCTTTTGCCTGCCTTGGGTATGAAAATGACTTTGGCTACCTTCCACCTGCTGGGGATATAGGAAAGGGAGAGAGAGCTCAGCTCAGTCGACAAATAGGTGGTGAGTGTCGACTTGAAATTCATTGGTTTTTTCCAGGATCTGCCGTAGTGTGACGATTTGGTCGATGGTGGACTTCCCTGGCTTGAGTCCGCACTGATAAGGACCTTTCAGCTTATTTACAAAAGGCTTCAGGTGTTCACACAAAACGGCAGAGAAGATTTTGTAGGCGATGTTAAGGAGACTTATTCCCCTGTAGTTGGCGCAATCGGAGGGGTCTCCTTTCTGGTGGATCGGGCATACGATGCTGAGAATCCATTCCTCGGGCATGCTTTCCTCTGACCATATCTTACAGATGACCTGGTACATGCTCCTAACCAGGTCATCCCCAGCTGTCTTGAAGAGCTCAGCAGACAGTCCGTCTGTGCCAGCAGCTTTATTCGACTTGAGTTTCGATATGGCAATCTTAACTTCGTCGAGGTCAGGGGGACGGAGTTCTATGCGGTCTACGTCGATTAGAAATGGATCATTCTGCCTGATAGCGGTATATTGACTAACATCGCCGTTGTACAGTCTGCAGAAGGGGTTTTTCTATATTCTCAGCATCGACTGCGATTCTACTACTAGGTGTCCGTTCTCGTCTCTGCAGGCTTCCGTTCTGGCTTTATAACCATGGCATGTTCGCTTTATCTGTTGATAAAACTTTCGAACGTCACTCCTGCAGTAACACCTCTCCAAATCCTCAATCGCGCGCTTCTCGTGCTCTTTCTTCTTTCTCCTGAGAAGCTTATGCTCTTCCCTTCTTTTTAACTTGTAGAGCTCACGAGCTGCTCTTGTTCTTTTATGCAGTGAGGCTTTACATATATGCATCCTGCTTCGCTGTGTGAATTCTCTTGCATTCGTCATCGAACCAGGTGTTTCTTCGAGGTGGAGCCTTGAAACCCAAAACTTCGGATGCAGAGCTTTGTAGGGCTTGTTTGCAAAGGTTCCACTGCTGTTCTATTGATAGCGTGGAGGATTGAGGTGTATTGGAGAGCGATCGCTAAAAGCACGAGCGGTTTCTGGCGATAGTAGCTTTCCGATGTCAAAACTTTCTATTCTTACTCTACTCCGCTGCGTTCGTGATATCCGTAAGCGCATCTTGGCTACTATAAGATACTAGCCTGTAATCAAAAATAACCTCAAGCAATTCAAATACAATAACTCAGGTGTCAGTATCAGATCTAAGGGCATCCATATGTGCCTTGTTCGAGCTGAAGTCGAGCCACAATGATTCATCCGACTAGTTTATGACAGTTCTTGAAAGCTGATAACAGGTTTTGCAATCATACATGTTCGAATTAGTCGACGTTGATTAGGTTCTAATTACTTTTTTCTTCGCCATCTGACGGTGTAGTTACAGTCGTGTTAGTGCGGAAACGCCAACTACCTGTCCGCATCTGCGCCGGAGAGATAATATCAGATAATTCGAACAGCAAATGACAAGTGCCTTAGCTGCTCAAGGCTTATTCTCATTTCATTGTGCACCTCCGACCAAGGCACAACAGATGTTCGTCCGTATCTTTAACCACAGCAGCTATGGCCTAAGCAAATATAGTTACAACCCTCTTACGTACTATGCTCAATGTGTCTGTCAGAATCGTGCGCTGGTGAATAGAATTTCTTCTCTACTATGTGTGACTACCTAGCGTCCAATCGGGAATTCGTAGGTTCAAGCTGACGATTCGAGTATTGACCGGTTCTATAATGAGTCGTCCAATTAAATTGGCATTAAGTAAGTTTTTATTGACAGTCACATTTGTTGACATTTACTCGCACGCCAAAGCTAAGCCGCATCTATAGCTTGCCACCCCGCAAATACTTATATAGGTGGCAGCAATGAGTAACCTTTTGGATCGCTGGACGCCACTGGAAAACAAGTTGCTTCCGTATGAAGACCACTCGAAGAATGCATGCGAGTGATGGGGACGAAGAAAGATCACAATATATGTAGTTAAATGGTTGGGTAAATAAGAGGCTATGTCGCTGCGGCCTTATGAAGGTGCTTGGGTACTATGTACGTATTTGAAAATTACTGACAAAAATTGTAAATTAATGTCACACGATTCTTATTTTACTTTTATTCGTTTGTTGATAAATTATTTGGTCACATTGGGCACGGAGGCGCGGGGGGCTGTGCTTTTGTGAGTATGGCATATGGGCGTAGCACGCCTAGCGCGAGTGGATGTACACGCGTACGTATATGGCAAGATAAGAAGCCTTCGGTGGAGACATGTGAGTTGGGCGCGATTATGACTGCCAAAAAAGTGTGTAATATTTACAAAAACATTTTTTGTTGTTAAGAATGATGTCGTTGCTGCGCAGATAGATTGCTCATAAAGCGAGTTTTTGACATTTTTTTGCGAGACGACCACTTTAAACTTGTTAGTAGTGATAAACCTAAATTGATTGTTGACAGGCAGTGTTATCGTGCCACGCTTGTGAGCTTGACAATTGATTAACATTCCTTTTCGATTCCAAATCAAAATATTTCTAGTCACTCTTGGAAAGAAGAGAAACAGGTAGAGCAAGAATATATCCTCCGAGTTCCTGTTTCCTGAAATCTCACTCATGCTATCAACTAGCATTTGGCACTGCAACCTTTGCAGATCTATTGTGCCGATTATCCGAGGAGCTTCTCCGGTTTCATAATGAAGTTGAGAATGTTTCTCGTAGGAGCAGAGGTAGTCCCCTCAGGAGTCATAAGGTCGCTGAGCAGGATAAGCTTCCTAAGATGGCACAGAGCAGCACACCATGATGTCTGGCAGCGTTACACATGCTGTCAAAAGTTGCGTTATCAAAAGCTCCCTCAATGTCGATGAAAATGTCCAGCGCGTACTCTTTCCTTTCAAGCGCGCATTCAATTCGCCCAACTAGGTTCTGAAGCGCAGTCTCGCAAGATTTTCCGCGCTGGTAAGCATGTTGCATCTCCGAAAGAGGGTGCATTCAAAGGGCAATTTTTCGCACGTGCAACTCTACCATTCTCTCCATGCTTTTCAGTAGGAAGGATGTTAGGAGCTCTTGGCAAGTGAGTAGTCCTCTTTTCCTATTTTGGGAATGAAGACCACTTTCACTGTGCTCCAAGGATTGGGTATGTAAGCAAGTGCTAGCCTAGCAGTGAAAATTCTTTTCAGAATAAGAAGCAGCTGCCTTATACCTTTTTGCAGCATAACAGGATATATCCCGTCGGTGCCCGGCGATTTGAAGCCATCGAAGGATGCCACAGCAAATTCAATAGCTTCAGTCGTAACCACGCGCGACGCAATATACCGGCTACGCTGAGTTGTTTTCATCGTTTCAGTTGCAGTTTCCCTTGAAGGAGTGTGCAACGAGCCGATGTCGATCTGATTTCCCGGGAAATGAGTCGCAAACAGTAAACTAAGTGTTTCCGCTTGAGACTCAGTAAAGGTACCATCAGATTTTCTGAGTGCATCTAGCCTAGTCGGTTTTCCCCGTTTGAGGACTTTAACCAACTTGCTAGTCGCACTCAGAGACTTGATCTCTTCGCAGAAGGTCCTATAAGAATCGTTCTTCGATTTACGAATAAGTTTCTTATATTCTTTCTACTTCGACCGATACTTGTTCCAGTCATCTTCCGAATTCGATTTGAGCGATCTATTCAGAAGAATTCTGGCTTCCCTGCGAAGACTTTGAAGCTCGGCATTCCGCCAGGGGACCAATTTCCTGCAGGGAGGTTTGCTGCAGGACATGCGAGTTCAAAACAACTGGTGATGACGCTATTCAGGTTATGAACAGCGTTCTCTACCAATTGTTCCGTTCTAAGTCTAGGTAGGGCCTGGGTGGATTTCTCAAGCTCCTCTCTAAACCGTATCCAGTCCGTCTTTCTTGGATTCCGTCTAGGTTGCAAGGAACTGATCCCACAATTTAATCGGAATTCGATATATTTATGGTCCGACAGCGTAGCATCAGGCAAGACTCGCCAGTTAGTGATGTCCTTCACATATCTGTTGGATAGGGCCAGGTCAATCACCTCCTGTCGTCTTGTCGTAACAAACGTTGGTTGAGAGCCAACATTGTTGATGGTAAGGTCAGACGAAAGAATGAAGTCTAACAGACGGTCCCCTCTTGTGTTACACTTGCTGCTGCCCCAAGCAGTGTTTTGGGCATTAGTATCGCAACACAAGATGAGACCAATCTTTTTGGCTTCACAGTACTCTACGAGTTCAGAGACTTCCTTCGGTGGTGGAGGTAGTAACGAATCGTAGGGAAAGTAGGCAGAGCAGCACACTCACACAGTATGTGTTTTGCCGTCTCTCGTCCTCGAGACAGGGTCGACATTCAGTTTCAAACGAGAGGCTAATTTTGTTAAGATGATATCTCAGGGGGGAGGAGGGAGCGAGCAAACAGAGCACAATAGTTAATCGCCAACTTCGATCTCTGTACTGGCACCAGCCCGGTAATAAACCAATGTGTACAGCGACCCGACCCCCTCTAGGTTGCGGGTTGCATTTAGGGGTAACATCCCTATCGCGTAAAACAAAAACTTTCTCAGAAGCAACCAATAGCCTCGGATACGGACGGATTACATGTTGACGACCCCCGCAAACTACAAAAAGGAAACGAATTTCGGATCTGCACCTGGAACGTTAGGTCCCTCAACAGACCAAGTGCAGCCGGACAATTGGTCAACTCTTTGGACTGCTATAAGTATTGTCTGCCTTATAGCCGCGCTCCAAGAAGATGGGATGGAATAGGATGGGTCAGGTAAAAAGCGGATGAAAAACTGTGATATATACATACTACGGAAACTGCTACAGAGAAAATAAACAACGCTTTTTAGGATGCGGATTTGTTACTGGAGGCAGACTCAGGAAAAAAGGCTTAGGCTTCCAGTATGTAAGCGAACACCTCACAACTATCCGCATCAAGGCTAATAGCGGCAATAAAAGCCTATTATGTGTCCACGCCCCCACAGAGGAGAAAGATACTTCTATGATCCCCTAGGCAGAACATATGCCCAATGTCCCAGCTATGACATAAAAATCGTTCTAGGAGATTTCAATGCGAAGCTATCTTTGAGCGAGTCATAGGAAAGCACAGCCTACACAACACCACGTCAGAAAACGGCCTTGGGGTGGTGGGCTTAATGGCGGGACATAATCACGATTCCCACACCTCAACATCCATAAGGGGACCTGGCGGTCTTTCGCCACAATCAATCAAATTGATCACATTGCGATCGACGGCAGAGACTCCTCCAGCATCCTAGATGTCCCAACCTTTCGAGGAGCGAACATCGGCTCGGATCATTACCTTGTTGCAGCCAAGTAAAAGCTGCAATCGCAGGAGACCGCCAGGACCTTCGCCTATCAAATCTCCCTCAAGCTCTCTCAAGTCCCGATGCAATCTGCACAAACCAAAGAACAGCAATGGAGTCGTTGTCAGAACGCCATCAGGGGGGCCGCCTCAGATGTACTCGGTTTCAAGCCACCACCTTCGAGAAACCCCTGATTTGACGACGAATGCAGATAGAGCCATGTAGAGAAACAGAATGCATACATGGCTATGCGAGCTCTGTGAACAGAGAAGGAAAAATGAGCATGTGCTTCTGGAGGAGCAGAGGAGGAGATGGAGAGATGCTATTGCAGGAACGACGTTCGAAAGTTTTACCAATAAGTAAAACGAATATGCCAAGGCTATAAAGCCAGAGCAGACACCTTCAGGGATGAGCACGGACAACTAGTAGTGGAGTCACAGTCGATGCTGAGATTGTGGAAGGACCACTTCTGCAGACTGTATAAATGCCGCCGTCAGGCAGAGCAAACATTCACAATGGACGAAGGCGAAGGAGAATCCCGTCCACCCGACCTAAACGATGTTAAGATAGCGATATCGAAACTTAAGTCTTATAAGGCTGCTGGAGCAGACGGACTCTCCGCGGAACTTTTTAAAGAAGCTGGCGATGAGCTGGTTGGGAACATGCACCAACTCATCTGGAAGATGTGGTCAGAAGAATGCATGCACCATGGATGGAATCTCAGCATCGTTTGCCCGGTCCATAAGAAAGGAGACCCCTATGACTGCACCAATTACAGACGGATAAGTCTCCTGAACATTGCGAACAAGATCCTCTCTGCTGTACTGTGTAAGCACCTGAAACCGTTCGTGGACAACCAGTGTGGTTTCAGGCCGGGAAAATCCATGATAGACCAAATATTTACACTACGGCAGATCTTGGAGGAAACCCATGAATTCCAGGTCGGAACGCACCAGCTTTTTGTCGACTTTGAAGCCGCATATGACAGCGTTTATAGAGACGAGTTGTACAGAGCCATGTCGCGTTTTAACATTCCTACCACACTCGCCAGACTGTGCGGGTGACTATGGAGAATACCCGCTGCTCCATTAAGGTCGGAGGTGAAAAAAGGTTTTAGACAGAGTGACGCTCTGCCGTGTGATTTCTTTAACATTATTCTTGAAAAGATCGTGCGGGACTCTGCGGCCAATGCAAGAGGTACGATCTACTTCAAGTCTACACAATTGCTTGCTTACGCAGATGACATTGACGTTATCGGACAGACAAAGCGAGACGTCAATGAGGTGTTCGCAAGCATTGAAGCAGAAGCGGCTAAAGTGGTTCTAAGGGTAAATGGGGACAAGACCAAATATATGCAATCATCCAAGAAAGACGCGCAACAGCGACGTCTTGGTCAGAACGTCACCTTCGGCAGCTATATTTTTGAAGTAGTCAAGGACTTCGTCTACCTTGGCTCGATAGTGACAAGCAGCAACGACACGCTATAAAACGAAGAATTACTCTTGACAACCGCTGCTTCTTTGGGCTCAAGAGGCAATCGATTAGTAGAGCCCTCTCTCGAAAAAATTCCCTTGAAATTCATACTCTGTATGTGTCGTTCTAATGTAACACCATTATGGTATGGACTGTTTGCTGGTAACTACAATCAAACGTGAGAATTTTGTCGGGTTTCTCTCGAATCATGTCAAGGACAACCACCCCTGGGGAGCAATGGACGAACATCTACGTCAATGCCATTCAACTAAGGAACGAATAAGTCAGAAATCCGGTTTCTATAGCACTCTCCATTGACGGTAACATTCCCGCCGGCATCGCCCGGCCGGTGATTCCACCAGCCCATAAAGCACACCAAACAGTAAGTTTTAATGGTTGTAAGGGCGTCTCAATAACGCCCCTGTGTTTTCTCCATTCCGAATTCGGCAATTTTGCTTGTTACATGTTACATTTAACCAAAAATGGGCCTTATCGTAAAACAACATTTCGCGTTGAATATGGGGTTCAACTTGAATCATGTTTTGACCCATTCACCGAATCTACAACGGTCACGCGCTTTTAACTCATGCACAAGCTGGATCTTATAAGCTTTTAAGTCAAGATCTTTCCATAAAATCTTGCACAAAGTGGATGGGCATAGCTCTAATTGTTGTGGACGATGGCGAATCGACTCATTCGGATCCCCCTCAAGACTGCATTGCAATCGCTACTGTGTTAAACAATCCCCAGAGATATGTTAGGGAGGGCATGGGCTCGGACATACAGGGTAAAGTTGTTGATCGCTCTCAACCTGGCGAGATGCCAGCAACGATCCCTGTTTAAATTCCCGGGTCAAGTTGGCATACGGCCTCCTCGCGGCGCCCTCTGGATAGCCTCTTTAACAACCGTTGGGAGGTAAACAAACGTATGCAGCGACAAAACCCCGACCAGAATGGCGGTTGTGCGGCGGGCTAACAATCCGCCCACGTAAAAAAAAGAAAAGTTATGAATGAGCAAGATGCCTCGGATACACGGACGGATACTCGACGACGACAACGCACGAAAAAGGAACACGATTTGCGAGTATGCTCCTGGAATGTCACAACCCTGTACTCTCCCGGAGCTGCTCATAAACTAGAAGGAATCCTCACGCAGTATAAGGCGGATATTACTGCGGTCCAGGAAATACGCTGGATAGGAAACGGTATGATTAGGAAGAAAAATTGCGACATTTATTACAGCTGCCACAAAACGTTGCACTTACTGGGATGCGGATTTGTCGAGGGAAAGCGGTTAAGGTCGAAGGTCATCGCCTGGCTGTGATCCGCATCAGAAGCAGATTTTATAACATCAGCCTTATATGTGCACACGCCCCTACCGACGAGGCTGAAGACCCTATCAAGGAGGACTTCTATGACCTCCTGGGCAACGCCTACGGAGCTTGTCCGGAGTACGATGTAAAAATCGTGCTCGGGGACTTCAACGCCAAAATCGGTAAGCAGAACACCCTTGGCGGAGTGATCGGAAAGCACAGCCTCCACGATACAACAACAGATAACGGCTTCCGACTCGCTGACTTTGCGACAGCTCGTAATGCGGTGATAAGTAGCACAAGATTCCCCCGCAAGCGAATCCACACAGCAACCTGGCGATCTCCGGACGGTCGAACCGCCAACCAAATCGACCATGTGCTCATTGACGCAAGGCACTCGTCAAACATCCTGGATGTGCGAACATTCAGAGGGCCAAAAGTCGACTCTGACCACTTCCTCGTAGCAGCAAGATTCAGAGCTCGACTGCCCAATGTCAGAAAGCTGCACCAGGCCATCAGGAGGAGGTTCGACATTGGGCGCCTGAGCACACCGGAGGTTGCCAGAGTCTACAGGGAGCAGCTGAGCGAAAGACTCTACGGTATACCTACGTCGAACACAAATGCCAATAATATGTGGCTGCATTGTCGCTCAGCCATTCAGTAAGTAGCCGAAACCACCTTAGGATACCTACCACCCCCGACAAGAAACCCGTGGTATGATGGCGAGTGTGAGTAGAAAAAGGCAGCAACCGACGAGGCGTACCAAAAGGCGCTGCAGAGGAAAACCAGGGCAGCACAAGAAGAGTAACGAGCCAGAAGAAGGGAGGAGAAAAAACTACTGCGACAAAAGAAAAGAATCTTCGCAGCCTCCCTGCTCAAGGGTATCGATGAGTCTAGGGATAAACATAAAACACGAGCCTTTTACAAGAAAGCCAAAGGCCTTCAAAAAGGGCAACCAGGCTCTTCGAAACTGCGAGGGTAATCTTGTCACCGACCCGCAGGGAATAGTGGATGTATTCAAGCAGCATTTCCAGCAGCTGCTTAACGAGCATGACCAAGAGAGGGTGGTAGAGACCAAGGAAGTCCCAACTCCAGCCGCTGAAGTAGTCCTCCCACCCAGCATCGAAGAAGTCGGCACAGCAATTCAGAAGCTGAAGAACAACAAGGCCGCAGGCTCAGATGGCTTGCCATCAGAGCTCTTTAAGGCTGGCGGCGATGTTCTGGTAGGGAGCATGCACCAGATCATCTGCAGAATTTGGGAAGATGAAAGTATGTCCGACGACTGGAATACCCGCTCTATATGCCCCATACACAAAAAAGGCGATCCTACCTCTTGCAAGAACTATAGAGGTATATCCCTGCTCAATGTCGCATACAAGATCCTGTCCAGCGTATTGTGTGAACGTCTAAAACCATTTTGCACTGCACCGCAAGGAGTTTGTCTATCTCGGGGCAAACGTAACTTCCACACATGACACCACAGTGGAGATCCGGCATAGAATCGCACTTGGCAACCGCTGCTACTTCGGCTTGTCCAAACAACTGGGGTCAAAACTCCTCACTCGAAAGACCAAAGCCATGCTTTACAAAACGCTCATTCTGCCAGTCTTGCTGTACGGAGCCGAAAGCTGGACGATAAGCAGGACAGCGGAGGTGATTTTGGGTTCTTTCGAAAGAAAAATTCTGCGCCGGATATTTGGTCCTGTTTGTGAGGAAGGTGAATGGAGAAGAAGACACAACCGCGAACTCTACGAGCTGTACCAAGATGTGGATGTAGTCCGGAAGGCAAGGATCCGTCGACTACACTGGCTCGGCCACATCGAGCTTTTGGTCCAGTATTTGTTAAATTCATGTCTAAAGTTACCCTGCCAAGGGTCAGACCACTCACCTAGGATTGAGATGCCCACAAATAATGATAAACAACTTGTGCCATCATGCGTCTCATTTCATGAGGACTAGGTACATGATGTTGAGTCGGTACATTTTTTTCTGATCGGTGGATCGTTCCAGCTCTGGTAGACAGTGTGGAACTGCAATTATCATCATAACTCAATAGCTTCCATACGTTGTACTATTGGTGGCTCCTTCAATATTTTCTGTTGAAAGTTTTTGTCTCCACTATTCATTAAGCTCTCAAGCAGCATGAGCCTCATAACCCAGAGGCTCCAGTGCTTGTCGCACAAAGGTATGGTTCAAAACAGAATGTATACCAATAAGCGTATGGGGGATCTACTTCGATTGCGCTTTCGAGGCGTTCAATTGTTTGGCTTCATTTTGATTGTAACAGTGTAGTGGTCATGGAAGTATTGAGTTTTCATTGGAAAAAATGTGGTAATGGGTAGCCAGAATCTCATTTCAATTGGTGGTGGGTAATACCCATGTCAACGTTTATTCGGGATGCACGCGTGAATGAGAATTCAAACGCCAGAGCATGCTTGCGAGAGTCAGATGTCACGATTACTTGACAGCGACGTCTTGATCGTTATTTTGAAAAACGGTCCCATCTGATGCAGTGCACATATGTATGTTAACAGATTTTCGAATCTTGGAAACAGCTTCAGTTCTCTCTCTCTTCCATGCGGCATGACCTTGATTTTTGTGCGACGTTTTTGGTCGCGGTGTTTTTTGGTCTTGCTTCACCTTTAGTGATAACGCAGTTTATCTTGTC
This sequence comes from Eumerus sabulonum, assembly GCA_951905685.1. NCBI lineage: Eukaryota > Metazoa > Arthropoda > Insecta > Diptera > Syrphidae > Eumerus > Eumerus sabulonum. The sequence continues at coordinate 239,690,683 of OX645060.1, forward strand.
CAGATACTCAGAAAGCATTGTTTCATACACTTGAACGCGACGATGTTTTCTCAAAAAATTCAGTGACTGTTTGCAAGTGTCATATTTTTGAATTTTTGGACGTGGGCTTAGTCGCTTGAGGTTGATTGTCGTTCGGGACGCTCTTCGTCTACGACACGTCGAAAGGGGCAGATATTATTCTACCACCATTGATAGGTCCTGTTTCAACTTGAGCTACATCCCTCGATGGAGAGAAGTCAACCTTGTCTTCATCCGCAATATCGGAAAACCAAACGACCAACCTAAATCCTGTCGCCTTATCAGCCTAACATCTTTCCTACTAAAAACAATGGAAAAACTGTAAGAGCTCCTTATTGAAAGTACACATACTGGCTTTGATGGCGTTACAGCCCATGAAGGACCAGAGCCAAGCTTTTCTCAATCACCCATGTTGTGTGCGATTTACTTTTCACACAGGTGAAAGGAAGGCACTGTCTGTTCCGAATGGCGTGAGTCGAGAAGCTTTTTCATGGCAAGTACTTATATCTACTACAGGGGGTTTCGCCAGTACCCCGCCGAGGAGGAACGCCGCGAAATAAACATTTGATGGCGTTGGTGTTATCGATTTCCGAACTCGCTCATCGTGCGTCAGAGTCCAACATACTAACCACTGCGCCACGTCGTCCTCATTAGAGGTATACGTCCTCAATAGAGAATCAAATACCACTGCATCCAAATCAGTATGCATATCACTAAGAACGAGCTACTGAGAATGCACTATATTACTTAGTAGCGCGTTCGCGCCTTCCTCGATATTGAGGGGGCTTTTGATAATACTGGCTACAACTCAATCAACATTGCACCTTCCCGCAGAGATGTAGACCATCCGATAAACCACTGTACCACTGTATCAGCTATTTATATTTGGAGGGGTTTTGGTGTCAGTATCGGCAGCTAAGGGGTGTCCACAAGGTGGAGTTCTTTCACCCCTTCTCCACTCGAGAGTCATCGAAGACCTACCCTACAAGCAAACCAATCTCGGCTACGAAGTCATCGGAAATTTCCACTTGTGAACGCGCGCGCAAATTTTGCTTCAATCTATCTCTAACTGGTATGGCAGAGAGGATTTGTCGATAAACCCAAATAAGACAATGTTAGTCCCGTCTACAAAGAGGAGAAAGATACGGCCTTGTTCTCTAAATGGTACAAACCTAGGATTTTCAGAAGAACTTAAGTATCTAGGTATTGGTCTTGATCGTACACTTAACTGGAACTCCAACATCAAAAACAAACTCATAAGGGCGACTACGTCACTGTGGACCTGTCTTACAGTTAGACCTGGGGATTAAAACCTAAAGTGATCCACTGGCTATATCCCGGGATAGTAAAACCTACCATCACTTACGCATCTGGAGTATGGTGGACAAAAATTTGAACAAAAAACTGTAAACGTTATACTTCAACGCCTTCCGAGACCAGCTTGTATAGGCAGCATTAGAGGCGCAATGCCAACTTGCCCCATGGGAGCCAAGAGACACTCATTGGACTCACTCCACTGCACCTATTTATTACAAAGGTTGCAATACGCAGTGCAATCAGATTTACTCCCTCAGAAACAGGACTACCATACAGACCATTGGGTCACATGTCTATTTTGCAACACCTTAGCTGGATATGATTACCATGATTTCGGATGTGTGTAGTAACACACGTTTTATTGACAGGAGAAGTGGTCGTAGAAGGGGCTGAGTTGACAGAGATATACAAAGAGTTTTTGGATTTTTTTTCCTGTAATTTCGAAACTATATTCAGAGTAATTGGTACAATTCAAGGTGTTGCCTATGGCTTTCTCCCACCTTTGACCATCTTTCAGGCGGCATACGGATACAGCGTTTAAAAAACTCTTTATCATTTGAGGCGATCCAAGAATCGGCTCAATTTTTCGCTTGTTCGTAAGAAGTGAAGTGCTGCCCGAACAAGTGGTAGTCAGAAGTAGCAATGTCTGGATAAAACATTGACAGTTTACGATAAATATATTAACGCCATGGTTCGGTTCTCCAAACTTATCATGAGCTATGTACGTCAATTTTACGGTCGGGACACGATCAATCGTATGCTCTACTGGATAATACGCATCCCCGAAGACGACAAACAGTGCGAACAGAAGAAGTGATTTACGTTGTGCAAATGGCAAAGTGTGTTGTTGTAACACACAAAGGTGTGTGTTTTCATTGGACTCATTTTTAATGCAATTTGAAGTCTGTTATTATGGAAACACGAAGCAATTTATTGTTCAACAACAACTTGCTCCGCAACTTGACTCGTAGAATCAATGTAGAACAGGAAGGGGGAGTACTTGAGTGCCTTTTTTTTTGCAGTGGCTGCGAATCTTGAGATGTAGGGTCCAGTGCGTTAACCATTACACGATCCGACTCGACTTCCTTTCAAGACTGCATATAATTGGGAAATTTCTCTTTTGTTTGGTTGATTGATCCAAAGTGTGTTAATTGTAAATAATTGTGTCGCTGCAACACACTTAAGGTATCATTGGAGTTTTTATTCATGATACGCAATAGAACGTGTTATAGTTTTAACACGAATAAGTGTGTCAATTCGAAAGATCAAACTTGTTAAGTGACACACTTAATCTTAAAGTGTGCCAAATGACACACTTTGTCGAGACGCCCTTACAGCCTTTAAAACTCACTGTTCGGTGTACTTTATGGGCTGGTGGAATCATTGGTTCATATTTCTATAAGGACAATGCTGGCCAGAATGTTGCCTTCAACTGGAGCGCTATACATGATTTCTGACTTTGTTCCTCAGGTGAATGGCATTGATGTGACAGAGCTTTGATTTCAACTAGATGGCGCAACATGCCACACAGTGGGCGACATTTGCCGAGCGCATAATTTCGGGTAATGGACCTGTAAATTGGCCCCACGATCCTGTGATCTCACACCTTTAGATTGGGGGGTATGTAAGGTCACTAGCCTATGCCGATAAATCAGAGACATTGGGACGATTTGAAAGTCAACATTCGTCATGTAATTGCTGACATAGGGCCCCAGTTGCTCGATAAAGTTGTTGAAAATTCGACTTCACAAGTGCGCTTCATTCGAACTAGTCGTGGCGCGCATATGCTCGAAATCAAACATTAATTAAACACTAATGGCATACAATTCTCTATTAAACAAAGCTAATATCATTGAGATCAACAATAGATTCAGGTGTTTTATCTCATATTGTATTTGCATGCCTCTAACAAAAACACCCTTATAAACAGGTCGCTGTGAGAAGATCGGTTCGATCATTCCTGGCTTTGTTTTATGGCTTGTGGAAACCAAGGATCTTGTGACGTGGCTACAGTAGGGAGATACAGAGTGCATGGCTGAGTTTCAAGAGTTTTCGAATTCAAACCGAAGCAACCCGGCTTCTACGACATTGCACAGTGGAAACGGGCCTAAGGAAACTCAACAGTTGGTAAACTTACTTACTATTTAGGTGGCGATACGGCCCGTGGTGAACCTGGGCCTCAACCAACAAGCGTCTCTAGCTGGCGCGGTCTTTGGCTAGCTGTTTCCAGCGCCGCCTGCCCAGTTGGTTAAGGTCCCCTTCCACCTGCGGGCGCCACCGTAGATGCGGCCGTCCTCTGCCGCAACTTCCTTCCGGGGTGGATTCAAAGACTCTTCGGGCCGAAGCTGTATTTTCCATGCGCTCTACATGGCCTAGCCACCTTAGACGCTGTATCCGTAGACGTCGTACCAGACCGATGTCGCTGTACAACCCGTACAGTTCGTCGTTAAATCTTCTCCTCCAGGGCGTAGATAGTGCGTAGAATTTTCCTCTCGAAACGACCAAGGGCATCTTAATTTGCTTTTGTTAAGGTCCAAGCCTCTGCGCCGTAAAGGAGGGCTGGGATGATCAAGGTCTTATATAGTGTCACCTTGGTTTTCCGAGAGAGGGCTCTACTTCTCAATTGTCTCTTGAGCCCAGAGAAACAGCGGTTAGCAAAAGTGATTCTGCGTTTTATCTCAGCGCTGGTGTTGTTGTCGCCGGTCATAAGTGAGCCAAGGTAGACGAATTCCTTGACCACTTGAAGGTTATATCTGCCCATGGTGACGTTCTGGCCAATGCGTCGATGTTGACCGTCTCATTTTGATGAAAGCAGATATTCGGTTTTACCCTCATAAACCCTGAGACCCATCTTAGCCGCTTCTACCTCAATGCTTACAAAAGGTCTCATTGACGTCTTGCTGTGTCCGTCTAATGACGTCAATGTCGTCGGCGTACGCAGGCAATTACGTAGACTTGAAATAAATCGTACCTCTTGTGTCGGCCACTGAATCTTGCACGATCATTTCAAGCAAAATGTTGAAAAAGTTGCATGACAGCGTGTCACCTTGCCTAAATCCTTTGTTAACATCAAAGGTCTCGGTTTGGTCATTCGCCATTGTCATCCTGCACAGTCGGACGAGTTTGGTAGGGATGTTAAAACTAGACATGGCTTTCTATAGCTCGTCTCTATACACGCTGTCATACGCGGCCTTGAAGTCGACGAAAAGTTCTTCACCAAGATCTGTCGCGGTATAAATATTTGGTCTATTGTAGATTTATGACCTGAAACCACACTGATAAGAGTCGATCAGGTTATCCACAACCGCTTTCAGCCGTTCACACAATACAGCAAAGAAGATCTTACATATATGCGATGTTAAGTAGACTTATTCCCCTATAGTTGGCGCAGTTATAGGGGTCTCCTTTCTTGTGGACCGGACAAACGATGCTGCGATTCCATACTTACCAACTCATCTCCAGCTGCCTTAAATAGTTCAGCAGACAGCCCGTCTACGCCCGCGGCTTTTTTAGACTCGTTATTGCTATTTTGATTTCGTCTCGGTCGGGTGGACGGGATTCTCTTACATTACGAATGGATCGTTCTGGCTGACAGTGGTATCTTGCCTGTTATCGCCGTTATACAGTCTGAAGAAGTGGTCTTTCCAAACCCTCAGCATCGACTTTGACTCTACTACCAGTTCTCCATTTTCATCCCTGCGGGCCTCCGCTCTGGCTTTGTAGCCATGGCATGTTCGTTTTACATTGTTGTAAAACTTCCGGGCGTCATTCCTGTGAGAGTATCTCTCCATCTCCTCGATCTCACGCTTTCCGTATTCCCTTTTCTGTGTTCTTCTCTTCTCTTCTGCTCATAGATTTCGCGAGCAGCTCTTGTCCGTCGTTGCAATGCGCCCATTCCTGCTCTCCTTTGAGAGAGTTGGTAAAGGCTCCATAAAAAACATTTTTTTTTTAATTTGCGCGCACTCAAGGTAAAGGCGGGCAGAAGGTAGAGTGGAAGAGGAATAGAGGAGGGGGGAAAACCGAATCCGGCAGGGAGTTCCAGATTCGTGTGGTTCGGTTAATGAAAGATTCTCTATATTTGACAGTACGTCCGAAAGGGGGCTTCAGGGTATATTGGTGAGCATTCCTAGAGAGACGTGTATTGCGGGAGAAATGTCGAAGGGGCGGAATGCAACTGGCTATTTCATCAGAGCATTTTTGGTGGTAGAAACGATAAAACAGGGAGAGGCAGGTAACATTCCTGCGGTGTTCCAGCGAGTCTAATGTTTTGGTAATGCTGGAGTCACCTATCAGTTTTATGGTTCGTTTTTGTATTCTGTCTAGTAGGTGCAATGAGGTCTTGGAAGCACCGGACCAGACATGGGCGTTAAACTCTAATTTGGGGCGAATGAACGCCTTATAGATTGTAGCCAGATCTAAGGGTGAGAAATAATTCTTGCATCTGTATAAGAAGCCTAGGCATTTCGCAGCATTCTTGGCGACACTGAATATATGGTCGCTCCAATTAAGATTGTGAGCAACACTCATACCCAGGATGGAAAGCTTTTCAGGTTCTGAGATGCAAGTGCCATTCATGGATAATTGCTGCGGGTTATTTACACGCTTTAACGACAGGAGACAGCATTGTGTTTTGGAAGCATTAAATTCCACTCTATTGTTTTTACCCCATTGGATGATGCTGTCGATATCGGAATTTAATGAGCTTAACATACGCTGCCGCTCATTATCTACAACCGAAGTGCAGGGTCGTAAACTGGTGAACGAATATGAGATGCTGAGGGTACTGTCGTCAGCGAAGGAGTGAATTGGATTAGAAGTAACAGACAAGAGATCATTTATAAAAATATGAAAGAGTGTCGGAGACAAAACGGAGCCCTGGGGAACACCAGCATTTACAAAGGGAGTATCAGACTTGAATCCGTCCAAAACAACTTGAATTGAACGATTCGAAAGGTAACTTCTAATCCATTGAAAGAGAGACTCATCGATCCCAAAAGCACGCATTTTCGACAAAAGGGCTTCATGCCAAACCCTGTCAAATGCTTTCGAAATATCCAGTGCAACAATTTTGCTTTCACCTGCATGGTGAAACGAGTGATTCCACTTTTCAGCGAGATATGCCTTCATATCACCAGTGGATCTGTTGCTGCGGAAACCGTATTGGCGGTCATTGAGGAGTTTCCGTGATTCAAGATATTTCATAAGCTGACGGTTAATCAGCGTTTCCATGACCTTGGAAAGAAGGGACGTTAGTGCAATGGGTCGGTAGTTGGAGGGAGAAGATGGTTCACCTTTTTTAGGTATAGGCTGGACAAATGCTGTTTTCCACCTACTCGGAAAGAGCCCAGAGATGTAGGAAAGGTGAAATAGCTTACGCGGTGGTTTTGCCAGCGTAGAAGAACGCCTCTTCAGAACTATTGGGGCATTCGGCTGTCATTGGTCGAATAAACTCCCATGTCAACGAGCAGTCATCTGACGGTTTGTCGTACAAAATAAACGATTCGTCACTTATCCAATTCCACAGAAACCCTACGACAGCCAAGAGGAAATGAATGAGTAAGAATATCAATTTCGGAGCTTGACTTACTTGTCAGATAAAAATAACTATCTTAAACCACGAACAACAAATTAATCATCAAATTCACTTTATTGAGGAAACCACCTCTAGAGGTAATTAATTGATTGCTTGTTTTGAAAAATACTCGTGCAATAAAGTAATAACTAATTGAGTTCGCCATAATCAGTTTCGAACTGAGTACTGAGTAGTATCACCTTGAGTTGTATTTTTCAGAACGAATTTCTCTATTTTCGCGCTCTATCTATATACATATAGTCGAAGTGAATAGAACCACAAAATACGCTTGCAACTAAAATGTCAAAGTTTATCTGAGACGTACACTCGGCAAGTTATTTATAGGTAACAAGTCGAAGTTGATGTTCTCGAAACAACCTTTATTGCAAGTTGGTATCAAGTCGATGAACCCTGCATTCCATTGATGCATTCGATGTGACGTAATCGAGAGTGTATCAAAGGTGATTGTAGTCGAAAATACTTGAAAGACCACAAAGAGCCATAAAGTAATAAAGGCATAAGTCAAAAATACACTTTTTGTTGCTTCTTTTCCAAACAGCCAAACAGCAACTGTCCAAGTGATTTTATCTCTTAGATAACGCCCAAAAGCAGATACTGTACGCAGCCTTTCGAGGCAACAGAATGAACCAAGGCTAATACGACGCAAGTGTTTTACCTCGAATTTAGCGGTAATTACAAGGAGGTAAGAGGCAAATGAAATCTGTTCCTTCCGAGGCGGGAACGCTGATAGATAAGAAAAGTTTCAAGTTACTATCAAACCAGCAAAACACATCGTCGTCGACTATCACTCGCAAGCAGCAATTACCTGCCGGATATTAAAGGTCTGTTTCAATTGCAGACAGAAAGCTTAGTCACCTCAAGTCACTTGATATGTGCTTAAGTATGGCGACTGCAATTCAAATGGGGCGGGTAAACAGATGGTGATATTGTTGGGTCCGATATCTGCATCTTTTTTTTTTTTTTGTTTATTTTCTTTCTTTACGGGCTGTCTGATGGGGAACAAGTGCTTGAAGGTCCTACAAAGTAGTCAAGTGTGAAGAGAAAAGCACTTGAGTAATTCAATCTAAAGTTGATTGCAGTGAATAATAGCATGCTTCTGAGCCGTTAAGTACATAATTGGTTAGTTCGACTGAAGGTACTTTAAAGCTTACAAAGAATAACTTTGGCTACTTTTTGGTGCAAGCAATCGGGCTGAGAGGAGTTCGTTTTCATCCCGAAGGCTGGCAAGCGCGGGCATGAATCCGCGAAGGATTTCAGACCTACTAGCCTCAAGGCTATAAAGCCCGAACGGAGCCCTGTAAGGATGAGAACGGACACCTAGTAGCAGAATCGCAGTCGATACTGAGAATTTGGAAAAACCACTTCTGCAGACTGTATAACGGCCATGACAGCCAACTTACATACCGCGCGTCGCCGTCAGGCAGAATGATCCATTCTCGCAGAGAATTCCATCTCCTTGACCTGGCTGCTGGCGCAGATGGATTGTTTGCTGAGTTCGTCAAAACAGATGGGGGTGAGCTGGTTAGGAGCATGCACCCGCTCATCTGTAAGATATGATCAGAGGAAAGCATGCCTGAGAAATGGAGTCTCGGCATTGTTTGCCCGATCCACAAGAAAGGAGACCCCTTTGACTACGCCGACTACAGAGGAATAGGTCAACTTAATGTCGCATACAAGATCTTCGCTGCCGTCTTGTGTGAACGCCTGAAGGCGTTCGTAAATAAGCTGATAGGTCCTTATCAGTGTGGCTTCAGGCCAGGGAAGTCCACCATCGACCAAATCTTCACACTACAGCAGATCCTGGAGAAAACCAATGAATTTCAAGTCGACACCCACCATCTATTCGTCGAGTTCAAAGCGACAGCGTAATACCACCGACGTCTTGGCCAGAGCGTGCATATTGGCAGGTATAAGTTTGAGGTAGTTAAGCACTTCATATACCTCGGTTCCGCAGTGACATGGAACAACGACACCAGTTTCGAAATCTTACCAACTCCTGGCTCTTTGGGCTCAAGAGGCAATTGAGAAGTAGAGCCCTCTCTCGTCCGACCAAATTGACCTTATATCAGACCTTAATTATCCCAGTCCTGTTATACGGTGCAGAAGCATGGACTTTATCTAAAGCGGATGAAGAAATCCTTGGTCGTTTCGAGAGAAAGATTCTACGTGCGATTTTCGGTCCTATAAACACAGATGGGGGTTGCAGGAGAAGATTCAGTCACCAACTGTATGGGTTGTACAGCGACATGAGCCTAGTCATGCGTCTGCGAATCCAACGCCACACCACAGCTCCAGCCCGGAGAGTCTTTGAATCCAACCCCGAGGGACGAAGAAATAGAGGAATGCTACACCTAAGGTGGCGCGCAAAGGTAGAAAAGGACCTCAAGCAACTGGGCGTGCGGCACTGGAAAGACTAGCGAAAGATCGTGCTAGGTGGAGAGGCATGTTGGTTGAGGCTCAGCTTCACCCCGAACTGTAGCGCTCGCTATGTAAGTAAGTATGTAGGCCTCACATTCTTCGTCTTGGAGACCCTCGAACGCATCTTAGACAGGCACATCCGATACCCTCTAGGAAGCACAAATTTTTCAAAATCTCAAAGGCATGTCCCCTAAAACCGCTGTGCAGGAAGTTTTGCAGGTAATCGAAAATCCATCCACTCCAAGCAATTCACTCTAACTACTTTCTTAGATAGTTATAGAAGGAGCTTTTAACAATGATGAAGCTTTTAGCAATGATGGATGGACAGATGGCTTATATCCATGCTCAAGACCAGGACCATTCAGGCTCAGATGGAAAACACCATTATAGCCAAGATTGTAGACAGAGGCACACCCCAAGGGGAGGTCAAATCGCCTCTACTATGGCTCATGGTTTTAGACAAAATTTTGAAAGAGCTTTGAGTTTGAGAATCGGAATTAAGCCAGTCGCTTATGCAGACGACGTGAGTATTGTGGTAACGGGGATGTTCCCCTCGGTAATTAACTAAATCACAGAGAGGTCTCTGATTAAGCTAAGCGTCTGGGCCACATGATGTGGCCTTATCGTAAATCGGAGTAAAATGGAACTGATGCTGTTTACCATTAAGTATAAGATACCGACTTTTCATCTTCCTCGAATCAACAACTAGACACTCTCTCTCTGACTTCCAAGCCAAGATGTTCTACTCCTGTAACAGATCTTTTGGCTAAAGGTAGGGACTCCAGCCCAAAATGGTGCAGTGGATGTACATAGGCGTTGTACGCCCCATCCCCACCTATGGATCAATTGTATGGTGACTTGCCTTAAGAAAAGCATACAACATTACTACCCTAAACCGAATCCAGAGGTCGGCCGGCATTGGTGCAATAAGTGTCCTTCAGTCCAGCCCGACCAAAGCATTCACCGTACTCCTAAGTCTCCACCCTCTTGACCTTCACATTAGATAAACGGCATCTGAGCCTGAGCTATAGCTGCTTTCCATCCTTGATGGTTCCAGGCACGCTGCTTCCAGTTATCAAGACCAAGTTGTCTTACATCCGCGATTACTTAATCCTTATACCGAATGTTCGATCTTCCTCTTTTTTTCGAACCAGGAGGCTCGGAGTCAAAGACCCTCTTAGCTAAAGCGTTTCTGTTCATAGGCTCGATGTGGACGAGCCAATGTAGTCAATGGATCTTTGGCTACAGGAAGAGTGGAAGTATAAGTGTTTTGTAAAGCATGACCTTGTTTCTTCAAGTGACCCAAATTGTTTTGAAAAACCGTGGTAGCAGCGGTTGCAAAGAGCGATTCTATGCCGGATCTCCATTAGGTTGTTTGTTAAGTTTACGTTTGCCCCGAGGTAGACAAACTCCTTTACCACCTCGAAATTATAGCTATCAACCGTTATATTTTGTCCCAGGTGGTGAGCGACGGATCGGTTTTTGCTTCACAGCATGTACTTTGTCTAATCCTCATTGACTTTAAGACCAATTCGTTTCGCCTGTTTCTACAACGTGACGCCAAGACCGCGCGATGATGTCAATATCATCAGCGTATTCTAGCAACTGGACAGACTTGTGCGTTCCCTGTTGACGCCTGCTCGTGGCACTATCTGCTCCAGCACCATATTGAAGAAGTCACATGATTTGCAACTCGCTGGTCTTTTCCAGGATTTGTCAAGGTGTGAATATTTTGCCTATTGCCCGGCAGTGAGCCGAACTGGTAGCTGCCAATTAGTGCGCTGCAAAAGGGCTTAGACCGTCACACAGTACGCTGGACAGGACTGACTTTTAGACATATTTCTTGCAAGAGGTAGAATCCCCTTTTTCGTGGATGGGGCAAATATAGGTAGAGTTGATATTCCAATCGTCGGGCACGCTTTCACGCTGGTAGCGCAATTAGGCTCAGAGAATCCAGGTTCTGGTCATCAAAACCCTACGGTCATAGTAAGGTGTGAAACACAACCTAAACAAAGCCGGCCAAGTCCATTTCCTATCCTAAACGGTATGGAAAAATGGATTGCACTTCACGAACCATCAGGTAGCGTTTTTTACCGACGGCTCGAAGATGAACTGCGAAGTCCGCTCGGCTCTTCTCAGCGGAACTGAAAATCTTCAAATCATTTCGACTTCCGGACTCCGCAAGTGTGTTTTAAGCGAAAGTACTAGCGAGTAAGGAGGTTTGCAAGATATTCACCCGTTACCTCATTACTGAGAGAGACGTTGCCATTTGTCTTGACAGCCAGTCAGCTATCAAGGGTTTCGATTCCCACACCATAGCATCCAAACTAGTCGTACAGTGTAAGGACGAAATCACTTGTGTAGGCGATTGTTTTAAAATCACTCTTTTCTGGGTTCCTGGCCATAGCAACATAGAGGGAAACGAAAAAGCTGATGCGCTGGCTAGGCACGGCTCTATCCATAGGGCACGGATAGGGTCCTCCTATAGAAATGGACAAAGGACACATTTTCCAACACTTCCTTTCAAGGGCGAACTCCAGATGGAACATCATATTCAGAAAGATTAGGCTTTCCAATAGCACAAACAGAACTCACGACCTAACTAATAGAACTCGACAGAAGATTGGCCAGAATCCTAGCTACTCGCCAAGAAGGGCTGGACTTGGCCCACGACAATGCGCCGGCCTATTCCTGGTTAATTGTGCCGCATCCACCTTATAGCCCCGTTATTGCCGCTATAAGGTGGATGGTATCATGGCAGTGTAGAGAAGGTCAAAGAGGCTGTAACCATGGTTCTGAATGAGTTAGGATTATCGTGGAAGTATCGTTGGATTCGTTGTGTAGAATTAGAGGACTGTTGTGAAGGGTGACAGTAAAAGTTTGTGACAAATTCCCGGAACTTAATTGCCACACCTCATACAAAAATGAATCAATTAACACAAGGTCTGAAACCAACTGACCATCATACACGTATAGTCACTGACTGACTCTTACAGCATCCTCCAATTGATGACCAATTTAAGTAAAGTGTACCTTGATATGCACATCAGCATTTGAGGCGACATAAATGCCACATAAATGCCAAATGGATTGACATCAGTAAAACTAACCTTGATGTACATCTCAGGAACGCTCCACGCAGGAACAATGCTATTGTGCCGCTTCTAATCGAGGAGCAGTGGCTAATATTTATGACATACATACATAGGTTACGTTAGGTTAGGTGAATGGGTGCCCTATTGACGAAGGGTCAAGGCTCATTTAGATACGAGGAGTTCATTGTGCCCAGTTAACGTATAACCCGTAGAAACCTAAAAATTGCCCATAGAGCTGGACCAGTAGTCTGTTCAACCAAAGGAAGTGATTTCCAAGGGACATGTTCCTTTTTTGGGCTAGTGCCGGGTATTCGCACAGTAGGTGACGAATAGATTCAATTTCCTCTTCTTCCCTCTAGCTTCTGCAGAAGTGATTGTGGGGCCCGTCTAGTCTGTCTGCATTATAGGATATTATGCAGTGCCCCATGAGGGCACCGACTGCCAATCGAATATTCCCACGACTGGACTTTAGCAGATTTTCTTTGCTTTTCTTATCATAGACGGGCCATGTAGCGCATGTATCTAATTGATACCATCGTTTATTGGCTTTCACAATTAGCTCCGTCTCTATTGCTCTGAAAAATCTACTGAGTGGCGTTTTAGCCTCAATTGTGATCTGCGCGAAGTTTGCGCCTGATCCTAATCTAACTAGCTCGTCCGCCTTCTCATATGACCTGGTACCCAGCAGAGGATCACCTTATTGACATCTGATATCTCCTCCAGCCTCTGTTTTCAGATTTTTACGAGCTTAGGCCCTATCCATATTGCCTGCAGAGCTTGATGGCTGCCTGGCTATTAACATATGTAACTAGATGTTGATCCTTTTTCCTGAGAGGATTTCTTAAAGAATCAGGTCCGCAGCTTAGAAAAATCTTATCCTTTTATCCATTATCCATTTTGGATCCATCGGTGCAGATTGCCAGTTCATTTACCGTAGATACCATAAAGGATCTCCTCTCGCAACAAGGAAGTCGGGTGATATAGTACGTCTCGGTTTTGAATTTCGATTATTCGAATGTTCACTGACAGCCAAGCTGCCTTGAAATCGCTGAAGTCTTATGCCTACACATCCAAGGCAAGCCTTGACTGTCGCCTATTTCTTAATGAGATGACTGAACTGTTTAACAAACACCTCTCATGGGTACACAGCGACATTTCAGGAAACGAGAGAGCTGACATGCTCGCTGGACAAGGAACGACGCAACGAACTAACATAGCGTACACCACTAGCAACCATTAAACTAGAGCTAACGAGTCAAGCCATGGCTGAGATGATCTTGAGATGTATCCGAGGGCATAGCTGACCGACAGCGCACCATGGAACTAATCTCCCTAAGACATCATCACTGGTCACTGTTTTATTGGCGGTCCTGCACAAAGACTAAAGCAAGTTTCGAATGACTTCTGCAGGAGTTGAGAAGACGAAGAGGAAGTTGATTCCATTCAACACCTGCTCTGCGCCTCTCCGGCCCTCTATCATAGCAGGAAACAATACCTAGGATCCTACTTCATTAACGACCTGACTGACGTTTAGCGGATAAGGATAACTAATCCTCTTAATTTTGTAAGAAGCCCAAAATGGATTATTCATGGATCGTCTTCCTCGTAGCAACACAAAGGCCCTATCTGGCATAGGTGGAGGCTTCGAATTACCTATCTACCTACCTTTGAATCTCGATGTGGTCGGTCGACTCAAGACCGATGCGTGGCCATGAGGAGGACTCTTTGCCTTGAGACCGGATTCTTGCATTCTTAGCGCAGTGATGCGTTCGCAGTATACGTCTAAGCGTGGAAGGTTCAGCATTATTTCAGGAGCTGTCGTTAATGTGGATTTCATAGATCTAGTCACAACCAGAATGGGGGGAAGGGAGCGAGCAAACAGAGCAAAGAAGTTGATAGCGTTTAACATGGCAAACGCCAAGTTAGATCTCTGTGCATGCTCAATTCAAGTTAACATACAGCCTCCGCGTGGCGTCTCCTGGATAGCTGCTCTGTCACCCGCCAGGTAGTGAACCAATGTGTGGAGCGACTCAACCCCTTGTAATTAATAAAGGGCTTGAGAGTCTGCACATGGAATGTGAGGTCCCTTAACAGACCGGGTGCAGGCGATCAATTAGAGCAAACCCTCAGCTGCTATTAAGCAGATATAACCGCACTTCAAGATGGGAAGTGCGGTCATATCTGCTCCCACCGCACTGCGATGGGATGGACCAGGCAAAAGGCGGATGAAAAGCTGCGACATCTACTACGGGAACTGCTAGAAGGAGAACAAACAGCGCTTATTCGGGTGCGGATTCGTTATTCGAGGAAGACTCCGACAAAAAGTCTTAAGCTTTCGGGATGTAAGCGAACGCCTCATAACAATGCTAAGTTTGAAAATATTAGCTTGGTGTGCGCTCACGCCCCAACCGAAGAAAAGGATGATTGACTCAAAGAAGGATTCTACGATCTCCTAGACAGAACCTATGCCCTATGTCCCAGCTACGACACAAAAGTAGTTCTGGGAGATTTTAATGCAAAACTGGTCAAAGAGGACATATTTGAGTCGATCAGGGGAAAATATAGAATACACGACACCACGTACAAGAACGGACATCGGCTACTCGACTTCCTAGCGGGACGAAATCTTATTCTGGCTAGCACACGATTCCCACAGGTAGATTGGTCTACCACAAATCAGATTGATCACGTTGCGATCGACGCCAGACCCTAGATGTACGAACCTTCCGAGGAGCCAACATCGACTCGGATCACTACCTTGTTGTAGCCAAGGAACGATTGAAGATATCAACGATGCCACGGAGTCGGGCTGGACAACGAAAGTTTGACGTCGCAGGTGACCGCTAGGACCTTTGCCGATCGAATTTCCCTCGACCTCTCGCAAACTCCAATGACACCGGAGCAACCCACAGAACAACAGTGGGAGCATTGCCAGCGTGCCATCAGAGACGCTGTTTCTGATGTGTTGGGTTTCAAGCCATCGTCAGCTAGAAACCCCTGGTTTGATGAACAATGCGGGCGAGCC
This sequence comes from Eumerus sabulonum, assembly GCA_951905685.1. Taxonomy (NCBI): domain Eukaryota; kingdom Metazoa; phylum Arthropoda; class Insecta; order Diptera; family Syrphidae; genus Eumerus; species Eumerus sabulonum. The sequence goes on from OX645060.1 coordinate 239,706,149, forward strand.
CATGTAGCAAAGCAAGCCGCCTACAAAGCCATGCTACATAGACGGACGAGAGTCATTCGTGCACATTACGAGCAGAAATGGAGAGAGGAACACACGCTCTCAGGCAGAATGATCCATTCGCAACGGACAAAGATGCAAGAGAATTTCGTCCACCCGACCTAAATGAAATTAAGCTAGTAATTTCAAAGCTCAAGAACAATAAAGCCGCGGGCGCAGACGTGCTGTCTGCCGGGCTAATTGAAGCGCCTGGAGATGTTCTGGTAGGGCGCATGCACCAGTTCATGTGTAAAGTATGGTCGAAGGAAAGTTAGTTAGAGACCCCTCTAACTGCGCCAACTACAAGGGAATAACTCTCATTAACATCGCATTCAAGATCTTCTCTGCCGTACTGTGTGAACGCCTGAGACCCTTTGTTGATAACTTGATAGGTTATTATCAGTGAGGTTTGAGGCCAGGTAAGTCCAGATATTCACACTGCAGCAGATCTTGGAAAAGACTCAAGAATACCAAATCGACACTCATCACCTTTTCGTCAACTTCAAGCTCGCGTATGACGGTGTGCATAGAGACGAGCTATACATCGCCACGTCTAGTTTTGACATCCCTGCCAAACTCGCAGAATGACAATGGAGAACTCTTGCTGCTCCATTAAGGTCGGTAGCGAATTAACGGAGACCTTTGATGTTAAAAAAGGATTTAGACAAGGTGACGCACTGTCATGTAATTTCTTCAACATCGTGCTTGAAAAGATAGATCCTAAGAGACTCACTGGCCAATACAAGAGGTACGATCTATTTCAAGTCTGCGCAACTGCTTGGATACGCGGGTGACATTGACGTAATTGGACGAACACAGCGGGACGTCAATGAAGCGTTCGAAAGCATTGAAACAGAAGCGACTAAAATGGGTCTTTGGGTTAACGATGGTAGACCGATGGCCAGAACGTCACAATTGCCAGCTACAGATTCGAAATGGTCAAGAACTTCGTCTACCTTGCTCACTAGTGACCAACGATAATAACACCAGCGCTGAGATCAAACGCAGAATTACTCTTGCCATCCGCTGCTTCTTTGGGCTCAAGAGGCAATTGAGAAGTAGAGCCCTCTATCGAAAGACCAAAGTTGCGCCGTACAAAACCTTAACCATCCCGGTTCTCCTTTATGGCGCAGAGGCCTGGACTTTGACGAAAGCGGAAGAAGAGGCCCTTGGTCGTTTCGAGAGGAAAATTCTTCGTTCAATCTATGGTCCCGTTTGTATAAACGGGGAGTGGAGGAGAAGATACAACGACGAACTACACGGGCTGTACCACGATATCAGCCTGGTACGACGTCAACGGATCCAACGTCTGAGATGGCTAGGCCATGTAGAGCGAATGGAAAACACAGCTCCCGCTCGAAAAGTCGTTGAGTCCAACCCCGAGGGACGACGCAGCAGAGGACGACCGAATCTAAGGTGGCGCACACAGGTGGAAGGGGACCTTAACCAACTGGGAGTGTGTCGCTGGAAACCGCTGGCAAAAGACCGTGCCAGCTGGAGAAGCTTTTTGGTAGAGGTCCAGGTTCACACCGGACTGTAGTGCCACCTAGGTAAGTTAAGTCACCACCAGACAACATGCCCTCTGAGTCCTTGAAACACTTTCTTCTCAAGTGCCTTCCACCAGATAATCGAACCATAGACTAAAATAGGTCCTACCACCGCAGGGACATTTCCTCGAACTCGGATCAGAAATCGGATCACACTCGCCGGATAATACCAGAATCTGAAGGGTTCTATCGTGCCACTCGTGTCGTATCAATACAATAAAATAAATCCGAAATCATCCCTCTACACCACACCCGTACATGTGACACCAGTCAAACTCGTTCTGCAAATATGAGTAGACTCGGAAGGGATTTTCACCGTCTGTGCCTACTATCACCCGGCAGAACAGTAAGTAGAGCACAACCATGTACTCATGGTACTCATGTGAATAGAAATGGTTTGGTGGCCGCCTTTTATACGACTTTCACCTGCTCCCGACCGTTATACAATACTCAGATTCGATACAATGCCGAATGATTCCCCAAAACCATGTACACAACGAGCAAATCCAATTCGAAAATAGCTTTTGAAAGTCACTTAGCCGAACAGAGGGCCGAGTGTACTCGGCCTTATCGCTATTTCATTACATAAAACTTGCACATCCATCGAGGCACAAGTATGATTGCGTGGTGTTATCAGCGCGACTGGCAAATTAGATTATCAGCTTGAAATACACAGTTTGTTTGTTTTGTGTTTTAGATAAAGTTAATTTGAGTTGAGTTGTTCGAATGTGTGGTGTAGTGTTTGTCATAAAACACAATTCGAGTCGTTAAGCGGTAGGTCAAGTCAGTGCGTATGACGGGATACTTGGTAACAGGCAGTTTGAACTAGATCATCTCAAAAGCTAATGCTAATTGGGGGCCACTGACTTGGTCCTCACGGCCGATTAAGTCGATTTTGATTTACTCTGTTGTGATGGCTTTTTAAAAATCGCAAATTAAAAGCGAATCAAGAGGTTGCGCCAATGAACCTGAATTGTAGGCTAGTGCATATGAGTCACGAATTCTTTGCTCATTAACCTATTTCTGGATAACGACAGGGTCAGTTCTTACAGCCGATATTCTAGGAATATCAGTAGAGTTCAGTAGCACAAATGTTTAGAAAATGATCGCCAACGAGAAGATTGTAAGACAATCCGAAACGATGGGATAGTCGACAATCGACAACAATAGTCCATTTTACAATGAATCCTTCAGGGGCAGGAGCGGTTTTGTCATATGTGTGCACTCGTATATATGCATATAGCTCGATTTCTTCTTCTTCTTAGTGGACGCTACAGTTCGGGGTGAACCTGGGCCTCAACCAACATGTCCCTCCATTTATCACGATCTTTCGCTAGCCTTTTCCATTGCCGCACACCCAGTTGGCTGAGGTCCCCTTCCACCTGTGTGCGCCATCTTAAGTGCGGCCGTCCTCTCCTTCTTCGTCCCTCGGGGTTGGATTCAAAGACTCTCCGGGCTGGAGCTGTGGTGTCCATTCGCTCTACATGGCCCAGCCATCTTAGGCGTTGAATCCGTAGACGCCTGACTAGGCTCATGTCGCTGTACAGCCCGTAAAGTTCGTGGTTGAATCTTCTCCTCCATCCCCCGTCTGTGTTTATAGGCCAAAAAATCACGCGCAAAATCATTCTCTCGAACCGACCAAGGGCCTCCTCATCCGCTTTTGATAGTGTCCATGCTTCTGCGCCGTACAACAGGACCGGGATGATAAGAGTCTTATATAGAGTCAACTTTGTCGTTCGGGAGAGGGCTCTATTACTCAATTGCCTCCTGAGCCCAAAGAAACAGCGATTAGCAAGAGTGATTCTGCGTTTGATTTCGGAGCTGATGTCGTTGTTCCAGGTCACTGCGGAGCCAAGGTAGACGAAGTCCTCAACTACCTCGAACTCATATCTGCCAAAACAAACGTTCTGGCCAAGACGTCGGTGGCGAGCGTCCTTTTTTGATGACAGCATATATTTAGTTTTGCCCTCGTTTACCGCCAGACCAACTTTCGCCGCCTCGAACTCAATACTCGCAAAGGCGTCATTGACATCTCGCTGTGATCTACCTATGATCGGCGTATGCAAGGAGTTGCGAGGATTTGAAATAGATTGTGCCTCTTGTATTGGCCAGTGATTTTTGCACAATCATTTCCAATATGATGTTGAAGAAATCACACGACAGCGCATCGCTCTGCCTTAATCCTTTTTTGACATCAAAACTATCAGTAATGTGTTCACCGATTCGGTTGGAACAGCGAACATTCTCCAAAGTCATCCTGCATAGTCTGATGAGTTTAGCAGGTATGGCAAAGGTAGACATAGCGTTGTATAGCTCGTCTCTAATTACACTGTCGTATGCGGCTTTGAAGTCGACAAATAGGTGGTGAGTGTCGACTTGAAATTCACTGGTTTTTTCTAAGATCTGCCGTAGTGTGAAGATTTGGTCGATGGTGGACTTCCCTGGCTTGAATCCGCACTGATAAGGACCTATCAGCTTATTTACAAAAGGCTTCAGGTGTTCACACAAAACCGGCAGAGAAGATTTTGTAGGCGATGTTAAGGAGACTTATTCCTCTGTAGTTGGCGCAATCAGAGGGGTCTCCTTTCTTGTGGATCGGGCATACGATGCTGAGACTCCATTCCTCGGGCATGCTTTCCTCTAACCATATCTTACGGATGAGCTGGTGCATGCTCCTAACAAGGTCATCCCCAGCTGCCTTGAAGAGCTCAGCAATCTTGCTCTTCTATGGCAATCTTAACTTCGTCGAGGTCAGGGGGACAGAATTCTCTGCGGTCTCCGTCGATTAGAAATGGATCATTCTGCCTGACAGCGGTATATTGACTAACATCGCCGTTATACAGTCTGCAGAAGTGGTTTTTCCATATTCTCAGCATCGACTGCGGTTCTACTACTAGGTGTCCGTTCTCATCCCTGCAGGCTACCGTTCTGGCTTTATAACCTTGTCATGTTCACTTCATCTGTTGATAAAACTTTCGAACGTCACGCCTGCAGTAACACCTCTCCAAATCCTCAATCGCGCGCTTCTCGTGCTCTTTCTTCTTTCTTCTGAGAAGCTTATGCTCCTCCCTTCTTTTTAACTCGTAGAGCTCACGAGCTGCTCTTGTTCTTTTATGCAGCGAGGCCTTATATGCATCCTGCTTCGCTGTATGGATCCTCCTGCACTCGTCATCGAACCAGGTGTTTCTTCGTGGTGGAGCCTTCAAACCCAAAACTTCGGATGCAGAGCTTTTCAGGGCTTGTTTGCAAAGGATCCACTGCTGTTCTATTGATAGTGTGGAGGATTCAGGTGTATTGGAGAGCTTAAGAGAGACGCGATCGGTAAAAGCACGAGCGTTTTCTGGCGTTAGTAGCTTTCCGACGTCATAACTTTGTATTCTTACCCTACTCCGTTGCGTTCGTGATATCCGTAAACGCATATTGTCTACTATAAGATAGTGGTCCGAGTCGATGTTAGCCCCTCGGAAAGTTCGAACATCAAGAATAGTGGAGGAGTGTCTGACGTCGATCGCGATGTGATCAATCTGGTTGGTAGTCGATTGATCAAAAGATCGCCAGGCGCCTTTGTGTACATCGAGGTGCGGGAAGCGCGTACTGGCTAGAAGGAGATTTCGCCCCGTAGCAAGATCAATCAGCCTGTGTCCGTTATCGGAGGTGGTGTCGTGTAGGCTATGTTTGCCGATGACTCGTTCAAAGATGCTTTCCTTACCCAGCTTAGCGTTGAAGTCTCCTAGTACAATTTTGATGTCATAGCTGGGACATTGGGCATACGTTCTGTCTAGGATATCGTAGAACTCATCACCGTGGGGGCGTGGACGCAGATCAGGCTGATGTTAACAAATTTAGCCTTGATACGAATTATTATGAGGCGTTCGCTCACATGCCGAAAGCTTAAGAATTTTTGCCTTAGTCCGTCTCGGACAACAAATCCGCATATAGCTCGATTTAGGCTACGCAATACGGAAGGCCTTGACATCGCAAGGCACACGTTCAAGAGTGTGGCGGCCGTTTCGACTATAGGAATAGGCTGTTTCAAGAGAAGAGTGCAATGGAGGCTTCTGCTATCTGTTCGAGCAATCAGACGCAAATTCTGGTCCATTGCGCTCCAATAAAAGTGCAATGAGCCAGAGTTAATGTGAATACAAGACGCGAACAGCAAGACACAAGAAAGCTTATTACATGGGCAGGTCAATAAAAAATAAACGTGTTTCTTAGGGAAAGGGTACTGTCTCTGTTGTGTACTATCACGTATTCAACAAATTCATCCATTAGCCCACCGTTTACAAGTGCAAATAAGTTTTGGAAGATTTACAAAAGGCGGCGTACTTACTTACTCACTTACTTATCAGGCCAGCGATCCATGGAGGATCTGAGCCTGAGCTATAGCTGCCTCCTATCCTTGACGGTCCAGTTATCAAGACCAAAATGTCTTACAACCGAATGTTCGGTCCTCCTCTTCCTCTCGAACCAGGAGGCTCGGAGTCGAAGACCGGAGCGTCTTGTCCATGCGTTGATGTCCATGCGCTCGATATGGCCGAGCCAGTGTAATCGATGGATCTTTGCCTTCCGGACTACATCCACATCTTTGTACAGCTCGTAGAGTTCGCGATTGTGTCTTCTTCTCCATTCACCTTCCTCACAGATAGGACCAAATATCCGGCGCAGAATTTTTCTTTCGCAAGAACCCAAAATCAGCTCCGCTGTCCTGCTTATCGTCCAGCATGAATTTAGTCTTTCGAGTGAGGACTTTTGACCCAAGTTGTTTGGACAAGCCGAAGTAGCAGCGGTTGCCAAGGGCGATTCTATGCCGGATCTCCACTGTGGTCTCATTTGTGGAATTTACATCTGCCCCGAGATAGACAAACTCCTTAACTGCCTCGAAATTGTAGCTGTCAATTGTTATGTTTTGTCCAAGGTGGTGAGCGACGGATTGGTTTTTGCTTGACAGCATGTATTTCGTTTTGTCCTCATTGATCTTAAGACCAACTCGTTTCGCCTGATCTTCAATCGCCGTGAATGCTTCCACAATGTCACGGCGAGAACACTCGATGATGTCGATATCATCCGCGTATTCTAGCAGCTGGACAGACTTGTGCCTTCCCTGTTGATGGGACGTTTCAAAATTAAAAAATTAAAAAAAATGGAAATCCAGTGAATGTTTCAAACGATTCCAAAGTCCTAGAACCGAGTTGCACGGTGCATCGCGTATTTTTTAGCGTGGCGCAACACAATTGGATCAGTTTTCCCGGGATCCCGAATTCGGCCATCGCACCAAACAGTCCTTCACGATGAATGCTGTCGTATGCAGCTTTGAAATCGATGAAAAGATGGCGTGTATCGATTCGAAACTCGTTGGTCTTTCCCAGGATTTGTCGAAGTGTGAAGATTTCGTCTATAGTCGATTTGCCTGGCCGGAAGCCGCACTGGTAGCTGCCCATTAGTTCGGCACAAAATGGCTTTAGACGTTCACACAATACGTTGGACAGGATCTTGTATGCGATATTGAGCAGGGATATACCTCTAAGTTCTTGCAAGTGGTAGGATCGCCTTTTTTATGGATGGGGCAAATAGAGCCGGTATTCCAGTCGCCGGGCATGCTTTTATCTTCCCAAATTCTGCAGATGATCTGGTGCATGCTCCCTACCATCTGAGCCTGCAGCCTTGTTGTTCTTCAGCTTCTAAATAGCTGTGCCGACTTCTTCGATGCTGGGTGGGAGGACTACTTTGCTAGAGTTGGGATTTCCAACTTTAAGCAGCTGCTGGAAATGCTGCTTAAATACATCCACTATTCCCTGCGGGTCGGTGACAAGATTACCCTCGCAGTTTCGAAGAGCTTGGGTGCCCTTTGTGAAGCCTCCTGCAAGGTCTTTGGCTTTCTTGTAAAAGGCTCCTGTTTTATGCTAATCCTTAGACTCCTCGATATCCTTGAGCTGGGAGGCTGCGAAGATTCTTTTCTTTTTTCGCAGTAGTTTTTTCTCCTCCCTTCTTCTCGCTCGGTACTCTTCTTGCGCTGCCTTGGTTTTCCTCTGCTGCGCCTTTTGGTACGCCTCGCCATCATTTTGGAGGTGGTAGGTATCACAAGGTGGTTTTGGCTACTTCCTGAATGGTTGTGGGGCAATGCAGGCACATATTTTTGCCATTTGTGTTCGACGTAGGCATACCGTAGAGTCTTTCGCTCAGCTGCTCCCTGTAGACTCTGGTAACCTCCGGTGTGGAGGGATTTACCCTGAGCCCATTGCCTTGTGCCCATTTGCGCAGTATGGAGAATGCCGTTTGCATAGGGTCATTCAGTGTGGGCAGGTATTTGCCTGAGATAGAAATGGCAACGTCACCAGACAATTACGTCCAGGCCTTCTTTCTCCAGTTTGATTAGTAGTTCATTTGCGACTACATTCCAGAGAAGAGGTGAGAGGACCACCCCTTGTGGGGTTCCCCTGGTAAGCACTCTGGTGGTTGCTTGGCTTCCCCATTTAGAGTGGATTTTGCGTGTTAAAAGTAACTCGTTAATCAACCTTGTGAGAGTCCTCTCGACTTTTTGCTTTTCTAGCCCTTCTATTATTGCTTTCGGTGTGAGGGCGCCCTCTATGTCTAGGAAGGCTTTTAAGGTATATTCTTTTAGACGGATTCATCCCTCGATTTTCCTCACTAGTGTGTGCAAGGCTGTCTCGACAGATCTACCCTTACAGTAGGCGTACTGCCTTAGAGATTAGGGATGGATCAAAACTATGGCGTGTACATAAGTCTTCTGGAGAAAGCTTAAAGATCGGACAGCTTATACATAAGCGGAACGATCAGATCAACCATCCACGGAGGCCCTAAATATCCTATTATATTATATATTATATCCATACTACCATTCTAAAACACTTCAAAGTACCCATGGACACAGACTACATCATCCCGCAAAATGTGTTCACTAGGAACTTCGAAGTTGTCTTTCCACCTAGGGAAGAATGGGCTGAAGGGAAAGTCATACCAAAGGACTCGATTTCCCTCTATACCGATGGCTCTAAGATGGAGTCGGATGTAGGTAGTGGAGTCTTCTCCAAGGAACTTAACCTCAACCTGTCTTTCAGACTCCCAAATTACTGCAGTGTGTAGCAGGCAGAAATTACAACGATAACGGAGGCCCTTGGACGGCTCAGGATCGATGTAATATCCGCTAAGGATATTATCATTTGCACGGACAGCCAATCTGCCACAAGATCCCTGGCCGCGGTAACCCACAATTCAAAGACATTCCTCAACTGGCTCCTATCTCTAGACAAGAAGGCTGAACAGTTCAACATTAAAGTACTGTGGGTTGCCGGGCGTAGGGATATTCCAGGAAACTGCGCGGCCGACGAACTCGCAAAGTTAGGGTCAAGCACACTCAGCCTACATACCCTCGGGTACCTAGAAACACCAGTAAATACGGTAAGGCACATGATAAAAACTTCAAACTATAGAGGCGACTAACCTCCAATGGAATGAACAATGAACAAACAAACAATTTTGGCCTAAGTGAAACCTAGGACGAACCAGGGACCTAGTGGCAACCAAAAGGGCAACCTTAAGTACTCTAGTGGGTGTCATTACAGGTCAGACTAGGGCTACCCTCAAATGACTTCTGTCGCGGATGCATGGACGAGGAGGAAGAGGAATCAATAAATCACCTTTTCTGCTCATGCCCCTCTTTTGCGAATCGCAGGAGAATCTACCTCGGCGCGACCTTCTATGAAAATCTAAGTGAGCTAGCAGACCTAAAAATAGCTCAACTCCATCGCTTCATCAGAAGCACCGATTGGTTCTCAGGTAGCGGATCAAGGTAATAGGATCCATGTGGTATAACAATGGGCCGACTTCGGCCTACGTGCGGCTTATGCCAACCAATGGTTTATGCCAATAGGTAAATAGGTAAATAGGCCTTAAATCCTTGGGGGAAGTGTAGAGTTCCTGCCAGCCTTGAGGATGAAGAGTACCCTTGCGCACTTCCACTTTTCTGGAATGTAACTCCAAGCCAGGCATCCTTTAAAGATAGTCTCTTGGAATGGTAGGTCGGTAGAGTAAATTCCATCCGGTCCTGGCGATTTATAGGGCTTAAAGCTTTTTAGCCCCCCACATATGTAATTTGCTCTCTAGAGATTATATGATCATACTGTCCCTCTATCGGCGGAGGAGAGATAAGTTCCTTGCGTTTGTACTGAGTCTTGCGATTCAGAGCAGCTTGGAAAGTGCGTGTTGAGGAGAAGGTTAAGTGTTCCTTTTTCAGACGTTGTCCAAGGCAACTCGGCGTTAGGTTAGGTCTATAGAGCCTATTCGACATTCAGAATACTTCTGTCTCGACCAAGAGGTGAAAATGTGATCAAAAACGCCGAAAAACTATAAAGTCATTCAATTGAAGATCGATTTTCCTGATGAATTCCCCCACAACAGTCAAGTTTTCATCACCTGGTAACACATCATCCAAGGAGATCATCACTTCTACGTAAACAAAGCCATAAAACGAACGTTCGAACTGATCGAGTCTTTTGTGATCTTTTCGACAATCGTTTCAATTAACATCGGCGGATCGCGATCGACTGCAAACCCAAACCACGCAACTCATAGGTATGTATCTAGGTACATACGAGTATGTAGGTATAGACGATCCAAATGAGAGGAAAAGTACTTTAGCGTGTTAGATGTTAGCGAGGTGCACATGCTTGTATCGTCGAAATAAGTTTAACAATAAAACAAATACAATAACAACAATAAAAATAAAAACCAAATTAAGATACAAAAACTGCATACATACTACTCACCACAGTGCGCGAGGTCAATGATTGGGATCAGGCTCTTGCCAAGCAGAGTGTCGCCCTTGTCCGAAGCAGTTTTGGCCTTAAGCATCTTGTGTCTGTCCCTCTGTCTGTTGTTGCCCGTATCCTTGTGGAATTTTGCTCTTTACAATAATCACTGGTTGGGTGTACTACTCCACGATCAACTAGCAGCCTACCACACAATAACAACTAATGTTTGAACAAGGTAGATAGATAGATAGGTAGGTACCCGTACTAATCGTATGTATCGTATATCGAGGCGAAGGTAAGACCGGACTACCGATGTATGGATGTATCTATGTGTGGGATATGCCTTATATAATCAGCTGTTAGTATGCGCCTCTAAGCAACAAACACCTGTGAAGATAGCACAAAACTTAACTTTGCTCTACTCGATTTCAGTGCGATTTGATGGGAAAATATTGGGAAAAGACTTGCAAGTGAAACAGATAAACGAATTTTTATCAATTTTTAGGTGAAATCTCTTCTTTCTACCACGAGAATTCATTAAACAATATCGAAATCATGTGTGTATGTGTGTATCTATGATTGGGGGGGATGGAAAAGGTAACGAGGACGTAAAGGTGTCGCGGACAGAAAGAGAGCGAGACTTGTGCACATTCAGGTGCAAAGAAAACGATCGCAATTACGTAGCCTAGCCAGAGGGTTTTCGAATACTACCACGGCATAGATCGGGGAAATGCCCCTCATTTCTTCCCGCTCACGCTTTAGGAGCTAGTGAAACTCATAATCTACTTACGACCAACAATTGGTTGCGAAGAAACATCTTTAGACACAAACACACAATTCGTCGATAAGCGCGAATCTCATTAATCAAAATGAGCCACAAACGAAGATAGTTTTCGAACTTTCACCGAGAAATCCCAATCTCAAGCGTCAGCGGATTTTAATCTCGAACCGAACGAGCTATTCACTATACACTTTGATCGCGAGCGCGTCCTACGTACGCATACCTTCGTACTGTAACATTACCTCGATACGACTGAATACGGACGATTGGCACACAAAGTGCTTAACCCACTGAACGACAGACGTTGAGTAGAAACGACGGCGGCAATACTACTGACTGACGCACGGTACGGCAAGTGTGGTATTTGAGAACAAAGAAATCGGTGCGGTGGGGCTATGCGTCGACCGGCGTGGAGCCGTAGTGGTGAATAGTGGTCGATACAGGTAAGAAGGTAGTCGCGAGGTAATTTCTGGTTTGAATGTGGAATTGAGTGACCGAACGCGGTGGTTGCATGCTCGTTTTGTATGATCGCTATACGCTGGCAGGCGTGTACGTCAGTGTATAATGGCAGACGTACACACATATGCAAGGGCGGGAGAAATGTCAGAGTCAAGCTGTCAGTTAGTCGATGCTGAAATGCTGTCTCGTACTGTACTGCGACAGGGTGGCAGATAACTATTTTGTTGCAAATAGATATTTTTATTATGCACATTAAGGATTACAGTAATGTTATTGCACACATTACATATAGAGATTTAGTAAAAAGAAATGTTTGACAATGCAAACAAAAACGTATTTACTTACTTACTTTGTTGACGCTACAGTTCGGGGTGAACCAGGGCCTCAACCAACAAGCCTCTCCGGCCGGCCGATCTTTGGCCAGCCGCTTCCAGCGCCGCACGCCCAGTTGGTTGAGGTCCCTTTTCACCTGTGCGCGCCACCTCTGCTGCGTCGTCCCTCGGGGTTAGTGTCGAAGACTCTTCCGGCCGGAGCGTTGATGTCCATTCGCTCTACATGGCCTAGCCATCCTAGACGTTGGATCCGAAGACGTCTAACTAGGGCGATGTCGCTGTACAGCCCGTACAGTTCTTGGGTGAATCTCCTCCTCCACTCTCCGTTTACACAAACGGGACCAAGGATTGCACGCAGAATTTTCCTCTCGAAAAGCCCAAGAGCCTCATCATCCACTTTTGATAACGTCCAAGCCTCAGCGCCGTAGAGGAGGACCGGGATGATTAAGGTTTTGTAGTGGGATACCTTAGTTTTTCGAGAGAGGGCTCTACTACTCAGTTGCCTCTTGAACCCAAAGAAGCAGCGGTTGGCAAGAATTATTCTGCGTTGTATCTCAGCGCTGGTGTCTATGCTGCTTGTCACTACCGAGCCAAGGTAGACGAAGTCCTTGACTACTTCAAAAATATAGCTGCCGAAGGTGACGTTCTGACCAAGACGTCGCTGTTGCGCGTCTTTCTTGGATGACTGCATATATTTGGTCTTGTCCCCATTTACTCTTAGAACCACTTTGGCCGCTTCTGCTTCATCGCTTGCGAACGCCTCATTGACGTCTCGCTTTGTCTGTCCGATAACGTCAATGTCATCTGCGTAGGCAAGCAATTGTGTAGACTTGAAGTAGATCGTACCTCTTGCATTGGCCGCAGAGTCCCGCACGATATTTTCAAGAATAATGTTAATGAAATCACATGACAGTGCGTCACTCTGTCTAAAACCTTTTTTCACCTCCGACCTTAATGGAGCAGCGGGAACTCTCCATAGTATCCCGCACAGTCTGACGAGTGTGGTAGGAATATTAAAACGCGACATGGCTCTGTACAACTCGTCTCTATAAACACTGTCATATGCGGCTTCAAAGTCGACAAAAAGCTGGTGCGTTCCGACCTGGAACTCATGGGTTTCCTCCAAGATCTGCCGTATTGTAAATATTTGGTCTATCATGGATTTTCCGGGCCTGAAACCACACTGGTTGTCCACGAACGGTTTCAGGTGCTTACACAGTACAGCAGAGAGGATCTTGTTCGCAATGTTCGGGAGACTTATCCGTCTGTAATTGGTGCAGTCATAGGGGTCTCCTTTCTTATGGACCGGGCAAACGATGCTGAGATTCCATTCATGGTGCATGCATTCTTCTGACCACATCTTCCAGATGAGTTGGTGCATGTTCCTAACCAGCTCATCGCCAGCTTCTTTAAAAAGTTCCGCGGAGAGTCCGTCTGCTCCAGCAGCCTTATAAGACTTAAGTTTCGATATCGCTATCTTAACATCGTTTAGGTCGGGTGGACGGGATTCTCCTTCGTCTTCGTCCATTGTGAATGTTCGCTCTGCCTGACGGCGGCATTTTGACTATCATCGCCGTTTTACAGTCTGCAGAAGTGGTCCTTCCACAATCTCAGCATCGACTGTGACTCCACTACTAGATGTCCGTGCTTATCCCTGCAGGCTTCTGCTCTGGCTTTATAGCCTTGGCATGTTCGTTTTACTTATTGGTAAAACTTTCGAACGTCGTTCCTGCAATAGCATCTCTCCATCTCCTCCTCTGCTCCTCCAGAAGCACATGCTCCTCTTTCCTTCTCTGTTCACAGAGCTCGCGGGCAGTGCTCGTCCGTCGATACAGTGTAGCCATGTATGCATTCTGTTTTTCTAGATGGCTCTATCTGCATTCGTCGTCAAATCGGGGGTTTCTCGAAGGTGGTGGCTTGAAACCGAGTACATCTGAGGCGGCCTCCCTGATGGCGTTCTGACAACGACTCCATTGCTGTTCTTTGGTTTGTGCAGATTGCATCGAGACTTGAGAGAGCTTGAGGGAGATTTGATCGGCGATTGCAGCTTTCCGACGTTAAGTGTTGGTGTTTTTACTTGGCTGCAACAAGGTAATGATCCGAGTCGATGTTGGCTCCTCGAAAGGTTCGGACATCTAGGATGCTGGAGGAGTGTCTGCCGTCGATCGCAATGTGATCAGTTTGATTGATTGTCGAAAGACCGCCAGGTCTCCTTATGGATGTTGGGGTGTGGGAATCTTGATTATGTCCCGCCATAAAGTCCACTAGCCTTAGTCCGTTGTGTAGGCTGTGCCTTCCTATGACTCGTTCAAAGATCCTAAAACGATTTTGGTGTCATAGCTGGGACATTGGGCATATGTTCTGCTTAGGAGATCATAGAAGTCGTCTTTATGTCGGTCATCTGTCTCCTCTGTGGGGGCGTGGACACATATTCAGCTTATATTGGCGATATTGGTCTTGATACGGTTAGTTATGAGGCGTTCGCTTACATACTGGAGGCTTAAGACTTTTTTCCTGAATCCGCCTCGTATAACAAATCCGCACCCGAATAAGCGTTGTTTGTTTTCTCTGTATCAGTTTTCGTCGTAGAACCACCCCATCGCACTTCTTGGAGCGCGGTAATGTCTGCCTTATACCAGTCCAAAGAGTTGACCAGTTGTCCGGCTGCACGTGGACACCTGAGGGACCTAACGTTCCAGGGGGGAATCCGAAATTCGTTTTTGACGTTGGCGAGGGTCGTCAACATGTAATCCGTCCGTATCCGAGGCTATTGGTTGTTTCTGAACAAGTTTTTGTGTTACGCGATAGGGATGTTAACCCTAAGCGCAACCCCCAAGCTAGAGGGCCAGGTTCCTCTTTCCCCAGGAACAAGGGGTATGGTCGCTGCACACATTGGTTCACTACCTGGCGGGTGCCAGTATAGCTATCCAGGGGAGGCCACGCGGAGGCCGTGTGTCAACTTGGATTGAGCAGGGACAAAGATCGAAGCTGGCGTTGCCATGTTAAACGTGATCAACTTCTTTGCTCTGTTTGCTCGCTCCCTCCTTCCCTGTGGGTTGTTCAATCGCGATTCATTTTCGCCAGTTTTTCCTGGTATCCCTAGACGCCCCAAACAATGGCGTTATAAACAAACTAGTTTCCGATTTTTGGAAGTTGATTTTCAGTTTCCAGACATTACAAAACGTTTGAATTTCTCGAAGGCACGTTGCAAGAGACTTACTATTACGTCAATCGTTGGGCCTGTCTTGTACGCGACTCAAACATTTGATGATTTTTCACAACGAACTTTCTTCCCGTTAACATATCATAGATCATATACAGCAGTGGTTTACTTATGCCTAACTGGTTAAGCCTGTAGGAAAGTCCCTCTAACTATACGGGGTCGAAGGCCTTTTCCAGGCCAACCAGAAAAGCACCCGTGCATTGGTTCTTGCAGACGATGACGAAGACGAAAGAGAATCCCATCCACCCGACCTAGACGATGTTAAGATAGCGATATCGAAACTTATGTAAGTCTTCTAAAGCTGCTGGAGCAGACGGACTCCCCGCGGAATTGTCTAAAGCAGCTGGCGATGAGCTGGTCAGGAACATGCATCAACTGATCTGGAAGATGTGGTCAGAAGAATGCATGCCCGATGAATGGAATCTCAGCATCGTTTGCCCGGTCCATAAGAAAGGAGACCCCTATGACTGCGCCAATTACTGAGGGATAAGCCTCCTGATCATCGCGTACGAGATCCTCTCTGCCGGACTGTGTAAGTGCCTGAAACCGTTCGTGGACAATCTGAGAGGCTCCTACCAGTGTGGTTTCAGGCCAGGAAAATCCACGAGAGACCAAATATTTACACAACGGCAGATCTTGGAGAAGACCCATGAATTCCAGGTCGACACGCACCATCTTTATGTCGACCTTGTAGCCGCGTATGACTGTGTTTATAGAGACGAGATATACAGTACAGAGCCATGTCATGCCTTAACATTCCTGCCTAACTCGTCAGACTGTGCAGGATGACTATGGAGAACTCTCGCTGCTCGATTGAGGTCGGAGGTGAACTAACCTCCGACGAGGTTAGAGGTACGATCTACACACAATTGCTTGCCTACGCAGATGATATTGACGATATTGGACTGACAAAGCGAGATGTCAATGAGGCGTTCGCAAGCATTGGAGCAGAAGCGGCTAAAGTGGGTCTAAGGCTAAATGGGGACAAGACCAAATATATGCAGTCATCAAAGAATGACGCGCAACACCGGCGTCTTGGTCAGAACGTCACCTTCGGCAGCTATATTTTTGAAGTAGTCAAGGACTTCGTCTACCTTGGCTCGATAGTGACAAGCAGCAACGACACCAGCGCTGAGATAAAACGCAGAATAATTCTTGCCAACCGCTGCTTCTTTGGGCTCAAGAGGCAACTGAGTAGTAGAGCCCTCTCTCGAAAACTAAGGTATCCCACTACAAAACCTTAATCATCCCTGCCCTCCTCTACGGCCCTGAGGCACAATTCAGGTAGCCACCCCAACACACCTATCTACCATCGACAATTCGAATGCCGATATCAGGTGATGGCAATAACTCCTCCCTCGTTTAAGTGGGGGCCATCATCTTTCCTCTTAAGGTCGTTAATGACAGCTTGCAGGCCACGGCGAGATTATTATCTCTTTCGCTTCCTTATACCGGAGGTTAAACCCACGCTTTCTTCTCGAACCAGGAGACTTGAATTCGAAGACCCTCTTAGATGGAGCGTGCATGTCCATGCGTTCGATTTGGCCGAGCCATTGTAGTCGACAGGTTTTTGCCTTCTGGAATATATCCACATCTTTGTATAACTGATAGAGTTCCCGATTGTGTCTTCTCCTCCATTCACCTTCCTCGCAAACAGGACCGAATATGCGTTATATATCTCTCGGCTCTGGTCCTTCATGGGCTGTAACGATGTTAAGATGTAAAGATGTTAATAAAACTGGAGCCCTCACATTGGACCGCCCTCAGAGCTAGACTTTATTTGATCGTCTGGAATGTAACGAACATCTCCAATAATAAAAATTGAATTAATAAAAGATTACACACAATCTGAGGCACCCTGTAGTTGATGGGGAACAAAAATCATTACTCGAGATAACATCAATCGCTGCCATCTGTTGAGTTTCTTTCTTGAATTGTATTAGGAAAAGCAGTTTCTGTTTGATTCAAACAGATGGCGCATTGGAAACTTTGCGTCAGGGATAAGAATGAGATACCAATCTATTAGCTTTGACAGGCAGTTTGACAGTTTGCACCTACAAACGCGTTGCGGTTTGACGTCGTCTTGACTATGTCATTCTGCCTTGTTGCGACCATTTTGCCACGTCTTGACTCTACACATCGAAGCTTGAGACTATCCTTGTGTTACTCAAAAGCGTCGTTTTTAAACGGAGAATAACACGTACAGTATCGGTGTGTATTACAAAAGCAACAACCAACCCATCCGGGTTCAACGGGCAGACGTACGAATGGTATCTCATTGTTTATCCCTGCTTTGCGTGAATCACAAGTTCAACTTATCTTCGTAGAAATAGCTGCGTCTTTAAGGGACGGATTTACTATTGACGACCCCAGCAATCGAAAAAAGGGCCAATGAAGCTTAAGCTCTCGGCATGTGAGCGAACACCACATAACAATCTGTATCAAATCCAAATTCGGCAACATGAGCCTGATTTGCGCCCACGCCCCGACAGAGAACAAGGATGTCAACACGACATTCGACAAATGCTCCAGCTTCGACACCAAGATCGTTCTAGAAGACCTAAATGCACAGCTGGGGAAGGAAGCCAGAGTCATTGGAAAATACAGCCTGCACGACAACACATCCAGAAACGGACTCAGGCTGGTGGATTTCGCCCCGCAGATCCTGTCTGTAGTGAGTACGCGGTTTCCACACCTCAACAGCCTTAAATTGACCTGGCGGTCCCCTGATCATTCAAATGTCAACCAGATTGATCATATTGTGATCGACCTCCGACACTCCTCCAGTATTCTCGATGTCCGAACCATCCGATGAGTCAACATCGGCCAAGGTAAGAGCACGGATATAAGCGGGAAAGAACGCCAAGGTTTGAGGCCGGAAGGCTACAATCGTAACTGACTACTAGGAACTTTTCCGAATACCAAAATCTCTGAGAGTTCGACGCCGCTTGCACCAACTAAAGCTATTAAAGAAGCTGCCAATTATGTGCTGGAAAACTCGTGGTTTGACGACGTTTGCAGGCAGGCAGACACAAATAAGCAAGACGCCTACAAGGCAATGCTGCATCGAAAGATGAGAGCTGTTCATCAGCTCTACGTACAGAAAACGAGAGCGCGCGGTCAAGGAGATTAACCAAAAGATAGAAGAGCTCTCCAGTGGACATAAACTCCGGTCTGAAGCCTGCCGGAACGAAAATGGAAAACTGGTAATAGAGTCGCAGTCGATACTGAGAATTTGGAAGAAACACTTCTGTAGACTTGTAAATGGCGAGGAAGACTCAAATACCGCTGTCAGGCAGAATGTTCCACTCAACTTGGACGACGTTAGAGAAGAATTCCGTCCCCCCGAGATCAATATAGCAATATCAAGGCTGAAGTGAAACAAAGCTGCTGGAGCGGACGGAATATCCGCAGAACTATTTAAAGCAGCTGGGGATGATCTGGCAGGGCGCATGTATTAGCTCATCTGTAAGATATTGACCGAGCAAATCATGCCTGATGAGTGCGTAGGTGCATATGATAGCTTGCATAGAGATGAGCTGTACCATGTCAGTTTTGGCATCCCTACCAAACTTGTCGGATTGTGTAGGATGGCGATGGAAAAGTCGCGCTGCTCCATCAAGGCCGGTAACGAACTTACCGAGACTTTTAATGTCAAAAAAGGTTTTAGATAATGCGACGCGCTGTCATGTGACTTTTTCAACATTTTATTTGAGAAGCTCGTGCGAAACTCACAGGTTAACACTAGAGGCACAATCTTCCAAAAGTTCGTTCCACTGCCAACTTATGCGGATGATATTGACGTAATTGTTCGAACACAGGGCGCCGTCTATGAAGCGTTTGGCATTGAAGCGGAGGCGGCCAAATGGGTCTGGCAGTAAATGAGGGCAAAACGAAGTGTATCCTATCCTCAAGAAAGGACGCACAATATTGACGTCTCGGGCAGCAAGAACTTTGAGGTAATCAAGGACTTCGTCTATCTCTGATCCAGAGTAACTTCTTCTTCTTCTTAACGATGTCGGATGTCAATGAGGTAACCATCTGCTGGGTTCTAGGGCTTGTGAATATTTCCGGCGCAGATACTTCGCAGATCACGACTGAGGCTAAAACGCCACTCAGCACACTATTCAGAGAAATAGGAGTGGAACTACTAGGAAAGGCCAACAAGCGATGGTGTCAATTAGATACATGAGCTACGGCAAGGCTAACATGGCCTGTCTATGACAAAAAAAGGACGGAAAGTCTGCTAAATCTTGGTAGTGAGAATATACGACTGGTAGTCGGTGCCCTCACTGGGCACTGCATGGTATCATATCATGCAGCTAGACTAGGCCAGCCCTACAACGATTTTTGCAGAGGCTGTAGGGACGAAGAGGAAATAGAATCCATTCGTCACCTACTGTGAGAATGCCCTGCACTGGCCCGAAAAAGACTTACGTATCTCGGGAACTATTTCTTTTCGGGTTTAGAGGAGGCAAGAGACATTAAGCTGAGCAAACTGCTGAGGTTCTTAATTGAATGTGGATGGTTCAGCTCAGCGGGTAATTAACAGGTTCCCCTCGGGTTAGTCTTCAAAATGGGCACAATGGACTCTTAGTAGTCTAAGTGAGCCGTGACATCATGTCAATAGGGCACCCAACTAACCTAACCTAACCTAACGGGCGCTACAGTTCGGGGTGAACCTGGGCCTCAACCAACATGACCCTCCAACTAGCACGACTTTTGCTAGCCTTTTTCATTGCCGCACACCCAGTTGGCTGAGGTCCCCTTTTTCCTGTGTGCGGCATCTTAAGTGCGGCTGTCTTCTGCTTCTTCGTCCCTCGGGGTTGGATTCAAAGACTCTCCAGGCTGGAGCTGTGATGTCCATTTGCTCTACATGGCCCAGCCATCTTAAGCGTTGAATCCGTAGACGCCTGATTAGACTCATGTCGCTGTACAGCCCGTA
This sequence comes from Eumerus sabulonum, assembly GCA_951905685.1. Classification (NCBI taxonomy): domain Eukaryota; kingdom Metazoa; phylum Arthropoda; class Insecta; order Diptera; family Syrphidae; genus Eumerus; species Eumerus sabulonum. Next base: position 239,726,240 of record OX645060.1, read on the forward strand.
AAGTTCGTGGTTGAATCTTTTCCACTGTGGAGCCAAGGTAGACGAAGTCCTTAACTACCTCGAGCTTATATCTGCCAATACAAACGTTCTGGCCAAGACGTCGGTGGTGAGCGTCCTTTTTTGATGACACCACGTATTTGGTTTTGCCCTCGTTTACCGCCAAACCAATTTTCGCCGCCTCCATCTCCTGTGATCTACCTATTATGTCAATGTCGTCCGCGTATGCAAGGAGTTGCGAGGATTTGAAATAGATTGTGCCTCTTGTATTGGCCAGTGATTTTTGCACAATCATTTCCAATGTGATGTTGAAGAAATCACACGACTGGGCATCGCCCTGTCTAAATCCTTTTTTGACTTCGAAACCGATTCGGATGGAGCACCGTCCGTTCTCCAGAGTCATCCTTCATAGTCTGTCGAGTTTAGCAGGTATGTCAAAGGTAGATATAGCGTTGTATAGCTCGTCTCTAATTACGCTGTCGTATGCGGCCTTGAAGTCGACGAATAGATGGTGCGTATCGACTTGAAACTCATTGGTTTTCTCCAGGATCTGCCGTAGTGTGAAGATTTGATCGATGGTGGACTTCCCTGGCCTGAAGCCACACTGATAAGGACCTATCAGCTTGTTTACGAATGGCTTCAGGCGTTCACACAAAACGGCAGCGAAGATCTTGTATGCGACATTAAGGAGACTTATTCCTCTATAGTTGGCGCAGTCAAAGGGATCTCCTTTTTTGTGGATCGGGCAAACAATGCTGAGACTCCATTCCTCGGGCATGCTTTCCTCTGACCATATCTTACAGATGAGCCGGTCCATGCTCCTAACCAGCTCACCCCCAGCCGCTTTGAAGAGCTCAGCAGACAGTCCATCTGCGCCAGCAGCTTTATTCGACTAGAGTTTCGACATGGCTTCGTGGTGGAGCTTTAAGGCCCAGCACTTCCGTTGCCCTTCAGGGCTTGTTTGCACAGGCTCCATTGTTGCTCTACTGACTGAGTGGAGGATTGAGGTGTATCGGAGAGCTTAAGGGAGACGCGGTTGGCAAAAGCACTGGCGATCTCCGGCGATAGTAGCTTTCCGACGTCATAGCTTGGTGTTCTAACTCTACTCCGCGGTGTTCGTGTTATGCGCTGACGTATCTTGGCTACTACAAGATAGTGGTCTGAATCGATGTTCGCTCCTCGGAAAGTGCGAACATCAAGAATAGTGGAGGAGTGTCTGACGTCAATCGCGATGTGGTCAATCTGGTTGGTGACTGATTTATCTGGCGACCGCCAGGTGCCTTTGTGTATATCGAGGTGGGAAAATCGTGTGCTGGCTACAAGAAGATTTCGCCCCGTTGCAAGGTTGATCAGCCTATGTCCGTTATCGGATGTGGTGTCATGTAGGCTGTGTTTGCCGATGACCCGCTCAAAGATGCTTTCTTTACCCAGCTTAGCGTTAAAATCTCCTAGTATGATTTTGGTATCATAGCTGGGGCATTTGGTATATGTTCTGTCTAGGAGGTCGAAGAAATCATCTTTGATTGAGTCATCCTTGTCTTCCGTGGGGGCATGGACGCATATGAGGCTGATGTTACAGAAATTTGCCTTGATGCGGATCGTTATGAGGCGTTCACTCACATACTGGAAACTTAGGACTTTATGTCTTAGTCCACCTCTAACAACAAATCCGCATCCAAATAGTCTCTGTCCTCTCTCCCTATAGCAGTCACCGTAGTAAATGTCGCAGTTTTTCATCCGCTTTTTACCCGGTCCATTCCATCGCATTTCCTGGATGGCGGTTATGTCCGCTTTATAGCGGTCTAGGGCGTCCGCAAGTTGTTCGGCCGCACGTGGTATGTTTAGGGACCTAACATTCCACGTACAGAACCGAAGGTCCTTGTTTGTTTTTTGTTTTCTCATAGGGTCGTCAACATAGATCCGTTCCGTTTTATTATCCGAGGCTGTTTTGTGTTTCTGAGCAATTAGTGGTTTTACGGTTATGGTTCGCTAGACCATAGCCCAACCGACACTAATCCTGTTTGGTGGCGCAGGATACTCGCCATTCGGCCTCTTCCGTCAGTAATTTCCCTTTTAAGGAAATTTCCAGATGGCACCACGAGGAGGTGGAAGTAGGACCTGACTAGCAGAGCTGCAAGATGTTCGGCTGCAGAGGCTCTTACTCGTTTTTTGTCGGGCCAGCATCCGTCGGCAGGTGCTACCCCTACGAGGCCTTTGCTAGTCCTTCACCATCAGGGATGAAAATGGAGGACTGGTAGTAGAGTCACAGTCGATCCTGAGGATTTGGAAAGATCACTTCTGCAGACTGTATAACGGCGATGACAGACAAGATACCGCTATCAGGCAGAACGATCCGTTCGAAATGGACGACGATGTAAGAGAATTCCGTTCACCCGACCTAGACGAAGTCAAAATAGCGATATCAAGACTTAAGTCTAATAAAGCCGCGGGCGCACACGACGTGTTTGCTGAACTTTTTAAGGCGGCTGGAGATGAGCTGGTAAGGTGCATGCACCATCTCATTTGCAAGGTATGGTCGTAGGAAAGCATGCCCGAAGAATGGAATCTCAGCATCGTTTGCCCGGTCCATAAGAAAGGAGACCCCTATCTGAGCCAACTATAGGGGAATAAGTCTCATTAACATCGCATATAAGACCTTCCCTGCCGTATTGTGGGAACGCCTGAAACCGTTTGTGGATAACCTGATCGGCTCTTATCAGTGTGGCCAGGCCAGGTAAACCATAATAGACCAAATATTTACGCTACGGATGATCTTGGAGATATTCGTCGATTTCAAGGCTGCATATGACAGCGTCTGTATACAAAGCTATACAAAGCCATGTCTAGTTTTAACATCCCTGCCAAACTTGTCCGACTGTGTAGGATGACAATGGAGAATTGTCGCGCTCCGTTAAGGTCGGTAATGGGCAAACTGAGACCTTTGATGTTAACAAAGGATTTAGGCAAGGTGACGCGCTGTCATGCAACTATTTCAACATCGTGCTTGAAAAGATCGTGCAAGAGTCACTGGCCAACGCAAGAGGCACGATTTATTTCAAGTCTACGCAATTGCTTGTGGACGCCGACGACATTGACGTGATTGGACGGACACAGCGTTAATGAGGCCTTTGTAAGCATTGAGGTCGAAGCGGCTAACCGCTGGGTCTCAAGGTTAATGAGGGTAAAACCAAATGTCTGCTTTCATCTAAAAGAGACGGTCAACACCGACGTATTGGCCAGAACGTCACCATGGGCGGATATAACTTTGAAGTGGCAAAGGAATTTGTCTACCTTGGCTCACTGGTGACTGGCGACAACCCCAGGGCTGAGATAGAACCCAGAATCACTTTTGCCAACCGCTGCTTGTTTGGGCTCAAGAGGCAATTGAGAAGCAGAGCTCCCAATCGGAAAACCAAGGTGGTACTATATACGACCTTGAGCATCCTAGTCCTCCCTTACAGCGTAGAGGCTTGGACCTTAATAAAAGCGGATGAAGATGGCCTTGGTCGTTTCGAGAGGAAAATTCTGCGCACTATCTACGGTCCCGTTTGTTCAAACGGTGTATGAAGGAGAAGATTTAACGAAGAACTGTACGGGTTGTACAGCGACATCGGCCTGGTACGACGTCTACAGATACAGCGTCTAAGGTGGCTAGGCCATGTGAATGTATGTATGTTGGCGTTACAGTCCATGAAGAACCTGAGCCGAGCTTCTCTCTCAATCACCCATGTTGTGTGTGATTTCATTTTCACATAGGTGAAAGGGACTTACTTACTTACTTATCAGGCCAGCGATCTATGGAGGATCTGAGCCTGAGCTATAGCTGCCTTCCATCCTTGACGGTCCCGGGCACGCTGCTTCCAGTTGTCAAGACCAAGATGTCTTACATCCGCGATTACTTCTTCTCGAACCAGGAGGCTCGGAGTCGAAGACCCTCTTAGCTAGAGCGTTGATGTCCATGCGCTCGATGTGGCCGAGCCAGTGTAGTCGACGGATCCTTGCCTTACTTACCTTACCTTACCTTCCTCACAGACAGGACCAAATATCCGGTTGCCAAGGACGATTCTATGCCGGATCTCCACTGTGGTGTCATTTGTGGAATTTACGTTTGCCCCGAGATAGACAAACTCCTTAACTACCTCGAAATTGTAGCTGTCAATTGTTATATTTTGTCCCAGGTGGTGAGCGACGGATTGGTTTTTGCTTGACAGACCAACTCGTTTCGCCTGTTCTTCAATCGCCGTGAATGATTCCACAATGCCACGGCGAGAACACGCGATGATGTCGATATCATCCGCGTATCCTAGCAGCTGAATGGACTTGTAAAAGATAGTGCCTTCCCTGTTGACGCCTGCCCGTCGCACTATCTGCTCCAGCATCGCGTGTTTTTTAGCGTGGCGCGACAAAACTGGATCAGTTTTATCAGGATCCCGAATTCGGCCATCGCCCCAAACAGTTTTTCACGATGAATGCTGTCGTATGCGGCTTTGAAATCGATGAAAAGATGGTGTGTATCGATTCGGAACTCGTTGGTTTTTTCCAGGATTTGTCAAAGTGTGAAAATTTGGTCTATAGTAAATTAGCCGGGCCGGAAGCCGCACTGGTAGCTGCCGATTTGTGCGGTGCAAAATTGTTTTAGACGCTCACACAATACGCTGGACAGGATCTTGTATGCAACATTGAGCAGGGATATACCTCTATAGTTCTTGCAAGAGGTAGGATCGCCTTTTTTGTGGATGGGACATATAGAGCTGGTATTCCAGTCGTCGGGCATGCCTTCATCTTCCCAAATTCTGCAGATGATCTGGTGCATGCTCCCTACCAGAACATCGCCGCCAGCCTTGAAGAGCTCTTATGGCAAGCCATCTGAGCCTGCGGCCTTGTTGTTCTTCAGCTTCTGAATGGCTGTGCCGACTTCTTCGATGCTGGGTGGGAGGACTACTTCAGCGGCTGGAGTTGGGACTTCCTTGGTCTCTACCACCCCCTCTTGGTCATGCTCGTTAAGCAGCTGCTGGAAATGCTGCTTAAATACATCCTCTATTCCCTGCGGGTCGGTGACAAGATTACCCTCGCAGTTTCGAAGAGCCTGGGTGCCCTTTTTGAAGCCTCCTGCAAGGCCTTTGGCTTTCTTGTAAAAGGCTCGTGTTTTATGTTTATCCCTAGACTCCTCGATATCCTTGAGCTGGGAGGCTGCGAAGATTCTTTTCTTTTGTCGCAGTAGTTTTTTCTCCTCCCTTCTTCTGGCTCGGTACTCTTCTTGCGCTGCCCTGGTTTTCCTCTGCAGCGCCTTTTGGTACGCCTCGTCGGTTGCTGCCTTTTTCTGCTCACACTCGCCATCATACCACGGGTTCCTTGTCGGGGGTGGTAGGTATCCTAAGGTGGTTTCGGCTACTTCCTGAATGGCTGAGCGGCAATGCAGCCACATATTATTGGCATTTGTGTTCGACGTAGGCATACCGTAGAGTCTTTCGCTCAGCTGCTCCCTGTAGACTCTGGCAACCTCCGGTGTGCTCATGCGCCCAATATCGAACCTCCTCCTGATGGGCTGGTGCAGCTTTCTGACATTGGACAGTCGAGCTCTGAATCTTGCTGCTACGAGGAAGTGGTCAGAGTCGACATTTGCCCCTCTGAATGTTCGCACATCCAGGATGTTTGACGAGTGCCTTGCGTCAATGAGCACATGGTCGATTTGGTTGGCGGTTCGACCGTCCGAAGATCGCCAGGTTGCTGTGTGGATTCGCTTGCGAGGGAATCTTGTGCTACTTATCAGCGCATTACGAGCTGTCGCAAAGTCAGCGAGTCGGAAGTCGTTATCTGTTGTTGTATCGTGGAGGCTGTGCTTTCCGATTACTCCGCCAAGGGTGTTCTCCTTACCGATTTTGGCGTTGAAGTCCCCGAGCACGATTTTTACATCGTACTCCGGACAATCTCCGTAGGCGTTGTCCAGGAGGTCATAGGAGTCCAGCCTCGGCGGTAGGGGTGTGTGCACATATAAGGCTGATGTTATAAAATCTGAATGTCGCAATTTTTCTTCCTAATCATACCGTTTCCTATCCAGCGTATTTCCTGGACCGCAGTAATATCCGCCTTGTACTGCGTGAGGATTCCTTCTAGTTTATGAGCAGCTCCGGGAGTGTACAGGGTTCTGACATTCCAGGAGCATACTCACAAATCGTGTTCCTTTTTTCGTGCGTTGTCATCGTCGAGTATCCGTCCGTGTATCCGAGGCATCTTGTTCATTCATAACTCTTAGGTTTTTTACGTGGGCGGATTGTTAGCCCGCCGCACAACCGCCATTCTGGTCGGGGTTTTGTCGCTGCATACGTTTGTTCACCTCCCAACGGTTGTTAAAGAGGCTATCCAGAGGGCGCCGCGAGGAGGCCGTATGTCAACTTGACCCGGGCTTTTAAACAGGGATCGTTGCTGGCATCTCGCCAGGTTGAGAGCGATCCACAACTTTACCCTGTATGTCCGAGCCCATGCCCTCTATAGGTGAAAGGGACCTACAGTTTATTGCCGGTTCCGAACGGCGAATTTCGAGAAGCTTTTCATGACAATTTTACTACAGGGGGGTTTTGTCAGAACCCCGCTGAGGAGAAACACCGTGAAAAACACGTTCGATGACATGGCTGTGTCGGGATTCGATCCCGAGTCATCGGCGTCAGAGGCCAACACACTACCCACTGCGCCACGGTGGCTCAGGCCATGTAAGGCGCATGGAAAATACAGGTCCGACCCGAAGATCCCTAGAATCCACCCCAGAAGGAAGTTGGTTTTAACCAACTGGGCGTGCGGCGCTGGCCAACAACTGGACAAAGACCGTGCCAGCTGGAGACACTTGTTGGTTGAGGCCCAGGTTCACCACGGACTGCAGCGCCACCGAAGTAAGTAAGTTATGTACCCCCTGCGCTTGTTTTTTTCTTCTCGTGAGCGGGGTAGGTGTAGTTGCCCTTTGAGCTTTCTCTTGATCTCAATCTGGTTCCAGCTTGGAATCATTGCCTGCGGTGGTGTTTTTTTTTTTTTTAGCAGCCTAACGTTTCTTCCGCATTCGTCCTCAGCTTGCTAGTCAGGTCGTCCCAAATCAGCTTATTTTCGGATTGGCAGGACATGGTTAACTTCTCTGCAAACTCCTGTGCAATCCCCCAGTTCTGTAGACGCTAGAAGCCGTAGCGATTCTTCAATTTCCTCTGGTGGTAGGACTTATTGAAATGGGGCTTCACGATTCCAAGCAGTAGATTGTGGTCGCTATAGATGTCAGCTTCTTGGACGGTTTTTACGTCTTGTAGAGAGCTGAGGAATCTTCTAGTGATCAGAAGGTCGTCGGTCTGGTTACTGATTGCTTCATCTGGGGTTTGCCATGTATATTTGCGAATGTCCTTGTGGGGGAATCTGGTTCCGCTGACTAACAGGTGCTGTGCAGAGCAAATATTGGTGGGGCGGTTTCCATTGTCGTTGCTCTCCTCATGCAAGCTGTAGATGCCGATAAAGGCATTGACATTGAAATAGCAAATCACGATCTTTATGTCGCTCTTCGGGGAGGACATCAGACAATTCCCAAGTTGGTCGTAGAAAATATCAACTTCGTGTCGTTGCCGCTAGAGACGAGGTACTCGCCTGTCTGCGTTTTGAATAGGCCTTGGCCTGTCCATCTTCTTTCACAGAGACCGAGGATTCCATGGTGGTAACGTCGCATATCGGGGCAGACTTGGCCCAGTCTGGATGTCTGGAAGAGAGTTCGCACGTTCCAGGATCTACTCGGGTTTGAGTTCGTGGCGCGAAAAACATAGCCGTTAAGTCCTGTCCGTTTATATCAGTCTTCGGTCTCGTTTACGATTGATTTTTTACCAAAAGCCGACGAAAAACCCCTAGTGACGTTGGAGGATCCTATGGTTCGAGGTTAGAGCTTCCGAGCGGGCCTTCATGTACGCTTATATAGCGAGTCGCTTGCTCCAAGATAGACACCCGCTCCCAGCCACACTCCCTTGGTGAACATGCGCTGGGTAGACTGTTAAGTCAAGGTCTAATATCAACGTTCTCCTATTGGTCACCTTAAGGCTTAAGGGTTGCCCGGTATCCAGGGTGTAGGATGTTGGTTCAGGAGGGGCTATGACGTAACAAAGTCCTGTTGGAACAGATTTCCTCTCCCACTGGTCAAAGTTGGCCGTTTCTGGGCTATCGGTTCCTTCAGACGGTCCTATGGCTAACAATGCAGGTCTAGACTACTAGAGCCGCCTGTAGCAGAAATAATGGATTTCTTTTTACTACAACTGTGTGACCACTGTCCAATCATTGAGGCTAGCTGTGGGGGCAGTGTTAGGAACACCACTTTGTTTCCTACTCTGAATGCAGAACGGCCAAGACCAGACAGCGCTTCCACAAAACTGGAAAAGAGGACAAAAGTGCTTCGTGCAGCAGAAACAAACCGAACAAGACGGTTGACCAGTGACCAATGGTTATGACAGCCTCACGGTATACTCCAAACATCCTCTAATCAGCTATCATTAACGGTTTAATGATTTAACAAAACGTTTACAAAAAAATGGGTTTTAGTATCAAAATAAATAGATTAACAGACGGGTTGGTCTGGCGTCAGATTACTGTGCGGCTGTACTCCAGCGACAGCTTACCCTTATGGACCAATCGTTGTAACTTCTGTAAGCAGAGATGGTGAGCAACATATTGACAGAAATACTCATACCACGGGCAAACCTTATTGAAGATGTGTGTAATGAGGCGGGTGGTCTTCTTTCGCCGCTCCAACTTTTCACGTTCCTTCTTCGCGACGACTTCGGGTAGTCTGCTGTAGCGTTTCTGGGTCAGGTGCTTCATTTCCCTCGTCGGACACACCCTAATGTGCTCTGAAACAAAGAAAAATGTGTACCGAGTTCCTCTGAAATGGGCACGAAAGCACTTACTTATCGGCGGCGGAGGGAGTTCTTCGAGTTTCCTGGATAGAGAACTGTTGTTTGAGGACTCGGCAATCTCGCGAATCTGCCTCTCCCGCTCCTGCCTGAGCTGATGGAGTTTCTGCAGGATTTCCCTACGTCTATTTGCCTTCATGGTAAAGTCCGGATGCTGTCGTTCCAGCTGCTGTTGCAAACTGAGCGTCTCCACGGGTGGATCAGACTTGCTATCGGTGTTCGTGGGCGAGTCATTGAAACGAATAACATAGGCGATTGACTTTGGTTTGACCTGCACTGTCTGGTGGTATGCTTGTCCGGACAATCGAATTGTCGGTTTCACGCACGCACATTTGCATTTTCTGCCGCAGATGCAAACGCACTTGCATCGTGGTCCGAAGATCGGTGTAGTCCGTATGATGGAGCAAGTGGTTTGGACAGCCACACCACCAACGCTCTCACGTTGATGGCTTTCGTACTGGTGTGTTGTTGTCGACGAAGATGTACTGTCCACAATCGGAATGGACATTTCGGATGACATGCAGAAGGCGGACGATGCCACTGAGGTGTATGAGGGATTCCGCGTGAATACTTGCTTGCCGCATACGCGCGGTTCGGAATAGTGTTCGGAGGCACAGCGTTCGCGCTCCTTCTTCAGGTAGTTGTCCATGAATTGCTTCTGCAGTTGATCCGCGAACGCACTGACACTTTGGCACTCCTGGCTCGAGCTAGTGGTGGGAGTTTCCAGCTTGGATCGGCGATTTTTGCGAGAATCCGACGAGGAAGTACATTCTTCGCCGTTGACGATGACTTTCGTCGTTTTGTAGACGACCTTTTCGGGTTGTGGTTGTTCGGCCTGTCCGCTTGTCGCCGGCTCGTCGTAGATCACCAGACTTCGCGTGATGTGAGTTGTGCGCTCGTAGCACTCCTCGGTATTGTCGGTTGACTCTTTGGGTGTTGGTGGTTTTGGTTGACGTTCCTGGATCAGAAGGTTCTTAAGTCCCTCCAGGCGGTTGATTTCTGTGTCGATCCATGACAATTGCTTCTGTCGTTCAGTGGTCTGGGGCGAAATTGCCTGAGGCGACGTCTTTTGATGTTGCTTGTCGTACTCCCTCTCGGATCGCGTCAACGGATGCAGCCACTCTCGCATGGTAACCGGCTCTGGCGACGGTGTCGGCGTGGTTGTGGATGTGGTAATGATTTCACTCGATTTCGTGCCGTCTGTTTGACTCTGTACTCGAGTGGGTATGACTTTTGCTTGCGCGGTTATCGCGTCTTTGCTAGGCTGAGAGTTTTCAATTAGCGAACTCGTGCTAATTGTGCTTGACCTCGATGTAAGCGATACACTGGACGGTGTGTTCCAGCGCTGTTTCATGATTTTCTCGAATATCTTTTTCGCAAGCTTCCTCTTATGCGATGCGCTGAGACTTTTCGATTCGACGAGTGAGCAGAGAAGCTGTACGCCCAGCTCGATGTCGCTTTCCCCGTGCACTGTGGGTGGCTTCTTCGTAGCTTGGTTCTCCTTATCCGAGTCTGAGGAAGCTTTCGACTTGCTTGTGGTGTTCGAACTAACTTCAGTGAGTACGCTACGGCCGGTGGATGGTGTTAGTTGAGTTTGGCTACCGGGGCGATACTCGAAGCTTGATTGGGTGGCAAAGCTGTCGGCGCGATATGACCGGTTGACTGGCGTCTTTTCGGGACGGCGTGGCAATCGATCGAACATCGGCTGAGCAGGTTTTTCGGTGACGCGACGCTTGATAGTTTGCTGCTGAAGGCTGGGTTGGGAGAGCGAGTGATATGTGCATTTGGCGGTGGCTATCTGGTCGAAGCTTGTTTGGCAGGATTTCTCGGTGTTGTCAAGGGACTTGGACGATTTGCCATCAAAGCTGGTTTGACAGAATTCATCGACTTTCTCCTCCGATCTGGGGTTTATTCTCTCGAAGCTGGTCTGGCAGAATTTGTCTGCATTTTCCACAATGAAACTAGTCTGGATCGATCTTACGACGCCCTTGAGGGCGGGCAGACTATCTTCGGAGCTGCTCGGATGAACGGTTTGCTTGGAACTGGAGTTTGTCGTGATTGTGGAAGCAGGGTAGCTGGATGATGGCACGAGTTTACTGAGACTAGTCTGACAGGACTGATCCTTAGTGGGAAATAGTTTCGGTGTGCTATGCGGTTGCTCGGTGAAGTCTTGTGTATCGACGCTTGCCGACGTTGATGAATACTTTTTGCTTAACGTTTCCAACGTTTGGCGCCATCGTTCTCTTCGGTTTTTCGTCGCATTGCATTTGATTGCTGGTGTGGACGAGTCACTTGATTGTTTGTATAATTCGGGCTCGGAGGGCGTTTCTTGATAAAATTCCTTGAGCACCGAACGTTCCAGTGTGCTTAGGTTGCCGGTTGAATTGGATTTCTTGTAGCCTACATCGCCCAAGGAGTCCCATTCCAGTCGTCGGGCGTATTTTGTTGATGAATCTGGCGCTACTACTGGCGTTTGGTCAGCCGAAGCCTTTGTTGAACTTTGTTCGGTCGCGGCCTCCGTAGTCAGTGGTGGGGTTTTCCTTTGTTTGCCTTCGTGCGATTTGGCCAAATGCTTGTTGTCATCTTCGGATGTAGCTTTCGAAGGATGGTGGTTGGTACCCAGTCGCATAAACCTCTTTATATCACGGTTTTTCGTGTGTTTAAGGTAATATGCGACCAGTTTGTCGGATGATAGGGATTCGGGAATGGATATTGGCGATTCTTCGGACGAGCTCATTGCACGGTTGCTATTCAAATTGCAATTTGAAAATTGTAAACACGAATTGGGTCGTTTGGCAAACGCGCAAAGCGCAGGAATTTATTTTGATTTGACGTTTCGGTGGTTGGGATGACAGCAATTGTGATAAGAGAGCCGCTGTATGGCGAAGAAAGACGGCGGCATCTAGGTGTGGATTTCATAATAGCTGAGTTGAGGGAAACTGAGAAAGAATTTAAAGAGGAACTTAACTGAATTTATCATTTCTCGACGTTGTACATACATATAGTTTTCCCTAAATTTTCTTGAACAATTTTTCATCGATATCTACTCAATTGGATATTCACATCCCCACAGCCGCTGTAAATTTGTGGAACGTAGTTCCCATCACTCGCCTTCCAATCAAAAACCCGAATAGATTCCATCGATCACATGACAGCACGTGAGATGTCATTGAATTTTTCTTCAGTCCGTGTCGTCAGTGTGATTTTTTCTTCGTTCTCCGTCGTCTTTTCGTGCTCAGCTGACTGACGAGGATTCACTTCGCAATTTACTTATTTTCTTCTGGGGTAAAAAAACTTGATTTCCTTCATCGTATCATCGTAGATATCCAATAAATACGACCAAGTGTCAATCTATTTTTTTTTTTTTTCTCGTTCACATTCTAGTTTGTGGTCTGATCAGCACAGTGGAATATCACAGTTAAAGTCCAAGTCCGAGAAGCACTTTTGCAAAAGGAAAAAAAGACAAAAATAAAGGAAAAATGTCCCATATAAGCCAGCAGCAGGCCCACAAGGAGCACGTCCTAGCCGTGTCAAGGGATTTCATTTCGCAGCCACGTCTAAGTAAGTGATTCTCGTGATTAGCCAACAAATTCTCTCGTGTAAATTGGTTCGCAGCGGTTTGGAAAAGTACGGGGGTATGGCAGCCATGACAGTTCAGCTCGTCGATCGATTTTTATTTCATTTAAATTCGCCTTTCGCTTAATGCTTTGCATGCAAAACCAGAAAAATGATCATCAGGAGTTGGTTTAGGACACCAGTGGGTCGTCAGGGGGTGTATAAAGAGCCAAGTGCCTTGCGTGGCTCCATAGTTTTGTCAAAAACTTTCGATTTTTCGGGTTTTTTTTTTGGTCATGTGACACTTGTGTCGATCCACCACCTGACCCCCTTTTTTCTCCCTGTGCCCTGAGTTTAGTAGTTTAGCTTGTAATGCACATAATTCATTTCAGGAATTAATTCCGCAGTTGTTGGCTGCTCGAATACCGTTTTGATCGTTTCATTGTCGTCGATTTTTTGGGTGGTGATGGACTGGGATTTGTAGGCAAATCACACATTTTTTCTTGGACGGAAAATGTATTCTTTTTGGTAACAACCGTGCTCGTATTGTGCAGAGATTTTTCTGTTCTGGTTAATGCCGTGCATGTGATTTGATGACAGAGTGTTTATCGAAGTCTGATAACACGCTCGCTCCGATTTGGGTGTTACATAAATGCAAGGTCTACTGACTCGTTGCTTTTGTTGGTATTTAATTGGAAAATCCGATTTGATCTTGAGGGAAAACATGTTTTCTGAATTGAACTGTTGGTCCAACTGGCTACTGGGCTAATTAGTTGCTAACTTAAATCGAAAGTGCTAGTGTTAGGGCGTGATTATCACCTTTTTCCTGGAGAGACTCGAGCACGAGTTGAACTGTTTTGCGAAAAATTATAATTTAAGATGGTTAGGTTAGGTTGTAGTGATTGTGATACCACATGGGTCATACTCGTACTACCCCGATCCACCACCTGAAAACCAATCAGTGCTTTTGCTGAAGCGATGCAGTTAAGCTATTTTTATGTCTGATAGCTCCTTAGAGTAGTTGTCGTAGAAGGGTGCACCGAGGTAGATCCTCTTACGGTTCGCAAAAGAGGAACATCAGCAGAGAAGGTCGTGAATTAATTCCTCTTCTCATCCATGCAGCTGCGGCAGAAGTCATTGGCAGGTAGCCCTAGTTTGACGGCATATTTTCCAATGGTACTTACTTACTTATCAGGCCAGCGATCCATGGAGGATCTGAGCCTGAGCTATAGCTGCCTTCCATCCTTGACGGTCCCGGGCACGCTGCTTCCAGTTGTCAAGGCCAAGATGTCTTACATCCGCGATTACTTGGTCTTTATACCGGAGGTTCGGTCTTCCTCTTCTTCTCGAGCCAGAAGGCTCGGAGTCGAAGACCCTCTTAGCTGGAGCGTTGATGTCCATGCGCTCGATGTGGCCGAGCCAGTGTAATCGACGGATCCTTGCCTTCCGGACTACATCCACATCTTGGTACAGCTCGTAGAGTTCGCGGTTGTGTCTTCTTCTCCCTTTACCTTCCTCACAGACAGGACCAAATATCCGGCGCAGAATTTTTCTTTCGAAAGAATCCAAAACCAGCTCCGCTGTCCTGCTTATCGTCCAGCTTTCGGCTCCGTACAGCAAGACTGGCAGAATCAGCGTTTTGTAAAGCATGACTTTGGTCTTTCGAGTGAGGAGTTTTGACCCCAGTTGTTTGGACAAGCCGAAGTAGCAACGGTTGCCAAGGGCGATTCTATGCCGGATCTCCACTGTGGTGTCATTTGTGGAATTTACGTTTGCCCCAAGGTAGACAAACTCCTTAACTACCTCGAAATTCCAATGGTACCGTGACCTGTAATGACACCCACTAAAGTGCTTAAGGTTTCCGTTTTCGTTGCTTTACCGAGCTTATTACTTACTTACTTTGATGGCGCTACAGTTCGGGGTGAACCAGGGCCTCAACCAACAAGCCTCTCCAGCCGGCACGATTTTTGGCCAGCCGCTTCCAGTGCCCAGCGGTTGAGGTCCCTTTTCACCTATGCGCGCCACCTTAAATGCGGTCGTCCTTTGCCCCGTCGTCCCTCGGGGTTGGAGTCGAAGACTCTTCGGGCCGGAGCGTTGATGTCCATTCGCTCTACATGGCCCAGCCATCTTAGACGTTGGATCCGAAGACGTCTAACTAGGCCGATGTCGCTGTACAGCCCGTACAGTTTCTGGTTGAATCTCCTCCTCCACTCTCCGTTTACACGAACGGGACCAATGATTGCACGCAGAATCTTCCTCTCGAAACGCCCAAGAGCCTCTTCATCCGCTTTTGATAACGTCCAAGTCTCAGCGCCGTAGAGGAGGACCGGATGTTTAAGGTCTTGCAGAGGGAAACCATAGTTTTTTGCGAGAGAGGGCTATACTACTCAATTGCCTCTTGAGCCCGAAGAAGCAGCGGTTGGCACGAGTTATTCTGCGTTTTATCTCAGCGCTGGTGTCGTTGCTGCTTGTCACCATCGAGCCAAGGTAGACGAATTCCTTGAATACTTCAAAAATATAGTTGCCGAAAGTGACGTTCTGACCAAGACGTCGGTGTTGCGCGTCTTTCTTAGATGACAGCATATATTTGGTCTTGTCCCCATTTACCCTTAGACCCACTTTAGCCGCTTCTGCTTCAATGCTTGCGAACGCCTCATTGACGTCTCGCTTTGTTCGTCCAATAACGTCAATGTCATCTGCGTAGGCAAGCAATTGTGTGGACTTGAAGTAGATCGTACCTCTTGTATTGGCCGCAGAGTCCCGCACGATCTTTTCAAGAATAATGTTGAAGAAATCACATGACAGTGCGTCACCCTGTCTAAAACCTTTTTTAACACCAACGGGGTCGGTTAGTTCACCTTCGACCTTAATGGAGCAGCGAGAGTTCTCCATAGTCATCCTGCATAGTCTGACGAGTTTGGCAGGAATGTTAAAACATGACATGGCTCTGTATAGCTCGTCTCTATAAGCACTGTCATACGCGGCTTTAAAGTCGACGAAAAGATGGTGCGTGTCGACCTGGAATTCATGGGTCTTCTCCAAGATCTGCCGTAGTGTAAATATTTGGTCTATCGTGGATTTTCCTGGTCTGAAACCACACTGGTAGGAACCTATCAGATTGTCCACGAACGGTTTCAGGTACTTACACAGTACGGCAGAGAGGATCTTGTACGCGATGTTCAGGAGGCTTATCCCTCTGTAATTGGCGCAGTCATAGGGGTCTCCTTTCTTATGGACCGGGCAAACGATACTGAGATTCCATTCATCGGGCATGCATTCTTCCGACCACATCTTCCAGATGAGTTGGTGCATGTTCCTAACCAGCTCATCGCAAGCTTCTTTAAAAAGTTCCGCGGGGAGTCCGTCTGCTTCAGCAGCCTTATAAGACTTAAGTTTCGATATCGCTATCTTAACGTTTAGGTCGGGTGGACGGGATTCTCCTTCGTCTTCGTCCATTGTGAATGGTTCGCTCTGCCTGACGGCGGCATTTTGACTATCATCGCCATTATACAGTCTGCAGAAGTGGTCCTTCCACAATCTCAGCATCGACTGTGACTCCACTACTAGTTGTCCGTGCTCATTCCTGCAGGCTTCTGCTCTGGCTTTATAGCCTTGGCATGTTCGCTTTACTTTCCGCTTTTTGCCTGGCCCATTCCATCGCACTTCTTGGAGCGCGGTAATGTCTGCCTTATAGCAGTCCAAAGAGTTGACCAGTTGTTCGGCTGGTCTGTTGAGGGACCTAAGGTTCCAGGTGCAGATCCGAGATTCGTTTCCTTTTTGACGTTTGCGGGGGTCGTTAACATGTAATCCGTCCGTATCCGAGGCTATTGGTTGTCTCTGAACAAAATTTTTGTTTTACGCGATAGGGATGTTAGCCCTAAGCGCAACCCCCAACCTGGAGGACCCGGTTCCTCTTTCCCCAGGAACAAGGGATCGGGTCGCTGCACACATTGGTTCACTACCTGGCGGGTGCCAGTATAGCTATCCAGGGGAGGCCACGCGAAGGCTGTGTGTCTACTTGGATTGAGCAGGGATAGAGATAAGCTGGCGTTTGCCAAGTTAAACGCGATCAACTTCTTTGCTCTGTTTGCTCGCTCCCTTCTCCCCTAGCTTATTGGTGTTTTTAAATTCTTTTGGTTTGGAAGACTGAGTATGCTTGACCCTAACCTTGGGCGTTCAGTTACAGCCCGTGAAGGAACGGAGCCAAGCTTCTCTTCAATCACCCATGTTGTGTGTGATTTATTTTTCACACAGGTGAAGGTAGGTAGGTAGGTAAGTTCGTAGCCTTCCCAGGGAGGCCCGATGTGCAACTACGAGGGGGGTTTACGCCCCTATTCGTGAAACCATTTTGTGCTTCTTAAAAAGTTAAGATCAGATATCCCTACTTGCTGAACATCTGTCAGGTCGTTAAGGAAGTAAGATTCTAGGTATCGTGTCCTGATTGTGCAGACTGCTGGGCAAGCGCAGAGAAGATGGTAGATGGATTCGACCTCCTTTTCGTCTAGGCAGCTTCTGCAGAAATCATTGTTAGATTTTGCGCGTGACTGCCAATAAGGCAGTGTCCTGTGATGACACCGATGATTTTGTGGATGTCAGTTCTTTTTAGGGAGATTATACTCCTAGTCCGTTGACTGTCGAGCCGGAGCCAGATTTGCCTGGTGATGAGGCAGGTATGTCCCTGGATCCATCTCAGGTTCGTCTCGGCCCCGGGCGAAATTTGCAAGATTTAATGGTTGCAAGTGGTATTCCCTCACAAGCCACGATTGAATGTAGCGTCGTTCCTTGTCTGGCGAGTGTGTCGGCTCTCCCATTTCCTGGAATGTCGCTGTGTCCCGGTACCCAGATAAGTTGTACGTTGAACTGTTCGGCCATCTTGTTAAGAGATAGGCGACAGTCGAGGCTAGTTTTTGATGTGTACACATAGGACTTCATCGACTTTAAGGCTGCTTGACTATCCGTGAGAATACGAATATGCGTAGTGGATATCACGTTCCACTTCAGCCAAAACAAGGCCTCCTTTATTGCCAACAGTACTGCCTTAGAGCTTTGTTCAGCTTTAGTTGCTTGCAGAATACTCCACTACTCACCCAGTAGAAATCCACGCAGTTCCTGCGAGGTTGCGTTTGGCGGGTCCAGAAGAATGTCCTAAAGTTCTTCTCCAAGACTGTGGTGGGTTCTATGTGGTCCAAGTTTTCTGCCATAGTTATCCGTTGGTGCTATCGGGACTCAAATTCGCTTATTATGCGTCAGAACCTGGCATATTATGCCATAGCGCCCTTCATGTCATAGAGGATACATCCCGATAAAGGTATTGAGGAGGTATTCGAATCAAATTTGGCAAGTTGAGATCCTGTAGCATGTCGTGGTCTTTTGATCTGGACGAAACCCAGTCAATTCAGATTTCCAATTCGGTGTGGACCTTAATACGGTGGAGAGTAGCAGCTAGTCACTAGATAGTTCGTTAGAGTTGTCAATGTCTCTGCTTGAAAGATAGAGTCACATATCGATTGAAAAGTCTAGTTGTTACGCTCGACGAGCATCCCAACAATGAGCGTTGAAAACAGGGTTTTCTGCGTTGAGTATTAGTCCAAAATCGGTCCTGCTACCATCGAAAATTGCTTGTTTAGTTGCCCTTAAATCATTTATCTTAATATCGGTTTCAAAAGGACTGATTAGCTCTGATTGCTAGTAATCACCTAATACTTTAAGCGCTACCTTTGTTGCAAAAGATCAATTACATAGACGATTAGCAATGCACCATAGCTAGGAGCTATGCTCATAAACTAGAAAGAATCCTCACGCAGTACAAGACGGATATTACTGCGGTCCAGGAAATACGCTGGATAGGAAACGGTATGATTAGGAAGAAAAATTGCGACATTTATTACAGCTGTCACAAAAGGTTGCACTTACTGGGATGCGGATTTGTCGTGGGAAAGCAGTTAAGGTCGAAGGTCATCGCCTGGCTGTGATCCGCATCAGAAGCGGATTTTATAACATCAGCCTTATATGTGCACACGCCCCTACCGACGAGGCTGAAGACCCTATCAAGGAGGACTTCTATGACCTCCTGAACAACGCCTACGGAGCTTGTCCGGAGTACGATGTAAAAATCGTGCTCGGGGACTTCAACGCCAAAATCGGTAAGGAGAACACCCTTGGCGGAGTGATCGGAAAGCACAGTCTCCACGATACAACAACAGATAACGGCTTCCGATTCATGGACTTTGCGATAGCTCGTAATGTGGTGATAAGTAGCACAAGATTCCCACGCAAGCGAATCCACACAGCAACCTGGCGATCTCCGGACGGTCGAACCGCCAACCAAATCGACCATGTGCTCATTGACGCAAGGCACTCGTCAAACATCCTGGATGTGCGAACATTCAGAGGGGAAAATGTCGACTCTGACCACTTCCTCGTAGCAGCAAGATTCAGAGCTCGACTGTCCAATGTCAGAAAGCTGCACCAGCCCATCAGGAGGAGGTTCGACATTGGGCGTCTGAGCACACCGGAGGTATGCCTACGTCGAACACAAATGCCAATAATATGTGCCTGCATTGCCGCTCAGCCATTCAGGAAGTATCCGAAACCACCTTAGGATATCTACCACCCCCGACAAGAAACCCGTGGTATGTTGGCGAGTGTGAGCAGTAAAAGGCAGCAACCGACGAGGCGTACCAAAAGGCGCTGCAGAGGAAAACCAGGGCAGCGCAAGAAGAGTACCGAGCCAGAAGAAGGGAGGAGAAAAAACTACTGCGACAAAAGAAAAGAATCTTCGCAGCCTCCCAGTGAAGGAGTCTAGGGATAAACATAAAATACGAGCCTTTTACAAGAAAGCCAAAGGCCTTGCAGGAGGCTTCAAAAAGGGCACCCTGGCTCTTCGAAACTGTCACCGACCCGCAGGGAATAGAGGATGTATTTAAGCAGCACTTCCAGCAGCTGCTTAACGAGCATGACCAAGAGAGAGTGGCAGGGACCGAGGAAATCCCAACTCCAGCCGCTGAAGTAGTCCTCCCACCCAGCATCGAAGAAGTCGGCACAGCTATTCAGAAGCTGAAGAACAACAAGGCCGCAGGCTCAGGTGGCTTGCCATCAGAGCTCTTCAAGGCTGGCGGCGATGTTCTGGTAGGGAGCATGCACCAGATCATCTGCAGAATTTGGGAAGATGAAAGCATGCCCGACGACTGGAATACCAGCTCTATATGCCCCATCCACAAAAAAGGCGATCCTACCTCTTGCAAGAACTATAGAGGTATATCCCTTCTCAATGTCGCATACAAGATCCTGTCCAGCGTATTGTGTGAACGTCTAAAACCATTTTGCACCGCACTAATCGGCAGCTACCAGTGCGGCTTCCGGCCCGGCAAATCAACTATAGACCAAATTTTCACACTTCGACAAATCCTGGAAAAGACCAACGAGTTTCGAATCGAAACACCATCTTTTCATCGATTTCAAAGCCGCATACGACAGCATTCATCGTGAAGAACTGTTTGGTGGATCCCGGTAAAACTGATCCAGTTGTGTCGCGCCACACTAAAAAACACGCGATGCGCCGTGCAACTCGGTTCTAGGACCTCGGAACCATTCGAAACATGCACCGGATTTCAGCAAGGAGATGCGCTGTCATGTGACTTCTTCAACCTGGTGCTGGAACAGAAAGTGCGAAGGGCAGGCGTCAACAGGGAAGGCACTATCATTTACAAGTCCATCCAGCTGCTAGGATACGCGGATGATATCGACATCATCGCGTGTTCTCGCCGTGGCATTGTGGGAGCATTCACGGCGATTGAAGAACAAGCGAAACGAGTTGGTCTTAAGATCAATGAGGACAAAACGAAATACATGCTGTCAAGCAAAAACCAATCCGTCGCTCACCACCTGGGACAAAACATAACAATTGACAGCTACAATTTCGAGGTAGTTAAGGAGTTTGTCTACCTCGGGGCAAACGTAAATTCCACAAATGACACCACAGCAGTGTTGGCATTA
The DNA here is from genome assembly GCA_951905685.1 of Eumerus sabulonum. Classification (NCBI taxonomy): domain Eukaryota; kingdom Metazoa; phylum Arthropoda; class Insecta; order Diptera; family Syrphidae; genus Eumerus; species Eumerus sabulonum. The sequence continues at coordinate 239,746,708 of OX645060.1, forward strand.
ATCGATTAATTTTTTAATCAACTACTTAATTTGATTAATTTTAATCAGATTAAATTAATCATGATTGAAATAATCGTGATTAAAAAAGTAATCTTAATCATGATTATTGGAGTTAATCATTAATCAATATTCATTAATTGATTAACTTGATTATGATTATTTCTTGAAACATATGTACTTACTTGCTTACTTATCAGGCCTGCGATCCATGGAGGATCTGAGCCTGAGCTATAGCTGCCTTCCATCCTTGACGGTCCCGGGCACGCTGCTTCCAGTTGTCAAGACCGGTACTTGGTCTTTATACCGGAGGCCCAGTCTTCCTCTTCTTCTCGAACCAGGAGGCTCGGAGTCGAAGACCTTCTTAGCTGGAGCGTTGATGTCCATGCGCTCGATGTGGCCGAGCCAGTGTAGTCGACGGATCCTTGCCTTCCGGACTACATCCACATCTTGGTACAGCTCGTAGAGTTCGCGGTTGTGTCTTCTTCTCCATTCACCTTCCTCACAGACAGGACCAAATATCCGGCGCAGAATTTTTCTTTCGAAAAAACCCAAAATCAGCTCCGCTGTCCTGCTTATCGTCCAGCTTTCGACTCCGTACAGCAAGACTGGCAGAATGAGCGTTTTGTAAAGCATGACTTTGGTCTTTCGAGTGAGGAGTTTTGACCCCAGTTGTTTGGACAAGCCGAAGTAGCAGCGGTTGCCAAGGGCGATTCTACGCCGGATCTCCACTGTGGTGTCATTTGTGGAATTTACGTTTGCCCCGAGGTAGACAAACTCCTTAACTACCTCGAAATTGTAGCTGTCAATTGTTATATTTTGTCCCAGGTGGTGAGCGACGGATTGGTTTTTGCTCTACAGCATGTATTTCGTTTTATCCTCATTGATCTTAAGACAAACTCGTTTCGCCTGTTCTTCAATCGCCGTGAATGCTTCCACAATGCCACGGCGAGAACACGCGATGATGTCGATATCATCCGCGTATCCTCGCAGCTAGATGGACTTGTAAAAGATAGTGCCTTCCCTGTTGACGCCTGCCTATGTGCTCCAGCACCAGATTGAAGAAGTCACATGACAGCGCATCTCCTTGCCGAAGTCCGGTGCATGTTTCGAATGGTTCCGAGGTCCTAGAACCGAGTTGCACGGTGCATCGCGTGTTTTTTAGCGTGGCGCGACACAACTGGATCAGTTTTACCGGGATCCCGAATTCGGCCATCGCCCCAAACAGTTCTTCACGATGAATCGATCAGCCTTTTAAATCAATCAAATTTAAACTTACATTTAATTTGGACATAGTTAATCTAATAATCAAATTAACGATTAATGATTATGATTAATAATCTTAATCATTTTAAAATTGATTTTGATTAATTAATCTTAATCAAAATTTTTGATTACGATTTTAATCATTAATTTTTAATCGTTAATCAGATTAACTTTGGGCCAACACTGCACCACAGTGGAGATCCGGCATAGAATCGCCCTTGGCAACCGCTGCTACTTCGGCTTGACCAAACAACTCGGGTCAAAACTCCTCACTCGAAAGACCAAAGTCATGCTTTACAAAACGCTCATTCTGCCAGTATTGCTGTACGGAGCCGAAAGCTGGACGATAAGCAGGACAGCGGAGCTGGTTTTGGATTCTTTCGAAAGAAAAATTCTGCGCCGGATATTTGGTCCTGTCTGTGAGGAAGGTGAATGGAGAAGAAGACACAACGCGAACTCTACGAGCTGTACCAAGATGTGGATGTAGTCCGGAAGGCAAGGATCCGTCGACTACACTGGCTCGGCCACATCGAGCGCATGGACATCAGCGCTCCAGCTAAGAGGGTCTTCGACTCCGAGCCTCCTGGTTCGAGAAGAAGAGGAAAACCGAACCTCCGGTATAAAGACCAAGTAATCGCGGATGTAAGACACCTTGGTCTTGACAACTGGAAGCAGCGTGCTCGGGACCGTCAAGGATGGAAGGCAGCTATAGCTCAGGCTCAGATCCTCCATGAATCGCTGGCCTGATAAGTAAGTAAGTAAGCTAGGAGCATCTGCTTTATACCTTTCTTCTGCATAACAGAATTTGATTGGCTCTTGATTGGCTAGAGACGTTATCAACCAGCCTTGCCGGTCTTGGTCATTTAAGGAATTTAACCAACTATCTGGGCAGGTAAACAAGCTACACCAAGGAGTCGGTTTCTTAGATCGATGTCTTCTAACAGTGGTCGCACATTCAAAACAGCTGCTAACGATACTTCAGAACCAAGTTGCTTGAGTTCGTTTTTAACAAAGGAAGCCTCTCCGTATCGCTCTGCAATTTGTGGTTTCTCTACTATACAACCAAGCAGTTCCCTCGACTCAAACGGTCAAGACCCCTGCCTTTTGCATGTGGCCAGGAAAGTGTCGATTAGCGAGTGCTTAGGATCGTCTGGTATATAGTTGCTGACAGACATAGAGAGAGGCGCACTAGCCTTGATGTTTCATATCATGCCTTCACTACTCGCGTTTTAGGGCTTATCATTTAGTTTTTTATTCGTTTCCATGCACCATCTCTAATCCAATTTTCTCGTTTTCTTTCAGCGTACAAAACCGTCTCTGGCGTCAACGGACCACTGGTCATCTTGGACGAAGTTAAATTCCCCAAGTTCGCCGAAATCGTACAACTTCGCTTAAACGATGGCACCATCCGTTCCGGGCAAGTTCTCGAAGTCAGCGGGTCCAAGGCTGTCGTCCAAGTGTTCGAGGGCACCTCGGGCATCGATGCCAAGAACACCCTCTGTGAGTTTACTGGCGATATCTTGCGTACGCCCGTGTCCGAAGATATGTTGGGACGTGTATTCAACGGTTCCGGTAAGCCCATCGACAAGGGACCCCCAATTTTGGCCGAAGATTTCCTCGACATCCAGGGACAACCCATCAACCCGTGGTCACGTATTTATCCCGAGGAAATGATCCAAACCGGTATTTCGGCCATCGATGTGATGAACTCGATTGCTCGTGGTCAGAAGATTCCAATTTTCTCGGCTGCCGGTCTGCCCCACAACGAAATCGCCGCCCAGATTTGTCGTCAAGCCGGTCTGGTCAAGGTTCCCGGTAAATCGGTGCTCGACGATCACGAGGACAATTTTGCCATTGTATTTGCTGCTATGGGTGTGAACATGGAAACTGCTCGTTTCTTCAAGCAGGATTTCGAAGAAAACGGTTCCATGGAGAACGTATGCTTGTTCTTGAATTTAGCCAACGATCCAACCATCGAACGTATCATTACGCCACGTCTGGCCTTGACCGCAGCCGAATTCTTGGCCTACCAGTGCGAGAAGCACGTGCTCGTCATTCTTACCGACATGTCATCGTATGCCGAAGCTTTGCGTGAGGTGTCGGCCGCCCGTGAAGAGGTGCCCGGTCGTCGTGGTTTCCCCGGTTACATGTACACAGATTTGGCCACCATCTACGAACGTGCCGGACGTGTTGAAGGTCGTAACGGATCGATTACTCAGATTCCCATCTTGACTATGCCCAACGATGATATTACCCATCCGATTCCCGATTTGACCGGTTACATTACCGAGGGACAGATCTACGTTGATCGTCAGTTGCACAACAGACAGATTTACCCACCGGTGAACGTGTTGCCATCATTGTCGCGTTTGATGAAATCTGCCATTGGCGAGGGCATGACCCGAAAGGATCACTCTGATGTTTCGAATCAGCTGTACGCTTGCTATGCCATCGGTAAGGATGTGCAAGCCATGAAGGCTGTCGTCGGTGAGGAGGCCCTCACCCCCGATGACTTGCTCTACTTGGAGTTCTTGAGCAAGTTCGAGAAGAACTTTATCTCGCAGGTGAGTGTTTACATCGAAAATCATTTAATGTTTGCGATAGCAGCATGGTTTGTGGCGTAATCATTGGTAACAGAGTCGGCATATCGTCATGTCCGATTCCAGCTGCTATCGTTGGTTAAACAGAATCACATGGTTCTTACCTGTAATCTGCATTTGTTTTATCTTATCTCGTTCTTGTTCTTGTGTCGCTCTTGTTGTCTGTAGGTGGAGGTATGTACTTATTAGCGTTGAACGTTTCAGTAGCGTCCGGTATGTCAGCCCAGTGCCGGGAAGTTGTTGCGTTAAATTGATTTCTTGAGTGAAAATGACACAAACGGTTTTGCTTCTAATTTGTTTCGGCATTTTCGTCCTGGTGTTCATCTCCTTGGTCGTGTGCTGTACGTGGCGAAGACATAGGAAGAATCGGCCGTCCCCCATTCATGAGTACTACTAGATCCATTCGTCTTTCTGTGTTTTAAGTGGGCCATCCGACAATGGTAAGTTTTACTTGAAAGATGAGTGGACTATCGACACACAAAGCAAGGTTCCCAAAGACACCGACTTGCATTCAACATAGAATTCGCTTTGTGTAAAGCTACAAATGCACACAAGGTTCATGGGTTGAGAAATGTGTTTTCGATAATTCTTCACTATCGTGGAGAGATTAATATCTCATTAGTCATTCGCCTGTGGCATAAGCCCAAAGGGTTACAAGACTAAGGCGCCGACCATGTATTTTTTATTGATGACTGTGCAGAGGGAGCCCTGTTGTTGTTTTTGATGATGTATGGGTCGCTGGGAAGACGGAACATGGTTGTGTGATTGATCAATTAGAATTACGTAAATTCTGATTTAATTGAGGAACAAATTCGAATGATTTGGGTATAGGCACGGTAAGTGGCACGGAATCGAGCAATTTACTCTTCCGACGATAAGATTAGACACAGTTCTGCGTTTGTAGATAATGCTTTGTCGCGTACAATGTATTTACTCCGTTTTGTCATTGATAGCTTCATAAATGGGACGAAAATAATAGCCTTCGGAAGGTGATTCGGTAAAACAGACTGAATAAATGACAGCCAATTAGACAGATTTAGCTTCAACCATATGGCCGCTAGTAACTGTGCCGTTACAGCTCATGGACAACCTAAGTCTAGCTTCTCTCAATCACCCATGTTGTTTGTGATTCACTACAGAATTTAGGCATTTCGCTCAGTTGAAGCTGGTCCTAAAGAGGGCTGTTAGTGGCATTGCAATGAGGTCATGGATCATACATGTGAGGTAGGGTCGGTAATAAACTATCACTTCCTTGCACCTAATAGGGCTTATAACTTAGGTTAGGTTAGTTGGGTGTCCTATTGACATGAGGTCAAGGCTCACTTAGACTACGAGGAGTCCATTGTGGCCATTTTGAAAACTAACCCGAACCTCCTGTTAGTTACCCGCTGAGCTGAACCAGTTTAGCAGCTTGTTCAGCTTAATGTCTCTTGACTCCTCTAAACCCGAAAGGAAGTAGTTAGCGAGGAACGTAAATCGTTTTCGGGCCAGTGCAGGGCTTGCCACACAGTAGGTGACGAATGAATTTTATTTCCTCTTCGTCCCTACAGCTTCTGCAAAAATCGTTGTAGGGCTGGCCTAGTCTAGCTGCATGATATGATATCATGCAGTGCCCATTGAGGGCTCCGACTACCAGTCGTAGATTCCCTCTACTAAGATTTAGCAGACTTTCCGTTCTTTTCTTGTCATAGACAGGCCTTGTTAGCCTTGCCGTGGCGCAAGGCCTAATTGACACCATCGCTTGTTGGCCTTTCCTAGTAGTTCCACCCCTATTTCTCTGAATAGTGTGTTGAGTGGCGTTCTAGCTTCAGTTGTGATCTGCGCCTGATCCCAGTTTGGCTAATTCGTCCGCCTTCTCATTTTCAGAAATATTCACATGCCCTGGTACCCAGCAGATGGTTACCTCATTGACATCCGATATTTCTTCTAGTTTCTCTTTCCAGAGTTTTACGAGTTTGGATCTCATCCATATTGCTTGCAGAGCCTTAATGGCTGCCTGTATGTCAACATAGATTTTGATTCTCTTACCTGAGAAGTTCTCCCTAAGAATCAGATCCGCGGCTTGTTTAATTGCGATGATCTCAGCCTGGAAGACACTACTGCCATCATCAAGTCTGTAGGAGTGATACGCTTACCGAGGTTCGAAGTAGACTCCGGCACCTAGCCCATCGACCCAGGATTGATGCGTGGCTATGAGGGCATCTTTTCCAAAGACTGGATTCGTGCATCCTTAGCGCAGCCCTGTCTGCAATACTTTCACAATACATGTCTAGTGGTGGAAGGTTCAGCCTTGCTTTAAGGGCCGCCATTGGTGTGGATTTCATAGATCCGGTCACCGCCAGACAGCCAGCCCTCTGAATCCTTGTAAGACTTTGAAGGTTGCATTTCTTTTCAAGTGCTTTCCATCAGACAATTGACGATATACTAAAATAGATCTTACCACTGCGGTGTACAGCCAGTATACCACCTTTGGTTTAAAGCCCCATGTCTTTCCGAAAGCTACTCTGCACGAATATAGTGCCACGTAAGCTTTCTTGGTTCTTTCATTTATGTTGTTCTTCCAGCTAAGCTTGGAATCTAGGATTATGGTAAGATACCTAGCGGATTTCTTCGGAATCAGGTCGATACGATTTACACGTGGATATGTATAACTTAGTATTGATCTTTTTCTTGTGAAGAGGACAATCTCAGGTTTAGTTGGATTTACCCCTAGACCCCGTTCCTTGACCCAGTTATTCACCAAGAGCAGCGCATAGCTTTGTCTTTCACTGAGGACCTGAGGAAATTTCCCAAGTACCAGGATGGTAATGTCATCGGTGTAGGCTGTGACATTGAAACCCTGTGTCTCTAGGAGCTTTAGCCACTCGTCGACTACGAGGAGCCATAGGAGTGTTATAAGTTAGTATTGCACAATTTATTCCATAAGAACTGAAGATCCTCACATTGACTTTTGGTCCGGCTGCGCGGTATTTTTGGATGTGGCTCTTGTCGCGACAAACATACATAGTATTTACATGAGGTATACAACTATTCTTCTTCTTAACGAGCGCTACAGTTGCTTTTGCTAGCTTTTTCCATTGCCGCACACCCAGTTGGCTGAGGTCCCCTTCCAACTGTGTGCGCATTCTTAAGTGCGGCTGTCCTCCGTTTCTTCCTCCCTCGGGGTTGGATTCAAAAACTCTCCGGGCAGAAGCTGTGGTGTCCATTCGCTCTACGAAGTCGACGAAGTCCTTAACTACCTCGCACTTATATCTGTCAATACAAACGTAGAGCACCGTGGCGCAGTGGGTAGTGTGTTGGCCTCTGACGCCGATGACACGGGATCGAATCCCGACACAGCCATGTCATCGAACGTGTTTTTCACGGTGTTTCTCCTCAGCGGGGTTCTGACAAAATCCCCTGTAGTAAAATTGTCATGAAAAGCTTCTCGAAATTCGCCGTTCGGAACCGGAAATAGACTGTAGGTCCCTTTCACCTATGGGAAAATGAAATCACACACAACATGGGTGATTGAGAGAAGCTCGGCTCAGGTTCTTCATGGACTGTAACGCCAACATACATACATACATTGTCCACCCCTGTGCTGAGGATGCAACGTTTTATTTGGTTGTATTCGGTGTTATCGACGGCAACCTATCGCAATTTCCTTGTCGCTCAGGGATTTGTTGATCCGGGCCGTTAGTTCCTGAAGAGCATGCGTGGTCAATTTCCCAGGCTGGTAGGCATATTGGTTTTTGTGAAGTGGTGATCTTTTCAATCGAAAATCAACACCTTTTACCGTGGGCGTTGGACTTCGCCAAGGGTGCGTCTTGTCACCTCTCCTTTTCATCATAAATATGGACTGGATGTTGGAGCGCAGTCGAGGCGAGGAGTGTTTTACATTGGAAGAGTTGAGGATAAGTCATCTTCTTTTTGCAGATGACTTAGTTGTCCTCACATCCTCCCAGATGGAACTTCAGCGCGCGCTAGATAGATTTGTGGCCGTATGTGCTGATGCTGGAATGAGGGTTAACGTGGACAAATCCGAGGTTATGGTTATTTCCAGAACACCTGTCCAATGCACTCTACATGTTAGTGGAGTCCCATTGATGCAGGTGGAGAAGTTTAAGTATCTCGGGGTCTTCTTCACGAGTGATGGGAGGAGTAATACTGAGCTTTCCTGCAGGATTGGCCAAGCTGGGTCAATTTTGAAACAGGAAGACCGAGCTTGGTGTCAAAGCCAGTATTTAACACAGTTTTAACTCAGTATTTGTTCCTACTCTCACCTATGGTCATGAAATTTGGGTATTGACCGAAAGAATAAGATCGCGAATACAAACTGCCGAAATGAGATTTCTTCGTGCTGTTGTGGGAGTTACTCGCCGGGATAGGGTGTGAAACACGGCAGTGCGCGAGGAGCTTAATGTTGAGCAGCTGCTTCTCCGAACGGAAAGGGCTATGCTTCGATGGTTTGGTCACGTGAGACGAATGTCGCCATCATCATGACTTCCGAAGCTTGCATTGGATGCAATACCATCAGGCAGGCGACCGCTTGGCAGACCCAGGACGAGGTGATGAATGTCGCCATCATCACGACTTCCGAAGCTTGCATTGGATGCAATACCATCAGGCAGGCGACCGCTTGGCAGACCCAGGACGAGGTGGTTGGACCAAGTCCAAAAACTCGCCTGGGTGCGCTTGGGCATAGCTCCTGATGAGTTAGTTAGTTGATGACGGAGGATCTAGTGGCCTGGAGATCCCGCGTGCGCGCATTACCCCCGCGACTCTTTTAGTGGAATATGCGGGGCACTGAAAATGATGATGATCATGATGATCTTGTCAGTGCACCGTCCCTGATGTGGCTATCCAGGATTTTTTCCATTGTTTTTAGGAAGAAAGAGGTAAGGCTTATCGGTCTGTAGGACTTAGGCAGGTCTGTGGGTGTACGGCCTAGTTTGGGAATGAATTTTACCTTTACCTCTGTCCAGCTTGTTGGTATATGTCCCCATGCATAGCTGGTCCTAAAGATGTTAATGAGCATGGGGCTGATTCGCGCACTCCCCTTCTGAAGAAGGGCTGGGAAGATGCCATCCTCCCCCGGGGATTTGTAGGGGTCAAATGAATTGATGGCCCATTTTATGCTTTCCTCGTGAAAGATCGTTCGTGCTCTCTTCCAATCCTCTTGATAGAGTTCTCAAAAGAAGTCAAATATCTAGGGATAACTCTAGACGAAAAGCTCACTTGGAACTCTCACATTACAAAGACCATTGAGAAAGGATCTCTTTATGGACCAGCAAAAGTCTCACTGGCAAAAACTGGGGCACAAACCCCAAAATGTCCCGATGGCTATATACAGCAATCACCAGACCAATCCTTATATATGCTGCGCCTGGTGGCACAAAACAAAACAAGTATCAGTGCAAGCCAAACTCAACAAATTGCAAAGACTAGCTTGCATCTGTATCACTGGGGCCATGAGAACAACCCCCACAGCAGCACTAGAAGTTATCACAGACCTGCCACCCCTTCACTTCCAACTGAAGAAAGAAGCAATGGTCTTCGCCCATAGACTGATCGTGGAGGATGACTCTAACCGTAGGCTCTTTCACCCTGATATCCTTACCGAAATGAACAGGCTCGAAATCCTAAAGATATCTCTCACAGACAACTGTCTCCCCAGATATACCTTCAGCCAAAACTACAAGGTCACATTCCCTAACCGACAAAACTGGGAACAGGATAGACCCTCCTTCAACCGTGGATCCTACGTGTGGTACACAGATGGAGTATACGGAGCAAATACAAACACATGCATCTACGTAGGCTTGGACAGATATAACTCCGTTTTTCAAGCAGAGATATTTGCTATAGAACTCTGCCTCAGAGAAAATATAAACAGAAAGATACTTACCAAAAACATTTACATTCTCTCTGACAGCAAGGCTGCACTTCAAGCCCTAAAGAGCTTTGAAATAACCTCCAAGCTGGTATGGGACTGCCTACAGCTACTTCACCAGCTGGCCAGTACAAACAGAGTTCATCTCATTTGGATACGTGGACACAGCGGCCATACAGGCAACGAAAAGGCGGACCTACTAGCAAGAAAAAGCTCTGCATCACCATTTATGATGCCACGGCCTTTCTGCGGCATACCCATCAGCACCACCAAATGCTGCATAAACAATTGGCTGAGGAACACGACGGATCACTACTGGTTACAAACGAAAGGTAGCAAACAAGCCAAGTTGTTCTGCCCAACTACATCCCTCAAAAGAATGAAACAACTTCTCATGCTTTCGAGGAGTCAGATTCGTTTAATCACAGGTTTCCTTACTGCCCAGTTAATAAACACCTGAAAACAATGGGCATCATACAAGATGACACTTGCAGAATGTGGAATGAAGTCGAAGAAACAGCAGAGCACATACTATGCCACTGTAACTGCCTGGTCAGTACACGTCTTCGTCACCTAGGCAAGTATTATCTTGAAGCAGAAGAAATTGCTGCCAGCTCACTCAAAAGCATACTAAGTTTTATTACGGACTCAGGTTTTCTGAGTGAACTGTAAGTGGGAGACATCACAATAGGCCCAATCGTGGCCGCAGTGATCAGGCGACTCTGTCCCACCCCCTAAGCCCTATCTATCTATCTATCTATCTATCCAATCCCCCCTGTTGGGTCTAGTTGCTCTGATCTGCGGAGGTATGTTAGAGAGATCGGAGGGAATGATGTTGGAGTCTGGGAAGTGCGTACTGGTCAGAATTTTGAGTACTTCCGTACCATTTTCCGCGTAAGTGCCATCTGCTCTCCTCAACAGTCCACTTTTAGGACTATGTACCTTAATATTTTTTCTCATCAGAAAAGATCTCTGCCTTGGTTTGAGGTAATTGTTATGTCGACTTAAGTGTTATCCCCTTCGTACCTACAAAGGTCAGTCAACGACTTGCGGAAAATGCTTCGATCGTAGTTGACCATGATCCTAACAAAGTCCTAAGGGTGTATTGCGTGTAGGTACATAAGATAAACTTTAGTTTTTCTTTCGCTTATATTGCTATCTAAAATGCTAATGAATCCTTTCTCTTTTCAGGGTAACTATGAAAACCGCACAGTATTCGAGTCGCTCGACATCGGCTGGCAATTGCTGCGTATCTTCCCCAAGGAGATGCTCAAACGAATCCCAGCTTCAATTCTCGCGGAATTCTACCCAAGAGATTCCCGCCACTAAAGCGCAGCACAACAATCACCATCCATCTATCGATAACCGTGCCCTATTACCTTCCCCCTCCCCTTAAAGTTGCTGTAAAATAATAAAACTAAGCGAACGAATCCAAGTTCTTATTCACAGAAAACCACTATACCTTACAGCTGAACCTAGAGCTGAATAAACTACGAGCAAAACTAAAAAGATTGTATAGCAAATGGAATAATAAATTTAATTACAGTGTAATATGCCAAGGTTAAGCAGTTCTTGAACGTGTAAACAATAAATAGTGTAAAGGCAAAGAAATTGACTTGCTAGTGTAACATAAACGGCGGAGACCCTTTCCCTTTCCTGCTCATCACTCTCTGGCTGGGTCATACACATCCATAGACAATACTGAGAGAGTCCCAATTCGTCAACACCTATGTATGTAAATGAGCCTCGACTACGGGAATCAACAACCTTCTGTCTGTCCGCCCCTCCGCGACACTATCATTTCTTTCCATCTAAGCTTAGATACTTTAAGATTAAATTTGTTTTCCATACACACTTGTTGTTGTTAATGGTGTTTACACTGTAAATAATCACCGAAACGAATGTGAGTTTCGACATTTAGTTTTTTCCTTTCGTTCTTTCCCTATTGAATATAATTCTCTACACAAATCATTCCAAGTAGTATGCAATATAAATGTTAAAGGTTACAAGTAAACGTGTCGTAGTCCTTGAATATATTCTAGTTATTGTTCAAACGAGCCTACCAACTCCACTCCTCCCGCCAGTGGTCTAGTTAATCGTTTTATTCTTTTCTTTCTCTTATTTTAAGTATCCTTTTTGCATCTCTAGATTTTGTGTCCTTCTTCGTGTGTATTCATTTGCTTTCGGATGGATATTGCGTGCAATATTACAGCGAGAGCATTTATAGTATTCTTTTCAACTAGCCAGAGTCGTCATAGACATATAGTCTCACTTGTTGGAAACTAATCAAATATCACATAAAACACAAGTTATTACATACGTATGTGGCTAACAACAAACTATCTGTTAACGATTTGTAATTCATTGATTCCAAATTATCTGAACATTTAGAACTGTATATTGTATATGTATAGAACAGAAACTTTTAAGCGAAACAACTCATGAGTTCTGATTTTAAAGTTTAAATAAAGAAGAGCATACATTATTGTAACTTGTTGAAGACGCCGTCTATCTATTTCCTTTTAGCCTTATACGTTGGAAGCTCTGTAATCAGGAAGATCGAGCTTGGTGTCCAAGCCGAGTTAGCAGTTTTTAACTCAGTATTTGTTACAACATTACAGCATCGAAGAAGTCGGCACAGCTATTCAGAAGCTGAAGAACAACAAGGCCGCAGGCTCAGATGGCTTGCCATCAGAGCTCTTCAAGGCTGGCGGCGATGTTCTGGTAGGGAGCATGCACCACGACGACTGGAATACCAGCTCTATATGCCCCATCCACAAAAAAGGCGATCCTACCTCTTGTAAGAACTATAGAGGTATATCCCTGCTCAATGTCGCATACAAGATCCTGTCCAGCGTATTGTGTGAACGTCTAAAACCATTTTGCACCGCACTAACCGGCAGCTACCAGTGCGACTTCCGGCCCGGCAAATCAACTATAGACCAAATTTTCACACTTCGACAAATCCTGGAAAAGACCAACGAGTTTCGAATCGATACACACCATCTTTTCATCGATTTCAAAGCCGCATACGACAGCATTCATCGTGAAGCACTGTTTGGGGCGATGGCCGAATTCGGGATCCCGGTAAAACTGATCCAGTTGTGTCGCGCCACGCTAAAAAACACGCGATGCACCGTGCAACTCGGTTCTAGGACCTCGGAACCATTCGAAACATGCACCGGATTTCGGCAAGGAGATGCGCTGTCATGTGACTTCTTCAACCTGGTGCTGGAGCAGATAGTGCGACGGGCAGGCGTCAACAGGGAAGGCACTATCTTTTACAAGTCCATCCAGCTGCTAGGATACGCGGATGATATCGACATCATCGCGTGTTCTCGCCGTGGCATTGTGGAAGCTTTCACGGCGATTGAAGAACAGGCGAAACGAGTTGGTCTTAAGGTAAACGAGGGCAAAACGAACTACATGCCGTCAAGCAAGAACCAATCCGTCGCTCACCACCTGGGACAAAATATAACAATTGACAGATACAATTTCGAGGTAGTTAAGGAGCTTGTCTACCTCGGGGCAAACGTAAGTTCCACAAATGACACCACAGTGGAGATCCGGCGTAGAATCGCCCTTGGCAACCGCTGCTACTTCGGCTTGTCCAAACAACTGGGGTCAAAACTCCTCACTCGAAAGACCAAAGTCATGCTTTACAAAACGCTCATTCTGCCAGTCTTGCTGTACGGAGCCGAAAGCTGGACGATAAGCAGGACAGCGGAGCTGATTTTGGGTTCTTTCGAAAGAAAAATTCTGCGCCGGATATTTGGTCCTGTCTGTGAGGAAGGTGAATGGAGGCGAAGACACAACCGCGAGCTCTACGAGCTGTACCAAGATGTGGATGTAGTCCGGAAGGCAAGGACCCGTCGACTACACTGGCTCGGCCACATCGAGCGCATGGACATCAACGCTCCAGCTAAGAGGGTCTTCGACTCCGAGCCTCCTGGTTCGAGAAGAAGAGGAAGACCGAACCTCCGGTATAAAGACCAAGTAATCGCGGATGTAAGACATCTTGGTCTTGACAACTGGAAGCGGCGTGCCCGGGACCGTCAAGGATGGAAGGCAGCTATAGCTCAGGCTCAGATCCTCCATGGATCGCAGGCCTGATAAGTAAGTAAGTAAGTAAGTATTTGTTACAACACTCAAATAATGTGGGTAAGATAGAAGAGGGCGCAGTGGTTAGTGTGTTGGACTCTGGCGCACGATGAGCGAGTTCGGATCCCGATAACACCAACGCCATCGAATGTTTATTTCGCGAAGTTCCTCCTCGACGGGGTACTGGCAAAACCCCCCGTAGTAAACTTGCCATGAACTCACGCTTCTCCTCGACTCACGCCGCATACTGGGACCCACTATATGGGAGAGATGCCCATAAGTCAAATTGTTAAATGATAACAGTAACGGTAACGGCAAACAGAGCAAAGAAGTTGATCACGTTTAACATGGCAAACGCCAGCTCGCCCCCCTGGATGGCTACCCTGGCACCCGCCAGGTAGTGAACCAATATGTTCAGCGACCCAATGTGTTCCTGGGGAAAGAGGAACCTGGCCCTCCAGGTTGGGGGTTGTGCTTAGGGGTAACATCCCTATCACGTAAAAACCTACTTGTTCCGAAACAACAACAAGCCCTGCCAACGACTAACGGACCTGAGAGTCTGCACCTGGAATGTGAGGTCCCTTAACAGACCGGGTGCAGGCGATCAATTGGAACAAACCCTCAACTGCTATAAAGCAGACATAACCGCAATCCAAGAAGTGCGATGGGATAGACCAGGCAAAAAACGGATGAAAAACTGCGACATCTACTACGGAAACTGCTACAAGGAGAACAAACAGCGCCTATTCGGGTGCGGATTCGTTATTCGAGGAAGACTCCGACAAAAAGTCTTAAGCTTCCGAGACGTAAGCGAACGCCTGATAACAATCAGCATCAAAGCTAAATTTGGAAACATTCGCTTGATATGCCCTCACGCCCCAACCGAAGAAAAGGACGATCGACTCAAAAAAGAATTCTACGATCTGCTAGACAGAACATATGTCCAATGCCCCAGCTACGACACAAAAATAGTTTTAGGAGATTTTAACGCAAAACTGGGCAAAGAGGACATATTTGAGTCGATCATAGGAAAGCATAGCCTCCATAACACCACATCCGACAACGGACTAAGGCTAATTGATTTTTTAGCGGGGCGTAACCTCCTTGTAGCAAGCACGTGATTGCCCCATCTCAACATCCACAAGGGTACCTGCCGGTCTTGTGATCTATCGACCACCAACCAGATTGATCACATTGCGATCGACGCCAGACACTCCTCCTGTATTCTCGACGTACGAACCTTCCGAGGGGCCAACATCGACTCGGACCATTACCTTGTTGTAGCCAAGGTACGAATGAGGATATCAAGGACAACGTAAGTTTGACGTCGGAAAGCTACAATCGCAAGAGACTGCCAGAATCTTTGCCGATCGTGTCTCCTCCAAGCTCTCTCAAAATCCGCCCACAGCAGCACAAACAATAGAGCAGGAATGGGCGCATTGCCAGAGTGCCGTCAGAGACGCTGCGTCAGAGGTGCTGGGTTTCAATCCGCCACCACCTAGAAACCCCTGGTTCGATAAACAATGCGAACAAGCCCATGCAGCAAAACAAGAGGCCATGTTGCATCGACGGACGAGAGCATGTGATCGAGGATATGGAGAGATGCTTTTGCAGGTGTCTCGCACGGAGAACTAGCTGAGCCAACTAAAAAATGTCCTGGTGTCAGAATTGAGAAGTCATTTGGATCATCAGTCACTGGACAAAGTGGTCGCGAGTTTAGACAGGCCTCTACTTGAGCTAAAATTGTTGCATATTCCTCAAACGTTAGAGTATGTTGACCGACGACTCCTTTCAGGTGGTACTTCATTGACTTTACGCCGGCTTCCCAGAGTCCGCCAAAATGAGGAGCAGCAGGAGGATTGAAATGCCAAGTAGTGCCATTAGCTTGCACCGTCTTCACGATGTCATCAGTCCAATGTTTCGTCAGCTTCTTCCTTTCAGCCTTAAGCATGTTTGCAGCTCCTTGAAAGGTAGTTCCACCGTCACTGTAAAGATTGGCGCATATCCCGCGGCGAGCTGTGAAGCGCTTGAACGCCGCTATGAAGGCAACTGAAGTATAGTCGCTGACAAGCTCAAGGTGAACTGCCTTTGTGCAAAAATATACAAATATTGCAATATAGGCCTTAGTTACTTTACGGCAACGGCCCTTCCAAGCCTTAAGTTGTACAGGGCCAGCGTAGTCTACTTCTGAAGTCTGAAATGGTCGGGCTGGATTCACTCGCGAAGCTGGTAGATTCCCCATTTTTTGATTCATTTGTGTGGCGGTGTGCCTGTAGCATGTTAAACACTATGAATACACCTTTTGACATTGGATTTCAGGTGTAAGACCCGATAATTTGTTCGAAGCGTTGCCATTAGAAGTTTTTGTCCTCCGTGCAGTGCCCTGATGTTTGCATCATAAATTATGAGGGACGTCAATACATTTTGAGGGGGAAGTATGATTGGATGACGCTGCGAATAAGGTAAATCAGCGTTTTCTAATCGACCCCCAACACGTAAGATGCCATTCCCGTCTATTATTGGAGAAAGTCGTGATAGTCTGCTTCCCTTTGGAACCGTTGTGCCCTTGGTTGGCTTCGAGATTTCTTCACCAAAGTCTTCTTGTTGGACCAATGCAATCAATCGAGTCAGAGCTCCAGTAACTTCGCCTAAGGTAAGTATTCCACCAATGCGTGGCGACTTCCTTCGTGTATTATTAGCGAATCTAAGACAATATGCCACAACTCGTTGAAGTCGGTGTAGTGTGGAAAACCTGGTGAGGACGATACTAGAATCAAAGGAAATGAAATGAGTGCAGAGTTGATTTTGAGATTTTTTAATTTCCGGTGCCCTTACTTCCTCCGCGGTGGCTGGGATGATGATCTTCGAATGTTCCACTTCATTAAATGTTTTTAGAAATTCCGGCCCATGCCACCATTGACAGTTATTTGAAAGCTCGCTCGGAGACAATCCCCTAGATGCTAAGTCTGCTGGATTACTCTTAGATGGGACATACTTCCATTGCCTCGGATCTGCTAAACGCTGAATTTCTGCTACTCTATTCGCGGTATGCCTACGTCGAACACAAATGCCAATAATATGTGGCTGCATTGCCGCTCAGCCATTCAGGAAGTAGCCGAAACCACCTTAGGATACCTACCACCCCCGACAAGAAACCCGTGGTATGATGGCGAGTGTGAGCAGAAAAAGGCAGCAACCGACGAGGCGTACCAAAAGGCGCTGCAGAGGAAAACCAAGGCAGCGCAAGAAGAGTACCGAGCCAGAAGAAGGGAGGAGAAAAAACTACTGCGACAAAAGAAAAGAATCTTCGCAGCCTTCCAGCTCAAGGATATCGAGGAATCTAGGGATAAACATAAAATACGAGCCTTTTACAAGAAAGCCAAATGCCTTGCCGGAGGCTTCAAAAAGGGCACCCTGGCTCTTCGAAACTGCGAGGGTGATCTTGTCACCGACCCGCAGGGAATAGTGGATGTATTTAAGTAACACTTCCAGCGGCTGCTTCATAACACCACATCCGACAACGGATAAAGGCTAATCGATTTCATAGCGGGGCGTAACATCCTTGTAGCAAGCACGCGATTCCCCCATCTCAATATCCACAAGGGTACCTGGCGGTCTTGTGATCAATCGACTACCAACCAGATTGATCATATTGCGATCGACGCAAGACACTCCTGTATTCTCGACGTACGAACCTTCCGAGGGGCCAACATCGACTCGGACCACTACCTTGTTGTAGCCAAGATACGAATGAGGATATCAAGAATGCTTAGGAGTCGAGTAGGACTACGTAAGTTTGACGTTGGAAATGCTGCCTCAGAGGTGCTGGGTTTCAAGCAGCCACCACCTAGACACCCCTGGTTCGATGAACAATGCGAACAAGCCCATGCAGCAAAACAAGAGGCATATAAAGCCATGCTGCAACGACGGACGAGAGCTGCTCGCGAAATCTATGAGCAGAAGAGAAGAGAGGAACACACGCTTTTCAGAAGAAAGAAGAGAGAGCACGGAAAGCGTGAGATCGAGGAGATGGAGAGATGCTTCCGCAGGAATGACGCTCGTAAGTTTTACAACAAGGTAAAACGAACATGCCATGGCTACAAAGCCAGAGTGGCGGCCTGAAGGGATGAAAATGGAGAACTGGTAGTAGAGTCGCAGTCGATGCTGAGGATTTGGAAAGACCACTTCTGCAGACTGTATAACGGCGATGATAGACAAGATACCACTGTCAGGCAGAACGAGCCGTTCGCAATGGACCACGAAGTAACAGAATTCAGTCCACCCGACCTAGACGAAGTCAAAATAGCGATATCAAGACTTAAGTCTAATAAAGCCGCTGGCGCAGACGGCCTGTCTGCTGAGCTTTTCAAGGCGGCTGGAGATGAGCTGGTAAGGTGCATGCACCATCTCATCTGCAAGGTATGGTCGGAGGAAAGCATGCCCGACGAATGGAATCTCAGCATCGTTTGCGCATAAGAAAGGAGACCCCTATAACTGCGCCAACTATAGGGGAATAAGTCTCCTTAACATCGCATATAAGATCTTCTCTGCCGTATTGTGTGAACGCCTGAAACCGTTTGTGGATAACCTGATCGGCTCTTATCAGTGTGGTTTCAGGCCAGGTAAATCCACAATAGACCAAATATTTACGCTACGGCAGATCTTGGAGAAGACCCAGGAATACTAAATCGACACTCACCATCTCTTCAACGATTTCAAGGCCGCGTATGACAGCGTATATAGAGACGAGCTGTACAAAGCCATGTCTAGTTTTAACATCCCTGTCAAACTCGTCCGACTGTGCAGGATGACAATGGAGAATTCTCGCTGCTCCATTGAGGTCGGTAATGAGCAAACCGAGACCTTTGATGTTAAAAAAGGATTTAGGCAGGGCGACGCGCTGTCGTGCGACTTTTTCAACATCGTGCTTGAAAAGATCGTACAAGAGTCACTGGCCAACACAAGAGTTACGATTTATTTCAAGTCTACGCAATTGCTTGCGTACGCCGACGATATTGACGTAATTGGACGAAAACAGCAAGACGTCAATGAGGCTTTCGTGAGCATTGAGGTAGAAGCGGCTAAGATGGGTCTCAAGGTTAATGAGGGTAAAACCAAATATCTGCTCTCATCTAAAAGAGACGGACAACACCGACGTATTGGCCAGAACGTCACCATGGGCGGATATAACTTTGAAGTGGTCAAGGAATTCGTCTACCTTGACTCACTGATGACCAGCGACAACAACACCAGCGCTGAGATAAAACGCAGAATCACTCTTGCCAACCGCTGTTTCTTTGGGCTCAAGAGGCAAATAGAGCCCTCTCTCGGAAAACCGGTCTCTCGTTGATACTATATAAGACCTTGATCATTCCAGTCCTCTTTTACTTCGCAGAGGCTTGGACCTTAACAAAATCGGTTGAAGATGCCCTTGGTCGTTTCGAGAGGAAAATTCTGCGCACTATCTACGGTCCCGTTTGTTCAAACGGTGTACGGAGGAGAAGATATAACGAAGAACTGTACGGGTTGTACAGCGACATCGGCCTGGTACGACGTCTACGGATACAGCGTCTAAGGTGGCTAGGACATGTAGAGCGCATGGAAGATACAGCTCCGACCCGAAAAGTCTTCGAATCCACTCCGGAAGGAAGGCGCGGCAGAGGACGGCCGCCTCAGCGGTGGCGCATGCAGGTGGAAAGGGACCTCAACCAACTGGGCGTGCGGCACTGGAAACAGCTGGCCAAAGACCGTGCCGGCTGGAGACGCTTGTTGGTTGAGGCCCAGGTTCACCACGGACTGTAGCGCCACCTAAGTAAGTTTTGTTTTCGCAAGAAGAATATGTGAATGAGATGTATCTTGCTGGATTGCCCGCACATATATTACTGCAGCATATGCTTTCTCGGAGGCATCACAAAATCCATGGATTTCTACCGGCGATTTGCTGGTGATGTTAATCCAGCGTGGAATCTCAATGTTGTCGAGATGTCTTAATCCCATCTTTAGAGCTTGCCACTTACCAATGATAGCTGATGGTAACTCGCTGTCCCATGTTTACTTCTCTTTCCAGATTTCCTGCATTAGAATCTTACCAACAATGACGCAAGGAGAAATCCATCCAATGGGGTCATATAAACGAGAAATGTCGGATAGGATAGCTCGTTTGGTAGTTGTCGGAGAATCTTTGAGCACCACCTTGAACTTGAAAATGTCCTTTCCAGGGTGCCATTGGATTCCCAATGTCTTGATTGTATTGTCTTCGTCGAATGAGAGAGGGATCTGGACTTCTCTATCCTCCTCCGGAACTGCAGCTATCAGCTTTTCGCTGTTGCTAACCCACTTTCGTAGTGGAAACCCTCCGCGTCCAAGCATGGTTGTAAGTTGGCGTTGCATTTCCATAGCTTCCTCTGTGGAATCTGGCCCGTGAATTACATCGTCTACATAAAAATTGTTCGTGGCAATGCCTGATGCTATCAGGAAATCATCTCGTTCATCAGCAGCAAGCTTTTGCAGAGTACGGACTGCTAAATACGGCGCAGAGGCCGTGCCAAAAGTTACTGTATTATCTGCCATCCCTCAATCGCTGATGAGTTCGGAAGAAACGAGTCTCACATTGTTCTTCTTTTGGCGACAGCATTTTTCCTTTTGACACTTCTTCTTATTCCCAGAATTTGTGCAATATGCTTTCAAGCCTTTGATCCTCCGTTGTTATATGAAGGGAGGTTAGGGTTGGTGAAGTGTTGGAGAAAACGCTGCCCGAAACGACCCAGCCCAGTTCCGTACGCTGAGTTATGGGAGTACCTTTGATGATGCCATCGAGAATTACTGCCGAATATATATCGCTTCCGAGCAAGATATCGATCTTATTTGGCTTGTAGAATGTTGGGTCCGCTAATTGAATCCGTTGTAGATGATCCCACTTGGTGCAGGATATGCTACTTGTTGGAAGTGCAGCTGTGAGCTTGGGTAGAACCATGGCCTTTACCTGGACATTGAACTTCTCATTGATATTTGAGAAGATGGTGAGAAACACTGCTTGCTTAGCTACACTTGTGCTGCCTCCTCCGACGCCTATGATGTTTGCGTGGCTTCGCTCTCTTCTAAGTTTTAGCGATTGTGCTAAGCGGATCCAATAGCGCTCGCAGCAGCAACGGTTGGCCAGTGGTTGAGTAAACCCTGGCCAGGTTGGCTGGTTGGTGGCCACATTGTTTAGCTGGTGGCCAGGTTGTTTGGCTAGTGGCCAGGTTGGTTAGCTGGTGGCCAGGTTAGTTGGCTGGTGGACTGATCAGCCAGTTGTTGGATAGGTTGGCTGGCTGGTGGCCAGGTTGGCGGGCTGGTGGCCAGATTGGGTTGCTGGTGGTCAGGTTAGCTGGCTGCTGGCTAGGTTGGCCGTCTGGTAAGCAGGTTGGTTGGCTGGTGGCCAGGTTGGCTGGTTGGTGTCCAATTTGGCTGAACGATGGCCAGGTTGGATGCCTGGTGGCCAGGTTAGCCGGGTGAGGTTGGCTGTTTGGTTTCCAATTTGGCTGGCTGATGGCGAGGGCGGCAGACTGGAGGTCAGGTTGCCTGGCTGCTGGCCTGGTTGGTTGGCTGAGGGCCAGGTTGGTTGGCTGGTGGCCAGGTTGGCTGGCTGGTGGACTGATCGGCCAGTTACTGGATAGGTTGGCTGGCTGGTGACCAGGTTGGCGGGCTGGTGGCCAGATTAGCTTGCTGGTGGTCAGTTGGCCGGCTGCTGGCTAGGTTGGCTGGTTTGTGGCCACACTGGTTAGCTGGTGGCCAGGTTGGCTGGCTGGTGGCCAGGTTGGCTGGCTGGTGGCCAGGTTGGCTGGCTGGTGGCCAGGTTGGCTGGCTGGTGGCCAGGTTGGCTGGCTGGTGGCTAGGTTGGTTGTCTGCTGGCCAGGTTAGCTGGCTGGTGGCCAGGCTGTTGGTCAGGTTGGCTCGCTGGTGGCCTAGATGGTTATCTGGTGCTCAGCTTTGATCTTCGCGAGACTTTCCAACTGGGTTAAAAGACGTCAAATTTTGTCAAACTTCCAAGCAGGGTTTAGGGAGAACTTTTCCACTATTGACCACATATTTGCACTAATCAACATCGCCGAAATCTACAAAAAGAAAAAGAAAAAGTTGTATGCCTTCTTTGTTGACTTCAGGGCGGCTTTCGATTCCATTGATCGTGATGCACTCTGGTATAAACTATATAAGATCGGGATCTCGAATAAAAGCATCCACATATTAAAAGCATTGTATGACAACAACGCTGCTTATGTGTGGGACGGAGAGGTAATATCCGAGGAATTTCCAACGAAGACAGGGGTGAAGCAGGGCTGTATCCTGAGTACGCTGCTGTTTATATTGTTCATCAACGATATCACGGATTTCGTAGGGGGAGGAATTGATATTGGCCGTACAAGTGTCCCTGCTCTGTTGTATGCCGATAACATCGTTTTCTTCTCCGAGTCGATAGATGGCTTGCAGCGGATGATGAACAGGCTCGATGATTACTGTAACCACTGGAACTTAACGGTAAACTTGGGAAAATCGAAAGTAATTATATTCAGAGGAGGTGGGGGCAGATACTCTCGGAATGAAAAGTGGGAATACCAAGGGGAAGCCGTGGAAATTGTTCGTGAATATAAATACCTGGGAGTCCTCATATCGGCCAACCTAAATATGAGAAAACATCTGGAGGGTAAATTAGCAGAAGCTAAGCGTGCAATTTCTTCAGTATGGGGCCGATGTTTCAACAGTAAAAACATTGCTCATAGTGCGAAACAAACATTATTTCGTTCAACTGCAGCCTCCATACTTCTATATGGTGCTCAAGTGTGGGGTTACCGCTCATTCGAAGAAGTGGAGAAATTTCTACGTTACTTCCTAAAGCGTACTTTTCGATTGCCGGTAGACACGCCTAACTATATGTTACATTTGGAGACCGGGTCATTGCCAATATTCATAGGCACTCTGAAGATGCACTTTGACTACGTGGTTAAAGTGATGGAAATGGAAGAAGCTAGGTTACCCAGAATAGTACATTCGCATATCATCACGACTGGAGGAAGTCTTATACAAGAATGGAGATGCCTCGCCTCGAACTGTGGTCTTAGCCTATCCTTTAACCCCGGCGAAGTTTCAACGGCTCTAAGAAGACATTTCGGAACTTTATTGGAAAATATGTGTTTGCACATGCACGAACAATTTGTATCTGAAGCTCAATGCTCGCAGTACCGGTTATACTACAGGCAATTGAATTATAACTTACAGGACAAGACCTATTTTCTCAACAGCTACCCTATAGACAAAATAAGCACTATCTTTAAAATGAGAGGGGAGCTAATGAAATTGAACTTTATACGACACAAAGCTGAACTCCCGATTCTTTGTAGTCTCTGAGAGCGAGGGAGGATGTATTGCACTTCCAAGGGGAATGCCCAATACTAAAAGAGTTTCGTATGAGGTATTTCAACACAGAGATCCTGATTTTAGACGACGCAATTAATATTTTGAACGGTCAGCATGGATGGGACTCTTTATACTCCTACGCTGCAGATGCTTTTCGCTACAGAAGACGTATCATCGAGGAAGATTTTTAAGCTCTGCGTCCTCTAAATTAGCTTACCTTAGATAGTACTAGCATTTACACTCACAGTTGTTAATCTGGTAGACGGCATAATGCCAAACCAAAATTGACTAAGTCATTATAAATCTAAAAAAAAATCTAATCTGGTTATCTGGTGGCCAGGATGGCAGGTTGGTGACCAGGTTAGCTGGTTGGTGGTCAGGTTGGCTGGCTGGTGGCCAGGTTGGCTGGCTGGTGTCCAGGTCGGCTGCCTTGTGACCAGTTTGGCTGACTGGTGACCAGTTTAGCTGGATGTTGGTCAGGTTGGCTGGCTGTTGGCCAGTTTGGGGGGATGGCGTCCAGGTTGGGAAGCTGGTGGCCAGGTGGTCGGGTTGGTGGCCAAGTTGGTCAACTTGTTGCGGGTAAAGCTGGCTGGCTGTTGGCCAACTTGGCTGGATGATGCCCAGGTTGATTGGCTGGTGGCCAGGTTGGCTGTCTGGTTGCCAGGTTGGGTGGCTGATGACCAGGTTGCCTGGCTGGTGGCCAAGTTGGCTGTATGATGGCCAGGGTGGCTGTTTGGTGGCCGGACTGGCTTGTTGGTGGCTAGGCTGGTCTGAATGGCGATCATGTTGGCTGGCTTGTGGCCTGGTTGATTGGCTGGTGGCCAGGTTTGCGGGGTGGAGTCCAGGTTCTGTGGCTGGTGATCACGTTGGAAGTCTGGTTGGCTGTTGGTCAGGTTGGGTGGCTGGTGGTCAGGTTAGGTGGCTGGTGGCCAAGTTGGCTGGTAGGTGACCCGATTGGGTGGCTGGTGGCATGGTGGGCGGAACGGTGGCCAGGTCTGCCAGCTGGTGGCCAGGTTGGCTTCCCCGCTGGTGGCCACGTTGGCTGGCTGGTGTCCAGGTCGGCTGCCTTGTGACCAGTTTGGCTGACTGGTGACCAGTTTAGCTGGATGTTGGTCAGGTTGGCTGGCTGTTGACCAGTTTGGGGGGATGGCGTCCAGGTTGGCCAGCTGGTGGCCAGGTGGTCGGGTTGGTGGCCAAGTTGGTCAACTTGTTGCGGGTAAGGCTGGCTGGCTGTTGGTCAACTTGGCTGGATGATGCCCAGGTTGATTGGCTGGTGGCTAGGTTGGCTGTCTGGTTGCCAGGTTGGGTGGCTGATGACCAGGTTGCCTGGCTGGTGGCCAAGTTGGCTGTATGATGGCCAGGGTGGCTGTTTGGTGGCCGGACTGGCTTGTTGGTGGCCAGGCTGGTCTGAATGGCGATCATGTTGGCTGGCTTGTGGCCTGGTTGATTGGCTGGTGGCCAGGTTTGCGGGGTGGAGTCCAGGTTCTGTGGCTGGTGATCACGTTGGAAGTCTGGTTGGCTGTTGGTCAGGTTGGGTGGCTGGTGGTCAGGTTAGGTGGCTGGTGGCCAAGTTGGCTGGTAGGTGACCCGATTGGGTGGCTGGTGGCATGGTGGGCGGAACGGTGGCCAGGTCTGCCGGCTGGTGGCCAGGTTGGCTTCCCCGCTGGTGGCCACGTTGGCTGGCTGGTGGCCAGGTTGGCTGACTGGTGCCCAGGTTGTCAGGCTTATGTTCATGTTGGTCGGCTTGTGACCAGGTTTGGGGTATGGTGCTCAGGTTCGGTGGCCGATGATCTGGTCGGCAGGCTGGTTGGCTAACTGGTGGCCAGATTACATGGTCTTGGGGCCTAGTTGGCGGGATGGTGGCCAGGTTGCCTGGCTGGTGAGAAGGTTGGCCCGCTGGTGGTAAAGTTAGATGTCTGGTGACAAGATCGGCTGGCTGGTAGCAAGCATGACTTTGCTGGTAGCCAGGTTGGCTATGTGGTGGCCAGGTTGTTTCGCTAGTGGCGAGGTTGGCTGATTAGCGGCCAGATTGGCCTGCTGGTGGCTGGGTTTGGCGGCTGGTGAGCAGGTTGGCCGGATAATGGCCGGGTCTGCTGGCTGTTGGTCAGGTTAGGTAGCTAGTGGCCGGATTGGCTGCCTAGTCGCTAGGTTGTCGGGATGGTGGCCAGATCTGGTGGCTGGTGGTCAGGTTGGTTTCCTATTAAGGTACTGCCAAGCGCAAGCGACACCTCGTCGCTCAGTGCTCACCTTGGGTGGTTGTACCTTCCCAGTAAGGGGAAGGGAGTTAGAGGCATATGCCGAAAGTGCTGGCATGCTTGTGCCTCGTGCAGCAGCCTTTCCTAACCGCCGAGGCTTTATGTGCTGCGCACCTCCGAGAGGGGATTGGAGCTCAGATGAGACAGTTCGGATCGATTTCGGTAGGATATATCTTCGTCGAACTAACCCTTTTGTCTAGCTCCCCCAGGTGTTCAGCCTCGACTATTCTGCCTTCGGCTTTGTTGTCCTCTTTGCGCAATGTTCGGGCATGCCTCTTAATCCCTTGCTTTTTGGCACTTAGCAGTGCATTCATCAGTTAGTCTTAATACTACGGCGAGTGGATGCACCGCTCATGCTCAGTCCGACCAAGAAGAACCGTAGAAGTCGGTTGTCGTACTGGGCTGCCGGAGAGTTCAAAGTGAATGGTGGAGCCTCCAGAATTCTTACCCAGGCCGCGGTCGAAAAGATCAAGGGTGGACTTCCGCTGTTACGGGTGCCACCTGGAGTGCTGGAATCCTTAAGCTTGTCCATCCGAAAGGTGTAAACACATACAGCAGTCAAGTCAGGCACCATCACTTTAAACTAAAGCGGTGTCTTGCTCAATTTTTATAATTTTCAGTCTCATAGTCCAATGGCAAAAGAATTCCATTCCCCCGAGCAAAAGTAATCAAAATTGGCTATGCGAGCTAATTTCCCACCACAAAACAATCCAAACGCCATTCGTATTTCATTTGCAGCGAATCACACATGCATGGCCGAAGCGACAAGACCAGACACCGAACCTAGACCGCCGCGCCGCAGACTATCCAAACATTCGTTCGAATGTGTAAATATTTTTAATTTAACACAGTTGTCCCACTGGCACAACAGTTCAAACTCGGAATTCAAATTCCCACTTCCAATCCACTCGTCATTCGTCCGCTGAACTCTCATAAAATGTTCACTTCGAGTGCACTTCCTATATAGTCCCGTGTTCGTATGTGAAACTTTATTCAAAGAACCATTTACAAATACTCGTAGTTATCGCTTATAGATACTCGTATGTACATGGAGATATGTACAACTGAAAGCTGAAAACAAAAAGAAAACATCCATCTCGCCTGGACCTACCATTCTCTTGTCATAGACAACACATGCACTCTAAATGCCCTATTCGAGTGTCTGTAACCGACTATCGCATCCTATCCCACGCTCCAGCGTCATCAGTTGTTTCCTCGTAACAACAAAAGGCAATGAGCTACGCCCAGTTGTCCGACAGACCGGACGTTCTAAGCGCACTTCACAACAACACAGATGCACTTAAGTGAATGCATTCTATTTAGAACAAAAACCTCAATTCATTTAGTTGATGATGATGGTTAAGACAAGCCACAAAATTACAAGGCCCACTCGGAAACGCTGTGGGCCGGTCATAGTATATGCACGTATCTGTCACATGGTGATTGGAATTTTAAAACAAATCCCAAATCATGAAGCTTGGTGAGGTGCCATCTACCGCTCTAGCGCCTCTGATAGCATCCTGTTGTTGTATGGACCATTATCACGGTCAACCATGGTCATGCTGGCGGTTTGTGTGGGACACAAAGCTCTGGCCGTAGACCAATCGTGATAATCAATTCATTGCAAACACGACTAGTTCTATCGGAACGCGTCCCTTTCTCGTTTTTCCCTTTTTCTATTACTATAGAACCCGATCCGAATCCGAATGTGGGAGGAGACAGCACATTGAACCGCTGTTAAGCAATCAACGGAATTCAATTGATGGTCATAAATGAGCACTCCTCACGTTTCAGATTTCACATATCGCAGCTAACAGCTCACATATCTCCAATATCCGTCCATACACATTCCGACTTGAATGAATCCCTTGAGCTTCGTAATCCTTTTTACGATGATGCGAACTCGACGTGGGGAAATTGTGTGAGCTCCTGACCTACAACCTCTCTAGCGAACGAAACGGTTCATCATCATCATCATAAGGGGAACATCCGAGCGAGAAGCTTTTACGCGAAAAGTGGGTCATTACAATATGGGGCTTCTGTAGTAGGTCATCGGTGGAAAGCTTTCCACTCGAAACACAAGTTCATTCTGTTTACAGGGGCTACCGGAACGCTAAACAGAATCCATCAAACAGTGGGAGTATAGAGGCGCGTCTGAATGGATTGCTGCTCGCTGTCTGGAGACAAATGCTTGTCGTAAGATGGATTTTCGACATTCGATTTGATTGATGAAACGCTTCGGTGTTTGAAGTTTTATGATTAAAACTTCCACACCAACTTGAAGAGCTATTTCGCTTCGGCAATAAAAGGGTTCTTACCACTCAAGTGCCCCCAGGTGGAATGTTAAGGTATATACTCTTCAACGAACGTGACCGTGATTGATGCCCTTTCGGTGTCCAGTTCAGTCGACTGTCTTAATGTATTCCCGACACGCTGCATAAAGGTACGAATTTATTTCGATAGCACTATATATTGGCAATGCCCCATGAGGACGTGGAACGGATGTGGCCGAACTTTGGGCAAACACGCGTGTATCCCGTCGTCCCTAATGCATTTCGCCTGTCATTCATTGAGACTTTCGTTTGGTTTCATCTTCAATGTTATGAACCGTCGTGCATGGCATTACGTCCCGATTGGTCATCGGGGTGGATTGTTTGTGTTTGATCTGGTTTTCGGAACGATTTCGATCGGGCCGTGGGTGCATAAAGGTTGACGAACGTAACACGTTCTTAATTAGGACTAATGGAAGTCATCAATTGGAAAATCGGGATTTTCGCAGAAATCGAATGGATTTTGTCCACCAGTCGTAGTCGTAGTCGAACTGTCCGTTAAAGTTTTGCCGAGATTTACGACTGTCATGTGTACGAAGGGCGATGACACGACTGCAGGAGCAGGAGCCGAAGCTGGTTGTAGGACCATAAAGTTGCTCATAGTTTATGACCGAATTACTGGAAAGGATTCAACTGTCGGGTGTTTGACATTCGACGTGGATATAAACGAAGTCATTCTGGTATAATAGTTTCCCACAACGCGGCAGGGATGTGGCCATAAAGTTCAAGTAATTTCACTTTTATTAAAGTTGAACAAGAGTTAAAGGAGCATGTGTGGTGAGGTCTTCCGCTTGATGGGACTTTTCGTTTTCCTGGTAAAATACCCTTCAAAGGCGATGGCTGGGTGCTTCTATGTGGGATGTTAGTGTAATAGTGTCATATGTATTCACCAATAAACCCGCAGGACCTTTCAATTATGGGTCGTCTTATACAATCGGCTTGCATCAATTAGTGTAGTAATCAATTAAAGTGCATCGAGCACTTAATTAACCGCAAAATTGGAGTACACATGTGTCGTAATGGACAAGTGATTTAAGTTGGCAGGCTTTAGAGTTAGTGGACTGTAAATAGTTACGCATTGAAGTTGAATAATTTCCGTTTACAATTGGCTTAAGCAGGAATCAGGAATAAGTCGTCCTAATTTCTGCAATAGAGCTCAAGGCTTTAAAGCACCATCCGGAGTTGTATTTTCACGCATTGACACCACGGTCCAAAAACACTAGCGGGAAACTTTAATAGGCCGTGAAAGGCACCCAAAAGCATGAAAAATTACAGCATTTGGCTTCTGGTGGCTCATCAAGATTAGGTAGGTAGGTAGGTAGGTTCGCAGCCATCTCAGAATTGAGAAGAATACACATAGGCCAAATAGACCCGTTGTGCAGCTACGAGGGGGGTTTATTGCCCTATTCGTGGAACCACTTAGTCCTACTTAAAACGTTAAGAAGATCAGATATTCCGACTTGCTGAACATCTGTCAGTTCGTTAAGGATGTAGGATCCTAGGTATCGTTTCTTGATTGTGCAGAATGCCGGGCAGGCGCAGAGAACGTGGTGGATGGATTCGATTGGAGCTTCTGCAGTAATCATTCAGAACTATTCCTAGTTTTTGCGCGTGACTGCCAATAAGTCAGTGTCCTGTGATGACACCGATGATTTTGAGGATGTCAGTTCTTTTTAGGGAGATTATACTCCTAGTCCGTTGACTGTCGAGCCGGGGCCAGATTTGCCTGGTGATGAGGCAGGTACATATATCCCTGGGTCGATCTCAGGTTCGTCTCGGCCCTGGCGAAATTTGCAAGATTATGTTTAATGGTTGCAAGGGGTATTCCCTCATAAGCGACGATTGAATCAGGCGTCGTTCCTTGTCTGGCGAGTGTGTCGCCTCTCTCATTTTCTGGAATGTCGCTGTGCCCCGGTACCCAGATAAGTTGTATGTTAAACTGTTCGGCCATCTCGTTAAGAGATAGGCGAGAGTCGAGACTAGTTTTTAATGTGTACACATAGGACTCCAACGACGTTAAGGCTGCTTGACTATCCGTGAGAATACGGATATCCGTAGTGGATGTCACGTTCCACTTCAGCCAAGACAAGGCCTCCTTTTTTGCCGACATTTCCGCCTGGACGACGCTGCAGTGATCTGGTAATTTTAGAGCTTTTTTCAGCTTAAGTTGTTTGCAGAATACTCCACTACCCACCCCGTTTTTGGTTTTTGACCCGTCTGTGTAAAAATCCACGCAGTTCCTGCGGGGTTGCGTTTGGCAGGTCCAGTTTAGCCTGTCCAAGACTATGATGGGTTCTGTGTGGTCCAAGTTTTCTGCCACGGCTATCCTGTTTTTCAGGATGGAGGAGTGGCCAGCGACATAGCTCGTCCATTTCGAGTTGGCTTTTAGTCTTATGGCCGTGTGTGTGGCAATTTGCTTGGCGAAAATATCGAGTGGTGTGAGGTCGAGTATCATATTAAGCGCAGCCGTTGGGGTGGACCTGAGGGTCCCGGTAATGCACATATGTACATGCCAGCCTTTGTACCTTCTCGAGTTGTGTGTGGTATGTTGCCTTGTCCAGTGTAGTCCAGACTATACTATAGTATGGGTCTAACGACCGTGATGTAGAGCCATAGGGTAATCTTGGGGTTGAATACTCATGTTTTCCTTAGGGCTTTCTTGCTCTATCGATTGTGTTGCTCTTCCAGGTTAGTTTCCTATCTAGTATAATGCCAAGGTATTTGGCACTGGAGGAATAGGTTAATCTAGTACAAGCAAAGTGATTGGGCGGTGTTCCGGAATTTTATCCTTTTTGGTGAATAGCACGAGCACCGTTTTCTGGGGATTTACCCTGAGCCCGTTGCTATACACCCATTTGCAAAGAATTGAGAATGCCGTTTGCATACGGTCATTCAGTGTGGATAGGTATTTACCTGAGATTGAAATGGCAACGTCATCAGCGTAGGCAATAACGTCCAGGGCGTCTTTCTCCAGTTTAATTAGTAGTTCGTTTACGACTACATTCCAGATAAGAGGAGAGAGGGCCCCTCCTTGTGGGGTTCCCCTGGTAACCACTCTGGTGGTTGCTTGGCTTCCCCATTTGGAGCAGTTCGCTTATCAGCCTTATCAGAGTCCTCTCCGCCTTTAGCTTTTCTAGCCCTTCTATTACTGCTTTTGGAGTGACGTTGTTAAAGGCGCCATCTATGTCTAGGAAGGCTGTTAGGGTATATTCTTTGAGATGGATTGATCTTTCGATTTTCCTCACTAGTGTAAGGCTGTTTCGACAGATCTACCCTTACAGTAGGCGTGCTGTGCCTTAGAGATTAGGGAGGGATCCAAACTGTGGTGTATGTGTAAGTCGATCAGCCTTTCCCAAGTCATCAATATTCGGCTACTGGCCACGCTAGTGCAAGCGTCACTCCTTTGAGTTTCAGCAAGATTTTTTCCTTTTTGCTTGGAGCTTGGAAGGCTTTAAACCAACCAGTGCGTGCGGGAGTAAAAGGCAACAGATAACGGCATCAACTTATAATGGGCACATGGAACGTCTCATCGCTCACAGGAAAGCATCTAGAGCTGGTGGAAGAAGCTGCCAGGTATCGGTTAGATACCGTAGGTCTCTCTTCGACAAAGCAAAGAGGATATAGAACTGTGGACCTTTCGGACGGGTGGAAACTCGTCCCATCGGGAGTAGCACCTCAAATGTCTGCACAGGCGGAAGTGGAGATACTCATAAGTCCCAGGCTGATAGACTCCAGGGTATTGGAGTGGATACCATTAGGGGGAGAGTCGCGATCTTAAAACTCAAGCTTGAAAGATCAACTTTGGCGCTGGTGCAGATGTATGCAACGAATCTATAGTCAGACTTTCCTGGATGAGGTTGACGCTGTCCTTGATACGATGACTATCGTCTTCAGGGCTGAACTGTCGCCAGATCATAACCTGGTGTTGTGTAAGCCGTATCTTACTGATAGAGTACCTCGTCTGCCAAGGCGGAAACCAAGAGTGGTTACACGCATTCGGTGGGAGAAACTACAGAGCAGTGAGGTGCGGCAATACTTCACACGACACATATCCGAAAGGTTTGAGCAAATGCCAACTGTTTCATCGCATGTAGAGGAAGAAAGGCGACTATCTTCAACAGATGTCATTGCCTCTGCACGTGATGTTTGTGGAGAGAAACGACTTGGTGTAGCGGCTGGTGGTGAGAAAAGGACTGCGTGTTTTAAACACCCGGAGTTCAAGAATCCATCAGAGAGAAGAAGAAGGCCTACAGCGACTAGATTCTCATTTGGGACTCTGCTTCCCGTGACCGGTACACTGTGGCGCGAAGAACTTGCAAATTGGCTATGCGAGCAGCTAAAGACCAGTCCTGGAAGGAGTTCGGCGAGAAGTTGGAAGACGACCATAGATCTGCGAAAGAGGTGTGTTCTGGCAAACTATTCGGCGGTTCAGAGAAAGGAAATTCAACATAATTGAAGAAGTTAAATGCAAGGATGCTGTGTTTTGCTTTCCAATGAGGTGGACATCTTACGCAGATGGAGCGAGCACTTTTCGAAGCTGCGCAAACCGATCTACAGATGTTTTGTAGTTTTGGAAAAGGCGTATGACTGAGTTCCTCAAGGTAAACTCTAGAGGGTTCTGCAGGAGTATGGAATTGATGGTCCTCTGTTGAGGGCCTCTACCTATATACACAAACTGTAGCAGCTGTGTTCAGGTTAACGGGAGTAGATCAACACCTTTCACCGTCGGCATTGAACTTCGCCAAGGGTGCGTCTTATCACCTCTTCTTTTCATTATATGTATATATATGGACTGGATGTGGCAGCGCAGTCGAAGCGAGGAGTGTTTCACATTGTTAGGAGTTAGTTGTCCTCACATCCTCCCAGATGGAACACCAACGCGCGCTAGATAGGTTTGAGGCCGTATGTGCTGATGCTGGAATGAGGGTTAACGTGGACAAATCCGTAGTTATGGTTATTTCCGGAACATCTGTCCAATGCACTCTGCATGTTAATGGAGTCTCATTTGTCTCAAAGTTCTATCATGTAAGCGAACACCTCATAACAATCCGCATCAAAGGCAACCTTGGCAATATAAACGTTCATGCCCCCACGGGAAAAAAGATGATCGAATCGAGAATGACTTCTGTGATCTTCGAGACCGAACGTACGCCCAATGCCATCGTTTTGACGCCACAATCGTAAAGGGGATCTCAAGGAAAAACAGACCATAGAGGTCATATTTGAGTGGATCAAAGGAAGACATAGCTTCCCTAACACCACATCCGACAACGGACTTAGGCTAATTGACTTCCTAGTAGGGCTTAACCTCCTTGCAGCAAGCACCCGATTTCCACATTTCAACATCCACAAGGGTATCCCCTGATGAATCGACCACCAACTAAATTGGTCACCTCGCGATCGACGCCAGACACTCCTTCAGCATTTTAGATGTACGAACCTTACGAGAAGCCAACATCGACTCTGTTCACTAGACGAGCAGGACAACGTAAGTTTGCGTCGGGAAGCTACAATTGCAAGGGACCGCTCATCTTCATTCAACATTGTCAGAAGGCCATCAGAGAGGTACTGCCCCTGAGGTATTGGGTTTCAAACCCCTGGTTTGATGTACAGTGCGAAAAAGCCCATGCAACAAAAAGATATGATTACAAGGCCATTCAACAAACAAATATGCTTACACGGTCATGCTACAAAGACGAGCGCTCGATGAGCGATTTCGGATCCCGATTGAACCAAAGCCATCGAATGTTTATTTCGCGACGTCTCTCCTCGGCGGAGTACTAGCGAAACTCCCGTAGTACACTGGCCATGAAAAAGCTATCCACCACACGCCTTTCGGAATCGGCATTTAACTGTGAAAAATAAATCACATACAACATGGGTGATTGAGAGAAGCTTGCCGTTGGTTCTTCATGGGGAACAAGGACTCTAGTAGAGCTGATTGGCGAATTACTTTCAACATGCAAGATCTTCTCTAAATGAGGAAGCCGAGTAACCACTAGATCTGTTACCAGGGGAACTCCACAAGGGTGGATCCTCTCTCCTCTTCCCTAAAACGTAGTCGCAAACGAACTACGTAGGTCAAAAAATAATGGATTCGGGATAAACTCCCAGAAAATTTAACTTGTACTCTTCACTAGAAAGCACAAGACTCCGGACATGGTCCAATCACTCTACTCGGTACCAGGCTAACCTATTCTCCTAGTGCCAGATATGTATGCTGGCGTTATACTGGACAGGAAATTAACCCGTTTTTTAACTTCCGAGTGGGAAGTTATTGTAATGGTGCCGATTTTGCGAATTTGAAATTTTGACGTATCTCCACGTTTCAAGGTCACAAGGTTTTTATAGAGTTGTATGTGAGTGTGTGTGTACGTATGTGCGGATGTGCGTATCGGAATTTTCGTCTCGACTATCTCGAGAACCAAAGGCGATATTGACATAGGATTAAGTTTCCTCTACGCATAATTACACAATTTAGGAGTAAATAACTAAAAAATAGGCAATAGGTCATCTAAGTACTAACCGCACCCGACGCTGGTTCATTGTGGTGATCGGACATATACCGATACATATGAGATTGCTCAGATAGTGTTATGGTTGGGTAAGGAAGCGCACACTCATGAGCTGCTCGTGAGAGTGCACTACCCAGCGAGCAATTATTAAACGCACGCGCTCATGAGTAATTGGCTGTGAGCATTTTTATTTTCGCTCACGAACACGAGTGTATGTGCATTTATGGAAACTCACTCCTATGCGCACTTCATATGTTCGTTAAAGAGAACGCACACTTATTTGCACTTTGTAGGGTGGGTACAGTTTAACGCACATATGGAATGCGCACATGGTGTGAGTTTTCATAAATGCACACACTCGCGTTCGTGAGCTAAAATGAGTTGATTTACTGCTCGGGAGTTGTTTGCAGAATGATAAAACATGGAAATATTCCCAATTCATAATATTTCAGACTAAGATGGCTTCATTTTCTATAAAGTCTAAATTATAAACTTTCAGCAATCGAAATTGCACACGCACGCGAGCAGTTTATGAGCAATAGACTGTTTAAGGTGCGCATTGGAGCGTGCGTTTCCTTACCCTGGGTTACATCAAACCCCCTCCCCGTCTCTGTATGTACATATGTATGTATGTTGGCGTTACAGTCCATGAAGGACCTGAGCCGAGCTTCTCTCAATCACCCATGTTGTGTGTGATTTCATTTTCCCATAGGTGAAAGGGACCTACAATTTATTGCCGGTTCCGAACGGCGAATTTCGAGAAGCTTTTCATGACAATTTTACTACAGGGAGTTTTGTCAGAACCCCGCTGAGGAGAAACACCGTGAAAAACACGTTCGATGACATGGCTGTGTCAGGATTCGATCCCGTGTCATCTGCGTCAGAGGCAAACACACTACCCACTGCGCCACGGTGCCCTCCCCGTCTCTACTCTCTAAATAATCAGCCCATAGCCACCGTTCAGGCTATCCGGGATGTTGGCATATTATGTGACCAGGAGTTAAATTTTCGAACACATATCGACGAGATAATCCTTAAAGCTAATTCAGCGATGGTCTAAAAAATTCTCCAACCCCTACGTTACCCGATCTCTCTACACAACCTTTGTCCGACCTCTTCTTGAATACGCCTCTCAAGTATGGTCTCCTTACCAACAAACCCACATTTCTCGAATCGAGAGCATCCAACGTCGATTCCTACGTTTTGCACTTCGAGGTCTCCCGTGGAATAATCCTTTGCTTCTACCACCCTATCAAGATCGTCTTAAATTAATCAACATAAACACTTTGGAGGAAAGAAGAACTGTATCTGACATTCTTTTCATCGATCGACTCCTTTCAGGTACCATTGATTGCGCGACCGTCTATGACTCTGTCTCTATCAACACTAACTCCCGCAATGTACGTAATCCCCGTCTCTTCTATCTACCCACCCCCGCACCGCCTATGGCTCCAATGAGCCCATTTCTAGTATGCTGGGAAGTGTTAACTCAAATCCTTACTTCGACTTCAACCTCAGCACCCCATGCTTAAAAACTCGTCTTCTTAATCATGCCCCCCTCCCCCACCATCCTTAGCTACTGAGTTAGATTAAGTCCGATTAAGTTGGCCTGAATTAAGCCCAATAAATGGGGGTGTATACCCCCACGAAAATTACATGGAGCTACAGCACAAAGGCGGCTTGATGCCAACCACACACGGTGTTCTTAAGCAGTTCCCCATCTAAGTACCGGCCGCGCCCGATGCTGGTTGATTGCGGTGATCGGACGAGAACCGATGCATTACCCATTATTCATCTAGCAATCCTAACAGCTAACAAAAAGAGCTAATGACCTTGAAACACCTGAACAAAAAAAAAAAAAAAGGTATCATAATCGGTCCATTCGTTCAGGAGCTACGATGCCACAGACAGACACACAGACACCTCAAACTTATCACACCCCTCTTTTGCGTCGGGGGTTAAAAATTAAAGAAAATTAAATGGAATGGGTATTTCCATTTTTCCCACTGGGAAGTGTGGGGCTTGCGGGTCGCACCTAGACCACATTTTTTTTTTTTTTAAGTTCGCGCAGGTTCAACAGTCATACTCTTATGATGTATCACACAACCTGAACGGAATGCAAATGATTTGGGTCGTAGATGTTCGTCCAGAGGTCATCTAAGAGTGAATGTTCAGCACCAAATGTTCCATGGCATTCTTTCTTCTTTGGTGGCGTTACAGCCCACGAAGGGCCAGAGCCAAGCTTCTCTTCAATCACCCACGTTGTGTGTAATTTTTTTTTTTTAACCCAGGTGAAATGGACCTACAGGCTAATGCTGATTCCGAACGGCTTAAGTCGGGAAGCCTTTTCAAGGCAAATTATACTACGGGAGTTTTGCCAGTATCCTGCCGGATACGTCCATATTCGAGGCTTGTTTGTGCTACGTATAACGGTTGTTGTGATGCCTATCTAGGTGGCGCCGCGAGGAGGCGGTATGTCAACTTGACTTGCGTACTTACAAGGATCCTTGCTGACATTCCGCCAGGTTGGGCGCAATCAACAACTTTGTCCTGTGTGCACAAGTCCATACCTCCCTGTCTCCGTTGGTTGAACTCAATCCCCAGATCCTGCGTGAATCCCAGTCTCCCCCCAATTAAGTTAATAAGGAAATCCTATAAAGGTAACATGGGAGGGCATGGGCTCGGACATACAGGGTAAAGTTGTTGATTGCTCTCAACCTGGCGAGATGCCAGCAACGATCCCTGTTTAATTGCCCGGGTCAAGTTGACATACGGCCTCCTCGCGGCGCCCTCTGCATAGCCTCTTCAACAACCGTTGGGAGGTGAACAAACGTATGCAGCGAAAAAACCCCGACCAGAATGGCGGTTGTGCGGCGGGCTAACAATCCGCCCACGTAAAAAAACCCAAAGTTATGAATGAGCAAGATGCCTCGGATACACGGACGGATACTCGACGACGACAACGCACGAAAAAGGAACACGATTTGCGAGTATGCTCCTGGAATGTCAGAACCCTGTACACTCCCGGAGCTGCTCATAAACTAGAAGGAATCCTCACGCAGTACAAGGCGGATATTACTGCGGTCCAGGAAATACGCTGGATAGGAAACGGTA
Source organism: Eumerus sabulonum (assembly GCA_951905685.1). Classification (NCBI taxonomy): domain Eukaryota; kingdom Metazoa; phylum Arthropoda; class Insecta; order Diptera; family Syrphidae; genus Eumerus; species Eumerus sabulonum. The sequence goes on from OX645060.1 coordinate 239,784,151, forward strand.
TGATTAGGAAGAAAAATTGCGACATTTATTACAGCTGTCACAAAAGGTTGCACTTACTGGGATGCGGATTTGTGGTGGGAAAGCGGTTAAGGTCGAAGGTCATTTACTTTAAACCTTTAAGTGATCGCCTGGCTGTGATCCGCATCAGAGGCAGATTTTATAACATCAGCCTTATATGTGCACACGCCCCTACCGACGAGGCTGAAGACCCTATCAAGGAAGACTTCTATGACCTCCTGGACAACGCCTACGGAGCTTGTCCGGAGTACGATGTTAAAATCGTGCTCGGGGACTTCAACGCCAAAATCGGAAAGGAAAACACCCTTGGCGGAGTGATCGGAAAGCACAGCCGCCACGATACAACAACAGATAACGGCTTCCGACTCGCTGACTTTGCGACAGCTCGTAATGCGGTGATAAGTAGCACAAGATCCCCTCGCAAGCGAATCCACACAGCAACCTGGCGATCTCCGGACGGTCGAACCGCCAACCAAATCGACCATGTGCTCATTGACGCAAGGCACTCGTCAAACATCCTGGATGTGCGAACATTCAGAGGGGCAAATGTCGACTCTGACCACTTCCTCGTAGCGGCAAGGTTCAGAGCTCGACTGTCCAATGTCAGAAAGCTGCCCCAGCCCACCAGGAGGAGGTTCGACATTGGGCGCCTGAGCACACCGGAGGTGACCAGAGTCTACAGGGAGCAGCTGAGCGAAAGACTCTACGGTATGCCTACGTCGAACACAAATGCCAATAATATGTGGCTGCATTGCCGCTCAGCCATTCAGGAAGTAGCCGAAACCACCTTAGGATACCTACCACCCCCGACAAGAAACCCGTGGTATGATGGCGAGTGTGAGCAGAAAAAGGCAGCAACCGACGAGGCGTACCAAAAGGCGCTGCAGAGGAAAACCAGGGCAGCGCGAGAAGAGTACCGAGCCAGAAGAAGGGAGGAGAAGAAACTACTGCGACAAAAGAAAAGAATCTTCGCAGCCTCCCACCTCAAGGATATCGAGGAGTCTGGGGATAGACATAAAATACGAGCCTTTTACAAGAAAGCCAAAGGCCTTGCAGGAGGCTTCAAAAAGGGCACCATGGCTCTTCGAAACTGCGAGGGTAATCTTGTCACCGACCCGCAGGGAATAGTGGATGTATTTAAGCAGCACTTCGAGCAGCTGCTTAACGAGCATGACCAAGAGAGAGTGGTAGGGACTGAGGAAATCCCAACTCCAGCCGCTGAAGTAGTCCCCCCACCCAGCATAGAAGAAGTCGGCACAGCTATTCAGAAGCTGAAGAACAACAAGGCCGCAGGCTCAGATGGCTTGCCATCAGAGCTCTTCAAGGCTGGCGGCGATGTTCTGGTAGGGAGCATGCACCAGATCATCTGCAGAATTTGGGAAGATGAGAGCATGCCCGACGACTGGAATACCAGCTCTATATGCCCCATCCACAAAAAAGGCGATCCTACCTCTTGCAAGAACTATAGAGGTATATCCCTGCTCAATGTCGCATACAAGATCCTGTCCAGCGTATTGTGTGAACGTCTAAAACCATTGTGCACCGCACTAATCGGCAGCTACAAGTGCGGCTTCCGGCCCGGCAAATCAACTATAGACCAAATTTTCACACTTCGACAAATCCTGGAAAAGACCAACGAGTTTCGAATCGATACACACCATCTTTTCATCGATTTCAAAGCCGCATACGACAGCATTCATCGTGAAGCACTGTTTGGGGCGATAGCCCACCACGCCACGCTAAAAAACACGCGATGCACCGTGCAACTCGGTTCTAGGACCTCGGAACCATTCGAAACATGCACCGGATTTCGGCAAGGAGATGCGCTGTCATGTGACTTCTTCAACCTGGTGCGACGGGCAGGCGTCAACAGGGAAGGCACTATCTTTTACAAGTCCATCCAGCTGCTAGGATACGCGGATGATATCGACATCATCGCGTGTTCTCGCCGTGGCATTGTGGAAGCATTCACGGCGATTGAAGAACAGGCGAAACGAGTTGGTCTGTCAAGCAAAAACCAATCCGTCGCTCACCACCTGGGACAAAACATAACAATTGACAGCTACAAATTCGAGGTAGTTAAGGAGTTTGTCTACCTCGGGGCAAACGTAAATTCCACAAATGACACCACAGTGGAGATCTGGCGTAGAATCGCCCTTGGCAACCGCTGCTACTTCGGCTTGTCCAAACAACTGGGGTCAAAACTCCTCACTCGAAAGACCAAAGTCATGCTTTACAAAACGCTCATTCTGCCAGTCTTGCTATACGGAGCCGAAAGCTGGACGATAAGCAGGACAGCGGAGCTGATTTTGGGTTCTTTCGAAAGAAAAATTCTGCGCCGGATATTTGGTCCTGTCTGTGAGGAAGGTGAATGGAGAAGAAGACACAACCGCGAACTCTACGAGCTGTACCAAGATGTGGATGTAGTCCGGAAGGCAAGGACCCGTCGACTACACTGGCTCGGCCACATCGAGCGCATGGACATCAACGCTCCAGCTAAGAGGGTCTTCGACTCCGAGCCTCCTGGTTCGAGAAGAAGAGGAAGACCGAACCTCCGGTATAAAGACCAAGTAATCGCGGATGTAAGACATCTTGGTCTTGACAACTGGAAGCAGCGTGCCCGGGACCGTCAAGGATGGAAGGCAGCTATAGCTCAGGCTCAGATCCTCCATGGATCGCAGGCCTGATAAGTAAGTAAGTAAGTAAGTATAAAGGTAACAAATGTGAAAAATATGTCAAAGCAATGGGTATACGTGAGGTTATCGCTCTGTATCGCGGCAAGCCCACAACATTGCCACAACAAATTGCACACATTTTCGTTGAGCCTCCGAGGTTGACTGGATGACTTACTTCAATTTGTAAATGAATAACCTTTCGCCAGCCGACACAGAGATATCGCATGATACCAAATCGTCATCAGCCGCCAGGCTACATTTGAATAAATGCCGCCATCAATCGCAGATGTACAACTGAATTCAGGAGTTCGAGTAGCAAGATGATGAAATACAGATACAAAGGACGAGAAAAGAAAATATTAAATGAAGCTCTCCCTCCGAAGGAACAAAGAAAATCCTTCAGCGAAAAGCACTAACCTATTGACTTGGAACACTCTCAATCAGATAGCTTCGAAGACTCAAGTAAAAGAAGCAGATGAGGAGGGCTTTAGAGAAAAGAGAAATTAATCATCCGCAAGTATGGCTTCCTTCGCTTTGGGAAGCATATTTCCATGGGCGAAGTATTTAATTTAATTAAAAGCCTGGCCGGACCCCAAATATGTTTATCTCTACCACAAGAAGGGATTCACTGGTCACCACCACAAAGAATATTCAAGCGAGGGAAGAATACAGAGGTTCCATTGAAAGTCAAGAACTACTTAGCATGCCCACATCGTTTCCAATAATTCCATAAATCCCTTAAGACCAAAAATCGTTTGCAGGGCCAAATGGCTTACGCATTCATCGCGCTTGCTGTAGCGCTGATGGAGGTCGTTTAATCCGGTGGCTATCATGATTCCCCACCATCACTTCAGCGCTATTGAACTCGAATTACAAAAATTTCTTTACAGACACCTCGTGCTTGTAATCCATACTATTTATCAAATCGAGCAGTTCCACGTGCCCGGGGAGCATACCTCGCTCCGTGATACGACTCGACTAAATTGGGACAAATACTGGTATTATGTCCGTCAACTGGCAATGCGCTGATGGCTGCCTCAAAACCAACTAAAGCTGGAACTGTGACTGGCAGTGACTGATGCCTAGTCGGGGTTCATTCCAGTTTGTTCGCTTTTTTCTCACTTGTGCTCCAATGTCGTGCGCTTTTGTTGATGCTTCCAAGTGCTGATGCCAGCCAAGTGGAAAATTGGATGGCTGACTGGCATACTCGTAGAATGACTGACTGTTGGCTGTACACCACCGACGCCAACTTCTGCTTAATTTTGCATGCATGACTTATTGACGGGAAATAAGCTCCCGGATTTCCCTGCTCTTACATAGATTCCTTTCCTTCGTCAGCGGGCACATTGTTCTTCTCTTCCCTTCACTGAATGCAGTTTTGAATAATCAGACGACGTGATGAAGGATTGAAGACGAGTTGAGCTGATTTGCTTACTTTCCTTTATAGCGAACGGATGAAAGGCGAAAGGAGTACTCCAAAGCGCACTAGTGGTGGAAGGATATTAGAATACTGAGGACCATGGCTTCCGTTTTCAGTTGCCTCTTTTGTTATGTTTCTTGTAGTATATCCCTATCGGATCAAAATATTTCACGGTTGTCCGATTCCATCCGAGACTGTGCTCAAAACTGACATTTCGATACTTTGCATGTGGGCCACAGCTGAAGAGACGTGATCATCCGTGTCGCTGTCGGTGACGACTGTGATGGCAGGTGAGGGCTGCTGTCTTTGTCATTGTTGCAGCCTTTCAAGATGTTTGTTTACCATTTACATACACCTGACAGTGGGCGCTCGTACGCGCGTCTCTGTCTGAAGGATTACTTTTGTTGTTACAGATTTCCTGTGATGATAAATGGAAACCATTTTGGTGGAACGGGTGCTGTAGTTGATTTTTACATTTTTTCTTGACAGCATTGGGCCTTTCTCTCGATTTTGAAAAGGGACTCGGATCCCGAGAAACGTTAAGCAAGTTAGGAGCATTGTGGGTACGGTATCCTGGTACAGGAAATGTGTGCCGAACTTCGCAGCTCTAGTGAAGCCCTTAATGAACTTATTAAAGAAGGGTTCAAAGTTTACCTGTCCAGAAAAATTTGAGAAAGGCTTCCAAAGGGCGAAGGAATACCTTGTCACAGCACCAATCTTTACATGTGCGGGTCTTTGAACGAGTCCTAGGAAAGCACAGCCTACACAACACCACGTCGGAAACGGACTAAGGCTAGTAGACTTAATGGCGGGACGTAATCTCGTAGTAGCAAGCACTTGATTCCCACCCTTCAACATCCATAAGGGGACCTGGCGGTCCCCCGTTATCAATCGGCAACCAATCAAATTGATCACATTGCGATCGACGGCAGACACTCCTCCGGCATCCTAGATGTCCGAACTTTTTGAGGAGCCAACATCGACTCGGATCATTACCTTGTTGCAGCCAAGGTACGGATGCACATTTTTTGGAATCAACGGAGTCGAGTAAGAACACCAAAATGTAACGTTGGAAAGCTGCAATCGCAAGAGACCGCCAGGACCTTCGCCGATCAAGTCTCCCTCAAGCTCTCTTAAATCCCGATGCGATCTACACAAACCATAGAACAGCAACGGAGACGTTGTCAGAACGCCATCAGAGAGGCCGCCTAAGATGTACTGGGTTTCAAGCCACAACCTTCGACAAACCCCTGGTGCAGACAGACCCATGAAAAGGAACAGAATGCATACATGGCTACACTGTATCGACGGACGAGAGCTGCCCGCGAGCTTTATGAACAGAATAGGAGCATGCATGCGCTCCTCCTGAGAAGAAAAAAGAAGGAGCACGAGAAGCACGAGAAGCACGAGATCGAGAAGATGGGAGATGCTATTGCAGGAACGACGTTCGAAAGTATTACCAAAAAGGAAGTCGAACATACCAAGGCTATAAAGCCAGAGCAGAAGCATAGTGGAGTTACAGTCGATGCTGAGATTGTGGAAGGACCACTTCTGCAGACTGTATAACGGTGATGATAGTCAAAATTCCGCCGGTAGGCAGAACGAATCATTAATGGACGAAGACGAAAGAGAATCCCGTCCACCCGACCTAGACGATGTTTAGATAGCGATATCGAAGCTTAAGTCTTTTAAAACTGCTGGAGCAGACGGACTTCCCGCTGAACTATTTAAAACAGCGGGCGATGAGCTGGCCAGGAACATGCACCAACTTATTTGCAAGATATGGTCGGAAGAATGCATGCCCGATGAATGGAATCTCAGCATCGTTTGCCCAGTCCTTAAGAAAGGAATCACTATGACTGCGCCAATCACAGAGGGATAAGTCTCCTGAACATTGCGTACGAGATCCTCTCTGCCGTACTGTGTAAACGAATGAAACCGTTCGTGGCCAATCTGAAAGGTTCCTACCAGTGTGGTTTTAGGCCAGGAAAATCCGCGATAGACCAAGTATTCACACTGCGGCAGATCTTAGTGAAGACCCATGAATTCCAGGTCGACACGCACCATCTTTTTGTCGACTTTTAAGCCGCGTATGAGAGTGTTTATAGAGACGAACCATACGGAGCCATGTCATGTTTTAACATTCCTGCCAAATCCGTTAGACTGTGCAGGATGACTATGGAGAATTCCCACTGCTCCATTAGGGTCGGAGATGAACTAGCCGAGACCTTCGATGTTAAAAAAGTTTTAGATAGGGTGACGCATTGTCATGTGATTTCTTTAACATCATAAGATCGTGCGGGACTCTGCGGCCAATACAAGAGGTACGATCTACTTCAGGTCTAGACAATTGCTTGCCTACGCAGATGACATTGACGTTATTGGACGGACTAAGCAAGATGGGGCGTTCGCAAGCATTGTAGCAGAAGCGGCTAAAGTGGGTTTAGGGGTAAATGGGGACAAGACCAAATATATGCTGTCATCAAGGAAAGACGCGCAACACCGACGTCTTGGTCAGAACGTCACCTTCGGTAGCTATATTTTTCAAATAGTCAAGGACTTCGACTACCTTGGCTCGATTATGACAAGCCCGTGTGCGCCCGCGGCTTTATTATTTTGAACTTCCCAGTGGGAAGTTATTGTAATGGGGCCAATTTTGCGAATTCCAAATTTTGACATATTTCCACGTTTCAAGGTCACCAGAATCTGAGTCCAAGGTTTTCATAGAGATGTATGTATATGTGTATGTACGTATGTGCGCATGTGCGTACCAGAATTTTGGCCTTGAATATCCCGTGAACCAAATTAGGCAACAAACAAGAAATGAACAACACGCGGTGTTCCCAAGCGGTCCCCATCTAAGTACTAACCGCACCCCGACCCTGGTTGATTGCGGTGGTCGGACGACAACCGATGCATATGAGATTGCTCGGACAGTGTCGTGGTAGGGTAAGGAAACGCACACTCAAGAGCTGCTTGTGAGTGTGCACTACCCAACGTCCAACGAGCAATTATTAAACGCACGCACTCATGAGTAATTGGCTGTGAGCATTTTTATTTTCGCTCACGAACACGCGTGTGTGTGGATTTATGGAATCGCACAGGGGCGTACATACTTCATATGTTCGAAAGAGAACGCACACTTATGTGCACTCTGTAGGGTGGGTACTGTTTAACGTACATATGGAGTGCGCACATGGTGTGAGTTTTCATAAATGCACACACTCGCGTTCGTGAGCTAAAATGAGTTGATTTACTGCTCGGGAGTTGTTTGCAGAATGATAAGACATGGAAACATTCCACTTCAAGATGTTTTTTTTTATTTTCCGTTTTTATAATATTTTAGTCTGAGATGGCTTCGTTTTCTATAAAGTATAAATTATAATCTCTCAGCAATCGAAATTCAACACGCACGAGGGCAGTTTATGAGCAATAGATTGTTTAAGGTCACACTTGGTTACATGGAGCTACAGCACAAAGGCGGCCTGATGCCAACAACATACAGTGTTCCCAAGCGGTTCTCAATCTATGTACCGGCCGCGCCCGATGCTGGTTGATTGCGGTGATCGGACGAGAACCGATACATTACCCATTATTCTCTTGCATTTTCGTCCGTTGCGAATGGATCATTCTGCCTGACAGCGGAATACCGCTGTCGTTATAGAGAAGTGTTCCTACAATAGTCTCAGCATCGACTATGACTCTACTACTAGGTGTCCGTCTTCTCTCCTACAGGCTTCCGCTCTGGCTGTATAGCCCTGGCATGTTCGTTTTACTTTTTCATAATACTTGCGAGCATTATACTTGCGATAGCATCTCTCTATCTCATGGATCTCATGCTTTTAATACTGTCTTTTCTCTGTCCTGTTCCTCTCTCCGTTTCCGTAATGTTCACGAGAGGCCCGTTTAAATAGCATGGCTTTGTAGGCCTTTTGCCTTGCTAAATGGGCTTGCTCGCATGGCTCATCAAACCAGAGGTTTCCAGCTGACGGTGGCTCGAAACCCAACACATCCGAAGCAGCGTCTCTGATGTGGGTTGCTTCGGTGTCAATGGAGCTTGCGAGAGGTTGAGGGAAACTCGATCGGCAAAGGTCCTAACGGTCTCCTGCGATCGTAGCTTTCCGACGTCAAACTTTCGTTCTCGAGTTCGACTTCGTGGCATCTTTGATTTCTTCATTCGTACCTTGGCTGCAACAATGTAGTTATTCGAGTCGATGTTGGCTCCTCGGAAGGTTCATACAACTAGGATGGTGGAAGAGTGTCTGGCGACGATCGCAACGTGATCAACCTGATTGGTGGTAGACTGATCAGATGATCGCCATGTTCCTTTGTGAGTATTGAGATGCGGAAATCGTATGCTAGCTAGAAGGAGATTGTGCTCCGCCAGCAGGTCGAGTAGCCAATGTCAGTTTTCGGATATGGTGTCGTGTAGGCCATATTTTCCCGTGATCGACTCAAATACATAGGTCCTCATTGCCCAGTTTTGTATTAAAATCTCCTAGAACTATTTTTGTGTCGTAGCTGGGACATTGGACATAGGTTCTGTCTAGGTGATTGTAGAATTCTTCTTTGAGCCGATCGTCCTTTTCTTCGGTAGGGGCGTGAGCGCATATCAAGCTAATGTTTCGAAATTTAGCTTTAATGCGGATTGTTATGAGGCGTTCGCTTACATCCTGTAATTACGCGTCGAATAATTATCATCACCCATGTCAGTATCGTCTTTGGTTCTCGAGATAATTGAGACCAAACATTTCGAACGCACATACGTACCTACACACATATATACATATCTCTATAAAACCGTCGAGACAGGTTAAAATTTGGGATTCGCAAAATCGGCCCCATTACCAGCTTGTACCAGTCTATACCAGTTTGGCGCTAGTTTTGCCTGAATACAACCATAAACAGGCCTAAACTGAAAGGTCCAGAGTAGTCTGCTAGGTGCCAGCATACCATGGTAGTGCGTGGACGTTTTCGAAAATGTCCTTTCTTTCTACCATTTTCCTGCATAATACTCTCATTAATGTTTACATTTAATGAGACGTACATAAATGTGTAACCACCCATTGAGTAAATTCAATTATTCCGTTTGGGGTACTTCCAGCGCCCTTACGACTATCCAGTTTCCCTAATATTATTTTCACTCCCTTAAAGGACATTTAATTCGGAATTAATTTCACAGAATTTTCAAATCATCCCTAAGCAGTTCGTTAATTATCAATCACGCAGCCATCCACCAAAAACCCCAAACTCTCAAAACCAACATTCACCGCCAACCAAAAATCGATTTTCACACAGGCAAAAGTACGTATTAACATGGCTTACGCCCACCACAGAATAGTTTACCTAAAAGGACTTGATACTTGTTCGCTTTCGATGGCCATTTAAATTCGGTACAAACGTTTTGTGGACATTTGTGAAATTTAATTAAGAACAGTTGAATGGCTTTAAATCGCCCCAAGCCAGACAACATACACCAGAGCTTCGAGCTGGTTCTGAGAATTTAATAAGCCCAGCGTCTTCCTAGAATACTACCTCTGCCCTGAACAATCTGAAAATTGGCATTTTGGGTTATTACTAATTGCTCAATTTGTTAAAGTAATCCGAAACGAAGGAGTCTAATCTACCAGAGTAATGCCAAATATGTACATCTATAGTGCCCCTAGGATAAAGGCAAAACCTGAACACAAGCTTCATATTCCTTGATCTCTGTAAAGTATTCAGTTGAGATTGTCCTTTTTGGTTTTTTTGTTGCCCCTTTCAATCTGAATTCTGTTGGCTCTGCACTCAAATCCTCTCAATTAGGATCAAATTTATTTATGACTGTTCTTTCCCGGCAAGAGGGAAAGTCAAATCATAAGGATTGAGGCAAAAAAACACAATTGAACTGCATCCGATTCTCGATTTTATTCCATCGCACAAGTACGATATTCTATGGTATATGGTTAATCCTATACACATACATACATACAAAAAAGGAATAGAAAACCGAAAAATGGCTAATATGAACGAATGAAACTTTTCACTTAGTCCTTCGGGGTCTGATCCCCCGAGTGGGCGGTCCGGTGTACGATTCTCTTCTCCATAAACCTCCGATTTTCTACCACCCGCCCATTGCACTACGGAATCCTTTTCCATAAATTACCACATACCCATGGAGGTGGTGGTATGAAGATACAGTCAAACGAGCATGTATCTGCACTACATATTAAGATTGGACCATAGTTGTCCTAAAATATACTCGAAAATCCCATTGTGCACGTACTTGTTTCCAATTAACTGAATATAGTTGCTGAGAAAACTCCTATGGAGAATCTACCTATTTAGGTTAGTTTAACCATCGTCACCGCTGGGATAGTTAGGTGAAACTTAACACATCTCAGCGAATACCATTTGACAAGTAGAACTATTCGAAAATACCAAATCGATCTCGAGGCTTACCGACATCCAACTAACGAGCAAGGAGCTTTGTACTCGACGGTAATCAGATAAGACCATTAGTAAGTAGTCTCTCCTACATTGCGGCTCTTCGACTAGCAAGTCATAATCTGATTAGGATTCAATCCATGTGACATACGAATTTCATTCGGCATCAGTATACCTCAATATCTTTCGTAAATTTCAAGTATCTACTACGAGTACTGGTACTCGTACTCATACATTTGTTAATTTAAAATGCATATTGTGCCAGTCTTCACCACAGGGCTGTATACCTTATTCATTCCAAGGATTTGACAGCCCTAAAACCGATAAAAAACGATGTGCTTCGAACCTTGTGCATCTGGATAAATATTCCAATTCAAATCGATAGATGAATGGTTCGGAATATCAACTGAGGTTATTACATGCCTGCATCTGCATAACTTGGATTTTTGTTTGACAGCAATCAAATGTCGAAGAAAGTGGGATGTCGGTTTTCGTGGTCGGTTTGATTGAGATCAAATGGAATTTGTGCATCCGACCGCAATTGGAAACCATAGTTCTGACGTTCAGAGATATTCAATTAAACCAAATCTGACATGAGACTTTCCTCATTTGGATGCATTGTATCGGAGCTCCTTGTTGAGGTTTCGTATGCTGAACAGGCGTATGTAGCGTAGGGGTGTACGAATTTGGTAAGCGACTCAGGTGGATATCATTATCGTTAAGGACAACGTATGTATAGGTGTAGAAGAAAACAAAAAAAAAAAAAGATTTGTTCAGAAACAACCAATAGCCTCGGATACGGACGGATTACATGTTGACGACCCCCGCAAACGTCAAAAAGGAAACGAATTCCGGATCTGCACCTGAAACGTTAGGTCCCTCAACAGACCAGGTGCAGCTGGACAACTGGTCAACTCTTTGGACTGCTATAAGGCAGACATTACCCTACTCCAAGAAGTGCGATGGGATAGGCCAGGCAAAAAGCGGATGAACAACTGTGATACCTTCTGTGGAAACTGCTACAAGGAGAACAAACAGCGCTTATTCGGATTCGTTCGTCGAGGAAGACTCAGGAAAAAGTCTTAAGCTTCCAATGTAAACGAACGCCTCTTAACTATCCGCATCAAGGCCAATCTCGGTAATATAAGCTCAATAAGTGTCCACGCCACCACAGAGGAAAAAGGTGACCGACAAAAAGACGACTTCTATGATCTCCTAGGCAGAACATATGCCCAATGTCCCAGCTATGACAATCGTTCTAGGAAATGTCAATGCGAAGCTGGGTAAGGAAGCTATCCTTTAACGAGTCATAGGAAAGCACAGCCTACACAACACCACCACGGAAAACGGACTAAAGCTAGTGGACTTTATGGCGGGACATAATCTCGTAGTAGCAAGTACACGATTCCTGGCGGTTTTTCGATCAATCGATGACCAATCAAATTGATCACATTGCGATCGACGGCAGACACTCCTCCAGCATCCTAGATGTCCGAACCTTTCGGAGAGCTAACATCGACTCGGATCATTACCTTGTTGCAGCCAAGGTACGGATGCGCATTTTTCGGAATCAACGGAGTCGAGTAAGGATACCAAAATTTAACGTCGGAGAGTTACAATCATAAGAGACCACCAGGACCTTCGCCAATAAAGTATCCCTCAAGCTCCCTCAAGTACCAATGCAATCTGCACAAACCATCAAACAGCATCGGAGTCGTTCTCAGAACGCCATCAGAGAGGCCGCCTCAGATGTACTCGGTTTCAAGCCACCACCTTCGAGAAACACCTGGTTTAATGACGAATGCGGACAGGCACATGTAGAGAAACAGAATGCCTACATGGCTACACTACATCGACGGACGAAACCTGCCCGCGAGCTCTATGAACAGAAAAGGAGAGAGGAGCATGCGCTTTTGAGAAGAAAAAAGAAGGATCACGGGAAGCGCCAGATGGGGGAGATGGAGAGATGCGATTGAAGAAATGAAGTTCGAAACTTTTACTAAAAAGTGAAACGAACATGCCAGAGTAGAAGCCTGCAGGGATGAGCCCGGACAACTAATGGTGGAGTCAAAGTCGATGCTGAGATTGTGAAAGGACCACTTTCGCAGACTGTATAACGGCGATGATAGTCAAAATGCCGCCGCCAGGTAGAACTAGACGAAAGAGAATCCCGTCCACCCAACGTAGACGACGTTAAGATAGCGACATCGAATCTTTTGTAAGTCTTTTAAAGCTGCTGGAGCAGACGGACTTCCCGCGGAAATGTTTAAAGTAGCTGGCTATAAGCTGGTTGGCAACATGCACCAACTCATCTGCAAGATATGGTCGGAGGAATGCATGCCCGACGAATGGAATCTCAGCATCGTTTGCCCGGTCCATAAGAAAGGAGACCACTATGACTGCGCCAATTACAGAGGGATAAGTCTCCTGAACATCGCGTACAAGGTCCTCTCTGTCGTACTGTCTAAGCGCCTGAAACAGTTCGTGGACAATCTGGTAGGTTCCTCCCAGTGTGGTCTTAGGCCAGGAAAATTCACGATAGACCAAATATTTACACTACGGCAGATCTTGGAGCAGGTCGACAAGCACCATCTTTTTATAGGCTTCAAAGCCACATATGACGGTGTTTATAGAGAAGAGTTATACAGAGCCATGTCATGTTTTAACATTCCTGCCAAACTCGTCTGACTGTGCAGGATGACTATGGAGAACTCCCGCTACTCCATTAAGGTCGGAGGTGAACTAACCGAGATCTTCGATGTTAAAAAAGGTTTTAGACAGGGTGACGCACTGTCATGTGATTCCTTTAACATCATAAGATCGTGCGGGACTCTGCAGCCAATACGAGAGGTACGATCTACCTCAAGTCTACACAATTGCTTGCCTACGCAGATGACATTGACGTTATTGCACGGACTAAGCGAGACGTCAATGGGATGTTCGCAAGCACTGACGCAGAAGCGGCTAAAGTGGGTTTAAAGTGGGTTTAGGGGTAAATGGGGACAAGACCAAATATATGCTGTCATCAAGGAAAGACACGCAACACGGACGTCTTGGTCAGAACGTCACCAGCAGCTATATTTTTGAAATAGTCAAGGACTTCGTCTACCTTGGCTTGATTGTGACAAGCGACAACGACACCAGCGCTGAGATAAAACGCCAACCGCTGCTTCTTTGGGCTCAAGAGGCAACTGAGTACTAGAGCCCTCTCTTAAAAAACTAAGGTATTCCTCTACAGAACCTTAATCATCCCGTTCCTCGTCTATGGCGCTGAGACTTGGACGTTATCAAAAGCGAATGAAGAGGCTCTTGGGCGTTTCGAGAGGAAAATTCTACGTGCAATGTTTGGTCCCGTTTATGTAAACAGAGAGTGGAGGAGGAGATGCAACCAAGAACTGTACGGGCTGTATAGCGATATCGGCCTAGTCAGACGTCTTCGGATCCAACGTCTAAGATGGCTGGTCCATGTAGAGCAAATGGACATCACCGCTCCGGCCCGAATAGTCTTCGACTCCAGCCCCGAGGAACGGCGCAGCAGAGGACAACCGCAGCTAAGGTGGCGCCCACAGGTGGAAAGGGACCTCAACTAACTGGACGTGCGGCACTGGAAGCAGCCGGTCAAAGATCGTGCCGGCTGGAGAGGTTTGTTGGTTGGGGCCTTGGTTCACCCCGAACTGTAGCACCATCTAAGTAAGTAGGTAAGGTGTAGAAGTGAGAGGTAGAGGAGTGAAGCTCGAGATAATCTACGAACTTGACGCAAAAAGCTTGACTATGGACCACGAAGCTGATTAGTTTTTGTTAAATCAGAGGCTCAGAAAAATTAGTATTAAACAGGGACAATCGGGGTAGGACACGAGACTGTCGATAAAATCTCTCAAACCTTAAGGCGGATCTCCAGCTTGTAAGATTTACTTACTTATCTTTATTACTCTTAATCTTGCTTACCCAATGTATAACGAAAGATTTCGTGTAAGCTGGTTGCCTGCCCCGATGACAGCGCTATAACCTTCCATAGGACCGCTTTTGCCGCCGCGGACAATTTGTGGAAATGTGCCAAGCCGGAGGTTGGACCCTATGGACCCTATCAAAAGCCACTTCCTTGCCCAGTTTCGCGTTGAAGTCATCCAGTCATCCTAGATAGGTTTATCCTATAGGTTTATAGCGACCTTAAAACCTTTTTTTTTTTTTGTTTTTTTTTTTTGTTGTAGGCTTCTGCTATCTGTTGGAGCACTCAGACGCAAATACTGGTCCATTGTACTTCAGGCAGACACCTTACATTAATGTATTTCCCCCGTTTTCCGGAGAAAAATGAGAAGAAGCTTCAGTGGTGTAGACGTCAGCACACACAACGTCGGCCCCAAGGGTGCGCCACCGTCCGCGAGCAAAGGCGGGAAAGTCACAGAGAAAATGCTCTGCAGTGTCATCCTCCTCGCAACATGCAGCACAGATCGGCGTCTCACTTATGCCAAGCACGCAGAGATGCTTAGCAAAACTTTAATGGCCCGAAATGACTACCACAAGTCTTCTGAAGTCGATTCTCCTCAAAGACAGGAGGAATGCTGCGGATTTCCTGCAGACACCAGGGCATACGCGCTTTGTCATCCTGCATCCTGGACAATTCCTCCATCTACGGTTGTGTGTACTAAACACCCAGTCATTAATGTGGGAATTGATCGTGGACAAAGGCAGACCTAGAGAGGGTTCAGGTCCTGAGAACCTCTCCTCTGAACCTATTCTGGTGAGTTCATCAGAGATCTCATTTTTGGGATCTCAGAGTGACCTGGTACCCATAAGAGCCTTAATGAAATTGGTCTTTCGACTCTGTTCAAGAAGGACTTTAGTTCAAGCACTAATTTGGAGCTAGTTAAGGGGTTGCACACAGCTTTGAGTGTAGCTTGGCTGTCACTACAGACGCATATGCTTTTCCCCCTCCACCAGTGCTTCACAACATAGTGCATGGCCATTAAAATTTCGTATATCTCTGATTGGAAGACAGACGCATATTTTCATAACGAGAAGTGCAGTCGGATGTTTTCGCGCTCAAGGAAAACCCCAGCACCGGACCCCCGCCCAGACCTGGAGCTATCCGTGAAAATGCGAATACTATCCTTTCCAGGTTCAGTATCCAGTCAGAGCCAATCCTGACACCATGGAAACTCGAGCGTGAAATTGCAGCGCAGTAGGATAAAGGGCGTCAATGCGTCAGAAGGCATGTCTATGAGACAGGGGTCGCAGGACAATTCTTGCGCAAGCACACTGTTATTCCTATGCGAGTTGTACCAAAAGCTATATCCCTTCAGACGAGACATGGCTTTCAGAGCACACCCTCTTATAAATATATCAAGAGATGGAAGGTTCATCATAGCATCTCGAACAGCGCCCGGCATGCTGGGGAAAGCCCCCGTGCAGCTGAGACAAACCGTTTTTGGAGTTTGGTGAAAGAGGCTACGACGTGTTTGCGTTTTAGTCTGTTCCACCAAACAACCGATGCATATGAGATTATAGGTCTTATCATCGCCGTGTAGATCCAGAGAACCTTTGCCGGCGATGAACCCCATATTTTGCCGAAAGCTCCTTTGCATTGCCGGAAAGCTGACTCAACATGCTTTGAGAAACTTATACTCCTTGGATATCGAGATGGGAGTGCTTTTTAGTACCAGCTGAGTCATATCAGTATTTTTCCTCATTCTCGTGAAGAGAATGACATCGGTCTTAAGAGGATTGACAGACAGCCCATTTCTGGTACACCAATCATAGATACAATTTCGCGCCGCCTGTGCTTTGAGACGGACAGTCGCTAAGCATGAGCCGACAGAAAGAACGACGATATTATCTGCATAGGCCTGGGCATAGATTCTAGGGGCTTTGAGAGCATCAAGCAGAGAGTCGACCACCATGCACGGATGGAGACAGGACGCCACCTTGCGGGCGACTACGCCGGATTTGACACATTGGTCGAGACCTGCATCAGCGGTCAATGAACTATGCACAAGCATTGCCTTGATCCCCAAGACCAGTGCTTCATCTAAGCCATGATGTCTGGCAGCGTTGCACATGCTGCCGAATGTTGCGTTGTCAAAAGCTCCCTCAATGTCGATGAAGATACCCAGTGCATACTCTTTTCTTTCGAGAGCGCATTCAATTCTCCCGACTAGGTTTTGAAGCGCAGTCTCGCAGGATTTTCCGCGCTGATAAGCATTTGGCATCTCCGAAAGAGGATGCATTCGAAGGGCAACTTTGCGCACGTGCAACTCTACCAGTCTCTCCATGCTCTTCAGAAGGAAGGATGTTAGACTAATTGGTCTAAAACTCTTGGCAAGTGAGTAGTCCTCTTTTCCTATTTTGGGAATAAAGACTACTTTCACCGTGAGCCAAGGAATGGGTATTTGAGCAAGTACTAGGCTAGCAGTGAAAAATCTTTTCAAAGTAGGAAGCAGTTGCCTCATACCTTTTTGCATGGGGTGGCCGTGGTGCAGTGGTTAACATCATCGACCGCCGATCGGAAGGTCTATAGTTCAAATTCGCTTCATAGCCAAGTAAAAGTAATTCCTAAACGGATGATAAAAAGTATGCAACGCAGTTGTGAATGGAGAGTGACCAGACGTACTGCCTGCAAGCATAACACTCACAGTATATGGTCAACCGAAATTCATCCTCTGCGTATGCAATACTAAAAGTGCTTGAACGAATTACTACGGACTATAACCAACGCGGAATTTGGTCGGCTCTCGTCCTATCTAGGCCTAGGACAACCACCCCTGAGAGTAGTGAACGAACATCAATGACCCCAACCACTGCACTCCGTTCAGGTTGTGTGTGTCAACACATCATAAGAGAATATGCAGTTTCCCTTGAAGGAGTGTGCAACGAGCCGATGTCGATCTGATTGCCCGGGAAATGAGTTTCAAGAAGTAAACTAAGAGTTTCCGCTTTAGACTCAGTAAAGGTACCATCAGATTTTCTGAGTGCATCCATTTTTGTCGGTTTTCCCCGTCTGAGGACTTTAACCAACTTGCTAGTCACACTCAGAGACTCGAAGGTCCTATAAGAATCGATTTTTTCGATTTACGAATAAGTTTCTTATATTCTTTCTGCTTCGACCCGTTCCAGTCATCTTCTGAATTCGATTTGAGCGATCTATTCAGAAGAATTCTGGCTTCCCTGCGAAGGCTTTGGAGTTCGGCATTCCACCAGGGAACCAATTTCCTGCAGGGAGGTTTGCTGACAGGACATGCGAGTTCAAAACAACTGGTGGTGGCGCTATTCAGATTTTGAACGGGGCTCTCTACCAATTGTTACGTTCTAAGTCTAGGTAGGGCCTGGGTGGATTTCTCAAGCTCCTCTCTAAACCGTATCCAGTACGTCTTTCTTGGATTCCGTCTAGGTTGCAAGGAACAGATCCCACAATTTAATCGGAATTCGACATATTTATGGTCCGACAGCGTAGCATCAGGCAAGGCTCTCCAGTTAGTGATGTCCCTCACATATCTGTTGGATAGGGTTAGGTCAATCACCTCCTGTCGTCTTGTCGTAACAAACGTTGGCTTAGAGCCAACATTGTTGATGGTAAGGTCAGACGAGAGAGTGAAGTCTAAAAGACGGTCCCCTCTTGTATCGAAATTGCTGCTGCCCCAAGCAGTGTTTTGGGCATTAGCATCGCAACACTAGGTGCGACCAATCTTTCTGGCTTCACAGTACCCTACGAGTTCAGAAACATCCTTCGGTGGTGGAGGTAGTATCAAGCCGTAGTCCTACTTAGTAGCGAAAGGAAATAGAAACGGAAAAGACCACAAAATGCACGGAAAAATATATTTCATCTTTATGGCTCTCACGTAGTTTAGTGTTAACAGGTTGTGCCGTTTAGAGTGATATATTGGCGCCATCAACGCCTCTGCCGGTCGACGTGCTAAGATCCAAATTATATCATCTTTACCTCACAACAATTCCCACATGCTATCGGTTATGCTAAAATACCTATCGACAATGCCATCACCCAATATTAATCAAAATCGCCTAACGCACTGGTTCCGAGAGTCGCCTTAGACACCCCCATTCGACTGATAAACTCATGCGATATGCTAATCGAAAGCATCTGGACGTTGTGTACGTCAACAGTTTGTTACAAGGCAAACACTCATCCCAAGTTGATTGTGCACTCAACGATGGATATCCACCAAATGGCAAAAGGAAAAAACCAAAAAACAACTTAAACCTTATCCTCGGATGTGTTCTGATAACAACAAACTGATTTGTTTGTTTGCCATATTGTGGACAAGGTAAATCCACAAATTGTTTACCAGTCAGCCCAGCTCTCGTCCCCATATAAGGGTTAAAGTGAATTTCTGTTTATTTTCACTTGCTTCCCCACCAGCCCGCCCATAAGCGAGAGCATTCATAAACGTGGTGGTGAAGGCGAAGGATATATTAAACGTCCTCCCGCGCGAAGCAATAAATTTGTCAAAAATCGCATAATGAAGTGTTTTAATTGTTCCCACGGCACATTCTGGCACCCTTTATCACCTGAGACTGATGAAGGCCCCCGTTTATGTGGGTAGGACTCTACTCGTAAGCCGCCATAAAAGAAGTGCTCGATGGTGGGCTAGGCGCTTTGTTGTTCATACAAAGTGCAAATTGCCTTTGTTCGGGAACAACAAAAGATGGGAGATGCCATCACCAACCACTAAGCCATCACGCCTCCACCACCTCTTGCTTATGGTGTTGTATCTTTATAGCTCTGGAGTTGGTAATAAATCTTTGAATTATTTTATGATAATGTGCAAAATCATGTGCGGCAAAATGTTCATCGGCTTCGGGGAGGGGGTTGGGATTGGGTATGGTTTCTTAAAAAATCAATTTCAAGACAGTCAAGGCAGTGTACGAGCGAGTAGCAAGAGTTAGACTAGGCACGTTTTTGGTATTGACTCGGACTAATTGAGCTGTTGAAGGAAATCAGCTGAGTCCTTGCAATTACTTGGCTTAACACCTGGCGAGAGCGAATAAATCATGTACCGCGGAGGTGATTAAATCCAACTCGGTGATGGTGTGGTTGCGAAAAAGGACACGATGCAGAGTGACGGAGGAAACTGATTTCCATTTAATTGCCTCTGTCGAGGATATTTCTCTCTTTCTATACAACATTCTCTAAAGGCCATTCTCAAAGGGCAGCCTTCAACGGCTCTCAATGCTATTCACAAACACACACACACACACGCTCTCACCCACTTGTTCTTGTGTTCGTTTAGCTCTTGTTTCTGCCTTTCATGGCTTTGTGTTCCACTTTCAAGTGTGTCCTTTTTTCCCGCGCAACTACCGTGTGCATATGTGCGGGAGGCGGTGACTGAAAGAATGCCACAACTACAGCCTAGGTAATGGGCAATAGTGGAAGTTTACACGACCCAGTAATAATGTCACGGCCAGACTGCAATTAATCGAAATCGTAAAATTTCTTATACAGATGTGTACCATATCTCATATGAACTACATATGAATTGAGATACATGGGCTACACGTTCATGGCGACCATGAACAAAAGGCGACGAATTGCGATTCATTCGAGTGGCCTGCAGGCGTCCCGGACCACCCGTGTCAACGAGGTCTTGCAACACCTGTCCTTAAGCCGGTGATAGCGGTAGCACTGGTTAAAATGTACTCGTACTCAAGGGAAATTAAAATTTATGGCTTGTAAGTGGCCGAAAATGGTTAATACACAGATAATATCCGAATGTGAGTGAGATACATACATTTATTTATCGTCCGGGGACCTAACAAGGACCCTCTTCATTTAAAAGGTTACAGGAGAGGTAAACCCACATACTACCATCTACCGCCTCCTTCGGCTTCTACTCGTACTGTCACTCGTATCCCTATTCTTCGCTTTCCGTATTTCTTTTTTTGGATTTGCCTTTGTGCGAGGGAAAAAGTTTGTTTTTTTTACGAGATGAATAGCATTTCATTTGGAATGATGTCCTTTAAACTGAAGAGTTTTGTTTCTATTTGCATAGCACCTTGGTTCATGTCTCAATTGCGTGGGAGCCGACGATGTTGGTGAGGTTAGGTTTTTGTTTTTTCCATGCGTCGTACGTACTCGTAGATGGGAATTGTAACTTATGGCAACGGTCTAGCTAACAGGGGTTGTGTTGTTATAAATTCATATCATAGTTGTCAAGAAAGTCGGTTTTTTCTTAAATTATCGTGTAATTTATTTGCGCATAGCAAAGCAGGTTAAAGTGAGTTTTTTCTTTATCTGTATGGGGAAAAAAGATGGTTCGAAAGGGGGCTTTGATTCGGGAACTGGAATATCTGTGGTGGACGGATGACAAACTACGTCGTTGGTGTTATACATTTTTGACAGACACCTTATTGGATGTTTGAAAAAAGGACACCAACCGTTCCCGTACAAGTATTACAGACTAATGTCAATGGCAATAAGGCCTGAGCGTGTAAGGCAATGTTGCTGATTGCACTCAACATGGCGAGACGCAAGCAATCATCCCTGCCAATGGTCAGGTCAAGTTGACATATGTACATATATACTTATGTACTGCCTCCTCGCGGCATCCTCTGGATAGCCTCCGCAACACCCGTTTTGAGGTGAACTGATGTATGCAGCTACCGCCCTAGGCAAGAGGGTCCAACCCGACCAGAATGGCGGTTTTTTTGTTTTTTTTTTTTTTTACGGGCATTTCGCATTTTGCAGATCTCAGGGGGGAGGGAGCGAGCAAACAGAGCAAAGAAGTTGATCGCGTTTAACATGGAAAACGCCAGCTTCGATCTCTGTCTCTGCTTAATCCAAGTTGACACATATACCACAGCTCCGGAGAGTCTTTGAATCCAACCCCGAGGGACGAAGAAGCAGAGGACGGCCGCACTTAAGATGGCACACACAGGTGGAAGGGGACCTCAGCCAACTGGGTGTGCGGCAATGGAAAAGGCTAGCGAAAGATCGTGCTAGATGGAGGGGCATGTTGGTTGAGGCCCAGGTTCACCCCGAACTGTAGCGCCCACTAAGAAGAAGAAGAAGAAACGTGTGCTGTGGAGAAAAAAACTGTAACGAAAAGGCTTTCTGGGAATGTAGAAATGCAATTCATCACGTGTCAGTTCCCGCCATTTGAATTTCAAATGAGTGTGGGATACCTACATATGTACGTATAGAAACAAGGTTGAGTGCCATGGTTCTGATAACTTTCATCAACTTTTCCATAACACATGTTTTTGAGGAGCTGACAGCTTCATTTTGCGGATTTGTAGATACTCTTGTCTTTTTTTGAATTGTTATTCTACTTTTTTTTTTTCATATGCAAAATTGACTTAATTGACAAGTTTGAATGTTGAACGTTAGCAGGTTTATGGTGAGTATGAACTCCCTAATTGAGCACAAAACAGGATGTGATGAACACAATAAACAAAATTTTCGTTTTCATTTACCATAACTCGTTCTTCCTTTAAGCGATTGGAAAAAGAGCAAAGTTCTGGTCAAAACATGATTTTTTAATTTTTGTAACCTTGGAAAGCGTGAGATCGAGGAGATGGAGAGATGCTTCCGCAGGAATGAAGCCCGTAAGTTTTACAATAAGGCAAAGTGAACATGCCATGGATACAAAGCCAGAGCCGCGGGCTGCAGGTATGAAAAAGGAGAACTGGTAGTAGAGTCGCAGTCGATGCTGAGGATTTGGAAAGACCACTTCTGCAGACTGTATAACGGCTATGATAGACAAGATACCGCTGTCAGGCAGAACGAGCCATTCGTAATGGACGACAATGTAACAGAATTCAGTCCACCGGACCTAGACAAAGTCAAAATAGCGATATCAAGATTTAAGTCTAATAAAGCCGCGGGCGCAGACGGGCTGTCTGCTGAGCTTCTTAAGGCGGCTGGAGATGAGCTGGTAAGGTGCATGCACCATCTCATTTGCAAGGTATGGTCGGAGGAAAGCATGCCCGACGAATGGAATCTCAGCATCGTTTGTCCGGTTCATAAGAAAGGAGACCCCTATAACTGCGCCAACTTATTCCCCTATAAGTCTCCTTAACATCGCATATAAGATCTTCTCTGCCATATTGTGTGAACGCCTGAAACCGTTTGCGGATAACCTGATCGGCTCTTATCAGTTTGGTTTCAGGCCAGGTAAATCCACAATAGACCACATATTTACGCTACGGCAAATCTTGGAGAAGACCCAGGAATACCAAATCGACACTCACCACCTCTTCTTCGATTTTAAAGCTGCATATGACAGAGTGTATAGAGATGAGCTATACAAAGCCATGTCTAGTTTTAACATCCCTGCCAAACTCGTCCGACTGTGCAGGATGACAATGGAGAATTCTCGTTGCCCCATTAAGGTCGGTAATGACCAAACCGAGACCTTTGATGTTAAAAAAGGACTTAGGCAAGGTGGTTACGGAAGGTGGTTACAGAACTAAAACAGAAAAACGTAGATGCAAAAATTGTAAGGGGAAGAATTATATCCAATGGAATTACTCTAAACGAAGACCAAATATCAAAAATAATAAACGACAACGGGAAGTTCAAGAAAAGAAGTAGATCGGAAGATGAAGAAACAAATGAACCAACATACAGCAAGAAACTTGTCAGTACCCACAAAACTAATTCAAGCCCAGCACTCCAAAAGAAAACTACAATGAATAAGAAAAATACAACCGTAACACCAACTTCAATTACAAAGTTTTTTGGGACCCCTGTAAAATCCACGGATTTAAATACCATCGAACCTGCAATTAACGAGAAATAGCAAATGGAAAATTCCATATTTAACAAAAAGATGGACCGGATCCCGATACCTGATTGTACACAACATCCAATGAACTCTAATACAAGAAACGTTAATAACTCCTCAAGCCGGCTGATCCCCGTGAGGAGTCATGATCAAAACCCCTCAAATCCACCACCTACAGAAGATAAAACAAAACAAAACAATAAAATACACGTTTGCACGTTTAATGTACGCACCTTAAAAGAAGAAAAACACCAGATTGAACTAGAAAAAGCACTCGAGAAAATAAACTGGGACATAATAGGTCTATCTGAGACAAGAATACATGGAGAAAAGCTAATTGAAAAGAAAAATGGAAACCTCTTTGGATACATAGGTGAAACAAAAGGTCTCTATGGAGTTGGCTTTTTAATAAAGAATAAATGGAAGATATGATATGGTGAAAGAAATGAAAGAGGTGAAAAACTAATAACATGGGTATGGCAACATAGACTATGCGTAGGAAATACCTTATTTCCAAAAAATAAGAAAAGAAAATGGACTTGGCAGTCACCCAACGGACTTGTTAAAAACGAAATTGATTTTATTATCACCAATAAAAAGCCAGCCCTCAAAGACGTCTCAGTCATAAATAACTTTGAATACGACAGCGACCACCGACTTGTAAGAGGTACATTTAAAATCAACCACAGAAGCAAACAATACCATAAACAGGACCCAATAAAAGATATTCCAAAAACTCTAGACGACGAAAGTATTCAATTGTATCTTGATGATCTAGAGCAGAAATGCCGATGGGACGGTCTCGACACATCTAGTATCCAAAAAGCGTACGATCAGTTCGAGTCTGGAATATTAAGCGCAGCTGATAACTATATCCTTAAGATCAAAAACCTAAAAGAAGACAAAATTACAGAAACAACTAAACATCTAATTAAAAGAAGAGAACTATTACGACAAAAGGAACAACTCACAAATATAGAAAGAATCGAATTATATCATCTGAGAAAAGAATGTAGAAAAGCTGCGAAAAGAGATATTGAGGACTATAACAACAGAGTTATAAAACAAACCATAGAGGAAACAAAGTCAATAAAAGGTGCAAACGAAAAAATTATACATAGGTAGAGAATGGATACTAAAATTAAAAAAGAACAAGAAGACAATATAAAACAGGAAATCGATAAACAACATAGCCACGGAATTCTATGAAACACTTTTCACCTCTAAATTGAGCTGTACAGAACTACATAACGAAACAATAGATATAACCAACGATGATGAAGAAACTCCAATCTTCCTACCGACCGAAATAGAAGCCTCAATTAGAGAACTATCAGACGGAAAATGCTACGGAAATGACGGAATAAAAGCGGAAATGCTAAAAATTGGTAAATCAAAACTTATATCCAGTCTAACGAATTTATTTAATATGGTCTTAGAAACTGAACACGTCCCAACACAATGGAAAGAATCAACTATCATGTTGCTCCATAAAAAAGGTGACATAACCAATATGAATAACTATCGACCCATAAGCCTAATATCAGTTATATATAAGGTATTTGCAAAATGTATCTTCCGACGCATACGTAAAATCCTAGAGGAACAACAACCAAGAGAACAAGCCGGCTTTCGCCAAGGTTTTAGCACAACAGACCACCTACAAACAGTCAACCAAATAATTGAGAAAAACAACGAATACCAACAAAATTTAGTATTAGCGTTTATTGACCTTTCTAAAGCTTTCGATACAGTAGAACACGTTACAATCTGGAAAGCACTGAAAAACCAAGGTATACCCAACAAAATAATAAAAATACTCCGGGTCTTATACACGAATGGTACGGCTAGAATTTCTTTGGAAAACAAAGGTAGAAAATTTAATATAGGCCGAGGAGTTAGACAAGGAGACCCACTTTCACCTGCATTCTTCTCCGCTGTCCTAGAAGATATTTTTCGTTCAATGAACTGGGATTTATTAGGACTAAAAATAGATGGTGAATACCTGAGCAATCTAAGATTTGCGGATGATATTGTACTTATGACAGAAACACTAGAAGTCATGAAACAGATGATTCAAGATTTAGAAAAGGGATGCGCGACTGTAGGTCTAACAATGAATGCTGAAAAAACAAAACTAATGAGCAAAGGCGAACAACAAGAAATTATTGTAAACAATAAAGCAATAGAATATGTTGAAGAATATGTTTACCTAGGACAGCTAATTTCACTCGAAAACAGAGAAGAAAAAGAAATAGACCGAAGGATTCCAAACAGCTGGAAACAATTTTGGAGGCATAAACATATTTTCGATTCAAAACTCAACTCAAGTTCCAGAAAATATCTATTCGATGCGACCATACTCCCAGTTATGACTTACGGCTCCCAAACGTGGAATCTATCTGCCAAATCAACTCAAAAACTGAGAACAACGCAAAGAGCAATGGAAAGATCTATTTTAAAAATATCCAGAAGACAACGAATACCAAATGAAACCATCAGAAATATGACGAATTTCTCAGACGCGGTAGTAAGAGCGAAACAACAAAAATGGACCTGGGCTGGACATATAGCAAGGATGAATGATAACCGTTGGACCTATAAAGCAACAGTATGGATCCCAAGAAATGGTACAAGAAGAGCCGGAAGACAATTCAAACGTTGGATAGATGATATATGTTTATATAAAACAACAAAATTGATAATTGTATACCAGTTTGTATCGGGATCTCGGTCTGCATAAGCCATCGGACACTAGCTTACACTTACTTACTTTGGTGGACCTATAGTCCGAGGTAAACCTGGGCCTCAACCAACAGACTCCTGGGGCTGGCACCATCTTTTGCGAGCTGCTTCAAGCGCCGTAATTCCAGTTGGTTAAGTTTCCCTTCCACCTTGGATTCGTTCGTCCTCTGCTGCGTTGTACTAGATCAATGTCGCTGTACAGTCCGTACAGTTTGTCATTGTATCATCTGCTCCACCCTCCGTTTATAGACGGGGCCATAGATTGAACGCATAATTTCCTCGCTCCTTCTTCTGAACGCACACTTTCCGGGTAGTAGCGACTCGGCTATGACGATGTTAGTCAATATACCGCTGTCAGGCAGAATGATCCATTTCTAATTGACGGTGACCGCAGAGAATTCTGTCTCCGTCTGTTTTATTCAAGTCGAATAAAACTGCTGGCGCAGACGGGCTATCTGCTGAGCTCTTCAAGGCAGCTGGGGATGACCTGGTTAGGAGCATGCACCAGTTCATCTGTAAGATATGGTCAGAGGAAAGCATGCCCGAGGAATGGAGTCTCAGCATCGTATGCCCGATCCAAAAGAAAGGAGACCCCACTGATTGCGCCAACTATAGAGGAGTAAGTCTCCTTAACATCGCTTTCAAAATTTTCTCTGCCGTTTTGTGTGAACGCCTGAAGCCTTTTGTAAATAAGCTGATAGGTCCTTATCAGTGCGGATTCAGGCCATCGACCAAATCTTCAGATCCTGGAAAAAACCAATGAATTTCAAGTCGACACTCACCACCTATTTGTCCACTTCAAAGCCGCATACGACAGCGAATTGGTGAACACCTTACCGATAGTTGTGATGTCAAAAAAGGATTTAGTCAGGGCGATGCGCATATTGGAAATGATTGTGCAAAAATCACTGGCCAATACAAGTGGCACAATCTATTTCAAATGCTCGCAGCTCCTTGCATACGCCGACGATATTGGCATAATAGGTAGATCACAGCGAGATGCGAGTATTGAGTTCGAGGAGGCGAAAGTTGGTCTGGCGGTAAACGAGGGCAAAACTAGATATACATATGCTGTCATCAAAAAAGGACGCTCACCACCGACGTCTTGGCCAGAACGTTCGTATTAGCAGTTATAAGTTCGAAGTAGTTAAGGACTTCGTCTACCTTGGCTCCGCAGGGACCTGGAACAACGACATCAGTTCCGAAATCAAACGCAGAATCACTCTTGCTAATCGCTGTTTCTTTGGGCTCAGAAGGCAATTGGGTAATAGAGCCCTCTCCCGAACGACAAAGTTGGCTCTATATAAGACCCTTATCATCCCGGTCTTGTTGTACGGCGCAGAGGCATGGACACTATCAAAAGCGGATGAGGAGCGCCTTGGTCGGTTCGAGAGAAAGATTTTGCGGGGCATGTTGGTTGAGGCCCAGGTTCACCCCGAACTGTAGCGCCCGCTAAGAAGAATAAGAGGCTAAGATCGATGTTTTGGGGAGCTGCTGAAGAAAGGGTCAAAAGTCATTTTCTAGGAAACAGTCGGAAAAGGCACCGATCGTCGCTGGCATCCGACTAACTAGCACAACGGTTATGGGAAGAGCCCTTTCATCTCCTCGGACTTTTTCTTCCTGCAATCGTACGCGTCCTCCTCCACAAAACTCCAATTTCAAAACCCTATTATTCGGATAATGCAACCAAGTTCACCACCTCGTCAATCCAATTCACACTGATTGATTGCTCCGAGCACCCCCAAACGTTCACTTGACAACTTTATCTGCCATTTGGTGCCACCTCCCCTACCTATAATCTCAAATCTCAAGTGAGGAACACTCCCACATTTATCACAAGTTTGAAAACTTAATTCGAGGTACTCAACATCGTCATATATCCCATGAGCACACGCATCACTCTTCCCTGTAGCTGACATCTAGATATTATTATCAAAAAAGAAGAACAAGAGGGTCTACTGAAATGGGATTTGCAATCGTATTCGGAAACAGATGACATCCATATCGAGTACGTAACAAGATAAAATGTAAAAAGACGCAAATGTCGTTTGTGGGTGGTAGGTACGCAGCGGCAATGCCCATTTAATCGACAAGCGTTCATCAAAAATCGCTTTGCGCTCGATCTTCAATCTTCAAATGCGCAAGGATATCGGCATGTTGGCATGTTGTCGTCCGAGCGGTAATAGATTCATGGTACCTTTTGGTTTTTATTACTACCAAAGCTACTCATTCCAGGCTATAAATTCGATATGTCGACGATAAGCCCCTTCGTAGGTTCTAAACGAGAGCGGAGTGGATGCATCGTTGTTTGGTTTCGGCTTCGGCGTCAAGTGACTTGTTACCCATATTAGGGAGGCTCTGATACCCAGGCAGGAGACCATGATTCCTTTAAATACTTGGTTTGAATAAAAATAAAAACTCAGCCAAAAACAAATCCTCTTTCGAGGGTACTCAGGAGATACCGAGATTCCCGGAATAGGCGATTCGACCATAAATATTGTAGTAAGGTGGAATCTTCGAATGGCCGGACGTCTTCATTTTCAATTTAGCTCAGTGTAGGACATTTGAAGGACTCTGCTAATGTATTTATCATTGGGATTCGCTTGGCATAACGATTCTAGAAACAAAATAAAAAAGGATGTTCACTGAATTTAATGGAATTGGATTAGGCACGTTATCTTTTAAAACAGCTTATGGTCGATTCCAGTCTACATGGAACAGTGTGAGGCTTTCCGGTGAATATTTGTTCTGTCAGAATTCGTGGAACAAAAACAGATAAGGAATCTTCAAATTATGGTTTTTATTTTCTTTGATGTTGTTCGCCAGTTGATCCATTGTTTTCGGTTGATTGTCACAAACCAGTGACTTGACGAAACGCCAGAGAAAAAATTGGGGGGTAAATCGTATGATCTTTGCATTCATTCCACATTCTTGCATGAATTTTATAGTGACACCCATTGCAAGGCACGTTGTGTCGTCTTATTGGAATCGCATACCGACCAAGTCCATGTTTTCTAATTCAGGCCACAAAGGATTAGTGTATGAAGGCTCGACACCTTTCGCTATTGATAGGTGCCATTTTGGCAATTCTTGTTTCGGAAGATGTATGGCTACTTACTTACTTAGGTGACGCTAGGTTCAGTTGGGGGTGAACCTGGGCCTCAACCAACAAGTCTTTCAAACGGTCTTTTCCAGTATCGCACGCTCAGCTGAGTAAGATCCCAGTCATCCACCAACTTTTATAACTAAAAATTAAAGGGTGGTTATGGACGTAACTTTAGTAAATGGAAACGGTAACACAAAGGTCTTAAACTGGAGAGTATCCGACAAAGCATCAGTTGCTGGATGCTCTTTGATTTGAGTCTTTGGAATCCGCGGAAGGCGAATTGGCAGAAATTCAATACGGAGTTGGGAAAAACTCTTAATCGGCCTCCGAATGGAAATCCCAACTCCACAAAAGACATCGATAAGGTGATACTGAACCTAACAAATTAGCTAAACTGGTGTCCTTCGAGAGATCCTGCCCCTTCAAAAAAACCAAATAAGAAAAATAGCAGAGCGGCTACGCATCTCTAGACGTAGTTTAAACCTCTCTAAAGAAGGTTCTATCGAATGGTCAACTTAAAGAGATAATGTTAGGCGGCTCAAAAAGGAAATAAGATTCGCTAAAAAGAGCTCGTGGAGAAATTTCCGCGGGTCTATCGAATCATGTACGGATGATGCGGCTCGTCTGAGAAAGCTACCTGCCAAGGCCTCCACACAGTTTTCTTCTATCAGGAAATCTGATGGTAGCTGGACAGACTCAAACGAAAGCATGCTTGACGGCCCTCTTAAAATGTCACTTCCCTAACTGTGTAAACGCGGAAATATTTGAGATGCCAAATACACTAGTAAGGGAGCAGACTGGGCCTGAAATAATCGGTAAGATCGTTACCAAAGAAAAAATTCTGTGGGCAGTAAAATCATTTGACCCCTACAAGGTGACAGGAGTAGACGGTGTATAGCCGAAAATGCTACAAGAACCAGGGGATGGTGCCTCTGGATGGGTTATGTCCCACGGGCATGGAGAGAGGTTAGGGTGGTGTTTATACCCAAGTCGGGGAAGGTCAACCATGCCACGGCAAAGGAGTATAGACCTATCAGCCTATCCTCCTTCATTATGTAAACATTGGAACGACTAATCGACAAATACATAAGAGATGAGATACCGCTACCGTAGATACCGCTCTTCACAGGGTGGTCTATACGATAGAAAAGGCACTCAATGTCAAAGAATATGCCCTGAAGGCTTTTCTAGATTCTCAGGGGGCCTTCAACAACATCTGTACTGAGGCAATAATGTCCAGCCCTCGGAAGGCCCACATAAACCAGGGAATCTGCAAATGGGTTGAACAAATGCTAAGTACCCGCATAATAAACTCGTCGATAGAAGGAGCAAATGGATGAGTGATGGTCAACCGGAGCACACCACAGGGGTCGTAATCGACGAATTGCAAAGCTCCTAGAGACACAGGGTTTCAATGTCACGGCCTATGCCGACGACATTATTTCCCCAGGTCCTTGGTGAAAGACCAAGTTATGCGCTGCTATTGGTGAATAACTTGGTCTAAGAACGAGGCCTAGGGGTAAATCCAACGAAAACCGACATTGTCCTCTTCAAAAGAAAAAGATCAATACCAATTTCGTATAAGTGGTATCGACCTGATTCCGAAGATATCCGCTAAGTATCTCGGCATAATCTTCGATTCCAAGCTTAGCTGGAAAAACAACATAAATGAAAGAACCAAGAAAGCTTGCGTGTCACTATATTCGTGCAGAGTAGCTTTCGGAAAGATATGGGGCTTTAAACCAAAGGTGATATAACGGCTATACACCGCCAATTATGGATCAATTGCCTGGTGGAAAGCACTTGAGAAGAAATGCAACCTTCAAAGCTCTCAAGGATTCAGAGGTCTGTTTGTCTGGCGGTGACCGGATCTATGAAATCCACACCAACGGCAGCCCTTGAAGCGATGCTGAACCTTCCACCACTAGACATGTATTATGAAAACATTGCAGCCAGAGCTGCGATAGGGATGCAGGAATCCAGTCTTTGGAATAGATGTCCTCATGGCCACACATCCATCTTGGATCAATAGGTTATCCTGAGGTGCGCAACCGAAACGGACTATACCACCCCACTTTCTGGCTTCGAGAGGAGATTCTCTATTAGGATTCCCTGAAGGGAGGAATGGCTTAGTGGTAAGGTAAATACAGAAGAGGAACTGGCTATCTATACCGACGGATCCAAAACGGATACCGGTACAGGAGCTGGAGTAAACTTCGAACCTCGGATGATGGCTGAGGTCTTCGCAATTAAACAAGGTAAGAGAATCAAAATCTATGTTGACAGTCAGGCAACCATTAAGGCTCTGCAAGCAATATGGATAAGATCCAAACTCGTAAAACTCTGTAAAGAGAAACTAGAAGAAATATCGAATGTCAATGAGGCAACCATCTGCTGGGTAACAGGGCATGTGAATATTCCCGGAAATGAGAAGACGGACGAACTAGCCAGACTGGGATTAGGCGCAGATAAAAAGCAGATCACAACTGAGGCTAGGACAGCACATTATTCAGAGAAATAGGGGCGGAACTACTAGAAAAAGCCAACAAGCGATGGTTTCAAGTAGACACAAGGCTAACATGGCCTGTCTATGACAAGAAAAGGACGGAAAGTCTGCTAAATCTTAGCAGAGGAAATATACGACTGGTAGTCGGTGCCCTCACTAGGCCAGCCCTACAACAATTTTTGCAGAAGCTGTAGGGACGAAGAGGAAATAGAATCCACTTTCACCTACTGTGCAAATGCCCGATCCTGGCCCGAAAAAGATATATGTACGTTCCTCGGGAGCTACTTCTTTTCGGGTTTAGAGGAGGAAAGAGACAATTAGCTGAACAAACTGCTAAGATTCTTAATTGCATCTAGGTGGTTCAGCTTAGGGTTAGATTTTCAAACTGGGTACAATAGACTCCCCGTAATCTAAGTGAGCCTTGACCTCATGTCAATAGGGCACCCAACTAGCCTAACTTAACCTAAGGTTCCTTTCCACCTGTGTGCGCCACCTTAGATACGGTCGTCTTCTGCAACGCCGTCCCTCCGGGTTGGAGTCGAAGACTTTTCGGGCCGGAGCTATGCTGTCCATTCGCTCTAGGTACATGGCCCACCGTTGGATCGGCAGACGTCAAAATCGCACGCAGAACATTTCTCTCGGAAAGAACAAGAGCTTCCTCATCCGTTTTCAATAGCGTCCATGCGTCTGCGCCATAGAGCAGGACAGGGAAGACTAAAGTGTAACATAAAGCCAACTTGGTCTCTCGAGAGAGGGCTCTATTATTCAATTCCCTCATGAGCCTAAAGAAACAGCGGTTGGCCGGAGCAATCCTGTGTTTGATTTTAGTACTGATGTTATTGTCCCTATTTATTGCCGAGGTAGACGAAGTTCTTTACTATCTCAAAGTTTCTGCTGTCCATTGTGGCGTTCTATGCAAGACCTCAATGTTGAATGTCCTTCCTCGATGGCATCATATACTTTGTTTTGACCTCGTTTAACGACAGACCCATTTCAGCTGCCTCCGCTTCAATTCAATCAATTCAATTAGGTGGTGCTACAGTCCGTGGTGAACCTGGGCCTCAACCAACAAGCGTCTCCAGCTGGCACGGTATTTGGCCAGCTGTTTCCAGCGTCGCACGCCCAGTTGGTTAAGGTCCCCTTCCACCTGCGTGCGCCATTGTAGATGTGGCCGTCCTTTGCCGCGCCTTCCTTCCGGGGACTCTTCGGGTCGGAGCTGTATTTTCCATGCACTCTACATGGCCTAGCCACCTTAGACGTTGTACCCGTAGACGTCGTACCAGGCCGATGTCGCTGTACAACCCGTACAGTTCTTCGTTAAATCTTCTCCTCCATACACCGTTTTAACAAACGGGACCATACATAGTGCGCAGAATTTTCCTCTCGAGACGACCAAGGGCATCTTCAACCGATTTTGTTAAGGTCCAAGCCTCTGCGAAGTAAAAGAGGACTGGAATGATCAAGGTCTTATATAGTATCAACGAGAGACCGGTTTTCCGAGAGAGGGCTCTATTTGCCTCTTGAGCCCAAAGGAACAGCGGTTGGCAAGCGTGTTTCTGCGTTTTATCTCAGCGCTGGTGTTGTTGTCGCTGGTCATCAGTGAGCCAAGGTAGACGAATTCCTTGACCACATCAAAGTTATATCCGGCCATGGTGACGTTCTGGCCAATACGTCGGTGTTGACCGTCTCTTTTAGATGAAAGCAGATATCTGGTTTAACCCTCATTAACCTTGAGACCCATCGTAGCCGCTTCTACCTCAATGCTTACAAAGGCCTCGTTGACGTCTCGCTGTGTCCGTCCAATCACGTCAATGTCGTCGGCGGACGCAAGCAATTGAAAGAAATCGTATTTCTTGTGTTGGCCAGCGACTCTTGCACGATCTTTTCAAGCACGATGTTGAAAAAGTTGCATGACAGCGCGTCACCTTGCCTAAATCCTTTTTTAACATTAAAGGTCTCGGTTTGCTCATTACCGACCTTAATGGAGCAGCGAGAATTCTCCATAGTCATCCTGCCCCGTCGAACGAGTTTGGCAGGGATATTAAAACTAGACATGGCTTTGTATAGCTCATCTCTATACGCGCTGTCATATGCAGCCTTGAAATCGACGAAGAGATGGTGATTGTCGATTTGATATTCCTTGGTCTTCTCCAAGATCTGCCGTAGCGTAAATATTTGGTCTAATGGCCTGAAACCACACTGATAGAGCCGATCAGGTTATTCACACACGGTTTCAGGCGTTCACACAATACGGCAGAGAAGATCTTATATGCGAGGTTAAGGAGACTTATTCTTCTATAGTTGGCGCAGTTATAGGGGTCTCTTTTCTTATGGACCGGGCAAACGATGCTGCGATTCGATTCTACGGGCATGTTTTCCATATATTGCAAATGAGATGGTGCATGCACCTAACAAGCTCATCTCCAGCCGCCTTAAGAAGCTCAGCAGACAGGCCGTCTGCGCCCGTGGCTTTATTAGACTTAAGTCTCGATATCGCTATTTTGATTTCGTCTAGGTCGGGTGGAGGGAATTCTCTTACATCGTCGTCCATTACGCACGGATCGTTCTGCCTGACAGCGGTATCTTGTCTGTCGTCACCCTTATACAGTCTGCAGAACTAGTATTTCCAAATCCTCAGCATCGACTGTGATTCTACTACCAGTTCTGTATTTTTATCCCTGCAGGCCACCGCTATGGCTTTGTAGCCATAGCATGTTCGTTTTACCTTATTGTAAGACTTTCTGGCGTTATTCCTGCGGAAGCATCTCTCCATCTCCTCGATCTCACGCTTTCCGTTTTCTGTTTTCGTTCTTCTAAAAAGCGTGTGTTCCTCTCTCCTCTTCTGCTCATAGATTTCCCGAGCAGCTCTCGTCCGTCGTTGCAGCATGGCTTTATATGCCTCTTGATTTGCTGCATGGGCTTGCTCGCTTTGTTCATCGAACCAGGGGTTTCTAGGAGGAGGCGGTTTGAAACCCAGTACCTCTGAGGCATCGTCTCTGACGGCGCTCTGGCAATGCGCCCATTCCTGTTCTATTGTTTGT
This sequence comes from Eumerus sabulonum, assembly GCA_951905685.1. Taxonomy (NCBI): domain Eukaryota; kingdom Metazoa; phylum Arthropoda; class Insecta; order Diptera; family Syrphidae; genus Eumerus; species Eumerus sabulonum. The sequence continues at coordinate 239,818,825 of OX645060.1, forward strand.
GCTGCTGTGGGCGGATTTTGAGAGAGCTTGGAGGAGACACGATCGGTAAAGATTCTTGCAGTCTCTTGCGATTGTAGGTAGTGGTCCGAGTCGATGTTGGCCCCTCGGAAGGTTCGTACGTCGAGAATACTGGAGGAGTGTCTGACGTCGATCGCCAAATCAATCTGGTTGGTGGATGTTGAGATGGGGGAATCGTGTGCTTGCTACAAGGAGGTTACGCCCCGTAAGGAAATCGGAACCGCTGTCGGAAGTGGTGTAATGGAGGCTATGCTTTCCTATGATCGAAACAAATATGTCCTCTTTGCCCAGTTTGGCATTCAAATCTCCTAGAACAATTTTTGTGTCGTAGCTGCGACATTGGGCTTAGCTTCCGTCTAGGAGATCGTAGAATGCCACCAGATTTTTATTGATGGCTCTTGGAATATCGTACCTCCAGTGTTAACCTGTGAGTTTCGCACCATCTTGTCAAGTAAAATGTTGAAAAAGTCGCATGACAGCACGTCACCTTACTATAACCTGTCTTGACATTAAAGTTCTCGGTAAGTTCATTACCGACCTCGATGGAGCGGCGAGAGTTCTTCATCGTCATCCTACATAATATGACGAGTTTGGTAGGATTGTCTACATTAGACATGGCACTGTATAGGTCGTTTATGGTGGTGAGTGTCGATTTTCATTTCTTGGGTCTTTTCCATGATGTGCCCTGGCCTGAAACCGCACTGATAAGGACCTATCAGATTTTTGACAAACGGTTTCAGGCTTTCACACAAAACGACAGAGAGGATATTTTACGCGATGTTAAGGAGACTGATCTCTCGGTAGTTTCCGCAGTCGAAGGGGTCTCTTTTCTTGTGAATCGGACAAACGGCGTTGAGATTCAACTAGTCTGTGGCTAATGAGATCCAAATGCGACAATAATCGACTTATGCGGACGCAAGCGGCAGAACGCGGCCCACGTCTACTTGGTGAATCCCAGGAGCCTAGCACCTTCGAAGGAAAAACAGGCAACATATCCCCGTTGGACATAGTTGGAAGGAGAGAGGAAAAAGGGTGTGTGTACACTAGGAGGCATCAAAAAGGGCACCCACGCTCTTCGAAACTGCGAGGGTAATCTTGTTACCGACCCGCAGGGAATAGTCGATGTATTTTAGCAGCATGTCCAGCAGCTGCTTAACGAACATGACCAAGAGAGAGTGGTAGGGACCGAGGAAATCCCAACTCCAGCCGCAGAAGTAGTTCTCCCACCCAGCATCGAAGAAGTCGGCACAGCTATTCAGAAGCTGAAGAATAACAAGGTCGCAGGCTCAGATGGCTTGCCAACAGAGCTCTTCAAGGCTGGCGGCAATGTTCTGGTAGCGAGCATGCACCGGATCATCTGCAGAATTTGGGAAGATGAAAGCATGCCCGACGACTGGAATACCAGCTCTATTTGCCCCATTCACAAAAAAGGCGATCCTACCTCTTGCAAGAACAATAGAAGTATATCCCTGCTCAATGTCGCATACAATATCCTGTCCAGCGTAATGTGTGAACTTCTAAGGCCATTTTGCACCGCACTAATCGGCAGCTACCAGTGCGGCTTCCGGCCCGGCAAATCAACTATAGACCAAATTTTCACACTTCGACAAATCCTGGAAAAGACCAACGAGTTTCGAATCGATATACACCGTCTTTTCATCGATTTCAAAGCCGCACACGACAGCATTCATCATGAAGGACTGTTTGGTGCGATGGTCGAATTCGGGATCCCGGGAAAACTGATCCAGTTGTGTCGCGCCACACTAAAAAACACGCGATGCACTGTGCGACTCGGTTCCAGGACTTCGGAACTGTTTGAAACATGCACCGGATTTCGGCAAGGAGATGCGCTGTCATGTGACTTCTTCCACCTGGTGCTGGAGCAGATAGTGCGACAGGCAGGCGTCAACAGGGAAGGCACTATCTTTTACAAGTCCATCCAGCTGCTAGGATACGCGGATGATATCGACATCATCGCGTGTTCTCGCCGTGGCATTGTGGAAGCATTCACGGCGATTGAAGAACAGGCGAAACGAGTTGGTCTTAAGATCAATGAGGACAAAACGAAATACATGCTGTCAAGCAAAAACCAATCCGTCGCTCACCACCTGGGACAAAACATAACAATTGACAGCTACAATTTCGAGGTAGTTAAGGAGTTTGTCTACCTCGGGGCAAACGTAGATTCCACAAATGACACCACAGTGGAGATCTGGCATAGAATCGCCCTTGGCAACCGCTGCTACTTCGGCTTGTCCAAACAACTGGGGTCTAAACTCCTCACTCGAAAGACCAAAGTCATGCTTTACAAAATGTTTATACTGCCAGTCTTGCTATACGGAGCCGAAAGCTGGACGATAAGCAGGACAGCGGAGCTGATTTTTGATTCTTTCGAGGGAAAAATTCTGCGGCGGATATTTGGTCCCGTCTGTGAAGAAGTTGAATGGAGAAGAAGACACAACCGCGAACTACACTGGCTCGGCTACGTCGAGCGCATGGAATTCAACGTTCCAGCTAAGAGGGTCTTCGACTGCGAGCCTCCTGGTTCGAGAAGAAGAGGAAGACCGAACCTTCGGTATAAAGAGCAAGTAATCGCGGATGTAAGACATCTTGGTCTTGATAACTGGAAGCAGCGTGACCGTCAAGGATAGAAGGCAGCTATAGGTCAGGCTCAGATCCTCCATGGATCGCTGGCCTGATAAGCAAGTAAGTAAGTACACTAGGACACCTCCTCTTTAATCGGGATAGCGGTGGAGAATAATACTTATATTGATCAACGGCGTTTACAACTCAGTGGAATGTGGGACATTTGATGCGAATCCGACTATTTTCAGAGGTACGAGTACTATAAACTCGGGGGAAAGCATATGCGTCTGTAGTGACAGCCAAGCTGCACTAAAAGCTGTGTGTAACCCCTTAACTAGCTCCAAATTAGTGCTTGAACTCAAGTCCTTCTTGAACAGAGTAGGCAGACTAAATTCATTAAGGCTTGTATGGGTTCCAGGCCACTCTGGGATCCCAGGAAATGAGATCTCTGATGAACTCGCTAGAATGGGTTCAGAGGAGAGCTTCTCAGGACCTGAACCTGCTCTAGGTCTACCTGCGTCCACGATAAATTCCTACATTAACGATTGTGTATTTAACACATACAACCGTAGATGGAGGGACTGTCCGGGTTGCAGGATGACAAAGCGCGTATGCCCTGATGTTTGCAAAAAATCTGCAGCATTCCTCCTGTCTTTAGGGAGAATCGACTGCAGAAGGCTTGTGGGAGTTATCACTTGCCATTACACTTTTGCCAAGCATCTCTATGTGCTCGGCATCAGTGAGACGTCTACCTTTGCTGCATGTGACGAAGAGGAGGATGATACCGCAGAGCATTTCCTCGGTGATTGTCCCACCTTTGGTCGCGTACGGTGGCGCACCCTTGGAGCCGACGTTGTGTGTGCCGAATCCCTTAGCTCTACATCACTGAAGCTCCTTCAAATTTTTCTCCGGAAAACGGGGAAAATACAGTAATGTAAGGTGTCTGTCTGAGGTACAATGGACCAGTGATTGCATCCGAGTGCTCCAGCTGAAGCCTTCAACAAAAAAAAAAAAAAAAAAACTAAAAACTCACTCACGTCGCACTTATGTCTGAAGAGAGTTCCACGGCCACATTGAGACCATGGAATAGAGACGGCGGTAGATATACCCTTAATGTGGCTGGCAACGGTTCTCATATCCTTAGCGATGCTATTGAAGCCGGATTATTCCGAACTCTTACCCAGGACCTAAACACACTATTGTTCGTCTGAGCTGTGGGTTGCGCTTAGGTTCATAAATGACGACAAACCAGATCTAATGTCGACGGACTAAATGGACTACGACTTTTAGTTCTAAAATATTAAGTTCACGTGCAGCCGAACAACCTAAGCCGTTGAAAAGCTAATCACCCTGCACTCTAAGAAAACGTCATCGAATCACATGGAGCCAAGCTTTGGATGGCTTCATCATAGTTTCGATTAGTCAAGGATGCGTCGAGACAAAGGCAGTAGCTTGTCGAAGGCTTCCATTTATATATTAAAAGAACCCTGCAGTAAGGTTTAAGAAAAATCACAACCCTTTTAGCCGTATGATCCACACTTTCCTAAACTCAACAAACATAACCTCCAAAGCAAACTTGTTCGCAAAAACTTGCAGAAACGAATTCATGTTGTTCGATTACTCTAAATCAACTACAACCTCATTAGTCTCGTCAGCTTAAATTAGTTTGCATTAATCGCTACTCGGAAAACTTTCCCACAAGAAAATCTCCAAACAATTTTCCGCCATAGATTCGCGCGCAAACTACCCACAGCCCAAACTGCAGCGACATTTACAACGAACAAGTTGAAAAGTTCATCCTCTTACCACCAACTTGATCGCTTTAAAACGTTGTCAAATATCTAAACTTACCCGACGGTTTCGTTTAATTTTAATGAATATTTCCCTCAAGTGGATGCATCTCTGCGAATGGAAAAGTTAAAAGCTTGAAGCGGTATCCCAACGACGACAACAAAACTCATAAAAAGCATCTAATCACAGCTATACATAGTATGATGGTTACTAACCGCTGGAGCAGGAAATAATCGAAAGGATCACAACCCCAATTAGGATCACACGCCCTCATCGTTTAGACCTACCCCCGGCCGGCGGCTGTAAATTGTCGTAATAACTCACTCCCAGTCAGTCTTAAACACTTAGTTATTAGTATTTTAATAAAACTTTTTCCAGCACGCGAATCTTTTATCCGAATAGCCCCCAGCAGCCAGCAGCTCTATTGCACTCATTCAGACCATCGCCGACGACAATTAAGGGGCTAAGGAGCACCATTTAAATGCCAGCAACGATGCGAAGACACTAGCGAAAAGCAGGAAAGGAATTTGAATCAAAAAAAGTTTAACGACTTTCCGCGAATATTAGCCCGTCACCGTATTTATAGTTGTATCCTGCATTGTAAGGATATTTTTTCTTTTCCTTTTAATTAAAATTCCTTACATCAAGCACGTTCGTGTAAGGCGCACAGCCTGTAGCTACTGTTTGGTATCTTCTTCACCTTCGAACTTTTAATTAACTCCCAGATACCTACTTCGTGAAAGCGAACCAAAAAAAAAAAACTGAGGAATCAAAGCCAAGTCCAGCTACTAAGTTTCCACACTCGAATCCGGGTAGAGGCATTTCATTAAGTAAATGAACTCGTGGGAAGTATCCCCTTTCCTTCCTTCACCACCTTCTAGTCGGACCTTGTTTGTTAGGTCTTTTAGGATGTGCCGCATAATCAATTGAGTCTCAGGAGACAATACCCGGAAAAGGGTTGCAGGTTGAGTGTATTTCGCATAATCAGAAATCCGGATCCATCGAAGCAGGGATGAGACCGTAATTGACTTGGAAATTGATAAATGGGCAATTGAACGTAAACCGAGGGTCAACTATTGACCGATCGCGCTAATCGCTAATGGCACCGAGTCATCCTCTAATTGACATCGGTCTCATTAGCAGGGGCCAGAGCTGACATTTGCACTGGTGCGACGCCAATGGAGTAACCATGCAACCAGAATGTGTGCTATCTACCGAACGAAATTCTGTCGTAACCTTGTATTATTCCATTTCGTCCATTTCATTTTTTTTTTTTTCCTCCTTTCGATCCTATTTTCCCTTTGGTTGAGCATTGTCTCGGTAACGGGGCTAATGAGCGTATCCTGGAAGTTTGCTGCACAACTAATTATCCCGAAATCGGAACTGGTGATGAGATTAGACGGCGACCCGGGTATGGAGTGAACGTCTGCGGATGCTATGGATACGATATGGCAAAATGAATTTTTTATCGCATTAAATACATCATTACGATGGAAGAACTGGTCAGTGCTGAACTGCTGCTGAGGAGTAATCCATGCCATTAATCAGTGGCATTTCTACTATTTGTTTGACTGGTCGCTTCTCGTTGGATTGTTAATCTCGTCGGGGTTAAGCTCTCTCTACGTGGGTTGGTATCTCGAGATTAGTAATGTGTAAGCAGTAGGAAGTGAATTGGATATATGTTACTGATCTTTAGGTGAAGGTGGAGGGTGATAGGCATCTGGCGTAATAACTTTTTTGTGATGGGTTTGGAGTACATTTTTCATCTGTTTGTTGGTATTGTGCTCGAGTAGAGCCGCTACTCTATCTCTCAAAAAATTGATTCAAGAGTGAAGGGTTATCTTGATATAATACAAACACATATTCAACTTTGAACTGGACTCCGCATGTGGCTTTGGCAGCTTTCCTGTGGCTTCAAAGATGTCTACATAATACCATCTGGCAGCTGACATTTAAAGACCTTAAGCTGGTCGGTCGAATTCTACTCAGAGGTCATTGAATTGAATTGAATTGAAGGAATTGGGGTGTGTCACATTATGATACTCGTACCGCGACCACTAAGATCTATTGAACCGCCTTCTTTGGTCTAGGATTTAGGTGCTGTCTTCAGAAATTTGACAATATCTCTAGATGGGATCTCTTGAAAGTCTTTCCTTATTACTGTTGATTTGTTTTTCTTTTCTCTCTACGGCCAGACTTGGGCAGATAGTTAATGTGTGCTCCATGGTTTCTTTGGCATTGTTGGATTGCCTATTGATATCTGTGCTGCTGAGTCCTAATTTGTAAAGGTGGCAATTGCATGCTCCTTGTCCTGTTAGTGGTTCACACAGCACTCTCTGATCAGCTTTGTTTAGCTTTTGAGCTTCTTTAGCCCTTTTTGGGTTGTGATTTGCTTCTGTTCGAGATTTAGATAGCGTGGTTCTCCCCGAACGAAACAAAGTAGTTTCTTTTCTTTCATTGTTTGTGATTGGTTTGATTGTAGATCCACAGAAACATCTTTGGGTTTACTTACTTACTTAGATGGCGCTTCAGTTCGGGATGATCCAGGGCCCCAACTAACAAGCCTCTCCAGCCAGCACGATCTTTGGTCAGCCGCTTTCAGTGCCGCACGCCCATTTGGTTGAGGTCCCTTTTCACCTGTGCGCGCTACCTTAGATGCGGTCGTCCTTTGCTGCGTCGTCCTTCGGGGTTGGTGTCGAAGACTCTTCGGGCCGGAGCGGTAATGTCCATTCGCTCTACATGGCCAAGCCATCTTAGACGTTGGATCCGAAGACGTCTAACTAGGCCGATGTCGCTGTACAGCCCGTTCAGTTTTTTGTTGAATCTCCTCCCCCACTCTCCGTTTACACAAACGGGACCAAAGACTGCACACAGAATTTTCCTCTCCAAGCGCCCAAGAGCCTCTTTATCCGCTTTGGATAATGTCCAAGCCTCAGCGGCATAGACGAGGACCAGGATGATTAAGGTTTTGTAGAGGGATACCCTAGTTTTTCGAGAGATGGTTCTACTACACAGTTCCCTCTTGAGACGAAATGCAAGACACGGGCAATATTGCTATTGTCAAGAAGCCATCAAAGAAGCTTTCACTGATGTGCTGGGTTTTGCAACACCACTAAGGAAAACCCATGGTGTGCCGATAAGTACCGGCAGGCGCATGCAGCCAAACAGGAAGCCTACAGGGCAATGAAACATCGAACTACGAAAGCTGTTCGTGAGCTGTACGATCAGAAAAGAAGGGAAGAGAACTGGCTCCTTAGGAAGTAACATGAAAAAGCAGCATGAGAAGCACGCGGTCGAGGAGATGGAGAGGTATCATGGCTGGAATGAAGTCTGAAAGTTTAACCAAAAGGTAAAACAGATATCCAGTGGATACAAACTCCGGACTGAAACCTGCCGAGATGAGAATGGATAACTTGTGGTAGAGTTGCAGTCGAAGCTGAGAATCTGGAAAAATAATTTCTGCAGACTATTAAACGGCGAAAAATAACCCGATACCGCTGTCAGATAGAATGTACCACTCAATTTGGACAACGATAAACACGAATTCCGTCTCCACCACTTTGACGAGGTCAAGATAGCAATATCAGGACTAAAGTCAAACAAAGCTGCTGGAGCGGTAGAACAGACGGACCGTCCGCGGAACTATTTAAAGCAGCTGGGGATGATCTGGCACGAGGCACGCACCAGCTCGGAGGAAAGTGTGCCTGACTGTGCACGCTATCGTACGCGGCCTTAAAGTCGACAAGTAAATGGTGAGTGTCAATCTAGAATGAGTGCCGTGACACTCCCCCCCCCCCCCCCCCCCCATAAATCACACACAACATGGTCTGGTTGGTCTTGACTGTTGACTTGACTTTAGTCCTTCATGGGCAATACCGCCACCAAGAAAAGAAAAGTCAATCTAGAACTCATTGGTTTTTCCAAGATCTGCCACTGGATGTTTATCTGATCAATAGTGGGACCAGTCAGTTTATTAGCGAGCGCTTTCAGGCATTCACCCAGTACAGCAGAGAAGATGTTGCAGGCTATTTTCAGGAGACATATACCTCTGTAATTGGCGCAGACAAACGGGTCTCCTTGTAGACCGGGCAAACGATACTAAGATCCTCCAACCAGGCTATCTCCAGTTGCCATAAAGAGCTTGGCAGGTAGTGCATCTACTCCAGCTGTTTTGATGGAGTATAGAAATAGCATTCCTAACTTCATCCACGTCCAGGTGAATGTGAATTTATTTGGTCATCGCCTGCATAGAGTCTGAAGAGATAGGTTTCCGTTTTCGTCCCTGCAGGCTTTCGTTCTGGTTTTATATTTCTGGCATGTTATTCGTTGATAAAACCCCTGAACGTAATTCCTGTGATAGCATCTATCCATATCTTCGATCACAAGCTTCTCATGTTCTCTATTGTTTGTTTTGATAAGATTCTGCTCTTCCCTTTTCTTTTCCTTAAAATGCTCACGAGCAGCACCCGTCTTTCTGTGCAGCGCCGCTTGATAGGCTTGCTGCTTGATAGGCTTGCTGCGTGTGCCCTTCTATGCTTGTCGTCAAACCATGGAACTACAGTATCTCAGAAGCAGTGCTTTCCAAGGCTTGTCGACAGCGGGTCCATTGATGTTGTATGGGCGGAGCAGATGTTGGAGGGCTTTAGGTCCCCTAACAGACCAGGTGCAGCCGGACAACTGGTCAACTCTTTAGACTGCTATAAGGCAGACATCACCGCGCTCCAAAAAGTGCAATGGGATGGGCCAGGCAAAAAGTGGATGAAAAACTGTGATATCTACGACGGAAACTGCTACAGAGTAAATAAACAACGCTTATTCGGATGCGGATTTGTTTTTCGAGGCAGACTCAGGAAAAAAGTTTTAAGGTTCCAATATGTAAGCGAACGCCTCATAACTATCCGCGTCAAGGCCAATGTCGGCAATATAAGCTTAACATGTGTCTACGCCCCCACAGAGGAGAAAGATGACTGACATAAGGACGACTTGTATGATCTCCTAGACAAAACATATGCCCAATGTCCTAGCTATGACCCCAAAATCGTTCTAGGAGATTTCAATGCGAGGCTGGGTAAAGAAGCTTTGAACAAGTTATAGGAAAGCACAGCCTGCACAACACCACGTCAGAAAACGGACTAAGGCTGGTGGACTTTATGGCGGGACATAATCTCTTAGTAGCAAGTACACGATTCCCACACCTCAACATCGATTAGGGGACCTGGCGGTCTTTCGATCAATCGACAATCAATCAAATTGATCACATTGTGATCGATGGCAGACACTTCTCCAGCATCCTAGATGTCCGAACCTTTCGAGGAGCAAAATCGACTCGGATCATTATCTTGTTGCAGCCAAGGTGCGGATGCGAATTTCTCGGAATCAACGGAGTGGAGTAAGAACACCAACATTTTACGTCTGAAAGCTGCAATCGCAAGAGACCACCAGGACCTTCACCGATCAAGTCTCCCTCAAGCTCTCTCAAGTCCTGATGCAATCTGCACAAACCATAGAACAGCAATGGAGTCGTTGTCAGAACGCTCTCAGAGAGATGTAAATATTTGCACTACGGCAGATCTTGGAGAAGACCCATGAATTCCAAGTCGACACGCACCATCTTTTTGTCGATTTTAAAGCCGCATATGACGGTGTTCATAGAGATGAGCTATACAGAGCCATGTCACGTTTTAACATTCCTGCTAAACTCGTCAGACTGTTCAGGCTGACTATGGAGAACTCTAGCTGCTCCATTGAGGTCGGAGGTGAGCTAACTGACCCCTTTGTTGTTAAAAAAGGTTTTAGACGGAGTGACGCAAGTCTACACAATTGCTTGCCTACGCAGATGACATTGTCAAAATTGGACGGACAAAGCGAGACCTCAATGAGGCGTTCGCAAGCATTGAAGCAGAAGCGGCTAAAGTGGGTTTATGGGTAAATGTGGACAAGTCCAAATATATGCAGTCATCAAAGAAAGACACGCCACACCGACGACTTGGTCAGGACGTCACCTTCGGCAGCTATATTTTTGAGGTAGTCAAGGACTTCGTCTACCTTGGCTCAATAGGGACAAGCAGCAACGACATCACCGCTGAGATAAAACGCAGAATAATTCTTGCCAACCGCTGCCGTACCACAACCCGACCCTTGACTATTGTTCATTAGGGATCCGTTTTACCTTTGGGTACTAAGACTTCGCTGTCCGTCCGTCTGTCACCAGGCTGTATCTCATGAACCGTGATAGTTAGACAGTTGAAATTTTCACAGATGATGTATTTCTGTTGCCGCTACCACGACAAATACTAAAAACAGAACAAAATTAATATTTAAGGGGGGCTCCCATACAACAGACATGATTTTCATCCAAAAAATCCTGCCTGCAACCAAGATCTGTTATTTGATGAGGTAACATACATAGTCTCTTTCATCTATATATATAAAAGAGTTCCGTGACTGACTGACTGACAGACAACGCACCGGCCAAACCGCTGAACCTATAAGGCTGAAATTTTGACAGTGTATTGTTATAGTGACATAGATATCCGCTAAGAAAGGATTTTTCAAAATTCCACTCCTAAGTCAGGTATTATTTGATTCAATTATTTGAGTCAATTTTTGTTTCTTCTCTTTTGGGCTCTCTGTTCGTATTCGATGAATCATTACACGATTCAATAGGGAGCTCACCACAAAGTGTCTTTGTGTTTGTGGATTTTACGTTATGCTGAGAGACACCGCACAAACACTCGCAAAAAAAGAGAAAAAGAAAATGAGAAATGTCAAAGTATTGAATCAAATTCCCATTATAGGCAATACAACCTACCCCGGACGCTTCTCACTTCTCTATCCAAATGTTCCTGTTTCGGGAGAGAGAATTGAATCGTATAATATCCGACTAAGGGGGTAAAATGAGAAACGAGACATTGTATTAGAAAGCAACAATAGCACTTTGCGTCGCATAAGTGAGATTCATAGGTCGTATGATGCCTTACAATATCCTTTGCTATTTTGTCGTGGTGAGGATGGATACTCCATTAATTTGCCACAACGCGATCCAACAAAAAATATTGCTCTGAAAAAAAACATTTTCTGCAGCGAGCTTCTACGCTTATCGCATAATGGTTAGGGAGGGAAATCATCTTATCTATTTTCGTTCCCTATTGAATCAATTTTTGGTTGACCAATACGCTAAGATAGAAACTGAAAGACTTAACTTCATTAGAAGTAATCAGTCGAAATTGCGCTCTGAAAATTATATTCATCTGAAAGATGCGGTAGATAGGCAAGACGCTAATCCTGAGAATCTCGGTCAAATGGTGGTGCTGCCATCGTCTTTTACAGGTGGGTACAGGTACATGCATGAACGTACTCAAGACGCGATGACATATGTGCGATGCTATGGTCGCCCGAATCTTTTCATTACTTTTACCTGCAACCCTCGCTGGGACGACATTACAAGAAATTTGCTTTCCGGTCAAACTTCACATGATCGTCACGATTTAATTGCTAGAGTGTTCCATCTTAAAGTTAAAAAAATTATGAATCTGTTGACCAAAGGTAAGATATTCGGTGAAGTAAGATGCTTCATGTACTCTGTTGAATGGCAGAAACGTGGTCTCCCACACATTCATATACAACTATGGCTTATTAATCGGATTTCTACAGACATTATTGATAAAGTTATTTGCGCTGAAATACCTGATCCAGAGAAAGACCCTAAATTGTACGAAATAGTAGAATCTAACATGGTACATGGTCCTTGTGGAGATTTCAATTACCAGTCACCTTGCATGAAAAATAACGAATGCAGTAAGAATTTTCCGAAACTATTTATTAGTGAAACTCAAACTAGCGACGAAGGCTATCCACAGTATAGACGGCGTTCCCCAGATGATGGCGGCTTTACCGTGAACGTAAGAGGAGTACGTATGGACAACCGTTGGATAGTTCCTTATAATCCAGTTCTTTCAAGAACTTTTAACGCACATATAAATGTTGAATATTGCAATTCGGTAAAATCGATAAAATATGTTTGTAAGTATGTAAATAAAGGGTCAGATCAGGCTACGTTCGCTCTCGAAAATAAAAAAGACGAAGTAAAAATGTATGAAAGTGGAAGATATATAAGCAGCTCGGAAGCCGTGTGGCGGATTCTCGGATTCCCTATTCATGAACGTTTTCCCACAGTTTTTCATCTTGCGGTACATTTAGAAAATGGTCAAAGGGTATATTTTCACCAACAAAATCTCATCGACATAGTCAACAATCCATCGACAACTACACTGTTAGCTTTTTTTAAACTATGTCAAGTAGATGACTTCGCAAAAACTATAATATATCCAGATGTACCTAAATATTATGTTTGGCACAAAAATTCTAAATTTGAACGAAGAAAAAGGGGATGTGACGTTGACGGATGGCCAGGTGTCAAAAAAGACCACGCTTTAGGTAGAGTGTACACGGTGCATCCCAATAATACAGAGTGTTATTATCTCCGTATGTTGCTTCATGAAGTGCGTGGCCCAACTTCTTTTGAAGCATTAAGAACGGTAAATAATGTGGTATATCCGACTTTTCAATCTGCTTGCAAGAGTTTAGGCTTGCTTGAAGACGATCAGCACTGGTATGCCACTCTGGAAGAGGCCGTACTTTGTAAATCACCATTTAGGATTCGCGAACTGTTTACAATAATGTTAGTGTTTTGTCAAGTATCAGATCCACTAAGCTTATGGGAGAAATTCAAAGAATATTTATCTGAGGATTTCAAACGACAAGTAGAAAGACAAATTAAAGATAATATTGAGCAGCTTTCTGATGAAGTGTACAATAAATGCTTATATGTTATTGTGGAAATTGTCTTGGCATTAGGTGGACGTGCCCTCAAAGAATATGGCTTGCCGCAGCCAAACAGACCACAAGATTTAGGCAATGTACAATACATGAGGGAAAGTAACTATGACATTGAAGCTCTGGACCGGCTTGTCATGGAAAATCAGGGTACATTAACCGCAGAACAAAAGTTAGCGTATGATGAAATTATAACCAGTGTTGAGAAAAATGAGGGACGACTTCTCTTTCTAGACGCTCCGGCTGGCACTGGAAAAACCTACCTTATTAACATGATCTTAGCAAAAGTAAGGAGTGGTCGTAGCATCGCCTTAGCTGTCGCGTCTTCCGGAATCGCTGCCACGCTTCTAGAGGGTGGTCGAACTGCACATGCCGCTTTTAAGTTGCCACTTGACCTTACACGTGTAGAGACGCCTATATGCAGTATATCAAAACAAAGCAATCTGGCCGAGGTATTAAAAATACTAAAATAATTGTCTGGGATGAAATTACAATGGCACACAAGAGAAGCGTTGAGGCTATCAATAGGTCTCTACAGGATATTCGTAGTAATTAGAACCTGATGGGTGGTGTGACAGTACTATTGGCAGGAGATTTTCGTCAAACATTACCTGTGGTACCTAGAGGAACCCGAGCTGATGAAATTAAAGCCTGTCTGAAAAAATCTGTTTTATTTCCGTCAGTAGAAATCCTCAAGCTTACCAAAAATATGAGAGTATATCTGAAAGACGATATATCAGCTGCTAAATTTTCAGATATTTTAATGAAAATAGGGAATGGTGACTATCCATCAACAGATAACATGATTGTTGTCTCGGATGAGTTGTGCACATTCGTAACTACTTCTCAAGAACTGATAGATCGCATTTATCCAGGAATTGCTCAAATACAGGAGAAAAGTATCGAATGGTTTTGTGAGCGGGCAATCTTAACTCCAAAAAACGATCAAGCCGCGCTTATTAATGACATGTTACTGAAGTTCTTTGGCGCGGAAGAAATGGTCTACAGGTCGATAGATACTGTGTGTAACGCAGATGAAGCCGTAAATTATCCGGTAGAATTTTTGAATTCGCTTAAACCACCGGGAATTCCACACCACAGGCTTATTTTGCGGAAGGGCACACCGGTAATGCTACTTCGAAACCTACAGCCACCGAAACTGTGTAATGGTACTAGGTTACAAGTCAAAGCAATGCATAAAAATTTAATCGAAGCTATTATTCTGACCGGATGTGCTCGAGGAGATACAGTGTTAATTCCACGTATTCCTTTAATACCCAATGATTTTCCATTCGACTTCAAAAGACTACAGTTCCCCCTGAAAATATGCTTCGCCATGACGATTAATAGATCGCAGGGCCAAACTTTGAAATACGCTGGAAGGTTGTTTTTCCCACGGACAGTTTTACGTAGCTTGCTCGCGTATAAGTTTGCCTAAGAACTTGGTGATGTTGGTGCCACCCAATAAAGAAACAAAAAATATAGTTTATAAGGAAATACTTTGAAAAGATCAAAATACGACCTTACTGGAGTTAGACCCTAACCAATGCCCGATACCGTGACCAATGTCTTGGACCCTAGCCAATGCCCCGCGACCCAAGCCGCGGGTAAGGAAGCTATATATATATGCCAGAGTATTTTTTATTCATGATCTTTTGAGAAGCAAGAAAATTTTTACATCAATCAGATACGATTTGAAAGATAGTACAATAAGATCGGGAGTTAATTTGAACGGTTTCAGTTGAGCAAAAAAGAAAAAGGAAGTAAATAGTATTGATGTTGTGTTTTTTATTACACATAATTAAAATTATAATTATACCATGGAAATTTGACCTCTAAGTATGCAAACGCGGACGAAGTCGCGGGTAAAAGCTAGTATTTATATATACAGATGGTACGGAACCCTTCGTGCGCGAGTCCGACTCGCACTTGGCCGGTTTTTTTAGCTCACGGCGATATGGTGTCCGAAAATTATTAATTTTTTTCTTCAAAATGGATTCCGATCCATCTTTGTCAATTTCTCTTCTTTTTTTTTAAACTTTATTTTTGCATTTTTCACTTTTATTTTTCCATAATTCTGGAAATTGCCGATACATATCCAAAAATTTCAACCAAAAATCTTTGATTGTAGTTGTGGTAACTTTTAATTTTTTTTCCGCCGATGTTCACCCTTCGAAATCACAAAAAAAGTGAAAAATTTCTGATTTTTACAGATACACGGACACCCACAAAAGCAAGGCAAAAAGTCGAAAATTTTGAACTTCATACTACAAATCTTATCGACTTGCAGTATGGAGCGTTCACGTTGACGATTAGCAGTACAGACACGAGTCATCAAGCAAATCGTATGGTGTGAACGGCGCTATTAGCTCGTCCGCTGTCGTCCTGAAAAAAAAGGTACCCCTGAAAAGGCTTATTCTTAACAGCCCCCAACCACTTTTGACGAAGATACGCCACATCTTCGGTAGAAGGTACTAGGCTCCCAAGTTTCCCAACGTGGAGGTGAGAGTAGGAGCTCGCTGACAGAGGCTAAGTGTAAACTCTTGCATCCGCATGAGTAGCTTGTCCATGCTTAGAAGCTCGTCTAAATTCAGCTGTCCAAATTTTAGTGGTTGATATCGATGATGCGGAGTGTCCGTAATATTTTGTCAACTTCGGGTGAATTTCTTTAGGGGTTAATCCATCCAAAACGAAGAATTTCGTGACTGAATGATATTAAGGTTTATCTACGACGTACAGAAAACATAAATTTCCCCTGATTGGAATCGCATCCTTATGTCAAACCGGGAACTTTTCACCTTATCCTCGTATTTTTATCTTTGACCAAGTTAAGTGTTTCAAGTGGCTCAAAGCAACGTAGATGCATGAAACTCGCATGGCAAAACCTTCTGAGTATATGTATGTAGCTACCATTCAAGGCTTTATGATGACAATGTCAAATTTGACAAATTCCCACTGGTAGTGTCATACGCATTTCTAATCGACGGAGACCGCAGAGAATTCTGTCCCCCTGACCTCGACGAAGTTAAGATTGCCATATCGAAGCTCAAGTCGAATAAAGCTGCTGGCGCAGACGGACTGTCTGCTGAGCTCTTCAAGGCAGCTGGGGATGACCTGGTTGGGAGCATGCACCAGCTCATCCGTAAGATATGGTTGGAGGAAAGCATGCCCGAGGAATGGAGTCTCAGCATCGTATGCCCGATCCACAAGAAAGGAGACCCCTCTGATTGCGCCAACTATAGAGGAATAAGTCTCCTTAACATCGCCTACAAAATCTTCTCTGCCGTTTTGTGTGAACGCCTGAAGCCTTTTGTGAATAAGTTGATAGGTCCTTATCAGTGCGGATTCAGGCCAGGGAAGTCCACCATCGACCAAATCTTCACACTACGGCAGATACCGGAGAAAACCAATGAATTTCAAGTCGACACTCACCACCTATTTGTCGACTTCAAAGCCACATACGACAGCGTAATTAGAGACGAGCTATACAACGCTATGTCTACCTTTGATATACCTGCTAAGCTCGTCAGACTATGCAGGATGACTTTGGAGAATGCTCGCTGCTCCATCCGAATCGGTGAACACCTTACCGATAGTTTTGATGTCAAAAAAGGATTTAGGCAGGGCGATGCGCTGTCGTGTGATTTCTTCAACATCATATTGGAAGTGATTGTGCAAAAATCACTGGCCAATACAACAGGCACGAGAGCACCGTGGCGCAGTGGGTAGTGTGTTGGCCTCTGACGCCGATAACACGGGATCGAATCACGACACAGCCATGTCATCGAACGTGTTTTTCACGGTGTTTCTCCTCAGCGGGGCTCTGACAAAACCCCCTGTAGTAAAATTGTCATGAAAAGCTTCTCGAAATTCGCCGTTCGGAACCGGCAATAAACTGCAGGTCCCTTTCATCTATGGAAAATTAAATCACACACAACATGGGTGATTGAGAGAAGCTCGGCTCAGGTCCTTCATGGACTGTAAAGCCAACATACATACATACAATACAAGAGGCACAATCTATTTCAAATCCTCGCAACTCCCTGCATACGCCGACGGCATTGACATAATAGGTAGATCCCAGCGAGATGTCAATGAGGCGTTTGCGAGTATTGAGATGGAGGCGGCGAAAGTTGGTCTGGGGGTAAACGAGGGTAAAACTAAATAGATGCTGTCATCAAAAAAGGACGCTCACCACCGACGTCTTGGCCAGAACGTTTGTATTTACAGATATAAGTTCGAGGTAGTTATGGACTTCGTCTAGCTTGGCTTCGCAGTGACCTGGTACAACGACATCAGTTCCGAAATCAAACGCAGAATCACTCTTACCAGTCGCTGTTTCTTTGGGCTCAGGAGGCAACTGAGTAATAGAGCCCTCTCCCGAACGACAAAGTTGACTCTATATAAGACCCTTATCATCCCGGTCCTGTTGTACGGCGCAGAAGCATGGACACTCTCAAAAGCGGATGAAGAGTTCCTTGGTCGGTTCGAGAGAAAGATTAAGCGCGTGATTCTTGGGCCTATAAACGCAGACGGGGAATGGAGGACAAGATTCAACTACGAACTTTACGGGCTGTACAGCGACATGAGTCTGGTCAGGCGTCTACGGATTCAACGCCTAAGATGGCTGGGCCTCGTAGAGCGAATGGACACCACAGCTCCAGCCGGGAGAGTCTCTGAATCCAACCCCGAGGCACGAAGAAGCAGAGTACGGCCGCCCTTAAGATGGCGCACACAGTTGAAAGGGGTCCTCAGCCAACTGGGTGTGCGGCAATGGAAAAGGCTAGCGAAAGATCGTGCTAGATGGAGGGGTATGTTGGTTGAGGCCCAGGTTCACCCCGAACTGTAGCGCCCACTAAGAAGAAGAAGAAGTGTCATATCTCAGTATAAAAGTAGGAACCTTCGTAGTATATGTTCGATGACTACTCTGCCCATGTCCAGCATAAAGGGAGTTTTCTTCTTCTAGAGAAAGAATATCTCTTTTCGGTTATAGTCGAGCTGGCACATATCCCACTGGGTTAGATCGGTAGTCGAAAGAAGGCTAATAACTCTCCCTCGGATTACTTACTTACTTACTTAGGTGGCGCTACAGTCCGTGGTGAACCTGGGCCTCAACCAACAAGCGTCTCCAGCCGGCACGGTCTTTGGCCAGCTGTTTCCAGTGCCGCACGCCCAGTTGGTTGAGGTCCCTTTCCACCTGCGTGCGCCACCGCTGAGGCGGCCGTCCTCTGCCGCGCCTTCCTTCCGGAGTGGATTCGAAGACTTTTCGGGTCGGAGCTGTATCTTCCATGCGCTCTACATGGCCTAGCCACCTTAGATGCTGTATCCGTAGACGTCGTACCAGGCCGATGTCGCTGTACAACCCGTACAGTTCTTCGTTATATCTTCTCCTCCATACACCGTTTAAACAAACGGGACCGTAGATAGTGCGCAGAATTTTCCTCTCGAATCAACCAAGGGCATCTTCATCCGCTTTTGTTAAGGTCCAAGCCTCTGCACCGTAAAGGAGGACTGGGATGATCAAGGTCTTATATAGTGTCACCTTGGTTTTCCGAGAGAGGGCTCTACTTCTCAATTGCCTCTTGAGCCCAAAGAAACAGCGGTTGGCAAGAGTGATTCTGCGTTTTATCTCAGCGCTGGAGTTGTTGTCGCTGGTAATCAGTGAGCCAAGGTAGACGAATTCCTTGACCTCTTCAAAGTTATATCCGCCCATGGTGACGTTCTGGCCAATACGTCGGTGTTGTCCGTCTCTTTTAGATGAGAGCAGATATTTGGTTTTACCCTCATTAACCTTGAGACCCATCTTAGCCGCTTCTACCTCAATGCTCACAAAAGCCTCATTGACGTCTTGCTGTTTTCGTCCAATTACGTCAATATCGTCGGCGTACGCAAGCAATTGCGTAGACTTGAAATAGATCGTACCTCTTGTGTTGGCCCCTCGGAAGGTTCGTACGTCGAGAATACAGGAGGAGTGTCTGGCGTCGATCGCAATATGATCAATCTGGTTGGTGGTCGATTGATCACAAGACCGCCAGGTACCCTTGTGGATGTTGAGATGGGGGAATCGCGTGCTTGCTACAAGGAGGTTACGCCCCGCTAGGAAATCGATTAGCCTTAATCCGTTGTCGGATGTGGTGTTATGGAGGCTCTGCTTTCCTATGATCGACTCAAATATGTCCTCCTTGCCCAGTTTTGCATTAAAATCTCCTAGGACTATTTTTGTGTCGTAGCTGGGACATTGGGCATATGTTCTGTCTAGGAGATCGTAGAATTCTTCTTTGAGTCGATCGTCCTTTTCTTCCGTTGGGGCGTGAGCGCATATTAAGCTAATGTTTCCAAATTTAGCTTTGATGCGGATTGTTATGAGGCGTTCGCTTACATCTCGGAAGCTTAAGACTTTTTGTCGGAGTCTTCCTCTAATAACGAATCCGCACCCGAATAGGCGCTGTTTGTTCTCCTTGTAGCAGTTCCCGTAGTAGATGTCGCAGTTTTTCATCCGTTTTTTGCCTGGTCCATCCCATCGCACTTCTTGGAGTGCGGTTATATCTGCTTTATAGCAGTTGAGGGTTTGCTCCAATTGATCGCCTGCACCCGGTCTGTTAAGGGACCTCACATTCCAGGTGCAGACTCTCAAGTCCGTTAGTCGTTTGCAGGGGTCGTCAGCTTTGTATCCGTCCGTATCCGAGGCTTGTTGTCGTTTCGGAACAAGTGGGTTTTTACGTGATAGGGATGTTACCCCTAAGCACAACCCCCAACCTGGAGGGCCAGGTTCCTCTTTCCCCAGGAAAAGGGTTGGGTCGCTGCACAAATTGGTTCACTACCTGGCGGGTGCCAGGGTAGCTATCCAGGGGGGCCACGCGGAGGCTGTGTGTCAACTTGGATTGAACAGGGACAGAGATCGAAGCTGGCGTTTGCCATGTTAAACGCGATCAACTTCTTTGCTCTGTTTGCTCGCTCCCTCCCTCCCGGATTACTTAATGATTTATTTGTCAACTTGAATGCCCATAGCCGAGTTTCGTCACGCAGCATTTTTTTAAGATTCCAAACTAGACTTAACGAGAGTTTTAATTTAATCAGCAACGGAACCGAACCCACGAAGGCAGTCCTTATATATGTAAAGGTCCTTTAAACGACTCATAAGAGTTTCATGACTAACACGGTTACGTCCATCCCACAAAGGGCTACATCAACCCGCTTCACTTGGCACACATATTGCAATGACAGCTATTAAGCCGTCATCCATTACTTCTGGGCATATTTGATTGATCTTTTGGGTCAGAATTTTATTCCTTTCAGTATGTATCACAGCATGTCTTGACTTTCCTATTAAATCTTTAGTTTTCTTCTTTGGTTTATATAAAGAGGGTTGAGAGCACCTCTTCCATCATTGCAATATCAACGAAATTAGTTCGAAGCACACTTTCCTTTTCCTTCAAGTGCCATGTATGAGAAAAGTTTTCGAGGTTTTATTGAAAACCATCACTTGGTTAACCATTGTTTATACGAACTTTATGCCTTTTAACTCTCCTATTCGGATCGGTATCCTTATGAAGTTTGGTCGGTTCAGTAGCCTTACGTAGCTAACTTCAGAAATAAACTTAACCCACCTTTTAAATAAATGGTTGTTCAAACGAGGTGTATGAAAGTAGTAGTCAATTTGATAGAGATGTTGTATTTAAACTTTTCCATCTACTACTGTGCCGATGGCAAAGGACCAACAAGGGTCTCGTAAGCGTCTATTAGACGGATACTGGTCTGCTAAAAAAGCAATAAGAGCCAGCACAGACGAACACCTTGCGAACACTGTTAATAAGCCCTGTCCCCACTTCCTTGTGATGCCATCTAGAGATGTCCTTCGAAATTACAGACAGGGAAGGTCGAATGGCGAGTTTCCTGCGACAAAAAAACAAGTTAGTCCGTTGGGCTACGGCCTAGTAAGCCGTAACCGTAAGAAAATTAAAAAACTCAGAGACAACCTCAAGTCTCGGATTTAACGGACGCACTACATGGTGACGACTCCCGCAAACGTATAAAACGAGGAGTATCGGTTCTGCACCTGGAATGTTACGTTCCTTAAAAGACCGTGTGAGGCCGAAAAGTTAGAAAAAGACCTAAGCTGCTATAGAGCAGACATTAATGCACTCCAAGAAGTGCGATGGGATGGACCGGGTAAAAAGACGATGAAAAACTGTGACATTTACTACGGAAACTTCTACAAGAGGAACAAACAACGCCTCTTTGGATGCGGATTTATTGGTCGAGGTGGACTTAGGCAAAAAGCGAATGATAGTCCGCATCAAAGCTATCTTCCGGAATATCAGCTTGATATGCGTTCACGCCCCCACAGAAGAAAATGACAACAGATTCAAAGATGACTTTTAGGATCTCCTAAATAGAACTTACGGTCAATGTCCCAGCTATGAGACCAAGATGGTTCTAGGAGATTTCAACGCAATCGATCATATTGCGAACGACGCCAGACACTCCTCCAGCATCTGGGATGCCGAACTCTCTGAGTAGCCAATGATGACTCAGATCATTACCTCGTCCAAGCCAAGGTCTGTATGCGGATATCGCGAACACTGCGGAGTCGAGCAGGGCCATCAAAACTTGACGTCGGGAAGCTGCAATCGCAGGAGACCGCCAGCATCTTCGCCGATCGTGTCTCCTTCAGGTTTTCTCAAGAGCCAATTCAAGCTTCACAAGCAATATAACAGCCATGGAGACATTGTCAAAACGTCATCAGGGATGCTGCCTCTGATGTATTTGGTTGCCAGCCTCCACCTAGGAGAAACCCTTGGTTTGATGATGAGTGCAGACAGCTACATGCAGAAAAACAGAATGCATACATGGCCACGTTGCACCGACTACGAAAGCTGGTCGTAAGCTCTATGAAGGGAATAGAAGGGATGAGCATGCGCTTTTCAAAAGGAAAAGAAAGAACACGAGAGGCGCTCGGTCGAAGAGATGCTTACTTACTTTGATGGCGCTACAATTCGGGGTGAACCCGGGCTTCAACCAACAAGCCCCTCCAGCCGTCCCGATCTCTGGCCAGCCGTTTCCAGTGCCGCACGCCCAGTTGGTTGAGGTCCCTTTCCACCTGTGCGCGCCACCTTAGATGCGGTCGTCCTCTGCTGCGTCATCCCTCGGGGTTGGAGTCGAAGACTCTTCGGGCCGAAGCGGTGATATCCATTCGCTCTACATGGCCTAGCTATCTTAGACATTGACGAAGACGTCTGACTAGACCGATGTCGCTGTACAGCCCGTACAGTTCGTGGTTGAATCTCCTCCTCCACTCTCCGTTTACACAAACGGGGCCAAAGAATGCACGCAGAATTTTCCTCTCGAAACGCCCGAGAGCCTCTTCATCCGCTTTCGATAACGTCCAAGCCTCAGCGCCATAGAGGAGGACGGGGATAAGTAAGGTTTTGAAGAAGGATACATTAGTTTTTCGAGAGAGGGCTCTACTATTCAATTGCTTCTTGAGCCCAAAGAAGCAGCGGTTGGCAAGAGTTATTCTGCGTTTTATCTCAGCGCTGGTGTCGTTGCTGCTTGTCACTATCGAGCCAAGGTAGGCGATGTCCTTCTTCAAAAATATAGCTGCCGAAGGTGACAATCTGATCAAGACGTGCATCGGTGTGGCGTGTCTTTCTTTGATGACTGCATATATATGGTCTTGTCCCCATTTACCCATTAACCCACTTTAGTCGCTTCTGCTTCAATGCTTGCGAACGCCTCATTGAGGTCTCGCTTTGTCCGTCCAATAATGGCAAGCAATTGTGTAGACTTGAAGTAGATCGTACCTCTTGTATTGGCCGCAGAGTCCCGCACGATCTTTTCAAGTAGCGGGAGCAGCGGGAATTCCCCATAGTCATCCTGACGAGTTTGGCAGGAATGTTAAGACATGACATGGCTCTGTATAGCTGGTCTCTATAAATACTGTCATATGCGGCTTTAAAAGCGACAAAAAGATGGTGCGTGTTGACCTGGAATTCATGGGTCTTCTCCAAGATCTGCCGTAGTGAAAATAGTTCTTCTATCGTGGATTTTCCTGGCCTAAGGGGCTGCTTTCTTCTGGACCGGGCAAACGATGCTGAGATTCCATTCATGGTGCATGCATTCTTCCGGCCACATCTTCCAGATGAGTTGGTGCATGCTCCTAACCAGCTCATCGCCAGTTCCGCGGGAAATCCGTCGGCTTCAGCAGCTTTATAGGACTTAAGTTTCGATATCGCTATCGTCTAGGCTGTGTGGATGGGATGCTCTTTCATCTTCGTCCATTGTGAATGGTTCGTTCTACCTGACGGCGGTATATTGACTATCTTCGCCGTTATACAGTCTTCAGAAGTGGTCCTTCCACAATCTCTGCATCAACTGTGACCCCTATTTTAGTTGACCGTGCTCATCCCTGCAGGCTTCTGCCCTGGCTTTATAGATTTGGCATGTTCGCTTTACTTTTTGGCAAACATTTCTCAGAAGCGCATGCTCCTCCCTCCTTATCTGTTCACAGACCTCGCGGGCAACTCTCGTCCGTCGATGCAGTGTAGCCATGTATGCATTCTGTTTCTCTACACGGGCCTGTCTGCACTCGTCATCAAACCACGACCTTTTCGTATGTAGTGGCTTGAAACCGAGTACAACTGAGTCGGCCTCTCTGATGGCTCCATTGCTGTTCTATGGTTTGTGCAGATTGCATCGGGACTTGAGAGAGCCTGAGAGGGACTTGATCGGCGAAGCTCATGGTGGTCTCTTGCGATTACAGCTTTCCGACGTTAAATTTTGGTGTTCTTACTGGACTCCGTTGATTCCGAGAAATTCGCATCCGCACCTAGTCTGCAACAAGGTAATGATCGGAGTCGAGTTTCGGACATCTAGGATGCCGGAGGAGTGTCTGCCGTCGATCGCAATGTGATCAGTTTGATCGGTTGCCGATTGATTGGGAGACCGCCAGGTCTCCTATGGATATTGAGGTGTGGGAATCGTGTACTTGCTATGTCCCGCCATAAAGTCCACTAGCCTTAGTCCTTTTCCTGACGTGGTGTTGTGTAGGCTGTGCTTTCCAATAACTCGTTCAAAGATAGCTTCCTTACCCAGCTTCGCATTGAAATCTCCCAAAACGATTTTGGTGTCATAGCTGGAACATTGGGCATATGTTCTGCCTAGGAGATCATAGAACTCGTCTATAGGTCGGTCATCTTTCTCCTCGGTGGGGGCGTAGACACATTTTAAGCTAATATTGCCTAGACTGGCCTTGGTTCGGAAGCTTAAGACTTTTTCCCTGAGTCTGCCTCGAATAAAAAATCCGTATCCAAATATGCGGTTTTCGTCGTAGACATCACAGTTTTTCATCCGCTTTTTCCTGACCCATCCCATCGCACTTCTTGGAGCGCGGTAATGTCTGCCTTATAGCAGTCCAAAGAGTTGACCCGTTATCCGGCTGCACCTCGTCTGTTGTGGGCCCTAACGTTCCAGGTGCAGATCCAGAATTCGTTTGCTTTTGACGTTTGCGGGGGTCGTTGCTCTTGGTTGTTTCTGAACAAATTTTTGTTTTACGTGATAGGAATGTTACCCGTAAGCACAACCCCCAACATGGAGGACCAGGTTCCTCTCTCCCCTGGAACAAGGGATCGGGTCGCTGCACACATTGGTTCATTACCTGGCGGGGGCCAGTATAGCTATCCAGGGGAGGCCACGCGGAGGCTGTGATTGAGCAGGGACAGAGATCGAAGATGGCGTTTGCCATGTTAAACGCGATTAACTTCTTTGCTCTGTTTGCTCGCTCCCTCATCCTCTATATGGTGAACATGCTACATCAATAAAATCGTGCGAGGATTGGTTTCCTCATTTCAAAAGTGGCGATTTTGACACCAGTGACAGGGCAGCCTTAAAGTTTGAAGGCGTCAAACTCAAGAGGAGCTCACTATGAACTTAGTAGTGACTCAACAGGCGATCTTCAATCTCCTCAAGGCCATGGGTATGGTATAAAAACAAGGACATTGGGTGCCGCACGAACTCGAGCCTAGATACTTTGAATGTGTTTTTATACGTGCGAACAACTGCCCCAAAAATAAGATCGGAAGGGT
This sequence comes from Eumerus sabulonum, assembly GCA_951905685.1. Lineage (NCBI taxonomy): Eukaryota > Metazoa > Arthropoda > Insecta > Diptera > Syrphidae > Eumerus > Eumerus sabulonum. Next base: position 239,844,138 of record OX645060.1, read on the forward strand.
CTTTTGCGTAGTGGCAGGGGACGAAAAGTGGATCCAGAGTGCAGAATATTGTGGGGTAAGTCCGTTCATTCGTCAACCTCAATCGACAAACCGAATATTCATAGCAAGAAGCTAAGGCTGTTCATCTGGTGGGATTAGTTTGGAGTGATTTACTATGAGCTACGCTATCTTAACGAAACCATTACTACGGTTCGTGTCCAACAACAATTGGTGCAAGTAAGCCGGGCATTGAAGCCCAAGCGCTCAATACGCCAACAGACATGGCAAATTGATCTTTCAGCACGACAACGGCACATGTTTCTAAAGTCACCAAGTAACCTTTGGATGCACTTATCTGGGATGTCCTATCTCACTCACTTCATTCTCCAGATATTGGCCGAGAAACACTTCAATTTTAAGGACGAAGCCGAAATTCGGGTCGATTTTCGGATCGCCTTAAAATACGGGGAATTTCTTTAAGCGCGGTACCCGTGTTGCCTGAAACATGGTGAAAGGTAGTAGGAACCGATGGGCACTACTTCGAATAACTTACGCTGTACCAATTACTCTGAATATAGCTTCAAATTTACGGAACAACCTGTAAAATTTGTTTGAAAGTTTATTGGTCACAAAGAGAGACATGGTGCAACTGGATCAACTCTAGTGCCAAAAATCACGTTCAAGTCTTTAGGGAAACCTGAAAACAATCCACAATTTTTAACCTATTTGTCTACTAGATTGCAATATGCAAATGAATAGCGGCACCAGTCGCACATAACTTATTTTCTGACTCACTGTTCCCAAATCTCCGGAATTCTCAGTAACTATTGTTTCTCGCTTCAGTTCCACTACGAATAATACTACCCAACCCATCACTCCCTCCATTCGAACATTTGCATATATGGATTTGCCTTTAGCTGCTACCCATGTGCTCATATGACTCTTTTGTTTACATTCGAAAAAGCTCGAGATAGAGTATGGAAAAGCATACGCACCTCGTGCTAGATAAGCATACGAGTAAGAATAATGAAACTCAAGTACGAACAGTAAGCGGATGAATTATCCATCGCTACGTACAACGTTCCAAGTTCTACTGTTTGGAAAAAAGAGTTAAGGCCACATGTGTTTGGTCATGAAGCTGAATTAATTCAGGAGAGCGAGGGAGAGTGTGGGTGAAATTCATTGGCGAAAATAGAACACCAAAAGGCCACTGGAGCTGGGGAGGGTGATACTTGCCATTTCGGAATTTTTAAAGTTCGGGAAAAGCTAAAATGCTTACGGAGATTCAAGGTTCAAGGAAGAGTGAGTGATGAATCCATTAAAATACTTAAGGAGTGCGCTGTATTCAAGTCGTTATGTTGTTCTTATCGGAGCAGTATATTATGCTTACGAGTCGGCTATATTGGCTATTAAAGGATTACAGAAACTTCTTCTTTGTTTGGATCTTGTGAGAAACTGGAATTCGGACTCAATTTATGAGAAGCTTACATGGAAATGGTAATTTACATCAGTCTTATTCGGTACGTTCTATGAATTTAGTAAGTATGACTAACAAGAAACCCTAAGCTGCCATAAAGCAGGCATTAATGCCCTCCAAGAAGAACGAGAGGATGAACCGTGCAAAAAGAGGATGAAAAACTGTGACATATACTACGGAAACTGCTACAAGGAGAACATCTCAATATCCGATATCGAGTACGACCAGCAACATTTGACGTCGGGAAGCTGCAATCGCGCGAGAGCGCCAGGACCTTCGCCCATGGTATCTCCCTCAAGCTCTCAGAAGAGCCGATGCAGACTACACAAACCATAGAACAGTAATGGAGACGTTGCCAAAGCGCCATCAGGGATGCTGCCTCTGATGTATTAGGTGTCCAGTCACCACGCAGACGACCTGCCTGCTGAGCTATTTAAAGCAGCTGGAAATGAATTGGTTACGAACATGCACCAACTTATTTGTAAGATATGGTCGCACGAAAGGATGCCCGATGAACTTTATCTCAGCATCGTTTGCCCGTTTTCTCAAAAAAGGAGACTGCGTCACCTATAGGTGAATAACTCTGCCGTGCTTTGTGAGCGTCTGAAACCATTCGTGGGCAATTTGATAGGTTCCTATCAATGTGGCTTCAGGCCAGGAAACTCCACTATAGACCAAATATTCACAATGCGGCGAATCTTGGAGAAGACTCATGAATTTCAGGTCGATACACACCACCTTTTTGTCGATTTGAAAGCGGCATATGATAATCTACAGGGACGAGCTATGTATATAGAGTCATGTTGTGTTTAGACGCACTGTGACGCACTGCCATGTGATTTTTTCAACATCATCCTCGAAAAGATCGTGCAGGATTCACAGGCCAATACAAGAGGCACGATCTACTTCAAGTCCATGCAGGGTGCATTGCATATAGTAGAAACCTGGACGCAGTACTGTGGACTTGGGGTCGACCTCAAGAAGACTGATCTAGTACTGTTCACAAATAAATATAAAAATTCCGCCCTTTAACCCACCGAGGCTGGATCGAACCCAATTAATAAATAATCAAAGAACCCGCTAAATATCTAAGCCTAGTCCTTGACAGGAGGCTGAATTGAAAATTCAACATTCTTGATCGTGCTAAGAAAGCAACCACTGCCCTCTGCAGCTGTAAGAAGGTGGTGGGCTAAAAGTGGGGTTTCCAACCAAGCATTATGCACTGGCTGTATATAGCGGTCATAAGGCCCATCCTCCTATACGGCATCGTAGTCTGGTGGACTGCTCTGCACAAGACATTCTATTAGCTTATACATAAGCGGCGCGATCATATCAACCCCCCCACAGAGGCCCTAAATATTCTACTACATTCTCTACTATTGGACCTCTTCAGCAAACAAATTGCTGCCTGCGCAGCCCTACGGATTAGGGGCATTGGAAAATGGCCCACATCACATAAAGGCCGTACTAGCATTCTTAATCACTTCGAAGTACCCATGGGCACAGACTACATCATCCCGCAGAATGTGCTCACTAAGAACTTCGAAGTTATATTTCCATCCAGGGAGGAATGGGCCGGAGGGAGAGTCATATCGAAGCACTCGAGATATCACTCTATACCAAAGGAGCTTAATCTCAACCTATCATTTAAACTCCCAAATCACTGCAGTGTGTATCTAGCAGAAATAACACCGATAGCGGAGGCCCTTGCATGGCTTAGGATCAATGTAATATCCGCTAAGGATATTATCATTTGCATGGACGGCCAATCTGCGGTAAGATCCCTGGCCTCGGTAACCCACAATTCAAAGACTTCTCTCAACTGCCGTCTATATCTAGACGAGATGGGTGGGTTCGCGGGCGTAGAAATATTCCAGGAAACTGCGCGGCCGACAAACTCCAACCCTCGGGTACCTAAAAACACCAATAAGTACGGAAAAGCACATGATAAAACTTCGAGCCATAGAGGCTACCAACCTCCAGTGGAACGAAAGTAACATCGACTTTATCACTAAACAAATCTAGCCTAAGCTAAACCTGGGACGAACCAGGGACCTTGTGGCAACCAAAAGGGCAACCTTAAGCACTTAAGTGGGTGTCATCACAGGTCAATACATCATTGGAAAACACGCCGCCAGACTAGGGCTACTCTCTAATGACTTCTGCCGCGGCTGTATGGATGAGGAGGAAGAGGAATCGATACATCACCTCATCTGCTCATGCCCTTCTTTTGCAAATCGCAACTTCTATGACAACTTAAGTGAGCTTCTTCTTCTTCTTAGTGGGCGCTACAGTTCGGGGTGAACCTGGGCCTCAACCAACATGCCCCTCTATCCAGCACGATTTTTTGCTAGCCTTTCCCTGCGTGCGCAATCTTAAGTGCGACCAGGAGGCTCGGAATCGAAGACCGTCTTATCTGGAGCGTTGATGTCCATGCGCTCGATGTGGCCGAGTCAGTGTAGTCGACGGATCTTTGCCTTCCGGACTACATCCACATCTTGGTACAGCACGTAGAGTTCGCGGTTATGTCTTCTTCTCCATTCGACTTCTTCACAGACAGGACCAAATATCACTGCCAGGTCCTTATTCGTATATTCTAAAATGGGAATGGCTTTATACAAGCTCTAGGTCGTCCATCATTTGTGGAGCAGCTCACCTGATAGTCTTCTGATCTAGGGTTCCTGGATAAAGGCTATATCGAGGTGCTCCTTGTTAAATCTATGGCTCAGTACCGCAGACGCGGCCTTTGCATGCTGTAGATTTATTTACTTACTTACTTATCAGGCCTGCGATCCATGGAGGATCTGAGCCTGAGCTATAGCTGCCTTCCATCCTTGACGGTCCCGGGCACGCTGCTTCCAGTTGTCAAGACCAAGATGTCCTACATCCGCGATTACTTGGTCTTAATACCGGAGGTTCGGTCTTCCTCTTCTTCTCGAACCAGGAGGCTCGGAGTCGAAGACCCTCTTAGCTGGAGCGTTGATGTCCATGCGCTCGATGTGGCCGAGCCAGTGTAGTCGACGGATCCTTGCCTTCCGGACTACATCCACATCTTGGTACAGCTCGTAGAGTTCGCGGTTGTGTCTTCTTCTCCATTCACCTTCCTCACAGACAGGACCAAATATCCGGCGCAGAATTTTTCTTTCGAAAGTACCCAAAATCAGCTCCGCTTTCCTGCTTATCGTCCAGCTTTCGGCTCCGTACAGCAAGACTGGCAGAATGAGCGTTTTGTAAAGCATGACTTTGGTCTTTCGAGTGAGGAGTTTTGACCCCAGTTGTTTGGACAAGCCGAAGTAGCAGCGGTTGCCAAGGGCGATTCTACGCCGGATCTCCACTGTGGTGTCATTACCTCGAAATTGTAGCTGTCAATTGTTATGTTTTGTCCCAGGTGGTGAGCGACGGATTGGTTTTTGCTTGACAGCTGTACTTCGTTTTGTCCTCATTGATCTTAAGACCAATTCGTTTCGCCTGTTCTTCAATCGCCGTGAATGCTTCCACAATGCCACGGCGAGAACACGCGATGATATCGATATCATCCGCGTATCCTAACAGCTGGATGGACTTGTAAAAGATAGTGCCTTCCCTGTTGACGCCTGCCCGTCGCACTATCTGCTCCAGCACCAGGTTGAAGAAGTCACATGACAGCGCATCTCATTGCCGAAATCCGGTGCATGTTTCGAATGGTTCCGAGGTCCTAGAACCGAGTTGCACGGTGCATCGCGTGTTTTTTAGCGTGGCGCGACACAACTGGATCAGTTTTACCGGGATCCCGAATTCGGCCATCGCCCCAAACAGTTCTTCACGATGAATGCTGTCGTATGCGCCTTTGAAATCGATGAAAAGATGGTGTGTATCGATTCGAAACTCGTTGGTCTTTTCCAGGATTTGTCGAAGTGTGAAAATTTGGTCTACAGTTGATTTGCCGGGCCGGAAGCCGCACTGGTAGCTGCCGATTAGTGCGGTGCAAAATGGTTTTAGACGTTCACACAATACGCTGGACAGGATCTTGTATGCGACATTGAGCAGGGATATACCTCTATAGTTCTTGCAAGAGGTAGGATCGCCTTTTTTGTGGATGGGGCATATAGAGCTGGTATTCCAGTCGTCGGGCATGCTCTCATCTTCCCAAATTCTGCAGATGATCTGGTGCATGCTCCCTACCAGAACATCGCCGCCAGCCTTGAAGAGCTCTGAGGGCAAGCCATCTGAGCCTGCGGCCTTGTTGTTCTTCAGCTTCTGAATAGCTGTGCCGACTTCTTCTATGCTGGGTGGGAGGACTACTTCAGCGGCTGGAGTTGGGATTTCCTCGGTCCCTACCACACTCTCTTGGTCATGCTCGTTAAGCAGCTGCTGGAAATGCTGCTTAAATACATCCACTATTCTCTGCGGGTCGGTGACAAGGTTACCCTCGCAGTTTCGAAGAGCCTGGGTGCCCTTTTTGAATCCTTCTGCAAGGCCTTTGGCTTTCTTGTAAAAGGCTCGTATTTTATGTTTATCCCTTGACTCCTCGATATCCTTGAGCTGGAAGGCTGCGAAGATTCTTTTCTTTTGTCGCAGTAGTTTCTTTTCCTCCCTTCTTCTGGCTCGGTACTCTTCTCGCGCTGCCCTGGTTTTCCTCTGCAGCGCCTTTTGGTACGCCTCGTCGGTTGCTGCCTTTTTCTGCTCACACTCGCCATCATACCACGGGTTTCTTGTCGATTTATTTGGATGCACCTTAATCTCGGCATGGTGGAATGAGCGAGATACTGGCAGGGCCACCAGTGTTAGTACAGGGCCTTAGTCGCGTTTGTAAGCTTGTTTTTAATATTGGAGTTCCAGTTAATCCTTGCGATCAAGGTCAATACCTAGATACTTAACTTCTTCTGAAAATCCTATGTGTGTGCCATTTTGAAAAAAAGGAGCAGGGCTGCAGCCTTCGCCTCTTTGTACACTATTTTGTTAAGTCAACCTACTCAGCATCTACATATCTGGATGTTGAAATTTGGAATTCAGAATAATAGTAATGTTAGATTCAATTACAGTCTAAGTTCAAAGAGATTTTGATGTTTAAGCTCAACAATCACCCCCGGGGCTAGTGAAGTTATTACTTTCCCCACAAATGTATTGTTTGCGGTCAGGATATAGTCATATCCAGCTAGTGGTACCTCCGCCGTATCCACAATAACGTTTAGTAAGTCATGTATAAGCCTTCCACATTTGCGGCGCTGGAGGTGTGGTTCTTGCCGGATGCGAACCTAAATTCAGCAATATATACAATTTCTGTTGCTGTTCCATACCTTTGGATAGACAGATGATTGTGTTGATGGATTGGATTCAAACTGTGCACAATTGCGGGACAAAAGGGCTGTGATAGTGCAGGGAAACGTATTAAGTACGAATTATGCATGAGCCTTGGATATTCGAGGGTAGGGGGGAGACGATGGTGCTTTGTTTGACTGTGAATGGCTGGGGCATTGCAATTTAGATTAAATACGGCGAATGGAATCTGAAAACAATGGGAGAGATGTGTTAATGCACATGTAGTCACACTAGTTTGGGTGTCCCTGCGGCTTAAAGAGGACTGTATCCGTGACAATATATCAGGGAGTTAACTTGGACTGCGGAGTATAGCGCTTTCACATTATTAAGGACTTGATACATCGAAAGTTCAATCCTGTGTTATCCACTGTTAGAGGGTGCCAATCCTGCTGGGTTATCACGCAAGAATTTTTTTGGCTCCAAAGGATTAAAGCAAATTTCCTTTATTCATGGTAAATCGTGGTTATCATGGCGAAACTTTATATGTATGAGGGCTGCCCACAGTAAACTCACTCCTCATCCAATTGCCTGAGTGGTGCCCTTTTTGGGTTTTTTTTGTATTTTGTGGCATGCAATTGGCGTTATCTCAGTATAATGTCAGGGTGTAGTGCGGGTGGAGAAAAGAGCAGATGGCGATTAAAGAATTCGCTATCGAGTTCCATGTGCTGGCAATACCGAAGAATTAATTTTTGAGTTTGTTGGCGAGCATTTCACTCAATATCGAATATCGTAGGACAGCTGTACTAGGGGTGTTATGCGAATGGCCTAGCAACAACAAATTCATCAACGACTAAGAGTGGATGATATCGAATGATACGAAAGTAAACAAGTTGTTGGTCTAGGTAGGTAGGTAGGTAGGTCTTCCCAGAATTGCACATAGGCCAGGGAGGCCCGTTGTGTAGCTACGAGGGGGTTTTACCCCCTATTCGTGGAACCATTTTGTGCTTCTTAAGAAGTTAAGAAGATCAGTATCCCTACTTTCTGAACATCTGTCAGACCGTTGAGGAAGTAAGAGCCTAGGTAACGTTTCCTGATGTTGCAGAAAGCTGGACAGGCACAGAGAAGGTGGTGAATGGATTCGACCTCCTCCTCGTCCTGACAGCTTCTGCAGAAATCATCCGGAACTATTCCTAGTTTTTGTGCGTGACTGCCAATGAGGCAGTGTTCTGTGATGACACCAATGACCTTTTAGATGTCAGTTCTTTTTAGGGACATTATACTCCTTGTGCGTTGGCTGTCAAGCCGAGGCCAGATTTGCCTGGTGATGAGGCAGGTATGTCCCTGGGTCCATCTCAGGTTCGTCTCGGCCCTGGCGAGATTGGCTAGATTATGTTTAATGGTTGTAAGGGGTACTCCCTCACAAGCCACGATTGATTGTAGCGTCGTTCCTTGTTTGGCGAGTGTGTCGGCTTTTTCATTTCCTGGAATGTCGCTGTGTTCCGGTACCCAGATAAGCTGTATGTTGAACTGTTCTGCCATCTCGTTAAGAGATCGGCGACAGTCGACACTAGATTTTGATGTGTACACACAGGACTCCAACGACTTTAAGGCTGCTTGACTGTCTCTGAGAATTCGAATATCCGTGGTGGATATTACGTTCCACTTTTGCCACGACAAAGCCTATTTTATTGCCAACAGTTCCGCCTGGAAAACGCCGCAGTGATCTGTTAATTTTAGAGCTTTATACAGCTTAAGTTGTTTGCAGAATACTCCACTGCCCACCCCGTCTTTGGTTTTAGACCCGTCAGTGTAGAAACCCACGCATTTTCTGCGGGGTTGAGTTTGACGAGTCCAGTTCTGTCTGTCCGGATATATGGTCGTGAAGTTTTTGTCCAAGACTATGGTGGGTTCTATGTTGTCCAAGTTTTCTGCCATGGTTATCCTGTTTTGACGGATGGAGGAGTGGCCAGTGACATAGCTCGCCCAATTCGAGTTGGCTTTTAGTCTTATGGCCGTGTGTGTGGCAATTTGCTTACCGAAAATATCGAGTGGTGTAAGGTCTAGTATCATGTTAAGCGCAGCCGTTGGTGTTGACCTAAGGGCCCCGGTAATGCACATACATGCCATCCTTTGTATCTTTTCGAGATGTTTGTGGTATGTTGTCTTGTCCAGTGCAGTCCACCAGACTATCACTCCATACATTAGTATGGGTTTAACGACCGTGATGTAGAGCCATAGGGTGATCTTGGGGTTGAATCCCCATTTTTTTCCTAGGGCTTTCTTACATATGTAGAGAGCTATTGTTGCTTTTTTTGCTCTTTCAATTGTATTGCTCTTCCAAGTTAATTTCCTATCGAGTATAATGCCAAGGAATTTGGCACTAGAGGAATAGGTTAGCCTGGAATCGAGCAGAGTGATAGGGCAGTTTTCCGGGATCTTATGCTTTTTGGTAAATAGCACGAGCTCCGTTTTCTGGGGATTAACCCTGAGTCCGTTACTGTTCGCCCATTTGCAGAGAAATGAGAATGCCGATTGCATACGGTCATTCAGTGTAGATAGGTATTTGCCTGAGACTGAGATGGCAACGTCATCGGCGTAGGCAACAACGTCCAGGCCTTCTTTCTCCAGTTTGATTAGTAGTTCGTACACAACTACATTCCAAAGAAGAGGTGAAAGGACCCCACCTAAGTGGGGAACACTTAGAGTGAATCTTGCGCGTTAATAACAACTCGCTGATCAGCTCTATCAGAGTCCTCTCCACCTTTAGCTTTTCTAGCCATTCTATTATTGCTTTCGGTGTGACGGTGTGATTGCGAAGGCAATCTTGTCACCGACCCGCAGGGAATAGTGCAGCATTTCCAACAGCTGCTTAACGAGCATGACCAAGAGAGAGTGGTAGGGACCGAGGAAATCCCAACTCCAGCCGGTAAAGTAGTCCTCCCACCCAGCATCGAAGAAGTCGGCACAGCTATTCAGAAGCTGAAGAATAACAAGGCCGCAGGCTCAGATGACTTGCCATCAGAGCTCTTCAAGGCTGGCGGCGATGTCCTGGTAGAGAGCATGCACCAGATCATCTGCAGAATTTGGGAAGATGAAAGCATGCCCGACGACTGGAATACCAGCTCTATTTGCCCCATCCCCAAAAGAGTTATAGAGCTATATCCCTGCTCAATGTCGCATACAAGATCCTGTCCAGCAAATTGTGTGAAGGTTTAAAGCCATTTGCAACGCACTAATCGGCGGGTACCAGTGCGGTTTCCGGCCCGACAAATCGACCATAGACCTAATTTCCTCTCTTCGACAAATCCTGGAAAAGACCAAAGAGTTTCAAATTGAAATACACCATCCTTTCATCGACTTCAAAGCCGCATACGGCAGCATTCATTGTGAAGATCTGTTTGGTGCGATGGCCGAATTCGGGATCCCGGTAAAAATTATCCAGTTGTATCGTATCCTAGGACCGTTTGAAACATGCACCGGATTTCGGCAAGGAGATGCGCTGTCATGTGACTTCTTCAACCTGGTGCTGGAGCAGATAGTCCGACGGGCAGGCGTCAAGAGGGAAGGCACTATCTTCTACAAGTCCGTCCAGCTGCTAGGATACGCGGATGATATCAACATCATCATTCTCGACGTGGCATTGTGGAAGCATTCACGGCGATTGAAGAACAGGCGAAACGAGTTAGTCTTAAGGTCAATGAGGACAAAACGAAGTACATGCTGTCAAGCAAAAACCAATCCGTAGCTCACCACCTCAGTTTCAAGGTAGTTAGGGAGTACGCCCACCTCGGGGCAAACGTAAATTCCACAAATGACACCACAGTGGAGATCCGGCATAGAATCCCCCTTGGCAACCGCTACTACTTCGGCTTGTCCAAACAACTTGGGCCAAAACTCCTCACTCGAAAGACCAAAGTCATGCTTTACAAAACCCTCATACTGCCAGTCTTGCTGTACGGAGCCGAAAGCTGGACGATAAGCCGGATATTTGGTCGTGTCTGAGAAGAAGTCGAATGGAGAAGAAGACATAACCGCGAACTCTAAGAGCTATACAAAGATGTGGATGTAGTCCGGAAGGAAAAGATCCGTCAACTACACTGGCTCGGCCACATCGAGCGCATGGACACAACGCTCCAGCTAAGAGGGTCTTCGACTCCGAGCCTCCTGGTTCGAGAAGAAGAGGAAGAGCGAACCTCCGGTATAAAGACCCAGTAATCGCGGATGTTAGACATCTTGGTCTTGATAACTGGAAGCGGCGTGCCCGGGACAGTCAAGGATGGAAGGCAGCTATAACTCAGGCTCAGATCCTCCATGGATCGCTGGCCTGATAAGTAAGTAAGTAAGTAAAAGAATTGTTTACTGTAAAACGACCATAAGCCTCGAACGCAGCAAACAGACACGGGCAAACACTCGAAAAGACATAAATATCGGCATAGCAACTGGAATATTAGATCCCCAAACAATTCACTGCAAATGGCAATGCGTTTAACAACATGCAGCAAGTGTGTCACTCGACACGATTTAAGATTAAATGTGTCACTTTACGCGTTTTAACTTTGAAATTGAGACACTTATTCGTGTTAGAACTATAACTGGTTCTATTGCATGCCATTAATAAAAACTCTAATGACACATTAAGTGTGTTGCAACAACACACTTATTAATAAATTAACAAAGTTTGGATCAGTCAATCGAAAAAAGGAAACTTCCCAACTATGTATATGCAATCTTGCTAGAAAGTGATTTGCTAGTCGGATCCAGTGGTTAACACACTTGACCCTCAATCCAGTTATCTGAGTGCATATCTCAATGCCCGCAGCCAACAAAGACATTCAACCTCTCTTTTTCCATTTGTATTTCGAGCCGGATGGCAAAATCATCATGATGTTGCTTCACAACAAAACAATCAAACACAACAATTGGGGGTGGCCGTGGTGCAGTATTGGGGGTGGCCGTGGTGCAGTGGTTAACATCATCGACCGCCGATCGGAAGGTCTATAGTTCAAATTCGCTTCATAGCCAAGCAAAAGTAATTCCTAAACGGATGATAAGAAGTATGCAACGCAGTTGTGAATGGAAAGTGACCAGACGTACTGCCTGCAGGCATAACACTCACAGTATATGGTCAACCGAAATTCATTCTCTGCATATGCAATACTAAAGTGCTTGAACGAATTACTACGGACTATAACCAACGCGGAATTTGGTCGGCTCTCGTCCTAACTAGGCCTAGGACAACCACCCCTGAGAGTAGTGAACGAACATCAACGACCCCAACCACTGCACTCCGTTCAGGTTGTGTGTGTCAACACATCATAAGAGAATATGAAAAACTCTTGAACCTGCGCGAGTCTCTAAAACAAAAAAAATAAATCAATTCAATCAAACCATAGACGAAGAACAACTTCTCGGGCTTGATATGCATCGAATCGACAAATTATTGGAGAGCCAGGACTAAGTAAGTCTCTTGTTTTTGTTAGATGTGAAAAGTGTTCTTATTGACCACGGATAACCGAGTTGAGAATCCAGTGTGTTAACCATTACACCATGTGTCCTGGTCGCAATGTGTTTTCTGGCAAGGTTACTTATATTTGGGAATTTTCTTTTTGTGTGTTTTCAAAATAAAACACTTTAAATAAATTGCATTAAAAATGACTGCAATGAAAACACACCTTTTGGTGTGTTGCAGTAACACATTTACCAGTTGCAGTGAGGCCCCCTGCGGCCGAAAATAAGAAAACCCCATAAACTGCTCTAAAGCATATGTATATTACCACACATCATATGTATGTATGCACCCTTGATAATCCTCCGAAGTCACCTCGTTCAGAACCATAGTTGCAATCTCTTTGACTTTCTCTATATCGTCATCATGAGCTCCCTAGAGGTGTGTCTCTTAGGCTATAGAGTGAACATGGCAACGTTGATTTGCTTTTTTTGGCCAAAAACTCTTGCACAATCAACGAGAAATATATACATAGGTTGGCACATTGTCGTGGTGCGAGATGGCATGGTTCGAGCCACACCTGGAAAACACGTGCACGCAGCTTCTTCAGGACGTCAACATATACACTCTATGATCGGTAGGAATAGGAGAGGTGACGGAAGCTCCTTCACATGGCTCGTCTTCTACAGGCTCAAGGCTCTTCTTGAACCGGTTTGCCCATTCAAACACACGTGTTTTTGACATACGTTTGTCTCCATACACTACCTGCAATTTTCAGGGGGTTATCCGAGGTTTTTTTACCAGATTTCCGAAAATTGATAGATGAATTGATAGTGTCTGTAGATATTTTATCGAAGGGGCGATATAGACCTTTACAGGCAAGGGTTGGTGCTGAGTGAAATCATTTCCAAATGGGAAGGAGAATCAATAGTTTCAAGAGAAAAAGTAACAGACTATCATTTACCGACGTTGAGCTCCAGGAAGTTATTATCACACCAAGCACCGAAGGAGTTAAGGTCATTTTGGAGTGCGAGCGAGTCAGTCCTATTCATTTTCATATCATCAGATTAAATTGACAAGCTGGAGTCTTTTACGATTAAGTCCACATCGTTAACGGTTAGGAAAAAAATTAGGGGACCTAGTTGGCTGCCTTGCAGGAAGAGGCAACGATGGGGTCAGAGATTAAACTTCTGAGAAGTGCTCTCAAGATATGATTTATGCCTCGAGCTTAAGATAAATGAATGGATGGAAGTCTCTAGTAATAACCTCAACTTCATTGCCTAACTTCTAAACCTAACTTCTAGAAAACCATGCTGCCAGGGGGAAAAGATGGGTTTGCAGTGGAAGGACATACACAGTCATACACAAGAGAATCAAAGAGTTTAGGGACAGGAGGCAATTTGACAATCGGTCTGTAGTTGCAAATTTTAATCTTAGATGCCTCTTTGTGCGTGGGGAAGATGAAAGAATTTTTCCAAATTGTTGGGAAAGAAGTTTGACGAAGTGAAAGGCAAAAAAGGTAGAAAGGGTTTGCATACAGACTTGATATATTTCTTGAGGAATATGGCTGAAAGGCCATCGGACCTGGAGAGACGTCGTCTCTATGATGGTTTACCTTGTGATGTACCATGTCCTTATTCATATGTATCAATAAAAGAGAGCAATGTCTGGGCGTAGTTGTTCATGTAGCTGGAATATAAGGGGTCGGCTTTTTGACTACCGTGATTGAATGATTGGCTAAAGAATGAGGCAAAAAGGTTCGCAATGTTTTTGGATCGTCGGAGGAGGTATTATTCCATTTGACTGTGGAAGGGAATCCATAAGACTTTTTTGACGTTGATCAATTGGTTGAAATGTCTGGGATCAGTAAATAGAGATGGAGTAGATTCTAAGAGTATAGCGAAACGTAGGAAAGCTTATTGGTACTTCACGTAATCAGAGGCAGATTTGGAGATTAATAACTTTTTTTTATAATTTGCTTGTTATACTACGGAAAGTACGAAGTTCCTTATTATAACAAGGAGGTGATGAAGAACAATTTTTCGGAGGGACGCTTGGAATAAATTGGATTACACATTTAAAGAAAAATTTTAGTGCAACGGCAACAGGCGTATCATCATTCAGGAAAAGACTAAAGCCTATATCATTAATCAAGTTGTTAAGCGCACCAAAGTCGGCCTTCCGAAAGTCGATAGGTAAAGATTTTTCAGAAGTGGTTGAAATTTGAACTTGTTTATAGGAAAACTTAGGAGATAAGAGGGGATGATGTGGGCATCTGAGAAAAATATGAGGTCTAGTTGTTGACCAAGGTTGTTAGTGACACTGCTTATCTGAAATAGGTTAAACTCCACCAGACGGTCGGTAAAGAGGATTACCTTGTCAGAGAAAGCGTTAATAGGAACGAGAAAATACTCGTCCTCTGATAAGGTTCATTGCAGGACTGGAAGATTGAAATTCCCAATAGAGTCGATTGCATCTACAGCAAGGACGAATGTAGCAGCAAAGGATGTAAACATATTCTTTGAAGACGGATATCTTGACGTTAACAAGTACCACCAAAAGTGGTAGAGTTAGTAGTTGTGTGGATGGCCAACAGGTCCCGCGAGCAGTTGGAAGTGCGATAAACTCGGAAGAGAAAGATTCAGAGTTAGGAAGACTAGGATTGAGGTTAGTTTCGGTTGAGGCGAAGATATCGTACGGAAGCATTTGGGAGTTAAATATACCGTTGACGTTTTGGAGCGGAGGCCTCTTACATTTTGATAGTACAAAATAAGAATACCTTTAGAGGGGGTTGTGACGAGAGAATTAGGTACGAAAATAGTTTTTAGCATCCTTTCGAGTCTTTTGGAGAGTAGCAAGGTTCTTGGAGCTAACATGAGAAGCAAAACTAGTTGCAAAGATGTTAAAACTCTCATGCAAGCGGTCGTAGATGTTTCTCTAAGATTAAGGGTCAGTAGGTAGGCCTCCTTGTTGAATAGAGCCCGTGCCGTTTGTCTTTGTTTTGCCATCAATACAGACAGCATCTGGCTTGTCATAAAGTTAGCGAAGTAGGTAGGTAGATAGGATCGTAGCCTCCCCAGAATTGAGAAGAATACACATAGGCCAGGGAGGCCCGTTGTGCAGCTACGAGGGGGTTTTGCCTCCCTATTCGCGGAACCATTTTGTGCTTCTTAAGAAGTTAAGAAGATCAAGTATCCCTACTTTCTGAACATCTGTCAGTTCGTTAAGGAAGTAAGAGCCTAGGTATCGGTTCCTGATATTGCAGAGTGCTGGACAGGCGCAGAGAAGGTGGTGAATGGATTCGACCTCCTCCTCGTCCTGACAGCTTCTGCAGAAATCATTCGGAACTATTCCTAATTTTTGTGCGTGACTGCCAATGAAGCTGCCTATGAGGCCTGTCATGACACCGATGACTTTGTAAATGTCAGTTCATTTTAGGCAGATTATACTCCTTGTCCGTTGGCTGTCAAGCTGAGGCCAAATTTGCCTGGTGATGAGGCAGGTATGTCCCTGGGTCCATCTCAGGTTCGTCTCGGCCCCGGCGATTATATTTAATGGTTGTGAGGGGTACTCCCTCACAAGCGACGATTGATTGTAGCGTCGTTCCTTATTTGGGGAGTGTGTCGGCTTTTTCATTTCCTGGAATGTCACTGTGTCCCGGTACCCAGATAAGCTGTATGTTGAACAGTTCTGTCATCTTGTTAAGAGATAGGCGACAGTCGAGACTAGATTTCGATGTGTACACATAGGACTCCAACGACTTTAAGGCTGCTTGACTATCCGTGAGAATGCGGATATCCGTGGTGGATATTACGTTCCACTTCAGCCAAGACAAGACAAGGCCTCTTTTATTGCCAACAGTTCCGCTTGGAAAACGCTGCAGTGATCTGGTAATTTTAGAGCTTTATGCAGCTTAAGTTGTTTGCAGAATACTCCACTGCCAATCTCGTCTTTGGTTTTATACCCGTCAGTGTAAAAGTCCACACAGTTTCTGCGGGGTAGAAGTAGAGACGAATGTTTTCATAGAGGCGGTGATCACGCCGTGTGGACATCACATAACGGCCATCATGATCACTTGGCGGCGGGGTCTTCTCAACTGGCTTAGAAGTTAGTTTGACGGAAGGGGCGAAGAGTGAATCCTAGATTGGTGAATTTTTATTTATAGGAGAAGTTGCCAATAGGGATGGAAGGTTTAAAGAGGCTAAGCTTGCTGACACTCCGTCTACGTGTTAAAATCACGTTGGCTCCTTTCAATGGGATAAAGCTTATTTTGAGACTTAAAAATAGGCCAGTCGGTCGCCAGAGTATGGTATTAGGAGTGTTTACCCGCACATAAAAGTAAATAAGTAATTCTTTTCTCGCCACCAGTCGCCATACCAAACTGCTTCAACCCACAAACATCAGGTGCGGACATGCCAATTGCATAGCAAAAATCAAACAACCTCTCTCTGTTCCTCCCGATTACACTCCTCCATGTCGTTACATCCTGCAAATGACTAACGGACTTGAGAGTCCCTTAACAGACCGGGTACAGGCGATCAATTGGAGCAAACCCTCAACTGCTATAAAGCAGATATAACCGCACTCCAAGAAGTGCGATGGGATGGACCAGGCAAAAAACGGATGAAAAACTGCGACATCTACTACGGGAACTGCTACAAGGAGAACAAACAGCGCCTATTCGGGTGCGGATTCGTTATTAAAGGAAGACTCCGACAAAAAGTCTTAAGCTTCCGAGATGTAAGCGAACGCCTCATAACAATCCGCATCAAAGCTAAATTTGGAAACATTCGCCCCAACGGAAGAAAAGGACGATCGACTAAAGGAAGAATTCTACGATCTCCTAGACAGAACATACGCCCAATGTCCCAGCTACGACACAAGAATAGTTTTAGGAGATTTTAACGCAAAACTGGGCAAAGAGGACATATTTGAGTCGATCAGAGGAAAGCATAGCCTCCATAGCTCCACATCCGACAACGGATTAAGGCTAATCGATTTCCTAGCGGGGCGTAACCTCCTTGTAGCAAGCACGCGATTCCCCCATCTCAACATCCACAAGGGTACCTGGCGGTCTTGTGATCAATCGACCACCAACCAGATTGATCATATTGCGATCGACGCCAGACACTCCTCCTGTATTCTCGACGTACGAACCTTCCGAGGGGCCAACATCGACTCGGACCACTACCTTGTAGTAGCTAAGGTACGAATGAGGATATCAAGAATGCTTAGGAGTCGAGTAGGACAACGTAAGTTTGACGTTGGAAAGCTACAATCGCAAGAGACTGCCAGAATCTTTGCCGATCGTGTCTCCTCAAAGCTCTCTCAAAATCCGCCCAGAGCAGCACAAACAATAGAGCAGGAATGGGCTCATTGCCAGAGCGCCGTCAGAGATGCTGCCTCAGAGGTGCTGGGTTTCAAACAGCCACCACCTAGAAACCCCTGGTTCGATGAACAATGCGAACAAGCCCATGCAGCAAAACAAGAGGCATATAAGGCCGTGCTGCAACGACGGACGAGAGCTGCTCGCGAAATCTATGAGCAGAAGAGAAGAGAGGAACACACGCTTTTCAGAAGAAAGAAGAGAGAGCACGGAAAGCGTGAGATCGAGGAGATGGAGAGATGCTTCCGCAGGAATGACGCCCGTAAATTTTACAACAAGGTAAAACGAACATGCCATGGCTACAAAGCCAGAGTGGCGGCCTGCAGGGATGAAAATGGAGAACTGGTAGTAGAGTCGCAGTCGATGCTGAGGATTTGGAAGAACCACTTCTGCAGACTGTATAACGGCGATGATAGACAAGATACCGCTGTCAGGCAGAACGAGCCATTCGCAATGGACCACGAAGTAACAGAATTCGGTCCACCCGACCTAGACGAAGTCAAAATAGCGATATCAAGACTTAAGTCTAATAAAGCCGTGGGCGCAGACGGCCTGTCTGCTGAGCTTTTTAAGGCGGCTGGAGATGAGCTGGTAAGGTGCATGCACCATCTCATCTGCAAGGTATGGTCGGAGGAAAGCATGCCCGACGAATGGAATCTCAGCATCGTTTGCCCGGTCCATAAGAAAGGAGACCCCTATAACTGCGCCAACTATAGGAGAATAAGTCTCCTTAACATCGCATATAAGATCTTCTCTGCCGTATTGTGTGAACGCCTGAAACCGTTTGTGGATAACCTGATCGGCTCTTATCAGTGTGATTTCAGGCCAAGTAAATCCACAATAGACCAAATATTTACGCTACGGCAGATCTTGGAGAAGACCCAGGAATACCAAATCGACACTCACCACCTCTTCGTCGATTTCAAGGCCGCGTATGACAGCGTATATAGAGACGAGCTGTACAAAGCCATGTCTAGTTTTAACATCCCTGCCAAACTCGTCCGACTGTGCAGGATGACAATGGAGAATTCTCGTTGCTACATTAAGGTCGGTAATGAGCATACCGAGACCTTTGATGTTAAAAAAGGATTTAGGCAGGGCGACGCGCTGTCGTGCAACTTTTTCAACATCGTGCTTGAAAAGATTGTGCAAGAGTCACTGGCCAACACAAGAGGTACGATCTATTTCAAGTCTACGCAATTGCTTGCGTACGCCGACGATATTGACGTAATTGGACGAAAACAGCAAGACGTCAATGAGGCTTTTGTGAGCATTGAGGTAGAAGCGGCTAAGATGGGTCTCAAGGTTAATGAGGGTAAAACCAAATATCTGCTCTCATCTAAAAGAGACGGACAACACCGACGTATTGGCCAGAACGTCACCATGGGCGGATATAACTTTGAAGTGGTCAAGGAATTCGTCTACCTTGGCTCACTGATGACCAGCGACAACAACACCAGCGCTGAGATAAAACGCAGAATCACTCTTGCCAACCGCTGTTTCTTTGGGCTCAAGAGGCAATCGAGAAGTAGAGCCCTCTCTCGGAAAACCAAGGTGACACTATATAAGACCTTGATCATCCCAGTCCTCCTTTACGGCGCAAAAGGAGGAAGATGCCCTTGGTCGTTTCGAGAGGAAAATTCTGCGCACTATCTACGGTCCCGTTTGTTCAAACGGTGTATGGAGGAGAAGATATAACGAAGAACTGCACGGGTTGTACAGCGACATCGGCCTGGTACGACGTCTACGGATACAGCTAGGCCATGTAGAGCGCATGGAAGATACAGCTCCGACCCGAAAAGTCTTCGAATCCACTCCGGAAGGAAGGCGCGGCAGAGGACGGCCGCCTCAGCGGTGGTGCACGCATGTGGAAAGGGACCTCAACCAACTGGGCGTGCGGCACTGGAAACAGCTGGCCAAAGACCGTGCCGGCTGGAGACGCTTGTTGGTTGAGGCCCAGGTTCACCACGGACTGTAGCGCCACCTAAGTAAGTAAGTATGTCGTTACATCCACACCCACGAGGGCATTGAAGTCATACATCAGGATAAATAAATCCATCTCAAGCACCCTATCAATAGCAGCAACAACTTCATCCAAGTAAACCGTATATTCTGACTCTAGATTCGGTGCATACACCTACTATTTACTTATCAGGCCAGCGATCCATGGAGTATCTGAGCCTGAGCTATAGCTGCCTTCTATCCTTGACGGTCCCGGGCACGCTGCTTCCAGTTATCAATACCAAGATGTCTTGCATCCGCGACTACTTGGTCTTTATACCGGAGGTTCGGTCTTCCTCTTCTTCTCGAACCAGGAGTCTCGGAGTCGAAGACCCTCTAAGCTGGAGTGTTGGTGTCCATGCGCTCGATGTGGCCGATCCAGTGAAGTCGACGGATCTTTACCTTCCGGACTACATCCACATCTTTGTACAGCTCGTAGAGTTCGCGGTTGTGTCTTCTTCTCCATTCACCTTCCTCACAGACAGGACGAAATATCCGGCGCAGAATTTTTCTTTCGAAAGAACCCAAAATCAGCTCCGCCGTCCTGCTTATCGTCAAGCTTTCGGCTCCGTATAGCAAGACTGGCAGTATGAACGTTTTGTAAAGCATGACTTTGGTCTTTCGAGTGAGGAGTTTTGACCCCAGTTGTTTGGACAAGCCGAAGTAGCAGGGGTTGCCAAGGGGGATTCTATGCCGGATCTCCACTGTGGTGTCATTTGTGGAATTTAAGTTTGCCCCGAGGTGGGCATACTCCTTAACTACCTTGAAACTGAGGTGGTGAGCTACGGATTGGTTTTTGCTTGACAGCATGTACTTCGTTTTGTCCTCATTGACCTTAAGACCGACTCGTCTCGCCTGATCTTCAATCGCCGTGAATGCTTCCAAAATGTCACGGCGAGAACACGCGATGATGTTGATATCATCCGCGTATCCAAGCAGCTGAACGGACTTGTAGAGTGCCTTCCCTGTTGACGCCTGCACGTCGCACTATCTGCTCCAGCACCAGGTTGAAGAAGTCACATGACAGCGCATCTCCTTGCCGAAATCCGGTGCATGTTTCAAGCGGTTCCGAAGTCCTAGAACCGAGTTGCATGGTGCATCGCATATTTTTTAGCGTGGAGCGACACAACTGGATGAGTCCTTCACGATGAATGCTGTCGTATGCGGCTTTGAAATCGATGAAAAGATTGTGTGTATCGCTTCGAAACTCGCTTGTCTTTTCCAGGATTTGTCGAAGTGTGAAAATCTGGTCTATAGTCGATTTGCCGGGCCGGAAGCCGCACTGGTAGCTGCCGATTAGTGGCGGTGCAAAATGGCCTTAGGCGTTCACACAATACGCTGGACAGGATCTTGTATGCGACATGGAGCAGGGATATACTTCTATAGTTCTTGCAAGAGGTAGGATCGCCTTTTTTTGTGGATGGGGCAAATAGGGCTGGTATTCCAGTCGTCGGGCATGCTATCATCTTCCCAAATTCTGCAGATGATCTGGTGCATGCTCTCTACCAGGACATCGCCGCCAGCCTTGAAGAGCCCTGATGGCAAGTTATCTGAGCCTGCGGCCTTGTTATTCTTCTGCTTCTGAATAGCTGTGCCGACTTCTTCGATGCTGGGTGGGAGGACTACTTCAGCGCCTGGAGTTGGGATTTCCTCGGTCCCTACCACACTCTCTTGGTCATGCTCGTTAGGCAGCTGCTGCAAATGCTGCTTAAATATATCCACGATTCCCTGCGGGTCGGTGACAAGATTTCCCTCGCAGTTTCGAAGAGCCTGGGTGCCCTTTTTGAATTCTTCTGCAAGGCCTTTGGCTTTCTTGTAAAAGGCTCGTGTTTTATGTCCATCCCTAGACTCCTCGATATCCTTGAGCTGGGAGGCTGCGAAGATTCTTTTCTTTTGTCGCAGTAGTTTTTTCTCCTCCCTTCTTCATCCTCGGTACTCTTCTTGCGCTGCCCTGGTTTCCCTCTGCAGCGCCTTTTGGTACGCCTCGTCGGTTGCTGCCTTTATTTGCTCACACTCGCCATCATACTACGGGTTTTTTGTCGGGGGTGGTAGGTATCCTAAGTTGGTTTCGGCTACTTCCTGAGTGGCTGACCGGCAATGCAGCCACATATTATTGGCATTTGTGTTCGAGGTAGGCATACCGTAGAGTCTTTCGCTTAGCTGCTCCCTGTAGACTCTGGTAATCTCCGGTATGTTCAGGCGCCCAATGTCGAACCTCCCCATGATGGGCTGGTGCAGCTTTCGGACATTAGACAGTCAAGCTCTGAATCTTGCTGCTACGAGGAAGTGGTCAGAGTCGACATTTACCCCTCTGAATGTTCGCAAATCCAGGATGTTTGACGAGTGCCTTGCGTCAATGAGCACACGGTCGATTTGGTTGGCGGTTCGACAGTCCGGAGATCGCCAGGTGGCTGTGTGGATTCGCTTACGAGGGAATCTTGTGCTACTTATCACCGCATTACGAGCTGTCGCAAAGTCCGTGAGTCGGAAGCCGTAATCTGTTGTTGTATTGTGGAGGCTGTGCTTTCCGATCACTTCGCCAAGGGTGTTCTCCTTACCGATTCTTGGCGTTGAAGTCCCCGAGCGCGATTTTTACATCGTACTTCGGTCAGGCTCCGTAGGCGTTGTCCAGGAGGTCATAGAAGTCCTCCTTTAGGGTCTTCAGCCTCGTCGGTAGGGGCGTGTGCACATACATATAAGGCTGATGTTATAAAATCTGCCTCTGATGCGAATCACAGCCAGGCGATCACTTATAGGTTTAAAGTCGATGACCTTCAACCTTAACCGCTTTCCCACGACAAATCCGCATCCCAGTAAGTTCAATCTTTTGTGACAGCTGTAATAAATGTCGCAATTTTTCTTCCTTATCATACCGTTTCCTATCCGCCTTGTACGGCGTGAGGATTCCTTCTACTTTATGAGCAGCTCCGGGAGTGTACAGGGTTCTAACATTCCAGGAGCATACTCGCAAATCGTGGTCCTTTTTCGTGCGTTGTCGTCGTCGGCATCTTGCTCATTCATAACTTTATTTTTTTTTTTACGTGGGCGGATTGTTATCCCGCCGCACAACCGCCATTCTGGTCGGGGTGTTGTCGCTGCATACATGTGTTCACCTCCCTACGGTTGTTGAAGAGGCTATCCAAAGGGCGCCGCGAGGAGGCCGTATGCCAACTTGACTCGGGCATTTAAACAGGGATCGTTGCTGGCATCTCGCTAGGTTGAGAACGATCAACAACTTTACCCTGTATGTCCGAGCCCATGCCCTCCACCTACACCAGAGCCAAAATTGATTCTCCCTCCTAACTTGGTATTTCTGAGTATACCCACTCCCACCTGTGCATACGTTTGAGGTGCAACTGCCGACAGGAAGAGTTTGCACTGGTCCGAAAGGTCCGCAGTTCTATATCTTCTTTGCTTCAAGAAGAGATACGACATCTAACCGATACCTGGCAGCTTCCTCAACCAGCTCGAGATACTTTCCTACTAGCGATGAGACGTTCCATGTGCCCATCCTAAGTCGATGCCGTTGTCCGTTGCCTTTTACTCCCCGCACGAACTGATGAGTTCATGACGTGAATCACCCTCCATCTAAGTACTAGCTTGCGAGGCCACTGCCGGGTTGCTCGTACCTTCTTTGGGCTAAACCCGACCGGCTGCCGAGCGGGACAGACCGGCTACCAGCTTAATGAATACCTACGAGCCTTCTGCTTTGGCTTTATAGCCTTAGCGTATCCGTTTTGGTTTTTCGTAAAACTTGCGAGCATCATTCCTGTGGTAGGATCTTTCTATCTCCTTGTTCTCACGATTTTCGTGCTCTTTTCTTTTCTTCCTTAAAACGTGTGCCCCTCTCTCTCTTCCTGCTCGTAGTGTTCACGAGCGGCTCTCGGCCGCTTATGTAGCATGGCTTTGTAAGTCATGAAAGTATACAACGCAGCAAAGGCGGTTGATCATCCTGACTGTCTGGTGGGATTGGAGTAGAATTGTTCATTATAAGCAGCTGCAACCTGGCGAAAGGCTCCTTTCGGTGCTCTTAAGTGCACAACTTGTCTGATAAACCAAACAATCAAGAAGCAACAACCTTTCCTTCCCTAATCCCACTATGGATGTTCCAACTTCAAATTGCCTTTTTTCAGACTTATTGCATGCCTCGCTTAGAGTTTAGTTGGTCCGCACTATACAATAGCATTTGGACTTGTGGCAACATTGTTGAAATCCGAATACTTTCGGTAGTTTGCATCTCACAGATATTACCTGTGGTAACAGCCAATCGATCACACGCACTAGCAGTTCCATTCAATCTAGCGTCCATTGCTTACAAAGTAATCCAACACCCACCTCACTACTCGCATCATTATCGCTTCTCTCGAACGCGTTGTTTCGACTAGCAGCTTTACATGTGCGAATTCATCTCATCTTCAGTTGCTATTGGTTTTCAGCATAATGATACATCGTTGTCATGTGCGCTCTGTACAGATGCAAATACGAGAATACGTGCGATTCGTATTCCACCATTGTTATCGCTAATGAGTCGTTGAGTTAGAAAACCACAAGGCACCACCATTCCATACCTCGTCGTGCGCACATGGAAAGGAATATGTTTTCCAGCTGTAAGTAGAAACCAGAGCGTCGGTTTCCATGGACAAACAACCTGGCCGCAGGAGATTTTGCGGGCCAAACATCCAGAAATGGACAAAAGGCAAAACTATTCCTAGTCATGGTCCTCCGCCAACGGCGGCTGCTGGTGGTTCATTTAGAAAAATACCCGAGTACACCGCCACAGGCAGGAGACTATACGGGAGTGGAGGATTCGTGGTCTCGAGTTCCTATTTGATAGTTAAAAATCATCAAGCACGACCTTTGGCGTTACTAGCCACTCTATAGCGCTTGTATCTTACAGCTTTTACCTTTCCTAGCCGAAAAATTTATTCTCACACAACGCAGCAGATTACTTCGCCTCGGGGACGGTGCCCCTTTTAGCACAATGAAATCGCTATTCAGCCCTCTGGATCCTAGGAATAACCTTTCAGTGATTGGAATCCTATACCCCGCGGCCTTTGCTTTTTGCTTCCAATTTTTCTGTTTTTTTTTTTGATAAAAATTAAGAAATATTTGCGGATGCCAGCGGACTATTTGAATATTTCGAATTTTTCAGATACAATTCGAAAAATTTTTGAAAACACATTCGCTTGACAACCATAGGCGGCGGGGAGGCGGTTTTAGTTTGTATTCGCCGCCTTCCGCGCGGTCCAATGCAAATCGTGATTTGTATCCGATCCGTGAACGTGAAACATCTTTTTCTGTCTTTTTGAAATTCAGAATTTCATGGTCGCGAGCGTGACATCGTGAGTGGGCGATGGTCACTTCCCGTCGATTGGAGGCTGACAGCTTCGACCGGAAGGTTGCGCTATAAATTCTCCTGCAATCAACGCTGGGGGCAGCGATTCCTCTCTTCATATTTATCTGTGCGAATCGATTCCGCGGCAGATATCCTGGAAGCTATCAAGGAGCAATGTGGTGTGGTGTAATCTCGACATTACACTTGCTTAAGGGGATCAAGTTGTTTGCACCAGAATCCAGATGGTGGCGGAATGGGGTTGTTCTCTTTCGTTTTTTTTTTTTTGGCTTTGGTCGGTGAACTGTAATAAATTTGAAGACCATTTGAGTTAAGTGTTGTTTTATTATCGTTCTTGCTGCCGACGCAACGGAGAAAGATACGCCTCGATGGTGTTGACCACTTTAAGCACTCTGCTGATAGGAAGGATAACAATGGAGTACGGCAAACAGTACTTGTGAAGAGGATTGGAGGCTGTTATGCTGCACTGGTCGTCTTTTCAATTGCCCCAAGTGGTGGTGCGGTGAAATATTGTCGGATGTTCGGAAGTGAGCTTGAGAAGAGATTGTGGGAGGCAATAAATCGAAGAAACAAATTGAGTTCTGAGGATTAAGGCCGCCAATTAGAAACTATTGAGATTAAGCCATAAGATCGTGAGGATCGTGAGTTGTGGAGAACGAATCGGCCCAAGTTTAAGAACATCGGTCGCACTAACGTTAAATGGAAACACTATTATTGGGAATCTAGGCGAATTTCGGTGACACCATCAGTTGTCAATATTGTCGCAGTCGCAGAGATCGGAATAACTGGCAATCCAGCAATCTCGTACGTAAACAGTTCAGGCGAGATGGAAAGACGATTCAAGGTTCAAGAGCCATACCCTTATGATATTTGTCACACAACCTCATTTTTTTTTAAATAATTTGCCCGTACTCAAGGTCTAATAACCTTATTATGTCGGCGACACAGTGCCGGCAGAGGCTAGAAAGGAAGAGGAATAGAGGAGATGCCGATGGACATTGATCTTAAATGCTTGCATGTTGCATTGAGGGGGGAACACCGAATCCGGCAGGGAGTTCCAGATTCGTGTGGTTCGGTTAATGAAAGATTCTCTATATTTGACAGTACGTCCGAAAGCGGGCTTCAGAGTATATTGGTGAGCATTCCTAGAGAGACGTGTATTGCGGGAGAAATGTTGAAGGGACGGAATGCTACTGGCTATTTCATCAGAGCATTTTTGGTGGTAGTAACGATAAAACAGGGAGAGGCAGGTAACATTCCTGCGGTGTTCCAGCGAGTCTAATGTTATGGTAATGCTGGAGTCACCTATCAGTTTTATGGCTCGTTTTTGTATTCTGTCTAGTAGGTGCAGTGAGGTCTTGGAAGCACCGGACCAGACATAAGCGTTAAACTCTAATTTGGGGCGAATGAACGCCTTATAGATTGTAGCCAGATCTAAGGGTGAGAAATAATTCTTGCATCTGTATAAGAATCCTAGGCATTTCGCAGCATTCTTGGCGACACTGAATATATGGTCGCTCCAATTAAGATTGTGAGCAACACTCATACCCAGGATGGAAAGCTTTTCAGTTTCTGAGATGCAAGTGCCATTCATGGATAATGGCTGCGGGTTATTTATACGCTTTAACGACAAGAGACAGCATTGTGTTTTGGAAGCATTAAATTCCACTCTACCGTTTTTACCCCATTGGATGATGCTGTCGATATCGGAATTTAATGAGCTTAACATACGCTGCCGCTCATTATCTACATCCGAAGTGCAGGGTCGTAAACTGGTGAACGAATATGAGAAGCTGAAGGTACTGTCGTCAGCGAAGGAGTGGATTGGATTGGAAGTAACAGACAAGAGATCATTTATAAAAATAAGAAAGAGTGTCGGAGACAAAACGAAGCTCTGGGGAACACCGGCATTTACAAAGTGAGTATCAGACTTGAATCCGTCCAAAACAACTTGAATTGAACGATTCGAAAGGTAGCTTCTAATCCATTGAAAAAGAGACTCATCGATCCCAAAAGCACGCATTTTCGACAAAAGCTCTTCGTGCCAAACCCTGTCAAATGCTTTCGAAGTATCCAATGCAACAATTTTGCTTTCACCTGCTTGGTGAAGCGAGTGATTCCACTTTTCAGCGAGATATGCCATCAAATCACCAGTGGATCTGTTGCTGCGGAAACCGTATTGGCGGTCATTGAGGAGTTTCCGTGATTCAGGATATTTCATAAGCTGACGGTTAATCAGCGTTTCCATGACCTTGGAAAGAAGGGACGTTAGTGCAATGGGTCGGTAGTTGGAGGGAGAAGATGATTCGCCTTTTTTGGGTATAGGCTGGACAAATGCTGTTTTCCATCTACTCGGAAAGAGCCCAGTGGTGTAAGAAAGGTGAAAAAGCTTACGCAGTGGTTTTGCAAGCGTAGAAGAACACCTCTTCAGAACTATTGGGGCAATACCATCTGGACCAGCGGATTTGTGTATGTCGAGGTCTTTAAGAACCCTTGCGACTGTACGAGTGCGGAAGTGGATTAGTCCCATGGTGGAATTGACGCACTATAGTACAGGCGGAGACAAAGTACAAGCTGGCAGCTGAGAACTGGTTGCGAAATGGGCAGCAAGTAGGTTGGCCTTGTCTAAGGGGGTGACAGCTGGAATGTCATTGTGGATGAGCGTCGGTATAGACGGCTTAGTTGAGTTTTTTTACGTTTTTTACAAACGACCAGAAACTTTTGCTACCATTGGGACATTGAAGGATTTTACGCCTTAATTTTTGGTCGGATTGGAATTTAACCCGTCAAATGTGGGTGTTGCAGTCATTTCTGGCTCATATGTACTTTTTTCGGTTTTCCTCAGAACTGTTTGCCTTGTAGGCTCGAAAACTTAGCTCCCTGAGCCTAATAGCCTCTTTGCAGCTCGAGTCGAACCACGTATTATCCTTAGGCCTGGTGCTTTTAATCTTGCTGGGAATAAAATTTGCCATGCCGATTCGGATGATGCATGCGATAGTATCAGTTGCGGCGTCCACGTCGTTGTCAAGGAAGCACAACGACCAGTTAAAGATCCGAAAGAAGTTGTTAAGGCCGCACCAGTTGGCTTTCTCGTATAGCCATAGTGTTCTCTTAGGAGCTTTTTCTTTAACTGGATGGTGGGAGTTCGAGAATCTTGCTGATATCATGCAGTGGTCAGACGAGCCTAGGGGTTCCCATACATCGATCGTGTATTTGTCAGGTTGAGAGGTAAGAAACAAGTCCACTGTTTTGGCGGTATGACGAGCAACATCGGGGATACGAGATGGCTCATTCACAAGTTGAGTTAGTTGATTTAACTCAGCAAAAATTTCAACATACCTACCTTCGGGTGTTGTCTGTCCAGAATGTCGAAGCCACTGAGAATTGTGTTCATTGAAATCGCCCGCTAAAACGATTTCAGTGCGAGGGAACAGGGAAACCATTCTTTGGATGGAATCAGACAGTGCGTCGAATGCATCAAATGTTGCATTCCTGTCTAGATTGGGGCTTCTATAAAGAAAACAGTAGTGGATGGAGTGCTTACGGAATATGAAGTTAAGCCATATGAAATTAAATTCCGGGGTGAATGTTTGGCTATACTGTGGAAGTAACTGGTAAGCAATGTCACTACGGACATAAATGGCGAGACCGCGGTGAGAAACGAATAATGGCAATAAGCTATATCCAGGAAGACTGAAATCCAAAGGATCAGATTTTTCATCGACCTGTGTTTCACAAAGTCCCAAAACAGCCGGTTTGCGGCGAGAAAGATGTATATACGTGGCCAAGAAATTCTTTCGTAACCCACGAATATTGCAGAACTGCACACAGAAATCCCTCATCAAACCTGGACGGAGTGCAAATGGTTTAGGTCGTAGATGTTCGTTCATTATTCTCCAGGGGTGGTTATCCTAGATAGCATTCGAGAGGAACTCGACTGATTTTTCACATTGGTGTAGTTCCCAGCAAATATTCCATGCCATTATGGTATTATATTAGAACTGCACACTTACTTACTTACTTACTTAGGTGGTGCTACAGTCGGCGGTGAACCTGGGCCTCCACCAACAAGCGTCTCCAGCTGGCACGATCTTTGGCCAGCTGTTTCGCGAGCCGCACGCCCAGTTGCTTAAGGTCCTCTTCCACCTGCGTGCGCCACGTCCTCTGCCGCGCCTTACTTCCAGATTGGATTCGAAGACACTTTGGGTCGGAGCTGTATTTTCCATGCGCTCTAGATGGCCTAGCCACCTTAGACGCTGTATCCGTAGACGTCGTACCAGGCCGATGTCGCTGTACGACCCGTACAGTTCTTCATTCAATTTTCTCCTCCATACTCCGTTTGAACAAACGGGACCGTAGATAGAGCACAGAATTTTCCTCTCGAGACGACCAAGGGCGTTTTCATCCGATTTTATTAGGGTCCATGCCTCTGCGCCGTAAAAGAGGACTAGAATGATCAAGGTCTTATATAGTATCAACGAGAGACCGGTTTTCCGAGAGAGGGCTCTATTTGTCTCTTGAGCCCAAAGGAACAGCGGTTGGCAAGAGTGATTCTGCGTTTTATCTCAGCGCTGGTGTTGTTGTTGCCGGTCAGGTAACGGTAAACGGTAAAGGTAGGCGAATTCCTTAACCACTCCAATGTTATATCTGCCCATGGTGGCGTTCTGGCCAATAAGTCGGCATTGCCCGTATCTTTTCGATGAAACCAGATATTTGGTTTAACCCCCATTAACTTTGAGACCCATCTTAGCCGCTTCTACCTCAATGCTTACAAAGGCCTCATTGACGTCTAGCTGTGTCCGTCCAATCCCGTCAATGTCGTCGGCACCCCTTGCGTTTGCCAGCGACTCTTGCACGATATTTTCAAGCACGATGTTAAAAAAGTTGAATGACGGTATGACATCGAAGGTCTCGGAATGTTCATTACCGACCTTAATGGAGGAGAGAGAATTCTCCATTATCATCCTGCACAGTCGGACGAGTTTCGCAGAGGTGTTAAAGCTAGACATGGCTTTGCATAGCTCGTCTCTATACATGCTGTCATACGCAGGCTTGAAATCGACGAAAAGATGGTGATTGTGATTGAAGTGGTCTTGCTAAATCATCAGCATCGACTGTGATTCCACTATCAGTTCTCCATATTCATCCCTGCAGGCTTCCGCTCTGGCCTTGTAGTCATTGCATGTTCATCTTACCTGATTTTTAAACTTCCGGGCGTCGTTCCTGCGGAAGCATCTCTCCATCGTCCTGATGTCACACTTTTTTTTTTTTTTTTTTACACATGGGGCTAGTGCTACTCTTAGCAATATGGCACTGCGACCTTTGCAGATCTATTAGCCGAGTAGCCTCCCAACCTCTATAATGAAGTTGAGAATGCTTCTCGTAGAAGCCAACATGAAATATCGCTATGTCATGGTACCCATAAGGGGTGTATCTTAAACTGTTCGACCATCTCGTTAAGAGATAGGCGGCAGTCGAAGCTTGCTTTAGAAGTGTACACATAAGACTCCAGCGATTTCAGGGCATTTTAACTGTCAGTGAGGATACGAATATCAATTATAGATATCACCCTTTACTTCAGCCAAGACAGAGCTTCATTTATTGCCAACAGCTCTGCTTGAAAGACGTTGCAATGGTCCGACAGTTTCAGGGCCTGACTTAGATTTAATAGTTTGCAGAGTACTCGGCTATTCACTCCGATCCTGGATTTTAGCCCATCAGTGTAAAAGTCCAGATATTTTTCCGAGATGGCAATAGCAACCTCATCATCCAGTTTGGTCAGTAGTTCGTTTGCTCGTTCTAGAGAAGAAAAGAGAGAACATGCCTTGTGAGTTGCATCTGGTAACTGATCCAAAGGTTACTTAGCTACCCCAGCTTCCTTGGCTTGATCTTTAATTTTTCCTCATCAGTGTATGTGAGGTCGTTTCAACAGATTTACCTTTGCAGTAGACATGTTGTGCCTTGAAAATTAGGGACGGATCAAAATGTTGGCGTACATGCATGTCTATCAATCTTTTTAGGGTGTTTAGTTCGAAGGATGATAGACAGGTAGGCCTAAAATTGTTGGGCGAAGTGTGGGAGCTTTCAGTTTTCTGGAACGTGTCTCCAGACTAGGCAGCCTCTGAAGATGACATCTAGCCATGGTATTATCCACTCCACAGCTTGTGCAAGTTTGGTGGGGTAGATTCCATCCGGCATCGGGGAACTTTTCATCTTTATAGATTATATGATCGTACTGTCCCTCTATTACATAAGAGTCTTGAGTTCTCCGTCTTTGCTCAGAGTTTTGCATCACTGAGTAACTTGGAAAGTGCAGGCTGAGGAGAAGGTTAAGTGTTTCTTCTTCTGACGTAGTCCATATTCCATTGGAGAAAAGGCAGCTGGGAGAAGAATGATATTTTGAGAGGATTTCTTCATGGGCCCTTGTATAGCACAGCTGTTTGTTGGGGCGTTGCCCAGTGTATCAGGGGTTCTTTTCACTACAGAATTGCCTACAAAGGCTTTATAACACTTTCAATCGGTTCTCAGTGGGTTGGGAAGGTGGCCGGTTGGAGATTGGACTGTAGTTGTTAAGCTGTAGATCAGATAGCGATGATCTGAGGAAGAGTGTTCATCAGTGACTATCCCATAGCTAATCCCGCCAATGAGAGAGGGAGATGCTAGAGTGATGTCTAGTACCTTCCTTCGGGTTTTTTTCTAATGAAGGTGGGAATTTATATATTTATATTGAAGGTCAATATGATTTCAAGCAGGCACTCATCTCTTTATGATGCGCATTTGCGTCAGCGCCTATTAGCAGCTCAGCGTGTTGCCTCGATGTGTAATCGACTAGTCGTCTGACGTTGTCTTGGTTGATGATCTTCTCCTAGGCCATACTTATTGAGGCTATCCAGAGTTCGGATCCGGGTGATTCTATGGCTATCACCGTGGTGTCAGCACAGTTATAGTTTGGTTAGCTGCGGTGAACGTTTAACGTTTTCTTTGCCTTTCGTGGTGCGATTAGTTGATAGTCTGGGATCCTTAGACCGCAAGCCTTGTGGTCGCGCAACCATCGCTCTTGGATTAGGACTATACATATCTTTTTCTTCTCCTGTCAGCCTTATAAGAAAATTCGCGGATGCCGCTTTTGAGTGACGGAGGTTAATCTGAATTAATTTCAGCATTAAAGCTGTTGTTAATTCGATTTATATCCCTCACGGTGGTGTTGGAGTCTTCCGGATTTGAATCTGGTGGGTCCTTTTCCATGGGCGAGCTCGTTATGTAATCTAGTGTAGCTTCGCTTCCGGAGTCAGCAATAGATCCAGGTCTATACTTACCGGGACTACTGTTGGTGTCTCAACCACTCTTTCGTAGGACCCTTGTTTCCCGAGGAAGTGGGGGCTCCTGTTCCGTTGTGCTTTCTTTAATAGCCAAGGGGTTAGTTTGGCTTTCGGTGCCGGATGGTGGCATTTCTTTATTCTTTTTGTAAACGTTCAGTTTGACATAATAGTCGTTACGGGCCAGTAGATCCAAGGTTTCGCGGTTCAAGACGATGATTGCCTGTCTCGACAATTCCTTGCATTTTTCCAACTTCACGACTTTCCAATCTTTTGTTGGAGGATTAGAGTTACAGTACCCAATCTTCTCTATAATCTCAAGTGGGTGATCAGGTTTCAGAGGGAGCCAGCATCTTACTTCCGGTCGTCTAGGAATTTGGTCATTAGGCACGACCTTGAGCCTAGCATCTTCCCACATCTTTCCTGCTTCTTCCACTACTGCCTTTAGCAGATCAAATGATCTTTGGTCGGCTTCTCCCTGCCCTGGTACCATCCACCGTCGTCACAGATGGATGGTGATCCGGGGTTCCCCTTTCTATCTTTAGGAGGTTGGCTACTAGCGTTTGCTTAACCTCCATTTGTCCATCGTCAGCTTGTCATCGGGGTTACTAGCATTAATGATTACGGCCGTCAGGCACTCCCGCGCGACCTCATTGAAAGGCTCTGATAGCCTGGCCGGTGTTCCT
Source organism: Eumerus sabulonum (assembly GCA_951905685.1). Taxonomy (NCBI): domain Eukaryota; kingdom Metazoa; phylum Arthropoda; class Insecta; order Diptera; family Syrphidae; genus Eumerus; species Eumerus sabulonum. The sequence continues at coordinate 239,877,020 of OX645060.1, forward strand.
GGTCTAGTCTTCTTTCTTTCCTTTTTGGTTCCTCGGGTGACGATCCAGGCCTCTTGGCTAGTTAGCCGTTCTCTTGAGCCAAGGTTTCTGTGGCCCAGTCGAACGACTCTTTTGCTTTTCCGGATAGGTAAGTCTTACGTCCCCATCTGTTAATCATTCTCAAGGTTGCCTTCAGTCTAAAGTTTCAGTCCCCGGGGAAGTCTGGCCGTTAGGCTTTTTGAGACTCCTGTCTTTGGAGCCTTAACATCCTGTAGTTTGGAGCTTTTACATTCCCTATGGAAAGTTTTTGTAATGGGGCCGATTTTGCGAATTCCAAATTTTGACATATCTCCACGTTTCAAGGTCGCCAGAATCTAAATCTCATTATAGAAATGCATGTGTGTATGCACGTATGTGCATATGTACGCACCGGAAGTTTGGCCTCGATTATCTCGAGAACCAAAGACGATATTGACTTGATGCTGGTTGATTGCGGTGATCGGACGAGACACAATACATCACATTACATTTCGTTCACGCTAGTCTTAAAAAAAAAGGCATCATAATCGGTCCATTCGTTCAGGAGTTACGATGCCACATACAGACTCACAGACACATAGACCCTCTTCCCACAAGGAAGCTAGTCGTGTTTGCCTTGCGGGTCGCACCTTACTTACTTATCAGGCCAGCGATCCAGGCGGTGAGCGACGGATTGGTTTTTGCTTAACAGCATGTACTTCGTTTTGTCCTCATTGACCTTAAGACCAACTCGTTTCGCCTGTTCTTCAATCGCCGTGAATGCTTCCATAATGCCACGGCGATGATGTCTATATCATCCGCGTATCCTAGTAGCTGGTCGGACTTGTAGAAGATAGTACCTTCCCTCTTGACGACTGCCCGTCGCACTATCTGCTCCGGCACCAGGTTGAAGAAGTCACATGACAGCGCATCTCCTTGCCGAAACCCGGTGCATGTTTCAAACGGTTTCGAGGTCCTAGAACCGAGTTGCACGGTGCATCGCGTGTTTTTTAGCGTGGCGCGACACAACTGGATCAGTTTTACCGGGATCCCGAATTCGGCCATCGCACAGTTCTTCACGATGAATGCTGTCGTATGCGGCTTTGAAATCGATGAAAAGATGGTGTGTGTCCACACCATCCAGGATTTGTCGAAGTGTGAAAATTTGGTCTATAGTTGATTTGCCGGGCCGGAAGCCGCACTGGTAGCTGCCGATTAGTGCGGTGCAAAATGGTTTTAGACGTTCACACAATACGCTGGACAGGATCTTGTATGCGACATTGAGCAGGGATATACCTCTATAGTTCTTACAAGAGGTAGGATCGTCTTTTTTGTGGATGGGGCATATAGAGCTGGTATTCCAGTCGTCGGGCATGCTTTCATCTTCCCAAATTCTGCAGATGATCTGGTGCATGCTCCCTACCAGAACATCGCCGCCAGCCTTGAAGAGCTCTGATGGCAAGCCATCTGAGCCTGCGGCCTTGTTATTCTTCAGCTTCTGAATAGCTGTGCCGACTTCTTCGATGCTGGGTGGGAGGACTACTTCAGCGGCTTTAGTTGGGATTTCCTCGGTCCCTACCACACTCTCTTGGTCATGCTCCTTTAGCAGCTGCTGGAAATGCTGCTTAAATACATCCACTATTCTCTGCGGGTCGGTGACAAGGTTACCCTCGCAGTTTCGAACAGCCTGGGTGCCCTTTTTGAATCCTTCTGCAAGGCCTTTGGCTTTCTTGTAAAAGGCTCGTGTTACATGTTTATCCCTAGACTCCTCGATATCCTTGAGCTGGGAGGCTGCGAAGATTCTTTTCTTTTGTCGCAGTAGTTTTTTCTCCTCCCTTCTTCTGGCTCGGTACTCTTCTTGCGCTGCCCTGGTTTTTCTCTGCAGCCCCTTTTGATACGCCTCGTCGGTAGCTGCCTTATTCTGCTCACACTCGCCATCATAGCACAGGTTTTTTGTCGGGGGTGGTAGGTATCCTGAGGCGGTTTCAGCTACTTTCTGAATGGCTGATTGGCAATGCAGTCAATATTATTGGCATTTGGGTTCGGCGTAGGCATACCGTAAAGTCTTTCGCTCAGCTGCTCCCTGTAGACTCTGGTAGCCTCCGGTGTGCTCAGGCGCCCAATGTCGAACCTCCTCCTGATGGGCTGGTGCAGCTTTCTGACATTGGACAGTCGAGCTCTGAATCTTGCTGCTACGAGGAAGTGGTCAGAGTCGACATTTGCCCCTCTGAATGTTCGCACATCGGGGATGTTTGACGAGTGGCTTGCGTCAATGAGCACATGGTTGATTTGGTTAGCGGTTCGACAGTCCGGAGATCGCCAGGTTGTTGTGTGGATTCGCTTACGAGGGAATACTTATCACCGCATTACGAGCTGTCGCAAAGTCCATGAATCGGAAGCCGTTATCTGTTGTTGTATCGTGAAGGCTGTGCTTTTCGATCACTCCGCCAAGGGTGTTCTCCTTTCCGATTTTGGCGTTGGAGTCCCCGAGTACGATTTTAACATCGTACTCCGGACAAGCTCCGTAGGCTGTGTCCAGGAGGTCATAAGAGTCCTCCTTCTTCAGCTTCTTCGGTAGGGGCGTGTGCACATATAAGGCTGAATTTATAAAAACTGCCTCTGCGACCTTAACCAAAAAATCCGCATCCCAGTATGTGTAATCTTTTATGACAGCTGTAATAAATGTCGCAATTTTTCTTCCTCATCATACCGTTTCCTATCCAGCGTATTTCCTGGACCGCAGAAATATCCGCCTTCTGGATTCTTTCCAGTTTATGAGCAGCTCCGGGAATGGGTCGCACCTAGACCACATTTTTTGCTGATTTTATTCTATTCTTTATCTTCGTCCCTCTAATTGGTCCCTTTAATTGCGGAGAAATAAAGGTCCATCTGCGCAGAGATCCACAATACGAAGGCAAGGCTAGTTAATCCAGATAGCGGCTGGTTTTCGGGCACACCCTCCGCCACTGAGCTATTTTTGGTTTCGGCCCCCGGCTCTGACACTTTATGTCCTGCCCAGGGAGTGGGGAGTGGATGTGGGACACAAGTCAGATACTTACAGAAAAAGAAAAGAAAAGACAACAACTTAAGGTGCAAAAAACCTTTAAAATGAACTTCTTCCCCATGGAGCCTCTGGTAGGTTTGTCAACACCAACGTCGTGATAAAGTCTTCGTCGTTACCACTGTAGCTTCTTAGGCGGCCTAAGACCAATGAATTTTTCTACAATTAATTAAATTATCGACGAACAATCACTTCCCATTATCCCGCCGTCCCAACAATAAGTATTGACCAACTGACTCACCCAATCACTCGAGTCGGCAAATCAATTCCCCGAGCGTTTGCAACCCTTCTCTACTCCCTAACTCAAAGCAAATATTTACCAGTCGGGGGTTGAAAATGTGTGTTTTATAATTGATTCCAATGGAGGATTGCAAACACGATTCCGATAAGCTGGGCAAACAATTCCCGCAAACAAATCTCCGCACAGCACATACAATTTGTGCATAGCAGGTACCTACAGGATATGGGGTTGAATGGGGATAAACACTAATACGAATGCGATGGGAATAGAAATAGAAATGGAAAACGAGATACGAGTATGGATGTAGGTATCTGAACGTAACCCGTCCGTATAGACGCAGGGCCCTTGCATGCAATAGGAAAGCTCTTAAACCCTCCGGCAATCCTACTTCAACTTTTTTCTCTAATAAGAATAGTTCATATCCTCCTCGTTGCCGCCATCCATTCGATTCGATTTTTCCTTTCACTTCGATTACATTAGATCCATTGCAATAAAAATCGGGAAAGGGTATTTTAAAGAAATACGTCCCTATAAAAACGGAAACAGGATTCAAAGGAAAGGGTAAAAAAAAAGAAATTCACAAGGACATTTATGCCGGATACCCATCCAGTTCCTTTCAATGAGTAGATTGCGACCATGGCGAATTGGCTACGAGTCCCATCGACCCACTGTGCTACTACTCGTATATGAATGTCTGTCTGGAAGAATCCTTAGGAATTTCAAGGATTCGAAAAGAATGACGGAAAGTGAAGAGTACATCCAAACTCCCGTGCGTGCAAGAAAGTGAGAATGTCCGCAGGACAGAAGTTAATGACACGAAACGAACCAGTGTCAACCATGAAAGACAGGCGACGAATAACGACGAGCCAAATTGATTAAGTCGTCACTGTCATCCTATAGGACTGCCGTCGGCCTCGCCCACGCACGCATAAAGGCTGGCCTGTAAACAGTTAAAGGGAATGTGCGCAAATGGAATCAAAAAGGAAAGTAACGAGGAGATAAAGCAATTTTTACACCAATTACGCGAACTACGAGCATCACTTTGATTCCGGGCGTGAAGTGATAAAACGGAAAGTGCCGGAACACCAGGTCTAATCAATGGTTATTGCATTTCCCCGAAGAGGCCCACCCGTACGTATGTACTATCTGAATATTAAGGCCTCGATCAATTGCTAATTAATGACCTCCTTGTTTAGGGCTTCGGTTGTGTCCTCCCACTCGGTATTCCAAGGGCTATGTGATGGGTTCCTGTGATATTATAATGGCCTCGGAGGTGTTAAGCGTGCCATGCCATGGCGACCACAGCCCTTTGAAATTACGACTATCCGGACATACGTGAAGTAGACTATAGTGCTGCGGTTAGCAACGAGCTTTACAACATCACTACAGCTTCCAAGGATTGTAGTGTAGCATGCGACCTTTGTGATCACCCTAGAGTGATGTGATGTGTTAAGGAAATTAGGTTATCATAAGTAATCATGTGCACAACGCTCAACAACATGCTAAGCCAGTCTAACGGGGCATCAGATTGCAAAGGCATGCCCCCTAAGGATGCCTGGATGCCACCCCGGACGACAGATGGAGGAAGTAATCTTCCTCTCTATAGTTAAACACGTAATTTGATATTAATGAAGAACCACTATCTTACGAGTACGTGCACATGCATCTAAACTCGTACTCCACTTAGTAAGGTTATCGGTTAAATGGGCTTTGTAGTGGCGTGTGGCACTCTGCTTGGATGGATTCCGACCAAGGTGATAAGATTTCGCTCGGGCAGTTAATTGAGCTTTAATTTTGAATGCTCTTGTGTTGTAGTCAGATCTTAATTAGAATCGCCATACTTGTGCCTTGGGAGCGTGTTTAAGGATGCTTAAGCGATTTTCGTAATGTTCTGAGATGGTAACTCGGGGATTGATGCACTTTTCCTTACCTGTGGTCATGTAAAACTTGAGTGGGGAAATTAGTTTAAATGAAAATCGCTTTGACCATTTAACTCGGGTTTCCATTTGCAATCTAAATAGAATTTAATTATTCCCCTCAGGTAAGAAAGGGAAGGGCGCTGTGGCGCAGTGGTCAGTATGTTGGACTCTGACGCACCATATGCGAGTTCGGATTCCGATAAAGCCAAGACCATGGAATGTTTATTTTGCGGCGTCCCTCCTCGGTGGGTTGCTCCGTAGTATACTCGCCATGAAAAAGCTTCTCGGCTCAAGCCATTCGGAATCGGCATCAAACTTTAGGTCCCTTTCACCTGTGTAAAAAATATAAATCACACAAAGCATGGGTGATTGAGAGAAGCTTGGCTCGGGCCCTTCACGGGCTGTAACGCCATCAAAGCAAAAGGTTAGAAAAAGTTATCAATCAGGGTTCAATTAATAAACAGCTCCACCAGAGTTGGCTGTATTGAAACCTTAAATCCTGTATGGATGCGGCTCGTCAGAGAAAGGTCCTTGCTCCTGTATAGATGTCCCCTGTTAGGAGATCAGATGGAAGCTGGACTGACTTAAATAAAAGCGTGCTTGATGTCCTCCTAAGGTGTCATTCCCCTGGCTGTGAAAATGCAGGAACTTTCAATTCGGCAGGTACACTGCCAAGGTAATGCAATATCAAATATCCTATGAGCAGACAACTCCTATGTAAGAGCCCGGTGAAGCTATTATCCCATGGCTGAAGTGCATTTACTCCTGGTAGCTCAGGACGGGTTATGTTCGACAGGCATGGAGGGAAGTTAGGGTTGTTTTCATATCAAGGATTACGAGCCTATTAGTCTATCGTCCTTTCTTATGAAAACGCCTGAGCGACATGTATATGTATATATGATTGGTAGCAGCTACCTGTAACAATCACACAACGCGTACATAAATGGTAAATCGGTAGATAAAGCCCTTCACACAGAATTTGCTCTAAGTTCCTGTCTAGACATTCGGGGTGCCTTTAATAACGATGGTACTGAGGCAATAGTGTCCAGCCTTCAGATGACCCAAAAAAAACTCGAGAATATGCAGGTGGATTGAACAAATTCGGCGATAGGAGGAGTAAGTAGAAGGATGAGGGTGATCGGGGTACACTACAAGGTTGTATTTTATCGACTCTCCTTTGGCTCCATGTGTTCGACGGAATGTTAAAACTTCTAGACACAGTGGGTTTCAACGTCACGGCCTATGCTGATGACGTTGCCATTCTGACATCAGGGACATCCTCAACATTCAGTAATATTAGGTGTCTGCCTGGAGTACAGTGGATCAGTGTTTGCGTCTGAGTGCTCCAACAGATGGCCGAGCCTTCAAAAAAATTAAAAAAAAAAAGAGCCCCGCGGCTTTCCTTTTGCTCCTAATGAGAACTTTCTGTGGAGACTAGTTGGTACGGACTAGTATGTTTCTCTTATCAGTAAAGCGTGTTAGTCTATGGTAAGGCGAGCATCTGTAGTACACGAGGCGAAGGAAATGACATCATGAAACTTTTTTCCGTACGACACTACCAATCCATCTTCTGGCCTTTGCACATCCTCGGACCTTTACTCGATTTTGTTCTAAAATTAGCAAAAAATAAACAAAATCGTCTGCGGTTTCCAAGCATTAACAGCAAGACTCTCAAGATGTAATACGCCTTCTGCAGCCTAGTCAAAGTATATAAAACTAAAACCAAATTTTTAACACTCTTACTCGCATTTCCCTTCCATTAAAATGCACTCCAAAGTGGCGTTCCTCCCAAGTGGTATCGTTCGCGACTACAATGGTACCAGCTAAGTGCACTTACCTTTATTTAGCACCATCGCACTCCACTTAGTCACTTTTGCTCTTCTTAAAAATAAGACCACAAGTGTCGGTCGGCAGCCGCCACCATCAGCGTCGCCGATTGAATTAAATGGCAGCACCGACTGCCATCACACCTCAACCACATCCCTGACATCCGACACTCCAACTCTCGGTTGCAGTTCCCCAGAGCACATTACCGCGTAGTTACCATCAGTCAAAGTTTATAACTCCCCAGTGTACTGTCGGTGTGCCTCGTCGTTCCAACAAAACGTGCTCCAAACTGTACTTTTGATCAGATTCATAAAATGAAGAACTGCCACCAATTAATCGTGTTCTATCTGCTGTTAAACCTCTACATGGGATCGACTAATGGTAATCAATTTTTTTAGTATCCTTTCGTCAATGTATAGTCAGTTGCGGTAGCAATTAGTTTAATTAGATAGTCTTGGCGCGCAAAAGCACATGGTGGAACTAGCCTGTTCCTTTAACTCTCACTATCAGTCTGCACAGTTGAATAGAATTTCAAAAATATGAATTTCACTAATGTGTGTATCTATTATACATCGTCCCTGATGAAGCTATATAGAAGATGACGAGGCCACCGAGTCTACTGGACGACACGTCGGCAAGCAGATATAAGTCTGCGATCAAAAGTAATTAAAAATAAAAGATTTCCCGTCCTGTTGGGCGTATATTTGTCATGACAGATCGTACATCCCGAAGTGGATACATGCTTTTCCCCCCTTCTGTTCGCGGTCCCTTACGAGACCGCCTTGATAAAATGTTGATATTTAAATTAGATATTTTGTTGGCGCAAGCAACGCGCTGCTGCTTTGAAGTTCTTAATAAGTAACGTAGGAAGAGCGTGGCAACTCGGAGTGGAGGGAGTAGGATCCAATCAAGAAGCGACACGTCTCCTCGACCATGGGGCTTGATTGGCATAAGCAGATGGATTAAGGCGATCTAAAGAGTCGTTCTGCTTGTTATTGGCTTCTTCCTTCTCGCGATGGGTGGAGTATTCATGGTAAGAGTCATTGGTTCAGGGCCACTATGCTGCGCTTTATGATTTACCCTTACTATCAGTCAAGGATATCCATAAACTGGATGACTTAGAAACGAGCAAAGGAGATTTTCACATCCTTTGAGCTGCAACCAGCTCATCGGGAATGATTATCCTCTTTAGATAAGCGCTGGCCACTATGCTCTGCGGTCCGGGGATGTGTGTTTTAATGGCATCTATCCACTTTCGTATTCCCATTACTCGAATAAGCCACATGGGAGGATGTGTGCTATGGTCGCTTGTGTTGGCAAAGAATATTAAATCTGCTTTAATGGGATTCCGTTTAAAGACTATCGAATATATGTATCGTGGGGATAGTTAATAATTGAAAGGAAAAAATCAATGCGCAAACGAGCGCACAATCCATTAGATAAATACTGAATAATGGCAATGGTTAGCGAATGATATTGCAGAATCCAAAGCTTTTCTCGTTGTAGTGAATCCAAGTTTTTTTTTTTTTTTTTAGATTTATATTATGATTTGTGGAACGATATTCGTATACTAGGATAGCTCCAGAGCATCCACATGTTATGGTTTCCATTCATCCAATTAGACCCGAATGGATTCGAAAAGTATTTCCATGAGCTGTGTGCTGCAACACTTGAAATACCATTCGGTAAAATATTTATTAGATTCTCAGGTACTTGATTCAATTTAGTAATTGTATCTACCATTTAAATTCGTAAGCTGTTGAATGAGATATTACAAATATTTTTGCAATTTTCTGTTGAAAACTTGTTAGGTATTTTCCTAACAACGCCATTCACACAATCCTACGTATGCCAAGAAGGAGAGGATAGTTCTTGTTTTTTCCAGGAAAAGGATAATATCGCAAATGGGTTTTCTTCCTTCAGCTCCTTGAAGGCATTTTGTTTCGAAGTAGTGTGTTTGTTGAAAGAAAGGGAATTTCGTCTCGACGAGATATTTGGATGCATTTCATCGGTTTGTAAAACTATTCACCAAGCATTTTAGACTTCTCTCGACTATGGGTATAGGTGGAGTTATTATAGGTATCCGTAAGACGGAACTTCGGAGATAACCACTTATAAATCTGAATTTGTTTCTGAACTATATGTATACGATCGGGTAGATGGGTGTATACCCAGGTCTGAGTAAAAGTTGCAAGTAAGGTTCATTGGTTTTCGTATAGAATCTTCTTCTTCTTAGCGGGCGCTACAGTTCGGGGTGAACCTGGGCATCAAACAACATGCCCCTCCATCTAGCACGATTTTTTGCTAGCCTTTTCCATTGCCGCATACCCAGTTGACTGAAGTTTCCTTCCACCTGTGTGCGCCATTTTAAGTGCGGCCGAACTCTGCTTCTTCGTCCCTCGGGGTTGGACTCTCCAGGCTGGAGCTGTGGTGTCCATTCGCTCTATATGGCCCAGCCATTTTAGGCGTTGAATCCGTAGACGCCTGACTAGGCTCATGTCGCTGTACAGCCCGTAAGGTTCGTGGTTGAATCTTTTCCTCCATCCCCCGTCTGCGTTTATAGGCCCGAAAATCACACGCAAAATCTTTCTCTCGAACCGACCAAGGGCCTCCTCATCCGCTTTTGATAGTGTCCATGCTTCTGCGCCGTACAACAGGACCGGGATGATAAGGGTCTTATACAGAGTCAATTCCGTCGTTCGGGAGAGGGCTCTATTACTCAATTGCCTCCTGAGTTTGATTTCGTAACTGATGTCATTGTTCCAGGTCACTGCGGAGCCAAGGTAGACGAAGTCCTTAACTACCTCAAACTTTAGCCTGCCAATACAAACGTTCTGGCCAGCTTATATTTAGTTTTGCCCTCGTTTACCGCCAGACCAACTTTCGCCGCCTCGAACTGCCTAAATCCTTTTTTGACATCAAAACTACCGGTAAGGTGTTCACCGATTCGGATGGAGCAGCGAGCATTCTCCAAAGTCATCCTGCATAGTCCGACGAGTTTAGCAGGTATGTCAAAGGTAGACATAGCGTTGTATAACTCATCTCTAATTACGCTGTCGTATCCGACTTTGAAGTCGACAAATAGGTGGTGAGTGTCGGCTTGAAATTCATTGGTTTTTTCCAGGATCTGCCGTAGTGTGAAGATTTGGTCGATGGTGGACTTCCCTGGCCTGAATCCGCACTGATAATGACCTATCAGCTTATTTACAAAAGGCTTCAAGTGTTCACACAAAACGGCAGAGAAGATTTTGTAGGCGATGACAAGGAGACTTATTCCTCTAGCACCGGCTAGCAGTCAGAGGGGTCTCATTACTTTTGGATCGGGCATTCGATGCTGAGACTCCATTCCACCGGACATGCTTTCCTCTGACCCTATCTTACAGACGAGATAGTGCATGCTCCTAATCCGGTTATCCTCAGCTGCCTTGAAGTGCTCAACAGATAGTCCGTCTGCGCCAGCAGCTTTATTCGACTTGAGTATCGATATGGCAATCTCAACTTCGTCGTGGTCAGGGGGACGGAGTTCTCTGCGGTCTTCGCCGATTAAAAATGGATCATTCTGCCTGACAGCGGTATATTGACTTACATCGCCGTTATACAGTCTGCAGAAGTGGTTTTTCCATATTCTCAGCATCGACTGCGATTCTATTACTAGGTGTCCGTTTTTATGCCTGCAGGCTTCCGTTCTGGCTTTATAAGCTTGGCATGTTTGCTTTATCTGTTGATAAAACTTTCGAACGTCAGGCCTGCAGTAACACCTCTCCAAATCCTCAATCGCGCGCTTCTCGTGCTCTTTCTTCTTTCTCCTGAGAAGCTCATGCTCTTCCCTTCTTTTTAACTCGTAGAGCTCACGAGCGGCTCTTGTTCTTTTATGCAGCGAGGCCTTATATGCATACTGCTTCGCTGTATGAATCCTCCTGCCCTCGTCATCGAACCAGGTGTTTCCACGAAACCCATAACTTTGGATGCAGAGCTTTTCAGGGCTTGTTTGCAAAGGCTCCACTGCTGTTCTTTTGATAGCGTGGAGGATTGAGGTGTATTTGAGAGCTTAAGGGAGACGCGATCGGTAAAAGCACTAGCGGTTTCTGGCGATAGTAGCTTTCCGACGACCGTAAGCGCATCTTGGCTACTACAAGATAGTGGTCCGAGTCGATGTTAGCCCCTCGGAAAGTTCGAACATCAGGAATAGTGGAGGAGTGTCTGACGTCGATCGCAATGTGATTAATCTGTTTGCTAGTCGATTGATCAAAAGACCGCCAGGTGCCATTGTGTATATCGAGGTGCGGGAAGCGCGTACTGGCTAGAAGGAGATTTCGCCCCGTAGCAAGATCAATCAGCCTGTGTCCGTTATCGGAGGTGGTGCCGTGTAGGCTATGATTGCCGATGACTCGTTCAGAGATGCTTTCCTTACTCAGCTTAGCATTGAAGTCTCCTAGTACAATTTTGATGTCATAGCTGGGACTTGGGCATACGTTCTGTCTAGGAGATCGTAGAACTCATCTTTGGCGGAGTCATCCTTGTCTTCCGTGGGGGCGTGGACGCAGATCAGGCTGATGTTAAAAAATTATGCCCTGATACGTATTGTTATGTGGCGTTCGCTCACATGCCGAAAGCTTACGACTTTTTGCTTAGTCCACCTCGAACAACAAATCCGTATCCAACCAATCGTTGCCCTCTCCCTATAGCAGTCGCCGTAGTAAATATCGCAGTTTTCCATCCGCTTTATACCCGGTCCATTCCATCGCATTTCCTGGATGGCTAGGGCGTCCGCAAGTTGTTCGGCTGCACGTGGCCTGTTTAGGGACCTAACATTCCACGTACAAAGCCGAAGATCATTGTCCTTTTTTCGTTTTTTGCAAGGGTCGTCAACAAAAATTCGGTCCGTTCTATCCGAGGCTTGTGGTTTTTTACGGTTGCTAACTAATCCTGTTTTTTGGCGCAGGAGGCTCGCCATTCGCCCTTCCCCGTCTGCAATTTCCATAGGAAATCTCCAGATGGCACCACGAGGAGGTGGGGATAGGACTTACTAACAGTGCCGCATGATGTTCGACTGCGGTGGCACTTCTCGCATAATTCATTTAAGCCCAACGAACACAATGATTATTGGCAATACTTCGTTATCTTCCGGGTAAGGTCATCATCATGCCCTTAGTAAAGAAATGTTGTGGTTTCTGGTTAACGACTCATAGTTTTCACAGATCTGGCTTTAAGTCAGTTTAGTTCTTTACCCTCCGGACTATATCCACATCTTTCTACAGCTCATAGGGTTTGCGCTTATGTCTTCCTCTCCATTCACCTTCCTCATAGACAGGACCAAATATCTGGCGCAGGATTTTTCTCTCGAAAGAACCCAAAATCAGCCCCGCCGTCCCGCTTATCGTCCAGCTTTCAGCTCCGTACAGCAAGACTGTCTGTTTAAGCGTTTTGTAAACCATGACTTCGGTTCTTCGAGTGAGGAATTTTGACTGAAGTTGTTTGGACAAACTGAAGAAGCAGTGATTGCCAAGTGCGATTCTATGTCGGATCTCCACTGTGGTGTCGTTTGTGGAGTTTACGTTTGCCCCGGGGTAGGCAAAGTCCTTAACCACCTCGAAATTATAGGTGTCAATCGTTATGCTTTGTCTCAGGTGGTGAGCGAAGAATTCGTTTTTGCTGGACAGCATGTACTTCGTTTTATCCTCGTTGACTTTAAGACCAGCTCGTTTCGCCTATTCCTCAATCGCCGTGAAAGCTCCTACAACGTCACGCCGAGACCGCGCGATCCTAGCAGCTGGACAGACTTGTAGAAGATATTGCCTTCCCTGTTGACGCCTGCCCGTCGCACTATATACGACAGCGCATCTACTTGCCGAATTCCGGTGCGTGTTTCAAACGGTTCGGAGGTCCTAGAACCGAACTCCACGGTGCTTCGCAAGTTTTTTAAAGTGGCGCGGCACACCAAATCAGTTTTCCTGGCATCCCGAATTCGGCCAAAGCGCTAAAAAATTCTTTGCGATGAATGCTGTCGGCTTTAAAATCTAGGAAGAGATGGTGTGTATCGACTTGAAACTCCCTGATTTTTTGGAGGCTTTGCAGGGGTACATTCGATTTGCTGGGCGGGAAGCTGCACTGGTACTTGCCGATTAGTGCAGTTCAAAAGGGCGACACTGAGCAGGGAATACCTCTATAGTGATAGGGACTGCGGAAATCCCAACTACAGCCGTTGAACTAGTGCTCCCACCCAGTATCGAAGAGTCGGTACAGCTATTCAATAGCTGAAGAACAACAAGGTCGCAGACTCAGATCGCTGGCCCTCAGAGCTCTTCAAGGCTGCCGACGATGTCCTGGTGGGAAGAATGCACCAGATCATGCGAAGACGAAAGCATGCCCGACGACTGGAATATCAGCTCTACTTGCCCCATCCACAAAAAAGGCGATCCTTGTAAGAACTATAGCGGCATATCCCTTCTCAATGTCGCATACAAGATCCTGTCCAGCGTACTGTGTGAATTTACGATCGGCATGTACCTGTGCGGCTTCCCGGCTAGGCAGATCGACTGCAGACCAAATGTTCACGCTGCAATAAGTCCTGGAGAAGACCAGCAAGTTTCCAATCGATACCCACTACGTCTTTATAGGTTTTAAAGTCGCATACGACAGCAAAGCTTCTCGAATTTCGCCGTTCGGAACCGGCAATAAACTGTAGGTCCCTTTCACCTATAGGAAAATAAAATCACACACAACATGGGTGATTGAGAGAAGCTCGGCTTTAGTCCTTCATGGACTGTAACGCCAACATATATATGTACATACATACGACAGCATTCACCGCAAAGAATTGTATGGCGCGATGGCCGACTTCGGGATCCCAGGAAACTGATCCGGCTGCGTTGCGCCACGCTAAAAAAAATGCGCAAGCCACCGTGCAGTTCGGTTGTAGGACCTCTGAGCTGTTTGAAACATGCACCGGATTTCGGCAAGGAGATGTGCTGTCGTGTGACTTCTTGAATTTGGTGCTGGAGCAGATAGTGCGCTGGGCAGGTGTGAACACGGAAAGCACTATCTTCTACAAGTCCGTCTAGCTGCTGAGGTACGCCAGACGCCAGAGAGAATTCTTCTTCTCCTTCTTCTTTTGGCGCTGCAGTTCATGGCGAGCTTGGGCCTTATTTAAAAAACCTCTCCAACTGGCACGGTCTTTCGCCGGCAGTCTCCAGTACCGCACGCCTAGGTGGTTAAGGTCCTCTTCCACTTGGTAGCGCCACCTTTAATATGGCCGTCCTCGACCGCGTCGCCCGACGGGGTTGGATTCAAAGACCTTCCGGGCCGGAGCTGTGTTTTCCATGTTTTTGAATCCGAAAACGCCGTGCTATGTTCATGTCACTGTACAGCCCGTACAGTTCACTATTAAGTCTTCTTCTCCATTCCCCATTTATGCAGGTGGGGCCGAAAATCGTACGCAGAATTTTTCGCTCAAAACGACCAAGGGCCTCCTCATTCGGTTTGGATAAGGTCCATGTCTCTGCGCCATAAAGCAGGACCGGGATGATAAGGGTCTTGTATATGGTCACCTTGGTGTTTCGAGAGAGAGCTCTGCTTCTCAATTGCCTCCCGAGCCCAAAGAAACAGCGGTTGGCAAGACTTATTCTGCGTTTGATTTCGGCACTGACGTCATTGCTGCATGTCATTGCGGAGCCTAGGTCCCTGACTACCTCGAAATTATACCTGCGAATACGTGCGCCCTGGCCAAGACGCCGGTGGTTTTTGTCCATTTTCGACGACAGCATATATTATTTCGTTTTGCTCTCATTTACCGCCAGTCCCACTTTATCCGCTTCCGTCTCAATGCTCATAAAGGCCTCAATGACATCTTGCTGACTTCGTCCAATTATGTAAATGTTGTCGGCATATGCGAGCAGTTTTACGGACTTGAAAAAGATTATGCCCCTCGTATTGACCAGTGAGTTTTGCACTATCCTTTCAAGGACGTTGTTGAAAAAGTAACACGATAGCGTCCCTGTCTAAAACCTTTTTTGTTATAAAAGGTTAGGTCGCTTTCGACCCTGATGGAGCAGCGAGAGTTTTCCATGGTCATCCTGCACAATCTGACGAGTTTGGCAGGGATGTCAAAACTAGACATGGCGTTGTATAGCTCGTCTCTATTTATCGTTGTATAGCTCGTCTCTATTATCGCAGCCTTAAAGTCGACAAACAGATGGTGGGTGTTGATCTGGAACTCGTTTGTTTTTTCCAAGATCTGCCGCAGTGTGAATAATTGGTCTATAGTGGACTTCCCGGGCCGGAAACCACACTGATATGGACCAATCAGTTTATTCTGCCAGTTGTAAAAAGATGTGGTTATAGTCCGGAAGGTAAAGAACCGTCGACTGCACTGGCTCGTCCAAATAGACCGCATGGACGCCAACAGTCCAACTAAGGGGGCATTCGAATCCGAACCTGCTGGCTCGATAATAAAGGAGACACCGATCCTCCGGTATAAAGACCAACTAACCGAGGATGTATCCACTTGCTTTTGATAATTGTAAGCAGCGTGCCCGGGACCGTCAAGGGTGGAAGGAAGCTATAGCTTAGGCTCAAATCGACCATGGACCTGATAAGTAAGTTAGTAAGTAAGGTTGTGTCATTACACATTTGCCTCCGGGAAGTAAGCTGATTCATCATAGTTCTGATGGCTTAGCTTGTGAAGTAGTTTTTTACACGAAACGTTCTTCAGATGGCCTGTTGCTCTCAACTGCAAGGGACATGCAGCCGGACATTGTTGTAAAGATGGATTGAAGTTCTTCAATCAGCCTAAGTCGACCCTAGCTGTTTACTTTTCATATGCATTTCATCGATTCATTAAGAATTCTGTCTAGCCTTAATGGTTTTGCCAGTGCCATTTTTGGAAAGTGTTCTGTAATGTCGTGCTTTTACCGATCGCGTCTCCCTTAAGCTCTCCAATACACCTCAACCCGCCACGCTGTTAATAGAACAGCAGTGCAACCTTTGTAAACAAACCCTGAAAAGCGCCGCATCTGCAGTTTTGGGCTTCAAGGCTCCACCACGAAGAAACACCTGGTTAGATGACGAGTGCAGTGCATAGAAGAACAAGAGCAGCTCATGAGGATCTGGAGAGGTGTTATTCTAGGCGTGACGTTCGAAAGTTTTATCAACATATAAAGCGAGAATGCCAAGGTTATAAAGCCAGACCGGAAGCCTGCAGGGATGAGAACGAACACCTAGTAGTAGAATCGCAGTCGATGCTGAGAATATGGAAAAACCACTTCTGTATAACGGCGATGTTAGTCAATATACCGCTGTCAGGCAGAACGATCCATTTCTAATCGACGGAGACCGCTAAGAATCCTGTCCTCGACGAAGTTAAGATTGCCATATCGAAGCTCAAGTCGAATAAAGCTGCTGGCGCAGACGGACTGTCTGCTGAGCTCTTCAAGGCAGCTGGGGATGACCTGGTTAGGTGGATGCACTAGCTCATCTGTAAGATATGGTCAGAAGAAAGCATGCCCGAGGAATGGAGTCTCAGCATCGTATGCCCGATCCACAAGAAGGGAGACCTCTCTGACTGAGCCAACTAAAGAGGAATAAGTCTTCTTAACATCGTCTACAAAATCTTTTCTGCCGTTTTGTGTGATGGCCTGAAGCCTTTTTTAAGCCTTTAGCTGATAGGTTCTTATCAGTGCGGATTAAATCCACCATCGACCTTTACACTTTGGCGTAATTGGAGACGAGCTATACAGCGCCATGTCTACTGTCAAAGGTCCCTGCTTAACCCGTCAAACTATGCAGGATGACTTTGGAGAATGCTCGCTGCTCCCTCCGAATCGGTGAACACCTTACCGATAGTTTTGATATAAAAAAAGGATTTAGGCAGGCGATGCGCTGTCGTGTGGTTTCTTCACCATCGTATTAGAAATGACTGAGCAAAAATCACTGGCCAACACAAGAGACACAACTCATTTCAAATCCTCACAACTCGTCGCATGCGTGGATGACATTGACATAATCGGAAGAACACAGCGAAATGTCAATGATGTGTTCACGAGTATTGAGGCTACCATCAAGAAAGGACGTTCACCACCGATGTCTTGGCCAGAACGTTTGTATTTGCAGATATAAGTTTCAGGTAGTTAAGGACTTCGTCTACCTTGGCTCCGCAGTGACCTGGACCAACGACATCAGTTCCGAAATCAATCACAGAATCACACTTGCTGCTGGCCTCAGGAGGCTATTGAGTAATACATAGAGCCCTTTCCCGAACGACAAAGCTGATTCTATACAAGACCCTTATCATCCCGGTCCTGCTGTACGGCGCGCCGTACAAACATGGACACTATCAAAAGCGGATGCGAAGGTTCTTGGTCGGTTCCGGCCTATAATCGCAGACGGGGGATGGAGGAAAGGATTCTGCCACCAACTGTACGGGCTGTACAGCGACATAAGTCTAGTCAGGAGTCCACTGGGGAGGCTGAGGAGCCAACTGGGTGTGCGGCAATGGAAAAGGCTAGCAAAAGACCGTGCTAGTTGGAGAGTCATGTTGGATGAGGCTCAGGTTCACCCCGATCTGTGGCACCCGTTTAGAAGGCAGAGGAGAAGTTTTGTAATGTTCTTATAGTCCAACCACCAAGCAGAGTGCTGCCGATTGTTGAAATTGTTCTCTGCACGGACTCAGATAGGAATCAATCTTATAATCAATACAGTTTTACTGAAGTTAGATCCACAGATTAGCGACGAAATTGTACATTTCTTTTGTTTGCGATACACGCTAACGATTTCCACAGGCATTTTCGAGCTATTCACAACGAGAAAACATCTGTGGAATCCAAACCTGGACTTTAGCA
Source organism: Eumerus sabulonum (assembly GCA_951905685.1). Classification (NCBI taxonomy): domain Eukaryota; kingdom Metazoa; phylum Arthropoda; class Insecta; order Diptera; family Syrphidae; genus Eumerus; species Eumerus sabulonum. The sequence continues at coordinate 239,894,900 of OX645060.1, forward strand.
CGTGGAACAAGATTCCTTTGATCCCTCCACAACAGCTTGTGAAATTTTTTATCCTAAAAACCTTGAATCATGGGTCATAGATTCAAGGACACGTTTCTATTACCACAAATATCTTAATCTAAATACTATTGACCAAAAAGAAAGAAAATAAATATTTTTGGGGAGAAATCACTTTCTGCTTCGTGGTCGGTCAGGACTTTTTGCATTCATCCATGTAGCACTAACACGAAAAGCCACTCCTAACCGGTCAACCGATGTATGTTACTACTTCCTGACAAAGTATCCCACAGTCTCTAATAAACACTCCACATCCACATCCACTTCCATATATGTATGTATGAAGGTATCCACATTCGAAAACTAATTAAAGGACCTTCTATACAAGGTCCTGTGACCACGCGCGGTCACTTGGCTCCACTGATTCCATATAAGCGACAACTTAATTACAAATTCGTTATGAAAATGATTTTTAATTAATTCCACCATGCAATGCTGCGTAAAAGGATTAGAAAAAAAAACACCGAGAGTCCTATAAGCCCATCTAGTGCACAAGTCCTGTACTAATGTTTGTTTTTGTAATTTCCATTTGGCAAATAACTCGCTTCAATTGCGAAATTAAATGTATGACTGCACCGCCACCCCCGTGTCCAATTCAACATCAACATCACATCAACGTCTGGCAACTATAATACCAACAACAACAACAACTGCAATAACGTACAGATCTCCTCGAGCTAGACTGCAATGTGAACTCTGACTGCAATCACGTTAAGGGACCTGACTACAATACCACCTGCCTGGACGGTCGTTGTTTGTGTACCAACATAAACGGAGAAAGGATTTCATGCAAGCCAACCGTAAGTACTCCTCAACCTTCTCGTCGTCCTTCTTCCATTATCAGGAGTTGATGACGATGATGATGATGGTGATTACCTTGTTCTTTGCTTTCATCGTAGGACAACAAATTGAACAACTTCATTGGAGGTCCGTGCCCGTGTACACAATCGCATGCCGAATGCAATCGGCAGGAGTCAGTATGTTACTGTGAAAAGGATTTCGTTCCCAGTTTCGATCGCAGGCGATGTATTAAGAGTAAATTAAGCCAATTGACGGATTGAGCGTCTGGGAATGGATATGTACACCAATCCATTCGATGCTCCGTACCGGGACATGATGGGTCCTTATGTGCATATTCGTTTGTTTGATTGTCTTTTCAGAGCATTGTGTCCTTGGGGATGATTGCGAAGATGATTCACAGTGCTTGGGTATGGACAAGTTTGCCGAGTGTCACCTGGAGCAGAAGAAATGTGTGTGCCAAAAGAATTTCGTCGATCATAGTGGGATCTGTATCTCAGTCGTTGGTAAGTACATACTTATAGATGCAAGGAGGAAGCGATGGTTGATTTCTGAATCCGCCCTGCGATAGGTGTTACGAGCAAGTGTATAGATGACAAGCAGTGCTTTAACCATACTGCCAACTCGATGTGTTACCAGAATACGTGCACATGTATTCGTGGATATACGGTGTCAGTGGGGCTCAAGTGCTTGCCGTTCGCGGGTTACAAGGAACCTTGTAAGGACGATAAGCAGTGCAAGCATAAGTTGGGTGTCGGCTCCGAATGCTACATGGGATTGTGCTCGTGTGACTATAAACATTTTGCTCTACGACTGAGTGGGGAGGAACGACATATTTGCGAACGGAGAATAGGTAAGGGGTGGTGATGTCCTTATTTTCTTTGCGATCTTATTTTATTCGTTTTCAGTTCGAGGGGACTATTGCCGTGATCATAATGATTGTTATCAGTTTCATTTGCAATCGAGTGAACAGTCTATGGAGTGCTTCTTCAGTCAGTGTGCGTGTCGGAAGGGGTTCCACGATGTGGACGGAGATTGCAAAAAAAGCGGTGAGTATGATGACCTTGTGTTCATGTCCTCATCAGCGTGACAATCAAGTGAATGGTGTTCACTCAGCTAACCATAGAGAGTTAGAGTTAGAGAGGGTACGGGGGTGGGACAAAGTCGCTTGATCACTGCGGCCACGAGTGGGCCTATTGTGATGTCCCCCACTTACAGTTCAGTCAGAAATCCTGAGTTAGTGATAAAACTTAGTAGGCTTTTGAGTGAGCTAGCAGCGATTTCTTCTGCTTCAAGATAATACTTGCCCAGGTGACGATGACGTGTACTGACCAGGCAGTTACAGTGGCATAGTATATGATCTGCTGTTTCTTCGACTTCATTCCACATTCTGCAAGTGTCATCTTGTATGATGCCCATCGTTTGGAGGTGTTTGTTGACTGGGCAGTGTCCAGTAAGGAAACCTGTGATTAAGCGAATCTGACTCCTCGAGAGCATGAGGAGTTGTTTCGTTCTACTGAGAGATGTAGTTGGGAGGAACAACTTGGCTTGTCTGCTACCATGCGTTTGTAACCAGTAGTGATCCGTCGTGTTCCTTAACCAATTGTTTATGCAGCATTTGGTGGTGCTAATGGGTATGACGCAGAAAGGCCGTGGCATCATAATGCAGAGACTTTCCTTGCTAGTAAGTCCGCCTTTTCGTTGCCTGTATGGCCGCTGTGTCCAGGTATCCAAATGAGATGAACTCTGTTTGCGCTGGCCAGCTGGTCAAGTAGCTGTAGGCAGTCCCATACCAGTTTGGAGGTGACTTCATAGCTCTTTAGGGCTAGAAGTGCAGCCTTGCTGTCAGAGAGAATGTAAATGTTTTTGTTAAGTATATTTCTGTTTATATTTTCTCTGAGGCAGAGTTCTAGAGCAAATATCTCTGCTTGAAAAACGGAGTTATATCTGTCCATGCTGACGTAGATGCATGTGCCTGTATTTGCTCCGTATACTCCAGCCCCAACGCCTTCGTTCGTTTTGGAGCCATCTGTGTACCACACGTAGGATCCACGATTGAAGGGGGGTCTATCCTGTTCCCAGTTTTGTCGGTTGGGGAATGTGACCTTGTAGTTTTGGCTGAAGTTGTATCTGGGGAGGCAGTTGTCTGTGAGAGATACCTTTAGGATTTCATGCCTGTTTATTTCGGTAAGGATATCAGGGTGAAAGAGCCTACGGTTAGAGTCATCCTCCACGATCAGTTTATGAGTGAAGACCATTGCTTCTTTCTTCAGTTGGAGATGAAGAGGTGGCAGGTCTGTGATGACTACTAGTGCTGCTGTGGGGGCTGTTCTCATGGCCCCAGTGATGCAGATGCAAGCTAGTCTTCGCAATTTGTTGAGCTTGGCTTGCACTGATACTTGTTTTGTTTTGTGCCACCAGACGGGCGCAGCATATGTACGGATTGGTCTGGTGATTGCTGTATATAGCCAGCGGGACATTTTGGGGTTTGTGCCCCAGTTTTTGCCGGTGAGACTTTTGCTGGTCCATAAAGATATCCTGGCTTTCTCAATGGTCTTTGTAATGTGAGAGTTCCAAGTGAGCTTTTCGTCTAGAGTTATCGCTAGATATTTGACTTCTTTTGAGAACTCTATCGCTTCACCAAAGAGGGTAGGTTTGGTAGGTCTGTACCTATTCCTTGTTTTGGTGATGGCGACGATGGTGCTTTTCCTAGGATTGACATTTAGTGCAACCTTTATGCACCAGATTGCAACAAGGTTTAGTGCCCGTTGGAGGAGTTCCGAGACTGTGTTTTCGAATTTGCCTCTAACCAGGATCACAATGTCGTCAGCGTAGCCTTGCACATGGAAGCCATTGCTGCTGAGTATGTTAATCAGTTCATTTACCACGATGGACCACAAGAAAGTTGAGAGAACCCCACCTTGAGGGCATCCTTTCGCGGCGTTTACGCTGATCTTATCATTGCCTAGTGAGGTGTTTATTTTCCTATTGCTAAGCATGTGTTGGATCCAATTGTATGTGGTGCTATCCACCCCTGTGCTGAGGATGCAACGTTTTATTTGGGTGTAGTCGGTGTTGTCGAAAGCACCCTCAATATCGAGAAAGCAACCTATCGCAATTTCTTTTTCGCTCAGGGGCTGTTAGCTCCTGAAGAGCACGCGTGGTCGATTTCCCAGGCTGGTAGGCATATTGGTTTTTGTGAAGTGGTGATCTTTTCAGGGCACCGTCCCTGATATGCCTATCTAGAATTTTTAACCATAAATCTCGTGCTCTGTGTTGAACGTTAGCTACCTCCACTGTCGTACCTTGGGTACGGGGTTAGTTATTGATATTGGTATTCTTAAGGACCGCTACGATAATGCTACATGAGCTACCGATGTCATTGCTCGTCGGCTTTTATGTACATCCGGCAATCTGTTCGAAATGTTCCGCTGGTGCTCTTCGGAATGTGGTACAAATTGGACATGGACAGTTCAATTTATGGCTTTACTATCTATAATCTGGATAAGCAACCTTATGTTTGGGTGTTGAAATCCCATCAAGCAAAATTTTCGGATTTTCTGGACATGATGTGATGGGTAGCGAATTTTACATGGATCTTTAGGTACTTTTTGTCAAATCTGACAAGACTGGTAGCTTCGTCGGTTGAGGTTGATGGCCGTCCGGGACGTTCTTCGCCTTCGACACGTTTTCGCTCTTCCTGGAACTCTTTACACCACTTGTAAATATTTTTTGCGATGGAGCCTCGTCACTCATGGCTTTCTGTACTATTGAATTCAACTTTTCTGCTCAATGTATTTCGAAAAAAATCCCAATATTCAAACGCCAATGAATACGTTGATGTGGAACTTGGCACGGATGTCAAAGATAGTCTTACCAACCTAAAAAATAAAAACATTTTCCTAAATTCATTAGCGCGCCCAATTTAAAGTCAAATCTCACCTTACTTATGGGCATAGCACGATACGAGCCAGGAATGACTGCAGTACTGACATTCGAAGTGTCAAATTCCAATTTGACCAAACACTGAGGCTTACATTTCTGGTCTTTTGTCAAATCCATTTAAAATTCGTTCTTGTCACTTCCTTAGACAGAGCTAACCTTCTCTCTGCCCAGTTAGCAGCCAGCCTGCAGCTCTCATAAGACAAATCTACATATTTTCGGACTCGTACTCGTACAGTTGCAAGAAATTTCAAGGACCTGGACACACATGGGGAGTTTGGGGTTTTTTTTTTTGCGGTTAAGGCTTACTAGGCTGTAGCTCAACCGGCTAATCCAAACATAGCCTACACGACACCACCTCCGATAACGGACACTGGCTGCTTGATCTTGTTACGGGGCGAAATCTCCTTCTAGCCAGTACGCGCTAACCGCAATCCGATATACACAAAGGCACCTGGCGGTCTTTTATCAATCGACTACCAACCAGATTGATCACATCGCGATCGACGTCTAACATCTAACATCAGGGGCTAACATCGACTCGGAACACTATCTTGTAGTAGACAAGATGCGCTTACGGATATCACGAACACAACGGAGTAGAGTAAGAATACAAAGTTATGACGTCGGAGAGCTACTATCGCCAGAAATCGCTCGTGCTTTTACCGACCGCGTCTCCCTTAAGCTCTCAAATACACCTCAATCCTCCACGCTATCAATAGAACAGCAGTGGAGGGTTTGCAATCAAGCCCTGAAAAGCCCTGCATCCGAAGTTTTGGGTTTCAAGGCTCCACTACGAAGAAACACCTGGTGGCGAAGCAGGATGCATAAAAGGCCTCGCTGCATAAAAGAACAAGAGCAGCTCGTGAGCTCTACGAGTTAAAAAGAAAGGAGGAGCATAAGCTCCTCAGAAGAAAGAAGAAAGGGCACGAGAAGCGCGCGATTGAGGATTTGGAGAGGTGTTACTGCAGGCGTGACGTTCCGTAGTTTTATCAACAGAAAAAGCGAATATGCCAAGATTATAAAGCCAGAACGGAAGCCTGCAGGGATGAGAACGGACACCTAGTAGTAGAAACGCAGTCGATGCTGAGAATATGGAAAAACCACTTCTGCAGACTGTACAACGGCCATGTTAGTCAATATACCGCTGTCAGGCAGAATAATTTATTTCTAATCGACAAAGACCGCAGAGAATTCTGTCTTCCTGACCTCGACGATGTTAAGATTGCCATATCGAAGCTCAAGTCGAATAAAGCTGCAGGCGCAGACGGACTGTCTGCTGAGCTCATCAAGGTAGCTGGGGATGACCTGGTTAGGAGCATGCACCAGCTCATCTGTAAGATATGGTCAGAGTAAAGCATGCCCGAGGAATGGAGTCTCAACATCGTATGCCCGATCCACAAGAAAGGAGACCCCTCTAATTGCGCCAACTACAGAGGAATAAGTCTCCTTAACATCGCCTACAAAATCTTCTCTGTCGATTTGTGTGAACACCTGAAGCCTTTTGTAAATAAGCTAATAGGTCCTTATCAGTGCAGATTCAGGCCAGGGAAGTCCACCATCGACCAAATCTTCACACTACGGCAGATCCTGGAAAAAACCAATGAATTTCAAGTCGATACTCACCACCTATTTGTCCACTTCAAAGCCACATACGACAGCGTAATTAGAGACGAGCTATACAACGCTATGTCTACCTTTGACATACCTGCTAAACTCGTCAGACTGTGCAGGATGACTTTGGAGAATGCTCGCTGCTCCATTCGAATCGGTGAACACGTTACCGATAGTGTAAATGTCAAAAAGGGACTTAGGCAGGGCGATGCGCTGTCGTGTGATTTCTTCAACATCATATTGGAATTGATTATGCAAAAATCACTGGCCAATGCAAGAGGCACAATCTATTTCAAATCCTCGCAACTCCTTGCATACGCCGACGATATTGACATAATAGGTAAATCACAGCGAGATGTCAATGAGGCGTTTGCGAGTATTGAGATGGAGGCGGCGAAAATTTGGTAAACGAGGGCGAAACTAAATATATGCTGTCATCAACAGAGGGCGCTCACCACCGACGTCTTGGCCAGAACGTTTGTATAGGCAGATATAAGTTCGGGGTAGTTAAGGACTTCGTCTACCTTGGCTCCGCAGTGACCTGGAATAGCGACATCAGTTCCGAAATCAAACGCAGAATCACTCTTGCCAATCGCTGTTTCTTTGGGCTCAGGAGGCAACTGAGTAATAGAGACCACTGCTGAGACCTCCCTCTTTGCGCGTGATTTTCGGGCCTATAAACACAGACGACGGATGGAGGAAAAGATTCAACCACGAACTTTACGGGCTGTACAGCGACATGAGTCTAGTCAGGCGTCTACGGATTCAACGCCAAAGATGGCTGGGCCATGTAGAGCGAATTGACACCACAGCTCCAGCCCGGAGAGTCTTTGAATCCAACCCCGAGCCACAATGAAGCAGGGGATGGCCGCACTTAAGATAGCGCACACAGGTGGAAGGGGACCTCAGCCAACTGGGTGTGTGGTAATGGAAAAAGCTAGCAAAAGATCGTGCTAGTTGGAGGGGCATGTTGGTTGAGGCCCTAGTTTACCCCGAACTGTAGCGCCCATTAAGAATAAGAAGAAGATGAAGAAGGACACACACGAATCCTTTGTTCTAGGAGGTAGAAGGCAGAAGTCTTATATCTTCAGCGAGACATTGTGCGAGCAGAAGACTCATTGGTTTCAGAGATACAAGTGCCATTCATGGATAATGGAATTGGGTCAGTATTACGCTTTAACGACACAAGACAGTGTTGTGTTTTGGACGCATTGAATTCCACTCTTCTGTGTTTACCCCATTGGATGATGGTGTCGAGGTTAACTTACGCTGCCGCTCACTATCTACAGCTGAGAGTACTGCCGTCAGAATTGACAGACAGGAGATCATTTATAAAAATGAGAAAGAGTGTCGGAGACAAAACGGAGCCCTGGGGAAAACCAGCATTTACAAAATGGGTATCAGACCTAAATCCGTCCAGGACAACTTGAATTAAACGATTCGAAAGGTAGCTTCTAATCCACATTAGAAGGGAGTCATCGATCTCGAATGCACGCATTTTCGACAAAAGAGCTACATGTCAAACTCTGTCAATTGCTTTTGAAATATCAAGTGCAACTACTTTGCTCTCACTCGCCTGGTGGAGCGAGTGATTCCACTTCTCGGTGAGACATACCATCAAATCATCAGTGGATCTGTTGCTGCGGTTACCATACAGTCGTTTATTGAGGAGCTTCTGAGACTTGAGATATTTCACTAGATGACGATTAATCAGCGTTTCCATGACCTTCGAAAGAAGGGACGTAATTGGAGAGAGAAGAAGATTCGCCCTTTTTGGGAATGGGCTGGACGAATGTTGTTTTCCTTCTACTCGGAAAGAGCCCAGAGGAGTGGGAAAGAGAGAGAAAGAAAGAACACATTTTCAGAATTATTGGGGGAAATACCATCTTCACCAGCGGATTTGTGTATGTCATGTTCTGAACCGTACGAGTACGGAAGTAGGTTTGTCCCATGGTGGAATTAACGTACTCCAGACTGAGATGACTTTGGGAACTGCGAGCTTGCTGTGAAATGGGCAACAAGTAGATTCTGAGGGTTTGACAGCTGGAATGTCATTGAGAATGAGCGTGGGTATGGATGACGAGACGGAGTTCTTAATCTTTTTGACGAAAGACCAAAAACTTCTACCAACTTTGGGACATTGAAGGATTTTACGCTTCAGTTTCTGGTCGTGTAAAAACTTTGCTCCATATGTCTCATATGGAGCAGCCTGAGACCTATAGAGCAGTCTGAGACCTATGGAGCTGTCTGCGACCTATGGAGCAGTCTGAGACCTGTCGGGCAGCCCGAGACGTATGTAGGTGTCTGAGATCTATGGAGCAGTACAAGACCTCAGTCTAAGACCTACGTATCAGTCTGAGACCTAAGGAGCAGTCAGAGACCTATGGAGAAGTCTGAGACCTTAGGAGCAGTCTGAAATGTAAGGAGCAGTCTGAGCTCAGTGGGCGCCGTGGCGCAGTGGTTTCTTTTTCTTTTTTTTAGTGTTGGGCTAGAGCTATGAAATAGCATTTGGGACTGCGACCTTTACAGATCTATTGTGCCAGTTAGCCGATTAGCCGAGGAGCATCTCCACTTCCCTAATAAAATTGAGAATGCTTCTTGTAGGAGCCGATGTGATCCCCTCAGGAGTCATAACTTCACTGAGAAGGATACGCACCCTAAGATGGCAAAGAGCAGCACACTCACACAGTATGGGTTCTGCCGTCCCTTCGTCCTCAAGACAGAGTCGACACTCAGTTGCTGATGAGAGGTTGATTTTTTTAAGATGATATCTCAGACCGCAGTTCCCGTCAGCCAGCTGACTAGTCTTCCGATATCCACCCTATTAAGTTTGAGTATGTTAGTAGGGTGTTTGTTCAAAGGCCGTATAAGTCGTTTCGATTGGCGAAATCCCCAAGCGCTTTTCCAAAAGACAGGTGTGAATATTCCCACTTGTCTATTAAAAAATTGATCCTTGACTTCGGAGTGCTACGGAATGGTTCTGAGCCCATATGTGTATTTATCGCTGGAACCTTTCCTGGCAAGCTGATCGGCAATTTCATTGTGCAGTGGTTAGTGTGTGAAAGGAAGACCCCTATAACTGCGCCAACTATAGGGGAATAAGTCTCCTTAACATCGCATATAAGATCTTCATTGCCGTATTGTGTGAACGCCTGGAGCCGTTTGTGGATAACCTGATCGGCCCTTTACAGTGTGGTTTCAGGTCAGGAAAATCCACAATAGACCAAACTTTTGCGCTACGGCAGATCTTGGAGAACATCCAGGAATACCAAATCGACACTCACCACCTCTTTGTCGATTTCAAGGCTGCATATGACAGCGTGTATAGAGATGAGCTATACAAAGCCATGTCGCGTTTTAACATCCCTGCCAAACTCGTCCGACTGTGCAGGATGACAGCGAGAATTCTCGCTGCTCCATTAAGGTCGGTAAAGAGCAAACCGAGACCGTTGATGTTAAAAAAGGATTTAGGCAAGGTGACGCGCTGTCATGCAACTTTTTCAACATCGAGCTTGAAAAGATCGTGCAAGAGTCACTGGCCAACACATGAGGTACGATTTATTTCTAGTCTACGCAATTGTTTGCGTACGCCGCGACGTTGACGTGACTGGACGGACACAGCGAGACGTCAAGGAGGCCTTTGTAAGCATTGAGGTAGAAGCGGCTAAGATGGGTCTCAAGGTTAATGAGGGTAAAACCAAATATCTGCTTTCATTTAAAAGAGACGGACAACACTGACGTATTGGCCAGAACGTCACCATGGGCGCATATAACATTGAACTGGTCGAGGAATTCGTCTACCTTGGCTCACTGATGACCGGCGGCAACAACACCAGCGCTAAGATAAAACGCAGAATCACTCTTGCCAACCGCTGTTCCCTTGGGCTCAAGAGGCAATTGAGAAGTAGAGCCCTCTCTCGGAAAACCGGTCTCTCGTTGATACTATATAGGACCTTGATCATTCCAGTCCTCCTTTACGGCGCAGAGGCTTGGACTTTAACAAAAGCGGATGAAGATGTCCTTGGTCGTTTCGAGAGGAAAATTCTGCGCACTATATATGGTCCCGTTTGTTCAAACGGTGTATGGAGGAGAAGATATAACGAAGAACTGTCGGGTTGTACAGCGACATCGGCCTTGTACGACGTCTACGGATACAGCGTCTAAGGTGGCTAGGCCATGTAGAGCGCATGGAAAATACAGCTCCGACCCGAAAAGTCTTCGAATCCACCCCGGAAGGAAGGCGAGGCAGAGGACGGCCGCATCAACGGTGGCGCACGCAGGTGGAAAGGGACCTTAACCAACTGGGCGTGTGGCGCTGGAAACAACTGGCCAAAGACCGTGCCGGCTGGAAACGCTTGTTGGTTGAGGCCCAGGTTCACCACGGACTGTAGCTTCTCGACTCACGCCGTTCGGAATCGGCATTAAACTGTAGGTCCCTTTCACCAGTGTGAAAATTAAATCACACACAACATGGGTGATTGAGAGAAGCTTGGCTCTGGTCCTTCGAGGGCTTCAACGCCACCAAAGAGTGCAACAGTGACAATGCGGTATATTTTTATTCAAATTTTTTTCATCATTTAATAACAAATTTCACCTCAAATTTCAATCTCACAATCTCTTTCATCAAATTTTAATTAATTTTCATTTCCTTCTTGCTTTCCCCTTTTAGGTGCAACGCGCAAGGAGCTCTCATTGCAACCTGTATACACGTTACTTGTATTTATGCTCATGTCTCCCTTCTTGTCTTATTAGTAAGTCACTAAGTTTGTAATATTTTCTTTTCATCATTTGTTCAGAGGAAATAAATTAAGGAAAACAAAAGTGAAACCAGAGATACCTCGTGAGTTGTGCAGTACAAGTTTTCGTTAATTTTCCTCGCTGTTCACATAAAGTCAATCCGTCGGATGCTGTAATGTCTACGCAGTTGGTAAATGGGTTCGTAGTGAAAGAAAACTTTTCCAAGTTTCTCGGCGCAACTGATAAATAACAAAACGTTGTACCTAAACAGCTAACATCGGGATGAAGTTTTATTAGTATCTTGGTGCTAAAAACTTGTACAGTAATGAAAAGTTTTCATTTCTGGCCGAGGGAAAATGAGACGGGGGTTCCCCGGATAACCAGAAATGTATCTGACTTTTCTGTTTCGCTTGCAATCATGGATTTCTGTTGGTTTCAGGTTGAACGATGAACTTGAATTTGATGGATTCAACCAAAAAGTTATAGTTGTGAGAGCGATTTGGTATTAATTTAGGACGTGCAACTCAGAGCCGAGGAGTTGCACCCTTCTCCTCCTCCCAGGGAAGGAGGGAGCGAGCAAACAGAGCAAAGAAGTTGACCGCGTTTAACATGGCAAACGCCAACTTCGATCTCTGTCCCTGCTCAATCCAACTTGACACATGGCCTTCCCTGGATAGCTATACTGGCACCCGCCAGGTAGTGAAATAATGTGTGCAGCCACCCGACCCCCTGTTCCTGGGGAAAGAAGAACCTGGCCCTCCAGGTTGGGGGTTTCACTTAGGGGTAACATCCCTACCGCGTAAAGCAAATATTTGTTCAGAGACAACCAATAGCCTTGGATACGGACGGATTACATGTTGACGACCCCCGTCAAAAAGGAAACGAATTTCGGATCGGCAGCTGGAAAGTTAGGTCCATCAACATACCAGGCGCAGCCGGATAACTGGTCAACTCTTGGAACTGCTATAAGGCAGACATTACGGCGCTCCAAGAAGTGCGATGAGATAGGACAGGCAAAAAGCGGATGAAAAATGGTGATATCTACGACGGAAACTGCTACAGAGACAATAACAACGACAACGACAACGCTTATTCCGATGCGGATTTGTTATTCGAGGCAGACTCAGGAAAAAGTCTTAAGCTTCCAGTATGTAGGCGAATGCCTCATAACTTTTTTTTTTTTTTTTTAATAATTTGCGCGCACTCAAGGTCTAATAACCTTATTATGTCGGCGACACAGTGTGGGCAGAAGATAGAGAGGAAGAGGAATAGAGGAGATGCCGATGGACATTGATCTTAAATGCTTGCATGTTGCATTGAGGTGGGAAAACCGAATTCGGCAGGGAGTTCCAGATTCGTGTGGTTCGGTTAATGAAAGATTCTCTATATTTGACAGTACGTCCGAAAGCGGGCTTCAGAGTATATTGGTGAGCATTCCTAGAGAGACGTGTATTGCGGGAGAAATGTTGAAGGGGCGGAATGCAACTGGCTATTTCATCAGAGCATTTTTGGTGGTAGTAACGATAAAACAGGGAGAGGCAGGTAACATTCCTGCGGTGTTCCAGCGAGTCTAATGTTTTGGTAATGCTGGAGTCACCTATCAGTTTTATGGCTCGTTTTTGTATTCTGTCTAGTAGGTGCAGTGAGGTCTTGGAAGCACCGGACCAGACATGAGCGTTAAACTCTAATTTGGGGCGAATGAACGCCTTATAGATTGTAGCCAGATCTAAGGGTGAGAAATATTTCTTGCATCTGTATAAGAATCTTAGGCATTTCGCAGCATTCTTGGCGACACTGAATATATGGTCGCTCCAATTAAGATTGTGAGCAACACTCATACCCAGGATGGAAAGCTTTTCAGTTTCTGAGATGCAAGTGCCATTCATGGATAATGGCTGGGGGTTATTTATACGCTTTAACGACAAGAGACAGCATTGTGTTTTGGAAGCATTAAATTCCACTCTACCGTTTTTACCCCATTGGACGATGCTGTCGATATCGGAATTTAATGAGCTTAACATACGCTGCCGCTCATTATCTACAACCGAAGTGCAGGGTCGTAAACTGGTGAACGAATATGAGAAGCTGAGGGTACTGTCGTCAGCGAAGGAGTGAATTGGATTAGAAGTAACAGACAAGAGATCATTTATAAAAATAAGAAAGAGTGTCGGAGACAAAACGGAGCCCTGGGGAACACCGGCATTTACAAAGTGAATATCAGACTTGAATCCGTCCAAAACAACTTGAATTGAACGATTCGAAAGGTAGCTTCTAATCCATTGAAAGAGAGACTCATCGATCCCAATAGCACGCATTTTCGACAAAAGGGCTTCATGCCAAACCCTGTCAAATGCTTTCGAAATATCCAGTGCAACAATTTTGCTTTCACCTGCTTGGTGAAGGGAGTGATTCCACTTTTCAGCGAGATATGCCATCATATCACCAGTGGATCTGTTGCTGCGGGAAGCGTATTGGCGGTCATTGAGGAGTTTCCGTGATTCAAGATATTTCATAAGCTGACGGTTAATCAGCGTTTCCATGACCTTGGAAAGAAGGGACGTTAGTGCAATGGGTCGGTAGTTGGAGGGAGAAGATGATTCGCCTTTTTTGGGTATAGGCTGGACAAATGCTGTTTTCCACCTACTCGGAAAGAGCCCAGAGGTGTAGGAAAGGTGAAAAAGCTTACGCAGTGGTTTTGCCAGCGTAGAAGAACACCTCTTCAGAACTATTGGGGCAATACCATCTGGACCAGCGGATTTGTGTATGTCGAGGTCTTTAAGAACCCTTGCGACTGTACGAGTGCGGAAGTGGATTAGTCCCATGGTGGAATTGACGCACTCTAGTACAGGCGGAGACAAAGTACAAGCTGGCAGCTGAGAACTGGTTGCGAAATGGGCAGCAAGTAGGTTAGCTTTGTCTAAGGGGGTGACAGCTGGGATGTCATTGTGGATGAGCGTCGGTATAGACGACTTAGTTGAGTTTTTTACGTTTTTTACAAACGACCAGAAACTTTGGCTACCTTTGGGACATTGAAGGATTTTACGCCTTAATTTTTGGTCGGATTGGAATTTAATCCGTCGAATGTAGGTGTTGCAGTCATTTCTGGCTCGTATGTACTTCTTTCGGTTTTCCTCAGAACTGTTTGCCTTGTAGGCCCGAAAACTTAGCTCCCTGAGCCTAATAGCCTCTTTGCAGCTCGAGTCGAACCACGTATTATCCTTAGGCCTGGTGCTTTTAATCTTGCTGGGAATAAAATTTGCCATGCCGATTCGGATAATGTTTACGATAATATCAGTTGCGGCGTCCACGTCGTTGTCGAGGAAGCACAACGACCAGTTAAAGATCCGAAAGAAGTTGTTAAGGCCGCACCAGTTGGCTTTCTCGTATAGCCATAGTGTTCTCTTAGGAGCTTTTTCTTTAACTGGATGGTGGGAGTTCGAGAATTTCGCTGATATCATGCAGTGGTCAGACAAGCCTAGGGGTTCCAATACATCGATCGTGTATTTGTCAGGCTGAGAGGTAAGAAACAAGTCCAGCGTGTTGGCGGTATGACCAGCAACATCGGGGATACGTGATGGCTCATTCACAAGTTGAGTTAAGTGATTTAACTCAGCAAAAATTTCAACATACCTTCCTTCGGGTGTTGTCTGTCCAGAATGTCGAAGCCACTGAGAATTGTGTACATTGAAATCGCCCGCTAAAACGATTTCAGTGTGAGGGAACAGGGAAACAATTCTTTGGATGGAATCAGACAGTGCGTCGAATGCATCAAATGTTGCATTCCTGTCTAGATTGGGGCTTCTATAAAGAAAACAGTAGTGGATGGAGTGCTTACGGAATATGAATTTAAGCCATATGAAATTAAATTCCGGGGTGGATGTTTGGCTATACTGTGGAAGTAACTGGTAAGCAATATAACTACGGACATAGATGGCGAGACCACGGCGAGAAACGAATAATGGCACTAAGCTATATCCAGGAAGACTGAAATCCGAAGGATCAGATTTTTCATCGACCTGTGTTTCACAAAGTGCCAAAACAGCCGGTTTGTGGCGAGAGAGATGGATATACGTGGCAAGGAAATTCTTCCGTAACCCACGAATATTGCAGAACTGCACACAGAAATCCCTCATCAATGCAAACTACAAAACATGTACAGATACAACACCGTTAAAGCAGAGACGCGTAAGTGAAGTTCTATCGCCGGATTTGCAAAAACAAACTACCGTAGGTGTTATGCCCTTACGACAGTAAGATTTGCTCCACCAACAAAGAACAACACACGCGACCCGCTACGCGTCGGTTGCGTTAGCACTCAATCAGCGTGTGTGCTGAGTGCGAACACTGTCACGAGAGGGGAAGAGGGACAGGCAGGAGTACGGCCCAGCGCTGGTGCCGATCAGGTGTTTGGTTTTAGGTTCGGCACTTTCACGGTTTTTTTTTTTTTTTTTTTTTTTTTGCCCGTACTGTTTTTCTTTGCCGTTTTTTTATTTTTTATTTTTTTTGGTTTTTTGTTTTTGTTCGTTCTTTTGTTTTTTCCTTCCGTGGCGTGACTAGTGACCGCGCGACTTATGAGACTCAACGCAGCTGAATCAAAAAAAATTAATTTTTATGACTTTATTCGCCTCAATTACAAAATCAACTGAACTTAACTCATAGCTTAATTTTACTTATGACCTATGTTGCAGAGGTGAACGGATGTGCAGCAGACGCTGATAATGCATTTACCCAATTCACCTGTGCAATTACAATCGATCATGTTATGATTATTTCGCTGGAATTCGCACTACGTTGCTGTTATTGCTGAGCTTGTTTCCGCCGCTGTGTGGAATGCTGTCTGACGGTGTACTCTGCCGCTTGTACTGTTGTTGTTGTGGGTTATTCTGCTGTTTGTGTTGTTGTTGTTATAGGTGGAAGGTTGTTCCTGTAACTCCTCCCCCCTAAGACTGAAGCGAGGGTCCTGGAAAGCTTGATGGACTGGACGGGAGCGAAGTATTGAGTTTAGCCTTAAACTGTCTATTGCATAGAAATATTGGTATTATTATAATTATTGAAATTATTAAAATTGAAAATAGATAAATGTCTCGCCGTGTGCTGTCCCATGTTAGGATTTTGAATTTTTCCTGTTGATGAAATTTGAAATCGTTAAATTTTTTTATATTGAGATTTTCTATTGTAAGGTTAGAGTGGATGATATTATAGTTTGTGGGATAGATGTGGATTTTGTCCCAGTGGGTGTAGGGTTTGCTCCTATAGACTACATTGTTTATATAGACATCACAGTCCTTGTATGTGATCAAGGCTGAGCCCTCAATGGTTTGCTCGAAATTACATGTGGAGTTGATAAAGGTGCGTGGGGCGTCTATAAGGAGTATGTTGTTGTCTTCTGGCTGGGTAATGGACTTTATTTCATTGATGTCTTCCGTTGTGCAGGTAGCGGGCTTATTTCTTAGGATTCTTCCGATGCATGTTGACTGTTGTAGCGTTTCTTGATGCGTTGATTCCTTGCAGATGAATATCTTCTCCACTTTAGGGCACATGTGTTCAAAGTACTGTATAACATTATCGTCTATAGCTAGGTATGGTTTTACAATTATTTGTTTAGTTTCATTAATAGGTATTGGGATAATGTGGAAAAAGGAAAAAGTGTGTTGGGAAAATATAGGGATTCTAATGTTGAAAATAATTTTAGAGCCATTGCAGAAAGCCTGAAGTTCGAGTAATTCGTATAAGTTTTCGTCTGATTTTATTTCTATCGTATTGTTAAGGACTTCATGGATGAGAGAAAGTTCGTCAGGATTTAGTATAATTTTTGGAGCGCTATTAGTCTTGGCTAGTACCATTGCTTCCGAAATGTCGCGTATATGATTGGTTAAAAGGTCAACGTTAAAACTGATTCGGTTCAGGTATTGAGAGTGGATGAATGAATCTGCGTTTGATCGTATTATGACTAATGTTCTGTTATTGTAATCGGCTATGTACTTCTGAATAAGATTCTGTTGGTAATTTATGTGATCCGTAATATTCTTGAATCTTTGAATCATTTCATGGTTTAGTTTTGATTTTGAAGCTGTTTGGTCTATCAGGTGGTTTTGGGTTTGTTTTAAGTTTTCTATTTCATCGTTAATTCTTTCTGCGTCATAGGCGTCCATATTTCCTGTTATTAGTTTTATTGTACTGCCTAGTCCGTTAATGAGTCCTCTTTTTGGTCTCTGTTTTTGTCTCGGTAATAAAAGGTCTATCCTGGTTTTTAAGTCTCTGAGTTTGGACTCTACAGTGTCTACGCTTGGCTGGAGGTTCTTGAATGTTCTGAAATGTAGAAGGGATGTTCGGATTTGTTCTACGTTCTCTATATATTCGTCTAGGTCTATAACATGAATGAGGTTGTAGAATGTCTTTATTAATTTTGCTTTTCCTAATTTAAGCGGGAGTACTCCGTTGTATTTTGAGAGGTCACGTATTTCCAGTTCCTGAGCTGATATTAATATTAGCCTTAAGATAAAAATGAGAAAATTTGGTTAAGCTTCAAGTGTGTTTACGTTTTTTCTTAATTCTAGCTTTATGGAATTTCTTATTCGTCGTAGTTAGAAGTGTTACTTTGTTGTTTTCTTTTACTACATGCCTACTGAATCTCGGGGTGAGCTTATTTCTTTTACACTCTTTTCTATATATAAAATCATGTGGGTTTCTGTCTTCTGGGTCGTTCCTATCGTTATTAAGTCTGTCTATTCTCTTGCTAACGCCCTGTTCTAGTCTGTCCTTAATTTTAGGGAAAAAGTCTTGTTGGAATTTTGTTAGTTCTGTCAAGTACTCGTGTTCGTTGGTATGAGTTAAAGTGTTATTGAATTTATATGGTCTTCCGTAGAAAAGTTCAAAGGGAGTGAGTTTTGTAGCAGAGTGGATTGCATTGTTATACGTGAATATTGTTTCAGAAAAAATTTCTTCATGATCTAATTCTAGTCTATTTTCTCTGAACGTTGAAAGGATGATTCGATAAATTTCTGTTAAGGATGAGTGTAGTCGTTCGACAGGAGAGTTGCTACTCGTCTGTTGAAACGAGGTGGTATGAAGTTCGATTTGAAACCGCCTGCAGAAGTCTTTAAAAATGTTGGACATAAATTCGGATCCTTGGTCGACGACGATTTTGGATGGGATGCCGTGTAGGCTAATAAAGTTCTTAAGTGATTTCAGTACGTTAATGCTATTTCTGGAAGGGAGAGTATATCCCGTTGCGAATTTCGAAAATTTGTCTAAAATTGTTAGGATGTGTCTGTTGTTAATTGCATATATGTCGATATGGAGGATGTCGAGGGGTTTTGCCGGGGTTTCGGGTTTTTCGTATTTAATTTTTTGGGGGTTTCGTTCGTACTTTAGTGTTTGACATTTTTCGCAGTTATTAATCGTTTCCGAGATTTTAGTTTTCATATAGGGGAAATAGAAATTTCGTTTCAGATGCAAAAGGGTTTCCTCTATACCTCTATGGTTATTGTCTTTGTGGTAAGTTTCGATTAGTTTTTCTTGCTCGTCTGTGCTTCTTATGTCTTTTAGGATATCTGTACACCGAATAAGTCGAAAGGATTTCCTACTTGCGAAAAATTTAGAATAGGTTGATTGTATTTTGCGAAAGGTTTCGTCGTCCGTATAGATTGCGTTCAGTTTCTTCGGGGAAAACAGTCTTTTGAAGATGTCGATAATAGTACTCTCGTTAAATGTTTTGTCTCTAATAGTTCTGCGTTGTTTGTTTCTGAAGATAATCTCTAGTGTCATGGGTGATCCCTTGTCAGATTTTTGTAGTATGTATTGTAGACTGAATTCATTGAGAGGTCTTTCAGAGATGGGAATACCATCGTCTAAGTTTTCTATTGCCGAGTGTGTGGTTGAACCACTGGTGCCTTGAACTGATTCGGTATCGTTAACGTTGATATCTAAGCTCTGAAATGTTTTCGGACAATCAATTCTAACCCTGCTGAGAGCATCTGCGTTCGTATTGCTCTTACCTTTCTTATATCCTATTTCATAGTCATATTCCTCTAGTTTGAGGCGCCAGCGTAACAATTTTGAATTGGGATCTTGAAGATTCATAATCCATGTTAGTGGCTTATGATCTGTTATGATGTTAAATTTACGGCCAAAAAGGTAGGGTCGAAAGTACTTGGTTGCCCAAACGATGGCAAGAAGCTCTTTCTCTATTGTGGAGTAGCCAATTTCGGTTGTAGTCAAGGTTCTGCTCGCGAAGCATATTGGCTTGTCGCCTCCAATTGGACCCTGTGACAATATTGCGCCGATGGCAAAGTTACTTGCATCGGTTGTTAAGTTAAACGGCTTAGTAAAATCGGGGTACTGTAGAATTGGATCATTCGACAGTATATCTTTACAGGTCTGAAATGTTCTAATGTATTCTTCGTTGATCTCGATCTTCTTGTCCTTCTTTAAGCATGTTGTCAGGGGTTTAACAAGTTTCGCGAAGTCCTTAATGAACTTCCTGTAGTATCCCAATAGCCCGAGGAAAGCTCTTATTTCCTTTTGTGTGCGTGGGAGTGGAAACTGTTTGATGGCGTGAACTTTGTTGGGGTTTGGTTTAACGCCTTCAGTTGAGACAATATGACCCAGGAACGCAATTTCTTTTTTTAGGAAGTCAGATTTTTCTAGTTGGATTTTGAGATTGGCCTCTTTAAGTTTTGTAAATACCTTTTTTAGGTTTTCGAGGTGCTCTTGTAGAGATGTGGAGAACACAATTATGTCGTCCATGTATACCAGACAACATTTTCCTACCAAATCTCTCAGGATATTGTCCATAATCCTCTGGAATGTAGAGGGGGCAT
This sequence comes from Eumerus sabulonum, assembly GCA_951905685.1. Taxonomy (NCBI): domain Eukaryota; kingdom Metazoa; phylum Arthropoda; class Insecta; order Diptera; family Syrphidae; genus Eumerus; species Eumerus sabulonum. The sequence continues at coordinate 239,914,870 of OX645060.1, forward strand.
TCTTCAAGCCGAATGGCATCCTTAAGAATTCATAGTGGCCACCATCTACGGAGAAAGCGGTTTTAGCGATGTCTTTCGGATCCATCTCGATTTGATGGAAACCGCTTGCTAAGTCCAATGTCGAGAAATACAAGCATTTTCCCAATTTATCTAGTATCTCATTTATGTTGGGAATAGGATACTTGTCGGAAATTGTTTTCTCGTTTAATTTTCTGAAGTCGATCACGAGTCTCCATTTCTGGTTCCCGTTATGATCTTTCTTCTTGGGTACTACCCAAACGGGCGCACTCCACGGGGAATAACTATGCTTTATTATCCCTTGATCAAGCATTGATGTTACTTGCTTTCGGATTTCCTCCTTATGGCAGTATGGATATCGGTATGTTTTCGTATATATGGGGATGTCATCTATCGTGTGTATTCTATGTTTGATTTGGTTGGTGAAACTTAGATTCTGACCTTCTTTGAAGAAAATGTCTTCAAATTCTCTACACAATCTTATGAGACCTTTCTTTTCTTCGGAGTTCAAATGCTCTGTATGAAGGAGTTCTGCAATTTCGGGGTCACTTTGGGGACTATTGAGATTTATATTGAAATTGTTTATTTCTATGAAGTGAGAGGAAAGGTAGGGTTCGACCTTGAGGGGTTGTTCGACAAGAAAGGGTTTATCGATGGGGGTATTATTGGTTACTTCGATTACACAGTACCAATCTTTCGCTGTGTAAATGCCCTCTGATATGGCAAGATTAGGTTCGACAAGAGTGTTTCGAATGAAGACGTCTCCGCTTTGCACGTCTACAGGTACTTTAACTATCGCTTTCGTATTGGAAGGGATTATGTGTTTTCCAGAGCTGAAATTAGGTTTGAACAAAAGTGGAATAGTGGAACTGGGAGTAGTCAACAGTTTGTTCTCTAAGTCTATTTTTGCACGAAGTTGGGATAAAATGTCTAATCCTAAGAGACCATCGAAATAGTTGTGGAATCTAAACAGAAGGAATTTAAATTTACCGGTTTCGTTAAATTCGTTAAATATAGGTACGGATACCCTTTTATTTAGTTCGTGGTTATTGAGAATTGTGGAAATTTTAATAGGGGAACAATTTTCGACTTTTAGGTTGCGGGCAAATTCGGGGTTTAAGAAGGAAGCTGATGCTCCTGTATCAATTAGGAATTTTAATGGGCGACCAAATGGGGATGAAATGTGGATATAAGGTAATATGAATCCGTGCTTATTGATATCTAAGTATCCGACGGGTTTTCTGAGGCAGTGTCTTGAAAATTTTCGTTTTCTAATTCCTGCATCGCAGCTAGTGTTTGTTGGTCTTGCTCGTTAAGGTCCTGGTCCTGGTAGACGTAGTGCTGGTCTAAGTTAGGTAGGTACGATGGTGGTAGATTGTTTCTTGAGTTATGTGCGTTTACATTGTGTACTTCTTCTATTGTGTATCTGGGTGTATTGCTGCGCCTTGTTTGGTTTGACATAGGCGGCCTGTACGTTGTCGGCTGTGTATAGCGAGATTGCGTTGTACCGAGTTCCATTGGTTCTGTCGGGGGAATGGCACGTTGTGGTGTATTTGGTCTGACGGGATGTTGGTTAAATGCTTGGGCGTTGTTTGAGGTTTGGTATGATGATAAAAGAGGGTAATTATATGCTGGTGCGAGAGCTTGGGTATGGTTTCGGGAATATTGAGGATTAGTTACGTTGAATGGAGTTGGTCTGTGGGGTATGTTCTGCTGAGGAGGTCTGTAAGTTTGATTTGGTTGTAATGGTCTTTGGTTTGTAGTGTAGCCTCTTTGTGGGTTGTGGGACTTTTGTTGGTATTGATAAAGGTTGGGTTTCCTTGCTGGTGGGCGATACTCATACTTCATATAGAACATATTCTGCTCTTGTATGCAGTATGAGAGAGCTATGGCTAGAGATGTTGGTTTCATGGCCCTAATGTTAGAGCCAAGTGGCTCTCTTAACCCGGACAGGAAGGCATTTAAGCACATTTCCGAGAAAAGGTCTTTTTTTGCCTTGATAACGTTGTGATCTGTTTCGTGAATGAGGACGTTGTTGTTTAGGGTAGCTTGCAATTCGATCACTTCGCTGTGGAATTCTTCGATGCTTCTGTTGCCCTGTCTCAGGAGATGTAGATCCCTTATTAGCGAGGTCTCGTTGCGTTTATCTGAATAGTGTAGTACTAAATTTGTTTTTATTTCGTCCCAGTTCAAATTTGTACCGTACATATTGAGTACCTCATTTGCTTGGCCGTCTATTTTATTCCGAATGGCCCTGAGAATAATTTGACCTAGAGGACTGTTTGTCACGCCTTTTACGTGCATTAGGATTTCCTCGACGTTGTTGATGAAATCATACAACAGTCTTGGATTGCCGTCGAAACGGGGTAAATCCTTTACAGCGTCCGGGATTCGAAGCGAATCGAAAATATCTCGGAAATTAGGGGATGCAATGGTAGCTGCCGCAGAAGTTGTAGCTATATTTGGATTCATGGTGGCGTTTGCGATTGGAGGTGAAGGAAATGAATTAAAGGTGAGGTCGCAATTGGTTTTAAGCACTGATTCCGGGATAGAACTAAGGCTCTTAAATTTGAACAAGTTAGAAAGCTTAGGATAAGGGGATTTCCTAACGGAGGTTTTGTTTGGGGATGGCATACAGTGGAGAAAAATATTATATTCAGGTAATTTTAATTTTCGTGTGGTTTTACAATTGTATATTTTGTTTGCTTAGCGAATTGGAAGTATAGTATAGTATTGGTTAACTTTCAATTAGATACGTGGTGTAATATAGGTCTGATATATAATAATATAAGTTTAATTTTCGTTACAAAAAAAGGTATAATTATTTTCGTTACAAAAGGATATGTAATTTAAACTGGTTTTCGATTAGTATATTTATTAATTTATTATCAATCGACCAATCGTTGTATTTCAATTAATTTTCTATTTACGTAATAACTTCTTTTTCTTTGACCTTATTTGTTGTTATTCTTTTATTTATTTACTTATTTTTTTTTTTTCACTGCTTATTTATATACATATATATATATATATTTCTAAAATGAAGACAATGATTATACAGTATCTGACTCACATGTACTGGAGTATTAGGAATATATTCATCCTTGGGTTGACTTCTTGTTGAATAGCGAAGGCTGCGTTGGATCCCGCGATGAAGATTAACAGTAAACCTCTGCTTTTTCCTCTTCGATACTTGGTAGTGTCACAAGACTGAGATTAGTCCAAGCACTTCAACTGTTCTTAGGTTCACGACCGCAAAGAATTTAAAAATTCACTGTTAAACGTAAATCGCGAAACTTCGACACGGAAAACCACCGTTTCTTCGTTTTATTTTTCCTTTACGTACTTAACACCGGTCGGACTACACGACTGCGCCACTTATGAGACTCAACGCAGCTGAATCAAAAAAAATTAATTTTTATGACTTTATTCGCCTCAATTACAAAATCAACTGAACTTAACTCATAGCTTAATTTTACTTATGACCTATGTTGCAGAGGTGAACGGATGTGCAGCAGACGCTGATAATGCATTTACCCAATTCACCTGTGCAATTACAATCGATCATGTTATGATTATTTCGCTGGAATTCGCACTACGTTGCTGTTATTGCTGAGCTTGTTTCCGCCGCTGTGTGGAATGCTGTCTGACGGTGTACTCTGCCGCTTGTACTGTTGTTGTTGTGGGTTATTCTGCTGTTTGTGTTGTTGTTGTTATAGGTGGAAGGTTGTTCCTGTAACTCGCGCGACGGCTGTCAATGGCAAACTAACCGCAATAACGGCAATAACTAACCGCATCAAGGCGAATCTCGGTAATATAAGCTTATGATGTGTCCACGCCCCCACAGAGGAGAAAGATGACCGACATAAAGACGATTTCTATGATCACCTAGGCGGAACATATGCCCTATGTCTCAGCTATGACACCAAAATCGTCCCAGGAGATTTCGATTCGAAGCTGGATAAGGAAGCTACCTTTGAACGAGTCCTAGGATACCACGTCAGAAAACAGACTATGGCTAATGGACTTTATAGCAGGGCGTAATCTCGTAGTAGCAAGTGCATGATTCCCACACCTCAACATCCATAAGGGGACCTGGCAGTCTTTCGATCAATCGACAATCAATCAAATTGATCGCACTGTGAACGACGACAGACACTCCTCCAGCATCCTAGATGTCCGACCTTTCGAGGAGCCAACGTCGACTCGGATCATTACCTTGTTGCAGCCAAGGTGTTAATGCGAATTTCTCGGAATCAACGGAGTCGAGTAAGGACACCAAAATTTAACGTCAGAAAGCTGCAAACGCAGAAGACCGCCAGGACCTTCGCCGAACAAGTCTCCCTCAAGCTCTCTCAAGTTCCGATGCAGTCTGCACAAACCGTAGAACAGCAATCGAGTCGTTGTCGGAACGCCATCAGAGAGGCCGCCTCAGATGTACTCGGTTTCAAGCCCCCACCTTCGAGGAATCCCTGGATTGATGACGAATGCAGACAGGCCTATGTAGAGAAACATGGCTACACTGCATCGACGGACGAGAGCTGCCCGCGAGTTCAATGAACAGAAAAGGAGAGAAGAGCATGCGCTTCTGAGAAGAAAGAAGAAGGATCACGAGAAGCGCGAGATCGCGGAGATGGAGAGATGTTATTGCAGGAAAGACGTTCGAAGGTTTTACCAAAAAGTAAAACGAACATGCCAAGCGTGCAGGAATGAGCACGGACAACTAATTGTGGAGTCACAGTCGAGGCTAAGATTGTGGAAGGAACACCTTTGCAGACTGTTTGCCCGGGCCATAAGAAAGGAGACCCCTATGACTGCGCCAATTATAAAGGGATAAGTCGCCTGAACATTGCGTACAAGGTCCTCTCTGCCGTATTGTGTAAGCGCCTGAAACCGCTCGTGGACAGTCTGATAGGTTCCTACCAGTGTGATTTCAGGCCAGGAAAATCCACGATAGACCAAATATTTACACTACGGCAGATCTTCCAGGTCGACACGAACCATCTTTTGGCCGATTTAAGGCCGCATATGACAGTGTTTATAGAGACGAACTATACAGAGCCATGTCATGTTTTAACATTCCTGCCAAACTCGTCAGACTGTGCAGGATAACTATTTAGAAATCTCGATGCTCCATCAAGGTCGGTGGTGAACTTACCGAACCCTTCGATCTTAAAAAAGCTATTAGACAGGGTGACGTACTGTAATGTGATTTTTTTAACATCATCCTTGAAAAGATAGTGCGGGACTTTGTGGCCAATACAGGAGGTGAGATCTACTTCAAGTCTACACAATTGCTTGCCTACGCAGATGACATTGACGTTATCGGACGGACAAAGCGAGACGTCAATGAAGCGTTCGCAAGCATTGAAGCAGAAGCGGCTAAAGTGGGTCTAAGGGTAAAAGGTGATAAGACCAAATATATGCTGTCTTCGAAGAAGGACGCGCAACACCGACGTCTTGGTCAGAACGTCACCTTCGGCGGCTATATTTTTGAAGTAGTCAAGGACTTCGTCTACCTTGGCTCAATAGTGACAAGCAGCAATGACATCAGCGATGAGATAAAACGCAGAATAACCCTCTTGCCAACCGCTGCTTCTTTGGGCTCAAGAGGCAATTGAGTAGTAGAGCCCTCTCTCGAAAAACTATGGTACCCCCTACAAAACCTTAATCATCCCGGTGCTCATCTACGGCGCTGAGGCTTGGACGTTATTAAAAGTGGATGAAGAGGCTCTTGGGCGTTTTGAGAGGAAAATTCTGCGTGCAACCTTTGGTTCCGTGTGTGTAAACGGAGAGTGGAGGAGAAGATTAAACCAAGAACTGTACGGGCTGTACAGCGAGATCGGCCTAGTTAGACCGGATTCAACGTCTAAGATGGCTGGGCTATGTAGAGCGAGTGACATCACCGCTCCGGCCCGAAGAGTCTTTGACACCAACCCCGGGGGACGACCGTATCTAGGGTGGCGCGCACAGGTGGAAAGAGACCTCAACCAACTGGGTGTGCGGCACGCTGGAGAGGACTGTTGGTTGAGGCCCTGGTTCACCCTGAACTGTAGCGCTATCTAAGTAAGTAGGTAACTCAGAGCCGTTGACCGTCTACAAAGGTAGTAAACTGCGTTCGTCTAATGAATGCGATTTGTATACAAATCGGTTTTATTTAAAGTCAATCAGCTTTTCTCCGTGCTCATGAAGTTTTTCTAATTATCTGTCTACCCTTTGCTGTAGCAACTTTGTTGTAAGTACCATACCACTTTCTCGTCCTTTTGTGCTCTTATCTGTATTTTCTTTCCATCACCTCTTTGGAAGCTTTTGTTCGAAAGTTGAAGGTTGTCAAATGTCTATGAACAAGTGCCCTTTTCCAAGTTGATGATGATGCGACGGGAGTACAATGGCCTTTGGTGAATTCTCCAAATCTCACCGGGGGATCCAAGGAAAATGAGTAAGTATTCACACTCTGGTTCGAATGATTGAATTTGCGAATATTGGCAAAGGATAACGTTGACAATACTGATAATCTTCCAACTTTCTGGCAAACAAATCCATTAATACTATCGAGAGGTTGTTTATCTAAATTGTTTTATCGTCTCTGGAACACTAAAATCAAATGTGACATTGTGACTTCTCAGGACCATTAGGCGGATAGGAAAGACTCTGGGAGGTCAAAGGACATCAGCACCCCACATGGTCTATAAATAGTCAAAGTTTCTAACTTTCCCTTTTCAATTCTCATAACAAGAACAACAAAAACATAAACAATAACCAGATGGCGAGCTTAAGATAGCATCTTAGCAACCACAATAAGGAATCCATTACGATTACACCGAAAAAACAGGTCAAGGATAACAGCAAAGCTATCAGTGGCAATCGATGTTCTTGTGACGACTTGGAGTGAATTTCAAAAGTATGTGGACACTTTGGCGTGGTTCACCAACCCTTAACCATTCAGCAGTAATAAGCGCACAAAGCACACTAAGGATTCGAATGTATGCAGGCCACCAATGCTTGAGGTTGTTTAAGCGTTTAATTAGCGAGACTGTGCGCCATCAAAAACGAACTTTTATTTACATTCATTAAGCGTAGGAGTTTGGCGAAGAGGTGGTGTAGGAAAGACGGATGACGCTAGGATGATGGTGATTAAAGCAATCCATTGACTCAAAGGAGATGGGAGAAATGGATGGGTCTTGGGTGTATATTCATAGCTATTTGGATGTAAATTATTGTGAGATTTTCAATTTCACTTAATTAGGACAAATTGATTCCGTTTTGGGGGAGGACAAAGGAAGATGAAGTGATTACAAATGGATGAAATTACCATGGATCAAAAGCAATTACATTGGGAGATTAATTTAGTGGGTGTTTACCGAGGGAATAGCGGTGATGACCAATGTGCGTAACACAGTTTGTTGCAAACATGCAAAGTGCGTTCAGTTCTTAAGTTCCATTCAATTAATGGGTGACGTCGGATCGCAGATGTATGTTTTACTGAATAGATCCCCGCATATTTGGCCGTCTGTAATTGACTCTATTCTGATAAGAGCGATCGAGAGACCTATCGCACTAGCTCTACTTCTTATCTTAGGACCCCTAAAAAGTCGCTTACTTCATGGCTGGCAGAAAGAAAGAATACAGAATGTGGTATCAGTTAACAACCCATGACCACGACGAACGTTGATTAATCACTGCTCAGTACCTAGCTCTTAAGAGGATCATCAATTCTATCCTTCCCAAAGATAGGTTAGGTTAGGTATATGGGTGCCCTATTAACGTAAGGTCAAGGCTCACGCAGACTACGTTGAGTCCATTGTGCCCACCTGTTTTGTTAAACCCGCTGATACCTATTAATTTACCGTCGAGCTGAACCAACCAGACGAGGATAAAAATCCCAGTATTCTGTTCAGCCCGATATTACCTACCTCCTCTAGTCCCGAAAGGAAGTATCTTCCCAGGAAAATATTCCTTTTTTGGGCTAGCGCCGGACATTCGCACAGCAGGTGACGAACGGACTCAATTTCCTCTTCGTCCCTGCAGCTTCTACAGAAGTCATTGTGGGGCTGGCCTAGTCGAGCTGCATGATAGGATAGCATGCAGTGCCCGGTGAGGGCACCGACTGCCAGTCGAAAGTTCCCACGATTGAACTTCAGCAGATTTTCCGTTCTTTTCTTATCATAGACGGGCCAAGTCAATTTCGCCGTTGCGCATGTATCTAAGCGACACCAGCGCTTATTGGCTTTCACCAATAGCTCCGTCTGTATCTCCCTGTACAGCGCACTGAGTGGTGTCTTGGCCTCAGCTGAGATCTGCGCAATGTTAGCACCTGATCCCACCCTAGCCAGATTCGTCCGCCCTCTCGTTTCCGGAGATATTCATGTGACCAGGTACCCAGCAAAGGGTCACCTCATTTACATTGGATATCTCTTCTAACCTCTCCTTGCAGAGTTTGACGAGTTTGGATCTTATCCATGCTGCCTGCATAGCCTTAATGGCTGCCTGGCTGTCAACATAGATGCTGATCCTTTTTCCTGTAATATTCTCTTTGCTGATCAGGTCCGCCGCCTGCTTGATAGCGAAGACCTCAGCTTGGAAGACACTGCATCCATCATCGAGCCTGTAGGAGCGATGCATATCCCGAGACTCAAAGTAGACTCCGGCACCTGTGCCAACATCCATTTTGGATCCGTCGGTGTAGAGTGCCAGTTCACTTTCCGTGCGTACCAGATCACCGGTCCATTCCTCCCTGGAGGGAATTCTAATAGAGAATCTCCTTTCCCAGGAAGGAAGTCGGGTGACATAGTCCGTTACGGTTCTGAATCTCGAGACAGCCCATCGATCCAATACTGATGCATGTCCGTGAGGACTCCTTTTCCAGAGACCCGATTCCTGTAATCTTAGCGCAGTTCTGGTTGCGGCGCTCTCGCAGTACAAGTCCAGGGGTGGGAGGTTCAGCATGACTTCAAGGGCCGCCGTTGGTGTGGACTTCATAGATCCCGTCACCGCCAGACAGCCAGCTCTTTGAACCTTTGACACACTCTGAAGATGACACTTTTTCTCAAGCGCCTTCCACCAGACAACCGAGCCATAGACTAGGATAGGTCTCACTACCGCAGTGTACAACCAATGTACTAACCTGGGTTTGAGGCCCCATGTCTTTCCAAAGGCTACCTTGCACGAGTATAGTGCCACATAGGCCTTTTTGATTCTTTCCTCAATATTTTCTCTCCAACTAAGTTTGGAGTCCAGGATTATGCCCAGATATTTCGCAGATTTTCCAGGGATCAGATCTATACCATTCATACGGGGGTAGGTGTATCTTGGTACAGATCTTCTCTTTGTAAAGAGTACTACCTCTGTTTTCGCCGGATTTACTCCCAGACTTCGCCCCTTGACCCAGCTATCCACTAACGTCAGTGCATAGCTTAGTCTATCGCTGACGACCTGCGTAAATTTTCCAGAGACCAAAATGGCAATGTCATCGGCGTAGGCCGTAACATTAAAACCCTCCGTCTCCAGAATCTTGGCCATTCCATCGACCACAAGGAGCCATAGGAGGGACGACAGAACGCCACCTTGTGGTGTACCTTTATTTACCCTCACCCTTCCGCATGCTCTCCCTATCATCGAATTTACTATACGAGTACCCAGCATTTGCCCAATCCAACTACATACACCCGGGTTTATTTGGGCCATATGAAGGCTGGACACTATTGCCTCGGTACTAACGTTATTAAAGGCACCCTCAATGTCCAGGAAGGCACCTAGAGTGAATCCCTTGATACTGAGCGATTTTTCTATCCTAGAGACTACCCTATGCAGAGCAGTATCCACCGATTTTCCCCTTATGTACGCATTATGTGATTGTGACAGATAACCGTCCCCAATCTCTTCCCTTACGTACAAATCTATTATTCGTTCCAGCGCTTTCATCAGGAAGGACTACAGACTGATAGGCCTGAAGTCCTTTGCAGTAGTATGGTTGACTTTACCCGACTTGGGTATGAAAACCACCATAACTTCCCTCCACGCTTGAGGAACATAACCCATCCTGAGGCACCAGGAGTAGATGCGCTTCAGCCATGGAAGGATGACTTCGCATGACTCCTGCAGCATGATCGGAAAGATCCCATCCATTCCCGGTGCCTTGTAGGGGTCAAAAGACTTGATTGCCCACAGGATCTTATTCTCCGTAACAATCTTATCGACTGTCTCATGTTCAATACATTCCCCTGGCAACGCGTCCGCCGAATTGAAGATTCCTGCATCCTCGCAGCCAGGAAAATGACATTTCAGTAGTGAATCAAGCACGCTCTCGTTTGAGTCTGTCCAGCTACCATCAGATCTCTTTATAGAAGACATCTGTGTGGGAGCTTTTGCAAGGACCTTCCTCAGACGAGCTGCACCCGTACATGATTCAATAGAGCGCAGAAGCTTCTCCAAGAGTCCTTCTTGGCGAATCTAATTTCTTGTTTGAGTCGCTTAACACTATCTCTATAGGTTGACCATTCAATGGCCCCCTCTTTTGCCAGGTTCCAACTGAGCCTAGAGATACGAAGCCGCTCCGCTATTTTAGCATTCCACCATGGTGGGTGGTTTCTTTTACCCAAAGATACTACCGAATTTGTCTAAAGGGCCGTGCCTTCTTCACATCAGGGGATCTTGGTGTGCATCTAGGTTTCCTTTATTCTTGAACTGAAAATAAGGACGAAAGCGGGTGGCCCTGGTGCAGTGGTCAACAACACCGACTGTCGATCGGAAGGTCGAAGTATGTCCATAACCAGGTTATGCACCTCCTATACGGAAAAATTGTGCAAGGCATCTTGTGTGAATGAGAAGTGAGGAAACACACTGATAACGACATAACACTCACAGTATATGTATAGTCAAACCAACCATCTGCACTCTGTCCAGGTTGTGGGACAAACATCATAAGAGTATGACTCTTGAATCTGTGCGAACTATATAAACCAAAAAAAAAAATGGCCTTCACTACGGAGGGGTACATACCTACGCCAGATAGGCCCTGGTTATCCTTATCCTCTAAACGTCTGTAAGTCAGGTCGTTAAGAAAGTAGGATCCTCTGTATTGTTTCCTACTATGACAGACTATAACAGGCGCAGAGCAGTTGTTGAATGGACTCAACCTCCTCTTCGCCTCCACAGCTTCTGCAGAAGTCTCGATGCTCCATCATACGAAACTGGCCCTGGTCTTTTGTGAATGACTGCCAATAAGACAGTCACTAGTGATGACACCAACTATTATACCGATGTCGGTTCGTTTTAGGAAGATTAGTCAGTGAAGTCGTGGCCAGGTTTGCCTGGTGGTTAGCAGGTATGCATTGCTATTGCCGCCACAGGAAAATTTCCCAGCATTCTAAGCGACCCAATGCAGGGTCGTACAGTCGTACGTACAGCAGAAACCTGGACGCAGTACTGTGGACTCGGGGTCAATCCTAAGAGGATCGACCTAGTTCTATTTACATATAAATTAAACAGCCCTTCAACTCACCGTGGTTGGATGGAAGCCAACTAATAATCAAATATCGGGCTGGATACCTAGGCCTAGTCCTTGATAGGAGACTGAATTGGAAACCTAACATTTTTGATCGTCTCAAGAAAGCAACCTCTGCCTTCTACAGCTGTTAGAAAGTGGTGGGCAGAGGGTGGGATTTCCAACCAAGCATTATGCACTGGCTCTAGACAGCAGTCATAAGGCCCATCCTCCTATATGGCATCGTAGTCTGGTGGACTGCTCTGGACAAGGCGGTCTACCGAAACCTTCTGGGGAAGGTACAAAGATCGGCCAGTTTATACATATATAAGCGGAGCGATCAGATCAACCCCCACGGAGGCCTTAAATATCTTATTACATTTTCCACCGTTGGACCTCTTCAGCAAGCAAGTTTCCTGCTGCACGGCCTTACGAATTAGGGGCATAGGAAAATGGCCCACATTACAAAAAGGCCATACTACCATTCGTAAACACTTCGAAGTACCCATGGACACAGACTTCATCATCGCGCAGAATGTGTACACTAGGACCTTCAAAGTTGCCTTTCCATCCAGGGAGGAATGGGCCGAAGGAAAAGTTATACCAAAAGACTCAATCTCCCTCTATACCGATGGCTTCAAGATGGAGTCGGGTGTGTAGGTAGTGGAGTTTTCTCCAAGGAACTTAACCTCAACCTATCATTCAGACTCCCAAATCACTGCAGTGATCAGTATCAGGCAGAATTAACAGCGATACTGAAGGCAAGCAAGCATGTTGATCGCCGCCGTTGGAGTAGACAGCGGCCATATAGGAAACGAAAAAGCAGACCTACTAACGAGGAAAGGTTCCACATCGCCGTTTATGATGCGGCATTCCTGTTAGCACCACCAAATGCTGCATAAATAGATGGTTGAGGAAAACGGCTAACCTAATTCTTATCAACCTCTTCCTTTACAAGAACGACACAACCCCTCATGCTTTCTAGGAGTCTGATTCGCACAGTCATAGGCTTCCTTACTGGACACTGCCCAGTCAACAAATCCGTCGAAGCCATTATACAAGTTGACACCTGCAGAATGTGTAATGAGGACGAAGAATCAGCAGAACACATACTGCGCCACTGTAACGCCTTGTCAATACACGCCATCGTCACTTAGGCAAGTATTTTTCGCGACGTTCCTCCTCGGCGGGGTACTGGCTAAACCCCCCGTAGTAAACTTGCCATGAAAAAGCTTCTCGACTCACGCCGTTCGGAATCGGCATTAAACTGTAAGTCCCTTTCACCTGTGCGAAAAGTAAATCACACACAACATGGGTGATTGAGAGAGGCTTGGCTCTGGTCCTTCATGGGCTGTAACGCCATCAAGGAAAGAAGAAAGTGGGCAATATCACAACAGGCAGAATCCTTTCAGCAGATATCTTTCCCAAGAATATTTAGCAAGAAGAGATGTAACGACGTAACGACGAAGACTTGGCAGATGAGTGGGAACTTGGTATTAAAGACGGTACCACGTCAATTCTTAATTGGACATGACTGCTTCCGTGCATGATATGTATATCCCCTACCTGTTCAAACCGCAACGGAGAAAATGAAGGTGAACACCATGTGTTTGTTAGCCAACCGTGCTTCCCAAGAAGCATCATCTACATATAATACCACAAAGCTCATGGGAACATCTGGTGAAGTACGGGATTCCATCAACTCATTCCCTGCTAGCATTATGAGAGAACTAATGAAATTGAGATACCGGTGGTATATTGCAATTTCGGACGGAGAAAAACAATAACTGCTAATCAACAACCTCCTTCAACTCTCACAAAACTCCCCAATACTTGCTCAGACCGTACAACACCAATGGACCTGTTGTCAACAAGCCTTAGAGAGTTCTTCTTCTGATGCACTGGGTTTCAAACCGCCACCAACCCTTGGTTTGACGACGAGTGTAGGAGGGCACACGCAGCCTCGTCAAGCCTAGCAAGAGGCGCTGCATAGAAGGACGAGAGCTGCTCGTGAGCATTGTGAGCAGAAGAGGAGGAAGAAGCATGGGCTTACGAAATAATAAAAGGGAGCATGAGAAGCTCGCGATCGTAGAGATGGAGAGATACAATAGCAGGAACGACGTACGAATAAAACAAATATGTCACGCATATAAGGCCAGAACGGAATGGAAACCTAGTAGTGGATTCAAAGTCGGTACTAAGAATCTGGAGAGACTACTTCTGCAGATTGCATAACGGCGATGACGAAATAGATCCCGCTGTTAGGCAGAACGATAGCAGAGAATTCCGTCCCCCTGATCTGGACGAAGTTAGGAGTGCTTTTTCTAAGCTTAAGTCCAACAAAGCTGCTGGAGTAGACGGACTATCTGCCAAGCTCTTTAAGGCGGCTGAAGATGACCTGTTTGGGAGTATGCACCAGCTCATCTGTTAGATATGATCAGAATACATGCACCAAGAATGGAATCTTAGTTTCGTTTGCCCGACCCAGAAGAAAAGAGACCCCTTTGTCTGAACGCCTTAAACCGTTCGTTAATAAACTGATTGGTCGATGTCATTGTGGTTTCAGGCCTGGGAAGTCCACTGTAGATCAATTATTCACACTGCGGCAGATCCTGGAAAAAAACAAACGAGTGCCAGATCGACAACCACCACCTGTTTGTCGACTTTAAGGATGCATTCTTCTTTGGTGGCGTTACAGCCCATGAAGGACCAGAGCCAAGCTTCTCTCAATCACCCATGTTGTGTGTGACTTATTTTTCACACAGGTGAAAGTGACCTACAATTTAATGCCGATTCCGAACGGCGTGAGTTGAGAAGCTTTTTCATGGCAAGTATACTACGGGGGGTTTTGCCAGTACCCCGCCGAGAAGGGACGCCGCGAAATAAACATCCGATGGCGTTGGTGTTATTGGGATCCGAACTCGCTCATCGTGCGCCAGAGTCCAACACACTAACCACTGCGCGACGGCGCCCTGCATACGATAGTATAAATAGAGTCGAGCTATACATGTAGTTTTGAAATCCCTGCCAAACTCGTCAGATTGTGCAGGTTGACATTGGAGAACTCTCGCCGAACCGATACCCTTTATGTCAAAAAAGTTTTAGACAGGGCGACACGCTATCGTGTGATTTTTTCAACATCGTCCTTCAAAGGATCGTGTAAAACTCACTGGTCAATACGAAAGGAACCATCTTTTGCAAATCCGTACAACTGCTCGTATATGCCGATGACATTGACATAATTGGAAGAAGTCAGCGAGATGTCATTAATGCTTTACGGGTATTGAAGCGGCTAGAATGTAATTGGCGGTAAATGAGGGCAAAACGAATTATATGCTGTCGTCGAAAAAGGACACAAACCACCGGCGTCTTGGCCAGGGCGCACATATTGGCAGGTTTAGTTTCGAGGTAGTCAAGGACTTCATATACCTAGGCTCTACCAGTGACATGCAGCAATGACATCAGTGCCAAAATCAAACGCAAAATAACTCTTGCCAACCGCTGTTTCTCTGGGAAGAGAAGGCTCTGCTTCTCTCCTGAAAAACCAAGGTGACCATATACAAGACCCCTATCATCCCGGTCCTGCCTTATGGCGCAGAGACATGGACATTATCCAATGCGGGTGAGGAGGCCCTTGGTTGTTTTGAAAGGAAAATTGTGCGTACGAATTTCGGCCCGACCTTCATGAATGAGTAGTGGAGGAGAAGACTGTGCAGCGATCGAAAGACCGTGCTAGTTGCAGAGGTTTTTTAAAGAAGGCCAAGGTTCGCCATGAACTTCCGAAAAAGAAGAAGAAGAAGCTAATCAACAACGCGAAGCAGTGCTTTTCGGTTTAAGTGAGTAGTGTGTGGTTGGTACATAGGCGAATAACATAATCCATTCATACATGCACTTACCCGAAACCCAACCTAATAGAGAAGTTTGCATCTAACTCATTTGCAGTTTAAGCTCGTTGCTTTACATCTTTTTTAAGAGTAAACCGGTATTAGCTGCATTGCCGCTCAGCCATTCAGGAAGTAGCCGAAGCCACCTTAGGATACCTACCACCCCCGACTAGAAACCCGTGGTATGATGGCGAGTGTGAGCAGAAAAAGGCAGCAACCGACGAGGCGTACCAAAAGGCGCTGCAGAGGAAAACTAGGGTAGCGCAAGAAGAGTACCGAGCCAGAAGAAGGGAGGAGAAAAAACTACTGCGACAAAGGAAAAGAATCTTCGCAGCCTCCTAGCCCAAGGATATCGAGGAGTCTAGGGATAAACATAAAATACGAGCCTTTTACAAGAAAGCCAAAGGCCTTGCAGGAGGCTTCAAAAAGGGTACCCTGGCTCTTCGAAACTGCGAGAGTAATCTTGTCACCGACCCGCAGGGAATAGTGGATGTATTTAAGCAGCACTTCCAGCAGCTGCTTAACGAGCATGACCAAGAGAGAGTGGTAGGGACCGAGGAAATCCCAACACCAGCCGCTGAAGTAGTCCTCCCACTCAGCACAGTCGGCACAGCTATTCAGAAGTTGAAGAACAACAAGGCCGCATGCTCAGATGGCTTGCCATCAGAGCTCTTCAAGGCTGGCGGCGATGTTCTGGTAGGGGGCATGCACCAGATCATCTGTAGAATTTGGGAAGATGAAAGCATGCCCGACGACTGGAATACCAGCTCTATATGCCCCATCCACAAAAAAGGCGATCCTACCTCTTGCAAGAACTATAGAGGTATATCCCTGCTCAATGTCGCATACAAGATCCTGTCCAGCGTATTGTGTGAACGTCTAAAACCATTTTGCACCGCACTAATCGGCAGCTACCAGTGCGGCTTCCGGCCCGGCAAATCAACTATAGACCAAATTTTCACACTTCGAAAAATCCTGGAAAAGACCAACGAGTTTCGAATCGATACACACCGTCTTTTCATCGATTTCAAAGCCGCATACGACAGCATTCATCGTGAAGAACTGTTTGGGGCGATGGCCGGGATCCCGGTAAAACTGATCCAGTTGTGTCGCGCCACGCTAAAAAACACGCGATGCACCGTGTGCACCGGATTTCGGCAAGGAGATGCGCTGTCATGTGACTTCTTCAACCTGGTGCTGGAGCAGATAGTGCGACGGGCAGGCGTCAACAGGGAAGGCACCATCTTTTACAAGTCAATCCAGCTGCTAGGATACGCGGATGATATCGACATCATCGCGTGCTCTCGCCGTGGCATCGTGGAAGCATTCACGGCGATTGAAGAACAGGCGAAATGAGTTGGTCTTAAGGTCAATGAGGACAAGACGAAGGACATGCATGGGACAAAATATAACAATTGACAGCTACAATTTCGAGGTAGTTAAGGAGTTTGTCTACCTCGGGGCAAATGTAAATTCCACAAATGACACCACAGTGGAGATCTGGCATAGATTCGCCCTTGGCAACCGCTGTTACTTCGGCTTGTTCAAACAACTGGGGTCAAAACTCCTCACTCGAAAGACCAAAGTCATGCTTTACAAAACGCTCATTCTGCCAGTCTTGCTGTACGGAGCCGAAAGCTGGACGATAAGCAGGACAGCGGAGCTGATTTTGGGTTCTTTCGAAAGAAAAATTCTGCCCCGGATATTTGGTCCTGTCTGTGAGGAAGGTGAATGGAGAAGAAGACACAACCGCAAACTTGGTACGAGCTGTACCAAGATGTGGATGTAGTCCGGAAGGCAAGGATCCGTCGACTACACTGGCTCGGCCACATCGAGCGCATAGACATCAACGCTCCAGCTAAGAGGGTCTTCAACTCCGAGCCTCCTGGTTCGAGAAGAAGAGGAAGACCGAACCTCCGGTATAAAGACCAAGTAATCGCGGATGTAAGACATCTTGGTATTGACAACTGGAAGCAGCGTGCCCGGCAGCTATAGCTCAGGCTCAGATCCTCCATGGATCGCAGGCCTGATAAGTAAGTAAGTAAACCAGTATTAGAATGTTTTTGGTATAAAGACGGCATTGCGGCTAGCTTGCACTCGTAGTGATCATAGGTTTTTAGACCAAAAAAATTCACTATTAAACAAACATTAATACGACAACTGATCCTGGCGAAACCTTTCTATTGTCAAGTCGATATACGTTTCTTTTTTCTCGACTTCAAACCTCATACGGCGAAGTCTCTAGAGACGAGCTTGATAATGTAGGTTCTGTCATCTTTGCCAAGCTTATCAGGCTGTACTGGATAACAATAGCGGACTCTATTAAGACCATTACTCCTACCCTTAATGCAGCTTAAGACTGACTTGATGACGATTTATCCGACCTTGAAAGTCTCCCCCTTCATGCATGAAACAACGAAACCATAATCAAAAATTCAAAAATTTGTTCTCAAATTAGGTACAGAAATATATACAATACCTGAAGGCCTTACTCCCACAATTCCTTCATATTTCCCCCCCGTATATTCCGAAGGAATACATATGCATATCCGTTCGCATTTTTTATTCCATTATATTGCCGTTTTGTTCACAGAATGTCACCTACATATCTTCCTTTCATGTTCGGATTGTATCTAATAATGCAATCCATCAAAAGATTTTTCTTCCGCTCTGACAATTTGTAGATATGGCTTCTATGCTAGCTTCTTCACTTCCTTCTTTTCGTTTTATTCTTCTTTTACTAATGATACAGGAATGATGCTATATAGATTCATCATCCCACCGCCTTTGATGTGTAATGATGTATCTGTCGGCAGGGGGTGTCCCCTCATTTCCTTTTTTGTAGAGTCATACTCTAAAGGAAGACGTATGGCATCAATCTATTTTAAACTGCCGTTTTTCAACTGCACGGAGACATGGAGATATTGCAGTCCTTTAATAAGAATATGAGAGTTTTTAAATACCAGACCCGAATTTAACGGTCGAGTAAAGCTACAAATTTTGCGGAGGTTTTGATTTCATACTTGACGCACTTGACGTACTTGAAGAAACAGAATTGCCCACAGGTTATTTGCTTGAAGGAAATGACTGGCGTTCTGCTAAACAAATGCCTGTGGGGATAGTTAACTTGTAGTAGTAACGACGAAGTCCATTTTTATAAAATCTACATATCTATGGCACGGGGAAACCAGATGAATTGTATGAAGACCCATCCTTCATCTCCTTAACGGGCGCTACAGTTCGGGGTAAACGTGGGCCTCAACCAGCATGTCCTTCCAACTAGCACGATCTTTTGCTTGCCTTCTCCATTGCCACACACTCAGTTGGATGAGGTCCCCTTTCACCTCTGTGCGCCATCTTAGGTGCGGCCGTGGCTTGTTTCTTCGTCCCTTGTGGTCCTATGGGCTCTACATGGCCTAGCCATCTTAGGCGCTGAATCCGTCCTGACAAGACTCATGTCGCTGTACAGCCCGTAAAGTTCGTGGTTTAGTCTTTTCCTCCATCCCCCGTCTTTTCTCTCGAACCGACCAAGGACCTCCTCATCCGCCTTTGATAGTGTCCATGCTTCTGCGCCGTACAGCAAGACTGGGATGATAACGGTCTTCGGGGGAGGGCTCTGTTACTTAATTGTCCTGAGCCCAAAGAAACAGCGGTTGGCAAGAGTGATTCTGCGTTTGATCCCGGAATTGATGTCGTTGTTCCAGGTCACTGCGAAGCCAAGGTAGACGAAGTCCATAACTACTCCAAACTTACGTATGTATATCTGCCAATACAAACGTTCTGGTCAGGACGTCGGTGGTGAGTGTCCTTTTTTGATGACAGCGTATATTCAGTTTTGCCATCGTTTATTGCCAGACCAATTTTCGCCGCCTCCGCCTCAATACTCGTAACCGCCTCATTGACATCTCGCTGTGTTCTTCCGATTTTGTCAATGTCATCGGCGTATGCGAGGAGTTGTGAGGATTTAAAACAAATTGTGCCTCTTGTGTTGGCCAGTGATCTTTGCACAATCATTTCTAAAACGATGTTGAGTAAAGCAGACGACGGTGCATGGCCCTGCCTAAGTCCTTTTTTGACATCAAAACCATCGGTGGAGCAGCGAGCATATTACAAAGTCATCCTGTATAGTCTGTTGAGTTTAGCAGGGATATCAATTTCATCTAGGTCGGGTGGACGAAATTCTCTTGCATCTTCGACCATTGCAAATGGATTATTCTGGCTGACAGCGGTATTAGATCTTTCATCGCCATTAAACAGTCCAGAGAAGTATTCCTCCCATATTCTCAGCATCGACAGTGACCCTACTACCTGTGGGTCATCTTAATACACCCACCCGGTGAATATACCCAGGGTATGGCGAGGCAGGATGCATATAAGGCCTCGCTGCAAAAAAGAACAAGAGCAGCTCGTGAGCTCTGCGAGTTGAAAAGAAGGGAGGAGCATAAGCTTCTAAGAAGAAGGAAGAAAGAGCACGAGAAGCGCGCGATTGAGGATTTGGAGAGGTGTTACTGCAGGCGTGACGTTCGAAAGTTTTATCAACAGATAAAGCGAGCATACCAAGGTTATAAAGCCCGAACGGAAGCCTGCAGGGATGAGAACGGACACCTAATTGTTGAATCGCAGTATATGCTGAGAATATGGAAAAACCACTTCTGTAGACTGTATAACTGCGATGTTAGTCAATATACCGCTGTCAGGCAGAATGATTCAACGAAGGATTGCCGCGATCGACGAAGGATTGCCATATCGAAACTCAAGTCGAATAAAGCTGCTGGCGTAGACGGTCTGTCTGCTGAGCTCTTCAAGGCAGCTGGGGATGACCTGGTTGGGAGCATGCACCAGCTCATCTGTAAGATATGATCACAGGAAAGCATGCCCGAGGAATGGAGTCTCAGCATCGTATGCCCGATCCACAGGAAAGGAGACCGCTCTGATTGTGCCAACTATAGAGGAATAAGTCTCCTTAACATCGCTTACAAAATCTTCTCTGCCGTTTTGTGTGAACGCCTGAAGCCTTTTGTAAATAAGCTGATAGGTCCTTACCAGTGCGGGATTCAGGCCAGGGAAGTCCACCATCGACCAAATCTTCACACTACGGCAGATCCTGGAAGAAACCAATGAATTTCAAGTCGACACTCACCACCTATTTGTCGACTTCAAAGCCGCATACGACAACGTAATTAGAGACGAGCTATACAACGCTATGCCTACCTTTGCCATACCTGCTAAGCTCATCAGACTATGCAAGATGACTTTGGAGAATGCTGGCTGCTCCATCCGAATCGGTGAACACCTTACCGATAGTTTTGATGTCAAGACAGGGCGATGCGCTGTCGTGTGATTTCTTCAACATCATATTTAAAATGATTGTGCAAAAATCATTGGCCAATACAAGAGGCACAATCTATTTCAAATCCCCGCAATTCCTTGCATACGCCGGCGATATTGACATAATGGGTAGATCACAGCGAGATGTCAATGAGGCGTTTGCGAGTATTGAGATGGAGGCGACGAAAATTGGTTTGGCGGTGAACGAGGCCAAAACTAAATATATGCTGTCATCAAAAAAGGAGGCTCACCACCGACGTCTGGGCCAGAACGCTTCTATAGGCAGATATAAGTTCGGGGTAGTTAAGGACTTCGTCTACCTTGGCTCCGCAGTGACCTGGAACAACGACATCAGTTTGGGCTGAGGAGGCAATTGAGTAATAGAGCCCTCTCCCGAACGACAAAGTTGACTCTATATAAGACCCTTATCATCCCGGTCCTGCTGTACTGCGCAGAAGCATGGACACTTTCGTGCCTATAAACGTAGACGGGGGATGGAGGAAAAGATTCAACCACGAACTTTACGGGCTGTACAACGACTTGAGTCTAGTCAGGCGTCTACGGATTCAACGCCTAAGATGACTGGGCCATGTAGAGCGAATGGACACCACAGCTCCAGCCCGGAGTGTCTTTGAATCCAACCCCCGAGGGGACCTCAGCCAACTGGGTGTACGGCAATGGAAAAACTAACAGATCGTGAAACATTAAGTGCACTTCTGTACTATTAGTATGCAATCGTTAATGATGTCCTCTGCTCTGTTCTCCGCTGTGACAACTGCAAGAACATGGGCCCTAGCAATGACACCTTGGAAACTGCAGTAGAAGCAAAATAGGAAAAAATTTTACATCAGAGCTATGTAGCTTCCACTAGGATCCAGTTTGCCTAAAATTTCAATGAATGAAAACTACCCATGAGTACATGATACGAAAGTAGCCTATTAACTAATTCCCATCATGGAGTTCCTCTAGCCCGCTGTTTAAGCACTGAATACGCAATGACTAGTTTACGACCTACTAATGTTTCTGTCTAGCTATTACTGATAATCACAACGACCTCTCTGATAATGAACTCATGCTCCACGAGGCTTTTTAGAGCACACAGCTAGTCGGTATCGTCTAGCCTTCATAACAACACGACCGATTTTAAAAAAATAGCTAATTATGATGGTTCTGAGCTCACTTTACTTCACATTCCCCTTCAAAGTTTTGAGGACCCTAGACTAGAGAAGAATATCACCCATCATGGGTGTGAATCTGTGCCAACTTTTATCAAGTTTCCATTAAATAATCTGAAACTTTCAAGACATAGCACGAGATATATTGAGCACTTCATTAGCAGTCTTCTCCACTAAGTGCTGAGATGAAGATCGACGTGTAGATATTTTTCGCAATGTATCTTACAAAAAAGTTTACTGTCGACACGGTGATTACGAGATTGCTTTCCTGTAAGCGATTCTATTTTGTGGTTAAAAATAACCGCGAGTCTGATTTGTTCAACAAGTGTTTCTGTGATTTACTGCCACAGGGTGTGCAACATTTTTAAAACTTATTTTTAGTATTTGGTTGCGAGAAGGAACATAGGGACCACGTGCCATGAACTTAAAATTAGCTTCCCACTATACGCTCTTTTACGATGCGTTTACTAAAGAATTCTGGGAATTTAAAAGTGCCAATCACACTGTGTTACATGTAGATGGAATGTCAGAACTAACTTTTAAAGTTCTCTTTCGACTTGCTCCACTTAACCTCGTAAAAGGTCCGCGCGATTGAATTTCGTACGAAACACTTGCACCGTGTTTTAAGTTTTAAGGTTTCATCAAGCCATTGTAAGATAAATAGCTCTTCCACGCCCTTACACCAAACGAAAGTGTGTAACTAACAGATATTCCTTTAGATATACTTGTAGCTCGCGTTAAATAGGACTTATGACAGCTTTGTCCTCTTCATTTTGCAGCGACTTTACTCTTTTTTTATCGCTTCTGTCGCATTAACTTTGTATGCAGTAAGTCCTAGTGGTGGGTACCATGACTTCTATACAGCTATTTAGGTATTTCGTATTTGGTATTTAGTTTTCACTCTTTTTATGGAGCATAGTCCTTGTTGCTTGTTGGGATTATTCAGGATGCTTGTTGCTTGTTGGTGTATTTTTCTTTTACATCATTTTTTCGACCTAGTGGAGGACTTTGAAAAGCATCTGTTTTTCTCCTCCTCACGTGTCTAGTGTGCTTAATGGCGTTCGTTTTCCCGGAAGCTCGTTTCAGTATTAATTAATCTTTTCCTCCACATCCCTAATATGATGAAAACGATTTCAATAGATTTTTTGTCAGTGGATAGATCGAGTTGATTGAACATTTGAAAATAGATTTCCCAGATACTATGATTAGCTTTACGTCATGTTGAACTTGACTGGTTAGGATAGGTTAGTTGGGTGCCCTATTGACATGATGTCACAGCTCACTTAGACTACTAAGAGTCCATTGTGCCCATTTCGAAAACTAACCCGGGGGGAACCTGTTAGTTACCCGCTGAGCTGAACCATCCACATTCAATTAAGAACCTTAGCAGTTTGTTCAGCTTAATGTCTCTTGCCTCCTCTAAACCCGAAAAGAAATAGTTCCCGAGATACGTAAATCTTTTTCGGGCCAGTACAGGGCATTCACACAGTAGGTGACGAATGGATTCTATTTCCTCTTCGTCCCTACAGTTTCTGCAAAAATCGTTGTAGGGCTGGCCTAGTCTAGCTGCATGATATGATATCATGCAGTGCCCAGTGAGGGCACCGACTCCCATTCGTATATTCCCTCTACCAAGATTAAGCAGACTTTCCGTCCTTTTTTTGTCATAGACAGGCCATGTTAGCCTTGCCGTAGCGCATGTATCTAATTGACACCATCGCTTGTTGGCCTTTCCTAGTAGTTTCACCCCTATTTCTCTAAATAGTGCTGAGATCTGCGAAGTATCTGCGCCTGACCCCAGTCTGGCTAGTTCGTCCGCCTTCTCATTTCTGGAAATATTCACATGCCCTGGTACCCAGCAGATGGTTACCTCATTGACATCCGATATTTCTTCTAGTTTCTCTTTATAGAGTTTTACGAGCTTGGATCTTATCCATGTTGCTTGCAGAGCCTTAATGGCCGCCTGACTGTCAACATAGATTTTGATTCTTTTACCTGAGAAATTCTCCCTAAGAATCAGATCCGCGCCTTTTTTGATTGCGAAGATCTCAGCCTGGAAGACGCTACAGCCATCATCAAGTCTGTAGGAGTGACACGCTTCCTGAGATTCGAAGTAGACTCCGGCTCCTGTACGGGTATCCGTTTTGGATCCGTCGGTATAGATTGCCAGTTCCTCTTCCGTGCTTACCATACCACTGGCCCATTCATTCCTGGAGGGAATCCTAATAGAGAATCTCCTCTCACAGCAAGAAAGTGGGGTGGTATAGTCCGTTTCGTTTGCGGACCTCAGGGTAGCCCATCGATCCAGGATTGATGCGTGGCCATAAGGACATCTTTTCTAAAGACTGGATTCTTGCATCCTTAGCGCAGCCTTGGCTGCAATGCATTCACAATACATGTCTAGTGGTGGAAGGTTCAGCATTGCTTCAAGGGCCGCCGTTGGTGTGGATTTCATAGATCCGGTCACCGCCAGACAGCCAGCCCTCTGAATCCTTGTAAGACTTTGAAGGTTGCATTTCTTCTCAAGTGCTTTCCACCAGATAATTGATCCACAGACTAAAATAGGTCTTTCCACCGCGGAGTATAGCCAGAATACCACATTTGGTTTAAAGCCCCATGTCCTTCCGAAAGCTACCCTGCGCGAGTATAGTGCCACGTAAGCTTTTTTGGTTCTTTCATTTATGTTGTCCTTCCAGCTAAGCTTGGAATCTAGAATTATTCCAAGATACCTAGCGGATTTCTTCGGAATCAGGTCTATACCATTTATACGTGGATATGTAGGTATTGATCTTTTTCGTGTGAAGAGGACAATCTCAGTTTTAGATGGATTTACCCCTAGGCCCCGTTCCTTGACCCAGTTATTCACCAATAGCAGCGCATAACTTAGTCTTTCCCTGAGGACCTGAGGAAATTTCCCAGGTACCAGGGTGGTAATGTCATCGGCATAGGCCGTGACGTTAAAACCCTGTGTCTCTAGGAGCTTTAGCAATTCGTCGACTACGAGGAGCCAAAGGAGAGGCGATAGAACACCCCCCTGTGGTGTGCCACGGCTGACTGTCACCCTTCCATGAACTTGACTGACTCCAGGAATAGCTCTTGTGGGATTATTATATCCTATTATATCCTATTAAAGAGTTCCAAAGAGTGTTTCACTTCATGTAGTTGAGTATTGAATTAAAGGTGAAATGCTGTACAAACGAAAATAATGATGTCTCTGAATATTGGGTTCTAATTGCTACATCAGATAGATTATCTGGAATTGTTAATGGCAATACTGGTCCATTGTACTCTTGTACTCCAGAGAGATACTTTACATTTATGTACTATCCCGGTTTTCCGGAGAAAAATGAGAAGGAGCATCAATGATGTAAAGTAGAGTATGGCCGTGGTGCAGGGGTAAAAATCACTAACTTTCGAGCGGAAGGTCTGTGGTTCAAAGTTTGTCCATAATCATTACCATGTGAATGGGAAGTGATCAAAAATACTTATTAAGGCATAACACTCACAGTATATGGTCACTTCAAATTCATACTCTGTGTGTGCAGTTCTAATATGCATATCACTCTAATGGCATGAGACTTTTGCTGGGAACTACAACCAACTTGAAATTCAGTCGAGTTCCTCTCGAATTCTATCTAGGACAACCACCCCTGGAGAGTAGTGAAGGAAAATCTACGACCCAAACCTTCTGCACTCCATCCAGGTTGTGTAACAAACATCACATCCTGAACCTGTGCAGGTCGTAGAGTGACCTGGAACCCAACCAAGCCGTCGTGAATTTAGTCAACCCATTTTGTTCAAGAAGGTCTTGAGTTCATATACCAATTTGGAACTGGTTAAAGCGCTAGACACAGCTTTACACGCATCTTGGAAGTCACTGCAGATGCACATGCTTTTGCCCTTTCTCCTGTGCTTCACAAAATAGTGCATGACTACATATCAGGATTGCGTATATCTCTGATTGAAAGTCAGGCGCATATTTTCCAAACGAAAAGTACAGTTGGTCTTTTTCGCGTTCAAAGAAATCTCCCGATTTGATTTTGGGATGGCATAAGATACATATCTAAAGGCTTTTGTGATCTTTAATCTGATTAGTCCATTGGGGAAACAATAGGAAAGTATGGCGGGTGCGGAAGAAACAAGATTCCAAGCGTTACACGCTATGTATGGAGTCTAACGTTGTCGTACCATAGAATTGCTCTATACCTATTTCCAGCACAGGTTGCTTGTCTATGCTGATTTCCTTACATTATATATGTAGGATTTATGTTTATTTTGCGAACAATAACAAATATATTAATTTTAACAATTCAACGATTACTTTAACAATTAATTCGGAATAACAGTTCGGTCTTCCGGTTCGAAAGTAGATCACGCGTTCTAACTCCTTCAGAGTTTGACTGCTACTGCGTTGCTTTTCATATGCACTACTCTACGGAGGTAGGGAAAACGGTCCGGGCTGTGCGTTCGTGTACGTGCGTGAAGTTTCGTTGTGTCGTCTGCCAGTGGTGTGATCGTCTACTGTTGTTGGTACCGTTCGTCTGTTATGTTCGTATCGTAGGGTGTCTCGCACGAGGTTTGGCTCAATCTCACATCTCTGTATTTACTTGTTTGCATTTATCGCTTCCTCTGGTGGACGAATTAAAAATGAGTTGATTCCTTCGACATCTATCGGGTTGTGAATATGTGAAGACATAGTTTGGAGATGTGTACTTGTTGTACACATTGGTTAAGTATATACATATGTACATTTCACTTTTCGTAACAAGCCTTTAAGCTCAGCTGTGCGCACATTTGCCAATTTTTTTTCCTTTTTCAATTGGAGTTATACTGCAAATGATAGGTGTTATAGTGTAGGTTCATTGTAGTCAGTTTTAATGCAATTTTAAGTGTGTTATTATGAAAACACGCCATAAGGTGTGTTGTTCAACAGCATGTTGCTTCGCAAGGAAACCATCAAATCAATCTAGCAAAAGGGAAACTTCCCAACTACATACATATGTGCAACCTTGCCAGAGAGCAATTTACGAGTCGGATCCATGGTGCAATGGTTAACACATTGGTCACTCAACCCCGTAATCGGAGCTCAAATCTCAAGGCGATCAAAAACAAAGACTCTCAGCTACTCCTGTCCCATTCGACAATGGTCCATGACCGATGTTGGCTTCGCAACAAAAAGAAAAAAATCAATTCATTCAAACAAAACCAATGAACAATGTTTCGGGCTTGGCCTCGTGGCGACAAATGCTGGAAGAGTAAAGCCATCGCTCTTCTAGTCTTTTTTTTTTGTTCGGATGTGGACGGATACTAAGCTTAGGACCCCTACAAACTACTAAAGGACTTGAGAGGTGAGATCCCTTCACAGGCCGGGTGCAGGTGAATTGGTGCAAACCCTCAGTTGCTATAAAGCAGATATAACCGCACTCCAAGAAGTGCGATGGAATGGACCAGGCAGAAGACGAATGAAAAACTGCTACTACGGGAACGGCTACAAGGAGAACAAACAGCGCTTATTCGGATGTGGATACGTTATTCGAGGAAGACTCTAATCTAATTTTGAAAACATTAGCTTGATATGCGCTCACGTCCCAACCGAAGAAAAGGACGATCGACTCAAAGAAGAATTTTACGACCTCCTAGACGGAACCAATATCCAATGTCCCAGCTTCTTCTTCTTTGGTGGCGTTACAGCCCATGAAGGACCAGAGCCAAGCTTCTCTCAATCACCCATGTTGTGTGTGATTTATTTTTCACACAGGTGAAAGGGACCTACAGTTTAATGCCAATTCCGAACGGCGTGAGTTGAGAAGCTTTTTCATGGCAAGTATACTACGGGGGGTTTTGCCAGTACCCCGCCGAGGAGGGACGCCGCGAAATAATGTCCCAGCTACGACACAAAAAAGTTCGAAGAGACTTTAATGCAAAATTGGGCAAAGAGGACATATTTGGGTCGATCACGACACCACGTCCGAAAACGGACATCAGCTACTCGATTTCCTGGCAGGGCGCAATCTCCTTCTGGCCAGCACACGATTCCCTCATCTCAACATTCACAAAGGAACCTGGCGATCACCTGATCAGTCTACCACCAATCAAATTGGACACATTGTGATCCACGTGAGGCACTCCTCCAGCATTCTAGATGTACGAAATCTTCCAGGAGCCAACATCGACTCTGACTTCGATGAGAGTACAAATGAGGATATCAGGAATGCCATGGAATCGAGCTGATTAACGAAAGTTTGACGTCGGAAAGCTACAATCGCAGGAGACCACTAGGACCCTTGCCGATCGAACAACTCACAGAGCAACAGTGGGAGCATTGTCAGCGTACCTGCAGAGACACTGCCTGGTTTGATGAGCCATGCGGGCAAGCCCATGTAGGAAAGTAAAACACCTACAAAGCCATGCTATATAGACGGACGAGAGCCGCTCATGAATATTACGAGCAGAAACGGAGAGACGAACACAAGCTTTTAAAGAAGAAAAAAGACGGCATGCAAAGCGTGAGATCGAGGAGATGGAGAGATCTTATCACAGGAATGACGCTCGCAGGCTTGGCGAAAAAGTAAAACGAATATGCCAGGGTATAGCCTGTAGAGATAAAGACGCACAACAGATAGTAGAGCCACAGTCTACTTCTGTAGACTCTTCAACGGCGATGAAAAATCTAATACCGCTGTCAGAGATGCAAGAGAATTCCGTCCAACCGACCTAGATTAAATTAAGTTGGTAATTTCGAAGCTTAAGACTAATAGCACCGAGCGCATACGACCTGTCTACCGAGCTATTTAATGCGGATTGAGATGAGCTGGTAGGGTGCACGCACCAGTCAAAGCAAAGCAAGCAGGACGAATCTCAGCATCGTTTGCCAGGTCCATAAGATAGGAGAATAAGCCTCCGTAACATGGCATATAAGATCTTCTCTTTCACACTGTCTGAACGCCTCAAACCATTTGTGTTCTTGCATGTGTTCAGCATGGTTTCAGGCCACTTAAATCCACAATAGAATAAATATTCAGACAGACAGCGACAAGTCTTGGAAGAATACAAAATCATCACCCATCACCAGTTCCTCGATTTCAAGGCCAAACATAAAACCAAATATATGCTGTCATCCTAAAAAGACGTACAACACCGACATCTTGCCCGGAACGCCATAATTGGCCGCCAAAATTTCTAATTGGTCATGAACTTCGTCTACCTTGGCTACCTAGTGACCAGTGACAAGAATACCAGCGCTGAGATCAAACGCAGACTTAGTATAGTCCTCTCTCGAAAGACCAAGGTTGCACTATACAAAACCTTAATCATCCAGGTCCTCCTCTAAATCGCATAAGCTTTAACGAAATTGTATGAGATGGCATTTGGTCGTTTCTATGGTCCCAGTTGTATGAACACAGACGAAGGAGAAGAAACAACGCTGTACGGGCTGTACAGCGATATCAGGCCAGTACGACATCTTCGAATCCAACGTCTAAGATGGCTAGGCCATGTAGAGCGAGTGGACACCACAGCTCCATTGACTCCTAGACCGAGAGACAATGAAACAGAGGGCACACAGGTGGAAGGGGCCACCCAGCCAGCTGGGTGTGCGGCAATGGAATAGGCTAGTAAAAGATCGGGCTAGTTGAATGAGTATATTGGTTGAAGCCCATGTTCACCCTGAACTGTGGCGCCTGACAAGAAGAAGAGGAAGAAGTCAGTGCTCTCACTGGGCACTGCGTGATATCCTTCCATGCAGCCAGACTAGGCCAGCCCCAAAAAGACCTCTGCAGAAGCTGGGGGGACAAAAGGGAAATTGAATTTAATTGTCACCTACTGTGCGTATGCCCGACACTTGACCAAAAAAGGAGCATATACCTTTGAAGTCACTTCTTTTCGGCAGTAGAGGAGGTTAGAAACTTTGGGCCGAACAGACTAATGGGTTTGTATCTGCGTCTAAGTGGCTCAGCTCCACGGGCAACTTTTAGGTTTCTACGGGTTCAACGTTAACTGGGCACAATGTACTCCTTTTTTTGGTTGCGCCAAACGTATGTGGAATCATCAAAAGATACCAATACCAGTAGTACGAGGAAGTGGTCAGAGTCGACATTTGCCCCTCTGAATGTTCGCACATCCAGGATGTTTGACGAGTGCCTTGCGTCAATGAGCACATGGTCGATTAGGTTGGCGGTTCAACAGTCCGGAGATCGCCAGATTGCTGTGTGGATTCGCTTGCGAGGGAATCTTGTGCTACTTATCACCGCATTACGAGCTGTCGCAAAGTCAGCGAGTCGGAAGCCGTTATCTGTTGTTGTATCGTGGAGGCTGTGCTTTCCGATCACTCTGTTAAGGGTGTATTCCTTACCGATTTTGGCGTTGAAGTCCTCGAGCACGATTTTTACATCGTACTCCGGACAAGCTCCGTAGGCGTTGTCCAGGAGGTCATAGAAGTCCTCCTTGATAGGGTCTTCAGCCTCGTCGGTAGGGGCGTGTGCACAAATAAGGCTGATGCTATAAAATCTGCCTCTCATGCGGATCACTGCCAGGCGATCACTTATAGGTTTAAAGTCGATGACCTTCGACCTTAACCGCTTTCCCACGACATATCCGCACCCCAGTAAGTGCAACCTTTTGTGACAGTTATAATAAATGTCGCAATTTTTCTTCCTAATCATACCGTTTCCTATCCAGCGCATTTCCTGGACCGCAGTAATATCCGCCTTGTACTACGTGAGGATTCCTTCTAGTTTATGAGCAGCTCCGGGAGTGTACAGGGTTCTGACATTTCAGGAGCATACTCGCAAATCGTGTTCCTTTTTCGTGCGTTGTCGATGTCGAGTATCCGTCCGTGTATGCGAGGCATCTTGCTCATTCATAACTTATCTTTTTTTACGTGGGCGGATTGTTAGCCCGCCGCACAACCGCCATTCTGGTCGGGGTTTTTTTCGCTGCATACGTTTGTTCACCTCCCAACGGTTGTTGAAGAGGCTATCCAGAGGGCGCCGCAAGGAGGCCGTATGTCAACTTGACCCGGGCATTTAAACAGGGATCGTTGCTGGCATCTCGCCAGGTTGAGAGCAATCAACAACTTTACCCTGTATGTCCGAGCCCATGGCCTCTTTTAAAAAATAAGAATAGACAAATTCCACCTTTACAAAGTGGGATATTTAGTGACAGTGACAAAGCAAATGTGCTAGCTTCTAAGTTTGCTAAGAACCATTTGGTGTCTAATCATCTAAGTGACCCTATCACAATCGGTGCAGTAAGTAATAAATTAAACGAATTTAGCATGTCTTGCGGAGAGACACCACAGAGTGCGTTTGTTTCTTTCGATGACATCCAATTCCAAATCGCCTGTCTTAAAACAAATAAAACACCTGGGTTTGATAAGATACAAAATGTTTATCTGAAAGAATTACCACAAGCTGGTTTTGGGTTCCTTGCCATTATTATAAACGCTTGCCTATAAATCAAATACTTTCCGGATGCTTGGAAGAAGGCTAAAGTGATTCCCATACATAAAAATGGAAAACCACCTGATAGAGTTGAAAGTTACAGGCTCATTAATCGTCTTAGCAGTCTGAGCAAAATATTATAAAAAATTGTGAAGGACAAACTGCTTCAATTTATGGATGATAATGATATCCTTCCAAATGAACAATTCGGGCTTAGAGCTTCTCACAGCACGACGCATCAGGTTTTGAGAATTTGTAAGCATGTCAAAAAACGACGTTCTGAAAACAAATCCACTGGTATGGTCCTTCTTGACATTGAGAAAGCATTTGACACTGACGGCTTGGTGTTTGCTTGAGGAATGTCCAAAAACTCTCTTATCTTGATTGCTACACCTCGTATTCTACGATGCGCTAGTGATTTCATCCATGCTAGGGAAAGGGAAATGAGAAATTCTCGGCGAATAATATTTTCAAAATTTTTGTTCGCTGAACTTACGCATAGTGCATTTAGAGCACTCAGATTGAGTAAATCTTGAAACACAGTTAGAAGCCATCGTTTTGAATTCCTAGACACGTCATAGAGCGAACACATCTTGTCCACCAGATCCACGCCGTTTTTTGTGCGGTTGTAGTACGTGATCATTTCAGGCTGTCGTTTCTCTCCTCTGCTGTCTATTACCACATCGTTATGCATCGTGGACAAAATAAGCACCACTTTATTTGGTTTTGCCACATAGGATACACGTGTACACGATCTGTGAAACCAAATTTTGAACTGTGTAAAGGACGTCCTCTTGCTACTCGAAACTCTTTTGGAACTTCTCTTTTATCTTTTCTTACAGTAGCAACCATCCTTGTTTGGTTTTCGAAAAGCTCTTTTGCAACATTGAGTGATGAAAACAAATTATCCATAGTGATGTTTCGGTTCTTACCCAAAACAGGACGTGTTAGTCTCTTCACTACTTCAGCTCGCTTGTTACTTTGGTTGAAGGGTCCGACAGGCTGTTTGCCTGGATAAATCTCCAAATTGTATGTGTATGGATAGTGAAAGTCGACAAGTGCAAATACTTTTCACCATATTTCGCAGGTTTACTAGGAATGTATTGCTAATGTCCTAATGTCCTCTAAAGGCAAGCACCTGTTCATCTAATGTCATTTCTTCGTTTGGAATAAAATATTGTTGAGAGTTCATGATGAACAAATCTAAGATTTCCCGTATTGGGGCCAATTTGTCAACTTTAGCACGAACATTGCGGTCACGAATATCATCAAAGCGTAAATGTCTTAGAAGGAATTCAAATCTTTGTAAGGACATTGTAATAAATAGCCTCAACACCAGTGTGATTTTTATGATCAAATATCTGATCGCAACTTGCTCTGCCTAATTTTAAAGCACCAGCGATATAAAGGATCCCGAAAAATGCCTTCAATCCAACATAATCCGTCAATTTAGAATCTCTTTCTCCTCCGTATTTATCCATGGCCATCTCTATATCTATATTAGTACATTTGACAATGAGATCACTCATGGTAACATCTAGGTATAAAGATAAGTAGTCTTCGATAGCAGTTTTCTGTCTAGCCAATCCTTTGGGTCCAGGAGGCTTACTTACTTACTTAACGGGCGCTACAGTTCGGGGTGAACCTGGGCCTCAACCAACATACCTCTCCACCAAGCACGATCATTCGCTAGTCTTTTCCAATGCCGCACGCCCAGTTGGTTGAGGTCCCATTCCACTTGAGCGCGCCACCTCAGGTGCGGCCGTCCTCTATTTCTTCGTCCCTCAGGGTTGGATTCAATGACTCTACGGCCTCTACACGGCCTACATGGCCTAGCCATCTTAGGCGTTAGATCCGTAGACGCCTGACTAGACTCATGTCGCTGTACAACCCGTACAGTTCGTGATTGAATCTTCTCCTCCAACCCTCTTCTGTGTTTATGGGACCGAAAATCGAACGCAGAATCTTTCTCTCGAAACTACCAAGGATTTCCTCATCCGCATTAGATAAAGTCCATGTTTCTGCGCCGTATAACAGGACCGGGATAATTAAGGTCTTATATAAGGTCAACTTGGTCGTACGAGAGAGGGCTCTACTTCTCAGTTGCCTCTTGAACCCAAAGAAGCAGCGGTTGGCAAGAGTAATTCTGCGCTTGATTTCGAAACTGGTGTCGTTGTTCCAAGTCACCGCGGAGCCGAGGTATATGAAGTCCTTAACTACCTCGAACTTATATCTGCCAATATGCACGTTCTATCCAAGACGTCGGTGGTAAATGTCCTTTTTCGATGACAGCAGATATTTAGTCTTGCCTTCATTAACTGCCAAACCAATTTTCGCCGCCTCCATCTCAATACTCGCAAACGCCTCATTGACATCTCGCTGCGATCTACCTATTATGTCAATGTCGTCGGCGTATGCAAGGAGTTGCCAGGATTTGAAATAGATTGTGCCTCTCGTACTGGCCTGTGATTTTTGCACAACCATTTCTAATATGATGTTAAAAAAATCACACGACAACGCATCGCCCTGTCTAAATCCTTTCTTGACTTCGAAACTATCGGTCAGTTCTGCACCGATTCGGATGGAGCAGCGAGCATTTGCCAGGGTCATCCTGCATAGTCTGATGAGCTTAGCAGGGATGTCAAAAGTAAACATGGCATGATATAGTTCGTCTCTAATTACGCTGTCGTATGCGGCTTTGAAGTCGACGAATAGGTGGTGTGTATCGGCTTGAAATTCATTGGTTTTCTCCAGGATCTGCCGTAGTGTGAAGATTTGATCGATGGTGGACTTCCCTGGCCTGAAGCCACACTGATAAGGACCTATCAGCTTGTTTACGAATGGCTTCAGGCGTTCACACAAAACGGCAGCGAAGATCTTGTATGCGACATTAAGGAGACTTATTCCTCTATAGTTGGCGCAGTCCAAGGGATCTCCTTTTTTGTGGATCGGGCAAACAATGCTGAGACTCCATTCCTCGGGCATGCTTTCCTCTGACCATATCTTACAGTTGAGCCGGTGCATGCTCCTAACCAGCTCACCGCCAGCCGCTTTGAAGAGCTCAGCAGACAGTCCATCTGCGCCAGCAGCTTTATTCGACTTGAGTTTCGACATGGCAATCTCAACTTCGTCGAGGTCAGGGAGACGGAATTCTCTGCGATCTTCGTCGTTAAAAAATGGATCATTCTGCCTGACGGCGGTATGTTGGCTGTCATCGCCGTTATACAGTCTGCAGAAGGGGTTTTTCCAAATTCTCAGCATCGACTGCGATTCTACTACTAGGTGTCCGTTCTCATCCCCCCTGCGGGTACGGGGTTAGAATAGTCCCGAGGTAAGGCATGCCTGTCGTAAAAGGCGACTAAAATCCGTCGCCGGAAAAGAAGTAAATCTACAATAACGAAGGCGGGAAGGGAGGATGGATCAGATGGAGAGGTACCAATCTCCTCTGTCCCCATACTCCTGGAACGCCGATAAGTTATAAAAAGTAGATAATATTCCGGTCGGAGTGTTCTGAAATCCTAGCACACTCAAAATTGAAAGGAGGTGAGCGGACAGGCTCGAGTTTTTTGTGGAAACTTATCTGTAAGTGACCTCGGTTGCGAAGTGAAATACCAAAGTACTTAGAACAAAATTGGTACCACGGGGTATGGGTGCCCCCGGAACATACGGTTACTGTTTAGTAGTAAGTCGTTCGCCGGATGTTCCGGCCCTATCGGATGAGGAAGGATTCGTGGGGGCTGTGGTTATCCCAAATGCGGGAACAACTGGTATCTGGCGTGCAGGTTTATTTTGCGTCAGATTCAAGTGGTGTAGGTGTCAGACGTCTGTTTACTTTCTACGTCAGATACAAGAGGTGGTGATAGACCTCGGTCTTCATCAAGGGCGGTGTTCATGCCACAACATGTTCACTAATTGAACCAACAGCAGTTTACTGCTTTGGGGCAATGACCAATGCTTGTCTTGGTCCCGATTGTGGGTAGGCCCACCGTGGAATTAAGCCGTAAAGGCAGGTGTCCACGTTAAGCGTATTCATGATCTGTCCGTTCTCATCCTTACAGGCCTCCGTTCGGGCTTTATAGCCTTGTGACATTCGTTTTATCCGCTGAGAAAATCTTCGAACGTCGTGCCTGCAATAGCACCTCTCCAAGTTTTCAATCGCCGGCTTCTCGTGCTCTTTCTTTTTTCTCTTGAGAAGCTTATGTTCCTCCCTTCTCTTAAGCTCGTAGAGCTCACGAGCCGCTCTTGTTTTTTTGTGTAGTGAGGCTTTGTATGCCTCCTGCTTTTCTGCATGAATCCTTCTACACTCGTCATCGAACCAGGTGTTTCGTCGGGGTGGAGCTTTAAGGCCCAACACTTCCGTTGCTGTGCTCTTCAGGGCTTGTTTGCACAGGCTCCATTGTTGCTCTACTGACTGAGTGGAGGATTGAGGTGTATCGGAGAGTTTAAGGGAGACGCGGTTGGCAAAAACACTGGCGATCTCCGGCGATAGTAGCTTTCCGACCTCATAGCTTGGTGTTCTAACTCTACTCCGCGGTGTTCGTGTTATGCGCTGACATATCTTGGCTACTACAAGATAGTGGTCTGAATCGATGTTCGCTCCTCGGAAAGTGCGAACATCAAGAATAGTGAAGGAGTGTCTGACGTCAATCGCGATGTGGTCAATCTGGTTGGTGACTGATTGATCTGGCGACCGCCAGGTGCCTTTGTGTATATCGAGGTGGGAAAATCGTGTGCTGGCTACAAGAAGATTTCGCCCGGTGGCAAGGTCGATCAGTCTATGTCCGTTATCGGATGTGGTGTCATGTAGGCTGTGTTTGCCGATGACCCGCTCAAAGATGCTTTCTTTACCCAGCTTAGCGTTAAAATCTCCTAGTATGATTTTGGTATCATAGCTGGGGCATTTGGTATATGTTCTGTCTAGGAGATCAAAGAAATCATCTTTGATTGAGTCATCCTTGTCTTCCGTGGGGGTATGGACGCATATGCCTTAATGCGGATCGTTATGAGGCGTTCACTCACATACTGGAAACTTAGGACTTTATGTCTTAGTCCACCTCTAACAACAAATCCGCATCCGGGTCCAGGAGGCACAAAAACTATATTGTGTCTTCGAGTCCTTCCTCTGTTTGGTGGTACAGCCTTTGACCAGCAAGTCTTATCCACACCAACATAAAATGCATTGCCTCTACTTTGTCTTGATTCCTCGTCGTCGGTAATTTCCCCGTCAGTTATTTCTACTTCCTGCTTAGAATGAGTTTCATGGTTTGGTTCCTCAAGCAAATCTTCTTCTTCATTCGAGCTTGAATCATCGCCGTTAAAATCTCGTCTACTTTCATTGCCTTCATTAAGCCAAGCACTAATCTGAGCATCCCGTATTTGATCCATGACCAATTTTGGATTAGT
The DNA here is from genome assembly GCA_951905685.1 of Eumerus sabulonum. Lineage (NCBI taxonomy): Eukaryota > Metazoa > Arthropoda > Insecta > Diptera > Syrphidae > Eumerus > Eumerus sabulonum. The sequence continues at coordinate 239,951,600 of OX645060.1, forward strand.
GGATTACAATAGTAATCCGCTCGATGACTGCAGGGTTAAGTCAAAGAATGACCTGAAACGTGTTTTGCAGGAAGAATGGTCGAAAATCAGTCCAGATGTCACCAGAAACCTTGTTAATTCAATGCCTTCTAGGATGACTGCCGTCATCAAGGCAAAAGGTACTCTACTAAGTACTAATTCTTAATTAACATTTATAATTTCTTACGTTTTTATTAAGTTTTCCATTGATTTTCTTCTTTGTATACTTACTTTTGTGACTAACAGAGAGTGGAGTCTTCTCCAAAGAGCTTAATCTTAGCCTGTCCGCTAGACTCCCAAATTACTGCAGTGTGTATCAGGCAGAAATAACAGCGATAACGGAGGCCCTTGCATGGCTCAGGATCAATGTAATATCCGCCAAGGATATTATCATTTGCACGGACAGTTAATCTGCGATAAAGTTCTTGGCAGCGGCAACCCACAAATCAAAGACATCTCTTAACTGTCGTCTATCTCTAGATGAGATTGCTGAGCAGTTCAACATTAAAGTATTGTAGGTCCCCGGGCATAGGGAAATTCTAGAAAACTGCGCGGCCGACGTACTCGCAAAGTTAGGGTCTAGCACACTCAGCCTACCTACCCTCGGGTACCTCGGGTAACTCCAAACAATTGAGACGACCAGCCTCCAATGGAACAAACAACTCTGGCCTAAATTAAACCTAGGACGAACCAGGGACCTTGTGGCAACCAAAAGGGCAACCTTAAGTACTCTGATGGGTGTCATTATAGGTCACTGCATCATTGGGATACACGCCGCCAGACTAGAACTACCCTCCAACGATTTCTGTCGCGGCTGCATGGACGAGGAGGAAGAGGAATCAATACATCACCTCCTCTGCTCATGCCCTTCTTTTGCGAATCGCAGGAGGATCTACCTCGGCGCGCCCTTCTATGAAAATCTAAGTGAGCTTACTTACTTACTTATCAGGCCTGCGATCCATGGAGGATCTGAGCCTGAGCTATAGCTGCCTTCCATCCTTGACGGTCCCGGGCACGCTGCTTCCAGTTGTCAAGACCAAGATGTCCTACATCCGCGATTACTTGGTCTTTATACCGGAGGTTCGGTCTTCCTCTTCTTTTCGAACCAGGAGGCTCGGAGTCGAAGACCCTCTTAGCTGGAGCGTTGATGTCCATGCGCTCGATGTGGCCGAGCCAGTGCAGTCGACGGATCCTTGCCTTCCGGACTACATCCACATCTTGGTACAGCTCGTAGAGTTCGCGGTTGTGTCTTCTTCTCCATTCACCTTCCTCACAGACAGGACCAAATATCCGGCGCAGAATTTTTCTTTCGAAAGAACCCAAAATCAGCTCCGCTGTCCTGCTTATCGTCCAGCTTTCGGCTCCGTACAGCAAGATTGGCAGAATGAGCGTTTTGTAAAGCATGACTTTGGTCTTTCGAGTGAGGAGTTTTGACGCCAGTTGTTTGGACAAGCCGAAGTAGCAGCGGTTGCCAAGGGCGATTCTACGCCGGATCTCCACTGTGGTGTCATTTGTGGAATTTACGTTTGCCCCGAGGTAGACAAACTCCTTAACTTCCTCGAAATTGTAGCTGCCAATTGTTATATTTTGTCCCAGGTGGTGAGCGACGGATTGATTTTTGCTTGACAGCATGTATTTCGTTTTATCCTCATTGATCTTAAGACCAACTCGTTTCGCCTGTTCTTCAATCGCCGTGAATGCTTCCACAATGCCACGGCGAGAACACGCGATGATGTCGATATCATCCGCGTATCCTAGCAGCTGGATGGACTTGTAAAAGATAGTGCCTTCCCTGTTGACGCCTGCCCGTCGCACTATCTGCTCCAGCACCAGGTTGAAGAAGTCACATGACATCGCATCTCCTTGCCGAAATCCAGTGCATGTTTCGAATGGCAAGCCATCTGAGCCTGCGGCCTTGTTGTTCTTCAGCTTCTGAATAGCTGTGCCGACTTCTTCTATGCTGGGTGGGAGGACTACTTCAGCGGCTGGAGTTGGGATTTCCTCGGTCCCTACCACTCTCTCTTGGTCATGCTCGTTAAGCAGCTGCTGGAAGTGCTGCTTAAATACATCCACTATTCCCTGCGGGTCGGTGACAAGATTACCCTCGCAGTTTCGAAGAGCCAGGGTGCCCTTTTTGAAGCCTCCTGCAAGGCCTTTGGCTTTCTTGTAAAAGGCTCGTATTTTATGTTTATCCCTTGACTCCTCGATATCCTTGAGCTGGGAGGCTGCGAAGATTCTTTTCTTTTGTCGCAGTAGTTTCTTCTCCTCCCTTCTTCTGGCTCGGTACTCTTCTCGCGCTGCCCTGGTTTTCCTCTGCAGCGCCTTTTGGTACGCCTCGTCGGTTGCTGCCTTTTTCTGCTCACACTCGCCATCATACCACGGGTTTCTTGTCGGGGGTGGTAGGTATCCTAATGTGGTTTCGGCTACTTCCTGAATGGCTGAGCGGCAATGCAGCCACACATTATTGGCATTTGTGTTCGACGTAGGCATACCGTAGAGTCTTTCGCTCAGCTGCTCCCTGTAGACTCTGGCAACCTCCGGTGTGCTCAGGCGCCCAATGTCGAACCTCCTCCTGATGGGGTGGTGCAGCTTTCTGACATTAGACAGTCGAGCTCTGAATCTTGCTGCTACGAGGAAGTGGTCAGAGTCGACATTTGCCCCTCTGAATGTTCGCACATCCAGGATGTTTGACGCGTGCCTTGCGTCAATGAGCACATGGTCGATTTGGTTGGCGGTTCGACCGTCCGGAGATCGCCAGGTTGCTGTGTGGATTCGCTTGCGAGGGAATCTTGTGCTACTTATCACCGCATTACGAGCTGTCGCAAAGTCAGCGAGTCGGATGCCGTTATCTGTTGTTGTATCGTGGAGGCTGTGCTTTCCGATCACTCCGCCAAGGGTGTTTTTCTTTCCGATTTTGGCGTTGAAGTCCCCGAGCACGATTTTTACATCGTACTCCGGACAAGCTCCGTGACGTTGTCCAGGAGGTCATAGAAGTCCTCCTTGATAGGGTCTTCAGCCTCGTCGGTAGGGGCGTGTGCACATATAAGGCTGATGTTATAAAATCTGCCTCTGATGCGGATCACAGCCAGGCGATCACTTATAGGTTTAAAGTCGATGACCTTCGACCTTAACCGCTTTCCCACGACAAATCCGCATCCCAGTAAGTGAAACCTTTTGCGACAGCTGTAATAAATGTCGCGATTTTTCTTCCTAATCATACCGTTTCCTATCTAGCGTATTTCCTGGACCGCAGTAATATCCGCCTTGTACTGCGTGAGGATTCCTTCTAGTTTATGAGCAGCTCCGGGAGAGTACAGGGTTCTGACATTTCAGGAGCATACTCGCAAATCGTGTTCCTTTTTCGTGCGTTGTCGTCGTCGAGTATCCGTCCGTGTATCCGAGGCATCTTGCTCATTCATAACTTTAAGTTTTTTTTTTTACGTGGGCGGATTGTTAGCCCGCCGCACAACCGCCATTCTGGTCGGGGTTTTTTCCGCTGCATACGTTTGTTCACCTCCCAACGGTTGTTGAAGAGGCTATCCAGAGGGCGCCGCGAGGAGGCCGTATGTCAACTTGACCCGGGCATTTAAACAGGGATCGTTGCTGGCATCTCGCCAGGTTGAGAGCAATCAACAACTTTACCCTGTATGTCCGAGCCCATGCCCCAAGACAGGATCACATGATCATTTCTGTAGTCAGTCTTCATTTACTTTCAAAGTAAACTAAAAGAACATCTAAGTGAGCTAGCAGACCGAAAAATAGCTCAACTCCATCGCTTCATCAGAAGCACCGTTTGGTTCTCTGGTAGCGGATCTAAGTAACACGATCTATATGGTATCACAATGGGCCGACTTCGGCCTAGGTGTGGCTTATGCCAACCACATTAACCTAACCTAGGTCAGTATTTTGGAAAACGCAATGAAACTAATAAGGACTTGTTTGTAGCACCATGTGCCATTATATCCCATGTGGGATTAGCCACATACGTATACGACGAAATTACGCCCTTACCTAATCCCTGTTTCAAACACTTCAGTTCACTTGCATGACTAATGTCAAAAGTTAAAGCATCGCTGGAGAAGAAGAGAACCCAGGCGGATTAAATACACCATTACGTGACATGGATCACAATGTGGTTAAACCCTCAGTTTCCGCACTAACTAAACTATGTATCTGCACAAAATAAATATAGGTACCTTTTGAAAAGGACTTAGAAAAAGGTTAATTTAAAATTCTGGAATGGAAATGCGTCCCTCCACCAAAGGTCACATTGTGCTCCGATGCATAAAGGAATATTCAAAGCCAAAAAATGGAAATAAGAATCGGAAAATCATCAGTAAAATGACAGTGATGTCCCATACATGTAGGTAAATACTATATTGTGACCATGGGTCTTCCACGAATCTGAGATATGCTCAATATTGATCTGGTAAGCTACAATTTAATTGCTCGACACTCAACACCCCAAGCATGTCTCACCTGGCGAACGTATCGCACATAAAGTGCAATCTGACTCACTGACATCCAGTGTCGCATAGAATATGGAAGACATGATGGGATGAATCAGCCGTATTGGGGACATTTAACACTCCGAAACGGGTGAGGCTCATAAAAATATAAATATTCGGATTGTATGCCGGTCATATTTTTAAATATTTTTTCCGTCTCTTTCGAGAAACAAAAAAAAAAAAACGAAAAAAAAAATTATAATAATCGACCGGCACGAGTTGGTGAGTAGGGATTTTTATAAAGATATGTATCTCCAACCCTTTCGTCGAGAGAAAGTCAAAAAAAAAAAAACTATGCTGAGCGCCTACAAGTATCTTCATCATCACCACCATCAGTATAATCATTATCGTGTGGGAAGAACAAGAAGAATTTCAAGTGTCACGGGACGACCTTCAAAATTCTCACATCAAAGCTCCGTCTCCGTCCATGTCGTCGTCCAACAGTAGCCAAAGAAACAACAAGCAACTGTTAGATATCCGAGAGTACTAACGCACCAACGAGCCATGTTAACAGTAGCACAGCGTGGGAGAGCGAGTGAATAGGGGCACTAAGCAAAGATACACAATCGTTCATCCAAAAGCTCAATTCATCGTTCATTCGTTCGGATGAATCGACTGTTACTGCCCCTTTCAGTCATCATATCATCGTCACCACTGTTAGGGGTCGTTTCTCGTTTCGTCTGTTTCGCTACTCTCAGACGCCGCGACCGACTTTAGTCGTTGGGGGCTTTCTCTCCCAGTTGGACACGATTTGTGTGCATACAGTTCCGTTCCGATAAAGGAAAGCTCATTTATGTTTATCGGGCCGGGGGGCGACACTATACGACAGTGTGAAGCTTCGTACTTGTATCTTCGGATGATTTTCCTAGTTTTTCTCGGGATATCACTGCATTCGCATAGTCGCAGTTAGAAAGCTTGTAGCGCGGAAAACGCTCAAACGCTCAAACGCTCCTATCACACTTTCATCACACAAATTTCTTCTATCTCAAAACATAAACCAAATAAATACCAAAATTGTTTTTTATTACTTTTTTCTCATTTTTTTTTTTTTGATTTTTAATCTCAGAATTCGTTTTTTTTTATATCTTTCGGGTTTCGTGTATCCGCTTATTGTTGTTTCGTTTATAATTAATTAATTTTGTGTTGTTGCTTGTTATTGTCATTCAACTTCTTCTTATTGTTTGAGTTTGTTGTCAGTCGATTGTTATTGTTGTCATACGGGAGTGGCGGAATGCCGACCGTCACCGCTGTCGCGCATCGTGAATGGACGTACTACATAGTGCAGAGTAATTAAATTGAAGAGGTGGCCAATTGGGATGATAAACGATTTAATCTTGTTCATTTCATTATATCTGTGGACGCGGTCTAGTCATCAGTTTCTTGATCACTACATCCGGGGATTTGTGATAACAACTGGCATCACGCGACGGTCACGGATGCCCAACAGATGTGTCAACGAATAAATGGTAACCGATGCCAGAAGTGTTAGAGTGTAGTTATCCGTTTCATCGCTGTTTTAGCCTCGTGCTCCTGGATACTAGTTACTAGTGCGCGCTCACTGCTTTTTGTTTATGAAAAAATGTCGTGAAAAGAAAAAGAAATAAAAAAAAAAATTATAAAAGAATCCAGTGCAAGGTTATACGAGTACGAATACAAGAGTATCTCAGTGCGGTGGCGGGTAGAAAATAGCGTAGTGCAGATTTGCATTATACTTGGATTACAGAGCGCGCCCGAGAGAGCAGCAAACATACTGAAGAAGAACACAAGTAGCTGAAGACGGAGAGGAAGGCGAGGATATATGTACTAGCAACGCTACAAGGGATAGAATGTGGGATTTTACAACATAATGAAAGTAAGTCGTTGGTTAAGGGTACAAAAGGGTTTACTCATGACTATTCGGTCTTAAGGGCGCCTCACATCCAAGATGTGCCCTGCATGATAAACTGCATAATTTTATAATACTCATAACCACCTACTTATGACTATCATCACTATGGCCATTGCTGTTCAACCATAATGATGATGATCTTTGGTTTTTTGCCCTTCACAGGCATGTACACATCACACAGAATCCCTAGTCAAGTGACGGGAAATTGAACATTTTAATTACTCCCCATTCGTTAGATACTTTTTTCCGCGCTTGGTACTCAGTAGACACTCAGTTGTCGACGGTTGCAGTACTCCAAACTCGGGGCATTGCTCATTAGCTAATTGAACTATTTTTTGTTTTGTATTATCTTGCGGAAGTACTCAAAGTTTTCTTTGTTTTTTTTTTTGTTCTTCTTAGCTTCCCTTTTGTTTCAGCTTTTTCTCTGCTTTTGCTTTAAGTAGTTTTCCAATGTACTGGCAATGGGTTTGTAAACACTTTTATTTGCCAAACACTTGTATTTTGTTTTGCAGTGCAAATTAGTGTAAAACAATTTTATTTTACTTCACTTCACTTCACTTCACTCTATTGCCCGTCATTAAAACTGATTGTTTACTTCAAAATCAGTCAAGACTGTGAGGAGTATTAATTGTTATACGATTGATCGCAAACTATTGTCGAATTCAATTGCTTTTTGGCGCCAAAAACAATGAAAATCTTAACGTTTCTTCATTTTTCCTTTTTAAAATAATTTTTGAACGCTCTAAGGGCTCTAAGCAGATGCTCTTAACTAATGTCTATGTCTTTCGGAGGCTATACTTGACTTACTTACTTTCTTTGATGGCGCTACAGTTCGGGATGAACGAGGGCCTCAACCAACAAGCCTCTCCGGCCGGCACGATCTTTGGCCAGCCCATTTCAGTTCGCATGCCCAGTTGGTTGAGGTCCCTTTCCACCTGTGCGCGCCACCTTAGATTCGGTCGTCCTCGGCTGCGTCATCCCTCGGGGTTGTCGTCGAAGACTTTTCGGGCCGGAGCGATGATGTCCATTTGCTCTATATGGCCTAGCCATCTTAGACGTTGGATCCGAAGACGTTTAACTAGGCCGATGTCGCTGTACAGCCCGTGCAGTTCTTGGTTGAATCTACTCCTCCACTTTACGTTTACACAAACGGGACCAAAGATTGCACGCAGAATTTTCTTCTCAAAACGCCCAAGAGCCTCTTCATCCGCTTTTCATAACGTCTAAGCCTCGGCGCCGTAGAGGAGGACCGGGATGATTAAGGTTTTGTAGAGGGATTCCTTAGTTTTTCGAGAGAGGGCTCTACTACTCAATTCCCTCTTGAGCCTAAAGAAGCAGCGGTTGGCAAGAGTTATTCTGCGTTTTATCTCAGCGCTTGTGTCGTTGTTACTTGTCACTATCGAGCCAAGGTAGACGAAGTCCTTGACTACTTCAAAAACATAGCTGCCGAAGGTGACGTACTGGCCAAGACGTCGGTGTTGTGTGTCCTTCTTTGATGACAGCATATATTTGGTCTTGTCCCCCTTTATCCTTGGACCCACTTTAGCCGTTTCTGCTTCAATGCTTGTCCGTCCAATAACGTCAATGTCATCTGCGTAGGTAAGCAATTGTGTAGACTTGAAGTAGATCGTACATCTTGTATTAGCCGCAGAGTCCTGCATGATCTTTTCAAGAATAATGTTAAAGAAATCACATGACAGTGCGTCACCCTGCCAAAAACCTTTTTTAACATCGAAGGTCTCGGTTAGTTCACCGCCGACCTTAATAGAGCAGCGGAAATTCACCATAGTCATCCTGCACAGTCTGACGAGCTTGGGAGGAATATTAAACGCTGTATACGCGGCTGTCATACTCGGCTTTAAGGTCGACAAGCGTGTCGACTTGGAATTCATGGGTCTTCTACAACATCTGCCGTAGTGTAATTATTTGGTCTATCGTGGATTTTCCCGGCCTGAAACCACACTGCTAGGAACCTATCAGATTGTTCACGAACAGTTTCAGGCGCTTACACAGTACGGCAGACAGGATATTGTACGCAATGTTCAGGCGACTTTTTCTTCTTCCTTGGTGGCGTTATATCCCATGAAGGACCAGAGCCAAGCTTCTCTCAATCATCCATGTTGTGTGTGACTTATTTTTCACACAGGTGAAAGGGACCTACAGTTTAATGCCGATTCCTAACGGCGTGAGTCGAGAAGCTTTTTCACGGGGGGTTTTGCCAGTACCCCGCCGAGGAGGAACGTCGCGAAATAAACATTCGATGGCGTTGGTGTTATCGGGATGGGATGGCGTTGGTGTTCGATGGCGGGATGTATCGGGAACTCGCTCATCGTGCGCCAGAGTCCAACACACAGACCACTGCGCCACGGCGCCCTCAGGCGACTTATCCCTCTGTGGCGCAGAGGGGTCTCCTTTTTTATGGACCGGGCAAACGATACTGAGATTCCATTCATCGGGCATGCATTCTTCCGACCATATCTTGCAGGTGAGTTGGTGCATGTTCCTGTTCATCGCCAGCTGCTTTAAACAGTTCCGCGGGAAGTCCCTCTGCCACAGCAGCCTTATGAGACTTAAATCTCGATATCGCTATCCTAACATCGTCTAGGCCGGGTGGACGGGATTCCCTTTCGTCTTCGTCCGTTGTGAATGGTTTGCTCTGCCTAACGGCGGCATTTTGACTATCATCGCCGTTATACAGTCTGCAGAAGTGGTCCTTCCACAATCTCAGCATCGACTGTCACTCCACCATTAGTTGTCCGTGCTCATCCCTTCAGGTTTCTGCTCTGGTTTTATAGCCGTGGCATGTTCGTTTTACTTTCTGTTAAAATTTTCGAACGTCGCTCCTGCCGTAACATCTCTAAATCTCCTCGATCTCGCGCTTCTCGTGCTCCTTCTTTTTTCTTCTCAGACGCGCATGCTCCTCCCTCCTTTTGTGTTCCTAGAGTTCGCGGGCAGCTCCAATCCGTCGATGCAATGTAGCCATGTATGCATTCTCTTTCTCCACATGGGCCTATCTGCACTCATCATCAAACCAGGGGTTTCTCGACGGTGGTGGTGGCTCGAAACCGAGTACATCTGAGGCAGCCTCTCTGATGGCGTTCTGACAACGACTCCATTGCTGCTCGATGGTTTCTGCAGATTGCATCGGGACTTGAGGGAGCTTGAGGGAGACTTGATCGGCGAAGGTGTTGGCAGTCTCCTGCGATTGCAGCTTCCCTACGTTAAATTTTGGTGTTTTTACACGATTCCGCTGATTCCGAGAAATTCGCATCCGTACCTTGGCTGCAACAAGGTAATGATCCGAGTCGATGTTGGCTCCTCGAAAGGTACGGACATCTGAGATGCTGGAGGAGTGTCACAATATCACAATATGATCAATTTGATTAGTTGTCGATTGATTGAAAGACCGTCGACCGGCGTTGAAGCTTAGCGATATTCGTCTTTTGCTCAACAATTGCCCACCATACGGTGGACGCATAGGTGACTATAGATCTTACAATAGCGGTGTATAACCAGTCTCCAGCTTTTACCGTAAGCCCGTCGATATGCCCACAATGCCTTAGTCGCTTTTGTGAGTTTGGCTTTAATATTGGAGTTCCAGTTGAGTCTGCGATCTAGGTCAATATCTAGGTACTTGACTTCTATGTTTGTGCCATTTAGAAAGACGGAGCAGGTGTACCTTTCTCCTCCTTGTAAACGGAACTAGGAGTGTCTTATTTGGGTTAATCGATAGACCCTCTCTGCCACACCAGTCAGAGATCAACTGAAGTATGTGCTGCATATACTCACATGCAGGAGTTTCCTATAACAAGGACTACTAGGTCATCAGCATATCCGATGACCTCGTAGCCACGAGTGGTTAGCATGCGTAGTAGGTCTTCGAGGACTATCGACAGCAGGGCTGAAAGGACACCACTTGGTGGACACCTTTAGCCGCCGATACTGTCACTGAGACCTCTCCGCATGAGGCTGATATATACAGCTATTTAGCATCGCTCTAATCCAGTGATTAGTGGGATGGTCCACACCCCTGCAGGATCGTGCAGGGGCTATGATCGAATCATAGCCCGTATTATTAAAAGGCCCCCTCTATATCCAGAAAGGCACAAATTGCGATCTCCTTGTGTGTGAAGCTGTTTTCAGTACACGATACCAGATGTGTAGCACATTCTCAGTAGATCGCTCTTTGCGATATGCACACTGATTTGGATGCAGTTTCTCCAAGATACCTCTAATATGGAGCTCTATCAGTTTCTCCTTTTTTTTCAGAAAGTTCGAAGTAAGACTGATTGCGCGATAGGATTTAGGTTGCTCACTTTGCTTCCCATTCTTGGGGATGAAGACAAGATTGACCTCTCTCCAAATTTGGGGTATGTATCCCAGGTTGAAGCAAGACCTAAAAAGAACTATCAGTGATGATAGAATTGTATTCAAATCTTTCTGTAAGATCGCAGGAAAGACACCGTCCTTGCATGGGGCCTTGTAGGGTTTAAATGAACCAGTTGCCCATTTGGCGCTGTCCGGGCTCAAGAGTCTACCAGAAAGGCTATTTGTTCTACTGTCGATGTTATCTATGACGTTAATTTGATCGTCGGAGTACATCGAGTAAGGAGTAGAACCAGGGAAGTGCACCTCGAGCAAAGTCTCCAGGCTTTCCCTGCCATTGACGGTAAAGGTGCCGCCTGATTTGCGAAGCAGCCCGAGCCCATTTGTGTACTCTCGAGATAGCGCTTTGTGGAGTCGGGCCGCAGTTGGAAACGAGTCTATGTTCTCGCAATGTTTCCTTCACGACGTTCTCTTGGATTTCCTCAATTCGGGGTTGTATTTAGTTAGAGCAGATCTATAATCAGTCCAAGGTAAGCGGCGGCGCATACAACCTCCTTACTCCTCCATCGGTGGGGACTTCCAAAATGACGGCTGCCAGGTCCCTTGTTATGAATTGTGGAATGGGGAAATAATTTAAATTAGTGCCGATCACACATGTGGCCCTAGGAGGAGAGCCTCCTGTGGCGTAAATTAGTTTACGCGACCTGTTTTGCAGGCCCATAATCTTACCTTTATGGATCCATGGTTCTTGGATTAGCCCAATGCTAATCCTGTCGGGGTACAGTCACAGGCTAAAGGTATCCGAGGCATCTTTGGCATGGTGCAGGTTGCCCTGCAGTACACGCAGCCCACCCATTATTTGCGACGACGGTAGGCCGGATCCTTCGTTCTGTATGGCTTGTTGTTTCCGCGCCTGAAGTTTCCGGCCCAATGTGAGTGATCCTCTGATCTACTTACCATCGAGGATTCCCCTTGTTTGTTTGGGGGACGTTTGTTTCTGGCATTGGCGTCGGCATCTTTGGACCACATTGTAAGATCTCGAAGGCCCTGGGAGCGAGTCCCAGCATCTTTCAAGCAGAGTTGCATGCCATCCTAACATGCGTCAGTCTAAATCTTGAGACTGGCATAAGAGGAGTAACCATAAACATACTGTCTGATAGCCAAGCAGCGCATAAAGCGCTGAGTTCGTACAGCACGAACTCAAAAACCATCATGGAATGCCACGAGCATCATGGCAAGACCGCGCCAAAAGAAACAATGTCAAACTTTGGTGGGTGCCAGGGCACAAACGCGATTTACCGACCAACTCGCCAGGAAAGGTTCTAGCGATAAATACATACTTCCAGAACCATTCTACGGTCTAGGATCAATTTCTTCTTAGACAAGTGGGAAAAATCGAAACACCTGTCCTTTTGGAACAGCGTTCGGGGACTCCGTCAATCGAAACGACTTATACGGCCCCTGAACAAATACTCTATTGACAAACTCAAATTTAATAGGGTGGGTATCAGAAGATCGGTCAGCTACCTGACAAGACCCTGCGGTTTGAGATATCATCTTAACGAAATTAGCCTCTCGTCTAAAACTGAGTGTCGACTCTGTCTCGAGGACGAAGAGACGGCGGAACACATACTGTGTGAGTGTGCTGCTCTCTGCCATTTTAGGAAGCGTATCTTCTTAGTGAAGTTATGACTTCTGAGAGGATCACCCCGGCTCCTACGAGAAGTATTCGACTAATCGGCTAGCAGGCACCATAGATCTGCAAAGGCCGCAGTGCCAAATGCTAATTGATAGCACTAGCCCCACATGTAAGAAAAAAGGAAGAAAAAAACCCACAGAGGCCCTCAACGCCAACATAACTAATGCAATCGATCAAATTCAACCTGGTTTATGCGCCAGAGTCATGGAAAAATAGGACATTTGGGATGCGTGCCACCCAGAGAAAGAGCAGCGGAATTTTGAGTGACGCTACAATGGCATAATGGCACCGACAGGTCTTTTAAACGAATAAAAAGTGACGATGAAACCTTGCATACGCTTTGTTTGATTTAAATCTAAAGATAGGAAGCGCTTAATGAAAGGGCCTGTAAATTAAATAGATAAAATCACCACAAACTGATTCAAATCTCGTAAAGGTATACTAAAACACGGATGCCGTAGTTCTCCTACAATCAAGCGCAATGTTAACTGACAGAAAGTCTCGTATGTACTAAGGTACGAGTACATCAGCGTTGCTAACATCCCCCTTTACATGATGTAGGTGTAAAAGGGTTTCCTTGTTTCCACTCTGTTTCACGGTCACCATCCTCTGTCAGTCACTCCTCTGAGTAACATGATTTGTATCTATATTCAAACGCCTATCCTTCGACTAGTATTCAATGTCATACTATCAAGGCTGACATGATTTCCATATATCGAGTGCATATGGTCTATTTTAAGCACATCTTAACTGCAGGTCCTTGCAGTCCTTGTCCTTGGGTGAACAACAGACGTGAACTTAAAAATGCATTACTTGCTGAATGTCCTTACGTAGAAAGATATGTATTCCTCGAATACACGTGAATGCGAAATTAGGCGCTAATGACTCTTGGTACAGAAGATACACAGGTTTCGGTGACGCCTCTTACATTTAATGATAATTTATGACCGTTTTCGGATGTCGCCCTGCAACTTGTCTTTTGACTTGAGCTATAAACTGCAACCGCATTAATCGAGATAAACCTGACTGTGACCTAAATATAAAAACAAGTAAGTAGACGAGGAAGAAAAAAGTGCTGCTCTCGTTGTTATTCAGTTGGGAAGAAGTAAACTTTCTCTGGAGTGTTAGTACGAAAACTTTACAGTGCAGCTTATAGCCTGTTAGAGGTTGTAGCTTTGTAGTTATCCATTGCGTTGCAAACCATCCTTCCCACAAAATAACTGAGAGTACTCTTACCCATTTTGTGTCCAAAAAGTAAGGTCATACCAATTTCAATGCCTTCAGCTCTCTCTGCTGCATGTATACCCTCTATCGGCTCAAAAGGCTGCCCCCATAGCGGCCATTTGAGTTTGTTGAATAGCTAGAAGTCGCATGATGCCAAATCAGGTGAATACGGTAGTGGTGGAATGATACGGGCCGACTGTTTAGTCCAATGTTCACGAAGAGCTGTCACGCCACAATTCCGACCCTTACAGTTCGGGGTGAACCTGGTCCGAAACAAACTTGCCTCTCCACCGAGCACAATCTATCGCTAGTCTTTTTCGGTGCCGCACGCCAATTGGTTGAGGTCCCTTTACACCTGTGCGTGCCACCTTAGGTGCGGCCGTCCTCTATTCCTTCGTCCCTTGGGGTTGAATTCAAAGACTTTACGGGCTGGAGCTGTGGTGTTCATTCGCTCTACATTGCCATCTCAGGCATTGGATCCGTAGACGCCTGACTAGACTCCGTTGTCACTGTACAACCCGATCGTGATTGAATCATCTCATCCAACCCTCCTCCGTGTTTATAGGACCGCAAATTGCGCGCAGAATCCTTCTCTCAAAACAACCAAGGATTTCTTCAGCCGCTTTAGATAAAGTCCATGTTTCTCCGCCGTATAGCAGGGATAATTAATGCCTTATATAACCTCGACTTGATCGTACGAGAGAGGGCTCTACTTCTCAATTGCCTCTTGAGCTCAAAGAAGCAGCGGTTGGCCAGAGTAATTCAACACTTGATTTCGAAACTGGTGTCGTTGTTCCAGGTCACTGCTGAACCGAAGTATATGAAGTCCTTAACTACGTCAAGCTTATGTCTGCCAATATGTACGTTCGGTAGTAAATGTCTTTTTTCGATGTAAACAAATGTTAAGTCCTGCCCTCAAGGACCTATCAGATTATTTACGAACGGCTTCAGGCGTTTACACAAAACGGCAGCGAAGATCTTGTATGCGACATTAAGGAGATTTATTCCTCTGTAGTTGGCACATTCAAAGGGGTCTCCTTTCTCATGGATCGGGCATACGATTCTGAGACTCCATTCCTCGGGCATGCTTTCCTCAGACCATGTCTTACAGATGAGCTGGTGCATGCTCTTAACCAGGTCATCCCCAGCTGCCTTGCAGAACCTAACAGACAGTTTGTCTGCGCCAGCAGCTTTATTCGACTTGAGTTTCGACATGGCAATCTCAGCTTCGTCGAGGCCAGGGGGACGGAATTCTCTGCGATATTTGTCATTAAGAAGTTGATCATTCTGTCTGAAGGCGATATGTTGGCTGTCATCGCCGTTATACAGTCTGCAGAAGAGGTTTTTTTCCAAATTCTCAGCATCGACTGCAATTCTACTAATAGGTGTCCGTTTTCATCCTTAGAGGCCTCCGTTCGGGCTTTATAGCCTTGACACATTCGTTTTATCTGCTGATAAAATCTTCGAACGACGTGCCTGCAGTAGCACCTCTCCAACTTTCATTGGCCTGCTTCTCGTGCTCTGTCTTTTTTCTCTTGAGAGGCTCATGTTCCTGCCTTCTTTTAAGCCCGTAGAGCTCACGAGCCGCTTTTGCTCTTTTGTGTAATGAGGCTTTGTATACCTCCTGCTTTTCTGCATGAATCCTTCTACACTCGTTATCGAACCAGGTGTTCCTTCGTGGTGAAGCTTTAAGGCCCAGCACTTTCGTAGCTGTGCTCTTCAGGGCTTATTTGCACAGGCCCCTTTGCTGCTCTACTGATTGAGTGGAGGATTGAGGTGTATCGGAGAGCTTACGGGAGACGCGGTTGGCAAAGACACTGGCGATCTCCGGTGTTAGTAGCTTTCCGACGTCATGGCTTGGTGTTCTAGGTCTACTCCGTTCGTGTTATCCGTTGACGTATCTTGCCTACTACTACAAGGTAGTGGTCTGAGTCGATGTTCGCTCCTCGGAAAGTGCAAACATCAAGAATAGTAGAGGAGTGTCTGACATCAATTGCGATTGGTTCAATCTGGTTAGTGACTGATTAATCTGGCAACCGCCGGGTGCCTTTGTGTATATCGAGGTGCGAAGGCGTGTGCTAGCTAAAAGAAGATTTCGCCTCGTGGCAAGGTTGATCAGCCTGTGTCCGTTATCGGATGTGGTGTCATGTAGGCTGTGTTTGCCGAAGACCCGTTCAAAGATGCTTTCTTTACCCAGCCTTTGCCAGTCTGTTACCATCTTAAGTGCGAAATGCATAATACCGCAATACCAGAAGACCACCTTGATTTTTCAACGGCTTTCCCGCGGTTCTTTGGTATTGTCTTAGTTTAAGACTTAGCTAGGTTTTGGGACCGTAACCATAAATCCTGGTCTCATCTCGTTATAATATATTTCATCTTATCTTGATACTCAGAAAGATTGATTTGACGCACCTGAGGCTCGAAAGCGTGCAAAGCATGAGATCGCGGAGATGGATGATGTAAAACGTACATGCCAGGGCTATAAAGTCTGTAGGGATGAGGGCGGACAATTAATAGTAGAGTCACAGTCGATGCTAAGAACATGGACGGAATATTTCTGTAGACTGCTTAACGGCGATGAAAGATCTATGTAATACCACTCTCAGGCATAATGATCAGAGGCCGATTTACGGATACGCCAAGTACGCCATGGCGTAAGGCGCCACGTACAGAACGCGAAGCAGAAAAGGAAAGCACTCTCCCTGCTTCGTATGTATTGGACAGTTTTTGCAGGACTTCACTGGAGGGCTTGCCTTTTTTATCTGGATGGCATAATTGTCATGGGTAAGGATTTCGACGATCACCTTAAGAAGCTTGAAGAGGTACTGGAACGTATTCAAGCAGCCCGAAGAAATGTTCACTCTTCCAAAGCGAAGTGAAGGACTTGGGACATGTTGTGACTGCAGAAGGAGTCCATACGGATTAAGACAAAATCTCGGCGGTTAAGGAATGGCCACGGCCGAAGAATCTTCATGAGTTAAGGTCATTCTTGGGACTTTGCACATATTACAGGCGATTTGTCCCTCGATTTGCAAACTTTGCCAACAGTCTGCACGAGCTCACCAAAAAGAACTGGCCATTCAAGTGGAAGAAGCCACAGGAGGAAGCGTTCATTCACCTGAAGGAATTGCTCTGCAGTGCGCAGATTCTTGCATATCCTGCCCCGGAAAAAAAGTTTATTTTGGATACCGATGCAAGCGGACATAGAATCGAAGGAGTACTCTCGCAAAGGATTGATGGGCGAGAACGGGTCATCGCTTACTATAGTAGGATCCTGTCGAAACCGGAGAGGAGCTACTGTGTAACTAGGGGGGGAGCTTTTAACCGTGGTCGACTGTGTCAAGCATTTCCACAAATATCTCTATGGCCAAGCTTTTCATCTTAGGACGGACCACGCAGCGTTGAGGCGGCTGCTGCAGTTCAAAAACCCGGAAGGCCAACTTGCTAGATGGATGGAGAGAATCCGGAATTATGACTTCAGTATCGATTTTCAATCTAATCTAAACAGTTATGGAAACGCGGTTGCCTTATCGAGGCGACCTTGCGACGTTGAATGCAAGCATTGTTCACGTGCGGAAACCAAGGAACAAGTCACCGACATCCGTCGTTTCCATGTGCTGCCAGAAGATTCCTGGACTGCGGAGAAAGTCGGAACGAAGCAGCGAGAAGATGCCGGTCTCGCAGTCCTCATCGATCACCAAGAACGAGGTTTTCGGCCAACGTGACAGCAGATATCCAGTGAAAGCCCAATCGTAAAAGCTTACGGGGCTCAATGGCAGAGTTTAAAGCTGAACGGTTCGAACGGTTGCCTCTACCGCAATTGGGATAGTGATAACGTGGGCTTTGCAAACGATCTGCTGGTAATTTCAAAGGAAAAAATCGACCAGGTCATCCGAGAATACTTCGAGGGACCAAGCGGGGGTCATTTTGGTGTTAGCAAGATTGTAGGAAAGATTAAGAGATATTTCTGCAGGATAGAGTAGACTATTTGGCCATGAATCGGTCACAAATTTCATTCGCAAGTGTGAACAGTCTGCGAAGGCAAAGGGACCACTTAAGAAAACTCGAGGAGTTGAAGGAGTTGGACCACAATGCTAACGTATTGCCATGGAAATACCAAAGCCCACTTTTTTCGTTCAATTAGGCGGGTAAATCAATTAAGCGAGCGTCGATTAAGCGGGGAATGATTCTGATCATTTGTGCGTTCTAGGGGATTTTAACTTTGCCAATCTCAACTGGATTAGATCTGATTCCAATTTTTTTTTTCTCCATTAAATGTTACGTATGCTTATGAATATACATTTCTTACTTACTTACTTATCAGGCCTGCGATCCATGGAGGATCTGAGCCTGAGCTATAGCAGCCTTCCATTCTTGACGGTCCCGGGCACGCTGCTTCCAGTTATCAAGACCAAGATGTCTTACATCCGCAATTACTTGGTCTTTATACCGGAGGATCGCTCTTCCTCTTCTTCTCGAAACAGGAGGCTCGGAGTCGAAGACCCTCTTAGCTGGAGCGTTGATGTCCATGCGCTCGATGTGGGCGAGCCAGTGTAGTCGACGGATCTTTGCCTTCCGGACTACATCCACATCATTGTACAGCTCGTACAGTTCGCGATTGTGTCTTCTTCTCCATTCACCTTCATCACAGACAGGACCAAATATCAGGCGCAGAGTTTTCCTCTCGAAAGAACCCAAGATCAGCTCCGCTGTCCTGCTTATCGTCCAGCTTTCGACTCCGTACAGCAAGACTGGCAGAATGAGCGTTTTGTAAAGCATGACTTTGGTCTTTCGAGTGAGGAGTTTTGACCCCAGTTGTTTGGACAAGCCGAAGTAGCAGCAGTTGCCAAGGGCGATTCTATGCCGGATCTCCACTGTGGTGTCATTTGTGGAATTTACGTTTGCCCCGAGGTAGACAAACTCCTTAACTACCTCGAAATTGTAGCTGTCAATTGTTATATTTTGTCCCATGCATGTCCTTCGTCTTGTCCTCATTGATATTAAGACCAACTCGTTTCGCCTGTTCTTTAATCGCCGTGAATGCTTCCACAATGCCACGGCGAGAACACGCGATGATGTCGATATCACCCGCGTATCCTAGCAGCTGGATGGACTCGTAAAAGAAAGTGCCTTCCCTGTTGACGCCTGCCCGTCGCACTATCTGCTCCAGCACCAGGTTGAAGAAGTCACATGACAGCGCATCTCCTTGCCGAAATCCGGTGCATGTTTCGAATGGTTCCGAGGTCCTAGAATCGAGTTGCGCGGTGCATCGCGTGTTTTTTAGCGTGGCGCGACACAACTGGATCAGTTTTACCGGGATCCCGAATTCGGCCATCGCCCCAAACAGTTCTTCACGATGAATGCTGTCGTATGCGGCTTTGAAATCGATGAAAAGATGGTGTGTATCGATTCGAAACTCGTTGGTCTTTTCCAGGATTTGTCGAAGTGTGAAAATTTGGTCTATAGTTGATTTGCCGGGCCGGAAGCCGCACTGGTAGCTGCCGATTAGTGCGGTGCAAAATGGTTTTAGACGTTCACACAATACGCTGGACAGGATCTTGTATGCGACATTGAGCAGGGATATACCTCTTAGTTCTTGCAAGAGGTAGGATCGCCTTTTTTGTGGATGGGGCATATAGAGCTGGTAGTCCAGTCATCGGGCATGCTTTCATCTTCCCAAATTCTGCAGATGATCTGGTGCATGCTCCCTACCAGAACATCGCCGCCAGCCTTGAAGAGCCCTGATGGCAAGCCGTCTGAGCCTGCGGCCTTGTTGTTCTTCAGCTTCTGAATAGCTGTGCCGACTTCTTCGATGCTGGGTGGGAGGACTACTTCAGCGGCTGGAGTTGGGATTTCCTCGGTCTTTACCACTCTCTCTTGGTCATGCTCGTTAAGCAGCTGCTGGAAGTGCTGCTTAAATACATCCACTATTCCCTGCGGGTCGGTGACAAGATTACCCTCGCAGTTTCGAAGAGCCAGGGTGTCCTTTTTGAAGCCTCCTGCAAGGCCTTTGGCTTTCATGTAAAAGGCTCGTATTTTATGTTTATGCCTAGACTCCTCGATATCCTTGAGCTGGGAGGCTGCGAAGATTCTTTTCTTTTGTGGCAGTAGTTTTTTCTCCTCCCTTCTTCGGGCTCGGTACTCTCCTTACGCTGCGCTGGTTTTCCCCTGCAGCGCCTTTTGGTACGCCTCATCGGTTGTTGCCTTTTTCTGCTCGCCAGCATTCCACGGGTTTCTGGTCGGGGGTGGTAGGTATCCTAAGGTAGTTTCGGCAACTTCCTGAATGGCTGAGCGGCAATGCAGCCACATATTATTGGCATTTGTGTTCGACGTAGGCATACCGTAGAGTCTTTCGCTCAGCTGCTCCCTGTAGACTCTAGCAACCTCCGGTGTGCTCAGGCGCCCAATGTCGAACCTCCTCCTGATGGGCTGGTGCAGCTTTCTGATATTGGACAGTCGAGCTCTGAATCTTGCTGCTACGAGGAAGTGGTCAGAGTCTACATTTGCCCCTCTGAATGTTCGCACATCCAGGATGTTTGACGAGTGCCTTGCGTCAATGAGCACATGGTCGATTTGGTTGGCGGTTCGACCGTCCGGAGATCGCCAGGTTGCTGTGTGGATTCGCTTGCGAGGGAATCTTGTGCTACTTATCACCGCTTTACGAGCTGTCGCAAAGTCAACTAGTCGGAAGCCGTTATCTGTTGTTGTATCGTGGAGGCTGTGCTTTCCGATCACTCCGCCAAGGGTGATTTCCTTACCGATTTTGGCGTTGAGATCCCCGAGCACGATTTTTACATCGTACCCTGGACAAGCTCCGTAGGCGTCGTCCAGGAGGTCATAGAAGTCCTCCTTGATAGGGTCTTCAGCCTCGTCGGTAGGGGCGTGTCCACATATAAGGCTGATGTTATAAAATCTGACTCTGATGCGGATCACAGCCAGGCGATCACTTATAGGTTTAAAGTCGATGACCTTCGACCTTAACCGCTTTCCCACGACAAATCCGGTAAGTGCAACCTCTTGTGACAGCTGTATTAAATGTCGCAATTTTTCTTCCTAATCATACCGTTTCCTATCCAGCGTATTTCCTGGACCGCAGTAATATCCGCCTTGTAGTGCGTGAGGATTCCTTCTAGTTTATGTGCAGCTCCGGGAGCATACTCGCAAATCGCGTTCCTTTTTCGTGCGTTGTCGTCGTCGAGTATCCGTCCGTGTATCCGAGGCATCTTGCTCATTCATAACTTTAAGTTTTTTTTTTACGTGGGCGGATTGTTAGCCCGCCGCACAACCGCCATTCTGGTCGGGGTTTTTTTCGCTGCATATGTGTGTTCAGGTTGAGAGCAATCAACAACTTTACCCTGTATGTCCGAGCCCATGCCCTCTAGAATATACATTTCTGGATAAATAAAATTCAATGAACTTAAGACATTTCAATCATGAAAGAAATTCAAATTCAAAAATTCGTGATCTTATCTTTGTCTACACTGAGGAGCTTATTGCTAGTGTTGATACTGCTCCATCGCCACTCTTAAAGGATTCAATTAATCACAAACAAGTTCATATAGAATTATCTTTTTATAATTACCTTAAACCAAGAAGTTGTTGTATGTTGGCGTTACAGACCTAAGCCGAGCTTCTCTCCATCACCCATGTTGTGTGTGGTTTCATTTTCCCATGAATGAAAGGGACCTGCAGTTGATTGCCGGTTCCGAACGACGAATTTCGAGAAGCTTTTCGTGACAATTTTACTACAGGGGGTTTTGTCAGAACCCCGCTGAGGAGAAACACCGTGAAAACACGTTCGATGACATGGCTGTGTCGGGATTCGATCCCGTGTCATCGGCGTCAGAGGCCAACACACTACCCACTGCGCCACGGTGCTCTCTCCATGAATAAGGGGACAAAATCCCCTCGCAGCAGCACAACGTATCTTTCTGGCCTATGTGTATTCTTCTCCATTCTGGGAGACTCCGAACCTACCTACCTACCCCACTTAGTCCACGACAGCTGGATAGGTATTAACTCGATTGCGAAATCAGACCGTTGTCTTCGGAAATCCCCGAAGAATTATTTCCGACCGAGGGTCAGCATTTCGCTCGGAAATGTTTCAACAATATTGCAAAGAAGAAGGTTTCGAACACCATGTGAGGTAAGGGTCAGGTTGATCGGGTCAATCGAGAAGTTATTTCCGTTTTGACCAAATTGGCAGCACCGAAACCCGATACCTGGTACAAGTTTGTTCTCCAGGTCCAGCAGTTTGCAAACGCTTCCTACTGCCATAGACGCCATTCCAGTTGCTGATAGGCAGGACAATACAATTCAAGCAAATTTGGATTCTCGAGTACTCGAGGAAGAAGAATTTAGATCCAGTTACGTCCATGATGGAGCCGAGTTGGGAAAGTTAACGATGGAGGAAATCATCAAAGTCCAGGAGGAAAACCAGAGAAGTTACAATCAAGGTCGCAGGATGTCAACGAGGTACCGAGTTGGGGATATAGTAGCCATTAGGCGTGCACAGTTTGGCACTGGACTTAAGCTACATATATAGTAAATATCTTGGGCCTTATAAGACTGTATTTGTTTTGCACAGGGATGCCCCCGGCAGCTGACCTCCTCACGGTTGGGGGTGGCAATAGGTTTGGGGAGTGCGAATTGATTTTCTTACGGCCCAAACCTAACTAACGAAGGGCAAAACCCCTCTGGATGACAAAAAGGAGACCTGCCACGAAAACTGCATACCCTGGTGTGCCAGGGCCCCATTCGGAGCCAGGCCTAAATGGTGGCAGTATGCGAGCGCCTGTTGGGCGTTCTGTCTCGCTCGGCAGCCAGTCGGGCTTAGCCCGAAGAAGTCACGAGCAACCCGGCAGTGGCCTCGTGAGCCATTGTGGAAGTGGAGGAGGATGCACGCCATGCCCTAACCAGTGTGTGCGGGGAGTAAAAGGCAATAGACTACGGCATCGACTTAGGATGAGAACATGGAATGTCTCATAGTTCACAGGAAAGAATTTCGAGCTGGTTGAGGAAGCTGCCAGAATGGGTTGTGACGTTCGTGTCTTGGGAGGGTCTAAACTATCAACTGATCATCACCTGGTGTTGTGTAAGCTGTATCTCACTGATAGCGTACCTCGTCTACCAAGGCGGAAACCAAGAGTGGTTACAGGCAATACGGCGAGAGAAACTACAGAGCAGTGGATGCTGCGACACTTCGCAGGACACATATCCGAAAGGTTTGAGCAAATTCCAACTGTTCCATCGCATGGAAGAGTGGCGACTATTTTCAACAGCTGTCATTGCCTCTGCATGTGATGTTTGCAAAAAGAAGCGGCTTGGTGTGGCGGCTGGTCGTGAGAAAAGAACTGCGTGGTTGAAAGCATACGGAGTTCAAGAAGCCATCCCGTGACCGGTACACTGTGGCGCGAAGAGGGCTTCATCGAGGCTGGCCAAGATGACCGAGAGATACTAGCTCGTTGTTGGATGGGATTGTTTCATTTCGCATATTCTCGGATCCTACTTACATGCAGGACCAAGGTTTAAAAACCGGCAGAGCCACTGTTTGTGCTAGAATTAACAGCTAAAATCTGCTTAAGTTGGTACCAAAGAAGTCTTAAACCATTGTGATAGTAAAAAACAGTCTTGAGTAGTCTTGGTCCACCGATTGGGGCCAGAACATTGTACGTATTGTATATCTCTGTTCCGATGGCGGACTTAACTTAAAGGACTACTACAATACCTATAGAAGAATTCATTAGCGCTGTCCTTGTTCGCACAGGAAGACATTGCCCATCAAACTAGTTTCGTTACTTGATTTGCTCTTCAAGCGAAGACGAAAGACCTTTCTGTGTTCCTGCCTTTTGTCCCATTCGTTTCCCGATGCACAAGTACCTTTTGATTGAGGATTACATTCAGAGAAGTAATCCAACATTACAAATCCCCTTTTCCTCTCAGCGACTTTCCGACATCGTCTCATTTATTGCATCCAAGAAGTGAACAGAAAACGCACTCCAACGAACCAAGGCAGTCAGAGCCACTTAGTGATGATAGCAAACAGAATTATTCCACGTCCTTTTGTCGGAGAATCATCATTCCAATTAGACCTAATTACTCGTATACTTCGTCGCCCCAATGTCTATCATACCATTTGGTCCGAGGTTGTTTTCCATCCCGAATAACTATAACTCACAACAAACGTCAATATCATAACGAGATCACTTTACAATAATTGTCATCATTTATACGGCGTACTGAGGGCAACATGCAACACTGCACTGCATCTTCTCAAAAAGCATGTCTATCGACCAGCGCTCAAGTCAGCCTCCAACCGAATGCCTTTCGTTCGCATCCCGTGTTTGCTGTGCTCTTCATAGTTGCCATCGTTCTCGGTGCTCGGTGTAATTGATTAATAAACCTTAAAAAGGCACCGGCAAGTACAGAGAAATTGGTTTTCGTTCCATTAATGAAATTTTCGTAAACCTATTAATGGGAATGAAAAAATGGAACCAGGACGTGCTGCACTCCATGTACATACGTATGAGTGGTATTACGATAAATCCTCTTTAGCTGCAAATGCACATACAGAGCATGGTCGACCGAAAGAGTTTTGTAAAGGCTTCCAAAAACCCCCAAAGGCGATCAAGTAAACAAAGTACGAGCCTTAAGCCGGAAGAAGTTTTAATTACTCCTTGGCAAAGGGCACCCCACAGTGATTAAACTTCATCCAAGTCTTCGGACCTGCAATGGATAGGATATCCAATGGCTATTTGTATTAATTATAAAAATGTTCATTATCAACAACTCGACGGAACTATGGTGGACAGCGTCGGCTTCGGGTAACTTTAAAGATTTCATCTACAAATAGCTGAGATGAGACGGCGAGAGTCAAATAAAAAGCGCACAACAGAACAGGGATTCCTGTCAAGTGCGATATCCTTCGTAGATTCGACCCTGACACCCATCCATATCCGAATCGATTAGGGAAATTAAAGCGAGCCGGAAACGTTGTGTTGCCAAAAGAGCGAGTATACGCCACCGAAACCGATGTCCATTTTCGGATCAGACAAAGTGACAGCTAAAGCCCCCCTTTCATCGTGGACAACGACTAGAAATAAAAAAACCAATCGCTATCCTAATCATATAAGTATTTTATGGGGACGAGAGAGAAGCAAGAAGTTTCGCTTCGTGCCTTGGGATACTCGTATTCTGTGAATATCCGGTCGAATCGTGGCAAAAACCCAGATACGGACAAACAGCTGCCTTAAATTAAAACTTATCAAACAGGAATGGAATATATGTAGATTTAATGGGTCTTTCTTGTTGGCTTTTATGGCCGAGCTGGAGTGGACGCAAATATCTTTTTAGTGCTCTCTTTGTGTCTCGGTCGCGGTTGTGGGGATTCGTGGTTCCATAGGCGGACTTTAGTTGTTCTCTTTCGGGTTTAGCTCTTTTGATTATTTTTTTGTCAAATAGAAGGAGGAAATGTACAAAGACGCTGTTGGCGGTAGATTTTTGCTTTTATGTTCAATATTATTTCAATGGAACATTATTCCGATAATTTATTTATTTATTTATTTAATCTACAAGCTACTTACGTACTAACAGATTTTAATGGAAAAACAATATTGTATGCATAAATACGTCGTATACGTTGTCTGAAAATAACATATTATGTGGAAGATTCTTAAGAGGTAAAAAGGCATGCCTACGCCGATGAAGTTGCCATCACAATCTCAGGTAAATACCTATCTACACTGAATGACTGCATGCAAACGGCATTCTCACTTCTGTGCAAATGGGCGCATAGTAGCGGGCTCAGGATTAATCCCCAGAAAACGGAGCTCGTGCTATTCACCAAAAAGCACAAAATCCCGGAAAACTGCCCTATCACTCTGCTCGATACCAGGTTAGCCTACTCCCCTAGTGCCAAATTCCTTGGCATTATCCTCGATGGGAAATTAACTTGGAAGAGCAACACATTTGAAAGAGCAAAAAAAGCAACAATAGCTCTCTACACATGTAAGAAAGCCCTAGGAAAAAAGTGGGGATTTAACCCCAAAATCACCCTATAGCTCTACATTACGGTCGTTAGACCCATACTAATGTATGGAGTGATAGTCTGGTGGACTGCACTGGACAAGACGACATACCACAAACATCTCGAGAAGGTACAAAGGATGGCATGTATGTGCATTACCGGGGCCCTTAGGTCAACACCAACGGCTGCGCTTAACATGATACTTAACTGATGTAAGGACACCACTCGATATTTTCGGTAAGCAAATTGCCACACACACGGCCATAAGACTAAAAGCCAACTCGAGTTGGGCGAGCTATGTCACTGGCCACTCCTCCATCCTTCAAAACAGGATAACTATGGCAGAAAACTTGGACCACATAGAACCCACCATAGTCTTGGGCAAAAACTTCACGACCATATATCCGGACAGACAGAACTGGACTCGTCAAACTCAACCCCGCAGAAAATGCGTGGATTTCTACACTGACGGGTCTAAAACCAAAGACGGGGTGGGCAGTGGAGTTTTCTGCAAACAACTTAAGCTACATAAAGCTCTAAAATCACCAGATCACTGCAGCGTTTTCCAGGCGGAAATGTTGGCAATAAAAGAGGCTTTGTCTTGGCTGAAGTGGAACGTAATATCCACCACGGATATTCGCATTCTCACAGACAGTCAAGCAGCCTTAAAGTCGCTGGAGTCCTATGTGTACACATCAAAATCTAGTCTCGACTGTCGCAGATCTCTTAACGAGATGGCAGAACAGTTCAACATACAGCTTATCTGGGTACCGGGACACAGCGACATTACAGGTAATGAAAAAGCCGACGCACTCGCCAAACTAGGAACGACGCTACAATCAATCGTGGCTTGTGAGGGAGTACCCCTTACAACCATTAAGCATAATCTGACCAATCTCGCCAGGGCCGAGACGAACCTGAGATGGACACAGGGACATACCTGCGACATCAACAGGCAAATCTGGCCTCGGCTTGACAGTCAACGCACAAGGAGTATAATCTCCCTAAAAAAAACTGACATCTACAAAGTCATCGGTGTCGTCACAGGACACTGCTTCATTGGCAGTCACGCACAAAAACTAGGAATAGTTCCGAATGATTTCTGCAGAAGCTGTCAGGACGAGGAGGTGGTTGAATCCATTCACCACCTTCTCTGCGCCTGTCCAGCTCTCTGCAATTTCAGGAAACATTACCTAGGCTCTTACTTCCTTAACGGTCTGACAGATGTTCAGAAAGTAGCACAAAATGGTTCCACGAATAGGGGGGTATAACCCCCTCGTAGCTGCACAACGGGCCTCCCTGGCCTATGTGAATTCTTCTCAACCTTGGGAAGGCTACGACCCTACCTACCTACCTAAGCCAAGACAGAGCCTCCTTTATTGCCAGCAGCTTCACCTGAAAGACGCTGCAGTGATCTGGTAGTCTTAGAGCTTTGTTCAGCTTTAGTTGTTTGCAGAATACTCCACTACCCACCCCGTCTTTGGTTTTTGACTCCTCAGTGTAGAAATCCATGCAGTTCCTGCGAGGTTGCGTTTCGCGAGTCCAATTCTGTCTGTTCGGGTAAGTTATCCTATTCCTATCCTATCCAATTCCCTCTCGTGGCAACACAATGGGTCTCTCTGGCCTAAGTGTAATCTTCCCACTCTGGGAAGGCTACGAACTACCTACCTACCTTCTGGTATAATTGGCGCAGTTATACGGATCTCGGTTTCACTGGCTGAAGTTTCACTCACCGGGCACGCTTTCCTCTGACCATATTACACCCTATCAACTCATCTGCAACTGCTTTAAATAGCTCAGTAGACAATCCATCTGCGCCAGCAGCTTTATAAGACTTAAGTATAGATATTGCTATCTTAACTTCGTCTAGATCGTCCAAAGTGAATGGTTCATTCTGCCTGGCAGCGGTATTTTGACTATCCTCGCCGTTATACAGTCTGCAGACCATATTCTTAGCACCATCTGCGTGTGAACTACTAGATGTTCGCTTTCGTCCCAACATGCCTTGACCCTTAGCATGTTGGTTTCATTTTTTGGTAAAACTTCCGAGCGTCATTCCTGCGATAACAACTCTCCGTCTCGTCGACCTCGACCTTCTCGTGCTCCTTTTTCTTCCCTTTGAGCCTTGCATATACTGAGGGCTGTATTGGACTGCCCATCATTAAGTATGTAAGCAGAGGGTCTTGTTAAAGTGGATATTTGACATATCCCTTATCTCCTCGATTTTGTTCATTTCAATAGGGGTTGGTTCCAAGAACGATTGCGTTCACTTCACACACACAATATAAATGGACGTTATCGTGCCTAACTTTTCACAATGGTACCTATTCATGGCTATTGGTTTCTGTATTTTTAAACAACTTTTCCGTCGTAGTTCACTTGAAACATTTCCTGCGGAGAGCACGTAATCGTCCCACGTGAATCATGTTTTCCCTTTTGGATGCCGGTATTCAGCTTGATTTTGAACTCTTAGCAGTCCATTCGAAGCTCGAAGTTTATTAGCAAATCCTCCCAAGCGGAATTTGCCCACGTCATTCCCGATGATTTATTTCCACCCATAGCGTCCAGTTCGCCTCTAATCTCTTACAATTTTTGGATTTTTATTTTTTGGTTAGGTCCTTTACCTCACAAGTCTGTATATATGTAATCTACTGTGCTAGCCTCTAAGGCCTTGTTTGCCAATTCGTATAAAATCCACGTACCATACCTCGTGCCCTCTATATTCATGCATAGACACTGGAGAACATTTCAGACCCGATTCAACCGTCATGACGTGCTTAGTGGATATACTCCACCACCCAGTGTAGTCGTTCGTAGCATTTATTGAGGTTATGTCCATAATATTCAATTTGCTGATGATGTTATTGAAATTCAGTAACCATTGATGCCCGTACGAGTCCTTGTATCGAAAGGATAAATAATTTATGGATTTCGGGTCCTGCTGTTGAATGCGGGAGGTACACGAGATTTTTTTTTCAGTAGAAGGAAGCACTCAGCTAAATATTAACTATCGTAACCATCCTTGTTGGAAAGTTTAAGGGAACCTTGCTCAATATGACAAACATGCAGATGAAGAGCAAATTGATCTGCCACATGAGCCATGAGCGACATTTAGAAACTCGACATCAGTTTGATACTACGAAATCTAGGTATAGATAGAAAAACCCAAGATGTCGACCTACGGACATCGATTACTGACGACCCAGACTGCTGAGTCTGGCATCTCGCCAGGTTAAGAGCAATAAACAATTTTACCCTGTATGTCCAAGTCCATGCCCTCTTGTCTTATATCTAGTGTTGCCAAAAGTGGTTCGAGGTATACTGCGTCTCTACCTTTCCCACAAAAATCCCATCTTCACCAGTTAGGTAACCCGCAACCGTCACACGCGAAACCTAGTTTTCGCGCTCGCATCGGTGATATGATTCTAAAATTCATTTCTGCTACTCGGTTTAGTGAAGCGAGAGTCTAGGGAGGTCATAAGCCATTTATAAGTTTGCCCCGTTCTTGCATATGCCTTTGAAAAGCGGTCTGCTCGCCAACATATCCACATATCTAGAATCGAGGGTTTCCAATGTCAGTTCCTACATGTTGCTCTTCGTTGCCCGTCCTGAGATAATTCTCTGTTCTTTCCGAACTATTAAGAGCGTATTATCAACATGAGCATGTTGAGTGAAAGGAAAAGGGTATCCGACATCATCTTCATTCGTCGACTTCTGCATGGTCCACTCAACGTGTATGTCGATCGGCCGTCGTAACATACCGATTCCCCACCTCTATTATCCACCCACTCTACGTACCTTCTATGGCTCCAATGACCGAATGTTTACTCGTACTTCCACTCTGACCTTCATACTTAACATTCCGTCTTCTCAATACTCCTCCCTTCTTCCAAATTTACCTTTGGATTTTTCGTAGGTCCTGCAGGATGAATTACTTACTTATTTACTTTGATGGCGCTACAGTTCGGGGTGAACCAGGGCCTCACCCAACAAGCCTCTCCAGCCGGCCCGCCGCTTCCAGTGCCGCACGACCAGTTGGTTGAGATCCCTTTCGACCTGTGCGCGCCACTTTAAATGCGGCCGTCCTCGGCTGCGTCGTCCCTCGGGGTTGGAGTCAAAGACTCTTCGGGCCGGAGCGTTGATGTCCATTCGCTCTACATGGCCTAGCCATCTTAGACGATGGATCCGAAGACGTCTAACCAGGCCGATGTCGCTGAACAGCCCGTACAGTTCTTGATTGAATCTCCTCCTCCACTCTCCGTTTACACAAACGACACCAAAGATTGCACGCAGAATTTTCCCCTCGAAACGCCCAAGAGCCTCTTCATCAACTTTTGATAACGTCCAAGCCTCAGCGCCGTAGAGGAGGACCGGGATGATTAAGGTGTTGTAGAGGGATACCTTCGTTTTTCGAGTGAGGGCTCTACTACTCATTCGCCTCTTGAGCCTGAAGAAGCAGCGGTTGGCAAGAGCTATTCTGCGTTTCTTCTCAGCACTGGTGTCGTTGCTGCTTGGCACTATCGAGCCAATGTAGACGAAGTCCTTGACTTCTTCAAAAATATAGCTGACGAAGGAGACGTTCTCACCAAGACGTTAGTGTTGCGCGTCTTTCTTGGATGACAGCATATATTTGGTCTTGTCCCCATTTACCCTTAGATCCACTTTAGCCGCTTCTGCTTCAATGCTTGCGAACGTCTCATCGACGTCTCCCTTTGTTCGTCCAATAACGTCAATGTCATCTGCGTAGGCAAGCAATTGTGTGGATTTGAAGTAGATCGTACCTCTTGCATTGGCCGCAGAGCCCCGTAAGATCTTTTTAAGTATGAAAATCACGTGACAGTGCGCCACTCCGTCTAAAAGCTTTTTTAACATCGAAGGGGTCGGTTAGTTCACCTCCGGCTTAATGGAGTGGTGGGAATTCTCAGTAGCCATCCAGCACAGTCTGATGAGTTTTGCAGGAATGTTAAAACATGACATGGCTTTGTGCAGCTTGTCTCTATAAACAATGTCATATGCGGATTTAAGGCCGACCTGAAATTTAAGGCTCTTCTTCGAGATCTGCCGATTTGGTCTAACATGAATTTACTTGGCCTGAAGCCACGTCCATAGGAACTTATTAAATTGTCCGCGAATGGTTTCAGGCGTTCCAACAGGACGGCAAAGAAGATCTTACGCACGACGTTCCCCTATAGTTGGCGCAGTTATAGGGGTCACCGAGCATGCTTTCTTCTGAAATAACTCATCTAAAGCTACTTTAAAAAGCTCACCAAGCATGCCCTCTGCGCCAGCAACTTTATAAAACTTCAGTTTTGATATCGTTATCTTAACCTCGTCTAAGTCGGGTGGACGAAACTCTCATCTTCGTCCAGTTTGAATGGTGCGGTCTGCCTGACAGCGGCATCTTGGCCATCTTCGCCGTTATACAGTCCGCAGAAATAGTCTTTCCACATTTTCAGTATCGACTGTGATTCAACAACGAAGTGTTCACCTGGCCTTATAGCCTTGGCGGGTTAGTTTTACTAACATCTCTCCAATTCCTCGATCGCGCGTTCCTCATTCGCTTTCTTTTTGCTTCTGCATAGTGCGTGCTCTGATGCATCGTGGCCATGTTTGCATTCTATTTTTCTGCATGCACCTGTCTGCACTCGTCAACAAACCAAGGGTTTCTCCTAGGTGGTGGCTGGAAACGATCGGCGAAGTGCCTGGCGGTGTCTAGCGATTGAAGTGTTCGCAGTGTTCGCGATATCTGCATACGTAACTTGGCTGCAACAAGGTAATGATCCGAGTCAATATTAACTACCCGGAAGGCTCGGATATTCAAGATGCTGGAGGAATGTCTAGCGTCGATCGTAATAACAAATAATTGATCGTCAGATCTCATTATGGATATTGAGATGTGGGAATCGTGTGCTAGCTACTAGAAGATTACGCCGAGTTTCAGACGTGGTATCGTGTAGGCTGTGGTTTCATACGACTTGTTCAAAGACACCCTCCTTACCCAGCTTAGTGTTGAAAACTCATGGAACAATCTTGATGTCATAGTTAGGAAATTGATGTATGTATGTCCTATCTAGGAGGTCATAGAAGTCAATTTGGCTCTGACGACTTTTTCTTCTGTGGAGGCATGAATTCATATCAAGGTTATCTTCCCGAAGATAGCTTTGATACGAATTGCTATTAGGCGTTCGCTCATATGCCGGAAGGTTAGGACTTTTTGCCTAAGTCCACCCCGAACAACAAATCTGCATCCAAATAGGCGTTGGTTGTTCTCCTTGTAGCAGTTTTCGTAGTATATGTCACAGTCTTTCATCACCATTTTACCCGGTCTATCCCATTGCACTTCTTGGAGTGCGGTCATGTCTGCTTTTTATCAGTTTAGGGCTTTTTCTAACTGTTCAGCCGAACCCGGTCTGTTAAGGGACCTAAAATTCCAGGTGCTGAACCGATACTTGTGGTTGTCTCTGGGGTTTTTTGGCGCAGGGAACTGTAATTTTCAGATGGCACCCCGATGGAACTTACTAACAGTGTCGCAAGATCATCGTCTGCGGTGGCTCTTCTCACTGTTCAGCAGGCCCTACAAGGCATGTGTTAGATCTGTCAATAGTAGAAATTTTATAAACGTGTGACTCACCAGTTTTAAAAATGTGACCGTTTATAGTGTCACCATGGTGTTCAAATTTGTCCCAAAAAGCCAGTGCTTTAAATATGGTTGACGCAGATAAGGGAACCATTCAAACTTCCCTCAGATATATATAAGACCCATATCCGTGTGCGATAAGATGGGAAAAAAACAACGCGGAAGGTTAGTCTGATGTTATGTAAGCAAGGATCAGCTAAATTTACATTGTTCTACGCCACTTACCCAAAATAGGTTCGTCCTTTTGTTCCACGCCGATAAAAGTCCCCGCAAAACGCCATAACACCGCAAAACTTTAACTCATTTTAACCACCCCACCGACAATCCTTTCGCGCTACTGGCATGCCCATAACGTTATTATCTTTGTCAATTAGACCGGCTTGGCTCGAAAGTGGCCAAATGGCCTACCTGCCTGTGCGGCGTTCATTTAAACAATGCAGAATTAAAATGGACTTGGCAGGGAGCCACTTTCTGCGATGCCATCAAATGTGAAAAGTTGTTCCTTTTGCCGGTGGTTCTGTACATCTATCTGTATGCCTATGGGAGTGTGATTTAGAGGATGAAATAATTCACATTCGCTTTTTCGAAAAACGAAGACAAAGAGCGCCTCTCCCTCTCGTTGTTCCACTTTCTGGTCTATGATAAGCCAGATGTTTGCCGGTGCATGGCTGTGAAGGTGCAATATCACCGGATTTCGAATCCAGAACACACCATACTGGACTTGAAAGAGCATACATACTTATGTTCTACCACTCGGAGGTACTGGTTGCCGCAATGAGGTGCACAATCTGAATGCCGCCAATTAGTTACGTAAAAATGAGCTTTTGTGAGCTGCTGCTCATGTCAAAATGTTGTTGTTGCCACAGCTCGCCCGTTCCACCAGCAGAGCAGAAAAAATAATTTATTTTCTGTCGCCAGCGATGAATAAACTCATGTTGTGAAGACGCGCCTTACTGCGGCGCTTGTTGTGCGCGAGCTTTGAAATTAATTTTGAAAAGTTCTTCCTCCCATCTAGCGTCTTAGTTCTTGGTTCCTTTGATTTTGTTTTTTTTTTTTTTTATTTGAATTTTTGTTTTTATTTACGGAATATGATAACACACGAGTGTGTGTTTATTTTGGGGCTTCGATGTGACAGCAAGTGGAATGATGCTGACAGAGCACACGATTGGGCAGCCCCGCCTTCGGGGCGACGGAAATGTTCTCACCGAACCCCATAGTCCTCATGGTCGTCGTCGAGATTATTTGCCCGTTTTTCTTGAATTTCGTATTTACTGAAGAAGTTTTACCTAAAAATACACTTTTCGGTGTGTATTTTCGGATGATTAGCAGTCAAATGGGATCCAAGTTTAAAGAATGACCTTTTGGAGAGCACTACATGGACTGTGGCTCGCGTTTCATTCGACTGACAACGGCTGTACTCATATGCCCTTATCTACAGCTCATGAAGAATGTAATTATGTGCCACGCCTCTTGGTAATAGTTCTGGTTTTGTTTTGGTTGCTGCCAGTGACGCAGGAATAGATAAAATTTGGCGCGAAATATACATTCAGTTCCACCTTTGTTTCAAAGTCTTGTGGTCTATGGATCGGAGTACAACAATTAAAAGCTCATCATACTGGCTTGTTTAGCAATTGTCACATTAGTCTTTCAGATGGGAGCTTAACTAGTGATACAGAGTTAGAGAACAGTCTTTGGGTTTTAATATTCAATGTCTGGGTACGTTACTATGACGTCCAACAATGTGCCATTTATTTCTTCTTCTTCTTCTTCGGCACTCTTGGGCCTGGGCGAAGCTGGGCCTCCCTTAAAAAAAAACCCACCAACCAACCCCCAGCAGACTCCAGTGCCGCACGCCTAGTTGGTTCAGGTCCACTTGCCACCTTTAATTTGGCCGTTCTAGACCGGGTCGCCCCTCAGGGTTTAATTCGGCGGAGTTGTGGTTTCCATGCGCTCTACATGACCTACCCATCTCAGGCCTTAGATTCGCAGACGCCATGCTACGTTCATGTCGCTGTACAGCCCTTACAATTCACTATTAAGTCTTCCCCTCCACTCCCCATTTATGCCGATCGGATCGAAAATCGTACGCAGAATTTTTCTCTCAAAACGCCCTTATCCGCTTTCGATAAGGTCCATGTCGCTGCACCATTAAGCAGGACCGGCATGATAAGGGTCTTGTATATGGTCACGAGAGATGGCTCTGCTCCTCAACTGCCTCCCGAATCCAAAGAAACAGCGGTTGTATGTATGTATGTTGGCGTTACAGTCCATGAAGGACCTGAGCCGAGCTTCTCTCAATCACCCATGTTGTGTGTGATTTCTTTTTCCCATAGGTGAAAGGGACCTACAGTTTATTGCCAGTTCCGAACGGCGAATTTCGAGAAGCTTCTATGACAATTTTACTACAGGTGGTTTTGTCAGAACCCCGCTGAGGAGAAACACCGTGAAAAACACGTTCGATGACATGGCTGTGTCGGGATTCGATCCCGTGTCATCGGCGTCAGAGGCCAACACACTACCCACTGCGCCACGGTACTCTCAAGAAACAGAGTTATTTTGCGTTTGATTTCGCCACTGATGTCATTGTTGCATGTCACTGCGGAGCCAATATGTGCGCCCTGGCGAAGACGCCGGTGATTCGTGTCCTATTTGGACAACAGCATATACATATTTCGTCCCGCCCTCATTTATAGCCAGTTCCATATTAGCCGCTTCCGCCTCAATGCCATCGGTATATTCGAGCGGTTGTACGGACTTAAAAAAGATCGTGCGTCTAGTATTACCCAGGAATTCTGCGCGATCCATTCAAGGGCGATGCTGAAAAAGTCATACGATAGCGCCCGATAGTCGCCCTGTCTGAACCTTTTGACACTAAAAGTCTCTGTTAAGTCGCTTCCGACCCTGATGGAGCAGCGAGAATTCTCCAATATCATCCCGCATAATCTGACACGTTTGGCAGGGATGTCAAAGCTAGACATGCCGCTGTATAGCTCGTCTCTATGCATGCTATCGTATGCGGCCTTAAAGTCGACAAACAGTGGGTGGGTGTCGATCTGAAACTTGTTGGTTTTTTCCAGGATCTGCCGTAGTTTGAATGCTTGTTCGATAGTGGACCTCCCGGGCCTGAAACCACACTGATACATATGACCCAATCCGTTTATTACCGAACCGTCTCAGGCGTTGACATATTTCAGCAGAGCAGATCTTATAAGAGATATTCTGGAGACTTTTAGCTCTGTAATTGGCGCAGACAAACGGATCTCCTTTCTTGTGGGTCGGGCGATCCTCACTAAGATTCCATTCATCGGGTGTGCGATCCTCTGACCATATCTTACAGATGAGCTGGTGCACACTCCCAACCAGGTCATCTCCAGCTACCTTAAAGTGCTCGGCAGGTAGTCTGTCTGCTCCAGCAGCTTTGTCCAGGTCAGGGGGACGAAATTCTCTGCTATCATCGTCCCTTGTGAATGGGTCATTCTGCCCGACGCCCTAATCTGTTTCCTCATCGTCATTATACAGTCTGCAGAAATAGTCTTTTCAGATTCTTAGTACCGACTGTGAATCTACTACTCGGTTTTCATTTTCGTTCCTGCAGGCTTCCGTTCTGGCTTTATATCCTGCCTGCAAGGATGAACACGGATACCTCGTAGTTGAAATACTTTCGATGCTGAGAATATGAAAAGACTATTTCTGCGAACTGTATAACGACAAAGATGGTCAAGATGCATCTGTCAAACAGAACGCACAATTCACACCGGACGAAGATGGGAGAGAATTCCCTTACCCTTAGACGAGGTTTACATGGCGATATCAAAACCGAAGTCCGCCTGCCTATTGAGCTATTTAAGGCAGCTGGAGACGAGTTGGACCGCTCAGCTGTAAGATTTGGTCGGAAGAAAGCATACCCGATGGATGGAATCTGGGCATCGTTTTCCCGGTCTATAAAAAAGAAGACCCCTATAACTGCGCCAACTATAGGGGAATAAGTCTTATTAACATCGCCTTCAGGGTCTTCTCTGCTGTGATATGTAAACCATTCGTGGGCAATTCGATAGGTTCTTATCAGTGTGGCTTCGGGCCAGGAAAATATATCAAATATTCATACTGCGGTAAATCTTGGTCAAGACCCATGAATTTTAGGATGACACACACCACCTTTTCGTCGACATTAAAGCTGCATATAACAGTGTATATAGAGACGAGCTTATAAAGCCAGGTTACAGTTTGACATCCCTGTCAAACTCGTCCGGTTGTGCAGTATAGCAATGGAGAGTTCTAGCCACTCTATTAAGGTCGGTAAAGAGTTAACCGAGACCTTCGAGGTCAAAAAAGGACCCAGTCAGGGCGACGCACTGCCATGTGATTTTATGAACAAAATGCTCGAACAGATCGCGCGGGATTCACTGGTCAATACAAGAGACACGATCGACTTCAAATCTGCACATTTGCTTGCATACACTGGTGACATTAACGTGATTGGGGAACCCCACGGTGTGTCAGTGAAGTTTTTGTGAGCAGAAGCGACTAAAGTGGATCTGAAAGTAAAGGAGGGCAAAACCAAATATACTCGTATGCTGTCGTCAAAGAAAGACGCATAATACCGACGTCTTGACCAGAACGTCAATATTGGAAGCTACAACTTCGATGTAGTTAAGGATTTCGTCTACATTGACTCACTGGTGACAAGGGGCAACGACACCAGCACTGAGATTAGACACAGAACAACTCCTGCCAACCGCTGTTTCTTGGGGCTCAAGAGGCAATTGAGTAGTACGAGTAGAGCCTACTCTCCGAAAACGAAAGTAACCCTCTATAAAACCATAATCATCATGGTTCTCTTCTACGGCCCAGAGGCTTGGACCTTACCGAAAATGGTAGAAGAGGCCATTGGTCGATTCGAGAGAAAAATTTTGCGCACAATCTATGGTCTGAAAGAACTGTACGGGTTGTACAGCGACATTGGCCTAGTACGACGTCTACGGATCCAACGTCTAGAATGGCCAGGCCATGTATGGCTAGGCCAACCGCGAATGACGACGTTGCAGAGGACGAGCTCATCTATGGTGGCGCACACAGATGGAAAGGGACTGGGCGTGTGACACTGGAAACAGCTGTGCTAGCTGGATAGGCATGTTAGTTGAGGCCCAGGTTCTCCTTGGACTTTAGCGCCACCTAGGTAGGTAAGTAAGTAGCGCCACGCAAATGACGTACATATAACACTCAAGCAACAATCGGAAGGACGAAGGCAGCTCGAAATGCGCAATACCACATTAATCGAAGAAAACCTTCAATGTGACCTAGATTTTTGAGCGATTTTAGCGCGGTTTTTTTCGAGGTTGCCTATCCTTTAGCATGATATTCACTTGATTAATCGGTTGTTTCTGGGTGGTTCTGATATACTTCAACGCGATTATGTCTATCCAAAAGCATAATCGCGTTTAAGGGCCTAGGCTTCCCTTGGAATGGTGTCGACCAATCCCTTTGAAAGGGCAACATCTCTGATCCCTAATAGTTAGTTTGCCAGCACCAAACCTCGGACTATTAGGACGTGAGCTTTTTCTGTTGACGTTGATTGTCGTCCGGATGCTTTTCGTCGTCGGCACGCTCTCAGCCCTCTTGGAACATTTTCTTTCAACAAAGCCTAGTTGTGATAGTGTGTTTCAGATCGTGGATGGGTTTACCGTCCGATTCAACGAGAGATGCACCTCATTGTTGCAGATGATATTTGATGAAATTTTGTCATCAATTGCACAGTACTGTAAGAGGCAATGTCGACAATAACTTGTATAAGGTAGGTAGATAGTATGTAGAAAGTATCTATATTCATAAAAGATGGATTAAGGCATCAAATCGTACTATCAAACTGGTGATTTCACTACGATTTGAATTGCTTGCACTGTAGGTCAGATATGACGACCGTAAAATGGCTAAAGTGTTCGAAAAATGTTTTTCAGAAAGCGCGAGTTTTTCAAAATAAAATTCAATTATTTGTAATTGTCCTATGACTGTAGCTCTTTTTGCCTTAAGATGGCAGTATTGCCCAAGTACGACTGACTTTGAAGAGTGGCACAGCTCGGAGATGCGCTATCAAAGATGGACCACTAAAAAACCAAACAGGAAACAAATCACCTATTTATTCAACATACATAAGCTGAGATTGACTACTGTTCCATGTAGTCAGTCCGAAATGTTATAACTTATCCTCAGTGCTTCTGGTACATCCCACAGTTCTCGGAACTAATGGGACGACATATTTATAAGTGATTTCCTACGATTTGTTGAACTCCACTAACAGCTTCATTGGGGAGAAACCACTGTGTAAACAAATAACAGCTACAGCCCAGATCCCATTGCACGGTTGAATAGAATCACCATGAACCTAGCGATTAAACCATTTGTCTAAGTTACCGGAATGCTCGTTCGTCCATGACGACAACCAACGCCCTAGTGTAATCAGTTTAATTAAATATGATCTGAACACCTGCTACTAGCTCAATGGACTATAACTTCCAAGGTCTCTATAGTTCTAATTACAACTTAGATGGCTACCCGATACGATCACAGCATCCCGTTCAAATGGCTATGACGAATGGTTTTAATATGATCCACACAAAACGGGTTACCTAACAAGCGTGTATGTAGCTCCTGACTTTCAACAGGTTATCATCAACCCGTTGTGGTTAGCCTATCAACAACAAGACATTTAACACCCAACCAAGATCTGAGAATCTGTGAAACAAAAGCTTAACAAACGACTGATTAACTATCTTAATCGCGTTCGTCAACAAAATCGATCTCTTCCTCCGTCACTCCATCCATCTACTGTCGCATGCCGTGTATACAAACCTTATCAAAAGCATTTAATCTGCTGTGGTTAAATGTGCAGCAAGCGAGCTCGACATCACGGTCAACGTGTTAACATAATTCGTGCGATATCTTTGGCTTAAACGGTCATAATCGATTAATTGGGAAAGAGTTAATCAATTTACATTTGCCTTATTGGGATGCTTTGGTCGGGAGTCCGTCGAAGGATGACTTGTTATGCTTAATTCCTCATTACGGATTAGGCATAAAGTGACATGTTGGATTTATGGACGCTTTAGGTGGCATTTTGTGAATAAATTTAATTTTTGATTTAATTTTACCCTTTGTCGGAAACTTCGAGTTAAACAACACGCAGAAATGTGTCATTTAACACATAGAAGTGTGTAAATGAGATTAAATGTGTTACTTAACACGTTTCCTATTTGAAATTGAGACACTTATTCGTGTTAATACTATAATGGCCGAATCACAATGTCGCGTTCGAGCGCTCACGCTTTTGACAGCATGGGTAGGATGAATGAATTCATACGGAGTAACACGGAATACGACCTCAGGCGTAGAGCCGGTGGCTGACAGCTGACAATGGTTCTCATTTGTTTAATAATGTTTTCTTCAAGAAATTTGCACGTTTCAACTATATGGAACCTTGCTAGAAAATAATTTGCCAGTCGGATCCATGGTGTAATAGCTAACACACTGGCAGCGTTCGGCTGCGACCAAAAAACAGAGACATTCAACTACTCCCCTTTCCTAGTCTACATTGGTGCTTCGAGCTGGAGAAACATGAAACAATCAATCCAATCAATCAAAAATAAATGTTTTGTGCTTGATGGACCTCGAAGCGACAAATGCTCGGATAGCGAGGACTAGATGAGTCTTCTTTTTTTGTTCGCTTCGAAAAGTCTTCTCAGGAACCTTGGAATTTAAACACGAATCATTGAGAGTTGAGTGTGTTAACCATTACACCATAGAACCGGCTCGCAAGCCAAAAACCTTAGCTTCCATGGTGTCATGACTGTCTCTGACTGGATTCTGAACCTGAAAAGGATCTTCGTTCTCTTTGCCGCCATCGAACATTCGATGGCTCTGGTGTTATCGGGATTCGAACTCGCTCATCGTGCGTCAGAGGCCAACACACTAACCACTGCACCACGGCGTACTCCGGAAAGCAAAGTCTTCGGGTACGGAGCTGGAGTCCTCTTTGTACGCGAAAATATCCGACTGCATTTCTCGTTAGGAAAATATGCGTTTGTCTTCCAATCAGAGATATACGCAATTCTAATGGCCATAGTGCATGGTTGTGAAGCACAGGTGGAGGGGAAAAAGCATATGTGTCTGCAGTGGCAGCGAAACTGCACTCAAAGCTGTGTCCAACCCTTTAACTAGCTCCACGTTAGTGTATAAACTCAATACCTTCTTGAGCGGAGTCGGTGGACTAAATTTACTAAAGCTTGTATGGGTTCCAGGTCACTCTGGAATCCCAGGAACTGGGATCTCTAGTGAACTTGCCGGAACGAGTTCAGAGGAGAGTTTCTCAGGAGCGTCCACGGTAAATTCCTACGTTAATGATTTGGTGTTTAATACACACAACCGTAGATGGGGGTATTATCCAAAATGCAGTATAACAAAGCGCATATGCCTTGATGTCTGCAAGAAATCCGTAGCATTCCTCCTGTCCTTAAGGAGATTTGACTGCAGAAGACTTGTGGGAGTCATTACACTTTTGCTAAGCATCTCTGTGTGCTGGGCATCAGTGAGACGCCCACTTATGCTGTATGTTGCGAGGAAGATGACACAGCAGAACATTGACTTTTACGACCGCCTTTACTTGCGCACGGTGACGCACCCTTGGGGCCGACGTCGGGTGTGCCGAATCTCTTGGCTCTACATCACTGAAGGTGCTTCTCATTTTTCAGCGGAAAAGGGGGAAAATACATTAATGTTAAGTGTATGTCTGCAGTACAATGGACCAGAGTGCTCGTGCTCCAACAGATAGCAAAAGCCTTCAACAAAAAAAAAAAAAAACAAAAAAAGACAAAATACGTGCTGTCATCAAAGAAAGACGCACAACACCGACGTCTTGGTCAGAACGCCACCATCGGCAGCAATATTTTTGAAGTAGTCAAGGGCTTCGTCTGCCCTGGCTCGATAGTTACAAGCAGCAGAGACACCAGCGCTGACATAAAAGGCAGAATAACTTTAGCCATCCGCTGCTTCTTTTGGCTATAGAGGCAACTGACTAGTAGAGCTCTCTCTCGAAAAACTAAGGTATCCCTCTACGAAACCTTAATCATCCCGGTCCTCCTCTACGGCGCTGAGGCTTTGACGTTATCAAAAGCGAATGTAGAGGCTCTTGGGCGTTTCGAGAGGAAAGTTCTGCGTGCAATCTTTGGTCCCGTTTGTGTAAATGAAGAGTGGAGGAGGAGGTTCAACCAAGAACTGTACGGGCTGTACAGCGACATCGGCCTTGTTAGACGTCTTCGGATCCAATATCTAAAATGGTTGGGCCATGTAGAGCGAATGGACATCCCCGCTCCGGCCCAAAGAGTCTTCGACACCAACCCCGAGGGATGACGCAGCAGGGGACAGGTGGAAAGGGATCTCAACCAACTGGGCGTGCGGCACTGGAAGCAGCTGGCCAAAGATCGTGCCGGCTATAGAGGCTTGTTGGTTGAGGCCCTGGTTCACCCCGAACTGTAGCGCCATCTAAGTAAGTAAGTATGTATCCGCTCAATGCTGTCTTCTAAAGCTGAACTGATAGTTAGGAATAACGATAAGTTTTTCCTTTTTTAAAAGTTTGGTAGAAGTGAAAGTAAGGTGATGGGTCTGTATAAGGTTGTCATTGTTGCGTCTTCTCTTTGTTTAATGCATTTAGGTCTCATTACACTGTTTAACAGGTGCTTAAGTAAGGCTACATGCGGAGGTTCATTCAATAACTTGCCGGTCAGGAGGTCGTAACCAGGCGCTTACTGGTACAAGTCTCTACTTCCTTGCTTGTCTAGTCATTTATAGAGTCGGCGTCCTTGTATTTCGGAAGAGATGTGGGACTGCATTCTTGTCTCGATGTCCGGTCGCATGAATGTCACAGGATTTGCGTTAATGGTGATCTTCTGTACAATTGCTACGAGGGACTAGTCGCCGCCTTGCAGTAAACCTCACTCAAGTTGATTTTGTCTGTAAATATAAAAATCAGAATGTGCTGTTTGAGCATTGTCCTTTCTTAAACAGAGTGTCCTGCACAGTGTATATGGAACGGACTAATTGGCCTTTGGGACCTCCTAGTCATTTGGCACTAGGCTGCAACTTGATGTCATGATGACGTATGGACGAAGTAACAGTCTTGTTCCTATGTTGTGGGTATTGGCGAAACTAAAAAAGTAAACTAAACATGTAATTGGCTTTCTGTTTTGTCTTGAGATCATCTTTGGAGGTCTATTGCTCACTCTACACCTCTGAACGAACTACCGAGTCGTTAGTTGAATGCGACAAAGGTCAATGCTACAACGTTTGATCGCGTGTACGTTGGTGATGGTGTTCGTAGTGACATTTCATCTAACTTAAACTGAATCGAGCTGCAGGTGATGCTAATGGATCCCATTTTCCAAATTCCTTATATTCTTGTTGATGGAAGCTTCCCTTGTTATCGGAGAGAGCTTCGCGTTATGTTTCGTTCTCTCCCCCATATATCCGACGGTATGCTATGTTACACTGTCTTCTTTGAAGTCGTCATAGTTTCCTTTCAACTTTTTACTTTCTGTTTCCTTTTGATAAAGGAAAAATGCTTCAGTGAGTTCCAATCGAAAAGATGATTTGTCTTTGATGTCAGGATCCACAAGTCATCTCACTACTGACATATCTAACAGATTATTTCAGTCAGACTAGATAGTTGTCTTTACTTTTAAAACAACGAATAGAGTGGTATGTCTATACTCAACGGTGCGCCCCGCAGAGTCAATGCCAAAAACAGAGAGTCAACGAAAAAATGTGCGTTCCTCCTTTAAAACTTGACGTTTGCTTTCATACTTACTATTTAGATTCATGTTTATTTAACGACAAGACTGACAGCCTTTGGTGGAGAGATGACATAAAATTTCAATTCCAACATCCTCCTATTACGTATCCTGCATTGTCGTCCGTCATGTCCTTCTTCTTCGGCTTATGGAGCCAACTTGTGTCATCAATTGAATTATTTGATGTTTTCACATAAAGCCTACCTCGTCGTATGGTCAAAGAATTTGTGATTATGTTCTGACACTATGCCCGGCTTTATGGTCAACATGGTTGTCAAGAGCTTAAGTATTCTATATGCAATAGATAGAAGAACATGGGTGTCTTAAATCCAATTGCTTGATTGGAGTGGGAGTGGAAAAGTTGAAGACAAATCCCTATTGTCAGTGTTTACTAACCGTCTGGAGTGTTTTCAATTACACCAACTGCCCTTGAACCATTCATCATCAATCTTTTTCCTCATATAGCTATTGAATAGAACTACTTCAAGAAGCAGGATGGGAGCTTGAGAGATATCGACCGTTCAGACTGTCCAACTGTCAATATTGCCTGACATCTGCCATTCATATCGAGGGTATCCCATTGTGCCCTAAGGAATTCACATACAACTATTGAATTTTGAAGTCGTATTCAATGTTAAAAATATCCAATCCATAGGGTGGGGGGGGTAGGCACACAAGTCTCTCGATAATACTGAAATTAGATAGAATAGAAAAAGATTACAAATCTTTCGATACACGCATTGGATGGAGATGAAATTAGGCGGAGCGACTTTAGATGTCCTCTCGTGCCTAAACGACCGTATAGGTATATGTATCAATGCGAAGATTAAACTGTCAGTGATGAGGGACTCCGGTGGAACGTGCGAGGTGGCATTCGAAAATAAACGCAAAATAGTTCCACGACAAAACTTTGGTTGAACGACCTATGTAGCTCGTGAAGTTTTCATTTGAGATATCTCAAACTGTCGGGAAAGTTTTTCGTTTTATTTTTTGCAACAGTCTCGTCATCTATGCACTCGTGTAGAACTCGGTCGTTAACTGGACGAGGGAATGTCACGTAGTACGACAAAGTGCATGCTTCCCGATCAAGTCGTCGTAAACTGTTCAATGCATGAACTTGAGTAATGCTCCATCTTTCTACTGTACAATTTGTGGTTTTTGAAATTTACGATCCGACGATGCGAGATTGAAATATGCTGGCAAGTGGAATGAATTTTGCGGTTACCTCAAGTTCAGTTCGACACCTGGCCAATTCCCAACAGACAAGTATGTGAGGGAGCGCCTAAGCTCCCTTGAAAATTTCAATTTCAATTAGCGAACACACCAGACGGTCGGGAATTCATTTGAATTTCGACAAATAACCAACGAACGGAAGGAGAACTAAAAGGTTGTCATCATCATTGTTGTTTTCCTATGCCCCCTTACCACCCCTTTGGA
Source organism: Eumerus sabulonum (assembly GCA_951905685.1). NCBI lineage: Eukaryota > Metazoa > Arthropoda > Insecta > Diptera > Syrphidae > Eumerus > Eumerus sabulonum. The sequence continues at coordinate 239,996,197 of OX645060.1, forward strand.
ATCATCTGTATACACTCACCACTGGAAATAGGATTTCGATTTACCATGCCATCACAGATAGTCTTTTGTCGTATAATGGGGGACTGGAGAACGGCTCCGAGTCAATATTAGATTTTCCTAATGCGATTGAACACACAAATCACTCGCGTCTATCGAGTTTTCGGCACAAGTGTGAAAACAAACTTCCGCCACGATACTGAATTCAGTTTTGATATCTGAATCAGATAGCGCGACAAAAAGGAGATCTTGCGGATAGAAAGCAAATGGAATAGCTTTTCAATACGGGTGGCGGGAGACAATCTATAGTATTCCCGAATCAGGAATTCCAAATTCTAAATTCCAAATTTCGAATTCCTTCAGTTCCCCGTTAAGGGGCTTAACGTAAAGTGGATGTGCTTGACAGCTGCCATCATCGTATCGATACTCTACAGTACGGATACATTGGGGAATGCAAATGGTTTGAAAGCTATTTCCGATAAAATCGGAATTGTTTTTTCACTCAAATTGCAGATAATTCTCTAACACATCTTGCCGACTCTGTTGCCAATTAGACTGCCTTTGATCCAATATTCTAGATCGGAGACAACCAGCAAAGACCATAACCTAAAAATGTAAGGGGTGGGCCATCTAGTGGTGTTTTTTTTTTTAAATCCGAGGTTATTTTGACACTGATAGCTGCTTTCCGCTCGGAATCTTAACAGAACGTCAGTATCATACCTCCGCGAAATGAAATGAGTCGCTTTACGCTTAAGCAACGTTGGGAATATTGAAAACTTATTTCCAAAGTGAGTGCTGAGTAGCCCAAACAGTGGGTTTTTTGAAAAGAACTTTTGGCCGAAGTGAGCACCCACCGCGACTGCTGTACGCAAGTTTGTGCAAAAAGTTCGCGAGACTAGTATGCAAATGGACGACACTCATGGTCCCCGTCAACGTATGGTGTGCACAGATGAGAATGTGGCTGCAGTGGCCGAAGTTGTGAGACTCAATTCTCGAACATCAACTCGCCATCGATCGCAACAGCTCAACATTTCACGCACTAGTCTGAGGAGAATTCTGTACAAAGATTTTGGATTTTTGCTTACAAGGTCCAATTGGCTTAGCAATTGTAGGCGCGCGACCATCCGCTTCGCAGTTTGGGCCTTAGAGCACAGCTTGAATTGATTTTGGGCAAAAAATCATCTTTCCAGACGAGGCGCATTTTTATCTCGGCGGCAACGGAAAATCCGCACGATATTATCGAGAAGCCAATGCATCCACAGAGAGAGACAGTTTGGTGCAGATTGTGGAGTGGTGGCATTATTGAAGCATTTTTCTTCGAAAATGGGACTGGGAACAACGATTCGTTCACCAGTGGGCGCTACAGAGCCATGTTAACCGACTTATTGTAATGGGGCCGATTTTGCGAACTCCAAATGTTGACGTATCCCCGTTTAAGGTCACCAGAATCCAAATCCAAGGTTTTTATAGAGATGTATGTATATGTGTGTATGTACGTATGTGCGCATGTGCGTACCGGATTATCGCGAGAGCCAAGGACGATATTAACATAAGATTTGGTTCGTTCCACGTGCAATTACGCAACTTAAAACTGAGTAAGTTTTCAGCAAAATCGGTATAGCCGTTTTGTGTTAGTTAAATAACTCAAAAATTGGCAAAAAAATTAACAAAAGCACATCTAAGTACTGACCGCACCCGACGCTCGTTGATTGCATTGATCGGACGACAACCGATACATTTGAGATTGCTGGGTGTTGTGGTCGGGTAAGGAAAGGCACACGCATGAGCTGCTCGTGAGTGCGCAGCACTACCAATCGCGCAGTTATTAAACGCACGCGCTCATGTATGTGTGCATTTACGGAAGCTCACCCTTGTGCGCACTTAATATGTTCGTTAAAGAGAACGCACACTTATGTGCACTCTGTAGGATAGGTTATGTTTAATTTCAATGCACATGTGGAGTGCGCACATGGGGTGAGTTTCTATAAATGCTCACACTGGCGTTCGTGAGCCAAAATAAGTTGATTTACTGCTCGGGAGTTGTTTGCAGAGCAGTTTATGAGCAATAGATTGTTTACCCTGGGTTACATGGAGCGGCAGCAAAAAAGCGGCCTGATGCCAACAACACGCGGTGTTTCCAAGCGGTTCTCCATCTAAGTACTGACCGCGCCCGATGCCGGTTGATTGCGGTGATCGGACGAGAACCAATACATTACCCATTATTCGTCTAGGAATCCTACCGCAGCTAACAAAAAGAGCTAATGACCTTGAAAGACCTGACAGATCTTCACAAATTGTAGCTAGGAACCACTTCGATCACATTGGCTTTCAAAAACAACACAGGGCCAATAATCCGTCGATTCGTTCAGGAGTTACTATGCCACAGACAGACATACAGACACCTCATACTTATAACACCCCTGTTTTTGCGTCGGCGGTTAAAAATGAAAAAAAAAATTAGATGGGCGTTCTTAGTTTTCCCAACGGGAAGTTTGTCGTGTGGGTCTTGAAGGTTACACCTAGACCACATTTTTATTGAAATTGAAGACATGGACTTGGACGACCCCTGGTTCATGCAGAATGCCGCGCGACGCGACACAGCCCATGCCGCAATCGAATGTTTTCGCACCAAATTCCCAAATCCTGTTATCAGCAGTTTTAGCGATGTCAATTGGCCGCTTCGGAGCTGCGATTTGACCCCTTTGGACCTCTTTTTGTGGGGAACCGTGAAGGACCGATGATATGCCAACAATCCGGAAACGATTCAAGCACTTAAGGTCAATATCATCCAAGCAAGCCGTGAGCTACAGTCCGAAACCATCAACAAGGTTTTGGGAAATTGGCGTGATAGAATGCGCTACTGCGAAGCCAACCGAGGCAACCGTCTTGAACGACGTTGTATTTCGTCTTCAAAAGACAAAGCACGCACTTTGCGGATTGCAGGAACTCTCACTGGAAAGCTCCCTGCTAAATGTGATTACATCGAGAACAGAAAATTTGCTCGATAAGTCAACTAGCGACTTAGTTGTACGTATGTACATACATACATTTTCAGTGACCCCCATGTTCCACTTAAGAGGTCGCGGGGATACCGCACGCACGCGAGATCTGCAGGCCGCTCGATGCTCTGTCATCGATTCTAATTCAAGCCCAAGCGCACTCAGGCGAGTTTTTGGACTCGGTCCAACCACCTCGTCCTGGACCTGCCAAGCGGTCGCCTGCCTGATGGTATTGAATTCAAGGTACGCTTCGGAAGTCGTGATGATGGCGGCATTCGTCCTCCGTGACCAAACCATCAAAGCATAGCCCTTTCCGTTTGGAGAAGTAGCTGCTCAACATTGAGCTCCCCGCGCACTGCCGTGTTTTTCACCCTATCCCGGCGAGTAATTCGAAGAAATCTCATTTCGGCAGCTTGTATTCGCGATCTTATTCATTCGGTCAATACCCAAATTTCATGACCGTAGGTAAGAGTTGGAACAAATACTGAGTTAAAAACTTGGCTTGACACCAAGCTCGATCTTCCAAGCTGTTCTAAGATTGACCCAGCCTTGCGAATCCTGCCGGACAGCTCATTATTACTCCTCCCATTACTCGTGAAGAAGACCCCGAGATACTTAAACTTCTCCACCTGCTTCAAGGACAACGAAGTCTTCTGCAAAAAGCAGATGGCTTACCCTCAACTCTCCCATTGTGAAACACTCCTCGTCTCGACTGCGCTGCAACATCCAGTCCATATATATAAGGAAAAGGAGAGGTGACAAGACTAACCCTTGGCGAAGTTCAACGCCGCCCACGGTGAAAGGTGTTGATTTACTATCGTTAACCCGAACGCAGCTACTACAGTAATTGCATAGAGACTGAATGGCCCTCAATCCCATTCTCCTGCAGGTCACTCCAGGGTTTTAGCAGCGTACTCCCAAGCGGCAAAAACCGCACTGTTCATCCCCTACCCTGGATTCGACCATAGCTCTAGAACGCGCCTCCAACACCTTAGCGTAGACTATACCGGTGACAGTTAAAATAGATATGCCCCTATGCACTCTTTTTTATCCCCCTTTTTGAAAAGAGGGACAATCACCTCAGTCTGCCAATCGCCAGGTGTCTCACCGCATGCCCAGGCCACCTTAATGACACGAGAGAGCCATAATACTCCCTTTTTACGAATCATCTTAAGCATTTCTGGCCAAACTTCATCCACACCGGCGGATTTTACAACTTTTAGCGATTCAATCGCTAAAATGACTACCTAAACCGTTGGACTATTCTCCACCCCACTCAAGACTATAGGTCCTTGGGAAGCAGAGTCTCCCAAGAGAATTCACTCCCTGTAGGCCTTCTTCTTCTCTCTGATGGCTTCTTGAACTCCGGGTGTTTTAAACCACGCAGTTCTTTTGTCACGACCAGCCGCCACACCAAGCCGCTTCTCTTTGCAAACATCACGTGCAGAGGCAATGTCAGCTGTTGACATATGGTCGCCATTCTTCCTCTTCGTGTGATGGAACAGTTGGAATTTGCTCAAACCTTCCGGATATGTGTCATGTGTGAGGTATTGCCGCACCTCACTGTTCTGTATGCGTGTAACCACTCCGCCTTGGCAGACACAACACCAGGTGATGATCAGTTGACAGTTCACCCACTCTCAAGACACGAACCTCACAAACCATCCGTTTCACACACGATGGTACAACAAAGAAATCTATCAACGATTTTTGTTGGAGACTGCGACGATACCACGTATATTTATGAACGCCTTTGTAAGGAAACAAGGTGTTCATAATGGACATGTCATTCACTTACTTACTTAGGTGGCACTACAAACCGGTGTGAACATGGGCCTCAACCAACAAACTTCTCCAGCTGGCACGGTCTTTTGCCAGCTGTTTCCAGCTGTTTCCAGACGTTCTGGCCGAGAAGTCGGTGTCGCCGGTCTTTTTTGGTTGACAGCATAGACTTATTTGTTTTACTCTCGTTAACCGAAAGACACATTTTAGCCACTGCTGCTTCAATACTTTCGAGTGCGTCATTGACGTCACGCTGTGGTCGTCCAATTCTTTCTTTCTTTTTTCTTTTGGTGGCGTTACAGCCCATGAAGTACCAGAGCCAAGCTTTTCTTCAATCACCCATGTTGTGTGTGATTTATTTTTTTTGCACAGGTGAAATGGACCTACAGTTTAATGCCGATTCCGAACGGCTTGAGTCGAGAAGCATTTTCTTGGCAAGTATACTAGGGGGGGTTTTGCCATTACCCCGCCGAGGAGGGACGCCGCGAAATAAACATTCGATGGGGTTGGTGTTATCGGGATCCGAACTTGCTCATCGTGTGCCAAAGTCAAAAAACCGCGCCACGACGCCTATTGTTGACTTCACTTGCCTGAAACCACACTGACAGGCATTCACATACTACGGCAGAGAAGAGCTTGTATGCGATGTTAAAGAGACTTATTCCCCTGTAGACGGCGCAGTTATACGGGTCTCTTTTTTTGTGGACTGGGCAAACGATGCTGAGATTCCATTCGTCGGGCGTGCTTTCCTCCGACCATATTTTAGAGAAGAGCTGATGCATGCGCCCAACCAGATCATCTCCAGGGACAGGCTATTTGCACAGCAAAAATCCAACAACCTCTCTCCGTTCGCGTTTTGATGAGGATCACCATTCCTCCCAATCACACTCTCCCATGTTGTTACATCCACACCCATGTGGGCGTTGAAGTCACCCATCAGGATACAGGAATCCATCTCAACCATCCTATCAAGGGTAGCATCAACCTAATCCAGGAAAGTCGCATACTCTGACTCTAGATTCGGTGAATACACCTGCACCAAAGCTAAAGTTGATCTTTCAAGCTTGAGTTTAAGGACCACGACTCTCCCTTCTAATGGTATCCACTTCAATAGCCTGTCTGCCATCCTGGGACTTATAAGTATCCCCACTCCCGCCTGTGCAGACATTTCAGGTGAAACTTCCGATTGGAAGAGTATCCACCCGTCCGAAAGGTCCACAATTCTATATTTTCCTTGCTTTGTCGAAGGGATACCAACGATGTCTAACCGATACCTGGCGGCTTCCTCAACCAGCTAGAGATACTTTCCTGTGAGCGACGACACGTTTCATGTGCCCATCCTAAGTCAATGCCGTTGTCTGTTGCCTTTTACTCCCCGCACGCACTGGTTAGTACGTGGCGTGCATCTCCCTCCCCCCACCACCATATTGGCTCACGAGGCCACTGCCGGGTTGCTCGTTACATCTTCGGGCTAAGACCGACCGGCTGTCAAACGGTTCAGACCGGCCACCAAACGCTCGCAAACTGCCACCATTTAGGCCTGACTCCGAATGGGGCCCTGGCACATTAGCGTAGGCAATTTCCGAGGCAGGTCTTCTCTTTGTCATCATTTGGGGTCTTGCGCTTCGTTAGCCAAGTTGGGGCCGTACGAAAATTAATCCGCGCACCTCAAACCTGTTGCTCGCCCCCTAAAATAATTAACTTGATGGGAGGTGTTCTTAGTGAGTCAGGTCTCACACTACTATGAGCACGCGTTGTGGGCTCTCAATAGTATCTTTTGAAGATTTTCACCAACATTCGCAAATAAAAAAAAAAAAAAAAATTGGTCTAGGTGCGACCCGCAAGGCCCACACGAGTAACTTCCCAGTGGGAAAAATGAAAACGCCAAATTAAATTTTTTTTTATTTTTAACCCCCGACGCAAAAAGAGGGGTGTTCTAAGTTTGAGATGTCTGCGTGTCTGTCTGTGGCATTGTAACTCCTGAACGAATGGACCGACTGGGGTGCCTGTTTTTTTTTTTGGAAGCTAACGCGATCGAAATGGTTCTTAGCTACAATTTGTGAAGATCTGTTCAGGCGTTTCAAGGTCATTAGCTCTTTTTCTTAGCATCTGCATCTATAAAAACCTTGGATTTGGATGGTGCTGACCTTGAAACGTGGAATATGTCAAACTGCCCATTGGGAAGTTAAAAATCTTATCGAGTCTGTTGCTAATCAGACTGTCTTCGATCCAAAATTCTGGATCGAATCTTCCGCAAAGACAATAACCGGTCTACTCAGTCTACTCTTGGTATGGGCTATGCTCATGACGAACGACATGCCACATTGACCAATAGCCTGCTCCCTTGCGTTTGATTACTTGATTACGCCACTGTACGTGCAGGAATTCCAGATAAAACTTTGCAGTTTTTTTTCATTTTCCTCTTACTTTCGTTTGCTATTTATTGTATTTTTGTTTACTCATTGGATTTGCATTCGTCATTTGCGTCCCACGACATAACACCTCCATGTGTACTTGGTGCGGTATGCCTACAAGTACTGTCTCCACTTCATTGTTGTCTCTAAGTCGGCGGAATAGCCCCGATACGCTTTATGGTTGATATTCATTTACAATTACACTATTAATTGCAAATTGTTCTTTTTACTTTTATATGTTCCCACGGCCTAAATCAAATGTGACCGTTATTGGCATTTGGTTAGGGAATCGATAAAGTATGTCTGTAGAGCTTTATGAAGATGGCGTTCCAGTTTATTTGCCGAGTAAACGAATCATGATTTATGGATCACATAACATAAAAGTATTCCCTGAAGTAAGATAAATTGCTTTCATGTGGGGGGGTATTGCCTTAGAGGTATGCCGCCGCTATTAAAGGCTATCGAATTGGTTGAAAGGGGAAAATGTCGATCTTTTCTCGTTGCCATTCGAAATGAATGACCTTTTCATGTTTGGGTCAGTGGAGAAAAAGCGCAGGAGAACGATTTATCTAAATCTACGGATGGGTAGTAGTAGTATCATACTTTGGGGATAGAGAATCGAGCGGTCGTAGTGGAAATTGTTGCACTTGAGCGGCACTGCTAATTTTGCTTTGTGGGTAATGAATGCCTTAATGTTTTCTATCTGATCGGCATGAATACCGTGTCTAAAGATGTAGGTCACGAGCACCGTAATACATTGGAAATAACTAGATAAAGGATGTATTTCTCAAAGGATATCTGACCTAAGAATCCATACTCGCCATGAAGAGCTGTTAATACCTTTTGCATACTACTTCAGGCAAATGAATATACGTGGAGCCATATACGGGCGGACCCTCGAGAAAAGAATCGTCGCTAATCTATGATTAGACTGTACGAGCAGGAGAATTTGGGCTTCACCTTCCTCAATTTACTCCACTAACTCTTCCACTTTCTGTTATCTGAGCCTCTTCCCCTTCCATTTTAGATCACATCCGCAACTGTGCGAACATCGTCAGCGTTCGTCTGTACTTTTTCTTTTGTTTTTTTGATAAGGGGCTAGTGCCCAGATGGAGCATGGATCACTGCAACCTATGTAGATCCATTGTGCCTACTAGCTGATCAGACGAGGAGTTTCTCCATTCTTAATAAAGTTGACCCAGTAGTCATAAGGCCTATCCTCCTTTACGACATCGTAGTTTGGTAGCTGCTTTGGACAAGTCAGTCTATCGACAACTTTAGTGGAAAGTGCAAAGATCGGCCAGCATACGCATAAGTGGTAAGATTGGACCGACCCCCACGGAGGCCCTAAACATTCTACCACTTCTTCTATAATTGGATGTCTTCAGCAAACAAGCTGCTACCTGCGCGGTCCTACGGATCAGGAGCATAGGAAAATGGTCTACACTACGAAAAAGCCATACCAACATTTTTCAAGCATTTCGAATTACCCATGGACACGAACTACACCGTTCCGTAAAACGTGTTCACTAAAGCTTTTGAAGTCATCTTTCCATCCCTGGAAAAATGGGCTGAAGTCAAAGTCATACCGAAGGCCTCGATTTCCCTCAATACCGATGGCTCCAAGATGGAGACGGGTGTAGCTAGTGGAGTCTTCTACTAGGAGCTTAGCCTTAACCTATCGTTTAGACTCCCAAACCAATGCAGTGTGTACCAAGCAGAAACCACAACGATAACGGAGGCCCTCGCATGACTTAGGATCAATGTAATATCCGCTAAGGATATTATCGTTTGCACGGACAGCCAATCTGCGATAAGATCCTTATCTGTCGCCTATCTCTAGACGAGATGGATAAACAGTTCAATATAAAACTACTGCGGCATAAGGAAATTCCAGGAAATTGCGCGGCCGACGAACTCGCTAGGTTAGGGTCAACCACACTTAGTCTTTCAACCTTCGGGAATCTAAAAGCACCAATAAGCTTTTAAAGCATATGATAAAACTTCGAATCATAAAAGCTACCAACCTTCAATGGAACGTATGTAACATCGGTTTTATCACTAAACAAATCTGGCCTAAGCTAAACTTAAGACGGACCAGGGACCTTGTGGCAACCTTAAGCACAGGTCAATGCAAACATGCCGTCAAACTAAGGCACCTGCCAGTGACTTCTGTTGTAGCTGTATGGATGGGAAGGAAGAGGAAGCAATTCACCACCTCCACTGCTCATATCCTTCTTTTGCGAACGTGGGAGGATCTACCTCGGCGCGCCCTTCTACGATAACTTAAGCGAACCTGCAGATATAAAAATTGCTCAACCCCATCGCTTCATCAGAAGCACTGATTGGTTTTTAGGTGGCGGATATAGGTAATATGATTCATATGATATCACAATGGGATGACTTCGGCCCACGCGTGGCTTGTGGCCAACCCCTCTATCTAACCTATCCTAATAAATTTGAGGATGTCTCGCGTAGAAGCCTAGATGATCGGCTCAGGAGTCATAACTTCACTGTGGAAGATAAATTTCCGAAGGTGGCAAAGGGTGGCACACTCATATAGTACGTGCTCTGCAGTTTCTCAGACTTGGAAATACCGCAGAAAGGGCAGCACCTGGGTACCTTTCGCTGGAACCTTCCTAGCGAGTTGATCGGCGATTTCATTGCCCGTAATGCCCGTAGAGGCCGCCGTGGCGCAGTGGGTAGTGTGTTGGACTCTGGCGCACGATGAGTGAGTTCGGATCCCGATAACACCAACGCCATCGAATGTTTATTTCGCGGCGTCCCTCCTCGGCGGGGTACTGGCAAAACCCCCCGTAGTATAACTTGCCTGGAAAAAGCTTCTCGACTCAAGCCGTTTGGTATCGGCATTAAACTGTAGGTCCATTTCACCTATGTGAAAAATAAATCACACACAACATGAATGATTGAGAGAAGCTTGGCTCTGGTCCTTCATGGGCTGTAACGGCACCAAAGAAGAAGAATGCCCTTGTACCTGGCGGTCTCCTAATCCAATACACCTCAACCCTCCCCGCTGACAACAGAACAACAGTGGAACATTTGCAAACAAACCCTAAAAGCACTGCATCAGAAGTTTTGCGCGTCAAGGCTCCACCACGAAGAAACACCTGGTTCGATCACGAGTGCAAGAGGATTTGAACGGCGTAGCAGGAGGCATATAAAGCCTCGCGGCTCGTGAGCTCCACGAGTTAAAAGGAAGGGAGGAGCATAAGCTTTTCAGGAGAGAGAAGAAAGAGCACGAGAAGCACGATTGAGGTTCGAAAGTTTTGTCAACCAGGCTATAAAGCCTGAACGGAAGCCTGTAGGGATAAGAACGGACACCTAGTAGTAGAATGGCAGTCGATGCTGAGAATGTGGAAAAAACACTTCTGCAGATTGCATAACAATAATGTTAGTCAGTATACCGCCGTCAGGCAGTATGATCCACTTCTCAAGGACGAAGATCGCAGAGTTGTCCGTCCTCTTGACCTTGACGAAGTTAAGATCACCATATCGAAATTCAAGCCGAATAAAGCTGCTGGCGCTGATGGACTGTCTACTGAGCTCCTCAAGGCAGCTGAACATGACCTCCTTAGCAGCATGCACCAGCTCATCTATAAGATATGGTCAGAGGAAAGCATGCCCGAGGAAGGAAGTCACAGCATCACTTGACTGATCTACAAGAAAGGAGACTCCATTAACTGCGCCAACTACAGAGGAATAAATCTCCTTAATAGCGTCTACAAAATCTTCTCCGCCGTTTTGTTTGAACGCCTGCTGCCTTTTGGACATTAAGTGGACGTTTCTAATCGACGGAGACAGCAGAGAATTGTGTCCCCCTGACCTCGACGAAGTTAAGATTGCCATATCGAAGCTTAAGTCGAATAAAGCTGCTGGCGCAGACGGACTCTCTGCTAAGATGACTCTGATGAGCACCAGCTCATCCGTAAGATATGGTGTAGAGGAAAGCATGCCTGAGGAATGAAGTCTCAGCATCATATGCCTGATCCACAAGATCGGAGACCCCTCTGACTGCGCCAACTACAGAGGAATAAGTCTCCTTAACATCGCCTACAAAATCTTCTCTGCCCTTTTGTGTGAACGCCTGAAGCCTTTTGTAAATAGGCTGATAGGTCCTTATCAGTGCGGATTCAGGCCCGGGAAGTCCACCATCGACCAAATCTTCACACTACGGCAGATACTGGAGAAAACCAATGAATTTCAAGTCGACACTCACCACCTATTTGTCGACTTCAAAGCCGCATACGACAGCGTAATTAGAGACGAGCTATACAACGCTATGTCTACCTTTGACATACCTGCTAAGCTCGTCAGACTATGCAGGATGACTTTGGAGAATGCTCGCTGCTCCATCCGAATCGGTGAACACCTTACCGATAGTTTTGATGTCAAAAAAGAATTTAGGCAGGGCGATGCGCTGTCGTGTGATTTCTTCAACATCATATTGGAAATGATTAGGCAGAAATCTCTGGCCAATACAAGGGGCACAATCTATTTCAAATCCTCGCAACTCCTTGCATAGGCCGACGATATTGACATAATAGGTAGATCACGGCGAGATGTAAATGAGGCGTGTGCAAGTGTTGAGATGGAGGCGGCGAAAATTGGTTTGGCGGTAAGCGAGGGCAGAACTAAATATATGCTGTCATCAAAAAAGGACGCTCACTACCGACGTCTCGTCCAAAACGTCTGTATAGGCAGATATAAGTTCGGGGTAGTTAAGGACTTCGTCTACCTTGGCTCCGCAGTGACCTGGAATAACGACATCAGCTCCGAAATCAAACGCAGAATCAGTCTTGCCAATCGCTGTTTCTTTGGGCTCAGGAGGCGACTGAGTAATAGAGCCCTCTCCCGAACGACAAAGTTGACTCTATATAAGACCCTTATCATCCCGGTCCTGTTGTACGGCGCAGAAGCATGGACACATGGATGAGGAGGCCCTTGGTCGGTTCGAGAGAAAGATTTTGCGCGTGATTTTTGGGCCTATAAACGCAGACGGGGGATGGAGGAGAAGATTCAACCACGAACTTTACGGGCTGTACAGCGACATGAGCCTAGTCGGGCGTTTACGGATTCAACGCCTAAGATGGCTAGGCCATGTAGAGCGAATGGACGCCACAGCTCCAGCCCGGAGAGTCTTTGAATCCAACCCCGAGGGACGAAGAAGAAGATGACGGCTGCACTTAAGGTGGCATACACAGGTGGAAGGGGACCTCAGCCAACTGGGTGTGTGGTAATGGAAAAGGCTAGCAAGAGATCGTGCTAGATGGAGGGGCATGTTGGTTGAAGCCTAGGTTCACCCCGAACGCGAATGGGGGACGAAAGATTCAACCACAAGCTTTACCGGCTGTAGAGCGGTATGAGTTAAGTCAGGCGTCTACGGACTCAGCACCTAAGAGCGAATGGGCACCACAGCTTCAGCCCGGAGAGTCTTTGAATCTAGCCCCGAGGGACGAAGGAACAGAGGACGGCCGCACTTAAGATTGCGCCTCAGGGGACCTCAGCCAACTGGATTGGAATGGCAATGGAATAGACTAGCAAAAGATGACGCTAGTTGGAGGGGCATGTTGGTTGAGACCCAGGTTCACCCCAAACTAAACTGTAGCGCCCGATAAGAAGAAGAAGAAGAAAAATATTGGTTCTTAAGAGGGTAAGTCAGCAACTTTCTATTCCTTTATTACTCTCGCTATCCAACTGGAACTAAATACCTTTGATCCACCAATTTAGCCCATAAGTCTCCACGAGAAGGCCGCATGTATGCCTTAACAGAGCCCAATTAACATGTTAATCTCGTAAGCATTTGCAGATTCATTCACCAAACGCAATTGTTTACTGAATGAAATCTATCCGAATACACATGGCAGTGCCTACTATCATATCTATTTTTAAACCAAAAACAATCTAAATACCTGCTCGTATGCGAAGTCCAGTAACACCCACTAGAACTGAGAGCCGACGTAACTGAAGAACAACGACAACACATACGAGTGTAGTCTGCATAAACCATTTGTTAGTATGCGGTGCCTAAGTTAGATCATTCACCATCTCAACAACTTTGTACATGTATCTAATATCTAATTGTATGCAATTTGTATTCAATTACATGTTTAATAATTGAACAACCCTACTACAAGTCGAGGAGGCCGATCCAACTTCGAATGTTATTCCAAATCAAACTACGCGAACATACATCACTTAAAGTTTAATTTCGCCTCCGTATCACTTAAAGTATCTGCAATAGAAATGAGTGGAGATGTGTAATCGGATCACGTTTCAAATATTCATTTCCACTTTGGTCTCTGGTGGGGCGTGTACGTACGACGGTATTGTGTAATATAAATGCCAGAGTAGGTGGTAACACGTCCTGACGCTGTAGTTCGCTCAACTATGTCTATTACATCATGTGTGCTCGTCCTTCGACTCGTAAATCCTTTTTAACTAAATCTGCACCTAAATTGATGAAATGGGGGTTTAGAGACGCGACTATACTATATATGTACATGTAAGTTTCTTCCTTAAAAACGCCTCAAATGGCGTTGGTATAAGAACTAGCGCGGTCTCGTATCCCAGACGTGAGTTACATCATGTCCTGGTTTTTATCGTTGCCTTGCGAGCGCGCCAACATCACCATCATCATTAACAGCATCACGCTGGCATTTAATAATTTTATGGATCGTTTTATGGAGTCATTTCCTTCCCTCTTCAGCTACATGCCAGCATATCTGCACATCTATACATCCAGTTGATCCTGTTGGTAGTTTAGGGCGTTGTAGTGAGGAGCTTGAAGGAGGAATAAATTCGATGAGAAAATATTTGCGTTTACATTTTGCTCGCAGTTCGTTGCTCGTCTCGTCTTGGGCTGTTGTTTATCCGCCACCCGTTCTAATTAAAGTCAACAGACAAGCTCAAGTGAATAAATGCACGAAATTAGAATAAATTGAAAGGCAACTGCTACGAATGGGGGTATGTAGGTCCAAGTCGGAAGTGGATTAACCTGGTCGACACGTACAGTCAGCCACACAAAACGGATTCGCTTGTACGTACGAATGTACGTAGTATCTGCGACCTAAGTTTCACATTAATTATGCATTTGAGGCGGGGTTGCGATCAAGAGACATCGTCTGCCTCCAAGGAGAACAATTCCACTGTATTGTCGTCTGGGTGGTGATGACGATGCTTGTGGTGGATTTCGAGGTTAGACGTGCAGGTGACTTATGCCATCTACAATGGGATTGGATCTCCTTTAAGCCGGTTAAGCCATATTCGATGGGAGTATTGACAAATAGTCATTGGCTGACTCTATCGCCTCCATCGATTGTAATCATTAAAACTCATTGCACGTTGATTATAGATTGGAAAGTGCAAGATGAAGTTTATTCTAATTAAGAAGCGAATTTGCTATCAAATTGAAGTATTTTAATTTAGATCACGTTCGCATAAGGTTGTGCAATCCGCGGGTGCTCCTCGATAATGTGACTCAGCGAACACACGTACGATGACAGCCATTAAGATATGGATCGATCTTGATGAGAAATGTGTTGGGTACATGGTTGGAGACGAGTTTTTGGCTCGTGCCGCTGGCAAGTGTTTTATTGATTACTACGATATTCAGGAAGTAGCCCAGAACACCTTAGGCTACCTACCACCCCCGACAAAATGGCGAGTGTGAGCAAAAAAAGGCAGCAACCGAGGATGCTAGCAAAAGGCGCTGCGGCGAACCAAATGAATGGAGGAAACCTTTCTGCGTCGACTAAAGAAAATAATCTTCGCGGCCTCTCAGCTCAAGGATATAGAGGAGTCTAGGGACAAGCATAAAAAAAGGGTATTTTAAAAGGAAGCAAAAAGCCTTGCAGGAGGCTTCAAGAAAGGCAGCGGAGCTCTTCGAAACTGCGAGGGTAATCTTGTCACCGACCCGCAGGGAGTAGTGGATATATAGGGTGGGCCATCTATGGGTTTTTTTCTTTTCTGACAGCTGCTTCCCGCTCGAAATCTTGATAGAAAGTCAGCATCATACCTCCGCGGAACGAAATGAGTCGCCTTACGGTTGAACTTCATTGGGAAATATTGAAGACTTATTTCCAAAGTGAATGCTGTGTAGCCCAAAGAGTGCGTTTTTTGAAAAAAACTTTTGGTCGAAATGAAGCACAAACCGAGATTGCTACACGCAAGTTTGTGCAAAATGTTCGTGAGACTGGTATGCTAGTGGACTACTCATGGTCCCCGTCGTCGTACGGTGCGCACAGATGAGAATGAATCAACTCGCCATCGATCGCAATAGCTCAATATTTCACCCACTAGCCTGAGGACAATTTCACACAAAGATCTCGCACTATTCACTTACAGGGTCCAATTGACTCAGCAATTGAAGGCGCACGACCACCCGTTTCGTTATCGCTTCGCAGTTTGGGCCTTGGAGCAGCTTGAATTGGGGAATGCTTTTGGGCGAAAAATCATCTTTTCTGACGAAAGCCATTTCCATCTTGGCGGCTAAGTTAGCAAACAAAATTGCCGCATCTAGGGCTAGGAAAACCCGCACGTTATTGTCGAGAAGTAAATGCATCCACAGAGAGTGACAGTTTGTTGCGGATTGTGGTGTAGTTGGACCATTTTTCTTCGAAAATGAGGCTGGGAACAACGCTTCGGTCTACGGTGAACGTTACACAGCCATGTGAACCGACTTCTTTTTTACTGGAATTGAAGACGTGGATTTGGACGACCTCCAGCTCATGCAGAACGGCGCGCCATGCTACACAGCCCATGCCACAATCGATCTTTTAAGCACCAAATTACCAAATCGTGTTATCAGCCGATCCGTCTAAGCGATGCCAATTGGTAGCTTCGGAGGTGCGATTTGACCCCTTTGGACTTCTTTTGTGGGGAACCGTGAAGGTCCAATATTATGCCAACAATCCGGAAACGATTCAAGTACTTAAGGCCAATATCATCCAAGTAATCCATCAGCTACAGCCCGAAACCGTCAACAAGGTCTTGGAAAATTGGGGTGACAGAATGCTCTACTGGGAAGCCAGCCGAGGCAGCCACTTGAACCACGTTGTATTTCATGGTTAATGGGAATGTTTGTTCTTACTAATAAAGCCATGGCACATGGAGGAAATTGCATTTTTATCATTTCATTGCACTGGTAAAAAGAAACTTGCATCTGGCCCACCCTGTAATTAAGCAGCATGTTCAGCAGCTGCTTAACGAGCATGACCAAGAGACCCACCCAGCATCGAAGAAGTCGGCAGAGCTATTCAAAAGCTGAAGAGCAACAAGTCCGCAGGCTCAGATGGCTTGCCACTAGAGCTCTTCAAGACTGGCGGCGTTGTTCTGGTACGGAGCATGCACCAGATCATCTGTAGAATTTGGGAAGATGAAAGGATGCCCGACGACAGGAATATCAGTTATATTTTCCCCATCCACAAAAAAAAGCGATCCTACCTCTAGCAGGAACTATAGAGGTATAGCCTTGCTTAATGTCGTATACAAGATCCTGTCCAGCTTAGTGTATGAACGTCTGAAGACGCTTAGTACCGCACTAATCGGCACTACCAGTTCCGGACCGGCAAATCGACTATAGACTGTAGACCACTTCGGTAAATTCTGGAAAAGACCAGCGAGTTTCAAGTCGATGGAGACAATGTATCTCCCTATCGATTTTAAGGCCGCATACGACAGCATTAATCGCAAGGGATTGTTTGATGAGATTGCCGAGTTCGGCTGTGACGCGCCACGCTAAAAAATACTCGGTGCACCGTGCAGTTCGGTTCTAGGGCCTTTGAGCCATTTGGAACGGATTTCGGTAAGGAGATTTTTTTTTTTTTTATGGGGTTAGTGCTATCAAATAGCATTTGGCACTGCGACCTTTACAGTTCTATTGTGCCTGCTTGCCAATTAGCCGAGGAACTTCTCCACTTCCCTAACGAAGTTGACAATGCTTCTCGTAGGAGCTGAGATGATCACCTCAGAAGTCATGACTTCACTAACAAGGATACGCTTCCTAAGATGGCAAAGAGCAGCACACTCATATAGTATGTGCTCTGCCGTCTCTTGGTCCTCAAGACAGAGTCGGCACTCAGTTTCTGACGAGAGGTGAATTTTGTTAAGATGATATCATAGACCGCAGTGTCCCGTCAAGTAGCTGACTAGTCTTCTGATACCCATCTATTAATTTTGAGTATGTTAATAGTATGTTTGTTCAGGGGCCGTGTGAATTGTTTCGTTTGGCGAAGTCCCCGAACGCTATTCCAAAGGGACAGGTCTAAGAAGTTGATCTTAAGTTTGGAAGTGCCGCGGAAAGGTTCTGGACCTATGTTTTTTTCGCTGGGACCTTTCCTATCTAATTGATTGCCCTTAATACTTTTGTGCCATGGTACCCACCAGAAGAGGTCTTGAAGGCCATCATGGCATTCCTTGACGGTTTTTGAGTTCGTGCTGTACGAACTCAGCGTTTTAAGCGCTGCTTGGCTATCAATGAGTATTTTGATGGTTACTCCTCTTATGACAGTCTCTAGATTTAGATTGATGCTTGTTAGGATGGCATGCGATTCTACTTTAAAGATGCTAGGACTCATTCCCAGAGGCTTCGAGATCGATCTTACGATGGCCAGAAACCATCATGGAGCCATCAGTGTACCACTTAAGGTCTTCGTCATTAAGCAAGGGATCACTGGTTTCCCAAGCTGAGCAGTTTAGGATCAATATCTCAAATCTCTTTTCAAACGCCAAGGGGTGTGGAAATGCGTCCGAGACCATGGTAATCATATCCAGTTGGGGAAGGTATTGTAATATGGACAGGTCCACATGGCATATTTGTTCCCGAGCGAAGAATTCGGATTGCACTGCGTAATGCCACCTTTTTGATAAAAGGTGCAGTGGAGTGAATCCAATGAGTGCTTCTTGGGCTGCCGTGGGGCAAGTTGTTATAGCGCCTGTAATGCCGAGACGCGCTAGTCTCTGAAGACGTTGAAGCTTAACAATTGTAGTTTTTTGCCCAACTTTTGTCCATACAATGGACGTGTAGGTGATGATAGGTCTTACTATCGTGGTGTATAACCAGTAGACTACCTTGGGCTTAGGTTCCCATGTTTTACCGTAAATGCGTCGACAGGCCCACAAGGCCTTATTCGCTTTTGTTTTTAATATTGAAGTTCCAGTTGAGTCTGTGATCGAGGTCAATACCTAGGTACTTGACTTTCTCTGAAAATTCTATGTGTGTGCCATTTAGAAAGATCGAGCAGGGCTGTACCTTTCTCCTCCTTGTAAACGGGACTAAGATTGCCTATTTGGGCTAATCGATAAACTCTCTCTGCCACACCAGTCAGTGGTAAACTGAAGTGCGAGCTGCATACGCTCACAGGCAGAAGTTTCACACTTTCCCATAACAATGACTACTTGGTCATCAACATATCCGATGACCTCGTAGCCACGAGTGCTTTACTTGCATAGTAGGTCATTGATGACTATCGACCAGAGAAGGGGTGAAAGGACTCCTCCTTGCGGACACCCTTTAGCCGCCGATATTGTCAATGAGACCTCCCCGCTTGTGGCTGATATAACACGGCTATTTAACGTCGCCCTAATCCAGTGATTAGTGGGATGGTCTACACCCCTGCAGGATAGTGCAGTGGTGATCGATAGCCAGGCCCCCTCAATGTAGAGGAAGGCGCAAATTGCGATCTCCTTGTGTGTGAAACTGTTTTCAACACACGTCACAAGGTGGTGTAGCGCATTCTCAGTAGATTGTCTTTGCGATATGCATACTGATTGGGATGCAGCGGTATCTGATTCTCCAAGATACCTCTAATATGGAGCTCTATCAGTTTCTCCATTGATTTTAGAAAGGAACGAAGTCAAGCTGATAGGGCGATAGGGTTCAGGTTGCTCACTTGGCCCTCCAATCTTGGGGATGATGACGAGATTGACCTCTTTCCAGATTTGGGCTATGTATCCAAGGTTGAAGCAAGACCTAAAAAGGACTGTCAGTGGTGAGAAAATGGTGTTCAGTCCTTTCTGGAAGAGGGAAGATGGCTTATATGGCCTTATATGGCTTAAATGAGTCAATTGCCTATTTAATCCTATTCGGGCTAAAAATTTTGCCAGAGAGGCCATTCGTTCTACTGTCGATGCTATTTATGACGATCGTTTGATCGTCAGAGAGCATCGACTGGGGAGTAGAACCAGAGAAGTGCATCTCAAGCAAAGTCTCCAGGGCTTCCCTGCGATTCACGGTAAAGGTGCCGTCTGATTTGCGAGTCCATTTGTGTGAGATAGCGCCTTATGGAGTCGGGCCGCAGTTGAAAGCGAGTCTATGTTTTCGCAATGTTTTCTCCAAGACATTCCCTTGGATTTCCTCAGTTCGAGGTTGTACTTCGTTAGAGCAGATCTATAATCAGGCCAACTGTTATTCCGTTTGGCTCTGCTAAACAGGGATCTCACCAGTTTCCTCAGGGATTCAACAGGGCACACACCGCTTGTGTGTACTAATCCTGGGTGTACAGCTGTTTCTAGGTTAGGTTAGGTTGACGTGGTAAGCATAAGCCACCACTTCTAAAAAAGCGGTGGAGTTGAGCTATTTTTTGGTTTGCTAGCCCACTTACATAGATAGTCGAAGAAGGGCGCGCCGAGGTAAATCCTCCTGCGATTCGCAAAAGAGGGACATGAGCAGAAGAGATGGTGTATTGATTCCTCCTCGTCCATGCAGCCGCCACAGAAGTCATTGTAGGGTAGCCCCAGTCTAGCGGTGTGTTTTCCAATGGTGCAGTGACCTGTGATGACATGCACTAGAGTACTTAAGGTTGCCCTTTTGGTTGCCACCAGGTCCCTGGCTCGTGCTAAGTTTAACTTAGGCCACAATTGTTTGGCGATAACGCCGATATTGCTCTCATTTCAATGGAGGTTGGTCTCCTCTATGGTTTAAAGCTTTATCATGTGCTTTACCGTATTTATTGGTGTTTCTAGGTACCCGAGGGTAGGTAGGTTGAGTGTGCTTGACTCTAACTTTGCGAGTTCGTCGGCCGCGCAGTTTCCTGGAATATCCCTATGCCCGGGAACCCACAGTATTTTAATGTTGAACTGTTCAGCCATATCATCTAAAGATAGGCGACAGTTAAGAGATGCCAGCTGTTTCTAAAGGATGAGATAAGTGCTGCGTTAAGCTAATAAGCCGCTTCATCGATATCGTCTATCGATTCAATCGACTTGAGAAGCATATCTTCTTTAGCGGCGAGCTGAGCTTGGAAGAGAGCCCAATTCGTTCGTTTGGGCTGATATCCAGGTTCAGCTTCTTTAACCTCACTAGAGATGTTGAATCTGATATGTCGGTGACCAGATAGTGAGGACTGACTGGGGACGTGCCAGCCACCAATTACGTTAAGGACAAAATGGCTAGAGATAGTGAGGTCAAGCACCTCTTCTTTAACCGCATTTATAAGGGTACGTTTGTCGCCTCTTTTGGCAACGGTGAGACTGTGGTAAGGAGATGCGCTTCGTGTGACTTTTTCAATTTGGTGCTGGAACAGATAGTGTGACAGGCAGGCGTCAACAGAGAAGTCTACAAGTTCTGTCCAGCTGCTATGATGCGTGGACCATATTAACATCATCGTACGGTCTCAGCGTGACGTTGTAGAAGCCTTCACAGCTAATGAGGAACAGGCGAAACGAGTTGGTTTTAAAGTCAACGAGGATAAGACAAAGTACATTCTGTCAAGCAAAAACCGATCCGTTGCTCACAATCTAGGACAAAATACAACGATCGACAGCTATAATTTCGGGGTACTTAAAGAGTCCACCTTGGGGCAAACGTAAACTCCACAAACGACAACACAGTGGAGATCCGGCACAGAATCGCCCTTGGCAACCGCTGTTACTTCGATTTGTCCTTACATCTTGGATCAAAACTCCTCACTCGAAGAACCAAAGACTTGCCGTACAAAACGCTTATACTGACATTCTTGCTGTACGGAGCCGAAAGCTGGACGATAAGAAGACGGGCGGAGCTGATTTTGGGTTCTTTCGAAAGAAAAGTTCTGCGCCGGATATTTGGTCCTGTCTGTGAGGAAGGTGAATGGAGCAAAAGACATTGTGAATATAGTCCGGCAGACTAAGATCCGTCGACTACATTGGCTCGGCCACATAGAGCGCATGAACACCAACGCTCCAGCTAAAAGGGTCTTCGACTCCGAGCCTCCTGGTTCGAGAAGATGAGTAAGACGGAACCTCCGGTATAAAGACCAAGTAATCGTCGACGTAAGACAACTTGTTTCTGATAACTGGAAACAGCATGCCCGGGACCTTCAAGGGTGGAAGGCAGATGCTCCACGGATCGCTGGCCTGATAATTAACTAAGGAAGTAAGGATATTCATGTGTTACAGGATATCAAGCACACCTAACTTAACACTTTGTAATTGTGATAATGGCAGGCAGTATATCATCCTCACCATTAACACCTGCCTCATACCCATTCGTCTCATCACGTTACGTGTGTCGAAACCCACATCGATTCAGAGTTTCCTCTTCATCGTACCCTTATCAGATCTCAGCCATCATCTAGAAGTCAGAAAACATTTCCATTGTATCCTTGACAAATTTCCCCAAAA
This sequence comes from Eumerus sabulonum, assembly GCA_951905685.1. Classification (NCBI taxonomy): domain Eukaryota; kingdom Metazoa; phylum Arthropoda; class Insecta; order Diptera; family Syrphidae; genus Eumerus; species Eumerus sabulonum. Next base: position 240,018,008 of record OX645060.1, read on the forward strand.
ACGGAAACAATCACATTTCCTTAAAGCTCGTCCGTGTAAGTATGTGAAATGACCTGTTCTCTACAAAAGGCATCAGACACTGACGCATCAGAAACGTATGTATTTCCATTGTATTTTGGGTAAGATTTTCGAGAAATGTCTTTCTTCCTGATTCCGTTTCCATGATTGAGTACTTGACTACCTGGTTCCCTTTAGAAAATATCCTCGAAACACATGCACTAACGTATCTATGCCTTTTCCTGCTTTTGTTTACTTTCCTTCTTCGAGGACGACTTTACAGGTGGTTTGCGGACGGACTAAATAAACACTCGGCAAAGACGAATCTTTTTTCCATCTTTCCTGTTTCCCTTGTGAACAGAAACTCCCTTTTTTGCGTGTACCTTTTTACATGCACACAATAAAACTTTGTGTAGACTTTGGGAATAAAACATCGTCCAAGGGATGTGAGAAACTACAGGACAAAGCCAGAGAAAAGGAAATCAAAAACACGAACGGAACTGGCAAAAGTAACTCATCAGAGCTAATTGCAAAAGCAAACCGGAATGGGATGGATTGGGCTCGGTGGTTTTACAAAACTGCTAAACAGGGACTTTCCTTTGATGCTCCTTTGGCCTTTCGAGTAAGGTACCAGATACCTGTCATTCGAAGAAAGGTGTCGGGCATACACAAACTGGCCGGAGGCGGACAGTTCCCAAACGTTCTTCTTAATGGCTATAATGGGAGGAAAAACACTGTCTGCGATTCGGGTAGAGCTATTAGTGTTGAGAGAACGTTCAAAAACTGTCGATAACAGTAGAGGGAAAATGACACTTTGGGCGTTCAAAAACGACTATAGTGTAATCCAGAATAATTGGAAGCGGAACAAGGATCAGGGCAATTGAATGCAATCCACAGCACTTATGCTGGCAATCACGCAGCCATCAATAGCTTTCACCGATCTCTCTCTAAATTGCTTCTAGTGCCGAGAGCGTTTCGGAGGCTTTTTCTCATTGGGAGGAAGAGAGATATCTCGTTGGACTGGTCCACTTCTACTGCATTAAGTACGGAGATTGGGCATCACAAATGACACGGCTACAATTCTTACAATATGGCTCACTGTGGACTATGTCCTTACCTATTTGTATCTCTTTTTGATTTACTTGCACTTGTGTAGTGCTACACAAAAGGGCAGGACTACGAAAACGGATATACATATGTAGTAAAACGACAGTGGACCTTGTACTATGGACATGTTGAAGATACTTGACCGTTCACACGATTGCTTGCTTTGAGCACAATTGCTCCTGCATTGCAGTAAAAGATGGACGAAAAGCAAGTCATCAAGGATAACGACTAGTGGAGAACGGAAGAAGACTAAAATCAAAGTACGTTGAGTAGATAAAGCTAATCGTTTTGCTTAATAAATGCCCTGAGAAAGCACTCTAAAACGGAATTGAGACATAAAGGACGACTATATTCAGTCTTAACTTAATTGCCTATCTTCGTCAGGATTTAAATCAGACTGGCAGGAAGGGTCGTGCCATCATGCAGCAGAAAATACTTGACTTGGACGTCTTTTTCAAATTCTTCCTGCCATAGGCTCATGCCAATTTTATCGAATGCCTCATAATGTCCCCTACTATGGCAGAGGCCTGTTTCGAGCTAAAATCTTACAATCAAAAAGTGCGCAATGAACAAAATGAATACTCTTATGCTATACGTGCCATGCTCTAACAGCCTACTTTGCCCCAACCTGAAACTTGTATGGTAGTTTACAAGAAACCACGCATTATATGCCATCTTTCCCCTCCTTTCTTCAGTTCAATACTTAATCACGGGGCCGACACGACACCATGTCCGAAAACGGGCATGCGCTACTTGACTTCCTTGCGTGGCGTAAACTTCTCCTAGCCACAAAGGAATCTGGCGCTCCGCTGATCCGTCGACAATCAGTCAGATTGATCAGACTCTCCTCCAGCATCCTAGATGTACAAACCTTCCGAGGAGCCAACATCGACTCGTATTACGACCATGATGTAGCCAAGACGACGAAATTTTGACGTCGGATAGCTGCAATCGTAGGAGGTCGCTAGGATCCTTGCCGATTTAGTTTCCATCAACCTCTCACAAATTCCGATGATATCGGCACAATTCACAGAACAACAGTGGGAGCATTCCCAGCGTGTCATCAGAGACACTGCCTGTGATGTGTTGGGTTTCAAAGCACCGTCAACTAAAAACTCCTGGTTTGATGAACAATGCGGGTAAGCCCATGTAGCAAAGCAAACTGCCAGCAAAGCCATGCTACATAAACGGACGAGGACCGCTCGTGAACGTTACGAGCAGAAAAAGAGATAGGAACACACGCATTTAAGGAAGAAAAAAAGAGATCATGAAAAGCGTGAGATCGAAGAGCTGAAGGGATCCCACCACACGGTTGACGCTCGCAAATTTTACGGAAAAGTAAGTAAGCCTGTAGGGATGACGACAGACAAGTGATAGTGGAGGCACAGTCTTTGCTGAGAGTATGGAAGGAACACTTCCTTAGACCGTTTAACGGCGACAAAAGGTCGAATACCGCTGTCAGGCAGAGTGGTCCATTCACAACGGATGAAAATGGAAGAGAATTCCGTCCACCTGACTTAGATGAAACTAAGCTGTTTATTTCGCGGATTATAAAGCCGCGGGCGCAGATATGGCCTGTCGGCCGTGATATTTGAAGCGGCTGGAGATGAGCTGGTAGGGCACATGCACCAGTTCATCTGTATAATATGCTCGAAGGGTAGCATGCCCGACGAATGGAATCTTGGCATCGTTTACCCAGTCCAAAAGAAAGGAGACCCCTGTAACTGCTCCAACTACAGGGGAACATTGCATATAAGATCTTCTCTTCTGTTTTGTGTAAACGCCTGAAACCCTATATGAATGATCTGATAGGTTCATATCAGTGTCGGGAGGTTCGACATCTGACGCCTGAGCACACCGGAGGTTACCAGAGTCTAGACGGAGCAACTAAGCGAAAGGCTCTCCGTTATGCCTACGTCGAGCACAAAAGTCGACAGTATATGGCTGCCGCTCAACCATTCAGGAAGTAGCCGAGAACACCTTAGGTTACCTACCACCCCCGACAATAAACTCGTGGTAAGGTAGCGAATGTGAGCAGAAAAAGGCAGCAACCGACGAGACATACCAAAAGGCGCTGCAGCGAAAAGCTATGGCAGCGCGAGAAGAGTACCGAGGCAGAAGGAGGGAGGAGAAAAAACTGTTGCGACTAATGAAAAGAGTCTTGGCAGCCTCCCAGCTCAAGAATATCAAGGAGTCTAGGGATCAACATAAAATACAGGCCTCTTATAAGAAAGCAAAAAGCCTTACAGGAGGCTTCAAGAAAGGCACCTTGGCTCTTCGAAATTTCGAAGGAATAGTAGACTTATTTTAGCAGCATTTCCAGAAGCTGCTTAACGAGCATGAACAGGAAGAGTGGTAGGGACTGAGGAAATCCCAATTCCAGCGGCTGAAGTAGTACTCTTACCCAGCATAGAAGAAGTCGGCACAGCTGAAGAACAGCAAGGTTGCAGGCTCAGATGGCTTACCACCGATACACGGTGGACGGCCGATTTGTTTTTGGGTTGTTTTGAAGGAAAAATTCTGCGCCGGTTATTTGGTCCTGTCTGTGAGGAAGGTGAATGGAGGGGAAAACAGAACCACGAACTCTACGGGCTGTACAAAAATGTGGATATATGTAGTCCGGAAGAGTCCGCAGAGATCCGTCGACTCCATTGGCTCAATGGAGTCTTAGCTGGAGCGTTGATGTCCATGCGCTCGATGTGGCCGAGCCAGTGTAGTCGACGGATCCTTGCCTTCCGGACTACATCCACATCTTGGTACAGCTCGTAGAGTTCGCGGTTGTGTCTTCTTCTCCATTCACCTTCCTCACAGACAGGACCAAATATCCGGCGCAGAATTTTTCTTTCGAAAGAACCCAAAATCAGCTCCGCTATCCTGCTTATCGTCCAGCTTTCGGCTCCGTACAGCAAGACTGGCAGAATGAGCGTTTTGTAAAGCATGACTTTGGTCTTTCGAGTGAGGAGTTTTGACCCCAGTTGTTTGGACAAGCCGAAGTAGCAGCGGTTGCCAAGGGCGATTCTACGCCGGATCTCCACTGTGGTGTCATTTGTGGAATTTACGTTTGCCCCGAGGTAGACAAACTCCTTAACTACCTCGAAATTGTAGCTGTCAATTGTTATGTTTTGTCCCAGGTGGTGAGCAACGGATTGGTTTTTGCTTGACAGCATGTATTTCGTTTTGTCCTCATTGATCTTAAGGCCAATTCGTTTCGCCTGTTCTTCAATCGCCGTGAATGCTTCCACAATGCCACGGCGAGAACACGCGATGATGTCGATATCATCCGCGTATCCTAGCAGCTGGATGGACTTGTAAAAGATAGTGCCTTCCCTGTTGACGCCTGCCCGTCGCACTATCTGCTCCAGCACCAGGTTGAAGAAGTCACATGACAGCGCATCTCCTTGCCGAAATCCGGTGCATGTTTCGAATGGTTCCGAGGTCCTAGAACCGAGTTGCACGGTGCATCGCGTGTTTTCTAGCGTGGCGCGACACAACTGGATCAGTTTTACCGGGATCCCGAATTCGGCCATCGCCCCAAACAGTTCTTCACGATGAATGCTGTCGTATGCGGCTTTGAAATCGATGAAAAGATGGTGTGTATCGATTCGAAACTCGTTGGTCTTTTCCAGGATTTGTCGAAGTGTGAAAATTTGGTCTATAGTTGATTTGCCGGGCCGGAAGCCGCACTGGTAGCTGCCGATTAGTGCGGTGCAAAATGGTTTTAGACGTTCACACAATACGCTGGACAGGATCTTGTATGCGACATTGAGCAGGGATATACCTCTATAGTTCTTGCAAGAGGTAGGATCGCCTTTTTTGTGGATGGGGCATATAGAGCTGGTATTCCAGTCGTCGGGCATGCTCTCATCTTCCCAAATTCTGCAGATGATCTGGTGCATGCTCCCTACCAGAACATCGCCGCCAGCCTTGAAGAGCTCTGATGGCAAGCCATCTGAGCCTGCGGCCTTGTTGTTCTTCAGCTTCTGAATAGCTGTGCCGACTTCTTCTATGCTGGGTGGGAGGACTACTTCAGCGGCTGGAGTTGGGATTTCCTCGGTCCCTACCACTCTCTCTTGGTCATGCTCGTTATGCAGCTGCTGGAAGTGCTGCTTAAATACATCCACTATTCCCTGCGGGTCGGTGACAAGATTACCCTCGCAGTTTCGAAGAGCCAGGGTGCCCTTTTTGAAGCCTCCTGCAAGGCCTTTGGCTTTCTTGTAAAAGGCTCATATTTTATGTTTATCCCTAGACTCCTCGATATCCTTGAGCTGGGAGGCTGCGAAGATTATTTTCTTTTGTCGCAGTAGTTTCTTCTCCTCCCTTCTTCTGGCTCGGTACTCTTCTCGCGCTGCCCTGGTTTTCCTCTGCAGCGCATTTTGGTACGCCTCGTCGGTTGCTGCCTTTTTCTGCTCACACTCGCCATCATACCACGGGTTTCTTGTCGGGGGTGGTAGGTATCCTAATGTGGTTTCGGCTACTTCCTGAATGGCTGAGCGGCAATGCAGCCACATATTATTGGCATTTGTGTTCGACGTAGGCATACCGTAGAGTCTTTCGCTCAGCTGCTCCCTGTAGACTCTGGCAACCTCCGGTGTGCTCAGGCGCCCAATGTCGAACCTCCTCCTGATGGGCTGGTGCAGCTTTCTGACATTGGACAGTCGAGCTCTGAATCTTGCTGCTACGAGGAAGTGGTCAGAGTCGACATTCGCCCTCTGAATGTTCGCACATCCAGGATGTTTGACGCGTGCCTTACGTCAATGAGCAACCAAATGGTCGATTTGGTTGGCGGTTCGACCGTCCGGAGATCGCCAGGTTGCTGTGCGGATTCGCTTGCGAGGGAATCTTGTGCTACTTATCACCGCATTACGAGCTGTCGCAAGGTCAGCGAGTCGGAAGCCGTTATCTGTTGTTGTATCGTGGAGGCTGTGCTTTCCGATCACTCCGCCAAGGGTGTTTTCCTTTCCGATTTTGGCATTGAAGTCCCCGAGCACGATTTTTACATCGTACTCCGGACAAGCTCCGTAGGCGTTGTCCAGGAGGTCATAGAAGTCCTCCTTGATAGGGTCTTCAGCCTCGTCGGTAGGGGCGTGTGCACATATAAGGCTGATGTTATAAAATCTGCCTCTGATGCGGATCACAGCCAGGCGATCACTTATAAGTTTAAAGTCGATGACCTTCGACCTTAACCGCTTTCCCACGACAAATCCGCATCCCAGTAAGTGCAACCTTTTGTGACAGCTGTAATAAATGTCGCAATTTTTCTTTCTAATCATACCGTTTCCTATCCAGCGTATTTCCTGGACCGCAGTAATATCCGCCTTGTACTGCGTGAGGATTCCTTCTAGTTTATGAGCAGCTCCGGGAGTGTACAGGGTCCTGACATTCCAGGAGCATACTCGCAAATCGTGTTCCTTTTCCGTGCGTTGTCGTCGTCGAGTATCCGTCCGTGTATCCGAGGCATCTTGCTCATTCATAACCGTCAAGAATGCTCTGATGAAATAGCCAGTTGCAATCCGCCCCTTCAATATTTCTCCCGCAATACACGTCTCTCTAGGAATGCTCACCAATATACCCTGAGGCCCACTTTCGGACGTACTTTCAAATATAGATAATCTTTCATTAACCGAACCACACGAATCTGGAACTCCCTGATCAATGTCCATCGGCATCTCCTATATTCCTCTTCCTTTCCACCTTCTGCCGCACTGTGTCACCGACATAATAAGGTTATTAGACCTTGAGTGCACGCAAATTATTAAAAAAAAAAAAAAAAACATTCGTTTCGTAGGGAGATGTTCATGGTGAGAAGAAATCTGACACTACTATGACCATGATCTCAGTGTTGACCATCATAGTGTCTTAAGAAGACTTTCACCTGCTCTCGTCAAAATAAAACACATCTCCTCGAATAAATTACTCCGTAGCCAATCAAGATGCTTTTGATTTTGAAAATAACATTTTTCTCATCTGTTTTCTAAAATACGTAAATTCGAAAAGACACTCCCGACCGTGGAAAGCGGAAACGATTATTCTCTGTAGAGATGAATGCAAAAATAGATTCAGATGCGTTGGCTGTTAAATAACTCAGACCGACGTAGAGTGAACAACATATTTTATGTGTAGGATACGTTAAAATTAGCTTAAAGAATTTTTATTGTCAGCTCTCCATGTTGGCTTAAAACAATCTGAGAATTATTGTATTGAAGCGGCAGTCACAATAAGCATAACAAACGTGCGGCTTGTATCTTTCCTTTTGTTTTTCGTCTATTAATAAAAATTTTTTTTTTGATTGATTTATATGATGTTAATCAACAAATACAGCATTTCTTTCTCAATAGCTTAGAGATAGCAGGATGAAAGTGAATTAATTATTAATGGAAACAGACATTCCGAATCACCGGTGATCTTACGTTTTTTCGAAACGCTCTACGCACGTACAGTGGTGGACAAAAATTAAGAGAGGGAAGGCGACTAATTCTTCAGCTAAGAGATGAAGGCAAAACGCATGGGCTTATCGTGAACAGCGTCCCCACTTACACTACAATTGAAGTTTTTCACTTAACTTTTTTTACTTTTTAACATTTTCACTACGCCACTACGAAAAATTCCAAAACACTACGTTTTAAGAAAATAATTTGATATCAAAAAAAAAACCGGCCAAGTGCGAGTCGGACTCGCGCACGAAGGGTTCCGTACCATCTGTATATATAAATATGAAAGAGACTATGTATGTAGTCAAATGACAAATGACAGATCTTGGTTGCAGGTAGGATTTTTTGGATGAAAATCATGTCTGTTGTATGGAAGCCCCCCTTAAATTTTTATTTTGTTCTGTTTTTAGTATTTGTCGTGGTAGCGGCAACAGAAATACATCATCTGTGAAAATTTCAACTGTCTAACTATCACGGTCTATGAGATACAGCCTGGTGACAGACGGACGGACGGACAGCGAAGTCTTAGTAATAGGGTTCCGTTTTACCTTTGGGTACGGAACCCTAAAAATGTTGAACTCTACATGGCCCAGTGATCTTAGACGTTGGATTCGTAGACGTCTAACTAGGCCGATGTCGCTGTCCAGCCCGTACAGTTCTTGGTTGAATCTTCTCCTCCACTCTCCGTTCACACAAACGGGACCAATGATTGCACGCAGAATCTTCCTCTCAAAACGCCCAAGAGCCTCTTCATCCGCTTTTGATAAAGTCAAAGCTTCAGCGCCGTAGAGAATGACCGGGATGATTAAGGTTTTGAATAGGGATACCTTAGTTTTTCGAGAGAGGGCTCTACTACTCAGTTGCCTGTTGAGCCCAAAGAAGCAGCGGTTGGTAAGAGTTATTCTGCGGTTTATTTCAGCGCCGGTGTCCTTGCTGCTTGTCACCATCGAGCCAAAGAAGACGAAGTCCTTGACAACTTCAAAAATATAGCTGCCGAAGGTGACGAACTGACCAAGACGTAGGTGTTGTGTGTCTTTCTTTGATGACAGCATATGTATATTTGTTCTTGTCCCTATATACCCTTAGACCCACTTTAGCCGCTTCTGCTTCAATGTTTGCGAACGCCTCATTGACGTCGGTCCTTTGCCCGTCCAATGACGTCGATGTCATCTGCGTAGGAAAGCAATTGTGTGGACTTGAAGTAGATCGTACCTCTTGTACTGGCCGCAGAGTCCTGCACGATCTTTTCAAGAATAATGTTAAAGAAATCACATGACAGTGCGTCATCCTGTCTAAAACCCTTTTTAACATCGAAGGTCTCGGTTAGTTCACCTCCGACCTTAATGGAACAGCGGGAATTCTCCATAGTCATCCTGCCTATTCTGACGAGTTTGGCAGGAATGTTAAAACATGACATGGCTCTGTATAGCTCGTCTCTATAAACACTGTCATACGCGGCTTTAAAGTCGACGAAAAGATAGTGCGTGTCGACCTGGAATTCATGGGTCTTCTCCAAGATCTGCCGTAGTGTAAATATTTGGTCTATCGTGGATTTTCTTGGCCTGAAACCACACTGGTAGGAACCTATCAGATTGTCCACGAACGGTTTCAGGTACTTACACAGTACGGCAGAGAGGATCTTGTACGCGATGTTCAGGAGGCGCATCCCTCTGTAATTGGCGCAGTCATAGGGGTCTCCTTTCTTATGGACCGGACAAACGATACTGAGATTCTATTCATCGGGCATGCGTTCTTCCGACCATATCTTGCAGATGAGTTGGTGCATGTTCCTAACCAGCTCATCGCCAGCTGCTTTAAACAGCTCCGCGGGGAGTCCGTCTGCTCCAGCAGCTTTATAAGACTTAAGTTTCGATATCGCTATCTTAACATCGTCTAGGTCGGGTGGAAGGGATTCTCCATCGTCTTCGGCCATTGTGAATGGTTGACTATCATCGCCGTTATACAGTCTGCAGAAGTGGTCCTTCCACAATCTCAGCATCGACTGTGACTCCACTACTAGTTGTCCGTGTTCATCCCTGCAGGCTTCTGCTCTGGCTTTATAGCCTTGGCATGTTCGTTTTACTTTCTGGTAAAATTTTCGAACGTCGTTCCTGCCGTAACATCTCTCCATCTCCTCGATCTCGCGCTTCTCGTGCTCCTTCTTTTTCCTTCTCAGAAGCGCATGTTCCTCCCTCCTTTTCTGTTCATAGAGCTCGCGGGCAGCTCTCGTCCGTCGATGCAATGTGTCCATGTATGCATTCTGTTTCTCTACATGGGCTTGTCTGCACTCATCATCAAACCAGGGGTTTCTCGACGGTGGTGGCTCGAAACCGAGAATACATATCTGAGGCGGCCTCTCTAATGGTTTTCTGACAACGACTCCATTGCTGTTCTATTGTTTCTGTACATTGCATCGGGACCTGAGAGAGCTTGAGGGAGACTTGATCGGCGAAGGTCCTGGCGGTCTACTGCGATTGCAGCTTTCCGACGTTAAATTTTTGTGTCCTTCTCGACTCCGTTGATTCCGAGAAATTCGCATTGGCTGCAACAAGGTAATGATCCGAGTCGATGTTGGCTCCTCGAAAGGTTCGGACATCTAGGATGCTGGAGGAGTGTCTGCCGTCGATCGCAATATGATAAATTTGGTTGGTTGTCGATTGATCGAAAGACCGCCAGGTCCCCTTATGGATGTTGAGGTGTGGGATTCGCGTACTTGCTACTACCAGGTTATGTCCCGCCATAAAGTCCACTAGCCTTAGTCCGTTTTCTGACGTGGTGTTGTGTAGGCTGTGCTTTCCAATGACCCGTTCAAAGATAGCTTCCTTACCCAGCTTCGCATCGAAATCTCCTAGAGCGATTTTGGTGTCATAGCTGGGACATTGCGCATACGTTCTGCCTAGGAGATCTTTATGTCGTCTTTATGTCGGTCATCTTTCTCCTCTGTGGGGGCGTGGACACATAGTAAGCTTATATTGCCGAGATTGGCCTTGATGCGGATAGTTATGAGGCGTTCGCTTACATACTGGAAGCTTAAGACTTTTTTCCTGAGTCCACCTCGAACAACACGTTTATTCTAAAGCAGATCATGCGACAGACTGGCGATGAGCAGAAACAGTTTCGAGAAGCACTTTATGCTCTAGCCCTAAGCGAGAACAATTTCTCGCACTATGAATCCTGGTCACACCGCTTTGTCGACAGTAATCCAGGATCGACCCGAGACTTCAAAGACGCGACACGGTTGATGGCGACCAACAAAAACATCAAAGCATGTAACAAGAACGCCTTACGATAGCTTGGGTGCCCAGAGACTCGAAAAAATACTTACTTACTTAGGTGGTGCTACGGTCCGTGGTGAACCTGGGCCTCAACCAACAAGCGTCTCCAGCTGGCACTGTCTTTGGCCAGCTGTTTCCAGCGCCACACGTCCAGTTGGTTAAGGTCCCCTTCCACCTGCGTGCGCCACCGATAATGCGGCCGTCCTCTGCCGCGCCTTCCTTCCGGAGTGGATTCAAAGACTCTTCGGGTCGGAGCTGTATTTTCTATGCGCTTTACATGGCCTAGCCACCTTAGACGCTGTATCCGTAGACGTCATACCAGCCGATGTCGCTGTACAACCCGTACAGTTCTTCGTTATATCTTCTCCTCCATACACCGTTTGAACAAACGGGACCGTAGATAGTACACAGAATTTTACTCTCGAAACGACCAAGGACATCTTCATCCGCTTTTGTTAAGGTCCAAGCCTCTGCGCCGTAAAGGAGGACTGGGATGATTAAGGTCTTATATAGTGTCACCTTGGTTTTCCGAGAGAGGGCTCTACTTCTCAATTGCCTCCTGAGCCCAAAGAAACAGCGGTTGGCAAGAGTGATTCTGCGTTTTATCTCAGCGCTGGTGTTGTTGTCGCTGGTCATCAGTTAGCCAAGGTAGACGAATTCCTTGACCACAATAAAGGCATATCCGCCCATGGTGACGTTCTGGCCATTACGTCGGTGTTGTTCGTCTCTTTTAGATGAAAGCAGATATTTGGTTTTACCCTCATTAACCTTGAGACCCATCTTAGCCGCTCCTACCTCAATGCTTACAAAGGCCTCATTGACGTCTCGCTGTGTCCGTCCAATCACGTCAATGTCGTCGGCATACGCAAGCAATTGCGTAGACTTGAAATAAATCGTACCTCTTGAGTTGGCCAGTGACTCTTGCACAATCTTTTCAAGCACGATGTTGAAAAAGTTGCATGACAGCGCGTCACCTTGGCTAAATCCTTTTTTAACATCAAAGGTCTCGGTTTGTTATTGTCATTACCGACCTTAATAGAGCAGCGAGAATTCTCCATTGTCATCCTGCACGGTCGGACGAGTTTGGCTTACTTACTTACTTACTTAACGGGCGCTACAGTTCGGGGTGAACCTGGGCCTCAACCAACATGCCTCTCCACCTAGCACGATCTTTCGCTAGTCTTTTCCAATGCCGCACGCCCAGTTGGTTGAGGTCCCCTTCCACCTGTGCGCGCCACCTTAGGTGCGGCCGTCCTCTATTTCTTCGTCCCTCGGGGATGGATTCAAAGACTCTACGGGCTGGAGCTGTGGTGTCCATTCGCTCTACATGGCCTAGCCATCTTAGGCGTTGGATCCGTAGACGCCTGACCAGACTCATGTCGCTGTACAACCCGTACAGTTCGTGATTGAATCTTCTCCTCCAACCCTCCTCTGTGTTTATGGGACCGAAAATCGAACGCAGAATCTTTCTCTCGAAACGACCAAGGATTTCCTCATCCGCTTTAGATAAGGTCCATGTTTCTGCGCCGTATAACAGGACCGGGATAATTAAGGTCTTATATAAGGTCAACTTGGTCGTACGAGAGAGGGCTCTACTTCTCAGTTGCCTCTTGAGCCCAAAGAAGCAGCGGTTGGCAAGAGTAATTCTGCGCTTGATTTCGAAACTGGTGTCGTTGTTCCAAGTCACCGCGGAGCCGAGGTATATGAAGTCCTTAACTACCTCGAACTTATATCTGCCAATATGCACGTTCTGTCCAAGACGTCGGTGGTAAATGTCCTTTTTCGATGACAGCAGATATTTAGTCTTGCCCTCATTAACTGCCAAACCAATTTTTGCCGCCTCCATCTCAATACTCGCAAACGCCTCATTGACATCTCGCTGCGATCTACCTATTATGTCAATGTCGTCGGCGTATGCAAGGAGTTGCGAGGATTTGAAGAAGATTGTGCCTCTTGTGTTGGCCTGTGATTTTTGCACAATCATTTCCAATACGATGTTGAAGAAATCACACGACAGCGCATCGCCCTGCCTAAATCCTTTTTTGACATCAAAACTATCGGTAAGGTGCTCACCGATTCGGATGGAGCAGCGAGCATTTTCCAAGGTCATCCTGCATAGTCTGACGAGCTTCGCAGGGATGTCAAAAGTAAACATGGCGTTATATAGCTCGTCTCTAATTACGCTGTCGTATGCGGCCTTGAAGTCGACGAATAGATGGTGCGTATCGACTTGAAACTCATTGGTTTTCTCCAGGATCTGCCGTAGTGTGAAGATTTGATCGATGGTGGACTTCCCTGGCCTGAAGCCACACTGATAAGGACCTATCAGCTTGTTTACGAATGGCTTCAGGCGTTCACACAAAACGGCAGCGAAGATCTTGTATGCGACATTAAGGAGACTTATTCCTCTATAGTTGGCGCAGTCAAAGGGATCTCCTTTTTTGTGGATCGGGCAAACAATGCTGAGACTCCTTTCCTCGGGCATGCTTTCCTCTGACCATATCTTACAGATGAGCCGGTGCATGCTCCTAACCAGCTCACCCCCAGCCGCTTTGAAGAGCTCAGCAGACAGTCCCTCTGCGCCAGCAGCTTTATTCGACTTGAGTTTCGACATGGCAATCTCAACTTCGTCGAGGTCAGGGAGACGGAATTCTCTGCGATCTTCGTCGTTAAAAAATGGATCATTCTGCCTGACGGCGGTATGTTGGTTGTCATCGCCGTTATACAGTCTGCAGAAGTGGTTTTTCCAAATTCTCAGCATCGACTACGATTCTACTACTAGGTGTCCGTTCTCATCCTTACAGGCCTCCGTTCGGGCTTTATAGCCTTGAGACATTCGTTTTATCCGCTGATAAAATCTTCGAACGTCGTGCCTGCAATAGCACCTCTCTAAGTTTTCAATCGCCCGCTTCTCGTGCTCTTTCTTTTTTCTCTTGAGAAGCTTATGTTCCTCCCTTCTCTTAAGCTCGTAGAGCTCACGAGCCGCTCTTGTTTTTTTGTGTAGTGAGGCTTTGTATGCCTCCTGCTTTTCCGCATGAATCCTTCTACACTCGTCATCGAACCAGGTGTTTCGTCGTGGTGGAGCTTTAAGGCCCAGCACTTCCGTTGCTGTGCTCTTCAGGGCTTGTTTGCACAGGCTCCATTGTTGCTCTACTGACTGAGTGGAGGATTGCGGTGTATCGGAGAGCTTAAGGGAGACGCGGTTGGCAAAAGCACTGGCGATCTCCGGCGATAGTAGCTTTTCGACGTCATAGCTTGGTGTTCTAACTCTACTCCGCGGTGTTCGTGTTATGCGCTGACGTATCTTGGCTACTACAAGATAGTGGTCTGAATCGATGTTCGCTCCTCGGAAAGTGCGAACATCAAGGATAGTGGAGGAGTGTCTGACGTCAATCGCGATGTGGTCAATCTGGTTGGTGACTGATTGATCTGGCGACCGCCAGGTGCCTTTGTGTATATCGAGGTGGGAAAATCGTGTGCTGGCTACAAGAAGATTTCGCCCCGTGGCAAGGTCGATCAGCCTATGTCCGTTATCGGATGTGGTGTCATGTAGGCTGTGTTTGCCGATGACCCGCTCAAAGATGCTTTCTTTACCCAGCTTAGCGTTAAAATCTCCTAGTATGATTTTGGTATCATAGCTGGGGCATTTGGTATATGTTCTGTCTAGGAGATCAAAGAAATCATCCTTGTCTTCCGTGGGGGCATGGACGCATATGAGGCTGATGTTACAGAAATTTGCCTTGATGCGGATCGTTATGAGGCGTTCACTCACATACTGGAAACTTAGGACTTTATGTCTTAGTCCACCTCTAACAACAAATCCGCATCCAAATAGTCTCTGTCCTCTCTCCCTATAGCAGTCACCGTAGTAAATGTCGCAGTTTTTCATCCGCTTTTTACCCGGTCCATTCCATCGCATTTCCTGGATGGCGGTTATGTCCGCTTTATAGCGGTCTAGGGCGTCCGCAAGTTGTTCGGCCGCACGTGGTCTGTTTAGGGACCTAACATTCCACGTACAGAACCGAAGGTCCTTGTTTGTTTTTTGTTTTCTCATAGGGTCGTCAACATAGATCTGTTCCATTTGATTAAACGAGGCTGTTTTTTGTTTCTGAGCAATTAGTGGTTTTACGGTTATGGTTCGCTAGACCATAGCCCAACCGACACTAATCCTGTTTGGTGGCGCAGGATACTCGCCATTCGGCCTCTTCCGTCAGTAATTTCCCTTTTAAGGAAATTTCCAGATGGCACCACGAGGAGGTGGAAGTAGGACCTGACTAGCAGAGCTGCAAGATGTTCGGCTGCAGAGGCTCTTACTCGCTTTTTGTCGGGCCAGCATCCGTCGGCAGATGCTACCCCTACGAGGCCTTTGCTAGTCCTTCACCATCCAGGACGAGTTTGGCAGGGACGACAAAACTAGACATGGCTTTGTATAGCTCGTCTCTATACACGCTGTCATACGCAGCCTTGAAATCAACGAAAAGGTATATTTGGTATTCAACTGGGTCTTCTCCAAGTTCTGCCGTACCGTACATAAATATTTGATCTATTGTGGATTTAAGTGGGCTGAAACCACACTGAGCTGTTACCCACACAGGGTTTCAGGCGTTCATACAGTACGGCAGGGAAATCTTTTACGCGATGTTAAGGAGACTTATTCCTCTATAGTTGGCGCAGTTATAGGGGCCACCTTTCTTATGGATCGGGCAACCGATGCTGAGATTCCATTCGTCGGACATGCTTTCCTCCGACCATACCTTGCAAGTGAGATGGTGCATGCACCATGCCAGCTCATCTCCAGCCGCCTTAAGAAGCTCAGCAGACAGGCCGTCTGCGCCCGCGGCTTTATTAGACTTAAGTCTTGATATCGCTATTTTGACTTCGTCTAGGTTGGGTGGACTAAATTCTGTTTCATTGTCGTCCATTACGAATGGCTCGTTCTGCCTGACAGCGGTATCTTGTCTATCATCGCCGTTATACAGTCTGCAGAAGTGGTCTTTCCAAATCCTCAGCATCGACTGCGACTCAACTACCAGTTCTCTATTTTCATCCCTGCAGGCCGCCGCTCTGGTTTTGTAGCCATGGCGGAAGCATCTCTCCATCTCCTCGATCTCACGCTTTCCGTGCTCTCTCTTCTTTCTTCTGAAAAGCGTGTGTTCCTCTCTTCTCTTCTGCTCATAGATTTTGCGAGCAGCTCTCGTCCGTCGTTGCAGCATGGCTTTATATGCCTCTTGTTTTGCTGCATGGGCTTGATCGCATTGTTCATTGAACCAGGATTTTCTAGGTGGTGGCGGTTTTAAACCCAGCACTTCTGAGGCAGCGTCTCTGACTGCGCTCTGGCAATGCGCCCATTTCTGCTCTATTGCTTGTGCTGCTGTGAGCGGATTTTGAGAGAGCTTGGGGGAGACACGATCGGCAAAGATTCTGGCAGGCTCTTGCGATTGTAGCTTTCCGACGTCAAACTTACGTTGTCCTACTCGACTCCTAAGCATTCCTGATATCCTCATTCGTACCTTAGCTACAACAAGGTAGTGGCCCGAGTCGATGTTGGCTCCTCGGAAGGTTCGTACGTCTAGGATACTGGAGGATTGTCTAGCGTCAATCGCAATGTGATCAAACTCTTTGGTGGTCGACTGATCAAAAGACCGCCAGGTACCCTTGTGGATGTTGAGATGGGGGAATCGTGTGCTTGCTACAAGGAGGTTTCGCTCTGTTAGGAAATCGATTAACCTAAGTCCGTTGTCGGATGTAGTGTTATGGAGGCTATGCTTTCCTATGATCGATCCAAATATGTCCTCTTTGCCCAGTTTCGCATTAAAATTTCGTAGAACTATTTTTGTGTCGTAGCTGGGGCATTGGGCATAGGTTCTGTCTAGGAGATTATAGAATTCTTCTTTGAGTCGATCGTCCTTTTCTTCCGTTGGGGCAAGAGCGCATATCAAGGTAATATTTCCAAATTTAGCTTTGATGTGGGTTGTTATGAGGCGTTCGCTTACATCCCGAAAGATTAAGACATTTTGTCGGAGTTTTTCTTGAATAACGAATCCGCACCCCAATAGGCGCTGTTTGTTCTCCTTGTAGTGGTTCCTGTAGTAGATGTCGCAGATTTTCATCCGTCTTTTGCCTGGTCCATCCCATCGCACTTCTTGGAGTGCGGTTATATCTGCTTTATAGCAGTTGAGGGTTTGCTCCAATTGATCGCCTGCACCCGATCTGTTAAGGGACCTAACATTCCAGGTGCAGACTCTCAAGTCCGTTAGTCGTATGCAGGGGTTGTCAGCATTGTATCCGTCCGTATCCGAGGCTTGTTGTTGTTTCGGAACAAGTAGGTTTTTACGTGATTGGGATATTACCCCTAAGCACAAGACTCGAATAAATGCCTCAAACAATATTGCAACAGCCGCTCAAGCGTCAGATGACGAAGCTCAAGGACTGAGCTGGGGACATCAAGTGATGTTACGCCAGAACCTGTGGACCTCTTGCGGACTGTGCAGTGGCTCAATGGGCACAGTCATTGACATTATTTACGGTCCGACCGAAAACAGAGTCGAGAACCCCATGCCAAGCGAAGTTCCTATCTGCATCACGGTCAAGTTTGAAACCTACACGGTACCGACTTTCGCTTCAAGCGCTATGCCTATAACGCAAAGTCATTCAAAAAGGGAGCATTCAATGGCACGAAGAAGCAATTTCCATTATCGCTGGGAATTACATTGGACAAAGCAGTTGTGGACTTAGGGATAAGCGAATTTAGTGCCGGGTTGGCCTACGTTGCGTGTTCGAGTGTTCGAGGGTCAAGAAAATCGACGGAAACCTCTTCGATCCAAGTTTTCCATCCGAAAGGTTGTTGGGAATCAACTCCAAACCAGCGTTCTTAAGCAGTGACACATTTTATTTCATCAAAATCGGAGAAATGTTCATACTTTAGCGCTAAAAGTTGTCACACCATTTTAGTTCGTGAAGTTAGAGGTTCGCTTTGTTTTGGGGAATTTATTCCCGCCATGTACTGCGTGAGGGCTGTTTCCAGAGAGAGCAGCTCCAGGAGTGTACAGAGTCCTGACATTCCAGGAGCATACTCGCAAACCGTGCTCCTTTTTCGCGCCTTGTCGTCTTTGAGAATCCGTCGGTTTATCCGAGGCAATTTGGTCTTCCATAACTTGTTGTGTTTTACGTGGGCGGGTTGTTGGCCCGCCGCACCACCGCCAGTCTGGTCAAGGCATTGTAGCGCCCTTTTGCCTAGGGCGATCGTTGCATACATTTGTTTACCTCTTAACGATAGTTGTAGAGGCTATCGTGAGGGCGCCGCGAGGCGGCTGTATGTCAACTTGACTCGGGCATTGAAAGAGGAATCGTTGCTGGCATCTCGCCAGGTGGGGAGCAATCCACAACTTTACCCTGTATGTTGCTCCTTATTAATGAGCAATCGATGAACGATACTATCTGTCTCGTTACGTATCTGAAAATGTTCATTTGTGTTTATTTATTCGCAAAAAGATTGACTGTGACGATGGAGCAATTAAGATCTAACATCAACAAACCGCCGACTCTAACGATCGAATATCTGAGGTGAGAGAAGTGAACAGATCCAAAGGGATAGCCACAGAGTAAATGTACGAGTAGGTAAATCAACTAGTGCCAGATACAATATTTTCGTTTGTTTACGAGTAAATCTTTCCGACAAAATTGTTTATTTATGAAATCGGTTTAATGCTAGTGATTGCTGTTGATAAATGAAAGTAATTCATTTGCTGGATAAAGAGCGTTCTGCAAATATTGTTCTGTTCCATACATAGATACAGGATTATGTAATGAGATTGCCTTGAATTAATTAACTTAATTAGACATGGATGGTCCACTTGGACGTTTGTTGGAAGGGAAAGAGCAACGTGATTTTTAGTAAACAGTACAGAATCTATTATCTTAATTGTTTCATCACATCTCATTTGGCGGATGTATCTCTCGTAATACATCACTAATCTCGGTCCCATTTCGAACATACGGTCTCGTGCATAGCTTCTCCACTCAACATACATTGGCCGCACCACAATTTCATGGCATTCTCTTCACTAATTCGTCAATTTAGTTGACATTTGTGTCACTCGTGTTGCTGTGATGATGAAAATGTATACGTTGTTGTCGCCTACATTACTATGATGTAGCATCGCCGACAATGTCCGGAGCTTGACGGACCGAAAATATTACAAATTGACATCTCCCAGTGGCCGAGATTAGAAACAGAAACTTATCGATAATGGTTTTGGCTCTCTCGATTGACTGAGCAACAAACAAAACACGTTGTTGTCACTCCTGGTCTCCATTTACCATGTACCTGGTCAGGTCGACCTGTCTATTTCAATTTCCCTTGCGATCTTCGTACGTTCGATATGAACATGCTCACGTACGTACATTAGATGCACTTGAATTGAATTAAATTTCAATTAATCGCTCGACACAACAGCAATGAGGCACCTCAGAATTCCAAGACACACTACAACCTGGTGGCTAAGTTGAAACTTTAGTGCACAGACTCACAGAAATGCGTCCACTCTCCAAACTTAACCATTCGTCGTGGGAATAAGAGCATTTGATAGATAGTGTCAACGTGAGTGGATGTTTGCTGATTCAATAAATTAAAACGAATTATTGCTTACTTAACGGTAATCACTCCACGAATTACATAGCGTATGCAACCTGGGTCATTTGACCCCTACAAATCCCCGGGGGAGGATGGCATCTTCCCAGCCCTTCATCAGAAGGGGAGTGCGCAAATCAGCCCCATGCTCAATAACATCTTTAGAACCAGCTATGCATGGGGACACATACCAACAAGCTGGACAGAGGTAAAGGTAAAATTCATTCCCAAAGTAGGCCGTAGACCCACAGACCTGCCTAAGTCCTACAGACCGATAAGCCTTACCTCTTTCTTCCTAAAAATAATGGAAAAAATCCTCGATAGGCATATCAGGGACGGTGCACTGAACAGACCACCACTTCACAAAAACCAATATGCCTACCAGCCTGGCAAACCGACCAGAGGAACTAACGGCCCGGATCAACAAATCCCTGAGCGACAAAGAAATTGCGATAGGTTGCTTTCTCAATATTGAGGGTGCCTTCGATAACACTGAATACACCCAAATAAAACGCTGCATCCTCAGCACAGGGGTGGACAATACCAGATGCAATTGGATCCAGCACATGCTTAGCAACAGGAAAATAAACACCTCACTAGGCAATGATAAGATCAGCGTAAACGCCGCCAAAGGATGCCCTTAAGGCGGGGTTCTCTCACCGCTCCTGTGGTCCATCGTGGTTAATGAACTGATCAGCATACTTAGCAACAATGGCTTCTATGCAAATTCGAAAACACAGTCTCGGAACTCCTCCAACGGGCACTAAACCTTGTTGCAAACTGGTGCATAAAGGTTGCACTAAATGTCAATCCTAGGAATAGGCACACACTTACCAAACCTACCCTCTTTGGTGAAGCGATAGAGTTCTCAAAAGAAGTCAAATATCTAGGGATAACTCTAGACGAAAAGCTCACTTGGAACTCTCCCATTACCAAGACCATTGAGAAAGGCAGGATCTCTTTATGGACCAGCAAAAGTCTCACTGGCAAAAACTGGGGCACAAGCCCCAAAATGTCCCGCTGGCTATATACAGCAATCACCAGACCAATTCTTACATATGCTGCGCCCGTCTGGTGGCACAAAACAAAACAACAAAACAAGTGCAAGCCAAGCTCAACAGACTGCAAAGACTGGCTTGCATCTGTATCACCGGGGCCATGAGATCAACCCCCACAGTAGCACTAGAAGTCATCACAGACCTGCCACCTCTTCATCTCCAACTGAAGAAAGAAGCAATGGTCTTCGCCCATAGACTGATCGTGGAGGATAACTCTAACCGTAGGCTCTTTCAGCCTGATATCCTTACCGAAATAAACAGGCATGAAATCCTAAAGATATCTCTCATAGACAACTGTCTCCCCAGATACAACTTCAGCCAAAATTACAAGGTCACATTCCCCAACCGACAAAACTGGATAGACTTGTGGCCGTGGTGCAGTGGTTAACATCATCGACCGCCGAGCGGAAGGTCTAGGACAACCACCCCTGAGAGTAGTGAACGAACATCAACGACCCAACCACTGCACTCCATTCAGGTTGTGTGTCTATAGGCACATCAAAAGAGAATATAAACCTGCGCGAGTTTCTAAAAAAGAAAAAAAAGGCAAAGACCCTCCTTCAATCGTGGATCCTACGTGTGGTACACAGATGGCTCCAAAACGAACGAAGGCGTTGGGGCTGGATACACGGAGCAAATACAGGCACATGCACCTAAGTCAGCATGGACAAGCAGAGATATTTGCTATAGAACTCTGCCTCAGAGAAAATATAAACAGAAATACATTTAACAAAAACATTTACCATCTATCTGACAGCAAGGCTGCATTTCTGGCCCTAAAGAGCTATGAAATCACCTCCAAACTTATACAGCTACTACAGCTACTTCACCAGCTGGCCAGCACAAACAGAGCTAATGTCATTTGGATACCTACCTACTTCACCAGCTGGCCAGAACAAACAGAGTTCATCTCATGTGGATACCTGGACACAGCGACCAGGAAGGAAAGGCTCTGCATCATCATTTATGATGCCAGGGCCTTTCTGCGGCATATCCATCAGCACCACCAAATGCTGAATCACTACTGGTTACAAACGAAAGCTAGCAGACAAGCCAAGTTGTTCCTCCCAACTACATCCCTCAAAAGAATGAAACAACTTCTCATGTTTTCGAGGAGTCAGATCCGTCTAATCACAGGATTCCTTACTGGACACTGCCCAGTTAATGAACACCTCAAAACAATGGGCATCATACAAGATGACACTTGCAGAATGTGTAATGAAGACGAAGAAACAGCAGAGCACATACTATGCCACTGTAACTATCTGGTCAGTATATGTCATCGTCACCTCTTCTTCTTAGTGGGCGCTACAGTTCGGGGTGAACCTGGGCCTCAACCAACATGCCCCTCCATCTAGCACGATATTTCGCTAGCCTTTTCCATTGCCGCACACCCAGTTGGCTGAGGTCCCCTTCCACCTGTGTGCGCCATCTTAAGTGCAGTCGTCCTCTGCTTCTTCGTCCCTCGGGGTTGGAGCTGTGGTGTCCATTTGCTCTACATGGCCCAGCCATCTTAGGCGTTGAATCCGTAGACGCCTGACTAGGCTCATGTCGCTGTACAGCCCGTAAAGTTCATGGTTGAATCTTCTCCTTCATCCCCTGTCTGCGTTTATAGGCCCAAAAATCATGCGCAAAATCTTTCTCTCGAACCGATCAAGGGCCTCGTCATCCGTTTTTGATAGTGTCCAAGCTTCTGCGCCGTACAACAGGACCGGGATGATAAGGGCCTTATATATACTTTGTCGTTCGGGAGAGGGCTCTATTACTCAGTTGCCTCCTGAGCCCAAAGAAACAGCGATTGGCAAGAGTGATTCTGCGTTTGATTTCGGAACTGATGTCGTTATTCCAGGTCACTGCGGAGCCAAGGTAGACGAAGTCCATAACTACCCCGAACTTATATCTGCCTATACAAAAGTTCTGGCCGAAACGTCGGTGGTGAGCGTCCTTTTTTGATGACAGCATATATTTTGTTTTGCCCTCGTTTACCGCCAGACCAATTTTCGCCGCCTTCATCTCAATACTCGCAAACGCCTCATTGACATCTCCCTGTGTTCCACCTATTATGTCAGTATCGTCGGCGTATGCAAGGAGTTGCGAGGATTTGAAATAGATTGTGCCTCTTGTATTGGCCAGTGATTTTTGCACAATCATTTCCAATATGATGTTGAAGAAATCACACGACAGCGCATCGCCCTGCCTAAATCCTTTTTTGACATCAAAACTATCGGTAAGGTGTTCACCGATTCGGACGGTCGGTGCAGCAGCGAGCATTCTCTAAAGTCATCCTGCATAGTCTGACGAGCTTAGCAGGTATGTCAAAGGTAGACATAGCGTTGTATAGCTCGTCTCTAATTACGCTGCCGTATGCGGCCTTGAAGTCGACAAATAGGTGGTGAGTGTCGACTTAAAATTCATTGGTTTTTTCCAGGATCTGCGTAGTGTGAAGATTTGGTTGTCCACCATCAACCTGAATTCGCACTGATAAGGACCTATCAGCTTATTTACAAAAGGCTTCAGGCGTTCACACAAATCGGCAGAGAAGATTTTGTAGGCGATGTTAAGGAGACTTATTCCTCTATAGTTGGCGCAATCAGAGGGGTCTCCTTTCTCGTCATCGTCACCTGGGCAAGTTTTATATTGAAGCAGAGGAAATCGCTGCTAGCTCACTCAAAAGCATTTTTTATTTTTTTTTTTTTTTTTTTGTTTTTTACACATGGGGCTAGTGCTACTCTTAGCAATATGGCACTGCGACCTTTGCAGATCTATTGTGCCTGCTAGCCGATTAGCCGAGTAGCCTCTCAACCTCTATAATGAAGTTGAGAATGCTTCTCGTAGGAGCCAGGATGATCCCTTCAGGAGTCACAACTTCACTGAGAAAGAAGGATGCGCTTCCTAAGATGGCAGAGTGCAGCACACTCACACAGTATGTGTTCTGCCGTCTCATCGTCGTCTAGACAGAGCCGACACTCGGTTTCAGACGAGAGACTAATTTTATTTAGATGATATCTCAGACCGCAGTGTCCCGTTAGGTAGCTGACCAGTTTTCTGATATCCCCTCTATTGAGCTTAAGTATGTCAACAGGGTGTTTGTTCAGGGGTCGTATAAGTCGTTTAGATTGACGGAGTCCCCGAACACTGTTCCAGAAGGAGAGGTGTTGCGACTTTTCCCACTTGTCTAAGAGGTGATTCATCTTAGACCCGGGAATGCCGCAGAAAGGTTCCGGACCTATGTATTTGTCGCTGGAACCTTTTCTGTCAAGTTGGTCGGCAATTTCATTGCCCTTAATACCTTTATGTCCTGGCACCCACTAAAGTTTAACATTGTTTCTTTTGGCGAGCTCTTGCAGGGCGTCATGGCATTCCTTGACGGTTTTCGAGTTCGTGCTGTACGAACCCAGTGCTTTAAGCGCTGCTTGGCTATCAGAGAGTATGTTGATAGTTACTCCTCTGATGCCGATCTCGAGATTTAGGTTGACGCATGTTAGGGTGGCGTGCAGTTCAGCTTGGAAGACGCTGGGGCTTACTTCCAGGGCCTTCGAGATCTTACGTTTTGGTCCAAAGATGCCGGCGCCAACGCCAGAAGCCATCTTGGAGCCATCCGTGTACCACCTAAGGCCTTTGACATTCAGCAGGGGATCACTATTTTCCCATGCTGAGCGATTTGGGATCAGTACCTCAAATCTTTTGTCAAAGGTGAAGGTGTGTGGCAATGCGTCCGAGACCGTAGTAATCATATCCAGCTCGGGCAAGTGTTGTAGTATGGACATGTGGCCTGCGGGTCTACATGGCATATTTGTTCCCGAGCAGAGGATTCTGATTGCACTGCGTAATGCCACCTATTTGATAAAAAGGTGCAGTGGAACGAGTCCCATGAGTGCTTCTTGTGCTGCCGTAGGGCAGGACGGCATAGCACCTGTGATGCCGAGACACGCTAGTCTCTGAAGGCGTTGAAGCTTAATAATAGAAGTTTTTTGTTCAACTTTTGTCCACCATACGGTGGACCCGTAGGTAACGATTGGCCTTACTATCGCGGTATATAACCAGTGGACCACCTTAGGTTTAAGCCCCCAGGTTTTACCGTAGGTGCGTCGGCAGGCCCACATGGCCTTAGTCGCTCTCATGAGTTTATTTTTCATGTTGGAGTTCCAGTTGAGTTTGCGGTCTAGTTCAATACCTAGATATTTTAGCTCCTCTGAAAATCCCATGTGTGTTCCATTTAGAAGGATTGAGCAGGGTTGTACCTTTCTCCTCCTTGTAAATGGGACTAAGATTGTCTTATTTGGGTTAATAGATAACCCCTCTCTGCCACACCAGTCAGAGATGAATTGGAGCGCAAGTTGCATGCGCTCACAGGCAGTGACCTCGCACTTGCCCGTAACAACGACTACTAGGTCATCAGCATATCCGATGACCTCGTAGCCCAGAGTGGTCAGCTTGCGTAATAGATCGTCGATGACTATCAACCAAAGCAGTGGTGAGAGGACTCCCCCTTGTGGGCATCCTCTGACCGCCGATACTGTCACTGAGACCTCTCCGCATGTGGCTGATATGATATGGCTATTTAGCATCGCCCTAATCCAGTGATTAGTGGGATGGTCCACACTCCTGCAGGATAATGCAGTAGCATGCAAAAGCATACTAAGTCTTATCACGAACTCAGGTTTTCTGAGTGGTGGACATCACAATAGGCCCACTCGTGGCCGCAATGATTAGGCGACTCTGTCCCACCCCCTTATCCTATCTATCTATCTATCTATGCAACCTGGGCCATCCCCGTTGGTTAATAGTTTGTTCCTCGGTAAAGCTCATTCACGTCGCCTTTACGGCCTTTCCGCCGGTGAACAATGAAACAATTCGCGCGGAATGGGAATATTAATTAAAATTAAAATCAAATTCAAAAACATTGCGTCTAGATGTAAATAATAGGTTTATTCATAAATTAATTTAATAACGCATGGGTGGAGGGCATTTTTGGCGCGAACAATGGCGTCGTGATTTAATTGATTTCGTTTCCTGTCACCCATGGACGCCAGCTGTTGATCGCTACGCGATGGGAAATTGAAAAAAAAGCTGATGCGTGTAACGAATTAAATTTTTTTATTCTTTTTTCCAATTTTATGCGGAGTTGATTATTTAATTCTGTCGATTAACAGTCGCAATTGGGGACGTTTATTGATTGTTGAATGAAGTGCTTCAGAAAGGCAAGCTTAATGGTTGTTTAATGGTGATTACTGGTGTATTGACGGCTGGATGGGTGAGAGAAGATATTGAGTCAATCAACGCTGTTTTGTTAGTCTGAAATTGGCTCTAATTTTCAACTAATTATTTTTTATTTATTTTGGCGAAAATTACGTTATAAATATGCCCTGAAGCCTTTTGCCGTGACATTGAAGTTTTGCTCCTATCCGGAGGCAATATTTTTAAGGTAGCTCATTAAGCTAGGTACTGGGGATTACTGGTGGTTCAAAGGGCTAAGAATTCACCCACGTAAAAAAAAACCCAAAAGTTACGAATGAGCAAGATGCCTCGGATACACGGACGGATTCTCAAAGACGACATGGCGACATGATTTGCGAGTATGCTCCTGGAATATCAAAACCCTGTACACTTCCGGAGCTGGTCATAAACTAGAAAAATACCTCACGCAGAACAAGGCGGATATTACTGCGGTCAAGGAAATACGCTGAATAGGAAACGGTATTATGGGGAAAAAAGCTTGCGACATCTATTACAGCTGCCACAAAAGATTGCACATGTTGGGATGCGGATTTCTCGTGGGAAAGCGGTTAAGGTCGAAGGACATCGACTTTAAACCTAAAAGTGATCGTCTGGCTGTGATCCGCATCAAAGGCAGATCTTACAACATCAGCCACATATGTGCACACGCCCCTACCGAAGAGGCTGAACACCCCATCAAGAGGACTTCTATGATCTCTTGGACAAGGCCTACGGAGCATGTCCGGAGTACGATGTTAAAATCGTGCTCGGGGACTTCAACGCCAAAATCGGTAAAGAGAACACCCTTGGCGGAGTGTTCGGAAAGCACCGCCTCCACGTAACAACAACAGATAACGGCTTCCGACTGACGGACCTTGCGACAGCTCGTAATGCGGTGATAAGTAGCAGAAGATTTCCTCGTAAGCGAATCCACACTGCAACCTGGCGATCTCCGGACGGTCGAACCGCCAACCAAATCAACCATGTGCCCATTGACGCAAGTCACTCTTCAAACATCCTGGATGTGCGAACATGCCCTGGTTTTTCTCTGCAGCGCCTTGTGATACGCCTCGTCGGTAGCTGCCTTTTTCTGCTCACACTCGCCATTATACCACGGGTTTCTTTTCGGGGGTGGTAGGTATCCTAAGGTGGTTTCGGCTACTTTTTGAATGGCTGAGCGACAATGCAGCCTCATATTATTTGCATTTGTGTTCGACGTAGGCATACCGTAGAGTCTTTCGCTCAGCTGCTCCCTGTCGACTCTGATAACCTTCTTGGTGCTCAGGCGCCCAATGTTGAACCTAAATCTTGCTGCTACGAGGAAGTTGTCAGAGTCGACATTTGCGCCTCTGAATGTTCGCACATCCAGGATGTTTGATGAGTGTCTTGCGTCGATGGGCATATGGTTGATTTGTTTGGCGGTTCGACCGTCCGGAGATCGCCAGGTTGCTGTGTGGATTCGCTTACGAGGGACTCTTCTGCTACTTATCACCGCATTACGAGCTGTCGCAAGGTCCGTCAGTCGGAAGCCGTTATCTGTTGTTGTATCGTTGAGGCTGTGCTTTCCGAACACTCCGCCAAGGGTGTTCTCCTTACCGATCTTGGCGTTGATGTTCCCGAGCACGATCTTAACATCATACTCCGGACAGGCTCCATAGGCGTTGTCCAGGAGGTCATAGAAGTACTCCTTGATAGCGTAACTTCAGCCTCGTCGGTAGAGGCGTGTACACATATAAGGCTGATGTTATAAAATTTGCCTCTGATGCGGATCACAGCCAGGCGATCACTTATAGGTTTAAAGTCGATGACCTTCGACCTTAACCACTTTCCCACTGTAATAGATGTCGCAATTTTTCTTCGTCATCATACCGTTTCCTATCCAGCGTATTTCCTAGACCGCAGTAATATCCGCCTTGAACTGCGTGAGGATTCCTTCTAGTTTATGAGCAGCTCCGGGAGTGTACAGGGTTCTGACATTCCAGGAGCATACTCGCAAATCGTGTTCCTTTTTCGTGCGTTGTCGTCGTCGAGTATCCGTCCGTGTATCCGAGGCATCTTGCTCATTCATAACTTGTGTTTTTTTTACGTGGGCGGATTGTTAGCCCGCCGCACAACCGCCATTCTGGTCGGGGTATTGTCGCTGCGTACGTTTGTTCACCTCCCAACGGTTGTTGAAGAGGCTATCCAGAGGGTGCCACGAAGAGGCCGTATGTCAACTTGATCCGGGCATTTAAACATCTCGCCAGGTTGAGAGCGATCAACAACTTTACCCTGTATGTCCGAGCCCGTGCCCTGACAGGACATGCGAGTTCAAAACAACTGGTGATGACGCCATTCAGGTTATGAACAGCGTTCTTTACCAATTGTTTCGTTATAAGTTTAGGTAGGGCCTGAGTGGATTTCTCAAGCTCCTCTCTAAACCGTACCCAGTCCGTCCTTCTCGGATTCCGTCTAGGTTGCAAGAAGGAGATCCCACAACTTAATCGGAATTCGATATATTTATGGTCCGACAAGACAAGGCAAGACTTGCCAGTTAGTGATGTCCTTTACATATCTGTTGGATAGGGTCAGGTCAATCATCTCCTGTCGTCTTGTCGTAACAAACGTTGGTTGAGAGCCGACATTGTTGATGGTTGTATTGCACTTGCTGCTGTCCCAAGCAGTGTTTGGGGCATTAGCAACGCAACACAAGATGAGACCAATATTTTTGGCTTCACAGTACTCTATGAGTTCAGAAGTTACCTTCGGTGGTGGAGGTAGTATCGGGTCGTAGAAAAAGTAGGCAGACGCAACGACGAAGTGTTCTATAACACCGTGCGTTTTGTAGCTTACTCTAGCAGCCACCAGATCTTGTCCACAAAAGTGCCCAAGTTTGGTTTCCGATAGTGAGTGCGATATGATGAGGCCGACGAGGGCCTTTCGGATCGCTCATCATAAAGAATCGTAACATGACGTATACCACCAAGGCCACATAAGCGTTTATTCCACACCCATGGTTCTTGAAAGGATACGATGAGGGATTTGTACTACTGCATGCTATTCCGTTGCTTAAAAGAGTGGTAGCAGCCTTGCAATGCTCAAATGGCTTGCGTTTTATTTAAAAAAAAACATGGTGAACCATCACAAGACTTTTTCGAAGCCAAAATGGAGAGCACAAAGCGTTAGGGTTCGTTACCATGTCCTTCCCCCAAGTCAATCGAATTTTGGCAAAGTTGTGGCAAAGTTATCTAGAAAGAAAACTTACAAGCGATCATATGCGCAAGCAATATAGCACTTTTACGAATACGTAGGCGCTTGAATAACTTATCGCCCGAAGCCTAATTCAGGCAGACACTTTATTGCAAGGGAAGTCGGTCATAAAATCCAACAATCAAATTATACTACATACACTACGCCATACACTACGTTCACATATTTGATTACTGTAGCATTTTACAACCCTTTCATAGTCAAGTTTTCATAAGACCAAACGTTCCCGATAGCATCTCTTTTATTAGCCCAATTAAATTCGTACCCAAATGCGGATACATAATGTTCAATCACCCATCTGGATGCCTACTAAAAATCATAAATTCGTTCTGTCGAAAATGCATATCTCCATCGCTGTTGATATCCAAGTCCGAGTCCTCGGTCAGCCGGTGGTGCAATAAATCAGAAAATTTAAATTTTTACGATCGATGACAAAATCGATTAAACACACTCAGCCACCATAGTCCGTCCATAGTCGCAGTATTAAATCATTAAAAAAAAAATCTAAAATTAAATGCCACTAATAGATGCGCTACGTTGTTCATGGATGAAATAAAAAGAATTCATTCGTCAGCAATTAAAATGCCATCAAAACAGACATTTACGTTGAGGTATTAACGGAATCGACACGAATTCTTCGCGCACATCGACTGCTCCGACATCCGATCCTAACGAATGAATTGCTCCATAATCATAGCAACCGAAAAAGAAGCAAGACAAACCGCAAAAAAGGCAACAGATATTGGAAAAACCAAAACAATGCCAGAAACCACAACCACAACATCACCCCCGGGCACGGGAATACTAATTTGTATCTCACTCCATACGAAGTGGTGCGATGAAGCACAGCCAAAAGAGTCAAGACAAATGGAATTCATAAAAATCCACGTAACCACAAAAGAAACAATTTGAATTGCTGATACTCATACGTCTTCTTCATGCCGCACCATCATTCATAGATACTCTCGATAGACGTAGCGAAGACAGCCCAACGGACGACGCACGATGGCTAACCTTAGTATTGACGTCCAAGCATCGACGAGTCTATTAATTTCATGCGATCGATGATAGAATGTTTAATTGACCCCCTCCTCCGGATAGCTAGGAAAGAATCGTTCTTACAAATGATCGCATCCAGATACTACTCGTATCGTTTGCATGTGAACTGCGATGGGGTAAAAGATTTTTTTCCAGCAAACAAATGTTTTCCGGACGACGCAACGCATGGAGAGATGCAGAGTGCTATGGAGCGGAAAAACGGAAAGGGTGACGGGAAAGTGAAGTAAAAATAAATGCAAAATGGAAATTGTTCTTAATTTGAATCGGTAGTCATTGTTGTTGTTGTTGTTGAGCCATCCACATGGCCGGCCGGCATGTGGTCCATTGTGTCGGTCGGCAGCATAAAATACCGCATATCAAGCGACAAGCGTCAAATGTCAGCCAGTCAGGCAGTACTCGTACTGAGTGTAGCTCGGTCAACCGACATTCTGGACGATGCGAGAGTAATTAGCGTCGATGGTCGTGCGAATGACAGAGATCCGGCTTCCGTCCGCAGAAGTGGATGTCACTATTGAGTGTAATTAACTAATATTTAGCTACTTGGCAATAACGGTCAAGGCAAATAATGTCAAGGGGTTGCCCTCACGGCCTCTATGTTTCACCCCTGTCAAGTGGCGATTTATAATTTGTCGCAGTGATTTGTAGTCGTAACACGTTTGGTTGCAGCCGTTCTAACTGCGGCGGTCGGTGGACACATATAGGGTGGCCATCTAGTGGTCTTTTTTTAAATCATAGGTAAGGACAGCTGTTTGCCGCTCGATTGTGGAGTGGTGTCATCACTGGACCATTTTTCTTCAAAAATGGGGCTGGGAACAACGTTTCGGTCAACGGTAGGCGTTACAGAGCCATGTTAACCGAATCTTTCAACTTCCCAGTGGGAAGTTATTGCAATGGGGCCGATTGTGCGAATTTTGACATATCGCCACGTTTCAAGGTCACCAGAATCCAAATCCAAGGTTTTTATAGGTTTTTAGAGATGTATGTGTGTATGTACGTCTATACGTATGTGCGCATGTGCGCACCGGATTATCTCGAGAACCAAAGGCGATATTGACATAAGATTGGGCTCATTCCACGCGTAATTACGCAACTTAGAACTGAGTAAGTTTTCAGCAAAATCGGTCCAGTCATTTTTTGTTAGAAATTAAATAACTAGAAAATAGGCAAAAGCGGTCCACATCTAAGTACTAACCGCACCCGACGCTAGGTGATTACGGTGATCGGACGATAACCGATACATATGAGATTGATCGGACAGTGTTGTGGTTGGGTAAGGAAACGCACACTCATGAGCTGCCAATGAGTGTGCAGTACTATGCAACGAGCAATTATTAAATGCACGCGATCATGAGTAATTGGCACTTTATCTTCGCTCACGAACACGAGAATGTGTGCATTTATGGAAACTCACTTCATATGTTCGTTAAAAAGAACGTACACTTATATGTATGCACTCTCTTTTTAAAAATCATTTTTTTAGGATTCATCTTATAACTATCTAACGCTAGCGTCTGAGTGCTCCAGCGGATAGCAGAAGCCTTCAACAAAAAAAAAAAATCATACGCATCATAGGCAAAGCGACTTAATAACATTATATTAAAAATACGTAAATCTTATCTTATGTTATCTTACAACACGGGTGATTGAGAGAAGCTTGGCTCTTGTCCTTCATGGGCTGTAACGCCACCAAAGAAGAAGATTGTTTATTGTGCGCACAAGAGTTTGCGTTTCCTTACCCTGGGTTACATGAAGCGACAGCAATTAGGCGGCTTGATGCCAACAACACGCGGTGTTTCCAAGCGGTTCCCCATTTACATAAGTTCTGATCGCACCCGATGTTGGTTGATTGCGGTGATCGGACGAGAACCGAAACATTACCCATTATTCGTCTAAGAATCCTACTGCAGCTAACAAAAAAAGCTAATGGTCTTGAAACGCCTTAATGGATCTTCATAAATTGTAGTTAAGGACCATTTTGATCACGTCAGCTTTCAAAAAAAAAAAAAAAACGGGCAGCATAATCGGTCAATTCGTTCAGGAGTTACGATGCTACAGACAGACATACAGACACCTCAAACTTATAACACCCCTCTTTTCGCGTCGGGGTTTTTACCCCTTTGGACTTTTTCTTGTGGGGAACCGTGAAGGACCAAAGTTATGCGTACAATCCGGAAACGATTCAAGCACTTAAGGCCAATATTATCCGAACAATCCGTGAGCTACAGCCCGAAACCATCAACAAGGCCTTGGAAAATTTGGGTGACAAAATGCGCTGCTCCGAAGCCAGTCGATGCAGTCATTTGAACAACATTGTACTTCATAATCAATGGGAATATTTGTTCTTACAAACATGTTTGTTCTAACAAAGGCCTCGTTGCGGCACTGGTAGTACGTCCATCCCCACCTTCTCGTGGTGCCAACTGGAGATTTTTGTATGGAAATTGCAGACGGGGAAGGGCGAATGGCGAGCCTCCTGCGCCAAAAAAACAAGATTAGTTAGTTGGGCTACGGCCTAATAAACCGTAATCGTAAAAACAAACAAAAACTCCGAAACAATCACAAGCCTCGGATAAAACGGACCAGATTAATGTTGACGATAATTGCGAAAAAACGAAAAAAAGGACGATGATCTTCAGGTCTGTACGTAGAATGTTAGGTCCCTAAACAGGCCACGTGCAGCCGAACAACTTGCGGACGCTCTAGACCGCTATATAGCGGACATAACCGCCATCCAGGTATAAAGCTGATGAAAAACTGCGACACTTACTACGGCGGTTACTTTAGGGAGAGAGGACAACGATTGTTCGGATGCGGATTTGTTGTTCGGCATACGATCCGTATCAAGGCTAAATTTTTTAACATCAGCCTGATCTGCGTCTACGCCCCCACGGAAAACAAGGACGACTTCGCCAAAGATGAGTTCTACGATCTCCTAGACGGAACGTATGCCCAATGTTCCAGCTATGACATCAAAATTTTACTATGAGACTTCAATGGGTAAGGAGAGCATCTTTGAATAAGTCATCGGCGAACATATCCTGCACAACACCACATGCGATAACGGACACAGTCTGATTGATCTACGGGGCGAAATCTTCTTCTAGCTAGTACGAGCCTCCCGCACCTCGATATACACAAAGGCATATGGCGGTCTTTTGATCAATCGATCACCAAACAGATTGATCATATCGCGATCGACGTCAGACACTCCTCCATTATTCTTGATGTTCGAACTTTCTGACATCGACTCGGACCACTATCTTATAGTAGCCAAGATGCGCATACGGATATCATGAACGCAGCGGAGTAGAGTAAGAATGCGAAGTTATGACGTCGGGAAGCTACTATCGCCAGAAACCGCTCGTGCTTTAACCGATCGCGTCTCCCTTAAGCCCTCCAATACACGCCAATCCTCCACGTTGTCAATAGAACAACAGTGAAAGCTTCACAAACAAGCCCTGAAAAGCACTGCATTTGAAGTTTTGGGCTTCAAGGCTCCACCACGAACAAACACCTGGTTCGATGACGAGTGCAGGAGGATTCACTGGATAGAAGAACAAGAGCAGCTCGTGAGCTCTACGAGTTAAAAAGAAGAGAGCATAAGCTCCTCAGAAAAAAGAGGAAAGGGCACGATTAGCACGCGATTGAGGATTTGGAGAGGTGTTACTGCAGACATGACGTTCGGTAGTTTTATCAAGAGAAAAAGCGAACATGCCAAGGTTATAAAGCCAGAACGGAAGCCTGCAGGGATGAGAACGGACACCTAGTAGTAGAATCGCAGTCGATGTTGAGAATTTGGAAAAACCACTCCTGCAGACGATGTTAGTCAATAAGCCACTGTCAGGCAGAGAATTCCACCCCCCTGATCTCGACGAAGTTAAGATCGCCATAATGAAACTAAAGTCGAATAAAGCTGCTGGCGCAGACGGACTGTTTGTTGAACACTTCAAGGCAGCTGGGGATGACCTGATTAAGAGCATGCACCAGTGCATCTGTAAGATATGGTGAGAGGAAACCATGCCCGAGGAATGGGGTATGCCCGATCCACAAGAAAGGCGACCTCTCTGATTGCGCCAACTATAGAGGAATAAGTTTCCTTAACATCGCCTACAAAATCTTCTCTGCCGTTTTGTGTGAACGCCTGAAGGCTTTTGCAAATAAGCTGATAGGTCCTTATCAGTGCGGATTCTGGCCAGGGTAGTCCACCATCGATCAAGTTTTCACAGTACGGCAGATCCTGGAAAAAACCAATGAATTTCAAGTCGACACTCACTTCCTATTTGTCGACTTCAAAGCAGCATACGACAGCGTAATTAGAGACGGGCTATACAACGCCATGTCTACCTTTGACATCCCTGCTAAACTTGTCAGACTTCGCAGGATGACTTTGGAGAATGCTTGCCGCTTCATCCGAATCGATGAACACCTGACCGACAGTTTTGATGTCAAGAAAGGATTTAGGCAGGGCGATGCGCTGTCATGTGGTTTCTTCAACATCGTAGTAGCAATTTACTTCATATCCTTACAACTCCTCGCATATGCGAGGAAGAACACAGCGAGATGTCAATGTGGCGTTTACGAGTTTTATGGCGGGGGCGGCGAAAATTGATTTATCAGTAAATGAGGACAAAACTAAATATATGCTGTCATCACAAAAGGACGCTCACCACCGACGTCTTGGACATAACGTTTGTAATAACATTTGTAGATAAAGACTTCGTCGACATCAGTTCCGAAAACAAAGGCAAAATCACTCTTGCCATTCTCTGTTTCTTTGGGCTCATGAGGCAATTGAGTAATAGGGCCATCTACCCAACGACCAAGTTGACTTCATACAAGACACTTATTATCCCGGTCCTGGTGTACAGCGCGGAAGCAGAGGCACTATCAAATGCGGTTGAGGTAGTTCTTGGTCGGTTCGAAACAAAGATTTTGCGCGTGATTTTCGAGCCTCTAAATGTAGACGGGGGATGGAGAAAAAAATTCACCCACGAACTTTACGGGCTGTACAGCGGCATGAGTCTTGTCGGGCGTCTACGCATTCAACGCCTAAGATGGCTAACACAGCTCCAGCCGGATAGTCATGGAATCCAACGAAGAAGCAGAGGACGGAGCGGTAATAGAAAAGGCTGACAAAAAATCGTGCTATTATGTGGGGCGTGTTGGTTGAGGCCCAGGCTCACCCCGAACTGTAGCGTCCACTAAGAAGCCACAAGCCACAATACATGGGAAAAATTAAATTTTGTTGCATTTTCAAAAAGGAACTTGTGTTTGGCCCACCCTGTACATATTACATCGACCCATGGTGCTTCCAATCTCCTGTTCGTTTGCTGTCGCCTTTCATGATTGCCGTCGTACTTTTGGGGCGGTGGTGTACTCATAATTGGTCACGAAAAAAAATCAAAATAATCCCCACAACGTCAGCGTTATATGAGCAGCACACAGCACATCTCCAGACATGCTATTGCTGATGGTGTGAAATAGGATAATTAAGATTTATTTTTTTCCTCAGCTTTTCTACTCGTACCATACCATCCTACGTTTGCAGGGAAGGATTACATCCTTCGAGAGAATTAAAAAACAAAAATGGAAACTCTTTTCAACCAGGACAGTCGGCTCAGAGGAGTACGGAACATGAATTGGTATTAAAGATAAACACAGGACTCTGGATTTAATATGCTTCGTTTCGTATTCGTAGTATAGGATGTGGGAAAAAAGCATCCAACAGATACCCATTTGAGTTTTACAAATTATCTACAGCTTGGGGACAGTTTGCTTTGCTTTTAGATTCGTTTTTTTTCCCACTTTTGCCTTTATCCTGCTTCTTGGTGCGCTTGTGGATAATAGCATTTCCAGCTTGAGCGAACAAGCTGGAGACCGAAATGGTATTAATTAATGAGAGGAGTACATGGTAAGCTTTGGCGATAAGTGTTGCGAATTTAATTAAGAGCAGGTGATCCGTGTAGCTGAGATAATGTAATTTGTATTCGAGGACCCGTATGCTGAGCGACAAATTGAGGTATTTAGGGTTCAACTAGCAATCACATCAGAAGGGCATCGTTTAGGAGCTGGTGAACAATGGAGCAGCTTAAGACTTGATACTTAAAGTTTTGAACACCCCATTGGGTATCATCATTCCAATGTCATTCTACTCTACACTGATGTGATTTTAAGATCTGAAATTAGGTAATATCAGCTGTGGATCACCAGATTTCGTAGCCTCTATTGCTGAGTTCCTATTTTTTATTCAAAAGGATGTGTAATCGCAAACCCGAATACTGTGCGCCTACGTACTAAACCACACTCTGTACTCATCAACCACTCTCCCCACGGGATTTCCTTTAGGTATTACTTCGCGGGACTGGTTAGCACCTTATGCTATGTGCTCCGAGTCGATGAGCGTCCTTTCAGCTTCTCTTATTCTTTCCAGGCTTCCTAGCTCGTTATGCAAACTCGTTATGGATGTGCAGATCTCCAGCCAGTACTCCCCTGAGTTTATCATACGGCTTATTAGAAACACTGGGATCGGTAGGTCAATTCGTGCCTCTGCAAAGCATTTACAGTGGAATAAGAAGAAGATGCGATTCTTCTTCCTCTGGATATTCTTGGCAGAAGTGCGAGCTAACGTGTCCAAATCTACGGAGATATTTTCGATAGCCCCCGTGATCTGACAGGAATTGCGTTTGGAGGTAATTTGCAATCCCCGTGTGGTATTTTTCCCAAAACCTCGATCGTAGGGATCAGCTTATAGGTCCATCGGGCTTTTGTCGTGTTGTCCCACCTGGCTCGCTATAATGCCATGGATGTTGCCCTTTCTTCGGGTTTTATCCTCTGGATAACACTAATCTCTTGATGGTCTGTGGTTCGCCTAAGGTAAACCCTCTGCATCTCATTGGCGAGGAGGTCGAGCTGGGACCATACACGCTATGACACAGGCTACTTCAACCAAGATTGTCCAGAAACCGCATATTGCCCTTATTACGCAGAGCCTGTATGCAGACGAGAGCTTTCTCTCGTCACCTTGGTTGACCGGTGGCGCGTATAGGACAATTGAGCTTACCACTCTGAAGGGAGAATCCTCTTCGCATATCCTGGTCCACCGATGTTTCGGCAAGCGATGACTGCATTTGTGACGACTTTATGGTGGATTATTCGACATGGGCTTTAAAGTTAAGTCATTTGTCGAGCATTACCTCCATTTACATTTCTTGCTCAAATCTGGCAAAAAGCCTTAAATATTGTCCTCTAATCGATACTCCAATCACCAATAACCAATGGTCTCTCGCAATAAGAGGTTCCGAGCCACATGGATCAACATCCTTAACATTCCACCTACACCATGTCCCTGTCATACGAATGACGCTTCCACCGCAGCTAGTATAGTGCGTCGCGTGTGGCAACGATTGAAGCCTTTGAATTTGCTGTGGCATTCTTTTATGGCCTTAAATCGCCGGAGCCCGACGAGATATACTCTATGCTGCAAAAAGTTGTAAGACAGCTGCTTCCAGAATTTTCACTGCTAGTCTAGCACCTGCCTATATACCTATTCCATGGTGCACGGTGTAGGTAGTCTTGATTCCCAAAATAGGAAAAGAGGATTACTCATTTGCCAAGAGTTTTAGTTCAATCAATCTGACATCCTTCATGGGGAGAATCGCAGAGCTGCACGTGAGTAAAGTTGCCCTTCAAATGCATCCTTTTCCGGAGATGCAACATGCTTATCAGCACGGAAAATCCTGCGAGACTGCGCTTCAAAACCTAGTTGGGAGGATATATTGCTCACTCGAAAGGAAAGAGTACGCGCTGGACACTTGACGAAAGTGTTGAAGGAGCTTTTGACAACGACATGGAGTAGATGAAGCACTGCTTTTGTGGATCAAAGACATGCTCCTGCGCAGGGCATTATTCGTTGATGCAGGTCTCGGATATTGTGTCAAATCTGGCGTAAACAGTGGGCTACATGCATGGTGACGTCCTGTCTCCGCTGGTATGGTGTATGGTGGTCGACTATCTGCTCGATGTCCTTAAAGTCTCTGGAATCTATGCCCGGGCCTATGCGGATGATGTCGCCATTCTCTCTGTCGACTCATGCACAGGAAGCGCTGAATGTGATCGTTGAGTAGCGTACGAAGAATGGACTGTCAGTTTATCCTCTCAAGACTGATGTCGTTCCCTTCACGAGAAGGATTCGGCTGGTGCTAAAAGGCATTCCTATTCCGATATCCAAAGAAGCTAAGTACCTGGGAGTTATCTTAGATGGCAAGCTCCTTTGGTCAAAGCTTGTTGAATCAAAAACCACCAAAGTGCTGTCTATGCGGATCTTTGAATCTACACGGCACTGATAAGACCGATAGCCTCATATGCATTGGTTGTCCTGTGAAATAGGCTAACACGTCGTAGTCTGTTTCACCAAACTCCAAAGAGCGGCTTGTCTCAGCTGCACAGGTGTTTTCCCCAGTACCCCGGACGCTGCTCTAGATGCTATGACGAACCTGCCCCTCTCTAGATATATTTATCAGAGGGTGTGCACTGAAGGCCATGTCTCATCTCAAGAGAAATGGTTTGCGCACGGGAAATATTCCACGACTCGTGTCTCATGGATATGCCCTCTGAATTGACACCGGTCTTCCTATTACGCTATATCTTCACAGTCGAATTTCCATGGCGTCAGTATTGGCTCTGGCCACATACTGAATCTTTCTTTCATAGATGGCTGCAAGTCTGGGCTGGGGTTTTCTTTGAATGCGAAAACGTCCGATTGCACTTTTCGTTAGGAAAATATGCGTCTGTCTTCCATTCAGAGATATACGCAATCCATACACTATCTTGTGAAGCACAGGTAGAGGGGGAAAAGCATATGCATTTGTAGTGACAGCCAAGCTGTATCCTGTGTCAAAGCTGTGTCCAACCCTTTAACCAGCTCCAAGTTAGTGTATGAACTTAAGGCCTTCCTGAACAAAATCGGTATACCTCAACCTTCTAGACCAGCTAGATGCCAACATTCGCTGGAGGGGGCTTTACTTGAAGAAGATAAACATAAAAACAGTCCTAAAATGTCTCGTCGTCCGTACCCATGCTCATTCACAATGAACTTATAGCCGTCGAACCCTCAGACAAATCCAATCTGCTTGCTGCCCACCTCGTAAAAAACTCGCTTTGTCTCCATCTTTGTCCCCGCCTGTTCAGGAGTACGTTAGTTCCACCATGGGACAAATTTTCTTCCGTACCCGGACAGTTGCAAGGGTTATATGCTGGTGTTCCCCAGGGCTCCGTTTTGTCCCCGACACTCTTTCTCATTTTTATAAATGATCTCTTGTCTGTTACTTCCGATCCGATTCAGTCCTTCGCTGACGACAGCACCCTTAGCATCTCATATTCGGCAGCGGCAGCTTCTCCGGCTGTCACGGTGTTTTGCCATCTGTTTTCAGCGAGGCACTGCCAGTTTGCTAAGGTCTCCTTCCAACCGTGTATGTATGTATGTTGGCGTTACAGCCCATGAAGGACCTAAGCCGAGCTTCTCTCAATCACCCATGTTGTGTGTGATTTTATTTTCCCATAGGTGAAAGGGACCTACAGTTTATTGCCGGTTCCGGAAGGCGAATTTCGAGAAGCTTTTCATCACAATTTTACTACAGGGAGTTTTGTCAGAACACCTCTGAGGAGAAACACCGTGAAAAACACGTTCGATGACATGGCTGTGTCGGGATTCGATCCCGTGTCATCGGCGTCAGAGGCCAACACACACCCACTGCGCCACGGTGTTCTCTTACGCTTTCTGTACTCACTTTTTTTCCTCCTCAAAAGCGTATGCTCGTAGTGTTCATGAGGGGCTCGCCTCTAGCATCGTCTTGTAAGCGGTTTACATTGCCACATGGGCTTGCCCGAATTGCTCGCCAAACCAGGGGTTTCTAGTTGCCGGTGATTTGAAAACCAACACATCAGAAGCAGCATCTCTGACAGCGCGGTGGCAATGCTCCCACTGTTGTTCTGTAGATTGTGTCGGTGTCATCGGAATTTGCGAGAGGTTGAGGGAAATTAGATCGGCAAAGATCCTAGTGACCTCCTACGATTGTAGCTATCCGACGTCAAACTTTCGTTCTCTAGCTCGACTCTGTGGCATCCTTGATATACTCATTCTTACCTTGGCTACAATATGGTCGTAATCCGAGTCGATGTCGGCTCCTCGGTAGGTTCGTAAATGTAGGATGCTGGAGTAGTATCTGGCGTCGATCGCAACGTGATCAATCTGATTGATGGTCGACTGATCAGGTGATCGCCATGTTCCTTTGTGGATATTGAGATGGAGGAATCGTTTGCTAGCTAGATTTACGTACGGAGATTACGCACTGCCAGGAAGTGAAGTAGTCGATGTCCGTTTTCGGACCATTTTCGCATTAAAATCTGCTTTGCAGTACCATTTTTATGTCGTAGCTGTGGGCAGAGAC
The DNA here is from genome assembly GCA_951905685.1 of Eumerus sabulonum. NCBI lineage: Eukaryota > Metazoa > Arthropoda > Insecta > Diptera > Syrphidae > Eumerus > Eumerus sabulonum. The sequence goes on from OX645060.1 coordinate 240,058,472, forward strand.
TCTGTCTAGGAGATCGTAGAAGTCGTCTTTGGATCCAGAGTCCCTTTCTTCGGTTGAGGCGTGAGCGCATACCGAGCTAATATTCTCGAAATCAGCTTTGGTGCGGATTGTTATGAGACGTTCGCTTACATCCCGAAAGCTTAAGACATCGCTGTTGTTCATCCTTCTTTTGCCTCGTTCATCCCATCGCACTTCTTGGAGTGCGGCCATATCTGCTTCACAGCCGTTGGCGTTGGGGGTTTGCTCCAATTCATTGCTTGCACCCGGGCTGTTAAGGGAACTCTCATTCCAGGTGCAGAATCGCAAATCATTCAATTCCGATATCGATAGCACCATGCATTTTTTGCATTTAAAACCTCACTGCACTTACTAGACAGAATTCAAAGTCGCACGACTAAACTCATAGGAGATTCCAGCATTACAAATTCATTACACTCGATGGATCATCGCAGGAATGTCTCCTTCTCTTCATTGTTTTATCATTACTTTCATCATAAGTGCTCTGATGAAATAGCCAGTTGCATTCCACCCCTTCAAAACTTCTCCCGCGATACAGCCCTATCCCGAAATGCGAATCGAATCAACTCTGAAGTCCGTTTCCGGTCGTTCAATCGACCCACAGGAATATGGAATACGCTACCTCATTCGGTCTTCACCCTTCAATACAACATGGGGGTATTTAAAACCAATGTCGATAGGCACCTCCTCTCCCACTCCCTGTTACCTTCTGCTTATAAGGCCTTATAAGGCTTGAGTGCGAGTGAACCTAAAAAAAAAAAAAAAAAAAACAGAATGACTAGAAACAGTAATTTTAAAGAGTTCCAGAAACCAGAACCGCTTTTAGCACCAATGGGCAAACTCATTTGAATTCACCTGGGGACCTTACCAATATGATTGTGTTTCACATCCTCCCTTTCAACCTCGTCATGATGAAACCTCACGATCCTTTTACTTCTAATCGATAGTTCTCCATCTAAGCCCCATCAAACACACGTGATTCGCGTGTTTGGTCTCGAAAATGAATTCATAATAAGCCCTGTGGGGAGGTCGGCAAGAAAATCTTTCCACATTTATCCAACATAATCCGTCAATCGATACGTGCCAGACATACAATATACACACCCTCCAGACATACTATACTTTCCAAAATCCAATCAAACGCCTCACCGATGTCTTTCCTTTTCTCCGAATTACCATCGCGTCATACCAGTTCGGGACGCATTTGCTTCGGAAATAACAGGTTTTTTGGATTTTGACAGGACATGAGCAGAGAAGTTTCTCGTTCATGACGGGAAATTTCGTCAATCAGCGACGTGGACAATTTGAAGTTGTTGACTATGTCTAGGGCGGGGGTCGAAAGGATGAGTGTGATGTGTTCCGATGCGAAATGTGGTAATGAAGCTGGCGACATAAAGGTAATTACGGGTTAAGCTACGATTAAGTTGTAACGGCTTTAGGGGGCAATCACGTTGTGTGTTTTCGAGTCCACTCGCAAGGATGTGTATGCCCTTATCCCTGCCTTTACAGATTTGGTACATCGTCAGCGCCATGTTACACCACATGACAAGCCCAAATTGCTTAGAGTTTAAAAAGCACTCAAGCATCTACGTCGTGCAAATGCCATTCCGGACCATAAACCCTCGCATCCAAGACGATCAAAGGCTCCATAGCCATACACTCTGTATACATCTGAATACCAAAAAAAAAAAAATTATTTGTTAGACATAGAGCGTGGGTAATTTCCAATATGGCACGAACGTTTTCTCATTTTTATTTTTTATTCGTATCCAAGGTTGCTTGGAATGTTCCTTTCATAAGCATAAATACTTGAAGACTGTCACACCCGCCCACGCCTCCCAAATCTCACAAATTTGATTCAAACAGAAGACGGAAAACACAAGCAACGAATCACAAGTTGACTATACGTATCACCAGAACGTAGTAGCGTAGTTGGGCGTTTAATGGCACAGCTCGAGCGAAAACTATCCATCCCATTTATGTATCTCATAGATACGTTTAGCTAATTTATTCATATTTATATCAATATTCTTCGCCTTGGCATGCATGACAGACACTCGGTCGAGTATGAATTGAACAGTTTGGACAGTATGTGACTATTTGCTGCTTGAAGAGGAGTATTCAAGCGACCAGCGATACTGGCCCTTGGCGGTATCCGCTTACCTGATTCGGATAATTGTTGTACATTTATCGATTACGTTCCTAATGACATTTCGGATTAGAATTGGCGGTTAATTAATATGTTCCGAAACTATATACGTCCATGTGAGAGCAAACGTTTCTATTACTGTATGCAAAGGGACATTCCGTTTGAGTAATGTCCAATTGGAGGAAAAAAGTATCTAATTGCATTACTTCATCCCATTGGGACTTACGGTAATGGGAGAATGGCAAGGGATCCTTTATCACTCTCCAGTTACCATCATTTTCCGCATTACTTAGCAGACAGTTTACTTGCTTCCGCCTTAAGACGGGCGTGAATAAAAGTCTAAATGAAGAGATACTTACCCAAACGAGGCGCACATACAAATAGTGACTCTACTCCGCAGTATAGTATCGCCACACTATGGACCTACATACGTACTAGCTTGTCCTACTTACTAAGTGCTTGACATTTACATTAATGAGATTTTGACGTTTGGAGGATTTGAGCAGGGCGGTCAGAAGGTGTTGTAATCTAGAATTAATTTGTCACCACTTATTGGGGTTGATTCTTGTGTTTTTCTTCCCTTTTCTTGTTTGTCTCCCCTTTGTGGGTTTTTTGTACATGTCCTTGCTGTTGATATAGTCAAGGTGCCTCATTGTGGTTGGCAGGCCGTGTCAGATTCGTTTACACGCTGATATAGTGGGTGTGGGAGTAGGTTGCCTTGTCACCGGGGACATTCCATTTAGGATAAGTCAGTAATATCTGACTTATCATTCACTTATATTCACATTTCAATCTGCTCTGGCGGTTTTTGTCGTATCGACAATTGGATGGATCGGAATGCTTACAGCCTTTTGTCAGAGGATTGAGTTATGTACAGCGACGAGAGTGAATCGAAAACGGGAGGAAATACGGAATTCGGATTAGAAGGGCTCAATGATAAGATGGTCTGCCGAGACTTATGGAGGCAATGGAATTGTAGTTACAGAATTGTAATCGATTTTTGAAACCAATCTGCTTGGTAATTCAATTTAATTCATCAAGGAAGGTATGTATAAAAACGTGGGAATGGTTGTTTCGTCTTCCTGGAAGGTACACAGAAGTATTTGCGAAAGCGCTACAGTTCAGGATGAACATGTTCGTCAACCGTCCGACATAATCTTTAGGTAACTGCTTCCAGTGCGCACACCCAGTTGAGTTCCTCTTCATCTTAATACATCACTTTAGTCGCGGTCGTCACTGTGGCATTATTCCTCGGGTTTATAGTTGAATGCATGATACGCTGCATGGGCTCTTCGTTTTTTGTTGATGCCTTCTGCTATTTGTTGGAGCATTCAGACACAAATACTGGTCCATTGTACTCAAGACAGACACCTTACATTACAGCATTTTCCCCTTTTTCCGGAGAAAAATTAGAAGAAGCTTCAGTGATGAAGAGCTAAGAGATTTGGAACACACCGCGTCGAACCAAGGGCACAGTGCCAGAGAAAATGCTCTGCAGTGTCATCCTCCTCGCAACATGCAGCACAGAGAGGCGTTTCACGCAGAGATGCTCAGCAAAACTGTAATGGCCCGTAATGACTCCCACAAGTCATCTGCAGTCGATTCTCCATAAACACAGTAGAAATGCTGCGGATTTCTTGCAGACATCAGGGCATACGCGCTTTGTCATTCTGCATCCTGGATAATTCCTCCATCTATGGCTGTGTGTATTATACCCAGTCATTAATGTAGGAATTAACCGTGGACGCAGGTAGACCCAGAGCGGGTTCAGGTCCTGAGAAGCTCTCCTCTGAACCCATTCTGGCGAGTTCAACAGGGATCTCCTTTCCTGGGATCCTAAAATGAACCTGGAGTGCCTTAGTGAATTTAGTCTACCGATTCTGTTCAAGAAGGAATTGAGTTCAAGCACTAATTTGGAACTAGTTAAAGGGTTGCACACAGCTTCGAGTCCAGCTTGGCTGTCACTGCAAACGCATATACTTTTCGACCTCCAACTGTGCTTCACAACATAGTACATGGCCATTAGGATTGCGTTTATCTCTGATTCGAAGACAGACGCATATTATCCTAACGAGAAATCCAGTTGGATGTTTTCGCGCTCAAAGAAGACCCCAGCACCGGACCCCTCCCAGACCTGGAGCTTTTCGTGAAAATGCGAATACTATTCGCGGTTCAGTATCAAGCCAGGGCCAATCCTGACGCCACGGAAACTCGACTTTGAAATTACAGCGCAGTAGGATAACGGGTATCAATGTGTCAGAAGGCATGTTCACGAGACAGGAGTCACAGAAAAATCCTTGCAAAAGCACACCGTTATTCCTATGCGAGTTGAACCAAAAGCCTATTCTCTTCAGACGAGACATGGCTTTCAGAGCACACCCTCTGATAAATATATCAAGAGTTTGACGGTTCATTATAACATCTAGAGCAGCCGCCCCCGTGCAGCTGAGACAAACCGTTCTTTGGAGTTTGGTGAAAGAGGCTACGACATGTTTGCGTTTTAATAGGTTGCACCAGACAGCCGATATATATGAGATTATAGGTCTTATCATTGTCGTGTAGATCCAAATTACCTTTGCTGGCGATAAACCCCGTATTTTGCCAAAAGCTCCCTTGTATTGCCAGAAAGCTGACAGCGCTTTGGTGGTTTTGACTTAACATGCCTTGACCAGAGAAGCTTGCTATCTAAGATGACTCCTAGATACTTAGCTTCCTTGGATACCGGGATGGAAGTGCCTTTTATTACCGGCTGAGTAATGGCAATATTTTTCTTCCTTCTCGTGAAGAGAACGACATCGGCCTAAGATCATCGATCACATTTAGCGCTGGCTGTGCTTTGGGACGGACAGTCGCTAAGCATGAGCTGACAGATTGTAAGGCGACATCACCCGCGTAGGCCTGGACATAGATTCCTAGGCATTGAGAGCATCAAGCAGAGAGTTTACCACCATGCACCATAACAGCGGAGACAGGACACCACCTAGCGGGCAGCCCCTGTTTTCGCCGGATTTGACACACTGGTCGAGGCCTGCTTTGATCCACAAGACCAGTGCTTCATCTACGCCATGACGTCTGGCAGCGTTGCACATGCTGTCGAATGTTATCAGAAGCTGCCCAGCACATACTCTTTCTTTCCGAGCGCGCATTCAATTCTCCCAACTAGGTTTTGTAGCGCAATCTCGCAGGATTTGCCGCGCTGATAAGCGTGTTGCATCGAAAGATGATGCATCCGAAAGACAACTTTGCGCACCTGCATCTCTACCAGTCTCTCCATGCTCTTCAGCAGGAAGAATGTTAGACTAATTGGTCTAAAACTCTATGAGTAGTCCTCTTTTCCTATTTCGACTAAAAACTACCTTCACCGTTCGCCAAGGAATGGGTATGTAAGCAAGTGCTAGGCTAGCAGTGAAAATTATTTTCAAAATAGGAAACAGCTGCCTTAAACCCTTTTGCAGCATAACAGGATATGTATGTACATCCCGTCAGTGCCTGGCGATTTGAAGCTATCGAAGGATGCCACAGCAAATTCAATGGCTTCAGTCGTAGCCATGCGCGAGGCAATATACTAGCAACGCCGAGTTGTTTTCATCGTTTCAGTTGCAGTTTCACTTGAAGGAGTGCGCAGCGAGCCGATGGCGATCTGATTTCCCGGGAAATGCGTTTGAAGCAGTAAACTAAGAGTTTCCGCCTTAGACTCAGTAAAGGTACCATCAGATACGAACTCGGATCACTGAGTTGAGAGTCCAGTGTGTTAACGATTACACCATGGATCAGACTCGCAAATTACTGTTTTGCAAGGTTGCATTTATGTACATAGTTGGGAGACTTCCCTTTGGCTTGATTGACTGATCCAATGTGTGTTAATAATTAAAAAGTGTGTCGCTATTACATACTTATAGCCTTATCACCAATAGGTGTCTCAATTTAAAAGATCAAACCATTTAAGCGACATACTTAATCTTAATATGTGTCGAGGGACACACTTGCTGCGTGTTGTTTAAGGCACTAGCATTTGCGGTGAAGTGCTATATTCCGCTGTCTGTCCAGAGGGAAAAATTTCGGAATCAAGAAAGCTATGATTAGGGTTGGTTTCCGTTAAGGCGAAGATATTTTGGGGACGGATTTGAGAATTAAGATAGACCACTGAGGTTTTCGAACGGAGGTCTCTTACATTTTGATGGTATCGGAAAAGGTTGTAACAAGAGAGTTCTTCTTCTTCTTAACGGGCGCTACAGTTCGCGGTGAACCTGAGCCTCAACCAACTTGCCCCTCCAACTATCACTATCTTTTGCTAGCCTTTTCCATTGCCGCACACCCAGTTGGCTGAGGTCCCCTTCCACCTGTGTGCGCCATCTAAAATACGGCCGTCCTCTGTTTCTTCGTCCCTCGGGGTTGGATTCAAGGAATCTCCGGGCTGGCGGCTGCGGCGTCCATTCGCTCTACATGGCCTAGCCTTCTTATGCGTTGAATCCGTAAACGCCTGACTTGACTCATGTCCCTGTACAGCCTGAAAGTTCGTGGTTGAATCTTTTCCTCCATCCCCCGTCTGCGTTTATAGGCCCCAAAATCACGCCCCAAATCTTTCTCTCAAACTGACAAAGGGCCTCCTCATCCACTTTCGATAGTGTCCATGCTTCTGCGCCGTACAACAGGACCGGGATGATAAGGGTCTTATATAGAGTCAATTTTGTCGCTCGGGACAGGGCTCTATTACTTAATTGCCTCCTGAGCCCAAAGAAACAGCGATTGGCAAGTGTGTTCTTGATATCCGTAGGCGCATCTTGGCTACTACAAGATAGTGGTCCGAGTCGATGTTAGCCCCTCGGAAAGTTCGAACATCAAGAATAGTGGAGGAGTGTCTGTCGTCGATCTTCGATCGATTTGTGTATATCGGGGTGCGGGAGGCACGTACTGGCTAGATGGAGATTTCACCCCGTAGTAAGATCAATCAGACTGTGTCCGTTATCGCATGTGGTGTCGTGTAGGCTATGTTTGCCGATGACCCGTTCACAGATGCTTTCCCTACCCGGCTTAGCATTTAAGTCTCCTAGTGCAATTTTGATGTCATAGCTGGGACATTGGGCATACGTTCTGTCTAGGAGATCGTAGAACTCATCTTAGGCGGAGTCATGTTTAAAAATTTAGCCTTTATACGGATTGCTATGAGGCGTTCGCTCACATGCCGAAAGCTTAGGACAGTCCGTGAGAACTCGAATATCCGTAGTAGATATTACGTTCCACTTAAGCCAGCAACTCCTTTATTGCCAACAACTCCGCATAAAAGACGCTGCAATAATCTGATAGTTCTAGAGCTTGGCTAAGGTTTAATTGTTTGCAGAATACTCTTTGGTGTTTGACCCGTCAGTGTAGAAGTCCACGCAGCTCTTGCGAGGTTGCATCTGGCGGGAACAGTTCCGTCTTACCGGGTTTGTTATTTTGAATTTCTTCTCAAAAATTGTGGTGGGCTCTATGTGGTCCGAGTTTTCTGCGATTGTTATCCTGTTGTTCAGGATGGAGGAGTGCCCAGTGATATAGCTCATCCATTTGGAGTTGGTTTTTAGTCTTTTTGTCGTATATGTGGCAATTTGCTTGCCAAGTATAGCGAGTGCCTTTGTATCAGCCTTTGTACCTTCTCCAGTGCAGTCCACCAGACTTATTGCCTTAGTCCACCTCGAACAACAAATCCAAATCCGAACAATCGTTGTCCTCTCTCCCTATAGCAGGCGCCGTAGTAAACATCGCAATTTTACATCCGCCTTATACCCGGTCTATTCCATCGCATTTCCAGGATGGCGGTTATGTCCGCTTAATAACGGCCTAGGGCGTCCGCAAGTTGTTCGGCTGCACGTGACCTGTTTAGGGACCTAACATTTCACGTTCAGAGCCGAAGATCATTGTCGATTTATCGTTTTTGCAAGGGTCGTCAACATTAGTCCGGTCCGTTTTATTCGAGGCTTGTGGTTGTTTCTGAATCTGTAGGTTTTTTACTGTTATGGCTTACTAGGTCGTAGCCCAACCGACTAGTCCTGTTTTCTGGCGCAAAAGGCTCGCCATTCGCCCTTCCCCGTCTGCAGTTTCCATAGGAAATCTCCAGATGGCACCGCGTGGAGGTGGGGATAGGACTTACTAACAGTGCCGCAAGATGTTCGACTGCGGTGATTCCTCTCGCTTTTTAGCAGGCCAGCATCCGTCGGAGAGATGCTACCCCTCGAGGCCTTTGTTTGTCCTTTGCCTTCCATAACACGTTTTATGGTGTGTAAACCAACTCTACACTTCAGTGTGTTGCAGCGCACACTAATTAATAATCAACACACGGATCACTGGGTTGACAGACTAGTGTGTTAACCATTACACCATTTTTTGCGATGCAACTTGTTGTTGAACAACGCACATTGTGGCGTGTTTTCATACATACACATAAAATTGCACTAAAAACGACTACTACGAAAACAAACATTTGGGTGTGTTACAGACAAACACGTACCATTTGCTGGGATCAGCGCCTAAGAAATGAGAGTCGATTGTATCTATAGTTAGCTGCTAGACGTGGGCAGATTGTGAAGGACGGATGTAATATCAAGCAAGTTCGAAAGGGGTAGAATTCGCATTTGTAATATTAAAGGTAACTCGAAGTACAACACGGCTAGTAGGAACCCTGCAAATGGTAAGTGTGTTGCCGTCACACACCAAGGTGTGTGTTTTCATTGTAGTCACTTTTAAATGCTATTGAAAGTGTGTCATTATGAAAGCACACCAAAAGAGAAATTTCCCAACTATACACCACAAAAGGGAAACTCCCGAACTATATGCAACCCTGCCACAAAACAAATTACGACCAGGACCCTTTTTTTTTTTTTTTTTTTTTTTTTTTTTTTTTTTACATATGGGGCTAGTGCTACTCTTAGCAATATGGCACTGCGACCTTTGCAGATCTATTGTGCCTGCTAGCCGATTAGCCGAGTAGCCTCTCAACCTCTATAATGAAGTTGAGAATGCTTCTCGTAGGAGCCAGGGTGATCCCCTCAGGAGTCACAACTTCACTGAGAAGGATGCGCTTCCTAAGATGGCAGAGTGCAGCACACTCACACAGTATGTGTTCTGCCGTCTCATCGTCCTCTAGACAGAGCCGACACTCAGTTTCAGACGAGAGACTAATTTTATTTAGATGATATCTCAGACCGCAGTGTCCCGTTAGGTAGCTGACCAGTCTTCTGATATCCCCTCTATTGAGCTTAAGTATGTCAACAGGGTGTTTGTTCAGGGGTCGTATAAGTCGTTTAGATTGACGGAGTCCCCGAACACTATTCCAGAAGGACAGGTGTTACGACTTTTCCCACTTGTCTAAGAGATGATTTATCTTAGACCCGGGAATGCCGCAGAAAGGTTCCGGACCTTTGTATTTGTCGCTGGAACCTTCTCTGGCAAGTTGGTCGGCAATTTCATTGCCCTTAATACCTTTATGTCCTGGCACCCACCAAAGTTTGACATTGTTTCTTTTGGCGAGCTCTTGCAGGGCGTCATGGCATTCCTTGACGGTTTTCGAGTTCGTGCTGAACGAACCCAGTGCTTTAAGCGCTGCTTGGCTATCAGAGAGTATGTTGATAGTTACTCCTCTGATGCCGGTCTCGAGATTTAGGTTGACGCATGTTAGGATGGCGTGCAGTTCAGCTTGGAAGACGCTGGGGCTTACTCCCAGGGCCTTCGAGATCTTACGTTGTGGTCCAAAGATGCCGGCGCCAACGCCAGAAGCCATCTTGGAGCCATCCGTGTACCACCTAAGGCCTTTGACATTCAGCAGGGGATCACTGTCTTCCCATGCTGAGCGATTTGGGATCAGCACTTCAAATCTCTTGTCAAAGGTGAAGGTGTGTGGCAATGTGTCCGACACCGTAGCAATCATATCCAGCTCGGGAAAGTGTTGCAATATGGACATGTGGCCTGCGGGTCTACATGGCATATTTGTTCCCGAGCAGAGGATTCTGATTGCACTGCGTAATGCCACCTTTTTGATAAAAAGGTGCAGTGGAACGAGTCCAATGAGTGCTTCTTGTGCTGCCGTAGGGCAGGACGGCATAGCACCTGTGATGCCGAGACACGCTAGTCTCTGAAGGCGTTGAAGCTTAATAATAGTAGTTTTTTGTTCAACTTTTGTCCACCATACGGTGGACCCGTAGGTAACGATAGGCCTTACTATCGCGGTATATAACCAGTGGACCACCTTAGGTTTAAGCCCCCAGGTAGGTGCGTCGGCAGGCCCACATGGCCTTAGTCGCTTTCATGAGTTTATTTTTCATGTTGGAGTTCCAGTTGAGTTTGCGGTCTAGGTCAATACCTAGATATTTTACCTCCTCTGAAAATCCTATGTGTGTTCCATTTAGAAGGATTGAGCAAGGTTGTACCTTTCTCCTCCTTGTAAATGGGACTAAGATTGTCTTATTTGGGTTAATAGATAACCCCTCTCTGCCACACCAGTCAGAGATGAATTGGAGCGCAAGTTACATGCGCTCACAGGCAGTGACCTCGCACTTGCCCGTAACAATGACAACTAGGTCATCAGCTTATCCAATGACCTCATAGCCCAGAGTGGTCAGCTTGCGTAATAGATCGTCGATGACTATCGACCAAAGCAGGGGTGAGAGGACTCCCCCTTGTGGGCATCCTCTGACCGCCGATACTGTCACTGAGACCTCTCCGCATGTGGCTGATATAATACGGCTATTTAGCATCGCCCTAATCCAGTGATTAGTGGGATGGTCCACACCCCTGCAGGATAATGCGCTGGTGATCGAATCATAGCCAGTATTATCAAAGGCCCCCTCTATATCGAGGAAGGCGCAGATTGCGATCTCCTTTTGTGTGAAACTATTTTCAATGCACGTCACCAAGTGGTGTAGTGCGTTTTCGGTAGATCGCTCTTTGCGATATGCATACTGGTTGGGGTGCAGAAGTGTCTGGTTTTCCAGGATACCTCTAATGTGGAGCTCTATCAGTTTCTCCATTGTTTTTAGGAAGAACGAAGTCAAACTGATAGGGCGATAGGATTTAGGTTGCTCGCTTAGTTTCCCAATCTTGGGGATGAAGACAAGATTGACCTCTCTCCAAGTCCGGGGTATGTATCCCAGGTTGAAGCAAGACCTAAATAAAACTGTCAGTGATGGTAGAATTGTATTCAAGCCCCTCTGTAGGATCGCAGGAAAGACACCGTCTTTGCCTGGAGCCTTGTAGGGTTTGAATGAGCCAATTGCCCATTTAACCCTGTCAGGGCTGAATAGTCTTCCAGAGAGGCTATTTGTTCTACTGTCGATGTTTTCTGTGACGTTAATCTGATCTACAGAGGACATCGAGTAGGGAGTAGAACCAGGGAAGTGCACCTCGAGCAAGGTCTCCAGGGTCTCCCTGCGGTTGACGGTGAAGGTGCCGTCTGATTTGCGAAGAGAGTGTTTTCTGGAGTCGGGCTGCAGTTGGAAGCGAGTCTATATTCTCGCAATGCTTCCTCCAAGACGTTCTCTTGGATTTCCTCAGTTCCCATGGTGTAATGCTTAACACACTGGACTCTTAACACAGTGTCCCGTGTCCAAATCTCAAGGTTCCTGTGAACATTTTTCGCAGCGAACAAAACAAGGAGGATCATCACTTTCTGGCATGGTTACATATAGTTGGGAAACTTCCCTTTTGTTTGAGTGTTTGAATTATTAATAAATGTGTCGCTGCAACACTCTTTGGGTGTAGTTAGTCTTTTATTCGTGACACGCAATAAAACGTGTTATAGTTTCAACATGAATAAATGTTTCCATTTCAAAGATCAAACGTGTTAAGCGACACACTTAATCTTACAGTGTGTCAAATGACACACTTGCTTTTGCAGTGAAGTGCTTTATTCCGCTGCCTGTCAGTTCGAAAAATGACAAAACCAGAGGGGAAAAGTTCGGAATCAAGAAAGTTAGGATAGAGAGTGGTTTCGGTTATAGCAAAGATATCATAGGGATTAAGATAAACCGTTGAGATTTTGGTAGGGGCGTCGTAAGTTTCGACCGATGCATTTCAATGGTGGCTGTTAAAATCAGGAATAAACAATGAGATACCAATCTTTCGTACGTCTGCCCGTTGATAGCCGAATGGTTTGGTTGTTGCTTTTGTAATACACACCGATACTATACGTGTTATTCTCCGTTAAAAAAACGACGCTTTGAACTTACACAGGGATAGTCTCATGACGTCGATGTGTAGAGTCAAGACGTGGCAAAATGGTCGCAAAAGACGCCGTCAAACCGCAACGCGTTTGTAGGTGCAAACTGTAAAGGCACTTACAGCCTCAAAGCCAATAGATTGGTATCTCATTCTTTATTCCTGGTTAAAATGCCAGCGGGTATGACGCGATCGCTATCGATGCGATGACATGTAACATTTGACTTCGCATAATGACAATTAATGCGATGCCTTGTTGTGACCAACAAACGCGACGCCTAATAACGCGATGCCTTGCATTACATGTCCAGCTTTATATGTGTCTCGCACTAGCATCGTAATGTTTTTCTTTGTTTACTTACTTATCAGGCCAGCGATCCATGGAGGATCTGAGCCTGAGCTATAGCAGCCTTCCATTCTTGACGGTCCCGGGCACGCTGCTTCCAGTTATCAAGACCAAGATGTCTTACATCCGCAATTACTTGGTCTTTATACCGGAGGATCGGTCTTCCTCTTCTTCTCGAACCAGGAGGCTAGGAGTCGAAGACCCTCTTAGCTGGAGCGTTGATGTCCATGCGCTCGATGTGGGCGAGCCAGTGTAGTCGACGGATCTTTGCCTTCCGGACTACATCCACATCATTGTACAGCTCGTACAGTTCGCGATTGTGTCTTCTTCTCCATTCACCTTCATCACAGACAGGACCAAATATCAGGCGCAGAGTTTTCCTCTCGAAAGAACCCAAAATCAGCTCCGCTGCCCTGCTTATCGTCCAGCTTTCGGCTCCGTACAGCAAGACTGACAGTATGAGCGTTTTGTAAAGCATGACTTTGGTCTTTCGAGTGAGGAGTTTTGACCCCAGTTGTTTGGACAAGCCGAAGTAGCAGCGGTTGCCAAGGGCGATTCTATGCCGGATCTCCACTGTGGTGTCATTTGTGGAATTTACGTTTGCCCCGAGGTAGAGAAACTCCTTGACTACCTCGAATTTGTAGCTGTCAATTGTCATATTTTGTCCCATGTGGTGAGCGACGGATTGGTTTTTGCTTGACAGCATGTACTTCGTTTTGTCGTCATTGACCTTAAGACCAACTCGTTTCGCCTGTTTTGTAATCGCCGTGAATGCTTCCACAATGCCAAGGCAAGAACACGCGATGATGTCGATATCACCCGCGTATCCTAGCAGCTGGACGGACTTGTAAAAGGTAGTGTCTTCCCTGTTGATGTCGCACTATCTGCTCCGGCACCAGGTTGAAGAAGTCACATCACAGCGCATCTCCTTGCCGAAACCCGGTGCATGTTTCAAACGGTTCCGAAATCCTAGAACCGAGTTGCACGGTGCATTGCGTATTTTTTGACGTGGCGCGACACAACTGGATCAGTTTTCCCAGGATCCCGGTGCGGCCATCGTACCAAACAGTCCTTCACGATGAATGCTGTCGTATGCGGCTTTGATATCGATGAAAAGATGGTGTGTATCGATTCGAAACTTGTTGGTCTTTTCCAGGATTTGTCGAAGTGTGAAGATTTGGTCTATAGTCGATTTGCCGGGCCGGAAGCCGCACTGGTAGCTGCCGATTAGTGCGGTGCAAAATTGTTTTAGACGTTCACACAATACGCTGGACAGGATCTTGTATGCGACATTGAGCAGCGATATACCTCTATAGTTCTTGCAAGAGGTAGGATCGCCTTTTTTGTGGATGGGGCATATAGAGCTGGTATTCAAGTCGTCGGGCATGCTTTCATCTTCCCAAATTCTGCAGATGATATGGTGCATGCTCCCTACCAGAACATCGCCGCAAGCCTTGAAGAGCTCTGATGGCAAGCCATCTGAGCCAGCGGCCTTGTTATTCATCAGCTTCTGAACAGATGTGCCGACTTCTTCGATGCTGGGTGGGAGGACTACTTCAGCGGCTGGAGTTGGGATTTCCTCGGTCCCTACCACTCCCTCTTGGTCATGCTCGTTAAGTAGCTGCTGGAAATGCTGCCTCAATACATCCACTATTCCCTGCGGGTCGGTGACAAAATTACCCTCGCAGTTTCGAAGAGCCAGGGTGCCCTTTTTGAAGCCTCCTGCAAGGCCTTTGGCCTTCTTGTAAAAGGCTCGTATTTTATGTTTATCCCTAGACTCCTCGATATCCTTGAGCTGGGAGGCTGCGAAGATTCTTTTCTTTTGTGGCAGTAGTTTTTTCTCCTCCCTTCTTCTGGCTCGGTACTCTTCTTGCGCTGCCCTGGTTTTCCTCTGCAGCGCCTTTTGGTACGCCTCGTCGGTTGCTGCCTTTTTCTGCTCACACTCGCCATCATACCACGGGTTTCTTGTCGGGGGTGGTAGGTATCCTAATGTGGTTTCGGCTACTTCCTGAATGGCTGAGCGGCATTGCAGCCACATATTATTGGCATTTGTGTTCGACGTAGGCATACCGTAGTCTTTCGCTCAGCTGCTCCCTGCAGACTCTGGCAACCTCCGGTATGCTCAGGCGCCCAATGTCGAACCTCCTCCTGATGGGCTGGTGCAGCTTCCTGACATTGGACAGTCGAGCTCTGAATCTTGCTGCAACGAGGAGGTGGTCAGAGTCGACATTTGCCCCTTTGAATGTTCGCACATCCAGGATGTTTGACGCGTGCCTTGCGTCAATGAGTACATGGTCGATTTGGTTGGCGGTTCGACCGTCCGGAGATCGCCATGTTGCTGTGTGGATTCGCTTGCGAGGGAATCTTGTGCTACTTATCACCGCATTACGAGCTGTCGCAAAGTCAGCGAGTCGGAAGCCGTTATCTGTTGTTGTATCGTGGAGGCTGTGCTTTCCGATCACTCCGCCAAGGGTGTTTTCCTTACCGATTTTGGCGTTGAAGTCCACGAGCACGATTTTTACATCGTACTCCAGACGAGCTCCGTAGGCGTTGTCCAGGAGGTCATAGAAGTCCTCCTTGATAGGGTCTTCAGCCTCGTCGGTAGGGGCGTGTGCACACATAAGGCTGATGTAACAAAATCTGCCTCTGATGCGGATCACAGCCAGGCGATCACTTATAGGTTTAAAGTCGATGACCTTCGACCTTAACCGCTTTCCGCTTGAGGATTCCTTCTAGTTTATGAGCAGCTCCGGGAGCGTACAGGGTTCTGACATTCCAGGAGCATACTCGCAAATCGTGTTCCTTTTTCGTGCGTTGTCGTCGTCGAGTATCCGTCCGTGTATCCGAGGCATCTTGCTCAATCATAACTTTTCTTTTTTTTACGTGGGCGGATTGTTAGCCCGCCGCACAACACAAACTCCTCACTCGAAAGACCAAAGTCATGCTTTACAAAACGCTCATTCTGCCAGTCTTGCTGTACGGAGCCAAAAGCTGGACGATAAGCAGGACAGCGGAGCTGATTTTGGGTTCTTTCGAAAGAAAAATTCTGCGCCGGATATTTGGTCACATCGGCCACATCGAGCGCATGGACATCAACGCTCCAGCTAAGAGGGTCTTCGACTCCGAGCCTCCTGGTTCGAGAAGAAGAGGAAGACCGAACCTCCGGTATAAAGACCAAGTAATCGCGGATGTAAGACATCTTGGTCTTGACAACTGGAAGCAGCGTGCCCGGGACCGTCAAGGATGGAAGGCAGCTATAGCTCAAGCTCAGATCCTCCATGGATCGCTGGCCTGATAAGTAAGTAAGTAAGTAAGAGAACTCTTGATTGAATCGTATACCTACTTGGAAACGCGACCTTCGAGACCGTAGGTATAATAGGCGCGAAGAGTGCATCTATGTCAAAACGACATAGTATCTTTAGTATCGTGATGGTCGCCACTAACGGTCAAAATCTTAAAATAGACCCAGTTGAATAGCGCATACATGGTGTGTGTTTTTTTTTTTTTTGGTTTGTTTAAAATGAGTGCGAATTTGAAACGCATTTCCAAAATCACACGCATTCTCTTATCTCGAACCACACGCGCTTGACATACGTGAGGTTTTCTTGTCTCTTCTCACGCACTTATTTCCCGGCTTTCGCTTATTTTGGTTAAAGACCAACTAATTGGTCAAATCGATAGTCACTTGCTAGTAAACTGCATCATTCATCAAACCCATCGTGTGGTGCACTAAAAAACACCACCAAGTAGGTAGCAACGCAACGGTATTGCCTACAATTATTTAATTTTTTCCAGTCTTCCGTCAACAAGGTCGACAAAGTAGTCGTTCATTAATTGGCGTGACAAGAAGCCGAAACGAACAAAGCGACACATCACGCGTACACATGACAGCCGAATTAAGTTGTTTTCAGCGGGGGCCGTGTGCTGACATCGTGTGCGGAAAACAAAATAAATGAACTGCCCATCATCAAAGTCAGCAACATGTACGGAAGACATTGACAGCACATTGATCGACGGTGTGTTTTCGTGCCTCACAAGATGTAAGTACATTTATTATCGGGCTTAATGGCTCTGGATAAGGCCGTTGATGAACTTGTAGCTCAGCCCAATTATAAGCTCTTTCTCGAATTTACATTGATCGTGCCCTTGACTCATTCTTTTGGGCTCGTATTACATGTTGATTACGTTAGTACGATTTCCCCTTTAGGAGGCTTTCGATTTTCGTATGGGCAAATGTTCCCCTTTTCTGTGGAATGCGTTCTTAATAAGGTTCTCATCGATGCCTTCTCGTCTGAACGACACCTAACGACTTGTACTACATTCAGACTATCAGGTATCAGCAGTGCTATAGCATCTATGCTCCGATCAATGCTTTGTTAGTGATGCAAATGCCTGTTCCGCGTTTCGCATTGCACGATGTTTTCAGTGCTCGCCTCCGGCTAGAAAACCATGTGAGTCGGATTCGCACATCAACGACGGTGTAGGGTTTCGCAGATTGCGATATGAGTGATATGAGAGTGTCTATGGATGCAGTGATGTTTGAGCAGAATAACGAAGTATCGGACTGTAATGGGGGGAAACGGCTCCATATATTTGGTTTCATTAGTAGTTTTTGATGATGGAGTTGTTTTCCTACAACATACGCCTCGCGGACACTTGGCACTGGGGTGAGACAGATTTGTTTGGCTATTCTTTGCTCTCATGGTGTGCATATAACAATTGATGTATATATGCAATGGCATTACGATGCCATCAAACTGAAGCGCAGGAATTGATCCATTTTCCCGACGGAAAAGTAAACTTTTGTCAAGACTCAAGTCATTGTACCGCTGAAATATGCAAGAATTATTTAGAGAATACGAGTGTAAATCTGACGGCGTGAATAAGTTTCACATTCAGGAACTGAAGCTTCCGAGAAAGTCTGGCAAACCACGCAGAGAGTGCCATCCCAGAACATGCATTGTTTGTAATGGAGAATCCCCGGGAGGGAGAGGCGACTATCAGAGCTCTTTTTCAGTCCTAAAGGACCTGGACAACCAAGCCCTACCCCACCAATTCTACCATTAACCTTTGTAATTCCAATACTTTCATTTTACCAGATTCGGTGACGAGTTTACAGAAAATAACGCCATCACCAATGAAGGTGCTAACATCCTGTTCATTCCGACGGTCGGTGGGGGAATTGAGAGTGAACCAACAGAGCAATGCAGCTGAGCATGCTTATCATGACAAACGCCAGCTTTGATCTCTATTCCTGCTTAATTCAAGTTCACACACATCCTCCGCGTGGTCTGCCCTGGTTAGTTGCCCGTGTTTGGGTGAAAGAGGAACCTGGTCCTCCAGATTGGGCATTGTGGTTAGGGATAATTGTTACGAAGCTCCTCGAATACGGATGGACGACAACAAAGCTGACGACCCCTGCAAATGACGACTAAATGACTTGACACTCCTCCAGCATCATAAACGTACGAACCTTCCGAGGAAGCAATACCGACTCAGATCACTACCTTGCTGTAGCCAAGATACGAATGAGGATATCAGGGATGCCACGGAGTCGAGCTGGACAACGAAAGTCGGAAAGCTAACATCGCAGGTGACTGCTAGGATTTTTGCCGATCGAGCTTCTCTCAACCTCTCGCAAAGTCCGATGATACCGGCACAATCCACAGAACAACAGTGGGACCATTGCCAGCAGATATGCTTCCTTTGATGTATTGGATTTCAAATCGCGGACAGCTTGATGAGCTATGCGAACAAGGACATGTGGCAAATTATCTGTTAATCAAGTCGATAATATTGCGATCGACATCAGACACTACTCCAGCATCTTGGATGTCCGAGCCTTCCGAGGAGTCAAAGTTCACTAGGATCATAACCTTGTTGCAGTCTAGGTGCGTATGCGAATATTGCGAACACTGCAAAGTCGAATAGGATCCGCAAAATTTGACCATTTGCAATCGCAAGAGACCGCCAGGACCTTCGCCGATCCTGTCTCCCTCAAACTCCCTCAAGTGCCGATTCAAACTGCACAAACCATGTGATACCATGTGATACCATGTGGTCGGAAGAAAGCATGCCCAACGAATGGAATCTCAGCATCGTTTGCCCGGTCCATAAGAAAGGAGCCCCTATAACGGCGCCAACTATAGTTGAATAAGTCTGCTTTACGTCGCGTGTAAGATGTTCTCCGCCCTGCTATTTGAGCGCCTGACACCATTGGTGGGCAGATTCCTATCAATGTGGTTTTGCACCGCGCTAGACCAGATATTTATATTAGGACAGATCTTGGAGAAGAACCATAAATTCCAAGTCGATAACCACCACCTCTCAGTCGACTTAAGGCCAATACGACAATGTCTATAGAGACGAGCTATACATATACGTTATGTTATGACATCTCTGCAAAAATCGTCAGGTTGTGCAGGATGACACTGGAGGGTTATCGCGGCTCCAGTAAGGTCGGTAAGGAGCTAACCAACCATGTGATTTTTTCAACATGATCCTTGAAAATATCGTGCGGGATTCCCTGGCCGATACAAGAGGCGTAATCTACTTCAGGTCTGTATAATTCCACGCATACGCTGATGACATTGACGTGAACGGGAGAATGCAGCGAGACGTCAACGAAGCAAAAGCGAGTAAGGTGGGTTTAAAGGTAGACGAGGGCAAATCCAAATAAATGCTGTCATCAAAGAAAGACGCATCGAACACCAAAGTCTTGGCGAGAATAGCACTATTGGCAGCTATAACTTGGATGTAGTCAAGGATTACGTCTACCTTGCTCTCTGGTAACAAGCGGCAATGACACAAGCGCTGAGACTAGACGCACAATAACTGTTGCCAACCACTGTTTTTTGCGGGCTCAAGAGGCAGTTGAGTAGTAGAACCCTCTATAAAACCTTAATCGTCCCGGTCCTCCCTACGGCGCATAGGCTTGGCCCATATCAAAAATGGATGAAGAGTCCCTTAGTTTTTTCGAGAGGAAAATTCTGCATACAATCTTTGGTCCCGTTGGTGGGAGAGAAGATTCATCGACGAACTGTACGGGCTGTAGAGTGACATCGGCCTAGTATAACGTCTACAGACCCAACTTCTAAAATGGCTTGGCCATTTAGAGGGAATGGACTGGACAGCTCCGGTCCGAAGAGTCCACGACTCTAAAACAGCCGCGTCTAAGCTGGCAAAAGATCCTGCTTGCTGGAAAAGCTTGTTGGCTGAGATCCAGGTTCACCCCGAACTGTAGCGCCACCTAGGTAAGTATAGGTAGGTAGGTAGCTTTGTAGCCTCCCCAGAATTGGAAGACCACACTTAGGCCAGTGAGACCCGTTGTGTTGCTACGAGGGTGTTTATGCCCGTATTCATGGAACCACCTAGTTCTTACAAAATTGCTAAACATCTGTCAGGTCATTTAGGATGTAGGATCCTAGGTAGCGTTTCCTAATTGCGCAGAAAGCCGAGCAGGTGCAGAGTAGGTGGTAATTGGTTTCGACCTCCTCTTCATGTAGGCAGCTTCTGCAGAAAAAATTCAGAGGCAGGGACCGGTGATGACACCAATGATTTTGCAGATGTCAGTTCTTTTTAGCTAGATTATACTCCTAGTCCGTTGACTATCGAGCCGAGGACAGATACGCATGGTGATGAGGCAGGTATGCCCACGGGCCCATCTCAGGCACGTCTCGGCATGGCGAGATTTATGAATTTGAGTTTAATGGTTGCAAGAGGTATTACCTCGCATGCCATGATTGATTGTTGCGTCGTTCCTTGTCTGGTGATTGTGTCGGCCCTTTCGTTACCTGAGATGTCGCTGTGTCCTGGTACCCAAAGGAGTAGTTCGTTAACTGTATCTCGTTAAGAGATAGGCGACTGTCAAAGCTTGTTCTTAAGGTGTACATATAGGATTTAAAGGCTGCTTGACTGTCCGTGAGAACTCGAATGTCCGTAGTAGATATTACGTTCCACTTAAGCCAACAACTCCTTTATTGCCAACAACTCCACATAAAAGACGCTGCAATAATCTGATAGTTCTAGAGCCTGGCTTAGGTTTAATTGTTTGCAGAATACTCCACTACCCACCCCGTCTTTGGTGTTTGACCCGTCAGTGTAGAAGTCCACGCAGGTCTTGCGAGGTTGCATCTGGCGGGACCAGTTCCGTCTTTCCGGGTTTGTTATTTTGAATTTCTTCTCAAAAATTGTGGTGGGCTCTATGTGGCCCGAGTTTTCTGCCATGGTTATCCTGTTGTTTAGGATGGAGGAGTGCCCAGTGATATAGCTCATCCATTTGGTATTTAGTCTTTTTGTCGTATATGTGGCAATTTGCTTGCCAAGTATAACGAGTGGTGTAAGGTGAAGTATCATGTTTAGCGCTGCCTTTGGGGTGGACCCTATGGCTCCGGTGATGCACATACATGCCAGCCTTTGTACCTTCTCCAGTGCAGTCCACCAGACTATCACTCCATACCTTAGGATATGTATAGCGACTGTAATGTTGAGTCATAGTGTGAGCTTGGGGTTGAATCCCCATTTTTTCCCTAAGGCTTTCTTGCAAGTGTAGAGAGTTATAGTTGCTTTCTATAGTCGCTCGGTTGTGTTGTTCTTCCAGGTTAGTTTCCAATCTAGTACAATGCCAAGGTATTTGGCACTGGAGGAGTAGGTTAACCTGGTGCCAAGTAAAATGATTGCGCACGTTTCCCGAATTTTGTGCTTTCTGGTGAATAGCACAAGCTCCGTCTTCTGGGGATTTACTCTGAGCCCATTGTGTTGTGCCCAATTGCACAGTATGGCGAATGCCGTTTGCATATGGTCAGTCAGTGTGGGTAGGTATTTGCCCGAGGTGGTAATGGCAACGTCATCAGCGTAGGCAATAACGTTGAGGCCTTCTTTTTCCAGTTTGGTCAGTAGTTCAATTGCACCTACATTCCATAGAAGGGGAAAAAGGATCCCCTTGTGGGGTGCCCCCGGTAAAACGCTCTGGTGGTTGCTTGACTTCCCCATTTAGAGTGGATTTTGCGTGTTGAGAGTAACTCGCTGATCAACTCTGTGAGAGTCCTCCCCACTTCTAGATTTTCTAGCCCCTCTATTATTGCTTTCGAAGTTACGTTATTAAAAGCGCCCTCTACGTCTAGGAAGGCTGTTAAGGTATATTCGGCCGATCTTTGTACTTTCGAGCAGTCCACCAAACTACCATGCCATACAGGAGGATGGGGCTTATGACTGCTGTATAGAGCCAGTGCACAATGCTTCGTTGGAAACCCCAACTTTTGCCCACCACTTTCTTACAACTGCAAAGGGCAGTGGTTGCTTTTCTTACACGATCAAGAATGTTGGGTTTCCAATTCAGCCTCCTGTCAAGGACTGGGCCTAGGTATTTAGCCTGTTCTTTGATTATTAATTGGATTCCACCAGCCTCGGTGGGTTGAAGGGCGAAATTTTATACTTGTTTGTAAACAGTACTAGGTCGGTCTTGTTAGGATTGACCCCATGTTCACAGTACTGTGTCCAGGTTTCTACTGTATGTAATGCACCCTGCATTAGGTCGCTTAGAGTGCTGGGAAATTTTCCTGTGACGGCAATAGCAATGTCATCTGCATAGGCGGTCACAGCGTACCCTTCCTGTTCTAACAACAGTAGTAGTTCGTTGACCACCACGTTCCAGCGTTCCACAGGAGAGGGGAGCGTACTCCACCCTGTGGTGTACCTCTGCTGACCATTCTAATTGCCGTGTCAACCAGCGAAGTTGGCGTTGACGACTCTTTGCGTTAGCAGTTGTCGCACCAGTGCAATCACTAACACCCATATCAGACTGCGCTTTGGTGACGGCCCATGGTTCAGCACTGTTAAAGGCGCTCTCAATATCGAGAAAGGCGACTAGAGTATATTCCCTACGTTCCAGTGACCTTTCTATTTTGCTGACTAGCGAGTGGAGTGCTGTTTCCACCGATTTGCTTTGTTGTAGACACGTTGGTTATCCGAGAGCCTTCCTGAGATACAACTGTACCGAATGTGTGCGTCTAAAATCTTCTCTAGAGTTTTTAATAGAAAAGAAGTGAGACTAATAGGCCTCAAGTCGTTTGCGTACGTGTGGGAGCTATTGCCTGCTTTGGGTATGAAAATGGCTTTGGTTACCTTCCACTTGCTGGGGATGTAGGATAAGGAGAGGAAACTTTTGTATATTACTAAGTCAGGGGAGGATGAAATCTGCTACCTGCTGAAGCTCTGCTGGTGTGATCCCTTTCGATCATGGAGACTTGTTATGTAGGACATTATTGTTGTTAACCAGTTTGGGAGCACGCTCGAAGGAGGATGTCGTCGGCTGGATGACTTGAGGAGGTGTCATAGCCGAGTCACTACTGCCCGGAAAGTTTGCGTTCAGAAGAAGTTCCAGGGCTTCCGTTTTGGAGGTCGTCCAAGAACCATCATTCGGCCTTAGGTGACTTGGGTTGTACGCGGCCGAAGCTAGAATCTTCCTTATTCTTGAAGCTTCGGGGACCGCCTTGAGCCTCCTTATCCTTATCACTATCTCTTTATTCCACTAGGTGAGTTTGGGTTTGCGTCTGGGGGTGCTAACCGCACAAGATTCAGATAGTGCCCTATTAAGGGTTTCTGTCAGCTCATTTCTTAAGCTGTCTAATTCCGCAGAGTTGTGCGGGTAGGTAGGGTGTCTTGTCCCTAGGTAGTGTTCAACATAGGTTCTATGTTTTTGCCAATCAGTTCTCCTGTAGTTCCTGAAGGGAGCTGGGGCACTGACGTGGCTGACTATGCTGAATTGAATATAGCGATGGTCAGAGAGGGAGTGCTCTTTTAGGACTTTCCATTACCTTACTTTGTCGACAATATCCTGCGATGCAAAGGTTACATCTAGAACTTCTTGTCTATTCTTGGTGATGAAAGTTGGTTCACAGCCATTATTACAAACGGTGAGGTTAGTATGTAATAGTAATAGTTGTAATAAGAATGACTGAAAACGTAAACGTAACATCGCGGCCCATTCTAGACTTAAACCTAAAATCTTGACATTGTGTGACCTTGGGCTATACCTATAAGAAGGTTCTGCCCCAGTTACGTTTCGTACCCCGTAATAGATGCCCTTTCTCTCCGGAGGGCATCTAATACGTCTCTTTAAGTATTTTTCTGTGCAATTTTTAATTTTAACATCACTAACGGATACACCTGCCAAGATAACCATAACTTTCACTTGCAACATCTTGCCCGACAACCTTGAGCTAAAAACACGCCCAGTCGTACGTAAAGTCAAAGAAGTATCTTAAAAGTTTCCACGACTGATACAAGCCTTCCATGTAAATCAAGCAACCAATCTGCATTTCATAAACGCTTCGCGTCGCCCCACCCTTCTTAAAACAACAAACCAAAGATAATCACCTAAGTGTGTTTAACTTAACGCCGCGCCGCAAGCTTGTCCGAGATTAGTGTTCGGTGTTTGAAATTATGCAGTATCAGACGCGTCTCCCATCGCACTAGAGTGCCTTCGTGGATTCGGTTTCCCTAAAAAGTCAAGGACAAAAAAAAAAACAACAAAGTTTGTGGCACGACTGTGGCTCTGTTTCTATCCTGGCTAAAGGTCAGAAAAAATTGTCAAATTTGTCAATCAGAACGGAATCGCATAAAATTCACATTTCAAAAGTACGAAATGCGATTATGCAAAACCAAAATTTTGTTTTTCGTTTTTCATTTCTTTTTTTCTATTTCGTTTGTTTCGGCTCCACGGTTGAGGTTTTTTATTTTCCGTGTCGGTGTGCAGCAAAAGTGAGATTTGAAAATAATTTGAATAACCTGTTGACTTGTTGTTATTGTTGCTGACGTTGGTAGCCGTGTTTTTTGATTTATTTTGGCTTTTGGAAAAGGTCGCCTCGGGCCGTTACAGGTTGACGAATATTCGGAAAAGCTGTCGGTGTGCGGAGTTCGCACCATGGCACGACAAGCTTTTATGTCGGATGTGTACATTTTTTTTAAGGCGGTACTGTGCGTTGGTTTTTTTTTTTTTTTTTTTGGGTGACTCCAAACTTCGTTGATAGCAGAAATTTTAATTCAAAATCCTAAATGAATTCTGGTTTGGGTGAGCACAAGAAAGCAGCAAAAACAGAAAAAAACTTTTTGATTCGATTTGAGTGAAGAAAGGAAGCAATTCGTGTCTCGCAGCTGTGGCTGCTTGGCGGTGTGGCGGAATTCCGTGATTTTTCACTCCACCGGATTGATGATTGCTCCTCCTTCGCTGCGTCTTTGATTAAGGGTGTGTACCTAAGGTTGTTCTTATTTTTCCTTCGTTTTTACGAGATTAAAGATTTACATGGCAGCGGAAGTGCAGGTGTTTTTCTTGGTGTTTATTCACAGCCGGATTAAAAGGAGCTTGGGGATATGTTGCTTTTTCCCCAGAAGTTGTTTCTAATGGAATGAGATATATTCGCTGTAGGTGGGTTTAATTTTAAGAAGATAATTAATAGCGTCTAGAGGACGCCGTGGCGCAGTGGTTAGTGTGATGGACTCTGACGCACGATGAGCGAGTTCGGATCCCGATAACACCGACGCCATCGAATGTTTATTTCGCGGCGTTCCTCCTCGGCGGGGTACTGGCCGTAGTATACTTGCCGTGAAAAAGCTTCTCGACTCACGCCGTTCGGAATCGGCATTAAACTCTAGGTCCCTTTCACCTGTGTGAAAAATAAATCACACACAACATAGGTGATTGAGAGAAGCTTGGCTCTGGTCCTTCATGGGCTGCAACACCATCAAAGAAAAAGAATTAATAGCGTCTGGCGCGGAGTTGTAATTTTATATTAAACAGGAAATGACTAAGCTGGAGAAAGCTTAAAAAAAAAAAAAAAAAAGAATGGAAAGGTTTCGGGTTTTAATTATCGGATCATAACTCGAGCATTACATTTCCTTTGAGCTTTGGGTGATTGCGTATTTATCATAGGGGCTTATGCACTGCTACTCGTCCATTGTACTACCAACCGGATGCCCTACTGCGGAGAGGCACCAAGCAGTTAAGGAAAAAACTCCCAAAAGAACAATATTGCTATACGAGAAAGCTAACAGGTGCGGCCTTAACATCGTCTTTCTGTTCTTTAACTGGTGTTGCGCTTCCTCGACAACGACGTAGACGCCCCTACAGTTCGGGGTGAACCTGTGCCTCAACCAACATGCCCCTCCATCTAGCACGATCTTTCTCTAGCCTTTTCCATTGCCGCACACCCAGTTGGCAGAGGTCCCCTTCCATCTGTGTGCGCCATCTTAGGTGCGGCCGTCCTCTGCTTCTTCGCCCCTAGGGGTTGGATTCAAATACTCTCCGGGCTGGAGCTGTGGTGTCCATTCGCTCTACATGGCCCAGCCATCTTAGGCGTTGAATCCGCAGACGCCTGACTTGACTCATGTCCCCCTCCATCACCCGTCTGCGTTTATAGGCCCGAAAATCACGCGCAAAATCTTTCTCGTGAACCGACCAAGGACCTCCTCATCCGCTTTTTATAGTGTCCATGCTTTCGCGCCGTACAACAGGACCGGGATGATAAGGGACTTATAGAGAGTCAACTTGTCGTTCGGGAGAGGGCTCTATTACTCAATTGTCTCCTGTGCCCAAAGAAACAGCGGAACTGATGTCGGTGTTCCAGGCCACTGCGGAGCCAAGGTAGACGAAGTCCTTAACTACCCCGAACTCATATCTGCCTATACAAACGTTCTGGCCGAGACGTCGGTGGTGAGCGTCCTTTTTTGATGACAGCATATATTTAGTTTTGCCCTCGTTTACCGCCAAACCAATTTTCGCCGCCTCCATCTCAATACTCGCAAACGCCTCATTGACATCTCGCTGTGATCTACCTATTATGTCAATATCGTCGGCGTATGCAAGGAGTTGCGAAGATTTGAAATAGATTGAGCCTCTTGTATTGGTCAGTGATTTTTGCACAATCATTTCCAATATGATGTTGAAGAAATCACACGACAGCGCATCGCCCTGCCCAAATCCTTTTTGGACATCGAAACTATCGGTAAGGTGTTCACCGATTCGGATGGAGCAGCAAGCATTCTCCAAGATCATCCTGCATAGTCTGACGAGTTTAGCAGGTATGTCAAAGGTAGACATAGAGTGGTATAGCTCGTCTCAAATTACGCTGTCGTATGCGGCTCTAAAGTCGAAAAATAAGCGGTGAGCGTCGTCTTGAAAATCATTGGTTTTTTCCAGAATCTGCCGTAGTGTGAAGATTTGGTCGATGGTGGACTGCTCTGTCCTGAATCCGGACTGATAAGGGCCTATCAGCTAATTTACAAAAGGATTCAGGCGTTCACACATAACGGCAGAGAGGATTTTGTAGGCGATGTTAAGGAGACTTATTCCTCTGTATTTGGCGCAATCAGAGAGGTCTCCTTTCTTGTGGAACGGGCATACGATGCTGACACTTCATTCCTCGGGCATGCTTTTCTCTGACCATATCTTACAGAGGAGCTGGTACACGCTCTTAACCATGTCATCCCCAGCTGCCTTGAAGAGCTCAGAAGACAGTCCGCCCGCGCCAGCACCTTTATTCGACTTGAGTTTCGATATGGCAGTCTTAATTTCGTCGAAGTCAGGGGGACGGAATTCTCTGCGGTCTTCGTCGATTAGAAATGGATCATTCTGCCTGACAGCGGTATATTGACTAACATCGCCGTTATACAGTCTGCAGAAGTGGTTTTTCCATATTCTTAGCATCGACTGCGGTTCTACTACTAGGTGTCCGTTCTCATCCCTGCAGGCTTCCGTTCTGGCATTATATCCTTGGCATGTTCGCTTCATCTGTTGATAAAACTTTCGAATATCACGCCTGCAGTAATGCCTCTCCAAATCCTTACTCGCGCGCTTCTCATGCTCTTTCTTCTTTCCGCTGAGAAGCTTATGCTCCTCCCATCTTTTTAACTCGTAGAGCTCACGCGCTGCTATTGTTCTTTTATGGGGCGAGGCCTTATATGCATCCTGCATCGAACATCAAGAATAGTGGAGGAGTGTCTGACGTCGGTCGCGATGTGATCGATCTGGTTGGTAGTTGTTTGTTCAAAAGACCGCCAGGTGCCTTTGTGTATATCGAGGTGCAGGATGGCGGTTATGTCCGCTTAATAGCGGCCTAGGGCGTCCGCACGTTGTTCGGCTGCACGTGACCTGGTTAGGGACCTAACATTTCACGTTCAGAGCCGAAGATAATTGCCGATTTTCCGTTTTTTGCAAGGGTCGTCAACATTAGTCCGGTCCGTTTTATTCGGGGCTTGTGGTTGTCTCTGAATCTGTAGGTTTTCTATGGTTATGGCTTACTAGGTCGTAGCCCAACCGACTAATCCTGTTTTTTTGGCGCAGAAGGCTCGCCATTCGCCCTTCCCCGTCTGCAATTTCCATAGGAGATCTCCCGATGGCACCACGAGGAGGTGGGGTTGGGACTTACTAACAGTGCCGCTAGATGTTCGACTGCGGTGGCTCTTCTCGCTTTTTAGCAGGCCAGCATCCGTCGGGTAGATGCTACCCCTACGAGGCCTCTAGGCCGGGGCCGACACTTCTTGGACAACGCATACAGAGCTTGTCCGAGGTACGATATTAAAATCGTACTCAGGGATTTCATTGTCAAAATCGCTATGGAGAACACCTTCGGCGGGATGATCGGAGAGCACAGCCTCCACGATCCAACAACGGATAACGGACTTTGCGGCAGCTCGTAATGCGCAAGTGAATCCAAACAGCAACCTGACGATCTTCGGATGATCGAACCGGCAGCCAAATCAACAGTGTGCTCATTGACGTAAGACACTCGTCAAACATCCTGGATGTGCCAACATTCAGGGGGGCACACGTCGACTCTGACCATTTTTTCGTAGCAGCAGGATTCACAGCTCGACTGTCCAATGTCAGAAAGCTGCATCAGCC
This sequence comes from Eumerus sabulonum, assembly GCA_951905685.1. Lineage (NCBI taxonomy): Eukaryota > Metazoa > Arthropoda > Insecta > Diptera > Syrphidae > Eumerus > Eumerus sabulonum. Next base: position 240,087,068 of record OX645060.1, read on the forward strand.
CACCAGGAGGAGATTCGACATGGGACGCCTGAGCACACCGCAGGTTAACAGAGTCTACAGGGATCAACTGAGCGAAAAGCTCTCCGGTATGGCAACAATATGTGCCGGTATGGCAACATTGCCGCCTAGCCGTTCAGAAAGTAGCCGAACCCACATTAGGCTACCTACCATCTCGTAAAGAAGCCCATGGTATGAAGGCGAGTGTGAGCAGAAAAAGGCCGCAACCGACGAAGCGTACCAAAAGACGCTGTAACGAAAACACGGACAGCGCGCGCGAGTACCGAGCCAGAGGAAGGGAGGGGGAAAAACTTCTACGAATAAAGGAAGGAATCTTCGCGGCCTCCCAACTCAAAGATATCGAGAAGTCGGGGCTTTAATAAGAAAGCAAAAAGCCTTGCAGGAGGCTTCAAGAAAGGCACCCAGGCTCCTCGAAATTTCGAGGGTAATCTTGTCACCGACCCGCAAGGAATAGTGGGGCAAGTAGCATTTCCAGCAGCTGCTTGATAAGCATGACCAAGAGAGCGTTGTAAAAACTGAGGAATTCTTGCCATCAAAGCTCTTCAAAGCTTGCGGCGATGTTCTGGTAGGGAGCATGCACCAGATCGTCTGTAGAATTTGGGACTATGTTGATGGTTACTCCTCTAATGCCAGTCTCTAGAATTAGATTGACGCATGTTAGGATGTAGTTCTGCTTGAGAGATGCTAGGACTCATTCCCAGAGCTTCGAGATCTTACGATTTGGTCCAAAGATGCCGGCGCCAATGCCAGAAGCCATCTCGGAGCCATCAGTATGCCTCCTAAGGCCTTTGACGTTAAGCAAGGGATCACAGGTTTCCCATGCTGAGCGAGTTGGGATCAACATCTCAAATCCCTTGCGTCGACAGGCCCACATGGCTTTAGTCGCTTTCGTAAATTTAGTTTTCATATTGAAGTTCCTGTTGGGTCTCCGGTCTTGGTCAATACCTAGATACTTTACTTCCTCTGAAAATCCTATGTACCATTTAGAAATACGGATCAGGGCTGCACCCTTCTCCTTTTTGTAAACGGGACTCTCTGCCACACCAGTCAGAGCTAAACTGAAGTGCAAGGTGCATGCGTTCACAAGTAGAAGTTTCACACTTGCCCGTAACAATGACAAGTAGGCCATCAGCAAATCCGATGACCTCGTAGCCCCAAGTGGTTAGCTTGCGTAGTAGATCATCGATGACTATCGACCAGAGCAGTGGTGAAAGGACTCCTCCTTGTGGACATCCTCTAGCCGCCGATACTGTCACTGAGACCTCTCCGCATGTGACATAATACGGCTATTTAGCATCACACTAATCCAGTGATGGGGAGGAGAACCAGGGAAGTGCACCTCCAGCAAAGTTACTAGGGTTTCCCTGCAATTGACGGTAAAGGTGCCATCTGATTTGCGAAGCAGCCCAAGTCCATTTGTGTGCTTTTGAGATAGCGCTTTGAGCTGATAAGCCGCTTCATAGATATCATCTGCCGATTCAATCGACTTGACAAGCTTGTCTTCTTTAGCGGCGAGTTGAGCTTGTAAAAGATGCCAATTTGTTAGTTTGGGGTGATATCCAGGCTCAGCATCTCTATCCTCCCCGGAGATGTTGATTGTGATTGTTGGTGATTCGATAGTGAGGCTTCATTGGAGACGTGCCAGTCTCTAATTGCGTTTAAAATAAATAGGCTAGAGATAGTGAGGTCAAGAACCTCTTCTCAAGCCTCATTTATAAATGTAGGTTTGTTGCCTCTATTGGCATCGGTGACCAAATGCATATGAAGTGAATGTATGCTGAGGTCTTGTCAGAAATTTTTTTCTTTTTTTTTCATGGACACACGCGCACTCAAGGCTATAAGGCCTTAGCAAAACGTTGGGCTAGCAGAAGGTAACAGGGAGGAGGAGAGGAGAAGCCTTTTGACATTGTTCTTAAATGTCTGCATATTGTATTGAGGGGGGAAGACCGAACGAGGTAGCGCGTTCCACGTTCGGTTGAAGAATTCATGAAGTGAATTCATGAGCGTTCCGAGAGAGATGTGTATTGCGGGAGAAGTTTTTAAGGAGCGGAATGCAACTGGCTATTTCATCAGGGCATTTATGGTGAAAATAACGATAAAACAATAAAAGACAGGAGCATTCCTACGATGACCCAGAGAGTGTAATGAGTTTGTGATGCTGGAATCTCCTATGAGTTTTATCGCACGATCGCTTTTCTTTAACTATGTGGGATATATATGGGAACTTAGCTGATATGACTCAGTGATCGGACGAGTTTAGAGGAGATAATACATTCAAAGTGTATTTATCAGGTTGAGAGGTAAGAAACAAGTCCAGGGTGTTGGTGCTATGACTGGCAACATCCGGGATATGGGATGGCTCATTCGCAAGCTGAGTTAATTGGTCCAACTCGGCGAAGGAAGGTTCCTTCGGGTGTTGTCTCGCCAGAATGTTGAAGCCACTGAGAATAATTGTGAACATTGAAATCACCCGCTATAACGATTTCGGTGACAGGAAACAGGGAAACAATTCTTGGGATGGAGTCGGGCAGTGCATTGTGTGCTCAGCAAGAGTGAATTTGAGCCATAAGAAATTAAATTCCGAGGTGGATGTTTGGCTATACTGCGGAAGCAGCTGGTAAGCGATATCACTACGAACATAGATGGCGAGACCGTGGTGAGAAATGAATAATGGCACTCCAGCTGGTACGGTCTTTGGCCAGCTGTTTCCAGCGCCACACGCCCAGTTGGTTAAAGTCCCCTTCCACCTGCGTGCGCCACCGTTGATGCGGCCGTTCTCTGCCGCGCCTTCCTTCCGGGGTAGATTCGAAGACTCTTCGGGTCGGAGCTATATTTTCCATGCGCTCTACATGGCCTAGCCGTCCGTAGACGTCGTACCAGGCCGATGTCGCCGTACAACCCATACAGTTCTTCGTTATATCTTCTCCTCCATACACCGTTTGAACAAACGGGAGATAATGCGCAGAATTTTCCTCTCGAAACGATCAAGGGCATCTTCACCCGCTTTTGTTAAGGTCCAAGCCTCTACGCCGTAAAGGAGGACTGGGATGATTAAGGTCTTATATAGTGTCACCTTGGTTTTCCGAGAGAGGGCTCTACTTCTCAATTGCCTCTTGAGCCCAAAGAATCAGCGGTTGGCAAGAGTGATTCTGCGTTTTATCTCAGCGCTGGTGACGATCTGGCCAATATGTACATCGGTGTTGACCGTCTCTTTTTGATGAAAGCAGATATTTGGTTTTACCCTTATTAAGCTTGAGACCTATCTTAGCCGCTTCTACCTCAATGCCTACAAAGGCCTCATTGACGTCTCGCTGTGTCCGTCCAATCACGTCAATGTCGTCCGCGTACGCAAGCAATTGCGTAGACTTGATATAAATCGCACCTCTTGTGTTGGCCAGTGACTCTTGCACGATCTTTTCAAGCACGATGTTGAAAAAGTTGCATGACAGCGCGTCACCTTGCCTAAATCGTTTTTTAACATCAAAGGTCTCGGTTTGGTCATTATCGACCTAAATGGAGCAGCGAGAATTATTTGTCATTGTCATCCTGCACAGTCGGACGAGTTTGGCAGGGATGTTAAAACTAGACATGGCTTTGTATAGCTCATCTCTATACACGCTGTCATATGCAGCCTTGAAATCGACGAACAGGTGGTGAGTGTCGATTTGGTATTCCTGGGTCTTCTCCAAGATCTGCCGTAGCGTAAATATTTGGTCTATTGTCGATTTACCTGGCCTGAAACCACCGATCAGGTTATCCACAAACGGTTTCAGGCGTTCACACAATACGGCAGAGAAGATCTTATATAGGATGTTGAGGAGACTTATTCGCCTATAGTTGGCGCAGTTATAGGGGTCTCCTTTCATATGGACCGGGCAAACGATGCGGAGATTCCATTCGTCGGGCATGCTTTCCTCCGACCATACCTTGCAAATGAGTGCATGCACCTTACCAGCTCATCTCCAGCCGCCTTAAGAAGCTCAGCAGACAGGCCGTCTGCGCCCGCGGCTTTATTAGACTTAAGTCTTGATGTCGTTATTTTGACTTCGTTTAGGACGGGTGTACTGAATTCTGTTACATTGTCGTCCATTACGAATGGCTCGTTCCGACTGACAGCGGTATCTTGTCTATCATCGCCGTTATACAGTCTGCAGAAGTGGTCTTTAGAAATCCTCAGCATCGACTGCGACTCTACTCATCGAACAAGGGGTTTCTAGGTGGTGGCGGTTTGAAACCCAGCACCTCTGAGGCAGCGTCTCTGACGGCGCTCTAGCAATGCGCCCATTCCTGCTTTATTGTATGTGCTGCTGTGGCCGGATTTTGAGAGAGGTTGGAGGAGACACAATCGGCAAAGATTCTGGCAGTCTCTTGCGATTGTAGCTTTCCGATGTCAAACTTACATAGTCCTACTCGACTCCTAAGCATTCTTGATATCCTCATTCGTACGTTGGCTACAACAAGGTAGTGGGATGAGTCGATGTTGGCCCCTCCGAAGGTTCGTACGTCTGGCGTCGATCGCAATGTGATCAATCTGGTTGGTGGTCGATTGATCAAGAGACCGACCTTTTGGATATTGAGATGGGGGAATCGCGTGCTTGCTACAAGGAGGTTACGCCCCGCTAGGAAATCTATTTGCCTAGGTCCGTTGTCGGATGTGGTGTTATGGAGGCTATGCTTACCTATGATCGACTCAAATGTGTCCTCTTACCCCAGTTTTGCATTAAAATCTCCTAGAACTATTTTTGTGTCGTAGCTGGGGCATTGGGCATATGTTCTATCTAGGAGATCGTAGAATTCTTCTTTGAGTCGATCGGCCCTTTCTTCCGTTGGGGCGTGAGCGCATATTAAGCTAATGTTTCCAAATTTTGCTTTGATGCGGATTATTATGAGGCGTCGCTTATAACTCGGAAGCTTAAGACTTTTTGTCGGAGTCTTCCTCGAATATCGAATCCGCACTCGAAGAGGCGCTGTTTGTTCTCCTTGTAGCAGTTCCCGTAGTAGAGGTCGCAGTTTTTCATCCTTCCTTTGCCTGGTCCATCCCATCGCTTTTCTTGGAGTGAGGTTATATCTGCTTTATAACAGTTGAGGGTTTGCTCCAATTGATCGCCTGCCCCCGGTCTGTTAAGGGACCTCACATTCCAGGTGTGTTAGTCGCTTGCAGGGGTCGTCAGTTTTGTATCCGTCCGTATCCGAGGCTTGTTGTTGTTTCGGAACAAGTAGGTTTTTACGTGATAGGGATGTTACCCCTAAGCACAACCCCCAACCTGGAGGGCCAGGTTCCTCTTTCCCCAGGAACAAAGGGTTGGGTCGCTGCACACATGGGTTCACTACCTGTCAGGTGCCAGGTTAGCTATCCAGGGGGGGCCACGCGGAGGCTGTGTGTCAACTTGGCTGGCGTTTGCCATGTTAAACGCGATCAACTTCTTTGCTCTGTTTGCTCGCTCCCTCCCTCCTCATCAACAACCTATGTTTCACAAAGTGCCAAAACAGCTGGTTTGTGAAAAGAGAGATGGGCATACGTGTCAAAGAAATCGTTTTTTAACTCACGAATGTTGCAGAATTGTAAGTCAAATTCTCCCATCAATACAACGCGCAAAACATTGACGGACGCAACACCAACTAAGCAGAGCCCTGAAGTGAAGCAATGAGCCCTGTGAGTCCTGAAGTCAGCAATGAATACATATTTTAAACTGATAACGAATCTTTACCCATTTCTACCCCTTTACAGCAACCATCATAGCATTGGCATCTAGGAACATTCTTTTAGAGGTTAGGGTGTAAAAATGACATTTAGATAAGTCCTTCTCTGAAGGTCACATGTACATTGTAGATTTCTACTAACCACATCCGCTGTTCGCTTCCTTTATCTTTGGAATTGCTAAAACTCAAAGACTCAAATAGCTTTGGTCCCGTCAAAGAAAATATTAAGTTTCCGGCACATTGAGATAAGTCACCCGATAAAGTCGTACCCAAAAACGTCACTATCCAAACCGATAATACAACCATCTACAGAATACAACAAATCAAATCTTATCTACACCAGACTACATACATACATAAGACCACTTTGATTCACTAACAATCTGCCATATTTCTGTTCCCAAAACAGATTAATGTGGACAGCAATGTTCTTGAATCCACAGACCCATTCATTCCGACGACCTTCTACGCAAACACCAAACCATCTCACGACCAAAAAAAATGTTACGAAACAAGTCCAATGCTAAAGGAAATATCGATGCCACATATGTATCCTTCCTTGCTATGCGCATTAGATTATGTATATCCAGCTCATCCGCTCACATTCGAATATTGTTTCGTATATCTATCCCGATGGTGTCCTTGTGATACATGGGACGCTGCTCAAGCCATTACATAGATTACATTACCATGCGAAATCAATCCTTTACGATCTATTAAAACGTCCTGATAAAGTCAAAGCTTCATCGCCAGAAGAATAGATTCCATTCACAATCGTTCGAATGTGACGACGGTAGGGCAAACGGAGGACAACCGATGACAATTGCAATTCAAATGAATGACCTATAAATTGACCGACTCAATTGTCTTCATCAAATAAATGGTCCGACTGGTATAGGTTACCATTCCGAGTATAGTATACAGGTATTGTAGACACAGTCTAGTGCTCTAACCCGTCAGAGGATTGCTGCATAAATTCAACTATATCAAGTGTCTTTTCTCGTATTTCAGAGACCGATAGAATACGGAAAGGGTAGCAACAGTGCTCACAGTCAACTGGGCACCGTAACCAATTCCATCTCCCTATTAGTTGAATGAAAATGGCTCCGAAGAGCGTTGGTTTTGTTAAGCATTATATCAACAAACACTTATTCTTATCCATGAAGGACCTAAGCCGAGCTTCTCTCAATCACCCATGTTGTGTGTGATTTCATTTTCCCATAGGTGAAAGGGACCTACAGTTTATTGCCGGTTCCGAACGGCGAATTTCGAGAAGCTTTTCATGACAATTTTACTACAGGGGGTTTTGTCAGAACCCCGCTGAGGAGAAACACCGTGAAAACACGTTCGATAACATGGCTCTATCGGGATTCGATCCCGTGTCATCGGCGCCAGAGGCCAACACACTACCCACTGCGCCGTGGTGCTCTCCGGTACATATGTATTAGTACACTCAATTATGGTTTGAATGTTCCTCTTTGTTATATGAGTGCTCATTCTCCAATAAACCGTCCTTCTAACAGCATCGAGCGTTTTAATTCTTTTCGGGTGGAACCCAACAGGATATGGGCCCAGGCTGTGTTTAAAAATTATTAAAAGTAAAAGTTAAGAAGCAATTTTTTTTGGAGAATCCGTTCAGTTAAGTATTTGAATTTTTATTGCGAATCATTTAAAAGTTACATTGGTTATCGCACAATTTACATAATTTGTTCAGAGATATGATTTACATGAGAAATCTTACTACTGAGAAATATTTTATACAGTCATTAATATAAAATTTATATGAAGCAAGCATTCTGGGAAAACAACAAGAAAAAACCCAATACAAGAAAAAAAAAAAAAAGAAAAAAAAAAAACAAAAACTAAAAATGTAAATAAATAGACTAACATATAAATAAATAAATATGTAAGTAGGTAAATAAATTTATAAATAAATTAATACAATTATGTAAATAAATAAATAATAAGATTATAAATAAATAAATTAACAAAAAATAAATAATAATAGAAATAAAAATAAATATATAAATGTATAAATAAATGGAAATATAAATAAATAAATAAATTAACAATAAATACACAAATATACAAATCAAAATAAGTACATAAATCTATAAATAAATGGAAGTATACATATAAATAAATAAAGAAATTAACAGATTATAAATAAATAAATAAATAAATAAATATATAAGTAAATAAATAAGGAATTAAATATAAAAAAAAAAAAATTAACAAAGTTGTAGGTAGAAAACACAAAAAAAAAAAATACAGATGACTTCGCAAGGGTATCGAAATCATGTATCATTGTATTGGCTTAACTCGTTTAACAAAGGGTTGTCAGGGATATCGCATCTGATTCTAAATGTTTCAGATAGTTTACGTATCCTGCAAGAGATCATTTCAACATTGGTTCTGCGATGCAAATCCAAAGTAGAATGAAACCAAGGCAGCTTAAGCATCATTTTTAATATTTTATTTTGCGATATTTGTAACTTCTTTATGTAACACTTGGCACAGTCACCCCAAACTTGGCATCCATACAGAAGAATTGCTTGAAAAATGGTTTTGTGTAAAACAATTTTGTTTGCATTTGAGAGCATAGATTTTCGGTTAATAAATGGGTATAACATTCTAATTGCAACATTTATTTTTTTAAGGGTCTTAGCATGGTGCTCATTAAATATTAATTTTTAATCCAGATATATACCGAGATACCTCACGGATGTTTGCCATGGTACTGAATTACGTAAGATGTTTAGTTGATTAGATGGAAGGAAACAAGACTTTCTTTTTCGAGTAAAAAAGATAGCTTGAATCTTTTCGGCGTTAAGCTTTATTTTCCATTTCTTGTAATAAAGCTCTAATAATAAGGCAGCGTTTCTTAAGTTCGACTCTATGTTGAGACCGAACTCATGCGACGATAATATTGCGGTATCGTCTGCATACATTACCACATCACAAGAAGGAAGTATAGGAAAATCAGATAGATATAAATTAAATAAGACTGGACCTAGAACTGAGCCTTGTGGTACTCCAGCATAAAAGTGGATAGAGCCAGAAACACGATTATTAATATACACTTTGAAACTACGGTTTGACACAAAGCTTTTGATAATATTACACAAAAATGGGGGAAAATTGAAATTTAGCATTTTGTATATGAGGCCGTCATCATACCTGTAGATTTGCCTATTGCACGATTTCTCTTGATAAGATTACATATTCCTAAGACCTGATGTGAAGTACCGTGGTTACGTCTAAAGCCGAACTGTTCATTAGGAAATATTTTTCTTATCTTCTATTATATTTAATAGCTTTTCTTTAAGAATTCGCTCGTATATCTTACTGACCGAGCTTAATAGGCTAATAGGTCTATAGCTTTCGAGTGCGCCTACGGGTTTACCTGCCTTTGGTATTGGAATTATCTTTGCTAATTTCCAAGTATCTGGAAAATATTGAATTTTAAGGCACGAGTTAATGACAAAAGTAAGAAACTCTATTCCCCTTTTTGGTAATTTGTTTAAGTAAATATTTTTTATACTATCAATTCCACCTGTTTTCCGACCAATAAGGTTTTTTAGAATAGATACAGTGTCATTTACTGTAATAAATTCATTTGACGGAGTTAAGTGACTAGAAAAGTTGAATGTTCTTAAAGCATCATTTACAATTGCATTAGTATTTGCATCCCCCAGGTGATGGGATACCATATGATTTTTGGCAAAATTTTCCGCCAAGGCATCTGCTTTTTCCTTATCTGTGCGATACACATTCGTACCGCTCTTAAGGCTGGGGATTTCTTTGTGTTTGCTTTTAATAAATTTTACAATATTCCAGAAAGGTTTAGAGCTCTTATCTAGAGAATTTAACTTTATATTCCACACTCTATTACGGATTTCTTGAATTTTAAAGTGTATCGCATTGTTAAGTTGTTTAACTAGAACACCTATGGATGGTTGACGATATCTTTGCCAGTTCCTCCGGTACATGTTTCTTAATCTTATTAGCTCAAGGATAGGTTCAGGCAGTTTCAGGCAGTAACCTTTTTTTCTAACTTTTGGTATGCTGGTACTTACAGAACTAAGAACATAGTTCGAGAATTGCTGAACAATGGAGTCAACGTCTTCCTTAGTAGTTACCAGATCAAGGTTCATTGAACTACCTCGAAGTTGTCGTTTTATATTATTGCGATACTTGACCCAGTCGGCGTTCTTCAAATCCAGACTGTATTGCACCTTTTCCAAGCCTGACCAACGAATCTTCGAGAGCACCGGATTATGGTCTGAGCTCAAATCGTTTAAAGAAACTGGTTGAGACATAATACCGGAGACATTAGTAACAAAAAAGTCGAGTACAGATGGACTTCCGACATTGTTAGCTGGGACATAGGAAGGACAAAGCGGAAACATAATAGAAATAGGTAGCATAACACACAGATCAGACAATACATTACCCCACGAATTTGCCCTAGTGCAACCCCAATCTTTGTGCCTACAATTCAAATCACCTCCAACAATGAATGCACCATTCAAGGTTAAAAGCTTTCGTAAGTCATTTTTAAAAGCACTTCTTCTGTGTTCGCGTGCCAAGTTTGTTATTTTACCCGGAAAATATATACAGTAAATTTTAACTTTTCTCCAATTTGAAAGAGTAATTTCAATACCTACATTTTCAATATAATGAGTTTGCATACATGGCAAAAGCTGATGTTGAATTGATCTCTTAATCAGTATTGCGACACCCCCACCTCTTCTACCTTCTCTATCGACTCGATAACATTTGTACTGCGGGCTAGATATTCGAGTACTAGAATTTAACCACGTTTCAGTTACCAATGCAATATCGATATTGTTATTAGGTAGGAAATTTATAAGTTCAACATGTTTGCTCCTAATACCTCTGGCATTCCATGTTATAATATTAATATTAGTAGTATTGCTTAAATTACTTACCATTATTGTACAAAAACTTAGTCGCTAATTGTGCGATAACATTAAACTGATCTACTTTAGTCTTGCACGAACCTAGTTTAGTAATCATTTCCATTACCAATGCATTTATTTCGTCCATTGTGAACAGGTTGTCGCCGGGGCTGGACACAGGCTGATTGTTGTTGGGTAATGTAGATGATGGGGGCATTGCGGCCGATTGAAGTGCAGGGTGCTCCCAAGCATTGTTAAGTAGTAAACATTGTGGTGCAGTAAAAGAAGTGCAAAAAAAAAAAAAAAAAATAAAAACAATGAGTTCCACGAATTCCTCCCAAATTGAGAAACTTGGCGAGGACAACTACGAGTCCTGGAAACTGCAAATGAGAAGCATATTGATCCGTAAAGATCTTTGGGGTTATGCGGATGGAACAATTACGCATGACCAAACCGATCAAATGGCTAGCTCAGTGTGGACAAACAAGGATGCTAAAGCTCAAGCCATGATATTTCTTGCAGTCAAAGAGAGTCAATTGGGCCACATTAAGAAATCAAAATCATCAAACGAAGCATGGAAAATTCTCGAAAAAGTGCACAAATCAAAAGGTCCCACGAAAAAAATTATGTTGTATAAACAGCTATTTCAAATGAAGAAGCAACACCAACAGAGCAGTTAGAGATCAGTTAGAGGAAGCAGGAATAACAATTCCGAAAGAATTGCTATCTATCATGCTCCTTCATACACTGCCTTACTTACTTACTAAATGGGCGCTACAGTTCGGGGTGAACCTGGGCCTCAACCAACATGCCTCTCCACCTAGCACGATCTTTCGCTAGTGTTTTCCAATGCCGCACGCCCAGTTGGTTGAGGTCCCCTTCCACCTGTGCCCGCCACCTCAGGTGCGGCCGTCCTCTATTTCTTCGTCCCTCGGGGTTGGATTCAAAGACTCTACGGGCTGGAGCTGTGGTGTCCATTCGCTCTACATGGCCTAGCCATCTTAGGCGTTGGATTCGTAGACGCCTGACCAGACTCATGTCGCTGTACAACCCGTACAGTTCGTGATTGAATCTTCTCCTTCAACCCTCCTCTGTGTTTATGGGACCGAAAATCGAACACAGAATCTTTCTCTCGAAAGTCGGAGTCTAGACGAGGGCTATCTGGTGAGGGCTTAAATAAGTGTAAAAGAGAGGGTAAGTGAAACAGAAATACAATGGCACACTCACGCGCGGGTAGCTACTTCGTGGGTTTTTTGCCATTTCCTTATCTCCTTTTCTTTGTTTTGCGATGTCGCTTCACTCCTGTTTCTGACTTGGAAGTGTACGTTTGGATACCATCCTTACTTTTCAAACATCACCACATGCTAACGAAATTGAAATGTGAAGCGAAATGTCAAGAAACAGGCACGCGCAGAAAAGCTCCGTGTGGACGCGTCCTCAAATTGGAACGTAGGATCAAAAGAAAAAGGCGCAAAAAGAAAGCCCTCGTGTAGACTCCGACTATCCGATTTGGATGATGATTTGTACACGAGCATATCATCCAAAAGCGACGTAGAGAAGGAAGATGGAGAAGAGAACCCTGGAACGACCTTGAGATCTGGAAAGAAGATTTCTTCTAATGAGGTACATTTTACGTATACCGATGCATTAACAGATCCTCTATCTTTTAAGGAAGCAATGAGTAGGGACGATAGCATGGCATGGATAGATGCAATGAACTCGGAACTACAGTCGTTAATCAAGAACAATACCTGGGTGCTTGTTGACCGTCCTAAAAATAAAAAGATCTTAAGTAACAGGTAGATTTTTCGTATTAAGCGAAAGGAAGACGGGTCAGTAGACCGCACCAGTAGCTAGATGCGAAACGATCCGGACTTTATTTGCCATGTGCGCGAATAACGGACTTTATTTGCACCAAATGGATGTCATCACAGCTTACGTGCAGGGCGAGTTGAACGACGAAATTTACATGGTGCAACGTAAACAACCAGCGTCAGACATTAGTCAGCAAAAGGTATGCAAACTACTTCGTCCGCTTTACGGCCTGAAACAAGCAGGTCGACAATGGCACATGAAGTTGGATAGCTACCTAAAGGAGTTAGGCCTAAAACAAGCGACATCCGATGCATGTCTATATAAGAGGAGGGATAAACATGGAATCATAATCATCGTGGTCTACGTGGATGATTTACTCATTGCGTCGAATAATCTACAAAGAGACAAAGAGAGATTTAGCTAATAAATTTGATATTAAGGATTTGGGTCAAGTAAGAAGCATTCTAGGAATAAATGTAAGTCGAGAGGGAGATACTGGAAATATCGAAATTAGCCAGCGAAACTATGTTGAAAAATTGCTCCAAAGATTTAACATGACAGATGCAAAACCAGTTTCAACGCCTTGAGAAATAGGTACCAGGCCCAATGAACATAATACACCTAATGGCGAAATAAGAACAGTAATGTATCGGGAACTGATCGGATCCTTGATATACCTCGCAAATGCCACACGACCAGATATCACATTTGCGGCCAGCTTTCTAAGTCGATTTTGTTCCGACCCAAAGAAACACCACCGGGTATCTGCGAAGAGAGTGTTGCGGTATCTGAAAGGTAGTATTGACTTCAAGATAACATACAGGAAGACACATGAAAATTTGTTAGGCTTCGTCGATGCAGACTGGGCAAATGACCTTAGTGACAGAAAATCATGCTCTGGATACATGTTAGTTCTGGAGGGCCAATTTGTTGGAAGTCAAAAAAACAGAAATCCGTTACATTGTCCACCATGGAAGCGGAATACATGGCGCTTTCCGAAATCACCAAGGAAGCCATACACGCCAGAAGACTTCTACTTGAAATGGGCTTCAACAAGATAACCACAAAACCACCAATTATATTTTGTGACAATCAAAGCGCTATACGATTATCGAAAGATAACGTTCATCACGAAAAATCAAAACACACTGTCCACTATCTTGTAGTAGCCAAGATGCGGTTACGGATATCACGAACGCAACGGAGTAGAGTAAGAATACAAAGTTATGACGTCGGAAAGCTACTATCGCCAGAAACCGCTCGTGCTTTTACCGATCGCGTCTCCCTTAAGCTCTCCAATACACCTCAATCCTTCACGCTATCAATAGAATAGCAGTGGAGCCTTTGCAAACAAGCCCTGAAAAGCTCTGCATCCGAAGTTTTGGGTTTCAAGGCTCCACCACGAAGAAACACCTGGTTCGATGACGAGTGCAGGAGGATTCATACAGCGAAGCAGGATGCATATAAGGCCTCGCTGCATAAAAGAACAAGAGCAGCTCGTGAGCTCTACGAGTTAAAAAGAGGGGAGGAGCATAAGCTTCTTAGAAGAAAGAAGAAAGAGCACGAGAAGCGCGCGATTGAGGATTTGGAGAGGTGTTACTGCAGGCATGACGTTCGAAAGTTTTATCAACAGATAAAGCGAACATGCCAAGGTTATAAAGCCAGAACGGAAGCCTGCAGGGATGAGAACGGATACCTAGTAGTAGAACCGCAGTCGATGCTGAGAATATGGAAAAACCACTTCTGCAGACTGTATAACGGCGATGTTAGTCAATATACCGCCGTCAGGCAGAATGATCCATTTCTAATCGACGGAGACCGCAGAGAACTTTGTCCCCCTGACCTCGACGAAGTTAAGATTGCCATATCGAAGCTCAAGTCGAATAAAGCTGCTGGCGCAGACGGACTGTCTGCTGCTGTGAATGACCTGGTTGGGAGCATGCACCAGCTCATACGTAAGATACGGTTAGAGGAAAGCATCCCCGAGGAATGGAGTCTCAGCATCGTATGCCCGATCCACAAGAAAGGAGAACCCTCTGATTGCGCCAACTATAGGGGAATAAGTCTCCTTAACATCGCGTACAAAATCTTCTCTTCCGTTTTGTGTGAACGCCTGAAGCCTTTTGTAAATAAGCTGATAGGTCCTTATCAGTGCGGATTCAGGCCAGGGAAGTTCACCATCGACCAAATCTTCACACTACGGCAGATACTGGAGAAAACCAATGAATTTCAAGTCGACACTTACCACCTATTTGTCGACTTCAAAGCCGCATACGACAGCGTAATTATAGACGGGCTATACAACGCTATGTCTACCTTTGACATACCTGCTAAACTCGTCAGACTATGCAGGATGACTTTGGAGAACGCTCGCTGCTCCAACCGAATCGGTGAACACCTTACCGATAGTTTTGATGTCAAAAAAGGATTTAGGCAGGGCGATGCGCTGTCGTGTGATTTCTTCAACATCATATTGGAAATGATTGTGCAAAAATCACTGGCCAGTACAAGAGGCACAATCTATTTCAAATCCTCGCAACTCCTTGCATACGCCGACGATATTGACATAATAGGTAGATCACAGCGAGATGTCAATGAGGCGTTTGCGAGTATTGAGATGGAGGCGGCGAAAATTGGTTTGGCGGTAAACGAGGACAAAACTAAATATATGCTGTCATCAAAAAAGGACGCTCAACACCGACGTCTCGGCCAGAACGTTTGTATAGGCACATATAAGTTCGAGGTAGTTAAGGACTTCGTCTTCGGCTCCGCAGTGACCTGGAACAACGACATCGGTTCCGAAATCAAACGCAGAATCACTCTTGCCAATCGCTGTTTCTTTGGGCTCAGGAGGCAACTGAGTAATAGAGCCCTCTCCCGAACGACAAAGTTGACTCTATATAAGACCCTTATCATCCCGGTCCTGTTGTACGGCGCAGAAGCATGGACACCATCAAAAGCGGTTGAGGAGGCCCTTGGTCGGTTCGAGAGAAAGATTTTGCGCGTGATTTTTGAGCCTATAAACGCAGACGGGGGATGGAGAAGAAGATTCAACCACGAACTTTACGGGCTGTACAGCGACATGGGCCTAGTCAGGCGTCAACGGATTCGACGCCTAAGATGGCTGGGCCATGTAGAGCGAATGGACACCGTAGCTCCAGCCCGGAGAGTCTTTGAATCCAACCCCGAGGGACGAAGAAGCAGAGGACGGCCGCCCTTAAGATGGCGCACACAGGTGGAAGGGGACCTCAGCCAACTGGGTGTGTGGTAATGGAAAAGGCTAGCAAGAGATCGTGCTAGATGGAGGGGCATGTTGGTTGAGGCCCAGGTTCACCCCGAACTGTAGCGCCCACTAAGAAGAAGAAGATGTTGATAGTGGGAGTGTTAAGCATTATATCAACAAACACTTATTCTTTATACATTCATATGTATTAGTACACTCAATTATGGTTTGAATGTTCCTCTTTGTTATATGAGTGCTCATTCTCCAATAAACCGTCCTTCTAACAGCATCGAGCGTTTTAATTCTTTTCGAGTGGAACCCAACAGGTTTCAAGTGAACTTCCACCATCAAAAAGTGTACTGCAGCCCTGATGACAGGTTTCCTTCACAGTAAATACTACGAGACTTGGTTCCACAATTGAAAGAGGATAAATGATAGCTTAACCCACTTCTACAATTCAAAGCATCCCCCGGCTTTGGATATCCGGTAGTAACCCTCGCTTCACAGTCGAGCCTTCGCTCGGCCATAGTACACACGATTGCTTAAACAATTTATCTCTTCCGGTCTCCTCGGAATTTTCCATTTAAGTTTTCAGCACAACAGTCATTCAGATACACAGACGACGTGCCTATTTTTTATATCTCTTCCATTCTGCGCAAAGTTTTCAGTTAAAGTTTGAAAAGTTCCTTCCATGCTTCTTCAGCTTTTCCCTATTTCTCCTTGTTGGTGTGGGAAAGTTTGCGGGGAAGAATGCGATAGTCTGCATTATGGCTTAGCTTAGGGTCAGGGATTAGAGTTCACCGGAGGAATTGGAAAAAAACATTTACGAATATTGGGTGAACGCAAATGGGAATTCCGTTCCCATGCATTGAACTATGCATGTTTCGAAGAGTTTTTTTCTTGCTATTACGGTCGCTCGAATGTGAACGATCGATAAGTTGAAAAGATAGTTTTATAACGTAATGCAAAAGTTTCAAGGATTAAGATAACGATTGCTTTTGGTGTGGCGAAAGTGAGGTTTGGGGAGAAAAGGACTTGTTTGAAGGATGATTCTATTTTTATGACAAATTTTCCGAATATCTTTAAAATTAACCAAAAAATCATTTTTCGTCTTCTCTTTCAGGTAAGTCAACCAGGTCGATAGGCCATAGACAGGCTGTGAGTAAGTAATCAAATTCCACTTTCATACCGTTATTTTATGTACCTATATCTTAAGAATTATGTTCGGAGCCCAGATTTTTTTAAATCATTTGAGCCAATTTTGGACAACAGTGAAGCAATGCGTTCGTCTGTGGTGGCCCTTATAGTTTTTTAGCAGCTCTGCATCTGTTGGATACGGCTCGTGAGCTCTACGAGCTTAAAAGAAGGGAGGAATACAAGCTTCTCAAGAGAAAAAAGAAAGAGCACGAGAAGCGGGCGATTGAAAACTTGGAGAGGTGCTATTGCAGGCACGACGTTCGAAGATTTGATCAGCGGATAAAACGAATGTCTCACGGGTATAAAGCCCGAACGGAGGCCTGTAAGGATGGGAACGGACACCTAGTAGTAGAATCGCAGTCGATGCTGAGAATTTGGAAAAACCACTTCTGCAGACTATATAACGGCGATGACAGCCAACATACCGCCGTCAGACAGAATGACCCATTTTTTAACGACGAAGATCGCAGAGAATTCCGTCTCCCTGACCTCGACGAAGTTGAAATTGCCATGTCGAAACTCAAGTCGAATAAAGTTGCTGGCGCAGATGGACTGTCTGCTGAGCTCTTAAATGCGGCTGGGGGTGAGCTGGTTAGGAGCATGCACCGGCTTCTCTGTAAGATATGGTCAGAGGAAAGCATGCCCGCGGAATGGAGTCTCAGCATTGTTTGCCCAATCCACAAAAAAGGACACCCCTTGGATTGCGCCAACTATAGAGGAATAAGTCTCCTTAATGTCGCATACAAGATCTTCGCTGCCGTTTTCTGTGAACGCCTGAAGCCATTCGTAACAAGCTGATAGCTCCTTATCAGTGTGGCTTCAGGCCAAGGAAGTCCACCATCGATCAAATCTTCACACTACGGCAGATCCAGGAGAAAACCAATGAATTACAAGTCGACACGCACCATCTATTCGTCGACTTCAAGGCCGCATACGGCAGCGTAATTAGAGACGAGCTATATAACGCCATGTTTACTTTTGACATCCCTACTAAGCTCGTCAGACTATGCAGGATGACCCTGGAAAATGCTCGCTGCTCCATCCGAATCGGTGCAGAACTGACCGATAGTTTCGAAGTCTAGAAAGGATTTAGACAGGGTGATGCGTTGTGATGTGATTTTTTTAACATCTTATTAGAAATGATTGTGCAAAAATCACAGGCCAATACAAGTGGCACAATCTATTTCAAATCCGCGCAACTCCTTGCATACGCCGACGATATTGACATAATAGGTAGATCACAGCGAGATGTCAACGAGGCGTTTGCGAGTATTGAGATGGAGGCGGCGAAAATTGGTTTGGCAGTTAATGAGGGCAAGACTAAATACCTGCTGTCATCGAAAAAGGACATTTACCACCGACGTCTTGGACAAAAGTTAAGGACTTCATATACCTCGGCTCGGCAGTGACTTGGAACGACGACACCAGTTTCGAAATCAAGCGAAGAATTACTCTTGCTAACCGCTGCTTCTTTGGGCTCAAGAGGCAACTGAGAAGTAGAGCCCTCTCTCGTTCGACCAAGTTGACCTTATATAAGACCTTAATTATCCCGGTCCTGTTATACGGCGCAGAAACATGGACTTTATCTAAAGCGGATGAGGAAATTCTTGGTCGTTTCGAGAGAAAGATTCTGGGTGCGATTTGCGGTCCCATAAACACAGAGGAGGGTTGGAGGGGAAGATTCAATCACGAACTGTACGGGTTGTACAGCGACATGAGTCTAGTCAGGCGTCTACGGATCCAACGCCTAATATGGCTAGGCCATGTAGGCCATGTAGAGGCCGTAGAGTCTTTGAATCCAACCCTGAGGGACGAAGAAATAGAGGACGGCCGCACCTGAGGTGGCGCGCACAAGTGGAATGGGACCTCAACCAACTGGGCGTGCTGCATTGGAAAAGACTAGCGAATGATCGTGCTTGGTGGAGAGGTATGTTGGTTGAGGCCCAGGTTCACCCCGAACTGTAGCGCCCTTTAAGTAAGTAAGCATCTGTTGGATTGATGCTACCCCTACAAGGTCTTCAAAAAATGAGGTTGTGACACCTGAAACCAATCGTGAATGCCCCCTCGCTTAAATAGCCCTCGGCACAATATCTCGAATGTTGGCCGTCAAACGTTCCCCTTCTTTACGTCAAAAGTATATAGAACGCTCCGTGCTCTGGCATTGACATTCAATAGTACGCTACTGAAAGTTACCGTCAATGCCTCTTTAGCTGCCTCAGAGCATTCCAAACTTTGATAGCGAAATTGGAATACAACCGTCGGTTCGTGTCCGCAACAATATGCTATTATAAAGAAAAAAAAAAAAATACGCACAACACTGACGTCTTTTCCAGAACATAACTTACTTACTTACTTACTTACTTATCAGGCCTGCGATCCATGGAGGATCTGAGCCTGAGCTATAGCTGCCTTCCATCCTTGACGGTCCCGGGCACGCTGCTTCCAGTTGTCAAGACCAAGATGTCTTACATCCGCGATTACTTGGTCTTTATACCAGAGGTTCGGTCTTCCTCTTCTTCTCGAACATGAGGTTCGGAGTCGAAGACCCTCTTAGCTGGAGCGTTGGCGCCCATGCGCTCGATGTGGCCGAGCCAGTGTAGTCGACGGGTCCGTGCCTTCCGGACTACATCCACATCTTGGTACAGCTCGTAGAGTTCGCGGTTGTGTCTCCTTCTCCATTCACCTTCCTCACAGACAGGACCAAATATCCAGAACATCACTAGTGGCAGCTATAACTGTGGCGTAGTCAAGGATTCTACTTTCGCTGGTAACAGACGGCAGCGACATCAGCGCTGAGAGCGCTATTTCTTCGGGCTCAAGAGGCAATAGACTAGTAACCGTCTGTTTAACCCTAATCATCCCTGCCCTCCTCTACGGCGCAGGAGCTTGGACTTTATCAAAAAATGGATGAAGAGGCCCTTGTTCGTTTCGAGACGAAAATTCTGCGTACAATCCTCGATCCCGTTTGTGTTGACGGAGAGTAAAGGAGAGATTCAGCCACGAACTCTACGGGCTGTAGAGCGACATCGGCCTAGTACGACGCCTACAGGTCCAACGTGTAAGATGGCTAGGCCATGTAGAGCAAATGGACGGCACAGCTCCGGCCCGAAGAGCCTTCGACTCCAAACCGCATAACGATGTTGCAGACTACGGCCGCATCTAAGTTGGCGCACACGTGTGGAAAGGGACCTTAACCAACTCGGTGTCGGCGCTAGAAGCAGATGGCGGAAGAAGCTTGTTAATTGAAACGCAAGAAAACCTTTTACGCGATGTTAAGGAGACCTCCTTTCTTGTGGACTGGGCAAACGATGCTGAGATTCCATTTGTCGGGAATGCTTTCCTTCGACCATATGAGGGGGTGCATACACCCTACCAGCTGATCTCCAGCCGCTTTAAATAGCTCGACAGACAGGCCGTCTGCACCCTCGGCTTTATTAGTTATAAGCTTCGAAATTACTGGGTTGGGTGGATGCAATTCTCTTGCATATTCTTCTTTTGTGAATGGACCATTCTGTCTGACATCGGTTTCGTTAAACAGTCTACAGGACTGTGACTCTATTACTAGTTGTCCGCCTTCATCCCTGCAGGCTTTTGCTCTGAGTCTATAGCCCTGGCATGTTCGTTTTACTTCTTTCGTATAACTTGCAAGCGTCATTCCTGTAGCAGCATCTCTCAATCTCTCACGCTTTTCGTGCTCCCTTTTTTCCTTTCTTAAAAGCGTATATTCCTCTCTCCTTTTCCGCTCGTAACGTTCACGAGTGGCTCTCGTCCGTCTTTATGGGCGTTTTGCGGACTTGCCCGCATTGCTCATAAAACCAGGGGCTTCTAGCATTTCTAGGGTTTCTAGTTTCAGCGTCTTTAATGGCACGCTGGCAGTGCTCCCACTGTTGTTCTGTGGTTTGTGCCGGCATCATCGGATTTTACGAGAGATTGAGGGAAACTCCATCGGCAAAGATCTTAGTGACCTCCAGCGATTGTAGCTTTTCGACGTCAAACTTTCGTTAGCTCGATTCCGTGGCATTCTTGATATCCTCATTTATACCGTGTCTACAACAAGGTCGATATTGGCTCCTCGGAAGGTTCTCACACCTAGGGTGTTGGAGGAGTGCCTAGCGTCGATCGCAATATGATCAATCAGGTTGGTGGTTGATAGATAGTTGACAGGTGATCGCGAGGTTCCTTTGTGGATTTAGCGATGCGAGAATCGTGTCAATCAGCACACAATTCTCGCATCGAAAAGAGATCATGCCCCGCCGGGAAGTCAAATAGCTGGTGTCTGTTTTCGGACGTGGTGTCGTGTAGGATATTTTCCCCCGTGATCGACTCAAATACGTCCTCATTGGTCAGTTTCGTGTTAAGCACAACCCCCAACCTGGAGGGCATGGGACTTTCAAGAAGTACAGTCTAGGGATGCTTGAAAGCAGCACTTGTATCCTAGGCCATAGAACTAATCTATGGTCGTAGTACCCCGGGTTCTTCAACCCAATTCAATTGGGTTGAGTGCTCTACCTTTGAGACATACCGTCCATAAATGTTCTGTAGTCTATTGCGAGATGCTCACATTCGTTTTAAAGCTTTGTGGTGATCTGCCCATTCCAGCAAATGAGCATGCAAACACATGCTTAGCAGCGGGCGTATTTGGCATTGTAGTTAGTCGATCGCGAACAGCGCAGGCGATACCATCGTGACATAATATTATTGTGTTTTGTGAGTTAGAGTTCGGACTGATTTGTTTATTATATATATTGAAGTATTGAAGAATAGTTACATTTGTTTATGGAATATTGAAGTGTTTTATTTGAGTGCACCGGTCACTAAGGGCTTAAATACGACTGACATCTGAGGCAAACAGACGGTCACGTGGGATAATCTTCATTGACCAGATTCGAGATGTTTGACGGAATTTTACTCGCCCCTCACCCTGAGAAGATTAGCTGTTGAAAGTACCGTATTTTTAGGTAACTATAGTTGGCCGGCAGCTCGACAGCTCACTAGGCCACTATATGTAAGTGGCCGGCAGTTCGACAGCTCACCAGGCCACTATAGGTGGCCAGCAGCTCGACAGCTCACCAGGCCACTATAGGTGACCGGCAGCACGACAGATCACCAGGCCATTATAGGTGGCCGGCAGCACGACGACTATAGGCGGCCGGCAGCTCGATAGCTCACCAGGCCACAATAGGTGGCCAGCGGCACGACAGCTGACCAGGTAATTAGAAGTGGCCAAAAACTCGGCAGCTAACCAGGGCCTTTGAGGCATATAAGGCCGGGACATCATTCTTTTCATTTGTCTGTGCCTCTCGGATTATTCGGCGCTCATACTTATCGACCGATTCTGCAGGAACGGTGGTGATTAAAGTAGGTCTACAAATGCCCCAAAAAGTAAACCGATTTCTTTCTACATACACCTTACTTACTTACTTAACGGGCGCTACAGTTCGGGGTGAACCTGGGCCTCAACCAACATGCCTCTCCACCTAACACGATCTTTCGCTAGTCTTTTCCAATGCCGCACGCCCAGTTGGTTGAGGTCCCCTTCCACCTGTGCGCGCCACCTTAGGTGCGGCCGTCCTCTATTTCTTCGTCCCTCGGGGTTGGATTCAAAGACTCTACGGGCTGGAGCTGTGGTGTCCATTCGCTCTACATGGCCTAGCCATCCTAGGCGTTGGATCCGTAGACGCCTGACCAGACTCATGTCGCTGTACAACCCGTACAGTTCGTGATTGAATCTTCTCCTCCAACCCTCCTCTGTGTTTATGGGACCGAAAATCGAACGCAGAATCTTTCTCTCGAAACGACCAAGGATTTCCTCATCCGCTTTAGATAAAGTCCATGTTTCTGCGCCGTATAACAGGACCGGGATAATTAAGGTCTTATATAAGGTCAACTTGGTCGTACGAGAGAGGGCTCTACTTCTCAGTTGCCTCTTGAGCCCAAAGAAGCAGCGGTTGGCAAGAGTAATTCTGCGCTTGATTTCGAAACTGGTGTCGTTGTTCCAAGTCACCGCGGAGCCTTAACTACCTCGAACTTATATCTGCCAATATGCACGTTCTGTCCAAGACGTCGGTGGTAAATGTCCTTTTTCGATGACAGCAGGTATTTAGTCTTGCCCTCATTAACTGCCAAACCAATTTTTGCCGCCTCCATCTCAATACTCGCAAACGCCTCACTGACATCTCGCTGCGATCTACCTATTATGTCAATGTCGTCGGCGTATGCAAGGAGTTGCGAGGATTTGAAGTAGATTGTGTCACTTGTATTGGCCTGTGATTTTTGCACAATCATTTCCAATACGATGTTGAAGAAATCACACGACAGCGCATCGCCCTGCCTAAATCCTTTTTTGACATCAAAACTATCGGTAAGGTGCTCACCGATTCGGATGGAGCAGCGAGCATTTTCCAAGGTCATAGTCTGACGAGCTTCGCAGGGATGTCAAAAGTAAACATGGCGTTATATAGCTCGTCTCTAATTACGCTGTCGTATGCGGCCTTGAAGTCGACGAATAGATGGTGCGTATCGACTTGAAACTCATTGGTTTTCTCCAGGATCTGCCGTAGTGTGAAGATTTGATCGATGGTGGACTTCCCTGGCCTGAAGCCACACTGATAAGGACCTATCAGCTTGTTTACGAATGGCTTCAGGCGTTCACACAAAACGGCAGCGAAGATCTTGTATGCGACATTAAGGAGACTTATTCCTCTATAGTTGGCGCAGTCAAAGGGATCTCCTATTTTGTGGATCGGGCAAGCAATGCTGAGACTCCATTCCTCGGGCATGCTTTCCTCTGACCATATCTTACAGATGAGCCGGTGCATGCTCCTAACGAGCTCACCCCCAGCCGCTTTGAAGAGCTCAGCAGACAGTCCATCTGCGCCAGCAGCTTTATTCGACTTGAGTTTCGACATGGCAATCTCAACTTCGTCGAGGTCAGGGAGACGGAATTCTCTGCGATCTTCGTCGTTAAAAAATGGATCATTCTGCCTGACGGCGGTATGTTGGTTGTCATCGCCGTTATACAGTCTGCAGAAGTGGTTTTTCCAAATTCTCAGCATCGACTGCGATTCTACTACTAGGTGTCCGTTCTCATCCTTACAGGCCTCCGTTCGGGCTTTATAGCCTTGAGACATTCGTTTTATCCGCTGATAAAATCTTCGAACGTCGTGCCTGCAATAGCACCTCTCCAAGTTTTCAATCGCCCGCTTCTCGTGCTCTTTCTTTTTTCTCTTGAGAAGCTTATGTTCCTCCCTTCTCTTACGCTCGTAGAGCTCACGAGCCGCTCTTGTTTTTTTGTGTAGTGAGGCTTTGTATGCCTCCTGCTTTTCCGCATGAATCCTTCTACACTCGTCATCGAACCAGGTGTTTCGTCGTGGTGGAGCTTTAAGGCCCAGCACTTCCGTTGCTGTGCTCTTCAGGGCTTGTTTGCACAGGCTCCATTGTTGCTCTACTGACTGAGTGGAGGATTGAGGTGTATCGGAGAGCTTAAGGGAGACGCGGTTGGCAAAAGCACTGGCGATCTCCGGCGATAGTAGCTTTCCGACGTCATAGCTTGGTGTTCTAACTCTACTCCGCAGTGTTCGTGTTATGCGCTGACGTATCTTGGCTACTACAAGATAGTGGTCTGAATCGATGTTCGCTCCTCGGAAAGTGCGAACATCAAGAATAGTGGAGGAGTGTCTGACGTCAATCGCGATGTGGTCAATCTGGTTGGTGACTGATTGATCTGGCGACCGCCAGGTGCCTTTGTGTATATCGAGGTGGGAAAATCGTATGCTGGCTACAAGAAGATTTCGCCCCGTTGCATGGTCGATCAGCCTATGTCCGTTATCGGATGTGGTGTCATGTAGGCTGTGTTTGCCGATGACCCGCTCAAAGATGCTTTCTTTACCCAACTTAGCGTTAAAATCTCCTAGTATGATTTTGGTATCATAGCTGGGGCATTTGGTATATGTTCTGTCTAGGAGATCAAAGAAATCATCTTTGATTGAGTCATCCTTGTCTTCCGTGGGGGCATGGACGCATATGAAGCTGATGTTACAGAAATTTGCCTTGATGCGGATCGTTATGAGGCGTTCACTCACATACTGGAAACTTAGGACTTTATGTCTTAGTCCACCTCTAACAACAAATCCGCATCCAAATAGTCTCTGTCCTCTCTCCCTATAGCAGTCACCGTAGTAAATGTCGCAGTTTTTCATCCGCTTTTTACCCGGTCCATTCCATCGCATTTCCTGGATGGCGGTTATGTCCGCTTTATAGCGGTCTAGGGCGTCCGCAAGTTGTTCGGCCGCACGTGGTCTGTTTAGGGACCTAACATTCCACGTACAGAACCGAAGGTCCTTGTTTGTTTTTTGTTTTCTCATAGGGTCGTCAACATAGATCCGTTCCGTTTTATTATCCGAGGCTGTTTTGTGTTTCTGAGCAATTAGTGGTTTTACGGTTATGGTTCGCTAGACCATAGCCCAACCGACCCTAATCCTGTTTGGTGGCGCAGGATACTCGCCATTCGGCCTCTTCCGTCAGTAATTTCCCTTTTAAGGAAATTTCCAGATGGCACCACGAGGAGGTGGAAGTAGGACCTGACTAGCAGAGCTGCAAGATGTTCGGCTGCAGAGGCTCTTACTCGCTTTTTGTCGGGCCAGCATCCGTCGGCAGATGCTACCCCTACATACACCATCTGGACTTAAAACCCAAATGGGCTTCCAGTCCAGCACCATAGAGGAACACAATCTACTTTAATCACTCGACCATAAATAATGACAATCCAATGATGCCACGACAAGGACTAACCTATTGTATTCCCCGAAACAAATATGTGCATCAGTGGAGCCTTCCATGATAACGAGAAACCAAAAAAAAATAATTTTTTCACCACCCCAGAGGCTCATAGCACATAAATCCACTGCAATCGTCAATAAATCCACAGCACTGCCGTTCCCTTCGTATGTGAAGTTGATCTTAATCAACAAAAAAAAACAAAAAAAAAAAAAAACAATGGCAAAACAGGAACAACAACAAAATAGGTAATAATAACCAGAAATCGTATAAACAAAACCGGCACTCGAAACATTTCCATTACGCCCGAAGACTCCATACCGCGCATCCGTTTTGCCGCGGATACATATTTCGTGCGTTGTACTCGTACGGGTATAGTACCTATACGAGTATCTATCGCGAATGGTGCAGAGTAAGCAGTGGCAACAAGGGTTAATGGGAGACGAAAAAGGCGCCCAAAAATGATGTCATCTACGAGGCAATTTATGCATTCGTTGGCAATTAAAAAACAAGAAATCGGATAATCGAAGAAAAAGATACAAAACAAAAAAACGCAATGTAGCGATGGATGGAATAAGAAATTCCATAAATACTTGATTTCAATTGCGATTGGAATGTGGATGTGGTACAGGAATACCTGAGTAGTGGGTACGAATTAATTTCGCCGCAATAG
Organism: Eumerus sabulonum; assembly: GCA_951905685.1. Classification (NCBI taxonomy): domain Eukaryota; kingdom Metazoa; phylum Arthropoda; class Insecta; order Diptera; family Syrphidae; genus Eumerus; species Eumerus sabulonum. The sequence goes on from OX645060.1 coordinate 240,113,394, forward strand.
AAGCGATTTTTTGGCACAAATTTGGAAATGTTCCAACCGCACCTACAGTGGCTATGCATCCGTAGTAGGTGTAGGCTAAAACGCTACATGTGTCCGTCGACGTGCGGACAATAGTTCGCATGTAAAGCGATTAATGTTCGCCCACGAGGGGAGAAAAGTCAAACATTTGCTCTTGGCCGTCACCGCGAGTCAATCGACAATTGAAATTGAAAACATTTCATCCCCCCGAGTCGGCCGCCAATGCAAGCATTGTAAATCGCAATCTGCGCCAGCAGACGTACACCCTCGAGAGGCACGAATAGTGCAGACACGTCTATATGGTGGGCTATATGGGCATCGGAACTATCGTTAATTCCGAAAGATGAGGATGAGCTGGAATGTACGCCTGATGAGCGTATCTATTCCACTGGGAGATTCAACAATGCCTCGTTAATAGCTGTAGCAATAGTTTTCCCCTCCACTGTCGTTATATGTACATACGTCTCAGTAGTGCAGTTGCAATGTAATACTTGGAATGGATGGATTGTTTAAAAATAGCTCCGACTAAATGGCCAACGTACATACCAACTGCCACATCGCACTGTCGCCAACCGCTTTCCTCACCTTCAATCGACGCTAGCTATTCGCCTAGACAAATTTGCGGATGCATCGTGTCCTTGACAATGCTTTGAATATACGGCGCGCGGGCATACAGTTACGAATGCCACAGTGCCAGTGTACAGAACCACTGCCGGGTATTATGGCACGACTGTAGCTCATGCGGTGTGGTTGTTGTGGCCGATTGCAACAACGACGACGAATTTCATCCAACGTAGTCGTTGGATGCTGTGACCACAATACGAATCCAAATCTATCTTTAGCTTTGCAGCTATACGTTGCATCCATGGGGGGAAGCGGGGGAGTTGTGCAGTCGCTCGGCCACGTAAGGTGCGACAAGACGAGTTTCTGCTTCTTTAATTGTTCTCACTCAATTAAAACGTGGATTATGGCACATCAGACGTTCTGATTGGGAGAGTCAATAACGTCTTTGATGGTGTCGCTCTTCTAATGACACCAGTCAGTTGTGTTTACATTCGTAAGGAGCATGGGATCGATGTGGGATTTAATTATCTGTTTATTGTTTACATCTAACTGCACGAAATCCACGCGATGAGTGTAAGTAGTATGTAGTGCCAACTAAGCGAGCATAGGGATGAATCAAGGAAGACAATTAACGTCATGGGAATTGGCTGTAGGAACAACTTGGATGACTTCCGTTAAGGACATTGAATTTATTTCCCTTTCGACAACATGCCGTTAGAGCCAGAATAGGGCAATCTATCACTTAGTGAAACTTTCCCATCCCATCCCCGGGCTCCTGTAGCGACAATAATTAAGACGAATGCCTCCAAGAACTGTGTACGATTAAGTTGCCTTATAGCCTCACTACTGAAACACGTTCTGAGCTTAATTACTGCCATCACCTTAATTCAAAAGGAAACAAACACCCAAAACTAGCACCTTATTAGCGCATTGTTTGAACGGATTCAAGTGTCCTTGGAGAAATCCTTTATTGTTGCGGCCATGTCGCCGTTCATTATGATAATTCATTTCGCGATAATTTACAACATTTGTCACCCGCCAACCTTGCTTATTATTATGCTTAATCCGTCCAATGTCCTGGCTCGATTGGTCCATTTGTAGAATGTGTCAGTTCTAATAATTCACCAGACGAAGGGTGATGGCGCGTTATTGAACGGCCCACGGCCGTCATGTGGACGTGACATTACAAGATAAATTCACGGATAACAACTCGATTATCATCACAATGTCCTGGTGGGTAACACGTGGTTATTAGTAACCCATTGCCGATGGACGACCAACTTTGACATGATGACGGGTGTACGGGTACGGGTACGGGTGCTTTGTCCTTTTGCATTTCGCCTCTGTCTGTCTGTGCAGAAAGATTCAATTTGTCTTCGGGTTCGAATTGAGTAAATCGGATTAGGGAGAGCTTGCAAGATGTGAATTGAGTGCTTTCGGGTTGTGGCATAAATTCCCAAGTTAAATGGAATAAATCAGAGACAAGATGATGGTGACTGGGGCACCGAGACCGTCTACAATTAGATTTGTAGGTTGAAATGAAGTTGCTCGCCGGTGGGATACTGTGATGATCTATGTCGCTCCTTGATGGCTTTTCTTTTACAAATAAATTGAGTTGAAAATTGCTTGCTTCTTGCCAAACTTTGGTACATAAATGGGATTTTTTAAGACCCCTTTCGTTGATTGTTCACAAACTCTCTTCAAATGGTTCTTTTTTTTTAAATATGCGCGCACTCAAGGTCCAAAAACCTTATGTCAGTGACCAAGCGCCGACAAAAGGTAAAAAGGAAGAAGGATAGATGAGATGCCAGTGGATTTACTTACTTACTTAAAAGGCGCTACAGTCAGTGGTGAACCTGGGCCTTAACCAACATGCGTCTCCAGCTGGCACGGTCTTTGGCCAGCTGTTTCCAGTGCCGCAAGCCCAATTGGTAAAAGTACCCTTCCAAATGTGCGGCCGTCCTCTGCTGCGTCGTCCTTCGGGGTTGGTGTCGAAGACTCTTCCAACCGGCGCGGTGATGTCCATTCGCTCTACATGGCCCAGCCATCTTAGACGTTGGATCCGAAAACGTCTAACTAGGCCGATGCGCTGTACAGCCCGTACAGTTCTTGGTTGAATCTCCTTTTCCACTCTCCGTTTACACAAACGGGACCAAGGATTGCACGCAGAATTTTTCTCTCGAAACGTCCAAGGGCCTCTTCATCCGCTTTTTATAATGTCCAAGTCTCAGCGCCGTAGAGGAAGACCGGGATGATTAAGGTTATGTAGAGGGATAATTAAGTTTTTCGAGATAGGGCTCTACTATTCAGATGCCTCCTGAGCCCAAAGAAGCAGCAGTTGGTAAGGGTTATTCTGCGTTTTATCTCAGCGCTGGTGTCGCTGCTTGTCACTATCGAGCCAAGGTAGACAAAGTCTACTACTACTACTTCAAAAATATAGCTGCTGAAAGTGACGTTCTGACCAAGACGTAGGTGTTCCGCGTCTTTCTTTGATGACAGCATATATTAGGCCTTATCCTCTTTTAACCTTAGACCCACTTTTGCCGTTTCTGCTTCAATGCTTGCGAACGCCTCATTGATGTCTCGTTTTGTACGTCCGACAACATCAATGTTATCTGCGTAGGCAAGCAATTGTGTAGACTTGAAGTAGATCGTACCTCTTGTATTGGCTGCAGAGTCCCGCAAGATTTTTTCAAGTATGATGTAAAAGAAATCACAAGACAGTGCGTCATCCTGTCTAAAACCTCTTTTAACATCGAAAGGGGCCGGTCATCCAGGGTCATCCTGCACAGTCTGTAAGGTAAGTAAGTAGTAAGGCTGGCCTAGTCGAGCTGCATGGTAAGATAGCACACCGTGCCCAGTGAGGGCACCGACTGCCAGTCGAATATTCCGACGATTAAACTTCAGCCGATTTTCTGTCCTTTTCTTATTATAGACGGGCCAAGTCGATCTCGCTTTTGCGCATGTATCTAAGTGACACCATCACTTATTGGCTTTCATTAATAGCCCCGTCTCTATCTCTCTGTAGAGCGCACTGAAGGCGTTTTGGCTTCAGTTGCGATCTGGGCGAAGTTTGCACCTGATCCCAGCTAAGCTAGCTCGTCCGCCCTCTCGTTTCCAGAGATATTCACATGACCAGGTACTCAGCGGAGGGTCCCCTCGTTTACATTCGATATCTCTTCTAGCCTCTCTTTGCAGAGTTTGACGAGTTTGGATCTTATCCATGCTGCCTGCAGAGCCTTAATGGCTGCCTGGTTGTTCACATATATGTTGATCCTTTTTCCTGAGAGATTCTCTCTGCTAATCAGGTCTGCCGCCTGCTTGATTGCGAAGACCGCAGCTTGGAGAACACTGCATCCATCATCGAGTCTACAGGAGCGATGTATATTCCGAGACTCAAAATAGACTCCGGCACCAGTTCCGATTGTAGATTGCCAGTTTATTTTCCGTGCGTACCATATCACCGGTCCATTCCTTGGTAAATTGAAAACGTAAATAAAACTCGCAGGATGGTAGTGGATTTCAAAGATAGATTCAATTTTATTTTTCTTTTGCTAGCCCGTCTGCTCGTCCTCGTACTCCGGAAGTCAGCCTCAAAAACTTCTTGTCACTGTGACAGTTGCTTGACATTTCCTCAGCTAATTCGACAGGGTGTCGCCGAAGTTATCACAGATTCCTCCCTGGAGGGAATTCTAATAGCGAATCTCTTCTCACAGGAAGGAAGTCGGGTGACGTAGTCCTTTTCGGTTCTGAATCTCTAGATGGCCCATTGATCCAAGACGGATGTGTGACCGTTAAGACTCTTTGTCCTGAGACCGGATTCTTGTAGTCTTACCGCAGTTCTGGCCGCCACGCTCTCGCAGTATATGTCCAATTGGTTCAGCATAACTTCGAGAGTCGCCGTTGACTTCATAGATTCCGTCACCGCCAGACAGCCTGTCCTTTGAACCTTTGACACACTTTGAAGATCTCATTTCTTCTCAAGCGCCTTCCAGCAGACAACCGAACCATAGACGAGAATAGGTCTTACCACCGCAGTGTATAACCAATGTACAAACTTCGGTCTAAGGCCCCATGTCTTTCCATAGGCTACCCTGCATGAATATAGTGCCACAGAGGCATGTTTGATTCTTTCGTCAATATTTTCTCTCCAGCTAAGCTTGGAGTCCAGGATTAAGCCAAGATATTTGGAAAATTTTCAGGGGATAAGATCGATACCATTCATACGGATGAAGGTGCATCCTGATACAGATCTTTTTCTCGTGAGGAGTACTATCTCTGTTTCCGCCGGGCTTACTCCCACGCCTCGCCCCTTGACCCAGTTATCAACTTACATCAGTGCATAACTTAGTCTATCGCTGAGGACCTGTGGAAACTTTGCAGAAATTTAGAAGACAATGTCGTCGGCCTAGGCCGTGACATTGAAACCATCCGCCTCCAGAATCTTGACCATTCCATCGACCACAAGGAGCCACAGGAGGGGTGATAGAACGTCACCTTCTGGTGTATCTTTACTTACCCTCAGCCTGCAACTTTCTCCCCCCATCGCCGAGTTTATTATACATGTTCCCGGGCTTATTTGGGCCATATGAAGGCTGGACACTATTGCCTCAGTACTAACGTCATTAAAAGCATCCTCAATGTCTAGAAAGGCAGAATGGCACCTAGAGTGAATTCCTTGACAACGAGCTATTTTTCTATCGCATAGAGCTGTGCAGAGCAGTATCTACCGATTTTCCCTTTATGTACTCGTTGTACATAAGCCATCCTGAGGCTTACTTACTTACTGACTTATCAGGCCTGCGATCCATGGAGGATCTGAGCCTGAGCTATAGCTGCCTTCCATCCTTGACGGTCCCGGGCACGCTGCTTCCAGTTGTCAAGACCAAGATGTCTTACATCCGCGATTATTTGGTCTTTATACCGGAGGTTCGGTCTTCCTCTTCTCCTCGAACCATGAGGCTCGGAGTCGAAGACCCTCTTAGCTGGAGCGTTGGCGTCCATGCGCTCGATGTGGCCGAGCCAGTGTAGTCGTAGGATCTTTACCTTCCGGACTACATCCGCATCTTTGTACAGCTCGTAAAGTTCGCGGTTATGTCTTCTTCTCCATTCACCTTCCTCACAGACAGGACCAAATATCCGGCGCAGAATTTTTCTTTCGAAAGAACCCAAAATCAGCTCCGCTGTCCTGTTTATCGTCCAGCTTTCGGCTCCGTACAGCAAGACTGGCATAATGAGCGTTTTGTAAAGCATGACTTTGGTCTTTCCAGTGAGGAGTTTTGACCCCAGTTGTTTGGACAAGCCGAAGTAGCAACGGTTGTCAAGGGCGATTCTATGCCGGATCTCCACTGTGGTGTCATTTGTGGAATTTACGTTTGCCCCGCGGTAGACAAACTCCTTAACTACCTCGAAATTGTAGCTGTCAATTGTTATATTTTGTCTCAGGTGGTGAGCGACGGATCGGTTTTTGCTTGACAGCATGTACTTTTTCTTGTCCTCATTGACCTTAAGACCAACTCGTATTGCCTGCTCTTCTAACGCCGTGAATGCTTCCACAATGCCACAGCGAGAACACGCGATGACATCGATATCATCTGCGTATCCTAGCAGCTGGATGGACTTGTAAAAGATAGTGCCTTCCCTGTTGACGCCTGCCCGTCGCCCTATCTGCTCCAGCACCAGGTTGAAGAAGTCACATGAGAGCGCATCTCCTTGCCGAAATCCGGAGCATGTTTCGAATGGTTCCGAGGTCCTAGAACCGAGTTGCACGGTGCATCGCGTGTTTTTTAGCGTGGTGCGACACAACTGGATCAGTTTTACCGGGATCCCGAATTCGGCCATCGCTCCAAACAGTTCTTCACGATGAATGCTGTCGTATGCGGCTTTGAAATCGATGAAAAGATGGTGTGTATCGATTCGAAACTCATTGGTCTTCTCCAGGATTTGTCGAAGTGTGAAAATTTGGTCTATAGTTGATTTGCCGGGCCGGAAGCCGCACTGGTAGCTGCCGATTAGTGCGGTGCAAAATGACCTTAGACGTTCACACAATACGCTGGACAGGATCTTGCATGCGACATTGAGCAGGGATATACCTCTATAGTTCTTGCAAGAGGTAGGATCGCCTTTTTTGTGGATGGGGCAAATAGAGCTGGTATTCCGGTCGTCGGGCATGCTTTCATCTTCCCAAATTCTGCAGATGATCTGGTGCATGCTCCCTACCAGAACTTCGCCGCCAGCCTTGAAGAGCTCTGATGGCAAGCCATCTGAGCCTGCGGCCTTGTTGTTCTTCAGCTTCTGAATAGCTGTGTCGACTTCTTCGATGCTGGGTGGGAGGACTACTTCAGCGGCTGAAGTTGGGATTTCCTCGGTTCCTACCATTCTCTCTTGGTCATGCTCGTTAAGCAGCACTTCCACTCCTTAAATACATCCACAATTCCCTGCGGGTCGGTGACAAGATTACCCTCGCAGTTTCGAAGAGCCAGGGTGCCCTTTTTGAAGCCTCCTGCAAGGCCTTTGGCTTTCTTGTAAAAGGCTCGTGTTTTATGCTTATCCCTAGACTCCTCGATATCCTTGAGCTGGGAGGCTGCTAAGGTTCTTTTCATTTGTCGCAGTAGTTTTTTCTCCTCCCTTCTTCTGGCTCGGTACTCTTCTTGCGCTGCCATGGTTTTCCTCTGCAGCGCCTTTTGGTACGCCTCGTCGGTTGCTGCCTTTTTCTGTTCACACTCGCCATCATTCCACGGGTTTCTTGCCGGGCGTGGTAGGCGCCCAATGTCGAACCTCCTCCTGATGGGCTGGTGCAGTTTTCTGACATTGGACAGTTGAGCTCTGAATCTTGCTGCTACGAGGAAGTGGTCAGAGTCGACATTTGCCCCTCTGAATGTTCGCACATCCAGGATGTTTGACGAGAGTCTTGCGTTAATGAGCATATGGTCGATTTGGTTGGCGGTTCGACCGTCCGGAGATCGCCAGGTTGCTGTGTGGATTCGCTTGCGAGGGAATCTTGTGCTCGCCCCTCGTCGGTAGGGGCGTGTGCACATATAAGGCGGATGTTATAAAATCTGCCTCTGATGCGGATCACAGCCAGGCGATCACTTATAGGTTTAAAGTCGATGACCTCCGACCTTAACCACTTTCCCACTTTCCCAATCTTTTGTGACAGCTGTAATAAATGTCGCAAGTTTTCTTTCTAATCATACCGTTTCCTATCCAGCGTATTTCCTGGACCGCAGTAATATCCGCCTTGTACTGCGTGGGGATTCCTTCTAGTTTATGAGCAGCTCCGGGAGTGTACAGGGTTCTGACATTCCAGGAGCATATTCGCAAATCGTGTTCCTTTTTCGTGCGTTGTCGTCGTCGAGTATCCGTCCGTGTATCCGTGGCATCTTGCTCATTCATAACTTTTCTTTTTTTTACGTGGGCGGATTGTTAGCCCGCCGCACAACCGCCATTCTGGTCGGGGTTTTTTTCACTGCATACGTTTGCTCACCTGCCAACGGTTGTTGAAGAGCCTATCCAGAGGGCGCCGCGAGGAGGCCGTATGTCAACTTGACCCGGGCATTTAAACAGGGATCGTTGCTGGCATCTCGCCAGGTTGAGAGCAATCAACAACTTTACCCTGTATGTCCGAGCCCAAGCCATCCTGAGGCACCAGGAGTAAATTCGCTTCAGCCACGGAAGAATGATTTTACATGGTTCCTGCAACATAATCGGAAAAATAGCATCCATTCCCGGCGCCTTGTAGGGGTCTACGGAGTTGATTGCTCACAGGATCTTTTTCACAGTGTCCTTGATGTGCAGTACGCACAATCGACAAATCTTCGGAACTTGCTTACGTTATTACTGCCTTTGCTATGTGTATTTACCTGGAATTCACTGTGCTTACCAAACCGCCTACGTGGAAGCATACTACATCGTCGGCATGAATTTCCTGAAACGATTTTATGTTGTAGTTTAAGTAGTTCCAAGTGAACCGCGCATCATTGCTTTCATGTACGCATATGTAGCATTGAAAACAAGATCCACGTAAGTCCCTTTGATATTTCAACACGCAGAAATATAGTGCATCCCATCGGTCGCAGGAATCGATAAGATCATCGTGCACATGTCCGAACTCAATACCAATCGAATGCATTAAATCAAAACACCACTGCACTCTAGATACAATTATCGTCCATTACTTCATATTAATTCAATCGCCCTGCTCGTCATAAAACATCCAACTCTTGCCAAATGCATCAGCTCCCAATCGGTCCCATATCCCGTCCACCCACTACCGCGCACCTACTGCATCCTGAGTATTTGTCTGTAAACAAGTTTTAATGACCATCGCCTCCGGCGGCGCGGCGCACACACTCTTGCCCTCTCACAGATTTTCCCCGCAATTAGTTTTCCTTTTTTAACTATTGATTGAACGCAAATACAAATTTATTTCTGTTTACGACTTGATACTAATTTTGAAAATAGTTGGCAATAATTTGTGTTTGTTTTGTTCCTTATAGATAGATAGATACTTTCAATCCGCAGCCGCTCATGCTTTTAATTGATTAGTGCTAGAGGGCAATTGCGCTATGATTATTCGGTTTTATGAGGTAGATGAATGGTATAATTATAAGTTTAAATATAAAGTCTGAATAGTAGTGGGATTACGATGGATTAGGTTGATTATACTTTTATTGCCGCAGGATATTTCAACTGTGGTGGGCCTTTATGGCAATGTTTGGGGCAGATGCAGATAGTGTGTAATCAATACTTAGAGTTGCCCAATTAAACTGGGACTGAAACGGCTACGTGTCCACGATTATGTAAGCTGCTACACTCAAATCGCATTCGGAAGATGTCTGGAATAAGTATTGGTCGAAGCAGGCAAAATATAGGTAGGTAGGTAGGTAGGGTCGTAGCCTTCCCAGAGTTAAGAAGAATGCACACAGGCCAGGGAGGCCCGTTGTGCAGCTACGAGGGAGTTTTACCCCCCTATTCGTGGAACCATTTTGTGCTTCGTAAGAAGTTAAGAAGATCAAGTATCCCTACTTTTTGAACATCTGTCAGACCGTTAAGGAAGTAAGAGCCTGGGTAACGTTTCTTGAAATTGCAGAGAGCTGGACAGGCGCAGAGAAGGTGGTGAATGGATTCAACCTCCTCCTCGTCCTGACAGCTTCTGCAGAAATCATTCGAAACTATTCCTAGTTTTTGTGCGTGACTGCCAATGAGGCAGTGTCCTGTGATGACACCAATGACCTTTTAGATGTCAGTTCTTTTTAGGGAGATTATACTCCTTGTGCGTTGGCTGTCAAGCCGAGGCCAGATTTGCCTGGTGATGAGGAAGGTATGTCCCTGGGTCCATCTCAGGTTCGTCTCGGCCCTGGCGAGATTGGCAAGATTATGTTCAATGGTTGTAAGAGGTACTCCCTCACAAGCCACGATTGATTGTAGCGTCGTTCCTTGTTTGGCGAGTGTGTCGGCTTTTTCATTTCCTGGAATGTCGCTGTGTTCCGGTACCCAGTTAAGCTGTATCCGTGGTGGATATTACGTTCCACTTCAGCCACGACAAAGCCTCTTTTATTGCCAACAGGAAAACGCGCCTGGAAAACGCCGCAGTGATCTCGTAATTTTAGAGCTTTATACAGCTTAAGTTGTATGCAGAATACTCCACTGCCCACCCCGTCTTTGGTTTTAGACCCGTCAGTGTAGAAATCCACGCATTTTCTGCGGGGTTGAGTTTGACGAGTCCAGTTCTGTCTGTCCGGATATATGGTCGTGAAGTTTTTGTCCAAGACTATGGTGGGTTCTATGTTGTCCAAGTTTTCTGCCATGGTTATCCTGTTTTGCAGGATGGAGGAGTGGCCAGTGACATAGCTCGCCCATTTCGAGTTGGCTTTTAGTCTTATGGCCATGTGTTTGGCAATTTGCTTACCGAAAATATCGAGTGGTGTAAGGTCTAGTATCATGTTAAGCGCAGCCGTTGGTGTGGACCTGAGGGCCCCGGTAATGCACATACATGCCATCCTTTGTACTTTCTCGAGTTGTTTGTGGTATGTTGTCTTATCTAGTGCAGTCCACCAGACTATCTCTCCATACATTAGTATGGGTTGATCCTGAGCCCGTTTGCACAGAAGTGAGAATGCCGTTTGCATGCGGTCATTCAGTGTAGATAGGTATTTACCTGAGATAGTGATGGCAACGTCATAAATATATGCAAAATCTAAGAAGCTTATTCCTAAATCGAAGACTGATTCTTAGAAGGTCTTCTGCGAAGAGATCAAATCTCTGAATGCCACTGGCAAATTGGCTAAAGTCCTCAAACGAGAAAAATCGACAAAGGTACCTTTACTGAGTCCAAAGCGGAAACTCTCAGTTTACTGCTTCAGACCAATTTCCCGGGAAATCAGTCTGTCATCAGCTCGTTGCATGCATATGCCTCAATGGTAATTGCGACTGAAACGGCAAACACAACTCGCCGTAGCTGGTATATTGCGTCGTGCGTGGCAACGACTGAGGCCATTGAATTTAATGTGGCATCCTTTTATGGCTTTAAATCACCAGGCACCGACGAGATATATGTACCCTGTTATACCCCAAAAAAAGGTTTTTATAACTTCCCAGAGGGAAGTTGTTGAATCTAATCAGAATCTAAATCCAAGGTTTTTATATATGTATGTATGTATGTGCATATATGTGTGTGTATGTACGTATGTGGGTATTTACGTATGTGCTCACGTGCCTCGATTATCTCGAAAACCAAATACGATATTGGCATAAGATTGGCTTCATTCCAGGCGTAGTTGTGCAACTTAGAACTGAGTAGGTTTTCAGCAGAATCGGTTCAGCCGTTTTTTGTTAGAAATTAAATAACTGGAAAATAGGTAAAAAAGCAATCCCCCATCTAAGTTCTAACCGCACCCGACGCTGGTTGATTGCGGTGATCGGACGAGAGCCGATACATATGAGATTGATCGGATAGCGTCGTGCGAGCAATTATTAAACGCACGCGCTCATGAGTAATTCATTGTGAGCATTTTCATTTTCGCTCACGAACACGAGGGTGTGTGCATTTATGGAAACTTCGCACTTCATATGTTCGTTAAAGAGAACGCACACTTACGTGCACTCTATAGGGCAGGCTCTGTTTAAAGCACATGTGGAGTGCGCACATGGGGTAAGTTTCCATAAATGGGAGTTGTTTGCAGAATGATAAAACATGTAAATATTTCACTTGAGCATTTTTGCTTATATTTCGTTTTTAGGGTTCTCTATTACTAAGACTTCACATCCGTCCGTCTGTCTGTCACCAGGCTGTATCTCATGAGCCGTGATAGCTAGACAGTTGAAATTCTCACAGATGTTGTATTTCTGTTGACGCTATAATAACAAATATTAAAAACAAAACAAAATAAATATTTAAATCGGGCTCCCATACAACAGACATGATTTTCAATTTAAAAAAATCCCGTAGGTCACATACTGTCCTAGGGTTAGTCGACAATATCCCACAACCAGTAGCGAACTTACGTGCTTTGATCTCTATTGTGTCTTTGTTGTACCTATTAATCTTAGTTGCAAACTTTTTTTTCTGTAATTATTGTTATTCCCCTTTTCACCTCCTTGCTGTCAAGTAGAATCTTCTTCTTCGGTGGCGTTACAGTCCACGAAGGACCACAGCCAAGCTTCTCTTCAATCACCCATGTTGTGTGTGATTTATTTTTCACAAAGGTGAAACGGACCTGCAGTTTAATGCCGATTCCCGAAGTATACTACGGGGGTTTTGTCAGTACCCCGCCGAGGAGGGACGCGAAATAATCATCCGTTTAGATGACGAGCTTCTCCACTGAGAAAGTCTCTCGTAGGAGCTGAAATTAGTCATAATTTCACATACGCTTCCTAAGGTGGCAAACAGCTGGGTAGAGTATGTGCTCAGTCGTGTCTTCGTCTCCAAGACAGAGTCGGCACTCAGTTTCTGGCGAGAGACTAATTTTATTGAGATGGTATCTCAGACCACAGTGTCACCTAAGTTAGCTGCCAACCTTCTGATGTCAACTCTATTTTATTTAAGAATATTAAAAGAGTGTTTGTTCTGGGACTGTATAAATCTTTCCTATTGTCGGACTCCTTGAACGCTGTTCCAATAGGATAGGTGTCCCACATGTCTAGGAAAAAGTCAATCTTAGACTTGGAAATGCCGCAGAAAGGGTCAGCACCTTTCGCTGGAACCTTCCAAGCGAGTTGGTAGGCGATTTCATTGCCCATAATGTCCTTGTGACCCGGCACTCACTAGACTTTGACCTTGTTTCTTTTGGCTAAGACCTGTCATCATGGCATTCCTTAACGGACCTTGGGTTTGTGCTATACGAGTTCAACGCTTAACTACCAAGCGTATAATTCGGCTTGGAAGCTACTAAGGCTCATTGACAGAGCTTCCGAGATTTTCTGATTTGGTCCAAACCACGCCGGCACCAACACCAGAAACCGTCATGGTGCCATTAAAGTACCGCCTAATGCCTTTGACATTGAGCAAGAGATCGCCGTTTTCCCAAGCTGTATAGTTTGGGAGCGTGTGTGGTAATGCATCCGATACCGTGGTAATCATCCAACTCAGGAAGAGGCTGCAGGATGGACATGTGACCCATACGTCTTCATGGTAGGCCTGTTCCCGAGCGAAGAATTCCGGCTGCACTACATAATCCAACCTTTTTAATAAAAAGGTGCAGTGAAGTAATTCCTGTTAGTGTTTCTTGAACTGTCGTAAGGCGACTGTAATACCAAGACACGCTAGTCTCTGAAGGCGTTGTAACACGGCCATTTAGCTCCGCCCTAATCCAGTGATTAGTGAGATGGTATCTATCTCTGCATATAGTGGTGTGGTGATCGAGTAATTGCAAAAAGGTTTAAAGCAGGTTTCAAAGGAATTGTTCACTGCTAGTCTGGCACTTGCCTACATATGTACCTATTCCTTGGCGCGCGGTGAAAGTAGCTTTTATTCCCAAAATAGCGAAAGAAGATTACTCATTCGCCAAGAGATTTAGACCAATTAGTCTAACATCCTTCTTGCTGAAAAGCATGCTAGAAATGCACGTGCGCAAAGTTGTAACGCTGCTAGACAACACGGTATCGGTGAAGCACTAGTTTTGTGGATCAAAGCAAAAGCTGATGTGGGTCTTGGGAATGGATTCATATCTGGCGTAAACAGGGGCTGTCTTCAAGGGGGTGTCCTGTCTCCGCTGTTTGTTTCATGGTGGACGACTCTCTGCTCGATGTTCTCAATGTCTCTGGAATCTATGCCCAGGCCTATGCGAATAATGTCACCGTTCTCTCTGTCGACTCATGTTTAGCGACTGTCCGTCTCAAGGCACAGGCGGCATCAAATGCGATCGATAAGTTGTGTGCGAAAAATGGACTGTCAGTTAATCCTTTCAAGACCGATGTCGTTCTTGTCGGCATGACTCAGCTGCTGCTAAAAGGCATTCCCATCCCGATAAACAAGGAAGCCTAGTGCCTGGGAGTTACCTTAGACAGCAGGCTTCTTTGGTGAAAGCATGTTGGGGTCCAGCGCTGGGGTTTTTGCAGTCAATTCTCCAATGATAAGAAGAATCGTGCGGATTTCTTGCAAACATTAGGGCGTACGCGCTTAGTCATACTGCATCCTGGACATTTCATGCTTCAATTATTGTATGCATTGGAGAGAGCATTGTTGATGTGGGTATTGAGCGTGGAAGCCGGTAAACACAAGGTGGGTTCAGGTCATGAGAAAGCCTCCTCCGAGCCCATTCTGCCGAGATCATCTCATTTCCTGGGATACCAGAATGACTTGAGACCCAAACAAGCCCTAGTAAGTTTAGTCTATCGACTTTGTTCAGGAAGGCCTTAAGTTCATACACTAACTTGGAGCTGGTTAAAGGATTGGGCACAGCTTTGAGTACAGCTTGGCTGTCACTACAAATATGCTTTTTGCCCTCCACCTGTGCTTCACAACATAGTGCATGGCCATAAGAATTGCGTATGTCTCTGATTGGAAGACAGGTGCATATTTTCCTAACGAAAAGTGCAGTCGGACGACTTCGCATTCAAAGAAAAAGATCCCAGACTTGGATCCATCAAATTCGACTTTGAATTGTACCAAAAACCATTTCTCTTGCCACGAGATACTGCTTTCAGTGCACACAATCTGATAAATAAGTCACGAGGGGTGGAATTTTCATAATAGCATCAAGAGCAGCACTCGCTGTCCTGGGGGAAGCCCCCATATACCTGAGACAAACCGTTCTTTGGAGTTTGTGTTTGCGTGTTAGCCTGTTAAACCAGACAACCGATGCATGATAGATTATCGGTCTTATCATTGCCGTGCAGATCCAGAGGACCTTTTCCGGTGTCAAGCCTCATGTTGCCAGAACGCTGACAGCGCTTTGGTGGTTTTTTGACTCAACATTCTATGACCGAAGAAACTTGCTGGCTCAGATAACTCCCATCCACTTAGCTTCGTTGTATAACGGAATAGGAATGCTTTTAGCACCAGCTAAGTCATGCCAGTATTTTGCCTCCTTCCCGTGAAGAGAATGACATCGATCTTAAGAGGATTAATCGGCAGTCCATTTCTGGTACACCAATCATCGATCATATTTAGCGCCTCCTGTGCTTTGAGATGGACAGTCGCTAAACATGAGTCGATAAGGAGAACGGCGATTTCATCCGCACAGGCCTGGGCATAGATTCCAGAGACATTGACGGTATCGAGCCGAGAGTCGGCCACCATGCACCATATTAACGGAGACAGGGTGCTACCTTGCGGGCAGCCCTTGCTTACGCCGGATTTGATGCAATGTCCGAGATGTGAGATCGCATCAGCGATCAATGTCCTGTGATCCACGAATCCAGTGCTTTATCTACGCCATGACGTCTAGCAGCGCTATACATGCTGTCAAAAGGTGCAAGAAGGGTGGCGAATGAGTAAACCTTTCTCCCTATTTCAGGAGTAAGGACTACTTTCACCGTGCGCCATGGAGGAGGTGCCAGGCTAGCAAGCTGCTTTATAGCTTCATGTATCCCGTCGGTGCCTGGCGATTTGAAGCCATGAAAGGATGCCAGAGCAAATTCAATGGCCTCCGTCGTCGCAATGCGCGATGCAATATAGCAGCTACTCCGAGTTGTTGAAGGCAACGAGCCGATGGCAGTCTGATTTTCCGCGAAATGAGTCCGAAGCTTGACTTGCTAGTAGCACTATCTAGCAGTAATTGACTCGGTTATTAGGGTTTCAAATCGCATTTAGTTAAACGTATTGTAAGCCACTAATCAGTGGAAAGCACTCAAGTAACTCCAACTAATCCTGAACAGAATA
The DNA here is from genome assembly GCA_951905685.1 of Eumerus sabulonum. Taxonomy (NCBI): domain Eukaryota; kingdom Metazoa; phylum Arthropoda; class Insecta; order Diptera; family Syrphidae; genus Eumerus; species Eumerus sabulonum. The sequence goes on from OX645060.1 coordinate 240,129,298, forward strand.
TACACTTAACTCAAATAATCTCCGATCCGTCACTTGGCATCTCCAGGTGCATGGATACCAATCACCCTTTGTATGTACTATGTATATTGGCGTTACAGTCCATGAGCCGACCTGAGCCGAGCTTCTCTAAATCACCCATGTGTGATTTCATTTCCCCATAGGTGAAAGGGACCTACAGGTTACTGCCGGTTCCGAACGGCGAATTTCGAGAAGCTTTTCATGACAATTTTACTACAGGGGTTTTGTCAGAACCCCGCTGAGGAGAAACACCGTGAAAAACACGTTCGATGACATGGCTGTGTCGGGATTCGATCCCGTGTCATCGGCGTCAGAGGCCAACACACTACCCACTGCGCCACGGTGCTCTCAATCACCCTTTACAAACATTTAAGCACATCACTAGCAAGAGCCCTGTCATCTGACGCCATTAATCAACCATTCATTCGACTTCTCAATTCAATCAGCATCCCAGTCGACGAACAGCGATCAATCACCATATTAATCGAAACATTCATCGCCGAATATTGTTTCGTTATTCACGCAGAAGTCATTGCGTAATTAAATTCTCAACCTCCTTACCACCCATCTCCATACCGGAAATGTCGGTTGTCGAATTCAATTCGAATGTTCGTCAATGATTTTGCGCAACGTCGTGTTGAACAACTAAGCAATTATTGTAAGCAAGAAACTAATTCCATATCCGATTGCCACCCGGGAGGTAGTCAAGTCCTGAAACGGGACCACAAGTCAATGGGAAACAGGCACTAAAACAATTCAATTACGAGTACAGTAGGCAGAGCGATGAATGGGGGTCATGTGGACTCGAAATCAGAAGTCAATAACGCCAGCAAGCAATCGCCATGACGAGTAATGTGACAATGCCACCAGCGTCACCGCCAACGCTAACGCATCCACCACCCAAGCAACCAAACAATAGCGCCCATACAAGCCTCTCTGCCGATCGAACGACGAACATCAAGGGAGTAGAATGACTTCCGTTTCCCTTTTTTCGCTTTTGTTTTCTTCCTGTAACACACTCCACTCTGTTCTTATGAAGACGAAGATTGCTTAATGAGCATTCCATGCCCGCCATTCCTCGGTACCCCCAGCTTATGGGACTCAAACGAACTGGAAACCATCCAGCTACGAACCCGGTACTCTCTCCGGTATCACTGTTAAATCAGGCGAAAAGGGAAGACAAATAAATTTCGCAAACTTGCTCATTGCTCTCGGAAACGTTGAGGGCGTACAAGACGTACGAGTATGTAGTCATTTCCATGGATGGATGGTATTAAATGCGGTGTAGATGGCGGTGGGGTACGGTACTCAAGGAAACAGAGAAAGATGTCAACCCTTATGGGACTGGGACAGAATGATACACGGTTATGGCTACTCATGCGAGGCACAACCCTTTGGGAATTTACATAAAATGCAAATCGAGATTCTTAACTTGTTCACTTTGCAAAAAAGCAAAGTACCCACCAAGCCCGCCCGTTGGCAATACGTGGGGACCGGCGGCCAACCTTCCAAATTAGGCCAGACTACGGCAAAGTTAACGAAAACGGAGACAGTCAAGAAGGGCAGTAGAAAATTATGAATCAAGAAAACGAAACGAAAAGTTTCCAACTTGCGACGTCCTTCGGCGACTCGGACACATACTTGGCGACGATTGTGTCCATACTTCCGTTTCCGTAACCGAAAATGAGGTCACATATACAAGTGCGATATGGTCGGGCTTGAGTCAGCCAAAAACCTTCGCACATCCTTGGGGACACAAATATTGTGGTCAACAGGCCTTCGTTGGGACGTCGATTTGTTTTACCTTCTATATATCCTGCCCCCCTACGAGTGGTGGTGTACAACAACATTGTAATCAAAATTATATAATTATTGTTAAGCAAGTGAACGTGCAGTGAATTGTCCACCATCGTCCGTGACAGTTCGACAAACAGGTCGAAGGACCTTATACCCACTCGAATGCACCATGTCGTGCAGTAGGAAAAGCAACAACAACGACGACAGATGGATGAATGAAACACGAGAACAGATATCGTGCACTAGGTACCCTCGGTCCGTTTTAATCCTCCAAAGGATATACATAGAGACTCATCGTCCCATGCAGTCTCTTCGTGCTCTCAAGGTATTGAAAGCTACGACTACGTAAAACCTGGCACGATAGTTACCTCCCACACCCACACACGTTCAAGCTCCCCCATAGAAAAGGACACTTTTCGAGTAGGGAGGATTGAGTGTGAATTGCCAACAGAATTGTGCCTGCAGAAAATTCCTTATAACGTGCAATTTAAAGAGCTATTAATTCCACAGTGGTTGATATAATGGATGTTGACATTATTGTGTTATAATGTCCTTGAGTGAAAAGGACATTCATTAGAACGTGCAATCCGTGTGCGACAGCATTGTCTGGACATGGGAATCACTCATGTCCTTCTCGCCGTTGGTACTGTTAGTGAATTATCGGTGTACGAAATGGACTTTGATGTTCATACATACGAGTATCTGTAACCGAACAGTGTGCGCTGTAAAGATACTTTTCCGTAAATTCAATTGCTCCCAACTGTCTTTTCTTTCAGGATTTCAAAGAAGAAATTGAGTGGAAGCTATTGTTCTTGGGGTTTGAGGAAAAAATGATGTCAACACCAGTGTGTCTCTGTCATTAACTTAACCACAATCCTTTGAAACGTGGCGCACTAGATACACACGCATACACCGATGCATCAGTGCTGTATAGAAGTGCCAGGATCGCTTTCAAGGCACCTGAGGACACGAGTTATTGGCTATTTAGGAGGCGGGGTGTATGCATAATGGAACAATAAAATTTGGTTTTCTAATTCGTGTGTTAAGGTGTTCCTCATTATCATACAAAAGTTTTTTTTTTTTTTTTTTTTATTTGTCCTTTAAGGATACATGGAGTTAGGCAAACTGCCTTCGAAGTAGCACATAAATATTTATTTCAGAGACCGAATATTCTTCCACCCAGTATGCGATGCTTTTAGGGAAACGGGCGAACTGGATATTCCAGGGTCCGTGTAACCCCATAACTCTAGGAGAAAAAAATGGTTCGAAGATACATAATTCGTTTTGAGTAATCCTCTTGACTTGAAGTCAAGCTATGTTCATGGTCCTGGCTTAGATGATATATGTATATGCCTAATATAGAGAAGAAAGTTGGAATACATATTGAACGAAATAGAAAGCATGCAAAAGGTGGATTCGTCTTATAGGGTCTTACGCCCCAAGTCACCGAAGAAGACCACTTTTCGAAACCACATGCGGGAACTGATCTATGAACGCTATATGCCTATCACAGCCCAAAATCTAGTGAGCTTTAAAATTTGGATCGATTAGGGCACTCGATTAAGGTGTAGAGTGTTTTGTTAGCAGATGCTTCATATTCATGGCCAAAACCAGAACCAGGTCGGTAACACCATTAAGCCTCTAGGGGAGGTCATATCGCCTCTAATATGGCTCATGGTTACAAACAAAATCTTGAAAAATTTGGAAGAACCGGAATTAAGGTAGTCGCTTATGCAGATGATCTAGTTATTCTGGTGTCGGGGATATTCCACTCAGTAATGAGTGAAACCACAGAGAGCGCTCTGACTTAACTCAAATCCAAGTAAAACGGAACTGATGCTGTTTACCACTAAGTACAAGATGCCGACTTTCAATCTCTCGACACAATAACCCGACACTCTCGCTGTATTTCGAGGCTAGATATCCGGAGCTATCATAGATTAAAAGCTTTTTGTTTTTTTTTTTTTTGAAGGCTTTTGCTATCTGCTGGCACACTCAGACGCAAACGGCCCATTGTACTCCCGAAAGACACCTTATATTACGTGGTCCGGAGAAAAGTAAGGAGGAGCTTCAGTATGTAGAGCTAAGAGATCCGGCACACACCATGTCGGCTCCAAGGGTGAGCCACCGTGCGCGAGCAAAGGCGGGACAATCACAGAGGAAATGCTCTGCAGTATCACCCTCCTCGCAACATGCAGCACAGGTAGGCGTCTCACTGATGCCAGGTACGCAGAGGTGCTTAGCAAAAATGTAGTGGCCCGTAATGACTCCCACAAGCCTTCGGCAGTCGATCCTCTTTAAAGACAGAAAGAATGCTTCGGATTTCTTTCAGACACCAGGGCATAGGCGCTTAGTCATCCTGCAACCTGGAAAATCCCTCCATCTACGGTTGTATGTATTAAACACCCAATCGTTAATGTAAGAATTTACCGTGGATGCAGGTAGACCTGTAGTGTGTTCAGGTCCTGAGAAGATCTCCTCTGAACCCATTCTGGCGAGTTCATCAGAGATCTCATTTCCTGGGATTTCAGAGCGACCTGGAACCCATACAAGCTCTAGTGAATTTAGTCTACTAACTCTGTACAAGAAGGACTTGATTTCAAGCACTAATTTGGAGCTCGTTAAGGGGTTGCACACAGCTTTGAGTACAGCTTGGCTGTCACTACAAATATGCTTTTTGCCCTCCACCTGTGGCCATTAGGATTGCGTATATCTCTGATTGAAAGACAGACGCATATTTGCCTAACGAGAAGTGCAGTCGTTTTTGTGGTTTTGAGTCAACATGATTCGACCAGAGAAGCTTGCTATCTAAGATGACTCCTAGATACTTAACCTCCTTGGATATCGGGATGGAAGTGCCCTTTAGCACCAGCTGAGTCGTGTCAGTATTTTTCCTCCTCGTGAAGAGAACGACATCGGTCTTAAGAGGATTGACTGACAGCCCATTCCTGATACACCAATCATCGATCATACTTAGCACTGCCTGTGCTTTGAGACGGACAGCCGCTAAGCATGAGCCGACAGTAAGAACGGCGACATCATCCGCGTTGGCTTGGGCATAGATTCCAGAGGTATTGAGAGCATCAAGCAGAGAATCGACCACCATGCACCATAACAGCGGACACAGCACGCCACCTGGTCGAGGCTTGCATCAGCGGTCAATGTCCTGTGCGCAAGCATTGCTACGCCATGATGTCTGACAGCGTTACACATACTGTCGAAAGTTACTTTATCAAAGGCTCCCGCAATGTCGATGAAGGTGCCCAGCGCATACTCTTTCCTTTCGAGCGCGCATTCTATTCTCCCGACTAGGTTTTGAAGCGCAGTCGCGCAGGATTTTCAGGTCTATGTCGCTTTCTAGAACTGAAACAGAACTTTTGGCAAAACGTGAGGACTCTGATCCAAAGTGGTATCCCATCCTCACCCCCATCGCCCCCTCGCCGCATCCTCACCTACGGATCACTTGTATGGTGGCCTGCATTAAGCAAAACATACAAGATTACCAAATTACCATTACCAATCGAGTCCAGAGGTCGGCTGGCTTTGGTGTAACCGGTGTCCTTCGGTCCAGCCCGACCGAAGCACTCAATGTTCTTATAAGCCATGACCTTCACATTAGATATACGAATACTGTACTTTGTAGCGCAAGGTTCTGATTCAGGTTTAGGTCATCAAAACCCCACGGTCATAGCAATGTACTGGACCTGTTTGCTAGAGACCTGGCAACCACTTCAGCTGACTTCATAATACCCAAACACAACCTAAACAAAGCCACCCAAGTCCATTTTCCATCCAGAACGGTATCGAAAAATGGATTGCACTTCACAAACCATCAGGTAGGACTTTTTACCGACGGGCTGAAGATGGAGTGCGGAGTCGGCTCAGCTATCTTCGCAGCGATATATTTCAATATTTCCAAATATTTTCCACTCCCAGGCTCTGCTAGTGTGTCCCAAGCGGAAATACTAGCGATTAAGGAGGTTTGCAAGGTACTCACCCGTTACCCCCTTACTAGGAGAGGCGTTGTCATTTTTATTGAAAGCCAATCAGCCACCAAAGCTCTCGATTCATACAATAAAACATTCAATCTAGTCGGACAGTGTAAAGTCGAAATCCCTTGCGTAGCCGATCATTCTCCTCTGGGTTCTTAGCCACAGCAATATGGATTAAAACGAAAGAGCTGATGCGCTGGCAAGCCATGGCTCTACCCTCGACAGTTCCTTGCTGGAGGCAGTATTCCCTCGCATAGGACTAGTCAGGAACAAATTTTGCAACACTTCCAATTAAGGGTGAACTCCAGATGGAGCACCTTTAGTAGCCGTATCATATCAAGAAAGATATGGCCCTCCTACAACACAAGAGGGACTCAGACCCTAACAACCTGTCCTGTTGGAGGTCACGCTGCCAAGTTGCAAAGACTTCTTTGATGACCTACCAAAACTCAGTAACATGGAAATTCTGCATGGAGGGCGCCTTGGCGCAGTGGTAAGTGTGTTGGACTCTGGTGCACGATGAGCGGGTTCGGAACCCGATAACACCAACGCCATCGAATGTTTATTTCGTGGCGTCCCTCCTCGGCGGGATACTGGCAAAACGTAGTACACGTGCCATGGAAAAGTTCCTCGACTCACGCCGATGTGAAAAATAAATCGCACACTACATGGGTGATTGAGAGAATCTTGGCTCTGGTCCTTCATGGGCCATAACGCCACCAAAGAAAAAGGAATTCTGCAATGTAATTAAATTTCTCAATTGCACAAGATGGACTTGAGAGACACATCAGCACCACACTAGGTCACTTAACGGATTTCAATCACTGCATAATACCATGCGTATATGTAGACTATCCGCAGGGTGGAATTATGTTTACGTTACTTTTTCTTCTTCTGGGCCTGAGCCTCAATCTACATGCCTCTCCATCTAGCGCGATCTTTTGCTAGGTCCCTCCAGCGCTGCACCCAAATTTGGTTTCGTACCCTTTCTAGCTGTGTTTGTTACCCTTAATTCATCGTCCCTCGGGTCTGGATTCGAAACCTCTCCAGGCTGGAGCTGTGGTGTCCACTCGGTCTACATGGATTAGCCATCTTAAAACTTTTTTTTTTCTTCTTTTTTGAATTCCCACAGGTTCAAGAGTTACACTCTTACTATGTTTTTGTCACACAATCGAGGCGGAGTGCAGATGGTTTGGGTCGTAGATATTGGTTCACTACTCTCATTGGGTGGTTATCCTAGATAAGCATGACAGGAACTCGACCGAATTTTCACGTTGGTTGTAGTTCTCAGCAAATGTTCTACGCCACGGTGTTTACATAATCTGAATTTGAAGTGACCATACACTGTCCTTGACTACCTCGAATTTATGGCTGCTAATATTGAAGCTTTTTGATGACAGCATTTATTTTGTTTTGCCCTCATTTACCACCAAACCAATTTTCCCGGTTTCCGCCTCAGTACTCGTAAACGCTTCAAGGACATCTCGCTCGAGTGCTTGTAGTTATGTCAACCTCATCCGTGCCTCTTGTACTAGCCAGTGACTTTCGCACAATTATTTCCCAAATTATGATGAAAAAATCACACGACATCGTCCTGCCTAAATCCTTTTTTTACATCATAACTATCGGCCAGGGGTTCACCGATTCCAGTGGAGCAGCGAGCATTCTCCAAAGCCGTCCTGTATTGTCTGACGAGATTGGCAAGTATGTCAAAGGTACACATCTTTCTCTGTGTACCTTTGACATACTTGCCAATCTCGTCAGACTATACAGGACGGCTTTGGCTTTCGAATATCGTAACCCCTTTACCAAAGCTTGTGACTTCAATTCTGAGTCCGTATTCAGCGAGATAGACTTACCATAGGTTTGGTGAGGTAAGTGGGTGCCCTATTGACGAAAGGTCAAGGCTCACTTAGACTACAAGGAGTCCATTATGGCCGGTTAACGTTTAACCCGTAGAAACCCAAAAATGCTCCGATGAGCTTAACCACTTAGATGCAGGTAGACGTCCTAGTAGTCTGTTCAGCTCAATGTTACTTACCTCATCTAATCCCGAAAGGAAGTGACTTCCAAGGAACATGTTCCTTTTTTTGGGTTAGAACTGGGTATTCTTCTTCGTCCCTGCAGCTTCATTGTGAGGCTGGTCTAGTCTGGCTGCATGGTAGGATAACACGCGGTATCCAGTGAGGACACCGGCTGTCAATCGAATATTCCCACGACTGAACTTTAGTGGGCTCTCTGTCCTTTTCTTATCATAGTTTCAGTTGCGATCTGTACGAAGCGCCTAATCCTATTCTAGCTAGCTCGTCCGCCTCCTCATTTTCGGAAATATTCACATGACCTGGTACCCAGCAGAGGGTCACCTTATTGACATCTGATATCTCCTACAGTCTCTCTTTGTAGCTGCCCGGCATAGATGTTGATCCTTTTTCCTGAGAGATTTTCTCTAAGAATCAGGTCCGCCGCCTGGTTGATTGTGAAAACCTCAGCTTGGAAGATGCTGCGGCCATCAGCAAGTCTATAGGAGAGATGTATTTCACGATATTCAAAATTGACCCCAGCCCCTGTGCCGGTGCAGATTGACAGTACATTTTCCGTGCATACCATAACACTGGTTCATTCCTCCGTGGAAGGAATTCTTATAGAGAACCTCCTCCAGCAAGAAGGAAGCCGGGTCTGAATCTCGAGGTGGTCCATCGATCTAAGACTGATGTATGGCCATGAGGACTTCTTGCCCAGAGACCGGATTCCTGTAATATTAGCGCAGTCCTAGCTACGATGCTCTCGCAGTCCATGGATGGGAGGCTCAGCATTATTTCAAGAGCCGCCGTTGGTGTGGATTTCATAGATCCAGTCACAGGCAGACAAGCTGCCTGCCTACCTTGAAGATGGCATTTCTCTACAAGTGCCTTCCACCAGACAATCGAGCCATATATTAGAATAGTTCTTACCGCAGTGCACAGCCAATTTACCACTTTCGGTCTGAGGCCCCATGTCTTTTCAAAAGCTACTTTGCTCGTCCTTCCAGCTAAGCTTGGAGTCTGGAATTATGGTAAGATATTTGACAGATTTTCCGGGGATCAGGTCGATACCATTCGTACCGGGGTAAGTGAATCTTGGTATAGATCTTCTTCTTGTGAAGAGAACTATCTTGGTTTTCGCCATATGTATATACTTCCAGGCCTCGCCCCTTGACCAAGTTATTAACTAGTAGCAGTGCATAACTCAATATTTCGCTGAGGAGTCATAGAAGGGGTGAGAGGACACCGCCTTGTGGTGTGCCCCGATTAACTGATTTACCTTCACGCTACCGCTTACTCTTCCTACGCCTAACTTGTTATACGTGTACTCAGCATTTACTTAATCCTCCTGCATATTCCCGAGTTTATGTGGGCCATTTGAAGGCTGGACATTGTTGCCTCAGTCCTGATGTTATTAGAGGCACCTTCAATGTATAGAAAGGCGCCGATAGTAAATTCTTTGACATTGAGTGCCTTTTCTATGGTGTAGACTACCTTGAGAAGAGCATCATCTACGGATTTACCCTTTATGTACGCGTTGTGTGATCGTGGCAGATAGCTGTCACCAATCTCATCCCTTAAGTATACTTACTTACTTACTTATCAGGCCTGCGATCCATGGAGGATCTGAGCCTGAGCTATAGCTGCCTTCCATCCTTGACGGTCCCGGGCACGCTGCTTCCAGTTGTCAAGACCAAGATGTCTTACATCCGCGATTACTTGGTCTTTATACCGGAGGTTCGGTCTTCCTCTTCTTCTCGAACCAGGAGGCTCGGAGTCGAAGACCCTCTTAGCTGGAGCGTTGGTGTCCATGCGCTCGATGTGGCCGAGCCAGTGCAGTCGACGGGTCCTTGCCTTCCGGACTACATCCACATCTTGGTACAGCTCGTAGAGTTCGCGGTTGTGTCTTCTTCTCCATTCACCTTCCTCACAGACAGGACCAAATATCCGGCGCAGAATTTTTCTTTCGAAAGAACCCAAAATCAGCTCCGCTGTCCTGCTTATCGTCCAGCTTTCGGCTCCGTACAGCAAGACTGGCAGAATGAGCGTTTTGTAAAGCATGACTTTGGTCTTTCGAGTGAGGAGTTTTGACCCCAGTTGTTTGGACAAGCCGAAGTAGCAGCGGTTGCCAAGGGCGATTCTACGCCGGATCTCCACTGTGGTGTCATTTGTGGAGTTTACGTTTGCCCCGAGGTAGACAAACTCCTTAACTACCTCGAAATTGTAGCTGTCAATTGTTATGTTTTGTCCCAGGTGGTGAGCGACGGATTGGTTTTTGCTTGACAGCATGTATTTCGTTTTGTCCTCATTGATCTTAAGACCAATTCGTTTCGCCTGTTCTTCAATCGCCGTGAATGCTTCCACAATGCCACGGCGAGAACACGCGATGATGTCGATATCATCCGCGTATCCTAGCAGCTGGATGGACTTGTAAAAGATAGTGCCTTCCCTGTTGACGCCTGCCCGTCGCACTATCTGCTCCAGCACCAGGTTGAAGAAGTCACATGACAGCGCATCTCCTTGCCGAAATCCGGTGCATGTTTCGAATGGTTCCGAGGTCCTAGAACCGAGTTGCACGGTGCATCGCGTGTTTTTTAGCGTGGCGCGACACAACTGGATCAGTTTTACCGGGATCCCGAATTCGGCCATCGCCCCAAACAGTGCTTCACGATGAATGCTGTCGTATGCGGCTTTGAAATCGATGAAAAGATGGTGTGTATCGATTTGAAACTCGTTGGTCTTTTCCAGGATCTGTCGAAGTGTGAAAATTTGGTCTATAGTTGATTTGCCGGGCCGGAAGCCGCACTGGTAGCTGCCGATTAGTGCGGTGCAAAATGGTTTTAGACGTTCACACAATACGCTGGACAGGATCTTGTATGCGACATTGAGCAGGGATATACCTCTATAGTTCTTGCAAGAGGTAGGATCGCCTTTTTTGTGGATGGGGCATATAGAGCTGGTATTCCAGTCGTCGGGCATGCTCTCATCTTCCCAAATTCTGCAGATGATCTGGTGCATGCTCCCTACCAGAACATCGCCGCCAGCCTTGAAGAGCTCTGATGGCAAGCCATCTGAGCCTGCGGCCTTGTTGTTCTTCAGCTTCTGAATAGCTGTGCCGACTTCTTCTATGCTGGGTGGGAGGACTACTTCAGCGGCTGGAGTTGGGATTTCCTCGGTCCCTACCACTCTCTCTTGGTCATGCTCGTTAAGCAGCTGCTGGAAGTGCTGCTTAAATACATCCACTATTCCCTGCGGGTCGGTGACAAGATTACCCTCGCAGTTTCGAAGAGCCAGGGTGCCCTTTTTGAAGCCTCCTGCAAGGCCTTTGGCTTTCTTGTAAAAGGCTCGTATTTTATGTTTATCCCTAGACTCCTCGATATCCTTGAGCTGGGAGGCTGCGAAGATTCTTTTCTTTTGTCGCAGTAGTTTCTTCTCCTCCCTTCTTCTGGCTCGGTACTCTTCTCGCGCTGCCCTGGTTTTCCTCTGCAGCGCCTTTTGGTACGCCTCGTCGGTTGCTGCCTTTTTCTGCTCACACTCGCCATCATACCACGGGTTTCTTGTCGGGGGTGGTAGGTATCCTAAGGTGGTTTCGGCTACTTCCTGAATGGCTGAGCGGCAATGCAGCCACATATTATTAGCATTTGTGTTCGACGTAGGCATACCGTAGAGTCTTTCGCTCAGCTGCTCCCTGTAGACTCTGGCAACCTCCGGTGTGCTCAGGCGCCCAATGTCGAACCTCCTCCTGGTGGGCTGGTGCAGCTTCCTGACATTGGACAGTCGAGCTCTGAATCTTGCTGCTACGAGGAAGTGGTCAGAGTCGACATTTGCCCCTCTGAATGTTCGCACATCCAGGATGTTTGACGCGTGCCTTGCGTCAATGAGCACATGGTCGATTTGGTTGGCCAGGTTGCTGTGTGGATTCGCTTGCGAGGAAATCTTGTGCTACTTATCACCGCATTACGAGCTGTCGCAAAGTCAGCGAGTCGGAAGCCGTTATCTGTTGTTGTATCGTGGAGGCTGTGCTTTCCGATCACTCCGCCAAGGGTGTTTTCCTTTCCGATTTTGGCGTTGAAGTCCCCGAGCACGATTTTTACATCGTACTCCGGACAAGCTCCGTAGGCGTTGTCCAGGAGGTCATAGAAGTCCTCCTTGATAGGGTCTTCAGCCTCGTCGGTAGGGGCGTGTGCACATATAAGGCTGATGTTATAAAATCTGCCTCTGATGCGGATCACAGCCAGGCGATCACTTATAGGTTTAAAGTCGATGACCTTCGACCTTAACCGCTTTCCCACGACAAATCCGCATCCCAGTACGTGCAACCTTTTGTGACAGCTGTAATAAATGTCGCGATTTTTCTTCCTAATCATACCGTTTCCTATCCAGCGTATTTCCTGGACCGCAGTAATATCCGGCTTGTACTGCGTGAGGATTCCTTCTAGTTTATGAGCAGCTCCGGGAGTGTACAGGGGTCTGACATTCCAGGAGCATACTCGCAAATCGTGTTCCTTTTTCGTGCGTTGTCGTCGTCGAGTATCCGTCCGTGTATCCGAGGCATCTTGCTCATTCATAACTTTATGTTTTTTTTACGTGGGCGGATTGTTAGCCCGCCGCACAACCGCCATTCTGGTCGGGGTTTTTTTTCGCTGCATACGTTTGTTCACCTCCCAACGGTTGTTGAAGAGGCTATCCAGAGGGCGCCGCGAGGAGGCCGTATGTCAACTTGACCCGGGCATTTAAACAGGGATCGTTGCTGGCATCTCGCCAGGTTGAGAGCAATCAACAACTTTACCCTGTATGTCCGAGCCCCTTAAGTATAAGTATAAGAATATCCTCCTTCAGGACGCCGTGGCGCAGTGGTTAGTGTGTTGGACTCTGGCGCACGATGAGCTAGTTCGGATCCCGATAACACCAACGCCATCGAATGTTTATTTCGCGACGCTCCTCCTCGGCTGGGTACTGGCAAAACCTTCCGTAGTAAACTTGCCATGAAAAAGCTTCTCGACTCTCGCCGTTCGGAATCGGCATTAAATTGTAGGTCCCTTTCACATATGTACAAAATAAAATCACACAAAACATGGGTGATTGAGAGAAGCTTGGCTCTGATCCTTCATGGGCTGTAACGCCCATTCAAAACAAAAATATCCTCCTTCATAAGGAAGGAGGATAGTCCTTTGCAGTAGCATGGTTGAGTTTACCTCACCTGGGTGTGAAAACCATCCTAACTTGCCTCCACGCTTATGGGACATAGCCCAGCCTGAGGCACCAGGAGTAAATGCGCTTCAGCCATGGAATAATAGCTTCATATGGTTCCTGCAGTATTATCGGAAATATGCCGTCAATTCCTGGCGCCTTCTAAGGGTTAAACGAATTGAATTCCCATGGAATCTTTTTCTCGGTAACAATCTTATAGATTGTTTCAGGTTCATTGCATTCCCTTGGCAACGCGTCTGTCGAATTGAAAGTTCCTGCATTGCTACAGTCAGGGATATGACATTTGAATAGGGCATTGAGCACGCTCTTAATTGATTCTGTCCAGCTACCATCAGATCGCTTAATAGAGGACATCTGTGGCTTCAATAAAGCCACAGAAGCTTCTCCAGGAGTTCTTCTTGGCGAATCCAACTTCTTTCTTGAGTAGCTTAACGTTATCTCTATAAGTTAATCCTAGGCCTGCATCCTGGGTCACGTCCTCTGTCCTCTATTGATGTCCGTCAAGCATGCAATCCATTTTTTAGATGACGAAGCTCTTTTGGAAATTGACAGACGAGATGTGCATGCAACGACACTCTTGTAGTTACCATTTCCATCCTTCGCGGCTTTCTAGAATCCACAGACATGTGTACATATGTATACGCAGAAGGTAAGTCCATGTGCCATTCCGTGACGACCTTGTCGGTGATTTCCTCTCAAGGAATCATACCATACACGACAGGCATATGTCTACTTCACCGTGACGAGAAACAATAGTCATTCAATTACAGTAAACCTAATTAAGCGAATGTCAAACGAAGAAGACGTATGGCATCATCATTCGTCAAGAATGCCACCTAATTGACGTAAGCCGAATGAGATGTGGACAAGTTGAACGATATCAATTGCAAGAGTCACTCGGCGCGTGTAAACAAGCAGTTAATGGCTGCTCGCTGTGAATGATCGTGGGAAATATGCGCATACTTGGCACATGTCCAGCTTTGAAGAAGACCGGCGCGTTACCTGATATTTTGTTTACTGCCGCCGCTTCTTAGAAGCTTAAGTAGTGATCTACTATATATAGACTTGACCTTACGTGCAATTACTGACTTACTGACCCTCAGGGGTCCGTACTTTTCCCACATCTCATTATCAACCTCTTGACACCTTTATTGCGGCGCACACAGTGCTTCCACACTAATGGCACTTTATGGCACTCATGGCAGTAAAACGCAACCGGGCTTGAGACACTTCACCCCACATGGACTGGCATCCGGTGACAACCATAAAGGGCGGTAACGAGCCGCTAAATAGACAAAAAATCTGCTCGCCTCTTACCGGTTTATAGCTCCTCCACGCTGCGATACGTCTGTCTTTAGTCTCTCATTGTTTCCGGTTTATGATGTCATCACCACCGTACCCTCTAAACAGGTATCCAATCACATTTCTGATTTTTATCCGATTTTAATTCAAGTTTATGGCGCTGTGGTTATTAAAAGCGATTTACGCGCTCCCTTGGAGACGGCGCCGGTCTCCGTGCCGACGGATGCGACATGCACTCCAGGAGCGCTCGGTCCTCGCGAACGTGTGCAATAAAACTTGTGTCAGTACTGCCCTATGTCCAGTGTGAACTATCCTGAGCTGTGGGTTGCAAGTCATGTAGCCGGATGCATTTGAGGGAGGAACAGGGTGCCACTGAGGAACTTGAGTTGAACGAGCATTTTGTAAACTTCATAAATTCAGACTTTTACGACGTGAATTTACGAGGTGCTTAGCTGATCGTAAAAACTTGCTGCAGCAACCGAAGCGTGGCGGAAGGAAGGGAGGTGGTATTAGGCGGCTGCATGAGTGTACTGTTCACACGCGTCGCATCTATTAAGCGTCAAGCGTGCTATCAAGCTGCCACCCCGCCATCGTCTAATTGTTTATTTGGATATGAGAGACGATGATGTGCGGTCGTTGAGTGCTTTTGTATATTTCACTTTTATAGTCCGCGTCGCAGCAATCTCGTGTTAGCGCTGTTCACTTGGAGCACAAGCGCCTGATGTAGTACTATGGTACAGCGATGTAGCACGTAGTATGAGAAGCATCTGAGTACGTGTACAGGGAGGAAGTCGATGCCAATCATGAACTGAAATTGATTTAGTTGAACATGAGGTGTTTTAATTTATGGAAGTGATTGGCAGCTTAGTAGTGATGCTATTGGCAATGGCAGTGGCAGTGGCAGAGGCGACGTGGGAGTGAGAACGGGAGCCCGAGGCAAGAGAATCAATTGATTTTGACGACTTGGGTAGTGAATAAATTCGAAACAGTTGGATGAATTTGTTGGGAAATCGGAGATTGAGTTAGGTTATCGGAGCCGTAAAGGACAAGAGGTATCTGGTGGTGATTAATGGATCTATTGCCGTGAATGTTCATTGGCAAGAGTTGATTGAAGGAGGCACAGGAATGAATGCATTCAAATACATGTTCGAGAGTACTTTCAAGGCTAATCCTTTCAAAATGGCAACGTTTCCAGGCACTAGTCTAGAACTTGTCAGCCGAGTTTGGCTTCAATAAGAACTTATAGGCCTACATTGTAGGTGGTGAGTGTGTTACCGTACAACACCAAAATGAGTGTTGAGAGTCCAGTGGGTTAACCATTACGCCACGGATCCGACCCGCAAATAACTTTCTGGCAAGGTTGCATATACATAGTTGGGAATTTCCCTTTTGTTTGTGTAGTCCTTGTTTGTGTGTTTCCACATACTTTAAATTGCATTCAAAATGACAACAGTGAAAACACACATTTTGGCATGTTGCAGTAACACACTTGCCAATTGCAATGCCGTCATGCAAAAAGAATATGACTATGGGTGGCCGTGACACAGGGATAACAATCACCGACTATCGAGCGGAAGGTCTCTAGTTCAAAGTCTGTCCATAGCCAAGAAATACCATTCCCATACGGAAAAATTGTGCGACACAGCTGTTGTGAATGGGATGTGATAAAAATACTGATGAAGGCATAATACTCACAGTATGTTACTTACTTACTTAGGTGGCGCTACAGTTCATGGTGAACCTGGGCCTCAACCAACAACCGTCTCAAGCTGGCACGGTCTTTGGCCAGCTGAATCCACGCCCAGTTGGTTAAGGTCAACTTCCACCTGTGGGCGCCACCGTAGATGCGGCCGTCCTCTGCCGCGCCTTCCATCCGGGGTGGATTCAAAGACTCTTCGGGTCGGAGCAGTACTTTCCATGCGCTCAACATGGCCTAGCCAGCTTAGACGCTATATCCGTAGACGTCGTACCAGGCCGATGTCGGTGTACAAACCGTACAGTTCTTCGTTAAATTCTCTTCTCCATACTCCGTTTGAACACACGGGACCTTACGCCGTAGATAGAGCTCAGAATTTTCCTCTCGAAACGACCAAGGGCATCCACATCCGCTATTATTAAGGTTCAAGCCTCTGCGTCGGAGGACTGGAATGACCAAAGTCTTATATAGTGCCACCTTGGTTTTCCGAGAGAGGGCTCTACCTCTTACCTCTTGAGCCCAAAGAAACAGCGGTTGGCAAGAGTGTTTCTGCGTTTTATCTCAGCGCTGGTGTTGTTGTCGCCGGTCATCAGAGAGCCAAGGTAGACGAATTCCATGACCACTTCAAAGTCATATCCGCCCATGGTGACGCTCTGGCCAATACGTCGGTGTTGACCGTCTTTTTTAGATGAAAGCAGATATTTGGTTTTACCCTCATTAACCTTGAGACCCATTTTAGTCACTTCTACCTCAGTGCTTACGAAGGCCTCATTGACGTCACGCGTGTCCGTCCAATCACGACAATGTCGTCGGCGTACGAAAGCAATTGCGTAGACTTGAAAGAAATTGTACCTCTTGTGTTGGCCAGTGACTCTTGTACGATCTTTTCAAGCACGATGTTGAAAACGTTGCATGATAGCAAGTCACCCTGTCTAAATATTTTTTTAACATAAAGGCCTCGGCTTGTTCATTACCGACCTTAAGGCAGCAGCGAGAGTCTTCCATTGCCATCCTGCACAGTCGGAAGAGTTTGGCAAGGATGATAAAACTAGACATAGCTTTGTACAACTCGTCTCTATACACGCTGTCGTACGCGACCTTGAAGTCGACGATTGTCGATTTGGTATTCCTGAGTCTTCTCCAAGATCTGCCGAAGCGTAAATATTTGGTCCATTGTGGATTTACCTGGCCTAAAACCGCACTGATCAGAGCCGATCAAGCTATCCACAAACGGTTTCAGACGTTCCCACAATACGGCAGAGAAGGTCTTATATGCAATGTTTAGGAGACTTATTCGACTATAGTTCGCGCAGTTATAGGGGTCTCCTTTCTTATGGACCGAGCAAACGATGCTGAGATTCCATTCGTCATACCAGCTCATCTTCAGCCGCCTTAAGAAGCTCAGCAGACAGGCCGTTATTAGACTTAAGTCTTGATATCGCTATTTTGACTTCGTCTAGGTCGGGTGGACAGAATTCTCTTACATCGTCGTCCATAACGAACGAATCGTTCTGCCTAACAGCGGTATCTTGTCTGTCATCGCCGTTATACAGTCTGCAGAAGTGGTCTTTCCAAATCCTCAGCATCGACTGCGACTCTACAACCAGTTCTCCGTTTTCATCCCTGCAGGCCGCCGCTCTGGCTTTGTAGCCATGGCATGTTCGATTTCTTCTTCTTCATCTTTGGTGGCGTTACAGCCCATGAAGGAGCAGAGCCAAGCTTCTCACAATCACACTTGTTGTGTGTGATTTATTTTTTCACACAGCTGAAAGGGACCTGCATTTTAATGCCGATTCCGAACGGCGTGAGTCGAGAAGCTTTTTCATGGCAAGTATACTTCGGGGGGTTTTGCCAGTACCCCGCCGAGGAGGGTCGCGGCGAAATAAACATTCGAGAGTGTTGGTGTTATCGGGATCCGGACTCGCTCATCGTGTATCAGAGTCCAACACACTAACCACTGCGCCACGGCGCCCTCGCATGTTCATTTTACCTTATTGTAAAACTTCTCCATCTCCTCGATCTAACGCTTTCCGTGCTCTCTCTTCTTTGTTCTGAAAAGCGTGTGTTCCTCTCTTCTCTTCTGCTTATAGATTTCGCGATCAGCTCTCGTCCGTCGTTGCAGCGTGGCTTTATATGGCTCTTGTTATGCTGCATGGGCTTGTGCGCATTGTTCATTGAAACAGGAGATTCGAGGTGGCGACGACCTAAAACCCATCACCTCTGAGCCAGCGTCTCTGACGGCGCTCTGACAATGCGTCCATTCCTGCTCTATTGCTTGTGCTGCTGTGGACGGATTTTGAGAGATCTTGAGGGAGACACGATCGGCAAAGATTCTGGCAGTCTCTTGGGATTGTAGCTTTCCGATGTCAAACTTACGTTGTCCTGCTCGACTCCTAAGCATTCTTGATATCCTCATTGATAACTTGGCTACAACAAGGTAGTGGTCCGGGTCGATGTTGGCCCTTCGGAAGGTTCTTACGTCGAGAATACTTTGATCCAGAGGGCGCTTTTCTGGACGCCGATTTCTCTGTGATCGAGAATCCGCAGGAGAGAGTGGCAACAGTGGGAGCTGTCTTTCAGGAAGTGTACAAGGTGAATGGAAGCATTCGCCCGAAACACGACTTGGAGAACAGAGCCCTGTTAAACGACTTCTACGTGCGAAACGATATTGAACATTGACTATTCGAGAACCTCGGTTTCGCCAGGTTCAATGACGTTTTCACGGCAAACAATGCCGTCACCAATGAAGGGGCTAACCCACTATTCGTTTCGACGGAGGATCTCCAGTCGATCTTCATGTCATTCAGAAGGAAAAAGTCCGCGGGTATTGATGGTATATCCAATGTTGTGCTCAGGCACCTCCCACCAGTGGCTATAGAGAGGTACACCATCCTGTTTGACAATGCACTGAAAAATGCATAAGCGGCGGTGGTCAAACCAATTCCTAAGAGGGGCAAAGACTCCTCTAACCCGGCAAATCTCCGGTCGAAAAGGTAATCCATAGAGCCCTGTCTAGATGGGCTGAGGACAAAAATATCATTCCGGATAACGAATTCGGTTTCAGGGCGGGGCATGATACTACATATATGTATGTACATGCCGCGTCGAAACTCGTCTCAGATATCCAATGGAATAAATGCAATAACTAATGCACGGGTGCCTGCCTGGTTGACTTGGAGAAAGCCTTCGGTACCGTATGGTTAGAAGGACTCTACTACAAGCTCAAACGGTTGGGCATAAGTAAACCATTGCTACATATGTATGATCTATGGCATGATGAAGGGTTGGAAGTTCGTTGTGGATTGTGATGGATTGCAACCGGGCACAGTGAACTCGCGGATCCTTTTCAGCATTTACACCAGCGATCTGATAGTTTCTTTTCGCCAATCGATAGCGTACGCGGACGACTTAATTGCGTACAGATCAGATCCAACGATCGACTTTATTACTATCTTATTGCCGCGTGACTTGGACAGAATTTAGCAGTTCTGTGATGACTGGAAGTTGAAAATAAGCTTGCCATATGTCTGCTACCACAATTCAGTGATCCATGACAGCCGCCCCAGGGGCCGTTTTAGCAACTATTCCTCTAGGTGACACTATCGACCTCATTGGTTTCTACTTTCCTCATTGACAAGTTTTGTTTTTTACCTACATATTTCCGAGATACTCGTAAAATCGTCTCCCGGATGTACATATGTATGTACATATGTCTCCCTAATGGGCGTAGAACACCAACAGTAAGTCGTCTAAAACTGAAGTTTTACACACTTTGTCCACACTGCGACATGACTGGGAAATCTTCATCCCCCAGGCCAAACCACATCCGTAGAAAACTACACATGCCTAGGGCATCCATGACATAAATCATATCCACCACCAGGTTGGTAGGTTATCGTGATACCATTCACATCCTGCACCTGGGATAGTTGTAACTGAACTCTCGCTTTTTGAAACGTAGACAGACACTCTAACTCCGTTTCGAGGACATGAAACTCATACGTATATATGTACGTTTACCTGTCTGGCGAAAAAATGATGGACCGTACCCCAGGTGCAGGATAATACAGTTTCTGTCATGGCAAGCGCCCATCTCATACATTTTAGTCATTGCTGCAGTTGTTGTCTGAGTGTGCACGGCATCCAGTTCTTATATTTCGATACAGATGCGTCCTTTGGAACGGAAGCTTATCCATCCTTATGCTTGAAATCGAATTTAGACCAAAGTCAGTCAAATTTATTAGGTACGTATCAGGAGATATCTATAAAAGGATTAAATCCTGTTTCGCAGAAACTCCCAGTAGGCCTTGATTATGTGCGAGTTTTTCCTGGAGCTCTAAGGACACCATCATCAATCTCTGAAGGTGTCAGACCTGAAAAATATGATGAATTTATGGAATTCGAATGGGCAGTCCTTTGGATTGCTTTCAACTTAAAGCGATTTAACACGTAAAATGATTGCCCTGTAACACAAGGATGCCACCTTAACCTCGGGGCGATATGATGTCAAAAAAATGTATCTGGCAGTACAAGTGCTTTAAATGTTAGCTTCTCCTCACTTATGATTGTACGTGTACTGGTTTGCTCCCGCACGTGATTCCTTAAGACGCCTCGAGGAGCAAACTGTTACGCTGCCGAGTCCTGACACCAGACGGACAGACGGAATACGTACATTGCGTACACACCATATCGCATTTTCTTTAAATACAACCACTCGCAAAGGGCAAAGGGCATGCAAATTGCTTATTAAATATGTAAGCCAAGCCGACTGAAAGAAGTTGAGTACATTCTACCAACATGGATTTCAATAAGGGAACATCGGCTCATAGTCCTTCCCCTACTGTAGCTCCTTCGACTTGTTATTGCTCGTATTTCCGATTTTTTTTTTCCTTCCTCTATATCTGAACATATAGGTCGCCCTAGTTGGCGTATGAGTCTCCTGTTTGACATTACGTACAACTTGGGAAAAAGTTCGATAAAAAAATGAGATGAAACGACGTTCGAAATGCCTCATTGAAGATAATGGCCTCCTCGGGTTGTAGCAGTTATTAGAAATATAAAGAACTAGAGAGGGGGGCGAACTAGGATCCTTGTTATTTCTCTTTCCTTTATTTTGAATTGATGAGGGGAAGGAGGAACATACGAACGTAGTTTTTATTTCGACAGGACTGACAGATAGACTTGACCTTAAGCATGGTAAGAAGAGAAAAACAAAGTCATTCAAACCTTCACAAGGGGGACAAGCTAAAGAGATAAGGAAAACATGTACAGAGTTTGTTATCCTTTCCTTACGGATTAAAGAGCGCAACAACAATTGTCTTCGAAAAAAATAGAACACAAAATGCGAGATAATGGTAAAGTGTTCCAGCGACAAGAATAACCTTAAGAGTGAAAGGAGCAGGCAAAGTGTGACTTCTAAGAAGGGGTAGGTCCAATCGATAAATGTATTTTGCAAGCGTATGCTTCCTAACATTTATCCCTTCAGGACGTACATAATTCAAGGCCAAGATGATATATCTCACTGACGCCGATTTTATAGTAGCTGATGGCCAATTCCCAGTACTGGCTCCGCTCTTATGGTGTAAGCTCTAAAGTATTTATGTATGTAAAATAAAATTGTTGATAAGGAGTCGAGGATGGCAAAGGACTAACAAAGGACGGATTCTAGCCTGCTAAAAAGCGAGAATAGCAACCGCAGTCGAACATTTTGTGGCACTGTTAGTACGTCCCATCCCCACCACCTCGTGGTGCCATCTGGAGACTTCCTATGGAAATTACAGACGGGGAAGGGCGAATGGCGAGCATTCTGCGCTAAAAAACAGGACTAGTCGGTTGGGCTACGACCTAGTAAGCCGTAACCGTAAAAAACCTACAGACTCAGAAGCAACCACAAGCCTCGAATAAAACGAACCGGACTAATGTTGACGACCCTTGCAAAAAACGGAAAAAGGACAATAATCTTCAGCTTTGAATGTGAAATGTTAGGTCCCTAAACAGGCCACGTGCAGCCGAACAACTTGCGGATGCCCTAGACCGCTGTGAAGGGGACATAACCGCCATTCAGGAATGGACCGATGGATGGAATGGACCGGGTATAAAGCGGAAGAAAAACTGCGATAATTACTACGGCGACTGCTATAGGAAGAGAGGACAACGATTGTTCGGATGCGGATTTGTTGTTCGAGGTGGACTAAGGCAAAAAGTCCTAAGCTTTCGGCATGTGAGCGAACGCCTCATAACGATCCGTATCAAGGCTACATTTTTTAACATCAGCCTGATCTGCGTCCACGCCCCCACGGAAGACAAGGATGACTCCGCCAAAGATGAGTTCTACGATCTCCTAGACAGAACGTATGTCCAATGTCCCAGCTATGACATTAAGGTTGTACAAGGAGACTTCAATGCTAAGCTGGGTAAGGAAAGCATCTTTGAACGAGTCATCGGCAAACGTAGCCCACACGACATCACCTCCGATAACGGACACAGGCTGATTGATCTTGCTACGGGGCGAAATCTCCTTCTAGCCAGTACGCGCTGTCCGCACTTCGATATACACAAAGGCACCTGGCGGTCTTTTGATAAATCGACCACCAACCAGATTGTTCGTGTTCGACGTCAGACACTCCTCCACTATTCTTGATGTTCGAACTTTCCGAGGGGCTAACATCGACTCGGACCACTATCTTGTAGTAGCCAAGAAGCGCTTACGGATATCACGAATGCAGTGGAGTATAGTAAGAATACAAAGTTATGACGTCGGAAAGCTACTATCACCAGAAACCGCTCGTGCTTTTACCGATCGCGTCTCTCTTAAACTCTCCAATACACCTCAATCCTCCACGCTACCAATAGAACCGCAGCGGAGCCTTTGCAAACAAGCCCTGAAAAACTCTACATCCGAAGATTTGGGTTTCAAGGCTCCACCACGAAGAAACACCTGGTTCGATAACGAGTGCAGGAGGATTCACACAGCGAAGCAGGATGCATATAAGGCCTCGCTGCATAATAGAACAAGAGCAGCTAGTAAGCTCTACTAGTTAAAAAGAAGGGAGGAGCATATGCTTCTCAGAAGAAAGAAGAAAGAGCACGAGAAGCGCGCGATTGAGGATTTGGAGAGGTGTTACTGCAGACGTGGCGTTGGAAAGTCTTATCAACAGATAAAGCGAACATGCCAAGGTTATAAAGCCAGAACGGAAGCCTGCAGGTATGTGAACGGACACATAGTAGTAGAATCGCAGTCGATGCTGAAAATGAGGGAAAACCACTTCTGCAGACTGCATAATGTCGATGTTGTTCAAAATGCCTCTGTCAGGTAGAATGATCCATTCCTTAACGACGAATATCGGAGAGAATTCCGTCCCCCTGACCTCGACGAAGCTAAGATAGCCATATCGAAACTCAAGTCGAATAAAGCAGCTGGCGCAGACGGACTGTCAGCTGAACTCTTCAAGCCAGCTGTAGATGACTTGGTTAGGAGCATGCACTAGCTCATTTGTAAGAGGAAAGTCAAAGGAAAGTTATATATTGGTAAACTACTGGCTATGTACCGCGATAGTAAGACTTATCATCGCCTATGCGTGCACGGTAAGCTGGATAAAAGTTGAGCAAAAACAATAATCGTTAAGCTTGCCTTATTCCACCTCGAACAACAAATTCGGATCCGAACAATCGTTGTCCCCTCTCCCTATGACAGTCGAGCTAGTAGATGTCGCAGCTTTTCATCGACTTTTTACTCGGTCCATTCCATCGCATTTTCCTGGATGGCGGTGATGTCCGCTTTATAGCGGTCTAGGGCGTCCGAAAGTTGTTCGGCTGCACGTTGTCTGTTTAGGGACTTAACGTTCCACATACAGAGCCGAAAATCAACAATCAATCAACATTAGTCCGATCTGTTTTATTCGAGGCTTGTGGTTGTTTCTGAGTCTGTAGGTTTTTTACGGTTATAGCTCACTAGGTCGACTAGTCCTGTTTTTTGGCGCAGGAAGCTCGCTATTCGTCCTCCCCCGTCTGTAATTTCCATAGGAAGTCTCTAAATGGCACCACGAGGAGGTGAGGTGGGGATGGGACTTACTAACAGTGCCGCAAGATGTTCGTCTGCGGTCGCTCTTCTCGATTTTTGGCAGGCCAGCATCCGTCCATCCCAAACTGTGACATTATCATTGAGATGATCCCAATGTCGAAGACGTTTATACACAAGCACAACCAACTTTTCCAATTTCCGACCCCTCACTAAGTTGGGTGAAAATCTGAAGAAAAATCTTCAGCTTTAACGCTCATCAGCGCATCCAAGCGAACAAAATACACAACTTCCACCCTGTGTACGACGGTTACCTATGTATGCTTGGTTAGACTCGAATCTCTCGTACAGTTGCTAAATGCTGTCTCATTTCGTCACGCTACCACCTTTATCCTTGAGACATTGGAGTGAGAAAAAGCATTTCATGCCCCACTGAGTCAGAAAATCAGCAAACGCAGGACATTAACAAAAAGCGAAAATAAACGAGACTAGGGAGCCACCCATAGTGTAGGCGAGGGATTCGAGAGCAACAATAGTGAAACGACTTTTTTTAACAGTTCCCCTTCTTCCTCCTAATCAGGTCCCGGCCATGGGTAAACGATTTCCTCAACTTTCCTCTGCCTCCATGCTCGATGACTAGAAAAAGACCAACAGTGACTCAGTCAAATGAAGTCAATTAACTTGGCATGAGTTTGAACGGAAATGAACTGAAACTAGATCCATAGAAAGCCGTAGCCAACACGCAAGGATGGACTGGGATTCTTATCCTCGATTTCTAAAAGGCCAGAGATACTGTATATCATCACGGTTCATTGAATGTCATTATCCATAATTCGGGATTTCAATGACCACATCAATACGAGAAAAGAAACGAGCAAACAGATAATAAGACACATCGGGTTAGGAGGGTCAGTTCTACCCACTGTCACATTGACTCTTATTAATGAACCACATTAAACCCGGACCAGTAATCAGGCACAAAGCATGGCGGAGACGAGAAAAATGAAACCCCATCCTGTGGCAAGGAACGAAAAAAAGCATCAGAGGAGCAGCGTACGCACTTCATTGCCGGAATCTGCTACCAATAATAGCTCTCGAAGTGTCCAAACTGTTTACCATCTCAATAAACCATTAAACGTAATAGGATTCTCAAGGAAAAGAGGAAGGACGGAACACGTTCATCCATTAATCTTCCGAGGGAAATTTATTTATTTTCAGCTTAGATAGCGAATGTTGAAGGTTGCAAGGATTTATGAAGTCTTTCTTGGCCGCCGGAGTGAGGCGTGGAGGCGGCAAAGTGGCGCTGTATTGTTTTCTACTTCAGATCTACCATTTAATTTGCTGGGATTCCTTTTGCTCACTGTCCCGAGGAGATTCGTTTGCTTTCGATGGTTTCGTTTGCTGTGTTTGACGATGAGTTGGATGTGGGAAGGTTTGCCCCCGATGCATTCACCTTTTTGCCATTTCAAGGTATTCGGATTCTTTGGATTTGTATCTAAAAGAAGAGTCTCTGAATAGCCACCATTACTGCCTGGGAAATCATACTTGTGAAGCCAGAGGAAACTATTGGGACAATTGAATGCAGAGGCCTTTGGTTAATGAATTCTGTCAATAGCAAGCAAGAGGAAGAAGGGCATACAAAAAATGTTGAGATGGCACTACCAGTGACAACTGGGAAAGTTTTTGAATACTTCCAAGAGGAATTAATGGAATCTCGGAAAATAAGTGTCCAAAAGTGGATTGGAAAAATTCCACGGCACCCAAGAGGCGTCAAGTTGTCTAAGTTTGAGGAGAAGAGGAATCACGTAAACAGCTGTCGGATGTCTGCTGAATATGTTTTTGGAAAGTTGTCATGAAGTCACTCCGTAATGGAATAAAACGAAGAGGTTTGCGTAGAATATGCAACATAAAGTAACTGGCTTAAGGGTCCACAGGAATTTCTCGAGTCTTTAAGAATCTTAGGTAGGTAGGCAGGAGTGGTCGCCTGCTTGCAGGAAGACCAAGGCCTAATAAGCGCGTATGCACAGTGACCTAGCGTGTCGCTGTATCCTTCAAATCCATCCTGTGGAGTTGAGAAATTTAAAAATGTTGCAAAATCCCATGATACTGAATTGTGATAGGTCGTCAAAGAAGGCCTTGTTGAGTGCGCACTGTTTAGCTATATCCGAGTATTAGCTAAGGAAACGGTTAAGGGTTTCCTTTTCCAGCGGATCCTTGAAACTTCAGCAGCGTGTGATGGGATGCCTAACTTGGCAGCGTGAGTGCCGCCAGGACAATGACCAGTACTGATAGCTACAATTCTGGCAATCTCATGTTGGGTTTCGTTTGTTAGGTCATGCACTGCAAATGCTAGTGTGTTAAACAACACGCAGAAAGTGTGTCACTCAACATATTTTAAGACTAAGTGTGTTACTCAACACATTTGGTATTTGAAATTGAGACTCCTATTCGCGTTAAAACTATAACACGTTCTATTGCGTGTCGTTAATAAAAACTCTAATGACACCTTAAGTGTGTTGCAGCGACTTACTTACTTACAAAGCTGGTGCTACAGTTCGAGGTGAACCTGGGTCTCAACCAACAAGCCTTTCTAGTTAGAACGATCTTTTGGCAGTTGTTGCCAGCTCGCTAGGCGTTGGATGTGGATGTGGATGTCATACTAGGTTGATGTCGCCGTATAGCCCATACAAGTCGTGATTTAATCTTCTCTTCTACTCTTCCTCAACACAAATAGATCCGAAGACTACGCAGAATTTTCCTCTCGAAACGACCAAGGTACCGTAGAGGAGGACCAGGATGAATAAGGTTCCATAGATGGTGACCTTAGTTTTCGGAGAGAGGGCTCTACTACTCGATCGCCTCTTGAGCCCTATGAAACAGTAGTTGGCAAGAGTTATTCTGCGTCTAATATCTGCGCTGGTGTAGTTGCCGATTGTTACCAGTTTTGCAACGACGCACTTATTAATAAGGACTTCCAGTGATCCTTAACCTCTCCTTTCTCATTCTACATTGATTCTTCTAGCCGAGTGGCATGATAATCGGGTTCGATGAGCCTCGAGGGAACATATGCTCGGAGAGCAAGGAAGCTGCGAAAAGGTGTTCACAGGAATCTTAAGATTTGAACTAGACGGGTGGCATATTGCTTTCTGGCAAGGATGCATACAGTTGGAAAATGTCCCTTTTTGTGTGTTTTCATAATAAAACACTTGAAGTTGCATAAAAAAATTATTGCAATAAAAACACACCTTTTGGTGTGTTGCAGAAACACACTTACCATTTGCAGTGATGACACAGTTACTTGGGATCTTTCATCTGGAGCTGGCCCTTGAAAGAAATTGTTGAAAAATGTGTCCCTTGACTAGTCCTATAGGAGGAAGCTATCGAGTGTAGAGCCGTGCCTTGCCAGCGAAGAAACGGTAACTATTGGTAACTATCAGGTGGTCCACCGTGGCGCAGAGGGTATTGTGCTGGCTTCTAACGCCGGTGACATAGGATCGAATCCCGACAATAGCCCGGTTGCCGAAAGTGCTTTTCACGGTGCTTCTCTTCTGCGGTGTGCTCACGAAACCACCTGTAGTACAATTGTCATGAAAAGCTTCTCGAAATTCACCGGCAGGAATCGGTAATGAACTGTGGGGCCCCCTCACCTATGGGAAAAAAAATCCCACGCAACATGGGTGATTGAGACAAGCTCGGCTTGAGTCCTTCATGGGCTGTAACGCCAACATTCATACATGCAATTCACAATCTTATCGGATGTTCTATTTAAGAACTTGTGGCTTGTTTTGACAGCAGTGCGACTTCGGGGAAGCCCCCGAAATAGAAGTATTAAGTCACACATTTAATCTTTATATGTGTCGAATGATACATTTGCTGTGTGTTGTTTAACACACTAGCATTAGCAGTGATGTGTTGTCCTCCTCGCCACAAGCAAGCCTTCTGCAATTAGCTCTCCTTGGTCATAAGTAGGCCGTGGTTTCTCGTAGACATCACGACGTATACGCTTCGTCAACCAGAACTATATTTCCGTGTACCACGGTGAACCTCAGAAATCCATCCAGATGGTCCTCAGTTTGAGCTCTATAAGACCGGCGGTCATTTTCTGTTACGAAACATGCACCAGATCATATGTCAAATTTGGGAGGATGAAAGCATGCCCGACGATTGACATACCAGCTCCATCTGCCCCATATTCAAGAAAGGGGATCCTATTTCTTGCGTCAACTACAGAAGTATAGCTCTGGTCAATGTTATTTACAAGATCGGACGATAGCCGATTGCGGAACCCCGAAGACACACTGGAAGACACACGATGCACTGTGCGGTTTGGACTCCATACCTCCAAATATGCACCGGATTTCAGCTGTCGTGTGATTTCTTAAGTTTAGTCCTTGAAAGGCAAGGCACTATCTTCTTCAAGAGCGTCTAACTGCTGGGATACGCGGACTACATTGACATCACTACAAGCTCCCAGCGGGCCGTAGTAGAAGCATTCACAGCAATTGAAGAAAAGGCAGGCCTCGATGGTTTAAATGCAAATAAGGATAAAACGAAATTCATGCTGTCGACTAAGAACCGCTGCGTCGAACACCGCCATGGTAACCGAACGTAACCATTGACCATTGATAGTATTGAGCTAGTTAAGGAGCTTGTCTTACTTACTTACTTATCAGGCCAGCGATCCATGGAGGATCTGAGCCTGAGCTATAGCTGCCTTCCATCCTTGATGGTCCCGGGCACGCTGCTACCAGTTGTCAAGACCAAGATGTCTTACATTCGCGATTATTTGGTCTTTATACCGGAGGATCGGTCTTCCTCTTCTTCTCGAACCAGGAGGCTCGGAGTCGAAGACCCTCTAAGCTGGAGCGTTTTTCTTTCGAAAGAACCCAAAATCAGCTCCGCTGTCCTGCTTATCGTCCAGCTTTCGGCTCCTATAGCAAGACTGGCAGAATGAGCGTTTTGTAAAGCATGACTTTGGTCTTTCGAGTGAGGAGTTTTGACCCCAGTTGTTTGGACAAGCCGAAGTAGCAGCGGTTGCCAAGGGCGATTCTATGCCGGATCTCCACTGTGGTGTCATTTGTGGATTTTACGTTTGCCCCGAGGTAGAAAACTTTTTAACTACCTCGAAATTGTAGATGTCAATTGTTATATTTTGTCCCAGGTGGTGAACGACGGATTGGTTTTTGCTTGACAGCATGTATTTCGCTTTGTCCTCATTGATCTTAAGGCCAACTCGTTTCGCCTGTTCTTCAATCGCCGTGAATGCTTCCACAATGCCACGGCGAGAACACGCGATGATATCGATATCATCCGCGTATCCTAGCAGCTGGATGGACTTGTAAAAGATAGTGCCTTCCCTGTTGACGCCTGCCCGTCGCACTATCTGCTCCAGCACCAGGTTGAAGAAGTCACATGACAGCGCATCTCCTTGCCGAAATCCGGTGCATGTTTCGAATGGTTCCGAGGTCCTAGAACCGAGTTGCACGGTACATCGCGTGTTTTTTAGCGTGGCGCGGCACAACTGGATCAGTTTTACCGGGACCGTGTGTATTCGATTGGTCTTGTTTTATGTTTATCCCTAGACTCCTCGATATCCTTGAGCTGGGAGGTTGCGAAGATTCTTTTCTTGTGTCGCAGTAGTTTTTTCTCCTCCGTTCTTCTGGATCGGTACTCTTCTTGCGCTGCCCTGGTTTTCCTCTGCAGCACCTTCTGGTACGCCTCGTCGGTTGCTGCCTTTTTCTGCTCACACTCGCCATCATACCACGGGTTTCTTGTCGCGGGTGGTAGGTATCCTAAGGTGGTTTCGGCTACTTCCTGAATGGCTGAGCGGCAATGCAGCCACATATTATTGGCATTTGTGTTCGACGTAGGCATACCGAAGAGTCTTTCGCTCAGCTGCTCCCTGTAGACACTGGCAACCTCCGGTGAGCTCAGGCTCCCAATGTCGAATCCCCTCCTGATGGGCTGGTGCAACTTTCTGACATTGGACAGTCATGCTCTGAATCTTGCTGCTATGAGGAAGTGGTCAGAGTCGACATTTGCCCCTCTGAGTGATTGCACATTCAGGATGTTTGACGAGTGCCTTGCGTCAATGAGCACATGGTCGATTTGGTTGACGGTCGAACCGTCCGGAGATCGCCAGGTTGCTGTGTGGATTCGCTTGCGAGGGAATCTTGTGCTACTTATCACCGCATTACGAGCTGTCGCAAAGTCAGCGAGTCGGAAGCCGTTATCTGTTGTTGTTTTGAGAGGCCGTGCTTTCCGATCATTCCGCCAAGGGTGTTCTCCTTACCGATTTTGGCGTTGAAGTCCCCGAGCACGATTTTTACATCGTACTCCGGACAAGCTCCGTAGGCGTTGTCCAGGAGGTCATAGCAGTCCTCCTTGATAGGGTCTTCAGTCTCGTCGGTAGGGGCGTGTGCACATATAAGGCTGATGTTATAAAATCTGCCTCTGATGCGGATCACAGCCAGGCGATCACTTATAGGTTTAAAGTCGATGACCTTCGACCTTAACCGCTTTCCCACGACAAATCCGCATCCCAGTAAGTGCAACCTTTTGTGACAGCTGTATTAAATGTCGCAATTTTTCTTCCTAATCATACCGTTTCCTTTCCAGCGTATTTCCTGGACCGCAGTAATATCCGCCTTGTACTGCGTGAGGATTCCTTCTAGTTTATGAGCAGCTCCGGGAGTGTACAGGGTTCTGACATTCCAGGAGCATACTCGCAAATCGTGTTCCTTTTTCGTGCGTTGTCGTCGTCGAGTATCCGTCCGTGTATCCGTGGCATCTTGCTCATTCATAACTTTTTTTTTTTTTTTACGTGGGCGGATTGTTAGCCCGCCGCACAACCGCCATTCTGGTCGGGGTTTTTTTCGCTGCTTACGTTTGTTCACCTCCCAACGGTTGTTGAAGAGGCTATCCAGAGGGCGCCGCGAGGAGGCCGTATGTCAACTTGACCCGGGCATTTAAACAGGGATCGTTGCTGGCATCTCGCTAGGTTGAGAGCGATCAACAACTTTACCCTGTATATCCGGGCCCATACCCTCTAAGGAGCTTGTCTACCTCGGGACAAATATAAACTCCACCAATGACAACTTAGTGGAGACCAGACGAAGAATCAACCTGGGCAACCGATGCTATTTCGATTTGTCAAAGGATTTAGGGTCAAAACTCTTAGCAAAGATGTCCAAAATTGTTCTCCACCTAATACTCATTTCGCCAGTCCTGCCTTTCGGAGCCAAATGCTGGACGATAAGCAAGAACTCTCCCTCGGATCTGCAAGGAAGTCAAAAAAAGGAGAAGACACAATCGCTAACTCTACGAGAGGTATAATGATGTTAAAGTAGTCCGGAAGACAAAAATCCTTCGACTAAATTGAGAAGGCAAGGGAGACCGAATCTCCGATTGAGAGACCAAGTGATTGTGGACATCAGGAAACTTGAGCTCTCTAGTTAGAAGCAGGGTGTCTCGGACTGACATGAATGAAAGCAGGCTATCGTTCCGGCCAGATCCTTCAAGGATTTTTCGCCTGACAGGGAAGCAAGAAATAAACCACCTCCGAGTAAGCACTCGTCCCCAGTGCTTAAGAAATCGAATTGATATATACAGCTCAAGTTCAGGATGATATAAACCCTTTCTCTTCTTCTTCTTGTCGGGCGCTATAATCCGCGGTGAACCTGGGCCTCAACCAACATGCCCTCCAACTAGCACGATCTTTTGCTAGCGTTTTCCCTTCCACGCCATTCCAGGTGCGGCCGTCCTCTGTTTCTTCGTCCCTCGAGGTTGGTTTCAGATACTCCGGGATGGAGTTGTGGTGTCCATTCGCTCTGCATGGCCTAGCCGACTTATGCGTTGAATTCGAAGACGCCTGTCTAACCTCATGTCGCCGTACAGCCCGTAAAAGCTCGTGGGTGAATCTTTTGCTCCATCCCCCGTCTGCGTTTATAGGACCGAAAATCACACGGAAAATCTCTCGAAATGACCAAGAATCTGCTCATCCGCTTTTGATAGTGTCCAGGCTTCTGCGCCGTACAACAGGACCGGGATGATAAGAGTCTTGTTTAGAGTCAACTTTGTCCTTATGGAGAGGGCCCTATTACTCAATTGTCTCCTGGACCCAAAGAAACTGCTGAAACAACTGATGTCGTTGTTCAAGGTTAATGCGGAGCCAAAGTAGACGAAGTCCTTTACTACCTCAAACTTATGTCTGCCAATACAATCGTTCTGCCCGAGACGTCGGTGGTGAGCGTCCTTTTTTGATGACAGCATATATTAAGTTTTGCCCTCACTTACTGCCAAACCAATTTCCGCCGTCCCCGCTTCGATACTCGAAAACGCCACATTGACATCTCTCTGTGTTCTTCCGATTGTGTCGATGTCATTCGCATAGGCGAGGAGTTGTAAGGATATGAAGTAAACTGCTAATACGATGTTGAAGAAACCACACGACAGCGCTTCGCCCAGCCTAAATCCTTTTTTGACATCAAAACTATCGGTCAGGTCTTCACAGATTCGTATGGAACGCATTCTCCAAAGTCATCCTGCATAGTCTGACGAGTTATCAGGGATGTCAAAGGTAGACATAGCGTTGTATATCTCGTTAAAGTTGACAAATAGGTGGTGAGTGTAGACTTGAAATTCATTTGTTTTTTCCAGGATCTGCCGTAGTGTGAAGATTTGGTCGATGGTGGACTTCCCTGGCCAGAATCTGCACTGATAAGAACCTTCAGGCGTTCACACAAAAGGGCAGAGAAGATTTTGTAGGCGATGTTAAGGAGACTTATTTCCATGTACTTGGCGCAGTCAAAGGGGTCTCCTTTCTAGTGGATCGGGTATACTATGCTGGGACTCCGTTCCTCGGTCATGCTTTCCTCCGACCATATCTTACAGATGAGTTGGTTAATGCTCCTAACCAGGTCATCCAGCTGCCTTGAAGAGCTTAGTAATCAGTCCGTCTGCGCCAGCCGCTTTTTTCGACTTGAGTTTCGATATGGCGATCATAACTTCTTCAAGGTCAGGGAGACGGAATTCTCTGCGATCTTCATCGTTAAGAAATGAATCGTTCTGCCTGAGAGCGGTATGTCGACTAATATCGACTATACAGTATGCAGAAGTGGTTTTTCCATATTCCCAGAATCGACTACGACTGTACTACTAGGTTTCCGTTCTCATCCCTATAGGCTTCCGTTCTGATTTTATAGCCTTGGCTTTTGGTAAAACTTTCGAATGTCATGATTGCAGCAACACCTCTCCAAAGTTCTAAATCGCACGCTTCCCGTGCTCTTTCTTCTTTCTCCTGAGAAGCTTATGCTTATCCCTTCTTTTCAACCCGTAGAGCTCACGAGCTGCTCTTGTTCTTCTATGCCGCGAGACTTTATATGCCTCCTGTTCCGCCATATGAATCCTCCTGCACCCGTCATCGAACCAGGCATTTCTTCGTGGTGGAGCATTGAAGCCCAAGACTTCAGATGCAGTGCTTTTCAACGTTTGCTTGCAAAGGTTCCACTTTTGTTCTATTGACTGCGCTGCAGAGTTGGAGTGTATGAGAGAGCTTAAGGGAGACCCGATCGGTAAAAGGACAAGAAGTTTCGGGCGATAGTAGCTTTCCGACGTCCTAACTTTGTATCCTTACTCTACTCCGCTGCGTTCGTGATGTCCTTAGGCGCATCTTGGCTGCAAGATAGTAGTCCGAGTCGATGTTAGCTCTTCGGAAAGTTCCAACATCAAGAATAGTGGGGGAGTGTTTGACGTCGATCACGAGGTGATCATTCTGGTTAGTAATTGATTTATCTGGCGAGCGCCAGGTGCCTTTGTGTATATCGAGGTGCAGGAATCGCGCACGGGCTAAAAGGAGATTTCGCCCCGTAGAAAGATCAATCAGACTGTGTTCGCTATCGGATGTGGTATCGCGTAGGCTGTGTCTACCGATGACTCGTTCAAAGACGCTTTCCTTGGCATTGAGGTCTCCTAGTACAATTTTGATATCATATCTGGTACATTGGGCAAACGTTCTATCTAGGAGATCATAGAACTCATCTTTGGTGGAGTTATCCTTGTCCGCCAAGGGGGCGTGGACGGAGATCATTCTAATGTTAGAAAATGTCGCCCTGATTCGGATCGTTATGAGGGGTTCGCTCACATGCCGAAAGCTTAGGACCCTAGTCCACCTCGAGTAAGAATTTCGCATCCGAACAATCGTTGTCCTCTCTCCCTCTAGATGTCGCAGTTTTTCATCCGCTTATACCTGGTTTATTCTATCACATTTTGTGGATGTCGGTTAGTACCCCTTTATAGCGGTCTACGGCGTCCGCAAGTTGTTCGACTGCACGTGGTCTCTTTAGGGAACTAAAATTCCACGTACAGAGCCGAAGGACATGACATGTCCAGATGGTACTATGAGAAGGTGAAAGTAGGCTAACAGAGCTGCAAGGTGTTCGGCTGCAGAGGCTCTTACTCGCTTTTTTTTTAGCAAACCTATACCCGTCGGTAGATGATACTCCTACGAGGCCTTCGTCAGTGTTTTACGATCCATATAAACCTCTTGAGGGCACTTAAGATATTTAAAATATGAAATCCTTTCCAACAGTTTGTTTTCTTGACAAAGCCAGTAGCCAGTAGCACGCTAGATTTAACTTAGAGTCGGGTATCTCCCATTTTAAGGTGTTACGAAGCACTTCCGCCCTCCCGTAAACGACTTCGTCATGAACGTGTCGAAAACCGTGAATTGCAAATCACGAAATCCGCAGGGATGTGTAAAGGTCCTTGAGTACGTTTCATAATTTAAAAATCTCGTTATGAAATTTTCGCGAAATGATTTTCGCAATCACGGAGTTCTATTCCGTTTTGGAGGGTAAGGTCGTAAAGTTTTTGAAAAGCTTGACATGTAGATTTATTGACGACATCTGTGGAGTATTTACGAAGGGCTTGGTTGTGCCTGCAGCTCTAGGATGTGGCTTGAATAAATTCGTCTGCTTATCGAATAAAGGAAAAATCTCCATTACTCATGATGCGCATAAATCAAATAATGTCTAACGAAGTACAAGATACGAATATCGCATCGGTTGTTTTCCAAATACCAATTCTGACATGTGAACTCACACAGTCTTTGCATTATTTACCAGAAACATGCGATACTAATGTTCTACCAGATTTCACCTTGCGATACAGGTAGGTCCTACAAAACAGCCCAATATACTCATACACACATACAGAAAAATACAGAAATGTAGGTGTACATAGATACATCCATTTGGTGTCGCATTTCCTACTACGACTCGTACTTATGTTTATTTTATTGTATCCGTAGGCGGAAAATAATGGCAACGAATGTTGCTCTTTTTTTCTAGAGTTTTTTTTGCTTGCGAAACGGAACGAGTTCCGAAGCCTTTTGGGAGACAAGCTCCTTCCGGCAATGTTTCATTAATAAAACACAAAAAAACATGCATAATGTGAAAAGGATTATATGCCGTCCTCATGCCTCATACTCCACCACAGGAATTGTACGTCTGGAGGTCTATTGGCGTCTGGAATGTTCTCGGAAGTCTAACAAAACCAGGTCGACGGGGTTGTCGATAAAAACGTGATGAATGGGATTTAGCGTGGCACCTAAGCTCATTTCGATTTGGAGGCAGCTCTTCCCGGGTGATGGATGGCAATTGTTTAGGGCTTTACAAACATGCCCTTTGAAGAGTACAGCCTTCAGTATTCAGTAGTGAGTATTCAAGGCACATCCCGAATACCTTGCCGTTTGTCTTATTTGTTATCTGGAACATGTGTTGTGCCTTTGGTCGTCTTTATGATCATTTTGCGAACACAAATCGCTTTTTAAACGTTCGCCATCATAAACAGAATGCCACGCTGAGTGATTTAATAACATTTTAACATTGAGTTGGTTTTGTACGAAGTATCCTGGTGGCTGGGTAAAGCCATCCGAGTAACGTAGACGTTACAGGGTGACGTTGTTTATGATTCTTTCCCTCTGCCAAGTTGATAGTCAATTGCGTGGAAACAGATGTTGGCACGTGGCACTGCCATGACGTGGCACTAGCCATTAAGTGAATTGTGAGTCGTAATTTTGGTTATAGTTCATGCGAGAAGTGTCCTTGTAGGTTCTTGTAACAGGATGGCAATATGTGGTGTTTAAACAAGTGCAAAGAATGGGCTTACGGAAGAGTTTTGGTCATCCGTTCATGGTCTCATCTTTTTTGCTACCATTGAAGTAGGAAGAGTATCCAAGTGAACTGAATTACATGGGAGAAAGCCAATAATGTAAACACACACCATGTGACAAACCATAATTTCCCTCCTGTTTTGTATTAGTGGTTAGCTTGCGGTTGCGGTCTGCTAACCGCGTATAACGACGGGTTATGAATGGACTGTTTTTGACGCAGCTGCGGTTATGTATAATCCCCTAATAGTCGACGTAAGGAAAGGACTCTTAATGTAAAGTTATAAGATATGTAGGTAGGTAGGTAATCCGTAGCCCCCACTTAGAGGAGTATACACTGAGGCCAGAGAGGCCCTTTTTGTTGCTACGAGGACGGTCGACCCACTTTATGCTTCTTACGTGGTTACGAAGTTCGGCTATCCTTATCTGATCATTTAGGAAGTAGCATGCTAGGAATCGTCAAACAACATGGGCGGAGTGCAGATGCTTTGGGTCGTAGATGATCGTTCACAACTCTCCAGGGATGGTTGTCTCCAATAGAATTCTAGAGGAACTGTACTGAATTGTCACATTGGTTCTAGTTCTCAGCAAACGTTCCATGCCATTATGGTGTTATATTAGAACTGCACACACAGAGTATGAATTTGTAGTGACCATATACTGTGACAGAGAAGTGCCGTGGCGCAGTAGGTAGCGTGTTGACCTCTGGCGCCGAAGACATGGGATCGAATCCCGAAAACCGCCATGTCATCGAACGTCTCTTTCACGGTGCTTCTCCTCAGCGGGGTACTGACAAAACCCACTGTAGTATGTCGGAACCGGCAATAAGCTCTACGTCCCTTTCACCTATAGGAAAATAAAATCCCGCACAACATGGGTGATTGAGAGAAGCTCGGCTTTGGTCCTTCATGGACTGTAACGCCAACATACATACATATACTGTGACATTAACAATCCGCACCAAAACTTGATTTGAAAACATCACCTTGATATGCGCTCATGCCCCAACGGAAGAAAAGGACGATCGACTCAAAGAAGAATTCTACGATCTCCTAGCGAGAACCTATGCCTAATGCCCCAGCTACGACACAAAAATAGTTCTAGGAGATTTTAATGCCAAACTGGGCAAAGAGGACATTTTTGAGTCGATAAAAGGAAAGCATACCCTCAATAACACCACATCCGACAACGGACGTAGGCAATAATGGGGCGTAACCTCCTTGTAGCAAGCACGCGATTCCTCCATCTCAACATCCACAAGAGTACAGGCGGTCTTTTGATCAATCGACCACTAACCAGACTGATCACATTGCGATCGACGCTAGACACTCCTCCAGTATTCTCGACGTACGAACCTTCTGAGGAGCCAACATCGACTTGGACCACTAACCTGTTGTAGCCAAGGTACGAATGACGGTATCAAAAATGCGAGTAGGGCAACGTAAGTTTGACGTCGGAAGGCTACAATCGCAAGAGACTGCGTCTCAGAGGTGTTGGGCTTCAAACCTGCTTCGATGAACAATGCGAAAAAGCCCAATCAGCAAAACAAGAGGCATATAAAGCCACGCTGCAACGATGGTCGAGAGCTGCTCGCGAAATCTATGAGCAGAAGAGAAGAGAGGAACACACGCTTCTCAGAAGAAAGAAGACAGAGTACGGAAGGCGTGACATCGAGGAGATGGAGAGATGCTTCCGCAGGAATGACGGAAGTCTTACAATAAGGTAAAACGAACATGCCATGGCTATAAAGTCAGAGCGGAGGCCTGCAGGATGAAAATGAAGAACTTGTAGTAGAGTAACAGTCGATCCTGAGGATTTGGAAAGAACACTTCTTCAGGCTGTATAACGGCGATGACATAACATGATACCGCTGTTGTAAAAAAAGTAAAAAACTCAACTAAGTCGTCTATACCGACGCTCATCCGCAATGACATTCCAGCTGTCACCCCCTTAGACAAAGCTAACCTACTTGCTGCCCATTTCGCAACCAGTTCTCAGCTGCCAGCTTGTACTTTGTCTCCGCCTGTACTAGATTGCGTCAATTCCACCATGGTTCTTAAAGACCTCGACATACACAAGTCCGCTGGTCCAGATGGTATTGCCCCAATAGTTCTGAAGAGCTGTTCTTCTACGCTGGCAAAACCACTGCGTAAGTTTTTCACCTTTCCTACACCTCTGGGCTCTTTCCGAGTAGGTGGAAAACAGTATTTGTCCAGCCTATACCCAAAAAAGGCGAATCATCTTCTCCCTCCAACTACCGACCCATTGCACTAACGTCCCTTCTTTCCAAGGTCATGGAAACGCTAATTAACCGTCAGCTTATGAAATATCTTGAATCACGGAAACTCCTCAATGACCGCCAATACGGTTTCCGCAGCAACAGATCCACTGGTGATATGATTACATATCTCGCTGAAAAGTGGAATCACTCGCTTCACCAAGCAGGTGAAAGCAAAATTGTTGCACTGGATATTTCGAAAGCATTTGGCAGGGTTTGGAACGAAGCCCTTTTGTCGAAAATGCGTGCTTTTGGGATCGATGAGTCTCTTTTTCAATGGGAATCGTTCAACTCAAGTTGCTTTGGACGGATTCAAGTCTGATACACACTTTGTAAATGCCGGTGTTCCCCAGGGCTCCGTTTTGTCTCCGACAATCTTTCCTATTTTTATAAATGATCTCTTGTCTGTTACTTCTAATCCAATTCACTCCTTCGCTGACGACAGTACCCTCAGCTTCTCATATTCGCTCAGCAGTTTACGACCCTGCACTTCGGTTGTAGATAATGAGCGGCAGCGTATGTTAAGCTCATTAAATTCCGATATTGACAGCATCATCCAATGGGGTAAAAACAATAGAGTGGAATTTAATGCATCCAAAACACAATGCTGTCTCTTGTCGTTAAAGCGTATATATAACCCGCAGCCATTATCCATGAATGGCACTTGCATCTCAGAAACTGAAAAGCTTTCTATCCTGGGTATGAGTGTTGCTCACAATCTTATTTGGAGCGACCATATATTCAGTGTCGCCAAGAATGCTGCGAAATGCCTAGGATTCTTATACAGATGCAAGAAATATTTTTCACCCTTAGATCTGGCTACAATCTATAAGGCGTTCATTCGCCCCAAATTAGAGTTTAACGCTCATGTCTGGTCCGGTGCTTCCAAGACCTCACTGCACCTACTAGACAGAATACAAAAACGAGGCATAAAACTGATAGGTGACTCCAGCATTACCAACACATTAGACTCGCTGGAACACCGCAGGAATGTTACCTGCCTCTGCCTGTTTTATCGTTACTACCACCAAAAATGCTCTGATGAAATAGCCAGTTGCATTCCGCCCCTTCGACATTTCTCCCGCATTACACGTCTCTCTAGGAATGCTCACCAATATACCCTGAAGCCCGCTTTCGGACGTACTGTCAAATATAGAGAATCTTTCGTTAACCGAACCACACGAATCTGGAACTCCCTGCCGGATTTGGTGTTCCCCCCTCAATGCAACATTCAAGCATTTAAGATCGATGTCCATCGGCATCTCCTCTATTCCTCTTCCTTTCTACCTTCTGCCCGCACTGTGTGTCGCCGACATAATAAGGTTATTAGACCCTGAGTGCGCGCAAATTATTTAAACAAAAAAAAAAAAAAAAAAAAAAAAGGCAGAAGGATCCGTTCGTAGTGGACGATGATGTAAGAGAATTCCGTCTAGACGAAGACGAAGTCAAAATAGCGATATCAAGACTTGAGTCTAATAAAGCCGCGGACGCAGACTGCATGTCTGTTTAGCTTTTTAAGGCAGCTGATGAGCTGGTAAGGTGCATGCACCATCTCATTTGCAAGGTATGGTCGGAGGAAAGCATGCCCGACGGATGCAATCTCAGCATCGTTAGCTCTGTCCATAAGAAAGGAGACCCATATAACTGCGCTAACTATAGGGGAATAAGTCTCCTTAACATCGCATATAAGAACGCCTGAAACGGTTTGTGGATAACCTGATCGGCTCTTATCAGTGTGGTTTCAGGCCAGATAAATCCGCAACAGACCAAATACTTACGCTACGCCAGATCTTGGAGAAGACCCAGGAATACCAAATCGACACTCACTACCTTTTTGTCGACTTCAATGTCGCGTATGACAGCGTGTATACAGACGAGCTATACAAAGCCATGCCCAGTTTTAACATCCCTGCCAAACTAGTCCGACTGTTCAGGATGACAATGGAGAATTCTTGCTGCTCCATTAAGGTCGGTAATGCGGATACCGAGACCCTTGATATTAAAAAAGGATTTAGGCAAGATGACGCGCTGTCATGCAACTTTTTCAACATCGTGCTTGAGTTCCTGGCCAACAGAAGAGTCAAGTCTACACAATTGCTTGCGTACGCCGGCGAGATTGACACGATTGGATGGACACAGCGAGACGTCATTGAGACCTTTATAAACATTGAGGTAGAAGCGGCTAAGATGGGTATTAAGGTTAATGAGGGTAAAACCAAATATCTGCTTTCATCAAAAAGAGACTGGCAACAACGTAACTTTGAAGTGGTCCAGGAATGCGTCTATCTTGGCTCACTGATGACCGGCGACAACAACACCAGCGCTGATATAAAACGGATAATCACTCTTGCTAACCGCTGTTTCTTTGGGCTCAAGAGGCAATTGAGAAGTAGAACCCTCTCTCCAAGGTAACACTATAATAAGACCTTGATTATCCATGTCCTCCTGTACGGCGCAGTGGCTTGGACCTTAACAAAAGCGGATGAAGATCCCTTGGTCGTTTCGAGAGGAAAATTCTACCTACGGTCCCGTTTGCTCAAGCGGATAATGGAGGAGAAGATTTAACGAAGAACTGTACGGGTTGTACAGCGACATCAGCCTAGTACGACATCTATGGATACAGCGTCTAATGTGGCTAGCCTTTCCACCCCGGAAGGAAGACGCGCCAGAGGACGGCTGAGGACGGCTGCATACGCAGGTGGAAGGAAAGGGGACTTTAACGAACTGGGCAGCGCTGGAAAAAGCTGGCCAAAGACCGTGCCAGCTGGAGACGCTTGTTGGTTGAGACCCAGGTTCACCACGGACTGTAGCGCCAACTAAGTAAGTAAGTAAGTAATATAGTGTGAGTGTTAGGCCTTCATCAGTATTTTAATCACTTCCCATTCCCAATAGCTATGTTGCATAACTTTTTTCCGTAGAGGAATTGTTTTTTTTTTTGGCTATGGAACGACCGCTCGACGGTCGATGATGTTTACCACTGCACCACGGCTATCCCGTGGTGTTGCGTAGTTCCTTTTCTGGCGAGCATGTCAGACCTTTCATTGCCTGAAATGTCGCTATGGCCTGGTGCCCATAAAAGGTATATTTTAAACTCTACAGCCATCTCGTTAAGAGATAGGTGACACCCGAGTCTTGCTTTAAATGTATAAGCATAAGACCAACGATTTCAGGACAGCTTGGCTATCGATGAAGATTCGAATATCTTAAGAATCACGTTCTACTTTAGCCAAGACAGGGCTTCCCTTAATACTAACAGCTCCGATTGGGAAACGCTGAGGTTTAATTGTTTAAAGAAGATTCCGCTGCGGGGTCCCATTTCTCGGGTCTAATTTTGCCTTTCTGGGTATGTTATTGTAAATTAACATTCCTAATTATTAAGTTTAAGGATGCTAATAGAGTGTTTGTTCAAGGGCCGTATAAATCTTTTCAATTGGTGAAGTCCTTCAACGCTGTTCCAAAAGAACAGGTGTTGCAGTTTTTCCCACTTGTTTAGGAGAAAGTGTAGACTTGAGAGTGCCGTAGAAAGGTACGGCACCTGTGCACCTTACGCTGGAACCTTTTCTAGTCAGTTGGTGGGCGATTTCCATGCCCTTAATGCTCTTGTGCCCTGGCACCCACCAGAGTTTAACCTTATTTCTTTTGGCCAGGTCCTGCAGAGCATCGGGTTTTGGTTCGTGATAGCTCAACCATGTGAGCTCTGCTTGACTGTCTGAGAGTATGTTGATGGTTACATCCCTGATGCCAGCCTCTAAGTTTAGGTCAACGCACGTTAAGGTGGCGTATAATTCGGCTTGGAAGAGACTAGGCTTCATTCGAGATTTTTTGATTTGGCCCAAGGATGCCTGCGCCAACACCGGAATCCATCTTAAAGCTTTTTGTGTACCATCTGAGGGCTTTGACATTAAGC
The DNA here is from genome assembly GCA_951905685.1 of Eumerus sabulonum. Lineage (NCBI taxonomy): Eukaryota > Metazoa > Arthropoda > Insecta > Diptera > Syrphidae > Eumerus > Eumerus sabulonum. The sequence continues at coordinate 240,171,706 of OX645060.1, forward strand.
AAGGGATCGCTGCTTCTCCAAGCTGTGCGGTTTGGCCTCAAATCTAGTGCCAAAAGTGAAAGTGTGTGGTAATGCGTCCGAGACCGTGGTAATCATATCCAGCTCAGGAAGATGTTACAGGATTCACATGTGACATGACAGGCCTGCTTCTCCCCGAAGAATTCTGATTGCCTGAGTATTGCAACATTTTTAATAAAAGGTGCAGTGGAGTAATTGAGTGGAGTGGAGAATTGCATAGCACCTCTCATGCTGAAACACACTGCGATATGCATACTGGTTTCGGGAGCTCTAGTAGTTTTGTAGTTCCTGGATTGTTTTTGGCAGGAAAGGTCTTAGGCTGATAGGGCGATAGGATTTATGTTGTTCACTTTGTTTTTAAACTTGGATATGAAGACAATGATGACTCTCTCCAGATTCAAGGAACGTATGCCAGGTTGAGACAGGACCTATAGCGAGCTATCAGTGATCCCGAGATGGCGTATAAGCCCAGCTGTAGAATAGCAGGAAAGACACTCTCTCTACCTGGAGCTCGGCAGGGTTTAAATGAACCCATATCCCATTTAACCCTATTGTTGTACTGTCGATGCAGTTTCTGACACTCACTGGATCGTCAAAAGGTATTTGTAGGAGAGTAGGACCAGGGAAGCGTACCTCAAGCAAGGTTTCCAAGTTTTCCCTCTGATTGACAGTAATGGTACCGTCTGATTTGCGAAAGCAGCCCGAGACCATTTGTAGCCATTTGTTGGTAGCGAGTGTTTCCTCCTCAATTCGAGGTTTTATTTCTGTAAAGCAAATCTATAATCATTCCAACAATTAGTTTGTTTTCCTCTGTTGAATAAAGATCTCACCTGTTTCCTCAGAGACTGAGGTTGTGCACCGCTTGTGTGTATCTATCTTGGGTGCACAGCTATTGTTGAAAGATGAGATGAGTGCTTCATTTAGTTGATAAGCCGCTTCTCCAATGTCATCTGTCGATAGAATAGTTTTAAGAAGAAAATCTTCTTATGCGACAAGTTGAGCCTCAAAGGGAGTTAATGCTTCCTCCATGTTTAATGCTTCACTTCTTTGACTCCCCGCTTATTTCGACTACAAGACAGCCTGGACATTCCTATAACTGACTAAAAGGCGAAATGCTTCTTTAGAATTAGTGACTGTTGATTTTTAAAACACGGGTTACGTTAGAGAAGCTCCAATGCTCCCAATTACAAACCAAGACTTTCAGGCAAGCGTTATTCCTCAACTCTCGGAATACCTGGCTCCCTATTATCCAAAAATCTGCTACACTTTTGTCAGCAATAGAACCAAAGTACATCCGGATGTGCTCCACCTCCTAACCACCCTGTTATTTGTCATTTACCTGTACATAGGAAGTATTCATTAAAAGCAATCCTCTTGTTACTTCCCCTTAAGCTATCATTCCCTTTCATTATTACCGTAAGAAATGCCCTATCATCCTTCTTAGAAATCGTTTGTTTGATTTTTCCCTTCTCATTCAATTCAACCTGCCGATAGTCCTTTTTTCCCTGACAGGAAGCCACACCTGCACAATAGCGGTTAATCCTGCTTAATTTTCATTATTTCAGTGAAGTACGGCCCAGGATATCAGATACCAAGGGTAGGGTACTCGGTATTTATCTTGTTGTTCTTGGCCTAATGCTTATCCGATATCATAAGCCTCTTCTTTCAAACATTGACTTTGTCGCCGGCAGCGATTTTCCTTAATCAATTCCTCTCCATCACAAGCTTGTTTACTTGCCAGCATGTGTGCGTCTTTACCACAGTGGGTTGCCTTAAATAAATAAAACCGATTTCCTGTCCTGGCATCATCGGAAAACCAATGTCGTCCCATTCGCACATGCTGTGAAATCGGACTATGATTTGATCTCCGTACAAAAATATGCTAAAGGATCTGATGCTACTTCGGAAGTAGACCTGAATAAGCCAGAATTTACATATGTACAATCGAAGGTGAAAAAAATGCTAATGGTGTGCAGGATAATCACAAAAGCCATCGCATTACCATACATCAAGGACTGATAAAGTGCTAACTTGCCTCATAGGTATCGCACATGTGCCTGTGTGTAGTATGATTTAAACATCCCATCGAACATCCTTTTAAGGTTTTAACCTGCAGTGTTTGAATTATATATTCATATCGAACGGCCGGGACGCTTGGAAGCAACCTCAACTTGGGGCGAATAAAATAACACCATCGTATCCCTCTACCAGCCGCCAGGATATTGTATTCGCCCATATGCGAGGATCAGATGAAGAAAGTAAAACAATTTCGAAACTATAAAATTTCCAATTTACTCGGTCTGCTCGTATCATGTTCTTTGCGTGTTGTGCCCTAACAAATAGGACGAGGCAACAAACAAGACGAGGCAGATAACAGAGATGTATGTAGGGGCGAACCAATAAAGCCATCTCGTTCGGAAGTCATTCCGACAAGTGGCAAGTTGCTTTTTCCTTCATTTCCATCGCGTAAGCGTTTTATCTACCACCAGCCACCAGGAGTAGGTATACCCCGGAATAGTGCTGTTGGAGAATGTGCGCATACCGAGGCGAGTTACTCCTCCAATCAACCTTAATGCTAACCAAGAAATATCTTCGATGAATGGCTTTATAGCCCATCCTAGTGACTTTACCGCCCCATCATACCGCCCCCAGTTACGACACTGCTGGATTTTTCCTTTGCATTTCATAAATATTTATGTCCTCGGATTCAGCCTCCTCCTCTGCCGGAGGTGGCAGATTCAGCAGCAGCGATAGTGATAGTTGTGGTTTGGCGGTGACAGCAACAGCAACAGTAAGGGAAACGAAGCGAACGAAAGGAATTCAATTAATCTCATGGGAATTTTGTGGGAACAAAAGGTTAAACGTGATGAGTTCCCTCATTCACACAGTCGGGCATTATTGGATGATCGAATTTTATACCGTTCCTAGCCATGGCAACCACATTCCCGACGATGATAATCCAGATGTCGCACCTCCATATCACCAACCAGCCACACTCAGGCGTGTGTCCTCCTCCGTGATTCTGTGGCAACGTAATCGGAGCCTTCGATAGGACCAGACCAAAGAGAATAAGGAACAAATGCTTTCTCGACAGTTTTAACAGTTATTTTTCCATTATCCTTTTATTCCTTTCCTGTTGACACTCAATTCCACCTGCTTGTCGCAACTGCACAGTGAGGGCAATCAGTGGTAAAAAAAATAATCAAGACGTGATAAAATACAAAGATATTTAGATGCTTCTATTCAGTAGTCATTTTCAGCTACACGGATGGTCGAATAAATTCCACGCAAAACAGGAATGCCATAGACGAAGTATGTATAAATCGCTCTGCCCTCCCGTGGAGGTAGTTTATGCCCAGACCAACAAATTCCTGGCCATTTATCATAGGGGCAGACGAAAAAATATCATAATATCCTGAGAATCCTATTATTTATGAAAGCTTAACTGGGGGACAAATACCTAAATCACTATAAATTGCCTGAGGGTGTGGGTTGTTGTCGATTTCTCGCACTTGGTGATAATTCTTTTTCCTTTATGGCACTGGGTTGAGGATATGGGCCGACTGCTGGGAGATACCAATGATAAGGATTTGGGATAACACGTTTGTTATATGGTCATTCCACACCTTGGTATCAAGCTATTGGACGTCGATTTATCATTTTCAATGGCTATCAGATAATTATGAGCATTTTTCTTGAAACATCCTGAAATTTACTGAGTCGATTTTGGGGGAGATTTTTTCTCACGTTCCATGAACGTTATGGTACGTGCTGCCCAAAGTCATCAGCTGGAAGGTTAACTGGTCCGACACCATCCTATACCGTTCTGTTGGCCATAGTAAGACATTGTGTCAATCTTAATGGCGACACCGGCTTCAGATATGGTGAAATATTGAGCTTCGTAACGACCAGTGTCCTCTAAATTGTCATATCAAACTTTACGAGTTCATTTCACGTGATATACTACTGTGTCCAAAAAGTAAGGTGACGTAGCATTATCTTCCGAATCCGAATTTCATCGCCCTCGTTCTCTCTTCAGTGCGCCTTGTATCTCCTCTATCGACTTAAAACGCTGGCCACAGAGGGGTGTTTTCAGTCGGCACGATCTTTCGCCAGCCGCTCCCAGTGCCGCACGCCCAGTTGGTTGAGGTCCCTTTCCACCGGTGCGCACCACCTCGGGGTTGGTGTCGAAGACTTTTCGGGCCGTAGCGGTGATGTCCATTCGCTCTACATGGTCCAGCCATCTTAGACGTTGGATCCGAAGACGTCTAACTAGACCGATGTCGCTGTAAAGCCCGTACAGTTCTTGGTTGAATCTCCTCCTCCACTCTCTGTTTACACAAACGCGGCCAAAGGTTGCACACATCATTTTCCTCTCAAAACGCCCAAGAGCCTCTTCATTCGCTTTTGATATCGTCCAAGCCTCAGCGTGTTAGAGGAGGACCGGGATGATTAGGTTTTGGAGAGGGATAGCTTAGTTTTTTGAGAGAGGGCTCTAATACTCAGTTGCCTCTTGAGCCCAAAGAAGCAGCGGTCGGCAAGAGTTACTCTGCGTTTTATCTCAGGGTTGGGGTCGTTGTTGCTTGTCACTATCGAGCCAGTCCTTGACTACTTCAAAAATATAGCTACCGAAGTTTGGCAGGAATGTTAAAACATGACATGGCTCTGTATGTATCGTCTCTATAAACACTGTCATATGCGGCTCTAAAGTCGACAAAAGATGGTGCATATCGACCCGGAAATCATGGGTCTTCTCCAAGATCTACTGAAGTCTGGATTTTCCTGGCCTGAAACCACACTGTTAGGAACCTACCAGGTTATCCACGAACGGTTCCAGGTGCTCACAGTACGGCAGAGAGGATCTTGTACGCAATGTTCAGGAGACTTATCCCTCGGTAATTGGCGCAGTCATAGGGGTCTCCTTTGTTATGGACCGGGCAAACGATGCTGTCCATTCATCGGACATGCATTCTTCCGACCATATCATGCATATTCCTAACCAGCTTATCGCCAGCTGCTTCAAACAATTCCGCGAAAAGTCCGCCTGCTCCAGCAGCTTTATGAGACTTAAGTTTCGATATCGCTATCATAACATCGTCTAGGTTGGGAGGACGGGATTCTCTTTGCTCTTCGTCCATTGAGAATGATTTGTTCTGCCTGACGGCGGCATTTTGATTATCATTGCCGTTATACAGTCTGCAGAAGTGGTCCTTCCACAATCTCAGCGTCGACTAACGGCTTCTAGTCTGGCTCTATAGCCTTGGCATGTTCGTTTTACATTCGACCGTCGTTCCTGCAATAAAATCTTCTTCTCAGAAGATCATGCTCCTCTTTCCTTTTCTATTCATAGAGCTCGCGGGCAGCTCTCGTCCGTCGATGCAGTGTACCCATGTATGCATGGGCCTGTCTGCACTCGTCATCAAACCAGGGGTTTTCTCGAAGGTGGTGGCTTGAAACCGAGTACATTTGAAGCAGCCTCTCTGATGTCCTTCTGACAACGACTCCATCCATTGTATCGGGACTTGAGAGAGCTTGGGGGAGACTTGATCGGCGAAGGTCCTGCCGGTCTCCTGCCATCGCAACTTTCCGACGTTAAATATTGGTGTTCTTACTCGACTCCGTTGATTCCGAGAAATTCGCATTCGTGACTTGGCTGCAACAAGGTAATGATCCGAGTCGATGAGGGCTCCTCGAAAGGTTCGGACATCTAGTTTGCTGGAGGAGTGTCTGCCGTCGATCGCAATGTGATCAATTTGATTGATTGTCGATTGATCGAAAGGCCGTCGGGTCCCCTTATGGATGTTGAGGTGTGGGAGTCGTGTACTTGCTACTACGAGATTATGTCCCACCATAAAGTCCACCAGCCGTAGTCCGTTTTCTAATGTTGTGTTGTGTAGGCTGTGCTTTTCTATAACTCGTTCGAAGATAGGTTCCTTACCCAGCTTGGCACTGTGATCTTCCAGAACGATGTTGATGTCATAGCTGGGATATTGGGCATATGCTCTGTCTAGGAGATCATAGAAGTCATTTTTATGTCTGTCGTCGTTCTCTTTTGTGGGGGCGTGGACACATATTAAGCTCATATGTATTGCCGAGATTGGCCGTAATGCGGATAGTTATGAGGCGTTCGCTACATACTGGAAGCATAAGATTTTTTTCCTGAGTCTGAATAAGCGTTGTTTATGTTCTCTGTAGCAGTTTCCGTCGTAGATATCACAGTTTTTTTATCCCCTTTTTGCCTGGCCCATCACATCGCACTTCTTGGAGCGATGGTAATGAGATAATGTCTGCCTTATGGCAGTCCAAAGAGTTGACCAGCTGTCCGACTGCACCTGGTCTGTTGAGGGACCTAACGTGCCGGGTGCAGAATCGAAATTCGTTTCTTTTTTGAAGTTTACGGGGGTCGTCAACCTGTAATCCGTCCGTATCCGTGTCTATTGGCTGTTTGGAACAAGAGTTTGTTTTACGCGATAGGGATGTTACCTCTAAGCGCAACCCCCAACCTGGAGGGCCAGGTTCCTCTTTCTGCGATCAACTTCTTTGCTCTGATTGCTCGGTCCCTCCTCCCCTCGATGGACACGCCTTGCCAAAACAAGGGATCAGAACACGCAAGATCCACTCAAAATGGGGAAGCCAAGCGACCACTAGAGCGGTTACCATGGGCACCCGACAAGGGGAGGGCCTCTTGCCGTTCTCTGGAATGTAGTCGCAAATGAACTACTGACCAAACTGGAGAAAGAAGGCCTCGACGTTATCGTCTACGCTGATGACGTTGCCATTAGCATCTCGTGCAAATACCTACCCTACCCACACTGAATGGCCGTATGCAAACTGCATTCCCCATACTACGTTAATGGGCGCAAAACAGTGGGCTCAGGGTAAATCCCCAGAAGATGGAGCTTGTGCTATTCATCAGAAAGCACAAAATTCTGGAAATCTGCCCAATCACTTTACTTGGCACCAGGTCAACCTACTCGCCAAATACCTTGGCATTGTACTAGATAGGAAACTAACCTGGCAGAACACCACAACCGAGGGAGCAAAGAAAGCAACTATAGCTCTCTACACTTGCAAGAAAGCCTCGGGAAAAAAATGGAGATTCAATCCCAAGCTCACCCACCTTATGGCTCTACATTACAGTCCTTAGACCTGTTCTAATGCATGAAGTGATGGATTGGTGGACTGCTCTGGATAAAACAACATACCATAAACAATCCGAGAAGGTACAAAGGCTGGCATGTACATATGTGCATCACCGGGGCCATAAGGTCCACCCCAACGGCAGCGCTAAACATGATACTTCTCACCTTACGCCACTCGTTATACTTGACAAGCTAATTGCCACATATACGGCAATAAGACTTAAAACCAGCTCTAAATGGACGAGCTATATCGCCGGGCACTCCTCCATCCTGAACAACAGGATAACCATGGCAGAAAACTAGGACCATATAGAGCCCATCATAGTCTTTGAGAGCCAGTTCAAAATTACATACCCGGACAGACAGAACTGGTCCCGCCAAACGTAACCTCGAAAGAGCTGCATGGACTTCTACACTGACCAAAGACGGGGGTCAAAAACCTGAGCCAAGCTCTAAAGCTACCAGATTATAACAGCGTCTTTCGGGCGGAGTTGTTGGCAATAAAGGAGGCTCAGTCTTGACTTAAGTGGAACGTAGCATCTACTAAGGATGTCCGAATTTTCACGGACAGTCAAGCAGCCTTGAAATCGCTGGAGTCCTTTACCTCAAAAACAAGTCTCGATTGTCGCCTGTCTCTTAACGAGATGTGCGAACAGTTTAACATGCAACTCCTATGGGTACTAGGACACAACGATATTTTAGATAATGAAAGGGCCGACCACTCGCTAGACAAGGACCGACGCAACAATCAATCATGCCATGTGAGGGAATACCTCTTGCAAACATTGAACTGAGACGAACCTGAGATGGACCCAGGGGCATACCTGCCTCATCACCAGGTAAATCTGGCCTCGGCTCGATAGTTAACGGACTAGGAGAATAATCTCCTTTAAAAGAACTGACATCTACAAAATCGTTGGTGCCATCACCGGTCACTGTCTCATTGACGGTCATACGCAAAAACTGGGGCAAGTTCCGAATGATTTCTGCAGAAGTGAAGAGGAGGTCGAATCCATCCATCCACCCCACTTCTCTGCGCCTTCTGCGCTATCAGTTGACAGGACACAATGTGCACTCGAAGAGTACACGCGGGGCATTTCCATCGAACTTAAGGCAGCTTTTGATAAAGCACCTTTTGACACCATGTGTAGCGCTGCTGGACGGCAAGGCGTAGATGAAGCACTGGTTTTATGGATCAATGCCCGTGCACTAGACATTGATCGCGGATGCAGGTCTCGGATATTGTGCCAAATCTGGCGTAAATAGGACTTGCCTACAGGGTGGCGTCCTGTCTCCGCTGTTATGGTGCATGGTGGTCGACTCTCTGCTCGATGTTCTCAATGGCTCTGGAATCCGTGTCCACGCCTATGCTTGTGATATCGCCGTTTTCTCTGTCGACTCATGTTTACCTCAAAGCGCTGGCGGCGCTAGGTGTGATCGATCGATGGTGCACGTCAAATGGACTGTCAGGCTGGTGCTAAAAGGCATTTCTATCCCGACATCCAAGGAAGCTATGTAGGTACCTGGGAGTTGTATTAGGGTGCCAGCTTCTTTGGTCAAAGCATATGGATTCATAAACCACCAAAGCGCTGTCAGCGTTCTGGCGTTCCGGTTTGTCTTAGCTGTACGGGGATTTCCCCACCATGCCGGGCGCTGCTCTAAATGTTATGATGAACCTTCCACCCCTTGATGTATTTATCAGAGGGTGTGCACTGAAAGCCTTGTTTTGTCTCAAGAGGAATGGTTTTCGGTATAAAAACTTCTGAATAACAGTGCCCTTGTGCGGGAAACATCCTACGACCCGTATATCATGGATATGCCCTCTGATATAATAACACCTATCCTCCTATTGCACTATAACTTCACAGTCGAATTTCCATGGCGTTAGGACTGGCTCTGGCCACATACTGAACCTGGGAAGAATTGTCTGTACATTTTCACAGATGGCTCCAGGTTTGAGCGGGGGTTCGGAGCTGGATTTCGTTTGAATGCGAAAACGTCCGACTGCACTTTTCGTTAGGAAGATATGCGTTTGTCTTTCAGTCAGAGAGATGGGCAATCCTAATGGCCATGCACTATGTTGCGAAACATAGGTGGAAGGGTGAAAACATATGCGGTTGCAGTGACAACCAGGCTGCACTCAAAGCTGTGTCCAACCCTTTAGTCAGCTCCAAGTTAGTGCTCAAAACCTTTTTGAACAAAGTCGGTAGACTAGATTCACTAAGGCTTGTATAGGTTCCAGTTCACTCTGAGATCCCAGTGAATGAGATCTCTGATGAACTCAAGAGAATGGTTACAGAGGAGAGTTTCTCAGCACCTGCTTCCACGGTCAATGGCCACATTAAGGATTGGGTCTTTAATGCACACAATCGTAGGTAGAGGGAATATCAAGGATCCTGGAAGACTAAGCGCCTACGCCCTGATGTCTGCATAAAATCCACACCATTCTTCTTATTCTTAAGGAGAAGGCGTCATTACGGGCCATTACACTTTGACCAAGCACCTCTGCATGCTCGGCATCAGTGAGACGCCTACATGTGCCGCATGTTGCGAAGAGGACGATACAGCAGAACGCCACTACCTATACCCGCCTCTTTCTTGGAGCCGTAGGTATAGAGAGATATCGAGTTCTTCGGTATGACTCTTCCTTCAGCCTATTCCTTCCAGTATGGAAAGATAATTTCGAAGTTCTTGGTGAACACGTTTTGCGGGATGGTGTAGTCCCTGTCCTTGGCTACTTCGAAATTGTTGGAAATGTCGGCATCGCCTTTGTGTAGGCCATTTTTCTATGCTCCTGTTCCTTAGGGCCGCCCAAGCAGCAACCTGTTTACTAAAGAGGTCGAATGATAAGAGATATAGTATAATGTATAACGCCTCCGTGGGGGCCGGTCTAATCGCACCACTAATGCAAATTCTGGTAAATCTTTGCACTCTCCCCAGAAGGTTGCGATAGATTGTCCTATCAAGAACAGTCCACCAAACTACGACACCGTATAGAAGGATAGGTCTCATGGCTGCTGTATAGAGTCAGTGCATAATATTGTGGGGGAGACCCCACTTCGTGCCCACCACTTTCTCAAAACAGTAGAGGGCAGTGGTTGCTGTCTTGATCAAGAATTTTGACTTTCCAATTCAGTTGCCTGTGGAGGATTAGGCCAAGGTATTTGGCCTGTTCTTTGATAACTATTTGCGTTCCTCCCAGCCTCGGTGGGTTGAAGGGCGGAATTTTAAATTTATCAATAAACAGTATTAGAACCCTAAGTTCGCAGTTCTTCGTCCAGTTTACTACTGTTTGTAAGACTCCCTGCATTAGGTCGCTTCGTAGAGTTTAATGACTCATTTTGACTGGATTGCGAATTAGCTTGTAGGAGGACACTCTCGGTTGGATGTCTTGAGAAAGTGTCGTAGCCGATACACTACAGCCCGGAAAGTGTATGTTCAGGAGGAGCTCCAGGACTTCCGCAGGAGGTCATCCAGGAACCGTCATTCCGTATTAAATGGATTGGATTATAAGTCGCCATAGCCAAAAAGGTCGTTGTTCTAGGGGCCACTTTGATATTCCTGCAATTGTTCCTCCAAGATTGCCTTTTGGCCTTTCTGGTCGCCGCTTAGAAGGGTTTGAGCGCTTCCTTATAGTAGTCCCAGTCTTCTTGCATGCGAGTACATTTTGCTTTAATAATGAGATTTCTGCTCTCTTTCCTAGAGGTGGTTATCTTTTTACTCCACCAGGGTTTAGGTTTTCCTCTGACGGTGCTGATCGCACATGATTTGGATAGTGCTCTGTTGAGAGCTACCGTCAGTTCATTATCTAGTTCCGCAGAGTTACGCAAATTGATAGGGTGCTTAGCCCCTAAGTGGGGCTCAATATCCGTTCTGTGCCGTTTTACCTAACCACGTTTCCTAAGGACTAATCAGTGTGGTGACAAACAATTGACTCAGTATTCAATTTTGCTTTGATCAGAGAAGGTTACTCGAAAACTACCGACCTCTGAGGGTGCTGGTAAAGTACCTTCTCTGTTTTTTTTAGCGCTATAAGTAGACTTAGTAAACTTCTTCACATTTAAATGCATTTATCATATTTTTGTTTCCTTTCTCTTTACAGGTAAGTCACACCGCAAATGACTACTCATACGTAGTTTAATACATAAGACCTGGTAAGACTCGTAAAAACGTTTTAATTTGGAATAGTCCTTGAACACATTCAGAGCTACCAGTATAGGCAGGTCTGTCGCCTACACCCTAATATAACATTCTGATAGGCCGCGATACTAGCCATTTTGTACGACTGCTTTTATTGAATGTGCTTATTAAGCCAAACTTGAGGGAGGCTATGACTGTCTTTTAGGCCATAAATAAAAAGGCTGTTTTAATCTAAATTAGATTGTTGTCTCGTAACTAGTAAAACGTTGAATTAACGCGTAAGAACCACACAAATGCTCACATCAGTAGTAAACAACTGGGTTTTAACACAATCGAGTGCCTCTTAAGAGCCCAAACGGCCCCACTGTACAAAGCAATTTACTTGATGATACCCGGTGTGCGTGTTTACCTTCAGCCTTGTGCTGTTGATTGCAGCACTTAAATCGAAAACGAAATACGAAGAACGCGACTAGAAAGGAAAGATTCAATACACAGTAAACACCTTCGACAAGGCCTGCACACTCGTCGAGACACACTCGATCCCAAATGCAAAGACACCGACAAGACAATGAGAACGCTCCGACCCAGGCAAAGCCATAGGAGAGCACACAAAGGCCAAAGCAGAAGCCTCATCCAAAAAGCAAAACAAATTTGCTTCGTTAATATTGGATAGATGGCTCCATCGAAATGTTCGTATCAATTTCTAGCAAACCCTCAAGAGACAGAGTACACTGAACAAACATCCCTCCCACCTGGACCTACGATGGAAATTCGCATTTTCCTTTTATGCTAAACAACTGCCACTACGTTGATCCATGTGTCCTACCATTCGAAGAGGTCGCTATAACCTCAGTAATGCGGTTTATTCGTATCTCATCCTCATCCTCGTCGTAGAAAATTAAATTAAATTTCTATTGTCCTCGTTGATGGTTGATGCTGGGGCGCTTGACGTACACCCAATTCCGATGGTTTTTGAGACGCGGTCGATGGTACTGTCGCCACTTGAAGAGGTTGTGAATACAATAACAAAAAGCTTATCCGTACCGAATACAAAGCTACGCACCCTACGCAGTCCATTCGAGCGTCTACCGCAAACGAACGCGTGGGCATAACTTGGATTTCCATTCGTTAATGGAGAATGACTGAAATAGTAGGTGACGGCACGGGGAATATGGGAAGTATAATGGTGAGAAGCACCTAGTCTCTCTGTCGCGTGTCCCTCGGGACGTTCAAACACCAACGAGGACGACTTAAATATAGTTAACGGCTGTTTAATCGGCAAATTTACTTACACAGTACGGGGAGCACACGGAGTAAATACAATGCAAGACCATCCCAGCACAGTATCGGGGGCAGGGACGGGACTCGCCTGTCTCCCCGCTTGCTTGGTATCCTGATAAGGCATTAACACTACATTTATTTTCTTGATTTCAAATTATGACCCTAATTAGGATGAAATATGTAGGAGTTCGGCAGGACACGTGCGTTTACGTATTTAATTTTCGCAACGCTTGAGTCCACCCGATTACAGTCTACCCGTCGTCGAGTTGATGGCAATCATATCCTTTGGCAAACATACACGAGACGTTAAGGCGGTTCCACGAACGACGATATGAAATTGTCTGCTACACGTACGAATCAAGGATGTTGAGGAAATTGTCTCACGCCAAGATGATGTATTCTTAAATTTATTGGATACGGAAAAGGGTCTTATGAGAAATTTGAATGCACAACATCTCATGACAGGCGCGTGTACACTGATAAGGAATGATATTGAGTCTACAATTGCCAGAAGTGGGTACGCAGACTTTGAAAGACCAGCTCCTACTCACACCTCGGTATGGTGCTGAAGCTGGAAGAACGCAACCTTCATAAAATGCATCCTAATGTGATGAAGCAAGTTCGTAATGAAATGAAAAACGAAGAAAATGTATCGCAAGAGCTTTTCCAAGTGAATTAGGTGCTTAAGGATATGTAGGTACTTTGTAGATGAAAGTTTTATTGCATCTCGACTGGCGGATATAATGTTATTTTAGATTATTGTTCTCCCACTTCTTGCTTCTGCTTCTGCTTCATTGCAGAGATTTCATCTCGGGCAATATGGCTTTTGACAGTTTGATAAATTGCATTACGCTTGCATGGGGGTGTTTATCAAAATATCACGGGCGATGGGAAATAGTTTTATCCTTCCTGTGGCTTCTTACCAGGGATGTGGACAAAAAGTGCTCGTTGTACCATGTACACTGCGTCTTGTCGAAGATTTATGAGGTTAAGGTGAAGTCGATATTTTTTAATCAGTCAGACAATAACCGACTTTAGTAGCCACTCATGCGTTCAGAGATTGTTTTTTTCTGTTTAAAGCAAGAGAGGAACAATCTTCTTCAGTCAGCTAATGCCAATACACAGACTTGTGTTTTATGATTTGGTGGACAACATAGGGAGCAGACGGACTTCCCGCGGAACTATCTAAAGCAGCTGATGATGAGCTGGTCAGGAACATGCACCAACTCATCTGCAAGATACAGTCGGTTAAATGCATGTCCGACGAATGGAATCTCAGTATAGTTTGCCCGGTCCGTAAGAAATGATACCCGTATGACTGCGCCAATAAGTCTCCTGAACATCGCGTCCTCTCTGCCGTACCGTGTAAGCGCCTGAAGCTGTTCCTGGACAATCTGATAGGTTTCTACCAGTGTGGTTTCAGGCCAGGAAAATCCACGATAGACCAAATATGTACACTACGGTAGATCTTGGAGAAGACCCATGAATTCCAGGTCGACAGCCACCATCTTTTTGTCGACTTTAAGCCGCATATGACAATGTTTATAGAGAACATTCCTGCCAAACTCGTCAGACTGTGCAGGATGACTATGGAGAATTCCCGCTGCTCTATTAAGGTCGGAGGTGAAGTAGCCGACCCCTTCGATGTTAAAAAAGGTTTTGGACAGGGTGGCGCACTGTCATGTGATATATTTAACATCAATACAAGAGTTAGGAGAGCACCATGGCGCAGTGGGTAGTGTGTTGGCCTCTGACGCCGATGACACGGGATCGAATCCCGACACAGCCATGTCATCGAACTTGTTTTCACGGTGTTTCTCCTCAGCGGGGTTCTGACAAAACCCCCTGTAGTAACATTGTCATGAAAAGCTTCTCGAAATTCGCCGTTCGGAACCGGCAACAAACTGCAGGTCCCTTTCACCTATGGGAAAATGAAATCACACACAACATGGGTGATTGAGAGAAGCTCGGCTCAGGTCCTTCATGGACTGTAACGCCAACATACATACATACATGCAAGAGTTAGGATCCGCTTGAAATCTACACAATCACTGACCTACGCAGATGACATTGACGTTATTGGACGGACAAGGCGAGACGTCAATGAGGCTTTCGCAAGCATTGAAGCAGAAGCGGCTAAAGTGGGCCTAAGGGTAAATGGGGACAAGACCAAATATATGCAGTTATCAAAGTAGCAACACCGACGTCTTGGTCAGAACGTCACATTCGGCAGCTACATATTTGAAATAGTCAAGGAACTCATCTACCTTGGTTTGATAGTTACAATTAGCAACGACACCAGCACTGAGATAAAACGCAGAATAGCACTTAACACCCGCTGCTTCTTTGGGTTCAAAAGACAACTGTGTAGTAGAGCCCTCTCTCGAAAAACTAAGGTATCCCTATACAAAACCTTAATCATCCCGGTCCTCAGTCCCGGTGGCTCTTGGACGTTATCAAAAGCGGATGAAGAGGCTCTTGGACATTTCGAGAGGAAAAGTTTGCGTGCAATCTTTGATTCTGCTTGTGTAAACGGAGAGTGGAGGAGAAGCTGTATGGGGTGTACAACGACATCGGCCTAGTTAGACGTCTACGGATCCAACGTCTAAGATGGCTGGGCCATGTAGAGCGAATGGACATCACCGCTCCGGCCCGAAGAGTCTTTGACCCCAACCTCGAGGGGCGACGCAGTAGAGGACGACCGCAACTAAGGTGGCGCGCACAGATGGAAAGGGACCTCAATAAACTGGGCCTGCGACACAGGAAGCAGCTGGCCAAAAATCGTGCCGGCTGGAGAGGCTTGTTGGTTGAAGCCGTGGTTCACCCCGAACTGTGGTGCCATCTAAGTAAGTAAGTAAGTAAGGATAACATAGGGTCAACATTAACGTCACTTTGTGCGTAAAATTATGAGACTTCCTTCGCACAATTTGCGACCACAAGAGCTATTAGACTAGCCCTAACCAGCACAACCTAATAGTTACTTACTTACTTTTCAGGCCAGCAACTCATGAAGGGTTTGGGCCCGAGTTAATACAGCCTTCCATTATTTGGCTATGACTTACGTTCTAAGCCTTTTTCCCACGACCCAATAAGTGCAACCTTTTGTGGCAACTGTAATAAAGGTCGCACTTCTTTTTGTCTACAATTCTTTGTCCTTTGTCCTTCTGTGTCGTCGTTGGGTATCCCTCCTTATATCCGACGCCACACTCTCATTCATAACAAGTTTTCGTTATACATGGGCGGGTTGTTAGCACTCTGCATAACCTCCACCCTGGCCGGGTTGGGCCCTATTGCCTAGGGCGGTAGCTGCATACAACAATTCACCTCTCAACGAGTGTTGAGGAGGTCTAAGACAATCGTCACATAGCAGAGAAAGATTTCTCAAAACACTCCTTTACGACCTCTACTCTTTCCCCCTTATACTTTTTCTGATAGAACTTTCCTGGTAGAACTTCTACCACCTCTTCCTTGGAAAATTATTGTTTTGGATTTACCCAAAATTACCATAAGTCACCACAGCCTATAATATAACCGATTAATCCTCTGTTGTAAGAATTTCGATGAGTATGCCAAGAGAAGGATGTCATCCGCAAACAGAAGAGCTTTTACTAATATCCCAGTGAATTCTGCGCCTCCCGGCTAAAGTTCGTCATATCCTCTATAAAAAGCGTAAATATACTTGGACTCACTACACATCCCTGTCTTACGCCTGACCCTGATCTAAACCATTCGGGTAGGGCATCATTGTTCCATACCGCAATTGTGGTGGCATAATCCTGCTAATTCCCTTTCAGCTTATAAAACAAGAAATTGTGATTAACAGCCTTGAAATCCACAAAGAAAACGTAAAGTTTTTTTGCCTCCTAATGACGAAAGATCCCATAATACCTTTCAGCATGGAAATGGAAAATGGAATGGAATCCGATGGAATTCCATCAGCAAGTTAATCTACTCTATCCATGCTCTAGGTCTCTTCTTTAGAATAGCGGCAACAATTTTGTAGGAAGCATTTAAGAAGGACACTTTTCTCTGGTGGCGTTACATCCCAAGAAGGACCAGAGCTAAGCTTCTCTCAATAACCCATGTTGTGTGTGATTTATTTTCACACAGGTGAAAGGGACCTACAGCGATAATGCGGATTCCAAACGGCGTGAGTCGAGAAGCTTCATCATGGCAAGTATACTACAGGGGTTGTGGTAGTACTCCGCCGAAGAAGGACGCCGCCAAATAAACATTCGATGGCATTGGTGTTATCGGGATCCGAAACCGCTCATCGTGCGTCGGATACACTAACCACTGTGCCACGGCGCCCTCATGCTACTCAACTAACACTCGATATGCACGACAAGCACCTGGCTACCTACATGACAGCCTGGCTAAAGGCCAGCTCAAAATTAACGAACCTCTATCCTGGACAACAGGATAATTTTGCCAAAAAACTCCGATCACATTGAACCCACCACAGTCTTTGAGGAAAAATTTAGAGAAATAGAAAACTTGGATCCGACAAAAGCGACCCCGCAGGGGCTGAATGGACTTTTACACAGTTGGGTCAAAAAACTAAACAAGAGGAGAGAGTCTTCTCTAAACAATTGAGCTTGTAAACAATTAAAGCCCTAAAACTGCCGGACTAGTGCACCATTTTACAGGTACAGCTGTTAGCAATAAAGGAAGCTCTGTCTTGGCTAACGTGCAACGTGATACTAGAGATATTCGAATCTTCACCGACAGCCAAACTCCTCTAAAATCGCTGGAGTTAAATACTTACACATCTAAAGCAAAACTCGACTGCCGCATATCTCTCTTTGGCCAGCTGCTTCCAGTGCCGCACGCCCAGTTTTTGGTTGAGGTCCCTTTCCACCTGTGCGTGCCACCTTAGATGCGGTTGTCCTCTGCTGCTTCGTTCCTTGGGGTTGGTGTACGAAGACACTTTGGGCCGCAGCTATACTGGCCATTCGGTTTATATGCCCTAGCCATCTTGGATCGTTGGATCTGAAGACGTCTTACTAGATCGATGTCGCCGTACAACCCGTACAGTTCTTGGTTGAATCTTCTCCTCCACTCTCCGTCAACACAAGCGGGGCCGAAGATAGTACCGCAGAATTTTCCTCCCGAAACGACCAAGGGCCCCTTCATAAATTTTTGATAGAGTCCAAGCATAGGTGTGTAACATAGAGGTGGACCCGGATGGCTAAGGTCTTATATAGTGTCACCTTAGTTTTCCGAGAGAGGGCTCTACTACTCAATTGCCTCTTGGTCCCAATGAAACAGCGATGGGCAAGAGTTATTCTGCGTCTGAACACAGCGCAAGTGTCGTTGTCGCTTGTTACTAGTGAAATCCCTACAGTGACGTTCTGGCTAAGACGTCGTGCTGTGCGTCTTTCTTTGACGACAGTTTAGCCGCTCCTACTTGCTCACAAAAGCTTCATTGACGTCTCGCTGCGTTATCCCAATCACGTCAATGTCATCGAACATACGTACAATTGTACAGACTTGAAGCAGATAGTTCCACTTGTATCGGCCAGAGAATCCCGCACGATTTTTCAAGCATGATGTCGAAAAAATCCCAAGACAGTGCGTTGCCTTGTCTGAATCCTTTTTGACATGGATGATCTCGGCTAAATCCTTATCGGCCTTAATGGAGCAGCGTGAATTGTCCATTGTTAATCTGCACAAACTGACGAGTTTGGTAGGGATGCCAAAACATAACATGGCTCTATATAGCTCGTCCCTTTAGCCACTGTCATATGCGACTTTAACGTCGGTGAAAAGGTGGTGTGGGTCGATCTGAAATTCATGGGTCTTCTCCAAGATCTGCCGCAGTGCGGATTTTCCTGGCCTGGGACCATATTGATGGGAACCTATCAAATTGCCAACGAATGGATTCAGACGTTCACATAGCAGGACAGAGAAGATGTGACACACGATGTTAAGCAGACTTATTCCGCTATAGTTGGCGCTGTTATAGGGGTCTCCTTTGTTATGGACCGAACAAGCGATGCTGAGATTCCACTATTACAAATGAGTTGGTGTGAATGGTTCTTTCTGCCTGATAGCGATTGTGATTCAGCTACGAGGTGTTTATCCCTGCAGGCTTCCGTTCTGGCTTTATGACCTTGGTAAAACTGTCGAACTTCTCGTCGTTCCTGTGATAACATCAAACAAAGCGTTTCTCCTAGGTGGTGGCTGGAAATCTAATCATCAGAGGCAATATCCCTGATGGCTCTTTGACAATGTCTCCATTGCTGTTCTATGGCTTGTGCAGTTTGCATCGGCTCTAGAGACTACTTGAGGGAGACACGATCGGCGAAGGTCCAGCGGTTTCTTGCGACTGCAGCTGAACTCAACAAGAAGGACTGGATCTTGTACAACGACAATGCGCTGGCCCATTGTGTAAGAGTTTTTAGCGATAAACAGCATGACGGCCATGAGGTGGTAGAACGAGTTTACTTCAAAGGATTATCAAGGGTGCTTCGAGTCGTGGGAGCAACATGGTCGTGGGAGCAATGTAGAGGGGAACTATTGCAAAAGTCGATAGAAGAATTTTGCGACAAACCTAATTTACTTGTTGTTTACACAATCCCGGAACTAGCACTTGTACTATATCCTAACACTTGAGACTTACAAAAGGACACATATTCATCAAAGGGTCTGATATGGTCATGACCATGGATTCAAAGAGATAGCATCAGGTAATACTCTATAAACTGTGAAATAAGACCGCGGCATTCCAATTTACTTAAGCACTTTGAAAACTCGAGTACTTTGAATGGTACTAGCAACATTGCCAACGCGAAGTGCGCGAGTAAGAAGAGGCACTTCTCTCAGTCCTTTGGATACGCTCCAGCCCAACGCTAACGTGCGGTTTGTAAGGTATTCCAAAAAGCGAAACCTCCTTCATCCGCTATTGAAAATGATTGCAATCCATTTTGCACAGTACCCGCAGAAAAAACAACGAAAGACCACTCTTCCATGTGACCATTCGATGCGGAAAATTATTTCCACAACCGAATGAAATGGATTCAGTTTTTCTGTTATCCTCCACTAGCCGAATCCTATAACTGTCCAGTTCGTAAAGCTTAATTCCTTAGAGCATAATTCAAAACCTTTCCATATACCGCCCATACCCGCCCGTGTACACGTACATAGATTGAGTTGAAATACGATTCCAGCCACGGGTGTACTATATCTTGTACGAGCGTAAGGGGCACAAACGTGAAACCTGGAAAATGTATCTCCAGAGAGGACTGCGGAAAATTGTTTTGCGGATACTTTATTGGTCTACATGGGCGTTTTGATTTATTATTGATTAATTTGAGTGATTTAAAGAGCACATCCTTACATCAAGCACATGTGGCTTGCTACCGCTTACCACGATTTCCCAGGAAGTCGCTGGTGTAGTGATGGCGAATACCAGATCTAAGATGGTATACAAAGTGCCTGATAAGCAATTTAAGAATACTCCACGGTCGTACGTTGATAGTACTTTGAAAAATTTGGGTCAATCCACCTTGATTCGTGCTCGGTAAATCCTTAGATTGTATTTACCGAGCGTTTGGGAAGCAGGAAAAATGGGAAAATCTTTCATGACCTCGAGGAGGGATGTGGTATTAGGGTTTTACTGAGGATTGAGGACAATTTTCTCATATCGTACTAAGTACTAGGCAGTACTTGTGCGTATACGTACTAGCATATCATTGTATCGCTCAAGAGGCGGATTACTGGTAAAAGAGGAGTAATATGCACTCTGTTCTTGAATGGAGACCAGATTGAGCGAAAGGCAGGTACGTCATTAAGGTAGAAAAGACGAATGCCATATCATTGAATGTGAAGAGGTCCTTTGACTCTAAAGTACACTAACTAAACCGAGTGAATAAGAAAAGTGCACCGATCCATGACTCTCTTCTTAAAAGTTTTCCCACAACTACTTACTTACTTATCAGGCCAGCGATCCATGGAGGACCTGAGCCTAAGCTATATCTGCTTTCTATCCTTGACGGTTCAAGATGTCTTACATCCGCAATTGCCTGGTCTTTATACCGGACGTGTGGTCTTCCTCTTCTTCTCGAACCAGGAGGCTCGGAGTCGAAAACCCTCCTAGCTGGAGCGTTGATGTCCATGCGCTCGATGTGGCTGAGCCAGTGTAGTCGACGGATCATTGCTTTCCGGACTCCATCCACATCTTTGTACAGCTCGCAGAGTTCGCGGTAGTGTCTTCTTCTCCATTCACCTTCCTCACAGACAGGACCAAATATCCGGCGCAGAATTTTTCTTTCGAAAGAACCCAAAATCAGCTCCGCTGTCCTGCTTATCGTCCAGCTTTCGGCTCCGTACAGCAAGTCTGGCAGTATGAGCGTTTTGTAAAGCATGACTTTGGTCTTTCGAGTGAGGAGTTTTGACCCCAGTTGTTTGGACAAGCCGAAGTATCAGCGGTTGCCAAGGGCGATTCTATGCCGGATCTCCACTGTGGTATCATTTGTGGAATTTACGTTTGCCCCGAGGTAGACAAACTCCTTAACTACCTCGAAATTGTAGCTGTCAATTATTATATTTTGTCCCAGGTGGTGAGCGACGGATCGGTTTCTGCTTGACAGCATGTATTTCGTTTTGTCCTCATTGATCTAAAGGCCAACTTGTTTCGCCTGTTCTTCAATCGCCGTGAATGCTTCCACGATGCCACGGCGAGAACACGCAATGATGTCGATACCATCCGCGTATCCTAGCAGCTGGATGGACTTGTAAAAGATAGTGCCTTCCCTGTTGACGCCTGCCCGTCGCACTATCTGCTCCAGCACCAGGTTGAAGAAGTCACATGACAGCACATCTCCTTGCCGAAACCCAGTGCATGTTTCAAACGCTTCTGGTAGCTGCCGATTAGTGCGGTGCATAATGGCTTAAGAAGTTCACACAATACGCTGGACAGGATCTTGTACGCGACGTTGAGCACGGATATACCTCTATAGTTTTTGCAAGAGGTAGGATCGCCTTTTTTGTGGGTGGGGCATATAGAGCTGATATTCCAGTCGTCGGGCATGCTCTCATCTTCCCAAATTCTGCAGATGATCTGGTGCATGCTCCCTACCAGAACATCGCCACCAGCCTTGAAGAGCATTGATGGCAAGCCATCTGAGCCTGCAGCCTTGTTGTTCTTCAGCTTCTGAATAGCTGTGCCGACTTCTTCGATGCTGGGTGGGAGGACTACTTCAGCGGCTGGAGTTGGGATTTCCTCGGTCCCAATTCTCTTGGTCATGCTCGTTAAGCAGCTGCTGAAAGTGCTGCTTAAATACATCCACTATTCCCTGCGGGTCGGTGACAAGATTACCCTCGCAGTTTCGGAGAGCCAGGGTGCCCTTTTTGAAGCCTCCTGCAAGGTCTTTGGCTTTCTTGTAAAAGGCTCGTGTTTTATGTTTATCCCTAGACTCCTCGATATCCTTGAGCTGGGAGGCTGCGAAGATTCTTTTCTTTTGTCGCAAGAGTTTTTTCTCCTCCCTTCTTCTGGCTCGGTACTCTTCTTGCGCTGCCCTGGTTTTCCTCTGCAGCGCCTTTTGGTACGCCTCGTCGGTTGCTTCCTTTTTCTGCTCACACTCGCCATCATACCGCGGGTTTCTCGTCGGGGGTGGTAGGTATCCTAAGGTGGTTTCGGCTACTTCCTGAATGGGTGAGCGGTAATGCAGCCACATATTATTGGCATTTGTGTTCCGGTGTGCTCAGGCGCCCAATGTCGAACCTCCTCCTGATGGGCTGGTGCAGCTTTCTGACATTGGACAGTCGAGCTCTGAATCTTGCTGCTACGAGGAAGTGGTCAGAGTCGACATTTGCCCCTCTGAAAGTTCGCACATCCAGGATGTTTGACGCGTGCCTTGCGTCAATGAGCACATGGTCGATTTGGTTGTCGGTTCGGTTGCTGTGTGGATTCGCTTACGAGGAAATCTTGTGCTACTTATCACCACATTACGAGCTGTCGCAAAGTCCGTAGGTCGGAAGCCGTTATCTGTTGTTGTTTCGTGAAGACCGCGCTTTCCGATCACTCCGCCAAGGGTGTTCTCCTTACCGATTTTGGCGGTGAAGTCCCTGAGCACGATTTTAACATCGTACTTCGGACAAACTCCGTAGGCGTTGTCCAGGACGTCATACAAGCCCTCCTTGATAAGGTCTTCAGCCTCGTTGGTAGGGGCGTGTACACATATAAGGCTGATGTTATAAAATCTGCCTCGCATGCGGATCACAGCCAGGCGATCACTTATAGGTTTAAAGTCGATAACCTTGGACCTTAACAGCTTTCCCAGGACAAATCCGCATCACAGTAAGTGCAATCTTTTGTGACAGCTGTAATAGATGTCGCAATTTTTCTTCGTCATCATACCGTTTCCTATCCAGCGTATTTCCTGGACCGCAGTAATATCCGCCTTGTACTGCATGAGGATTCTTTCTAGTTTATGAGCAGCTCCGGGAGTGTACTGGGTTCTAATATTCCAGGAGCATTCTCGTAAGTCGTGTTCCTCCGTGTCCGTGTATCCAAGGCATCTTGTTCATTCATAACTTGTGTTTTTTTTACGTGGGCGGATTGTTAGCCCGCCGCACAACCGCCATTCTGGTCGGGGTATTGTCGCTGCATACGTTTGTTCACCTCCCAACGGTTGTTGAAGAGGCTATCCAGAGGGAGCCGCGAGGAGGCCGTATGTCAACTTGACCCGGTCATATAAACATTGGTCGTTGCTGGCATCTTGCCAGGTTGAGAGCAATCAACAACTTTACCCCGTATGCCCTCCAAAACTACACCTATATATGTATATATCTCGACCTGTCAAACGCTTCCCAATTCTATTCAGCATCGTTCTGGCCGAGTAGCCGATACCTGTATTCATAAATGTTTCGTTTAACAATCAATTCATCGCCTTTGTTCATGGCTTCCATTGTGGCCTATCCACTAGGCCAGTTGATTGTATTCGTTAGTGGAAATCAGGAAAAGTTTTCGGTTTCCTGCACGTGCACCGTGCACTCAATGAGATATAAATTCGAATAGCTGCAGGCGGTTTGCGTGCATTTCCGAGTGTGAAATTTGAAAATTCAGTTGGTTATCATGAATGGTTATGGAAGTACTTGGTGGATGGATGATAGTCGGCCATAAAACAATGGATGATGGATGACGCGAGGCAATGCTTTATTCAAAGACCTTCAGCCGGAAAAGTGAAACTGACTTTGATGCGGTTGGTATTGACAAAATTTGGTATTCACACTCGACTGGCATGACTTTCATGGCGCGAAACGTGCTTTGTGCATTGCTTGGCGGTTTGTGCGAACAGTGTTCTGGTTTTGACAGAGAACTGGTTGTGTTTAAAGAGAACTGCGATGACAATTGGTTTAGGAATGATTTGTGATGGCATATAGCGCTCCCCGTACAGTGACCTCAATAGGTCAAGATTACACTGTATTGAAATTTGGAATCGAAACTCAAACAAAAGGGCATATCCAATACAGCAAAGGACATCGTCACGTACACATTGTACCTGCAAAATGCTCCATTGTATGGCTACCGAATAGCTTGATTTTAAACCACCAGAATACCACTAAAATGAGGTGAAAAAGATATGGAGCTTTAAGTGGCTAAAGGCATTAAATGAATTTCACATTGGGTACCGACGAATACGTCTAAATATATGTATAATCTAGAATAGCTTGATTCTACTTGGATCAATAGATACGCAATCTTACAGAAGGCAAGCATTATAGATAGATAGATAGGGCTTGGGGGGTGGGACAGAGTCGCCTGATCACTGCGGCCACGATTGGGCCTATTGTGATGTCCCTCACTTACAGTTCACTCAGAAAACCTGAGTCCGTAATAAGACTTAGTATGCTTTTGAGTGAGCTGGCAGCGATTTTTTCTGCTTCAAGATAATACTTGCCTAGGTGACGAAGACGTGTACTGACCAGGCAATTACAATGGCATAGTATGTGCTCTGCTGTTTCTTCGTCTTCATTACACATACGGCAAGTGTCATCTTGTATGATGGCCATTGTTAGGCAAGTATTATACATTTTATTATTTAACATCAGCCTGATCTGCGTCCACGCCCCCACGGAAGAAACGTATGACTCCGCCAAAGATGAGTTCTACGATCTCATGGACAGAACGTATGCCCAATCTCCCAGCTATGGCATCAAAATTGCATTAAGAGACTTCACTGCTAAGCTGGGTAAGGAAAGCATCTTTGAACGCGTCATCGGCAAACGTAGCCTACACGACACCACCTCCGATAACGGACACAGGCTGATTGATCTTGGACTGCCAACCAGATTGATCACATCGCGATCGACGTCAGACACTCCTACACTATTCTCGATGTTCGTACTTTCCCAGCGGCTATCATCGACTCGGACCACTATCTTGTAGCAGCCAAGATGCGCTTAGGGATATGACAACCGCAGCGGAGTAGAGTAGGAATACAAAGTTATGACGTCGGAAAGCTACTATCGGCAGAAACCGCTCGCGCTTTTAGCGATCGCGTCGCCCTTAAGCTCTCCAATGCACCTCAATCCTCCATGCTATCAATAGAACAGCAGCGGAGCCTTTGCAATCAAGCCCTGAAAAGCTCTGCATCCGAAGTTCTGGGTTTCTAGGCTCCACCACGAAGAAACACCTGGTTCGATAACGAGTGCAGGAGGATTCACACAGCGTAGCAGGATGCATATAAGGCCTCAAAGGTTGTATTTTACATGAGAAAGTACGACAATATTTTTTAGTTCCACTCTTTAGATGGCATTGAGATCCTTTCTTTCGGATCATCCGATAGTTTGTCGAAACAGTTTATTCGCGCCTCCCTGCGTATAGACAACTGCAAGTTTTTCGCGCTTCTCTGTAGTTTATTAGAAAGTAATCTTCTCAAACTGCATGTACGAACAGAGCCGTTAATAATAGCTCGTAGGTTAGAGTGCATTAGACATGCTTTTGTGTTTGGCGAACTCCAATTTGTTTCAAAGTTAGCTCGTCTGGTGACAGATATTTTAGGATAGCTCCAGTCTTATTCCCAGAATGGAGTCAAGTATACCGATTTAACTTGATCTGATTTCCCAATCAGGCAGATTGCATACCACCTCAGGATCTAATTTAGCCTTTCCACCAACGCTCTCCATCGTACACAAGATATTCATTAATCCTTAACAGATGTTAATGGCAGTCCGCCATTTTTTTCCAGGAAATAGATATTTCCTCACTACGTGCTCGTATGTACCTTATAATCAGCATTACATTGCAACGGATGATGAGTAATTAAATGACCCGTCTAGACAGCGTGGAATTCAATGTGGCTTTCCACTGTATCGGTCTGTTGCCACCACCCATAGATTGGCCTGTGCACTAATTACCAAGATTCAATTGATCCAATCCCGAGTTCTGGGAATTACACACACGAATTACATGTGTTTAGGTAACTCACTCGTGTTTCGGACATCCAATTAGCGGTCATAGGTTAAATCAAGTTCAGTAAATAAATGCTGCCCTTCGGATACATTGCTAATTAAAAACTCTTCCCGTATTCTTGTGGTCTCTCGGTTACTAATTCAATCTCTAGCTATAGTCCTCTTCATTGGACAGCTATTCCTTTTTTTGTTTTCTCTTTGCTGATAGTAGTAATTGGATATATCTCTTTTGACCTTTCTACCTATTATCCTCTCCAGCAAACTGCTAATTAAATACTTGACAGAAGCTACTTAGTCTAGGATTTGACCTAATAAAATGCGAAAATTAATTTATTCCCACTGGAAGCCAACCTAGTCATGTTATCGTTGTCCCAAATACAAGCTAAAAAAACGACTTCCAAGGTGAACCATAAATTTCTATACTCATAACCCTGAATATCTGAACCCGCAACATACTGCCAACCTGATCCACTTTCTCGGTATTTGAATACCCCACCCGATTCCTGGAAATGGCAACTCACTAATATCCAATCATCACGCGATTATTGAATTTCTCAATCCGCTGCGTTATTTGATTGGTGATGGCTCAGCACTCAGAGATTCATCCTTCATCACCGAGCACCTTACACGTTCAATAAAACGAATCCTCGAATGCAATATGCAATAAAATGCATCCATGCATCCATCATAATCAATATTATGAGCCTTTTCATGAGAGGAGCCCCATGTGCTTCTATACACCCTCGCCCTCGTAACCATATTGTATTGAAAACGTTTACATGTTAGAGGTATGTAGTCGGAGTTACACACATCGTATGGGAGGGAAGAAAGATGTTTTCTTTTCTCATAAGTCACTGACGATGGAGTCCTGTAAATACTGTCTATTGTATTTGGATTGACATTGGTTTAGTGGGGAAGAGCTATGGTATAGGAAAACCACATTTGGAACGACGACTGAACTTCAGATGTAAGTCCTGCTTATATTGTCCAATGTTCTCTTGAGCATTGTATGTAACGATTAAATACATCACATCCTTGGAACCGATTTTTGTATTGTTGTCAGTCGCTCCATCTTAGCAGTATAAATCCATCTCGGGAGGTAATGTTATTTGAAAGCACCTGCTTCCACGTCACTCATCGTCACACTGTGCCCGATGTATTTTGTTCACGTGACCTAGCAGTGGGATTCGAATAAAACGGCTTGTAACTAAGGATATGTATGTCTGTGTACTCTGATAGTGTCATGTAATCAACCAGCCGCTTTTGTACCGATTCTCAGAAACAAGAGAATAGAACTCCTGGTTATAAGTGGACATTGGTTAAACTGCCTTGTCAACTACTAGGCAGTAGTTCGTCTAGCACTCTCTACCACTCGTCGTGAAATACTCATTCTTACTTACTTACTTAGGTGGCGCTACAGTTCGTGTTGAACCTGGGCCTCAACCAACAAGCCTTTCCAACTAGCACGATCTTTTGCCAGATGTTTCCAGTGTCGCACGCCCAGTTGTCTAAGGTTAGATGCGGCTGTCCTCTGCAACGTCGTCCTACTGGGTTGGTGTCCAAAACTCTTCGGGCCGGAGCTGTGCTGTCCATTTGCCCAGCCATCTTAGACGTTGGATTCGCAGACGTCGTACTAAGCCGTTGTCGCTGTGCAGCCCATATAGTTCGTCGTTGTATCTTCTCCTCTACTCTCCGTCGCCACAAACGGGACCGAAGATTGTACACAGAATTTTCCTATCTAAACGACTTAGGGCCTCCTCTGCGCCGTAGAGGAGGACCGGGATGATGAGGTTTTATACAGGGTCGCCTTAGTTTTCCGAGAGAGGACTCTACTACTCAATTGCGTGTTGAGCCCGAAGAAACAGCGGTTGGCAAGAGTTATTCTGCGTCTAATCTCAGCGCTGGTGTCGTTGCCGCTTGTTACCAGTGAGCTAAGGTACACGAAATCCTTGGCTACATCAAATTTATAGCTGCCGATAGTGACGTTCTAGCCAGGACGTCGGTGTTGTGCGTCTTTCTTTGACGACAGCATTTATTTAGTTTTGCCCTCGTTTACCTTCAGACACACTTTTCTGCTTTAATGCTCACAAAAGCTTCATTAAGGTCTCGCTACGTTCTCCCAATCACGTCAATGTCATCAGCGAGCAATTGTGTATACTTGAACTGAAGTGAAGATCGCTCCTCTTGTATTGGCGAGTGAATCCCGCGCGATCTTTTCGAGGATGATGTTGCAAAAATCGCATGACAGTGCGGCGCCCTGTCCGAATCCTTTTTTGACATCGAAAGTCTCGGGTAACTCATTACCTGCCTCAATGGAGCAGCGAGAATTGTCATACTGCACAGCCTGACGAGTTTGCCGGAGATGTCAAAACGTAACATACATATGTAGATCCTAAAATCGATGAAAAGGTGGTATGTGTCGACTTGAAATTCATAGGTATTTTCCAAGATCTGCGGCAGTGTGATCCATCCATCGTGGATTTTCCTCGCCTGAAGCCGAATTGATAGGAATCTATCAAATTGTCCGCGAATGGTTTCAGGCCTTCATACAGCACGGCAGAGAAGATCTTATACGCGATTTTAAGGAGACTTATTTCCCTATAGTTGGCGCAGTTATAGGGGTCTCCTTTATGGACTGGCAAAACTATACTGAGATTCGATTCATCGGGCAGCCTTTCTTCCGACCATATCCTACAAATGAGCTTATGCTTGTTCCCGAACAACTCATCTCTAGCTGCTTTAAATAGCTCACCAGGTATACTCTCTGTGCCAGCAGCTTTATAAGACTTCAGTTTTGATATATGTAGTTATCTTAACCTCGTCTAAGTCGGGTATACGGTAAAACTTTCGAACGTCGTTCCTGCGATAGCATCTCTCCGTCTCCTCGATCGCGCGCTACTCGTGCTCTTTTTTTTCGTTCTGAAAGTTCGTGGTCCTTCCGTCTTTTCCGCTCTTAGAGCTCACGAGCGACTCTCGTAGGCTGATACAATGTGGCCATGTATCCATTCTGTTTTTCTGCAAGTACCTGTCAGCACTCGTCATCAAACCAAGTGTTTCTCCTAGGTGGCGGCTGGAAACCTAAAACATCAGAGGCAGTATCCTTGATGGTGCTTTGACAACGTCTCCATTGCTGTTCTTTGGTTTGTGCAGTTTGCATAGGCTCTTGAGAGAGCTGGAGGGAGACAATATCGGCGAAGTGCCTGGCGGTCTCTTGTGATTGCAGCTTCCCGACGTCAAATATTTATGGTCCTTCTCGACTCCGCAGTGTTTGCGATATCCGCATACGTACCTTGGCCTTAACACGGTAATGATCCCAGTCCACATTGGCTGCTCTGAAAGTTCGGACATCCAAGATGCTGGAGGAACGTCTGGCGTCGATCGCAATATGATCAAATCTATTAACAGATAATTGATCAGGAGACCGCCAGCTCCCCATGTGAGACTACGCCCCGTCACAAAGTCTATTAGCCTGAATCCGTTTTCGAAAGTGGTGCCGTGTAGGCTATCAAAGATGTCGCCTAGAACAATCTTGGTTTCATAGCTGAGATATTGAGCTTATGTTCTATAAGGAGGTCACAGATCTTTGACTCTGTCATTTTTTTTTCTCTGTAAAGGCGTGGACGCTTATCAAGCTGATGTTCCCGAAGACAGATTTCGCTCACATGCCGGAAGCTTCGGAGTTTTTGCTCGAACAACAATTCCGCATCCAAATAGGCGTTGAATGTTCTCCTTGTAGCAGTTTCCGTAGCATATGTCACAGTTTTTCATCCTCTTTTTGCCCGGTCTGCTTTATAGCAGTTTAGGGCGTTTTCTAACGGTTCGGCCGCACCCGGTGTGTTAAGGGACTTAACGTTCCAGGTACAGAAGCGATACTCCTTTCATACGTTTCCGGGGGTCGTCAACATGTAGTCCGTCCGTTAAATTCGAGGCTTGTGGGTGTCTCCGTATTTTTCACGGTGTTTCTCCTCAGCGGGGTTCTGACAAAACCCCCTGTAGTAACATTGTCATGAAAAGCTTCTCGAAATTCGCCGTTCGGAACCGGCAATAAAACTGTAGGTCCCTTTCACCTATGTGAAAATGAAATCACACACAACATGGGTGATTGAGAGAAGCTCGGCTCAGGTTCTTCATGGACTGTAACGCCAACATATATACATTGTGGGTGTCTCTGAGAAATACATTCCGGAATGTTAATTTTGCTGTGATTCGATCCCGGGGACAAAGAGCATGCTACTATGTCCAAAAAGTAAGGTGACATGTGAATTTAAAACGACTTTGGAAAACGCTTTCATTTTTAGGTTGGTAGAATTGCCTTTGGCACCTGTGTCAAGTTTCAGAAATCCGTGCCAAAGTCGCTCAAAAATCAACGTCGTGTTGACTGTATTCATCGTTGATCGCCGTGTTGTGCGTTTTGAATTCCTTCCGCCAAAGAATATCTATTGATCGTGCTTCTTACGTCGATTGCATGAAGCTATTCGCATAAAGAAGATCCGTCTCACAGCGCATTGAGTCCTTGTGACCATTTTGGCAAGAACTGGACACATATTGTTCACAACCACCGACTTCTGGCAATTCACCAAACTCAAAGGACCGCTCCGGGGACAACGTTTTTAGTCGATAGAAGAGATGCAAGCTACATCGAAGAGAGAGCTGAAGGCAATCTTAGAAATTTTGAAGGCAAGATTGGAAGATCCGTAGGCTTAAGTGGTATATATCAGGGGGGGAATTATCATGAAGGCAATGAAATTGCTTTGGAAGACTAAAAAAGGATTTAAAAAAAAAAATAAATGTCTTGTTACAAAAGGTGGTCCGGAGGTGCAAGGTCCGGGCTATACCGCGCTCCTTCCTGATTCATGTGTCACCCAAACATATAGCTTCCTTGCGTAGCCTGTTTTTCGAAGATGATTCTAAATTGCCATATGACTTATGTTTAGCGCCTCAGCTATGTCCTGACAGCTTGCGTGCCGCTCCTTCATCAGCTTCATCAGCTGCAAAATTTAATCGAGTGATTGACCGAACAACCCAAGGAGCATCATTAACACCGACGTTTCCGACGAAACCGAGGAAATCATTTCCGGGTAGGGTGTTTAGTATGTCCTAGTATGCTGATCCTACACTTCACAGATTTTTCGGCACGTTTTTGCTGTGTTTTTATTTTTTGATACGAAAAGAGCAACACATAGCGTATACATATCTTCCCCACAGAGAATGTAGTCTGAACTGCCACATTTCAAACACTCGTTCACTTGACAGATTCGGACTAGTGGTACCTAATGACAATGACCCACTATTAGTGTTCTGACCCGGCTGTTATGGCCTCCCAATGCCCCACTTGCTTAATTACTTTGGTGGCGCTACAGTCCGTGGTGAACCTGGGCCTTCATTAAATCTTATCCTCCACACTCCGTTTGAACAAACGGGACCGTAGATAAGGCGCGGGATTTTCCTCTCTAAACGACCAAGGACGTCATCATCCGCTTTTGTTATGGTCCAAGCCTCTGCGCCGTAAATGAGGACTGGGACGATCAAGGTCTTATATGGTGTCACCTTCGTTTTCCGAGAGGGGGCTCTACTTCTCAATTGCCTCCTGAGCCCAAAGAAACAGCGGTTGGCAAGAGTGATTCTGTGTTTTACCTCAGCGCTGGTGTTGTTGACGCCGGCCATCAGTGAGCAAAGATAGACGAATTCCTTGACCACTTTAAAGTTATATCCACCCATGGTAACGTTCTGGCCAATAAGTAGGTGTTGCCCGTCTCTTTTTGATGAAATCAGATATTTGACCTTAAGACCCATCTTAGCCGCTTCTACCTCAATGCTTACAAAGGCCTCATTGACGTCTCGCTGTGTCCGTCCAATCACGTCAATGTCGTCCGCGTATGCAGGCAATTGCGTAGGCCTGAAATAAATCGTACCTCTTGTGTTGGACAGCGGCTCTTGCATGATCTTTCCAAGCACGGTGTTGAAAAAGTTGCATGACAGCGCGTCACCTTGCCTAAATCCTTTTTTTTACATCAAAGGTCTCGGTATGCTCGTTACCGACCTGAATGGAGCAGCGAGAATTCTCCATTGTCATCCTGCACAGTCGGACGATTCTGGCTGGGATGTTAAAACTAGACATTGCTTTGTATAGCTCATCTCTATACACGCTGTCATATGCAGCCTTGAAATCGACGGAAAGGTGGTGAGTGTCATGGTGAGGTACGTCTTCTAAAAAACCTGCCGTAGAGTAAACATTTGGTCTATTGTGGATTTACTTGGCCTGAAACCACACTGATAAGAGTCGGTCACGTTTTACACAAACGGTTTCAGGCGTTCACACAATACGGCAGAGAAGATCTTTTATGCGATGGTAAGGAGACCTATTCCCTTATATTTGTCCCAGTTATAGGGGTCTCCTTTCTTATGAACCGGGCAAACGATGCTGAGATTCCATTCGTCGAGCATGCTTTCCTCCGACCATACCTTGCAAATGAGATGGTGCATGCACCTTACCAGCTCATCTTCAGCCGCCTTTAGAAGCTCTGCAGACAGACCGTCTGCGCCCGCGGCTTTATTAGATTTGAATCTTGATATCGCTATTTTGAATTGGTCTAGGTCGGGAAGACGGAATTCTCTTACATCGTCGTCCATTACGAATGGACTGTTCTGCATGAAAGCGCTATCTTGTCTGTCATCGTCGTTATACAGTCTGCAGAAGTGGTCTTGCCAAATCCTCAGCATCGACTGTGACTTCATTTTCATCATGGCTTTGTAGCCATGGCATGTTCGTTTTACCTTCCGGACGTTATTCCTGCGAAAGCATCTCCCCATCTCCTCGATTTCACGCTTCCCGTATTCTCTGTTCTTTCTTCTGAGAAGCGTGTGTCCCTCTCTTCTCTTCTGCTCATAGGCTTCGCGGGCAGCTCTCGTCCGTCGTTGCAGCATGGCTTTATATGCCTCTTGTTTTGCTGCATAGGCTTGTTCGCATGGTTCACCGAACCAGGGATTTCTATGTGGTGGCGATTTGAAACCCAGGACCTCAGAGGCAGCGTCCCTGATGGCACTCTGGCAATGCGCCCATTCATTCCTCCTCAATTGTTTGCCCTGCTGTGGGCGGATTTCGAGAGAGCTTGAAGGCGACACATTGGCAAAGATTCTGGCAGTCTTTTGCGATTGTAGGTTTCCGACGTCAAACTTACGTTGTCCTACTCGACTCCTAAGCTTTCCTGATATCCCCATTCGTACCTTGGCTACAATAAGGTAGTGGTCCTAGTCGATGTTGGCTCCTCGGAAGGTTCGTACCTCGAGAATACTGGAGGACTGTCTGGCAATGTGATCAATCGGTGGTCTAGGTACCCTTTTGGAAGGGGGAATCGTGTTCTTGCTACAAGGAGGTTACGCCTTGTAAGGAAGTCGATTAGCCTAAATCCGTTGTCGAATGTGGTGTTATGGAGATCATGCTTTCCTATGATCGATCTAAATATGTCTTCTCTGCCCAGCCTTGCGTTGAAATCTCCTTGTACAATTTTGGTGTCATAACTGGGGCATTGGGCGTATATTGGGTCTAGGACATCATAGAAGTCATCCTTGAGTCGATCCTATTTTTGTTCCTTGGGGTGTATGCATATTAGGGTGATATTCCCCAGTGTACCCTTGATGCGGATTGCTATGAGGCGTCGCTTACATGACGAAAGCTTAAGACTCTTTGTCTAAGTCTACCTCGAATGACAAATCCATACCCAAATAAGCGTTGTTTGTTTTCCTTGTGGCAATTACCGTAATAGATATCACAGTTTTTCATCCGTTGTTTGCCTGGTCCATCCCATCGCACTTCTTGGAGCGCGGTAATGTCTGCATTGTAGCAATCCAGGGTTTTTTCAATTGATTGCCCGCACCTGGCCCGTTGAGGGACCACACTTACAAGGTGGAAACTCGTAGATCCTTATTGCGCTTGCAGGGGTCGTCAACGTTGGAATCGTCCGTATCCGAGGCTTGTTGTCGTTTCGTAACAAGATGGCTTTGTCCGGGATAGGGAGGTTAAGTCTAAACACACCCCAAGAACAACGGGCTGGTCGCTGCACACATTAGTTCACTATCCGGCGGATGCCTGAACAGCTATCCAGGAGGAGCCACGTCGAGGCTGTGTGTCAACTTGGATCGAGCAGGGACAGAGATCGAAGCAGTGCTCGCCGTGTTAAACACGATCAGCTTCTTTCCCCTGTTTGCCCGCGCTCTCACTCCCTCACAATGTGCCACTGTCTGCCTTTAATGCTTGTAGAAGGAAATTTAAATTTAAGTCCACCCTACGTCGGTTGATAGACTACCATGACGTCCATCACTTCGGTTCGATCAGTGAATATCACCATAGCTCAAAGGAACCAAATCTAGCTTAAAAGATTGTTAACTGAACGGATTCAATCGTACAGCTTAGCTTCAGATAATATTATCCAATAGCCCTAGGTATACTTGTTCGGAATATTCAAACTTATCGTTTCGAAATATACTAAATCGGGTTTTACAAAGAAAGCAATTTACCTGAATATTTGAAACCAAGGACTTGTTTCTAGGCTCTTGCATAGTACCAATTGT
This sequence comes from Eumerus sabulonum, assembly GCA_951905685.1. Lineage (NCBI taxonomy): Eukaryota > Metazoa > Arthropoda > Insecta > Diptera > Syrphidae > Eumerus > Eumerus sabulonum. Next base: position 240,206,274 of record OX645060.1, read on the forward strand.
TCTGTAAAATTGATTTCAATGAAAACCATTTCATTCGGTAACCTTGTATCAAATTCGAGGAATCAATTAGAAGGTAGGTACCTTCTATTTGCTGTAATGATTGTGATTATTCTGGGAATGCCTCAAGGGAGATACCTGTTAATAAAGGACCTTTCAAAACGACTTGGTTGCATAACAACTTTCAATACCAACACATGCAATTAACTTTAATAATCACATCATGGAAACTCTGCTTTTAGGGATTTACTATGGCGATGTAGTATACTCACATGAGGAAGATTTGAAAGTAGAGCCCATGGAGCTAGTGAGAGCTTCTAAGGAAGAACAAAAATCCATCATCCGTTAAGTACCTCCGGGTGGTGCTGTCAGAATTTGTCATTTTGCTACTTAATGAATTTATTTTCATTTAATACACAAATGATCAAATTTCAATCAATGCGCCTCCGACGTTGCTGTTGAATAAGTCTGACAGCCATTAAGGTACATTGATTGATGTCCTCGGAGTACATTTTTATTTCGTCATTGTATACAGCAGGCTTTTATCCCGACAGCGACATCCTTTTCAAAAAAAGCAAATCCGTTTTTCTAGTTCATTAGAACTAGATACGTAGATGGTCCCAGCATTGAAGGCGTTGGAAAAAACTGTCATCTTCAAGATATGCTGCGTCAGCACGACAAGGCGACGCATTCAGGCAGGACTTGTAACAATCCATTAACGTCCATCTCAACAGCTTCTCTTCATAGATCTTTCCCCCGTCCCGAGAGTACATCATGTACATATTTCCACTGAAATTCAAATCAGGTCCGAAAACGAGAAATGCGGAAACATTTACGTTTATCCTTCCACTCCATTCCGTCCGTCTGGCTATCTGTCGCAGGACATCTTACCTTTTGCAATCTCCTCATAGTTTGTCTATAACATTAAATGGAAAAGTTTTTTTTGTCGAATGAAGCGAAAATAGATTTTTCATCATTATCTGATTGAAGTAAGGCGACAAGGACGACGCTGAAGACGAGGACGACCCACGGCAGCCGAGGACAAAGACATCCCACATCAAAATCTCACAAAATGGAATGGATTTCTACAATAATAGCAAGGGAAGATGGAAACTTCGCGGAAGTCTGCAAAAAAAAAGTTTCAAAACCTAACTTAGCTAACTACGGACCGGACAACATTATTCCACGCCATCCGGGCGTCCACTGGCTTCCTGTCGAAGGAATTTAATGATTTTCCCTGGCTACTCATGAATTTCGTGCAAACTGCTCCATAAAAATCCAAATCAGAGCTATTCACATCCATAACACCTGCCCTGTCAGCGGCACGTACCGTGCTATCCACGCGCCTTGAGCCGTCATTCATCCAGGAAATTACATTTGCACCGTGCTACATACACCCACCGATTGCTTCGTAATTGAATTAATATTACATGTGAAAGCGCTCAGGATCAGGAGGTGTAATAAGCATAAATCTGAATAAGTCAACCTACTATCATCAAAGTGGATTACATCCCGACTACTAACCATATCCACTGTCATCTTGCAGAGCGGATATACCTACTTACTTGTATGCTGATTCCCAGGAATGGTGGCGGAAATATTTGATATTGGCGATGGCAGTGGGCGATGACCCCAGGAAAAAGCACTCCAAGGAATAATACGAACATATATACGAGTACTCTACTTACTCAGTTGCTCTCGATTCCATTGTCGTCGCCTGCGTCGTGTCGAGCTCCACTTCTGCCCTATGCACTCACAAACCTCTTCAACTATTTTCTGTGCCGTGACATTGGGTCTGAAGACTGCTACGCATACAAATGCAGACATTCCATTGCCCTCAATTTTTTTCGCAGAAAATGTCCACTCCAGACGGCTGTCGGTTCATTATGATTTGTAGATACATAATGTACACCCTGTGCTCGGCATGACAACAGACTTTTCCAATTAATGCCAATCGTGCTATGGTGACGACAGTGTGAACTTATCGCGGTCAGTAGGCGGAAAAATGTAATTCATTGAAACGAGGACGAGGAAATGGATGACAGCATGTCAGGGAAGTGAACGTCTGTCGGAAGAGGTGGTGACCATACATATGTAGTAAATGTAGAGGAATTCGAAATGGGCCACTGATAAGAAATTCGCTCGATAGTTTTGTGGAAAGTTTCCTTGATTTATTGCTGAAGTGTGGGATACGGACACGTGGACAGGCAGATATAAACCATCGTCCAAGTACAAGGACACGTTTTGTATTTTGTGTTGCAATTCTGAGGTGCTAAAGGGGTAGACTGTGCGAACATATGAAGGCACAAGCGCCGACACTTCAGCTCTGTCTGCCAACTCCTACTCTCACCTCCAAGAGGTGGCTTCTGGGTGCCTAGTACCTCAACTGTAGATCGGGTAAGGTTGTTGGGCCGGCAAAGGAGGGGGTCTGAGCCGCCAGCAGGTCTCAGCTCCTTCTTCGGAACGGTGGCGGAAGAATTCCCAAGATGGAGTCAACGGCGGCGCCCACGGTTCGAGCGGGAAGAACTACCAGGTGAACACCTTATTTCGGGCTACTACAACATATTTGGAACTCAGGCCGATAAGGAACGGCACAGCTGGCCCTTTGTTCTTTGGTTAAATAAGAACGTGGTCCTTCATGTTGGGGGTTGCACTAAGGTTAACATCCCTATCGCGTAAAAAAAATATTTTTTTCAGAGACCACCGACAGCCTCGGATACGGACGGATTACACGTTGACGACCGCCGCAAACAGGGGAACGTTTCCGGATCCGCACCTGGAACGTTAGGTCCCTCAACAGACTAGGTGCGGCCGAACAACTGGTCAACTCATTGGACTGCTATAAGGCAGACATTACCGCGCTCCAAGAAGTGCGATGGGATGGGCCAGGCCAAAAGCAAATGATAAACTGTGACATCTACCACGGAAACTGCTACAGAGAAAATAAATTTGTTATTCGAGGCAGACTCAGGACAAAAGTCTTAAGCTTCCCGTATGTAAGCGAGCGCCTCATAACTATCCGCTTCTAGGCCAATCTCGGCAATATAAGCTTAATATGTGTCCACGCCCCCACAGAGGAGAAGGATGGCCGACATAAAGACGACTTATATGATCTCCTAGACAGAACATATCGAGATGCCAGCAACGATCCCTGTTTAAATGCCCGGGTCAAGTTGACATACGGCCTTCTCGCGGCGCCCTCTGGATAGCCTCTTCAACAACCGTTGGGAGGTGAACAAACGAATGCAACGAAAAAAAACCCCGACCAGAATGGCGGTTGTGCGGCGGGCTAACAATCCGCCCACGTAAAAAAAACTTAAAGTTATGAATGAGCAAGGTGCCTCGGATTCACGGACGGATACTCGACGACGACAACGCACGAAAAAGGAACACGACTTGCGAGTATGCTCCTGGAATGTCAGAACCCTGTGCACTCCCGGAGCTGCTCATAAACTAGAAGGAATCCTCACGCAGTACAAGGCGGATATTACTGCGGTCCAGGAAATGCGCTGGATAGGAAACGGTATGACTAGGAAGAAAGATTGCGACATTTATTACAGCTGTCACAAAAGGTTGCACTTACTGGGATGCGGATTTGTCGTGGGAAAGCGGTTAAGGTCGAAGGTCATCGACTTTAAACCTATAAGTGATCGCCTGGCTGTGATCCGCATCAGAGGCAGATTTTATAACATCAGCCTTATATGTGCACACGCCTCTATCGACGAGGCTGAAGACCCTATCAAGGAGGACTTCTATGACCTCCTGGACAACGCCTACGGAGCTTGTCCGGAGTACGATGTAAAAATCGTGCTCGGGGACTTTAACGCCAAAATCGGTAAGGAAAACACCCTCGGCGGAGTGGTCGGAAAGCTCAGCCTTCACGATACAACAACAGATGACGGCTTCCGACTCGCTGACTTTGCGACAGCTCGTAATGCGGTGATAAGTAGCACAAGATTCCCTCGCAAGCGAATCCACACAGCAACCTGGCGATTTCCGGACGGTTCGACCGTCAACTAAATCGACCATGTGCTCATTGACGCAAACGTCAAACATCCTGAATGTGCGAACACTCAGAGGGGCAAGTGTCGACTCTGACCACTTCCTCGCAGCAGCAAGACTCAGAGCTTGACTGTCCAATGTCAGAAAGCTGCACCAGCCCATCAGGAGGGGGTTCGACATTGGGCGCCTGAGCACACCGGAGGTTGCCAGTGTCTACAGGGAGCAGCCTAGCGAAAGACTCTACGGTATGCCTACGTCGAACACAAATGCCAATAATATGTGGCCGCATTGCCGCTCAGCCATTCAGGAAGTAGCCGAAACCACCTTAGGATACCTACCACCCCCGAAAAGAAACCCGTGGTATGATGGCGAGTGTGAGCAGAAAAAGGCAGCAACCGACGAGGCGTACCAAAAGGCGCTGCAGAGGAAAACCAGGGCAGCGCAAGAAGAGTACCGAGCCAGAAGAAGGGAGGAGAAAAAACTACTGCGACAAAAGAAAGGAATCTTCGCAGCCTCCCAGCTCAAGGATATCGAGGAGTCTAGGGGTAAACATAAAATACGAGCCTTTCACAAGAAAGCCAAAGGCCTTGCAGGAGGCTTCAAAAAGGGCACCCTTGCTCTTCGAAACTGCGAGGGTAATCTTGTACCGGCTCGCGGGGAATAGCGGATGTATTCACTTCCAGAAGCTGCTTAACGAGTATGACCAAGAGAGAGTGGTAGGGACCGAGGGAATCCCAACTAAAGCCGCTGAAGTAGTCCTCCCACCCAGCATCGAAGAAGTCGGCACAGCTATTCAGAAGCTGAAGAACAACAAGGCCGCAGGCTCAGATGGCTTGCCATCAGAGCTCTTCAAGGCTGGCGGCGATGTTCTGGTAGGGAGCATGCACCAGATCATCTGCAGCATTTGGGAAGATGAAAGCAAGCCCGACAACTGGAATATCAGCTCTATATGCCCCACCCACAAAAAAGGCGATCCTACCTCTTGCAAGAACTATAGAGGTATATCCCTGCTCAATGTCGCATACAAGATCCTGTCAAGCGTATTGTGTGAAAGTCTAAAACCATTTTGCACCGCACTATTCGCCAGCTACCAGTGCGGCTTCCGGCCCGGCAAATCAACTATAGACCAAATTTTCACATTTCGACAAATCCTGGAAAAGACCAACGAGTTCCAAATCGATACACACCATCTTTTCATCGATTTAAAAGCGGCATACGACAGCATGCGATGGCCGAATTCGGGATCCCGGTTAAACTGATCCAGTTGTGTCGCGCCACGCTAAAAAACACGCGATGCACCGTGCAACTCGGTTCTAGGACCTCGGAACCATTCGAAACATGCACCGGATTTCGGCAAGGAGATGCGCTGTCATGTGACTTCTTCAACCTAGTGCTGGAGCAGATAGTGCGACGGGCAGGCGTCAACAGGGAAGGCACTACCTTTTACAAGTCCATCCAGCTGCTAGGATACGCGGATGATATCGACATCATCGCGTGTTCTCGCCGTGGCATTGTGGAAGCATTCACGGCGATTGAAGAACAGGCGAAAGGAGTTGGTCTTAGGATCAATGAGGACCAAACGAAATACATGCTGTCAAGCAAAAACCAATCCGTCGGTCACCACCTGGGACAAAATATAACAATTGACAGCTACAATTTCGAGGTAGTTAAGGAGTTTGTCTACCTCGGGGCAAACGTAAATTCCACAAATGACACCACAGTGGAGATCCGGCATAGAATCGCCCTTGGCAACCGCTGCTACTTCGGCTTGTCCAAACAACTGGGGTCAAAACTCTTCACTCGAAAGACCAAAGTCATGCTTTACAATACGTTCATTCTGCCAGTCTTGCTGTACGGAGCCGAAAGCTGGACGATAAGCACGACAGCGGAGCTGATTTTGGGTTCTTTCGAAAGAAAAATTCTGCGCCGTATGTTTGGTCCTGTCTGTGAGGAAGATGAATGGAGAAGAAGACACAACCGCGAACTCTGCGAGCTGTACCAAGATGTGGATGTAGTCCGGAAGGCAAGGATCCGTCGACTACACTGGCTCGGCCACATCGAGCGCATGGACATCAACGCTCCAACTAAGATGGTCTTCGACTCCGAGCCTTCTGGTTCGAGAAGAAGAGGAAGACCGAACCTCCGGTATAAAGACCAAGTAATCGCGGATGTAAGACATCTTGGTCTTGACAACTGGAAGCAGCGTGCCCGAGACCGTCCAGAATGGAAGGCAGCTCAGGCTCAGATCCTCCATAAGTAAGTAAGTAAGATGTTGGTGCCTAGGTAGATTGAGGTGCTTTTTAAACACGCCAGTAAGTTGCAGTTCAAATATGTTTATATAGCACAAAGTCATACCTGTTTTCTACCCTCTTCTCCCTCTTCATATAAGCAACGGTCTCATCAACCAGACATTTATGTGCCAATTTTAGATTAAGACCTACGAATTCGTAAACCAATTTACGAACTTTTGGGACATCCTTCAGCAGAATTCTTAAAATTGGCCCAACAATCATCACGCCCTCGCATCCGCAAACATGAGCTTCCGTCCCTCTTCGAACGAATAACAGGAAGCCATAGAACGAAAATTTTTAGTCAAACAAATAACGTACATACGTCTGATCTGAATTGTAAAATCGTCAGCAATGACCTTCATAAGTCACACCATAGTACAACGCATAAGGCCACGCATTAGGCAATATATCCTTTCCATTGTTTCTCGGCGAATAAACACTAAAATAGCTGCTCTGTGTGAAACGAATTTTTTCTTTATCTGGCATCAATGTAATGACCGCCTCGTAAAAGTATCCCCCACCTTTTAGCTTCTTAATAGAAAAATCTATTGATCGGCAGAGCATGATTGATAGAAGCACCAACAGACAGACAAATGGGAAGGAAGAAGGAAACGAAAACCAACCATAAGCCCATCGTATTCAATCAAAGGCGAAGCAATAACACGAGGGTATTATCCCCATCTTATCCATTCATCCCACAGATGTTGGGATAGAATCCTTGTAAGTAAGTAAAATCCCGTCTTCCAAAAACCAATTTCGCCAAACTTTCGCCGGAAAACTATATGTGTCCTGATTGACGTGAAATCGTCAAAGTCAAATCGAATGAAAACAGAAATGACGAGAACAGGAAGCAAAGAGGATTCAAGAGCATTATGGAACACCCAATCCCCTAACTCAATTAACAGGACCACTTTATCGGGCCGGGAAACAACACACAAATACGAGCATTTGTCTAAGGATAACAACAACAAAATAAACATTCGACCAATTGACATTAATTTACTTACAACTCGGCGCCTTCGACACGTAAATGAAGCAATCGAGCCTATCGACCACCACCGCCCTAAATTGCCTCATTCGAACGTTGGCTCCCGCATTGTCGCGTCCCTCGCTGCTATGAATACTAATTACAGTTAAAAATGGTAATAATTAACCAAATTACGTAATTGGCAATAAATTTTCAATTTATTCGTATTCGTTTGCGCACATCCTTGATCCAGTTCTCTCCCGGATCTAATCTAATTTTCGTGTGGACGAGATTAACACAATCGAAATGTCGTAATGGATGCGAATAAATAATAAGTGGAAAGGAACGAGGGAACTTTGTGGGAGGTTATAAGCCAACCCTGAAGTCGTACCCCGGCGTACACATACCCGCTGAAAGTCAGTCAGATAGTCGCTTAATAATTCGACGAAACGAACATTTGAATTGCTAATGAAGGAAGGTCGACAAGGCTAAAATCGCTTCGCTTATTTTCAATCGACCGACAACCGGATCCTTTCACTGCACGGGTGGGTACGAGTACGAGTGTGTTCTCTATTCGCCTTTTGAAGTTCATTATCCTCGATTTTTTACCACTCCTCCAGCCTGTCGCTCACTTTGCAAACGCTAAGAAGTTCATTAGAATCCTTTTCAGTGGGCTGAAGTGTGTCCTTTTTTTTTTTTTCTTAAGTCTTCTCTGCGCTTCCAGATGTTTCTCTTCTGTCACTGTCTAGTTAATTGCGCTTTGGCCTTTTTTTTATGTAAAAAAAAGGACTTTCTTGGCTCCCTGTTAGCCTAGCATGTATAGCAGCCTTGGGTCGTAGGCACTATGTATGTACCCTCTAACGCCTAATAACTTTCTCGTTGGAACTTTGGAAAGTGATTACATCATTTCGAAGAAAGTTCAAGCAATTAGACGTGATGAGACGATGACGGGAGGAGCAAAAACGGCAAGGACATAGCGATGAAGAAGAGAGGAAATATTCTTTCATGGCAATTAGTGAATGTCATAAATTTGCATGAGCAGGTTGCAAGGCAAATGAGTTGGAATTCTTCAATTTTGTTTTCCTTTTTTTGGCATCACGAAGGATCAGACAGGATCAAAGTTGCGTAAATTGGAAGGCGATGAATGATGTATCTTGCTGTGTATTTTTACCTCGACAAAGTGAGTTTGTGAAGGAGCATGGTCGTAAACATGAAAGCCTTTAGGACGAAGTTTTAGATGGGCGTTTTGCATACGTAAGTAGGGTAACGAGCTGAAAGTCGGGCGACAGCGTACGACAGTACACCTGAGCCCTATTAGGCCAATTGCTTAAGGGTGACGGTCTAATTTTTTGTAATTACAGGGAATTGTATCGGGATTGAATGGAAGTCTGAAGGAGTCTTTCATGAACTCGGTGCCGGTAACTGTCCGCAATAAACCTTCTGGCATTTGTATTGAACATAAGAGGATTCTAGATAAAAAGGTAACACGTAAACAGCAATTGACCATCAGACATATGACGTAATCAGAAATGGCACAGACGTCTGAGTCGTTCATTGGTTTCTTTAAGAACTGGGATGTCTTTTCCTAACTAGGCAAATGCAAGTGGAACTTCTCTGCGATTTTTGCAGAGACGGAAGCAAATTTTAGTCAGACGGCGCGTGCTATACCACCTAGTGGCGCGTGTTGAAAACCGTTTCACACACAAGGAAATTGCGATTTGTGCCTTACTCGGCATTGACGGCTTCTGAAAATGCTGGCTATGACTACATCACCACTGCGCTATCCTGAAGGAGTGTAGACCATCTCACTAATCACTGGAATAGGGCGATACTAAATTGCCGTATTACATCGGCCACATCCGGAGAGGTCTCGGTGAGAGTATCGGCGGCTAAGGGGTGTCCACAACGAGGAGTCCTTTCACCCCTTCTCTGGTCGATAGTTATGGACGACCTACTCCTCAAGCTGATGTTGATGACCTAGTAGTTTTTGTTACAGGAAGGTGCGAAATTGCTGCCTGTTAGCGCATGCAGCTTGCGCTCCAGTTCATTTCTGACTGGTGGGACAGAGAGCGTTTCTCGATTAACCCAAATAAGACGATTTTAGTCCCGTTTACAAAGAGGAGAAAGTTGCAGCCCTGCTCCGCTTTTCTAAGTGACACGAACCTAGGATTAGAGGTTAAGAGGTTAAGTATCTAGGTATCTAGGTACTGACCTTGATCGCAGACTCAACTGGAATTCCAATATTAAAAACAAAATTACAAAAGCGTAAGGCCTTGTGGGCTCGTCGACGAACTTACGGTAAACCATGGGGACTTAAACCTAAGGTAGTCCACTGGTTATATGCCGTGATAATAAGACCTATCATCACCTATGCGGCCACGGTACTGTGGACAAAAAATGAGCAAAAAATGACAATTGTTAAGCTTCAACGCCTTCAGGGACTAGCTTGTTTCGGCATTACAGGCGCTATGCCAACCTGCCTTCCGGCAGCCCAAGAAGCATTGGTGGGAAAAATCGCAATACCTGTTCTTTTGGAACAGAGTTCAAGTACTTCGCCAATTGGAACGACTTATACGGCCCCTGAACAAAAACTCTATTAATATACCCAAACTTAATAGAGTAGATATGAGAAGACCAGTCATTTTCCTTACGGGAACCTGTGGTCTGAGATATCATTTCAATAAATTGAACCTCTCGTCAGAAACTCAGTGTCGACTCTGCCTTGAGGACAAAGAGATTGCAGGGCTCATATTGTGTGAATGTGTTGCTCTTTGCCATCTCAGGAAGCGTATTGTTCTCAGTGAAATTATGACACCTAAGAGGAAGTGGTGCAGCTCCTCACCTAAACGATTAGTGGGCAGAATAGATATATAAGGATCGCAGGGCTTCGTGCTATTTATTAGCACAAGAATGATGAGGGCGCCCCCGTGGCGCAGTGGTTAATGTGTTGGACTTTGACGCACGATGAGCGATTTCGCATCCCGATAACACCAACGCCATCGAATGTTTATTTCGCGGCGTCCCTCCTCGGTGGGGTACTGGCAAAACCCCCCGTAGTAAACTTGCCTTGATTTACGCCGTTCGGAGTCAGCATAAAACTGTAGTTCCCATTCACCTGTGTGAAAAACAAATCACACCCAACATGAGTGATTGAGATAAGCTCGACTCCGGCCCTTCATGGGCTGTAGCGCCACCAAAAGAAAAGCCCCTTATCTAAAAAAAAAGGTCCTTGTATGCGCGGATCCTGGACCAATATATATGTATCTATTTTTCATCGTTTTACAGATGGTAATTCGGTTAATCAATTACTAGGCGTTAGTTCATGTGACACCCAAATATCGAGCTTCTTTGAGTAGCCTGGTCTTTACAGATAGTTCCAAACTGTCATGTACTTACTTATTTACTTAGGTGGCGCTACAGTCCGTGGTGAACCTGGGCCTCAACTAACAAGCGTCTCCAGCTGGCACGGTTTTGGCCAGCTGTTTCAGCGCCGCACGCCCAGTTGGTTAAGGTCCCCTTCCACCTGCGTGCGCCACCGTTGCTGCGGTGTCCTCTGCCGCGCCCTCTTTCCGGGGTGGATTCGAAGACTCATCGGGTCGGAGCTGTATTTTCCATGCGCTCTACATGGCCTAGCCACCTTAGACGCTGTATCCGTAGGCGTCGTACCGTTTTTCGTTATATCTTCTCCTCCATACACCGTTTGAACAAACGGGACCGTAGATAGTGCGCAGAATTTTCCTCTCGAAACGACCAAGGGCATCTTCATCCGCTCTTGTTAAGGTCCAAGCCTCTGCGCCGTAAGGGAAGAATGGGATGATTATATAGTGTCACCTTGGTTTTCCGAGAGAGGGCTCTACTTCTCAATTGCCTCTTGAGCCCAAAGAAACAGCGGTTGGTAAGAGTGATTCTGCGTTTAATCTCAGTGCTGGTGTTGTTGTCGCTGGTCATCAGTGAGCCAAGGTAGATGAAGTCCTTTACCACTTCAAAGTTATATCCGCCCATGGTGGCGTTTTGGCTAATGCGTCGCTGTTGTCCGTCTCTTTTAGATGAAAGCAGATATTTGGTTTAATCCTCATTAACCTTGAGACCCATCTTAGCCGCTTCTACCTCAATGCTTACAAAGGCCTCATTGACGTCTCGCTGTGTCCGTCCAATCACGTCAATGTCGTCGGCATACGCAAGCAATTGCGTAGACTTGATATAAATCGTACCTCTTGTGTTGGCCAGTGACTCTTGCACGATCTTTTCAAGCACGATGTTGAAAAAGTTGCACGACAGCACGTCACCTTGCCTAAATGCTTTTTTAACATCAAAGGTCTCGGTTTGCTCATTACCGACCTTAATGGAGCAGCGAGAATTCTCCATTGTCATCCTTCACAGTCGGACGAGTTTGGCATGGATGTTAAAACAAGACATGGCTTTGTACAGCTCATCTCTATACACGCTGTCATATGCAGCCTTGAAATCGACGAAGAGGTGGTGAGTGTCGATTTGGTACTCCTGGGTCTTCCCCAAGATCTGCCGTAGCGTAAATATTTGGTCTACTATGGTTTACCTGGCCTGGCCACACTGATAAGAGCCGATCAGGTTATCCACAAACGGTTTCAGGCGTTCCCACAATACGGCAGGGAAGGTCTTATATGCGATGTTAATGAGACTTATTCCCCTATAGTTGGCTCAGTTAGGGGTCTCCTTTCTTATGGACCGGGCAAACGATGCTGAGATTCCATTCTTCGAGCATGCTTTCCTACGACCATACCTTGCAAATGAGATAGTGCATGCACCTTACCAGTTCATCTCCAGCCGCCTTAAGAAGTTCAGCAGACAGACCGTCTGCGCCCGCGGCTTTATTAGATTTAAGTCTTGATATCGCTATTTTTACTTCGTATAGGTCGGGTGGACTGAATTCTGTTACATCGTCGTTCATTACGAATGGCTCGTTCTGCCTGACAGCAGAACCGTTATACAGTCTGCAGAAGGGGTCTTTCCAAATCCTCAGCATCGACTGCGACTCTACTACCAGTTCTCCATTTTCATCCCTGCAGGCCGCCCCTCTGGCGGCCAGGGGTTACTAGGTGGTGGCGGTTTGAAATCCAGCACCTCTGAGGCAGCGTCTCTGACGGCGCTCTGGCAATGCGCCCATTCCTGCTCTATTGCTTGTGCGGCTGTGGGCGGATTTTGAGAGAGCTTTGAGAAGACACGATCGGCAAGGATTCTGGCGGTTTCTTGCGATTGTAGCTTTCCGACGTCAACCTTACGTAGTCCTACTCGTCTCCTAAGCATTCTTGATATCCTCATTCGTACCTTGGCTACAACAAGGTAGTAGTCCGAGTCGATGTAGGCCCCTCAGGAGGTTCGTACGTCGAGAATACAGGAGGAGTGTCTGGCGTCGATAGCAATGTGATCAATCAGGTTGGTGGTCGATTGATCAAAAGACCCCCAGGTACCCTTATGAATGTTGAGATGGGGGAATCGCGTGCTTGCTACAAGGAGGTTACGCCCCGCTAGGAAATCGATTAGCCTAAGTCCGTTATCGGATGTAGTGTTATGGAGGCTATGCTTTCCTATAATCGACTCAAATATGTCCTCTTTGCCCAGTTTGCATTAAAATCTCCTAGGACTATTTTTGTGTCGAAGCTGGGGCATTGGGCATATTGTAGAATTCATCTTTGAATCAATCGTCCTTTTCTTCCGTTGGGGCGTGAGCGCATATTAAGCTAATGTTTTCAAATTTAGCTTTGATGCGGATTGTTATGAGGCGTTCGCTTAGATCTCGGAACTTAAATCTTTTTGTCGGGCTCTGTCATGTAGTTGATGTTTAATTCCTGAGCTATGTATCTTCTAAGAGATTGCGTGCCGCTCATGCTCCACCAGCTGCAAAACTTAATCGACATTGTCAATGATTGACCAATCAGAATGAGGTGCAACTTTGAATCCGAAATTTCGAGAAGGGAATCACTTAATTGGTATTCTGGGTGCAGCGTACACTCACAGTTTTCTCGTCATACACTTCACAAATTTTTCGATTTATTTTTTCCTAATCTTGTTATCTCTTTTATAGTCAAGGAATATCACATAGCGTATTTCTTCAGATACTTCCCTCGTGTTCAAATCAATATAAATTGTGACGCGCATTCGTCTGTAAGCTTGGAGTAGGGCTACCCAATATATGGGAGGACACACAGCGCTTGCAGTCACCAATTAATCAACTTAAAGGCCGTCAATGAATGCTTTCTTGTTCCTTAAGATTTCACCTACATTTCCCTGACATTATCTATTGAAAACAATTCAAGTCCAATTGATTCACTTTCCCTTCTTTGGTCAATAACGAAACTTCTGACAGATGAAACTTTGTACCTTTGCAAACTAGGATCCTTGGCGTGAACTTTTTCCCCACAAGATGGAAATACAGAAAAAGTTTCACAAATTTCATTCTCCAACGAACACTAGACACTCGACACTCCGACATGTACACAGGTATCTCTGTCTTGAAAACCGACGTGCGATATCGCACGACTACCTCACTCGCAACAATTCCAAGACGAATAATTCAAGGTCGACGTGCTTATCCAAATCAATTACTTTCCCTTTCCACTGCATGGCATGCTCGTATCCACACCTCTCTATGTGACTTTGATTCATAGTCACCAACCAGATTTGCCGGTTCTTCAAAATGAGGCTGCAGATACAATTTGCTTGCAGGAAAGAGTCTGCTTTCCATGCAACAAACACAAGTTCCGATGAGCTCCCTCAAACACATCTATTTGTGTTGGGCAGACGCTAAGTAATCCCGTATCCTTTGGGTGGCCTATTACACGAACAAGCCATTTCAGATGGGAAAATTGGACCAGCATCCCAGACAGTTTTTCGGGGGGGTGTCTTCTGCAAAGGATTAGTTGCCGAATGTGGTGATTGATTGGATGTCGTTGACTCATAGACCTGGGAAATAGACATCCGTCGAGTATCTGTACACACGAGTATTTGGTTTAATCTGATAAAGATTAGTCAAAGACAAAATTGGTCTGGCAGCAGATCCATTACCTCATTTGGTTCCGAGACTGTATGGCAATACGGCTGGCCACCATGTGTTCCCAATCCGGTCGTTTGTACTGTGATACCATATAAACGGACTTTTAGCACACATCTGTCTGCAGATAAACCTCAGAGCAAATTGTATTCTCTAATATTACTGTCGCCATTAATCTCATTCAATGGACTGACCCGAAAATTTCAAGACGTCTCTTTGGACGAAATGCCGAAAATGTTCGCAAACATCAACTTGAAGCACCTGATGCTATGCTATGCTATGCTATGCGTATTCAATCAGAACATACCATGAACAGATGTCGCTGACGTCCTATCTCGGTCTTACATGGACACACTTCCTCAATGGAAGTAAAAAAGTTGGATAGCCAAAAGAAAGGAAAACGTTATGTTTGGATTCGAGATGAAAGTAATCGCTTCCAGGAGACTTGTTACGGATAATGTCGGTACGTCGTGAAAGGATATTGGCCTGGTTTCGGCTGAATGGATTGGTTTATTCTCAGTCGAAAGTTGGAGGAAACAAAACCTGCCGTAGAATGAGTTCAGACAGGGAACTCTGGGTCATTTGCTTGGTTTAAAGGAATTTCCGAATCGATTTTTGGCGTCTGTATACTATGCCTATGATCCTTTCCATATTCAGGACAATTGCTCGTGGATATATGTATCGTACAAAAACAGAAAAGAATTGTTCGGTCCATATGGTTTGACTGTCAGGTGGTAACAATAGAAGTGACCTACATGGGTAAGTATGGTCAACAAAGCGAAGCGAACTAGAAACGACACGGGCTAGAGCCTTTACAAAGAATCACTCAGAGATTTCAAGCAACCCTTGAGGAAGGATCAATGGAAATCATATAGGATATCAGTAGTCTGGACGAAATTTCAGTCGCCTGCAGACTAAGAAAAATCATTTCAAAAGATCCTTCAATTCCTAGCTGCCTTTACTCTAATGAAGTATGGACAACATCGGACGAAGAAACACTTAATCTTCTCCTCAACACACACTTCCCAGGTTGCTCGGACATGCAAAACTCAGAACAAACACGGAGAACTTAAAACTCTCCTGCAACAGAGGGACAGTACGATCACATGATCTCTAAAGATAAAATCACTCGCCCTACAAATCGCCGGGGCCGGATGGAATCTAACCCATCGAACTTGCACACACCATGAAGTGGTTAATACCATGGCTAGTAGTAGACCTTCAAAGGTCTTTAATAAACTTCCCAGTGAGTGGGAAGTTATTGTAATGGGGCCGATTTTCCGAATGCCAAATTTTGACATATCTCCACGTTTCAGTTTCACAAGTATCCGAATCCAAATGTGATATTGATATAAGCTTGGGCTCATTCCACGCGTAATTACGCGACCGAGATTGCTCGGACAGTGTTGTGGTTGGGTAACTAAACGCAGACTCATGAACTGCTCGTGAGTGTGCACCACCTACCCAACGGCCAATTATTAGACGCACGCGCTCATGACCAGCATTTTTGTTTTCGCTCACGAACACGGGTGTGTGTGCATTTATGGAGACTGTGCACACTTCATATGTTCGTTAAAGAGAACGCACACTTATGTGCACTCTGTAGGGTGGGTTCTGTTTAACGCACATGTGAAGTGTGCTCAGGGGTGAGTTCTCATAAATGCACACACTCACGGCGGGATTTACCTCTTAACCTCTATAGTTCTTGCAGAAGGTAGGATCGCCTTTTCTGTGGATGGGGCAAATGGAGCTGATGTTCCATTCGTCAGGCATGCTTTCATCTTCCCAAATTCTACAGATGATCTAGTTCATGCTTCCTACCAGAACATCGCTTGAAGGGCCCTGATGGCAACAAGCCTGCGGCCTTGTTGTTCCTCAGCTTTTGAATAGCTGTGCCAACTTCGCCGACGCTGGGTAGGAGGACTACTTCAGCGGCTGGAGTTGGGATTTCCTCAGTCCCTACCACTCTCTCTTGCTCATGCTAGTTAAGCAGCTACTGGGAATGCTGCTTAAATACATCGACTATTCCCTTTTGGCAAGCCTCGTAGGTGCTGCTCACACTCGCCACCTTACCGCGAGTTTCTTGTCGAGGGTAGTAGCTAGCCTAAAGTGTTCTCGGCTACTTTCTAGATGGCTGAGCGGCTATGCTGCCACATATTGTTTACATTTGTGCACGATGTTGGCATACCGGCAGTTACTTCTTGTAGACTCTGGTAACCTCCGGAGTACTCCAATGTCGAACCTCTTCATGGAAATCGGAAGCCGTTATGCGTTGTTGTATCGTGGAGGCTGAGCTTTCCAATCACTCCGCCAAAAGTGTACTCCTTACCGATTTTGGCTTTGAAGGCCCCGAATATGATTTTAATATCGTACTCCGGACAAGCTCAATAAGGGCGTGTGCACGTATGAGGCCGAAGTTTTTAAATCTGCCTTTGATGCGGATCACAGCCAGGCGAGCCTTTATAGGCTTAAAGTCGACGACTTTCGACTTTAACCGCTTTCCCACAAAAAATCCGCACCCCAAGGTGCGGTAGGTAGGTAGTTTCGTAGCCTTACCAGAATAGAGAAGAATACACTTAGGCCAAAGAACCCCGTTGCTCAGCTACGAGGGGGGCTTATCCCCCTATTCATGGAACCGCTTAGTGCTTTTTAAAAGTTGAGAAGGTCAGACATCCCTACTTGCTGAACACCTGTCAGGTCGTTAAGGAAGTAGGCTCCTAGGTACCGTTTCCTGATTGTGCAAAAAACCGGGCAGGCGCAGAGACTTTGGTGGATCGACTCGTCCTCCTCTTCGTCTAGGCAGCTTTTGCAGAAATCATACGGAGCTTGCCCAGTTTTTGCGAAGACTGCCAATGAAGCAGTGACCAGTGATGACAACAATGATTTTGTGGCTGTCAGTTCTTTTTAGGGAGATTATTCTCCTAGTCCGTTGACTATCGAGCCGGGTCCATCTCAGGTTCGTCTCATCCTAGGCGAAATTCGGGAGATTATGTTTAGTGGTTGCAAGGGGTATTCCCTCACCTGCCACGAAATTACAGTAATATCGGCCTTTTAGTGCGTGACAATTCTTTCCAGTTTATGAGCAGCTCCAGGAGTAGAGTTCTGACATTCCAGGAGCACTTTCGCAAATCGTGTTCCTTTTTCACGCTTCGTCGTCTTCGAGTATAAGTCCGTTTATCCGAGGCTGTTACTAGTTCAAAACTCACCAAGGCAGAATGATCTACATATTCTCTCGACACAACGAAGACGAGGAAGCACCTACTTTGCTGATCAATTTAAAACAACTTGAGATTGGGTCAGTTGAGAGCATTCACATGTACTCGTATGCACGTGTGTATGCTATGAGAAAGGGTGAGTTTATGTTCGTCAGATGTAGGGCTGGGATGGCAAAGGACTAACAAAGGCCTCGAAGGGGTAGCATCTATCCGACGGATGCTGGCCTGCTATCCTCGTGGTGCCATCTGGAGATTTCTATGGAAATTGCGGACGGGGAAGGGCGACTGGCGAGCTTTCTGTGCCAAAAACAGGATTAGTCGGTTGGGTTACAGCCTAGTAAGCCGCAACCTTAAAAATACACAAACTCCGAAACAACCACAAGCCTTGGATAAAACAGACCGGATTAGTGTTGACGAGCCTTGCAAAACAGCACAAAAGGACAATGATCTTTGGCTCTGTACGTGGAATGTTAGGTCCCTAAACAGGCCGCGTGCAGCCAACTTGCGGACGTCCTAGACCGCTATAAAGCGGACATAACCGCCATCCAGGAAATGCGATGGAATGGACCGGGTATAAAGCCGATGAAGAACTGCGACATTTACTACGGCGACTACTATAGGGAGAGGGGATAACGATTGTTCGTACGCGGATTTGTTGTTCGAGGTGGACTAAGGCAAAAGGTCCTAAGCTTTCGGCATGTGAGCGAACGCCTCATAACGATCCGTATCAAGGCTAAATTGTTTAACATCAGCCTGATCTGCGTCCACGCCCCCACGCAAGACAAGGACGACTCCGCCAAAGATGAGTTCTACGATCTCCAAGACAGAACGTATGCCCAATGTCCCAGCTATGACATCAAAATTGTACTAGGAGACTTCATAACTAAGCTGGGTAAGGAAAGCATCTTTGAACGAGTGTTCGGCAAACATAGAATACAAGACACCACATCCGATAAAGCACACAGGCTGATTGACCTTGCTACGGGGCGAGGTATCCTTCTAGCTAGTACGCTCTTCCCGCACCTGAATATACACAAAGGCACCTGGCGGTCGCCAGATCAATCAATCACTAACCAGATTGATCACATCGCGATCGACGTCAGCCACTCCTCCACTAATCTTGATGTTCGAACTTTCCCAAGAGCTAACACCGACTCGGACCGCTATCTTGTAGTAGCCAAGATACGCGGAGTAGAGTCAGAATACAAAGTTATGACGTCGAAAAGTTACTATCTCCAAAAGCCGTTCGTGCTTTAGCCGATCGCGTCTCCCTTAAGCTCTCCAATACACCTCAATCCTCCACGCTATCAATAGAACAGCAGTGGAGCCTTTGCAAACAAGCCCTGAAAAGCTCTGCATCCGAAGTTTTGGGTTTCAAGGCTCCACCACGAAGAAACACCTAGTTCGATGACGAGTGCAGGAGGATTCATACAGCGAAGTAGGATGCATGTAATGCCTCGCTGCATAAAAGAACAAGAGCAGCTCGTGAGCTCTACGAGTTAAAAAGAAGGGAGGAGCATAAGCTTCTCAGAAAAAAGAAGAAAGAGCACGAGAAGCGCGCGATTGAGGATTTGGAGAGGTGTTACTGCAGACGTGGCGTTGGAAAGTCTAATGAACAGATAAAGCGAACATGCCAAGGTTATAAAGCCAGAACGGAAGCCTGCAGGTATGTGATCGGACACATAGAAGTAGATGTCGATGTCGCAGTCGATGGTGGGAATATGGAAAAACCACATCTGCAGACTGTATAGCGGCGATGTTATTCTATATACCGATCTCAGGCAGAATGTTCTATTTCTAATCGACGAAGACCGCAGAGAATTCCGTCCCCCTGACCTCAATAAGGTTAAGGTTGCCATATCGAAACCCAAGCCGAATAAAGCTGCTGGCGAAGACGAACTGTCTGCTGAGCTCTTCAAGGCAGCTGGGGATGACCTGGTTAGGAACATGCACCAGCTCATCTGTAAGATATGGTCACAGGAAAGCTTGCCCGAGGAATAGAGTCTCAGTATCGAATGCCCGATCCACAAGATCGGAGACCCCTCTGACTGCGCCAACTACAAAGGAATAAGTCTCCTTAACATCGCCTACAAAATCTTCTCTGCCGTTTTGTGTGAACACCTGAAGCCTTTTGTAAATAAGCTGATAGGCCCTTATCAGTGCGGATTCAGGCCAGGGAAGTCCACCATCGACCAAATCTTCACACTACGGCAGAGCCTGGAAGAAATCAATGAATTTTAAGTCGACAATCACCACCTATTTGTCGACTTTAAAGCCGCATACGACAGCGTAATTAGAGACGAGCTATACAACGCTATGTCTACCTTTGCCATACCTGCTAAGCTCATCAGACTATGCAGGATGACTTTGGAGAATGCTTGCTGCTCCATCCGAATCGGTGAACACATTACCGATAGTTTTGATGTCAAAAAAGGATTTAGGCAGCGCGATGCGCTGTCGTGTGATTTCTTCAACATTGTAATTGAAGCGATTGTGTAAAAACCACTGGCCAACACAAGAGGCACAATGTATTTCAAATCCTCGCAACTCTTTGCAAACGCCGACGACATTGACATAATAGGTAGACCACAGCGAGATGTCAATGAGGCGTTTGCGAGTATTGAGATGGAGGCGGCGAAAATTGGTCTGGCGGTAAACGAGGGCAAAACTAAATATATGCTATCATCAAAAAAGGACGCTCACCACGTCTTGGCCAGAAGTTCGAGGTAGTAAAGGAATTCGTCTACCTTGGCTCCGCAGCCACCTGGAACAACGATATCAGTTCGGAAAACAGACACCGATTCACTCTTGCCAATCGCTGTTTCTATGGGATCAGAAGGCAGTTGAGTAATAGAACCCTCTCCCGAACGACAAAAGTTGACTCTTTATAAGACCCTTATCATCCCGGTCCTGCTTTAAGGCGCAGAAGCATGGGCACTATCAAAAGCGGATGAGGAGGCCCTTGGTCGGTTCGAGAAAAAGATTTTGCGCGTGATTTCCGAGCCTATATACGCACACAAGGGATGGAGGAAAAGTTTCAACCACAAACTCTACGGGCTGTACAGCGACATGAGTCTAGTCAGGCGGTTACGGATTCAACGCCTAAGATGGCTAGGCCATGTAGAGCAAATGGACACCAGAGCTCGAGCCCGGACAGTTTTTGAATCCAACAGGTGGAAGGGAACCTCAGCCAACTGGGTCTGCGGCAATGGATAAGACTAGCAAAAAATCGTGCTAGTTGGAGGGGCATGTTGGTTGAGGCCCACGTTCACTCCGAACTATAGTTCGGAAAGGAAGAAGAAGAAATGATGGAGGGCTGACCGAACTAGCTGGGTGAGCTTATTGGGTAAGGTCCAATACTTCTTTAGAAGTAACTATAATGTGCCTTCCATGAATGACTAAGTAGTCATAGTAACGTCGCTAACTACTATGTTCTACAAAGTCCATTAATAAAAACTCAAAACCATTAAAGCTCGTCAATTCACCCTTCACTCTTTCAGAACATAGTATACACCTACGTTACTAGCTGTCTTTAAAATGATTTGAACTCGGAGAGATATACGATATGCTCGGATTGAATGCAAATGAATTTCACTACAGCATGCTACAATAACATCCAATTAGTAGTGAATGGCCGGGTAACAATCAGATGCAGAAATTTGCATAAATTACTCAAAACCCCAATGAGATGCGTTGCAACAATGCATTTGAAATTGTTGTCTCATTAAGTTACCGACATTACGGATGTCAGTGGTTTTATGTAACTTTTGTTTTCATGGAAATTTTGATTTACACCGTAAAGTACTTGCGAGCTCGGCAGACCACAAAACCATTGCACCAGAATCATGTTTATGGATACAGCTCGTTCGGATAGGTCCCAGCTTTAACTGAATCGGTCTTAAGTGATGACAAATTATTTTTTGGCAACACATGCGACAATTGAGCAACATTAATCGCAATCAAGCACGATCATAGAGCACGTTCTTAGGAAGAGCGCGAAGAGTGTCACATGCAATGCGCGCTCAAATGGTTATTTGTTTTCATAAATCCTTGAGATGTGGACATCTGTAAATAGCATGCCATTTGTATGGCAATTATTATTACGAATTTATCTAAATTTAGGTGCAGATTCCGTATAGTTTTATCGTTTAAGATCGTGCAGCCTTCGTGGATTGCTGCTCGATCGAGCAGAGCATTTAAATGTGTATCACTCCCACCACCTACATGCAAAGATACATACTTTGCTCGAGGGAGGTCTTGCGTTCTAACATCTTTATTAAAATTATTAATTCGTACATACGTATGTATGTATATGTAGAGATACTATTCGGTTGTATTTATTTCCTTTTCTATTCTTGATTTTTTTGCTTTTAGGTTCACCTTGGACCGATGCCAATTTCAGCATCATGACGGGACTTTCATTGCTATTGCCGCCACTGTTGTTGTCGTCGTCGTCGTCAACATCGCTTTTGTCGCGTTGGCTGTTGTCATTGTACACATCGGTGACAGTGAATCTAAATAACCCATCATCGTTATTGTTGTATCTAGTAGCACTTTGTTTAGTGTACGACGCCAATTATCAGCTATTGATAGCAGGTGAACATCGAACGAGCCGGCTGGGGGCTGCGTGTCATTCTGTAAGCCGGAGACATAAAAATAGACAACCACACTACCATTGCTTGACGACTGCCAGTACGAATGTTATGAACATCTGTCGGGAATAAATCAACTTTCGTCACATGCAAATTATAATCAAACTTAACTGACAAGTACAAGATACAAAGATTGAAAAGAAATCGCATATTAGAGTATCTAAAGATAGAAGATAGCCACAGGGGGCTAGCTCATCCCATTTACATACCTATACTAGACAATCCCCCTGAACGTGTCCTT
Source organism: Eumerus sabulonum (assembly GCA_951905685.1). Classification (NCBI taxonomy): domain Eukaryota; kingdom Metazoa; phylum Arthropoda; class Insecta; order Diptera; family Syrphidae; genus Eumerus; species Eumerus sabulonum. Next base: position 240,228,666 of record OX645060.1, read on the forward strand.
TGAGATTCGTTTTCATTTTCGCTTTCGTTCCGTGAACAACGAATGAATCAGAATCGCATTCAAATACCAACCGTGACAGTATCATCCGTAACAGCAATGTCGCCATCCTTCAATTTATCCTCGATATACGGATCGGCGGGACCACCCGCACGATCGGTAGTGGCCGAGCACTTGACGGGCATTCTGGCGCCCGATGCAACCGTCATCGTTGGATCAACATTCAATCGAACAGATGGCATCGTGGACGGTGCTACCAGCGGCGACAACGAATGGATCGACAGTGTCATGTTGATATTAAAAGCATCTTTGATGATATTTATAATAATTGCTGCTATTTTTGGCAATTTACTTGTAATTATTTCTGTGATGCGAAATAGAAAATTAAGGTAAGCGCTTGCGGCCGACCGCCTTGCATCTACATATGTATCTACGGCAACGCGTGTATCGTAGTACACATGAATCCATTTAGCTTAACCGTGAAAATTGTGTTTTTCTTTTCAGAATCATTACAAATTATTTTGTAGTCTCCTTAGCAATGGCCGATATTATGGTTGCAATAATGGCCATGACATTTAATTTTAGTGTTCAAGTAACAGGAAGGTGAGTGTGACCGTCATTTATCGTTTAATTTTGTTTTTGCTTTTCCTGTTAAATTTAAACAGCTGCGTGCGTTAGCAGATTGTTTATTGGGCCAATCGAAGATGGCTTGCTTCTGGACTTGTATCTTTGCTTATTTGTTTCTCTCTGTTTTCTGTCATTGACACGGATCGTTACTTTCTGGTGGGGGACCATTTTTCTTTTTTTATTTTATATTTTATGGGGAAATAGGAATTTGTCTATTGTCTTTTAGCATTATAACCTTCGAGGGGTAATTCTCATAAATTCTTTTTAGCAGTTGCCCCACTTATTATTATCCAAAAATGTAATACAATTTTGAGAAATATTACGACAGGGAGATGTCGACAGACAGAAAAGTCAAGCATTGATAAGGCGTAGTGGTCACTAACGAACTTTCCCATTGATCTTTTCGTAGCACTGCGACCTTTACAGATCTATTGTGCCTACTAGCCGATTAGCTGAGGAGCTTCTCCACATCCTTAATGAAGTTGAGTATGCTTCTGATGGCTACCCAACCTCACTCTCTTTCAATGGCGAAACCTCGAATGATCCCAACACTATCGCCAACTTTTTTGCTAACCTTTTCAAACAATCTTTCGCTGATGACTCCTTTGCGCCGGACACTTCCTATTTCGACTTCCTACCAAATTTCTCCCTTGGTCCATTTCTTCCACGTTCTGTTGAACACCATATCATTGAAATTAAACTGAATCAACTTAATGATGAGTTCACGCCATTGTATTAAAAAAAAAAGTTCCTTCATTCTCTCCGTCCCGCTCTCAAAATTATTCAACTTATCTCTGTCCCTTGGAGAATTTCCCCAGATATGGAGAACCGCTTTCATAACTCCTATTCACAAAAAAGGTCCAAAGAGTGATGTTAACAACTACCGCCCCATCGCAAAACTCTCACATAAACCCAAGCTTTTCGAAGGCATCTTGTATGACACTCTAAGTTTCCATTGCAAGTCTATAATCTCCTCAAATCAACATGGATTCCTCAAATCCAGGTCTACAACCATAAACCTTGTCGAATTCGTGTCCTTCACCCTGTCAGCATTAGAGAATGGGAACGAAGTCGACGTCATTACAACTTCGCCTTCGACAAAATATATCACAAACTAATACTCTTGAACCCACTGCGCTGAAGTGGATATCTTCATATTTAAAAAACCGTTACTACAGTGTTCGCTTTGGATCTGCCTTTTCTCACTCTTTCTTAGCCTCTTCCGGTGTTCCCCAAGGTAGTCACCTAGGTCCACTTCTTTTCATTCTTACCATAAACGACATTGGGATAATCATCAAACGTTCCCATCTCTCACTATACGCCGACGACACCAATTTCTTTAAGAACATTTCCTTGCTACAAGACTCTTCCCTTATTCAATCCGATCTCAATAGCTTTTCTATCTTGTCTTTCAAAAATTGCTTGGAGCTTAACATTTCCAAATGCCAATCTATCACCTTCTCACGTAAACGTGTGCAATCCTCTCTTCGTCTCTACTTTCTCCACAACCAACCCATTTCTACCGTTCAGCTTATCCGCGATCTTGGCATACTATGTTACCAAGGCCTCAATTTCCGCGCACATATCGACGATATAATTCTTAAAGCAAATTCTGCACTCGGTTTCGTGAAGCGCTGGTCTCCAATCCCTACGTTACTCGATCCCTCTATATTACCTTCGTTCGCCCCCTTCTTGAATACGCATCACAAGCGTGGTCCCCTTATCAACAAACCCACATTTCTAGAATCGATAGCATCCAGCGTCGATTCCTACGTTTCGCTCTTCGAGGTCTGCACTGGCAAAATCATCTGTTCTTACCGCCTGCCCTATCAAGACCGACTCAAACTAATAAATCTGAGTACGTTGGAGGAAGGAAGAAGGGTAGCTGACATCCTCTTCATTCATAAACTCCTAACAGGTACCATTGACTGCGCCAACCTCTACAACTCTATATCCTTTAACACTAATCCTCGTAATACTCGCAATCCTCGTCTCTTCTATCTATCCACCCCCCCCCCCCCCCCCCCACCTCTTACGGCTCCAATGAACCCATTTCCCGTATGCTGGGAAGTGTTAATTCGAACACCAACTTCGATTTCAACCTCAGCACTCCATGCCTAAAACTTCGTCTTCTCGGTATCCCCCCCCCCCCCCCCCCCCCCCCCCCCCCCCCCCTCACCCTACCTTAGTTCCCTAATCGGGGCGCGTTCCCGTTCTTGTTAGTCGGTTAAGTTAGAATTATGAATGTTAGCTTGAATTAAGCTTAATAAATGGGGGTATTGGCCCCCACGAAAATTAAATTAAATTAAATTCTCGTAGGAGCCGAGACGATCCCCTCAGGAATCATAATTTCACTGAGAAGGATACGCTTCCTGAGGTGGCAGAGAGCAGCACACTCGCACAGTATGTGTTCCGCCGTCTCTTCGTCCTCGAGACAGAGTCGACACTTAGTTTCAGACGAGAGGTTAATTTTGTTGAGACAATATCTCAGACGACAGTTTCCCGTCAGGTAGCTGACTAGCCTGCTGATATCTACTAGTTTCAAATGGCATTTCCCTGAATGCTGTTCCAAAAGGACAGGTGTTGCGATTTTTCCCCACTTGTGTAGTGAGATGTTGATCTTAGACTTGGGAGTTCCGCAAAAAGGTTCAGGACCAATGAATTTTTCGCTGGAACCTTTCCTGGCGAGTTGATCGGCGATTTCATTGCCCTTAATACCTTTGTGCTCGGGCACCCACCAGAGCTTGACCCTGTTACTTTTGGCGAGATCTTGTAGGACATCATGGCATTTCTTAACGATTTCGGAGTTGGTGTTGTACGAACTCGGCGATTTAAGCGCTGCTTGGCTATCAGAGAGTATACTTATTTACTTAGGTGGCGCTACAGTCCGTGGTGAACCTGAGCCTCAGCCAACAAGCGTCTCCAATTGGCACGGTCTTTGGCCAGTTGTATCCAGCGCCGCACGCCCAGTTGACTAAGGTCTCCTTCCACCAGCGTACGCCACCGTACACTCGGCCGTCCTCTGCCCCGCCTTCCTACCGGGGTGGATTCGAAGACTAATCGGGTCGGAGCTGTATTTTCCATTTGCTCTACATGGCCTAGCCACCTTAGACGCTGTATCCGTAGACGTCGTAACAGGCCGATGTCGCTGTACAACCCGTACAGTTCTTCATTCAATCTTCTCCTTCACACTCCGTTCGAACAAACGGGACCGTAGATAGAGCGCAGAATTTTCCTTTCGAAACGACCAAGAGCGTCTTCATCCGCTCTTGTTAGGGTCCAAGCCTCTGCGCCATAAAGGAGTACTGGGATGGTCAGGTCTTATATAATGTCACCGTGGTTTTTCGAGAGAGGGCTCTACTCTTCTCAATAACCTCTCGGTCCCAAAGGAACAGCGGCTGGCAAGAGTAATTCTGCGTTTTATCTCAGCGCTCTGGCGTCTCTCTCTGGCGTCGATCGCAATGTGATCAATCTGGAGGCTGTGTCTCAACTTCAATTGAGCAGGGACAGAGATCGGAGTTGGCATATCCCATATTAAACGCAATCAACGTCTATGTTGTCTATACTGTCGCAAGAATGATCGATGCCTAGCCTGATTTTTGGGACAAAATGTTGATGGCGGACGTAGCCCTTTTTACCCCCCTTTGGCAGAGCCAATAAACTGTTGAAGTTTGGGAAACCCACACGTCATTCACAAAACACCACTGCACTATACGAAAGTCAGAGTTTGGACCGGGGTGGGCTTAAAAATCATCTTCGGACCATTTTTCTTCAAACTTGGAGAAACTGTAGACGGCGCATGCTATGTTGGATGCTGGCGCACTTCGTGTCCGTAAATGCGTGAAAAAGGTCGGACGAACTTCTACGTTTTCAACAAAACGGCGCTCCTTGACACACCGCAGGCGTCACGATGAAGTTCCTACAGTGCACGTTTCCGGCACACGTTGTATCGGAAAAAGCTGATTTGGAGTGACCTCCTCGTTCTCCGAATTTAAGACTTTTTCCTTGCGGTTATTTAAAAAGTAAAGTTCACACCAGCAAGCCTAAGGCCACTGACGAGCTCAATGGTAACATACGAGCCAAAATAGCTGCTATAACGCCCGAAATGGTGGCCAATGTTATGCAGAATGCTGCTATTTGCGTATCGAATGAGGCTGGTCATTTGGTAGAGTATATCTTAAATAAATCTTGCGTCTATATGACGCACGCTGTATACTTTTGCCAATCACCTCTGCATTCTCGGCATCAGTGAGACACCAGTATTGCATGTTGCGATGAGGACGAGAAAGAAGAACACTTTCCCTGGGACGGTCCCGCCTTTGCTTGCGCACTCGTGGGGCCGACGTGGTGTGTGCCGAATCTCTTAGCTCTTAGCTTCAGTGATGTCAAGGTCCTTTTCATTTTTTTCCGAAAAACGGGGAAAATGCAGTAAGATAGGAAGTTTGTCTGGCAGTACAATGGACCAGTATTTGCGTCTGAGTGCTCCAACAGAAGCCTACAATAAATAACAAGAAGACCACTGTCATTACGTATCTCCGCATCTCCTCTATTCTCTTCCCTTTGCGCCTTTTATGTCAAACCTTAAGTGCACGTTTAGTATAAAGCAAATGTAGTTCTCTTTATTTTTAAATTAACTAGGAGGCTCTGAATTATCTTTCATATCGTACTGCTGGTTCTAACCATTGCTTACCGAAAATAGCACAAGAAGCTTAGTTCACAAATTCCCAGTCAATATCCCACATTCCAACTTATAAAGGCGCGAAGCAATTACCATCTATAACTAAACAAAATATCTGAAAACCCATTCGGAAAGTAATCACCAGAGGTCCAGGTCTATAAATACCATGACCAGCCACCGCCACGCCAGACATCCAAATACCTGTCATCATTTTGTCAATACGTTTCGTGCGGTCATCATGCGGGTTTATTACCTCCAAACGTCTCACAATCGATTACATTTTTGACATCCAACCATCGACGCAATAGTCCGTCCAAACTAATTACATTAATTGCTCACTGAAGAGCTGTCGCAGTGAATGGGGACGTACACTCAAGGAAGTGCAAAATAAACTAAACTAAGTGGAGTAGTTTGAATTTCATACAGAGAGTATCTGCCAAAAGTAAGTATCTTCAGCAACTCATGCGATTTTTTGCCCCCCGCGCAAATAGTCAATAAGTCATCTTCTGGTACGTACTCTCAAACGTACGATGACTACGATGCGTTGACGTTCAAGTGCATGGATATGAAATACTCATAGATACAACTGCATTAAGAAAAAAAGGTCGAGTAAGCATACGCCACTCATGGTCGTGGACAAGGCCAATCGGGCACTCGAAATTGGAAAAGTCAACAAACACTCGGGACTTGCTGAGAGGTATTTGCAGACAGAAAAATATTTTCCCAGTCACTTGTATCCATCAGTACCTACTCTGCATGGAATTACATTGTGTGTGTAGCTGTGTGCTTTTATCTGCATTGCAGGAGCCATCAGAGATACCTGTACTCGGTCGTACTGTTGAGACGAAATTGCTTTTTTATTTCAACCAGCTATTTTAACGAACACGTGGTCGGCAGCAGTCAGGAGTCGGCTGTGCCTGTCCACCTGTCCCTGTGAAACACTATGGCTATACGAGAAAGCCAACTGGTGCGGCCTTAACAACTTCTTTCGGATCTTCAACTGGTCGCTGTGCTTCTTCGACAACGACGTGGACGCCGCAACTGATACTATCGCAAGCATTATCCGAATCGGCATGGCAAATTTTATTCCCAGCAAAATAAAAAGCACCAGGCCTAAGGATAATTCGTGGTTTGACTTGAGCTGCAAAGAAGCTATTAGGCTCAGGGAGCTAAGTTTTCGGGCCTACAAGGCAAACAGTTCTGAGGAAAACCGAAAAAAGTACAAAAGAGCCAGAAATGACTGCAACACCCACATTCGACGGATTAAATTCCAATCCGACCAAAAATTAAGGCGTAGAATCCTTCAATGTCCCAAAAGGTAGCAAACGTTTCTGGTCGTTTGTAAAAAACGTAAAAAAACTCAACTAAGTCGTCTATACCGACGCTCATCCACAATGACATTCCAGCTGTCACCCCCTTAGACAAAGCTAACCTACTTGCTGCCCGTTTCGCAACCAGTTCTCAGCTGCCAGCCTGTACTTTGTCTCCGCCTGTACTAGGGTGCGTCAATTCCACCATGGGACTAATCCACTTCCGCACTCGTACAGTCGCAAGGGTTCTTCAAGACCTCGACGTACACAAATCCGCTGGTCCAGATGGTATTGCCCCAATAGTTCTGAAGAGGTGTTCTTCTACGCTTGCAAAACCACTGCGTAAGCTTTTTCACCTTTCCTACACCTCTGGGCTCTTTCCGAGTAGATGGAAAACAGCATTTGTCCAGCCTATACCCAAAAAAGGCGAATCATCTTCTCCCTCCAGCTACCGACCCATTGCACTAAGGCCCCTCTTTCCAAGGTCATGGAAACGCTGATTAACCGTCAGCTTATGAAATATCTTCAATCACGGAAACTCCTCAATGACCGCCAATACGGTTTCCGCAGCAACAGATCCATTGGTGATTTGATGGCATATCTCGCTGAAAAGTGGAATCACTCGCTTCACCAAGCAGGTGAAAGCAAAATTGTTGCACTGGATATATCGAAAGCATTTGACAGGGTTTGGCACGAAGCCCTTTTTCGAAAATGCGTGCTTTTGGGATCGATGAGTCTCTTTTTCAATGGATTAGAAGCGACCTTTCGAATCGTTCAATTCAAGTTGTTTTGGACGGATTCAAGTCTGATACTCACTTTTGTAAATGCCGGTGTTCCCCAGGGCTCCGTTTTGTCTCCGACACTCTTTCTTATTTTTATAAATGATCTCTTGTCTGTTACTTCTAATCCAATTCACTCCTTCGCTGACGACAGTACCCTCAGCTTCTCATATTCATTCACTAGCTTACGCCCCTGCACATCGGTTGCAGATAGTGAGTGGCAGCGTATGTTAAGCTCATTAAATTCCGATATGGACAGCATCATCCAATGGGATAAAAACGATATCCATGAACGGCATTTGCATCTCAGAAATCGAAAAGCTTTCCATCCTGGGTCAGTCTTATTTGGAACGGCCACATATTCAGTGTCGCCAAGAATGCTGCGAAATGCCTAGGCTTCTTATACCTACACATGCAAGAAATATTCCTCTCCCTTAGATTTGGCTAGAATCTATTATGCGTTCATTCGCCCTAAACTGGAGTTTAACGCCCATGTCTGGTCCAGTGCATCGAAGATCTTATTGCACCTTATAGACAGAACACAAAATAACTCGGTGACTCCAACATTACCAATACATTATACTCGCTGGAACACCACAGGAATGTTTATACGGATCTAGATTTCCCTGCCGGATTCAGTTTTCGCCTCTCAATACAACATGCAAGCATTTAAGATCAACGTCCATCGGCATCCCCTCTATCCCTCTCCCTTTCTACCTTCTGCCCGCACTGTGTCGCCGACATAATAAGACCTTGAGTGCGCGCTACCGTCGAACCATCGAACATTACTCTAACTGCAAATTTTAATCCTTGTCGTTCCTATGGGATTGCACAAACATTTCCTAGAAACATGGGCCTGCGTGACCGAGGACAAGGATGACACTACAGAAGACGACTTCTACGATATCCTAGACAGAACATATGCCGAACGTCCCAATCACGTATTGGAATACTTTAATGCGATACTGGGCCAGGAAGTCGCTTTTGATAGGGTCATTGCCATGCACAGTCTACACAACACCACATCCGAAAATGGGTTTAGGCTGATAGACTTCGCAACGGGGCGAAATCCCACATCTCAACATCCACAAGGGCAATTGGTGGTCTCTGGATCAATCAAACGTCAAGCAGACACAACGAGGTAGCGAGGCGGCGAGGTTACGACTATGAATATGCCAGCGCCACACAACGTCGCAATGCTACAATCGCAAAAGACCGCCAGAGCCTATGCCTGTATCAGAGTCTTCGTCGCCATTTAACAGTCTGCAGAAGTGATTCTTCCGTATTCTCGGTATTGACTGCGACTCTACTACAAGCTGTCCATTCTCGTTCCGGCAGACTTCGGTCGGGAGGTTTTATCCACTGGATAGCTGTTTTACCGTTTGGTAAAAATTTCGGACTTCATTCCTGCTGTAACACCTCTCTTTATCCTCGACTGCGCACTCCTCATGCTCCTTCTTTTTCTTTTTCGGAAGCCGGTTCTCTTCTCTCCTTTTCTGTTCGAAGAGCTTACGAACGACTATCGTGGGCTTGCCCGCATTCGTCTTTAAACCACGGGTTTTTCCTGGACGGTGGTGTCGTCAAACCCGGCACATCAGTGGGAGCTTCTTTAATAGCTATTTGATAATGCTTTCAATTCAACTCGATTCAAAAAATTAATAATGAATTCTTCTTCTACCGTTAGAGCAGGCGGCGTCGAACTTCCAGGGAGTGTTTGGTATTCTCGGTCGGCAAAGTTCTTAGCGGTCGGATGCGATTGTAGCATTCGGACGCCAAACCTTGGTATTTCTTCTCGCCTCCGTCGATTTTTTTTTTTTTTTTGATATCCGTGCTCTTACATTGGCCACAACAAGGAAGTGATCCGAGTCGATGTTAGCTGCACGGAAGGTTCGGACTTCAAGATTACTGGAGGAGTATCTGACAGCGATGAATTTAGAGGACCGCCAGGTCCTCTAGGGATATTGAGGCGTGAGAACTGTGTACTCACTACACAGATGTTCTGCTCCGAGGCGAAATCCACCAACCTAAGTCTGTTCCTGGATGTGTTGTCGTGTAGGCTGTGTTTTCCGATAACTCTGGTAATGACTTCTTCTTTCTCAGCTGTGCATTGAAGTCCCGTCCTTGCTGTTAGCATCCTTGTCCTCTGTCGGGGCGTGGGCCCAAATCAGGCTAATGTTGCTGAATTCAGACTTAAGACTATTTGCCTTGAACAACATATCCACATCCAAATAAGCGCTGCCTTCTCAATCTGTAGCAATCGCCGTAGTGGAGGTCGCAGTTTTTCATCCTCTCTTTGCCCGGCCCATCCTATTGCACTTCGGGGATTACGGTAATCTTTGCTTTGTAGTAGTCAAGGGCCTTCACGAGTTCATCGGCTGCACGTGGTCTGTTAAGCGACCTCACATTCCACGTACAGAGCCGAAATTCATTGTCCTTTTTACGTTTGCTGTGGTCGTCAGCAGTAAATCCGTCCATGTCCGAGGCTTGTGGTTTCTTCTGAACCGTCATTTTTTACCTGGCGAGGTAGTTAGCCCCCAACTCAGAAGCCAGACCCCTTTTTTTACTCTTGGACGGAGGGTCTGGGTGTATCCGGTGGGGGTAACCTCACTGAGGTTGTGAGCGCTGCCGTTGGCTCTACTATGTAGGGCTCATCCGCAGCCGTCTCTTTTCCAGGGTTCCGACTCGGACTTGGAGTTCTCCTTTTGGACCTGGGCATCGGAGTATGTTCGAGCAGCTCCAAAAGGGGTGTTGTCCAGGTGGCTCGCACTAACCGGAGCTGTGGACGCCGCCGTTGACCGATGAATGATTAGTTCGTCCGCTGCTTATTTGGCTTAATTGGAATGATCTCATTAAGCTCACATATGCGCAATCGCTCATATGACCCCTCCGCAGAGTACTTCCGATTTCTCGGGAGCTTAGACGCTTACAAACCACGTTACGTATCATAATTTCGCAGATAAGTTAGTTGTTAGGGTATGACCTGAACTTGACATTTTTGGATATAGTCCTGTTCTGTCGCTACACAGTCCAGTCTCATGTCCAACTTCTGCTATGCTAAGGACACAACCGCAAGTTCCATACCCAACACTCTAAATAGCATTCCATCAACGAAATCAACTGATTGTGGCACCGCAGCTGAACCGCATTTCCGGAAATAGTGATTAGATCCAAAAGTGTCTCCACCAGCCAGAGCATGATGTGCATTTAAGGCGGATTATCAAACCAACTACACATGTCAGGCCCTTCTGTGTGGCGGTCCATGTGAATACTACGAAATACTCGAAATACCTCATTAAAAATAATGGCATCGCAACCGTTCCTGGTCTCCTCTGCTCGAGGAAATGACAAAAATAGAAAGGAATCCACCCAAGCACAAAGCCAAGTGCAGCGTTTGTACTTTTGAAAAGCTGTATTAACGCGACAATGAGCGATGGAATTGGGCGGCGGTCATAAAAGGCACGGAATGAATAGCAGGATGAGGAGCGATAGATTTCATCATCTGCACATATTACGATGGTCGAATAGATGTACATAGCTTACCTCTGTACACGTAGCTTCGAGAATCTGTCGAATGCTTTTGTGTATTTCTGCGTTTGTTTTTGGATTCATATCAATAAAGTTGAAGTACAGATGGGCCACATTGTATCTGTAGAGGGAAACAAGCGCATAAGATGAATGAATACGTAATTTGATCATAAACTACTGCCAACGAGAGTCTGACCCATCTGCACATGTCTACATGCCCTAGTACGTACGAGTACGAACTCGTACATATGAAGATAAAGTTCCCCGAAAAGTCAAGTTACGAGCATCTTCCTAGCCTTTCAATTTAGCACAAGAGTAGTTTCGGTAAACGATGAGGAAATAGAAAGAAGATCTGCTCTGCTGAGGCTCACATCCCAGTTTACTACCTAAAGTCGTAGTAAATGAAATAATAAACGAAAGTCAGTCGCGTATCTTGCGCTTTCTCCCCGCCAAATTTATTGGTTCCATGTCGTGTCTTGTGTGAGAATTTGATACAGTACCATGTGGAGGATGTGCCGGATGTGCTGGATGTGATGTTGTTGCTGCCACATATGTACATATATGGTATCCTCGTTGGGAGTAAATTGGATTTGTTGCCTGACGGGTCGAATGCCGTGTTTTCGTTAATAAAGATTAAGCAGTTCAAGGAACGCCGTTTACTCTTCGTTCGAGATGTGCAACGAGCAATAATATTCGAGAATACTTCGCTCAACATGAAGCTATAGAAATACTGGGATCGGTGTTTGTTCGCGAACAGTCTGACGATGGGCTGCTAGGTCGTTTGAGCACAGCGCTCCATGAAAGTGGTATGATAGTGGAGCAGTTTGCTGGTTTTCCAAGCAGCACTTGAAACGCCGAAAGTAAGTGCTGTCTAGTGGGAGTATTGGATAACTTTACCTTCCTCCGAAGGAGAAAAAAATATCTCAATTGGGTTTCTTCCACACATTTTCCACAAAGACTTAGGGTGAAATGTCAAGAGAACACCCAAACCTCTGTCTTCTTCTTCTTCTTCATCTTAGTGGGCGCTACAATTCGGGGTGAACCTGGGCCTCAACCAACATGCCCCTCCATCTAGCACGATCTTTCGCTAGCCTTTTCGATTGCCGCACACCCAGTTGGCCGAGGTCCCCTTCCACCTGTGTGCGCCATCTTAAGAGCGGCCGTCCTCTGCTTCTTCGTCCCTCGGGGCTGGATTCAAAGACTCTCCGGGCTGGAACTCTGGTGTCCATTCGCTCTACATGGCCCAGCCATCTTAGGCGTTGAATCCGTAGACGCCTGACTAGGCTCATGTCGCTGTACAGCTCGTAAAGTTCGTGGTTTAATCTTCTCCTCCATCCCCCGTCTGCGTTTATAGGCCCAAAAATCACGCGCAAAATCTTTCTTTCGAACCGACCAAGGGCCTCCTCATCCGCTTTTGATAGTGTCCATGCTTCTGCGCCGTACAACAGGACCGGGATGAAAAGGGCCTTATATAGAGTCAACTTTGTCGTTCGGGAGAGGGCTCTATTACTCAGTTGTCTCCTGAGCCCAAAGAAACAGCGATTGGCAAGAGTGATTCTGCGATTGATTTCGGAACTGATGTCGTTGTTCCAGGTCACTGCGGAGCCAAGGTAGACGAAGTCCTTAACTACCTCGAACATTTATCTGCCAATACAAACGTCCTGGCAAAGACGTCGGTGGTGAGCGTCGTTTTTTGATACCAGCATATATTTAGTTTTGCCCTCGTTAACCGCCAGACCAGCTTTCGCCGCCTCGATCTCAATACTCGCACACGCCTCATTGACATCTCGCTGTGATCTACCTACTATGTCAATATCGTCGGCGTATGCAAGGAGTTGCGAGGATTTGAAATAAATTGTGCCTCTTGTATTGGCCAGTGATTTCTGCCTAGTCATTTCCAATATGATGTTGAAGAAATCACACGACAGCGCATCGCCCTGCCTAAAGCCTTTTTTGACATCAAAGTTATCGGTAAGGTGTTCACCGATTCGGATGGAACCGCGAGCATTCTCCAAAGTCATCTTGCATAGTCTGACGAGTTTAGCAGGTATGGCAAAGGTAGACAAGCGTTGTATAGCTCTTCTCTAATTACGCTGCCGTATGCGGCTTTGAAGTCGACAAATAGGTGGTGAGTGTCGACTTGAAATTCATCGATTTTTTCCAGGATCTGCCGTAGTGTGAAGATTTGGTCGATGGTGGACTTCCCTGGCCTGAATCCGCACTGATAAGGACCTATCAGCTTATTTACAAAAGGCTTCAGGCGTTCACACAAAACGGCAGAGAAGATTTTGTAGGCGATGTTAAGGAGACTTATTCCTCTATAGTTGGCGCAATCAGAGGGGTCTCCTTTCTTGTGGATCGGGCATACGATGCTGAGACTCCATTCCTCAGGCATGCTTTCCTCTAACCATATCTTACGGATGAGCTGATGCATGCTGCCTTGAAGAGCTCAGCAGACATTCCGTCTGCGCCAGCAGCCTTATTCGACTTGAGCTTCGATATGGCAATCTTAACTTCGTCGAGGTCAGGGGGACAGAATTCTCTGCGGTCTCCGTCGATTAGAAATGAATCATTCTGCCTGACAGCGGTATATTGACTAACATCACCGTTATACAGTCTACAGAAGTGGTTTTTCCATATTCTCAGCATCGACTGCGGTTCTACTACTAGGTGTCCGCTCTCATCCCTGCAGGCTTCCGTTCTGGCTTTATAACCTCGGCATGTTCGCTTTATCTGTTGATTTAGCTTTCGAACGTCACGCCTGCAGTAACACCTCTCCAAATCCTCAATCGCGCGCTTCTCGTGCTCTGTCTTCTTTCTTCTAAGAAGCTTATGCTCCCCCCTTCCTTTCAACTCGTAGAGCTCATGAGCTGCTCTTGTTCTTTTATGCAGCGAGGCCTTATGAATCCTCCTGCACTCGTCATCGAACCCGGTGTTTCTTCGTGGTGGAGCCTTGAAACCCAAAACTTCGGATGCAGAGCTTTTCAGGGCTTGTTTGCAATGGCTCCACTGCTGTTCTATTGATAGTGTGGAGGATTCTGGTGTATTGGAGAGCATAAGGGAGACGCGATCGGTAAAAGTACGAGCGGTTTCTGGCGATAGTGGAGCAGTGTCTGACGTCGATCGCGATGTGATCAATCTGGTTGGTAGTCGATTGATCAAAAGACCGCCAGGTGCCTTTGTGTATATCGAGGTGCGGGAAGCGCGTACTGGCTAGAAGGAGATTTCGCCCCTTAGCAAGATCAATCAGCCTGTGTCTGTTATCGGATATGGTGTCGTGTAGGCTATGTTTGCCGATGACCCGTTCACAGATGCTTTCCCTACCCAGCTTAGCATTGAAGTCTCCTAGTCCAATTTTAGTGTCATAGCTGAGACATTGGGCATACGTTCTGTCTAGGAGATTGTAGAACTCATCTTGGGCGGAGTCATCCTTGTCTTCCGTGGGGGCGTGGACGCAGATCAGGCTGATGTTAAAAAATGTAGCCTTGATACGGGTTGTTATGAGGCGTTCGCTCACACGGCGAAAGCTTAGGACTTTTTGCCTTAGTCCACCTCGAACAACAAATCCGCATCCAGATAATCGTTGCCCTCTCTCCCTATAGCAGTCGCCGTAGTAAATATCGCAGTTTTTCATCCGCTTTATGCCCGGTCCATTCGGCATACTACTCTGTCCAAAAAGTAAGGTGACATTTGAGGGTGGGGTAATGCTTTTAGTTTTACCTCGATTGGATTGCCTTTGACATCTGTAGCAATAGTAGGCATTGGACTTATGAACAAAAATTGCAAAGATTGCCGTACATTTTCGTATTTTTCTCTAAAACAAAAGTTGGGAAGCTCATGCATTCGTACTTGATTAACTTTACTTGTGATTGAAGCATATTTCCCTGTATCATCTGCCTTAATAGTCCTCAGAATCGTTCTTGATTATTAAAAAAAAAAAAAAAATCCTTTGGGTGCACCAGGCTTTTAAATCTACTTTGGACTTCGTAGCCAACTGCAGCCGTTTCCAGATGACGACAGACCATTAAGGCCGATTATTCCGCCATTAAACCACTTCAGTATTCCAATCGAAACAGTGCGCTTTCAATCATACGAGAACCATTGGAATGCAGTGTTCACCGAGTGTTAATATGATTAATAAATGGACAGACAGTCAAGTAGGATAAACCTACTTTTTTGCCTCTCACCAACGATCCAATCAGCTTATTTGTCTGTGATTACGCGCATAATATCGCTTTCTATTAATGCCAATAATTGGATCGTGAAAATTCGATTTTCAAAAACGCAATGATGACGTGAATAATATGCATTTTGTCCTTGTTGGATTGTCGAAAATGAATAAATAATTGCATCCGTGTCGGTGTCGGAGATACAGCTTGTTTTCAGTACTTCGTCCATTCTCCATCCACATTTTGGATGCGTTTTGGCAATTTTTCTAGAATTTCATTTGGAATACCTTGCCATTCCCGCTGTACTCGCTGCCAAAGCTCTTCCAGATTAATTGGTGTTGATTGATATTGTCCCAACCGTCTTTTCACAATTGACCACAAATTCTCAATCGGATTGAGGTCGGGACTATGAGCTGGCCACTGCATCAATTGGAAATATTGTTTGGTAAGCCATTCCTTCATTATTTTGGACGTGTGTTTTAGGTCGCCATCATGGATAGGCGCTCCTATCTACCAAGTCGGGAAAATGAGCCTGCAAGATGCGCAAAGAATCTTCTTTTCTCATTATTCCATCGATTTTTTTGTAGTGGACCAACGTGCCACCATATGAAACAACCCCACGCAATGACACCCCATCCACCGTGCTTCACTGTTTCTTGAACGTGATGCCTTTGGATGGTCACCAGGGAGGCACTAGCAATATTGTTTACCGTCGGACTGAAACCGTTTGAATTTTAATTCGTCTGACCACACTACACACTTCCAGTCATCTACTGACCAATTTCTATGTTCTCTGGCGAACTGCAGGTTTTCGTTTCCTGACCGCTGAGATGTGGCCAATGTCGTGGGAAGCTCTACTTGCAGTCCATCGACTAACGGGTTTATTTATCGCTATAGAAGCTTCTTTTGGTGTTAAAAATTTGTCCTTTCTCATATGTATCACCATTAATCGTGCGTCCGGTTCCGCTAATTTTTTTTTACGGCCTCTGGCCTGTGGCTTAGGTGTTGTTCCTCTCCTTTTGTGCACTTTAAGGACCACTAATTGGCTTACATTAAGTCGCCTAGCTATCATTCGCGTCGAGGAGCCACTCATTGTCATAGCTACAATATTATCTTCAACATCTCTTAAGAGTTTCTAATTTATCTTAAAAAGCTGTGAAATAATTGTAATTCTTTAATTTATTAATTAAAATGTACTGGAAAAAGTTCTTACCACACGCAATGCAACACTTCCCAAACTATAATACATAATGCACCAATAAACAAACCCAATAAATGCAATTCTAATGGTAAAATTGTTTACTTTTGTGGTGTATGCGGACATTAAATTAAATTAAAATAAAACCCGATAACCTCTCGCTTGGACTCCTCGATCTAGAATGAATGCCCAACTTCGCTTTATTTCTTTCATATCGTTTACGTGTGTTTCGTTCAGTTTTCAGTGCTGCCACAACTCGTCCATCCTGACCCGTAATCGTCCCGATTACCAAATGTCTAAATGATTTCTCAGCTAAGCCAAGGTTTCATATTAGCCGCTTCCCAAGTACCCTGGTAAGGGATCTGACTAACCTGGAACCCCTCAACGTCTTTAATTAGATACCTGTCGTTGCCTAACACTTTCAGTACCTGGTACGGTCCTTTAAATTTCGGCACCATCTTCTTTGACACCCCGGGCGTACTAATGTAATTCTTGACCATAACGTACTCACCTATATTGTATTTTCTGGCTACTTTGCGATTCGCATTTGCGATTCCGTTTATTATATTCCTGCAATTTTGTTTGTTTTTCGACCGCCCTGGACCTTAAGTTGTACAAGTCTCTTTTCGCTTCGTCTTCCGCATCTCTATCTAAATACTCGCTCACAAAATCAATTACATTTCCTCGCTGTGTAACACTGAACGTAAGTTGGCTAGGCGTTGTACCTATTGCGCGGTGCAATGTGTTGTTCATAGAGAACTCAATTTCGGGCAAAATTCCGTCTAAGCTCGCCGCGGCGTTGCCACTACTTAGCTTTGCTATCATCGGCCCTAAGCTTTTGTTTATCCTTTCCACCTGTCCATTTGCTTGTGGTGACCCGGTCGCTATTTTTATGTGTCGGACATTATTCGCCGCAAGGAAGGCTTCGAGGTAAAACTACTACCTCTGTCGGAAATCAGAATTTTCGGTCGACTGTATGTGTGAAAATATAATTTCAATTGACTTATTACTTCTTTGGTATTGGTGGTGCGTGCCGGAAACAGCTTAACAAACTTTGTAAACTCATCTACCACTAATAGTACATACTTCTTTTTTGAATTACCCAGAGATACGGGACCGTAATGGTCTATGTGGATTGTATCGAAGGGTAGCTCACCTTTGGGTATACTATTCAACATGCCTTCTCGCCTACCCCCTTTTGAAGAATATGCTATGCATTTCAAGCAATTATCTATATGGGCACCTATCTTCTCCTTGAGCTTTGGGAACCAGTACGTTTTCTTTATAACTTCTAACACTTTGTCGCGTCCGATATAACCCATCTCGTCGTGATATTTGCTTAGAATCCGACTCTCCATCTCTGCTGGCACGTAGAAGAGTATGTTGTCTTTGACTTTTCTATACACTAGCCCAATTCGCATTTCATAGAGCTACCTGCAAATATATCCTGAAGCGCTCCAATGCGTATATAATCGCTAAAGTCTCCAGTTCGAAGCTGTGATATTTCGATACTTCGCTTTATTTCTTTCATATCGTTTACATGTGTTACGTTCAGTTTTCAGTGCTGCCACAGTGGATAGTACATTGAACAAGGCTTGAGTGCAAAATTAAGTAGATCCGAGTTGTTTTTGTTTTATTTGTTTTTTTCTCAGAATTTGATATTTTTCATTTTTGATTTATATACCATTCTGTTTAGAATTGAACACGAATTCAGGATCTACCTTTGTTTTTGAATTTGCTTTATTATTAACATTCTTGTGCAATAATAAGTGCACTAGGTACAAACATGTACTCATTTTTGCACGCCACTATTCATATAATTTTATATCTGAACGGGAAAATAAAAAACACGAGAAAAATCTTTGTGGCTTTATTGAACTGCTTACTATGACTGCCGAACAAAGAGTGCCTGGCGTCCTATTCTATTAAATAGATCTAGCTCTCCACGTCGGACGTCGGAAAGCTACTATCGCCGGAGATCGCCAGTGCTTTTGCCAACCGCGTCTCCCTTAAGCTCTCCGATACACCTCAATCCTCCACTCAGTCAGTAGAACAACAATGGAGCCTGTGCAAACAAGCCCTGAAGAGCACAGCAACGGAAGTGCTGGGCCTTAAAGCTCCACCACGACGAAACACCTGGTTCGATGACGAGTGTAGAAGGATTCATGCGGAAAAGCAGGAGGCATACAAAGCCTCACTACACAAAAAAACAAGAGCGGCTCGTGAGCTCTACGAGCTTAAGAGAAGGGAGGAACATAAGCTTCTCAAGAGAAAAAAGAAAGAGCACGAGAAGCGGACGATTGAAAACTTGGAGAGGTGTTATTGCAGGCACGACGTTCGAAGATTTTATCAGCGGATAAAACGAATGTCTCAAGGCTATAAAGCCCGAACGGAGGCCTGTAAGGATGAGAACGGACACCTAGTAGTAGAATCGCAGTCGAAGCTGAGAATTTGGGAAAACCACTTCTGCAGACTGTATAACGGCGATGACAGCCAACATACCGCCGTCAAGCAGAATGATCGATTTTTTAACGAAGAAGATCGCAGAGAATTCCGTCTCCCTGACCTCGACGAAGTTGAGATTGCCATGTCGAAACTCAAGTCGAATAAAGTTGCTGGCGCAGATGGACTGTCTGCTGAGCTCTTCAAAGCGGCTGGGGGTGAGCTGTCTAGGAGCATGCACCGACTCGTCTGTAAGATATGGTCAGAGGAAAGCATGCCCGAGGAATGGAGTCTCAGTATTGTTTGCCCGATCCACAAAAAAGGAGACCCCTTGGACTGCGCAAATATAGAGGAATAAGTCTCGTTAATGTCGCATACAAGGTCTTCGCTGCCGTTTTGTGTGAACGCCTGAAGCCATTCGTAAACAAGCTGATAGGTCCTTTTCAGTGTGCCTTCAGGCCAGGGAAGTCCACCATCGATCAAATCTTCACACTACGGCAGATCCTGGAGAAAACCAATGAATTTCAAGTCGACACGCACCATCTATTCGTCGACTTCAAGGCCGCATACGACAGCGTAATTAGAGACGAGCTATATAACGCCATGTTTACTTTTGACATCCCTGCGAAGCTCGTCAGACTATGCAGGATGACCTTGGAAAATGCTCGCTGCTCCATCCGAATCGGTGAGCACCTTACCGATAGTTTTGATGTCAAAAAAGGACTTAGGCAGGGCGATGCGCTGTCGTGTGATTTCTTCAACATCGTATTGGAAATGATTGTGCAAAAAAAACTGGCCAATACAAGAGGCACAATCTACTTCAAATCCTTGCAACTCCTTGCATACGCCGACGACATTGACATAATAGGTAGATCGCAGCGAAATGTCAATGAGGCGTTTGCGAGTATTGAGATGGAGGCGGCAAAAATTGGTTTGGCAGTTAATGAGGGCAAGACTAAATATCTGCTGTCATCGAAAAAGGACATTTACCACCGACGTCTTGGACAGAACGTGCATATTGGCAGATATAAGTTCGAGGTAGTTAAGGACTTCATATACCTCGGCTCCGCGGTGACTTGGAACAACGACACCAGCTTCGAAATCAAGCGCAGAATTACTCTTGCCAACCGCTGTTTCTTTGGGCTCAAGAGGCAACTGAGAAGTTGAGCCCTCTCTCGTACGACCAAGTTGACCTCATATAAGACCTTAATTATCCCGGTCCTGTTATACGGCGCAGAAACATGGACTTTATCTAAAGCGGATGAGGAAATCCTTGGTCGTTTCGAGAGAAAGATTCTGCGTTCGATTTTCGGTCCCATAAACACAGAGGAGGGTTGGAGGAGAAGATTCAATCACGAACTGTACGGGTTGTACAGCGACATGAGTCTGGTCAGGCGTCTACGGATCCAACGCCTAAGATGGCTAGGCCATGTAGAGCGAATGGACACCACAGCTCCAGCCCGTGGAGTCTTTGAATCCAACCCCGAGGGACGAAGAAATAGAGGACGGCCGCACCTAAGGTGGCGCGCACAGGTGGAAGGGGACCTCAACCAACTGGGCGTGCGGCATTGGAAAAGACTAGCGAAAGATCGTGCTAGGTGGAGAGGCATGTTGGTTGAGGCCAAGGTTCACCCCGAACTGTAGCGCCCGTTAAGTAAGTATTTGGTTCGAGTCTATAAAACTGATGGATAGGTCGCCACAAGCAACTCGATCTCGAACAAAGTGATGACGAACATCTATGTGCTTGCTGCGCGCGCTGTATCCTGGTGACTTTGCCAGCCTAATGGCACTCTGATTATCACAGAACAGATTGATTGACGTTTGCTTCAAATCTGGATATAATTCAGTATGAAGTTGCTTCAACCATAACGCTTCTTGTGCTGCAGATGAGAGAGTCATGTAATCTGCTTCAGTTGTTGAGAGGGCTATTGTTGGTTGTTTTCTTGAATTCCATGAAATAGCACCCCCTTGAAAACGAAAATGTACCCCGTGCAGGATTTGCGATCTTCTGAGTTTGATGCCCATTCAGCATCACAGTAACCGAAGATGTTTTCATCTGATGACTTGAAGCTCAACTTCATATGTTTTGTTCCTTGCAAGTATCTCATCAGTCTCTTGACAGCCATCCAATGCGTGGAATTGGGATTTTTATTAAAACGACTGAGATAGTTTACTGTGTAACATATATCTGGGCGTGTTCCTTGCGATATGTAAAGAAGGCTACCAATAGCTTCCTGGTAGGGTATATTGCTTGGAACTTCCTCCTCAGAACTCACAACTTGACATTGGGGTCCATCGGAGTAGATGCAGGTTTACTTTCAATCATTCCGAATCTTTTCAGCACTTGCTCGATGCATCTGGTTTGGTCGATAAAAATTTTATTGTCTTTTCGGGTTATTCTTAATCCCAAGCAAAACTTGGCCTCACCAAGGTCTTTCATTTTTAGGTGTTGTTTTAATCTTGTTTTAATGGTTAACGCCGTAGCCTCTGAATTAAAAAGTAGAAGAATATCGTCCACGTGAACTGTTAGAAAGAATATATCTCAATTTTTGACCTGATAATATACACATGGATCTACCTTGGATTTCTCAAGACCAATTTGATTTAAAACGTTATCTAATTTGAGATTCCAGAGCCTTGATGCCTGTTTTCGACCATAGATAGATTTTCTTAGTTTACATACCTGATTCCCATTTTCGAAGTGTGGCGGTTGGTACATGTATAAATCGGTATCGATATCGCCTTGTAAAAAGGCTGTCACTGCGTCCATTTGTTCGATTTTTAAACTATGCTTTACAGACAGAGCAATAAGGTAACGTATATAAGTTTGTCGAACGACGGGCGCAAATACATCCTCATAAGCGTGCCTTAAACGTAGCCACGTTTCCATCTGCGTTGAGTTTGGTTTTAAAAATCCATTTGCAGGGCAAAACATGTTGGTTACATGGTGCATCAGAGAGTATCCAGGTGTCATTTTCGATCAGCGAGGAAAATTCCCTTTCCATGGCCTCTGGACGCTACCTGGATCATTCTCAGATGCAGAAGTATTTTGGCATGTATACGAGAAGGTTTTAGGTTCCCTTGGCCTCAAATTGTAAGTTGCTTTGTGGTCATTGCTTTCGTTGAGGATACTCGGGTTTTTCGGCATACTTACATTGATGGATGTGTTTATGTCTTCTCCATTTTCCAGTTCGGTTACAACGACCTCCTCTTGACTGGTTGAGGAATCCATCATTGGCATGGTTGTAAATCCCTTTTCTAAAAATACAACATCTCTACTTTTGATAATTTGTTTCTTACCTTCATCGAAGAATCTGTAACCTTTCGTAGCATCGCAGTAGCCGATAAAGATTAACTTTCTTGATTTCTCGTCCCACTTCAGTCTCTTTTCACGAGGGACATGTAACATTGCTTCACAGCCGAATACTAACATATTACTGATATCTGGCTTGGTACCATTCCACATTTCTTCTGGTGTTTTGTAATGAAGTGCCTTCGTTGGTGAGCGATTAACGATGTACGTTGCTGTAGAAATTGCCTCTGCCCAGAACTGCTTTCCCAATTTTGCATTAAACAGCATGCACTTTGCGCGTTCTATGAGCGTCCGATTCATGCGCTCCGCCAAGCCATTCTGCTCAGGTGTGTATGGATTCGTCGTTTGATGTCTTATTCCATTGGTCTTTAAAAACTTGCTAAGCTCCGCATTAACAAATTCTGTGCCTTTGTCCGTCCGTAGTGTTTTTATCTTCTTATTTAACTGGTTCTCGACCATATTTTTATATTCTTTAAATTTTGCGAGGACTTCGGCCTTAGAATGGAGAAAATAAACATTTAGTTTACGTGTCATATCATCGACAAACGTCAGAAAGTATTTTGCACCACCAAGTGACTTGTGCTCCATTGGCCCACACACGTCTGAATGAATCACTTCTAGCAACTTCGATGACCTTTGGCCAATATTTTTAAACGGAAGCTTAGACTGCTTACCTTCCAAACAAACGGTGCAGATCTTCACGTCTTTTGGTTGCACATTCAACTGGATTCCACTTGTGTTTTCGCTTAATTTCGCCAGAGCAGAGAAGTTGAGATGTCCCATCCTTTGCTGCCACAATAAGCTTGAAGCAACTAGTGCATTTGCATGTGTATTTATGGCGTACATGCCATTCTCACGAACTGCCTTCAAAACCAGCTTATCGTTCTGATGCACAGAGCAGCCATTTGATAAAAACTTTAATTTACAGCCATTCCCTGTCATCTGACCGACTGATAACAGATTCGTCCCCAACTCAGGCACATGCAAAACATTATTAAGCTGAATTTGAATGGACTCATCATCTTGACCACTAACTCTCATATTGACCTTGCCACAGCCGCTCACTTGAAGAGTCTTGTTACCTGCTACTTTAACCGTGGAAACAGAAGGGGACTTGAGGTCATAAATCCACTCACCATGTTTTGTCATATGCATTGAAGCCCCAGAATCAATGTACCAACACTCATTTCTGAATGTCACTCCAGATGAAAATGCTGCCGCGAAGTTGGTTTTTGAACTTTCGCCCACATTGTTCTCTTGCTTGTGTGTCTTGCAGAACTTACTGATGTGGCCATATTTATTGCATTTGTAGCAACGAGGCCCTTTATTCTGATATGATTTCGGATGAAATTGTTTACTTGTTCTTGGTATGTTCTTACTGTGATTGGAGTAAAACACTGTAACATCACTTGCCTTTACATCCTGCAGTATTTTTGTTTTGACGGAATCCGCATTAATTTTTATAACCGAACTTTCTATTGCCATTATCATTGGTCTGTAGACTTCGGGCAATCCAGCGAGTAGCAATGTGCCAAGCCATTCATCATCAACTAAGAAGCCGATGATTCGAAGCTTGTGTGCTGTCGCGAAGATCCTGTTGACGTATTCTTCTACGTTGTTACAGCTGTCTAAATTTGTATTAATCAGTTCTCGCAAGAGGCCTACCTTCCTGTTCAATCCCGAATCATCAAATGCCTTTTCTAAATTCGTCCAGACATCTTTTGCGGATTCTGCTTCCTGTATGTGAACGTAGATTGTGGGATCCACCAAAAGAATTATCTTCGATTTCGCTTTTGTGTCTCTCTTCTTATCTAAATTTACACCTTCGACTACGTCCACGCAATCCCAAAGTTCTTCGTGCTGCAAAAAGGTTTTTACTGCAAATTTGCATGTGCTATAATTATCCCGGCCGGTCAATCTTTCTATTGATGCCATTGTGTTCGTCGCTGCCATGACACCGTTTTTCTTCCTTAAATGGTATGTATATTTATTAAATTCAATGTAAATAGGCATGCCTGGGCCCATAACCTGTTGAATATTTATTTTGCCCCAGATATATATACTCGCTAGAGAAGGAAAAACCCGTCTGCTTTTTATAAGATATATTTCAGGAAGAAGGAATAATTGGGAATGTCATTTGTGACGTGAACAAAATTGTAGTAGAAGGATTAAGCTAAGTTCTGGGGTTGCATTTGAGTTCCAACAACTATACATATAATTTTATATCTGAACGGGAAAATAAAAAAACACGAGAAAAATCTGTGTGGCTTTATTGAACTGCTTTCTATGACTGCCGAACAAAGAGTGCCTGGCGTCCTATTCTATTAAATAGATCTAGCTCTCCACTTTCGTCTTCCCAGAAGACAAGAGTAGGAGAGTGCTATTTGGAAAAGACAGTTACGCTCGTGGTTCTCCACACACAAGCGTGGCTGTGTACAGTATGTGTACTAATATTAATATTAGTACTAACTTAGTAGATAATATGTATAGGGTGTGCATGAGTTTATATAACAATATGTTAAATATTAATTCTATCACACTGTTTTATCTAGATGGCTGTTTAGCCCCTTCCTGTGCGACTTATGGAACAGTTTAGACGTGTACTTCTCCACCGCTAGTATATTACACTTATGCTGCATATCCGTAGACAGGTAAGTGTACCCAGTTGTCCAAAAGACAACCTCGAACAATGGTGCATTGATATGAGCATTTATTCATTCCCTAGATACTATGCCATTGTGAAACCACTTAAATATCCCATAAACATGACAAAGCGGGTTGTCGCCATAATGATACTTAATACCTGGATATCACCGGCGCTGTTATCCTTCCTACCCATATTCGCCGGCTGGTACACCACCGAGGAGCACAAGACCTTCGTGCAGGAGCATCCGGAAAAGTGTGAATTCATCGTGAACAAGGTGTATGCGGTTGTATCTAGTTCGATATCGTTTTGGATTCCCTGTACGATTATGATATTCACGTACTATGCCATCTTTCGAGAGGCGAATCGCCAGGAGAAACAAATGCTCATGCGGCAGGGTAATGCCATGTTGATGCATCGGCATTCGAATATCGGCGGTCCTGGCGGCGGTGGCGGTGGCGGGGGCACAAACGGTAAGTTAACATTTTATCGAATTTGATTAACATGTATCCACATTCGATCGATTCGCAGGCGAAGCGCTTAGTGGTTCCGGTTCATCGAAAACGCTCACTCTGCACGAAGTCGAACAAGATCACACGCCAACCAAGGACAAACACTTAATCAAAATGAAACGAGAACACAAGGCTGCAAGAACATTAGGTATAATCATGGGCACTTTTATCCTGTGCTGGCTTCCATTCTTTGTATGGTAAGTACGAGTACACTAGAGTAGGTGTAGATATCCTACAGTAAGTGGATGCTTGAGCAGCACAACGTGCGTGGGGGCCTGTGTCACCTTCGTTCGTCTCTCGGCTCAATGGTTTCCCTACCGCCTCCGGGAGCAGCTAATAAAATGAACCATCCGAGCGAGAGGTGTAGGCAGCAGGCGCCGGAATCTTGTCAAAAAGTTTCCCTTTTGTTAATTAACGTGCGTTTCTACCTGATTTGGTTTTCCATTAAGGGCAGCTTGCAATACTCCCTGGCACACTGGTCTCCTTTTGTCTCCATTCCTTCCATCAGATACGAGTATTCCTCCGAGGCATCTAGTATCTGATGGAAGTTCGTGCTACACATTTCTGTTCTTTTTTTTTTTTTTTGTATTGAGTGCGATGGAAATTTGCAAAGTATCCGATGATCGGACGCCGCCGTTTGAAGGATAAGTGCCCCAAGGTTCGGAAGGAATTTTTAATTAAAAAAATCTGAAACTTTGTTATCTAAAAGTTTTTTTTTTTTTTTCTTTGAAGGGAAATCGATGTATCTAGGGCGTTGATGCATTTTGTTATCAGGTGCGTGGCGGATACAGCTGCGTTATGTTGCTTGACGTCGAAGTTCGCTATGAGAATGGAGCAAGTTTATAATGAATCTTTCGTGTATGATTTCCGTCATTAGGATTATCTGCAGTTTGTTTTCCTTTTTCGGTTGCAGATGATGGATGCGGGAACTATTGAACTTTCGAACAAAAACTTTATGCAATCTAGGGGGTGGAGGTCTGGATTTGTTCCATGAACCGACATTTCTCCGGATGGAAGGTGACCTATAGGTTGCTGGCATGAATCATTCAAACTTATACGTTTACGTTTACATACGTTGAGGAGACTGGCAAGTTGAAGGATTTCCTTGAAGACTGCTCCCGAGAGGGTGCCAAATATGTTCATTTTATGTTATCTCAGTTTTCTGGAATATTGATTTTGAAAACTGAATTCTGGAAGAACTACCTATGCAAATCGTTCACCACAAGAAGTCCCTTCTGAGCCACAATAATACTTCTATTTTGGTTTTGGAAGACCTCAGGAATCCCCTAGGATATTGTGGAGAAAATGTGGTCTTATGGTGTTCTTTGTTGGAAGCTTTCTCATGGCAAGTATGCTACGGGGGGCTTTTCCAGTATCCCGCCGAGAAGGGACTTACTTACTTACTTAGATTGCGCTACAGTTTGGGGTGAACCAGGGCCTCAACCAACAAGCCCCTCCAGCCGGCACGATCTTTTGCCAGCCGCTTTCAGTCCCTTTGCAGCTGTGCGCGCCACCTTATATGTGGTCGTCCTCTGCTGTGTCGTCCCTTGGGGTTGGTATCGAAGACTCTTCGGGACGGAGCGGTGATGTCCATTCGCTGTACATAGCCCGGCCATCTTAGACGTTGGATCCGTAGACGTCTAACTACGCCAATGTCGCTGTACAGCCTGTATAGTTCTTGGTTAAATCTCCTCCTTCACCCTCTACTTAAACAAACGGGACCAAAGATTGCACGCAGAATTTTTCTCTCAAGACGCCCAAGAGCCTCTTCATCCGCTTTTGATAACGTCCAGGCCTCAGCGCCGTACAGGAGGACCGGGATGATTAAGGTTTTGAGAGGGCTCTATTACCCAGTCGCTCTATTACCCAGGTAGATGACGTTCTTGACTACCTCAAAAATATAGCTGCCGAGGGTGATGTTTTGACTAAGAAGTCAGTGTCGCGCGTCTTTCTTTGATGACAGCGTATATCTGGTCTTATCCCCATTTACCCTTAGACCCACTGTAGTTGCTTCTGCTTCAATGCTTGCAAAGGCCTCATTGACATCTCGTTTTGTCCGTCCGATAACGTCAATGTCATCTGCGTAGGCAAGCAATTGTGTAGACTTGAAGTAGATCGTATCTCTTGTATAGGCCGCAGAGTCCCGCACGATCTTTTCAAGTATGATGTTCAAGAAACCACATGACATTGCGCCACCCTGTCTTAAACCTTTTTTAAAATCGACGGGCTCGGTTAGTTCACCTCCGACCTTAATAGAGTAGCGAGAATTCTCCATGGTCATTCTGGTCATCCTGCACAGTCTGACGAGTTTGGCAGGAATGTTAAAACATGACATGGCTCTGTATAGCTCGTCTCTGTAAACGCTGTCATATGCGGCTTTAAAGTCGGCAAAAAAATGGTGCGTGTCTTCTTCTGCCGTAGTGTAAATATTTGGTTTATCGTGGATTTTCCTGGCCTGAAACCACACTGGTAGGAACCTATCAGATTGTCCACGAACGGTTTCAGGCGCTTACGCAGTACGGCAGAGAGGATCCTGTACGCAATGTTCAATAGACTTATCCCTCTGTAATTGGCGCAGTCATAGGGGTCTTCTTTCTTATGGACCGGGCAAACGATGCTGATATTCTATTCATCGGGCATGCATCCCTTCGACCATATCTTGCAGATGAGTTGGTGCATGTTCCTGACCAGCTCATTGCCATCTGCTTTAAATAGTTCCGCGGGAAGTCCGTCTGCTCCAGCAGCTTTATAAGATTGAAGTTTCGATAGCACTATCTTAACATCGTCTAAGTCGGGTTGATGGGATTCTCTTTCGTCTTCGTCCAATGTGGATGATTCGTTCTGCCTGACGGTGGCATTTTGACTATCATCGCCGTTATATAGTCTGCAGAAGTGGTCCTTCCACGATCTTAGCATTGACTGCGACTCCACTATTAGTTGTCCGTGCTCATCCCTGCAGACTTCTGCTCTGTCTTTATAGCCTGGGCATGTTCGTTTTACGATTCGGTAAAACTTTCGAACGTCGTTCCTGCAACAACCTCGATCTCGCGCTTCTCGTGCTCCTTCTTTTTCCTTCTCAGAAGCGCATGCTCCTCCCTCCTTTTCTGTTCATAGAGCTCGCGGACAGCTCTCGTCCGTCGATGCAATGTGGCCATGTATGCATTCTGTTTCTCTGCATGGACCTGTCTGCGTTCGTCATCAAACCAGGGGTTTCCCGAAGGTGGTGGCTTGAAACCGAGTCGGCCTCTCTGGTGGCGTTCTGACACCGACTCCATTGCTGTTCTATGGTGCAGATCGCATCGGGACTTGAGAGAACTTGAGGGAGACTTGATTCGCGAAGGTCCTGGCAGTCTCCTGGGATTGCAGCTTTCCGACGTTAAATGTTGGTGTTCCTAATCGACTCCGTTGATTACGATAAATTCGCATCCGTACCTTGGCTGCAAAAGGGTAATGATCCGAGTCGATGTTGCTCCTCGAAAGGCTTGGGCATCCAGGATGCTGGAGGAGTGTCTGCCGTCGATCGCAATGTGATCAATGTGATTGGTTGTCGACTGATCGGAGGACCGCCAGGTTCCCTGATGGACGTTGAGGTGTGGGAATAGTGTAATATGTCTAGCCTTAGTCCGTTTTCTGACTCGTTCAAAGATGTCAAAGATGTCGAAGATGTCTCCTAGAACAATAGCTGGGATATTGAGCTTATGTTCTAATTAGCAGATCATAGAAGTGATCATTGGCTTATCTTCGTCTTTTTCTTCTGTGGGGACGTGAACGCATATTCAGCTGCTTTTCCCGAAGATAGCGTTGATTGCTATGAGGCGTTCGCTCAGTACTATCTGATTTATAGCAGTTTAGGACGCTTTCTTACCGTTCGGCCGCACACTTCCGAGTTGGCTGTCTGAGGTGTCTGCAGATGCTCCTTCAGTCGTTTGTGTTGCCTCAGGGATACCCACAGCGGGTGGACCTGTGATGTCAGTGGATTGGTCCTGGCAGAATGTTGTCTTCATTAGCAGTAAGATTTTATTTAGCAGCAGTGATTTAACAGAGCGACTGTAAAGTCGCTGTACAGACGGCAACTTAACAGTATATTAGCAGAGTATCTTAACAGTCACTGTTAAGACACTGTTTTTTTTGCCGTGCCGCTTACTTACTTGGTAAGTTACGTGTTGTTTCCTTAGGTTGGTTAGGTTAAGTAGTTCATTTTGTTCATGCAGCGATCCTGCGCGTTAGTTTCTACCTTGACTGACGGACCTAGTATGTGCATGTGAATTCGATTCCTAGTTAGCTTGGATTCGATTAGATTACGATATTGGGTAGTGCTTAAGAATGATGAGGCGCCAGACCTCAAGCTCCACCGGATGATATATTCTAGTATCATGGGAGACAGGAGCCCCCGGGGCTGACGGTACCACGGTGCCTGTTGGTTCCGACCTGTCTTTGAGGTAGGCCCCCTTGGGGAGTATCGTGGTGGCTGTGGTTGCCCCAAACGCGGGAACAAATGGCATCTGGGCATCCATATAACATCTTGGGCGCCTGGGTGCAAGAGGTGTTAGGTAGACCTCGCCCCTCAGCAAGGGTTGTGAATATGCCTCATTATGTTCACTACATTGTACCGGGGAGGTACTCGTACCGCCCTGGGGCGTTGGTCAACGATTTTCTTTGGTCCCGACAGTGTGGGTAGGCCTACCGTGGAATTAAGCCGTAAAAGCAGGTGTCCACGTTAAGCCATATATATACTTACTGCTCGGCCGCACACGGTCTGCTAAGGGACCTGATCGTCCGAGTGCAGGACCGATACTCCTGTCCTTTTATACATCCATCTGCGGGGGTCATCATCAAGTAGTCTGTCGGTTAAATCCGCGACTTCTGGGTGTCTCTGGGTTTTTAAATTTTGTTACGGTTACGGCTTACTGGGCCGTAGGCCACCCAACCGAACCTGGTTTTTGGCGTGGGAAACTCACTATTCGCCCTTACCCATCTGTAGTTTCCAGGGAAAATCTCCAGATGGGACCACGAGGAGATGGGGATGGGACTTACTAACATTGCCACAAGGTGTTCGTAATTTAAGCGAGGCCGTCACACCGTACTGAAATATAAACTCCCCAACGCCCGGGAAAACACACGTACAAGTGTGTTGTGTGAAAATTTGACAAATGGAAAACACACGGAAATCCTGCACTCGCAGATTACACGTATTTTTTTCTCGCTCTGCGCAAAGTCCATTGAAATATTGTTTAAAGAAAAATTTAATTGAAATCCGATGTTCAGCTCGCACCAGCATTTGTGAATTTCCATGTTCATCCGACACTAATTCGCAGCGAAGCAAAGTCTCACGCCGACTAAAATGTATTCTGCCACCATTCGACAGTCGCTAAGACCGAAAACAAATTGATTAATGTACATCCCGGGGGAATACTCGGTTTTCTATGTCAAGCCACTAGGCCGGAGTATTGTAGATGTATTCGGTCGGTGAACAATACTATCCGTGCGGAGGAAAAACAATTCTTCAAGGTAAACAGCTCTTACTGGTATTCGATTTCTTCTTGTTTTATTTCCACTTTCAACTGCTCAGCCCTGAAATGTCGTGTGCTCAGGAGACACCCAAGCTTTATTGGCAACATTTACGACGTCAAAGGTCATAAAAAGTCCATAAGCAATCAAAGCAAGATCGAAGGCCAAAAATAAATTTCGCAATAGCGACGAGGAATGAGAGACTCGCTTGATTAAATCAGAAAATACCGCCAAGAGGGAAAGCCCTTCTGGACCAGGTGTTTGCGGTTCACACCTCGCTCCATACCCCTATCACAGATGAAACCGAACGAGAAACTGAAATTTAGTACGCCAACTACGTACACTCATCGGCGGAGGAGTAATGGTAGACAATTCGTTACCACGTCATCGTCATAAGTTTTTCCTTCAACCTCATAAGGCCGCCCGGTTAATATGTGTACACCAACCAAACCAAACGATTCGCAGGTAAATTAAAAAAGGATCTTCCACCCTCGTCACTCGGAACAAGTAAATCACTCGAGGCGGGCTTTGCTCTCGATAATTTGTACGAAAATTCAAGTAAATTACTTATGGCCTCACGTCCTGTCGGTCTTTACGGGAAGTTATAAATTTGCAGAGCATCACCACCATATGGGTGCCCTCGCAAAAGGGCAATGTGTGGGAAAGGATTGCCGCCAATCCACCTGGATCCGTACATCTTTATGGGACTTCCCCTCAAAAATGTTTCACATTATACAATCGTATCTAATGTGTAACTCGGAAAGCACACAGCAAGTTGTAGCTCTTGAGGTAACACCTCTTTCGAGGATTAATCTTCAAGTTTGTTGTATTTGATTATTCATTTTAAAGTATCTGCAGCCGTTCATGGCTCCCAGGTATGGATTGTGTATACATTTAGGTAGAGCTACCAAATGTGTCAATAAGCTTGTCGAGTGTTTATCCGAAACGAGTATCGGAACGTTTTTTTTTTTTTTTTCTCACTCTTTTTGGGACATTGACTTTCGGCACAATTGAATGTGAGAAGGAGGGACGGACAAGGAAAATTGATTAAAATTCCCAGAAGCTAATACCGTTTACATGAAAAAAGGCTCCTGGGATGGTGGAAAGCAAACATGACTGGGGACCCGAGACCGCAATCAGGATGTTTCATTTCACGGACGTGTAATCAAAAAATACCTCGGTCATCAATAATAGAATTTGCTGTGGATAGCTTAGCCTAGCTAATGCGTTTGATGACCAGATTTTCCCCCACTATGGGGCGTGGTGTGAGATTTGTATGATATCCGCAGGACTGAATAGCGAGTTAGATGGTTTCGCTAAACTGGTAGCTGGTAGTGAGACCATTTGTAATTTTTTTTTTTCGTGTAGATGACACTTGCTGCTACAGCAGCGGTTCGGCCTAACTGACGTGTGGAGGGATTTTATTTTCTAGATTTCAACATGATAAGCGTTGTCCTTGGATCTTTTTGTCATATACTCGTAACACCCCGCTTCCTTGTAGAGCGGGCCATAGTGGTGACCACTGTAACTATACATATCTAATGCCCGTAGTGTATTGATGAGTAGAATACAAAACATCCTGTACTATCTAGGAGTACGTAGCTGCTCCTAATTGCAGGTATGCGAGAAGGATCCATCAAATCTGGCCAGAGATGGAAATGGACCGAGAACATACGAGGTGTGGCAATTTAGTTCTAACTCGCGAACTGGCAACACAACTTCGTTCGTCAACATCTGTCTAGAAAGCGGAGCTCTTTCTTTCAGTTTTCATCCAAGTCCGAAGTCGACAACACGTTTTGTTTGTGTGTTGTGCGTATTTTTCTTGGTGGCGTTGTAAAAACTTTTTAGCGAAGTCTCGTGAAAAAACCAGTAGAAGGCAATCCATGTGAAGAAGCTCCTGCCACCTCTCGTACCGCGTTCCTACCGACTAGACAGTAACTGACTATGTTGGCACATGTTTTCTGTGTGCGACCCGAACTCTTCAAAAAGGGCTGGCCTTTGCCATTTTTTGGCTAAAAAAAGCATTCCAACGTTGCCACATGCACTCATATATAATAGTTGCCTCTCCCTATCCTACATCCCCAGCAAGTGGAAGAGTGGATGGTAACCAAAGTCATTTTCATACCCAAGGCAAGCAGAACCTCCCACACGTATGCAAATGACTTAAGGCCTATCAGTCTTACTTCTTTTCTATTAAAAACTCTAGAGAAGATTTAAGACGCACACATTCGTTACAGCTGCACCTCAGGAAGGCTGTCGGATAACCAATATGCCTACAACAAAGGCAAATCGGTGGAAACAGCACTCCACTCACTGATCAGTAAAATAGAAAGGTCACTGGTCACGTAAGGGGAATATACTCTAGTCGCCTTTCTCGACATTGAGAGCGCCTTTAACAATGTTGAACCATGGGCCGTCATCAAAGCGCTGACTAATCTGGGTGTTACGGGATCAGTGATAGAACTGGTATGACAACTGCTAACACAAAGAGTCGTTAAAGCCAACTTCGCTGGTGCCGTCTCAACTAGAATAGCCAGCCGAAGTACACCACAGGGTGAAGTACTCTCCCCTCTCCTCTGGAACGTGGTGGTCAACGAACTACTGCTGTTGCTTGAACACGAAGGGTACGCTGTGACCGCCTCCGCAGATGACCTTATGCGACCTTATGCAGAGTGCATTACATGCAGTAGAAACCTGGACGTAGTACTGTGGACTTGGGGTTAACCCTAAGAAGACCGATCTAGTATTGTTCACTAACCACTAACAAATATAAAATTCAGCCCTTTAACCCACCGAGGCTGGCTGGAACCCAACTAACAATCAAAGAGCAGGCTAAATATCTAGGCCTAATCCTCGACAGGAATCTGAATTGGAAACCCGACATTCTTGATCGCGTCAAGAAAGCAACTGTTGCCCTCTACAGCTGTAAGGAAGTTGTGGGCAGGAAGTGGGGTCTCCAACCAAGCATTATGCAGTCTAAGGCCCATCCTCCTGTATGGCGTCCTAGTCTGGTGGACTGCTCTGGAAAAAGCAGTCAATCAAAGCCTTCTGGGGAAGGCACAGAGATCGGCCAATTTATATATAAGCGGAGCGATCAGATCAACCCCCATGGAGGCCCAAACGGTGGAAGATGTATTAGAATAATTTATTACATCTTCCACCGTTTGATCTCTTTAGCAAGCAAGTTGCTACCTGCGCGGTCCTACGGATTAGGGACATAGGAAAAAGGCTCACATCACATAAAGGCCAAACCAGCATTCTTCGAAGTAACCATGAACACAGACTACATCATCCCGCAGAGTGTGTTCAGTAGGAGCTTCGAAGTTGTCCTTTTATCCAGGGAGGAATGGGCCGAAGGGAAAATCCTACCAAACGACTCGATTTAGGTAGTGGAGTCTTCTCCAAGAAACTTAACCTCAACCTATCATTCAGACTCCCAAATCACTGCAGCGTGTATATATGTATGTATGTATGTTGGCGTTACAGTCCATGAAGAACCTGAGCCGAGCTTCTCTCAATCACCCATGTTGTGTGTGATTTCATTTTCACATAGGTGAGAGGGACCTACAGTTTTATTGCCGGTTCCGAACTGCGAATTTCGAGAAGCTTTTCATGACAATTTTACTACAGGGGGCTTTGTTAGAACCCCGCTGAGGAGAAACACCGTGAAAACACGTTCGATTACATGGCTTTGTCGGGATTCCATCCCGTGTCATATCGGTGTCAGAGCCCAACACACTACCCATTGCGCCAAGGTGCTCTCAGTGCTCTGCAGCGTGTATCAAGCAGAAATAACAGCGATCACCGGAGGCCCTTGCATGTAATATCCGCTAAGGATATGTAGGATATCTAGGATGTCGCCAATCAGTGATAAAATCTCTGGCCGCGGTAACCCACAAATCAAAGACATCTCTTAACTGTCGCCGATCTCTAGATTAGATGGCTGAACAGTTCAACATTAAAATACTGTGGGTTCCCGGACATAGGGATATTTCAGGAATCTGCACGGCCGACGAACTCGCAAAATTAGGATCAAGTACACTCAGTCTTCCTACCCTCCGGTACCTAGAAACACCAATAAGCACGGTAAAGCACATGATAAGACTTCAAACCATAGAGGAGACCAACCTCCAATGGAATGAGAGCAATATCGGCTTTATCACCAAACAATTGTGGCCTTAGTTAAACCTAGGATGAACCAGGAACCTAGTGGCAACCAAAAGGGCAACCTTAACTACCCTAGTGGGTGTCATTACTGCATCATTGGAAAACACGCCGCCAGACTAGGGCTACCCTCCAATGATTACCCTCCCTGGTTGCTTGGACGAGGAGCAAGAAGAATCAATACATCACCTTCTCTGCTCATGCCACTCTTTTCCGAATCGCAGGAGGATCTACCTCGGCACACCCTTCTTTGACAATCTAAGTGAACTAGCAGACCAAAAAATAGCTCAACTCCATCACCTCATTAGAAGCACCGGTTGGTTCTCAGGTTCACCTCAGCGGATCAGGGTAACTTGATCCAGGTGGTATCACAATGGGCCGACTTCGGCCTACGTGTGGCTTATGCCTACCACGTTAACCTAACCTAACCTGCCGCATGAACCTATAACCCCGATATTACAGTGTGCGACTCTTAAGTCACAACTCAACTCATCATGGCGGTGTAGAGAAGGTCAAAGAAGCTTTAAACATGGTTCTCATCGAGTTAACTTCGGAGGATTATCAAGGGTGCTCTGAATCGTCGGAGCAAAGCTGAAATTGTTGAGTAGAGTTAGATATTGTTTGCAAATTCCGGGAAATTAAGTGCCACACCTCGTACTTCTTTAAAGATGAGGAGGGTGTCGTCGACCACAGACAGCGAAAACGGATGGTCGAAACATACAAACAGGTGAATGTCTAGTATGTTCGAATCCGGCTGAAATGAACGTTTTTCTTCTTCAAAAAAATCAAGAAGGACGGCATGAGTAGCCCGGAGAGTACGAGGGCAGATTTGGAGAAACGAATGGGCGTGAAAGGAAATAAAAATCGGAGTAGATACCTAAAGGAATGCTTCACTTGGTTAAATCCCTGCCTGTTCGTATCACCTTCGACAGAACAGCGGCATGTACACCTCGAGAAATAATTCCTTCAGAGACACTCGTAGATGCCTAGAGTTCGCGTTGAGGAACAAAGAGCAGGTAAACAAGGCCAAGCAAATAGCTAAAAGGCAGCGAGAAATGGCTAAAAGGAAAGAAATTGCTCCGAGCTCAGAACTTAGAAAGTTCGTGAGCACAGATGTGGAGTTCATAGGTTCCAAACTATGTAACACAGTTTAGAGGAAAAGTTCCAACTCATCTATTCGTCAAGAATCAGAGAAACTAGGTATGCGAGCTGGGCCAACACAACGCCACAGGTAACGACTAGCTAGAATACGGGGAGGAAGGACGTCCCTCGGATTGCGCCCTAACACCAGCCGTTAGAACCCAGATAACCTACTTCCAAGTGGCTGCAGGTTATTGGAAAGCAATACAATTGCTACTGACTGCTCCTAAAACTTTGGTATCGGTACCTAAGACACCAGATATTGAAATGGATCTGCGTTCGATCTTGCTCACGGAATCCGCCTAAAATGATGGTGTCGGTATCGAGTCTTCTCAGAATTTCCATGTAGTTTGTGTGTTTGGTGGTGCCACAGTCGGATGTGAACCAGGGCCAAGAGGATTCCCCAGCTGGCACGATTTTTTGCCAGCTGTTTCGAGCTCCGCACGCCCAGCTGGATAAGGTCTCCTTCCACCAGTGTGCGCCACCTTAAATTCGGTCGTCTGTTGCTGCGTCGGGGTTGGACTCGAAGACTCTTCGGGTCTATTCGTATTGTCCGTAGCATTTTAAGACAGTGGATCTGAAGATGTCGTACAAGGCCGATGTCGTTGTACAGCCCGAACAGTTCATCTCTGTATCTTCTCCTTCACTCTCCGTTTATACAAAACGAAACCATAGATTGAACGTAGAATCTTTCCCTCGAAACGACCAAGGGCCAACATAAAGTGTCCCGGTTAGTCTGTTAATGACTTTAATAGAGCAATGGGAGTTCCGGATTGTCAACCTGCATAGTCGGACGAGTTTGGCAGGGAGGTTTAAACCAGACATGCTCCCGTATAGCTCGTCTTTAAACACATACGCTGCATTAAAATCGCCGTAAAGACGATGAGTGTCGATGTGGTATTCTTGGTGTTCTTCTCCAAGCTCTGCCGTACTGCGTGACAAGCTTAATTTCATGTGGGCCGGGTGAACGGAGTTCTCTCGCTTCTTCGTTCGTTGCGAATGGATTATTCTGCCTGACAGCCGTTGAACAGTCTACAGAAGTGTTCCTTCCATATTCTCAGCATCGACTTTGACTCTACTACTAGTTGTCCGTAGGCTTCTGCTCTGGCTTTATAGCCCTGGTATGTTCATTTTACATTTTCGTAAAACTTGCAAGTGTCATTCCTGTGTTATCAACTCTCCATTTACTTGACATCATGCTTTTGATGCCCTCATTTTTCTTCCTTGAAAGCATGTATTCCTCTCTCCATTTCTTCTCGTAATCTTCATGAGCAGCTCTCATCCGTCTAAGCAGCATGGCTTTGCAGGCGGTTTGTTTTGCTATGTGGGCTTGTTCGCATGGCTCCTCTAACCACAGCGGCGATTTCAAAACCAGCACCATAAGATCAGCTTATCTGCAATTCCCATAATAGATGTCGCAGTTTTTCATCCGTCTTTTGCCTGGTCCATCCCATCGCGCTTCTTGGAGTGCGGCTATGTCTGCTTAATAGCAATTGAGGGTTTGCCCCATTTGATTGCGTGCACATGGTCTGTTAAGGGACCTCACATTTAACGTGCAGACTCGCAGGTCATTAAGTCGATTGAAGGGAACGTCAGCTTTGTATCCGTCCGTAACCGAAACTTGTGGTTGCTTCGTATCGATTCATTTTTTCCCGTGATAGGGGTGATATACTTACGACGACCCCCAACTGGAGGGCCAGGTTCCTCTTTCCAAACACTGCAAATGGTACGTGTGTTGCCCTAACACACCATAGTGTGTGTTTCCATTGCAGTCATTTTTTATGCAATTTACTTACTTACTTTGATGGCGCTACAGTTCGGGGTGAACCAGGGCCTCAACCAACAAGCCACTCCAGCCGGCCCGATCTTCGGCCAGCCGCTTCCAGTGCCGCACGCCCAGTTGGTTGAGGTCCCCTTCCACCTGTGCGCGCCACCTTAAATGCGGTCGTCCTCGGCTGCGTCGTCCCTCGGGGTTGGAGTCGAAGACTCTTCGGGCCGGAGCGTTGATGTCCATTCGCTCTACATGGCCTAGCCATCTTAGGCGTTGGATGTCGCTGTACAGCCCGTACAGTTCTTGGTTGAATCTCCTCCTCCATTCTCCGTTTACACAAACGGGACCAAAGATTGCACGCAGAATTTTCCTCTCGAGACGTCCAAGGGCCTCTTCATCCGCTTTTGATAACGTCCAAGCCTCAGCGCCGTAGAGGAGGACCGGGATGATTAAGGTTTTGTAGAGGGAAACCTTAGTTTTTCGAGAGAGGGCTCTACTACTCAATTGCCTCTTGAGCTCGAAGAAGCAGCGATTGGCTAGAGTTATTCTGCGTTTTATCTCAGCTCTGGTGTCGTTGCTGCTTGTCACTATCGAGCCAAGGTAGACGAAGTCCTTGACTACTTCAAAAATATAGCTGCCTTAGGTGACGTTCTGACCAAGACGTCGGTGTTGTGCGTCTTTCTTGGATGACAGCATATATTTGGTCTTGTCCCCATTTACCCTTAGGCCCATTTTCGCCGCTTCTGCTTCAATGCTTGTGAACGCCTCATTGACGTCTCGCTTTGTTCGTCCAATAACGTCAATGTCATCTGCGTAGGCAAGCAATTGTGTGGACTTGAAGTAGATCGAACCTCTTGTATTGGCCGCAGAGTCCCGCAAGATCTTTTCAAGAATAATGTTGAAGAAATCACATGACATGTCTAAAACCTTTTTTAACATCAAAGGGGTCGGTTAGTTCACCTCCGAGAGTTCTCCATAGTCATCCTGCAAAGTCTGACGAGTTTGGCAGGAATGTTAAAACATGACATGGCTCTGTATAGCTCGTCTCTATAAACACTGTCATACGCGGCTTTAAGTCGACGAAAAGATGGTGCGTGTCGACCTTCTCCAAGATCTGCCGTAGTGTAAATATTTGGACTATCGTGGATTTTCCTGGCCTGAAACCACACTGGTAGGAACCTATCAGATTGTCCACGAACGGTTCCAGATACTTACACAGTACGGCAGAGAGGATCTTGTACGCGATGTTCAGGAGGCTTACCCCTCTGTAATTGGCGCAGTCATAGGGGTCTCCTTTCTAATGGACCGGTCAAACGATACTGAGATTCCATTCATCGGGCATGCGTTCTTCCGACCATATCTTGCAGATGAGTTGGTGCATGTTCCTAACCAGCTCATCGGCAGCTGCTTTAAACAGCTCCGCGGGGAGTCCGTCTGCTCCAGCAGCTTTATAAGACTTAAGTTTCGATATCGCTATCTTAACATCGTCTAGGTCGGGTGGACGGGATTCTCCTTCGTCTTCGTCCATTGTGAATGGTTCGCTCTGCCTGACGGCGGCATTTTGACTATCATCGCCGTTATACAGTCTGCAGAAGTGGTCCTTCCACAATCTCAGCATCGACTGGGACTCCACTACTAGTTGTCGGTGCTCATCCCTGCAGGCTTCTGCTCTGGCCTTGGCATGTTCGTTTTACTTTCTGGTAAAATTTTCGAACGTCGTTCCTGCAGTAACATCTCTCCATCTCCTCGATCTCGCGCTTCTCGTGCTCCTTCGTTTTCCTTCTCAGAAGCGCATGCTCCTCCCTCCTTTTCTGTTCATAGAGCTCGCGGGCAGCCCTCGTCCGTCGATGCAATCTGGCCATGTACGCATTCTGTTTCTCTACATGGGCCTGTCTGCACTCATCATCAAACAAGGGGTTTCTCGACGGTGGTGGCTCGAAACCGAGTATATCTGAGGCGGCCTCTCTAATGGCTTTCTGACAACGACTCTATTGCTGTTCTATGGTTTCTGCAGATTGCATCGGGAACTGGGAGAGCTTGAGGGAGACTTGATCGGCGAAGGTTCTGGCGGTTATGCAATTTAAAGAATGTTATTATGAAAGCACACAAAAGAGGAAATTTCCAAACTGTATAGTTGATGACGAGCCCCGAAGCAACAAATGCTCGTAGATCAAGGACTAGATGAATATTTTTTTTGTTTTTGGTTCACTGCGAAAAATGGTCATAAGAACCTTGAGATTTGAACCGAGATCACTGGGTTGAGAGTCCATTGTGTTAACCATGACGCCAGGGATCCGACTCGCAAATTACTCCTTTCGTTTTATTGAAAGTGTGTTAGTTATTAATAAGTGTGTCACTGCAACACACTTAGGGTGTAATTCGAGTTTTTATTAACGCCAGGTAATAGAACGTGTTATTGTTTTAATAAGTGAATAAGTGTCTCCATTTCAAAGGTCAAACTTGTTAACTTGTTATCGAATGACACACTTGCTGCGTGTTGTAGCATTTGCAGCGCAGGAACAAGGGATCGGATCGCTGCACAAGTTGGTTTACTACTCAACAGATGACAGGACAGTTTCCAATGGGAGGCCACGTGGGGGCTGTGTGTCAGCCCGAATTGAGCAGTGACAGAGATCGAAGCGGGCATTTGTCATGTAAAACACGATCAGCTTCCTTGCTCTGTTTGCTCGCTCCCTCTTCCCTAACTAGTTGGGAATTCGATACTAAAATAAAAACTTGAAAACTTTGGATTTACTTAAATTTACTATAGGAAGTATAAAAAGGATCGACAAATGTTTAACAAAAATGTCCTATATTCTAACAGCATCACCTATATTTGTATACTTTTTGATGTGGCTAAATGAATTTTAATTTTAAGTAAGCTTATAACAAAAATACTAGACATAATAGTTCATTCCACTCCACAGGTACGTAACAACAACACTGTGTAACGTCACCTGTCGCGTACCAGACATCGTAGTAGCCATTCTCTTTTGGATTGGTTATTTCAACTCAACGCTTAATCCCTTAATTTATGCATACTTTAATCGAGATTTCCGGGAGGCATTCCGCACCACACTCTATTGTATATTCTGCTCATGGTGGCGTAATCAACGTCTTCCATTAGACATTGATATCCGACGGTCCAGCTTGCGTTATGACAATCGTGCTAAAAGCGTCTACTCGGAAAGCTATCTAAATTCATCACATGCCCAAAGAAGAACCAGTCAACTAGTCGAG
This sequence comes from Eumerus sabulonum, assembly GCA_951905685.1. Taxonomy (NCBI): domain Eukaryota; kingdom Metazoa; phylum Arthropoda; class Insecta; order Diptera; family Syrphidae; genus Eumerus; species Eumerus sabulonum. The sequence continues at coordinate 240,269,683 of OX645060.1, forward strand.
AGTTTATAATAAAGTAACAATTAATTTAAAACTAATTCTTTTAAGATTTAATTTTTAATTATTCTTATTTTATTTTAATATGTATATATCTTATGTATAGGTCCATGCCTATATTCATCAGTTAATTCGCTTTGTAAAGCAGGAAAATTTGTTTTAAAAATTAAGTTTAAGTTTAAATTATACTAAACAAAAAAAGGAATTTATTTTATATAATTATTTTTATTTTTGAAGTGTTAAAATAATTTAAAGAAAATAATAATAAAAATGAATATGAAGAGAAAATAATCAAAAGCAATAACAGAAATATAGGCTAAGCTCACTTTCATTCTTGTAAATATGTATCTAACTGATCCTGTTACTGAGATCTATTAAATAGTTACTACAGTACATAATAACCACCAACACTACGTGAAATAAAAAATAAAATTCGAAAGAATAGTTCATAGCGTAATAGGAAGCAATACCGATAGGTTCATTTGAATGCATTTTTTTTTGTTTTTGTTTTTTAAGGAAAGATATTAAGTACGTCCTTTTGTTTTTGTTTTATTTAATTTTGTTCCTTTTTTCTTTTATGTGCCAACGTGGAAAAAAAATAAACTAAAATACAAAGAGAAAATACAAATATTGTAAAGACCGTGATGGAATAAAACAATTTAGCCCAAAGCAATAAAAGTTTGTAGAGAGTCTTCAAAGCAAGTTCTAGATAAACAATACAATATATATTACATGCGTATTGAAATAGTGAAATATTCGTAGTGACAGTGAACCGGACGACTGCACTAAATTCAACGGTCCGCGGCAATTCCTGGAATTAAGTTGACTGGGTGGCCAACTTTTGGGCTTTATGCATTCACATAAGTCAGCAACTTGATTCCAGCAATGGCCTCGGATCCAATCATCAAACAAAACAGTCGTCCTCTGCGAAAATAATATGACATTTGCTAAAGCTAACAATTTAGTGGTCTTCTTAAATTATAAACGAAAATACGTAAACTATCCCAATGCTTCCATATCATTCTTCCTTCCTAATATGATTTTATCCTTTTTTCTGGCATTGACATAGATTAGACTAAAATTAGCGTTAAATACTTAGCATAAATCTAGTAAAAATAATTGTCAGTCATTTCATCAAGGTGTTTTAAATGCAAACAAAAAACCAACAATTGAAAACGTAGTAGTAGTGACAAAAAAGCAAATTAAATAAATCCGTGTAAATTTACTTGTACAATTCTGTAGAGTCACTGCATCCTACTATCCATCTATAAATAATATAAATAAATGTACGTAGTATTTAGAGATACTAAATATATATATGTATGTATATGAAAAATAAATTCTTCGTGTAAGGTAATTAAAAATTTAGCGAATGGAAAATAACGATTAAAATCTAAATTTTATTTTTTAATATTTTGATTTTAGTTTAGAATTAAATTGTATTTTAGAAAAAAAATATTCTACTGATTCTAGTCTTATTAAATAATTCTTTGTTTGTTTTTTAGTTTTATTTTTTTTTTGTATTCGAAAAACTGTGTGTGTGACTACAACTAATTTAAATATACAACAATTAAAAAAATTAACCACAGAAAATGAACAAACAAATTACAAAACAAAAACCAAAAACCAAAAAACCCTAAACAAAACTAATTTATTTTTTTAAATTTAGACTTACTGAAACGAAAGAAAACAAAACAAAAATAAAACCAAAAAGGAACGTTTTTATTTATAGAAAAAGTAAAATAAAATGAAAGAAGAGAAAAAGGTTTATAAAAAATAAAATGCTAAATTATTTTTTCGATACGTTTTCGGTAGTTAATTCTGTGCAAGCTGCTCTTAAATTTTGTTAATAAAAGAGAAAAGATGAAACGAAGGAAAAAAGATACGAAAGTAAAATACTTGTTAACAATGAAATCAGAACGAAATACAAAATCTGAGAATAAAATCAAATAAAACAACTATAGAAAAATGAAAGGCTTTTAATGTCTTGTTAGGCTGCGCGCACAGTGATGCGAGATGCGATGCGATGCGAGATTCGATTCGGGAAGCGATACGAGAAGCGATATGAGATGCGATGCGAGGTGCGATATAGTGCGCACAGTGAAAGCTGCTCTGTGCTGTTCTGTTGCGATGTATTCATCATCAGGCGAAGAATTTTTAAATAAAAGTTTATGTTTACCGGGTTTTCCAATAAGGACTTGACAACTTTTTTTTAAATAAGACGCAAACCATTTGAGGTATTTCAAAAACTTTACTATCGGCTTGAAGTACAATCAAAACCTTTATGAACAGAACTCGACTTCGTTCATATGGCCACCGGGGGCACGTTTCCAGCGGTCGATTCGTTGGACCCAATTTTCAATGACTGGGCCACACATTGGCTTTGGGCTCTTCGTAGCCCCAAAGAAAACAGTCTAGAGGCGTTAAATCGCACGAACGAGGCGGCCATTCGACTTGCCCATTTCTTGAGATAACACGCTCATCAATCTTACTCTTCAATAAATCGATTGTAACGTGTGCTGTGTGGCTTATGGCACCATCTTGTTGAAACCACATGTCGTCCAAGTTCGTATCTTCCAATTCGGGCCAAAAATAACCAGCAATCATGGCGCGATAACGCTGGCCATTCACAGTAAGTGAATATCTTTTTATTTATTTATTTATTTTGCGATTGATTCACTACTTGTGGTATTTATAAACATTACATTACAAACTTAAATAAATAAGATTGACATTATATACATATCAATTAACACAATTACAAAATTATAAAATTATAAGGACGGTTATGTATTATAAGAATAGTTGCATCTGACATGGTAAATGGCTTTTCTTTTAAATGCGATAATACTTGGTTCATTTTTTATGTCATTGGGCAGAGAGTTATATAGTTGAAATCCTCTATAGATAATACTGTTTTGTAATAAACTCGATCGGTAGTTTGGGAGTCTTAATTCTCCTCCATTTCTTAATTGATAAGGCTGGCAATCAGAAATATATCTTACGTATTTTTTCAGGTATTTTGGAGCTAGGTCATTTTTAATCTTAAATATAAAGTTTAATACATTAAGAATGATCCTTTATCTAACACTCAGCCATTGTAGCATGTTCAACATATTAATAATTGGCATGTATCTATTGCACTTGAGGATGATTCTCATCGCCCTGTTTTGGATACGTTGTAGACTGAGTATCATAGTAGAATTACATAAGAATAAAATTGACGAACAGTATTCAAAATGGGGTTTTATCATCACATTATAAATGTTAATTGCACTAACTAAAGATACCCTGTTCCTTATTCCGCTTAAAAAGAATACTTTTTTAGACACTTTTTTTATTACATATTCAACATGGTGGTTACATTTTAGGGAGGGCATGGGCTCGGACATACAGGGTAAAGTTGTTGATTGCTCTCAACCTGGCGAGATGCCAGCAACGATCCCTGTTTAAATGCCCGGGTCAAGTTGACATACGGCCTCCTCGCGGCGCTCTCTGGATAGCCTCTTCAACAACCCGACCAGAATGGCGGTTGTGCGGCGGGCTAACAATCCGCCCACGTAAAAAAACCCAAAGTTATGAATGAGCAAGATGCCTCGGATACACGGACGGATACTCGACGACGACAACGCACGAAAAAGGAACACGATTTGCGAGTATGCTCCTGGAATGTCAGGACCCTGTACACTCCCGGAGCTGATCATAAACTAGAAGGAATCCTCACGCAGTACAAGGCGGATATTACTGCGGTCCAGGAAATACGCTGGATAGGAAACGGTATGATTAGAAAGAAAAATTGCGACATTTATTACAGCTGTCACAAAAGGTTGCACTTACTGGGATGCGGATTTGTCGTGGGAAAGCGGTTAAGGTCGAAGGTCATCGACTTTAAACCTATAAGTGATCGCCTGGCTGTGATCCGCTGCAGAGGCAGATTTTATAACATCAGCCTTATATGTGCACACGCCCCTACCGACGAGGCTGAAGACCCTATCAAGGAGGACTTCTATGACCTCCTGGACAACGCCTACGGAGCTTGTCCGGAGTACGATGTAAAAATCGTGCTCGGGCACTTCAACGCCAACATCGGAAAGGAATACACCCTTGGCGGAGTGATCGGAAAGCACAGCCTCCACGATACAACAACAGATAACGGCTTCCGACTCGCTGACTTTGCGACAGCTCGTAATGCGGTGATAAGTAGCACAAGATTCCCTCGCAAGCGAATCCACACAGCAACCTGGCGATCTCCGGACGATCGAACCGCCAACCAAATCGACCATGTGCTCATTGACGCAAGGCACGCGTCAAACATCCTGGATGTGCGAACATTCAGAGGGGCAAATGTCGACTCTGACCACTTCCTCGTAGCAGCAAGATTCAGAGCTCGACTGTCTAATGTCAGAAAGCTGCACCAGCCCATCAGGAGGAGGTTCGACATTGGGCGCCTGAGCACACCGGAGGTTGCCAGAGTCTACAGGGAGCAGCTGAGCGAAAGACTCTACGGTATGCCTACGTCGAACACAAATGCCAATAATATGTGGCTGCATTGCCGCTAAGGAAGTAGCCGAAACCGCCTTAGGATACCTACCACCCCCGACAAGAAACCCGCGGTATGATGGCGAGTGTGAGTAGAAAAAGGCAGCAGCCGACGAGGCGTACCAAAAGGCGCTGCAGAGGAAAACCAGGGCAGCGCGAGAAGAGTACCGAGCCAGAAGAAGGGAGGAGAAGAAACTACTGCGACAAAAGAAAAGAATCTTCGCAACCTCCCAACTCAAGGATATCGAGGAGTCTAGGGATAGACATAAAATACGGGCCTTTTACAAGAAAGCCAAAGGCCTTGCAGGAGGCTTCAAAAAGGGCACCCTGGCTCTTCGAAACTGCGAGGGTAATCTTGTCACCGACCCGCAGGGAATAGTGGATGTATTTAAGCAGCACTTCCAGCAGCTGCTTAACGAGCATGACCAAGAGAGAGTGGTAGGGACCGAGGAAATCTCAACTCCAGCCGCTGAAGTAGTCCTCCCACCCAGCATAGAAGAAGTCGGCACAGCTATTCAGAAGCTGAAGAACAACAAGGCCGCAGGCTCAGATGGCTTGCCATCAGAGCTCTTCAAGGCTGGCGGCGATGTTCTGGTAGGGAGCATGCACCAGATCATCTGCAGAATTTGGGAAGATGAGAGCATGCCCGACGACTGGAATACCAGCTCTATATGCCCCATCCACAAAAAAGGCGATCCTACCTCTTGTAAGAACTATAGAGGTATATCCCTGCTCAATGTCGCATACAAGATCCTGTCCAGCGTATTGTGTGAACGTCTAAAACCATTTTGCACCGCACTAATCGGCAGCTACCAGTGCGGCTTCCGGCCCGGCAAATCAACTATAGACCAAATTTTCACACTTCGACAAATCCTGGAAAAGACCAACGAGTTTCAAATCGATACTAACCATCTTTTCATCGATTTCAAAGCCGCATACGACAGCATTCATCGTGAAGCACTGTTTGGGGCGATGGCCGGATTCGGGATCCCGGTAAAACTGATCCAGTTGTGTCGCGCCACGCTAAAAAACACGCGATGCACCGTGCAACTCGGTTCTAGGACCTCGGAACCATTCGAAATATGCACCGGATTTCGGCAAGGAGATGCGCTGTCATGTGACTTCTTCAACCTGGTGCTGGAGCAGATAGTGCGACGGGCAGGCGTCAACAGGGAAGGCACTATCTTTTACAAGCCCATCCAGCTGCTAGGATTCGCGGATGATATCGACATCATCGCGTGTTCTCGCCGTGGCATTGTGGAAGCATTCACGGCGATTGAAGAACAGGCGAAACGAATTGGCCTTAAGATCAATGAGGACAAAACGAAATACATGCTGTCAAGCAAAAACCAATCCGTCGCTCACCACCTGGGACAAAACATAACAATTGACAGCTACAATTTCGAGGTAGTTAAGGAGTTTGTCTACCTCGGGGCAAACGTAAATTCCACAAATGACACCACAGTGGAGATCCGGCGTAGAATCGCCCTTGGCAACCGCTGCTACTTCGGCTTGTCCAAACAACTGGGGTCAAAACTCCTCACTCAAAAGACCAAAGTCATGCTTTACAAAACGCTCATTCTGCCAGTCTTGCTGTACGGAGCCGAAAGCTGGACGATAAGCAGGACAGCGGAGCTGATTTTGGGTTCTTTCGAAAGAAAAATTCTGCGCCGGATATTTGGTCCTGTCTGTGAGGAGGGTGAATGGAGAAGAAGACACAACCGCGAACTCTACGAGCTGTACCAAGATGTGGATGTAGTCCGGAAGGCAAGGACCCGTCGACTACACTGGCTCGGCCACATCGAGCGCATGGACATCAACGCTCCAGCTAAGAGGGTCTTCGACTCCGAGCCTCCTGGTTCGAGAAGAAGAGGAAGACCGAACCTCCGGTATAAAGACCAAGTAATCGCGGACGTAAGACATCTTGGTCTTGACAACTGGAAGCAGCGTGCCCGGGACCGTCAAGGATGGAAGGCAGCTATAGCTCAGGCTCAGATCCTCCATGGATCGCAGACCTGATAAGGTAGTAAGTAAAGTGGTGATTCATGAAGCAAATGTGGATTTTCACCCGACCAATAACGCATATTTTGCTTATTGACGAACCCATCGAGCCAAAAATGAGCTTCGTCACCGAAGATGATTTTGCGATGAAATTCATCATCTTGGCGCATCTTCTCCAGAGCCCAATCGGAGAACGTACGTCGCTTCAGATGGTTCATCGGCTTCAACTCTTAAGTAAGCTTGATCCTGTATGGGTGTAAGCCAAGATCCTTACGCAAAATACGCGTTAATGTGGTCTGAGCGATGCCCAATTCTTGAGAACGCCGTGCAATTGATTGAGTTGGATCATTTGCTACGGACGTTCGAACGGCATCGATATTTTCTACACTTCGACCAACCCGTTGTCTCACTGAGACGGCAATATCACAACACGAATACGTAGACTCTAATTTCTGCACTAGTCTTATAGGGCGAGAATTACGACCGAAAATTGGAGTTAACGCTCTTAAAGTTGCGGTCACCGACTCCGTATTTCGGTAGAAATTTTTTATAATTTGCAGACGCTGCTCGTTCATGCACTTTACCATGATGAAAATGTTGGCTTTAGTGAATAAACTAACAATGACAGGTCGATGATTAGTGAAAGGGTGCGTTCACAAATTGAATTCAAAGTTGTCAATTCAATTGTCGATGAAAGAAAATTTGACCACATTTTGACCACAAATGAAATTGCATCATAACAACAACAACAAAGTGACCAGAAGAGTTTGTGTGCGAGGAGCTTGCGTATCTCGCGAGATACGCATCGAAAATCGCTTCACTGTGCGCACGTACATAAGGATACATGTGAACAGTTTAATCGCAAGCAAGCGCTTCTCGCATCGCATCGCATTCTCGCATCACTGTGCGCGTAGCCTTAGATGATGAACAAAATTGAAACTCGGATTACAACAGCACGTATTGATTTCTAGGGGCTCGCCTCTTTGTGGATTTTTCAACAAGTTGTGCACTTCAGATACATATCTGTGGCCTTAATTTGTTCAATTGAGCTACACGAGGAGGCGCGAAAGACTCGAACGGAATTTAATTTTTCCTTAATTCGGCCAACACGCTCTAGACATAAAGACTTTCACAATTAGGTTTCATTGATATTGTTAGTGTTGTGGGGCAATTATTCAGTGATTTTAAGGCACAACTAGATTCAATTCTCGAGATTTCCAAGTGACAAGTAATTGATCCCAAAAATCAAGCAAGCAGATCCACATATGTACGAGTACATACATATGTACCCAATTTAGAAATTGTACATGACATGAATTAATAAAACTCAACATCTCGACAACAAGTCATGTGAGCACAAGTGCCAACAAGAGAAGCCTTCGCGCATTCACCTCTGAAATTATTCTTACCTTCTAGCCTTACTTACTTACTTAGTAAGGTGGCGTTACAGTCCGGTTTGAACTTAGGCCCCAACCAACAAATTTCTCCAGCTGTTACGGTCTTTTGGCATCTGTTTCCAGGAACGCACTCCCAGTTGGTTAAGGTCCCCTTCCAACTGTGCTCCACCTAAGATTCAGACGTCCTCTGCTGCGTCGCCCCTCTGGGTTGGACTCGAAGACTTTTTGGATCGGAGTTGTGTAATCTAAAAAACTGGGGCACAAACCCCAAAATGTCCCGCTGGCTATATACAGCAATCACCAGACCAATTCTTACATATGCTGCGCCCGTCTGGTGGCACAAAACAAAACAAGTATCAGTGCAACCAAGCTCAACAAATTGCAAAGACTAGCTTGCATCTGTATTACTGGGGCCATGAGAACAACCCCCACAGCAGCACTAGAAGTCATCACAGACCTGCCACCTCTTCATCTCCAACTGACGAAAGAAGAATGGTCTTTGCCCATAGACTGATCGTGGAGGATGACTCTAACAGTAGGCTCTTTCACCCTGATATCCTACCGATATAAACAGGCATGAAATCCTAAGGATATCTCTTACAGACAACTGTCTCCCCAGATACTACTTCAGCCAAAACTACAAGGTCACATTCCCCAACCGACAAAACTGGGACATGGATAGATCCTCCTTCAATCGTGGATCCTACGTGTGGTACACAGATGGCTCCAAAACGGACGAAGGCGTTGGGGCTGGAGTATACGGAGCAACTACAGGCACATATATCTACTTCAGCATGGACAGATATAACTCCGTTTTTCAAGCAGAGATATTTGCTATAGAACTCTGCCTCAGAGAAAATATAAACAGAAATTTGCTTAACAAAAACATTTACATTCTCTCTGACAGCAAGGCTGCACTTCTAGCCCTAATGAGCTTTGAAATCACCTCCAAACTGGTATGGGAATGCCTACAGCTACTTCACCAGTACAGACAGAGTTCATCTCATTTGGATACCTGGACACAGCGGCCATACAGGCAACGAAAAGGCGGACCTACTAGCAAGGAAAGGCTCTGCATCAACATTTATGATGCCACGGCCTTTCTGCGGTATACCCATTAGCACCACCAAATGCTGCATAAACAATTGGTTAAGGAACACGACGGTTCACTACTGGTCACAAACGAAGGGTAGCAGACAAGCCAAGCTGTTCCTCCCAACTACATCCCTCAAAAGAATGAAACAACTTCTCATGTTTTCGAGGAGTCAGATTCGTTTAATCAAAGGTTTCCTTACTGGACACTGCCCAGTTAATAAACACCTCAAAACAATGGGCATCATACAAGATGTCATTTGCGGAATGTGTAATGAAGACGAAGAAACAGCAGAGCACATATTATGCCACTGTAACTGCCTGGTCAGTACACGTCATCGTCACCTAGGCAAGTATTATCTTGAGGCAGAAGAAATTGCTGCTAGCTCACTCAAAAGCATACTAAGATTTATCACTTACTCAGGATTCTTGAGTAAACTGTAAGTGGGGGACATCACAATGGGCCCACTCGTGGCCGCAGTGATCAGGCGACTCTGTCCCACCCCTTAACCCTATCTAGCTATCTATCTATCCCTATTTTGCGCGCAAAAATTACACCTGCGTCCGGCTGTCAAAAACCGTCTAACGGAAAAAATTCAAATTACCATAAATCCATCCCCGCGATGGCAATACTCCACCCAAAGCTATAAGCTTCCCAGAGCTTTTCCATAACCAGAAAATCAAATGGTTTCAGTATCCGCTACACACATCCCACCACATTCCAACTGCATGCTCACCGAAGTACTGCATCTAAACTTAGACCGAATCGCACGTTTGTCGTATAAATATTTCATCGACCATTACTATAACTCGTAAAGCCTTGTTATTCCCCATGACCTTACTGTCATTTACTCGACTTTATAAAAAATGTAAATGCAATTTCCAGAAGTTCCCGACATAAGTGGCTATCCACACCACCATCTATCCACCACCGCCTCCACTCGTGTAGTCACTTATTTACACAAACAGCAAAACCATAATCTGTCTTTGCACCTTGCTACCACTGGCTTACACGCGACACGGTTGTTACATTCTTTTGACTTTACTCGTCCTGTCAAACATGAATCCACCTCATCATCCTGAAGTCAGTTTCCTCCCCCTCAAAAGAGTGGGGTTGAGAGCGATTGTAGACTTCTGCGCACTGTAAGACGCATAGGAGTACATGCTGTGTTGTAGCAACACATTTGAGCCCTTAACGGAGCGTTGAGATTTGAAAAGCAGTTATCTCCAGGACACGAAGACGGTCGGTCGGATTTACTGTGTCCTTGCCCGAGCACTTGCGCTACGCTCTCTGATTTGAAATTTATTTTATTTTTTTTTTTCGGTTTTTTAATCGATTTACCACAAGTTCAGTGTTAGTCAACATTGTTCCAATGTATCCTTGAGCTAGACTGAGCAAAAAAAAAAAACGAAAAACACCGCATCCCCAACAACAAGGACGAGGAAAAAGAAAAGAGCTGAAGTATGCCAAAACGTGTACAATTCGAGTGCGAGCGTTCACGGTCCACAGTAACATACTAGTTAGTGTAGTGTTATGTGTTTATTATATTGCGTGTCCTGATTTGAATAGCCAGCGATACACCATATCGTCGAAAAGGAGCACGAGAACAAACACAGAAAAAACGGGGGGAAAATCAAATCAAAAAGGACATCAGGTCGAACTCCAATAGAATCGAATATCTGCCACACGAACGTGTGGAGTGAGTGTAGCCGAGAACCTAGAGAGAAAATACAACAAAAGAAAACAATGACGACGAAACGGTAAGGAGAAAGAGAATCAATTGATAGAAAGGACAATCGTCAGAGTCCTTGCCGTCGAAACATGCTTCTCTTGTACCTTTTGTATTTTAATTTATCAATCCTCTTGGTCCAGCCCCATCGATTCTCACTTATGCATTCGATTTCAATAGGTTAAGTAGTGGATTACGTAAAAAGCACTAAAGGGGTGAGGAAGGATTTTCGTCCTTTTTTTTTTTTTTCTACTGGAATTGAATTAAGCTCTCTCCCCACCTCGGAGCACCGACCAATTTGCAAATAATCAGTGCTTTATTGGAATTCAATGAATTTTTCAGATTTCATGGTTGATGCGAAAGGATCACATATCCTTGCTGCGGTAGGATTTAGAAATTGTCAATAATGTGGTGAATGCATATGATTTATGAGCGCTACAACAGTGTGGGCCTGGCTGGTTGTGCCGTGTGGGAACACGCGCGCCAGTAGTATTATGGTATCGAGTCCTTTGCATACCATCATACAGACATATGCGTGCGTGAGAAAATGTCACTCACTCAACTACGATAGGAGCCTGGGGTATCTTCTGGTATGGATGTGTGTGTATTTGTTTTGTGTGCATCGTGTACAAGTGTACGTTTTGGGGGATTTCAATTAAAAAGGATTTCCTGGAAGTCAGTCTCCAGCAAATTGGCCATATGGGTCGCTTTTGCCACTCACCTACACATACATATACGTCAATACAATCTGCATGTAGGTAGTCTATGTTTGTATACCCCGTCCCTTGGATGGTGTCTTGTTTGACAGGTGGTGAATAAAGGTCTCGAGCGATGAATGGGAGCGCCAAATAATCTGAGATCCTTTTCCATTTCGGTTAAGATTAAACCACGGGGCATGGGGGCTGGATTTTCGTGAGAACAGCGTCTAGATAGTGGTAGCAGAGAGCAAGCGAGAGAGAGGACGGGACGTTTTTTGGAGGATTGACTAACGTCAATCACCATGGAACGCGCCGGCAGTTGTAATTTCCTCATGAATCCACTCGGACTTGCCGCAGCTCCTACATAGTAGCCAGATAGATGAAAAGGACAATATTGTACATCAGAGATGGATTAATTCCTTTTGGACTTGTCATTATCGTCCTGTCATCTTGGGGGATTCCCTTTTTCTCTCTCGAGCGGCCTATACATACATACATACATACTACATACATTAAACGCATAAAACAGTCGTCCGGCTTGATTGCACTTCTTTTGTTGTCGTTGCTATCGCACAGACTACAAGGAGCTCGATGCATGAAGCAAATGAAAATCCACTTCATTGAATTGATGCGGCTGGTATTGATTTTGGATTCGTTCCAAAGTTCGCCCGGCTCCTATGCCCCTCTATTCTAGCTTTTTATTTTCTGTGCCCTTGTATCGTGCTGCCGCGCCGTTCGCTGCCTCTGCCTACTTTATACTTAGTTCAGTTCCATAGCTCCTGCGCTTCCTGTCGCCTTAACCCTCGTGGTTCGTATATATACGAAGAGTATTTGCTGTTCGCTGGTTGTTGTTGTTATTGTTGTTTTGGCGGCTTTTTTAAATTTTTTTTTTTTTTTTGTTCCTTGTTGTTTGCCTTATCCTTTTCGTTTGTGTGTGCCCCGGATTGGGCTTGACTCATTGCAGGATATTAAAAACTGTTTGCTCGTGATTTGCCTTTGGAATGTTGCCAAATAAATATTCAAGCTCATCCGCCTATGGGCCGGGGTGCAGGGAAAGCTTTATAGAAGGCACAGTTTAAGTCATAGTCTTATCGTGGTACGGAAACATCATCGTTCTGGTAATCCCGATTCGCATCTTCGGAACGAAATCATACGTATTTACACATGTAAGTACGAACGCAAACAAGGAATTGCGTACGAGTCTAGTCTTCTCCACAGACAGACAACTTACATTACTGCATTTTCCCCGTTTGCCGGAGAAAAGTGAGGAGGAGCTTCATTGATGTAGAGCTAAGAGATTCGGCACACACCACGTCGGCTCCAAGGGTGCGCCACCGTGTGCGAGCAAAGGCGGGACAGTCACAGAGAAAATGCTCTGCAGAGTGATCCTCCTCGCAACATGCAGCACAGGTAGGCGTCTCACTTATGGCAATCACGCAGAGATGTTTAGCAAAAGTGTAATGACTCCAACAAGTCTTCTAGAGTCGATTCTCCTAAAAGACAGGAGGAATGCTGCGGATTTCTTGCAGACATCAGGGCATATGCATTCTGTCACCCTACATCCGGATAGTCCCTCCATCTACGGTCGTAGGAATTTACCGTAGACACAGGTAGACCTAGAGCGGGTTCAGGTTCTACTCTGAACCCAATCTGGCGAGTTTATTTCAGATCTCATTTCCTGTGATCCCAGACTGACCTCGAATCCATACAAGCCTTGGTGAATTAAGTCCACCGACTCTGTTCAAGAAGGCCTTGCATGCACTAATTTGTTGTTAGTTCAATGGATGGACACAGCTTTGAGTGCAGCTCGGTTGTCACTGCAGACGCATATGCTCTTTCCCGTCCACCTGTGCTGCAAAACATAGGGTTTAGGGCATTGTATGTATGTTGGCGTTACAGTCCATGAAGGACCTGAGCCGAGCTTCTCTCAATCGTCCATGTTGTGTGTGATTTCATCTTCCCATAGGTGAAAGGGACCTACAGTTTATTGCCGGTTCCGAACGGCGAATTTCGAGAAGCTTTTCATGACAATTTTACTACAGGGGGTTATGTCAGAACCCCGCTGAGGAGAAACACCGTGAAAAACACGTTCGATGACATGGCTGTGTCAGGATTCGGCCCCGTGTCATCTGCGTCATAGGCCAACACACTACCCACACACTACCACTGCGCCACGGTGCGTTTAGGATTGCCATTAGGATTGCGTATTTCTCTGATTGAAAGGCAGGCGCATATTTTCTTAACGAGAAGTGCAGTTGGATGTTTTCGCGCTCAAGGTAGACCCCAGCACCGGACCCCGCCCAGACCTGGAGCCATCCATTAAAATGCGGAGCCAGAGCAAATCCTGAGGCTATTGAAACTCGACTGTGAAAATACAGAGCAATGCACCATAAGGCATTTCCATGAGACAGGGGTCACAGGACACTTCTTCTTGCCCAGGAACATTCTTATTCATGTGCGAGTTGTACCAAAAGCAACTTCTCTTCAGACGAGACATGGCTTTCAGAACACACCCTCTGATAAATATGTCAATAGGCGGAAGGTTCATCATAGCATCTAGAGCAACGCCCGGAGTCCCGAGGAAAGCTGAGAAAGAGGCTAAGCCGGGTTTACCTGTTAACTAACATGTTCCACCAAACAACCGATGCATATGAGATTACAGATTTTATCCATGCCACGTAGATCCAAAGGACCTTTACCGGTGCTAAACCCCATGTTTTACCATTAGATCCAGAAAACTGACAGCGCTTTGGTGGTTTTTGACTCAGCATGTCAAGAAGCTTGCTATCAAAGATGATACTGAACCTGAAAAGGATAGTCTTCGCATTTTCACGGATGGCTCCAGGCTTGGGCGGGGGTCCGGTGCTGGAGTCTTCTTTGAACGCGAAAGCATCCGACTTCACTTCTCGTTAGGAAAGTATGCGTCTGTCTTCCAATCAGAGATATAAGCAATCCTAATGGCCATGCACTATGTTGTGAAGCACAGGTGGAAGGGGAAAGCATATGCGTCTGTAGTAATAGCTAAGTTGCACTAAAAGCTATGTGTAACCCCTTAACTAGCTCCAAATTAGTGCTTGAACTCAAGTCCTTCTTGAGCAGAGTCGGCAGATTAAATTCATTAAGGCTTGTATGGGTTCCAGGCCACTCTGGGATCCCAGGAAATGAGATCTCTGATGAACTCGCTAGAATGGGTTCTGGGGAGAGCTTCTCAGGACCTGAACCCGCTCTAGGTCTACCTGCGTCCACGCTCTAGGTCTACCTGCGTCCACACAACCGTAGATGGAGGGATTGTCCGGGTTGCAGGATGACTAAGCACGTATGCCCTGATGTCTGCAAAAAATCTGCAGCATTCCTCCTGTCTTTAAGGAGAATCGACTGCAGAAGGCTTGTGGGAGTTATCACGGGCCATTACACTTTTGCCAAGCATCTCTACGTGCTCGGCATCAGTGAGACGCCACGCCTACCTGTGCTACATGTGGCGAAGAGGAGGATGATACTGCAGAGCATTTCCTCTGTGATTGTCCCGCCTTTGCTCACGCACGGTGGCGCACCCTTGGAGCCGACGTGGTGTATGCCGAATCCCTTAGCTCTACATCACTGAAGCTCCTTCAAATATCTCTCCGGAAAAAGGGGAAAATACAATAATGTAAGGTGTCTATCTGTGGAGTACAATGAACCAGTGATTGCGTCTGAGTGCTCCAGCGGATAGCAGAAGGCTTCAACAAGAAAAACAAAAAAACAAAAAAAAAAAAAAAACAAAAAAAAAAAAAATGGCTAATAGATGCTTAGCTTCCTGGGATACCGGGATGGAAGTGCATATTAGTACCAGCTGCATCATGTCAGTATTTTCCCTCTGTCTCGCGAAAAGGACGGCATTAGTCTTAAGGCAATTAACCGATAGTCCCATTTCTGGTACACCAATCATCGATCACCATTAGCGCCGCCTATGCCTTGAGACGGACAATCGTTAAGCATGAGCCGACAAAATGAGTATTATGGCATAACGTGAGCACCTACCTTTACGGTATAATCTCAAGGTGGACCTACCCACTTTATCGGGACCACGAAAAGCATTGGTCATTGCCCCAGAGTAGTACAAGTACTACCCTGGTACAATTAGTGAACATGCTTGGGGACTTGTCACGCCACTTGCCGTACTTTATTTCGAAATTTGCTACTTTATTTCTGCAATTTGCAACTTTATTTTGCCTTCTTTCGCCCCGGAGGGCTCACAACTCTGGATTGAGGCTACGGTGTATCAACCCTAATCCAGTCCTTGGATTTTAGTCGCCTCTTACGACAGGCATGCTTTACCTCGGGAGTATTAAACACCCTTACCCGGTGAGCGGGACTTTAGTCACCCTCCTACGAAAGGCATGCCTTACGCCGGGTATATTCTAGCCCCTACCCGGTGGGAATACCTGGCTAAGAAAACCCAAAGGAATTGTTTAGATATCTAGGGATTTTTAGTCCCTTCTCCCACTATGGACCAGGCATCTCTCGCTACCATATTCATCCTCCGGAATTTTGTCGCCTCTTACGACAGGCATGCCTTACTCCGGGTATATTCTAGCTCCTACCCGGTGGGGTGCAAGAGCCGATAGGAAGAACCGCGACATCATCCTCATAGGCCTGGGCTTAGGGTCCAGAGGCATTAAAAGCATCAAGCGCCATTACATTGGAGACAGGACGCCACCTTGCGGGTAGTCCCTGTTTACGTGGATTTGACAATGTCCTGTGCCCAGGCATTGCTTTGATCCACAAGACAAGTATCAAAAGTTCGATTATCAAAAACTCCCTCAATGTCGGTGAAAACGGCCAGCACGTATTCTTTCCTTTCGAGTGCGCATTCTATGTTGCATCTCCGAAAGAGGATGCATTCGAAGGGCAACTGTGCGCATGTGCATCTCTACCAGTCTCTCCATAGTTTTCAGATAAGGATGTTAGGCAAATTGGTCTAAAACTCTTGGCAAGTGAGTGGTCGAAAAAAAACTAGGAAAAAGGAGTTTGCAACGAGCCGATGGCGATCTGATTTCCCGCGAAATGAGTCTGAAGCAGTAAACTAAGAGTTTCCGCTTTAGATTCAGTAAAGGTATCATCATCCTTGAGTGTATCCAGCTTTGTGGGTTTTCCCCGTTTGAGGACTTTAACCAACTTGCTAGTTGCACTCAGAGACTCTGAGTGCAGAAGGTCTTCTGGTTCGACCGATACATACTTGTTCCAGTCATCTTCCGATTACAATTTGAGCGATCTATTCCGAACTTCTTTTTTAGACTTCTAGCTTCCCTGCGAAGGCTTTGGGGGTCAGCATTTCACCAGGGAACCAATTTCCTGCAGGGAGGTTTGCTGACAGGACATGCGAGCTCAAAACAATTGGTGATGACGCTATTCAGGTTATGAATGGCGTTCCCTACCAATTGTTCCGTTTTAAGTTTAGGTAGGGCCTACCCAGCCCATCTTTCTCGGATTTCGTCTGGGTTGCAAGGAAGAATCAAATAATTACTCGTATAATAACCAGAGCAAGATATAGAGCAAAAGGCATTTTAGGCATGAGTCTATTGCTTCTACATACTTACCCTTTCCTATCGCATTTGCGGGCATTCGCCTTACAGCCTACCCGCTGAAATATAAAGATAAAAACCTCCTATCCCTGTCCATCATTACGACACGCTTATAACGCTCCATCGTAATGGTAACGCCATACCATTGATAGTGAACACTCACCAGCGTAACAAACACAAAGTCAAATATCCTTAAGGAGCTATGAAAACGATGAAGCAGGAAACGAGTGTAGCGCAAGCACCGAGAACAGCAGCATGATTGCAATTATGTCGTTTTTAAAAATGAATTATCTATCTGGTCGTTTTCATCGTTTATCTCGCATCCGTATCTGTATCCTGGCCGGAAGAACGCTGCAGCAGTTTTTTTTTTTTTTTTTCTTATTATTATTTACAGCGTGTGCCCTTCATTCATTTATTCAACCCCACAGGGGATTAAGGCTCTGAACTACGAGTACTAGTGAAGTAAAGATTTAATTAATTTTTCTCCTCTATTCAACCCTTGGATGGATTTGGTGTCTAGTGATTATCTATCTTTTCATATTGAATTGATGGAGATGGATACTTTTTAATAATGCTTCTGACTTTGAGGGCGGGTCCTTCTTTAAAGAGAATTATGGGTATCCTTGTCAAGTGCGAATTTGTGTTCGATATTTACACCAAAGTCTTACCGGGCAGGAAGTATGAGTCAAGGGTTTCTGGCATGGTTGATAAGGAATTTTGGTTTTGTTTATCCAACGCCTGACGGTTGGGGATTGTATTGTTTTCAGCAAATTTGTTGGTTTCTGATGAAGAGGATGAAGAGGTTCAATGAAGAGGAAAATGTCAACAGTCATTACTTGAGATGGTCGGTAGGTTTGATATTAATCTTACAATCAGTTAAGTTGAAAGTAACCTAATTGGGTTCTGACTTTATGCATGCTTTGTGGTCCAAGTGATTAATTGGAACGAATACGAGAGGAGGTGGGTATACGTTATGCGAGCAATTTTTTGGCCTTATACCTTACTTACTTACTTATCAGGTCAGCAAACAAACCATGGAGGACCGAGTTGTCTTACATCCGCGATTACTTGGTTTTTATAGGTTCGGTCTTCCTCTTTATCTCGAAACAGGATGCTCGGAGCCAAAAACTCTCCTAGCTGGAGCGTTGGTGTTCATGCGCTCGATATAGCCGAGCCAATGTAGTGGACGGTCCGGACTATACCCACACCTTTATACACCTCCTAGAATTCCTGGCTATGTCTTCTCCTCCATTTACCTTCCTCACAGACATAACCTAATTTAGTCGTTCTGGCCTCTATTTCTCCAACCAGTGTGAGTGCCAACAAGTCTGCTGCTCAAAATAGTAACCGAACTTCTGAAACTACGATCAACCAAACCAAATTTAACACCAACTCAAAACGAAAGCCGTAACGTTCCCTATACCCCGGGTAAGAATACCATCTCATCAACCATCGACGTCAAAAAGCACTGAATCACTGACACTGACCAGCCGCAAGAAGAGGAGAATTCGTGGATGATAAAGCCGTCGTAGGGGTAGCATCCATCCGACGGATGCTGGCCTGCTAAAAAGTGAAAAGGGCCATCGCAGTCGAACATCTTGCGGCTCTGTTAGTAAGTCCCATCCCCACATCCTGGTGGGTACCATCTGGAGATTTGCTATGGGAATTGCAGACGGGGAAGTGCGACCGGTGAGTCTCCTGCGCCAAAAAACAGGATTAGCCGGTTGGGCTACGTCCTAGTAAGCCGTAACCGTAAAAAAACACAAACTCCGAAACAAC
This sequence comes from Eumerus sabulonum, assembly GCA_951905685.1. NCBI lineage: Eukaryota > Metazoa > Arthropoda > Insecta > Diptera > Syrphidae > Eumerus > Eumerus sabulonum. The sequence goes on from OX645060.1 coordinate 240,288,474, forward strand.
CACAGGCCTCGGATAAAACAAATCGGATTAATGTTGACGACCCTTGCAAAAAACGAGAAAAGGACAATAATCTTCGGCTCTGTAAGTGGAATGTTAAGTCCCTAAACAGGCCACGTGCAGCCGAACAGCTTGCGGACGCCCTAGACCGGCATAAAGCGGACATAACCACCATCTGGGAAATGCGATGGAATGGACCGGGTATAAAGCGGATAAAAAACTGCGACATATACTACGGCGACTGCTATATGGAGGGAGGACAACTATTGTTTGGATACGTATTTGTTGTTCGAGGTGAACTAAGGCAAAAAGTCCTAAGCTATCGCCATGTGAGCGAACGCTTCATAACGACACGTACCAAGGCTCCTAGGCAGAACGTATGACCAATGTCCCATGCTGTGACATCAATATTGTATTAGGAGACTTCAATGCTAAGCTGGGTAAGGAAAGCATCTTTAAACGGGTCATCGGCAAATATAGCGGATAACGGGCACAGGCTGATTGATATTGCTACGGGGCGAAATCTCCTTTTAGCCAGTACGCGCTTTTCGCACCTCGGTATACACACACAAAGCCACCTGGCGGTCGCCAGATCAATCAAACACTAACCAGATTGATCACATCGCGATCGACGTCAGACACTCCTCCACTGTTCTTGACGTTCGAACTTTCCGAGGAGCTAACATCGACTCGGATCACTATCTTGTAGTATCCAAGATGCGCCTACGGATATCACGAACCCAGCGGGGTAGAGTAAGAATACAAAGTTATGACGTCGCAAAGCTACTATCGCCAGAAACCGCTCGTGCCTTTACCGATCGCGTCTCCATTAAGCTCTCCAAAACACCTCAATTCTCCACGCTATCAATAGAACAGCAGTGGAGCCTTTGCAAACAAGAAACTCAAGTCGATTAAACCTGCTGGCGTAGATGGACTCCCTGCTGAGATCTTTACGGCTGCTGGAGATGAATTGGTTAGGAGCATGCACCAGCTCATCTGTAAGACATTGTCAGAAGAGAGCATGCCCGTGGAATGAAGTCTCAGCATGGTTTGCCTGATCCACAAGAAACGAGGCCCCTTTGACCGCACCTAGAAAACCTTCTCTGCCATTTTGTGCGAATGCCTGAAGCCTTTTGTAAATAAGCTGAAAGGTCCTTATCAGTGCTGATTCAGGCCAGGGAAGTCTACCATCGACCAAATCTTCACACTACGGCAGATCACGGAAAAAAACAATGAATTTCAAGTCAACACTCACCACCTATTTGTCGACTTCAAAGCCGCATATGACAGCGTAATTAGAGACGAGCTATACAACGCCAGATCTAACTCTGACATACCTGCTAAACTCTGCAGGATCACTTTGCTCGCTGCTCCATCCGAATCGGTGGACACCTTACCGATAGTTTTGGAGTCAAAAAGATATTTAGGCAGGGCGATGCGCTGTCGTGTGATTTCTTCCACATCATATAAGAAATGATTGTCACTGGTCAACACAAGAGGCACAATTTGTTTCAAATCCCCGCAACTCCTCGCATACGCCGACGACATTGACCTAATGGGTAGATCAAAGCGAGATGTCAATGAAGCGATACGAGCGTCGAAAAGGACGCTCACACCGACGTCTTGGCCAGAACGTTCGAATTGGCAGATATAAGTTTGAGGTAGTTAAGGACTTCTTCTACCTTGACTTAAGGACTTCTTCTACCGTGACCTGGAACAACAACATCAAGAGGATCACTCTTGCCCATGACTGTTTCTTTGGGCTCAGGGGGCAATAGAGTAATAGAGTACTCCCCAGAACGACAAAGTTGACTCTATATAATACCTTTATCATCCCGGTCCTGCTGTACGGCGCAGAAGCATGAACACTATCAAAAGCGGATGAGGAGGCCCTTGGTCGATTCGAGAGAAAGATTTTGTGCGTGATTTTTGGGCCTATAAACGCAGACGGAGGATGGAGGAAAAGATTCAACCACGAACCTTACGCGCTGTACAGCGACATGAGTCTAGTCAGGCGTCTACGGATTCAACGCCTAAGATGGCTAGGCCATGTAGAGCGAAGGGACACCACAGCTCCAACCCGGTGAGTCTTTGAACTCTACCCCGAGGGACGAAGAAACAGAGGACGGCCGCACTTAAGATGGCGCACACAAGTGCAAGGAGACCTCAGCCAACTGGGTGTGCGGCAGTGGAAAAGGCTAGCAAAAGGTCGTGCTAGATGAGGCCCAGGTTCATTCCGAACGCCAGCGCCCGTTCGAGAGAAGCAGAAGATTGCAAAACCTTTCTGCTTCAATACTGCTAGACATCGCTTAGTCATTGGGCTGATTAAACTTTGGCATCTTTCGACTGGGATGGACCTCATGCTGCCTTTAGTTTTTCAAAGAGCTCGTCAAAGTTGGCAATGTTTTGCGCGCTAACAGCCTTCTTATCATCGCCCCACAAATGCTCGATTGGATTCAAATCTGCACTACACGACATCCAATCAAGAACTGTAATTGGGTTGCCTTCGAATAAGTTTTTTGTGAGCTTTGCGGTGTGTTTGGGGTCATTGTTTTGTTGAAACCTCCAAACAAGCGGTACAATTTCTTCTGCCCAAGGTAGTATAACATTTTGCAGAATGTCGACATAGTTTTTTTTGTTAGCAAACCATTCATACGGTTAATTGGCCCAACTCCTCTTCAATGAAGGAGAGGCCGGCGATCCATAGAGGATCTGAGCCTGAGCTATAGCTGCCTTCCATCCTTGGCGATCCCTTGCACGCTGCTTCTAGTTGGCACGCTGACCAAGTTGTCTTGCATCCGGGAATACTTGGTCTTTATACCGGAGGTTCGGTCTTCCTCTTCTTCTCGAACCAGGAGGTACGGAGTTGAAGACCCTTTTAGCTGGAGCGTTGGTGTTCATATGCTCGATGTGGCCGAGCCAATGTAGTCGACGGATTTTTGCCTTCGGGACTATATCCATATTCTTGAACAGTCGTTACGTCTTCCTGCTTAATTCAACTCCCTCACAGACAGGACCAAATATCCGGCGCAGAATTCTTCTACCGAAAGAACCCAGTAACAGCTCCGCCGTCCTACTTATCTCCCAGCTATCGGCTCCATACAACAAGACTGGCAGTATAAGCGTTGTTGGACAAGCCGAAGTGGCAACGGTTGCCACGGCCGATTCTAAGCCTGATCTCCACTGTGATGTCGTTTGTGGGGTTTACGTTTCCCCTGAGGCTACCTCCTGTACCACCTCGAAATAATAGCTGTTAATCGTTACATTTTGTCTCAGGTGGTGAGCGACGAATCGGTTTTTGCTTGACACCTTGCACATTGTCTTATCCTCGTTGACTTTAAGACCACCCCGCTTCGCCTGTTCTTCAATCGCCGTGAAAGTTTCTACAACATCACGCTGAGACCGCGCGATGATGTCTAAGTCATCCGCGTATCCTAGCAGCTGAACAGACTTGTAAAAGATATTGGCTTCCCTGTTGACACCTGCCCATTGCACTATCGTCGTCAAGTTAAGTGGAGCATTCTGCCTGATAGCGATATCTGAGTCTTCATCGCCTGCACAGTCTGCAGAAATGATTCTTCCGAATTCTCAGACTCTACTACGAGCTGTCCATTCTCGTCCCGGCAGACTTCGGTTTTACCTTTCGGTAAAACTTTCGGACTTCATTCCTGCTGTAACAACATGCTCCTTCTTTTCTTTTTTCAGAAGCCGGTTCTTTTCTCTGGTTTTCTGTTCGAAGAGCTCACGAACAGCTCTTATGGCCCTGCCCGCACTCATCGTCAAACCACGGGTTTTACCTAGGCGGTGGTGTCGTAAAACCCAGCACATCAATGGGAGCTTCTTTAATAGCTATTCTTCTTCTACCGTTAGAGCAGGCGGCGTCGAACTTTCAGAGAGTTTTTGATAGACTCGGTTGGCAAAGTTCCTAACGGTCGGATGCGACGACAAACGTTGGTGTTTTTCCTCGCCTCCGTTGTTTTTGTGATATCTGTGCTCTTACAATAGCCACAACAAGGAAGTGATCCAAATCGAGGAAGGTTCGGACATCAAAAATACTGGAGGAGTGTCTGACGTCGATCGCAGTGTGATCAATCTAGTTTTTGGTTGATTGATCACGGATCTATGGATATTGAGGGGTGGGAACCGTGTACTCACTACACAGACGTTCCGCCCTCAGGCGAAATCCACAAACCTAAGTCGGTGGCTGGGGCATTTATCGTATGTCCTTTCTAGGAGATCATAGAAGTCATCCTTGCTGTTGTCAGCCTTGTCCTCTTTCGGGGCGTCTGCCCAAATCAGGCTAATTTTGCAATCGCCGTAATAGAAGTCGCAGTTTGCATCCTCTCTTTGCCCGGCCCATCCCTCCGCACTTCCTGGATTGCGGTAATGTTTGCATAGAAGCAGTCAAGGGCCCTCACAGTCTGTTAAGGGACCTCACATTCCACGTGCGGAGCCGAAATTCATTGTCCTCCTTACGTTTGCTGGGGTCGTCAGCAGTAAATTCGTCCATGTCCGAAGCTTATGGCATTTTCTGAACCGTAATTTTTTTACCTGGTGAGGGAGTTAGCCCCCAGCTGAGAGGCTAGGTCTCTTTTTTTACTCTCGGGCACAGGTTCCGGGTGTAGCCGGAGGCGGTAACCTCACTGGGGTTATGAGCTCTGCTATTTAGGGCTCATCCGCTGTCGTCTCTTTTCCAGGGTCCCGACCCGACCTTGGAGATATAATTTTGGACCGGGGCATAAAAATAAGTTCGAGTAGCTCCGAAATGGGTATTTACCAGGTGGCTCCCACTAACCGGAGCTGTGGACGCCGCCGTTGACCGATGGATAGATTTGCTCGTCTACCGCCATCCTAAAGAAGAGTTAGGGCCTGAAGCCGACTTACTCTTACACCTCCCCCTCGTTAGCAGTCCATAACGACTTCCGGCGGTCGACGGTACTAGGCCACGTGGAGGTGAGGGTAGGACTTCATTGACCCAATTGATAAAACCCACAACATAGCCAAAAGATATCACATCAAAATCCGTCGCACCAAGCCTACGGCAGCATGCCTTGAAGAATTGTATTTAATTGCTCTCTCCCTGTATTCAGATAGCTTTTGTATCCAGAAACTTAGAATCACGACGCCCTATATGTAGCATGTAGCTCCTTATTTATTTGCATTACTCGTAACGCCATTACGGCCGGTAGGTAGTGGTAAAGGTCGTATGTAGCGAGAGGCAGTCACGTGCATGGCAATGATATAAAGCAATAAAAGCAGTCTACCCGCAAGATGTTTAAGTAAGTAAGACTGAAATTTATGAGTGAATTCACCTGATCTTGGAGCTTGTTCTGAAAGGAAGAGTACATATATGTGGAAAGGCACAGCATCCACTCACATGGGAATTTCATTCGAGTATCTATTGTTTGTGGTACAGAAGCCCAGCGATTGCTCTCACACAATAGAGAAAGTCATAACCAACTATAAGTCTATTCTGTGGCTTCACTATACTTTTCGCTTCAACCTCAGACTATACCAGTTTACTTCCTAGAAGAATCCGCATTAATGAGTATAGTACACTGTAGCAGTGAGAGTTCATCTTCCAATTCTCTATGTTTCCCATTACCTAGAGCATTCGCTTTGCCAATATTCGCTGTCCAAGATGAGATTTGTGTTGCCAGTGACCGAACATTGGATTTCCAATCAGGACTAAACGAAATTGCCGGCGGAAGTGTTTTTGTCTTCTATATGAACTGATCATTTCTCCAGTTTATCCTTATGCATATAAGCCATATAAAAGCCAAAAGAGTGGAGGAGAGACAAGCTAATTCTTTACCCAGAATTGGATTTCAATAAATGCATGTAGAGTCCAGAAGTAATTAAAAATGCTTTGAAGCTTCGTATTCATTCAGGATATTCTATACTTTCGAATAACATCATTGTGGCTTGGACAACTGAATCGAGAAACAAATGACTCGAAGAGGGGGCATAGTGTTCTGTATGAAGTAAACAGATCCCAATTGCTCCTTGATACAAAAGGACTTCGAGTGACACAATGGAATTGTACCCCAAAAAAACCAAGCAATCCAAAACGTTTTAATCTATAAATACCCACGTCCGTCCAATTCGTCACAGATCGAAAGTTCAACTCAATCATTCACAATACGTACAATGCCACAATCGAACTTATGAAATTTACATGCGCCTCTATCGATACATTTATCAATAAATCGTCGACTTCCTGCCCGTCGAATAAACCAAAACTTCCGACGATATTTAGTGACAAAGGGCAGATTGACAAAAGTTTGCTTAGTCCTTACACCAAAGCCCATTTCCTTTCATTAAAGTTGTTCTTCCTTCGTCCATTGTTCAAAGGACACGCAAATAAATTTCGGTAACTAAATGAAAAAAGGAAAAAGTTCATCATGATCCTGATGTTGTTCGCAATTATCTATCGCACGAACTTAAATGTTGTCCAAGAAAAAATCATATACACATACACGTAAGCCCCAATTCGATTATGGGCTGTTATCCCTTCGGAGGACGACCAACGGACAGCCACAAATCTTATTATGATTACGAGTTATTGTTGCCGCATCCCTGAGGATGACGGAAATAAACATAAATCAGAAGACCTTTTCGAAAAGAAACTCTATTACGACGATCCCCTGGTCTTTGGCGAAGCAGTACGGACCAATAGTCCTTGAACAGGTGCGAAAACAGGTGTTGTGCTCTGCCAGGCCAGGACACCCTCGACACTCAATTTCGCTTTAATAAATCCATTTGCAGTTCCTTGGTGTTTGAAATCATCTCCGCAATTGTGCCGGAGGGAAGAATAATGAACGAAGACGAAATCCAATAGACAAACACGACCGACAGGAAGGATGGGTATGGTAGGTGCTCTGTATGCGGGCATCCTGGTATCCTTTGTGCGTTGTATCTCTAACCCTTCACTATGGCACGTAGCTCGAACATGAGTGTTTTATACTTTGGATTCCGCGGAAAGAAATTATTCGAACGAGGGACGACAATACCCTAAGTGCATTGCGAGGATTCATCTGCATTTTAGAGTAGCTCAGCGGCGTTTTCAGTTCAACGTAAACCCCGATTCCGTAGGATCGAACTGCAAGCCACCCGGAAATGGGCTCCCTGCTTTTGTTCATTTATAAACAGCCTCGATTGGAGTGGCGGCAGGTTTCCATTTCCCATTATCGGATAATTTATTGATTTATTCCCTCGGGCTGATACGAAAGGTACTTATGCTCACACGTTGTGCGTGTCGTCGTGGTGGTGAACTTGAACTTGCGATTTGCCAGGTTGACGGATGACACTTGTTTCTGTTTCCTTCGATTCGTTCGCATTCGTGTTTGTGATAAATAATTCAACGTTTAACGGTTGAGACTTGTGCTAGGTAGGAGGGTGGACGTTATAAAGGGTTCAGCTGTCTTATTCCCTTACCGCTAGTGGGAAGATTTTGTTCGATATTGGGACATAAAACACGGGATGGGCAATAAAATGTATGGAAATCGAATGCAGGATTTTGCCAAACGGAGTGACATACATAATTCCATTCTTTGGGTTCAAGTGAGCCGTGTGAGAGATTTCCTTTCTTGAGAGACATACCAAAGTGCATGTGAAGTGAATTCCCTTTTGGAAGGTCCTTTGTACAGGATTTTATGTACTTTGGTGTGGGCACTTGTAAAAGGTGGCAGTGGTTGGCAAGAGAAGTTCTGCGCTTTACTACAGCGCTGGTGTTGTTGTCGCTGGTCATATGTAAAGAGTGGTCCAACGAATAAAGGCATTGCGACCTATAATGAAGTTGAGGATGCTTCTCGTAGGAGCCAAGGGGATTCCCTCAGAAGTTTTAACTTCGCTGAGAAGGATACGCTTCCTAAGATGGCAGAGAGCAGCACACTCACACAGTATGTCTTCTGCCGTCTCTTCGTCTTCGAGACAGAGCCGACACTCAGTTTAAGACGAGAGGCTAATTTTGTTTAGATGATATCTCAGACCGCAGTGTCCTGTTAGATAGCTGACTAGTCTTCTGATATCCGCCCTATTGAGTTTGAGTATGTCACTAGAGTGCTAGTTCAGGGGTCGTATAAGTCATTTAGATTGACGGAGTCCCCGAATGCTGTTGCAAAAGGACTGGTGTTGCAATTTTTCCCACTTGTCTGAGGAGAAATTTATCTTAGACCCGGGAATGCCGCAGAATGGTTCCGGACCTATATATTTATCGCTGGAATCTTTCCTGGCAAGTTGGTGGGCAATTTTATTGCCCTTGATACCTTTATGTCCTGGCACCTACCAAAGTTTGACATTGTTTCTTTTGGCGAGGTCTTATAGGACGACATGGCATTCCTTGACGGTTTTTGAGTTCATGCTGTGCGACCCCAGCGCTTTAAGCGTTGCTTGGCTTTCAAAGAGCATGTTGATGGTTACTCCTCTAATACCAGTCACGAGATTTTGATTGACGCATATTAGGATGGCATGCAGCTCTGCTTGGAAGATACTGGGACTCATACCCAGGACTTTCGAGACCTTGCGTTTTGGTCCAAAGATGCCGGCGCCAACGCCGGAAGCCATCTTGGAGTCATCCGTGTACCACCTAGGGCCTTTAACATTTAGCAGGGGATCACTGTTTTGCTGAGCGATTTGGGATCGGTATCTCCAATCTCCTATCAAAGATGAAGGTGTGTGGCAATACGTCCGAGACCGTAATAATCATATCCAGCTCGGGAAGGTGTTGTAATATAGACATGTGGCCTACGGGTCTACATGGCATATTTGTTCCCGAGCAGAGAATACTGATTGCACTGCGTAATGCCACCTTTTTAATAAAAGGGTGCAGTGGAGTGAGTCCAATGAGTGCTTCTTGGGCTGCCGTGGGGCAGGTTGCCATAGCGCCTGTGATGCCGAGACATGCTAGTCTCTGAAGGCAACAGTCAGTATCAGACGAGAGATTCATTTATGTTGAGATAACATCTCAGAGGGCGCCGTGACGCAGTAGTTAGTGTGTTGGACTCTCACGCCCGATGAGCGAGTTCGAATCCCGATAACACCAAAGCCTCCTCTGCGGGGTGCTGGCAAAACCTCCCGTAGTATAACTTGCCTCGAAAAAGCCTCTCGACTTACGCCGTTCGGAGTCGGTATTAAACTGTAGGTCCTATTCACCCGTGTGAAAAATAAATCACACACAACATGGGTGATTGAAGGGAAGCTTGGCTCTGGTCCTCCATAGGCTGCCACGCCACCAAAACAAAAGAAAGATAACTCAGACCACAGTGTCAGGTAAGGTAGCTGACCAGTCGTCTGATATTTACTCTATTAAGTTTAAGTACTCCGCCAATCGAAAAGATTAGCTATTTCAAAAGGACAGGTGTTGTGATTTTCCCCACATGTCTAAAAAGAAGTTAATCTTAGACTTGGAAGTGCCACAGAATGGTCCAGGACACATGGTACCTTTCGCTGGAACCTTCGTTTACGTTTGACTTTGTTTCTTTTTCTTGTAGGGCATCATGGTATTCCTTTTGAGTTCGTGCTATACGAACTCAGCGCTTTAAGCCCTGCTTGGCTGTCATATTGATGATTGCTCCTCTTAAGGTAGTCTCCTGACGCATGTTAGGATGGCATATAATTCAGTTTGGAGGATACTAGGACTCCCATGGCCTTCGAAATCCTTCGATCTGCCGGCGCCAATGCCAGAAAACATCTCGAAGCCATCAGTGTACAACCTAGGTAATTTAAAAAAAAAAAAAAAAAAGCAAGCGTAGGTTCAAGAGTCATACTCTTATTATGTTGGACATGCGGGATAGGCATGTGACCCATAGGTAAAGCAACTTTTTTAATAAAATATTGCAGTGCAGTAAGTCCAATCATGTAATTCCGAGAGACGCTAGTCTCTGGAGGCGTTTTTTTCCTCAACTTTTATCCACTATGCCGTGGACGCATAGGTCTTACTATCGCGATATATAGCCAGTGGATTACCAAAGGTTTCAATCCCCATGTTTTACCGTAAGACCGTCGACAGGCCCACAAGGTCTTAGTCGCCTTTGTAAGTTTGCTTTTAATGTTGGAATTCCAGTAAAGTCTGCAATCAAGATCAATACCTAAATATTTACCTTCTTCTGAAAGTCACATGCTTGTACCATTTAGAAAGACGGAGCAAGGCTGCAGCCTTCGCTCCTTTGTCTAAGTTTGTCTAACTTGGGTTAATCGATAAACCCTCTTTGTCACACCAGTCAGAGACAAATTGAAGCGCAAGCTGCATGGGCTCAGAGGTAGTGGTTTCACACTTGCCCGTAACAATGACAACTAGGTCATCAGCATATCCGATGACCTCGTAGCCCCGAGTGGTTAGCATGAATAGTAGGTCATCGATGACTATCGACCAGAGCAGTGGTGAAAGGTCTCCTGCTTGTGGGCATCCTCTAGCCGCCGATACTGTCACTGAGACCTCTCCGCATGTGGCTGATATGATACGGCTATTTCGCCTCGCCCTGATCCAGTAAATAGGGGGATGGTCCAGTGCATTAGTGATCGAATCATAGCCAGTATTATGAAAGGCCCCCTCTATATCGAGGAAGGCGTAAATTGCGATTTCCTTGTGTGTGAAGCTGTTTTCAAGACACGTCACCAGATGGTGTAGCGCATTTTCAGTAGATCGCTCTTGGCGATATGCATACTGATTGGGATGCAGAGGTATCTGATTCTCCAAGATAACTCTAATATGAAGCTCTATCAGTTTCTCCATTGCTTCTAAAAGGAACGAAGTCAAACTGATAGGGCGATAGGATTTAGGTTGCTCACTTGACTTCCCAATCTTGAGGATGAAGACAAGATTGACCTCTCTCCAAATTTGGGGTATGTATCCCAGGTGGAAGCAAGACATAAAAAGAACTATCTGTTGTGATAAAATGGTATTCAGGCCTTTCTGTAATATGAACCAATTGCTCATTTAACCCTATCATGGCTAAAAAGTCTGTCAGAACGGCTATTTGTTCTGCTATCGATGCTATTTATGACGTTCGTTTGATCGTCAGAGGACATCGAGTGGGGAGTAGAACCAGGGAAGTGCACCTCGAGCAAAGTCTCCAGGGTGTCCCTGCGATTGACGGTAAAGTGCCGTCTGATTTGCAAAGCAGCCCGAGTCAATTTGTGTGCTCTTGAGATAGCGCTTAATGGAGTGGGGCGACGCGACTGTTGGAAGCGAGTCTATGTTCTCGCAGTGTTTCCTTCAAGACGTTCTCTTGGATTTTCTCAGTTCGAGGTTGTATTTAGTTAGAGCAGATCTATAATCAGTCCAACTATTAATCCGTTTAGCTCTGTTAAACAACGATCTCATTAGGGATTCAAGCTGTGTATTCTACCAGGGCACACACCGCTTGTTTGTACTTGACCTGGGTGTACAGCTATCCCTAAAGGATGAGGTAAGTGCTGCATTAAGCTAGTATGCCGCTTCATCGATATCATCTGTCGATTCAATCGACATGAGAAGCATATCTTCTTTAGCGGCGAGTTGAGCCTGGAGTAGAGCCCAATTTGCTCGTTTGGGCTGGTATCCACGCTCAGCTTCTTTAACCTCAGATGTTGAATATGATATGCTGGTGATCAGACAGTGAAGCTTCATTGGAGACGTGCCAGTCACCAATTGTGTTTAAAATAAATGGACTAGAGATAGTGAGGTCAAGCACCTCTTCTGTAACCGCATTTATAATATAGGTTTGTTGCCTCTAGTGGCAACGGTGAGATCGTTACTTATTAATAACTCAAAGAGTGACTAACCTCGTTTATTCGTATTGCTGCGGCCCCATTCCATATGACGCGCGTTAGCATCGCATTCAATGATCAGTTGGGGTTTCTTCTAGTCGCAATACCTAACCAGGTCCTGTACTTCGGTGGGAGGGATCTGTTGGCCGTCTCCAGGAAAGTAAGCGGAGGCGCATACAATCTCCTTACTCCTCGATCGGTGGGGACTTCCACAATGACGGCTGCCAGGTCATTCTGGAATGGGGAGAAAAGTTATATTAGGAGGAGAACCTCCAGTAGGGTGAACTAGTTTACGCGACCTGTTTTGCAGGCTTACCTTTATGAACCCATGATTCTTGGATTAGTCCAATGATGAGCCGTTGCGATAGAGTCGTATCGCAGGTTGTGCAGGTTGCCCTGCAGCACACGCAGCCCACACATTACTTGCGATGGTAGGCCGATGGAAGTGATCATCTGATCTACTTCACATCTTGTTTAGTTGGTGGACGTTTTCTTCTTTTGTTTGGACGACCCTTAGTGGTCGTCATCCCAGATGTGGCAGCAGGTTTTAGTTCGTCACATCCTGGCGTCTCTACTACAACAGTAGGTGCAACCACCATACAGCTGGCTGTCGGTTTTTCTACAGCGATTGGTTCTACATCTACTGATGTTTTCTCTTGGCTCTTGATGATCATCTGAATAATGTCAAATCGATAAGTCATTTTGCACTTAAGTTCCACTAATCGAGCCAGAGACTTGTCGCTGACTGCCAGAACCAGGTCTTTCTCCTCATTTGACGTGCTTTGCATTGCTCTCCAATTCTGTGCATATAGGCCGTACCGCCAGGTGTCAATTACAGCCTCTTGAACGGCTGCTATCTGCGCTGTGGTAAGGGGGTTCACTCGATGCCTAGTCGGATTGTTCCAGTTACACTACTCTTGCTCTTTTTATCGACTTGGGGGTAGCCGATCTTGCTGCATTTAGTAAGCTGGATTTGGTGGAGTGTTGTCAGCGGAACGGTCCCATTTCAGTTCCGGACCTTTGGTGGCAGGGTTAGATTTTGCATAAACTAGAGCCTCATCTCCGGTTTTGCCGCTTCGAAACGTCGCTGCTCAGACGATTTAAGTTTAACGAAGCCACCGAGTGGTAGAGGCTTTTCCTCTACACGTTCGATGGTTACGTTTCTTGTCATACTTGGGAGTTCATCTGAGAGCATAGTCACAGAATCCCCACCGAGTATGGTGTCGGAGTCGGAGAGTGAAAATGCATCTTCTCCTTTCCGTCCGGCTGCAATGTCGGTAAAGGTTACCGGCACCACTTCGGTGCTGAGGCTCCCACGAGCACACGGGGAAGAACGGTTACCTGCAGCGGAGCCCGGTACACTGCTGGAAGACTTTATTGAAATCGGAGGTCGCCGGGTAACCGAAAATCTCATACTAATAGCTAAGCACCCTCTTAGCCATGCATCCGTCGGCGTATGCTGTTCCACCTTGGAGTTAGGGGAGTGAGGAAGTGATGGCTATAGAGGAAGCGGAGAGGCAGAGAAGGGTCTGTAATTGCTTCTTAGCTTCGGGTTCCTCTAGAGATGGACTCTCGAGAGTCATTACCTGTACTGAGCCTCCATACCACGGCAAGGTGGGCAATTGTCACGGAAGCATCCATCCTTAACATCTTCATTAAAGTGAAATGGTTTTAACGAGAGAGGCTTAAAGGCGTCGTCATCCCTATCGAAGAAGATTGTTACCTACAAATCATTCTAGCCAACGATTTACGAAGGTAACGAGCGGTCTTCTAACAATTGGGGAATGGTACTTAGCCCTCTGATTCCATACTGCAAAGATCCGACCGTTAATCTCATAGGCATCATTTCTCCGGTGTTCACAAACACGTCATAGTCTATCTATCAAACTCCCTTCTGTCTATACAGTGTACACGCCAAAAGCTATTTTTTGTATTAAGAGGTTGTCACCCAAGCAGTTGAATTAATTTTAGGATATCCTAAAAGGACACGAACCTGCTCTTGTTCCTTTTTTGGTGACACTACAAGCCGGGATGAACCTGGGCCTCGACTAAAAAGTGTCTCTAACCAGCACCGATCTTTGGTTACCTGTTTCCAGTGCTGAATTCCAAGATGGGGTCGTCTTCTGAACTTCTCTCGAAACGACCAACGGCCTTCTCAGCCGCTTTCGTTAAAGTCCAGGCCTCTACGCCGTAGATGAGGACCGGGATAATAAAGGTTTTGTATAGCGCAACTTTGGACTCTCAAGAGAAGGTTCTATTTTTCGATTGCCTCTTGAGCCCAAAGAAGCAGTGATTGGCAAGAGTAGTTTAGCATTTTCTCTCAACGCTGGTGTTGCTGTAGCTTTTCATAAGTAAGCCAAGTTAGACGAACTCTGTCAGCACTTGGAAGTTATAGCTGTCAAGAGTGACGTTTTGGCCAAGGTGTCGATATTGCGTGTCTTTTTTCGATGACAGAACATATTTGGATTTACCCTCACTGCCCTTAAGACCCATCTTAGCCCCTTCCGTCTCAATGCTTACGAAGACCTCATTGAAAACTCGCTGTGTTCTTCGAATCAAGTCAATGTCATCTACGTACCCAAGCAATTGCTCAGACTTGAAACAGATCGTACCTCTTGTGTTGGCCAGTGACTCTTGCACGGTATTTTCAAGGACGATGTTGAAAAAGCTGCATGACAGTGCGTCGCTCTGTCTAAACCCTTCTTCAGCATCAAAGGTCTCGGTTAGTTTGTTACCGAACCAAATGGAGCAACGAGAGCTCCTAACTGTTATACTGCGTAACCGGACGAGTTCGGCAGGGATGTTAAAGCTGGACTTGGGTCCGTATAGGTCGTGTCTATGCACACTGTCATAACGGACTTTAAAGTCGATAAAAGGGTGTTGAGTGTCGATTTGAAATTCTAGCTTCTTCTCCAAGATCTGCCGATCTGACTCGGACGAACGATAAGCGAGTCCGTATCCCAATAACACCATCGAATGTTTATTTCGCGGCGTCCCTCCTCGGCGGGATACTGGCCTAACCCGCCGTAGTAATCTTGCCATGAAAAAGCATTTCCACTCACGCCGTTCGGAATCGGCATTAAACTATAGGTCCCTTTCACCTGTGTGAAAAATCAATCACACACAAGATGGGTAATTGAGAGAAGCTTGGCTCTGGTCCTTCATGGGCTGTAACGCCACCAAAGAAGAATAATGTCCTTCTATAGAAGGTAACATCTGTCTCGAACTCATCTATAGTTAGTACCCCATTAAATAGGATGACGCGATAAATCAGTTGACAGTAAACGATGTCGAGGAACGACAACGGATGAGCTATTGTAAATCCTTAAAATTTCTGTTGCTTTCAAGGGATCAAGACTAATCAAATGACAGCTCTAAATACATATGAGACACATCCCCTTACGACAAGGACTAAGATATGAAAGAAAAATCCTTACAAAAAGGTAGTAAGTCACTTCGTCAAACCGAATCCTTTGAATCGGTCACATCCGACCATGACAAGGTCGACGGTTCGGGTCCAAATGGTCATAAGCCAATCCAGTATCACTCGTAACCCTTCCAAACTCAATTGTTGTCCGAATATATATCACAAATTACAAAATGGACAACGAGTCAATTTAAGATCCACCTTATGTGGTCGAGCGCTTGATATACGATAAACTATTCAACCTTTGACCTCTCCATCTCCCTCTCGAACAGACTGCAAATGACTAATAACTGGATGAGAGGAAAAGAAAAGACGATAAAGAGGAGCAGATGAAAGAAGCATTTGTCCCACCACTCAGGACTGAAGGGATCCTTTACCTTTTTATTATTCGTTCATCTCATATCCTGTCATGTTTTCAGTTAACTGGTCTCATCTCGCATGTATTTGTGTGGCTTTCACATTTTTGAGTCATTTAATCCTTGCAGTATTCGGGGCGGAGACGGGGGAGAACGGACTGTTAAATGACTGACTTTTGTTGGTTACCTTTGAGTGGGTTTTGTGTGTTCCTGACAAGCTCCCGACCCCTTTGAGGTAGAGCAACCCCTTCGACTGTGTAGCCTTCTATTGCTTGTTATCTGTATCTACGATAATATCGCTCATGATACGATGCATATGCTCATACGTATACAAGAGGCAAAAGAGAGAGTTCACAAGTTAATGGAAAACTGAGGTGCCAGCTGCTCCTCAGGACATTATTTCATTGGTGTCCCCGTAAGCTTCCGAGTACGTTTGTATGTATAATATAATATGTCCAAGTGGCGGGCATGGCGATTACATGTTCATGCTTCTGGCGGGACCACGCATGCAGCCACAATGTCGGTTACTTTAATTTTAAACTCGTTATCCTTCGCAATACCACTGTAAGCATCGTAAATTCGATCCACGGGGACGCGACAGCTGTGTGTTCTTTTGCGGATAAGCGTTTCTCTGGTAAAAACAAGAAAAGAAATACTGAATACCATCACCACCTGATTCAGAGTTTCATCCTGTCAGTCGGGAAGGAAAAGGATTTCCACGAAATCCATAAGAAATATGTAACCAAGTGCCACCACTCCAGCGGTGGATATTGTTTTCTTTTACATTCTCCACGTCTCTTTCACCGCCGTTCATCGTGGCAGCAGGAGTTTCTTTCCCGTGAAGTTAATCCATTTAACCCCAGTGGAGAGTAGCAAATTCCGAGGAACTTTTCCTACGGACTCCTAGAGGAATTCAAGTTTTAAGGGCTGTGAATAATTTTATCACTAAATGGAACCTTTTTTCACCTTTTCGATGATTAAATGAGTGCCAGTGCAGTACTGTCTTGAATGCTAGTATAGAAGACTACTTCTTAACCGTTGAAGCCTTATGTATCCAACTGGATACTTCAGATAACAATGGAGATGTCCCCGGAGCGGTCTTTTGAGGTTGTTGAATTTCATTGTGGAAGCCATGGTAAGAGCCTGGATATCGAGACATAGAACATCACGGTTTGACGACGGAAAGTTACAATCGCAATAGATCGCCAGGAACTTTGCTGACCGAGTCTTACAGAAACTCTCTGAAAGCTTGACGCCGCCTGGACTAATAATGGAAGATGAATAGAAGCGCTGTTCAGAAGCCGTCAAAGAAGCTCCCACTTACGTGCTGGGTTTTACGACATCACCAAGGAGAAACGCATAGTTTGACGACGAATGCGGGCAAACTCATGCAGCCGAACAGGAGGTCTACAAGGCAATGCTGCATTAAACGACGAGAGCTCTACGAACAGAGAAGCAGAAAAGATGAAGAAGAAAAAGGAAAGAGCATAAGAAGCACGCGGCCGAGATGATGGAGAGGTGATAGAGGTGCAGGAATGAAGTCCGAAAGTTTTACCAAAAGGTAAGACAGCCATTCAGTATATACAAACTCTGAACCGAAGACCGCAGTCTATGCTGAGAATCTGGAAAATCATTTCTGCACTGCAAATGCTAGCTAGTCATTCGACGCACTTTAAGATTAAGTGTGTCCCTTAGGTTAGGTTAGGTTAACGTGGTTGGCATAGGCCACACGTGAGGGCGCTGTGGCGCAGTGGTTAGTGTGTTGGACTCTGACGCACGATGAGCGAGTTCGGATCATGATAACACCAACGTAATCGATTGTTTATTTCGCGACGTCCCTCCTCGGCGGGGTACTGGCCAAACCCTCTGTAGTATACTTGCCTTGAAAAAGCTTCTCGACTCACGCCGTTCGGAATCAGCATTAAACTGTAAGTCCACCTGTGTCAAAAATAAAGCACACACAACATGGGCGATTGAGAGAAGCTTAGCTCTGGTCCTTTATGGGCTGTAACGCCACCATGGAAGAATAAGCCACACGTAGGCCGAAGTCGGCCCGTTGTGATACCACATGGATCATATTACCCTGATCCACTTTCTGAGAACCTACCGGTGCTTCTGATGAAGCGATGGAGTTGAGTTATTTTTAGGTCTGCTAGCTCACTTAGATTTTCATAGAAGGGCCGAGGTAGATCCTCCTGCGATTCGCAAAAGAGGGGCATAAGCAGAGAAGGTGATGTTATGATTCTTCTTCCTCCTCGTCCATGCAGCCAAGGCAGAAGTTACTGGAGGGTAGCCTTAGTCTAGCGGCGTGTTTTCCAATGACGCAGTTACCTGTAATGACACCCACTGGAGTGCTTAAGGGACCAGGCATCTAGTGGCAACCAAAAGGGCAAGGTTTCCACTAGGTCCCTTGTTCGCCCTAGGCTTATCTTAGGCCAGATTTGTTTGGTGATAAGCCGATGTTACTTTCATACCATTGGAGGTTGGTCGCCTCTATGCTTCGAAGTCTTATCATGTGCTTTACCGTACTTATTGGTGTTTCTAGGTACCCGAGGGCAGGAAGACTGAGTGAGATTGACCCTAACATTGCGAGTTCATCGGCCGCGTAGTTTCCTGGAATATTCCTATGCCCGGGAACCCACAGTATTTTAATATTGAACTGTTCAGCTATCTCGTCTAGAGATAGGGGGCAGTTAAGGGATGTCTTTGATTTGTGGGTTACCGCGGCCAGAGATCTTATCGCAGATTGGCTGTCCGTGCAAATGATAATATCCTTAGCGGATATTACATTGATCCTGAGCCGTGCAAGGGCCTCCGTTATAGCTTTATTTCTGCTTGATACACACTGCAGTGACTTGGGAGTCTGAATTATAGCTTGAGGTTAAGTTCTTTGGAGAAAACTCCAATACCTACATCCGAGGGAAATCGAGTCCTTTGTTATGACTTTCCCTTCAGCCCATTCCTCCCTGGATGGAAAGACAACTTTGAAGTTCCTAGTGAACATATTCTGGGGGATGATGTAGTCTGTGTCATGTGACTCGTGTGAGACTTTAAGGTAAACACTAAAGGAACGGTCTTCCAAAAGTCCATTCAGCTAGATTAGGTATGTAACGTGATTGGTCAAACACAGCGAGTCGTCGACGAGATTGTTGGCATTGAATGGGAGGCAACCAAAATGGAACTGACGGTAAACGATTGGAAAAGATTGCTCTTCCAACTTTCGCAGATCCCTCCCAATCTGCTCAGGGGTCCGGCGTTGGGGTTTTTCTCGAACGCGAAAACGTCCAACAGAAAATGTGCATCTGTGTTTCAATCAGAGATACACGCAATCCTAATGACCATGCACTATGTTATAAAGCACAGGTGGGAGGGAAAAAGCATATGAGTTTTGCTGCGAGAGCCAAGCTGCACTCAAAAGTGTGTCAGACCCTTTAACCAGCTCCAAGCATGAACTCAAAACCTTATTGAACAAATTCGGAAGGCTAAATTCACTAAGGCTTGCATGGGTCCCAGGTCATTCTGGGATCCCTGAAAATGAGATTAGGTCTTTAGTGTACACAATCGTAGATGATCTGGATGACTAATCGCGTACACCTTGCCAGAATAGAGAGGAATAGACATAGATCAGAGAGACCCTTGTGCAGCTACGAGGAGGGTTTATCCCCATATTCATGGAACCACTTCTTCTTCTTTGATTTCGGAACTGATGTCGTTGTTCCAGGTCACTGCGAAGCCAAGGTAGACGAAGTCCCTAACTACCTCGAACTTATATCTGCCAATACAAACGTTCTGGCCAAGGCGTCGGTGGTGCGCGTCCTTTTTTGATGACAGCATATATTTAGTTTTGCCCTCGTTTACCGCCAGACCAACTTTCGCCGCCTCGATCTCAATACTCGCAAACGCCTCATTGACATCTCGCTTTGATCTACCTATTATGTCCATGTCGTCGGCGTATGTAAGGAGTTGCGAGGATTTGAAATAGATTGTGCCTCTTGTATTGGCCTGTGATTTTTGCACAATCATTTCCAATATGATGTTGAAGAAATCACGCGACAGCGCATCGCCCAGACTAAATCCTTTTTTGACACCTAAACTATCGGTAAGGTGTTCACCGATTCAGATGGAGCAGCGAGCATTCTCCAAAGTCATCCTGCATAGTCTGACGAGTTTAGCAGGTATGTCAAAGGCAGACATAGCGGTGTATAGCTCGTCTCTAATTACGCTGTCGTATGCGGCACACAGGTAGTGAGTGTCGACTTGAAATTTATTGGATTTTTCCAGGATCCGTCGTAGTGTGAAGATTTGGCCGATTCCCTGACCTAAATCCGCACTGATAAGGACCTATTGGCTTATTTACAAAACGCTCCAGGCGTTCACACAAAACGGCAGAGAAGATTTTGTAGGCGATGTTAAGGAGATTTATTCCTCCATAGTTGGCGCAATCAGAGGGGTCTCCTTTTTTGTGGATCGGGCATACGATGCTGAGACTCCATTCCTCGGGCATGCATTCCTCTGACCATATCTTACAGATGAGCTGGTGAATGCTCCTAATCAGGTCATCCCCAGTTGCCTTGAAGAGCCCAGCAGGCAGTCCGTCTGCACCAGCAGCTTTATTCGACTTGAGCTTCGATATGGCAATCTTAACTTCGTCGTGGTCGGGGGACAGAATTCTCTGCGGTCTCCGTCGATTAGAAATTGATCATTCTGCCTGACAGCGCTATATTGACTAACATAGCCGTTATACAGTCTGCAGAAGTAGTTTTTCCATACTCTCAGCATCGACTGCGATTCTACTACTAGGTGTCCGTTCTCATCCCTGCAGGCTTCCGTTCTGGTTTTATAACCACTTAGTGCTTCTTAAAAAGTTAAGAAGCAGGTCGTTAAGGAAGTAAGATCCTAGATATCGTTTCGTGATTGTGCAGGATGCCGGGCAGGCGCAGAGAAGGTGGTGAATGGATACGACCTCCTCTTCGTCTAGGCAGCTTCTGCAAAAATCCTAGTCCCAGTTTTTGCGCGTGACACGAGCCAAAGCCCATTTACCCCTACCCTTACAGTAGGCGTGCTGTGCCTTAAAGATTAGGGAAGGATCAACACTATGCCGTAAGTCTATCAGCCTTACCAAGGTTCTCAATGCAAAAGATGATAGACAAATGGGCTTTAGATTCTTGGGAGAAGTGTGAGAGTTCCTATGGGGACGAATGTGAGTCCAAGCTAGGCATGCTTTAAAAATAGTCTCTAGTCTCTAGTCTTTTTTTTTTATGTATGGGGCTAGTGCTACTATTAGCAATACCTTTGCCTGCTAGCCGATTAGCCGAGTAGCCTCTCCACTTCTATGTATAATGAAGTTGAGAATGCTTCTCGTAGGAGCCAAGGTGATCCCCTCAGGAGTCATAACTTCGCTGAGAAGGATACGCATCCTAAGATGGCAGAGAGCAGCACATTCACACAGTATGTCTTCTGCCGTCTCTTCGTCCTCGAGACAGAGCCGACACTCAGTTTAAGACGAGAGGCTAATTTTGTTTAGATGATATCTCAGACCGCAGTGTCCTGTTAGATAGCTGACTAGTCTTCTGATATCCACCCTATTGAGTTTGAGTATGTCACTAGAGTGCTTGTTCAGGGGTCGTATAAGTCATTTAGATTGACGGAGTCCCCGAATGTTGTTCCAAAAGGACTGGTGTTGCAATTTTTCCCACTTGTCTGAGTCTAATTTATCTTAGACCCGGGAATGCCGCAGAAAGGTTCCGGACCTATATATTTGTCGCTGGAACCTTTTCTGGCGAGTTGGTTGGCAATTTCATTGCCCTTGATAGCTTAATGCCCCGGCTACCACCAAAGTTTAACATTGTTTCTTTTGGCGAGGTCTTGTAGGGCGTAATGGCATTCCTTGACGGTTTTTGAGTTCGTGCTGTACGAACCCGGTGCTTTAAGTGCTGCTTGGCTATCAGAGAGTATGTTGATGGTAACTCGTCTGATGCCGGTCTCGAGATTTAGATTGACGCATGTTAGGATGGCATGCAGCTCTGCTTGGAAGATGCTGGGGCTTATTCCTTGCGTTTTGATCCAAAGATGCCGACGCCAACGTCGGAAGCCATCTTGGAGCCATCCGTGTACCACCTGAGGCCTTTGACACTTAGCAGGGGATCACTATTTTCCCATGCTGAGCGGTTTGGGATCAGTATCTCAAATCTCTTGTCAAAGGTTAAGGTGTGTGGCAATGCGTCCGAGACTGTAGTAATCATATCCAGCTCGGGAAGGTGCTGTAATATGGACATGTGGCCTGCGGGTCTACATGGTATATTTGTTCCCGAGCAGAGAATTCTGATTGCACTGCGTAATGCCATCTTTTTGATAAAAAGGTGCAGTGGAGTGAGTCCAATGAGTGCTTCTTGCGCTGCCGTGGGGCAGGTTGGCATAGCGCCTGTGATGCCGAGACACGCTAGTCTCTGAAGGCGTTAAAGCTTAACAATTGTGGTTTTTTGCTCAACTTTTGTCCACCATACGGTGGACCCGTAGGTGATGATAGGTCTTACTATCGCGGTGTATAACCAGTGGACTACCTTAGGTTTAAGTCCTCAGGTTTTACCGTAGGTGCGTCGGCAGGCCCACATGGCCTTAGTCGCTTTCAAGAGTTTATTTTTCATGTTGAAGTTCCAGTTGAGTCTGCGGTCTAGGTCAATACCTATATACTTTACCTACTCTGAAAATTATATGCGTGTGCCATTTAGAAAGATTGAGCAGGGTTGTACCTTTCTCCTCTCTGTAAATGGGACTAAGATTGTCTTATTTGGGTTAATAGATAACCCCTCTCTGCCACACCAGTCAGAGATAAGTTGGAGCGCAAGCTGCATGCGCTCACAGGCAGTGACCTCGCACTTGCCCGTAACAATGACTACTAGGTCATCAGCATATCCGATGATCTCGTAGCCCCGAGTGGTTAGCTTGCGTAGTAGATCGTCGGTGACTATTTACCTAAGCAGTGGGGAGAGGATTCCCCCTTGTGGGCATCCTCTAACCGCCGATACTGTCACTGAGACCTCCACGCATGTGGCTGATATGATACGGCTATTCAGCATCGCCCTAACCCAGTGATTAGTGGGATGGTCCACACCCCTGCAGAATAGTGCAGTGGTGATCGAATCATAGCCAGTATTATCAAAGGCTCCCTCTATATCGAGGAAGGCGCAGATTGCGATCTCCTTTTGTGTGAAACTATTTTCAATGCATGTCGCCAAGTGGTGTAGTGCATTTTCGGTAGATCGCTCTTTGCGATATGCATACTGGTTGGGATGCAGAGGTGTCTGATTTTCGAGGATACCTCTAATATGGAGGTCTATCAGTTTCTCCATTGATTTTAGAAAGAAAGATGTTAAACTGATAGGGCGATAGGATTTAGGTTGCTCGCTTGGTCTCCCAATCTTGAGGATGAAGACAAGATTGACCTCTCTCCAAATTTGGGGCATGTATCCCAGGTGGAAGCAAGACCTAAAAAGAACTATCGGTGATGGCAGAATTGTATTCAAGCTTTTCTGTAAGATCGCAGGAAACCCACTGTCTTTTCCTGGAGCCTTGTAGGGTTTAAATAAACTTATTGCCCATTCAACCCTGTCAGGGCTGAATAGTCTTCCAGAGAGGCTATTTGTTCTACTGTCGATGTTTTCTATGACGTTAATCTGATCGTCAGAGGACATCGAATAGGGAGTAGAACCAGGGAAGTGCACCTCGAGCAAAGTCTCCAGGGTTTCCCTGCGGTTGACGGTAAAGGTGCCGTCTGATTTGCGAAGCAGCCCGAGCCCATTTGTGTACCCTCGAGATAGTGCTTTGTGGAGTCGGGCCGCAGTTGGAAGCGAGTCCATGTTCTCGCAATGTTTCCTCCAAGACGTTCTCTTGGATTTTCTCAGTTCGAGGTTGTAATTAGTTAGAGCAGATCTATAATCAGTCCAACTATTGTACCGTTTAGCTCTGTTAAACAGCGATCTCACCTGCTTCCTTAGGGACTCAAGCTGACTATTCCACCAGGGCACACATCGTTTGTGCGTAGTTGACCTGGGTGTACAGCTGTCTCTAAAGGATGAGATGAGTGCTGCATTGAGCTGGTAGGCCGCTTCGTCGATATCGTCTGTCGATTCAATCGACTTAAGGAGTATGTCCTTTTTAGCGGCGAGTTGAGCTTGGAGCCGAGCCCAATTTGTTCGTTTGGGCTGATATCCGGGCTCAGCCTCATTAACCTCACTGGAGATGTTGAACCTGATATACTGGTGATCAGACAGTGAAGCTTCATTGGAGACATGCCAGTCCCCAATCACATTTGAGATAAATTGGCTAGGATTGTGAGGTCAAGCACCTCTTCTCTAACCGCGTTTATAAATGTGGGTTTGTTGCCTCTATTGGCAACGGTGAGGTTATTACTTATTTAAAATCAAAAAGTGACTCACCTTGTTTGTTGGTATTGCTGTTGCCCCATTCCATATGGTGCGCGTCGGCGTCGCTTCCAGGTTTTTTCTGGTTGCAATACCTAACCAGATCCTGGACTTTAGTGGGAGGGATTTGTTGGCCGTCTCCAGGGAAGTAAGCGGAGGCGCATACAACCTCCCTTACTCCTCCATCGGTGGGGACTTCCACAATGACGGCTGCCAGGTCCCTTGTCATGAATTCTGGAACGGGGAGAAAATTTAGATTAGTGCCGATCACACATGCGGCCCTAGGGGGAAAATCTCCTGTGGCGTAAATTAGTTCACGCGACCTGTTTTGCAGGCCCATAATCTTACCTTTATGGACCCATGGTTCTTGAATTAGCCCAATGCTGATCCTGTCGCGGTACACAATGGTACTCCACTCGGAGTTAGTGCAAGAAGTACACAGCATTTTTTTTATCTTTAAGGAGAATCGACTGTAGTGACTTACGGGCGTCATTACAGGCCATTACACTTTTGCCAAGCATCCCTGCACCTGTCCTGCATGTTGCGAAGAGCAGAACCGTGTTCGCGCACGATGGCGCACCCTTGGGGCCGACGTGGTATATGTCGTAAAATCGGCTCGTCACTGAAGAAGATTTTGCGATCCGATTCTAACTGCTCCCGAACCCAGCCAACGAGCATACGATACTATCTGTCATTGTTCCTAGCTCAGCAGATTTTTGTTCTGATGTAAGCCAAGGTTTTCGGCGGATGTTACGTAGGTATTGGCGATTATTCACTGAACTGGTCGACTAGGACTTGGACACCATTTATCGTACAGTAGACTAGGAAGGAAGTCTATGTAATCCGTAAAATGGGCGTAGAGTTAGAAAAACAGGAAAGTTGGCAACAGATAGAACAATATGGGTTCTATGAACTGTCGAATTGCATCCGTCATTGTTGGAAACGACTACGACTGGCAGGTAGTGGCGTTGTTGACAATAGATGGCGTTAAGTTGAATTTAATTTAACTTGGAGGACTTTTTTAGTCTACCTTAGCCCATCTTACGATAGCGTCTTCGCTATCGATGGTGTCTTCGAATCTGGCGTCGATGGAAATTGTTGAAATCATTGTAACATTTCAAGGATTTTCTCCTAAGAGGATGCCAGAATACGAGTATGTATATCTGTAACCAAATGTCACAAATAGCAAATCTCATTCCCGTAGGACAGCAAATAAATCACAAACAACATGAATCGAATCTAATACGGTCTACAAGAGAATTCGACGTAATCCATCTTCTCAACCCAAAGGGGAGATCAATCGATTAACCCCAATTACGAACGGGTGTCAATCCCTTTGATCCCAGTTGCGTTTGCTTATTTTCATCGATAAATTGCAAAATCTTTTTATCGTCGTCTGGCAAATTACATATGTATCGGGGGGTATAGGAGCGTATAATTCGCGGTAAACGCAAGGTCATAGACGCATACCCACCATTGCCACCGCCACAAGTGGCTACAGTTCAACCAATCCAGGCATGAATTTGGTTAAAGTTTTTAACTTGTCCCAAACTAATTGACGCAAAATATTATTGACACTGGAAAGCTAGAACGAAAACGCTTAGCATTTCCTCATGCGGTTGACACACGAAGCGAACAGCACTTGTAGCGGTTGCCATAATGTATCTGTTCGCTCTGTTTAAATTTGTATCTAAATAGTATTCTATGTACAATTAGGCGCAGAGGATGCGGCTTCGGCGTCGGCTTCGAATTTTGCGGTCAATTCATCACCATCCACTCGAACCGTGTTTGTTTTTCATTTTTAACGGTAATGAAACCTCACATTCGAAAAAGTCTACTCGATTTAGTGTCAAACCGCATCCTCTGTATGCAATACGCGCCCGAATCAAAGGCGGGAATAGGATGAAAAGCTCGAAAGAGCACCGCGGAATTTCTAAAATAATCAATATTACGCTCATCGGTAAATGGGCCATAGGACGGTAGGATTGGTGGGGTGGATGACAGCAAACAACGCGTGACAGCAGGCGTAATTTGATGTCAAAGTGCTGCCTCGAATGTCAGTTGATGAACCACCGCGATTGAGTGGGATTGGGCCCCAGTGTGTGACAAGCAGCAGCACTTAAAAGAAGCTGTCAATGTCGATTGTTGGCGGCTTGAGACTCAGCGGGGGAAGGAGTTTGCAAAAATACTATTACACTAAGAGCACCAAGGATGGAAAGGACAAAGGAAATCAACGAAGAAGCACATCTGTGTTTACAATATTAATTCTATCAATGAAGTGGAATGGTCGGGGTACCTGTGAATATAATCTAGTTACGCCGGGTTGTAGTGGCTGTTGGCCCGGAAAATTAAGTGAAAACACAGCCTCCATGAAATTGTATTGGTCGTTAGTGACTTACAAAGAAGTCACGGCCGAAAGGAAACCAAAAACAATCCACACAGAGGCCGAGATCCTGTCGTCTTGCAGGACGATTTTAGTGTATTTGTTTTTGTCATTCCATCGATAAATGTCATCGATGAATCCCTGGGATAGGTGTTTGACACACCAATAAGCTTTTATTGGCTCATCTTGAGGACTGTAACCTGTTCTCGTAAAAGACAAGTCTTTAAGGGGCATGAGCTACAACTGTGCAAGGGCGAGAGAGGAAAAGTAATGAATTATGAAAGGGGTAAATCGTCGAGCTTTTAGCTGGCAGTTGAATAAGACTGACATTTCATTTAAAAGGGTTAAAGTGGTGCTAATGCACCCGAAGGAGCGCCTGCAGACGACGAGTAAATTCGTTCCATCTGACGGATATGAAATGTGACATAAAATACGTCGCGTTTAAGGCAAAGTGCTCGTAAAGACTTGACGAGTTTTATGGCATCTGGTGGAAGTGGGTTTGAGTAAAATGGAATGTGTCAATCAAATCGTATTAGACATGTTCATGTGGCTGGAACAGGGTTTCAAGTTGTTCTTTACCTGGATTAATTTGCGTAATTAATGCGACATAACAGCTCAACAAATAAGTCTTCGGGAGGCGGACATACAATGTCTAAAAAGAATAGACTTCTTTCCCGAAGGATCAAATATCTAAACGTCTGTCTCTTGCGTTCGCTTCCACATTGAAATTCTCGCTCAATATAGCTTTACGAGGAAGCCTACTGGTGCGGCCTTAACAACTTCTCCCACTGTGTTTTCTCGACGACGTGAACGCCGCCGCTGATACTATCGCAAATATTATTCCTACTGGCGTGACCAATTTTGTTCCAGACCAAAGGATAATAAGCGATTCGACATATGCCATTTGGGTGAAGAAAGTAAGCTCTTGGGTCTACAAGGCAAACAATTCCGAGGAACCCCGGAAAACAGTATACACATACCAGATATGACTGCAATATACCCATCAGACCAAAAACTGAGGCCTGAATTCCTCCAATTTTTTAAAGGTATCAAACGTTTCTGGTCAATTGTTAATAACATTAAAAACTCCTTCTTATCCGCTATGCCAACACTTATCCGCAACGACATTCCAGCTGTCACTCAGCTCCCTGCAGCCCACTTCATAGAGAGTTGAAGTGGTGTTCTTCTACCAAGCAGAGGAAAGAAAATTAGCTGCACTGGTTATTTCGACAGGGTTTGGCACAAAGCCCACACACTAAAATTGATTTGGAAGGATTCAACTCTGACATCCACTTTTTAGATCCTGGGGTCCCCTAAGGCTCCGTTTTGCCTCCGACACTTTTTCTCTTTTTTTTTAAATAATCTCTTGTCCGTCACTCCCAATCCAATCCATTGCTTTGCTGAAGACAGTACCCTCATTTATCGTGGGTACTGGGGATGGCAAACCACCTGAGCCTGGTTGTTCTTCAGCTTTTGAATAGCTGTGCCGAATTCTTCGATGCTGGGTGGGAGGACTACTTTAATTGCTGGAATTGAGATTTCCTCAGTTCCTGCCACACTCTCTTGGTAGTGCTCGTTAAGCAGCTGCTGGAAATGATGCTTAAATACATCCATTATTCCCTGCGGGTCGGTGACAAGATTACCCTCGAAATTTCGAAGAGCCTGGGTGCCTTTATTAAAGCCTCCTACAAGGATCTTGGATATCCTTGAGCTGGGAGGCCGCGAAGATTTTTTTCTTTAGTCGCAGCAGTTTTTTTTCCTCCCTTATTCTGGTTCGGTACTCCTTTCGCGTTATTCGTGTTTATCGCTGCAGCCCCTCTTGGTACGCTTCGTTGCTTGCTGTCTTTTTCTGGTCAAACTCGCCATCATACCACCGGTTTCTTGTAGGGGGTGGTAGGTAGCCTAAGATGTTCTCGGCTGCTTCCTGAATGGCTGAGCGGCAGCTCTATTGACAGCTGTAATAGATGTCACAATCTTTTTTCCTCATCATACCGCTCCCTATTCAGCGTATTTCCTGGATCGCAGTAATATCCGTCTTGTACTGCGTGAGGATTATTTTGAGTTTATGAGCAGCTCCAAAAGTGTACAGAGTTCTGGAGCATACTCGCAAATCGTGTTCTTTTTGGTGCTATGTGGTCTTTGAGTATCTGTCAGTGTATCCGAGGAATTTTGCTCTTTCATTACTTTTCTTGTTTTACATGGGCGAGTTGCTAGCCCGCTGCACAACTGCCAATCTGGCCGTGGTATTGTAGCGCCCTTTTGCCTAGGGCGATAGCTCTATACATTTATTGCCCTCTCAACGGTTGTTATAAGGGCTATCCAGAGGGCGCCGCGAGGAGGCTGTATGTCAACTTGACCCGGGCATTGAAACAGGGCTCGTTGCTGCCATCCCGACAGGTCCGAGAGCAATCAACAACTAAACCTGTATGTCCGAGCCCATGCTCGCTGAAGTCGATATAAGCATCACTATATGGGTTTTCCACCACGAGGAACTGCGACCTTTATGTATCTATTGTGCCTACTAGCCGATTGAAATGATTCCCTTAGGAGTCATAATTTCACTGAGAAGGATACGCTTCCCGGGATGGCAATGAGCAGCACACTCACACAGTATGTGCACTGCAATCTCTTCGTCCTTAAGACAGAGTCGACACTCAGTTTCAGAGGAGAGGTTCATTTTATTGAGGTAATATCTCAGGCTACAGTGTCCCGTAAGGTAGCTGACTAAGCTTCTGACATCTACTCTATTAAGTATAAATCGTTTCGATTGGCGAAGTCCTTGAACACTGTTCTAAAAGGACAGGTGTTGCGGTTTTTCCCACTTGTCTATGAAGAAGTTGATCTTAGACTTGGGAGTGCCGCAAAAAGGATCACGACCCATGTATTTTTCGCTGGAACCTTTCCTGGTGAGTTGATTGGCGTTTTCATTGCCCTTAATACCTTTGTGCCCTGGCACCCACCAGAGTTTGACTTTTTTTCTGCTGTACAAACTTGGCTATCAGATAGTATATTGATGGTGGCTCCTCTTATGCCAGTCTCTAAGTTTAGATTGATGCATGATAGGGTGGCATATAATCCCGCTTGCAAGATATTAGAATCTAGGGCCTTCGAAATATTCTAATCGGGTCTAAAGAGCCATCAGTGTGATACCTAAGGCCCTTGACGTTAAGCTAGGGATCACTGGTTTCCCAAGCTGAGCGGTTTGGGATCAATATCTCAAATCTGTTGTCAAAAGTAAGTGTATGTGATAATGCGTCCGAGATCGTGGTAACCGTATCTAGCTCAGGAAGATGGTGCACGATAGGCAAGTGACCAATAGGTCTGCATCGCAGGCCTGTTCCTGAACAAAGAATTCTGATTGCACTGCATAATGCAACCTTTTTAATAAAAATGATAAGTCCAATCGGTATTTCTTGAGCTGCCATAGGGCAGGTTGACGTAGCGTCTGTACTGCCGAGACACGCTAGTCTCTGTATGCGGTGAAGTTCAACGATTATCGTTTTTTGTTCAACTTTTGTCCACCATACTGCAGACGCATGAGTGATAATAGGTCTTGCTAGTACGGTATATAACCAGTGGATCACCTTAGGTTTTAATTACCAGGATTTACCGTAAGTGCGTCAACAGGCCCACAAGGCCTTAGTCGCCTTTGTAAGTTTGTTTTTAATCTTGGAGTTCCAGTTAAGTGTGCGATCAAGGTCAATACCTAGATACTTAGTGTCTTAGAAAGAAGGCTAGAAAGCCTTCAACCTTCTCCTCTTTGTAGACGAGACTAAGGTTATCTTATTTGCGTTAATCGGTAAACATTCTCTGCCATACAACTCAGAGATGAACTGAATAGAAGATGAACCGTAGATGGCCGTCACAATAACTGCTAGATCTTCGGGGTATCCGATGATTTCGTAGCCGAGATGTGTTAGCTCGTAGAATAGGTCGTGGATGACTATCAACCAGAGAAGGGGTGAAAGGACTCCTCCTTCTGGACACCCCTTGGCCTTAGATACTATCACCAAAACCTCTCCGGATGTGGCCGATATAATAATGCTATTTAGCATCGCCCTAATCCAGTGATTAGTGGGATGGTCTACATCTCTGCACTATAGCGCAGCAATGATCGAGTCATAGCCAGTATTGTCAAAAGTCCCCTCGAAATCGAGTAAGGCGCAAATCGCAAACTCCTTGCGTGTGAGACTACTCGTATTTTCATCTTTGCGATATACATGTCGACTGGTCAAGCTTTTTAGTAGAATAGCAAGAAAGGCGTCGTCTTTTCCTGGGGCCATTTGCGCATTTAACTCCGTCTGGGTTGCCAGCGTCTTACAGAGAAGCTGTTCGTTCTACTGTCGATGTTATTCACGACATTCGTCTGACCGTCAAAATGCATCAGCTGGGGAGTAGAACCAAGGAAATGCACCTCACGCAAAGTCTCCAGGCTTTGACTGCGATTGACAGTGAAGGTACCGTCTGATTTACGAAGCAGCCCGAGTCCATTTGTGTGCTCTCTTGGGATAGCGCTTTATGGACACGGGCCGCAGTTGGTAGCGAGTATCTCAATGTTATTTCCAAGGCATTCTCTTGGATTTCCTCAGTTCTATAATCAGTCCAACTATTCTCTCGTTCGGCTCTGGTAAACAGAGATCTCACCTGTTTTCTTAGAGTTTCGAGCTCTCCATTCCACATTTGTTTTTTTTTTTTTTTTTGTTCAGACGCAAATACTGGTCTATTGTGCTCCAAACAGACATTGGAGAAAAATGAGAAGAAGCTTCAGTGATGCAGAGTAAAGAGATTCGGCACACACCACTTAGGCCCTAAAGGTGCGGGAGAAAAATCGGGACAGTCACAGAAAAAATGCTCTGCAATGTCATCCTCCTAGCGACATGCAGCACAAATAGGCGTCTAACTTATGCCAAGCACGCAGAGATGCTTGGCAAAAGTGTAATGGCTCGTAATGACTCCCACAAGTCTTCTGCAGTCGTTTCTCCTTAAAGACAGTAGGAATGCGGATTTCTTGCAGACATCAGAACATACGCACTTTGTCATCCTGCATCCTGAATAATTCCTCCATCTACGGTTTTGTGTATTAAACAGTCTTGAGAAGCCGTCCTCTGAGCCCATTCTGGCGAGTTCGTCAGAGATCTCATTTACTGGGATCCCAGATTGGCCTGGAACTCATACAAGCCTTAATGAGTTTAGTTTACCGACTCTCTTAAAGAAGGACTTTTGTCCAAGCACCATATTGGAGCTGGTTAATGGGTTGCACACAGCTTGAGTGCAGCTTGGCTGTCACTGCAGACGTATATGCTTTTCCCCGTCCACCTGTGCTTCAGAACAAAAGCATTGGGATCGGGATTGGCATAAGTGCATGGCCATTAGGATTGCGTATATCTCTAATTGGAAGACAAACGCATATTATCCTAACGAGAAGCGCAGTTGAATGGTTTCGCGTTTAAAGAAGACCCCAGCATCGGACCCCTGCCCAGACCTGGAGCCACCCGTGAAAATGCCAAAACTATCCTTTCCAGGTTTAGTATCCAGCCATAGGCAATCCTGACGCCATGGAAACTCGACTGTGAAATTACGGCGCAGTAGGATAACGGGCGTCAGTGCATCAGAAGACGCAAGCACACAAGCACACTCTTATTCCTATGCGACTTGTACCAAAAGCCATTTCTCTTCAGACGTAACATGGCTTTCAGAGCACACCCTCTGATAAACATGTCAGGAGGTGGAAGGTTCAACATAGCATCTAGTGCAGCGCCCGGCGCGCTGGGGCAAGCCCACGTGCAGCTAAGACAAACCTTTCTTTGGAGTTTGGTGAAAGAGGCTACGACATGTTTGCGTTTTAGTCGGTTGCACCAGACAACCGATGCATATGAGATTATAGGTCTTATCATTGTCGTGTAGATACAGAGCACCTTGATCCGCGGTAAACCCCATGTTTTTTCAAAACCTACTTTGTATCGCCAGAAAGCTGACAGCGTTTGGAGGTTTTTGACTCAACATGCTTTGACCAGAAAAGCTTGCTACCTAAGGCGACTTCTAGATACTTAGCTTCCTTGGATACCGGCAAGCAAGTGCCTTTTAGTACCAGCTGAGTCAAGTCAGTATTTTTCCTCCTTCTCGTGAAGAGAACGACATCGGTC
The DNA here is from genome assembly GCA_951905685.1 of Eumerus sabulonum. Lineage (NCBI taxonomy): Eukaryota > Metazoa > Arthropoda > Insecta > Diptera > Syrphidae > Eumerus > Eumerus sabulonum. Next base: position 240,320,948 of record OX645060.1, read on the forward strand.
CTAAGAGGATTCGCCGACAACCCATTTCTGGTACACCAATCGTCGATCACCGCCGCCTGTTTTTTGAGACGGACAGTCGCTACCATGCACCATAATAACGGAGACAGGACGCCACCTTGCGGGCAGCCCCTGTTTCCGCCGGATCAAGGTGTCAGGTCGAGGCCTGCATCAGCGGACAATGTCCTGTGCACAAGCATTGCTTTAATCCACAAGACCAGTACTTTATCTACGCCAAGACGTCTCGCAGCATTGCGCATGCTGAGGAAAGTTGCGTTATCAAAAGCTCCCTCAATGTTGGTGAAAATGCCCAGCGTGTACTCTTTGCTTTCGAGCGCGCATTCAGTTTTTTCAACTAGGCTTCGAAGCGCAGTCTCGCAGTATTTTCCGCGCTGGTAAGCATGTTGCATCTCCAAAAAAGGGTGCAATCGAAGGGCAACTTTGCGCTTGTCTACCAGTCTCTCCATGCTTTTCAGCAGAAAGGATGTTAGACTAATTGGTCTAAAAGTATTGGCAAGTGAGTAGTCCTCTTTTCCTATTGTGGGAATAAAGACTACTTCCACCATGCGCCAAGAAATGGGTATGTGAGCAAGTGCCAGGCAGCGAAAATTACTTTCAAAGTAGGAAGCAGCTGCCTTATACCCTTTTGCAGAGTAACAGGATATATTCCGTCGGTGCCTGGCAGTTAGGGATGTCCTTCACATAGGACAAGGATAGGGTCGTCTTGTCGTAAAAAACGTTGGTTGAGAGTCAACTATATTGATGGCAAGGTCAGAGGAAAAAGTGAAGTCTAAAAGACGGTCCCCTCTTGCACTGCTTTTGCTGCTGTCCCAAATTTTGTTTTGGGCATTAGCATCAGCGTCGCAACACAAGATGAGACCAATCTTTCTGGCTTCACAGTACTCTACGAGTTCAGAAACTTCCTTCTTTCGTGAGCAGAAGCAACGACGAAGTGTTCTATTACATCGTGTGTTCTGTAGCTTACTCCAGCAGCCACCAGATTTTGTCCACACAAATATCCAAATCTGATTGCCGATAGTGAGTTCGATATGATGAAGCAGACCCTATGCCTTTCGGATCGCTCATCATAAAGAATCGTAGCATCAAATATGCCACCAAGGCAACATAGGCATTTATTCTACACCCACGGTTCTTGAATGGATACAACGTGATGGTTTGTACTACTGCATGCAATTTTACTACTTAAAAGAGCGGTTGCGGCCTTGCAATGCTGTAGATTCATCTGAATAAAAATGGTCCTGACCTTTTCAGAGGAGATGGCTTCTCTCGACTCTAGTTCTCGAAGAAAGGGGTTTTGTTGTGTGATGTGTCCATGTCCGAGGAGCAGTTTTTGGCTATCTTCGCCTTCTGGCCTATGCTTTGATCCTTCTAGGTCGCCACATTTGCCATTGGGATTCGATTTCCCATCGCTCCACCGGAGAGGGAGGCATCACATACTCTCTCCCTAGCGAGGCTATCCTTGGCGTTTTCCGTTTACAGGAGCTTTTACCTTGCTTCGGACGCCGCTCTGGGACAGCCTTGCCAGTTCGAGGATTGCTAGGACCCGTGACGAAATTGCCTTCTGCATTCAGAATCTGACTGTCACCCCCGCCACCTTGTTCGGCGGCAGCACCGGCCATGGCAGAAACCTGAAAGCTTCCCGCTCCGTCATTACGGGAACTGATCACGCTCTTACTGGGTGTTTAAGCCTTCCTAGTAGGAGGAAGAGTGTTTGAGGCGCATGCCGAAAGTGCTAGCATGCTTGTGCCTCCTGCATAAGCCTTTCCTGCCCGCCAACGCTTTCTACGCTGCGTACCGTTGAGAGGGGAGGGGACGTCAAATGAGAGGTTCGTACCATATTCGGTAGGAGATACCTTCATCGATCTAACCGTCTTATCTGGATCTCCGCTTCTTTTATAGCACTTAGCAGTACATTCAACAGTACGTCCCAATTCTGGAGAGCGTTCAACCTTTGCGGTTTCCCGTGCCATGCCATCATCGGTGTCGCCTTCGCTAGATGCACCGCTCATGCTCAGTCCGACCAAGTGATCAGAGAGTGAAGCGCCGGAGTCGATGTCATTCTGGATTGCCGAAGAGTTAAAAACGAATGGTTGGGCCTCGCGAATCCTTGACGCGGTTAAAAAGATCGCGAGTGGATTTCCGCTGCTGTGGGTGCCACCTGGAGTACTCAAATCCATTGGGTTGTCCATTTATTTTTGTGTCTTCGAGTCTTAGTTCGAGGTCTATGACCTCTTAAGCCCCCCGCTACGACAAGGCGCCGAAGAAGTAGGCTCAAAGTGGAGAAATATTGTGAGAAATTGTTTTGGCGTTCATTTGGTTGGTTGGAAATCTAACATCGCCACCATCCCTAGCTTCTAACCTTAAAATAAATTTTTAATTTTCCAGACAGTAGACTTTACATTTTCCTTCTATCTGATTCTCCTCGGCAATTAGTTGCTTTTGCTCAAAGCATTTACCCAACTCCTCGATGACTAGGTTCGCCATTGTCGGTCCAAATTAGCCAGCCGAGCCGGGGCTTCCCCTTTGAGGTAGCTATTACCGTCATTATTAATTACTCGAACAATAGTTTTCTTTTGTTTTTTGTTTTAATTTGAATTTGTGGCGCAGAAATGCGTTTCATTATTCTAATTACAAAGTTGGGAGTAGTTGAAGCAAAAGGGAAATACAAAAGAATCTCGTTTTCGCTGCCTCTGGAATAATGATTTCAATAAGTTAGTCGTGGTGTTAGACGTTTCCGGCCGTATTCATTACATCTATTCCACAATCCATTATTCAAATGAGATAAATGTGTCTATCCAAGCGTGGCAGTAATATCAGGTAACAAGAAGAACTACGAAACAACATTCATTCATCATAATCGTCCCTAAGGATAGGTTTGTTATACACGAGCTCGAGCCCGTCCATCCGTTAAGGGTATGGACATGTGTGCTATAGTCGAGTAACCGAAACCCATTAATTAACAAGTTGCTTAATCTGCCTAATTTCGTCTGATTTGGGCGGAGGCAGACGTACACATTATCAGTAACGACAGAGGTGTCCTTTTCACCTTCTTTGATTTATGTATCTTCCAAATCAAATCTGCAAATCTGTTCATTCGTACTGCTCTTGACTATCATGTCCATATTATTTAGGAGCAAAAACCCCGTGCAACATATGTCAGCGTATTCTGGAGGAAAAACAGTATCTTAATAGCCAAGTTAATGTCCTTTTTTATCATTTCCAGACTCACGGGGTGCATAATATCCTATTAGCAATTCATTTTGTCACAAAAACTCCAGGATAGCTCTCCACACTGCGGTGTCACCCAGTCACCGGATCGCGACAATTAATTTGGTTGAATTTGTATCTATTTATCGCACGATAAGCGTTTCGCGAGACAAGTGAATACGATTACCATTCGCTTGTGCCAAGACACATAAATTATTCGCGAAGGATTCGCAGAATTTCCGCGAAATTTAGTCAATCCGACATCCGTGCCACGTGCTCGGGCGCCTCATTCACCGCTATTCCCATGCGCAGACCCATCTGAATCGGAATTAATTTATCTCAATCGTACGAGTTATTTTCCGAGGATTGAAATAAGGAAGCACACATTCATGGCGACCTGCCCGCAATCAAGGCAAATGCCTTGCGTATACAACGACTGTTGTAAGGCATCTTTCGACTCAAGTGTTGCTTTTCCGCCCGTCGGGAGGGGGGAGGGTTTTCGGGTAATAGAATTTACACATCAAAATAGAAATGTTTCCATAATTTCGGAAAGACATAGCAGCCATGTCATTGACAGGAACAGATTGCAGAGTTAATCTTTTATTCAAAGACCACCTTTCGACAATGGGCCTTCCGGATAACCAGAATGAACGTAGGTAGTGCTCTGTCGAGAAAGGCATGAGGTGTGCCGAATTTTTGGAAAAGGTGTTTTTTTTTTGTATCTGGATACATTTGCTCACCTTGAGTTGAGTGTTTTAAGTGAATTGTACGTGACTCGCACTTCCCGGTGCTACAGCTGCTCCTTGCGTATGGATTTAAATGACATGGTAGTCAAAGGAGGGGTGAAAAAAGGTTGGTAAACGTTGTCAGCTCGGTGTGAAATGCTTTTGTTTTCTTGGAATTCCTGAAAATGTTATCAAGTGTCGAAAATTCGTCTCACGCGTGTAAATGTAAATGTCGATGTTTCAGAAATTAAATCACTTCTCAAGGCAATTGACATGGCTTATAGCTTATGGCAGAGGTATAGGGAATTAAGTTGAACAGTCAAAGGACACTGACTGTTGACGACCCCCGCAAATGTCTTAAAGGGAACGAATTCCGGATCTGCACCTGGAACGTAAGGTCCCTTAACAGACCAGGTGCAGCCGGACAACTGGTCAACTCTTTGGACTGCTATAAGGCAGACATTTCCGCGCTCCAAGAAGTGCGTTGGGATGGGCCAGGCCAAAAGCGGATAATAAACTGTGACATCTACCATGGAAACTGCTACAGACAAAATAAGTAACGCTTATTCGGATGCGGATTGTTGTTCGAGGCAGACTCAGGAAAAGGGTCTTAAGCTTCGCCTCGGCCTATCTCGGCAATATAGGTTTACTATGTGTCCACGCCCCCACAGAGGAGAAAGATGACACACATAAAGACGACTTTCATGATCTCCTAGGCGGAACGTATGCGCAATGACCCAGCTATGACAACAAAATCGTTCTAGGAGATTTCAATGCGAAGCTGGATAAGGAAGCTATCTTTGAACGGGTCACTGGAAAGCATAGCCTGCACAACACCACGTCAGAAAACGGACTAAGGCTAGTGGACTTTATGGCGGGACATAATCTGGTAGTAGCAAGTACACGATTCCCACACCTCAACATCCATAAGGGGACCTGGCGGTCTTTGGATCAATCGACAACCAACCAAATTGATCACACTGCGATCGACGGCAGACACTGCTCCAGCATCCTACCTTGTTGCAGCCAAAGTACGGATGCGAATTTCCCGGAATCAACGGAGCCGAGTAAGAACACAAAAATTGAACGTCGAAAAGCTGGAATCGCAGGCGACCGCCAGGACCTTCGCCGATCAAGTCTCCCTCAAGCTCTCTCAAGTCCCGATGCATTCTGCAGAAACCGTAGAACAGCAATGCATTCGTTGTCAGAACGCCATCAGAGAGGCCGCCTCAGATGTACTCGGTTTGGAGCCTCCACCATCGAGAAAGCCCTGGTTTGATGATGAGTGCAGACAGGCCCATGTAGAGAAACAGAATGCAGGGATGAGCACGGACAACTAATAGTGGAGTCACAGTCGATGCTGAAATTGTGGAAGGACCACTTCTGCAGACGGCGATAACAGTCAGAATGCCGCCATCAGGCAGAGCGAACCATCCACAATGGACGAAGACGAAGGAGAATCCCGTCCACCCGACCTAGACGATGTTAAGATAGCGATGTCGAAACTTAAGTCTTATAAAGCTGCTGGAGCAGACAGACTCCATACAGGTCCACACAATTGCTTGCCTACGTAGATGACATTGACGTTATTGGACGGCCAAAGCGAGACGTCACTGAGGCGTTCACAGGCATTGAAGCAGAAGCGGCTAAAGTAGGTCTAAGGGTAAACGAGGACAAGACCAAAAATATGCTGTCATCCAAGAAAGACGCGCAACACCGACGTCTTGGTCAGGACGTCACCTTCGGCACCTATATTTTTGAAGTAGTTAAGGACTTCGTCTACCTTGGTTCGATAGTGACAAGCAGCAACGACACTAGTGCTGAGATAAAACGCAGAATAACTCTTGTCAACCGCTGCTTCTTCGGGCTCAAGAGGCCATTGAGTAGTAGAGCCCTCTCTCGAAAAATTAAGGTATCCTTTTACAAAACCTTAATCATCCCGGTCCTCCTCTACGGCGCCGAGGCCTGGACGTTATCAAAAGCGGATGGAGAGGCACTCGGGCGTTTCGAGAGGAAAATTCTGCTTGCAGTCTTTAGTCCCGTTTGTGTAAACGGAGAGTGAAGGAGGAGATTCAACCAAGAACTGTACGGGCTGTACAGCGACATCGGCCTAGTCAGACGTCTTCGGATCCAACGTCTAAGATGGCTAGGCCATGTAGAGCGAATGGACATCAACGCTCCGGCCCGAAGAGTCTTCGACTCCAACCCCGAGGGACGACGCAGCAGAGCACGACCGCATTTAAGGTGGCGCGTACAGGTGGAAAGGGACCTCAACCAACTGGGCGTGCGGCACTGGAAGCGGCTGGCCAAAGATCGGGCCGGCTGGAGAGTCTTGTTGGTCGAGGCCCTGATTCACCCCGAACTGTAAGTAAGTCAAAGGACACACTCAATTTGATTAAACATAGGTAATCAAACGGTGCCTGCACGACAACACATCCGGGAACGGACTCAAGCTGGTGGATTTCCCGTCGGGGCATAACCTCCTTGCATTGAGTACTCGGTTCCCACACCTCAATATCCATAAAGGGAGTTGGCGGTCCTCTAATCAATCAACCGTCAACCAGCCTGATCATTGCGATCGAAATCAGACACTGATTTAGTATTCTCATTATCCGAATCTACCGAGGAGCCAACAGGAGCCGCAGGTTGATGTTTTGACACACAAGCTGAACGGAGTGCATTGATTTTGGGTCGTAGACGTTCGTTCACTACTCTCAGGGGTGGTTGTCCTAGATAGGATGAGATCGGACCGAATTTCGCGTTGGTTATAATTCTCACTAATTCGCTCATGCATTTTTGGTGTTAATATTGCATACGCAGAGGATGAATTTCAATTGACCACATACTGTGAGTGCTATGCCTGCTGCAGTACGTTTGGTCACTTCCATTCACAACTGTGTTGGATACTTTTTCCGTATAGGAATTGCTTTTTCTTGGCTATGAAAAGAATTTGAACTATAGGCCTTCCGCTCGACGGTCGATGATGATAGCCACTGCACCACGGCCACCCCCACTAAAAGGTAAAACAGATATCCTACTTATCTACTTATCAGGCCAGCGATCCATGGAGGATCTGAGCCTGAGCTATAGCTGCCTTCCATCCCTGACGGTCCCGGGCACGCGGCCTCCAGTTATCAAGACTCAGTTGTCTTGTCTTCCTCTTCTTCTCGAACCAGGAGGTCCAAAACCTCTTAGCTGAAGCGTTGATGTCCATGCGCTCGATGTGGCCGAGGCAGTGTAGCCTTCCGGACTACGTCCACAAAGAACCCAAAATCAGCTCCGCTGTCCGGCTTATCGTCCAGCTTTCGGTTCCGTACAGCAAGACTGGCAGTATGAGCGTTTTGTAAAGCATGATTTTGGTCTTTCGAATGAGGAGTTTTGATTCAAGTTCGGCTTGTCGAAGTAGCAGCGGTTGCTAAGGGCTATTCTATGCCGGATTTCCACTGTGGTGTCGTTTGTGGAGTCTACGTTCGCCCCGAGGTAGACAAACTCCTTAACTACCTCGAAATTGTAGCTGTCAATGGTTATATTTTGTCCCAGGTGGTGAGCGACGGATTGGTTTTTGTTTACGCTGGACAGGATCTTGTATGCGACATTGAGCAGGGATATACCTCCATAGTTCTTGCAAGAGTTTGGATCGCCTTTTTTGTGGATGGGGCAAATAGAGCTTGTTATCCAGTCATCGGGCATGCTTTCATCTTCCTCAATTGTGCAGATAATCGGGTGCATACTCCCTACCAGAACATCGCCGTCAGCCTTGAAGAGCTCTGATTGCAAGCCATCTGAACCTGCGGCTTTGTTGTTCTTCAGCTTCTGAATAGCTGTGCCGACTTCTTCGATGCTGGGTGGGAGGACTACTTCAGCGTCACGATCAATTGCTCCTATACGCTGCTGAAGAGACCCTTGGTTGTTTTGTACGTACAATTTTCGGTCCAGTTTGTGTTGACAGAATGTAGAGGAGAAGATTCAACCAAGAGCTGTACGGGCAGCGACTTCGGCCTAGTACGATCCAACGTCTAAGATGGTTAGGCCACGAATAGACAGCACAGCTCCTTTGACTCTTCGACTTTTCGACTCTAACCCGGAGGGACGACGTCGCATCTAAGGTAGTGCACACAGGTGGGAAGGGACCTCAACCAACTGAGCATCCAAGAATGGAAACAGCTAGCAAGAAATCGTGCTAACTGGAGAAGCGAAATCTGGTTGCTAGCTTGCGTTTCCCACATCTTACCATCCACAAAGGACTTGGGGATCTTCGGATCAACCGTCAACCAGATTGACCCCATTGCGATTGATGGCAGGCACGCATCCGAAATTCTGGATGTAGGAACTCTTAGAGGAGTGAACATCGGCTCGGACCACTGTCTTGTTTCAGTCATTAAAGGCATTAAAAGCAGTAGAGGAGGGAGGAGCATAAGCTTCTCAAAACAAAAAAGGGGAGCATGAGAAGCTCGCGATCGTAGAGATGGAGAGATGCTCTCGCAGGTATGACGTTCGGAGGTTTTATCAACGATAAAAAAAAAACAGGGGCGGAAGTCCCCCTCACCTGAACGAAGTCATAAATGCTTTTTCTTAGCTTAAGTCCAACAAAGCCGCTGAAGTAGACGGACTACTTGCCGAGCTCTTCAAGGCAGCTGGAGATGACCTGGTTGGGTATGATCCAGCTCATCTGCAGGATATGGTCAGAGAATGGAATCTTAGTATCGTTTGCCCGATCCACAAGAAAGGAGACCCCTTCGTCTGCGCCAACTATAGAGGTATAAGTCTTCTGAACATCGCTTCTCTGCTGTTCTGTGTCAATGCCTGAAACCATTCGCTAATAAACTGATTGGTCCATATCGGTGTGGTTTCAGGCCCGGGGAGTCCACTATAGATCAATTATTCACACTGCGGCAGATCCTGGGAAAATCAAACGAGTTCCGACCACCTGTTTGTCGACGAGCTAGACAACGCCATGTCTGGTTTTGACATCCCTGCCAAACTGGCCAGATTGTGCAAGATGACATTGGAGAACTCTCGCTGCTCCCTCAGGGTCGGAAGCGACCTCACCGATACTTTTTGTGTAAAAAAAGGTTTTAGACAGGGCGACACGCTATCGTTGGACTTTTTCAATATCGTCCTTGAAAGGGACGTGCAAAACTCACTGATCAATACGAGGGGCACCATCTTTTTCAAGTCCGTACAACTGCTCGCATATGCCGATGACATTGACATAATTGGACGAATTCAGCGAGACATCATTGAGGCCTTTACGAGCATTGAGACGGAAGCGGCTTAAATAGGACTGGCGGTAAATGAGGGCAAAACGAAATATATGCTGTCGTCGCAAAATACACGAACCACCGGCATCTTGACCAGGGCGCACACATTGGCAGGTATAATTTCGAGGTAGGTAGTCAAGGACTTCGACTACCTAGGCTCCGCAGTGACATGCAGAAATAACATCAGTGCCAAATTCAAAGGCAAAATAACTCTTGCCAATTGCTGTTTCTTTGGCTCGGGAGGCAGTTGAGAAGCAGAGCCCTCTGTCGAAAAAGCAAGGTGACCATATATAAGACCCTTATCGTCGCGGTCCTGCTTTATGGTGCAGAGGCATGGGCTTTATCGAAAGCGGATGAGGAGGCCCTTGATCGTTTTGAGAGAAAAATTCTGCGTACGATTTTCGGCCCGAACTGCATGAATGGGGAGTGGAGGAGAAGACTTAATAGTGAACTGTACGGGCTGTACAGCCACGTGAACGTATTACGGCGTCTTCGGGGTCGTTGAATCCAACCCCGAGGGGCGACGCGGTCGAGGACGGGCAAATTAAAGGTGGCACAACAAAGTGGAAGAGGACCTTAACCAAATGGGCGTGCGGCACTGGAGACTGCTGGCGAAAGACTGTTCTAGTTGGAGTGGTTTTTTAAAGGAGGCCCAGGTTCGCCAGGAACTGTAGCGCCAAAAAAGGAGAAGAACTGGAGAGGCTTGTTGGTTGAGGCCTAGGTTCACCCCGAACTGTATCGCCGCCTAAGCAAGTAAGTGTTAAGTGCTGGGTATCAGAAAAAAGTTTCGAAGCTTTGCACCTATAGTTCACACACTTGACTGTCGGAATATTTCCTTTAGCTATTATGCATGCCACATCCTGTCCTGTTCACCCCTCTATATCAGTCCGTTTAAAAAATTTGAAATTAAAGAACCAGTATCATGAAAGGATACAATTGCAGCGCCTCATGCTATTTGTTAGCACAAGCCCCTCAGAAAAAAAAAAAAAAAAAACGAGAAAACAAAAAACTTAGATCAAGAAAGGATGGGATACCTAGGGCCTAATGTATCGCGCCTTCTGTCGTCATATAAAGTCAATTCGTGTCTAGCAGCAATTAGTCTCATTCGAATCGACAGTAGAACGAGATAAAAGGGCGAGTTTGACCGCATGACGGTTGATATACATAGCCCCGGGCCTATATGAATACCTCCACCTATCTTCATAATGAATTCATTATTTACGATGATTTATGGCGAAGGCTATGGTATTGTCCACTTATATGGAATTTTTAGTCAAAATTAGTTTCGAGGAACCCCTCTAGCTTCCTTACAAACTGGGACAGTATAAAGGATGTAGCTCAATAGAATCAGAAATGAACAAAAAATGATTTCCCTTCTCCTTAATCCGGACGTTAAATTTAAAATAAGAAGTAATTCCTGACCTTCCTGGAACAATATCCCATTGACCATTAGATAAGTCCAAAGTATCTCTTATTCGAATGCAGTAATGGAAAATGATTTATCTTCTCTCCTGCTGTGTCCTTCGCTACCTTATCAGTTGTGATAAGGTCAAAGTAAAACTCTGTATTTGTGGGATTCATTTTTCACTGACTAATTGGATAGTAGTTTTCGTCCGAGGGGAGACGCGGTGTTCCGAGTAAAATGTGGATACACATATCAGTGGTGGCTTCAACCGCATAGTAATGATTTGATTCAATTACACAAACGTTGGAGTAATTAAATGTTTTTTTTTTTGTCGTGATTTAGTTTCAATTTCAATTAAGTACATATGTCGAAACCACAAAAATAGCGAATGTAAGAGTATCTAGAATCGAGGAGCATATACCGCAAGTACTCAAGTATCGTCCGAAATTCCGGTATCATCATGAGGTTTGTTCCATTTCGGTGGAAGCTTAATGAAATTAATTTCCCTTGCCCCCGATTTTATGACTAATTTTGTTAGGAAGTCTGGAGTACACGTGTAGTGTGGTGTTCCTCTTAATCGCAATTAGCAAGTGTCCATCAGGTTGATGTACCAAATATCCATGTGGTGGCTACTTTGTTAACCAACTTATTGCTCTGTAAAGGAGGTGACTTTTTGTATTCATCCACTTAAGCATCACAGCAGTAATCGAGTGAAAGGGTTCAGTATCAATATCACGTACGGAAGGTACGTACGTTTTTCTCCACTTTCACGAAATTCTTTTCCTCCATCCCCCGTCTGCGTTTATAGGCCGACCAAGGGCCTCTTCATCCGCTTTTGATAGTGTCCATGAAAGGAGTGAAACATCTGAAGAATGCTCATTGTAGTGTAAGATTTCTTCTTCTTCTTTTTAACAGGCGCTACAGTTCGGGGTAAACCTGGGCCTCAGCCAACATGCCCCTCCAACAAGCACGATCTTTTGCTAGCCTTTTCCATTGCCGCTCACCCAGCTGGTTGAGGCCCCTTCCACCTGTGTGCGCCATCTTAAGTGCGGTGCTTCTTCGTCTCTCGGAGTTGGATTCAAAGACTCTCCGGGCCGGAGCTTTGGTGTCCATTCGCTCCACATGGCCCAGCCATCTTAGGCGTTGAATCCGTAGATGCCTGACTAGACTCATGTCGCTGTACAGCTCGTAAATCTCGTGGTTGAATCTTTTCCCCCATCCCCCGTCTGCGTTTATAGACCGACCAAGGGCCTCTTTATCCTCTTTTGATAATGTCCATGCTTCTGCGCCGTACAACAGGACCGGGATGATAAGGGTCTTATATAGAGTCAACTTTGTCGTTCGGGAGAGGGCTCTATTACTCAATTGCCTTCTGAGCCCAAAGAAACAGCGATTGGCAAGAGTGATTCTGCTTTTGATTTCGGAACTGATGGCATTGTTCCAGGTCACTGCGGAGCCAAGGTAGACGAAGTCCTTAACTGCTTCGAACTTATATCTGCCAATACGAACGTTCTGGCCAAGACGTCGGTGGTTAGGGTCCTTTTTTGATGACAAATAGGTGGTGAATCTCGACTTGAAATTCATTGTTTTTTTCCAGCATCTGCCGTTGTGTGAAGATTTTGTCGATGGTCGATTCCCTGGCCTGAATCCGCACTGATAAGGACCTATGAGCTTATTTACAAAAGGCTTCAGGCGTGCACACAAAATGGCAGAGAAGACTTTGTAGGCGATGTTAAGGAGACTTATTCTTCTATAGTTGGCACAATCAGAGGGGTCTCCTTTCTTGTGGATCGGGCATACGATGCTGAGACTCCATTCCTCGGGCATGCTTTCCTCTGACCATATCTTTCAGATGAGAAGGTGCATGCTCCTAACCAGGTCGTCCCCAACTGCCTTGAAGAGCTCAGCAGACAGTCCGTCTGCGACAGCAGCTTTATTCGACTTGGGCTGCGATATGGCAATCTTAACTTCGTCGAGGTCAGGGAGACAGAATTCTCTGCGGTCTCCGTCTATTAGAAATGGATCATTCTGCTTGGCAGCGGTATATTAACTAACAACGCCGTTATACAGTCTGCAGAAGAGGTTTTTCCGAATTCTCAGCATCGACTGCGGTTCTACTACTAGGTGACCGTTCTCATCCCTGCAGGCTTCCGTTCTGGCTTTATAACCTTGGCATATTCGCTTTATCTGTTGATTAAACTTTCGAACGTCACGCCTGCAGTAACACCTCTCCACATCCTCAATCGTGCGCTTCTCGTGCTCTTTCTTCTTTCTTCTGAGAAAGCGGCTGGACCGTGTTTTTCACGGTGCTTCTCCAAAGCGGAGTACTGCCGAAACCCCCTGTAGTATAATTGTCAAGAAAAGCTTTTTGAATTTTGCCGTTCGAAACCGGCAATAAACTGTAGGTCCCTTTCACCTATGGGAAAATAAAATCACTCACAACATGGGTGATTGAGAGAAGCTCGGCTATGGTCCTTCATGGACTGGAACGCCGGTGCGCAGAAGATCGATTGTGGCATTTGCTGTGTGGCATGGCGCGTCAACCTGCATGGGCCAGAGGTCGTCCCAATCCATGTCTTCAATTTCACTTAGCAAGAAGTCGGTTAACATGGCTCGCCCATGGTAACGCCCACCGTTGACCGAAACGTTGTTCCCAGCTTCATTTTCGAGGAAAAATTCATAATCCGCACCAAACTGACACACTCGGTGGATGCATGCTTCTCGACAGTATCGTGCGGGTTTTCCGAGTCCCAGATGGGCAATTTTGTTTGTTAACGTAGCCGCTGAGATGAAATGCGTCACGTCAGGAAGGATGTTTTTTAGCCCAAAATCGTTGTCCAATTCAATCTGCTCTAAGGCCCAAAGTGCGAAGCGATAACGAAGCGGATGGTCGCGCGGTAGCACTTGCTGAGTCAAGTGGACCTTGTAAGCGATTAATCCGAGATCTTTGTGGATAATCCTCCTCATGCTAGTGCGTGAAATGTTAAGCTGATGGCGAGTTGATGTTCATGAATTGTGTCTCATACTCTCGGCCACAGCAGCCACACTCTCATCTGTGCGACGAGGACCATGAGTGTTATCCACTAGCATATCAGTCGTACGAACTTTTTGCACAAACATGCGTACAGCAGTCGTCGTGGATGCTTCTTTTTTAAAAAAAAACGCACTGTTTGGGCTACACAGCACTCACTTTGGAAATTAATAGGTTTTCAATATTTTCTAACGTTGTTCAAGGCTAAGGCGACTCATTTCGTTCCGCGAAGGTATGGTCAGAGATAAAAAAAGAGATGGAAAGCCTTCGTACGTCTGCCCTGTGATCCCCGCAGGAGTTGGTTGTTGCTTTTGTAATACACACCGATACTACACGCAACGCGTTTGTAGGGGCTATCTGGCAAAATGCCTGTCAAAGCCATCGGATTGCCATCATCTCTATATTTTTCTCTGGGTATGGTACTGACTTCCTGTCAAGATTTCGAGCAAGAAACAGCTGTCAGTTTCAAAATAACCTATGATTTAAAACAAAACCCACTAGATGGCCCGACCGTTATATTATTTTCAATAATGAAACCGATCGGGCTATTGATTGTTTGCCTATTAATTAGTTTTACTGATATTCTAGCATTGAACAGCACTTTTCTTAACACAAATATTCAAGGACACGCTGAAGTAACAGCCTATGGTTGTAATAATTCACTTAAATTCAAGGCAACCCTATAGCTACACGTAATCCATTTAGAGTACATGTGTATCACCTTTCTAAGCTGTTGGTTTATAGGTTTTACTGCAGGTACATACAAACCATACAACAATCTCTCTTACGATTGACATGATAAAACCTTGTCGGTAAACTGTATCGGCAACTTCATAAAGTTATCCCACGTACTTGACATGCGATTACATCTGGCAGGCAAACTGACATTGATCCTTAGAACCTCTCTACATACGACCCCGCCTCAATCGCATCTCGTTTGGGGGTTACAGCATTTAACTTCCGCTTGACGTGACGTACGTAAATATTCCAGAGTTCATGCAATTCGTTAAGCCTGATGTGGGCTTGGTGAGGGTAAGTACCTACAATTGATTGTGCGAGCGAGTCAAATTGACCGCCCAATTGCTGAACTTGCCAAAATCCTTGTTGACCTCCCGCGCAACTCAGATAATTGAAATGAGAAATAAACCATTCATTAGAGTAATGCCTACACCAGGCGACAGTGATGGCACGGGTATCCTTCGTGCATTGGCACCAGCAGGACATTTAAATGATTGTGTGCTTTTATTGTCAGTGAAATGGTATTCATAGCTTCGTGTTCTAAATCCTTCCCGTGGAAGTATTCATAAAATCAAACGAGAGAACAAAAACCTAAACCAGTGACAGGATGGGAAGGACGAGGAATATTTGTATGTATGTATACATCTTTAACAGAAAAAAGTTGTTCATCAACAGTCGACGAACGATGGGAAATTGCAATAAAAGTTTAAAAGTTTGACGAGAGCAGAATTGGAAAAAAATTGCACGGAAATGCAACAGTGCAGAAGTTAAATGCAGCAAAAAGGACACCTCGATTCTACTAAAAGTTTTGCCCATTAACCCCTTTCTGTTCTGCCAGCTGAGCAGGTGTCCATTGCACTGTATAAGGTCAGCAAAAAGGAAAAGAAACAGGGAAAGAAAAAAACGGCCGCATTGCTGCAGACGTAGAACATAGACGTAGTTACTTGATTATCGTTAAAGGACACCTTCATTTCTATAAGTTGTACTCTCTATCGCACTACTAGCCTGCGGTAGGATGCCGTTCGTATAGTTATAATTTTGTTAAGTGAATCCTAAAACCACTCGTGATCCATCAAGAAAATGACACGCCAACTGTCAAGGTATACGAGTAAGACTGGCCCTTTTGATGTCTGTCAAGAAATCCAAGAAAGGTTACCGTCAGACAATAGAGCTCAATACATATCGCATGACAACTGTGCGGGAAGTGTCAATCGTTATCCTTTTTGCGAATCATACTTCAAATCCAATTTATTTTTAGCAACCTGAGGTTCAAATCGGTCTTAAGAGTGTCCTTGCAAATTGACATTTGACAGCTACCAATTAAATATCCTCTAGCAGCTTGTCACACGAGGACTTCGCGCTTAAAACAGATTACAAAACGAAGATACGAGAAAAAATTAAAGCCAAAAAGCCAAAGCAAGGACTAATCGCTTGCCGGTTGAATGCGTCATGTGACGTTTGACACCATTACCAGACATGTCACTGGTATAGCCGGAGCCAGGGGCCTACTTGCCAGCTTCCGCGGAGCTCATTTCATGCTCACTCGTATACATTCATTCCGCACGTCTGTGCTTTACGTATTTAACGGTTCTTTTCGCTAACTTCTTAAAAAAACTCACATACACACAAAAAAACGACGAAAAACTTTTCCTCTTTATGGGCACACGCTTGAGATCTTTATGTCCTTATGTGCTGCGTCGCGGTAGCAATAGCAAATGAAGAATTTATTTTTATTACCCGGGCCTTGTGCATAATGAGCGGTAAGGCGGGCGGGCGACAAGCGCCGAGCACCGAGCGTGTTGAATTGAGTTGACATTTATGTTTGAATAAACAAGCAGTCCTAGATCAACATTGACAGCTATGGGCTTTATTTGAAAATTTGGTAAGGACATGCGTTGAGTGGAGTGTGGCGGGCGGTTGGGTTTGGCGTGTGGCATGTGTGTCCATGTGTTTGCTGGTGTCGGATTTAATGATAATCAGGATCATGTTTAATTGCTTCAAATGTCAGTCAGTTCACGGAAAAGGGGTGTGAGTCGGAGGTCGAACTTTTGGCGTGAGAGACTTTTCACCTTTAAGTGATGCCAGAGAAGTTGGGGCTTCTACATCGTCAAAGGATAGAGGTAAAATGCTTTTAAGAATCTGTTTGCGCAGGCTATTCATCCTGGCAAGCAGGATTGATGCTGTTTATTGAAGCATGCATACATACGTATCTAAGGAGGTTGACGTATTTAAGAAATAGAGCAACTTTCTGACACGGACTGGACACTAAACAAATTTACTTCCATTGACTTTAACTTGGACAGAAGGAGGCAACTGGCAACCCTTAAGGGAGCTGTTAGCAAAACCGCCGATCTATAGTGTACTTGGTTAACCATTAGTGCCTAGCCCCTTGCACACTAGCTCCCGTGGATCAAAAATGATCCAACTCTAACCTTAATCTACTTACTTACTTTACTTAATTAGGTGGCGCTACAGTCCGTGGTGAACCTGGGCTTCAACCAATAATCGTCTCCAGTTGGCACGGTCTTTGGCCAGCTGTTTCGAAGACTCTTCGGGTCGGAACTGTATTTTCCATGCTTAGACGCTGTATCCGTAGACGTCGTACCAGGCCTATGTCGCTGTACAGCCCGTACAGTTCTTCGTTATATCTTCTCCTCGATACCATACACCATTCGAACAAACGGGACCATAGATAGTGCGCAGAATTTTCCTCTCGAAATGACCAATGGCATCTTCATCCGCTTTTGTTAAGGTCCAAGCCTCTGCGCTGTAAAGGAGGACTAGGATGATTAAGGTCTTATACATATAGTGTCACCTTGGTTTTCCGAGAGAGGGCTCTACTTCTCAATTGCCTTTTAAGCCCAAAGAAACAGCGGTTGGCAAGAGTGATTCTGCGTTTTATCTCAGCGCTGGTGTTGTTGTCGCTGGTCATCAGCAAGCCACTTCAAGCCACTTCCTTGACCACTTCAAAGTTATATCCGCCCATGGTGACGTTCTGGCCAATACGTCGGTGTTGTCCGTCTCTTTTAGATGAAAGCAGATATTTGGTTTTACCCTCATTAATCTTGAGACCCGTCTTAGCCGCTTGTACCTCAATGCTTACAAATTCCTCATAGACGGCTCGCTGTGTCCGTCCAATCACGTCAATGTCGCTGGCATACGCAAACAATTGCGTAGACTTGAAATAAATTGTACCTCTTGTGTTGGCCAGTGACTCTTGCACGATATTTTCAGGCACGATGTCGAAAAAGTTGCATGACAGCGCGTTACCTTGCCTAAATCCTTTTTTAACATCAAAGGTCTCGGTTTGCTCTACCAACCTTAATGGAGCAGCGAGAATTCTCCATTGTCATCCTGCACAGTCGGACGAGTTTGGCATGGATGTTAAAATTAGACATGGCTTTGTATAGCTCAACTCTATACACGCTGTCATATGCAGCCTTGAAATCGACGAAGAGGTGGTGAGTGTCGATTTGGTATTCCTGGATCTTCTCCAAGATCTGCCATCACGTAAATATTTGGTCTGTTGTGGATTAACCTGGCCTGAATCCACACTGATAACGACCTATCAGCTTATTTACAAATGACTTCAGGCGTTCACACAAAATGGCAGAGAAGATTTTGTATGCGATGTTAAGGAGACTTATTCCCCTATAGATGGCGCAGTTATAGGGGTCTCCGTTCTTATGGACCGGGCAAACGATGCTGAGATTCCATTCGTTGGGCATGCTTTCCTCCGACCATACCTTGCAAATGAGATGGTGCAGGCACCTTACCAGGTCATCTCCCGCCGCCTTAAGAAGCTCAGCAGATATCGCTATTTTGACTTCGTCTAGGTCGGGTGGATGGAATTCTCTTTCATCGTCGTCCATTATGAACGGATCGTTCTGCCTGGCAGCGGTATATTGTCTTTCATCGCCGTTATACAGTCTGCAGAAATGGCCTTTCCAAATCCTCAGCATCGGATGTGACTCTACTACCAGTTCTCCATTTTTATCCCTGCAGGCCGCCGCTCTGGCTTTGTAGCCCCGGCATGTTCGTTTTACCTTATTGTAAAACTTCCGGAAGTCATTCCTGCGGAAGCAGCTCTCTGCATCTCCTCGATCGCACGCTTTCCGTTCTCTCTCTTCTTTCTTCTGAGAAGCGTATGCTCCTCCCTTCTTTTTAGCTCGAAGAGCTCACGAGCTGCTCTTGTCCTTTTATGCAGCGAAACTTTATATGCATCCTGCTTCGCTGTGTGAATCCTCCTGCCCTCGTCATCGAACCAGGTGTTTCTTCGTGGTGGAGATTTGAAGCCCAAAACTTCGGATGCAGAGCTTTTCAGGGCTGGTTTGCAAAGGTTCCACTGCTGTTCTATTCATAGCGTGGAGGATTGAGATATATTGGAGACCATAAGAGAGACGCGATCGGTAAAAGCACTAGCGGTTTCTCGCGATTGTAGCTTCCCGACGTGATAACTTCGTATTCTTACTCTACTCCGCTACGTTCGTGATATCCGTGGACGCATCTTGGCTACTAGGAGATATTGGTCTGAGTCAATGTTAGCTCCTCGGTATAGAATAGTGGAGGAGTGTTTGACGTCGATAACGCTGTGTTCAATCTGGTTAGTGATTGATTGATCTGGCGACCGATAGATGCCTTTATGTATACCGAGGTGCGGGAGGGGCGTACTTGCTAGAAGGAGATTTCTCCCCGTAGCAAGATCAATCAGCCTGTGTATGTTGTCGGATGTGGTATCGTCTAGACTATGTTTGCCGATGACTTGCTCAAAAATGCTTTCCTTACCCAACTTAACAATGAAGTCTCCTAGTCATAGGAGATGTTGTAGCTGGGACATGGGCATATGTATGTTCTGTCTAGAAGATCGTTGATCGTCTTCCGTGGGAGACGTAGATCAGGCTGATGTTTAAAAATTTTGCCTCGATACGGATTGTTATGAGGCGTTCGCTCACATGCCGAAAACTTTGGACTTTTTGTTTGATTCGCCTTGAACAACAAATCCGCATTCAAACATTCGTTGTCCTCTCTCCCGATAGCAGTCGCCGTAGTAAATGTCGCAGTTTTTCATCCGCTTTATACCCGGTCCATGCCATCGCATTTCCTGGATGGTGGTTATGTCCGCTTTATGCCGGTCTAGGGCATCCACAAGCTGTTCGGCTGCACGTGGCCTGTTTAGGGACCTAACATTTCACGTACAGAGCCAAAGATCATTGTCCTTTTTTCGTTTTTTGCAAGGGCCGGTCCGTTTTATTCGAGGCTTGTGGTTGTTTCGGAGTTTGCGTTTTTTTTTACGGTTACGGCTTACTAGGTCATAGCCCAATCGAATAATCCTGTTTTTTGCCGCATGAGGCTCGCCATTCATCCTTTCCCGTCTGCAATTTCTATAGCAAATAGGTGGGGATGGGACATACTAACAGTGCCGCAAGATGCTCGTCTGCGGTGGCTCTTTTCGCTGTTTAGCAGACCAGCATCCGTCAGATAGATGCTACCCCTACGAGGCCTTTGTTAGTTAGGGTTGTTTGCCAACTCTGTAGTCAGAATTTATAAGAAGATGAAAAATTTGATTCGCCAGAATATTACTGCGTCCTGTCCGAAACTCCACCAAGCGCATCGTGCAACATGGATTCATGCTTACCCTACACCTCCTCTTTATAAATGTTGACGCAAGTCCACCATTTACCAATTTATTGTACGAAAACAAAGAGTTTATGAAAATGCGAGCAATTTTTGTATCTATCCTCCAACTTAAAACAATTATTGAGCAGCGAGTTGAAAAAATGTTGATTTTCTCCCTCATCATGCGACGAACGTTTTGGTTTTAATTATCCATCGGATAGCGTGGCCCTCTGGAATTAACTACAAAACAACAAATTCCCAAAAAAGATACAATAACGCATTAAAATCCAACTAGAACTGCATTCGATTGTGTAATGAAAATCAACAATAGACCAATCAGCTTTATTGCAATCATGATCGAGTTGAGATGAGTTTACTCTATGAGTGGATGTACTCTTACGTACTTCAAATCCAGCATTCATGTACGAGCACATGGGCAGTGGATACATTTCAAGGGTCATTGTTGGCTGTCAGAAAATGTGATGTGGATAGTCGTAAAACGAATATGCAAATTGAAACAATGCCCTCGGTAGTATTTAGTCGACAGATAGATATAAGAGTGGATTTTTGGATACAAGGGATCGCACTAAAGTTGTCATGTAACAGAGAATTTGTGGTTATGATTGGTTAAGTATTGCGAGGTTATGTAATTTCCACCGTTCAAGGTTTGCAAAATGTTTTGTATTTAATTCAAACACAAATTGTAAAATCTATCTTCTAAAAACACATATACTCACTTTGTAAATGCCGGTATTCCCCAGGGCTCCGTTTTGTCTCCGACACTCTTTCTTATTTTTATAAATGATCTCTTGTCTGTTACTTCTAATCCAATTCACTCCTTCGCTGACGACTGTACCCTCAGCTTCTCATATTCGTTCACCAGTTTAGGACCCTGCACCTCGGTTGTAGATAATGAGCGGCAGCGTATGTTAAGCTCATTAAATTCCGATATCGACAGCATCATCCAATGGGGTAAAAACAATAGAGTGGAATCTAATGCCTTCAAAACACAATGCTGTCTCTTGTCGTTAAAGCGTATAAATAACCCGCAGCCATTATCCATGAATGGCACTTGCATCTCAGAAACTGAAAAGCTTTCTATCCTGGGTATGAGTGTTGCTTAATTGGAGCGACCATATATTCAGTGTCGCCAAGAATGCTGCGAAATGCCAAGGATTCTTATACATATGCAAGAAACATTTCTCACCCTTAGGTCTGGCTACAATCTATAAGGCGTTCATTCGCCCCAAATTAGAGTTTAACGCTCATGTCTGGTCCTGTGCTTTCAAGACCTCACTGCACCTACTAGACAGAATACAAAAACGAGCCATAAAACTGATAGGTGACTCCAGCATTACTAAAACATTAGACTCGCTGGAACACCGCAGGAATGTTACCTGCCTCTCCCTGTTTTATCGTTACTACCACCAAAAATGCTCTGATGAAATAGCCAGTTGTATTCCGCCCCTTCAACATTTCTCCCGCAATACACGTCTCTCTAGGAATGCTCACCAATATACTCTGAAGCCCGCTTTCGGACGTACTGTCAAATATAGAGAATCTTTCATTAACCGAACCACACGAATCTGGAACTCCCTGCCGGATTCGGTTTTCCCCCCTCAATGCAACATGCAAGCATTTAAGATCAATGTCCATCGGCATCTCCTCTATTCCTCTTCCTCTCTACCTTCTGCCCGCACTGTGTCGTCGACATAATACGGTTATTAGACCTTGAGTGCGCGCAAATTTAAAAAAAAAACATATAAGCTTAGGTATAAGAGGTGCCAAGTCTTTGCCTTCCGGACTATGTCCATGTTTGTACAGCTCGTAGAGTTCGCGGTTGTGTCTTCTCCTCCATTCACCTTCCTCACAGACAGGACCAAATATCCGGCGCAGAATTTTTCTTTCGAAAGAACCCAAAATCAGCTCCGCCGTCCTGCTTATCGTTCAGCTTCCGACTCCGTACAGCAAGACTGGCCGTATAAGCGTTTTCTAAAGTATGGCTTTGGTTCTTCGAGTGAGGAGTTTTGACCCAAGTTGTTTGGACAAACCGAAGTAGCATCAGTTGCCGAGGACGATTCTATGCGGGTGTCGTTTGTGGAGTTAACGTTTGCCCTGAGGTAGACAAACTCCTTAAACACTTCGAGATTATGGCTATCATTCGTTATATTTTGTCCAAGGTGGTGAGAGACGGATCGGTTTTTGCTTGAAAGCTTTGTACTTTGTCCTTTCCTCATTGACTTTAAGACCAATTCGTTTTGCCTGTACCTCAATTACCTTGAAAGCTTCTACAACGTCACACTGAGACCGCGGGATGATGTCAATATCATTTGCGTATCCCAGCAGCTGGACGGACTTGTAGAAGATAGTGCCTTCCGAAAAAGTCGTACGACAGCTCATTTCCTTGGCGAACTCCGGTGCATGTTTCAAACGGTTCAGCGGTCCTAGAACCGAACTGCACGGTGCATCGCGCATTTTTTAGCGTGGCACGACACAGCCGGATCATCACATCAAATTCTTTGCGATGAATGCTGTCGTATGCGGTCCTAAAATCGATGAAGAGATGGTGTGTATCGATTTGAAACTCTCTGGTCTTTTCCAGGATTTGTCGGAGTGTGAATATTTGGTCTATAGTCGACTTGCCGGGCCGGAAGACGCACGGGTAGCTGCCGGTTAGTGCGGTGCAAAAGGGTTCACACAGTACGCTGGACAGGTTCTTGTATGCGACATTGAACAGGGATATACCTTTGCAGGAGCAGGATCGCCTTTTTTGTGGATTGGGCAAATAAAGCTGATATTCCAGTCGTCGGTCATGCTTTTGTCTTCCCAAATTTTACGTATGATCTCGTGCACCTTCGCCGATCAAGTCTCCCTCAAGCTCTCTCAAGTCCCGATGCAACCTGCACAAACCATAGAACAGCAATAGAGTCGTTGTCAGAACACCATTAGAGAGGCCGCCTCAGATGTACTCGGTTTCAAGCTACCACCTTCGAGAAACCCCTGGTTTGATGACGAATGCAGACAGGCCCATCCGTGTAGAGAAACAGAATGCATACATGGCTGAACTGCCCGCGAGCTGCCCGCAAGCTCTATGAACAGAAAAGGAGGGAGGAGCATGCGTTTCTGAGAAGAAAGAAGAAGGAGCACGAGAAACGCGCGATCGAGTAGATGGAGAGATGTTATTGCAGAAACGACGTTCGAAAGTTTTACCAAAGAGTAAAGGTCATAAAACCAAAGCGCAAGCCTGCAGGGATGAACACGAATACCTCGTAGTTGAATCACAGTCAATGCGATAATGGCGAAGATAGTCAAGACACCGTCGTCAGGCAGAACGCGCCATTCACACTGGACGATGATGAAAGCGAATTCCATCCATCCGACTTGAACGAGGCTAAGATAGCGATATCGAGACTGAATTCGAATAAAGCTGCTGGCGCAGACAGCCTGCCTGATGAGCTATTTAAGACAGCTGAGTATGAGTTGGTTGGGAACAAGCGCTAGCTCATCTGTCAGATATGGTGGACAGAAGCATGCCCAATGAGTGGAATCTCAGCATGGTGTGCCAGGTCCGTAAAAAATGAGACCGCTATAACTGCGCCAACTTTAGGGGAATAAGTCTCCTTAACATCGCGTATAAGGTGTTCTCTGCTATGCTGTGTGAACGCCTGAAAGCATTTGTGGACAATTTAATAGATTCCTATCAATGTGTCTTCAAGAAAATCCACGGTGGACCAAATATCCACACTGCGGCAGATCATGGAGAAGACCCATGAATTTCAGGTTGACACACACCACCTATTCAACGATTTTGAAGACGCATAGGACAGTGTCTATACATCACCGACGTCTGGCTAGAACATCACTAGCGGCAGCTATAGCTTTGATGTAGTCAAGGATTTCGTCTTCCTTGGCACACTGGTAACAAGCGACACTAGACACTAGGGCTGAGACTAGACGCAGAATAACTCTCAATTGGGCTCAAGAGGCAATTGAGTAGTAGAGCCCTCTCTCGGAAAACTAAGGTGACTCTCTATAAAACGTTAATCATCCCGGTCCTCGTCTAAGGGCGCAGAGGCTAGGACCGTTTCAAAAATGAATGAAAAGGCCCTTGGTCGTTTCAAGAGGAAAATTGTCGACGAGTGGAAGAGAACACTCAACCTCGAACTCTACGGGCTGTACAACGACATCGGCCTAGTACGATGTCTACGGATCCGACTTCTAAGATGACTAGGTCATGTAGAACGAAAGGACAGGGCAGCTCCGGCCCGTACATTTTTCGACTCCAACTTCGAGGGACGACGTTGCAGAGTAATTTCGCATCTAAGATGGCGCACCAACTGGGCGTGGGACACTGGAAACAGCTAGCAAAAGATCGTGTTAGCTGGAAAAGCTTGTTGGTTGAGACCCAGGTTCACCCCGAACTATAGCGCCACCTAAGTAGGTAAGTTGGGGCATCGATGGAAGGGTTTATGGAAGCTGCATTTGTTTCTTCGTTCATTAAATGTAAAATGTAAGCTTAGCCTAGCTTTGCCTTGATCTTATTAACAATAGTGTAATTGATAATACCTGATTCATTCCATCTGGCGTTTTGTGGGCTGCCGTAAAATTACTTACTTAGTTACTTATCAGGCTAGCGATCCATAGAGGATCTCAGCCTGAGCTATAGCTGCCTTCCATCCTTGACGGTCCCGGGCACGCTGCTTCCAGTTGTCAAGACCAAGATTTCTTACATCCGCGATTACTTGGTCTTTATACCGAGGTCCCGGGCACGCTGCTTCCAGTTGTCAAGACCAAGATTTCTTACATCCGCGATTAATTGGTCTTTATACCGAGGTTCGGTCTTCCTCTTCTTCTTGAACACGGAGGCTCGGAGTCGAAGACCCTCTTAGCTGGAGCGTTGATGTCCATGCGCTCGATGTGGCCGAGCCAGTGTAGTCGACGGACCCTTGCCTTCCGGACTACATCCACATCTTGGTACAGCTCGTAGAGTTCGCGGTTGTGTCTTCTTCTCCATCCACCTTCCTCACAGACAGGACCAAATATCCGGCGCAGAACCCAAAATCAGCTCCGCTGTCCTGCTTATTGTCCAGCTTTCGGCTCCGTACAGCAAGACTGGTAGAATGAGGGTTTTGTAAAGCATGACTTTGGTCTTTCGAGTGAGGAGTTTTGACCCCAGTTGTTTGGACAAGTCGAAGTAGCAGCGGTTGCCAAGGGCGATTCTATGTCGGATCTCCACTGTGGTGTCATTTATGGAATTTACGTTTGCCCCGAGGTATACAAACTCCTTAACTACCTCGAAATTGTAGCTGTCAATTGTTATATTTTGTCCTAGGTGGTGAGCGACGGATTGGTTTTTGCTTGACAGAATGTATTTCGTTTTGTCCTCATTGATCTTAAGACCAACTCGTTTCGCCTGTTCTTCAATCGCCGTGAATGCTTCCACAATGCCACGGCGAGTACACGCAATGATGTCGATATCATCCGCGTATCCTAGCAGCTGGACGGACTTATAGAAGATAGTGCCTTCCCTGCTGACGCCTGCCCATCGCACTATCTGCTCCAGCACCAGGTTGAAGAAGTCACATGACAGCGCATCTCCTTGCCGAAATCCGGTGCATGTTTCGTATGGTTCCGAGGTCCTAGAACCGAGTTGCACGGTGCATCGCGTGTTTTTTAGGGTGGCGCGACACAACTGGATCAGTTTTACCGGGACCCCGAATTCGGCCATCGCCCCAAACAGTTCTTCACGATGAATGCTGTCGTATGCGGCTTCGAAATCGATGAAAAGATGGTGTGTATCGATTCGAATCTCAATTGTCTTTTCCAGGATTTGTCGAAGTGTGAAAATTTGGTCAATAGTTGATTTGCTGGGCCGGAAGCCGCACTGGTAGCTGCCGATTAGTGCGGTGCAAAATGGTTTTAGACGTTCACACAATACGCTGGACAGGATCTTGTATGCGACATTGAGCAGGGATATACCTCTATAGTTCTTACAAGAGGTAGGATCACCTTTTTTGTGGATGGGGCATATAGAGCTGGTATTCCAGTCGTCGGGCATGCTTACATCTTCCCAAATTCTGCAGATGACCTGGTGCATGCTCCCTACCAGAACATCGCCACCAGCCTTGAAGAGCTTTGATGGCAAGCCATCTGAGCCTGCAGCCTTGTTGTTCTTCAGCTTCTGAATAGCTGTGCCGACTTCTTCGATGCTCGGTGGAAGGACTACTTCAGCGGCTGGAGTTGGGATTTCCTCGGTCCCTACCACTCTCTCTTGGTCATGCTCGTTAAGCAGCTTCTGGAAATGCTGCTTAAATACATCCACTATTACCTGCGGGTCGCTGACAAGATTGCCCTCGCAGTTTCGAAGAGCCAGGGTGCCCTTTTTGGAGCCTCCTGCAAGGCCTTTGGCTTTCTTGTAAAAGGCTCGTATTTTATGTTTATCCCTAGACTCCTCGATGTCCTTGAGCTGGGAGGCTGCGAAGATTCTTTTCTTTTGTCGCAGTAGTTTTTTTCTCCTCCCTTCTTCTGGCTCGGTACTCTTCTTGCGCTGCCCTGGTTATCCTCTGCAGCGCCTTTTGGTACGCCTTGTCGGTTGCTGCCTTTTTCTGCTCACACTCGCCATCATACCACGGGTTTCTTTTCGGGGGTGGTAGGTATCCTAATGTGGTTTCGGCTACTTCCTGAATGGCTGAGCGGCAATGCAGCCAAATATTATTGGCATTTGTGTTCGCCGTAGGCGTACCGTAGAGTCTTTCGCTCAGCTGCTCCCTGTAGACACTGGCAACCTCCGGTGTGCTAAGGCGCCCAATGTCGAACCTCCTCCTGATGGGCTGGTGCAGCTTTCTGACATTGGACAGTCGAGCTCTGAATCTTGCTGCTACGAGGAAGTGGTCAGAGTCGACATTTGCCCCTCTGAATGTTCGCACATCCAGGATGTTTGACGAGTGCCTTGCGTCAATGAGCACATGGTCGATTTGGTTGGCGGTTCGACCGTCCGGAGATCGCCAGGTTGCTGTGTAGATTCGCTGCGAGGGAGTCTTGTGCTACTTATCACCGCATTACGAGCTGTCGCAAAGCCGTTATCTGTTGTTGTATCGTGGAGGCTGTGCTTTCCGATCAATCCGCCATTGGCGGACGACGGCGATTTTGGCGTTGAAGTCCCCGAGCACGATTTTTACATCGTACTCCGGACAAGCTCCGTAGGCGTTGTCCAGGAGGTCATAGAAGTCCTCCTTGATAGGGTCTTCAGCCTAGTCGGTAAGGGCGTGGGCACATATAAGGCTGATGTTATAAAATCTGGCTCTGATGCGGATCACAGCCAGGCGATCACTTATAGGTTTAAAGTCGA
Organism: Eumerus sabulonum; assembly: GCA_951905685.1. Classification (NCBI taxonomy): domain Eukaryota; kingdom Metazoa; phylum Arthropoda; class Insecta; order Diptera; family Syrphidae; genus Eumerus; species Eumerus sabulonum. The sequence continues at coordinate 240,348,297 of OX645060.1, forward strand.
TGACCTTCGACCTTAACCGCTTTCCCACGACAAATCCGCATCCCAGTAAGTGCAACCTTTTGTGACAGCTGTAATAAATGTCGCAATCTTTCTTCCTAGTCATACCGTTTCCTATCCAGCGTATTTCCTGGACCGCAGTAATATCCGCCTTGTACTGCGTGAGGATTTCTTCTAGTTTATGAGCAGCTCCGGGAGTGCACAGGGTTCTGACATTCCAGGAGCATACTCGCAAGTCGTGTTCCTTTTTCGTGCGTTGTCGTCGTCGAGTATCCGAGGCATCTTGCTCATTCATAACTTTAAGTTTTTTTTACGTGGGCGGATTGTTAGCCCGCCGCACAACCGCCATTCTGGTCGGGATTTTTTTCGCTGCGTACGTTTGTTCACCTCCCAACGGTTCTTGAAGAGGCTATCCAGAGGGCGCCGCGAGGAGGCCGTATGTCAACTTGACCCGGGCTTTTAAACAGTGATCGTTGCTGGCATCTCGCCAGGTTGAAAGCAATCAACAACTTTACCCTGTATGTCCAAGCCCATGCCCTCTGCCGTAAAATTTGTTTTACAAAAGTTTGGGGTATCCGTAGGGTGTTTTACGGCACAGGCACTGTCGGAACAAAGTCTCAGTTACTAGAACAGTTGTTGCACAGTCGTCCTCCTTCATCCTCCTTTAGCTCACCACCTCCTATCCCTTGCTTTTGCTCTCAACAACTCTTTGCAAAGCTAGCAAATACACTTCCATTTAGCACAGAAGCTATTGTGTTAATACTTATGGCGTAATGGTTATCCCATAAAAAGGACTACCCTGTCAGCTTGTAAACATTTGTGTAATAGGTCAACAATACTGACTTTCAAAACAACAATTTCTGGCAGAGAAATACGCAAGAAGATTTATTCGACACTTAAAATTATCAATACCCATTAGGACAGTGAGGCCATGAAAATTATCACCACTAATTTGTTTGGTTTTTTCCAACCTTAGGTGCTGGTTATAATGACTGTATGCTATCTTGTTTTCCTCAACAAAACGTGCCTGCAATCAGACGTCGCAATCATGGTTCAGTTTAAATCGACTACCTCCCACGTCGTCCATCATATCTCGCCGCCACTGTAATGCAAAGCAATAGACACACGCAGACTGTTTATCGCACCATTAAACACAGAAAAACCAAATAAAAAGGAAAAGAAATCAATTTAAATGTGTTTTTATTGGTTTACACCCAGATACACACTGGCTACCAGCCAGACATAATCCTGATTCAGCATTTCGCTCACATTTCGAAGCCCAGCCAGGCCAAAAGGGACTAGATTACAACCCATATGTATCTATACATTCGTTGTATCTTTGTCATCTCTTTACCGTACGTGACATTGTGTTCCGAATTAAACAAACCGTCCGTCGTCCAAGCGAAAGGATCCACCGCCTACTCCAGTGTCCAAGCACAAATCAAAAGTCCCCCGATCTCGGCTCGAGTGTTATCCTACGTTTTCGAATTTATTATTCTTTCGCCCAAGGACTAATGTCGAGTGTTCCCTCTCCCCACCTGGCATACATATGTACACGTAGCCCGAAGCTGGACGAGTCCAAATATTTACTCTCGATTCATGAAAGGAACAAATAAAGTCACAGCAAGCACCTAACCGCCACCATTAAAGTGTCGGCCGGAGATGATTTTATCATTCAAATTGCGAAAACGTGGGCTTGAATCCTCCAGTGATGGCTGTAATTAAATTTCATCCCTACAGGACATCAACACGATGATGGGAAAATCAAAATCAAAATCAAATCAATTTGCTAATAGCTGATGCATGCTGATACACCGCTGTGTACTACAGTCTGGCTAAGGTGAGTCAGGAACTGATTATGATGAGACGAAATACTCGTACTAGTACATCCTGGAATTCGTACACATTCATCACAAGTAACGTGGCAACGAAAATCAATTTCGAAATAATCTTTCAAAGCTCTCAGCCGCGAAAATGTTGATGAAAAGGTTTGGGTTTTGTTTTTTTTTTCCTTCAGATTCGTTTTACACAACCCACAACGGCAGAGTCACCACAAATCCTTTGTAAATATTAGAACAATCCGAAAAAGCCGATGGTATAGCATGTGTCAGTGGCAGGAGTAGCAGCAGTATGTAGCAGAGGCGAATCAGGTATTATGTGGTGGAAGCTTCCACCATAAGCCTATAGCCTTAACACACAATGGATTTTCAATCAATGAAAGTCGCATGCACTGAACACGTTGAATCCCTTGAAGCTCTTCAGGCGACAAGCTGCGATGGGATAGCGAAATACAAAGCAAACAAACGACACAAATTGCGCGGATTTGACTGACTACTCGAATGTAGTCGAGATCGGAGAAGTGAGTTTGGATAAGTGACCGAACAGGATGCTAAGGATTCGGGAGGGAATAAAAAATGACGATGGCATCCTCTCAACTGGTTGCTTTAATGCATTCTATATTCAATGTTCACAGTTAACACAGCTAATAAAGTATCTTTTAGATTTTAGATATTTTTTTTTTATCGTTTGCTTTCATTGTTAAGTCCTTTTGTCCTTGAAGAGTGCTTCCGTCGTAGCGGGGGGGGCGCAAGATTAATTAGAATCACATATGCAGGTACGTTTCCCCAACCTAGGCTTGAAGGGAACGTTCTTCTTATTGATCCGCGCTCCGAAGGGTAAGCGCATACGATCGTCATCGTTGTCTAAGTCAAGGGTTCTTCCCAGGCGAGGTGTCTTCACTCGCAGCGGCTTGGTGGCTTGAACTTTAAGCAAATGGTTATCCTCAAGGCGAAAACTACTCGACTATTCTACTTACGTTGGCACATCTTCTGTAGGAAAAGCAGTAGAGACTGCGGTATATTCTCGACTTCAAGCTCGAAGGGTCTCAGTGCTGAGTTGTCGTCGAATATGTCATTTGAGTCCTTTAAGTCGTTCAGGTCACGTCTGAGTCGTTTTTGTCTATTGTCAAAATCACTCTCCGGCTGTGTCTGGGGGCTGTCTTGTTTTCCTACCGACTGACCATACGCCGGAGCCTAAAAATGATCCAAATAATTAGGAAAATTCTAAAAAAAACCCGGTGAAGTCCATACCTCTGAGTATCCACTGTTAGCGAAGCAGGTCAGCAACAAGAGCACAAATGGAAAGAACATCTTTCAAACTAGAGACTTGCACAAATACAACAACTTCCTAATTGGGCCTTATTGTTTGTTCCAAATGCACTGAGTAGAATCGAAATACTGACTTGACTGAGCTAAAAGGTTTGATTTTTATACAAAACTGCTCTTCCATCACCCGCTGAGCGGTGAGCCAACAGACCAATCCTACTGCCACTGGATATCATCAATTCTCATTAGGAACGCATGTAAAAAGGTATGGTGACAACTAGTATCTCATTATCGTGGACAACGACGATGAATCAACATTGTACTTACCGGATCAACAACGGCCAGGAGTGAGATACTTTATTTCTATTTGAATACGTACGAGCAACTTCCGTCGTGGTGATCCTTGTTGTTCGTTATCATCTTGTCCTGCGACTGATTAAGGGGCTCACAATGACGCCACTTTGGGTGGGTGTCATCTATTCTTCCAACTCTGGATTGATAATTTGTCATCTGCTAATGCTGGATAATCCACTTTAAATAAATTAGCAAATGAGACAACCCAATCGTCCCTGCTCACCATCCATTCACATATTACACCCATCCAGAAAGGTTACCCTACGGAGTCGTATGTTATGGGTGTATGTGATCCCATATGGACAAGAAATTCCTTTCTCAACTCAACTCAAATGGGTTGAGACGATGAACGTTTTTGCATAACTTCTCGACGTGCAAGTCGTAAAAGCCTTAGGTAAATGCGAAGGACGTGTTTTTGGAAAGTTTTCTAGTCGAAATTCCCATTCGTCATACATTGTAGGCCTAAGTTGGTTTTAATTAAAATTCAAAAGGGTAATGGAGGTACATAGTGTTATGACGTCTTCCTGAGAAATGGTTACTTTCCGGAGGAGATTTATTGAGAACACGGTTCGCCTGAGTAGCTTTTGTAATCGTGTGCACCTTGCCGAGAAGTTTGAAAGTTTTCGAAAGAACCAAAGTTGTGTTTAGACTTATACGTTTATTAAATCAAAATAGAACGCCTTTGGTGAATATGTTGAGAATGTGTTATAGGACAAGTTAAATTGCCTTGTTGAAGCAGGTGTTACTCCTGACTGGACAGTGGTTGTTGTTTTGTTACAAGAGTCGTTTACATATTACTATTTGCATAGCTAACGAATGAAAAATCAGGAACCTATGGGCGACAAATGTAGAGATTATGGAGTAAAACTTAAGACGATTGTAGAGATAACGGGGTAATGTTTGAGATTCATTCCACGTTTGGCATAATCAAAGCCAAAAGAGATTCATATGAATGAAAACTCTGCAGCCATGACAACTCAGTGGAAAAACCGTGCAGGGGTGCCCCATTGACCTGCAATCGACAGCTGGGGGAATTGCATCAATATTTCAAGTGAACAGAATAATTTGCGTCTTACTTACTTACTTAGGTGGCGCTACAGTCCGTAGTGAACCTGGGCCTCAACCAACAAGCGTCTCCAGCTGGCACGGTTTTTGGCCAGCTGTTTCCAGCGCCGCACGCCCAGTTGGTTAAGGTCCCCTTCCACCTGCGTGCGCCACCGATAGTGCGGCCGTCCTTTGCCGCGCCTTCTTTCGGAGTGGATTCGAAGACTCTTCAGGTCGGAGCTGTATTTTCCATGCGCTCCATGCCGTACCAGGCCGATGTCGCTGTACAACCCGTATAGCTCTTCGTTATATCTTCTCCTCCATACACCGTTTGAACAAACGGGACCGTAGATAGTGCGCAGAATTTTCCTCTCGAAACGACCAAGGGCATCTTCATCCGCTATTGTTAAGGTCCAAGCCTCTGCGCCGTAAAGGACGACTGGGATGATTAAGGTCTTATATAGTGTCACCTTGGGTTTCCGAGAGGGCTCTACTTCTCAATTGCCTCTTGAGCCCAAAGAAACAGCGGTTGACAGGAATGATTCTGCGTTTTATCTCAGCGCTGGTGTTGTTGTCGCTGGTCATCAATGAGCCAAGGTAGACGAATTCCTTGACCACTTCAAAGTTATATCCGCCAATGGTGGCGTCTTAGCCAATACGTCGCTGTTGTCCGTCTCTCTTAAATGATAGCAGATATTTGGTTTTACCCTCATTAACCTTGAGGCCCATCTTAGCCGCTTCTACCTCAGGGCCTCATTGACGTCTCGCTGTGTCCGTCCAATCACGTCAATGTCTTGTGTTGGCCAGTGACTCTTGCACGATCTTTTCAAGCACGATGTTGAAAAGTTGCATGACAGTGCGTCACCTTGCCTAAATCCTTTTTTAACATCAAATGTCTCGGTTCGCTCATTACCGACCTTAATGGAGCAGCGAGAATTCTCCATTGTCATCCTGCACAGTCGGACGAGTTTGGCAGGGATGTTAAAACTAGACATGGCTTTGTATAGCTCATCTCTATACACGCTGGCATATGCAGCCTTGAAATCGACAAAGACGTGGTGAGTGTCTTCTCCAAGATCCGCCGTAGCGTAAATATTTGGTCTATTGTGGATTTACCTGGCCTTACACCACACTGATAAGAGCCGATTAGGTTATCCACAAACGGTTTCAGGCGTTTACACAGTACGGCAGGGAAGATCTTATATGCGATGTTAAGGAGACTTATTCCCCTATTCTTGGCGCAGTTATAGGGGTCTCCTTTCTTGTGGACCGGGCAAACGATGCTGAGATTTCATTCGTCGGGCATGCTTTCCTCCGACCATACCTTGCGAATGAGTTGGTGAATGCACCTTACCAGCTCATCTCCAGCCACCTCAAGAAGCTCAGCAGACAGGCCGTCTGCGCCCGCGGCTTTATTAGACATAAGTCTTGATATCGCTATTTTGACTTCGTCTATGTCGGGTGGACTGAATTCTGTTTCATTGTGGTCCATTGCGAATGGCTCGTTCTGCCTGACAGCGGTATCTTGTCTATCATCGCCGTTATACAGTCTGCAGAAGTGGTCTTTCCAAATCCTGAGCATCGACTGCGATTCTACTACCAGTTCTCCATTTTCATCCCTGCAGGCCGCCACCTTATTGTAAAACTTACGGGCGTCATTCCTGCGGTAGCATCTCTCCATCTCCTCGATCTCACGCTTTCCGTGCTCTCTCTTCTTTCTTCCGAAAAGCGTGTGTTCCTCTCTTCTCTTCTGCTCATAGATTTCGCGAGCAGCTCTCGTCCGTCGTTGCAGCATGGTTTTATATGCCTCCTGTTTTGCTGCATGGGCTTGTTCGCATTGTTCATCGAACCAGGGGTTTCTAGGTGGTGGCGGCTTGAAACCCAGCACCTCTGAGGCAGCGTCTCTGACGGCGCTCTGGCAATGCGCCCATTTCCGCTCTATTGTTTGTGCTGCTGTGTGGCGGGTTTTGAGAGAGCTTGGAGGAGACACGATCGGCAAAGATTCTGGCAGTCTCTTGCGAATGTAGCTATCCGACGTCAAACTAACGATGTGCTACTCGGCTCCTAAGCATTCTTGGTATCTTAATTCGTACCTTGGCTACAACAAGGTAGTGGTCCGAGTCGATATTGGCCCCTCGGAAGGTTCGTACGTCGAGAATGTCGTGGTCGATTGATCAAAAGACCGCCAGGTACGCTTGTGGATGTTGAGACGGGGGAATCGCATGCTTGCTACAAGAAGGTTACGCCCCGCTAGGAACTCGATTAGCCTTAGTCCGTTGTCGGATGTGATGTTATGGAGGCTACGCTTACCTATGATCGACTCAAATGTGTCCTCTTACCCCAGTTTTGCATTAAAATCTCCTAGGATTATTTTTGTGTCGTAGCTGGGGCATTGGGCATATGTTCTATCTAGAAGATCGCAGATATCTTCTTTGAGTCGATCGTCCTTTTCTTCCTTTGGGGCGTGAGCGCATATTAAGCTAATGTTTTTAAATTTAGCTTTGATGCGGATTGTTATGGGGCGTCGCTTATACCTCGGAAGCTTAAGACTTTTTGTCGGAGTCTTCCTCGAATAACGAATCCGCACCCGAATAGGCGCTGTTTGTTCTCCTTGTAGCAGTTCCCATAGTAGATGTCGCAGTTTTTCATCCGTTTTTTGCCTGGTCCACCCCATCGCAGTTCTTGGAGTGCGGTTATGTCTACTTTATAGCAGATCGCCTGCACCCGGTCTGTTAAGGGACCTAACATTCCAGGTGCAGACTCTCAAGTCCGTTAGTCGTCAGCTTTGTATCCGTCCGTATCAGAGGCTTGTTGTCGTTTCGGAACAATTAATTTTTGACGTGATAGGGTTGTTAACCCTAAGCACAACCCCCAACCTGGAGGGCCAGGTTCCTCTTTCCCCAGGAACAAGTGGTCGGGTCGCTGCACACATTGGTTCATCATCTGGCGGGTGCCAGGGTAGCTATCCAGGGGGGGGCACGCGGAGGCTGTGTGTCAACTTGGATTGAGCAGGGACAGAGATCGAAGCTGGCGTTCGCCATGTTAAACGCGATCAACTTCTTTACTATCTTTGCTTGCTTCCTCCCCCCCTTTGCGTCTTAGTTTCATGAAATTTTTTAATTGAGAGGACATCAGCTTGGAAACGCTACAGCCATCATTAAGTCTATAGGAGTGATTTGCTACGGGAGACTCGAAATAAACTCCAGCTCCTGTACCGGTTCCATTTTGGATCCGTCGGCACAGATTGCCAGTTAATTTGACGTACGTACCATGCCATTGATCCATTCTGAATTCTGATAGGGAAATTCCTCTCGCAGCAAGAAAGTCGGGTTATAGTCCTTACAGTTCGTTTCGGTTTTGAATCTCGAGATGGCCCATCGATCCAAGACGGACGGGACTCTTTGCTCATATACCGGATTCCTTCATTCTTACCGCCTTCCTGTTTACGATGTTTTCGCAGTATATGTCTAAAGGTGGAAGGATCAGCGTTGTTACAAGAGCCGCCATAGGCGTGGATTTCATAGATTCAGTCACCGCTAGACAACCTGGCCTCTGAATCCTTATAACACTTTGAAGATGGCATTTCTTCTAAAGTGCCTTCCACCAGACAATCATACCATAGAATAAATAGACTTTTGGTTTGAAGCCCCATGTCTTTCCAAAAGCTACTCTGCCCGGGTACAGTGCCACGTAGGTCATCAAAGTTGTCATTGGCAGATTGTTGTTGTTTTTGGCAGATTTTTTTGGGGAACAGACCGATACCATTTATATGGGGGTAAGTGTATCTTGGTATAGATTTTTTCCTTGTGAAGTGGACTATCCCGGTTCGCCGGGTTTGCTTCGCCCCTTGACCCAGTTGTTAGCCAGAAGCAGTGCATAAACTAATCTTTCGCTGAGGAATGTCTTAAAACCGTCTGCCTCTAGAAGTTTTACTATTCCGTCGACTACACGAAGCCATAAGAGAGGCGATAGAATACCAACTTCTGGTGTACCCCAATTGACCCTCATTCTTCCACTTACTCTTCCTATTGCCGAAAACATATATTATACGAGCAATCAGCTTTTGTTAAGTCCACCTGCATATTCTCGAGATTATTTGGGCCATCTGATAGCTGGATACTATTGTCTCAGTACTGACGTTATTAAAGGCACCCTCAATGACCAGAGGGGCACCTAGAGCAAATTCTTTGACATTAAGTTCATTTTCTATCGTATAGACTACCCTGTAAAGAGCTGTATCTACCGATCTACCCTTCATGTAAGCATTGTGTGATTGTGATATATGTATAATCGTTCACAGTGGCGTGGTTGACATTTCCCGACTTGGTTATGAAAACCACCATAACTTCCCTCCATGCTTATGGAACATAACACTTACTGACGCACTAGGAGTAAATGCGCTTCAGCCGTGAGATAATGGCTTCACCTGGTTCTTGCAGCATCACCGGATATATGTATACCGTCGATTCCTGGCGCCTTGTAGGGGTCAAACGAAAGAATCGTGAGAAGCAGCCCTCTTATAGAGGGGCGACCATCTCCTCTGAAAAGGTCAGGATCATTTTTATTCAGATCAATCAACTGCGTTGCAAGACTGCTACAGCTGGCTGCAAGGCTGCTAGAATTGCAAGCAGTAGTACAAATCATCACGTTGTATCCATTCAAGAACCGAGGGTGTGGAATAAATGCCTATGTGGTCTTGGTGGTATACGTGACTCTACGATTCTTTATGGTTAGCGATTCAAAAGGCCTAGGGTCTGCCTCATCATATCGAACTCACTATCAGCAACCAAACTTAGTCACTTTTGTGGACATGATCTGGTGGCTGCTAGAGTAAGCTACAAAACGCACAGAGTAAGAGAACACTTCGTCGTTGCGTCTGCCTACTTTCCCTACGACTCGATACTACCTCCACCACCGAAGGAAGTTTCTGAACTCGTAGAGTACTCTGAAGCCAGAAAGATTGGTCTCGTCTTGTGTTGCGATGCTATTGCCCAAAACACTGCTTGGGGCATCAGCAAATGCAATACAAGAGGGGACCCTCTTTTAGTCTTCACTCTTTCGTCTGACCTTACCATCAACAATGTTGGGTCTCAGCCGACATTTGTTACGGCAAGACGACAGGAGGTAATTGACCTGACCCTATCCAACAAATCTGTGAAGGACATCACTATAACTGGAGAGTCTTACCTGATGCTACGACGTCGAACCAGAGATATATCGAATACCAATTAAGTTGTGGAATCTCTTCCTCGCAACGAGACAGAATTCGAGAAAGACGGGCTGGGTACGGTTTAGGGAGGAGCTTAGGAAATGCACTCAGGTCCTACCTGAACTTAGAACGGAGCTATTGGCAGAAAACGCCGTTCATAACCTGAATAACGTCATAACCAATTGTTTTAAACTTGCATGTCCTGTCAGCATACCTCCCTGCAGAAAATTTGTTCCCTGGTGGAATGTCGAGCTCCAAAGTCTTCGCAGGGAAGCCAGAAGTCTTCTGAATAAATCGCTCAAATCGAACTCGGAAGACGACTGTAACAAGTACTGGTCGAAGCAGAAAGATTATGAGCAACTTATTCGTGCATCAAAAAACGATTCTTATAGCACCTTGTGCGAAGAGATCAAGTCTCTGAGTGCGACTTGCAAGATGATTGAAGTCCTCAAACGGGGACGACCGACAAAGCTAGACGCACTCAGGAAAGCTGATGTATATTTACTGAGTCTAAAGCGGAAACTCTTAGTTTACTACTTTAGACCCATTTTCCGGGAAATCAGATCGCCATCGGCTCGTTGCACACTCCTTCAAGGGAACCTGCAAATAAAGCTATTGCGTACTTGGCGTAGCTGGTATATTGCCTCGCGCGTAGTTACGACTGATGCTGCTTCCAACTTTGAAAACAATTTCCACTGCTGGCTAGCACTTGCCCACATACCCATTCCTTGGCACACGGTGAACGTAGTCTTTATTCCTAAAATATGAAAAGAGGACTACTCACCTGCCAAGAGTTTTAGACCAATTAGTCTAATATCCTTCCTGCTGAAAAGCGTGGAGAAACTGGTAGAGATGCGCGCGCGCAAAGTGGCCGTTCGAATGCATCCTCTTTCGGATAAACAACATGCTTATCAGCGCCCAAAATCCTGCGAGGCTGCGCTTCAAAACCCAGTTGCGAGAATTGAATGCGCGCTCCAATGGAAAGAGTACGCGCTGGGCATTTTCATCGACATTGAGGGAGCTTTTGATAACGCAACTTTCGACAGCATGTGCATTGCTGCGAGACGTCATGGCGTAGATAAAGCACTGGTCTTGTGGATCAAAGCAATGCTTGTGCACAGGACATTGACCGCTAGTGCAAGCCTCGACCAATGTGTCAATTCCGGCGGAAACAGGGGCTGCCCGCGAGGTGGCGTCTTGTCTCCGCTGTTATGGTGCATGGTGGTTGACTCTCTGCTTGGTGCCTCTGGAATCTATGCGCAGCCCTATGCGGATGATGTCGCCGTTCTTTCTGTCAGCTAATACTAAGTGACTGTCTGTCTCAAAGCACAAGCGGGGCTAACTGTGATCGAGGATTGGTGTCCCAGAAATGGGCTGTAAGTTAATCCTCTCAAGACTGATGTTATTCTCTTCACGAGAAGGAGGAAAAATACTGACATGAATCAGCTGGTACTAAAATGCACCTTCATTTCGGTATCCGAGGAAGCTAAGTATCTAGGAGTCACCTTACTGAGCAAGCTTCTTTGGTCAGAGCTTGCTGAGTCAAAAAACACCAAAGCGTTGTTAGCTTGCTGGCAATTCAAAAGTGTTTTTGGCAAAACATGAGGTTTATCACCGGCAAAGGTCCTCTGGATCTACATGGCAATGATAAGACCTATATCTGGTGGAACAGACTAACACGCAAGCACGTCATAGCCTCTTTCCCCAAACTGCAAAGAACGGTTTGCCTCAGCACGCCGGTCGCAGCTCTACATGGCATGATAAACGCTCCACCTCTTGATATATTCATTAGATGGTATGCCCTGAAAATCATGTCTCGTCTGAAGAGAAATGGCTTTTGGTACAGGAATAACAATTTGCTTGCGCGAGAATTGCCCTGCGACGCCTGTCTCATGGACATGCCTCCTGACGCATTGTCGCCCGTTATCCTACTGTGTTGCAACTTCACAGTCGAGTTTTAATGGCGTTAGGATAGGCTCTGGCCGGATGCTGAACCTGGAAAAGATAGTTTTCGCAATTTCACGTATAGTTCCAGGGTTGGGCGGGGGTCCGGTGCTGGGGTCTTCCTTGGGCGCGAAAACATCCGACTGCACTTCTCGTTAGGAAGATATGCGTCTGTCTTTCAATCAGAGATGTGCGCAATCCTAGTGGCCATGCAATGTGAAACACAGGTGGAGGGGGAAAAGCGTATGCGTCTGCAGTGACAGCCGCGCTGCACTCAAAGCTGTGTGCGACCCCCTAAGTAGCTTCAAATGAGTGCATGAACTCATGTCCTTCTTGAACAGAGTCGGTAGACTAAATTCACTAAGGCTTGTATGGGTTCCAGGTCACTCTAGGATCCCAGAAAATGAGATCTTGCCAGAACGGGTTAAGAGGAGAACTTCTCAGGACCTGAACCCGCTCTAGGTCTACCTGCGGCCACGGTAAATTCCTACATTAACGATTGGGTGTTTAATACACACAAGGGTTTATCCAGGTTGCAGGATGACTAAGCGCGTATGCCCTGATGTCTGCAAGAAATCCGTAGCATTTCTCCTGTCTTTAAGGAGAATCGACTGGAGAAGACTTGTGGGCCTCACTGCGGGCCTTTACACTTTTGCTTAACATCTCTGCGTGCTTGGCATCAATGAGACGCCTATATGGGGTGATGACATGGATGACGAGGAGGATGAAACTGCAGACCATTTTCTCTGTGGCTGTCCCGCCTTTGCTCGCGCACGGTGGCACATCATTGTGACCGACGTGGTGTGAGCTGGATCTCTTAGCTCTACATCACTGAAGGTCCTTTTCATTTTTGTCTGAAAAACGGGGACAATATAGTAAGGTGTCTGTCTGGAGCACAATGGAGCACAATTTGCGTCTGAGTGCTACAACAGATAGCAGAAGCCGTCAACCAAAAAAAAAAAAAAAAAATAAAACTGAGTCAAACGAGCTGACTACCCATAAGATCCTTTTCTCGGTAACACTCCTATCGATTGTTTCAGGCTCATTGCACTCCCATAGCAGTGTATTTGCCAAATTGAAAGTTCCTGCATTTTCACAGCCACGGAAAGAACATTTCAGTAGGGCATCGAGCACGAGTGTTCTTAATAGAACACATCTGTAGGGTAGCTTTGGCAAGGACCTTTCTCACACGAGCCGCATCCGTACAGGATTCAATAGAGCCACACAAGCATGATTTGGAAATAAATATTTGTAGTGTTGATTCGTATTTACTTTTCTGTGCCTTATATGTACATACGATCAACCCCACATAACACAGTCTGGGCTTTTGTTTAAAGCTTTCGTCAATAATTCGATAATTGGATACCGGCCTTGGGCGCATTATTTTTACCACGACTTGGTATAGACTGACCCCAATAGACGGCTTCTACCATCTGCTCCTATCACCGAAAAACATTCAGCTTAGCTCGACTTTTATATGGAATTACGACGCAACTTGAGTGAAATTACCCCCGAAAAGTTGAAACTCGTGCCCTTGAACCCTCTATGTCATAACGCTCTCTCTGGGGCTTACACCATCGATGACAAAATACTCGTAAATGTTAAGGAACGAGCATGCGAGGGAGAGTTTCTAAAACAAAACCCAAAAATAGTGTCCGGTCGTGGTAGTGTTCAATCAATTTTCGACCTTACACACACCTGCGTTGACGTTTTCTATTCCTGGTCAAGGCTGTCTGTATAAATGTGACATCTGCTCAACAACCAATCGAACCAAATGGACGAGCAGGGATTTAAATGAGTTCACCTTAGACCTTTTCATGTCCAAATTCAAGTATGTATGTGTGCGATTGTGTATGGGATATCCTAAAAATTGATTAGAAAGTTCGGAAACACACGTGCAGGAGTGAAAAGCCGCAGTCCATTTAGCAAATTCGTTTTTTGTTTCACGTGCCAAATCGAACATCTCTCCGAAAGCCGATTTTGACAAAGCTCTTTCAATTCCATTAAACGAACATTAGTCGTATAGGTAGGGTAGGGTAGGCTTATGTAGTGGTTGGATGGATGGGAATGGATGGTGATGTGGAACTTTGCTCTAGGTCACACCATGGCCGTTTGGAGCACTCAACTTTGAGTAGATCCAGTACAGTACGTCTTCGGTAGACGGTATTATAAATAAATCGTGTAGATTCGAGCTGATAGTCTTGCACACATGCACTCCTGTGGCAGCCTTGTGTCCTTGCATGCCACAAATGTTCGTTGTAAGTATTGACGTGACATAAATGCGAGTACTCACCGCATAGCGTCCTTCGTCTTTTCTTAAATCCCCTATATCGGCTTTCATTGATTAGTCGATGGTCAAGTGGATTATGTATCAGATTTCCTTTAACAACACCATCACTTCGTATCTATGTGTATGTTTCGCAGTATCCGTAGAGCAAACATTCGTGCTATACTATTGCCTCATGTCCTGCTGTCGCATTGTTGCGGTCATTTCATACATCACATTTTGGTGGCTTATTCAATGTAGTATCTCGCCGCCTTCTCAACGGCTCTAGATGCCTCACATGCGAGTACATTTTTGCTTTGTTTTTCTTGTGGGGATGAAACGATCAAAGTGAACCTGTGTCTTGCGGCGTACTGGCTCATGAGGTCAGAGTACCGCACCATTGACTTTTCTACGGCTGCCTTCGGGGGAAAATGAAAGTTGGTTGGCATGACCACATCGAGGGGATGTGGTTGCCCGAGACTCATTCGGAAAGTTTCAAAGTCCTCAAGTGAACTGGGGTTCATTCTCTTCTATCATCGTTCGTTGATGTGCACGAGCACGAGCACGACTTATGTAGGCATGTGCGAGTATTAAACGACACAAGTCGCGGTGTGTATATATGAAATCCAAGTCGAAGCTGTAACCTTCAACTGTCGTGAAAATAGTGGAATCTTGTTTAGTTTCCAGATGAGGAGCTACTCACGACATGAATTAATATTTAACCCGTCTCCAGTGTGTATCTAAGTAGCGCTACTTGAAGTGTTCGAGACAACTGCATCATTAAGGCGGATTTTATACTTAAATATCCTCTTCCTGCGCCCTTCATCATTTGCTTTCTTTATCCTGTCTGTGAGTGCATTGCATCCGCTTCGTCGTTGACATAGCAAAAGATGTTCGAACGTTTGCATTCAAGTTTTGTTTAACGAACTGCGGGATGGCTGGCTTCGATCGAAATACTATGCGATAGTCCCGATGGGGGGATTGGTTTCTTTGAAGTATTTATTCGAATCTATACATGAGTTTACCGAGCTCCGAGTGCTCGGTGCGCTTGGAATCGACTGAGTAAGCAGATTTATTATTTGCACGTTTTCCTATTGAAAATGCATCCGAACTATCGAAGCGATGCCAATTATGGGAAACTTTGATCCACGTTTGCTGGGACTAGGGGGGCATGGATGTGCACATTAAATTTTGCGAACTTTAAGCGAGTTACATGAGATTACGGGTTGTTAAGACGTCATTAGGACGACGAGCAAAGAAGTAAACCATTCGACTGTAATCGGATTTCGACAGAGTTTGACTAAATTCGAGTTACGTGGAGTTCCTAATAGGGGTTAAGCAGGATTACCGGGTTATCTTTCAGCTCATTGTGTGCATGCAATTTAGTAGTCGCTGCCGAGAACCCTACTTATACAATGGGGCGTTATGTAACGATACCATCTTGTCGGGTGGCTCTATATTGATGCATGAGGTTGCGTTTTCGCATGTCATAAACACTGCATCTTAGAGCCAGAGTCGGGTCGAGGGCTTTAATATGCTTGTCCAGGCAGAGGAAAGAGTTCGTCGGGATAAAGGACGAAGTTTGTGGCTGTTTTGCGAATAATTATATATTATGATTCCGTGAAGCTATCCTTTTTGATGATATGTATTGCTATTGCACTTGGTATGTACGCTTGTGTTCAGCTTAGTGATGTTGTTATTCAGTGTAGTTGTGTTGCTGTTGGGTTAGCAGATGTTGTTTTTCAACCTAGTAATAGTGCTATTCGGTTTTTTCATGTTATTCGGCTTATCGAAGTCGCTATTTGATTTGGTAATGTTGCTACTCGAATTGGACAAGTTCTTATTGGACGAATACAAAACTGACGACTCCTGCAAACACCGAAATGCACCTGGAATGTGTCCCTTAACAGACCGGTTGCATACCCTCAACTGCTATAAAGCAGATACACCCGCACTCCAAGAAGTGCAGTGGGATGGACCGGAAAAAAGACGGATGAAAAACTGTGACGTCTACTACGGGAACTGCTACAAGGAGAACAAATAACGCTTATGCGGATTACTGACTTACTTACTTAGATGGCACTACAGTTCGGGGTGAACCAAGGCCGCAACCAATAAGCCTCTCCAATCGGCAGGATCTTTGGCCAGCAGCCTCCAGTGCCGGACGCCCAGTTGGCTGAGGTCCCTTTCCACCTGTGCGCGAGTTATAACTCTATATATCTATATATATATTTATATATATTTTGTTTTGTTGTAATTAAAATACTTCAAAACTGATTATAGATAGATATACATATATTTGGAATGTGATGTAATAGAACAGGAATGGGCGCATTGCCAGAGCGCCGTCAGAGACGCTGCCTCAGAGGTGCTGGGTTTCAAACCGCCACCACCTAGAAACCCCTGGTTCGATGAACAATGCGAACAAGCCCATGCAGCAAAACAAAGAGGCATATAAAGCCATGCTGCACCGACGGACGAGAGCTGCTCGCGAAATCTATAAGCAGAAGAGAAGAGAGGAACGCACGCTTTTCAGAAGAAAGAAGAGAGAGCACGGAAAGCGTGAGATCGAGGAGATAGAGAGATGCAGGGATGAAAATGGAGAACTGGTAGTAGAGTCGCAGTCGATGCTCAGGATTTTGGAAAGACCACTTCTGCAGACTGTATAACGCCGATGATAGACAAGATATCGCTGTCAGGCAGAACGACCCATTCGTAATGGACGACAATGAAACAGAATTCAGTCCACCCGACCTAGACGAAGTCAAAATAGCGATATCAGGACTTAAGTCTAATAAAGCCGCGGGCGCAGACGGCCTGTCTGCTGAGCTTCTTAAGGCGACTGGATATGAGCTGGTAAGGTCCATGCACCATCTCATTTGCAGGGTATGGTCGGAGGAAAGCGTGCCCGACGAATGGAATCTTAGCATCGTTTGCCCGGTCCATAAGAAAGGAGACACCTATAGCTGAGCCAACTATAGGGGAATAAGTCTCCTTAACATCGCATATAAAATCTTCCCTGCCGTATTGTGTAAACGCCTGAAACCGTTTGTGGATGACCTGATCGGCTCTTATCAGTGTGGTTTCAGGCCAGGTAAATCCACAATAGACCAAATATTTACGCTACGGCAGATCTTGAGAAGACCCAGGAATACCAAATCGACACTCACTACCTCTTCGTCGATTTCAAGGCTGCATATGACAGCGCGTATAGAAATGAGCTATACAAAGCCATGTCTAGTTTTAACATCCCTGCCAAACTCGTCCGACTGTGAAGGATGACAATGGAGAATTCTCGCTGCTCCATTAAGGTCGGTAATGAGCAAACCGAGACCTTTGATGTTAAAAAAGGATTTAGGTAAGGTGATGCGCTGTCATGCAACTTTTCAACATCGTGCTTGAAAAGATCGTGCAAGAGTCACTGGCCAACACAAGAGGTACGATTTATTTCAAGTCTACTCAATTGCTTGCGTACGGCGACGACATTGACGTGATTGGACGGACACAGCGAGACGTCAATGAGTCCTTTGAAAGCTATGAGGTAGAAGCCGCTAAGATGGATCTCAAGGTTAATGAGGGTAAAACCAACTATCTGCTTTCATCTAAAAGAGACGGACAACACCGACGTATTGGCCGGTCCCGATTGTTCAAGACTTAAGTCTTGATATCGCTATTTTGACTTCGTCTAGGTCAGGTGGATTGAATTCTGTTTCATTGTCGTCCATTACGAATGGCTCGTTCTGCCTGACAGTGGTATCTTGTCTATCATCGGCGTTATACAGTCTGCAGAAGCGGTCTTTCCAAATCCTCAGCATCGACTGCGACTCTACGACCAGTTCTCCATTTTCATCACTGCAGGCCGCCGCTCTGGCTTTGTAGCCATGGCATGTTCGTTTTACCTTATTGTAAAACTTACGGGCGTCATTCCTGCGGAAGCATCTCTCCATCTCCTCGATCTCACGCTTTCCAAAACCATAGGGAGACTGAGTACGAAGGAAGATTGCCCACAGTTTGTTTCATTTATTTCTTAGAGGATCAAAAGATATTATGGATAAGGATAAGGATACATATTATCATTTGCACGGACAGCCAAGCTGCGATAAAGTCCCTGGCAGCGGTAACCCACAAATCAAAGACATCTCTTAACTCTCGCCTATCTCTAGATGAGATGGCTGAACAGTTCAACATTAAAATACTGTGGGTTCTCGGGCATAGGGATATTCAAGGAAACTGCGCGGCCGACGAACTCGCAAAGTTAGGGTCAAGCACACTCAGCCAACCTACCCTCGGGTACATAGATACACCAATAATTACGGTAAAGCACATGATAAAACTTCAAACCATAGAGGAGACCAACCTCCAATGGAATGAGAGCAATATTGGTTTTATCACCAAACAATTGTGGCCTAATGTGGCAACCCAAAGGGCAACTTTAAGTACTCTAGTGGGTGTCATTACAGGTCACTGCACCATCGGAAAACACGGCGCCAGATTAGGGCTACCCTCCAATGACTTCTGTCGCGGCTGCATGGACGAGGAGGAGGAGGAATCAATACACCACCTCCTCTGCTCATGTCCCTCTTTTGCGAATCGCAGGAGGATCTACCCCGGCGCGCCCGGGGACTTTGACAATCTAAGTGAGTTAACCAAAGATAGCTCAAATCCATCGCTTCATTAGACGCACCGGTTGGTTCTCAGGTAGCGGATCAGGGTAACTTGATCCAGGTGGTATCACACCTAACCTTACCTAGAGAACGGAGCCTGCGAATATACCAAGGAAGAGAAGATAAGTGATTGGATCGAGAAATGGGAACGAAGAGAGAAATAGAATCAAAATTGAAGGGGGCGCTATTGAGATATTCATTGATTAGGTTGATATTTGCTTTGTGGAAGTCGTAAGACTTGAGCGCTGGAGGGAAAGAGTTCAGTGGTGGAGAGTCGAGAAAAAATGAAAGAAGAAGGGGAGGATGGTAATTGTCGATGGTTGATAAGGAATGGGGACAAAGTGAAACAGAGGAATTTATGGGTAGGGTGAGATGCCACTCACCTGGCTAAGGTTTGAATCGGCTAGGCTATCTAAGAAGAGACATTCTTTGGCAGACGATGGATTAGTGGCAGTGTAAAATGGTTGATCTTCTGATGGTTCCCATTGGAGAAAACGAAGATTAAAATCGCCGAAGAGAAGTATTTCATCGCGATGATCCCGTAAATCATTTATGTGATCAATCGCATTGATAGCGAAGTTCATAGGATTAAATTGGTTGAGATGGTAAGATATAAAAACAGATGACGTAGAGCGATTTACGGGGAGAGAGAGGCTTCGCTAACGCTCCGCCTCAATAAGTCATCAACGGTCCTTCTTGAAAGGGTGAAAATGAGTGCTAGTCAAAGAGGCAGGCTAGTTGAGGCTCGAGTTAACTTCGAACTGGTTTAAGGCTACGTGGCTCATTCGTAAACAGTGCTGTTTACGAATTTAGAATTCTCGTGACGCATTCGTCAGAAACTCGACAAATTTGCGTATTAAATTCCAATTTCTGTTGATTCCATCTAAGAAGCAAAACTAATTGGCGTGACATCACGACAAGGAAAAAAAAACAAAACAATTCGTTCCATCAAGTGTTCAATTACGAGCGCAACGAAATGCGAATTGGTAGGATTTGTCCTGAAGCAACGTATTTCAAGTTATAAGCAAAAATCAAAAAAACTGAGGACGAAAATGGAGATACATACATCCGTGCTTTTCTATAAATACATATTCGAATTTCCCTTTACAACTTTTTGCTGGCACCTAACGGGGTAAACGACGGAGCATAAAAGAGGTAATGGAGAGAGGAAGTGAAACATGAGGAAAACAGCGGAAGATAAATCGAAAAGCTATTTGCTTCCGCATCTATCACGCCCAATTGATTCCCTCCGCCCCTTTGTGAGTGAAAAGGCGGAAAAGTTGTTTTCGACAAAAAGAAAAAATTCAATATATACACCCCCCTAGGGGGACCGAAGGCTCATATAATATGACAGCGCTTGGGGGGTTCATATTTGTTGTTTGTTATTGTTTTTTTGTTGTCCTTTTCATGACTCATTGTGCAATATTTACGACATTTTTATCCGCAAATGAGACCTGTAGCTCAAGGATTTCTTGTGATGCCACGAGTTTCAGTTGAGGGTGCTGTAAACAGAACGTTTTTAAAAATGCGTTTTAGGTATGAACCCCATGTGGAAAGGTGTTTTTAAGTGGGACAAGCTGATTTTGTGGTCCAAGACCGCTGTTCAAACTCAACTGATCGCCCTCCCACTCCTTTCGGCATCGATCAGCTTTTTCATTTCTTATTTTTTTTGTTGAAGGCTTCATCATTCGGATGCAAACACTGGTCCATTGTACTCCAGACAGACACCTTACATTACTGTAGAGCTAAGTGATTCGGCACACACCACGTCGGCTCCAAGGGTGTGCCACAGTGCGCGAGCAAAGGCGGGACAATTACAGAGGAAATGCTCTGCCGTGTCATCCTCCACGCACCATGCAGCACAGGGAGGCGTCTCCCTGATGCCAAGTACGTAGAGATGCTTGGCAAAAGTGTAGTGACCCACAAGCCATCTGCAGTCGATTCTCCTTAAAGACAGGAGGAATACTGGGGATTTCTTCCTCCGTCTACGGTTGTATGTATTAAATACCCAGTCGTTAATGTGGGAATTACCCGTGTACGCAGGTAGACCTAGAGCAGGCTCAGAGCTTCTCAAGCTCTCCTCTGAACCCATTCTGGCTTGAAACACTAATTTGGAGCTAGTTGAGGGGTTCTTAACTGCCCCTGCAACTAGCACGATCTTTTGCTAGCCTTTTCCATTGCCGCACACCCAGTTGGCTGAGGTCCCCTTCCACCTGTGTGCGCCATCTTAAGTGCAGCCGTCCTCTGCTTCTTCGTCCCCCGGGATTGGATTCAAAGACTCTCCGGGCTGGAGCTGTGGTGTCCATTCGCTCTACATGGCCCAGGCATCTTAGGCGTTGAATCCGTAGACGCCTGACTAGACTCATGTCGCTGTACAGACCGTAAAGTTCGTGGTTGAATCTTTTCCTCCATCCCCCGTCTGCGTTTATAGGCCAGAAAATCATGCGCAAAATCTTTCTCTCGAACCGACCAAGGGCCTCCTCATCCGCTTTTGATAGTGTCCATGCTTCTGCGTCGTACAGCAGGACCGGGATGATAAGGGTCTTATATAGAGTCAACTTTGTCGTTCGGGATAGGGCTCTATTACTCAATTGCCTCCTGAGCCCAAAGAAATAGCGATTGGCAAGAGTGATTCTGCGTTTGATTTCGGAACTGATGTCATTGTTCCAGGTCACTGCGGAGCCAAGGTAGACGAAGTCCTTAACTACCTCGAACTTATATCCGCCAATACGTCCTTTTGATGACAGCATGTGATGATGAAAAATCTGATCCTTCGGATTTCAGTCTTCCTGGATATAGCTTAGTGCCATTATTCGTTTCTCGCCGTGGTCTCGCCATTTATGTCCGTAGTGATATTGCTTACCAGTTACTTCCACAGTATAGCCAAACATCCACCCCGGAATTTAATTTCATATGGCTTAAATTCATATTCCGTAAGCACTCCATCCACTACTGTTTTCTTTATAGAAGCCCCAATCTAGACAGGAATGCAACATTTGATGCATTCGACGCACTGTCTGATTCCATCCAAAGAATTGTTTCCCTGTTCCCTCGCACTGAAATCGTTTTAGCGGGCGATTTTAATGTACACAATTCTCAGTGGCTTCGACATTCTGGACAGACAACACCCGAAGGAAGGTATGTTGAAATTTTTGCTGAGTTAAATCACTTAACTCAACTTGTGAATGAGTCATCACGTATCCCCGATGTTGCTGGTCATACCGCCAACACGCTAGACTTGTTTCTTACCTCTCAGCCTGACAAATACACGATCGATGTATTGGAACCCCTAGGCTTGTCTGACCACTGCATGATATCAGCGAAATTCTCGAACTCCCACCATCCAGTTAAAGAAAAAGCTTCTAAGAGAACACTATGGCTATACGAGAAAGCCAACTGGTGCGGCCTTAACAACTTCTTTCGGATCTTTAACTGGTCGTTGTGCTTCCTCGACAACGACGTCGACGCCGCAACTGATATTATCGTAAACGTTATCCGAATCGGCATGGCAAATTTTATTCCCAGCAAGATTAAAAGCACCAGGCCTAAGGATAATACGTGGTTCGACTCGAGCTGCAAAGAGGCTATTAGGCTCAGGGAGCTAAGTTTTCGGGCCTACAAGGCAAACAGTTCTGAGGAAAACCGAAAAAAGTACATACGAGCCAGAAATGACTGCAACTCCCACATTCGACGGATTAAATTCCAATCCGACCAAAAATTAAGGCGTAAAATCCTTCAATGTCCCAAAGGTAGCAAAAGTTTCTGGTCGTTTGTAAAAAACGTAAAAAACTCAACTAAGTCGTCTATACCGACGCTCATCCACAATGACATCCCAGCTGTCACCCCCTTAGACAAAGCTAACCTACTTGCTGCCCATATCGCAACCAGTTCTCAGCTGCCAGCTTGTACTTTGTCTCCGCCTGTACTAGAGTGCGTCAATTCCACCATGGGGCTAATCCACTTTCGCACTCGTACAGTCGCAAGGGTTCTTAAAGACCTCGACATACACAAATCCTCTGGTCCAGATGGTATTGCCTCAATAGTTCTGAAGAGGTGTTCTTCTACGCTGGCAAAACCACTGCGTAAGCTTTTTCACCTTTCCTACACCTCTGGGCTTCCGAGTAGGTGGAAAACAGCATTTGTCCAGCCTATACCCAAAAAAGGCGAATCATCTTCTCCCTCCAACTACCGACCCATTGCACTAACGTCCCTTCTTTCCATGGTCATGGAAACGCTGATTAACCGTCAGCTTATGAAATATCTTGAATCACGGAAACTCCTCAATGACCGCCAATACGGTTTCCGCAGCAACAGATCCACTGGTGATATGATGGCATATCTCGCTGAAAAGTGGAATCACTCGCTTCACCAAGCAGGTGAAAGCAAACTTGTTGCACTGGATATTTCGAAAGCATTTGACAGGGTTTGGCATCAAGCCCTTTTGTCGAAAATGCGTGCTTTTGGGATCGATGAGTCTCTCTTTCAATTGATTAGAAGCTACCTTTCGAATCGTTCAATTCAAGTTGTTTTGGACGGATTCAAGTCTGATACTCACTTTGTAAATGCCGGTGTTCCCCAGGGCTCCGTTTTGTCTCCGACACTCTTTCTTATTTTTATAAATGATCTCTTGTCTGTTACTTCTAATCCAATTCACTCCTTCGCTGACGACAGTACCCTCAGCTTCTCATATTCGCTCACCAGTTTACGACCCTGCACTTCGGTTGTAGATAATGAGCGGCAGCGTATGTTAAGCTCATTAAATTCCGATATCGACAGCATCATCCAATGGGGTAAAAACAATAGAGTGGAATTTAATGCTTCCAAAACACAATGCTGTCTCTTGTCGTTAAAGCGTATAACTAACCCGCAGCCATTATCCATGAATGGCACTTGCATCTCAGAAACTGAAAAGCTTTCCATCCTGGGTATGAGTGTTGCTCACAATCTTAATTGGAGCGACCATATATTCAGTGTCGCCAAGAATGCTGCGAAATGCCTAGGCTTCTTATACAGATGCAAGAAATATTTCTCACCCTTAGACCTGGCTACTATCTATAAGGCGTTCATTCGCCCCAAATTAGGGCTTAACGCTCATGTCTGGTCCGGTGCTTCCAAGACCTCACTGCACCTACTAGACAGAATACAAAAACGAGCCATAAAACTGATAGGTGACTCCAGCATTACCAAAACATTAGACTCGCTGGAACACCGCAGGAATGTTACCTGCCTCTCCCTGTTTTATCGTTACTACCACCAAAAATGCTCTGATGAAATAGCCAGTTGCATTCCGCCCCTTCAACACTTCTCCCGCAATACACGTCTCTCTAGGAATGCTCACCAATATACTCTGAAGCCCGCTTTCGGACGTACTGTCAAATATAGAGAATCTTTCATTAACCGAACAACACGAATCTGGAACTCCCTGCCGGATTCGGTTTTCCCCCCTCAATGCAACATGCAAGCATTTAAGATCAATGTCCATCGGCATATCCTCTATTCCTCTTCCTCTCTACCTTCTGCCCGCACTGTGTCACCGACATAATAAGGTTATTAGACCTTGAGTGCGCGCAAATTATTAAAAAAAAAAAAAAAAAAAAAAAAAGTAGGTGGTGAGTGTCGACTTAAAATTCATTGGTTTTTTCCAGGATCTGCCGTAGTGTGAAGATTTGGTCGATGGTTGACCCGTCCGCACTGATAAGGACCTATCAGCTTATGTACAAAAGGCTTCAGGCGTTCACACAGAACGGCAGAGAAGATTTTGTAGGCGATTTTAGGGAGACTTATTCCTCTATAGTAAGCGCAATCAGAGGGGTCTCATTTCTTGTGGATCGGGCATACGATGCTGAGACTCCATTCCCCGGGCATGCTTTCCTCTAACCATATCTTACAGATGAGCCGGTGCATGCTCCTAACCAGGTCATCCCCAGCTGCCTTGAAGAGCTCAGCAGACAGTCCGTCTGCGCTAGCAGCTTTATTAGACTCGTCATCTGAAGGGGCCCTTTGTAAGAATGGAAGATTGAAATCTCCAACGACGATGAAGTCATCACTTGGATCGGCACCTGAGAAAAAAGAGTCTATTGTATAGCTGGTGGGCTTGGGTAGGTTGGGAGAGGCGGATGTAACAGCAAAGGATATAGATAAAACTTTCGGTGACTGGTATCTTGCAACCATCAAAATATCCAGTCAGTCCATTATGAAATTAATTTGTGTGGAAAGGTCACTGTTGGTAGAAAGGATATTACTATCCCGTGGTATAAAACACCAATCGCCAAAAAGGTCGGTCAATATCTATCACCATTACGCTGACAGCACTTTGAACCGCGAACCATGCAAGGTGACAGGATATTCTGTCACCGAAGACAATACATTCACGGATCAATTGGGTGAGAAGCGTATCAAAGGCAGCAATTACACTGAAATAACCGACAGTTCATGACTTATAGGGGCAGAATGGACGTCAAATATCTACGCTTATGAATAGAAAGCAAACAATTCAGAGTATCTGACGGATAATTGCCATTCTCGACAAATACACACTCGCGGGAACCGCATGGACGAATGATAGATGCAAATATATGCAAAATGAGTCTAATCTAAGCGTCAGTTCTGCTGGCCGTGATGAACCACTAGCACATGTGGAAGCTCTGCAAACTGATTGGATTAATGAGATTCTTAATAACAGTCCATATGTCAGCAGCACTATCATGGCCTAACCCAACTATGATTCGATTGAACAAGCTCATAGCAATAGATCCCAAAGCAAATAGCCTCATTACACCCCCCCACCGGGTGCTCTTATACTTTATCAATATTAATTATTTGCCCAGTCAAACTCTTGAGCAAGCGAATTAAACAGCAAACAGGACTTGCTTCCTTATCATAAGTCACAAGGGAATTTTAATTAAATTCTAAGTATCTTCCGATTTCCCGCCTCATAACAACCATAACCGCAGGCTGCGGTGTCTCAAAAAATGCTGGTATCACCCGATGACTTGGCCCTTACCCATCATCTTATATGTTAATTCGTTACCTTAAAGCATTGCTCACTACACTGGCACCTTCAAGTCGTCGTAGATACACCGTATCCTTGCGTTGAATAGTGAGACTATAGATAATACCTCAAGTAACCGCGTTGAAGCATGATAGAAATCATAAATCATACGTTACTTGAGGAATGTGTTTGCTTCCTGTCGCTCTTGACGTGGGATGGCATGGTGGAGAATCTCATCAATGGAGTGCGGGCAGTGGGGCGTGCGAAAATAAGTAGTTAAAGGCAGGCAGTTGGGTGGGTGGGTTCGCACCTTGAAAGTGATGGCTAAGGAACGGCATGGTGATGGGATCTCTTGATGTACGAGTAATTTTTGTATCCCGTCAAAGGGGGCCGGTCGCCCGGGAGGAAGAGGAAGAGGAATGTTAATGTCGTTAGGAAATGTTGCTTTTCATGCAGTCGGGCGTACTTGTATTTGAGTGGAAAGAAGGTAGGAAGCTGCGAAAGCATTAGTAGTTACTGGGAATCTTCTCGTTTTTTAGTTTTTTTGGACTTCGTTTTTGTTGTTGTTTTTTTTGTTTTTGCTTACGACGATGACGATGGTTGGAATTGAAGTTGGAGGTGACTGCATGTATACAGGTACTGAAGTGGTTGTCAGCACAAGTGGCAAGTCATCTTTAGTAGTATCTTGCTGGAACGAATGTTACTGTCTTGATTCGCTCATTTCGCAGGAGAGCTGAATCCGAATAGATGCTAAGGTATTAAGGCAATGACGACGTAGCAATTTGTAGCTCGACTGTTTTTCTTCCCTATAGTATTCTGTCAGCCAGGATTGCTTTTTTGCTTGAAGGTGCCTTGGAGGTTTACCAATCAAGGAAAAGTAATTGTCCCAACAAGAGAAAAAAACAGCAATAGTCTTAACCGTTCCAGTAAGCCGAATTGAATTACTTTCGTTTAAAGAAAGCGTGAACGTGTAGCTCCAACCTACACGTTACTTACTTACTTACTTACTTACTTATCAGGCCAGCGATCCATGGAGCATCTGAGCCTGAGCTATAGCTGCCTTCCATCCTTGACGGTCCCGGGCACGCTGCTTCCAGTTGTCAAGACCAAGATGTCTTACATCCGCGATTACTTGGTCTTTATACCGGAGGTTCTTCTTCTCGAACCAGGAGGCTCGGAGTCGAAGACCCTCTTAGCTGGAGCGTTGATGTCCATGCGCTCGATGTGGCCGAGCCAGTGTAGTCGACGGATCCTTGCCTTCCGGACTACATCCACATCTTGGTACAGCTCGTAGAGTTCGCGGATGTGTCTTCTTCTCCATTCATCTTCCTCGCAGACAGGACCAAATATCCGGCGCAGAATTTTTCTTTCGAAAGAACCCAAAATCAGCTCCGCTGTCCTGCTTATCGTCCAGCTTTCGGCTCCGTACAGCAAGACTGGTAGAATGAGCGTTTTGTAAAGCATGACTTTGGTCTTTCGAGTGAGGAGTTTTGACCCCAGTTGCTTGGACAAGTCGAAATAGCAGCGGTTGCCAAGGGCGATTCTATGCCGGATCTCCACTGTGGTGTCATTTATGGAATTTACGTTTGCCCCGAGGTACACAAACTCCTCAACTACCTCGAAATTGTAGCTGTCAATTGTTATATTTTGTCCCAGGTGGTGAGCGACGGATTGGTTTTTGCTTGACAGCATGTATTTCGTTTTGTCCTCATTGATCTTAAGGCCAATTCGTTTCGCCTGTTCTTAAATCGCCGTGAATGCTTCCACAATGCCACGGGGAGAACACGCGATGATGTCGATATCATCCGCGTATCCTAGCAGCTGGATGGACTTGTAAAAGATAGTGCCTTCCCTGTTGACGCCTGCCCGTCGCACTATCTGCTCCAGCACCAGGTTGAAGAAGTCACATGACAGCGCATCTCCTTGCCGAAATCCGGTGCATGTTTCGAATGGTTCCGAGGTCCTAGAACCGAGTTGCACGGTGCATCGCGTGTTTTTTAGCCTGGCGCGACACAACTGGATCAGTCTTACCGGGATCCCGAATTCGGCCATCGCCCCAAACAGTTCTTCATGATGAATGCTGTCGTATGCGGCTTTGAAATCGATGAAAAGATGGTGTGTATCGATTCGAAACTCGTTGGTCTTTTCCAGGATTTGTCGAAGTGTGAAAATTTGGTCTATAGTTGATTTGCCGGGCCGGAAGCCGCACTTGTAACTGCCGACTAGTGCGGTGCAAAATTGTTTTAGACGTTCACACAATACGCTGGACAGGATCTTGTATGCGACATTGAGAAGGGATATACCTCTATAGTTCTTGCAAGAGGTAGGATCGCCTTTTTTGTGGATGGGGCAAATAGAGCTGGTATTCCAGTCGTCGGGCATGCTTACATCTTCCCAAATTCTGCAGATGATCTGGTGCATGCTCCCTACCAGAACATCGCCGCCAGCCTTGAAGAGCTTTGATGGCAAGCCATCTGAGCCTGTGGCCTTGTTGTTCTTCAGCTTCTGAATAGCTGTGCCGACTTCTTCGATGCTGGGTGGGAGGACTACTTCAGCGGCTGGAGTTGGGATTTCCTCGGTCCCTACCACTCTCTCTTGGTCATGCTCGTTAAGCAGCTTCTGGAAATGCTGCTTAAATACATCCACTATTACCTGCGGGTCGCTGACAAGATTGCCCTCGCAGTTTCGAAGAGCCAGGGTGCCCTTTTTGGAGCCTCCTGCAAGGCCTTTGGCTTTCTTGTAAAAGGCTCGTATTTTATTTTTATCCCTAGACTCCTCGATATCCTTGAGCTGGGAGGCTGCGAAGATTCTTTTCTTTTGTCGCAGTAGTTTTTTTCTCCTCCCTTCTTCTGGCTCGGTACTCTTCTTGCGCTGCCCTGGTTATCCTCTGCAGCGCCTTTTGGTACGCCTTGTCGGTTGCTGCCTTTTTCTGCTCACACTCGCCATCATACCACGGGTTTCTTGTCGGGGGTGGTAGGTATCCTAAGGTGGTTTCGGCTACTTCCTGAATGGCAGAGCGGCAATGCAGCCACACATTATTGGCATTTGTGTTCGACGTAGGCATACCGTAGAGTCTTTCGCTCAGCTGCTCCCTGTAGACACTGGCAACCTCCGGTGTGCTAAGGCGCCCAATGTCGAACCTCCTCCTGATGGGCTGGTGCAGCTTTCTGACATTGGACAGTCGAGCTCTGAATCTTGCTGCTACGAGGAAGTGGTCAGAGTCGACATTTTCCCCTCTGAATGCTCGCACATCCAGGATGTTTGACGAGTGCCTTGCGTAAATGAGCACATGGTCGATTTGGTTGGCGGTTCGACCGTCCGGAGATCGCCAGGTTGCTGTGTAGATTCGCTGCGAGGGAATCTTGTGCTACTTATCACCGCATTACGAGCTGTCGCAAAGCCGTTATCTGTTGTTGTATCGTGGAGGCTGTGCTTTCCGATCAATCCGCCAAGGGTGTTTTCCTTACCGATTTTGGCGTTGAAGTCCCCGAGCACGATTTTTACATCGTACTCCTGACAAGCTCCGTAGGCGTTGTCCAGGAGGTCATAGAAGTCCTCCTTGATAGGGTCTTCAGCCTAGTCGGTAAGGGCGTGGGCACATATAAGGCTGATGTTATAAAATCTGGCTCTGATGCGGATCACAGCCAGGCGATCACTTATAGGTTTAAAGTCGATGACCTTCGACCTTAACCGCTTTCCCACGACAAATCCGCATCCCAGTAAGTGCAACCTTTTGTGACAGCTGTAATAAATGTCGCAATTTTTCTTCCTAATCATACCGTTTCCTATCCAGCGTTTTTTCTGGACCGCCGTAATATCCGCCTTGTAGTTTATGAGCAGCTCTGGGAGTGTACAGGGTTCTGACATTCCAGGAGCATACTCGCAAATCGTGTTCCTTTTTCGTGCGTTGTCGTCGTCGAGTATCCGTCCGTGTATCCGAGGCATCTTGCTCATTCATAACTTTAAGTTTTTTTACGTGGGCGGATTGTTAGCCCGCCGCACAACCGCCATTCTGGTCGGGGTTTTTTTCGCTGCATACGTTTGTTCACCTCCCAACGGTGGTTGAAGAGGCTATCCAGAGGGCGCCGCGAGGAGGCCGTATGTCAACTTGACCCGGGCATTTAAACAGGGATCGTTGCTGGCATCTCGCCAGGTTGAGAGCAATCAACAACTTTACCCTGTATGTCCGAGCCCATGCCCTCCTCCTACACGTTACTCCTGAAGTAAATGGGGACGTCGCTTCTATTGCCCATGCTTGATGTTTAACTATATTAAACCTCTTCCGACCTTATTAACTGCAAACCCTATTTTTGGTTCTTTATGCTTTGCGCCAAAGGATGTGAAAGATACAAGCAATCCGGGTTAGCAGGATGCAGCCCCTTAAGCTCTTCTCTCTGCTTCGGCCAGCCGTAGCCTCGAATGGGCTAGGGCAATATAGGAACATAGCTCATACCAGTTATTTACGGAGTCCATCATGTAAAGGACCAGGTTCTCGGAGCTTGGTATGTGTCCATTAAACTCTTAGTTTACTGCTTCAAATTCATTTCCCGCGAAATCAGACTGCCATCGGCTCGTTGCACACTCCTTCAAGGGAAACTGCAACTGAAACGATGAAAACAACTTAGCGTATCTGGTATATTGCCTCGCGCGTGTGTACTACTGATGCCATTGAATGTGCTGTGGTATCCTTCGGTGGCTTCAAATCGCCAGGCACCAACGGGATATACCCTGTTACGCTGCAAAAAGGTATAAGGCAGCTGCTTCCTACATTGAAAAGAATTGTCACTGCTAGCCCAGCACTTGCCCACATACCCGTTCCTTGGCGCACGGTGAAAGTAGTCTTTATTCCCAAAATAAGAAAAGAGGACTCCTCACTTGCCAAAAGTTTTAAACCAATTAGTCCAACATCCTTCCCGCTGCAAAGCATGGAGTGACTGGTAGAGATGCATGTGCGCACAGTT
The DNA here is from genome assembly GCA_951905685.1 of Eumerus sabulonum. Taxonomy (NCBI): domain Eukaryota; kingdom Metazoa; phylum Arthropoda; class Insecta; order Diptera; family Syrphidae; genus Eumerus; species Eumerus sabulonum. The sequence continues at coordinate 240,378,831 of OX645060.1, forward strand.
GCCCTTCGAATGCATCCTCTTTTGCAGATGCAGCATGTATATCAGCGCGGAAAATCCTGCGAGACGGCGCTTTAAAACGTATGTAGTTGGGAGAATTGAATGCGCCCTTGGAAGGAAAGAGTACGCGCTGGGCATTTTCATCTACATTGAGGGAGCTTTTGATAACGCAACTTTCGACAGCATGTGCAACGCTGCCAGACGTCTTGGCGTAGATGAAGCACTGGTCTTGTGTATCAAAGCAATGCTTGTGCACAATACATTGACCACTGATGCAGGCCTCGACCAGAGGGTCAAATCCGACGTAAACAAGGGCTGCCCGCAAGGTAACGTCCTGTCTCCGCGGTTATGGTGCATGGTGGTCAACTCTCTGCTTGATGCTCTCAGTGCCTCTGGCCTATGCAGATGATGTCTTACTGTCGACTCATGCTTAGCGACTGTACGTCTCAAAACACAGGTGACCCTAAATGTGATCGATGATTGGTGTAGCAGAAGTGGGCTGTCGATTAATCCTCTTAAGACCGTTGTCGTTCACTTTAGAAGAAGGAGGAAAAAAACTGACGGAACTCAGCTGGTACTAAAAGGCACTTCCATTCCACTCATCAGGCATGATGAGTCAAAAACTACCAAAGCGCAGTCAGCAATGCAAATGTGGTTTTGGCAAAACATGGGGCTCATAGCCGGGTAAGGTCCTCAGGATATACACGGCAATGATACGACCAATAATATCATATGCATTTGTTGTCTTGTGGATCAGGCTAACACGCAAGCAAGTCGTAGCCTCTTTCACCAAACTACAAAGAACGGTTTGTCTCAGCTTGAGAGGGGGTTTGCCAAACCCCCGGGCGCTACCGTATATGCTATGATGACCCTTTCATATCGGGGGTGTGCTCTGAAAGCCATGTCTCGTCTAAGGAGAAATGGCTTTTGGTACAACTCGCACAGAAATAACAGTGTGCTTGCTGAAGAATTGTCCTGTGACCCCTGTCTCATGGACTTGCCTTCTGACGCCTAATATCCTACTGCTCTGGCTGGATACTGAAAAGAACGTGGAAGGGACAGTCTTCGCATTTTCATGGATGGCTCCAGGTCTGGGCGGGGGTGCGGTGCTGGGTCTTCCTTGTGCGCGAAAACATCAAACTGCAGTTCTCGTTAGGAAAATATGCGTCTGTCTTCCAATCAGAGTTATACGCAATCCTGATGGCCATGCACTATGTTGTGAAACACAGGTAAAGGGGAAAAAGCATATGCGTCTACAGTGAGGGCCAAGCTGCACTCAAAGCTGTGTCCCACCCTTTAACTCGCTCTAGATTAGTGCATGAACTCAATACCTTCTTGAACAGGGGCGGTAGACTAATTTTACTAAGGCTTGTATGGGTTCAAAGTCATTCTGGGATCTCAGGAAATGAGATCTCTGATGAACTCGCCAGAATGGCTTCAGAGAAGAGCTTCTCAGGACCTGAACCCGCTCTAGGTCTACCTTCGTCCACGGTAAATTCCTACATAAACGATTGAGTTTTAATACACACAACCGAAGATGCCGGGATTAGCCAGGTTGCAGGATGACTAAGCGCGTATGCCCTGATGTCTGTAAGAAATCCGCAGCAATCCTCCTGTCCTTAAGGGCTATTACACTTTTGCGAGGCGTCTCTGCGGTGCTTGACATCAGTGAGACTGCCCGACGTTAGCCGTTCTTCAGACGGTTGCCTGCGATATACCCTCTTGAGCTCGTCTGCTAGGATGTCGATGGGTAGCATTCCTATGACGAACGTTGCGTCATCTGAGATAATCCTGAATCCGTTGATTGCTCTTATTGCATAGTGTCTATGGACCGAGTGCTCAAGGCCACATTGAGCCAGTGTACGGAACGACTGAATTGACTGCTCATGAAAGTTGGATTCTGCGCGCATATACGGACGTTTACATTCAGGAGCATCCGCCAGAGTGTTCCTTGTGTAGGTGATGCCTTCTCGCTAGCGTACCTTATGTGTCTCCTAAAGCAGAACCTGCTATCCAACATAACCCTTCGTCGGATATCCGACTAAGAAGCTCGCATATTCCACCTTCTTGCGGGTGGTTATGACCACGGCCTCCGATTGGAAATAGCTGTGTTCGTAGCCACCGCTATTTCCTCTATGTGCTTGGGCACAGTGACGGTACCCATGTCGTCGGCGAAACCGATGATTCGTATTCCTTCGGAAAGCACTAATCGTAAACCGCTATCATACATAATGTTCCAAAGTGGAGATACAATGACTGATTTCTGCGGAACTTCCGCTCTGATACTGTAGAACTTGATACCTTCGTCGTTGTGGTACGTAAGCCTCCCTTTATTGAAATAGTCCGTGACTATCTTCAGCAAATAGGTGGGGGGTACCCAGCTCTCCAAGTTAGCACTTTTAACGTCCAACGTAACCACTGCACAACATTTCTTCTCATCTCCTTTCCATCTCTTTCCTTGTATGGCTTCCGCAATCAGGTCTACTACAGATTCTATGGCGCCGACGTTCAACGCCCTGGGTTGGTTGACAAAGCACCATAAGCTGCCGCCACCGCCAGTCACCTATATCATAGGTAACTCGTTCTAGTATCTTCGCTATTGGATCTAATCGACAAATTGGGCGATACGAGGACGGTTCTCCAGGTGGTTTCTTTTCTTTTGACAGTAGTAACAGGTGCTGCAATTTCCACTGTATGGGGAGGCCTTTAGCCTCTCGATACTCTCGTTCCACCAGTAACACGGGGATCCCCTTTGCTGGGTTTCCTCCTGGGCATCGCTGCGTCGCATACTCTAGTTAACGTCCATTTTAGTTGCTTGGAAATTGCTTCTGCGGATGTATTGCAGTAACACCTCTCAGGACTTCTTCAAAAATATCGTTGTCAAGAGCGTGTCTTTTCACCTAGGACCTGTCTGGTTTGGAGGCCGTTCCCGCTTTTTTTCCTCGATCTCCATTATAATAGCTTGGTGGCCGCTGTGTGTGTAGTCCTCGCTCACTCTCAATACAATTTTGTTTGTGAGAGAGTTACACGCAAAAGTTATATCGACCATTGACGACATACCAGCTTTGCGGAAGGTACTTGTAGCACCTGTATCAATCAGGTTTCCACCTAGAAACGCTAAGCGTGCATTCACAGCTCACTCTGTGGCTGTTTACCACTTGCATCAGTTGTGGGTTTGTCTAGTAGGCTTCTAAACTCCTCCAGTGATAGTCGAGGAGTCATAGTCGAGGAGTGATCATCGAGGAGTGATAGTCGACGAGTGATAGTCGAGGAGTGATAGTCGAGGAGTGATAGTCGACGAGTGATAGTCGGGGAGCATAACAGGTAGAGAAGTGAATACCAGTTTTCCTGGCGGTTACGAAGTAATTATCAGCTTGTTTGTATGTATATGGCGTTACAGCTCCAGAGAACCGAAGCCTAGCTTCTCCCAATCACCCATGTTGTGTGTGATTTGATTTTTCCATAGGTAATGATCCGTCTTTTGTCGTATCATCAGCCAGGTTTCTAAGCAAGCATTTTACTTTAGACCAAGTGCATCGATGAACCAATGTAGTCAAAAAAGCATCCGAAGATAAGCTAATAGGTTTGAGTGTATATCTTGACGTCTCCCAAGTCTTCGACAAAGTGTGGCACGAAAGATTGGGGCATAAACTGAGACAAGTTTTCCCCGAACAACTATCGAATGTTCCAGAAAACCACTTATCTGATAAACTCTTTCGAGTTAAACACGGGAGCGAATACTCACATTTTGGAGCGAATACGCCTGGCGTTCCGCAGGGAATCGTACTTGGTCCGCTGCATTACCTGCCGTATATCAGAGGTATACCACAAGCGAATGTCACTACGCTGGCCACATTCGCCGATGATATTGTAATTGTGGCTACTAGAAATTCAGTCGAAGAATCAACGATTAAATTGTAATATGCCCTGAACCCTATAAGCAGCTGGACGAAGACTTGGCGGATAACGCTTAACGAAGCCAAATCTGTGTGCGTAAATTTTGCTCATAGAAAAGTAAGTGCACCATCTTACTTACGTACATTGTTGGTACTACAGTCCGGTGTGAACCCGGGCCTCAACCAACAAGCTTCTCCAGCTGATGCGATCTTTTGCCAGCTGCTTCCAGCTACGCCGCACTCCCATTTGGTTAAGGTCCCCTTCCACCTGAGTGCGCAACCTTAGATTCAGTCCTCTTTTGCTACGTTGCCTCTCACTCTCGGGGTTGGATTCGAAGACTTTTCGGGCCGGAGCTGTGTTATCTATTCACTGTACATGGCCTGGCCATCTTAGATATATATATTTTTTTTTTGGTACCATAAGCATATGGCACGCGACTTTTGCAAATCTATTGTGCTTGCTAGCCGATTAGCCGCGAAGCCTCTCCACTTCCATAATGAAGTTGAGAGTGCTTCTCGTAAGAGCCAAGGTAATCCCCTCAGGAGTCATAACTTCTCTGAGAAGGATACGCTTCCTAAGATGGCAGAGAGAAACACACTCACACAGTATGTGTTCCGCCGTCTCTTCGTCCTCGAAACAGAGCCGACACTCAGTTTCGGACGAGAGGCTAATTTTGTTTAGATGATATCTCAGACCGCAGTGTCCTGATAGATAGCTGACTAGTCTTCTGATATCCACCCTATTGACTTTGAGTGTATCACTAGAGTGTTTGTTCAGGGGTCGTATAAGTCGCTTAAATTGGCGGACTCCTCGAACGCTGTTCCAAAAGGACAGGTGATGCAATTGGGAGTGCCGCAGAATGGTTCTGGACCTATATATTTATCGCTGGAGCCTTTCCTGGCAAGTTGGTGGGCAATTTCATTGCCCTTGATACCTTTATGCCCTGGCACCCACCAAAGTTTAACATTGTTTCTTTTGGCGAGGTCTTGTAGGGCGTCAGGGCATTCCCTGACGGTTTTTGAGTTCGTGCTTTACGAACCCAGCGCTTTAAGCGCTGCTTGGCTATCAGAGACTATGTTGATCGTAACTCCTCTAATGCCAGTGCCAAAATTTAGATTGGCGCATGTTAGGATGGCGTGCAACTCTGCTGGGGCTCATTCTCAGGGCTTTCGAGATCGTGCGATTTGGTCCAAAGATGCCGGCGCCAACGCCAGAAGCCATCTAAGGCCTTTGATATTTAGCAAGGGATCACTGCTTTCCCATGCTGAGCGGTTTGGGATTAATATCTCAAATCTCTTGTCAAAGGGGAAGGTGTGTGGCAATGCGTCCGAGACTGTGGTAATCATATCTAGCTCGGGAAGATGTTGTAATATGGACATGTGACCCTCAGGTCTACATGGCATATTTGTTCCCGAACAAAGAATTCTGATTGCACTGCGTGGTACCACCTTTTTGATAAAAAGATGCAGTGGAGTGAGTCCAATGAGTGCTTCTTGGGCTACCGTGGGGCAGGTTGGCATAGCGCCTGTGATGACGAGACACGCTAGTCTCTGAAGGCGTTCAAGCTTACCAATTGTCGTTTTTTGTTCAACTTTTGTCCACCAACCAGTGGACTACTTTAGGTTTAAGTCCCCAGGTTTTATCGTAAGTGCGTCGATAGGCCCACATGGCTTTAGTCGCTTTCATAAGTTTAGTTTTCATATTGGAGTTCCAATTGAGTCTGCGGTCTAGGTCAATACCTAGATACTTTACTTGAGCAGGGCTGTACCTTTCTGCTCTTTGTAAATGGAACAAAGAGAAGACATCGCACTAGGCCGAACTGCGAAGTCAGACCGTACATTTCGTCGTTGTGTCTTCTCCTCTCCGTTTATACAAATGGCACCATAGATTGAACGCAGAATTTTCCTCTCTAAACGACTATCCGTTTTCGCCAAAGTCCAGGCCTCTGCGCCATAGAGGAGAACCGGGATGATTAAGGTTTTGTATGGTCTTTCGAGAAAGGCCTCTACCCTTCAATTGACTCTTGAGCCCAAAGAACCAGCGGTTGGCAAGGTCTCAGCATTGGTGTTCACTAGTGAACCAAGACGAAGTCCTTGGCCACTTCGAAATAGTAGCTGCTAATTGTCAAGTTCTGGCCAAGACATGGGTGCTGTGCGTCATTTTTGGATGACAGCATATATTCAGTTTTACCCTCATTTACCGAATGACCCATTTAGTCTCAGCATCGACTGTGACTTTACTACTATTGTAGTTGTCCGTCTTCATTCCTACAGTCTTCTGCTCTGGCTTTATAGCCCTGGCATGTTCGTTTTACTTTTTCGTAAAACTTGCGACCGTAATTCTGCTTAATGTTCACGAGCGGCTCTCGTCCGTCTATGTAGCATGGCTTTGTAGGCGATTTGCTTTGCTATATGGAGTTGTTCACACTGCTCATCAAACCAGGGGTTTCTAGCTGGTGGCTGGTGGTTTGCAACCGAGCATATCAGAGGCAGCGTCTCTGAGGGCGCGCTTGGAATATTCCCACTGTTGTTCTGTGGATTATGCCGTTGTTATTGTATTTCGCGAGAGGTTGAGGGAAACTCAATGCGCAGAGGTCCTAGCGGTCTCCTGCGATATTGTAGCATTCCGACGTCAAACTTTCGTTGTTCAGCTTGACTCCGTAGCATCCCTGAAATCCTCACTCGTACCTTGGCTAGAACAAGTTAGTGATCTGAGCCGATGTTGGCTCCTCGAAAGGTCCGTACTTCTAAGATCATGGCGTCGATCGCAACGTGATCAATCTGGTCGACTGATTAGGTGATCGCCAGGTTCCTTTGTGGATGTTGAGCTGCGGGTATCGTGTGCTAGCTAGAAGGAGATTATCATTTCACAGTACAGCATCGATTTTAGATGAGCTTCAGGAAATCCGTTCTGCAGCGAAGTGCAATAACTAAAAGCCACTGAAAACCTATTAGCTCGAGATGGTGAGGAAAAACGTCGTTTAAAACACCCGGACTTCAAGAAGCCATCAGAGAGAAGAAGAAGGCCTACAGGGACTGGATTCTCTTGGGAGACTCTGCTTCCCGTGACCGGTACATTATAGCGCGAAGAACTTGCAAATTAGATGTGCGAGCAGCTAAAGAGCAGACCTGGAAGGAGTTCGGCGAGAAGTTGGTAAGTGACCATAGATCTGCGAAAAAGGTGTTCTGGCAAACCCTTCGCCGGCTCAGAGGAAGGAAATTCCACATAATCGAAGGAGTTGAATCCAAAGATGGTGTGTTGCTTTCTAATGAGATGGATATCTTACACAGATGGAGCGAGCACTTTTCGGAGCTGCTCAATCCCGAACAGGGTACTGAGGGGGACAGACCTATAGTCTTGAGTTGGGCGGAGAATAGTCCAACGGTGGAAGATGTCATTTTAGCGATTGAATTGCTTATAGTTGGCAAATCCACCGGTGTGGATTAAGTTCGGCTCGAAATGCTTAAGGCAACGGGTAAAGAGGGAGTATTATGGCTCTCTCGTGTCATTAAGGTGGCCTGGGAATGCGGTGAGACACAAAGCGATTGGCAGACTGGGGTGATTGTTCCTCTTTTCAAAAAGGAAGATAAAAAAGAGTGCTCCAACTATAGGGGCATTTCTCTTTGTAGTGTCCCCGGTAAAGTCTATGCTAAGGTGTTGGAGGCGTGTTCTAGAGCTATGGTCGAATCCAGGATAGGGGATTAACAGTTTCGTCACGGCAGAAGTACAACTGACCAGCTTTTCACTCTAAGAATGGTACTCGAGAAGGCTTGGGAGTACGCCAGACCGATTTACCGCTGCCTTGTAGATTTCGAAAAGGCGTACGACCGAGTTCCTCGAGGTGAACTCTGGAATGTTTTACAGGAATATGGGATTGATGGTCCTCTTTTGAGGGCCATTCAGTCTCTATACACAAACTGTAGCAGCTGCGTTCGGGTTAACTGTAATAAATCAACACCTTTGACCGTGCGTCTTGTCACCTCTCCTTTTCATTGTATATATGGACTGGATGTTGCAGCGCCGTCGAGGCGAAGAGTGTTTCACATTGGGAAACACATCCTTTCCCTATCCTTTCTCGCCGGGATAGGGTGAGAAAGACGACAGGGCGCGAGGAGCTCAATGTTGAGCAGATGCTTCTCCGAACGGAAAGGGCTATGCTTCGATGGTTTGGTCACGTGAGACGAATGTCGCCATCAACACGACTTCCGAAGCGTGCCTTGGATGCAATATCATCAGGCAGGCGACTGTTTGGCAGACCCAGGACGAGGTTTTTGGACCAATAATTGGGCTTAGCTCCTGATGAGTTAGAGTCGAAGACGGAGGATCGAGTGGCTTGGAGATCACGATCCTGAAAATGTATGCATGTATGGTGCTTCATTACCAAGAGTCGAAGCGAGCTACTCGGCACACTGTTATTGGTTAAATCCACATTAAAAGTCATAGAAGGTCATCGACCAAGATGAATTTTCATGACAAAAGGTTCTGAGTTCGATTACCGTTAATTGTGGCAAACATTACAAAGCCAAATTTGACACCATATTCCCTCGTAATGGTGGGAGATATCATTGCTAACCAGATCTCAGACCCACGTGAATTAGATGACGATTTTTAAACTAATCTTAGTGCTTCCTGACTTGAGTTGTTCAAGCTTCATTGTTTCTAAAGATTAACTATTCTCAGATTCCTGACGATGGAAATTGTTAAAAACAAAACCTTCCATACCCCACTTGTAACGACCTTAACGATTTAGAGTTCAAAATTCCTTAGTAATCCACGACGTCGTCAATGGTGATATGGTGGCGCAGTGGCAAACTATAAGCACTAACCCTCGTCCACATTCACTTTTGATGAACACTATAAAATCCCCGACATGCTATGTATCCTTTAAAATTTATTTAAATGATGGTCCCACACATCTCATATCTCAAATAGCAGTTGAGTGTGTACTTTGGTTGCTATTGATGCAGAAATGACACATCCTTTCCAAAGCATAATATGTAAGAGCGACCTTTTACAGCGACCATCCTACATGTGGCTGATGTGCGTTTTTGTGTTTTTGTTCCATGGAATGTTTGACATGCTTTCGGACAACTTAAGTAACACAATCATTTTCCAATCTATTAGCTGTAAATTGTCCAACAAGTTTAACGAAAGGAACACATGCAATGTGGTGTAGATGTGTGAGTATATATTTTAAAAGGAGTCCTTGTCCCAATTGTTGCTTGTCCTGCTGATGGGGTGTTAATAAGTAATGTGAACAAGAAGAGTTGTGGAGGAGTTCCTTACTTACTTTTGTTGTGGGGCGGTATTGCTCTGTGTGACAGGTTGTTGCATCCGATTTGGGAAATGATGAGAAACGATGTGTAATGGTTGTGCAGAGATAACTACTTGTACTCAATGGACGCATACAACACATGTATATAGTGTCACAGAACTCCAAGTGCCCACAAGGCTAATCAGGATCAATAGAATCAATAATGTGACTTGACACACTTGCCTTGACGATTTGGATGAAATTCGAACAAAGCAAGGATATGGCACCAGACACTTAGTGGCTGCTGAGGAAGGAGAGGTTAACCGAGGTACATTGGTTCTAACTGTATATGAATTGTAATGTGAGTGAAAAACTCGATTTGAACCAATACTTCCTGCCATTGAACTAGGTAGGTAGGTAGGTAGGTAGGGTCGTAGCCTTCCCAGAATTGAGAAGAACGCACTTAGGCCAAGGAGGCCCGTTGTGCAGCTACGAGGGGGTTTTACCCCCCTATTCGTGGAACCATCTAGTGCTTCTTAAGAAGATAAGAAGATTAAGTATCCCTACTTTCTGAACATCTGTCAGATCGTTAAGGAAGTAAGAGCCTAGGTAAGGCTTCCTTATATTGCAAAAAGCTGGACAGGCACAGAGAAGGTGGTGAATGGATTCGACCTCATCCTCGTCCTGACAGCTTCTGCAGAAATCATTCGGAACTATACCTAGTCTTTGTGCGTGACTGCCAATGAGGCAGTGACCTGTGATGACACCAATGACTTTGTAGATGAGCCATTGAACTAAATCAAGAGTAAAAAGATTAATACTTACTTACTTAGATGGCTCTACAGTTCGGGATGAATCAGGCCTCAACCAACAAGTCGCTCCAACCGGCACGGTCTTTGGCCAAAGGGTTCCATTGCCGCACGCCCAGCTGGTTGAGGCCCCTTTCCACCTGTGCGCGCCACCTTAGGAGCGGTCGTCCTCTGCTGCGTCGTCCCTCGGGGTTGGAGTCAAACACTCTTCGGGCCGGAACGGTGATGTCCATTCGCTCTACATGGCCCAGCCATCTTAGACGTTGGACCCGTAGACGTTTAACTAGGCCGATGTCGCTGTAGAGCCCGTGCAGTTTTTGGTTAAATCTTCTCCTCCACTCTCTGTTTACACAAACGGGACCAAAGACTGCACCCAGAATTTTCCTTTCGAATCGTCCACGAGTTTCTTCACCCGCTTTTAATAACGTCCAAGCCTCAGCGGCAAACAGGAGCATTGAATTAAGGTTTTGTGAAGGGGTACCTTAGTTTTTCGAGAGAGGGCTTTACTACTCAGTTGCCTCTTGAGCCCAAAGAAGCAGCGGTTGGCAGAGTTATTCTGCGTTTTATATCAGCGCTAGTGTCATTGCTGCTTGTCACTATCGAGCTAAAGTAGACGAAGTACTTGACTACTTCAAAAGTATAGCTGCCGAAGGTAACGTTCTGACCAAGACGTCGGTGTTATCTTTGATGACAGCACATATGTATTTGGTCCTGTGTCCATTTACTTCTAGACCCACCTTAGCCGCTTCTGCTTCAATGCTTGCGAAAGCCTCATTGACGTCTCGCTTTGTCCATCCAATAACGTCCCGCACGATCTTTTCAAGTATGATGTTAAAGAAATCACATGACTGTGCGTCACCTTGTCTAAAACCTTTTTTAACAACGAAGATCGCGTTTAGTTCACCTCCGATCTTAATGGAGCAGCGGGAATTCTGCATAGTCATCCGTCATAGCTGGGACGTTGGGCATATGTTCTGTCTAGGAGATCATCGAAGTCGTCTTTGTGTCGGTCATCTTTCTCCTCTATGGGGGCGTGGACACATATTAAACTTATATTGCCGAGATTGGCCTTGATGCTGATAGTTGTGAGGCGTTCGCATACATGGAGGCTTAAGACTTTTTTCTTGAGTCTGCCTCGAATAACGGAGGCTGTGTGTCAACTTGGATTAAGCAGGGACAGAGGCCGAAGCTGGCGTTTGCTATGTTAAACGCAATTAACTTCTCTGCTCTGTTTGCTCGGGGAAAATACATTAACGTAAGGCGTCTGTCTGGAGTACAATGGACTAGTATTTGCGTCGGAGTGTTCCAACAGATAGAGGCGTACCACATAATGATTTGGAAAAACAAACTGAATAAATGACAGCAAACTTGACGGATTTAGCTTCAACGCTATGCCGTGGTGCAGAAGTTAGTGTGTTAGACTCTGACGATGAGCGTGTTCGAAACCTGATAACACCAACGCCATCGAATTTCGCGGCGTCTCTCCTAGGCGGCGTACTGGCGAAACCCCTGTCGTATACTTGCCTTGGAAAGCTTCTCGACTCCTGCCGTTCGAAATGGAACGGTACTTGTGTGAAAAGTAAATCACACATAACATAGGTGATTGAGGGAAGCTTGGCTCTGGTCCTTTATGGGCTGTAACGTCACCAAAGAAGAAGAGGTTTCAACAGTGTGGCCGCTACCAACTGTCAAGGTACGGAAGCCCCTATTGGAAGGCCCTATATATTCCGGATTCTACGGGTCTACTACGGGAACTGCTACAAGGAGAACAAACTGCGCCTAATCGGGTGCGGATTCGTTATTAGAGGAAGACTCCGACAAAACGCCTTAAGCTTCCGAGATATAAGCGAACGCCTCATACCAATCCGCGCCAAAGCTACATTTAGAAACCTTAGCATAATATGCGCTCACGCCCCAACGGAAGAAAAGGACGATCGACTCAAAGAAGAATTCTACGATCTCCTAGACAGAACATATGCCCAACGCCCCAGCTACGAGATTTCAATGCAAAACTGGGCAAAGAGGACATATTTGAGTCGATCATAGGAAAGCACAGCCTCCATAACACCACATCCGAAAACGGACTTAAGCTAATCGATTTCCTAACGGGGCCTAACCTCCTTGCAGCAAGCACGCGATTCCCCCATCTCAACATCCACAAGGGTACCTGGCGGTCTTTTGATCAATCGACCACCAACCAGATTGATCACATTGCGATCGACGCGGGACACTCCTCCAGTATTCTCGACGTACATACGATCCTTTCGAGGGGCCGACATCGACTCGGACTACTACCTTGTTGTAGGCAAGGTACGTATGAGGATATCAAGAATGCTTAGGAGTCGAGTAGAACTACGTAAGATTGACGTCGGAAAGCAGCAATCGCAGGAGACTACCAGAATCTTTGCCGATCGTGTCTTCTCCAAGCTCTCTCAAAATCCGCCCTCAGCAGCACAAACAATAAACAGGAATGGGCGCATTGCCAGAGCGCCGTCAGAGACGCTGCCTCAGAGGTGCTGGGTTTCAAACCGCCACCACCTAGAAACCCCTGGTTTGATAAACAATGCGAACAAGCCCGTGCAGCAAAACAAGAGGCATATAAAGCCATGCTGCGACGACGGACGAGAGCTGCTCGCGAAATCTATGAGCAGAATGAAATGACGATGTAGGAGAATTTCGTCCACCCGACCTAGACGTAATCAAAATAGCGATATCAAGACTTAAGTCTAATAAAGCCGCGGGCGCAGACGGCCTGTCTGCTGAGCTTCTTAAGGCGACTGGATATGAGCTGGTAAGGTCCATGCACCATCTCATTTGCAGGGTATGGTCGGAGGAAAGCGTGCCCGACGAATGGAATCTTAGCATCGTTTGCCCGGTCCATAAGAAAGGAGACACCTATAGCTGAGCCAACTATAGGGGAATAAGTCTCCTTAACATCGCATATAAAATCTTCCCTGCCGTATTGTGTAAACGCCTGAAACCGTTTGTGGATGACCTGATCGGCTCTTATCAGTGTGGTTTCAGGCCAGGTAAATCCACAATAGACCAAATATTTACGCTACGGCAGATCTTGGAGAAGACCCAGCAATACCAAACCGAAACTCACCACCACTTCGTCGATTTCAAAGCTGCATATGACAGCGTGTATAGAGATGAGCTATACAAAGTCATGTCTAGTTTTAACATCCCTGCCAAACTCGTCCGACTGTGCAGGATGACAAGGGAGAATTCTCGCTGCTCCATTAAGGTCGTTAACGAGCATACCTTGGATGTAAAAAAAGGACTTAGGAGTCACTGGCCAACACATGAGGTACGATTTATTTCAAGTCTACGCAATTGCTTGCGTACGCCGACGACATTGACGTGATTGGACGGACACAGCGAGACGTCAATGAGGCCTATGTAAGCATTGAGGTAGAAGCGACTAAGATGGGTCCCAAGGTTAATGAGGGTAAAACCAAATATCTGCTTTCATCTTAAAGAGACGGACAACACCGACGTATTGACCAGAACGTCACGATGGGCGGATATAACTTTGAAGTGGTCAAGGAATTCGTCTACCTTGGCTCACTGATGACCAGCGGCAACAACACCAGCGCTGATATAAAACGCAGAATCACTCTTGCCAACCGCTGTTTCTTTGGGCTCAAGAGGCAATTGAGAAGTAGAGCCGTCTCTCGGAAAACCAAGGTGACACTATGTAAGAACTTGATCATCCCAGTCCTCTTTTACGGCGCCGGGGCTTGGACCTTAACAAAAGCGGATGAAGATGCCCTTGGTCGTTTCGAGAGGAAAATTCTGCGCACTATCTACGGTCCCGATTGTTCAAACGGTGCATGGAGGAGAAGATATAACGAAGAACTGTACGGGTTGTACAGCGACATCGGCCTGGCACGACGTCTACGGATACAGCGTTTAAGGTGGCTAGGCCATGTAGAGAGCATGGAAAATACAGCTCCGACCCGAGGAGTCTTCGAATCCACACCGGAAAGAAGGCGCGGCAGAGGACGGCCGCATTTACGATCGAGCACGCAGGTGGAAGGGGACCTTAACCAACTAGGCCTGCGGCGCTGGAAACAGCTGGTCAAAGACCGTGCCAGCTGGGGACGCTTGTTGGCTGAGGGCCAGTTTCACCACGGACTCTAACGCCACCTAAATAAGTAAGTATTTATCCCCGATTGGATTCATCGTATTAAAGCTAATTGGCGATAGCAACATTTCAAAATTTAAAAAAAAATCTCTCTCCAGCACCTGCTGGGAATCAGGGAATATGGAATGTGGATCGCTTTACCAAGGACTCATAAGGACTTGAACGAAAACAAAAAACAAAGCAAAGAATCAGCTGAATAATGTCGATTGCAAAACTTTTCCTTCGCCAATTGGGACATATCCCCTTGATCACATAATCAAAGTTTTCGATATTAGAATATCAAATAAATCCCAACTCGTCGACCATTAATTCTCATTCGCACACTACCTGACTTGTCCCAGGATAAACACAGTCAAACTTTCAAGCACAACATCGGTTTCAATTATTCCCGCCTTTAAGCTGTGCTCCGCCTTCAGCATTAAAGCCTCGTGCCCTCATAGGATAACCATAAATCAAAAGGAAACGAAAAAAAAAAAAGAAGAAAAGCATCCAAAATGCCAGCGACCAAGTTTGTGTTCATTCACATAAGTAGGTACACAGCGTTCACAGGTGGGATCGAGGCCACAGCATGTTTGGAGGCACAACACTTAACGGACTTCTTCCGCCCTATTTACCTTTGCCTTTATTATTTAAAGTCGAAAATTGAAAAATAAGGTAACCCGCTTTGAAATTATAAATGACGGTTATATCAACAAATGAAATCATTCACGCCAGCGTGAGTTTGACTGAGGAGACTCGGCGAAGCAGGATTCCGAACATGCCAAGCGGATGATGGTAATGGCGCGGGCAATAAGGATTCCAAATCTCGGTTGATATGGGAGAAGCACCATATTGTTGTTGTTGCTGTTCCCATTTTGAAATACCGCTAAATGAAGCTACTTTGATGGATGAGGTATTTGTAAATCTATTTACCACCGGATTCCGTATCTACGCACCTTGGCCCATTCAGAATTTGTTTTTTTTTTTTTTTTTTTCTTCATTTCATTCTCCTCTGATTCGGAAATCCTTAAGTCAGTGTATGTATGTAGTCGTATTGTAGTCGTGGAATACATCGGTAGAATGAAATTGCAAGTTGGTGCTAGCAGGACGAGGGAATAATAGAAAACCAACTCGACCCGATACGGCTTGTGACCTTTAATTCTCCGTCAAGCTCTCGATCGAGCTATGGTGGTCGGTTCCCTTTTGCTTCTAGCGGTGGAAAATGAACGTATTTGAAATGTAAATCGCTCAAAGGAGACTCGGAACTTGGATTCCAATTGAAGTTTTCCCTTTACTCGCCATAAATTATATGTAAATTGCTATTCCAAAAAAAAAAAAACAAACTTTCCCCTTGATTGCTTGTATCTAAAAGTGTTTTGTGTTCTATGTATCTTTCCGCAGGGATATGAAACAGATGACCGTTCCAAGTTACTTATTCAAATAGAGACTGTTCCCGTATGGCATCAAGAGAAACAATAACAACCCGGGGGGGCGGCGGCAATCCAGCGAGGAAGAATAGTAATTTATCATTGAAAACCGGATTGCATTCGGATTATGTGTTCAACTGCGACGATTAGAACGAGAAAATGTACAAAAGCGACAAATCGCTCCTACCACCTACACCTATACGTACACTGATGAACAGCACTAGTAGATACGCTACTCGACAACTGGATGTGAATTGCAACGTACCGTTGGTATGACACAAGATAGTATGTCCTTCATGCAGACAGTTGCCACCGTCGCCAGTGCTATCACCGAAACAGATACATTTCTCTCTATAAACGGCACTTCCTCCGCGACCGAATATCTATTGGATGCAAGCACATCAACGCAAGGTATCTTTTTGGCGAACGTAACTGGTATAGTAGCAGCGTCCGACTTGGAAGACGTTGCTATTGCTGGTGCAGGTCCTGGTGGCGGTGGTAATGGTAGCAATCAAATAACCAACGATCTAAGCAGTGGAGTATCTAGTGGTACCGAAGAGAATTGGATCGAATTCACGTTGATTGTAATTAAAGGATTCATCTTTTCGACCATCATAATCGCAGCTGTTCTGGGCAATGCTCTTGTCATTATATCAGTTCAACGCAATCGGAAATTAAGGTACGTAGCCAATGAGACCGGCATTTCGTTTCATCCTTTTTAGTTTTCCCAAAGTTCGAGTGTCTATGGACGGTATACGACAACATAGAGATGCGGATTACCAGCAAATTTCCGGTGGGATATTTGTTTCCGGAAGACACCTCAATAACCATATTTTCCAGATCGGTAGTTCCTCTTATCATTCTCTGTATCCCGAAAAGAGCCTACCCCAGGGCAGGGTTGGCAGTTTTCTTTCTTCCTTTTGCGGTGTGGTGTCCTTGATGGCATAACATATGACTGGCCTACTGCCGATATGATGGAAGGCCATTTCCCTCTTTTCGGATATTTTTTTTTCCTTTTCTTTGACAACCATAGCAACCATCGAGGCTGGACGATGAAGACGAAGGTTACGGCAACACTCTGCATTTTGCACATTTATTTTGAGGTTATACCAGTCG
The DNA here is from genome assembly GCA_951905685.1 of Eumerus sabulonum. NCBI lineage: Eukaryota > Metazoa > Arthropoda > Insecta > Diptera > Syrphidae > Eumerus > Eumerus sabulonum. Next base: position 240,395,460 of record OX645060.1, read on the forward strand.
CCTTCCATGTGGCAGTGACACGACGGGCGGTCGCCAAAATGTATTTGATGGCATCAACCAAATTTTATTAAATACAGATGTATCTATCGAATCATAATGAATGAGTGATGATGATCATTTTGCGGGTGTGGTGATAATAACACGTAGAAAAAGGGATTCAAGCAGTTGGCCTTTGAAATTAATTTCATTTTAACCGGAGTCCTTGAACTATCCAACGATTTGTCATCAAATGTTACTATTCTTGTTGTGCCTGGGTATGCGTGTGACCTATTATCCTTACTTCGTTTCAATAAGGGTTGACGAATGGACGGTCAATCGGTATTCGAGAGACACGTGCGAGCTGACTTCCGTGTCATTACATACATACTACTGGCAAGGACATGCTACTATCGATTTCGTAGATCTGACTTTGAATCATTCTCTCTCCCCCCACTGACAACTTGATTTAATCTTTCCATTTAACTACCGGACTATTTGTTAAACGCCCTGGTTCCCATTCGTTATTGAAAGAGACAAATCTCTCCCTTTGGAATGCAAATTGATGGTCAAGTGATATGTGGCGAGATAGGCAACGACACACTATACCCAGTCTTTTGACCACCTTTCACTTTTGATATACTATCTAAAGTGCTCTAATGACCATTTCAATAATCGCTGCTACCACGCTGTTAGTGAAGGCAATTGGGAAATTCTATGAAAAGGGGTCGTCCCTTTTGCAGTGTTTTTGTTTTGTAATCTCTTCCTCGTTGAATTTGGTTAAGGTGAACAATATCTACTATTCCGTGGAAGGACGTTATACCTCTACTCATAAAAGGCTAATCAATCACAATTAATATCGTATCAAGGGGAACAATAAGGTTTTGTTCGCCGATGGTTAGCCTAATAATCTGAAAAGGGACTCTTCTACCAACACTTCTGGAAACTCTCTGGTTTTTGTCAAACTCATCCTTTATTTTTGACTAAGTAACTTTCCTTTCTACATTTTCTAGTGCTTTCATCGCGGTTCGTCACATTTTAAAAGCACCTTTATCTAACTCAACACAAACAGTCAATGACATTCCATTTACCTGCCTCGATGGATTCATTTGTTCCCATAGAATCCTAATTGGAATACGACCGCATGGCTCCAAGCTGGACCGGCTCACAAGGATATCGACTGACCTGAAAACAAAACAACTGTCTAAAGGGTTTTAATCTTGGTTGAATGGTTGGTTAGGTGGCTTCCCTCCGTAAAGCGGTGGGGATCACTAAGACTAAGAAAGGTTCATTGTGCTACCACTCCAGACGATAAATCGGATGGATTTGCTAGTTCATCAACAAAGCATTTTCCCAGAAATCGTTACCTCGAGGTGGCCTGTTTTTTTTCGACGCTACAGTTCATGGCGAACCTGGGCCTCCTTTTAAAAAAACCTCTCCAACTGGCACGGTCTTTCGCCAGCAGTCTCCTGTGCCGCACTCCTAGTTGGTTGAGGTCCTCTTCTATTTGCGCGCGCCACGTTAAATTCTCTACATGACCTTGCCATCTTGGACGTTGGATCCGAAGACGCTGTGCTACGTTCATGTCGCTGTACAGCCCGTACAGTTCACTATTAAGTCTTCTCGTCCACCCCCCATTTATGCAGGTCGGGCCGAAAATCGTACGCAGGAATTTTCTCTAAAAACGACCAAGGGCTTCCTCATCCGCTTTCGATGAAGTCCATGCCTCGGCACCATAAAGCAGGACCGAGATGATATGGTATATGGTCACCTTGGTTTTTCGAGAGAGGGCTCTGCTTCTCAATTGCCTTCCGAGCCCAAATAAACAGTGGTTGGCAAAAGTGTTATTCTGCGTTTGATTTCGGCACTGTTGTCGTTGCTGCATGTCACTGCGGAGCCTAGGTAGATGAAGTCCTGCACAACCTAGAAATTATACCTGCCAATATGTGCATATGAAAGCACCGTGGCGCAGTAGGTAGTGTGTTGGCCTCTGACGCCGATGACACGGGATCGAATCCCGACACAGCCATGTCATCGAACACGTTTTTCACGGTGTTTCTCCTCAGCGGGGTTCTGACAAAACCCCCTGTAGTAAAATTGTCATGAAAAGCTTCTCGAAATTCGCCGTTCAGAACCGGCAATAAACTGTAGGTCCCTTTCACCTATGGGAAAATTAAATCACACACAACATGGGTGATTGAGAGAAGCTCGGCTCAGGTCCTTCATGGACTGTAACGCCAACATACATACAATATGTGCGCCCTGGCTAAAACGCCGGTGGGTCGTGTCCTTTTTCGACGAAAGCAGTCCCATTCGACCGCCAGTCCCATTTAGCCACTCCCGTCTCAATGCTCGTAAAAGCCTCAATGACATCTCGCTGAATTCGTCCAATGACGTCAATGTCGTCGTCATAGGCGAGTAGATATACGGATTGAAAAAGATCGTGCCCGTCGTATTTACCAGTGAGTTTTGTACGATCTTTTCAAAGACGATGTTGATAAAGTCACACGATAGCGTGTCGCCCTGTCTATAACCTTGTTTGACATAAAAGGTATCGGTTAAGTCGCTTCCGACCCTGATGGAGCAGCGAGAATTCTCCAATATCATCCTGCACAATCTAACGAGTTTGGCAGGGATGTCAAAACTAGACATGGCGCTATATAGCTTGTCTCTGTTTACGCTATCGTATGCGGTCTTAAATTTGACAAACAGATGGTGGATGTCGATCTGGAACTCGTTTGTTTTTTCCAGGATCTGCCGCAGTTTGATTAATTGATCTATAGTGGACTTCCCGGGCCTGAAACCACACTAATATGGACCAATCAGTTTATTAACGATCGATTTCAGGTTTCAAGATTTTATAAGCGATGTTCAGAGGACGCAGACAAGAGGGTCTCCTATCTTGTGGATCGGGCAAACGATACTAAGATTCCATTCATCGGGCATGCATTCCTCTGACCATATCTTACAGATGAGCTGGTGCATACTCCCAACCAGGTCATCTCCAGCTGCCTTAAAGAGCTCGGCGGGTAGTCCGTCTACCCCAGCAGTTTTGTTGGACTTAAGCTTAGAAAATGCATTCCTAACTTTGTCCAGGTCAGGGGGACGGAATTCTCTGTTATCATCGTTCGCTGTGAATGGATCATTCTGCCTGACAGCGGGATCTGTTTCGTCATTGCCGTTAAACAGTCTGCAGAAGTTGTCTTTTCAGATTCTTAGTACCGACTGTGAATCCACTACTAGGTTTCCATTTTCGTCCCTGCAGGCTTCCGTTCTGGCCTTATATTCCTGTTATGCTTGTCTTATACGTTGATAAAACCTCCAAACGTTATTCCTACGAGAGCATCTCTCCATCTCTACGATCTCGAGCTACTCATGCTCTTTTTCCTTTGTTTTGAGAAGCTTATGCTGCTCATAATGCTCATAATGCTCACGAGCAGCTCTTGTCCTTCTATGCAGCTCCTCTGGATAGGCTTACTGCTTGGCTGTGTGTGCCCTCCTACACCCGTCGTCAAAACATGGGTTTCTTTTTGGTGGCGGTTTGAAACCCAGTACCTCAGAAGCAGCACTCTCTAAGGCTTGTTGACAACGGGTCCATTGGTGTTGTACGGTCTGAGCAGGTGCTGGAGGGTTTCCCGAGGGCTTGAAGGAGACGCGATTGGTATAGGCTCTGGCGGTCTCTTGCGACGTTTAATGCCGCTGGCCTTACTCGATTTTTTCTAAGCCAGGCATATTCGCAGTCGCAACCTGGTTGCCTGGTCCGAGTCGATTCTTAAGGTGACTACGGCAGGGCAATTGCGTAGGAGATGTGATGGGAATTCTTCCTCTTTCTCATCATGATACCTACTGCAATAGTCAGTATATGTCAAGTCCTAATCTAGCGGCCTATTTTCCTAAAGAGCACTGTCCTGTTATGACTCCATCATGGCTACTTACGTATTTTTAGTGGCTAGTGGTTCTACGATGACGGTACCTGGGCCAGGTCTGTCTGGCGTAGTTGTATGTTTCAAGGCCACGCCATCTCATTTTGGCCTCTAGCAGTGCCTGTTTCGAGATTTTATATTTTAGCGTTTCCATTGGTTTTTAAAAGTCAAAATCTCCAGTGTGGAGCCCATTCTGGCTAGTTCGTCTGCTTAACAGTTACCTGGTATATCACTATGCCCAGGTACCCAGCACAACTTAACTGTGCAGCTGCTCGATTAATTATTTAAAGATTTGCGGCAGTACCTGACCAATATTGTTCTTATTATTGGTGATTCGAGTGCTTTTATTGCCACTGGGCTGTCTGTTTAGATGACAATGTCACTGTGGTCCATCGACCCCAAAGACAGCCGGTCGATGGCCTCTCTAATTGCCATTATTTCAGCTTGGAATATACTATAGTGGTTCGGTGGTTCGGTAGTCTAAAGGATTCCTCTCCATTGACGGTAACATTCTGACTGGTATCGTCTTTAAAGAAATATGGGCCTATGTATCCACCAGCACACTTAACAGTAGGCTTCAGTGGTTGTAAGGGCGTCTCGACAAAGACGCTTGTCACATATCCATTTAACTGAAAATGGGCCTCACCGGAGAACAAAATTTTGCGTTGACAATGAGGATTAAGCGTAATCAATATACCTACTACGCGTATATTGTAACGCGGTTTCAACTCCTGCACCAGCTGGATCTTATAAGCTTTTAAGCCAAGATCTTCCCATAAAATCATCCACAAAGTGGACGGTCATAGCTTCGATTGTTGTGCACGAATCGAATTATTCGGATTCTCCACAACACTGTGCTCCACAGTGGCATAAACTAATTCTGTTCGCACTGTTTGTCGTCATATGAGATGTGCATTATCCACTAGAGCGTATGGTGTGCCCAGACAAAACTTCCGTAGTATACTTGCCATGAAAAAGCTTCTCGACTCTCGCCGTTCGGAATCGGCATTAAACTGTAGGTCCCTTTCACCTGTGTGAAAAATAAATCACACACAACATGGGTGATTGAGAGAAGCTTGGCTCTGTTCCTTCATGGGCTGTAACGCCACCAAAGAAGAAGACATATCTTCTACGTACGTATTCCCAACGAACTTACATATATCTATCATATAACTACTTGAAATAGCTCAGCAGGTCTTCCTGCGTCTGATTTATTGGTCTCTAGTATTGATAAGGTCATCTTAACTTTATCCTCGTCAATAAGACGAAGTTCTCTGTCATAGCATTACCCTACTTTGTTTGTTTGTAGACAATATTTCCTTGTTCATCCTAAAACTAGGTATTTAGTGTCGACTTTGTTTTAGAGATACTATGGTAGACATCTGAGTTGGCCTTACTTAGGTGGCGCTACAGTCCGTGGTGAACCTGGGCCTCAACCAACAAGCGTCTCCAGCCGGCACGGTCTTTGGCCAGCTGTTTCCAGTGCCGCACGCCGTACGTCACGTTACGGAGGGAGGGAGCGAGCAAACAGAGCAAAGAAGTTGATCGCGTTTAACATGGCAAACGCCAGCTTCGATCTCTGTCCCTGCTCAATCCAAGTTGACACACAGCCTCCGCGTGGCCCCCCCTGGATAGCTACCCTGGCACCCGCCAGGTAGTGAACCAATGTGTGCAGCGACCCAACCCTTGTTCCTGGGGAAAGAGGAAACTGGCCCTCCAGGTTGGGGGTTGTGCTTAGGGGTAACATCCCTATCACGTAAAATCCTACTTGTTCCGAAACGACAACAAGCCTCGCATACGGACGGATACAAAGCTGTAGCCCTTATTAGCCATTAGTTAAATCCCGTCCTCGATTATCCACCAGCCAAAAACTAAGCGCAATATTTTTCCTTCGAAGTAACTACGAACTTCCCTATTCGGTCTTAGTAAGATCTAGGGCTAAGGCAGAGACCATTGAGGATTTTTACCAAATTTTCCATCATTTCGGCAGAAATTTCTCGCGTCCTTATTGGGTATTTCATTTGTGGTTCCTCAAAATCTTTTCCTTATAGAGTCGGCTCTTTAATCAAACACAAAGCAAAAGTGTGGAGCGGTCTAGTAATAGACCAAGTCGATTTGTTCTTTTTTTTTTTTAGTTGTGGTGCTTGTCTTAACAAATTGCATGAGGCACTGCGACCTTTATAGATCTATTGTACCTACTAGCCAATTCGACGAAGAGCTTGTTAACTTCCTTAATGAAGTTGACAATGTCTCTCGTAGGAGCTGAGATGATCCCCTCAGGAGTCATAACTTCACTGAGAAGGATACGCTTCCTGAGATGGCAGAAAGCAGCACACTCACATAGTATGTGCTCTGCAGTCCCTTCGTCCTCAATACTGAGTCGACCCTCAATTTTAGACGAGAGACCCATTTTATTGAGATGATATCTCAGACCACAGTGTCCCGTAAGGTAGCTGACTATCTATGGAGTAGTTTGGGTATATTAATAAAGTATTTGTATTTGTTTTCGATTGGAGGAGTCCTTGAACGTTGTTCCAAAAAGACAGGTGTTGCGCTTTTCCCCACTTGTCTATGTATGTATGTTGGCGTCACAGTCCATGGAGGACCAGAGCCGAGCTTCTCTCAATCATCCATGTTGTGTGAAAGGGACCTACAGTTTATTCCGAACGGCGAGATTCGAGAAGCTTTTCTTGACAATTATGCTACAGGCGGTTTCGTAAGTAACCCACTGAGGAGAAGCACCGTGAAAAACACGTTCGATGACATGGATGTTGCGGGATTCGATCCCGTGTCGTCGGCATCAGAAGTCAACACATGGGATCGAGTCGCGCAATTCCACTGGCCTAGGAAAACGTTAATCTTAGACTTGGGAATGCCGCAGAAAGGTTCGGCAGCTATATACTTTTCGCCGGAACCTGACGAGTTGATCGGCGATTTCATTGCCCTTAATACCTTTGTGCCTTGGCACTCACCAGAGTTTGACCTTGTTTCTTTTGGCAAGGTCTTGTAGGGCATAATGGCATTCCTTAATGGACTTAGAGATCGTGCTATAGGAACCCAGCACTTTAGGCGCTGCTTGGCTACCAGAGAGTATATTGATGGCTACTCCTCTTATGCCAGTCTCTAAGTTTAGATTGACGCATCTTAGGATGACATATAATTCAGCTGGAAGATACTAGGACTCATTCCTGGGGCCTTCGAAAACGTCCGATTTGGTCGTAGACGCCAAAGACTATCTTGGAGCCGTCAGTGTACCACCTAAGGCCTTTGACGTTGAGCATGGGATCACTGTTTTCCCAATTCGTGCAATTTGGGATCAATATCTCAAATCTTTTGTCAAAAGTGAAAGTGTATGGTAATGCATACGAGACCGTGGTAATCATATCCAGCTCAGGAAGATGTTGCAAGAAGGACATGTGGCTTATAGATCTACATGGTAAGAATTTTTATTAGAAAGGTGCAGTAGAGTAAGTCTAATCAATGCCTCTTAAGCTGCCGTGGGGCAGGTTGGCATAGCTTTGTAATGCCGAGACACGCTTGTTTCTGGAGGCGTTGAAGCTTAACGATTATTGTTTTTTGTTCAGCTTTTGTCCACCATACCGTGGATGCGTAGGTGAATATAGGTCTTACTATCGCGGTATATAGCCAGTGGATTACACTAGGTGTTGAAATTATATATGTATATATCTATGTACATGATGTAACACATACATAGTTGTCTCTTTCTCCATATTTAACATGAAGAGACTTTCTTTCTCGGCTCAGTCACGATTCAACTTTTATACGAGAGGTTCGCTTGCGATTAATAAAGTTTTCATTATTAGCCTTGTCTTAGTCTTTCTGTCATTGAATCGCCGGGTTTGACTATTCTTTACGTTTTTTTCTACATGGTGCCGAAACCCGGGAGAAGGACGAACATAGACATAATCAAAAAAGAAAGAAGTTCTGATGGAATTCTCAGCGCGATCAGCCTATAGAGGGCAAGTTACAAAAATTGTCAAGGCGGCGTCGGAGTTTCTAAGCGGGGAGGAATCGCGATTAAACGATCCTGATAAATATGATGAAATTGAAGAAGAACTAATTTCCTACATTCAACGATTGACTGCAGCACACGAAAGTCTATTAGCATCAAATGCAGACATACTTGCCAAAAATCTAATTAAAGCGGATGGTAGTGATCTTGAGCGAGAAATGGAAAAAGTTGCCGACTATGAAGATTCCGCCATAGGTATGCTTGCGAAATTAAACGCTCGTGTCAATAAAATTCGGACGAAACAGAACCCAGCTACCGGAAAATCTGAGGGCAATGTGTCATCGAATTCACCCGTTAACTGTTCCTTACGGCTTCCCAAATTACAGTTAAGGAAGTTCGATGGCAATTTCCAAGAATGGCTGCCGTTTTGGGAGCAATTCCGTACAGCCGTGCATGAAAACGCCAGTTTATCGTCATCTGATAAATTCAGCTACCTTGAGTCGGTGTTAGTAGGTAGTGCAAAAAAAGTAATTGCGGGGTTTACGGCTTCAGAGATGTGCTACGATGCAGCTGTCTCCCTTCTGCAAGAACAATTTGGAGACACTGAGCGATTAATCGACAAGCACATGCAGCAGTTGCTCTCGCTTCGTCCTGTACATTTAAGGACCGATGTTGTGGGCTTGCGAAACTTATACAATTGTGTCATAGCATGCTGTCGAACTCTAACTGCATTGCGCATTCCTTCGCACCAGTACTATGTTATGCTTAAGTCAATATTGCTGCGCTGCTTGCCAGTGGAACTTCGTGTTGATTATCATCGCCTCACAGAACGAGACAACGAAACTAGCGAAACTGGGAATTCGAATTCAGAAAGCACTTCCACTCTTTCGCACGTGGGCGATCAACAAGTCCAAGGAATCATGCGTTTTAAAGCGAGAAGTGGAATCTTTAGAAAAAAGTCGCTCGTTCTCTGTTAACGCAACGATCAAACCGTCTACTTCTTTCTCATCCACCAATACTGCAGCCAGCTTGGTTTCGTTAAGCGATAAGGACAAATGCTTATTTTGTGCATCACTTAGGCATGTTACAAAGGAGTGCGATAGTGAGCTGACCCTCACGGAAAAAAGAGACATATTGCGAAAAGATAATCGATGTTTTCGGTGTGCTAAACGCGGGCACTCTGCTAGAAAATGTCGCAGCGCAAAATTTATTTCTTGTAAAAGGTGCAAAGGGAAACATTTCACATCCATGTGTGACCCATTATTTGCAAAAACAAATAAAAGTACTTTAGTAGCAGTGACAGAAGACAATCGAAAGCAGAACGTGTTAAACGTGTGCGCGTGTAATTCAGTTTCCCAAGATTCAACTGTCTTTCTTAAAACAGCTCGAGGCATTGTCGTAGCTCCAGGCAGGGAAAAACAATTATTAATTCGTTTTGTTATCGACGGTGGCAGTCAGCACTCATATGTCCGCGAAAGTTTGGTTCGGAAATTAAACCTCGTTCCCATTGGTGAGATGAACGTCTCCGTAATACCCTTCGGATCAAAGGAAATATCTCCAGGCAAAAGGTTACAAACTGTACGACTCGAAATATGTAGCCAATACGACAGCAAAAGTGTGGAGATTGTAGCAGTTGTAGTGCCTGATATCTGTGTTGACGTGTTACAAGTACCTGACGTCTCATGCCCATCATTCAAAGGTCTACGTCTCGCGGATTATATACACGTTTCCATCGAGGCAGAGGATGGGCTAAGTCTTCTCATTGGGTCGGACTACTATTGGGCCGCTGTTACTGGTAAACAACGCCGCATTACACCCGCGATGAGAGCAGTCAAAACTATATTTGGATGGACACTTCAGGGCACACACACCTCTGTCGGTAAGAACCTCGTTTCGAATATTTACTTATGTTCTTCTTCGCCATTATGTAGCGCAAATTTGCTTCTGCCTGATCTGAATGAGGATCACATAAAGTCGTTTTGGTCATTGGAAGCCATCGGAATTCAAGGTGAAAGTGCAGAAAACCATCAACTGACCGAAGAATTAATCACTAAATACATCACCAAAAGGGGTTCTCGTTACGAAGCTTCATTGCCGTGGAAAGATCCCGGTGTTCTGATAAAAAATAACAGGTGCGAGGCGTTAAAACGGCTGGATTCACTTACGAAGCGCTTGTCAAGGAACCCAGCAAAGTTCAAAGAGTACGATGGGGCAATTAGGCAGATGATCTCTGAAGGGATAGCAGAAGAAGTTTATTTCGATGATAAGAAGTCTTCGGGCCGGGTTTTTTATCTCCCACACCGCCCTGTGTATAAGGAAGAGAGTACCACCACAAAGATGAGGATAGTATTCGACGCGTCTGCCGGGGGGGAGGATTATCCGTCTCTGAACGATTTGCTACATGTGGGGGCAAACTTGCTTCCAGACGTCCTAAGAGTTCTGCTGAACTTTCGTCTAGGTCGCTTTGGCATAGTAGCTGATGTGGAAAAGGCATTTCTACAAATAATGCTTAATGTGAACGACCGTGATAGCCATCGTTTTGTTTGGTACACTTTATCATCACCAGAACATGGGTTTAAATACAAGGACTATAGGATGACCAGAGTCACCTTTGGGGTCAACTCCAGCCCTTTTCTCCTAACTGGGACGATGCGTATGCATCTAACTAATGAAATGGATCGTTTCCCCACGACATGCAAAATACTGCAGGAATCCTTTTATATGGATGATCTAGTGTTTAGTGTTGATACCGAAGAAGAAGGGAAGAAAATCAGCTGCGAAGCTGTTGTTGTTATGAATAATGCCAGTATGAATTTGAGGAAGTGGAATTCCAACTGCGCGCAAATTCGAGAAAATCTTGGTTCCGCTGAGGCTCCAGTAATGCAGAAAGTGTTGGGACTTATTTGGCACGTTACCAGCGACGAAATCACCGTACCGTTACAGTCCGTGGAGAATTTGCTCACTTCAAATCTAGCTAGTGGTACTAAGCGTAATGTACTTCAAGCAATTGCACGAATTTTTGACCCATTGGGCATGGTCGGTCCAGTTGTAATAAAAGTTAAAATCCTCTTTCAAGCTATATGGAGGAGGGGACTTTCTTGGGACGAAGTCTTACCATCGGACTTAATGGATGAATGGAAAGTTTGTGCAAGAAATCTGCTGCTTTTGAAGGAGATAAGTATTCCACGGTCGACTCGGATCCCCGACCTTGCAAGTGTCATGGACATTCACATATTCGCCGATGCTAGCCTTAAAGCGTATGGTATTGTGGCATACATTAAGAGCACCAAGACAACGGGTGAGAGCAGTATATCGTTTCTGTGCGCCAAAAGTAGAGTGGCTCCTCTGAAAGAAGATATGACGAAGGAGCTCACGCTGCCAAAGTTAGAGTTAACCGCCGCATTAATAGCAGCACGATTACGTTCATATTTGAAGAGGTCCTTAAAGATCTCTGTTCGGAAATATTACATGTGGACAGATTCAAAAATCGCTCTTAACTGGATTTATGGAGAGGTCGATCGTTGGAAGCCGTATGTTCAGAGCCGAGTTACAGAAATACGTAGTCATACATCAGTTTTAGACTGGAAGCACTGCTCCGGAAAGGAGAATCCTGCAGATCTCCTAACAAGGGGGATAAATACCGACAATCTTCGAACTTCTTCATTGTGGGCAAATGGACCGGCGTGGCTGAATGATAATGAAGTCAACAAATCCGATGACATCAAAACAGTTCCAGACTACGTTAATCAGTTGGCCTTATCGACCGTTTCTGTGAGCAAACCGCTCGAACCTCTTCTTTGCTACAGAAGCTTCAGCACTTGGAAGCGTTTGTTACGAGTAACAGCCTACATTTTCCGCTTCTGCAGCTCGTGCCGTAAAATTAAGAAAGGGACGCCTTCTCTTTATTTGACCACTGAGGAGCTTGACTTCGCCGAAGCATATTGGCTCAGGTACGTTCAGTTCGATACATACGCTAAAGAAATTTGTTTCTTGCAGAAGGGAAAATTGGTCCCTGGGGGATCCAAAATAGCGCAGCTGTCTCCCTTTCTGGACATCAATGGCATTATGAGACTGGGTGGACGACTTCAGTGCTTAGAGGAGTCTGCCGATCTCAAGCACCCCATAATATTGCCAAAAAATTCATATGTCACTGAACTCATAGTAAAGGACTATCATGAGAAAACTATACATGGTGGAGTCAACATGGTCTTATCACAGATAAGCTCTCGATTTTGGATTCCCAAAGGACGTCAGTTAATTAAAAGATTGCAGCTTAAGTGTCTTGGTTGCCGAAAGTTATGGGGAAGGCCAGCCTCGCAGCCGTTCGGGCCGCTTCCGATTGAAAGAATAAGACTTACGAAGCCCTTCGAGAATGTTGGTGTCGACTTCGCTGGTCCTCTTTATTGTTTCGACAATTCAAAGGAAGAAATGAGTAAAACGTATCTAATGGTGTTCACGTGTGCCGTCATTAGGTCCGTGCACTTAGAGATGGTAAGAAATTTAACAACAGAAAGTTGCCTAATGGGATTGAGACGTTTCATGGCCCGTCGTGGTATCCCTTCCGTTATATATTCCGATAATGCTCGAAGTTTTCGCAGAGCCGCTTTGGAATTGGACGCTATAAATCCCCTTTTCGACGATAAACCGATCCATGAGTTTCTATCCAGTAAACGAGTCAAGTGGAAATTTATAGTGGAACGAGCTCCATGGTGGGGAGGCTTCTGGGAACGCCTCATTCGCGCGATCAAAAACGTCCTTAAGATGGTAATAGGCAAGGCGAAGCTTACTTTCGAGCAACTTAGAACAGTAATCACAGAGGCAGAGGGTGTGATAAATGCGCGCCCACTTACATACGTGAGCAGTGATCCATTTGATCTTACTCCGCTAACTCCCGCTCATTTTTTGATGGGCTGTGAGGCATCATCCGTTCGTGAAGTGGTCTCGGATTCGCATGAGATACAACATCTTTGGAAGGAACGAATGAAGTATACCAGTATGCTGCAAAAACGATGGCGCGCTGAGTACCTGCAACTGTTAAGATCGTTACACCATAACAAAGGCAATTCATCAACCCAATTAAAAACTAACGACGTGGTTCTTGTTTTCGATGCGTCTAAGCCAAGGATTAACTGGAGGTTGGCTGTTATAGAGAACATTTTTATTGGACGCGATGGCAAAGTAAGAGCGTGCGAGATACGTTATTCTGACGGAACACGAACCAGAAGGGCAGTCCAGTTATTATATCCACTTGAACTTTCTTCCTCTTCGCCTGTGGGAGGATGTTGAAATTATATATGTATATATCTATGTACATGATGTAACACATACATAGTTGTCTCTTTCTCCATATTTAACATGAAGAGACTTTCTTTCTCGGCTCAGTCACGATTCAACTTTTATACGAGAGGTTCGCTTGCGATTAATAAAGTTTTCATTATTAGCCTTGTCTTAGTCTTTCTGTCATTGAATCGCCGGGTTTGACTATTCTTTACGTTTTTTTCTACACTAGGTTTCATTCCAGGTTTTACCGTAAGTGCGTCAATAGGGCCAAAGTGCCTCAGTCGCCTCAGTCCCTATTTTCGATGTTGGAGTTCCAGTTAAGTTTGCGATCAAGGTCAATACCTAGATAATCCTATGTTTGTACCATTTAAAGAGACGGAGAACGGCCGTATCTTTCTCCTCTATTTTTTATTTTTTTTTTTATTAAGGGGCTAGTGCTAGCACGAGGCACTGCGACCTTTACAGTACTATTGTGCCTCCTCCTTGTAAGCGGGACTAAGATTGTCTTATTTGGGTGTATCAATAAACCCTCTCTGCCACACCTCCTTGTGGACAACCCTTAGCTGCCGATACTGTCACCGAGACCTCTCTGGATGTGGCTGATATGATACAGGCATTTAGCATCGCCCTGATCGAGTGGTTGTGTGAACCTAGTTAGAGCACGCCATTCTTAGTCGTGTAGCGCGTGCTCCGTATATCGTTAATTGCGGTATGCATATTGGTTTGGAAGCAGTGGTGTCTGACTCTCTAGGTTGCCTCTAATATAGAGCTCTATCAGCTTTTCCATAGTTTTCAGTAGGATGTTAGGCTGACAGGGCCATAGGGTTCGCTTGGGTTTCCAATCTTTTGGATGAAGATAATCTTGACTTCTCTCCAGATGCATGATTTTCGATAATAAAATTCAACATTTTGTAAAGGTTTGACGGATGTAACTCTCCCATTTAGAAAATGGCAATACCAGCTGAGTATGTGCGACTTTAATACATGTCATGAGTCACGCGCAAGCTATCAAGACTGGAACATTAAAAAACCAAACACCAAACAAATCACTGAAACAGGTCACCCTACCATCGGTTAGTGTTAGGCACCCATGAAAACATGTAAGGCATAGACTTGCGTAGGCTGCCAATACTTTGTTTTCGTTATGTAAAACGAACCTAGGGGGCCCTATTGACGCCCACTTGTTTTATTTAACCCGCTGATGCCTAGACATTTACCGTTGAGCTGAACCAACCAGACGAGGATAAAAATCCCAGTATCCTGTTCAGCCCAATATTACCTACCTCTTCTAGTCCCGAAAGGAAGCATCTTCTTAGGAATATATTCCTTTTTTTGGCTAGCGCCGGACATTCGCACAGCAGGTGACGAATGGATTCAATTTCCTCTTCGTCCCTGCAGCTTCTGCAGAAGTCATTTTAAGGCTGGCCTAGTCGAGCTGCATCCGATTGCATCCAGTGCTCGGTGAGGGCACCGACTGCCAGTCGAATATTCCCACGATTGAACTTCCGTTATTTTCTTATCATAGACGGGCCAAGTCGATCTCGCCGTTGCGCATGTACATATCTAAGCGACACCATCGCTTATTGGCTTTCACTAATACCTCCGTCTCTATCGCCCTGTAGAGCTGAGATAGAGACTAAGGGGTGCTTTGGACTCAGCTGAGATCTGCGCAATGTTAGCACCCTAGCCAGCTCGTCCGCTCTCTCGTTTTCAGAGATATTCATATGACCAGGTACCCAGCAAAGGGTCACCTCATTTACATTGGATGACTCTTCTAACTTCACCTTGCAGAGTTTGACGAGTTTGGATCTTATCCATGCTGCCTGCAGAGCCTTAATGGCTGCCTGGCTGTCAACATAGATGCTGATCCTTTTTCCTGAGATATTCTCCTTGCTGATCAGGTCCGCCGCCTGCTTGATAGCGAAGACCTCAGCTTGCAAGACACTGCATCCATCATCGAGCCTGTAGGAGCGATGCATCTCCCGAGACTCAAAGTAGAGTCCCAGGAAGGAAGTCGGGTGACATAGTCCGTTACGGTTCTAAATCTCGAGACGGCGCATCGATCCAAGACTGATGCATGTCCGTGAGGACTCCATTTCCAGAGACCGGATTCCTGTAGTCTTTGCGCAGTTCTGGTTGCGGCGGCGCTCTCGCAGTATACATATGTCCAGGGGTGGGAGGTTCAGCATGACTTCAAGAGCCGCCGTTGGTGTGGACTTCATAGATCCCGTCACCGCCAGACAGCCTGCCCTTTGAACCTTTGACACACTCTGAAGATGACACTTTTTCTCAAGTGCTTTCCACCAGAAAACCGAAAACCGCAGTGTACAACCAATGTACTAACCTCGGTCTGAGGTCCCATGTCTTTCCAAAGGCTACCTTGTACGAATATAGTGCCACGTAGGCCTTTTTGATTCTTTCCTTAATATTTTCTCTCCAACTAAGTTTGGAGTCCAGGATTATGCCAAGATATTTGGCAGATTTTCCAGGGATCAAATCTATGCCATTCATACAGGGGTAGGTGTATCTTGATACACCTGATGTTATCCACTAACATCAGTTCATAGCTTAGTCTATCGCTGAGGACTTGCGGAAATTTTCCAGAGACTAAAATGGCAATGTCATAGGCGTAGAATCGTCTCCAGAATCTTGACCATTCCGTCGACCACAAGGAGCCATGGGAGGGGTGACAGAACGCCACCTTGTGGTGTACCTTTATTTACTCTCACCCTTCCGTATGCTCTCCCCGAATTTACTATACGAGTACCCAGCATTAGCCCATTCCAACTGCATACACCCGGGTTTATATGGGCCATATGAAGGCTGGACACTATTGCCTCGGTACTTACGTTATTAAAGACACCCTCAATGTCTAGGAAGGCACCTAGAGTATAAGGTATGTACATGATGTAAAAGGTACAAACATACTGCTTCTACCTTTAAAAGATTGCTTCCCATGGCACAAAAGGCTCAATATCAGATAAACGAAAACGCTTCTCACTCCTCCATGACCAGTGCCGACCAAAAATCTCAATGTTACCCTGTAAATGCGTAGATATTTTGCCCAAAGTTTGTAGACATGAATAAGTTTGGTCATAACTTTTTGCCTAAAAGTCAAGGAGCGCCATAAAGGACTTCCCATCCAAACAATATGAGTTCTTCAAACTGTATCTCGTAGAATGCTCATATCTCTAGGCATACACAGACGGGCACAGCATTGATTTACTCGACCATGGCATGTGGGCATAATACTAGTATTATCCCACCCATTCCCCCCACCCAGCTTGGGTATGCGTGTCTCGAGCAATTGTTTTTCTTTCCTCAGACGTTGATGATTAATGAAAACCTTGCCGCTTGCGAGTGGCACGTGTTCCTTTCCCCATTCTCGCCTCCTTTTTAATGTCGTTAATGCCCGTAAGACCATTCTCTGTCGATTTGTAGATTCTTTCATCTGATACCACCTCAGTCAAGGGCTTAATTTGCGAAATTAACTATCGAGTAATGTGCCAAACACCTCAGTTTGCCATTTATAGAACAATCCTTCGATCCTAATCAAAATTCCATTTGCTGTTCTTGTTTGCCATGCAATTTGGTCGGTGACTCTATCTATTCCAATCGTCCTCCCACTCGATCGGATTCATCCTTGTTCGCGTGCAATTTATTCCGAGTAAATAGACCGAATAGTTTCGTTTTATTTAAAAATAGAACAACCAACTCGAACTGTATTGCTTGACAATGTCATTAGGGAATCCTGGAAAAAACGTATCGGATTCCAAAAAAAAAGATAAATCGTATCATGGAATGGGAATGAAAGGTGGAAGGGTACGGAAAGGAAATAAATAAATAGAATGCTCGTCTGAGAGAATAATGAAGCAGAAACTCGGTACGGAACGAATGCCCGTGCTCGACGAGACCTGGAATGAAATTCAATGAGGCAAGGTTTGGGTGGACGATGGGTGGAAGGAAGACTTCGTGCACATTATGAATATGCAGGTGATGATGTGATGATATGGATCCACTCATTTTTCGTCACGTAGAAGAAGATCTCATCAATTCCCCGTTTATTCTATATTTACATGTACGTACATATGCCCATGCATATGGATGGTGCGAGAGCACTCGTCGACCACCTTCGCTCTAGGACGTCAACTCTTTTCGGGTTCGTGTTTGGCTTTCTTGTGCATGATGACATGCTCAACATTAAGCGGCGGGGGTTATTCCTTGGCCCGTCAACCATAACCATGCGATATGGAAGGCTTTAATCTTCATTTGTACGAGTATGGCATGACCCCCCTAAAACCGCAGCTCAGTGCCTAATGTGGGTAGATTTATTCTAATTTGTATCGTCCTTAAACATTTTCAAGACCAATTTCAATATAAAAGGAACACTCTGTCGTCATTGCTTCACAAAATTTTATTTTAATGTCCCCGATGCCCAGCTCTTATTTTTCCATTCCATTTACTATTTACAACCGAAAGTATTCAAGCAATTATCTGCAGAGTCCAATGGTAAACAGAGGTTTATCAAAGTGGAAAAAACAATTAAGTAAACTGTCAATACCGGAACTGGACTAGCAAATAAATTGACTGGGAACTGGGGCTGAGGGGACTGCAAACAAAATTAACAAAAATGCTGAAGTCAATATTTGCTCATATTTGCATGAAACATTCTCGTGCTGCATGCATCCGTCCGCTCTACCAGTATCCCTTGCTGTTCGATAAACCATCTACAGACTTACACAGGGCAGTGTTACTGCCGGTGGCGGAAGCTAATGGTGCATTGTCAACCGACAAATACTTACGACTTAAGAAAAGAACGATAAACGGTCAGCGCCATAGGATCCATGATAAACCCGGCCGCGGACGAGCACCAAGGTGATGGAGGTGGGGAGAGAAGAACAGTTTGCTGGTGCGTTAGGTGGCTTCCTTCCGCAAAGCTTAGACCAAGATAGGTCCATTGTGCTACTACTCGAGTCGGCTTGGTCACTGTTACTCCTAGAACCATTTTGTGTTTAGAATAGGTTTTTCGTTTTTCTTTTTTTAATATGGGCTAGTGCTATCAATTAGTATTTGGCACTGCGACCTTTGCAGATCTGTTGTGCCTGCTAGCCGAAAGGTTGGAAACTGTTTTGCAACAATATGGACAAACATTTCAGACGCCCTACAAATCGCCAGGTCCGGATGAAATCTACCCTATCGAACTCACACAAACTATGGAATGGACTATACCATGGCTAGAGATAATTTTTAAAGGATGTCTGGCTTGGAGTCAGATTTCGGAAAAGTGGAAGTTCGCAAAGGTAATTTTCGTCCCCAAGGCCGGAAGGAACTCTCACACTTCCCCCAAGGATCTAAGGCCTATCTGTCTATCATCCTTTGCACTTAAAACTTTGGAAAGGCTGATAGGCAGTTTGGATCCTCCCTAATCTCTAAGGCATATCACGCCTACTGTTGCGTGGCAACAATCAATATAAATAAAAAAGAATAAAGGGGATCGCAGTAGTTTACGTATTTATTTTTTGATCAATAATATAATTCACAGTCACTTTGATCAGATTGAAATATAAGTATTACCTGGCAATTAATACCAGAATAGTCCCAACTTGCCATCTCAAGAACAACAATTCAACTCAATTGTACCAACTTGCCATCTCAAGAACAACAATTCAACTCAATTGTACCAACTTGCCATCTCAAGAACAACAATTCAACTCAATTGTACCAACTTGCTAACTATTAATAATAAAGAAGAATATTACAATATCTAAAATTACTACTTCCCATTCTTCTCAATGCGGAACACCTACTGTAAGGGTAGATCTGTCGAAACAGCCTTGCATACACTACTGTGGGAAATCGAAAGACCAATCCATCTTAAAGAATATACTCTAACAGCCTTCCTAGACATAGGGGGCGCCTTTAACAATGTCACTTCGAAAGCAGTAATAGAAGGGCTAGAAAAGCTAAAGGTGGAGAGGATTCTGATAGAGCTGATCAGCGAGTTATTATTAACGCGCAAGATCCACTCCAAATGGGAAGCCAAATAACCACCCCCCGCAAGGAGGAGTCCTCTCACCGCTCCTCTGGAATGTTATTGTAAACCAACTACTAGTTAAACTGGAGAAGAAGGCCTGGACGATATTGCCTAGGTAAATACCCATCCATACTGAATGACGGTATGCAAACGGCATTTTCAGTTCTTTGCAAATGGGCGTATAGCAATGGGCGCAGGGTCCTCCCTGCACGAAAATGGATCCCTAGTGGAATGCCAAGCTCCAAAATCTTTGTTTAAAGCCAAAAGTTTCCTGAATAGATCGCTCAAATCAGATTCGGAAGATGACTGGAAAAAGTATCGGCTGGAGCTGAAGGAATATAAGAAGCTTATTCGTAAATCAAAATTTGATTCTTATAAGACCTTCTGCAAAGAGATCAAATCTCAGGGAGGAAAATCGACCTCAGAAAATCTGATGGTAGCTTTACTGAGTCTAAAGCGGGAACTATAAATTCACTGGCTCGGAACCATTTCTCGGGAAGTCAGACTGGTTGATCACAAGAGTTGCACGTGCGTAAAGTTGTCCTTCGAATGCACCCTCTTTTTTGGAGATGCAACATGCTTATCAACTTATCAAAATTATGTGAGACTGTGCTCCAAAACATAGTTGGGATGCTGATTCAGGCCTCGAGCAGTGTGTCAAATCCGACGTGAAAAGGGGCTGCCCACAAAGTGGCGTCCTGTCTCCGCTGTTATGGTGCATGGTAGTCGATTTTCTGCTTGCTACTCTCAATGCCTCTGGAATCTATGCGGATGATATCGCCGTTCTTTTTGTCGGCTCATGTTAAGCATTTAGTATCTCAAAGCACAGACGACGCTAAATGTGATCGATGAGTGGTGTACGAGAAATGGACTGTTCATCAATCTTCTCGAGAAGGAGGAAAAATACTGACATTACCCAGCTGGTGCTAAAAGGCATTCCCATTACGACAACTACGGAAGCTAAGTACCTGGGAGTTATTTCAAATAGCAAGCTTCTTGGAAGGCGACCGTAGATCTCCGAGAAAGGTGTTCTGGCAAACCATGAACCATGAGCTATGGTAGAATCCAGGATAGGGGATCAACAGCGCGGGTTTCGTCACAGCAGAAGTACAACCGACCAGCTGTTCACTCTAAGAATGGTACTCGAGAAGGCTAGGGAGTACGCCACACCGATCTACAGCTGCTTTGTAGATTTGAAAAAGGCGTATGACCGCGTTCCTCGAGGTAAACTCTGGAGTGTTCTGCAAGAATATGGAATTGATAATCCTCTTCATCCATTCAGTCTCTATACACAAACTGTAGCAGCTGCGATCGGGTTAACGGTAGTAAGTCAACACCTTTCACCGTGGGCGTTGGACTTCGCCAAGGGTGCGTCTTGTCACCTCTCCTTTTCATTATAAATAGGGACTAGATGTGGCAGCGCAGTCGAGTCGAGGAGTGTTCCACATTGGGGAGTCATCTTCTTTTTGCAGATGACTTAGTTGTCCTCACTACCTCCCAATCGGAACTTCAGCGCGCGCTAGATAGGATTGTGGCCGTATGTACTGATGCTGAAATGAGGGTTAACGTGGACAAATCCGAGGTTATGGCTATTTCCAGAACACATGTCCAATGCACTCTACATGTTAGTGGAGTCCCATTAAAGCAGGTGGAGAAGTTTAAATATCTCGTCTTCTTCACGAGTAATGGGAGAACTAATACTGAGCTTTCCTGCAGGATTGGCCAAACAGGGTCAATTTTGAAACAGCTTGGAAGATCTGTAATCAGGAAGACCGTGAGAATCACGGCAGTGCGCGGGAACTCAATGTTGAGCAGCTGCTTCTCCAAACGAAAAGGGCTATGCCTCGATGGTTTGGTCACGTGAGACGAATGTCGCCATCGTCACGACTTCCAAAGCGTGCCTTGAATGCAATACCATCAGGCAGGTGACCGCTTGACCAAGATGTCGTGGTTGGACCAAGTCCAAAAACTCGCCTGGTTGCGATTGGACTCAGCTCCCGATGAGATAGGATCGAGTGGCCATGAGATCCCGCGTGCGCGCATTACCCCCGCGACCCTTTTAGTGGAACATGCTGGCCACTGAAAATGTATGTACGTATGTGTGTAGCAAGCTCCATTGGTCAAAGCAATAGAGCTTTCCCCAGCACGCCGGACACTACTTGATTTATTTATCAGAGGGTGATCTCTGAAGGCCAAATGGTTTTTGGTAAAACTCGCATTCCAATTAGCGTGTGCTTGCGCGAGAAATATCTTACGACCACTGTCTCATGGATATGCCTTCCGACGCAATTTCACTGCTGAATTTCCATGGCGTCAATATTAGATCTGGCAATCCTATCCAATCCAGGTCTAGGTAATGGTCTGACGCTGGGGTTTTCTTTGAACGCGAAAACGTCCGACTGCCCTTTTTCGTCAGGAAAATATGGCGACCATTTTTCAATCAGAGATATTCGCAATCTGAAGCATATACGTCTGCAGTGACAGCCAAGCTGCACTCAAAGCTGTGTCCAACCCTTAAACCAACTTCAAGTTAGTGCATAAGCTCAAGGCCTATTTAAACTAGGTCGATAGACTAAATTCACCAAGGCTTGTAGGAGTTCCAGGTCACTGTGGGATCGCAGGAAATGGGATGTCTGATTAACTCGCTAGAATGGGCTCAGAGGAGAGTTTCTTAGGACCTGAATCCACCTTAGGTCTACCTACATCCACTGTCGATTCCTACATTAACTATTAAGTCTTTAATGCACACAATCGTTGATGGCGGAAATATCCAGGATGTCGGATGACTAGGCGTGTATGCCCTGATGTCTGCAGGAAATCCGCAGCGTTCAGCTCCTTAAGGAGAATTGACTGGGGGCATCAGTGCGGACCACTACACTTTTGCTTAGCATCTCTGCGTGCTTGGCATCAGTGAGACGCCTACCTACGCTGCATGTTGCGAGGAGGATGGCACAGTAGACAACTTTCTCTTCGACTGTCCCGGTTTTGCTTGCGTGCGGCAGCGCACCCTTGGGGCCGGGGTGGTGTGTGCTCCTTCTCGATTTTGTCCAGAAAACGGGGAAATCCGAGTGAAGTTAGGTCTCTATCTGGCAGTACAATGAAGAACCAGTATATGCGTCTGAGTGCTCGAACAGATAGAAGAAGTAGAATCGGTAATTCATATGGCAATGTCGTTGCAACCAACTCTCGCCCGTTTTTTAAACGGCTGCAAACTAATGGTGAGAGAAACGACCGCCATTGAAGACATACGACGAAAGAATGTTCCAAAACACATTTACCAAGTTTGAAGGAAAGAAACTTGATATCGCGAATGAAGTTAAATCCAATTCTACCAAACAACTCAACTTTTTAATTAGGCACCAGCGAAACTACGTTACAACTTGCGGTTACGAACAACATCCTTTAGCTACACATTAAGCAACTGAAGGAAGAAAGGGGAGTGCTGTCGTCACAGAGAGCGGAGATGATCGAAGACGCAATAATTGCTTTTATTAAATCAGCTTCATGAGTTGTTGGCAAAGTTGGAAAAAGGACATAATCCGGCGCTTAACGAAGGAATACCTACACGAAAAGAGGTTAATGTGTGTAAATCTTCAAGGATCCGCTGTTTGACAACTTGGGATATTTTGCTCCTGTGACGTGATTATAATGAGAAACAAGGAAGTGGGAGGAACAAAGTTAAGTAGCAAATTGGGGACATAACCGTTGATGTACGAAAATGTATAGTCAATTAGTCAACCGTTTTCAAGTCTCGTATGAGGGCTCCAAGTACACGTTGGAAAAGTTAAGTTACAGTACGTCACCTTGTCTAAATCCTTTTTTAATAACAAAGGTCTCGGTTAACTGTAGGTTAGTACCCTTCCTAGAATAGAGAATAATACACATAGGCCAGAGAGACGCGTTGTGCAGCTACGAGAGGGGCTTATCCCCCTGTTCATGGAACCACTTAGTTTTTTTTTTTTAAATAACTTGCGCGCACTCAAGGTCTAATAACCTTATTATGTCGACGACACAGGGCGGGCAGAAGGTAGAAAGGAAGAGGAATAGAGGAGATGCCGATGGACATTGATCTTAAATGCTTGCATGTTGCATTGAGGGGGGAAAACCGAATCCGGCAGGGAGTTCCAGATTCGTGTGGTTCGGTTAATGAAAGATTCTCTATATTTGACAGTACGTCCGAAAGCGGGCTTCAGAGTATATTGGTGAGCATTCCTAGAGAGTCGTATATTGCGGGAGAAATGTTGAAGGGGCGGAATGCAACTGGCTATTTCATCAGAGCATTTTTGGTGGTAGTAACGATAAAACAGGGAGAGGCAGGTAACATTCCTGCGGTGTTCCAGCGAGTCTAATGTTTTGGTAATGCTGGAGTCACCTATTAGTTTTATGGCTCGTTTTTGTATTCTGTCAAGTAGGTGCAGTGAGGTCTTGGAAGCACCGGACCAGACATGAGCGTTAAACTCTAATTTGGGGCGAATGAACGCCTTATAGATTGTAGCCAGATCTAAGGGTGAGATATATTTCTTGCATCTGTATAAGAATCCTAGGCATTTCGCAGCATTCTTGGCGACACTGAATATATGGTCGCTCCAATTAAGATTGTGAGCAACACTCATACCCAAGATAGAAAGCTTTTCAGTTTCTGAGATGCAAGTGCCATTCATGGATAATGGCTGCGGGTTATATATACGCTTTAACGACAAGAGACAGCATTGTGTTTTGGAAGCATTAAATTCCACTCTATTGTTTTTACCCCATTGGATGATGCTGTCGATATCGGAATTTAATGAGCTTAACGTACGCTGCCGCTCATTATCTACAACCGAAGTGCAGGGTCGTAAACTGGTGAACGAATATGAGAAGCTGAGGGTACTGTCGTCAGCGAAGGAGTGAATTGGATTAGAAGTAACAGACAAGAGATCATTTATAAAAATAAGAAAGAGTGTCGGAGACAAAACGGAGCCCTGGGGAACACCGGCATTTACAAAGTGAGTATCAAACTTGAATCCGTCCAAAACAACTTGAATTGAACGATTCGAAAGGTCGCTTCTAATCCATTGAAAGAGAGACTCATCGATCCCAAAAGCACGCATTTTCGACAAAAGGGCTTCGTGCCGAACCCTGTCAAATGCTCTCGAAATATCCAGTGCAACGATTTTGCTTTCACCTGCTTGGTGAAGCGAGTGAGACATGCCATCATATCACCAGTGGATCTGTTGCTGCGGAAACCGTATTGGCGGTCATTGAGGAGTTTCCGTGATTCAAGATATTTCATAAGCTGACGGTTAATCAGCGTTTTCATGACCTTGGAAAGAAGGGACGTTAGTGCAATGGGTCGGTAGTTGGAGGGAGAAGATGATTCGCCTTTTTTGGGTATAGGCTGGACAAATGCTGTTTTCCACCTACTCGGAAAGAGCCCAGAGGTGTAGGAAAGGTGAAAAAGTTTACGCAGTGGTTTTGCAAGCGTAGAAGAACACTTCTTCAGAACTATTGGGGCAATACCATCTGGACCAGCGGATTTGTGTATGTCGAGGTCTTTAAGAACCCTTGCGACTGTACGAGTGCGGAAGTGGATTAGTCCCATGGTGGAATTGACGCACTCTAGTTCAGTCGGAGACAAAGTACAAGCTGGCAGCTGAGAACTGGTTGCGAAATAAGCAGCAAGTAGGTTAGCTTTGTCTAAGGGGGTGACAGCTGGAATGTCATTGTGGATGAGCGTCGGTATAGACGACTTAATTGAGTTTTTTACAAACGACCAGAAACTTTTGCTACCTTTGGGACATTGAAGGATTTTACGCCTTAATTTTTGGTCGGATTGGAATTTAACCCGTCGAACGTGGGTGTTGCAGTCATTTATGGCTCGTGTGTACTTTTTTCGGTTTTCCTCAGAACTGTTTGCCTTAGTGCTTCTTAAAAAGTTAAGAAGGTCAGATATCCATATTTGCTGAACATCTGTCAGGTCGTTAAGGAAGTAAGATCCTAGGTATCGTTTCCTGATTGTGGAGAATTCCGGGCAAGTGCAGAGAAGGTGGTGAATGAATTCAATCTCCTCTTCTTCTAGGCAGCATCTGCAGAAATCATTCGGAATTATTCCTAGTTTTTGCCCGTGACTGCCAATACGACAATGCTGATGTCAGTTCTTTTTAGGGAAATTATACTCCTAGTCCGTTGACTGTGGAGCCGGGGCCAGATTTGCCTGGTGATGAGGCAGGCGTGTCGCTGAGTCCATCTCAGGTTCGTCTCAGCCCTGACGAAATTTGTGAGATTATGTTTAATGGTTGCAAGGGGTATTCCCTCACATGCCACGATTGATTGTGACGTCGTTCCTTGTCTGGCGAGTGTGTCGGATCTTTCGTTTCCTGGGATGTCGCTGTGTCCTGGTACCCAGAGAAGTTATATATTAAACTGTTCGGCCATCTCGTTAAGAGACAGGTGACAGTCGAGACTAGTTTTTTTTGAGGTGTACACATAGGTCTCCGACAAGGAGATGCGCTATCATGTGACTTCTTCAACCTGGTGCTGGAGCAGATAGTGCGACGGGCAGGCGTCAACAGGGAAGGCACTATCTTTTACAAGTCCATCCAGCTGCAAGGATACGCGAATGATATCGACATCATCGCGTGTTCTCGCCGTGGCATTGTAGAAGCATTCACGTCGATTGAAGAACAGGCGAAACGAGTTGGTCTTAAGATCAATGAGGACAAAACGAAATACATGCTGTCGAGCAAAAACCAATCTGTCGCTCACCACCTGGGACAAAATATAACAATTGACAGCTACGATTTCGAGGTAGTTAAGGAGTATGTCTACCTCGGGGCAAACGTAAATTCCACAAATGACACCACAGTGGAGATCCGGCAACGATCCGTCGACTACACTGGCTCGGTCACATCGAGCGCATGGACATCAACGCTCCAGCTAAGAGGGTCTTCGACTCCGAGCCTCCTGATTCGAGAAGAAGAGGAAGACCGAACCTCCGGTATAAAGACCATGTAATTGCGGATGTAAGACATCTTGGTCTTAACAACTGGAAGCAGCGTGCCCGGGACCGTCAAGGATGGAAGGCAGCTATAGCTCAGGCTCAGATCCTCCATGGATCGCTGGCCTGATAAGCGAAACGAACACATAGGTCTCCAGCGAGTTTAAGGCTGCTTGACTTTCTGTGAGAATACGGATATCCGCAGTGGATATCACTTTCCACTTCAGCCAACACAAGGCCTCCTTTATTGCCAACAGCTCCGCCTGGAAGACGCTGCAGTGATCTGGTAATTTTAGTAATGCACATACATGCTAGCCTTTGTACCTTCTCGAGTTGTTTGTGGTATTTTGTCTTGTCCAGTGCAGTCCACCAGACGACCGTAGAGCTATAGGATGATCTTGGGGTTGAATCCCCATTTTTTCCCTAGGGCTTTCTTGAATGTGTAGAGGGCTATAGTTGCTTTTTTTACTCTCTCGGTTGTGTTGTTCCTGCAGGTTAATTTCCTGTCTACTACAGTGCCAAGGTACTTGACACTGAAGGAATAGGTTAACCTGGCGCCGAGCAAAGTGACTTGGCAATTTTCCGGAATTTTGTGCTTTCTGCAGCATCTCGTCGCCATTGCTGTTCTATGATTGGTGCAATTTGCATCGGCTTCTGAGAGAGCCTTAGGAGGACGATATCAGCGAAGATCCTGGCGGTCTCTTATTGCAGCATCTCGACGTCAAATTTTGCTGGTCCTACTTGACTCCGCAATGTTCGCAATATCAACGTTCGTAGCTTGGCGGTATTGATCCTAGTCAACATTGGCTTCTCGGATGGTTCGGACATCCAAGATGCTGGAGGAGTCTCTGGCGTTGATTGCAATATGATGAATTTGGTTAACAGATAATTGCTCAGGAGACCATTAAGTCCTCTTATGGATATTGAGATGTGGGAATCGTGTGCTAGGAGATTACGCCCCGTCACTAGGTCTATTAGCCTGAATCGATTTTCAGAAGTTGCGTCGTGTAGGCTGTGCTTTCATGTCCCAAAGATGTCATTCAAAGATGTCCCCTTAACAAAGCTGGAAACAATCTCGGTGTCTTAGCTCGGACAGTGGGCGTATGTTCTATCTAGAAGGTCATAGAAGTTGTCTTTGACTTTGTCGTCTTTTTCTTCTGTAGGGATCTGTACGCATAAGAAGCTGAGATTCCCGAAGATAGCTTTGATGCGGGTTATTATGAGGCGTTCGTTCACATGCCGGAAGCTTCGGATTTTTTGCCTAAGTCCACCTCGAACAACAAATCCGCATCCGAATAGGCGTTGTTTATTCTCCTCGTAGCAGTTTACGTAGTAAATGTCACAGTTTTTTATCCTCTTTTTACCCGATCCATTCCATCGCTTTTCCTGGAGTGCGGTAACTTAGAGCTTGGGTCTGTTAAGGGACCTAACAGAACCGATAGTATTGTATTGATAGTATTGGCATTATTCACATGTAGTCCATCCGTTAAATCCGAGCTTTGTTACTGTCCCTGAATTTATGATTTTTTACGGTTTCGGCTTACTAGGTCGTAGCTCGTAGCCCAACCGATAAAATCTGTTTTCTGGCACAGGAATCTCGCCATTTCATCTTTTCTGGTCTCTAATTTATCGAGGAAATCTCCAGATTACCGAGCAGGCGGGGGTGGGACTTACTAATGGTGCCGCAAGGTGTTCGTCGGCGGCGTCTCTTTTCGCTTTTTAACAGGCCGGCATCCATCGGATAGCTGCTATGATGGTAATTCGGTCAAACAAATTTCTTGCGACTATCATGTCGTTTATGTTTATTGCGCTCCTACTGCATAAGCTGCAAAACTTCATCGACTCTTTTAGCGATCGGTGGACCATAGCGAAGTGCATCTTCGTACAATGTGAGGTCTCCTGACCGTTAAAAAATGTTCTTAAGCCGGATAATGTCTAGCGATTAAACAAGTGACACCATCTGCCTATCGTTTATTCGGGGTCCCCGTGAGTTTATTCCGCGAATTTTAAATTAATTTGGGATATTCCACCAGGAAAGTGTCATCATGGCCAATTCGTGTCGCTCTTTCTTGGTTGCTTCAATCAAATGTTCATTATCTCCTGGCAGCTTGCGTGCCGCTTCTACTCCACCAGCTTCAACATTTCATCGAGTTTTTCAGTAAATGAACGACAGGAGCAAGGTTCATCCTTGACACCGAAATATCCGGAACTGAATCGAGCAAACCAGTCCAGGGCCCAGCGTTCAATCACAATATTCTCATCGTACACTTCGCACATTTTTCGGCATATTTCTACTCAAATGATGGATGTGTCCCCTTTCAAGCGCTCATTTATTTAATAAAATTGGATGAGAGGGAATACAAAGTTATGTTGTCGGAAAGCTACTATCGCCAGGAACTGGTCGTGCTTTTACTGACAGCGTCTCCCTTATGCTGTCTCATACACCTCAGCCCTCCACGCAGTACACAGAACAGCAGTGCAACTTTTGAAAACGAGCCCAGAAAAGCACTGCATCTGGAAAAAAAACGTGGTTCGATGACGAGTGCAGGAGGATTCACACAGCAAAGCAGGAGGCATATTAAACCTCGCTGCATAGAAGAACAAGAGCAGCTCGTGCGCTCTACGAGTTAGAAAGAGGGGAAGAGCATGAGCTTCTTAGGAGAAAGAAGAAAGAGCATGAGAAGCGCGCGGTTGAAGACTTGGATAGGTGTCACTGCAGGCATTACGTTCGAAGGTTGTATTAAGAGATAAAGCGAACGTGTCAAGGTTATGAAGCCATAACGCAAGCCTGTAGGGATGGGAATGAACATCTAGTAGTAGAATCGCAGACGATGCTGAGAATATGGAAAAACCACTACTGCAGAATGTGTAATGGCGATGTTAGTGAATATACCGCTGTCAGGCAGAATGATCCATTTCTTAACGACGAAGATCGCAGAGAATTCCCGCCCCCCTGACCACGACGAAGTTAAGATCGCCATATCGAAGCTCAAGTCGAATAAATCTGCTGGCGCAGACGGAGCTTTTTAGAGCAGCTGAAGATAACTTGGTTAGGAGCATGCATCAGCTCATTTGTAAGATATAGCCAGAGGAAAGCATGCCCGAGGAATGGAGTCTCAGCATCGTTTGACCGATCCACTAGAAAGGAAACCCTTTTGACTGGGCCAACTTCTTCTTCTTCTTCTTAACGGGCGCTACAGTTCGGGGTGCATCTGGGGCTCGACCAATATGTCCCTCCAATTGGCATGATTTTTTGCTAGCCCTCTCTGTGCCATCTTAAGTGCGGCCGTTCTCTGCGTTTTCGTCCCTCGGGGTTGGATTCAAAGACTCTCCGGGCAGGAGCTGTGGTCTCCATTCGCTCTACATATCCCAATCATCTTAAGTGTTGAATCCGTAGGCGCCTGACCGGACTCATGTCGCTGTACAGCCCGTAAAGTTCGTGGTTGAATCTTTTCCTCCATCCTTCGTTTGTGTTTATAGGCCCGAAAATCACGCGCAACATCTTTCTCTCAAACCGACCAAGGGCCTTCTCATTCGCTTTTGATAGTGTCCATGCTTCTGCGCCGTACAGCAGGACCGGGATGATAGGGCTCTACTACTCAATTGCCTCCTGAGCCCAAAGAAACAACGATTGGCAAGAGTGATTCTGCGTTTGATTTCGGAACTGGTGTCGTTATTCCAGGTCACTGCAGAGCCAAGGTAGAAGCATTCCTAAAGGATTTAGGCAGGTCGATGCGCTGTCGCGTGAAATGATTGTGCAAAAATCACTAGCCAACACAAGAGGCACAATATACATATTTCAAATCCCCACAGCTACGCGGATGACATTGACACAGTCGGAAGAACACAGCGAGATGTCAATGAGGCATTTATGAGGCGGCAAAAATTGGTTTGGCAGTAAACGACGGCAAAACGAAATATATGCTGTCATCAAAAAAGGACACTCGCCACCGACGTCTTGGCCAGAACGTTAGTATTGCCAGTTATAAGATTGAGTTAGTTGAGGACTTCGTCTACCTTGGCTCTGCAGTAACCTGGAACAACGACATCAGTTTCGAAATTCCGAAATCAAACGTAGAATCATTCTTGACAATCGCTGTTTCTTTGTTCTCAGGAGGCAATTGAGTAATAGACCCCTCTACGGACAAATAATAGAGCCCTCTCCTGACAAAGTTGACAAGACCCTTATCATCCCGGATGAGGAGGTCCTTGGTAGGTTCGAGCGAAAGATTTTGGGTGTGATTTTCGGTCCTATAAACGCAGGATGGAGGAAAAGATTCAACCACGAGCCTTAAGGGCTGCCCAGCGAATTAAGTCTAGTCATGTGTCTACGGATTCAACGCCTAAGATGGGTCGGCTATGTATGCAAATGGACACCACAGCCGGAGAAGTCTTTGAATCCAACCCCGAGGCATGAAAAAACAGAGGACGGCCGACCCAAAATGGTACACAGGGGTGGAAGAGGACCTCGGCCAACTGGGTGCGCGGCAATGGAAAATGCTAGCAAAAGATCGTGCTAGTTGGAGGGACATGTTGGTTGAGGCTCGGGTTCACCCGGAACTGTAGCGCCTAATAAGAAGAAGAGAATAAGATAGCATATGTATATACGAGAGTCACCACCAACTTGAGAATCCTTCATATTGAATGACCAGTCAGTCATTTACTTTGATTAATCGACTGATAGACTTGTGGCTGTTTCTCACAAGTCCGAGATGATGGATGGGGTTTTTTCACATCCGGCAACATAACCTTTAACTGAGCTGACTTAAGTAGCTTAAGTTCTGCGGTGACACTGTTTCAGTAACACATTTACATAATGAAGCTTGCAATAGAACCTTTTTAAATCCCAAATTGGATAGACAGTCCTCTTTCATACCATGGCACATGCGAAGTCCTTATTGAGAGTCATACCACTTTTCCTACTCCTCAAATGTGCAATTATACATTACGCAGAATACTAAGCAAACAGGATACCAATCAATTCAAGTACAAGACATCAAAACTCACTTGAACCCAAAGTGCACTTATGCAACCTTAAGGTGCCGATTCGATTCCTGATTGCAATTCAAAATTGAGAAAAAAAAAAAAAACAGGAAAGACCCTTTAGGTAACATGTACGTGTATATAGAGTCACACCTCATCGATAACAATCGATTGAGTTGAGTGTGGAATTGTGAGTCCACTTCAGTTGTCATTCAATTCATTCCTAGTTGGGATCGGATTTCCAATTGCGTTTTAACAAATATTGACAAGGAACTCACTCTATTCCCCCGCACCTGGACAAATTGGATTGTGCCAATTAAATTAAAGGTTTCCCGGTTGAGGATAACGAGCAGGATTCACCCTTTCACCTTTTTTATATCCTAACTACAATACCGATGTAAGGATTCTGATTTGACGATACCAATACCTCTTTAAGGAGGCATGTATCTAAAAAACAAGTTAATCAATCGCAAGGTTGATTAAAGTAAACCTTAATTCCGTTTTAGGTAGTTTTTTGTAATTACCTCGAAATAACAAGCTCGACGAAACAATGTCGAGCGAATTTTGAAGGACTCCACCGTCAGGGCGTCTCATTGTGATTTAAATTCCGCCCACATCGAGCGCGGGTAGGAACAGATAATCATTGACTAATTCCTTTGAGAGCGCGTAGAGCTTTGTAAATTGGCATACGGTGAATGGCTGCCTCTAATCCGTTCGTGCCATCGCGATTACTTCCGTCATCAGTATTGTCCCTTTGGGCGGTTGGGCGTCTTGTTTGCCAATGCCTAGGCAAACTCATCGGAAGAGAAAGAAAAACTTTGTCGTAATCTGTTACCAATCAATCCTGACACCCACCACACCCGCCACAGTCACATAACCTAATTCTATTATCCTCATTAAAAGTGATACTATTCAGGCAGGCTTCCCAGTAGCTGGCACAAGCTGGCAGCCAATAGCCTTGTGGGAGTGAAGTTTTGCTGCACAATGGTATTAAGGCCCTTTATTCGCTGCGTAACTTTCCCATTAACGCGTCGTCTAAGGATACAGGCAAGTGCCACTGCTACAGCCACATGGTTTGCCACAATAACGAGTACGAGATACGAGCCGATACACATCTGTACCATTAGGATAAACGTGCGGATAATGTTTATTGAGTGGACGGTCCCGGAAAGAGTTACGACTACTCGTAACAGTCCTGTAGTTTGTAATCGTTACTTCCCAATCAAAGTCCTTTTGTTCTGTCGTCCTGCTGTGCTGTATCCCTATCATCTTATCTAATTCACAAATGCCTTGAATTGTTATGCACATACGTAGGTATATATTTGCATTTTCTTCGTTACAGGGTTATAACAAACTACTTCGTGGTATCGCTGGCCATGGCCGACATGCTGGTCGCACTGTGCGCAATGACCTTTAATGCATCTCTGGAGCTGTCCGGTGGCAGATGGTTGTTCGGTCCGTTCATGTGTAATGTTTACAATAGCCTGGATGTGTACTTTTCCACAGCCAGTATATTGCATCTGTGCTGCATATCAGTGGATAGGTGAGTGGTAGAAACATGTTTGGTAGTAAAAGAGTGGGATGATCGGCAACTCAACAACCAGTGATTCGACATGAGTCAATAAGGGATTGCATCTGGTTACAGTAACAAGACATTTCTGTGTTTCTGCTATTTTTTCCTTTTACAGATACTATGCGATAGTCCGTCCTTTGGAATATCCGCTCAACATGACCCACAAGACAGTGTGTTTCATGCTAGCCAATGTATGGGTCTTACCCGCTCTAATCTCCTTCACGCCGATATTTCTCGGATGGTATACAACGGCCGAACACCTTCGGGAAGTATCCAAAAATCCGCACACCTGCTCGTTTGTCGTGAACAAAGCTTATGCTCTAATATCCAGTTCGGTTAGCTTTTGGATACCCGGCATCGTTATGGTGGTCATGTACTGGCGAATCTACAAGTGAGTTGATTAATCTGTTCCGCCTGGTCATTAGTATATATTTGACTTACTCGTTGCAGGGAAGCGGTACGACAGCGAAAGGCACTGAGCCGTACAAGCTCGAATATCCTGTTGAATAGCGTACACATGGGACAAACGCAACACGCAATCGGAAGCCATCACATGAACTACATGCACCCGAGCGAGTGTGAACTTAACCTTACTATGACCAGGGAGGAAACGCACAGCGCTATAAGCAATCTCGAGGTAAACACATTACGACTCCCAACACCACCGTTTGGGGATGGTAGAGAGGAGACTAATTAAGTAGCACTTAAGTGGTGGTAAATGAAAGTGAAAGCACTATTGCGCCGGGAACTAGAGTTGATGAGCTGACAATTAGACAGCACGCGGGTGTGAGCGTTCACGACCAGTTGGGACAAATCTTTCTCGAAGAATTGAGTGCCGGAATTTGCATTAGTCCCTTACGTTGGACGTGATTTTCGTGAATTATACACGGGATTCCGGCTAGGAGGAGTAGTCTAGCTATACATAAACGAACATGGTCGTGGTCGAAGTATTTCCGAATCGGTTATGTTGGTGCCATACAGGCTGAAGGATGTTAACCAGGTGTAGGCGGTCGACTTATGGCCATGTGTGCGGTGTACATATCATGTAGGTGTCCTGTTTGGGCGGACAGGACTCTCACGTGTTTGGTTTTTATCGGGAATCGGAAGTGGCATTTCATAGCTGTGATAGTTGGCGAGATGTAGGACATAGATCAGCTATTACGTGCCACTGGGATCGAGCCGTCCCCTATTACGTGTGCCTGGAGATGGGCGCACAACCACTCACTTGGGTATGATTCTAGTCAACTAACTGGGATGGACATAGACATAGGCTGCAACTAGGCCCATTGGTGCTATTTCAATTTTGCCGGATGAATTTAAATAATTCTATAAGTCATTCAACGACAAAACTTTTAGTTACACCCAAAGAAGTTGTGTTTAAAGGCAGCTCTCTCCAACCCTCTATTTTCCTATTTGTTTGCTCTATGCGACCATGGGATATACATACAACAGGGGTAAGCCGATTTACAAAGGAGTAAAAGGCCGAATTATAAATGCAGTTGGCTTGCTGCTTTCATTGCAAATTAATTGGGCATCCAAGCGAGGGAAACTTTCGAGTTTCATGGACTAACTGACGTCATTGACAAGACCATTGGCCGAAAGTTGAAACTTTTGGTGTGCACTGGAAATGAAGAAAAGTGTTGGCATCCATATCCGAACAACTGGGTACCGTATCTACTTTGAAAGTTGGTTTTGTTGTAAAAGGTATCTTGTTGTTCTATATACTATTACTGGACCGCTTTATAACAATGACGAATAAAAAAAACGATGGTGAGAAGGCCCTTGGAGTTTCGACCTTGTTGGCAGACAAATCTTCTTAAAACCATTACACTGAGGCGCGAACAACTTCCAAATAACTTTATGAGCAACTAAAGCGAATGCTGAGCCTGGGCTGTAGATGCCTTCCATCCCGGGCACACTGCTTCCAGTTATTAAGACTGAGTTGTCTTACCATACGCGATTACTTACTAAACTAGAGAAAGAAGGTCTCGATGTTATTGCCTACGCTGAGGATGTTGAGGATGTTTGGAGAATGCTCGCTGCTCCATCCGAATCGGTGAACACCTTACTGATAGTTTTGATGTCAAAAAAGGATTTAGGCAGGGCGATGCGCTGTCGTGTGATTTCTTCAACATCATATTGGAAATGATTGTGCAAAAATTACTGGCCAATACAAGAGGCACAATCTATTTCAAATCCTCGCAACTCCTTGCATACGCCGACGATATTGACACAATAGGTAGATCACAGCGAGATGTCAAGGAGGCGTTTGCGAGTATTGAGATGGAGGCGGCGAAAATTGGTTTGGCGGTAAACGAGGGCACAACTAAACATATGCTGTCATCAAAAAAGGACGCTCGCCACCGAGCAGTAGTTATATTGGCAGATATAAGTTCGAAGTAGTTAAGGACTGCGTCTACCTTGGCTCCGCAGTGACCTGGAACAACGACATCAGTTCCGAAATCAAACGCAGAATCACTCTTGCCAATCGCTGTTTCTTTGGGCTCAGGAGGCAGCTGAGTAATAGAACCCTCTCCCGAACGACAAAGGTGACTCTATATAAGACCCTTATCATACCGGTTCTGTTGTGCCGCGCAGAAGCATGGACACTATCAAAAGCGGATGAGGAGGCCCTTGGTCGGATCGAGAGAAAGATTTTGCGCGTGATTTTTGGGCCTATAAACGCAGACGGGGGATGGAGGAGAATATTCAACCACGAACTTTACGGGCTGTACAGCGACATGAGCCTAGTCAGGCATCTACGGATTCAATGCCTAAGATGGCTGGGCCATGTAGAGCGAATGGACACCACTGCTCCAGCCCGGAGAGTCTTTGAATCCAACCCCGAGGGACGAAGAAGCAGAGGACGGTCGCACTTATGATGGCGCATATAGGTGGAAGGGGACCTCAGCCAACTGGGTGTGCGGCAATGAAAAAGGCTAGATGGAAAGATCATGCTAGATGGAGGGGCATGTTGGTTGAAGCCCAGGTTCACCCCGAACTGTAGCGCCCACTAAGAAGAAGAAGAGGATGTTGCTAGTGTCATCTCAGGCGTACGGTCACCGCATGCGTACGGTATTCTCCACATTGTGCAGGTGAGCACCCCCGAAAACGAAACTTGTACTCTTCACTAGAAAGCATAAGATCCCGGACACGTGTCCAATCACTCTACTCGGTACCAGGCGTCATATTGGGCAGAAAATTATCTTTGAAAAACTGGGATATCTACTACGGAAATTTCTACAGAGAAAATGAACAACGCTCATCCGGATGCGGATTTGTTATTCGAGTTAGACTCAGGAAAAAAGTCTTAAGCTTTCAGTATGTAAACTTCACAACTATCCGCATTAAGGCCAGTATCGGTAATATAAGCTTACTATGTATCCACGCCCCCACAGAGGAGAAAGATGACCGACATAAAGACGACTTCTATGATTTCCTTGACGGAACATATGCCCAATTTCCCAGCTATAACACCAAAATCGTTCTAGATTTCAATGCGAAGCTGGGTAAGCAAGCTATCTTTGAACGAGTCATAGGAAAGCCAGGCCTACACAACACCACGTCAAAAAACGGACTCGGATCACTATCTTCATGCGGCCAAGGTACGGATGCGAATTTCTCGGAATCAACGGAGTCGAGTAAGAACACCAACATTTGTACGTCAGAAAGCTGCAATCGCAAGAGACCGCCAGGACCTTGGCCGATCAAGTCTCCCTCAAGCTCTCCCAAGTCCCAATGCAATCTGCACTAACCATAGAGCAGCAATGGAGTCGTTGTCAGAACGCCATCTGAGAGGCCGCCTCAGATGTACTCGGTTTCAAGCCACCACCTTCGAAAAACCTCTGATCTGATGACGAGTGCAGACAGACCCATATAGAGAAACAGAAAGTATACATGACTACGCTGCATCGACAGACGAGAGCTGCCCGCGAGCTCTACAAACAGAAAGGGAGGGAGGAGGAACATGCGCTTCTGAGAAGAAAAAAGGAGGAGCACGAGAAGAACGAGATCAAGGAGATAGAGAGATGGCATTGCAGGAACGACGTTCGAAAGTCTTACCAAAAAGTAAAACGAACATACCAAGGCTATAAAGCCAGGGCAGAAGCCTGCATTGTTGAGCACCCGTCCACCCGACCTGATGATATCGCTAGACATCGCTATCTTACGTCGAAACTTAAGTCTTATAAAGCTGCTGGAGCAGACGGACTTCTCACTGAACAATTTAAAGCAGCTGGCGATGAGCTGGTCAGCAACATACACCAACTCTTCTGCAATATATGGTCGGAAGGATGCATGCCCGATGAATAGAATCTCAGCATTGTTTGCCGGTCCATAAGAAAGGTGACCCCTATGACTGCGCCAATTACAGAGGAATAAGTCTCCTGAACATTGCGTACAAGATCCTCTCTGCTTTCCTGTGTAAGCGCCTGAAACCGTTCGTGGACAATCTGATAGGTTCCTACCAGTGTGGTTTCAGGCCAGGAAAATCCACAATAGACCAAATATTCACACTTCGGCAGATCTGGGAGAAGACCCATGAATTCTAGGAAGATACGCACCATCTTTGTCGACTTTAAAGCCGCATATGACAGTGTTTATAGCGACGAGCTATACAGAGCTATGTCATGTTTTAACAAATTCGTCAGACTATGCAGGATGACTATGGAAAATTCCCGCTGCTCCATTAAGGTCGGAGGTGAACTAACCGACCCGTTTGATGTTAAAAAAGGTTTTAGACAGGGTGACGCACTGTCATGTGATTTTTTTAACATCATACTTGAAAAGATCGTGCGAGACTCTGCGGCCAATACAAGAGGTACGACCTACTTCAGGTCTACACAATCGTTTGCCTAGGCAGATGACATTGACGTTATTGGACTGACAAAGCATTGAAGCAGAAGCGGCCAAAGTGGGTCTAAGGGGAAATGAGGAAAAGACCAAATATATGCTGTCACCGACGTTTTGGTCAGAACGTCACCTTCGGCAGCTCTGGAAAAACTATAGAGGTATATCCCTGCTCAATGTCGCATACAAGATTCTCTCCAGGGTACTGTGTGAACGTCTAAAGCCATTTTGCACCGCACTAATTGGCAGCTACCAGTGCGGCTTCCGGCCCGGCAAATCGACTATAGACCAAATTTTCACAGTTCGACAAATCCTGGAAATGACCAACGGGTTTCGAATCGATACACACCATCTTTTCATCGATTTCAAAGCCGCATACGACAGCAATCATCGTGAAGAACTGTTTGGTGCTATGGCCGAATTCGGTATTCCGGGAAAACTGATCCAGTTATGTCGCGCCACGCTAAAAATTCACGATGCACCATGCAACTCGGTTCTAGGACTTCGGAACCGTTTAAAACATGCACCGGATTTCGACAAGGAGTTGCGCTGTCGTGTGACTTCTTCAACCTGGTGCTGGAGCAAATAGTGCAACGGGCAGGCGTCAACGGGGAAGGCACCATCTTCTACAAGTCCGTCCAGCTGCTAGGATACGCGGGTGATATCGACATCATCGGGTGTTCTCGCCGTGACATTGTGGAAGCAGTCACGGCGATTGAAGAACAGGCAAAACAAGTTGGTCTTAAGATCAATGAGGACAAAACGAAGTACATGCTGTCAAGCAAAAAACAATCCGTCGCTCACTACCTGGTACAAAATATAACAATAATTGACAGCTACGATTTCGAGGTAGTTAAGGAGTTTGTCTACCTCGGGGCAAACGTAAATTCCACAAATGACACCACAGTGGAGATCCCGCTTAGAATCGCCATTGGCAACCGCTGCTACTTCGACTTGTCCAAACAACTTGGGTCAAAACTCCTCACTCTAAAGACCAAAGTCATGCTATACAAAATGCTCGAACTGCCATTTTGTTGTACGGAGCCGAAAGATGGACGATAAGCAGGACAGCGGAGCTGATTTTGGGTTCTTTCGAAAGAGAAATTCTGCGCCGGATATTTGGTCCTGTCTGTGATTAAGGTGAATGGCGAAGAAGACATAACCGCGAACTCTACGAGCTGTACAAAGATGTGGATGTGGTCCGGAAGGCAAAGATCCTTCGACTACACTGGCTCGGCCACATCGAGCGCATGGACATCAACGCTCCAGCTAAGACGGTCTTCGACTCCGAGTCTCCGGGTTCGAGAAGAAGAGGAAGACCGAACCTTCGCTATAAAGACCAAGTAATCGCGGATGTAAGACATCTTGGTCTTGACGCCCGGGACCGTCATGGATGGCAAGCAGCTATAGCTCAGGCTCAGATCCTCAATGGACCGCTGGCCTGATAAGTAAGTAAGTTTTGCCTAGGGTGATAGTTAGATAGACATTTGTTCACCCCTCAACGGGGGTTGGTAGAGGCTATCCAGAAGCCGCCACGAGGAGACTGGAGGTGGTGAATATCAACCTGGAAATCGTTAATCTTTTCCTGGATCTGGCGTAATATGAAGATCGGGTCTATAGTCGATGTGCTAGGCCAGAAGCCACACTGGTACGCTTAAAACGTTCACACTATATAGGACCATGTAGGCGACATTGAGCGACATTGGGGCGATATTTGCCTCGGCAGTTGGTGCAAGACATAGGATCGCCTTTTTGACTAAGGAGCAGACAGATCTGGTGTGCCAATCGTCGAGCATCCTCCCAGACTTGACAGATGATTTGATGCATGATCCCTACCAGGAGATTGCCACCATATGGGCCAGCAGCTATGTTGTATTTCAGCTTATGTATAGCTGACTTCCTATAAACCGGTTGGGTGGATTAGTTTTTCGACTGACGATGGGCTTTCTTCTGACCCTATCACTCTCTCTCTCTCTCTCTCCTCTCTCTCTCTCTCTTGGGTTATGCCCGCTAAGCAGCTGCTTAAACGCATTCACTATTTTCTGTGAGTTTGTGTCAAGATTGCCATCACAATTTTGAAGAGCCTGGGTGCCCGTTCTAAAGCCGGATGCAAGGTATTGGCTTTTTGTAGAAGTTACTAATCCTCTGTATATCCAGGGCCTCTTCCATATCCTTGAGCAAGGAGACTGCACTCTTTACTTTTTTCGCAGTAGTTTCTTTTCCTCCCCTCTTCTGACTCTGTACCCTTCTCACGCTGTTCTCATTTTCCGCTGCAGCGCCTTCTGATAAGCTTTATGCGATGGCCGTTTCCTTTCCGCACATTGGTCGTAATATCACGTGTTTCTTGTCGGGCCCTAGGATGGTTTCAGCTACTTCTTGGATGGCAATACGGCATCGCAGCCGAATGTTGTTGCCGTTTTAGTAGGCTTGAGGCATATGGAAGAGTCTTTCTCCCAGCTGCTCTCTGTAATCTCTGCTGGCTATTTCAGGTGCATACAGTCGCCCAGTGGTGGTTGCAGTTTTGAACAGTCAAGCTTTGGGTCGTGCTGCTACCAGGTAATATTTTCCTGGCCGATTTTTCCATAAAAGTCGCCGACAGGCTCCGTCCAAGTGGTCATAGAAATCCTTTTTGATGGACTCCTCAGCCATATCGGCTGTTATAGAGCCTTCCATGGATGCGGACTACCGGATTACAGCCAGGCGGTAATTTATCGATAATTTACCTTCGACCTAAACCGTTTTCTACAACGATTCCACATCCTATAATATATGCAACCTTTTGTAACAGCTGTAATAGATGTCGCAAGGTTTTTCCCTTATTACTCCAATTCTTATCCAGCGTATGTCCTGAATCACAGTAACGTCTGGCGTATACTGCGTAAGGATATATTTTAATATCCGTGCGATACCAGGAGTGTGCAGAGTTCTGACATTCCAAGTGCACACCCGTAAATCCTTGTCCTTCTTCATGCCGTGTCGTCGTCATCGATTTTGGGATCCATATATAGGTACACAAGTATGTATTTCCCAGGCTAGTCGCTCTTTCATAACTTAATTTATTTAACGTGGTTGGTCGGGTTAGTTAGCGCTATGTTGCCTAGGACACGCAGAGCGTATATGGGTTCACGTACCAGCGGGCGATGACAAGCTATTCAGGGGGCCGCGAGAAGGCTGTACGTCAACTTGCGCTGCACATGGTCAAGGATCGCCTTTGGGCACTCGCCATGTTGTATAAGGTTGCTTGCCGAAAACGCAAAAGCAACAGCAGCATTAAAGTCATCAAATGCGTTATTGCAGACAATTCCCAGCATTACGTAAATAATTGAGAGAAGATAAGTCCCTAGAACTCAAGAGGATGTATCGCCCTTAACGCTAACATCAACATTTCACCTCTCATTACCATCGGCCTACAAAAACGCCCTTCCATTCATCTATGACTCATCCATTGTCCTCTCGTCGTCGTGCCAAAATAAAATAGAGAAAAGGAACATCAAATCTGAATATCCTAGTCATCATTTCTGGCTAAAGTAAACTATGTATATACGGAAGTGACAGTCATTGAAAGAAATATTCAGCAGAAATGTGCAGAAGGCAACCGACAAGACATTGTGATATTTTCGTTCTTGACGCTTTTGAATAACAATACAATGGTTGCCACCGACATGGCTATCTCCTTGGAATGCATTGCTGGAGGTCTTATTGTACATATATCCCACGAACCCTATCATAATAGATGTCTGTGTATGTTAAACTCATTGATCCTGATTCCAGCTGTGCATATCCTTTCTGAGTCAGCAGATAAACACCACTCCTTCTCAAACGCGGGGGAAGTCCCTAATTATAAAAATGAAATCTTTTACAAGAAAAAATATTTGCTACAAGCATACATAGACGATTTAATGGCACGGATCCTTTAGCATCCCTTTTTACCCTTCTAAATAACAAATCTACTTGACCCGACCGGCTTAATCCGTGACATTTTACCTTTTTCATCTGAGACGAAAGGTGGATTTATCGGTATTGTCCGCAAGTCTACGTGCCGGCACAATCGGGTAGGATAAATTGTAAGTGAAAGTTAAGGATGTTCCAAGACGACCTAACGAAGGTATTTGAAGATTTGGTGGATTAGCAAGAGAACAATGGTGACTCGGAAGTTTCTGCTTGAGTTATTGCTAAGGTTCTCTTAACACGATTCGATGGCCTTAGGTCAATCGCCAATTTATTAACTGAACACTTGTTTTCAAGATTTAATGGTAAATTGTTCTAAGCGGTTTTTGTTTTTTCATTCCCGCAGGAACTCCCCTCACCAAGCGAAAACGAGAAAGAAGACTGTGATGAGTTGCGAGTACCATCGCCACCACAACGTCGTCTTAGCCGCAGCAGCATCGATCTACGTGACCTAGAACAGGAGCGATTTGAAAAGGTCACCCATACAGACAGTGCGCCTTCGATGATTGCGCTACACTACCAACAGCTCCAGTTACAAAACCAAAAGCAACAGCAATCTGAAGACCAGTCG
This sequence comes from Eumerus sabulonum, assembly GCA_951905685.1. NCBI lineage: Eukaryota > Metazoa > Arthropoda > Insecta > Diptera > Syrphidae > Eumerus > Eumerus sabulonum. Next base: position 240,437,545 of record OX645060.1, read on the forward strand.
CCGACAAAGTGGCAAAATCTCTTACAACCACCACCAGCCATACGAGCGTCCAGCACCGGGGATCACAATGAAAACTCTCAAGCCAACAGTCACGTGAGTGATTCGAACAATAAAATCGCAGACGAAAAGGAGAAAGGCCTACATCTAATCGGAATGCAGTCCAAGGACGAGATCAACGAGTTCTACACGAGCATCAAGAATCTTCGAAAATACCAGCAAACTGTAGTGCCAATCGAAGATGATAACCAGCAACTGAAGCGATTCATCGAGGATAACTTTTTCTACTTCAAGCAGCAGATTGATAAATCATCGGAGCATCCCACAGCCAATTCGGTTGCTAAGCCGCCCGTTAAATGTTCAGCGCTCAGTGAGACGGATTTTATCAAAATGAAAAGCGGTCAACGCGAGACTGAGAGATCGCCAGCCGACAGTCAACACATCACCCAGAAGCAACGAAAACTATTTGCCGTCAGCGATTCGGAGTTCTTCTTCACATTCAATGGGAAACCGGTGAAGAAGATCTCGCTGAAGGGCGACAAGGGTGTCCTGAAAAATCTCCTCTCGAAGACGAAACGCACCAATGACTACCTGTCGCTGGAGAAGAAAAGCGAAAAGTCCGAAGAAGAAGTGAACTGTAGTCGATCATCGAGTATTTTTCGCAGATCACGCAATCGAAAATTGTCGCATTCGTACAATGGAGTGGGCAAATCTGCCGGACACCGTCATCGCAATCCCAGCGATACTGACGAATCCGATGGAGTCATTTACCTCCCCCGAATGCTAAGCGAAGGACATGAAGTTGAACGCTTGAAACCGGTTACCACTACCACTACACCCGATATACTATTGGACCTGCACGTACTTAGTCGAGAAAATAAAATCGAATTGGTTCCCAAGAGCAGCGTCGAGGAACTGATCAACTTTAGTACAGAAACCACACCGCAACGTCGTCTCTATAGCAGTAGCAGCAGCTGTAACAACCGTGAGTCATCGCCACTGATGTCACCGCTACATCCAATGACTCCGCCACCCTCTCTCACGGCATCGATAATAGACGCGGACAATCTTTTTGTCGACGCCGACACAACCCTGAACTCATGTGATAAAACCAACCAGGTCTCGGACAGCGATGATCTCGATGAAATTTTTCGTTCGATTGGATCACCGCTCTCCGACCAGGACGAAGTGAACTCGAGCAGTTACATGCTGAGCAGTGACAACATTCGACAACGTCTCAGCACGCTTAGCGACCAATTGCCACCAAACAAATTCGTCATTTCGCCACCGACCACACCGAATTCCACACAAAATCTCCCCGAACAACCGCTCAGCCCGCAAAATGTCTATTTCCTGTCGCCGCTCAACTCCGGCCTGACCGCAAACACCAATCAGGTAATCAGCGATTCGTCAACGATATCACTCGATGTGGTTACCACACTGCCAGTGCCACAAAACAGTATATCCCCGAAGCCGGAGATCATTCTAGACTCCACACTATCGCCCACATCTGTCAAAAGCGGTGGTGACATATCAGTCGAGAAGAATGATTTCGCATCGCCCCTCCGAAACGACGATGACAATCGAAAGCAGGGCTTCTATCTAGATGGCATACAAAATGTACGGAAGCGACAAGCGTCCGTCGTGACGTACGACGTTAATGTGATAAACTTCACACAGGACAACAGTGATAGTCGTAGCTACATACCCATGGGGCGTGTGTCCACGAGTTCGGCAAGTAAGTGTTTAGTGTCCTGGTTGCTTCCATTATTTATTCATTTTTTTTCCAATTTTCGTTTATGCGGTGCGACGACCATCATACATACCATCCACCATACTGTGGATGTGAAGAAAGTTTATTTCATCGCTGCGGGTTAAGTTAAGGTTTTGTACATAGTTTGCCAAAAATGTTGAATCCAACGGATTTGGTATGTTTCAATGCCCGCAAAGCGTGTCAGGACGTAGAACGTAGGATGTACTTACCTATAGTTTCAGTGGTAAAGTCGGACGTGATTTTAGGATTGTTCAGCTTGTTGTGAGCACTTGAACTTTTCGGCAAGCGGTCTTTAGTCTTGAGTTATGAGAGCGGACACTTTTGAGAATTGTATCTTTATGGGTTTCAGATTTTCTTTTACTTTTTAACTTTTTATTGAAAGAGGGAACGATTGAAAGGATTCATTTTTCATTGCCGTTCTTTTGCGATATAATTTTGTAAATAGCTTTTTGCCTGACCGATTTCAGATACAACTTGACTAGTGATCAACAATTGAACCTCTGTAATCTCTGTATTATTTCTCTCTCTCTCTCTCTCTATCTCTCTTTCTCCGTATATCAACTCCTGCTTCTTTCCATTCTATATGTGTAATTAAAACTCAAAAAATCTTACATATACGTGTGTGTATCTCAGCTACAAGCTGTCGAAATCAAACCAATTCGTCGTTACGACGTCGTGGCGGCATATGCATCGTGGTCGACGGAGACGATCTAGATGCCGATGAAGATACCGATACCGTCATCGATAGCAATTCGAATTCGAATACACCTGCCAAACGTAAGCTTCACCACTTTGTTACCGGCAGCAGCCAGAGAAGGCGTAAAAAAACGAAGACGAAAGCCAAAAACTTCAAGGCGAAATGCACATGCTCGTCTCGAACAACTGCAGCATCCGAACAAATTCCAGCCAATGAGCAGGCGAATAGACGGAAAATGTTTTGGCATAAGAGCCGCTGGCAGCATAGGCGTCGGGAGCAACACCGCGCCGGCGGATGTCAATGCGGTGCTAGTGGTGAGTGGGACACTTTAATAGCACGCAAACCAAGCAAACTAATTTATAGATACATATACCCATTCGCTGGCTTAGTTCTTGTTCTCGTTTTTTTTTTTTTTTTTTTTAGTTTATAGATACATATATCTAGTTATAGCAAATAAATTTAGATTTATTTCGTATCTTTAACTCATTCTTTTGGATTGATTTTCAAACTTATCTCATACGTATGTATACATTGCTGCTTTTTACTACGCCTGGCTGCTGTTCAATTTTTTTCTCTTACACTTTTACTGCAGACATCCAAACATTTCATCTGCATCATTCAATCAATCAGTAACAAGATACAAAAAATACAAAAATTAAATCTTTCGCACTCTCTCTCTCTCTATTAATTAATTAATAAGATACTCCGTTGAAGCATGCATTTTTAGAGCTTGAGCTGTTCGTTTTATTTATTTTTTTTTAATTAATATTTATTTGCTTACTGTGGTTACGCGATAGGGTTAAGATACTTTTAATGTGGAATGTTACTAGCAAAGTAGCAATTAACCTATGAGATATACATATAGTATTAGACCGCTTGCGTGAAACGTTTGTGATCGATGTGGATTTTATTACGCATATCCTCGCTATTTATCACAATCCTCTTACTAAACATATGCTGATGACTTGGAGATGCTTTTACTTCAGTTTAGATACGATTTTTCCGCTTCAAATCATTTATTTAGCACTTGAGTGCAGTATTTCTATGATTGACTCTAAATTAAATATTTTTATCAACAACCAAAGCATATTAGTTTACAAGTATCTGTATCTAATTTTGAATTATAAACCTATTTAATCAAAGCGAACCGAAGGTCAGCTTTCTTTGTGCTGCCTCGGACCCAAAAGGTTGTTCGCGTTTCTGGACCACTTCCTGACATTTTAGAGAAATGAAATTTTTTGCACTATTCTTCTTCTTCTTCTTCTTAGCGGCGCTCCAGCTCGGGGTGAACCTGGGCCTCAACCAACATGCCCCTCCATCTAGCATGATCTTCTGTTAGCCTTTTCCATTGCCGCACACCCAGTTGAGGTCCCCTTCCACCTGTGTGCGCCATCTTAAGGGCGGCCGTCCTCTGCTTCTTCGTCCCTCGGGCTTCGATTCAAAGACTCTCCGGGCTGGAGCTGTGGTATCAATTTGCTCTACATGGCCCAGCCATCTTAGACGTTGAATCCGTAGACGCCTGACTAGGCTCATGTAGCTGTACAGCCCGTAAAGTTCGTGGTTAAATCTTCTCCTCCATTCCCCGTCTGCGTTTATAGGCCCAAAAATCACGCGCTAAATCTTCCTCTCGAACCGACCAAGGGCCTCCTCATCCGCTTTTGGTAGTGTCCATGCTTCTGCGCCGTACAACAGGACCGGGATGATAAGGGTCTTATATAGAGTCAACTTTGTCGTTCGGGAGAGGGCTCTATTACCCAATTGCCTCCTGAGCCCAAAGAGACAGCGATTGGCAAGAATGATTCTGCGTTTGATTTCGGAACTGATGTCGTTGTTTCAGGTCACTGCGGAGCCAAGGTAGACGCAGTCCTTAACTACTTCGAACTTATATCTGCCAATACAACTACTGCTCGGTGGCGAGAGTCCTTTTTTGATGACAGCATATATTTAGTTTTGCCCTCGTTTACCGTCAAACCAATTTTCGCCGCCTCCATCTCAATACTCGCAAAACGCCTCATTGACATCTCGCTGTGATCTATGTACCTATTACGTCAATATCGTCGGCGTATGCAAGGAGTTGCGAGGATTTGAGATGGATTGTGTCTCTTGTATTGGCCTGTGATTTTTGCACAATAATTTCCAATATGATGTTGAAGAAATCACACGACAGCGCATCGCCCTGCCTAAATCCTTTTTTGACATCAAAACTATCGGTAAGGTGTTCACCGATTCGGATGGAGCAGCGAGCATTCTCCAAAGTCATCCTGCATAGTCTGACGAGTTTAGCAGGTATGTCAAAGGTAGACAGAGCGTTGTATAGCTCGTCTCTAATTACGATGTCGTATGCGGCTTTGAAGTCGACAAATAGGTGGTGAGTGTCGACTTGAAATTCATTGGCTTTTTCTAGGATCTGCCGTAGTGTGAAGATTTGGCCGATGGTGGACTTCCCTGGCCTGAATCCGCACTGATAAGGACCTATCAGCTTATTTACAAAAGGCTTCAGGCGTTCACACAAATCGGCAGAGAAGATTTTGTAGGCGATGTTAAGGAGACTTATTCCTCTATAGTTGGCGCAATCAGAGGGGTCTCCTTTCTTGTGGATCGGGCATTCGATGCTGAGACTCCATTCCTCGGGCATGCTTTCCTCTGACCATATCTTACAGATGAGCTGGTGCATGCTCCTAGCCAGGTCATCCCCAGCTGCCTTGAAGAGCTCAGCAGACAGTCCGTCTGCGCCAACAGCTTTATTCGACTTGAGCTTCGATATGGCAATCTTAACTTCGTCGAGGTCAGGGGGACAGAATTCTCTACGGTCTTCGTCGATTAGAAGTGGATCGTTCTGCCTGACAGCGGTATATTGACTAGCATAGCCGTTATACAGTCTGCAGAAGTAGTTTTTGCATATTCTCATCCCCTATCATCCCTGCAGGCTTCCGTTCTGGCCTTATAACCTTGGCACGTTCGCTTTATCTGTTGATAAAACTTTCGAACGTCACGCCTGCAGTAACACCTCTCCAAATCCTCAATCGCGCGCTTCTCGTGCTCTTTCTTCTTTCTTCTAAGAAACTTATGTACTTATATCGAGGTGCGGAAAGCGCGTACTGGCTAGAAGGAGATTTCGCCCCGTGGCAAGATCAATCAGCCTGTGTCCGTTATCGGAGGTAGTGTCGTGTAGGCTATGTTTGCCGATGACTCGTTCAAAGATGCTTTCCTTACCCAGCTTAGCATTGAAGACTCCTAGTACAATTTTGATGTCATAGCTGGAACATTGGGCATACGTTCTGTCTAGGAGATCGTATAACTCATCTTGGGCGGAGTCATCCTTGTCTTCCGTGTGGGCGTAAACGCAGATCAGGCTGATGTTAAAAAAAGTAGCCTTGATACGGGTTGTTATGAGGCGTTCGCTCACTGCCGAAAGCGTGGGACTTTTTGCCTTAGTCCACCTCGAACAACAAATCCATATCCAAACAATCCTTGCACTCTCTCCCTGTAGCAATCGCCGTAGTAAATATCGCAATTTTTCATCCGCTTTATACCCGGTCCATTCCATCGCATTTCCTGAATGACGGTTACGTCCGCTTTATAGCGGTCTAGGGCGTCCGCAAGTTGTTCGGCTGCACGTGGCCTGTTTAGGGACCTAACATTCCACGTACAAAGCCAAAGATCGTTGTCCTTTTTTCCGTTATATTCGAGGCTTGTGGTTGTTTCGGAGTTTGTGTTTTTTTTTTACGGTTACGGCCTACTAGACCGTAGCCCAACTGACTAATCCTGTTTTTTGGCGCAGGAGGCTCGCCATTCGCCTTCCCCGTCATCGATTTCCATAGGAAATCTCCAGATGGCACCACGAGGAGGTGGGGATAGGACTTACTAACAGTGCCGCAAGATCTTCAACTGCGGTGGCTCTTCTCGCTTTTTAGCAGGCCAGCACCCGATAGATGCTACCTCTACGAGGCCTTTGTTAGTCCTTTGCCATCCGGGCTAACAATCCGCCCATGTAAAAAAAAAACAAAGTTATGAATGAGCAAGATGCCTCGGATACACGGACGGATACTAGACGACGACAACGCACGAAAAAGGAACACGATTTGCGAGTATGCTCCTGGAATGTCAGAACCCTGTACACTTCCGGAGCTGCTCATAAACTAGAAGGAATCCTCACGCAGTACAAGGCGAGAATTACTGCGGTCCAGGAAATACGCTGGATAGGAAACGGTATGATTAGGAAGAAAAATCGCGACATTTATTACAGCTGTCACAAAAGGTTGCACTTACTGGGATGCGGATTTGTCGTGGGAAAGCGGTTAAGGTCGAAGGTCATCGACTTTAAACCTATAAGTGATCGCCTGGCTGTGATCCGCATCAGAGGCAGATTTTATAACATCAGCCTTATATGTGCACACGCCCCTACCGACGAGGCTGAAGACCCTATCAAGGAGGACTTCTATGACCTCCTGGACAACGCATACGGAGCTTTTCCGGAGTACGATGTTAAAATCGTGCTCCGAGACTTCAACGCCCAAATCGGTAAGAAGAACACCCTTGGCGGAGTGATGGGAAAGCACAGCCTCCATGATACAACAGCAGATAACGGCTTCCGACTCACGGACTTCGCGACAGCTCGTAATGCGGTGATAAGTAGCACAAGATTCTCTCGTAAACGAATCCACACTGCAGCCTGGCGATCTCCGGACGGTCGAAGCGCCAACCGAATCGACCATGTGATCATTGACGCAAGGAACTCGTCAAACGTCCTGGATGTGCGGACATTCAGAGCGGCAAATGTCGACTCAGACCAGTTCCTAGTAGCACCAAGACTCAGAGCTCGACTGTCCAATGTCAGAAAGCTGCACCAGCCCATCAGGAGGAGGTTTGACATTGGGCGCCTGAGCACACCGGAGGTTACCAGAGTCTACAGGGATCAGCTGAGCGAAAGACTCTACGTTATGCCTACGTCGAACACAAATGCCAATATTATGTGGCTGCATTGCCGCTCAACCATTCAGGAAGTAGCCGAAACCACCTTAGGGTACCTACCACCCCCGACAAGAAACCCGTGGTATGATGGCGAGTGTGAGCAGCAAAAGGCAGCAACCGACGAGGCGTACCAAAAGGCGCTGCAGAGAAAAACCAGGGCAGCGCAAGAAGAGTACCGAGCCAGAAGAAGGGAGGAGAAAAAACTACTGCGACAAAAGAAAATAATCTTCGCAGCCTCCCAGCTCAAGGATATCGAGGAGTCTAGGGATAAACATAAAACACAGCCTTTTACAAGAAAGCCAAAGGCCTTGCAGGAGGCTTCAAGAAGGGTACCCAGGCTCTGCGAAACTGCGATGGTAATCTTGTCACCAACCCGCAGGGAATAGTGAATGTATTTAAGCAGCATTTCCAGCAGCATCTTAACGAGCATGACCACATGACCAAGAGAGAGTGGTATCGACCGAGGAAATCCCAACTCCAGCCGCTGAAGTAGTCCACCCACCCAGCGAAGAAATTGGCACAGCTATTCAGAAGCTGAAGAATAACAAGGCCGCAGGCTCAGATGACTTGCCATCAGAGCTCTTCACTCTTGACTCGCGCAGGTTCAAGAGTTTTTTTTTTATATTCTCTTGATGTGTTATATGATGTGTTGACACACACAACGGAGTGCAGGGGTTGGGGTCGTTGATGTTCGTTCACTACTCTCAGGGGTGGTTGTCCTAGGCCTAGATAGGACGAGAGCCGACCAAATTCCGCGTTGGTTATAGTCCGTAGTAATTCGTTGAAGCACTTTAGTATTGCATACGCAGAGGATGAATTTCGGTTGACCATATACTGTGAGTGTTATGCCTGCAGCAGTACGTCTGGTCACTTTCCATTCACAACTGCGTTGCATACTTTTTGTCCGTATAGGAATTACTTTTTCTTGGCTAGGAAGCGAATTTGAACTATAGACCTTCCGCTCGGTGGTCGATAATGTTAACCACTGCACCACGGCCACCCCCAACAGAATTTGGGAAGATGAAAGCATGGCCGACGACTGGAATACCAGCTCTATATGCCCCATCCACAAAAAAGGCGATCCTACCTCTTGCAAGAACTATAGAGGTATATCCATGCTCAGTGTCGCATACAAGATCCTGTCCAGCGTATTGTGTGAACGTCTAAAACCATTTTGCACCGCACTCATCGGCAGCTACCAGTGCGGCTTCCGGCCCGGCAAATCGACACTTCGACAAATCCTGGAAAAGACCAACGAGTTTCGAATCGATACACACCATCTTTTCTTCGAATTCAAAGCCGCATACGACAGCATTCATCGTGAAGAACTGTTTGGGGCGATGACCGAATTCGGGATCCCGGTAAAACTGATCCAGTTATGTCGCGCCACGCTAAAAAACACGCGATGCACCGTGCAACTCGGTTCTAGGACCTCGGAACCATTCGAAACATGCACCGGATTTCGGCGAGGAGATGCGCTGTCATGTGACTTCTTCAACCTGGTGCTGGAGCAGATAGTGCGACGGGCAGGCGTCAACAGGGAAGGAGGCACTATCTTCTACAAGTCCATCCAGCTGTGGAAGCATTCACGGCGATTGAAGAACAGGCGAAACGAATTTCCTAAAGTCAATGAGGACAAAACGAAGTACATGCTGTCAAGCAAAAACCAATCCGTCGGGGCAAACGTAAATTCCACAAATGACACCACAGTAGAGATCCGGCATAGAATCGCCCTTGGCAACCGCTGCTACTTCGGCCTGTCCAATCAACTGGGGTCAAAACTCCTCACTCGAAGGACCAATGTCATGCTTTACAAAACGCTCATACTGCCAGTCTTGCTGTACGGAGCCGAGAGCTGGACTATAAGCAGGACAGCGGAGCTGATTTTGGGCTCTTTCGAAAGAAAAATTCTGCGCCGGATGTTTGGTCCTGTCTGTGAGGGAGGTGAATGGAGAAGAAGACACAACCGCGAACTCTACGAGCTGTACCAAGATGTGGATGTAGTCCAGAAGGCAAGGATCCGTCGACTACACTGGCTCGGCCACATCGAGCGCATGGACATCAACGCTCCAGCTAAGAGGGTCTTCGACTCCGAGCCTGCTGGTTCGAGAAGAAGAGGAAGACCGAACCTCCGGTATAAAGACCAAGAAATCGCGGATGTAAAACATCTAGGTCTTGATAACTGGAAGCAGCGTGCCCGGGACCGTCAAGGATGGAAGGCAGCTATAGCGCAGGCTCAGATCCTCCATGGATCGCTGGCCTGATAAGTAAGTAAGTAAAACTACTGATGAAATCAGAAAATAACAAGAAACAGCAATAAATCTCATGTATCAACTGAAGTCTACAAAAAAACAGTTTGAGACAATATGCCACTTCCTCCTAAACGATCCCGGAACTTAGCACAATCGACCAGAGACGCAGCCAGAATGAGGAACTTTCGCCAAAACTTTATCGACGACCCTCTTCGAAACTCAAACATAGAAACAACACATTTTGGGACACTGAATTTATCAGAACATTCACCCAGACTCTCGACAAGCACCGCTATAACTCAGCCACCATGAAGTCATCTGCCATTACTGCACTAAAAACCCTGTCAAGTACTCTGCTCAAAACAATATGGAGCCAGGAGATGTTGAAGAGGTTATGATTCAACCCGTTCTCAGCGTCTATCAGCTCCGCAGTCAAGGTGTCAATGGTCAATTCCGTTACAAAGGAAACGTGCTGAACGTCGAGCAATATCTCCAAAAGATTGCAAACGAGTTGCCTAGAGTTCCTAATACAGTTAACATCTTGCTGTTTAGGAAGCAGGGAGCCCAAGGTTACAAAGACTTTAGGATCAGACGATAGGTGATACACGATGTTCTGGTGTTTCTAAAGCAACAGAATCGCTTCTATGCTGACTTGCAAATCAATATGTCCGCCTTGGTGGCACTACCAGAAGACGGAAGCGTTCAAGATCAACTTAGACATGTCGACGGAAGTGTTGTAAACGACTCAATGCCCGATGTTGCTGAAGACAGTGACGATGTGGTTATTAATGCGTTTCCCGTGTCAAGTGGTATGAGACCAGCCGAGGTTGTTCGTGATGTAATCGATTGGCCCGCAGCTTCAGCAAATCCAGTCAACGAATTCACGACTCTTGGATACATCGTCAAAGCTTTTCCTCATCTGTTCCCTTCTGGTGCTGCTGACTTCAATGATAATCAACCCACATTTCAGGAATGGGCTTGGTATTTGATGAGTTACCATGACAAGAGATTTGCGCAAAACCCGAGGTTTCCATTCTTCTGCCTCAACACGATGCAACGCCACGACGCAATTAGCAACGGCTTAATCTCCGCCAACATGACGAATTTTTTAAATGGATCCCCGGAGTATCTTACCGGTATCAGAAGCGCTTAGAACTTGAAAGTATGGTCAGGCAACTTGGGGTTCCAACATTTGTCTTGACGTTAAGCGCAGCAGGTCTCTAGTGCCCATGCCGAACGAAAAATGTTGGATACGATTCTACTGGGAAGTCTGAAGCTCAGGTTGCAAGGGACATGTAATCATTGCTCTCAAAAAACCCGTCAGTTGGAGACAGTTACTTTGGCAAGAGAGTGGAACTGTGTGTGGAAGTATTGGAGTACTGATACCGTTTCGAGTATCAACATAGAGGAAGCCCACATGTTCATGGTGTATTTTGGCTGCCTATAGCTCCTGACTTTGGAAACTTTGAGTCAATGAATATTGAAGAACTGACAAATGCCAAACATTATTGCGACAACCTGGTGTCAGCGATCAACCCCAATCCTTCGGCAAGATCAGACCTGCACCCCAGTAGAATGAGGGCAACATACCTCGAACTCACTGACGAAAACATAGCCAAAGGTGTGAATTGATTTCAAAGACACAGGGTTTGCTCCAAGTCGTACTGTCTGCGAAAAATCAATGGACATGAGCAATGCCGGTTTGGATTTCCAAAACCATTACTAATTGAATCGAAGCTTGCGAAAGACGAACGAGGAGCTTTCTGTTATACACCTGCTCGAAACGATGGACTACTCAACCCATTCAACAAGTTAATTTCATTCGCGTGGCGAGCAAACGCAGACATCTCCATTATCGCTTCTGAATATGCAGTGACATCTTACATCAAGTACGCCCCAAAAGGTGAACCTAAGCCTGAAAATTTCAAACAGACTCTGAGAGCCCTTCTAGAGAGTAGTATCGGTACTGAGTCAAGACAAAGAACTGTGACGAAGTTCCTCATAAAGGTTATTGGCAGCAGAGATATATCTGGGTGTGAAGTGTCCAGGCTTCTACTTGCTGAACCTTTGATGAAAGCCACTCGTCAGTTTGTGAAGCTGTACATCGCCACGCAGGAAAGTGTTTTGATAAGAAGACGAGGCAGGAAAGATGATGGAAAAGCGAGGCTATCCTCTTTGAGCAAGATATAGCAACTTGCACAATATTGTTAGGAGGAATTGCTTGAAGTATTACGGAAGACAGCTGTCATTTCGAGAAAGTTAAGGATTGTCGACAAGCATTTAGGAGAAAGTCCTTTCTGCCAATCCCTTAAGGACAAAAGTCTTGTATTAGTAATTCAAGCCATCCTTTATCATCATCCCAGTCTTGATTTATAGCCCAGAAATATGCAAGTATGCATTTTATGTAAGAGAAGTCAGAGTGTCCTTCGGGTAATTAATGGTAACTATGTAGTGAGAGCACCGTGGCGCAGTGGGTAGTGTGTTGGCCTCTGACGCCGATGACACGGGATCGACTCCCGACAACAGCCATGTCATCGAATGTGTTTTTCACGGTGCTTCTCCTCAGCGGGGTACTGACAAAACCCCCTGTAGTATAATTGTCGAGAAAAGCTTCTCGAATCTCGCCGTTCGGAACCGGCAATAAACTGTAGGTCCCTTTCACCTATGGGAAAATTAAATCTCACACAACATGGGTGATTGGAAGAAGCTCGGCTTAGGTCCTTCATGGGCTGTAACGCCAACATACACGCATACATGTATATGGATTACGCAAAGACATATGCTCGTACGAGTATAACTAAAGTGGACATTACTCTGACTTTTACCACATTCAGTGCGTCTTAAGCTCAACCTGGATTCCATCCATATGTAAGGACTAACGCATTAAATATATTTTCCTCCAACGCACTAAGAGTATTAGTCAAATCCGGCACCACCCAATCGAGTGGTTATGTTCACCCACAAATCCACAGCCAAATTGCGTATAGAGGACAGAGAACAGTGCGATAAAACCGACATTTGTCAACGCGGCAATTTAATTTCGATGAGTGCCAACGACTGTTGTCATGTTGGAAGTGTCATCTTAACGGCATAAGATACCACAATAAGTTGCCTTATTCATTGTGTCCCTTATTTATTGGATAAATAAGCCCACGGCGCTTTGTCATCACGCGAAGAACATCAAATAAGTGATTCTGAGAAATGAGGGCCAACTTCGACCCTTTTTGCTGATTAGTACTCTCCAGACTATTCTTCCAGACAGTTAACTTTGCAGCAGACTTCTTTGGACAATTTGATTGATTATGTGATATCAATAATCCTGCAGTTATCGCTTCTGCAAAAGGGTCTTGTTTGGGTTAAAAGGAGCTCTGTGGGAAATATTTGATTGACACTCCCAATGAGTTTGCAATCAATTTTGGAGTTTTGTGTCGCAGTGCCACATTCAGTTCCAGTCAAATATGGTGTCGTAGTGCGCTCCCAAAATATACTGCAATCTTATCTATTACGGAGGAGACGGTGGGCTGTATTCTACTTTTTATCATCCATCTAGCTTATTGCAATTTTTTTTTTTATATTTCGCACAGGTTCCAGAGTTGTACTCTTATGTTGTTCGTCACATAACCTGAACGGAGTGCTACTACTCCTCAGGGGGGTTGTCTTTGATAGGAGGAGATGACTTACTTACTTAGATGGCGCCACAGTTCGGGGTGAGCCAGGGCCTCAACCAACAAGCCTCACCAGCCGGCACGATCTTTGGCCACCCGCTTCCAGTGCCGCACGCCCAGTTGGTTGGGGGTGGCCGTGGTGCAGTGGTTAACATCATCGACCGCCGAGCGGAAGGTCTATGGTTCAAATTCGCTTCCTATACGGACAAAAGTATGCAACGCAGTTGTGAATGGAAAGTGACCATGCGTACTGCTGCAGGTATAACACTCACAGTATATGGTCAACTGAAATTCATCCTCTGCGTATGCAATACTAAAAAGTGCTTGAACGAATTACTACGGACTATACTCAACGCGGAATTTGGTCGGCTCTCGTCCTATCTAGGTCTAGGACAACCACCCCTGAGAGTAGTAAACGAACATCAACGACCCCAACCACTGCATTCCGTTCAGGTTGTGTGTGTCAACACATCATAAGAGAATATAAAAACTCTTGAACCTGCGCGAGTCTCTAAAAAAAAACAAAGGTCCCTTTCCACCTGTGCGCCCCACCCTAGATGCGGTCATCCTCAACTACGTCGTCCCTCGGAGCCGATGGCCGGATCGGTGATGTCCATTCGCTCTACATGGCCCAGCCATGTTAGACGTTGGATCCGAAGACGTCTAACTAGACCAATTTCGCTGTACAGCCCGTACAGTTCTTGGTTGAATCTTCTCCTCCACTCTCCGTTTACACATACGTTTTTCATAACGTCCAAGCCTCAGCGCCGTAGAGGAGGACCGGGATAGTTAAGATTTTGTAGAAGAATACCTTAGTTTTTCTAGAGAGGGCTCTATTACTCAGTTACCTCTTGAGCCCAAAATAGCAGGGGTTGGCAAGAGTTATTCTGCGTTTTATCTCAGCGCTGGTGCTGTTGCTGCTTGTCACCATCGAGCCAAGGTAGACGAAATCCTTGACTACTTCAAAAAAATAGCTGCCGAAGGCGACGTTCTGACCAAGACGTCGGTGTTGCGCGTCTTTCTTTGATGACAGTGTATATATATATCCTGTCCTGTCCATATTTACCCTTAGACCCACTTTAGCCGCTTCTGCTTCAATGCTTGCGAACGTCTCATTGACGTCTCGCTTTGTCTGTCCAATAACGTTGTCTTCTGCGTAGAAGATCGTGCCTCTTGTATTGGCCGCAGAGTTCCGCACGATCCTTTCAAGAATAATGTTAAGGGAATCACATGAGAGGGTGTCACTCTGTCTTAAACCTTTTTTTAGCATCGAAGGTGTCGGTTAGTTCACCTTCGACCTTAATGCAGCAGCGGGAATTCTCCATAGTCATCGTGCACAGTCTGACGAGTTTGGCAGGAATGCTAAAACACGACTGGGCTCTGTAAAGCTCGCCTCTATATACACTGTCATATGCGGCTTTAAAGTCTACAAAAAGATGGTCCGTGTCGACCTGGAATTCATAGGTCTTCTCCAAGACCTGCCGAAGTGTAAATATTTGGTCTATCGTGGATTTTGCTGGCCCGAAACCACACTGGTAGGAACATACCAGATTGTCCATGAACGCCACACCACACTGGTGGGAGCCTACCAGATTGTCCACGAATGGTTTCAGGCGCTTACACAGTACGGCAGAGAGGATCTTGTACGCAATGTTCAGGAGACTTATCCCTCTGTAATTGGCGCAGTCATAGGAGTCTCCTTTCTAATGTACGGGGCAAACGATGCTAAGATTCCATTCATCGGGCATGCATCCTTCCGACCATATCTTGCAGATTAGTTGGGGCATGTTGCTGACCAGCTAATCGCCAGCTGCTTTGAAAGTTTAAAGTTCAGCGGGAAGTCCGTCTGCTCCAGCAGCTTAATAAGACATAAGTTTCGATATCGCTATCTTAACATCCTCTATGTCAGGTTGACGGGATTCACTTTCGTCTTCGTCCATTGTGAATGGTTCCTTCTGCCTGACGGCGGTATTTTGGTTATCATTGCCGTTATACAGTCTGCAAAAGTGCTCTTTCCACAATCTCAGCATCAGCTGTGAATCCACTATAAGTTGTCCGTGATCATCCTTGCAGGCTTCTGCTCTGGCTTTATAGCCTTAGCATGTTCGTTTTGCTTTTTGGTAAAACTTTCGAACGTCGTTCCTGCAATACCGTCTCTCTATCTCCTTGATCTCTCGCTTCTCGTGCTCCTTCTTTCTTCTTCCCCGAAGAGCATGCTCCCCCCTCCTTTTCTGTTCATAGAGCTGGCGGGCAGCTCTCGTTCGTCGATGCAGTGTAGCCATGTATGCATTATGTTTCTCTATATGGGCCTGTCTGCACACGTCATCAAACCAGGTATTTCTCGAAGGTGGTAGCTTGAAACCGAGTACATCTGAGACGGCCTCTCTAATGGCGTTCTGACAACGACTCCATTGCTGTTTTATGGTTTGTGCAGATTGCATCGGGACTTGAGAGAGCTTGAGAGAGACTTGATCGGCGAAGTTCCTGGCGGTCTCCTGCGATTGCAGCTTTCCGACGTTAAATGTTGGTGTTCTTACTCGGCTCTGTTGATTCCGAGAAATTCGGGTCCGTACTTTGGTTGCAAAAAGGTAATGATCCGAGTCGATGTTGGCTCCTCGAAAGGTTCGGACATCTTGGATGCTGGAGGAGTGTCTGGCGTCGATCGCAATGCTACCACGAGATTATGTCCCACCATAAAGTCCACTAGCCTTAGTCCATTTTCTGACGTGGTGTTGTGTAGCCTGTTTTTTCATATGACTCGTTCAAAGATAGCTTCGTTACCCAGCTTCGCATTGAAATCTCCTGGAATGATTTGGGTGTCATAGCTGGGACATTGGGCATCGCATATATTCTGTATAGGAGATCATAGGAGTCGTCTTTATGTCGGTGGTCTTTCTCCTCTGTGGGGCCGTGGACACATATTAAGCTTATATTGCCGAGATTGGCCTTAATGCGGATAGTAATGACGCGTTCGCTTACATACTGGAAGCTTAAGACTTTTTTCCTCACTCTCCCTCGAATAACAAATCCGCAGATATCACAGCTTTTTGCCTGGCCCCTTCCATCGCACTTCTGGGAGCGCGGTAATGTCTGCCTTATAGCATTCCAAAGAGTTGGCCAGTTGTGCGGCTGCACTTGGTCTATTGAGGGACCCAACGTTCCAGGTGCAAATCCGGAATTGTTTCCTTTTAGACGTTTGCGGGGGTCGTCAACATGTAATCCGTCCGTATCCGAGGCTATTGGTTGTTTCTGAATAAATTTTGTTTTACGCGATAGGGATGTTGTCCCTATGCACAACCCCTAACCTGGAGGGCCAGGTTCCTCTTTTCCCAGGGACAAGCGGTCGGGTCGCTGCACACATTGATTCACCACCTGGCAGGTGCCAGTATAGCTATCCAGGGGAGGGACACACGGAGGCTGTATGTCAACTTGGATTGAGCAGGGACAGAGATCGAAGCTGACGTTTGCCATGTTAAACGCGATCAACTTCTTTGCTCTGTCAGCTCGCTCCCTCCTCCCCTAATTATGATAGGGACACCTGAAAAGAATGATAGGAGAACACAAACTCGACTGAAATTGGGTTCAGTTCCAGCAAATATTCCATGCCATCATGGTGTTATATTAGAACTGCACACAGAGTTTGAATTTGAAGTGACCATATACGTACTGTGAGTGTTACGCCTTTATCAGTATTTTTGACCACTTCCCATTCACAACAGCTGTGTTGCACAGCTTTCTTGGTTATGGACATACAGGGTGGGCCAAACACAAGTTTCTTTTTAAAAATGCAATAATTTTTTTTCCGTGTATTATGGCTTTATTAGTAAGAAGGAACAATCCCATTGACTTCGCAGTAGAGTATTTTGTCACCCCAATTTTCCAAGACTGTGTTGACGGTTTCGTGCTGTAGCTCACGGATTGCTTGGACGATATGGGCCTTAAGTGTTTGAATCGTTTCCGGCTTGTTGCCATAACATCGGTTCTTCACGTTTCCCCACAAAAAAAAAGTCCAAAGGGGAAAAATCGCAGCTCCGAGGCAGCCAATTGACATCGCCAAGACGGCTGATAACACGATTTGGGAATTTGGTGCGTAAAAGATTGATTGTGGCATAGGCTGTGTGGCATGTAGCGCCAATCTGCATGAATCAGAGGTCGTCCAAATCCATGTCTTCAATTTCAGTAAAAAAAAAGTCGGTTAACATGGCTCTGTAACGCCCACCGTTGACCGAAACGTTGTTCCCAGACACATTTTCGAAGAGTAATGGTCCAATGATGCCACCACTCCACAATCCGCACCAAACTGTCACTCTCTGTGGCTGCATTGGCTTCTCGACAATACTGTGGAGGTTTTTCGAGCCCCAGATGCGTCAATTTTTGGTTTGTTTACGTAGCCGCCGAGATGAAAATGTGCCTCGTCAGAAAAGACGAGTTGTCCAATTCAAGCTGCTCTAAGGCCCAAACTGCGAAGCAATAACGAAGCGGATGGTCGCACGCATTCAATATCTGAGCCAATTGGACCTTGCAAGCGAATAATCCGACATCTTTTTGCAGAATTTTCCTCAGGCTTCTTCTTCTTCTTAATGGGCGCTACAGTTCGGGGTGAACCTGGGCCTCAACCAACATGCCCCCCCATCTAGCACGATCTTTCGCTAGCCTTTTCCATTGCCGCACACCCAGTTGGCTGAGGTCCCCTTCCACTATCTTAAGTGCGGCCGTCCTTTGCTTCTTCTTCCCTCGGGGTTGGATTCAAAGACTCTCCGGGCTGGAGCTGTGGTGTCCATTCGCTCTACATGGCCCAGCCATCCTAGGCGTTGAATCCGTAGACGCCTGACTAGGCTCATGTAGCTGTACAGCCCGTTCGTGGTTGAATTTTCTCCTCCATCCCCCGTAGGCCCAAAAATCACGCGCAGAATCTTTCTCTCGAACCGACCAAGGGCCTCCTCATCCGCTTTTGATAGTGTCCATGCTTCTGCGGCGTACAACAGGACCGGGATGATAAGGGTCTTATATAGAGTCAACTTTGTCGTTCGGGGAGGGTTCTATTACTCAGGAGGCAGAGCCCAAAGAAACAGCGATTGGCAAGACTGATACTGCGTTTGATTTCGGAACTGATGTCGTTGTTTCAGGTCACTGCGGAGCCAAGGTAGACGCAGTCCTTAACTACTTCGAACTTATATCTGCCAATACAACTACTGCTCGGTGGCGAGAGTCCTTTTTTGATGACAGCATGTATTTAGTTTTGCCCTCGTTTACCGCCAAACCAATTTTCGCCGCCTCCATTTCAATACTTGCAAACATCTCGCTGTGGTCTACCTATTATGTCAATATCGTCGGCGTATGCAAGGAGTTGCGAGGATTTGAAATAGATTGTGCCTCTTGTATTGGCCAGTAATTTTTGCACAATCATTTCCAATATAATGTTGAAGAAATCACACGATAGCGCATCGCCCTGCCTAAATCCTTTTTTGACATCAAAACTATTGGTAAGGTGTTCACCGATTCGGATGGAGCAGCGAGCATTCTCCAAAGTCATCCTGCATAGTCTGACGAGCTTAGCAGGTATGTCAAAGGTAGACATAGCGTTGTATAGCTCGTCTCTTATTACGCTGTCGTATGCGGCTTTGAAGTCGACAAATAGGTGGTGAGTGTCGACTTGAAATTCATCGGTTTTTTCCAGGATCTGCCGTAGTGTGAAGATTTGGTCGATGGTGGACTTTCCTGGCTTGAATCGCCACTGATAAGGACCTATCAGCTTATTTACAAAAGGCTTCAGGCGTTCACACAAATCGGCAGAGAAGATTTTGTAGGCGATGTTAAGAAGACTTATTCCTCTATAGTTGGCGCAATCAGAGATGTCTCCTTTCTTGTGGATCGGGCATACGATGCTGAGACTCCATTCCTCGGGCATACTTTCCTCTGACCATTTCTTACAGATGAGCTGGTGCATGCACCTAACCAGATCATCCCCAGCTGCCTTGAAGAGCTCAGCAGACAGTCCGTCTGCGCCGAATAAAGCTGCTTATTCGACTTGAGCTTCGATATGGCAATCTTAACTTCGTCGAGGTCAGGCGGACAGAATTCTCTGCGGTCTCCGTCGACTAGAAATGGATCATTATGCCTGACAGCGGTATATTGACTAACATCGCCGTTATACAGTCTGCAGAAGTGGTTTTCCCATATTCTCAGCATCGACTGCGGTTCTACTACTAGGTGTCCGTTCTCATCCCTGCAGGCTTCCGTTCTGGGTTTATAACCTTGGCATGTTCGCTTTATCTGTAGATAAAACTTTCGAACGTCACGCCTGCAGTAACACCTCTCCAAATCCTCAATCGCGCGCTTCTCGAGCTCTTTCTTCTTTCTTCTAAGAAGCGTATGCTCCTCCCTTCTTTTTAGCTCGTAGAGCTCACGAGCTGCTCTTGTTCTTTTATGCAGCGAGGCATTATATGCATCCTGCTTCGCTGTATGAATCCTCCTGCACTCGTCGTCGAACCAGGTGTTTCTTCGTGGTGGAGCCTTGAGACCCAAAACTTCGGATGCAGGGCTTTACAGAGCTTGTTCGCAAAGGCTCCACTGCTGTTCTATTGATAGTGTGGAGGATTCAGGTGTATTGGAGAGCTTAAGGGAGACGCGATCGGTAAAAGCACGAGCGGTTTCTGGCGATAGTAGCTTTCCGACGTCATAGCTTTGTATTCTTACTCTACTCCGTTGCGTTCGTGATATCCGTAAGCGCATCTTGGCTACTACAAGATAGTGGTCCGAGTCGATGCTAGCCCCTCTGAAAGATCGAACATCAAGAATAGTGGAGGAGTGTCTGACGTCGATCGCGATGTGATCAATCTGGTTGGTAGTCGATTGATCAAAAGACCGCCAGGTGCCTTTGTGTATATCGAGGTGCGGGAAGCGCGTACTGGCTAGAAGGAGATTTCGCCCCGTGGCAAGATCAATCAGCCTGTGCCCGTTATCGGAGAGGTGTCGTGTAGGCTATGTTTGCCGAATACTCGATCAAAGATGCTTTCCTTACCCAGCTTACCATCAAAATCTCCTAGTACAATTTTGATGTCATAGCTGGGATATTGGGCATACGTTCTGTCTAGGAGATCGTAGAACTCCTCTTTGGCGGAGTCATCCTTGTCTTCCGTGGGGGCGTGGACGCAGATCAGGCTGATGTTAAAAAATTTAGCCTTGATACGGATTGTTATAAGGCGTTCGCTCACATGCCGAAAGCTTAGGACTTTTTGCCCTAGTCCACCTCGAACAACAATGCCCTCTCTCCCTATAGCAGTCGCCGTAGTAAATATCGGAGTTTTTCATCCGCTTTATACCCGGTCCATTCCATCGCATTTCTTGGATGGCGGTTATGTCCGCTTTATAGCGGTCTAAGGCGTCCGCAAGTTGTTCGGCTGCACGTGGCCCGTTTAGGGACCTAACATTTCACGTACAAAGCCGAAGATCATTGTCCTTTTTTCGTTTTTTGCAAGGGTCGCCAACATAAATCCGGTCCGTTATATCCGTGGCTTGTCGTTGTTTCGGAGTTTGTGGTTTTTTTTTTTTTACGGTTACGGCTTACTAGGCCGTAGCCCAACCGACTGAACTTGTTTTTTGGCGCAGGAGGCTCGCCATTCGCCCTTCCCCATCTGCAATTTCCATAGGAAATCTCCAGATGGCACCACGAGAAGGTGGGGATAGGACTTACTAACAGTGCCGCAAGATGTTCGACTGCGGTGGCTCTTCTCGCTTTTTAGCAGGCCAGCATTCGTCGGATAGATGCTACCCCTATGAGGCCTTTGTTAGTCCCTTGCCATCCTCAGGCTAGTGCGTGAAATATTGAGCTGTTGAGATCGATGGCGATTTGATGTTCGTGAATTGAGTCTCACACTCTCGGCTACAGCAGCCGCATTCTCATCTGTGCGCACCGTACGACGATGGAGACCATGAGTGTTATCTACTAGCATACCAGTCTCATGATTTTTTTGCACAAACTTGCGTAAAGCAGTCGCAGTGGGTGCTTCATTTCGGCCAAAACTAAATGCACTATTTAAGCTACACAGAACTCACTTTGGAAATAAGCTTTCAATATTTTCCAACGTTGTTCAAGGGTAAGGCGACTCATTTCGTTCCGCGGAGGTATGACCTATATAACCTATGGTTTAAAATAAAAACTAGTAGATGGCCCACCCCTTACTTTGAACTACAGACCCTCCGCTCGACAGTCGGTGATGTTTACCATTGCACCACGGCCACCAGATTGATGTTTTTGAGAAAAGGGTATACATTCGCAAGGGAAACGAGGAAAGACTTCGGTGATGTAGAGCAAAAAGATTCGGTGCAAACGACATCAGCCCCTAGGGTCCGGGAGCTGAAGCAGGCTTGCGCAGGGCAATCACAGAGGAAGTTTTCCGTTGTGTCGTCCCTTTGCCACAATTAACTTAGGTGGATGTTTCTGTTAGAGTGTCCTGTGATGACTCCTGTAGTTCTTCTGCTATTACTTCTCCTATAGGACTGTTGACAAAAAAGCAGATGTCACTTACGCGGAAAATGGTCCAGAATCATTACAAATTTTAACCAGTACGCACTCCAGCATCATTCCCTCCACTCTCCCCAATACACCACCTGACGTTATGGGACGGACAAAGCTAGAAATCAATGAGGCGTTCGCAAGCATTGGAGCAGAAGCGGCTAAAATGGGTCTAAGGGTAAATGGGGACAAGACCAAATATATACTGTCATCAAAGAAAGACGCACAACACCGACGTCTTGGTCAGAACGTCACCTTCGCCAGCTATGTTTTTGAAGTAGTCAAGGACTTCGTCTACCTCGGTTCGATAGTGACAAGCAGCAACGATGAGATAGAACGCGAAATAACTCTTGCCAACCGTTGCTTCTTTGGGCTCAAGAGGCAACTGAGTAGTAGAGCCCTCTCTCGAAAAACTAAGGTATCCCCGTACAAAACCTTGTAGATGTAGATAGGATAAGGGTGGGACAAAGTCGCCTGATCACTGCGGCCACGAGTGGGCCTATTGTGATGTCCCCCACTTACAGTTCACTCAGAAAACCTGAGTTCGTGATAACACTTAGTATGCTTTTGAGTGAGCTAGCAGCGATTTCTTCTGCTTCAAGATAATACTTGCCTAGGTGACGAAGACGTGTACTGACAAGGCAGTTATGTGCATTATGCATACTATGCATAGTATGTGCTCTGATGTTTCTTCGTCTTCATTACACATTCTGCAAGTGTCATCTTGTATGATGCCCACTGTTTTGAGGTGTTTATTAACTGGGCAGTGTCCAGTACGGAAACCTGTGATTAAACCAATCTGACTCCTTGAAAGCATGAGAAGATGTTTCATTGTTTTGAGGGACGTAGTTGGGAGGAACAGCTTGGCTGCTACCTTTCGTTTGTAACCAGTAGTGATCCGTCGTGTTCCTTAACCAATTGTTTATGCAGCATTTGGTATGCCGCAGAAAGGCCGTGGCATCATAAATGGTGATGCAGAGCCTTTCCTTGCTAGTAGGTCCGCCTTTTCGTTGCCTATATGGCCGCTGTGTCCATGTATCCAAATGAGATGAACTCTGTTTGTGCTGGCCAGCTGGTGAAGTAGCTGTAGGCAATCCCATACCAGTTTGGAGCTGATTTCATAGCTCCTTAGGGCTAGAAGTGCAGCCTTGCTGTCAGAGAGAATGTAAATGTTTTTGTTAAGCATATTTCTGTTTATATTTTCTCTGAGGGAGAGTTCTATAGCAAATATCTCTGCTTGAAAAACGGAGTTATATCTGTCCATGCTCCGTATACTCCAGCCCCAACGCTTTCGTTCGTTTTGGAGCCATCTGTGTACCACACGTAGGATCCACGATTAAAGGAGGGTCTATTCTGTTCCCAGTTTTGTCTGTTTGGGAATGTGACCTTGTAGTTTTGGCTGAAGTTGTATCTGGGCAGACAGTTGTCTGTGAGGGATATCTTTAGGATTTCATGCCTGTTTAGTTCGGTAAGTATATCAGGGTGAAAGAGCCTACGGTTGGAGTCATCCTCCGCGATTAGTCTCTTTCTTCAGTTGGAGATGAAGAGGTGGCAGGTCCGTGATGACTTCTAGTGCCGCTGTGGGGGTTGTTCTCATGGCCTCGCTGATACAGATACAAGCTAGTTTTTGCAATTTGTTGAGCTTGGCTTGCACTGATACTTGTTTTGTTTTGTGCCACCAGACGGACGCAGCATATGTGAGAGTTGGTCTGGTGATAGCTGTATATAGCAAGTGAGATGCATATCTTGGGGTTTGTGGCCCAGTTTTTGCCAGTGAGACTTTTACTGGTCCATAAGGAGATCCTGGCTTTCTCAATGGTCTTTGTAATGTGAGAGTTCCACGTGAGCTTTTCGTCTAGGGTTATCCCTAGGTATTTGACTACTTTTGAGAACTCTATCGTTTCACCAAAGAGGGTAGGTTTGGTATGTTTGTGCTTATTCCTCCTTATGGTGAAGGCGACTATGGTGCTTTTATTAGGACTGGCATTTAGTGCAACCTTCATGCACCAGTTTGCAACAAGGTTTAGTGCCCGTTGGAGGAGTTCCGAGACTGTGTTTTCGAATTTGCCTCTAACCAGGATCACTATGTCGTCAGCATAGCCTTGGACATAGAAACCATTGTTACTAAGTATGCTGATCAGCTCATTAACCGCCTTGAGAGCATCCTTTCGCGGCGTTTACACTGATTTTGTCATTGCCTAGTGAGGTGTTTATTTTCCTGTTGCTAAGCATGTGTTGGATCCAATTGCATGTGGTGTTATCCACCCCTCTGCTGAGGGTGGATAACACCAACCTATCGCAATTTCTTTGTCGCTCAGGAATTTGTTGATCCGGGCTGTTAGCTCCTGAAGAGCATGTGTGGTCGATTTCCCAGGCTGGTAGGCATATTGGTCTTGGTGAGGTGGTGATCTTTTCAGTGCACCGTCCCTGATATGCCTATCCAGAATTTTTTCCATTGTTTTTAGGAAGAAAGAGGCTTATCGGTCTGTAGGACCTATGTCTACGGCCTACTTTGGGAATGAATTTTACAGTTACCCCTATCCAGCTGGTTCTAAAGATGCTAATGAGCAGGGGGCTGATTTGCGCACTCACCTTCTGAAGAAGGGCTGGGAAGATGCCATCCTCCCCCGGGGATTTGTAGGGGTCAAATGAATTGATGGCCCTTTTTATGCTTCCCTCGTGAAAGATCGTTCGTGCTCTCTTCCATTCCTCCCTGTTGGGTCTAGTTGCCCTGATCTGCTTAGCTATGTTAGAGAGATTGGAGGGAATGATGTTTGAGTCTGGGAAGTGCGTACTGGTCAGAATTTTGAGTACTTCCGTACCTTCTGTACCTCAACAGTCCTATTTGTTTTTTTAATTACAAAACCTTAATCATCCCGTTCCTCCTCTACGGCGCTGAGGCTTGGACGTTATGAAAAGCGGATGAAGAGGCTCTTGGACTTTTCGAGAGGAAAATTCTGCGTGAAATCTTTGGTCCCAAGAACTGTACGGGATGAACAGCGACATTGGCCTAGTTAAACGTCTTCGGATCCAAGGTCTGAGATGGCTGGGCCCTGTAAAGCGTATGGACATCACCGCTCAGGCCCGAAGAGTCTTGGACTCCAACCCTGAGAACAACGCAGGTGAGGACGACCGCATCTAAGGTGGCGCGCACAGGTGGAAAAGGACCTCAACCAACTGGACGTGTGTCACTGGCTGCAGCTGGCCAAGGATCGTGTCGGCTGGAGAGGCTTGTTGGTTGAGGCCTTGGTTCACCCCGAACGGTAGTGCCATCTAAGTAAATAATTAAGTGCCAATTAATCTGGATAAAGCTTCTAAATTACTAAAAATCGAAAAATTCGAACGAAGCGTATCTCTAGCACTAATGAATATTTTGATGTGAAACTTGTCACGGATGTCAAAGGGAGACCTACCAACCTTAGAACTGAAGCATTGTGTCAAATCCATTAGCGCGCAGCTTAAATTCAAATGTCACCTTACTTTTTAGACCCAGTAGTGTCCTAGATTTCTTCTTGGTTTCTCAGCTTATTCTTTCTTAAACAGGGGTAAGTATAAGTTCAGTGACACTAAAGGTATGCAATACAAGTAAGATATAACCGAGACTCTACAGCGCTTCTCACGATCTGCTAAGGACTTTTTTCTTTATTTCTTAAATTTTGTTGACCCCCAAATTCCTTTGTGATTCGACATCCTCTTAAATGTCTTGGTCTTTATTAACCTTTCAGGTGGATCTGTCCGACCAGGCAAGGGCTGGAGGGCAGAACATAAGGCCGCCAGGACATTGGGCATCATAATGGGTGTATTCCTCTTATGCTGGCTTCCGTTTTTCCTATGGTAAGTACGATGCCCCAATTTCATAGGTATGTTATATCACGCGAAGCCTTTGTCTTTCAGGTACGTAATCACATCTCTATGTGGTTCGGCTTGTCCGTGCCCTGATGTTGTGGTGGCAGTCCTCTTTTGGATCGGCTACTTCAATTCAACCTTGAATCCCCTGATCTATGCATACTTCAATCGTGATTTTCGAGAGGCGTTCCGAAATACGCTGGAATGCGTGTTGCCGTGCATGCAGAAAAGGAATCCCTACAACGCATACTACGTATAGCATAACTACTAAATGGAATATCACCAGTGTATACCGAATGAATGGTTTGAGGAATGGATTTGGGTTCTGTTTTTTGTTTTTATGAAATCACAGCTTCCAAGCTAATGTTAGATACAATCTTTATACTATGCTGTATACTAGGGTATGGAGGAATGATTTTGTCTTGTTAAGGAAGTGGAATCATTGATAGGTAGTTTCTAGGTTCGGTGTTAGGTGTACTATGTGTATGGTAGTCTAGGTATACGTACGAGTAACTAAATGGAAAACAAAGAGTGAGAAATAGGCGTAGATATGCATCTTTCAAATATATTTTTCTGCATTGTGCATTAGTTGGAAAACTGCGGAAGCACTAAAATGAAACGTTAAGGGCAACATAGAAAGCCAAGCATTATTTAAAACCGCCTTAACGGGCCATCTAGTATTCGAAGTGACATCTAAATTGATGTCACATTAGTGTTAGAGTTTTAAGGTTTCTTCTGCAAAGACACTATCTAAGTCTCCCCAGAAATTCCACTTTTCGGTCACGCTTAAATTAGAAAACAGTATTCATCCCTTCAAAAAGAAAGTTTTAGTAGTCAGTTAAGACGACCACCTAATACCCGGTTCGGCTTTCCTCACCTAGTCCCGAAACATCTACCTTTAAAAAGGTTGCTTTTGTGGCCCATGTTGGATATTTGTCAAATAAGTGACGAACGACGAAATCTAAAATTACCATTGTAGAGTTGGGGTAGTTGCACTGTGGGGTACTATGTTGTAAAGGGGCTGGTTGTTATTTTTTTAGACAAATTTCCTGTCGCTCTCTTGCCATACTTACTTACTTACTTATCAGGCTAGCGATCCATGGAGGATCTGAACCTGAGCTATAGCTGCCTTCCATCCTTGACGGTCCCGGGCACGCTGCTTCCAGTTGTCAAGACCAAGATGTCTTACATCCGCGATTACTTGGTCATTATACCGGAGGTTCGGTCTTCCTCTTCTTCTCGAACCAGGAGGCTCGGAGTCGAAGACCCTCTTAGCTGGAGCGTTGATGTCCATGCGCTCGATGTGGCCGAGCCAGTGTAGTCGACGGATCCTTGCCTTCCGGACTACATCCACATCTTGGTACAGCTCGTAGAGTTCGCGGTTGTGTCTTCTTCTCCATTCACCTTCCTCACAGACAGGACCAAATATCCGGCGCAGAATTTTTCTTTCGAAAGAACCCAAAATCAGCTCCGCTGTTCTGCTTATCGTCCAGCTTTCGGCTCCGTACAGCAAGACTGGCAGAATGAGCGTTTTGTAAAGCATGACTTTGCTCTTTCGAGTGAGGAGTTTTGACCCCAATTGTTTGGACAAGCCGAAGTAGCAGCGGTTGCCAAGGGCGATTCTATGCCGGATCTCCACTGTGGTGTCATTTGTGGAATTTACGTTTGCCCCGAGGTAGACAAACTCCTTAACTACCTCGAAATTGTAGCTGTCAATTGTTATATTTTGTCCCACGTCCCGGATTGGTTTTTGCTTGACAGCATGTATTTCGTTTTGTCCTCATTGATCTTAAGACCAACTCGTATCGCCTGTTCTCCAATCGCCGTGAATGCTTCCACAATGCCACGGCGAGAACACGCGATGATGCCATAATTCTGTTATAATCAAAGCTTCCTTGCTACTCTGCCTGTACCGATGGGCTTATTAAAAGTAATTCTAGACTTAATAGGCTCATGCCTGACCCTACTCTAATTAGCTTATTCGATTTCCTCTTCTCGAGTCGCATTGTAAACTGTTTCCAGAATGTTTATACTCATGTCAGTTACCTTTCTCAGTTATCTACACGTATCTCTAATAATAGAGTCGTTAGATCATAGCTTGTGGTCGAGAATTTCGACTCTTAAAAGACGCGTCAGCCCTCGTTAGGTTTTACCTCGTTCTAAATGGACAGTTGATCACACAATGCCAATAAGAAATTCTGCCGTGAAGTAATCAAATAATATAATCAGCGTCTACACATTGCAAATGGTAAGTGTGTTACAGCAATACACCGTAAGGTGTGTTTTCATTGTAGTCATTTTTAATGCAATTTAAAGTGTGTTGTTATGAAAACAAACAAAAAGGGACATTTTAAACAACATATGTATATCCAACCTTGCAAGAAAGCAAATCGCGACCCGGACCCATGGTGTAATGGTTAACATACTGGACTTTCAACCCAGTTATCCCGTGCTCCTGTAAACACTTTTCGTAGCGAACAAAAAACAGAGTGTAATCATCTAGTCCTCGCTCTCCCAGCAACATTGCATTTTGTTTGATTGAATTTATTATTTTTTGTTGTGAGGCAACATCGTAATGGTCATGCCGGCTCAAAGGACCAATGTAAAATGAGAAAGGAGAGGTTGGGTGTCACTGCTTTTTGGTGGCTGTGGACATTGGAATTTAGACTCGGATCCCTTGGTTGAGAGTCCAGTGTCTTTACCATTACGCCATGAGTCCGACTCGCAAATTGCTTTCTAGCAAGGCTGCAAATAGTTGAGAAATTTCTCTTTTGTTTGTTTGATTGATCCAAGGTGTGTTAAATATTAATAAGTGTGTCGCTGCAACACATTTAAGGTGTCATGAGAGTTTTTATTCAGGACACGCAATAGAACGTGTTATAGTTTTAACACGAATAAATGTCTCAATCTGAAAGGTCAAACGTGTAAAGTATGACACACTTAATTTTAGAATGTGTCGAATGACACACTTGCTGCGTGTGTAGTGATGGCGTGATAGTTCTTAGAGTCCCCATCTCATGGATCTCCAAAACTTAACAATGGCATTCCTTCGATCACTCTCCATCCTTCGATCACTCTCCATCAGACTAAGGAAACATAAATTATGATGACTTGTTAGTTGATATCACGCAAGGTAAGCTTTCTTGGTTAGTTCAGTAATGTCGTCCTTCCAGTTAAGCTTGGAAGCGTTTCCAAATATTCTCTAGAGTCCAGTTAATGATATTTCTGCTAAAGACTCGAAGTAATTGTCCACGCTTCGGTATGTCATTACGATTGGTCCACACTCTTTCTTGGTCTTGGTCTTAGCATCCATCTAGACTTGCTCTTAATCGTCGTTCATTTGCACCGATATTTGTTTTTTTTTTTTTTTATAGTTACACCCGCACTCAAGGCTAAGGCCTTATCACGTTTGAACGTTGTGCGAGCGAAGGTAACAGGGAGAGGGAGACAACGTGAACGGAGTGCAGTGGTTTTGTCCTAGATAGGACGAGAGCCGACCAGATTTTCGCTTTGGTTATAATTCACAATAAATCGTTCATGCACTTTCGTTGCTAATATTGCATCGCAGAGGATGAATTTCAGTTCGCCATGTACTGTGAGTGTTATGCCTGTAGCAGTACTATAGGAATTGCTTTTTTCTTGGCTATGAAGCGAATTTGAACTATAGACCTTTCGGTTGACGGCCGATGATGTTAACAACTGCACCATGGCCACCCCCTATCCACTTGCGTAGTCTTATGTGAATACTAATATCAGGTGGAGCAAAAAGAGATCTATTTGGCATGAAATTGGAGGCTTTATTTAACATAGAATAATCCAATTTTTTATGCGCCATTTCGTTCGACATCTTGTTGATATTATACATCTCTCAAATAAGCTCTGTCCATACCGACAAAAAATTGGGGAGTCGTCTTTCACAAGTCTCTCTTGAGGCCAAATTTTTCACTAAAATGGCGCAGTAGGTAGTATGTTGGCCTCTGATGCCGATGACGCGGGATCGACTCCCGACAACAGCCATGTCATCAAATGTGTTTTTCACGGTGCTTCTCCTCAGCGGGGTACTGACAAAACCCCCTGTGGTATAATTATCAAGAAAAGTGTCCTCGATTGTCGCCGTTCGGAACCGGCAATAAACTGTAGGTCCCTTTCACCTATGGGAAAAAAAATCGCACACAACATGGGTGATTGAGAGAAGCTTGGCTTTGGTCCTTCATGGACTGTAACGCCAACATACGTACAAAGTCGTAGTATAGGAGCAAATGATAATCATTTGGTGACAAGTATGGGCTATCAGATGGATACATTGGAACCTTCTAACTGATCTTCCGGAGCTACTGGAAAGTCATTATTAGATTGTGTGACTTGGCGTTGTCCTAGTAAAGCACAATTTCACTATTCACAACTCCTAATCCAATCCACTCCTTTGCTAACGCCTTATAGTTGTAGTCAGATCTATCATGTCTCCAGCATCATCAAATCATTAGACTCGCTGGAAAAACGAAAGAACGTATCTTGCCTTTCCCTGTTTAATCGATACATCCACAGAAAATGCTCTGAAGAGATAACCAGTTGCATTCCGCCCCTTCAACAATTTTCCCATTACGCACGTCCCTCTAGAAATGCCCACAAGGGAATCTTTTTTTAACCAGAGCACGCGAATCTGAAATTTATTACCGGATTCGATCTTCTCCTCTCAGTTCAACATACAGGCATTTAAGAGCAACATCCATCGTTATCTCCTCAATTATTCCTCCTCTTACCTTAATGCGTGCTTTCCATATAAAAAAGAATGGCAGTCCTATGGGTCAAAGTTTGTCGCCTCTGGGTGATTGCTTCCCTTAGATGATTAAATTGTTGCAGCTCATAGTAGATGATTGCCTACCAATCGCGCTAAACACATAGTAAAACGTTCTTAGCCATCAATCCAAACTTTGCTCGATTAGCGCCGGCTCGACTACGACCATCTTCGCCTAAGGTGATCGTACTGATTCACTTCTCATCACCAGTCACCACCCACTTCAGAAATGTTTCCATTTTGTGCTATTCAGCAGATAATCCAAAGATGGAATTAGTTCCATGAGGTCTTTTCTGATTTAACTCGTGTGGTACCCATACTTCGTACTTCTTTTTACACTCAAATGATTCCAAACGGCTTTTTGTGCTTACGTGATGGTCAAACACCTGGGTTTCCATGACTTTTTCAACCATTGGTTTTCCAGAAAGCAGTGCATCTTTAAAGTCGAAATTACGGAAACAGAATCTACGAAGCCAAAACTTCGCGTGATTGGCTGTTACAGTATCAGCATCGTAAAGACAGTTCACATTTTCAAACGCCTGCCTTGCGCTTTTGCCAACTTTGACGGACGGGTTATTAGCTGACACTTTTTACAATACAAAAAATCAAAACGCTTCCTACTGAAGCAGGAAAGGAGCTGACATTCCATATGATGGCGGGAACATCTTTCAATAGCCGTGTTGAATGAGGAAAAAAAGCAAAACAGAATAAGAGAGAACCTAACTTAGATTGGCTACATTTCGGGGTGAACCAGGGCCTCAACCAACAAGCCTCTCCAGCCGGCACGATCTTTGGCCAGCCGCACGCCCTGTTGGGTGAAGTCCCTTTCCACCTGTGCGCGCCACCTTAGATGCGGTCGTCCTCTGCTGCGTCGTCCCTCGGAGCCGACGGCCGGAGCGGTGATGTCCATTCGCTCTACATGGCCCAGCCACCTTAGACGTTGGATCAGAAGACGTCTAACTAGGCCGATGTCGTTGTACAGCCCGTACATTTTGTAGTTAAATCTCCTCCTCCACTCTCCGTTTACACAAACAGGACCAAAGATTGCACGCAGAATTTTCCTCTCGAAATGCCCAAGAGCCTCTTCATCCGCTTTTGATAACGTCCAAGCCTCAGCGCCGTAGAGGAGGACCGGGATGATTAAGGTTTTGTAGAGGAATACCTTAGTTTTTCGAGAGAGGGCTCTACTACTCAATTGCCTCTTGAGCCCGAAGAAACAGCGGTTGGCAAGAGTTATTCTGCGTTTTATCTCAGCGCTGGTGTCGTTTCTGCTTGTCACTACCGAGCCAAGGTAGACGAAGTCCTTCTTCTTCTTTTTAGTGGGCGCTACAGTTCGGGGTGAACCTGGGCCTCAACCAACATGCCCCTCCATCTAGCACGATCTTTCACTAGCCTTTTCCATTGCCGCACACCCAGTTGGCTGAGGTCCCCTTCCACCTGTGTGCGCCATCTTAAGGGCGGCCGTCCTCTGCTTCTTCGTCCCTCGGGGTTGGATTCAAAGACTCTCCGGGCTGGAGCTGTGGTGCCCATTCGCTCTACATGGCCCAGCCATCTTAGGCGTTAAATCCGTAGACGCCTGACTAGGCTCATGTCGCTGTACAGCACGTAAAGTTCGTGGTTGAATCTTCTCCTCCATCCCCCGTCTGCGTTTATAGGCCCAAAAATCAAGCGCAAAATCTTTCTCTCGAACCGACCAAGGGCCTTCTCATCCGCTTTTGATAGTGTCCATGCTTCTGCGCCATACAACAGGACCGGGATGATAAGGGTTTTATATAGAGTCAACTTTGTCGTTCGGGAGAGGGCTCTATTACTCAGTTGCCTCCTGAGCCCAAAGAAACAGCGATTGGCAAGAGTGATTCTGCGTTTGATTTCGGAACTGATGTCGTTGTTCCAGGTCACTGCTGAGCCAAGGTAGACGAAGTCCTTAACTACCTCGAACTTATATCTGCCTATACAAACGTTCTGGCCGAGACGTCGGTGTTGAGCGTCCTTTTTTGATGACAGCATATCTACTCGCAAAGGCCTCATTGACATCTCGCTGTGATCTACCTGCTTCTCTTGTTCTTTTATGCAGCGAGGCATTATATGCATCCTGCTTCGCTGTATGAATCCTCCTGCACTCGTCATCGAACCAGGTGTTTCTTCGTGGTAGAGCCTTGAAACCCAAAACTTCGGATGCAGAGCTTTTCAGGGCTTGTTTGCAAAGGCTCCACTGCTGTTCTATTGATAGCGTGGAGGATTGAGGTGTATTGGAGAGCTTAAGGGAGACGCGATCGGTAAAAGCACGAGCGGTTTCTGGCGATAGTAGCGGAATCTCTTCTCGCAACATGGAAGTCGGTTGATATAGTCCGTTTCGGTTTTGAATCTCAAAATGGGCCATTGATCTCAGACCGATGCATGGCCATGAGGACTCCCTTTTTCTTCTCAAGTGCCTCATTGTTAGAGTGTATGACTTGGCGCTGTCCACCACATCTAATCCAATCCACTTTTTTGCTAACGACACTTGGCTCAGCTTCACATGAAGATGGCATTTCTTGTCAAGTGCCTTCCACCAGACAATCGAACCATAGACTAAAACAGGTCTTACCACCACAGTGTACAACCAATATAACACTTTTGGTTTGAAGCCCCATGTCTTTTCAAAGGCTACTCTGCACGAATAAAGTGCCACGTAGGCTTTTTTGGTTCTTTCATTAATGTTGTCCTACCAGCTAAGCTT
This sequence comes from Eumerus sabulonum, assembly GCA_951905685.1. Taxonomy (NCBI): domain Eukaryota; kingdom Metazoa; phylum Arthropoda; class Insecta; order Diptera; family Syrphidae; genus Eumerus; species Eumerus sabulonum. The sequence continues at coordinate 240,470,776 of OX645060.1, forward strand.
GGAATCACACGTAACTCGCGCTCAAACAAATTTGAGTCAACCAACTACAGAACTGTCAGAGGAGTTTTTTTCTAGTACGAAATTGCACCTTTCTAACGTTATGTCGCAGTGGTTAGTGTGTTTGACTCTGACGCACGATGAGCGAGTTCGGATCCCGATCCCGGCAAAACCCCCCGAAGTATATTTGCCATAAACGGCTCATGCCGTGGGGGATTGAGAGAAGCTTGGCTCTGGTCCTCCATGGGTTGTAACGCTACCGAAGAAAGAATGAACGTTATGTACTCACTTACTTACTTATCAGGCCGGCAATTCATGGAGTATCTGAGCCTGAGCTATAGCTGCCTTCCATCCTTGACGGTCCCGGGCACGCTGCTTCCAGTTATCAAGACCAAGGTGACTTACATCCGTGATTATTTGGTCTTTATACCGGACGTTCCGTGTTCCTCTTCTTCTCGAACCAGGAGGCTCGGAGTCGAAGACCCTGTTACCTGAAGCGTTGGTTTTCATACGGCCGGACTATCTGTTCCAGCACCAGGTTGAAGAAGTCACATGACAGCGCATCTCCTTGCCGAAATCCGGTACATGTTTCAAAGGATTCCGAAGTCCTAGAAACGAGTTGCACGGTGCATCGCGTTTTTTTTTTTTTTTTTTTGGCAGGGCACGACGCAACTGGATCAGTTTTCCCGGGATCCCGAATTCGGCCATCGCACCAAACAGTTCTTCACGATGAATGCTGTCGTATGCAGCTTTGAAATCGATGAAAAGATGGTGTGTATCGATTCGAAACTCGTTGGCCTTTTCCAGGATTTGTCGAAGTGTGAAAATTTGGTCTATAGTCGATTTTCCGGGCCGGAAGCCGCACGGATAGCTGCCGATTAGTGCGGTGAAAAAGGGTTTTAGATGATAACACAGTACGCTGGACAGGTTCTTGTATGCGACACTGAGCAGGGACATACCTCCACAGTTCTTGCAAGAGGTAGGATCGCCTTTTTGTGGATGGGGCAAATAGAGCCCAAATTCCATAGATAATTCGGTGCATGCTCTCTACCAGCCTACCATTGCCGCCAGCCTTGAAGAGCTCTGATGGCAAGCCATTAGCCAGGTTAAGAGCAATCAGAACGTTATGTAGGTAAAACAGTATGAGTTAACTTTTTACTACACCTTCCATGTGCAGAAAAGAAAAAGGAGCTTCTTCATCAGGACGACTACTTTGTGATGGTCAATATGTATCTGCTGGTTTAACTTTCATGTATGTGATGTGGTGTTGCCTCGCTATCTGTTGAAGCACTCAGACGCAAATACTGTCCATTGTACTCCAGACACAGACACCTTACATTCATGTATTTTCTCCGTTTTCCGGAGAAAAATGAGAAGAAGCTTCAGTGATGTAGAGCTAGGAGATTCGGCATATACCACGTCGGCCTCAAGGTTGCGCCACAGTGCGCGAGCAATTTTGGGACAGTCACAGAGAAAATGCTCTGCAGTGTCATCCTCCTCGCAACATGCGGCACAGATATGCGTCTCGGTTATGTCAAGCACGCAGAGATGCTTAGCAAAAGTGTAATGGCCCGTAAGACTCCCACAAGTCTTCTGCAGTCGATTCTCCTTAAAGACAGGAGGAATGCTGTGGATTTCTTGCAGACATCAGGCCATACGCGCTTAGTCATCCTGCATCCTGGACAATTCTTCCATCTATGGTTGTGTGTATTAAACACCCAGTCGTTAATGTGGGAATTAACCGTGGACGCGGGTAGACCTAGAGAGGGTTCAGGTTCTGAGAAGCTCTCCTGTGAACCAATTCTGGCGAGTTCATCAGAGATCTCATTTCCTGGGATCCCAGGGTGGCCTGGAACCTGTTTAGTGTTCTTTGTGAGCGAGAGAATATAATTTTATTAAAAAGATATGGTGGGGATTCATTGTGAATGGTATTATGCAGGAATATACAGTGACGGGCTTTGAGGTATTGTTTTAAAGTACAGCCTAATAAGCTCCTGGAGTAAGCAGAGATGTGATCATGTCTACGCAAATGGCGTACATACCTCACTGCGTCATTAAATGCTACTTGTAGTTTTTGCTGCGACAATGAATCAAGGTTGCAGTAAACTACTTCCGCGTACCTTATGATGGAAAGAATCAGACTTATTACAAGCTTCCGCCTAGTGTCGATTGGGGTAAAGTTGGTAGACAACCTAAGTTTGCGGTCACGTCCATAGATACGACCAATGACAAGGTTTATGTGGTTGTAGCAAGACAGATTACGATTTATAACAAAACCAAGACTTGTTACGGAGTCAACAAGCCTAAGTTTGTAGTTTGGCAGCCATAAGTCTGGTACGAGACTTGGATCATACTGCCTGTTTGAGATTGGAATGACCTGAGATTTTGACGGATTGAGCAGTAATCCATTTACTACTGACCACTTGAAAATTTGATCCAAGTCCGTGTTTAACGAGGATACAAGCTCAGAAATTTTTTCATAGGTCGACCCAAATAAAGCTGGACATCGTCCGCATACAGGTGAATAGAAACATGATTACACACGGACGGCAAGTCATTTATAAACATACAGAACAGTATTGGTCCAAGAATTGATCCTTGTGGTACCCCACGCCTAACAGGTCTTAGTACTGACGACAAATTACCACTAACAACTCTTTGCATTCTATTACTTAGAAAACTGACAATAAGTTTCAAAGGTCTCACATCAAAGCCAAAAAGATGTTGAAGTTTTCAAACAAGGATTTCATGATTAACCTTGTCAACGGCCTTTGAGAAGTCAAGCAAACAGGGGAGGGTAACATAATCTTTGTCAAAGTCGTGTCTTACGTAATCCAGGATTTTGATCATAGCTGTGGAGCAGCTGTGATTAGCACGAAATCCAGATTGGAATGGGCTCAGAAGGCAGTTTACAGACAAGTGGTTAACTATTTGCCTTGCAATGAGTTTCTCAAAGACCTTTGACAGGCATAGATAGATAGATAGGGTTAGGGGGTGGGACAGAGTCGCCTGATCACTGCAACCACGAGTGAGCCTATTGTGATGTCCCCCACTTACAGTTCACTCAGAAAACCTGAGTTCGTGATAACACTTAGTATGCTTTTGAGTGAGCTAGCAGCGATTTCTTCTGCTTCAAGATAATACTTGCCTAGGTGACGATGACGTGTACTGACCAGGAAGTTACAGTGGCATAGTATGTGCTCTGCTGTTTCTTCGTCTTCATTACACATTCGGCAAGTGTCATCTTGTATGATGCCCATTGTTTTGAGGTGTTTATTAACTGGGCAGTGTCCAGTAAGAAGACCTGTGATTAAACGAATCTGACTCCTCGAAAGCATGAGTTGTTTCATTCTACTGAGAGATGTAGTTGGGAGGAACAACTTGGCTTATCTGCTACCTTCTGTTTGTAACTAGTAGTGATCCATGGTGTTCCTTAACCAATTGTTTATACAGCATTTGCTGGTGCTGATTGGTATGCCGCAGAAAGGGTGTGGCATCATAAATGGTGATGCAGAGCCTTTCCTAGCTAGTAGGTCCGCCTATTCGTTGCCTGTATGGCCGCTGTGTCCAGGTATCCAAATGAGATAAACTCTGTTTGTGCTGGCCAGCTGGTGAAGTAGCTGTAGGCAGTCCCATACCAGTTTGGAGGTGATTTCATAGCTCTTTAGGGCTAGAAGTGCAGCCTTGCTGTCAGAGAGAATGTAAATGTTTTTGTTAAGTATATTTCTGTTTATATTTTCTCTGAGGCAGAGTTCTATAGCAAATATCTCTGCTTGAAAAACGGAGTTATATCTGTCCATGCTGACGTAGATGCATGTGCCTGTATTTGCTCCGTATACTCCAGCCCCAACGCCTTCGTCCGTTTTGGAGCCATCTGTGTACCACACGTAGGATCCACGATTGAAGGAGGGTCTATCCTGTTCCCAGTTTTGTCGGTTGGGGAATGTGACCTTGTAGTTTTGGCTGAAGTTGTATCCGGGGAGACAGTTGTCTGTGACAGATATCTTTAGGATTTCATGCCTGTTTATTTCGGTGAGGATATCAGGGTCAAAGAGCCTACGGTTGTATGGCGAGAATTGATGGTCAACCATCTACAGAGCTCCCATGTAGATGTAGTTACTATGTGAGGGCGCCCGGTATCACATAGGGATCGTACGTTAGCGATGCACACTTTTGTATTCCCTGCACCATTCAGTCCTCGGCACGTATTCCAAACCACCTTGACTTGGGAATGTAAGTGCTCTTGCTCCGCGGGGGTGCAATGACCCCTACCACATTACGTGGCCTTCCCCTATCCGCCCTCTGGGGACGCGCCGTGTTGCCTGAGAAGCCCGAGTTTTGCCGGTTTGACAAGCATGGTAAAATGCTGATAGGTCTGTAGTCACTTCCTGAGATGGCATTAGGCTTTTTGGCAATAGGAACAACTCTTGCAGTTTTCCATAAGTTAGGGTAGGTTGAAGTAGTAATACAATAATTGATAACGTGAGTTAGGTGACCAATGATTTCGGGTAGAATCAGTTTGACAAATCGGATAGGTACCCCGTCTTCCCCGATAGAATTTGAGCTGATGCTGGCAGCACAATTTATGATGTCGTTTTCTGTTACTACTTCGAAATCAGGCAGTACAGGTATCGATGAGTCTTGAACATCAGAGAAATCAAAGCTATTTACATGTGACCCACTTTTAAGGAAATATTCATTAAGACTATTTGGATCAAGATCACACTTAGTACTTCTTTTTTTACCTGAGATTCCAATCTGACGCAGATTACTCCACAGCTTTTTTGCAGGTAGCACTGCATTTAGCTTCGACGCATAATAGTTGCGTTTAGCACTGCGTATTACAGCCGTTGCATTATTTCGCGCTTGCTTATATGCATTCCATTAGCATCAGAAGGTTTGTGGTTCCATTTGCTGTACAGTTTATTTCGAGCTTTGACTACGCTAATAACTTCCGACGTGAACCAGGGACAGCTACTATTACAAATCCGTCCTGTTTCTAACGATACGTTGAAAATGCTCTAGTTTTTCATTTGCGTCGGCACTGAATCTGCAGCGATACTATGGTGCTAACAGATTAGTAGTTCGGAGTTCATTTAGATCAGTGGAGTCGAGATCTTTAAAGGTAAATGACAAAGGGATGGTAGAATGAGCAAACTGAATATTAAGCGTAGAAAACAGAAGATCGTGATCAGGGATGGAATCGATAGTCAGTTGATCGAAGAGAAGAATCAACGAAATGTTAGAAACAATGAAGAGGTCAAGAAGGCTAGGAACACAATCATTGGCATAACGTGTCGGATACTGACTATTGACTATTTCTAGTCCTAATGATTGAGACAGATCATTGATTTGGAAAGCCCGAGAATCCTTTTTGAGCAAATCTGCATTAAGATCTCCACATATTATGAGCAAAACAAAGGGATTAATATTGTTGTTGTCATTGGTAGTTACCTTGCTGTCTGACTCCATGAATATAGTATCACGAATCGTTACTATTTTCTTAGTCAGAGGAATGAACAGTCGATAGGCTTTCGAATCTGCACTGTACCCAAGTAGGATACATTCTACTGATTTGGTTTCTAATTTTGTCTGTTATTCTCTTGGAACATGCGCCATGGCTTTGCAACCAAAGATACGGAGGTGTCCCAAATCTGGCTCTCGCCCTGACCAAGTTTCTTCTGGTGAACAATTGTTGCTTCTACAAGGCTGCAGTATTAGCCGCTTCTGTCCAGAACTTGTTATCCAAACCGGAATCCAACAGCATACAACGTACTCTTTCAATTATAGGGTTACGCATTCGGCTTGCACTAATGGGTTTCAATGGGTGCTTGTAAAATTCCAAAATTGCTTGGTGCTAGATTAGAACCCCAAGGTAAGGTCAGGTTAGGTTGACGTGGTAGGCGTAAGCCACACTTAGGCCGAAGCCGGCCCATTGTGATACCACCTGGATTAGGTTACCCTGATCCGCTACCTGGGAACCAACCGGTGCTTCTAATGAATCGGTGGAGTTGAGCTATTTTTTGGTTTGCTAGCTCACTCAGATTGTCGAAGAAGGGCGCGCCGAGGTAAATCCTCCTGCGATTCGCAAAAGAGGGACATGAGCAGAGGAGGTGGTGTATTGATTCCTCCTTCTCCTCGTCCATGCAGCCGTGACAGAAGTCATTGTAGGGTAGCCCCAGTCTGGCGGCGTGTTTTCCAATGGTGCAGTGACCTGTAATGACACCCACTAGAGTGCTTAAGGTTGCCCTTTTGGTTGCCACCAGGTCCCTGGTTCGTCCTAAGTTTAACTTAGGTCACAATTGTTTGGTGATAAAGCCGATATTGCTCTCATTCCATTGGAGATTGGTCTCCTCTATGGTTTGAAGCTTTATCATGTGCTTTACCGTACTTATTGGTATTTCTAGGTACCCGAGGGTAGGTAGGCTGAGTGTGCTTGACCCTAACTTTGCGAGTTCGTCGGCCGCGCAGTTTCCTGGAATATCCCTATGCCCGGGAACCCACAGTATTTTAATGTTGAACTGTTCAGCCATCTCATCTAGAGATAGGCGACAGTTAATGGATGTTTCTAATTTGTGGGTTACCGCTGCCAGGGATTTTATCGCAGATTGGCTATCCGTGCAAATGATAATATCCTTTGTGGATATTACATTGATCCTGAGCCATGCCAGGGCCTCCGTTATCGCAGTTATTTCTGCCTGAAACACACTACAGTAATTTGGGAGTCTAAATGATACGTTGAGGTTAAGTTCCTTGGAGTAGACCCCACTGCCTACACCCGACTCCATCTTAGAGCCATCGGTATAGAGGGATATCGAGTCCTTTGGTATGGTATTCCTCCCTGGATGGAAAGACAACTTCGAAGTTCCTGGTGAACACATTCTGCGGGTTGATGTAGTCAGTGTCCATGGGTACTTTGAAGTGTTTTAGAATAGAGGTGGGGCCCTTTTGAGATGTGGGCCAATTTCTTCTGCTTCTCATCCTTAAGGCTGCGCATGCAGCAACTTGCTTGCTGAAAAGGTTTAATGGTGAAAGATGTAGTAGAACATTTAAGGCCTCCGTGGGGGTTGATCTGATCGCTCCGCTTATATATAAGCTGGCCGATCTTTGTACCTTCCCCAAAAGGTTTCGATTGACTGCTTTGTCCAGAGCAGTCCACCAGACTACGACGCCATACAGGCGGATAGGCCTTATGACTGCTGTGTAAAGCCAGTATATAATGCTTGGTTGGAGACCCCACCTCCTGCTCATTACTTTCTTACAGCTGTAGAGGGCAACAGTTGCTTTCTTGATCCCAAAGTACCTACGTAACAATCTCAGTGCATTGAAAGCGTGTTTGAACGAAAGTCATTGGGAATTTAGAATTCTTAGCTAAAAAGGTTGTTCTTTACAAAAATCCCTGTAAAAATAGTTAAATTGTTAGCTTAGAAAACAGGAAGCTCCAAAAACTAACCAACTACATCGTAATAAGGTATTTAAGAGAAAAGATCAAAGAAAAAAAAAAACAAAATGTGAAAAAGGTCCTGTAAGAAAGGATCACTGATTGTGAGAACTTAGCAATATTATTTTAAACCACATACACCGTATAATGTTACTAGCTATGTAAGTCATCATGTAAATATATAGATACGTAAACGTACAGCAAAACCTATGTTATATACAAATGAACCGATCAATGTTAAATGTACTGTACCGTAGACTTGATGTCGTGTTAGTAAACCAAACTATTATCCTAGCTAAAGCCCACGAGTGAAGGGTCATGAACAGATGCTGCTAAATATTTTATTTAATCTTTTTCCCATTTTACTACTTTAATTATATTCTAAGAATTAAACAAAAAAAAATCCAAAAAATACGAAACGAGCTTTACGACAATCTTAGACTCTGTAGATAGATTGCAAAAACAAAATTAAATTAAAATTTAATTGGAGTAATTGCGTCTGTTCACAAGGTCACTGGACTTGGTTCCAGTCTATTAAAACGATCGACTTGAGGTAGAAGATACTTTCTTTTCATTTATTTGTATTTTCCCATATTTTTTCCTTTTTTTGCCGCATATATTCCGTGAAATACACTCAAATTGCACTCGTTAGCGGTGAAGTGCATATCTTGAAAATGTATCTCCTAAAGCAAGCAAACAAATCATGTTAGACTAGACTAAGCAACAAAAGCAAATTAAACAAAACAGAGAATACAACGTAATTATAAGGAAGGAATTCTTGTTAAAAACCAATACTGTGGGTAATAAATTCAAAATAGCAATGAGTCGAAATTGTTTTATTTTAAGGAAGCCTTGGGATGAGGCTCTAGTCCTTTTCTCGGGCGCCCGCTGGAAATGACTAATGACTAGCGCAAACGTCAATCGTTCGTAGTGGACCATTAGGAAGGAGGTATGTAGGATTGTAGCCTTCCCAGAATTGAGAAGTATGCACATATACCAGGGAGGCCCGCTGTGCAATAACGAGGGGGTTTTACCCCCCTATTCGTGGAACCATTTTGTGCTTCTTAAGAAGTTAAGAAGGTCAGGTATCCCAACTTTCTGAACATCTGTCAGACCGTTAAGGAAGTAAGAGCCTAGGTAACGTTTCCTGATATTGCCTAGAGCTGGACAGGCACAGAGAAGGTGGTGAATGGATTCGACCTCCTCCTCGTCCTGACAGCTTCTGCAGAAATCATTCGGAACTATTCCTAGTTTTTGTGCGTGACTGCCAATGAGGCAGTGTCCAGTGATGACACCGATGACTTTATGGATGTCAGTTCTTTTTAGGGAGATTATACTCCTTGTGCGTTGACTGTCAAGACGAAGCCAGATTTGCCTGGTGATGACGCAGGTATTTCCCTGTGTCCATCTCAGGTTCGTCTCGGCCCTGGCGAGATTAGTCAGATTATGTTTAATGGTTGTAAGGGGTACTCCCTCACAAGCCACGATTGATTGTAGCGTCGTTCCTTGTTTGGCGAGTGTGTCGGCTTTTTCATTATTTGTAATGTCGCTGTGTCAAGGTACCCAGATAAGCTGAATGTTGAACTGTTCTGCCATCTCGTTAAGAGACCGGCGACAGTCGAGACTAGATTTTGATGTGTACACGTAGGACTCCAACGACTTTAAGGCTGCTTGACTGTCTGTGAGAATGCGAATATCCGCGGTGGATATTACGTTCCACTTCAGCCAAGACAAGGCCTCTTTTATTGCCAACAGTTCCGCCTGGAAAACGCTGCAGTGATCTGGTAATTTTAGAGCTTTATACAGCTTAAGTTGGTTGCAGAATACTCCACTGCTCATCCCGTCTTTGGTTTTAGACCCTAGAACACCAAGCTATGACATCGGAAAGCTACTATCGCCGGAGATCGCCGGTGCCTTTGCCAACCGCGTCTCCCCTAAGCTCTCCGATACACCTCAATCCTCCACTCAGTCAGTAGAGCGACAATGGAGCCTGTGCAAACAAGCCCTGAAGAGCACAGCAATGGAAGTGCTGGGCCTTAAAGCTCCACCACGACGAAACACCTGGTTCGATGACGAGTGTCATGCGGAAAAGCAGAAGGCATACAAAGCATCACTACACAAGAAAACAAGAGCGGCTCGTGAGCTCTACGAGCTTAAAAGAAGGGAGGAACATAAGCTTCTCAAGAGAAAAAAGAAAGAGCACGAGAAGCGGGCGATTGAAAACTTGGAGAGGTGCTATTGCAGGCACGACGTTCGAAGATTTTATCAACGGATAAAACGAATGTCTCAAGGCTATAAAGCCGGAACGGAGGCCTGTAAGGATGAGAACGGACTCCTGGTAGTAGAATCGCAGTCGATGCTGAGAATTTGGAAAAACCACTTCTGTAGACTGTATAACGGCGATGACAGCCAACATACCGCCGTCAGGCAGAATGATCCATTTTTTAACGACGAAGATCGCAGAGAATTCCGTCTCCCTGACCTCGACGAAGTCGAGAATGCCATGTCGAAACTCAAGTCGAATAAAGCTGCTGGCGCAGATGGACTGTATGCTGAGCTCTTCAAAGCGGCTGGGGTGAGCTGGTTAGGAGCATGCACCGGCTTATCTGTAAGATAGGGTCAGAGGAAAGCATGCCAGATGAATGGAGTCTCACCATTGTTTGCCCGATCCACAAAAAAGGAGACCCCTTGGACTGCGCCAACTATAGAGGAATAAGTCTCCTTAATGTCGCATACAAGATCTTCGCTGCCGTTTTGTGTGAACGCCTGAAGCCATTCGTAAACAAGCTGATAGGTCCTTATCAGTGTGGCTTCAGGTCAGGGAAGTCCACCATCGATCAAATCTTCACACTACGGCAGATCCTGGAGAAAACCAATGAATTTCAAGTCGACACGCACCATCTATTCGTCGACTTCAAGGCCGCATACGACAGCGTAATTAGAGACGAGCTATATAACGCCATGTTTACTTTTGACATCCCTGCTAAGCTCGTCAGACCATGCAGGATGACCCTGGAAAATGCTCGCTGCTCCATCTGAATCGGTGCAGAACTGACCGATAGCTTCGAAGTCAAAAAAGGATTTAGACAGGGCGACACGCTGTCGTGTGATTTCTTCAACATCGTATTGGGAATGATTGTGCAAAAATCACAGGCCAATACAAGAGGCACAATCTATTTCAAATCCTCGCAACTCCTTGCATACGCCGACGACATTGACATAATAGGTAGATCGCAGCGAGATGTCAATGAGGCGCTTGCGAGTATTGAGATGGAGGCGGCAAAAATTGGTTTGGCAGTTAATGAGGGCAAGACTAAATATCTGCTGTCATCGAAAAAGGACATTTACCACCGACGTCTTGGACAGAACGTGCATATTGGCAGATATAAGTTCGAGGTAGTTAAGGACTTCATATACCTCGGCTCCGCGGTGACTTGGAACAACGACACCAGTTTCGAAATCAAGCGCAGAATTACTCTTGCCAACCGCTGCTTCTTTGGGCTCAAGAGGCAACTGAGAAGTAGAGCCCTCTCTCGTACGACCAAGTTGACCTTATATAAGACCTTAATTATCCCGGTCCTGTTATACGGCGCAGAAACATGGACTTTATCTGAAGCGGATGAGGAAATCCTTGCTCGTTTCGAGAGAAAGATTCTGCGTTCGATTTTCGGTCCCATAAACACAGAGGAGGGTTGGAGGAGAAGATTCAATCACGAACTGTACGGGTTGTACAGCGACATGAGTCTGGTCAGGCGTCTACGGATCCAACGCCTAAGATGGCTAGACCATGTAGAGCGAATGGACACCACAGCTCCAGCCCGTAGAGTATTTGAATCCAACCCCGAGGGACGAAGAAATAGAGGACGGCCGCACCTAAGGTGGCGCGCACAGGTGGAAGGGGACCTCAACCAACTGGGCGTGCGGCATTGGAAAAGACTAACGAAAGATCGTGCTAGCTGGAGAGGCATGTTGGTTGAGGCCCAGGTTCACCCCGAACTGTAGCACCCGTTAAGTAAGTAAGTAAGTAAGTATAACGGCGATGACAGATAAGATACCGCTGTCAGGCAGGACGAGCCATTCGTAATGGACGACGATGTAACAGAATTCAGTCCACCCGACCTAGACGAAGTCAAAATAGCGATATCAAGACTTCAGCCTAATAAAGCCGCGGGCGCAGACGGCCTGTCTGCTGAGCTTTTTAAGGCGGCTGGAGATGAGCTGGTAAGGTGCATGCACCATTTCATTTGCAAGGTATGGCCGGAGGAAAGCATGCCCGACGAATGGAATCTCAGCATCGTTTGCCCGGTCCATAAGAAAGGAGACCCCTATAACTGCGCCAACTATAGGGGAATATGTCTCCTTAACGTCGCATATAAGATCTTCTCTGCCGTATAGTGTGAACGTCTGAAACCGTTTGTGGATAACCTGATCGGCTCTTATCAGTGTGGTTTCAGGCCAGGTAAATCCACAATAGACCAAATATTTACCCTACGGCAGATCTTGGAGAAGACCCAGGAATACCAGATCGAAACTCACCACCTCTTCGTCAATTTCAAAGCTGCATATGACAGCGTGTATAGAGATGAGCTATACAAAGCCATGTCTAGTTTTAACATCCCTGCCAAACTCGTCCGACTGTGCAGGATTACAATGGAGAATTCTCGCTGCTCCATTAAGGTCGGTAACGAGCATACCGAGACCTTTGATGTAAAAAAAGGATTTAGGCAAGGTGACGCGCTGTCATGCAACTTTTTCAACACCGTGCTTGAAAAGATCGTGCAAGAGTCACTGGCCAACACAAGAGGTACGATTTATTTCAAGCCTACGCGATTGCTTGCGTACGCCGGCGACATTGACGTAATTGGACGGACACAGCGAGACGTCAATGAGGCCTTTGTAAGCATTGAGGTAGAAGCGACCAAGATGGGTCTCAAGATTAATGAGGATAAAACCAAATATCTGCTCTCATCTAAAAGAGACGGACAACACCGACGTATTGACCAGAACGTCACCATGGGCGGATATAACCTTGAAGTGATCAAGGAATTCGTCTACCTTGGCTCACTGATGACCAGTGACAACAACACCAGCGCTGAGATAAAACGCAGAATCACTCTTGCCAACCGCTGTTGCTTTGGACTCAAGAGGCAATTGAGAAGTAGGGCCCTCTCTCGGAAAACCAAGATGACGCTATACAAGACATTGATCGTCCCAGTCCTTCTTTACGGCGCCTTTGGTCGTTTCGAGAGGAAAATTCTGCGCACCATCTACGGTCCCGTTTGTTCAAACGGTGTATGGAGGAGAAGATATAACGAAGAACTGTATGAGTTGTACAGCGACATCAGCCTGGTACTACGTCTACGGATACAGCGTCCAAGGTGGCTAGGCCATGTAGAGCGCATGGGAAATACAGCTCCGACCCGAAGAGTCTTCGAATCCACCCCGGAAGGAAGGCGCGGCAGAGGACGGCCGCATCAACGGTGGCGCACGCAGGTGGAAGGGGACCTTAACCAACTGGGCGTGCGGCGCTGGAAACAGCTGGCCAAGGACCGTGCCAGCTGGAGATGCTTGTTGGTTGAGGCCCAGGTTCACCACGTACAGTAGCGCCACCTAAGTAAGTAAGTAAAGTAATACAGCAATATTACCTGGCACTAGTACCACCAGTGTACCACCCGTACGGCCCTTTCACCTGTGTGAAAAATAGAATCACACACAACATGGGTGGTTGAAGGGAAGCTTAGCTCCGGCCCTTCATGGGTTGTAACGCCACCAAAGAAGAAAATACCACCAGCTAATAGCGCCCTAAAGCCCTAAACTACACCTCACCGGCAAACAGAGCGACAACAATGTAAAAAGCGCAACAGCAGCACTCGATGTAAGACAATCAACACTCGTGAACGCACACCAACCTGAAACGTCATTGAGCAAACGTCTCTCTCTGTTATCATCTGTTTATGACATCTGTCAACTCGCATAAAAGTTATCTGAAAACTTGCTGACTATTGGTTTTGTAACAAATCTTCCTAATAAAGTAGTGAATCGGTGAATAAAATGGCTGAAAACATGTCCACCGACTACAGTGGCTCGCGACACGACGACATCAAACTGGAACCCGAACGGGCACAAGAACAGGATAGCAGTTTGTACTCGCGCTGCAGCAGTGCTGGGAGTACACATACGCCAAACTCGTCTGCAAACAATACAGGTAATAGAGAAGCTATAGTCGATCCCCAGATATACATAGAATTTAACGTCGCAAATCGTGGATTCTTTGCCAGATGACGAGGACGACAGCGATACAAATCGCAATGTCACACTCAGCTACAAAGAACGTCGTCGTGAAGCCCACACGCAAGCGGAACAGAAACGTCGTGACGCCATCAAAAAGGGCTACGACAGTCTACAGGAACTCGTGCCGTCATGTCAGCCAAACGATTCATCTGGCTACAAGCTGAGTAAAGCTTTGATCTTGCAAAAATCAATCGATTACATTGGTTACCTGAACCAGCAGAAGAAACGACAAGAAGACGAAAAGGCTGCGCTGCAAAAGGAAGTGATGGCATTGCGCATCATTCAAAATAGCTACGAGCATATGCTACAGCATCAACAATCGAACCCGGGTCCGGCCGAAGCACGTCTCACCGATGAGGCCAAGTTCCAAGTGGTACGTACGTATGTACATTTGCGCACGCCAGTCGCATGTCAACACCGATAAGAGCGTGTATTTTTAGAAAGCCCTTGTGCTCATAATGCGATTGGAATAGTTTATTGTGTACACAGTGAGATAACAATGTCTTATTTGTTTCAGTTCCAGTCGATAATGGACGGCATGTTTGAGACGTTTCAAAACATCCCGATGGAGAATTTCGAACAACTCACCACCGGCGTGATTACCTGGCTGGAGGAGCACTGTAAGCCGCACATACTGCGGAATATTCTCAGTCAGACGATACAGAATATGTCGCGGAACCAAGAGGTGCACGCTATGGATCAGGATGTACCGATAAGTTGATGAAATCTAGGCCTAAGCATGTGGCATAAGTAAATAATATACACAATTACGTTCTTAATAACTACGACTAGATTGCACTTTTATTGCTGGTAATGGTCTATATCCTGCTGTCGAGGACCTTCTCTTGCCATAAATCGAATCCAAAGCACTTTGTCTCGGCTGGCGTTGGGGGGTGATCCCTGCGGGTGATTTCGGTGACCAGTTTCTCGTTGAAATCGAGGCCAATCAGGCTGAAGAAGTCAACCAAAAGCGCCCGGGTGTAGAAACTAAGCGAACGATACTTGTACGAAGTGCAGAATGAGTTGCGAAGTAAATCGAGGAACTCGTCAACGCTTTGCGAGCTCGTGTGCTTCCATTCGACGTTGATCTTATGGATGCCTTCTATTAGTGTGAAGAGAAGTCCTTGGAAGAAGTTTTCGCTGTTCACACTGAATATAGTATCGGCTACTTGTAAGAGGGCAATCGGGAGTTTCTCACGGAATTCGTGCGATCGTACGAAACAAGTTGCGGCCAGCTTGCGTACCTTCTCACACTCGTGCGGCAGCAGTGACCAGAAAAACTCACGGAAACTCTCTAGAGTTGACGAAACGTCCTTCTCGCCCTTATTTAGATGCTCGACGTTGGACAGAAACTCCAAGAATAGAATGAGTTTTCGCGTGGACACGTTTAGTTTACCGTCGTGGCGACAGGTGGTTAGGATATGTCTACATGTACGCGGTAGCTTGAGGGTGACTTCGAGGAATGTCACTTCGGTTGGCTCCCAGCTGACTGGTTCTATCATTTCCGTGGCCTGTTTCTGACCGACAATTTTGGGCACAAGTGCTCCGAAGAGCTGAAGAGCCGCGTTGCATATGGTCCACTCGGGATTGTCGATCCGGACGATAGCTGCCATCATGATTTCGTCGTAGTACTCGCAGACTGTGTCACGTATTTCGGTGTCCCTCACAATCACGCAGAGATAGTGTAGCACCAGCGCATGAACGCTATCGAAATTCTCCTCGGGAAGAGCTTGATTTGAGACACATTCCCGTTGCTTCCTCGGTGACAGACTTGCGTCGTTTATATCCTCGATTCGGCTGAGCAGCATCTCGATTGCACGATGGAAAAGCGGTCGTTCGCGGCATACCTCGTTCTTGACGAGATGCAAAAACATAATCGTCAATCCGGCACCGCGTCGGGTTGTGCTTATTTGGTTGACATTCTCAAACAGCGAATCCAGGCACTTGTAGACCAATTCGTAGCATTTCGTGTCCTCTCGATGACTGGTTAAAGCCCGTATCACCTTGCCTGGAATAATGTACATCAAGAGATGCTCTCTCGCCGAGAAAAAACTTTGAAAACATACCAAGAGTGACGCCAGCAGCCTCGATAGCTCCTTTATGCCTGCAGCGCAAGAGCACTGTGACGCTCACGTACAGACACTTTTCAACTGTCTTCAAAACGTTATTGTCCCCCGTCATCTGCTCCATAAGAATACACCCCAGCGTCGTTGCTACCTCGCAGGAAGCCTGTAACAAGACGATTTAGTGAAAAAGGTTTAAGACCGACTCAATACACACCTTCAACGCCATCCAAAATGACAGCAAAAGAAACTTCCGACACTCCTCATCCGTTTCCTTTCGTTCGTACTCCGTTTTATCCACCAGCATCTGAAGGCTTTCGTCCATAACTTGGAAGCTAGCCGCCGTGCTTCCTTCCTTCGCCGAGGCATTCAGCAGTCGCAAATTCAATTCCACCACCCTCTCGACTAGTTTGAGGATCTGCTCATAGTTCGAGGCGTGATCTTTGCTGAGAACTTCGTTGATCACACTCATATGACCGAAGACATGACCTTCGTTCTTGCAAACATACAGCGGATCCGTCTCCAGGCAATTCAGCAGATCTTGTACCCTGCGCATGCTGTAGACTAGCAACTCTCGCGAGTAGTCACTCTGTCCACTCGCCGGTTGAATGCATAGTTTCGCGAAAATGTGGCACTGCGCCACCTCGTCGATTTCGATGCTTTCGCTGGACTCACCACACCGACGAGAAGCGTCCACCAGACTCTGTACGCCTAATTGTTTGATGATCTGCACCGCCAACTCCTGGGCATCGTCATAGCCCTCCGACGAGTTCAGTATAAAAAATGCCATTCTACTCACAACGTGGACATTAAAGACCCTCTCGACCACAAGGTACTCGCCGAGCTTGTGATTTTGATCCAGATTACTTGCCTTCGAGACGTTTTTACTGGTCGAAGAGAAGAGAATCTGCAAAATGCGGTTCATAGCCTTAAGCGAGAAGATCAGCGGCTGGTATAACGTCGCCGTTTGCATGTCGCACGTTATAACCTCCATCAAGCGGCGGAAAAATGCTCGCACAGGTGCACGACTGTCCGTGCTGTTTGTACTGAATATCCTCGCTATAAAGTTGAATATGATCGGGAACTTGCCAAGGATCATGTGCCGGATTTGTGGGCACTCTGTACACCTGTGCGCCTCGATAAAGTCCATGAGGAATTCCAATGAACCAGGGAATTCCAGCGACGAAAGATTCTCCACAAAGAAGCGAAACACGTACATTTGAGTGTTAACGGTCATCTGAAAGCAATTTGTCCGCAAGAACCCAGCCAGATCGTTGAAATCTTCGCCAGCGGCCAGGGAGACTTGCTTGGAGAATATGTACACCAGAAAGACGTAACGAAACGAGGTGTCCTTCATCTCGTCGAGGTATAGCATGTGGAAGAGTTCGTCCTTTTGGATTATGTGCGAGAGCCATTGCATGTGCAAGTTGCTAATCTCCCGTTCGGTGCCGTTTGTCAATATGTCGACACAGAGCTCAAGGAGTCCATGATTGTGTTGTTTCGACAGTGATCGGACGAGACTTTGGCTTGCCGAGAATGTACTCTTGTAGCTGAGAGCCAGACGTAATCCGCTGAAGAAATCGTCGACACTAAACTCGCACTGATTGGAAAGAGTTTGCAATTTGTGATCGGTGAGGATGACGGAGATGAGGTAAAACTTGTTTTTGTTGGTCCACGGCCAGTAGTTGATGATTAAATTGAACAGATCGACCGCCCGCGCTATGTCAGTCGTGCAGTAACGAAATAGCACGAGAGCCTCGTCCCGGGCACCAAATCGATTGCTTTGCAGACACGAATAGAACGTCTCTAGTGATATGTCCAATTGGGAGACGTTATACTTCCTACAGAGAAGGTTTAAAGCTCGAAGGATGACTACCAAGTTGAAAAAGTTACTTCGGATGGCGCGGTGAAGAGCTTGCAGGCATTGTTCTTGCAAATAGTCTTGTTCCAAGCATTTGTGGTAATCGGTGCTTAGTATTGCATAGAGAACGAAAGGTACTCCATTCGGATTAGATTCCAAGTCCTGGAAGGACTCATCTATCGTATTGGAACGGTGAAGAACGTGAAAGTAGGTGCGCAGGGCGGAATTCAGCAGAATTTGGTTCTTGTTCCGGTTAGACACCAAGGGGGCAATGAGTTGACGGAGACTGTCGTGAAGTTTCCCATCGATTTCCGGTTCACTTGGACGGTATTTGTTGGAAATGTCCTGCAAAAAAAACGAAAAACTAACTTGTCACTTGGTCACGAACACTTTTCTGCTTTGCCGTTTGTAGCTACTTTACTCGGATTGCGTGCCACACGGTCGTTTATATGGGGTGGTCAGTATGACGAACTCTTTTTTGATAGATATGACCAGAATTTTTTCCAACGCCCATAAAGGGAAAAATAATTAGAATCCCATAGGGAAGACTCACCTGCAGTGTGCTCAAGGGTACATTCTTCGAACGCAATTGTGTGCACCAAATGTCGAAAACGTCTCCCACCCGTTGATCCATTTCGTAATCTTCTCCTTTACTAGCCGGGATTACTTATTTTCATTCAAAACTTTTAGGTTTACAACCAGAACGACCGGGTTCTCCAGTAAATGTTTATGCACCTGTCCGGCACCCCAAACACATGAGCAACTGTCAAACTTAATGGGTGTATTCAGGCGTCTCTATGCACTTATGGTGAGTTCACATCGAACTAAGAAAAACAAGTCTCCAATTGCTGTAGTAAAAGGAAGTCCATTATTGTCCTAACAGATTGGATTAGTAATCTGTATTTCAGATTATATGTATCATATCGAAGGCACACTTACTTACTTATCAGGCCAGCGATCCATGGAGGATCTGAGCCTGAGCTATAGCTGCCTTCCATCCTTGACGGTCCCGGGCACGCTTCTTCCAGTTGTCAAGACCAAGATATCTTGGTCTTTATACCGGAGGTTCGGTCTTCCTCTTCTTCTCGAACCAGGAGGCTCGGAGTCAAAGACCCTCTTAGCTGGAGCGTTGATGTCCATGCGCTCGATGTGGCCGAGCCAGTGTAGTCGACGGATCATTGCCATCCGGACTACATCCACATCTTGGTACAGCTCGTAGAGTTCGCGGTTGTGTCTTCTTCTCCATTCGCCTTCCTCACAGACAGGACCAAATAACCGGCGCAGAATTTTTCTTCCGAAAGAACCCAAAATCAGCTCCGCTGTCCTGCTTATCGTCCAGCTTTCGGCTCCGTACAGCAAGACTGGCAGAGTGAGCGTTTTGTAAAGCATGACTTTGGTCTTTCGAGTGAGGAGTTTTGACCCCAGTTGTTTGGACAAGCCGAAGTAGCAGCGGTTGCCAAGGGCGATTCTATGCCGGATCTCCACTGTGGTGTCATTTGTGGAATTTACGTTTGCCCCGAGGTAGACAAACTCCTTAACTACCTCGAAATTGTAGCTGTCAATTATTGTTATATTTTGTCCCAGGTCGTGAGCGACGGATTGGTTTTTGTTTGACAGCATCTACTTCGTCTTGTCCTCATTGATCTTAAGACCAACTTGTTTCGCCTGTTCTTCAATCGCCATCGGCCATCGCACCAAACAGTTCTTCACGATGATTGTTGTCGTATGCTGTTTTGAAATCGATGAAAAGATGGTGTGTATCGATTCGAAACTCGTTGGTCTTTTCCAGGACTTGTCGAAGTGTGAAAATTTGGTCTATAGTTGATTTGCCGGACCGGAAGCTGCCGATTAGTGCGGTGTAAAATATATGCGACATTGAGCAGGAATATATGTCTATAGTTCTTGCAAGAGGAAGGATAGCCTTTTTTGTGGATGGGGCATATAGAGCTGGTATTCCAGTCGTCGGGCATGCTCTCATCTTCCCAAATTCTGCAGATGATCTGGTGCATGCTCCCTACCAGGACATCGTCGCCAGCCTTGAAGAGCTCTGATAGCAAGCCATCTGAGCCTGCGGCCTTGTTATTCTTCAGCTTCTGAATAGCTGTGCCGACTCCTTCGATGCTGGGTGGGATGACTACTTCAGTGGCTGGACTCGGTCCATACCACTCTCTCTTGGTCATGCTCGTTAAGCAGTTGCTGGAAATGCTGCTTAAATATATCCACTATTCCCTGCGGGTCGGTGACAAGATTACCCTCGCAGTTTCGAAGAGCCTGGGTGCCCTTTTTGAAGCCTCCTGCAAGTCCTTTGGCTTTCTTGTAAAAGGCTCGAGTTTTATGTTTACCCCTAGACTCCTCGATATGCTTGATCTGGGAGGCTGCGAAGATTCTTTTCTTTTGTCGCAGTAGTTGTTTCTTCTGGCTCGGTACTCTTCTTGCGCTGCCCCTCTGCAGCGCCTCGTCGGTTGCTGCCTTTTTCTGCTCACACTCGCCATCATACCGCGGGTTCCTTTTCGGGGGTGGTAGGTGCCCTAAGGTGATTTCGGCTACTTCCTGAATGGCTGAGCGGCAATGCAGCCACATTTTATTGGCATTTGTTTTCGACGTAGGCATACCGTAGAGCCTTTCGCTCAGCTGCTCCCTGTAGACTCTGTTAACCTCCGGTGTGCTCAGGCGCCCAATGTCGAACCTCCTCCTGATGGGCTGGTGCAGCTTTCTGACATTGGACAGTCGAGCTCTGAATCTTGCTGCTACGAGGAATTGGTCAGAGTCGACAGTTGCCCCTCTGAATGTTCGCACATCCAGGATGTTTGACGAGTGCCTTGCGTCAATGAGCACACGGTCGATTTGGTTGGCGGTTCGACCGTCCGGAGATCGCCAGGTTGCTGTGTGGATTCGCTTACGAGGGAATCTTGTGCTACTTATCACCGCATTACGAGCTGTCGCAAAGTCAGCGAGTCGGAAGCCGTTATCTGTTGTTGTATCGTGGAGGCGTTGCTTTCCGATCACTCCGCCAAGGGTGTTCGAGCACAAATGTCAATAATATGTGGCTGCATTGCCGCTCAGCAATACAGGAAATAGCCGAGACCACCTTAGGCTACTTACCACTCCCGACAAGAAACTTGTGGTATGATGGCGAGTGTGAGCAGAAAAAGGCAGCAACGAATGAGGCGTAAAAAAAGCTGCAGTGAAAAACCAGGGCGAGGCAAGAGGTGTACCGAGCCAGAAGAAGGGACGAGAAAAAACCGCTGCAACTGAAGAAAAGAATCTTCGCGGCCTGCCAACTCAAGGATATCGAGGAGTCTAGGCACAAGCATAAAATACGGACCTTTTATAAAAAAAGCTGAAAGCCTTGCATGGGGCTTCAAGAAAGGCACCTAGGCTCTTCGAAATTTCTAGGGTAATCTTGTCACCGACTCGCAGGGAATAGAATAGCAGCATTTCCAGCAGCTGCTTAACGAACATGACCAAGAGAGAGAGTGGTAGGGACTGAGGAAATCCGAACTGCAGCCGCTGATGTAGTTCCTCCACCCAGCATCGAAGAAGTCAGAAGAGCTATTCAAAAGCTGAGAAATAACAAGGTCGTAGGCTCAGATAGCTTGCCATCAGAGCTCTTCTAGGCTGGCGGCAATGTTCTGGTAGGGAGCATGCACCAGATCATCACCAGATCAATTTGGGAAGATGAAAGCGCGCCCTATGACTGGAATATCAGCTCTATTTGCTCCATCCACAAAAAAGGCAATCCTACCTCGTGCAAGAACTATAGAGTTACATATGTCCCTGCTCAATGTCGCATACACGATCCTGCCCAGCGTATGGAGTGAACGTCTAAATCCCTTTTGAACCGCACTAATCGGCAGCTTCCAGTGCGGCTTCCGGCTCGGCAAATCGATTATAGATCAAATATTCAAACTTCGACAAATGCTGGGAAAGACCAACGAGTTTCAAATCGATACACACCATCTCTTTGTCGATTTTAAAGCCGCATACGACAGCTTTTATCGCAAAGAATCGTTTGATGCGATGGCCGAATTCGGGTTCCTATGAAAACTGATCCGGCTATGTCGCGCCACTCTAAAAAATACGCGACCTCTGGACCATTTGGAACATGCACCGGATTTCGGCGCTGTCGTGTGACTTCTTCAATTTGGTGCTGGAACAGATAGTGCGACGGACAGGCGTCAACAGGCGTCAAGGCGCCATCTTCTACAAGCCTGTCCAGCTGCTAGGATACACGGATGATATTGACATCATCGCGCGGTCGTCTCAGCGTGATGTTGTAGAGGCTTTCACGGCGATTGAAGAACAGGCGAAACGAGCTGGTCTTAAAGTCAACGAGGAAAAGGCAAAGTACATGCTGTCAAGCAAAAACCGATCCGTCGCTCACCGTCTGGGACAAAATATAACGATGGACATCCGGCATAGAATCGCCTTGGCAACCGTTGCTACTTCGGTTTGTCCAAACAACTTGGATCAAAACTCCTCCCTCGAAGAACCAAAGTCATGCTTTACGAAAGGCTTATACTTCCAGACTTGCTATACGGAGCCGAAAGTTGGACAATAAGCAGGACGGCGGACCTGATTTTTGGGTTTGGGAAAGATATTTGGTCCTGTCTGTGAGGAAGATGAATGGAGGAGAAGACATAACAGCGAGCTGTACAAAGATGTGGATGTAGTCAGGAAGGCAAAGACCCGTCGACTACATTGGTTCGGCCACATCGAGCGAATGAATACTAACGCTCCAGCTAAGAGGGTATTCGACTCCGAGCCTCCTAGTTCGAGAAGAAGAGAAAGACCGAACTTCCGGTATGAAGACCAAGTAATCGCGGATGTTAAACAACTTGGCCTTGATAGTTGGAAGCAGCCTGCCCGGGACCATCAAGGATGAAAGGCAGCTATAGCTCAGGTTCAGATCTTCCATGGATTGCCGGCCTGTTGAGTAAGTAAGTAAGAAGAGGCGCCCCATAGTACTGGTGGATTAATAAAATGAAAACGCTCAGGACAAGGTGTTTGAAGGATCGACGCAAGACCCAACGGGCGCATGGGAGAGTCGATTTCCAGCAACACCTTGAAGCCTTCAAACAGTTACGACATGAGCTAACATAAGCAATAAGAGAAAGCAAAACAAGATGCTTCAAAAACATCTGCGACGAAGCCGATACAAATCCATGGAGTACGACCTAAAGAATTGTGATGAAAAAAACTATAAGCCTGGCGACCCCCGCAAATAAGATGGCCAAAAAGGGTTGAGGACCATTGTAAAGTCAGAGAGCACTAACATTTGTTTGGGAATACCCAACAAAGCTCTGAAAGCTGCTGCTCGAAAAACCCAGACATTTTCACTGCAACTTTGCGAAAATCCTTGGATGAAGCAGTGTTCCCAGTACACCTAGTACGTCTACCAAAGGGAAATAAACCACCCGAAGAACCGTTGTCATATCATCGGATGTGTTTGCTAGACGCGATAGGAAAGATGCTAGAGCGCAGAGTATACGAAAGACCGTTGTCAGTTGCAGAAGAAAATAGAGTTCTATCAAACCACCAATTTGGATTCGGAAAATCACGCTCTGTTGTCGAGACCACAAAGAAAGTAGTAGGCAAAGCGACTGAAGCCATTGAAGGGCATTCTGGGAGGTGGGCAACGAAAGAAAATTGTCCAGTGGTTACTGGACAAGCGGTGCTGCACAGAAGGACGAGCAGCTGAGCATTATGAGCAGAAGAGGAGGGAGAGGCATAAGCTTCTCAAAACAACCGAAGAGATCGAGAAATGCCATCGCCGGAACGACGTTCGGAGGTTTGATATAATGCCAGAACGGATGCCTGCTGCAGAGACGGAAATGAATACCTAGTATTAGCTGCAGACTGTATCACGGCGACGACGAAACAGATCCCGCTGCCAGACAGAATTACCCATTCATAACGGACGATGATAACAGAGAATTCTGTCGCCCCTGACCTGGACGAAGTTTGGAATGCTTTTTTTAAGCTCAAGTACAAGCCATGAGAAATGATGAGCTATACAAAGCCATGTCTAGTAATAACATCCTTGCCAAACTCGTCCGACTGGGCAGGATGTCATTGAAGAATTCTCGCTGCTCCATTAAGGTCGGTAACGAGCATACCGAGACCTTTGATGTAAAAAAAGGATTTAGGCAAGGTGACGCGCTGTCATGCAACTTTTTCAACACCGTGCTTGAAAAGATCGTTCAAGAGTCACTGGCCAACACAAGAGGTACGATTTATTTCAAGTCTACGCAATTGCTTGCGTACGCCGGCGACCTTGACGTGATTGGATGGACACAGCGAGACGTCAATGAGGCCTTTGTAAGCATTGAGGTAGAATCGACTAAGATGGGTCTCAAGATTAATGAGGATAAAACCAAATATCTGCTCTCATCTAAAAGAGACGGACAACACCGACGTATTGACCAGAACGTCACCATGGGCGGATATAACCTTGAAGTGATCAAGGAATTCGTCTACCTTGGCTCACTGATGACCAGCGACAACAACACCAGCGCTGAGATAAAACGCAGAATCACTCTTGCCAACCGCTGTTGCTTTGGGCTCAAGAGGCAAGTGAGAAGTAGGGCCCTCTCTCGGAAAACCAAGATGACACTATACAAGACCTTGATCGTCCCAGTCCTTCTTTACGGCGCCTTTGGTCGTTTCGAGAGGAAAATTCTGCGCACTATCTACGGTCCCGTTTGTTCAAACGGTGTATGGAGGAGAAGATATAACGAAGAACTGTATGAGTTGTACAGCGACATCAGCCTGGTACTACGTCTACGGATACAGCGTCTAAGGTGGCTAGGCCATGTAGAGCGCATAGGAAATACAGCTCCGACCCGAAGAGTCTTCGAATCCACCCCGGAGGGAAGGCGCGGCAGAGGACGGCCGCATCAACGGTGGCGCACGCAGGTGGAAGGGGACCTTAACCAACTGGGCGTGCGGCGCTGGAAACAGCTGGCCAAGGACCGTGCCAGCTGGAGATGCTTGTTGGTTGAGGCCCAGGTTCACCACGGACTGTAGCGCCACCTAAGTAAGCACGCAAGTGGAAGAGGACCTCAACGAACTAGGCGTGCGGCACTGGAGACTGCTGGCGAAAGTTGGATAGGTTTTTTAAAGGAGGTCCACGTTCGCCATGAACTGTAGCACAGAAGAGGAAGAAGAAGTGTCTTGAGCGAAGGCACCAGGTACTTCTGCCTTCCAAGTTCCAAGTCGTTAATAGTTGACCCACTAGCCATTCATATTTCAGCATATGTCGTTTCACCTTGGAATTCTTCTTCTTCTTTGATGGCGCTACAGTTCGGGGTGAACCAGGACCTCAACCAACTAGCCTCTCCAGCCGGCCCGATCTTTGGCCAGCCGCTTCCAGTGCCGCACGCCCAGTTGGTTGAGGTCTCTTTCCACCTGTGCGCGCCACCTTAAATGCGGTCGTCCTCTGCTGCGTCGTCCCTCGGGGTTGGAGTCGAAGACTCTTCGGACCGGAGCGTTGATGTCCATTCGCTCTACATGGCCTAACCATCTTAGACGGGACCAAAGATTGCACGCAGAATTTCCCTCTCGAAACGCCCAAGAGCCTCTTCATCCGCTTTTGATAACGTCCAAGCCTCAGCGCCGTAGAGGAGGACTGGGATGATTAAGGTTTTGTAGAATACCTTAGTTTTTCGAGAGAGGGCTCTACTACTCAATTGCCTCTTGAGCCCGAAGAAACAGCGGTAGGCAAGAGTTATTCTGCGTTTTATCTCAGCGCTGGGGTCGTTGCTGCTTGTTACTACCGAGCCAAGGTAGACGAAGTCCTTGACTATTTCAAAAAATATAACTGCCGGAGGTGACGTTCTGACCAAGACGTCGGTGCTGCGCGTCTTTCTTGAATGACAGCATATATTTGGTTTTGTCCCCATTTACCCTTAGACCCACTTTAGCCGCTTCTGCTTCAATGCTTGCGAACACCTCATTGACGTCTCGCTTTATCCGTCCAATAACGTCAATGTCATAATGTCATCTGCGTAGGCAAGCAATTGTGTAGACTTGAAGTAGATCGTACCTCTTGTATTGGCCGCAGAGTCCCGCACGATCTTTTCAAGAATAATGTTAAAAAAATCACATGACAGTGCGTCACCCTGTCTAAAACCTTTTTTAACATCAAAGGGGTCGGTTAGTTCACCTCCGACCTTAATGGAGCAGCGAGAGTTCTCCATAGTCATCCCGCATAGTCTGACGAGTTTGGCAGGAATGTTAAAACATGACATGGCTCTGTATAGCTCGTCTCTATAAATACTGTCATACGCGGCTTTAAAGTCGACGAAAAGATGGTGCGTATCGACCTGGAATTCATGGATCTTCTCCAAGATCTGCCGTAGTGTAAATGTTTGGTCTATCGTGGATTTTCCTGGCCTGGAACCACACTGGTAGGAACCTATCAGATTGTCCACGAACGGCTTCAGGCACTTACACAGTACGGCAGAGAGGATCTTGTACGCGATGTTCAGGAGGCTTATCGCTTTGTAATTGGCGCAGTCTTTCTCATGAGATTCCATTCATCGGACATGCGTTCTTCCGACCATAGCTTGCAGATGAGTTGGTGCATGTTCCTGAGCAGCTCATCGCCAGCTGCTTTAAACAGTTCCGTGGGAAGTCTTAACATCGTCTAGATCGGGTGGACGGTATTCTCCTTCGTCTTCGCCTGACGGCGGCATTTTGACTATCATCGCCGTTATACAGTCTGCAGAAGTGGTCCTTCCCCAATCTCAGCATCGACTGTGACTCCACTATTAGTTGTCCGTGCTCATCCCTGCAGGCTTCTGCTCTGGCTGTATAGCCTTGGCATGTTCGTTTTACTTTCTGATAAAATTTTCGAACGTCGTTTCTGCAGTAACATCTTTCCATCTCCTCAATCGCGCGCTTCTCGTGCTCCTTCTTTTTCCGTCTCAGAAGCGCATGCTCCTCCCTCCTTTTCTGTTCATAGAGCTCGCGGACAGCTCTCGTCCTTCGATGCAATGTGGTCATGTATGCATTCTGCTTTTCTACATGGGCCTGTCTGCACTCGTCATCAAGTCAGGGGTTTCTCGACGGTGGTGGCTCGAAACCGAGTACATCTGCGGCGGCCTCTCTAATGGCGTTCTGGCAACGACTCCATTGCTGTTCTATGGTTTCTGCAGATTGCATCGGGACTTGAGAGAGCTTGAAGGAGACTTGATCGGCGAAGTTTCTAGCAGTCTCCTGCGATTGCAGCTTTCCGACGTTAAATTTTGGTGTTCTTGCTCGACTCCGTTGATTCCGAGAAATTCGCATCCCTACCTTGGCTGCAACAAGGTAATGATCCAGGTCGATGTTGGTTCGGACATCTAGGATGCCGGAGGAGTGTCTGCCTTCGATCGCAATATGATCAATTTGGTTGGTTGTCGATTGATCGAAAGATCGCCAGGTCTCCTTATGAATGTTGAGGTGTGGGAATCGTGTACTTGCTACTACCAGATTATGTCCCGCCATAAAGTCCACTAGCCTTAGTCCGTTTTCTGACGTGGTGTTGTGTAGGCTGTGCTTTCCAATGACCCGTTCAAAGACCTTACCCAGCTTCGCATTGAAATCTCCTAAGACGAGTTTAGTGTCATAGCTGGGGCATTGGGCATATGTTCTCACTAGGAGATCATAGAAGTCGTCTTTATGTCGGCCATTTTTCTCCTCTGTGGGGGCGTGGACACATAATAAACTTATATATTGTCGAGATTGGTCTTGATGCGGATAGTTACGAGGCATTCGCTTACATACTGGAAGCTTAAGACTTTTTTCGTGAGTCTGCCTCGAACAACAAATCCGCATCCGGATAAGCGTTGTTTATATTCTCTGTATCTGTATCAGTTTCCGTAGTTGGAATTGGGAGTTTTTATTAAGGAGTTGACCTTCTCCTCGCCCACCTATACTTAGCCAGCTGTTCAGCAGAGACATGACTTTACTGAACAGGTTGTTACCAGTGACCACCACGGGGAGGTACTAGTTGCACTACCATGATTCGAAGAAGTTACCATAGGTGTACTCCAACTAGTTGCTATGTACATGTTATTCATGGCCGATCCCGACTCTACCCAACCGGCTTATTGGCTGACGGGTCTACTGAATTTAATCAATTTAACTGACTGGTCGATTCAAATCAATACAACACTGTCCCACTTCTGCAGTCAACCCGTTCCCTTCAATATGTCGTAATTCTGATTTGATGCCAAAATGTCTATCCCACAAGCTTCCAAAGAGATTCCCACCTGTTCGCGACCGGTTTGTCCTTCACAACATCCATCTCTCCAATCTCTCCAACAATATGTCACTCTCTGTCACTGTCAATGTCAATTCACACTTTGTTTTGACAAAAAAAGAAAAAAAAAAACACAAAAACAACAAAAACGTCAACAATAACAAGAATGAAAGATTGCAATAAACCAATGGGGCACCCCCTAATCGCAGTCAGCGCTCGAGACGGCATACAAGCGCAACTCGCAAAGTGTATGAGCGTCGGATAGACGCAATAGTTTTCCACACAAAATGGCGAATGAGAATAAACTTATGTTAGCAACACAACAGGAAAAACCGAATCATTACACGTAAGTAGAAATTATCGATAATTGTGAAATTACAATCAAATGAAAGCTGAATTCGTGGCGGACATTTTGATAATGAACATGTCACACTTCACTTGCAGATACCTGAAGGAATTCCGTGTGGAACAGTGCCAGTCGTTCCTGCAACACAAATGTAATCAACATCGACCGTTTATTTGTTTCAATTGGCATTTTCAGAATCAAAGACGACGACGGCCCATACGCAAGAGAGATGGTACATTCAATTATAGTGCTGATAACTATTGCACGAAATATGACGAGACGACAGGATTGTGCCCCGATGGTGATGAGTAAGTTGGGAGTGTTTCCTTTTACTTTTCGGTTTTTTTTTTTTTTTTTTTTTAGTTTTTCATGGGGATGTCGTGTATCCACTGGGAATCTCCCGCTCATCCTTTCTTCTTCCTATTGTGGCTGAGAAA
Source organism: Eumerus sabulonum (assembly GCA_951905685.1). Lineage (NCBI taxonomy): Eukaryota > Metazoa > Arthropoda > Insecta > Diptera > Syrphidae > Eumerus > Eumerus sabulonum. The sequence continues at coordinate 240,499,461 of OX645060.1, forward strand.
ATGAAGGAAGAAAAAGTGTTTCGTACGGAAGAAGGACATATGGACATGGTTCCCCCAGTCCCCAGTGGTGTTGTTTTTGTTTGTGCGAAAATGCTTGATTTCTTGTTTGTTTATTTCGTTCGCCATTTGTTGTTGTTGTTTGATGTGTCGACCAGCGTAAACAGAGTGAAAGTAATATTTTTTTTCTCTGGTTTTTTGTGTACAAACAAATATTCAGGGCTTGCGATAGCCAGCCAGCCCACACGTAGAGTGAGGAAGAATTGTTGGTGGTGTGCGCGCGCTGAAATGTGTACAGACGGGGGGGGGGGTTTGTTTATCAAACAGTCGTGGGTGTATTGGTGGTGATGGCCCCAATGGCGGCATAAAGAAAAATTCGCGAATTATACTGGCGACGATCGTGAATTCCTTTCTTGATTCTCGTTTTCTCGTTCTTTGCTCTCGAAATGCTTTGTGATTGACGGTATCGTGCTGGATGATGGGTTACATGTTGCGCAAAGGCACCTCCAACACCCGCCTTCTGTGTTTGTTTTTTGTTTTCTTTTTTTTACTTTGTTTTGATTGCGCTCAGATTACCTCGCGCTCTGTTATCATCGCTCGCGAATGCGCCTGTGCGTGAAAAGAACAAACACACAACACAGAGGAAACCATGAATGAATTCGAACGTTGGTTATTGCGTTACTTCAACACTTTAGCTTGTGGCATAAGCCCAATACACCCACCCGCCACTACATAGGTGGGCGGAAGTGAATGTTAATGCGTAGAAGCATTCGTCCTTTGCTGAGGTATCCTGGCAAGATGTTATACGTATACCAACCAGCACAGTCGGCATAATGGGATGAGCAATATCTACCGAATGGTCGTTGGTGTCCAATTGTGTTGTTGCGTGTCCGTAAGACTATTCAATTCTCCAATTGTTCGTATTTACTGATGAACTTTTTAACTCGTTAAACGATTTGGACGATTCATTCATAACGATCTGCCCCAAAGACTCTAGGTCGACCTCTATACCGTATTGCTTGAGGATTCCAAGTGAAAACTCTATGGACTATTTCTTTCGTGTCTTTTCTAAGTGTATGCCCAATCCAGCCGTATTTCCTTTTTCCTCTTCTTCTTCAGACCGGTATGGTCTTGGGCATCGACCAACCCAACACGATCTCTTGCCAGCCGCCTCCAGTTACGCCCACCATGTTCGTTGAGGTCCTTCTCCACTTGTGTGTGCCATTAGAGTCGAGGGCGTCCTCTGTTTCGTCGTCCCAATGGTTTGTTGTAACCGTGGACGCATAACCAGGCACATGCCGCCGTACAGTTCGTAGTTGAATCTTCTCCTTTAGATGCCATCAACGCAAAGAGGACCAACGATTGCACGCAGAATTTTTCTCTTCCCAATCCGTTTTAAATAGCATCCATGCCTCGGCTCATGCCAGTCCTACTTTACTGTGCAGAAAACAGCGATTGGCACGAGTTATTTTGCGTTTAATCTCGGCACTGAGGTTGTTCATAGTAGTTATTGTGGATCCGAGGTAGACGAAGTACTTGATTACCTTGAAGTTCTTGCTGCCGTAGTTGTGCGTCCTTCCTTGATGACAGCACACATATACATACATATGTATGTACTTGCTCTCGTTTACCGCCTGGCCCATTGATGGTCCGCCGCGGTCGACCAATCACTTCAATATCATCCACGTAAGCCAACAGTTGAACGGACCTTTAGAAGACCGTGCCTCTGGTGTTGACTTGTGAGTTTCGCACGATCTTCCCAAGTAAAATGTTGAAAAAGTCCCATGACAGCGCGTCGCCTTGCCTTAAAGTGAGTTCGTTATTGATGAAGCAGCGAGAGTTCTCCATCGTCATCCTACACAATCTGACGAGTTTGGTGGGAAAGCCAAAACTGTATATGGCTCTATAGAGCTCGTCTCTATGCATGCTGTTACTAGGTGGTGATCTTCATTTCTTGGGACTTTTCCACAATCTGCCGCAGTGGTCATCTGGTCTATCGTAGACTTACATGGCCTGAAACCACACTTATAAGGATCTAACAGGTTGTTGACGAATGGTATCAGGCGGTCACACAAATGGGCAGAGAGGAGATAGGTCATTCTTAAATTGACGCAATCAAAGGGGTCTCCTTTCTTGTGGATCGGGCAAACGACACTGAGATTCTGCTTGTGATGAGCTGGTGCATGCGCCCAGCCAGATTATCCCCAGCTGCTTTAAACAGTTCCGCGAACAATCCGTCCGATCCAGAAGATTTGTCTGACTTCAGCCTTGATATTGCTATCTGGACTTCGTCAAAGTCGGGGGACGAAATTCTCGTCTATCGTCGTCTAAATTGGGTGGAACATTCTGCCTGATTGCGGTAATTAGGTCCTTCTCGTCGTTTAACAGTCTGTATGTATGTATGTTGGCGTTACAGTCCATGAAGGCCGAGCTTCTCTCAATCACCCATGTTGTGTATGATTTTATTTTCCCACAGGTGAACGGGACCTACAGTTTATTGCCGGTTCCGAACGGCAAGAAGCTTTTCTTGACAACTATACTACAGGGGTTTTGTCAGTACCCAGCTGAGGAGAAACACCGTGAAAAAACACGGTCGATGACATGGCTGTTGTCGTGACTCTATCCTGTGTCATCGGCGTCAGAGGCCAACAAAGTTGACCTGACTGCGGTCTACAGTCTGCAGAAGTGTTCTTTCCGAATTCTCAACATCGACTGCGACTCTACTACCAGTTGTCCATCCTCGTCCCGGCAGCCTTCGGTCCGTAGTTTCTATCCACTGGATAGAATCTGTTTTACTTTCTGGTAAAACGTCCGGACTTCTTCCGTCTCCTCGACCGCGCGCTTTTCAAACTCCTTCTTTTTCTTCCTGAGGAGCCGGTTCTCTTCCCTTCTTTTCTGTTCGTACAGTTCACGAAGAGCTCTCGTCGTTCGATGCAGCATTGCCTTCCAGGCGTCTTTTATAGCTGCGTATACCTGTCTGCAAACTATGGGTCTTTTCTCGGTCTAAACACAGCACACCAGTGGCAGCTTCTTTAATAGATTTATGACAACGCATCCATTCTTCTTCGATTTTTAGAGCAGGCGGCGTCGAACTTTAGAGAATTTTTGGGGACACTCGGTCAGCAAAATTCTTATCGATTTGTTGCGATTGTAGCTTTCTGACGTCAAACCATGGTGTTCTTTCTCGACTCCGTCCTCTCGATATCAGAGTGTTGAGGTGGGTACACCTTATACTAACCAGAGAGAAGTTTCGCCCCGGAGGCGAAATCCACCAGCCTGAGTCCGCTTCTGGATGTGTTATCGTGCAGGCTGTCTTTTCCGATGACTCTTCCTATCTCAACTGTGCATTGAAGTCTGCAAGAATGATCTTAGTGTCGTAGTTGTTGCATTGATCGAAGGTTCTTTGTAGGAGATCATCGAAGTCGTCCTTGCTATTATCATCCTTCACTTCTGTCGGTGCATGTGCGTAAATCAGGCTAATGTTGTGAAATTTAGTCTTGATGCTAAGCTGTGAGGCGAGCGCTTATGTACTTAAAGCTTAAGGCCTCGCCTTAGTCGAATAAGCGCTGCTTTCCCTCCCTATGATAATCGCCGTTGTAGAGATCTTTCTTATCCTCTTATTGCCCGGCTCATCCCAGCGCACTTCCTGGATTGCGGTAATGTCTGCTTTGTAGCAGTCCAGGGCCTCAGCAAGTTAATTGGCTGCATGTGGTCTGTTAAGGAGCGTACAGAAACGAAATTCAATATTTTATTACCGTTCGCTTGGGTATATCCGTCCGTATCCGAGGCTTATCGTTGCTTCATAACTTCATAAGTTTTTAACTTCCCAGTGGGAAGTTATTGTAATGGGGCCGATTTTGCGAATTCCAAATTTTGATATATCTCCACGTTTCAAGGTCACCAGTATCCAAACCCAAGGTTTTTATGGAGATGTGTATGTATGTACGTATGTGCGCATGTGCGTAATCGCCTCGATTATCTTGAGAACCAAAGATGATATTGACATAAGATTCGGTTCATTCCACGCGTATTTACGCAACTTAGAAGTGAGTTAATTTTCAGCAAAATCGGTCCAGCCCTTTTTGTTTGTTAGAAATGAAACGGGCAAACGGCCCCCCGTCTACATAAGTACTAACCGCACCCGACGCTGGTTGATTGCGCTGATCGGGCGAGAACCGATACATTACCCATTATTCGTCTAAGAATCCTACCGCAGCTAACAAAGAGAGCTAATGACCTTTAAATACCTGAACAGATCTTCACAAATTGTAGCTAAGAACCATTTCGATCACGTTGGCTTAAAAAAAAATAAATAAAACAAAAATGCATCATAATCGGTCCGTTCGTTCAGGAGTTACAATGCCACAGACAGACACACTACTTACTTACTTTACTTGTCCGTGGTGAACCTGAGCCTCAACCAACAAGCGTCTCCAGCTGGCACGGGCTTTGGCCAGCTGTTTCCACCGCCGCACGCCCAGTTGGTTAAGGTCCCCTTCCACCTGCGTGCGCCACCGTAGATGCGGCCGTCCACTGCCGCTCCTTCCTTCCGGAATGGATTCGAAGACTCTTCGGGTCGGAGCTGTATTTTCCATGCGCTCTACATGGCCTAGCCACATTAGACGCTGTATTCGTAGACGTCGTACCAGGCCGATGCCGCTGTACAACTTGTACAGTTCTCCGTTGAATCTTCTCCTCCATACACCGTTGGAACAAACGGGACCGTAGATAGTGCGCAGAATTTTCCTCTCGAAACGACCATGGTCCAAGCCTCCGCGCCGTAAAGGAAAACTGGGATAACCAAGGTCTTATATGTAGTGTCACCGTGGTTTTCCGAGAGAGGGCTCTACTTCTCAATTGCCTCTTGAGCCCAAAGCAATACCGATTGGCAAGAGTGATTCTGCGTTTTATCTCAGCGCTAGTGTTGTTGTCGCCGGTCGTCAGTGAGCCAAGGTAGACGAATTCCTTGACCACTTCAAAGTTATATCCGCCCGTGGTGACGTTCTGGCCAATACGAATGTTAAACCTTATTCCCCTATAGTTGGTGCAGCTATAGGGGTCTCCTTTCTTATGGACCGGGCAAACGATGCTGAGATTTCATTCGTCGGGAATGCTTTCCTCCGACCATACCTTGCAAATGACAGCGATATCTTGTCTGTCATCGCCGTTATACAGTCTGCAGAAATGGTCTTTCCAAATCCTCAGCATCGACTGTGATTCTACATATGTACACCAGTTCTCCATTTTCATTCCTGCAAGCCGCCGCTCTGGCTTTGTAGCCATGGCATGTTCGTTTTACCTTATTGTAAAACGTCATTCCTGCGGAAGTATCTCTTCATCTCCTCGATCTCGCGCTTTCCGTGTTCTCTCTTATTTCTTCTGAGAAGCGTGTGTTCCTCTCTTCTCTCTGCTCATAGATTTCGCGAGCAGCTCTCGTCCGTCGTTGTAGCATGGCTTTATATGCCTCTTGTTTTGCTGCATGGGCTTGTTCGCATTGTTTATCGGACCCGGGGTTTCTTGGTGGTGGCGGTTCGAAACCCAGCACCTCTGAGATAGCGTTTCTGACGGCGCTCTGGCAATGCGCCCATTCCTGCTCTATTGTTTGTGCTGCTGTGGGCGGATTTTGAGAGAGCTTGAAGGAGACGCGATCGACAAAGATTCTGGAAGTCTCTTGCGATTGTAGCTTTCCGACGTCAAGCCTAGGTTATCCTACTCGACTCCTAAGCATTCTTGATATTCTCATTCGTACCTTGGCTACAACAAGGTAGTGGTCCGAGTCGATGTTGGCCCCTCGGAAGGGTCGTACGTCGAGAATACTGAAGGAGTGTCTGGCGTCGATCGCAATGTGATCAATCTGGTTGGTGACCTTGTAGTTGGACTTGTGTGGGAACACTGAGCCACCGATCTACAATTCGTGATTCGCGCATGTTTCAATTAAGAGGTCACCGTTGAGCCTTGTCTGCCCATTATACATTCACATTTACTGTTGCCCGACCCAATTTGCGCGTTAAAGTCTCCCATCATTACTTTAACATTGTGTTCAATTACGTGTGCCATGCTATTGATGACTTGGGTTGCTTCTATTAGACCAACCATCATTCATCTCCATTTCCATCAAATGACTAATAGCCCTATCATTTCTCCTAGTTGCCCATTCCTTCATCGTACCGCGGGCGATACAGAACGTCGCTATCACCTAAGATATTACAAAACCTGTATGTGCGTACACGACACCGATTCACGGGGATATTGCGTCAAAAACGGTCATCACTGTGCATTTGCGCACGGCGTACAGGATCAACGGCCGCCGGTCTATGATATTAAAGAGCTCGAAGCTCTACAAAATTCAGAGAATGCAATCGACGGCACAAACGCACAAAATGCTTTAGACAAAGAGAGAAATCTAATGAACGAAGATCCCAAATGGCAGGATACAAACTATGTTTTAGCTAATTATAAGACAGAACCGTGCAAACGGCCACCACGTCTATGCCGGCAAGGTTACGCATGTCCACAGTATCACAATAGCAAAGATAAACGTCGTAGTCCAAGGAAATTCAAATACAGGTAAACCCATCATCACACTAAAACACTCCACTATTGCATGCCCATTTATTCTAGGTCGACACCATGTCCCAACGTGAAACACGGCGAAGAATGGGGCGAGCCGGGCAATTGCGAAGCTGGCGACAATTGCCAATACTGTCATACTAGAACCGAACAACAATTTCATCCGGAAATCTATAAATCAACCAAATGCAATGATGTCCAACAGGCTGGCTACTGCCCAAGAAGTGTATTTTGTGCTTTTGCACATGTAGAACGTAAGTACTTCCATTTTCCATACTCTCTCTCTCTCTCTCTCTCTCTCTCTCTCTGGTGTTAAAAGGAATTTTATCTTATCTTGTTGCTCAATTAGTTAGCGATCGTTTCGATTTGCTGTAGATGATGTTTTAAATCGCATGTACTCCTTATGCTTTACGCGACAAGTTGATTATTTTCATCTCCCAATCCGAATTGTTGATTTTATACCAGTCGCTGTGGCTCCTAGCTTGGCTGTGTAAAAGTAGATTTTTGTTTGTTTGCTCCCTCATAGGACATTTTCATATTATTCATGTCATCGAACACGAAGTACCTTGGCGAGAATGTATCGAATTCTATTGACTGCGCGTCAATATCAATATCAGTCAAGGGGATTTCGTTACTTTGGACTCGTTCGGTATCTGGACTCTTGTGTTTAGACTTTTCGATTATTCTTTTACGTCATATATCGCAATCATCATTGTTATCATTCCATCGTTCGTCACAATTTAAACCAGTAAAACAGTGGGTTTAGCAGGCTGGCCTGCTAAAAAGCGAGAAGAGCCACCGCAGTCGAACATCTTGCGGCACTGTTAGTAAGTCCTATCCCCACCTCCTCGTGGTGCCATCTGGAGATTTCCTATGGAAATTGCAGACGGAGAAGGGCGAATGGCGAGCCTCCCGCGCCAAAAAAAACAGGATTAGTCGGTGGGGCTACGGTCTAGTAAGCCGTAAACTTAAAAAAAAACACAAGCTCCGAAACAACCACAAGCCTCGAATATAGCGGACCGGATTTATGTTGACGACCCTTGCAAAAAACGAAAAAAGGACAATGATCTTCGGCTTTGTACGTGGAATGTTAGGTCCCTAAACAGGCCACGTGCAGCCGAACAACTTGCGGACGCCCTAGACCGCTATAAAGCGGACATCACCGCCATCCACGAAATGCGATGGAATGGACCGGGTATAAAGCGGATGAGAAACTGCCATATTTACTACGGCGACTGCTATAGGGAGAGAGGGCAACGATTGTTTGGATGCGGATTTGTTGTTCGAGGTGGACTAAGGCAAAAAGTCCTAAGCTTTCGGCATGTGAGCGAACGCCTCATAACAATCCGTATCAAGGCAACATTTTTTAACATCAGCCTGATCTGCGTCCACGCCCCCACGGAAGACCAGGATGACTCAGCCAAAGATGAGTTCTACGATCTCCTAGACAGAACGTATGCCCAATGTCCCAGCTATGACATCAAAATTGTACTAGGAGACTTCAATGCTAAGCTGGGTAAGGAAAGCATTTTTGAACGAGTCATCGGCAAACATAGTCTACACGACACCACCTCCAATAACGGACACAGGCTGATTGATTTTGCTACAGGGTGAAATCTCCTTCTAGCCAGTGCGCGCTTCCCGCGGTCTTTCGATCAATCGACTACCAACCAGATTGATCACATCGCGATCGACATCAGACACACCTCCACTATTCTTGATGTTCGAACTTTCCGAGGGGCTAACATCGACTCGGACCACTATCTTGTAGTAGCCAAGATGCGCTTACGGATATCACGAACGCAACGGAGTAAGTAAGAATACAAAGTTATGACGTCGAAAAGCTACTATCGCCGGAAACAGCTCGTGCTTTTACCTATCGCGTCTCCCTTAAGCTCTCCAATACACCTCAATCCTCCACGCTATCAATAGAACAGCAGTGGAGCCTTTGCAAACAAGCCCTGAAAAACTCTGCATCCGAAGTTTTGGGTTTCAAGGTTCCACCACGAAGAAACACCTGGTTCGATGACGAGTGCAGGAGGATTCATACAGCGAAGCAGGATGCATATAAGGCCTCGCTGCATAAAAGAACAAGAGCAGCTCGTGAGCTCTACGAGTTAAAAAGAAGGGAGGAGCATAAGATTCTTAGAAGAAAGAGCACGAGAAGCGCGCGATTGAGGATTTGGAGAGGTGTTACTGCAGGCGTGACGTTCGAAAGTTTTATCAACAGATAAAGCGAACATGCCAAGGTTATGAAGCCAGAACGGAAGCCTGCAGGGATGAGAACGGACACCTAGTAGTAGAACCGCAGTCGATGCTGATAATATGGAAAAACCCCTTCTGCAGACTGTATAACGGCGATGTTAGTCAATATACCGCTGCCAGGCAGAATGATCCATTTCTAATCGACGGAGACCGCATAGAATTCTGTCCCCCTGACCTCGACGAAGTTAAGATTGCCATATCGAAGCTCAAGTCGAATAAAGCTGCTGGCGCAGACGGACTATCTGCTGAGCTCTTCAAGGCAGCTGGGGATGACCTGGTTGGGAGCATGCACCAGCTCATCCGTAAGATATGGTTAGAGGAAAGCATGCCCGAGGAATGGAGTCTCAGCATCGTATGCCCGATCCACAAGAAAGGAGACCCCTCTGATTACGCCAACTATAGAGGAATAAGTCTCCTTAACATCGCCTACAAAATCTTCTCTGCCGTTTTGTGTGAACGCCTGAAGCCTTTTGTAAATAAGCTGATAGGTCCTTATCAGTGCGGATTCAGGCCAGGGAAGTCCACCATCGACCAAATCTTCACACTACGGCAGATACTGGAAAAAAACAATGAATTTCAAGTCGACACTCACCACCTATTTGTCAACTTCAAAGCCGCATACGACAGCGTAATTAGAGACGAGCTATACAACGCTATGTCTACCTTTGACATACCTGCTAAACTCGTCAGACTATGCAGGATGACTTTGGAGAATGCTCGCTGCTCCATCCGAATCGGTGAACACCTTACCGATAGTTTTGATGTAAAAAAAGGATTTAGACAAGGCGATGCGCTGTCGTGTGATTTCTTCAACATTATATTGGAAATGATTGTGCAAAAATCACTGACCAATACAAGAGGCACAATCTATTTCAAATCCTCGCAACTCCTTGCATACGCCGACGACATTGACATAATAGGTAGATCGCAGCGAGATGTCAATGAGGCGTTTGCGAGTATTGAGATGGAGGCGGCGAAAATTGGTTTGGCGGTAAACGAGGGCAAAACTAAATAAATGCTGTCATCAAAAAAGGACGCTCGCCTCCGAGCAGTAGGTATATTGGCAGATATAAGTTCGAAGTAGTTAAGGACTGCGTCTACCTTGGCTCCGCAGTGACCTGGAACAACGACATCAGTTCCGAAATCAAACGCAGATTCACTCTTGACAATCGCTGTTTCTTTGGGCTCAGGAGGCAACTGAATAATAGAGCCCTCTCCCGAACGATAAAGTTGACTCTATTATATAAGACCCTTATCATACCGGTCCTGTTGTGCGGCGCAGAAGCATGGACACTATCAAAAGCGGATGAGGAGGCCCTTGGTCGGTTCGAGAGAAAGATTTTGCGCGTGATTTTTGGGCCTATAAACGCAGACGGGGGATGGAGGAGAAGATTCAACCACGAACTTTACGGGCTGTACAGCGACATGAGCCTAGTCAGGCGTCTACGGATTCAACGCCTAAGATGGCTGGGCCATGTAGAGCGAATGGACACCACAGCTCCAGCCCGGAGAGTCTGTGTCTTGTGTCGTAGTAGCAAAAGTTTTTTGATGTTTTATTGAAAACATGAAAAACTCCTCCTCGTCGTCTGTACCAAAACTTATCCACAACGACATTCCAACTGTCATTCCCTTAGACAAAGCTAACCTTCTTGCTGCCAACTTCGCAGCTAGCTCGCAGCTCCCAGCTTGCATGTTGTCTCCGCCTGTACTAGAGGGCGTCAATTCGACCATTTGACAAATGGACAAATCTGATATGATCACAAATATTACCCATACTGGGGCATAACCAATTTAAAAAGTTAAAAAGTCTTAAGCCAGAGGGTAATGCATGGTTAGATTTGAGCTACAAAGAGGTTACCAGGTTGAGAGAGATAAGTTTTCGGATTTATAAGGCAAACACCACCGTAGAAAACCAAAAAAGATATATACAAGCAACTGCCACACTTGACGACCCAATTTTGACACGACCAAAAACTGAGGCGTACAATCCTACAATGTCCCAAAGGTAGCAGAGTTTTTGGTCTTTCGTCAAAAACATCACGAACTCCGTCTCATAGTCTACACCTACGCTTATTCGCAATGGCATTCCAGCTGTCAAACGTTCAGACAAAGCCAATCTGCTTGCTGCCCATTTCGCAGCAAACTCGTAGCTCCCAAAATCATCTTTGTCACCGCCTGTTCTGGAGTACATTAATTCCACCATTCCACTTCCGTACTCGTACTCGTACAGTTGCAAGGGTTCTTAAAGAACTTGACATACACATATCCGCACTCCTTCAGAAAGGAAGTGCGCTATGCATGGGGATACATACCAATGAGCTGGACAGAGGTAACGGTAAAATTCATTCCCAAAGTAGACTGTAGACCCACAGACCTGCCTAAGTCCTACAGACCGATAAGCCTTACCTCTTTCTTCCTAAAAACAATGGAAAAAATTCTGGATAGGCATATCAGGGACGGTGCACTGAAAAGATCACCACTTCACAAAAACCATTATGGCTACCAGCCTGGGAAATCGACCACGCATGCTCTTCAGGAGCCAACAGTCCGGATCAACAAATCCCTGAGCGACAAAGAAATTGCGATAGGCTGATTTCTCGATCTTGAGGGTGCCTTCGACAACACCGACTACACCCAAATAAAACGGTGCATCCTCAGCACAGGGGTGGATAACACCACATGCAATTGGATCCAACACATGCTTAGCAATCGGAAATCAAACACCTCAGTAGGCAATGATAAAATCCGTGTAAATGCAGCGAAAGGATGCCCTCAAGGCGGGGTTCTCTCACCTCTCCTCTGGTCCAACGTGGTAAATGAATTGATTAACATACTCAGCATGGAGAAAGAAGGCCTGGACGTTGTTGCCTACGCCAATGACGTTGCCTTTACAATCTCAGGTAAATACCTATCTACACTGAATGACCGCATGCAATCGGCATTCTCATTTCTGTGCAAATGGGCGAATAGTAACGGGCTCAGGATTAATCCCCAGAAAACGGAGCTCGTGCTATTTACCAAAAAGCATAAAATCCCGGAAAACTGCCCTGGTATGCTCGATAGCAGGTTAGCCTACTTCCCTAGTGCCAAATTCCTTGGCATTATACTCGATAGGAAATTATCTTGGAAGAGCAATACGATTGAAAGAGCAAAAAAAGCAACAATAGCTCTCTACACATGTAAGAAAGCGCTAGGAAAAAAGTGGGGATTCAACCCCAAGATCACCCTATGGCTCTACATCACGGTCGTTAGACCCATACTAATGTATGGAGTGATAGTCCGACGGACTGCACTGGACAAGACAACATACCACAAACAACTCGAGAAGGTACAAAGGATGGCATGTATGTGCATTACCGGGGCCCTCAGGTCCACACCAACGGCTGCGCTTAACATGATACTAGACCTTACACCACTCGATATTTTCGGTAAGCAAATTGCCACACACACGGCCATAAGACTAAAAGCCAATTCGAAATGGGCGAGCTGTGTAACTGGCCACTCCTCCATCCTGCAAAACATGATAACTATGGCAGAAAACTTCGACCACACAGAACCCACCATAGTCTTGGACAAAGACTTTACGACGATTTATCCGAACAGACAGAACTGGACTCGCCAAACTCAACCCCGCAGAAAATGCGTGGATTTTGACACTGACGGGTCTAAAACCAAAGACGGGATGGGCAGTGGAGTATTCTGCAAACAACTTAAGCTGTATAAAGCTCTAAAATTACCAGATCACTGCAGCGTTTTCCAGGCGGAACTGTTGGCAATAAAAGAGGCCTTGTCTTGGCTGAAGTGGAACGTAATATCCACCACGGATATTCGCATTCTCACAAACAGTCAAGCAGCCTTAAAGTCGTTGGAGTCCTACGTGTACACATCAAAATCTTGTCTCGACTGTCGCCGATCTCTTAACGAGATGGCAGAACAGTTCAACATTCAGCTTATCTGGGTACCGGGACACAGCGACATTACAGGTAATGAAAAAGCCGACACACTCGCCAAACAAGGAACGACGCTACAATCAATCGTGGCTTGTGAGGGAGTACCCCTTACAACCATTAAACATAATCTGACCAATCTCGCCAGGGCCGAGACGAACCTGAGATGGACACAGGGAAATACCTGCGTCATCACCAGACAAATCTGGCTTCGTCTTGACAGTCAACGCACAAGGAGTATAATCTCCCTAAAAAGAACTGACATCCATAAAGTCATCGGTGTCATCACTGGACACTGCCTCATTGGCAGTCACGCACAAAAACTAGGAATAGTTCCGAATGATTTCTGCAGAAGCTGTCAGGACGAGGAGGAGGTCGAATTCATTCACCACCTTCTCTGTGCCTGTCCATCTCTTTGCAATATCAGGGAATGTTACCTAGGCTCTTACTTCCTTAAAGGTCTGACAGAAGTTCAGAAAGTAGGGATACTTGATCTTCTTAACTTCTTAAGAAGCACAAAATGGTTCCCCGAATAGGGGGGTAAAACCCCCTCGTAGCTGCACAACGGGCCTCCCTGGCCTATGTGCATTCTTCTCAATTTTGGGAAGGCTACGACCCTACCTACCTACCTACCTAACATACAATGGCAACAATGGTTTCTATGTCCAAGGCTATGCTGACGACATAGTGATCCTGGTTAGAGGCAAATTCGAAAACACAGTCTCGGAACTGCATAAAGGTTGCACTATAGGTCAACCCTAGGAAAAGCACTTCAGTCGCCTTCACCAAAAGGAGGAATAGGCACAAACTTACCCAACCTACCTTCTTTGGTGAAGCGATACAGTTCTCAAAATAAGTCAAATACCTAGGGATAACTCTAGACGAAAAGCTCACTTGGAACTCTCACATTACAAAGACCATTGAGAAAACCAGGATCTCTTTATGGACCAGCAAAAGCCTCACTGGCAAAAACTGGGGCACAAGCCCCAAAATGTCCCACTGGCTATATACAGCAATCACCAGACCAATCCTTACATATGCTGCACCCGTCTGGCGGCACAAAACAAAACAAGTATCAGTGCAAGCCAAGCTCAACAAATTGCAAAGACTAGCTTACATCTGTATCCCTGGGGCCATGAGAACAACCCCCACAGCAGCACTAGAAGTCATCACGGACCTGCCACCTCTTCATCTCCAACTGAAGAAAGAAGCAATGGTCTTCGCCCAGAGACTGATCGTGGAGGATGACTCTAACCGTAGGCTCTTTCACCCTGATATCCTTACCGAAATAAACAGGCATGAAATCCCAAAGATATCCCTCACAGATAGCTCTGCCCAGATACAACTTCAGCCAAAACTACAAGGTCACATTCCCAAACAGACAAAACTGGGAACAGAATAGACCCTCCTTCAATCGTGGATCCTACGTGTGGTACACAGATGGCTCCAAAACGAACGAAAGCGTTGGACAGATATAACTCCGTTTTTCAAGCAGAGATATTTGCTCTAGAACTCTGCCTCAGAGAAACAGAAATATGCTTAACAAAAACATTTACATTCTCTCTGACAGCAAGGCTGCACTTCTAGCCCTAAGGAGCTATGAAATCACCTCCAAACTGGTATGGGACTGCCTACAGCTACTTCACCAGCTGGCCAGCACAAACAGAGTTCATCTCATTTGGATACCTGGACACAGCGGCCATATAGGCAACGAAAAGGCGGACCTACTAGCAAGGAAAGGCTCTGCATCACCATTTATGATGCCACGGCCTTTCTGCGGCATACCCATCAGCACCACCAAATGCTGCATAAACAATTGGTTAAGGAACACGACGGATCACTACTGGTTACAAACGAAAGGTAGCAGACAAACCAAGTTGTTCCTCCCAACTACATCTCTCAGTAGAACGAAACAACTCCTCATGCTTTCGAGGAGTCAGAATCGCTAGCTCACAGGTTTCCTTACTGGACACTGCCCAGTCAACAAACACCTCAAAACGATGGGCATTATACTAGATGACACTTGCAGAATGTGTAATGAAGACGAAGAAACAGCAGAGCACATACTGTGCCACTGTAACTGCCTTGTCAGTACACGTCATCGTCACCTAGGCAAGTATTATCTTGAGGCAGAAGAAATCGCTGCTAGCTCACTCAAAAGCATACTAAGTTTTATCACAAACTCAGGTTTTCTGAGTGAACTGTAAGTGGGGGACATCACAATAGGCCCACTCGTGGCCGCAGTAATCAGGCGACTTTGTCCCACCCCAGTGCCCTCTCTAACTAACTATCCGCTGGTCCAGATGGTAAATCCCCAATAATTCTGAATAGGATGTTCTTCCATCACTGCGTAAAGCTTTTTCACCTTTCCTACTCTTCTGGGCTCTATCCGAGTAGGTGGAAAACAGCATTTGTCTAGCCCATTCTCAAAAAAGGCGAATCTTCTTCTTTCTCCAATTACCGCCTTATTGCACTAACGTCCCTTCTTGATATGATTACCACGGTTTCGGACGCATTACCACACACCTTCACTTTTGACAAGAGATTTGAGATATTGATCCCAAACTGCTCAGCTAAGGAAACCAGTGATCCCTTACTTAACGTCAAAGGCCTTCGATGGTACACTGATAACACCAAGATGGTTTCTGACGTTGGCGCCGGCATTTTTGGACCAAATCGGAAAATCTCGAAGGCCCTGGAAATGAGTCCCTAGTATCTGCTAAGCAGGATTATATGCCATCCTAAAATGCGTCAATCTAAACTTAGAGACTGCCATAAGAGGAATAAAATACGTCTCTTCTTTCAAAGGCCTTGATAAATCGTCACCCAATCAAATATCTCGAGTCACAGAAATTCCTCAATAACCGACAGTATGGTTTCCTCAGCAACAGATCCACTAGTGATTTTATGGCATATCTCACCGAGAAGTGGAACCGTTCGCTCCACCAGGCAAGCGAGAGCAAAATAGCTGCACTTGATATTTCGAAAGCATTTGACAGAGTTTGGCATGAAGCTCGTTTGTCGAAAATTCGTGCATTCGGGATCGATGACTCCCTTCTTCTATAGATTAGAAGCTACCTTTCGAATCGTTAAATTCAAGTTGTCCTGGACGGTTTCAAGTCCGATACTCACTTTGTAAATGCTGGTGTTCCCCAGGGTTCCGCCTTGTCTCCGACACTCTCTCTCATTTTAATAAACGATCTTCTAATCCAATTCAATCCTTCGCTGACGACAGTATCCTCAGCTTCTCATTCGTTCACTGCTTTACGACCCTGCACTTCGACTGTAGACAGTAAGTAGCAGCGTATGTTAAGCTCATTAAATTCCGATATCGAAAGCATCATCCAATGGGGTAAAAACAATAGAGTGCTTCCAAAACACAATGCTATCGTGTGCTACGATGAATGCCACTTGCTTTTCTGAAACCGACAAGCTTTTTATATTGGGTATGTGCATCAGTGACAAACTTTCTTGGAACGATCACATATTTAGTGTCGCCAAGAATGCCGTGAATTAGTCCTCCCACCCAGCGTCGAAGAAGTCGGCACAGCTATTTATAAGCTGAGAAACAACAAGGCCGCAGACTCAGACGGCTTGCCGATCCGGATGTGTCGCGCCACGCTTAAAAATACGCGATGCACCTTGCAGTTCGATTCCAGGACATATGAACTGTTTGAAACATGCACCGGAGTTCGGCAAGAAGTGTGCGACGGGCAAGCGTCAACAGGGAAGGCACTATCTTCTACAAATCTGTTCAGCACGTCTTGGCGTGACGTTGTAGAAGCTTTCACATCGATTGAGGAACAGGCGAAACAAGTTGGTCTTAAAGTCAACGAGGATAAGACAATGTACATGCTTTCACACAGCGGAGATCCGGCATGGAATCGCCCTTGGCAACCGTTGCTACTTCGGTTTGTCCAAACAACTGGGGTCAAAACTCCTCACTCGAAAGACCAAAGTCATGCTTTACAAAACGCTCATTCTGCCAGTCTTGCTGTACGGAGCCGAAAGCTGGACGATAAGCAGGACAGCGGAGCTGATTTTGGGTTCTTTCGAAAGAAAAGTTCTGCGCCGGATATTTGGTCCTGTCGGTGAGGAAAGCGAATGGAGGAGAAGACCTAGCCGCGAACCCTACGAGCTGTGCAAAGATGTTGACATTGTCCGGATGGCAAAGATCCGTCGACTGTATTGGCTCGGCCACATCGAGCGCATGAACACTAACGTTCCAGCTAAGGAGGTATTTGATTCCGAGCCTTCTTGTTCGAGAAGAACAGGAAGACCAAACCTCCGGTATGAAGACCAATTTTTTTTTTTTTTTTTTTTTTTAATAAATTGCGCGCACTCAAGGTCTAATAACCTTATTATGTCGGCGACACAGTGGGGGCAGAAGGTAGAAAGGAAGAGGGATAGAGGAGATGCCAAGGGACATTGATCTTAAATGCTTGCATGTTGCATTGAGGGGGGAAAACCGAATCCGGCAGGGAGTTCCAGATTCGTATGGTTCGGTTAATGAAAGATTCTCTATATTTGACGCTACGTCCGAAAGCGGGCTTGAGGGTATATTGGTGAGCATTCCTAAAGAGACTTGTATTGCGGGAGAAATGTTGAAGTGCGGAATGTAACTGGCCATTTCATCAGAGCATTTTTGGTGGAAGTAACGATAAAACAGGGAGAGGCAGATAACATTCCTGCGGTGTTCCAGCGAGTCTAATGTTTTGGTAATGCTGGAGTCACCTATCAGTTTTATGCAATGAGGTCTTTGAAGCACCGGACCAGACATGAGCGTTAAACTCTAATTTGGGGCGAATGAACGCCTTATAGATTGTAGCCAGATCTAAGGGTGAGAACAATTTCTTGCATCTGTATAAGAAGAATAGGCATTTCGCAGCATTCTTGACGACACTGAATATGTGGTCGCTCCAATTAAGATTGTGAGCAACACACATACCCAGGATGGAAAGGTTTTCGGTTTCTGCGATGCAAGTGCCATTCATGGATAATGGCTGCGGGTTAGTTATACGCTTTAACGACAAGAGACAGCATTGTGTTTTGGATGCATTAAATTCCACTCTATTGGTTTGACCCCATTGGATGATGCTGTCAATATCGGAATTTAATGAGCTCAACATACGCTGTCGCTCACTATCCACAACCGAAGTGCAGAGTCGTAAACTAGTGAACGAATATCAGAAGCTGAGAGTATTGTCGTCAGTAAGGGAGTGAATCGGATTAGAAGTAACAGACAAGAGATCATTTATAAAAATAAGAAAGAGTGAATTGGATGTAAGACAGCTTGGTCTTGATAACTGGACCGTCAAAAATGGAAGGCAGCTATAGCTCAGGCTCAGATCCTCCAAGCATTGCTGGCCTGATAATTAAGTAAGTAGAACCCGGGCATGGCGGTTGTGCGGCGGGCTAACAATCCGCCCACGTAAAAAAACCCAAAGTTATGAATGAGCAAGATGCCTCGGATACACGGACGGATACTCGACGACGACAACGCACGAAAAAGGAACACGATTTGCGAGTATGCTCCTGGAATGTCAGAACCCTGTACACTCCCGGAGCTGCTCATAAACTAGAAGGAATCCTCACGCAGTACAAGGCGGATATTACTGCGGTCCAGGAAATACGCTGGATAGGAAACGGTATGATTAGGAAGAAAAATCGCGACATTTATTACAGCTGTCACAAAAGGTTGCACGTACTGGGATGCGGATTTGTCGTGGGAAAGCGGTTAAGGTCGAAGGTCATCGACTTTAAACCTATAAGTGATCGCCTGGCTGTGATCCAGGCGGAGTACGATGTAAAAATCGTGCTTGGGGACTTCAACACCAAAATCGGAAAGGAAAACACCCTTGGCGGAGTGATCGGAAAGCACAGCCTCCACGATACAACAACAGATAACGGCTTCCGACTCGCTGACTTTGCGACAGCTCGTAATGCGGTGATAAGTAGCACAAGATTCCCTCGCAAGCGAATCCACACAGCAACCTGGCGATCTCCGGACGGTCGAACCGCCAACCAAATCGACCATGTGCTCATTGACGCAAGGCACGCGTCAAACATCCTGGATGTGCGAACATTCAGAGGGGCAAATGTCGACTCTGACCATTTCCTCATAGCAGCAAGATTCAGAGCTCGACTGTCCAATGTCAGAAAGCTGCACCAGCCCATCAGGAGGAGGTTCGACATTGGGCGCCTGAGCACACCGGAGGTTGCCAGAGTCTACAGGGAGCAGCTGAGCGAAAGACTCTACGGTATGCCTACGTCGAACACAAATGCCAATAATACGTGGCTGCATTGCCGCTCAGCCATTCAGGAAGTAGCCGAAACCACCTTAGGATACCTACCACCCCCGACAAGAAACCCGTGGTATGATGGCGAGTGTGAGCAGAAAAAGGCAGCAACCGACGAGGCGTACCAAAAGGCGCTGCAGAGGAAAACCAGGGCAGCGCGAGAAGAGTACCGAGCCAGAAGAAGGGAGGAGAAGAAACTACTGCGACAAAAGAAAAGAATCTTCGCAGCCTCCCAGCTCAAGGATATCGAGGAGTCTAGGGATAGACATAAAATACAAGCTTTTTACAAGAAAGCCAAAGGCCTTGCAGGAGGCTTCAAAAAGGGCACCCTGGCTCTTCGAAACTGCGAGGGTAATCTTGTCACCGACCCGCAGGGAATAGTGGATGTATTTAAGCAGCACTTCCAGCAGCTGCTTAACGAGCATGACCAAGAGAGAGTGGTAGGGACTGAGGAAATCCCAACTCCAGCCGCTGAAGTAGTCCTCCCACCCAGCATAGAAGAAGTCGGCACAGCTATTCAGAAGCTGAAGAACAACAAGGCCGCAGGCTCAGATGGCTTGCCATCAGAGCTCTTCAAGGCTGGCGGCGATGTTCTGGTAGGGAGCATGCACCAGATCATCTGCAGAATTTGGGAAGATGAGAGCATGCCCGACGACTGGAATACCAGCTCTATATGCCCCATCCACAAAAAAGGCGATCCTACCTCTTGCAAGAACTATAGAGGTATATCCCTGCTCAATGTCGCATACAAGATCCTGTCCAGCGTATTGTGTGAACGTCTAAAACCATTTTGCACCGCACTAATCGGCAGCTACCAGTGCGGCTTCCGGCCCGGCAAATCAACTATAGACCAAATTTTCACACTTCGACAAATCCTGGAAAAGACCAACGAGTTTCAAATCGATACACACCATCTTTTCATCGATTTCAAAGCCGCATACGACAGCATTCATCGTGAAGCACTGTTTGGGGCGATGGCCGAGTCCGGGATCCCGGTAAAACTGATCCAGTTGTGTCGCGCCACGCTAAGAAACACGCGATGCACCGTGCAACTCGGTTCTAAGACCTCGGAACCATTCGAAAGATGCACCGGATTTCGGCAAGGAGATGCGCTGTCATGTGACTTCTTCAACCTGGTGCTGGAGCAGATAGTGCGACGGGCAGGCGTCAACAGGGAAGGCACTATCTTTTACAAGTCCATCCAGCTGCTAGGATACGCGGATGATATCGACATCATCGCGTGTTCTCGCCGTGGCATTGTGGAAGCATTCACGGCGATTGAAGAACAGGCGAAACGAATTGGCCTTAAGATCAATGAGGACAAAACGAAATACATGCTGTCAAGCAAAAACCAATCCGTCGCTAACCACCTGGGACAAAATATAACAATTGATAGCTACAATTTCGAG
This sequence comes from Eumerus sabulonum, assembly GCA_951905685.1. Lineage (NCBI taxonomy): Eukaryota > Metazoa > Arthropoda > Insecta > Diptera > Syrphidae > Eumerus > Eumerus sabulonum. The sequence goes on from OX645060.1 coordinate 240,519,948, forward strand.
GTAGTTAAGGAGTTTGTCTACCTCGGGGCAAACGTTAATTCCACAAATGACACCACAGTGGAGATCCGGCATAGAATCGCCCTTGGCAACCGCTGCTACTTCGGCTTGTCCAAACAACTGGGGTCAAAACTCCTCACTCGAAAGACCAAAGTCATGCTTTACAAAACGCTCATTCTGCCAGTCTTGCTGTACGGAGCCGAAAGCTGAACGATAAGCAGGACAGCGGAGCTGATTTTGGGTTCTTCCGAAAGAAAAATTCTGCGCCGGATATTTGGTCCTGTCTGTGAGGAAGGTGAATGGAGAAGAAGACACAACCGCGAACTCTACGAGCTGTACCAAGATGTGGATGTAGTCCGGAAGGCAAGGACCCGTCGACTACACTGGCTCGGCCACATCGAGCGCATGGACATCAACGCTCCAGCTAAGAGGGTCTTCGACTCCGAGCCTCCTGGTTCGAGAAGAAGAGGAAGACCGAACCTCCGGTATAAAGACCAAGTAATCGCGGATGTAAGACATCTTGGTCTTGACAACTGGAAGCAGCGTGCCCGGGACCGTCAAGGATGGAAGGCAGCTATAGCTCAGGCTCAGATCCTCCATGGATCGCAGGCCTGATAAGTAAGTAAGTAAGTAAGTAGAACCCGGGCATAATGCTTCGATGAATCAATTATTGTTGAAGAAAAATACTGCTACAATCGAGCTCGAAGTCTCGGCGGACCATCCGCATGGTTTTTTTTTAGTGATCATTTTTGAATGGGAACATTTGACCTGTAACTCTTGATGCTAATCTCAAGCGGTTTACTCATGTAATCTTTTCTTTGTGTCCTTCTTTTGCTGTTATTTGTGTTTTTAATATCAAGGGCGTTGAGCAAGCAGAGATCATGTGAGTTCTTTGTATTTAGGAAACCTAAGCTGTATTCCAGCAAGCCTTGAATCGAGTTCTACGTAGAATGTGAAAAAGATCCGTAACAGATAATATTACATACTTTAGAGGCCGTTGCTTTAAAGTAGAAACACAATGTGGCGTGCGCGCGCGCGTGCTTTTGACAGCATGAGTAGGAACAACGATATCTTATGAAGCAACACATAATGTTACCTCAACTTTTGCTCGACCTCATATCGTAAATAACGTAAAGTCGAGCAAGGCGTGCGTTTGACAGATGTATTTCATTGTGTTGTTCTATTGTAGCAGAATAGTGTAACGTGTTTTGTCATGTAGTGTCCCGAGTTGTTCGCTTTCAACATGCATACATTTTCGTAGCTTATTATTAGATTTTTTGGATGCAAACTAATCATGATGGGTGTTACAGAACTAAATGCATATTTTTTTATAAACATATACTTTTATTTGAGCTGAAATTTTCTTATATTTATGTTTCAATTAAATCATATAAATAGAACAGAACACAAATCTACTCTTCTTTCTGCACTAAATTCATATGTGTACATTTTGAGGAAACAGAACACAGTATTGTCATATTCCTAAGCTCTCTACGCGCAGCTGACTTGAAGCCAGATTGTGTGTTGCGAATTGTGGTTGCGTCCGTCTGACACATTATCCCGTAAATCGGTACAAAGCCGATCAAAAGCACGCGCGCGCGCACGCCACATTGTGTTTCTACTTTTAATCGTATGTATCGTACGTTATACCGATGTGTCTTGATGTTCTTATTGTAGCTTCTCGTTGTTGCTCGTTTCGTTTTATTTCTGTGGTCATTATTGCTCTTTGTTTACAAACTACTCTTACTCTTCGTACTATTAGGTATTTGCTTATCGTTCCCTCTAAGTGTTGTTTTTACCCGGATACGAATAGAGAGCATGCTGTAGTAAGAAAATGTCACAATCAAACTACCATAGTCGTAACTGAAAACAAACAAATCATGTATTTTTCCATATGATTTTCAAAAAATAAAATAAAAAAAACAAATTCCAAATGGAACAACTCTCTCTTTTGCCGAATCGGAATGCGTTCCCCCTCAATTAGCGTATATTTTAACCGAGGATAAGCTACGTGACTTAGATGGGCCATCAACCAATTTAGCTCTTAGTGATATTATATCAAGCGCATTGCCCGATATTAAGAAGGATCCTAGCAAGCAAGGACTTATTTCAGTCAATGAAAATGTAAGTTTAGTTCTCATTTCTCCTGTTTTTCTTCTCTCTCTCTCTCTCTCTCTCTTTCTCTCATTTTTGTTCTTCCTTCTTAAAAAAAAGATAAAAATAAAAATAAATGTGGAAGAGAAGAAGGAGCAGGAGGAGGAGGAGGAGGATGAAGTTTATTTATTATTTATACCAAACAAATAGAATACAATTGGAATCTAATCATTTTAAATTTCTATATTTGAAATCTCTTTCTAAAAACTGAAACTAAAACTTAAAATTCATAAAATGAACGATAAAAAAAAAAAACGAAAATACGAAAAATAGCTTTTTTACAATGGCAATCATGGTGAGGGCTGCGAATCAGCTAGTACATCTTCGATAGGATCAACTAACTCCCATATCAAAGCACCCGGTGCACAATTACATCATAAGAGTAGCATGTACGGGAATAGCAATGGTTTGATTATGAATGGCACATCACCGTCATCGTCGTTCACATCGAACAAGATGACACATCTCGAGTACGTAAAGTCGCGATTCCATAGCTTAGATATGGCTAAAGTAAGTTTTTGTTTTGTACTTACTACCATCACGTCCTCCTCCTTTCATATTCAATACAACATTACCTCCTGCTTTCTCTCTATCTCTCTATTGCTCTTTTTGTTTTTGTTTTTTTCTATCCACATTACTTCATACACAAAAAGACAAAATCAAAAATAGAAAAGAAGTAATAAATGCATTTTGATTTGTTCATAAAAATACATATTACCATCCCCCCCAATCAATATAGTATAAACGTTTCATTCAAAACAAAAACCATCAACAAGACCCAATCCATCTAGAGTAGACGTATACACAACATTCTTTCTTAAAACGTATCGTATCCTAGATACTGGTTTTTAAAGTATGTTTTTCTTGCAGTTAATGGGAATTGAAAATGATTCGAATAGTATAATGAATGCGCTAGACAAAAGTCAAGGCAAATTTCTAAATTTCACTTTACCATTGGAAAGGCTATGTGAGTATAATATAATTCTAGATTTTCTAATAACAAATAACAAAACGAAACAAACACACATGCAACAAACTATTTTGTTTAAGCTTTGTCGAAGAGTCTCTTCTCAAATGCTCTGCTCGACTAAACCCATTCGGTTGATTCTAGTAAGCCTTAAGTCTTTTATGCTCCCCCCCTCCTTTTTAGGATCGAATGAAAAGTCCAGAGGAGATTATAGGTATGGGTAGATCCTTTTTATATTTAGGCTTTCTCTTCAATCGCTCAGATCGGTACATCAGTTTGCGACAAATTGGGAAGTTTAGGCGGTTCCTTTAGTTTAGTTTTCTTTTTACACTTTTTCCTACATTCCGAGTGTCTGTCATCCCATCGAATGCCGTTTTCTTAACTGAACCAACCATCTTCCACTATTGATTGTTCTGATCTACCTACGTAGGTAAGGTTAGGTAAGTGGGTGCCCTACTGACGAAAAGTCAGGGCTCATCTAGACTACATTTTTTACATTTCAAAAATTATTTTTATTAATATTAATCTTATAACAATCTTACGCTACAAAAATGACTTCTTCTTCTTCTTCTTAGTGGGCGCTACAGTTCGGGGTGAACCTGGGCCTCAACCAACATGCCCCTCCATCTAGCACGATCTTTCGCTAGCCTTATCCATTGCCGCACACCCAGTTGGCTGAGGTCCCCTTCCACCTGTGTGCGCCATCTTAAGGGCGGCCGTCCTCTGCTTTTTCGTCCCTCGGGGTTGGATTCAAAGACTCTCCGGACTGGAGCTGTGGTGTCCATTCGCTCCACATGGCCCAGCCATCTTAGGCGTTGAATCCGTAGACGCCTGACTAGGCTCATGCCGCTGTACAGCCCGTAAAGTTCGTGGTTGAATCTTCTCCTCCATCCCCCGTCTGCGTTTATAGGCCCAAAAAATCACGCGCAAAATCTTTCTCTCGAACCGACTAAGGGCCTCCTCATCCGCTTTTGATACTGTCCATGCTTCTGCGCCGTACAGCAGGACCGGGATGATAAGGGTCTTATATAGAGCCAACTTTGTCATTCGGGAGAGGGCTCTATTACTCAGTTGCCTCCTGAGCCCAAAGAAACAGCGATTTGCAAGAGTGATTCTGCGTTTGATTTCGGAACTGATGTCGTTGTTCCAGGTCACTGCGGAGCCAAGGTAGACGAAGTCCTTAACTACCTCAAACTTATATCTGCCAATACAAACGTTCCGGCCAATACGTCGGTGGTGAGCGTCCTCATTGACATTTCGCTGTGATCTACATACCTTTTATGTCAATTTCGTCGGCGTATGCAATGAGTTGCGAGGATTTGAAATAGATTGTGCCTCTTGTATTGGCCAGTGATTTTTGCACAATCATATCCAATATGATGTTGAAGAAATCACACGACAGCGCATCGCCCTGCCTAAATCCTTTTTTGACATCAAAACTATCGGTAAGGTGTTCACCGATTCGGATGGAGCAGCGAGCATTCTCCAAAGTCATCCTGCATAGTCTGACGAGTTTAGCAGGTATGTCAAAGGTAGACATAGCGTTGTATAGCTCGTCTCTAATTACGCTGTCGTATGCGGCTTTGAAGTTGACAAATAGGTGGTGAGTGTCGACTTGAAATTCATTGTTTTTTTCCAGTATCTGCCGTAGTGTGAAGATTTGGTCGATGGTGGACTTCCCTGGCCTGAATCCGCACTGATAAGGACCTATCAGCTTATTTACAAAAGGCTTCAGGCGTTCACACAAATCGGCAGAGAAGATTTTGTAGGCGATGTTAAGGAGACTTATTCCTCTATAGTTGGCGCAATCCGAGGGGTCTCCTTTCTTGTGGATCGGGCATACGATGCTGAGACTCCATTCCTCGGGCATGCTTTCCTCTAACCATATCTTACGGATGAGCTGGTGCATGCTCCCAACCAGGTCATCCCCAGCTGCCTTGAAGAGCTCAGCAGACAGACCGTCTGCGCCAGCAACTTTATTTGACTTGAGCTTCGATATGGCAGTCTTAACTTCGTCGAGGTCAGGGGGACAGAATTCTCTGCGGTCTTCGTCGATTAGAAATGGATCGTTCTGCCTGACAGCGGTATATTGACTAACATCGCCGTTATACAGTCTGCAGAACTGGTTTTTCCATATTCTCAGCATCGACTGCGGTTCTACTACTAGGTGTCCGTTCTCATCCCTGCTTTATCTGTTGATAAAACTTTCGAACGTCACGCCTGCAGTAGCACCTCTCCAAATCCTCAATCGCGCGCTTTTTGTGCTCTTTCTTCTGAGAATCTTATGCTCCTCCCTTCTTTTTAACTCGTAGAGCTCACGAGCTGCTCTTGTTCTTTTATGCAGCGAGGCCTTATATGCATCCTGCTTCGCTGTGTGAATCCTCCTGCACTCGTCATCGAACCAGGTTTTTCTTCGGGGTGGGGCCTTGAAACCCAAAACTTCGGATGCAGAGCTTTTTAGGGCTTTTTTTGCAAAGGCTCCACTGCTGTTCTATTGATAGCGTGGAGGATTGAGGTATATTGGAGAGCTTAAGGGAGACGCGATCAGTAAAAGCATGAGCGGTTTCTGGCGATAGTAGCTTTCCGACGTCATAACTATTTATTCTTACTCTACTCCGCTGCGTTCGTGATATCCGTAGGCGCATCTTGGCTACTACAAGATAGTGGTCCGAGTCGATGTTACTCCTCGGAAAGTTCGAACATCAAGAATAGTGGAGAAGTGCTGACGTCGATCGCGGTTGGTGGTCGATTGATCAAACGACCGCCAGGTGCCTTTGTGTTTATCGAGGTGCGGGAAGCGCGTACTGGCTAGAAGAAGATTTCGCCCCGTAGCAAGATCAATCAGCCTTTGCCCGTTATCGGATGTGGTGTCATGTAGGCTGTGTTTGCCGATGACTCGTTCAAAGATGCTTAGCGTTAAAATCTCCTAGTATGATTTTGGTATCATAGCTGGGGCATTTGGCGTATGTTCTGTCTAGGAGATCGTAGAAATCATCTTTGATGGAGTCATGCTTGTCTTCCGTGGGGGCATGGACACATACATATGAGGCTGATGTTACAAAAGTTTGCCTTATGCGGATCGTTATGAGGCATTCACTCACATACTTGAAACTTAAGACTTTATGCCTTAGTCCAAGTCTAACAACAAATCCGCATCCAAATAGTCTCTGTCGTCTCTCTCTATAGCAGTCACCAGCAGCAGGTTTGACTGTGTCTACTTCGGTTGACGATTTCCCAAACTATCCTGAAGCCTGAAGCCGATGACAATAACGATGTGTCATTGGTCGGGAGCACACCACTCATTTGAAATTAAGTGAATCATCGGTTCCAGCGCGTCGCAATTTTTGTAATCACGTCAATTTACGCAGACTGAGTGGTGGTCCGAGCACGCAACTTATCTGGTCGTGGGTGCAGAGGTTTAGATAAGACAATGATGAACATAACTCCTCCGGGACCAACAACATCAGCAGCGACGTCGGAACATCTCGCTCAAATTCGACACGAAATTATGTGTAATCCGCGTAAATCCATGAGAAATATTGCGCCCTCTACGGGACGTTATTTGATGGTCCACCCTTACAAAATCCAAATCGTGTAAGGAAGAAACTTTGGCAAGAACAATGCTCGAACGTTTTCGAACAGCACGAACGCTTGGCAACATATTGTTTAGTGATGAAGCACATTTCCATATCGACGGCTCCGTAAATAAACAGAACTGGCGCCCAAACAACCCTAGAGAACGCCATCAAAAACGTTTACATTGTCCCAAAACGACAAACGCGCCACTTTGCGCGAGCAGACATCACAGAGAAAATGCTCTGCATTGTCATCCTCGCAACATGCAGCACAAGTATGCGTCTCACTGATGCCAAGCACGTAATGGCCCGTAATGACTCCCATAAGTCTTCTGCAGTCGATTCTCCTTAAAGACTAAATGAACGCGCTTAGCCTACCCGCAACCTGGATAATCCCGCCATTTACGATTGTTTGTATTAAACACCCAATCGTTAAGGCAGGAATTTACCGTGGACGCAGGTAGACCTAGAGTGGGTTCAGGTCCTGAAAAACTCTCCTCTGAATCCATTCAAGCCTTAGTGAACTCTTTTCAAGAAGGTCTTGAGTTCATGCACTAATTTGGAGTTAGTTAAAGAGTTGGACACAGCTTTGACTGCAGATGCATATGATTTTGCCCCTCCACCTGTGCTTCACAACATAGTGCATGGCCATTAGGATTGCGTATATCTCTGATTGGAAGACAGATGCATATTTTCCTAACGAGAAGTGCAGTCGGATGTTTTCGCGCTCAAAGAAGACCTCAGCTCCGGACCCCCGCCCAGACCTGGAGCCTTCCGTGAAAATGCGAAGATTATCCTTTCCAGTCCAGTGACGCAATGGAAGCTCGACTGAAATTACAGCGCAGTAGGATAACGGGTGTCGTCAATGCGTCAGAAGGCATGAGACAGGGGTCGCAGGACATTTCTCGCACAAGCACACTGTTATTCCAGTGCGAGTTGTACCAAAAAACATTTCTCTTGAGACGAGACATGGCTTTCAGAGCCATGGAAGGTTCTTCATAGCATCTAGAGCAACGCTCGGCGTGCTGGGAAAAGACCCTGTACATCTGAGGCAAACCGATGTTTGGAGTTTGGTGTAAGTGGCTACGAAGTGTTTACGTGTTAGCCTCATACACTAGTCAATCGATGCGTATGATATTACAGGTCTTATCGTTGCCATGTAGATGCAGAGGACCTTTGCCAGCGATATATCCAATGTTTTGCCAAAAGTTCCTTTGCATGGCCAGAAAGCTGACAGCGCCTTGGTAGTTTTTGACTCAACATGCTTTGACCAGAGAAGCTTGCTATCTAAGATATCTCCTAGATACTTAGCCTCCTTGGATATCGGGATGGAAGTGCCTTTTAGTACCAGCTGAGTCATGTCAGTATTTTTCCTCCTTCTCGTGAAGAGAACGACATCGGTCTTAAGAGGATTGACGGACAGCCCATCTCTGGTACACCAATCATCGGTCACATTTATCGCCGCCTGTGCTTTGAGACGGACAGTCGCTAAGCATGAGCCGACAGAAAGAACGGCGACATCATCCGCATAGATCTTGGTATGGATTTCAGAGGCATTGAGACCATCAAGCAGAGAGTCGGCACGACGCCACCTTGCGGGCAGCCCCTATATACACCGGATTTAACACATTGGTCGGGGCCTGCATCAGCGATCAGTGTCCTCTGCACAAGCATTGCTTTGATCCACAAGACCAGTGCTTCATCTAGGACATGTCGTCTGGCAGCATTACACATGCTGTCGAAAGTTGCGTTATCAAAAGCTCCCTCAATGTCGACGAAAATGCCCAGCACGTACTCTTCCCTTTCGAGCGCGTATTCAATTCTCCCAACTAGGTTTTGAAGCGCAGTCTCGCGGAATTTTCCGCGCTTATAAGCATATTGCATCTCCGAAAGGGGATGCATTCGAAGGGCAACCTTGCTCACGTGCATCTCTACGAGTCTTCATGCTTTTCAGCAGGAAGGATGTTAGATTAATTGGTCTTAAAATGCTGCTAAGTGAGTAATCCTCTTTCCCTATTTTGTAGGCAAGTGCACGGCTAGCAGTAAAAATTATTTTCGAATTAGGAAGCAGCTGCCTTATACCTTTTTGCAGCATGACAGGGTATATTCCGTCAGTGCATTGCGATTTAGAGCCTTCTAAGGATGCCACAGTAAATACAATGGTTTATGTCATTGCCACGCGCGACGCAACATACCAGCTACGCCCGAGTTGTTTTCATCCTTTCAGTTGCAGTTTCCCTTGAAGGAGTGTGCAACGAGCCGAGTTCGCCCTTAAGAGGAAATGTTGAAAAATTTGTGAGGAGATACCGCCTCCGCCAGGAAACTATCAAGGGAAGAGCCGCGCCTTGCCAGCATATCAGCTTTTTGGTTTGCCTCTATGTTGTTATGGCCAGGAACCCAGAAGAGTGTGATGTTGGAATAATTGCCTACACAGGTGATTTCGTCCTTGAACTTTGCTGCTTGTTTGTATGTTATTGTGTGTGAACCGAGAGCTTTGTTGGCTGACTGGCTTCCAATACAAATGACAACGTTTCTCTTAGTTATGGGGAAACGGCTGAGTATCTTGCAAATTTCCTTAATCGCTAGAACTTCCACCGATATTTTTAGTTCCGCTGAGAAGATACCCGAGCCGACTTCGCACTCCATTTTCGAGCCGTTTGTGAAGTGCAATCCATTTTTCGATACCATTCTAAATGGGAAATGGACTTGCGTGGCTTTGTTGAGGTTGAGTTTGGGTATCATGAAGCCGGTTGAAGTCGTAGCCAGGTCTCCAGACAACAGGTCCAACACCTTACTATGACCGTAGGGTTTTGATGACCAGAACTCGGATTCTCTGAGCCTAATTGCGATGCAAGATGCAATATATCTGATATGGAGATCCAGAGGCTGGAGTTTGAGGAGTTATTTTGAGTGCTTGGTCGGGCTGGACCGAAGGGCACCTGCTACACCAATGCCAGCCGACCACTGGACTCGATTAGGTTTTGTGATGTTGTATGTTTTGTTTAAGACTATAGACGATGTTCTATTTTTAGCTTCCAATCGAGCTTTGGTTCTAAGATAACACCCAGATATCTAGCCTTGGAAGACAGAGAGAGAGAGAGAGAGTGTGTCTGCTTATTGAGTCGAGGGAGATTAAAGGTTGGTAGCTTATACTTAGTGGTAAACAACATCAGTTCCGTTTTACTCAGATTCACGCTTAGTCCACATCCTGCGGCCCATGCGCTTATCTTGATCAGAGCCCCCTCTGTGATTTCGCGAATTACGTCATCTGCATAAGCGACTGTCTTAATTCTGATTCTCTCAAACTCCTTCAAGATTTTGTCGATAACCATGAGCCATAGTAGAGGCGATATGACCCTCCTTGGGTTGTGCCTCTGTCTACAGTCTTGGCTTTAATGGTGTTTCCCATCTGGGCCTGAATGATCCTGGTTTTGAGAATGGATATAATCCAGCTGCTAACAAAACCCTCTACACCTGTCACGACGAGGGATCGATTCAGTATAGACATTGTTTAAAGCTCCCAGCAGCTAGGGCGAATTGCTTGAAGTGGATGGACTTGAGGTAGGCGTGTTGAGACTTGGAAAAATGTGTGCCTCCTAGTGTCTCGGATGTGCCTGTCTAAGATGCGTTTGAGGGTCAGAACAGAGACAGAGAACTGCTGGCTTTGAATAAATCCCTCCAAAACGTAACTAGTTTTATTCCCAATACAATGGCAGATACCTCAAATCTCTCCTCGAAAATTCAAAGTGGCTTACCTTAGATTCGCAGATCACTCCACATATCTTAGCGTAATACTTTCTGTCGAAAAGATTGAATGCGGAAGAACGCATCAAAAAAGCATTAACAGCGCTATGCACCTGCTAGAAAGCATTGGGCACCAGATGGGGTATCAAACCCCATATCGCGGTTGTATACCGCGATTGTTAATTGTTAGGCCTCTACTAACGTACGGCTGCTTATATCTGGGCGGCACTTCTTCTAAGTAGATGACATGCATCGCTATAACCGGGGCTCTGCGAACAATCCTCACCGCAGCCCTCGAAACGATGCTTTTTTTTTTTTATTTACTTGCAACAAGCCTCTCCAGCCGGCACGATCTTTGGCCAGCTCCTTCCAGTGCTGCACGCCCAGTTGGTTGAGGTCACTTTCCACCTGTGCGCGTCACTTTAGATGCGGTCGTCCTCTGCGGCGTCGTTCCTTGGGGTTGGAGTCAAAGACTCTTCAGGCCGGAGCGGTGATGTCCATTCGCTCTATATGGCCCAGCCATCTTAGACGTTGGATCCGTAGACGTCTAACTAGGCCGATGTCGCTGTACAGCCCGTACAGTTCTTGGTTGAATCTTCTCCTCCATTCTCCGTTTGAACAAACGGGACCGTAGACAGAGGGCAAAATTTTCCTCTCGAAACGCCCAAGAGCCTCTTCACCCGCTTTTGATAACGTCCAAGCCTCAGCGCCGTAGAGGAGGATCGGGATGATTATTTTTTTGTGTAGGGATATCTTAGTTTTTCGAGAGAGGGCTCTACTACTCATTTGCCTCTTGAGCCCAAAGAGGCAGCGGTTGGCAAAAGTTATTCTGCGTTTTATCTCAGCGCTGGTGTCGTTGCTGCTTGTCACTATTGAGCCAAGGTAGATGAAGTCCTTGACTACTTCAAAAATATAGCTGCCGAAGGTGACGTTCTGACCAAGACGTCGGTTCTGCGCGTCTTTCTTTGATGACAGCATAAATGTATTTTGTCTTATCCCCATCCACCCTTAGACCCACTTTAGCCGCTTCTGCTTCAATGCTTGCCAATGTCTCATTGGCGTCTCGCTTCGTCCATCCGATAACGTCAATGTCATCTGGGTAGGTAAGCAATTGTGTAAACTTGAAGTAGATCATACCTCTTGTATTGGCCGCAGGGTCTCGCGCGGTCTTTTCGAGAATAATGTTAAAGAAATCACATGACAGTGCATCACCCTGTCTAAAACCTTTTTTAACATCGAACGGGTCGTCTAGTTCACCGCCGACCTTAATGGAGCAGCGAGAGTTCTCCATAGTCATCCTGCACAGTCTGACGAGTTTGGCAGAAAATGGCTCGTTTCTATAAACACTGTCATATGCGGCTTTAAAGTCGACAAAAAGATGGTGCGTGTCGACCTGGAATTCATGGGTCTTCTCCAAGATCCGCCGTAATGTAAATATTTGGTCTATCGTGGATTTTTCTGGCCTGAAACCACACTGGTAGGAACCTATCAGATTGTCCACGAACGGTTTCAGGCGCTTACACAGTACGGCAGGGAGGATCTTGTACGCAATGTTCAAGACACTTATACCTCTGTAATTAGCGCAGTCATAGGGGTCTCCACCTGGTGCTGGGGCAGATAGTGCGACGGGCAGGCGTCAACAGGGAAGGCACTAACTTTTACAAGTCCATCCAGCTGCTAGGATACGCGGATGATATCGACATCATCGCGTGTTCTCGCCGTGGCATTGTGGAAGCATTCACGGCGATTGAAGAACAGGCGAAACGAGTTGGTCTTAAGATCAATGAGGACAAAACGAAATACATGCTGTCAAGCAAAAACCAATCCGTCGCTCACCACCTGGGACAAAATATAACAATAATTGACAGCTACAATTTCGAGGTAGTTAAGGAGTTTGTCTACCTCGGGGCAAACGTTAATTCCACAAATGACACCACAGTGGAGATCCGGCATAGAATTGCCCTTGGCAACCGCTGCTACTTGTCCGCTCGGCTTGTCCAAACAACTGGGGTCAAAACTCCTCACTTGAAAGACCAAAGTCATGCTTTACAAAACGCTCATACTGCCAGTCTTGCTGTACGGAGCCGAAAGCTGGACGATAAGCAGGACAGCGGAGCTGATTTTGGGTTCTTTCGAAAGAAAAATTCTGCGCCGGATATTTGGTCCCGTCTGTGAGGAAGGTGAATGGAGAAGAAGACACAACCGCGAACTCTACGAGCTGTACCAAGATGTGGATGTAGTGCGGAAGGCAAGGATCCGTCGACTACACTAGCTCGGCCACATCGAGCGCATGGACATCAACGCTCCAGCTAAGAGGGTCTTCGACTCCGAGCCTCCTGGTTCGAGAAGAAGAGGAAGACCGAACCTCCGATATAAAGACCAAGTAATCGCGGATGTAGGACATCTTGGTCTTGACAACTGGAAGCAGCGTGCCCGGGACCGTCAAGGATGGAAGGCAGCTATAGCTCAGGCTCAGATCCCCCATGGATCGCTGGCCTGATAAGTAAGTAAGTAAGTATAGGGGTCTCCTTTCTTATGGACCGGGCAAACGATGCTGAGATTCCATTAATCGGGCATGCATTCTTCCCACCATATCTTGCAGATGAGTTGGTGCATGTTCCTGACGGGCTCATCGCCAGCTGCTTTAAATAGTTCCGCGGGAAGTTCGTCTGCTCCAGCAGCTTTATAAGACTTAAATTTCGATATTGCTATCTTAACATCGTCTAGGTCGGGTGGACGGGATTCTCTTTCGTCTTCGTCCATTGTGAATGGTTCGTTCTGCCTAACGGCGACATTTTGATTATCATCGCCGTTATACATACTCAGCATCGACTGTGACTCCACTATTAGTTGTCCGTGCTCATCTCTGCAGGCCTCTGCCCTGGCTTTATAGCCTTGGCATGTTCGTTTTACTTTTTGGTAAGACTTTCGAACGTCGTTCCTGCAATACCATCTCTCTATCTCCTCGATTTCGCGCTTCTCGTGCCCCTTTTTTTTTTCTTCTCAGAAGCGCATACTCCTCCCTCATTTTCTGTTCATAGAGCTCGCGGGCAGCTCTCGTCCGTCGATGCAGTGGAGCCATGTATACATTCTGTTTCTCTACGTGGGCCTGTCTGCACTCGTCATCAAACCGGGGGTTTCTCGAAAGTGGTGGCTTGAAACCGAGTACATCTGAGGCGGCCTCTCTGACTCTCTGATGGCGTGCTGACAACGACTTCATTGCTGTTCTATGGCTTGTGCAGATTGCATCGGGACTTGAGAGAGCCTGATGCTTTTCACACAACCTGGGCGGAGTGCAGATGGTTTGGGTCGTTGATGTTCGTACACTACTCTCCAGGGGTGGTTGTCATAGATAGGATCCGAGAGAAACTCGACTGAATTTTCACGTTGGTTGTAGTTCTCAGCAAATGTTCCATGCCATTATGGTGTTATTTTAGAACTGCACACACAGAGTATGAATTTGAAGTGACCATATACTGTGAGTGTTATGCCTTCATCAGAATTTTGATTACTTCCCATTCACAACAACAAGTTTTTCGTGTAGGAATTGTGGGTATAGTGAGAGCCTTTGACAGTATCTTCCTCACTCTACTGGCCTCACTAATTCCTTCTATTTCTGAGCAGAAACTACGCCAGGATATCCTTTGCGCCCTTCTTATTTTTTGTATAGTCTGAGGCTGATCTAGTAACGGTTCCAATTCTCATCAAGATCTGCAGACCACCATGGAGGTTTGGTTCCCTTTGCTGGTCTGTTGCTTGGGCAAGACTTTAGAAAGGATTTGTTCATTGCTCCTGTAACCTTAGTCGCCAGACGTTCAATGTCCATATGCGACTTGGGGTTGCTCAATTGAGCGGGGTGAAGGGCACCTTCAAGGTTAGCCTCATATTTATCCCAGTTAATTCGTTTAGGATTTCAAAATGCTTTTTTAGGTGGGATATTCAAGTTTAGATGGAATCAGATGTATCGATGTTCGGAGAAGGAATTCTCTTTCGATACTGACCGACCGGTTGTTAACTTTTTGGACTTTTTGGACGCAGTATTTAACATACTATCGTGATTGTCGGTTTTTTAAAGCCGAACTTTCTTGGTCCCGCCATTAGCTGGCGCAAAGTCGTGATAGAGGTCCAATGTAGCTTAGGCATAGCTCATAAGTCTGATTTAGTAAACCGTTGGTGCCGGCACATTCGTCTTCAACTGGGTTAAGTGTTGTTACTTTTGAGCTTAACAAAATCTCTATTTTTTCTTCTTTTTTGGTAATTAGATTCGCCAAGAAGGACTCTTGGAGAAGCTTCTGTGGCTCTATTGAATCCTGTACAGGTCCAGCTCGTCTGAGGAAGGTCCTGGTAAAAGTTCCTACACAGATGTCTTCTATAAAGAGATCTGATGGTAGCTGGACTGACTCAAACGAGAGGAGCGATGCCAAGGGAATGTACTGAGCATGAGACAGTCGATAAGATTGTTACGGAGAAAAAATCCTGTGGGCAATCAACTCTTTTGACCCCTACAAGGCGCCGAGCATGGATGGGATCTTTCCGATCATGTTGCAGGCGCCATGTGAGGTCATTCTTCCGTAGCTGAAACGCATCTACTCCTGGAGCCTCAGGATGGGTTATGTTCCTCAAGCGTGGAAGAAGTTAGGGTGGCTTCCAAACCCAAGTCGGGTAATGTCAACCAAACTACTGCAAAGGACTTTAGGCTTATCAGTCTATCGTCCTTCCTGATGAAAGCGCTGGAACGAATAATAGACTTGTACGTAAGGTAAGAGAGTGGTGACGGTTATCTGTCACAATCACACAACGCGTACGCCTAGGGTAGTCTATACGATAGAAAAATCGCTCAATATCAAGGAATTCACTCTAGGTGCCTTCCTAGACATTGAGGGTGCTTTTAATAACGTCAGTACCGAGGCAATAGTGTCCAGTCTTCATATGGCCCAAATAAACCCGGGTCTATGCAGTTGGATTGGGCAAATGCTGGGTACATGTATAGTAAATTCGGTGATGGAGAGAGTAAAGGGAAGGGTGAGATTGAATAAAGGTACACCACAAGGTGGCGTTCTGTCACCCCTCCTATGGCTCCTTGTGGTCGACGGAGTGGAGGGTTTTCATGTCACGGCCTACACCGATGACATTACCATTTTAGTCTCTGGAAAATTTCCGCAGGTCCTCAACGATAGATTAAGCTATGCACTGATGTTAGTGGATAACTGGATCAAGGGGCGAGGCCTGGGAGTAAATCCGGCGAAAACAGAGGTAGTACTCTTTACAAGGAAAAGATCTGTACCAAGATACACCGACCCCCGTATGAATGGTATAGATCTGATCCCTGGAAAATCTGCCAAATATCTTGGCATAATCCTGGACTCTAAACTTAGTTGGAGAGAAAATATTGAGGAAAGAGTGCAAAGTAGCCTTTGGAAAGACATGGGGCCTCAAACCGAGGTTAGTACATTCGTTGTTCACAGCGGTGGTAAGACCTATCCTAGTCTATGGCTCGGTTGTCTGGTGGAAGGCGCTTGAGAAAAAGTGTCTTCTTCAGAGTGTCTCAAAGGTTCCAAGGGCAGGCTGTCTGGTGGTGACGGGGTCTATGAACTCCACACCAAGTCATGCTGAACCTCTCACTCCTGGACATGTACTGCGAGAGCGTCGCAACCAGAACTGCGCTAAGGCGACAGGAATCCGGTCCCTGGAAAAAGAGTCCTCACGGACATGCATCAGTCTTGGATCGATGGGCCGTTTCGAGATTCAGAACCGTAACGGACTATGTCACCCGACTTCCTTCCTGGGAGAGGAGATTCTCTATTAGAATTCCCTCCAGGGAGGAATGAACCGGTGATTTGGTACGCACGGAAAGTGAACTGGCATTTTACACCGACGGATCCAAAATGGATGATGGCACATGTGCCGGAGTTCACTTTGAACCTCGGGATATGCATCGCTCCTACAGGCTCGATGATGGATGCAGTGTCTTCCAAGCTGAGGTCTTCGCTATCAAGCAGGCGGCGGACCTGATGAGCAAAGAGAATATCTCAGGAAAAAGGATCAGCATCTATGTTGACAGCCAGGCCGCCATTGAGGCTCTGCAGGCAGCATGGATAAGATCCAAACTCGTCAAACTCTACAAGGAGAAGTTAGAAGAGATATCCAATGTAAATGAGGTGACCCTTTACTGGGTACCTGGTCATATGAATATCTTCGGAAACGAGAGGGCGGACGAGCTAGCTAGGGTGGGATCAAGTGCTAACATTGCGCAGATCTCAGTTGAGGCCAAAGCAACACTCAGTGCGCTCTACAGGGAGATAGAGACGGAGCTATTAGTGAATGCCAATAAGCGATAGTGTCGCTTAGATACATGCGCAACGGCGAGATCGACTTGGCCCGTCTATGATAAGAAAAGAACGGAAAATCTGCTGAAGTTCAATCGTGGGAATATTCGGCTGGCAGTCGATGCCCTCACCGGGCACTGCATGCTATCCTACCATGCAGCTCGACTAGGCCAGCCCTACAATAACTCCTGCAAAAGCTGCAGGGACGAAGAGGAAATTGAATCCATTCATCACCTGCTGTGCGAATGTCCGGCGCTAGCCCAAAAAAGGGAATATATTCTTAGGAAGATACTTCCTTTCGGGACTAGGAGAGGTAGGTAATATTGTGCTGAACAGAATATTGAGATTTTTATCCTCGTCTGGTTGGTTCAGCTCAACGGTAAATGTCTAGGTATCAACGGGTTAGTCTACGTGAGCCTTGACTTTTCGTCAATAGGGCACCCATGTACCTAACCTAACCTTCTTCTTTGGTGGCGTTACAGCCCATGAAGGACCAGAGCCAAGCTTCTCTCAATCACCCATGTTGTGTGTGATTTATTTTTTAAACAGGTGAAAAGGACCTAAAGTTGAATGCAGATTCCGAACGGCGTGAGTCATGAAGCTTTTTCATGGCAAGTATACTACGGGGAGTTTTGCCAGTACGAGACGAACTCGCTCACCGCACGTCAGAGTCCAACACACTAACCACTGCGCCACGGTCCTATGAAAATCTGTCTTTAAGAACGTTACATTCTACCAACAAGGCCGTGGAATTTAATCACTTACACCAGAAACAAAGGGTCGACTTTTGCTATTTCTTACTGGCTTAAGACTCAAATGTGTTGTTAAATATTTTTAATGTTCCACAGCTGACATAGAATAGATGAAGTGTATTCGCCATGGCCATACAAATGAGAAATACTTTCGATATCTGCCTTATAGACTTTCTGATTGTCGATCTTGCCTTTAACTCCTTTAAACCACCTACCGTCTTGGATTCTCCTTTTAACGTTTTTTGCTTATTACACTGAAAAATCACTTAATTGTTAGGAAACTTAACTTAAAACTAAAAAAAGCGAAGCTGTTAGTCGTAGTTAGTAAGGGGCAACTAGACTAGACTAGTACCATCATTTCAATCGTAATGAAATGTTTAGGTTCAGACGGTCTTCCCCCTTTTAGTTTTACACATTCATTTTTAGCTTCTTTAACTAAGATAAACATCTAAACGTCTATGATTTGTATCTTTATTTTGTACTTCTAGCTTCGTGTTCTTTAGACGAAATGAGAGATATTGTACCTAATCAAAGGGAGAATCCTATTTCGGCTGGTCTCGCACAGTCCGGTCTATTACAACGTTCTTCAGCTCCTATTAACATTCCTAATTCTCAATTAACAAATTCAATATCAGGTAGTTGATGATCAAAAGACGAAAAGAAATAAAGAAAAAATACAATTCATTCACCCTTTGCTTAATACGACATTTCTTTACTTTCGTTTCATTGTAGACTTTAATTCGGGCGGTTTCTCGGTCAACATTCCTGGCAGCTCACTCAACTATAGTCCTACAAATCATTCGAATTTATTTAATGTAGCTGATGTATTCAATTATAGTGGATCTGGTTCGAAACTTAGCAATTCATTGACAGCCAACCAAAACGACAGTAGTTTATTCTTTCCATCACGTATCATATCACCGGGATTCGGTGATTCCCTATCAATTAGCCCATCTGTTAGGTAAGTTTACATAAATAACAGAAAATGGTTGTAACATATTTGTAATACATCTGCTCGTTTCTTCTAGAATAACTGAATTAAATTCGATACGTGATGATCTGACAAGTAGTTCCGTGGGTAATAGTTTGTTTGACAATAGTTTGCAGAATAGTAAGCCAGCCGCCTTCTCTCTACAATCTATACAAACATCTAATCCCGAAGTGGTTCGCTTGAATAATGATTTAGCCAATAAAACAGCACAAATTATCAAATTACAAACAACACTCAAACTCGAAATGGACGAGAATAATAGAAAAGTAATTTCCCTACGCGTACTACTAATCTGTGTTTAAAAACAAAAATAATTGTTTGTTGTTTGCTTCATTTTAGTTAAGTATTACAGAATTACAGAGGGATAAAGCCAAACAGGAAGCACAGGATTGGAAGGAGCGCTTCGATCTAGCACAAACACAAATCAATCTAACCGCCGATCTGCGAAACTTATCAATATCCAAATTGAAGCAATTGCAAGTAAGTATGCAACGGACTATCGAGTGGTTTCCTTTTCAAATTGCTGTCAAACCCCCACCCCCACCCCCAAACCCCCATTTTTTTTTTTTTTTTTTCAAAATTTTGAGTTTGAAAATTAATTTCTCAAAAACTATTCCTTAAAACAGCTTCGTTTAAGAACGAAATGGAAGAAGAGGTTTCTGGCTTTACAAAAGAGTATATCACGGCATTGTGGATTTAACTTAACTTAACTTATCCGGCCTGCGATCCATGGAGGATCTGAGCCTGAGCTATAGCTGCCTTCCATCCTTGACGGTCCCGGGCACGCTGCTTCCAGTTGTCAAGACCAAGATGTCCTACATCCGCGATTACTTGGTCTTTATACCGGAGGTTCGGTCTTCCTCTTCTTCTCGAACCAGGAGGCTCGGAGTCGAAGACCCTCTTAGCTGGAGCGTTGATGTCCATGCGCTCGATGTGGCCGAGCCAGTGTAGTCGACGGATCCTTGCCTTCCGGACTACATCCACATCTTGGTACAGCTCGTAGAGTTCGCGGTTGTGTCTTCTTCTCCATTCACCTTCCTCACAGACAGGACCAAATATCCGGCGCAGAATTTTTCTTTCGAAAGAACCCAAAATCAGCTCTGCTGTCCTGCTTATCGTCCAGCTTTCGGCTCCGTACAGCAAGACTGGCAGAATGAGGGTTTTGTAAAGCATGACTTTGGTCTTTTGAGTGAGGAGTTTTGACCCCAGTTGCTTGGACAAGCCGAAGTAGCAACGGTTGCCAATTGGCGATTCTATGCCGGATCTCCACTGTGGCGTCATTTGTGGAATTTACGTTTGCCCCGAGGTAGACAAACTCCTTAACTACCTCGAAATTGTAGCTGTCAATTGTTATATTTTGTCCCAGGTCGTGAGCGACGGATTGGTTTTTGCTTGGCAGCATGTATTTCGTTTTGTCCTCATTGATCTTAAGACCAACTCGTTTCGCCTGTTCTTCAATCGCCGTGAATGCTTCCACAATGCCACGGCGAGAACACGCGATGATGTCGATATCATCCGCGTATCCTAGCAGCTGGATGGACTTGTAAAAGATAGTGCCTTCCCTGTTGACACCTGCCCGTCGCACTATCTGCTCCAGCACCAGGTTGAAGAAGTCACATGACAGCGCATCTCCTTGCCGAAAT
This sequence comes from Eumerus sabulonum, assembly GCA_951905685.1. Classification (NCBI taxonomy): domain Eukaryota; kingdom Metazoa; phylum Arthropoda; class Insecta; order Diptera; family Syrphidae; genus Eumerus; species Eumerus sabulonum. Next base: position 240,540,097 of record OX645060.1, read on the forward strand.
CCGGTGCATCTTTCGAATGGTTCCGAGGTCCTAGAACCGAGTTGCACGGTGCATCGCGTGTTTTTTAGCGTGGCGCGACACAACTGGATCAGTTTTACCGGGATCCCGAATTCGGCCATCGCCCCAAACAGTGCTTCACGATGAATGCTGTCGTATGCGGCTTTGAAATCGATGAAAGGATGGTGTGTATCGATTTGAAACTCGTTGGTCTTTTCCAGGATTTGTCGAAGTGTGAAAATTTGGTCTATAGTTGATTTGCCGGGCCGGAAGCCGCACTGGTAGCTGCCGATTAGTGCGGTGCATAATGGTTTTAGACGTTCACACAATACGCTGGACAGGATCTTGTATGCGACATTGAGCAGGGATATACCTCTATAGTTCTTGAAAGAGGTAGGATCGCCTTTTTTGTGGATGGGGCATATAGAGCTGGTATTCCAGTCGTCGGGCATGCTCTCATCTTCCCAAATTCTGCAGATGATCTGGTGCATGCTCCCTACCAGAACATCGCCGCCAGCCTTGAAGAGCTCTGGTGGCAAGCCATCTGAGCCTGCGGCCTTGTTGTTCTTCAGCTTCTGAATAGCTGTGCCGACTTCTTCGATGCTGGGTGGGAGGACTACTTCAGCGGCTGGAGCTGGGATTTCCTCGGTCCCTACCACTCTCTCTTGGTCATGCTCGTTAAGCAGCTGTTGGAAATGCTGCTTAAATACATCCACTATTCCCTGCGGGTCGGTGACAAGATTACCCTCGCAGTTTCGAGGAGCCTGAGTGCCCTTTTTGAAGCCTCCTGCAAGGCCTTTGGCTTTCTTGTAAAAGGCTCGTATTTTATGTTTATCCCTAGACTCCTCGATATCCTTGAGCTGGGAGGCTGCGAAGATTCTTTTCTTTTGTCGCAGTAGTTTCTTCTCCTCCCTTCTTCTGGCTCGGTACTCTTCTCGCGCTGCCCTGGTTTTCCTCTGCAGCGCCTTTTGGTACGCCTCGTCGGTTGCTGCCTTTTTCTGCTCACACTCGCCATCATACCACGGGTTTCTTGTCGGGGGTGGTAGGTATCCTAAGGTGGTTTCGGCTACTTGTGGTCAGAGTCGACATTTGCCCCTCTGAATGTTCGCACATCCAGGATGTTTGACGAGCGCCTTGCGTCAATGAGCACATGGTCGATTTGGTTGGCGGTTCGACCGTCCGGAGATCGCCAGGTTGCTGTGTGGATTCGCTTGCGAGGGAATCTTGTGCTACTTATCACCGCATTACGAGCTGTCGCAAAGTCAGCGAGAGACCAAATTTATAATGCCGATAAATCGGGTTTCTTTTAGAGGATGTTGCCTGAAAAAACAAATGTTGCCGGTGGTGAAAAAACGGCTCCAGGCTGAAAAGTAGAGAAGGCCAGGATTACGTTCTTAGCTTTTACAAACGCTACTCGCCTTCACAAAGTAAAGCCACTGATTAACGCTTGGATGACTGCAGATATTTTCAAAGAGTGGTTTCACAAACTGTTTGTTCCACGGGTAAGTATAGAATAAGAAATTGTTGATGATGGTAGCCTCGTTTTTACTAAAAAAGAATGTGAATCTTAATTCAAACCAAACGTGACACCATTGATTCAGCCAGTGGACTAGAATGCGATTCGTATTACAAAGCTCTATTACAGAAAAAGTCTGTTAAGATTAGCTGTTGGAAAAAGAAATGTTTTGGATTTTTTTTAAAGTCTTTAAAAGACGCAGTTTCTTCATTCGCAATAGCTTGGAGTCAGTTAAAACCAGACGTAATAGAAAAATGTTGGGGTAATATTTTGCCTCAGATATGTGTAGGCGAAGGGGATATCCCTCTTATCTTGATACAAGATAAATTGAGGCAGCAGCGATGTGATGGCACTAATGAATTGCAAGATTTGCTACAAAGCATTATCCCAGAAGTATAAGTCTTGTGTGACTACGAATGTCATACAAACCATAGCTAGATACCTCTTGATTTTGTTTAGGTAACATACTCTGCAGCAGATATTAACATATGGAATGCAATTGAAGGCACGGTACTACAAAGGCCAGGACGAAGCTGAATGCGAAGAGATTATTTGTGATGAAGACGAATTGTTGGAAGAATCGGCCGATCAAAGATAATATCGGCTGAAGCTATTCAAATTTTTGATAAAGCAATAGAATAGGCTGAAGCTAATACCACGGAGTATTCCGACAGTCCGACAAACGGACCAGTATTAAGGATTTCTTTTAACTAAATAAGAGAATGGAAATTAAATCTCAGCTGTATGTTGTGGGGCACACACGCGTCAGAACTATTGTGGAAAACATTTAGCGTAGTTTTTTCTTTTCTTTTCTGCGCTAATAAAGTGGAGCGCACTCAACTAAAAATAGTGTGTCATGATTGCAAGGGTATTTCACATGCGGCCTGCGTAAATATCTTGCCGTCCGACATCGAATACATGAAGAAGGCGAACAAATGTTGGCAGTACAATGCCTGTGTTGCTAGCAAAACGCCGTGGATCCCTTTCCGCCGAAGCACCAGCATCCAGCTCCAACATGATCCATCCAACACCTCTTGTTCCACCAAAACCGAACGTTACACTTGACCTAATCTACGCCGAAATTCGGGAAGTAAAGCAGATCCAAAGAAAGCAAATAAAGGAGCTCCAAACGAGATATAATGAATCTTCTTCTTCTTAGCGGGCGCTACAGTTCGGGGTGAACCTGGGCCTCAACGAACATGCCCCTCCAACTAGCACGATCTTTCGCTAGCCTTTTCCATTGCCGCACACCCAGTTGGCTGAGGTCTCCTTCCACCTGTGTGCGCCATCTTAAATGCGGCCGTCCTCTGTTTCTTAGGCATTGAATCTGTAGACCTCTGACTAGGCTCATGTCGGTGTACAGCCCGTAAAGTTCGTAGTTGAATCTCCTCCTCCATCCCCCGTCTGCGTTTATAGGCCCAAAAAATCACGCGCAAAATCTTTCTCTCGAACCGACCAAGGGCCTCCTCATCCGCTTTTGATAGTGTCCATGCTTCTGCGCCGTACAACAGAACCGGGATGATAAGGGTCTTATATAGAGTCAACTTTGTCGTTCGGGAGAGGGCTCTATTACTCAGTTGCCTCCTGAGCCCAAAGAAACAGCGATTGGCAAGAGTGATTCTGCGTTTGATTTCGGAACTGATGTCGTTGTTCCAGGTCACTGCAGAGCCAAGGTAGACGAAGACCTTAACTACCTCGAGCTTATATCTGCCTATACAAACGTTCTGGCCGAGACGTCGGTGTTGAGCGTCCTTTTTTGATGACAGCATATATACTCGCAAACGCCTCATTGACATTTCGCTGTGACCTACATACCTATTATGTCAATGTCGTCGGCGTATACAAGGAGTTGCGAGGATTTGAAATAGAATGTGCCTCTTGTATTGGCTAGTGATTTTTGCACATTCATTTCCAATATGATATTGAAGAAATCACACGACAGCGCATCGCCCTGCCTAAATCCTTTTTTTACATCAAAACTATCGGTAAGGTGTTCACCGATTCGGATGGAGCAGCGAGCATTCTCCAAAGTCATCCTGCATAGTCTGACGAGTTTAGCAGGTATGTCAAAGGTAGACATAGCCTTGTATAGCTCGTCTCTAATTACGCTGTCGTATGCGGCTTTGAAGTCGACAAATAGGTGGTGAGTGTCGACTTGAAATTCATTGGTTTCTCGAGTATCTGCCGTAGTGTGAAGATTTGGTCGATGGTGGACTTCTCTGGCCTAAATCCGCACTGATAAGGACCTAACAGCTTATTTACAAAAGGCCTCAGGCGTTCACACAAAACGGCAGAGAAGATTATGTAGGCGATGTTAAGGAGACTTATTCGTCTATAGTTGGCGCAATCAGAGGGGTCTCCTTTCTTGTGGATCGGGCATACGGTGCTGAGACGCCATTCCTCGGGCATGCTTTCCTCTAACCATATCTTATCGATGAGCTGGTGCATGCTCCCAACCAGGTCATCCCCAGCTGCCTTGAAGAGCTCCGCAGACAGTCCGTCTGCGCCAGCAGCCTTATTCGACTTGAGCTTCGATATGGCAATCTTAACTTCGTCGAGGTCAGGGGGACAGAATTCTCTGCGGTCTCCGTCGATTAGAAATGGATCATTCTGCCTGACAGCGGTATATTGACTAACATCGCCGTTATACAGTCTGCAGAAGTGGTTTTTCCATATTCTCAGCATCGACTGCGGTTCTACTACTAGGTGTCCGTTCTCATCCCTGCAGGCTTTCGCTCTGGCTTTATAACCTTGGCATGTTCGCTTTATCTGTTGATAAAACTTTCGAACGTCACGCCTCCAGTAACACCTCTCCAAATCCTCAATCGCGCGCTTCTCGTGCACTTTCTTCTTTCTTCTGAGAAGCTTATGCTCCTCCCTTCTTTTTAACTCGTAGAGCTCACGAGCTGCTCTTGTTCTTTTATGCAGCGAGGCCTTATATGCATCCTGCTTCGCTGTATGAATCCTCCTACTCTCGTCATCGAACCAGGTGTTTCCTCGTGGTGGAGCCTTGAAACCCAAAACTTCGGATGCACAGTTTTTCATGACTTGTTTGCAAAGGCTCCACTGCTGTTCTATTGATAGTGTGGAGGATTCAGGTGTATTGGAGAGCTTAAGGGAGACGCGATCGGTAAAAGCACGAGCGGTTTCTGGCGATCGTAGCTTTCCGACGTCATAACTTTGTATTCTTACTCTACTCCGTTGCGTTCGTGATATCCGTAAGCGCATCTTGGCTACTACAAGATAGTGGACCGAGTCGATGTTAGCCCCTCGGAAAGTTCGAACATCAAGAATAAAGGAGAAGTGTCTGACGTCGATCGCGATGTGATCAATTTGGTTGGTAGTCGATTGATCAAAAGACCGCCAGGTGCCTTTGTGTATATCGAGGAGCGGGAAGCACGTACTGGCTAGAAGGAGATTTCACCCCGTAGCAAGATCAATCAGCCTGTGTCCGTTATCGGAGGTGGTGTCGTGTAGGCTATGTTTGCCCATGATTCGTTCAAATATGCTTTCCTTACCCAGCTTAGCATTGAAGTCTCCTAGTACAATTTTGATGTCATAGCTGGGACATTGGGAATACGTTCTATCTAGGAGATCGTAGAACTCATCTTTGGCGGAGTCATCCTTGTCTTCCGTGGGGGCGTGGACGCAGATCAGGCTGATGTTAAAAAATGTTGCCTTGATACGGATTGTTATGAGGCGTTCGCTCACATGCCGAAAGCTTAGGACTTTTTGCCTTAGTCCACCTCGAACAACAAATCCGCATCCAAACAATCGTTGCCCTCTCTCCCGATAGCAGTCGCCGTAGTAAATATCGCAGTTTTTCATCCGGTTTATACCCGGTCCATTCCATCGCATTTCCTGGATGGCGGTGATGTCCGCTTTATAGCGGTCTAGGGCGTCCGCAAGTTGTTCGGCTGCACGTGGCCTGTTTAGGGATCTAACATTCCACGTACAAAGCCGAAGATCATTGTCCTTTTTTCGTTTTTTGCAAGGGTCGTCAACATAAATCCGGTTCGTTATATCCGAGGCTTGTGGTTGTTTCGGAGTTTGTGTTTCTTTTACGGTTATGGCTTACTAGGCCGTAGCCCAACCGACTAATCCTGTTTTTTTTTTTGGCGCAGGAGGCTCGCCATTCGCCCTTCCCCGTCTGCAATTTCCATAGGAAATCTCCAGATGGCACCACTAGGAGGTGGGGATAGGACTTACTAACAGTGCCGCAAGATGTTCGACTGCGGTGGCTCTTCTCGCTTTTTAGCAGGCCAGCATCCGTCGGATAGATGCTACCCCTACGAGGCCTTTGTTAGTCCTTTGCCATCCGGCTGAAGCTAATACCACGGAGTATTCCGACAGTTCGACAAACGGACCAGTATTAAGGAGAATGGAAATTAAATCTCAATAAATATCAATAAAACAATTGTCTAAGTGTATTTTATGGGTAAGAAAACTAGATTGGAAATGTGTGAACGGCCTGTGCAACAATTAGTTCACGCTATCCAGACAGCACTGTATTGTATTTAAGTGTCTGTCAAGCGTGTGCCCATTTATAAGATGTTTTTTCTTACTTGCGCATGTATTTCCTTTCAGTAAATAAATTACAATTAGTGTGCGTCGTCCTACTGCGGGGTTCGCTATTTATTGTAGAATTTAAAATGAAACCACAGTCGACAGTCCGTCCCTTATTTTGAAAATCATCGATTTCTTTTTTATATAATATGATTTTTTGGTTTAGACAAAGCTTCGTACAGATCTGGAAGAAGTCGAGAAAGTATTATACTCAGAGACAGCAACCAAATGCATGAAATGCGAGGAAAACAATCGTACAATTACACTCGATCCATGTAATCACTTTCTACTCTGCGATACATGTGCCCGTACGGTTACAGAATGTCCATATTGCCAAACACCAGTTACATCACAAGCCTAAATACGATCATAATGGCATTCGACTGGCCTAAAGCTATTTCTATTTATACACCACATGGTATTGCACCTATAGACTAACTCGACCTTATGATGATGAATTCTAGGTAAAACAAACTTAATGCTCTTATTTATTTAAAGATTTTTTTTTTTTTTTTTAAACTCTAACGATTGTGTTTAATACATTCATACAATTTACTTAGTTTCTATATACGTATACATATATTTTTTTATACCCCCCTACCATCATCAAAAGTCTTTCATTTCATTTATTCGATTGTTTCATAGTTTACCCTACCGCCCATTAAGTATATAGAAAACGAAAAACAAATATCCAAAATCCGACTTAAATAAAAACATTTAAATATAGCATTTTAAATATTAATATAAAAATGTATTATATAAAGCGAAAAGGGAAAGGGAAAGAGGAAAAGTTTATTTAGAACCTGTTACCAACTGTGAAATGTATCTTTAAACCAAAAGAAAATAAATATTAATAGCGATACCGATAGTAGTTATCGCAAAAATGCATTTAAATATATATATCTATGTATACAAGACCTAAAAAGCAACAACAAACAACATAACAAATTTATTTCTATTTTAGGATATTAACAATGGAGTATATTAGTCATTTCGAGAATTTAATTTTTTGTTAAATTTTATTTTTAAAAATAATCATTTTTTTTAAAAAAGCAAAACGAGACGAAAAAACCATTTTAGGACGTTCTACTAGTAGCGATTCGATTTGTTGATAGCCACGCGAGGATCACATACAATGATATTTATATAAAAAACAGAAAACAACAAAATAAGAAATTTTATTTTATTTTTTTCAATTCGGTTTTTGTCTTGTTTTCTTGTTGTTCAACACACAAAAATTGGATTTGAATGCTTAGAGATAGGGTATATCGAATAGATTTTCTTTCTAGGGATATTCTAATTGTTTTCTAATAATAGACCTGCATACATACAATATATAGAATATTTTATAAACAATGCATTGAACAATAAATTTATTAAAAATAAATACAAAATGTACGTACATACATACATGTGTACATATTTTTTTATTTTTTTTGTTGCGATCATTTTTATGGTTTAGGTCTTAAGTTTGTTCTCAATTACTATTTAGTACTTTTTTTCCAATTAATAAATTCTAGCAACATAACAAATTATACATTTTACGTTGCTCATTTTATTGCTTTATGCTTTTTTATTTTAAATCCCATTTTAACGTCTTTCTTTTTAGGGTTTCGTACCCAAAGGTAAAACTTACTTACTTACTTATCAGGCCTGCGATCCATGGAGGATCTGAGCCTGAGCTATAGCTGCCTTCCATCCCTGACGGTCCCGGGCACGCTGCTTCCAGTTGTCAAGACCAAGATGTCTTACATCCGCGATATCTTGGTCTTTATACCGGAGGTTCGGTCTTCCTCTTCTTCTCGAACCAGGAGGCTCGGAGTCGAAGACCCTCTTAGCTGGAGCGTTGATGTCCATGCGCTCGATGTGGCCGAGCCAGTGTAGTCGACGGGTCCTTGCCTTCCGGACTACATCCACATCTTGGTGGGTTGGATATAGTCCGAAGTAATTCGTTCAAGCACTTTAGTATTGCATACGCAGAGGATGAATTTCGGTTGACCATATACTGTGAGTGTTATGCCTGCAAGCAGTACGTCCGGTCACTTTCCATTCACAACTGCGTTGCATACTTTTAGTCTGTATAGGAATTACTTTTTCATGGCTAAGAAGCGAATTTGAACTATTGACCTTCCGCTCGGCGGTCGATGTTGTTAACCACTGCACCACGGCCATCCGTACACCAAGACTGGCAGAATGAGCGTTTTGTAAAGCATGACTTTGGTCTTTCGAGTGAGGAGTTTTGACCCCAGTTGTTTGGACAAGCCGAAGTAGCAGCGGTTGCCAAGGGCGATTCTATGCCGGATCTCCACTGTGGTGTCATTTGTGGAATTAACGTTTGCCCCGAGGTAGACAAACTCCTTAACTACCTCGAAATTGTAGCTGTCAATTGTTATATTTTGTCCCAGGTGGTGAGCGACGGATTGGTTTTTGCTTGACAGCATGTATTTCGTTTTGTCCTCATTGATCTTAAGACCAACTCGTTTCGCCTGTTCTTCAATCGCCGTGAATGCTTCCACAATGCCACGGCGAGAACACGCGATGATGTCGATATCATCCGCGTATCCTAGCAGCTGGATGGACTTGTAAAAGATAGTGCCTTCCCTGTTGACGCCTGCCCGTCGCACTATCTGCTCCAGCACCAGGTTGAAGAAGTCACATGACAGCGCATCTCCTTGCCGAAATCCGGTGCATGTTTCGAATGGTTCCGAGGTCCTAGAACCGAGTTGCACGGTGCATCGCGTGTTTTTTAGCGTGGCGCGACACAACTGGATCAGTTTTACCGGGATCCCGAATTCGGCCATCGCCCCAAACAGTTCTTCACGATGAATGCTGTCGTATGCGGCTTTGAAATCGATGAAAAGATGGTGTGTATCGATTTGAAACTCGTTGGTCTTTTCCAGGATTTGGCGTAGTGTGAAAATTTGGTCTATAGTTGATTTGCCGGGCCGGAAGCCGCACTGGTAGCTGCCGATTAGTGCGGTGCAAAAGCCATCTGAGCCTGCGGCCTTGTTGTTCTTCAGCTTCTGAATAGCTGTGCCGACTTCTTCTATGCTGGGTGGGAGGACTACTTCAGCGGCTGGAGTTGGGATTTCCTCGGTCCCTACCACTCTCTCTTGGTCATGCTCGTTAAGCAGCTGCTGGAAGTGCTGCTTAAATACATCCACTATTCCCTGCGGGTCGGTGGCAAGATTACCCTCGCAGTTTCGAAGAGCCAGGGTGCCCTTTTTGAAGCCTCCTGCAAGGCCTTTGGCTTTCTTGTAAAAGGCTCGTATTTTATGTCTATCCCTAGACTCCTCGATATCCTTGAGCTGGGAGGCTGCGAAGATTCTTTTCTTTTGTCGCAGTAGTTTCTTCTCCTCCCTTCTTCTGGCTCGGTACTCTTCTCGCGCTGCCCTGGTTTTCCTCTGCAGCGCCTTTTGGTACGCCTCGTCGGTTGCTGCCTTTTTCTGCTCACACTCGCCATCATACCACGGGTTTCTTGTCGGGGGTGGTAGGTATCCTAAGGTGGTTTCGGCTACTTCCTGAATGGCTGAGCGGCAATGCAGCCACATATTATTGGCATTTGTGTTCGACGTAGGCATACCGTAGAGTCTTTCGCTCAGCTGCTCCCTGTAGACTCTGGCAACCTCCGGTGTGCTCAGGCGCCCAATGTCGAACCTCCTCCTGATGGGCTGGTGCAGCTTTCTGACATTGGACAGTCGAGCTCTGAATCTTGCTGCTACGAGGAAGTGGTCAGAGTCGACATTCGTCCCTCTGAATGTTCGCACATCCAGGATGTTTGACGCGTGCCTTGCGTCAATGAGCACATGGTCGATTTGGTTGGCGGTTCGACCGTCCGGAGATCGCCAGGTTGCTGTGTGGATTCGCTTGCGAGGGAATCTTGTGCTACTTATCACCGCATTACGAGATGTCGCAAAGTCAGCGAGTCGGAAGCCGTTATCTGGTGTTGTATCGTGGAGGCTGTGTTTTCCGATCACTCCGCCAAGGGTGTTTTCCTTTCCGATTTTGGCGTTGAAGTCCCCAAGCACGATTTTTACATCGTACTCCGGGCAAGCTCCGTAGGCGTTGTCCAGGAGGTCATAGAAGTCCTCCTTGATAGGGTCTTCAGCCTCGTGGGTAGGGGCGTGTGCACATATAAGGTTGATGTTATAAAATCTGCCTCTGATGCGGATCACAGCCAGGCGATCACTTATAGGTTTAAAGTCGATGACCTTCGACCTTAACCGCTTTCCCACGACAAATCCGCATCCCAGTACGTGCAACCTTTTGTGACAGCTGTAATAAACGTCGCAATTTTGCTCCCTAATCATACCGTTTCCTATCCAGCGTATTTCCTGGACCGCAGTAATATCCGGCTTGTACTGCGTGAGGATTCCTTCTAGTTTATGAGCAGCTCCGGGAGTGTACAGGGGTCTGACATTCCAGGAGCATACTCGCAAATCGTGTTCCTTTTTCGTGCGTTGTCGTCGTCGAGTATCCGTCCGTGTATCCGAGGCATCTTGCTCATTCATAAATTTAGGTTTTTTTACGTAGGCGGATTGTTAGCCCGCCGCACAACCGCCATTCTGGTCGGGGTTTTTTTTCGCTGCATACGCTTGTTCACCTCCCAACGGTTGTTGAAGAGGCTATCTAGAGGGCGCCGCGAGGAGGCCGTATGTCAACTTGACCCGGGCATTTAAACAGGGATCGTTGCTGGCATCTCGCCAGGTTGAGAGCAATCAACAACTTTACCCTGTATGTCCGAGCCCATGCCCTCATCCAAAGGTAAAACGGAACCCTATTATTAAGACTTCGCTGTCCGTCCGTCCGTCCGTCTGTCACCAGGCTGTATCTCATGAACCGTGATAGTTACTTACTTACTTACTTAGGTGGCGCTACAGTCCGTGGTGAACCTGGGCCTCAACCAACAAACGTCTCCAGCCGGCACGGTCTTTGGCCAGCTGTTTCCAGTGCCGCACGCCCAGTTGGTTGAGGTCCCCTTCCACCTGCGTGCACCACCGCTGAGGCGGCCGTCCTCTGCCACGCCTTCCTTCCGGAGTGGATTCGAAGACTTTTCGGGTCGGAGCTGTATCTTCCATGCGCTCTACATGGCCTAGCCACCTTAGACGCTGTATCCGTAGACGTCGTACCAGGCCGATGTCGCTGTACAACCCGTACAGTTCTTCGTTATATCTTCTCCTCCATACACCGTTTGAAAAAACGGGACCGTAGATAGTGCGCAGAATTTTCCTCTCGAAACGACCAAGGGCATCTTCATCCGCTTTTGTTAAGGTCCAAGCCTCTGCGCCGTAAAGAAGGACTGGGATGATCAAGGTCTTATATAGTGTCACCTTGGTTTTCCGAGAGAGGGCTCTACTTCTCTATTGCCTCTTGAGCCCAAAGAAACAGCGGTTGGCAAGAGTGATTCTGCCTTTTTTTCTCAGCGCTGGTATTGTTGTCGCTGGTCATCAGTGAGCCAAGGTAGACGAATTCCTTGACCACTTCAAAGTTATATCCGCCCTTGGTGACGTTCTGGCCAAAACGTCGGTGTTGTCCGTCTCTTTTAGATGAAAGCAGATATTTGGTTTTACCCTCATTAACCTTGAGACCCATCTTAGCCGCTTCTACCTCAATGCTCACGAAAGCCTCATTGACGTCTTGCTGTTTTCGTCCAATTACGTCAATATCGTCGGCGTACGCAAGCAATTGCGTAGACTTGAAATAAATCGTACCTCTTGTGTTGGCCAGTGACTCTTGCACGATCTTTTCAAGCACGATGTTGAAAAAGTTGCACGAGAGCTCGTCGCCCTGCCTAAATCCTTTTTTAGCATCAAAGGTCTCGGTTTGCTCATTACCGACCTTAATGGAGCAACGAGAATTCACGATTGTCATCCTGCACAGTCGGACGAGTTTGACAGGGATGTTAAAACTAGACATGGCTTTGTACAGCTCGTCTCTATATACGCTGTCATACGCGGCCTTGAAATCGACGAAGAGGTGGTGAGTGTCGATTTGGTATTCCTGGGTCTTCTCCAAGATCTGCCGTAGCGTAAATATTTGGTCTATTGTGGACTTACCTGGCCTGAAACTACACTGATAAGAGCCGATCAGGTTATCCACAAACGGTTTCAGGCGTTCACACAATACGGCAGAGAAGATCTTATATGCGATGTTAAGGAGACTTATTCCCCTATAGTTGGCGCAATTATAGGGGTCTCCTTTCTTATGGACCGGGCAAACGATGCTGAGATTCCATTCGTCGTGCATGCTTTCCTCCGACCATACCTTGCAAATGAGATGGCGCATGCACCTTACCAGCTCATCTCCAGCCGCCTTAAAAAGCTCAGCAGACAGGCCGTCTGCGCCGGCGGCTTTATTAGACTTAAGTCTTGATATCGCTATTTTGACTTCGTCTAGGTCGGGTGGACCGAATTCTGTTACTTCGTGGTCCATTGCGAATTGCTCGTTCTGCCTGACAGCGGTATCTTGTCTATCATCGCCGTTATACAGTCTGCAGAAGTGGTCTTTCCAAATCCTCAGCATCGACTGCGACTCTACTACCAGTTCTCCATTTTCATCCCTGCAGGCCGCCACACTGGCTTTGTAGCCATGGCATGTTCGTTTTACCTTGTTGTAAAACTTACGGGCGTCATTCCTGCGGAAGCATCTCTCCATCTCCTCGATCTCACGCCTTCCGTGCTCTCTCTTCTTTCTTCTGAAAAGCGTGTGTTCCTCTCTTCTCTTCTGCTCATAGATTTCGCGAGCAGCTCTCGTCCGTCGTTGCAGCATGGCTATATATGCCTCTTGTTTTGCTGCATGGGCTTGTTCGCATTGTTCATCGAACCAGGGGTTTCTAGGTGGTGGCTGTTTGAAACCCAGCACCTCTGAGGCAGCATCTCTGACGGCGCTCTGGCAATGAGCCCATTCCTGCTCTGTTGTTTGTGCTGCTGTGGGCGGATTTTGAGAGAGCTTTGAGGAGACACGATCGGCAAAGATTCTGGCAGTCTCTTGCGATTGTAGCTTTCCGACGTCAAACTTACGTAGTCCTACTCGACTCCTAAGCATTCTTGATATCCTCATTCGTACCTTGGCTACAACAAGGTAGTGGTCCGAGTCGATGTTGGCCCCTCGGAAGGTTCGTACGTCGAGAATACAGGAGGAATGTCTGGCGTCGATCGCAATGTGATCAATCTGGTTGGTGGTCGATTGATCACAAGACCGCCAGGTACCTTTGTGGATGTTGAGATGGGGGGAATCGCGTGCTTGCTACAAGGAGGTTACGCCCCGCTAGGAAATCGATTAGCCTTAATCCGTTGTCGGATGTGGTGTTATGGAGGCTATGCTTTCCTATGATCGACTAAAATAGGTCCTCCTTGCCCAATTTTGCATTAAAATCTCCTAGGACTATTTTTGTGTCGTAGCTGGGACATTGGGCATATGTTCTGTCTAGGAGATCGTAGAATTCTTCTTTGAGTCGATCGTCCTTTTCTTCCGTTGGGGCGTGAGCGCATATTAAGCTAATGTTTCCAAATTTAGCTTTGATGCGGATTCGCTTACATCTCGGAAGCTTAAGACTTTTTGTCGGAGTCTTCCTCTAATAACGAATCCGCACCCGAATAGGCGCTGTTTGTTCTCCTTGTAGCAGTTCCCGTAGTAGATGTCGCAGTTTTTCATCCGTTTTTTTGCCTGGTCCATCCCATCGCACTTCTTGGAGTGCGGTTATATCTGCTTTATAGCAGTTGAGGGTTTGCTCCAATTGATCGCCTGCACCCGGTCTGTTAAGGGACCTAACATTCCAGGTGCAGACTCTCAAGTCCGTTAGTCGTTTGCAGGGGTCGTCAGCTTTGTATCCCGGAACAAGTGGGTTTTTACGTGATAGGGATGTTACCCCTAAGCACAACCCCCAACCTGGAGGGCCAGGTTCCTCTTTCCCCAGGAACAAGGGTTGGGTCGCTGGACGCATTGGTTCACTACCTGGCGGGTGCCAGGGTAGCTATCCAGGGGGGGCCACGCGGAGGCTGTGTGTCAACTTGGATTGAGCAGGGACAGAGATCGAAGCTGGCGTTTGCCATGTTAAGCGCGATCAACTTCTGTGCTCTGTTTGCTCGCTCCCTCCCTCCCGTGATAGTTACACAGTTGAAATTCTCACAGATGATGTATTTCTGTTGCCGCTACAACGACAAATACTAAAAACAGAACAAAATGAATATTTAAGGGGGGCTCCCATAAGTTCTTCTTCTTCTTCTTAGTGGGCGATACAGTTCGGGGTGAACCTGGGCCTCAACCAACATGCCCCTCCATCTAGCACGATCTTTCGCTAGCCTTTTCCATTGCCGCACACCCAGTTGGCTGAGGTCCCCTTCCACCTGTGTGCGCCATCTTAAGTGCGGGCGTCCTCTGCTTCTTCGTCCCTCGGGGTTGGATTCAAATAATCTCCGGGCTGGAGCTGTGGTGTCCATTCGCTCTACATGGCCCAGCCATCTTAGGCGTTGAATCCGTAGACGTCTGACTAGGCTCATGTAGCTGTACAACCCGTAAAGTTCGTGGTTGAATCTTCTCCTCCATCCCCCGTCTGCGTTTATAGGCCCCAAAAATCACGCGCAAAATCTTTCTCTCGATCCGACCAAGGACCTCCTCATCCGCTTTTGATAGTGTCCATGCTTCTGCGCCGTACAACAGGACCGGAATGATAAGGGTCTTATATAGAGTCAACTTTGTCGTTCGGCAGAGGGCTCTATTACTCAATTGCCTCCTGAGCCCAAAGAAACAGCGATAGGCAAGAGTGATTCTGCGTTTGATTTCGGAACTGATGTCGTTGTTACAGGCAACCTTCGGCGCAGATAGGCGTCTTGCTTATTTCAAGCACGCAGAGATACTTAGCAAAAGTGTAATGGCCTGTAATGACTCCCACAAATCACACAGCTTCGAGTGCGACTTGGCTGTTCTTGCAGACGCATATGCTTTTCCTCCTTCCCGTGTGCTTCACAAAATAGTGCATGGCCATTAGGATTGCATATATCTCTGATTGGAAGACACACGCATATTTTCCTAACGAAAAGCGCAGTCGGATGTTTTTGCGCCATCCATGAAAATGCGAAGACTATTCATGGTTCAGTATCCAACCAGAGCCAATCCTGACGCCATGGAAACTCGACTGTGAAATTACGGCGCAATAGGATAACGGGCGTCAGAAGGACAATTCTTGCGCAAGCACACTGTTATTCATATGCGAGTTGTACCAAACGCCATTTCTCTTCAGACGAGACATGGTTTTCAGAGCACACCCTCGGATAAATATATCAAGAGGTGGAAGGCTCATCATAGCATCTAGAGTAGCGCCCGGCGTGCTGGGGAAAGCCCTCGTGCAGCTAGCGATTCTATTACTAGATAGGTGTCTGTTCTCATCCCTATAGGCTTCCGTTCTGTCTTTATAACGTTGGATTCAAAGGCTCTACGGGCTGGAGCTGTGGTGTCCATTCTCTCTACATGGCCTAGTCATCTTAGCCGTTGGATCCGTAAACGCCTGACTAGACTCATGTCGCTGTACAACCCGTACAGTTCGGGTGCTTTCCTAAATTCAAACAAAATGTCCATTGTGACTGCGCCTTGCATCAGTTATACATTCACACGATGCGTTACGCTACGGTTTCGTATTATGACATTTTGGAATGTCATACGGTGCCCACACGCTTTTTTCTGCAAATTTGGAACCATGTCTGATAAAAAACAAATAACAACTCAAATAATTAATAATTTGTTAAACAATTATAGTGCAGGGGGCAACCAAATATTTATTTTATATAAAAAGGCAATTAAAACGCAAGAAGAGTACCAAAATGCAAAAACTTCCTTCAAAGTCATCAGTTCATACCCCGATGATGTGTTTTTTACGCGTTTCCGCATGTGCAGAAAGCAGCCTGCTAGTTCACGATGCGCTGTTTGCTTTTGTTTGCGCAGTATAATCATTCACATAATCATCTGTCACAATTGGTGTTTGCATTTAGGAATGTTTGCTGATGCACAATGCAGGCAGTACTGGGCTGGAATCGGCTAAGGTGATAGGCGATAGTCACTTTGGTGACAGTCATTTGTGACTATCATCATCTTTTGGTATCGGGTAAGATAAGCGGCGTTCACACTGTACGATTTGCTTGACGACTCGTGTCTGTACTGCCAATCGTCAATGTGAACGCTCCATACTGCAAGTCGATACGATTTGTAGTATGAAGTTCAGAATTTTCGACTTTTTGCCTTGTTTGTGAAGGGCAAATATGGAAATTTTACTTCCATACGTTTTTCACTATTTTTGTGATTTCGAAGGGTGAACATCAGCGGACAAAGGCGATATGACGACGAATTTAGTGACAAGTTATGGCATTTCCAAGCTTGTAGATGTAATAATAGACTATTGTTGGCGGGATTGGTGTCTACTTCCGAGCTTCGGACATATGTATGTAGCTGGCTTAAATTGGTTGTGGTCAGCAAAACTCTAAATCTTGTGGATATAATTTCAAAAATATTTTCTACTACACACCACCACGATACTTCCACTAGGCGGCCGCCGGGACCGACGTCGGGCACCGAGATACCGACTGCCAGTTGCGGGGGCTCCTGTTTCTCGTGGTACCAGTTTATAGCTACCGGTGGAGCTTCGCGACCGCAAGGTCACTTCTAGATGAGTCCCGCAAAGCTCGAGGTCTGGCAGCTCATCCTAGAAAAACTCCCAACTTTGGAGCAAGGCAGTACTCCAGCGCCTCGCCTCTTACGACAGGCATGCCTTTCATTCTCCCCATTTTGTAACAACTCGGATGTATATTTAAGAAAAAAGCAGGGGTAATGATATTCACGACACAAATTCTCTCTCACTAATGAAGTCTATCAAACATGCAGTATAGTGTGTACGCTACGTACTTTTGGTTGTCAAAAAAATCCTACAGACAAATCGTACAGTGTGAACGCCGCTATTATCACAAAAAAAGTTTAGAAAAGGAGCAACACTTGCTTTTTCTGAGTTGATGACAGATAAGAAAGCTGTCAAATGATCAAAAGAAATTCAAAAATTCAAAAGAGGGCGATTGCCACCGATTCTTTAAATAAATACACGGCAAATGTAAGTAAATTACATGTTAGAAATGCAATAATGTAGGTACAATTCATTTATCTTAGGTCGCAAGAAAATAAAGTCCAAATGAGTATTTTAATTCAATACATGGAAAGAAATCCCAATTTGGCGAGATCATTTTCGCCAACAGTCATCACTGTCCCATTTATCTCTTTTTCTTCACTTAAAAATAGCTCCAAGCCCGATAACATATTTTTTGTTTTATAAAACACAAAAGTCACTCCTCAACGACCGTCAGTACGGTTTCCGCAGCAACAGATCCACTGGTGATTTGATGGCATTTCTCACCGAAAAGTGGAATCGCTCGCTTCACCAAGCTGGTGAAAGCAAAATTGTTGCACTGGATATTTCGAAAGCATTTGACAGGGTTTGGCATGAAACCCTTTTGTCGAAAATGCGTGCTTTTGGGATCGATGAGTCTCTCTTTCAATGGATTAGAAGCTACCTTTCGAATCGTTCAATTCAAGTTGTTTTGGACGGATTCAAGTCTGATACTCACTTTGTAAATGCCGGTGTTCCCCAGGGCTCCGTTTTGTCTCCGACACTCTTTCTTATTTTTATAAATGATCTCTTGTCTGTTACTTCTAATCCAATTCACTCCTTCGCTGACGACAGTACCCTCAGCTTCTCATATTCGTTCACCAGTTTACGACCCTGCACTTCGGTTGTAGATAGTAAGCGGCAGCGTATGTTAAGCTCATTAAATTCCGATATCGACAGCATCATCCAATGGGGTAAAAACAATAGAGTGGAATTTAATGCTTCCAAAACACAATGCTGTCTTCTGTCGCTAAAGCGTAATACTGACCCATTGCCATTATCAATGAATGGCACTTGTATCTCTGAAACCGACAAGCTTTCCATCCTGGGTATGTGCATCAGTGACAACCTTTGTTGGAACGATCACATATTTAGTGCTATTGCTGACATAGTCACAGTTGTAGTATATTTCGCAACCGTATGTAAGAACTGGAATGGCAAGTGCCTTTGCAAGAAACATTCTTGTATTAAGCGGGATGAAACGCTGAACGGTCCATAAAGATCTAAGAATTCCCTAGGTTTTACCTACTACTGCGTTAACGTGGTCGTTCCAAGTTAATGTCCTGTTGAAAACCATGCCTAAGTTTTTCGATTTATTTGAAAACTCTAAGGGGATTCCATTTATTGCAACAGTTGGGAAATAAGATAGGTCCAGAACTTTTTTCGATATAATTAAACATTTGCATTTCGCTGGATTTAGCATCAAGGTGTTACGTTCTGCCCATGCCCTTATTCTATCAAGTTCTTCGTTAATTGACTTGTATGTCATCTGCATAAAAATGTTTTGAAACATTGTTCAGGATGGAACCTATTTCATTGATGTGCAACGAGAACAACAGAGGAGAGAGGATCGAGCCCTGGGGGACACCACGTTGGATCGGCAGGAACTCGGAAAGTTGATTTTCGATACACACAGCTTGCTTCCTATCTAGCAAAAAGGAGGAAACAAGTTTGATTGCCTTTGAGGAAACGTTGAACTTATGGCGCAGTTTGTTCAAGAGGAGTAAGTGGTCAACCATGTCGAAGGCTTTGGAGAAATCTAGAAGGACTAAGAAGGTAACCCAGTTGTTATCTCGTTTAGCCCTTATATCTTCAGTGACCTTGAGGAGAGCTGTTGTGCAGCTATGCTTTGGACGGAAACCGGATTGGATGTTTACTAGAAAATTGTGACGCGCTATATAATCATTGAGTTGTTTTTGCATTATACGTTCACACACTTTGGATAAAAAGGGTAGAACTGAAATTGGTCGAAATTCCTCACAGCGGGCGTTTTTAGGAATTGGTATTATTTTGGCGAGTTTCCACTGTTGTGGGAAAATTCCGGTTGTTAAGGTGGTGTTGATAACATTTGTTAAAAAACCGGCCAAGTGCGAGTCGGACTCGCGCACGAAGGGTTCCGTACTATTATGTATGAAAACGGCAAAAAAAGCATGTCTGTTGTATGGGAGCCCCATTTATACATATATTTATTATATTCTGTCTAAGTATTTGTTATTAAAGCAGCAACAGGAATACATAATCACTGACATTTTATTCTCACTTTTCGGATAGTTAAAATCTAGAATGTTGTAATTTTTAGAAAATACTTATTTTTTGAGTGATTGCCAATTTGGGTTTAGACGTGGCAAATCGACTGAAACTGCTTTATTGAAATTAACTGGTGAAATATATAATAGTTTAAACACTTCTCAAATACCATCAACATTTTTTGTTGATATGTATCAGTAAGGTCTTTGTTATGGTTAATCATACTTTGCTACTCGATAAACTTTATAAAGCGGGTTTCAGAGGCTCCATTTATAAATGGTTTTCTTCTTATTTATCCAACCGTTATCAAGTTGTGAAAATTAGGAATGTTTACAGTTTTATAGACTTCTTAAATATGGGTGTTCCCCAAGGAGCAGTATTGGGCCCAATCCTTTTTCTAATTTATGTTAATTTATTTTTCTTACAACCTGCCTTTGCTGATGAAACATCTCTTTTCCACTCAAACACTGACTTAATTGATAGTTTTGCAGATGTTAATAATGACCTAGATATGTTAAGGAGATGGTTTAATTATCATAAACTAATAATTAGCAACAAAACGAAGTACATGATATTTAATATCAATGGTAGAGTTTTCAGAGACCTTCCCTTATATCATCATGCACCATTGTGTAATCGATTTGTTCTTGAAGATAAATGTAGTATTCAACAATCAAGAATGTTTGAAAATTGCTTCTTGATTGAACACGTGAACAGTTTTAAATATTTAGGTGTTATATTGGACCAACAACTTTGTTGGAAAGACCATTCAATATATTAGAAACAGTAAATGGGGTTATAAGATAATTATTCCATCTCAGTATGCACTGCAATCTCTACCCGTTTTAAAATACTAAATGTATACTCGCACCGATATGGAACTAGCAAACCATGTCCTTGTCCGGACCTGAATGCATACATACACATGTATGACATTCGTTTCTTCATTTCAGTTCAAGTGTGCTGTACAGTGTACACCAACTGTTCGAGCTTTATCGTCACATCTCCATACTTTTGGGTTTCGTGAAAACTACGGGGTATAACTCATACCGTATGAGAAGCATGTTCGTTGCATTTATGTTTTTTTTTTTTCGTCTTGTACATATGTGATTGATGAATAAGGGTTGAATGGAACTATGGAACTATTTTCGTTCAATTTGCGGAACGAGAGGACATGTGTCCGAGAGAGGACATAGTTCCGTGAACTATACATGTCCGGAACTACCCAACTCTATTGCTCACTTGCTCCTCTCCACCTGCCGCGACGTCGTGCGAAAGGGATGCTAGGCCAGCTGCGAGGACTGGTCGTGAGTTAGGATGGTAAAATGGGCGCCACGCGATTGCCCTCACGCCGACTTACCCGCAGCAAGAATCGCAAATTTGCTACGAGACTCGCGAAATATCCCACGCAAAAGAAAAAAAAACACCGCAATCGTTTCTAATTCAATATGTCACAAATTTAATTTCCTTAACCTAACTTAATCTAGGTTTACAATTATTCCTTAAAACTACCCGACACCGTATGTCAATAAAAAAAGTCGAAATAAAAAAAAAAAAAATAAACGAATTCACTGCCCAAAAAAGTAAATAAACCGCACCTTGAGTATTCGAACAGTCGTACCGAAACTCCTCTGACCAACGACTTAGCCCGCATCACCAATCGCGACACGCGAATTTGTGATTTCAATACCTTATACAACGAACGTGATATCCGCGACCAACGTAGGCAATAGGACACACGGTACGGCCGCGTACCGGGAACTGCTTAAAACCGTACCGGAGTTCTTCCCCGAAGATCACTCTCCGAGTACTTCGCCGAAGATTTCTCCTAAGTTCTTCGCCCACTCTCTCTCTCACGTGCTACTAGAAACAAAAAAAAAAAAAAAAAAAAAAAATGCCGACCTTCTGCGGGCTGAACTCCACTCGTTCTTGTGTCAAGTGCTGATCGCACCCTCGGGCTATCCGCTTTCTGTGAGTTTGATTTCCCAAAATGGATGACTACGAGCCGCCCACAAATGGGAACTGAACGAAAGATGACAACGAAAACCTTTCGAAACAATTTATTATTGGTTGTTTGTAATTATGTATATGTATAGTTAATTTTGTTCTGTTTTTAGTATTTGTCGTGGTAGCGGCAACAGAAATACATCATCTGTGAAAATTTCAACTGTCTAACTATCACGGTTTATGAGATACAGCCTGGTGACAGACGGACGGACGGACAGACAGCGAAGTCTTAGTAATAGGGTTCCGTTTTACCTTTGGGTACGGAACCCTAAAAAGGCAGCAAATGTGGGATTTATATCTGTACGAACTTGTAAATACTTTCCTAATTTTAAGTTTACATTGTACATATTTTATTTCAATCTTTGTAACGGGAGCTACTGTGTGACAGAGATTATTCGAATCCCCTTTATCGTGGGAATTGTTTTGTAAGCAACGACGAATGCTCGGATTACGTCTAGTGAACCGCAAACATCAATTGTTCTCACAGTAGCTCATCGAGTGATAATTATGCGTTGTACCTACGCAAGGTGGAAAATAAAGTCATTATTAATTTTGACACTGAAGGCAACGGTTGAACATCTCTTTTACTATACATTTTTTGGCGACCGTGACAGGACACTACTAAAAGAATTTAGTGTGCCTGAATATTATCAGAAAAGCAGTGTGTTTAAAATTATAATCAATCATACATTAACTTGAGTGTCTGGTCTTTAACAAACATTTATCTTCTCAACCAAAGATATACCAAATCATTTGTTGTGTCGTGTATTCAATTTTCAGTGCTCATTAACTAACTGAATTCTAGTGCACAGTGTTAAGCCCTAACAAAAATAGACTTAAATATACACAGACGCTTCATACAAATTATCAATCATCATGGTTCGAACACTAGAGGAATTAACTGACCTGCAAGAGCAAGTAGGAAAGGAGATCTGCATCCTCGCTCGAAACTATGGGAAGGATAGTGACAGTCGCAAAACCATGAAAAAATTACATGAAAGGAGGGAAAAATTAGAAAACTTGTGGGACTGTTTCGACACCAACGACAGTGAAATTCGAGATAAGTATGCGGACTCGATACAACATGAATATTTCGCTAAGGGGTACTACGACGAGATTCAGAAGGTGTACGAAAACATGAAGTCAGACATTATCACTCGATTAATGAATTTGCAAGGACGGGACGCAGACCAGATCCAGGAGGAGTCACCAGCAACACCGCCATCAGGATCATCGGTCACACCATCATCAACAGCAACAAAGATGAATCCACCTGAAGCGAAACAAAGGCATCAGGACATTCAATCTTCAAAGACAAACACACTTTCCACTAGAGAAAGATTTAAGGTGCTTTCAAAACATTTCCAAACATCATTGGATAAGTGT
The DNA here is from genome assembly GCA_951905685.1 of Eumerus sabulonum. NCBI lineage: Eukaryota > Metazoa > Arthropoda > Insecta > Diptera > Syrphidae > Eumerus > Eumerus sabulonum. The sequence goes on from OX645060.1 coordinate 240,562,737, forward strand.
GCACCAAATTTGAAAGACACCAACCCCCAGATGTTCAACGTTAAGGTAAACAATATCAAGGAGAATTTTGAAGAATTAAAAATTATGTATCGGCGAATGGATGGTGAATTAAAAGAAGAAGATATCGAAACATATTTCCATCTTCAAGAGCAGTTGGAGTTGCGATTAAGTGAGGTTCTAGTAAGAGTTACACAGGATCAACCATCAAGTACTACGTTAAAGCTACCGAAAATTGAGTTGCCCAAGTTCGACGGAAATTACCTTAAGTGGCGCCAATTTCACGATCTGTTTAAACCAATGATCCTTGAACAACCTATACCACTTGCTCAAAAACTTTATTTTCTCCGTGCTAATCTAACAGGAGAAGCGCTAAGCTTAATACAAGGATTTCCGGCTACAGACAACAACTTTGAAACAGCTTGGAAGACTCTGATTGATAGATACGACAATAAACGGCTTCTATTGTCAGCACAGTTGGATAAGCTACTACAGCAACCATCAGCATCAGGAACTGCATCAAGCTTACGGAAACTTCACGACAATACAAAGGAAGGTATCCAGGCACTTACTAATCTGGGATATCAAGCTCATGACTGGGACCCCATAGTAGTTCATCTAATACTGAAGAAACTGGATAAGGAAAGCAGGACGCTGTTTGAGCAATCGTTGATTGATCCGAGATGCAGTCCTTCGCTAACAGAATTGCTGAAGTTCATTGAATCCCGGTTCAGACACTTGAAACAATTAATAGTGCAGACGATAGAAGGAAGCCCACAACAGTTATAGCAGCTAAAGTTGATGGCTGCCTAATGTGCAGCTCAGGTAACCATAAAATATTTAACTGTAAGACATTTTTATCTCTTTCAGGTGGCGATCGTGAGAGAGCTGTTCAACGTCTTGGAATTTGCCGAAACTGTCTTAGGTCGGGACATGCCTCCAACACATGTCACTCGAGAGGATGCCAAAGTTGTAATGGCAAACATAATACTCTCCTACACTATCAAAAAGATTCAAGGCAATCTTTGAAAACAAAACCAATTAATAACCATAATCATTCCATAGGTGGTCAACAGCAGCAACTAGCTCAACCATTGGTGCAATCAGCTCAAAGGGGGGAAGGTCAATCAACCAACCATTATACGAATTCCATAAGTAATCAGCAGCATCAGCTAGTTCAAAGAAGAGAAGCTCAAGCAGCCAATGCAGCTAGCTATTCGAGAAATAAATCACGCCAAGTTTATCTAGCAACAGCCTTAATTAATGTCAAGTCCGCATGCGGAACATGGCTTACTTGTCGTGCTTTGTTAGACTCAGGATCGCAAATCCATTTTGTGACTGCAGCTTTTGCACAAGCACTGGGTCTTCCAAAGTATCAATCAGAAAATTCAATAAGCGGCATAGGAGGACATGGCACAAAAACACAATTTGCAATAGGACTCACTTTTCAAGCACACAATTCAAGTTTCAAGGCAAGTATTGAAGCAAACATAATGGCTAGGATTACAGATTACCAGCTACGTGAGGTTCAATCAGGAAATTGGAATATCCCTATCCACATTCAATTGGCTGATCCAGGATTCATGTCTAATCAAAAAATAGATATGCTTATTGGTGCTGAGTTGTTTTTCGATCTTCTTCTCCCAGGGGAAATAACTATTGGACCTCAGCTTCCTAAACTCCGTAACACAAAACTAGGATGGATTGTCGCGGGTGGCATACAGGCTACAAACTCAAATGTTGTTTGCACCATTGCCACGAAGTCATCTCTATCTTCATTAGAGAAACTGGTGAGTAGATTCTGGGAGTACGAAACCCATGAGACGGAAGTGAAACGTATGAGTAATGAAGAACATAACTGTGAGGAACATTTTAAATCGAACACAAAAACTTTGTCAAATGGAAGATTTATGGTAAGTCTTCCTTTCAAAAGGAATCCGACTTGTTTAGGTGCATCTCTCGAAAAGGCACGGAAAAGATTTCTTTCATTAGAACGACGATTTGAAGGAGATAATGAATTGCGTGAACTTTATTCTCAGTTCCTGCTAGAATACGAGGAATTAGGCCACATGAGTCCGATCGAGAAGGATGAGATTCCACAAAATCATTATTTCATTCCGCATCATTGTGTGCTGAAGCCAGAAAGCTCCTCAACAGCATTGCGTGTGGTCTTTGATTGTTCAGCAAAAACGACATCTGGAGTTTCTCTCAATGATGTTCTTGGCGTAGGGCCAACAGTCCAGAATGACTTGTTTGCAATAATTATTAATTTCAGGTTAGAAAGGTATGCATTTACAGCAGACGTAAGCAAAATGTACCGACAGGTATTAGTAAGGCCAGAAGATAGAGCCTTTCAACTAATTCTTTGGAGATTTCACAGCAATCAACCTCTGAAGGCATATAAGCTTAACACATTGACTTACGGTTCAGCATGTGCTCCATTAGCAAATTCTGCACTTTTGCCGGATGCAAAAACCCAAATACTACTGCCGAAGAACAACATCGTTACAAGGCTGCTTTTGGAAAACATACATAGAACAAACTTACATGTATCCCACAGGGCTCTTGTAGCAATTTCACGACAACGGTATTGGATACTAAGCATTGGAAGAGAAGCAAGATCAGTGATCAGAAAGTGTATCATATGTGCGAAATCAAGACCAACATCCATAGCACAGTTGATGGGCGATTTACCTATGCAAAGAGTAACACCATCTCGCCCATTTTACTACACAGGAGTGGACTTTGCTGGCCCTATAAAATCACACTACAAAATCAGGGGTAAGACTCCTTCAAAATCTTATTTAGCAATTTTTGTGTGCTTTTCAACGAAGGCAATCCATATAGAAGTTGTTGGAGATCTCTCCACTGAATCGTTCATAAACTGCCTTAAGAGGTTTGTAGGCAGACGAGGATTGTGCCACACTATCTTCTGCGATAATGCAACTAATTTTGTTGGTGCAAACAATAAACTTAAGGAGCTTAAAGAAGTTATGCAGTCAAAGAGAATGGAGTCAGCCATTCAATCATCATGTATTCAGGCGGGAATTAATTGGCAATTTATTCCTCCCCGTTCTCCGCACTTCGGGGGACTCTGGGAGTCAGCTGTAAAATCTGCTAAGGGATTGTTGGTTAAACACCTGGGTGAGGCTTCGTTAACATATGAAGAGCTCACCACGATCACAATTCAAATAGAAGCTCTACTCAATTCAAGACCCTTGACGCCAATTTCATCGGATCCAAATGATTTAGAAGCTCTTACCCCTGGACATTTTCTGAAAGGAGCGCCACTCCTTTCAATAGCTGAGCCCGATGTCACTGATAAAAGGGTAAGTTCTCTAAATAAATATCGACAAATCCAGCATGTTCAACAGTCTTTTTGGAAGAGATGGTCGAGTGAGTACTTACATAACTTACAACAACGAACTAAGTGGAAAACTGAATCCCAAAACTTGAAGCCAAACACTCTTGTTTTATTAAAGGAATCTAATATGCCACCAACAAGATGGAAGTTGGGACGTGTACTAGAAGTTATCAAAGGAAACGATGGATTGGTTCGTGTTGCTAACATTAAGACCCAAGGAGGAGTTCTCCAGCGAGCTATTCATAACTTGTGTCCTCTGCCGTTAGAAGAAACAGCTGAGGCGGAGTCTCCAGCAGATGAGCATGAGAAAGAGCCATATCTAAGAAATGAACGAGAACCAACATCACGGAAACTCAGAAACGGCAAGGTTAGAACGGGAACTTTATTGGTGTCATTTTTGATTGCAATGTTGGTTGGACCAGTTAACACAACATACACAGACAACCACGTCCTTACAAATCAGCTCGATAATGCAATCGGAATCTACTTTGAAGACATTGGAACTCTTCGAATCGTCAACAATTTTTGGAGCCTTTATGTTTTTTACAATCTTACCAATTATTGGTTAGAATTAAATGAAATTAAAACGTATATAAATGAACTGGAAAAAGCTTGCACGACGGATAAAACGGACAAGATTTACTACTGTCATTCGACGGTTGACATTTTTCGACAAAGAGTAGCTATCATTGATCAAAATAACGAATTCATTCACGGGTTTAATACTTCAAGTCGGGCAGCGATTCGACATCGCAGGTCTCCATTCGATTTTGTTGGTAGTGTAGCACATAGTTTGTTTGGCATCCTTGATCAAGAAGAGGCTCAACACATTCAAAATCAGATCAACTTGGCGAATAAACATGAAACTCACTTAGCTGCTCTCATTGAAAAACAAAGTTCCATTTCAGATTCCACTGTTAATATTTTGAGGCAAAATTCATTGGAAGTCAAAAGGCAATTCCAGACACTGAACACATATTTGGCCAGGACGTTTAATGTAATCGAAAAACAGCAAGACAACATTGGCACAAACCAACACTTTGTATCGCTTACGTCTTATTTAATTATGATTTTATCCAACTTTCAGCGCACTCAAGATATTCTACTTGATGTTATACTTGACTTGAATCATGCAAAAATTAACCCTCAGCTTATCACACCAAGGCAACTCAATGACCAGCTGCAGCTTATTCAAGGAAACCTCCCATCAACTTTGAGATTACCTAATGTTTCAGTTTTGGACATGTTTAAAATAATAACAGTCAGGGGACGGACACTTCATGATTCAATCGTTTTTGAAATGCTCATACCCTTAGCTGACGACCAAGAATTCCAGATGTTCAATCTAATTCCATTACCCATCATTCACTACAACATCAGCCTCCTAGTGGATATACCTAAACCATACCTTGCAGTTACATTAGCAAGAGACAAATTTTTTAGATTAACAGAGTTTGAATTCTCATCTTGCAAGCTTATAGCTGCGAGAACCCATCTCTGTACTCAGATTGTTCCAACTAATATCCATCAACACAATTTGCAAGTATGTGAAATGGCCTTGATGAATCATGAAAATAATGCATTGGCCGATTGCATCTTAAACGAAATACCATCTCAAAATCGTTGGATCGCACTCAAAGAAACTAACAGCTGGCTATTTTCATTGATTACTAATTCCACAGGTCTACTCATTTGCAATGGAGTTACAAGCAGCATCGCCTTAGCAGGCAATGGAGTGATAGAATTCAAAGAGATGTGCACTCTTAAAGTTGGAAACACGATTATAACCGGACGCTCAAACTTAAAAACAGTTATATCTAACTCGTTCGTTCCGAGTGCAAAAATCAACAACTGGATCGAAAACCATAACTTCACAAAAGACCTTGTCCCCCCATTGAAGGTAAGCACCATTGAACATGATCAATTTAAAAATATCACACAGGAAATAGAAGACCTTAAGAAAGACATGAGAGCACCCGAAGAACCGCAATTGAACATACACGATTACCATCACTACAGTTTGAGCTACCTGCTGCTGTCGATTACCATTGGAGTAATAGTATATTATTGCCGACGCCGACATCAGAAAGGGCCGATTCCAGCTCAACGAAGAACAGTTCCTCGCTTTGAAGCCAATATTTGAATTGAAGGTTAAGAACCTCCAAGGAGGGGTGTATGTACGAACTTGTAAATACTTTCCTAATTTTAAGTTTACATTGTACATATTTTATTTCAATCTTTGTAACGGGAGCTACTGTGTGACAGAGATTATTCGAATCCCCTTTATCGTGGGAATTGTTTTGTAAGCAACGACGAATGCTCGGATTACGTCTAGTGAACCGCAAACATCAATTGTTCTCACAGTAGCTCATCGAGTGATAATTATGCGTTGTACCTACGCAAGGTGGAAAATAAAGTCATTATTAATTTTGACACTGAAGGCAACGGTTGAACATCTCTTTTACTATACAATATCGTCGACACCTGATGCCTTAGATTTTATGGTCAGCATGCTTCTTAACATTTCTTGACTGTCAACGCAGGAGAAACTAAAAGGCGAGAACGGAAAAACCGGTGGTATTTCCGCAGGCTCTTGATTAACGGTGCGAGCTGCACTAGGTGAAGATAAAAACTTCCGATTTAGTTCGTCGGCATTGATATTGTTTTGTGGACATGTTTTTTGCTTTCCTATGCCAAGAGTCTGGAGATTTTTCCAAAGTTTGTGACTATCAGAGGGTACCTTGAGGTGGTTTGGGTAAAAAGTAGTTTTAGCCTCTCTTATTTTTTGCACAACTTTATTCCGTAACCTTTTATACGCCACATGCAGGTCTTCAATACTTGTTCGAACCCAGCGTTTGTAAGCCTGATCTCGTTGATTAATTAAACGTTTGATTGGTTGTGTGAACCAAGTTTTTGATGCTTGGTCAAACTTCTTAATTCTAAATGGCACGTGTGCATTGAAAATATTCACTAAGTTATCTCTTTCATACATATGTACTGCATGAGCCAATGGTACTGACGGATATTGATTTCCATTATGTAGCAATACTGCTTTCAGACACAGTTTGGATGAGTCAATGAAGAGTCTCCAATCCGTTGGCTCTTCAGGCAGCTGTAGTTCTTGAAGAAGCTTTAGAGGGTCGGTGCAATATACTAAATCATGATCTTTGGAAAACAACTCAGAGAACTGAGAATGTCTCTTCCTGAATAATGAAATATTTGTGCTTTCTTCTAACAGATTCCACTGTTGTAATCTGGAACCTAAAAGTTGGGCCTTAGATTTCGAAAGTTGCAAATCGCGGACGAGATCATTAAGTCTAGATTGGTTGACTAGAAGTGTTTGTTCTGTTAAATAAGATGAACTGCTAAGCGAAACTTCATTTGATTTTACAGATTCGGATACATCGAATGACACGTCAGTTTGTACTTTCGAAGGAGGAACTGGTACTGGTGATTCTTTATGGCGAGGAACTGGCCTTTGGGCCAAAGGAACATCAGGATATTTTATTTTATGCTTATTTTTTCTAGAAAATCCTTTGATATGTGTCATGCAAAAATAGCAGTCATTTATGTGGTTTTGTTGTGCCCTCCAGATCATAGGCTTTCTAAATCGTAATTATTTGTTAGTTCCTTTCAACCAACTTGTCAGAGCTATTGCACATGTTTTGCAGCATATGTTTGGGACCCAGCTTTTCTCTCTCTCGTCTATTTCAAATCCAAAATAATGAAGGTAAGCCATTTTTATTAAAGGTGCAAACTTTCTACGACGTAATGTCACTACAAAATCACCACATATATAACAAATATTCTTTGGTGAATTTTTGCATTTACGTGGCATTCTTTTTAACCTAAAACAAGTAAACCGAAAGGTATTGTACAATTTTATATCCAACCAACTATAACTTTTTACATACGTGGGTAGCTTATGTTACTACTTACTTACTTATCAGGCCTGCGATCCATGGAGGATCTGAGCCTGAGCTATAGCTGCCTTCCATCCTTGACGGTCCCGGGCACGCTGCTTCCAGTTGTCAAGACCAAGATGTCTTACATCCGCGATTACTTGGTCTTTATACCGGAGGTTCGGTCTTCCTCTTCTTCTCGAACCAGGAGGCTCGGAGTCGAAGACCCTCTTAGCTGGAGCGTTGATGTCCATGCGCTCGATGTGGCCGAGCCAGTGTAGTCGACGGATCCTTGCCTTCCGGACTACATCCACATCTTGGTACAGCTCGTAGAGTTCGCGGTTGTGTCTTCTTCTCCATTCACCTTCCTCACAGACAGGACCAAATATCCGGCGCAGAATTTTTCTTTCGAAAGAACCCAAAATCAGCTCCGCTGTCCTGCTCATCGTCCAGCTTTCGGCTCCGTACAGCAAGACTGGCAGAATGAGCGTTTTGTAAAGCATGACTTTGGTCTTTCGAGTGAGGAGTTTTGACCCCAGTTGTTTGGACAAGCCGAAGTAGCAGCGGTTGCCAAGGGCGATTCTACGCCGGATCTCCACTGTGGTGTCATTTGTGGAATTTACGTTTGCCCCGAGGTAGACAAACTCCTTAACTACCTCGAAATTGTAGCTGTCAATTGGTATGTTTTGTCCCAGGTGGTGAGCGACGGATTGGTTTTTGCTTGACAGCATGTATTTCGTTTTGTCCTCATTGATCTTAAGGCCAATTCGTTTCGCCTGTTCTTCAATCGCCGTGAATGCTTCCACAATGCCACGGCGAGAACACGCGATGATGTCGATATCATCCGCGTATCCTAGCAGCTGGATGGACTTGTAAAAGATAGTGCCTTCCCCGTTGACGCCTGCCCGTCGCACTATCTGCTCCAGCACCAGGTTGAAGAAGTCACATGACAGCGCATCTCCTTGCCGAAATCCGGTGCATGTTTCGAATGGTTCCGAGGTCTTAGAACCGAGTTGCACGGTGCATCGCGTGTTTTTTAGCGTGGCGCGACACAACTGGATCAGTTTTACCGGGATCCCGAATTCGGCCATCGCCCCAAACAGTGCTTCACGATGAATGCTGTCGTATGCGGCTTTGAAATCGATGAAAAGATGGTGTGTATCGATTTGAAACTCGTTGGTCTTTTCCAGGATTTGTCGAAGTGTGAAAATTTGGTCTATAGTTGATTTGCCGGGCCGGAAGCCGCACTGGTAGCTGCCGATTAGTGCGGTGCAAAATGGTTTTAGACGTTCACACAATACGCTGGACAGGATCTTGTATGCGACATTGAGCAGGGATATACCTCTATAGTTCTTACAAGAGGTAGGATCGCCTTTTTTGTGGATGGGGCACATAGAGCTGGTATTCCAGTCGTCGGGCATGCTCTCATCTTCCCAAATTCTGCAGATGATCTGGTGCATGCTCCCTACCAGAACATCGCCGCCAGCCTTGAAGAGCTCTGATGGCAAGCCATCTGAGCCTGCGGCCTTGTTGTTCTTCAGCTTCTGAATAGCTGTGCCGACTTCTTCTATGCTGGGTGGGAGGACTACTTCAGCGGCTGGAGTTGGGATTTCCTCGGTCCCTACCACTCTCTCTTGGTCATGCTCGTTAAGCAGCTGCTGGAAGTGCTGCTTAAATACATCCACTATTCCCTGCGGGTCGGTGACAAGATTACCCTCGCAGTTTCGAAGAGCCAGGGTGCCCTTTTTGAAGCCTCCTGCAAGGCCTTTGGCTTTCTTGTAAAAGGCTCGTATTTTATGTTTATCCCTAGACTCCTCGATATCCTTGAGCTGGGAGGCTGCGAAGATTCTTTTCTTTTGTCGCAGTAGTTTCTTCTCCTCCCTTCTTCTGGCTCGGTACTCTTCTCGCGCTGCCCTGGTTTTCCTCTGCAGCGCCTTTTGGTACGCCTCGTCGGTTGCTTCCTTTTTCTGCTCACACTCGCCATCATACCACGGGTTTCTTGTCGCGGGTGGTACGTATCCTAAGGTGGTTTCGGCTACTTCCTGAATGGCTGAGCAGCAATGCAGCCACATATTATTGGCATTTGTGTTCGACGTAGGCATACCGTAGAGTCTTTCGCTCAGCTGCTCCCTGTAGACTCTGGCAACCTCCGGTGTGCTCAGGCGCCCAATATCGAACCTCCTCCTGATGGGCTGGTGCAGCTTTCTGACATTGGACAGTCGAGCTCTGAATCTTGCTGCTACGAGGAAGTGGTCAGAGTCGACATTTGCCCCTCTGAATGTTCGCACATCCAGGATGTTTGACGCGTGCCTTGCGTCAATGAGCACATGGTCGATTTGGTTGGCGGTTCGACCGTCCGGAGATCGCCAGGTTGCTGTGTGGATTCGCTTGCGAGGGAATCTTGTGCTACTTATCACCGCATTACGAGCTGTCGCAAAGTCAGCGAGTCGGAAGCCATTATCTGTTGTTGAATCGTGGAGGCTGTGCTTTCCGATCACTCCGCCAAGGGTGTTTTCCTTTCCGATTTCGGCATTGATGTCCCCGAGCACGATTTTTACATCGTACTCCGGACAAGCTCCGTATGCGTTGTCCAGGAGGTCATAGAAGTCCTCCTTGATAGGGTCTTCAGCCTCGTCGGTAGGGGCGTGTGCACATATAAGGCTGATGTTATAAAATCTGCCTCTGATGCGGATCACAGCCAGGCGATCACTTATAGGTTTAAAGTCGATGACCTTCGGCCTTAACCGCTTTCCCACGACAAATCCGCATCCCAGTAAGTGCAACCTTTTGTGACAGCTGTAATAAATGTCGCGATTTTTCTTCCTAATCATACCGTTTCCTATCCAGCGTATTTCCTGGACCGCAGTAATATCCACCTTGTACTGCGTGAGGATTCCTTCTAGTTTATGAGCAGCTCCGGGAGTGTACAGGGTCCTGACATTCCAGGAGCATACTCGCAAATCGTGTTCCTTTTTCGTACGTTGTCGTCGTCGAGTATCCGTCCGTGTATCCGAGGCATCTTGCTCATTCATAACTTTGGGTTTTTTTACGTGGGCGGATTGTTAGCCCGCCGCACAACCGCCATTCTGGTCGGGGTTTTTTTCGCTGCATACGTTTGTTCACCTCACAACGGTTGTTGAAGAGGCTATCCAGAGGGCGCCGCGCGGAGGCCGTATGTCAACTTGACCCGGGCATTTAAACAGGGATCGTTGCTGGCATCTCGCCAGGTTGAGAGCAATCAACAACTTTACCCTGTATGTCCGAGCCCATGCCCTCCCCGCCCATGCCCATGCCCTTCCGCTTGATTACAAACTCTTTTATTCCCTTCCTTTTCAAGGTAAGGAATACCAAACATAGGATAAGATGTAGAGCTGTCATATATCCACCAGATCTTTATGCCATATTTATCCGGCTTTGAAGGAATGTATTGTTTGAATTGTACTCTACCTCGGAAGGGGACCAGTTGCTCATCAATTGTCAGGTTCATACCAGGCACGTACATCTTCTTCAAATGTATCATAACGGAGTTCCATAGTTCCCTTATTGGTGCAAATTTGTCTCTTCGTCGTCTATCTGATCTTGTTGATGTGTCATCGAATCGTAAATGTTGTGAAATTTTAGCGAACCGATTCTTTGACATTGTTGCCCTGAACACTGGATGGCCATGAACTTCATCCCAGAAGTCTGTAAAATCGAATATGCCTTCGTTTTTAGTGCCTACATAAATAAGCAATCCTATGAAACTTCTTATTTCAATTGCGTCAGTAACTTTCCATTTCTGCCCTTCCTTTTCTGCACCATGGCCATTCGTAAATTTGACGATGAGCCCAATAATTGTATTATCAAAAAAAAAAAAAGTCGAATGCATCGCTTACGTCGTCAATATGCTGTCCAGGTGGTAAAACAACTTTATCCAATTGGCCTCTAATAATATTATGACTGGCTGATCTTCCATGAGGGAACGGTTCAGAGTTCCACTCAGTTCCATCCTTGCCAAGATATTTTTCTGCTCCAATATTTATATCATCATCCTCATGCCTGTGTCACAATGCTACTACACGGCGCGGCGACAGCGCAACTACAAACGCTGCCGTTTGCTGTGGTTCTAAAGTAGTTCAGTCAATACACAATGGAGCTACTTTCATCGGCGTTTTTTTTTTTTTTTTTTTTTGACAGCGCGGTTACTTCTGTCGTAACCGTACAATTGATTGATTTGGATCGTTTGCTACGGACGCCCGAACGGCAGCGATATTTTCTACACTTTGACCAACCCGTTGTCTCGCTGACATGGCAATATCAAACGACGAATATGTAGACTCTAATTTTTGCAATAACGTAATTGTACCGAATACCGGACATCTAAGGATTGACTACATTTATTTATTTTTAATAAATTAATAGAAATATTTATTTTAATTTTGGTAGTGGTTTCTACATAAGAAAACGATTCTTATCCATTATAAATTATTCCCGTTCGCTTATTTTATCGTAAGAATATTTAAAATTATTTTTTAATAAAACACTTGCCATTTTTAGCAAGTGACCATAATTCCGTCCACTATTTCGCACTGTTCCTAATACCGGCCACTTGTACTCCTAATATCGGCCGATCAGTTTTTCATCGAAATACGCTTAATTTAGTAGGAACATAGCAAAACAAAATATGAAAACATTCATTTTATAAACGTTATTACAACGTTTATCCAATAATATTTATTAAAACATAATAATATTAAAAAAAAAGTAAAAAACGAACAGACATAATTCTTTTTTTTTAATTTACATATTTATGTCAATTGCCAATAGGTTTTTTCTTATTTCTTACATCATTAATTGTAGGAATACTGTATATGCCTCTACTATTTATTTATTTTGCAAATAACATCCTCTACTATATAATCATATACATCTTCTTTTTCGGGCCACCTCCAATTATTACGGCTCATTGTCATGGTCTTCACTTTCACGATGTGTTCATTACTTTGTACTACCACACCTGGATAAAATTCACCTTCATATTGCACAATTACATAATCTCCCTGCGAGTAATTGATATTTCCCACATTAATATTTACGATTTCTTCAGTCACTCTATTCATAGCTGGTGTATCCACTGCAAGTGTTTTTTTGTTTAATCGTTCTGTTTTTCTTCCTTCTTTCTCATCTTTTTCTTTTTGTATTTTTCGCTGATGTTGAATAAATTCTGCGTTTACAGCAACCACAGGAGTAATTTTTCTCCTTTTTGACTGTTCGTCCTGTAGATTGACTTTTCCTTTTTTCATAGTCGTTTCGGGCCAATATAGTGCTTCTTTAAATGGTGATGTATAATAATGTTCATGTCTTACAATATTTTCTGGTGTTTTTTGTATTGGATCCACAGAAGATTCAACAATGGCGTTGACTATTTCATCGAGCTCTGCATCATTTGATAAAGTTTCATTATTTATTGCATTATACGCCAATCCTTTCCATAACTGAAAGAGGCTAAGGTGACATGGATTGCCTTCCTATTCATTTTCAGTTTCTTTAAATTGTATCACTAACGATGGATCCATTTTGTTTTTCAACTCTGATAAAAACTCAACATCACTTATTCCCCTGTGCGTTCGGACATTCATATTAGCGTATTCTTGGTTGCCATCTTCATTTCCTGATTTTTCATTATGCACATCGAGTTGTTTTAAAAATTTCTCGTAATTAATGTTATTCTCATTAAAAGGAAATAACCCACAATTATGGAATGCCTTTTTAATGAGTTCTGATGTTATTGATTTGTCAATCGATGATTTTAAAATTGGTGCAAAATCTTCCCTTTTCATTTTTTGGCCACGATTTTCCATTCGCCAACTTCGTACTTGATTTTTCCATGTATTTTTAAGTGGATGAAATACACCAACATCAAGGGGCTGTAAAATATGAGTAGCGTTAGGATGAAATGCCGTTAAGATTATGCCCTTTTCTTTGCAAAATTCTAAGACATGAATATTTAAATGCGATGCATGTCCATCTACAAAATATATTATTGGCAGTGGAACATTATTATTTATAATCCAAGGGTAAAAAACGTTTGCTACATATTCGTAAAAAACCTCACTTGTCATCCATCCGGATTCAGATCTACCGATACCCCAGTCTTTTGGGTACCTCGAGTGAATATTGCTTGGCATCCTTTGTTTATATGGATACAATACCATTGGAGGCTGTACACTCCCATCTGCACTCACTGTTATTAATGTAGTTAAACATTCTTTCTCGTCATTATAAACACGTGAGTAATCCTTTCGCGATTCTTTCCGAGCTAGCACAAATTTATCTTTTGGAGTTAAATAAAATCCACTTTCATCACTGTTGAAAACACGCCTCGGGTCTTCCATAACATTGAGTAGTTCATGATCCATGAGATAAGTACGAACACGGTTAAACCAATTCCGAATACTCCCCTCACTCACATCGGCTCTCGACATTGTTAAAGGCTGTGCAATTCTACAACTTATGCTTGAATGTCGTTTTAAAAATGATTGGACCCATTTTCTTCCGGGTACGCCACTTTTAAATGGATTTGGCCGGTCTAATTTTTGTGCCAATTTAGCAACTGACACGATCAGTTGGTCTTTCGTTACAGGGAAGCCTTTCTCACCCATTTCTATAATCCATTGGACCAATAAGTTTTCTTCTGAAGCCGTCAGAATCGTTGGTGCCCCGATATTATTTGAATATTTATTTTTAAGCTTATCAGTCAACGTGCTCTTTGGGATATTATAAGCTTTACTTGCCTTTCTAATAGACATAAATCCATCATTAATTGATTTCAGAGCATTGTGTAATGACGCACCTGTATAAGACAGGCGTTTTTTAGCACTCATTTTCTCGTCTCTCAACTAACTATAGAATCACAAAAAGTAAACCACTCGTTAACGGCTTAATTAAAAGTTCAAAGTTTACACGTTTACGTTTCACTATTTAACCACGCAGCAGGAAATCCACTATATTCGTTAAGCTCGCAATTATTGGTAAATTAGTAAAAAAACAGGCAGTCTCACTTCTAATAATTCACAAAATTCTTCCAAATCACTCTAAGGATTAGAACAGAATGATCACACTTTTTTTCTTGTTGTAACAAGAAAACAATTCTTAGTTTTACTTTGAAAAAGTAGGGATATGAATATGCATTTCGATTGTTTAACATAATAAAATTATTATGTATTTGCTATACAGGAAGGATTAACGCACAGAGGAAGTCCCTTAGTTTGTGTACAAAAAAGATTGGGAGCAAAAATTAAGTAATAAAACTAATTTATGTAACGTCTCAGTCTATGTTTATCCGTCTGCCTGGCCGGAATTTGGATGATATACGATTATCCCAATACCGACCGCCGGCCGATATTATGACCCATTGTAAATTTAACTGTACCTAATTCCGGCCATAAAATTTTTACATTTTTCTGACCCAAAAAGTGATGTTTGCAATTATCTATGAGATTATAGTATTACTAAAGAATATGTGAGTCTAAAATTATTACTAGCATTATAATAAATTATTAAGATTGTACAGAAAATCCTTTATTTTTAAAGTATCGATTCTTAGGATTTCATCGATCTATTTAAGTAAAATCTAACTTTCGACTATATTAATATTTTTTTTTGCTCAATAACAAATAATTTTACTTCTTTTTTTTCAACTAATTGCAAGTATAATAAGTACTTTATAAATTGTAATATTAAAAAAGAATTTATATTTAGTTTTGCCATAGATATCAATCAAATAAGCAAATGGCCGGATTTAGGTAGCCGGCCGATATTCGGTGCCGTTACGTTAGACTTGTTATTGCCAGTCTACTAGGGCGAGAATTACGATCGAAAATTGGAGTTAACGTTCTTAAAGTTGCGGTCACCGACTCCGAATTCCGGTAGAAGTTTTTTATAATTTGTAGACGTTGCTCGTTTGTGTACTTTACCACGATCAAAATGTTGACTTTACTGAATAAACTAATAAAGACAGT
Organism: Eumerus sabulonum; assembly: GCA_951905685.1. Taxonomy (NCBI): domain Eukaryota; kingdom Metazoa; phylum Arthropoda; class Insecta; order Diptera; family Syrphidae; genus Eumerus; species Eumerus sabulonum. The sequence goes on from OX645060.1 coordinate 240,578,000, forward strand.
TCGATGATTAGTTAAAGGGTGCGTTCACAAATTGAATTCAAAGTTGTCAATTCCCTATTGGAAAACCGTTTATATGTATATCCACAGTTAAGGAACAATGACGGAAAAATCCTGGAATGCACAAGAATGTCGTTCAAAACATTTGACCACATTTTGGAAAAATTGAACCTTTTATATTAGGAACTTTTTTTTCTTTTAAACAAATGAAATTGCATCAGAACAACAACAACAATGGATACTTCTCGCACAGAATCGCTTGAAAAAGTGATCAGAAGAGTTTGTGTGCGAGAAGCTTGCGAGAGGTTTGCGAGAAGCTTGCGAGAATCTTGCGAGATACGCATCGAAAATCGCTTCACTGTGCGCAAGTACAACTTGGTTTGGGAAAACAAAAGCCGAAACCTCCTAACAACATTGACTGTAATCAACTGAACCTGCTTTTCTCAACGCATAGTAGTGGCAGTACAGCGTCGATTAACTCCGTTGACCTTGACTGGTCACAGGAAGAAAACAGAAACTCACCTTTTGACTTCTGTAGGCTGCGTGAGGAAGATGTCGCGGAGGCATTACTATCCATCAAATCCAATGCCATGGGACTCGACGAAGTGCACCCGAAATTTGTTAAGCTGCTATTACCTTACATGTTATATCCCATAACTCATATCTTTAATTGTATTCTAACAACGTCGGTCTTTCGCAAGCGATGGAAGGAGGCTAAGATCATACCTATCCCAAAAAAGTCGGTAGGAGCTGCAATAGAATACAGACCATTATCAATTCTTCCATTCCTCTCAAAAGTATTCGAGAAAACAATCTCGGTTCAAATACTGAAATATCTCTCAAGCAAAAAACTACTATGTGAAAATCAGTCTGGCTTCCGCCCAAAACGGAGCTGTAAGACTGCCTTGCTACTGGTCGTGGATGATATCAGAAAAGCTATTGATAAAAGCTACGCTACATTCTTAAAGTAGAAACACAATGTTGCGTGCGCGCGCGCGTGCTTTTGACAGCATGAGTAGGAACAATGATATCTTATGAAGCAACACATAATGTTACCTCAACTTTTGCTCGACCTCATATCGTAAATATCGTAAAGTCGAGCAAAGCGCCGGAGTAGAGCTACTCTCTACTCAAGGCGTGCGTTTGACAGATGTATTTCATTGTGTTGTTCGATTGTAGCAGAATAGTGTAACGTGTTCTGTCATGTAGTGTTCCGAGTTGTTCGCTTTCAGCATGCATACATTTTCGTAGCTTATTATTGGAATTTTTGGATGCAAACTAATGATGATGGGTATTACAGAACTAAACGCATATTTTTTTATAAGCATATACCTTTATTTGAGATGAAATTTTCTTATATTTATGTTTCAACTAAATCATATAAATAGAACAGAACACAAATCTACTCTTCTTGCTGCACTAAATTCATATGTGTACATTTTGAGGAAACAGAACATAGTATTGTCATATTCCTAAGCTCTCTACGCGCAGCTGACTTGAAGCCATATTGTGTGTTGCGAATTGTGGTTGCGTGCGTCTGACACATTATCCCGTAAATCGGTACAAAGCCGATCAAAAGCACGCGCGCGCGCACGCCACATTGTGTTTCTACCATCAACCTTGCTCGGCTTCTCTAAAGCGTTTGACACTGTCAACCATTCTATCCTTTGCTCGAAACTTAGAAGAGAATACAATTTCTCATTACCTTCCACAAAGCTACTAAGTTCCTACTTGCAAGGGAGACTGCAAAGGGTTGCAGTAGGCGATCAGCACTCGTTTTTTTTGCCTGTAAAGTGCGGGGTCCCGCAAGGATCGATCCTTGGCCCACTTCTATTCTCCATGTATGTAAATGAGCTTCCCAGAATATTTAAGCATTGCTCAATTCATATGTATGCTGATGACACGCAAATTTACTTGAGTCGTCCACTAAATCGTGTAAACGAAGCCGTTACGCTGATGAATGAAGATCTCCAGCTAATACTTGATTGGTCTACCAACAATGATCTACGTCTAAATGCTCAAAAATCAAAAGCACTCGTCATACACAAAAGTAATTTGGATCTCTCTGATTTCCCCCCAATCAAATTAGCTCAAACCCCGATAGAGTACGTTGATTCAGCCAAAAACCCTGGTCTGACCTTCAATCGTAAACTTACGTGTTCTACACACATAAATAGCACTATTGGTAAAGTTTACGGTGGACTTCGTTCCCTCTGTGTCACCCAATACTATATGCCCCTAGGATAAAAATCCTGTTGGCGAAAACTCTCCTTCTCCCAATAATGTTATACTGCTGTGAGGTCTTCTGTAGCTTAGACTATCACTCCAGAAGGAAGCTAAATGTTGCATATAATAATATCGCTCGTTTCGTCTTTAACCTAAGAAGATACGATCATGTCTCCTCATACTCTAAGCAGATCTATGGTTGCACGTTCGATAATTTACTTAAATATAGGTCTTTATGTCTCCTACACAATATCATGCAAACTAAAGAGCCTGACTATTTGTATAAAAAACTGTGCTTCTTACAATCAGATCGATCGAGTATGCTTCTACAAACAAGATATGCCTGCTTAATTTCCCAACGTCAGTTTTTCGTTGACTCCATTCGGTTGTGGAACTCTCTACCCATTAATATTAGAAGAATTAGTAGTACTTATAGCTTTAAGCGTTCCCTCATCCGTTATCTGGCCGTTGAAACTACCACAGACATTTTTTAATACTTAATTTTTTTTATTTTTTATTTTTATTTTTTTTTCTCTCTATCTATTTCTTTACACAATTACGTTGAATTCATTCCTTAAATTGTTGAATTTTAATACTTAAATTGTTACCTGTGTGTTATCTCATGTTTCGAAGCTATTCACAATTCACATATTATACTTAATGTAAATTTAAGGCTTGCACAACTTATAAGATGACATTATCTTACCGCTGTAAGCAATATTTGATCTAATAAATAAAATAAAAATAAAATAAATAAATAAATAAATAAATACATAAGAACACATGTGAACAGTTTTATAGCAATCAACCGCTTCTCGCATCGCAAAGCATTCTCGCATCACTGTGCGCGTAGCCTAAGTAGGGTTTGCTTAAGGAAACAAAGTCAATGAGTGCGAATGGGATTGCTTTTCAAAAATTTGTGAAAATTACTCTCGAAACTGAGACGGTGACCCAAAGTCACCGGGTGGGCGGATTAGGGTTAATGAAAACAAAAATTGCTTATAGCAGAAAAACTAGACGTGCTAGATAAATTCTGCTTACGTATTTAGATTTTGGACGTCGATATATATATATTCCACATATCCATTGTTTTGCTCTTATTTTGATGCCGACCAGTGTAATTATTGTTTGTCGAATTGTTTTCGTTTATTTTTAAAAAAATTTTTTTTACTGTACATTTAAAAACAATAAAATCATGAAAATTATTGCAACTATACCACCATACCTTCAGACTAAATAACAAAAAAAAAAAAAAAAAAAGAAAATCTAAACCTCTTAAAAATAAAACAATAAAACAAGAATCAAAAAAATAAAATAAAATCATTCCGAATATAACATGACATGTATACCAACAAATAAATCCACGTAAAGTAAAGAAATTAGAATTTATACAAATCAATAAATAAGAAAAAAAAAAAAAGAAAGAATTGTATATTGCAAAGCAGTTGAACGTAACTTAATGACTGATTTTTCTTTTTACTGATCAAACTATAAGATACTATATACAAAGCATAAGACAAACAATTAAAACCAAAAACCAAAAAGAGAAGAAAAACTACAAGAAACGATACCACAATACCGCAAAGATACATAATCAACTATTTTTTTATTGCAACAATTTGAAGAAAGGACAATTAAGTAAGCAAGACCATACACCGCTAGAGAACAAGACGTGAAATGTGCAACATTAGCTTTTCCTTAACTCGTTTATACAACTTTTTCTAATATTTACAAAAATCCTTTTACTCATTTTTCGGTTTACTATTATCATGTTTTGTTTTTAGGGAGAAGGTTTGCAAGATGTTTTGTTCAGTTGGTCATCACCGTTATTTCGTATAGAAACGATTGGTCGGGAGATAAGTGTCTTTTTGGCAACGTCACCTGAACTATGGCAGAATGGTGCTAAGTTTTCTAATGAATTAGCGTCTTGTTGCGAATGTCGTAAAAGATCGTTAGTCAATAACTCAGACGTCTGTAGAGGAATAGTCTTGGTGAAATTAGATCTGTACACTCATCTCTAAGCTTCGTGAGTCATAGGGTATCTCGCAAATAACAAAGCAAACAGTGTTTTCTGAATTAGCAAGAAATCGCGGTAACTTGTAAATGGAGTTTTTGATGAGGTAATTTGCTTAAATGATATCAGAATAGCTGACTAAGCTAAGCTGATTCGAATCTAGCTTTTCCTCTCCACCATGTCTCTGAATGTGGAATCTTCGAAAGATACTAACAACCCGGGTTACCAAAATACACTCCTTTTTACTCGCTCCTACGTCCTAAACCACAAAGTTGCTGAGAACTACAGCCAACGTGAAAATTCGGTCGGTTCCTCTCCTCCTATCTAAGACAACCACCCCTGTGGTGTAGTGCACGAACATCTACGATCCAAACCACTGCACTCCGTCTAGGTTGTGTGACAAACTTAAAAAAAAAAAAAACATTCCTGCCTGCCATTCCTGTTAGATATTACTTCGCAGGGCTGGTTAGCGATTTACGCTATATTTCGGGTGGTGGCCTCTTGAGGTCTTCTATCTGCTTCAGCCTGACGTAGCCTCGAATGGACTAACGCAATGTACGAGCATAACTCATTCCAGTTATCTACCGAGTCCATCATATTTCGGGGCTTGGTATATGCACCATTCGTCTATCTAGCACAAAGCAACTACAATCGCGCAGTGGTTAGTGTGTTGGACTCTGGCGCACGATGAGCGAGTTCGTATCCTGATAACACCAACGCCATCGAATGTTTATTTCGCGACGTTCCTCCTCGGCGGGGTACTGGCAAAACCCCCCCCCCCGTAGTAAACTTGCCATGAAAAAGCTTCTCGACTCACACCGTTCGGAATCGGCATTAAACTGTAGGTCCCTTTCACCTGTGCGAAAAATAAATCACACACAACATGGGTGATTGAGAGAAGCTTAACTCTGGCCCTTCATGGGCTGTAACGCCACCAAAGAAGGACACAGCGGTGACCTATCATGACCATATCTATAAAAATACTTTCCCGACAGAAACTGCGAAAGGGCGTAATTATAGTCTCCTGTCGTTGCTGATGTCCAAGTCTCAATAACGGCAATGAGCCTATTAGTCAAACTCCATTTTGTAGGGGCATCCCATTTGGCTTGCCATATTGCTAAGATGTTGCCTGTTCTTCTATTCTTACACGCTTGGCCTGCTGCCGGTCAGAAGCTTGTCTACGATATACCCTCTTGAGCCCGTCTACCAGGATGTCTATGTGTAGCATTCCTGCTATGCGTCATCTGAGATGGTCCTGAATCCGCTGATTGTCCTTATTGCACCGAGTCTATATATGACGCAAGTGCTCCAGCTCAATGGCGCGAGAGTAGGACGCTGTGTGCATATACGGCCCCGCCTACATTCGGACGAATTATATGCTTCCTAAAGGAGAACCTGTTGTCCAACATAACCCGTAGGTACATGATTCACTGATTCCTTAGACCTAATCGTCTGATCTCCGACTAAGAAACTCGCATTAGGATGGCATGCAACTCTGCTTGAAAGATGCTAGAACTCGTTCCCATGGCCTTCGAGATCGTGCGATTTGGTCCAAAAATGCCGGCGCCAACGCCAGAAACCATCCGTATACAACCTGAGGCCTTTGACATTGAGCAAGCGATCATTGGTTTCCCAAGCTAAGCGGATGGGATCAATATCTCAAATCTCTTGTCAAAAGTGAGGGTGTATGGCAGTGCATCTGAGACCGTGGTAATCATATCCAGCTCGGGAAGGTGTTGTGATATGGACATGTGACCCTCGGGTCTACATGGCATATTTGTTCCCGAGTAGAGAATTTTGATTGCACTGCGTAACGCTAGCTTTTTGATAAAAAGGTGCGGTGAAGTGAGTCAAATGAGTGCTTTTTGGGCTGCCGTGGGGCAGGTTGGCATAGCGCCTGTAATACCGAGACACGCTAGTCTGAAGGCGTTGAAGCTTAACAATTGTAGTTTTGTGCTCAACTTTTGTCCACCATACGGTGAACACGTAGGTGACGATAGGTCTTATAGTGATATGTAGTATAGGGGGGGCAGTAATTAGCCGGTTGACCTACATATTTCATATACTGAGTGTCTGCCACAGGCCCAAATAGCAGCGGTCACTGTGTTTTCGTTTGTCCAGCTATTATCGTCTGCTATGGCTCTGTGAGTAGCGTGTTGTCATCTGATCCTCGCATGGTTAAGACACATCCCCTTCCTCTCTTGGGGTTTTTTTTAATACCAGACTTTTTATATTGTTCTTATTTTCTTTCACTACAGTACCACCGTTGAAGACAGCCACAATCGTACATACAGAGGGTCACAGCTTATTGAAACGAGTATGCTTTCTAAACGAAAAAAAGTTATGAACACAGTAAAACGCGAAAAGGTTCATTTTTTTTTTTTTACAGACTCGCGCAGGTTCAAGAGTTCTTATATTCTCCTATAATGTGATACACACATACAACCTGAACGGAGTGCAGTGGTTTGGGTCGTTGTTGTTCGTTCACTACTCTCAGGGGTGGTTGTCCTAGATAGGACGAGAGCCGACCAAATTCCGCGTTGGTTATAGTCAGTAGTAATTCTTTCGAGTTCTTTAGTATTGCATACGCAGAGGATGAATTTTCAGTTGACCATATACTGTGAGTGTGATGCCTGCAGCAGTACGTCTGGTCACTTTCCATTCACCTCTGTCTTGCATACTTTTTGTCCGTATAGGAATTATTGTACTTTTTCTTGGCTATGAACGAATTTGAACTATAGTCCTTCCGCTCGACGGTCGATGATGTTAACTACTGCACCACGGCCACCCCAATGTATGTCTGTCAGCTCTGTATTTGGTTTGCGCCATACATAAGATCGCCCATCGGATCGAAAAATGTTAAATTCGAACTCATCAGCAAATAGGTACAACTTACTCCCAGAATCGTGAATCCTTCGAAACGTGCTCCTTCGCGAATTCAAAATGACAGTCTTGATTTCTCGATTTTTATTAGTGAACGGCTTCTTGCATGCAACTCTTCCGTGTAAATAATTATTTCTTGGAATACGTCGGATGGTTTCGGCGGAACAAGACTCCCCTACCATATTCTCGATCTCACTAACAAGTTTCGGTACCGATAACTTGGGATTTTGCTTCACTTTTTGTACAATATATCGTTCATCTGAGGCATTAAATATTTTACTCTGCGCATTTCTTCCCCTATTTCCGACACGAAAGCGGTCAATTAAAGCCTTGACCGTACCATCTGGTATGCTAACAATTTCGGCAATTTTCCTATAAGAAAGCCCATTCCGGTAGTGATGAAGGACCAACTCACGCTGTTCAATTGTTGTGCGTTTTCCCATCGTCGTAACACGTGCCTCCTCAATGCAAACTGCCCGAAACTAATACATCTATTTGCGAATGTTACAACTAAGAGATAGACGCAACAAGGACCGTTATACTCAAGCTGTGGCATTGAAAAATTGAATGAATTTTGTTTTTTTAGGTAGGTAGGACCGTAGCCTTCCCAGGAATGAGAAGAACAGACATAGGCCAGGGAGGTCCGTTGTGCAGCTACGAGGGAGCTAAGCCCCCCTATTCGTGGAACCATTTTGTGCTTCTTAAGAAATTAAAAAGATCAGATATCCCTACTTGCTGAACTTCGGTCAGATCGTTAAGGAAGTATTATCTCAGGTATCGTTTCCTGATTGTGCAAAATACCGGGCAGGCGCAGAGAAGGTGATGAATGGATTCGACCTCCTCCTCGTCTAGACAGCTTCTGCAAAAATCATTCGGAGTTATACCTAGTTTATGCGCGTGACTGCCAATAAGGCAGTGTCCAGTGATGACACCGATGACTTTGTAGACGTCTGTTCTTTTTAGGGAGATAATACTCCTAGTTCGTTGACTGTCGAACCGGGGCCAGATTTGCCTGGTGATGAGGCAGGTTTGTCCCTGAGTCCATCTCCGGCTCGTCTCGGCCCTGGCGAGATTGGTCAGATTATGTTAAATGGTTGTAAGGGGTACTCCCTCACAAACCACGATTGATTGTAGCGTCGTTCCTCGTTTGGCGAGTGTGTCGGCTTTCTCATTACCTGTAATGCCGCTGTGTCCCGGTACCCAGATAAGCTGTATATTGAACTGTTCTGCCATCTCGTTGAGTGATCTGCGACAGTCGAGACTAGATTTTGATGAGTACACATAGGACTCCAACGACTTTAAGCCTGCTTGACTGTCTGTAAAGATACGAATATCCGTGGTGGATATTACGTTCCACTTCAGCCAGGATAAAGCCTCTTTTATTGCCAACAGTTCCGCCTGGAAAAACGCTGCAGTGATCTGGTAGTTTTAGAGCTTTATATAGCTTGAGTTGTTTGCAGAAAACTCCACTGCCCACCCCGTCTTTGATTTTAGACCCGTCGGTGTAGAAATCCACACAGTTTCTGCGGGGTTGAGTTTGGCGAGTCCAGTTCTTCCTGTCCGGATAGATCGTCGTGAATTTTTTGTCCAAGACTATGGTGGGTTCTGTGTGGTCCAAGTTTTCTGCCATAGTTATCCTGTTTTGCAGGATGGAGGAGTGGCCAGTTACACAGCTCGCCCATTTCGAATTGGCTTTTAGTCTTATGGCCGTTTGTGTGGCAATTTGCTTGCCGAAGATATCGAGTGGTGTAAGGTCGAGTATCATGTTAAGCGCAGCCGTTGGGGTGGACCTGAGGGCGCCGGTAATGCACATACACGCCAGCCTTTGTACCTTCTCGAATTGCTTGAGGTATGTTGTCTTGTCCAGTGCTGTCCACCAGACTGTCACTCCATACATTAGTATGGGTCTGACGGCCGTGATTTAGAGCCATAGGGTGATCTTGGGGTTGAATCCCCATTTTTTCCCTACTGCTTTCTTGCATGTGTAGAGAGCTATAGTTGCTTTTTAAGCTTTTTCGATTGTGTTACTCTTCCAGGTTAATTTCCTATCTATGTATTATAATGCCAAGGTATTTGGCATTGGAGGAATAGTTTAATCTCTTCTTTTTTGATGGCGTTACAGCCCATGAAGGACCAGAGCCAAGCTTCTCTCAATCACCCATGTTGTGTGTGATTTATTTTTCACACAGGTGAAAGGTACCTACATTTTAATGCCGATTCCGAACGGCTTGAGTCGAGAAGTTTTCTCACGGCAAGTATACTACGGGGGGTCTTGCCAGTACCCCGCCGAGGAGGAATGCCGCGAAATAAACATTCGATGGCGTCGGTGTTATCGGTATCCGAACTCGCTCATCGTGCGTCAGAGTCCAACACACTTACCACTGCGCCACGGCGTCCTCAATAGTTTAATCAGGTACCAAGCAAAGTAATAGGACAGCGTTCCGGGATTTTGTGCTTTTTGGTGAATAGCACGAGCTCCGTTTTCTAGGTATTCACCCTGAGCCCATTGCTATGCGCCCACTTGCAAAGAATTGAGAATGCCGTTTGCATACGGTCACTCAGTGTGGATAGGTATTTACCTGAGATTGAAATGGCAACGTCATCGGCGTAGGCAATAACGTCCAGGCCTTCTTTCTCCAGTTTAATTAGTAGTTCGTTTACAACTACATTCCAGAGAAGAGGTGAGAGGACCCCTCCTTGCGGAGTTCCCATGGTAACCACTCTGGTGGTTACTTGGCTTCCCCATTTGGAGTGAATCCTGCGCGTTAATAATAACTCGCTGATCAACTCTTATCAGAGTCGTCTCCACCTTTAGCTTTCCAGGCCCTTCTATTATTGCTTTCGGAGTGACGTTGTTGAAAGCACCCTCTATGTCTAGGAAGGCTGTTAGAGTATATTCTTTAAGATGGATTGATCTTTCGATTTTCCTCACTAGTGTATGCAAGGCTGTTTCGACAGATCTACCCTTACAGTAGGCATGCTGTGCCTTAGAAATTAGGGACGGATCCAATTTGTGGCGTATGTGTAAGTCTATCACCCCTTCCAAAGTTTTTAGTACAAAGGATGATAGACAGATATGTAGGCCTTAGATCCTTGGGAGAAGTGTGTGAATTTTTGCCGGCGAAGGGATAAAAAGTACCTTCGCGCACTTCAACTTTTCTGGAATATGACTCCAAGTTAGGCATCCATAAAGATTACATAGTTTGTTTGAGTTCGATAGGGTAAATTTCATCCAGGCCTGGCGATTTATAGGGCTTGAAACTTTTTAACGCCCATGTGATTTTCTCTCTGGAGATAATATGATCGTACTTTCCCTCTATCGCCGAGGAGAGGTGAGCTCCTCGCGAATACACTGCGTCTTGCGATTCATAGCAGCCTGGGAAGTGCGTACTAAGGTGAAGATTTAGAGTTTTTTAAGAATGATATAAGGTTTTAAGGTAACATTAATTGGTAAAATTGTTTTGTTTAAGTTTAGGTAGGTAGGTAGGTAAGACCGTAGCCTTCCCAGAGATGGGAAGAACACACATAGGCCAGGGAGGCCCGTTGTGTAGCTACGAGGGGGCTTAGCCCCCTATTCGTGGAACCATTTTGTGCTTCTTAAGAAATTAAGAAGGTCAGATATCCCTACTTGCTGAACTTCGGTCAGATCGTTAAGGAGGTATGATCCAGGTATCGTTTCCTGATTGTGCAGAATGCCGGGCAGGCGCAGAGGAGGTGATGGGTGGATTCGACCTCTTCCTCGTCTAGACAGCTCCTACAAAAATCATTCGGAGTGATACCTAGTTTTTGCGCGTGACTGCCAATAAGGCAGTGTCCTGTGATGACACCTATGACTTTATAAATGTCAGTTCTATTTAGGGAGATAATACTCCTAGTCCATTGACTATCGAGCCGGGGCCAGATTTGCCTGGTGATGAGGCAGGTGTGTCCCTGAGTCCATCTCCGGTTCGTCTCGGCCCTGGCGAGGGTAGTGAGATTGTGTTTAATGGTTGCGAAGGGTATACCCTCACAAGCCACAGTTGATTGTAGCGTCGTTCCTTTTTTGGCGAGTGTGTCGGCTCTTTCATTTCCAGTGATGTCGCTGTGTCCCGGTACCCATATAAGTTGTATGTTGTTTAAGTTTAAGTCTCAATTAATCTTTCTGCGTTTTTACATTATTCATAACTTTTTTCGTTAAGGAGCCACGCTCGTTTGAATTTGTAAATAAGGGATGGGTCAAATAAGCTGTGACTCTCTGTCATAATCGATAGACAATTCGGCCCCTCGAATTGTTGCGTCCTATATCTCTCCCAGGCAATCGTTTCTAAGCGAATGACAGCATTTTTAAAAAATATGACAAACAACAAAGCATTTATTGCATTTACTATATATGAACGGAACAGATGTAATTAAATCAAATAGAATTACGTGTGATTGAAAACAGCGAATAAAATTTAATTTACCAATTAAATATGTAATTAAAAAACAAATGCATAAATAGATCATATTTAACATACAGACAGATAACAATTTAAAAACAAATATTTAGAAAGCTTAAATTATTATTAATTATATATTTAGCAATTTAAAAACGGAATAATACCTCAGATTCGATGACATTAATTAAATTCTTTAAAAATAAAATCAATAAGATTCTAGTAAACTCGACGGTGATTAATATTGAGCAAATAAAATTGTGAGTGTCTAAGCAAAAATCTATTAGGAATATATAAATACATAGATATGCAGATACAATTTAAAGAAAAAAAAAAATAATAATGAACTTGCATACCTATTTATAGGTGTAAAAGAAATTATATTAAAAATATATTCATATACATACGTAGATTAACTATGAAAGAATTGAGTAAAAATGTGGTTGCATTTTACGTTTTACTTAATATTAAAAATATTTAAAAAAAAAAACAGGAAACAGAAACACATAGAGCTACATCGTTCCCATTAGCTAACACTTAATAAATTATTTTTCATTTCTACTATAGTGACGAATTGTATTTTATTTTAATATGAGTAGTTAGTTTACCCAATCAATTAAATGAGATCGAAACGAAGTCTTAAATTAAATAAGAAAATTATACGATGAAATATGAAGATGACATCAACAAAACATAAAAACCAAAACAAAAATCACTAATATTAGGTTGATGCATAATTACTTACTTACATAGGTAGGTAGGTAGGTAGGGTCGTAGCCTTCCCAGAATTGAGAAGAACGCATTCAGGCCAGGGAGGCCCGTTGTGCAGCTACGAGGGGGTTTTACCCCCCTATTCGTGGAACCATCTAGTGCTTCTTAAGAAGTTAAGAAGATTAAGTATCCCTACTTTCTGAACATCGGTCAGATCGTTAAGGAAGTAAGAGCCTAGGTACCGCTTCCTTATATTGCAAAAAGCTGGACAGGCACAGAGAAGGTGGTGAATGGATTCGACCTCCTCCTCGTCCTGACAGCTTCTGCAGAAATCATTCGGAACTATACCTAGTTTTTGTGCGTGACTGCCAATGAGGCAGTGACCTGTGATGACACCGATGACTTTGTTGATGTCAGTTCTTTTTAGGGAGATTATACTCCTTGTGCGTTGACTGTTAAGCCGAGGCCAGATTTGTCTGGTGATGACGCAGGTATGGCGAGATTGATCAGATTATGTTTAATGGTTGTAAGGGGTACTCCCTCACAAACCACGATTGATTGTAGCGTCGTTCCTTGTTTGGCGAGTGTGTCGGCTTTCTCATTACCTGTAATGCCGCTGTGTCCCGGTACCCAGATAAGCTGTATATTGAACTGTTCTGCCATCTCGTTAAGTGATCTGCGACAGTCGAGACTAGATTTTGATGAGTACACATAGGACTCCAACGACTTTAAGCCTGCTTGACTGTCTGTAAAGATACGAATATCCGTGGTGGATATTACGTTCCACTTCAGCCAGGATAAAGCCTCTTTTATTGCCAACAGTTCCGCCTGGAAAAACGCTGCAGTGATCTGGTAGTTTTAGAGCTTTATATAGCTTGAGTTGTTTGCAGAAAACTCCACTGTCCACCCCGTCTTTGATTTTAGACCCGTCGGTGTAGAAATCCACACAGTTTCTGCGGGGTTGAGTTTGATTTTTTGTCCAAGACTATGGTGGGTTCTGTGTGGTCCAAGTTTTCTGCCATAGTTATCCTGTTTTGGAGGGTGGAGGAGTGGCCAGTGACATAGCTCGCCCATTTCGAGTTGGCTTTTAGTCTTATGGCCGTGTGTGTGGCAATTTGCTTACCGAAAATATCGAGTGGTGTAAGGTCTAGTATCATGTTAAGCACAGCCGTTGGTGTGGACCTGAGAGCCCCGGTAGTGCATATACATGCCATCCTTTGTACCTTCTCGAGTTGTTTGTGGTATGTTGTCTTGTCTAGTGCAGTCCACCAGACTATCACTTCATACAGTAGTATGGGTCTGTCGACCGTAATGTAGAGCCATGGGGTGATTTTGGGGTTAAATCCCCATTTTTATTTTTTTTTTTACATAGGTGGCGCTATAGTTCGGGGTGAACCTGGGCCAACAAGCCTTTCCAGCTAACACGATCTTTTGTCAGCTGTTTCAAGCGTCGCACGCCCATTTGGTTAAAGTCCTTTCCACCTGCGTGCGCCACCCTTAATGCGGCCGTCCTCTGCAACGTCGTCCTTCCGGGTTGGAGTCAAAGACTCTCGGACCGGAACTGTGCTGTCAATTCGCTCTACATGGCCTCTTCTATTCACCTTCAACACAAATGGAACCGAAGATTGTACGCAGAATTTTACTCTCTCGAAACGGCCAATGCCCCCTTCATCCACTTTTGATAAGGTCCATGGATGATTAAGGTTTTATAGAGGGTCACCTTAGTTTTTCGAGAGAGGCCTCTACTATTCAACAGCATAAAAAAAACAACGGTTGGCAAGTGTTATTCTGCGCCTAATCTCTACGCTGGTGTCGTTGCCGCTTGTTATCAGTGAGCTAAGCTTGACAAAATCCTTGACTACATCAAAGTTATAGCTGCCAATAGTGACGTTATGGCCAAGACGTCGGGTGGTTTTGGTTTTTCTCTCGTTTACTTTCAGACCTACTTTAGCTGCTTCTGCTACTCACAAATACTTCATTGACGTCTCGCAGACTTAAAGTAGGTCGTGCCTCTTGTATTGGCCAGTGAATCCCACACGATCTTATTAAGGGTAATGTTGAAAATAACATCGAAGCCCCCGGTTAACTCCTTACCGACCTTAATTAAACAGCAAGAATTCTCCATTTTCATCCTGACGAGTTTGGCAGGGCTGTCGAAACATAACATGGCTCTATATGGCTTGTCACTACAGACACTGTCGCATGTATGTACATATGTATTTTGGCGGTACAGTCCATGAAGGACCAAAGCCGAGCTTCTCTCAATCACCCATGTTATGTGTGATTTCATTTTCCCATAGGTGAAAGGGAGGGACCTACAGATTATTGCCGGTTCCGAACGGCGAATTTCGAGAAGCTTTTCATGACAATTTTACTACAGGGGGTTTTGTCAGAACCCCGCTGAGGAGAAACACCGTGAAAACACGTTCGATGATATGGCTGTGTCGGGATTCGATCCCGTGTCATCGGCGTCATAGGCCAACACACTACCGACTGCGCCACGATGCTCTGAACACTGTTATGAAATGCATGAGTCTTTTCCATGATCTGCCGCAGTGTAAATATTTGGTTTATCGTGGGTTTTTCTGCCTAAAGGCACATTGATCAGAACTTATCAATTTTTCCACGAATGGTTTCAGGCGTTCACACAGCACGGCGTAGAAGATTTTAAATGCGATCCTGAGGAGACTTATCCCCCTATAGTTGGCGCAGCTATAGGCGTAATCTTTCTTGTGGGCCGGGCAAGCGATGCTGAAACTCCATTCATCGGGCATGCTTTCCTCAGACCATATCTTACATATGAGCTGGTGCATATTCCCAACTGACTCATCTCCAACTGCTTTAAATAGCTCAGCAGCTTGATTGGACTAAGTCGGGTGGACGAAATTCTCTCTCATCTTCGTCCAGTGTGAATGGTGCGTTCTGCCTGACAGCGGCATCTTGACCATAGTTTTTCCACATACTCCGCATCGACTGTGATTCAACTACGAGGTGTCCGTGTTCATTCCTGCAAGCTTCCGCTCTCGCTTTATAACCTCGACATGCTCGTTTTACTCTTTGGTAAAACTTTCGAACGTCGTTCCTGCGATAACATCTTTCCATCTCCTGAAAAGCGCGTGCTCCTCCCATCTTTTCCGCTCGTAGAGCTCATGAGCAGCTCTCGTTCGTCGATGCGACGTGGCCATGTATTCATTCTGTTTTTCTGCATGTACCTGTCTGACTCGTGATCAAATCCAGGGTTTCTCCTAGGTGGTGGCTGGAAACCGAATACATCAGTGGCAGCATCCCTGATGGCATTTTGACAATGTCTCCATTGCTGTTCTATGGTTTGTGCAATTTGCATCGGCTCTTGAGAGAGCTGGAGGGAGAAACGATCGGCGAAATTCTTGGCGGTCTCCTGCGATTGCAGCTTCTTCTTTGATAGCGTTACAGCCCATGAAGGACCAGAGCCAAGCTTCTCTTCAATCACCCATGTTGTGTGCGATTTTTTTTTTCACACAGATGAAAGGGACCCACAGTTTAATGCTCGACGCCGCGACTTGAGTCTCGACATGGCAATCTTAATTTCGTCGAGGTCTGGGGGACGGAATTCTCGCGGTCTTCGTCGCTAGGAAATGGATCATTCTGCCTGACAGCGGTATATTGACTAACATCGCCGTTATACAGTCTGCAGAAGTGGTTTTTCAATATTCTCAGCATCGACTGCAGTTCTACTACTAGGTGTCCGTTCTCATCCCTGCAGGCTTCCGTTCTGGCTTAATAACCTTGGCATGTTCGTAACAGTAACACCTCTCCAAATCCTCAATCGCGCGCTTCTCGTGCTCTTTCTTCTTTCTTCTGAGAAGCTTATGCTCCTCCCTTTTTTTTTAACTCGTAGAGCTTACGGGCTGCTCTTGTTCTTTTATGCAGCGAGGTATTATATGCATCCTGCTTCGCTGTATGAATCCTCCTGCACTCGTCATCGAACCAGGTGTTTCTTCGTGGTGGAGCCTTGAAACCCAAAACTTCGGATGCAGAGCTTTTCAGGGCTTGTTTGCAAAGGCTCCACTGCTGTTCTATTGATAGCATGGAGGATTCAGGTGTATTGGAGAGCTTAAGGGAGACGCGATCGGTAAAGCACGAGCGGTAAGCGCATCTTGGCTACTGCAAGATAGTGGTCCGAGTCGATGTTAGCCCCTCGGAAAGTTCGAACATCATGAATAGTGGAGGAGTGTCTGACGTCGATCGCGATGTGATCAATCTGGTTGGTTGGTAGTCAATTGATCAAAAGACCGTCAGGTGCCTTTGTGTATGTCGAGGTGCGGGAAGCGCGTACTGGCTAGAAGGAGATTTCGCCCCGTAGCAAGATCAATTAGCCTGTGTCCGTTATCGGAGGTGGTGTCGTATAGGCTATGTTTGCCGATGACTCGTTTAAAGATGCTTTCCTCATCCAGCTTAGCATTGAAGTCTCCTAGTACAATTTTGATGTCATAGCTGGGACATTGGGCATACGTTCTGTCTAGGAGATCGTAGAACTCATCTTTGGCGGAGTTATCCTTGTCTTCCGTGGGGGCGTGGACCCAAATCAGGTTAATGCTAAAAAATGTTGCCTTGATACGGATTGTTATGAGGCGTTCGCTCATATGCCGAAAGCTTAGGACTTTTTGCCTTAGTCCACCTCGAACTGTTGTTGTTCGATTGTTCTGCATCCGAACAATCGTTGCCCTCTCTCCCTATAGCAGTCGCTGTAGGAAATATCGCAGTTTTTCATCCGCATCCATCCATCGCATTTCCTGGCTGGCGGTTATGTCCGCTTTATAGCGGTCTTGGGCGTCCGCAAGTTGTTCGGCTGCACGTGGCCTGTTTAGGGACCTAACATTCCACGTACAAAACCGAATATCATTGTCCTTTTTTAGGGTTCCGTACCCAAAGGTAAAACGGAACCCTATTATTAAGACTTTGCTGTCCGTCCGTCCGTCTGTCACCAGGCTGTATCTCATGAACCGTGATAGTTAGAGAGTTAAAATTTTCACAGACGATGTATTTCTGTTGCCGCTACAACTAAAAATAGAACAAAATGAATATTTAAGGGGGGCTCCCGCACAACAGACATAATTTTCATCCAAAAAATCCCCTTGGTCACATACTGAACTAAGGTTAGTCGACATTATCTTTTGTGTCTTTGATGAATTAATCCTAGCTGCAAACCTTTTTCCGATATTTCCCATTATTGTGATTCACCTTTTCACATCGTTGCTATCAAGTAAGATAATTGATTTGAATTCAATGGACCCTTTGATGATCGACTATATCTCATCATGAAGACTTTTGATTATCAATGTAATATGCTGATAGCCTGCCTGCAACCAAGAACTGTCATCATACAAAAAATGTGATTTAATGTGATGACTGATGAGGTAACATACTTCGTGCGCGAGTACGACTCGCACTTGGCCGGTTTTTTTAATCAATTTGATGCTATCGTTGATGCCATCTTCATGTAAGCAAAACCACAGATAAATCAATTCCAGAGAGACTTGTCGGGCCAAAATAAATGTAAACTTTTATTAGTGACAAAGAAATTTACAAATCAAAACAGCACCGATTTCCATTTTTCCAGGTTTGAAACAAATTACCCATTAACCCCATCCTTTTATAGCTACAAAAAAAATTGAAATATAAATATATATTATTATAGAATTATTAATTAAATTCGAAGGTAGTCAGAGAGGTAAATAATTAGTTTTGTTTCTTGTGAGTGAATAGGTATTTTCTATTGTATTTTAAAAACAAAAGAATATCCTTATTGCAATAAAGAGTAAGAAAAAAAAAAACGAGAATTGAATAGAATATCGAATAAAACTATGTGCATTTTATTATAAATATTTACAAATATATTTATGAATAAATAAAAACAAGATTCGTGTAAAATATAGGTATGCGTATTGTAATTAAACAAAATTAATAAATTTATTGACATAATGAAATTAATGCGAGATTATATATATATATATAGTATATACACTATCAATGTATTTTATGAAATTAAATTCAATAAATCAACAAGAGAAGGAAACAAATTAAATAAATAGTGAAAGGAACACCGAAATAATAATTAAATATCTACAGACACGGTACAGCTATTATAGAAAAGACAATGACAAAAATGAAAAATTATGTGAAATATTGTAACAATATATAAAATATACAAAATATATTTAAAATGGTAATTAAATTAAATTACGGCATGTTTTTTATTTTTGTTTTTATCACACTAAACGTATGTGGGTCGTATGCCCGATCCACAAGAAAGGAGACGCCTCTGATTGCGCCAACTATAGAGGAATAAGTCTCCTTAACGTCGCCTACAAAATCTTCTCTGCCGTTTTGTGTGAACGCCTGAAGCCTTTTGTAAATAAGCTGATAGGTCCTTATCAGTGCGGATTCAGGCCAGGGAAGTCCACCATCAACCAAATCTTCACACTACGGCAGATACTGGAGAAACCAATGAATTTCAAGTCGACACTCGCCACCTATTTGTCGACTTCAAAGCCGCATACGACAGCGTAATTAGAGACGAGCTATACAACGCTATGTCTACCTTGTCTGCTCGCTGCTCCATCCGAATCGGTGAACACCTTACCGATAGTTTTGATGTCAAAAAAGGATTTAGGCAGGGCGAAGCGCTGTCGTGTGATTTTTTCAACATCGTATTGGAAATGATTGTGCAAAAATCACTGGCCAATACAAGGGGCACAATCTATTTCAAATCTTCGCAACTCCTTGCATACGCTGACGATATTGACATAATAGGTAGACCACAGCGAGATGTCAATGAGGCGTTTGCGAGTATTGAGATGGAGGCGGCGAAAGTTGGTTTGGCGGTAAACGAGGGCAAAACTAAATATATGCTGTCATCAAAAAAGGACGCGTGCTTCTGTTGTACGGCGCAGAAGCACGGACACTATCAAAAGCGGATTAGGAGGCCCTTGGTCGGTTCGAGAGAAAGATTTTGCGCGTGATTTCTGGGCCTATAAACGCAGACGGGGGATGGATGGGGAAGATTCAACCACGAACTTTACGGGCTGTACAGCGACATGAGCCTAGTCAGGCGTCTACGTATTCAACGTCTAAGATGGCTGGGCCATGTAGAGCGAATGGACACCACAGCTCCAGCCCGGAGAGTCTTTGAATCCAACCCCGAGGGACGAAGAAGCAGAGGACGGCCGCATTTAAGATGGCGCACACAGGTGGAAGGGGACCTCATCCAATTGGGTGTGCGGCAATGGAAAAGGCTAGCGAAAGATCGTGCTAGATGGAGGGGCATGTTGGATGAGGCCCAGGTTCACCCCGAACTGGAGCGCCCACTAAGAAGAAGAAGAAGCGTATGTCAGGGAGGGAGAAGGGAACGAACAAACAGAGCAAAGAAGTTGATCGCGTTTAACTTGGCAAACGCCAGCTTCGATCTCTGTCCCTGCTCAATCCAAGTTGACACACAGCCTCCGCATGGCCTCCCCTGGATAGCTATACTGGCACCCGCCAGGTAGTGAACCAATGTGTGCAGCGACCCGACCCCTTGTTCCTGGGGAAAGAGGAACCTGGCCCTCCAGGTTGGGGGTTGCGCTTAGGGCTAACATCCCTATCGCGTAAAACAAAAATGTTGTTCAGAGACAACCAATAGCCTCGGATACGGACGGATTACATGTTGACGACCCCCGCAAACGTCAAAAAGGAAACGAATTTCGGTTCTGAACCTGGAACGTTAGGTCCCTCAGCAGAACAGGTGCAGCCGAACAACTGGTCAACTCTTTGGACTGCTATAAGGCAGACATTACCGCGCTCCAAGAAGTGCGATATATACTACGGAAACTGCTACAGAGAAAATAAACAACGCTTATTCGGATGCGGATTTGTTGTTCGAGGCAGACTCAGGAAAAATGTCTTAAGCTTCCAGTATGAAAGCGAACGCCTCATAACTATCCGCATCAAGGCCAATCTCGGCAATATAAGCTTACTAAGTGTCCACGCCCCCACAGAGGAGAAAGATGACCGACGTAAAGACGACTTCTATGATCTCCTAGGCAGAACATATGCGCAATGTGCCAGCTATGACATCAAAATCGTTCTAGGAGATTTCAATGCGAAGCTGGGTA
The DNA here is from genome assembly GCA_951905685.1 of Eumerus sabulonum. Lineage (NCBI taxonomy): Eukaryota > Metazoa > Arthropoda > Insecta > Diptera > Syrphidae > Eumerus > Eumerus sabulonum. Next base: position 240,598,378 of record OX645060.1, read on the forward strand.
AGGAAGCTATCTTTGAACGAGTCATATGAAAGAACAGCCTACACAACACCACGTCAGAAAATGGACTAAGGCTAGTGGACTTTATGGCGGGACATAACCTGGTAGTAGCAAGTACACGATTCCCACACCTCAACATCCTGGCGGTCTTTCGATCAATCGACAACCAACCAATTTGAACATATTGCGATCGACGGCAGACACCAATCCAGCATCCTAGATGTCCGAACCTTTCGAGGAGCCAACATCGACTCGGATCATTACCTTGTTGCAGCCAAGGTACTGATGCGAATTTCTCGGAACCAACGGAGTCGAGTACGAACATCAAAATTTAACGTCGGAAAGCTGCAATCGCAGGAGACCGCCAGGACCTTCGCCGATCAAGTCTCCCTCAAGCTCTCTCAGGTTCCGATGCAATCTGCAGAAACCATAGAACAGCAATGGAGTCGTTGTCAGAAAGCCATTAGAGAGGCCGCCTCAGATATACTCGGTTTCGAGCCACCACCGTCGAGAAACCTCTGGTTTGATGATGAGTGCAGACAGGCCCATGTAGAGAAACAGAATGCATACATGACCACATTGCATCGACGGATGAGAGCTGCCCGCGAGCCCTATGAACAGAAAAGGAGGGAGGAGCATGCGCTTCTGAGAAGGAAAAAGAAGGAGCGCGAGATCGAGGAGATGAAGAGATGTTACTGCAGGAACGAAGTTCGAAAATTTTACCAGAAAGTAAAACGAACATGCCAAGGCTATAAAGCCAGAGCAGAAGCCTGCAGGGATGAGCACGGACAACTAGTAGTGGAGTCACAGTCGATGCTGAGATTGTGGAAGGACCACTTCTGCAGACTGTATAATGGCGATGATAGTCAAAATGCCGCCGTCAGGCAGAGCGAACCATTCACAATGGACGAAGACGAAGGAGAATCCCGTCCACCCGACCTAGACGATGTTGAAATAGCGATATCGAAACTTAAGTCTTATAAAGCTGCTGGAGCAGACGGACTCCGCGCGGAGCTGTTTAAAGCAGCTGGCGATGAGCTGGTTAGGAACATGCACCAACTCATCTGCAAGATTTGGTCGGAAGAACGCATGCCCGATGAATGGAATCTCAGTATCGTTTGCCCGGTCCATAAGAAAGGAGACTCCTATGACTGCGCCAATTACAGAGGGATAAGCCTCCTGAACATCGCGTACAAGATCTTCTCTGCCGTACTGTGTAAGAACCTGAAACCGTTCGTGGACAACCTGATAGGTTCCTACCAGTGTGGTTTCAGGACAGGAAAATCCACGATAGACCAAATATTTACACTAGGGCAGATCTTGGAGATGACCCATAAATTCCAGGTCGACACGCACCATCTTTTCGTCGATTTTAAAGCCGCGTATGACAGTGTTTATAGAGACGAGCTATACAGAGCCATGTCATGTTTTAACATTCCTGCCAAGCTCGTCAGACTATGCAGGATGACTATGGAGAACTTTCGCTGCTCCATTAAGGTCGGAGGTGAACTAACCGACCCCATTGATGTTAAAAAAGGATTAAGACAGGGTGACGCAATGTCATGTGATTTCTTCAACATTATTCTTGAAAAGATCGTGCGGGACTCTGCGGCCAATACAAGAGACACGATCTACTTCAAGTCCACACAATTGCTTGCCTACGCAGATGACATTGACGTTATTGGACGAACAAAGCGAGACGTCAATGAGGCGTTCACAAGCATTGAAGCAGAAGCGGCGAAAGGGTAAATGGGGACAAGACCAAATATATGCTGTCATCCAAGAAAGACGCAAAACACTGACGTCTTAGTCAGAACGTCACCTTCGGCAGCTATATTTTTGAAGTAGTCAAGGACTTCGTCTACCTTGGCTCGGTAGTGACAAGCACCAACGACACCAGCGCTGAGATAAAACGCAGAATAACTCTTGCCAATCGCTGCTTCTTAGGGCTCAAGAGGCAATTGAGTAGTAGAGCCCTCTCTCGAAAAACTAAGGTTTCGCTCAACAAAATCATCCCGGTCCTCCTCTACGGCGCTGAGGCTTGGACGTTATCAAAAGCGGATGAAGAGGCTCTTGGACGTTTCGAGAGGAAAATTCTGCGTGCAATCTTTGGTCCCGTTTATGTAAACGGAGAACGGAGGAGGAGATTCAACCAAAAACTGTACAGCGACATCGGCCTGGTTAGATGTCTTCGGATCTAACGTCTAAGATGGCTAGGCCATGTAGAGCGAATGGACATCAACGCTCCGGCCCGAAGAGTCTTCGACTCCAACCCCGAGGGACGACGCAGCAGAGGACAACCGCATTTAACGTGGCGCGCACAGGTGGAAGGGGACTTCAACCAACTGGGCGTGCGGCACTGGAAGCGGCTGGCCGAAGATCGCGCCGGCTGTAGAGGCTTGTTGGTTGAGGACCTGGTTCACCTCGAACTGTAGCGCCATCAATGTAAGTAAGTAAGTAAACGTATGTCAGAAGTTGATCGCGTTTAACATGGCAAACGCCAGCTTCGATCTCTGTCCCTGCTCAATCCAAGTTGACACACAGCCTCCGCGTTGCCTCCCCCTGGATAGCTACCCTGGCACGCCAGGTAGTGAACCAATGTGTGCAGCGACTCAACCCCTTGTTCCTGGGGAATGAGGAACCTGGCCCTCCAGGTTGGGGGTTGTGCTTAGGGGTAACATCTCTATCACGTAAAAACCTACTTGTTCCGAAACAACAACAAGCCTCGGATACGGACGGATACAAAGCTGACGACCCCTGCAAACGACTAACGGACTTGAGAGTCTGCACCTGGAATGTGAGGTCCCTTAACAGACCGGGTGCAGCAGGCGATCAATTGGAGCAAACCCTCAACTGCTATAAAGCAGATACATATAACCGCGCTTCAAGAAGTACGATGGAATGGACCAGGCAAAAGACGGATGAAAAACTGTGACATCTACTACGGGAACTACTACAAGGAGAACAAACAGCGCCTATTTGGGTGCGGATTCGTTATTCGAGGAAGGCTCCGACAAAAAGTCTTAAGCTTCCGAGACATAAGCGAACGCCTCATAACAATCCGCATCAAAGCTAAATTTGGAAACATTAGCTTAATATGCGCCCACGCCCCAACGGAAGAAAAGAACGATCGACTCAAAGAAGAATTCTACGATCTCCTAGACAGAACATATGCCCAATGCCCCAGCTACGACACAAAAATAGTTCTAGGAGATTTTAATGCAAAACTGGGCAAAGATGACATATTTGAGTCGATCATAGAAAAGCATAGCCGCCATAACACCACAACGGACTTAGGCTAATCGATTTCCTAGCGGGGCGTAACCTCCTTGTAGCAAGCACGCGATTCCCCCATCCCAACATCCACAAGGGTACCTGGCAGTCTTTTGATCAATCGACCACCATCGAGATTGATCACATTGCGATCGACGCTAGACACTCCTCCTGTATTCTCGACGTACGAACCTTTCGAGGGGCCAACATCGACTCGGACCACTACCTTGTTGTAGCCAAGGTACGAATGAGGATATCAAGAATGCTTAGGAGTCGAGTAGGTCTACGTAAGTTTGACGTTGGAAAGCTACAATCGCAAGAGACTGCCAGAATCTTTACCGATCGTGTCTCCTCAAAGCTCTCTCAAAATCCGCCCACAGCAGCACAAACAATAGAGCAGGAATGGGCTCATTGCCAGAGCGCCGTCAGAGATGCTGCCTCAGAGGTGCTGGGTTTCAAACAGCCACCACCTAGAAACCCCTGGTTCGATGAACAATGCGAACAAGCCCATGCAGCAAAACAAGAGGCATATAAAGCCATGCTGCAACGACGGACGAGAGCTGCTCGCGAAATCTATGAGCAGAAGAGAAGAGAGGAACACACGCTTTTCAGAAGAAAGAAGAGAGAGCACGGAAAGCGTGACATCGAGGAGATGGAGAGATGCTTCCGCAGGAATGACGCCCGTAAGTTTTACAACAAGGTAAAACGAACATGCCATGGCTACAAAGCCAGAGTGGCGGCCTGCAGGGATGAAAATGGAGAACTGGTAGTAGAGTCGCAGTCGATGCTGAGGATTTGGAAAGACCACTTCTGCAGACTGTATAACGACGATGATAGACAAGATACCGCTGTCAGGCAGAACGAGCCATTCGTAATGGACGACGATGTAACAGAATTCAGTCCATCCGACCTAGACGAAGTCAAAATAGCGATATCAAGACTTAAGTCTAATAAAGCCGCGGGCGCAGACGGCCTGTCTGCTGAGCTTCTTAAGGCGGCTGGAGATGAGCTGGTAAGGTGCGTGCACCATCTCATTTGCAAGGTATGGTCGGAGGAAAGCATGCCCGACGAATGGAATCTCAGCATCGTTTGCCCGGTCCATAAGAAAGGAGACCCCTATAACTGCGCCAACTATAGGCGAATAAGCCTCCTTAACATCGCATATAAGATCTTCTCTGCCGTATTGTGTGAACGCCTGAAACCGTTTGTGGATAACCTAATCGGCGTTATCAGTGTGGTTTCAGGCCAGGTAAATCCACAATAGACCAATTACTTACGCTACGGCAGATCTTGGAGAAGACCCAGGAATACCAAGTCGACACTCACCACCTCTTCGTCGATATCAAGGCTGCATATGACAGCGTGTATAGAGATGAGCTATACTAAGCCATGTCTAGTTTTAACATCCCAGCCGAACTCGTCCGACTGTGCAGGATGACAATGGAGAATTCTCGCTGCTCGTCAATGAGGCCTTTGTAAGCATTGAGGTAGAAGCGGCTAAGATGGGTCTCAAGGTTAGGTATATGGGTGCCCTATTGACGTAAAGTCAAGGCTCACGTAGACTACGTTGAGTCCATTGTGCCCAGGTTAAGGTTAATGAGGGTAAAACCAAATATCTGCTTTCATCTAAAAGAGACGGACAACACCGACGTTTTGGCCAGAACGACACCATATAACTTTGAAGTGGTCAAGGAATTCGTCTACCTTGGCTCACTGATGACCAGCGACAACAACACCAGCGCTAAGATAAAACGCAGAATCACTCTTGCCAACCGCTGTTTCTTTGGGCTCAAGAGGCAATTGAGAAGTGGAGCCCTCTCTCGGAAAACCAAGGAGACACTATATAAGACCTTAATCATCCCAGTCCTCCTTTACGGCGCAGAGGCTTGGACCTTAACAAACGCGGATGTCGGTGGGAGGGATTTGTGGGCCGTCTCCTGGAAAGTAAACGGAGGCGCATACAATCTCCCTTGCTCCTTCATCTGTGGGGACTTCCACAATGACGGCTGTCAGGTCCCTTGTGATGAATTCTGGAATGGGGAGAAAATGTAGGTTAGTGCCGATCACACATGCGGCCATAGGAGGAGAAGCGTAGCGTAAACTAGTTTACTCGACCTGTTTTGCAGGCCGCGTTAGAGTCGCAGGCTAAAGGTGTCCGAAGCACCTTTGGCATAGTGCAGGTTGCCCTGGAGCACACGCAGCCCACTCATTACTTGCGACGGTAGGCCGGGTCATTCGTTCGGTATGGCTTGTTGTAGCCACGCCTAAAGTTAACGGCCCGATGGAAGTGATCCTCTGACTTACTTCCCATCGAGGATCCCCCTTGTTTAGTTGGGGGACCTTTTGTTCTTTCGTTTTGGTGACCCTTAGTGGTCTTCGACTCAGATGTGGCAGCGGGTTTCCATTCGTCACATCTTGGCGTCTCTAATACAGCAGTAGGTGCAACCACCATACTGCTGGCTGTAGGTTTTTCTATAGCGATTGGTTCTACATTTACTGATGTTTTCACTTGGCTCTTGATGATCATCTTAATGATGTCAAACCGATAAGCCACTTTGTACCTGAGTTCTATTAGTCGAGCCAGAGACTTGTCTCTGACTGCCAGAACCAAGTGAAGGAGGTCTTTCTCTTTATTTGACGTGCTCTGCATAACTTTCCAGTTTTGTGCATATAGGCCGTCTTTTTGGGAACATTTTTTGTGGTAGGTAAGCCGATGCTTTGTGGGAAGTAGCCCTGAACGATGTGTGGTTTCGGGAAGGCTTTCTCTTCCACAAGCATAATATCAAGCCCACTCCTGTCCTTGACGGCCGTAAAATTGGTTTTCATCCAATCGGCTGTGGCGGGGTTGTCACACAGAAAGTATGAGCACACTGATTTGTAAGTCGATCCCCTGAGGCGAGGTTTAGGTGCCTTACCCAGCAGCTCGATGGAGGTGTCAATTACTGGCTCCTGAACGGCTGCCATCTGCGCTGTAGTAAGGGAGTTCACTAACAATTCCTCGGGGACGATGTGGAGTCGGATCCTCCCAGCTACACTACTGTAGCTCTTTTTAGCGACTTGGGGGTTGCCGATCTTGCTGCGTTTAGCAGCCGGGTTTGGTGGAGTGTTGTCAGCGGAACGATCCTGTTTCAGGTCCGGGCCTTTAGTGGCAGGGGTAGATTTTGCATAAGCTAGAGCCTCATTTCTAGTTTTGTCCAGCCTTATAGCAGCTTTAAAACATCGCTGCTCCGACGACTTGAGTTTAACGAAGCCACAAGGTGGTAGAGGCTTTTCCTCTACATGTGTTCCTTGATACACTTGGGAGTTCATCTGAGAGCATACTCACAGAATCCCCGCCGAGTGTGGTGTCGGAATCGGAGAGTGAAGACACATCTTCTACTTTCCGCCTGGCTGCAATGTCGGCAAAAGATGCCGGAATCACTTCCGGTTCTTGAGCCGCTTAGGACTCACAAGCCCTAACAGGCGAAGACGTTCGAGAGTCATCTTCTCTTCAAAAGTACTTGTATAGTCTATGGTTCCCACGAACACACGGGAAAATACGGTCACCTGCAGCGGAGCCCAAGACACTGCAGGAAGGCTTTATAGAAATCGGATGTCGCCCGGTATCCGAAGATCGCATACTAATAGCTAAGCACCCTCTTAGCCATGCATCCGTCGGCGTATGCTGTTCCACCTTGAAGTTAGGGGAGTGAGGGAGTGATGGGTACAGAGAAAGCGGAGAGGTGGGCTTCTTAGCTCCGGGTTCCTCTAGAGATGGACTCTCGAGAGTCATTACTTGTATTGAGCCTCCGTACCACGGCATGGTGAGCAATTGTCACGGAGAGGAGGAGAAGATACAACGGCGAACTTTACGGGCTGTACAGCGACATCGGTCTGGTAGGGCGTCTACGGATCCAACGTCTAAGATGGCTAGGCCATGTAGAGCTCCGGCCCGAAGAGTCTTCGAGTCCAACCCAGAGGGACGACGCAGCAGAGGACGATCGAATCTAAGGTGGCGCATACAGGTGGAAAGGGAACTTAAGCAACTGGGAGTGCATCGTTGGAAACAGCTGGCACGAGACTGTGCCAGTTAGAGAAGTGTGTTGATTGAGTAAGTAAGTAAGGTGCGACCCGCAAGACCCACGTGACTAACTTGCCAGTGGGAAGCCTATTTTAACATATTCGAAATTCTTCAAAATCAGTGAGTAACGCCTTTATCCAAATAATTACCAAAATGAACATGCCAAAGGCCCATAGTGGCACATGATCTGTGGTAGAAAAATATGTTGAAAACTCCATTTTGTGAAGCGCCTCAAGAAAGTCTCCTATCTATGTATGTATGTACACTACTACTTGAGCTGGTTAATCAGTTGCGAGTCATGAATTTGGTGTACACGTCTCTAATGAGGTACTCATCCTGTTGGATTGCGTCTAGATCGTCCTTTCTGTGCTTAGATTGTGTGTACAAGTCCGCTTCAGCGACGGATTCGAAAATTACACTCCACCGATCACCTGTAAACGTCGTTATGAACTGGACACTCCGCCATTCTCAATCAGATTTTGATTTATACAGGCTGATCAAAAATGGTTGGTTTTGCAACACTCTTCCATGCACCTACGCCAACAACATAGGAACCAACTCCACACGTTCAGACGGTTGTGGAAGTCAAAGGAAAGGACGGCACCCTCACGATGGCGTCGGTTTACCTACCATATGATGAAGGCACGGACGTCCCCTCGGAAGGAGTAAGGAAACTGGTCTCAATGACCAAACAAGGTAAGAAGAACTTAGTCTTAGGGTGTGATGCTAACGCCCATCATACCATTTGGGGTAGCACTAACACAAACAGTAGAGGTGAGGCTCTGTTCAATTATGTCCTTAATACTAACTTAACTATATGTAACCGTGGTAATTCACCAACCTTTATCACTAAAAATAGAAGGAGGGTTATAGACGTTACTTTAGTAAATGGAAACGGTAACGCAAAGGTCTCAGACTGGAGAGTGTCCGACAAAGCGTCACTTTCTGACCATTGCTGGATACTCTTTGATCTGAATCTTTGTGTAACGGATGGCAATGTCTTTCGGAATCCGCGGAAGGCGAATTGGCAAAAGTTCAACACGGAATTGGGAAAAACCCTAGTTCGGCCTCCGAATGGATATCCCAACTCCACAAAAGACATCGATAAGATTTTTTTTTTTTTTTTTTTTTTTAATAATTTGCGCGCACTCAAGGTCTAATAACCTTATTATGTCGGTGACACAGTGCGGGCAGAAGGTAGAGAGGAAGAGGAATAGAGGAGATGCCGATGGACATTGATCTTAAATGCTTGCATGTTGCATTGAGGGGGGAAAACCGAATCCGGCAGGGAGTTCCAGATTCGTGTGGTTCGGTTAATGAAAGATTCTCTATTTGACGTCCGAAAGCGGGCTTCAGAGTATATTGGTGAGCATTCCTAGAGAGACGTGTATTGCGGGAGAAATGTTGAAGGGGCGGAATGCAACTGGCTATTTCATCAGAGCATTTTTGGTGGTAGTAACGATAAAACAGGGAGAGGCAGGTAACATTCCTGCGGTGTTCCAGCGAGTCTAATGTTTTAGTAATGCTGGAGTCACCTATCAGTTTTATGGCTCGTTTTTGTATTCTGTCTAGTAGGTGCAGTGAGGTCTTGGAAGCACCGGACCAGACATGAGCGTTAAACTCTAATTTGGGGCGAATGAACACCTTATAGATTGTAGCCAGATCTAAGGGTGAGAAATATTTCTTGCATCTGTATAAGAATCATAGGCATTTCGCAGCATTCTTGGCGACACTGAATATATGGTCGCTCCAATTAAGATTGTGAGCAACACTCATACCCAGGATGGAAAGCTTTTCAGTTTCTGAGATGCAAGTGCCATTCATGGATAATGGCTGCGGGTTATTTATACGCTTTAACGACAAGAGACAGCATTGTGTTTTGGAAGCATTAAATTCCACTCTATTGTTTTTACCCCATTGGATGATGCTGTCGATATCGGAATTTAATGAGCTTAACATACGCTGCCGCTTACTATCTACAACCGAAGTGCAGGGTCGTAAACTGGTGAACGAATATGAGAAGGCGAGGGTACTGTCGTCAGCGAAGGAGTGAATTGGATTAGAAGTAACAGACAAGAGATCATTTATAAAAATAAGAAAGAGTGTCGGAGACAAAACGGAGCCCTGGGGAACACCGGCATTTACAAAGTGAGTATCAGGCTTGAATCCGTCCAAAACAACTTGAATTGAACGATTCGAAAGGTAGCTTCTAATCCATTGAAAGAGAGACTCATCGATCCCAAAAGCACGCATTTTCGACAAAAGGGCTTCGTGCCAAACCCTGTCAAATGCTTTCGAAATATCCAGTGCAACAATTTTGCTTTCACCTGCTTGGTGAAGGGAGTGATTCCACTTTTCAGCGAGATATGCCATCATATCACCAGTGGATCTGTTGCTGCGGAAACCGTATTGGCGGTCATTGAGGAGTTTCCGTGATTCAAGATATTTCATAAGCTGACGGTTAATCAGCGTTTCCATGACCTTGGAAAGAAGGGACGTTAGTGCAATGGGTCGGTAGTTGGAGGGAGAAGATGATTCGCCTTTTTTGGGTATAGGCTGGACAAATGCTGTTTTCCACCTACTCGGAAAGAGCCCAGAGGTGTAGGAAAGGTGAAAAAGCTTACGCAGTGGTTTTGCCAGCGTAGAAGAACACCTCTTCAGAACTATTGGGGCAATACCATCTGGACCAGCGGATTTGTGTATGTCGAGGTCATTAAGAACCCTTGCGACTGTACGAGTGCGGAAGTGGATTAGCCCCATGGTGGAATTGATGCACTCTAGTACAGGCGGAGACAAAGTACAAGCTGGCAGCTGAGAACTGGTTGCGAAATGGGCAGCAAGTAGGTTAGCTTTGTCTAAGGGGGTGACAGCTGGGATGTCATTATGGATGAGCGTCGGTATAGACGACTTAGTTGAGTTTTTTTACGTTTTTTACAAACGACCAGAAACTTTTGTTACCTTTGGGACATTGAAGGATTTTACGCCTTAATTTTTGGTCGGATTGGAATTTAATCCGACGAATGTGGGAGTTGCAGTCATTTCTGACTCGTAGGTACTTTTTTCGGTTTTCCTCAGAACTGTTTGCCTTGTAGGCCCGAAAACTTAGCTCCCTGAGCCTAATAGCCTCTTTGCAGCTCGAGTCGAACCACGTATTATCCTTAGGCCTGGTGCTTTTAATCTTGCTGGGAATAAAATTTGCCATGCCGATTCGGATAATGTTTACGATAATATCAGTTGCGGCGTCCACGTCGTTGTCGTGGAAGCACAACGACCAGTTAAAGATCCGAAAGAAGTTGTTAAGGCCGCACCAGTTGGCTTTCTCGTATAGCCATAGTGTTCTCTTAGGAGCTTTTTCTTTAACTGGATGGTGGGAGTTCGAGAATTTCGCTGATATCATGCAGTGGTCAGACAAGCCTAGGGGTTCCAATACATCGATCGTGTATTTGTCAGGCTGAGAGGTAAGAAACAAGTCCAGCGTGTTGGCGGTATGACCAGCAACATCGGGGATACGTGATGGCTCATTCACAAGTTGAGTTAAGTGATTTAACTCAGCAAAAATTTCAACATACCTTCTGTTGAAATATTTAATTAATAGAATCGAACTTTATTCGGCGAGCGTTGAAGAACAAGTAAGTTAACAGAAGTAAAAATGGAAGAAGGAACATAAGCCTTCGTTAAATGTTACAACATATGTATGTACGTTCAGTGGGAATATCTACATACATCAAGTTACGTTCAGTGAGAATGTGTACAATTAAACTTAACACCTTCCTTCGGGTGTTGTCTGTCCAGAATGTCGAAGCCACTGAGAATTGTGTACATTGAAATCGCCCGCTAAAACGATTTCAGTGCGAGGGAACAGGGAAACAATTCTTTGGATGGAATCAGACAGTGCGTCGAATGCATCAAATGTTGCATTCCTGTCTAGATTGGGGCTTCTATAAAGAAAACAGTAGTGGATGGAGTGCTTACGGAATATGAATTTAAGCCATATGAAATTAAATTCCGGGGTGGATGTTTGGCTATACTGTGGAAGTAACTGGTAAGCAATATCACTACGGACATAGATGGCGAGACCACGGCGAGAAACAAATAATGGCACTAAGCTATATCCAGGAAGACTGAAATCCGAAGGATCAGATTTTTCATCGACCTGTGTTTCACAAAGTGCCAAAACAGCCGGTTTGTGGCGAGAGAGATGAATATACGTGGCAAGGAAATTCTTCCGTAACCCACGAATATTGCAGAACTGCACACAGAAATCCCTCATCAATGCAAACTACAAAACATGTACAGATACAACACCGTTTAAGCAGAGACGCGTAAGTGAAGTTCTATCGCCGGATTTGCAAAAACAAACTACCGTAGGTGTTATGCCCTTACGACAGTAAGATTTGCTCAACCAACAAAGAACAACACACGCGACCCGCTACGCGTCGGTTGCGTTAGCACTCAATCAGCGTGTGTGCTGAGTGCGAACACTGTCACGAGAGGGGAAGATGATACTGTACCTAACCGATAAGCTGAACCGGTCCTTCGAGAGATCTTGCCCCATCAAAAACCCAAGCAAAAAGAACCACCCACCGTCGTGGAACGCAAAAATAGCAGAGCGGCTACGTATTTCCAGACATAGTTGGAACCTCGCTAAAGAGGGTTCCATCGAATGGTCAACTTACAGAGATAATGTTAAACGACTCAAAAAGGAAATTAGATTCGCAAAAAAGAACTCGTGGAGAAATTTCTGCGGGTCTATCGAATCATGTACGGATGCGGCTCGTCTGAGAAGGGTCCTTCCCAAGGCTCCCACGCAGATTTCTTCAATCAGGAAATCTGATGGTAGCTGGATAGACTCAAACGAAAGCATGCTTCACGCCCTACTAAAGTATCACTTCTCTAACTGTGTAAACGCGGTAACACTCGAGACAGCAAATACACTGGTAGGGGAACAGATTGGGCCTGAAATAGTCGATATGATCGTTACCAAAGAAAAAATCCTGTGGGCGGTAAAATCATTCGAACCCTACAAGGCGCCAGGAATAGACGGTATATATCCGAAAATGCTGCAAGAACCAGGGGAACGTATCACCCCTTGGCTAGAACGCATATACTGCTGGTGCCTCAGGACGGGATATGTCCCACAAGCATGGGGGGAAGTTAGGGTGGTGTTTATACCCAAGTCAGGGAAGGTCAACCATGCCACGGCAAAGGAGTATAGACCTAACAGCCTATCCTCCTTCCTTATGAAAACGTTGGAACGACTAATTGACAAATACATAAGAGATGAGAATGGTGATAGCTACTTATCACAATCACACAGCGCATACATAAAGGGTAGATCGGTAGATATCGCTCTTCACAGGTTGATCTATACGACAGAAAAGGCACTCAATGCTAAGGAATATGCCCTGGGGGCCTTTCTAGATGTTGAGGGTGCCTTCAATAACGTCAGTACCGAGGCAATAATGTCCAGCCTACGGATGGCCCACATAAATTCGGGAATCTGTAGATGAGTTGAACAATTGCTAAGTACTCGTATAGTAAACTCGTCGATAGGAGGAGCAAATCGAAGCGTGAGAGTCAACCGAGGCACACCATAGGGGGGTGTTCTATCGCCTCTCCTGTGGCTCCTCGTAGTCGACGAATTGCTAAAGCTCCTAGAAACACAGGGTTTCAACGTCACGGCCTATGCCGTGGGAAATTTCCTCAGGTCCTCAGTGAAAGACCAAGTTATGCGCTGCTATGGGTGAATAACTGGGTCAACGAACGGGGCCTAGGGGTAAATCCAGCTAAAACTGAGATTGTCCTCTTCACACGAAAAAGATCAGTACCTAAGTACACATATCCACGTATAAATGGTATCGACCTGATTCCGAAGAAATCCGCTAGGAATCTTGGAATAATTCTAGATTCCAAGCTTAGCTGTAAGGACAACATAAATGAAAGAACCAAGAAAGCTTACGTGGCACTATATTCGTGCAGGGTAGCTTTCGGAAGGACATGGGGCTTTAAACCAAAGGTGGTATACTGGCTATACACCGCAGTGGTATGACCTATTTTTGTCTATGGATCAATTGTCTGGTGGAAAGCACTTGAGGAGAAATGCAACCTTCAAAGTCTTACAAGGATTCAGAGGGCTGGCTGGCCACACCAACGGTGGCCCATAAAGCAATGCTGAACCTTCCACCACAAGACATGTATTGTGAAAGCTTTGCAGTCAGGGCTGCGCTAGGGATGAAAAAATCCAGTCATTGGAATTGATGTCCTTATGGCCACGCATCCATATTGGATCGATGGGCTATCCTGAGGTCCGCAACCGGAACGGACTATACCACCGCACTTTCTTGCTGTGAGAGGAGATTCTCTATTAGGATTCCCTCCAGGGAGGAATGGGCCAGTGGTATGGTAAACACGGAAGAGGAACTGGCAATCTATACCGACGGACCCAAAACGGCTACCGGTACAGGAGCCGGAGTCTACTTCGAATCTCAGGAAGCGTGTCACTCCTGCAGACTTGATGATGGCTGTAGCGTCTTCCAGGCTGAGATCTTCGCAATCAAAAAAGGCGCCGATCTGATTCTTAGGGAGAATTTCTCAGGTAAGAGAATCAAAATCTATGTTGACAGTCAGGCAGCCATTAAGGCTCTGCAAGCAACATGGATAAGATCCAAGTTCGCAAAACTCTGTAAAGAGAAACTAGAAGAAATATCGGATGTCAATGAGTTAGCCATCTGCTGGGTACCAGGGCATGTGAATATTTCTGGAAATGAGAAGGCGGACGAACTAGCCAGACTGGGATCAGGCGCAGATACTTCGCAGATCACAACTGAGGCTAGAACGCCACTGAGTACACTTTTCAGAAAAATAGGGGTGGAACTAATAGGAAAGGACAACAAGCGATGGTGTCAATTAGATACATGCGCTGCGGCAAGGCTAACATGGCCTGTCTATGACAAGAAAAGGACGGAAAGTCTGCTAAATCTTGGTAGAGGGAATATACGACTGATAGTCGGTACTCTCACTGGGCACTGCATAATATCATATCATGCAGCTAGACTAGGCCAGCCCTACAATGATGTTTGCAGAAGCTGTAAGGACGAAGAGGAAATAGAATCCATTCGTCACCTACTGTGTGAATGCCCTGCACTGGCCCGAAAAAGATTTACATAGTTACCTCGGGAACTATTTCTTTTCGAGTTTAGAGGAGGCAGGAGACATTAAGCTGAACAAACTGCTAAGGTTCTTAATTGAATGTGGATGGTTCAGCTCAGCGGGCAACTAACAGGTTCCCCTCGGGTTAGCTTTTAAAAATGGGCACAATGGACTCTTAGTAGTCTAAGTGAGCTGTGACCTCATATCAATAGGGCGCCCAACTAACCTAACCTTACCTAACTCCACACCTTTCTCCCACCCCCTAGTCAACGGTCCGGTCCCTAAAATATAATTTTTATTCAACACCAGCATTTGGTTTCACAACTAACCCAAAACCTGGGATTATGTATCGATCCTTCTAAATACTCCACACACAATAATACAAATTCATTCACTCCCGCACAACCACACCTGGCCACTATCCGAAACAATAATGACCCCATAAATACTCAACGCACACGCACACACCTCATTCATCATCCGACCATCCAGCCCAGTATGACGACCAAAACTTCAACACCAACTATCTGTCAGAACCCTTTCGGCAAACCCTCCAAAGGTCGAACTTCACTTAACCAACGCGCTTCCGAATTTCTACGGTCCGGCGCCCATGTCCATATGTCTTCGGCTACACTGCCGTCGATAAAAAAATGCCACCCAGAAATCAACGCGTGCCATCTGGTGTGTGGTCCAATAACTTTTATTGAATCAAATGTGTTACTTCTCGCTTTTGAGATGTGTGCCTAACACAACACCACAAACTAGACGGACAGCAGCCGGCCCGACACGAACATGCCATTGCGGTCACTGTAGCTGCTGCTGCTACAGTCGACAACCATTCCATCGTCGTTGTCAGACAATCGTCGGACCCATTACGCCAGCGATGATCATCATCACCATTGTGCCGGATAGTGACTGAGCTGCCGGTCGAGCTGCTCACTACCGCTGCCGTGTGCATTACAACTGCCCCTGTGCGTGTGTGTGTGAAGCGGTCTCTTGTTAGCGTCTTGTCGTACATAATCTGGAGAAACTGGCGCAATCGTTCGTTCCCATCTTTTAAAAAGGAGCATCATAAGTTTAACCATTTGATGGCATGTTGAGACACTCCGATTATACACAAACCATCAATTCATTACCTCTTTTCTGTATGTCTGTCTTTTGGCCGTTTCTTCGTCTTATTCGTGTTGTTATCGACTGCGAGCGAGGAGTGAATGGTTCCCATGCTTGAATGCGACCAAAGAGGAATAACTGAATAGATTTACTTGAGGGTTTTACTTGACGGTAACAGGTGGGACATGGTGGGTGGTGGAGGATGCAAATGACTGGCGTTTACACTGCAAATATTAAACAACACGCAGAAGTGTGTTAGGTGACACATATAAGTGTGTCGTTTGGCACACTTTAAGATTAAGTGTGTCACTTAACACGGTTGACTTTTGAAACGCAGACACTTACTCGTGTTAAAACTATAACACGTTCTATTGCGTGTCATGAATAAAAATTCTACTAACACCTTGAGTGTGTTGCTGTGACACATTTATTAGCAATTAACACATTTTGAATCAATCAATCAAATAAAAGAGAAATTTGCCATTTATATACAACTTTGCCAGTAAGTAATTTTCGAGTCGGATCCACCGTGTAATGGTTAACACACTAGACTCTTAATCCAGGGAAAAGGAATTTCCCTTTTTGTGTGTATCTAAAATAACACACTTAACACACTTAAAATTGCAGGAGAAAACACACCTTTCGGTGTGTTACAGTAACACACTTACCGTTTGCAGTGTACTGGAAACATTTTAAAAATCATAGTCTTGTCAAATACCAAGTAAATGAAACACTTGGTGGAGCTAACAAAGCAACATGTATCAGTAGAAACGAATTTTAAGAGCGGTGTTTTGGCCGTGTCAATTAGCCTGCGCCACTCGCCTCTATTCAGCGCGCGCCGCCGGCGCCTGATGAAAATGTCAAGTGCCTTCAGGTCATTTTCAACTTAGTTCTTCCATTTAATAGGTGGTCGTCCTTTTCTTCACCGTCCTCCAGGTGGTGACGAATCCGAAACTTCGCGAGCTGGAGCATCTTCGTCCATTCGGACAACATTGCTGATAATAGCGCTCAACATGGCTGAACCAGCTCGTCATTCCATCAAATTCAGTACTCACTTTGGCCTACGTAGAGAGTATCGAATAACTTTCCTCTCGAACGCTCCCAAAGCACCCTTATCGGTGTTTATCATCGTTCATGCTTCTGCACCGTATAGCAGTAGCGATTTATAGAGCAATACTTTTGTCCGTCGAGAGAGGACTCTGCTTTTCAATTGCCTATAGAGCTCAAAGTAGCACCTGTTTTCTCCGGATGATCTGACATTGTTTTTAGCGTTAATGCTTGTGCCCAAATAGGCTTTCACTACCTCAAAGGTGTAATTGTCAACAGGCGTTGAGATTCTTTGTTTGGGAACAGGAGCTACATACCTAGCTGGCTTCGCTTTGCTTCTAGGTCCGAACTGAAGAAGGCTGCAGACACGACTCAAGGCTAAAGCCTTATAACGTATTGAACGTTGTGCGAGCGAAGATAACAGGGAGAGGGAAAGTTTCGCGCAGGTTGATGTTTTGACACACAACCTGAACGGAGTGCAGTGGTTTTTGGGTCGTAGATGTTCGTTGACTACTCTCAGGGGTGGTTTGTCCTACATAGGACGAAAGCCGACCAAATTTCGCGTTGGTTATAATTCTCAGTAATTCGTTCATGCACTTTTGGTGTTAGTATTGCATACACAGAGGACGAATTTCAATTGACCACATACAGTGAGTGTTATGCCTGCAGCAGTACGTTTGGTCGCTTTCCATTCACAACTGTGTTGCATACTTTTTTCCGTATAGGAATTGCTTGTGCCAGCTAAGGTGATATCATCGGCATTGGCCAGCAACCGGACACCTTTAAAGTAAGGATCTGCAGCGCGTATTATCTCTTCTAGCATTAGGTTAAAGAAGTCGCATGATACGGAGTCGCCTTGTCTAAAACCTCGTTTGCTATTGAGCGGATCGGCTAGGTTTTATGCTATTCTGACAGAGCTGATGGTAGCGCTCAACGTCATGTTGCACAAGCACAGTCGTAAAGGTTTGGCAAGCATAGGGGTCTACAGACACCTTCTTTTCATGTTATCGAAGCGGCATTAACAAAATTTACAAAGAGGTGGTTGATGGCAATTTGCTTCTCATAAGTCTTTTCCAAGATGTGGCTTATTGCGTATTGGTCAATGGTGGATTTTCCAGGTCTGAAGCCACACTGTTAAGGTCCAATCAGCTTGTTGATGGTGGGCTTTAGTCTTTCACTTAATACGCATAATAAGATCTTACACGCGATATTCAGATTCCGCGGTGGCTTGCACGGTTTACAGCTGGTGCATACATCATCATACGCCAGGTTCTCGTCTCCTAATTTAAACAGCTCTATCGGCAACCCGTCGGCGCTCGCGGATTTGTTATTTTTAAGCCGCGTTATGGCTATTCGGTGGCACGACGACAACTCCCTTGTCAGCAACTGCGCTTTCGGGTTCCATTTCGGTATCGTTTATTGCACTGCTACTGCCATTCAGTAGGTCCGAGAAATGTTTCCTCCATATCAAAGGTATGCTCCAAACATCTGTCACTAGATTGCCGTGCTTGACTTTACACTGTTCGGCCCCAGTCTTAAAACGTTTACTCATTCTTCCGATCTTTTGGAAGAATTTTCTTTCACTTAAAAAAGCGTCTCTCTTTGCTCCTCTTTTTACGATATCCTTCCACCGACGCCCGCGTTGCAGTTGAGTGCAGTTTGGCCCTTTACACAGTGTTCTCCAGAATAGTGACACGGCATTCATCATCGTACCTGTTGTTCTTGCGATGAGTGAAGGGGCCAGTCACCTCTTCAGCTGAGGTACGTAAGGAGTTGGAGATGTTATTCCACTGCCCGTGTATATCATGGTCCTGAGAAGTGTTTTCGGATAGAAGCAGTGAGAGTCTAGTAGCGAGTTATTGCCTGAAGTTTTTCGACGTCCAACTTTCGCTACATTGCTTGACATACGTTTTTTGCTGCACAGAGGCGAGAGCAGACCTTGACTGCGACAAGGTAATGATCTGAGTCGATGATGGCATCTCAAGCCCACCGGAAGCATACCTTTCGTCTATCACAACGTGATCAATTTGATTTGGTGTCCTTCGATCAGAGCAGAGGACTGGTGCTAGCGGCGAAGTCGATCAGCCTCAGTTGGTTATCGTAGCTTTGGTCGTGGAGGCTGAATTTTTCGACTGTCAGGCCAAACATTCCTTCTTTGCCTACCTTGGCATTGAATTCGCCAAGCGGGGGCAGCACTTATAAGCTTGCTCATGGAGCGCATAGAATTAGTCCTTGGCCTTCTCATCTGTCGGGGCGTTGTTGTAAAACTTAGCTCGTATGCGTATCGTTGCGAGTCTCTCGCTGATGGGCTCGAGACGAGAGATGAGATGACGAAGTCTCCGACTCACCACGAATCCGACACCGGACTTATGCTATTTTTAATGCCAGCTGTAGTAGGTGTCGCATAATATGTTCCGTCCATCCCATCTCCTGGATGACGGTAATGTCCGCTTTGTATTCATCGAGGACATTTACCAACTGGGTAGCGGCACCTACCCTATTGAGGGAGCGGACATTCCAGGTGCATACCCAAATATCGTGGCCCTTAGCTCCTTTGCGTTGGTCGTTATCTGAAAAAGGGGTTGGTATAATCCAAGGCGGTTTTTGCCATTTCATTAGAAGGGTTTTTTATGTGGTGGATCCCAAGTCCAACACACGACCCCAAAAAACCGGGCCAGGTTGCTGCACACAGTGGTTCACTACCCGGCGAATGCCAGGCAGCTATCCAGGAGGGGCAGGTCGTGTTACGTCATGCACGATCAACTTCTTTACTCTGCCTGTTCGCTCTTTACGCCTTTAAGTTTTGCAGGCCTAGTTGACTGAGGTCTCTTTCCACCTAAGCGCGTTATCTTAGTTGCGGCCGTCTTCTGTTGCGTCGTCCCTCAGGGTCGGTTTTGAAGACTCTTTGGGCCGGAGCTGTGGTGTCCATTCGCTCTACATTGCCCAGCCATCCATAGACATCTGACCAGGGTGATGTCCCTTTATAGTCCATAGAGTTCATGGTTGAATCTTCTCCTCCACTCTTCGTCAACAAAAACGGATCCGAAGATTACAAGCAGAATTTTCCTCTCGAAGCGTTTAAGGGCCTTCTCATCCATTTTTAATAGGGTCCAAGCCTCTGCGCTCTAAAGCAGGATCGGGATGATTAAGGTTTTATGAGTAGTCACCCAAAGAAACAGCGGCTCAAAAGAGTTTTTCTGCATCTAATCCCGACGAAATCCATCTCAAATTTTAAGCTGTCCATATTGACTTTCTGGCCAAGATGTCGGTGTTGAGAGGCTTTCTTTAATGACAGCATATATTCGGTTTTGCCCTCGTTTACCTTCAGACCCACTTGAGCCGCTTCTGCTACGTTGCTCACAAAAGCTTCACTGACATCTTGCTGTGGCCTCCCAATTACGTCAATGTCATCAGCATATGCTGGCAATTGTGTAGACTTGAAATAGACTGTGCCTCTTGACACTGAGCTCCGCACAGTCTTTACAAGAATGATGTTGACAAAATCACATGACAATGCGTCGCCCTGCCTGAATCCTTTTTTGACATCAAAGGTCTCGGCTAATTCGACGCCGACCCTGATGGGGCAACAAGAATTCTTCATTGTCATGCTGCATAACCTGATCAGTTTGGCAGAAATGTCAAAACGCGACATGGCTTTGTATAGCTCGTCCCTATGAGGCTTTAAA
Organism: Eumerus sabulonum; assembly: GCA_951905685.1. Lineage (NCBI taxonomy): Eukaryota > Metazoa > Arthropoda > Insecta > Diptera > Syrphidae > Eumerus > Eumerus sabulonum. The sequence goes on from OX645060.1 coordinate 240,618,700, forward strand.
GTCCACGAAGAGGTGGTACATATCGACTTGGAATTCAAAGTGGCCTTCACACAGCACAGCAGAGAAGATCTTATAGCCGATGTTAAGAAGGCTTGTTCCCCTATATGTATTTGGCGCAATCATACGGATCTTCTTTCTTGTGAACCGGGCAATCGATGCTGAGGCTGCACTCATCGGCATGCTTTCTTCCGTCCATGTTCTGCAGATGAGTTAGTGCATGCTCCTCAAATAGCTCCTATTGGTCTTTATAGCTTAGTCCCTTGGTTCGCTATCGGTCAAGTCGTGGCCAGATTTGCCTGATGATGAGGCAGGTGCCTTGGGTTCATCTCGGATTCGTCTCAGCCATGGCTTGATTCGTTAGCTCTAGTTTAATGGCTGCAAGTGATGTATTAGCGTATGCCATGTTAGTTTGTTACGTCGTTCCTTGCCTGGCGAGCATGCCATTCTTTTCCTACGTCGCTGTGTCCTGATACCCATCTCGTTAAGGCAGTCCAGGCTTACCTTAGATGTATAGGCATAAGACTTCAGCAGCTCGGCTGTCAGTGAAGATTTGAATATCTGTGGCAGATATCACGTTCCACCTTAGCCAAGACGGGACTTCCTTTATTGCCAGCAACACCGCCTGAAAGACACTATAGACAGGTAGTTTTAAAGCCTGACTTAGTTTAAATTGTTTGCAAAAGACTCCGCTACCCATCCCATCCTTGGTTTTTGGCCCATCTCTGTAAAAGTTCACACAGGCCCTACTGGATAGTGTTTGTCGGTGTCATTTATGTCTTTCTGGGTATGTTATTTTAAACTTTTTCTTAAAGACTGTGGTGGATTCAATATAGTCGAAGTACTTTGCCAAAGTTGTCCTGTGGTTCAGGATTGAAGCGTGCTTGGCGATTTAGCTCGTCCATTTTGAGCCGGCCTTTAGTCTCGCAGCCTTTTATGTGACTAGCCGCTTACCGTCAATATCGCCTGGGTTTAGGTGGAGTAGCATGTTGATCGCCGACGTTGGAGTAGATCTTAGGGCTCCGGTGATGCACATGCCTGCTAACGTCTGTACTTTCTTGATTTATTTGTGGCGTGTTGTTCTGTCTAACGCAGTCCACCAGACTAAAACACCGTACAATAGACTGTAGTGTACAACCATAGGGTTTTTGTGGGGCTGAAGTCCCATTTTTTCCCTAAGGCTCTCTTGCAAGTATAGAGAGCTATGGTTGCCCTCCTTGCTCGTTCGGTAGTATTTTTTTTTTTTAGGTAAGCCTGGTACTGAATAGAGTGATTAGACACCTGTCCGGGATCTTTTTCTTTCTAGTGAAGAGCACAAGTTCCGTTTTCTGGAGCTTTATCCCGAGTCCATTATTTTGCGCCCAATGTGGAGAATGCCGTACGTCCGCACTCATAGTCTAAGTGAGCCTTGACCTCTCGTCAATAGGGCACCCATTTACCTAACCTAACCTATAGTCGCGGCTGAAAGAGTCTTAATTGGAATCTTGATTGTTGTGTTCAATATCCGCGAAATAGTTCATGGTTCATGGACTGTCTGGTCCTACCGACCAGACAGTGACTGGGCAGTTCTATATTGGCAACCTGAAGAGAAGAGGAAATTTAGCGACATCATAACGCGAACGGAGAGAGGTTGTTGGATTTTTGCTGTGCAAATTGCATGTCCACTATGAACGTGGTATAGTCGGCGTCTTCAACAGAAATCCTTGATAGATCTCTTTGTGGTACCATCGTGTGTGAAACGGAGGGTATGTGAAGTTCGTGTGGTGAGAGGGGCTGATCACTACGTGGTGTTGTGTAAGCTATATCTTACTGATAGGGGACCTCGTCTGCCAATGCAGAAACCAAGAGTGGTTACGCGCATACGGTGGGAGAAACTACAGAGCAGTGAGGTGCGGCAACACTTTGTACGGCACATATCCGAAAGGTTTGAGCAAATTCCAACTGTTCCATCGCATGTAGAGGAAGAATGGCGACTATTTTCAACAGCTGTCATTGCCTCTGCGCTTGATGTTTATGGAGAGAAGCGGCTTGATGTGGCGGCTGGTGGTGAGAAAAGAACTGCGTGGTTTAAAACATCCGGAGTTCAAGAAGCCATCAGAGAGAAGAAGAAGACCTACAGGGAGTCTGCTTCCCGTGACCGGTACACTGTGGCGCAAAGAACTTGCAAATTGGCTGTGCGAGCTAAAGAGCAGCTCTGGAAGGAGTTCGGCGAGAAGTTGGAAAGCAACCATAGATCTGCGAAAAAGATGTTCTGGCAAACCATTCGCTGGCTCAGATGAAGGAAATTCAACATTATCGAAGGAGTTAAATCCAAAGATGGTGTGTTGCCTTCCAATGAGATGGACATCTTACGCAGATGGAGGAAGCACTTTTCGGAGCTGCTCAATCCTGAACAGTGCGCTGAGGGTAACAGACCTATAGTATTGAGTGGGGCGCAGAGTAGTCCAACGGTGGAGGAAGTCGTTTTAGCGTTTGAATCCCTAAAAATTGGCAAATTCGCCGTTGTGGATGAAGTTCGGCCAGAAATGCATAAGGCAATGGATAAAGAGGGAGTATTATAGCTCTCTCGTGTCATTAAGGGGGCCTGGGAATGCGGTGAGACACCCAGCCATTCGCAGATTTGGGTGATTTTGCCTCTTTTCAAAAACGGGGATAAAAAAGAGTGCTCCAACTATAGAGGCATATCTCTTTTAACTGTGCGGTAAAGTCTACGCTAAGGTGTTGGAGGCGCGTTCTAGAGCTATGGTCGAATCACTCTAAGAATGGTACTCCGGAATGCTGGGGAGTACGCTAAACCGATTGACAGTTGCTTTGTAGATTTGGAGGAGGCGTATGACCTAGTTCCTCCATGTAAACTCTGGATTGTTCTGCTGAATTATGGGATTAATGGTCATATGTTTAGGGCAATTCACTCTGTATACACAAACTGTAGCAGCTATGTTCGAGTTAACGGTAATAGGCGTTTGACTTCGCCAAAGGTGCGTCTTGTCACCTCTGCCTTTCATTATATATATGGACTGGATATTACAGCGTAGGGCGTCGTGGCGCAGTAGTTAGTGTGTTGGACTCTGACGCACGATGAGCGAGTTCGGATCCCGATAACACCAAAGCCATCGAATGTTTATTTCGCGGCGTCCCTCCTCGGCGGGGTACTGGCAAAACCCGCCATGAAAAAGCTTCTCAACTCACACCGTTCGGAATCGGCATTAAACTGTAGGTCCCTTTCACCTGTGGGAAAAATAAATCACACACACCATGGGTTATGGAAGAGAGGCTTGGCTCTGGTCCTTCATGGGCTGTAACGCCAGCAAAAGAAGAAAGAAGGATGTTGCAGCGTAGTCGAATCGAGGAATGTTTCACATCGAGAGAGTTGAGGGTAAGCCATCTTCTTTTTGCAGATGACTTACTTGTCCTCACATCCGCCCAGACGGAACTCTAGCGCGCGCTAGAGAAGTTTGTGGCCATATGTGCTGATGCTGGAATGAGGGTTAACGTGGACAAATCCGAGGCTATGATTATTTCCAGAACACCTGTCCAATACACTCTACATGTTAGTGGAGTCCCATTGAAGCAGGTGGAGAAGTTTAAGCATTTCAGGGTCTTTTTGGGAGGAGTAATACTTAGCTTTCCTGCAGGATTGGCTAACCTAGATCAATTTTTAAATAGCTTGGAAGAACTGTAATCAGGAAGACCGAGCTCAGTGTCAAAGCCAAGTTAGCGGTTTTTAACTCGGTATTTGTTCAAACTCTCACCTATGGTCATGAAATGTGGGTATTTGCAGCCAATAAGATCGTGAATACAACCTGCCGAAATGGGAGATCTTCTAGCTGTTGTGGGAGTTACTCGCCGGGATTGGATCAGAAATACGGCAGTGTGCGGGGAGCTCAATATTAAGCAACTGCTACTCCGAACGTGGAGGGCTATGCTTCGATAGATTGGTATTGAGAGACGAATGTCGCCATCATCATGACTCCCGGAGCGTGCCTTGTATGCAATACTATTAGGTAGGCGACCGCTTGGCAGACTCAGGACGAGGTGGTTGGACCAAGTCCAAAAACTCGCCTGGGTGCGCCTGGGCATAACTCCTGATGAGTTAGAGTCGAAAGCGAAGGAACGAGTGGCCTGAGATCCCGCGGGCGCGCATTACCTCCGCGACCCTTTTATTGGAACATGCGGGCCACTGAAAACGTATGTATGTAAGGTCTCGGTTAATTAGCTACCGAGCTTAATGGAGCAGCGGGGAGTTCCCCATTGTCCATCTGCACAATCGACCTCGGGTGTCGATTTGGTATTCTTGGGTCTTCTCCAAGATCTGCCGCAGTGTTAATATCTGGTCTGTTGTGGATTTACCTGGCCTGAAACCACACTGATAAGAACCTATCAGATTATCGGGCATGCTTTCCTCCGGCCATATTTTACAGATGAGCTGGTGCATGAGCCCTACCAGATCATCTCCAGCCGCTTTAAATAGCTCGCAGATAGCCCGTCTGCGCCCGCGGCTTTATTGTTCCTGAGCTTTGAAATGACTAGCTTGATTTCATCTAGGTCGGTTGGACGAAACTCTCTTGCATCTTCGTCCGTTGCGAATGGATTAAATCTTCCATCGCCGTTAAACAGTCTACAGAAGCGTTCTTTCCATATTTTCAGCATCGACTGTGACTCTACTAGTAGTTGTCTCTTTTCATCTCTACAGGCTTCCGCTCTGGCTTTATAGCCCTGGCATGTTCGTTATACTTTTTCGTAAAACTTGCGAGTGTTATTCCTGTGATAGCATCTCTCCATCTCCTCGATCTCACGCCTTTCATGCTGCCTTTTTTCCTTTTTTGAAAGCGTGTGCTCCTCTCTCTTCGTTTCTGCTCGTAATGGTCACAAGTGGCTCCCGTCTGTCTATGTAGCATGGCTTTATAGGCGTCTTGCTTGCTACATGGGCTTGCCCGCATTGTTCATCAAACCAGGGGTTTCTAGCTGACGGTGGCTTGAAGCCCAACATCAGAGGCAGTGTCTGATGGCACGCTGGCAATACTCCCGATGTTGTTCTGTGGGTTGCACAGTCGGAAATTGCGAGAGGTAGAGGGAAACTCGATCGGCAAAGGTCCTAGCGATCTCCTGCGATTGTAGTTTCCGAGGTCAAACTTTTGTTGTCCAGCTCGACTCTGTGGCATCCTTGATATCTTCATTCGTACCTTGGCTACAAGAAGGTAGTGATCCGAATCGATCTTGGCTCCTCGGAAGGTTCGTACATCTAGGATGCTGGAAGAGTGTCTGGCGTCGGTCGCAACGTGATCAATCTGATTGGTGGTAGACTGATCAGCTGATCGCCAGGTTCCTTTGTGAATGTTGAGATGCTGGAAGGCTGTACCTATTTTCCCGTGATCGACTCAAATATGTCCTCTTTGCCCAGTTTTGCATTAAAATCTCCTAGAACTATTTTTGTGTCGTAGCTGGAACGTTGGTCTTAGGTTCTATCTAGGAGATCGAAGAATTGTTCTTTGCGTCGATCATCCTTTTCTTCGGTTGGGACGTGAGTACATATCAAGCTAATGTTTCCAAATTTAGCTTTAATGCGGAATGTTATGAGGCGTTCGCTTGCATCCCGAAGGCTTAGGACTGCCTGCCTTAGTCCTAATCGAACAACAAATCCGCATCTCTCCCTGTAGCAATCGTCGTAGTAGATGTCCCATCCGTTTCATCCGTCTTTTGCCTGGTCCATTCCATCGCACTTCTTGAAGCGCGGTTATATATGCACCCGGTCTGTTAAGGGACCACACATTCCAGGTGCAGACTCTCAAGTCCGTTAGTCGTTTGCAGGGGTCGTCAGCCTTGTATCCGTCCGTATCCGAGGCTTGTTGTTGTTTCGGAACAAGTAGGTTTTTACGTGATAGGGATGTTACCCCTAAGCACAACCCCAATCTGGAGGGCCAGGTTCCTCTTTCTCCAGGAACAAGGGATTGGGTCGCTGCACACATTGGTTCACAAACCTAATTTACTCGTTAATTTATTTACGAATTCCCGAAACTTAATTGCCACACCTCGTATGTTTGTCAAATTTTCCTGCACCTCAGTTGGACAGCTCTTGAAGGGCCTTTAACCCTTCCAAACCAGCCTTAATCGATGGGGATTATAAATGTGTACATATTTAGTTTGGTGACACATTAGAAGTTTGAAAAGCAATAAGTGGTCGAGAGTATAGCTGATGAGGTGATGCAAGGTTGCAGTACAGGGTGAGTAGTTTCTTTCTATAAAGCAGCGTTGGGTTGAAGGCTTGACACTTTTGACTGCTACACTTTTGTCCTAAAACTCTGATGTAAACAACGCATACTTCTCCGTTGGCGTTTAAATTCATTAGCAGGCACGTGACGGTTCATACTTGTATTGTTGAAAGTTTTTCTAAACTTCAAGCTTAACGCCACGACTACTTTACAGCAAACTCACTATAAAAACAAAGTTGAGCCGCCACGCGAAGGAGCAACGTATCTGTTTCATCTTGTTCCATTGGTCTTCCTCATTTTTTATACTCCATAACCTGCTGGTAATTGCAAGACATGCTTTACACGCGGGCACCTTAAGCGGTAACATAACATGCGCTCCGCTACAAAAATCTCAAAAAATCTCCTCTTCCTCTGAAGACCGACACAAATGATTTTTATCTGCCACTTTGTGTTGGCCGTGTGAGCCACTGCTTCTGCCACAATGCTCTTTTGCTCTTTCATATAGTAGTGCACCGGACGACTCAGGTTCCCCATATCCACATACAGGACAGGAGGAAGGAATCGTAAAACAAAAATAGAAAAAAAGTGGGGAACTGTGGAACGGAAGGAGCCTACCAAACCGAAGAAGTCAAAAGCAAGCAACCAAGTAAAGAATCGACGAAAAATGACGACAACGACAACAAATGAAAACGACGACGTTCACTTCCAGATCCAGATGCACGGCGGACTTATGGACAAGAGTGTGCGCGAATGAGTCGCATATCATCTCTCGGATGCAGACAGAGGAACCGTAGCCGCAGCCAAGTACCATGGGAAGAATGCATTCATACCGATGATGATGAGGACGATTCCCGCGGATTGCGGGAGGAGATTCCTCCTTTCTTTCCTCCTTCTCATCTTACTTCTCCACACACGAGTGTGGTTTTGTCTGTGCTTCAACTTTGCCGTCTTCTTTCTGCTTTTATTTCCACCGTTCGCCTTTGGCCGCCTGCTCTTCTCTTCACGTATGGCCTGGAGTTCCTCCTGTTTTTTTTTACTTTAAGATGCATGATAATCGCTCCTCGATAGCTGGTTAATACGCCAGGCTAACAATTTTTATTGTGTCAGCAAACGCGTGCCTGTATTTGTGTGGTCTGCTGGCTCTCACGTTGGATCGCGGGACAAAGGAATCCTAAGGATCGTATTCTTCGCGTGGGAAAATTGGAATCCAAGGGAATGTGATGGTGTAAGATGGTGTGGGGAAAGTGGTTTATTGAAAAAGTGAATTCAAGCACATGAGACCGGATGGGTGAATTGTCGTGATTTAAAAAATTACATAGAAGAAGATAGCACCTCTTGCTGTTAAATGGCGCCCCAAGATGAGATGAGATATTACATGGGCTTTCTGGCCTTGAAAGTTCACATATGCAGTCACCGAACTACACGCTTCTAATCTCATCGCCATCGAACTAAGGGTATTCTTCCGGGAAAACTCGAGCATCTCAGGTGACCCGGCGCGTCCCCAAGTAGCGGATAGGGGAAGGCCACGTAATGTGGTAGGGGTCATCGCACCCCCGCGGACCAAGAGCACTTACATTCCCAAGTCAAGGTGGTTTGGAATACGTGCCGAGGACTGAATGGTGTAGGGAATACAAAAATGTGCATCGCTAACGTACGATCCCTATGTGATACCGGGCGCCCTCCCATATTAACTAGCCTTACATCTACATGGGAGCTCTGTAGATGGTTGACCATCAATTCTCGCCATACGCGTGGGAACAACACATGAATTATAAAAAAAAACAAAAAGAAAAACAAAACCGAGAACAAAACACTAAGGAGGAAGAATATCTCCTCCGCTCACCAGAACACGAAATGGACACAGAAGACACAGACTTACTTACTTACTTATCAGGCCTGCGATCCATGGAGGATCTGAGCCTGAGCTATAGCTGCCTTCCATCCTTGACGGCCCCGGGCACGCTGCTTCCAGTTGTCAAGACCAAGATGTCTTACATCCGCGATTACTTGGTCTTTGTACCGGAGGTTCGGTCTTCCTCTTCTTCTCGAACCAGGAGGCTCGGAGTCGAAGACCCTGTTACCTGAAGCGTTGCTTTTCATACGGTCGATGTGGTCGATGTGGCGTATCCTAGCAGCTGGGCGGACTTGTAGAAGATAGTGCCTTCCCTGTTGACGCCTGTCCGTCGCACTATCCGCTCCAGCACCAGGTTGAAGAAGTCACATGACAGCGCATCTCCTTTGCCGAAATCCGGTGCATGTTTCGAATGGTTCCGAGGTCCTAGAACCGAGTTGCACGGTGCATCGCGTGTTTTTTAGCGTGGCGCGACACAACTGGATCAGTCTTACCGGGGTCCCGAATTCGGCCATCGCCCCAAACAGTGCTTCACGATGAATGCTGTCGTATGCGGCTTTGAAATCGATGAAAAGATGGTGTGTATCGATTTGAAACTCGTTGGTCTTTTCCAGGATTTGTCGAAGTGTGAAAATTTGGTCTATAGTTGATTTGCCGGGCCGGAAGCCGCACTGGTAGCTGCCGATTAGTGCGGTGCAAAATGGTTTTAGACGTTCACACAATACGCTGGACAGGATCTTGTATGCGACATTGAGCAGGGATATACCTCTATAGTTCTTACAAGAGGTAGGATCGCCTTTTTTGTGGATGGGGCATATAGAGCTGGTATTCCAGTCGTCGGGCATGCTCTCATCTTCCCAAATTCTGCAGATGATCTGGTGCATGCTCCCTACCAGAACATCGCCGCCAGCCTTGAAGAGCTCTGATGGCAAGCCATCTGAGCCTGCGGCCTTGTTGTTCTTCAGCTTCTGAATAGCTGTGCCGACTTCTTCTATGCTGGGTGGGAGGACTACTTCAGCGGCTGGAGTTGGGATTTCCTCAGTCCCTACCACTCTCTCTTGGTCATGCTCGTTAAGCAGCTGCTGGAAGTGCTGCTTAAATACATCCACTATTCCCTGCGGGTCGGTGACAAGATTACCCTCGCAGTTTCGAAGAGCCAGGGTGCCCTTTTTGAAGCCTCCTGCAAGGCCTTTGGCTTTCTTGTAAAAGGCTCGTATTTTATGTCTATCCCTAGACTCCTCGATATCCTTGAGCTGGGAGGCTGCGAAGATTCTTTTCATTTGTCGCAGTAGTTTCTTCTCCTCCCTTCTTCTGGCTCGGTACTCTTCTCGCGCTGCCCTGGTTTTCCTCTGCAGCGCCTTTTGGTACGCCTCGTCGGTTGCTGCCTTTTTCTGCTCACACTCGCCATCATACCACGGGTTCCTTGTCGGGGGTGGTAGGTATCCTAAGGTGGTTTCGGCTACTTCCTGAATGGCTGAGCGGCAATGCAGCCACATATTATTGGCATTTGTGTTCGACGTAGGCATACCGTAGAGTCTTTCGCTCAGCTGCTCCCTGTAGACTCTGGCAACCTCCGGTGTGCTCAGGCGCCCAATGTCGAACCTCCTCCTGATGGGCTGGTGCAGCTTTCTGACATTGGACAGTCGAGCTCTGAATCTTGCTGCTACGAGGAAGTGGTCAGAGTCGACATTTGCCCCTTTGAATGTTCGCACATCCAGGATGTTTGACGCGTGCCTTGCGTCAATGAGAACATGGTCGATTTGGTTGGCGGTTCGACCGTCCGGAGATCGCCAGGTTGCTGTGTGGATTCGCTTGCGAGGGAATCTTGTGCTACTTATCACCGCATTACGAGCTGTCGCAAAGTCTGTTGTTGTATCGTGGCGGCTGTGCTTTCCGATCACTCCGCCAAGGGTGTTTTCCTTTCCGATTTTGGCGTTGAAGTCCCCAAGCACGATTTTTACATCGTACTCCGGACAAGCTCCGTAGGCGTTGTCCAGGAGGTCATAGAAGTCCTCCTTGATAGGGTCTTCAGCCTCGTCGGTAGGGGCGTGTGCACATATAAGGCTGATGTTATAAAATCTGCCTCTGATGCGGATCACAGCCAGGCGATCACTTATAGGTTTAAAGTCGATGACCTTCGACCTTAACCGCTTTCCCACGACAAATCCGCATCCCAGTAAGTGCAACCTTTTGTGACAGCTGTAATAAATGTCGCCATTTTTCTTCCTAATCATACCGTTTCCTATCCAGCGTATTTCCTGGACCGCAGTAATATCCGCCTTGTACTGCGTGAGGATTCCTTCTAGTTTATGAGCAGCTCCGGGAGTGTACAGGGTTCTGACATTCCAGGAGCATACTCGCAAATCGTGTCCCCTTTTCGTGCGTTGTCGTCGTCGAGTATCCGTCCGTGTATCCGAGGCATCTTGCTCATTCATAACTTTAGGTTTTTTTTACGTGGGCGGATTGTTAGCCCGCCGCACAACCGCCATTCCGGTCGGGGTTTTTTTCGCTGCATACGTTTGTAGCGTATGCAGAAGACACAGAACCTTCCCAAATTCTGTAACCACACTCCTGTCCAACATGACGGACAACCAAAACGCTCAGGTACCTAAAGGTCCAAGCGCCGAGGTTGCAGTGGTTAACGACGCCGAAAAGCCTCGGCAGAAATACGATTATTTCACCGGGGCCCAAAAGCGACGAATCGCCGCTATAATCCGGGACGGGATAGAGCTCGGAGAGGCGAGACAAAGAGAAAGAGCAAGATATGCTCTCGTGCTTGCGGCAAGGGAAGCCAACAAAAACACCGACGCATCGAATCCCAAACGCAGCCGATCCAACGACAACTCCATTGTGTCGACCACACACAGAAGCACCTAGCAGCTCATGTGATGGTAAAAGAAATGATCGCCTTGGGCGCGCTTGCGAAAGTAAAGCAAAACTCACTAAGGGAAATAGTGGAGGTGCACGAGAGCGTACGGATGCACCCGAGCCATCCTACCGGGATGCCATTGCTCGGTGCAAAGTCGCTATCATGCACTCGCAACATCCGGAAGAGACACTAACAGACGAACAGATAAAATTAGTGAGGAAGAACCTGCTAGTGGAAATGGACAAGGTAGACAAGGATTGTCCTGCCCTCAGATTCGAGGCCACCTCAGCCAGAAATGGCTATCCATCACCTGTCACGACATAGTAACAAAAATTGGCTCATGTCGTCGATAGAGAAGATCAAGCCATGGAAAAACGCTGAATTGTGTGCAACTCAGGGTAATGACATTCCCAAGTTATACACCTGCGTAACATTCGTCCCCGAAGCCGAAGACCTTACCAAGGACACCTTCCTTATGCGCATAATGAGGCAGAATGCGAACATAAGCACTAAAGGATGGAGAGTCCTCAGGATTGCCAAGGAAAAAAGCGGTGGGGACCAAGTAACCTTTGCTATTGATGAGCCTTCTAAAGACGCCATTGTGAAGCAAAGGTTTAAACTGTTCCTCAACTTCTCCCAAATCCTAATAAGGACCAAGGGAGTTCCCACCCAAGCAAGCAAAGGTAACTGCGGACAACAAAACCAAGGACCGGGTACAAACCCATCCGAAGTGCGATGCCCAAAGTACACCGGCCATGCCCAAGAAAGGGAGTGCGGAACTCGGCGTGTATAAGCCAAGCCAGAGAGCAACAACCATTGCATCTGGCGATAGTGCACCAGCCATAGACACAATGAAAGCACCCCAAACGTCAAGGCTGCCTGAAGAAACAATTCGGGCAACTAAGACTTCAGGGGTCAGTCCTATGGTTGGGTCAATTACCAACACTGGCAGCCCTGCCAGTACTGAATCCATCATGTCGGGATTAAGATGCATCCAAGTAAATCTACAGCATGCAAAGGCCGCGTCCGCGGTACTGAGCCATAGATTTAACAAGGAGCACCTGGATATAGCCAAGAACCGTACACGATTAAAGACCAGATCAAAGGACTATCAAGTGAGCTGCTCTTATGTGTACATAGATTACCACAAGCCAGGGAAACGGGTACATTTTGCTTTGTTAAAGAGCTTTCTGCTCTCATTCCTGAAAGAGACTATCTCTTTCCACCAGGGGGGTTTGGGTTTGCCTCTTCGGGTGCTAACCGCACAAGATTTAGACAGTGCTCTGTTAAGGGTTCCTGTCAGCTCATTTACTAAGCTGTCTAATTCCGCGGAGTTGTGCGGATAGGTAGGGTGTCTTGTCCCTAGGTTGGGTTCAACATAGGTTCTATATTTTTGCCAATCAGTTCTCCTGACGTGGGTGATTATGCTGAATTAAATATAACGATGGTCAGTGAGGGAGTGCTCTTTGAGGACTTTCCGACAATGTGCTGCGTTGCATAAGTTACATCCAGAACTTCCTGTCTATTCTTGGTGATGAAAGTTGGTTCACAGCCACTATCACAGATGATGAGGTTAGAATGTAGTAAATAATTAAAGCCCTTCTAACTATACACAACAATTCCAACATTGCTCCCACAATTCGAAGCACCCTTGATCATTCTCTCAAGTTAAGTCTTTCAGAACCATGACTTCAACCTTGGATAAAAAGTGAAAGAAGGTGCCCCCTATTCAAGACAAATGTCGACGAATGACGCAGTGTTGCTAGTTCCCAAGTTATGACTATATTCCCAGAACTTAGTTATGTACCACACCTCGTATGTTTTTGAAAGACCACATCAAACTCATCGCCTCTCTTCGTCAAGCTTAAAGCTAATTTGTTTTCTAACGTAGACAAGGCGGAGGCTATTATGGTTGACGTTTACATCGAGGATTTTAAATCCGAATAAGGAGTGTGTAGCGGTTTTTTTTTAAGAGGAAACTGGTCAATAAAACCTCTGAGATAGTGAAACGTAGGCACACAGGCTGTTTTCGACTATTCGTAGTTGAAAAGCTCCAGTCTTCGTTAAAATTAAGTAATTTATCAGTTTTGACAACATAACGTAATTGCCACCAATCTTAGGTGGATAGAGGAACCCTTCTACTCAGTTCCGCTTTTGTTAGGATTTGTCAACAACTTCAGCAGAAGTTGCGTGGCCTAAAAAAACAAAAAAGATAACACGTCCACGACTTTCCAATTCCTTGCTCCGATAATATAGTTGGAGTTCGTCGCGGTCAATAAGAAGGCGCAGATCCATGACGAACATTTCCTTACGACGATGCTTACAACTGTCATGTGATAGGTTAAATTAAGTTATAGTGACTGGCATACACCACACTTAGGCCGGAATCAGCCCACTGTGATACCATATGGATCATATTACCTGGATTAGTACTTTTGATTTCTGATGAAGCGATGGAGCTGAGCTATTTTTATGTCTGCTTGCTCCCTTAAGTTATAGTAAAAGGATGCGCCCAGCTGGGTCCTCCAACGGTTCGCAAATGAGGGACATGAGCAGAGGACGTGGTGAATTGATTCCTCTTCCTCCTCATCCATGCAAATGCGACAGAAGTAATTCGCAGGTAGCCCTAGCTTGGCGGCATGTTTGCCAGTGAAGCAGTGACATGTAATGACACCTGTTAGAGTGCTTAGGGTTCCCCTTCTGGTTGCCACATGGTCTAAGTTTAGCTTACGAAGCCGATGTGATGTGATGTAGTGATGAAGCCGATGTTACTTCCGTTCCATTGGAGGTTGGTAGCTACTATGGTTCGCAGTTTTATCATATGCCTTACCGAGGTGTTTTCAAATTAATTAGGGTTGGAAGACTGAGTGTGCTTAAGCCTAACCTTTATGCCTGGGAATCCACAGTAGTTTTATGTTGAACTATTCAGCCATCTCGTTTTGTGATAGGCGGCAAATAAAAGCTGTTTTCAACTTGTGGATTACCGCTGCCAGGGATTTTATCACAGACTGACTATCCATGCAAATGATAATATCCTTACGGACATTGATTCAGAGCCACGCGAGGGCCTCCGTGCACACTGCATGGGGAGGGGCATTTAGGTTGAGGCCCAGGTTCACCCCGAACTGTAGCGCCCGATAAGAAGAAGAAGAAGAGGTACACACTGCAGTGGTTTGGGAATCTTAATGATAGATTGACGTCATGCTCCTTGGAGTAGACTACACTTTCTATACCCGTTTCCATGTTAGGGGCGTCAGTATAGAGAGATATTGGGTCCGTCGGTATGACTCTTCCTTTAGCCCATTACTCCCGGAACGGAAAGATGCATAACTTCGAAGTTCTTGATAAAAGCTTTTTTCGGGATGGTATAGTCCTAGTTGAACCTGAGCCTCAACTGACATGCCCCTCCAAATAGCACGATCTTTTGCTAGGCCCTTCCATTGCCACACACTCAATCGGCTAAGTTCCCCTTCCACCTGTGTGCGCTATCTTAGGTGCGGCCTTGGTCTGTTTCTTCGTCCCTCGTGATTGGATTCATTGACTCTCCCGGTTAGAGCTGTAGTGTCCATTCACTCTACATGGCCTAGCCACCTTAGGCGTTGAATTCAATGACTAGAGTCATGTCGCTGTACAGCCTGCAAAGCTCGTGGTTAAATCTTTTCCTTCATTCCCCGTCTGCGCATATATAAGTAAGATTGAAATTCCCACGCAAAATCTTACTCTGGAAACGGCCAAGGACTTCTTCATCCGCTTTTGATAGTGTCTATGCTTCTGCGCCGTACATCAGGACCAAGTTGATAAGGGTCTTGTCAACTTGGTTGTTCGGGAGAATGCTCTAATACTCAATTGCCTCATGAGCCCAAGGAAATAGCGATTCTGGCTGGCGCAGTCAGGAGACTCTTTTCTTGTGGATCGGGCAAATGATGCTGGGGCTCCATTCCTTGGGCATGCTTTCCTCTCTCTAGGTACTGCTGGTTATGCTAGCAGATTTATTCGATTTGGGTCTCGATATGGCGACCTCATCTTCGTCGAGGACGTAATTTTCTGCGATCTTCGTCGTTAGGAAATGGATCATTCGGCCTAACAGCTGTATATTGACTAGCATCGCAGTTATACAGTCTGCAGAAGCGGTTTTTCGATATTCTCAGCATTAACTGCAATTCTACTACTAGCTGTCCGTTTTCATCCCTACAGGCTTCCGTTCTGGCTTTATAACCTTGGCATGTTCGTTTTAAGTGTTGATACAACTTTCGAACGTCAAGCCTGCAGTAACACTTCTCCAAATCCTCAATCCCGCGTTTCTCGTGCTCTACTTTTTTTCTCCTGAGAAGCTTATGCTCCTCCATTCTTTATAACTCCTAGAGCTCACGAGCTGGTCTTGTTATTCTAGGAGACTATATGCCCTCTGCCTGCTTCGCTTTATGAATCCTCCTGCACTCGTCATCGAACCAGCTGTTTCTTCGTGGTGGAGCCTTGAAGCCCAAAACTTCAGATGCAGTACTTCTCAGGACTTGTTTGCAAGGGTTTCACTGTTGTTCTATTGACTGCGTGAAGGGTCGAGGCATGTGAGGGAGTTTAAGCACGAGCGGTTCTTGGCGATAGTAGCTTGCCGACGTCATAACGTTGTATTCTTACGCTACTCCGCTGCGTTCGTGATATCCGTAAGCTCTACAATAAAATAGTGGTCCGAGTCGTTGTTAGCTCCTCGGAAAGTTTGAACATCAAGAATAGTGGAGGAGTATCTGACGTCGATCGCGATGTGATCAATCTAGTTAGTGATTGATTGATCTGGCGACCGCCAGATGCCCTTGTGTATATCGAGGTGCGGGAAGTGCGTACTGGCTAGAAGGAGATTTCGATTAGAACTCATCTTTGGCGGAGTCATCCTTGTCTTCCGTGGGGGCGTGAACGCAGGTCAGGCTGATGTTAAAAAGTTCAGCCTTGATACGGATGGTTATGAGGCGTTCGCTCACATGCCGAAAGCTTAGGACTTTTTGCCTTATTCCACGTCGAACAACAAATCCGCATCCGAACAATCGTTGTCCTCTCACCTTATAGCAGTCGCCGTAGTAGAGTCGCAGTTTTTCATCCGCTAGATGGCGGCTAAGTCCGCCTTATAGCGGTCTAGGGCGTCCGCAAGTTTTTCGGCTGCACGTGGTCTGTTTAGGGACCTAACATTCCACGTACAGAGCCGAAGATCATTGTCCTTGCTTCGTTTTTTGCAAGGTTCGTCAACATTAATCCGGTCCATCCGGTCTCCAAGCATTGCGGGGTTTTGCGGTTTCGGTTTGCTAGACCGTAGCCCAACCGACATTTGTCCATTCCCCCTCTTCAGTTAGTAATTTCCATGGTCAGAGTAAATTGTCAGATGGTGCCAAGAGTATGTGGAAATAGAACCTGGCTAATAAAGCTGCAAGGTGTAAAGAGGCTCTTATTCGATTTTTTTTAGAGGACCAGCACCCGTCGGCAGAGACTACTCCTACAAGGCCTTTGTTAGTCTTTTACCATCCAGTCCGTGCCCTTGAGTAGCTCGAAATAGTTGAAAATAATGATATAGCCCTTGCATAGTGCTCGCCATTTACCTATGCTCCTGATCTGTAGGGTCACGCAGGCAGCAACAAAGATGTAATAGGACGTTTAGGGCCGCCGTGGGAGTCGATCTAATCGCATCACTAATGCAAATGCTGGCCGATTTTTACACTCTCTCAAGTGGATTGCAATGGGATATCAAGAAGAGGTCCACCAACCATTGACGTCGTACAGAAGGATAGGTTTTATGACTGCTGCCTATGTGCATAATGCTAGGCTTCAGACCCCACTGATAAAGTCGACCTCACCCTGTGTAATATAGAAAATTTGCCACATACGCCCTTAAGCAGTGTAGTAAGAAATGTCCAGTAGTCATAAAGGAAATAGATTTATTTTCGATGACTTAAGGCTTTAAAAAAAGCCCACAGGGTCGTCAAGTAAGGCCACAAGTCAGTTTTATTTCCCCGACTTGCTTATACTCGGACACGTTTTCAATTATCATTCACGTTCTCTGCACCATTGGGAATGCATCTGTTTACCGAATCGATCGCCATAACTCATCGGGCTACTTCAATAAACTTCAAAGCCATTAACGTCTATCAGCTGGCGTGTAACAGGTTTTCTCATTTCCACCTTCTGACCAGCCGAACTTTCGACTTAGAATAATCGCGTTCATTAGTTTGTGTCAACCACTTCACGAACCTATTAGTATCATTATCGCATTTATGTATCTCTTCTCTTCCGAATGTATCTTTCAGTACTATGTAATTGCTAACTATTAGTGCTGCGGTAACGTATCTCCATCGATCTAACGTGTGCATTTTATTAGCGCGGATTGTCTAACTGCGTGTTGTTGGTTGTCGGACGATTCGATGTTTACGTTTATGGCGCATGGCTTTGAACTTGAATAAAGTAGGTTGGTGGAGATGAGGCTCCCAGATGCGCATTTGGACTTTTTTGCTTTGCAAATCTATGCCGATTGACGTCCGAATGGGTAATCGTACGACACATGGCATTTTTCCCACCGCGGAACGTATTATCTGCCAATTGGCTAACCGATGAGAGTACCATCGGTAGTTCAAGGTGGAATCCATGACATACATATGTATGCAAACATCTGCGGCATAGATACTTTTTCGTTTAACAAATAGCGTGTGGCACGATTTTTTCCTATGGAGATTCCTCACGGAAAAACCATGCTTAAGTCGTGGTTTATCGAGTTAAGCAAAAGTCAGATTTAGCAACTGCTAAGACCAGCCGAAGATTACATAATTGTCGAAGTGGTTCATTTGGCGAACAAGTTCAGTTGACTTTATAACATGTTTTGGGTGTTTTCATACCGCGGTGGTGATATTCCAACTCAAATTGACTGAATGCCATGAGTCATTGGTTCTGGTTGCCTTGGTAGTTTCTACCCTTAAAGACTGATGAGCGGCAGAGTATATGAACACACGTTGAGGTCGTGCAGATTGCGTAAGTCTTGCGAGATTCTCAGACTGCGATGCTAACCGCAGTCGCTCGTTAACCGCATTAATCCAATAACTGCATCGGTATACCTTGTGGCAGAGGTTGCAATAGGGGCATTCTGCTATCTGTTGGAGCACTCAGACGCACATACTGGTCCATTGTACTAGGGGCATACTCGTGTATTCAGTTCTCGATGGAAACTCGTTTGATTGTTATGAGTTTTCTTGGTTTCGGTTACTATTGGGCGCAAGTTAGTATCAATTGGAACTGATTGCTTTTGTATCCTTTGGGGCATTGGCTTTAAGTCTTTGGCTGTACCACGCGAAGCGTGAGTGAACTACATATGGGTTTCACTATAGCTCATAGGTTGGTAGACGTCTAGATTATGGGGCCATTGCTGGTGTAGTGGTACGGAGTCTGAATTACGAGAAGGAGAGTTTCAAGCTAGTGTGATCAGATAGGCGCGGAAGAAAGGCGAACTGTAGGTCGATTCCAGACAGAGAGTCAAGAAGCGGTAGAAGAATAGCACAAAAATATTAAATGGCAGCCATTTAAAAACACCGACATTTATCTGTAGGCTTGTATAAGGCTCTATCCCTCCTCCGTGAAAATTGCTTACCTTGCCGTTGTACGGAGGCTATTTTTTTTTTTTTTTTTGGGCTAGTGCTAACAAATAGTCCGTAAAAAAGGAGACCCCTATAACTTCGCCAACTAAAGGGGAACAAGTCTCCTTAACATCGCATACAAGATCTTCTCTGCCGTATTGTGTGAACGCCTGAAACGATTCGTGGACAATTAGATAGGTTCCTATCAATGTGGCCTCAGGCCAGGAAAATTCACGATCGACAAAATGCTCATACTGCGGCAGATCTTGGAGAAGACCCATGAATTTCTGGTCGACACACACCACTCTCTCGTCGATTTTAAGGCCACATATGACAGTGTCTATAAGGACGAGCTATATAAAGCCATGTTATGTTTTGGCATCCCTGGCAAGCTCGTAAGGCTGTGCAGGATGACAATGGAGAATTAAGGTCGGTAAGGAGTTAACCGTGACCTTCGATGTCAGAAAAGGATTCAGATAGGGCGACCCTTTTTTAAACATCATCCTTGAAAAGATGATGGCTGGCCAATAGAAGAGGCACGATCTACTTCAAGTCGGCACAATTGGGAGAACGCAGCGAGACATTAATGAAGCTTTCGTGAGCATTGAAGCAGTTAGCCGCAGTTAGGCAAACGAGGGAAAACCCAAATATATGCTGACGTCATAGAAAGACGCACAACACCGACGTCTTGGACAGAACCTCACATTGGCAGCCACAACTTTGATGAAGTCAAGGATTTTGTCTACCTTGGCTCACTTGTTACAAGCGGCAATGATTAGACGCAGAATAACCCTTTCCAACCGCTGTATCTTCGGGCTCAAGAGGAAATAAAGTAGTAGAGCCCTTTCTTCTCCTAAAACTACGGTGACCCTCTATAAAACCTTAATCATCCCCGTCCTTCTCAACGGCGCAAAGGATTGGACTTTGTCAAAGGGCCTATTCACGCCCTGGGTCGTTTCGAGAGGAAAATTCTGTATGCAATCTTCCGTCCCGTTTGTGTTAAAGGAGAGTGGAGGAGAAGATTCAACCATGAGCTGTATGGGCTGTACAGCGACGTTGGCCTTATATAACGTCTACGGATCCAACGTCTTAGATGGCTAGGCCATGTAGAGCGAATGGAAAGCACAGCTCCGGCCCACAGAGTCTTTGACTCGAACCCGGAAGGACGACGTTGCAGAGGACGGCCGCATCTAAGGTGGCGCACACAGGTGGAAAGGGATCTGACCAACTGGGCGTGAGACACTGAGAACAGCTAGTTAAATGTCGTGTTAGCTGAAAACGCTTATTGATTGAGGTCCAGGTTCATCCCGAACTGTAGCGCCACCTAAGTAAGTAAGTAAGCTAACAAATAGAGGCACTGTGACCTTTAAAGATCTTTTATGCCTACTCGCCGACTAGACGACGAGCTTCTCCACTTCCGTAGAAGTTGAAACGATCCCCTCAGGAGTCATCATTTCACTGAGAAGGATCCGCTTTCTTAGATGGAAAAGAGCAGCACTCTTACATAATATGTGCCCTGCAGTTTCTTCATCTTCAAGACAGAGTCGATACTCCATTTCAGACGAGAGGATCATTTTGATGAGATAATATCTCAGACCACAGTGACCCGTAAGGTAGCTGACTAGTCTTCTGATATCTACTCTATTAAGTTTGAGTATATTAGTAGTAGTAGTAGTTTGTTCGATTGGCGAAGTCCTTCAACGCTATTCCAGAAGGATATGTGTTGCGAAATTTCCGCCTGTTTAAGAAAAAGTTGATTTTAGACTTGGGAGTGTCGCAGAAAGGTTCAGGACCTTTCACTGGAATCTTTCCTGGCAAATTGATCGGCGATTTCATTGCCCTTAATACCTTTGTGCCCTGGAATCTACTAGAGTTTGACATTGTTCTTTTGGCAAGGTCTTGTAGGGCATCATGGCATTCCGTAACGGATTTTGAGTTCGTGCTTTACGAACTCAGTGCTTTAAGCGCTGCTTGGCTATTAGAGATTATGTTGATGGTTACTCCTCTTATGCCAGTTTCTAGGTTTAGTTTGACGCATGTTAGGATGGCATGTAATTCAGCTTGGAATAAACCTGCGCCAACGCCAGAAACCATCTTGGAGTCACCAATGTACCACCTAAGGCCTTTGACATTAAGCAAGGGATCACTGATTTCCTAATCTGAGCGGTTTGGGTTCAATATCTTAAATCTCTTGGTAAAAGTGAAGGCAATGCGTCTGAGTACGTGGTAATCACATCCAGCTCAGGGAGATGTTGCAAAATGGACATAGCCCCAAGCCTGTTCCTGAGCGAAGATTTCTAATTGCACTGCGTAATGCAACCTTTCCAATAAAAAGGTGCCGTGGAGGAAGTCCAATTAGTGAATCTTGGGCTGCCGTGGGGCAGGTTGACATAGCGCCTGTAATGCCGAGACACGCTAGTCTCTGGAGGCGTTGAAGCTTAAGTTTCTTGCTCAACTTTTGTTCACCATACCGTGGACGTATAGGTGATGATAGGTCTTACTATCGCGCTATATAGCCAGTGGATTACCTTAGGTTTCAATCCCCAGGTTTGACCGTATGTGTGTCGACAGGCCTACAAGGCCTTAGTCGCCTTTGTAAGTTTGTTTTTAATATTGGAGTTCCAGTTAAGTCCAGAGAGCGCCGTGGCGCAGTGGGTAGTGTGTTGGCCTCTGACGCCGATGACACGGGATCGAATCCCGACACAGCCATATCATCGAACGTGTTTTCACGGTGTTTCTCCTCAGCGGGGTTCTGACAAAACCCCCTGTAGTAAAATTGTCATGAAAAGCTTCTCGAAATTCGCCGTTCGGAACCGGCAATAAACTGTAGGTCCCTTTCATCTATGGGAAAATTAAATCACACACAACATAGGTGATTGAGAGAGAAGCTCGGCTCAGGTCCTTCATGGACTGTAACGCCAACATACATACAAACAGTTAAGTCTGCTATCAATTTCAATACCTAGATATTCAACTTCTTCTGAAAATCCTATGTTTGCGCGATCTAGAAAGATGGAGCAGGGCTGCAACCTTCTGTAAATGGAACTAAGATTGTCTTATTTGGGTTAACCAATAAACCCTCTCTGCCACACCAGTCAGAGATAAACTGAAGCGCAAGCTGCATGCGCTCACAGGCAGCGACTTCGCACTTATCCGTAACAATAACTACTAGGTTACTAGTAGTTAGGTCAATAGGTACGGAGGCTTAATACAGGTAATAACTGTCGGGAAACCGTCTCTAGAGGAACCCGAACTCCTCTTCCTTCGTACCCATTACTCCCTCATTACCTTAACTCCAAGGTTGAACAGCGTGCGCCGACAGGTGCGTAGCTACTAGTATCCGAACTTCGGATACCGGTCGACCTCCGATTTCATTAAAGCCTCTCTGCAGTGTCTTTGGCTCCGCTGTACATAGGTGACCGTACTTTCGCGTGTAATTGTAGGAACAAAATTTCTACAAAAAAAACCTCTGAAGAGAGTGATGACTCCATAGCCTGCTAGGGATTATGAATCCTCAGCAGCTCAACATTTAGGAGCGATGTCGGTATCTTTTGCCGACATTGCAATCGGACGGAAAGCAGGAGATGTGTAGGGATTCTGTGAGTATGCTCTCAGATGAACGCCCAGGTGTGGTAAGAAACGAAACCACCAACGCTGTAGAGAACAAGACAAGCCCTTGCCATCTGGTGGTTCCTTTAAACTAAAGTCGTCCGAGCAGCGACGCTTTAAGGCTGCAATCAAGCAGGGCAAGACTAGAGATGAGGCTCCAGTATATGCAATGTCAGCATCTGCCACCAAGTGTCTGGAACTGAAACGAGATCGTTCCACCTAAAATACCCCACCGAATTCGGCTGTCAAACGCAGCAAGACCGGTAACTCCCAAGCCGACAGGAGAGAGCAGCCGTTCAGGAGGCTGTAATTGACACATCCATCGCACTGCTCGATAAGGCGCCCAAATCCCACATTAAGGGATCGGCATACAAGTCAGGTTGGCTCTACTTTGTGTGTGCCGACGCCACCATGGCGTCGTCGTGAAGACCAATTTCACGGCCATTAAAGATAAGAATGGACTTGATGTCATACTGGTGGAAGAAGACGCCGTCCCGAAACCACATATCGTTCGGGGCTACTTCCCACAGAGTATCGACTTACCCATCACCAAGGTGTTGGCGACGCTGGACCCGCAAAATGATGGTCTGTATGCATAGAACTGCCGAGTCATGCAGAGTTTGCCAGATAAGGAGAGGGATCTCCTGCATCTGGTCCTGGCACTTGGTGACAACGCCTTGGACCACCTGTTATAACTTATGTAGATGCAAAGTGTCTTATCGTTTTGGTGATGTTAAGATCACCACGAAAAGTTGCGAAAAAACATAAATTAATGTAGGACCGGTAGCTGCAAAAATCAAGCAACCGCCCGGAAGTTTTACAATAAGGTAAAAAGAACATGCCATGGCTACAAAGCCAGAGTGGTGGCCTGCAGGGGTGAAAATGGAGAACTGGTAGAAGAATCACAGTCGATGCTGAGGAATTGGAAAGACCACTTCTGCAGACTATATAAGGGCGATGACAGACAAGATACCGCAGTCAGGCAGAACGATCCGTTCGTAATGGACGACGATGTAAGAGAATTCTGTCCACCCGACCTAGACGAAGTCAAAATAGCGATATCGAGACTTAAGTCCAATAAAGCCGCGGGCGCAGAGCATTTTAAGGCGGATGGAGATGAGCTGGTAAGGTGCATGCACCATCTCATTTCCAAGATATGGCCGGGCATTGTTTGCCCGGTCCTTAAGGGGAATAAGTCTCCTTAACATCGCGTATAAGATCTTCTCTGCCGTATTGTGTGAACGCCTGAAACCGTTTGTGGATAACCTGATCGGCTCTTATCCGTGTGGTTTCAGGCCAGGTAAATCCACAATAGACCAATTATTTACGCTACGGCAGATCTTGGAGAAGACCCAGGAATACCAAGTCGACACTCACCACCTCTTCGTCGATATCAAGGCTGCATATGACAGCGTGTATAGAGATGAGCTATACAAAGCCATGTCTAGTTTTAACATCCCTGCCAAACTTGTCCGACTGTGCAGGATGACAATGGAGAGTTCTCGCTGCTCCATTAAGGTCGGTAATGAGCAAACCGAGACCTTTGATGTTAGGTTAGGTTAGGTATATGGGTGCCCTTTTGACATAAAGTTAAGGCTCACGTAGACTACGTTGACTCCATTGTGCCCACTTGTTTTGTTTAACCCGTTGATACCTATGCATATACCGTCGAGCTGAACCAGCCAGACGAGGATAAAAATCCCAGTATTCAGTTGAGCCCGATATTACCTACCTCTTCAAGTCCCGATAGGAAATATCTTCCCAGGAAAATATTCCTTTTTTGGGCTAGCGCCGGGCATTCGCACAGAAGGTGACGAACGGACTCAATTTCCTCTTCGTCCCTGCAGCTTCTGCAGAAGTCATTGTAGGGCTGGCCTAGTCGAGCTGCATGATAGGATAGCATGCAGTGCCCGGTGAGGGCACCGACTGCCAGTCGAATGCTCCCACGATTGAAATTCAGCAGATTTTCCGTTCTTTTCTTATCATAGACGGGCCAAGTCGATCTCGCCGTTGCGCATGTATCTAAGCGACACCATCGCTTATTGGCTTTCACCAATAGCTCCGTCTGTATCTCCCTGTAGAGCGCACTGAGTGGTGCTTTGGCCTCAGCTGAGATCTGCGCAATGTTAGCACCTGATCCCACCCTAGCCAGCTCGTCCACCCTCTCGTTTCCGGAGATATTCATATGACCAGGTACCCAGCAAAGGGTCACCTCATTTACATTGGATATCTCTTCTAACTTCTCCTTGCAGAGTTTGACGAGTTTGGATCTCATCCATGCTGCCTGCAGAGCCTTAATGGCTGCCTGGCTGTCAACATAGATGCTGATCCTTTTTCCTGTGATATTCTCTTTGCTGATCAGGTCCGCCGCCTGCTTGATAGCGAAGACCTTCATCATCGAGCCTGTAGGAGCGATGCATATCCCGAGACTCAAAGTAGACTCCTGCACCTGTGCCTACATCCATTTTGGATCCGTCGGTGTAGAGTGCCAGTTCACTTTCCGTGCGTACCAAATCACCGGTCCATTCCTCCCTGGAGGGAATTCTAATAGAGAATCTCCTCTCCCAGGAAGGAAGTCGGGTGACATAGTCCGTTACGGTTCTGAATCTCGAGACGGCCCATCGATCCAAGAGTGATGCATGTCCGTGAGGACTCCTTTTCCAGAGACCTGATTCCTGTAATCTTAGCGCAGTTCTGGTTGCGGCGCTCTCGCAGTACATGTCCAGGGGTGGGACTTCAAGAGCCGCCGTTGGTGTGGACTTCATAGATCCCGTCAACGCCAGACAGCCTGCCTTTTGAATCTTTAACACACTCTGAAGAAGACACTTTTTCTCAAGCGCCATCCACCAGACAACCGAGCCATAGACTAGGATAGGTCTTACCACCGCAGTGTAAAACCAGTGTACTAACCTCGGTTTGAGGCCCCATGTCTTTCCAAAGGCTACTTTGCACGAATATAGTGCCACGTAGGCCTTTTTGATTCTTTCCTCAATATTATCTCTCCCGCTAAGTTTAGAGTCCAGGATTATGCCAAAATAATTGGGCAGATTTTCCAGGGATCAGATCTATACCATTCATACGGGGGTAGGTGTATCTTGGTACAGATTTTTTCCTTGTAAAGAGACCTTTGATGTTAAAAAAGGATTTAGGCAAAGTGATGCGCTGTCATGCAAGTTTTTCAACATCGTGCTTGAAAAGATCCTACAAGAGTCACTGGCCAACACAAGAGGTACGATTTATTTCAAGTCAACGCAATTAATTGCGTACGCCGACGACATTGACGTGATGGGACGGACACAATGAGGCCTTTGTAAGCATTGAGGTAGAAGCGGCTAGGATGGGTCTCAAGGTTAATGAGGGTAAAACCAAATATCTGCTTTCGTCTAAACGAGACGGGCAACACCGACGTATTGGCCAGAACGTCACCATGGGCGGATATAACTTTGAAGTGGTCAAGGAATTCGTCTACCCTGGCTTACTGATGACCAGCGACAACAACACCAGCGCTGAGATAAAACGCAGGATCACTCTTGCCAACCGCTGTTTCATTGGGCTCAAGAGGAAACTGAGAAGTAGAGCCCTCTCTCGGAAAACCAAGGTAACACTATATAAGACCTTAATCATCCCAGTCCTCCGTTACGGCGCAGAGACTTGGACCTTAACAAAAGCGGATGAAGATGCCCTTGGTCGTTTCGAGAGGAAAATTCTGCGCTCTATCTACGGTCCAGCTTGTTCAAACGGAGTATGGAGGAGAAGATTTAATGAAGAACTGTGCGGGTTGTACAGCGAAATCGGCTTGGAACGACTTCTACGGATACAGCGTCTAAGGTGGCTAGGCCATATAGAGCGCACGGAAAATACAGCTCCGACCTGAAGAGTTTTCGAATACACCCCGGAAGAAAGGCGTGGCAGAGGACGGCTGCATCTACGCACGCAGGTGGAAGGGGACCTTAACCAACTGGGCGTGCGGCGCTAGAAATAGCTGGCCAAAGGCCGTGCTAGCTGGAGGCGCTTGTTGGTTGAGTCCAGGTTCACCACGGACTGTAGCATCACCTAAGTAAGTAAGTAAGTATACTTTCTATACTGAATACATACATATACTTTCCACCTTTCCAAAACCAAATATTTCCAAGCCAACACCCTAAGGTCAATCGTACACCAGTTACGGAATATACATATATTTAACCAAAACTTGTCTACTCTGTCCCACAAATGAGAATTTGCAGTATGACCCCGGTTTATGTCACTTATTTCATACTTTCGAAAACGAGTTACTTTCCATCCCAATCACAACAGGCATTCATTCGCTATTAAGATACTCAAAGATTCCATGAAATACCCGCAAATATCCCATTTCGTCGTCTATACGATCCCAAATTGCTTGAGTACTCGCAGTCAAGCAAACACTCAAGACTGTCAAAATATTATCGCCATAAACCTATCAAAACCTCTCCGTATCTAAAGTGTGCTTCAAGAGGCAAGTCGTTTTCCCCCCATCAAGCCGCCAAGTCGACTCTAGTCGTTTTGCGATTTTTCATAAATTCACTTAAATCCGGCTTAGACGATTAGACGCACAAGAGTGATGACAGTCCCGCCCGCCACACCTATAATGCATGTAGTTTCCAGGCTAACGGCTAAATCGGCGACGTCATGCTTTACCATCAATCCAACCCGTCAGCTGCACTTCCGAAATCATAAGAAATACCGTTGATCTCGTATCTACGCTATCTACGCTGCGCCGCATGGACAATGTACCCACTCTGGCATAAAGGACCATTTCCGTTCGGGATCGAACGTCAACAAGGCGAAACAACTGTGCACGGTCGCGGCCGCCCGATCTCCACCAACTGTTCAGCATCGAAGAGCTCTTATCTAAATTTATTACAAATTCCATTACTCATGTTGCCAACAAGAACATCTAACATTGCGACATGTCCATGTCCATGTGCCCATATAACCCGAAACTAACACAGTCTAATGCGGCATGGTGACCGTGGCTTTTACTCGTATCTGCGCTGGTCATTTCTCATCATTGGTGGCGGACTGTGCACATTGCAACATGCAGCATGGCATGTGCAGTGCGATGTTGTTTGCTATGCCACAGGCCACCAGCCACCAGCCGCCAACCGCCAACTTTTAGTACAAAGTAAACAAAAGAAGAAGGCACCAACATCATCCGGCTGACTCTTTCTAGCGCTACAGTAATAGCTCCTCCGGCAGCAGCAGCAACAGTAACTGCAGCAGCACCAGGAAAGATAAATGGGCGAGCCATACATTAAGGTGACGTAAAACTCCTTGTTTAATGTCACCGCAGTCAAAACGATAAAAACACAAAAGGCAAATCTCTGAGACCCGACAGCATCCGACAGCACAGAATCTACCCGTGCGTCCACTTCACATCCACCAAACACGTAACAGCTCCTCGGCTACGACCGACACAATATTGCAGTAGATGCATATGCCAAACGACCAGAATGATGAGGCCAACTAAGGGTCCAGAAGGGAGTCGGTGCGGAAGGGCGACAACATGAACAACACACCGAGAGCGTTAGTAGAAAATTACGAAACGATCCTTGCAATTCGCCTCCGTGCTCCGTGATGTTTCCCGTGTAATACCACGTACAATCTGTCAGGTAGGAGAAGGAGAGGTGGGAAACACTCTGGATTCCTGTTTTCACACAGCTACGAGTGCGATCCTCTCAAACGGGCCATAGTGCCAGTGCCAATGCAGTTTGCTAATACGAAGCCATGTGCGCTTTTATGTCCGAACATCTCACCGAGTTCGTGGCATCACCGTCAGTTACAGCAGCCATAGGCGCGTCATCACGGGAAGTAGTGGACACGATATAATGGGAGAGTATTGCTTACACATTCGGCTGGTTTTTGTCTCGTAAATAAAACAACTAGGAGTGGAAAACAACACTTACTCGCTTACAGACACATATCCTCGTGTTGGAATGCTCGGGCTTGAGCTGGCGGTCAGGTTCAGCGGAAAGACTTGTTCTAGATCGTCTTACGTACTGGTATATTGTACATGGGACGTGAAGTAGCGCCCGCGGAGACAGCGTGGATGTTGAAATTCGATCGGCATTCAGTTGGTAGCTGAGGATCTTGACGGCTGATGCTTGGTTGGGAAGGCAAAAGGTGATTACGATGGCGTTGCTTACAACAGTCCTTGTTGATGGATTAGATGGGGCCCTAAACATCGAAATTGATTTCCTGTGGGACAATTTATTTGGCGATCTTCATCTGGTACCATATTTGAGTACAGCGTTGAAGATCTCTCATTAATTTTAGTTTCACCTGAGTTGAACCTCATTTTTTTGGAAACACAATGCAAAAGTGTGGCACTTCAATAGAGCAAGATCTGCTCTGAAGAACGATTGTCGTAAGCTCTCTCGGTATAAGGCAGCAGCTTCCTACTTTGAAAAGCATGTTCACTACTAGTCTGGCACTTGCCTACATACCTATTCCTTGGCTCACGCTGAAAGTTGTCTTTATTCCCAAAAGAGGATTACTCACTTGGCAAGATTTTAAGACCAATAAGCTAACATTCTTCATGCTGAAAAGCATGAAGAGACTGGTTGAGATGCACATGCATAAAGTTGCCCTTCGAATGCGTCCTCTTTCGGAGATGCAACATGCCTATCAGCGCGGTAAAACCTGCGAGACTGCGCTTCAAAACCTAGTTCTTTCTTTTTTGGTGACGTTACAGCCCATGAAGGACCAGAGCCAAGCTTCTCTTCAATCACCCATGTTGTGTGTGATTTATTTTTCACACGGGTGAAAGCATGTGCAACGCTGCCAGACGTCATGGCGTAGATAAAGCACTGGTCTTATGAATCAAAGCAATGCATGTACACGGGACACAGACTGCTGATGCAGGCCTCGACCAATGTGTCAAACAGGGCCTGCCCGCAAGGCGGCGTCCTGTCTCCGCTGTTATGTTGCATGGTGGTCGACTCTCTGCTTAATGCTCTCAATGCCTCTGGAATGTATGTATACCCAGGCCTATACGGATGATGTCGCCGGTCTTTCTGTCAGCTCATTCTTAGCGACTGTCCGTATCAAAGCACATGCGCCGCTAAATGTGATCGATGATTGGTGTACCAGAAATGGACTGTCGGTTATTCCTCTTAAGGCCGATGTCGTTCTCTTCACGAGAAGAAGGAAAAATACAGACATGACTCACTTACTTACTTATCAGGCCTGCGATCCATGGAGGATCTGAGCCTGAGCTATAGCTGCCTTCCATCCTTGACGGTCCCGGGCACGCTGCTTCCAGTTGTCAAGACCAAGATGTCTTACATCCGCGATTACTTGGTCTTTATACCGGAGGTTCGGTCTTCCTCTTCTTCTCGAACCAGGAGGCTCGGAGTCGAAGACCCTCTTAGCTGGAGCGTTGATGTCCATGCGCTCGATGTGGCCGAGCCAGTGTAGTCGACGGGTCCTTGCTTTCCGGACTACATCCACATCTTGGTACAGCTCGTAGAGTTCGCGGTTGTGTCTTCTTCTCCATTCACCTTCCTCACAGACAGGACCAAATATCCGGCGCAGAATTTTTCTTTCGAAAGAACCCAAAATCAGCTCCGCTGTCCTGCTTATCGTCCAGCTTTCGGCTCCGTACAGCAAGACTGGCAGAATGAGCGTTTTGTAAAGCATGACTTTGGTCTTTCGAGTGAGGAGTTTTGACCCCAGTTGTTTGGACAAGCCGAAGTAGCAGCGGTTGCCAAGGGCTATTCTACGCCGGATCTCCACTGTGGTGTCATTTGTGGAATTTACGTTTGCCCCGAGGTAGACAAACTCCTTAGCTACCTCGAAATTGTAGCTGTCAATTGTTATGTTTTGTCCCAGGTGGTGAGCGACGGATTGGTTTTTGCTTGACAGCATGTATTTCGTTTTGTCCTCATTGATCTTAAGGCCAATTCGTTTCGCCTGTTCTTCAATCGCCGTGAATGCTTCCACAATGCCACGGCGAGAACACGCGATGATGTCGATATCATCCGCGTATCCTAGCAGCTGGATGGACTTGTAAAAGATAGTGCCTTCCCTGTTGACGCCTGCCCGTCGCACTATCTGCTCCAGCACCAGGTTGAAGAAGTCACATGACAGCGCATCTCCTTGCCGAAATCCGGTGCATGTTTCGAATGGTTCCGAGGTCCTAGAACCGAGTTGCACGGTGCATCGCGTGTTTTTTAGCGTGGCGCGACACAACTGGATCAGTTTTACCGGGATCCCGAATTCGGCCATCGCCCCAAACAGTGCTTCACGATGAATGCTGTCGTATGCGGCTTTGAAATCGATGAAAAGATGGTGTGTATCGATTTGAAACTCGTTGGTCTTTTCCAGGATTTGTCGAAGTGTGAAAATTTGGTCTATAGTTGATTTGCCGGGCCGGAAGCCGCACTGGTAGCTGCCGATTAGTGCGGTGCAAAATGGTTTTAGACGTTCACACAATACGCTGGACAGGATCTTGTATGCGACATTGAGCAGGGATATACCTCTATAGTTCTTACAAGAGGTAGGATCGCCTTTTTTGTGGATGGGGCATTAAAAGCTGGTATTCCAGTCGTCGGGCATGCTATCATCTTCCCAAATTATGCAGATGATCTGGTGCATGCTCCCTACCAGAACATCGCCGCCAGCCTTGAAGAGCTCTGATGGCAAGCCATCTGAGCCTGCGGCCTTGTTGTTCTTCAGCTTCTGAATAGCTGTGCCGACTTCTTCTATGCTGGGTGGGAGGACTACTTCAGCGGCTGGAGTTGGGATTTCCTCAGTCCCTACCACTCTCTCTTGGTCATGCTCGTTAAGCAGCTGTTGGAAGTGCTGCTTAAATACATCCACTATTCCCTGCGGGTCGGTGACAAGATTACCCTCGCAGTTTCGAAGAGCCAGGGTGCCCTTTTTGAAGCCTCCTGCAAGGCCTTTGGCTTTCTTGTAAAAGGCTCGTATTTTATGTCTATCCCTAGACTCCTCGATATCCTTGAGCTGGGAGGCTGCGAAGATTCTTTTCTTTTGTCGCAGTAGTTTCTTCTCCTCCCTTCTTCTGGCTCGGTACTCTTCTCGCGCTGCCCTGGTTTTCCTCTGCAGCGCCTTTTGGTACGCCTCGTCGGTTGCTGCCTTTTTCTGCTCACACTCGCCATCATACCACGGGTTTCTTGTCGGGGGTGGTAGGTATCCTAAGGTGGTTTCGGCTACTTCCTGAATGGCTGAGCGGCAATGCAGCCACATATTATTGGCATTTGTGTTCGACGTAGGCATACCGTAGAGTCTTTCGCTCAGCTGCTCCCTGTAGACTCTGGCAACCTCCGGTGTGCTCAGGCGCCCAATGTTGAACTTCCTCCTGATGGGCTGGTGCAGCTTTCTGACATTGGACAGTCGAGCTCTGAATCTTGCTGCTACAAGGAAGTGGTCAGAGTCGACATTTGCCCCTCTGAATGTTCGCACATCCAGGATGTTAGACGCGTGCCTTGCGTCAATGAGCACATGGTCGATTTGGTTGGCGGTTCGACCGTCCGGAGATCGCCAGGTCGCTGTGTGGATTCGCTTGCGAGGGAATCTTGTGCTACTTATCACCGCATTACGAGCTGTCGCAAAGTCAGCGAGTCGGAAGCCGTTATCTGTTGTTGTATCGTGGAGGATGTGCTTTCCGATCACTCCGCCAAGGGTGTTTTCCTTTCCGATTTTGGCGTTGAAGTCCCCGAGCACGATTTTTACATCGTACTCCGGACAAGCTCCGTAGGCGTTGTCCAGGAGGTCATAGAAGTCCTCCTTGATAGGGTCTTCAGCCTCGTCGGTAGGGGCGTGTGCACATATAAGGCTGATGTTATAGAATCTGCCTCTGATGCGGATCACAGCCAGGCGATCACTTATAGGTTTAAAGTCGATGACCTGCGACCTTAACCGCTTTCCCACTACAAATCCGCATCCCAGTAAGTGCAACCTTTTGTGACAGCTGTAATAAATGTCGCAATTTTTCTTCCTAATCATACCGTTTCCTATCCAGCGTATTTCCTGGACCGCAGTAATATCCGCCTTGTACTGCGTGAGGATTCCTTCTAGTTTATGAGCAGCTCCGGGAGTGTACAGGGTTCTGACATTCCAGGAGCATACTCGCAAATCGTGTTCCTTTTTCGTGCGTTGTCGTCGTCGAGTATCCGTCCGTGTATCCGAGGCATCTTGCTCATTCATAACTTTGGGTTTTTTTACGTGGGCGGATTGTTAGCCCGCCGCACAACCGCCATTCTGGTCGGGGTTTTTTTCGCTGCATACGTTTGTTCACCTCCCAACGGTTGTTGAAGAGGCTATCCAGAGGGCGCCGCGAGGAGGCCGTATGTCAACTTGACCCGGGCATTTAAACAGGGATCGTTGCTGGCATCTCGCCAGGTTGAGAGCAATCAACAACTTTACCCTGTATGTCCGAGCCCATGCCCTCCACACACATGACTCAGCTGGTACTAAAAGGCACTCCCAATCCCGGTATCTAAGGGAGCCAAGTATCTGGAAGTCACCTTAGATAGCAAGCTTCTATGGTCAAAGCGTGTTGAGTCAAAAACCACCAAAGCGCTGTCAGCTTTCTGGCAATGCAAATAAGCTTTTGGCAAAACCTTTGGCCTTACCGCCGGCAAAGGTCATCTGAATCTACATGTCAATGATAAGACCGATAATCTCATATGAATCGGTTGTCTGGTGGAACTAACACGCAGACACGTTGTAGCCTCTTTCACCAAACTCCAAAGAATATTTTGTCTCAGCACACTGGGCGCTGCTCTAGATGCTCTGATGATCCTTCCACCTATTAATATATTTATCAGAGGATGTGCTCTCAAAGCCATGTCTCTTCTGAAGAGAAATTGCTTTTGGTACAACTCGCACAAGTATAACAGTGGCCATACGAGATAGCCAACTGGTGCGGCCTTACCAACTTCTTTCGGATCTTTAACTGATCGTTATGCTTCCCCGACAACGGCATGAACGCCGCGACTGATATTATCGCAAATATTATCCGAATCGGGATGGCAAATTTTATGCGTGGTTTGACGTGAGCTGCAAAGAGACCATTAGACCACAAGGCAAACAGTTCTGAGGAAAACAGAAAAAAGCACATACGAGCCAGAAATGACTGCAACACCCACATTCGACGGGTTGAATTCTAATCCGATCAAAAACTAAGGCTTAAAATCCTTCAATGCCCCAAAGGTAGCAAAAGTTTCTGGTCGTTTGTAAAAAAAACATTAAAAAACTCAACCACGTCGTCTATACCGACGCTCATCTACAATGACATTCCAGCTGTCACCCCCTTAGACAAAGTCAACCTACTTGCTGCCCATTTCTCAACCAGTTCTCAGCTCCCAGCTTATACTTTGTAACCGCCTATATTAGAGTGCGTCAATTCCATCATGGGACTAATCCACTTCCGCACTCGTACAGTCGCAAGTGGGTTCTTAAAGACCTCGACATACACAAACCCGCTGGTCCAGATGATATCGCCCCAACAGTTCTGAAGAGGTGTTCTTCTACGCTGGCCTTTACCCAAAAAAGGCAAATCATCTTCTTCCTCCAACTACCGACCCATTGCACTAACGTCCCTTCTTTCCAAGGTCATGAAAACGCTGATTAATCGTCAGCTTATGGAATATCTTGAATCACGGAAACTCCTCAATGATCGTCAGTAGGGTTTTCGCAGCAACAGATACACTGGTGATTTGATGGCATATCTCGTCGAAAAGTGGAATCGCTCGCTTCACCAAGCAGGGGGAAAAAAATTGTTGCACTGGATATCTCGAAACCATTGGACAGGGTTTGGCATTAAGCCCATTTGTCGAAGATGCGTGCTTTCGGGATCGATGAGTCTCTTCTTCAATGGATTAGAAGCTACCTTTTGAATCGTTCAAGTTGTTTTGGACGGATTCAAGTCTGATACTCACTTTGTAAATGCTGGTGTTCCCCAGGGCTCCGTTTTATCTCCGATACTCATTTTTATTTTTATAAATGATCTCCTGTCTGCTACTTCTAATACAGTTCACTCCTTCGTTGACGACAGTAACCTCAGCTTCTCATATTCGTTCACTTGTTTACGACCCTGCACATCGGTTGTAGATAGTGAGCGGCAGCGTACGTTAAGCTCACTAAATTCCGACAGCATCACCCAATGGGGTAGATAGATAGATGGGATAAGGGGGTGGGACGAAGTCGCCTAATCACTGCGGCCACGAGTGGGCCTATTGTGATGTCCTCCACTTACAGTTCACTCAAGAATCCTGAGTTAGTGGTAAAACTTAGTATGCTTTTGAGTGAGCTAGCAACGATTTCTTCTGCTTCAAGATAATACTTGCCTAGGTGAGGATGACGTGTATTGACTAGGCAGTTACAGTGGCATAGTATCTGCTCTGCTGTTTCTTCGTCTTCATTACACATTCGGCAAGTGTCATCTTGTATGATGCCCATTGTTTTGAGGTGTTTGTTAACTGGGCAGTGTCCAGTAAGGAAACCTGCGATTAAACGAATCTGACTCCTCGAAAGCATGAGAAGTTGTTTCATTCTTCTGAGGGATGTAGTTGGGAGGAACAACTTGGCTTGTCTGCTACCTTTTGTTTGTAACCAGTAGTGACCCGTCGTGTTCCTTAACCAATTGTTTATGCAGCACTTGGTGGTGCTGATGGGTATGCCGCAGAAAGGCCGTGGCATCATAAATGGTGATGCAGAGCCTTTCCTTGCAAGTAGGTCCGCCTTTTCGTTGCCTGTATGGCCGCTGTATCCAGGTATCCAAATGAGATGAACTCTGTTTGTGCTGGCCAGCTGGTGAAGTAGCTGTAAGCAGTCCCATACCAGTTTGGGGGTGATTCCATAGCTCTTTAGGGCTAGAAGTGCAGCCTTGCTGTCAGAGAGAATGTAAATGTTTTTGTTAAGTATATTTCTGTTTATATTTTGTCCGAGGCAGAGTTTTATAGCAAATATCTCTGCTTGAAAAACGGAGTTATTTCTGTCCATGCTGACGTAGATGCATGCGCTTGTATTTGCTCCATATATTCCAGCCCCAATGGCTTCATTCGTTTTGGAGCCATCTGTGTAACACACGTAGAAACCACGATTGAAGAAAGGTCTATCCTGTTCCCAGTGCAGGCGCCTGTATTTGCTTCGTATACTCCAGCCCCAATGGCTTCATTCGTTTTGGGGCCATCTGTGTAACACACGTAGAAACCACGATTGAAGGAGGGTCTATCCTGTTCCCATTGCAGGCGCCTGTATTTGCTCCGTATACTCCAGCCCCAATGGCTTCACTCGTTTTGGAGCCATCTGTGTAACACGTAGAAACCACGATTGAAGGAGGCTCTATCCTGTTCTCAGTTTTGTCGGTTGTTGAATGTGACCTTGTAGTTTTGGCTGAAGTTGCACAGTTGTCTGTGAGAGACATCTTTAGAATTTCATGCCTGTTTATTTCTGTAAGGATATTAGGGTGAAAGAGCTTACGGTTAGAGTCAACCATAGAGTGGAATTTAATACATCCAAAACGCAATGCTGTCTCTTGTCGTTGAAGCGTATAACTAAGCCGCAGCCATTATCCATGAATGGCACTTGCATCTCAGAAACCGAAGAGCTTTTCATCCTGGGTATGTATGTTGCTCGCAATCTTAATTGGAGCGACCACATATTCAGTGTCGCCAAGAATGCTGCGAAATGCCTAGGCTTCTTATACAGATGCTAGAAATATTTCTCACCCTTAGACCTGGCTACAATCTATAAGGCGTTCATTCGCCCCAAATTCGAAGTTAACGCTCATGTCCTACTAGACAGAATACAAAAACGCGCGATAAGACTGATAGGTGACTGCAGCATTACCAACACATTAGACACGCCTGAACATCGCAGGAATGTTGCCTGCCCTCTCCCTGTTACTTCCACCCCGTCAACATTTCTCCCACAACACACGTCTCTCTAGGAATGCTCACCAATATACAACATGCAAGCATTTAAGATCAATGTCCAGTCCATCGGCCTCTCCTCTATCCCTCTTCCTTTCCACCTTCTGGCCACACAGTGTCACCGACATAATAAGCTTATTAGATCTTGAGTGCGCGTAAGTTGTTAAAAAAAAACAGTGTGCTTGCGCAAGAAATGTCCTGCGACCCCTACCTCATGGACATGCCTTCTGACACACTGACACCCATTACCCTTTTTCTTCTTTTGTGGCGTTACAGCCCATGAAGGACCAGAGCCAAGCTTCTCTCAATCACCCATGTTGTGTGTGATTTATTTTTCACACAGGTGAAAGGGACCTACAGTTTAATGCCGATTCCGAACGGCGTGAGTCGAGAACCTTTTTCATGGCGAGTTTACTACGGGGGATTTTGCCAGTACCCCGCCGAGGAGGAACGTCGTGAAATAAACATTCGATGGCGTCGGTGTTGTCGGGATCCGAACTCACTCATCTTGCGCCTTACCATTACCCTACTGTGCTGTAATTTCACAGTCGAGTTTCTTGGTCGGACTGGCTTTGGCAGGATACAGAACCTGGAAAAGATTGTCTTCGTATTTTCACAGTTGGCTTCAAGTCTGGGCGGGGGTCCGGTGCTGGAGTCTTCTTTGAGCGCGAAAACATCCGACTTAACTTCTCGTTAGGAAAACATGCGTCTGTCTTCCAATCAGAAATATGCGCAATCCTAATGGCCATGCAGTATGTTGTGAAGCACAGGTAGAGAGAAAAAGGCATATGCGTCTGCAGTGACAAATAATCTGCACTCAAAGCTGTGCCCAACCCCCTAGCTAGCTCTAAATTAGAGCATGAACTCAAGTCCCTCTTGAACAGAGGCGATAGACTAAATTCGCTAAGGGTTGTATGGGTTCCAGGACGCTCTGAGATCCCAGGATATGAGATCTCTGATGAACTCGCCAGAATGGGTTCGGAGGAGGGTTTCTCAAGATCTGACCCCGCTTTAGGTCTACCTGCGTCTACGGTAAATTCCTACATTAACGATTGGGTGTTTAATACACCCAATATAATACAATACAATTTCTTTTACAAGAAAGCCAAAGGCTTTGCAGGAGGCTTCAAAAAGGGCACCCAGACCCCCAGGGAATACTGGATGTATCTAAGCAGCATTTCCAGCAGCTGCTTAACGAGCATGACCAAGAGAGAGTGGTAGGGACCGAGGAAATCCCAACTCCAGCCGCTGAAGTAGTCCTCCCACCCAGCGTCGAAGAAGTCGGCACAGCTATTCAGAAACCGAAGAACAACAAGGCCGCAGGCTCAGATGGCTTGCCATCAGAGCTGTTCAAGGCTGGCGGCGATGTTCTGGTAGGGAGCATGCGCCAGATCATCTGCATAATTTGGGAAGATGATAGCATGCCCGACGACTGGAATACCAGCTCTATATGCCCCATCCACAAAAAAGGCGATCTTACCTCTTGCAAGGACTATAGAGGTATATCCCTGCTCAATGTCGCATACAAGATCCTGTCCAGCGTATTGTGTGAACGTCTAAAACCGTTTTGCACCGCACTAATCGGCAGCTACCAGTGCGGCTTCCGGCCCGGCAAATCAACTATAGACCAAATTTTCACACTTCGACAATTCCTGGAAAAGACCAACGAGCTTCGAATCGATACCCACCATCTTTTCATTGATTTCAAAGCCGCATACGACAGCATTCATCGTGAAGAACTGTTTGGAGCGATGGCCGAATTGGGGATCCCGGGAAAACTGATCCAGTTGTGTCGCGCCACGCTAAAAAACACGCAATGCACCGTGCAACTCGGTTCTAGGACCTCGGAACCATTCGAAACATGCACCGGATTTCGGCAAGGAGATGCGCTGTCATGTGACTTCCTCAACCTGGTGCTGGAGCAGATAGTGCGACGGGCAGGCGTCAACAGGGAAGGCACTATCTTCTACAAGTCCATCCAGCTGCTAGGATACGCGGATGATATCGACATCATCGCGTGTTCTCGCCGTGGCATTGTGGAAGCATTCACGGCGATTGAAGAACAGGCGAAACGTGTTGGTCTTAAGGTCAATGAGGACAAAACGAAGTACATGCTGTCAAGCAAAAACCGATCCGTGGCTCACCAACTTGTGCAAAATATTACGATTGACAGCTGTAATTTCGCGGTAGTTAAGGAGTTTGTCTACCTCGGGGCAAACGTAAATTCCACAAACGACACCACAGTGGAGATTCGGCATAGAATCGCCCTTGGCAACCGCTGCTACTTCGGTTCGTCCAAACAAGTTGGGCCAGAACTCCTCACTCGAAAAATCAAAGTCATGCTTTATAAAACGCTTATACTTCCAGTCTTTCTATACGGAGCCGAAGGCTGGACGATAAGCAGAACGGCGGATCTGATTTTGGGTTCTTTCGAAAGAAAAGTTCTACGCCGGATATTTGGTCCTGTCTGTGAGGCAAGTGAATGGAGGGGAAGACAGAACCGCGAACTTTACGAGCTGTACAAAAATGTGGATCTAGTCCGGAAGGCAAAGATCCGTCGACTAGATTGGCTCGGCCACATCGAGCGCATGAACACCAACGCTCCAGCGAAGAGGATCTTCGACTCCGAGCCTCCTGCTTCGAGAAGAAGAGGGAGACCGAAGACCGCGGATGTAAGACATCTTGGTCCTGATAACTGGAAGCAGCGTGACCGGGACCGTTAACGATGGAAGGCAGCTATAGCTCAGGCTCGGTTAGGTTAGGTTAGGTTGACGTGGTAGGCGTAAGCCACACTTAGGCCGAAAACCGGCCCATTGTGATACCACCTGGATCAGGTTACCCTGATCCGCTACCCGGGAACCAACCGGTGCTTCTAATAAAGCGGTGGAGTTGAGCTATTTTTATGTTTGCTAGCTCACTCAGATTGTCGAAGAAGGGCGCGCCGAGGTAAATCCTCCTGCGATTCGCAAAAGAGGGACATGAGCAGAGGAGATGGTGTATTGATTCCTCCTCCTCCTCGTCCATGCAGCCGCGACAGAAGTCATTGTAGGGTAGCCCCAGTCTGGCGGCGTGTTTTCCAATGGTGCAGTGACCTGTAATGACCCCCACCAGGGTGCTTAAGGTTGCCCTCCTGGTTGCCACCAGGTCCCTGGTTCGTCCTAAGTTTAACTTAGGCCACAATTGTTTGGTGATAAAGCCGATATTGCTCTCATTCCATTGGAGATTGGTCCTCTCTATGGTTTGAAGCTTTATCATGTGCTTTACCGTACTTATTGGTGTTTTTAGGTACCCGAGGGTAGGTAGGCTGAGTGTGCTTGACCCTAACCTTGCGAGTTCGTCGGCCGCGCAGTTTCCTGGAATATCCCTATGCCCGGGGACCCACAGTATTTTAATATTGAACTGTTCAGCCATCTCATCTAGAGATAGGCGACAGTTAATGGATGTTTTTGATTTGTGGGTTATCGCTGCCAGGGATTTTATCGCAGATTGGCTATCCGTGCAAATGATAATGTCCTTTGTGGATATTACATTGATCCTGAGCCATGCCAGGGCCTCCGTTATCGCAGTTATTTCTGCCTGAAACACACTACAGTAATTTGGGAGTCTAAATGATAGGTTGAGGTTAAGTTCCTTGGAGTAGACCCCACTACCTACACCCGACTCCATCTTAGAGCCATCGGTATAGAGGGAGATCGAGTCCTTTGGTATGACTTTCCCTTCAGCCCATTCCTCCCTGGATGGAAAGACAACTTCGAAGTTCCTGGTGAACACATTCTGCGGGATGATGTAGTCAGTGTCCATAGGTACTTTGAAGTGTTTTAGAATAGAGGTGTGGCCTTTTTGAGATGTGGGCCATTTTCTTATGCTCCTCATCCTTAGGGCCGCGCATGCAGCAACTTGCTTGCTGAAAAGGTTTATTGGTGGAAGATGTAGTAGAACATTTAAGGCCTCCGTGGGGGTCGATCTGATCGCTCCGCTTATACATAAGCTGGCCGATCTTTGTACCTTCCCCAGGAGGTTTCGATTGACTGCTTTGTCCAGAGCAGTCCACCAGACTACGACGCCATACAGGAGGATAGGCCTTATGACTGCTGTGTAAAGCCAGTACATAATGCTTGGTTGGAGACCCCACCTCCTGCCCACTACTTTCTTGCAGCTGTAGAGGGCAACAGTTGCTTTCTTGACCCGATCAAGAATGTTGAGTTTCCAATTCAGCCTCCTGTCAAGGACTAGGCCTAGATATTTAGCCTGTTCTTTGATTGTTAGTTGAGTTCCACCCAGCCTCGGTGGGTTGAGGGGCGGAATTTTATATTTGTTAGTGAACAGTACTAGATCGGTCTTCTTTGGGTTCACCCCAAGTCCACAGTACCGAGTCCAGGTTTCTACTGTATGTAG
Organism: Eumerus sabulonum; assembly: GCA_951905685.1. Taxonomy (NCBI): domain Eukaryota; kingdom Metazoa; phylum Arthropoda; class Insecta; order Diptera; family Syrphidae; genus Eumerus; species Eumerus sabulonum. The sequence goes on from OX645060.1 coordinate 240,659,154, forward strand.
TGCACTCTGCATAAGGTCGCATAGAGTGCTGGGAAATTTTCCTGTGACGGCAATAGCAATGTCATCCGCATAGGCGATCACAGCGTACCCTTCCTGCTCCAGCAACAGCAGTAGCTCGTTAACCACCACGTTCCAGAGGAGAGGGGAGAGTACTCCACCCTGTGGTGTACCTTTGCTGACCATTCTGGTAGATACGGCACCAGCGAAGTTGGCTTTGACAACTCTTTGTATTAGCAGCTGTCGTACCAGTTCTGAGCTCAGGCTCAGATCCTCCATGAATCGCCGGCCTGATAAGTAGTAAGTACTGCTGAATGCACGGGGCATTTTAGAGACTTCTGAAGGGGAACGTCTGACCGCGAACATTCGAGAAATTGGACCGAGGTCTATATAAGCGGGAACACTCCCTCTCGAGGGCATTCAGTATTCATTCAGTGTCCAGTTTCAGTGGCTCAGTGGTCAGTCGGTAATCTAGTGTGAAAGTAATGAAGCCATGATACTAAATTCATATGGAAGTCTAAAGGATGCACTGAGTTCCACACACATTACCATTCAGATACAAAGTATGTACATATGTATGTACATCCAATCAAATCCGGCCAAAGCGCTGTCATCCTCAAAGGCTTTCTCCACAATGCAACAAATGAATCGGTTTTCGTTGGCATTGATCGAAAAACCTACAAAATATGAAACCAGTTGCTCCCAATTTACCAATAAACCGTATCTTTCCACAGTCAACATTCCATTCATAAAAAAAGTCACAAAAGCCAAAGACCAAAAGCGAGAACACGACTTCCAACCAGCAAGTAACAAAACAGAAAACGAAAACCGAAAAAATTATAATAAAAGATGCAGATCAAATGCTAACAGATAATAGCAGAGGATCGGTTGAATCCCTTTCCTCGCCTATTCCCACCAAGAGACGTACGCTCCCTTGACGGGTATACAGAGCAACACGACAGCGTACACACAAAATGACGATGAGGATGCTGGTAAGTCGTGGTACTCTCCACGCCAAGCGCCACTTGACTGTCAAATCCAAACTATAAAGCAAATATTAACCCTCTCGAGGATTTATGAGAGCATTCGAACAAAAGTCGGACACGCTCTCTAGACAGATATGTATGTCGGGGATGGATGTACATATACTTGGCCCGGACCACCGGGGCTATGGATACCATGACGGACACATTCGTTTTGTTTTGCCCACAATGTATCTATTCGATTCGGAAAAGGTTGACGTGAGAGAGGCGATATAGCAAAGGTTATAGTTCCTCATCGGAATCCAACCATATCATCGGCCTTAACTTGTCATCTAGATAAGCCTTTATTGCATCACAACAACACCAACTCACCTGGCAGTATACACCGTCAACCATCCACCACCTATAAGATGTAAAATTAAAATTGAGTGCGAGAAGTGGATGAGATACAGCGGGGCATCACATCGAGGGCACACTCAGAATTCATAGCCGCCTCCTTAAGTGGCAGATCTCGAGAGTGCTGCGCTGGGTAGTGAATGAGCATGGGGGACATGCATCATACAATGCTGGCTGCATACGTTAACCGGCGTTCCAAAGTAGAGTAGTGAGGAGTTCTTATTTATGGGATTATCATCATCATCTGGATGGCATTAACAGTACTTACAGATTGTAATGACGCCTAGTGTTGCTTCAGTACTGACGTAGTAGTTTCGGTTCTTATTTTTCATTTTTGGATTCGTTTTGATGATCCCGGGTGTCGAGACCTTGTCTGTCGTAGTTGGCTTCGCGAGACGTGACAGCTGTTGACAGAAGCGTGGGATAGGTACTGCCGAACGGTGCTTTCCAATTGCTTCCTATAATGAGGTGGTAGACTAGAGGAACTTCGCCGGCTGTGCGGTTTGAAAGCTGCACGTTGAAGGATGGCACATGTTTTGGTTGCACTGGATTAGTGGGTGGGAGAGCATGGGCTCGGACATACAGGGTAAAGTTGTTGATTGCTCTAAACCTGGGCGAGATGCCAGCAACGATCCCTGTTCCAATGCCCGGGTCAAGTTGACATACAGCTTCCTCTGGATGGCCTCTACAACAACGGTTGAGAGATGAACAAATGTTCTGGCGCTTGTGCGGCGGGCCAACAACCCACCCATGTATGAATGACCAAAATGCCTCAAATACTCGGACGGATATGCTCCTGGAATGTCAGAACTCTGTACACTCGTGGAGTTGCTCATAAACTGGAAAGAACCCTCACGTAGCACAAGGTGGATATTACTGCGATCCTGGAAATACACTGGATAGGAAACGGTATGGTGAGAAAAAAACATATTCGTGGGAAAGCGGCTAAGGTCGAAGGTCAGGCCTGGCTGTGATCCGTATCAAAGGCACATTTTACAACATCAGCCTCATTTGTGACCGCGCCCCTACCGAAGAGGCTCCATCTAAGAGGACTTCTATATTTTCTCTTGGACAATTCCTACGGAGCTTGTCTGGAGTACGATATTAAAATCGTACTCGGGGACTTCAATGCCGAATTCGGTAAGGAGAACACCTTTGTCGGAGTGATCGGAAAGCACAGCCTCCACTATACAACAACGGATAACAGCTTCCGACTCACAGACTTTGCGACAGCTCGTAATGCAGTGATAAGTAGCACACAATTTCCCCGCAAGCGAATCCACACAACAACCTGGCGAGACACTCGTCAAACATCCTGGATGTGCGAACATTCAGGGGGGCACACCGCACACGCCAACTCTGACCATTGCCTCGTTGCAGCAAGATTTAAAGCTCGACCGTCCAATAGCAGAAAGCTGCACCAGTCCACCATGAGGAGGATCGACATTGGACGCTCGAAACGCAACTGAGCGAAAGGCTCTTCGGTATGCCTACGTCGAGCACAAATGTCAACAGTATGTGGATGCATTGCCGCTCAGACATTCAGGAAGTAGCCGAGAACACCTTAGGCTACCTACCTCCCCCAACAAAAAACCCGTGGTATGATGGTGAGTGTGAGCAGAAAAGGGCACCAACGTACCAGGCGTACCAAGGATATCGAGTAGTCTATAGTCTAGGGACAAACATAAATTTGCAGGAGGCTTCAAGAAAGGCACCCAAGCTCTTCGAAATTTCAAGAGTAATCTTGTCACCCACCCCCAGGGAATAGTGGTTATGTATAAGCAGCATTTTCCGCAGCTGCTTAGCGAGCATGACCAAAAGAGTGTGGTAGGGACTGAGGAAATCCCAACACCAGCCGCTGAAGTAAAAGAAGTCGGCACAGCTGGAGAACAACAAGACCGCAGGTTCAGATGGCTTACCATCAGAGGAGAGCATGCCCGACGACTGCAATATCAGTTCTATTTGCGCCATCCACAAAAAAGGCGACCCTGCCTCTTGCTAGAACTATAGAGGTATATTCCTGCTCAATGTCGCATGGGCATGTACCAGTGCAGCTTCCGGCCCATCAAATCGACTATAGACTACACTAAGGTAAATCCTGGAAATGACCAGCGGGTGTCAAATCGATACACACGACCGTATATGACAGCATTCATCGCAAAGCCTTATATAATGCAATGGCCGAGTTCGCGATCCCGGGAAAACTGATCCGGATGTATCTATCCACGATAACAAACACCCGATGCGCGTGCAGTTCGGCTCCAGAACTTTCGAGCCTTTTAAAACCTGCACCAGATTTCGGCAAGGAGATTTGCTGACATGCGACTTCTTCAATCTCGTGTTGTATCAAACAGTGCGGCGGGCCAACGTCACCACGAAAGGCACGATCTTCCAGAAATCGGCCCAGTTGTTGGACTACGCTGACGATACTGATATTATCGGAAGTTCCCAGCGCACCATTGTGAAAGTGTTTGAAGATCAGACGAAACGAGCTGGTCTTCACGTCAATGAGGAAAAGACGAAATATATGCTGTCAAACAAAATAAGCGGTGCGTCTACCATCACCTAGGACAAGATATAACGATCGGCAGCTATAATTTCGAGGTAATGAAGGAGGTCACATACCTCGGGGCGAACATTAACTCCACGAATGATATCATAGTGGAGATCCGGCACAGAATCACCTTCGGCAACCGCTGCTACTTCGGCTTGTCAAAACAGCTTGAGTCCAAACTGTTGTCCCGAAAAACTAAGGATATGCTCTACAAGACACTGCTATTTGGAACTGAAGGCTTGGCGATAAGCAGGACGATAGAGCTGATCCTTAGCTCCTTCGAAAGAAGAATTCTGCGACGGGTATTCGGTCTTGTCTGTGACAAAGGCGAATGAAGGAGAGGACATAACCGCGAACTCTATGAGCTGTACAAAATGTGTATATAGTCCGAAAGGCAAAGATCCATCGGTTACATTGGCTCAGCCACATCGAACGCATGAACACCAACGCTCCAGCTAAAAGGGTCTTCGACTCCGAGCCTCCTGGTTCGAGAAGAAGAGGAAGACCGAACCTCCGGTATAAAAACCAAGTAATCGCGGATGTAAGACAACTTGGTCTTGATAACTGGAAGCTGCGCTCCCGGGACCGTCAAGGATGAAGGGCAGCTATAGCTCAGGCTCAGATCCTTCACGAATCGCTGGCCTGATAATTAACTAGGTAAGAATTTGTTGGTGGGTGGTAACCCGATGATGTCTGATCCACTTTTTATCCGCCTTCACTAGTCGATGCAAAAACCCCTTCCGATTTTTTCTTTGAAGCCGTTATTCGCACGTGAAAAAAAAAATTAGTGTTCGACGTCTCATGGCTTGAGTTCATCGGGAACCAAGTGTCCTCATTTTTACACCATACCCGTGGCCTTGGGAGTGTTTGTTTGTCGAGTCAATTTCAAGGTTTCAGCGAGTCCCTCTTAAGTTTGCAATGGCCTTTGGTATAGTAATGTCTCCAACTCAGTGTCTTCATACTTTACTGGCCTCCCTTGTCCTTCTTTATCACTAGTGTCAAAATCGCCACTTTTGTAATGCCGAAACCAATACTCTCATTATTTTACTGATGGAGTATGTTTCCCATATGCTTCACTAGCAATCGATGCCCTTCAGCTCCATATTTCTTCATGTCAAAGCAAAAAAGCAGCGCCTCCCGTAAATGTTATCTTGTTAGCGCATAAGTTGAAATATTTAGAGATTGCCAAATGACGCATACTGATTCTTCTTTCTTCTTTCTTAGTGGGCGCTACAGTTCGGGGTGAACCTGGGCCTCAACCAACATGCCCCTTCATCTAGCACGATCTTTCGCTAGCCTTTTCCATTGCCGCACACCCAGTTGGCCGAGGTCCCCTTCCACCTGTCTGCGCCATCTTAAGGGCGGCCGTCCTCTGCTTCTTCGTCCCTCGGGGTTGGATTCAAAGACTCTCCGGGCTGGAGCTGTTGTGTCCATTCGCTCTTCATGGCCCAGCCATCTTAGGCGTTGAATCCGTAGACGCCTGACTAGGCTCATGTCGCTGTACAGCCCGTAAAGTTCGTGGTTTAATCTTCTTCTCCATCCCCCATCTGGGTTTATACGCCCGAAAATCACGCGCAAAATCTTTCTCTCGAACCGATCAAGGGCCCCCTCATCCGCTTTTGATAGTGTCCATGCTTCTGCGCCGTACAACAGGACCGGGATGATAAGGGTCTTATATAGAGTCAACATTGTCGTTCGGGAGAGGGCTCTATTACTCAATTGCCTCCTGAGCCCAAAGAAACAGCGATTGGCAAGAGTGATTCTGGGTTTGATTTCGGAACTGATGTCGTTGTTCCAGGTCACTGCAGAGCCAAGGTAGACGAAGACCTTAACTACCTCGAGCTTATATCTGCCTATACAAACGTTCTGGCCGAGACGTCGGTGTTGAGCGTCCTTTTTTGATGACAGCATATATTTAGTTTTGCCCTCGTTTTCCGCCAAACCAATTTTCGCCGCCTACATCTTAATACTCGCAAGCGCCTCATTGACATCTCGCTGTGATCTACCTATTATGTCAACATCGTCGGCGTATGCAAGGAGTTGCGAGGATTTGAAATAGATTGTGCCCCTTGTATTGGCCAGTGATTTTTGCACAATCATTTCCAATACGATGTTGAAAAAATCACACGACGGCGCTTCGCCCTGCCTAAATCCTTTTTTGACATCAAAACTATCGGTAAGGTGTTCACGAAATTCGAGTATTCTCCAAAGTCATCCTGCATAGTCTGACGAGCTTAGCAGGTATGTCAAAGGTAGACATAGCGCTGTATAGCTCGTCTCTAATTACGTTGTCGTATGCGGCTTTGAAGTCGACAAATAGGTGGTGAGTGTCGACTTGAAATTCATTGGTTTTTTCCAGGATCTGGCGTAGTGTGAAGATTTGATCGATGGTGGACTTCCCTGGCCTGAATCCGCACTGATAAGGACCTATCAGCTTATTTACAAAAGGCTTCAGGCGTTCACACAAAACGGCAGAGAAGATTTTGTAGGCGATGTTAAGGAGACTTATTCCTCTATAGTTGGCGCAATCAGAGGGGTATCCTTTCTTGTGGATCGGGCATACGATGCTGAGACTCCATTCCTCGGGAATGCTTTCCTCTAACCATATCTTACAGATGAGCTGGTGCATGCTCCCAACCAGGTCATCCCCAGCTGCATTGAAGAGCTCAGCAGACAGTCCGTCTGCGCCAGCAGCTTTATTCGACTTGAGCTTCGATATGGCAATCTTAACTTCGTCGAGGTCAGGGGACAGAATTCTCTGCGGTCTCCGTCGATTAGAAATGGATCATTCTGCCTGATAGCGGTATATCGACTAACATCGCCGTTATACAGTCTGCAGAAGTGGTTTTTCCATATTCTCAGCATCGACTGCGGTTCTACTACTAGGTGTCCGTTCTCATCCCTGCAGGCTTCCGTTGTGGCTTTATAACCTTGGCATGTTCGCTTTATCTGTTAATAAAACTTTCGAACGTCACGCCTGCAGTAACACCTCTCCAAATCCTCAATCGCGCGCTTCTCGGGCTCTTTCTTATTTTTTCTGAGAAGCTTATGCTCCTCCCTTCTTTTTAACTCGTAGAGCTCACGAGCTGCTCTTGTTCTTTTATGCAGCGAGGCCTTACATGCATCCTGCTTCGCTGTATGAATCCTCCTGCACTCGTCATCGAACCGGGTATTTCTTCGTGGTGGAGCCTTGCAACCCAAAACTTCGGATGCAGAGCTTTTCAGGGCTTGTTTGCAAGGGCTCCACTGCTGTTCTATTGATAGCGTGGAGGATTGAGGTGTATTGGAGAGCTTAAGGGAGACGCGATCGGTAAAAGCACGAGCGGTTTCTGGCGATAGTAGCTTTCCGACGTCATAACTTTGTATTCTTGCTCTACTCCGTTGCGTTCGTGATATCCGTAAGCGCATCTTGGCTACTACAAGATAGTGGTCCTACTCGATGTTAGCCCCTTGGAAAGTTCGAACATCAAGAATAGTGGAGGAGTGTCTGACGTCGATCGCGATGTGATCAATCTGGTTGGTAGTCGATTGATCAAAAGACCGCCAGGTGCCTTTGTGTATATCGAGGTGCGGGAAGCGCGTACTGGCTAGAAGGAGATTTTGCCCCGCAGCAAGATCAAATAGCCTGTGTCCGTTATAGGAGGTGGTGTCGTGTAGGCTATGTTTGCCGATGACTCGTTCAAATATGCTTTCCTTACCCAGCTTAGCACTGAAGTTTCCTATTACAATTTTGATGTCATAGCTGGGACATTGGGCATACGTTCTGTCTAGGAGATCGTAGAACTCATCTTTGGCTGAGTCATCCTGGTCTTCCGTGGGGGCGTGGGCGCAGATCAGACTGATGTTAAAAAATTTAGCCTTGTTACGGATTGTTATGAGGCGTTCGCTCACATGCCGAAAGCTTAGGACTTTTTGCCTTAGTCCACCTCGAACAAAAAATCCGCATCCAAACAATCGTTGCCCTCTCTCCCTATAGCAGTCGCCGTAGTAAATATCGCAGTTTTTCATCCGCTTTATACCCGGTCCATTCCATTGCATTTCCTGGATGGCGGTGATGTCCGCTTTATAGCGGTCTAGGGCGTCCGCAAGTTGTTCGGCTGCACGTGGCCTGTTTAGGGATCTCACATTCCACGTACAAAGCCGAAGATCAATGTCATTTTTTCGTTTTTTGCAAAGGTCGTCAACATAAATCCGGTCCGTTATATCCGAGGCTTGTAGTTGTTTCGGAGTTTGTGTTTTTTTTACGGTTACGGCTTACTAGGCCGTAGCCCAACCGACAAATCCTGTTTTTTGGCGCAAGAGGCTCGCCATTCGCCCTTCCCCGTCTGCAATTTCCATAGGAAATCTCCAGATAGCACCACGATGAGGTGGGGATAGGACTTACTAACAGTGCCGCAAGATATTCGACTGCGGTGGCTCTTCTCGCTTTTTAGCAGGCCAGCATCCGTCGGATAGATGCTACCCCTACGAGGCCTTTGTTAGTCCATTGCCATCCACACGTACTGATTACTAGAGGAAAATAATGATGCTTCAATAGAATGTACACTGCAAATGCTAGTATGTTTACCAAACATAGCTAGTGTGTCATTCGACACACTTTAAGGTTAAGTGTGTCACTTAACACGCTTGATCTTCGACATTAAGACACTTCCTCCTATTGCAACTATAGCACGTTCTATTGCGTGTCATGAATAAAAACTCTAATGACACCTTCCGTGGGTTGCAGCGACACACTTATTAATAATTAACACACTTTGGATCAATCAATCAAACAAACGGGAAATTTCCCAACTACATACCTATATGTAACCTTGCCAGAAACTAATCTGCAAGTCGGATCCATGGCGCAATGGTTAACACATTGGACTTTCAACCCAGTGGTCCGTGTTCAAATCTCAACGTCCGTAGCCACCAGAAAGCAAAGATACTCAACCTCTCGTTTCCCATTCTACATTGGTCCTTCGAGCCGAATGGCATGATCATAATGATGGTGCTTCACAACAAAAAGCAATAATCAATTTAATCAAACAAAAAACAACGACCAACGTTTCGGGCTTGACGAGCCTCGGAGCGACAAATGCGCTCGGTGAGCAAGGGCTAGATGAGTCTTTTTTTTCGGTCGCTGCGAAAAGTGTTCACAAAAACCTTGAGATTTGAACACAGGCTAACTGAGTAGGGTCGGGGCGGAATGTGCTTGCCGGCAAGGTTTGACATAAGCTGTAAAGAGGTTATTAGGTCAAGGCTAGAAAGTTTTTGGACATATAAGCGGAATAATTCTGACGAGAACCAGAAAAGGGATATATATACTAGATGGAAATGGTTGCAAAAATATTAAAAACTCGTCCTCTTCCTCTATACCGACACTTATCCACAACGCACTCTAGCTGTTACTTCCTTAGACAAAGCTTATTTTCTTGCTGCGAACTCGACAGTGAGCTCGCAGCTCCAAGCTTGCATTTTGTCTCCGTCTGTACTAGAGCGCGTCAATTCTACCATGGGACAAATCTACTTTCGTACTCGTACAGCTGCAAGGGTTCTCAAAGAACTCGACATACATCCCCTGTTCTAAGTTGGCAAAACCACTGCGCAAGCCTTTTCTCCTTTCCTACTCTTCTGGGCTCTTTCCGAGTAGGGGTAAAACAGCATTTGTTCAGCCCATCCCCATCTTCTGCCTCCAACTACCGACTCATTGCACTGACGTCCATGTCCATTCTCAGTTATTAAATTATCCTGAATCACAGAAACTTCCCAATGACCGACAGTTTTTCTTAAAGTGGAATGGTACGCTTATCCAAGCCGATGAAAGTAGGATAGTTATATCTGATATTTCGAGACAATTCGACAGGGTTTAACATTTTGCCCTTTCGTCGAAAATACGTTCTTTTAGGATCCAATCGTTCAATTTAAGTTGTTTTGTACAGATTCAAGTCTGACATCCACATTCTAAATGCTGGTGTTCCGTTCTGTCTCCGACACTCTTTCTCATTTTTGTAAATGATCTTTTGTCCACCCGAATCCAACCTCTCTCTTGCCACTCCATATTTTATCGACACTTCGACGCTCTGAAGAGATAGCCAGTTGCATTCTGTCCCTTCAATCTTACCGCAACAAATATCTCTCTAGGAATGCTCAGCAATAGACTCTGTAGTCCACTTTCGGACGTACCGTGTTTAACCGAACCACACGAATCAGGAATTTTTTGCCGGATTCGGTCTTTATCCCTCAGTGCTATGCGAACTTGACGTAATAACTCGTCAAGTCAAGCCAACAGGAAAAAATGTTGCTCCATCATCCCAAAACCTAATTTGGTCAACTCCATCTAAGCGGAATGACTAAACAAATTTCTAAGAGACACGCGCCAGCAGCTTCATTCGACCTGAGTTTCGATATGGCAATCTTAACTTCGTCGAGGTCAGGGGAACGGAATTCTCTGCGATCTTCGTCGTTAAGAAATGGACCATTCTGTCTGACCGCGGTGTACTGACTAACATCGCCGTTATACAGTCCGCAGAAGTGGTTTTTCCATATACTCAGCATAGACTGCGATTCTACTACTAGGTGTCCGTTCTCAACCCTACAGGCTTCCGTTCTGGCTTTATGACCTTGGCATGTTCACTTTATCTGTTGATCAAACCTTTGAACATCATGCCATCATCTTCAAGTCCTCAATCATGCGCTTCTCATGCTCTTTCTTCCTTGCCCTGAGAAGCTTATGCTCCTCTCTTCTTTTTAACTCCTAGAGCTCACGAGCTGTTCTTGTTCTCATCATCGAACCAGGTGTTTCTTAGTGGTGGAACCTTTAAGCCCCACACTTCAGAAGCAGTGCTTTTCAGAGCTTGTTTGCATAGGTTGCACTGTTGTTCTATTGACTGCGTGGAGGCGATAGAAGCTTTCCGACGTCATCACTTTGTATTCTTACTCTACTCCATTGCGTTCGTGATATCCGTAGGCGTATCTTGGTTACTACAAGATAGTGGCCCGAGTCGATGTTAGCCCCTCGGAAAGTTCGAACATCAAAAATAGTGTAGGAGTGTGTCTGACGTGATCAATCTGGTTAGTGATCGATTGATCTGGCCCCGTAGCAAGATCAATTAGCCTGTGTTCGTTATCGGATGTGGTGTCGTGTAGGATGCCGATGACTCGTTCAAAGATGCTTTCTCCTCTCCTAGTACTAGTCTCCTAGTACAATTTAAATATCATACGTTATGTTTAGGAGGTCGCAGAATTCATCTTTGACATTTTTTTTTTATTTTTTATTTTTTTGTTGAAGGCTTCTGCTATCCGCTGGAGCACTCAGACGCAATCACTGGTCCATTGTACTCCAGACAGACACCTTACATTACTGTATTTTCTCCGTTTTCGGAGAAAAATTTGAAGGAGCTTCAGTGATGTAGAGCTAAGGGATTCGGCAAACACCACGTCGGCTCCAAGGGTGCGTCATCGTATGCGAGCAAAGGCGGGACAATCACAGAGGAAATGCTCTGCAGTATCATCCTCCTCTTCGCCACATGCAGCACAGGTAGGCGTCTCACTGATGCCGAGCACGTAGAGATGCTTGGCAAAAGTGTACTCCCACAAGCCTTCTGCAGTCGATTCTCCTTAAAGACAGGAGGAATGCTGCAGATTTTTTGCAGACATCTGGGCATACGCGCTTAGTCATCCTGCAACCCGGACAATCCCTCCATCTACGGTTGTGTGTGTTAAATACGCAATCGTTAATGTTGGAATTTACCGTGGACGCAGGTAGACCTAGAGCGGGTTCAGGTCTTGAGAAGCTCTCCTCTGAACCCATTCTAGCGAGTTCATCAGAGGTCAGATTTCCTGGGATTCCAGAGTGTCCTGGAACCCATACAAGTCTTAATGAATTTAGTCTGCTGACTCTGTTCAAGAAGGACTTGAGTTCAAGCACTAATTTGGAGCTAGTTAAGGGGTTACACATAGCTTTTAGTGCAGCTTGGCTGTCACTACATATGCATATGCTTTCCCCCTTCCACCTGTGCTTCACAACATAGTGAATGGCCATTAGGATTGCGTATATCTCTGAATGGAAGACAGACGCATATTTTCCTAAGGAGAAGTGCAGTCGGATGTTTTCGCGCTCAAAGAAGACCCCAGCACCGGACCCCCGCCCAGATCTGGAGCCATCCGTGAAAATGCGAAGACTATCCTTTCCAGGTTCAGTATCCAGCCATAGCCAATCCTGACGCCATGGAAACTCGACTGTGAAATTACGACGCAATAGGATAGGCATGGCATAGGCATGTCCATGAGACAGGGGTCGCAGGACAATTCTTGCCCAAGCACACCGTTATTCCTATGCGAGTTGTACCAAAAGCCATTTCTCTTCAGACGAGACATGGCTTTCAGAGCACACCCTCTGATAAATATATCAAGAGGTGGAAGGTTCATCACAACATCTAGAGCAGCGCCCGGCGTGCTGGGGAAAGCCCCCGTGCAGCTGAGACAAACCGTTCTTTGGAGTTTGGTGAAAGGGGCTACGACGTGTTTGCGTTTTAGTCTGCTCCACCAGAAGACCGATGCATATGAGATTATAGGCCTTATCACTGCCGTGTAGATCCAGAGGACCTTTGCCGGGGATAAACCCCATGTTTTGCCAAAAGCTCCTTTGCATTGCCAGGAAGCTGACAGCGCTTTGGTGGTTTTTGACTCAACATGCTTTGACCAGAGAAGCTTACTATCTATGATGACTCCTAGATACTTAGCCTTCTTGAATATCGGGATGGAAGTGCCTTTTAGTACCAGCTGAGTCATGTCAGTATTTTTCCTTCTTCTCGTAAAGAGAACGACATCGGTCTTAAGAGGATTGACTGACAGCCCATTTCTGGTACACCAATCATCGATCACATTTAGCGCCGCCTGTGCTTTGCGACGGACAGTCGCCAAACATGAGCCGACAGAAAGAATGGCGACGTCATCCGCATAGGCCTGGGCGTAGATTCCAGAGGCATTGAGAGCATCAAGCAGGGAATCGACCACCATGCACCATTACAGCGGAGACAGGACGCCACCTTGAGGGCAGCCCTTGTTTACGCCAGATTTGACACACTGGTCGAGGCCTGCATCAGCGGTCAATGTCCTGTGCATGAGCATTGCTTTGATCCAAAGGACCAGTGCTTTATCTACGCCATGATGTCTGGCAGCGTTACACATGCTGTCAAAAGTTGCGTTATCAAAAGCTCCCTCAATGTCGATGAAAATGCCCAGCGCGTACTCTTTCCTTTCGAGCGCGCATTCAATACGCCCAACTAGGTTCTGAAGCGCAGTCTCGCAAGATTTTCCGCGCTGGTAAGCATGACGCATCTCCGAAAGAGGGTGCATTCGAAGGGCAACTTTTCGCACGTGCAACTCTACCAGTCTCTCCATGCTTTTCAGCAGGAAGGATGTTAGACTAATTGGTCTGAAGCTCTTGGCAAGTGAGTAGTCCTCTTTTCCTATTTTGGGAATGAAGACCACTTTCACTGGAATGGGTATGTGAGCAAGTGCTAGACTAGCAGTGAACATTTTTTTCAGAGTAGGAAGCAGCTGCCTTATACCTTTTTGCAGCATAACAGGATATATCCCGTCGGTGCCCGGTGATTTGAAGCCATCGAAGGATGCCACAGCAAATTCAATAGCTTCAGTCGTAACCACGCGCGATGCAATATATCAGCTACGCCGAGTTATTTTCATCGTTTCAGTTGCAGTTTCCCTTGAAGGAGTGTGCAACGAACCGATGTCGATCTGATTTCCCGGGAAATGAGTCGCAAACAGTAAACTAAGAGTTTCCGCTTTAGACTCAGTACAGGTACCATCAGATTTTCTGAATGCATCCAGCCTAGTCGGTTTTCCCCGTTTGAGGACTTTAACCAACTTGCTAGTCGCACTCAGAGACTTGATCTCTTCGCAGAAGGTCCTATAAGAACTGTTCTTTGATTTACGAATAAGCTTCTTATATTCTTTCTGTTTCGACCGATACTTGTTCCAGTCATCTTCCGAATTCGATTTGAGCGACCTATTCAGAAGAATTCTGGCTTCCCTGCGAAGACTTTGAAGCTCGGCATTCCACCAGGGGACCAATTTCCTGCAGGGAGGTTTGCTGACAGGACATGCGAGTTCAAAACACCTGATGATGACGCTATTCAGGTTATGAACAGCGTTCTCTACCAATTGTTTCGTTCTAAGTTTAGGTAGGGCCTGAGTGGATTTCTCAAGCTCCTCTCTAACCGTACCCAGTCCTTCCTTCTCGGATTCCGTCTAGGTTGCAAGGAAGAGATCCCACAACCCAATCGGAATTCGATATATTTATGGTCCGACAGGGTAGCATCAGGCAAGACTCGCCAGTTAGTGATGTCCTTTACATATCTGTTGATAGGGTCAGGTCAATCACCTCCTGTCGTATTGTCGTAACAAACGTTGGTTGAGAGTCAACATTGTTGATGGTAAGGTCAGACGAGAGAATGAAGTCTAACGGACGGTCCCCCTTTGTGTTACACTTGCTGCATCCCCAAGCAGTGTATTGAGCATTAGCATCGCAACACAAGATGGGACCAATCTTTTTGGCTTCACAGTACTCTACGAATTCAGAGACTTCCTTCGGCGGTGGAGGTAGTAGCGAATCGTAGGGAAAGTAGGCAGACGCAACGACGAAGTGTTCTATTGCTACGTGCGTTTTGTAGCTTACTCGAGCAGCCACCAGATCTTGTCCACAAAAGTGCCCAAGTTTGGTTTCCGATAGTGAATTCGATATGATGAGGCCGATCCTAGGCCTTTCGGATCGCTCATCATAAAGAATCGTAGTATCACGTATATCACCAAGGCCGCATAGGCGTTTATTCCACACCCACGGTTCCTGAATGGATACAATGTGATGATTTGTTCTACTACATGCAATTCTACTACTTAAAAGAGCAGTAGCGGCCTTGCAATGCTGTAGATTGATCTGGATAAAAGCTATCCTGACCTTTTCAGAGGAAATGGCCGCCTCTTTATAAGAGAGCTGCTTCTCTCGACTCTTTACGGTCATTTGGATCTCCTTCTGGGAGGAAGGGGTTTTGTTGTGTGATGTGCCCACCTCCGAGGAGTGGTTTTTGGCTATCTTCGCCTTCTGGCCCATGCTTTGATCCTTCTGGGTCGCCACATCTGCCACTGGACTCCGATTTCCCACCGCCCCACCGGAGAGGGAGGCATCGCACACTCTCTCCCTAGCGAGGCAATCCCCAGCGGCGGTCTTCCGTTTGCGGGAGTCATTACCTTTTTCGTTTAAAGCACCTGCTCCCTTCGGACGACGGTTCGGGACAGCCTTACCAGTTCGAGGATTGCTAGGAGGATCTTTGACATAGTCATCCTTGTCCTCCGTGGAGGCGTGGACGCAGATCAGATGTTAGAAAATGTAGCCTTGATACGGATCAACAAATCCGCATTCGAACAATCGTTGTCCTTCCTCCCTATAGCAGTCGTCGTAGTAAATGTCGCAGTTTTTCATCCGCTGGATAGCGGTTAAGTCCGCTTTATAGTCGTCTACGGCGTCCGCAATTTGTTTGGCTGCACGTGGCCTGTTTAGGGACCTTACATCCCACGTACAGAGCCATAATATTCGGTCCTTTTTTCGTTTTTTGCAAGGGTGGCCAGCATTAATACGGTCCATTTTATCCGAGGTTTGTCGTTGCTTCTGAGCAATCATGGGGTTTTACGGTTACGGTTTGCTAGACCTTAGCCCAACCGACGTTAATCCTTTTGTTTTGTGGCGCAGGATGCTCGCCATTCGTCCTCATCCGATAGTAATATCCATGTTAAAGAAATTCACCGATCGTACCACAAGGAGGGGGAAGTAGAACCTGGCTAACAGAGCTGCAAGGTGTTCTTACCGGCTTTTGTTTTTTTTTTGTAGCGGACCAGCACCCGTCGACGGATGCTACTCCTACGAGGCCTTTGTTAGTCTTTTACCATCCAGAGTGGAATTGAATGCTTCCAAAATGCATTGCTATGCTCTGTCGCACAGGCGTCCCAGCCACTCGCCGCCATTATCTATGAGTGGCTCTTGCATCTTAAAAACCGAAGAGCTCTCCATCCTGGGTCTGTATGTCGCCCGTAATCTTGAACGCCTTACATAAATATTATTGCCAAATCCAAGCTCACCCTTCGATCTGGTTACATTCTATGAGGCTTTCATTCACCCTAAATTAGAGTTTCACGCTTATATCTGGTATTCTGCTAAACAGAATACAAAATCGCGCGATAAAACTGATAGGAGACCCCAGCATCACTAAATCATTAGATTCGACGGAACATCTTCTCCGTCTATACCTTCGACCCGAGTGGTGTCTTCGACATAATGAGGTAAACCTTGTGTGCATGCTTACGACATAAGAAAACTTAACTCAATGCCAAATGCACTAGCGAATCTCTATCTTGATGTCTTGGAGCAGCACCCGTGACTCAATTGTTCTTAACAACCAAATATACATACATACATACGTATGTAGATATGTAAATCTGAAAAGAACTATTGGTCAATGATACAAAGATTATCTGACACAGATTCTACCATGCCCTTGTTTGCTATACGAACTTGCCGAGTTAGTAAGCCAAGAGGAAATGATGCTGCTCCACCATCCCAAAACCGAATTTGGTTAACTCCATCTAAGCGGAATGACTAAACAAATTCCTAATAGACATTTCCGCCTTCATGGCGCATGTTGTTACTGATTTATTAGCTCCACTTCTAAAATAGTCAGAGAGACATAATATCAATATTTGGCCATGACTGGCACATTGGCTAAGGTCATAACAATGAACGTGTTTACAACGCGGAATCTTCACCTAGCCCTCTTGTCGAAAATGTGTGCTTTTGAGAAAGAGTGTCTGCTTTGATGGTTCAGAAACTTAAATGCTGGTTTTCCCCAAGGCTGGAGGAGAGAGGGCGAACAAACAGAGCAAAGATGTTGATCGCGTTTAACTTGGCAAACGCCAGCTTCGATCTCTGTCCCTGCTTAATCCAAGTTGACACACAGCCTTCACGTGGCCTCCCTTGGATAGCCGCCCTGGCACCCGTTAGGTAGTGAACCAATGTGTGCAGCGACCCGACCCCTTGTTCCTGGGGTAAGAGGAATCTGACCCTCCAGGTTGAGGGCTGTACTTAGGGTTAACATCACTATCTCGGGAAAAATTAATTGGTACGAAACAACCACATGCCTCGGATACGGACAAATACAAAGCTGACGACCCCTGCAAACTACTAAATTACTTACGAGCTTAGAATGTGAGGTCCCCTAACAGACCGGGTGCAGGCAAACCCTCATCTGCTATAAAGCAGATATAACTGATGAAAAACTGCGACATCTACTATGGGAACTGCTACAGGAGAACAAGCAGCGCTTATGCGAATTCGTTATTCGAGGAAGACTCCTACCAAAAGCCTTAAGCTTTCGGGATGTAAACGGACGCCTCATAACTATTCGCATCAAAGCTAATTTTGGAAACATTAGCTTGATATATGCTCACGCCCTATCCGAAGAAAAGAACGATGGACTCAAAGAAGAATTCTACGATCTCCTAGACAGAACCTATGCCCAATGTCCCAGCTACGACACAAAAATAGTTCTAGGAGATTTTAATGCAAGACTGGGCAAAGAGGACATATGTATATGAGTCGATCACGGGAAATATAGCCTACATGACACCATGTCCGAAAACGGAAATCGGCTACTCGCCTTCATGGCGGGGCGTAATCTCCTGGCTACACACGATTCCCGCATCTCAACATTCACAAAGGAACCTGGCGATCACCTGATCAGTCTACCACCAATCAGATTGATTAGGTCACGATTGACGCCAGACACTCCTTCAGCAACCTAGATGTACGAACCTTCTGAGGAGCCAACATCGTCTCGGTTCACTATCTAGTTGTAGCCAAGGTATGTATGAATGAAGATACCAAGGATGCCACGGAGTCGAACTGGACAACGAAAGTTTAACGTCTGAAACTACAATCGCAGGAGACCGCTAGGACCTTTGTCGATCGAGTTTCCCTCAACCTCTCGCCCACACCAATGACACCGTTCCGGTGCCTGTATTGTGGATTGTTCCAATCCACAGAACAACAGTTTGAGCATTGCCAGCGTTTATACAAATGCGATGGAGGAGGATGGGTTTTGTAGAGCGCAACTTTGGTCTTTCGAGAGAGGGCTTGAGCCCAAAGAAGCTGCGGTTGGCAACAGTAATTCTGCGTTTGATCTCAGCGCTGGTGTTGTTGTCGCTGGTCGCTAGTGAGCCAAGGTGAACGAAGTCCTTAACCACTTCGAATTTGTAGCTGCTATGCTATGCTATATACGCTGGATATAGGTCCCCACATTTGGGCGCTACGTTCTTAAAAACTCTGTTTCTAGACTCATACCATATGGTGAGTTGGTATGGGTGAGTTCAATAGCTCAGAAGATAGGAGACCATGCCTGCTAAGTTAAAGTCAGTTATTGTGAACACTGGTTTCATTGCACAGCATGAAGTACTTTCGGTAATTCGCTGCTGAGTGCGAAGTTTTGATGAAGCTTCCCGCTTTCACCTGTTTCCTTAGAGATTCGAGCTGTGCATTCCACCAGGGTACACACCGCTTTTGTGTATTTATCCTAGGTGCACAGCTGGTTCTAATAGATGAGATAAGTACTTCATTGAGTTGATGAGCCGCTCCTTCGATATCATCTCTCGATGCAATTGATTAAAGAAGCGGCAATTGAGCTGACAAAAGAACCCAGTTTGCTCGTTCGGACTCATATCTGAGCTCAGCTTTTCTCACCTCACTAGTGGTGTTAAATCTGATATGCCTCATTGGAGACGTGCCAGTCCCAAATTGAATTTGAAACAAAGGGGCTAGAGATAGTGAGGTCAAGTACCTCTATTCTAGTCGAGTTTATAGATTTGTAGGTTGAAGGTCTTCTTTTTTGGTGGGTTACAGCCGATGAAGGACCAGAGCCAAGCTTCTCTCAATCACCCATCTTGTGTGTGATTTATTTTTGACACAGATGAAACGGACCTACAGTTTAATGCCGATTCCGAACGGCGTGAGTCGAGAAGATTTTCAAGGCAAGTATACTACGGAGGGTTTTGCCAGTGCCCCGTCGAGGAGGGACGCCGCGAAATAAACTTTCGATGACGTTGGTGTTATCGAGATCCGAACTCGCTCATCGTGCGTCAGAGTCCAACACACTAACCACTGCGTCACGACGCCCTCACAGTCTATTATACAGTCTTGCCAAATCCCCAGCATCGACTGTAATTCCACTACCAGTTCTCCATTTTCATCCCTGCAGGCCTCCGCTCTGGCTTTGTAGCCATGGAATGTTCGTCTTACCTTATTGTAAAACATCTGGGCGTCATTCCTGTGAGAGCATCTCTCTATCTCCTCGATCTCTCGTTTTCCGTATTCTCTTCCAACCAGGGGCTTCTAGGTAGTGGCGCGGCAGTTTAAAATCCAGCACCTCTGAGGCAGCGTCTCGACGGCGCTCTGCCAATGCGCCCATTCCTGCTCTAATGTTTGTGCTGCTGTGGGCGGATTTTAAAAGAGCTTGGAGGAGATACGATCGGCAAAAGTTCTGGCAGTCTCTTGCGATTGTAGCTTTCCGACGTCAAACTTACGTTGTGCTACTCGACTCCTTAGCATTCTTGATATCCTGATTCGTACCTTGGCTACAACAAGGTAGTGATCCGAGTCGATGTTGGACCCTCGGAAGGTTCGTACGTCGAGAATACAGGAGGAGTGTCTGGCGTCGATCGCAATATGATCAATCTGGTTGGTGGTCGATTGATCACAAGACCGCCAGGTACCCTTGTGGATGTTGAGATGGGGGAATCGCGTGCTTGCTACACGGAGGTTACGCCCCGCTAGGAAATCGATTAGCCTAAGTCCGTTGTCGAATGTGGTGTTATGGAGGCTATGCTTTCCTATGATCGATGTAAATATGTATGTCTTCTCTGCTCAGCTTTGCGTTGAAATCTCCTAGTAGGATTTTGGTGTCTTAGCTGGGGCACTGTGCGTATGTTTGGTCCAGGAGATCATAAATGTCACCCTTGAGTCGATCATCTTTTTCTTCCGTGGGGCCGTGCACACATACTAGGGTGATATTCCCCAGTGTACCCTTGATGCGGATTGTTATGAGGCGTTCGCTTACATGCCGAAAGCATAAGACTTTTTACCTAAGTCTACCTCGAATAACAACCAGCGTTGCCTGTTTTCCTTTTAGCAATTACCGTAATAGATATCAACGTTTTTCATCCGTTTTTGCCTGGTCCATCCCATCGCACTTCTTGGAGCGCAGTAATGTCTGCTTTGTAGCGGTCCAGGGTATTTTCCAATTGACTGCCCGCACCTGGCCTGATGAGGGACCTCACATTCCAGGTGCAGACTCGTAAATCCTTATTGCGTTTGCAGGGGTCGTAACAAGATGGTTTTTCCGTGATAGGGATGTTAACCCTAAGCACAACTCCTAACCTGGATGACCAGGTTCCTTTTACCCCAGAAACGACGGGCTGGTCGCTGCCCACATTAGTTTACTGTCCGGCGGGTGCCTGGGCAGCTATCCACGAGGGGCCACTCAGAGGCTGTGTGTCAACTTGGATTGAACAGGGACAGAGATCGTAGCTGGTGTTTGCGGCGTTAAACACGATCAGCTTCTTTGCTCTCTTTGCTCGCTCCCACCCTCCTCCCATAAGTCGTTCCTTTGCCCTAAATTAGAGTTCAAGGCTCATTTCTGGTACGGTGAATCTTCGACTTTACTGCACCAGCTAGAGAGGAATCTAAATCGCTCGATAAAATTGATAGGAGACCCCAGCATCACCAAATCATTAGATTCGCTGGGAATGGCTCCTGCCTCTTCCTGTTTTATTGATACACATTTCCACAGAAAATGCTCAACAATGTTCTTGCAATGCACGTCTCTCTAGAAAATCACACCAGTCTCCGTCAACTCAGAGTTCTTCCATATAAGTAATGGGACTTTCATCTTTTCATTAAACTATTCGTGTGTTTTGAGTCATAAAAAAGCGTTCACACGTGACAAATCTGCATTTTCTACCCATTCACTATAGGTACCTATAGGTATAGTGAGAAATGTACAAGTTTCTGAGTACGTATCTCTAAATCAAGACTTCTTGGAAAGCCTAAGCTCTAGAATTTCTCGCAGACGAGCATGATTATTGGAATTCCGAAACAATCACGTTGTGCATCATAAATTCCAGATATATCCACGTGAGCAGTGAGACTAAACGAGCTTAAAAGTAATCACCGTATGACCTCATCGTCTTAAAAAGCCCCGAGGAAAGTTGAACAAAGTTTTTTAGCAAAGATTGATTAGTCGACTTTGCGATAAGTGGCATGTGCTGGCACTGGGCTCATGAAGCTCAATGAACCTTGGATGTCTTATTCCTTGATATTGTGTGATGTCTTGAATATATGGCTTTTAATTAGCTTGTAGTTGCCAACATATTTCAAGATTTGTATAAAGTTTGTATTCGAGTTGGTAAACCAAGGCTCCTCTGCTCTGTTCGAATATTGCCCATGACTACAATCTAAGAGGTCTACACGGAAAGTCGAAATTCGGGTCACTTTTTAAGCGCGTGATGTTGTCTTTAATGCTGCAATTGATGCTAGCTTATTGGCATAGACGAGTTATTTGACATGTCCCCATACAAAATAGCCTAAAAGCGTCAAATAGCACGATCTAGCCGGCACAAAAGAGAGAAAAATGTTTCACCGTATCATGGTTTTCACGGCCTTCCATGGGCCAAGGATTCCGCTGACCAGAACCCACACTTGAGGTTGCTCATCGGATCAAATCCAACAGTTTTGCTTATTGACATACCCATCACTGCAAATGGTAAGTGTATTGCCGTAACACACCAAAGTGTGTGTTTTCATTGTGGTAATCTTTTATGCAATTTAAAGTGTGTTATTATGAAAGAACAGTTCCCAACTACATATATGTAACCTTACCAGAAAGCAAATTGCGACCCGGACCCGTGGGTCCCGTGTTCAATTCTGAAGGTTTCTGTGAGCACTTTTAGGTTAGGTTAGGTAAAAGTGGTTGGCATATGCCACACGTAGGCTGAAGTCGGCCCATTGTGATACCACAGGTCTGCGAGCTTACTTAAGTTTGCATAGAAGGGCGCGCCGAGGTAGAGCATGAGCGGAGGAGGCGATGTATCGATTCCTCTTCCTCCTCGTCCATGCAGACGCGGCGGAAGTCATTGGAGAATAGCCCTAGTCTGGCGGCGTGTTTTCCAACGATACAGTGACCTGTGATGACATCCACTAAAGTGCTTAAGGTTGCCCTTTTCAATGCCACTAGGTGCCTGGTTCGTCCTAGGTTTAGCTTAGGCCAGATTTGTTTATTGATAAAGCCGATATTACTTTCATTCCATTGGAGGTTGGTAGCCTCTATGGTTCAAAGTTTTATCACGTGCTTTACCGTACTTATTGGTGTTTTTAGGTACCCGAGGGTAGAAAGACTGAGTGTGCTTGACCCTAACTTTGCGAGTTCGTCGGCCGCGCAGTTTCCTTGAATATCCCTATGCCCGGAAACCCACAGTACTCTAATGTTGAACTATTCAGCCATCTTGTCTAGAAATTGGGGGCAGTTAAGGCATGTTTATGGGAGGGCATGGGCTCGGACATACAGGGTAAAGTTGTTGATTGCTCTCAACCTGGCGAGATGCCAGCAACGATCCCTGTTTAAATGCCCGGGTCAAGTTGACATACGGCCTCCTCGCGGCGCCCTCTGGATAGCCTCTTCAACAACCGTTGGGAGGTGAACAAACGTATGCAGCGAAGAAAACCCCGACCAGAATGGCGGTTGTGCGGCGGGCTAACAATCCGCCCACGTAAAAAAACCCAAAGTTATGAATGAGCAAGATGCCTCGGATATACGGACGGATACTCGACGACGACAACGCACGAAAAAGGAACACGATTTGCGAGTATGCTCCTGGAATGTCAGAACCCTGTACACTCCCGGAGCTGCTCATAAACTAGAAGGAATCCTCACGCAGTACAAGGCGGATATTACTGCGGTCCAGGAAATACGCTGGATAGGAAACGGTATGATTAGGGAGCAAAATTGCGACGTTTATTACAGCTGTCACAAAAGGTTGCACTTACTGGGATGCGGATTTGTCGTGGGAAAGCGGTTAAGGTCGAAGGTCATCGACTTTAAACCTATAAGTGATCGCCTGGCTGTGATCCGCATCAGAGGCAGATTTTATAACATCAGCCTTATATGTGCACACGCCCCTACCGACGAGGCTGAAGACCCTATCAAGGAGGACTTCTATGACCTCCTGGACAACGCCTACGGAGCTTGTCCGGAGTACGATGTAAAAATCGTGCTCGGGGACTTCAACGCCAAAATCGGAAAGGAAAACACCCTTAGCGGAGTGATCGGAAAGCACAGCCTCCACAATACTACAACAGATAACGGCTTCCGACTCGCTGACTTTGCGACAGCTCGTAATGCGGTGATAAGTAGCACAAGATTCCCTCGCAAGCGAATCCACACAGCAACCTGGCGATCTCCGGACGGTCGAACCGCCAACCAAATCGACCATGTGCTCATTGACGCAAGGCACGCGACAAACATCCTGGATGTGCGAACATTCAGAGGGGCAAATGTCGACTCTGACCACTTCCTCGTAGCAGCAAGATTCAGAGCTCGACTGTCCAATGTCAGAAAGCTGCACCAGCCCATCAGGAGGAGGTTCGACATTGGGCGCCTGAGCACACCGGAGGTTGCCAGAGTCTACAGGGAGCAGCTGAGCGAAAGACTCTACGGTATGCCTACGTCGAACACAAATGCCAATAATATGTGGCTGCATTGCCGCTCAGCCATTCAGGAAGTAGCCGAAACCACCTTAGAATACCTATCACCCCCGACAAGAAACCCGTGGTATGATGGCGAGTGTGAGCAGAAAAAGGCAGCAACCGACGAGGCGTACCAAAAGGCGCTGCAGAGGAAAACCAGGGCAGCGCGAGAAGAGTACCGAGCCAGAAGAAGGGAGGAGAAGAAACTACTGCGACAAAAGAAAAGAATCTTCGCAGCCTCCCAGCTCAAGAATATCGAGGAGTCTAGGGATAGACATAAAATACGAGCCTTTTACAAGAAAGCCAAAGGCCTTGCAGGAGGCTTCAAAAAGGGCACCCTGGCTCTTCGAAACTGCGAGGGTAATCTTGTCACCGACCCGCAGGGAATAGTGGATGTATTTAAGCAGCACTTCCAGCAGCTGCTTAACGAGCATGACCAAGAGAGAGTGGTAGGGACTGAGGAAATCCCAACTCCAGCCGCTGAAGTAGTCCACCCACCCAGCATAGAAGAAGTCGGCACAGCTATTCAGAAGCTGAAGAACAACAAGGCCGCAGGCTCAGATGGCTTGCCATCAGAGCTCTTCAAGGCTGGCGGCGATGTTCTGGTAGGGAGCATGCACCAGATCATCTGCAGAATTTGGGAAGATGAGAACATGCCCGACGACTGGAATACCAGCTCTATATGCCCCATCCACAAAAAAGGCGATCCTACCTCTTGTAAGAACTATAGAGGTATATCCCTGCTCAATGTCGCATACAAGATCCTGTCCAGCGTATTGTGTGAACGTCTAAAACCATTTTGCATCGCACTAATCGGCAGCTACCAGTGCGGCTTCCGGCCCGGCAAATCAACTATAGACCAAATTTTCACACTTCGACGAGTTTCAAATCGATACACACCATCTTTTCATCGATTTCAAAGCCGCATACGACAGCATTCATCGTGAAGCACTGTTTGGGGCGATGGCCGAATTCGGGATCCCGGTAAAACTGATCCAGTTGTGTCGCGCCACGCTAAAAAACACGCGATGCACCGTGCAACTCGGTTCTAGGACCTCGGAACCATTCGAAACATGCACCGGATTTCGGCAAGGAGATGCGCTGTCATGTGACTTCTTCAACCTGGTGCTGGAGCAGATAGTGCGACGGGCAGGCGTCAACAGGGAAGGCACTATCTTTTACAAGTCCATCCAGCTGCTAGGATACGCGGATGATATCGACATCATCGCGTGTTCTCGCCGTGGCATTGTGGAAGCATTCACGGCGATTGAAGAACAGGCGAAACGAATTGGCCTTAAGATCAATGAGGACAAAACGAAATACATGCTGTCAAGCAAAAACCAATCCGTCGCTCACCACCTGGGACAAAACATAACAATTGACAGCTACAATTTCGAGGTAGTTAAGGAGTTTGTCTACCTCGGGGCAAACGTAAATTCCACAAATGACACCACAGTGGAGATCCGGCGTAGAATCGCCCTTGGCAACCGCTGCTACTTCGGCTTGTCCAAACAACTGGGGTCAAAACTCCTCACTCGAAAGACCAAAGTCATGCTTTACAAAACGCTCATTCTGCCAGTCTTGCTGTACGGAGCCGAAAGCTGGACGATAAGCAGGACAGCGGAGCTGATTTTGGATTCTTTCGAAAGAAAAATTCTGCGCCGGATATTTGGTCCTGTCTGTGAGGAAGGTGAATGGAGAAGAAGACACAACCGCGAACTCTACGAGCTGTACCAAGATGTGGATGTAGTCCGGAAAGCAAGGACCCGTCGACTACACTGGCTCGGCCACATCGAGCGCATGGACATCAACGCTCCAGCTAAGAGGGTCTTCGACTCCGAGCCTCCTGGTTCGAGAAGAAGAGGAAGACCGAACCTCCGGTATAAAGACCAAGTAATCGCGGATGTAAGACATCTTGGTCTTGACAACTGGAAGCAGCGTGCCCGGGACCGTCAAGGATGGAAGGCAGCTATAGCTCAGGCTCAGATCCTCCATGGATCGCAGGCCTGATAAGTAAGTAAGTAAGGCATGTTTTTGACTTGTGGGTTACCGCGGCCATGGATTTTATCGTAGATTGGCTGTCCGTGTAAATGATAATATCCTTAGCGGATATTACATTGATCCTGAGCCATGCAAGGGTCTCCGTTATCGCTGTTATTTTTGCTTGATACACAGATTAAGGTTAAGTTCCTTAGAGAAGACTCCACTACCTACACCCGTCTCCATCTTGGAGCTATCGGTATAGAGGGAAATCGTGTCATTCGGTATGACTTTTCCTTCAGCCCATTCCTCCCTGGAACACATTCTGCGGTATGATGTAGTCTGTGTCCATGAGTACTTCGAGGTGATTAAGAATGCTAGTATAGCATTGATGTGGGCCAAGTAGAATATTTAGGGCCTCCGTGGGGGTTGATCTGATCGCGCCGCTTATGTACATATAAGTTGGCCGATCTTTGTACTTTCCCCAGAAGGTTTCGATAGTAGGTTTGTCCAGAGTAGTCCACCAGACTACGATGCCATACAGGAGGACGGGCCTTATGACTGCTTGGTTGAAGATCTCACATTTTGCCCACCACTTTCTTACAGCTGTATAGGGCAGTGTTTGCTTTCTTGAATCGATCGAGAATGTTGGGTTTCCAATTCAGCCTCCTGTCAAGGACTAGGCCTAGGTATTTAGCCTGATCTTTGATTATTAATTGGGTTCCACCCAGCATCGGTGGGTTGAAGGGCGGAATTTTATAATTATTTGTAAACAGTACTAGGTCGGTCTTCTTGGGGTTGACCCCAAGTTCACAGTACTGCGTCCAGGTTTCTACTGTATGTAATGCACCCTGCATTAGGTCGCTTAGAGTGCTGGAAAATTTCCTGTGGCGGCAATAGCAATATCATCTGCATAGGTGGTCACAGCATACCCTTCCTGTTCTAGCAACAGCTGTAGTTCGTTGACCACCACGTTCCAGAGGAGAGGGGAGATTACTCCACCCTGTGTACATCTGCTGACCATTCTAGTTGAGACGGCTCCAGCGAAGTTGGCTTTGACTACTCTTTGCGTTAGCAGTTGTCGTACCAGTTCTGACACTGACCCCGTAACACCCAGATCAAACAGCGCCTTGGTAACGGCCCATGGTTCAACATTGTTAAAGCCGTCCTCAAAATCGAGAAAGCCATGCCATTGTTGTAGACATGTTGGTTATTCGACAGCCTTCCTGAGATACAGCTATAACGAATGTGTGCGTCTAAAATATACTCTAGAGTTTTTAGTAGAAAAGAAGTAAGACTAATAGGCCTCAAGTCATTTGCATACGTGTGGGAGCTTTTGCCTACCATTTGCTGGGGATGTAGGATAAGGAGAGGCAACTCTTATACATATGTACATATGTATATTACCACAAGCCAGGGAAAGATGAGATCTGCTACCTGCTGGAGCTTAGCTGGTATGATCCCATCCGGTCCTGGAGACTTGTAAGGTTCAATTCTTTTTAAAGTCCAGATGACAATGCTGTTGTGTGCGTTTAGAAGAAGTTCCAGGGCTTCGGTGCTGGAGGTCGTCCAGGAACCATCATTCCGCATTTGGTGACTTGGGTTGTACGGGGCTGAAGCCAGAATCTTACTTATTCTTGAAGCTTCGGAGATATTTTCGTTGTAGTTCCTCCATGATTGCCTTTTGGCCTCCTTATAGAGGGCATGGGCTCGGACATACAGGGTAAAGTTGTTGATTGCTCTCAACCTAGCGAGATGCCGGCAACGATCCCTGTTTAAATGCCGGGGTCAAGTTGACATACGGCCTCCTCGCGGCGCCCTCTGGATAGCCTCTTCAACTACCGTTGGGAGGTGAACAAACGTTCCCGACCAGAATGGCGGTTGTGCGGCGGGCTAACGATCCGCCCACGTAAAAAAAAGAATAGTTATGAATGAGCAAGATGCCTCGGATACACGGACGGATACTCGACGACGACAACGCACGAAAAAGGAACACGATTTGCGAGTATGCTCCTGGAATGTCAGAACCCTGTACACTCCCGGAGCTGCTCATAAACTAGCACGTGCCTGATGCTGTACTTCGCTCTGTTCTTTTCAATTTTTTAAGAAGTAACAAATTGACATGCTTCCTATAGCCAGTTGAAATGAAGGCTTCCGTTCCAGCAAATTTAATGCAAACACTATCACCGTGCCCCGAATTAAGTTCACACTATTCCCACAAGTATTTACCTATAGTAAAAACAAGGACACTTTCCAACCGCTCCCAATCAAACTGCGACAAGTGAGAAAACTTATCAAATTCGTTCCATGCAAATACCCGTATATACTCATCCGTACGTTCATATGTATCTCATCAAGGCAGAGCAAACGACACACACCCCTTGCGCGAGACAAATGCACTTCAGGGAAAACTGAGAAACATATTTACCACCCAATTCTGGCATAATGAGCCATGAATGTCACGACAATTTACCACACCCATGTGAATAGGATCAATTAGTTACTGGTCATGCTTGCCGATCACTCCTTGCCACTCTCACCTCTCGCCAAGGGATCCTTTATCCCAACAAATAGGAGGACGAAAATGGAAGATGAAAAAAAAAAATTGGAAATGTTCATTTTGCGGTCAAAGCAAACAAACGCAAATAAGATCCCAGTGTTTGCTAATACTCGGCATGAGGTCCTTCTCCTCTATTCATCCGACAAACAGGACGACATCGTAGTCGAGAACAATGACTACTAAAAATACCTAGGCATTTGACTTTGAAAGGACCGAAAACTCCTTGGACCATGGCCGTATGGGTAAATGCCGACAAAGATGTTCCCTGACTCCTGGGCAATTGATTCAATGACATTTGTTCTTCTCTCCGGTGTCCTTTTGGTAGGAGATTTATCATACAGATGAAGAGAATAGATTGGAGAGGAAGTGTTTTGATGTTTGGGAATTGTTTGTCGTGTCAAGGTTGAATGCAGATAGGAAGCAATTCGTTTTCTCTGGAGAGAAAATGTGTTTCGGATACTGTGCTCAATGACTTTGGGAAATTTTCCGATTGGGGTGCGCGTACGAGTTTTTTAAGACAAGTAAGTACGATGGTTAGAGTTCGATCTTTGATAGAAAAATCAGTCACAAATGCTACGATTAATATTTTGGTAAAATACAGTACACACTTATGTACAGTTTTGATAGTATCTACAGATATCAAAAATTTCGATCAGCCAACATGTTATCATCACTCACGTCTACACGACTACCCTTAAGGTGCGTATACCACTCACGAGCTCTGTTACGGGAGGGCCAGCGACAAGACCACGCATGCTGCAGGATATCGACGAAAGGATGTGAGGTCCCTTAACAGACCCGGGTATAGGCAATCAATTGGAGCAAACCCTCAGCTGTTATAGCAGATATAGGTTAGGTTAGGTATATGGGTGCCCTATTGACGTAAAGTCAAGGCTCACGTAGACTACGTTGAGTCCATTGTGCCCATCTGTTTTGTTTAACCCGTTGATACCTATTCATTTACCGTCGAGCTGAACCAGCCAGACGAGGATAAAAATCCCAGTATTCTGTTCAGCCCAATATCACCTACCTCTTCTAGTCCCGAAAGGAAGTATCTTCCCAGGAAAGTATTCCTTTTTTGGGCTAGCGCCGGGCATTCGCACAGCAGGTGACGAACGGACTCAATTTCCTCTTCGTCCCTGCAGCTTCTGCAGAAGTCATTGTAGGGCTGGCCTAGTCGAGCTGCATGATAGGATGTTAGCACCTGATCCCACCCTAGCCAACTCGTCCGCCCTCTCGTTTCCGGAGATATTCATATGACCAGGTACCCAGCAAAGGGTCACCTCATTTACATTGGATATCTCTTCTAACTTCTCCTTGCAGAGTTTGACGAGTTTGGATCTTATCCATGCTGCCTGCAGAGCCTTAATGGCTGCCTGGCTGTCAACATAGATGCTGATTCTTTCTCCTGTAATATTCTCTTTGCTGATCAGGTCCGCCGCCTGCTTGATAGCGAAGACCTCAGCTTGGAAGACACTGCATCCATCATCGAGCCTGTAGGAGCGATGCATATCCCGAGTCTCAAAGTAGACTCCGGCACCTGTGCCAACATCCATTTTGGATCCGTCGGTGTAGAGTGCCAGTTCACTTTCCGTGCGTACTAAATCACCGGTCCATTCCTCCCTGGAGGGAATTCTAATAGAGAATCTCCTCTCCCAGGAAGGATGTCGGGTGACATAGTCCGTTACGGTTCTGAATCTCGAGACGGCCCATCGATCCAAGACTGATGCATGTCCGTGAAGACTCCTTTTCCAGAGACCTGATTCCTGTAATCTTAGCGCAGTTCTGGTTGCGGCGCTCTCGCAGTACATGTCCAGGGGTGGGAGGTTCAGCATGACTTCAAGGGCCGCCGTTGGTGTGGACTTCATAGATCCCGTCACCGCCAGACAGCCTGCCCTTTGAACCTTTGACACACTCTGAAGATGACACTTTTTCTCAAGCGCCTTCCACCAGACAACCGAGCCATAGACTAGGATAGGTCTTACTACCGCAGTGTACAACCAATTTACTAACCTCGGTTTGAGGCCCCATGTCTTTCCAAAGGCTGCCTTGCAGGAATATAGTGCCACATAGGCCTTTTTGATTCTTTCCTCAATATTTTCTCTCCAACTAAGTTTGGAGTCCAGGATTATGCCCAGATATTTCGCAGGTTTTCCAAGGATCAGATCTATACCATTCATACGGGGGTAGGTGTATCTTGGTACAGATCTTTTCTTTGTAAAAAGTACTATCTCTGTTTACGCCGGATTTACTCCCAGACCTCGCCCCTTGATCCAGCTATCCACTTACGTCAGTGCATAGCTTAGTCTATCGCTGAGGACCTGTAGATATAAAGCAGATATAACCAATGGACTGGTGAGAGCACCGGTGGCGCAGTGGGTAGTGTGTTGGCCTCTGACGCCGATGACACGGGATCGAATCCCGACACAGCCATGTCATCGAACGTGTTTTTCACGGTGTTTCTCCTGAGCGGGGTTCTGACAAGCCCCCCTGTAGTAAAATTATCATGAAAAGCTTCTCGAAATTCGCCGTTCGGAACCGGCAATAAACTGTAGGTCCCTTTCACCTATGTGAAAATGAAATCACACACAACATGGGTGATTGAGAGAAGCTCGACTCAGGTTCTTCACGGACTCTAACGCCAACATACATACATACATACAACCAATGGACTGGGCAAAAGACGGGTGAAAAACCGCGACATCTACTGCGGGAAATGCTACAAGGAGAACAAACAGCGCTTATTCGGATGCGGATTCGTTATTCGAGGAAGACTCCGACAAAAAGCCTTAAGCTTTCCGGATGTGAGCAAACGGCTCATAACAATCCTCATCAAAGCTTACCTTAGAAACATCAGCTTGATATGCGCTCACCTCACATCCGAAGAAAAGGACGATCGACTCAAAGAATAATTCTACAATCTTCTAGACAGAACCTATGCTCAACGTCCCAGCTACGACACAAAAAAAAACTTCTAGGAGATTTTAATGCGAAACTGGGCAAAGAGGGCATATGTACATATGTATATGAGTCAATCACGGGAGGTATAGCCTGCACGACACCACGTCCGAAAACGGACATCGGCTACCCGACTTCCTGGCGGGGCGTAACATCCTTCTAGCTGGCACACGATTCCCGCATTTCAACATTCACAGAGGAACCTGGCGACCACCTGATCAGTCTACCACCAATCAGATTGATTACGTTGCGATTGACGCCAGACACTCCTCCAGCATCCTAGATGTACGATCCTTCCGAGGAACCATCATGGACTCTGATCACTACCTTGTTTTAGCCAACGTACGAATGAACATATTGACGATGCTACGGAGTCGAGCTGGACAACGAAAGTCTTACGTCGGAAAGCTACAATCGCAGGAGACCGCTAGGACCTTTGCCGATCGAGTTTCCCTCAATTTCACGCAAACTCTGATGATACCGGAACAATGCACAGAAGTACAGTGGGAGCATTGCCAGCGTGCCATCAGAGACGCTGCCTCTGATGTACTGGATTTCAACTAGAAACGCCTAGCTTGATGAGCAATACGGTCAAGCCCATGTAGCAAAGCAAGACGCCGACTAAGCTACGATACGTAGACTGACGAAAGCCACTCGTGAACATTACGAGCAGAAACGGAGAGGAGAAGACACGATTTTAAGCATGAATAGCGTGAGATCGAGAAGATGGAGAGATGCTACCACAGGAATGACGCTCGCAAGTTTTATGAAAAAGTAAAACGAATACGCCAGAGCTATAAAGTCAGAGCGGAAGCCTGTAAGGATGAAGTGTCCATTTTCTAGTAGTAGTAGAGAATATGGGAGGAACACTTCTCTGTTTAGCGGTATTAATACCGCTGTCAGACAGAATCATTCATTCGCAACGGACGAAGATCAAGGGAATTCCTCCCACCCGATGAAATTAAGGTTATTATCTCTAAGCTATATCCCGAGCTATATAATGGGACTGGAAGGGCGCATGCACCAGCTCATCTGTAAAATATGATCGGAAGAAAGCATGCCCCACGAATGGAATCCAAGCATCATTTGCCCAGTCCACAAGAAAGGAGACCCCTATAACTGCCCCAACCACAGGGGGATAAGTCGCCTGAAACCCTTTGTGGACTATCTGATAGGTTCCTACCGTGGAGAAGACCCAAGAATACCAAATCGACACCCATCACCTTTTCGTCGATTTCAAGGCCGCGAATCATAGTGTGCATACAGACGTGCAATACGGAGCCATGTCTAGTTTCAACACCCCTGCCAAACTCATTGGATTAAGCAGGATGACAATGGAGAATTCCCACTGCTCCATTAATCTCGGTAGAGAATCAACAGAGACCTTTGTTGTTAAAACAAAATTTGGACAAGGTGACAAGGAACATTTGCTGAGAACTATAACCAAAGTGAAAATGTTGTCGCGTTCTTCTCGAATCTTATCTAGGACAACCACCCCTGGAGAGTAGTGAACAAACATCTACGACCAAGACCATCTGCTCTCTGCCCAGGTTGTGTGTCACACCATAATAAGAGTATGATTCTTGAACTTGCGCGAATTATAAAAAAAAAAAAAAACTCTTTGCGTACGCGGATGACATTGACGTAGTTGGCCGAACACTGCGGGACGTCAATGATGCATTCAAAAGCATTGAAGCAGAAGCGGCTAAATTGGGTCTTTCGGTTAACGAGGGTAAAACGAAATATATGACGTCTCGGCCAAAACGTCTCAATTGGCAACTACAAATTCGAAGTCGTCAAGGACTTCGTCTATCTTGGCACACTAGTGACTAGCGAAACAACACCAGCGCTGAGCTCAAACGTAGAATTACTGTTGCCAACAGCTGCTTTTTTTGGCTCAAGAGCCAATTGAGAAGTAGAGCCCTCTATCGAAAGACCAAAGTTGCGCTGTACAAAACTTTAATCATCCCGGTCCTCCTCTATCTATGGTTTTTGTAAGTATAAACGGGGAGTGGAGGAGAAGATACTCGTACAACGAACTATAAGAGTTGTACAGCGACATCGGCCTAGTACGACGTCTCCCTTAAGCAGCTGCTTAACATTTAGCTGCCGTGTTTGTCACCCTATCCCGGCGAGTAACTCCCACAACAACACGAAGAAATCTCATTTCGGCAGCTTGTATTCGGGATCTTATTCTTTCGGTCAATACCCAAATTTCATGACCATAGGTGAGAGTTGGAACAAGTGCTTTGACACCAAGCTCGGTCTTCCTGATTACAGATCTTCCAAGCTGTTTCAAAATTGACTCTGGTCGGCTAATCCTGCAGGAAAGCTCAGTATTACTCTTCCTATCACTCATGAAAAAGATCCCGAGATACTTAAACTTCTCTACCTGTTTCAATGGGACTTCACTAACATGTAGAGTGCATTGGACAAGTGTTCTGGAAATAACCTCATTCCAGCATCAGCACATACGGCCACAACCTATCTAGCGCGCGTTGGAGCTCCGTCTGGGAGGATGTGAGGACAACTAAGTCATCTGCAAAAAGATGATGGCTTACCCTCAACTCTCCCATTGTGAAACACTCCTCGCCACGAAAGGAAAAGGAGAGGTGACAAGACGTACCCAACCCCTACTACCGTTAACCCGAACACAGCTGCTACAGTTTGTGTACAGAGACTGAGTGGCCCTCAACAAATGACCTATAATCCCATACTCAAGCAGAACTCTCCAGAGTTTACCTGGAGGAACTCGGTCATACGCCTTTTCCTTTTCACCATTCTTAGAGTGATTCGACCATTGCTCTAGAACGCGCCTCCAACACCTTAGCGTAGACTTTACCGGAGACAAAGAGATATGCTCCTATAGTTGGAGCACTCTTTTTTACCCCCCTTTTTGAAAAGAGGGACAATCACCCCGGTCTGCTAATCGCTAGGTGTCTTACCGCATTCCCAGGCCACCTTAATGACACGCGAGAACCCCATTGCCTTAAGCATTTCTGGCCGAACTTCATCCACACCGTTAGACTATAGGTCTGTCCCCCTTAGCGCCCTGTTCGGGGTTGAGCAACTCCGAAAAGTGCTCGCTCCATCTGCGTAAAATGTCCATCTCATTGGAAAGCAACACACCATCTTTGGATTTAACTCCTTCAATTATGTTGAATTTCCTTCCCCTGAGTCGGCGAATGGTTTGCCAGAACACCTTTTTCGCAGATCTATGGCCGTCTTCCAACTTCTCGCCGAACTCCTTCCAGGACTGCTCTTTAGCTGCTCGTACAATCAATTTGCAAGTTCTTCGCGCCACAGTGTACCGGTCACGGGAAGCACATTTCCCAGGGAAAGGAATTGGTCTTAGACTTGGGAGTGTCGCAGAAAGCTTCTGCACATATGTAAGTATTTTTCGCTGGAACATTTCCTGGCGAGTGGATCAGCGATTTCATTGCCCTTAATACCTTTGTGCCTTGGCACCCACCAGAGTTTGACTTTGTTTCTTTGGCTCTTGAGTCCGTGCTGTACGAGCTCAGAGCTTTAAGCGCTACTTGGCTATCAGAGAGTATGTTGATGGTTACTCCTCTTGGCATGTTATTCTGCTTGAAGTTGCTAAGACTCATTTCCATGGCCTTCGAGATCTTACGATATGGTCCAAAGATGCCGGGGCCAACGCCAGAAACCATCTTGGAGCCATCAGTATACCACCTAAGGCTTTTGACATTAAGCAAGGGATCACGGGTTTTCCATGCTGAGCGAGTTGGTATCAATATCTCAAATCTCTTCGCGTTCGAGACCGTGGTAATCATATCCAGCTCGGGAAGGTGTTGCAAGATGGACATGTGAACCATGGCAGGCTTGTTCCCTAGCGAAGAAATCTGATTGCACGGCGTAATGTAACCTTTTTTATCAAAAGGTACAGTGGAGTAAGTCCAATGAGTGTTTTTTGGGCTGCCGTAGGGCAGGTTGGCATTGCGCCTATAATGTCGAGACACGCTGGACTCTGAAGGCGTTGAAGCTTAACGATTATCGTTTTCTATTCAACTTTTGTCCACCATAAGTGGAGGCTTAGGAGATGATCTTACTATGGCGGTATATAACCAGTGGACTACCATAGCTTTGAGTACCCAGGTTTTCGAGTTTCAGTTGAGTCTGAGATCGAGGTCAATGCCTATGTAGATACTTAACTTCTTCAGAAAATCCTATGTTTGTGCCATTTAGAAAGACGGAGCAGGGCTGCAACCTTCTCCTCTTTGTAAACGGAACTAAGATTGTCTTATTTGGATTAAATGACAAACCCTCTCTGCCACACCAGTCAGAGATATACTGATGCGCGAACTGCATGCGCTCACAGTTAGCAGTCTGGCAATTGCCCGTAACAATGACTAGTAGTTCATCAGCATATCCGATGACCTCGTACCCACGAGTGGTTAGCTTGCGTAGTAGGTCATCGATAACTATCGACCAAAGAAGGGGTGATATGAATACTGTCTGGGATGCGTGTCCAGGATGCCTTTAATATCAGTTTTTCCATTGTTCTTAGAGGGTACGATATTAAACTGATAGGATGATATGGCTTTCCAATCTTGGGGATGAAGACAAGTTTGACCTCTCCAGATTTGAAGGATGAAGCCCAGGTTGAAATAAGACCTAAAAAGATCTATCAGAGGCGATAAAATAGTGTCCAGGCCTGTTATAATTAAAAGACCTTTTAATATAACGTTTGATTTCAAAGATTTATTTAGATTAAGTTTAAGTATTCAATTCAAGCAGTTGCGTCCAGCACACTTGACAGGCAAAACAGGAGAGAGAAAGAAGACAGTTTGGTTTACTACATGACATTTGAAGCAATGATATAATGATATAATAATGTCAAGTAATGACAAGTACAAACACTTAAAACGCTGTTATATCACTCCCTACGACCAGATTTGTCCCACGTCGGCTGAAAAAACTCAGGTTGTTTTCGTTGTCGTGTGGTACGTCTGACTATTGGTGCAGTTTTTGGACTGACTGGTGTCTGCTGTCTTGTTTGGCAGTCAAGGTTAGGTGTGCTGGTAGGAATATTTCCTTCTTGGGTGGTTAATGTTCCTTCTTGGGTGGTTAATGCTGTAGCTGAATCGGGGCCGTCGACTGTAGTGGGTGATGATAATAATCCTGTTCCCAAGTCAATATCAAAATCTTCTTCTGTTGCTTCTTTATGCTGCCGCATTCGAAGTTGGATTTGATGACGCTTGATATGACCTCTAGATGTTTGTACGAGATAGTTAATTCGTCCGATTATCTTTGTGATCCGTCCAGCGATCCAACGATTCCCTCTTGTGTAGGTTCTTGCGAAGACTTGTTGACCGATTCTGAATTTGGTTGGGTATAGTTGAATTTGTCGTTGTTCTGGAAACATAGCTGAAAATATGGTTCGTGGTTGACGTCCGTGCAGCAATTCCGATGGTGATTTCATTGATGGCTTGTTTGGTGTCGCTCGAAATGTGATCAGGAATTTATATAATGCTTTTTCACGATCATTTTCTTCATACATTATTTTTTTGAATGAATCTTTAAAGGTGCGAACTGTGCGCTCAGCTAACCCATTTGATGCAGGGTGAAAAGGAGCTGTTCTGACATGTTCAATCCCGTTCAACTCGCAGAATGTCTTAAATTCGGCTGATGAGAATTGCGGACCATTGTCACTGACGATCGCTTTTGGTAGTCCCTCGATTGCAAATATCTTTTGCAATGCATAAATGGTGGATGCTGACGTTGTTGATGACAGTTCAAATATAAATGGAAAGTTGGAAAAGGAATCCACAACAATTAGCCACATGTGAGAATAAAATGGACCGGCAAAGTCTATGTGGATTCTTTCCCATGGTTCGGTTGGTTCAGGCCAGGATGAATATTGTTGTTTGGGTAGACTTGCATTAAGACTGCAGGATGCACACGCTTCCGAAGTATTCTTGATTGCTTGATCGATGTTGGGGAACCAAACATAACGGCGTGCGAGCTGCTTCATACGCGTTTGCCCCCAATGACCCTCATGGAGCATTTGTAATACCTTGTCCCGTAGGGATTTGGGTATAACTACACGGGTGTGGTCCGTTTGCAGTAGCAAGACCCCTCTCTGAAGCGAAAAAGCATATTTGCGATTAAAATATGGAAACAAATTTACCTCTGTTTTGGGCGGCGTATGCGGCCATCCGCTTTCAACAAAATGACAAATGAGACTGAGAGTTTTGTCTCTCTTGGTATGCGCCGCGATTACTTCGGAACTAATAGGGAACTCTGCGATAATTGACTCATAGATCTGGTCAACTGTCAGCATTTCTTCCTCTTTTTTATCGAATTCGATATCATCTCCCATTGGCAGTCGAGATAAGGCATCGGCATCCCCATGATGTTTTGTATTCCGGTAGTGGATGGAATAAGTGTACGCTTGAAGAATAATTGCCCAGCGCTGTAGCCGGTGAAGTGTCATAACAGGTAACTTTTTTGATGGATGAAAGAGAGTAACGAGTGCCTGATGATCAGTGAGAAGTTCAAATTTTCTGCCATAGAGGTACTGATGATACTTAGTGACACCGAAGATTATTGATAATGCCTCTCTTTCTATTTGTGAGTATTTTGCCTGGCTCTCATTGAGGGTTTTTGATGCAAAAGAAATGGGTTTCTCTGAACCATCTGGGTACCGATGTGAGAGTGCAGCTCCGATTCCAGTTTTTGATGCGTCGGTTGCTAAAATAATAGGAAGCTTTTCGTCGAAGTGAACTAGTTGCACAGCTTTAATGCGATATGTGCTTTATATGTGGAACAATGTCCAAGGTCTGATGAAAATACGGATTGGAATTCATTTCCTAAAGCATCGAGTTCTATTTTAAGAGATTTTTGGTCGACCTTAAAACATTGAGGACTAAAAGTGTTACGCTCACT
This sequence comes from Eumerus sabulonum, assembly GCA_951905685.1. Classification (NCBI taxonomy): domain Eukaryota; kingdom Metazoa; phylum Arthropoda; class Insecta; order Diptera; family Syrphidae; genus Eumerus; species Eumerus sabulonum. The sequence continues at coordinate 240,697,337 of OX645060.1, forward strand.
GACATCTCTGCCTTTCATAGGCATCTGTATATTGAACTTCATCTTTTGGAACCAATCCATTCCAAGGATATTTGATGCGTGTTGATTATCAACAACTATCAAGCTAAGGCTTTCCTTGTGCGCACCTGTCTCTACGTCGACGGTTATTGTGCCTTTCAATGGCAAAATTCTCCCCCCATAGGCTCTTAAGATTTTTGATGTGGGTGCACAAGTCGGTTCGTTCAATAACTTATATCCTTCGAGACCGATAAGGGAACAGGACGCGCCTGTGTCGATTTGGAATCTTAACACTTTCTTATTAACGCTTATATCTATGAATAGCCTGTCTGCTGCGACATTGCTATGATTAATTTCGATGTTTGACACTTCTGAATCAAATAAATCAACAGTACTTACAGTTTCAAAGCGTTTGATCAGATTTACGTTCTCATACTTCTTACTATGCCATTTTGAATTGTCTTGTTTTTGGCCATACGGTTGAGATGTTCGCAACGATTTATTTGAATCCGGGGCTTTAGCTGCCATACATACTGCTGCAATGTGTCCCGCTCTTTTGCACTTCTTGCATACCGATTTGTTTTTATAGTGAAAACACTGAAACCGTTGATGAGCGATGTTGCATCCCGGACACGATTTTTTGCTTTCTCCTGTTACACTCCTTACTCTGGTACTATTGTAATTCAGATGCTTACCTTTCGTTGGTTGATTAGTTGCCTGCTGGACGACATTTACGGCATATACTTCTCCTTGAATCTTGTCTTCTCCCTTAAGCTCGCTGCAGGTTTTCATTGTTTCTTCAAAGAGTTGTGCAATTTGTAGAACTTCATCCAGTGTTGGATTTTCTGTGGAACGCACTTTATCATGTGGAGTATAAAGGATGATCATATCCCTAATTTTAGAATTCACGTACGACTCTCTGCAATCACTGTTTTCACAAACGAACATGCATTCTTTAGCCCTTCCCCGCAGCTCTGCTACCCAATCAGAATATGTTTGGTTAGGTTGCATAAATGTTCTGTAGAACTTGAATCTAGAAGCGAGCATGTGTGGCTTTTTTTCAAAATGATTAGAAAGTTTTTCAATTAATTGATTGAATGATACTTGCGCAACCTTTTCTCCATATAATTTTTGGAGCAATTCCAAAGATTCGCCACCAATCCAGCTAAGCAAGCATGCACGCTTGGTGTCATCCTCAAGCACGTTGTTTGCGATGAAATGTTGATTTAATTGTAGAAGATATGTCGTCCAATTTTCTTTTGATTTATCAAAGCTTTTGAAAGAAGACACAAATGTCTGTTTGACTGGTTTTTGCTCCAACATCGATTTTAAGAATTCTTGGTTAGAAACTTGAAGCCTATTTAAAATGCTTTCAAGAATTTCGGGATCCATACTCGTGCAGCTCGTTTCTATACCTCGTCGCCAGTTGTTATAATTAAAAGACCTTTTAATATAACGTTTGATTTCAAAGATTTATTTAGATTAAGTTTAAGTATTCAATTCAAGCAGTTGCGTCCAGCACACTTGACAGGCAAAACAGGAGAGAGAAAGAAGACAGTTTGGTTTACTACATGACATTTGAAGCAATGATATAATGATATAATAATGTCAAGTAATGACAAGTACAAACACTTAAAACGCTGTTATATCTGCAAGACAGCAGGAAAGACGCTGTCTTTGCCTGGGGCCTTATAGGGTTTAAATGAGCCAATTGCCCATTTAACTCTATTTGTTCTACTGTCGATGCTAATTCTGACGTTTGTCTGATCGTCAGAAGGCATCAGCTGGGGAGTAGAACCAGGGAAGTGCACCTTAAGCAAAGTCTCCAGGCTTTCCCTGCAATTGACGGTCGTCTAGATATAGGCATTACAAACAGAAGCAAATACTTACCGCAAAGCTGGAACGAAGCGGATACAAGTCCATCTGCCACGGCCTACAGAATTGTGATGAAAAAAACTAAAAGCCGGGAGATCCCCGCAAATAAGATGCCCAAAAATGTTGAGGACTATTGTGGGGCACCTATTTCCTAAAAGGCCAAATACCATGCCAGTAATCATCCGGGAAACAGATCAAGGTAATTCCCAGCTGTCATACTTGACGAAATTCGGAGAGCACTAACGATGGAATCCCCAACAAAGCTCTGAAAGCTGCTGCTCGAAGGTACCCACACATTTTAACTGCAATTCTGCAAAACTGCTTACACCCGAAGAACCGTCGTCATATCACCCAATAGCGATTGAAGCCATTGAAGGGCATCCTGAGAGGTGGGGAACGCATTTAACTCTGCCGACTGGTGGTGCAAATGATGGTGTGTTAAACAACACGCAGCAAGTGTGTGTCACACTTTAAGATTAAGTGTGTCACATAATACGTTTGATCTTTGAAACTGAGACACTTATTCGTGTTAAAAGTATAACACGCTCTATTGCATGTCATGAATAAAAACTCTAGTGACACCTTAAGTGTGTTGCAATGACACACTTATTAACATATTTAATAAGGAGGATCCATGGCGTAATGGTTAACATACTGGACTCTCGAACAGTGAGAAGAGGCGCGACTTGAGGAAGGAAAAAATTATATTTCATTAGCACAACGGAGAGCATTGGGGTAGAAACAACTGCGGGATTTGGGGTACCATCTCCATTAACATCCAATGAAAAAGTTGAGAGGACCGTAGACCGAAGTCTCACTTCCGGGAAGTATTACTAATATTGGAGAAATGCTGGACCAAGTGTGTTGATGTCGAGGAAGAAACCAAAATCACTTCTTAAGGAACACTCAACCTTGCTATTACCGGATTTCGATTACATATCGCCATCGTTAGTTACGCTGGACGTTAAAAATGCTTTCAACTGGGCGAACTAGGCCTCCATCCCCCTATTTTAGTTATGAACTACTTCAATAACAGGAGAATTATGTACTACACCGATGGGGGCGTCAAGTTATACAGTATAACGGCGGGAATTCCGCAAGGGTTGGTCCTCGGACCTCCGCTATAGAACATTATGTATCATGGGGTTTTACGACTAGCGTTTCCCGAAGGAGTACGAATCATCGGTTTGGCTACTAACACAGCTATGTAAGATGAATGATTGGTTTGTAAATGCCGGTGTGGAACTAGCGGCCAACAAAACGAAAGCTGTGCTCGACAACAGGTTCTCCTTTCGTGAACACATAAGGTATGCCAGCGAGAAGGCTCCCAAATGTGGGTGGGCCCGAAAATGCACGCAGAGTACTACTCTCATGGGTAATCAATCCAACCCTACTATAAGCTCCTCCAATTTCGGCTAAATCGGATAATGGTGTCAGTTTATAGACCCTGCCCAATAAGAACAAGCAGCATCTCAGACGATGCAGCGAACGTCATAGCAGGAATGCTACCTACCGACATCCTGTCAGACGAGCTCAAGAGTGTATATCGCAGACAAGCGTCAGACCGGCAACTAGTAAGTTGGCTTAAGTTATCAGAAGGGGAAAATCGACAAAGCTGGATGCACTTAAAAAATCCGATGGTACCTTTAGTGAGTCTAAAGCCGAAACTCTCAGTTTATTGCTCCATAAGGTATGAGGCAGCTGCTTCCCACTTTGAAAAGAATTTTCACTGCTAGCCTGGCACTTGCCCACATACATACCTAGTCCTAAGAAAGTACATAGTCTTTATGCTCAAAATGAGAAAAGAGGATTACTTACTCGCTAAGGGTTTTAGACCATCCTTCATGCTGAAAAGCATGGAGGAATAGTAGAGCTGCACGTGCGCAAAGTTGCCCTACAAATCCTCTTTCGGAGGTGCAACATACTTATCAGCGCGGAAAATCCTGCGAGAATGCGCTTCAAAACCTAGTTGGGAGGAAAAAATGTGCACTCGAAAGGACAGGGTACGCACTGGTTTTGTGGATGAAAGCAATGCTTGTGCATAGGACATTAATCGCTGATGCAGGTTTTGACCTCTGGAACATCTGTGCCCAGGCCTATGCGGATGATGTCGGTGTTCTCTCTGCTGACTCATGTTTAGCGACTATCTGTCTCAAAGCACAAGCGGCGCTATATATGATCAATGAGTGGTCCAAGTACCTGAGCATTTTCTTAGACAGCAAGCTTCTTTGGTCAAAGCATGTTGAGTCAAAAACCACCAAAGCGCTATCAGCGTACTGGAAATGCAAAGGTGCTTTTGGCAAAATATGGCTTTATCGCTGGCAATGGTCCTCTGGATCTACACGGCAATGATAAGACCTATAATCTCATATGCATTGGCTGTCTGGTAGAACAGGCTAACACGCAAACACGTCGTAGCCTCTTTCACAAAGAACGGTTTGTCTCAGCTGCGCAGGGGCTTTCCCAAGCATGCCGGGCACTGCTCTAGATGCTATGATGAATCTTCCACCCATTGATAAATTTATGAGAGGGTTTGCTCTGAAAGCCAAGTCTCGTCCGAGGAGAACTGGCTTCTGGTACAACTCATATTGGGATGACGCGGGAAATATCCTACGACCCGTGTCTCATGGATATACCCTCTGACGCAATGACACCTGTCATCCTATTACAACATAATTTCACAGTCGAAATTCCATGGCGGTAGGATTGGCTCTGGCCACATACTGAAACTGGAAAGGATTGTCTTCGTATTCTCACAGTTGGCTCCTAGTCTGGGCTGGGATCCGGCGTTGAGGTTTTCTTTGAATGCGAAAACGTCCGACTGGACTTTTCGTTAGGAAAATATGTGTCCTTCAGTCGGAGATATCAATCCTGATGGCCATATACTACGTTGTGAAGCATAGGTGGAAGGGTAAAAACATATGCGTTTGTAATGACAATCAATCCACACTCAAAGATGTGTCCAACCCTTTAATGAGGTCGGTAGACTAGACTCACTAAGGATTGCTTGGGTTCCAGATCGCTATGGAATCCCAGGAAATGCGATATCTGTTGAAATCGCTAGAATGGGTTCCGCGGTTCAGGATCTGAACCCACCTGGGGTCTATTTGCTTCCATGGTCAACACCCGCATCAACGATTGGGTCGTAGATGGTGGGAATTTCCAGGATGTAGGATGACTAAGTGCGTACGCCCTGATGTCTGCAAGAAATCCTCAGCATTCTTCTTATCCTTAAGGAGAATTTACTGCAGAAGACTTGAGGGCGTCATTACGGGCCATTACACTTTTGCCAAGCATCCCTGCATGCTCGGCATCAGCGCGATGCCTTCCTGTGCTGTATGTTGTGGAGAACACTTTCTCTGTGACTGTCCCGCCTTAGGTCGCACCCTTGGGGCCGAATCTCTTAGCTCTACAACACTGAAGCTCCTTCTCATCTTTCTTCGGAAAAGGTGGAGAATAGGGTAAAGGTAGGTAGGTAGATAGATAGGTAGGACCGTAGCCTTCTCAAAAAGAAAATATGAAGAACACACATAGGCCAGGGAGGCCCGTTGTGCAGCTACGAGGGGGTTTAGCCCATTATTCGTGGAACCATTTTGTGCTTCTTAAGAAATTAAGAAGATCAGATATCCCCACTTGGTATCGCTTCCTGATTGTGCAGAATGCCGGGCAGGAGCGCAGAGAAGGTGATGAATGGATTCGACCTCCTCCTCGTCTAGACAGCTCCTGCAAAAATCATTCGGAGTTATACCTAGTTTTTGTGCGTGACTGCCAATAAGGCAGTGTCCAGTGATGGCACCGATGACTTTATGGATGTCAGTTCTTTTTAGGGAGATAATACTCTTATTCCGCTGACTGTTGAGCCAGGGCCAGATTTGCCTGGTGATGAGGCAGGTATGTCCCTGAGTCCATCTCCGGTTCGTCTCGGCCCTGGCAAGATTTATAAGATTGTGTTTAATGGTTGCAAAGGGTATACCTTCACAAGCCACGATTGATTGTAGCGTCGTTCCTTGTTTGGCGAGTGTGTCGGCTCTTTCGTTTTCTGGAATGTCGCTGTGTCCCGGTACCCAGATAAGTTGTATGTTGAACTGTTCGGCCATGTCGTTAAGAGATAGGCGACAGTAGAGACTAGTTTTTGATGTATACACATAGGACTCCAACGACTTTAAGGCTGCTTGGCTATCCGTGAAAATGCGGATATCCGTGGTGGATATCACGTACCGCCTGGAAAACGCTGCAGTGATTTGGTAGTTTTAGAGCTTTGTTCAGCTTAAGTTGTTTGCAGAATACTCCACTACCCACCCCGTCATTGGTTTTAGACCCGTCAGTATAGAAGTCTACGCAGTTTCTGCGAGGTTGAGTCTGGCGAGTCCAGTTTTGTCTGTGCGGGTAGGTCGTTGTTAAGATTTTTTTTCCAAGACTATGATGGGTTCTGTGAGGTCCAGGATTTCTGCCATAGTTGACCTGTTATTCAGGATGGAGGAGTGGCCAGTGACATAGCTTGACCAGTTCGAGTTGCCTTTAAGTCTAATGGCCGTTTGTGTAGCAATTTGCTTGCCGAAAATATCGAGTGGTGTAAGGTCGAGTATCATGTTAAGCGCAGCCGTTGGGGTGGACCTGAGGGCCCCGGTAATGCACATACACGCCAACCTTTGTACGTTCTCGAATTGCTTGAGGTATGTTTGCTTGTCCAGTGCTGTCCACCAGACTGTTACTCCATACATTAGTATGGGTCTGACGACCGTGATGTAGAGCCATAGGGTGTCTTGGGGTTGAATCCCCATTTTTCCCTATGGCTTTCTTGCATGTGTAGAGAGCTATAGTTGCTTTTTTAGCTCTTTCGATTGTGTTACTCTTTCAGGTTAATTTCCTATCTAGTATAATGCCAAGGTATTTGACATTGGAGGAATATTTTAATCTGGTACCAAGCAAAGTAAGAAGGCAGTGTTCCGGGATTTTGTGCTTTTTGGTGAATAGCACGAGCTCCGTTTTCTGGGTATTCACCCTGAGCCCATTGCTATGCGCCCACTTGCAAAGAATTGAGAATGCCGTTTGCATACGGTCACTCAGTGTGGATAGGTATTTACCTGAGATTGAAATGGCAACGTCATCGGCGTAGGCAATAACGTCCAGGCCTTCTTTCTCCAGTTTAATTAGTAGTTCGTTTACAACTACATTCCAGAGAAGAGGTGAGAGGACCCCTCCTTGCGGAGTTCCCATGGTAACCACTCTGGTGGTTACTTGGCTTCCCCATTTGGAGTGAATCCTGCGCGTTTATAACAACTCGCTGATCAACTCTTATCAGAGTCATCTCCACCTTTAGCTTTTCAGGCCCTTCTATTATTGCTTTCGGAGTGACGTTGTTGAAAGCGCCCTCTATGTCTAGGAAGGTTGTTAGAGTATATTCTTTGAGATGGATTGATCTTTCGATTTTCCTCACCAGTGTGTGCAAGGCTGTTTCGACAGATCTACCCTTACAGTAGGCATGCTGTGCCTTAGAAATTAGGGACGGATCCAAATTGTGGCGTATGTGTAAGTCTATCAGCCTTTCAAAAGTTTTTAGTACAAAGGATGATAGACAGATAGGCCTTAGATCCTTGGGAGAAGTGTGGGAGTTTTTGCCGGCTTTGGGGATGAAACGTACCCTTGCGCACTTCCACTTTTCTGGAATGTGACTCCAAGCTAGGCATCCTTTAAAGATAATCTCTAGCCATGGTATAGTCCATTCCATAGTTTGTGTGAGTTCGATAGGGTAAATTTCATCCGGACCTGGCGATTTGTAGGGCTTGAAGCTTTTTAACGCCCATATGATTTTCTCTCTTGAGTTAATGTGGTCGTACTTCCCCTCTATCGCGGAGAAGGAGTGAGTTCCTCGCGAGTGTACTGAGTCTTGCTATTCATAGCAGCCCGAGAAGTGCGTATTGAGAAGAAGGGTAAAGGTAAGTGTTCGTGTCTGCGTCTGAGTGCTCCAAAAGGTAGCAGAAGCTTACAACAGCTTTTAAGAAAGAACATAAATAACAATGCCTGAAGCAGAGAGTCTTGGAGTAGGTACTACTACTAGAGTACTCGTCAAGTCTTTAGTCAAGAACTTTAACACTATTGACACCTTGAGAGCGCCATGGGCTGTCGATAATCTACAGTCTAGTCTTCCTCAACAAAAGTTGTAGCCTTAGGTACTAACATCCATTTCTCTTCATAGTCCGGCCCGTTAACATAGAAAGTCTATCCGCGCCCAAACAGCTCGGGAAACTACTAATCCATTGAAATATGTGACCGAAAATATGTGCATGCTCATGACTTCCATCACCCACCAGCTTCCAATTATATCAGTCGACACCTACCAACAAAGTTATAGACTCCAACAAATAAACACCTTGCACCACAGCCATCTGCCGCATAGGCACAAAACCTGAATCATCAAAGCCATACTCTAAATTTTACGATCCACTAATCACAAGCAACTGCCTGACAAATAAGAAGCCATCAAAAGTTCACTTTAGATGATTTATAATTTTGTTTACCGCCGCCTTTGTGTGACGCGGTCGTCCGCGTCCGGGTCGATCCATTCGTTTATTTCCATTTCGACCATCAACACGGATTGAGCCCGAACTGTGACTTGGACTGCTGCGATCTAATCGTGCCTCTCCAAGACGGAAATCAAATTTTATTACTCCGCTTATGTTTATGCGGCAATGAGGATGAGCGGGCGGGCGCCCGAAGCACAACGCGGTTTGAATGCTGAATGCAACGCATTCAGTAATGCCGCCCCGACCAACAATCCAATCGTCGATCGACGATCGATGATCGATGATGAGTCTCGCAATTTTATGACACCATCCGAGGGATATTGTTTATGTTAATTAATGCCATCGCATATTTACCGTCTATTTATTGGTATAGCGGTAATAAAGATTTTGATTAAAATTCTTAAGCGTTGTGGTCGCGTTTGCATTCACGTTCGCTTTCGAAGTTTATCGATTGGAGATTTGTTTATGCAAAACAATGGCATTAAATGGCCAGAAAGACATGGGCATTTGGTCCATAAATGCCTTTTCCCGGTAGTTAGGATGGTTTATGGTTCGAGATGGGAATCCAGTCCGATAGCGGGTCCGTTGTCGCATTGGGGATTGTATGCGATATGTTTGATTTATAAAGCACTACTAAGCGAATTTGGTTATTATGTTTGCGTAGGCTATCTATTTGGTGCTAAAGTCTGGCGTCTAGATTTGGGAATAAGCTGACTGGCGAGTGCCATGTTGAGTGGATAGAAGGGGGCGTTGAACGGTCCGGCTGGAATGTATTGAGTTACACTATGACCTAGTTAGCATCTGGCGCGTGTTGCGCCGTCTTTCTGATAAGACTTCTCCCGTGTTTATGGCTTCGATTTTTATAGTTCATTTCGTGATTTACGGTATTGTGGCATTTGCTTAAATTGTTTTTAATTAAATGTCACTCGCCTGCCGAATGCCTTTTCAGTTGATGACTTTTATGATGATTTGTTTCCCATACTGCCACCGACGTTATCAAAAAAAAAAAACACCCGATTCAAGGGCAGGTTCAGGTGGGTAGTACTAAAGCCTCGGGCTTTATTCAAACTCTGTTTATGCACCTTGAACTTGGCAGTGAATTAAATCATGAATTTTAGTGGCGAACTGAGCAACAAAAGTGTGAAATGTAGCGAATTAATCACACCATATCGGAACTTGTTATAAGTGCAAACCGCGGTAATAAATCACTCAAACTGATGAATTGAATAAAGTCGTTAGCGGCAGGCTCGTTTTCTCCGTCTAAAGGCAACTGACATTTGGTTTTACAGATACGTCAAAGCAAACGGGCTTTTTAGAGTTAACTTTGATGGCCATCTTCGTCAACTCTTCTGACTTGTTACTCTTCTTCTTCTTAGTGGGCGCTACAGTTCGGGGTGAACCTGGACCTCAACCAACATGCCCCTCCATCTAGCACGATCTTTCGCTAGCCTTTTCCATTGCCGCTCACCCAGTTGGCTGAGGTCCCCTTCCACCTGTGTGCGCCATCTTAAATGCGGCCGTCCTCTGTTTCTTAGGCATTGAATCTGTAGACGTCTGACTAGGCTCATGTCGCTGTACAGCCCGTAAAGTTCGTAGTTGAATCTCCTCCTCCATCCCCCGTCTGCGTTTATAGGCCCAAAAAATCACGCGCAAAATCTTTCTCTCGAACCGACCAAGGGCCTCCTCATCCGCTTTTGATAGTGTCCATGCTTCTGCGCCGTACAACAGAACCGGGATGATAAGGGTCTTATATAGAGTCAACTTTGTCGTTCGGGAGAGGGCTCTATTACTCAGTTGCCTCCTGAGCCCAAAGAAACAGCGATTGGCAAGAGTGATTCTGCGTTTGATTTCGGAACTGATGTCGTTGTAGGTAGACGAAGTCCTTAACTACCTCGAACTTATATCTGCATATACAAACGTTCTGGCCAAGACGTTGGTGGTGAGCGTCCTTTTTTGATGACAGCATATATACTCGCAGGCGCCTCATTGACATTTCGCTGTGACCTACATACCTATTATGTCAATGTCGTCGGCGTATACAAGGCGTTGCGAGGATTTGAAATAGATTGTGCCTCTTGTATTGGCTAGTGATTTTTGCACAATCATTTCCAATATGATATTGACGAAATCACACGACAGCGCATCGCCCTGCCTAAATCCTTTTTTGACATCAAAACTATCGGTAAGGTGCTCACCGATTCGGATGGAGCAGCGAGCATTTTCCAAGGTCATCCTGCATAGTCTGACGAGCTTCGCAGGGATGTCAAAAGTAAACATGGCGTTATATAGCTCGTCTCTAATTACGCTGTCGTATGCGGCCTTGAAGTCGATGAATAGATGGTGCGTATCGACTTGAAACTCATTGGTTTTCTCCAGGATCTGCCGTAGTGTGAAGATTTGATCGATGGTGGACTTCCCTGGCCTGAAGCCACACTGATAAGGACCTATCAGCTTGTTTACGAATGGCTTCAGGCGTTCACACAAAACGGCAGCGAAGATCTTGTAGGCTCATGTCGCTGTACAGCCCGTAAAGTTCGTAGTTGAATCTCCTCCTCCATCCCCCGTCTGCGTTTATAGGCCCAAAAAATCACGCGCAAAATCTTTCTCTCGAACCGACCAAGGGCCTCCTCATCCGCTTTTGATAGTGTCCATGCTTCTGCGCCGTGCAACAGGACCGGCATGATAAGGGTCTTATATAGAGTCAACTTTATCGTTCGGGAGAGGGCTCTATTACTCAGTTGCCTCCTGAGCCCAAACAAACAGCGATTGGCAAGAGTGATTCTGCGTTTGATTTCGGAACTGATGTCGTTGTTCCAGGTCACTGCGGAGCCAAGGTAGACGAAGTCCTTAACTACCTCGAACTTATATCTGCCTATACAAACGTTCTGGCCAAGACGTCGGTGTTGAGCCTCCTTTTTTGATGACAGCATGTATTTAGTTAGTTTTGCCCTCGTTTACCGCCAAACCAACTTTCGCCGCCTCCATCTCAATACTCGCAAACGCCTCATTGACATCTAGCTGTGGTCTACCTATTGTCAATATCGTCGGCGTATGCAAGGAGTTGCGAGGATTTGAAATAGATTGTGCCTCTTGTATTGGCCAGTGATTTTTGCACAATCATTTCCAATATGATGTTGAAGAAATCACACGACAGCGCATCGCCCTGCCTAATTCCTTTTTTTACATCAAAACTATCGGTGAGGTGTTCACTGATTCGGATGGAGCAGCGAGCATTCTCCAAAGTCATCCTGCATAGTGTGACGAGTGAGCAGGTATGTCAAAGGTAGACATAGCCTTGTATAGCTCGTCTCTAATTACGCTGTCGTATGCTGCTTTGAAGTCGACAAATAGGTGGTGAGTGTCGACTTGAAATTCATTGGTTTTCTCCAGTATCTGCCGTAGTGTGAAGATTTGGTCGATGGTGGACTTCCCTGGCCTGGATCCGCACTGATAACGACCTATCAGCTTATTTACAAAAGGCTTCAGGCGTTGACACAAAACGGCAGAGAAGATTTTGTAGGCGATGTTAAGGAGACTTATTCCTCTATAGTTGGCGCAATCTTTCTTGTGGATCGGGCATACGATGCTGAGACTCCATTCCTCGGGCATGCTTTCCTCTAACCATATCTTACGGATGAGCTGGTGCATGCTCCCAACCAGGTCATCCCCAGCTGCCTTGAAGAGCTCAGCAGACAGTCCGTCTGCGCCAGCAGCTTTATTCGACTTCAGCTTCGATATGGCAACCTTAACTTCGTCGAGGTCAGGGGGACAGAATTCTCTGCGGTCTCCGTCGATTAGAAATGGATCAGAAATGATCCATTTCTGACTTGTTACTGGTCTGGGTGTGTTACATTAGGTTCAGGAGGCTTTATAAAAACTCCCTTAGTCTATCTTGGCGTGATCGAAATAGACTAAAGATGGCTTTCGCCAGCCTATGGCGTCACCTAGATATGAGTGATGCTTGAAATGTGTAATGGACATGCCTTTTTTTTTTTTTTTTTTGTTGAAGACTTCTGCTATCCGCAGGAGCACTCAGACGCAATCACTGGTTCATTGTGCAGACACCTTACATACCTTACCACCTTACATTACTGTATTTTCCCCGTTTTCCGGAGAAAAGTTTGAAGGAGCTTCAGTGATGTAGAGCTAAGGGATTCGGCACACACCACGTCGGCTCTAAGGGCGCGTGCGCCCTGCAGTGTCATCCTTCTCCTCGCAACATGCAGCACAGGTAGGTGTCTCACTGATGCCAAGCACGTAGAGATGCTTGGCCCATGACAACTCCCACAAGCCTTCTGCAATCGATTCTCCTTAAAGACAGGAGGAATGCTTCAGATTTTTTGCACATTTTTGCGCTTAGTCATCCTGCAACCCGGACAATCCCTCTATCTACGGTTGTGTGTATTAAATGTATGTATGTTGGCGTTACAGTCCATGAAGGACCTGAGCCGAGCTTCTCTCAATCACCCATGTTGAGTATATTAAATACACAATCGTTAATGTAGGAATTTACCGTGGACGCAGGTAGACCTAGAGCGGGTTCAGATCCTGAGAAACTCTCCTCTGAACCCATTCCGGCGAGTTCATCAGAGATCTCATTTCCTGGGATCCCAGAGTGGCCTGGAACCCATATAAGCCTTAATGAACTTAGTCTGCCGACTCTGTTCAAGATGGACTTGAGTTGAAGCACTAATTTGGAGCTAGTTAAGGGGTTACGCACAGCTTTTAGTGCAGCTTGGCTGTCACTACAGACGCATATGCTTTCCCCCTTCCAACTGTGCTTCACAACATAGTGCATGGCCTTTAGGATTGCGTATATCTCTGATTGGAACACAGACGCATACTTTCCTAACGAGAAGTGCAGTCGGATGTTTTCGCGCTCAAGGAAGACTCCAGCACCGGACCCCCGCCCAGACCTGCAGCCATCCGTGAAAATGCGAAGACTGTCCTTTCCAGGTTCAGTATCCAGCCATGGCCAATCTTGACGCCATGGAAACTCGACTGTGAAATTACGACGCAATAGGATAACGGGCGTCAGTGCGTCAGTCCATGAGAGTCGCAGGCCAATTCTTGCGCAAGCACACCGTTATTCCTATGTGAGTAGTACCAAAAGCCATTTCTCTTCAGACGAGACATGGCTTTCGTAGCACACCCTCTGATAAATATATCAAAAGGTGGGAGGTTCATCATTAGATCTAGAGCAGCGCCCGGCGTTTTGGGGAAAGCCCCCGTGCAGCTGAGACAAACCGTTCTTTGGAGTTTGGTGAAAGGGGCTACGACGTGTTTGCGTTTTAGTCTGCTCCACCAGAAGACCGATGCATATGAGATTATAGGCCTTATCACTGCCGTGTAGATCCAGAGGACCTTTGCCGGGGATAAACCCCATGTTTTGCCAAAAGCTCCTTTGCATTGCCAGGAAGCTGACAGCGCTTTGGTGGTTTTTGACTCAACATGCTTTGACCAGAGAAGCTTACTATCTATGATGACTCCTAGATACTTAGCCTTCTTGAATATCGGGATGGAAGTGCCTTTTAGTACCAGCTGAGTCATGTCAGTATTTTTCCTTCTTCTCGTAAAGAGAACGACATCGGTCTTAAGAGGATTGACTGACAGCCCATTTCTGGTACACCAATCATCGATCACATTTAGCGCCGCCTGTGCTTTTTGAGGGACAGTCGCTAAAGATGAGCCGACAGAAAGAATGGCGACGTCATCGTCATCCGCATAGGCCTGGGCATAGATTCCAGAGGCATTGAGAGCATCAAGCAGAGAATCGACCACCCTGCACCAGGAGACAGGACGCCACCTTGATGGCAGCCCCTGTTTACGCCGGATTTGACACACTGGTCGAGGCCTGCATCAGCGGTCAATGTCCTGTGCATGAGCATTGCTTTGATCCAAAGGACCAGTGCTTCATCTACGCCATGATGTCTGGCAGCGTTGCACATGCTGTCAAAAGTTGCGTTATCAAAATGCCCAGCGCGTACTCTTTCCTTCCAAAGGCGCATTCAATTCGCCCAACTAGGTTCTGAAGCGCAGTCTCGCAAAATTTTCCGCGCTGGTAAGCATGTTGCATCTCCGAAAGAGGGTGTATTCGAAGGGCAACTTTTCGCACGTGCACCTCTTCCAGTCTCTCCATGCTTTTCAGCAGGAAGGATGTTAGACTAATTGGTCTGAAGCTCTTGGCAAGTGAGTAGTCCTCTTTTCCTATTTCGGGAATGAAGACCACTTTAACTGTGCGCCACGGTATGGGTATGTGAGCAAGTGCTAGACTAGCAGTGAAAATTCTTTTCAGAGTAGGAAGCAGCTGCCTTATACCTTTTTGCAGGATAACAGAATATATCCCGTCGGTGCCCGGCGATTTGAAGCCATCGGAGGACGCCACAGCAAATTCAGTAGCTTCTGTCGTAACCACGCGCGACGCAATATACCAGCTACGCCGAGTTGTTCTCATCGTTTCAGTTGCAGTTTCCCTTGAAGAAGTGTGCAACGAGCCGATGTCGATCTGATTTCCCGGGAAATGAGTCCCAAGCAGTAAACTAAGAGTTCCCGCTTTAGACTCAGTAAAGGTACCATCAGATTTTCTGAGTGCATCTAGCTTTGTCGGTTTTCCCCGTTTGAGGACTTTAACCAACTTGCTAGTCGCACTCAGAGACTTGACCTCTTCGCAGAAGGTCCTATAAGACTGGACATGCCATACTTACTGTTCACTAGGTAGGTAGGCAGGTAGGTAGGTTCGTAGCCTTCCCAGAATGGAGAAGAATACACATAGGCCAGAGAGACCCGTTGTGCTGCTACGAAGGGGCTTACGAGGGAGTTTATCCCCCTATTCGTAGAACCACTTAGCGCTTCTTAAAAAGTTAAGCAAGTCAGATATCCCTCTGTCTGGCTGTTAAGGAAGTAGGATCCTAGGTATCGTTTCCTGATTTTGCAGAAAGCCGGGCAGGCGCAGAGAAGATGGTAGATGGATTCGACCTCCTCTTCTTCTAGGCAGCTCCTGCAGAAATCATTCGGAACTTGTCCTAGTTTTTGCGCGTGACTGCCAATGAGGCAGTGACCAGTGATGACGCCAATGATTTTGTAGATGTCAGTTCTTTTTACTTACTTACTTAGATGGCGCTACAGTTCGGGGTGAACCAGGGCCTCAACCAACAAGCCTCTCCAGCCGGCACGATCTTTGGTCAGCCTCTTCCAGTGCCACACGCCCAGTTGGATGAGGTCCCTCTCCATCTGTGCGTGCCGCCTTAGATGCGGTCGTCCTATGCTGCGTCGTCCCTCGGGGTTGTTGTCGAGGACTCTTCGGGCCGGAGCGGTGATATCCATTCGCTCTACATAGCCCAGCCATTTAGACGTTGGATCCGAAGACGTCTAACTAGGCCGATGTCGCAGTACAGCTCGTACAGTTATTGGTTGAATCTCCTCCTCCACTCTCCGTTTACACAAACGGAACCAAAGATTGCACGCAGAATTTTCCTCTCGAAACGTCCAAGAGCCTCTTCATCCGCTTTTGACAACGTCCAAGCCCCAGCGCCGTAAAGGCGGACCGGGATGATTAAGGTTTGGTAGAGGGATACCTTAGTTTTTCGAGAGAGGGCTCTACTATTCATTTGCCTCTTGAGCCCGAAGAAGCAGCGGTTGGCAAGACTTATTCTGCGTTTTATCTCAGCGCTGGTAGCGTTGCTGCTTGTCACTATCGAGCCAAGGTAGACGAAGCCCTTGACTACTTCAAAAATATAGCTGCCGAAGGTGACGTTCTGACCAAGACGTCGGTGTTGCGCTTCTTTCTTTGATGACAGCATATATTTGGTCTTGTCCCCATTTACCCTTAGACCTACTTTAGCCGCTTCTACTTCAATGCTTGCAAACGCCTCATTGACGTCGCGCTTTGTCCGTCCAATAACGTGAATGTCACCTGCGTAGGCAAGCAGTTGTGTAAACTTGAAGTAGATCGCACCTCTTGTATTGGCCGCAGACTCCCGCACGATCTTTTCAAGAAAGATGATGATGAATGAATCACATGACAGTGCGTCACCCTGTCTAAAACCTATTTTAACACCAAGGAGGTCGGTTAGTTCACCTTCGACCTCAATGGAGCAGCGAGTCATGCTGCACAGTCTGACGAGCTTGGCAGGAATGTTAAAACATGACATGGCTTTGTATAGCTCGTCTCTATAAACGCTGTCATATGCGGCTATAAATTCGACAAAAAGATGGTGCGTGTCTTCTCCAAGATCTGCCGCAGTGTGAGTATTTGGTCTATCGTGCATTTTGCTGGCCTGAATCCACACCGGTAGGAACCTATCATATTGTCCACGAACGGTTTCAGGCGCCTACACAGTACGGCAGAGAGGATCTTGTACGCGATGTTCAGGAGGCTTATCCCTCTGTAATTGCCGCAGTCATAGGTGTCTCCTTTCTTATGGACCGGGCATACGATACTGAGATTCCATTCATCGGGCATGCGTTCTTCCGACCATATCTTGCAAATGATTTGATGCATGTTCCTGACCAGTTCATCGCCAGCTGCTTTAAGCAGTTCCGCGCGGAGTCCGTCTGCTCTAGCAGCTTTATAAAACTTAAGTCTCGGTATCGCTATCTTAACATCGCCTAGGTCGGATGGACGAGATTCTCTTTCGTCTTCGTCCATTGTTAATGGTTCGTTCTGCCTGACGGCGGCATTTTAACTATCATCGCCGTTATACAGTCTGCAGAAGTGGTCCTTTCACAATCTCAGCATCGACTGTGACTCCACCATTAGTTGTCCGTGCTCATCCCTACAGGCTTCTGCTCTGGCTTTATAGCCTTGGCATGTTCGTTTTACTTTTTGGTAAAACTTTCGAACGTCGTTCCTGCAATAACATTTCTCCACTTCCTCGATCTCGCGTTTCTCGTGCTCCTTCTTTTTCTTTTTAGGGAAATTATTCTCCTAATCCGTTGACTATCGAGCCGGGACTTGTCTTGCCTCTGGTGTGTCCCTGGGTCCATCTCAGGTTCGTCTTAGCCCTGGCGAAATTTATGAGATTATATTTAATGGCTGCAAGGGGTATTCCCTCACATGCTATGATTGATTGTTGCGTCGTTCCTTGTCTGTCGAGTGTCTCGTTACCTGGGATGTCGCTGTGTCCTGGTACCCATAGATTTTTTTTTTTTTTATAGTCACACCCGCACTCAAGGCTAAGGCCTTATAGAGGGAGAGTTTCGCGCAGGTTGATGTTTTCAACACAAAACCTGAACGGAGTGCAGTGGTTTTGGGTCGTAGATGTTTGTTCACAACTCTCAGGGGTGGTTTGTCGTAGATGGGACGAGAGCCGACCAAATTTAATATTCCATACGCAGAAGATGAACTTCAGTTGACCACATACTGTGAGTGTTATGCCTGCAGCAGTACGTTTGGTCACTTTCCATCCACAACTGTGTTGCATACTTTTTTCCGAAACGAACTATGGACCTTCCGCTCGACGGTCGATGATGTTAACCACTGCACCACGGCCATCCCGTTTAGAAATAGGTTTGTTTTTGAGGTGTACGTATAGGACTCCAGCAACTTTAAGGCTGCTTAACTATCCGTGAGAATTCGGATATCCGCAATGTATATCCCGTTCCACATCAGCCAAGACACTTACTACTTACTTATCAGGCCAGCGATCCATGGAAGATCTGAGCCTGAGCTATAGCTGCCTTCCATCCTTGACGGTCCCGGTCACGCTGCTTCCAGTTATCAAGACCAAGATGTCTTACATCCGCGATTACTTGGTCTTTATACCGGAGGTTCGGTCTTCCTCTTCTTCTCGAACCAGGAGGCTCGGAGTAGAAGACCCTCTTAGCTGGAGCGTTGATGTCCATGCGCTCGATGTGGCCGAGCCAGTGTAGTCGACGGATCCTTGTCTTCCGGACTACATCCACATCTTGGTACAGCTCGTAGAGTTCGCGGTTGTGTCTTCTTTTCTATTCACCTTCCTCACAGACAGGACCAAATATCCGGCGCAGAATTTTTCTTTCGAAAGAACCCAAAATCAGCTCCGCTGTCCTGCTTATCGTCCAGCTTTCGGCTCCGTACAGCAAGACTGGCAGAATGAGCGTTTGGTAAAGCATGACTTTGGTCTTTCGAGTGAGGAGTTTTGACCCCAGTTGTTTGGACAAGCCGAAGTAGCAGCGGTTGCCAAGGGCGATTCTATGCCGGATCTCCACTGTGGTGTCATTTGTGGAATTTACGTTTGCCCCGAGGTAGACAAACTCCTTAACTACCTCGAAACTGTAGCTGTGAATTATTATATTTTGTCCCAGGTGTTGAGCGACGGATTGGTTTTTGCTTGAAAGCATGTACTTCGTCTTGTCCTCATTGAGCTTAAGATTAACTCGTTTCGCCTGTTCTTCAATCGCCGTGAATGCTTCTACAATGCAACGGCGAGAACACGAAATGATATCATCCGTGTATCTTAGCAGCTGGACGGACGTGTAGAAGATAGTGCCTTCCCTGTTGACGCCTGCCCGTCGCACTATCTGCTCCAGCACCAGGTTGAAGAAGTCACATGACAGCGCATCTCCTTGCCGAAATCCGGTGCATGTTTCAAACGGTTCCGAAGTCCGAAGAACCGAGTTGCACGGTGCATCGCGTATTTTTTAGCGTGACGCGACACAACTGGATCAGTTTTCCCGGGATCCCAATTTCGGCCATCGCGCCAAACAGTCCTGCACGATGAATGCTGTCGTATGAGGCTTTAAAATCGATAAAGAGATGGTGGCTATCGATTTGAAACTCGTTGGTCTTTTCCAAGGTTTGTCGAAGTATGAATATTTGGTCTACAGTCGATTTGCCGGGTCGGAAGCTGCACTGGTAACTGCCGATTAGTGCGGTGCAAAAGGGCTTTGGACGTTCACACAGTTCGTTGGACAGGATCTTGTATGCGACATTGAGCAGGGATATACCTACCTCTATAGTTCTTGCAAGAGGTAGGATCGCCTTTTTTGTGGATGGGGCATATAGAGCTGGTATTTCAGTCGTCGGGCATCGCCGCCAGCCTTGAAGAGCTCAGATGGTCCTGGAGTTGGGATTTCCTCGGTCCCTACCACTCTCTCTTGGTCATGCTCGTTAAGCAGCTGCTGGAAATGCTGCTTGAATACATCCACTATTCCCTGTGGTTCGGTGACAAGATTATCCTCGCAGTTTCGACGACCCTGGATGCCCTTTTTGAAGCCTCCTGCAAGGCCTTTGGCTTTCTTGTAAAAGGTTCGTGTTTTAT
Organism: Eumerus sabulonum; assembly: GCA_951905685.1. NCBI lineage: Eukaryota > Metazoa > Arthropoda > Insecta > Diptera > Syrphidae > Eumerus > Eumerus sabulonum. The sequence continues at coordinate 240,716,973 of OX645060.1, forward strand.
GTTTATCCCTAGACTCCTCGATATCCTTGAGCTGGGAGGCTGCGAAGATTCTTTTCTTTTGTCGCAGTAGATTTTCCTCTTCCCTTCTTCTGGCTCGGTACTCTTCTTGCGCTGCCCTGGTTTTCCTCTGCAGCGCCTTTTGGTACGCCTCGTCAGTTGCTGCCTTTTTCTGCTCACACTCGCCATCATACCACGGGTTTCTTGTCGGGGGTGGTAGGTATCCTAAGGTGGTTTCGGCTACTTCCTGAATGACTGAGCGGCAATGCAGCCACATATTTATGGCATTTGTGTTCGACGTAGGCATACCGTAGAGTCTTTCGCTCAGCTGCTCCCTGTAGACTCTGGCAACCTCCGGTGTGCTCAGGCGCCCAATGTCGAACCAGGGGCTGGTGCAGCTTTCTGACATTGGACAGTCGAGCTCTGAATCTTGTTGCTACGAGGAAGTGGTCAGAGTCGACATTTGACCCTCTGATTTGGTTGGCGGTTCGACCGTCCGGAGATCGCCAGGTTGCTTTGTGGATTCGCTTGCGAGGGAATCTTGTGCTACTTATCACCGCATTACGAGCTGTCAAAGTCAGCGAGTCGGAAGCCGTTATCTGTTGTTGTATCGTGGATGCTGTGCTTTCCGATCACTCCGCCAAGGGTGTTCTCATTACCGATTTTGGCGTTGAAGTCCCCGAGCACGATTTTTACATCGTACTCCGGACAAGCTCCGTACGCGTTGTCCAGGAGGTCATAGAAGTCCTCCTTGATAGGGTCTTCAGCCTCGTCGGTAGGGGCGTGTGCACATATAAGGCTGATGTTATAAGATCTGCCTCTGATGCGGATCAAAGCCAGGCGATCACTTATAGGTTTAAAGTCGATGACCTTCGACCTCAACCGCTTTCCCACGACAAATCCGCATCCCAGTAAGTGCAACCTTTTGTGACAGCTGTAATAAATGTCGCAGTTTTGCTTCCTAATCATACCGTTTCCTATCCAGCGTATTTCCTGGACCACCGTAATATCCGTGAGGATTCTTTCTAGTTTATGAGCAGCTCCGAGAGTGTACAGGGTTCTCACATTTCAGGAACATACTCGTAAATCGTGTTCCTTTTTCGTGCGTTGTCGTCGTCGAGTATCCGTCCGTGTATTCGAGGCATCTTGCTCATTCATAATTTTTCTTTTTTTTACGTGGGCGGTTTGTTAGGCCGCCGCACAACCGCCATTCTGGTCGGGGTTTTGTCGCCGCATACGTTTGTTCACCTCCCAACGGTTGTTGAAGAGGCTATCCAGAGGGCGCCGCGAGGAGGCCGTATGTTAACTTGACCCGGGCATTTAAACAGGGGTCGTTGCTGGCATCTCGCCAGGTTGAGAGCGATCAACAACTTTACCCTGTATGTCCGAGTCCATGCCCTCCCTTCAGCCAAGACAGAGCCTCGTTAAGTGCCAACATCTCCGCCTGAAAGACGCTGCAGTGATGTGGTAGTTTTAGAGCTTTGTCAGCTTTAATTGCTTGCAGAATACTCCACTACCCACCCCGTCTTTGATTTCTGGCCCGTCAGTGTGGAAAAACTACTGTTCACTAACAATACACACCTTCTACGCTGGAGTATTACAGGAATCGGTACTGAGTCTATCACTGTAGAATATTCCGCACCATGGACCACTGTAACTATCATCGTTACTACGCAATCGAATGTCTATGCTTGGACTAACCAGAAAGCAACGACGGCTTTACTCACGATTCGAATGACCATAAAATACACCATCCTCACTCTTATGGAAGTATGTAGCAGTCTTAAATCTTAAACCTTAAATCACGGACAGTATTAATTAGTCTTAGCTTTGCCCTATAGTTAGGAGTGAACTGACTCCTCAACCAACAAGTCTCTTTAGTCGGCTCCATCTTAAATCAACTGTTTCTGGTACCGCATGCTCAGTTGGTTGGGATTCCTTTCTTGTGCGCGCCATCTTAAATGCGGTCTGCTTTGTCGTCCCTCAAAAATTTATTGGACCTGAGCTGTGCTATCCATGTGCTCTACATGCGCCATTTTAGACATATAATTCGTAGACGCTATTACCGTACCATTTGCTGTATGTCGGCAATGCGCCCTAATATAAGCAGGGTGGGGGTGGACCAGTATACACCAACAAAGCTTTACATATTTTCGAAAATAGTCAGCTCAGTTGTCCTTTATGCTGCTTCTGGGACTTTTTTTTCTTCTTCTTCTTCCTCTCTCCAACTGGTACGGTCTTTCGAGCAATATCCGAGCATGCCTAGTTGGTCCTCTTCCACTTGCGTGCGCCACCTTAAATTTGGCCGTTCTCGACCGCGTCGCTCCTCAGGGTTGGATTCAAAGTCTTTCCGGGCCCGAGCTGTAGTTTCCACGCGCTCTACATGACCTAGCCATCTTAGGCGTTGGATCCGAAGACGCCGTGCAACGTTCATGTCGCTGTACAGCCCGTAAAATTTACTGTTAAGCCTTCTCCTCCACTCCTCATTTAGGTCGGGCCGAAAATCGCACGCAGAATTTTTCTTTCAAAACGACCAAGGGCCTCCTCATCCGCCTTCGATAATAAGATAATAAGAGGCTTGTACATGGTAATCTTGATTTTCCCAGAGAGGGATCTGCTTCCCAGTTGCCTCCTGAGCCTAAAGGAACAGCGGTTATTCTGCGTTTGATTTCAGCACTGATGTCATTGCTGCATGTCACTGCACAGCCTAGGTAGATTAGGTCCTTGACTAAGCATCTGCCAACGGGTGATGGTCCGCTAAAAAAAGAGCGAGTAAGAGCCTCTGCAGCCGAACATCCTGCAGCTCTGGTAGCCAGGTCCTATTCTACCTCTTCGTGGTACCGTCTGGACATTTCTTGACAATTGAATTTACTAACGGAAAAGGACGAATGGCGAGCATCCTGCGCCACAAAACAGGATTTATGTCGGTTGGGCTATGGTCTGGCAAACCGTAACCGGAAAATCCAACAATTGCTCAGAAGCAGCCACAAGCCTCGGATAAAACGAACCGGATCAATGTTGACGACATTTGCAAGAAACGAAAAAAGTACAATGATCTTTGGATCTGTACGTGGAATGTTGGGTCCCTACTTGCGGGAGCCCTAGGCAAAAAGTCATAAACTTTCGGCATGTGACCAAAAGCCTCATAGCGATCCGTATCAAGGCCAAGTTTTATAACATCAGGGATAGTGGGGTTTGGGGATTTTGCACTTGTGTATTATGTAAGTATCCCTAATGTTAAAGAAATCACATGACAGAGCGTCACTCTGTCTTAAACCTTTTTTAACATCGAAAGGGTGGGTTAGTTCACCTCCTACCTTAATGGAGCAAGAGTTATCCATAGTCATCCTGCACAGTCTGAAGAGTTTGGCAGGAATGTTAAAACATCACATGGCTCTGTATAGCTTGTCTCTATGAACACTGTCGGACTTAAAGTCGACAAAAGATGTCGCGTGCCCACCTGGAATTCATGGGTCTTTTCCAAGATCTGCCGTAGTGTAAATATTCGGTCTATCGTGGATTTTCCCGGCCTGAAACCACACTGGTAGGAACCTATCAGAATGTCCACGAACGGTTTCAGGCGCTTACACCGTACGGCAGAGAGGATCTTGAACGCAATGTTCGGGAGACTCATCCCTCTGTAATTGGTGCAGCCATAGGGGTTTCCTTTTTTATGGGCCGGGCAAATGATGCCGAGATTCCATTCGTCGGGCATGTGACTCCATTATTAGTTGTCCGTGCTCATCCCTGCAGGCTTCTGTCCTGGCTTTATAGACTTGGCATGTTCATTTTATTTTTTGATAGAACTTTCGAACATCGTTCCTGCAAGAGCATATCTCGATATCCTCGATTTCGCGCTTGTCGTGATCCTTCTTTTTCCTTCTCAGAAGAGCATGCTCCTCTCTCCTTTTCTGTTCATAGAGCTCGCGGGCAGCTCTCGTCCGTCGATGCAGTGTAGCCATGTATGCATTCTGTTTCTCTACATGGGCCTGTCTGCATTCGTCATCAAACCAGGGGTTTCTCGAAGGTGGTGGCTTGAAACCGAGTAGATCTGAGGCGACCTCTCTGATGGCGTTCTGACAACGACTCCATTGATGTTACGGATTGTGCAGATTGCATTAGGACTTCAGAGAGCTTGAGGGAGACTTGATCGGCGAAGGGCCGGGCGGTCTCCTGTGATTGCAGCTTTCCGACGTTAAATTTTGGTGTTCTTACTCGACTCCGTTGATTCCGAGAAACTTGCATCCGTACCTTGGCTGTAACAAGGATGTTGGCTCCTCGAAAGGTTCGGTCATCTAGGATGCTGGAGGAGTGTCTGCCGTCGATCGCAATGTGATCAATTTGATTGGTTGTCGATTAAACGGGGGACCGCCGGGTCCCCTTATTGATGTTGAGGTGTGGGAATCGTGTAAATCTACTATCGCCATAAAATCCATTAGCCTTAGTCCGTTTCCTGACGTGGTATTGTGTAGGTTGTGCTTTCCTATGACTCGTTCAAAGATAGCTTCCTTACCCAGCTTCGCATTGAAATCTCCTAGAACAATTTTGATGTCATAGCTGGGACATTGGGCATATGTTCTGTCTAGGAGATCATAGAAGTCGTCTTTATGTCGGTCGTCTTTCTCCTGTGATATACATATGTACATACATAATATGTATATCAATCATGATTCACTTTATAGGATTTAATACATCGAGCGAGCTAACAGAGCAAAGAAGCTAATCGCGTTTAACATGGTAAACGCCAGCTTCGATCTCTGTCCCTGCTCAATCCAAGTTGAGACACAGCCTCCGCGTGGCCCCCCTAGATAGCTACCCTGGCACCCGCCAAGTAGTGAACCAATGTGTGCAGCGACCCAACCCCTTGTTCCTGGGGAAAGAGGAACCTGGCCCTCCATGATGGGGGTTGTGCTTAGGGGTAACATCCCTATCACGTAAAAACCTACTTGTTCCGAAACAACAACAAGCCTCGGATACGGACGGATACAAAGCTGACGACCCCTGCAAACGACTAACCTGCACCTGGAATGTGAGGTCCCTTAACAGACCGGGTGCAGGCGATCAATTGGAGCAAACCCTCAACTGCTATAAAGCAGATATAACCGCACTCCAAGAAGTGCGATGGGATGGACCAGGCAAAAAACGGATGAAAAACTGCGACATCTATGTACATACTACCGGAACTGCTAGAAGTAGAACAAACAGCGCCTATTCGGGTGCGGATTCCTTATTCGAGGGAGACTCCGACAAAAAATCTTAAGCCTTCGAGATATAAGCGAACGCCTCATACAAATCGGCATCAAAGCTAAATTTGGAAACATTAGCTTAATATGCGCTCACAGCGCAACGGAAGAAAAGGACGATCGACTCAAAGAAGAATAATACGACCTCCTAGACAGAACCTATACCCAATGCCCCAGCTACGACACAAAAAGAGGACATATTTGAGTCGATCATAGGAAAGCATAGCCTCCATAGCACCACATCCGACAACGGACTTAGGCTAATCGATTTCCTAGCGGGGCGTAACCTCCTTGTAGCAAGCACGCGATTCGCCCATCTCAACATCCACAAGGATACCTGGCGGTCTTTAGATCAATCGACCATCAACCAGATTGATCACATTGCGATCGACGTCAGACACTCCTCCTGTATTCTCGACGTACGAACCTTGCGAGGGGCCAACATCGACTCGGACCACTACCTTGTTGTAGCCAAGGTACGAATGAGGATATCAAGAATGCTTAGGAGTCGAGTAGGACTACGTAAGTTTGACGTCGGAAAGCTATCAAATACATATACAATACAAAAACACTACAATCGCAGGAGACTGCCAGAATCTTTGCCGATCGTGTCTCCTCCAAATTCTCTCAAAATCCGCCCACAGCAGCACAAGCAACAGAGCAGGAATGGGCGCATTGACAGACCGCCGTCAGAGACACTGCCTCAGATGTGCTGGGTCTCAAACCGCCACCACCTAGAAACCCCTGGTTAGATGAACAATGCGAACAAGCTCATGCAGCAAAACAAAAGGCATATAATGCCATGCTGCAAAGACGAACGAGAGCTGCTCGCGAAATCTATGAGCAGAAGAGAAGAGAGGAACGCACGCTTTTCAGAAGAAAGAAGAGAGAGAACACGTAAGGCATGAGATCGAGGAGATGGAGAGATGCTTCCGCAGGAGTGACGCCCGTAAGTTTTACAATAAACTAAAACAAACATGCCATGGTTACAAAGCCAGAGCGGTGACCTGCAGGGATGAAAACGGAGAACTGGTAATAGAGTCGGAGTCGATGCTGAGGATTTGGAAAGACCACTTCTGCACACTGTATAACGGCGACGGTAGACAAGATACCGCTCTCAGGCAGAACGAGCCATTCGTAATGGACGACGATGTAACAGACGATGTAAGAATAGCTTCTTAAGGCGGCTGGAGATGACCTGGTAACGTGTATGCACCATCTCATTTGCAAGGTATGGTCGGAGGACAGCATGCTCGACGAATGGAATCTAAGCATCGTATACCAAGTATAGGGGAATAAGCCCCCTTAACATCGAATATAAGATCTTCTCTGATCTGTAGTGTGTGAACGCCTGAAACCGTTTGTGGATAATCTGATCGGCTCTTATCAGTGTGGTTTCAGGCCAGGTAAATCCACAGTGGACCAAATATTTACGCTACGGCAGATCTTGGAGAAGACACTCACCACCTCAAGTCTACGCAATTGCTTGCATACGCCGACGACATTGACGTGATTAGACGGACACAGCGTGACGTCAATGAGGCCTTTGTAAGCATTGAGTAGAAGCGGCTAAAGATATCTGTTTTCATCTAAAGGGCAACAACGACATATTGGCCAGAACGTCACCATGGGCGGATATAACTTTGAAGTGATCAAGAAATTCGTCTACCTTGGCTCACCGATGACTGGCGACAACAACACCATCGCTGAGATAAAACGCAGAATCACTCTTGCCAAACGCTGTTTCTTTGGGCTCAAGAGGCAATTGTGAAGTAGAGCCCTCTCTCGGAAAACCAAGGCGACACTATATAAGACCTTAATCGTCCTAGTCCTCCTTTACGGCGCAGAGGCTTGGACCTTAACAAAAGCGGATGAAGATGCCCTTGGTCGTTTCGAGAGGAAAATTCTGCGCACTATCTACGGTCCCGTTTGTTCAAACGGTGTATGGAGGAGAAGATATAACGAAGAACTGTACGGGTTGTTCAGCGGCATCGGCCTGGTACAACGTCTACGGATACAGCGTCTACATGGCTAGGCCATGTAGAGCGCATGGTAAATACAGCCTCCGACCCGAAGAGTCTTCGAATCCACCCCGAAAGGAAGGCGCGGCAGAGGACGGGCGCATCAATGGTGGCGCACGCAGGTGGAAGGGAACCTTAACCAACTGGGCGTGCGGCGCTAGAAACAGCTGGCCAAAGACCGTGCCAGCTGGAGACGCTTGTTGGTTGAGGTCCAAGCTCACCAAGTTCATTCTTATGAGGAAGTATTTTGCCAAAACCTTGTCAGTGGTTGTTGGTTCGTGTGTATATTACTTTTATATTAAATAGTTTTTGGAGATCACAGCATATACCTACATATGTATGTACATAGGGCGCCAGCTATGACGAGCGTAGAGCGCCAAATTTCTAAATCCGCCTCTGCCTGTGCTGCAAGTTGCGAAGAGGGCGACGCAGCAGAACACTTTCTCTGCGACGGGGTGTATGCCGAATCTCTTAGCTCTACATTACAAAACGGGGAAAATATGTACAGTAATGTAAGGTGTCTGTCTGAAGTAAAATGGACCAGTATTTGCGCCTGAATGCCCCAACAGATAGCAGAATCCTCCGACAAAAAAAAAAAAGTAAAAACTTTAGTCGGAGCATGAAAGCTCTTAGAAGATACCTGGTTATGATTTCTGAAAAAGAGCAGAAGCCTACAGCCCACAGCTGGAGTTCTCATCCATATTCCCGTGCTCGTCGATGATATCGCCGTACATTTTTTCGGTATCCATTGAGTTTTTGTTTCTCATCAGGTGAATCTAACGACTTCCGGAAATCTTAAAACCGGCATTCCTGCATTTTTCATAATTTCATCTCTCTTTCTCGTTCTCGTGTCCAAGTTGAACTCCTCAGGTGTTCATCCGAGGCTCAGAAAGCGAGGATATGCCCATAAACAGCATCAGAGTCACGATCAGTGATGAAGAAACAGGAAAACACCAAATTAACCACCGAAAAGGGAAAGGATTGACCCGTGGAAGTGACACTTTACTCAGTATTATGTAGCATGAATGAATCCATGGAATATGCTTCATCTAGCGTTCCATTATGGCTCGAAAAAGAGAGAGAGAAAAATACAATATACTCAAGAGTCCAATAAACCAATTAACAGCGAATGCGACAGTAATCAGCATCATTACCCGCCATCCACAACCCATTTGCCATGGACAGCTCACCTCTAAACATCTGTACATAGCCAACGGTCTATGAGCAGAGGTATATAGCCCATAGGACGGCGTGCAAAATTCGCTTTTGTATAGGTAAGGATGGAGATACAAAAGTACTCGACGACCCAGAACCAGATTCAGACCGGAGCTTCCTTCCAACTTCCAGATTCAAAATTCCGAATTCCTAATGACCACTTACCTACATACCCATACCCCTATAGTATTTCATTCACAAACAGCCATTTCTCACGCTGAACGCCACGCCTCCGCTCGCACGAACACTCATACACAATGTCCCCGTCAATATGCTCCCTGATGCAATATGAATGGATAAACTTAACGAAACAACCAGCAACGTGAATGGTGAATTTAAACAACTTTCGTTAAATGCTACTCGGAGAGCGCTCATCGACCACCAACCGCAACGTGAACATAAAATATCTTTCGTCGAAAACTTCTCGGAGACGAATAGACAGATCGCTCTCTTTCGCACCGATCGACTGACTATATCCAGCTACCGGCGATTGCCATCGTACTCTTTGGTGCGCACTACGCTGCCCAGCACTATGTATTAGTTCCCAGGTATACCTAATCGCAATCGCAATGTGCGAGTGGAAGAGAGCGAAAAGATAAGCGCAACGCGGAAGAGGAAAGAGCGAAAGACATCCAGTAGATACTCCATCCAAGACTATATAGAGAAGATTGGCACCCTTGCAGACACAATGTGTACGACTATATGTCATTTGTCAATCAGTTGTAATGCTGGGCGCGAGCAAGGTTTCGAACACGCAAAACATCATCGAACTGCGATAGGAGCGCAGGACATTTTCTGGAGTGACTACGCGTAGGTACTGACTGCTTGGACAACTTTTTTTCTCGCCTCTAATAGACTGCCGTTCAGTCCTTACGTTCTACACATATGGATCTATGTATCTAGTACGTCGCGAGTGAGTGAATAGATTTAATTAAAAAAAAAAAATAAAAAATAATTTAATAAATGCTTTTGAAAAGTTTAACGAAAAAAGTGTGTGTCAGGTGGGAACAAATTGAAAGGAAAAATGTGCATATAACGGTGTAGAGTCTAAAATCAAAGCTAAAAGAAATCCAATAAATCGGTATTTTCAAAAAAATTCAAATAAATTATTCTAGAATCTAGTAGAAATAGTTAAAATAAAAAAAAAATGCATCATCAAACGAGTCAATTGGTAACGCAGCAAAAGTTCAACGCACTATCGTTGCCGTCGTCTTCGAGAAGTAAACAAATTCTAACCATCCTCATCCTAGTGACAGTATTCTCCACGTCGGTACATGCGTGCGGACCGGGTCGCGGTATTGGTGGACCACGTAAAAATCGCAAACTAACGCCGCTCGTTTTCAAACAACACGTACCCAATATGTCGGAGAATACGTTGGGCGCGTCGGGCCTACAAGAGGGTCGCATCAATCGCGATCATCCAAAATTTAAGGATTTAATACCAAATTACAATAAGGATATTATCTTTAAGGACGAAGAGGGCACCGGAGCCGATCGTGTCATGACGCAGGTGAGTTCAATTTAAATTTGAATTTCAATCTGCACATATGTATGAATCGTACGTTGCAATATAGCGGTCTTTTGCGCGAGCCCAAATTGAAGAAAAAGCAAAGACAACTAAACAAAATAAAGCACATGGCTGGCGGTGTAATTAGCACATTTTTTGCACACTTTTCCGACTAGATGTTTTGTGGATTTATCGTGATCGATAGATAGATACGAATTGTAGAAATAACAGGCGGTCGGCGGAAGTGTTTTTTTGCGGAGTGGTGTGTTTACAAACAAATTATCGCGTGCAGGGCGGTGATAGTTTCGCTTGAAAGAGATTATGTCACACGGCCGGAATGTTAAAGGCCAAGTGGATGAGATACAATAGAAAATTGTATTTTTGGAACGAAAGCTCTATTTCTTCGGGATGTTGTGGACTATAGGCTTTAAGGGGGTGGACGTTTTTTATTTTCTAGCAATTTATTAACTACCGAGCTTGCGATAAAATGAAAGTCCTAGTTTCGTGGATTTTAGACCTTTTTTTGAATTGTTCCTTTTTTTTTTTTTTAATAATTTGCACGCACTCAAGGTCTAATAACCTTATTATGTCGGCGACACAGTGCGGGCAGAAGATAGAAAGGAAGAGGGATAGAGGAGATGCCTATGGATGGGGAAAATCGAATCCGGCAGGGAGTTCCAGATTCGTGTGGTTCGGTTAATGAAAGATTCTCTATATTTGACGGTACGTTCGAGTTTCCGTGATTCAAGATATTTCATGAGCTGACGATTAATCAGCGTTTCCGTGACCTTGGAAAGGAGGGACGTTAGTGCAATGGGTCGGTAGTTGGAGGAAGGAGATGATTTGCCTTTTGTGGGTATAGGCTGGAGAAGTGCTCTTTTCCACCTACTCGGAAAGAGCCCAGAGGAGTAGGAAAGGTGAAAAAGCTTGCTTTGCCAGCGTAGAAGAACACTTCTTCAGAACTATTGGGGCAATACCATCTGGACCAGCGGATTTGTGTATGTCGAGATTCTTAAGAACCCTTGCGACTGTAAGAGTGCGGAAGTGGATCAGTCCCATGGTGGAATTGGCGCACTCTAGTACCTACAGGCGGAGGCAAAGTACATGCTGGGAGCTGAGAACTGGTTGCGAAATGGGTAGCATGTAGTTTAACTTTGTCTAAGGGGGTGACAGCTGGAATGTCATTGTGGATGAGCGTCGGTATAGACGACGTAGTTGAGTTTTTTACGTTTTTTACAAGCGACCAGAAAATGTTGCTATTGATCTTATCAAATTGTTAGCATACCTTAACGGTAATTGACTGGCCTGTTTTGAAAGATTTTCTGTTTTTTTATTTTTATTTTACTTTGTGGATTTGATTGACTCTATCAATCCGATTGTGGCGCTTAGCCATTTATAATAATTATTTGTTGTTCGAATTCTTGTTTTTGTTGTTTTTTTTTTGTTTTCTTTCTTGGTTTTAATGTTCAGATTAGATTAGATGCGTAGATAGACATACATACCTTTGGGCGGCTTCACTGTTCGTAAAGAATTGTTGGAGTACCTGTCTATGTACATTTTTTAATCATGACTGATTCAGACTTTCTTATAAAATTGTTTTCGATGTTGTTTACTTAATTTTGTTAAAATGAAGATTTTGGAATTTTCAAGACACTTAGGCTATAGTGCAGCAGATAGAAGGGTGTGTGGCTTTAGGATAATATTTGGCGATTCAACTGCTGATCCTTTTGAGGATCGGTTTTCATTTTTGATTTCAATAATTTTTTGTGTTGCGCATTTTGATGTTAGAAAAACATTTTTCCTTAAATCTGTAGTTAAATATTAAATATGCAAATACGTTATAGTGTTGAGTGAGAGCAGCGTGGCACAGTGGGTAGTGTGTTGGCCTCTAACGCCGATGACACGGGATCGAATCCCGACACAGCCATGTCATCGAACGTGTTTTCACGGTGTTTCTCCTCAGCGAGGTTCTGACAAAACCCCCTGTAGTAAAATTGTCATGAAAAGCTTCTCGAAATTCGCCGTTCGGAACCGGCAATAAACTGTAGGTCCCTTTCACCTATAAGAAAATGAAATCACACACAACATGGGTGATTGAGAGAAGCTCGGCTTTGGTCCTTCATGGACTGCAACGCCAACATACAGTACAGTACAGTTATAGTGTTGACAACAAACAAATAATTTTATTGTACGTGTTTCTTCTTTCTTAGATGGCGCTACAGTTCGGGGTGAATCAGGGTCTCAACCAACAAGCCTCTCCAGCCGGCACGATCCTTGGCCAGCCGCTTCCAGTGCCGCACGCCTAGTTGGTTGAGGTCCCATTCCATCTGTGCAAGCTACCTTAAATGCGGTCGTCCTCTGCTGCGTCGTCCCTCGGGGTTGGAGTCGAAGACTCTTCGGGCCGGAGCGGTGATGTCCGTTCGCTCTACATGGCCCAGCCATATTAGACGTTGGATCCGAAGACGTCTAACTAGGCCGATGTTGCTGTACAGCCTGTACAGTTCTTGGTTGAATCTCCTCCTCCACTCTCCGTTTACACAAACAGGACCAAAGATTGCACGCAGAATTTTCCTCTCGAAGCGCCCAAGAGCCTCTTCATCCGCTTTTGATAACGTCGAAGCCTCAGCGCCGTAGAGGAGTACCGGGATGATTAAGGTTTTATAGAGGCACCTTAGTTTTTTGAGAGAGGGCTCTACTACTCAGTTGCCCAGTTGCCTCTTGAGCCCAAAGAAGCAGCGTGTGGCAATAGTTATTCTGCGTTTTATCTCAGCGCTGGTATCGTTGCTGCTTGTCACTATCGAGCCAAGGTAGACGAAGTCCTTGACTACTTCAAAAATATAACTGCCGAAGGTGATGTCCTGACCAAGACGTCGGTGTTGCGCGTCTTTCTTTGATGGGAGCATATATTTGGTCTTTTCCCCATTTACCCTAAGAGACCCACTTTAGCCGCTACTGCTTCAATGCTTGCGAATGCCTCATTGACGTTTCGCTGTGTCCGTCCAATCACGTCAATTTCGTAGGCGTACGCAAGCAATTGCGTAGACTTAACATAAATCGTACCTCTTGTGTTGGCCAGTGACTCTAACACGATCTTTTCAAGCACGATGTTCATTACCGACCTTAATGGAGCAGCGAGAATTCTCCATTGTCATCCTGCACAGTCGGACGAGTTTGGCATGTAATGTTAAAACCTAACATGGCTCTGTATAGCTCGTCTCTATAAACACTGTCGGATTTAAAGTTGACAAAAGATGGTGCGTGTCCACCTGGAATTCATGGGTCTTCTCCAAGATCTGCCGTAGTGTAAATATTTGGTCTATCGTGGATTTTCTTGGCCTGAAACCACACTCGTAGGAACCTATCAGATTGTCCACGAACGGTTTCAGGTACTTACACAGTACGGCAGTGAGGATCTTGTACGCGATGTTCAGGAGGCTTATCCCTTTGCATTTTGACTATCATCGCCGTTATACAGTCTGCAGAAGTGGTCCTTGCACAATCTCAGCATCTACTGCGACTCCACTATTAGTTGTCCGTGCTCATCTTTGCAGGCTTTTGCTCTCCTGCAATAACATCTTTCCATCTTCTCGATCTCGCGCTTCTCATGCTCCCTGTTTTCTTCTCCAAAGCGCATGCTCCTCTCTCCTTTTCTGTTCATAGAGCTGGCGGGCAGCTCTCGTCCGTCGATGCAGTGTAGCCATGTATGCATTTTGTTTCTCTACATGGGCCTCTCTGCATTCGTCATCAAACCAGGGGTTTCTCGAAGGTGGTGGCTTAAAACTGGCGTTCTGACAACGACTCCATTGCTGTTCTATGGTTTGTGCAGATTGCATCGGGACTTCAGAGAGCTTGAGGGAGACTTGATCGACGAAGGCCCGGGCGGTCTCCTGTGATTGCAGCTTTCCGACGTTAAATTTTGGTGTTCTTACTCGACTCCGTTGAATCCGAGAACAACAAGGAGTGTCTGCCGTCGATCGCAATGTGATCAATTTGATTGATTGTCGATTGATCGAAAGACCGCCAGGTTCCCTTATGGATGTTGAGGTGTGGGAATCGTGTACTTGCTACTAGGAGATTATGTCTCGACATAAAGTCCACTAGCCTTAGTCCGTTTTCTGACATGGTTTTGTGTAGGCTGTAATTTCCTATGACCCGTTCAAAGATAGCTTCCATACCCAGCTTTGCATTGAAATCTCCTAGAACGATTTTGGTGTCATTGCTGTGATATTGGGCATATGTTCTGCCTAGGACATCATAGAAGTCGTCTTTATGTCGGTCATCTTCCTCCTCTGTGGGGGTGTGGACACATATTGAGCTTATATTGGCGAGATTGGCCTTGATGCGGATAGTTATGAGGCGTTCGCTTACATGTTGGAAGCGTAAGGCGTTTTTCCTGAGTCTGTAGCAGTTTCCGTAGTATATATCACACTTTTTCATCCGCTTTTTGCCTGGCCCATTTGACGTTTACGGGGGTCATTAACATGTAATCCGTCCGTATCCGAGGCTATTGGTTGTTTCTGAACGAATTTTTGTTTTACGTGATAGGGATGTTACCACTAAGCGCAACTCCCAACCTGGAGGGCCAGATTCCTCTTTCCCCAGGAACAGGGGGTCGGGTCGCTGCACACATTGGTTCACTACCTGGCGGGTGCCAGTATAGCTATCCAGGGGAGGCCACGCGGAAGCTGTGTATTAACTTGGATTGGGTAGGGACAGAGATCGAAGCTTGCGGTTGCCATGTTCCCTTCTCCCTTTTATGTACATCTAGTGAACAAATCTTTTAAATTGTCGCCAAAGTGAAATCTAAAAACGTATACGAAAAAACGTGAACATTTTTAGGTGACGTAACCTTATGGTATCATAAGTGCAGTGTTTTATTGTAGACAGCGAGTCATATTTAATATCTGGTCATTCTGATAAAGATTGTAGATACGGATGTTATGGCGGAAGACATAAAGGCTTAGGGGTGCGGGTGAATAATACTATTGGTATAGATATGCAGGGCCGGATTTAGAGGTCTGGAGGCCCTGGGCAACAAACGAGTGAGTTTTTTCAGTTAGTCCTTGAGAAACATACATACATATGTATATATGTAAACATAGACAAAAACAAGAATTACAGTACACTCTCGGTTTAATGAACATCGGTTGAGTGAACAATCCAATAGAGTGAACACACAACATTTAATACGGACTACTCTACAGAGTGAATATCTAAACTTCTTTAGAGTGAACCTTTATTTTTAACACAGCTAAACACGAATAAGCCACCTACTATGAATCCACAATCTTTCGAACAAATTTACTATCTGGTTTGCGTGTTTTGTACATATCTGTCATCGTTCTACGATTTGCATTCTCATCTTAGGTATGTGGCGCTACAGTTCGGGGTGAACCTGGACCTCAACCAACAAACCTAGCACGAGCTAGCACGATCTTATGCCAGCTGCCTCCAATTGCGCACACCAAGTTGGTTGAGGTCCTTCTTCACTTGTGTCTGCCATCTCAGTCGGAAGCGTCCTCTGTTGCGTTGTGTCCATGGCTCAGATTAAATGACTCTTCGGGCCGGATCTGTGTTGTCTGTACGCTCTACATGACCTTGTCATCTTGAGCGTTGTATCCGTATACGCTTGACTAGGTGCACGCCGCTGTACAACCCGTACAGTTCGTTGATGAATCTTCTTCTCCATATGCCGGTTTCGAGCATAAAAACTGGGTGAGCATACAAAAGAATCGGCAACAGCAGGGTCTTTATTAGCGTTGCTTTGGTTGGTCTTTAAAGGAATACAGGAATACAGGAATACAGCTTGCTTTAGAATTTAAAAACTGTGACGGTCGCGTGATGTTCCCAAGTTAGCCTTTGATCAAAGATAATTCCAAGGTTATAACCGTAGGAACATAGGCTAACCGTAGGAACATAGGCTAAGGCTGATAGCCTGGCTTTTTGTTGCATTTAAAGTAAGCTTGTTATTTTTGACCATTCAGCAATGGAAGCCAGATCCGCGTTGAAAAGTTCAGTTGCATTCTTTACCAGTTCCAATGGATAACTCAAATGCAGTTGAACGTCGTCTGCGTACATTTGTATTTTACAGTGTTTTAGCACTGCAGGTAGGTCGTTATTAAATAGCGTGAACAGTAGCGGCCCCATTATAGATCCTTGTGGAACGCCGGCATAGGTTTCTCTGAAATTAGAAAGTGTGTTATTAACACACTTTAAAGTGTGAGATGGAGAGATGTTATTGCAGGATTGACGTTCGAAAGTTTTACCAAAAAGTAAAACGAACATGACAAGGCCATAAAGCCAGAGCAGAAGCCCGACAACCAGTAGTGGAGTCACAGTCGATGCTGAGATTGTGGAAGGACCACTTCTGCAGACTTTATATCGGTGATGATAGTCAAAATGCCACCGTCAGGCAGAACGAACCATTCACAATAGACGAAAACGAAAGAGGATCTCGTTCACCCGACCTAGACGATGTTAAGATGGCGATATCGAAACTTAAGTCTTATAAAGCTGCTGGAGCAGACGGACTTCCCGCGGAACTGTTTAAAGCAGCTGTCTGCACCAACTCATCTGCAAGATATGGTTGGAAGAATGCTTGCCCGATGAATGGAATCTCAGAACCGTTTGCCCGGTCCATAAGAAAGGAGACCCCTACGACTGCGCCAATTACAAAGGGTTAAGTCTCCTGAACATTGCGTACAAGATCCTCTCTGACGTACTGTGTAAGCGCCTGAAACCGTTCGTGGACAATCTGATAGGTTCCTACCAGTGTGGATTCAGGCCAGGAAAATCCACGATAGAGCAAATATTTACACTACGGCAGATCTTGGAGAAGACTCATGAATCCTAGGTCGGCAAGCACCGTCTCTTTGTCGACTTTAAAGCCGCATATGACAGCGTTTATAGAGATGAACTATACAGAGCCATGTCTTGTTTTAACATTCCTGTCAAACTCGTCACACTGTGCAAGATAACTATGGAGAACTCTCGCTGCTCCATTAAGGTCGGAGGTGGACTTATTGACCAGTTCGATGATAAAAAAGGTTTTAGACAGGGTGATGCACTGTCATGTGATTTTTTCAACATCATTTTTGAAAATATCGTGCGGGGCCATACAAGAGGTACGATCTACTTCAAGTCTACACAAGTGCTTGCCTACGTAGACGACCTTGACGTTATTGGACGGACAAAGCGAGACGTCAATGAGGAATTTGCAAGCTTTGAAGCAAAAGCGGCTAAAGTGGGTCTAAGGGTAAATGGGGACAAGACCAAATATATGCTGTCATCCAAGAAAGACGCACAACACCGATATCTTGGTCAGAACGTCACCTTCGGCAGCTAAAAGGTCTATAATAATACAAAAACTGAAGAGAAGAAATTCTCACAAGGCCCTCTTTCGACAACATTTTTTAAAAAAAAAAAACCTTTTACAAAATCGAACTCGAAACTATAGCCATATCGATCGCCATCTGGCAATCAATCAAACGTATCAGCACGGAAGCTCGACGACCTTTAGTTTATTGTCAAAATCGCTTTCCAATCAGGTCGTTGCTTACGTATTTAGTTTCAGAATAACATCTGTTCGATGTAAGTTTTTTCTGACAGTTTGGGAACCACACTTGCTATTGAAATTATCTAATAATTTACTTATCGGAGCTTTTCATGATTTTATTGTTTATAATCGCACCGATAGGCTAAAGTCAATAAAACACACACGCCGCTCGCTTATTACCTTTATTTTCATAGCCACCAGTAAGTATGCCTTGCAGTCAAGGGGCTCATGCAAAGCGGAACTCGAACTGCATGTTTACATTTTATTCTTAACAGCTTTTCAATCATCTCAGTTTTCTGTTTCACGAGCCATTAATGATCGACCAAGTCGATATGATTAATTGCCAGAAAAGAAACTGTAAAGAGTAAGAATAAATCACACTCGATGTGACAGAAATCAAATTAACACTCGGTTTACTGCCTGTCGAATCGTAAAACTCGGAAACGGGGGAAATAGGCACGATTGTGCCCCCCCTAGGTGCCCTGACATCGGGCACCTAGAGTATGATCTGTTGTAAAGTTTGGTTGTAAAGTGGTTACGTTTACAACCAAATATCGATTATCTGTACGCGCAATGATGTTTAGTGTTTACTCGTATGTACCTCCCGCTCCAGTAGGGCTGTTATCGAACGTAAATATATCCATTCGCTACGATACGACTGCGTATGCTATTAATAATGGTAACACGCTGTCCGCGATCGTTAACACTATTATCGCATCAAAGCAAATATTTGACAAATTTACACAAAAAGAAAAAAAGTAGAAGTAGAATCCGAGCGATACAGAAACATTCACTTTATTATCTGGCCCCATTCCTGCCACCTTACAGTCCCTCCTCCTATCCAAAGCTTAAGCTGTACTCTGCCTCTTCTAGTTTTTTTTTTTATTTTCTCTTTTAATAGGTGTTCGGCGCACGGCTAGTCTTATCATTGCAGGTGGTAGAGAAGAGAGTATAAACGAACAACAACATGCCGTTCAATCAACCTAACATGTTATCTATAATCCAATGGAATGCCAGCCGAACTGCACCCATCGTTAGATGGGGAATCGATTACGCTTCCGTTGTAACTAAGTGTCGTTCGATGTTGATTCTATCACATCCGATAGATTAGGTTGCATTTTCGATTTCTGATGTTTTTCCTCCGAATCGATATATCCATTCACAAAACTAACCGACTAATTACTCGGACAACTATAATATGATATGATAGCGATGACATCGATAGCTATCACATGGCCGTTGACAAATTTGCAGAGTAATGCTTGCATAATTGCCCTAAATGACGATAGTCATAGATTTGTAGGGGGCTGTAAATGTCGTGTTATCGATATCCATTCAGAAAATTCAGTCTAATCTTGTCAGAACTACGAGGTCAAGTGGTTTTATGTTGAAGACTCAAACGTATGCAGGTGTAACCAATATGGAACATACAATTTTTCTTATTAGCTACAAAAAGGGATTGATATCGAAAAAAAAATGTTTTGTGTTATCGATAGATAGTGCTTTGCAAGCATTCTTTTATTTGTACAGATTTTCCTGTAATGTTGGTGATCTGCATGTTAAGATCAACTGTTCGGGATGACTGGGGGTTGAAATTCCTATAAAATTGGTGTTATCCTCTTCTTCTTCTTATCGGGCGGTGTGCCCCTCCAACTAGCACGATAATTTGCTAGCCTTTTCCGTCGCCGCACACCCAGTTGGCTGAGGGTCCCTTTTCACCGGCCGTAGTCTTTTTTTCGTCCCAAGGGGTTGGATTCAAAGACTCTCCGGGCTGGAGCTGTGGTGCCCATTCGCTCTACATGGCCTAGCCATATAAGGCGTCGAATCTGTAGACGCCCGACTAGACTCATGTCGCTGTACAGCCCGTTAAGCTCGGGGTTGAATCTTTTCCTCCATCTCTCGTCTACGTTTATAGGAACGAAAATTATACGCAAAACCAAGGAACTCCTCAATAGCTTTTGATAGTGTCCATGCTTCTGCGCCATAAAGCAGTACCGGATTGAGAAGGGTCTTGTATAGAGTCAACTTTGTCGTTCAGGAGAGGGCTCTATTACTCAGTTGCCTCCTGAGTCCAAAGGAGGCAACGGCGATTGGCAAGATTGATTCTGCGTTTGATTTCGGAACTGATGTTGTTGTTCCAGGTCACCGCGGAGCCAAGGTAGACGAAGTCCTTAACCACCTCAAACTGATATCTGCCAGTACAAACGTTCTGGCCAAGATGTCAGTGGTGAGCGTCCTCTTTTGATGCCCTCATTTATTGCCATACCATTTTTCCCCGCCCCCGCCTCAATACTCGTGAACGCCTCATTGACATCTCACTATGTTCTTCCGATTATGTCAATGTCATTCGCGTATGCGAGGAGTTGTGATGATTCGAAATAAATTGGGTCTCTTGTGTTGGCACAATCATTTCTAATACGATGTTGAAGAAATCCACACGATAGCGCATCGCCCTGCCTAAATACTTTCTTGACATCAAAACTATCGATCAAAGCCATCCTGCATATTCTGAGGAGTTTAGCAGGGATGTCAAAGGTAGACATGGCGTTGTATAGCTCGTCTCTAATTACGCTGTCGTATGCGACCCTAAAGTCAACAAATAGGTGGTGAGTGTCGACTTGAAATTCATTGGTTTGGTCGATGGTGGTCTGAAGTCACACTGATAAGAACCAGCTTATTTAAAAAAGCCTTTAGGCGTTCACACAAAACGGCAGAGAAAATGTTGTAGCCGATGTTAAGGAGACTCCATTCCTCGAGCATGCTTTCCTCTGACCATATGATACAGATGAGCCGATGAATGCTACTAACTACGCCATCCTCAGGTACTTTGGAGAGCACAGTAGACAGTCCGTCTGCGCCAGCAGCTTTATTCGACTTGAATTGCGATATGGTGATCTTATCTTCGTCGCAGTCAGGGGGACAGAGTTCTTTGCGATCTTCATCGTTAAGAAATGGATCATTCTGCCTGACAGCGGTATATTGACCAATATCGCCATTATACAGTCTGTAGAAATGGTTTTTCCATATTCCCAGCATCGACTGCGATTCTACTATTAGGGGTTCATTCTCATCCCTACAACGCGATTCTCGTACTCGTTTTTCTCCTGAGAAGCTTATGCTCTTCCCTTCTCACTCTTAGAGCTCATGAGCTGCTCTTTTTCTTCTATGCAACGAGGCTTTATATGGCTCCTTCTTCGTTGTGTAAATCCTCCTGCACTCGTCATCGAACCTGTTTTTTTCGTGCTTTTCAGGGCTTGTTTGCAAAGGTTCCACTGTTGTTCTATTGACTGCGTGGAGGGTTGAGGTGTATGTGAGAGCTTAAGAGAGACGCGATCGGCACAAGAACGAGCGGTTTCTGCCGATAGTAGCTTTCCGACGTCATAACTTTGTATTCTTACTCTATTCCGCTGCGTTTGTGACATCCATAGGCGCAGCTTGGCTATTATAAGATAGTGGTCCGAGTCGATGTGAGCTTTTCAGAAAGTTCGAATATCAAGAATAGTGGAGGAGTGTCTGATGTCGATCACGATCAACATGTAAACAATCTGGTTAGTGATTAATTTGACTCATTCAAAGATGCTTTTTTCCTTACCCAGCTTTTTCCTTGGTGACGTTACAGCCCCTGATGGACCAGAGCCAAGCTTCTCTCAATCACCCATGTTGTGTGTGATTTATTTTTCACACAGGTGAAAGAGCCCTACAGTTTAATACCGATTCCAGCGTGAGTCGAGAAGCTGTTTCATGGCAAGTATACTAACGGTGGTTTTGCCGGTACCCCGCTGAGGAGGGACGTTACGTTAGAGTCCAACACATTAGCCAATGCGTCACAGCACCCTCGCCGCATTGAAGTCTCCTAGTAGAATTTTGATGTCATATCTGGGACATGGGCGCCGTGGCGCAGTGGTTAGTGTGTTGGACTCTGACGCACGATGAGCGAGTTCGGATCCCGATAACAGCACCGCCATCGATTGCTTATTTCGCGGCGTCCCTCCTCGGCGATGTATTGGCGAAACCCCCCGTAGTATACTTGCCATGAAAAAGCTTCTCGAATCACGCCGTTCGGAATCGGCATTAAATTGTAGGTCCCTTTCACCTGTGTGAAAAATAAATCACACACAACATGGGTGATTGAGAGAATCTTGGCTCTGGTCCTTCATGGACTGTAACGCCACCAAAGAAGAATAAGTGGGTCAACTATTAGCGAACTTGGGACTTGGAATGCGCCGGCTTGGGACATTGGGCACATGTACCTTCTGTCGAGAAGATGGTAGAACGTTGATAGAGTTATCCTTGTCTTCCGTGGGGACGTGAACGCAGATCAGGCTGCTGTTACAAAATGTGGGTTTGATACGGATCTTTATCAGGCTTTTGCTCACATTTCGAAAGCTTAGGAGTGTTTTCCTTAGTCCACCTCGAACAACTAATCCACATCCGAATAGTCGTTATCCTTCATCCGCTTTATACCCGGTCCATTCCATCGCATTTCCTGGATGGCGATTAAGTCCGCTTTATAGCGGTCTAGGGCGCAAGTTGTTCGGCTGCACGTGATCTGTTTAAGATCATTGTCCTTTTTTCGTTTTTTGCAATGGTAGTCAACATTAATCCGGTTCTTTTTATCCGAGACTTGTGGTTGCTTCTAAGCAATTGTGGGGTTTTCCGGATATGGTTTGCTACATCATAGTCCAACCGACATTATTTCGGCGCACGATACTCGCCATTCTTCCTCATCCATTGAAGAGGACAATGGAATGACGTAGAAATAGGACCAGGTTAACAGAGCTGCAAGGTGTTCGGCTACAGAGGCTCTTGTTCGCTCTTTTTTTAGCGGAACAGCACACGTCAACAGATGCTACTCCTACGGGGCCTTTGTTAGTCCTTTACCATCCATTGGTGTTATCGATAACGATTAAATCACACATTGTTCTATGCCCCCAAGCAATAAAACCTCATGCTTCTGAGTATGAGCACGTGTTGAGCGTTCACTGCTGGCGTTAATTGTTTGTTTTTTTGTTTTTTTTTTTACAAAATTTGCAGAGTAATCGATTAAGAATTTATCGATAACGAAACTTTAGATAATTTGCTTTGTCATTGAAATGAGGAAAAACAGTTAATACTCCCTACTTACATATGTACTCAGACAAGTCGTATGTGCGACAGCATTTACGTGATCATAGCGATAGCTAGTTGGAGTAATTCGGCCATTAAATGGCGTGTCATTGCTATGATTAATGTGGATTTTGTCGAGTGGGGACGCATCTAATTTCACATTGAACTGACTAGAAATTGGGCTGTGTCAGAAGGTACTTACATGATTATTAGAAAGCGTAATTACGAGGGCATGGGCTCGGACATACAGGGTAAAGTTGTTGATTGCTCTCAACCTGGCGAGATGCCAGCAACGATCCCTGTTTAAATGCCCGGGTCAAGTAGACATACGGCCTCCTCGCGGCGCCCTCTGGATAGCCCCTTCAACAAACGGTGGGAGGTAAACAAACGTATGCAGCGACAAAACCCCGACCAGAATGGCGGTTGTGCGGCGGGCTAACAATCCGCCCACGTAAAAAAAACCCAAAGTTATGAATGAGCAAGATGCCTCGGATACACGGACGGATACTCGACGACGATAACGCACGAAAAAGGAACACGATTTGCGAGTATGCTCCTGGAATGTCAGAACCCTGCACACTCCCGGAGCTGCTCAGAAACTAGAAGTAATCCCCACGCAGTACAAGGCGGATATTACGGCGGTCCAGGAAATACGCTGGATAGGAAACGGTATGATTAGGGAGCAAAATTGCGACATTTATTACAGCTGTCACAAAAGGTTGCACTTACTGGGATGCGGATTTGTCGTGGGAAAGCGGTTAAGGTCGAAGGTCATCGACTTTAAACCTATAAGTGATCGCCTGGCTGTGATCCGCATCAGAGGCAGATTTTACAACATCAGCCTTCTATGTGCACACGCCCCTGCCGACGAGGCTGAAGACCCTATCAAGGAGGACTTCTATGGCCTCCTGGACAACGCCTACGCAGCTTGTCCGGAGTACGATGTAAAAATCGTGCTCGGGGACTTCAACGTCAAAATCGGTAAAGAGAACACCCTTGGCGGAGTGATCGGAATCCACAGCCTCCACGATACTACAACAGTTAACGGCTTCCGACTCGCTGACCTTGCAAAAGCTCGTAATGCGGTGATAAGTAGCACAAGATTCCCTCGCAAGCGAATCCACTCCACTGACCACTTCCTCGCAGCAAGATTCAGAGCTCGACTGTCCAATGTCAGAAAGCTGCACCAGCCCATCAGGAGGAGGTTCGACATTGGGCGCCTGAGCACACCGGAGGTTGCCAGAGTCTACAGGGAGTAGCTGAGCGAAAGACTCTACGGTATGCCTACGTCGAACAGAAATGCCAATAATATGTGGCTCCATAGCCGCTCAGCCATTCAGGAAGTAGCCGAAACCACCTTAGGATACCTGCCACCCCCGACAAGAAACCCGTGGTATGATGGCGAGTGTGAGCAGAAAAAGGCAGCAACCGACGAAGCGTACCAAAATGCGCTGCAGAGGAAACCAGGGCAGCGCAAGAAGAGTACCGAGCCAGAAGAAGGGAGGAGAAAAAACTACTGCGACAAAAGAAAAGAATCTTCGCAGCCTCCCAGCTCAAGGATATCGAGGAGTCTAGGGATAAACATAAAATACGAGCCTTTTACAAGAAAGCCAAAGGCCTTGCAGGAGGCTTCAAAAAGGACACCCTGGCTCTTCGAAACTGCGAGGGTTATCTTGTCACCGACCCGCAGGGAATAGTGGATGTATTTAAGCAGCACTTGAAGCAGCTGTTTAACGAGCATGACCAAGAGAGAGTGGTAGGGACCGAGGAAATCCCAACTCCAGCCGCTGAAGTAGTCCTCCCACCCAGCATCGAAGAAGTCGGCACAGCTATTCAGAAGCTGAAGAACAACAAGGCCGCAGGCTCAGATGGCTTGCCATCAGAGCTCTTCAAGGCTGGCGGCGATGTTTTGGTAGGGAGCATGCACCAGATCATCTGCAGAATTTGGGAAGATGAAAGCATGCCTGACGACTGGAATACCAGGCGATCCTACCTCTTGCAAGAACTATAGAGGTATATCCCTGCTCAATGTCGCATTCAAGATCCTGTCCAGCGTATTGTGTGAACGTCTAAAACCATTTTGCACCGCACTAATCGGCAGCTACCAGTGCGGCTTCCGGCCCGGCAAATCAACTATAGATCAAATTTTCACACTTCGACAAATCCTGGAAAAGACCAGCGAGTTTCGAATCGATACACACTATCTTTTCATCGATTTCAAAGCCGCATACGACAGCATTCATTGTGAAGAACTGTTTGGGGCGATGGCCGAATTCGGGATCCCGGTAAAACTGATCCAGTTGTGTCGCGCCACGCTAAAAAACACGCGATGCACCGTGCAACTCGGTTCTAGGACCTCGGAACCGGATTTCGGCAAGGAGATGCGCTGTCATGTGACTTCTTCCACCTGGTGCTGGAGCAGATAGTGCGACGGGCAGGCGTCAACAGGGAAGGCACTATCTCCTACACGTCCGTCCAGCTGCTAGGATACGCGGATAATGTCATTTCGTGTTCTCGCCGTGGCATTGTGGAAGCATTCACGGCGATTGAAGAACAGGCGAAACGAATTGGTCTTAAGATCAATGAGGACGAAACGAAATACATGCTGTCAAGCTAAAACCAATCCGTCGCTCACCACCTGGGACAAAATATAACAATTGACAGCTACAATTTCGAGGTAATTAAGGAGTTTGTCTACCTCGGCGCAAACGTAAATTCCACAAATAACACCACACTGGAGATCCGGCATAGAATCGCCCTTGGCTACCGCTGCTATTTCGGCCTGTCCAAACTACTGGGGTCAAAACTCCTCACTCGAAAGACCAAAGTCATGCTTTACAAAACGCTCATTCTGCCAGTCTTGCTGTACGGAGCCGAAAGCTGGACGATTAGCAGGACAGCGGAGCTGATTTTGGGTTCTTTCGAAAGCAAAAATTCTGCGCCGGATATTTGGACCTGTCTGTGAGGAAGGTGAATTGAGAAGAAGACACAACCGCGAACTCTACGAGCTGTACCAAGATGTGGATGTAGTCCGGAAGGCAAGGATCCGTCGACTACACTGGCTCGGCCACATCGAGCGCATGGACATCAACGCTCCAGCTAAGAGGGTCTTCGACTTCGAGCCTCCTGGTTCGAGAAGAAGAGGAAGACCGAACCTCCGGTCTTGATCTTGGTCTTGACAACTGGAAGGAGTGTGCCCGGGACCATCAAGGATGGAAGGCAGCTATAGCTCAGGCTCAGATCCTTCATGGATCGCAGGCCTGATAAGTAAGTAAATCGATAGAATGTGTTTTTATTTTATTGGTCCTCGAAATAGGGGAAATCGATAACTTCCTGACGTCAGCGTGTGTTTAAAAAGAGCAAACAATACGAGTAATTAAAAAATTTTTGTAATCGATTCAGGAGGCGATAAAAATGTGCAAAAATGTTCACTCCTACGCCGTGAAAAGTCGATAACTCCAGTGAGTCATTTGGAGTTTATTCTGACGCGAACTAGTTGACGTTCTGCAAGGTTTCCCAGTAGAGTTAGAAAAATGTTCGCATCGGAAACTTCATAAATATTTTCAGACAACAATCGATGTAATCGATAACATCATTCAGTCTATGTACTGACTTTCGACACTCGCTATTCACTCGTACGTAGTCTAGGTGTTCAAGTTTCCTGGCTAGATATAATCAGTCGGTCGACTTAAGATGTAAGACATGACACAAATCCCCGAGATTAGTGCCCACCGAGCACATTGACTGTCATGGAAAAATATCTGTAACATTAATCGGCATTAATAGCCAATTTCGAAATGCAACTACGCTCGTTAATACAAACATAAATCGGATACTAAAGTGCCTATCGTAACTAAGTGGACGTTTTATCTACCTATTAACTAACGGTAATAACATGTATCTAATAAAACTGAAACCATGTTCAGCAGTTAAGCGCCAAACACATGCATATACCTCCAGATTGACCAACTTACAGCACTCAGAAATGGTAAACCAAAAAAAACAAATACGAAATCGATAAAAGACATTTAAAGTTATTTAATCGAACATTCCGTGCTAATTATCTAACACTTCACAGAATGTTTATTTATAGATACATATGTACATATATCGATTCTGTTTTTGCATGATTTGTATATCAATAGGTCAGTGACATGGAGGGAAACCCACACGAAAAAAAAATTAAATTTTAATTTCAATTTCGATTTCGATATCATCAACTGGTTTCTGACTTGATAAAATATCGGAATTTTCTTGTAAACATTTAGTAGCCGATGATCGAGAGATAGCGGTGACAGTTGTTTTGATATTTGATAGAAAAGTATTGCCAGGTTGACCGTCGAGCATTTGACTTGGATTCGAGAAGTTTTAATTACAGGTATTGAGGGTTTAGTAATGGCCTCGGTTTTATCTGTTTTTCTTGGGAATGGCATCTTTAACAAAGTTTTTGAAATTAGCTTCTTACTTAGGCGGCGCTACAGTCCGGTGTGAACCTGGACCTCAAACAACAAACTTCTCCCAGTTCGTTAAGGCCCTCTTCCACCTGTGTGCGTCACCTTAGATTCGGTCGTCCTCTGCTGCGTCGGGGTTGGATTCGAAGACTCTTCCGGCCGGAGCTGTATTATTCATTCGCTCTACATGGCCTAGACGTTGGATGCGAAGACTCTTTACAGCCCGTATAGTTCGTCTTTGATCTTCTCCTCCACTCCCCGTTTATTCAATGAAACTCCCCGTTTATTCTCGAAACAACCAAGGGCCTCCCCAACCGCATACGTTAAAGTCCATGCCTCTGCGCCATAAAGGAGGACCGAGACGATTAAGGTTTTGTACAGCGCAAGTGAGGTCTTTCGAGAGAGGACTCTACTTCTCAGTTGCCTCTTGGACCCAAAGAAGCAGCGGTTGGCAAGAGTAATTCAGCGTTTGATCTCAGTGTTGTTGGTGTTGTTGTCGCTGGTCACTAGTGAGCCAAGGTAGACGAAGTCCTTGACCATTTCAAATTTGCAGCCACCAATTGTGACCTTTTGGCCGAGACGTCGGTGTTGCGCGTCTTTTTTGGTTGACAGCATATGTATATTTCGTTTTACCCTCGTTAACCCAAAGACCCACTTTAGGTGCTTCTAGTTCAATGCTTTCGAATGCATCATTGACGTTCCACTGTGTTCGTCCCATTACGTCAACGTCATCCGCGTGAGTTTCGTATGATCTTTTCAAGCACGATGTTGAAAAAATTACATGACAGTACATCACCTTGTCAAAATCCTTTTCTAACATCAAATGTCTCGGTTAGTTCTCTACCGACCTTAATGGAGCAGCGGGAATTCTCAATTGTCATCCTGCATCCTGCTTCGCAGGGATGATGACTGACTGCGTATAGCTCGTCTCTATGCCCACTGTCATACGCGGCTTTAAAGTCGACGAAAGGTGATGGGAGTTGATTTGGTATTCTTTGGTCTTCTCCAAGATCCGTCGCAGTGTGAATATTTGGTCTATTGGCTTGAAACCACACTGATACGAACCTATCAGATTATTTACAAAGGGTTTCAGGCGTTCACAGAGTATGGCAGCGAAGATCCTGCATGCGATGTTAAGGAGACTTATTCTTCTGTTGTTGGCGCAGTCATAGGATCTCCATTCATATGGACTGGGCAAACGATGCTGAGGTTCCATTCGTCGGGCATGCTTTCCTCCGACCACATTTCACAGATGAGCTGTTGCATGCGCGTCTATTTACAGCCATCACCAGACCAATTCTCACATACGCTGCGCCCGTCTGGTGGCACAAAACAAAACAAATATCAGTACAAGCCAAGCTCAACAAACTGCAAAGACTAGCTTGTATCTGCGTTATAGGGGCTATGAGAATTCATCACGGACCTACCACCCCTTTACCTCTGACTGAAGAAAGAAGTTATGGTCACAATTCCCACTCGACACACTTGGGAACAGGATAGACCCTCCTTTAATCACGAATCCTACGTGTGGTACGCAGACGGCTCCAAAACTATAGAAGTTGTTGGGGCTGGAGTATACGGAGCCAACACCTATTACAGCATGGGCAGGTATAGCTCCGTATTCCAAGCAGAGATATTTGCAATAGAACTCTGCCTCAGAGAAAATATCAACAGAAAGATAACAAAGAAAAACATTTATATTCTCTCTGACTATAAAGCTGCACTTCTGGCCATAAAGAGCTATGAAATCACCTCCAAACTGGCATGGGACTACCTACAACTACTACATCAGCTGGCCAGTACAAACAGAGTTGACCTCATGTGGATACCTGGGCACAGCGGCTATATAGGCACCGGAAAAGCAGACCTACCAATAAAGAAAGGCTCCGCATCACCGTTCATGATGTCACAGACTTTCTGCGGCACCAAATGCTGCATAAACAGATGGTTGAGAAACACGTCCGATCACTACTGGTCGCAAACGAAAGGTAGCAGACAAGCTAAGTTGTTCCTCTCAACCTCTTCCCTCATAACAACGAAACAACTCCTCATGCTTTCTAGGAGCCAGATTCGTACAGTCACAGGCTTCCTTACACTACCCAGGCAACAAACTCCTCAAAACCATGGGCATTATACAAGATGATGATGCAGAATGTGTAAATGAGGACAAAAAAACGGCAGAGCGCATACTGTGCCACGCGCTCACGCCCCTACTGAGGACAATGATGGGCTACAAAAAACGACTTTTACGACCTCCTAAGCTTCCTAAACTCGTACTGGGAGACTTTAACGCGAAACTGGGCAAGGAAGTTTCTTTTGATAGGGTCATTGGCAAGTACAGCCTACACGACACCACATCCAAAAGTGGATTTAGGTTGACAGACTTCGCAACGGGGCGAAATCTTCTAGTTGCTAGCACGCGTTTCCGTGGGACTTGGCGATCTCCGGATCAATCAACCATCAATCAGATTGACCACATTGCGATTGATAGAAGGCAAGCATCCGACATTCTGGATGTACAAACTTTTAGAGGAGCCAGCATCGACTCGGACCACTATCTTGTGGCAGCCAGGTTGCGACTGCGAATATGCCTGTCCCAGAAGAATCGAGTAAGACCAGCGGCATACAACGTCGCAATGCTTCATTCGCAAGAGACCGCCAGAGCCTATGCCAATCGCGTCTCCCTCAAGCTGTCGGAAAACCCTCCCACACCTGCTCAGACCGTACAATACCAATGGACCCGTTGTCAATGAGCCTTAGAGAGTGCTGCTTCTGAGGTACTGGGTTTCAAACCGCCACCAACAAGAAACCCATGGTTTGACGACGAGTGTAGGAGCGCACACGCAGCCAAAAAGCAAGCCTATCAAGAGGCGATGTATAAAAGGACGAGAGCTGCTGGTGAGCTTTAAGAGCTGAAGAGGGTGGAGGAGCATAAGCTTCTCAAAAAAAAAAAGAGAGCATGAGAAGCTCGAGATCGTGGAGATGGAGAGATGCTATAGCATGAATGACGTTCGGAGGTTTTATCAACGAATAAAACAAACATGCCAGGGATATAAGGCCAGAATGAAAGCCTGCAGGGACGAAAACGGAAACCCAGTAGTAGAAAGACTACTGCTGCAGACTGTATAACGGCGATGACGATACAGATCCCGCTGTCAGGCAGAATAACCCTTTCACAGCGGACGATGATAGCAGAGAATTCCGTTCCCCTGACTTGGACGAAGTTAGGAATGCCTTTTCTAAGCTTAAGTCCAACAAAGCCGCTGGAATAGACGGACTACCTGCCAAGCTCTTTAAGGCAGCTGGAAATTATCTGTTTGGGAGTATGCGCCAGCCCATCTGTATGACATGGTCAGAGGAATGCTTGCCCGATGAATGGAATCTTAGTATCGCTTGCCCGTTCCACAAGAAAGGAGACCCCTTTGTCTGCGCCAACTACAGAGGTACAGTCTTTTTGAAAATCGCTTATAAAATCGTCTCTGCTGTACTGTGTGAACACCTGAAACCGTTCGTTAATAAACTGATTGGTCCATATCAGTGTGGTTTCATGCTCGGGAAGTCCACTATAGATCAATTATTCACACTGCGGCAGATCCTGGAAAAAACAAACGAGTTCCAGATCGCCACCCCTGGAACCTTTCCTGGCAAGATGGTCGGCAATTTCATTGCCCTTGATACCTTTGTGCCCTAGCACCCACCAAAGTTTAACATTGTTTCTTTTGGCGAGGTCTTGTAGGGCGTCATGGCATTCCTTGACGGTTTCTGAGTTCATGCTGTACAAACCCAGCGCTTTGAGCGCTGCATGGCTATCAGAGAGTGTGTTGATGGTTACTCGTCTAATGCCAGTCTTAAGATTTATATTGGCGCATGTTAGGATGGCATGCAATTCTGCCTGAAAGATGCTGGGGCTCATTCCCAGGGCCTTCGAGATCTTGTGATTTGGTCCAAAGATGCCGGCGCCATCGTCAGAAGCCATCTGGAAACCATCTGTATACCACCTGAGACCTATGACATTTAGCAAAGGATCACTGTTTTCCCATGCTGAGCGATTTGGGATCAGTATCTCAAATCTCTTGTCAAACGTGAAGGTGTGTGGCAATGCGTCCGAGATCATGATGATTCCCATGCTCCAGCTAGGGAGGGTGTTGTAATATGGACATGTGACCCTCGGGTCTACACGGCATATTTGTTCCCGAACAAAGAATTCTGATTGCACTGCGTAGTTTTTTGCTCCACTTTTGTCCGATGGACCCGTAGGTGATGATAGATCTTGCTATCGCGGTGTATGACCAATGGACTACCTTAGGTTTAAGTCCCCAGGTTTTACCGTAAGTGCGTCGACAGGCCCATATGCTCTTAGTCGGTTTCTTAAGTTTAGTTTTCATATTGGAGTTCCATTTGAATCTGCGGTCTAGGTCAATACCTAGATACTTTACTTCCTCCGAAAATCCTATGCGTGTACCATTTAGAAAGATTGAGCAAGATTGTATCTTTCTCCTCTTTGTAAATGGGACTAAGATTGTCTAATTTGGGTTGATCGATAAACCCTCTCTGCCATAGCAGTCAGAGACAAATTGGAGCGCAAGCTGCATGCGCTCATAGGCAGTGGTTTCGCACTTGCCCATAGCAATGACTACTAGGTCATCTGCATATCCGATAACCTCGTAGCCCCGAGTGGTTAGCTTACGTAGTAGGTCATCGATGACTATCGACCAAAGCAATGGTGAAAGGACTCCTCCTTGTGGGCATCCTCTAGCCGCCGATACTGTCACTGAGACCTCTCCGCATGTGGCTGATATGATACGGCTATTTAGCATCGCCCTAATTCAGTGATTAGTGGGATGGTCCACACCCGTGCAGGATACTGCAGTGGTGATCGAATCATAGCCAGTATTATCGAAGGCTCCCTCTTTACCGAGGAAGGCTATCTCTATACCCTATCAGGGCTAAAATGTCTGGTAGAAAGGCTACTTGTTTTACTGTCGATGCTTTTTATGACGTTCATTTGATCGCCAGATGACATCGAGTGGGGAGTAGAACCAGGCAAGTGTACCTCGAGCAAAGTGTCCAGGGTTTCCCTGCTATTGACGGTAAAGGTACCGTCTGATTTGCGAAGCAGCCCGATTCCATTTGTGTGCTCTTGAGATAGCGCTTTATGGAGTCGGGCCGCAGTTGGAAGCCGAGTCAATGTTCTCGCAGTGTTTCCTCCAAGACATTCTCTTGGATTTCCTCAGTTCGAGGTTGTATTTAGTTAGAGCAGATCTATGATCAGTCCAACTATTATTCCGTTAAGCTTGTTAAACAGCGATCTCACCTGTTTCCTTAGGGCACACACCGCTTGAGCGTTCTTGACCTGGGTGTACAGCTGTCCCTAAAGGATGAGATAAGTGCTTCATTGAGCTAGTAAGCCGCTTCATCGCCTAAAAGGATACTGACTTCTATTATGAACTCAGGATTTTTGCGTAAACTGTAAGTGGGGGTTATCACAATACGCCCATTAGTAGCCGCAATGATCAGGTGATCTTGTCCCAGCCCTCAGTCCACTATAACTGGTCTAGCTGGTCGACAAATCTCCGAAAAAGTCGATGAAATCTTGCAGTTGGTGGGGCAGGAGCTAATTAACTTTGTATATACACAAAAGGCTCCAGAACAGGTGGAAAGTGTTCTTTAATTAACAACTAACCAAAATGACGCTGTCAAAGTCACAATGTCTTTTTGTCACCAATATGCCAAGTACGTCCATGTCCAAATGGCCTTTAAGGCCAATTAGCATTACTTAATTCGCTTAAAACGCATTTTAATCGAAATATTGTTTGTCAGAAATGTACACTGATGTGTCACGAATCGAATGCTTCTAATTCCGCCAAAAAAAGAAACGAACTCGTGTGCGTTGATGACTAACAACGTACAGAAGGTCTAATCCTCTTTGACTTTTTACCGACAGAACAACAAAAACGAATAAGAAACACTAACACCCTAAGGCCCGAGAAGAATCTTATCTACGAAAAGGAGCGAGCGAGTGATATTTAAGCGCCTCCGTCCTAATAGCATGCGTGTCGTGACACTGGTGTTTGGCCACTCTCATAATCATAATGAATTTGATATTAATAATAATCGAATAACCAAAACAACAACAACGATAACAAATAGCGAGAACCCTCAAGGTGTAACGTGGAGACCTTTGATCGTGAATCGCCTTTTAATGGACGCCTTATCTCGTTCGCTTCTTGCCGCGAGGATAATCCTTGCTTCATTTATTCGAACCCTCTAAGTGACTGGTGGAACAGACAAACGAAAGTATGAACCATGACGTATGCACATGGGTGCTGGCTGAGTGCTGAATGCGGATGGTATCCACGTCACAGTAGTGTATTATCATGTTAAACATCGCACAATACAATTCGTCAATTGTAATTCGATACATTGGACATATAAGCACATGGACACGGGCACTGAGGATGAATAGGGATCCTATTAGGAAGGAATTACGATCGACGAGGATTTTCTCACTCACACACTGATTTGCGTGGAGCATCATTGGAACGATGGAACGAATGATGACAAGAGGGCGATGATGATGATGATGATGATGAGATGATGGCGGCGGTTATGAATGATGTCATGTTGGATTTGTGGTTTTGTTTTGACTCGACTAGAAATGCATGGGGCCGTGGGAACGTGGCATACATATACACATAGTAATACGTATCCCTCTGCAAAACTACTATGTACGTATACGAGTATCGTATCTATCACATTTCGACTAACTCAATCACAGTGGGAGCGAAACGGGTTGACAGACGACAGATACGAGTACGAGAAAAAAATGGATTGTTGCGCAAAAGCCAAAGAGATATCGAATTCGGACATTCCGCGTGTGATATTGATATCGAAATGACAGTGTAAATGAATCCCTGTCTTGGCGCAGCGCAAAAAAGGCCAATTGCGCCTGGATCGGATTACCAAATCCATCACCAATAAAACACATTGCTCGAAGTTAGTCCTGATCCAAAGCGATCCATCATAGTCAGAGAAGGAGCGAGACTGCTGCCACATTTCGAATGGATGTGGCGCTATCGCGTCGACTAAACAATGAACCTAGACATTTCATCAAGTGTCAAGTGGCATCAACATCAGCATCAGCATAGGCATCGTGCTCCAGCTCCTCATTGTTCTCTTTATCGTTGTTTGTGGTTTTTAGGTAATGTTAGTTCGGCTTTATCGTCGTCATTTGTCTGCGCCAAGGAGAGGAGACACCGTACGAGTAAAGGAAAGTGACGTTGAATGAAAACCATGGGAATGGATTAAGGCGATGGAATTTACCTGATCACCGACACACACACCACACCACACCATACAGGTACATTGGAGATTATGTTCTAATTAATTATACGAATTAATCTGGACTGACAGTAAGTGGACACAAGGTCTCATATGCAACAAGCTGGGTAGCGCATTTAAACTCTCTGTCTTGTTTCATGTCTCTTCCGACACATTCCCTCTGGTTCCTTTATCCAGGACAGAAAGTCATATGGTTGTGTCGCCCCGGATTGATGTGGCGATTAATCAAAAAATGTGAAAACTTGAGTAATTGACTACAATTCGAAACTGAATGGATGGCGTGCCGCATACTACACCCACAAAATTGATTTTTGCTTGTTCATTTTGTCCTCAGAATTGGACCCCCTCTCACTTTTAGACTATTAATCACTTAGCAATCGTTCGGATTCGGTGCTGGTACAAACAATCATTAAAATCTGAAATTAGTGCGAAATGGTTTCTGCAATAAATTATGCCAACAAACCATACCGCTTGCCGCCGTTGCCACCACAGACGTCCGTCCGTCCGTCGTGTGGTGTTGGCATTGTTCCTTTAAAAACCCATCACCATCGGTTATATTATGACCGAATGTGGAATGCTAAACACATCTACTCAAGATAATCGTTTTATTGAAGAGCTATACTCGTATCCTCTCTTCTCGGCTTTTATTTATTTTTTTTTGTGTTTCCTCTTCTCCTTTTGGTTTACGATTTGGTTGGATTATGGATTGCGTTACCATATCCTGATCAGCCAAGTGTTAATTGCGCGGAATTCAATTTTCCCTTCGTTACCTGTTCCACATCAATCCCCTAGATATCGGCATGTTTATCCGTGAAGATGTTAACTATGTACCGTCAAACAACAAACCATTTTAGATAGGTTTCTTCACTACCTATGTACATATATACAAAAAGTAAAAGATACCAAACGGCCATTATGGAGTACAAGAGTAATTTGGTTAGATGCGCTCTTTCCATGACCATTCACATTCCATAAATTTCTTGGTTTCATCCCAAAACTACATACCTACCCACCCGATGGGGGTGATGTACTGCATTTCATTGTGTCGCAATGTCCTTGTTTACAGATTTACGTACCGTCATAAATGCTTTATGTCAAATTGATTTTGTAGTTTGTTGACAGTGTATGAATGGTTTCACGCGGTAGCATACCGTGCCGCAAGGACGAATGTCCTTTGTTCGTAACAAACACTAATTGTTTTGCGACGAATATTACCAGCTACTACTTAGTAGTAATAAGGCGTATCGATGCTGGTCTTTTCTTCCATCGTTTTCTCGTCAAGGTCGTAAGATTGTTGATAGCATTTGGTGGAAAAGGGGATTGTGTTTATGCAGAGCATAAGGTCGAGGTGACACTTAGCTACTTTCGAATTTTGAACATTTATGGTTCAGTAGCTGAGATGGGAGATGGGTTTTTGTTAATAAATTGTTTTTAAGGTGTGGAATGACTTCCAGTGGCGCGTGTCTTTCACGAGAATTTTTTTATGATTAAAGTGCTGAAACAAGGTCAGTGAAATTGCTTAGCTACTTGAGACAAAAACAACAAAACGATTAGAATTCGTAAGGTCCCTTAGAGACGTTGGATGATGCTGCTATTATCAGAAGAATGTAACCTAACTCGAACAGGTGCGTGTTGTGAAGACGACAAGCTCGAAAATACACACTTTTTCACATTACCATTGCATACCAGATGTGTGCAGGAAGTCACAACTTTAAGCAATGGGTGGCACAATCTAGATTGAATAACTACGACGACAGAGTCAGGTTGCGAAAATATTTACATCTGATTTTTAAGCGTTTGGTTTTAATTAAAGAAGCTGCCACTGATGTGCTAGGCTATACGACACCACTGACGCCGAGTGCAGACAGGCCCATATACCTAAGTATGTACGCAAGACGCCTACAAGGCAATGCTGCATCGAGAGACGAGAGCTGTTTGTGAGCTCCCCGAACAGAAAAGGAAAGAGATGAGAGTCGGCTTCCCAAAAAGAAAAAGAAGGAGCATAGGAAATGCATATCCCTCCCTGATATGACTCAGCTGGTACTAAAAGGCACTTCCATCCCGATATTCAAAGAGGTTAAGTATCTAGGAGTCATCTTAGATAGCAAGCTTCTCTGGTCAAAGCATGTTGAGTCAAAAACCACTAAAGTGCTGTCAGCTTTCTGGCAATGCAAAGGAACTTTTGGCAAAACATGGGGTTTATCGCCGGCAAAGGTCCTCTGGATCTACACGGCAATGATAAGACCTATAATCTCATATGCATCGGTTGTCTGGTGGAACAGACTAAAACGCAAACACGTCGTAGCCTCTTTCACCAAGCTCCAAAGAACGGTTTGTCTCAGCTGCACGGGGGCTTTCCCCAGCACGAAGGGCGCTGCTGTTGATGTTATGATGAACCTTCCCCCTCTTGATATATTTATCAGAGGGTGTGCTCTGAAAGCCATGTCTCGTCTGAAGAGAAATGGCTTTTGGTATAGCTCGCATAGTAACAGCCGCGTGCTTGCGCATGAATTGTCCTGCGACCCCTGTCTCATGGACATGCCTTCTGACGCACTGACGCCCGTTATTCTACTGCGCCGTAATTTCACAGTCGAGTTTCCATGGCGTCAGGATTGGCTATGGCTGGATACTGAACCTGGAAGGGATAGTCTTCGCATTTTCACGGATGGCTCCGTGGGCGGGGGTCCGGTGCTGGAGTCTTCTTTGAGCGCGAAAGCATCCGACTGCACTTCTCGTTAGGAAAGTATGCGTCTGTCTTCCAATCAGAGATATACACAATCCTAATGGCCATGCACTATGTTGTGAAGCACAGGTGGAGGGGGAGAAGCATATGCGTCTGCAGTGACAGCCAAGCTGTACTCAAAGCTGTATGCAACCCTTTAACCAGCTCCAAATTAGTGCTTGAACTCAAGTCCTTCTTGAACAGAGTCAGTAGACTAAATTCAATAAGGCTCGTATGGGTTCCAGGCCAGTCTGGGATCCCAGGAAATGAGATCTCTGATGAACTCGCCAGAATGGGTTCAGTAGAGAGCTTCTCAGGATCTGAACCCACTCTAGGTCTACCTGTGTCCACGGCCAATTCCCACATTAACTACTGGGTGTTTAATACACACAACCGTAGATGGAGGAATTGTCCAGGATGCAGGATGACAAAGCGCGTATGTCCTGATGTCTGCAAGAAATCTGCAGCATTTCTCCTGTCTTTAAGGAGAATCGACTGCAGAAGACTTTTGGGAGTCATTACGGGCCATTACACTTTTGCTAAGCATCTTTGCGTGCTTGGCATAAGCGAGACACCTGTCTGTGCTGCATGTTGCGAGGAAGATGACACTGCAGAGCATTTTCTCTGTGACTGGGCCGGTGGCGCACCCTTGGAGCCGACTTGGTGTGTGCCGCATCTCTTAGCTCTACATCACTGAAGCTTCTTCTCATATTTCTCCGGACAACATGGAAATGTAAGGTGTCTGTCTGGAGTTCAATGGACCAGTATTTGCATCTGCTCCATCAGATAGCAGAAGCCTTCAACAAAAAAGAAAAAATGAGAAATGCACGGCCGAGGAGATGAAGAGGTGCTACAGCAGGATTGAAGTCTCGAAGTTTTACAAACTCCGGACCGAAGCCTCAAACACCGCTGTCAGGCAAAATGTTCCACTCAATTTGGACGACGATAGACACCATGCATGCACCAGCCCTTCTGTAAGATATAAGTAAGTGGAATCTCAGTGTCGTTTGCCCGATTCACAAGACAGTAGACCGATTTGACTGCTCCAATTACAGAGAAATCAGTCTTCTTACCATCGCATACAGAATCCTCTCTGCTGTTTTGTGTGAACGCCTCAAACCGTTCGTCAACTCATCAGTGTGGTTTCAGGCCCGGGAAGTCCACAATAGACCAAATCTTTACACTGCCGCGCATCCTGGAAAAGAAGCAGGAATGTAATTTTTTGACATCCAACTTACAAGGCAGCACTAGGGGCACGATCTTCTAAAGTCCGTTCAACTGTCAGCTTACGCCGATGATATTGACATGACTGGTCGAGCGCAGTGGGTTGTCAATGAGGCGTTCGCTGGCATTGGGACAGAGCGTCACAATGGGTAGCAAGAACTTCGAGGTAGTCAAGGACTTAGTCTACCTTGGATCCGCAATTACAAATACGAACAACATCAGGAACGAGATTGAATGCAGAATAACCCTTGCCAAAAACTGGTTTTTGAGCTCACAAGACAATTGAGTACCAGAGCCGCCTCTCGAAAAACCAAGCTGGCTTTATGTAATACCCTAATTATCCCACTCCTTCTTTATAGTGCAGAGGCATAGACGCTATCGAAAGCGGATGAGGAAGCTCTTGGTCTTTTCGAGAGAAAAGTTCTGGCAACTGGAGGAGAAGATTCGCTGGAGATGAAGCAGGGAGCATTTGGTGATGAGACCCTAATCCAAATATTACCATGAAGGCAAATAACCTGTCGAAGACGAAGAGAGCCCGGACAGCCAACAAGCTCAATCGACAAAGTTCACGTAATTCAACGATTTTCTGCTTGCAAACCGTCGAATCTGTCCAGTTACTAGGATACGGGGATGATATTGACATTATCGCGCGGTCGTAGCGTGACGTTGTAGAAGTTTTCACGGCGATCGAGGAATAGGCGAAACGAGTTGGTCTTAAAGTGAACGAGGATTAGACAAAGTACATGCTATCAAGCAAAAACCGATCCGTCGCTCACCACCTGGGAAAAAATATAACGGTTGACAGCTATAATTTCTAGATGGTCAAGGAGTTTGTCAACCTCAAGGTAAACGTAAGCTCCACAAACGACATCACGGTGGAGATCCGGCTTAGAATCGCCCTTGGCAACCGCTGCTACTTCGGTTTCTCCAGACAACTTTGGTCAAAACTCCTCACTCGAAGAACCAAAGTCATGCTTTACAAAACTCTTATACTGCCAGTCTTGCTGGTCGATAAGCAGGACGGCGAAGCCGATTTTGGGTTTAAAAAAAAAACAAAAATTTTGCGCCGGATATTTGGTGCTATCTGTGAGGAAGGTGAATGGAGGAGAAGACATATCCACGAACTCTACGAGCTGTACAACGATGTCCGGAATGCATTGACCCGTCGACTACATTGTCCCGGTTACATCAAGCGCATGAATACCAACGCTCCAGCTAAGAGAGTCTTCGACTCCTAGCCACTGGTTCGAGAAAAAGACGAAAACCGAACCTCCGGAATAAAGACCAAGTAATCGCGGATGTAAGACAGCTAGGTTTTAATAGTTGGAAGCAGCGTGCCCGTGACCGTCAAGGATGGAAGGCAGCTATAGCTCAGGCTCAGGTCCTCCATGAATTGCTGCCCTAATAAGAAAGTACGTAAACCGTCGAGTAATAAGTACCAAATGTTTTGGACCTCACACGCGTTAAGTCCCGATTATTAGGAAAACAGCGTCCGAGTATCAGGACAAGATGAAAGGCGTTATTACTGGATCAATCAAGCTATTACCGATCAATGATGCAAATATCGTGCTAAAGGCGAGGCAAGATAGAAAGAATGTACCAAAGTCGATTGTTTTCTTCTGCCGGGCCAAACTGTCCACAAAGAATATTATTTGAACGTTTTGCGCCCTTTACGTGAAGCTAATCGCCAAGATAGGCCGGAATCGGGACGAGTTAACTCTTTGTTTTTGTACCACGATAATGCATCGTCTCATACTGCATTGATTCTTCGTTTTCCTACTGCCTACTGTCTTCTACCTGACTGCTGTCGATGTAGTAGACTGTAGATCTAGAGACACTTTTAACAATTTCGTCTTTTACAGCTTCTACTAATCGACCCAAATAGCGCTCATTGACCATACAAATGGATGAATGACGCCATTTGAACTTGTTAAATCCAAGTCTAAATATGGGAATATAGCACACAGATTCCTCTCCTTCTACTAACACCCTTCCCATTCAAAAAATAAAAAGTGAATTACCGAACGATACTGCTCTTTTTCATTTTGCCACAAAATTGCCGATGAAGTTGTATGAAATACACGACAACATCAACTAGCAAATGAAGGCATAGCAAATTAAGTCTTAGAAAATTCTCTCACTGAAGAATTTGACATACCAAGTAACCTCTCACTAGTAACATAGGCTAACATGAACGTCAACACCTTCAATAGCTAGGATACAACAACCGGGCTTACGAGGGAGCAAATCGTGCCTCTGGTTTATCACCACCAATTCTAATCGGTTCTTTGCTTCCGCAGATGACGTTATACTAATGAAGGAAATCTAAAAACTTGGCGGCATTGTTGACGACAAAACAATAAAATTTGGTCAATCCATCCGTGTGGTCAATCACGTGAACCACCAATGGTGTTTATAGCCAGAAATCTCATACAGTCTTTCAAGGCAGTAGTCTTACCAGTGCTTATGCATCATTTTTAGATCTAAGTGACTTCAAATGATAGATGGCTGTGTTAGTTAGCGAAAGAACAATTTCGGTAACGCTCAATCTGGAAGCAGATAGTCATTGAGTGAAAAAAATGATGTCGGATTGACTCCAGTGTCCTGGACGTATACGGAAGACTGACCGACATTTGCGATCCCGTTGGCATGGTACAGTCTTACTCGAAAGAACTGTCTCTGTTTATAGAACGATCACAGTATTCCGAAGAATCACCAGACAGCGACCGGCAATTCGCACTTTAAAACTCACTATCCGAAGTCCAATAACACCATGCACAAGTATCGATGCGAATCGATGTTCGGATTTCTCATTCACTTGTATTTATTAATTGGAATGAAACTCAATCGCTCTGCGGATCGTTGGTCACGAAAAGAGATAGTATTGATGGAGTTTCGTATAAATCCACAGTGAATAGCGTAATTTGATCGCCTCATGGAACTTGCTAGTATCTGATAGTCGCGATGGAGAGGTAAACATTGTCGATTGTTAAGCAAAAGTTCATTGAACTATGTATATTAGCCTTCGCATCGATTATCTGGTAATGAAAGTATATATATAGGTCACAAGGACCCAATGAATGTCTTTTACCTCATAATGCATTAACTACCAAGGATTGCTGTAAAAAGCATATATACGAGCCAGAAATGACTGCAATATCCCTACCCGATGCGCCAAATTTCAGTCTGACCAAAAACTAAGTCGTGAAATCCCATTGCACTAACGTCCCTTCTTTCCAAGGTCATGGAAATGCTTGAATCGCGGAAACTCCTCAATGACCGACAGTATGGTTCCGCAGCAACAGATCAGATCCACTGGTATTTAATGGCCTAACCCACCGAAAAGTGGAATCGCTCGCTTCATCAAACAGGTGAAATCGAAATAGTCGCACTGGATATTTCGAAGGCAATTAACAGGGTTTAGTACGAAGCCTTCTTGTCGAAAATGCGTGATTTTGGTATCAATGAGTCTCTTCTTCAATGGATTAGAAACTTCCTTTCGAATAGTTCGATTCAAGTTGTTTCGAATGGATTCAAGTTTGATATCCACTTTTTAAATGCTGGTATTCCCCAGGGCTCCGTTTTGTCTCCGGAACTTTTTCTCATTTTAGTAAACGACCACTTGTTTGTCACTTCTAATCCAATCCTAATAGCCTCTCTGGTAGACTTTTTAGCCCCGATAGAGTTAAGGGACAATTGGCTCATTTAAATCCTATAAGGCTTCAGACAATGACAGCGCCCTACCTGTAGGCTGGATTAGGGCGATGCTAAATAGCCATATTATATCGGCCACATCCGGAGAGGACTCGTTGACAGTATCGGCGGCTAAGGGGTTTCCACAAGGATCAGTCCTTTCACCCCTTCTCTGGTCGATAGTTATGGACGATCTACTTCGCTAGCTAACCACTCGTGGCTACGAGGTCATCGCATATGCTGATGACCTAGTAGCTATTTTTACGCGCTTGCGCTTCAGTTTATCTCTGACTGGTGTGGCTGTGAGGGTTTATCGGTTAACCCAAATAAGACAATCTTAGTCAGGTTTACAAAGCGGAGAAGGTTGCAGCCCTGCTTCGTCTCTCTAAAAGCTACATATAAAGGATTTTCAGAGATAGTAAAGTATCTAGGTATTGACTTTGATCGCAAACATTAAACACAGACTTATAAAGACGACCAAGGTCTTGTAGGCCTGTCGACGTACATACAGTAAAACCTGTGGATTGAAACCTAAGGTAATCCACTGACTACGTATATACCCCGGTAGTAAGATTGGTGCCGCGTACATAATTATTGACTAAACTAGTCTCCTTTGCTGTCTGGGTGCTCTGATATTTGCCATTATTGTGACCAAGGCAACACACACCTGGGTCGCTTTATCGCACTTTATTTCAAGGTGAGCCTAGCGTCAATCGTCACACCTTAGTATCTCGTAGACGGTTTCGACATTATATTTTGATCGCCTAGCCTGATGGTGATTATTTCCCTTTTCTTGCGGCTGCTTACTAGTACTGCTTCTGTTTTATGATCGGCGAGCTCTAATCCTCACTCACTTTTCTGATATATTCGTTCCTTATGTCCTCTATTTCTTCCAGGTGTTTCACTGCTACTACGATTGCAATATCATCAGCGAAGCCTATGATTTTTGCCTCATTGGGAATTTCTACAGAATAGGACCTAGCACCGATCCTTGTGGGACTCCGCCAGATATGTGGTACCGCACTAACCCGTCGTCGATATCGTAGAAAAGATATCGTTTCTCGAAGTAGCTTTCAATTATTTTGCTGAGGAATCCTGGCACCATCTTTTCTCTAAGTGAGTGTACAATTTGTCCACAGTTTGCAGAGTAGAATGCATTTTTGACGGCCAGTGTTATTACGGCACCGTACTTCTTTGCGCCTCCTGTCGATCTCTTGCCCTGAATAGCTTCTTCCAGTATTGTGGTTATCCCCCGTATAGCATCGATTGTAGAACGGGCTTGTCGGAATCCATACTGTTCGTGTGAAAGCCCCCCGACTTTATTTATTGCCTGTTGGCGAGGGTGCCCTGGTGGTGCCTTTGAGCTTTGCCATGACAGTCCTGTAAGCGGTACCCCAAAGATTTACGTTTGCTTGCTCGCAGAGTTCCTTAAATTTGTTATTTTTGCTTCTCCTAATGGCCAATTTTAGATCTCTACGTCTATTTCTGTAT
Organism: Eumerus sabulonum; assembly: GCA_951905685.1. NCBI lineage: Eukaryota > Metazoa > Arthropoda > Insecta > Diptera > Syrphidae > Eumerus > Eumerus sabulonum. The sequence goes on from OX645060.1 coordinate 240,760,539, forward strand.
TGCGCCTGTAGGTTCTGATGAGAGGGCAAACCTCTGGATCGCTGGGACAGTCTTCTTGCTCTCTGGCACTTGCTGCGTAGCTCTGCTATCTCCTGGTCCCACCAGCATACTGGTAGCCGGCGATTTTATGACATTTTCCGGACCATGGATGCATCGCAAGCCCTCATTAGCTGCTTAGTAATATCAGCGGCCATAGCATTTGCTGTTCCTGACCTTATTGTAGACTCTCTAAAGGTGAAGGTAAAAGAGTCTTCATTCAGTGTTTCTATTTTCCAACCCTTTTGTTGTGCCTTCTTTAGCGAGGCTCCCTGGTTGGCTCTCCTAGGCTCTATTTCAAAAAGGATAACCAGGTGGTCACTTTGGATGTACTAATTGCTTACTCTCCAGTTTGCGCGATAGTAAGACCTATCATCACCTATGCGTCCACGGTATGGTGGACAAAAGTTGAGGAAAAAACGACAATCGTCAAGTTTCAACGCCTTCAGAGACTAGCGTGTCTCGGCATTGAAGTCGCTATGCCCACCTGCCCAACGGCAGCCCAAGAAGCACTGATTGGACATACTCCACTGCACCCTTTTATTAAAAAGGTTGCATTATGTAGTGCAATCAGAATTCTTCGCTCGAGAAGAGGCCTGCCATGTACACCTATGGGTCACATGGATTGGATTACCATGGTCTCGGACGGGTTAGCACACACCTTCACTTTCGACAGGAGATTAGAGATATTGATCCCTAACCACACAACTTGGAAAACCAGTGATCTCTTGCTTAACGTCAAAGGCCTTAGGTGGTACACTGATGGCTCCAAGATGGTTTCTGGCCTTGGCGCCGTCACCTTTGGACCAAATCGGACGATTTCAAAGGCCCCAGGATTGAGTTCTAGTATCTTCCAAGCGGAGTTATATGCAATCCTTACATACGTCAATCTAACCTTAGAGACTGGTTATAAGAGGAGTAACCATCAAAACACTCTCTGATAGTCAAGCAGCGCTTAAAGCGCTGGGTTCGTATTGCATGAACTCAAAAACCGTTAAGGAATGCCATGATGCCCTACAAGACATTGCCAAGAGAAACAAAGTCAAACTCTGGGTCGGTGCCAGGGTACAAAGGTATTAAGAGCTATGAAATCGCTGAAAGGTTCCAGTGAAAAGTACAGAGGTCATGAACCTCTCTGCGGTAGTCCCAATTCCAGGATTAACTTTTGTTTAGACAAGTGGGAAAATTTGCAACACCTGTCCTTCTGGAAAAGCATTTAAGGTCGAAACGATTTATACGGCCCCTGAACAAACACTCTATTTAATATACCCAAACTTAATAGAGTAGATATCAGAAGACTAGTCAGCTACCTTACGGGACACTGTTGTCTGTTGTCATCCTTCTCATTGAAGTTATGCCTCTTGAGGGGATCATCTCAGTTACTACGGGAGACAATCTCAGCTTCATTAAGGAAGTGGAGAAGCTCCTCGTCTAATCGGCTAGTTAGTCGCACAATAGATCTTTAAAGGTCGCAGTCCCTCCTCACGACCCTGCTCTTGGGCTGTCAGTAGGGAGCGGTAGGGTATGTTAAGCTCATTAAATTCTGACAGCGCCAGTGTCAGTGTATGGGGAAAAAGGAATTAAGTGAAATTGAATGATTCCGAAAAACAGTGCGGTCTTCTGTCGCCCAAATGTACCACCCTCTTGCATCTTAAGAACTGAGAAGCTCTCCATCTTGGGTCTGTGTGTCACCAGCAATCTTGAACGCCTTATATATTGTAGTCAAATCCAATCTCACGCTTCAATCTGGCTACAATCTATAAGGCGTTCATTCGCCCTAAATTAGAGTTTAACACTCTAAGACCTCATTGCATGTGCTAGACAGAATAAAACTGATAGGAGACCTCAGCATCATTGAACCATTAGACTCGATGAAACATCTTTCTATTGACACTTGTTACTGAGATTAAGTAAATATTTAGCCATGACTGGCAAATTGGCTAAGGTCACAACAATGGACGTGTTTACAACGCGCCAACTCCGTTTTCAGTGAATAACTTCCGTCAACATTGGGTAATAAGATTCACAAGTCGATGTAACGCATCGTGTAGCCTATCCTCTCGTGCTAACCAACGATTGATTAGTATTTGCCTAGTCATCGTTAGTCATCGTTAGAAAAGATACTATAATTCGAAGCCATTAAATCAGCCTTAGATGGCAGACTTGAATTGCTATAAATCGCTGATTTATAAGGAACCGAAAAACCTCTTTTCTTGTTAACACTTTCGATCAGGAAGACGAGAGGTAAATAAACTATCCGATAGCAGTTCGATGAGTCAGAAGCACAGTTGGAATAATTTATCTACTCAAAGACGTACGACAGATATATGTAAATGGGAGCAAGATACATGAATTCGAGAAACAAAAGCAATTCATAATCATTATCTCATTGCTGCTGGGCGAGTTATGTATTTCATCTTGGTACGAGTACGTACCTAACGTCCTCCCACGCCTACATACGCCGTGTGTTGTTTAGTGTTCCAGAAGCGGATGCAAATCATAGATAAAAAGATACTTGGAATATGGGTAGGTAGTAGGTACCCATGTGACTCTACTGCCCTACAAAGCTCCAATCGATCAATGACATTGCTCCGCTGATTGATTTACTTTTTCTTGTTGTTGTTGTGTGGTGCTGTTGGCCTCCTTGTGAGTCTGATTTCGTAAGGAAGACGGTTTTAAGTTCCTTCGAGACCGACGAAACGATCAGCTTACAACACAAAACGGAACCGACACATGCATGCTGCCTTCCTTGCCACGGATGGGTGTTTTTTTTATATCTATATTCAAGTGCAAGTGCCACGTATGAGTATGTTATGTAGTGGGTTTGGTCGTTGGAATCTTTTTGCCTTTTGTCCTCTTTTTCTTTGTCTTGTGGTTGGTGTCATTGTCGTCGTCGAATAGCCCACTTCCTCAGTTGTAGGATTTCCCTTTTCGATAAAAATCACTGCCACAGAGGATATGAGATATCGATTTCCCTATTGTCGTCTTTATCGACATCGTTGTCGCTTGTTTAGTCACTCGATTAAATCAATTCGAGAAGTGTGCAAAAAACAACAACCAAAAGAGCTGCACAATCGAATATCTAATCGATCGCAAACGGTCGGGAGGTCTGCAGATACATGTACACACATACCAGTAGTAGTGGTGCAATATAGCGAATTCGATACCTTCTCGTCGTATCCTTGTGATTCCCAATTATGAATGAATTACACCGTGTAATTGCCGATCGACAAAATACCAAAGAGCCAAGAGCACACAAGAGGGTGATTGTTCTCGTGGTGTGGTGATTGATGGTTTAGGGGTTCTTGTTTCGTAATAGCAGGGATAACAGGTGCATGATATCGGGTTACTGACACAGGCAATGCGCAATCATTTCCCGAGGGTGGCTCTGTTGTTGTTTGACTGTATGGCTCAAAACAATAATTAGAGAGTAATGGTATCCGGTAAATACTTAGTCGATTGTAGCTGATGGATGATGCGTTGTAAACGAATTTGGGTGGAGGAATTAGAGTGTTGATTGGTGGTCTTACAAAAGATCTAGTCGTAAGTGATTTGCAGTAGAAAAATGAGTCTGGAGGACTACCACTGCTTTTTTGTGTTGATTTTTGTAGTGTTGGTCCTCTGATTGAACTCGATGGTTTTTAATAAGACTGACCTAAAAGCACTTTCCTAATATTACGACGGGAAATTATAATCACTAGTCGCGCATTTGGCGATACATGGCGCTAAATACTTACTTACTTATCAGGCCGGTAATCCATGGACGATCTGAACCTGAGCTTAAGCTGCATTCCATCCAGCATGCCCGGCTGCTTCCAGTTACCAAGATCAAGTTGTCTTGCATCCGCGAATACTTGGCCTTTACACCGGAGGTTCGGTCCTTCTCTTCTTCTCGAACCAGGAGGCTCGGAGTCGAAGACCATCTTAACTGGAGCGTTGGTGTTCACGCTCTCGATGTGGCCGGGCCAATGAAGTCGACGATTCTTTGCCTTCCGGACTATATCCACATCTTTGTACAGCTCGTAGAGTTCGTGGTTCTGTCTTCTCCTCCAGTCGCCTTCCTCAAAGACAGGACCAAATATCCGACGGAGAACTTTTCTTTCGAAAGAACCCAAAATCAGCTCCGCCGTCCTGCTTATCGTCGGCTTTCGGCTCCGTATAGCAAGACTGGCAGTATAAGCCTTTTGTACAGCACGACTTTGGTTTTTCGAGTGAGGAGTTTTGACCCCAGTTGTTTGGACAAACCGAAGTAGCAGCGGTTGCCAAGGGCAATTCTCTGTCGGATCCCCACTGTGGTGTCGTTTGTGGAATTTACGTTTGCCCCGAGGTAGACAAACCCCTTAACCACCTCGAAATTATAGCTGTCAATCGTTATATTTTGTCCAAGCGACGGATCGGTTTTTGCTTGACAGCATGTACTTTGTCTTATCCTCGTTGACTTTAAGACCAACTCGTTATGCGATGATGTCAATATCATCCGCGTATCCTAGCAGCTGGACAGACTTCTAAAAGATAGCGCCTTCCCTGTTGACGCTAGCCTGTCGCACTATCTGCTCCAGCACCAAATTGAAGAAGTCACATGACAGCGCATCTCCTTGCCGAAATCCGGTGCATGTTTCAAACGGTTCAGATGTCCTAGAACCGAACTGCACGGTGCATCGCGTATTCTTTAGCGTGGCGTCACACAGTCGGATCAGTTTTTCTGCGATCCAGATGGCAAGCCATCTGAGTCTGCGACCTTGTTATTCTTCAGCTTCTGAATAGCTGTGCCGACTTCTTCGATGCTGGGAGGGAGGACTACTTCAGCGGCTGGAGTTGAGATTTTCTCGGTCCCTACCACTCTCTCTTGGTCATGCTCGTTGAGCAAGAGCCTGGGTGCCCTTTTTGAAGCCTCCTGCAAGGCCTTTGGCTTTCTTGTAAAAAGCTCGTGTTTTATGCTTATCCCTAGACTCCTCGATATCCTTGAGCTGGGAGGCTGCGAAGATTCTTTTCCTTTGTCGCAGTCGTTTTTTCTCATCCCTTCTTCTGGCTCGGTACTCTTCTTGCGCTGCCCTGGTTTTCCTCTGCAGCGCCTCATCGGCCTCATCGGTTGCTGTCTTTTTCTGCTCACACTCGCCATCATACCACGGGTTTGTTGTCGGGGGTGGTAGGTATCCTAAGGTGGTTTCGGCTACTTCCTGAATGGCTGAGCGGCATTGCAGCCACATATTATTGGCATTTGTGTTCGACGTAGGCATACTTGATCTTGGCCATAACGCTTGTATTGCCAGATATAAGTTTGAAGTAGTTAAGGATTTCGCCGCAGTGACCTGGAACCACGACATAATTTCCGAAATCAATCGCAGAATCACTCTTACCAATCGCTGTTTCTTTAGGCTCAGGAGGCAATTGGATAACAGAGCCCTCTCGCGAACCACCAAATTTACTCACGTTGGTACAAGGAAGTCGTTGGCCGATTCGAGAGAAAGATTTTGCATGTTATTTTCAGTCCTAAAAACGCATAGGAGGAAAAGATTGAACCACGAACTTTACTGAGTCTAGTCAGGCGTCAACGGATTCAACGCCTAAGATGGCTAAGCCATGTAGAGAAATTAACACCGCAGCTCTAGCCCGGAGAGTCTTTGAGAGATTTCATCGACGTAGACTATGTCGATTTCAAACATGACCTATTACGGTTACTAGGAAAAGTGTATTGGATAATGAAAATGCGTAAGGGCCTTAGTAAGTTCAATTGTGAATCCATGGTCAGTATAGTGTGTAGCTGTAGGCACGATTAGGCTCCATTGATTTCGATAGTTTGCCTCAAGGACCTATCTACACTAAACTAAAGGCAGTTTACAAATTCTCCCGGAAACCTTTCTACTGAGTTGACTGGAACCTAAGTGATTTTTATTGATGAGTTTTTCGGATATTTTAAGGAAACCTCAACTTTATGCTTTGGCGCTACTGCGGTATTTTTTCTCCTCCTCGCCTAGTGAAAAATGTAAAGATTGGGCTTAAATCGGTATCTAGATTTAGGAGAGCACTTGTTTTTGTGCTGAGTATTATATTAAGAATATTCCTGCCACTACTCAACACTACTTAATGTTAATGGTAAGGGCATGTGGCTATAGAAATTTAGGGAAAATCGACTAAATCTTCACAATCAACTGTGTTTGAAAGGCTGTTTTCTATACACCTTGATATTCTCACCTATCTTGTAACGACTTTTGGTTTTGACACGCCAATATTGGCTTTAGGTTACAGACAAAGTTACATTTGTATAGACGATTCCTTCTCTAGGAACATAGTGAACCTCAGTTACCTTTACAATGTTCAATAAAAAAGTATTGGTCCTATAACTCAACCTGGTTTATTGCCGCTAGATCTTCCTTTTCTTAATGTTTAACTTATCGAATTTATTATTTTTGTAAAGTTCCCAGCCATTGAATGTATTTAAATTTAGTTTTTCTTAGAAAGTTCGTGCCTTTGTCCAACAGACCAACATTTTGGCAAGGGAATTAGGTCAAACTGGTAGCTCTATGCAAGGGAAAGGTCTATTGTAATTGCTAAACCCTATACAAGCCTAAAAACCTTTTTGTACCGTCTTTATTAATAAACAAAACAAATGCACATACTAACCACAGAGGGCTTGTTTGGGGAATTCCCCTTTAACCAAAACAGAAGTCAACATTCATGAATGGACATCTATCAACTGAGTACAAAACCCTTTTCCCCAAAGAGTTGTCACACCAAATATCCTCCTCAATCATACCGTCCAAATGGCATTGTTTACTCTCATTCGAGGAACTTTATCCGTACGATATTCAACATTCATTTTCTACCTCTGTGTCCATTGCATGTGAATGCGAAAAAAAAAATTAAACCAAAAATGATTAATGACAGAAGAGTTTCCGAGTAACACCAGCACTTTGACCACGTCCACTGATGAAGCATGTTAATTGAAGCGTAATCGTGTAAATAAAATGCGATTAAAATAAACTGCATAATTGTTGCGGCATGGTGGAGCTGATGGCACAAGTGCCGATGATTAAAAGTGATCAGATCTGTTGATCTGCTGGTGGTACTTATGGCTTATGATGATGATGATAATGGTGATGAGTAAAGTGCAATTATAATACTCGTACTCGTGCATCGGACGCACGCAATTTAAATCGATGATAGGCGTGCGATGCGTATACATGACTAAGATTGCACTTGGCCGGGGATTAATTGTTGGTAGAACGCCAATGATGGAGGGAAGTGAAGAGGTGCAATGTATACCAGGAGACAGCGAGACGTCGTCATCATCGTCGTCTTGAATCTGTATTGAGTGCGGCGGCGCGCCAAGATGCAAACAGAGAGGCGAACTCGAACCGAGGTGTTCATTAAAACCGTTTGTACAAATATGAAATTAAAGACTAATGTAGCCCGAACGTGTGCTCGGTGTGTCGTCTCTCCGATGACCGGGAATGCCGCTGTTGACTGCTGGCTGGTTGCCTGCTAGCTGCCTGACTATTGATTGTTGGCTGTTAACTGATGATGATGTTGATTATGAGTGACCAATATCAATATTGGTAATTCATTTGCAAGTGAGTATAAGTGAGTGCATGTTAATTTCGTGCGTTCGCTCTGACTGTCTGCCTGTCTGTACTATACCCGTTTATCTGTCAATATTTAAACGCTAATGTTTTCCACTTCTCGGTTGAGGTTTCATCTCTTGGTCTTCCTTTCGCTGCCTGTCTGTTTTAGCAGACAGAAAAGAATTAAACAATTTAACACTTTTGTCGATCGCCTAATGAAGTGATGATCGGCAAATGATGAGTGTATGCTACATTCCAGATTGCTAGGTGTGGTGCACTATAGCACTATGATGGCTCATATACAATCAGGTTGTTCAGTTAATTTAATCCCATCAACGGCCGAATGCACCTGTAATAAAGTCCACAACAATGAATGTAAATTCCCCCGAAATGGTCAAGAGATGAAGGCTATATTCCGACACTTCAGCGGCATATACCATCTTCTACACCCTACACACCGTGTGCAAACGTAAATATGACAAATATTTACTCGAGATCAATACAAAAGGCAGAATACCCCAAAAATAATACCTTCTTTCCCGTACATATAGGTACTCAATGCACAGAGGGCTGTTGCACACACACGATGACGACTGTTGGACACGTTTGTTTTAGTTTTACTCTTTTTTTTTTTCATTTTCGAGAAAAGGGAAAGAGTGCGCCGCCACATTGTGCGTCTTTAGCCAAGTTCAAATGCGGCATCATTATCGTGTGCACATCATGGTGATTATCACCGTCCACCTCGAAGACCACCACCACCACCAATATTATCATGATCAGCATCATCATATTGCCTGCGTCAGATCACTTGTTGCGCCTTTTAACAGAATAAATTGATTTTGTTTTCATCTCATCTAGTATTTGCATAGCGTCTAGAGTGTATACTGTGCATACACGTGTCCCTGTGTAGAGAAGGTCGAAAATAAAAGGAGTAAACAAATATTAAATCCTTACACAACAGCACAATCGGACAAAATGTAGAATTCCACACACCGGTCACTGTGTTATTTTTGTTGTTCTTTTCCATTCAACAATTACAGTCAACACAGACAAAAGGATAAGTGCCGCAATACGTTACAGCATGATTCGTGGCCAAAAGGACGACGAATATATAGGTATAGTATGGTCATCTGTCTACCTCTCGGTAGGTACAATCTAGTTGGCTTCCATTAACGACAAAACAACATGCCAAATGAACAAAAGAAATACAGAAAAGGGGCGATGGCAACATAACAACATTTGAGCGCAAAACGATACCAATTATCTACGGAGATCGATGGTTTTTTCTTTTTTTCTATCTTAACTTAACCACTAACACACGAACGAAATCAGATTTTCACGGCTGCCAATTTGATGTAACGAATATGGGTCCTTTTTTCGCAAAAAAAAAAAAAAAAAAAACTAAAATCTGACCCTCGATAGGAATCTCTGTTTTGTCCATGATAAGACCGCAATGAAAAACCCACCTACCGTAAAATCGATTACCTAAAATGTTGTTCCCAAACATTTTGACAGTATGCCAATCTGGATCCTGGGTACAAGCGAAAATGTGCAAAATTCAATTACTACGATCGAAAATGAAATCGAAACTGCTTCCTTGTCTTATACGTTCCTTCCTCCATCGACGTTCTTTTCGAAACCTTATTTTTTTGACTTGATTCTTCTTCTTCTTTTTTTTTTTTTTGGGGATAAAACCAGTTTCTTGGAAATTATAAATTACAAGGGCCACGCCTACATGCTGACGTACGACTGTATGCGTTTGTGTACGAAATGAACGAATGAGAGGAGGTGGAGTTTCTTGTCGATTGAAGCTCTCGGTACAGATTAATATAAACTCTAATGAGTCTTGACTCAAGTACATATTGTACAAACATAGATATACATATGTATGTGCATGTTAATATCGGTTTAACTGAGACTAATTAAAAACCGTTTTGTATGGTTTCAGCGCTGTAACGAAAAACTAAACACACTGGCCGTATCGGTGATGAATCAGTGGCCGGGAATTCGACTGCGTGTTACAGAAAGCTGGGATGAGGATAATCAACATCGTCCTGAATCATTACACTATGAAGGACGTGCAGTTGATATCACAACATCAGATCGTGACCGAACTAAATACGGTATGCTGGCAAGGTTAGCTGTCGAAGCTGGCTTCGATTGGGTCTACTATGAGAGTCGAGCGCACATCCATTGCTCAGTGAAGTCAGGTAAGTGCAATGCAAACATTAAATCATATTCTTCTCACACAATCCAACGAGGAGTTTTAATCATCTCAAAATGGCGGCAATCAGCCGGTCAGATCGGTTAGTTGGTATCGATTTTCGTAGTGATGGGAAACGAAAGAGTTGAGTAGCGAACTACCATCGATTTTTGTTGCCCTTTTCCATCGTTATTTATAGCTTTTTATAGGACTTGTAATGCCCTGTTGCCCTTTCGATGTGGTTTAATTAAGATTAACAGTAATTTCCCAGAAATTCATGCACATGCTCATGTATACACGACGACGAAGAACGCCTCTTCGCGGCGCATATCAGATTTTCTACTCAAAAAAAAAAAAAATTTAACAAAAACAAAAAATGAGAACCTTAGCATCGAGTGGGTACATGACTTTTCCCGTGCATACATCGCGTCGTATTCGCTATGGTGCCTCCATCGCATAAGAATAATTTTTAAGTATCCCAAGTATACTAAGCAGACCGTGAAGATGAAGAGGAGCTGGTTATTGACTGCGTTCAACTGATGTACGAGTATTCCCTCTCTCTCTCTCTCTTTCTCTCTTTCTTTTGGTCACTTTTGTTGCCATAACTTAGTGGGGTACCGGTGCCATTTTAAATTCCATTGAAACGATTTTAAATCAGGTTTCCTTTTGTTTCAGAAGACATCATCAAGATGCGCTTCTCCTAAGCTTCTTCCTCTTTAAGATTTAGTTTTTCTTTTTTCATCTTCTTGTTAAGTTTTTTTTTTTTTTTTTTTTTTTTTGGTTTTGGTTTTCATCTATCCATTTTGTTGCCTCCTTTACGCCTCCTCCACCAACAGTGTTGCCGAGCAGAGAAGTTATACACTCCATTGGCAGAGTGGTCTGGTAATGGTGGCGGCGGTGGCGGTAACATGCGCAACCGTCAATGCATCAGACTATCGCGCGTTATGTTGTATAAGAGGAAAATCATGTCTATAAAAATATCTTCTAAAGAAATTGTGTATTTTTTATCACATACATATATATATGTACATTCGAACATGTATCTAGGTGTATACTAGTCGAAAAGACAATATAAAAGAGTCAAGGCACATAGAGAGCGAGAGGTTTAGTTGGAAAAAGAAATCGAAAGAAAAAACAAAAACAAAAACCTTTGGGAATATAGGAATCTATACATGTGCAGATATAGATAGATGTACATAAAGAGAATAAAGTGAAACCTTTCAATAGATGCGGATCGAATTGAATTCCATGCATGAGTCTAATGATGATGGTTATGGTCGCTTTAAAGTTCAATGAATGCTTAACGCTTATTCCTATCATATTCCATGCTATCACCATCACTGTTGACCGATAAAATGACCGTAATTAAAAAACTACTAACGACAAACCGTGCAATTCTTAGAATTCCATCGAGCTATTACGACGATTTATTTCCACGCCCCTCTTACTGATACGATACATTATCTGATCTGATCTTGAAGGTGGCGGATATGCTAATATAAAATGGACCACAAAAGAAAAACCCAATTAAGCTTATTCATTACTCAAACTCGAACGAGTTTAGTGAGCATGACTATCGCAGCAAACATCAAACAGAAACCGTGCGCGGGAATTAGCGCACCAACATGTAGCCTAAGGCATCCAACAACCAACAACCAGTCAACTTGAGATGATGACAATCAAAGCCTCTCATCTCGTTAATATTACGAGAAGAAATTAAGAAAAAAAAAGGAATAAAAGCAAATTTCATGTTTCCTTTATTAAAAAGGAACACAACGAACACAACATAAGGCGAACGTCCTCTGTTCGCCTCCACCCCCATCAGGTTGAAGCCGATCTTTCATGGTTTAAGGCTAAAAATAAAAACAAAAATTATTGAATTGATTTTGGTTTAATAATTTTTTTTTTCTGTTTTTTTCTCTCATCACTTTGTTGCCACTCGTCTGGCTGCCTAGTTGGTTGGTTGGTTTTCAATTTCTCTCGCAAGAAGAAACAAAAAAAGAAAAAGAAAAATGAGCAGCAGCCACTACAGCAGCAAAAGCAATCGAAATGGAGTCTCAAGAAGGCGGGGGTATATAAAAAACCGCACTACGTCCAGGTATTCTTCTCTCGGACAGGTAGAGAGCGCGGCAACCACCATCCACATCAGAAGCCGGACAGTAAAAAAAAAAACATTTTTTTTTAATAATAAGGAATTAAATGAAAAAAAAAAAAAAAATACCAAAGAACCACAGCAGAAAGACGAATGGACAAGAAGAACGACAACAACAAAAAAAACCTCCAAAAGAGAAGAGGAAAAAGAAGGAACAGAGGCAAATCTAAAAAGGTAACCGCATGCAGTGTGTTTTGACATGTTTAGGTTGCGCCTGTCAAATTAAACGAATTGATGATACGACACCCAACGTGGTTCTCATGCCTCGAGACACAGTCTGTAAACGACAAACACGAAGACTATGACTACGACTGCGATCGCAACTGTGTCGTTTGCCCGAGATCGCCAATGAGAGATTGGAGGAGTAGAAAGACGAACAAAAAAAAAAAAAAAACTAATAACAGCTGCTGCTATCAGAGGCAGAGTCACACTCATTGATGATCGCGTTCTTCACGTGTTAAACTGTGTTGCTTGCACCCAACCAACCATTCAGCCATTCACAGACTGAACAACAATAAATGGAAATTGATTTTTAATAGAAGTGAAAGAATCTGATTTGAATTCTCTGGAATGTGAGTGAGAGTCCAACCACACCAGGAGGGGGGCGCCTGCTTGAGATGACGATGATGAGAAATAAAACCACGAATTTATTGTTCCAAACCTCAAAAGGACAATCGATAAATAACATCGGGGTCATATTGCTGCTTTTTGTAAGTGAACCGCTTCCGCTATCTTTTATCTCTTCGGATGCGTTTGACCCAAAGAGGAGCAAAAAAACAAAAAACAAAAAAAAAAAAAGACAAGAAATTTGTAAGAAAAGAAGGATCACAGGACGACGACCAGGAGACGATCATTATGTGTGATCTCTCAGGCTATTATTTGTGTTTATATACTCGTAATGTTTAGTGATTTTGTTTTTTCTGTTTGGTATCGCATCCTACTTTCTTACACGTTTGCGTGTGTGTGGTCTTTCGCATAAGATCAAAAGGATCTCCTCAATGGGGTGCTGTTACTTTGTAATTACACCGCATTCTAAGTACATTTCTTTTCCCCGCTCCTTTGTTTTGATCTTGTTTTTAGTTTTTTTTTTTTTTGACTTTAAACAGACCCATGTTCGTGTACTACACATGTGCAAGAGCAGAGCATAACCGAAACACTTTAGTGAAGAATTTCAATTAAAATTCTCACACTCTACGCCCGGAATGACCGCGACTAGACCATGACCAATTTAAAGGAGGAAACAAGCAATGGAAATGAAATGAACGATAATATGTACAACGAAAACCGAAAAACCCATACCGTCACTGTCATTCTCATCTCTCTTTCTCTATGGCAAATGCTCATGGAGCTTGAGGATCTCAAATGCGACAGGCCGTGCCATATATTTCAAGAAATCATCCACGGTATATCAGTGTCATCTACTTTTAATATCATTTAGCTCTACAATGGGCCACACTCTCTTGTCAGGCCCATTCGGTACAAGTAGTAGTAGTAGTAGCCATCGTTGTCGTGGTTAAAAAAAAAAAAAAAAACTCAAAAGACGAACAGACAAACCATCAAAACGACACAGAACAAGATCCGTATGCTTACACATCCAGCGCACACACAAAGAGCCATAAGATAAATGACAGTTAACCTTTTTGTCGACACTAATTTTTTAATACCTCCTCGCGCACACGATCCGTCACCTCCTCCTACCGTCATACCCTTAACCCATCAACAACTATCTGTACATTCGTTCTTTCCCCAATCGAATCGGTCGGGTGTCCAGCATGCGGCAAGCATCATGTCCATCCGACATACATACGTTATTCGTATTCGTCGTAGTGATGCTGGTAGTATCTCTTGTGTCTTTTGGTTTTGTAATAATTTATCTGTGAGAAGGTAAGATAAAAGATAATTTAACCACTTTAATGGTTTATTAATTTATGACCCTTCAAGAATTTTGTTCTGTATCTCTCGGTGTGTTGTTGCCTTTTTGTTTTTTGTATCTTTTGTACTCCTTTTTAGACTGCCGCCCGATCTTCAGTTTAACTGGCCCTATCGTCTGCGCTAATTTATTCGAATCATCAATGAAAAGTTGTCCTCATACGACTGGCGCAATTGTATAATGCATTCCTATGAAAATCATCAATGTTGTTCACCTGATGCTACCCGAAAACTATGAGTATCATATCCGGTGTGTGGTGATACTTACCCGTATGTTGTGCACGTGTATGTTGTTTGCATGGGGATTTCGCTTGTTTGTCTTGTTTGCCTTGATCCAATCAGGATAATCTGAGATGTGAAAAGACCAGGAAAAGTTGATCCCTCGATCCTTCGACATGGAATGCTATTATCCTTTTGACTTAGGCAGCTCTTGTTAAGAAACGAATAACAAAATCCTAATCCATCGACAGTATATGGTTAGGGGTCTGTTGGAATCAGCAACGAGAGCAATGGACAACGAAATTGGGTAAAAACTAGATTATAAACAGCAATACAGTGAGTAGGGATTTGCAAGCCACAAACGTCAAGGTATTAGTGGTGAATCCTTTTTTTTTTTTTTTTTGCTTCGTAATTCTAATTGAATAACAGTGAATACGAATGGGTTACCTGGTGGCAGGGTTTCTTTGATCATTTGATTGGAAAATGTTTTTTTCATGTTACGCTTTAACGCGATTTGCTGATTTGCTTGAGCCAATCTTTGATGTTGCGTCGGTAGCGACGGTATTTCATATCTTCAATACACTTCACTATCCATATACTGAATCGAATAACTGATTATCTCATTTCATCTAATTTCAGATTCAACACAATCTTCACACGTGAGCGGTTGCTTCACCGGCGATAGTACCGTTCTCACACCCACCGGTCAGACGAAACGTATGAGTGACCTTCAACTCGGCGACCAAGTACTCAGCATGACCACCGATGGTAATACAGTGTACAGTGAGGTGATTCTATTCCTCGATAGAGACACTCAACGAACGCAAGAGTTCGTTCAAATTCGAACAGATGGCGGTGCTATCCTAACCGTAACACCAGCACATCTCGTCATGGTCTGGAACCCATTCAAACGGTTCATGGATTTTGTCTTTGCTGACAAAGTCGAAGAAGGTGATTTCGTATTGGTGAACCGATTCGGTAGCCTAGAACCACAGAAAGTCATACATTTGGCTGCCGTACTAGCCAAGGGTGTCGTGGCGCCAATGACCCGCGAGGGTACCATCATAGTCGACTCGGTAGCGGCATCATGCTACGCTGTCGTTGATAGCCAATCAATAGCGCATTGGAGTCTGTTACCATACAGATTACTAGCATCCGTGCGACACTGGTTCGGTGAGACGAATCCAGTGCAACAGGGCGTGCATTGGTACGCGCGGGCATTGTACTCGATCAAGGACTGGATGCTGCCGAGTAGTTGGATGTATCGCTGACACTTTTAGCCATCAATCTCTTAATTCTCCTAATCATAATGCTAAATTATTTATTTTCCTTTACTTTTCCTTTTAAATATTTTATTTTTCAATCTTCCCTTGTCGCACAAAATGGTAGATGAAAGTTAAAGTTTTAAAAAAAAAAAGAAAATGAAACGATTCTCTGGCCAGTGCCGCACACTCTACGTTTGCATTCTAGATAGTCCGAACAATAAAATCAAAAAGACAATAATGTATTTGTTAAATGTGTAAGCGAACCAACGACTGTATAAACTGTAGTTAATAAAAAAAATAAATAAAAACAAAAACACAAAAAACAAAAAACTTTACGTGTAATGTGTAGTCCATTTCGTACTCGACTGTTTTATTTAATTAAATATATATATTTTAAATCATGTATTAAATTATTGTAAAAATAATCAAAAAACGAATAATGTATTGTAGTTATTAAATAAAATCAAAGTAAAGCAAATTGTAAACAAATAGATACTTTTTCGTGTAAATAGTTAGATAGTTATGAGGAAGAAAATTAACAGTGATATATATAACTTAATTTAATTTGTTTATTGTTTTGTTTAATAAGTAATGCTTTAATATAAATATACATATATCCATAATTCAGATACGAAATTAAGGAATTTGATGGCAAGCATATACTGACTGATCGGCCATATGTACCACTACGACGGATTGTTTTGTTGAAATACTGAATTATTCTTTAATTATTTTCTGATGAAATACATTTTATTTTTTATTTTTTTTTAATTTGTATTTTGTGTGTAAATATTTAATTGATTCCTTTGTAAGATTTAAATTAATTTAATTGGATAGAATTAGGGAACGAATAATTCAATAAAAGCAAATTAAAGGTTTTTTGTAAGAACGAGAACAATTTGATTTGCGTTTTATTTATACTTGAGATACAAGTTTGAGAAATAAATACCGCCAACACACTGGGCTTGTTTCTTACCTCTCAGCCTGACATATACACGATCAATGTATTGGAACCCCTAGGCTTGTCTGACCACTGCACGATATCAGCAAAATTCTCGAACTCCCACCATCCAGTTAAAGAAAAAGCTCCTAAGAGAACACTATGTCTATACGAGAAAGCCAACTGGTGCGGCCTTAACAACTTCTTTCGGATCTTTAACTGGTCGTTGTGCTTCCTCGACAACGACGTGGACGCCGCAACTGATATTATCGTAAACATTATCCGAATCGGCATGGCAAATTTTATTCCCAGCAAGATTAAAAGCACCAGGCCTAAGGATAATACGTGGTTTGACTCGAGCTGCAAAGAGGCTATTAGGCTCAGGGAGCTAAGTTTTCGCGCCTACAAGGCAAACAGTTCTGAGGAAAACCGAAAAAAGTACATACGAGCCAGAAATGACTGCAACACCTACATTCGACGGATTAAATTCCAATCCGACCAAAAATTAAGGCGTAAAATCCTTCAATGTCCCGAAGGTAGCAAAAGTTTCTGGTCGTTTGTAAAAAACGTAAAAAACTCAACTAAGTCGTCTATACCGACGCTCATCCACAATGACATTCCAGCTGTCACCCCCTTAGACAAAGCTAACCTACTTGCTGCCCATTTCGCAACCAGTTCTCAGCTGCCAGCTTGTACTTGTCTCCGCCTGTACTAGAGTGCATCAATTCCACCATGGGACTAATTCACTTCCGCACTCGTACAGTCGCAAGGGTTCTTAATGACCTCGACATACACAAATCCGCTGGTCCAGATGGTATTGCCCCAATAGTTCTGAAGAGGTGTTCTTCTACGCTGGCAAAACCACTGCGTAAGCTTTTGCACCTTTCCTACACCTCTGGGCTCTTTCCGAGTAGGTGGAAAACAGCATTTGTCCAGCCTATACCCAAAAAAGGCGAATCATCTTCTCCCTCCAACTACCGACCCATTGCACTAAGGTCCCTTCTTTCCAAGGTCATGGAAACGCTGATTAACCGTCAGCTTATGAAATATCTTGAATCACGGAAACTCCTCAATGACCGCCAATACGGTTTCCGCAGCAACAGATCCACTGGTGATATGATGGCATATCTCGCTGAAAAGTGGAATCACTCGCTTCACCAAGCAGGTGAAAGCAAAATTGTTGCACTGGATATTTCGAAAGCATTTGACAGGGTTTGGCATGAAGCCCTTTTGTCGAAAATGCGTGCATTTGGGATCGATGAGTCTCTCGTTCATTGGATTAGAAGCTACCTTTCGAATCGTTCAATTCAAGTTGTTTTGGACGGATTCAAGTCTGATACTCACTTTGTAAATGCCGGTGTTCCCCAGGCTCCGTTTTGTCTCCGACACTCTTTCCTATTTTTATATATGATCTCTTGTCTGTCACTTCTAATCCAATTCACTCCTTCGCCGACGACAGTACCCTCAGCTTCTCATATTCGTTCACCAGTTTACGACCCTGCACTTCGGTTGTAGATAATGAGCGGCAGCGTATGTTAAGCTCATTAAGTTCCGATATCGACAGCATCATCCAATGGGGTAAAAACAATAGAGTGGAATTTAATGCTTCCAAAACACAATGCTGTCTCTTGTCGTTAAAGCGTATAAATAACCCGCAGCCATTATCCATGAATGGCACTTGCATCTCAGAAACTGAAAAGCTTTCCATCCTGGGTATGAGTGTTGCTCACAATCTTAATTGGAGCGACCATATATTCAGTGTCGCCAAGAATGCTGCGAAATGCCTAGGATTCTTATACAGATGCAAGAAATATTTCTCACCCTTAGATCTGGCTACAATCTATAAGGCGTTCATTCGCCCCAAATTTGAGTTTAACGCTCATGTCTGGTCCGGTGCTTCCAAGACCTCACTGCACCTACTAGACAGAAAACAAAAACGAGCCATAAAACTGATAGGTGACTCCAGCATTACCAAAACATTAGATTCGCTGGAACACCGCAGGAATGTTACCTGCCTCTCCCTGTTTTATCGTTACTACCACCAAAAATGCTCTGATGAAATAGCCAGTTGCATTCCGCCCCTTCAACATTTCTCCCGCAATACACGTCTCTCTAGGAATGCTCACCAATATACTCTGAAGCCCGCTTTCGGACGTACTGTCAAATATAGAGAATCTTTCATTAACCGAACCACACGAATTTGGAACTCCCTGCCGGATTCGGTTTTCCCCCCTCAATGCAACATGCACGCAATTAAGATCAATGTCCATCGGCATCACCTCTATTCCTCTTCCTCTCTACCTTCTGCCCGCATTGTGTCGCCGACATAATAAGGTTATTAGACCTTGAGTGCGCGCAAATTATTTAAAAAAAAAAAAATGTTCGGGAGAATAAATACTACAGATCCACAGACCAAAAGTGGAATAAGGAATCCATGGGCTCGGACATACAGGGTAAAGTTGTTAATCGCTCTCAACCTGGCGAAATGCCAGCAACGATCCCTGTTTAAATGCCCGGGTCAAGATGACATACGGCTTCCTCGTGGCGCCCTCTGAATTAATTTAATGTTCGTTGGGGGCCACGAATTCTTAGCTTAATTCAAGCTAACATTCTTAATTCGAACTTAACTAACTAACATTCTCAATTAGTCTAACTTAACTGACCAACAAGAATGGGAGAGGGGGCGCGATTAGGGAACTATGGTGGGGAGAAGGGGGGATACCGAGAAGACGAAGTTTTAGGCATGGAGTGCTGAGGTTGAAATCGAAGATAGTGTTCGAATTAACACTTCCCAGCATACGGGAAATGGGTTCATTGGAGCCGTAAGAGGTGCGGGGGGTGGATAGATAGAAGAGACTAGGATTGCGAGTATTACGAGGGTTAGTGTTAAGGGATATAGAGTTGTAGAGGTTGGCGCAGTCAATGGTACCTGTTAGGAGCTTATGAATGAAGAAGATGTCAGCTACCCTTCATCTATCCTCCAACGTAGTCAGATTTATTAGTTTGAGTCGGTCTTGATAGGGCGGTAAGAACAAAGGATTTTGCCAGTGCAGACCTCGAAGAGCGAAACGTAGGAATCGACGCTGGATGCTCTCGATTCTAGAAATGTGGGTTTGTTGATAAGGGGACCACGCTTTTTTTAGAAACTCGCGCAGGTTCAAGAGTTTTTATATTCTCTTATGATGTGTCGACACACACAACCTGAACGAAGTGCAGTGGTTGGGGTCGTTGATGTTCGCTCACTACTCTCAGGGGTGGTTGTCCTAGGACGATAGGACGAGAGCCGACCAAATTCCGCGTTGGTTATAGTCCGTAGTAATTCGTTCAAGCACTTTTTAGTATTGCATACGGAGAGGATGAATTTCGGTTGACCGTATACTGTGAGTGTTATGCCTGCAGCAGTACGTCTGGTCACTTTCCATTCACAACTGCGTTCCATACTTTTTGTCCGTATAGGAATTACTTTTTCTTGGCTATGAAGCGAATTTGAACCATAGACCTTCCGCTCGGCGGTCGATGATGTTAACCACTGCACCACGGCCACCCCACGCTTGAGATGCGTATTCAAGAAGGGGGCGAACGAAGGTAATATAGAGGGATAGAGTCACGTAGGGATTGGAGAATTCTTTAGACCAGCGCTTCACGAAACCGAGTACAGAATTTGCTTTAAGAATTATATCGTCGATATGTGCGCGGAAATTGAGCTCTTGGTCACATAGTATGCCAAGATCGCGGATAACCTGAACGGTAGAAATGGGTTGGTTGTGGAGAAAGTAGAGACGAGGAGAGGATTGGACACGTTTACGTGAGAAGGTGGTAGATTGGCATTTGGAAATGTTAAGCTCCAAGCAATTTTTGGAACACCAGGTAGAAAAGCTATTGAGATCGGATTGAATAAGGGAAGAGTCTTGTAGCGAGGAAATGGTCTTAAAGAACTTGGTGTCGTCGGCGTACAGTGAGAGATGGGAATGTTTGATGATTATCCCAATGTCGTTTATGGTAAGAATGAAAAGAAGTGGACCTAGGTGGCTACCTTGGGGAACACCGGAAGAGGCTAAGAAAGGTAACGGTTTTTTTAAATATGAAGATATCCACTTCAGCGCAGTGGGTTCAACGCCTAGGGAAGACAGTTTGAAGAGTATTAGCTTGTGAGATATTTTGTCGAAGGCCTTACTGAAGTCAGTTGTAATGACGTCGACTTCGGTCCCATTCTCTAATGCCTGAGAGGGAAGGACACGAATTCGACAAGGTTTGTGGTTGTAGACCTGGATTTGAGGAATCCATGTTGATTTGGGGAGATTAGAGATTTGCAATGGAAACTTAGAGTGTCATACAAGATGCTTTCGAAAAGTTTGGGTATATATGAGCGTTTTGCGATGGGGCGGTAGTTGTTATCATCACTCTTTGGACATATTTTGTGAATAGGAGTTATGAAAGCGGTTCTCCATATCTGGGGAAATTCTCCAAGGGACAGGGATAAGTTGAATAATTTTGAGAGCGGGACGGAGAGAATGAAGGAACATTTTTTTTAATAATATGGCGGGGACACCATCGGGTCCAGGAGTGAACTCATCATTAAGTTGATTCAGTTTAATTTCAATGATATGGGGTTCAACAGAACGTGGAAGAAATGGACTAATGGAGAATTTTGGTAGGTAGTCGAAATAGGAAGTGTCCGGCACAAAGGAGTCATCGGCGAAAGATTGTTTGAAAAGGTTGGCAAAAAAGTTGGCGATAGTGTTGGGATCATTCGAGGTTTCGCCATTGAAAGAGAGTGAGGTTGGATAGCCATCAGATTTCCTTTTGTAAATGACAAACTGAAAGAAGGACTTAGGATTGTTGATAAGATTGGCTTGTGTTTTGATCAAGTGCTGTTCGTAGAGAGAGCTATGAAGCTCGGTAAATTGTAGATAAATACCAATATAGTTGGAAAAGTCATAGGGGGACTGAGTACGAAGGAAGATAGCCCACAGTTTGTTTCGTTTGTTTCTTAGAGAGCGGAGCCTGCAATTATACCAAGGAGGAGAAGATAAGTGATTGGATCGAGAAATGGGAACTTAGAGAGAAATAGAATTAAATATTTCTCTATAGATTAAGGATATGGCGTCATTTATTGTACTTACTTACTTAACGGGCGCTACAGTTCGGGGTGAACCTGGGCCTCAACCAACATGCCTCTCCACCTAGCACGATCTTTCGCTAGTCTTTTCCAGTGCCGCACGCCCAGTTGGTTGAGGTCCCCTTCCACCTGTGCGCGCCACCTTAGGTGCGGCCGTCCTCTATTTCTTCGTCCCTCGGGGTTGATTTCAAAGACTCTACGGGCTGGAGCTGTGGTGTCCATTCGCTCTACATGGCCTAGCCATCTTAGGCGTTGGATCCGTAGACGCCTGACCAGATTCATGTCGCTGTACAAACCGTACAGTTCGTGATTGAATCTTCTCCTCCAACCCTCCTCTGTGTTTATGGGACCGAAAATCGAACGCAGAATCTTTCTCTCGAAACGACCAAGGATTTCCTCATCCGCTTTAGATAAAGTCCATGTTTCTGCGCCGTATAACAGGACCGGGATAATTAAGGTCTTATATAAGGTCAACTTGGTCGTACGAGAGAGGGCTCTACTTCTCAGTCGCCTCTTGAGCCCAGAGAAGCAGCGGTTGGCAAGAGTGATTCTGCTCTTGATTTCGGAACTGATGTCGTTGTTCCAGGTCACTGCGGAGCCAAGGTAGATGAAGTCCTTAACTACCTCGAACTTATATCTGCCAATACAAACGTTCTGGCAAAGACGTCGGTGGTGAGCGTCCTTTTTTGATGACAGAATATATTTAGTTTTGCCCTCGTTTACCGCCAGACCAACTTTCGCCGCCTCTATCTCAATACTCGCAAACGCCTCATTGACATCTCGCTGTGATCTACCTATTATGTCAATATCGTCGGCGTATGCAAGGAGTTGCGAGGATTTGAAATAGTTTGTGCCTCTTGTATTGGTAGAAGAAATCACATGACAGCGCATCGCCCTGCCTAAATCCTTTTTTGACATCAAAACTATCGGTAAGGTGTTCACCGATTCGGATGGAGCAGCGAGCATTCTCCAAAGTCAGCCTGCCTAGTCTGATCAGTTTAGCAGGTGTCACAGGTAGACATAGCGTTGTATAGCTCGTCTCTAATTACGCTGTCGTATGCGGCTTTGAAGTCGACAAATAGGTGCTGAGTGTCGACTTGGAATTCATTGGTTTGTTCCAGGATCTGCCGTAGTGTGAAAATTTGGTCGATGGTGGACTTCCCCGGCCCGAATACGCACTATCAGCTTATTTACAAAAGGCTTCAGGCGCTCACACAAAACGGCAGAGAAGATTGAAGCTGCCTTCAAGAGCTCAGCAGACAGTCCGTCTGCGCCAGCAGCTTTATTCGACTTGAGTTTCGATATGGCAATCTTAACTGCGTCGAGGTCAGGGGGACGGAATTCTCTGCGGTCTTCGTCGATTAGAAACGGATCATTCTGCCTGACAGCGGTATATTTACCAACATCGCCGTTATACAGTCTGCAGAAGTGGTTTTTCCATCTTCTCAGCATCGACTGCGATTCTACTACTAGGTGTCCGTTCTCATCCTTACAGGCCTCCGTTCGGGCTTTATAGCCTTGAGACATTCGTTTTATCCACTGATAAAATCTTCGAACGTCGAGCCTGCAATAGCACCTCTCAAAGTTTTCAATCGCCCACTTCTCGTCCTTTTTCTTTTTTCTCTTGAGAAGCTTATGTTCCTCCCTTCTTTTAAGCTCGTAGAGCTCATGAGCCGATCTTGTTTTTTTTGTATAGTGAGGCTTTGTACGCCTCCTGCTTTTCCGCATGAATCCTTCTACACTCGTCATCGAACCAGGTGTTTCGTCGTGGTGGAGCTTTAAGGCCCAGCACTTCCGTTGCTGTGCTCTTCAGGGCTTGTTTGCACAGGCTCCATTGTTGCTCTACTGACTGAGTGGAGGATCGAGGTGTATCGGAGAGCTTAAGGGAGACGCGGTTGGCAAAGGCACTGGCGATCTCCGGCGATAGTAGCCTTCCGACGTCATAGCTTGGTGTCACAACTCTACTCCGCGGTGTTCGTGTTATGCGTCGACGTATCGTGGCTACTACAAGATAGTGGTCTGAATCGATGTTCGCTCCTCGGAAAGTGTGAACATCAAGAATATTGGAGGAGTGTCTGACGTCAATAGCGATGTGATCAATCTGGTTGGTAGTCGATTGATCAAAAGACCGCCAGGTGCCTTTGTGTATATCGAGGTGCGGGAGGCGCGTACTGGCTAGAAGGAGATTTCGCCCCGTAGCAAGATCAATCAGCCTGTGTCCGTTATCGAAGGTGGTGTCGTGTAGGCTATGTTTGCCGATGACTCGTTCAAATATGCTTTCCTTACCCAGCTTAGCATTGAAGTCTCCTAGTACAATTTTGATGTCATAGCTGGGACATACGTTCTGTCTAGGAGATCGTAGAACTCATCTTTGGCTGAGTCATCCTTGTCTTCCGTGGGGGCGTGGACGCAGATCAGGCTGATGTTAAAAAATTTAGCCTTGATACGGATTGTTATGAGGCGTTCGCTTACATGCCGAAAGCTTAGGACTTTTTGCCTTAGTCCACCTCGAACAACAAGTCCGCATCCAAACAGTCGTTGCCCTCTCTCCCTATAGCAGTCGTCGTAGTAAATATCGCAGTTTTTCATCCGCTTTATACCCGGTCCATTCCTTCGCATTTCCTGGATGGCGGTGATGTCCGCTTTATAGCGGTATAGGGCGTCCGCAAGTTGCTCGGCTGCACGTGGCCTGTTTAGGGACCTAACATTCCACGTGCAAAGCCGAAGATCATCGTCCTTTTTTCGTGTTTTGCAAGGGTCGTCAACGTAAGTCCGGTCCGTTATATCCGAGGCTTGTGGTTGTTTCGGAGTTCGTGGTTTTTTTTTTACGGTTAGGGCTTACTAGGCCGTAGCCCAAGCGACTAATCCTGTTTTTTGGCGTAGGAGGCTCGCAATTCGCCCTTCCCCGTCTGCAATTTCCATAGGAAATCTCCAGATGGCACCACGAGGAGGTGGGGATGGGACTTACTAACAGTGCCGGAAGATGTTCGACTGCGGTGGCTCTTCTCGCTTTTTAGCAGGCCAGCATCCGTCGGATAGATAATACCCCTACGAGGCCTTTGTTAGTCCTTTGCCATCCTCACGCCTCAGTTTTTGGTCGTGTAAAAATTTGGCTCGTCGATAGTGGAAGATGCAGTCATTTCTGGCTTGTATACATATATCTTTGTCTTCTTTGATGGCGTTACAGCCCATAAAGGACCAGAGCCAAGCTTCTTTCAATCAGCCATGTTGTTGTGCTTTATTTTTCACATAGGTGAAAGGGACCTACAGTTAAATGCCGATTCCGAACGGCGTGAGTCGAAAAGCTTTTTCACAGCAAGTATTCTACGGGGGGTTTTGCCAGTACCCAGCCGAGGAGGAACGCCGCGAAATAAACATTCGATGGCGTCGGTGTTATCGGGATCCGAACTCGCTCATCGTGCGTCAGAGTCCAACACACTAACCACTGTGCCACGGCGTCCTCTTGTATATATACATTTGTCGGTTTTCCTCAGTGGTGTGTGCCTTATATGTAAATCCGAAAGCTCATCTCTCTCAACCTAATAGCCTCTTTACAGCTCAAGTCAAACCACGCAATATATAATTGTTTATATATTACGATGGGCTGCTCCTATGGAGCACATAGCGGTAATAGTGACTCTGCGAACGATCTCCATGCGACTCTGTCTTGGGCCAGCCTAGTCACTTTTGACCAGGATTTGGCGGCTTGTCGATACTCCTTCTCTACTGTCCGCCTCCAAATTAAGAGCTGACGACCACGACTGCGCGCTCCTTGTGGGATACAGGCAAGGGTCTTGCAATATTCGTTACCGGTTTATGCAGGGTATGTCCTATCCAGTTCCACTTTCGACGTCGGAGCAGAGTTTCACAGAAACTCATCGCAGCAGCTCTTCGTTCGTGATCAATTTCGACCAGAAGACCAATTGTTGACGGAGATGGTGATGGTGGTTGTCCTCCAAGTCTCGCTTCAGTAGGGCAGTACCAATTACACCTTATAATTGAATATCCGAAGCTCAAGAGGGTTTAAGAGCGGGTTAGAACTCGACACGTTGCCAGGCGAATAGTAAGCGTGGTGGGCCTTGTCTATACGAGACAAGATATCAGTTTCTGCACCTCCACCTTTGCATAAGGTACTGTCGAGGTAGCGGAATTTGTTGACATCCTCGATTGATTTACCGTCTAACAGGAGAGATGCCTCGCGTCTTGGACCGATTTTCATCAGCTTTGCCTGCGCGGTTGATTTTCAGTCCAGCTTTTCCTGGAAGCCGTTAGGTGTTAGAGAGCATGGAGTTTCTCTGTTAGGGACAATTGGTTAGGCCCTTTGGTAGAGGGCTTGTTGGTGCGGTCTAGGACAAGGTGAGTCGAGGTCGTGGAGTTTCTCTGTTAGGGACATTTGGTTAAGCCCTTTGGTAGAGGGCTTGTTGGTGCGGTCTAGGACAAGGTGAGTCGAGGTCGTGGAGTTTCCCTGTTAGGGACAATTGGTTAGGCCCTTTGGTAGAGGGCTTGTTGGTGCGGTCTAGGACAAGGTGAGTCGAGGTTGTGGAGTTTCGCAGTTAGGGAGAATTGGTTAGGCCCTTTGGTATAGGGCTTGTTGGTGCGGTCTAGGATAAGGTGAGTAGACGTCGTGGAGTTTCTCTGTTAGGGACAATTGGTTAGGCCCTTTGGTAGAGGGCTTGTTGGTGCGATCTAGGACAAGGTGAGTCGAGGTCGTGGAGTTTCTCTGTTAAGGATACTTGGTTAGGCCCTTTGGTAGAGGGCATGTTGGTGCGGTCTAGGACAAGGTGAGTCGAGGTCGTGGAGTTTCTCTGTTAGGGACAATTGGTTAGGCCCTTTGGTAGAGGGCTTGCTGGTGCGGTCTAGGACAAGGTGAGTCGAGATCGTGGAGTTTCTCTGTTAGGGACAATTGGTGAGGCCCTTTGGTAGAGGGCTTATTGGTGCGGTCTAGGACAAGGTGAGTCGAGGTCGTGGAGTTTCTCTGTTAGGGACATTTGGTTAAGCCCTTTGGTAGAGGGCTTGTTGGTGCGGTCTAGGAAAAGGTGAGTCGAGGTCATGGAGTTTCTCTGTTAGGGACAATTGGTTAGGCCCTTTGGTAGAGGGCTTGTTGGTGCGATCTAGGACAAGGTGAGTCGAGGTCGTGGAGTTTCTCTGTTAGGGATAATTGGTTAGGCCCTTTGGTAGAGGGCATGTTGGTGCGGTCTAGGACAAGGTGAGTCGAGGTCGTGGAGTTTCTCTGTTAGGGACATTTGGTTAAGCCCTTTGGTAGAGGGCTTGTTGGTGCGGTCTAGGAAAAGGTGAGTCGAGGTCATGGAGTTTCTCTGTTAGGGACAATTGGTTAGGCCCTTTGGTAGAGGGCTTGTTGGTGCGATCTAGGACAAGGTGAGTCGAGGTCGTGGAGTTTCTCTGTTAGGGATAATTGGCTAGGCCCTTCGGTAGAGGGCATGTTGGTGCGGTCTAGGACAAGGTGAGTCGAGGTCGTGGAGTTTCTCTGTTAGGGATAATTGGTTAGGCCCTTTGGTAGAGGGCATGTTGGTGCGGTCTAGGACAAGGTGAGTCGAGGTCGTGGAGTTTCTCTGTTAGGGACAATTGGTTAGGCCCTTTGGTAGAGGGCTTGTTGGTGCGGTCTAGGACAAGGTGAGTCGAGGTCGTGGAGTTTCTCTGTTAGGGACAATTGGTTGGGCCCTTTGGTAGAGGGCTTGTTGGTGCGGTCTAGGACAAGCTGAGTCGAGGTCGTGGAGTTTCTCTGTTAGGGACAATTGGTTAGGTCCTTTGGTAGAGGGCCTGTTGGTGTGGTCTAGGACAAGGTGAGTCGAGGTCGTGGAGTTTCTCTGTTAGGGACAATTGGTTAGGCCCTTTGGTAGAGGGCTTGTTGGTGAGTCGAGGCTTGTTGGTGCGGTCTAGGACAAGGTGAGTCGAGGTCGTGGAGTTTCTCTGTTAGGGACAATTGGTTAGGTCCTTTGGTAGAGGGCTTGTTGGTGCGGTCTAGGACAAGGTGAGTCGAGGTCGTGGAGTTTCTCCGTTAGGGACAATTGGTTAGGCCCTTTGGTAGAGGGCTTATTGGTGCGGTCTAGGACAAGGTGAGTCGAGGTCATGGAGTTTCTCTGTTAGGGACAATTGGTTAGGCCCTTTGGTAGAGGGCTTGTTGGTGCGATCTAGGACAAGGTGAGTCGAGGTCGTGGAGTTTCTCTGTTAGGGATAATTGGTTAGGCCCTTTGGTAGAGGGCATGTTGGTGCGGTCTAGGACAAGGTGAGTCGAGGTCGTGGAGTTTCTCTGTTAGGGACAATTGGTTAGGTCCTTTGGTAGAGGGCTTGTTGGTGCGGTCTAGGACAAGGTGAGTCGAGGTCGTGGAGTTTCTCTGTTAGGGACAATTGGTTAGGTCCTTTGATAGAGGGCTTGTTGGTGCGGTCTAGGACAAGGTGAGTCGAGGTCGTGGAGTTTCTCCGTTAGGGACAATTGGTTAGGCCCTTTGGTAGAGGGCTTGTTGGTGCGATCTAGGACAAGGTGAGTCGAGGTCGTGGAGTTTCTCTGTTAGGGATAATTGGTTAGGCCCTTTGGTAGAGGGCATGTTGGTGCGGTCTAGGACAAGGTGAGTCGAGGTCGTGGAGTTTCTCTGTTAGGGACATTTGGTTAAGCCCTTTGGTAGAGGGCTTGTTGGTGCGGTCTAGGAAAAGGTGAGTCGAGGTCATGGAGTTTCTCTGTTAGGGACAATTGGTTAGGCCCTTTGGTAGAGGGCTTGTTGGTGCGGTCTAGGACAAGGTGAGTCGAGGTTGTGGAGTTTCGCAGTTAGGGAGAATTGGTTAGGCCCTTTGGTATAGGGCTTGTTGGTGCGGTCTAGGATAAGGTGAGTAGACGTCGTGGACTTTCTCTGTTAGGGACAATTGGTTAGGCCCTTTGGTAGAGGGCTTGTTGGTGCGATCTAGGACAAGGTGAGTCGAGGTCGTGGAGTTTCTCTGTTAGGGATACTTGGTTAGGCCCTTTGGTAGAGGGCATGTTGGTGCGGTCTAGGACAAGGTGAGTCGAGGTCGTGGAGTTTCTCTGTTAGGGACAATTGGTTAGGCCCTTTGGTAGAGGGCTTGTTGGTGCGGTCTAGGACAAGGTGAGTCGAGATCGTGGAGTTTCTCTGTTAGGGACAATTGGTGAGGCCCTTTGGTAGAGGGCTTATTGGTGCGGTCTAGGACAAGGTGAGTCGAGGTCGTGGAGTTTCTCTGTTAGGGACATTTGGTTAAGCCCTTTGGTAGAGGGCTTGTTGGTGCGGTCTAGGAAAAGGTGAGTCGAGGTCATGGAGTTTCTCTGTTAGGGACAATTGGTTAGGCCCTTTGGTAGAGGGCTTGTTGGTGCGATCTAGGACAAGGTGAGTCGAGGTCGTGGAGTTTCTCTGTTAGGGATAATTGGTTAGGCCCTTTGGTAGAGGGCATGTTGGTGCGGTCTAGGACAAGGTGAGTCGAGGTCGTGGAGTTTCTCTGTTAGGGACAATTGGTTAGGCCCTTTGGTAGAGGGCTTGTTGGTGCGGTCTAGGACAAGGTGAGTCGAGGTCGTGGAGTTTCTCTGTTAGGGACAATTGGTTGGGCCCTTTGGTAGAGGGCTTGTTGGTGCGGTCTAGGACAAGCTGAGTCGAGGTCGTGGAGTTTCTCTGTTAGGGACAATTGGTTAGGTCCTTTGGTAGAGGGCCTGTTGGTGTGGTCTAGGACAAGGTGAGTCGAGGTCGTGGAGTTTCTCTGTTAGGGACAATTGGTTAGGCCCTTTGGTAGAGGGCTTGTTGGTGAGTCGAGGCTTGTTGGTGCGGTCTAGGACAAGGTGAGTCGAGGTCGTGGAGTTTCTCTGTTAGGGACAATTGGTTAGGTCCTTTGGTAGAGGGCTTGTTGGTGCGGTCTTGGACAAGGTGAGTCGAGGTCGTGGAGTTTCTCCGTTAGGGACAATTGGTTAGGCCCTTTGGTAGAGGGCTTGTTGGTGCGGTCTAGGACAAGGTGAGTCGAGGTCGTGGAGTTTCTCTGTTAGGGACAATTGGTTAGGTTCTTTGGTAGAGCGCTTGTTGGTGCGGTCTAGGACAAGGTGAGTCGAGGTCGTGGAGTTTCTCTGTTAGGGACAATTGGTTAGGTCCTTTGGTAGAGGGCTTGTTGGTGCGGTCTAGGACAAGGTGAGTCGAGGTCGTAGAGTTTCTCTGTTAGGGACAATTGGTTAGGTCCTTTGGTAGAGGGCTTGTTGGTGCGGTCTAGGACAAGGTGAGTCGAGGTCGTGGAGTTTCTCCGTTAGGGACAATTGGTTAGGCCCTTTGGTAGAGGGCTTATTGGTGCGGTCTAGGACAAGGTGAGTCGAGGTCGTGGAGTTTCTCTGTTAGGGACATTTGGTTAAGCCCTTTGGTAGAGGGCTTGTTGGTGCGGTCTAGGAAAAGGTGAGTCGAGGTCATGGAGTTTCTCTGTTAGGGACAATTGGTTAGGCCCTTTGGTAGAGGGCTTGTTGGCGCGATCTAGGACAAGGTGAGTCGGGGTCGTGGAGTTTCTCTGTTAGGGATAATTGGTTAGGCCCTTTGGTAGAGGGCATGTTGGTGCGGTCTAGGACAAGGTGAGTCGAGGTCGTGGAGTTTCTCTGTTAGGGATAATTGGTTAGGCCCTTTGGTAGAGGGCATGTTGGTGCGGTCTAGGACAAGGTGAGTCGAGGTCGTGGAGTTTCTCTGTTAGGGACAATTGGTTAGGCCCTTTGGTAGAGGGCTTGTTGGTGCGGTCTAGGACAAGGTGAGTCGAGGTCGTGGAGATTCTCTGTTAGGGACAATTGGTTGGGCCCTTTGGTAGAGGGCTTGTTGGTGCGGTCTAGGACAAGCTGAGTCGAGGTCGTGGAGTTTCTCTGTTAGGGACAATTGGTTAGGTCCTTTGGTAGAGGGCCTGTTGGTGTGGTCTAGGACAAGGTGAGTCGAGGTCGTGGAGTTTCTCTGTTAGGGACAATTGGTTAGGCCCTTTGGTAGAGGGCTTGTTGGTGAGTCGAGGCTTGTTGGTGCGGTCTAGGACAAGGTGAGTCGAGGTCGTGGAGTTTCTCTGTTAGGGACAATTGGTTAGGTCCTTTGGTAGAGGGCTTGTTGGTGCGGTCTAGGACAAGGTGAGTCGAGGTCGTGGAGTTTCTCCGTTAGGGACAATTGGTTAGGCCCTTTGGTAGAGGGCTTATTGGTGCGGTCTAGGACAAGGTGAGTCGAGGTCATGGAGTTTCTCTGTTAGGGACAATTGGTTAGGCCCTTTGGTAGAGGGCTTGTTGGTGCGATCTAGGACAAGGTGAGTCGAGGTCGTGGAGTTTCTCTGTTAGGGATAATTGGTTAGGCCCTTTGGTAGAGGGCATGTTGGTGCGGTCTAGGACAAGGTGAGTCGAGGTCGTGGAGTTTCTCTGTTAGGGACAATTGGTTAGGTCCTTTGGTAGAGGGCTTGTTGGTGCGGTCTAGGACAAGGTGAGTCGAGGTCGTGGAGTTTCTCTGTTAGGGACAATTGGTTAGGTCCTTTGGTAGAGGGCTTGTTGGTGCGGTCTAGGACTAGGTGAGTCGAGGTCGTGGAGTTTCTCCGTTAGGGACAATTGGTTAGGCCCTTTGGTAGAGGGCTTGTTGGTGCGATCTAGGACAAGGTGAGTCGAGGTCGTGGAGTTTCTCTCTTAGGGATAATTGGTTAGGCCCTTTGGTAGAGGGCATGTTGGTGCGGTCTAGGACAAGGTGAGTCGAGGTCGTGGAGTTTCTCTGTTAGGGACATTTGGTTAAGCCCTTTGGTAGAGGGCTTGTTGGTGCGGTCTAGGAAAAGGTGAGTCGAGGTCATGGAGTTTCTCTGTTAGGGACAATTGGTTAGGCCCTTTGGTAGAGGGCTTGTTGGTGCGATCTAGGACAAGGTGAGTCGAGGTCGTGGAGTTTCTCTGTTAGGGATAATTGGTTAGGCCCTTTGGTAGAGGGCATGTTGGTGCGGTCTAGGACAAGGTGAGTCGAGGTCGTGGAGTTTCTCTGTTAGGGACAATTGGTTAGGCCCTTTGGTAGAGGGCTTGTTGGTGCGGTCTAGGACAAGGTGAGTCGAGGTCGTGGAGTTTCTCTGTTAGGGACAATTGGTTGGGCCCTTTGGTAGAGGGCTTGTTGGTGCGGTCTAGGACAAGCTGAGTCGAGGTCGTGGAGTTTCTCTGTTAGGGACAATTGGTTAGGTCCTTTGGTAGAGGGCCTGTTGGTGTGGTCTAGGACAAGGTGAGTCGAGGTCGTGGAGTTTCTCTGTTAGGGACAATTGGTTAGGCCCTTTGGTAGAGGGCTTGTTGGTGAGTCGAGGCTTGTTGGTGCGGTCTAGGACAAGGTGAGTCGAGGTCGTGGAGTTTCTCTGTTAGGGACAATTGGTTAGGTCCTTTGGTAGAGGGCTTGTTGGTGCGGTCTAGGACAAGGTGAGTCGAGGTCGTGGAGTTTCTCCGTTAGGGACAATTGGTTAGGCCCTTTGGTAGAGGGCTTGTTGGTGCGGTCTAGGACAAGGTGAGTCGAGGTCGTGGAGTTTCTCTGTTAGGGACATTTGGTTAAGCCCTTTGGTAGAGGGCTTGTTGGTGCGGTCTAGGACAAGGTGAGTCGAGGTCGTGGAGTTTCCCTGTTAGGGACAATTGGTTAGGCCCTTTGGTAGAGGGCTTGTTGGTGCGGTCTAGGACAAGGTGAGTCGAGGTCGTGGAGTTTCTCTGTTAGGGACAATTGGTTAGGCCCTTTGGTAGAGGGCTTGTTGGTGCGGTCTAGGACAAGGTGAGTCGAGGTCGTGGAGTTTCTCTGTTAGGGACAATTGGTTAGGCCCTTTGGTAGAGGGCTTGTTGGTGCGGTCTAGGACACGGTGAGTCGAGGCCGTGGAGTTTCTCTGTTAGGGACAATTGGTTAGGCCCTTTGGTAGAGGGCTTGTTGGTGCGGTCTAGGACAAGCTGAGTCGAGGTCGTGGAGTTTCTCTGTTAGGGACAATTGGTTAGGTCCTTTGGTAGAGGGCTTGTTGGTGTGGTCTAGGACAAGGTGAGTCGAGGTCGTGGAGTTTCTCTGTTAGGGACAATTGGTTAGGCCCTTTGGTAGAGGGCTTGTTGGTGAGTCGAGGCTTGTTGGTGCGGGCTAAGACAAGGTGAGTCGAGGTCGTGGAGTTTCTCTGTTAGGGACAATTGGTTAGGCCCTTTGGTAGAGGGCTTGTTGGTGCGGTCTAGGACAAGGTGAGTCGAGGTCGTGGAGTTTCTCTGTTAGGGACAATTGGTTAGGTCCTTTGGTAGAGGGCTTGTTGGTGCGGTCTAGGACAAGGTGAGTCGAGGTCGTGGAGTTTCTCTGTTAGGGACAATTGGTTAGGTCCTTTGGTAGAGGGCTTGTTGGTGCGGTCTAGGACAAGGTGAGTCGAGGTCGTGGAGTTTCTCTGTTAGGGACAATTGGTTAGGCCCTTTGGTAGAGGGCTTGTTGGTGCGGTCTAGGACAAGGTGAGTCGAGGTTGTGGAGTTTCTCCGTTAGGGACAATGGGTTAGGCCCTTTGGTAGACGGCTTGTTGGTGCGGCCTAGGACAAGGTGAGTCGAGGTCGTGGAGTTTCTCTGTTAGGGACAATTGGTTAGGCCCTTTGGTAGAGGGCTTGTTGGTGCGATCTAGGACAAGGTGAGTCGAGGTCGTGGAGTTTCTCTGTTAGGGATAATTGGTTAGGCCCTTTGGTAGAGGGCATGTTGGTGCGGTCTAGGACAAGGTGAGTCGAGGTCGTGGAGTTTCTCTGTTAGGGATAATTGGTTAGGCCCTTTGGTAGAGGGCATGTTGGTGCGGTCTAGGACAAGGTGAGTCGAGGTCGTGGAGTTTCTCTGTTAGGGACAATTGGTTAGGCCCTTTGGTAGAGGGCTTGTTGGTGCGGTCTAGGACAAGGTGAGTCGAGGCCGTGGAGTTTCTCTGTTAGGGACAATTGGTTGGGCCCTTTGGTAGAGGGCTTGTTGGTGCGGTCTAGGACAAGCTGAGTCGAGGTCGTGGAGTTTCTCTGTTAGGGACAATTGGTTAGGTCCTTTGGTAGAGGGCCTGTTGGTGTGGTCTAGGACAAGGTGAGTCGAGGTCGTGGAGTTTCTCTGTTAGGGACAATTGGTTAGGCCCTTTGGTAGAGGGCTTGTTGGTGAGTCGAGGCTTGTTGGTGCGGTCTAGGACAAGGTGAGTCGAGGTCGTGGAGTTTCTCTGTTAGGGACAATTGGTTAGGCCCTTTGGTAGAGGGCTTGTTGGTGCGGTCTAGGACAAGCTGAGTCGAGGTCGTGGAGTTTCTCTGTTAGGGACAATTGGTTAGGTCCTTTGGTAGAGGGCCTGTTGGTGTGGTCTAGGACAAGGTGAGTCGAGGTCGTGGAGTTTCTCTGTTAGGGACAATTGGTTAGGCCCTTTGGTAGAGGGCTTGTTGGTGAGTCGAGGCTTGTTGGTGCGGTCTAGGACAAGGTGAGTCGAGGTCGTGGAGTTTCTCTGTTAGGGACAATTGGTTAGGTCCTTTGGTAGAGGGCTTGTTGGTGCGGTCTAGGACAAGGTGAGTCGAGGTCGTGGAGTTTCTCCGTTAGGGACAATTGGTTAGGCCCTTTGGTAGAGGGCTTATTGGTGCGGTCTAGGACAAGGTGAGTCGAGGTCATGGAGTTTCTCTGTTAGGGACAATTGGTTAGGCCCTTTGGTAGAGGGCTTGTTGGTGCGATCTAGGACAAGGTGAGTCGAGGTCGTGGAGTTTCTCTGTTAGGGATAATTGGTTAGGCCCTTTGGTAGAGGGCATGTTGGTGCGGTCTAGGACAAGGTGAGTCGAGGTCGTGGAGTTTCTCTGTTAGGGACAATTGGTTAGGTCCTTTGGTAGAGGGCTTGTTGGTGCGGTCTAGGACAAGGTGAGTCGAGGTCGTGGAGTTTCTCTGTTAGGGACAATTGGTTAGGTCCTTTGGTAGAGGGCTTGTTGGTGCGGTCTAGGACAAGGTGAGTCGAGGTCGTGGAGTTTCTCCGTTAGGGACAATTGGTTAGGCCCTTTGGTAGAGGGCTTGTTGGTGCGATCTAGGACAAGGTGAGTCGAGGTCGTGGAGTTTCTCTGTTAGGGATAATTGGTTAGGCCCTTTGGTAGAGGGCATGTTGATGCGGTCTAGGACAAGGTGAGTCGAGGTCGTGGAGTTTCTCTGTTAGGGACATTTGGTTAAGCCCTTTGGTAGAGGGCTTGTTGGTGCGGTCTAGGAAAAGGTGAGTCGAGGTCATGGAGTTTCTCTGTTAGGGACAATTGGTTAGGCCCTTTGGTAGAGGGCTTGTTGGTGCGATCTAGGACAAGGTGAGTCGAGGTCGTGGAGTTTCTCTGTTAGGGATAATTGGTTAGGCCCTTTGGTAGAGGGCATGTTGGTGCGGTCTAGGACAAGGTGAGTCGAGGTCGTGGAGTTTCTCTGTTAGGGACAATTGGTTAGGCCCTTTGGTAGAGGGCTTGTTGGTGCGGTCTAGGACAAGGTGAGTCGAGGTCGTGGAGTTTCTCTGTTAGGGACAATTGGTTGGGCCCTTTGGTAGAGGGCTTGTTGGTGCGGTCTAGGACAAGCTGAGTCGAGGTCGTGGAGTTTCTCTGTTAGGGACAATTGGTTAGGTCCTTTGGTAGAGGGCCTGTTGGTGTGGTCTAGGACAAGGTGAGTCGAGGTCGTGGAGTTTCTCTGTTAGGGACAATTGGTTAGGCCCTTTGGTAGAGGGCTTGTTGGTGAGTCGAGGCTTGTTGGTGCGGTCTAGGACAAGGTGAGTCGAGGTCGTGGAGTTTCTCTGTTAGGGACAATTGGTTAGGTCCTTTGGTAGAGGGCTTGTTGGTGCGGTCTAGGACAAGGTGAGTCGAGGTCGTGGAGTTTCTCCGTTAGGGACAATTGGTTAGGCCCTTTGGTAGAGGGCTTGTTGGTGCGGTCTAGGACAAGGTGAGTCGAGGTCGTGGAGTTTCTCTGTTAGGGACAATTGGTTAGGTCCTTTGGTAGAGGGCTTGTTGGTGCGGTCTAGGACAAGGTGAGTCGAGGTCGTGGAGTTTCTCTGTTAGGGACAATTGGTTAGGCCCTTTGGTAGAGGGCTTGTTGGTGCGGTCTAGGACAAGGTGAGTCGAGGTCGTGGAGTTTCTCTGTTAGGGACAATTGGTTAAGCCCTTTGGTAGAGGGCTTGTTGGTGCGGTCTAGGACAAGGTGAGTCGAGGTCATGGAGTTTCTCTGCTAGGGACAATTGGTTAGGCCCTTTGGTAGAGGTCCTGTTGGTGCGGTCTAGGACAAGGTGAGTCGAGGTCGTGGAGTTTCTCTGCTAGGGACAATTGGTTAGGCCCTTTGGTAGAGGGCTTCTTGGTGAGTCGAGGCTTTTTGGTGCGGTCTAGGACAAGGTGAGTCGAGGTCGTGGAGTTTCTCCGTTAGGGACAATTGGTTAGGTCCTTTGGAAGAGGGCTTTTTGTTGCGGTCTAGGACAAGGTTAGTCGAGGCCGTGGAGTTTCTCTGTTAGGAACAATTGGTTAGGTCTTTTGGTAGAGGGCTTTTAGATGCGGTCTAGGTCGTCTAGGACAAGGTGGACAATAGAAACGTCTCCCAAATGTCAACTTAATTATTGGACACAATAGTCAGTAATTCCCGGACTACAGAGTTGAGCAACTTCAGAGGCTGCTCCGACTTAGTCATGCTAGTACTGTAACTTACATACATATAAAGATGTCCGCCGGCATTTGGTTTCAAAAAAGAGCAAAAGATCAATCACAAAATCCCGGTCCACAAGGACCGACTGTATATTTCATTTAGGAAATTTACAATTACTCTATTTATAGTTCGATTCCATTGTGTTTTACTTGAATTTTCTCGACTACCAACTAATTTACAAAATAATATCTCAACGTGCCCAACTCCGCTTGAGTACTACATTCAATTTACACTCTCGCACGTCAACTATTCACGAATCTATTCACATAAGTAATTGTACATCCAGACGGACTTACACCTAAATTAAAACTATTAATTGGTAATTAAAAAAAAGACACATTCAAAGCGAAACTCGTATCTGAGCGTGTTCATAGATTGGTAGATAAAAGATAAGTAAAAGAAAGAAAAATGCATGACTTGTGCTTAATCTTTAGACGCGGAATGTGCTTCGAACAAGAAACTATCTTACAGTATGGTACACAACGAACGCGCAATGTTGGCGTGATCTTCACACGAATACAATGAGAGGGAAACAATAAATTAATAAAATTGGTGAGACGCGAGAGTTGTTTTTTCTAACAATCCAAAAGTGGTATTGTGCACGGCCCGCGTCAATCTCGCACGGGGATGGTATCACAAGATGGAGCAGTTCCAGTCAAAGCTACCTTATGTAATATACGAAAGACTGATTGATATTAATGCGCTTAGTACGAAGGAATGTAGTGGCAACGATGACGCTGAGCAGGTTAGACTATCACGCGGGTACTTGTTTAGAGGTGGTGCCTCCTCGCGGAGTTTACAGAAGTCACCCTGTCGTTGGAATATATCTCCGCACAGTTCATGGCACGGTGGACAGATAATGGCACCTTTGTGCAACCACCCGTTGGCGTAAATGCGTATGGACAGCTGCTGACCGGGATAGAAGCACTCGTATGAGTAGTTGGCCACCAGGATGTGCAAACGGCCATTTTCGCATTTGTATTTGTAACATCCGGAGCCCCAATGTTGCCATTCTCGGGTCTGTCGACAGGAACGCTCTTCCCACATATTCTCGCTGTGGTCGAAGCACTTGGATCCCTTGCCGTAGCTCTCCAAGGCGAAGTTTTTCTCCGGCTCTGTGAAAGAGTAGAATTCAGTTGACTCAAGCGTGACTGGGATTTTTGTTTACTTACTCGGATTGTTCTCCTCGAATTTGCAATGTGACCCACGGACGATTATGTTCTTACTTCGCCACGTGAACTCCTGAATATATGGGCAATGGTCTGCCAGTGATACAGAACCACCATAGTAGCCTTCTTCTCCCTCATTTACGTGATTTATGCTGTCGAAATTCTATTTCGAGGGGGCAAAAGGTATTAAAGTTTTTAAAGGACTTTCGAATAGCTTACCTGATACTCCTTGGGAAGTTCGTAGTCGTGCCGTATAAGATTGCACAAAGCAACCGAATTCCTATCGTCTGTGCACTCGGTTTGCAGGGGATCACGTTTCACTTTCGAGCAGAATGGATGTATCGATCTGCCTCTGTAAAGTATTTAAACACATTTTGTCGTCGTAAATGGGCGCGTAGAACATACAGGACTCAAATGAAAATTAAAAATAAAAAATAAAAGAAGAGCTACCCCCGACTCATATATCCTAAATGGGATGCGAGGTATAAGTGGCAACACAAAATTTGATAAAGGAGACTTTTTCACCAAACTCTTAACCGCGCTCAGTAGCCTACAAGAGTTTAGGGCATAGGATGAGGTCTCCAAATGGCTTTTGCAGTGTGGCTGATTAAAATCTCTTATTTACAGGAACTCGTACGATTAAACATTTTTCGAATGCCCGAGTTGGTAATTTGAGGCTTATGTTATCCATTGAAGCACACTACCCGCCTATATTACACTGGCGGAGTCCGTTCGCTAATCACACACGATGCTGAGGATCTGGCAGGACCCCTTCTGCAGACTGTATAACGGCGATGACAAGCAAGATAGCGTGGTCAGGCAGAACGATCCATTCGTAATGGACGACAATGTAAGAGAACTGCGACCACCCGACCTAGACGAAGTCAAAACAGCGATATCAAGACTTAAGTCTAATAAAGTCGCGGGCACAGACGTCCTGTCTGCTGAGCATGCCCGACGAATGGAATTTCAGCATTGTTTGCCCGGTCCACAAGAAAGGAGACCCCTATAACTGCGCCAACTGGGAATAAGTCTCCTTAACATCGTATATAAGATCTCCTCTGCCGTATTGTGTGAACGCCTGAAACCGATTATGGCTCTTATCAGTACATACGAGCCAGAAATGACTGCAACACCCACATTCGACGGATTAAATTCCAATCCGACCAAAAATTAAGGCGTAAAATCCTTCAATGTCCCAAAGGTAGCAAAAGTTTCTGGTCGTTTGTAAAAAACATAAAAAACTCAACTAGGTCGTCTATACCGACGCTCATCCACAATGACATTCCAGCTGTCACACCTTTAGACAAAGCTGACCTACTTGCTGCCAGTTCTCAGCTGCCAGCCTGTACTAGAGTGCATCAATTCCACCATGGGAGTAATCCACTTCCGCACTCGCACAATGCCAAGGGTTCTTAGGGACCTCGACATACACAAATCCGCTGGTCCAGATGGTATTGTCCCAATAGTTCTGAAGAGGCTGGCAAAACCACTGCGTAAGATTTTTCACCTTTGGTACTCCTCTGTGCTCTTTCCGAGTAGGTGGACAACAGAATTTCCCCAGCTTATACCCAAGAAAGGCGAATAATCTTCTCCAACCAACTACCGACCCATTGCACTAACGTCCCTTCTTTCCAAGGTCATTAACCGTCAGCTAATGAAATATCTTGAACCACGGAAACTCCCCAATGACCGTCAGTACGGTTTTCGCAGTAACAGATCCACTGGTGATTTGAGGGTATATCTCGCCGAAAAGTGGAATGGCTCGCTTCACCAAGCAGGTGAAAGCAGGAAAATAGTTGCACTGGCTATTTCGAAAGCATTTGACAGGGTTTGGCATAGGGCCCTTTTGTCAAAAACGCGTGCTTTCGGAATCGATGAGTCTCTTCTTCAATCGATTAGAAGCTACCTATTGGAATAGTTCAATTCAAGTTGTTTTGGACGGATTCATGTTTGACATCCATTTCTTAAATGCTGGTGTGCCCCAGGGCTCCGTTTTGTTTACGACACACTTTCTCATTTTTATAAATGATCTCTTCTAATCCAACTCACTTCTTCGCTGACGACGGCACCCTTAGCTTCTCATATTCCTTCACTACTTTAGAACCTTGCACTTCGACTGTAGATAGCGAGCGTACCAGTACGTTAAGCTCATTAAAGTTCGATATCGACAGCATCATCCAATGGGGTAAAAACAATGGAGTGGAATTGAATGCATCCAAAATACAATGCTGTCTTCTGTCGTTAAAGCGCATAACTAACCCGTAGCCATTATCCATAAATGGCGCTAGCATCTCAAAAACCGGAAAGCTTTTCATCCTGGGTATGTGTGTTGCTCACAATTTTAATTGAAGCGACCACGTATTCCATGTCACCAAGAATGCTGCGAAATACTTAAGCTTCTTATACAGATGCAAGAAATATTTCTCACCCTTAGGACTGGCTACAATCTATAAGGCGGACTTACTTAGCCAGCGATCCACGGAGGATCTGAGCCTGAGCTATAGCTGCCTTCCATCCTTGACGGTCCCGGGCACGCTGCTTCTAGTTATCAAGACCAAGATATCTTACATCCGCGATTACTTGGTCTTTATACCGGAGGTTCGGTCTTCCTCTTCTTCTCGAACCAGGAGGCTCGGAGTCGAAGACCCTCTTAGCTGGAGCATTGGTGTTAATGCGCTCGATGTGGCCGAGTCAGTGTAGTCGTCGGATCTTTACCTTCCGGACTACATCCACATCTTTGTACAGCTCGTAGAGTTCGCGGTTGTGTCTTTTCTCTATTCACCTTCCTCACAGATAGGACCAAATATCCGGCGCAGAATTTTTCTTACGAAAGAACCCAAAATCAGCTCCGCTGTCCTGCTTATCGTCCAGCTTTCGGCTCCGTACAGCAAGACTGGCAGAATGAGCGTTTGGTAAAGCATGACTTTGGTCTTCCGAGTGAGGAGTTTTGACCCCAGTTGTTTGGACAAGAGGAAGTCACATGACAGCGCATCTCCTTGCCGAAATCCGGTGCATGTTTCAAACGGTTCCGAAGTCCTAGAACCGAGTTGCACGGTGCATCGCATATTTTTTAGCGTGGCGCGACACAACTGGATCAGTTTTCCCAGGATCCCGATTTCGGCCACCGCCCCAAACAGTCCTGCACGATGAATGCTGTCGTATGCGGCTTTGAAATCGATGAAAAGATGGTGTGTATCGATTCGAAACTCGTTGGTCTTTTGCAGGATTTGTCGAAGTGTGAAAATTTGGTCTACAGTCGATTTGCCCGGCTGGAAGCTGAATTGGTAGCTGCCGATAAGTGCGGTGCAAAATGGATTTAGATGTTCACACAATACGCCGGACAGGATCCTGTATGGGACATTGAGCACGGATATACCTCTATAGTTCTTGCAAGAGGTGGAATCGCCTTTTTTGTGGATAGAGCGAATAGAGTTGGTATTCCAGTTGTCGGGCATGCTTTCAGCTTCCCAAATTCTGCAGATGATCTGGTGCATGCTCCCTATCAGAACATCGCCGCCAGCCTTGAAGAGCTCTGATGGCAAACCATCTGAGCCTGCGGCCTTCTTATTCTTCAGCTTCTGAATAGCTGTGCCGACTTCTTCGATGCTGGGTGGGAGGACTACTTCAGCGGCTGGAGTTGGGATTTCCTCGGTCCCTACCACTCTCTCTTGGTCATGCTCGTTAAGCAGCTGCTGGAAATGCTGTTTAAATACATCCACTATTCCCTCCGGGTCGGTGACAAGATTACCCTCGCAGTTCCGAAGAGCCTGGGTGCCCTTTTTGAAGCCTCCTGCAAGGCCCTTGGCTTTCTTGTAACAGGCTCGTGTTTTTTTTTTGCTTGTCCATAGACTCCTCGATATCCTTGAGCTGGGAGGCTGCGAAGATTCTTTTCTTTTGTCGCAGTAGTTTTTTCTCTTCCCTTCTTCTGGCTCGGTACTCTTCATGCGTTGCTCTGGTTTTCCTCTGCAGCGCCTTTTGGTATGCCTCGTCGGTTGCTGCCTTTTTCTGCTTACACTCGCCATCATACCACGGGTTTCTTGTCGGGGGTGGTAGGTATCATAAGGTGGTTTGGCTACTTCCTGAATGGCTGAGCGGCAATGCAGCTACATATTATTGGCATTTGTGTTCGACGTAGGCATACCGTGCTCAGGCGCCCAATGTCGAACCTATAAGGCGGACATTCGCCCTAAATTAGAGCTTAACGCTCCAAGTCCTCATTGCACCTACTAGACAGAATACAAAAACGTGCGATAAAACTGATAGGTGACTCCAGCATTACCAAAACATTCGACTCGCTGGAACATCGCGGAAATGTTTCCTGTCTCCCCCTATTTTATCGGTACTTCCACCAAAAATGCTCTAATGAAATAGCCATGCACATTCCGCCCCTTCAACATTTCTCCCACAACACATGTCTCTCTAGGAATGCTCACCAATATACCCTGAAGCCCGCTTTCGGACGTACCAAATATAGAGAATCTTTCATTAACCGAACCAGACGAATCTGGAATTTCCTGTCAATGTCCATCGGCATCTCCTCTTACTCTCTTCCTGTCTACCTTCTGACCCCACTGTGTGGC
The DNA here is from genome assembly GCA_951905685.1 of Eumerus sabulonum. Lineage (NCBI taxonomy): Eukaryota > Metazoa > Arthropoda > Insecta > Diptera > Syrphidae > Eumerus > Eumerus sabulonum. The sequence goes on from OX645060.1 coordinate 240,802,313, forward strand.
CGACATAATAAGGTTATTAAACCTTGAGAGCGCGCACATTACAAAAACAAAAAGAAGACAGGCATAGGATGATAAAAACAAACAATTACCCTCGAGAAAAGTGCAAAGTAAAGGAACCCAATGGTGTAGGGAAGAATTCATCTCCAATTAGACGGGCTATCGTATGCTATGACCAGAAGCAATCATTGCCGGTTGCTAGGAGTGCCTTGAAAACAAGTTGTTAAGACGCACTGTAAACAGAAATATTAATGCTTCAGTGGTTTAATCACTTTCAAGAAGCTTAGTTCAGGTCCTTCTTTCATTACTCCAGGACTTATCGAATTACGACGAGGAGGAGCACAGGAGTTAAAAGCATATACTGTACGACGTGATGCTGATGAAAAAACTGTTTGTGGAAAGTGTTGTTCAATACTCGTACTTCAAAGCGCCTTTGTTTATTTTTAATCGAAAACTTGTAATCCGATGTCCCGGAAAGTCCTTATATGTGAGCGGAAGTCGGTACTTTATAGTGCACTACCTTAAATGTCAGCAGTCCAGGGTGCTTGAGAAGCACTAAAAGCAACTTTGCAATGCTCAGGTGCTGGGTATTGGTTCAGCACATTCGTGAATGTTACGAAGCGTATAGTGACTGTGGTTCTAGGAAGAATAGATGCAGTAAAAGTTGAAGATGTGCCGAAAGGTGTAAGCTGATGTTGACGTTGCAACTACGGAGTATCACTTCCATTTTATCGAGAGGGACTTTGTTAATAACGCTTTTGTTCCACATTTTATTTTCAACTGCACAACTTCAACTGTACACTTTTCCCGAAAGAAGGTACCTTAACTTGGGAGAGTTCTTGAACCAAGCGCTGAAGGACATGTACACCTATTTAAGTGGTATCCCCACCGATGGCGAGGAAGGGGTCAGGAGCTACATTACAACCCAAGACAAAACAAAACTAAATTCAAAAACACTGGAGCATTACCGTAAGTTTCCTCTGTCACCATCCTCGTTGCGACTATTCCATTACGAAATGCGAAAAGGAAATTGTCCATCTGTATGACGATATTATACATAAGAATTACGAACCTTCCATTATTCAGTTGAATCCAATCCTTGCAGCTTCGCATAGCGAAATTACAACCCAAGTTCTTGCCCCAGGATAGTGGTGATGCCATGCTAAAGTTCGCCTTGTACCAGCCCGAATCCTCCATGAGCGCCAGTGTTATTCGCGAGAAGACCGGACTCTGTGTATGCGTGCCTGTCATCGCTTCGTTCTGGAAAATGTAAAAGAAAATTGTTTAGTTGATTGTCCTTTCGTTTCGGGGGGGTTCCCCGTTTTATTTTCGGACTGCGAAAGGATTTTTAAATGTCATTCCCAGATGTTTACTGATGTCCAATCGGAATCAGGTCGCTCAGATTGAAGTGGAAATGTTCAATTGCGGAGAAAAAACCCCAAATGGTGTGAAAACGAATGTTATCGTAGCACTTTGCGTGCTTTCGGTGATCAAATAGAGCCCGGAAGGATTGCATGCTCCTTTGCTCCATTGAATCTCGTATAAATATTGGTGTTGTTCCTCGGGGGATATTTGCAAAACAACCTCGGGGAGTGGTTAAATCGATGCTTTGATGTGGTGCTTCTGGCTTTAGGTAAATGGTCTTTGCGAGGTGGTGGATTGTTGTATGAATTGTGGCAGTTTGTAAAATCTATTTAGAGATACTTACTTACTTACTTAGGTGGCGCTACAGTCCGTGGTGAACCTGGGCCTCAACCAACAAGCGTCCCCAGCAGGCACGGTCTTTTGCCAGCTGTTTCCAGCGCCGCACGCCCAGTTGCATAAGGTCCCCTTCCACCTGCCTGCGTCACCGTAGATGCGGCCGTCCTCTGCCGCGCCTTCCATCCGGGGTGGATTCAAAGACTCTTCGGAACGGAGCTGTATTTTCCTTGCGCTCTACATGGCCCAGCCACCTTAGACGCTGTATCCGTAGACGTCGTACCAGCCCGATATCGCTGTACAACCCGTACAGTTCTTGAACAAACAGGACCGTACGTAGAATTTTCCTCTCGAAACGACCAAGGGCATCTTCATCCGCTTTTGTTAAGGTCCAAGCCTCCGCGCCGTAAAAGAGGAATGGGACGATCAAGATCTTATATAGTGTCACCTTGGTTTTCCGAGAGAGGGCTCTACTCCTCAATTGCCTCTTGAGCCCAAAGAAACAGCGGTTGGCAAGAGTGATTCTGCGTTTTATCTCAGCGCTGGTGTTGTCGCTGGTCATCAGTGAGCCAAGGTAGACGAATTCCTTGACCACTTCAAAGTTATATCCGCCCATGGTGACGTTCTGGCCAATACGTCGGTGTTGTCCGTCTCTTTTAGATGAAAGCAGATATTTGGTTTTACCCTCATTAACCTTGAGACCCATCTTAGCCGCTTCTACCTCAATGCTTACAAAGGCCTCATTGGCGTCGCGCTGTGTCCGTCCAATCACGTCAATGTCGTCGGCGTATGCAAGCAATTGCGTAGACTTGAAAGAAATCGTACCTCTTGTGTTGGCCAGTGACTCTTGCACGATCTTTTCAAGCACGATGTTGAAAAAGTTGCATGACAGCGCGTCACCTTGCCTAAATCCTTTTTTAACATCAAAGGTCTCGGTTTGCTCATTACCGACCTAAATAGAGCAGCGAGAATTCTCCATTGTCATCCTGCACAGTCGGACAAGTTTGGCAGGGATGTTAAAACCATATATGGCTTTGTATAGCTCACCTCTATACACGCTGTCATATGCAGCCTTGAAATCGACGAAGAGGTGGTGAGTGTCGATTTGGTATTCCTGGGTCTTCTCCAAGATCTGCCGTAGCGTAAATATTTGGTCTATTGTGGATTTACCTGGCCTGAAACCACACTGATAAGAGCCGATCAGTATATCCACAAACGGTTTCAGGCGTTCACACAATACGGCAGAGAAGATCTTATACGCGATGTTAAGGAGACTTATTCGCCTATAGTAGGCGCAGTTATAGGGTCTCCTTTCTTATGGACCGGGCAAACGATGCTGAGATTCCATTCGTCGGGAATGCTTTCCTCCGACCATACCTTGCAAATGAGATGGTGCATGCACCTTACCAGCTCATCTCCGGCCGCCTTAAGAAGCTCAGCAGACAGGCCGTCTGTGCCCGCGGCTTTATTAGACTTAAGTCTTGATATCGCTGTTTTGACTTCGTCTAGGTCGGGTGGACTGAATTCTGTTTCATTGTCGTCCAATACGAATGGCTCGTTCTGCCTGACAGCGGTATCTTGTCTATCACCGCCGTTATACAGTCTGCAGAAGTGGTCTTTCCAAATCCTTCGACTGCGATACGGATCACACGTGAGCTGTCAAAGTTAGAAGAGTACAAAACCAATCAGCAAAAAGATCACCCATTACCAAGGTGGACGGAAAGTAAGTCTTGTGCCGAAATCGAAGAGGTGAAGGAAAACGGATTTAAATATTTCTCTGTAAAATAAGGATGTCACTCAAAATTGAAGGTGGTTCTCTGGCACCGTTTACAGATTTCAATCCTAGTTTATCGAAGTCGTAAAAATTCAGCACTGATCATAAATCCCGGATATCGTCCTTAAAATTAGTTTTTCGGGCTCACAGGATTGTATACCCCATTAGAAATATGGTGCCGTGGCGCAATTATTAGTGTGTTGGACTCTGACCCACGATGAGCGAGTTCGGATCCCGATAACACCAACGCCATCGAATGTTTATTTCGGGGCGTCGCTTCCTGGCGGGGTACTGGCAAAACTTCTTGACTCATGCCGTTCGAAATCGGTATTATACTGTGGGTCCCTTTTACGTCATACACACAACATGGGTGATTGAGAGTATTTTGACTCTGGTCCTTCATGGGCTGCAACGCCACCAAAGAATATTAAGAATATTAGAAAAGATGGACCAGTTATTTAAGATCCACCCCAAGAGCTCGTTTAAGCTAAACACTCTTAAGGCCTGGTCAGAACATTTCTTACAATTTCTGGTCAGCAAACAGGCAACAGGCGAGAGCACCGTGGCGCAGAGGGTAGTGTCTTGACATCTGACGCCGATGACACGGGGTCGAATCCCGACACAGCCATGTCATCGAACCTGTGTCCACGGTGTTTCTCCTCAGCGGGGTTCTGACAAAACCCCCTGTAGTATAATTGTCATGAAAAGCTTCTCGAAATTCAGCGTTCGGAACCGGCAATAAACTGTAAGTCTCTTTCACCTATGGGAAAATGAAATCACACACAACATTGGCTTTGGTCCTTCATGGATTGTAACGCCAACATACATACATACATACATACAAATAGGCAATGGTCACCTATGGCTCGGACTGCATTGGTAATCTAGAAAAAATTGGTTTAGAACTCCCTATTGGAACGCTAATCGCCAATCGTAGCAGTGACAGACAGAGACATTCTGTATTTTTCCTTCTACAGAAGTACGCAGAGATCACAGATTACGGAATAAAAAGGAGTTAAAGCTCCGAATTTCGCAGGATATTTTCGTGTCACATTGAAACCGCAAACAATCTCAGTAGCCGCGACTACCGCGATTTCCTTTTTTAACGTCAATGTCAACAATACTAGTATGTACACAGGGACGCAGTTTATGTAACCGTATCTAGCCTCCATAACACCACATCCGACAACGGACTAAGACTAATGGATTTCCTAGCGGGGCGTAACCTCCGTGTAGCAAGCACGCGATTCCCCAATCTCAACATCCACAAGGGTACCTGGCGGTCTTTTGATCAATCGACCACCAACCAGATTGATCACATTGCGATCGACGCCAGACACCCCTCCCGTATTCTCGACGTACGAACCTTCCGAGGGGCCAACATCAACTCGGACCACTACCTTGTTGTAGCCAAGGTACGAATGAGGATATCAAGAATGCTTAGGAGTCGAGTAGCACAACGTAAATTTGACGTCGGAAAGCTACAATCGCAAGAGACCGACAGGATCTTTGCCGTTCGGGTCTCCTCCAAGCTCCCTCAAAATCCGCCCACAACAGCACAAATAGTAGAGCAGGAATGGGCGCATTGCCAGAGCGCCGTCAGAGACGTGCTGGATTTCAAACCGCCACCACTTAGAAACCCCTGGTTCGATGAACAATGCGAACAAGCCCATGCAGCAAAACAAGAGGCACATAAAGCCATGCTGCAACGATGGACGGGAGCTGCTCGCGAAATCTATGAGCAGAAGAGAAGAGAGGAACACAAGCTTTTCAGAAGAAAGAAGAGAGAGAACACGGAAAGCATGAGATCGAGGAGATGGAGAGATGCTTCCGCACGAATGACGCCCGTAAGTTTTACAATAAGGTAAAACGAACATGCTGTGGCTACAAAGCCAGAGCGGCGGCCTGCAGGGATGAAAATGGAGAACTGGTAGTAGAGTCGCAGTCGATGCTGAGGATTTGGAAAGACCACTTCTGCAGACTGTATAACGGCGAAGATAGACAAGATACCGCTGTCAGGCAGAACGAGCCATTCATAATGGACGACAATGAAACAGAATTCAGTCCACCCGACCTAGACGAAGTCGAAATAGCGATATCAAGACTTAAGTCTAATAAAGCCGCGGGCACAAACGGCCTGTCTGCTGAGCTTCTTAAGGCGGCTGGAGATGAGCTGGTAAGGTGCATGCACCATCTTATTTGCAAGGTATGGTCGGAGGAAAGCATGCCCTGCCCGACGAATGGAATCTTAACATCGTTTGCCCCGTCCATAAGAAAGGAGACCCCTATAACTGCGCCAACTATAGGGGAATAAGTCTCATTAACATCGCGTAAAAGATCTTCTCTGCCGTATTGTGTGGACGCCTGAAACCGTTTGTGGATAACCTGATCGGCTCTTATCAGTGTGGTTTCAGGCCAGGTAAATCCTAGGGGAATAAGTCTCCTTAACATCGCATAGGTTACATATCCCAGCGGGTCGCTACGACCTTCAATATTCGCGATATGAACATAGGTGCAATCACCTGCATCATCATCGTATATTTTCTCCTATTCCATTCTCTTTCGAAGCATAGCTTCACGCGTCGGACACCCGAGCTCAAGTTGGAGTTTCGGGCACATTCAAAAGCTGACTAAACAATATTGCGCGACATGCATGCAGGATACCTGAGCCTACGATAAGCGACGTAACTTTCCGTTGTTTAATACTAGCTAGCAAGTAGTAGTTCAAAAGCCAGCGAGCAATTCAGTTCTCTCTGTTAATAAAGATTTTTCTTTTTTTTAAAAACCATCCCCGCGGTTCAATTTATTTGTGTGGCGCAGTCGGTAGGATTCCTTTAATACTTGAGGAATCCATACGAGAACGAATCGATAATAAGTCAAACGCAAATTGACACAGTTCGAAAAAAAAGTAACCAAGATTAAAGGGGATAAAGTGCTAAAGTTTTGGAAAAAAGAGATTGAAGCAGAAATGAACGAGCAGCTAGCAGAGAGACTGACAGCAGTGCTGGAAGCGTTGGCGGACCAGAACTCGGCACCTAGACCAAGCCGAGCAGTCCATTGGATGAAGGAGATAGCATACATCAAAGAATTCGATGGCGAAAAGGGAAAACTAACACAATTCCTGACTATCGTGGACACTCACATGGGAGCGGTCGACGAAGCCCTGAAGGGAGAGCTATGGCAGGCAATCTACAACGCGAAGATTGTGGGAAAAGCGAAGGAACTACTTATCAACAATCCGCCGAATAACTGGACAAAGGCTAAGGACCTTCTGATACAACACTTCCGACCAGCATGCAACTACAAAGAAATCTCCAGGAAAATTAGTAGTCTCAAAGTAAGTTCTATTTATGAATTAAATTTAAAAATTGAAGAGGTTATTAATGAAATAAACGCATTCGCTACCTATGAAGTTAATACCCAAGAAACAAAAAATACTTTTTATATACTGTTAGTAAATAGAGTTAAACAAATTGTGGCAGGAAATTTATCTAGGGATATCAAGAACGAATTTGAACTACATAAAATTAAAGAAATTTTATACTCGTATGTAGGGTATGACAGTGGTAACTTAGAGAAAGATTCTTTAAGTCATGATAGGCATAATATAGCACAAAACAGTCACAAGTACCAAAATCAAAGACACAATTTAGGAAATAATAATCAAAATCAGTATAGGGCAAATTCAGGACAATTTCGACGAAACGACAACTACCAACAGATGCAACCTAGACCTAACCAGTTCTATCCACAAACTTCAGGACGATTTAGACAAGTCGACTCTCAAAATAGACAACATAACTACAACAACTACCACCCACCCGTTTTCATTCAGTCAGGTCAATTTAGAAACGCGCGACAACAAATACAGCCTATGGAAGTCGGAGTAATTGCGCAGGACACTCAGTTAGGTAGTCGTGAGGAGGAAATCCACAACATAGAACCCGAGTTTTTTCTAATATAGGCCTCGGAGATAAAATATTTATAAATTTAACTATTGACGGAAAGAAATACAAATGACTTATCGATACTGGCTCTACCATGAGTATCGTTAACTCCAATTCCGCTGATTGCAGTAGATTTAAAATATATGAAAGAATCAACATGAAACTTCAAACTATTAATAATACTACAACCGAAATAATAGATAGAATAGTAACTAGTATACCTGAAGAATTTAACTATAGTTCAGGAGGGGCAACCAGATGGTATAAGAGGAATTTAGGTCGTAAACCCTATGACATTCTTCTAGGAATGGATTTATTACGTAAAATTGTCAGAACTCTCGATTTTGATAATCAAGTACTCATATTGAAAAATAACACAAAAAAGCTACAGATCGGGACAGACATGGTTATAAGAAAAGGGATAGAAACACTATATGCAAAAATAACTGCCATAGAACCAGGTTATAGCTCAAGACAGAAACGAGGACTAGTCAACATTGTTGGGACAGCTCAAAAATGGCTCTTTGGGACCATGGACGATACAGACCGACAAGAAATAACAGACCACTTGAAGATAGTAGAGGAAAATGAGGAAAATACCGTAGATAATATAAATATGCAAGTCGAAATTAATTCTTATTTTAATGAAAGTATAACCCAATTGAAATATATCATAGAATCAGACAGAAAAGAACTAGCTAGGGCACATGAGGAATTGACTGAAAAAGAAAAGAGAATCATATTACAACAACTAAAGACAGATCAGCTTATGAAAATAAAAATGTTAGAGGAAAGAATAAATCAAATAATAGAAAATATAGCCTTAGTTAAGCATGGGTTAGTTCACCCTAGCATGCTGACCGCAACGGAGATTAACAATACGAAACTGGACTATTATAAATTAAAAAATGTTAAGGTAGGACTTTTAAAATACAAAGTAGATACACTAATACTTGCAGTTAAAATACCAAACAATTACAAATTAGTAGACATGAAGTTGATTACTGCCATACCCACAGAGAATAAAACAGAAATAATAATAAACGACCAATACATTGTAGAAATAAATCAAACCAAATATATGTATGATGATAAGACGCAATATCAAAGTGATTTAAAACCTATGAATAATTGTATTACAAGCGGAAATTGTAAGCTTATAGAAAACACCTTGATAGAAATTAAGAAAATAGATGACAGCACTATAATTTGTAAAAATATGAGAGAACAAGTAATAATAAATCAATGTGATGATAGAAAGATAAAATTAAATGGAAATTATCTAATAGTGTTCAACAACTGTACAATTAAGATATTGAATGAAACGTTTAGCAATAGTAATATAGAATTTAAAGAAAGATTTTATTACGAATAATAATAATAATAATAATAATAATACGACGAAATAAGTTATAATTTTACAAAATCACTAAAATTTGAAGACATAATCCAAAGGAATATTGTAAACATAGAACATATTAAGCTATTAAAATTTCATAAAAATGTAAGCTATTTCGTAAGCTCAACCGTATTCTGCATCTTAATAATCATTTTAATTCTAATTACAAAACTATCGAAAAGAAATAAGAAATTAAAAGTATCCCTTAAAGCAATAAACCAAAATACCCACCGGCTTAATGAAATTCAGGAGAATGTTCAATCTAAGGGGGGAGAGGTTACATATCCCAGCGGGTCGCTACGACCTTCAATATTCGCGATATGAACATAGGTGCAATCACCTGCATCATCATCGTATATTTTCTCCTATTCCATTCTCTTTCGAAGCATAGCTTCACGCGTCGGACACCCGAGCTCAAGTTGGAGTTTCGGGCACATTCAAAAGCTGACTAAACAATATTGCGCGACACGAGTACGATGCATGCAGGATACCTGAGCCTACGATAAGCGACGTAACTTTCCGTTGTTTAATACTAGCTAGCAAGTAGTAGTTCAAAAGCCAGCGAGCAATTCAGTTCTCTCTGTTAATAAAGATTTTTCTTTTTTTTAAAAACCATCCCCGCGGTTCAATTTATTTGTGTCATATAAGATCTTCTCTGCCGTATTGTGTGAACGCCTGAAACCGTTTGTGGATAACCTGATCGGCTCTTATCAGTGAGGTTTCAGGCCAGGTAAATCCACAGTAGACCAAATATTTACGCTGCGGCAGATCTTGGAGAAGACCCATGAATACCAAATCGACACTCACCACCTCTTCGTCGATTTCAAGGCTGCATATGACAGCGTCTATAGAGATGGGCTTTACAAAGCCATGTCTAGTTTTAACATCCCTGCCAAGCTCGTCCGACTGTACAGGATGACAATGGAGAATTCCCGCTGCTCCATTAAGGTCGGTAATGAGCAAACCGAGACCTTTGATGTTAAAAAAGGATTTAGGCAAGGTGACGCACTGTCATGCAACTTTTTCAACATCGCGCTTCAAAAGATCGTGCAAGAGTCACTGGCCAACACAAGAGGTACGATTTATTTCAAGTCTACGCAATTGATTGCGTATGTCGACGACATTGACGTGATGGGACGGATACAACGAGACGTCAATGAGGCCTTTGTAAGCATTGAGGTAGAAGCGTAAAAGCGAAGGGTAAGACCAAATATCTGCTTTCATCTAAAAGAGACGGACAACACCGACGTATTGGCCAGAACGTCACCATGGGGGTTAACTTTGAAGTGGTCAAGGAATTCGTCTACCTTGGCTCACTGATGACCAGCGACAACAACACCAGCGCTGAGATAAAACACAGAATCACTCTTGCCAACCGCTGTTTCTTTGGGCTCAAGAGGCAATTGAGGAGTAGAGCCCTCTCTCGGAAAACCAAGGTGACACTATATAAGACCTTAATCATCCCAGTCCTCCTTTACGGCGCAGAGGCTTGGACCTTAACAAAAGCGGATGATGATACCCCTGGTCGTTTCGAGAGGAAAATTCTGCGCACTATCTTCGGTTCCGTTTGTTCAAACGGTGTATGGAGGAGAAGATATAACTAAGAACTGTACGGGTTGTACAGCGACATCAGCCTGGTACGACGTCTACGGATACAGCGTCTAAGGTGGCTAGGCCATGTAGAGCGCATGGAAAATACAGCTCCGACCCGAAGAGTCTTCGAATCCACTCCGGAAGGAAGGCGCGGCAGAGGACGGCCGCATCATCGGTGGCGCAGGCAGGTGGAAGGGGAACTTAACCAACTGGGCGTGCGGCGCTGGAAACAGCTGGCCAAAGACCGTGCCAGCCGGAGACGCTGGTTGGTTGAGGCCCAGGCTCGCCACGGACTGTAGCGCCACCTAAGTAAGTAAGTATACACAGAGAGCTTACGAAGGCCTGACAATGAAAGACTGCGCTTTCCAGTTAAAAAATTATTTCCTTTTTCTACGTAATCTTCCTTGACTTCAGTCCAGCGTTTCTCCAACATCAGTATCGCTTCCCAGGGGTGAGAGTCTGGAAGGTTGTGAAAATATTAATCCACGGCCCCTTCTTCAAAGTTGGGAACAAATAGAATTTTGAGGATGACAAATTAGAGGGATGTCAGGCAAAATATATCCCGAACCCCGTAGTTTTCTCTTCACGAACGCACCCTTGAGTATAGGGGCGCTGCCATAGGAAAAAATCCTTTTTTTTTTTTCTCGAAGCCAGTATTATGACGCCGTGGCGCAGTGGTTAGTGTGTTGGACTCTGGCGCACGACGAGCGAGTTCGGATCCCGATAACACCAACGCCATCGAATGTTTATTTCGCGACGTTCCTCCTCGGCGGGGTACTGGCAAAACCCCCCGTGGTAAACTTGCCATGAAAAAGCTTCTCCATTCACGCCGTTCGGAATCGGCATTAAACTGTAGGTCCCTTTCCCCTGTGCGAAAAATAAATCACACACAACATGGGTGATTGAGAAAAGTTTGGCTCTGGTCCTTTATGGGCTGTAACGCCATCAAAGAAGAAGCACTATGACTAGACAGGTTTTTTTCATTTTTGTTACCAAGCGAAGAAGAGACTTAAGAACCACGTATCTCAACTATTCCCCTCTTTTCACAATACGACATTACAGTGGGTGTTGTGTCCATGCATCCGAATGGTTTCTAGACATACGCGAGGCAAATGAAAGTTCTCGGAGCAATATATCCATTCAAAATTCAATTTTCCTTCTGGTCAGGTAGTCAAGAAGTCCACAAAATGCTTATCTATTACTTGTACCCTTATTCACCATGATATACTCCCTCACAGTGTATGACCCATGTCAAGATGTAAACATCTTGTCATGCATCTGAGGTGATATTTCGGACAGGTTCCCTCTAGAATTTGCAATCCCCTTACAAGCCTATGGGTAATGATTTGTAAAGTGATACGATACAAGGAGCAAGGGCTAGTCATTAGGAGCTTTGCCTTGTTTAGATTCCCTCTCGATTGCAAACCAGTATCTATTGATTTCCAAAGAATCGGATACTTCACTAAGCGGATTGTTGAATAAATGTATTGTTTTCGTTAAATGTAAGATAACGATGCGACGACGTCTGCTTACATACCGACCACGATACGAGGGTTAGTAGAAGGTATTTGGAAATGTTGTCGTAAAGTTTAGGAATAGAACCGCCATTTCTGTACTTATATTAGAGAGGAGGTCACCTCTCTTGTTTACCTAAAATTGTGAAGTATTCCGCGGTCGGCAGAACGTTTCTATCTATGATTTAAAGTGTTCTAGGTAGATTCCCACTTGAGATTCAGAGGTATTAAAAGTTCACTCATAGGATAAGGGGACGCAGGTCATATAACGACTCTAGGGAAGGATTTGGAAGGGGAGTGGCGACAGTTTGTAGCACAATTCAGTCGAAATAGCTCTCGTAAAAGGTTGTCTAAGTGAGGTGCACGAAAGTAAATGTCAATTTGACAAATGTGCACGTGGGCGCAAAATAATGGACTTGGGATTAACCCCCAAAAACAGAACTTGTGCTCTTCAATAGAAAACACAAGGTCCTGGACATAGGTCTTATCACTCTACTTAGTACCAGGCTGACCTACTCCATTAGTGCCATATAAGGGGTGGGCCGTCTAGTGGTTATTTTGACACTGACAGCTGTTTCCCGCTCTAAATCTTGACGGAATGTCAGTATCATACCTCCGCGGAACGAAATGAGTCCCTTTATGCTTGAACAACGTTGGGACATATTGAAAAACTATTTCCAAAGTGGGTGCTGTGTAGCCCAAACAGTGCGTTTTTGAAAAAAAGTTTTGGCCGACATGTAGCACCCACCGGGACTGCTGTACGCAGGTTTGTGCAAAAAATTCGTGAGACTGGAATGCTAGTGGAGAAAACCTAAGTAGCACCGAGTGATTTTTCGTCGGATCTCCACTAAGTCATCATTTGTAGAGTTAACATTGGCCCCAAGGTAGACAAAATTATATCCGTCGATGGTTATGTTCTGCCCAAAGCGGTGTTCGACGAATCCACAGCATACATTTCGTCTTTTCCTCATTTACTTTTAAACCAACGAGGCCGGCCTTGTCTTAAGTTGCCATGAATGCCTCGACTACAGCGCACTGGGGGCTTGCAATGATATCAATGCCATCAGCGTATCCCAGCAGTTGAACGCTTGAAGAAGATAATGGCTTCCGTTTTGGCACCTATCTACCTCACAATCACACATGACAGCGCGTCTCCCTGACGAAATCCGAATCCGGTGCACGTTTGGAAAGGTTCAGAGGTATGGGATCCAATCTGTATAGTGCATTGCGAGTCTTGCGTTGTGGCGCAACACAACCGTATCAATCTTCTCGGGATTCCGAAATCGGCCATCGTCCTATAGAGCTCTTAACGATAAAAGCAGCGGCATGCGGTCTTAAAGACGATAAAAAAGTTGCTGAGTATCGACTTGGAACTGGTAAGCTTTTTCCAGGATCTGGTATAATGTGAAGATCTGATCTATGGTCGATTTGACAGGCCCGAAGCCACGCCGGTATGTGTTTATTTGTGTGGTGCAAACCGGCTTAAGATGTTCACATAGTACACCTGATAGGATCTCGTAGGCGGCCTTGAGCAGGGTTATGACTCGGTAGTTGACGCAAGACATATGGTCGCCTTTTTTTTAACATGGGACAGATAGAACATGCTTTTATCCTCGCAGATTTGACAGATGATCTGGTGAATAATCCATACCAGAACCTCACCGCCGGTTTTAAAGAGCTCAGCCTTAAGACCTTCAAAGCTAGCAGCTCAGTTGAGCTGTATTCCTCTAACCTAGGTAGGGGCATTAATTCTTCGACTGCCGTTGGGTTTTCTTTTGACCCTATCACTCTCTTTCTGTCGCTAAACAGCTGCTGAAACACATTCACTTTTTCCTGCGAGTCGGTGACAACCATTTTGTTGGTGGAGCTCTGCGTCGTGCTGCAACCAGGTAATGGTCAGAGTCGAAGTTTGCACCCCTGAATGTTCGCACATCCAGCATGTTTGATGCGTGCATTGAGTCAATCAACACACGTTCCTGAAGAGTATGATACAGTAATTTTGCCAGCGTATAAAGAACACCCCTTCAGAAGTATAGGGGGGATGCCATCTGGAGCATTCTGATTGTTTAGATCTTGAATTACTCTTTTCACTGTACGAGTGCAGAGGTTGATTTGTCACATGGGGTATTTGACGCCAGAGAATCCAATTAGAATCTGGGGCGTTGAGATGGCGGCGTTATATACAGCTAGCAGACTTGTCTTGTCCAAAGAGCAGACAACTAGAAAATGATTGTACATAAGCGTGGGAACCAAGGACAAGGTCGATTTTTTGATGCTTTTGACAAAAGACCAAACATTTGTACCAACCTTTAGATCAGTAGTATTCTTGCCCCTCCATCTCGTAAACGAATTAGACTCGTGGAAGGTGGGCATTGAAGGCATTGCTGGCTCAATTTTCTTCAGTTGGGATGGCCTTATAAGTCCGAAAACTTACCTGCCTCAGCCTAACTGCCCCTTTATAGCTCAAGTCGTGCCACCCATTCTCCTTCGGTTTGATGTCCTTTACTCTGAGAGGAATAAAGTTTCCCATACCAAGAAGAATGGTATTTGTGATAATATCAGCAGCAGCACCCACGATTTTATAGAGGGAACATAACAACCAGTTAAGGCTCATAAAGAAGTCTTTAAGACCAGCCTATCTGCGCCAGCAGCTTTATTCGACTTGAGTTTCGACATGGCAATCTCTATTTCGTCGTGGTCAGGGGGACGTAATTCTCTGTGATCTTTGTCATGGATCATTCTGACTGAGGGCGGTATGTTGGCTGCCATCGCCGTTCTCATCCTTACAAGCCTCCGTTCGGGCTTTATAGCCTTGAGACATTCGTTTTATCTGTTGATAAAATCATCGAACGTCCGTCGTGCCTACAGTAGCACCTCTCCAAGTTTTCAATCGTCCACTACTCGTCCTCTTTCTTTTTTCTCTTGACAAGCTTATGTTCTTCCCTTCTTTTAAGCTCGTAGAGCTCACGAGCCGCTCTTGAGTTTTTGTGTAGCCTAACTACACAGGAGGCCTAGGAGGCCTGTATGCCTCCTGCTTTTCTGCATAAGTCCTTCTACACTATGGCAGGGCTATAAATCCAGAGCAGAGCCTGTAGGGATGAAGACGGACAGCTAGTAGTAGAGAAACAGTCGAGGCTGAGAATATGGAACGAACACTTCTGTAGACCTTTTAACGGCGATGATAGATCTGATACCGCTGTCAGGCAGAACGATCCATTCGCAACGAACAAAGATATAAGAGAATTCCGTCCACCCGACCTAGATGAAATTAAGCTGATAATTTCGAAGTTTAAGGCTAATTAACCTCCACCTGATTATGTACCTTGACGTGATGTGGGGGCTTCCCATCAAAGGATAACCGATCCCGTCACTCCCTATCACCAACCCAAGACCCAACCTATTCCTGGACATATGGTGTGCACCGTACCGTGCCGAGATGTCGACCAGGCTGAGAGCCCCGATCCAAAATAGCTCAGTCGCAAAAGATGTTCCGGGATACCTGGCGCCCTCAGGATCAGCTAGCCTTACCTGTGTACTGCGGATCTCTGCACAGGCAGACATTTAATCCTTCGCATCTCGTGGGAACCAAATGAAAAACCCAAACAATAAAAACAATAATGAATCCGGATGTCATAAAAAGCCGGATGGGGATGAAATCCCCTCTACTTCAAAGGCGGCAAAAACTCCAGCAGGAGTATCTAAAAGCCGCACAAAAAAGTTCTCGGAAGACAGAACCGACAACAAGAGGCACAACCCAGCGACCAAGGCCTATAGAGACCGTAAGGCGGCCTTGAGAGCCATAAATAGATGGGGCCATAAGACCGAGCTACCGGAGAAAGGACAAAGATAAAGCCAAGAGACCCAGATCGTCCTCAGCGGAACCGAAACGGGAGGCTAAGAAGGCTAGGCTGGGAGCACCGGCCCAGCTTTAAAGGCTTTTCGGTGAGGTTGCGAGGGAGTGCCTAACGGTCGCAATCATAGATTATAGCGACCCGGACGGCAAAATGACGACCGAAAAATGGAAGGATGTCGATCAAGCACTATCGGCAAACTTCCTAAAAATAGCAAGGAAGAACCCTGGAACACCGCCCATCTGCGACGACGCTGGATGGCAGGGTAAAACTGCTAAGCGGTGCCGACGAGAGATCATTCGACCACAGTGGCAGAAATAGGGGAAATATGGGAGGGAGCTAAGCTCAAGGTCGTAACTAAGGACCAGATCCCGAAACGACCACGAGCAAGATGCCTGTTCTCGCTGGTACCGGACAATCTCCTAGAAATCATTGAAACAATCAACTACTGCAACCCCAATCTCCCAACAGGAGATTGGAGAGTCGTGAAGCTGGAGGAACCAAAAGGCAGATCGAGACAGGCAATAATTGTCCTGAACTGTGAAGCCCTTGGACCTCTGGCCCAATGCGAATACCAAATTGGGTCTGGCTTGAAAAAAGTCAAACTTAACATCTATAAAAAGGATGAGGAAGTCCCACCATCCGGCAACGAAGACTCAGCTAGCACCGAGGTAAAAAGAGAAAGCTCGACGGAGCAGGAACCCCCAGATCCCCTCGAGAAGCAAGGGCCCTGCGACAGAAGAAGCTGAAACCCCAGCAATAACCCTGGTCGACAAAGACCAGGAGTCACTGCTCGACTCCGGAAGCGAGGACTACTCAACTAGCTCGCCAATGGAAGACGATCTGCTAGACCTGGATCTGGCACACCTCAACACCACCGTGGTGGAGGCTAATAGGATTCATAGCAGCTCTGATGCTGAGATTAATTCAAATTAACCTCCATCACATGAAAGCGACAACCGCAAATCTTCTTCTCAGGCTGGCTAAAGGAGAAGAAGACATAGTCCAAATTCAAGAACCACGGGTACACGAACGCAGCGTTCGCGGACTAAGAACTCCAGCCTATAACTTATTTGCACCACGAAACGAAGGCAAACACCGTACTTGCATACTTGCAAAGAAACCTCTAAACGCTTACCTTCTTCCAAATTACAGCTGCCCTGACACCAAGGTGATTGCAGTACAATCATCCAGGGGTAAACTATGGATAGCCTCAATATACATGACACAGGAAGAGACCATTCCATAGATTCCTAGCCTCTAATCTACGTATTTGTAATAAGGGAAACATACCCACATTCGTTACCAGAAACCGTAGGGAGGTACTAGACTTAACCCTAGCATCTCCCTCTCTCATAAGTAGAATAAGAGAATGAAGATCCTCTGAGGAACACTCCTTCTCAGCCTGTCGCTATCTGGTTTTTAACCTAGTTTTCATGGTCCTTACCCCAACCGGCTCTTCTTACAACCCAAGAAGAATTGATTGGGAGGAAAATACTTTCGAAAGATCCACTAACTCCGAGTTGTATGTATGTATGTTGGCGTTACAGTCCATGAAGAACCTGAGCCGAGCTTCTCTCAATCACCCATGTTGTGTGTGATTTCATTTTCCCATAGGTGAAAGGGACCTACAGTTTATTGCCGGTTCCGAACGGCGAATTTCGAGAAGCTTTTCATGACAATTTTACTACAGGGGATTTGTTAGAACCCCGTTGAGGAGAAACACCGTGAAAAACACGTTCGATGACATGGCTGTGTCGGGATTCGATCCCCTGTCATCGGCATCAGAGGCCAACACACTACCCACTGCGCCACGGTGCTCTCATAGCAGACGGAGCTTGGACAACATCTGGTGAAGAAACACTAAATCTTCTCTTCAGCACGCACTTTCCAGACTGTTCTGGTTTGCAAGAATCAGTGCATACGCGAGGAACTCACATCTCCTCCGCGATAGAGGGGCGTTAAAAAGCGTCAAGCCATGGATACCATGGCTAGAGACTACCTTTAAAGGATGCCTAGCTTGGAGTCACATTTCAGAAAGGTGGAAGTGCACAATGGTCTTCTTCATCCCCAAGGCTGTCTATCATCCTTTGCATTAAAAACCTTGGAAAGGATGACGGACTTACACATACGCCACAGTTTTGAGCCTTTCCCTAATCTGTAAGACAAAGCAAGTCTACTGTAAGGGTGGATCTATCGAAACAGCCTTGCACACACTAGTAAGGAAAATCAAGAGATTAATCCATCTTAAAGAGTATACCTTAAAAGCTTTCCTAGACATAGAGAGCGCTTTTATCAACGTCACTCCGAAAGTAATAATAGAAGGGCTAGAAAAGTTAAAGGTGGAGAGGACTCTCACAGAGTTGATTAGTGAGTTACTTTCAACACGCAAAATCAACTCTAAGTGGGCAAGCCAAGCAACCATCAGAGAGGTTCCCAGGGGAACCCCACAAGGGGGTCCCATCACCTCTTCTTTGGAATGTAGTCGCAAATGAACTACTAATCAAACTGGAGAAAGAAGGCCTGGACGTTATTGCCAACGTGGATGACGTTGCCGTTGTAATTTCAGGCAAATACCAATCCACACTGAATGACCTTGTGCAAATGGCATTCTCCATACTTTGCAAATGGGCGCAAAGCAATGGGCTCAGGGTAAATCCCCAGAAGACGGAGCTTGTGCTATTCACCAGAAAGCACAAAATTCCGGAATACTGCCCAGTCACTTTGCTTGGTCTCAGGTTAACCTATTCCTCCAGTGCCAAATACCTTGGCATTGTACTAGACAGGAAATTAACCTGGAAGAACAACACAACCGAGAGAGCAAAAAAAGCAACTATAGCTCTCTACATATGCAAGAAAGCCCTAGGGAAAAAAGGGTGATTCAACCCCAAGATCGCCCTATGGCTCTACATTACGGTCGTTAGACCCATACTAATGTATGGACTGATAGTCTGGTGGACTGCACTGGACAAGACAACATACCACAAACAACTTGAGAAGATACAAAGGCTAGCATGTATGTGCATCACCAGGGCCCTAAGGTCCACCCCAACGTAGTGGGTAGTGGAGTATTCTGCAAAAAACTAAAGCTGAACAAAGCTCTTAAATTACCAGACCAATGCAGCGTCTTCCAGGCGGAGCTGTTGGCAATAAAGGAGGCTTATATCCGTATTCTCACGGATAGCCAAGCAGCCTTAAGGTCGCTGGAGTCCTATGTGTACACCTCAAAGATTAGTCTCGACTGTCGCCTATCTTTTAACGAGATCGGCGAACTGTGTAACATGCAAGTTTTCTGGGTACCAGGACACAGCGACATCCCAGGAAACGAGAGAGCCGACACGCTCGCCAAACAAGGACGAGGTCGGGTCGCACACGGAAGGCACGTGCTCGTAGCTTCTTCAGGACCCTAATATAGAACTGTCCAGCCGCTCTCACGATGAACGATGCCGCGCTTTTCCCATTCAAATACACGTGTTCTCGACATACACCATCTGCAATTTTCGGAGGATTTCTGATGTAATGTGACTCACTAATTTCGACAACGCCACGAAAGATTCTTTTTTTTTTTTTTTTTTGAAAAATCAGCACAACACATTCAAATTTATTCAAATTTCTTGAAATGCCCGTGTGGCAACAAGTCGTAATCAAAAGGGCCATAAGAAGGTCGTCTACTTGTAGATGCAAATATTTGAGTTGTCCTCTAAATAAACAATCAAAAATAGCGCACGAATGTAAACAGCCTCATCAGCCACGTCCTCTTTTGAATATTCCTATTGTTCACATTTACCATTCCTAGATCCATGAATTTG
Source organism: Eumerus sabulonum (assembly GCA_951905685.1). Classification (NCBI taxonomy): domain Eukaryota; kingdom Metazoa; phylum Arthropoda; class Insecta; order Diptera; family Syrphidae; genus Eumerus; species Eumerus sabulonum. Next base: position 240,821,895 of record OX645060.1, read on the forward strand.
AAGATACATATTTGTCATTAACGAGGGCATCGGTCACATGACACACACAATTGTTCCCAAGATTTGTTGACAAAAAAGTTCAATAAAAGCGAACAGGAAGTCGGGTGACAGCGGACCGTAAAGTTGGACTTTGACTCACTTGAATACTTTTCAGTTAAATATCCCTAAGGATATGGGGAAATCCTTGGATACATATTTGATAAAAGGGATCGAACCAATATGACAAGGAAAGGTATGAATGTAAGTTCATTGATGTTCTACTTTTGTCCTTTCTTTGGTGTAACGTGTCTCCTACTGGGACAGTAATTGAATGGCTCTAAGAAGCCATTCGATTTGAACTCCAGAACTCTTGGGAAATTCTTCAAATCATCTATGAATATAGTCCATTTTCCATAAATGGAGTTGGCATAACTAAAAAGTCGATTACCTCTTATCCCTAGGGGGAACTGAGTGCAAGCGTCTTTCAAATGAAGCTACTAAAGGTCCTTCCATACGGCGATATGCTTGTTTATGACTGAGTCTGCTCGATCGGAAACCGAATCGCTTTTCCTGAACTTCGCATTGAATTCTGCGACTAAACTTAGCGAGTTTAGTGCCACGAGGCGTAGCCTCCAGGCACTAGGTATTTGGTCATAACTTGAGAACTGGCAAAACTACGCCGTACGTCAATATCTGTCTAGAAAGTGAGGACCTTTCTTTCAGTTTTCATTCAAGGCTGAGGTCGACAGGTACGTTTTGTAGTATGTGTGATGTGTGCATTTTTCGAAAAAAAAAAAAGATAGACTATGTCGAAAACAGGCATGTTTGTATGGGCAAAGCGTTTCAACAATGGTCGTGTACCAGTAAAAGACTATTCACGTGAAGGAGCTCCCGTCATCTCTCGTACCGCGGGATCGTTTGTCGTAAATCTGTTCCTGCCGATCAGATCACCAAGCGATTGCATGTGTTGGGAATGATTTAAAAACGAGGAACGTTTTTTTTTGCCTGTAAACAAATGCATGGACGAATGACAAAGGACTAACAAAGGCCTCGTAGAGGTAGTATCTATCCGACGGATGCTGGCCTGCCAAAAAGCGAGAAGAGCCACCGCAGACGAACACTTTGCTGCACGTTTAGTAAGACCCACCCCACCTACTCGTTGTGTCATTTGAAGATTTTCTCTGGAAATTACAGGCGCCAAAAAGTAGCTACGACCTAGTAAGCCGTAATCGTACAAAGTTTTGAAACTTAGAGACAACCACAAGCCTCGGATTTATAGACGGACTACATGTTGACGACCCCGTAAACGCATAAAAGGGCAGGAGAATCGGTTTTGTACCTGGAATGTTAGGTCCCCTATCAGACCGGGCGCGGCCGAACAGTTTGAAAAGCCCTGAGCATCTGGTCACTCACAACTTCGTTGCATACTTTTTGTCCGTATAGGAATTACTTTTTCTTGGCTACGAAGCGGATTTGAACTATAGACCTTCCGCTCGGCGGTCGATGATGTTAACCACTGCGTTGCGGCTATACAACTATAAAGCTGCTATAGTCACTCAAAGAAATGCGATGGGATGGATCGGGTAAAAAGAAGACGAACAACTGTGACATATACTACAGAAACGGCTACACGGAGAATAAACAACTCCTATTTAAATGCGAGGCAAAAAGTCCCTAGCTTTCGGCATGTGAGCGAACGCCTCATAACGATCCGCATCACGGCTATCTTCGGGACCTTCAGCTTGATATGTGTTTACGCCCCCACAGAACAAAAAAGTCGACAGAGTCAAAGGTGATCTCTATGACCTCCTAGAAAGAACATACGCTCAATGTCCCAGCTATGACACCAAGATTGTTCTAGGAAGCTCGAAAAGGAGGATATCTTCGAACGAGTCGTAGGAAAGCATAGCCTACGCGACACCACGTCGGAAAACTGCTGCAATCGCAAGCGACCGCCAGGACTTTCGCCGATCGTGTCTCCCTCAAGCTCTATCAAGAGCTGATGCAAACTAGACTAACCATAGAACAGCAATGGAGGCGTCAAAGCTCCATCAGGGATGCTGCCTCTGATGTATTAGGTTCATAGGAGAAACCCTTGGTCTGTTGACAAGTGAAGACGGGTACATGCAGAAAGCCAGAATGTTTACATGGCCACGTTGCATAGACGAACGAGAGCTGCTCGTGAGCTCTATGAGCGGAAGACCAGGGAGAAGCATACGCTTCTCAGAAGAAAACAGAAAGAGCACGAGAAGTGCGCGTTCGAATTAGAGTAAAACGAGCATGCCAAGGTTATAAAGCCAGAGCGGAAGCCTGCAGGGATGTACACGGGCGCCTGGTAGTTGAATCACAGTCGATGCGGAGAATGTGGAAAAGCTATTTCTGCGGACTGTATAACGGCGAAATGGTCAAGATACCGCTGTCGGGCAAAACGCACCATTCACACGCAGATGAGATTGAAGTCCCTCCACCTGACATAGACAAGGTTAAGATATCGAAACTGAAATCTAAAAAGACTGCTGGTGCAGACCTGGTAGGCCTGGTGAGCTAGTTAAAGCAGGCGGAGATGAGTTGGTTGGGAATATATGGATGTACATCAGTTCATCTAAAAGATATAGTCGGAAGAAAGCATGCCCGATGAATGGAATCTCAGTATCGTTTGCCCGGTCCACTAGAAAGGAGACCCCTATAACTGCGCCAACTACGTCGCGTATAAGATCTTTTCTGAGAGCACCGTGGGTAGTGTGTTGGCCTCTGACGCCGATGACATCGAACGTGTTTTTCACGGTGTTTCTCCTCAGCGGGGTTCTGACAAAACCCCCTGTAGTAAAATTGTCATGAAAAGCTTATCGAAATTCGCCGTTCGGAACCGGCAATAAACTGTAGGCCCCTTTCACCTATGGGAAAATGAAATCACACACAACATGGATGATTGAGAGAGAAGCTCGGCTCACGTCCTTCATGGACTGTAACGCCAACATACATTCATACATACATAAGATCTTTTCTGCCGTATGGTGTGAACGCCTGAAACCATTTGTGGACAATTTGGTCCACGATAGACCAAATATTCACACTGCGGCTGATTTTGGAGAAGATCCATTTCGTGGATTTTAAGGCCGTATATGACAGCGTCTATTGAGATGAGCTACATATGTATGTAGAGCCACGTTATGTTTTTACATCCCTATGAAATTCGCCAGGTTGTGCAGGACGACAATGGAGAGTTCTCGCTGCTCAATTAAGGTCAGTAGCGAAGTAACTGAGACCTTCGATGTTAAAAAAGTGTTTTAACAAGTTGTGTCATCGAACTGAAGAGGTACGATCAATTTCAAGTCAGCGCAACTGCTATACGTATACGGATGACATTGACGTAATTGGACGAACACAGGGACGTCGATGAAGGGTTCGAGATCATTGAAGCAGAAGCGGCTAACGAAAGATATGCTCTCTTCTTCTTAACGGGCGCTACAGTTCGGGGTGAACCTGGGCCTCAACCAACATGCCCTTCCAACTAGCACGATCCTTTGCTAGCCTTTTCCATTGTCGCACACCCAGTTGGCTGAGGTCCCCTTCCACCCATGCGCGCCATCTTAAGTGCGGCCATCCTCTGTTTCTTCGTCCCTCAGAGTTAGTTTCAAAGACTCTCCGGGCTGGAGCTGTGGGGTCCATTCGCTCTACATGGCATAGCCATCCAAGGCGTTGAATCCGTAGAAACCTGACTAGACTCATGTCGCTGTACAGCCCGTAAAGTTCGTGGTTGAATCTTTTCCTCCATCCCCCGTCTGCGTTTATAGGCCCGAAAATCACGCGCAAAATCTTTCTTTCGAACCGACCAAGGGCCAAGACGTCGGTGGTGAGCGTTCTTTTTTGATGACAGCTATATTAAGTTTTGCCCTCGTTTACTGCCAGACCAACTTTCGCCGCCTCTATCTCAATACTCGCAAACGCCTCATTGTCATCTCGCTGTGATCCACCTATTATGTCAATATCGTCGGCGTATGCAGGGAGTTGCGAGGATTTGAAATAGATTGTGCCTCTTGTGTTGGCCAGTGATTTTTGCACAATCATTTCCATAATGATGTTGAAGAAATCACACGACAGCGCATGGCCCTGCCTAAATCCTTTTTTGACATCAAAACTATCAGTGAGGTGTTCACCGATTCGGATGGGGCAGCGAGCATTCTCCAAAGTCATCCTGCATAGTCTGATCAGTTTAGTAGGTATGTCAAAGGTAGACATAGCGTTGTATAGCTCGTCTCTAATTACACTGTCGTATGAGGCTTTGAAGTCGACAAATAGGTGGTGAGTGTCGACTTGAAATTTATTGGTTTTTTTCCAGGATCTGCCGTACTGTGAAGATTTGGTCGATGGTGGACTTCCCTGGCCTGAATCCGCACTGATAAGGACCTATCAGCTTATTTACAAAAGGCTTCAGGCGTTCACACAAAACGGCAGAGAAGATTTTGTAGGCGATGTTAAGGAGACTTATTCCTCTATAGTTGGCGCAATCAGAGGGGTCTCCTTTCTTGTGGATCGGGCATACGATGCTGAGGCTCCATTCCTCGGGCATGCTTTCCTCTAACCATATCTTACGGATGAGCTGGTGCATGCTCCCAACCAGGTCATCCCCAGCTGCCAGCAGCTTTGATCGACATGAGTTTCGATATGGCAATCGTAAATTCGTCGAGGTCAGGGGGACGGAGTTCGCTGCGGTCTTCGTCGATTAGAAATGAATCATTCTGCCTGACAGCGGTATATTGACTAACATCGCCGTTATACAGTCTGCAGAAGTGGTTTCTCCATATTCTCAGCATCGACTGCGATTCTACTACTAGGTTTCCGTTCTCATCCCTGCATGCTCCCGTTCTGGCTTCATAACCTTGGCATGTTCGCTGTATCTGTTGATAAGATTTTCGAACGTCCCGCCTGCAGTAACACCTCTCCAAATACTCAATCGCGCGCTTCTCGTGCTCTTTCTTCTTTCTCCTGAGAAGCTTATGCTGTTCCCTTCCTTTTAACTCGTAGAGCTTACGAGCTGCTCTTGTTCTGTTATGCAGCGAGACCTTATATGCATCCTGCTTCGCTGTGTGAATCCTCCTGCACTCGTCATCGAACCAGGTGTTTCTTTGTGGTGGAGCCTTGAAACCCAAAACTTCGGATGCAAAGCTTCTCAGGGCTTGTTTGCAAAGGCTCCATTGCTGCTCTGTTGATAACGTGGCGGATTGAGGTGTATTGGAGAGCTTAAGGGATACGAGATCGGTAAAAGCACGAGCGGTTTCTGGCGATAGTAGCTTTCTGACGTCATAACTTTGTATTCCTACTCTACTCCGCTGCGTTCGTGATATCCGTAAGCGCATCTTGGCTGCTGCGAGATAGTGGTCCGAGTCAATGTTAGCCCCTCGGATAGTTCGAACATCAAGAATAGTGGAGGGGTGTCTGACGTCGATCGCGATGTGATCAATCTGGTTGACCGCCAGGTGCCTTTGTGTATGTATATCGAGCTGCGGGAAGCGCGTACTGGCCAGAAGAAGATTTCGTACCGTAGCAAGATCAATCAGCCTGTGTCCGTTATCGGATGTGGTGTTGTGTAGGCTATGTTTGCCGATGACTCGTTCAAAGATGCTTTCCGTAAACAGTTTAGTATTGAAGTCTTCTAGTACAATGTTGATGTCATAGCTGGGACATTGGGCATACGTTCTGTCTAGGAGAACGTAGGACTCATCTTTGGCGGAGTCATCCTAATCTTCCGTGGGGGCGTGGATGCAGATCAGGCTGATGTCAAAAAATGTAGCCATGATACGGATCGTTATGAGGCGTTCACTCACATGCCCAAATCCTAGGACTTTTTGTCTTAGTCCACCTCGAACAACAAATCCGCATCCGAACAATCGTTGTCATCTCTCCCTATAGCAGTCGCCGTAGTAAATATCGCAGTTTTTAATCCGCGGATGCTGGATGGCGGTTATGTCCGCTTTATAGCGGTCTAGGGCGTCCGCAAGTTGTTCGACTGCACGTGGCCTGTTTAGGGACCTACCATTCCACGTACAGTGCCGAAGATCATTGCCCTTTATTCGTTTTTTTGCAAGGGTTAATCCGGTTCGTTATATCCGAGGCTTGTGGTTGTTTCGGAGTTTGTGGTTTATTTACGGTTACGGCTTACTAGGCCGTAGCCCAACCGACTAATCCTGTTTTTTTTTTTTTTTTTTTGGCGCAGGAGGCTCGCCATTCGCCCTTCCATATCTGCAATTTCCATAGGAAATCTGCAGATGGCAGAAGGTGGTGGATGGGACTTACTAACAGCGCCGCAAGATGTTGGACTGCGGTGGCTCTTCTCGCTTTTTAGCAGGCCAGCATCCGTCGAATAGATGCTACCCCTACGAGGCCTTTGTTAGTCTTTTGCAATCCACGAAATATATGCTGTCAACCAAAATAAGACGCACAACACTGACGTCGCCAGAACGTCACAATTGGCAGCTACAAGTTCGAAGTGGTAAAGGGCTTTGTCTACCTTGGCTCACTAGTGACGTGACCACCGGCAACAGTACCAGTGCTGAGATCAAACGAAGAATTACTCTTGCCAACCGCTGCTTCCTTGGGCGCAAGAAGCAAGTAGAGCCCTGTATCGAAAGACCAAGGTTGCACTATACAAAACCTTTACCATCCCGGTCCACCTCCACGGTGCAGAGGCTTGGACCTTATTAAAAATGGATGAAGAGGCCCTTGGTCGTTTCGAGAAGAAAATTCTGCGCACAATCTTCGGTTCCGTTTGTGTTGACGGAGAATGGAGGAGAAGATTCAACCACGAACTGTATAGCGGCCTAGTACGACGTCTACGGATCCAAAGTTTAAGATGGCTAGGCCGTGCTCTACAGGGCTACGGTCTGAAAAGTTTTCGAATCCAACTCCCAATGATGACATTACAGAGAACGGCCGCCTCTAAGGTGGCGCACACAGTTACAAAGGGACCTTAACCAACTGGGCGTGCGACACTGGAAATAGCTAACAAGATTGCGCTAGCTGAAAAGGCTTGTTGGTTGAGGCCCAAGTTCACCCCGAACTAAGGCGCCACCTAAGTGAGTGAGAAGAATATGAGTTTTCGTAATCGCATCGTGACGGGTGATGAAAATGGGTTCATTACAGTAACCCCAAGAAAAGAACCTCACGGGGACTGCCCGGGCATGCTTCGTTATGTTGTATATTCGGTGGGACCATGTCGGTGTTATTTATTATGAACTGTTGAAACCGAACGAAACCATAACTGGGGAACGGTGTCGAAGCACTGCGCAAAAAACGGCCACAGTACGAGCAGCAGCACGACAAAGTGATTTTACAGTATGACAACGCTCGGCCTCACGTTGTCAAACTCGTTAAAACCTACCTCGAAACGCTCAAATGGGAAGTCCCACCCCATGCGCCATATTCTCCAGATATTGCGCCTTCCGATTATTACTTGTTCCGTTCGACGGCGCATGGTCTGGCTGATAAGCAGTTTCGTCCATATGAAGACATTGATTCGTGGATAGCCTCAAAAGAACACTTTGAACACTTTTACCATAACGGTATACGAATTAGAGCTAGCGATGGGCAGTACTTTAAATTATTCATTTGTGCCTTTTTTTTTACAATAAAGTTGAATTTTCATAAAAAAAATTGCGAGAACTTAGCGCATCTAATTTTTCTTTTAATCTCTAAAGAGTAAATGGCAGGCATTGGTTTATCAACCTAAATACGATTTAGTATGATATTTCAATTGTTCTGCCCTTTTCTTCGGCAATTAAAAACCAAACGCTTAAAAAATCACACGATACAACCTTTCGCCATCACCATCATTCAAGTGCTCGCCCTAATCTCGTGAATCGTTTTTCATAAATCAATGAGCTAGCAGCTCTACTGACCCATACTGTTTGATGCGAGATAAAGAAATGAGTTTCCTTGTATCCCGATAATTGTCCTCCTCCATTTCTTAATCGATTGGAACTTTCGAACGTGAATCCCATGGGAAGCGACAAGTTCTGTGAACTTGACTTAGATTTATGGATCAATTACAATGACTTTGCTATAAAACTGCAAGTTAGTTAAACTACTCTTCTGTTGGCCAGTAAATAACAAGACGAACAAGGCAGGTAGTAAATCACTTTGGTCCATTTGAACAATTATCAGTAAAGTCCCATGAAGACCATCTGGCCTGATGCAGTGTAACAAGTCTCGCGTGGCCTTTTGCACTGTTCGCTTTTGTAAAGAGGTAATAAAACCTCATGACCGATTGACTGAGTTTATACTACAATGTTGTCACCGTGAAGCCAACAAGTGACTGTGGTAGGAACAGTTGCAGTCCATTCGGCTGAATGTCTTTTAATCCTGGTATCAAGCCATCGTGCACTGAATAAACACGAAAATGTGAGAAGCCAACTTGACGTTCCTTTCGCAAAATAATTCTTTCGATACGGAACAATACACGGAACTAAAAAAGGGATGTAGCTCAGAAATAGCTACGATAGTATTTGCTCTCTTGTGGCCCCTATTCTGCCGAAAAGTATCCTAGAGATTTCGATATTTTATCGTCGAACTATTCATGCATCAGCGTGGTATTCATGCGAATTTTAACGAATTGGTTTACTCCTCGCGTGCATATATGAATTTCAATCCCATAAGGGTATCGGCAACATTTTCCTTTTTCTGTGAAAACATTCCTTTCAAAGCAAATATTCAGTCGGAAAGGGGATGCGATGGTTGCGCGATGTGAACATGTGAAATTCCGAAACCTAATTAGGTGGAACGCGTTTGCTGCGTTTAAATTTCTACGAATTCCGTAGGGATAGGCTCCCACGTTTGCAAATAGTTACGAGCAGATGAAAAGGGGCGCAATGAGCCTGAGAAAAAAAAATAAATACTTTGCTTCCCTACTCATCCTGGAATATACACACGTTCACTCATATGCCCACTCGTGCATGGATTTACCAAAATTCCTTTCCTCAATACAAAAAATCTATAAAGCGATTAAGGACTCGTGTACTTCAGTATAACAAACACTTCATCATCGTCATTCCGTCTTACCTCTAAAATCCGTTTCTCCCAGTGCGTTAGAGCCGTCCCCTCTCCGCCTTGATCTTCCAGCTCGGCACCCTCCAGTTCCGGACAATTGAAATGCTTTCGAGCCTCCTCCACAACACGTGGCGTCACCATCATATCGACCACTTTTCGTATTGCTCCACCCCTGACAGACCATTTATCGCGAACCACTTTACGAATTGTTGTATCGCTCCACTGATGGATCTGTAATCTGCCATAAGGGATAAGGGTTCAATTAATCGAACTGACTCAATGCAGCGCATGTAATTTCTGTACGTACTTTTCGTTGAGATACGGTTTACCTGTGTCCGATTTGCGGGGCGTTCGTGGCTTACCGTGCTCGTCGCGAAAAAACGCATACAGACTGACGGAGAAGCCGAGCGCGTGCAGGATCTCGTGTTTCACCGTGGACAAAAGTGTTTGAAGTTCCTGTGGTTTTGTACTTATACTATCGGGACATAGGTTGGCATGACCGGCAATTGGTCGGTCGAGGGCTGCTTCCTGCTGGCAGTGCGCGGCATAGGCTACAGTCAACCCTTTGTGGCATCGTTCGGTCTGTCTGGCGGATACATAAAACACAAAATCGGCATTTTCGATACCTAGTCCACGTTGGGTGCTAGGATCGGGTCGACAATCCTGTCCTGTTGCATTGCATATCCGGCATACCTGAAATCGAATTACCTATAATGTACCTGGTGGGAGGGGAAAATGATGTGTTCGCTTACGTCTAGATGCTCTTCGGGTACTTGAACTTCACCGCACATAGTCACCGTTTTGCAATGATCTATGCAATGTGTTAGGGAGTCCTTGACGAACACCTGGGTGCTGTCGCATTTCCTGAAAGACAGATGATGGGTGAAGGTAAGGGTATGTATCGTGTTATCTCAGAGAGGAGTAGAGTAATGGGCATTGAAGAATAAAGTAAAACGACTACAAAGGTGATGCAACAGACTCTGGATATTAATAGTGATTTTGAGTGCAGAGAATCCCATGTGTGAAGACCATAAGCATCAAATTTTCAAAGGTTTCATCGGTAAGGAGCAGTGTATACCGAAATGAAAATATGATTACAAGACATTCGGCTTTTTACGACGAATATAGAGACTTAAGCATTAAATAATAAATGGTGTTCCACAGGGGTGAGTACTAGGGCCTATATGTATTATGGAACTCTTGTAAAAAAAGGTGGATAACAAAAGTGAATGAAATTCTTGAGCGATGTAGTGCATGAGCTTAGCTGAGTTGGAATTAGCGGAACTTGTACTAGAAAAGTTACCAACAGAGTGGGCGGTTACTACACTTTTTCAAAAACTGGCCAGGTACCTTAGGATCATTTTTGATTCTATGCTTTCCTATGACGAATGTTTTGGTGCGACATTCCACAAAGGTATTCTTCTTTGGTGGCGTTACAGCCCATGAAGGACCAGAGCCAAGCTCTCTCAATCACCCATGTTGTGTGTGATTTATTTCTCGCACAGGTGAAAGGGACCTACAGTTTAATGCCGACTCCGAACGGCGTGAGTCGAGAAGCTTTTTCTAGGCAAGTTATACTACAGGGGGTTTTGCTAGTACCCAGCCGAGGAGGAACGTCGCGAAATAAACATTCGATGGCGTTGGTGTTATCGGGATTCGAACTCGCTCATCGTGCGCCAGTGTCCAACACACTAACCACTGCGCCCTCTTCCACAAAGGTATTAGAGAGTACAAATTGACCAAATCAGCCTGGAAAGTTAGAGCGTCGATCAATATGAAAACTGACAGAACTTTTGAGTAAAATTTTGGAAATTTGCTGTGATTACACTGAGCGCGTTATGCTATTGTGAGTCGTTCGGTGGACACAACTATCAGTCAACACTTACAAGTCAAAAAATGTTACCCTTGATGCCGAGAGGCCTTTCGTGAATATCTATTTGACAAACTTTACGTCTGAACTAATGCCTAGCAAATTTATCTAACCCAGGAGCTGGACATGTATTCGCTGCCTAGATTGCGCAGCTTTTGGAAACGACAAAAAACACCTACAGCAAAGAGGGCCATTGGTGGATGAAGTAGTAAGTAGTAAGTGAGTAGTAGTAGATTTGTGATGATACCAATACACACGAGGTCCACCGAAGGTCACTGTTTGGTGTTAACTATAATATGGCAGCATTATCGGTCCGTACTTCGTTGTAAACGTAGAAGGCATTGCTATCAACCTACCGATCGACTCCACCTCAAGCCTAGGACTTAACGGACGAACTAGATGTTGACTACCCTCGGGCAGACCGGGTGCGGCCGAGCAATCACAAAATTCCCTTAGCTGCTGTAAAGCAGACATTACCGCACTCCAAGAAGTGCGATGGGATGGACCGGGTACAAAAAGGACGAAAAACTGTACTGCTGCAAGGAGAAATAAAACGCCTATTTGGATGCGGATTTGTTGTTCGGCAAAAAGTCCTAAGTTTTCGGTATGTGACCGAACGCCTCATAAACATGCCCTCAATGTCCCAGCTATGGCATCAAGATTGTTCTAGGAGATCTGGGGTAAAGAGGACATCTTTGAACGAGTCGTAGGAAAGCACCTTCTACACGATATCACCTCGAAAATGGATTCAGGCTAATGCACTACTAGGGGCGTAATCTCCTAGTAGTCGGCTAACGATCCCCACATCTCAATGTCCATAAGGGTCTCCTGATCCTCTATCTGTAAACCAACCCGATCATATTGCGATCGACACCAGATACTGCTCCACCGCGAACCCTGCGGAGTCGAGTAGGACCAGCAAAATTTGATGTCGGGAAGCTGCAATCGCAAGAAACTGTCAGGATATTCGCCGATCATGTCTCAGTCAAGCCCAAACGCCATCAGGGATGCTGCCTCTGATGTATTAGGTTTCCAGTCACTACCTTGGAGAAACCCTTGGTTTGATGACTTGCAGAAAAACAGAATGCATACATGACCACGTTGCATAAAAGAATGAGAGCTGCTTGTAAGCTCTACGAGCGGAAAGAAGGGAGGAGCATGCACTTTTCAGAAGGAAAAGGAAAGAACACGTCAAACGCTCGATCGAGGAGATGGAGAGATGTTATCGCAGGAACGACGTTCGAGTAAAAAAAAGAGTAAAACGAACATGCCAAGGTTATAAAGCCAGAGCGGAAGCCTGTAGGGATGAACATGGAGAACTCTCGCTGCTCCACTAAGGTCGGTAAGGATGACTTTCGATGACAAGAAAAGATTCTTGAACTGTGCGAGCTGTACAGCGACATCGGCCTATTACGACGTCTAGGGATCCAAAGTCTTAGATGGCTAGGCCATGTAGAGCGAATGGACATCAACGCTTCGGCCCGAAGAGTCTTCGACACCAATCTCGAGAGACGACGCAGCAGAGGACGACCGCACTTAAGGTGGCGCGCACAGGTGGAAAGGGACTTCAACCAACTGGGCGTGCGGCACTGGAAGCGGCTGGCCAAAGATCGGGCCGGCTGGAGAGGCTTGTTGGTTAGCGCCATCAAAGTAAGTAAGTACGTCTAAAAAGACCAGAACATGATTCCAGCGGTGCAGAGCTTACGCGACATTAAGTATGAATTACGGGCCAACTGAAGTAGTCAAGGCGGCAGTGCGGACAAACCTGTTACACCAATATTTCACAATGTGTACGAGTAACAGCCATTAGGAGTTTCAAGAAACACTCTTGAAAATTGGCCGTAAACAAAGTCAAAAAGGATCGTAAAGGCCCGAAAAAATACATTAGCATCGTACTGCCTGAAATAAAGGTCAGTCCTAACCCACAGCTGTTTACAGAAATGTTGACCTAAAAATATAAATCTTTTCGGTTACCTATTCAGCCGTATGATACCCTTTGTCTCTCGAACCAAAAGTGCCTGTTCCCAGAATTGTACTGCTTCAGGTAGAACTGTATTCTGCAAAAACAAATAAATAAAACGAAAAGCACAAGAGAGCATTAGGCAAGCCTATCTAGGTACTTACGTTAATTAACTCGAATTTGTCCTCATCCAATCTGAAATGGGAGAGAAGATGCTCATTCTTAGAAACAAGGATTTTGCAAAACACAAGAAAAAATAAAAAAATCCAATTAATTCCACTCCGTATCGTTTGCGATAATTCGAAATGAGAAGAAAGAGATTGAAAAGAATCTGACAGATATGCAAATAGAATAATACAGCGGCCTGTCACGGGGGTTTTTCAAACAGCATGGAATGTATCTATCACCGCCGCAAAAGTGAGCGACTTGTTCAAATATGCCCTTCATTCAAGGACCCTTTCTCGCGAACTGTCAGTCGGTGTTGATGGAACAAATTGCGCTGCTGTCAACGTAATGTGACCGGGCCATTGGCCCGAGGGCCGCTCGTCAAAGGTAACATTTTCAATTACAATTCGCGTTTTGCAACACACTGCTCTGCGGTGCTCGGTGAGGTCATGTTTGAGTTTCTCGAGTGCTTATGGAAATTAAATGTCGTTTGCCGAGTGAGCAATAACGGTGACGCTGTGGGATTGAGCGAGGACGAGTGTTTGAATCGCAAAATGCTTTTAGTGAGTAATGAGGTTCTAAATCGAACGACGTGGGGAATACTGGTAAGCAATTCCAGGTCAGCTAAAGGTTCATCCATTTAGGTTAAGACGTCTTTGCTAAGCAAATACATATATTGCTGACGCATCCTTTTGATCGATAGTCTTTCGTTCTTGTGTAGGTGAAAATATGACGATTTGCTCTCTGGTTTCTACGTCATATAGTTGGAAGCCTTGGCAAATTCGCGAGGACAGTGTACTCCTACTCAGTCTGGCGATTGGTTTAGGCGGCTTGAAGGATTACAGGGACGAAGAATAAATTGTTTTCTTTCGGGTTGCTCTTCATGAGTTCACTTGGGGACAGTGGTCTCCCTTGAACTTGGATTGCTGATGTTGATTACCAGGTGACATTCCCTGAACGAATGTCTGAATGTCACTTTAATTAATTCGATGACGGTGTTGCAGCAAATATTCGAATATTTCCCAGATGAATGGAAACTGCTTTTTGCTGGCTTTGGTAAGCTACTCCCTCAGCTATTATACTGGGAAATAGGTTTTTTTTCTTTTTTATTAAGGGGCTAGTGCTAACAATTGGCATGAGGCACTGCGACTTTTACAGATCTATTGTGCCTACTAGCCGATTAGACGAGGAGCTTATCCACTTCCTTAATGAAGTTGAAAATGTCTTTCTTAGGAGCTGAGATTATCCCCTGACGGCAAAGACCAACACACTCACACAGTATGTGCCCTGCAGTCTCTTCGTCCTCAAGACAGAGTCGACACTCAGTTTCAGACGTAAGTTTCATTTTTATTGAGATAATATCTCAGACCACAGTGTCCGGTCTTCTGATATCTACTCCATTAAGTTTGAGTATATCAATAGAGTGTTTGTTCGAGGAGGTGTTGAGTGAGAGCGCCGTGGCCCAGTGGGTTGGCCTCTGACGCCGATGACACGGGATCGAATTCCGACAACAGCCATGTCATCGAACGTGTTTTTAACGGTTTTTCTCCCCAGCGGGGTACCGACAAAACCCTCTGTAGTACAGTGGTCAAGAAAAGCTTCTTGAACTTCGCCGTTCAGAACCGGCAATAAACTATAGGTCCCTTTCTTACTTTACTTATCAGGCCAGCGATCCACGGAGGTACTGAGCCTGAGCTACAGCTGCCTTCCGTCCTTGACGGTCAAGACCAAGATGTCTTACATTCGCGATTACTTGGTCTTTATACCGGAGGTTCGGTCTTCCTCTTCTTCTCGAACCAGGAGGCTCGTAGTCGAAGACCTTCTTAGCTGGAGCGTTGATGTCCATGCGCTCGATGTTGCCGAGCCAGTGTGGTCGACGGATCCTTGCCTTCCGGACTACATTCACATCTTGGTACAGCTCGTAGAGTTCGCGGTTGTGTCTTTTCTCTATTCACCTTCCTCACAGATAGGACCAAATATCCGGCGCAGAATTTTTCTTTCGAAAGAACCCAAAATCAGCTCCGCCGTCCTGCTTACCATCCAGATTTCAGCTCCGTACAGCAAGACTGGCAGTGTTTACAATAGAAAACTGTCCAGGTAACGATTTTAACAATAAATTTATTTAGCACACGCAACTGCTCTGTTGGAGCTCACAAATCACAATCAAAGGATCAACCAGCATTCGAGGAAGAACAGGATTTAGAGCAGGAATTAACTGGCAAGGCAAGTGAGTTAATGATAGTTGGCGAAGCCAAGCAGCAAGGGGCGGTTTCCAAGCAGAAACCAGCATTACCAACCGCTAACCCGCCTCCAACACAGCAATCTACAAAGGATACAATGAGTCAAAAAGATAGGTTCCAATTGCTGATGAACATCCTAAGAAGATCATTGGACAAGTGTGTAGTGGAGGCGGCGGAGGTGCATACAGAGCACTTCTGTCAAACAAAGACAAGAACAATCCAACAGAACTGGGATGAGATAACGCTTCTCTACAGAAAGGTTGAAGAGCAGCTAACCAGCTAACAGCAAGGGGCTGTTGCTAAGTGCGCAATTTAGCCGACTGCTCTCACAACCCATGACAACTGGCACCGCAACTAGCCTCAGAAGGTTTCACGATACAACAAAGGAAGTTATGCAGGCAATCACTAACTTGGGTTTCAATGTCAATAGCTGGCACCCAATGGTGGTTCACTTGATGCTGCAAAAAATGGACAAAGAGAGCAGATCACTCTTCGAACAGCCTTTAAGCGACCCAAGGAGCAGCCCTTCCCTAGGAGAGTTCTTGAAATTCCTGGAGCTTAGGTTCCAAACCCTGGAGGCCATCAGTAGACCAGGCGAGGGAAGGAAGACGGCCACTACTGCAACACGTCGGGATGGTATCAATTGCTATATGTGCAATTCAGGTAAGCACAAAATTTTCAATTGCTCAAGCTTTTTTAATCTCTCAGGAGAAGAACGCGAAAGAGCCGTAAGACGATTGGAGCCATGCAGGAACTACCTGAAGCCAGGCCACTTCTCCCAATCATGCCAGTCCCGAGGATGCCAAAGTTGTAGCAGCAAACACAACACACTTCTACATCAGAGGCAGCATCACCAGAGAACAGGCAGTATGAGCGTTTTGTAAAGCATGACTTTGGTCTTTCGAGTGAGGAGTTTTGACTCCAGTTGTTTGGACAAGCCGAAGTAGCAGCGGTTGCCAAGGGCGATTCTATGCCGGATCTCCACTGTGGTGTCATTTGTGGAATTTATGTTTGCCCCGAGGTAGTCAAACTCCTTGACTACCTCGAAATTGTAGCTGTCAATTGTTATATTTTGTCCCAGGTGGTGAGCCACGGCGAGAACATGCGATGATGTCGATATCATCCGCGTATCCTAGCAGCTGGATGAACTTGTAAAAGATAGTGCCTTCCCTGTTGAAGAAGCCACATGACAGCGCATCTCCTTGCCGAAATCCGGTGCATGTTTCGAATGGTTTCGAGGTCCTAGAACCGAGTTGCACGGTGCATCGCGTGTTTTTTTAGCGTGGCGCGACACAACTGGATCAGTTTTCCCGGGATCCCGAATTCGGCCATCACACCAAACAGTTCTTCATGATGAATGCTGTCGTATGCGGCTTTGAAATCGATGAAAAGATGGTGGGTATCGATCCGAAGCTCGTTGGTCTTTTCCAGGAATTGTCGAAGTGTGAAAATTTGGTCTATAGTTGATTTGCCGGGCCGGAAGCCGCACTGGTAGCTGCCGATTAGTGCGGTGCAAAACGGTTTTAGACGTTCACACAATACGCTGGACAGGATCTTGTATGCGACATTGAGCAGGGATATACCTCTATAGTCCTTGCAAGAGGTAGGGTCGCCTTTTTTGTTGATGGGGCATATAGAGCTGGTATTCCAGTCGTCGGGCATGCTTTCATCTTCCCAAATTCTGCAGATGATCCGGTGCATGCTCCCTACCAGGACATCGCCGCCAACCTTGAAGAGCTCTGATGGCAAGCGATCTTTTCGATTGGCGAAGTCTTTGAACGCTGTTCCAAAAAGACAGGTGTTACGATTTTTGCCCCTTGTCTAAGAAGAAATTAATCTTAGACTTGGGAATGCCGTAGAAAGGTTCAGGACTTGTGTACCTTTTACTGGAACATTTCCTGGCGAGTTGGTCGGCGATTTCATTGCCCTTAATACCTTTGTGCCCTGGCACCCACTAGAGTTTGACACTATTTCTTTTGGCCAGTTCGTGCTGTAAGAACTCAATATGTATATTGATGGCATATAATTCAGCTTGGAAGATACTAGGACTCTTTCCTAGGGCCTTCGAAGTCCTGCAATTTGGAGCCAATTTGGAGACATCTTGGAGATCACCTTACCTTTTTAGAAGCACTAAGTGGGTCCATGAATAGGGGGATAAAGCCCCCTCGTAGTAGCACAACGGGTCTCTCTGGCCTATGTGTGTTCTTCTCCATTCTGGGAAGGCTACGAACCTACCTACCTACCTACTGACCTTAATGGAGCAGCGAAGATTCATCATGTTCATGCCTGTAGGCTTCCGCTCTAGCTTTATAATCTTGGCATGTTCGTTTTATTCTTTGGTAAAACTTCAATATTTTGTCGTGTCCTTTCTTCTGAAAAGCGCATGCTTTTCACTCCTTTGCCGCTCATAGAGATCACGAGTAGTCCTCGTTCGTCGATGCAACGTGGCCTTGCATGCATTCTGTTTCTCTGGATGTATTTGTCTGCACTCGTCGTCAAACCAAGGGAAACCTTATACATCAAAGGCAGCATCACTAATGCCGCTTTGACAACGTCTCCATTGCTCTTATATGGTTTGTGCAGTTTGAATCGGCTCTTGAGAGAGCTTGAGCTTGAGGGAGACACAATCGGCGAAGGTTCTGACAGACCCCTGCAACTGCAGCTTCCCGACGTCAAATTTTGCTGCTCCTACTCGACTCCTTGGCTGCAACAAGGTAATGATTGGAGTCAACATTGACTCTTCGAAAAGTTTGGATATCGAAGACGCTGGAGGAGTGTCTAGCGTTGATCGCAATATGATTGATTTGATTAACAGACATTTGATCAGGAGACCGCCATGTCCCCTTGTGGATATTCAGATGTGGGAATCGTGTGCTAGCTACTAGGAGATTACGACCCGCCCCGCAAAGTCTCTTAGCCTGAATCCATTTACGGACGTGGTGTCGTGTAAGCTGTGCTTTCTTACGACTCGTTCAAAGATGTCCTTCACCCAGCTCCGCGTTGAATTCTCCTAGAACAATCTTGGTCTCATAGCTGGGACATTGAGCGTTTATTCTATCCAGGAGGTCATAGAAATCATCTTCGACTCTGTCGACTTTTCCCTCTATAGGGGCGTGAATGCATTTTGGGCTAATGTTTCCAAAGATGGCTTTCCTGCCTAAGTCTACCTCGAACAACAAATCCGCATCCAATATTCGTTGTTTGTTTTCCTAGTAAAAGTTTCCCTAGTAAATGTCAAATCTCCAGATGGAACCAGCAGGAGGTGGGGAGGTGGGTGCCGCAAGGTATTCGTCTGCGGTGGCTCTCTTCGCTATTTAGCAGGCCAGCGTCCGTCGAAAACATGCTACCCTATGAGGCCTTTGTTAGACTTTTGCCATCCATCTCATTTGGACAGTCCTATATAACACGTGGACAAATTTACAGTGGGGACTCCATAGTTATAATTTAGCGAGTTTACCGCTGGAATTTTTTACGCTGGGACGGTAGGTATCAACGACTTTTGATGCTGTTTTTGGTGTACTTCTGTAGCGGTGTATTGGTCTAAACGTTCGTAGTGCAAAGTCGTCGGCTACCTTTTCTACATCTTTCTTGGGTCAGAGTTCAATGAAGGATTTAGTCGCTTTTTACGACGGGCGTCTTGGCTTCGTAAATATGAACTTTTTCTTGGAGACAATAGTCTCTGTCGTAATATCGGATCCCTGAGCAGGAAGCTACGTGGCCCTGAGTAACGAGAAAATGCAGTAGCGCTCCCGTAGAGATATAGACAAGCTGTTACTTTTTTCCCGAATTATAAGGCCGAAAGGATTTCAACCAGTCACCCTGTCTCAGAACTGTACTTGGAAAGCCGTAGGAATGAGTCATATCTACGTAACTGACGTCGTGATTTGGTACGCACGGAAAGTGAACTGGCACTCTACACCGACGGATCCAAAATGGATGTTGGCACAGGTGCAGGAGTCTACTTTGAGTCTCGGGATATGCATCGCTCCTACAGGCTCGATGATGGATGCAGTGTCTTCCAAGCTGAGGTCTTCGCTATCAAGCAGGCGGCGGACCTGATCAGCAAAGAGAATATCACAGGAAAAAGGATCAGCATCTATGTTGACAGCCAGGCAGCCATTAAGGCTCTGCAGGCAGCATGGATAAGATCCAAACTCATCAAACTCTACAAGGAGAAGTTAGAAGAGATATCCAATGTAAATGAGGTGACCCTTTGCTGGGTACCTGGTCATATGAATATCTCCGGAAACGAGAGGGCGGACGAGCTGGCTATGGTGGGATCAGGTGCTAATATTGCGCAGATCTCAGCTGAGGCCAAAGCACCACTCAGTGCGCTCTACAGGGAGATATAGACGGAGCTATTGGTGAAAGCCAATAAGCGATGGTGTCGCTTAGATACATGCGCAACGGCGAAATCGACTTGGCCCGTCTATGATAAGAAAAGAACGGAAAATCTGCTGGAGTTCAATAGTGGGAACATTCCACTGGCAGTCGGTGCCCTCAGCGGGCACTGCATGCTATCCTACCATGCAGCTCGACTAGGCCAGCCCTACAATGACTTTTGCAGAAGCTGCAGGGACGAAGAGGAAATTGAGTCCGTTCATCACCTGCTGTGCGAATGTCCGGCGCTAGCCCAAAAAAGGAATATATTCCTGGGAAGATACTTCCTTTCGGGACTAGAAGAGGTAGGTAATATTGGGCTGAACAGAATACTGGGATTTTTATCCTCGTCTGGCTGGTTTAGCTCGACGGAAAATGTATAGGTATCAACGGGTTAAACAAAACAAGTGGGCACAATGGACTCAACGTAGTCTACGTGAGCCTTGACTTTATGTCAAAAGGCACCCATATACCTAACCTAACCTAACTGACGTCGTTTTGTTCGTACAACCAGACCAACAACGTATTCATTTTTTATCAGTCCACAACCACCACAGGTCTGCAAAGTCACTCTACACTCTCGCACATACTCACCAAGCCACAGCTTCCGCGACTGAATTTAAATGAATATTTCTCGTTTATCAGATGACATAATCGACAGGTACGTATTTCCACTCAACTGGAGGTTGACATGTTTCCGGTTTAGTTCAGGTTATAAATGCCCGAGACTATGGCACACTGCACATGTCCCAGGACAATTGTCAATACTTCAAGAAATCCCGATTCAAGTCGTCATTCCGAATTAGTTTCAATTCCCCTACACGGCACCTTATGCTCCTTTTCTAACCTTCCATGCAATTTGAATCCTTTCGTGCGTCTTTACTGCGCTCTATGCTCGCTTTGATGCACCGACTAGTATGGAAAGGAGTCAGAAACATGAAATTGAAACCCATGCATCCGTGTGCATTTCCCATGTTCATTGTCAGAACAAGGACACGTATGGAGTAGGAGTAGGAAAACAACTTTACAAATTGCAACTCGGAATGGAAAAGGCTTAAGGGCTTCTATGGGGATTTGGTTTTTATTAGCCTCATCTCGCACTTTGAGTTTTATTTATGGATACACAACATCCCTACATCAATCACGTAGGAATCAACTTAAGGATCCGAAGCAGAAATCCTAGAAGAGACGGCAGATTGTAGCGATTTGTGCAAGTAATAAGGCAAAAGGAGAAATGTCAACAGGTTTACCCGAAGTTATGTGGTGCCGGATGGAATCGCATCAATCACACGTCAGTTTAATGCGAGGATGCGTAGGGGGAACACATATACCAGTGAACCGAATATGGTAGTTTTGAGTAGGAGACTTAATGTGCATTCCAACCACATGCGACAACTAAACTTTGAAGAGGAATTTTTCAGTCATGAATCCAAAATGTCATGAAATTCGATTTGAAAACAGCCCGAGCATTAGGCACTAAGTTCATTCCAGCTATGCTACTTGCGCGTTGAAAGGTATCTCGATATGACATGACAAAAAGGACGCTTTTCGTTTGAAATTCATAGCGACGGTTGGTATTGCTTGTGTCCCAAAAGGTATTGAATTCAATTGAAGGAATTGGGGTGTGTCACATTATGACACTCGTACCACGACTGTACCTCGTTCTTTGGTCTAGGATTTAAGTGCTGTCCTCGGAAATTTGACAGCATCTCTAGATGGGATTTCTTGAAAGTCTTTCCCTGTCACTGTCGCTTTGTATGTTATTCTGAATCTTTCTACGGCGAGACTTGGGCAGATAGTTACCATAATATATGCTCCATGGTTTCTTTGGCATTGCTACATCGCCTACAGATATGTATCTGTGCTGCTCAGACCTAATTTGTAAAGGTGGTAATTGCATGCCTCGTGTCCTGTTAGTGATTCACATAGCACTTTTAAGTCAGTTTGATTAGTGTTTGAGCTTTTTTAGCCCTTTTTGCGTATTAATTTTGTTCCACGAACTTCTTTGTTGAACCCTCATGAACCCCCCAACCTGTTCCAGGACTGGTTCATTTGTTTTATGAACCATTTGTGTAGGTGTAGTTTCGTATACTTACTCACTTATCAGACCGGCAATCCATGGAGGATCTGAGTCTGAGTTATAGCTGCCTTCCATCCTTAACGGTCCCGCGCACGCTGCATCCAGTTGTCAAGACCAAGTTGTCTTACATCCGCGATTACTTGGTCTCTATACCGTAGGTTCGGTCTTCCCCTTCTTGGTGTTCATGCGCTCGATGTAGGCGAGCCAACGTAGTCGACGGATCTTTGCCCTCCGGACTATATCAACATCTTTGTACAGCTCGTAGAGTTCGCGCTTCTGTCTTCTCCTCTATTCACCTTCCTCACAGACAGGACCAAATATCCGGCGAACAACTTTTCTTTCGAAAGAACCCAAAATCAGCTCCGCCGTCCAGCTTTCGACTCCGTATAGCAGGACTGGCAGACTAGGCGTTTTGTAAAGCATGACTTCGGTTCTTCGAGTGAGGAGTTTTGACCGAATATGTTTGGACAAACCAAAGTAGCAGCGGTTGCCAAGGGCGATTCTATGCCGGATCTCCACTGTGGTGTCGTTTGTGGGGTTTACGTTTGCCCCGAGGTAGACAAACTCCTTCCTTACTTACTTAGGTGGTGCTACAGTCCGTGGTTAACATTGGCCTCAACCAACAAGCGTCTCCAACCGGCACGGTATTTGGCCAGCTGTTTCCAGCGCCGCACGCCCAGCTGGTTATGGTCGCCTTCCACCTGCGTGCGCCACCGTCGATGCGGCCGTCCTCTGACGCGCCTTCCTTCCGGGCGGATTCAAAGACTCTTCGCGTCGGAGCTGTTAGACGCTGTATCCGTAGACGTCCTACCAGGCCTATGTCGCTGTACAACTCGTACAGTTTTTCGTAAAATCTTCTCCTCCATACACCGTTTGAAGAAACGGCACCGTAGATAGTGGGCAGAATTTTCCTCTCGAGGCGACCAATGGCATCTTCATCCGCTTTTGTTAAGGTCCAAGCCTCTGCGCCGTAAAGGAGGACTGGGATGATCAAGGTCTTATATAGTGTCACCTTGGTCTTCCGAGAGAGGGCTTTACTTCTCAATTGCCTCTTGAGCCCAAATCAACAGCGGTTGGTAAGAGCAATTCTGCGCTTTATCTCAGCGCTGGTGTTGTTGTCTCTGGTCATCGGTGAGCCAATGTAGACGAATTCCTTGACCACTTCAAAGTTATATCCGCCCATGGTGACGTTCTGGCCAATACGTCGGTGTTGACCGTCTCTTTTTGACGAAAGCAGATATTTGGTTTTACCCTCATTAACCTTGAGACCCATCTTTGCCGCTTCTCCTCAATGCTTATGAAGGCCTCATTGACGACTATCTGTGTCCGTCCAATCACGTCAATGTCGTCGTCGTACGCAAGCAATTGCGTAGACTTGTTGGCCAGTACCTCTTGTGTTGGCCAGTGACTCCTGCACGATCTTTCCAAGCACGATGTTGAAAAAGTTGCATGACAGCGCGTCACCATGCCTAAATCCTTTTTTAATATCAAAGGTCTCGGTTTGCTCATTACCGACCTTAATGGAGCAGCGTTGTCATCTTGCACAGTTGGACGAGTTTGGCAGGGATGTTTGTCGATTTGGTATTCCTGGGTCTTCTCCAAGATCTGCCGCAGCTTAAATATTTGGTCTCTTGTGGATTTACCTGGCCTGAAACCACACTGATAAGAGCCGATCAGGTTATCCACAAATGGATTCAGGCGTTCACATACTACGGCAGAGAAGATCTTATATGCGATGTTAAGGAGACTTATTCCCCTATAGTTGGCGCAGTTATAGGGGTCTCCTTTCTTATGGACGGGGCAAACGATGTTAAGATTCCATTCGTCGGGCAGGGCATGCTTTCCTCCGACCATACCTTGCAAATGAGATGGTGCATGCACCTTACCAGCTCATCTCCAGCCGCCTTAAAAAACTCAGCGGCCTGTCTGTGCCCACGGCTTTATTGGATTTAAGTCAGGTGGGCGGAATTCTCTTACATCGTCATCCATTACGAACGGATCGTCCTGCCTGACAGCGGTATCTTGTCTGTCATCGCCATTATACAGTCTGCAGGAGTGGTCTTTCCAAATCCTCAGCATCGACTGTGATTCTTCTATAAGTTCTCCATTTTCATCCCTGCAGGCCGCCGCTCTGGCTTTGTAGTCATTACATGTTCGTTTTATCTTGTTGTAAAACCTCCGGGCGTTATTCCTGCGGAAGCATCTCTCCATCTCCTCGATCTCTCTTCTCTCTTCAGACAAACTCCTTAACCACCTCGAAATTATAGCTGTCAATCGTCATATTTTGTCCACCAGCTTGAGCAGCGAATCGGTTTTTGCTTGACAGCGTGTACTTTGTCTTGTCCTTGTTTTCTTCAGCTTTCGAATAGCTGTGCCGACTTCTTCATGCTGGGTGGGAGGACTACATCTACAATCCCCTACGGGTCGGTGACAAGGTTGCCTTCCAAATTTCGAAGTTCCCGGGCGCCTTTCTTAAAACCATCTGCAAGGCTTTTAGCTTTTTATAAAAGGCTCGAATTTTATATTTGCCCCTTAACTCCTTGATATCCTTGAGCTAGGAGGCTGCCAAGATTCTTTTCTTTAGTCGCAGCAGTTTTTTCTCCTCTCGTTGTTTAGTATCCGGGTGGTAAACGACTAACAAAGGCCTCGTAGGGGTAGCGTATCCGACATGCGCTGGGCCGTAAAATAGCGAGTAGAAGCCACTGCAACCGAACTTCTAGCAGCTGTGTTAGTAAGTCACCTCCTCGTGGTGCCACCTGGGGATTTCCACATATATGAAATCGTACATAGAAAAGGGCGTTTCATGCGCCACAAAACAGGGTAAGTGTTGGTGAGGCTACGGGCCGGAAAGCCATACCTCAAACAAAACCAAGACGCCAAAAAAAAAAAAAAAAAACGAAAAAAGCGTCGGCTTACGTCGATGACGACCCAGGAATCAAAAGGGAAAATGACATTCGGCTTTGTACGTGCAATGTTAGGTCCCTCAATAGACCACGTGCAGCCGAACAACTTGCGGAGGCCCTAGACTGCTATAAGGCCGATATTATCGCAATCCAGGAAGTGCGATGTGATGGACCGGGCAAAAAGTGAATGAGGAACTGTGACACCTATTACGGCGATTGCTACAAGGACTCTTATTGAGATGTAGGCTGCTTCAAAATATGAGAGCTGTTCGTGAGCTCTACTAACAGAAAAGGGGGAAGAGAACCGGTTTCTCAGAATGAAAGAGATGCGTGCGGTCGAGGAGATGGGGAGGTGTTACAGCAGGAATGAAGTTTTACCAGAGAGTAAAACCGATATCCAGTGGATATAATTTCGGACCGAAGCCTGCCATGAGAAAAATGGACAACTGGTAGCAGGCAGAGCCGCAGTCCATACTGAGAATTTGGATGAATCATTTCTGCAGACTGTTAAACGGTGAGTAAGGCCCAAATACCGCTGCCAGGCAGAATGTTCCACTCAACTTGGATGACAATAGACAAGAATTCCGTCACTTGACTTTGACGAGGTCAAGATAGCAGAATCAATTTTGAAGTCAAGCAAAGCTACTTGAATGGACGGACTGTCTACGGAACTGTTTAAAGCAACTGGGGATGATCTGGCAGGACGGATGCATCAGCTCATCTGCAAGATATGATCGGAGGAAAGCACGCCCGACGAGTGAAATCCCACAATCTTCAAAAGAAGGGAGACCACTTTGATCGCGCCAATTACAGAGTAATGGGTCTCCTTTACATCGCATATAAAATACATCTGCCTTTATAGGTCCTCATCAGTAAGGTTTAAGGCCAGGGAAGCCCGCAATAGAGCAACTCTTCACACTGCGGCATATCCTGGAAAAGACCTAAGCAATGCAGATCGACACCAACTTTTTGTCGCACATGGTAGCGTGCATAGAGGCGAGCTATACAGAGCCATGTCTAGTTTCGACATTCCTACCAATCTAGTCAGATTGTGTAGAATGACGATGGAAAACTGTTGCTGCTCCACGAAGGTCGGTACCGAACTTACCGAGATCTTCAATGTCAAAAAAGGTGTTAGCCAAGGCGATGCGTGGTCATGTGGCGTTTTAAACATCATTCTTGAGAAGATCGTGCGAAACTCACAAGTCAGCACTAGGGGCACGATCTTCCAAAAGTCCGTTCAACTGTTAGCTTACGCGGATGATAACGTGATTGGCCGAACGAAGTGGACCGTCAATGGGTCTGACGGTAAATGAGGCCAAAACGAAGTATTCGCTGTCGTCAAGGAAGCAAGAATTTCGAGGGAATGAAGGACTTCGTCTATCTCGGATCTGCAATAACTAGTACATGCAGAATAACTCTTGGCCATCGCTGTTTAGAGCCGAGTACTGCGCGCGGTCTTCGGTTTGCGTTTGTGGCATCTGGAAGAGAAGTTTCAATAAAGAAACCTTACGGGTTGTATCGCGGCATGCACCTAGTTAAGCCTCTACGGATACGCTAGCCATCTAGAGCGTGTGGACAACATATGTAGCTGCGGCCTGAAGACTCTTCGATATCGAGCCATTGAGACAACGCCACAGAGGACACCCTTGACCTAAACGGCGTATACAAGTAGACAAGTAGAGAAGGACCTCAACCAACTTGGTGTGCGTGATTGGAGACGGCTGGCAAGATATCGTGCTAGCTGAAGTCGTTTGTGGGTGGGGGAACATTGAAAATGGAAAACAACTCTTTTTCTACAAGGCATTCTTTAAATACGGCATAATTAAAATTTTCTTGGATTCCCCCGGAAAAGGTTGTCAGTAATTAAAATCAACCCTTTCATGGAAGACTGCCCACAACCCCAGATCCAAGAAATCATCGTAACAAACAACCAACATCACATGCATTTAGCTTTAAAAGTATTTCAGACCAAAAATTATCTTCAAAACACTCCATCCGTCACGACTTCAATAAGTATCCATACGACAGACATTTCTAATACCATAAGAGGCTTCCAACGAAAAGTAAACAGAAAGCAGCAAGACTAAATGTGGGAGATGTCGCATCCTAATCCCGCTTTCCAATTCCCATTTGGAAAAAAACTTTACAAGAAAGTGGCGACCCAACCAATAAGCCGTTAACAATAAAATCCTTATTTCTCCGCATACAACTGCGCTGGAAAACAGCGATTGGGTTGGGTTGTTGTTCGCACCCCAAGCCAATCGAGCTTCTACGTAAGGTCCGATGTTAGTACATCGCACAGAATTTAATTAAGCGTCAGCGAGGGAGGATTTGGCTTGTAATTCGTGAATTTATCATCAACATTCGTGCAATTAGCAGGATATAAATAACCGGCATAGTAAACACGATAACGAGCCTGCTAATATTGACAGATATGTACATAGGTGGTGGTAGCCTGGGGGTGCTTAATCTGTGATTCGTTTTATGTGCTTCCATGGAGAGATTAATTTGTACGCTTGTGCCATTTAAATTAATAATAGAATGGTTTTTCTTCTTCTTCTTTGATGGCGCTACAGTTCGGGGTGAACCAGGGCCTCAACCAACAAGCCTCTCCAGCCGGCCCGATCTTTGGCCAGCCGCTTCCAGTGCCGCACGCCCAGTTGGTTGAGGTCCCCTTCCACCTGTGCGCGCCACCATAAATGCGGTCGTCCTCTGCTGCGTCGTCCCTCGGGGTTGAAGTCGAAGACTCTTCGGGCCGGAGCGTTGATGTCCATTCGCTCTACATGGCCTAGCCATCTTAGACGTTGGATCCGAAGACGTCTAACTAGGCCGATGTCGCTGTACAGCCCGTACAGTTCTTGGTTGAATCTAATCCTCTACTCTCCGTTTACACGTACGGGACCAAAGATTGCACGCAGAATTTTCCTCTCGAAACGTCCAAGAGCCTCTTCATCCGCTTTTGATAACGTCCAAGCCTACGGCGCTGTAGAGGAGGACCGGGATGATTAAGGTTTCGTAGAGGGAAACCTTTGTTTTTCGAGAGAGGGCTCTACTACTCAATTGCCTCTTGAGCCCGAAGAAGCAGCGATTGGCAAGAGTTATTCTGCGTTTTATCTCAGCGCTGGTGTCGTTGGTGCTTGTCACTACCGAGCCAAGGTAGACGAAGTCCTTGACTACTTTAAAAATATAGCTGCCGAAGGTGACGTTCTGACCAAGACGTCGGTGTTGTGCGTCTTTCTTGGATGACAGCATATATTTGGTCGTGTCACCATTCACCCTTAGACCCACTTTCGCCGCTTCTGCTTCAATGCTTGCGAACGCCTCATTGACGTCTCGCTTTGTTCGTCCAATAACGTCAATGTCATCTGCGTAGGCAAGCAATTGTGTGGACTTGAAGTAGATCGTACCTCTTTAATTGGCCGCAGAGTCCCGCACGATATTTTCAAGAATAATGTTGAAGAAATCACATTACAGTGCGTCACCCTGTCTAAAACCTTTATTAACATCAAAGGGGTCGGTTAGTTCACCTCCAACCTTAATGGAGCAGCGAGAGTTCTCCATAGTTATCCTGCACAGTCTGACGAGTTTGGCAGGAATGTTAAAACATGACATGGCTCTGTATAGCTCGTCTCTATAAACACTGTCTTACACGGCTTTAAGGTCGACGAAAAGATGGTGCGTGTCGACCTGGAATTCAAAGGACTTCTTCTTTGAGATCTGCCGTAGTGTAAATATCTGGTCTATCGTGGATTTTCCTGGCCTGAAACTACACTGGTAGGAACCTATCAGATTGTCCACGAACGGTTTTAGGTAATTACACAGTACGGCAGAGAGGATCTTGTACGCGATGTTCAGGAGGCTTATCCCTCTGTAATTGGCGCAGTCATAGGGGTCTCCTTTCTTGCGGACCGGGCAAACGATACTGAGATTCCATTCATCGGGCATGCGTTCTTCCGACCATATCTTGCAGATGAGTTGGTGCATGTTCCTAACCAGCTCATCGCCAGCTGCTTTAAACAGCTCCGCGGGGAGTCCGTCTGCTCCAGCAGCTTTATAAGACTTAAGTTTCGATATCGCTATCTTAACATCGTCTAGGTCGGGTGGACGGGATTCTCCTTCGTCTTCGTCCATTGTGAATGGTTCGCTCTGCCTGACGGCGGCATTTTGACTATCAGCGCCGTTATACAGTCTGCAGAAGTGGTCGACTGTGACTCCACTACTAGTTGTCTGTGGTCATCCCTGCCGGCATGTTCGTATTACTTTCTGGTAACATTTACGAACGTCGTTCATGCAGTAACACCTCTCCATCTCCTCGATCTCGCGCTTCTCGTGCTCCTTCTTTTTCCTTCTCAGAAGCGCATGCTCCTCCGCAACTGTCGCAACTAACGTGGCCTCAACCAACTGGGCGTGCGGCTCTGGAAAAGACTAGCGAAAGATCGTGCTAGGTGGAGAGGCATATTAGTTGAAGCCCAGATTCACCCCGAACTGTAACGCCCGCTAAGTAAGTAAGTACGAAAGGGACCTAGAGTTTATTCTAATTCCGAAGGGTTGGAACCGAAAAACTTTTCCATGGCAAGTATACTACGGGGGGTTTTCCCCGTACTCCGCCGAGGAGGAACGTCGCGAAATAAACATTTGATGACGTTGGTTACCGGGATTCGAACTCGTTCATCGTGCGCCAGAGTCCAACACACTTACCACTGCGCCCTCTAAATTGCTAGATAACATTAAACTTGGTTGCAGTAAGATTGAATTTTGAGGAGGTGTTCTGCCCTCGTAAAAATTATCGTTCCTATCCAGCGTAATTCGTGTTCCATCCCTGTGGTTTTGAAAATATTACGTGCCCCCACATCTTATTAGAAAGACGAGTTTCTCTCATCAAATCTGCTTGACGCAACAGCAACATAATTAGATACAAATGTACGTCTGAAGCCACAAATGGATAAAGTTGCTCTTTCAGCGAATTTTCCTTCTTTGTCTCTGCACCCTGGTGACCTTTAGATGCGCCCGTGGTCGTCGCTTCACTAATGACTTTAATGACATGAAAAAGGATATGAAATTTAATTAAGCAGCTTAATTGCAACGTGATACTTAAGATAACTCAAGGCACTTGCATCAGTAACTTACTAATTGCTTGACCGATATGGACGAAGTTTCGCTGAATTTTCGGAACCCAGGATCATGCGGGATTTTTACAAGTCAGTTTGATGGATATCGTATTGCTAATGTATATCGCAAGTAAAGTTTAGCTGATGCTTCTGTGCGATTTAATTCGAATAAAGTCAATTTCGTCATAAAGTATTTTCGTCAATTTGGATTTTGTGCTTTACTCAACAGGAGGTCCAAAAAAATTGTTGAATTACTGCGCAAAGGATGAAATGCATTTAATTACTTTATGACATTTAAGACCTTTATCGTTCGACCAACCGATCCATCGACCTTATGCAGGCAACTCAGAAATTCTGAAATTAATATTGTTACGAAAATTAAATCGTTCACGAATAGGGTTCGGTCACTGGATTGCGATAAACTAAAACTGTCTCCTTTTTATTCACTTCACCTTTATCTACAACCTTTTACACACTTGACACTCTATTACACATCTGTATTTGTCTCTACAACTTACTACGTGGCTTGATTACTTTCACACTATATTATCGACTGATCACTCGTTACTGAATACCGAAAACTGTATGGCAAACAATGCCGTCACCAATGAAGGGGCCAACCCACTATTCGTTTAGATTTCGTTTCGATCTTTATGTCACTCAGAAAGAAAAAGTCCGTGGGTTATGATGGTATATCCAATGTTGTGCTCAGGCGTCTCCCACCAGTGGCTGTAGAGAGGTACACCATCCTGTTTAACAATGCACTGAATAATGCATATCATCCGGTGCATTGGAAAACGGCGGTGGTCCAACCAATCCCTAAGAGAGGCAAAGACTCCTCTAACCGGGCAAGTCTCCGGTCGATAAGTCTCCTTCCGAGTATCAGCAAGGTCTTCGAGAAGGTAATACATAGAGCCCTGTCTAGATGGGCTGAGGACAAAAATATCATTCCGTATAACCAATTCGGTTTCAGGGCGGGGCATGATACCACACATGCCGCGTCGAAACCCGTCTCGGATGTCCAATGGAATTAATGCAAGAACCAATGTACGGGTGCCTGCCTGGTTGACTTGGAAAAAGCCTTCGACACCGTATGGTTAGAAGGACTCTACTACAAGCTCAAACAGTTGGGCATAAGTAAACCATTGTTATATACATTTGATCTATGACATGATGAAGGGTAGAAAGTTCATGTGAAAATTGCCAACATTCGAAATTAAAAATGGACTGCAACAGGGCACAGTGAACTCGCCGGTCCTTTTCAGCATTTACATCAGCGATCTGATAGTACTTCTTCGCCATTCGATAGCGTACGCGGACGACTTGGTTGCGTACAGATCAGGTCCAACGATCGATGGCACTGGCGAAGTGTAGTCAGATACCTTGGGATGTGGCTGGATCAGTATCTATATTTTAATAAAAATGTAGATGCTGCTCGGGCAAGGGCTCGGGGCGCTTTCGCTCTGACAAGATGGCTGTTCCATAGCAGCCAACTTGACTGCAGAGTAAAGGTAATCTGCTACATGGCCTTAATCAGCCCCATGATTGCCTATGGATGTCCCGTTTGGTTCATTGTGAGTGCCAGCTTGATGGAAAGGATTCGAGTGTTTGAGAGACAATGTCTAAGGACTTGTCTCTCATTGCACAGAATACCAGAATCCGAGTACACGAAATTCTATCCCAACGAGGTCCTATACAATAGGGTAAGGATTTTACGGATATACAATTTTCTGATAGAGCTGGTTCGAGGTCACGTTGCGAGGGCAATGACTCAATAACTTGATCTCTGGGGCTTACTACCCCAACAGTATGTACCATGAGCGTATGCGACTAAGCGGCTTTGTCCCTCCGGAAGCATTCCTCTATTTAGATCATTGTGGGCTAATCCAGGATAGATTGGCGGTACCGCTAATCTTCCATGTGGCACGAAATTACGTGGAACGGCGATTCCTAAACGGAACTGTGGTCGTGCTCTGTGAGCCGGAGCGCCTCAGGTTCAGCAGGGCGGTTTCAGACCACGATCGGAGAGACGTTGTGAGGCAGCACCAGCGCTTTTGGTGGCTGGAGATGACTCCGCGGGCGTCTTAGGTTAAGTAAGCCTCTTCAAGGCAACAATCGCCAAAATGACCGGAAACTCTATGCTCCCGGTCCACTTTCTCGAAAGTTCGCCTTTAGACGTTCCCCTTTAGATGTCTCTATAATGCCCTGGAATTGACGTTCAGCAGTATGCTGCTGTCCATAAGAAAGGAGACTCCTATAACTGCGCCAACTATAGGGGAATAAGTCTCCTTAACATCGCATATAAGATCTTCTCTGCCGTATTGTGTGAACGCCTGAAACCGTTTGTGGATAACCTGATCGGCTCTTATCAGTGTGGTTTCAGGCCAGGTAAATCCACAATAGACCAAATATTTACGCTACGGCAGATCTTGGAGAAGACCCAGGAATACCAAATCGACACTCACCACCTCTTCGTCGATTTCAAGGCCGCGTATGACAGCGTATATAGAGACGAGCTGTACAAAGCCATGTCTAGTTTTAACATCCCTGTCAAACTCGTCCGACTGTGCAGGATGACAATGGAGAATTCTCGTTGCTCCATTAAGGTCGGTAATGAGCATACCGAGACCTTTGATGTTAAAAAAGGATTTAGGCAGGGCGACGCGCTGTCGTGCAACTTTTTCAACATCGTGCTTGAAAAGATTGTGCAAGAGTCACTGGCCAACACAAGAGGTACGATCTATTTCAAGTCTACGCAATTGCTTGCGTACGCCGACGATATTGACGTAATTGGACGAAAACAGCAAGACGTCAATGAGGCTTTCGTGAGCATTGAGGTAGAAGCGGCTAAGATGGGTCTCAAGGTTAATGAGGGTAAAACCAAATATCTGCTCTCATCTAAAAGAGACGGACAACACCGACGTATTGGCCAGAACGTCACCATGGGCGGATATAACTTTGAAGTGGTCAAGGAATTCGTCTACATTGGCTCACTGATTACCAGCGACAACAACACCAGCGCTGAGATAAAACGCAGAATCACTCTTGCCAACCGCTGTTTCTTTGGGCTCAAGAGGCAATTGGGAAGTAGAGCCCTCTGTCGGAAAACCAAGGTGAGACTATATAAGACCTTGATCATCCCAGTCCTCCTTTACGGCGCAGAGGCTTGGACCTTAACAAAAGCGGATGAAGATGCCCTTGGTGGCTTCGAGAGGAAAATTCTGCGCACTATCTACGGTCCCGTTTGTTCAAGCGGTGTATGGAGGAGAAGATATAACGAAGAACTGTACGGGTTGTACAGCGACATCGGCCTGGTACGACGTCTACGGATACAGCGTCTAAGGTGGCTAGGCCATGTAGAGCGCATGGAAGATACAGCTCCGACCCGAAAAGTCTTCGAATCCACTCCGGAAGGAAGGCGCGGCAGAGGACGGCCGCCTCAGCGGTGGTGCACGCAGGTGGAAAGGGACCTCAACCAACTGGGCGTGCGGCATTGGAAACACCTGGCCAAAGACCGTGCCGGCTGGAGACGCTTGTTGGTTGAGGCCCAAGTTCACCACGGACTGTAGCGCCACCTAAGTAAGTAAGTAAGTATGCTGCTGAAAGTTGCCATCATTTCCTTTTCAACTATAAATGTAACTAGCGTCGATGACGATGGCAAAAACAGCACTAATACCAACAACAACAACATCAGACGTCGCGTACGCCCGATGTTGCTGGTCATACCGCCAACACACTGGACTTGCTTCTTACCTACCAGCCTAACAAATTCACGATCGATGTATAGGTTCGTCCGACCACTGCATGATATCAGCTGAATTCTCGAACTCCCAGCATCCAGTTAAAGAAAAAGCTCCTAAGAGAACACTATGGCTATACGAGAAAGCCAACTGGTGCGGCCTTAACAACTTTTTCGGATCTTTAACTGGTCGTTGTGCTTCCTAGACAATGTCGTGGACGCCGTAACTGATATTATCGCAAATATTATCCGAATCGGCATAGCAAATTTTGCAATACGTGGTTTGACTTGAGCTGCAAAGGAGCAATTAGGCTCAGGGAGCTAAGCTTGCGGACCTACAAGGCAAACATTTTTGAGGAAAATCGAAAAAAGTACATAAGAGCCAGAAATGACTGCAACATCCACATGCGACGGGTTGAATTACAATCCGATCAAAAGCTAAGGCGTAAAATCTTCAATGCCCCAAAGGTAGCAAAAGTTTCTGGTCGTTTGTAAAAAAACATTAATAAACTCAACCACGTCGTCTATACCGACGCTCATCTACAATGACATTCTAGCTGTCACCCCCTTAGACAAAGCCAACCTACTTGCTGCCCGCTTCGCAGACAGTTCTCAACTCCCAACTTGTACTTTGTCTCCGCCTGTACTCGGGTGCGCCAATTCCACCATGGGACTAGTCCACTTCCGCACTCGTACAGTCGCAAGGGTTCTTAAAGACCTCGACATACACAAATCCGTTGCAAAACCACTGCGTAAGCTTTTTCACATTTCCTACTCCTCTGCGCTCTTTCCGAGTAGGTGGAAAACAGCATTTGTCCAGCCTATACCCAAAAAGTCGATTCATCTTCTCCCTCCAACTACCGACCCATTGCACTAACGTCCCTTCTTTCCAAGGTCATGGAAACGCTGATTAACCGTCAGCTTATGACATATCTTCAATCACGGAAACTCCTCAATGACCGTCAGTACGGGTTCCGCAGCAACAGATCCACTGGTGATTTGATGGCATATCTCGCTGAAAAGTGGAATCGCTCGCTTCACCAAGCAGGTGAAAACTTAATAGTTGCACTGGATACTTCTAAAGCATTTGACAGGGTTTGGCATGAAGCCCTTTTGTCGAAAATGCGTGCTTTCGGGGTCGATTAGTCTCTTATTCAATGGATTAGAAGCTACCTTTCGAATCGTGCAATGCAAGTTGTTTTGGACGGATTCAAGTCTTACATCGATTCCTTAAATGCTGGTGTTCCTCAGGGCGCCGTATTGTCTCCAACGTACAG
Source organism: Eumerus sabulonum (assembly GCA_951905685.1). NCBI lineage: Eukaryota > Metazoa > Arthropoda > Insecta > Diptera > Syrphidae > Eumerus > Eumerus sabulonum. The sequence continues at coordinate 240,856,641 of OX645060.1, forward strand.
TAAAACTGATAGTTGACTCCAGCATTACCAAAACATAAGAATCGCTATTTATCCTCCTTAGGATAGTGTCTTGGAGTTTTTGTAGCCTGTTTACGTGTGTGCTTGATTCTTTGCCCCAAGCAAGTATCCTATATCTTACTTTAGATTCGACTAACGAGTAGTGAACTTGTATTTGAATTTGGAGCCTGGAGTAGCTTTTCAGACGACGCAGAGCGCATAGCGCCTTTTTCAGGTGGGAGCAAAGTTTGTCAAGGTGCTTGTCCCAAATAAAGTGACAATCAATGGGACTCCGTGATACAGTCTGGTTCAAATGTGTATTTTGGCAACTACTGCTGCGAAAACTAATTCCTTGCTAAGACAGCTTGTGACAAGTTCCACAAATATGCGTCATTTTGGTTTTGGAGGTGTATAATACAATTCTGTTGTCATGCCGCGATTCAACAGCTTTATCAAGACTATCTTGCAGTGTATTCGTAGCAGTATTCAGAAACTTGCGTTGGACCACTAAGGCTACGTCATTTGCAAATGCAAAGGGAATCCCATTTTTGAAGACACGAAGCAGTTCGTTTATGAGAAGAATGAACAGCATTGGCCCTAGTTTCGATCCCTGTGGTAATCCAAAACAAATTGGTGTATTGCTTCTGTAGCAGTCTCCTACCTTCACTCTAAAAGACCTTTTACTAAGGTAGTCTTGCCAGCAGTCACTTAGAATTCCTCTAATACTTAACCGATCTAAGGCTTCTAGTAGTTGTTTGTGGTTTAGTGTATCAAATGCTTTTCAGAAATCAATAAACGAAACAAGTAGTTACACTGTGGCTTTTGTTCAAGCTTGCATTGATGGTATCTGTGAATTCTGCCATCAAATTTTCTTGTGCTTCTGTTTTTCTTTTGTATACTGTGTAACTGTAACACACCAAAAGGTGTGTTTGTTTTCATTGTAGTAATTTTTAATGCAATTTTAGGTGTGTTATTATGAAAACACATAAAAGGGAAATTCCCAACTATACCTGGACCACGGTGTAATGGTTAACACACTGGACTCTCAACCCAGTGATTCCGTGTTCAATTCTGAAGGTTTCTGTGAGCACTTTTCGTAGCGAACTTTCCTCGTTCTCCGAACATTTGTCGCTTCGAGGCTCATCAAGCCCGAAATATTGTTCGTTGTTTTTCGTTTGATTGAACTTATTGTTTCTTTCTGTTGTGAAGCAACATCATGATGATCATGTCATCCGACTCGAAGGGCCAACGAGGAAGTGGAAAGTGGAGTAAGTTAAGTGCCTTTGTTTTTTGGTGGACCTTGAGATTCGAATTCGGATCACTGGGTTGAGAGTCCTTTCTGGCAAGGTTGTATATACTTGGGAAATTTCCCTTTTGTTTGATTGATTGATCCAAAGTGTGTTAAGTGTGTCGCTGCAACACACCATTTTTTTTTTTTTTTTTGGGGCTAGTGCTAGCCTTAGCATATGGCACTGCGACCTATTGTGCCTGCTAGCCGATTAGCTTCTCCACTTCCATAGTGAAGTTGAGAGTGCTTCTCGTAGGAGCCAAGGTGATCCCCTCAGGAGTCATAACTTTCGCGGAGGAGGATACGCTTCCTAAGATGGCAGAGAGCATCACATTCACACAATATGTGTTTCGCCGTCTCTTCGTCCTCGGGACAGAGGCGACATCCAGTTTTAGACGAGAGGCTAATTTCGTTAAGATGATATCTCAGACCGCAGTGTCCTGTCGGGTAGCTGACCAGTCTTCTGATACCCACCCTATTGAGTTTGAGTATGTCACTAAAGTGTTCGCTCAGGGGTCGTATAAGACGTTTCGATTGACAGAGTCTCCGAACGCTGTTCTAAAAGGACAGGTGTTGCGATTTTTTCCAATTGCCTAAGAAGAAATTGTCTTAGACCTGGGAGTGCCGCAGAATGGTTCTGGATATATATATTTATCGCTGGAACCTTTGTTGGCGAGTTGATCGGCAATTTCATTGCCCTTAATACCCTTGTGCCCTTGCACCCACCAAAGTTTTACATTGTTTCTTTTGGCGAGGCCTTTGGCGCTTTAGGCGCTGCTTGGCTATCAGAGAGTATGTTCAGGGTTACTCCTCCTATGCCAGTCTCAAGACTTAGATTGGCGCATGAGAGCACCATTGCGCAGTGGGTAGTGTGTTGGCCTCTGACGCCGAAGACACGGGATCGAATCCCGACACAGCCATGTCATCGAACTTGTATTTCACGGTGTTTCTCCTCAGCGGGGTTCTGACAAAACCCCTTTGTAGTAAAATTGTCATGAAAAGCTTTTCGAAATTCGCCGTTCGGAACCGGCAATAAACTGTAGGTCCCTTTCACCTATGGGAAAATGAAACCACACACAACATGGGTGATTGAAAGAGAAGCTCGGCTCATGTCCTTCATGGACTATAGCGCCAACATACATACATAAATACATGTTAGGATGGCATGCAACTCTGTTGAAAGAAGCTGGGACTCGTTCCCAGGGCCTTCGAGATCTTGCGATTTGGTCCAAAGATGCCGTCGCCAACGCCAGAAGCCATCTTGAAGCCATCCGTATACCACCTAAGGCCATTGACATTGAGCAAGGGATCACTGTTTTCCGAGGCCGTGGTAATCATATCCAGCTCGGGAAGGTGTTGTAATATGGGCATGTGACCCTCGGGCCTACAATGCATATTTGTTCCCGAACAAAGAATTCTGATTGCACTGCGTAATGCCACCTTTTTGATAAAAATGCCTGTAATGCCAAGACACGCTAGTCTCTGAAGGCGTTGAAGCTTAACAATTGCAGTTTTTTGCTCAATCCATCATATCATCATGTCCATCATATCGTGAACTCATAGGTGACGATAGGTCTTATTATCGCGGTGTATAACCAGTGGGCTACCTTAGGTTTAAGTCCCCAGGTTTTACCGTAAGGGCGTCGACAGGCCCACATGGCCTTAGTCGCTTTCATAAGTTTAGTTTTCATATTTGAGTTCCAGTTGAATCTGCGGTTAAGGTCAATACCTAGATACTTTACTTCCTCTGAAAATCCTATGCCTGTGCTATTTAGAAAGATTGAGCAGGGCTGCACTTTTCTCCTCTTTGTAAACGGGACTAAGATTGTCTTATTTTCGGCTCCTCCTTGTGGGCCGCCGATACTGTCGCTGAGATCTCTGCTCATGGGGCTGATATAATACGGCTATTTAGCATCGCCCTAATTAAGTGATTAGCGGGATGGTCCACACCTCTGCAGGACAGTGGTGATGGAATCATAGCCAGTATTATCGAAGGTTCCCTCTATATTGGAGAAGGCGCAAATTGCGATTTCCTCGTGTGTGAAGCTGTTTTCAATACACGTGGCCAGATGGTGTAGCGCATTCTCAGTGCATCGCTCTTTAAGATATGTATACTGATTGGGATGCAGAGGTATCTGATTCTCTAAGATACCTCTAATGTGGAGTTCTATTAGTTTCTTCATTGCTTCTAGAAAGGACGAAGTCAAACTGATAGGACGATAGGATTTAGGTTGCTCACTTGGCTTCCTAATCTGGGGGATGAAGACAAGAATGACCTCTCTCCAGACCTAAAAAGAACTATCAGTGGTGATAAAATTGTGTTCAAGCCTTTCTGTAAGATCGCAGGAAAGACACTGTCTTCGCCTGGAGCCTTTTAGGGTTTAAATGAACCAATTGCCCATTTAACCCTACCAGGGCTGAAAAATCTGCCAGAAAGGCTATTTATTCTATCGATGCTATTTAAGACGTTCGTTTGATCGTCAGATGACATCGAGTGCGGAGTGGAACCAGAGAAGTGCACCTCGAGCAAAGTCTCCAGGGTTTCCCTGTGATTGACGGTGAAAGTATCGTCTGATTTCCGAAGCAGCCCGAGTCCATATGTGTGCTCTCGAAATAGCACTTTATGGAGTCGGGCCGAGGTTGGAAGCGAGTCTATGTTCTCGCAGTGTTTCCTCCAAGACGTTTCTTCGATCTCATCTGTCGATTCAATCAACCTGAGTAGCACGTCCTCTTTAGCGGCGAGTTGAGCCTGAAACAGAGCCCAATTAATTTGTTTGAGCTGGTGTCCAGGCTCAGCCTCTTTAACCTCACCAGAGATGTTGAATCTGATATGCTTGTGATCAGACAGTGAGGCTTCAGAGAAGTGGCAGTCACCAATTGCCTTTAAAATAAACGGGCTAGAGATGGTGAGGTCAAGCACGTCTTCTCTAACCGCATTTATAAATATAGGTTTGTTGCCTCTATGGGCAACGGTGAGGTCGTTACTTATTAGACTTACCTCGTTTATTTGTATTGCTGTTGCCCTATTCCATATGATGCGCGTTAGGATCACAACCGATTATCAGGTGATGTTTCTTCTGGTCGCAATACCTAACCCGGTCCTGTACTTCGGTGGGAGGGATCTGCTGGCCTTCTCTAGGAAAGTAAGCGGAGGCGCATATAATCTCCCTTACTCCTCCATCGGTGGGGACTTCCACAATGACGGCTGCCAGGTCCCTTTGCAACACATTTAAGGTGCCATTAGAAATTTTGTTCATGACACGCAATAGTTTTAACACGAATAAGTGGCTCAATTGCAAAGAACAAACGTGTTAAGTGACAAGCTTAATTCTAAAGCGTGTGAAATGACACACTTATATGTGTCATCTAACACACTTCTGCTTATGGTTTGGCACACTAGCAATTGCAGTGAATGGTTTTCAATACAGTTTTGTGATCTCACCGGGTTGGGGTCCAACCAACAAACTAGACTAAACAAGCTCTAAGAGCTTTAAATAGAGTTTTCAGTAACCGCAGCTTACATTGTGACGCACCGTTGTGCCGACACCACACTCGGTGGGGATTCTGTGAGTATGCTCACAGATGAACTCCCAAGTGTGAAAAGAAACGTAACCATCGAACGTGTAGAGGAAAAGCCTCTACCACTTTTCGTTAAACTAAAATCGTTTGAGCAGCGACGTTTCAAAGCTGCTATAATACAGGGCAAAACTAGAGACGAGGCTCTAGTTTATGCAAAATCTACCCCTGCAACCAAAGGTCCGGAACTGAAACGTGATCGTTCCGCTGGCAATATTCCACCACCCCGGCTGCTAAACGCAGCAAAATCGGCAACCCCCAAGTCGATAAAAAGAGCTACAGTAGTGTAGCTGGGAGGATTCAACTCGGCATCGTCCCCAAGGATTTGGGAACGAACCCCCTTACAACAGCGCAGATGGCAGCCGTTCAGGAGGCTGTAGTCGACGCCTCTATCGAGCTGTTGGGTAAGGCACCCAAACCTCGCTTTAGGGGATCGACCTACAAGTCAGGGTGGTTATACTTTGTGTGTGACAACCCAGCTACGGCCGATTGGATGAGAACCAACTTTACGGCCATCAATAACAAGAGTGGACTTGATATTATGCTGGTGGAAGAGAAAGCTTTCCCGAAGCCACACATCGTTCGGGGCTACTTCCCACAAAGCACCGGCTTACCCATCACAAAGGTGTTGGCGACGCTGGACTCCCAAAATGACGGCTTATATGCACAGAACTGGAGAGTCATGCAGACCACGTCAAATAAGGTGGAAGACCTCCTGCACTTGGCTCTGGAAATCAGCGACAAATTCTTGGCTCGACTAATAGAGCTCAAGTGCCAAGTGGTTTACCGATTTTACATCATTAAGATGATCATCAAGAGCCTGGTGAAAACAACTGCTGTAGGAAAACCTACAGCCAGCTGTAGGTTGGTTGCACCTACTGTTGTAGTAGAGACGCCAAGATGTGACGAACGAATTAAACCCGCTGCCACATCTGAGCCAACGACCACTAAGGGTCGTCCAAATAAAATAACAAAACGTCCCCCAACTAAACAAGGGGAATCGTCGATGGGAAGTAGATCAGAGGATCACGTCCATCGGGCCGGTAACTTCAGGGGTGGCAACAATAAGCCATACCGAATGAAGGACCCGGCCTACCGTCGCAAGTAATGGGTGGTTTGCGTGTGCTGCAGGGCAACCTGCACCTGCACCATGCTAAAGGTGCCTCGGACAACTTTAGCCTGCGACCCTATCGCGACAGGATCAGCATTGGGCTAATCCAAGAACCATGGGTCCATAAAGGTAAGATTATGGGCCTGCAAAACAGGTCGCGTAAACTAGTTTAAGCTACAGGAGGTTCTCCTCCTAGAGCCGCATGTGTGATCGGCACTAACATAAATTTCCTCCCCATTCCAGAATTCATCACCTGGCAGCCGACATTGTGGAAGTCCCCACCGATGGAGGAGTAAGGGAGATTATATGCGCCTCCGCTTACTTCCCTGGAGAAGACCAGCAGATCCCTCCCACTGAAGTTCAGGAATTCAGGAACTGGTTAGGTATTCCGACCAGAAGAAACACCATCTGATAATCGGTTGTGATGCAAACGCGCATCATACGGAATGGGGCAGTAGCAATACAAATAAACGACGTGAGTCAGTCTTTGCATTTTTAATAAGTAATAAGCTCACCGTTGCCAAAAGAGGCAACAAACCTACATTTATAAATGCGGTCAGAGAAGAGGTGCTTGACCTCACGATCTCCAGCCCTTTTATTTCAAACGCGATTGGTGACTGGCACGTCTTCAATGAAGCCTCACTGTCTGATCACCAGTATATCAGATTCAACTTCTCCGGTAAGGTGAAAGAGGCAGAGCCTGGATATCCGCCCAAACGAACGAATTGGGCTCTGTTTCAGGCTCAACTCGCTGCGAAAGAAGATATGCATCTCAAGTCGATTGAATCGACAGATGATATTGATGATGCGGTTTATTTCATTCATTTCAGTTTACATTCATAATTCATAATTTTTACCTTTACATATATTCATTAGGCTAAGTTAAACATTTTTCACTATCATTAGTTAATACAGCAACAAGGCAATAGAGAATTTTGACCATGAATTATTGAAATGAATTTCGGGTTTAGCACTTGTGGTATAAACACCAGTTTTAAGTGCAATTCATACTAAGTATCTTTTTTCTAAGTTGAGAGTCGCGCAAGGAGTAAACTTGGTGATAGTGTGTAATGGGCAAAAACGAAGATTTAGTCAAGGCTGATGTTTTTGATATTGACACAAAAATTTGTTCAAGAGGCGATTTACGGGTTTTTATGATACCATTTAATTAATGTTTAAAAACAACAACTTAACTAAGAATGTATGAGAAATAGATCTTCAACATCTGATTTGGATAGTAGCCATTTTCTTAGATTTTTTAAGAACTTGTGAGTTTCCAATGCTCTACGTATATATTCAGGAAGTTTATTGTATAATTGCGGAGCTACAACAGTTATGGAACGTCTAAAAAACTCAGTTTTGGCTCTTGGGACAAAAACATTATTTGCTGACCTTAAGGAGTACGTTATATTACTTCCAGATAAGTTGTTATAGCCACTACGCAAATAAAACAATCTTAACACTTTGTACACGTATAAATGTCTAAGAGGCAGAGCGTTAACTTTTTGAAATAATGGGAAAGAAGTCTCCCATCTGGATTTGCCGAGGATAGCTCTGATTATTTTTTTCTGTGCTGTTATAAGAGGCCGAAGATTATTTATGTAAGCACTGCCCCAACAGGAAATTCCATATTCTAAGCGGGAATTGACCAATGAATAGTAAATTGATCTAAGAAGGTTTTGTGGGACTAGCTTACGGAGGTGATATATTTTATTTAACGCGACGTATAAGAACTTCTTTACATTTGTTATATGTGCTTTCCAGTTGAGCTTACAGTCCACAGTAACTCCTAGATACTTATATTCGAGTACAGATTCAAGTTGCATACATGAATTATTGCAAGCGGTACGATCACACCCTGCATCATGTATACCAACTCCTCGGATAGAGATTTCGTTTGTTAGGGAGAAGCACATCATCTTAGATTTGCTACTTAGAACCATTTCATGAGACAAAAACCAATGCTGCAGGACCACTAGATCGGAATTCATTCTTGTTTTAAGTTCTTCTACGTTAGGAGCAGTGTAAGACAAAACCAAGTCGTCAGCAAAAGCGATAATATGCCCAGTGAGCGACAGACTAAAAACTGAATTGATATATATTAGGAAAAGCATAGGTCCTAAAACTGATCCCTGGGGAACTCCTGACTTCGCGCACAAAATTGAATCACTCAAGGAATTATTCACACGGACTAGCTGTGTTCTATTTTCAAGATATGAAGCTATCCACTTTAATATATTATCTCTAAAACCGTATCTATAGAGTGTCTTTAGCATTAGTTTGTGATTGACTAAGTCGAATGCTTTGGTCAAATCGAGAAACAGAGCGGCAGTTTTGTTACTTCTATCTATTTCACGGTTTATACTTTCCAAAAATGCCTGAATAGCATCTTCGGTAGATTTTCCCTTCATGAAACCATATTGCGAGGTGCTAAGTATTTTATACTTTTCACAGAAACTTATCATTCTTTTAGTTACAATTTTTTCATAGACTTTTGAGAAGACAGAGAGTAATGAAATTGGTCTATAGTTGTTGGGATCACATTTGTCACCTTTCTTGTAAATTGGAATTATTATTGCTGTCTTTAGATACCTAGGGAATATACCGTTCTTAAAGCTGTTGTTTATAAGGAAAGTTAAAGGTTTTACTATCCAATTAATAATTTTTTTTAAGACGATGGTGCTAAGACCGTCTATGCCACAGGAATTCTTCGGCTTTAAGTTTGCTACAACACGCAAAATTTCAGTTTCATTCACCTCAGCGAAAAAGAATGTTGGAAGGATTGCATGATCGACAAAGGAATCTGTATACATATTTGTAGTGTAGAACGAAGAGGTAGGCTTATGGCTATCAACTATGTTTTTAAAGAATAAGTTAAAATTATTTGCAATTTCCACCTCATCTTCTGATACCACACTATCTGAAAACTTTATTTTTTTCGGGCCGTTTTCATTCCCTTTTCCTAGCAGACTATTTATAAGGTTCCATTGCATTCTAGGATTCGATAAATTGTTATCAAACTTTCTTTTGTAATACGTTTCCTTCTGTTTATATACTTTTTCATTAACATCCCTTTGCATTTGCTTGTAGGCGTTTCTAACATGTGGTAAATGTAATTTATTTCTATTTCTAATATAGTACATGTTTTTGGCATAAATTTCCTTACATAGAGTATCTGTTACCCATGGTTTGATTTTGTTGAATTTACGTTTTTTTTGTTACGATCTTACTAGTAGAAACATGATCCGATAAATTAGTTATGAAGTTCCCAAATGCTGGTTTACCAGCTCAATGCAGCACTTATCTCATCCTTTAGAGACAGCTGTACACCCAGGTTAAGTACGCACAAGCGGTGTGTGCTTTGGTGGAATACTCAGCTTGAATCCCTAAGGAAACAGGTGAGATCGCTGTTTAACAGAGCTAACGGTATAATATTTCGACTGAATATAGATCTGCTCTAACTAAATACAACCTCGAATTGAGGAAATCGAAGAGAACGTCTTGGAGGAAACACTGCGAGAACATAGACTTGCTTCTAACTGCGGCCCGACTCCATAAAGCGCTATCTCGAGAGCACACAAAAGGGCTCGGGCTGCTTCGCAAATCAGACGGCACCTTTACCGTAGTGGAGAGTCTCTTTGGCTAATCGGCTAGCAGGCACAATAGATCTGCAAAGGTCACAGAGCCATATGCTAAAAAAGGTATACTATGCCAATGGGGTGACATTACCTATGAACGTCGTTTTAATTTGCCCAACAGCAACGTGTACTGACATTTTAATTTGGTTAACACACAACCCAAACTCTGTGTACCAACGAATGAGCGTTATTCTCACTTTAATATTGATTAATTGCCATTTCATTGGAGACTCCACGGTTCATTTGTTCCGCAGGACATCCTCGCTCACTCTTCTACCAAAGATTCGTTCGAATCCACCCTATCCCTTCGATGGCTGTAAACTGCCAGTAAACTCAGTTTATCGCCGCTTCAAAGATTACATCCAATGAATTCATGCATACAAACCTGTAAACGGATTCGTCGTAAAACAATAATATCCTTAGCGGCTGATCGATGCTTCGTTTCCGTATCACGTGTCCGGGCTCAATGTGCACTCCATGGATTACCTGTAAAGCAAAGATAATGGTCGTATCAGTAGGGTGCTTTGTAGGCTTTAAATGGAAGTAACTATTGGCTTGTCATCCGCACACGGTGAAGTGATTAAACAAAGCACAAAGGGCGATGGGTATCTACGAGTAGGAAATGGTGAATGTGACGTCAGGAAAGATTCAGTCGCGCGTATGAAGGCAATTTAAGCTTCGATAATTACGTACATGATTAATAACAAAAGATACTTTAATTCAGTGTTTATCTGCGAGGTTAAGATACAAGACACAATCAAAGCCATAAGTGTCCCGCTCGAGCATGTGTAGTACCGCATGGAGCTCTAGTTTGCTCGAGTAAGATGAGCATGACGAGTATTTGCATGATGTCAGAGGGCACATGCTCCAGATTGATTTTTTGCTTTTGGTTACATTGTCTTAAAATGTGCTTAACCCGAATTACTTTCCGCAATACGCGGCCTGGTGAGCGTCCTGTTGAACTCTCATCTCTGGCCCTGTCTTGCTCGTTGTTCCGTCATTAACACTAATTTCGTAAGTGGAGCTCGTTTGCGCAGTACTTCGAGGGAGCATAATTGTCGGCGGATTATGAACATGTGGGGACGAGAGTATCTGCTAATCAATTATGCAATCCGGGTCGCATGAGTGAAAGTGTTGGTAATGCTCGCTGTTAGACGCGTTTTTATGGTTCGCTTAGGTTGCGGTGTGGCAGTATTTACACACGTCGTAAGTACTTACGGAGAAATTGTATGTTCGCGCTTGGAAAGGAAGGAAACGATTATGTGGGTAAATTGTGTAAGGTCTTGAAGAACACTTAGATCTTGTCTGGGTAACGTAGATTTGCGAGCGTAACATATCACTTTAAACGTCTGGCTGAGTTGTTAAGTTTGAGGTGCTTCACCTTAGTTCATTTATTCATTTCCGCCCAGTTAACCCTGTCCACTATACAAACGAGGATAGTTTGATGGCGAATCCTTTTACGTTTGTTGCCTCTAGTAAGTGCCCTTTATTCATAACTTATCTGCAAGTAACACCCTCCTGGCGGAAGTCAAGTAAAAGTACCAGGGAATAGAGTGAAAGTAACCTTCAACCCTTGTCGAGAAGAGTGAAAGTGTGAGAAATAGACAACCATAAAAGTCTGAAATCGATTTCATCTGGGGTAGACAGGATGCTGTAATAGGGCAATCATAATATTATCCAATGAATGGGCATAAACAAGGTGGCCTCAGGAGGATGTAGAAGGACGAAAAGTTGTATTTCACATCATGGAAAGTGACATTCTACTCGGCACATGTGCCATCTAGAAAAGTTTTATAAACGATTCAGGTCGTTGCTCTTTTCTAATCAAGTGAACATATAAAGGAAAGATTGTATAAAGTCTGAGGGCCAATTCATTCATCATCACAGCTTTAAGAAATTGGTTCACTAAGATATTAAATTGGCTTTAGATCTCGAGCTTTCTGTTTCTTTCAGCACGACATCATGAGTAACGAGATACATGGTCATCGACTGCTAATACCTAGGTTATGTAGGGCACAATCCATGTCCATGAATGTGGATGACATTGACGAATTGGGGTTTCACATAAATGTTCACATTTCCAAGGAAATTAGAGCAAAAGTGAGAGGCACATTTCTGGCCCAGCGAGGTCAACAAGTACGACAAGGATACTACTTACTTACTTAGGTGGCGCTACAGTCCGTGGTGAACCTGGGCCTCAACCAACAAGCGTCTCCAGCCGGCACGGTCTTTGCCCAGCTGTTTCCAGTGCCGCATCCCAAGTTGGTTGAGGTCCCCTTCCACCTGCGTGCGCCACCGCTGAGGCGGCCGTCCTCTGCCGTGCCTTCCTTCCGGAGTGGATTTGAAGACTTTTCGGGTCGGAGCTGTATCTTCCATGCACTCTACATGGCCTAGCCACCTTAGACGCTGTATCCGTAGACGTCGTACCAGGCCGATGTCGCTGTACAACCCGTACAATTCTTCGTTATATCTTCTCCTTCATACACCGTTTGAACAAACGGGACCGTAGACAGTGCGCAGAATTTTCCTCTCGAAACGACCAAGGGCATCTTCATCCGCTTTTGTTAAGGTTCAAGCCTCTGCGCCGTAAAGGAGGACTGGGATGATCAAGGTCTTATATAGTGTCACCTTGGCTTCCGAGAGAGGGCTCTACTTCTCAATTGCCTCTTGAGCCCAAAGAAACAGCGGTTGGCAAGAGTGATTCTGCGTTTTATCTCAGCGCTGGTGTTGTTGTCGCTGGTCATCAGTGAGCCAAGGTAGACGAATTCCTTGACCACTTTAAAGATATATCCGCCCATGGTGACGTTCTGGCCAATACGTCGGTGTTGTCCGTCTCTTTTAGATGAAAGCAGATATTTGGTTTTACCCTTCGCTTTTACGCTTCTACCTCAATGCATACAAAGGCCTCATTGACGTCTCGCTGTGTCCGTCCAATCACGTCAATGTCGTCGGCGTACGCAAGCAATTGAGTAGACTTGAAATCAATCGTACCTCTTGTGTTGGTCAGAGACTCTTGCACGATCTTTTCAGGCACGATGTTGAAAAAGTTGCATGACAGCGCGTCACCTTGCCTAAGTCCTTTTTTAACATCAAAGGTCTCGGTTTGCTCATTACCGACCTTAATGGAGCAGCGAGAATTCTCCATTGTCATCCTGCACAGTCGGACGAGTTTAGCAGGGATGTTAAAACTAGACATGGCTTTGTATAGCTCATATCTATACACGCTGTCATATGCAGCCTTGAAATCGACGAAGAGGTTCGTCTTTACACTGTGCGACGACTAGTTTAGATGATATGGTGTGTGAATCGAGATCTTTGTTGGCTGACCAGATGTCATTACAAATGACAACGTCTCTCTTAGTAATGGGGTAACGGGTGAGTATCTTGCAAACCTCCTTAATCGCTATGACTTTCGCTTGGAACACTAGCACACTAGTCGAAATGGTTTGGAAATATCTAGTTCCGCTGAGAAGATACAAGAGCCGACTATGCACTCCATCTTCGGGTCGTCGGTAAAAAATGCTATCTGATACCATTACCATTCTGGATGGGAAATGGATGTTTGGGTGTTATAAAGTCGGTTGAAGTCGTAGCCAGGTCTCCAGGTAGCAGAACGCGGATTCTCTGAGTCTAATTGCTCTGCAAGATGCGGTATATCTAATATAAAGGTCCAGAGGGAGGAGGTTTAGGACTACGTTGGGTGCTTCGGTCGGACTGGACTGAAGGTCATCTGTTACACCAATGCCGGCCGACCTCTTGACTCGGTTGAGTTGTTTTCTTTAAGGCAGAGTACCATGCCGGAAATCCGTAGGCGAGGATGGGGCAGACATTCACAGTACCATTTTGGGCCGGAATCCGCGCTTTTTGCCAAAAGTTCTGCTACAGGCGTAGAAAATTATACATGCTTCCAATTAAGCTTTGAATCTAGGATAACTAGGAGTGTCGGGTTGCTGAGTCGAAGGAGATTAAAGGTCGGTATCTTATAATATTGGGTATTTGTTTTAGAATGTATGTATGTTGGCGTTACAGTCCGTGAAGGACCAAAGCCGAGCTTCTCTCAATCACCCATGTTGTGTGTGATTTCATTTTCCCATAGGTGAAAGGGACCTACAGTTTATCGCCGGTTCCGAATGGCGAATTTCGAGAAGCTTTTCATGACTATTTTACTACAGGGGGTTTCGTCAGAACCCCGCTGAGGAGAAGCACCGTGAAAACACGTTCGATGACATGGCTGTCGGGATTCGATCCCGTGACATCGACATCGACATAGAGGATCTTCTCCAAGATCTGCCGCAGCGTAAATATTTGGTCTATTGTGGATTTACCTGGCCTGAAACCACACTGATAAGAGCCGATCAGGTAATCCACAAACGGTTTCAGGCGTTCACACACTACGGCAGAGAAGATCTTATATGCGATGTTAAGGAGACTTATTCCCCTATAGTTGGCGCAGTTATAGGGTCTCCTTTCTTATTGACCGGGCAAACGATGCTGAGATTCCATTCGTCGGGTATGCTTTCCTCCGACCATACCTTGCAAATGAGATGGTGCATGCACCTTACCAGCTCATCTCCAGCCGCCTTGAAAAGCTAAGCAGACAGGCCGTCTGCGCCAACGGCTTTATTAGACTTAAGTCTTGATATCGCTATTTTGACTTCGTCTAGGTCGGGTGGACTGAATTCTGTTACTTCGTGGTCCATTGCGAATGGCTCGTCCTGCCTGACAGCGGTATCTTGTCTATCATCGCCGTTATACAGTCTGCAGAAGTGGTCTTTCCAAATCCTCAGCATCGACTGCGACTCTACTACCAGTTCTCCATTTTCATCCCTGCCGGCCGCCACTCTGGCTTTGTGGCCATGGCATGTTCGTTTTACCTTGTTGTAAAACTTACGGGCGTCATTCCTGCGGAAGCATCTCTCCATCTCCTCGATCTCACGCTTTCCGTGCTCTCTCTTCTTTCTTCTGAAAAGCGTGTGTTCCTCTCTTCTCTTCTGCTCATAGATTTCGCGAGCAGCTCTCGTCCGTCGTTGCAGCATGGTTACGTAAGTTACGTAAGCGGTAATCTCGAACACTGCGGAGTCGAGTAGGACCAGCAAAATTTGACGTCGGAAGCTACAATCACAAGACCCAGCCAGTACGTTCGTCGGTCGTGTCACCCTCAAGCTTTGTCATGAGCCAATGTAAACTGCACAAGCTATAGAGCAGCAATGGAGACTTTGTCAAAGCGACATCAGGGATACTGCCCCTAATGTACTGGGTTTACAGTCACCACCTAGGGAAAGCGTTGGTTGATGACGAGTGCAGATAGATACATGCAGACGAACATGTCATGTCATTTTTCAACATACTTGAAAAGAACGAAGCTTCTGAGAGCATTGAAGCAGAAGCGGCTAAAGTGGGTCTGAAGGTAAACGAGGGCAAAACCAAATACGTATATGCTGTCATTAAAGAAAGATGCACAACACCCACGTCTTGGCCAGAACGTCACTATTAGTAGCTATAACTCTGGTGTAGTCGTCTGCCTCGGCTCACTGGGTAATTATACCAGCGATAAGGTTAGACGCGGAATAGCTCTCGCCAACCACTGCTTCTTTGGGCTCTTGAGCCCAACTGAGACGTAGAATTCTCTCTCGAAAAACCAAGATGACCCTCTGCGAAACCTTAATCATCATCCCGGTCCTCTTATACGGTAGTCGTTGCGAAAGAAAAATTCTGTGTATAATCTTCGGTCCCGTTTCTGCTGAAGATTCATCCACGAACTGTACGGGCTGTACAGCGAAGTCAGCTTAGTACAACGTCTACAGATCCAAATTCTAAGATGGCTAGATCACGTAGAGCGAATGGACACCACCGCTCCAGCCCGAGGGACGACGTTGCAGAGGATGGCCTCATCTATGGAGGCGTATACAGGTGGAAAGGGACCTCAACCAACTGGGCGTACGACACTGGAAAGAGGTAGAAAAAGATCGTCGTAGCTGGAAAGGCTTGTGTGGTGACCTGCCGATTCCAGCAAATGAGCATGCAAACACATGCTCTCTGTAGAGACCTGCCGATTGCAAATGAGCATGCAAACACATGCTCTTGTAGAAACCTGCCGATTCCAGCCAAACGAGCATGCAAACACATGCTTAGCAGCGGGTGTATTTGGCTTTGTTGTCAGTCGATCGCGAACAGTGCAGGCGATACCATCGTGACATGATATTATTGTGTTTTGTGAATCAGAGTTCGGACTGATTTGTTTGTTATATATATTGAAGTATTGAAGCATAGTGAAGTTTATTTATGTAAATATTGAAGTGTTTTATTTGAGTGCACCGGTCACCACAGTTTGTGTTTTCTATTTTCATTTTTATAATTAGCGCTGGTTCCAGAGTCGCACTCTTATAATGTTTGTCACCCAACCTGGGCGATGTGCAGTGGTTTGAGTCGTAGATGTTCGTTCACTACTCTCAAGGGGTGGTTGTCCTAGATAGGATTCGAGAGGAATTCGAATTAATTTTCACGTTTGTTGTAGTTCTCAGCAAATGTTCCAAATGTTCCTCCCTTCTTCGGGCGCCTTGTCGTAAGGGAGGTTTAAGAGGTCATAGACCTCGGATTTAAGTACTCTAGGTGACACCCGCAACAGCGGAATTCTACCCGCGATCTTTTATCCGTTTATTTCGAACTTTTAAGCAGCCCAGTTCGACACAGACTCCTGCGGTTCACTGTTTGAACACTTGGTCGGACTGAGCATGAGCGGTCATCCAGCGGAGGCGACACCGACCATGGCATGGCATGGGAAACCGGAAAGGTTGAACACGCCGCAGAATTGGAAAGTACTGTTGAATGCACTGCCAAGAGTCACAGTCGAGTTTCCATGGCGGCGCAGGACTCGCTCTGGCTGGATACTTAACCTGAAAAGGATAGTCTTCGCATTTTCACGGATGGCTCCATTCTTGGCGAGGGTCCGGAACTGCGACCTTCTTTGAGCGCGAAAACATCCACTTCGCTTCTCGTTAGGAAAATATGCGTCTGTCTGTCAATCAGAGATAAACGCTAACCAAATGTCAATGCACTATGTTGTGAAGCACAGGTGGAAGGGGAAAAGCATATGCGTCTGCAGTGACAGCCAAGCTGCACTCTAAGCTATGTCAAACCCTTCAACTAGCTCCAAATTAGTGCATGAACTCAAGACTTCTTGAAAAGAGTCGGTAAACTAAATACACTAAGGCTTGTATGGCTTTAAGGTCATTCTGGGATCCCAGGAAATGAGCTATCTGGTAAACTCGCCAGAATGGTATCAGAGGAGAGTTTCTCAGGACCTGAACCCTCTTTAGGTCTACCTGCATCCACGGTAAATTAACGATGGCGTGTTTAATACACACAACAGTAGATGGAGGGATTATTCAGGATGCAGGATGACAAAGCGCATATGCCCTGATATCTGCAAGAAATCCGCAGCATTGTTCTTGCCATTAAGGAGAATTGACTGCAGAAGACTTGTGGGCCATTACACTTTTGCAGTGAGACGCCTACTTGTGCTGTATGTTAGGAGGGTGACATGGCAGAGCATATTCTCTGCTACTGTCCCGCCTTTGGTCGCGCACGGGGACGCACCCTTGGAGTCGACGTGGTGTGCGCCGAATCTCTTAGCTCTACACCACTGAAGCTCCTTCTCATTTTTCTCCGGAGAACGTGGAAAATACATTAATGTAAGGTGGCTGCCTGGAGCACAATAGACCAGTATTTGCGTCTGAGTGCTCCTACAGATAGCAGAAGCCTCCGACAATAAAAAAAAAAAAAAATATTCCATGCCATTATGGTGTTATGTATATTAGAAACGCTGTATTGCACGACTTTTTCGTAAAGGAATTTCTTGGCTATGGACAGACACTGAACTACCGACCTTCTGCTCGACATTCGGTGATGTTTACAACTGCACCGCGGCCGCCCCAGGTTCACCCCGAACTGGACCGCAACCTTAGTATGTAAGTAAACTTATTTTATTCTCATGTATTAATTGATCACAATTTGATTATAGGGTTTCTTTTCTCAAACCAGACAAGTCCCCATGAGATACTTTATGTATTTTTTGCATATCAATCATTCGTTTTATGAATGTCCGTTACTTACTTACTTATCAGGCCAGCGATCCATGGAGGATCTGAGCCTGAGCTATAGCTGCCTTCCATCCTTGACGGTCCCGGGCACGCTGCTTGCAGTTGTCAAGGCCAAGATGTCTTACATCTGCGATTACTTGTTCTTTATACCGGAGGTTCGGTCTTCCTCTTCTTCTCGAACCAGGACTCTCGGAGTCGAAGACCCTCTTAGCTGGAGCGTTGATGTCCATGCACTCGATGTGGCCGAGCCGGTGTAGTCGACGGATCCTTGCCTTCCGGACTACATCCACATCTTGGTGCAGCTCGTAGAGTTCGCGGTTGTGTCTTCTTCTCCATTCAACTTCCTCACAGACAGGACCAAATATCCGGCGCAGAATTTTTCTTTCGAAAGAACCCAAAATCAGCTCCGCTGTCCTGCTTATCGTCCAGCTTTCGGCTCCGTACAGCAAGACTGGCAGAATGAGCGTTTTGTAAAGCATGACTTTGGTCTATCGAATGAGGAGTTTTGACCCCAGTTTTTTGGACAAGCCGAAGTAGCAGCGGTTGCCAAGGGCGATTCTATGCCGGATCTCCACTGTGGTGTCACTTGTGGAACTTACGTTTGCCCCGAGGTAGACAAACTCCTTAACTACCTCGAAATTGTTATATTTTGTCCCAGGTGACGGATTGGTTTTTGGTTGACAGCATGTACTTCGTTTTGTCCTCATTGACCTTAAGACCAACTCGTTTCGCCTGTTCTTCAATCGCCGTGAATGCTTCCACAATGCCACGGCGAGAACACGCGATGATGTCGATATCATCCGCGTATCCTAGCAGCTGGATGGACTTGTAGAAGATAGTGCCTTCCCTGTTGACGCGTGCCCGTCGCACTATCTGCTCCAGCACCAGGTTGAGGAAGTCACAAGACAGCGCATCTCCTCGCCGAAATCCGGTGCATGTTTCGAATGGTTCCGAGGTCCTAGAACCGAGTTGCACGGTGCATCGCGTGTTTTTTAGCGTGGCGCGACACAACTGGATTAGTTTTCCCGGGATCCCGAATTCGGCCATCGCTCCAAACAGTTCTTCAAGAATGAATGCTGTCGTATGCGGCTTTGAAATCGATGAAAAGATGGTGGGTATCGATTCGAAGCTCGTTGGTCTTTTCCAGGAATTGTCGAAGTGTGAAAATTTGGTCTATAGTTGATTTGCCGGGCCGGAAGCCGCACTGATAGCTGCCGATTAGTATGGTGCAAAATGGTTTTAGACGTTCACACAGTACGCTGGACAGGATCTTGTATGCGACATTGAGCAGGGATATACCTCTATAGTTCTTGCAAGAGGTAGGATCGCCTTTTTTGTGGATGGGGCATATAGAGCTGGTATTCCAGTCGTCGGGCACGCTTTCATCTTCCCAAATTATGCAGATGATCTGGTGCACGCTCCCTACCAGAACATCGCCGCCAGCCTTGAAGAGCTCTGATGGCAAGCCATCTGAGCCTGCGGCCTTGTTGTTCTTCAGCTTCTGAATAGCTGTGCCGACTTCTTCGATGCTGGGTGGGAGGACTACTTCAGCGGCCGGAGTTCGGATTTCCTTGGTCGCTACCACTCTCTCTTGGTCATGCTCGTTAAGCAGCTACTGGAAGTGCTGCTTAAATACATCCACTATTCCCTGCGGGTCGGTGACAAGATTACCCTCGCAGTTTCGAAGAGCCTGGGTGCCCTTTTTGAAGCCTCCTGCAAGGCCCTTGGCTTTCTTGTAAAAGGCTCGTATTTTATGTTTATCCCTAGACTCCTCGATATCCTTGAGCTGGGAAGCTGCGAAGATTCTTTTCTTTTGTCGCAGTAGTTTTTTCTCCTCCCTTCTTCTGGCTCGCTACTCTTCTTGCGCTGCCCTGGTTTTCCTCTACAGCGCCTTTTGGTACGCCTCGTCGGTTGCTGCCTTTTTCTGCTCACACCCGCCATCATACCACGGGTTTCTTGTCGGGGGTGGTAGGTATCCTAAGGTGGTTTCGGCTACTTCCTGAATGGCTGAGCGGCAATGCAGCCACATATTATTGGCATTTGTGTTCGACGTAGGCATACCGTAGAGTCTTTCGGTCAGCTGCAACCTGTAGACTCTGGCAACCTCCGGTGTGCTCAGGCGCCCAATGTCGAACCGCCTCCTGATGGGCTCGTACAGCTTTCTGACATTGGACAGTCGAGCTCTGAATCTTGCTGCTACGAGGAAGTGGTCAGAGTCGACATTTGCTCCTCTGAATGTTCGCACATGTTTGACGAGTGAATGTCCTTTTACTTCCTAAAAAAGCATAAATTGAACTCAAGTAGGCATAAAATACGATTTCCTTACTCGTTGCCAATCACATTAAGGATATGTGAAAACCAAGCAAAACTCAAACACAAGAGATGAGAACCCAGGATAGGGTAAATAGGTCGTTCATTTGAGAAATCAACCTACAAGCTACCATCAACTCTTTCCTTGTTATGATGCGCCTGAAATACGTCAATTTCCTGCCACGGAAAATGGATATTAAAACAAAGTATGGCAAAGTATGAAAACGACGTGTTTACGATCAAATTAAGTTCATCTCGAACCGTGAAATGAAAATTGCACACTAATCGCGTGGGAAGCAAAGGCTGGCACCTAAGTATATATCTACCCGTACCCGAACTGCCATGACGCATCAGTTCCAAACGGGTTCACGGTAGATACGTCGAATCGCGAACGAAAAACAACGACAGGGCTTACTCGTATCATCAGCCAAGTGTGAAGTATTCAAGATTCATTGTACCATTTAACCGATAAACACTGAATAATCCACCCATCACTTTACATGTAGCTTGGAACAATGAGCGTGAAGTAGCTTCATACCCAGCCATGGCCATGGTAAAGGGGGGAAAAAGCAATTCGAAAATCACCCACGAGCAATGGTAAATGTAATTTAATTAGCTGCCAGATAAATGAATAAAATTTGATTTCAAATCGCATTATCTGTAGGGTAACAGATAGCAGAGATTTGCATTTCAAATTGGGACTTTAGCACTACTCGTATGCTACACTGGGTGCTGAATTGTCAACTCGCTGAGCTGCAGGAACTTGGTATCTGCTGATGCACAAGTAAGTAAGTGCTTCATTAATATTCTCATGAATTCTTCAATCCTTTAGTGGCGTACCCCTTTTAGCCCTGAAAGTTGACAATTGAATTTCACAACTCACTCCTACGTTCCTCGTGGTATCTTACAGACAAAGTGCGTCTTTGATCACGACATCCAAGGTTAAGTAGCTTCCTAATGACCTAGGGACTTATAAATGACTAACGACCCTAAAGATTACTTCATTAAATCGATCGATGAAAGTAGACAATAGAACGAAAGCGGGGTAAATCAGTATTTCACACTCAATTCTGCCCAGTTGATTAAGTTATTTGTTTTAATCAGAGATTCGCTCTAGTGGAGCTTCACTTAAGAAGCTTTACTCTAATGAGCGGACGATTGGCACTGTCATGCATCGATACACCTTCTCTCACAGCAATCGATTCGTTTAAATATCAAAACGAAAGTAAAGCAAACTATCTTTAATGAGAAGAACGCAAGACCGAATATTTCATTCAGTGAGATACTTGTATGCTCGAGCAATTCTTAGAATCAATCTAAACCTACGCGTACGTTGATGTTAAACAGAGCATGGAGCATCTGAGGAGTAATCATTTTGTGCTTTCATCCGTTCAATGGGTTTTAAACCCACAAACGTGCAGCAAATCAACTCGATTGTCTTGGTGAGATTTCCCAGCAATCCCGTGCCATCGGATAGATAGTTTTCTGCATGCGATATTTACACAATCTTATACTTCTACATGTTTACCGATTTAATTGAGTCTTCATGCAAATTGTGAACAAATGATTTTGATTCTCCATCACAAGATACTATCACAGATAGTAGGTTGGTATGGGCGGCTATAGTTGATCAATTACTGTTTGATTAAATTGAGAGCGTTCTGTATGCATGGGGTTCATACGGTGATTGGATGAATTGAAGCTAAGAGCGCTTTATAAGTGCTCGGTATGGGACTTTATGTTACGAGTACATCCACGTTCTTCTGCTGTTTGATTACACTTTTGCTTGTTTTCAGCTCAATTTTAAGACAACTGACGTATAGGTATGGTTTTGCTCCGAAACGTCTAGGACTTTTCTAAGAATACAAGGTTATGACGTCGGAAAGCTATTATCGCCAGAAACCGGTCATGCTTTTACCGAATGCGTCTCCCTTAAGCTCTCCAATACACCTCAACCCTCCACGCTATCAATAGAACAGCAGTGGAGCCTTTGCAAACAAGCCCTGAAAAGCTTTGCATTCGAAGTTTTGGGTTTCAAGGGTCCACCACGAAGAAACGCCTGTTTCGGTGACGAGTACATGTTAGTAACGGCGATGTTAGTCAATATA
Source organism: Eumerus sabulonum (assembly GCA_951905685.1). Taxonomy (NCBI): domain Eukaryota; kingdom Metazoa; phylum Arthropoda; class Insecta; order Diptera; family Syrphidae; genus Eumerus; species Eumerus sabulonum. The sequence continues at coordinate 240,878,768 of OX645060.1, forward strand.
CCGCTACGGCAGATCCTGGAAAAAACCAATGAATTTCAAGTCGACACTCATCTTCTATTTGTCGACTTCAAAGCCGCATACGACAGCGTAATTAGAGACGAGCTATACAACGCTATGTCTAGCCGTGACATACATGCTAAACTCGTCAGACTATGCAGGATGACTTTGGAGAATGCTCGCTGCTCCATCCGAATCGGTGAACACCTTATCGATAGTTTTTGCAACAAGCTAATGATCCGAGTCGATGTTGGCTCCTCGAAAGGTTCGTACATCGATGCTGCCGTCGATCGCAATGTGATCAATTTGATTGATTGTCGATTGATCGAAAGAACGCCAGGTTCCCTTATGAATGTTGAGGGGAGGAGGGAGCGAGCAAACAGGGCAAAGAAGTTGATCGCATTTAACATGGCAAACGCCAGCTTCGATCTCTGTCCCTGTTCAATCCAAGTTGACAGACAGCCTCCGGGTGGCCTCCCCTGAATAGCTGTGCTGGCACCCGCCAAGTAGTAAACCAATGTGTACAGCGACGCGACCCCTTGTTCCTGGGTAAAGGGGAACCTGACCCTCCAGGTTGGGGGTTGTGGTTTGGGGTAACACCCCTATCGCGTAAAACAAAGGTTTGTTCAGGAAAAGCCAACAAATGTTGTCACTGATGCACATACCCAGAATGGAAAGCTTGTCGGTTTCAGAGATAGAAGTGCCATTCATGGATAATGGCAATGGGTCAGTGTTACGCTTTAGCGACAGAAGACAGCATTGTGTTTTGGAAGCATTAAATTCCACTTTACTGTTTTTACCCCATTGGATGATGCTGTCAATATCGGAATTCGATGAGCTTAACATACGCTGCCGCTCACTATTTACAGCCGAAGTGCAGGGTCGTAAAGAAGTGAACGAATATGAAAAGCTGAGGGTACTGTCGTCGGCGAAGGAGTGGATTGGATTAGAAGTAACAGACAAGAGATCATTTATAAAAATGAGAAAGAGTGTCGGAGACAAAACGGAGCCCTAGGGAACACCAGCATTTACAAAGTGAGTATCAGACTTGAATCCGTCCAAGACAACTTGAATTGAACGGTTCGAAAGGTAGCTTCTAATCTACAGAAGAAGAGAGTCGTCGATCCCGAATGCACGCACTTTCGACAAAAGAGCTTCATGCCAAACTCTGTCAAATGCTTTCGAAATATCAAGTGCAACTACTTTACTCTCACCTGCCTGGTGGAGTGAGCGATTCCACTTCTCGGTGAAATATACCATCAAATCACCAGTGGATCTGTTGCTGCGGAAACCATACTGCCGGTCATTAAGGAGTTTCTGCGAATCGAGATATTTCATTAGCTGACGATTTATCAGCGTTTCCATGTCCTTGGAAAGAAGGGACGTTAGTGCAATGGGTCGGTAATTGGAGAGAGAAGAAGATTTGCTTTTTTTTGGGAATGGGCTGGACAAATGCTGTTTTCCACCTACTCGGGTAGAGTCCAGAAGAGTAGGAAAGGTGGAAAAGCTAACGCAGTGGTTATGCCAGCGTAGAAGAACACCTTTTCGGAATTATTGGAAAAAACCATCTGGACCAGCGTATTTGTGTACGTCAAGTTCTTTAAGAACCCTTGCAACTGTACGAGTACGGAAGTAAATTTGTCCCATGGTGGAATTAATGTACTCCAGAACAGGCGGACACAACGATGATCTGGGAGCTGCGAGTTCGCTGCGAAACGGGCAGCAGGCAGATTGGCTATGTCTAAGGGTTTGACAGCTGGAATGTCATTGTGGATGAGTGTGGGTATAGACGACGAGACGGAGTTCTTGATGTTTTTGACGAAAGACCAAAAACTTCTGCTACCTTTGGGACATTGTAGGATCTTACGAATCAGTTTTTGGCCGTGTAAAAATTTAGCTCGTCGAATATGGGATTTGCAGTCATTTCTGGTTTGTATATATCTTTTTCGGTTTTCCTCAGTAGAGAGCTTATCTCTCTCAACATAATAACCTCTTTACAGCTCAAGTCGAACCACGAATTATCCTCCGGCTTAGTACTTTTTATCTTTTTGGGAATGAAAGTGGTTATGCCAGTATGGATAATGTTTGTGATCATATCAGCTGCGGCGTCCACGTCGTTGTCGAGGAAGCACAACGACCAGTTAAAGCTCCGAAAGAAGTTGTTATGGCCACACCAATTAGCTTTCTTATATCTCCATACTATTCTGTTTGGAGCTTTTTCTTTAACTGTGTGGAATGAATTTAGGAATTTAGCTGATATGACACAGTGATCGGACGAGCCTAGAGGAGATAATACTTTCAAAGTGTATTTATCAGGTTGAGAGGTAAGAAACAATTCCAGGGTGTTGGCGATATGACTGAAAATATCCGGGATGCGAGATGGCTCATTCACAAGCTGGGTTAATTGATTAAAGTCAGCGAAAATTTCGACGTACCTTCCTTCGGGTGTTGTCTGTCCAGAATGTCGAAGCCACTGAGAATTGTGAACATTGAAACTGCCCGCTATAACAATTTCAGTGTTATAGCGGCAGTGTTATAGTGTTGGATGGAGTCGGACAGTGCATCGGACAGGTTTGGGCTTCTGTAAAGAAAACAGTAGTGAATTGTGTGCTTACGATGAGTGAATTTGAGCCATAAGAAATTAAATTCCGAGGTGGATGTTAGGGTATACTGCGGAAGCAGCTGGTAAGCGATATCACTACGGACACAGATGGCGAGACCGCGGTGAGAAACGAATAAAGGCACTAAGCTATATCCAGGAAGACTAAAATCCGAGGGATCGGACTGTTCATCAACCTGTGTTTCACAAAGTGCCAAAACAGCCGGTTTGTAGAGAGAAATGGACATACGTGGCAAAGAAAACCCACGAATGTTGCAGAATTGTAAGTCGAATTCCCCGATCAACACAGTACGCAACACCAACTGACTCTCACTGTAGCAAAAAGCTTTCAAGTAGTATTATGTAGCTAGATATGCACGTACATGGATATATCCAAATTACAGACAATTTTCGACTGCCTCGCCCACGACTGTTGCTGGAACTGCTTTCACTCATCCAATTAATTAATAAAATCCGCACGGCATTTACGCATGTACGCCCCAAATTTTTCGGCTTAGTTTACAAAAAAAAAATAAACTTTCCAGATCATCACATTGTAACTTTGACCCCCAAGTATCCACTGAGCTATCCAAGTTGACACACGTCATCTAGTATTATAACCCGCAATCGAAAAATATCTTTTTCGCAACTTCTGCACGGAATACCAAGTGGCTTTAGATAAAGTATCCAACTGTCATCTGTTATTAAAAATAACTTTTGTTTGATTGCTTTCTTAGTCTGTCGACCGGGTGGGAGGTCTGATTGCTGGTTTGCGTTGACTGTGTTGCATAGCAAACCAGTAGGAGGTGGAATAACTACTTTTGGATATGCTGTTGTGATTCCCGCAATCTGACAACACCATCCCTGATTCTTTCGTTTTTGGTATCACTTTCCTCTCCTATTTGCGAGCAAACCATCCAAGGGATGAATGACTATAATGGAAAGGGGAGGCAAGGACACCACACCTCGTTTCCATAGACGTACAGATTTCAGCTCGGGTCTTATGTTATACTACTACATAGTACTACAGAACACATGGAGCATCCGGATTAAGACAATTAGATAGCCAGTTAGGTTTTATGTTTCGTGCGAAGCTTCATTAAGGCTTCCCTCATCAGTTCTACTTTCGCCTATGAGCACAGACCACGTTCGTGCCTTTCATACCACGCCGATGGATAATAAGTTAATTGAAAGTAATTAGCTGGTCGGCATAGAAACGGCACAAGCATGCAACAATTTGTGTAGTGCAAACATCAAATAACAACATAGATACAGGTGCAGGGTATTATACGTTAACCGAGTTCAACTCGCCCGCTCAAGGTCGTCGGAAAGTAAATGGCTCTGGCTTACCGCATCGGGGGCGAATTCCATCGGCCGACGAAGCGAAGCCCCAGTGTCCATTTGATACGAACCAGCGAAAGTGCTACTGTCACACTAGTATCTATCGCACTCAACTAATCTGGATTCAATTGGCATTAGAAATATGTAGTAAGTACGAGTAGTTGGAAGCGAGTCGGATTACAGACATCTTACGACAGATACTTGATACCGAGAGCAAACTTCCTCAACGTCGTTCGACTGCTTTCGAATGATGATGCCAAAGTTCATGTTTACCCGAGTCCGACCGGTCGCGTGACAATTACGTTCGTTCTGATCCACATTTCCTTTTTTCCTCTAGTTCCTCTTCACCTTGTCTTCCGACAAGTATCTCGAGAGTCAGAAGCTGTAATTCACTTATGTACTAGTGTGTACTTAGGCTATTGTCGGTCGTATACCTAATAGAGAAGGAAAACAGATCACACCATGATTGTAATGACTTTTCTAATGGTCAATCGAATAACACTATAGATACGACTCTGCTTTCCATCGATATGGCGTGGCACTGTGTATCAATATTGTGTCTGAGTATCCGTCGTGCTTTGACTATTGTCTACAGTCCGACAAACGTTCGATTTCTGTTTTATATCAGACACCGAAGCGATACTATGAGATATATGTACTAACGAAACAATGCGAGTGAAAGCTATGGGCGGATAGGGATAGTCTTGACTCTTGACTCTCTGTGGCCTATGTCGCATGTAAATTGACTTATTGTGGTGTTGGCAGACTTGAGGCGTTTTTAAATTTTTTTTTTTGTGTTGGATATCCAATTCATCATCAATCATAAAGCGTTTCTACAAATGCGCTGCCAGTAACGCGTTTGTTTGATGTTTATTTCCGTATATAGCGGTCATGCAGAGAGCAAGTCGCAATAACTTAGATACTTTGATACTATTCACCAGAACTTTTCGAATTTGTTTAGGCACAGTACCTACTCGTACAATAGAGTGAAACGAGTTATGAGATGTTGTGCTTGAGGAGTGGGTTATATTCAATGACAGCGTAAGCGTGTGATTAATATGGGATTTGTCGATGCAGTCCTAAGCAAGTGGCTACAATGTAGTCGGTGATGTCTGTGGCTAGCTGTTACATCATAAATTGGAGAGCAAAGAATGAGATATGCAGAATAGTGGATCTGTAACTCTGTATGTTCACCGTACGCCTTTGTTAAATGCTAGCAATGGGAGTGGAGGTAGGTTGTAAGCGACTTCCAACAGTGGCCGTGAAGAAGAAAATAGCATTTCCTGTCACAATAAAGCCTCTGTTGACGGATAATTAGCACTTTTGTTAGCCCTTCACCCAATTCTCCGCTGTTCCATTCGTAGAATTACCATACAAGTTTGCTATCATGACAAATGACGAGCTTCTTGCGCCATAAAATAGGATTCGAATCGGTTGTACTATGGCGTAAAGAACCATAATCGACTGTTGGGACACAATAATATGCTTCGGATGCGGAATCGGTGTCGGTTCCTACTCATGGAATGTGAAGCGTCTGGGTAACATAGGACTGCAGTTGATTATTACAAATCAGATACTCGTCTACGGTCCCCAAGGAACGAGCAAAAAGCAGATGAAATGCTGGAAATGCGGTGATTGTCACAAAGAGAGATGACAATGTTCGAAACTGACAACATCAATTTGATTTGCGTTTACGTTCCATTAAAGAAGATTTAATTCACAAGAAAGGACGAGTACGCATAAGTGCTAGTTAAACCATTTTAATACGAAAGGTTTACGATCGCTCATAAATATTACTCTCCGCCAGCATTCTCTGGAATAGTCTTATTGCAGTGAGCTACATTTACGGGTATCATAGACACAATGGTGTCGAGCTAGATAGCCAAGACATGACATGGGTCCTGAGAAAACTCCTTTGGTCAAAAAATCGATAGTTGGACGACAAAGCAGAGTTTACGAAACAATTCAGGAAACATATGTATAAATCTGCACTATGGGGAAGACCAGAACCTCAAAATTTACGTGCTGGGAAAAGTGGAGGAGCATGATATCACACGATCGGAATTGGAATAATGCTGGAATGGAATGAAGTTTGAAGGTTTTATCAACAGTTAAAGCGAACATGCCAAGGTTACAAAGCCAGAACGGACGGAGAACGGACTCCTAGTATAGGATCGCACAGAGTTCCGTCCCATTCGCCATAACGAAACTCAAGTCGACTAAAGCTACTGGTGCGGACGGACTGTCGGCTTAGCTCTTCAAAATAGCTGGGCATGACCTGGTTAGGAGCATGCACCAGCTAATCTGTAAAATATGGTCAGAGGAAAGCTTGCCCGAGGAATGGAGTCTCGGGAGACCCCTTTGACTGTGCAAACATTTTCTTCTTCTTCTCAACGGGCGCTACAGTTCGGGACGAACCTGGGCCTCAACCAACATGCCCCTCCAACTAGCGCGATCTTTTGCTAGCCTTTTCCATTGCCGCACACCCAGTTGGCTGAGGTCCTCTTCCACCTGTGTGCGCTTAAGATGGTGCGGCCGTCCTCGGCTTCTTCGTCCCACGGGGTTGGATTCAAAGACTCTCCGGGCTGGAGCTGTAGTGTCCATTCGCTCTACATGGCCTAGCCATCTTAGTCGTTGAACTTGTAGACGCCTGACTAGACTCATGTCGCTGTACAGCCCGTAAAGTTCGTGGTTAAATCTTTTCCTCCATCCCCCGTCGGCGTTTATAGGCCCGAAAGTCACTCGCAAAATCTTTCTCTCGAACCGACCAAGGGCCTCCTCATCCGCTTTTGATAGTGTTCATGCTTCTGCGCCATACAACAGGACCGGGATGATAAGGGTCTTATATAGAGTCAACATTGCCGTTCGGGAGAGGGCTCTATTACTCAATTGCCTCCTGAGCCCAAAGAAACAGCGATTGGCAAGAGTGATTCTGCGATTGATTTCGGAACTGATGTCGTTGTTCCAGGTCACTGCGGAGCCAAGGTAGACGAAGTCCTCAACTACCTCGAACTTATATCTGCCAATACAAACGTTCTGGCCAAGACGTCGGTGGTGAGCGTCCTTTTTTGATGACAAAATATATTTAACTTTGCCCTCGTTTACCGCCAGACCAACTTTCGTCGCCTCTATCTCAATACTCGCAAACGCCTCATTGACATCTCGCTGTGATCTACATACCTATTATGTCAATATCGTCGGCGTATACAAGGAGTTGCGAGGATTTGAAACAGATTGTGACTCTTGTATTGGCCAGTGATTTTTGCACAATCATTTCCAATATGATGTTGAGGAAATCACACGACAGCGCATCGCCCTGCCTAAATCCTTTTTTGAAATCAAAACTATCGGCCAAGTCTGCACCGATTCGGACGGAGCAGCGAGCATTCTCCAAAGTCATCCCGCATAGTCTGACGAGTTAGCAGGTACATATGTATGTCAAAGGTAGGCGTAGCGTTGTATAGCTCGTTTCTAATTACGCTGTCGTATGCGGCTTTGGAGTCGACAAATAGGTGGTGAGTGTCGACTTGAAATTGATTGGTTTTTCAGGATCTGCCGTAGTGTGAAGGTTTGGTCGATGGTGGACTTCCCTGGCCTGACTCCTCACTGATAAGGATCTATCAGCTTATTTACAAAAGGCTTCAGACGAATACACAAAAAAAGAGAAGATTTTGTAGGAGATGTTGAGAAGACTTATTCCTCTGTAGTTGGCGCAGTCAGAGGGATCTTATTTCTTGTGAACCGGGCATACTATGCTGAGACTCCATTCCTCGGGCATGCTTCCCTCTGACCATATCTTACAGATGAGCTGGTGCATGCTCCAATCCAGGTCATCCCCAGCTGCCTTGAGGAGCTCAGCAGACAGTCGATTGATGAAAAGAATACAGTAAGAATACAAAGTTATGACGTCGGAAAGCTACTATCGCCAGAAACCGCTCGTGCTTTTACCGATGGCGTCTCCCTTAAGATCTCCAATACATCTCAACCCTCCACGCTATAAATAGAACAGCAGTTGAACCTTTGCAAACAAGCCTTGAAAAACTCTGTATCCGAAGTTTTGGGCATCAAGGCTCCACCACGAAGAAACATCTGGTTCGATGACGAGTGCAGTAGAATTCACACAGCGAAGCAGGATGTATATAAAGCCTAGCTGCATAAAAGAACAAGAGCAGCTCGTGAGCTCTATGAGTTAAAAAGAAGGGAAGAGCATAAGCTTCTCAGAAGAAGAAAGAGCACGAGAAGCGCGCGATTGAGGATTTGGAGAGGTATTACTGCAGGCGTGACGTTCGAAAGTTTTACCAACAGATAAAGCGAACATGCCTAGCTTATAAAACCAGAACGTAAGCCTGCAGAAATGAGAACGGACGCTTAGTAGTACAAACGCAGTCGATGCTGAGAATATGGAAAAACCACTTCTGCAGGCCATATTAGTCAATATACCGCTGTAAAGCAGAATGATCCATTTCTAATCGACGAAGACCGCAGAGAGTTCCGTCCCCCTGACCTCGACGGACTGTCTTCTGAGCTCTTCAACACAGCTGGAGATGACCTGGTTAGGAGCATGCACCAGGTAATCTGTAAGATATGGTCAGAGGAAAGCTCGCCCTAGGAATGGAGTTTCAGGAGACCCCTTTGACTGCGCTCACTACGGAGGATTAAGTCACCTTTACATCGTCTACAAAATCTTCTCTATCGTTTTGTGCAAACGTCTGAAGTTATCTGTAAATAAGCTGATAGGTCCGTATCAGTGTGGTCAAACCTTCACACTACGGCAGATCCTGGAAAAAAACCAATGAATTTCAAGTCGACACTCACCACCTATTTGTCGACTCCAAAGCCGCATACGACAGCGTAATTAGAGACGAGCTATACAACGCTATGTCTACCTTCGACATACCTGCTAAACTGATCAGACTATGCAGGATGACTTTGGAGAGTGCTCGCTGCTCCATCCGAATCGGTGAACACCTTACCGATAGTTTTGATGTCAAAAAAGGATTTAGGCAGGGCGATGCGCTGTCGTGTGATTTCTTCAACATCATATTGGAAATGATTGTGCAAAAATCACTGGCGATGTCAATGGGGCGTTTGCGAGTATTGAGATGGAGGCGGCGAAAATTGGTTTGGCGGTAAACGAGGGCAAAACTAAATACATGCTGTCATCAAAAAAGGAGGCTCAACACCGACGTCTTGGCCAGAACGTTTGTATAGGCAGATATAAGTTCGAGGTAGTTAAGGACTTCGTCTACCTTGGCTCCGCAGTGACCTGGAACAACGACATCCGTTCCGAAATCAAACGCAGAATCACTCTTGCCAATCGCTGTTTGTTTGGGCTCAGGAGGCAACTGAGTAATAGAGCCCTCTCCCGAACGACAAAGTTGACTCTATATAAGACCCTTTTCATCCCGGTCCTGTTGTACGGCGCAGAAGCATGGACACTATCAAAAGCGGATGAGGAGGCCCTTGGTCGGTTCGACCAAGACGGACCGCAGACGGGGGATGGAGGAAAATATTCAATCACGAACTTTACGGGCTGTACAGCGACATGAGTCTAGTTAGGCCTCTATGGATTCAACGCCTAAGATGGCCGGGCCATGTAGAGCGAATGGACACCAAAGCTCCAGCCCGGGGAGTCTTTGAATCCAACCCCGAGGGACGAAGAAGCAGAGGACGGCAGCACTTAAGATGGCGCACACAGGTGGAAGTGGACCTCAGCCAACTGGGTGTGCGGCAATGAAAAAGGCTAGCAAAAGATCGTGCTAGTTGGAGGGGCATGTTGGTTGAGGCCCAGGTTCACCCCGAACTGTAGCGTCCGTTAAGAAGAAGAAGATTTGCGCAGAAAGTTATGCTGATTTGAAAAAGAGTGAAGAAATACACCTTGTGGTGGTCAGATTCAATTTCGGGAATTTCGGTATAAAAGGTGCACCTTCCTGTGATCGGCCAATCACTGAAAAAGCCGATTAAATTGTGTGGCTAAATCTTTTTGTTAGAAAATGTCCAAAAAGTCCAGGCTAGGTCAGACTCTATTCTACCGCCGTTTATCCTCGGATGACCAGTCGTACATTGAGTTCTTTGTGCTTTTTCCGATCCGCCTTGTATGCAATTCTATGACCATAATTCCCAACGTGTGGCAACGCAATCGCGGTAGAACGCATTGCATAACCTGCACCAACCATTTCTTAATTCAATCGCAGCCCCACATAACACGCAAGTGCCCCTTCTTACCTTCGCAACACATTTATTGTTGTTTTTTTCAATTAACCAGGTACCCACATTTGGACCTAGATTCACATTACTCACCCAACCCACCTCTCGAGTGGTGCACATCTAATGTTGCTCTCCCCTGTGAGCCTCTCAGCATTTTCATCACGTGCATGTGTCACATATAGACGCAGTCATATATGAGTTCTACCATTGTCCATACCCGACCGCCAGTTCGTGGAACTATAACAATTTGTTGGTCATTGGTGTTGTTGTAATTGTTCCATGACTTACTCATACACACCGTTAAGTCGTTTAAACATTAAGCATTAAAGTCACGAGTTGAATAACAGTTGATTCGATACGAATACTTTCAGGTACACATGTACGTACATATGTATCTATAATACATATATGGAGCTACTCTGCTCCATTGTAATCCGGTGCTGGAGAATAGACTTTTGAAATACGTCTATGGTTAAAGGTCATCTCAAAGCGACCAAAGTGGCCACAAGCGGTAATCTTGTAAAGAGGTACATATCGACCCATATACGAACTTAATGGTAAGGTGTTGGATCCCTTTTAGTATAGAAAGCATTTCTGAAATACCATTTCTCAGTCCCGACACTCAATTGTCTTTTTCACTCTGAACCATTCCAACTGAGGACACAGACGACAATCGTAGGTGTTCGGATCGGAATATGATACGCCATGTCTGGATGTAAAAGTAATAGGGAAACAATAAAGAATGTCTCGACCACTCACAGGACGATCCATACATGTGTATGTACATATATATGTGCTTGATGAGATTGATAGTGTCAGGATGAAAAGATTTGTGGAAACTTGTAGGGTTCAAAGCTTTTTAGAGCCCATAGGACAATGTTGTTGTTAACCAGGCTGGGAGAACGCTCGAAGGAGGATGTCCTCGGCTGGATGACTTGTGGAGGTATCATAGAAAAGTGTGTGTTCAGAAGAAGTTCCAGGGCTTCCATTTTGGAGGTCGTCCAGGAACCATCATTCCGCATTAGGTGGCTTGGGTTGTACGGGGTCGAAGCCAGAATCTTCTTTATTCTTGAAGCTTCAGAGACCGCCTTGATATTTTCGCAGTTGGGAACCTAAGTAGTTGGACACAATGAAGAAAAATTCTATCCAAACAAGTCAGGGCCACAATCCCGGAAAACTGCCCTATCACTCTGCTCGATACCAGGTTAGCCTACTCCCCCAGTGCCAAATTCCTTGGCATTATACTCGATAGGAAATTAACTTGGAAGAGCAACACAACTGAAAGAGAAATAAAACGGCTGCGCTTAACATGATACTAGACCTTACACCACTCGATATTTTCGGCAAGCAAATTGCCACACACACGGCCATAAGACTAAAAGCTAACTCGAAATGGGTGAGCTATGTCACTGGCCACTCCTCCATCCTGCAAAACAGGATAACTATGACAGAAAACCTAGACCACACAGAACCCACCATAGTCTTGGACAAAAACTTTACGATGATTTATCCGGACAGGAAAAACTGGACCCGCCAAACTCAACCGCGCAGAAACTGTGTGGATTTCTACACTGACGGGTCTAAAACCAAAGACGGGGTGGGCAGTGGAGTTTTCTGCAAACAACTCAAGCTACATAAAGCTCTAAAATTACCAGATCACTGCAGCGTGTTCCAGGCGGAACTGTTGGCAATAAAAGAGGCTTTGTCTTGGCTGAAGTGGAACGTAATATCCACCACGGATATTCGCATTCTCACAGACAGTCAAGCAGCCTTAAAGTCGCTGGAGTCCTTTGTGTACACATCAAAATCTAGTCTCGACTGTCGCAGATCTCTTAACGAGATGGCAGAACAGTTCAACATACAACTTATCTGGGTACCAGGACACAGCGACATTACAGGTAATGAAAAAGCCGACACACTCGCTAAACTAGGAACACAATCAATCGTGGCTTGTGAGGGAGTACCCCTTACAACCATTAAACATAATCTCTCAGACGAACCTGAGATGGACACAGGGACATACCTGCGTCATCACCAGGCAAATCTGGGCTCGGCTGGACAGTCAACGCACAAGAAGTATAATCTCCCTAAAAAGAACTGACATCTACAAAGTCATCGGTGTCATCACAGGACACTGTGAATAGTTCCAAATGATTTCTGCAGATGCTGTCAGGACGAGGAGGAGGTTGAATCCATTCACCACCTTCTCTGCGCCTGTCCAGTTCTCTGCAATTTCAGGAAACGTTACCTAGGCTCTTACTTCCTCAACGATCTGACAGATGTTCAGAAAGTAGGGATACTTGATCTTCTTAACTTCTTAAGAAGCACAAAATGGTTCCACGAATAGGGGGTAAAAAAAAACCCTCGTAGCTGCACAACGGGCCTCCCTGGCCTATGTGCATTCTTCTCAACTCTGGGAAGGCTACGACCCTACCTACCTACCTACCTACCTACCTACCTAAGTCAGTTCCACTGTACTATTTAAGTTTAATTACCAAAGTGATGCTCATCATACAGAGTTCGTGCCATATTTCAGTCTGAATAAAACCTTGTCTCCTCTTTTTAGTAAAAAAGATTCTGCAATTGGTCACGAGTTGCTTATCGTTCGTGACAACCGTTTTCACCTGAATCCAGATTGCTTGCCACAGAAGACTGTATATAGCGTCGTGCTGCTCTTTGTATACCTATTAGTTTATTGGATGCCCATGAACTCCGTAGCTCATTGATCGCACAGGTAATAAGAAGATTCTCCCAGACATCATCAATTATCGTACAAAGTGACAAAAGACATTTCTCAAGGCATCAATCCGTAAACGTCTGGTAAACATTTTGAATATCAATGACAATTTCAGATTTACCATGGTTTGGATTCGGTATATCATACTCGTAGGTTGCCACTTGATATAGTGATTTGCATCTAAATAGATAAGCTTCTTTCCCTTTTATGTTTTTGCTTTTTTTTTTTGTTCATACCCCTGAGGTTGTTAGGCATTCTGTTTTTTACGGTCCTCATCCTGATCCATGTTATGTAAACAGGAGTCTTATATTACCGCCTTCAGTCCGGCCCTTACTAATTAGACAATATTCGTCTCCGCTTTGGAAATCCACGCCCTTGGCGCTCCAATCTATTATTTATACAACTCGAATTAGGAGCTTACGGCCTAATAAGTACAACACGTTGTGTCGAAAATAACAAATTTGCCGAGTATCCATTGGATACCCTTAGCGTGGGAGAGATACTCGTTTGTATGAACCTTTAGCATTCATCTTCGTATTGATGTTTCGAGTAATATGAAAGCAAATCTGTTCTGTTCTATTTGCATACTATTATGAGATACTTCAACGGCATAAACGCGCGGCGATTAAACACGTTGCGGCAGATACAATGGCCGACAATTAAAAGTAATTACTTTTCCCTATCATGCATTTCAGTCTCTTTGGAATTAATTATTAATTAGTTATGTCCGCGTCGAGCTGCGGCAGAGTGCCACGGAGTGATTCGCATATATTATGGGAACAATTTCTCGACGGAGAACTTTGGAGTTGGACGGAGGTTGGAGTTGAAGTTATTTGTTTTCTATTAAGTTTTTAACGATAACAGTCACTTAACTGCTATTAAAACAGAAATACTCCGGTACAGCACATCTGGAAGTTGTTGCAACTTACCAGTAGATGTGTCATCGAGCCACCTGTGGTCGCAATTACCATCTAGTTAAATGTATCTACAGAAATTCGACACGGCAAATGAAATCTCATGACGACGAGAAGGGGGTACAACTTCCTGTTGAGGTTTTCGAATATTTTTTTGTTTTTAAACGTTTGAGTCCAACAACCCGGATATGCGAGAGCAGGTTTGTAAGTGCCTGTGTTTGGCGTGAAGTCGTTATCAACAAAAAATTTAACTTTTTAACTTAAAATTTATGTGCATACCTGTCCCCACATGAGGCATGGAAGCTACTCGTAAAAACGTAATTTATACAATTTTGACACGGCAATTCTACAATTCTAGATGAATGCAAAGTGTGCATTCTCTTCACCCTGAGAGGCATTGTTTCTACGTCAAATGAGTCGAATCTATCAACTTATTATCTCTAGTATTGTCTAGCGATAGGGGAGAAGGGAGCGAGCAAACACAGCAAAGAAGTTGATCGCGTTTAACTTGGCAAACGCCAGCTCGATCTCTGTCCCTGCTCAATCCAAGTTGACACACAACCTCCGTGTTGCCTCCCCTGGATAGCCATACTGGCACCCGCCAGGTAGTGAACCAATGTGTGCGCGGTGAACCTGGGCCTCAACAAACATGCCCCTCCATCTAGCACGATCTTTTTCTAGCCTTTTCCATTGCCGCACACCCGGTCGGCTGAGGTCCCCTTCCACCTGTGTGCGCCATCTTAAGTGCAGCCGTCCTTTGCTTCCTCGGGGTGGGACTCTCCGGGCTGGAGCGGTGGTGTCCATTCGCTCTCATGTCACTGTACAGCCCGTTAAGTTCGTAGTTGAATCTTTTCCTCCATCCCCCGTCTACGTTTAAAGGCCCGAAAATCACGCGCAAAATCTTTCTCTCGAACCGACCAAGGGCCTCCTCATCCGCTTTGGATAGTGTTCATGCTTCTGCGCCGTACAACAGGACCGGGATGATAAGGGTCTTATATAGAGTCAACTTTGTCGTTCGGGAGAGGGCTCTATTACTCAATTGCCTCCTGAGCCCAAAGAAACAGCGATTGGCAAGAGTGATTCTGCGTTTGATTTCGGAACTGATGTCGTTGTTCCAGGTCGCTACGGACCCAAGGTAGACGAATTCCTTAACTACCTCGAACTTATATCTGCCAATACAAACGTTCTGGCCAAGACGTCGGTGGTGAGCGTCCTTTTTTGATGACAGAATATATTTAGTTTTGCCCTCGTTTACCGCCAGATCAACTTTCGCCGCCTCGATCTCAATACTCGCAAACGCCCCATTAACATCTCGCTGTGATCTACCTATTATGTCAATATCGTCGGCGTATGCGAGGAGGTGCGAGGATTTGAAATAGATTGTGCCTCTTGTATTGGCCAGTGATTTTTGCACAATAATTTCCAGTATGATGTTGAAGAAATCACACGACAGCGCATCGCCATGCCTATCGGTAAGGTGTTCACCGATTCGGATGGAGCAGCGAGCATTCTCCAAAGCAGTTGGCGCAATCAGAGGGGTCTCCTTTCTTGTGGATCGGGCATACGATGCTTTCCTCTGACCATATCTTTCAGATGAGCTGGTACATGCTCCTAACCAGGTCATCCCTAGCTGCCTTGAAGAGCTCAGCAGACACTCCATCTGCTCCAGCTGCTTTATTCGACTTGAGTTTCGATATGGCAATCTTAACTTCGTCGAGGTCATGGGGACGGAGTTCTCTGTGGTCTTCGTCGATTAGAAATGGATCATTCTGCCTTACAGCGGTATATTGACTAGCATCGCCGTTATACAGTCTGCAGAAGTGGTTTTTCCATATTCTCAGCATCGACTGCGATTCGACTACTAGGTGTCCGTTCTCATCCCTGCAGGCTTCCGTTCTGGCTTTATAACCTTGGCATGTTCGGTTTATCTGTTAATAAAACTTTCGAACGTCACGCCTGCAGTAACACCTCTCCAAATCCTCAATCGCGCGCTTCTCGGGCTCTTTCTTCTTTCTTCTGAGAAGCTTATGCTCCTCCCTTCTTTTTAACTCGTAGAGCTCACGAGCTGCTCGTGTCCTTTTATGCAGCGAGGCCTTATATGCATCCTGCTTCGCTGTATGAATCCTCCTGCACTCGTCATCAAACCAGGTGTTTCTTAGTGGTGGAGCCTTGAAACCCAAAACTTCGGATGCAGAGCTTTTCAGAGCTTGTTTGCAAGGCTCCACTGCTGTTCTCTAATTGTTCCTTGTTTTTTTAACTTCGCAGTGAGAAGTTATTGTAATGGGGCCGATATCACGATTTCCAAATGTTGACATTTCTCCACGTTTCAAGGTCACCAGAATCCAAATCCAGGGATTTTATAGAGATGCGTGTGTATGTACGTATGTGCGTATCGGAATTTTGGTCTCGATTATCTTGGGAATCAAAGATGATATTGACATAAGATTGGGTTCGTTCCATGCGCAATTACGCAACTTAGAACTGAGTCCAGCCGTTTTTGTTAGAAATTTAATTAGTAAAAAATAGGCATAAAAAGGTGAACAACCCGCAGTGTTCCCAAGCGGTCCTCCATCTAAGTACTAACCGCACCGGACCCTAGTTGATGTTTTTTCTTTTTTTTTTAATTATTATTATATCGGCGACACAGTGCGGGCAGAAGGTAAAAAGCAAGAGGGATAGAGGAGATGCCGATGGACATTGATCTTAAATGCTTGCAGGTTGCATTGTGGGGGGAAAACCGAAGCCGGCAGGGAGTTCCTGATTCGTGTGGTTCGGTTAATGAAAGATTCTCTATTTTTGACAGTACGTCCGAAAGCGGGCTTCAGGGTATATTGGTGAGCATTCCTAGAGAGACGTGTATTGCGGGAGAAATGTTGAAGGGACGGAATGTAACTGGCTATTTCATCAGAGCATTTTTGGTGGAAGTAACGATAAAACAGGGAGAGGGTGGTAACATTCCTGCGGTGTTCCAGCGAGTCTAATGTTTTGGTAATGCTGGAGTCACCTATCAGTTTTATCGCGCGTTTTTTTATTTCTAGTAGCTGCAAAGAGGACTTGGAGCGTTAAGCTCTAATTTAGGGCGAATGTCCGCCTTATAGAATGTAGCCAGTCATAAGGGTGAGAAATATTTCTAGCATCTGTATAAGAAACCTAGGCATTTCGCAGCGATCTTGGCGACACTGAATATATGGTCGCTCGAATTAAGATTGTGAGCAACACTCATACTCAGTATGGAAAGCTTTTCAGTTTCTGAGATGCAAGAGCCATTCATGGATAATGACTGCGTGTTAGTTATACGCTTTAACGACAAGAGACAGCATTGTGTTTTGGATGCATTAAATTCCACACTATTGTTTTTACCCCATTGGATGATGCTGTCGATATCGGAATTGAATTAGCTCAACATATGCTGTCGCTCACTATCTACAACCGAAGTGCAGGGTGGTAAACTAGTCAACGAATATGAGAAGCTGAGGGTCAGCGAAGGAGTGAATTGGATTAGAAGTAACAGACAAGGGATCATTTACAAAAATAAGAAAGAGTGTCGGAGACAAAATGGAGCCCTGGGGAACACCAGCATTTACAAAGTGAGTATCAGACTTGAATCCGTCCAAAACAACTTGAATTGAACGATTCGAAAGGTAGCTTCTAATCCATTGAAGAAGAAACTCATGGATCCCAAAAGCACACATTTTCGACAAAAGGGCTTCATGTCGAACCCTGTCAAATGCTTTCGAAATATCCAGTGCAACAATTTCGCTTTCACCTGCTTGGTGAAGCGAGTGATTCCACTTTTCGGCGAGATATGCCATCAAATCACCAGTGGATCTGTTGCTACGGAAACCGTATTGACGGTCATTGAGGAGTTTCCGTGATTCAAGATATTTCATAAGCTGACGGTTAATCAGCGTTTCCGTGACCTTGGAAAGAAGGGACGTTAGTGCAATGGGTCGGTAGTTGGAGGCAGAAAATGATTCGCCTTTTTTGGGTATGGGCTGGACAAATACTGTTTTCCACCTATTCGGAAAGAGCCCAGAGGAGTAGGAAAGATGAAAAATCTTACGCAGTGGTTTTGCCAGCGTAGAAGAACACCTCTTCAGAACTATTGGGGTAATACCATCTGGACCAGCGGATTTGTGTATGTCGAGGTCCGTAAGAACCCTTGCGACTGTACGAGTGCGGAAGTGGAATGACGCACTCCAATACAGGCGGAGACAAAGTACTAGCTGGGAGCTGAGAACTGGTTGCGAAATGGGCAGCAAGTAGGTTAGCTTTGTCTGAGGGGGTGACAACTGTAATGTCATTGTGGATGAGCGTCGGTATAGACGACGTAGTTGAGTTTTTTACGTTTTTTACAAATGACCAGAAACTTTTGCTACCTCTGGGACACTGAAGGATTTTACTCCTTAATTTTTGGTCGGATTCCTGAGAACTGTTTGCTTTGTAGGTCCGAAAACTTAGCTGTTTCTTCTTTGGTGGCGTTACAGCCCATGAAGGACCAGAGCCAAGCTTCTCTCAATCAGCCATGTTGTGCGTGATTTATTTTTGACACAGGTGAAGGGGACCTACAGTTTAATGACGATTCCGAACGGCGTTAGTCGGGAAACTTTTTTAAGGCAAGTTTACTACGGAGGGTTTTGCCAGTACCCCGCCGAGGAGGGATGCCGCGAAATTATTCGATTAAAAATCCTGCCGCAGCTAACAATAAGAGCTAATGACCTTGCTATTGTAAATATACAAACAAAAAAAAAAAAAAAAACACCTGAACAGATCTTCACAAATTGTAGCTAAGAACCACTTCCATCACGTTAGCTTTAAAAAAAAAGGCATCACAATCATTCGTTCAGGAGTTATGATGCCACAGAGAGACACACAGAAACCTCAAACCCTTTTTTTGCGTCGGAGATTGAAAATATAAAAACCTGAATTGAAGTGGGTATTTTCGATTTCTCCCTCTGGGAAGTTAGTCGTGTGGGCCTTGCGGGTCGCATCTAGACCAATTTTTTTTTTTTTTTTTTTTGACATGAGCTTCGTCGGTTGAGGAGGTTGATAGTCCTCCGGGACACTATTCTCTGTCTTCCTGGGATTATTCATTTTTTTTTTCCAACAAGGCCTCATCACCAAGGCTGTCTGCACTATCTTTAATGAATCAGCTGCAGAAAATTCCGAAAAAAAATGTAATACAAACTCTTTGCTTAACAAATTTAGAAGTCCAAAAGGTCACTTCTAGCAACTCACAAAAGTGTAAACAGCTAACACTAACATCCTCAAAGACATTTCTACAGACGACCTAAAACACATCCATCTTGACCGTACAAAGCGCTGTATAGAGTCCCAAGGGTGCTATTTCGAATGAAATGAAAGAGTTTCGAACGCACTTTTTTAACACAATCATTAACTCGAGTAACTTCACTCAGTTGCAGGACTCGAGTCATAAAATTGCCAAAATCAAGACGGGCGGAACACGTAGAGCTAATAGATAATGGACGCACAGTCAAATGAGTAATGGAAAGTAAACCAAGGTAAAAAAGGTCACTAAGAGGGCCGCGCTATGGACACCAGGATAATATGATATAAGGATGGCCCTGGAAGAGATAGCCAATAGTAGCGATGCATGGAAAGAGCAAACGTGACTGTGAACTTCCGAAACCCTAATGGCCTCTGATAATAAAAAAAAGAAATACACTTTTTATGTAGGTGTTTCTAAATTTTAGAAATATTCATGCGCTGGTCAGAGGATATCGCATAGGGATAATTCAAATTCCAGGTATCATCACACTCCAGTTTTATAAGCGGTAAAGTCTTATTAGAATGTACATACCTTTCCCATGAGAAAAGTACGTAGGGTTATGAAACTTTCATAAGCCATCTATAACCCTGTCTACAAAGTTTTATACCCAAGGAATGCTTCTTAAAAATGCTTTTGATCACTAGACAGGTCTCGTAATTTCAATTAAAACGAAAGCATGTAGCTGGCATATATACAAAACGTGGGCTATGGTTTCGTCTTAAATATAACCGACGCATACGTACCTGAAAGGTATCTAAGCATATTTCCCATTACTAGAATGATTTGCTAGAAGCCATTATGTTTCGTGCATTGGGACTGAAAGAGAAACCATGTAATGGATCTCGGGTGACGTGTTACGATGCGTGGAGGTGTGATTTCATTTTTTGGACAATCCTTTTAAAAAGGACACGGTTATTGCTATTCAGGGACAGCCCCAGAAATCCTGGGATAGAAGCCCTAGATTTCGTTATTTATTTGCCTGAGTTATCGACATACTCGCATAATGTGGGTGTATGCTTGGCTTATATTAAAGCCCATTCTATCTAGGGATGCAACCATGATGTTAAGTATGTATATCTCACCAGGTAATTATCAACTGTAACTTCTAAGTTGGGTATAAGCACTAACACATTATATAAAAGTGTTAAGACCAATTTCTTCTTAGACAAGTGGGAAAAATCGCAACACCTGTCCTTTTGGAACAGCGTTCGGCGACTACGCCAATCGAAGCGACTTATACGGCCCCTGAACAAACACTCTACTTCTTCTTCTTCTTTGATGGCGTTACAGTCCACGAAGGACCAGAGCCAATCTTCTCTCAATCATCCATGCTGTGTGTGATTTATTTTTTCACATAGGTGAAGGGGACCTACAGTATAATGTCGATTCCGAACGACGTGAGTCGAGAAGCTTTTTCACGGCAAGCATACTACGGGGGGTTTTGCCACTACCCCGCCGAGGAGGAACGCCGCGAAATAAACATTCGATGGTGCGGTGTTATCGGGATCCGAACTCGCTCATCGTGCGTCAGAGTCCAACACACTAACCACTGCGCCACGGCGTCCTCAAACACTCTACTAACATACTCAAATTTCTCGATATTTAGGGCGCCTTTAACAATGTTGAACCATGAGCCATCACCACAGCGCTGTCTGATCTGGGTGTTACGGGATCAGTGATAGAACTGGTACGACTACTACTGTTGCTAGAACAGCAAGGGAACTCTGTGACCACCTATGCAGATGACATTGCTATTGCCCCCACAGGAAAATTTCCCAGTAGTCTAAGCGATCTAATGCACCGGCGAATTATTGTGGATTTTGGGTTAATCCCAAGAAGATCGACCTAGGTTAGGTTAGGTTAGGTTATTGTGGTCGGCATAAGCCACACATAGGCCGAAGTCGGCCCATTGTGATACCACATGGATCGTGTTACCCATATCCGCTACCAGAGAACCAACCGGTGCTTCTGATGAAGCGATGGAGTTGAGCTATTTTATGGTCTGCTAGCTCACTTAAATTATCATAGGTGGATCCTCCTGCGATTCGCAAAAGAGGGGCATGAGCAGAGGAGGTGATGTATTGATTGCTCCTCCTCCTCGTCCATGCAGCCGAAGTCCTTGGAGGGTATTCCCAGTCTGGCGGCGTGTTCCCCAATGATGCAGTGACCTGTAATGACACCCACCAGAGTACTTAGGAGAATTATCAAGGGAGCTTCGAATCGTAGAAGCAACGTTGGAATCGTTGTGTAGAGTAAGAGAGGGGGCTATTATGAAGCTCGACAAAAATAACTTGCCGCCCAGTTTATGCGATTTGATGTCGATGGTCTTCTTCGTTGTGCGTTTTTTTTAAGTGTGAGAAATGCATCAATCAAGAGTAGTTAAGGAACAAGGCTTACCGACCTTCCCAGTGTATAGAAGAAAATCCTCCACTTCTCTATATCGGGCACTTTAAGGCCAGGGTCAGGCATTAAAATATAAATGCAAACAAAAAAGTCGTTCCTTGAGAACGCAACAAGATTCCAAGGCATTCGCGTTGTGAAGTTGCTGTCAATTATTGCGCTGCATTAAAGGGCAGCAATCGAATTCTCTTCAGTAAAGTAAGCGTAGCGTTTCAATACCGTTAAATCTGAATGCCCCGCTCTATATTAAATTTGTATCCACTCCAATAGGGAACCGGAATAAATTGGTTTTAATTCTTAAATGTGTTTCCATTTACCTTGAAACTGGTGTAATATCTACACAAAACACAATAGCTACTTCGCACTAAAATCACAAGAGAAGCCAAGCTGTCGCTACCTCGTAGATTCTCATTCTGCGATTCGTTTCGTTGCGCAACTCTTGCTCTTACTTGTTGCCAAAGTTAAGTTTACATTTTCCTTCAAAAAACCCCCCAGACCAGTGCATAGAAGAATAGTCTGAGCACAATTCGCTGAATGAAGATTGCTATCCATCTTTAGACTACAATAGTTGGTGTTTACTTTTCCATCAGCTCCATGTCAAGTTGGTCGAGAATTATAGAACTAGATCCTTCCTCGACCACGTCGGTTTAAATTACTTGCAGTTAAAACACGCCAGTAGAAGTCGCGACCCACTGACTTCCCTAAATCGGTTTAAACCTCGTTCACCTTGAAACCTTGCAATACCTGACACCGGTTGTTACCATCAAACTTAGTCGAGCACAGGTTGATACTTGGCTGTGACTACAAATCTATTGCAATCGCAAAACCCGATTCGATTCGTTTCGTCTGACATTAGCCATGACCGTGGTATACATAACTTGACATCGGTTGACGACACTTGGACGCTTACCTACCGGCAACATTTTCGCCTGGAAGCAATAAATTCGTCGATGCTACTGACCAAATGGAGCAATTATGCAATCGGAGGCGAGCCAGAGCGATAAATTTGCTCCACCAGCACCCAAGTTGGCCGGCACCTTCTGTCGCCACGACTTCCGGGCAGAGTAACAGCATTTGGTATCTGCCATCAAAGAACTAAATTCATTTAAATAGTTTAGCAATTGCATAATTAACCGAGCGAGTGGCAATAAAAACAACTGTCAGCTGCCGTGTGGGGGACGAGCGCGCAAGGTAACTTGACGCATTCGAATGATGCAAACGAACCGGTTTCATTAGTCTATATACAATTACGGTTATGCGCATATTTCTGCCTTTCTTCTATGCTAAATTCGGTGGATAGATACAATCTATCCGTTCAGTTTACAAGTATCTAGTTCTTTGTATGGCGAGCTGCTGCCTGCCACAACACTTATTGTCCGTTTTTGGCTCCGGAATGGAATTTAATTTGTATATGTATGTATGTACTGCCGATGGACGTGGGTAACCATATCTATCTATCTACGAACGGGGATTTTACATTTTTATAGATACATTTAATACGATAATGCGATTAACTGCGGATCATATGCGATTCTAAGTGGTAATGAGCTCGTAATCGGCTTAAGCTTCTACAGATCCATATAAACGTAGAGCAAGATAACGAGCGATGAGAACATGTTGACACACCCGTAAGCTCTTCAAATATGAAAAAAGAGAAAGTGAATTCATAGCCAAAGAACGGTGGAGCTAATTAAGACTTAATTATTTAGCGAATGTGGCGCAGTAGTTAGTGTGTTGGGCTCTGACGCACGATAAGTGAGTTCGGATGCCGACAACACCAACGCCATCGAATGTTTATTTCGCACCGTCCCTCCTCGGCGGGGTACAGGCAAGACCCCCGTAGTATACTAACTTACTTACTTATCAGGCCAGCGATCCATGGAGGATCTGAGCTTGAGCTATAGCTGCCTTCCATCCTTGACGGTCCCGGGCACGCTGCTTCCAGTTGTCAAGACCAAGATTTCTTACATCCGCGATTACTTGGTCTTTATACCGGAGGTTCGGTCTTCCTCTTCTTTTCGAACCAGGAGGCTCGGAGTCGAAGACCCTCTTAGCTGGAGCGTTGATGTCCATGCGATCAATATGGCCGAGCCAGTGTAGTCGACGGATCCTTGCCTTCCGGACCACATCCACATCTTGGTACAGCTCGTAGAGTTCGCGGTTGTGTCTTCTTCTCCATTCACCTTCCTCACAGACAGGACCAAATATCCGGCGCAGAATTTTTCTTTCGAAAGAACCCAAAATCAGCTCCGCTGTCCTGCTTATCGTCCAGCTTTCGGCTCCGTACAGCAAGACTGGCAGAATGAGCGTTTTGTAAAGCATGACTTTGGTCTTTCGAGTGAGGAGTTTTGACCCCAGTTGTTTGGACAAGCCGAAGTAGCGGTTGCCAAGAGCGATTCTATGCCGGATCTCCGCTGTGGTGCAATTTGTGGAATTTACGTTTGCCCCGAGGTAGACAAACTCCTTAACTACCTCGAAATTGTAGCTGTCAATTGTTATATTTTGTCCCAGGTGGTGAGCGACGGATTGGTTTTTGCTTGACAGCATATATTTCGTTTTGTCCTCATTGATCTCAAGACCAACTCGTTTCGCCTGTTCTTCAATCGCCGTAAATGCTTCCACAATGCCACGGATACGCGATGATGCCGATATCATCCGCGTATCCTAGCAGTTGGATGGACTTGTAACAGATAGTGCCTTCCCTGTTGACGCCTGCCCGTCGCACTATCTGCTCCAGCACCAGGTTGAAGAAGTCACATGACAGCGCATCTCCTTGCCGAAATCCGGTGCATGTTTCGAATGGTTCCGAGGTCCTAGAACCGAATTGCACGGTGCATCGCGTGTTTTTTAGCTTGGCGCGACACAACTGGATAATTTTTACCGGGATTCCGAATTCGGCCATCGCACCAAACAGTTCTTCACGATGTATGCTGTCGTATGCGGCTTTGAAATCGATGAAAAGATGGTGTGTATCGATTCGAAACTCGTTGGTCTTTTCCAGGATTTGTCGAAGTGTGAAAATTGGGTCTATAGTTGATTTGCCGGGCCGGAAACCGCACTGGTAGCTGCCGATTAGTGCGGTGCAAAATGGTTTTAGACGTTCACACAATACGCTGGACAGGATCTTGTATGCGACATTGAGCAGGGATATACCTCTATAGTTCTTGCAAGAGGTAGGATCGCCTTTTTTGTGGATGGGGCATATGGAGCTGGTATTCCAGTCGTCGGGCATGCTTTCATCTTCCCAAATTCTGCAGATGATCTGGTGCATGCTCCCTACCAGAACATCGCCGCCAGCCTTGCTGTGAATGTGAATAGCTGTGCGGACTTCTTCGATGCTGGGTGGGAGGACTACTTCAGCGGCTGGTGTTGGGATTTCCTCGGTCCCTACCACTCTCTCTTGGTCATGCTCGTTAAGCAGCTGTTGGAAGTTCTGCTTAAATACATCCACTATTCCCTGCGGGTCGGTGACAAGATTACCCTCGCAGTTTCGAAGATCCAGGGTGCCCTTTCTGAAGCCTCCTGCAAGGCCTTTGGCTTTCTTGTAAAAGGCTCGTGTTTTATGTTTATCCCTAGACTCCTCGATATCCTTGAGCTGGGAGGCTCTTTTATGGCAGTAGTTATTTCTCCTCCTTTCTTCTGGCTCGGTACTCTTCTTGCGCTGCCCTGGTTTTCCTCTGGAGTGCCTTTTGGTACGCCTCGTCGGTTGCTACCTTTTTCTGCTCACACTCGCCATCATACCACGGGTTTCTTGTCGGGGGTGGTAGGTATCCTAAGGTGGTTTCGGCTACTTCCTGAATGGCTGAGCGGCAATGCAGCCACATATTATTGGCATTTGTGTTCGACGTAGGCATACGGTAAAGTCTTTCGCTCAGCTACTCCCTGTAGACTCTGGTAACGTCCGATTTGCTCAGGTGCCCAATGTCGAACCTCTTCCTGGTGGGCTGGTGCAGCTTTCTGACATTGGACAGTCGAGCTCTGAATCTTGCTGCTGCGGGGAAGTGGTCTGAGTCGACATTTGCCCCTCTGAATGTTCGCACATCCAGGATGTTTGACGAGTGCCTTGCGTCAATGAGCACATGGTCGATTTGGTTGGCGGTTCGACCGTCCGGAGTTCGCCAGGTTGCTGTGTGGATTCGCTTGCGAGGGAATCATGTGCTACTTATCACCGCATTACAAGCTGTCGCAAAGTCAGCGAGTCAGAAGCCGTTATCTGTTGTTGTATCGTGGAGGCTGTGCTTTCCGATCACTCCGCCAAGGGTGTTCTCCTTACCGATTTTGGCGTTGAAGTCCCCGAGCACGATTTTTACATCGTACTCCGGACAAGCTCCGTAGGTGTTGTCCAGGAGGTCATAGAAGTCCTCCCTGATAGGGTCTTCAGCCTCGTCGGTAGGGGCGTGTGCACATATAAGGCTGATGTTATAAAATCTGCCTCTGATGCGGATCACAGCCAGGCGATCACTTATAGGTTTAAAGTCGATGACCTTCGACCTTAACCGCTTTCCCACGACAAATCTGCATCCCAGTAAGTGCAACCTTTTGTGACAGCTGTAGTATACTTGCCTTGAAAAAGCTTCTCGACTCACGCCGTTCGGAATCGGCTTTAAGCTGTATGTCTCTTTCATCTGTGTGAAAAATAAATCACACACAGCATGGGTGATTGAGAGAAGCTTGGCTCTGGTCCTTCATGGGATGTAACGCCACCAAAAGAAGAAAAAGAAGAACGTACATATGTGTTAATTTTTAATTTCACCAAGTGCTACTATCTTGCCTGTGTCACAATGCTACTACACGGCGCGGCGACAGCGCAACTACAAACGCTGGCGTTTGCTGTGGTTGTAAAGTAGTTCAGTCAACACACAATGTAGCGACTTTCATCGGCGTTTTTTTTGACAGCAGGGTACTTCTGTGAGTGAAGTTGGTGGTGAATTCTATAGAGTGAAGTTGGCATCAGTAAAAAATTCGAAGATTGAAACTGAATTTAGGTTATAAATGGATCAAAATAATTTGAAAAAAACATTATTGCTAACATGTGCGACTGCTTTAGCCTATAAAAAGTTAAAAGCGAAAACAAAAGTCAGAAGATGGTGGTGGGTTAGACCAAGTTATCAAACGTATTCCTCCAATGTCGAATTCGAAATGGGAAAACGCCGTGTAGTTACGACAGTTTTTCAATTTTTCGAAATTACAGCGCTGCGACACGACTACATACGTGCCTATGTGACTTACTCCATATAATTCCATTGAATGAATATGGATTTGACAGCTACGGCGTTTGTAGTTGCGCTGTCGCCGCGCCGTGTAGTAGCATTGTGGCATAGGCATCTCTTAAGGGATTGAGACTTATTTACTCTTTTGGCAGTTGTTGTTCGGCGTCCTTTACGTTGAGGCTGCCTCGCAGACCCTTTCCGAAAAGTCGTCTATTTTAGGTACAGGAAAGGGAACGTCAACTTGACAATGACGCCGTGCTTGCTTCCCTTCGCCTACGAGATGTGACAATTAAGTTTAGAGAACATTTTTTTATCGACCTTCTCAGTAATGCCCCTCTCTATACAACGATCCAACGTCGCTCTTATGATTCAAGGCTCCCTTGATAATCATCGGAAGTTAACTCGTTAAGAACCATGGTTACAACCCATTTGATCATCTCTACATCGCCAAGATGAGTTTCCTTAAGCTGTGACTTGGTGAATAAAAATAAAGGTCGCAAGGGGCAATATCATGGTTAAAGGGTCTATGCGGTAACGCTGGAATTGCTTTACTCTTGCACTATCAACGAGAAATGGGCCGGCACATTGTTGTGATGCAAAATCCAGTCGTTCTTGGCGAGTTCGGGCGGCACACGTG
Source organism: Eumerus sabulonum (assembly GCA_951905685.1). NCBI lineage: Eukaryota > Metazoa > Arthropoda > Insecta > Diptera > Syrphidae > Eumerus > Eumerus sabulonum. Next base: position 240,906,100 of record OX645060.1, read on the forward strand.
CTCGCAGCCTCTTCAGGACGCCAACATGAAAGTATCCAGTCACTGTCTGTTCGGTAGGAACATATTGCCAATGTTGCTTTATTAAAGGTGACGCGAGCTCCTTCACGTGGATCGTCTTCTACTGATTCACCGCCTTCCCCATTGATGACACGTGGTACACCACCCGCAGTTTTTTTGGGGATTGCAACATGCTCACCAGCGCGAAAAATCCTGCGAGACTGCGCTTCAGAACCTAATTGGGAGAATTGAATGCGCGCTCGAAAGGAAAGAGTACGCGCTGGGCATGTTCATCGACATTGTGGGAGCTTTTGATAATTCAACTTTTGACAGCATGTGCAACACTGCCAGACATCATGGCGTAGATGAAGCACTGGTCATGTGGATCAAAGCAATGCTTGTGCACAGGACATTGACCGCTGATGCGACCTCGACCAATATGTCAAATCCGGCGTAAACAAGGGCTGCCCGCAAGGTGGCGTCCTGTCTCCGCTGTTATGGTGCATGGTGGTCGATTTATCTGCTTGATGCTCTCAATGCCTCTGGAATCTATGCCCAGGCCTATGCGGATGATGTCGCCGTTCTTTTTGTCGGCTCATGCTTAACGACTGTCAAAGCACGTCTCAAAGCACAGGCGGCGCTAAATGTGGTCGATGATTGGTGTACCAGAAATGAGCTGTCGGTCAATCCTCTTAAGACCGATGTCGTTCTCTTTACGAGAAGGAGGAAAAATACTGACATGACTCAGCTGGTACTAAAAGGCACTTCCACTCCGATATCCTTGGAGGCTAAGTGTCTAGGAGTCATCTGAGATAGCAAGCTTCTCTGGTCAAAGCATGTTAAGACAAAAACCACCAAAGCGCTGTCAGCTTTCTGGCAATGCAAAGGAGCTTTTGGCATAACATGGGGTTTATCGCCGGTAAAGGTCCTCTGGATCTACACGGCAATGATAAGGCCTATAATCTCATATGCATCGGTTGTCTGGTGGAACAGACTAAAACGCAAACACGTCGTAGCCTCTTTCACAAAACTCCAAAGAACGGTTTGTCTTAGCTGCACGGGGGCTTTCTCCAGCACACCGGGCGCTATTCTAGATGCTATGATGAACCTCCCACTCTTGATATATTTATCAGAGGGTGTGCTGTGAAAGTCATGTCTCGTCTGAAGAGAAATGGCTTTTGGTATAACTCGCATAGGAACAACAGCGTGCTTGCGCAAGAATTGTCCTGCGACCCCTGTCTCATGGACATGCCTTCTGACGCACTGGACAGTTTCTGGCTGGATACTGAACCTGGAAAGGACAGTCTTCGCATTTTACCGGATGGATCCAGGTCTGGGCGGGGGTCCGGTGCTGGGGTCTTCTTTGAGCACGAAAACATCCAACTGCACTTCTCGTTACGATAATATGCGTCTGTCTTCCAATCAGAGATATACGCAATCCAAACGGCCAGGCACTATGTTGCGAAACACAAGCGGAGGGGTAAAAGCATATGGGTTTGCAATGACAGCCAAGCTGCACTCAAAGCTGTGTGCAACCGCTTAACTGGCTCCAAATTAGTGCTTTAACTCAAGTTCTTCTTGAACAGAGTCGGTAGACTAAATTCATTAAGGCTTGTATGGGTTCCAGGTCACTCTGGAATCCCAGGAAATGAGATCTCTGATGAACTCGCCAGAATGGGTTCAGAGGAGATCTTCTCAGGATCTGAACCCGCTCTAGGTCTACCTGTGTCCACATTTAATTTCCACATTAACGATTGGGTGTTTAATACACACAACCGTAGATGGAAAATTTGTCCAGGATGCAGGATGACAAAGCGCGTATGATATCTGCAAGAAATCTTCAGCATTCCTCCTGTCTTTAAGGAGAATCGACTGCAGAAGACTTGTAGGAGTCCTTACGGGCCATTACACTTTTGCTAAGCATCTCTGCGTGCTTGGCATAAGTGAGACGCCTACCTGTGCTGCATGTTGCGAGGAGGATTACACTGCAGAGCATTCCATCCAGAGCGAATGGATAGTACAGCTCTGGCCCGTGAAATCTTCGGCTCCAACCCTGAGGGACGATGTTGCAGAGGACGGCCGCATCTAAGGTGGCGCACAGAGGTGGAAAGGGACCTCAATCAACTAGGTGTGCGACACTGGAAACAGCCAGCAAAAGATCGTACTAAATGGAAAGGGTTGTTGGCCCAGATTCGCAACGAACTACAGCGTCACCTAAGTAGGTAAGTAGATCGCACATTTCTAGGCATTTTATAACCACCGTCAATATCGGGAGCTTTAGTTGACTTTATAAGCAGCGAGTATGAGTTCTGGCTGAAATAGTGTTGCTTACGTCTTACTTAATCAGAGCTCGGTGTAAATAATATTATTTATCATAGCTTCCTGCTCGTGGAATGCTGGACCTACATTGTCTAAATTGCATAAGTCTAACACTCTAACACAAGACTCAAATCACAATAATTCAATTTTAGCACAATTGATTCAAGTGGGGTATCCCTCAAGTGCCAAAGCTGTCAAACGTGTTTTTGTTTTCGCCTCTATCTTTCTATCTTTTGTTACGTTCGTCCACTTGTCTCATTGTCCGTTTGTTTATCTATGAGCTTTGCAAAGTGGGGATGTAATTTATTGATTAAACCTTGAAACAACTCGTCAGGGATCTGTACGTCACGATCTATGCATGATCATTACGATTCAAAACCATCACAGCTAGCTCGGCTTGTTTATCCGCGTTTTTGCTCGGCTCGTATCTGTTTTCGATCAATCAATGTATCTCAATTAATTCAAGCGAAGTACATCGATTTGTTTAAATTTCATGGATTTTCTTTTAACAAATTCAAGTTCTCTTTGATGCTTCCGAGAATCAGTTGCAGATACGCATACGTATTTCATTCATAGTTCATTGTGCCAATGGAAGTCGAAGTGAGCATTAACCAAATAGAAGATATTAAAGCGTAAATATCTACACTTGCATATCTTGTTTGATAACACACTTCCTCTTGATAAAAGGAAAACCTTGAATGCTTCTACGTAATCTCATTCTTGCCTTATCAAGACCTTTATCTAATTATCTTCACATTCTAAAAAATATTTAACGACAAAACAAAAACATAATAACAAGACGAGGAACCAAACAAAAGTGGATGAATCTGATAAGCAGGGCGCGGGATTCATGTTTAAGTTAACATTGAATCGGATGAGGCATTAAACCCACTCAACAGGACTTATGGTAAATCCCCCCAGGGAGATGGTGTGAAGAAACGAACTGAGAGTATTTCAATTGTATTATACTAGGAATCCGAGGTATCTTCATGCACGTAAGTCTTAGACGCAACCAGTCTCGCATTTTGAATCGTACGTGTTGTGCTTGCTAACAAGTGGACATGGTAGAGCTGATAACGATGATGTTCTAACGAATCGCGAGGCTCTTTTACCCTTTGTATAACAGGCAAGGGAATATGTCGATTGTGAATTCCGATGATAACAATTTATATTTCAAAGGCAATAAGGGAACTTATTGATGTACGAGTATGCTTATGTAGGTTCACAGCCCAGTGACTTTCTGTACGACTTGAGAAAGTTTTTAAAGAATAATTTCCAAATGAAGTGATAATGGTCCCTCAACAAGCGCATTCACAAGCTGTGGCTTGAATGGAGATATTATGTATGACTCATATCTAGGGAAAGAGTCCTTCAAGTCCTTCAAAATTGGTAGTGTCCTAGAGAGGAAAGCTCATCTTCAGCATTCACTCTCTAGCAATGTGCAAAGTACACAAAAACTAAGTTTAGGTATAAGTGGCCTTGGCAAAGCTTATAACAATTTGTTATGGTAGAAACGCAGTCTATTATCGGATTTAGAATAGACGCCGAAAAAGGAGCTTTTCGCCCCACGAGATTATATGTATGATTTCTTAAGAGTTTGGTTTCTAATTGACATACAGCCTTTGGATAGACTACTCAACACCCCTTGGGGGGTGAACTGATGTATGCAGCTACCACTCTAGGTAAGAGGGCCCAACTCGGCAACCCGCTCATGTAAAAAGAAAAATTGTTATAAACGAGACTATGGCCTTGGATATAAGGATGAATACCCAACGACAACACACAAAGAAAAAGGACCACGATCTGTGAGTATGCTCTGGGAATGTGAGAACTCTCTACACTCCTAGAGCTACTCATCAACTAGAAAGGACCCTCAAACAGTATAAGGCCGATATTACTGCGATACCGCAAGTGCGCTAGATAGGACAAGGAATGGTAAGGAAGAAGGAGTGCGACATTTATTACAATTGTCATAAAAGGCTACACTTATTGGAATGCGGATTCGACGTGGGAAAAAGGTTAACGTCGAAAGTGATCGATTTTCAGCCAATAAGCAATCGTCTAAGCTGTGATCCGCATCCAAAGCAGATTTTTCAACACCAGCCTTATCTTTACACACGCTCCTACTGACGAGGCTGAAGAGCCCATCAAAGACGATTTCTACGACCTCTTGGATGACACCTACGGGACGTATTGGGAGTATGACATCCAAAATCGTACTCAGGGACTTAAACGCCAAAATCGGTAGAGAACATCTTTGGCGGAATACGACACCACCATACGACAACAGATAAAGGCCTCCCGACTTACAGACTTTGCGGCAACTCGTAATACGGTAATAAGAAGCACAAGATTTCCTCACAATAGGATCCACATAGCGACCTGGCGGTCTCCAGATGGTCAAACTATCAACGAAATTGACCACATTCTCATAGACGCAAGACGTGCGTCAAACATCCTGGATGTCAGGATGTTTAGAGGGGCAAATGTCGGCTCTGACCAGTTCCTAGCAGCAGCAAAACTCAGAGACCGACTTCCCTATGTTAGAAAGAGGAGGTTCAACATAAGAGGACTGAGCACCTCAGAGGTCGTAAGAGACTACAGAAAGCAACTAAGCGAACCACTCAGATCAATTAATCGTCAACCAGATAGACCACATTGCGATTGATGGCAGGCACGCATCCGATTTTCCGAACGTACGAATTTTCCGAGGAGCCAACATCGATTCGGACCACTATCTTATAGCAGCCAGAATACGAATACGAATATGCCTGGCACGGAAAAATCGAGTAAGGCTAGCGGCATATAACGTCGAAATGCTACAATCGCAAGAGACAGCCAGAGCCTATGCTAATCGCGTCTCCCTCAAACGCGAATATAAGCGAATCCACACAGCAACCTGGCGATCTCCGGACGGTCCAACCGCTAACCAAATCGACCATGTGCTTATTGACGCAAGGCACTCGTCAAACATCCTGAATGTGTGAACATTCAGAGGAGCAAATATCGACTCTGACCACTTCCTTGTAGCAGCAAGATTCAGAGCTCGATTGTCCAATGTCAGAAAGCTGCACCAGCCCACCAGGAGGAAGTTCGACATTGGGCGCCTGAGCACACCGGAGGTTACCAGAATCTACAAGGAGCAGCTGAGCGAAAGACTCTATGGTATGCCTACGTCAAACACAAATGCCAATAATATGTGGCTGTATTGCCCCTCAGCCATTCAGGAAGTAGTCGAAACCACCTTAGGATACCTACCACTCCCGACAAGAAACCCGTGGTATGATGGCGAGTGTGAGCAGAAAAAGGCAGCAACCGACGAGGCGTATCAAAAGGCGCTGCAGAGGAAAACCAGGGCAGCGCAAGAAGAGTACCGAGCCAGAAGAAGGGACGGTAAAAAACTACTGCGACAAAAGAAGAGAATCTTCACAGCCTCCCAGCTGAAGGATATCGAGGAGTCTAGGGATAAGCATAAAACACGAGCCTTTTACAAGAAAGCCAAACACCTTGCAGGAGGCTTCAAAAAGGGCACCCATGCTCTTCGAAACTGCGAGGGTAATCTTGTCACCCGCAGGGAATAGTGGATGTATTTAAGCAGTATTTCTAGCCCCTGCCTAACGAGCATGACCAAGAGAGAGTGGTAGGGATCGAGGAAATCCCAACTCCAGTCGCTGAAGTAGTCCTCCCACCCAACATCGAAGAAGTCGGCACAGCTATTCAGACGCTGAAGAACAACAAGGCTGCAGGCTCAGATGGCTTGGAGTTGCGCTGATGGTGCGACGGACAGGCGTCAACAGGGAAGGCACTATCTTCTACAAGTCCGTCCAGCTGCTAGGATACGCGGATGATATCGACATCATCGCGTGTTCTCGCCGTGACATTGTGGAAGCATTCACGGCGATTGAAGAACAGGCGAAACGAGTTGGTCTTAAGGTCAATGAGGACAAAACGAAGTACATGCTGTCAAGCAAAAACCAAACCGTCGCTCACCACCTGGGACGAAACATAACAATTTCGAGGTAGTTAAGGAGTTTGTCTACCTCGGGGCAAACGTAAATTCCACAAATGACACAACCATGGAGATCCGGCATAGAATCGCCCTTGGCAACCGCTGCTACTTCGGCTTGTCCAAACAACTGGGGTCAAAACTCCTCACTCGAAAGACCAAAGTCATGCTTTTCAAAACGCTCATACATCCACTGCGTATGCAATATTAAAGTGCTCGAACGAATTAGTACGGACTATAACCAACCCGGAATTTGATCGGCTCTCGTCCTATCTAGGACAACCACCCCTGAGAGTAGTGAACGAACATCAACGACCCAACCAGTGCACTCCGTTCAGGTTGTGTGTCACATCATAAGAGAATATAAGCTCTTGAACCTGCGCGAGTTTCTAAAAAAAAAAAAAAAAAAAAAATACTGCCAGTGTTGCTGTACGGAGCCGAAAGCTGGACGATAAGCAGGACAACGGAGCTGATTTTGGGTTCTTTCGAGAGAAAAATTCTGCGCCGGATATTTGGTCCTGTCTGTGAGGAAGGTGAATGGAGAAGAAGACACAACCGCGAACTCTACGAGCTGTACCAAGATGTGGATGTAGTCCGGAAGGCAAGGATCCGTCGACTACACTGGCTCGGCCACATCGAGCGCATGGACATCAACGCTCCAGCTAAGAGGGTCTTCGACTCCGAGCCTCCTAGTTCGAGAAGAAGAGGGAGACCGAACCTCCGGTATAAAGACCAAGTAATCGCGGATGTAGGATATCTTGGTCTTGACAACTGGAAGCAGCGTGCCCGGGACCGTCAAGGATGGAAGGCAGCTATAGCTCAGGCTCAGATCCTCCATGGATCGCAGGCCTGATAAGTAAGTAAGTAAGTAAGTAAGTCTGTGAGGAAGGTGAATGGAGAAGAAGACACAACCGCGAACTCTACGAGCTGTACCAAGATGTGGATGTAGTCTGGAAGGCAAGGATCCGTCGACTACACTGGCTCGGCCACATCGAGCGCATGGTTATCAACGCGCCAGCTAAGAGGGTCTTCGACACCGAGCCTCCTGGTTCTAGAAGAAGAGGAAGACCGAACCTCCGGTATAAAGACCAAATAATGGCGCATGTAAGACATCTTGGTCTTGATAACTCGAAGCAGCGTGCCCGGGACCGTCAAGGATGGAAGGCAGCTATAGGTCAGGCTCAGATCCTCCATGGGTCGCTGATCTGATAAGTAAGTAAGTAAGTAAGTAATAAGCCTCCTTTCTTTGCTGTACCGTGTGAACACCTCAAAATCTGATTGGACCATATCAGTATGATTTCAGACCCGGGAAGTTCACTACCGATCAAATATTCACACTGCGGCAGATCCTGAAAAAACCAACGAGTTTAGGGCCGCATACGATAACATGCATAGAGACGGGCTATACAACGCTACTCGTGAGAGTGTGCATTATGATACTGGAGATTTCCCGCTGCTCCAACGGGTTCGGAAGGTCAAAAAAGGTTTTTGGACAGGTGCGACCTTCTCAAAATCGTGCAAAATTCACTGGTCAATACGAGAGGCACGATCCTTTTCAAATCCGTACAATTGCTCGCATATGCCGATGAAATTGATATAATTGGGCGAACTCATCGAGATGGCAATGTGGCCTGTACAAGCACTGAGGCGGAAACGGCTAACGTAAGCAAAACCAAATACATTCTACCATCGAAAAAGGGCATGAACCACGCAGGTCTTGGTGAGAGCGCACTTTTTGGCAGGCATAACTATTAGGTAATCTGAGACTTCATATAACTTGGATCAAACGCAGTAGACAGTAGAGAAGCAGAGCCCTCTCTCGAAAAACCAAGTTGACTGCTCACATGACCCTTATTATCCCAGTCCTGGTTTAAGGTATGGACCTTATCAAAAGCGGATGGGAAGGCCCTTGGTCGCTTTGAGAGAAAAATTCTGCGTACAATTTTCGGCCCAAACTTAACAACGACAGGAACGTAGCACGGCGGGCGTTCACAGATCCAACGCCTAAGACGACACCATAGCTCCGGCCCGAAAGGTCCCTGAATTTAACCCTGAGGGGTGACGCAGTCGAGGACGGTCAAATTTAAATTGGCGCACGCCGGTGGCAGGGGACCTCAACCAATTAGGTGTACGGCACTGGAGACTGCTGACAAAAGACCGTGCCAGTTGGAGAAGCTTTTTGAACGAGGCCCATGGGCTATAGCGCCGAAACAGAAGAATAAGATGCTGCTGAGAAATGTTGGTTTAAATTTACACAATTTCTATCAATACTTTGCATTTGTCAGACATGTCTTGAGTTTTTGCCAAGTCAGACAAAGAGCAATATCGCGTAGTGATTCACTTTCAGTTTGTTTTAAATTTAGTTGCAGAGAGAAAGGCTCCAACCTCCTTTGAGTCCCAATGTCCCTATGGTGATATCAACAAAAACACAGACAACCACCAAATGGCTTTTACATGCTCATCTCCACCTTGTCCTAAACGTGAAGTCAACTATCATTAGCACGGTTGAATACACATTGATAAAGAAATGCCCTTTTAAACGTAAACCAACAACTCTACCTATCCACATATGACTACATAATTCGCTTGAGTTAACACCATCACGCCTTGACAGCCGAAAAGTTAGTCTGTCTTCAAAACCGCCGCCAGGCAACCCAGGGCTACACTGTGTTTCCAAATAATTCCCTTTAACATGTGTATGTTAGGTATGAAATGAGGAGCAATAAATGTATTAGCTGACGACATTGTGAGTGACAACACGACGGTGTGGGTGTGGAAGAACAAGACCCGAATTGGGAGTAAGGTAGTCTCACATCTCCTCTATTTTTGTACCGTCAAAGACAGTACACCGTGTGGGTAGGATGAAACAGAGGTAACTAAGGAGCGATGTAGAACGTGGGAAACCATGCAAGGACTTGATTACGAATCCTTACATATTATTGACTTTAATATCCTGGGCAAAAGGCAATTATTATTGCTCCCCGTGCGAGACTGGTTTGCAGCTGCATTACGAATTGTGAATGGAGACAGCAGCAGGAAGTCGTACGTACACGTCTTTGGTCACAATTAGTTTTAGATGAGAAGAAAAAAAGATCCAAGTGGCCGCCTTGAGAGATGGTCGTTGGATGTATGGAATTTAATTAGAGAAATGAGTTTGCACAGTCACCAGGAGCTCAGTGGTTCAAGAATGAATGGTCAAATGGTGCCATTCGCATAAAGTAGACTAATTGCTGCAGGGCTAGCCGATGGGGAGCGACTAGTCTGTGGGCGACATATGTACATATGTACATATATACATATTACGCTCGAAGCTGTATGTGTTGCTAAGCAAAAACGCAAACATTTTCCATGAATATGCAAATCAGACCTAAAAGCTTTACAGTCATTTTACGCAAAGTGAAATACCGCAAGGCATTCTATCCCAAGCAGATGCTGTAGAAGTTGTTGAGTAATATAGACATGGCCCAGCATGGATCCATACAGTCGCATCACGTAAGAAAACTGATGCCTTGGCTTTGTCCTCGTACCATTATCGATTTTGGCAAATACTGTTGGTTGCGTTGACAACGTAAGAGAGTGAAATAAAGCTTATTCAACAAGACTGTAACTTTGGCATTTAAGGTCGGTGTAGTCCTGTCTATTTCACTGATATGTGCAACCTTATTGGCGGAGGGGTCCTATCTGCCTCATGCCCGCCATAGTTAGACACTCGTGTTGACGCAAATGATTCGTTAGTATGTATGTACCTCATCAAATGCATTGGGCCTGGGAAAAAGGTGGGCATTTTTGGAGAAGTACGTTTGTATATACATATGTAGCTGACTTCCTCGTGATGGGAGCGGGCAACAGGTTTGAAGGTGTGCGAGTTAATTTTCATACAGGCCACATTGCAAATGATAAGTGTGTTGTCGTAACACACCAATGTCTGGGTTTTCATCTCACTATGATAACACACAAAAGGCAAATTCCCAACTAAATCTTGCCAGAAAGCAAATTACGACCCGGATCCATAGTGTAAGAGTGTTAACCATTACGCCATGGATCCGACCCGCTAATTACTTTCTCTGGCAAGGTTGCATATAGTTGGGAAATTACACTGATCCAAGTGTGTCACTGCAACACGCTTACATAAGGTGTTATTAGAGATTTTTATTCATGATACGCAATAAAACGTGTTATAGTTTTAACACAAATAAGTGTCCCCGAAGTAGACCAACTCCTTAACCACCTCGATATTGTAACTGTCAATCGTTATATTTTGTCCCAGGTGATGAGCGACGGATCGGTGTACTTTGCCTTACCCTCATTGACTTTAAGGCCAACTCGTATCGCCCGTTCCTCAATCGCCGTGAAAGCTTCTACAACGTCACGCTGAGACCACGCGATGATGTCAATATCATCCGTGTATCCTAGCAGCTGGAAGACTTGAAAAAGCTTTCTGCTGTGAGTGAACGTCGCATTCAGGCTGGTCAATCTTTGGAAAATTCAATGAAATTTTGCAGCTGATGAAGCAGGAGTACTACGGAAGCTGGCAGGAGATAGCAGAGGCATTAAACATCAACCACAAGACAGTTTAGGATAAACTAAAAAGAGTAGGCTACTCGAAGTAGCTTGATGTTTGAGTGCCATAGGACGGCAAAAGGTCCTTCTCAAACAAGGGGATGCTGAGTGTTCAATTCGGTCTTCTACTGTGCATAACTCGACGTTGATCAAGAAGGAGTGACCAGAATTGGCTAAAAGAAAAGGATTTGGGTTCCATCATAAAAATGCCACGCAACACATATTTTTGATGTCTAGGAACGAATTGGGGGGAGAAGGGAGCGAGCAAACAGAGCAAAGAAATTGATCGCGTTTAACTTGGCAAACGCCAGCTCCGAACTCTGTCCCCGCTCAATCCAAGTTGACACACAGCCTCCGCGTGGCCTCCCCTGGATAGCTGTACTGGCACCCGCCAGGTAGTGAACCAATGTGTGCAGCGAAAAGCTGCAATCGCAGGAGACCGCCAGGACCTTCGCTGATCAAGTCTCCCTCAAGCTCTCTCAGGTCCCTATGCAATCTGCAGAAACCATAGAACAGCAATGAAGTCATTGCCAGAAAGCCATTAGAGAGGCCGCTTCAGATATACTCGGTTTCGAGCCACCACCGTCGAGAAACCCCTGGTTTGATGATGAGTGCAGACAGGCCCATGTAGAGAAACAGAATGCATACATGGCCACATTGCATCGTGGACGAGATCTGCCCGCGAGCTCTATGAACAGAAAAGGAGGGAGGAGCATGCGCTTCTGAGAAAGAAAAAGAAGGAGCACGAGAAGCGCGAGATCGAGGAGATGGAGAGGTGTTACTGCATGAACGACGTTCGTAAATGTTACCAGAAAGTAATACGAACATGCCGGCAGGGATGAGCACGGACAACTAATAGTGGAGTCACAGTCGATGCTGAGATTGTGGAAGGACCACTTCTGCAGACTGTATAACGGCGATGATAGTCAAAATGCCGCCGTCAGGCAGAGCGAACCATTCACAATGGACGAAGACGAAGGAGAATTTGGTCCACCCGACATAGACGAGGTTAAGATAGCGATATCGAAACTTAAGTCTTATAAAGCTGCTGGAGCAGACAGACTCCCCGCGGAACTGTTTAAAGCAGCTGGCGATGAGCTGGTCAGGAACATGCACCAACTCAGCTGCAAGATATGGTCGGAAGAACGCATGCCCGATGAATGGAATCTCAGTATCGTTTGCCCGGTCCATAAGAAAGGAGACCCCTATGACTGCGCCAATTACAGAGGGATAAGCCTCCTGAACATCGTGTACAAGATCCTCTCTGCCGTACTGTGTAAGTATATGAAACCGTTCGTGGACAATCTGACAGGTTCCTACCAGTGTGGTTTCAGGCCAGGAAAATCCACGATAGACCAAATATTTATACTACGGCAGATCTTGGACAAGACACATGAATTCCAGGTCGACACGCACCATCTCTTTGTCGACTTTAAAGTCGCATATGACAGTGTTTATAGAGACGAGCTATACAGAGCCATGTCATGTTTTAACATTCCTGTCAGACTGTGCAGGATGACTATGGAGAACTCTCGCTGCTCCATTAAGGTTGGAGGTGAACTAACCGACCCCTGTGATGTTAAAAAAGGTTTGAGACAGGGTGACGCACTGTCATGTGATTTCTTCAACATTATTCTTGAAAATATCGTGCGGGACTCTGCGGCCAATACAAGAGGTACGATCTACTTCAAGTCCACACAATTGCTTGCCTACGCAGATGACATTGACGTTATTGGACGAACAAAGCGAGACGTCAATGAGTCGTTCGCAAGCATTGAAGCAGAAGCGGCGAAAGTGGGTCTAAAGATAAATATATGCTGTCATCCAAGAAAGACGCACAACACCGACGTCTTGGTCAGAACGTCACCTTCGGCAGCTATATTTTTGAAGTAGTCAAGGACTTCGTCTACCTTGGCTCGATAGTGACAAGCAGCAACGACACCAGCGCTGAGATAAAACACAGAATAACTCTTGCTAATCGCTGCTTCTTCGGGCTCAAGAGGCAATTGAGTAGTAGAGACCTCTCTCGAGGTAGGTTTCCCTCTACATAACCTTAATCATCCCGGTCCTCCTCTACGACGCTGTGGCTTGGACGTTATCAAAAGCAGATGAAGAGGCTCTTGGGCGTTTCGAGAGGAAAATTCTGCGTGCAATCTTTGGTCCCGTTTGTGTAAACGGAGAGTGGAGGAGGAGGTTCAGCCAGGAACTGTACGGGCTGTACAGCGACATCGGCCTAGTTAGATGTCTTCGGATCCAACGTCTAAGATGACTGGGCCATGTAGAGCGAATAGACATCTACGCTCCGGCCCGAAGAGTCCAGACTCCAACCCCGAGGGACGACGCAGCACAGGACGACCGCATTTAAGGTGGCGCGCACAGGTGGAAAGGGACATCAACCAACTGGGCGTGCGGCACTGCAAGCGGCTGGCCAAAGATAGTGCTGGCTGCAGAAGCTTGTTGGTTGTGGCCCTGGTTCACCCCGAACTGTAACGCCATCAAAGTAAGTAAGGAACGAATTGAGGAGTCAGACCATATTCGTATTGAACGATTGAAGGAAATCTTAGTTGAAACGGGCAAACAGGTTGGTAAGTTTATAAGACCTTTACTGTGGATCACCCTGGCTTTTCTTTGAAGGCGTTTAAGGCGTGTGGGGGACTACAGTTCAACTAGTGTTCTCAAACATCTCGCTAAAAGGTAGATTAGACTATTAATTCATTCAAGCACGCTGGTCACAATTCACATGGAAACAGACAACTTTTCATGCAAGCGATTTCTTCTTAACCTTTATAGTTGAGCCTTGTAGGCTATCGTCAAGAATAACTGGTATCCAATGCCATAGCCAAAGTTACGGTCAGTAAACGTTGCCTTAAGTAACGAGTGACCACATGGCCGTGATGACTTTCCTTCAGTCTATTGAACTGGAAAGGTAAAAGTGTTGTATGGTTTGCTCCCACACATGTGCTATTGAAATATTAGATTAATATTAGAAAAGTTTTATCCCAAAACTCTCTGATGTGCAGGGAAAGGTATGATTCCACCCTGGGTAGGTTGACTTACTGTTGGGCACAGTCGAATATGGATCTCATTAACAGAAGTTCTTGTTTAGAAATTGGCTTTTGACCTTTCTCCGTTCGGTTGCAAACAGAGCTGCCGAAATAATCTATATTACTACCTGCTGTGGCAGAGAAACTTTTCAAATATTTTGTTTTTGTATCAAGTGGAAATGTCAAGGAAAACTTGGCAATCCATCCTACCATACTTGATGGGGAATTATTCTTCATTAAAAGCTTTGGCGCCAAATATTTTCCAACTCAAAGGTAATCAATCAACCCTCACACCTGTACTGAATCTTTTACAAAGCACATGAGCTGCTCGAATAACAAGCTCACACAACCGGTTTGAGGAATCGTCATTCTAGGGTAGAATGCGCAACTAGTAACTTGAAATTGAAAAGAAGAACAACAATTTGGCTTCTGTTTCAGAGATACACAGTTTGCAGCCTCTTTCATCCGTGACAGAGCACTCAGTCTGAGTCAAAGCATACTGGTCCTTCTTCAGACAGGTCATAGCCGCAAGTTGCCCTCGACGGCAAATTAAATTTTTAATTAAAAAATAGGGAAAACCCCCGTCTATCCGACAGTAGCCGGTGTTGCCTCTAAGCACTGTCCTTCGCATTCACATACGAATGTATGTAACCATTCAAGCGTCAATGTTGTAAATGTCCAGACACTCATAGTCGTTTATTAATTCGATATCGACAGCAATCCATCATCATACCGGCGAACAGTGTAATCGAAATATTTAAAATTGTTTAACCACCCGACCGTCCATCCATCAGTCGGCCGGGTGGTCCCCGGCATTTGTGACTTAGCGTGGACCTAATTGGCAACGTTCCGTGCATTCAATTCATTACAATCGCCTCATGTGGTCTATGGCTTTGCCATGATTCCTTATTCATTAGTCATAAGTGGGTGTTGTAACAGCGAATAGTTAAAATCACTCTGCACCAACATAGAGCTCATGCTAGAGCTCTACCTTCTTTCTGATCGACCATGTGTTTAGGTAGGTAGGTAGGTAAGACCGTAGCCTTCCCAGAGATGGGAAGAACACACATAGGCCAAGGAGGTACGTTGTGCAGCTACGAGGGGGTTTAGCCCCCTATTCGTGGAACCATTTTGTGCTTCTTAAGAATTTAAGAAGATCAGATATCCCCACTTGCTGAACTTCGGTCAGATCGTTGAGGAGGTATGATCCTAGGTATCGTTTCCTGACTGTGCAGAATGCTGGGCAGGCGCAGAGAAGGTGATGAATGGATTCGACCTCCTCCTCGTCTAAACAGCTCCTACAAAAATCATTCGGAGTGATACCTAGTTTTTGCGCGTGACTGCCAATAAGGCAGTGTCCTGTGATGACACCTATGACTTTATAGATGTCAGTTCTATTTAGGGAGATAATACTCCTAGTCCGTTGACTATCGAGCCGGGGCCAGATTTGCCTGGTGATGAGGCAGGTGTGTCCCTGAGTCCATCTCCGGTTCGTCTCGGCCCTGGCGAGGGTATTGAGATTGTATTTGATGGTTGCGAAGGGTATACCCTCGCAGACCACAGTTGTTTGTAGCGTCGTTCCTTTTTTGGCGAGTCTGTCGGCTCTTTCATTTCCGGTGATGTCGCTGTGTCCCGGTACCCATATAAGTTGTATGTTGAACTGTTCAGCCATCTCATTAAGAGATAGGCGACAGTCGAGGCTAGTTTTTGATGTGTACACATAGGACTCCAGCGACTTTAAGGCCGCTTGGCTATCCGTGAGAATGCGGATATCCGTGGTGGATATCACGTTCCACTTCAGCCAGGACAGAGCCTCTTTTATTGCCAACAGTTCCGCCTGGAAAACGCTGCAGTGATTAGGTAGTTTTATCGCTTTGTTTAGCTTAAGTTGTTTGCAGAATACCCCACTGCCCACCCCGTCTTTGGTTTTAGACCCGTCAGTATAGAAATCTATGCAGCCTTTGCGAGGTTGAGTCTGACGAGTCCAGTTCTGTCTGTCCGGGTATAACGTTATGAAGTTTTTATCCAAGACTGTGGTGGGCTTTGTGAGGTCTAGGTTTTCTGCGATGGTTGACCTGTTAATCAGGATCGAGGAGTGGCCAAAGACGTAGCTCTTCCAGTTCGAGTTGGATTTAAGTCTAATGGCCGTTTGTGTGGCAATTTGCTTGCCGAAAATATCGAGTGGTGTAAGGTCGAGTATCATAAGTGCAGCCGTCGGGGTGGACCTGAGGGCCCCGGTAATGCATAAACACGCCAGCCTTTGTACCTTCTCGAATTGTTTGAGGTATGTTGTCTTGTCCAGTGCTGTCCACCAGACAGTCGCTCCATACATTAATGTGGGTCTAACGACCGTGGTATAGAGCCATAGAGTAATCTTGGGATTGAACCCCCATTTTTTCCCTATGGCTTTCTTGCATGAATAGAGAGCTATTGTTGCTTTTTTTGGCTCTTTCGATTGTGTTGATTTTCCAGGTTAATTTCCTGTCCAGTATGATGCCAAGGAATTTGGCACTGGAGGAGTAGTTTAATCTGGTATCAAGCAAAGTGATAGGGCAGTGTTCCGGGATTTTATGCTTTTTGGTGAATAGCACGAGCTCCGTTTTCTGGGGATTAACCCTGAGCCCTTTGCTATGCGCCCATTTGCAAAGAATTGAGAATGCCGTTTGCATACGGTCATTCAGTGTCGATAGGTATTTACCTGAGATTGAAATGGCAACGTCATCAGCGTAGGCAGTAACGTCCAGGCCTTCTTCCTCCAGTTTAATTAGTAGCTCATTTATAACTACATTCCAGAGGAGAAGTGAGAGAACCCCTCCTTGCGGGGTTCCCCTGGTAACCACTCTGGTGATTGCCTGGCTTCCCCATTTCGAGTGAATCTTGCGTGTTGATAGTAGTTCGCTGATCCACTCTACGAGAGTCTTCTCCACCTTTAGCTTTTCCAACCCTTCCGTTATTGCTTCCGGAGTGACGTTGTTAAAGGCGCCCTCTATATCTAGGAAGGCTGTTAAAGTGTATTCTTTAAGATGGATTGATCTTTCGATTACCATGTGTTTAAGTACGTTATGAATATAGGTTGCTGAGGTACATTAACTTTGCTTCTCCTCCCCGCAACCACTTGGAAGCAGTAAATCATCTTGAAGACAAACATATCTGCATACATACGGATGGGAGACATAAAGTAGAGACGAATGCCTCTCGTGCTTCGAGATACATTGAGTGTAACGATAGACCTGTCAACAAGTATCATCAATTGCGTCAGAGCTTGCTAGTTACCCCTTTACTTCATTTTATTACACTCCGAGATTGGTTTTCGGATTTGTATTTGACTTTGTATCGATTTCGAATATTCTCCCTTAAAGTCGATCATAAATTGTGCATTTAATAGTTCATGTACGCTTACTTGTGTAGGTTGAGTTGACGACTTGCACATTTATCACCTTACGTAACTAGAGGATTGCATGAGTCAGGCAGGAAGTCATGGAACGGGTAGACTAGTTGAGTAAATTATCTCAAGGAAGGGAGATGAAATGTTCTTCACTTCGATTAGGTATTGAGGTTAATTCTGTGAAATACCTTGTTGCCTTTTGCAATAGTAAAATATTTGTACGAGATACAGTAGGTATACTGGTAAGACAACAATTCGGTTGTTGCAAGATGGCCATCTGGAATATCACAGAGTCATAGTCGCATCATGGCAGTGTGAGTGCATTATTGACCTTGAAGAGGCCCTCAATAACCTTGTTTTCTATTTCTGGAGATCTTAGAATAACAGAGGAATGCACAGATAGATTCAACATTTGTTAATGCACAACCAACTCGACCTTTACAATGGCGAGTGGCAAAGCAAAAGTCCATTGAAGTGCACATCTAAACCACGTCTTATCTTCACTAATTCGACTAGGATTGGTCAGTAAAATTGTCAAATTTGAGCTAAATGTTTACCATATAATAACCAATAGTATAAAAAAAGAATCCATGATACGATTTAGGTCAAAGGTTATAAGCCTCCCTTTAGGTGAACGTTCCACCTGCAAAATCTACTGAAACATCTACTGCGGCGACTGCTATAGGGAGAGAGGACAACGATTGTTCGGATGCGGATTTGTTGTTTGGAATGGACTAAAGCAAAAACTCCTAAGCCTACGGCATAGGAGCGAACATCTCATACCGATCCGTATTAAAGCTACATTTTCTAACATCAGCCTGATCTGGGTCCACGTCTGCACGGAAGACAAGAATGACTCCACCTATGCCCAATGTCCCAGATATGAGCTCAAAATTGTACTAGGAGACTTCAATGCTAGTCTGGGTAAAGTAAGCATCTTTGAACGAGTCATTGGCAAACACAGCCTTTAATGGACACAGGCCAATTGATCTGGCTAAGGGGCGAAATCTTTTTCTAGCCAGTATGCGTTTCCCGCACCTCGATATACACAAAGGCACCTGGCGGCCGCCGGATAAATAAATCACTAACCAGACAAACTACATCGCGATCGTCGTCAGACACTCCTCCTTTCTTAGGAGCTAACATTGACTCGGAACACTTTCTTGTAGTCGCCAATATGCGTCTACGGGTTTGACGAACGCAGCAGAGTACGGCAAGAACACAAAGTTATGACGTGGGAAAGCCACTAACGTCAGAAACCGCTCATGTTTTTGCCGACCAATTCTCAATTAAGCTCTCTCATACACCTCAATCCTCCACGCAGTCAATAGAACAACAGTGGAACCTTGCAAAAATCCCTGAAAAGCACTGCATCTAAAGTTTTGGGCTTCAAGGCTCCACCACGAAGAGACACCTGGTTCGATGACGAATGCAGGAGGATTCATACAGCGACGCAGAACGCATGTGAAGCCTCGCTGCATAGAAGAACAGGCTCGTGAGCTCTACGAGTTAAAAAGAAGGGAGGAGCATATACATACAGCAGAAAAAAGAAAGAGTACGAGAAGTGCGCGAATGAGGGCTTGGGGAGGTGTTACTGTAGGCATGACTTTCAAAGTTTTTGATCAACAGCTAAAGCGAACATTCCCTTTCCTTGGTGGCGTTACAGCCCATGAAGGACCAGAGCCTTTTCAATCACCCATGTTGTGTGTGATTTACTTTTCGCAAAGGTGAAAGGAACCTACTGTTTAAATGCCGATTCCGAATGGCGTGAGTCGGGAAGCTTTTTCATGGCAAGAGACGCCTCGAAATAAACATTCGATGGCGTTTTGTGTTATCGAAATTCGAACTCGCTCATCGTGCGTCAGAGCCCAACACACTAACCACTCCCACACAGCGCCACATGCCAAGGTTATAAAGCCAGAACGGAAGCATGTGGGGACGATAACAGATACCTAGTAGAAGAATCCCAATCGATTCTAGTCAAATACTGCTGTCAGACAGAATGATCCATTCCATTGCAGAGAGCTCCGTCGTTCTGAGTTTAACGAGGTTAACATCGCCATATGGAAACTCAAGCTGCTGGTGCAGACGGACTGTCTGCTGAGCTCTTCAAAGCAGCCAAAGATGACCAAGTTAGGAGCATGCACCAGCTAATCTTTTGTTAATAAGGTGATAGGTCCTTATCAGTATACCTTCAGGCCAGGGAACTCCACCATCGACCAAATTCTCACACTAGGGCAGATCCTTGGAAAAATCGATGAATTTCAGGTGGACATTCACGGCCTATTTGTCAACTTTAAAGCCGCATACGACAGCGTAATTAGAGACGAGCTATACAACGCCATGTCTACCTTTGATATCCCTGCTAAATTCGTCAGACTAGGCAGGATGACTTTGGGGAATTCTCGCTGCTCCATCCGAATCTGTGCAAGCCTAATCGATAGTTTAGATGTCACAAAAGGAACATCGCCCTGCGCTGTCAGGTGATTTCTTCAACATCGTATTAGAAATGATTGTGCAAAAATCACTGGCCAACACAAGAGGCACAATTTATTTGAAATCCTCAGATTACCCGGATGACATTGACATAATCGGTGATGTCAATGAGGCTTTTACGAATATTGAGGCGGAGGCGGCGAAATTTAATATGGCTCCGCAGTGACCTGGAACAACGACATCAGTTCTAAAGTTAAACGTAGAAACACTCTTGCCAATCGCTGTTTCTTTGGGCATAAGGGTAAAAGCCCTCTCGCCAACGACCAAGTTGATTCTATACACAACCCTTAACATCTCGGTCCTGCTTTACGGCAATGTAGAGGGAATGGGCACCGGAGCTCCAGCCCGAAGCGCACACAGGTGGAAGGCACCTGAGCCAATTGGGTATGCGGCAATGGGAAAGGATAGCAAAACATCGTGCTAGCTGGAGGGGCACGTTGGTTAAGGCTCAGGTTTACCCCGAACTGCAGCGCTCGATATGAAGAGTTCGTCACCAATGATACAATAAAAAATTCATGCTCAGCACTCATGTTCAGTCTTTATTGTAACGACGCTACCAGGCTATTTTCTTCCGCCCCTTCACTCGTGAATAAATCTCAAGAAACTGAAACTAACATCCAGTCAGTTTTTCGCGACTCTTTGTTTTAGTTAAGAGATGGTGAGTTCTTGAAAGCTATCAGGAAAAACTCTCTCCTTCTCTCTAATGGCTGTTTATACTCTGAACTTCTTTAGACATGCCATAGTCGCTTTGCCCATCGACAATTCGTCGAAATTATTTTCAACACGCGCCACTATGCATACGGGCTCGTTAAGAAGGTAGTAAGTTCTGGGATCTGGGAGGAAGCGTATAAAGTACAGATTGGAGGCTTTTGTGATAAGGTCGGCATCATTAACGGTTAGAGGACCAAGATGACTGCCTTGCGGAGCGCCGTAAAAGGTAACAATGGCGTCAGATATTGGTATCCGAAAAAAACTCTGTAAAAGCGATTCTTGAGATACAATTCAGGCCGTGCGATGATGTAGAGCGGGAAGCATAAAGCCTCGAGTTTAAAATAGACTAATCACTGACTGATCTTATCGAATGTTTTGCTAAAGTCGGCAGTAATGACATCTACTTCGTTTTGGAGACTAATTCGATAAGGTTGGTTTGGGTGGATCTGCCCTTTAGGAAGCCATGCTGCCGGTAGGAAAAGGTGGATTTGAAGACCAAGAACACTAAGTCATATACAATGGACGTGAAGAGCTATCAATCAAGAAAGCTGTGTAGAAAATGTCCAGTCCAATGGCAATGGACGCGTTTAAAAAAACTTAAGAGATAACAGAGGATGATGGAATAGGTAGCAGACGAGTCCGAGCTTTTGAAAGCGGCTGGAGATGAGCTGGTAAGGTGCATGCAAGCTCTCGAGCTCTCTCAAGTCCCGATGCAATCTGCAGAAACCATAGCACAGCAATCGTTGTCAGAACGCCATCAGAGAGGCCGCCTCAGATGTACTCGGTTTCGAGCCACCACCGTCGAGAAGCCCCCGGTTTGATGATGAGTGCAGACAGGCCCATGTGGAGAAACAGAATGCATACATCGCCACATTGCATCGACAGACGAGAGCTGCCGGCGAGCTCTATGAACAGAAAAGGAGGAAGGAGCATGCGCTTCAGAGAAGGGAAACGAAGGAGCATGAGAAGCACGAGATCGAGGAGATGGAGAGATGTTACTGCAGGAACGACGTTCGAAAATTTTACCAAAAAGTAAAACGAACATGCTAAATCTATAAAGCCAGAGCAGAGGCCGGCAGGGATGAGCACGGACACTACTAGGAATCACAGTAAATGCTGAGATCGTGGAAGGACCACTTCTGCAGACTGTATAACGGCGATGATAGTCAAAATGCCGCCGTCAGGCAGAGCGAACCATTCACAATGGACCAAGACGAAAGAAAATGCCGTCCACCCGACCTAGACGATGTTAAGATAGCGATATCGAAACTTAAGTCTCATAAAGCTGCTGGAGCGAACGGACTCCCCGCAGAAATTGTTTAAAGCAGCTGGCGATGAGCTGGTCGGGAACATGCACCAACTCATCTGCAAAATATGGTCGGAAGAATGCATGCCCGATGAATGGAATCAGTATCGTTTGCCCTATAACTGCGCCAATTACAGAGGGATAAGCCTTCTGATCATTGCGTACAAGATCCTCTCTGCCGTACTGTGTAAGCGCCTGAAACCGTTCGTGGACAATCTGATAGGTTCCTACCAGTGTGGTTTCAGGCCAGGAAAATCCACGATAGACCACATATTTACACTACGGCAGATCTTGGAGAAGAATTCCAGGTCGACACGCACCATCTTTTTGTCGACTTTAAAGCCGCGTATGGCAGTGATTATAGAGACGAGCCATATCAGGTTTTAGCATTGCTGCCAAACTCGTCCGACTAAGGTCGGTAATGAACATCGTTCTTGAGCAGATCGTGCAAGAGTCACTGGCCAACCACAAGAGCGACGATTCATTTCAAGTCTATGTAATTGACGTCAATGAGACCTTTGTAAGTATTGAGGTAGAAGCGGCTAGGATGGGCCTCAAGGTTAATGAGGGTAAAACCAAGTATCTGCTTTCATCAAAAAAAGGCGGTCAACACCGACGTATTGGCCAGAATGTCACCATGGGCAGATATAGCTTTGAAGTGGTCAAGGAAATCGTCTACCTTGGTTCACTGATGACCTGTGACAACAACACCAGCGCTGAGACAAAATGCAGAATCACTCTTGCCAACCGCTGTTTCTTTGGGCTCAAGAGGCATGTCACCAAGGTGACACTACATAAGACCTTAATCATCCCAGTCCTCCTTTACGGCGTAGAGGCTTGGACCTTAACAAAAGCGGATGAAGATGCCCTTGGTAGTTTCGAGAGGAAAATTCCGCGCACTATCTACGGTCCCGTTTGTTCAACCGGTGTATGGGGGAGAAGATTTAACGAACAACTGTACGTCTAAGGTCGCTAGACCATGTAGAGCGCATGGAAAATGCGGCTCCGACCCGAAGAGTATTCGAATCTCCCTCAGAAGGAAGGCGCAGCAGAGGACGGCCGCATCTACGGTGGCGCACGCAGGTGGCAGGGGACATTGACCAACCGAGCGTGCGGCGCTGGAAGCAGTTGGCCAGAGAACGTGCCAGCTGGAGACGCTTGTTGGTTGAGGCCCAGGTTCACCACGCGCTACCTAAGTAAATAAGTTGTTCTGACTAATAAAAAAATGTGATTTTGTTAATTTTTCAAAAAGAAACTTGTATTTGGCCCACCCTGTACATGTGGGCAAATTTGTTACCCTGTGTGCCTGTAATAGCTCTCTAGGTCACCTAGTTATCTACTTAGTTCAAGTCTGTAGCTCTACGTCGGATGTGTCAGCTGCTGAGGCGAAAATTCTAAAATTGTATTGCTATGGAATACGATCGAAGCTATGATTTGTTATGCAATAGAACCAGCGACATTTTACATGTGTCGAAACAACATCTCAGCTTAACACAATGACCGACTGAAGCGGCTTAAAAACATAATCAAAGCTGCATCGAGGTATTCTGTATAGCACGGGCAATCATAGCAATCAATTACTTACATCTGTCTAGACGATCAACCTGAACGGATACAAGCGATATCAATAAACACACAGATACCGATAGGAGCATCTAATGAACCGAATCCAAAACAACTTTCAGTTTGTTGCGACAACACATGAATATCTCGTACTTCTCCACAACACCAGTTAATCACCGGATGAAAGTCAAACGACTAGTCTCAGGTAACGACCGAAAATGAAATGTTAAAAATCTACGGATGAGCAGAGGATGATGATGTAACGAAGCGCAATCTGATATAACTATCGTAGTGTGAATCAGAAGAGTAACCAAATGGATATGGTCTTCGAACGAAACAACGGAAAGAGTGATAGAGAGGCTGATTACAGACGAAATGGATATTGGTAACTATCAAAGTTGAACGACAAGTATGGTCATTGTTAATACACACAAGATGGTAAGCCGAGCTTAGTGAAAAGTTAAACATCTCCTCCTTCGCACTGTCACCCAATGTCCTACTTAGAACTGTCATTTAACAGAATCATATCATATCGACCGCGTGTCACTGTCTCTTTGCGGTTAAGTTATGTATAAACTACATATACTCTGAGCCATAACCGCTTTCAGTTGGATCTTCGGCAGAGAACGACACCAGATTCGCAACTCAGCAATCTCAGATTCATTGCAATCCGAGTAATTGCCTTTTATGTGTTCATATCTCGCCCCAGTGTGCCCTATATTCACTGCAAGGACGAGTGTGCAGCATCTTCCAATTCATTCCATTCATATGGTACGCGGCGAGTAATTAAAAGGTCTTCCGTTGAGAGCGATAAGCTTTGTGCAATTGCAATCCAACTTCCCAGTTTTAGGGAAACTCTGACTTAACCTGGAGCTTAAGAGAAGCAATTAAACGTGCCCACACGGACTGGCAGCAAAACAGCAGGTGATAGAAGTTGAATCTTACAAGTGCAACGTTCAAATCGCCCACATGATGACTGGGGTGTGGACGCGTACCAATTGCGAATATCTAACTCTTTCATCGGTTGCAATAAGGAGCTGCAGTGGTAGGTTGCATTGTGAGTTTTAGAGCTGAAACCACCTACTGCTGAGGAGATAAAGAAAAATAATCGTCAAATGAAATTAGTAAAGAACGTGCACCTCGCGATGCGAGGAGAAACCGGAGAGGAGCCACTGGCATGTTACTTAAAAGCGATGTCAACATAATCTGCCATCACGACTTCCATCCAAAGATACACGAACGTACGATTGCATGAATATATTATAAAACACGAATCGGTCGGTAGGTTTGTGGGAAACAAATCTGCATCGTGAAGATTTGCGCTACGGATGCCTTTCGTGGATTTGGGTGTGTTAACCTTGACGGTTGTAAGCTGTATTAAAAAGGCGTACCCTTCGAAGTCATTCGTCTTCTTTAAGTCGACCCTATTGGGGGTTTTTATCTTTTTTTTTTATCTTTGCGACAATATTGTTATAATGAGTGATTGAAAGTCGTGGAAAAATATTAGTTACGGTCGGATCAAAATCTATTAATAGGAGTTAACGCACTTCGAATCGATTGGTCTGAAGAGGGCCATTTGGGATTCGCAAAGTTAAAGAAACTCATTAGCGGCGCAGCAGGTAAGGCCGGTGGCATAGAATTGGAAAAAACGCCATCCCGAGCTTATAGTAAGGGAATTCTGACGAGGAATTACTTTCGGAAAGTATTTTGTTAGGAATGTGGCGCCTTCACGTAATTTACTCTGTTGGAGTCTAGATTTGGGTAGTTCACCTTGCGCTGATCTAAGAACCGAGTCATTGAGGAGTGCGAAAGATTAATAAAGCCTCAAGGGGGCAACAATAGGTGACGGCAATAGGTGCTGGTCGTAAGAAAGGAAGTCTCGAAATGGTCATTGCAAAACAACATATAGCAAGTCTGCTAGTATGCCTTAGTCCCCAAGATTGGAAAGCCAAATGAATAACCTAAATACTATCGAACTATCAGCCTAACATCGTTCCTATTCTTGTATTCTGGAGAATCCAATACCACTGCATCCTAACCAGTCCGAGTCCAACACACTAACCACTACGCTATGGCGGCCTCGTCTCCGACTGTACTAAAGCGCATCAATTCAAAACCACAAATCCACTTCGGCACTCGTACAGTCGCAAAGATTCTCAAAGAGCTCGACATACATAAATCCGCTGGTCCAGATGACATTGCCCCAATTGTTCTGAAGAGGTGCTCTTCTACGCTGGCAAAACGCGTACGCTTTTTCACCTTTCCTACGCCTTCAAAGACTAGCGTGTCTCGGCATTACAGGCGCTATGCCAACCTGCCCCACGGCAGCCCAAGAAGCACTCATTGGACTCACTCCACTGCACCGTTTTATCACTGCATTACGCAGTGCAATCAGAATTCTTTGTTCGGGAACAAATATGCCATGTAGACCCGATGTCCAGATTACAACACCTTCCCGAGCTGGATATGATTACCACAGTCTCGGACGCATTGCTACACAACTTCACTTTCGAAAGGAGATTTGAGATATCGATCCCAAATCGCTCAGCACGGGCAACCAGTGACCCCTTGCTCAAAGTCAAAGGCCTCAGGTGGCACACGGATGGATCCAAGATGGCTTCGGGCGTTGGTGCCGGCATCTTTGGACCAAATCGCAAGATCGCGAAGGCCCTGGTAACGAGTCCCAGCATCTTTCAAGCAGAGTTGCATGCCATCCTAACATGCGCCAATCTAAATCTAGAGACTGGCATATGAGGAGTAACCATCAACATACTCTCTGATAGCCAAGTAGCGCTTAAAGGGCTGAGTTCGTAAGGCACCAACTCAAAAACCGTCAAGGAATGCCATGATGCTCTACAGGAACTCCCCAAAAGAAACAATGTCAAATTTTGGTCGGTGCCAGGGCACAAGGGTATTAAGGGCAATGAAATTGCCGATCAACTCGCCAGGAAAGGTTCCAGGGATAAATATATAGGTCCAGAACCATTCTGCTGCACTCCCAAGCATAAGACCAATTTGTTCTTAGGCAAGTGGGAAAAATCGCAACACCTGTCCTTTTGGAACAGCGTTCGAGGACTCCGTCAATCGAAACGACTTATACGGCCTCTGAATAAACGTTCTATTAACACGTATGTATGTATGTTGGCGTTACACCCCATGAAGGACCAGAGCCAAGCTTCTCTCAATCACCCATGTTGTCTGTGATTTATTTTTTCACACAGGTGAAGGGGACCTACAGTTTACTGCCGATTCTGAACGGCGTGAGTCGAGAAGCTTTCTTAAGGCAAATATACTATGGGGGTTTGCCAGTACCCCGCCGAGGAGGGAAGCCGCGAAATAAACATTCGATGGCGTTGGTCTTACTCGCTCATCGTGCAACACACGAAACACTGCGCCACGGCGCCCCCATTGACATACTCAAGCTTAATGGGGTAGGTATCAGAAGACTGGTCAGCTACCTGGCAGGACACTGCGGTCTAATATATTATCTTAACAAAATTAGCCTCTCGTCTGAAACTGAATGTCGACTCTGTCTTGAGGACGAAGAGACGGCGGAACACATACATAACTACTGTATGAGTGTGCTGCTCTTTGCCGTTTTAGGAAACGTATTCTTCTCAGCGAAGTTATGACTCCTGAGGGGATCTGCTCGGCTTCTACGAGAAGCATTCTCAACTTCGTTATGGAAGTAGAGAAGCTCCTCGGCTAATCGGCTAGCAGGCACAATAGATCTGCAAAGGTCGCAGTGCCAAATGCTAATTGATAGCACTAGCCCCACAAAAAAGAAAAAAAAAAAAAACAAAAATTACAACGTCTCCATTGCTGTTCTATGCAGGAGTTTGCATCGGCTCCTTAGAGCGCTTGAGGGAGAGACGATCGGCGAAGGTCCTCGCGATCTCTTGCGATTGCAGC
Organism: Eumerus sabulonum; assembly: GCA_951905685.1. Lineage (NCBI taxonomy): Eukaryota > Metazoa > Arthropoda > Insecta > Diptera > Syrphidae > Eumerus > Eumerus sabulonum. The sequence goes on from OX645060.1 coordinate 240,933,399, forward strand.
TTCCCAACGTCCAAATTTGTTGGTCCTACTCGGTACCACAGTGTTCGCGATATCCGCATACATACCTTGGCAGCAACAAGGTGATGATCCGAGTCAACATATGCTGGAGGTGGGTCTGGCGTGGATCGCAATATGATGGATTTGATTAGCAGATAATTGATCAGGAGACCGCCAGGTCCCCCTTGTGGCTATTGACATGTGGGAATCGTGTTCCAGCTACTAGGAGATTACGCCCCGTTACTAAGTCTCTTAGCCTGAGTCCGTTTTCGGACGTGGTGTCGTGTAGGCTATTCTATGCTTTTCTACAACTCGTTCAAAGATGTCCCCTTTACCCAGCGTACGTTTGAGCATACATACATGTTCTATCTAGAAGTCAAAGGCGTCATCTTTGACTCTTTCGTCTTTTTTTTTTTCTATGAACGCATGTCAAGCTGATGTTCCCGAAGATAGCTTTGATGCGGATTGTTGTGAGGCGTTCGCTCACATCCCGAAAGCTTAGGGCTTTTTGCCTAAATCTACCTCGAACAACAAATCCGCATCCAAATAGGCGTTGTTTGCTTTCTTTGTAGCAGTTTCCGTAGTATATCTCACAGTTTTTCATCCTCTTTTTACCCGGTCCATCACATCGTACTTCTTGGAGTGCGGTAATGTCTGGTTTACAACAGCTTAGGGCTTTTTCGAACTGGTCGGCCACACCCGATACTCCTGTCCTTTTATATGCTTGCCGGGTCGTCAACATGTAGTGGTTGTCTCTAAGTTTATGACTTTTTAACGGTTATGGCGTATTAGGCCGCAGTCCAATCGACTAGACCTGTTTTTTGGCGACGAACTTTTACCAGTCGCTTTTCCCCGTCTGAAATTTGCAGAGAAAATCTCCAGATGGCACCACAAGGAGGTGGGGGTGGGACTTACTAGCATTGCCGCAAGGTGTTCGTGTACAGTGGCTCTTCTCGCTTTTTAGCAGGTCAGCATCCATCGGATAGATGCTAGATCTACTTTAAACGTAGTCGCATACAAGCTTTGCACGAAATTTTCTTTAAAACGTAAATGGCAAGCATTGAGTTAAGTATGAAAATTGCAATGGGGAGAGTCTTTGGTTGTCAGGAACGACTGCCATAGCTTGTCTCTCTTCTACTGTGGTTTGGGTGGATGCCGAATGGATTATTTTATAGAATCTGGCCTTCAATATTCAAATTGTTTTTTTTTTTTTTAGGGAGACAATTGCCATATACCTAGCGCATGTTGTCTTTCAAAACATTTTGAGGAATAATCAAAAACAAAAGTGAAGAGTCAATTAGCCTAACCAAACAAACTCGATTTAACGGTCATATAGTGAGGCTTCAACAGAATCGCAAAATAAAAGAGGAAAACCAAACAAAGTTTGTTTTAATTACAGCTTTCGTACTTGCCACCTCACATAATAGTGTGCTTGATCAGCCAATACGCAGCCCATCGGAACTGTCGGGGTTATCAAACCAGGTCAGGCGCAGAGCGAGTATAAGGCTTTGATGTAACTAACCGGTTTAACCAATTTTCGCGATGGTGATTTGTGCAAACATTTGTTTTTTGACTCTAATTGCTACTGTTCGGATTGACAAAGCGAAAATGTATCTTTTGTGCTTTCCTTTGATCTACGCCATCTCTCTGGTTGGCGTTGTTGCTACGTGCGTTCCAAAGATACTATATTGCATATGGAAATACAGAACAGTTCGAATGTGTTAACAAATTAATTGTGGTCGGATGAAAGTATCTATCTAGGTTACGGTGTAAATTTCGATAGTGCTGCTACGGTTTATTGGAATGGCAATCGACATCTGGCCTTTGGTGTGGAGATACTTACATGCGTAGTTATGCAACCTTTTTTCGAATTACAAAATTGCGAATTTCTCGACATTTTAGCGAGAAAACAGCAAATCCGTCGATTGTAGAAAGGAGGATTTGAATAATCTTCAGCACAGCAGAATGGTGCGATGAGGTTATTGTATAACTGGGAACCAAATGCTCTTAAGGTAATGGCCACAACGGGGGCGATGTTTGGCTTTTGTCAAGAGTATTTTGCATTTAAAGATACAAATCCATGATTTGCATGCTTTTTTTTTGGAAATTAATTAACATTTCTGCATGGAAGATAGAGTTGTAGGTCCGTTTCTAAATCTCACTAGAAACCGCTCAGTAACTCATTGACGCAAAGGTTCAAGAGCTACACTCTTATGATGTTTGTCTGTCTATCATCCTTTATATTAAACACCTTAGAAAGGCTGATACACTTACATATACGCCATAATTTCGATCCAGCCCTAATCTCTAAGGCTGAACCTCCCACCCCTGGACATGTACTGCGAGAGTGCCGCAACCAGAACTGCGCTAAAACTACAGGAATCTTGTCTCTGGAAAAGGAGTCCTCACGGACATGCATCAGTCTTGGATCGATGGGCCGTATAGGGATTCAGAACCGTAACGCACTATGTCACCCGACTTCCTTCCTGGGAGAGGAGATTCTCTATTAGAATTCCCTCCAGGGAGGAATGGACCGGAGATTTGGTACACACGGAAAGTGAACTGGCATTCTACACCGACGGATCCAAAATGGATGATGGCACAGGTGCCGGAGTCTACTTTGAGTCTCGGGATATGCATCGCTCCTACAGGCTCGAAGATGGATGCACTGTCTTCCAAGCTGAGGTCTTCGCTATCAAGCAGGCGGCGGACCTGATCAGCAAAGAGAATATCTCAGGAAAAAGGATCAGCAATGACAGCCAGGCAGCCATAAGATCCAAACTCGTCAAACTCTGCAAGGAGAAGTTAGAAGAGATATCCAATGTAAATGAGGTGACCCTTTGCTGGGTACCTGGTCATATGAATATCTCAGCTGAGGCCAAAGCACCACTCAGTGCGCTCTACAGGGAGATAGAGACGGAGCTATTGGTGAAAGCCAATAAGCGATGGTGTCGCTTAGATACATGCGCAACGGCGAAATCGACTTGGCCCGTCTTTGATAAGAAAATAACGGAAGTTCAATAGTGGGAACATTCGACTGGCAGTCGGTGTTCGGGCACTGCATGCTATCCTACCATGCAGCTCGACTAGGCCAGCCCTACAATGACTTTTGCAGAAGCTGCAGGGACGAAGAGGAAATTGAGACCGTTCGTCACCTGCTGTGCGAATGTCCGGCGCTAGCCCAAAAAAGGAATATATTCCTGGGAAGATACTTCCTTTCGGGACTAGAAGAGGTAGGTAATATTGGGCTGAACAGAATACTGGGATTTTTATCCTCGTCTGGCTGGTTCAACTCGACGGTAAATGTATAGGTATCAACGGGTTAAACAAAACAAGTGGGCACAATGGACTCAACGTAGTTTACGTGAGCCTTGACTTTCCGTCAATAGGGCACCCATATACCTAACCTAACCTAATCTCTAAGGCAAAGCACGCCTACTGCAAGGGCAAATCTGTTGAAACAGCCTTGCATACGCTGGTGAGAAAATCGAGAGACCAATCCATCTTAAAGATCAATCAGCCTGTGTGTCCGTTATCGGATGTGGTGTCATGTAGGCTGTGTTTGCCGATGACCCGTTCAAAGATGCTTTCTTTACCCAGCTTACCGTTAAAATCTCCTAGTATGATGTTGGTATCATAGCTGGGGCATTTGGCATATGTTCTGTCTAGGAGATCAAAGAAATCGTCTTTGATGGAGTCATCCTTGTCTTCCGTGGGGGCATGGACACATATGAGGCGTTCACTCACATACTGGAAACTTAGGTCTTTATGTCTTAGTTCGCCGCATCCAAATAGTCTCTGTTCTCTCTCCCTGTAGCAGTCACCATGGAACCACTTAGTGCTTCTTAATAAGTTAAGAAGGTCAGATATGTATTCCTACTTGCTGAACATCTGTCAGGTCGTTTAGGAAGTAAGATCCTAGGTATCGTTTCTTGATTGTGCAGAATGCCGGACAGGCGCAGAGAAGGTGGTGAATGGATTCGACCTCCTCCAATGAGGCAGTAAGTGATGACACCAATGATTTTATAGATGTCAGTTCTATTTAGGGAAATTATACTCCCAGTCCGTTGACTTTCGAGCTCGCGCCAGATTTGCCTGGTGATGAGGCAGGTGTGTCCCTGGGTCCATCTCAGGTTCGTCTCAGCCATGGCAAAATTTGTGAGATTATGTTTAATGGTTGCAAGGGGTATTCCCTCACATGCCACGATTGATTGTTGCGTCATTACTTGTCTGGCGAGTGTGTTGGCTCTCTCGTTTCCTGGGATGTCGCTGTGTCCTGGTACCCAAAGAAGTTGTATGTTAAACTGTTCGGCCATCTCGTTAAGAGATATGCGACAGTCGAGACTAGTTTTTAAGAAGTACACATAGGACTCCAGCGACTTTATAGCTGCTTGACTATCCGTGAGAATTCGGATATCCGTAGTGCGTATCACGTTCCACTTCAGCCAAGATGAAGCCTCCTTTATTGCCAACAGCTCCGCCTGGAAGAGGCTGCTGAGCTTTGACAGCTTTAGTTGTTTGCAGAATACTCCACTACCCACCCCGTTTTTGGTTTTTGACACGTCAGTGTAAAATTCCACGCAGTTCCTGCGGGGTTGCGTTTGGCGGGTCCAGTTCGGTCCGTTCGGGTAGATTGTCTTCTCCAAGACTGTGGTGCATTCTATGTGGTCCAAGTTTCTGCCATAGTTATCCTGTTGTTCAGGATAGAGGAGTGGCCAGTGACATAGCTCGTCCATTTCGAGTTGGCTTTTAGTCTTGTAGCCGTGTGGGTGGCAATTTGCTTGCCGAAAATATCGAGTGGTATAAGGTGGAGTATCATGTTGAGCGCAGTCGTTTTGTTGAACGCTTCTGCTATCCGCTGGAGCACTCAGACGCAAACACTGGTCCATTGTACTCCAGACAGACACCTTACATTACTGTATTTTCCCCGTTTTCCAGAGAAAAATTTGAAGGAGCTTCAGTGATGTAGAGCTAAGGGATTCGGCTTACACCACGTCGGCTCCAAGGGTGCGCCACCGTGCGCGAGCAAAGGCGGGACAATCACAGAGGAAATGCCCTTCAGTGTCATACTCCTCTTCGCCACATGGAGCACAGATAGGCGTCTCACTGATACCGAGCACGTAGAGATGCTTGGCAAAAGTGTAATGGCCCGTGATAACTCCCACAAGCCTTCTGCAGTCGACTCTCCTTAAAGACAGGAGGAATGGTGCAGATTTTTTGCAGACATCAGGGCATACGCGCTTAGTCATCCTGCAACCTGGACAATCCCTCCATCGACGTTTGTGTGTATTACACACAATCGTTGATGTAGGAATTTAACGTGGACGCAGGTAGGCCTAGAAAGGGTTCAGGTCCTGAGAAGCTCTCCTCTGAACCCATTCTGGCGAGTTCATCAGAGATCTCATTCTCTGGGATCCCAGAGTGGCCTCGAACCCATAAAAGCCTTAATGAATATAGTCTGCCGACTTTGTTCAGGAAGAACTTGAGTTCAAGCACTAATTTGGAGCTAGTTAAGGGGTTACACAAAGCTTTTAGTGCAGCTTGGCTATCACTACAGACGCATATGCTTTCCTCCATCCACCTGTGCTTCACAACATAGTGCATGGCCATTAGGATTGCGTATATCTCTGATTGGAGGATAGACGCATATTTTCCTAAGGAGAAATGCAGTCGGATGTTTTCGCGCTCAAAGAAGACCCCAGCACCGGACCCCCGCCCAGACCCATCCGTGAAAATGCGAAGACTATCCTTTCCAGGTTCAGTATCCAGCCATAGCCAATCCTGACCCCATGGAAAGTCGACTGTGAAATGACGGCGCAGTAGAATAACGGGCGTCAGTGCGTCAGAAGACATGACTATGAGACAGGGGTCGCACTATGCGAGTTATACCAAAAGCCATTTCTCTTCAGACGAGACATAGCTTTCAGAGCACACCCTCTGATAAATATATCAAGAGGTGGAAGGCTCTTTATAGCATCTAGAGCAGCGCCCGGCGTGCTGGGGCCTTGCAGCTGAGACAAACCGTTCTTTGGAGTTTGGTGAAAGAGGCTACGACGTGTTTGCGTGTTAGTCTGTTCCACCAGACAACCGATGTATATGAGATTATAGGTCTTAACATTGCCGTGTAGATCCAGAGGACCTTTACCGGCGATAAACCCCATGTTGTGCCAAAAGCTCCTTTACATTGCCAGAAAGCTGACAACGCTTTGGTGGTTTCTGACTCAACATGCCTTGACCAAAGAAGCTTGCTATCTAAGATGACTCCTAGATACTTACCCTCCTTGGATATCGGAATGGAAGTGCCTTTTAGTACCAGCTGAGTCATGTCAGTATTTTTCCTCCTTCTCGTAAAGAGAACGACATCGGTCTTGAGAGGATTGACTGATAGCACATTTCTAGTACACCAATCATCGATCACATTTAGCGCCGCCTGTGCTACATGCTAGCCTTTGTATGTACCTTTTCGAGTTGTTTGGGGTATGTTGTCTTGTCCAACGCAGTCCACCAGACTATCACTCCATACGTTAGTATGGGTCTGACGACCGTAATGTGGAGCCATAGGGTGATCTTGGGGTTGAATCCCCATTTTTCCCCTAGCGCTTTCTTGAAGAGCTAAAGAGCTAGAGTTGCTTTTCTTGCTCTCTCGGTTGTGTTTTCCTTCCAAGTTGATTTCCTGCCGAGGTATTTGGCACTGGAGGAATAGGTTAACCTAGTGTTAGCAAAGTGACAGGGCATGTTTCCGGAATTTTGTGCTTTCTGGTGAATAGCACAATCTCCGCCTTCTGGGGATTTTCATACGTTTGCATACGGTCATTCAGTGTCGGCAGGTATTTGCCTGAGATCGAAATGGCAACGTCATCAGCGTAGGCAATAACGTCCAGGCCTTCTTTCCCCAGTTTGATTTGTAGTTCATTCGCGACTACTTTCCAGAGAAGAGGTGAGAGGACCCTCCGACAAATCCTTCTTTAACCGAACCACACGAATCTGGAATTCCCTGCCGGGTTCGGTCTTCCCCCCTCACGACAAGTTGCAAACAATTAAGATCAATGTCCATCGGCATCTTCCCTAATAAGGTTGAATAACCTTATTATGTCCGCACTGTGTCGCCGACATAATAAGGTTATTCAACCTTGAGTGCGCGCTAATTGTTTTCAAAAAAAAAGTTGCAGACGAAACCCTTCCGTTATAATTGTATAATGGTTACTCAGTAGTTAGTGCTCTTTAGTAAGTGGAACTACTTCAACGGAGAGAGTGACATCTTTCGTATGTCAATACTCCACTGAATATGGAGACCTTTTGACCCATTGGTCTCCGCTCACCTAATTTGGAAGTAGGATAATGTCATAAGGGCCATTAGAAGCCAGAAGTGAATGAAATGTATAGTACGCTAAAGCCAGTATCTGAAGTCCTGTTGGGTTGGAGGCTAACAGGATCAAATTCAGATTTCCTTTAGCCCCATCCATTGTATACCTTAATGAGTACAATTTCCTTTGCCAATTAACGTTGCTGTTTAAGAGGATTGATTTCAAGCCTTGTACTCCCATAAACATTGTCCCAAATGTTTCATATTTTTAGTACAAAGGAATCGAACGAGTATATTACGAGTAGGTGACCCTTACCCTTGGGACCGCCAAGGAACGTAAATTGATCTCAAATCAAAAGAAAGAAAAACACGTCACTCCTCGAAATGAATACTGATTGAATCCACAAAGAACAGATACGTTACTTTCTCATTGATTTCCTCCCAATAAGGACATCTAATGAACATGAAATGCGAGTCCCGCTCTAATTAGGTATTCGTTTGCATGAAATCAAATTTTCCAAACCCCGAAAAGCAGTTTATTATATACATTACTTGACAACGCGACTTGTGGGCTTAGTTTATGTAAACTCCTCTGGAAGGGAAGGTGAGTTGGCAAAGGTAAGTAGTGGGACGTATGGTTTTGCAGTGAAACGACAGAGGAGTGTGTAGTGCCTGTTCGTAGGCTTCAGCAATGTGCACGATTGCAGTGCAAATAGTGCTTCCATGGAGGAAGAGCAGGTACAGACAGTCACAGATGTTGTCTTAGGCGAATATCTGTTTTAGTTTTTGGCGAAAAAAGAAACATTCCAACGTTGGATACGGTCCTACGACTTTTTCCAATACCCAAAATGAAGACACTTCAAGGGCCTTTTTGACCTTCTTGTGTCTTACTTGAGCTCTATGGTCTTGCTTGAGCCCTTGTGGCTGGCTTGAGCTATTATGTCTTGCTTGAACTCTTGTGTCTTACTTAAGTTCTTGTGTCTTGCTTGAACTCTTGTGTTTTGCTTGAGCTCGTGTGTCTTACTTGAGCTCTTGTGTCTTGCTTGAGCTCTTGTGTTTTGCTCGAGTTCTAGGGTCTTGTTTGAGCCCTTGTGTCTGGCTTGAGCTCTTATGCCTTGCTTGAACTCTTGCGTCTTACTTAAACTCTTGAGCCTTGCTTGAGCTCGTGTGTCTTGCTTGAGCTCTTGTGTTTTGCTTGAGCTCTCGTGTTTTGCTTGAGCTCTTGCGTCTTTCTTGAGCTCTTGTGTTAACCGTTTGTTTCGCAACAGTGATATTATGTATTAGGTATGAGTACAAACTTTGGAGTATCTCCCACAGAAATCGCAACCTCAATTTTGCGTATCAAACGACCTTGGGTGGTTTCGTTTTAGAGGTTCTTCCTTTGGTGGCATTACAGCCCATGAAGTACCAGAGTCAAGCTTCTCTTAATCGCCCATGTTGCGTGTGATTTATTTTTCATACAGGTGAAAGGGACCTACAGTTTAAAGTCGATCCCGAACAGCGCGAGTCGAGAAGCTTTTCCATGGCAAGTATACTAAGGGGGGGTTTTGCCTGTACTCGTCGAAGAGGGACGTCGCGAAATAAACATTTGATGGCGTTGGTATTATCAGGATCCGAACTCGCTCATTGTGTGTCAGAGTCCAGCACATTAACCACTGCACCACAACGCCCTTTATACCTTACCCTCGTAATTCGCCAGGAGTTAACCCATTTTACCAAATGTTGCATAAAGTATAAAGGAACTACTTCCAGCTGATTGAAAACAATCTTCGCTGCTGACTTGATACTAGATTACGAATAAACACATTAAGGAACGGTCAGTGCAGCACCCATAACCAATATAACCCTAATAGTTATGAAAGCCCTCATAGCCATGGACGCCCTCATAGTCATGAAAGCTTTCATAGTCATGAACATCAGTCAGGTCATTAAGGAACTAGGTAGCGTTTCCTGATAGAGCAGAGAGCCGGGCAGGCCCAGAGTAGGTGATGAATGGATTCGACTTCCTTTTCGTCTAAGCGGCTTCTGCAGAACTCATTCGGAACTTGCCCTAGTTTTTGTGCGTTACTGCCAATGAGACATTGACCGGTGATGACACCAATCATTTTGTAGATGTCAGCTCATTTTAGGGAGATTAGTCCGTTGGTCCATTGACTGTCGAGCCGAGGCCGCATTTGCCAGGTGATGACGCAAGTCATCACCTCAGCCATGGCGGGGTTTGTAAGTTTAAATTTAATGGCTACTAGAGGTATACCTGCGCATGCCATGATGTCGCTGTGTCCTGGTTCCGATAGGAGATGTATATTAAACTGTTCGGCCATCTCGTTAAGAGATAGGCGGCAGTCATTGCTTACTTTAGAAGTGTGCACATACGACTCCAGCGATTTGAAGGCTGCTTGACTGTCTGTAAGAATTCGAATATCCGTAGTAGATACTATAGCGCTCTACTTCAGCTAAGACAAGGCCTCTTTAAGTGCCAACAGCTCTGCCTGAAAGACGCTGCAATGATCTGGTAGTTTTAGAGCTTGGTTCAGGTTTAATTGTATGCAGGAAAACTCCACTGCCCACCCCGTCTTTGGCTTTTGACCCGTCGGTGTAGAAGTTCACGCAGCTCTTGCGAGGTTGCTTCTGGCGGGACCAGTTCCGTCTGTCCGGGTACGTTATTTGGAATTTATTCTTAAAGACTGTTGTGGGCCCTACGTGGTCAGAGTTTTCCGCTAAAGTTATCCTGTTGTTCAGGATGGAGGGGTGGCCAGTGATATAGCTCATCCATTTGGAGCTGGCTTTTAGTCTGATTGCCGTAAATGTGGCTATTTGCTTGCCAAGTATATCAAGTGGTATAAGGTGAAGTATCATGTTGGGCGATACCTTTGGAGTGGACCCTACGGCCCCGGTGATGCACATGCATGCCAGCCTTTGTACTTTCTCGAATTGCTTATGGTGTATTGTTTTGTCCAGTGCAGTCCACCAAACTATCACTCCATACATTAGAATCGGTCTAACAACTGTAATGTAAAGCCATAGGGTTGAATCTCCATTTTTTCCCTAAGGTTTTCTTAGGTGTAGAGAGCTATAGTTGCTTTTTTGCACGCTCAATCGTGTTGTTCTTCCAGGTTAGTTTCCTATCTAGAACAATGCCAAGGTATTTGGCACTGGAGGAGTATAGGTTAACCTGGTGCCAAGTAAAGTGATTTTCAGGAATCTTATGCCTCCTGGGAAATAGCACAAGCTCCGTCTTCTGGTGTTTACCCCGAGCCCATTGTATTGTACCCATTTGCACAGTATGGAGAATGCCGTACACAATGGTCATTCAGTGTAGGTAGATAGGAAGCCTTCATAGTGATGGAAACCCTCACGGTCATTCAGTGTAAGTGGATAGGAAGCCTTCATGGTCATGGAAGCCTTGATAGTCATGGAAGTCCTCATAATCATGGAAGCTTTGATAGTCATAGAAGCCATCTTAGTCATGGAAGCCCTCATAGTCATGGAAGCCATCATAGTCACAGAAGCCATTATAGTCTTGAAAGCCCTCATAGTCATGGACGCCTTCACAGTCATGGAAGCCTTCATAGTCATGGAAGGCTTCATAGCCATGGAAGCTCTCATAGTCATGGAGGTCTTCATAGTCATGGAAGCCCCCATAGTCATGGAAGCCCCCATAGTCATGAAAGCCCTCATATTCATGGAAGCCCTCATGGAAGCACACAGCTTCACAGTCATGGAAGCTCTGATAGTCATAGAAGCCTTCTTATTCATGGAAGCCCTCATAGCCATGGAAGCCGTCATACTCACGGAAGCCATTATAGTCTTGAATGCCCGCATAGTCATGGACGCCGTCATAGTCATGGAAGCTCTCATAGCCATGGAAGCCTTCATAGTCATGGAAGGCCTCATAGTTATGGAAGCCTTCATAGTCATAGAAGCTCTCATAGTCATGGAAGCCTTCATAGTCACGGAAGCCCCCATAGTCATGGAAGACTTGATAGTCATGAAAGTCCTCATATTCATGGAAGACTTCATGGCCATGAACGCCTTCATACTCACGGAAGTCATCATAGTCTTGAAAGCCCTCGTACTCATGGACGCCCTCATAGTCATGGAAGCTCTCTTAGTCATTAAAGTTCTCATAGTCAAGGTAGCCTAATGGACCTAAGCCCGTTTTGTCCATCATCATAAAGCTACTTGGAATTTGGTAGAGAGAATTTGGAGTTGGTGTGGTCAGGTAGAAGGGCGCACGACACAGAGTGAAATATCGTAGGTATATTGGCATTGAATAAAAATTATATTTGACGAACCATCAGTCGAAAGGAAATGGATGATGATGATGCGTATGACTTGGCACAATGCTACAAAAATATTGGGCGAGAGGAACAGATGGATATAGACGTAGAGAGTGGAGTCGAAAAACCGAATACGTTCAGAAATGGATAATGGATTTATAATGGATATGGATTTGGAACACCGAGCGTGGACGATAGTGCCTTTTAAACACGTCACTGTCCCATCGTCCAGATATCTACCGCGACATTCTTAAGAACACGAGAAACGCATCGCTTGACGGAATACGGCCTCGTTTCCATCTATGACTTAATCGCCAGTAATTGCCGATAGGTACACTACACGTATCGATTTCTCTAGTGTTCAAAAAAAAATCTGACAACTTTCGCCTCCCACAATTACCCACGCGGAAGCATTTCACTCACTGTACATACACAAACGCTTGATGACAGCAATTACGTACCCGTAATCACGACTGGGGCTCACTCTACTATACATACCAACGGACATACATATGTGTGTACATAGGTATACTTGGAAGGCATCTGCCAATAATTCTGTAAGGCGACCTTTTTGCCTATGGTTCGCCGAGGAAGTCGGGTTCGAAGAAAAACGACGTGAACTGCCGGGAGAAGCACTCACACATATCGCTCGACAACGATTGTTTATCAATGTCACTTCGGTCGTTGACCTGACCCAATCGTGACTACATACATATGTACATAAGCCAAACAAAGTCTTGCACTCACCTCATGTGCCTTGGGATGTTGGTGGTTACAGTTGTGATCCGATGCATCCGCATAACCAGCAATTGCGCTCACTATCACCATGCACACGGCCACTAGTGCCAATAGTGAATCGGACGATGTCGCCACAACGGGGGTGGAGTTCCACCGATGGATTTTTCTTCTCTTCAGCATTTTACCTAGGACACCACTATACAATGAACCCACCGCAGTTGTTTGCAGAACCACAAAACCAGAATCCCGCACCTTTACTATCGCGACCTCTAGTCCAATACATGCAGGGGCACGCAGATACTATCTATCCACCGGATTTCTTGTTTTATTTCGATTTATCTAACTAACTATAGTCGCCGGCGAGCGATGTCGTCCGACCGCTTCTTGAGCATAACACGAATACTGGAGCAACGAAAACTTGCCACTAGTGGCATAATGTGGACTATGCCAGTGCCCCGGAACCGCACACACCAACACTAAACAAACCACAAACTCGATTCCTGCACCAATGACGAAACGAATTTTTTTGTTTTTTTTTTCCGAGTTCTCGTTTTGGGGGGAATACTTTCGGTTTCACTGCATCACATCACATCATCTTGGCGGCGGCGGTGGTGGTGGCGTATTTGCATAATGCTTTCGAACAATTTACGGACACGAACGCGAAAAAAGCCGAGGAAAAATCGAAGATACTAAGCCGAGCGGACCGGGTTTACGTGAATTACATTTTGCAACTGTCAGACAAGAATCGAGGGCGAAAAATCTATTGGACACGGGGGCAAACGTCCGCTGATATTTTGTCGGAGCGATGTTGTTCGACTGACCTGATGTGACCGAGTTTCAGGCACGATAACGACAAGTCGGTACGGCGGAATCGATGCCACTTGACTGCGATGGAGCCGTGGAGCACGAGCACGAGTTAAATGAGAAGCAGTCGGGCTGCGTATGTGGGGCACGAATACGAATACTAGACTAGTGTCAGCTGGTGGCGAATTTTGAATGAAATTACTTGTGATGGTGGGGGAGTGTGTGGGGAAATATACTCGCAGTTGACAGTTGCGTCGAAGTGGTTGACAGCTACGAGCAGTGGCGTAGGTTATGGAGTTTATCGAAAAGGAAAAATGCCTTTTTAAGGTATCATAGCTGACTTAGTCGTTTCTGGTTTTAGAAAATGCTATTCTTGTGTTATCTCGTTGAGCTCCATCAGGAATAAACTCGATTTCTTAAAACAATTTTAAAATTTCTCATCAATTGGGCACATTTGTCCCCAAGATTTTGATGCACACTGTTTGCTTTGTTGAATTTGCCTTCTTACATGTGTATGGGTAACAACGCAAATGTCAAAGAGCAACTGTCAAAGTAGTTCTTGTCGATATCACAGTGTTCGACTAAACTATATTATCGACAATACCGACATAAAATCCGTTTATTTTAAAATCGTAATCCAAGATTCTGAATTTTGCATTTTTAAATAAATCACCGAGACGGGAAAAGGCACGTGGCAAATTCGGCAATTTGCTGGAAATATCAGAAATGTTTGTATGTACGTTGGCGGTACGTCGCCGAACGGCGAAAATCGAGGAGTTTTGTCAGTACCCCGCTGAGGAGAAGCAGCGTGAAAAACACGTTCGATGACATGGCTGTTGTTGAGATTCTATCCCGTGTCAAAGGCGTCAGAGGCCATCACACTATCCACAGCGCTCTCGGCAATATTCTGAATATCTAATTCGACTCCTCCCCGGCAGCTGACCTCATCGCGGTGGGGGGGGCGGTCAACAGGTTTGGGGTGTGTGAATTGATTTTCGTACAGCTCAAACCTGGCCAACGAAGCGCAAAACCCCTCTGGATGACAAAAAGGAGACCTGGTGTGCCAGGGCCCCATTCGGAACCGGGCCTAAATGGTGGCAGTATGCGAGCATCTGGTGACCAGTCTGTCCCGCTCGGCAGCCGGTCGGGCTTAGCCCGAAGAAGATATTGTGGGTGCCTTCGACAACACTGAATACACCCAAGTAAAACGTTGCATCCTCAGCAAAGGGGTGGACAATACCACATGCAATTGGATCCAACAAATGCTTAGCAACAGGAAAATAAACACCGCACTAGCCAATGACGAAATCAGCGTAAACGCCGCGAAAGGATGCCCTCAAGGCGGGGTTCTTTCACCACTCCTATGGTCCATCGTGGTTAATGAACTGATAAGCATACTTAGCAACAATGGCTTCTATGTCCAAGGCAACGCTGACGACATAGTGATCCTGATTAGAGGCAAATTCGAAGACACAGTCTCGGAACTCCTCCAACGGGCTTCTTCGCTTCTTCGGTGAAGCGATAGAGTTCTCAAAAGAAGTCAAATATCTAGGGATAACTCTAAATGAAAAGCTCTCTTGGAACTCTCACATTACAAAGACCATTGAGAAAGTCAGGATCTCTTTATGGACCAGCAAAAGTCTCACTGGCAAAAACTGGGGCACAAACCCCAAAATGTCCCGCTGGCTATATACAGCAATCACCAGACCAATCCTTACATATGCTGCGCCCGTCTGGTGGCACAAAACAAAACAGGTATCAGTGCAAGCCAAGTTCAACAATTTGCAAAGACTAGCTTGCATCTGTATCTCTGGGGCCATGAGAACAACTCCCACAGCAGTACTAGAAGTCATCACAGACCTGCCACCTCTTCATCTCCAACTGAAGAAAGAAGCAATGGTCTTCGCCCACAGACTGATCGTGGAGGATGACTCTAACCGTAGGCCCTTTCACCTTGATATCCTTACCGAAATAAACAGGCATGAAATCCTAAAGATATCTCTCACAGACAACTGTCTCCCCAGATACAACTTCAGCCAAAACTACAAGGTCACATTCCCCAACCGACAAAACCGGGAACAGGATAGACCCTCCTTCAATCGTGGATCCTACGTGTGGTACACAGATGGTTCCAACACGGACGAAGGCGTTGGGGCTGGAGTATACGGAGCAAGTACAGGCGCATGCATCTACTTCAGTAGGGACAGATATAACTCCGTTTTTCAAGCAGAGATATTTGCTATAGAACTCTGCCTCAGAGAAAATATAAACAGAAATATACTTAACAAAAACATTTACATTCTCTCTGACAGCAAGGCTGCACTTCTAGCCCTAATGAGCTTTGAAATCACCTCCAAACTGGTAGGGGACTGCCTACAACTACTTCACCAGCTGGCCAGTACAAACAGAGTTCATCTCATTTGGATACCTGGACACAGCGGCAATACAGGCAACGAACAGACGGACCTACTAGCTAGGAAAGGCTCTGCATCACCATTTATGATGCCACGGCCTTTCTGCGGCATACCCACTAGCACCACCAAATGCTGCATAAAAAATTGGTTAAGGAACACGACGGATCACTACTGGTCACAAACGAAAGGTAGCAGACAAGCCAAGCTGTTCCGCCCAACTACATCCGTCAAAAGAACGAAACAACTTCTCATGCTTTCGAGGAGTCAGATTCGTTTAATCACAGGTTTCCTTACTGGACACTGCCCAGTTAATAAACACCTCAAAACAATGGGCATCATACAAGATGACACTTGCCGTATGTGTAATGAAGACGAAGAAACAGCAGAGCACGTAGTATGCCACTGTAACTGCCTGGTCAGTACACGTCTTCGTCACCTAGACAAGCATTATCTTGAAGCAGAAGAAATTGCTGCCAGTTCACTCAAAAGCATACTACGCTTTATTACGAACTCAGGTTTTCTGAGTGAACTGTAAGTGGGGGACATCACAATAGGCCCAATCGTGGCCGCAGGGATCAGGCGACTCTGTCCCACCCCCCAAGCCCTATCTATCTATCTAGCCCGAAGAAGTCACGAGCAACCCGGCAGTGACCTCGTGAGCCATTACGGAGGTGGAGGGTGATGCACGCCATGCACTAACCAGTGCATGCGGGGAGTAAAAGGCAACAGACAACGGCATCGACTTAGCATGTGCACATGGAACGTCTACGTCTCATCGCTCACAGAAAATCATCTCGAGCTGGTTGAAGGAATCGGTTAGATTTCGTAGGTATCTCTTCGACAAAGCAAAGAGGATATAGAAGTGAGGTCCTTTCGGACGGGTGGAAACTCTTCCTATCGGGAGTTGTACCTCAAATGTCTACACAGGCGGGAGTGAGGATACTCATAAGTCCCAGGCTGGCAGACAGGTTATTGGAGTGGATACCATTAGGAGGGAGAGTCGCGATCTTAAAACTTAAGCTTGAAAGAACAACTTTGGCTCTGGTGCAGGTGTATGCACCGAATCTAGAGTCAGAGTATGCGACTTTCCTGGATGAAGTTGATGCTGCCCTTAATAGGGTGGTTGAGATGGATTCCCATATCCTGATGGGGGACTTCAACGCCCACGTCATGATTGGGAGAAACGGTGATCCGCATCAAAACGCGAACGGAGAGAGGTTGTTGGATTTTTGCTGTCCAAATGGCATGTCCATTATGAACACCTTCTTTCCGCACAAAGCCATTCACAAATATACGTGGTATCGTCGGAGTCTTCAACAGAAATCCTTGATAGATTTCTTTGTGGTACCATCGTGTGTGAAACGAATGATTTGTGACGTTCGTGTGTTGAGAGGGGCTGAACTGTCAACTGATCATCACCTGGTGTTGTGTAAGCCCTATCTTACTGATAGAGTACCTCGTCTGCTAAGGAGGAAACCAAGAGTGGTTACACGCATACGGAACAGAGCAGTGAGGTGCGGCAACACTTCGCACGACACATATCCGAAAGGTTTGAGCAAATTCCAACTGTTCCATCGCATGTAGAGGAAGAATGGCGACTATTTTTAACAGCTGTCATTGCCTCTGCACGTGGTGTTTGTGGAGAGAAGCGGCTTGGTGTGGCGGCTGTTGGTGAGAAAAGAACTGCTTGGCTTAAAACACCCGGAGTTCAACAAGCCATCAGAGAGAAAAAGAAGACCTACAGGGCCTGGATTCTCTTGGGGGACTCTGCCTCCTCTGACCGGTACACTGTGGCGCTTCCAAAGGGGCTGTGCGAGCAGCTAAAGAGCAGTCCTGGAAGGAGTTCGGCGAGAAGTTGGAAGGCGACCATAGATTTGCGAAAAAGGTGTTCTGGCAAACCATTCGCCGGCTCAGAGGAAGGAAATTCAACATAATCGACGGAGTTAAATCCAAAGATGGTGTGTTGTTTTCCAATGAGATGGACATCTTACGCAGATGGAGCGACCACTTTTCGGAGCTACTCAATCCCGAACAGAGCACTGAGGGGGACAGATCCATCGTCTTGAGTGGGACGTAAAATAGTCCAGACGAAGTAATTTTAGCGATTGAATCGCTAAAAGTTGGCAAATCCACCGGTGTGGATGAAGTTCAGCCAAAAATGTTTAAGGCAATGGGTAAAGAGGGAGTACTATGGCTCTCTCGTGTCACTAAGGTGGCCTGGTAATGCGGTGAGACACCTAGCGATTGGCAGACTGGTGTGATTGCCCCTCCTCTCAAAAAGGGGGATAAAAAATAGTGCTCCAACAGTGGGGGTTTCGTCACGGCAGAAGTACAACCGACCAACTTTTCACTCTAAGAATGGTACTCGAGAAGGCTTGGAAGTTCGGCAAACCGATTTACAGCAGCTTTGTAGATTTGGAAAAGGCGTATGACCGAGTTCCTCGAGGTAAACTCTGGAGTGTTCTGCAGGAGTATGGGCTTGATGGTCCTCTGTTGACGGCCATTCAGTCCCTATACACAAACTGTAGCAGCTGTGTTAGGGTTAACGGCAGTAAATCAACACCTTTCACTGTGGGCGTTGGACTTCGCCAAGGGTGCGTCTTGTAACCACTCTTTTTCATTTAATAAGTGTTGCAGCGCAGTCAAGGCGAGGAGTATTTCACATTGGGAGAGTTGAGGGTAAGCCATCTTCTATTTGCAGATGACTTAGTTCGACGAGGGTAGTCGTGGACAAATCCGAGGCTATAGTTATTTCCAGAACACCTGTCCAATGCACTCTACATGTTAGTGAAGTCCCATTGAAGCAGGTGGAGAAGTTGAAGTATCTCGGGGTCTTCTTCATGAGTGATGGAAGGAGTAATACTGCTTTGAAACAGCTTGGAAGATTTGTAATCAGGAAGACCGGGCTTGGTGTCAAAGCCAAGTTAGCGGTTTTTAACTCAGTATTTGTTCCAACTCACCTATAGTCATGAAATTTGGGTATTGACCGAAAGGATAAGATCGCGAATACAAGCTGCCGAAATGAGATTTCTTCGTGCTGTTGTGGGAGTTACTCGCCGGGATAGGGTGAGAAACACGGCAGTGCGCGGGAGCTCAACGTTGAGCAGCTGCTTCTCCGAACCGAAAGGGGTATGCTTCGATGGTTTAGTTACGTGGGACGAATGTCGCCATCATCACGACTTCCGAAGCGTGCTTTGGATGCAATACAATCAGGCAGGCGACCGTTTGGCACACCCAGGACGAGGTGGTTGGACCAAGTCCAAAAACTCGCCTGGGTGCGCATGGACTAAGCTCCTGATGAGTTAGAGTCGATGGCGGAGGATCGAGTGGCCTGGGGATCGCTCGTGTGCGCATTACTCCCGCAACCCTTTTAGTGGAGCAAGCGGGCCACTGTAAATGTACGTATGTACATATGTATAGTCGTACGAAAGAGGGCCCTATTACACAATTGCCTTCTAAACCCAGAGAAACAGCGATTGGCAAGAGTGATTCTGCGTTTGATTTCGGAACTGATATCTGGCCGAGACGTCGGTGGTGAGCGTCCTTTTTTGATGAGAGCATATACTTAGTTTTGCCCTCGTTTACTGCCAAACCAATATTCGCCGCTTCCATCTCAATACTCGCAAACGCCTCATTGACATCTCGCTGTGATCTACCTTTAATGTCATTATTGTCCCTCATGTATTGGCCAGTGATCCTTGCACAATCATTTCTAATATGATGTTGAAGAAATAACACGACAGGACATCGCCCTGCCTTAATCCTTTTTTGACATCAAAACTATCGGTAAGGTGTTCACCGATTTGGATGGAGCAGCGAGCATTCTCCAAATTCATCCTGCATAGTCTGATCAGTTTAGTAGGTATGTCAAAGGAAGACATAGCATTGTATAGCTCGTCTCTAATTACGCTGTCGTATGCGGCTTTGAAGTCGACAAATAGGTGGTGAGTGTCGACTTAGAATTCAATGGTTTTTTCCAGGATCCGCCGTAGTGTGAAGATTTGGTCGATGGTGGACTTCCTTGGCCTGTACCCGCACTGATAAGAACCTATCAGCTTATTTACAAAAGGCTTCAGGCGTTCACACAAAACGGCTGAGAAGATTTGGTAGGCGATGTTAAGAAGACTTATTCCTCTGTAGTTGGCGCAGTCAGACGGGTCTCATTTCTTGTGGATCGGGCATACGATGCTGAGACTCCATTCCTCGGGCATGCTTTCCTCTGACCATATCTTACAGATGAGCTGGTGCATGCTCCTAACCAGGTCATCCCCAGCTGCCTTGAAGAGCTCAGCAGACAGTCCGTCTGCGCCAGCAGCTTTATTCGACTCGAGTTTCGATATGGCAATCTTAACTTCGTCGAGGTCAGGGGGGCGGAACTCTCTGCGGTCTTCGTCGATTAGAAATGGATCATCCTGCTTGACAGCAGTATATTGATAAACACCGCCGTTATACAGTCTGCAGAAGTGGTTTTTTCCATATTCTCAGCATCGACTGCGGTTCTACTACTAGGTGTCCGTTCTCATCCCTGCAGGCTTCCGTTCAGGCTTTATAACCTTGGCATGTTCGCTTTATCTGTTGGTAAAACTTTCGAACGTCACGCCTGCAGTAACACCTCTCCAAATCCTCAATTGCGCGCTTCTCGTGATCTTCCTTCTTTCTTTTTTTTTTTCATTTATTTTGTTTAGAGTCACACCCGCTCTCAATGCTAAGGCCTTATAACGTTGAATGTTGCGCGAGAGAAGGTAACAGAGAATGGGAGAGTTTCGCGCAGGTTCAAGAGATATATACTCTTATGGTGGTTTTGATGTTTTGACACACAATCTGGATAGAGTGCGTGGCTTAAGTCGTAGATGTTAATTCACTACTCTCAGGGGTGGTTGTCCTTGATAGGACGAGAGCCACCGAATTTCGCGTTGGTTATAATTCTCAGCAATTGTTTCATGCACTGTTGGTGTTATATTGCATATGCAGAGGATGAATTTGAATTGGCCATATACTGTGAGTGTTATGCCTGCAGCAGTACGTACGCTCGCTTTCCATTCACAACTGTGTTGGATAGTTTCTTCCGTATAGGAACTGTTTTTTCTTGGCTATGAAACGACTTTGAACTAAAGACCTTCCGCTCGATGTTCGATGATGTTAACCACTGCACCACGGCCACTCCCACCCCCTAGTTTTTCCTGAGAAGCTTATGCTCCAGCCTGCTTTTAAACTCGTAGAGCTCACGAACTACTCTTGTTCTTCTATGCAGCGAGGCTTTATATGCATCCTGATTTGCTGTGTGAATCCTTCTGCACTCGTCATCGAACCAGGTATTGGGGTGTATTGGAGACGCGATCGGTAAAAGCAGGAGCGGTTTCTGGCGATAGTAGCTTTCCGACGTCATAACCTTGTATTCTTACCCTACTCCACTACGTTCGTGATGTCCGTAGGCTCATCTTGGTTGCTACAAGATAGTGGTCCGAGTTGATGTTAACTCCTCGGAAAGTCCGAACATCAAGAATAGTGGAGGAGTGTCTGACGTCGATCGCGATGTGATCAATCTGGTTTGTGATTGACTGATCTGGCGACCGCCAGGTGCCTTTGTGTATATCGAGGTGCGGGAAGCGCGTACTGGCTAGAAGGAGATTTTAGAGATTTCGCTAGATCAATCAGTCTGTGTAGGCTATATTTGCGGATGACTCGTTCAAAGATACTTTCCTTACCCAGCTTAGCATTGAAGTCTCCTAGCACAATTTTGATGTCATAGCTGGGACATTGGGCATACGTTCTGCCTAGGAGACCGTATAACTCCTCTTTGGCGGAATCATCCTTGTCTTCCGTGGGGGCGCTGATGCAGATCAGGCTGATGTTAAAAAATGTAGCCTTGATACGGATCGTTATGAGGCATTCGCTCACATGCCGAAAGCTTAGAACTTTTTGCCTTAGTCCATCTCGAACAGCAAATGCGCATCCGAACAATCGTTGTTCTCTCTCCCTATAGCAGTCGCCGTAGTAAATGTCGCAATTTTTCATCCTCTTTATACCCGGTCCATTCCTTCGCATTTCCTGGATGGCGGTTTCGTCCGCTTTATAGCAGTCTAGTGCGTTCGCAAGTTGTTCGGCTGCACGTGGCCTGTTCAGGGACCTAACATTCCACGTATTGATCCGAAGATCAATTTCCTTTTTTCGTTTTTTGCAGGGGGCTTGTGGTTGTTTCGGAGTTTGTGTTTTTTTACGGCTACAG
Organism: Eumerus sabulonum; assembly: GCA_951905685.1. Lineage (NCBI taxonomy): Eukaryota > Metazoa > Arthropoda > Insecta > Diptera > Syrphidae > Eumerus > Eumerus sabulonum. The sequence goes on from OX645060.1 coordinate 240,955,161, forward strand.
CTTACTAGGCCGTAGCCCAACCGACCGATCCTGTTTTTTTGACGCAGGGGGCTCGACTCTGGCCCTTCTCCTTCTGCAATTTCCATAGGAAATCTCCAGATGGCACCACGAGGAGGTGGGGATGGGACTTACTAACAGTGCCGCAAGATGTTCTACTGCGGTGGCTCTTCTCGCTTTTTAGCAGGCCAGCATCCTGCTTGTATAAGTCCTATAGAGATTTTGTCGCGACAGAACCTTTGGCATCGTGCAGGTTGCCTTGCAGCACACGCAGTCCACCCATTTTTTGCGAGAGTAGGGGGGATCCTTCGTTCGGTATGGCTGTGCCAACTAAGTATGCTTGACTTTAACACATGTAACAAATCTTACGTGTGCTGTCAAAAATGTATAGTACACTCTAAAAGCAAACAGCAAAAAAACTCAGTCATTATTCCAATAAGATTAGAGTAGGGGTACTAAAGGGTTACCTACTGGCACCACTTTTCTTTTTGATGATTATTAGTAATGTCTTCCGTACCCTATTTCCAGTCTATGACATGTCTTTCTGTTTTCACGTCGGATAATGGACCTTTATCAGTTGATCCAGGATCTAGAATCTAAGGCAAACTAAGTGCGGCGTATTTATCGAAGAATCAAAAGGCTGAAGACGAAACAGGAACTGAAGATAACTCCCTAGCAGTCCGAATAAGATCCCGAAGACGTGTTGTTGGTGCCCTATGTCCCCAAAGGCGTTAAGGGACTTAAACAAATATTTCTTAACAAAAAATCGCATTCACTTCACTTGAGAACAGAACGTATATATTTATTAAAATTGCATTTAACAATAACCTGCTTAACAAAACTAGTCTTTAGCTGCTTTTCTTCAAATAAGACCTATGTGTCTTTTGTTCCTTTTAAAGTGCTATTCGACGGAAATGGTTGTTAAGTGGTCCCTCGTCGGAATAGCCGGCAATTTCTTGTGGAATAATTCCTGATTCCTCTACCGAAGAGCATGGCCGGCACATACATTCCAATGGTGCCTTCGTGAGGACCTTTCAAAAGACGTGTATGACTCTCCTTTAAGTATAATTATAATCTGCTTGTACCTTCTTAAACTTTCGTTCTCCATTCTTGGCCTTGGGGCAAAATAGCGAGACAGCAGCTTCACGTTCGCCGGACTCCTGGCAGCACATACATGAGCGCTCCATCTGCCAAATTTTGCTTCCAGAAACCTTTGAGAAAAATGCGGGCAGTGTGACATGGAGCTTACATGCGTTATTTGATAGTTCTTACCTGCAAATAGCTGGCGCATCGACCGACGCAAGCAAATGATGGAATAGGCTTCGGGACACAGCCTGGGTACTGAAGAACATGGATAACTGGAGTGACTTGGCAATCGTCGCCAATGTGGGACACTTCTGTTAAATCAAGAAGAAAATCGGTGGATGAAGCTCATTAACATCTTTACGGAGAATGCTAGTTAAGGGCTTGTTAAGGGTTAGGAAAAGGGAGATTCAGAAGTGGCTTCTGAGGACCTTCTGTGTTTATCTAGACTCATTACAAAAGCAAGGATAGCTGTACTGGCACCCGTGTGCAGCGACCCAACCCCTTGTTCCTGGGGAAAGAGGAACCTGGCCCTGCAGGTTGGGGGTTGCGCTTAGGGCTAACATCTCTATCGCTTAAAACAAAAATTTTGTTCAGAGACAACCAATAGCCTCGGATACGGACGGATTACATGTTAACGACCCCCGCAAACGTCAATAAGGAAACGAATTTCGGTTCTGCACCTGGAACGTTAGGTCCCTCAACAGAACAGGTGCAGCCGAACAACTGGTCAACTCTTTGGACTGCTATAAGGCAGACATTACCGCGCTCCAAGAAGTGCGATGGGATGGGCCAGGCAAAAGGCGGATGAAAAACTGTGATATATACTACGGAAACTGCAACAGAGAAAACAAACAACGCTTATTCGGATTCGGATTTGTTGTTCGAGGCAGACTCAGGAAAAAAGTCTTAAGCTCCCAGTATGTAAGCGAGCGTCTCATAACTATCCGCATCAAGGCCAATCTCGGCAATATAAGCTTACTATGTGTCCACGCCCCCACAGAGGAGAAAGATGACAGACACAAAGATGACTTCTATGATCTCCTAGGCAGAACGTATGCGCAATGTCCCAGCTATGACACCAAAATCGTTCTAGGAGATTTCAATGCGAAGCTGGGTAAGGAAGCTATCTTTGAACGGGTCATTGGAAAGCACAGCCTACACAACACCACGCCAGAAAACGGACTAAGGCTAGTGGACTTTATGGCGGGACATAACCTGGTAGTAGCAAGGTAAGGGGACCTGGCGGTCTTTCGATCAATCGACAACCAACCAAATTGATCATATTGCGATCGACGGCAGACACTCCTCCAGCATCCTAGATGTCTGAACCTTGCGAGGAGCCAACATCGACTCGGATCATTACCTTGTTGCAGCCAAGGTACGGATGCGAATTTCTCGGAACCAACGGAGTCGAGTAAGAACACCAAAATTTAACGTCGGAAAGCTGAAATCGCAGGAGACCGTCAAGACCTTCGCCGATCAAGTCTCCCTCAAGCTCTCTCAGGTCCCGATGCAATCTGCAGAAACCATAGAACAGCAATGGAGTCGTTGTCAGAAAGCCATTAGAGAGGCCGCTTCAGATATACTCGGTTTCGAGCCACCACCGTCGAGAAACCCCTGGTTTGATGATGAGTGCAGACAGGCCCATGTAGAGAAACAGAATGCATACATGGCCACATTGCATCGACGGACGAGAGCTGCCCGCGAGCTCTATGAACAGAAAAGGAAGGAGGAGCATGCGCTTCTGAGAAGGAAAAAGACAGAGCACGAGATGCGCGAGATCGAGGAGATGGAGAGGTGTTACTGCATGAACGACGTTCGTAAATGTTATCAGAAAGTAATACGAACATACCGGCAGGGGTGATCACGGACAACTAATAGTGGAGTCACAGTCGATGATGAGATTGTGGAAGGACCACTTCTGCAGACTGTATAACGGCGATGATAGTCAAAATGCGGCCGTCAGGCAGAGCGAACCATTCACAATGGACGAAGACGAAGGAGAATTCCGTCCACCTGACCTAGACGATGTTAAGATAGCGATATCGAAACTTAAGTCTCATAAAGCTGCTGGAGCAGACGGACTCCCCGCGGAACTGTTTAAAGCAGCTGTCGATGAGCTGGTCAGGAACATGCACCAACTCCTCTGCAAGATATGGTCGGAAGAACGCATGCCCGATGAATGGAATCTCAGTATCGTTTGCCCGGTCCATAAGAAAGGAGACCCCTATGACTGCGCCAATTACAGAGGGATAAGGCTCCTGAATATCGCGTACAAGATCCTCTCTGCCGTACTGTGTAAGTACCTGAAACCGTTCGTGGACAATCTGATAGGTTCCTACCAGTGTGGTTTCAGGCCAGGAAAATCCACGATAGACCAAATATTTACAATGCGGCAGATCTTGGAGAAGACCCATGAATTCCAGGTCGACATGCACCATCTTTCGACTTTAAAGCCGCGTATGAGTGTTTATAGAGACGAACTATACAGAGCCATGTCATGTTTTAACATTCCTGCCAAACTCGTCAGACTGTGCAGGATGACTATGGAGAACTCTCGCTACTCCATTAAGGTTGGAGGTGAACTAACCGACCCCTTTGATGTTAAAAAAGGTTTACGACAGGGTGACGCACTGTCATGTGATTTCTTCAACATTATTCTTGAAAAGATCGTGCGGGACTCTGCGGCCAATACAAGAGGTACGATCTACTTCAAGTCCACACTTGAGTTGAGACGAGCTATACAGAGCCATGTCATGTTTTAACATTCCTGCCAAACTCGTCAGACTGTGCAGGATGACTATGGAGAACTCTCGCTACTCCATTAAGGTTGGAGGTGAACTAACCGACCCCTTTGATGTTAAAAAAGGTTTTAGACAGGGTGACGCACTGTCATGTGATTTCTTCAACATTATTCTTGAAAAGATCGTGCGGGACTCTGCGGCCAATACAAGAGGTACGATCTGCTTCAAGTCCACACAATTGCTTGCGAACAAAGCGAGACGTCAATGAGGCGTTCACAAGCATTGAAGCGGAAGCGGCGAAAGTGGGTCTAAGGGTAAATGGGGACAAGACCAAATATATGCTGTCATCCAAGAAAGACGCACAACACCGACGTCTGGTCAGAACGTCACCTTCGGCAGCTATATTTTTGAAGTAGTCAAGGACTTCGTCTACCTTGGCTCGGTAGTGACAAGCAGCACCGACACCAGCGCTGAGATAAAACGCAGAATAACTCTTACCAATCGCTGCTTCTTCGGGCTCCAGAGGCAATTGAGTAGTAGAGCCCTCTCTCGAAAAACTAAGGGCTCCAACTACAAAACCTTAATCATCCCGGACCTCCTCTACGGCGCTGAGGCTTGGACGTTGTCAAAAGCGGATGAAGAGGCTCTTGGACGTTTCGAGAGGAAAATTCTGCGTGCAATCTTTGGTCCGGTTTGTGTAAGCGGAGAATGGAGGAGGAGATTCAACCAAGAACTGTAGGGGCTGTACAGCGACATCGGCCTGGTTAGACGTCTTCGGATCCAACGTCTAAGATGGCTAGGCCATGTAGAGCGAATGGACATCAACGCTCCGGCCCGAAGAGTCTTCGACTCAAACCCCGAGGGACGACGTAGCAGAGGACGACCGCATTTAAGGTGGCGCGCACAGGTGGAAGGGGACCTCAACCAACTGGGCGTGCGGCACTGGAAGCGGCTGGTCGAAGATCGGGACGGCTGGAGAGGTTTGTTGGTTGAGGCCCTGGTTCACCCCGAACTGTAGCGCCATCAAAGTAAGTAAGTAAGTTTACCAGACGTCGCTGAAGATTATATATTTTGTCCAGGTGCGTCTTATATGCATTTCCCCATGCCAAGATGCTGTTACGAATTCTTGATTCCGCAAGTGAATAGTACACCTGCTTCTGGACATCTATTGTAGGGTATTTCTTCACGTAGACCATGGCAAAGACGGTACTTTTTAGATGCAACCGTAGACGATGTATGCGTTCGCGCCAAGTAAAATGCTCGTCGATGGTTATTCCCAAGTACTTGAAGGATTTGACAACCTCAATCGCATCGCTTCTTTGTGTGTGTGGACAGCTTTCGTTTTGATGGAAGATTTCTATAGTTGTTGTTGTATTTATTATAAAGCTATGATCGTGGCACCATTTAGATAATTTTTCGAATTCTTTCTGCAATATTGCTATCGCTGTTTCGAGTTTTTGGTGTTTAACCACTATAGCGATGTCATCTGTGTATGCAAATACGGCAGACTGCTCAAAAACACACTATTCGTGAACAGAACGAATAGTATTGGGCCGAGTTTGGAGCTTTGTGGAACACCATATACGCTCATCTTTTCCTCACTAACTGTGTTTAAAATCTTCACCCTGAATGTTCTTTCCGCTAAGTAATTTTTTAGCCATGTTTCCGCCTTCCCTCTAACTCCAATCTGGGAAAGGCATTCAAGCAGCTTCTTGTGGACTAGCGTATCGAAGGCTTTACTGAAATCCACATACATAACCAACATATGGTGGTTTTTATTGAAGCCGGTGTTGATAATGTTCGACATCTCGCCCAGTAGTTTTCCAGTACTCTTTCCCCTTTGAAACGCATATTGGTTGGTTTGCAAAACTTTGGGCTTATTTACAAACTTCATTAGACGATCCACAAAAATGTCCTCCATACATTTTTCTACAACAGGTAAGATCGAGATTGGCCTCTAGTTTCCTAGTTCTGTTTTTACTTCACCCTTGTATATGGGCCGGAGAATTGATGATTTAAGCGCCTTTGGTATAACACCCTTATCACAGCTTTGATTAATGATTGTCTTCACAATCGGCGTTAGATTTCGGGCGTAGCACTCTAGGTCAATTGGCCTGATGTTGTCCGCTCCAGAACCCTTATTGGTTTTTAGACAAGACAACATTTTGAACACTTTTTCTTCGCTTGCTTCTTGTAGGAACATAGAGGACGCTATATTCCGGGTTTGATGTCTTGATGTTAGACAGTAACGTATGTCGAATTGATCTCACGGCGATCATATCGGTAACATTTGTAATTCTTATCAGATAGATTAATATTATGGCGGGACATAACCTGGTAGTAGCAGGTACACGACTCCCACACCTCAACATCCATAAGGGGACCTGGCGGTCTTTCGATCAATCGACAACCAACCAAATTGATCATATTGCGATCGACGGCAGACACTCCTCCAGCATCCTAGATGTCTGAACCTTTCGAGGAGCCAACATCGACTCGGATCATTACCTTGTTGCAGCCAAGGTACGGATGCGAATTTCTCGGAACCAACGGAGTCGAGTAAGAACACCAAAATTTAACGTCGGAAAGCTGAAATCGCAGGAGACCGTCAGGACCTTCGCCGAACAAGTCTCCCTCAAGCTCTCTCAGGTCCCGATGCAATCTGCAGAAACCATAGAACAGCAATGGAGTCGTTGTCAGAAAGCCATTAGAGAGGCCGCCTCAGATATACTCGGTTTCGAGCCACCACCGTCGAGAAACCCCTGGTTTGATGATGAGTGCAGACAGACCCATGTAGAGAAACAGAATGCATACATGGCCACATTGCATCGACGGACGAGAGCTGCCCGCGAGCTCTCTGAACAGAAAAGGAGGGAGGAGCATGGGCTTCTGAGAAGGAAAAAGAAGGAGCACGAGAAGCGCGAGATCGAGGAGATGGAGAGATGTTACTGCAGGAACGACGTTCGAAAATTTTAGCAGAAAGTAAAGCGAACATGTCAAGGCTATAAAGCCAGAGCAGAAGCCTGCAGGGATGAGCACGGACAACTAGTAGTGCAGTCACAGTCGATGATGAGATTGTGGAAGGACCACTTCTGCAGACTGTATAACGGCGATGATAGTCAAAATGCCGCCGTCAGGCAGAGCGAACCATAGCGATATCGAAACTTAAGTCTTATAAAGCTGTTGGAGCAGACGGACTCCCCGCGGAGCTGTTTAAAGCAGCTGGCGATGAGCTGGTTAGGAACATGCACCAACTCATCTGCAAGATATGGTCGGAAGAACTCATGCCCGATGAATGGAATCTCAGTATCATTTGCCCGGTCCATAAGAAAGGAGACCCCTATGACTGCGCCAATTACAGAGGGATAAGCCTCCTGAACATCGCGTACAAGATCCTCTCTGCCGTACTGTGTAAGTACCTGAAACCGTTCGTGGACAATCTGATAGGTTCCTACCAGTGTGGTTTCAGACCAGGAAAATCCACGATAGACCAAATATTTACACTACGTCAGATCTTGGAGAAGACCCATGAATTCCAGGTCGACACGCACCATCTTTCGACTTTAAAGCCGCGTATGAGTGTTTATAAAGACGAACTATACAGAGCCATGTCATGTTTTAACATTCCTGCCAAACTCGTCAGACTGTGCAGGATGACTATGGAGAACTCTCGCTACTCCATTAAGGTTGGAGGTGAACTAACCGACCCCTTTGATGTTAAAAAAGGTTTTAGAGAGGGTGACGCACTGTTATGTGATTTCTTCAACATTATTCTTGAAAAGATCGTGCGGGACTCTGCGGCCAATACAAGAGGTACGATATACTTCAAGTCCACACAATTGAGACTATGCAAACAAGCCCTGAAGAGCACAGCAACGGAAGTGCTGGGCCTTAAAGCTCCACCACGACGAAACACCTGGTTCGATGACGAGTGTAGAAGGATTCATGCGGAAAAGCAGGAGGCATACAAAGCCTCACTACACAAAAAAAACAAGAGCGGCTCGTGAGCTCTACGAGCTTAAGAGAAGAGAGGAACATAAGCTTCTCAAGAGAAAAAAGAAAGAGCACGAGAAGCGGGCGATTGAAAACTTGGAGAGGTGCTATTGCAGGCACGACGTTCGAAGATTTTATCAGCGGATAAAACGAATGTCTCAAGGCTATAAAGCCCGAACGGAGGCCTGTAAGGATGAGAACGGACACCTAGTAGTAGAATCGCAGTCAATGCTGAGAATTTGGAAAAACCACTTCTGCAGACTGTATAACGGCGATGACAACCAACATACCGCCGTCAGGCAGAATGATCCATTTTTTAACGACGAAGATCGCAGAGAATTCCGTCTCCCTGACCTCGACGAAGTTGAGATTGCCATGTCGAAACTCAAGTCGAATAAAGCGGCTGGGGGTGAGCTGGTTAGGAGCATGCACCGGCTGATCTGTAAGATGTGGTCAGAGGAAAGCATGCCCGAGGAATGGAGTCTCAGCATTGTTTGCCCGATCCACAAAAAAGGAGATCCCTTTGACTGCGCCAACTATAGAGGAATAAGTCTCCTTAATGTCGCATATAAGATCTTCGCTGCCGTTTTGTGTGAACGCCTGAAGCCATTCGTAAACAAGCTGATAGGTCCTTATCAGTGTGGCTTCAGGCCAGGGAAGTCCACCATCGATCAAATCTTCACACTACGGCAGATCCTGGAGAAAACCAATGAGTTTCAAGTCGATACGCACCATCTATTCATCGACTTCAAGGCCGCATACGACAGCGTAATTAGAGACGAGCTATATAACGCCATGTTTACTTTTGACATCCCTGCGAAGCTCGTCAGACTATGCAGGATGACCTTGGAAAATGCTCGCTGCTCCATCCGAATCGGTGAGCACCTTACCGATAGTTTTGATGTCAAAAAAGGATTTAGGCAGGGCGATGCGCTGTCGCGTGATTTCTTCAACATCGTATTGGAAATGATTGTGCAAAAATCACAGGCCAATACAAGAGGCACAATCTACTTCAAATCCTCGCAACTCCTTGCATACGCCGACGACATTGACATAATAGGTAGATCGCAGCGAGATGTCAATGAGGCGTTTGCGAGTATTGAGATGGAGGCAGCAAAAATTGGTTTGGCAGTTAATGAGGGCAAGACTAAATATCTGCTGTCATCGAAAAAGGACATTTACCACCGACGACTTGGACAGAACGTGCATATTGGCAGATATAAGTTCGAGGTAGTTAAGGACTTCATATACCTCGGCTCCGCGGTGACTTGGAACAGCGACACCAGTTTCGAGATCAAGCGCAGAATTACTCTTGCCAACCGCTGCTTCTTTGGGCTCAAGAGGCAACTGAGAAGTAGAGCCCTCTCTCGTACGACCAAGTTGACCTTATATAAGACCTTAATTATCCCGGTCCTGTTATACGGCGCAGAAACATGGACTTTATCTAAAGCGGATGAGGAAATCTGCGTTCGATTTTCGGTCCCATAAACACAGAGGAGGGTTGGAGGAGAAGATTCAATCACGAACTGTACGGGTTGTACAGCGACATGAGTCTGGTCAGGCGTCTACGGATCCAACGCCTAAGATGGCTAGGCCATGTAGAGCGACTGGACACCACAGCTCCAGCCCGTAGAGTCTTTGAATCCAACCCCGAGGGACGAAGAAATAGAGGACGGCCGCACCTAAGGTGGCGCGCACAGGTGGAAGGGGACCTCAACCAACTGGGCGTGCGGCATTGGAAAAGACTAGCGAAAGATCGTGCTAGGTGGAGTGGCATGTTGGTTGAGGCCCAGGTTCACCCCGAACTGTAGCGCCCGTTAAGTAAGTAAGTAAAATATATATAGACAAATGAGCAAAAAGTGAATACATAAGAAATGTACAAATATATAAATAAATAGATAAATAACTAAATAAATAAATAAATGGATAAATAAATAAGTGAATATATAAATAAATAGATAGTTAAATAAATAGTTAAATTAATAATAAGTAAATGGAATAACATATGTGTAAGTGACAAATTTATAAGTAATGTAAAGTATGGTATTTATAAGTATGGTATGCAGTAACTAAACTGGAAATCAAGTGGTTATCAGAGAACCTACATGAATTGTTATAACGTCTTGTCAAGTCAGAAATTCGTTTTGGCACTGTTTGCACGTTTGTTTTGACATGCAACTCATGAGTAGAGAAGTGCCGAGGAAGGTCTAGAATCATCTCCAGAATTTGTAGCCTATGGAGATGGCTCTTAGCGTACTTGCCCCACACAGGAGAACCATAAAGCATAATTGCTTGGAATATAACCTTATAAATTATAGGTTTGTTTTCAATGCTCAAGAACGACTTGCGATTTATGAAGGGATAAAGTGTTTTGATGGGGGGCACGGGCTCGGACATACAGGGTAAAGTTGTTGATTGCTCTCAACCTGGCGAGATGCCAGCAACGATCCCTGTTTAAATGCCCGGGTCAAGTTGACATACGGCCTCCTCGCGGCGCCCTCTGGATAGCCTCTTCAACAACCGTTGGGAGGTGAACAAACGTATGCAGCGAAAAAAACCCCGACCAGAATGGCGGTTGTGCGGCGGGCTAACAATCCGCCCACGTAAAAAAAACCCAAAGTTATGAATGAGCAAGATGCCTCGGATACACGGACGGATACTCGACGACGACAACGCACGAAAAAGGAACACGATTTGCGAGTATGCTCCTGGAATGTCAGGACCCTGTACACTCCCGGAGCTGCTCATAAACTAGAAGGAATCCTCACGCAGTACAAGGCGGATATTACTGCGGTTCAGGAAATACGCTGGATAGGAAACGGTATGATTAGAAAGAAAAATTGCGACATTTATTACAGCTGTCACAAAAGGTTGCACTTACTGGGATGCGGATTTGTCGTTGGAAAGCGGTTAAGGTCGAAGGTCATCGACTTTAAACCTATAAGTGATCGCCTGGCTGTGATCCGCATCAGAGGCAGATTTTATAACATCAGCCTTATATGTGCACACGCCCCTACCGACGAGGCTGAAGACCCTATCAAGGAGGACTTCTATGACCTCCTGGACAACGCCTACGGAGCTTGTCCGGAGTACGATGTAAAAATCGTGCTCGGGGACTTCAATGCCAAAATCGGAAAGGAAAACACCCTTGGCGGAGTGATCGGAAAGCACAGCCTCCACGATATAACAACAGATAACGGCTTCCGACTCGCTGACTTTGCGACAGCTCGTAATGCGGTGATAAGTAGCACAAGGTTCCCTCGCAAGCGAATTCACACAGCAACCTGGCGATCTCCGGGCGGTCGAACCGCCAACCAAATCGACCATGTGCTCATTGACGCAAGGCACGCGTCAAACATCCTGGATGTGCGAACATTCAGAGGGGCGAATGTCGACTCGTAGCAGCAAGATTCAGAGCTCGACTGTCCAATGTCAGAAAGCTGCACCAGCCCATCAGGAGGAGGTTCGACATTGGGCGCCTGAGCACACCGGAGGTTGCCAGAGTCTACAGGGAGCAGCTGAGCGAAAGACTCTACGTCGAACACAAATGCCAATAATATGTGGCTGCATTGCCGCTCAGCCATTCAGGAAGTAGCCGAAACCACCTTAGGATACCTACCACCCCCGACAAGAAACCCGTGGTATGATGGCGAGTGTGAGCAGAAAAAGGCAGCAACCGACGAGGCGTACCAAAATGCGCTGCAGAGGAAAACCAGGGCAGCGCGAGAAGAGTACCGAGCCAGAAGAAGGGAGGAGAAGAAACTACTGCGACAAAAGAAAAGAATCTTCGCAGCCTCCCAGCTCAAGGATATCGAGGAGTCTAGGGATAAACTTAAAATACGAGCCTTTTACAAGAAAGCCAAAGGCCTTGCAGGAGGCTTTAAAAAGGGCACCCTGGCTCTTCGAAACTGCGAGGGTAATCTTGTCACCGACCCGCAGGGAATAGTGGATATATTTAAGCAGCACTTCCAGCAGCTGCTTAACGAGCATGACCAAGAGAGAGTGGTAGGGACCGAGGAAATCCCAACTCCAACCGCTGAAGTAGTCCTCCCACCCAGCATAGAAGAAGTCGGCACAGCTATTCAAAAGCTGAAGAACAACAAGGCCGCAGGCTCAGATGGCTTGCCATCAGAGCTCTTCAAGGCTGGCGGCGATGTTCTGGTAGGGAGCATGCACCAGATCATCTGCAGAATTTGGGAAGATGAGAGCATGCCCGACGACTGGAATACCAGCTCTATATGCCCCATCCACAAAAAAGGCGATCCTACCTCTTGCAAGAACTATAGAGGTATATCCCTGCTCAATGTCCATACAAGATCCTGTCCAGCGTATTGTGTGAACGTCTAAAACCATTTTGCACCGCACTAATCGGCAGCTACCAGTGCGGCTTCCGGCCCGGCAAATCAACTATAGACCAAATTTTCACACTTCGACAAATCCTGGAAAAGACCAACGAGTTTCGAATCGATACACACCATCTTTTCATCGATTTCAAAGCCGCATACGACAGCATTCATCGTGAAGCACTGTTTGGGGCGATGGCCGAATTCGGGATCCCAGTAAAACTGATCCAGTTGTGTCGCGCCACGCTAAAAAACACGCGATGCACCGTGCAACTCGGTTCTAGGACCTCGGAACCATTCGAAACATGCACCGAATTTCGGCAAGGAGATGCGCTGTCATGTGACTTCTTCAACCTGGTGCTGGAGCAGATAGTGCGACGGGCAGGCGTCAACAGGGAAGGCACTATCTTTTACAAGTCCATCCAGCTGCTAGGATACGCGGATGATATCGACATCATCGCGTGTTCTCGCCGTGGCATTGTGGAAGCATTCACGGCGATTGAAGAACAGGCGAAACGAATTGGTCTTAAGATCAATGAGGACAAAACGAAATACATGCTGTCAAGCAAAAACCAATCCGTCGCTCACCACCTGGGACAAAACATAACAATTGACAGCTGCAATTTCGAGGTAGTTAAGGAGTTTGTCTACCTCGGGGCAAACGTAAATTTCACAAATGACAGCACAGTGGAGATCCGGCGTAGAATCGCCCTTGGCAACCGCTGCTACTTCGGCTTGTCCAAACAACTGGGGTCAAAACTCCTCACTCGAAAGACCAAAGTGATGCTTTACAAAACGCTCATTCTGCCAGTCTTGCTGTACGGAGCCGAAAGCTGGACCATAAGCAGGACAGCGGAGCTGATTTTGGGTTCTTTCGAAAGAAAAATTCTGCGCCGGATATTTGGTCCTGTCTGTGAGGAAGGTGAATGGAGAAGAAGACACAACCGCGAACTCTACGAGCTGTACCAAGATGTGGATGTAGTCCGGAAGGCAAGGATCCGTCGACTACACTGGCTCGGCCACATCGAGCGCATGGACATCAACGCTCCAGCTAAGAGGGTCTTCGACTCCGAGCCCCCTAGTTCGAGAAGAAGAGGAAGACCGAACCTCCGGTATAAAGACCAAGTAATCGCGGATGCAGGACATCTTGGTCTTGACAACTGGAAGCAGCGTGCCCGGGACCGTCAAGGATGGAAGGCAGCTATAGCTCAGGCTCGGATCCTCCATGGATCGCAGGCCTGATAAGTAAGTAAGTAAGTAAGTAAGTCTGTGAGGAAGGTGAATGGAGAAGAAGACACAACCGCGAACTCCACGAGCTGTACCAAGATGTGGATGTAGTCCGGAAGGCAAGGATCAGTCGACTACACTGGCTCGGCCACATCGAGCGCATGGACATCAACGCTCCAGCTAAGAGGGTCTTCGACTCCGAGCCTCCTGGTTCGAGAAGAAGAGGAAGACCGAACCTCCGGTATAAAGACCAAGTAATCGCGGATGTAGGACATCTTGGTCTTGACAACTGGAAGCAGCGTGCCCGGGACCGTCAAGGAGGGAAGGCAGCTATAGCTCAGGCTCGGATCCTCCATGGATCGCAGGCCTGATAAGTAAGTAAGTAAGTAAGTAAGTCTGTGAGGAAGGTGAATGGAGAAGAAGACACAACCGCGAACTCCACGAGCTGTACCAAGATGTGGATGTAGTCCGGAAGGCAAGGATCAGTCGACTACACTGGCTCGGCCACATCGAGCGCATGGACATCAACGCTCCAGCTAAGAGGGTCTTCGACTCCGAGCCTCCTGGTTCGAGAAGAAGAGGAAGACCGAACCTCCGGTATAAAGACCAAGTAATCGCGGATGTAGGACATCTTGGTCTTGACAACTGGAAGCAGCGTGCCCGGGACCGTCAAGGAGGGAAGGCAGCTATAGCTCAGGCTCAGATCCTCCATGGATCGCAGGCCTGATAAGTAAGTAAAGTGTTTTGATAGTCATGTTGACTTTGTTAATAACTTGCTGGATATGTAAGCCGAATGTTAGTCTTTTGTCCAGGTGGACCCCAAGATACTTAGCACTGTCCTTCCACTCGATCATGACGCCGTTTAATTGGAGGCTGTTGCTAGGCAAGAAACAGGCTTTTCTTTTTTTGGTGAAAAAGACAGCCTGGGTCTTCGAAGCATTTATTTTAACCATCCAATCATTGGCGAATTTTTCAAATGTGATTAAACCAGATTGCAAATTGGTTTCAATATTGATACCAAACGAATCCGTGGACAATATACAGGTGTCGTCGGCAAACATTGCAATTTCACATTTATTTAGTTGTGGTAAGTCAGATGTGTATAAAGTAAATAATATAGGGCCAATCACGGAACCTTGGGGTACACCTGCAACAACAGAATACTCTTTTGAAAGCCAATTGTTAACAGGCACATTAAAAAACAGTTTTCACAAAATAAGTAAATCTTCATGCCATACTGTATCGAAGGCTTTTTCCATGTCCAGCAAGACCATTCCAGTGCTTTAACCTGCAATAAAATTACTTTTAATGTAGCTGGAAATGCGATGAACCTGATGAATACTGTTGTGGTGTTTCCTAAAGCCAAACTGTTCTAATGGCAAGATATTGTGGGACTCTATATGATTGTATAATTTAATTTTTATTATTTTTTCAAAACACTTGCTGACAGAGCTTAATAGACTAATGGGTCTATAACTGGAAGGTCTAGTGAGGTCTTTACCGGGTTTTAAAATAGGGACAACATATGCAGATTTCCATACTTTAGGGAAGTAACCTAATTTAAAGCATCCACTAAATATCAAAAGAAGGAATTCTATAGCTTTCTCGGGAAGATGTTCGAGGTACAAGTTTTTTATCTGGTCCGGACCAGAAGATTTATTAATTCTGAGACTGAGGATAATATTCTTTAAATCTGCTAAAGATGCATTATTAGCGTCAGCTTACACTGGAAGCGAATTGAGCGAATTTATGGACTGTTCAACATCTCTACTTATGGCTATGTTACTAGTCATATTACTTGTGATTTGGTGATTTGTAAAAAATTGGCTTGCTAGGGCGTTAGCTTCTTCAGAATTTGAAAGATAGACTGAATTTCCCACTTTTAGGGCAGGGATTTGAAGGGTTTTTATTTTAGTAATCTTGATTATATTCCAAAATGGCTTACTACCATTTTTTAGTTCTTGTAACTTGTAGTTCCAAGACTGATGCCTGAAATTCAGGATTAACAGCTTATGGTTGCATTAAGGGATTTCATTTCTGATAAATAATAGCTGTTCCTAGTTCTGGTCCAATTTAGCCTTACGATGTTTCTTATTTTGATAATTTAATTTTCGTGGGGGCCAATACCCCCATTTATTAAGCTTAATTCAAGCTAACATTCTTAATTCTAACTTAACTAACTAACATTCTTAATTAGTCTACCTTAACTGACTAACAAGAACGGGAGAGGAGGGCGTGATTAGGGAACTATGGAAGTGAGAAGGGGGGGATACCGAGAAGACGGAGTTTTAGGCATGGAGTGCTGAGGTTGAAATCGAAGTTAGTGTTCGAATTAACACTTCCCAGCATACGGGAGATGGGTTCATTGGAGCCATAAGAGGTGCGGGGGGTGGGTAGGTAGAAGAGACGAGGATAGCGGGTATTACGAGGGTTAGTGTTAAGAGATATAGAGTTGTAGAGGTTGGCGCAGTCAATGGTACCTGTTAGGAGTTTATGAATGAAGAGGATGTCAGCTACCCTTCTTCTATCCTCCAACGTACTCAGATTTATTAGTTTGAGTCGGTCTTGATAGGGTGGTAAGAGCAAAGGATTTAGCCAGTGCAGACCTCGAAGAGCGAAGCGTAGGAATCGACGCTGGATGCTCTCGATTCTAGAAATGTGGGTTTGTTGATAAGGGGACCACACTTTTTTTAGAAACTCGCGCAGGTTCAAGAGTTTTTATATTCTCTTATGATGTGTCGACACACACAACCTGAACGAAGTGCAGTGGTTGGGGTCGTTGATGTTCGTTCACTACTCTCAGGGGTGGTTGTCCTAGGACGATAGGACGAGAGCCGACCAAATTCCGCGTTGGTTATAGTCCGTAGTAATTCGTTCAAGCACTTTTTAGTATTGCATACGGAGAGGATGAATTTCGGTTGACCGTATACTGTGAGTGTTATGCCTGCAGCAGTACGTCTGGTCACTTTCCATTCACAACTGCGTTCCATACTTTTTGTCCGTATAGGAATTACTTTTTCTTGGCTATGAAGCGAATTTGAACCATAGACCTTCCGCTTGGCGGTCGATGATGTTAACCACTGCACCACGGCCACCCCACGCTTGAGATGCGTATTCAAGAAGGGGGCGAACGAAGGTAATATAGAGGGATCGAGTCACGTAGGGATTGGAGAATTCTTTAGACCAGCGCTTCACGAAACCGAGTACAGAATTTGCTTTAAGAATTATATCGTCGATATGTGCGCGGAAATTGAGCTCTTGGTCACATAATATGCCAAGATCGCGGATAACCTGAACGGTAGAAATGGGTTGGTTGTGGAGAAAGTAGAGACGAGGAGAAGATTGGACACGTTTACGTGAGAAGGTGGTAGATTGGCATTTGGAAATGTTAAGCTCCAAGCAATTTTTGGAACACCAGGTAGAAAAGCTATTGAGATCGGATTGAATAAGGGAAGAGTCTTGTAGCGAGGAAATGGTCTTAAAGAACTTGGTGTCGTCGGCGTACAGTGAGAGATGGGAATGTTTGATGATTATCTCAATGTCGTTTATGGTAAGAATGAAAAGAAGTGGACCTTGGTGGCTGCCTTGGGGAACGCCGGAAGAGGCTAAGAAAGGGCTAGAAAAGGCAGATCTGAAGCGAACACTGTAGAAACGGTTTTTTAAATATGAAGATATCCACTTCAGCGCAGTGGGTTCAAAGCCTAGGGCAGACAGTTTGAAGAGTATTAGATTGTGAGATATTTTGTCAAACGCTTTACTGAAGTCGGTTGTAATGACGTCGACTTCGTTTCCATTCTCTAATGCTGAGAGGGCGAGGGACACGAATTCGACAAGGTTTGTGGTTGTAGACCTGGATTTGAGGAATCCATGTTGATTTGAGGAGATTAGAGACTTGCAATGGAAACTTGGAGTGTCATACAAGATGCTTTCGAAAAGTTTGGGTATATGTGAGAGTTTTGCGATGGGGCGGTAGTTGTTAACATCACTCTTTGGACCTTTTTTGTGAATAGGAGTTATGAAGGCGGTTTTCCATACCTGGGGAAATTCTCCAAGGGACAGGGATAAGTTGAATAATTTTGCGAGCGGGACGGAGAGAATGAAGGAACATTTTTTTAATAATATGGCGGGGACACCATCGGGCCCAGGAGTAAACTCATCATTAAGTTGATTCAGTTTAAGTTCAATGATATGGGGTTCAACAGAACATGGAAGAAATGGACTGAGGGAGAAATTTGGTAGGTAGTCGAAATAGGAAGTGTCCGGCACAAAGGAGTCATCGGCAAAAGAGCCGAGCTGAGGGAAAGCTTCACAGTCAAGTAAGAATGGTTGGTTGGTTCTCTTGCTAAGTTGCGGTGTGCGTTTGTTGGTGTTCCTATTAGCGAGCTTTTCTCTTATCCGGAGAAACGATTCCCTTGAAACACACGATAGGTCGTCAGATTTATGATGACCTTTGCAGTTAGCGCATTTAAATGGATTTTTCTCGCTGCAGTTTTCAGTTTTATGATTCAAAGAGCAAATTGCACAATGAGTTCTGACGTTGCAATTTCTCTCACCGTGTCCGAACATTTGGCAGTTGTACTTACTTACTTACTTACTTATCAGGCCAGCGATCCATGGAGGATCTGAGCCTGAGCTATAGCTGCCTTCCATCCTTGACGGTCCCGGGCACGCTGCTTCCAGTTGTCAAGACCAAGATGTCCTACATCCGCGATTACTTGATCTTTATACCGGAGGTTCGGTCTTCCTCTTCTTCTCGAACCAGGAGGCTCGGAGTCGAAGACCCTCTTAGCTGGAGCGTTGATGTCCATGCGCTCGATGTGGCCGAGCCAGTGTAGTCGACGGATCCTTGCCTTCCGGACTACATCCATATCTTGGTACAGCTCGTAGAGTTCGCGGTTGTGTCTTCTTCTCCATTCACCTTCCTCACAGACAGGACCAAATATCCGGCGCAGAATTTTTCTTTCGAAAGAACCCAAAATCAGCTCCGCTGTCCTGCTTATCGGCCAGCTTTCGGCTCCGTTCAGCAAGACTGGCAGAATGACCGTTTTGTAAAGCATGACTTTGGTCTTTCGAGTGAGGAGTTTTGACCCCAGTTGTTTGAACATGCCGAAGTAGCAACGGTTGCCAAGGGCGATTCTATGCCGGATCTCCACTGTGGTGTCATTTGTGGAATTTAAGTTTGCCCCGAGGTAGTCAAACTCCTTAACTACCTCGAAATTGTAGCTGTCAATTGTTATATTTTGTCCCAGGTGGTGAGCGACGGATTGGTTTTTGCTTGACAGCATGTATTTCGTTTTGTCCTCATTGATCTTAAGACCTACTCGTTTCGCCTGTTCTTCAATCGCCGTGAATGCTTCCACAATGCCACGGCGAGAACACGCGATGATGTCGATATCATCCGCGTATCCTAGCAGCTGGACGGACTTGTAAAAGATAGTGTCTTCTCTGTTGACGCCTGCCCGTTGCACTATCTGCTCCAGCACCAGGTTGAAGAAGTCACATGACAGCGCATCTCGTTGCCGAAATCCGGTGCATGTATCGAATGGTTCCGAGGTCCTATAACCGAATTGCACGGTGCATCGCGTGTTTTTTAGCGTGGCGCGACACAACTGGATCAGTTTTACCGGGATCCCGAATTCGGCCATCGCACCAAACAGTTCTTCACGATGAATGCTGTCTTATGCGGCTTTGAAATCGATGAAAAGATTGTGTGTATCGATTCGAAACTCGTTGGTCTTTTCCAGGATTTGTCGAAGTGTGAAAATTGGGTCTATAGTTGATTTGCCGGGCCGGAAACCGCACTGGTAGCTGCCGATTAGTGCGGTGCAAAATGATTTTAGACGTTCACGCAATACGCTGGACAGGATCTTGTATGCGACATTGAGCAGGGATATACCTCTATAGTTCTTGCAAGAGGTAGGATTGCCTCGGGCATGCTTTCATCTTCTTCATCAAATTCTGCAGATGATCTGGTGCATGCTCCCTACCAGAACATCGCCGCCAGCCTTGAAGAGCTCTGATGGCAAGCCATCTGAGCCTGCGGCCTTGTTGTTCTTCAGCTTCTGAATAGCTGTGCCGACTTCTTCGATGCTGGGTGGGAGGACTATCATCATAGATCCAGAGTACATTTGCTGGCGATAAACCTCATGTTTAGCCAAAAGCTACTTTACATTGCCAGAAAGCTGACAGCGCTTTGGTGGTTTTTGACTAAACTTTGACCAGAGAAGCATGCTATCTAGGATGACGTCTAGATACTTAGCCTCCTCGGATATAGGGATGGAACTGCCTTATAGTACCAGCTGAGTCATATCGGTCTTAAGAGGATTGACCGAAAGCCCATTTCTGGTACACCAATCATCGATCACATTTAGCGCCGCCTGTGCTTTGAGGCGGACAGTCGATAAGCATGAGCCGACAGAAAGAAAGGCGACATCATCCGCGTAGGCCTGGGCATAGATTCCAGAGGCATTGAGAGCATCAGGCAGAGAGTCGAGACAGGACGCCACTTTGCGGGCAACCCCTGCTTACGACGGATTTGACACACTGGTCAAGGCCTGCATCAGGGTTCAATTTCCTGTGCACAAGCATTGCTTTGATTCACAATACCAGTGCCTCATCTACGCCATGATGTCTGGCAGCGTTACACATGCTATCGAAAGTTGCGTTATCAAAGAGGCTCTCTCAATGTCAAAGAAAATGCCCAGCGCGTACTCTTTCCTTTCGAGCGCGCATTCAATTCCCCCAACTAGGTTTTGAAGCACAGTCTCGCAGGATTTTACGCGCTGATAAGCATGTTGCATCTCCGAAAGAGGATGCATTCGAAGGAAACTTTGCGCACGTGCAACTCTACCAGTCTTCCCATGCTTTTCAGCAGAAATGATGTTAGACTAATTGGTCTAAAATTCTTCGCAAGTGAGTAGTCCTCTTTTCCTATTTTGGGAAAGAAGACCACCTTCACTGTGCGCCACAGAATAGGTATGTGAGCAAGTGCTAGGTTAGCAGTGAAAGTTCTTTTCAAAGTTGGAAGCAGCTGCCTTATACCTTTTTGCAGCATAAAAGGATATATTTCGTCGGTGCCCGCCGATTTGAAGCCATCGAAGGATGTCGTAACCACGCGCGACGCAATATACCAGCTTCGCCGAGTTGTTTTCATCGATTCAGTTGCAGTTTCCCCTGAAGGAGTGTGCAACAAGCCGATGGCGATCTGGTTTCCCAGGAAATGAGTCTGAATCAGTAAACTAAGCTTTAGACTCAGTAAAGGTTTCTTCTTAGATAAATGGAAAAAATCGCAACACCTGCTCTTTTGGAATAGCGTTCGGAGACTCCGTCAATCGAAACGACTTATACGGCCCCTGAACAAGCACTCTGTTGACATACTCAAACTTAATAGGGTGGGTATCAGAAGACTGGTCAGCTACATGACTGGACACTGCGGTCTGAGATATCATCTTAACAAAATTAGCCCTTTCGCCTGAAACTGAATGTCTACTCTGTCTCGAGGACGAATAAACGGCGAAACACATACTGTGTGAGTGTGATGCTCTCTGCCATTTTAGGAAACGTATCCTTCTCAGCGAAGTTATGACTCCTGAGGGGATCACCTTGGCTCCTACGAGAAGCATCCTCAAATCCATTATGGAAGTGGAGAAGCTTCTCGGCTTATCGGGCTAGCGGGCACAATAGATCAGCAAAGGTCGCAGTTCCAAATGCTAATTGGTAGCACTAGTCCCATATAAAGACTTTGACTCCATCTTAGAACGTGGCCTGGGAATGCAGTTTTGGAGAACCAGCGATGTAGCAAGGCAAGCAATGTCCGTGATCAGCGCTATTTAGGATATCAAAACTGCCCTTTATCTTGGATCACCTTGGCAGCTGTTGTGACTTGTTATGTACGTCAGGCACTGCAAAATAGTCTCGCGATATTACCAGGAAATTAGGATAAATCATTACATGAAACGACACAAGTAAGTTTGCCGAACCCTAAAAGAACGATTGACTATAGTACACGGATGACTGTGACACACTTTACTAAAATAATTGAAAAAAAGGACACGACAACCCCTTGCGACTGCTTACCGTTTTTCGTAGTTATAGCCGTATCAGCACTAATAATGTCCACCACCAAACTCCCGTAGAAGCAGCACACGAAACCCAAATAGAGCGCAACCTTGACGCAATATTGCGTGGCACCACTAACAACACGACACGAATTCATATTCCACTCATCAATCGGCGACACAAACCGTAAGCTAACACAAACCACACAGAACAACACTAAACGCCTCCAGGTCGCAGGCCTTATATACCCACATTCCTGTGCCATAATTTCTATGAAAATTTCTCAGGCAACCCCAGAGCTTCCATCTAGTTAGACGGGGTAAATTGTAAATTCGTTACAACAGAAAGTACACCATAATTGCTTACACCGAAATCACATTAGCCAAAGGGGCGAGACCGCCCGCATCCTGTGGAATTTTGTCTTAATCATGTTGGTATTTATGGCTTTCCCGATGGAGTAGCTGGAGCCCGAAATGAAACACTCATCTGTATACAGGGACACAACACATGGATTTTTCTTCCTTTTCTTTTCCTTAAACCAGTACGAGTACATGCAGGAGTAATAGTACAAATATGATGACTAGCGACGGATTTATGAGTTCAGCTGCCGCCGCTGGGGTAGGCATTGACCTCCATGCCTTACTCTTTAGATACGAACGCAATTCCGGCAAATAGGCAACTTTCCATTTCATATTGTAGTCAATCTGACTTAGGCCTTTTTGTAGACGTGATGGATTCCGAAAAGGATCAGGATTATCGTCGATAAACTGACTATACGCTTTGAAGGCACGCTCGGTCGAGAGGTAGCTACCCATTTGATTAACCAGGATCTCAACATGAGTCCAATTTAAAAAGCTAAGAGGAAGTACAACATTATTTTCAGATACTCTAAAATAGCCTAGATGTGCTTACGCAGAATACTTGCTGTTGAGTCTTTTAATGACCAAATCGAAAACCTTTTCGGCATTCGAAGAGTTCGTTTGCATCAAACCCAGAATTAGTTCCGCTCTCTCCTCATCTTTGATGTGCATGTTCCAAATGGAATTAAAGAATTTTTCCACGTTTTCCGGACTATCGGCACATTTAAGCGCGTATCTCATTCGTTGCAGTTCCGATCTGTCCAACTCGAATTGTCTCGCCTCAAATATCATGTCGTAAGTCAATTCGTTACCTTTCCGCACCGAAGCACAATAGAGTGTCAAACGATCGTTAATGGGTATTGTTTGATGGAATAACATATGGTTTCGAACCAGGTTGGTTGCATTTTCAAGGCAAGTTTTCCCGCCAAATCTGCAATTCAAATTGACGACCACATGTCGCGCGTAGGTCTCGAGTGGTTTTTCATCTTCTCTGTGATTAAAGCCATATGCTTGAAAGGCTTTTTTGGTGAGGAACAGGACAAACTTGCCGAGTTGATCGATTTCGTTTTTGGCTAGAAAGGGTGTAAGGCCACTGATTCCATTCTCAGCCGCCTTCCATGGCAGATAGGCGATCTCGGTCTGGAGATACTCAAGCCAGCTGAAAACGCGATCATATTTGTATATTGATGCCCTACCGAATGAGAATAAGTCGTCGACAAATTGCGCTCGGTTGATCTCATGAATACCCGACCAGTTGGCCTTTAGAAGGGCCTCATGTAACTGGGTATAGATCTTAACGTCGTACTTGACGCGGTATAAGCCAGTTTGGCGGACATTGAAAATGACCCAATCGATGGGTTCTGTAAAATTGATTCTTATCGATGGTATCTGTGGGGTGAGAAAATATTTCGGCATGGTATCGATGAAATTAAGTTCAAGATTTGTGGTATAGGTTAGTGGAACCATGTAGAGGATATTTGGATCCGACCCGTCATGATAGTGGAAATGACGTCGTTGGGTCACTTGAACACTCTTTCGATCGTCGGCCAAGTCGACTTCGATGATCGGATAGCCAATCTGTTCGGTGTAGTGACGGAAGTATTCTTCAATAACTATGGGCACCTGTCGGGGCCAATGAATGAACATGTAGTTCACAATCTGCGTTGGATTGACGATGTGACGTATGTTTTCTTTGGTATAGTTGAGGACGAGATTGTCAAAGCTATGTTGCGACATTGAGTGCCGAAGCATACGCAGGAAGGACGCTACTTTTTGGAAAGTGGTTTTTGTGTTCTTCAGATCAATAGCGTTGACACTCACAATGCTTGGTTCTGTCAGTCGAAAGGGATACTCCTCGTCATCGTATAACGCCGGATGTACAATGTCTATGACAAATTGCTTCTCCAACTCATACATGGGGTACAACTGAAACGAAAGTGGTTAAACAGTATTCGATTGATTGAATGGATTTTATACTCCATCGGTTACGAAGTACGAGAAATAGTCAGCAAAGCCTTCATGAAGCCAGGCACTGCCCCAATATTCGGCCACGATTCCATCGCCGATCCAAAGGCGTGACACAGCACGCGACATTGCGATAGTGTACGATTGTTTGCCCTGCACGTCGTGATTGATATCCGATCTACACATCAGTTGTATGCAACAAATGGAGAAATTGATTGAAATTCATTGCCAAGTATCTTGTCATCTTACTCACTTTAGGAAGAATACTCCCCAGCCTTGGTACACATCCTCTTCCAGTTCGGGTATGAGAATTATTTTGATTTTGTCCAATTCCAAATCGAGCGGTCTCAAACCGAACATCTTCTTATACTCATTGATTAAGGTACCCAATACGGTGTGCGCGAAATAAAGCTTTGGACACGAGTCCAATCTGCCATAGACTTCAAAATCCTCGAAAGTCGCAAGCGGTATGTAGCGGCCAAACAACATGGAAATTTCGTAGCTAGGCAGCAGGGGCGTCATACCGAAATGGGTTGTTGCATATCGTCTCTCATGGGGTCCGCTAAGTGAGGAAATGAGTTACTTTCTGAGTTTATTGATTTCTTCTCTGAATAGTTACTCTTCGATCCTTCGATGGATCATGAAAGTGTTACTAAGAACTAAGAAGTCAGATGGAGCTACTAATGCTATTTGAAATTCGGCTCGGAAATATGGTTCATCGAAGCAAGGAAATGCGTTTCTCGCGAAGCTGGGCGATAAATTGGTCAATACGACAAACCTGTAAAGCGATAAAGATATTTTTTGTCGGTTTTGGAGGTTACTTTTAGGACAACGATTGTAAAGGGATAGCCAAGTGGAATTAAAGTTTTACGTGAATCAGTGGTTCAATTTTTGTATAAAAACGACGACTTTCAAATGATTACCGAATGTATTGGGTCCACGGTTAAGTCTTCGCGGTTTTTTGCCCTTAGGTGGTACTGATGCCCATATATTGGATAGGAGTAATCCCATTCTGTCAAGCTAATGCGCGTATGAAAGGTGACATTTCATACTTTTCTTGCCGAAAAATTTGTGAAGTGTACGACGGATGCTGGCCTGCTAAAAAGTGAGAAGAGCCACCGCAGACGAACAGCTTGTGGCACTGTTAATAAGTCCTATCACCACCTTGTGGTGGTACTGTCCAGAGATTTCCTATGGTAATTACAGACGGGGAAGTGCGAATGGCGAGTTTCCTGCGTCAAAAAATGGGTTTAGTCGGTTGGGTTATTGTAATGGGGCCGATTTTGCGAACTCCAAATTTTGACATACGTACGTACCTCCGCGTTTCGTGGTCACCGTAATCCAAAATCAAGGTTTTTACAAAGATGTCTATGTGTGTGTGCATGTACGTATGTGCGTATGTGCGTGCGGAACTTTCGCCTCGATTATCTCGATAACCAAAGATGGTATTCGACACAGGACTGGGTTAATTCCACGCGTTACGCAGTTAGAACGCAGCTTAGAACTGATGAAGTTTTCAGCTAAATCGGTCTAGCCGTTTTTTGGTAGGAAATAAATAACTAAAAAATAGGCAAACAAATTAACAGTACGCGGTATTCCTAAGCGGTCGATTCTCTTTAAAGACAGGAGGAATGCTGCAGACTTTTTGCAGACATCAGGGCATACGCGCTTAGTCATCCTGCAACCCGGACCAGCCCTCCATCTACGGTTGTGTGTTAAATACACAATCGTTAATGTAGGAATTTATCGTGGACACAGGTAGACCTAGAGCGGGTCCAGGTCCTGAGAAGCTCTCTTCTGAACCCGTTCTAGCGAGTTCATCAGAGATCTCATATCCTGGGATCCCAGAGTGGTCTGGAACCCATACAAGCCTTAATGAATTTAGTCTGCCGATTCTGTTCAAGAAGGACTTGAGTTCAAGCACTAATTTGGAGCTAGTTAAGGGGTTACACACAGCTTTTAATGCAGCTTGGCTGTCACTACAGACGCATATGCATTCCCCCTTCCACCTGTGCTTCACAACATAGTGTATGGCCTTTAGGATTGCGTATATCTCTGATTGGAAGACAGACGCATACTTTCCTAACGAGATGTGCAGTCGGATGTTTTCGCGTTCAAAGAAGACTCCAGCACCGGACCCCCGCCCAGACCTGAAGCCATCCGTGAAAATGCGAAGACTATCCTTTCCAGGTTCAGTATCCAACCATAGCCAATCCTGACGCCATGGAAACTCGACTGTGAAATTACGACGCAATAGGATAACGGGCGTCAGTGCGTCAGAAGGCATGTCCATGAGACAGGGGTCGCAGGACAATTCTTGCGCAAGCACACCGTTATTCCTATATACGACGTGTTTGCGTTTTAGTCTGTTCCACCAGACAACCGATGCATATGAGATTATAGGTCTTATCATTGCCGTGTAGATCCAAATGACCTTTGCCGGCGATAAGCCCCATGTTTTGCCAAAAGCTCCCTTGCATTGCCAGAAAGCTGATAGCGCTTTGGTGGTTTTTGACTCAACATGTTTTGACCAGAGAAGCTTACTATCTAAGATGACTCCTAGATACTTAGCCTCCTTGGATATCGGGATGGAAGTGCCTTTTAGTACCAGCTGAGTCATGTCTGTATTTTTCCTCCTTTTCGTAAAGAGAACGACATCGATCTTAAGAGGATTGACTGACAGCCCATTTCTGGTACACCAATTATCGATCACATTTAGCGCCGCCTGTGCTTTGCGACGGACAGTCGCCAAACATGAGCCGACATGAGCCTGGCCGTAGATTCCAGAGGCATTGAGAGCATCAAGCAGGGAATCGACCACCATGCACCATAACAGCGGTGACAGGACGCCACCTTGAGGGCAGCCCCTGTTTACGCCAGATTTGACACACTGGTCGAGGCCTGCATCAGCGGTCAAGGTCCTGTGCATGAGCATTGCTTTGATCCAAAGGACCAGTGCTTTATCTACGCCATGATGTCTGGCAGCGTTACACATGCTGTCAAAAATTGCGTTATCAAAAGCTCCCTCAATGACGATGAAAATGCCCAGCGCGTACTCTTTCCTTTCGAGCGCGCATTCAATTCGCCCAACTAGGTTCTGAAGCGCAGTCTCGCAAGATTTTCTGCGCTGGTAAGCATGTCGCATCTCCGAAAGAGGGTGCATTCGAAGGGCAACTTTTCGCACGTGCAACTCTACCAGTCTCTCCATGCTTTTCAGCAGGAAGGATGTTAGACTAATTGGTCTGAAGCTTTTGGCAAGTGAGTAGTCCTCTTTTCCTATTTTGGGAATGAAGACCACTTTCACTGTGCGCCAAGGAATGGGTATGTGAGCAAGTGCTAGACTAGCAGTGAAAATTCTTTTCAGAGTAGGAAGCAGCTGCCTTATACCTTTTTGCAGCATAACAGGTTATATCCCGTCGGTGCCCGGCGATTTGAAGCCATCGAAGGATGCCACAGCAAATTCAATAGCTCCAGTCGTAACCACGCGCGGCACAATATACCAGCTACGCCGAGTTGTTTTCATCGTTTAAGTTGCAGTTTCCCTTGAGGGAGTGTGCAACGAGCCGATGTCGATCTGATTTCCCGGGAAATGAGTCGCAAACAGTAAACTAAGAGTTTCCGCTTTAGACTCAGTAAAGGTACCATCAGATCTTGTGAGTGCATCTAGCCTAGTCGGTTTTCCCCGTTTGAGGACTTTAACCAACTTGCCAGTCGCACTTAGAGACTTGATCTCTTCGCAGAAGGTCCTATAAGAATCGTTCTTCGATTTACGAAGAAGTTTCTTATATTCTTTCTGCTTCGACCGATACTTGTTCCAGTCATCTTCCGAATTCGATTTGAGCGATCTATTCAGAAGAATTCTGGCTTCCCTGCGAAGACTTTGGAGCTCGGCATTCCACCAGGGGACCAATTTCCTGCAGGGAGGTTTGCTGACAGGACATGCGAGTTCAAAACAACTGGTGCTGACGCTATTCAGGTTATGAACAGCGTTCTCTACCAATTGTTTCGTTCTAAGTTTAGGTAGGGCCTGAGTGGATTTCTCAAGCTCCTCTCTAAGCCGTACCCAGTCCGTCCTTCTCGGATTCCGTCTAGGTTGCAAGGAAGAGATCCCACAACCCAATCGGAATTCGATATATTTATGGTCATACAGCGTAGCATCAGGCAAGACGCGCCAGTTAGTGATGTCCTTCACATATCTGTTGGATAGGATCAGGCCAATCACATCCTGTCGTCTAGTCGTAACAAACGTTGGTTGAGAGCCAACATTGTTGATGGTAAGGTCAGACGAGAGAACGAAGTCTAACAGATGGTCCCCTCTTGTGTTACACTTGCTGCTGCCCCTAGCAGTGTTTTGGGCATTAGCATCGCAACACAAGATGAGACCAATCGTTTTGGCTTCACAGTACTCTACGAGTTCAGAGACTTCCTTCGGTGGTGGAGGTAGTAACGAATCGTAGGGAAAGTAGGTAGACGCAACGACGAAGTGTTCTATTGCTCCGTGCGTTTTGTAGCTTACTCGAGCAGCCACCAGATCTTGTCCACAAAAGTGCCCAAGTTTGGTTGCCGATAGTGAATTCGATATGATGAGGCCGACCCTAGGCCTTTCGGATCGCTCATCATAAAGAATCGTAGCATCACGTATACCACCAAGGCCACATAGGCGTTTATTCCACACCCAGGGTTCCTGAATGGATACAATGTGAGGATTTGTTCTACTACATGCAATTCTACTACTTAAAAGAGCAGTAGCGGCCTTGCAATGCTGTAGATTGATTGATTAATGATGAATTTCAGTTGACCATATACAGTGAGTGCTATGCCTGCAGCAGTACGTCTGGTCACTTTCCATTCACATCTGTAATAAGATGTCAATCTAGGGAAAGATTTCAGCTCCTTTTAATTCTCGGGAGGCTGGATACCACGAATCGCCTCTACCTTCTTCATGTCTTGACGCATCCCATCGGGGATTATGATATTTCGAAGGAATTCTACTTCAGTATCCATGAAATGTGTCTTTTCTAGGTTGACCCCAAAGTTAGCCTCGCTTAGCCAGATTTTGCCTGCAAAGGGCTTTAATACATCATCTGTCAGTCGTTGAAAGATTGCCGAGGCATTTTTCAGGCCGAAGGGCAATCTCAGAAACTCGTACTTCCCATTCATCGTCGAGAACGCTGTTTTGGGAATATCAGAACGTTTCATGGGTATATGATGGAAACCAGATGCCAAATCTAGTGTTGTGAAATATCGGGCCTTACCGAGGCTAGCGAGTGTGGCATTGATGTCAGGAATTGGGTACGCATCTGAAATCGTCACACTTTTCAACCTCTTGTAGTCGATATCAATTCTGTACTGCTTTTCGTCGGTGGCCTTCGGCTTTTTCGGGACCACCCGAATTGGCTTACAATTGGCCAGCGACTTTCCGATGGTCGAATCATTAGAGAATAGAATAGGGATAGATTAATGCCATCGAAGGACTCAAGTCCAGGTAAAACATAATATTTCAGTAAGGTGTTGTTACCGACCCTCGGAAAGAATATTCTCGTGATGTATTCGGAGATACTAATTTTTCCCGAACCAGACCGAACGAAGAATGATTTTCCGAGGGGGATCGCTGTCTGTGTAAATTTGGAGCTGATGAAATTCTTGTTCGCCCCCGTATCGAACCACATCTCCTACCACATTTCCTATATATGGTACGCTGGATAGCCGTCCGTCATAAAACTTAATTTACTTCATCATCTTCCTCCTCAGAATGATACAACCTTTGCTGCTTGTTTGGATAACTATCCCTACGCTTGAACGGATTAATTGTTTTTGGACGATTTATGTAATTCACTTGACGAGTTTGGATGCTTTCGTCAACGTCCATTTTTTTGCGGGGGTTTAGGTCCGGGCCTTGAAACCATGATCGCGTTGAGGAGGTTTCCAGAAGAATTGTCTTCTGAAAAGCCTTCGACTCTAACTCCGAGGGACAACGCAGCAGAGGACGACCTCATCTGGGCACTGGAAGCGGCTGGCCAAAGATCGTGCCGGCTGGAGAGGCCTGTTGGTTGAGGCCCTACTTCACCCCGAACTGTAGCGCCATCAAAGTAAGTAAGTAAGTGGCCGGAACTAGACAGAACTAGCCGGAGCCAGCCGAACCTTGTCAAAGCTAGCCGAAACTAACCGGAGATTGCCGAACCAGCCGGAGTTAGCCGGAGCTAGATGGAACTAGCCGGAACTAGCCGGAGTTAACCGAAACTAGGCGCAGCTAGCCTGAACTAGCCGGAGTTAGCCGGAGATAGCCGGAATTAGCCGAAGCTAGGCGAAACTAGCCGGAGCTAGCCTAGGGTGGATTGCTGAACGGTCGAGCTGCTAGCCGTGGCGTGGAAAGCTATCCAGCTGCCGGTGACTTATGGTGGCCTGGTAAGCTGTCGGGCTGCCGGCCAACTATTGTGATCTGGTAAGCTGTCGAGCTGCTGGCTACCTATGGTAATCAGTTCTAAGTTACTTAATTACGCGTCGAATGAAACCGGTCCCATGTTAATATCGTCTTTGGTTCTCGATATGATTGAAAAAATCCGAACGCACATAAGCACATACGCACATGTGCATTTACGTACATAGACATACACATATGTACACCTCTAAAAAAAAAAGTTGGACTTAGATTCTGGTGACGTTGAGACGTGAAGATGTGTCAACTTATGGACTTCCCCAAATCGGTCCCCCTGGGAGGTTAAACAATGAAAAAAGGACCTCATCCAAACTAAGAGTGCAATCATAGAAATAGCTAGAAAAACATTGAGCTGACTGGAAAGGTATATTGGATAAGGTGGACTATTGCGACACCTAAAAATGCTCTTACACTAACCTGGTAGTAGCAAGTACACGATTCCTACACCTCAACATCCATAAGGGGACCTGGCGGTCTTTCGATCAATCGACAACCAACCAAATTGATCATATTGCGATCGACGGCAGACACTCCTCCAGCATCCTAGATGTCCGAACCTCGACTCGGATCATTACCTTGTTGCAGCCAAGGTACGGATGCGAATTTCTCGGAACCAACGGAGTCGAGTAACACCAAAATTTAACGTCGGAAAGCTGCAATCACAGGAGACCGCCAGGACCTTCGCCGATCAAGTCTCAGTCAAGCTCTCTCAGGTCCCGATGCAATCTGCAGAAACCATAGAACAGCAACGGAGGCGTTGTCAGAAAGCCATTAGAGAGGCCGCCTCAGATATACTCGGTTTCGAGCCACCACCGTCGAGAAACCCCTGGTTTGATGATGAGTGCAGACAGGCCCATGTAGAGAAACAGAATGCATACATGGCCACATTGCACCGACGGACGAGAGCTGCCCGCGAGCTCTATGAACAGAAAAGGAGGGAGGAGCATGCGCTTCTGAGAAGGAAAAAGAAGGAGCACGAGAAGCGCGAGATCGAGGAGATGGAGAGATGTTACGGCAGGAACGACCTTCGAAAAATTTACCAGAAAGTGAAACGAACATGCCAAGGCTATAAAGCCAGAGCAGAAGCCTGCAGGGATGAGCACGGACAACTAGTAGTGGAGTCACAGTCGATGCTGAGATTGTGGAAGGACCACTTCTGCAGACTGCATAACGGCGATGACAGTCAAAATGCCGCCGTCAGGCAGAGCGATCCATAACGATATCGAAACTTAAGTCTTATAAAGCTGTTGGAGCAGACGGACTCCCCGCGGAGCTGTTTAAAGCAGCTGGCGATGAGCTGGTTAGGAACATGCACCAACTCATCTGCAAGATATGGTCGGAAGAACTCATGCCCGATGAATGGAACCTCAGTATCGTTTGCCCGGTCCATAAGAAAGGAGACCCCTATGACTGTGCCAATTACAGAGGGATAAGCCTCCTGAACATCGCGTACAAGATCCTCTCTGCCGTACTGTGTAAGTACCTGAAACCGTTCGTGGACAATCTGATAGGTTCCTACCAGTGTGGTTTCAGGCCAGGAAAATCCACGATAGACCAAATATTTACAATACGCCAGATCTTGGAGAAGACCCATGAATTCCAGGTCGACACGCACCATCTTTTCGTCGACTTTAAAGCCGCGTATGACAGTGTTTATAGAGACGAGCTATACAGAGCCATGTCATGTTTTAACATTCCTGCCAAACTCGACAGAGTGTGCAGGGTGACTATGGAGAACTCTCGCTGCTCCATTAAAGTTGGAGGGGAGCTAACCGACCCCTTTGATGTTAAAAAAGGTTTGAGACAGGGTGACGTACTGTCTAGTGATTTCTTCAACATTATTCTTGAAAAGATCGTGCGGGACTCTGCGGCCAATACAAGAGGTACGATCTACTTCAAGTCCACACAATTGCTTGCCTACGCAGATGACATTGACGTTATTGGACGAACAAAGCGAGACGTCAATGAGTCGTTCACAAGCATTGAAACAGAAGCGGCGAAAGTGGGTCTAAGGGTAAATGGGGACAAGACCAAATATATGCTGTCATTAAAGAAAGACACACAACACCGACGTCTTGGTCAGTGCGTTACCTTCGGCAGCTATATTTTTGAAGTAGTCAAGGACTTCGTCTACCTTGGCTCGGTAGTGACAAGCAGCAACGACACCAGCCCTGAGATAAAACGCAGAATAACTCTTGCCAATCGCTGCTTCTTCGGGCTCAAGAGGCAATTGAGTAGTAGAGCCCTCTCTCGAAAAACTAAGGTTTCCCTCTACAAAACTTTAATCATCCCGGTCCTCCTCTACGGCGCTGAGGCTTGGACGTTGTCAAAAGCGGATGAAGAGGCTCTTGGACGTTTCGAGAGGAAAATTCTGCGTGCAATCTTTGGTCCCGTTTGTGTAAACGGAGAATGGAGGAGGAGATTCAACCAAGAACTGTACGGGCTGTACAGCGACATCGGCCTGGTTAGACGTCTTCGGATCCAACGTCTAAGATGGCTAGGCCATGTAGAGCGAATGGACATCAATGCTCCATCCCGAAGAGTCTTCGATTCCAACCCCGAGGAACGACGCAGCAGAGGACAACCGCATTTAAGGTGGCGCGCACAGGTGGAAGGGGACCTCAACCAACTGGGCGTGCGGCACTGGAAGCGGCTGGCCGAAGATCGGGCCGGCTGGAGAGGCTTGTCGGTTGAGGCCCTGGTTCACCCCGAACTGTAGCGCCATCAAAGTAAGTAAGTAAAAAAAAAGAAGAACAAGAATGATTTAACCGATTTGATAAAAAAACTAAGGGAGATACAGTCTTGACATGGCGGACATGACGACATGTCACAAAAGGTTTTAAGGTTAACAATAAACAATGACACGTTGGGGCCCGGTAGCTCTAATACATAAAAAGAAAATAATAATTAGTGCGTACTAAAGCATTACCTTCGGGTTGAATTGTATTTGAGCATCCTGCCGAATATGCCCTCCGGGTAGTATCCAACTTTGCCGGTAAACGTACAACTCAGCATGTAAGTCGCACTCCTATTAAGCCCCTCCGGAACGTAAAAGTGAATTTGATCTTTATCCGTGGTTTTATCAATTTGAACATATTTTCCTGTCTTTGCAAACTGTAGTGTTATTGAACTGTGTGCCAAGTCCTTCGAATGAAGAGTGAAATTACTTATGCTGTCTTCATCATCATTGTCCGACCGTGAAAAGTCTGGTGCTATGTATATGTAGTACTTTGATGGGACCACGTTTGCGCTTAAATTGCCATATCTAATTGGGGTAGCATCCCCGATAGCATGGTCTAGGACTTTAACAAGACTGGAATCAGTTGTGACCGTCGGCTTGACTGGAAGCAATTTAACTTCGGCTAGTGATGTAGTTAGCAAGATTAATGTTAACGCTGAGAGCGGGTTAGTCATCTTAAAATGTATCAGTGGGACTGTCAGCGTCTATCTACAAAAAAAAAAAAAAAAAAAAAACAAACAACTGTGTTGTAATAAGGTCTTCACAGAAGTCTACTTAAATACTACTTAATTCGAATCTAGGGGCGGCCCTCGGATCGCTCCTTCTTTTGTTTATATATGTCCAGTTCAAGGCACTAAGGTAATCTTCAGTTTGCTTTTGTGAAACTAGAAAAAAACAATTAAACTTAAACAGTAAAGCAGTTTTGATTCGCATTCGATTCCATTCGTACATACAAGCTAATGAGATTAAGCTATGCCAGGTGCCTCAGACCGTGCTTAACACTTGGATAACGAGAGCGTTCAACTTAGCAGAACGTGCTCGCCGTTTCACTTATAAACACAAATTCGACAGTAAAATTATAAACTAAATCAACAACGGGAATGTTAAAAAAAGTTAAACAAGAAAACACTAAAGCGGTCAGTTTTGGTGTATCAAAATGTCCTTATTGCAATCTACGCGGTAGCGGCGATGCTGTTGTCGATGTCCTGTCCCTTTTGGTAACAACACACAAATTGCAAATAAATAAAACGAAATTAACTAATTAAAATTTAACTAGACGACGTGAAGCTCCAGTTGACTGCACGAAGAGTGATCTTGGAGAAAGGCTTTCCAATCGTGAACGGATCGCAACAAACCGTTTGCCAACGTGCAGTGCCTCAGAGTTAAACTCTTATGTTCCTGAGTAAAGTCACAATCGCTACTAATGAAGGCGTCATTATGAGGACTTCCCAGATTGGTCTAAAAACCTTTATCCAATGTTGGATAAGTTCGCATGAGATTCATGACATGTGCCAGAATCAGATGTGCTCACTTTACATTTCTATTTTATCATTGCCATTCGTTCTCTGTGAAAATGGTATAAAAAGGTTTTTTCGTTTTTTTATTTTTTTGGTTGCGCCAAAGGATATGGAATCTTCATTTATACCAGTAGCCCGGGCTACAGGCATACACGATTCGAAGGCCTGGCTAAGGATGTCAGGAATGCACCTACGTGCTAAACCACGTTAGGTACTACTTCGCGGGGCTGGTTAGCCTTTTAGGCAATACTCTCGTATGAAGCTCTGCTGTTTGAACTGTTCGCTCTTGGCGCCTAAGATCGCTCATTATGCGTACCGCCACATTACTTACGATGTTCCAGTTTACATCATTCCGAAGCATGTAACTTACAATATTCTCAGGAGTGGGCCACTCCCCAAACTGTTCTCGAAGAACGATCCTCTAACTTGTATATCGTGGACATGTTCCACGTTTTCTAGAACGTGTTCGCAATGTTGACAGTAAGAGGCAAGGTCTTCTCTGAAACATCCGTGTCCTGTCAGAAACAGTTTCACCGTGGTCACGTTTTACCCATATCTGGATTTCTGGTATAAGACAATGTGTCCATCTTCCTTTTACGGATTCGTCCCATTCTTGTTGCCAGATTGCGATACTGCGATCCCTTCCATATTTTCTTTTATCGCCGTTTACGCGGCCGTTTCGAAATCGTTCACTTCGAAGTCTTTTCATCTCTTCAGCTAGTAAGTCGATAGGTAGCATAGTTTGAAACCGTTCGAAATGCACTGGCAACCCTAAGTGCGCTGAGTCGAAGGACGGATTTAACTCCACGCGCGTAGGACTTAACTTCCGCGGCATTGTTTTTGGCTAGTGCTACCATTAGCATATGGCACTGCGACCTTTGCAGATCTATTGTGCCTGCAAGCCGATTAGCCGAGGAGCCTCTCCAGTTGAGAATGCTTCTCGTAGGAGCCAAGGTGATCCCCTCAGGAGTCATAACTTCGCTGAGAAGGATACGCTCCCTAAGATGGCAGAGAGCAGCACACTCACACAGTATGTGTTCCGCCGTCTCTTCGTCCTCGAGACAGAGCCGACCCTCAGTTTCAGACGAGAGGTTAATTCTGTTAAGATGATATCTCAGACGGCAGTGTCCTTTTAGATAGCTGACTAGTCCTCTGACATCCAACCTATTGAGTTTGAGTATATCACCAGAATGTTTGTTCAGGGGTCGTATAAGTCGTTTAGATTGACGGAGTCCCCGAACGCTGTTCCAAAAGGACAGTTGTTGCAATGTTTCCCACTTGTCTAAGAAGAAATTTATCTTATCTGCGGGAATGCGCAGAATGGTTCCAGAACTATATATTTATCGCTGGAACCTTTCCTGGCAAGTTGGTCGGCAATTTCATTGCCCTTGATTCCTTTGTGCCCCGGCACCCACCAAAGTTTAACATTTTTTCTTTTGGCGAGGTCTTGTAGGACGTCATGCCATTCCTTGACGGTTTTTGAGTTCGTGCTGTACGAACCCAGCGCTTTGAGCGCTGCTTGGCTATCAGAGAGTATGTTGATAGTTACTCCTCTAATGCCAATCTCAAGATTTCGATTGGCGCATGTTAGGAAGGCATGCAACTTTGCTTGAAAGATGCTGGGACACGTTCCCAGGCTATTCGAGGTCTTGCGATTTGCTCCAAAGATGCCGGCACCAACGCTTTGAGCCATCTTGAAGCCATCCGTATTCCACCTGAGGCCTTTGACATTTGACATTTAGCAAGGGATCACTGTTTTCTCATGCTGAGCGGTTTGGGATCGTTATCTCAAATCTCTCGTCGAAACTGAAGGTGTGTGGCAATGCGTCCGAGACCGTGGTTATCATATCCAGCTCGGGAAGGTGTTATAATATGAACATGTGACCCTCAGGTCTACATGACATAATTGTTCCCGAACAAAGAATTCTGATTGCACCGTGTAACGCCACCTTTTTGATAAAAAGGTGCAGTGGAGTGCGTCTTGGGCTGCCGTGGGGCAGGTTGGCATAGCGCCTGTAAAGCCGAGACACGCTAGTTTCTGAGGGCGTTGAAGCTTAACAATTGTAGTTTTTTGCTCAACTTTTGTCCCGTAGGTGACGACAGGTCTTACTGTCGCGGTGGATATCCAGTGGACTACCTTGGGTTTAAGCCCCAGGTTTTACCGTAAGTGCGTCGACAGACTGTCGTAAGTTTTCATATTGGAGTTCCAGTTGAGTCTGCGGTCTAGGTCATTACCTAGATACTTTACTTCCTCTGAAAATTCTGTATTTGTGCTATTTAGAAAGACTGAGCGAGGCTGTACCCTTCTCCTCTTTGTAAACGATTGTCGTATTTGGGTCAATCGATAAACCCTCTTTGCCACACCAGTCAAAAACAAACTGAATCGCAAGCTGCCTACGCTCACAGGCCGCAGTTTCACACTTGCCCGTAACAATGACTACTAGGTCATTAGCGTATCCGAAGACCCCGTAGCCCCGAGTGGTAGGCTTGCATAGTAGGTCATCGATGACTATTGATCAGAGCAGTGGGGTGAACGGACTCCTCCTTGTGGGCATCCTCTAGTCGCCGATACTGTCACTGAGACCTCTCCGCATGTGGCTGATATAATATGGCTATTTGGCATCGCCCTAATCAAGTAATTAGTGGGATGGTCCACACC
This sequence comes from Eumerus sabulonum, assembly GCA_951905685.1. Lineage (NCBI taxonomy): Eukaryota > Metazoa > Arthropoda > Insecta > Diptera > Syrphidae > Eumerus > Eumerus sabulonum. The sequence goes on from OX645060.1 coordinate 240,992,285, forward strand.
TCTGCAGGATAGTGCAGTGGTGATCGAATCATAGCCAGTATTATCGAAGACCCCCTCTGTATCGAGGAAGGCGCAAATTGCAATCTCCTTGTGTGTGAAGCTGTTTTCAATACACGTCACCAGATGGTGCAGGGCATTCTCAATAAATCGCTCTTTGCGATATGCATACTGGTTGGGATGGAGAGGTGTCCAATTCTCCAAGATACCTCTAATATGGAGCTCTATCAGTTTCACCGTTGTTTTTAGAAAGAACGAAGTCAAAGTGATAGGGCTATAGGACTTAGGTTGGTCACTTGGTTTCTCAATCTTGGGGGTGAAAACAAGATTGGCCTCTCTCCAAATTTTCATTATGTATCCCAGGTTAAAGCAGGACCTAAAAAGAACTATCAGTCTTGATAAAATGGTGATCAAGTCTTTCTGTAAGATCGCAAGAAAGACACCGTCTCTGCCTGGAGCCTTATAAGGTTTAAATAAACCAATTGCCTATCCGGGCTGAAAAGTCTACCAGAAAGGCTATTCGTTCTACTGTCGATGCTATTTATGACGTTCGTTTGATCGTCAGAGGGCATCGAGTGGGGAGTAGAACCAGGAAGTGCACCTTCTTGCAATGCACGGTAAAGGTGCCGTCTGATCTGCGAAGCAGCCCGAGTCAATTTGTGTACTCTTGAGATAGTGCTTTATGGAGTTGGGCCGCAGTTGGAAGCGAGTTAATGTTCTCGTAGTGTTTCCTCCAAGACGTTCTCTTGTATTTCCTCAGTTCGCGGCATTTACCCATATTTCTGCTGCGGGTTCGTACAGCACGAACTCAAAAACCGTCAAGGAAAGCCATGACGCCCTACAAGACCTCGCCAAAAGATACACTGCTAAACTTTGGTGGGTGCCGGGGCACAAAGGTATCAAGGGCAATGAAATTGCCGACCAACTTGCCAGGAAAGGTTCTAGCGATAAATATGTAGGTCCGGAGCCATCCTATGGCACTCCCGGGTCTACCTTTCGACAATTTTTTGCATGTATATTCAAGGTGGTGTTTGAAACTTAGTCGCGCGTCGATAATCACTCCTAGGTACTTAATGAAGGGTTGTGAGACTACTTCGTGCCGCCCGACTCTAATCGATATCGTTTCACGGACTTTCCTGCTTGTAACAAGCACTGCTTCAGTTTTGTGTTCAGCAAATCGCAGACCAGCGTCAGTAAGCCAACGACGTACCATTTCTATTGTTTTATTAAAGTGGAGTACAACTTCTTCTGTCGTTTTTGCTACGACCACCACAGCGATATTATCCGCAAAGCCACTGATGGATGCTTCGCTGGGAGTCGGTAGGTGTAGATCTCCAACGTACATAGCGTTCCACAGCAAGGGGCCTAAGACCGAACCTTATGGGACTCCAGCAGTTACTACGTAAGTTTTAGTTCCTTCGTCAGAGTCTTCAAAGTAGCTCCTTATTATTTTGCAGTGATAATCCGGTATTTCGATCCGATGCGTTCCCAGCTCGCCAAATAAAATGCATTTTTCGCATTAAGGGTTAAAATAGAGCAGTAGCACCCTTCCAGCGTCTCCCTTCTATCGCGGTTTGGGCTCTCGATATTACCGCATTTATTGCATCTATCGTAGAGCGTGACTTGCGATAGACCTCCTGCTGTTCCAATAGGTGACAAAAGCCTATTGTAATTCGCTCCAGGACTTTTCCGACAGTGTCGAGTAAACAAAGAGCGGAGCTGATTTGGGTTCTGTCGAAAGAAAAATTCTGCGCCGGATATTTGGTCCTGTCTGTGAGGAAGGTGAATGGAGAAGAAGGCACGACCGCGAACTCTACGAGCTGCACCAAGATGTGGATGTAGTCCGGAAGGCAAGGAACCGTCGACTACACTGGCTCGGCCACATCGAGCGCATGGACATCAACGCTCCAGCTAAGAGGGTCTTCGACTCCGAGCCTGCTGGTTCGAGAAGAAGAGGAAGACCGAACCTCCGGTATAAAGACCAAGTAATCGCGGATGTAAGACCTCTTGGTCTTGACAACTGGAAGCAGCGTGCCCGGGACCGTCAAGGATGGAAGGCAGCTTTAGCTCAGGCTCAGATCCTCCATGGATCGCTGGCCTGATAAGTAAGTAAGTAAGTATAAGCGAGCACCTCTTGCGTATTTCGATTCCGCTGACGTGCACGTCTTGCTGAAGTAGAACACGGGTTTCCGTTCGTTTTCGTTGCCCGTTGATAGGAATCGTTGATATCGAACACTTCCAACACAGGTTCGTTGCACAAGATTTCCTTCAACTTGTTGAATGCCGTCGTTTTTGGTTATTCCCAACGGAAAGGAGATTTTTGCCGGTCCCTTTTAAGCAGCTCTGTTAATGGTTTGGCGGTTATCGAAAAATTATGGACGAATTTCCGAAAGCAGCTTGCGATTCCGGTGAACCTTCCCAACTCACTGACATTCGTTGGCTGAGGAAAATCTCCAATCGCCGCCGTCTTCTTCTCGCCTGGCTTGAGACCATCCTCGGTGTGACGATGTCCCAAGAAAGAAACTTGGTTTGTGAGAAACACACACTTACTCAATCGTAATGTCATACCTGCGTATCGTAGGTGTTGCAAGAAATCTGAGAGGAATGCTATCCCTTCCTCCGGTGAGCTGGATGGTATGATCACCTCGTCCACATAGCATGCGATTAAATTCATATTGCCCACTGTTTGTTATGAACGCCGTGAGCATTCTACACCTTTCCTCTATTGGAATTTGGTAATACCTCGTCATAAAGTGAAAAGCGTTTTGCCTGCTGCTGAAATGATGATATCTTCTACCGTGGGCATTGGGTATGGTATCTTGATGGTTATGGAGTTTGGCGCTCGGAAGTCGATGCACATGCGATCCTCACCAGATGGTTTTTTTGACGAGAACAATTGGCGAAGAATATGGTGATTCGCTTGGTCGAATGACTCCACAGTCGATCGGTGTTTCTGACGTAAGAGTGATGTTCATCGTTGTCGTGGTGCCCTCTCCCAGTCTATTGAGTGTTTCCCCAAAAAAATCTGCGAACGTGTTGACCATTTCCAAGATACTATTCCGCGTGTGAGCTTTCAGATTGCTGCCGAGTTAGATGGCGTGATCCATGCATGCCTCAAGGTCAAGATGGCATGCTTCCTTTCTGACAACGAGTTGAAAACTGTTGTCATTCCAAATGTCGTTTCCCATTATGATGGTATATGGGAGGACGTCGTCATCAACAACAAACAGACTATGTTCAAATTGTCAGTTATCTATGGAAATTTATGCGTGGATGCAGCTCCTTCCAGTCCATGTGCCGCCACCAAATCCGTTGAGTTTGAACTTGTCATAACGAATGATTGTTCCAATATTACTTGCAGAACGCCGTTGGATGAGAGGCTTATCGCTGCCTGTGTCGATGAAGGCGATGACATTGTGACCGTTGACCTGGATGTTTTTCGTTCTGTTGTCGCCTAATTCTGTATTTGATGTCGTGCAGAGGATGCTATTCTTTGGAGCGTTGGATGTCGTTTTGTTCCTTTCGGGAAAAGAATTGTCAGCATGCCCGATTCGGCTTCGCGTTGTGGGCAGTTGATCGAGATATGCCCCGTCTAATCACAATTAAAACATTTTACTAATCTTGCCTTGCTCGTCGACGTTGGGGTTCCTTGAGGTTCTGTCGCACAACTTCTGAACGTTGAAGTTGATGTTGGACGATTAGTATCGAACCTGTCGATGGCGTTTCGGAGTTCGTTTAGCGTGGTGAAGTTTAACTCGCCAAACAGACTGCAGTTCCGTGTTCTTCATCCCTTTTCATATGTAAGTGACAATTGCCGAGTCGGACAGTCCGTGCTTCTGTCCCAATGCACTCATTCTGAAAAAATAGTCGATTGGTGATTCGGAAGGGTTTCGTGTACTTCCGACCTTTGACAAATGAATGTATGCTTCACTTCATGTCTTCCCGAAATCTTCTACCAAGCGGGTGGTGAATTAGTTCCACGTTTTCATGGAACCCAGAAGTGCTTCTGACCAAAATTTGACCACTTCTCTCATCTTGGATTAACAAACAAATAAAACGCTGCGCTCATTCCAGCCATAGCCAGCAGTTAGTGCATTGACTCGTTGCACGTATTGTTCAGCAGTCGGGGAGACCTGATCGGACGGGTCATATTCTGGTATTAGCGAAGGGATCTCGTGGACATTAGACAATGTCGGCTGTGGATGATGCAACAGAGATGGCAAAGATGGCGTTGAGATAGCGTTTGCCGTTTTCGCCTGTGACGTTGGTGTTGGCGATGGCGTCGGCATTGGGTATGTTTCTCTAGACTTTAATGCAGTAGCCAAAGAGAATAATTGCAATTGCAAACCTTGTACCAAAGTCGTTAGGTTAGTGACATTGCTCCGTACTGTCGTCATTTCCTCTTCTTCATCGTCGCTGAGAAGATATTCGTTAGGGATTTCATCGCTTTCCAAAACGTTATGCACGCGTTCAATGAAATCTAGTCGTCAACCGGTAATTGGTTGCTTGTTCCGTCTTAAAATTGCTTTCAGCTCTTTCACGCGTCGTTGTCAGAACGCCATTAGAGAGGCCGCCTCAGAGGTACTCGGTTTCGAGCCACCACCGTCGAGAAACCCCTGGTTTGATGATGAGGGCAGATAGGCCCATGTAGAGAAACAGAGTGCATACATGGCCACATTCCATCGACGGACGAGAGCTGCGAGCGAGCTCTATGAACAGAAAAGGAGGGAGCATGTGCTTCTAAGAAGGAAAACGAAGGAGCACGAGAAGCGCGAGATCGAGGAGATGGAGAGATGTTACTGCAGGAACGACGTTCAAAAATTTTACCAGAAAGTAATGCGAACATGCCAAGGCTATAAAGGCCAGAGCAGAAGCCTGCAGGGATAAGCAGGGACAACTAGTAGTGGAGTCACAGTCGATGCTGAGATTGTGGAAGGACCACTTCTGCAGACTGCATAACGGCGATGACAGTCAAAATGCCGCCGTCAGGCAGAGCGATCCATAGCGATATCGAAACTTAAGTCTTATAAAGCTGCTGGAGCAGACGGACTCCCCGCGGAGCTGTTTAAAGCAGCTGGCGATGAGCTGGTTAGGAACATGCACCAACTCATCTGCAAGATATGGTCGGAAGAACGCATGCCCGATGAATGGAATCTCAGTATCGTTTGCCCGGTCCATAAGAAAGGAGACCCCTATGACTGTGCCAATTACAGAGGGATAAGCCTCCTGAACATCGCGTACAAGATCCTCTCTGCCGTACTGTGTAAGTACCTGAAACCGTTCGTGGACAATCTGATAGGTTCCTACCAGTGTCTTTTCAGGCCAGGAAAATCCACGATAGACCAAATATTTACAATACGCCAGATCTTGGAGAAGACCCATGAATTCCAGGTCGACACGCACCATCTTTTCGTCGACTTTAAAGCCGCGTATGACAGTGTTTATAGAGACGAGCTATACAGAGCCATGTCATGTTTTAACATTCCTGCAAAACTCGTCAGACTGTGCAGGATGACTATGGAGAACTCTCGCTGTTCCATTAAGGTCGGAGGTTAACTAACCGACCCCTTTGATATTAAAAAAGGTTTTAGACAGTGTGACGCACTGTCATGTGATTTCTTCAACATTATTCTTGAAAAGATCGTGCGGGACTCTGCGGCCAATACAAGAAGTACGATCTACTTCAAGTCCACACTATTGCTTGCCTACGCAGATGACATTGACGTTATTGGACGGACAAAGCGAAACGTCAAGAGGCGTTCACAAGCATTGAAGCAGAAGCGGCTAAAGTGGGTCTAAGGGTAAATGGGGACAAGACCAAATATATGCTGTCATCCAAGAAAGACGCGCAACACCGACTTCTTGGTCAGAACGTCACCTCCGGCAGCTATATTTTTGAAGTAGTCAAGGACTTCGTCTACCTTGGATCGATAGTGATAAGCAGCAACAACACCAGCGCTGAGATAAAACGCAGAATAACTCTTGCCAATCGCTGCTTCTACGGGCTCAAGAGGCTATTGAGAAATAGAGCCCTATCTATTACTAGGCTATTGAGTAATAGAGCCCTATCCCGGTCCTCCTTCACGGCGCTGAGGCTTGGACGTTATCAAAAGCTCTGAAGAGGCTCTTGGGCGTTTCGAGAGGAAAATTCTGCGTGGAATCTTTGGTCCCGTTTGTGTAAACGGAGAGTAGAGGAGGAGATTCAACCAAGAACTGTACGGGCTATACAGCGACATCGGCCTAGTTAGATGTCTTCGGATCCAACGTCTAAGATGGCCAGGCCATGTAGAGCAAATGGACATCAACGCTCCGGCCCGAAGAGTCTTCGACTCCAACCCCGAGGGACGACGCAGCAGAGGACAGCCGCATTAAAGGTGGCGCGCACAGGTGGAAAGGGACCTCAACCAACTGGGCGTGCGACATTGGAAGCGGCTTGCGAAAGATCGGGCCGGCTGCAGAGGCTTGTTGGTTGAGGCCCTGGTTCACCCCGAACTGTAGCGCCATCAAAGTAAATAATTATTCAACTTTTGTTTGTAGACATCATAGGGTTGTATTGAATAGATCCCGTTTATAAAAATTATTCTGAAGTTTTGTCACTATGGTCTTGCGTTGACTTTGATTCGAAGGACAACAACGAATGCAGATGACAAACGACTACACCATTCCACACACAATCCGATGGGCTTGGTCGAAAGGTTCAACCGGACTATAGAGGAATACTTGATAAATGTCGTCGTCGGAGATCAGAAGGACTGGGATGAACATCTTCTCCTTTTCTTAATGGCGTAAGGATCGGCAGCACAATGCAACGGCGATAACGCCAGTTGAAACCCTTTTTGGAACTGATTTCCGACTTCCTTCGGATCTGAAGTTCGGCTTGGTATTTCCGACAACGAGCGGTAAGGTGGATTTGGTGTACATGGCCGAAGGCCACAAATGCTCTGGCTATATATAGGACGCTATCTTAAAATTTTAGTTAGAAGCTAAGTAAAGAGATATACCAAGTAGCTCTGAGGCATGTAGGGAGTGTTAAGAACATCGCGCAGGCATGCTTTCTTCAAAATTCACTTCACATTAATTCTACTTTAATTTAAGATACAATTTACAAAACAGAAACACACATTTAAGCGATCACAAGTGCCACGATGGTAACCAGTAACATAGATAAGATACTGACGCTCAAGGTTCCTGCACCTCCCGTTCGGAATTTGGTCAAATAGGCATTAATCGATGCAAGATTCGTGCTGTCCCATCTAAAGTTCTCCTTAACCGTGTTCATGGCGTTGTTTAAAGTGCTAACCGACGAGCCAAAATCGCTTCCACTTGTGGTAATGAATTGTTCCAATTTTTTCTGTTGCTCCTCGGTCGTGAAGCGTGATGCGATGTTTGAGATCACGCTCGCTACCGATGAGTACGATCCCATTCTACAATCAAAACAAAAAAAGATAAAAGATAGAGCGACAGGAACTTAAAGTCCAAACATACGCATTGGCAAGTGCCTGGTATTTGGCGGTGACTAGGTCATAGACCGGGGAGACATTCTCCGCGTTCGCCGTATAGAGGGTGCTCAGAGCCGCGGACTTGTCTTGAGTACGAATCTCATCGCTAAGGATAACGTTGAAGTAGCGTTCGACCAGTTTCGGATCACGAACGCAACCCAAGTTATTGATGATGAGCACCTGTTCGGTGGGAATGGTTTCAGTCTTCAGCTTGTTGTATAGTGTATTAAAGTCGCTCTCAGTTCCATCCCGCATGGCTGTACAGTAGATAGCTCCGCGGATGTTGACCGGTACGGGTGCTGTGTTGACGTTTCGGAATATCTGCAACGCTTTCGAGATGCATTCCTTCTCGCCGTACTTGCAATTCCATGAGATCAGTTTGTTACGGGCATAGATATCCAGTGGCTTGTCGTTGTCACGTTCATCGAAGCCCAGATTCTGGTGGGCTTTCTTCGACATTTGGATCACGTAGTTCGCGAAATCTTCGTAGTTTGCACCGAGACGGATGGCAATGAAATTGAATCCGTTGAATGCGGCCGTCCAAGGCAGGTAGTTGGTTTCAGTTTCCAAGTAGTTCAAGCAATCGAATGTTAGGTCGTAGGTGACATCGCCTGATCGTGCGAGAGCCAATAAATCATCGACGAATTGGGCGCGATTAAGTTCATGTATTCCGCTCCAGTTGGGCGCCCAAAGGGCTTGATGGAGTCCATGCCAGGCAGGAGTGCTGTATTTGACGCGATAATATCCGCTCTCCTGGATATTTCCCACTACCCAATCGATTGTGTTGGGAAATTCGACACGAACCCCACCAGTTGTTGCTTCGAGATACAATGACGGTGTGGTGTTTTCAAAGTCAGCGTTCAGATTTGTGGTGTAGGTGAAGGGTACGGTATATAGCAGGTCAGAGTCGCTGCCCACGCCAGGCTTAAGCAAAAAACGTTTTTGGCTTACGGTCATGCTCTTGAAGTCGGAGGCGACATCCAAGTAGAGAACTGGGTAACCAACTTGTTCGGTGAAGCTGGTGAGAACACCATCGGCGTATTTGACAGTACTAGCTGGCCAGTTTGCCTTCCAGTGCTTGAAAATGTCGGCTGGCAGAGCGGTCTGGTATTTCCTTTGAAAAGAACAACATCCTTTACTCTAGGAATCGGTGTGGTAGGTTAAGGTGTAACTTACTTTTCAGCTAGGTAGGATTGAAGGGATTTCTTGAAGTTGTCCTCACCAACAGCGTGTCTCAACATGCGTATCACTGAACCGCCCTTGTTGTACGATATACTATTGAACATACGGGACAGATCAGCTGGAGTAAAGGTATTTGGGTCGGTCAATGGGTTGGTGCTGTTAGTGGCATCCATAGTGAAGACAGACTGTATCTGATCGACGACGAATTGTTTCTCCAACTCCCATTCAGGGTGGACCTATATGGGGTAGAAGTCTAGATATCCATTTTGGCATGTGGACATTCAATTCGACTTACCACAGCGGTCATGTGATATTGGAAGTATCGTGCGAAACCTTCGTTCAGCCACGTAACACTCCACCAGTCGCATGTTACCAAGTCGCCAAACCACATATGAGCTTGTTCATGGGCAATGACGGCAGCAATAGACTGTTTAGCCGATAAGGTTGTCGCTTGCGGGTCATAAAGAAGCGAGCGTTCCCTGGAAAGGAAAACGTATTTCATTCGATGTGCGGACTTCATCAGCTTTGACTGTCAACTTACCTGTAGGTCAAGAGGCCCCAGTTCTCCATAGCGCCGGCTGAAAAATCGGGAATAGCTGCCATGTGCATTTTGTCGACACCTTGCTGGTAATATGGCAGATTTGTATACCCGTCGAATGCAGCAAGTAGTTTACGACCGACCTCGAATGGATAATTCGTTTGGCTGTAGTATTCGGGACGTGCAACGACAGAGAAGTCGCCATCAGTACGTTCGTTGAAGTTAGATACGAGGAAAGCCAAGAGGTACGTAGACATGGGTGGCGTTTGGGCGTACACATCCTTCCAATAATCGGAACTAAGACGGCAGTTAAGGTTATGTTATTGGAGCAAAGGACAATGACTTCTACTTACTCTATCTGTTCGGTTTGTATAATACGAGTATTGCTAACAGTATTGAAGCTCTTCGGACGAATAATGGTCACATCGAAGGTGGCCTTGAACTTAGGCTCATCAAAACTGGGGAAGGCACGGCGAGCGTGGTTTGTTTCGAACTGAGTCGAACCGATCCATCTGGAAAATGAAAAATGTCACAGTAAAGCATCACCTTTCTATTGCGATTAGATGTAAGCTTACATTGTGTTGTTGTTCTCGTCGACGTAGTAGCTCTTGTAGAAGCCGTGCATGTCGTCATCCATTATACCGCTGTATACGAAATGCAGCGTATACGAGGTATTAGCTGTCAAGACATTTTGGGTATTCCAGCTTCCAATGTTAGTGATTTCATCAAGATTTGACTTAGTCAACGTCAATTTGGCATTCGGGGTTGTCGTAACATAGTACTCTGACAGAGAGAAGTTAAGGTTTCTAGAATGCAGATCAACAGCGGTTAGGTTGGCTTGCAATGCTTTGATCTCGATGAAAACCTCGCCATCGAAGGTGAAACGCTTGGCGCCATCGCTGTCCCGGAGGTATGGTTTAAGGGTTAATTTGTAATTACTAGGTGCAATGTTAGACGGTAGACGATATTCCTCATTAGCACGTGGACTGATAATTTCCTTCTTAACTGGAGTGCCAAGGGCTACTGCAAAAAGGGCAGAGCTCACGAGTATTGTTGATATGAGCTTCATCTGAAAAGGGTATTTTAAATCAGAACCAGTTACAACGTTACACTGTCAAATTGAATTTGTATATTGTCGAATGAGTTGCACTAGATTGTACTTTCTTATCTTATTAAGTCATTTCATTCGTATTTTATCTGTTTGTGTACATAATCTTCTTTGGTGGCGTTACAGCCCATGAAGGACCAGAGCCAAGCTTCTCTCAATCACCCATGTTGTGTGTGACTTTATTTTTCACACAGTTCACAATTCTCTTACAGACCACTTGCTTCCTTATCACATTAAAACGTCTAACCCGTTTAAAACGATTTTTTGCATCATGACATATCTTGGTTATAGGCATATTACTTTGATGATCAAAAATCTCCATGATGTGATAGCTGATCATCTAAGTGTCCATTGAATTCAAATCAATTAACTCACTTGACAGCAAGGAGGTGAAAAGGTGAATAACAATAAGTATAGAAAAAAGGTTTGCAGCTAGGATTGATGTCACGCCGATCATTGAATACGGCGGGACTTCATCCGATCCGCATCTCTTCACTTCCGCAGTTTAACGCTTCACAAATTTTCAAATATTTTCACATTCTTTGTTAAAAATTAAATAACTAACAAGTAGGCAAAAAATATGAAGAATGTGCGGTGTTCCCAAGCGGTCCACAATCTAAGCACTAACCGCACCCGATGCTGATTGATTACGGTGATCGAACGACAGCCGATACATATGAGATTGCTCAGACAGTGTTGTGGTTGGGTAAGGAAACGCACACTTATAAGCTGCTCGTAAGTGTGCACTACCCACCGAGCAATTATTAAACGCACGCGCTCATGAGTAATTGGCTGTGGGCATTTTCGCTCACGAACACGAGTGTGTGTGGATCTATGGAAACTCACCCCTGTGCGAACTTCAAACGGTCGAAAGAGAACGCACACTTATGTCATCTCTGTAAGGTGGGTTCTGTTTAAATGAGTTGATTTACTGCTTGGGGAATTCTTTCTTCTTCCACTTAGTGGGCGCTATAGTTCGGGGTGAACCTGGGCCTCAACCAACACGCCCCTCCATCTAGCACGATCTTTCGCTAGCCTTTTCCATTGCCGCACACCCAGTTGGCTGAGGTCCCCTTCCACCAGTGTGCGCCATCTTAAGTGCGGCCGTCCTCTGCTTCTTCGTCCCTTGGGGTTGGATTCAAAGACTCTCCGGGCTGGAGCTGTGGTGCCCATTCGCTCTACATGGCACAGCCATCTTAGGCGTTGAATCCGTAGACGCCTGACTAGGCTCATGTCGCGGTACAGCCCGTAAGGTTCGTGGTTGAATCTTCTCCTCCATCCCCCGTCTGCGTTTATAGGCCCAAAAATCACGCACAAAATCCTTCTCTCGAACCGACCAAGGGCATCCTCATCCGCTTTTGATAGTGTCCATGCTTCTACGCCGTACAACAGGACCGGGATGATAAGGGTCTTATATAGAGTCAACTTTGTCGTTCGGGAGAGGGCTCTATTACTCAGTTGCCTCCTGAGCCCAAGAAACAGCGATTGGCAAGAGTGATTCTGCGTTTGATTTCGGAACTGATGTCGTTGTTCCAGGTCACTGCGGAGCCAAAGTAGACTATGTCCTTAACTACCTCGAACTTATATCTGCCTATACAAACGTTCCGGCCGAGACGTCGGTGGTGAGCGTCCTTTTTTGATGACATAATATATTTAGTTTTGCCCTCGTTTACCGCCAAACTAATTTTCGCCGCCTCCATCTCAATACTCGCAAACGCCTCATTGACATCTCGCTGTGGTCTACCTATTATGTCAATATCTTCGGCGTATGCAAGGAGTTGCGAGGATTTGAAGTAGATTGTGCCTCTTGTATTGGCCAGTGATTTTTGCACAATCATTTCCAATATGACGTTGAAGAAATCACACGACAGCGCATCGCCCTGCCTAAATCCTTTTTTGACATCAAAACTATCGGTAAGGTTTTCACAGATTCGGATGGAGCAGCGAGCATTCTCCAAAGTCATCCTGCATAGTCTGACGAGTTTAGCAGGTATGTCAAAGGTAGACATAGCGTTGTATAGCTCGTCTCTAATTACGCTGTCGTATGCGGCTTTGAAGTCGACAAATAGGTGGTGAGTGTCGACTTGAAATTCATTGGTTTTCTCCAGTATCTACCGCAGTGTGAAAATTTGGTCGATGGTGGACTTCTCTGGCCTGAATCCGCACTGATAAGGACCTATCAGCTTATTTACAAAAGGCTTCAGGCGTTCACACAAAACGGCAGAGAAGATTTTGTAGGCGATGTTAAGGAGACTTATTCCTCTGTAGTTGGCGCAATCAGAGGGGTCTCCTTTCTTGTGGATCGGGCATACGATGATGAGACTCCATTCCTCGGGCATGCTTTCCTCTAACCATATCTTACGGATGAGCTGGTGCATGCTCCCAACCAGGTCATCCCCAGCTGCCTTGAAGAGCTCAGCCGACAGTCCGTCTGTGCCAGCAGCTTTATTCGACTTGAGCTTCGATATGGCAATCTTAACTTCGTCGAGGTCAGGGTGACAGTGTTCTCTTTGGTCTCCGTCGAGCAGAAATGGATCATTCTGCCTGACAGCGGTATATTGACTAACATCGCCGTTATACAGTCTGCAGAAGTGGTTTTTCCATATTCTCAGCATCGACTGCGGTTCTACTACTAGGTGCCCGTTCTCACCCCTGCGGGCTTCCGTTCTGGCTTTATAACCTTGGCATGTTCGCTTTATCTGTTGATAAAACTTTCGAACGTCACGCCTGCAGTAACACCTCTCCAAATCCTCAATCCTTCTGGTGCTCTTTCTTCTTTCTTCTGAGAAACTTATGCTCCTCCCTTCTTTTTAACTAGTAGAGCTCACTAGCTGCTCTTGTTATTTTATGCAGCGAGGCCTTATATACATCCTGCTTCGCTGTATGAATCCTCCTGCACTCGTCATCGAACCAGGTATTTCTTCGCGGTGGAGCCTTGAAACCCAAAACTTCGGATGCAGAGCTTTTCAGGGCTTGTTTGCAAAGGCTCCACTGCTGTTCTATTGATAGCGTGGAGGATTGAGGTGTATTGGAGAGTTTAAGGGAGACGCGATCGGTAGATGCACTAGCGGTTTCTGGCGATATTAGCTTTCCGACGTCATAACTTTGTATTCTTACTCTACTCCGTTGCGTTCGTGATATCCGTAAGCGCATCTTGGCTACAACAAGATAGTGGTCCGAGTCGATGTTAGCCCCTCGGAAAGTTCGAACATCGAGAATAATGGAGGAGTGTCTGACGTCGATCGCGATGTGATCAATCTGGTTGGTAGTCGATTGATCAAAAGACCGCCAGGTGCCTTTGTGTACATCGAGGTGCGGGAAGCGCGTACTGGCTAGAAGGAGATTTCGTCCCGTAGCAAGATCAGTCAGCCTGTGTCCGTTATCGGAGGTGGTGTCGTGTATGCTATGTTTTCCGATGACTCGTTCAAAGATGCTTTCCTTATCCAGCTTAGCATTGAAGTCTCCTAGTATAATTTTGATGTTATAGCTGGGACATTGGGCATACGTTCTGTCTAGGAGATCATAGAACTCATCTTTGGCTGAGTCATCCTTGTCTCCCGTGGGGGCGTAGACGCAGATCAGGCTGATATTAAAAAATTTTGCCTTGATACGGATTGTTATGAGGCGTTCGCTCACATGCCGAAAGTCTAGGACTTTTTGCCTTAGTCCACCTCGAACAACAAATCCGCATCCAAACAATCGTTGCCCTCTCTCCCTATAGCAGTCGCCGTAGTAAATATCGCAGTTTTTCATCCGCTTTATACCCGGTCCATTCCATCGCATTTCCTGGATGGCGGTGATGTCCGCTTTATAGCGGTTAAATGACACTGAAATCATCCTCATTTCCATCTAGCTGGAAGCTGGCTAAGGTTATTCCGGTCCCAAAAAAAAAACCTTTACCCTCCTTGGCTACTGATTTTCGCCCCATTAGTATCCTACCTTGCCTGTCAAAAGTCGTTGAAAAAGTCATGGCTAAGCGGATTTCAGATCACCTAGTTCGGCATAACCTACTTGCTTCGGTCCAGTCTGGTTTTCGATCCAACCATAGTTGCTCTACAGCTATGGTTAAAATTCTCGATGACATTAGGATCAACTACGACTTGGATAACCTGACAGTACTCTGCCTCCTTGACTTTTCAAAAGCTTTTGATACTGTTAACCACTCAATTCTTCTTGAGAAATTGAGAAGATATTTTGGATTTAGTGAGAGTTCGGTGCGCCTCACCAGTAATTACTTAAGTAATCGCTGTCAAAGGGTTGTGGAACTTCTATCACCAATTTACCTCAACAATATACAATTGCAGTTTGTGGAGACCGTGACCAACTTGGGGTTTAAAATTAACCGTTCTCTCTCGCCGGTAAGCCACATTAACTACACTGTTGGACGAATTTATGCTGGTCTACGTAAGCTTTGGGTGTTCGCAAGTCCTACTCCTGTAACTACGAGGCTAAGGCTTGTTAAGACCTTGCTCATTCCTTATATTGATTATGCATCAGTTGTGTACTGCAAACTTGATTCCTTATCTCAGTATAAATTAACTGTTGCCTTCAATGATATGATCAGATATGTATATGGGCTCGGACGAGAGACCACATATCTAATTACAACAAAAATATCCTTGGGTGCACACTGCAGCTGTTCCTGCACATTAGGTGCTGTGTCTTCTTGCACAAAATAATACAGAAAGGGTCGCCACCATACCTATTCGAAAAACTTCAATTTGCCCGTTCAACTAGGACTCTTAACCTCATAGCTCCTTCCTCGAATTACTTGAACTCCTCTCGTCTGTTTTTCGTCTTTGTCGCCAGACTCTGGAACTCTCTGTCTATACCTATAAAACAAATAATTGGAGCGACCAAATTTAAAAAAGCCACCTTAGAGCATTTTTCTTAAAAATGCAACAACAAACGTATCGTCCTTCCCGTTTCCCTCCCCTCCTATCCTCTCCTCAATCAAAACACTTCATTTTTGAATTAAATAATTCTGTCTTCTTTGGTGGCGTTACAGCCTATGAAGGACCAGAGCCAAGCTTCTCTCAATCACCCATGTTGTGTGTGATTTATTTATCGCACAGGCGAAAGGGACCTACAGTTTAATGCCGATTCCGAACGGCGTGAGTCGGGAAGCTTTTTCTTGGTAAGTTTACTACGGGGGGTTTTGCCAGTACCCCACCGAGGAGCAACGTCGCGAAATAAACACTCGATGGCATTGGTGTTATCGGGATCCGAACTCGCTCATCGGGCGCCAGAGTCCAACACACTAACCAGTGCGCCACGGCGCAGTTAGTGTGCTAGGGAGGCCCGTTGTGCAACTACGAGGGGGTTTCGCCCCCTATTAAGCCTAGGTAATGTTTCCTGATATTGCAAAAAGCTGGACAGGCACAGAGAAGGTGGTGAATGGATTCGACCTCCTCCTCGTCCTGACAGCTTCTGCAGAAATCATTCGGAATTATTCCTAGTTTTTGTGCGTGACTGCCAATGAGGCAGTGTCCTGTGATGACACCGATGACTTTGTAGATGTCAGTTCTTTTTAGGGAGATTATACTCCTTGTTCGTTGACTGTCAAGCCGAGGCCAGATTTGCCCGGTGATGACGCAGGTATGTCCCTGGGTCCATCCCAGGTTCGTCTCGGCCCGGGCGAAATTGGTCAGATTATATTTAATGGTTGTAAGGGGTACACACAAGCCACGATTGATTGTAGCGTCGTTCCTTGTTTGGCGAGGGTGTCGGCTTTTTCATTTCTTGTAATGTCGCTGTGTCCCGGTACCCAGATAAGCTGTATGTTTAACTGTTCTGTCATCTCGTTAAGAGATAGGCGACAGTCGAGACTAGATTTTGATGTGTACACATGGGACTCCAACGACTTTAAGGCTGCTTGACTGTCTGTGAGAATACGAATACGAATATTACGTTCCACTTAAGCCGAGACAAGGCCTCTTTTATTGCCAACAGTTCCAATACAGCTTAAGTTGTTTGCAGAATACTCCACTGCCCACCCCGTCTTTGGATTAGACACGTCAGTGTAAAAATCCACGTATTTTCTGCGGGGTTGAGTTTGACGAGTCCAGTTTTGTCTGTCCGGATATATCGTCGTAAAGTTTTTGTCCAAGACTGTGGTGGGTTCTGTGTGGTCCAAGTTTTCTGTCATAGTTATCCTGTTTTGCAAGATGGAGGAGTGGCCAGTGACATAGCTCGACCATTTCGAGTTGGCTTTTAGTCTTATGGCCATGTGTGTGGCAATTTGCTTGCCGAAAATATCGAGTGGTGTAAGGTCTAGTATCATGTTAAGCACAGCCCTTGGTGTGGACCTGAGGGCCCCGTTGATGCACATACATGCCATCCTTTGTACCTTCTCGAGTTGTTTGTGGTATGTTATCTTGTCTAGTGCAGTCCACCAAACTATCACTCCATACATAAGTATGTGTAACGACCGTGATGTAGAGCCATAGGGTGATCTTGGGGTTGAATCCCCATTTTTTTCCTAGGGCTTTCTTGCATGTGTAGAGAGTTATTGTTGCTTTTTTTGCTCTTTCAATTGTATTGCTCTTCCAAATTGATTTCCTATCGAGTGTAATGCCAAGGAATTCGGCACTAGAGGAATAGGCTAACCTGGTATCGAGCAGAGTGATAGGGCAGTTTTCCGGGATTTTATGCGCAGTTTTCCGGGATTTTATGCGCCCATTTGCACAGAAATGAGAATGCCGATTGCATGCGGTCATTCAGTGTGGATAGGTATTTACCTGAGATTGAAATGGCAACGTCATCGGCTTAGGCATCAACATCCAGGCTTTCTTTCTTCAGCTTGATCAGTAGTTCGTTTACAACTACATTCCAGAGAAGGGGTGAGAGGACCCCACCTTGCGGAGTTCCCTTAGTAACCACTCTGTTAGTTACGAGGCCTCCCCACTTAGAGTGATTCTTGCGCGTTAATAACAACTTGCTGATCAGCTCTATCAGAGTCCTCTCCACCTTTAGCTTTTCTAGCCCTTCTATTATTGCTTTCGGAGTGACATTATTAAAGGCGCCCTCTATGTCTAGGAAGGCTGTTAGATTATATTCCTTGAGATGGATTGATCTTTCGATTTTCTTCACTACTGTGTGCAGGGCTGTTTCGACCGATCTACCCTTACAGTAGGCGTGCTGTGCCTTAGAAATTATGGAGGGATCCTAGGTACCTGAAGACTTTTTTAAAATGCTATTAATGACTTGCCATTCGCTGTTTAAATTACCTTTAGCAAAAAGGAATCGATTTCTATAGTAATCATCACGGCTCTTACCGTGATCATCAGAGTCATCACGTTCCGAGTGGACATCAACCCGAAACTCATAATAAAGGTTTCTTTTTTAGTTTTACAAAACGAATTTTTTTTACTATTTTTGGGGCATTATTGGGACAATTGTGCGTCCTTTCGATTGTACTGGTGTTAATCCAGAGCACTGTCATAGAATGATCTGTAAATACCCAAAATAAAAAAAAGGATTTGTATATCCTTTGCAACGTTAGGCACGGTGTCACTCTTTTTATATCCTTTTGTATTTAATTTGTTATTGCTAATCCATTCGCTCTACATGGCCCAGCCATCTTAGGCGTTGAGTCCGTAGACGCCTGACTAGGCTCTTGTCGCTGTACAGCCCGTAAAGTTCGTGGTTGAATCTTCTCCTCCATCCCCGGCTGAGTTTATAGGCCCGAAAATCACGCGCGAAATCTTTCTCTCGCACCGACCAAGGGCCTCCTCATCTGCTTTTGATAGTGTCCACGCTTCTGCGCCGTACAACAGGACCGGGATGATAAGGGTCTTATATAGAGTCAACTTTGTCGTTCGGGAGAGGGCTCTATTACTCAGTTGCCTCCTGAGCCCAAAGAAACAGCGATTGGCAAGAGTGATTCTGCGTTTGATTTCGGAACTGATGTCGTTGTTCCAGGTCACTGCGGAGCCAACGTACACGAAGTCCTTAACTACCTCGAACTTATATCTGCCTATACAAACGTTCTGGCCGAGACGTCGGCATATATTTAGTTTTGCCCTCGTTTACCGCCAAATCGATTTTCGCCGCCTCCATCTCAATACTCGCAAACGCCTCATTGACATCTCGCTGTGATCTACCTATTATGTCAATATCGTCGGCGTGCAAGGAGTTGCGAGGATTTGAAATAGATTGTGCCTCCTGTATTGTCCAGTGACTTTTGCACAATCATTTCCAATATGATGTTGAAGAATACACACGACAGCGCATCGCCCTGCCTAAATCCTTTCGTGACATCACAACTATCGGTAAGGTGTTCACCAATTCGGATGGAGCAGCAAGCATTCTCCAAAGTCATCCTGCATAGTCTGACGAGCTTAGCAGGCATGTCAAAGGTAGACATAGCGTTGTATAGCTCGTCTCTGATTACGCTGTCGTATGCGACTTTGAAGTCGACAAATAGGTGGTGAGTGTCGACTTGAAATTCATTGGTTTTTTCCAGGATTTGCCGTAGTGTGAAGATTTGGTCGATGGTGGACTTCCCTGGCCTGAACCCGCACTGATAAGGACCTATCAGCTTATTTACAAAAGGCTTCAGGCGTTCACACAAAACGGCAGAGAAGATTTTGTAGGCGATGTTAAGGAGACTTATTCCTCTATGGTTGGCGCAATCAGAGGGGTCTCCTTTCTTGTGGATCGGGCATACGATTCTGAGACTCCATTCCTCGGGCATGCTTTCCTCTAACCATATCTTACGGATGAGCTGGTGCATGCTCCCAACCAGGTCATCCTCAGCTGCCTTGAAGAGCTCAGCAGAGAGTCCGTCTGCGCCAGCAGCTTTATTCGACTGGAGCTTCGATATGGCAATCTTAAATTCGTCGAGGTCAGGGGGACAGAATTCTCTGCGGTCTCCGTCGATTAGAAATGGATCATGGATGGCAAAGGACTAACGAAGGCCTCGTAGGGGTAGCATCTATCCGACGGATGCTGGACTGCTAAAAAGCGAGAAGAGCCACCGTAGTCGAACATCTTACGGCACTGCTGAAATTGCTGACGGGGAAACAGGATTAGTCGGTTGGGCTACGGCCTAGTAAGCCGTAATACCTGGGAGAAGGCAATATACTCGGTTCGAGCCGAAGTTAAACGATTTTAAGGACGAGCGTAATGCAGTAAATTATATTTGCTTAAATGCCAAGTATCAAACTTATTAAAGGTCATCAGGGACAAATGGGCCATTAGATATACCAATAAAAGGTCACAGGGAAGACAAACTTACTCGAATAAGAATGTTTATATAACAACACATATAACACCCAAAAAATGGGGTCATAAAATCCTTTATGAGCTATTTGTATCTGCTAGCAGTCAATTATATCAGTGATGATAAGCTAGTAATCAAGCGATAATATTTCAAGTCCAATAAGATGACGCAGGATTTTTTTGGCACGAGAATTGAGATTTAAGTAGTCGCCGATGCCTTGAAATTGGTCTTATCTTGGAGAGAAACATTGAATTGCCGAGTGAACCATAGGCACTTAATAGCTTCCCTTGGGAAATACCACTTTAACTGCAGATTTAATCCGACTTTCCTATAAAAGTCTCTCAACCCAGACGGTGGTTGCAATAACCACTAACTTAGAAGTTCATGAAGTACCGCGCACTCAATCAAATTATTTAATTTTATTTCACTTTCTAGTTCACACAACAAATAGAGATGTATCCGTACCTTGTCCAGGAAATAGAAGCACTCGCGATCAGAATCTAGATACTGCTACTACGAGTGTTACTACTAAGCCAAACACATTTGGCCTACTAACTTCTATGACCGTTGCAAAGCACCTTTTATTAAAGTGTTCCGTAGTATCTCGCCAGCGTACCAAAGCTCATGATAACAGAGCGCAGATAAACCAGACTGCCGGCACGGGTACTTATCTGTACACTGATTAGTATCTGATTAATTGGTCCTTGATCGAAATATGTACTATCGAAAATTTCAAGTTTTGTCCTTTATCCATCAATGGAATTAGTCCATCTTCCATTACCTCATTTTCAGAGCCCTGTTTTCGAAAGTTCACGACCAACTTCTTCTATCCTGCGGGCTATTTGGGCTATTTGACTTCAATCCTATCAACACTTTCATTCTTGATTCTGTGTTTTCTGGCGAAATATGTACCGTGTAGCTGGACAAGGTGATATTTGTCCGATCGTATCATTCGTTAGGTCGTAAATTTTTGGTGCTGATTCGTAGAAAATTATTACCCTCACATTAGATTGGTTAGAGGAAATAAGTTATGGTCACATTGTAAGGAATTCTGGCGACACTTTATTGCACTAAGCACGATAAAATGGGCAATTGATTTGATTTCGCCAGATAAGCCCAATTGTTACCTTGTGACAGTGTTATAATCTAAACTGGTTTGGGAACAGTTCAAATGAAGAGTTATAGTCGCCCATGGGGGTTTTAATAGTGAGTCACTCCACATGCATACCTTTCCTATCCATCGTTGTTACTATTTCTACCTGCATTTTATTGTTAATTTGACAAACTAAACTGTAGAAGCTCTTGACTAGAAAATACAAGATCCCGGACATGTGTCCAATCGCTCTACTTGCCACGCGGCTAATCTGCATTATGGTTAGGTTAGGTTGACGTGGTAGGCGTAAGCCACACTTAGGCCGAAACCGGCCCATTGTGATACCACATGGATCGTGTTACCCAGATCCGCTACCAGAGAACCAACCGGTGCTTCTGATGAAGCGATGGAGTTGAGCTATTTTATGGTCTGCTAGCTCACTTAAATTATCATAGAAGGGCGCGCCGGGTAAATCGTCCTGCGATTCGCAAAAGAGGGACATGAGCAGAGGAGGTGGTAATACACCACCTCCTCCTCCTCGTCCATGCAGCCGCGACAGAAGTCATTGTAGGGTAGCCCCAGTCTGGCGGTGTGTTTTCCAATGGTGCAGTGACCTGTAATGACACCCACTAGAGTGCTTAAGGTTGCCCTCTTGGTTGCCACCAGGTCCCTGGTTCGTCCTAAGTTTAACTTAGGCCACAAATGTTTGGTGATAAAGCCGATATTGCTCTCATTCCATTGGAGATTGGTCTCCTCTATGGTTTGAAGCTTTATCATGTACTTTACCGTACTTATTTGTGTTTCTAGGTACCCGAGGGTAGGTAGGCTGAGTGTGCTTGATCCTAACTTTCCGAGTTCGTCGGCCGCTCAGTTTCCTGGAATAACCCTATGCCCGGGCACCCACAGTATATTAATGTTGAACTGTTCAGCCATCTCATCTAGAGATAGGCGACAGTTAATGGATGTTTTTGATTTGTGGGTTACCGCTGCCAGGGATTTTATCGCAGATTGGCTATCCGTGCAAATGATAATATCCTTTGTGGATATTACTTTGATCCTGAGCCATGCCACGGCCTCCGTTATCGCAGTTATTTATGCCTGAAACACACTACAGTATTTTGGGAGTCTAAGTGTCAGGGTGAGGTTAAGTTCCTTGGAGTAGACCCCACTGCCTACATCCGACTCCATCTTAGAGCCAACCGTATAGAGGGAGATCGAGTCCTTTGGTATGACTTTCCCTTCAGCCCATTCCTCCCTGGATGGAAAGACAACTTCGAAGTTCCTGGTGAACACTTTCTGCGGGTTGATGTAGTCAGTGTCCATGGGTACTTTGAAGTGTTTTAGAATAGAGGTGTGGCCTTTTTGAAATGTGGGCCATTTTCTTATGCACCTCATCCTTAGGGCCGCGCATGCAGAAACTTGCTTGCTGAAAAGGTTTAATGGTGAAAGATGTAGTAGAACATTTAAGGCCTCCGTGGGGGTTAATCTGATCGCTCCGCTTATATATAAGCAGGCCGAACTTTGTATCTTCCCCAGAAGGTTTCGACTGACTGCTTCGTCCAGAGCAGTCCACCAGACTACGACGCCATACAGGAGGATAGGCCATATGACTGCTGTGTAAAGCCAGTACATAATGCTTGGTTGGAGACTCCACCTCCTGCCCACTACTTTCTTACAGCTGTAGAGGGCAACAGTTGCTTTCTTGATCCGATCAAGAATGTTGGGTTTCCAATTCAGCCTCCTGTCAAGGACTAGGCCTAGATATTTAGGCTGTTCTTTGATTGTTAGTTGAGTTCCACCCAGCCCCGGTGGGTTGAGGGGCGGAATTTTATATTTGTTTGTGAACAGTACTAGATCGGTCTTCTTTGGGTTCACCCCAAGTCCACAGTACCGTGTCCAGGTTTCTACTGTATGTAGTGCACTCTGCATAAGGTCGCATAGAGTGCTGGGAAATTTTTCTGTGACAGCAATAGCAATGTCATCCGCATAGGCGATCACAGCGTACCCTTCCTGCTCCAGCAACAGCAGTAGTTCGTTGACCACCACGTTCCAGAGGAGAGGGGAGAGTACTCCACCCTGTGGTGTACCTTTGCTGACCATTCTGGTTGAGACGGCACCAGCGAAGTTGGCTTTGACAACTCATTGTATTAGCAGCTGTCGTACCAGTTCTATCACTGATCCCGTAACACCCAGATCAGACTGCGCCTTGATGACGGCCCATGGTTCAACATTGTTAAAGGCGCCCTCAATGTCGAGAGAGGCGACTAGAGTGTATTGTTTACTTTCCAGAGACCTTTCTATTTTACTGACCAATGAGTGGAGTGCTGTTTCCACCGATTTGCCTTTGATGTAGGCATGTTGGTTATCCGACAGCCTTCCTGAGATGCAGCTGTACCGGATGTGTACTTCCAAAATCTTCTCTAGAGTTTTTAATAGAAAAGAAGTGAGACTAATAGGCCTTAGGTCATTTACATACGTGTGGGAGCTTTTGCCTGCCTTGGGTATGCAAATGACTTTGGCCACCTTCCACTTGCTGGGGATGTAGGAAAGGGAGAGGCAACTATTGTATATAACCACAAGCCAGGGGAGGATGATATCTGCTACCTGCTGGAGCTCAGCTGGTATGATCCCATCCGGTCCCGGAGACTTGTAGAGCTCAAAGCTCTCTATGGCCCAAAGGACGTTGTTGTAGTTGACCAGGTCAGGAGCACGCTCGAGGGAGGATGTCGTTGGCTGATTGTCTGGGAAGTGTGCGCTTAGCAGAAGTTCCAGGGCTTCCTCTCTGGAGGTTGTCCAGGAGCCGTCATTACGCATCAGGTGGCTTGGATTATACGGAACCGACGCCAGAATCTTCCTTATTCTTGAGGCCTCGGAAACCGTCCTTATATTATCGCAGTAGTCCCTCCAGGATTGTCTCTTTGCCTTCCTGGTCGCTGCTTTGAAAGACTTTAATGCCTCCTTGTAGAGGTCCCTATCCTCTTGCAAGCGGGTAAATTTAGCTTTGTTGAAGAGCTTTCTGCTGTCTTTCCTTAGGGAGACTATCTCTTTGTTCCACCTGGGGGGCTTGGGTTTGCCTCTGGGGGTGCTAACTGCACAAGATTGAGAAAGTACTCTATTGAGGGTTTCTGTCCGCTAATTTACTAAGCTGTCTAATTCCGCTGAGTTTAGCGGAATGTTTCTTTCGCGGCATCCCCCCTCGGCGGGGTACTGGCAAAGCCCTCCGTAGTACACTCGCCTTGAAAAAGCTTCTCGACTCACGGAATCGGCATTAAACTGTAGGTCCCTTTCACCTATGGGAAAATGAAATCACACACAACATGGGTGGTTGAGAGAAGCTCGGCTTTGGTCCTTCTTGGACTGTAACGCCAACATACATACATACATTTGGCGGTGGAAAAGTTGTTGTTGTCTGTGTGTCAGAGACATGGCTCTACCCGGGCATAAGCAAAGAAATGATTGATATAAACGGTCACAAAATGTATCGCGCGGATAGGGTTGGGAAAAGAGGTGGTGTTGTAGCCATTTTTGTCAAAAACGTGTTTAAACTGCAAGCCATTGCGTTCTTTCGGGGCTGGCGACTGTCTTGACATCCTCCTTGAAAAGACCTAATCTCAGTATAATTGCATAGTACTGTGTGGGGATCTCAATATAAACTTATCGAATACGAGGAATCCTAGACTGCATCGATTTATATCCGATCTGAATAGTCTTCACTTGTTACCTGTTAATAACACCTCACCGACCCAATTCAGCAACACCAACTCTACACTGTTGGACAAATTTATTGTCAATAAAACAGATCTTACTAACTTTTACGGTCAACTTGCGGTTCCTGGTTCTGATAATTATGGTGGAGAGATTCAACCGGACGATGGAGGAATAGTTGTCGTCGGAGATCAGAAAGACTGGGATGAACATCTTCCCCTTTTCTTAATGTCGTATTGATCGGCGCAGCACAATTCAACGGCACAATTCATCTGCTGAAGCCATTTTTGGAATGATTTCCGACTTCCATCGGATCTGAAGTTTGGCGCAGTAGCTACTTCCGACAACTAGCGGCAAGGTGGATTTCGTGTACATATGCCACAGACGATCTGGCTATCTATACGAAAATACCTTAAAATTATAGTTAGAAGCTAGCTTTAAGTAAGGAAAGTTTCAAAGTAGCTCTGAGGCGCGCAGGCATCCCTTCTTTAAAACTCGCTCCACTTTAATTCTACTTTAATTTAAGACACAATTTACAAAACAGAAACACACATTTAAGCGATCACAAGTGCCACGATGGTAACCAGTAACATAGAGAAGATACTGACACTCAAGCTTCCTGCACCTCCCGTTCGGAATTTCGTCAGATAGGCATTAATCGATACAAGATTCGTGCTGTCCCATCTCAAGTTCTCCTTAACCGTGTTCCCGGCGTTGTTTAAAGTGCTAACCGACGAGCCAAAATCGCTTCCATTTGTGGTAATGAATTGTTCCAATTTGTTCTGTTGCTCCTCGGTCGTGAAGCGTGATGCGATGTTTGAGATCACGCTCGCCACCGATGAGTACGATCCCATTCTACAATCAAAACAAAAAAAGATAAAAGATAGAGCGACAGGAAATTAAAGTCCAAACATACGCATTGGCAAGTGCCTGGTATTTGGCGGTGACTAAGTCAAAGACCGGGGAGACATTCTCCGCGTTCTCCGTGTAGAGGGTGCTCAGAGCCGAGGACTTGTCTTGAGTACGAATCTCATCGCTAAGGATAACGTTGAAGTAGCGTTCGACCGATTTCGGATCACGAACGCAACCCAAGTTATTGATGATGAGCACCTGTTCAGTGGGAATGGTTTCAGACTTCAGCTTGTTGTATAATGTATTAAAGTCGCTCTCAGTTCCATCCCGCATGGCTGTACAGTAGATAGCTCCGCGGATGTTGACCGGTACGGGTGCTGTGTTGACGTTTCGGAATATCTGCAACGCTTTCGAGATGCATTCCTTCTCGCCGTACTTGCAATTCCATGAGATCAGTTTGTTACGGGCATAGATATCCAGTGGTTTGTCGTTGTCACGTTCATAGAAGCCCAGATTCTGGTGGGCTTTCTTCGACATTTGGATCACGTAGTTCGCGAAATCTTCGTAGTTTGCACCGAGACGGATGGCAATGAAATTGAATCCGTTGAATGCGGCCGTCCAAGGCAGGTAGTTGGTTTCAGTTTCCAAGTAGTTCAAGCAATCAAATGTTAGGTCGTAGGTGACATCGCCTGATCGTGCGAGAGCCAACAAATCATCGACGAATTGGGCGCGATTAAGTTCATGTATTCCGCTCCAATTGGGCGCCAAAAGGGCATGATGGAGTCTATGCCAGGCAGCAACACTGTAGTTGACGCGATAATATCCGCTCTCCTGGACATTTCCCATGACCCAATCGATTGTCTTGGGGAACGCGACACGAACGCCATCAGTTTTCGCTTCAAGGTACAATGACGGTGTGGTGTTTTCAAAGTCAGCGGTCAGATTTGTGGTGTAGGTGAAGGGTACGGTATAGAGCAGTTTAGAGTTGCTACCATCGTCAGGTTTAAACAGAAAACGTTTTTGGCTTACGGTCATGCTCTTGAAGTCGGATGCGACATCCAAGTAGAGAACTGGGTAACCAACTTGTTCGGTGAAGCTGGTGAGAACACCATCTGCGTATTTGACAGTACTAACTGGCCAGTTTGCCTTCCAGTGCTTGAAAATGTCGGCTGGTAGAGCGGTCTGGTATTTCCTTTGAAAAGAACAACATTCTTTACTCTAGGAATCGGTGTGGTTGGATTAGGTTTAACTTACTTTTCAGCTAGGTAGGATCGAGGGGATTTGTTGAAGTTCTCCTCACCAACAGCGTGTCTTACCATGCGTATCACTGAACCGCCCTTGTTGTACGATATACTATTGAACATACGGGACAGATCAGCTGGAGTAAAGGTATTTGGGTCGGTCAATGGGTTGGTGCCGTTAGTGGCATCCATAGTGAAGACAGACTGTATCTGATCGACGACGAATTGTTTCTCCAACTCCCATTCAGGGTGGACCTATATGGTAGAAGTCTAGATATCCATGTTGGCATGTGGACATTCAATTCGACTTACCACAGCGGTCATGTGATATTGGAAGTAACGTGCGAAACCTTCATTCAGCCACGTAACACTCCACCAGTCGCATGTTACCAAGTCGCCAAACCACATATGAGCTTGTTCATGGGCAATGACGGCAGCAATAGACTGTTTAGCCGATAAGGTTGTCGCTTGCGGCTCATAAAGAAGCATGCGTTCCCTGGAAAGAAAAACGTATTCTATTCGATGTACGGACTTTATCATCTTTGATTATCAACTTACCTGTAGGTCACAAGGCCCCAGTTCTCCATAGCGCCGCCTGAAAAATCGGGAATAGCTGCCATGTGCATTTTGTCGACACCTTGCTGGTAATATGGCAGATTTGTATACGCGTCCAATGCAGCAAGTAGTTTACGACCGACCTGGAATGGATAATTCGTTTGGCTGTAGTATTCGGGACGTGCAACGACAGAGAAGTCGCCATCAGTACGTTCTTTGAATTTAGACACGAGGAGAGCCAAGAGGTACGTAGACATCGGTGGCGTTTGGGCGTACACATCCTCCCAATAATCGGAACTAAGACGACAGTTGAAGTTATATTATTGGAGCAAAGGAGAATGGCTCCTACTTACTCTATCTGTTCCGTTTGAATAATACGAGTATTGCTAACAGTATTGAAGCTCTTCGGACGAATTATGGTCACATCGAAGGTGGCCTTGAACTTAGGCTCATCAAAACTGGGGAAGACACGGCGAGCGTGGTTTGTTGCGAACATTGTCGAACCGATCCATCTGGAAAATGAAAAATGTCACAGTAAAGCATCACCTCTCTATTGCGATTAGATGTAAGCTTACATTGTGTTGTTGTTCTCGTCGACGTAGTAGCTCTTGTAGAAGCCGTGCATGTCGTCATCCATTGTACCGCTGTATACGAAATGCAGCGTATACGAGGTATTAGCTGTCAAGACATTTTGGGTATTCCAGCTTCCAATGTTAGTGATTTCATCAAGATTTGACTTAGTCAACGTCAATTTGGCATTCGGGGTTGTCGTAACATAGTACTCTGACAGAGAGAAGTTAAGGTTTCTAGAATGCAGATCAACAGCGGTTAGGTTGGCTTGCAATGCTTTGATCTCGATGAAAACCTCGCCATCGAAGGTGAAACGCTTGGCGCCATCGCTGTCCCGGAGGTATGGTTTAAGGGTTAATTTGTAATTACTAGGTGCAATGTTAGACGGTAGACGATATTCCTCATTAGCACGTGGACTGATCATTTCCTTTTTAGTTCGAGTACCAAGTGCTGCGGCGAGAAGAGCAAGGCTCACGAGTATAGTTGAAATGAGGTTCATCTGAAAAGGATGTTTTGAATCAGAACGTCAGAGGACTTAGGACTGACTGGCTCCAAGATGGTTTCTGGCATTGGCGCTGGCGTCTTTGAACCAAATCAGAAGATATCGTTTGAATAAGTGCTAGTATCTTCCAAGCTGAATTGTATGCCATGCTGACGTCAACCTAAACTTAGAGACTGTCATAAGGGATGTAACTATCAATATACGAGTAGGTACTCACAGACAATCAAACAGCGCTCAAAGCGTTGAGCTTGTATAACACGAACTCAAAGTCCGTTAAGGAATACCATGATACCGGACGGGACCTAGCCAAAGGAAATAAGGTCAAACTCTGGTGGGTGCCAGGGTAAATTGGAGCCAAACCCTTTTAAGTCATTACTAAATCTACGATTAAGAAATCGGCTTAATGAAAGCATTTATACGGCCCCTGGACAAATACTCTATTAACGTCTTTAAACTTTATAGAGTCGATATCAGAAGACTGATCAGCTACCTTACAGCTACTCAACATACTATGTGAATGTGGCGTCTATTGCCATCTAAGGAAGCCTATCCTTCTCATTGAAATGATGGCTTCTGAGGGGATTATCTAAGCTCTTACGGGAGACATTTTCTAATTCTTCAAGGCACATAGGTCGCAGTGCCTCATTGTTAGCTTTAGCTCCTCAAAAATGCTCTTCTTCAAATGAAAATCGCAGCCTCTTATTGCGAGACCCGGAACTCTTCACCTCATCTTTATACAAGAAAATATTTCACGTAGGAGTTCCTTATGGAAATAGTCAATAGTCAATAGTTTTGTTTAAGGACCAGACAGAAATGACGAGACTCTGACTGTTATCTGCCCCTCTCTTTACCGCCGACGTCTGGCCAGAACGTGCAAATTAGCAGATATAAGTTCGAGGTAGCTAGGGACTTCATATACCTCGGCTCCGCAGTGACCTGGAACAACGACACCAGCTTGCCAACCGCTATAACTTTGGTCTTAAAGCGCAATTGTGTAATAGATCCCTCTCTCGTACGACTAAGTTGATCTTGTGTAAGACCTTAATCATCCCGGACCTGCTATACGGCGCAACAAAACGGACTTTTTCTAAGGCGGATGATGAAATCCTTTGTCATTTCGAGAGAAAGATTCTGCGTGCGAACTGTACGGGTTGTACAGCGACATGAGTCTAGTCATGCGTCCACGGATCCAGTGCCTAAGGTGGATAGACCATGTAGAGCGAATGGACACCACAGCACCACTGTCCTAAAATGTTCCTAGCAAACTTCAGCTGCTTTTCTTATTAAGCTTCATATGCTGGTGGTACACTCCATAACCAGACCAGGACCGAGCCTGTCTCAGTCGCCTCTATGTTGACCATGATTTACTTTTTCCGTAAGTGAAATGGATCCACTCAACGAGGGGCGAATTTTGAGAAACTCTACTGACAGGGCACCAAACTCAGGTACAATCGCTATGACAATGATGTCAGAGATTAACGCATTTTACACTGCTCTCTGGCGTTTGGCCGACACCACCTTAGTTCCATAGAGAAAGTTCTGCAAAGACTTACTTACTTACTTAGCGGGCGCTACAGTTCGGGGTGAACCTGGGCTCAACCAACATGTCTCTCCACTTAGAACCATCTTACAATGGTTTCTTCCAGTGCCGCACGCCCAGTTGGTTGAGCTCCATTTGCATCTGTGTGCGCCATCTTAGGGTCAGCCGTCCTCTATTTCTCGGTCGCTCAGGGTTAGGTTCAAAGACTCTCCGGGCAGGATTATATAAAGTCAGCTTTGTCGTTCGGGAGAGGGCTCTATTACTCAATTGCCTCCTGAGCCCTATTATCTCAACATGGTCGGCGTATGCAAGGCGTTGCGAGGATTTGAAATAGATTGTGCCTCTTGTATTGGACAGTGATTTTTGCACAATCATTTCCAGTACGATGTTGAAGAAATCACACGACAGCGCATCGCCCTGCCTAAATCCTTTTTTGAAATCAAAACTATCGGTAAGATGTTCATCGATTCGGTTGGAGCAGCGAGTATTCTCCAAAGTCGTCCTGTATAGTCCGACGAGTTTAGCAGGTATGTCAAAGGTAGACATAGCGTTGTAGAGCTCGTCTCTAATTACGCTGTCGTATGCGGCTTTGAAGTCGACAAATAGGTGGTGAGTGTCGACTTGAAATTCCTGGGCTTTTCCCAGGATCTGCCGCAGTGCTCGATGGTAGACTTAGCTGGCCTGAATCCGCACTGATGAGGACCTATCATCTTATTTACAAAAGGCTTCAGGCGTTCACACAAAATGGCAGAGAAGATTTTGTAGGCGATGTTAAGAAGACTTATCCCTCTGTCGTTGGCGCAGTCAGAGGGGCCGCCTTTCTTTGGATCGGGTATACGATGCTAAGCCTCCGTTCCTCGGGCATGCTTTCCTCCCACCATATCTTACAGATCAGCTGGTGCATGCTCCTAACCAAGTCATCCCCAGCTGCCTTGAAGAGTTCAGCAGGCAGTCCGTCTGGGCCAGCAGATTTATTCGACTTGAGTTTCGATATGACAATCTTAACTTCGTCGAGATCAGGGGAACGGAATTCTCTGCGGCCTCCACCGTTAAGAAATGGATCAGTTTGGCTGACAGCGGAATATTGACTAACATCGCCGTTATACAGTCCGCAGAAGTGGTTTTTCAATATTCTTAGCATCGGCTGCGGTTCTACTACCAGCTGTCCGTTCTCATCCTTACAGGCCTTCGTTCTGGCCAACTTATCTGTTGATGAAACTTTCGAATGTCACACCTGCAGTAACACCTCTCCAAATCCTCAATCGCGCCCCCCTCGTGCTTTTTCTTCTTTTTTTCTGAGAAGCGTATGCTCCTCCCTTCTTTTCAACTCGTAGAGCTCACGAGTTGCTCTTGTTCTTTATGCAGCGAGGCTTTATATGCATCCTGCTTCGCTGTGGAATCCTCCGGCACTTGTCATCGAACCAGGTGTTTCTTTGTGGTGGAGCCTTGAAACCTAAAACTTCAGATGCAATGCTTTTCAGGGCTTATTTGTAAAGGCTCCACTACTGTTCCATTGATAGCGTGGAGGGTTTAGGTGTATTGCAGGGCTTAAGGGAGACGCGGTCGGTAAAAGCACGAGCGGTTTCTGGCGATAATATGTTGCTTTTCGACGTCATAGCTTTGTATTCTTACTCTACTCCGCTGCATTCGTGATATCCGTAGGCGCATCTTAGCTACTACAAGGTAGTGGTCAGCCTATGTCCGTTATCGGATGTGGTGTCGTGTAGGCTGTGCCTGCCGATGACTCGTTCAAAGATGCTTTTCTTACCCAACTTAGCATTGAAGTCTCCTAGTACAATTTTGATGTCGTAGCGTAGACATTGGACATTCGTTTTGTTTAGGAGATCATAGAACTCATCTTAGGCGAAGTCATCCTTGTCTTCCGTGGGGGCGTTGACACGGATCAGGCTGATGTTAAAAAATGAAGCCTTGATACGGATCGTATCGCATTGATGTAGAGGTGGCTAAGATGTTCCTCAAGGTTAATGAGGGTAAAACCAAATATCTGTTTTCATCTAAAAGAGACGGTCAACACCGACGTATTGGCCAGAACGTCACTATGAGCGGATATAACATTGAAGTGGTCAAGGCTTTCGTCTAACTTGGCTCACCGATGACCGGCGACAACAACACTAGCGCTGAGATAAAACGCAGAACCGCTCTTGCCAACCGCTGTTCCTTTGGGCTCAAGAGGCAATTGAGAAGTAGAGCCCTCTCTCGGAAAATCAAGGTGACACTATATAAGACCTTGATCATCCCAGTCCTCCTATACGGCGCAGAGGCTTGGACCTTAACAAAAGCGGATGAAGATGCGGCGCTTGAAACAGATGGCCAAAGACCGTGTCAGTTGGAGACGCTTGTTGGTTGAGGCCCATGTTCACCACGGACTGTAGCGCCACCTAACTTTGTAAGTAAGTAAATGCCTAGTATCAGTATCAAATCTCAAGACATTAAACGGCCATCAGAGTAAATTAGGCCATTAAGATAAACCAATAAAAGGTCATTAACTCGAACATATAAAACCCACGAAAATGGTGTCATAAAATCTTTTGTCAGCTATTTGCATCTGTTTGCGGTTGATTGTGTCACTGATGATAATCTAGTAATCAAGCGATAATATTTCAAGTTCAGTACGATGACGCAGGAAGGAGTATTGTATACAGAAGTCGCCGGTGTCCTGAAAGATGTCTTAACTTGGTGAGAAACATTAAGTTCCCGAACGAACTACAAGCAATTAATAGGTTCCCTTGGGAAATATCACTTTTGATGCGGATTAAATCCGATATTCCTATAAAAGTCTCTCAGTTCATTTCCACACCGTCAGATGGTAGTTGCAATACCCACTAACTTAAAAGTTCAAGTAGTACCGCGCACTCAATCAAATTATAAGCATCCATCAATGAGAGTTAGGTATTTAGTTCGGGCGAGAATAGAATCTTATTTCACTTTTGACTTTTTTATCTGTTCACAAGTTCAGAAGGTAAAATTCAAGCACAACAAATAAAGACGTATCCGTACCTTGTCCAGGAAATAGGAGCACTCGCGGTCAGAATCGAGATACTGCTACTACCTGTATTACTACTAAGCCAAACACATTTGGCCTACTAACTTCTATGATCGTTGCAAAGCACATTTTATTAAAGTTTCCCGTATTATCTCGCCAGCGTACTGAAGCTCATGATAACTGAAGCTCATGATAACAGAGCGCAGATAAACTCGACCGCCGGTATTTGTACACTGATTAGTCGCTGATTAATTGGACTTTGATCGAAAAATTATCCAAGATTTTAAGTGCTGTTATTTGTCCATCAATGCAATTGGTCCATTTTCCATTATCCCATTTTTAGAACCCTGATTTCGAAAGTTCACGACCAACTTCTTCTATCCTGGGTCTATTTGGTTACCTTCATTGTTGTCAATCTTATCAACACTTCAATCTTGCTCCTATGTTTGCTCTTTTTTCTTTTCTGGTAAATTAAGTACCGTGTACTTGGACAAGGTGATATCTGTCCGAACGTATCATTCGTTAAGGGGAGAAGGGAGCGAATAAAGAGAGCAAAGAAGTTGATCGAGTTTAACTTGGCAAACGCCAGCTTCGATCTCTGTCTCTGCTCAATCCAAGTTGACACACAGCCTCCGCGTGGCCTCCCCTGGATAGCTATACTGGCAGCCGCCAGGTAGTTCCCTTGTTCCTGGGGAAAGAGGAAACTGGCCCTCCAGGTTGGGGGTCGCGCTTAGGGCTAACATCCCTATCGCTTAAAACAAAAATTTTGTTCAGAGACAACCAATAACCTCGGAAACGGACGGATTACATGTTGACGACCCCCGCAAACGTCAAAAAGGAAACGAATTTCGTTTCTGCACCTGGAACGTTAGGTCCCTCAACAGACCAGGTGCTATAAGGCACACAATACCGCGCTCCAAGAAGTGAGAAGGGATGGGCCAGGCCAAAAGCGGATGAAAAACTGTGATATATACTACGGAAACTGCTATAGAGAAAATAAACAACGCTTATTCGGAGCAGAAGCCTGCAGGGATGAGCACGGACAACTAGTAGTGGAGTCACAGTCGATGCTGAGATTGTGGAAGGACCACTTCTGCAGACTGTATATCGGCGATGATAGTTAAAATGCCGCCGTCAGGCAGAGCGAACCATTCACAATGGACGAAGACGAAGGAGAATCCCGTCCACCCGACCTAGACGATGTTAAGATAGCGATATCGAAACTTAAGTCTTATAAAGCTGCTGAAAGAGACGGACTCCCCGCGGAGCTGTTTAAAGCAGCTGGCGATGAGCTGGTTAGGAACATGCACCAACTCATCTGCAAGATATGGTTGGAAGAACGCGTGCCCGATGAATGGAATCTCAGTATGGTTTGCCCGGTCCATAAGAAAGGAGACCCCTATGACTGCGCCAATTACAGAGGGATAAGGCTCCTGAATATCGCGTACAAGATCGTCTCTGCCGTACTGTGTAAGTACCTGAAACCGTTCGTGGACAATCTGATAGGTTCCTACCAGTGTGGTTTCAGGCCAGGAAAATCCACGATAGACCAAATATTTACAATACGGCAGATCTTGGAGAAGACCCATGAATTGCAGGTCGACACGCACCATCTTTTCGTCGACTTTAAAGCCGCGTACGACAGTGTTTATAGAGACGAGCTATACAAAGCCATGTCATCTTTTAACATTCCTGCCAAACTCGTCAGAATATGCAGGATGACTATGGAGAACTCTCGCTGCTCTGTTAAGGTCGGAGGTTAACTAACCGATCCCTTTGATGTTAAAAAAGGTTTTAGACAGGGTGACGCACTGTCATGTGATTTCTTCAACATTATTCTTTGAAAAGAATAAGTAAGAAACAAGAGGTACGATCTACTTCAAGTCCACACAATTGCTTGCCTACGCAGATGTCATTGACGTTATTGGACGAACAAAGCGAGACGTCAATGAGGCGTTCACAAGCATTGAAGCAGATGCGGCGAAAGTGGGTCTAAGGGTAAATGGGGACAAGACCAAATATATGCTGTCATCCAAGAAAGACGCACAACACCGACGTCTTGGTCAGAACGTCACCTTCGGCTGCTTTATTTTTGAAGTAGTCAAGGACTTCGTCTACCTTGGCTCGATAGTGACAAGCAGCAACGACACCAGCGCTGAGATAAAACGCAGAATAACTCTTGCCAATCGCTGCTTCTTCGGGCTCAAGAGGCAATTGAGTAGTAGAGCCCTCTCTCGAAAAACTAAGGTTTCCCTCTACAAAACCTTAATCATCCCGGTCCTCCTCTACGGCGCTGAGGCTTGGACGTTATCAAAAGCGGATGAAGAGCGGAAGAGAGAAAATTCTGCGTGCAATCTTTGGTCCGGTTTGTGTAAACAGAGAATGGAGGAGCAGATTCAACCAAGAACTGTACGGGCTGTACAGCGACATCGGCCTAGTTAGACGTCTTCGGATCCTACGTCTAAGATGGCTAGGCCATGTAGAGCGAATGGACATCAACGCTCCGGCCCGAAGAGTCTTCGACTCCAACCCCGAGGGACGACGCAGCAGCCGTTGTTTCGTATTAAAAGATCAAGTGCACATGATTAGTTTGAGGAAAGGAGTTATCGACACATTGTAACGAATAAACACGATGAGATGGGCAGTTGATTTGATTTCAACAGAAAATAACAATGACAGTGATACAAGTTAAACTGGCCAAGATAAGGTTTGGGAAAGATTATGGGTGCTTTACCCGCAACTGTACATATATTGAGATCAAGATACGTTCAAATGAAGAGATGTAATCGCACGAGTCAATAGTGAGTCAGTGCACATGAAGACCTATCTTATCTATTGCTGTTACTATTTTTACCGGATTTCGGCACGGAGATGCGCTGTCATGTGACTTCTTCAACCTGGTGCTGGAGCAGATAGTGCGACGGGCAGGCGTCAGCAGGGAAGGCACTATCTTTTGCAAGTCCATCCGGCTGCTAGGATACGCGGATGATATCGACATCATCGCGTGTTCTCGCCGTGGCATTTTGGAAGCATTCACGGCGATTGAAGAACAGGCGGAACGAGTTGGTCGTAAGATCATAGTGGAGATCTGGCATAGAATCGCCCTTGGCAACCGCTGCTACTTCGGCTTGTCCAAACAACTGGGGTCAAAATTCCTCACTCAAAAGACCAAAGTCATGCTTTACAAAACGCTCATTCTGCCAGTCTTGCTGTACGGAGCCGAATGCTGGACGATAATGGACGATAAGCAGGACAGCGGAGCTGATATTGGGTTGTTTCGAAAGAAAAATTCTGCGCCGAATATTTGGTCCTGTCTGTGAGGAAGGTGAATGGAGAAGAAGACACAACCGCGAACTCTACGAGCTGTACAAAGATGTGGATGTAGTCCGGAAGGCAAAGATCCGTCGACTACACTGGCTCGGCCACATCGAGCGCATGGACATCAACTCGACTCCGAGTTCGGGAAGAAGAGGAAGACCGAACCTCCGGTATAAAGACCTAGTAATCGCGGATGTAAGACATCTTGGTCTTGACAACTGGAAGCAGCGTGCCCGGGACCGTCAAGGATGGAAGGCAGCTATAGCTCAGGCTCAGATCCTCCATGGATCACTGGCCTGATAAGTAAGCAAGTTACTGTTTTTACCTGAATCTTATTGCGAACTGTTGAAGGTTGATTTGTGGTTACTACATCTTGGCGGGTAATAATGGAAGGGCTGGAAAATAAAGCTGAATGGCGGGTTACTTTCAATACGCATAATCTTCTCGAAGTGGGGAAGCCAAGTAATCCTTAGATAAGTTACCAGAGCCTCTCCCTTCTTCTCTGAGACGTAGTTACAAACAAACTACAAACTACTGAGTAAACTGGAGAAGGAAGCCCTCGAGGTTAAGGCCTACGTTGATGATGCTGCTATTTTCATCTCGGACAAATATTTACCTGCACTGAATGACCGTATACGTACGGCACTATCCATATTGTGCAAGTGGGGATAAGACCCCAGAAGATGGAACTTGTGCTCATAACTACAAAACAAACGGGGGTGGCCGTGGTGCAGGGGTTAACATCATCGACCGCCGAGCGGAAGGTCTATAATTCAATTCGCTTCATATACAAGAAAAAGTAATTCCTATACGGACAAAAGTATGCAACGCAGTTGTGAATGGAAAGTTACCAGATGTACTGCTGCAGGCATAACACTCACAGTATATGGTCAACTGGAATTCATCCTGTGCGTATGCAATATTAAAAAGTGTTTGAACGAATTAGTTCGGACTACAACCCCAAACGCGGAATTCGTTCGGCTCTCGTCCTATCTAGGACAACCACCCCTGAGAGTTAACAAACATCAACGACCCAAACCACTGCACTCCGTTCAGGTTGTGTGTATATGACACATTATAAGAAAATATAAAAAAAAACTCTTGAACCTGCGCGAGTTTCTAAAAAAAATCTTGGCGTTATACTAGAAAGGAAACAAACCTACAAATGAGGTAACCATAGCTCTATCTACTTGCAAGAGAGCCTTAGGGAAAAATGGAGTTTCAACCCATGTAACCAATGTAACCGTTTTGTTGTGCATCACAGTCCTTGGACTTATCTTGTCTGTGTTAGTCTGGTAGACTGCCCTGGACAAAACAACATACCACAAACAAATCGAGAAAGTGCAGAATCTCATCGGCGACGCTCCACCTAACACTCCACTCAATATCCACGGCACGCAGGTTACCACATACACAGAAGCGAGATTAAATGCCTCCTCCAACTTTGTATGTGTATGAAGCAAACATGTTCGAAGAGCTTTTTATACCTCCTGAGCACATCAGGTCAGGATTTTTACTTTTCAACTTTGTAACAAAGGCCTTGTAGGGGTAGCATCTATCTGACGGATTCTGGCCTGCTAAAAAGCGAGAAGAGCTACCGCAGTCGAACATCTTGCGGCACTGTTAGTAAGTCCTATCCCCATCTCCTCGCGGTGCCATCTGGCCTAGTAAGCCGTAACCGTAAAGAAAACCACAAACTCCGAAACAACCACAAGCCTCGGATATAACGAACCGGACTTATGTCGACGACTTTTGCAAAAAACGAAAAAAGGACAATGATCTTCGCCTTTGTACGTGGAATGTTAGGACCCTAAACAGGCCACGTGCAGCCGAATAACTTGCGGACGCCCTAGACCGCTATAAAGCAGATATCACTGCCATCCAGGAAATTCGATGGAATGGACCGGGCATAAAGCGGATGAAAAACTGCGATATTTACTACGGCGACTGCTACAGGGGAAGAGGGCAACGATTGTTTGGATGCGGATTTGTTGTTCGAGGTGGACTAAGGTAAAAAGTCCTAAGCTTTCGGCATGTAAGTGAACGCCTCATAACAATCCGTATCAAGGCTAAATTTCTTAACATCAGCCTGATCTGCGTCCACGCCCCCACGGAAGACAAGGATGACTCAGCCAAAGATGAGTTCTACGATCTCCTAGACAGAACGTATGCCCAATGTCCCGGCTATGACATCAAAATTGTACTAGGAGACTTCAATGTTAAGCTGGGTAAGAAAAGCATCTTTGAACGAGTCATCGGAAAACATAGCCTACACGACACCACCTCCGAAAGCGGACATAGGCTGATTGAAATCTTCTTCTATCCAGTACGCGCTTCCCGCACCACGATATACACAAAGGCACCTGGCGGCATCGACGTCAGACACTCCTCCTCTATTATTGATGTCCGAGCCTTCCGAGGGGCTAACATCGGCGCGGACCACTATCTTGTAGTAGCCAAGATGCTCTTACGGATATCACGAACTCAGCGGAGTAGAGTAAGAATACAAAGTTATGACGTCGGAAAGCTAATATCGCCAGCAACCGCCCGTGCTTTTACTGATCGCGTCTCCCTTAAGCTCTCCAATACACCTGGATCCTCCACACTATCACTAGAACAGCAGTGGAGCCTTTGCAAACAAGCCCTGAAAAGCTCTGCATCCGAAGTTTTGGGTTTCAAGGCTCCGCCACGAAAAAATACCTGGTTCGATGACGAGTGCAGGAGGATTCATACGGCGAAGCAGGATGCATATAAGGCCTCGCTGCATAAAAGAGGGAGGAGCATTAGCTTCATAGAAGAAAGAAAAAAGAGCACGAGAAGCGCGCGATTGAGGATTTGGAGAGGTGTTACTGCAGGCGTGACGTTCGAAAGTTTTATCAACAGATAAAGCGAACATGCCAAGGTTATAAAGCCTGCAGATATGAGAACGGACACCTAGTAGTAGAACCGCAGTCGATGCTGAGAATATGGGAAAACCACTTCTGCAGACTGTATAACGGCAATGTTAGTCAATATACCGCTGTCAGGCAGAATGATCCATTTCTAATCGACGGAGACCGCAGAGAATTCTGTCCCCCTGACCACGACGAAGTTAAGATTGCCATATCGAAGCTCAAGTCGAATAAAGCTGCTGGCGCAGACGGACTGTCTGCTGAGCTCTTCAAGGCAGCTGGGGATGACCTGGTTTGGAGCATGCACCAGCTCATCCGTAAGATATGGTTAGAGAAATGCATGTCCGAGGAATGGAGTCTCAGCATCGTATGCCCAATCCACAAGAAAGGAGACCCCTCTGATTGCGCCAACTATAGAGGAATAAGTCTCCTTAACATCGCCTACAAAATCTTCTCTGCCGTTTTGTGTGAACGCTTGAAACCTTTTGTAAACAAGTGGATAGGTCCTTATCAGTGCGGATTCAGGCCAGGGAAGTCCACCGTCGACCAAATCTTCACACTACGGCAGATCCTGGAAAAAACCAATGAATACCAAGTCGACACTCACCACCTATTTGTCGACTTCAAAGCCGCATACGATAGCGTAATTAGAGACGAGCTCTACAACGCTATGTCTACCTTTGACATACCTGCTAAACTCGTCAGACTATGCAGGATGGCTTTGGGGAATGCTCGCTGCTCCATCCGAATCGGTGAACATCTTACTGATAGTTTTGATGTAAAAAAGAATTTAGGCAGGGCGGTGCGCTGTCTTGTGATTTCTCATATTGGAAATGATTGTGCAAAAATCACTGGCCAATACAAGAGGCACAATCTTTTACAAATCCTCGCAACTCCTTGCATACGCCGACCATATTGACATAATAGGACTCATGAGGCAATTGAGTAATAGAGCCCTCTCCCGAACGACAAAGCTGACTTAATATAGGACCCTTATCATTCCGGTCCTGCTGATGAGGAGGCCCTTTGTCGGTGCGAGAGGAAGATTTTTCGTGTGATTTTCGGGCTTATCAACGCAGACGGGGGATGGAGTAAAAGATTCAACCACGAACTTTACGGGCTGTATTTAAGTCCAACCCCGAGGGACGAAGAAGCAGAGGACGGCCGCACTAAAGATGGCGCACTCAGGTGGAAGGGGACCTTAGCCAACTGGGTGTGCGGCAATGGAAAAGGTTAGCAAAAGATCGTGCTAGTTGTAGGGGCATGTTGGTTGAGGCCCAGGTTCGCATGTTCCACTAAAAGCGTCGCGGGGGTAATGCGCGCATGCGGGATCTTCAGGCCACTCGATCCGCGGTCGATTCTAGCTCATCAGGAGCTATGCCCAAGCGTACTCAGGCGAGTTTTTGGACTTGGCCCAACCACCTCGTCCTGGGTCTCCCAATCGGTCGCCTGCCTGATGGTATTGCATCCAAGGCACGCTTCTGTAGTCGTGATAATGGCGACATTCGTCTCACGTGACCAAACCATCGAAGTATAGCCCTTTCCGTGCGGAGAAGAAGCTGCTCAACATTGAGCTCCCCGCGCACTGCGTGTTTCTCACCCTATCCCGGCGAGTAACTCCCACAACAGCACGAAGAAATCTCATTTCGGCAGCTTGTATTCGCGATCTTATCCTTTCGGTCAATACCCAAATTTCATGACTATAGGTGAGTTGGAACAAATACTGAGTTAAAAACCGCTAACTTGGCTTTGACACCAAGCTCGGTCTTCCTGATTACATATCTTCCAAGCTGTTTCAAAATTGACCCAGCTTGGCCAATCCTGCAGGAAACTTACTTACTTACTTACTTATTTAGGTGGCGCTACAGTCCGTGGTGTACCTGAGCCTCAACCAACAATCGTCTCCAGCGGACATGGTTTTTGGCCAGCTGCTTCCAGCGCCGCACGCCCAGTTGGTTAAGGTCCCCTTCCACCTGCGTGCGCCACGGTTGATGCGGCCGTCCTCTGCCGCGCCTTCCTTCCGGGGTGACCGTCTCTTTTAGATGACAGCAGATATTTGCTTTTACCCTCATTAACCCTGAGACCCATCTTAGCCGCTTCTGCCTCAGTGCTTACAAAGGCCTCATTGACGTCTCGCTTTGTTCGTCCAATCACGTCAATGTCATCGGCGTACGCAAGCAATTGCGTAGACT
This sequence comes from Eumerus sabulonum, assembly GCA_951905685.1. Classification (NCBI taxonomy): domain Eukaryota; kingdom Metazoa; phylum Arthropoda; class Insecta; order Diptera; family Syrphidae; genus Eumerus; species Eumerus sabulonum. The sequence goes on from OX645060.1 coordinate 241,033,298, forward strand.
TGAAATAGATCGTACCTCTTGTGTTGGCCAGTGACTCTTGCACGACCTTTTCAAGCAAGATGTTGAAAAAGTTTCATGACAATGCGTCACCTTGCCTAAATCCTTTTTTAACATCAAAGGTCTCGGTTTCCTCATTACCGACCTTAATGGAGCAGCGAGAATTCTCCATTGTCATCCTGCACAGTCGGACGAGTTTGGCAGGGATGTTAAAACTAGACATGGCTTTGTATAGCTCATCTCTATACATGCTGGCATATGCAGCCTTGAAATCGACAAAGACGTGGTGAGTGTCTTCTCCAAGATCTGCCGTAGCGTAAATATTTGGTCTATTGTGGATTTACCTGGCCTTACAACACACTGATAAGAGCCGATTAGGTTATCCACAAACGGTTTCAGGCGTTTACACAATACGGCAGAGAAGATCTTATATGCGATGTAAAGGAGACTTATTCCCCTATAGTTGGCGCAGTTATAGGGGTCTCCTTTCTTATGGACCGGGCAAACGATGCTGAGATTCCATTCGTCGGGCATGCTTTCCTCCGACCATGCATACTTTGCAAATGAGATGGTGCATGCACCTTACCAGCTCATCTCCAGCCGCCTTAAAAAGCTCAGCAGACAGGCCGTCTGCGCCCGCGGATTTATTAGACTTAAGTCTTGATATCGCTATTTTGACTTCGTCTAGGTCGGGTGGACTGAGTTCTGTTACTTCGTCGTCCATTACGAACGGCTCGTTCTGCCTGACAGCGGCATCTCGCATATCATCGCCGTTATACAGTCTGCAGAAGTGGTCTTTCCATATCCTCGATCTCACGCTTTCCGTGCTCTCTCTTCTTTCTTCTGAAATGCGTGTGTTCCTCTCTTCTCTTCTGCTCATAGATTTCGCGAGCAGCTCCCGTCCATCGTTGCAGCATGGCTTTATACGCCTCTCGTTTTGCAGCATGGGCGTGTTCGCATTGTTCATCGAACCAGGGGTTTCTAAGTGGTGGCGGTTTGAAATCCAGCACGTCTCTGACGGCGGTCTGGCAATGCGCCCATTCCTGCTCTACTGCTTGTGCTGTTGTGGGCGGATTTTGAGAGAGCTTGGAGGAGATACAATCGGCAAAGATCCTGGCAGTCTCTTGCGATTGTAGCTTTCCGACGTCAAACTTACGTAGTCCCACTCGACTCCTAAGCATTCTTGATATCCTCATTCGTACCTTGGCTACAACAAAGTAGTGGTCCGAGTCGATGTGGGCCCCTCGGAAGGTTCGTACGTCGAGAATACAAGAGGAGTGTCTGGCGTCGATCGCAATGTGATTAATCTGGTGGTCGATTGATCAAAGGACCGCCAGGTACCCTTGTGGATGTCGAGACGGGGGAATCGCGTGCTTGCTACAAGGAGGTTACGCCCCGCTAGAAAATCGATTAGCCTAAGTCCGTTGTCGGATGTGGTGTTATGGAGGCTATGCTTTCCTATGATCGACTCAAATATGTCCTCCTTGCCCAGTTTTGTATTTAAATCTCCTAGGACTATTTTTGGGTCGTAGCTGGGACATTGGGCATATGTTCTGTCTAGGAGATCGTAGAATTCTTCTTTGAGTCGATCGTCCTTTTCTTCCGTTGGGGCGTGAGCGCATATTTAGCTAATGTTTCCAAATTTAGCTTTGATGCGGATTGTTATGAGGCGTTCGCTTATATCCCGGAAGCTTAAGACCTTTTGTCGGAGTCTTACTCGAATAATGAATCCGCACCCGAATAGGTGCTGTTTGTTCTCCTTGTAGCAGTTCCCGTAGTAGATGTCGCAGTTTTTCATCCGTCTTTTGCGTGGCCCATCCCATCGCACTTCTTGGAGTGCGGTTATATCTGCTTTATAGCAGTTGAGGGTTCGCTCCAATTGATCGCCTGCACCCGATCTGTTAAGGGACCTCACATTCCAGGTGCAGACTCTCAAGTCCGTTACTCGTTGGCAAGGGTCATCAGCATTATATCCGTCCGTATCCTTGTTGTCGTTTCGGAACAAGTAGGTTTTTTCGTGATAGGAATGTTACCCCTAAGCACAACCCCCAACCTGGAGGGCCAGGTTCCTCTTTCCCCAGGAACAACGGGTTGGGTCGATGCACACATTGGTTCACTACCTGGCGGGTGCCACAGTAGCTATCCAGGGGGGCCACGCGGAGGCTGTGTGTCAACTTGGATTGAGCAGGGACAGAGATCGAAGCTGGCGTTTGCCAAGTTAAACGCGATCAACTTCTTTTTCTCTGTTTGCTCGCTTCCTCCCCCCTAATCCCGCAGGAAAGCTCAGTATTATTCCTCCCATCACTCGTGAAAAAGACCCCGAGATAATTAAACTTCTCCACTTGCTTCAATGGGACTCCACTAACATGTAGAGTGCATTGGTCAGGTGTTCTGGAAATAATCATAACCTCGAATTCGTCGACGTTAACCCTCATTCCAGCATCAGCACATATGGCTACAAACCTATCTCCCGCACGCTGGAGTTCCGTCTGGGAGGATGTGAGGACAACTAAGTCATCTGCAAAAATAAGATGGCTTACCGTCAACTTTCCCAATATGAAACTCCCCTCGCCACGACTGCGCTGCAACATCCAGTCCCTATATATAATGAAAAGGAGAGGTGACAAGACGCACCCTTGGCGAAGTCCAGCGACCACGGTGAAAGGTGTTGATTTACTACCCTTAACCCGAACGCAGCTGCTACAGTTTGCGTATAGAGACTGAATGGTCCTCAACAGACGACCATCAATCCCATACTCTGCAGACTACTACTTGCAGACTACTCCAGAGTTTACCTCGAGGAACTCGGTCATACGCCTTTTCCAAATCTACAAAGCAGCTGTAGATCGGCTTGGCGTACTCCCAAGACCATTTCTAAAGTGAAAAGCTGGTCAGTTGTACTTCTGCCGGGACGAAACCCGCACTGTTCATCCCCTTTCCTTGATTCGACCATAGCCCTAGATATATGCCCCTATAGTTGGAGCACTCTTTTTTAACCCCTTTTTGAAAAGAGGAACAATCACCCTAGTCTGCCAGTCATTAGGTATCTCACTGCATTCTCAGGCCACCTTAATGACACGAGAGAGCCATAACACTCCCTCTTTAGCTATTGCCTTAAGCATTTCCGGCCGAATTTCATCCACAACGGCGGATTTGCCATCTTTTAGCGATTCAATCGCTAAGATGACTTCCTCCACCGTTGGACTATTCTCCGCCCCACTCAAGGCTATAGGTCTGACCCCCTCAGTGCCCTGTTCAGGATTGAGCAGCTCCGAAAAGTGCTCGCTCCATCTGAGTAAGATGTCCATCTCATTGGAAGGCAACACGCCATCTTTGGATTTAACTCCTTCTGTTATGTTGAATTTCCTTCCTCTGAGCCGGCGAATGATCGCCTTCTAACTTTTCGCCGAACTCCTTTCAGGACTGCTCTTTAGCTACTCGCAAAGCCAATTTGCAAGTTCTTCGCGCCACAGTGTAGCCACAGGGAGCAGAGTCTCTCAAGAGCATCCAGTCCCCGTAGGCCTTCTTTTTCTCTCTGATGGCTTCTTGAACTCCGGCTGTTTTAAACCACGCAGTTCTTTTCCCACCACCAGCCGCCACACCAAGCCGCTTCTCTCCAATAACATCACGTGCAGAGGCAATGACAGCTCTTGAAAATAGTCGCCATTCTTCCTCTACATGCAATGGAATAGTTGGAATTTGCCCAAACACTTCGGATATATGTCGTGCGAAGTGTTGCCGCACCTCACTGCTCTGTAGTTTCTCCCACCGTATGCGTGTAACCACTCTTGGTTTCCGCCTTGGCAGACGAGGTACTCTATCTGTAAGATACAGCTTACACAACACCAGGTGATGATCAGTCTACAGTTCAGCCCCTTTCACACACGATGGCACCACAAAGAAATCTATCAACGATTTCTGTTGAAGACTCCGACGATACCACGTATATGTATGAATGGCTTTGTGCGGAAAGAAGGTGTTCCAACAACCCCTCCCCGTTCGCGTTTTGATGAGGATCACCGTTCCTCCCAATCACACTCCCCCGTGTCGCTACATCCACACCCACGTGGGCATTGAAGATATAGGAATCCATCTCAACCACCCTATCTAGGGCAGCATCAACTTCATTCAGATAAGTCACATATTCTGACTCTAGGTTCGGTGCAAACACCTGCACCAGAGCCAAAGTTGTTCTTTCAAGCTTGAATTTTAAGATCGCCACTCTCCCTCCTAGTGGTATCCACTCCAATACCCTATATGCCAGCCTGGGACTTATGAGTATCCCCACTCCCGCCTGTGCAGACATTTGAGGTGCAACTCCCGATAGAAAGAGTTTTCACCCGTCTTTGCTTTGCGAGCAGATACCTACGATATCTAACCGATACCTGGCCGATTCCTCAGCCAGCTCGAGATGCTTTCCTGTGAGCGATGAGACGTTCCATGTACCCATCATAAGTCGATGCCGTTGTCTGTTGCCTTTTACTCCCCACATGCACTGGTTAGTGCATGGCGTTCAACCCCCTCTACCTCGGTAATGGCTCACGAGGCCACTGCCGGGTTGCTCGTGACTTCTTTGGATTAAGCCCGACTGGCTGCCGAGCGGAATAGACGGAATAGACCGGCCACCAGACGCTCGCATACTGCCACCATTTAGGCTTGGCTGCGAATGGGGCCCTGGCACAGGGTAGGCAGTTTCCGAGGCAGGTCTCTTTTTTGGCGTCCAGAGGGGTTTTGCGCTTTGTTAGCCAGGTTTGAGCTGCACGGACCTGTTGCCCGCCCCCACCACGAAAAGCTCAGCCGCTGCGTTCTCCACAGCAGTCCTTATGACTGCTGTATAGAGCCAAGGTTTGGATGGAGATACCACTTTTTGACCGTCATTTTCTTGCAGCTGTAGAGGGCAGTGGTTACTTTCTTAACCCGATCCAGAATGTTGGGTTTCCAATTTTGTTTCCTGTCAAGGATTAGGCCGAGGTATTTGGTCTCATCTTTGATTGTTAATTGGGTTCTACCCAGACTCGTTGGGTTGAATGGCGGAATTTTATATTTATTTGTAAACAGTACAAGATCAGTCTTCTTAGGGTTCACCCGGATTCCACAGTACTGCGTACAGTAGTAGTATGTGATGCTCCCTGCATTAGATCACTTCGAGTGTTGGAAAATTTTCCTTAAGCGGATATAACAATGTCATCCGCCTTGAAGTCCGCAGCGTACGCTTCCTGCTCTAGCAACAGTAGTAGTTCCTTGACTACCACGTTCCAGAAGAGAGGGGACTCCACCTTCTGGTGTACCTCTGCTTACCATTCTAGTTGAAATGGCACCAACGAAGTTGGTTTTGACGACTCTTTGTGTTAGCAGTTGTCGTAAAAGTTACATCACTGATCCCATTACAGCCAGATAAATATTGAGAAAGGCAACTAGGTTGTATTCCCTGTGTTCCAATGCCCTCTCTACGGTCTAACTAGTGAGTGGGGTGCTGTTTCCACCGATTTGCCTTTGTTGTAGCCATGTTGGTTATCCGACAGCCTTCCTTCGCCATAGCTGTGTCGAATGTGTGCGTCTAGAATCTTCTCTAGAGTTTTTAGTAGAAAAGAAGTGAGACTAATAGGCCTCAAGTCATTTGCATACGTGTGGGACCTTTGGTTGCCTTGGGTATGAAAACGACTTTGGTTATTTTCCACTTGCTAGGGATGTAGGAGAAGGAGAAGCAGCTTTTGTAGATTACTACAAGCCAGGGAAGAATAAGATGTGCTACCTGCTGGAGTTCCGCTGGTATGATTCAAAGCTTTTTAGAGCCCAGAGGACTTGAGGAGGTGTCATATCCGAGTCACTACTGCCCGGAAAGTGTGCGTTCAGAAGAAGTTCCAGGGCTTCCGGGCAAGAGGTGGTCCAGGAACCGTCATTCCGCAAAAGTATGCAACGCAGTTGTGAATGGAAAGTTACCAGATGTACTGCTGCAGGCATAACACTCACAGTATATGGTCAACTGTAATTCATCCTGTGCGTATGCTATACTAAAAAGTGCTTGAACGAATTAGTACGGACTACAACCAAAAACGCGGAATTCGGTCGGCTCTCGTCCTATCTAGGACAACCACCCCTGAGAGTTAACGAACATCAACGAACCAAACCACTGCACTCCGTTCAGGTTGTGTGTCTATCACATCATAAGAGAATATAAAAACTCTTGAACCTGCGCGAGTTTCTAAAAAAAAAAAAAAAAAAGGTGACTTGGGTTATACGGGGCCAAAGCCAGAATCTTCCTTTAAGAAGCTTCGGGGGTCGCCTAGCTGCGTGGCATGTAATCAGTGTTAAGAACAAGAACAACGCGCAGGCATGCTTTCTTCAAAATTCACTTCACATTAATTCTACTTTAATTTAAGATACAATTTACAAACCAAAAATATACATTAATCGTACATTTAGGCGATCACAAGTGCCACGATGGTGACCAGTAACATAGAGAAGATACTGACGCTCAAGCTTCCTGCACCTCCCGTTCGGAATTTCGTCAGATAGGTATTAATCGATACAAGATTTGTGCTGTCCCATCTCAAGTTCTCCTTAACCGTGTTCACGGCGTTGTTTAAAGTGCTAACCGACGAGCCAAAATCGCTTCCACTTGTGGTAATGAATTGTTCCAATTTTTTCTGTTGCTCCTCGGTCGTGAAGCGAGATGCGATGTTTGAGATCACGCTCGCCACCGATGAGTACGATCCCATTCTACAATCAAAACAAAAAAAGATAAAAGATAGAGCGACAGGAAATTAAAGTCCAAACATACGCATTGGCAAGTGCCTGGTATTTGGCGGTGACTAAGTCAAAGACCGGGGAGACATTCTCCGCGTTCTCCGTGTAGAGGGTGCTCAGAGCCGAGGACTTGTCTTGAGTACGAATCTCATCGCTAAGGATAACGTTGAAGTAGCGTTCGACCAGTTTCGGATCACGAACGCAACCCAAGCTATTGATGATGAGCACCTGTTCGGTGGGAATGGTTTCAGTCTTCAGCTTGTTGTATAGTGTATTAAAGTCGCTCTCAGTTCCATCCCGCATGGCTGTACAGTAGATAGCTCCGCGGATGTTGACCGGTACGGGTGCTGTGTTGACGTTTCGGAATATCTGCAACGCTTTCGAGATGCATTCCTTCTCGCCGTACTTGCAATTCCATGAGATCAGTTTGTTACGGGCATAGATATCCAATGGTTTGTCGTTGTCACGTTCATCGAAGCCCAGATTCTGGTGGGCTTTCTTCGACATTTGGATCACGTAGTTCGCGAAATCTTCGTAGTTAGTACCGAGACGGATGGCAATGAAATTGAATCCGTTGAATGCGGCCGTCCAAGGCAGGTACTTGGTTTCAGTTTCCAAGTAGTTCAAGCAATCAAATGTTAGGTCGTAGGTGACATCGCCTGATCGTGCGAGAGCCAACAAATCATCGACGAATTGGGCGCGATTAAGTTCATGTATTCCGCTCCAATTGGACGCCAAAAGGGCATGATGGAGTCTATGCCAGGCAGCAACACTGTAGTTGACGCGATAATATCCGCTCTCCTGGACATTTCCCATGACCCAACCGATTGTCTTGGGGAACGCGACACGAACGCCATCAGCTTTCGCTTCAAGGTACAATGACGGTGTGGTGTTTTCAAAGTCAGCGGTCAGATTTGTGGTGTAGGTGAAGGGTACGGTATAGAGCAGTTTAGAGTTGCTACCATCGCCAGGTTTAAGCAGAAAACGTTTTTGGCTTACGGTCATGCTCTTGAAGTCGGAGGCGACATCCAAGTAGAGAACTGGGTAACCAACTTGTTCGGTGAAGCTGGTGAGAACACCATCGGCGTATTTGACAGTACTAACTGGCCAGTTTGCCTTCCAGTGCTTGAAAATGTCGGCTGGCAGAGCGGTCTGGTATTTCCTTTGAAAAGAACAACATTCTTTACTCTAGGAATCGGTGTGGTTGGATTAGGTTTAACTTACTTTTCAGCTAGGTAGGATCGAAGGGATTTGTTGAAGTTCTCCTCACCAACAGCGTGTCTTACCATGCGTATCACTGAACCGCCCTTGTTGTACGATATACTATTGAACATACGGGACAGATCAGCTGGAGTAAAGGTATTTGGGTCGGTCAATGGGTTGGTGCTGTTAGTGGCATCCATAGTGAAGACAGACTGTATCTGATCGACGACGAATTGTTTCTCCAACTCCCATTCAGGGTGGACCTATATGGTAGAAGTCTAGATATCCATGTTGGCATGTGGACATTCAATTCGACTTACCACAGCGGTCATGTGATATTGGAAGTAACGTGCGAAACCTTCATTCAGCCACGTAACACTCCACCAGTCGCATGTTACCAAGTCGCCAAACCACATATGAGCTTGTTCATGGGCAATGACGGCAGCAATAGACTGTTTAGCCGATAAGGTTGTCGCTTGCGGCTCATAAAGAAGCATGCGTTCCCTGGAAAGAAAAACGTATTTTATTCGATGTACGGACTTCATCAGCTTTGACTGTCAACTTACCTGTAGGTCAAGAGGCCCCAGTTCTCCATAGCGCCGGCTGAAAAATCGGGAATAGCTGCCATGTGCATTTTGTCGACACCTTGCTGGTAATATGGCAGATTTGTATACACGTCGAATGCAGCAAGTAGTTTACGACCGACTTCGAATGGATAATTCGTTTGGCTGTAGTATTCGGGACGTGCAACGACAGAGAAGTCGCCATCAGTACGTTCGTTGAAGTTAGATACGAGGAAAGCCAAGAGGTACGTAGACATGGGTGGCGTTTGGGCGTACACATCCTTCCAATAATCGGAACTATGACGGCAGTTAAGGTTATGTTATTGGAGCAAAGGACAATGACTTCTACTTACTCTATCTGTTCGGTTTGTATAATACGAGTATTGCTAACAGTATTGAAGCTCTTCGGACGAATAATGGTCACATCGAAGGTGGCCTTGAACTTAGGCTCATCAAAACTGGGGAAGGCACGGCGAGCGTGGTTTGTTTCGAACTGAGTCGAACCGATCCATCTGGAAAATGAAAAATGTCACAGTAAAGCATCACCTTTCTATTGCGATTAGATGTAAGCTTACATTGTGTTGTTGTTCTCGTCGACGTAGTAGCTCTTGTAGAAGCCGTGCATGTCGTCATCCATTATACCGCTGTATACGAAATGCAGCGTATACGAGGTATTAGCTGTCAAGACATTTTGGGTATTCCAGCTTCCAATGTTAGTGGTTTCATCAAGATTTGATTGAGTCAACGTCAATTTGGCATTCGGGGTTGTCGTAACATAGTACTCTGACATAGAGAAGTTAAGGTTTCTAGAATGCAGAGCAACAGCGGTTAGGTTAGCTTGCAATGCTTTGATCTCGATGAAAACCTCGCCATCGAAGGTGAAACGCTTGGCGCCATCGCTGTCCCGGAGGTATGGTTTAAGGGTTAATTTGTAATTACTAGGTGCAATGTTAGACGGTAGACGATATTCCTCATTAGCACGTGTACTGATCATTTCCTTCTTAACTGGAGTGCCAAGGGCTGCGGCGAAAAGGGCAGAGCTCACGAGTATGGTTGATATGAACTTCATCTGAAAAGGATATTTTAAACCAGAACCAGTTGCAATGAGACACTGTCAAATGGAATTTGTATTATGTCGAGGTAGCTTTGACTCGCGAACTACGAGACCCCGATTTGAAAATGAGCACATGGAAGTATGAACTCTACGAGCACAAGGGGAATAGTGTAAGAAGCGTGAGATTGGCGAGGAAAACAGAAGTTCTTCATCTCCTCCACAACCGGCCCAAGTTGATGGTATACTAAATCGGGATTTTTTCTAATATTTTCCGTCGCTGACACGATTGCTCTACGGAAGCCACGCGACTTAACACACGAGCTTGTCCATGTCGTCAGATGAATCGGCTTCGGGCTTGCAGTAGTGTGTCGTAGTCGACACTAACGACTATCGTCCTTTATCGACGGTTCAGGGGTTTTTCCTTGACTGGATTGGGAAAATTGTTGGTTATTCGGCTTTTGGACTTTTCATCGCCCATGCACTATGCTTCGGACTGGCTTTCGTATTGCGAATTCCGGTGAGTTGATGGTTTTTAATTGAATTGTCTACGGTGACGATAGGACCGCTTCTGGTGGATGCGGACAAAACTCTCCAGATCGCGAGAGAATAAGGTCGATAATACGGAAATCGGTGTTCGGAGAGTGTCATTGGGTTTACTAGCAACTGGACTACTTAGGAGTGGGAATCAAATGGGAGTTTTGCAATGGGTATGCTCATCAGATGGTGGTTGGGGAGACTTCTGCTTGGATTTTGTCACCGTACTGTTGATGGGACTTTTCGATGAACGACCAGATTTGGATATGGTTGCAGCGGAAGGTACGTTTCGTCGGTGTTTGTCACCGGCGTAATCGGACCGCCAGAAAAACAGGGAAAAATCATATTAAAAATGAGCGATGGCATAGTTGGGTAAGTGGTGTTTTCCATCGAATGCTTGAGTCGAATGGGGAAGAAGGCAGGATTGATGAATTCACCGCCGGATGGGTCAACGTCATAGATGGTGGCCCGCACATGAAAGCACCGATTGACGAGAACATGCAGTACGATGATATGGTGGCCATCGATGGATCTGTTGATATCGTTTGTGGTCGGCCGCGATTTTAGGGTTTCGCGGGCTTCGGAGGCGTATGAGATGTCGCGCGTGGCTTTTCACTTGGTGGTAGTATCGATGATGTGACGTGTCAGATCGAGACGATGCTCGGATTGGTGAGGCGAATGACAACCAAACCACTGGCACGAGTGAGAAGTGACGGCAGGCCACTGGCAGACATCGTGGGAGTGGCGTTATTCTTGGTTACCATGTCGTTTGCTAGTTTCTTCGCCACGAGATTCGTCATTGCAATCCCCGAAGACGACGGCGGCAGATTGACTATTAGGAACTTTTACAGGCGGTGATGTGGTCATTGCTTGGATGGAGGTCACAACGATGGACGAATCACTGCTCTGTGGAATACGGCAGATGTTAACATTGCGCTTGGCCACCGTCAGTGTTTGGGGAGTTTTAATCGCTTCGGATTAGGATGTGCTATTTTTAGTACTGAGGGCGGACATTGGCATTCCACTGACCTGGATCAGTTTCATTCACGTAGTATTGTTGGAATTCCTATTGGGTGTGCGGAGCTCCCCAGTGCCTTTGCCAACCGCGTCTCCCTCAAGCTCTCCGATACACCTCAATCCTCCATTCAGTCTTTAAAACAACAATGAAGCCAGTGCAAACAAGCCCTAAAGAGCACAGCAACGGATGTATTGGGCCTTAAAGCTCCACCAGGACGAAATGCCTGATTCGATGATGAGTGAAGAAGGATTCATGCATAAAAGCAGGAGGCATACAAAGCCTCACTACACAAAAAAAAGGAGAGCGACTCTTGAGCTCTACGAGCTTAAAATAAGGAAGGAACATAAGCTTCTCAAGAGAAAAAAGAAAGAGCACGAGAAGCGGGCGAATGAAAACTTGGAGAGGTGCTATTGCAGGCACGACGTTCGAAGAATTTATCAAAAGACAAAACGAATATCTTAAGGCTATAAAGCCCGAACGGAGGCCTGTAAGGATGAGAACAGATACCTAGTATTGATACATACGAATTTAGAAAAACCACTTTTGTAGACTGTATGACGGCGATGTTCGTCAATATACCGCTGTCAGGCAGAATGATCCATTTCTTAATGACGAAGATCGCAGAGAATTCCGTCCTCCTGACCACGACGAAGTTGAGATTGCCATTTCGAAACTCAAGTCGAATAAAGCTGCTGGCGCAGATGGATTTTTTGCTGAGCCCTTCAAAGCAGCTGGGTGTGAGTTGGTTAGGAGCATGCACCGGCTCATTTGTAAGATGTGGTCAGAGGAAAGCATGCACGAGGAATGGAGTCTGAGCATTGTTTGCCCGATTCACAAAAAAAGAGACCAAGTAGAGGGAAATAAATCTCCTTATTGTCGCATGCAAGATCTTCGCTGCCGTTTTGTGTGAACGCCTGAAACCGCCTGAACCCGCTTCAGGCCAGGGAGTTCCACCATCGATAAAATCTTCACACTACGGCAGATCCTGGAGAAAACCAATGAATTTCAAGTCGACACTCACCATCTATTCGTCGACTTCAAGGCCGCATACGACAGCGTAATTAGAGACGAGCTATATAACACCATGCTTACTTTTGACATCCCTGCTAAGCTCGTCAGACTTTGCAGGATGATTGGAGAATGCTCGCTGCTCCATCCGAATCGATGCAGAACTGACCGATAGTTTCGATGTCAAGAAAGGATTTAGCCAGGGCGATGCGCTGTCGTGTGATTTCTTCAACATCATATTGGAAATGATTGTGCAAAAATCACTGGCCAATACAAGAGGCACAATCTATTTCAAATCCTCGCAACTCCTTGCATAAGCCGACGGTATTGGCATAACAGGAGATGTCGGCGAAAATTGGTTTGGATGTCAACGAGAGCAAAACTAAATATATGCTATCATCAAAAAAGGACGCTCACCACCGACGTCTTGGCCAGAACGTTTGTATTGGCAGATATAAATTTGAGGTAGTTAAGGACTTCGTCTACCTTGGCTCCACAGTGACCTGGAACAACGACGTCAGCTCCGAAATCAAACGCGGAATCACTTCTACCAATCGCGGTTTCTTTGGGCTCAGGAGGCAGCTGAGTAATAGAGCCCTCTCCCGAACGACAAAGTTGACTCTATATAAGGCGCAGAAGCATGGACACTATCAAAAGCGGATGAGGAGGTCCTTGGTTGGTTCGGGAGGAATATTTTGCTTGTGTCAGGCGTCTACGGATTCAACACTTAAGATGGCTAGGCCATGTCGAGCGAATGGACACCACCTCCAGCCCGGAGGGTCTTTGAATCCAACCCCGAGGGACGAAGGAACAGAGAACGGCCGCATTTAAGATGGCGCAAACAAGTGGAAGGGGACCTCAGCCAACTGGGTGTGCGACAATGGAAAAGGTTGTGCTAATTGGAGGGGCATGTTGGTTAAGGCCCATGTTCACCCCGAACTGTAGCGCCCGTTAAGGAAATGGTGAATTTGGCAGATACCAGTATCAAATAACATTTAAAGGCCATCAGGGATAAATGGACTATTAAGGTATACCAATAAAAGGTCACAGGGAAGACAAATTTACTCGAGTAAGAATTGTTATATGAGAGCACTATGGCGCAGTGGGTAGTGTGTTGGCCTCTGACGCCGATGACACGGGATCGAATCCCGACACAGCATGTCATCGAGCCCGTCTTCACGGCTTTTCTCCTCAGCGGGGTTCTGACATAACCCCCTGTAGTTGCCATGAAAACTTACTTACTTACTTACTTAGGTGGCGCTACAGTCCGTGGTGAACCTGGACCTCAACCAACAAGCGTCTCCAGCCGGCGCGGTCTTTGGCCAGCTGTTTCCAGTGCCGCACGCCCAGTTGGTCGAGGTCCCTTTCCACCTGCGTGCGCCACCGCTGAGGCGGCCGTCTTCTGCCGCGCTTTCCTTCCGGAGTGGATTCGAAGACTTTTCGGGTCGGAGCTGTATCTTCCATGCGCTCTACATGGCCTAGCCACTTTAGACGCTGTATCTGTAGACGTCGTACCAGGCCGATGTCGCTGTACAACCCGTACAGTTCTTCGTTATATCTTCTCCTCCATACACCGTTTCAACAAACGGCACCGTAGATAGTGCGCAGAATTTTCCTCTCGAAACGACCAAGGGTATCTTCATCCGCTTTTGTTAAGGTCCAAGCCTCTGCGCCGTAAAGGAGGACTGGGATGATTAAGGTCTTATATAGTGTCACCTTGATTTTCCGAGAGAGGGCTCTACTCCTCAATTGCCTCTTGAGCCCAAAGATACAGCGGTTGGCAAGAGTGATTCTGCGTTTTATCTCAGCGCTGGCGTTGTTGTCGCTGGTCATCAGGGAGCCAAGGTAGACGAATTCCTTGACCACTTTAAAGATATATCCGCCCATGGTGACGTTCTGGCCAATACGTCGGTGTTGTCCGTCTCTTTTAGATGAAAGCAGATATTTGGTTTTACCCTTCGCTTTTACGCTTCTACCTCAATGCTTACAAAGGCCTCATTAACGTCTCGCTGTGTTCGTCCAATTACGTCAATATCGTCGGCGTACGCAGGCAATTGCGTAGACTTGAAATAAATCGTACCTCTTGTGTTGGCCAGTGACTCTTGCACGATCTTTTCAAGCACGATGTTGAAAAAGTTGCACGACAGCGCGTCGCCCTGTCTAAATCCTTTTTTAACATCAAAGGTCTCGGTTTGCTCATTACCGACCTTAATGGAGCAACGAGAATTCTCCATTGTCATCCTGCACAATCGGATGAGTTTGACAGGGATGTTAAAACTAGAAATGGCTTTGTACAGCTCGTCTCTTTATACGCTGTCATACGCGGCCTTGAAATCGACAAGGAGGTGGTGAGTGTCGATTTGGTATTCCTGGGTCTTCTCCAGGATCTGCCGTAGCGTAAATATTTGGTCTATTGTGGATTTACCTGGCCTGAAACCACACTGATAAGAGCCGATCAGGTTATCCACAAACGGTTTCAGGCGTTCACACAATACGGCAGAGAAATTCTTATATGCAATGTTAAGGAGACTCATTCCCCTATAGTTGGCGCAGTAATAGGGGTCTCCTTTCTTATGGACCGGGCAAACGATGCTGAGATTCCATTCGTCGGGCATGCTTTCCTCCGACCATGAAATTGCCATGAAAAGCTTCTCGAAATTCGCCGTTCGGATCCGACAATAAACTGTAGGTCCCTTTCACCTATGGGAAAATGAAATCACACACAACATGGGTGGTTGAGAGGAGCTCGGCTTTGGTCCTTCATGGACTGTAACGCCAACATATGTACATACATACATACATAACCACATATCAAACCCAGGAAAGTGGTGTCATAAAATTTTTTATGAGTTATCTGTATCTTACTTACTTACTTACTTATCAGGCCTGCGATCCATGGAGGATCTGAGCCTGAGCTATAGCTGCCTTCCATCCTTGACGGTCCCGGGCACGCTGCTTCCAGTTGTCAAGACCAAGATGTCTTACATCCGCGATTACTTGGTCTTTATACCGGAGGTTCGGTCTTCCTCTTCTTCTCGAACCAGGAGGCTCGGAGTCGAAGACCCTCTTAGCTGGAGCGTTGATGTCCATGCGCTCGATGTGGCCGAGCCAGTGTAGTCGACGGGTCCTTGCTTTCCGGACTACATCCACATCTTGGTACAGCTCGTAGAGTTCGCGGTTGTGTCTTCTTCTCCATTCACCTTCCTCACAGACAGGACCAAATATCCGGCGCAGAATTTTTCTTTCGAAAGAACCCAAAATCAGCTCCGCTGTCCTGCTTATCGTCCAGCTTTCGGCTCCGTACAGCAAGACTGGCAGAATGAGCGTTTTGTAAAGCATGACTTTGGTCTTTCGAGTGAGGAGTTTTGACCCCAGTTGTTTGGACAAGCCGAAGTAGCAGCGGTTGCCAAGGGCGGTTCTACGCCGGATCTCCACTGTGGTGTCATTTGTGGAATTTACGTTTGCCCCGAGGTAGACAAACTCCTTAACTACCTCAAAATTGTAGCTGTCAATTGTTATGTTTTGTCCCAGGTGGTGAGCGACGGATTGGTTTTTGCTTGACAGCATGTATTTCGTTTTGTCCTCATTGATCTTAAGGCCGATTCGTTTCGCCTGTTCTTCAATCGCCGTGAATGCTTCCACAATACCACGGCGAGAACACGCGATGATGTCGATATCATCCGCGTATCCTAGCAGCTGGATGGACTTGTAAAAGATAGTGCCTTCCCTGTTGACGCCTGCCCGTCGCACTATCTGCTCCAGCACCAGGTTGAAGAAGTCACATGACAGCGCATCTCCTTGCCGAAATCCGGTGCATGTTTCGAATGGTTCCGAGGTCCTAGAACCGAGTTGCACGGTGCATCGCGTGTTTTTTAGCGTGGCGCGACACAACTGGATCAGTTTTACTGGGATCCCGAATTCGGCCATCGCCCCAAACAGTGCTTCACGATGAATGCTGTCGTATGCGGCTTTGAAATCGATGAAAAGATGGTGCGTATCGATTTGAAACTCGTTGGTCTTTTCCAGGATTTGTCGAAGTGTGAAAATTTGGTCTATAGTTGATTTGCCGGGCCGGAAGCCGCACTGGTAGCTGCCGATTAGTGCGGTGCAAAATGGTTTTAGACGTTCACACAATACGCTGGACAGGATCTTGTATGCGACATTGAGCAGGGACATACCTCTATAGTTCTTACAAGAGGTAGGATCGCCTTTTTTGTGGATGGGGCATATAGAGCTGGTATTCCAGTCGTCGGGCATGCTCTACTTGCCGTAGAGCCGTATCTACTTGCCGTTAATTGTATCACTGACAATAATCTAGTAATCAAGCGATAATATCCTAAGTTGAATAGGATTTTTTCGTCATGAAAATTGATATTTAAAACAAAAAAGTGGTTTAGGTGCGACCCGCAAGGCCCACACGACTAACTTCCCAGTGGTAAAAACGAAAACGCCCATTCAATTTCATATTTTTTAATTTTTAACCCCCCGACGCAAAGAGAGGGGTGTTATAAGTTTGAGGTATCTGTGTGTCTGTCTGTGGCAACGAAGCTCCTGAACAAATGGACCTATTATGATCCCCTTTCTGTTTTTTTTTTTTTTTTTTCAAAGTTAACGTGATCGAAATGGTTCCTGGCTACAATTAGGGAAGATCTGTTAAGGTGTTTTTATGGTACTAGATCTTTTGTTAGCTGCGGTATGATTCTTAGACGAATAATGGGTAATGTATCGGTTCTCGTCCGACAACCGTAATCAACCAGCGTCGGGTGTGGTTAGTACTTCGATGGAGGACCGCTTTAGAACACTGCGTGTTGTTAATTTTTTTTTTGCCTGTTTTTTAGTTATTTAATTTCTAACAAAAAAAAAAAAAAGCGGCTTCACCGATTTCACTGAAAACTTACTCAGTTTTAAGTTGCGCAATTACGCGGGGAACGAACGCAATCTCATGTGAAAATCTTTTTTTGCTCTTGAGATAATAGAGGCAAAAATTCTGGTACGCACATCCGCACATGCATACATACGTACACACACCCACTCACAAGCATCTCTATAAAATCCTTGGATTTAGATTCTGGTGACCTTGAAACGTGGAGATATGTCAAAATTTGGAATCCGCGAAATCGGCCCATTACAATAACTTCCCACTGGGGAGTTATAAATCCGCTAATAAAGAATATTGCATTTAGTAGTCGTCGATGTCTTGAAAGGTGTCTTAACTTGCAGAGAAGCCTTCAATGTCCGAATGAACTATAGGCAATTAATAGCTTCCCTTGGAAAATATCACTTTAACTGCGGATTAAATCCGATTTTCCTATAAAAGTTCCCATAACCACTAACTTAGAAGTTCAAGAAGTACCGCACACTCAATCAAATTGTATGCAACCATCAAAGCGATTTATTTAGTTTGGGCGAGTGTTAAATTTTATTTCACTTTTGAATTTCTTCAGTTCACAAGTTCAGTTAAAATACGAGCACAACAAATAGAGACGTATCCGTACCTTGTCCAGAAAAAACGGATCTAGCAATATGAAGGAGCACTCGCGATCAGAATCTAGATACTGCTACTACGAGTATTACTGCTAAGCCAAACACATTTGGCATACTGACTTCTATGACCGTTACAAATCCCTTTTTATTACAATTTTCCGTATTATCTCACCAGTGCACTAAAGCTGATGATAACGGAGCGCTGATAAACCCGACTGTCGGTATTTGCACACTGATTAGTCGCCGATTAATTGGACGTTGATCGAAAAATTATCCAAGATTTTAAGTGCAGTTCTTTATCGATCAATGGAATTGGTCCATTTTCCATTACCCCATTTTTAGAGCCCTGTATTCGAAAGTTCATGACCAGCTTCTTCTACCCTGTGGGCTATTTGGTTACCTTCATTCTGGAATGTCGCTAGCTTGCTATCAATCATATCAATACTTTCATTCTTGATTCTGTATTTCCTCTTTTTTGTCTTTTCTGGCGAATTATGTATCGTGCACCTAGACAAGGTGATGTCTATCCGAACGTATAATACATTTTTGGTGCTGTCTCGGAAAAAAAGATCACGCGCGCATGATTAGCTTGAGGAAATAAGTTGTGGATAGATTGCAAGGAACCGTGGCGACACTTTATTGCACCAAGCACGATAAGATGAGCAATTGATTCAATTTCGCTAGAAAATAAACCCAATTGTTACCCGGCGACAGTGATGCAAGCTATACTGTCCAAGATTAGGTTTAGGAAAGGCGTTGGGTGTTTTACCTGCAACTATAGGTATATTAAGGTCAAGATTCGTTCAAATGAAGAGATATGATCGCCCTTGACTAATGGGGGGTTTTAATAGCGAGTCACTGCACATTCTCCATCGCTGTTACTATTTTTACCTGAATTTTATTGGGAACACTGTTTCTATAGAAAGTACGTATAGTAAGTACGTACGTATTAGTACGTCTTAGAAAGCAATAATTGAAGGGCTGATAGAGCTGATTGGCGAGCTACTATCAATATGCGCAATCTTTTCTAAATGAGAAAGCCAAGCAGCCAACCCCACAAGGGGGGCACCTCTCCCTTCTCTGAAACGTAGTTGCAAACGAACTACTGAGTAAACTGGGGAAAGAAGACATCGAGGTTAAAGCCTATGCTGACGACGTTGCTATTGCCATTTCGAGCAAATATCTACTTACACTGAATGACCGTATGCGTCATCAATATGCACATCGCAAAGAACGATCGACTGAGAATGCGCTACATCACCTAGGGACGCTTATTGAAAATAGTTTCACACACAAGGAGATCGCAATTTGTGCCTTCCATGACATTGAGGGGACCATTGATAATACTGGCTATGACCCGATCACCACTGCTCTATCCTGCATCCCACTAATCACTGGACTAGGGCGATGCTAAATATCCATATTATATCGGCGACATCCGGAGAGTTCTCGGTGACAGTATCGGCGGCTAAGGTATGTCAACAAGGAGGAGTTCTTGTACCCCTTAGTTACCGACGACTTACTCTGCGAGCTAACTTCTCTTAGCTACGAAGTCATCGGGTTTGCCAATGACTGGTGTGGCAGAGAGAGTTTATCGATTAACCCAAATAAGACAGTCTTAGTCCCGTTTACAAAGAGGAGAAGGATGCAGCCCTGCTCCGTCTTTCTAAATGGTAAAAACATAAGATGTTCATGAAATTAGGTATCTAGGTACTGACCTTGATCCAACATTAAAACCAAACTTACAAAGACGACTGAGACCTTGTGGGCCTGTCGACGCACTTACAGTAAAACTTGTGGATTGAAATCTAAGGTAATACACTGGCTATGTACCGTGATAGTAAGACTTAGCATCACCAATGCATCCACGACATGGTAGACAAAAATTGAGCTTCAACGCCTCCAGAGACTAGCGTGTCTCGGCCATACAGGGGCTATGCCAACCTGCCCCGCGACGGCTCAAGATGCATTGATTAGTCTTACTCCACTGCATCTTTTTATTAAAAAGGTTACATCACGTAAAGCAAACAGAGTTCTTCGCTTGGGAACAGACCTGCCATATAGACCTATGGGTCATATGTCCACCATGCAACACCTTTCTGAACTGTATATGATTACCACGGTCTCGGACGTATCAATAGACACTTTCATTTGACCAGAGATTTGAGACGCTCATCCCAAATCGCACAGCTTGTGATACCAGCGATCGCTTGCTCAATGTCACAAGTCTAAGATGGTTTCTGGTACTGGCGCCGGCATCTTTGGACCAAATCGGATGAAATGGAGTCCGTGTAGCGAGAACTCAAAATCGGTTACGGAATGCTAAGATACCCTACAAGTCCTTGCCGAAAGAAACAAAGTCGAACTCTGGTGTGCCAAGACACACAGGTATCAAGGGCAATGAAATCGCAGATCAACTCGCCAGGAAAGGTTATAGCGAAAGATATAAACATAGATCCTGAACCTTTTTTGCGGCACTCCCAAGTCTAGGATCAACTTCTTCTTTGACAGGTGGGAAAAATCGCAACACCTGTCCTTTGGGAACAGCATTCAGGGACTTCGCCAATCGAAACGACTTATACGGCCCCTAAACAAACACTCTATTCACATATCCAAACTTAATAGAGTAGATATCAGAAGACTAGTCAGTTACCTGAAAAATTAACCTCTTGTCTGAAAGTGAGTGTCGGTTCTGTCGTGAGGATGAAGAAACTGCAGGGCGCATACTGTGTGAGTGTGCTGCTCCTTGCCATCCCAGGAAGCCGTAACCTTCTCATTCTCCATATTGTGCTAGTGGGCACAAAGAAACGGTCTCCGGATAAACCCCCAGAAGACGCAACTTGTGTTCTTCAGTAGAAAACACAAGATCCCAGTGATATGTCCAATTGATCTACTTGGCACCAGATTAACCTACTGTTCTAGAGCCAAATATATTGGCATTCTGCTAGAAAGAAAACCATAGAAGGCAACTATAGCTTTCTATACTTGCAAGAGAGCCTTCGGGAAAAATGGAGCTTAAACCCCAAATTAACCCTGTGACTCTACATTACAGTCGCTAGACCTATCCCAATGTATAGTGTGTCAAGCTGGTGGACTGTAATGGACGAAACGGAATACTACAAGCAAATCGAGAAAGTACAGAAGTTACCGTGTATCTCAGGGGGCCTTAGGGCCAACCCCAACGGTGGTGTTCAACATCCTACTTCACCTAACACCACTCGATATCCACGGTACGCAGTTAGCTACAATATAAGGTAGCCAGATTAACGGCCAGCTTAAAATGGATGAGTTATAGTACTGGCAATTCCTCTATCCTAAATACCAGGATGACTTTGGCAGAAAACTCCGACCACGTTGAACCCTCCACAGTCTTTGAGAAAAAAATTCAATATAAAATATCCTGAAAGGCAGAACTGATCCTGACAAGCTCAACCTCGCAAGGGCTGCATGGACTTTTACACTTATGAGTCAAAAACAAGGGTGGAGTAGGTAGCGGAGTATTCTGCAAGCAATTAAACCTAAGTGAGGCCCTAAAATTGCCCGACCATTGCGGCGTCTCTCAAGCGGATTTGTTGACAATTAAGGCCAGAGATCTGTCTTTGCCCTGAAACTCCTGAGGAAAAAGCTTCTCGTCTCATGCCGTTCGAAATCGGCATTAAACTGAAGGTTCCCTTCAACTGTGTGAAAAAAAAAATACACACAACATGGGTGATTGAGAACAGTTGGGCTTTGGTCCTTCATGGACTGTAACGCCATAATATGTACATACATACATGCAGACAAGAATAAAAGGCTAACAAAATCCTCGGAGGAGCAGCATCTGCCGACAAGTGCTGATCCGCTAAAAAAAAGACGATTAAGAGCCTCTGCAGCCGAACACCTTGCAGCTCTGTTAGCCAGGTCCTTTTTCCATCTCCTCGTGGTACCTCTGAAAATTTCCTCACTATCGAAACTACTAACGAAAGAGGACGAATGGTGTGTATCCTGCTACATTAAGCCGAATCAATTTCGGTTGAGCTATGGTCTAGCAAACCCTAACCGGGGAACCCCACAATTGCTCAGAAATATCCACAAGCCTCGGATAAAAAGGACGGGATTAATCTTGACTGCAGGCCAGAGAAATTCACCATCGACACTAGGGCAGATCCCGGAAGAACCACAGAATTTCAAGCCCTGCTAAGTTCGTCAAACTATGCAGGATGTCTTTGGAGAACGCTCGTTGTCCCATCCGAGTCGGTACAGACCTTATCGACAGTTTTGATGTCTTTTTGATGTCTCGTGTGATTTCTTCAACATCGTAATAGAAAAGATTGTGCAAAAATCTTTGACCAACACAAGAGCGCCACCATTTATTTCAAATCCTCACAACTCCCCGCATACGCGGAAGACATTGACATAATTAGAAGAACGCAACGAGATGTCAGTGAGGCGTTTACGAGTATTGAAAGCCCCCGTACAGCTGAGACAAATCGTTCTTTGGAGTTTAGTGATGGATGCTCCGACACGTTTGCGTATTAGCCTTTTCCTTCAGACCACCGATGCTTATGAGAGTATCGGTCATATTATAGCGGTCTGGATCCAGGGGACCTTTGCCGGCAATAAACCTCATGTTTTACCGAAAACACCTTCGCATTGCCAGAAGGCTGACCTACATGTTTTTCACTTAACATGCTTCTACCAAAGAAGCTTGCTGTCTAAGATACTTATGTAGGTTCCTTGGGTATCGAGATGGGAATGCCTTTTAGCACCTAGCGATTGCCCTTACTCTCCTTGTAAGAATAGATAATCCAGGTCCCTCGTGTCAAGTCCTGGATTCTGCGGACGTAAACGCTTCAGAACGTCCAGCTTGTTTAAAAGTTTCCCCGGAATCTGGCAGATGGCGCGCGTTAGCTTACGCTGACTACCTGATAGATAGTAGCTCCCAAAGGCGGCATTTTCGCCACTATGTTTCTGTTCCAGGCCGATGTCCTCTGTGGGGAACAGCTCACCACGAAAGTGTCATTCACCAGAGTAGACTGCTCAGCCTGAATACAGAAGCCCGTTGCTCAAGCTAGCTCCAGTAGACAATGTTCGCCGTTTTCGCAATCTGCGCTGGTCATTACACTGTCACTAATGCATTTTCCTGGATGGCAAAGGACTAACAAAGGCCTCGTAGGGGTAGCATCTATCCGACGGATGCTGGTCTGCTAAAAAGCGAGAAGAGCCACCGCAGTCGAACATCTTGCGGCACTGTTAGTAAGTCCTATCCCCACCTCCTCGTGGTGCCATTTGGGCGAATGGCGAACCTCCTGCGCCAAAAAACAGGATTAGTCGGTTGGGCTACAGCCTAGTAAGCCGTAACCGTAAAAAACACAAACTCCGAAACAACCACAAGCCTCGGATATAACGAACCGGACTTATGTCGACGACTTTTGCAAAAAACGAAAAAAGGACAATGATCTTCGCCTTTGTACGTGGAATGTTAGGACCCTAAACAGGCCACGTGCAGCCGAATAACTTGCGGACGCCCTAGACCGCTATAAAGCAGATATCACCGCCATCCAGGAAATTCGATGGAATGGACCGGGTATAAAGCGGATGAAAAACTGCGATATTTACTACGGCGACTGCTATAGGGAGAGAGGGCAACGATTGTTTGGATGCGGATTTGTTGTTCGAGGTGGACTAAGGCAAAAAGTCCTAAGCTTTCCGCATGTGAGCGAACGCCTCATAGCAATCCGTATCAAGGCTAATTTTTTTAACATCAGCCTGATCTGCGTCCACGTCCTCACGGAAGACAAGGATGACTCCACCAAAGATGAGTTCTACGATCTCCTAGACAGAACGCATGCCCAATGTCCCAGATATGACATCAAAATTGTACTAGGAGACTTCAATGCTAGGCTGAGTAAGGAACGCATCTTTGAACGAGTCATCGGCAGACATAGCCTACACGACACCACCTCCGATAACGGACACAGGCTGATTGATCTTGCTACGGGGCGAAATCTCCTTCTAGCCAGTACGCGCTTCCCGCACCTAGATATTCACAAAGGCACCTGGCGGTCCATTGATCAATCGACTACCAACCAGATTGATCACATCGCGATCGACGTCAGACACTCCTCCACTATTCTTGATGTTCGAACTTTCCTAGGGGCTAACATCGACTCGGACCACTATCTTGTAGTAGCCAAGATGCGCTTACGGATATCACGAACACAGCGGAGTAGGGTAAGAATACAAAGTTATGATGTCGGAAAGCTACTATCGCCAGCAACCGCCCGTGCTTTTACTGATCGCGTCTCCCTTAAGCTCTCCAATACACCTGAATCCTACACACTATCACTAGAACAGCAGTGGAGCCTTTGCAAACAAGCCCTGAAAAGCTCTGCATCCGAAGTTTTGGCTTTCAAGGCTCCACCACGGAGAAACACCTGGTTCGATGACGAGTGCAGGAGGATTCATACAGCGAAGCAGGATGCATATAAGGCCTCGCTGCATAAAAGAACAAGAGCAGCTCGTGAGCTCTACGAGTTAAAAAGAAGGGAGGAGCAAAAGCTTCTCAGGAGAAATAAGAGACAGCACGAGAAGCGCGCGATTGAGGATTTGGAGAGGTGTTACTGCAGGCGTGTAGTTCGAAAGCGGAAATGCTGAGGTTATAAAGCCAGAACGGAAGCCTGCAGGGATTAGAACGGACACCTAGTAGTAGAATCGCAGTCGATGCTGAGAATATGGAAAAACCACTTCTGTAGATTGTATAACGGCGATGTTAGTCAATATACCGCTGTCAGGCAGAATTATCCATTTCTACTCGACGGAGACCGCAGAGAATTCTGTCCCCCTGACCTCGACTAAGTTAGGATTGCCATATCGAAGCTCGAGTCGAATAAAGCTGCTGGCGCAGACGGACTGTCTGCTGAGCTCTTCAAGGCAGCTGGGAATGACCTGGTTGGGAGCATGCACCAGCTCATCCGTAAGATATGGGTAGAGGAAAGCATGCCCGGGGAATGGAGTCTCGGCATCGTACGCCCGATCCACATGAAAGGAGACCCCTTTGATTGCGCCAACTATAGAGGAATAAGTCTCCTTAACATCGTCTACAAAATCTTCTTTGCCGTTTTGTGTGAGCGCTTGAAACCTTTTGTAAACAAGTTGATAGGTCCTTATCAGTGCGGATTCAGGCCAGGGAAGTCCACGATTGACCAAATCTTCACACTACGGCAGATCCTGGAAAAAACCAATGAATTTCAAGTCGACACTCACCACCTATTTGTCGACTCCAAAGCCGCATACGACAGCGTAATTAGAGACGAGCTATACAACGCTATGTCTACGTTTGACATACCTGCTAAACTCGTCAAACTATGCAGGGTGAGTTTGGAGAATGCTCGCTGCTCCAACCGAATCGGTGTACATCTTACCGATAGTTTTGATGTCAAAAAAGGATTTAGGCAGGGCGATGCGCTGTCGTGTGATTTCTTCAACATCGTATTGGAAATGATTGTGCAAAGATCACTGGCCAATACAAGAGGCACAATCTTTTTCTAATCCTCGTAGCTCCTTGCATACGCCGACCGTATTGACATAATAGGGCTCAGGAGGCAATTGAGTAATAGAGCCCTCTCCCGAACGGCAAAGTTGACTCTATATAAGACCCTTATTATTCCGGTCATGTTGTACGGCGCAGAAGCATGGACACTATCAAAAGCGGATGAGGAGGTCCTTGGTCGGTTCGAGAGAAAGGTTTTGCGTGTGATTTTCGGGCCTATAAGTGCAGACGAGGAATGGAGGAGAAGATTAAACCACGAACTTTACGGGCTGTACAGCGACATTAGTCTAGTCAGGCGTCTACGGATTCAACGCTTAAGATGGCTGCGCCATGTAGAGCGAATGGACACCACAGCTCCATTCCGGAGAGTCTTTGAATCCAACCCCGAGGGACGAAGATGCAGAGGATGGCCGCATTTAAGATGGCACACACAGGTGGAAGGGGACCTCAGCCAACTGGGTGTGCGGCAATGGAAAAGGCTAGCAAACGATCGTGATAGTTGGAGGGGCAATTGGTTGAGGCCCAGGTTCACCCCGAACTGTAGCGCCCATTAAGAAGAAGAAGAAACAGTCGCACAATAGAACGTGCGACCTAGCTTTTAAGATTTCTCATTAACTCACTTACCCTTGCATGCGAAACAAATATCTTGGCCCCGCCATCAAAAGGTTCCATAGGCGTGAAACGTATTATTTTATTTTTCTCAGGAAAATAGCCGTTGAAAGCTAACTCATAAAACGCCAATTAGGCTCTCTTACAATAAATAGATAAATAGATAGAATTACCTCACAAATTACTTGATCATGCGAGTGGAATGACGGTATTGAAAACACATACAACAATACTGCAGCGTGCAGTAGGTAGAGTTAAATGACTTTCAGTAGCGGAATCGAGGCGGTAAACTACCGATCAAAATTTCAGATGCCCGTACGTAGCTAGTATCACGAAGCACTAATGCTGAAAACGTGTTTTTAGTTTTCGTTATCGATTCGATGGCATCTCATCGCGATCGGTGTGTACTGAAATCGGCCTACTCACTCGGATCGGTGATACATATGTTACCAAATCCAATTACAGCGATGAATCGGTATTTGGTTGGTTCTAGTTACATTGTTTTCGAACATACTGTACGCACCTAGAAGGAAATATCTGAATCAGTACGCACAGGTTCAATGGTTTTTATCATCAGACAGCTTGCCCGACGTACCATGTAAATAGTTGAGAAATGACGGTCGCAATGTGGACAATAAATCTGATCCACGCTATTCAACCGGTATGGACTGGTGGAGATGCGACAAGGTAGAATGTAACTTTGTCAAGATTAAAGTAAATATTTGCTCGAGTTTACTGTGGAATGCATCTTATGTGTGTTAATCTCCGTTCGAGTGGTGTTATGTCTGGAGATTAAGCTTGTTCCGTGACACTATCGGCCGGCATGGAAGTGATTGCATTGCGAGTTCGAAGAGCCCTTCTGTCGTGGAATAATTCGATACGGAAGATCAAGAGAAACAGTGACAGGAATGGGAAAAATCTGACTAGACTATCCGGCTGATAAGACATCGAGTTTTGGTCCACCCAAGACTCTGGCAAACTTAAACAACTGGAAGAATTTGGCTTACCGCCTACAAAAAGGCGAAACTAAGCCTGATGGTACTTTTACTGTCGAAAGCGGAAATTCTTAGTTTGATGCTACAGACTCTTTTCCGGGGAAAATAGAGCGCCATCGGTTCGTCGCACACTCCTTCAAGGGAAACTATGTACAACTGAAACGATGAAAACAACTCGGCGTAGCTGGTATATTGCGTCGCGCGTGGTAACGACTGAAACCATTGAATTTGCTGTGACATCCCACCAAGGCATTAAATCGCCAGGCACCGACTGGATGTATCCTGTTATGCTGCAAAAAGGTACATATAAGGCAGCGGTGCCTCTTTTTTTTTTTTAAGATTATCGTGATAGTAAGTGTTGTAGATGGATGGTAAAGGACTAGCAAAGGCTTCGGCAGATGCTTCTGCCGACGGATGCTGGCCCGACAAAAAGCGAGTAGGAGCCTCTGCAGCCGAACATCTCGCAGCTCTGCTAGTCAGGTTCTACTTCCACCTCCTCCTGGTGCCATCTGGAAATTTCCTTACAGGGCAAATTACTGACGGAAGAGGCCAAATGGCGAGTATCCTGCGCCACCAAACAGGATTAGTGTCGGTTGGGCTATTGTCTAGCAAACCATAACCGTAAAACCACTTGTTCCGAATTAAGTATTACCGAACGCAGCACGAAGAATGTTCCGAATCAACGCATGTTCCGAATGAATAAGAGAACTTATTGTCTTGTCAATCGTTGACGTTTTTTCTTCTTCTTCTTACTGACAGCAAGTCGGCATGTGTGTTAAAGTTCTCAAATAAAAGGAAATCTGAATTTAAATAATCGATCGTTTCTCTTTTCAATAATATTCTCCCATCATTGTTTCTGGTCCTTCGAGCCGGATCGGCTATCAATTTTCTGGCATCTTCATCATGGAGAAATTAATCGAAACTCAACAGAAAGAGAAACGCCTCATGGAGAACGCCTTCGTTAACCTCAAGAAGAAAGGTGATCAAGCGACGCATGGACAAATTGAGACACGACTTCAACTATTGGAAAAACGTTGGAAGGGTATAGAAAATCGTCATCAGGAGATCATTGATTTGCGGTAGGAAGGGGATGCAACTGCTCTCGCTGCAAAGGAATTGCATTCCTATTTCAAAACGGATTTCCTAGAAGAAGTCGAAGAAATTTACATCAATGAAAAGGCGAAGTTCTTGGATGCAGCCCATCAGTTATCATCGAAACTCACTCCATCTTCCTCTCCCGAAAACCAATGTTGCGAAGTGACGACTCAGAAGCCACCTAGGCGCAAATTGCCCTTTATCGAGATCCCGCATTTTTCGGGCAAATATTCTGAGTGGCCTTTCTTTAAGGATTTCTTTACCGCTTTGATAATTGACGACAAGGAGCTCACGGACGTAGAGAGGCTCCATTACATAAAATCGAATCTTTGTGGAGAAGCAGCTAGCACGATCAAGAGCATTCCCATCACAGCCGAAAACTTTCAACGTGCGTGGAAGAAACTCACCAGCTTCTATGACAATGAAAGAGCTCTCGTGTATGCATGTTTGGATACGTTGTTTAAATTGCCATCGATCTCCAAAGAATCTCATAGCACTCTCAAGCATTTAAGAGATGGTGTTACCGAAGCCATCGAGGTTCTTCAGATGCTCAATCGACCAGTTGAGCAGATGGGGGATATATTGGTATTCATAACGGTGCAACGATTCGACCCAATAACGAGACGTGATTGGGAATTATCTTTGGACAGTGCGACAACTCCGATTGTGTGGAATCAACTAGATGCCTTCATGAAAATGCGAATTCAAGCACTGGAACGATCTGAAGCCGTTTACGGATCGCCAGAACCTCCTAATTCGAAGCAAAAATACTCATCGCAAAAACAACATCAAGCTAGAATCTCAAGCCATGCGACTTCAAGGAAAAAATCATCAAATTGTTCCTACTGCCAAGGAGACCATTACATAGCTGCCAGCCAGTTGTGCTTCAATTGCTTAGGCCCACATCTACGTCGGGACTGCCGCTCCAATAGAACCTGTAATAATTGTAATGGACGACACCACACTCTGCTTCATCAACCTACAAGTAACAACTTATCGAACACATCAACCTCATTGCAAGGTCCAACAATCTCAGTACACGCCACTAACACCATCGCATCTCATCCACGACATATTCTACTCGCTACTGCAATGCTGACAGTAACATCGGAATTCGAGCGATCAAGTACTATCCGAGCGTTGATCGATCCCTGTTCGGAAGCTTCTTTTATCTCTGAGTCTTTGGCACAGAGATTAAGGCTACAACGACTATCAGTTTTCATACCACTCTCAGGCGTTGGAGGTGCTCGTAGTCAAACGGTTAGGACTCAGGCAACAGTCACCATCTCGCCCCACTTTACGAGTGACAGACAATGGAAGCTCAATGCACTGGTTTTGTCAACGCTTACCGACTACTTACCACCTCGACAAACAATAGCTGCCGATTTCAAGTTTACAGATGGTCTAGTGCTCGCAGATCCTCAATTCGACTCATTAACACCAATTGAAATGATACTTGGTGCCGATGTGTTCACCCATGTCATCGAGGAAGGACTGTGCAAATCGCAAGACGGAAGTTTGATAGCTCAATCAACTAGCATCGGGTGGATATTGACTGGAAGCTGGTCATCTGACAAACACTCAACTAAGCCATCAGAATCTTCACCACCTCTTACCAGCTTGCAGTGTATCGTTGATCAAAATCTCTCATCTTTGTTAGAACGTTTTTGGACTCAAGAGGAAGCATCATCGAATGTATCATCGCTTACTATTGAAGAAACTGCCTGTGAACAACATTTTTTATCGACACATCGACGTAATAAGGATGGACGCTATGTTTTGAGATTGCCATTTAAGAAGAGTTTTTGTAATCTTGGAGATTCTAAACCTTCTGCTACTCTCTATGCTACTACATACCGAAAAGCGTTTTAAGGGACGTAATGATTTTCACCGGGAGTATACTCATTTTATGAGCGAGTATGAAACCCTCGGACATATGGTAGAAACACCACATAATGAAAACGACGATCGTTTCTGTTTCTATTTGCCTCATCATGGTGTTTTTAAGTCTGTTGGAGATTTGAATCCCAAGCTTCGCGTGGTATTTAACGGATCAATCAAGTTGAATGGGGGAGAACCTATCAATAATTGCCTCCATGTTGGCCCGAAGCTTCAAACCGACATATTTGATATTCTACTTCGCTGGCGGATGTATCGCTATGTATTTTCTGCCGATATACAAAAAATGTTTAGACAAATTCAAATTGATCCTGAAGATCAACATTTTCAGCGAATTTTTTGGCGGCCGTCAGAAAATCAAGATGTGATGGCATACAATTTAACTACTGTCACATATGGCCTCGCAAGCTCACCGTATCAAGCCGTCAGAACTCTTCGACAACTAGCCGTTGATGAAGGTTATCGCTTTCCTCAGGCTGCAAAGGTTTTAAACGAAAACACATACGTAGACGATATATTCGCTGGAGGTGACACGCTGCAAGAAGCTGACCAACTAAGAGTGGACTTGGTTGATTTACTCAAGGCGGGCGGCTTTCCGCTGAGTAAGTGGTCAGCAAATCATTATCAACTTTTAATGGGAGTGAAGGAAGACAAACTCGCATCTTCGACTCGCACATGGAAACAGTTCGACGAAGTTCAAACGTTAGGCATTTCATGGCAACCAACAACTGACGTTTTTACTTTTCGCCTTAATCCTACCATTTTTACGAACACTTTTACAAAAAGACGCTGCCTTTCACTCATCGCTCAGCTTTACGATCCTCTAGGTTGGATTGCTCCAGTCATAATTTCGTTCAAATTGTTCGTGCAAACACTATGGCATGAAAGCTTAGGTTGGGACGATCCGTTGCCTCACTGACTACAAGATCATTGGGAACACATCCTAAACGGACTCGAGGATCTTCAGGCCTATAGTATGCCTCGGTGGACTAGTTACTCGAAAAATGTGCAACAAATTGAAATACACGGTTACTCTGATGCTTCTGAGAGAGCTTATGCGGCATGCGTTTATTTAAGAGTAGTCGACAACCAAGGACATACACGGGTAACATTGTTGGCGTCCAAGTCCAAGGTAGCTCCGATAAAGTAAATATCCTTACCTCGGCTGGAGTTATGTGGCGCAGTTTTGGCTGTGCGACTTACTAAACGCATTCAAGATTCTCTTGATCTTAAAGGAGTAAAATGCCATCTGTGGACGGATTCGACTATTACTTTATCTTGGATTGCGAAACATCCTACGAATTGGAAGACGTTTGTAGCCAACAGGGTATCGGAGATTCAGGTATCTTTACCAGAAGCATGTTGGCATCACGTATCTAGTAAGGACAACCCTGCTGACCTCGCTTCGCGGGGAATCTCTTCAAGTGCTCTTGTCGGTTCATCCTTATGGCTTCATGGATCACCTCATCTTACTAAGTCTTCTTCTCCGTGGTCAACAGTAAGTCATTTTCAAACTTTGGATTCGGTTCCAGAGATGCGTACGAAGACATGTCTTGCTACCACTATTCCTCAAGAAAAATCGGATCTACTCACTCGTTACAGCTCACTAGAAAGATTGATGAGGGTAACAGCTCGCTCATCGCTCATCTACGTGCTCATACAAGGTCGAAGCACACAAAGCACTCATCAGTACCTCTAATTCCAATCAATCAGCTTACACCACAAGAATTATTTGAAAGTCTCTGCCATTGGATAGCCTATGTCCAGAAATTTTATTTCAATCAGGATCTTCAAACCCTATCAAAGAATGGATGTGTGGAAGCTAAAAGCCCATTAATTCGCTTGAATCCATACATAGATGACCGTGGCCTATTGCGAGTTGGGGGTCGCCTACAACATTCTCTACTTCATCCCGATGAAGCGCATCCGCTTATCCTTCCTCGTCAATCCTATCTCTCTAAACTTATTGTTATAGATGCGCACATAAAAGGTTTACACGGTGGAACTCAACTCACCCTCAACTACATTCGGCAGCGATATTGGATCTTGCGAGGGCGACAACTCGTTAAAGCGATCATCCTCAGATGTGTTCAGTGTTGGCGTCAACGTTCTGTACCTGCTGGACAACTTATGGGAGACTTAACATCAAGACGTGTTCGGAGATATCGACCATTCCTCCATTCTGGAGTGGACTTTGCTGGGCCCATCAACTTGCGCTTTTCTGGTGGACGTGGGAGTAAGTCATTCAAAGGATACGTAGTTGTATTTGTATGTTTATCGACACGGGCTGTACACCTGGAAGTATCATCAGGATATTCCACGCAAGATTTCCTCAATGTATATCGACGTTTTGTAGCTAGACGTGGAATTTGTGCAACGCTATCGAGTGACTGTGGGACCAACTTTGTAGGCGCCGATAAGGAGCTTCGTGGATTGTTTCAGAAGGCTAAGTCTCAAAGCCAGCACATTGTCAACAGCCTTGCCAACGATGGAACAGAATGGCGGTTCAACCCCCCGGCAGCACCACATTTCGGTGGGATCTGGGAGGCTGCAGTCAAATCTGTGAAACACCACTTAAGGCGGATTATAGGTGATAATGTACTAACTTTCGAAGAAACGACTACACTTTTAGCTCAAATCGAGGCGTGCCTCAACTCAAGACCTCTGCATTCATTATCTGATGATTCATCCGATTTCACTGCGCTCACTCCAGGACATTTTTTAATCGGAGGACCTTTCTTAACTATCCCGGAACCATCAGTGCTAGAGCTAAAGACTTCCCGGTTATCGCGCTGGCAGTTGCTCAGGCAAATGTATGAGCATTTCCGGACAAGATGGTCTTCAGAATATCTGCACGAGCTGCAACATAGACCAAAATGGCGTTGTCGTCAGCCCTCAGTTCGGGTCGGGGACCTATGCATTGTTCGATCCAATCAACAACCACCTTGCAAATGGCCATTAGCACGGATCATAGATGTCAAGCCCGGAGCGGATGGACTTGTAAGGGTAGTACAATTGAAGACTGCATCTGGTACATTGTTGAGACCAATCGGAAAGATCAGCATCCTACCTCTTGATGAAAACTGTTCGCCAATAGTTGGCGAAGGCGGGCGGAATGTTCCGAATTAAGTATTACCGAACGCAGCACGAAGAATGTTCCGAATCAACGCATGTTCCGAATGAATAAGAGAACTTATTGTCTTGTCAATCGTTGACGTTTTTTCTTCTTCTTCTTACTGACAGCAAGTCGGCATGTGTGTTAAAGTTCTCAAATAAAAGGAAATCTGAATTTAAATAATCGATCGTTTCTCTTTTCAATAATATTCTCCCATCACCACTGATTGCTCAAAAACAAAAAACAGCCTCGGATAATCAAACGGAACGGACCTATGTTGACGACCCTTTGAGAAAGCAAAAAACAAACAAGGACCTTCGGTCCTGTACGTGGAAGTTAGGTCCCTATACAGACCACGTGCGGCCGAACAGCTTGCGGACGCCTTAGACCGCTATAAACCGGACATAACCGCCATCCAGGAAATGCGATGGAATGGACCGGGTAAAAAGCGGATGGATGCGGATTTGTTGCTAATGGTGCACTAAGACATAAAGTCCTAGGTTTCCAATATGTGAGTGAACGCCTCATAACGATCCGCATCAGGGCAAATTTCTGTAACATCACCCTCATATGTGTCCATGCCCCCACGGAAGACAAGGATGACTCCATCAGAGATGATTTCTTTGATCTCCTAGACAGAACATATACCAAATGCCCCAGCTATGATACCGAAATCATACTAGGAGATTTGAACGCTAAGCTGGGTAAAGAAAGCATCTTTGAACCGATAACGGACACAGGCTGATCGACCTTGCGACGGGGCGAAATCTTCTTTTAGCCAGCACACGATTTCCCCACCTCGATATACACAAAGGCACCTGGCGGTCGCCAGATCAATAAGTCACCAACCAGGTTGATCACATCGCGATTGACGTCAGACACTCCTCCACTATTCTTGATGTTCGCACTTTCCGAGGAGCGAACATCGACTCAGACCACTATCTTGTAGTAGCCAAGATACGTCAACGCATAACACAAACACCGCGGAGTAGAGTTAGAACACCAAGCTATGACATCAGAAAGCTACTGTCGCCGGAGATCGCCAGTGCCCTTGCCAACCGCGTCTCCCTTAAACTCTCCGATACACTTCAATCCTCCACTCAGACAGTAGAGCAACAATGGAACCTGTTCAAACAAGCCCTGAAGAGCACAGCAACAGAAGTGCTGGGCCTTAAAGTTCCACCACGACGAAACACCTGGTTCGATGACGAGTGTAGAAGGATTCATGCGGAAAAGCAGGAGCCATTCAAAGCCTCACTACACAAAAAAACAAGAGCAGCTCGTGAGCTCTACGAGCTTAAAAGAAGGGAGGAACATACGCTTCTCAAGAGAAAAAAGAAAGAACACGAGAAGCGCGCAATTGAAAACTTGGAGAGGTGCTATTGCAGGCACGACGTTCGAAGATTTTATCAACGGATAAGACGAATGTCTCAAGGCTAGAAAAGCCCGAACGGAGGCCTGTAAGGATGTGAACGGACACCTAATAAGTAGTAGTAGAATCGCAGTCGATGCTTAGAATTTGGAAAAACCACTTCTGCAGACTGTATAATGGCGATGACAGTCAACATACCGCCGTCAGGCGGAACGATCCATTTCTTAACGACGAAGAGCGCAAAGAATTCTGTCTCCCTGACCTCGACGAAGTTGAGATTGCCATGTCGAAACTCAAGTCGAAAAAAGCTGCTGGCGCAGATGGACTGTCTGCTGAGTTCTTCAAAGCGGCTGGGGGTGATCTGGTTAGGAGCATGCACCGGCTCATCTGTAAGATATGGTCAGAGGAAAGCATGCCCGAGGAATGGAGTCTTAGCATTGTTTGCTCGATCCACAAAAAAGGAGACCCTTTGGACTGCGCCAACTATAGAGGAATAACTCTCCTTAATGTCGCATACAAGATCTTCGTTGCCGTTTTGTGTGAACGCCTGAAGCCATTCGTAACCAAGCTGATAGGTCCTTATCAGTGTGGCTTCAGGCCAGGGAAGTCCACCATCGATCAAACCTTCATACTACGGCAGATCCTGGAGAAAACCAATGAATATCAAGTCGACACTCACCATCTATTCGTCGACTTCAAGGCCGCATACGACAGCGTAATTAGAGACGAGCTATACAAGCTGTCACACTGTGCAGGATTACTCTGGAAAATGCTCGCTGCTCCATCCGACTCGGTGCAGAACTGACCGATAGCTTCGAAGTCCAAAAAGGATTTAGACAGGGCGAAGCGCTGTCGTGTGATTTCTTCAACATCGTATTGGAAATGATTGTGCAAAAATCACTGGCCAATACAAGAGGCACAATCGATTTCAAATCCTTGCAACTCCTTGCATACGCCGACGACATTGACATAATAGGTAGATCACAGCGAGATATAGGTTTGAGGTAGTTAAGGACTTCATTTACCTCGGCCCCGCAGGGACCTGGAATAACGACACCAGTTTCGAAACCAAGCCCAGAATTACCCTTGCCAACCGCTCTTCTTTGGGCTCAAGAGGCAATTGAGAACTAGAGCCCTCTCTCGTACGACCAAGTTGACCTTATATAAGACCTTAATTATCCCGGTCCTGTTATACGGCGCAGAAACATGGACTTTATCTAAAGCGGATGAGGAAATCCTTGGTCGTTTCGAGAGAAAGATTCTGCGTGCGATTTTCGGTCCTATAAACACAGAGGGGGGTTGGAGGAGAAGATTCAATCACGAACTGTACGGGTTGTGAGGCGACATGAGTTTAGTCAGGCCTCTACGGATCCAACGCCTATGATGGCTAGGCCATGTAGAGCGAATGGACACCACAGCTCCAGCCCGTAGAGTCTTTGAATCCAACCCCCAGGGACGACGACATAGAGGACGGCCGCACCTAAGGTGGCGCGCACAGGTGGAAAGAGACCTCAACCAACTGGGCGTGCGGCATTGGAAAAGACTAGCGAAAGAGCGAGATAGGTCGAGAGGCATGTTGGCAGAGGCCCAGGTTCACCCCGAACTGTAGCGCCCGTTAGGAAGGTAAGTAAGTGTTGCAGATAAATGAATAGAAGGTAATGTTCAAAAATGAATTTACAATTGCCGTCGAGATGCTTACATAAAGCCGAATGAGCCTGTCTGTGGAATGTATGTACGTATCTAGAAAAATCTACTTAAAATAAGGCAAATTGCGAGGACGGCAGGAACAACCGATGCAAATGTACTGCTCGCACCTGATCCTTTATTCTGCAGAATCCATGTCATGATGGGATCGCGGTTATCTGCCAACCAGTCAAAGTTGGACTTGATATTTGCCTTGACCCTGGTCTCCAGATTCGTTGAAACTTTTGGATGATTCTTAACTTTCTCGACTAAAGCGAGGAGCTAGAAAAGAAAAAATCTAGAATTTAGATACGAACGTAGCTTAGTTGTGCACGTTCAAACCTCGCTTTCCTGTTTACCATTCACCACGTAGTTAGATATTCCCCGGATATCAGAATCAAGAGGATTAGCACCGCCAAATCCGCTTGTAAGGTCAGCATATGTCTCATAGTTCTGATTGAGGAAATCAATGGATTCCAAGAGACCCACTTCCCCACGTGAGTACGCTGAGCTGAGGAGGGTTATCCTCTCCTGCACACGAAGCGGTGAATTAGTATCAATCGAGGTTTCGATAAATTTCCGAATATGTGTCCCACTCTGTGCACATCCAAGAGACGAGATCAGTAGACGTCTTTCGGCCTGATCGTTTGAGTTTAGAAGTCGGTTATACACAAAGTTGAATTCAGTGTCGCCAGTTTGTTTAAGACCATTGCAGTAAATGGCTGACTGTAAGTTGGGTTCAACTTCAATGCCTTCGTTGACCAATTGCTTTAGCTTGCTATTGGTCTCTACCAAACAGCTTTCGATTCCAGCCAAACAGGCCAGATTAATTGCAATCGTACGGACATTCTTCGTGAAATGTTGCTCACCGGAAACGTCGTCTGCTCCCAGTTTCTCATAGATATTTTTTACGAGGCTTCCTGTGAAGCTTCTGAAAGATTGGTATTCAGCATCACCGCTAAGGAAACGATTGAAAGTAGTTAAGAGTGAGCTGGCAGTTGACCATGGTGCGTACTGATCTTCGTTTTGAAGATACTGCATCAGATAGAGTAGCACATGGTGTTCGAGATAGGTCGATGAGGAGAGTCGATATGCGTCGTATAAGAGTGAAGCACGATTGTTGACATGAATTCTTTGGGGTCGGGCAATCAAGGCATCACTGATCAAAGCCCAATTCCTGAGGTCATAATTTACGCGGTAGTATCCGGTCGATTGTTTGTTCAGAATCAACCAATCATCTTCTGCCAACTGGCTGTCCTTGATCGTAGTTGAAGGAATGTTGCCGAGATAGAATTGAGCGACAGTGTTGCGGAAGTCGGGATTGCTGGCGGTGGCATAGTTGACTGGAACATACCATAAGTTGTTGTCGCTTAACTCCGGATCATTGAAGTATGAACGTTGAGTTACGGTAAAGGATGCATCTTGATAATTACGTTCGACAGTTAGGACTGGGACACCACCTTTATTTGTCCAGGTCTTCATCATTTCATTGACGGTGAGGGGTAGTTCAAGCCCATTGTCTTTGGCAGCAGTGCCGATAGCTGTAAATAAGTCGTCTTCCTCCGCACCAGTATATTGACTTAAAATGGAAATTTCAGGTTATGAGTAATGGTTTTCATATCACACTTCAAAACTTACTTTATGGTAAGATACTTGTTCAAACCAGAACGGAATACAGCATCGGAGAGTGCATGCTGCCACATGAACAAAACAGAACCGGCTTTATTGTATGAAACTGTGTCATATAACCTAGCAATTTCGTTTGGTGTTTGTACGTAGTGTGTCATTGGACGTGGATTGGCACCACCATCATAGTAGAGGGCACTTTGGTATTCCGAAATGATAAACAATTGCATAATATCCCACTCCGGGTAGACCTGAAAGGAGAAAATAAAAAAAATTAAAAATCAGAAAAAAATGTTCCCTTTTTATGGAGTCCACTGTGGTTCAGTATAAGCTTTTAGGAACAGAGATGAGATCTAACTGCCTGGATGTTGGACAGTATACATAACTCGATACCGATTGATTTGAGGGGTTCTAATACACGAGGCGCTAAACTATTTCAAAAAAAGCATTTTAAATTACACTAGAGGCCCTAAAATTGCCCAATCGCATACTTAAATCTATCTTAAAAAAGCGATTACAGGCTTGACCCACCTCGTCAGTAATTGTATACGAAAACATGGTTGCAAATCCCTCCTTCAGCCATATGTAAGTCCACCATTTTATAGTGACCAAATCACCAAACCACATATGCGTGAACTCATGAGCAACAATGTTTGCAATATTCGTCTGAGTATTTGTCGTTGAAGTTAGTCTATTGTAGAGCAGATATTCCTCTCGGTAGGTGGCAATACCCCAGTTTTCCATAGCTCCAGATGCAAAATCCGGTACAGCGACTTGATCCAATTTCGGAAGCGTAAACGGAACATCATAGTACTCGGCCAAATGAGCAGTCAATTGAATTCCAGAGAACAAAGCAAATTCACGATTGTTACTCGAATCGGGACGGGAAAAGATTCTTTGCGTGTGTTGGTTTAAACTTCCCGAAACGTAAGTAAAGTCGGATACAATGTAGGCCACGAGGTAAGTGGGCATTTTAGGAGTTTCATGAAATACTGTTCTGCCACTGACACTTTTAGATTCATCAACTGGCATGTTGGAGATCGCAGTTAAAGTTGGACT
Organism: Eumerus sabulonum; assembly: GCA_951905685.1. Classification (NCBI taxonomy): domain Eukaryota; kingdom Metazoa; phylum Arthropoda; class Insecta; order Diptera; family Syrphidae; genus Eumerus; species Eumerus sabulonum. Next base: position 241,071,890 of record OX645060.1, read on the forward strand.
ATGATTGATAGTGATGGTGAATGAAGCTCGCTTCGCTGGTTCATCATAACAAGGGAATCCATGACGAGCATTCGTAGATTCGAATTGTGTCGTAGCCAAGTTACTAGATAAAAGAGTTTATCAAAAAGTCAGGAAAGCAGGACGCCTTGATTACTTACACTGTCTGACCGTCCGCGTTAGTATAGGTAGAGAGATAGAAACCGCCATTATCCTGTCGGAGCTTTCCCTTGTACTCAATGGTGACTTTATACAGCTTGCCCGCCTCCAATACCGAGCTATCTTCGGTTGTCAAAGTTAGGAATTCTCTCACTGTATCGTAGGTGTAATTTAGTTTCGTGGTTACTCCAGTCTGAACATACTTAATGACGGCATTAAAGCCCTCCAGTTGCCGTGCATGAACAACTACGTAATTCGTCAGTTCCTCATCTACTCTGATGGTAATATCGACTGTCCCCGTAAAATCCAATATTCCTTTATCGACCTCAGTTGTAATGGTCACATCGTAATGAACGGGGCTGGTATTGTTGGGCAATCGGTAGTTGAGATCATCAGCTCTGGGCTCGATGTCGCTCTCGTTCGGTACACCAAAGTAAGCCAAATTACGTTCGGAAAGTGGTGGAAATCGATAAAGAGTTGATCCTTGGACAGATCCTCCGAGGAGGAGTATCACAGCAACTGCTAGCAGTTGCACCCGAGTCATGTCAGCAGTCACGTTCGATTACAATTAAGACTGCCTCGCACGAGTAACTTTCTTTTTAAGGTAAATGACGGAGGCGATATTCTATAAACGTCCAATTAAGTCCTTATCGCTATTGCGTCTATAAATCAATACATAATTTGTGACTAGAAATTCGGCAATCGTGTTGATATCGACCAGTGATTAGCTTAATAGCTTATGAGTTGTATAATCGAAGAGTAAGTTACAGGTATGTATACGAATGATGTTGATTAGGACAAAACATGATCATGGCGGTGCGGGTAGACCTTGTGATCGTAAATAGGCCTGTAAATGGTCGTGTCGTTTTATTCCTGAAACCTTGAATTGCTTTTTGTCAGCAATAATTGTATCTGATTGCTCATACTACCTGTTCTCGTGTAGTTCGAGGAATACGTGTGTCAAATGGGTAGTATATAACTCTGATTACGATCAGATCATGGGTGACGGGAGTGCTTAACATTCTCTGGCGCTAAAGGGTTACAGTGTAGCAGCATAAAATCGAACATTAGACTACCATTTTAGTTACAAAAACCAGGCTGTCCTGATTATGATATTAGATGTTACACCAAGAGTTCCGAACGGGGCTAAGATAGAAATGGAATGCTTATAAATGTCAAGTGCCCCGTTTATTAGTGGCTATGTTCTCAAATGGGGTGCATGTAAACCCCATGAATGGTTAGCTCTAAGTGTGTTAACTTATCTATTAATTTTCGGTCATTACGTTAAGTGCTGATAAATAGGTTGTATCATATCTGAGTAGTGGCCTTAGTAGAGATAGCAAACTCCTAGTCTTTTTTGATTAACTAGGTAAACTTCACACTCACTTGGAAGCTAATTTGCTAGAAGGGAACGAAAGACAGTTACTGCACGTGTCTATTCTGTCTCGGCATTAGTATCACGGGACGACAGAATGACCAGTGAATGTCATCTATCGCAGAGGTCGGTGTCCGAGTCGATATTGGACTCGACTCCACTCGGGTCATGGAGTAAGGCCAGCGGCATATATCTGGGCCAATCGCGTCTTTCGCAAGCCCTCAACCCCTGCCCAGTCCATACAACACTAATTGTTAACAAGTTTTAGGATGTCCCGCTTCTGAGGTACTGGGTTTCAAAACACCGCCAACAGGAAATCCATAGTTTGACGACGAGTGTGATTGCACACGCAGCAAAGCAAAAAGCCTATCAAGCAGCACTGCACAGAAGGACGAGAATTGCTCGTGGGTATTACGAGCAGAAGTGAAGAGCATAAGCTTTCCAAAGAAGGGAACATGAGAAGTTTGCGATCGAAGAGGTTTTATCAACGAATTAAACAAACTTGCCCGGGATATAAAACCAGAACGGAGCCTGCGGCGATGAAAACGGACGAAATCTCTAGTAGGGGATTCCCATTTGTTACTAAGAATCTGGAATGACTAATTTCGCAGGCACGCCGCTGTTAAGCAGAATGATCCATTCACAACGGACGATGATAGGAGAGATTTCCGCTGCCCCACCAGGAGAAAGTTACGAATGCTTTTTCCAAACTTAAGTCCAACAAAGCCGCCGGAGCAGACAGACTACCTGCCTATCTCTTTAAGGCAGCTGGAGATGACCTGATTGGGAGTGTACATTAGCTCACCTGTATGAATGGAATCTTGGTATCGTTTGCCAGATACGCAAGAGAGAAAACCTTTTGTCTACGCCAATTGCGGAGGAGTAAGCCTCCTGAACATTGCTTACAAGATCTTCTCTGCTGTACTGTATGAACGCCTGAAACCCTACGTTAATAAACTGATTGGTCCATATCAATGTGGTTGCAGACCCGGGAAGTCCACTATCGATCGTGGAGAAAGGCAATGAGTTTTTTTTTTTTTAATACTTTGCACAGATTCAAGAGTCATACCTTTATTATGTTTACACACAACCAGAATGGAGCAGGTGGTTTTTGTCATAGATATTCAAATCAAGGATGAAGGAAAAGGGAAAATGAGGAAAAATACAGTCATCGTCGAGGAACGTTCAGGTATTGCTTTAGCTTAACTTAGAACAGGACTGTGCTACTTATAAACCTAATGGTTCGGGGAAGCGAATTCCATAGACGTATCGCGTGGATAAAAAATTGTCGTTCAGAGATCATATAGTTATATCGAATTGGAATAATATGTAGGGCTCTGATTGATAGAGTAAAACAGATCTTGCTATACAGATACATTGGTTGACGCGATTGGATAACGTTGTGAAGTAAAGTCAATGTTTTCATTTTGAAAAGATCTTCTAGGGTGATACCATAAATAGATTTAGAAAAGGTTGAAATGTGGTCATACCTTCTTAAACCAAAAATATACCGCGCTATACTGTTGTAGGCCACAGCATTATTGGTATTATTGGTATAATTCGCATCCATATAGCATTATTGGTATAATTAGTGTTTTAGCTAGTATCATTCTCGTTTTTAAGGGTGTAACAGTGTGTGTGGACCAAAGCAAACGAAGCCCTGAGTAAACTCTGCCTAAGGTGATCCTGATGTGGTTGTTCCAAGAGAGTGTTCTGTTGAAAACTATACCAAGATTTTTCGCAGTATCAACGAAGTCTATACCTCTGTTAATCAGATAAAACCTTGGTAGGGAAGAGGTATCAATCGGTTTCCTGGAGATAACTAGACATTTTGATTTGGAAGGGTTTAGGCAGAGGCCATTCACTCGAGACCAGCGAAAGATTCTATCAAGATCTTCGTTTATTTCACACGCAGCGTTTTCCACAAGGCCCAATGGAGAACTCTTGCCCATCTGTACATCATCTGCATACATATCAACCGAAGAATACAATAAGCATTTCGGTAAATCGTTGATGTACATAGTGAAGAATATAGGGCCTAGAATCGAGCCTTGTGGCACACCTAAGCTGAGTGGAAGAAAATCGGACACAGAATTATTCACAACGACTGCCTGGGATCTGCAATTCAAGTAAGAGGCGACTACACACGTGGACGATGAGGAAAATTTAAATTGATCTTGAAGTTTTCTACAAAGAACATTGTGATTAACCGTATCGAATGCTTTTGAAAAATCAAGGAGCACAAGATAGGTTACTTTATCCTTATCAACGGCTTGCCTTATGTCTTCAGTCACGTTCAGTAAGGCAGATGTGCAACTATGCTTAGGTCGGAAACCAGATTGGTTGTCACATAACAGTTTGTTATTTTGAATAAATCTGTGTATCTGTGAGCTCAATTTTTCAAGAACTTTTGAGAGAAACGGCAGAGTACCGATCGGTCTGAACTCATTTGTATTTTTGGGTACCGGTATTATTTTAGCGCGTTTCCATTCGAGCGGAAAAACTTACTTACTTACTTACTTATCAGGCCTGCGATCCATGGAGGATCTGAGCCTGAGCTATAGCTGCCTTCCATCCTTGACGGTCCCGGGCACGCTGCTTCCAGTTGTCAAGCCAAGATGTCTTACATCCGCGATTACTTGGTCTTTATACCGGAGGTTCGGTCTTCCTCTTCTTCTCGAACCAGGAGGCTCGGAGTCGAAGACCCTCTTAGCTGGAGCGTTGATGTCCATGCGCTCGATGTGGCCGAGCCAGTGTAGTCGACGGATCCTTGCCTTCCGGACTACATCCACATCTTGGTACAGCTCGTAGAGTTCGCGGTTGTGTCTTCTTCTCCATTCACCTTCCTCACAGACAGGACCAAATATCCGGCGCAGAATTTTTCTTTCGAAAGAACCCAAAATCAGCTCCGCTGTCCTGCTTATCGTCCAGCTTTCGGCTCCGTACAGTAAGACTGGCAGAATGAGCGTTTTGTAAAGCATGACTTTGGTCTTTCGAGTGAGGAGTTTTGACCCCAGTTGTTTGGACAAGCCGAAGTAGCAGCGGTTGCCAAGGGCGATTCTACGCCGGATCTCCACTGTGGTGTCATTTGTGGAATTTACGTTTGCCCCGAGGTAGACAAACTCCTTAACTACCTCGAAATTGTAGCTGTCAATTGTTATATTTTGTCCCAGGTGGTGAGCGACGGATTGGTTTTTGCTTGACAGCATATATTTCGTTTTGTCCTCATTGATCTTAAGGCCAATTCGTTTCGCCTGTTCTTCAATCGCCGTGAATGCTTCCACAATGCCACGGCGAGAACACGCGATGATGTCGATATCATCCGCGTATCCTAGCAGCTGGATGGACTTGTAGGAGATAGTGCCTTCCCTGTTGACGCCTGCCCGTCGCACTATCTGCTCCAGCACCAGGTTGAAGAAGTCACATGACAGCGCATCTCCTTGCCGAAATCCGGTGCATGTTTCGAATGGTTCCGAGGTCCTAAAACCGAGTTGCACGGTGCATCGCGTGTTTTTTAGCGTGGCGCGACACAACTGGATCAGTTTTACCGGGATCCCGAATTCGGCCATCGCCCCAAACAGTGCTTCACGATGAATGCTGTCGTATGCGGCTTTGAAATCGATGAAAAGATGATGTGTATCGATTCGAAACTCGTTGGTCTTTTCCAGGATTTGTCGAAGTGTGAAAATTTGGTCTATAGTTGATTTGCCGGGCCGGAAGCCGCACTGGTAGCTGCCGATTAGTGCGGTGCAAAATGGCTTTAGACGTTCACACAATACGCTGGACAGGATCTTGTATGCGACATTGAGCAGGGATATACCTCTATAGTTCTTGCAAGAGGTAGGATCGCCATTTTTGTTGATGGGGCATATAGAGCTTGTATTCCAGTCGTCGGGCATGCTCTCATCTTCCCAAATTCTGCAGATGATCTGGTGCATGCTCCCTACCAGAACATCGCCGCCAGCCTTGAAGAGCTCTGATGGCAAGCCATCTGAGCCTGCGGCCTTGCTGTTCTTCAGCTTCTGAATAGCTGTGCCGACTTCTTCTATGCTGGGTGGGAGGACTACTTCAGCGGCTGTAGTTGGGATTTCCTCTGTCCCTACCACTCTCTCTTGGTCATGCTCGTTAAGCAGCTGCTGGAAGTGCTGCTTAAATACATCCACTATTCCCTGCGGGTCGGTGACAAGATTACCCTCGCAGTTTGGAAGAGCCAGGGTGCCCTTTTTGAAGCCTCCTGCAAGGCCTTTGGCTTTCTTGTAAAAGGCTCGTAATTTATGTTTATCCCTAGACTCCTCGATATCCTTGAGCTGGGAGGCTGCGAAGATTCTTTTTTTTTTGTCGCAGTAGCTTCTTCTCCTCCCTTCTTCTGGCTCGGTACTCTTCTCGCGCTGCCCTGGTTTTCCTCTGCAGCGCCTTTTGGTACGCCTCGTCGGTTGCTGCCTTTTTCTGCTCACACTTGCCATCATACCACGGGTTTCTTGTCGGGGGTGGTAGGTATCCTACGGAAAAACACTCGTCATAAATATGGAATTGAATATGTGTGTTATATATTTTAAGATACAAGGCAGGATAATTTTAATAAAAACTGAACTAATATCGTCAAAACCGGTCGCTTTAGATTTAATAGATAGCACACTTCATAGGACGTCTGCATCATTTACTACTGAAAAACAAAAGTTAGGGGTTGAACTTAAATTATCAAAATATTCGTCACTGTATTGATGATTAGTGCCATCTAAGGTACTATCGATATTGCAGGAAGAAACGGATGCAAAAGACCTATTCAGTGCATTACAATCGATATTTTCATAATTTTTTTTAAATTCTTTACCTATCCCTAATTCCCTTATGTTTTTCCATAGATTTTGTTTAGCCTGTGTTGGATCAAGACGGGGAGCATAGAAGCGTCTTTTGGATTCACGTATCTGGCAAGTTACCCTATTCCTAAGAGTACGATGGGCACTATACAAAACGTCTATTCGAAACCTTTTCCAGCGATGGTACGCCTTGTCACTATGGTAAATAAGATTCTTGATATCAGTAGTAAACCAAGGGCATTCATATTTGTTCGCTTTTTTAGTTTTGCTTATGAGCGGGACATGAGTATTAAATAGACCCCTGATACTATCTTGAAAGAAATTTACTTGGTCATCAACGTTCGGCATTCTGTAAATCCTATTCCATTCCACTATAGAAAGATCTATTAATTGTTCTATGTTAATGTTCTTAAAATCGCGAAATGTAAATAGATTTTCATTGTTGACGGCATTCATTGATAGGTTAAGTGAATCAAGTCATGCCGAGAGAAAGAGGGAACCGAGAGTTGGTTGAAGTGTAGGACTTTATATGGATGACTTACATAGAATACATCGAGGAGTGAACTATTATCCCTTGAGAAATGAGTTGGTTGGAGTCCAAAAATTGAGGCGTAAAATCCTTCAATGTCCCAAAGGTAGGAAAAGTTTCTGGTCATTTGTAAAAAACGTAAAAAACTCAACTACGTCGTCTATACCGACGCTCATCCACAATGGCATTCCAGCTGTCACGCGGTTAGACAAAGCTAACCTACTTGCTGCCCATTTCGTAAGCAATTATCAGCTCTCAGCTTGTACTTTATCTCCGCCTGTACTAGCGTGCGTCAATTCCACCATGGGACTAATTCACTTCCGCACTCGTATAGTCGCAAAGGTTCTTAAGGACCTCGACATACAAGAATCCGCTAGTCCAGATAGTATTTGCCCCAATACTTCTGGGTGTTCTTCTACGCTGGCAAAAACACTGCGTAAGCTTATTAACCTTTCCTACTCCTCTGCGCTCTATCCAGGTAGGTGGAAAACAGCATTTGTCCAGCCTATACCCAAAAAAGGCGAATCATCTTCGCCCTCCAACTACCGACCCATTGCACTACCGTCCCTTCTTTCCAAGGTCATGAAACGATCAGCTTATGAAATATCTTGAATCACGGAAACTCCTCAACGACCGTCAGTATGGTTTCCGCAGCAACAGATCGACTGGTGATTTGATGGCATATCTCACCGAAAAGTGGAATCACTCGCTTCACCAAGCTGGTGAAAGCAAAATTGTTGCACTGGGTATTTCGAAAGCATTTGACAGGGTTTGGCATGAAGACCTTTTGTCGAAAATGCATGCTTTTGGGATCGATGAATCTCTTCTTCAATGGATTAGAAGCTTCCTTTCGAATCGCTCAATTCAAGTTGTTTTGGACGGATTCAAGTCCGATACTCGCCTTGTAAATGCTGGTGTTCCCCAAGGCTCCGTTTTGTCTCCAACGCTCTTTCTCATTTTTACAAATGACCTCTTGTCTGTTACTTCTAATCAATTCACTCCTTCGCTGACGACAGTACCATCAGCTTCTCATATTCGTTCACTAGTTTATGACCCTGAGTTTACGAGGGCGTCGTGGCGCAGTAGTTAGTGTGTTGCACACTGACGCACGATGAGCGAGTTCGGATCCCCATAACACCAACGCCATCGAATGTTTATTTTGCGGCGTCTCTCCTCGGCGGAGTACTGGCAAAACCCACCGTAATATACTTGCCATGAAAAAGCTTCTCGACTCACGTCGTTCGGAATCGGCAATAAACTGTAGGTCCCTTTCACCTGTGTGAAAAATAGAATCAATCAAATAGATTGAAGGGAAGCTTGGCTCTGGTCCTTCATGGGCTGTAACGCCACCATTGAAGAAGAAGTTTACGACCCTGCACTTCGGTTGTAGATAGTGAGCGGCAGCGTATGTTAAGCTCATTAAATTCCGATATCGACAGCATCATCCAATGGGGTAAGAATAATAGAGTGGAATTGAATGCATCCAAAACACAATGCTGTCTCTTGTCATTAAAGCATATAACTAACCCGCAGCCATTATCCATGAATGGCACTTGCATCTCAGAAACCGAGAAGCTTTCCACCCTGGGTATGTGTGTTGCTCACAATCTTAATTGGAGCGATCACATATTCAGTGTCGCCAAGAATGCTGCGAAATGCCTAGGCTTCTTATACAGATGCAAGAAACATTTCTCACCCTTAGACCTGGCTACAAACTATAAGGCGTTCATTCGCCCCAAATTAGAGTTTAACGCTCATGTATGGTCCGGTGCTTCCAAGACCTCATTGCACCTACTAGACAGAATACAAAAACGAGCCATGAAACTGATAGGGGACTCCAGCATTACCAAAACATTAGACTCGCTTGAACACCGCAGGAATGTTACCTGCCTCTCCCTGTCTTATCGTTACTTCCACCAAAAATGCTCTGATGAATTAGCCAGTTGCATTCCGCCCCTTTAACACACGTCTCTCTAGGAATGCTCAACAATATACCCTGAAGCCCGCTTTCGGACGTACCGAACCACACGAATCTGGAACTCCTTGCCGGATTCGGTTTCCCCCCCTCAATACAACATGCTAGCATTTAAGATCAATGTCCATCGGCATCTCCTCTATCCCTCTTCCATTCTACCTTCTGCTCGCACTGTGTCGCCGACATAGTAAGGTTATCAGACCATGAAAGTTATCGCGTTGGGTTCGCGATTGATGAAAAAAAACACTTCACAAATTGGTTTACACAACTGAACGCTTTATTGATGGTTTCGCTTACTTTTATAGTACAATATTTGCTTATGCTAGGGTTCGGAATTCTAGGAATTACAATTATTGATTTGCTTATTAATACGATTTACAGTTATTCTAAGAAATTAAATTGCAAGAGAGACATAACTTTAATTAAGTGCATGAAGTGCAATTTGAAATAATAAAAATATTGACCTAAGCAGTTGTTTGGGTTATGTAGGATAGGTATGGGAAAGGGAATGGGGAATTGCTGTGTTAACTCCCCCCTTTTTAAGTATCCGCGTCCCGTGGATCAAGATTTAGTTTTATGGGATTGAGGCGTGGAATTATGAAGGGTTTTTTGTTTTCTTTTTTAATTTTCAGCCACAAAAATAATGTTATGTTGAGTAGAAACCCAATGAATAAGACGGTGATATCGGAACCTATTGACAAGATATTATTTAGCGAAAAGTGGGACAGTTGTTTTACGTTGTCTAAATGTAATTTATGAAGAAATTGAAGGTCGAGCTTGATGTCTCTCTGGGTGAGGTTGCCTTGTAACAATGGAGGGAGGATTTGGTGGGTTATAGTTTCCCAATTTGAGTATACGGTATTATCGAGCTTAATTGTTTCATTATAAAAGGTGATGATAAATGTGCCGTTGAGGCTCCTAGTTGTGTTGCTATATGTAATGTTACCAATCTGTGGCGTCTGGGTTTCCCGCAAGCCATTTCCAAGCAGATTCAATCCAGTTGATTGATCTTTTTGATTTTGTTGGTTTTTTCTCTTGGAGTTGCTCTAGCAGGTTTTCTATTTTGGTTACTCGGTGTTCCAGCTGGGGTGCTAGGGGATTTGTTTTGCTTACATCATGACGTATACTAAGTTTGAGATTATTTAAGATTTGAGTGTAATCAGCTAAATTTATTTTGTGGATGATTTTGTAATTCCCATTTATGATTTTTCCTTCCCCGATTTTAATAGCAACTATTGGGCTATTGTACTTGTGAGTGTTTACAGTAGCTTCCGTCCAGCAAGTCATTAATCTGAAAAGATGGGAGTGTTTTTAAGGTGAGACTTATGGATTCTTTTGCCGTCAATGGTAGTTATTGTGACTTTATTGTTTGTTCCTACGGTTTCTTTTTGAAAGATGGGCTTTTCTTTCCCTTTGATTTGCTTATCTCTTTTGTACACTACGTCACCAGGTTTGTAATCTTTAGGTTTCGACCTCTTTTTATTATGTCCATGGTGTTTGTTTCTTTGATTCCGGGAGATTTCATTTCGCAAGTCTGTATTTACTATATCCTTGAAGTCTACTAGATGTTGATAGTTGATTCTTTGCGTTCTTCCAAAGAATATGTCGACCGGTTTTCTTTTGATAACAGAGTGCACAGTATTGTTGTACCTATCTACTGCGATGTTGGTAATTTCCTTTATTGAATAATGGGGATATTCTCGCTGTAGACACCTAATCATTTCAATAATGGTGGAATGGACTCTTTCCACGGCTCCATTAACTTCGCTTTTTTGAGGTGGAGCAAGATAAACTGTTATACCTAGGCCTTCTATATAGTTCAGGATTATCGGGCTGATGAAGCTTCCTTCATTGTCCATGACTAGTATTTTTGGAACAGTAAAAAAATGCAATAATTTAATTATTTTGTCCCGGACATGTAAGACCGATTTGTTTTTTATATGGAAAAATTTGGTGAATTTCGAAAATTTGTCTATGCACGTTACAAATTTCTCACGGTTGATTTCTATGATGTCCATGTGTAAGATTTCTGTTGGATAAGTCGGTATAGGTGTGGGTTGCAATTCGGGTTTGGGTGGGTGTCTGTCATACTTGTTTGTGCAGCAGATGTCACAAGTGTTTGTATATTCTTTGATTAATTTACTCATATGAGGGAAATAATATTTTTCTAAAATCTGTTCCTTATTCTCCTTATAATTTCGGTGTGCACGCTTGTGTTCTTCTTGAATTATTTTGAGTTTGTTTTCGTTATTCGCGATATCCGTAACTACCCTTTGCGTAATTCTTATTTTGTATTGAGAAAAGAACTCTTTGTATATTTCATTTAAAAGTGGGATTAGGGGTTCCGGTATTTTAATTCCATTAAGTGTATTTGGATTCAATTTTTCCTTTAAAATGTGCGTTAGTCTGTCTTTATTAAATAAATCTAATCTAATATAATGCCTGTGAAATTTTGGATGTGGTTGTTCGTAGCATATCATTTCATCTCCTTCTGAAATGATAAGTTGGTTCCTAAAAACGTTGATAGGGGCCTCGCAGTGTGGTATGAGTTCTGTGCTATCTTCTTCAGCACTGTGTTGCGTTCCAGATGATGTTGTTAGGGTATTTAGCTCCATTGGGAGTCTTGAGAGAGCGTCCGCTACAACATTTGTTTTGCCTGGTTTGTATATCAGTGAGTAATTGAATTCTTCAATTTTTGCCTTCCACCTTTTGAGTTTAGCATTGGTATTGCGATTACTCAAGGCGAAAGTTAGTGGCTGATGGTCTGTCACGATTTTTATGCATTTGGCTCCGTAGAGATACATCCTAAGTTTGTCAAGGGCCCATACTATTGCCAGAAGCTCTTTTTCGATGGTCGAATAGTTCTCCTCGGCTTGGGATAATGATCTGGATATAAACGTTATAGGTTTATCCTGGCCCATTTCGCCTTGGGATAAGACGGCTCCGATTGCGGAATTAGATGCATCTGTTGTGAGAGTGAATGGCACGTTGAAATTCGGGAATGTCAAGATATCTGATGACACAAGCATCTCTTTTAGATTGTTGAATGCTTTAAGTGCTTGATCATCGAGACGAATTTCCGTTTTCCTTGACATGTTGGATTTTACTTGCGCATTGGTTCCTCTAGTTAAATTTGTCAGGGGTTTGGCTACCCTGGCGAAATCTCGGATAAATTTACGATAATACGAAGCCAGACCAAGAAAACTCTTTAAGTCCTTAAGGTTCCGAGGTGGTGGAATTTTTTGAATAGCCGCAATCTTTTTAGGATCTGCGCGTATTCCTTCTTGGGTGATAATGTAACCAAGAAATTCCACTTCAGTTCTCAGAAACTTGGATTTTTCCAAATTGATTCTCAGGTTAGCCTTTTCCAGGAGTGAGAGAACTTCATCAAGGTTTTTCGTATGTTCTTCTTTATCCTTTCCGAACACAATGATGTCGTCTATGTAAACATAGCACATCTTACTTATGACAGGTGCTAGAACATCATTGATCATGCGCTGGAATATTGCTGGCGCATTCTTCAGGCCAAATGGAAGTCGAGTGAATTCGTACTTACCATTTGCAGTGGAGAAAGCTGTTTTGGGTATATCGTTGGGTTTCATCCTAATCTGGTGAAAACCAGAGGTCAAGTCGAGAGTTGTGAAGAACTTGGATTCTCCGAGGCTAGCTAGAGTATTAGTGATATCGGGAATGGGGTATGCGTCTGAGATGGTGACCGCGTTAAGACGTTTAAAGTCTATAACTAGTCTATATTGTTTTTCTCCCGACGAGTTGGCTTTCTTTGGAACGATCCAAAGGGGAGAATTATAAGGGCTCTTTGAAGGTCTTATTACACCATCTTTCAGCATTTTTTCGATTTGCTGTTCTACCTCTGATCTTAAATTTGCTGGGTAGGGATATGATTTCGTATAAACTGGTTCGGATGTAGTAGTTTTGATTTCGGCCAGTACGTTCGTGTTAATTGTACCGCTATCAGAAATGGGACCAAAAAGCTTTGTATGTTTTGTTAGAATGTTCCGAATGTCACTATCGATTTCTGTATTAGTTATTTGAACATTGTTTACTTGTCTGGATTGCTTTGCTTTCAATTTTATTTTGATGTTAGGACTGATGTGAAGGATACTGTTCTTCCTATCGATCACAGCCTCTAACTTTCTCAAGGTGTCGTCTCCGATAATTCCGTCGAACGACTTCAATCCAGGAAGAACAAAAAAGTCAATTTGGTTGTTGTTGCCGAAACTTTTGAAAAATGGGCCGCTTAATTTATGGGTGATTTTAAGTTGTCCTGCCGCTGACTGAATATTGAACGGGGTTTTTAAAGGTTTCGAATTTTGTGCTATTCTTTTTGATATGAAATTTTTGTTAGCTCCTGTGTCAATTAGAAATTTGAGCATCTTGCCATCTCTGGTAGCATACTCTAAGTATGGTACGCTAGAGAGGCTTCTGTCATAAAATTTATTTCATCCGATTGTATTTCGTCTTCGAAGTCAATTTCGTCGTCTGATTGAGAAGGTGTTTCGTTCGTATCTATCGGTTCGTTTTCTGGTGTTTGAATGGTGTTAGTAGCAAAAAGCCGTTGTTGTTTCCGAGGCAAGTTTGAGGATTCGTTCGATCTTGTGAGAATAGGATTATTTGGCCTATTCATATAATTGACCATACGAGTTTGAACCGATGGATCGATCTCCATAGGCTCTGACGGTTTTGGTTTTGTTGGTCTTGGTGGAGGATTACTGTGGACATATTGCGCGTGGTGAGGGGTGTTGTAAATTATATTTTTTTCCGGGGGAGTAATTTGTCTAGGTGTCGGCTTTAGCTTAAATTGTGGTTTATTGGAAAACATTTGATTGATGGGTGCTGATATGGTATTATTTTGGTATCTGTTGTGAATTGGAAGACTTCTAAAATTGAGATTTTGGAACTCAAGACAAGATGTGTATGCTTCCGGTAGAGTGCTGGGTTTCTGAATGGTAAGCATTCTTGAAACGTCTCCGTTGAGACCTCTTATGAATATATCAAGTGCTCTGTTTCTGTAGTTTTCAGTCAAAGCACAAATCGTTTCTTGTGAATGGTCTTCGGTTTTTAACTTGTTTATTAGTAGGGAAAGTTGGTGATTGATTCTTGCATAGAACTCGTCTATGCTTTGTCTACCTTGGCACATCGAGTTTAATTCGTGTTCGAGTGTGCGAACATCACGCTTATCTGCGTAATGGAGAGACAAGCATTTCTTTATTTTCGACCAATCGTCGTCGAAAATATTATAGGATATTAAGGCCGTGTCGGCTGGGCCTCTAATTTTTTGCCTAATATGTTGGGTGATTGCTCGGTAAATAGGTTTGGACTTTACTATGTCATAGTCCTTTAGTATGGATTCCACGTTATGGATCCATGAAACATAGTGGACGGGGTTTCCTTCGAACGGTTGTAGGTCCCTAACACTATCGGGGAGTTTTCTGATGTCTATTAGGTCTTGTTCGGTTTTTGGGATTGCTAGGTTCACAGGAGGGGATCGGGAGGTACTTGGGAGGGGACTTACTCGGGATTCAAGCTGCTGAAGGCGAGTATTTATTAATTTAATCTGCTCCATTTGAGCGTTTACTGCCCCAGTTAGCTGGGTTAACAGGACTTTCATATCTTCCATTATATAAAAATTATAGATTTGTATTCAATGAATATAATTTGTTTACAATGTCGAGTTCAAAAAAAAAAAGGAATCTATATGTGAAATTGTATGGTTTCTTATTTTATTTAAATAAATGTGTTTCGTACTTGATTCGAATGATTTCTATATGTTAAATCTTATAATTGTTTCTTATTATAGGTTTACATTTAAACAAATATATGTTTTACAAAGGATTTAATTATGCTGTATAACTTACAGGATGATGATTTTGATCATTATTTAGAGTTCCTCGGGTGGTCCGTAGTTTTCCCTTTTGGCCTGATGACTTACTCGTGGTACGGGTGCCGCCACTGTTGACCCGGTGCAGTTGTATTTGTGCTGGCCGTGTTCTTATGTGAACGGTCGTTGTGTTTTTTTATTTTACTTTGCGGTTAGTTGACGTATTAACGTATTCTTATGGAACGTTGACGCACTTTTCCTTTCACCGCTGTTTTTTTTTTCAAATGCTAATGGTTGAGTGACACTTGTAAACGTGTTCTTGTGGAACGTTTACACACTTTTTATGGAAGCACTGCTTGTTCAAGTTCACACACGTCACAGTTACTAGATAGTCACTTGTGTATGACAGGTTCACGAAAGTTAATCGTACTTGCAGATACTTAGATACTTTTCACTAATTTATTAATTTTTCACGGGTAATATAATTGACTGTATCCCGCGGTTATAAACTCGGATGCTCGGGCAATTCTATCGACTTGTATCCCGCGTTTATAAATTCGGATGCTCGGGCGCCAGTTATCGCGTTGGGTTCGCGATTGATGAAAAAAAACACTTCACAAATTGGTTTACACAACTGAACGCTTTATTGATGGTTTCGCTTACTTTTATAGTACAATATTTGCTTATGCTAGGGTTCGGAATTCTAGGAATTACAATTATTGATTTGCTTATTAATACGATTTACAGTTATTCTAAGAAATTAAATTGCAAGAGAGACATAACTTTAATTAAGTGCATGAAGTGCAATTTGAAATAATAAAAATATTGACCTAAGCAGTTGTTTGGGTTATGTAGGATAGGTATGGGAAAGGGAATGGGGAATTGCTGTGTTAACTTGAATGCGCGGAAATTGTTAAAAAAGAAAAACCGAATCGACTAGACTTAATCAGTCATACTGGTACGAGTGCGTTGGTATCTTTACGATCTTTTTCGCTTAGTGCAATTGTACTTAATCAATATGCAGACGGAAGTGCGTAATCAAGTAATCGATTCCCAGCAATATCTGCTTGAGATTTGACGAATTTATCATTTAATTGACGATCGACAAACAGGCGCTGATCGAATCCATCACAAGTTCCAGCTAATGTCTTTAAGAAAAGACAAATTTGAAAGCTCGAAGGTTAAGGGCATTTCAAAAATGTGTTCCGACTAGACTACCAAGGTAAGGGTACACGTCCATAAACCATCATCAAATTTTACCAACACTTAGGTGGGCGCTCATCGAAAAAAGTTACCATCTGAAGGGCTCTAGGTTAGTGTTATAAGCATATTCAGATACACATCGTGTGATGGATGTTTTGTTGTCGATTCACTGCCAGAATTAAGTTTTCCAACGCGATACTTGAGATTTTAATATACGGCCACTACACATGGTAAACACATGTTGAAATAGTTGTAACTACGAGTAGTGTGCAAAGGAAACTTCATGAGATGCAAAAGTTTTTACTCGTAGCTTTTAGTTTCTAGTAGCTTCGTCGTCTTGTTTTCCTTATTTTTTTTTGCAGTTTTTACGACCTTTCTCGAGACGGACTTTGAGTAAATGACTGATGTTGTGGCGGTTACTTGTGTCAAGTGTCGTAAATTGAGGTTTGTTTTCTTATGAGTAATAAAAGTAATCCTCTTATCTGGGATTAGGAACGAATGTGGCTAAAAGGCTATGGTTTTAGATAAGAATTCAATTAGAATCGCTTCTGAAGCCGATCCAACTTTGTTGCTGCTAGATAGTTGTTAGATACGAATCAGTCACAACAAGGGAAATCTAATCAATTTCCTTGAGTCGAGTGGAGATAAGTATAATAACTTTTGATTCTATGGGTGTAAGGGAAGACGTAAATCTGGGGATTATTTTGGCTTAAAAATGTATATTTTCTAACCCGACATGCCAATGGGCGTATAATCAGACTTTTGAAGTTTATGACTTTTCCTTTATGTAACTAACAGGAGCAGAGGGATTAAGAAGCAGCTCTAAACCGATGATTGGACAGTAAATTGGTAATAGCGGAATGTCGGATTTTCCAGTATGAAATTACTTACTTACTTAGATGGCGCTACAGTTCGGGATGAACAACGGCTTCAACATACAAGCCCCTCCAGCCGGCACGATCTTTGGCCAGCTGCCTCCATTGCCTCACACCCAGTTGGTTGAGGACCCCTTCCACCTGTGCGCGCCACCTTAGATGCGGTCGTCCCCTGCTACGTCGTCCCTCGGAGTTGAAGGCAAAGACTCTTTGAGCCGGAGCGGTGATGTCCATCGCTCTACATGGCCCAGCCATCTTAAAAGTTGGATCCGTAGACGTCTAACTAGGCTGATGTCGCTCTACAGCCCGTACAGTTCTTCGTTGAATCCTCTCCTCCACTCTCCGTTTACACAAACGGGACCAAAAACTGCACTCGGAATTTTCCTCTCGAAACGTCCAAGAGCCTCTCCATCCGCTTTTGATAACGTCCGAAGCCTCAGCGCTATAGAGGAGGACCGGGGTGATTAAGGTTTTGTGGAGGAATACCTCAGTTTTTCGAGAGAGGGCTCTACTACTCAAATGCCTCTTGAGTCCAAAGAAGCAGCGGTTGGCATGAGTTATTCTGCGTTTTGTCTCAGCGCTGGTGTCATTATGTCATTGCCGCTTGTCACTATCGAGCCAAGGTAGACGAAGTCCTTGACTACTTCAAAAATATAGCTGCCGAAGGTGACGCACTGACCAAGACGTCGGTGTTGTGTGTCTTTCTTTGATGACAGCATATATTTGGTCTTGTCCCTATTTACCCTTAAACCCACTATCGCCGCCTTTGCTTCAATGCTTGCGATCGCCTCATTGACGTCTCGCTTTGTCCGTCCAATAACGTTAATATCATATATGCAGGCAAGCAATTGTGTAGACTTGAAGTAGATCGTACCTCTTGTATTGACCACTGGGTCCCGCACGATCTTTTCAAGAATGGTGTTAAAGAAATCACATGACAGTGCGTCACCATGTCTGAAACCCTTTTTAACATCGAAGGGGTCGGCTAGTTCACCTCCGACATGGAGCAGCGGGAGTCCACCATAGTCATCCTGCACAGACAGAGTTTCGCAGGAATGTTAAAACATGACATGGCTCTGTATAGCTCGTCTCTATTAGCATATGTTTAACAGCTGTTTCCAGCGCCGCACGCCCAGTTGGTTAAGGTCCCCTTCCACCTGCGTGCGCCACCGTTGATGCGGCCGTCCTCTGCCGCGCCTTCCTTCCGGGGTTGATTCGAAGACTCTTCGGGTCGGAGCTGTATTTCCATGCGCTCTAAATGGCCTAGCCACCTTATACGCTGTATCCGTAGACGTCGTACCAGGCCGATGTCGCTGTACAACCCGTACAGTTCTTCGTTATATCATCTCC
This sequence comes from Eumerus sabulonum, assembly GCA_951905685.1. Classification (NCBI taxonomy): domain Eukaryota; kingdom Metazoa; phylum Arthropoda; class Insecta; order Diptera; family Syrphidae; genus Eumerus; species Eumerus sabulonum. Next base: position 241,090,009 of record OX645060.1, read on the forward strand.
TCCATACACCGTTTGAACAAACGGGACCGTAGGTAGTGCGCAGAATTTTCCTCTCGAAACGACCAAGGGCATCTTCATCCGCTTTTGTTAAGCTCCAAGCCTCTGCGCCGTAAAGGAGGACTGGGATGATTAAGGTCTTATATAGTGTCACCTTGGTTTTCCGAGAGAGGGCTCTACTTCTCAATTGCCCCTTGAGCCCAAAGGAACAGCGGTTGGCAAGAATGATTCTGCGTTTTATCTCAGCGCTGCTGTTGTTGTCGCTGGTTATCAGTGAGCCAAGGTAGACGGATTCCTTGAACACTTCAAAGTTATATCCGCCCATGGTGACGTTTCGTCTCTTTTAGATGAAAGCAGATATTTGGTTTTACCCTCATTAACCTTGAGGCCTATCTTAGCCGCTTCTACCTCAATGCTTACAAAGGCCTAATTGACGTCTCGCTGTGAAACTACACTGATAAGAGCCGATCAGGTTATCCACAAACGGTTTCAGGCGTTCACACAATACGGCAGAGAAGATCTTATATGCGATGTTAGGGATACCTTTTCCCCTATAGTTGGGTCTCCTTTCTTATGGACCGGGCAAACGATGCTGAAATTCCATTCTTCGGGCAAGCTTTCCTCCGACCATACCTTGCAAATGAGATGGTGCATACACCTTACCAGCTCATCTCCAGCCGCCTTAAAAAGCTCAGCAGACAGGCCGTCTGCGCCCGCGGATTTATTAGACTTAAGTCTTGATATCGCTATTTTGACTTCGTCTAGGTCGGGTGGACTGAGTTCTGTTACTTCGTCGTCCATTACGAACGGCTCGTTCTGCCTGACAGCGGTATCTTGTCCATCATCGCCGTTATACAGTCTGCAGAAGTGGTCTTTCCAAATCCTCAGCATCGACTGCGACTCCACTACCAGTCCTCCATTTTCATCCCTGCGGGCTGCCGCTCTGGCTTTGTAGTCATGGCATGTTTGTTTTGCTTTATTGTAAAACTTGCGGGCTTCATTCCTGCGGAAGCATCTCGCCATCTCCTCGATCTTACGCTTTCCGTGCTCTCTCTTCTTTCTTCTGAAAAGCGTGTGTTCCTCTCTTTTCTTCTGCTCATAGATTTCGCGAGCATCTCCCGTCCATCGTTGCAGCATGACTTTATATGCCTCTTGTTTTGCTGCATGGGCTTATTCGTCTAGGACAACCACCCCTGAGAGTAGTGAACGAACATCAACGACCCCAACCACTGCACTCCGTTCAGGTTGTGTGTGTCAACACATCACAAGAGAATATAAAAACTCTTGAACCTGCGCGAGTCTCCAAAAAAAAAAAAAAAATAAGAAAAAAAAAAAAAACCAGGGGTTTCTAAGTGGTGGCGGATTGAAACCCAGCACGCCTCTGACGGCGCTCTGGCAATGCGCCCATTCCTGCTCTATTGTTTGTGCTGCTGTGGGCGGATTTTGAGAGAGCTTGGAGGAGACACGATCGGCAAAGATCGTGGCAGTCTCTTGCGATTGTAGCTTTCCGACGTCAAACTTACGTAGTCCTACTCGACTCCTAAGCATTCTTGATTCGTACCTTGGCTACAACAAGGTAGTGGTCCGAGTCGATGTTGGCCTCTCGAAAGGTTCGTACGTCGAGAATACAGGAGGAGTGTCTGGAGTCGATCGCAATGTGATCAATCTGGTGGTCGATTGATCAAAGGACCGCCAGGTACCCTTGTGGATGTTGAGATGAGGGAATCGCGTGGTTGCTACAAGGAGATTACGCCCCGCTAGGAAATCGATTAGCCTAAGTCCGTTGTCGGATGTGGTGTTCTGGAGGCTATGCTTTCCTATGATCGACTCAAATATGTCCTCTCTGCCCAGTTTTGCATTAAAATCTCCTAGGACTATTTTTGTGTCGTAGCTGGGGCATTGGGTATATGTTCTGTCTAGGAAATCGTAGAATTCTTCTTTGAGTCGATCGTCCTTTTCTTCCGTTGGGGCTAACACACAAACTGGTCATCAGTGACAAAACCAAAATCATGCGTTTTAGTCCTGGTGGCCGGGTAATAGACTGCGAACCTTTCCTTTTTCATTGTGCTAACTGCAAATGATTCAAACATAGCAGGGTTACTTGTAATACAGAGTCTAGTTTACAAACTTATATTGAACAACGCAAATGTTCTGATAAATGTTTTTATATTGAGAACGTAAAACACTTCAAGTACCTCGGGGTCCTGCTCGACTGGAAAATGAACTTGTCTGATCATACAACTGCACTTAAAAAGTACCTTATAGCTGCCACTAGATAAATTAACTTTTTGAAACCTTACTGCTCACTGGAGCTTCTTAAGTGTATTTATTACGGCTTAGTGCATTTCAGTCTTGAGTATGGCTTAGTTGTTTGGGGTTCCACTCACTACAACAAACTATATCCCCTTCTTGTGTCCCAAAAGCACGTTATTCGTATCATCTGCAATAAAAACCGGCAGTCTGACAGCTTACCTACCACTTTTTAGAAACCTGCATATTCTACCTCTGAAACATCTGTACTGTTACAAAGTTTTGAAAATATTTTTTGAAAGATCTGGCTATTCACTAAGTAGAAGCTCTTCCAGCTATCAGTTACGCATTAATGTGCAAAATCTTGTCCAAATACCTCACCAGAATTTGCAAATATTTTTCCAATTTTTAACTGTTGCTGCTCCAAGACTTTTTAATAAATTACCTTATAACATAAGGTGTTGTTAAAAATGTTGCAAAATATTATCCCACCTTAAAGATTATACCAGTAATTTTCGCTTAATACTAGTATGTTAACTATTATACTGTTATACATAACTTTATGAATTGTAATCAACTGAATTTGCTGAATCTGTTTCTTATATATTATGTTTTTCATCTTTCTTTTGTTAATCTTCTTGAAATCGTCATCCATGAAACAATAAAGACAGTTAATTTTGAAATCGTGTGTCTTATCGAAACACTTGTTCTGAGTTGAACTTAGAGCCGGGCTCATATTTTCTTTATCTGGTGCCGAAACCCGGGAGTACAATGGAGGTTGCAAGTCGCGCTTCGTATCGTGGTCAAGTGACCAAATTAGTTAAAAGTGCGGTCGAATATCTCAAATCAGATGACTCAAAATTAAGTGATAATTTGGGCAATTTAGATGACATCGAAGAAGAGCTCGAGGTGTTGCTTGATCGTCTGACAGCAGCCCATGAATGTTTAAAGAAGGCGAACGTTGAGGTAAGACATTTGCTTAATCCAGAAGACTTGGTGAAGGAAGCTGAAAGTGTGGTGGATTATGAGGATAAGGCTATAGGAACCATAACCCGGCTAAAACACAGATTGGTAAAGGTACGTCTTCATCAAGGTCAATCATTAGCAAAAGAACTGTCACCTGAAAACGAAAATCAAAACGCATCGACACAACCATTGGCATTGTCACACTCATCGCATGGTGCAGTTAATCTGCACAAACTACAACCCAGAAAGTTCTCTGGTGATTTCAAAGAGTGGGTACCGTTTTGGGAACAATATCGGGTACTCATACATGAAAATACCTCTATAAGTGTGGTGGATAAATTCAACTATCTAGAAACGGTTTTGACTGGCAAGGCAATAGAGACATTGGTTGGTCTCACTCCCACTGAAGCAAACTACTACGCTGCCATCGCATTGCTGAAAGAAGAGTATGGCAATACCGAAAGGATTGTAGATCATACTATGCAAAGCTTACTGTCAATTCAGCCAGTAACTGCCAGAGCTGACGTTTCTGGATTGAGACGGCTATATAATTCAGTGCTTGCATCAACACGTTCCCTGACAGCGCTCGGAATTCCCACCTCAAACTATTTTGTTATGCTGAAGGGAGTTTTGCTCAGATGTTTACCGAATGAACTGCGAGTTGACTTCCACCGATATTATGATGACTCTGAAGGTAATGGCACGTTATGTACAGAACAGCCAAACGAGACGGCGTTAAAAGCTTAGACGGTAAAAAACAAATACTCAAAAAGGAAGGCAGATGTTATCGTTGTTTCAAAAGGGGACACAACTCAAAGATGTGTAAAGTGAAGGGAATCATTTGTAAAACTTGCGGTGGGAGACATTCAACTAGCATGTGCGATCCTTTTTTTTGCAGAATCAAAAAGGGCTTCAACATCTGCAACAGTCGATAAGAAGGAGGTGTCAAGGACGAATTTCAGCCACGCACCGACTACTCAATCTTCGTTGAACTTATGCACCACAGAATCCCAACAGCGCGGTAATGTATATTTGCAAACTGCTTGTGCATTTGTCTCCAGTGTATCTAGTTCTCTTCCTTTATATGTTCGAGTGGTTTTGGATGGCGGTAGTCAACTGTCGTTTATTAAATCTTCGTTGGTGAAACGACTAAATTTGCCCATAACTGGAGTTCACAACCTGAGTGTTATTCCTTTTGGAAGTGCTAAGCCAAGACCCAGCAGGTTCTGCAACAGAGTCCAAGTCATGTTACGTAGCCAATACGATGATCAGGTGGTGTTGTTCGATGCAATTGAAGTTCCAGAAATATGTTTTGATATACTTTCTGTACCTGGTAACCATATAGCTTCGGATGTTCCTAAATTGATGTTAGCTGATGCTAGGATCTCTGGACAGCATTTGGAAGAAGGGATAAGTATCCTTATTGGCGCCGATTCTTACTGGCAGTTTGTTACCGGAGAAATTAAACGTATAACACCAAGTTTAACTGCTATCAACACCGTACTAGGATGGACCATCCAAGGCCCGTCGGAAATTCGAGCATCTAGTTCAGGAGTGAGCTGCACTACGTCACCTCACGTGTGTATTTGTGATGATGTAGAGAGATTGTGGAAGCTGGACGTCCTTGGCATTTCACCTGAAGATAGTAAAGGGGTGAGTAAAGATCTGTCCTTTGACATTTACAAAAACGGTAACAGATATGAAGTAACGTTGCCGTGGAAGGCCACTACATTACATCTTCAGGATAATAGAATGGGTGCTTTAGCTCGCATGCAGTCGCTTGTTCGAAAATTGTATAAAGCTGGAAAAATTGAAGAGTATAGCGCAGCTATTAATGAGATGGTTTCTACTGGTATTGCAGAGCATGTCCCTGACACAGTGACGAACGAACACCGAACGTTTTACTTACCACATCGACCGGTATATCGCGAGGACAAAGAAACAACAAAGCTTCGCATCGTATTTGATGCTTCGGCTCATGCTCCTAATTATTGGTCCTTAAACGATTGTTTAGAGGTCGGAAATAATCTATTACCAGAGTTGCTGGTAGTTCTTCTCAATTTTCGTACAGGGCCGATTGGAATTATCGCAGACATAGAGAAGGCATTCCATCAAGTACTTCTCAATGAGAAAGACAGGGACAGTCATCGTTTCTTGTGGTTTGACGAATCAGTCGAAAACGGAAGAAATCTGCCCGCGGTGAAGGTATTGCGGATGACACGGGTTACTTTTGGAGTCACCAGTAGCCCATTTCTTCTCGCTGTTACGCTAAGAAAAATAATTGACGACGCCAGGGATCAATATAACGAAACCTGTGAGAAGTTGCGAACATCCTTTTATGTGGACGATTTCATAACCAGCGTCGATGATGAGAATTCCGCAAAACGTATTCATCGGGAAGCAACCACCATTCTTATGAGTGCTTCAATGACACTCCGTAAGTGGAACAGCAATAGTGAGAGTGTCCGACGGTGTTTTGAAGTAGGGGATCAGAGTCCAAGAATCCAAAAAGTACTAGGTCTACGCTGTGGTGCCGAAACCCGGGATAAAGAAAATATGAGCCCGGCTCTAAGTTCAACTCAGAACAAGTGCTTTCGATAAGACACACGATTTCAAAATTAACTGTCTTTATTGTTTCATGGATGACGATTTCAAGAAGATTAACAAAAGAAAGATGAAAAACATAATATATAAGAAACAGATTCAGCAAATTCAGTTGATTACAATTCATAAAGTTATGTATAACAGTATAATAGTTAACATACTAGTATTAAGCGAAAATTACTGGTATAATATTTAAGGTGGGATAATATTTTGCAACAGGTGTATTCAAAATAAACCATTTTTCCAAAAAAAAAAGTGGAATCATGGCTTTTAGACCTTACTTATGTTGATATTCTCAATTTACTTTCTGTATTGGTCTAGCTGCAAGTATATCGTTTAGTGTTTTTTTTTTTCTCTTAAAATAAATACATATTTTGTTTCATATTTTAGCGACCCCTTTCATCATTAAATCTTGTATATTGGTTGTTAACTTACATTGTATTTTAAACTGCTTTCAATTCTAGTTTCTTTTGAACTACAGATTGCAGATACTTTTTTTTTAAACATTTGTATTTTATTATTTTGTCTATTTTTAAGTGTAATTAATTTATTCTTGTATTTCTTTAGAAAAAAAGTAAAATAAAATAAACTTAACTAAAACTAAACTAAAAACTAAACTAAATATCTCGTTCTAGTATCATCCCTAGTGTGTCCAATAGACAAATTGGGCGATACAATGACGGTTCCCCAAGTGATTTCTTTCCTTTTGTCAGTAGTACCAGGTGCTGGAAAGCGCCTGGCCTGGTCATAATCGCCGCTTTCACCGCGTTATGTAGAATCCTATCTGGCCCCGGCGCTTCGTTAATCTTTTTTTTTAGAGACAGCTTTATGGAGCTCTTCTAAGGTAATTAGAGAAATCTCAACAGTGCTAGTTCTTGCCGTGCTGCTGTTAGTAACAGTTGCCCATGTGAGAAGAGGTGTTCGGCGAACCTCTATTGCTTTTTATCTATTGCTGACCACCTTGTATGCCTTACCCCAAGGGTAAGCTTTTTTAAGCACCTTTCTGTGCTTTCTTTGACGGCTTTTTTCCGCTCGCTCCTCGCTAGCTTAAATTGGAGAAGCCGTTCCTGGAAGTTTGTCCTATTTCTGGACCGTTAAACCGTTTGCATCCAAAAGGAACAGGAAAAGGATAAACAATTTGACCAGATATAGCCTTTTCAGAGAAGCATTTAAGCAATTACCTTTTCAAAGCAAAGGCGACTCATTCACAACAACGGAACCGATCTCATTTTTACGGACTTTACTGTACAGACAAATACACATATAGTGAGACAGTGGTATCCGGCCAAATGTGAGCTTTAGTAAAGCCCCAGATTAGGTGTGTACTTTCCACCAAACCCGAGTGTATATATCACATGTCGCGATCAAAGAAAATGCCTGCCATCTATATCAGGGATGGCGAACCTTTTTAAGACGTGGGTCAACTTTTGTTAATATTTTTTCATTACTAGCTCGTGGGTCACAAACGCTCATTTGCACCAAAGTGCTCAGAACGCTCAGTTAGCATATTTTGCCTAAATCCCTTTTTTAACATCAAAACTATCGGTAAGGTGTTCAGCGATTCGGATGGAGCAGCGAGCATTCTCCAAATTCATCCTACATATTCTGACGAGTTTAGCAGAGATGTCAAAGGTAGACAAAGCGTTGTATAGATCGTCTACAATTACGCTGTCGTACGTGGCTTTGAAATCGACAAATAGGTGGTGGGTGTCGACTTGAAATTCATGGGTTTTTTTCAGTATCTGCCGTAGTGTGAAGATTTGGATTGTGGACTTTCCTGGCCTGAATCCGCACTGATAAGGACCTACCATCTTATTTATTAAAGGCTTCAGGCGCTTACACAAAACGGCAGAGCAGATTTTGTAGGCGATGTTAAGAAGACTTATTCCTCTGTAGTTGGCGCAGTCAGAGGGGTCTCCTTTCTTGTGAATCGGTCATACCATGCTGAGACTCCATTCCTCGGGCATGCTTTCCTCTGACCATATTTTACAGATAAGCTGGTGCATGCTCCTAACCAGGTCATCCCCAGCTGCCTTAAAGAGCTATGCAGACAGTCCGTCTGCGCTAGCAGCTTTATTCGATTTGAGCTTCGATATGGCGATCTTAACCTCGTCAAGGTCAGGGGGACAGAGTTCCCTGCGGTCTTCGTCGTTGAAAAATGGATCATTCTGCCTAACAGCGGCATATTAGCTAACATCGCCGTTATACAGTCTGCAGAAGTGGTTTTTCTATATTCTCAACATCGACTGCGATTCTACTAGCAGGTGTCCGTTCTCATCCCTGCAGGCTTTCGTTATGGCTTTGTAACCTTGGCATGTTTGCATGTTGATAAAACTTTTGAATGTCACGCCTGCAGTAACTCCTCTCCAAATCCTCAATCGCGGTCTTCTCACGCTCTTTCTTCTTTCTTCTGAGAAGCTTATGCTCCTCCCTTTTTTTTTAACTCGTAGAGCTTACGAGCTGCTCTTGTTCTTCTATGGAGCGGGGCTTTATATGCATCCTGCTTCGCTGTGTGAATCCTCCTGCACTCGTCATCGAACCAGATGTTTCTTCGTGGTGGAGCCTTGAAGCCTCAAAACTTCAGATGGAGTGCTTTTCAGAGCTTGTTTGCAAAGGGCCCACTGTTGTTCTATTAACAGCGTGAAGGGTTAAGGTGTATTGGGAGGCGCGATCGGTAAAAGCAGGAGCGGTTGGTGGTGATAGCGACTTTCCGACGTCATAACTTTGTATTCTTACCCTACTCCGCTGCGTAGGCGCATCTTGGCTACTACAGGATAGTGGTCCAGGTTGATGTTAGCTCCTCGGAAAGTTCGAACATCATGAATAGGAGGAAATGGAGAAGTGTCTGACGTGGATCGCAATGTGATCAATCTGGTTAGTAATTGATTGATCTGGCGACCGCCAGGTGCCTTTGTATATATCGAAGTGCGGTAAGCCTGTACTGGCTAGAAGGAGATTTCGCCCCGTAGCAGGATTAATCAGCTTGTGTCCGTTGTATGATTTATCAAACTATGCAGCTTGATATGGCCTGAAACTTGTATCTAAGAACGGTTGGTTCTAAGAATCTTTAGTTTCGCTGGTACGTTACCGATTCTACTGGTTTTTACTCTAGCATAACTATCGAGAATAACAGACATGAACATAAATTTTCCACCCAAATTAGAAAATCTAAATGGTTGCTTAGCAATCGTGGGTCAGTTAAAAATTTGCGTGGGTCGGTGTCTGACCCACGGGTCATAGGTTCGCCATCCCTGATATATATGGTTCAATTATACAAGTACGAATAGAAACGATTGTCATAAAGTTTATCGCCCCATTTTACCTTGGGACCATACCTAATCTAGATCATAGCAATACTATGGATCAGACGTATGACGTCTGATTTAAACAAGTCGAAGATTATCGCGATAGTAAACGTTATAGATAAATGTGCAAAAAGGAATTTACAATTGCCGTCGAGATAGTTAAAGTCGAATGAACCTATCTTATCCTTATCGTGGATTAAATGTCACAATAAATAATTACTAGGTCGAATAATAAATTATTCGATAACTGTGGACAGAATTGTATTTTTAACAATCGATTAGGTGTCCACATAGGTATGTACGTATCTAGAATAGTCTACTTAAAATAAGGCAAATTGCGAGGACGGCAGGAACAACCGATGCAAATGTACTACTTGCGCCAGATCCCTTATTCTGCAGAATCCATGTCATGATGGGATCGCGGTTATCTGCCAACCAATCAAAGTTGGACTTGATATTTGCCTTGACAGCGGTCTCTAGATTCGTTGAAGCTTTTGGATGATTCTTAACTTTCTGGACTAAAGCGAGGAGCTAGAAAAGAAAAAAACTCGTATTTAGATACAAACGTAGCTTAGTTGTGCACGATCAAACCTCGGTTTCCTGTTTATCATTGACCACGTAACTAGACATTCCTCGAATATCCGAATCAAGAGGATTAGCACCGCCAAACCCGCTTATAAGGTCAGCATATGTCTCATAGTTCTGATTGAGGAAATCAATGGATTCCAAGAGACCCACTTCCCCACGTGAGTATGCTGAGCTGAGGAGGGTTATCCTCTCCTGCACACGAAGCGGTGAATTAGTATCAATCGAGGTTTCGATGAATTTCCGAATATGTGTCCCACTCTGTGCACATCCAAGAGACGAGATCAGTAGACGCCTTTCAGCCTGATCCTTTGAGTCCAGAAGTCGGTTATACATAAAGTTGAAATCAGAGTCGCCAGATTGTTTAAGACCATTGCAGTAAATGGCTGACTGTAAGTTGGGTTCCACTTCAATGCCTTCGTTGACCAATTGCTTCAGCTTTCTAGTGGTCTCTGATAAACAGCTTTCGATTCCAGCCAAACAGGCCAGATTGATTGCAATCGTACGCACATTCTTCGTGAGATGATGCTCACCGGAAAAGTCCTCTGCTCCCAGTTTCTCATAGATATTTGTTACGAGGCTTGCTGTGAAGCTTCTGAAAGATTGATATTCAGTATCACCGCTAAGGAAACGATTGAAAGTAGTTAAGATCGAACTGGCAGTTGCCCATGGTGCGTATTGATCTTCGTTTTGAAGATACTGCATCAGATAGAGTAGCACATGGTGTTCGAGATAGGTCGATGAGGAGAGTCGATATGCGTCGTATAAGAGTGAAGCACGATTGTTGACATGAATTCTTTGGGGTCGGGCGATCAAGGCATCACTGATCAAAGCCCAATTCCTGAGGTCATAATTTACGCGGTAGTATCCGGTCGATTGTTTGTTCAGAATCAACCAATCATCTTCTGCCAACTGACTGTCCTTGATCGTAGTTGAGGGAATGTTGCCGAGATAGAATTGAGCGACAGTGTTGCGGAAGTCGGGATTGCTGGCGGTGGCATAGTTGACTGGAACATACCATAAGTTGTTGTCGCTTAACTCCGGATCATTGAAGTATGAACGTTGAGTTACGGTAAAGGATGCATCTTGATAATTACGTTCGACAGTTAGGACTGGGACACCACCTTTATTTGTCCAGGTCTTCATCATTTCATTTACGGTGAGGGGTAGTTCAAGCCCATTGTCTTTGGCAGCAGTGCCGATAGCTGTAAATAAGTCGTCTTCCTCCGCACCAGTATATTGACTTCAAATGGAAATTTCGGGTTATGAGTAATGGTTTTCATATCACACTTCAAAACTTACTTTATGGTAAGATACTTGTTCAAACCAGAACGGAATACAGCATCGGAAAGTGCATGCTGCCACATGAACAAGACAGAACCGGCTTTGTTGTATGAAACTCTATCATATAAGCCAGCAATTTCGCTTGGTGTTTGTACGTAGTGTGTCATTGGACGTGGATTGGCACCACCATCGTAGTAGAGGGCAGTTTGGTATTGTCCGACGATGAACAATTGCATAATATCCCACTCTGGGTAGACCTGAAAGGAAAAAATTAAGAAAAAAAAGGGAAAGATTAAAAATGTCCACTATTTATGGAGTCCACTGTGGTTCTATGCAAGCTTTTACGAACAGAGATAAGATCTAACTGTTTGGATACTGGACAGTGTACATAATTCGATAACAATTGATTTGAGGCGTTCTAATACACGAGGCGATAAACTATTTCAAAAAAGGCATTTTAAATTACACTAGAGGCCCTAAAAGTGCCCAATCGCACACTTAAATTTATCTTAAAAAGGCGATTACAAGTTCGACCCACCTCGTCAGTAATTTTATACGAAAACATGGTTGCAAATCCCTCCTTCAGCCATACGTAAGTCCACCATTTCATAGTGACCAAATCACCAAACCACATATGCGTGTACTCATGAGCAACAGTGTTTGCAATATTCGTCTGAGTATTTGTCGTTGAAGTTAGTCTATTGTAGAGCAGATATTCCTCACGGTAGGTGGCAATACCCCAGTTTTCCATAGCTCCAGCGGCAAAGTCCGGTATAGCGACTTGATCCAATTTCGGAAGTGTAAACGGAACATCATAGTACTCGGCCAAATGAGCAGTCAATTGAATTCCAGAGAACAAAGCAAATTCACGATTGTTACTCGAATCGGGACGGGAAAAGATTCCTTGCGTGAGTTGGTTTAAACTTCCCGAAACGGAAGTAAAGTCGGATACAATGTAGGCTACCAGATAAGTGGGCATTTTGGGAGTTTCTTGAAATACTGTTCTGCCACTGACACTTTTAGATTCATCGACTGGCATGTTGGAGATCGCAGTCAAAGTTGGACTATGATTGATGGTGATGGTGAATGAAGCTCGCTTCGCTGGTTCATCATAACAAGGGAATCCATGACGAGCATCTGTAGATTCGAATTGTGTCGTAGCCAAGTTACTATATAAAAGAGTTGATCAAAAAGTCAAGAAAGAAGAACGCCTTGATTACTTACACTGTCTGACCGTCCGCGTTAGTATAGGTAGAGAGATAGAAACCGCCATTATCCTGTCGGAGCTTTCCCTTGTACTCAATGGTGACCTTATACAGCTTGCCCGCCTCCAATACCGAGCTATCTTCGGTTGTCAAAGTTAGGAATTCCCTCACTGTATCGTAGGTGTTATTTAGTTTCGTGGTTACTCCAGTCTGAACATTCTTAATGACGGCATTAAAGCCCTCCAGTTGTCGTGCATGAACAACTACGTAATTCGTCAGTTCCTCATCTACTCTGATGGTAATATCGACTGTCCCCGTAAAATCCAATATTCCTTTATCGACTTCAGTTGTAATGGTCACATCATAATGAACGGGGCTGGTATTGTTGGGCAAACGGTAGTTGAGATCATCAGCTCTGGGCTCGATGTCGCTCTCGTCCGGTACACCAAAGTAAGCCAAATTACGTTCGGTAAGCGGTGGAAGTCGATTAAGAGTTGATCCTTGAACAGATCCTCCGAGAAGGAGTATTACAGCAACCGCTAGTAGTTGCAGCCGAGCCATGTTAGCAGCAGTCACGTTCGATTACAATTAAGATTGTCTTTCGCGCGTAACATTCTTTTAAAGGTAAACGACGAGGGAGATATTGTATAAACGTTCAATAAAGTCCTTATCGCTATTGCGTCTATAAATTACTACATAATTTGTGACTAGAGATTCGGCAATCACGTTGACATCGACTAGTGATTAGCTTGATAGCTTATGAGTTGTATAATCGAAGAGTTAGTTACAGGTATGTATACGAATGACGTTGATTAGGACAAAACATGATCATGGCGGTGCGGTTAGACCTTGTGATCGCGAATGGGCATGTAAATGGTCGTGTCGTTTTATTCCTGAAACCTTGAATTGCTTTTTGTCAGCAATAATTGTATCTGATTGTTCATACTACCTGTTCTCGTGTAGTTCGAGGAATAATCGGGATTCGGTCGAGCACGTGTGTCAAATGGGTAGTATATAACTCTGATTACGATCAGAGTGCTTAACATTCTTTGGCGCTAAAGGGTTACAGTGTAGCAGCATAAAATCGAACATTAGACTATCGTTTTAGTTACAAAAACCAGGCTGTCTGATTATGATAATAGATATTACATCAAGGGTTCCAAACGGGGCTAAGATTGATATGGAATGCGTATATACATATGCATGTCAAGTGCACCGTTTAGTGGTTATGTTCTCACATGGGGTATATGAAAACAGTAAATGGTTAGCTCTAAGTGTGCTAACTTATCTATTAATTTTCGGCCCTAACGTTAAGTGCTGATAAATAGGTTGTATCATATCTGAATAGATCTTGAAAGCATGTGACACGGAGTGGACAATTTGATTTCTTTTATTGTAGCTAAGATGTCAGATTGCCCTTAAAAACTACATTGCACAATTTACAGAGATCTGGTATGGACTACCTTGCTACTGAAAACTATTATAAACTGTGGGAAAATATATCACAACTTATTTTTGAATATATTTGAAGGAAAGCTATAGAAAAAACCTTCATTAATATTCAAGATTACCTATATAAATCTACAATTTTAGCGTTGAGAGAAGGGGAGGCAATGACCGAGTGTTAGAACTGCTACTTGATTTCCATCACAATTAAAAATAATTGAACAATTTTTGACACAAATAGATAACATAATACAATAATTATTAAAAATAAAATTTAAATAATAAATAAATAAATAGAAACGGAAAACGAATTCAGTATTAAACAATAAACAGTTAATAATAAATAACAAATAATAAACAGTAAATAACAATTAATAAATGATAAATAAATAAATAATATATAAATTAAAAATAATAAATAATGAATATTCTATAATACAACAAAATAATGTATATGTAAATGTTAAAAACATTTACATACATTGTCTTAGGGCTAATACATGGGAGAATATACTAGCAGATTTAGAATCAAGGTATCCTATCCACATCCTCTATCCTTCTAGTCCTTCTTACATCCCTTCGAACAGAAACAGTAATCCCTCAACCTTAGACTTATTCTTAACTAATATGTCTGATCTATTCTCCCAGCCCATAACCATTAATGATCTCAGTTCCGATCATTTACCTGCCAAATGTTGTGTATTACTTTCTCCAGTCCTTCGTTCAAATCAAGTCTCTGACTTTAATAATGCCAACTGGAATTTATTTGGAAGAATAATGCGAGGCAAATTGGCAATTGCCCAAGAGCAAAGCACTACTCAACGCCAAATTTAGAAAGCGTTGAACAGTCGGTGCCTAAAAAAATTGTTACCAGGCATGGAATGTATATACACCCTCGCTTTATTCTACAATTAATAAAGCTGAGGAACACTTACAGATCCAGATGGAGACGTACGAGAAACAATTTTTATCTTGCTGAATACACTAACACCAATTATACAATAAAAAAATGCAATTATTCAGTTTAGAAACCAATCATGGAGCCAACGACTCCAGGGCTTAAACAAAGGGAGCAAACCTTTCTGGAACATAGTGAAAGTAGTAAAGAAAAAATATACCTACATCCGTCCGTTTAAAGTAGGAAGTTCGGTACTACTTACCAACTCTGAAAAAACTGAGGCCCTCGCAAATTGTTTTGCAAGCAATCATTTAATAACAAGCAATATTACTCCGGCCGCCCATGTTATATCTTCCGTTGATCAGTCGATTAAACTCGTGAAGTGAAGGACACTATAAGCAATTTAAAACCTAGACGAGCCTCAGGTTTCGACGGGATCAAAAATGTTTGCCTGATAAACCTACCAGATACAGCTCTCGTATTCTTAAGGAACTTATTCAATGACTGTCTTAGGTTGGGCTACTTTCCTAGCAACTGGAAGAATGCCAAGATAATACCGATATTAAAACCCGGCAAGTCCCCCAATTTGCCTTGTAACTATGGGCCAATAGGTCTGCTTAGTTCTCTATGCAAATGCTTTGAAAAGCTAGTGAAGAATAGGATTATATCTGTCGTTGAAAGCAGAGCAATCTTGCCTAACGAACAATTTGGATTTAGGTCCTCTCACAGCACTACCCACCAAGTTCACCGTATAACTAGGGATATTAAAAACAACCTTTCAGTGGGCAAAAGCACTGGCATGGTACTTTTAGACGTGGAAAAGGCCTTCGATACGGTGTGGCACGATGGCTTGCTACATAAACTATTGGTTTTCAACTTTCCCCTGTATCTAATTAAAATAATCCAGTCTTTCCTATCCCATGGGGGGCATGGGCTCGGACATACAGGGTAAAGTTGTTGATTGCTCTCAACCTGGCGAGATGCCAGCAACGATCCCTGTTTAAATGCCCGGGTCAAGTTGACATACGGCCTCCTCGCGGCGCCCTCTGGATAGCCTCTTCGACAACCGTTGGGAGGTGAACAAACGTATGCAGCGAAAAAAACCCCGACCAGAATGGCGGTTGTGCGGCGGGCTAACAATCCGCCCACGTAAAAAAACCCAAAGTTATGAATGAGCAAGATGCCTCGGATACACGGACGGATACTCGACGACGACAACGCACGAAAAAGGAACACGATTTGCGAGTATGCTCCTGGAATGTCAGAACCCTGTACACTCCCGGAGCTGCTCATAAACTAGAAGGAATCCTCACGCAGTACAAGGCGGATATTACTGCGGTCCAGGAAATACGCTGGATAGGAAACGGTATGATTAGGAAGAAAAATTGCGACATTTATTACAGCTGTCACAAAAGGTTGCACTTGCTGGGATGCGGATTTGTCGTGGGAAAGCGGTTAAGGTCGAAGGTCATCGACTTTAAACCTATAAGTGATCGCCTGGCTGTGATCCGCATCAGAGGCAGATTTTATAACATCAGCCTTATATGTGCACACGCCCCTACCGACGAGGCTGAAGACCCTATCAAGGAGGACTTCTATGACCTCCTGGACAACGCCTACGGAGCTTGTCCGGAGTACGATGTAAAAATCGTGCTCGGGGACTTCAACGCCAAAATCGGAAAGGAAAACACCCTTGGCGGAGTGATCGGAAAGCACAGCCTCCACGATACAACAACAGATAACGGCTTCCGACTCGCTGACTTTGCGACAGCTCGTAATGCGGTGATAAGTAGCACAAGGTTCCCTCGCAAGCGAATCCACACAGCGACCTGGCGATCTCCGGACGGTCGAACCGCCAACCAAATCGACCATGTGCTCATTGACGCAAGGCACGCGTCAAACATCCTGGATGTGCGAACATTCAGAGGGGCAAATGTCGACTCTGACCACTTCCTCGTAGCAGCAAGATTCAGAGCTCGACTGTCCAATGTCAGAAAGCTGCACCAGCCCATCAGGAGGAGGTTCGACATTGGGCGCCTGAGCACACCGGAGGTTGCCAGAGTCTACAGGGAGCAGCTGAGCGAAAGACTCTACGGTATGCCTACGTCGAACACAAATGCCAATAATATGTGGCTGCATTGCCGCTCAGCCATTCAGGAAGTAGCCGAAACCACCTTAGGATACCTACCACCCCCGACAAGAAACCCGTGGTATGATGGCGAGTGTGAGCAGAAAAAGGCAGCAACCGACGAGGCGTACCAAAAGGCGCTGCAGAGGAAAACCAGGGCAGCGCGAGAAGAGTACCGAGCCAGAAGAAGGGAGGAGAAGAAACTACTGCGACAAAAGAAAAGAATCTTCGCAGCCTCCCAGCTCAAGGATATCGAGGAGTCTAGGGATAGACATAAAATACGAGCCTTTTACAAGAAAGCCAAAGGCCTTGCAGGAGGCTTCAAAAAGGGCACCCTGGCTCTTCGAAACTGCGAGGGTAATCTTGTCACCGACCCGCAGGGAATAGTGGATGTATTTAAGCAGCACTTCCAGCAGCTGCTTAACGAGCATGACCAAGAGAGAGTGGTAGGGACTGAGGAAATCCCAACTCCAGCCGCTGAAGTAGTCCTCCCACCCAGCATAGAAGAAGTCGGCACAGCTATTCAGAAGCTGAAGAACAACAAGGCCGCAGGCTCAGATGGCTTGCCATCAGAGCTCTTCAAGGCTGGCGGCGATGTTCTGGTAGGGAGCATGCACCAGATCATCTGCAGAATTTGGGAAGATGAGAACATGCCCGACGACTGGAATACCAGCTCCATATGCCCCATCCACAAAAAAGGCGATCCTACCTCTTGTAAGAACTATAGAGGTATATCCCTGCTCAATGTCGCATACAAGATCCTGTCCAGCGTATTGTGTGAACGTCTAAAACCATTTTGCACCGCACTAATCGGCAGCTACCAGTGCGGCTTCCGGCCCGGCAAATCAATTATAGACCAAATTTTCACACTTCGAAAAATCCTGGAAAACACGAACGAGTTTCGAATCGATACACACCATCTTTTCATCGATTTCAAAGCCGCATACGACAGCATTCATCGCGAAGAACTGTTTGGTGCGATGGCCGAATTCGGGATCCCGGTAAAACTGATCCAGTTGTGTCGCGCCACGCTAAAAAACACGCGATGCACCGTGCAACTCGGTTCTAGGACCTCGGAACCATTCGAAACATGCACCGGATTTCGGCAAGGAGATGCGCTGTCATGTGACTTCTTCAACCTGGTGCTGGAGCAGATAGTGCGACGGGCAGGCGTCAACAGGGAAGGCACTATCTCCTACAAGTCCATCCAGCTGCTAGGATACGCGGATGATATCGACATCATCGCGTGTTCTCGCCGTGGCATTGTGGAAGCATTCACGGCGATTGAAGAACAGGCGAAACGAATTGGCCTTAAGATCAATGAGGACAAAACGAAATATATGCTGTCAAGCAAAAACCAATCCGTCGCTCACCACCTGGGACAAAACATAACAATTGACAGCTACAATTTCGAGGTAGTTAAGGAGTTTGTCTACCTCGGGGCAAACGTAAATTCCTCAAATGACACCACAGTGGAGATCCGGCGTAGAATCGCCCTTGGCAACCGCTGCTACTTCGGCTTGTCCAAACAACTGGGGTCAGAACTCCTCACTCGAAAGACCAAAGTCATGCTTTACAAAACGCTCATTCTGCCAGTCTTGCTGTACGGAGCCGAAAGCTGGACGATAAGCAGGACAGCGGAGCTGATTTTGGGTTCTTTCGAAAGAAAAATTCTGCGCCGGATATTTGGTCCTGTCTGTGAGGAAGGTGAATGGAGAAGAAGACACAACCGCGAACTCTACGAGCTGTACCAAGATGTGGATGTAGTCCGGAAAGCAAGGACCCGTCGACTACACTGGCTCGGCCACATCGAGCGCATGGACATCAACGCTCCAGCTAAGAGGGTCTTCGACTCCGAGCCTCCTGGTTCGAGAAGAAGAGGAAGACCGAACCTCCGGTATAAAGACCAAGTAATCGCGGGTGTAAGATATCTTGGTCTTGACAACTGGAAGCAGCGTGCCCGGGACCGTCAAGGATGGAAGACAGCTATAGCTCAGGCTCAGCTCCTCCATGGATCGCAGGCCTGATAAGTAAGTAAGTAAGTCTTTCCTATCCTCCCGTAGATACAGTGTGTCGATTAACCAAATCCACTCAGTTAGCAAATTACTTAAAGCAGGAGTCCCACAAGGATCTGTCCTCAGTCCAATTCTTTTCAATATTTTTACTTCCGATTTTCCCAACCTGACAAACTGCAGTATTGCTCTATTCGCTGACGATACGTGTATTTACTCATCAGGTGCAATTGGTTTCATTGTTGAAACTAGTCTGCAATCTGCGATAAATACTGTCCAAGCTTTTTATATTATTGGAAGATAAAAATGAATGCTTCTAAGACACAAGCTGTCTTTTTTACTCGTAAAAGAAAAGCTTGTTTACTTCCACGCAATAGCCTCCTTCTTAACGGAGTTCAGGTTGAATGGAAAACATGTGCAAAGTATCTTGGCATTTACTTAGATAAACGTTTAACCTTTAATTGTCACGTACAAGAAATTATTAGAAAAGTCAACGTTTCAATAAAAATTCTCTATCATTCATCTATAGGAATTCAAAATTGGACATCGATAACAAGTTATTGTTATATAAGGCAATTTTTCAGGCTATTGTTTTCTATGGTTCCCCTGTCTGGGGTATGTGTGCTGAAAGTCATCTGCGCAAACTTCAAATAACACAAAACAAACTGCTCAAAATGATTCTTAACCTGCCTTGGTTTTCCTCTACTGAGGAAATCCACGAAATGGCTAACATTGATTAGGTCAAAACTAGAATAGAAAACCTCTATCAGAAATACAACATATCTTGCTTATCTTCTGACAACATCTTGATTTCAAATCTAGCCTCGTTTTAAGTGCAATAAAATTACTAATATATTTAAGTATACTACGGGGGGTTTTGTCAGTACCCCGCCGAGGAGGGAGGCCCTGAAATAAACATTCAATGACGTTGGTGTTGTCGGAATCCAAACTCGCTCAACGTGCGTCAGAGTCCAACACACCAACCACTGCGCCACGGCGCCCTCCACTGTCTCCGCTGTCCACTACCGAGTCGAATTTTTGAATAGCATACATGCACCCGGCCTTTCACTTCATAAACCAGACTTTCTTACTCATCTACTTAGCGGACGCTACAGTTCGAGGTGAATCTGGGCCTCAACCAACCTGCCTCGCCACCTAGCACGATCTTTTGCTAGTCTTTGGTTGGCTGAGGTCCCTTTCCACCTGTGCGCATCACCTTAGGTGCGGCCGTCCTCTACGGACCGGAGCTGTGGTGTTCATTCGCTCTACATGGCCTGGCCTTCTTAGGCGTTGGATCCGCAGACGCCTGACTAAACTCATGTCGCTGTACAACCCGTACAGTTCGTGATTGACTCTCCTTCTCCAACCCCCATCTGTGTTTATATGATCGAAAATCGCACACAGAATCTTTCTCTCGAAACGACCAAGGATTTCTTCATCCGCTTTAGATAAATTCCATGTTTCTGCGCAGTATAACAGGACCGGGATGGATAAGGTTTTATATAAGGTAAACTTGGTCGTACGAGAGAGGGCTCTACTTCTCAATTGCCTCTTGAGCCCAAAGAAACAGCGGTTGGCAAGAGTGATTCTGCGTTTTATCTCAGCGCTGGTGTTGTTGTCGCTGGTAATCAGTGACCCAAGGTAGACGAATTCCTTGACCACTTCAAAGTTATATCCGCCCATGGTGACGTTTTGGCCAATACGTCGGTGTTGTCCGTCTCTTTTAGATGAGAGCAGATATTTGGTTTTACCCTCATTAACCTTGAGACCCATCTTAGCCGCTTCTACCTCAATGCTCACAAAAGCCTCATTGACGTCTTGCTGTTTTCGTCCAATTACGTCAATATCGTCGGCGTACGCAAGCAATTGCGTAGACTTGAAATAGATCGTACCTCTTGTGTTGTCCAGTGACTCTTGCACAATATTTTCAAGCACGATGTTGAAAAAGTTGCACGACAGCGCGTCGCCCTGCCTAAATCCTTTTTTAACATCAAAGGTCTCGGTATGCTCATTACCGACCTTAATGGAGCAACGAGAATTCTCCATTGTCATCCTGCACAGTCGGACGAGTTTGACAGGGATGTTAAAACTAGACATGGCTTTGTACAGCTCGTCTCTATATACGCTGTCATACGCGGCCTTGAAATCGACGTAGAGGTGGTGAGTGTCGATTTGGTATTCCTGGGTCTTCTCCAAGATCTGCCGTAGCGTAAATATTTGGTCTATTGTGGATTTACCTGGCCTGAAACCACACTGATAAGAGCCGATCAGGTTATCCACAAACGGTTTCAGGCGTTCACACAATACGGCAGAGAAGATCTTATATGCGATGTTAAGGAGACTTATTCCCCTATAGTTGGCGCAGTTATAGGGGTCTCCTTTCTTATGGACCGGGCAAACGATGCTGAGATTCCATTCGTCGGGCATGCTTTCCTCCGACCATACCTTGCAGATGAGATGGTGCATGCACCTTACCAGCTCATCTCCAGCCGTCTTAAAAAGCTCAGCAGACAGGCCGTCTGCGCCAGCGGCTTTATTAGACTTAAGTCTTGATATCGCTATTTTGACTTCGTCTAGGTCGGGTGGACTGAATTCTGTTACTTCGTGGTCCATTGCGAATGGCTCGTTCTGCCTGACAGCGGTATCTTGTCTATCATCGCCGTTATACAGTCTGCTGAAGTGGTCTTTCCAAATCCTCAGCATCGACTGCGATTCTACTACCAGTTCTCCATTTTCATCCCTGCAGGCCGCCACTCTGGCTTTGTAGCCGGCGTCATTCCTGCGGAAGCATCTCTCCATCTCCTCGATCTCACGCTTTCCGTGCTCCCTCTTCTTTCTTCTGAAAAGCGTGTGTTCCTCTCTTCTCTTCTGCTCATAGATTTCGCGAGCAGCTCTCGTCCGTCGTTGCAGCAGGGCCTTATATGCCTCTTGTTTTGCTGCATGGGCTTGTTCGCATTGTTCATCGAACCAGGGGTTTCTAGGTGGTGGCTGTTTGAAACCCAGCACCTCTGAGGCAGCATCTCTGACGGCGCTCTGGCAATGAGCCCATTCCTGCTCTATTGTTTGTGCTGCTCTGGGCGGATTTTGAGAGATTTTTGAGGAGACACGATCGGCAAAGATTCTGGCAGTCTCTTGCGATTGTAGCTTTCCAACGTCAAACTTACGTTGTCCTACTCGACTCCTAAGCATTCTTGATATCCTCATTCATACCTTGGCCACAACAAGGTAGTGGTCCGAGTCGATGTTGGCCCCTCGGAAGGTTCGTACGTCGAGAATACAGGAGGAGTGTCTGGCGTCGATCGCAATATGATCAATCTGGTTGGTGGTCGATTGATCACAAGACCGCCAGGTACCCTTGTGGATGTCGAGACGGGGGAATCGCGTGCTTGCTACAAGGAGGTTACGCCCCGCTAGGAAATCGATTAGCCTAAGTCCGTTGTCGGATGTGGTGTTATGGAGGCTATGCTTTCCTATGATCGACTCAAATATGTCCTCCTTGCCCAGTTTTGTATTAAAATCTCCTAGGACTATTTTTGGGTCGTAGCTGGGACATTGGGCATATGTTCTGTCTAGGAGATCGTAGAATTCTTCTTTGAGTCGATCGTCCTTTTCTTCCGTTGGGGCGTGAGCGCATATTAAGCTAATGTTTCCAAATTTAGCTTTGATGCGGATTGTTATGAGGCGTTCGCTTACATCTCGGAAGCTTAAGACTTTTTGTCGGAGTCTTCCTCTGATAACGAATCCGCACCCGAATAGGCGCTGTTTGTTCTCCTTGTAGCAGTCCCGTAGTAGATGTCGCAGTTTTTCATCCGTTTTTTGCCTGGTCCATCCCATCGCACTTCTTGGAGTGCGGTTATATCTGCCTTATAGCAGTTGAGGGTTTGCTCCAATTGATCGCCTGCACCCGGTCTGTTAAGGGACCTCACATTCCAGGTGCAGACTCTCAAGTCCGTTAGTCGTTTGCAGGGGTCGTCAGCTTTGTATCCGTCCGTATCCGAGGCTTGTTGTCGTTTCGGAACAAGTGGGTTTTTACGTGATAGGGATGTTACCCCTAAGCACAACCCCCAACCTGGAGGGCCAGGTTCCTCTTTCCCCAGGAACAAGGGTTGGGTCGCTGCACACATTGGTTCACTACCTGGCGGGTGCCAGGGTAGCTATCCAGGGGGCCACGCGGAGGATGTGTGTCAACTTGGATTGAACAGGGACAGAGATCGAAGCTGGCGTTTGCCATGTTAAACGCGATCAACTTCTTTGCTCTGTTTGCTCGCTCCCTCCCTCCCACCTTTTATTCTACTACACTGCAATGTCAGAGCCGTGTTTCCATGGCGTCAGGACTGGCTCTCCCATGGGTAGTCTTCGCATTTTCGCGGATAGCTCCGGGTCTGGGCGAGGGTCCGGAGCTGTGGTCTCCTTGAGCGCAAAAACATCCGACTGCACTTCTCGTTAGGGAAATATGTGTCTGTCTTTCAATCAGAGATTATTGCGTAATGACCATGCTCTATGTTGTGAAGCACAGGTGGAGGGAAAAAAAGCACATGCGTCTGCAGTGACAGCCAAACTGCACTCAAAGCTGTGTCCAACCCTTCAACTAACTCCAAATTAGCGCATGAACTGAAGACCTTCTTGAACAGAGTCGGTAGACTAAATTCACTGAGGCTTGTATGGGTTCCAGGTCATTCTGGGATCCCAGGAAATGAGATATCTGATAAATTCGCCAGAATGGGTTCAGAGAAGAGCTTCTCAGGACCTGGACCTGCTCTAGGTCTACTTGTGTCCACGGCTAATTTCCACATTAACGATTGGGTGTTTAATACACACAACCGTAGGTGGAGGGATTATCCAGGATGCAGGATGACTAAGCGCGTATGTCTTGACGGCTGCAAGAAATCCGCAACATTCTTCCTGTCCATTAGGAGAACTGACTGCAGAAGACTTGTGGGAGTCATTACACTTACCATTACACTTTTCCTAAGCATCTCTGCGTGCTTGGCATCAGTGAACGCCTATTTGTGTTGCATGTTACGAGGAGATGATACAGCAGAACATCTTCTCTGTTACTGTCCCGCCCTTGTTCGCGAAGGGTGGCGCTCCCTTGGGGCCGACGTGGTGTGTGCTGGGTTGCTGGGTCTCTCAGTTCTACATCACTAAAGCTCCTTCCGGAAAACGGAAAATACATTAATGTAAAGTGTCTGTGCGGAGTACAATGGACCAGTATTTGCGTCTGAGAGCTCCAACAGATAGCAGAAGCCTCCGACAAAAAAATTTTTGTTAGAAAAGAAAGTGCACTACTCTCTTTGTAAATTAAGTTCAGATCGCATAAGCAAACGAAGCCAGATACCTAGTCGTGGCACTTGACGTGAAACTCAAGTAGAAAGTTAAAGAGCTTGAGTTAAAATATAGGGAGATGTACCCGCTGCTAGGAAATCAATTTGCTTCTCTAGAAGCAAGGGCTTAGACCTATTGAGACTTACAGTATACAGTAGATTCGAAACGAAGACATTCACCGTGATTTGAACATTCAAAATGTCGAAAATGAAGCTACACTTTTCTACCGAAAATATAGAGATCGACTGGAAGGTCATATCAATAATGCGGGTCTTGAATAATAGAGGAACGAATCCTGTTGCGCCGTCTTTAAAGGACATAGCCACTTGATTTAGCGCGACGAACCTAAATCGCACGCACTCTGCGGATTGTGGGAACTCTCACTGGAAAGCTGCCTGCTGAATGTGATTACCTCGAGAATGGGAAACTGCGTGAAAAGCTTGGCTCTGGACTGTAACGCCACCAAGGCAAAGTACTTAATGTTGTCTAAATAACCGGACAATTTCGCATACGAGTATAGCCATTAGGGGGATGTTTCAATCAGATTCATAACGAGCTTCGAGCGACATTTGATAAGGACGTCGACAAGGCTATTAAACAGACGACACCATGTTGAACGCATGGAAGGCAAAAGAGTCTTGTTTCCCAATAAGCCTGAAAATCTGGTGCGGGCTGTTAGCTGACAATTGCTCTCTTAGAAACAATTTAAATAAAATGACTGCATACTTTTAGGCGCAGCGAAATTTGAAATCCACAATATCAGCAGGTGAACCTACAACCTTTCAAAGCAATGGGCCATTTACCCTATGCCAGGAGCGCTCTTCAATTTATAAAATTCGCTCTTTGTTCTTTTAATAAATTTATTAAAAATATTTCGCTATACAAGACTAATTAAATTACTTATAAAGCCAGCCGCCACGATGTAACGTGCAGCCGCAAGACTCGGTATCCGGTTGGTGCCATTTTTCGCATTCCGTATCCTTTTGTACCCTCTTAACCACTCGAGAGCGCTTTTTTCATATTTTCTTCGGAAATGCTCCCGTTTCCAGATCCGAGATCCGATCTTGTGCTCATCGATTGGCGTCGATCGTTGAAGAAACTCGTTGACACGATGTAGTAGTTCAAGGAACTGTAACAGAAGAAAAGTGTTATTTGGTTGGACTTGATGCAAGCTACCTAACTTACCTCCTCTCTCTGGCCATCGTCTTCGGAGACGTATTTTGCGATTCTCTCTAACGTGGTTGTAACCATATTCGCCCTTCTACACAACGACTTGTAGTTGTCCCGAATATACTCGAGCAAGATCGGTCGCAAGACGTAATTGGACACGTAGATGAACGTCAGGAATTGCATGGACTCGGATTCGCTCATGACATTGTACGTCGAGTTCTCCTCAAAGATTATCTGTAGGAAGTATCGAAGATTTTCGGGTGATTCGACGCACCGTACCGAATAGATGATGTCGTCGTATCGCTCCGAATTGGGCACTGACGACAGTAGTCTCTCCACTAGCTTGGTGAACTCTTCGAAAGTGTAATATTTGATGCCTTGACAGAGTGAGATATCACGTAGGGCATCATCGATCTGAATGTCGTGGAAGAAGTAGTCGGTGGTCAGGTGTTTGGTGAAATTAAGACATTCGGGTAGGTCCACCTGACAGGCAATGTCGACGATCTTGGCGCGGGAGAACAATTCCGTGGCCTCAAGTTCGGATCTCCTGTACTTGTGGACTCGGTGGAAGATCGGCCTGACTATGTCGCGCATAAATGCTTTGAATAACTGGTATGCCTCACTGCCCTGCCAATTTGACAACAGATCAAGGATCAAGTCGCCAGCCGAGTTCCATGGCATTAAGTCCTTCTCATTCTCCAGATACTGGATAATGTGGAACAGAGGCTCAATGGTGCCAATGTCGCTTTCTGTGTGGGCGGCGATATCACGAAAGATCACTGCTCGGTTGAGCATATGGATCTTTTCGTGATCACTGTTCAGAGCATTCGCGATCATTTGAAGATTCTGATCGTCGTAGATCACGAGTTGCAAGGCGGTCTGTTGCTTATTTATAAGTAACCAATCGGTACTCGTCAGATTGATATTGATATCTTCTAGCTTCAATGTGATCTCATGCTGTGGCGGCATAATATAGTCGGCGGTGGTTTTCTCGAAATTCGGATTGGAGGCAGTAGCGAAATTCAACGGAATCCACCAGGTTTCATCGACATCTTTCGTATCGGACCTCTGACGAAGTGTTATGGTTCCGTGATCGTAGTTTCGAATGACAGTGACCACGGGAATTCCCTGATTATGCGTCCAGGTGTGCATGATATGCGCAATAGGTTGGCCGCCTTGGAAGAGATGCAGCTCGTCGTTATCAATGGCCGCTTGTAGAGAATTGAAGAGATCATTCTCATCTGCTACGGAATATTGACTTTAAGAAGTAAATCTTACTTAAGTTTAATATGATTTTTAAGGGCATAATAAGTTCGGATGCCGCCGGGCGCCGACTTAGATTAGATACTCACAATTGGGTCAAGTAGATGCCGATGCCTTTGATGAATGTCTTATGGCCGATGGCGTGGTGGAACATCTTGACGAAGCAAGCAGCTGAAATGAAGAGAAATTGTAAGTGATGACTCGTGCGACTTACGGCATGTAGGAATGCGTAAAGAGGTGATAGCGTTACATACATATGTAAGTATGAGCGCGTTATCTTGACGGATTATGTTACTCTGACTCATTGCGTCAGTGCGTGCGCAAGCATCTTTCAAAAGAGTGTTAATGGGTTGCGTTGAGTCAAGTTCCTGGGAACAGAATTGTCTAGTGACGCAGAAAGATCTGAATGAATGGAATGTGAACGCTCCAACTAAAGAGGTGCGCCTGCATGCGATGAAGTTAGACTTGAACACCAGCCAATGCCGTACTTCAGTTGATTCATTTAGTTCGAAGGAATTGTTATTCAGCGAAAGGGGTATTCCAGACAATTAGCTACATGAGCTGGTGGCGTCCGTGATTTGATCCGTGATCAAATTTATATTAAAAGCAGCGGATAACAGAGGAGAATTCACACGGTGTGTCGAGCACATATGTATATATGTAACTATGTACACATTGCAAATGGTAAGTGTGTTGCTGTAACACACGAAAGTGTATGTTTTCATTCATGGAAACATAAAAGGGAAACTTCCAACTATATGTAACTTTACCAGAAATCAAAATGTGACCCGAGCCCATGGTGTAATGGTTAACACACTGAACTCTTCTCCAAGCCGTGGTCAATAGGCTTAGGGAAATTCGGCGAAAGAAAAAGGAAGAGGCTGTTGAAGGCCCGAAGAAGCAGCAGCAAAAACAACAGCAGCAACCAAAACAACAGCGGCAACGAAAAAAGCAGCGCCAGTCAAAGGAGAAGGTGCCGCCGATCTTCACCCGCACCAAGGGCCTCAGGGAAACCATTGATCTATGTAAGTATGCCATTGGTGAAGGTGATTTCTAAGTAGCACCGTTAGGAGACAACCGCTACGCTATTCACTCCAACACAGTGGAACAGCATAACCAGGTTAAAAGTTGCCTTAAAGACGCCACGGTGGAGTTTTACTCCTTCACACCGAAGGCCGAGAGGTTGCAGATGATGCTCCTCAAAGACGTGGAGACGATCACTGACCCCGAGAAATTGCTCTCAGAGCTCAAGAAATTCGAGAGCGATAACCTCAGGTTTGTGGGAGTCAGGCCGTTCACCACGTTAAAGGCCAAGAGGGAGAAGCGGAGATTACCCTTCATCCTGGTGCAGTTCACTCCCAACAGCAAGCTGGATTGTCTAAGGGAAATTACCACCCTAGATAGCCTGCGTGTAAGATGGGAAACGGTCACTGAAACTGCCAACGGTTCGGGCACGCCGCGTCGAAATGCGAAATGCAGCCTCGATGCGTGAAGTGCACAAAGGACCACAAGACCGAGGTTCACCCCGAACTGTAGCGCCCCTTAAGTAAGTAAGTAAGATTTGTTAAGGATGGTACAGAAAACCTTTGGTAATGAGATTTCGTCAAAGAGCTTCTCGAAGGCCAAAAAAGTGTCGATGGACGACCATCAACCTCGACCGACGAAGGTCACGTCCAATAAATTAAAGTTTTTTCTCCATGATAGTGCACCGTCTCAGACTGCATTGAATTTTCGTAACCACATCGCCAGAAAAACTCGCCCCATGTCATCGACTGCGGCTGCTGGCTTTTAACAAAGTCAATAGGCCGCACCAGGAACATTGTTTTGAGTCAATAGAGGAGATACATGTCGCTAAGAAGAGAGAGCTGAAGGACATCCCGGAAATGCACTGTATCAGTGTCGAGATTGACGCATCAGCTCTTACTGAATATTCTTAACCAGACAGATTGGTAAATAAAATGAGGCTCAATGGAAGCAACTGCCCATTGTGGCATGAAAGTTTAATTCAAATTGAAGTGTCGATGTTTCACTAACGGCTGTAGGCCACCCAGGTTTTGCACCTGCATTATAAGGCCGATGTGAGTCACTAAACGTGTCTGAACAGCAAAGCAAAGTTAAAAAACTGGTTTCAGTCTCTGTGAAAACAACACTCTTACCGAAAACAATAAGTCTCGAAAGTCGTGACAAGGCATAGCCCCAGTTGTTGCAGTTCTCCAATGGAATTTTCACAACGCCCGCAAGCAGGTTTGTTTAGCTGATTTCGTCCGACTCCATGAAGTCATCATCGGAAATTGAAAATAATTTATCTAATTGACTGTGCCTCGAAAAACACTGTGATATCGATCACTCGAAGATAGTGAAAAGTTTCAAGGACACCTTCGTGCCATACACCTGAAGGCTGTCCCACCATGCCTATCTACACTTATCGACGGGGATTCATGGTATACGATTCCCACTGCCATTGTCATTAACGTAGGAAGTCACAGCAAACCAGTCAAGGGCACTGGATCCATAACCCGATTTAATTAGGTGGTGCTTTCCCCAGTGTATCTCACTTTCGCGCACTTTATCTCTGCGTATAAAGCGAAAACAAAATCCACAGATTAACCGAATCACAATTAAGAATAAAAAAGTTCATTTCCCCTGAACTGTTTGTTTTGAGTGCACGGCTGAGTGCTCAAAGTGTTTTCTGTTTGATCTGCAGTCGGCGAAAGTAAGGGATTTCACCCCGAGGAGAGTCATATCACTCACTGTCAGTTTCTACACCGCTACGCATGTGATGCGTCCAGGCTCTTGGTCACGTAGATACATATGTGTACATAACTCACCTTTCTGATAGGTAACCACGTCAAACACAGATTTTATGTCAACCTCCTTCTCGACATAGTGCGTCATGGCGTGATTAATGGGCCAGTTGTAGGTAACCTCGACTTCGGTGTCGATGAAGAACTCTGGCACTTTCCAGTCAGGATAAACCTGAAATGAACAAAAGCACAATACAGATGACATGGTTCCATCATCGTGAGTAGGATAGGGGTATAAGGTAAGCATATCAATGTGGTTTTGTTACCAACTCTGTTGCTATGTAGCTGAAGTATGTGGCGAATCCCTCGTTGAGCCATGCGTATGTCCACCACTTGGGCGAGACAAGATTTCCGAACCATTGATGTGCAATCTCGTGATTCTGGACAATGATTAACTTGAGTGTTGCATGCTTGTCATCGTTCTCGGGCGTCGGAAGGAAATTTTTTCGATTGTAGATGATGAGACCCCAGTTTTCCATGGCCGAACCGTAGGTGTTATTTATACGGATATGATCGAGTTTCGGCAATGGGTACTTGATCCCAAGATAGTTTTCAAGGGCAGTCAGGGATTTGATGGCGTTTTTCAATGCTCGCTGACCGTTGTCTCGGCAATTGGGCGGGAAAAATATACGATGCTCGACACCGTTGGCTAATTCACTGATGTGCTGGTAGTTGGAGACGACAAAGGCGATTAGGTAGGTTGGCATTAAAGGTGTCTCACGGAAGGTTGTTGTAAGCAAGCTGTCATCGAAGCTGTAATTATAAATTTTAACGTAACATTGTTCGTTAGTGAGTTCTTTGTTTACATACCTTAGGACAGGCTCGCCATCGGTGGGCATGTTGGACAAAGCCGAGTAGTTGCTTCCATGGGTGATGCTTATTATGAATTTCGACTTGAAGGACGGTTCATCGAAGCAGGGAAATGCAAGACGAGCACTGGTCGGTTCGAACTGAGTTGTACCCATCGGTCTGGAAATAAACAGAAAGTCATACGAGTAAGTCATGCTAGATACGCGTAATCAATTTATAATTCCCCTAAACAGGTGAGCACTCTGCGTGAGTGATAGTGATAATAAAAAAAAAAAAAGAAAAAAAAAAAAAACCCACGCAAGAGGGTTAAGGTCGAGTTTAATGACATCGACGATGAGTATCCGTCGTTTGTTACAGAACGAACCTGATCACCTTAGCATTTACGGGAATAGACAACATAAATAAGCACATGCCTTGGCTAAGACCTTTAGACCCGCTGATAAAACACGCACGTCTACTTCAATATTATGATTACGTTGACCGAAAAAACAAGCATCCACATCCATATACAACAAAACATCTACACAACACACTGCTGTTGAATAACAGATAGATTACGAGTCTCAATCGCAGTACTCGTGTGACACCATGTCCTACTTTCTACCTACATGGTATGGTTATTCTCGTCCCTGTACGCTGTCCGATAATATCCGAAATGTTTTGCCCGAACGAATCCCTTGAAGAGAATACCCAAACGATAGCGCTTGTGCTCTTGCAGATGTAGCGCTTCTGTCGCCGAGAATATCCTTAGAAAGTCCGTTGAATTGTCCAGCGAGTGGTCAAGGTTCTCATAGTGAATGTCACCATTTAGATCGGATAGCGTAATCACGAAATCCTCGAGTAGTTTCGCATGAAGTACTATCTGATCGGTCGACTCTCGAATCGCAATATCGATAGTGACGTTCCCGCTGTAATCAAGCACGTCCTCATGAATCCGTGTGGTTATATGTAGATAATATCTGATTGGTTTCACGGCCGTAGGAAGGCGAAACGGTTGTCGGAATTGTGGCACGTTAAGAGATGTGCTTGTCGACGTGGAGTAATGAATGGCAAGGAACGCGATTATCGCGACCGAAAGGTAATACGAATGATCGGCGCGCATCACCATGTTCACGCACTAAACTCAAACTACAGACTGTGACTGCGGCGGGTAATTGAATGCCGACAACAACGTTGAACAAGTTGAAGTTGTTTAAGGCGCTCAGTGATAAGATTAGGTTTTCGGTTGACGTATCTTTCATGGTTGATTATCAGTAAACAGGAGCTTATCGGCGCCGCTCGATAAGAGTCGAATATGTTCTTCCTTTTCTGTTTTATTTAAGAGCAAGGAAGGGAAGGTTTTCCTTGCAATGAAGAGACACCTTTGTCAGAGCGATCAGACGCCAGTCATTACGTCACGTGAAGGAGAAACCGGATTATGGATCATACGCTATTGATTGATTGCGGAGCACAAGCACAAGTGACTTTCCCCAGTTGGAAGTGAGTAAGGTGATGTGTTTTTGTTCTCATTATGGGATTACTTGAAAGCTTGTTTGCGCCGCTCATTGGGAAACTCAGAGTGGGACAAATGAAAAACTTGACCCAGAAGCGCTTCAATGAGTCGTGCCTTTGATCAGCAATGAAATACTTTACGCGTACTTGCATTTGCGTTAAGCGTTTGCTTATGTATCGGTAACTTAATCGGAAGTGGCGCACGGAAGGTTGCGCGACTTGATTTCAAGTTTTGCGCTCTAAGTTGGTGACTCAGCGTGTTGTTTGTCCTTTATGGAGCTGGTTGTTTTGAATTGGAAACCACAGGGGAATGTACATATTTTGAATTAAATATTGGTCGTTATGTTCGCAGTGTGGTTGGGACACATTTCGGGTCTCTTATCTGCGTTTAAACAAACATTTATTCTGTCATCCATAAATTTTCGGGCGAAACCCATACTTCCCATAACTCTACGTGCTTGGGTCATAAACAAACGTTTCTTTCAGGTTTTTTAAGTCAATATTGGGAGCTAGTGCTAGTGCTAGTGCTACCAATTAGCATTTGGCACTGTGACCTTGGCAGATCTATCGAGCCTGCTAGCCGATTAGCCGAGGAGCTTCTCCACTTCCATAACGAAGTTGAGAATGCTTCTCGTAGGAGCCAAGGTGATCCCTTCAGGAGTGATAACTTCGCTAAAAAGGATACGCTTCCTAAAATGGCAGAGAGCAGCACACTCACACAGTATGTGTTCCGCCGTCTCTTCGTCCTCGAGACAGAGTCGACACTCAGTTTCAGACGAGAAGCTAATTTTGTTAAGATGATAATTCAAAGCACAAAATTCCGGAACACTGCCCAGTAACTTTGCTTGGTACCAGGTTAACCTATTCCTGCAGTGCCAAATACCTTAACCTGGAAGAGCAACACAACCGAGAGAGCAAAAAAAGCGTGGTCCGTGGTGAGCCTGGGCCTCAACTAACAACCGTCTCCAGCTGGCACGGTCTTTGGCCAACTGTTTCCAGCGCCGCATGCCCAGCTGGTTAACTGCATGCGCCACCGTAGATGCGGCCATCCTCTACCGCGCCTTCCTTCCGGACTTGAAATAAATCGTACCTCTTGTGTTGGCCAGCGCCTCTTGCACGATCTTTTCAAGCACGATGTTGAAAAATTTGCATGACAGCGCGTCACCTTGCCTAAATCCTTTCTTAACATCAAAGGTCTCGGTTTGTTCATTACCGACATTAATGGAGCAGCGAGAATTCTCCATTGTCATCCTGCACAGTCGGACGAGTTTGGCAGGGATGTTAAAACTAGACATGGCTTTGTATAGCTCTATACACGCTGCCATATGCAACCTTCAAGTCGACGAAAAGGTGGTGAGTGTCGATTTGGTATTCCTGGGTCTTCTCCAAGATCAGCCGAGGCGTAAATAGTTGGTCTATTGTGGATTTACCTATCCTGAAACCACACTGATAAGAGCCCATCAGGTTATTCACAAACGGTTTCAGGCATTCACACAATACGGCAGAGAAGATCTTATATGCGATGTTAAGGAGACTTATTCCCCTATATTGGGCTCATTTCTTATGGACTGGGCAAACGATGTTGAGATTCCATTCATCGGGCAAGCTTTCCTCCGACCATACCTTGCAAATGGTGCATGCCAGCTCATCTCCTTACCAGCTCATCTCCAACCGCCTTAAAAAGCTCAGCAGGCAAGCCGTCTGCACCCGCAGCTTTATTAGATTTAAGTCTTGATATCGCGTTTCTGACTTCGTCTGGGTCGGGTGGACGGAGTTCTCATACATCGGCGTCCATTACGAACGGATCTTTCTGCCTGACAGAGGTATCTTTTCTGTCATCGCCCTTATGCAGTCTGCAGAAGTGGTCATTCCAAATCCTCAGCATCGACTGTGCTTCTACTACCAGTTCTCCATTTTCATCCCTGCAGGCCGCCGCTCCGGCTTTGTAGCCATGGCATGTTCCTTTTACCTTATTGTAAAAATTCCGGGCGTTATTCCTGCGGAAGCGTCTCTCCATCTCCTCGATCTCACGCTTTCCGTGCTCTCTTTTCTTTCTCCTGAAAAGCGTGTGTTCCTCTCTTCTCTTCTGCTCATAGATTTCGCGAACAGCTCTCGTCCGTCGTTGCGGCATGGCTTTATATGCCTCATATTTTGCTGCATGGGCTTGTTCGCATTGTCCATCGAACCAGAGGTTTCTAGGTGGTGGCGGTTTGAAACCCAGCACCTCTGAGGCAGCGTCTCTGACGTCGCTCTGGCCATGCTCCCATTCCTGCTCTACCGTTTGTGCTGCTGTGGGTCGATTTTGAGAGTGCTTCGAGGAGACACGATCGTCAGAGATTCTAGCAGTCTCTTGCGATTGTAGCTTGCCGACATCAAACTTACGTTGTCCTACTCGACTCCTAAGCATTCTTGATATACTCATTCGTACCTTGGCCACAACAAGGTGGTGGTCCGAGTCGATGTTGGCCCCTCGGAAGGTTCGTACGACGAGCCAATTTGAAATGGACGAACTATGTCACTGGCCACTCCTCCATCCTGAATAACAGAATAACTATGGCAGTACTCACCACAGGCAAAACTAGACCCGTCAAACGCAACCCCACAGGAACTGCGTGGATTTTTACTCTTACACGTCGGAGTGGGTAGTGGAGTATTCTGCAAACAACTAAAGCTGAACAAAATTCTAAAATCTGGTACACTGCTGCGTCATCCAAGCGGAACTGTTGGCAATAAAGGAGGTTTTGTCTTGGCTCAAGTGGAAGAGACCACTAAGGATATCAATATTCTCACGAATAGTCAAGCAGCCTTAAAGTCGCTCGAGTCCTATGTGTACACATCAAAAATTAGTCTCGACCGTCTCCTATCTCTTAACGAGATGGCAGAACAGTTCAAAATACAGCTTATCTGGGTACCGGGACACAGCGATATTACAGGAAATGAGGGAGCCGACACAGTCGCCAGACAAGGAACGACGCTACAATCAATCGTGGGTTATGAGGAAATACTTCTTGCAACAGCTAAACATAATTTGCATACTTCGCCAGGGTCGAGACGAACCTGAGATGGACCCAGGGACACACCTGCCTCATCACCAGGCAACTCTGGCTCCGACTCGACAGGAGTGTAATCCCCCTAAAAAGAACTGACATTGGACATCACAGGGCACTGCCTTGTTGGCAGTCGCCCCCAAAAACTAGGAAGAGTTCCGAATGATTTCTGCAGAAGCTGTTTTGACTAGGAGGAGGTCGAGTCCGACATGACAGATGTTCAGCAAGTAGGGATATCTGACCTTCTTAACTTCTTAAGAAGCACAAAAGGGTTTCACGAATAGGAGGATAAGCCCTCCTCGTAGTTGCACAACGGACCTCCCTGGCCTATGTGTATTCTTCTCAATTCTGGGAAGGCCACAAACCTACATACCTACAGGTGTTGCGATTTTTCCCACTTGTCTAAGAAGATATTGATCTTAGACTTGGGAGTGCCGCAGAATGGTTCTGGAACTACATATATATTTATCACTGAAACCTTTCCTGGCGAGTTGGTCGGCAATTTCATTGCCCCTAATACCTCTGTGCCCTGGCACCCACCAAAGTTTGACATTGCTTCTTCTGGCGAGGTCTCGTAGAGCAAAATGGCATTCCCTGACGGTTTTTTTTTCCAGCGCTTTGAGCGGTGCTTGGCTATCAGAGAGTATGTTGATGGCTAATCCTCTTATGCCAGTCTAAAAGTTTAGATTGGCGCATGTTAGGATGACATGCAACTCTGCTTGAAAGGTACTGGGACTCGTTCCCAGGGCCTCCGAGATCTTGCGACTTGGTACAAAGATGCCGGCGCCAACGCCAGAAGCCATCTTGGAGTATACCACCTAAGGCCTTTGACATTTAGCAGGGGATCACTGTTTTCCCATTCTGAGCGATTTGGGATCACTATCTCAAATCTCTCGTCAAAAGCAAGATGTATGACAATGCGTCCAAGACCGTGGTAATCATATCCAGCTCGGGAAGATGTTGCAAGATGGACATGTGACACATGGGTCTACATGGCAAGCTTGTTCCTGAGCGAAGAATTCTGATTGCACTGCGTAATGCCACCTTTTTGATAGAAAGGTGCAGTGACATGAGTCCAATGAGTGCTTCTTCGGCTGCCGTGGGGCAGGTTGGCATAGCGCCTGTAGTGCCGAGACACGCTGGTCTCTGAAGGAGTTGAAGCTTTTGTTTTTTGTTTTTTTATTGTTTTTTGCTCAACTTTTGTCCACCAACGGTGGACGCGTAGGTGACGATTGGTCTTAATATCGCGGTGTTTAACCAGTGGACTACCTTAGGTTTAAGTCCCCAGGTTTTACCGTAAGTGCGTCGACAGGCCCACATGGCCTTAGTCGCTTTCGTAAGTTTAGTGTTCATATTGGAGTTCCTGTTGAGTCTGCGATCTAGGTCAATACCTACATACTTTACATCCTCTGAAAATCCTATGAGTGTGCTACTTAGAAAGAATGAGCAGGGCTGTACCTTCCTCCCCTTTGTAAACGGAACTAAGATTGTCTTATTTGGGTTGATCGATTAACCCTCTCTATCACACCGGTCAGAGACAAGTTGGAGCGCAAGCTGCATGCGCTCACAGGCAGTGGTTTCGCACTTGCCCGTAACAATGACTACTAGGTCATCGGAATATCCGATGGCCTCGTAGCCACGAGTGGTTAGCTTGCGTAATAGTTCACCGATGACACTCGACCAGAGCAGTGGTGAAAGGACGCCTCCTTGTGGACATCCTTAAGCCGCCGATACTGTCACTGAGATCTCTCCGTATGTGGCTGATATGTACGGCTATTTAGCATCGCCCTAATTCAGTGATTAATGGGATGGTCCACATCCCTGCAGAATAGTGAATGGTGATCGAATCATAGCCAGTATTATCGGAGGATTAAATAAAATATAAAAAATTAATCGATTTGTTCACCAGTTAGAAGAGCATACCCATATTACGGTAACACTCTATATGTTTCTTTAATGGTACTGCTTTGGTCAACGCGTCTGCTGGCATACTTTCTGAGCTTAAATATGAAACTTGGATAGATCCTGATGCAATGGCCTCCTTGATGTAATGGAACTTCACATCTAAATGCTTTGTTTTTCCTTGATTTCCTTGAACGGCTGCAATGCATTGGGCACTTCTACTGTCATTAAAGATGGTAATCGGCCCACGATGTAAGTCCAATTCCATCAATAAGTGACGGAAATATTGTGCCTCCTTCGCTACTGATGCCAGTGTGACGTACTGCTTCAGTACTTGAAGTAGTTACTATGCGTTGTTTCCTGGAGCTCCAAGTAATTGCCCCGCATGCATAATTGAATACATATCGGGCTTGTTACTTGCGATCGTTCCCGTCATTTGCCCAACTGGAATCAGCGTAAGCGTGCAACATACGGCTATCCTTGGAATACCTTATTCCAGCAGACACTGTTCCACTCAGATAACGTAGCACTTGAAGAGCGGAGTTCATATTGTTACGAATTTATTCAATCCCCACACCAAATAGGGTTCGCACCACTGGATTGCGATAAACTACAATTGTCCTTTTTATTCGAATGAAAACACACACACTTTTCTTGTTTTACCACAGATCAATTATCTGTGTAGCTTCACCACTTTTCTTTACTATCCAATACTATCCACTTTATCTTTATTTCACAAACAAACCTTTATTGAAAGCTTTTATTTTCACACTGTCTGACCACACTGACTTGTCACACGCTATTTAATACCACAAACTGAATGTCTGCCGAGGGCGAGTGTTCGCGCTTATATAGCTCTCGGTCCACCTTCTCGAACGTTCGCTGTTGGAAGTTCCCCTTCGGAAATCTCTAGAACGCTCTGACATTTCCATTGGAAGTTGACATCATTCCAATCCCCGCTTCCAGAGTGCTTTCGAACTTCGACAGCGAAATTCGAACTTAACCGTCCGTTTGCATCTCCGCAACACTGCCCTCCTCCTAAACTTGTTCGTCCTCGAACAAGCGATTGGATCCTTCTCCGTAATATGGTGCTAACCTCTCTACGTGGACAATTTTATACTTCGCCCGTCTGTTTCCCATCTGCTGTATCCGGTATACCACGTCATTGAGTTTCTTGATGACCTCATATGGTCCGTCCCAGGCTGATTGCAATTTGGGGCACAAGCCTTTTTTTCGTTGTTGGTTGTACAGCAATACCAATTGTCCGGTCTCGAATCCAGAAGTATTCGCCCTCAAGTCGTATCGCGCCTTCATTTTATCGCTGACCAAGTTCAGTCGCTCCCGGATGAATAGAGTTCAGCTGTTCTTTCTTTTGGTTACGAAGTCTTCCCTGCCGCTAGTTGTCGGTAGTACCACGCCGAACTTCAAGTCCGATGGAAGTCGGAGATCTGTTCCAAAAAATGGCTTCGGCGGGTGTTGTTGCCGTTGAATTGTGCTGTGCCGAACGGTATGCCATTAAGAAAAGGGGAAGATGGTCATCCCAGTCCTTCTGATCTCCGACGACGACTTTTCTCAGGTATTCCTCCATCGTCCGGTTGAACCTTTCGACCATGCCATCAGATTGTGGATGTAATGGTGTTGTCCGCGTCTTTCTGATACCTAGCATGTCACAGAGTTCTATGAACACCGACGACTCGAAGTTCCTTCCTTGGTCTGAGTGCAGTTCCAGCGGTACTCCGTAACGCGCAACCCAGTTGTTCACGAACGCATCCGAAATGGTTTTGGCTTCCTGGTTCGGTATGCAAAACACCTCAGGCAACTTGCTGAAGTAATCAATCACCACCAGCGCGTATTTGTTTCCAGCGTTGCTTGTTGGGAATGGGCCTGCGATGTCCATGGCGATACGTTCGAACGGTGCTCCAACATTGTACTGCTGCATATTTCCTCGAGTTTTCCTTACTGGACCCTTTGCCTTCGCACACTGTTCACACCTGCGAATGAAACGCGTAACCGACTCATGGCATCCTACCCAGTAGAAACGTCTCTTGATCTTTTCTACAGTCTTGTTAACACCAAGATGACCCCCGCTTGGTCCCTCGTGGTATTCTCGGATGACCTCGTCGATTTGCCCTTTCGGAATTACCAGCAGATCGTTTACAATGTTCCCGTCCTCACTTTCCCAACTGCGGTAGAGGCAACCGTTCTTCAGCTTCAAACTCTGCCATTGAGCCCAGTAAGCTTTCACGATTGGGCTTTCACTGGATATTTGCTGCCAACTTGGTCGAAAACCTCGTTCTTGGTAGTCGATGATGACTGCCAGATCGGTATCTTCTCGCTTCTTTCTTCCGACCTTCTCGACAGTCCAGGAATCTTCTGGCAGCACATGGAAACGACGGATGTCGGTGACATCCGTGAACAATGTTTGCATTCAACATCGCACGGTCGCCTCGATAATGCATCCGCATTTCCATGACTGCTTCCCTTCCGGTGTTCAATACTGAAGTCATAACTCTGGATTCTCTCTATCCATCTAGCAAGCTGGCCCTCCGGGTTTTTGAACTGCAGCAGCCACCTCAACGCTGCGTGGTCCGTCCTAAGATGAAAAGCTTGGCCATAGAGATATTTGTGGAAATGCTTGACACAGTCAACCACGGCTAAAAGCTCCCTCCTAGTTACACAGTAGTTCCTCTCCGGCTTCGATAGGATCCTACTATAGTAAGCGATGACCCGTTCTCGCCCGTCAATTATTTGAGAGAGTACTCCTCCGACTCCATGTCCGCTCGCATCGGGGTCCAAAATAAACTTTTCTCCCGGGACAGGATATGCAAGGATCTGCGCACTGTGGAGCAATTCCTTCAGGTGAATGAAAGCTTCCTCCTGCGGCTTCTCCCACTTGAATGGCCGATTCTTTTTGGTGAGCTCGTGCAAACTGCTGGCAACGATTGCAAATCCTGGGATGAATCGCTTGTAATATGTGCAAAGTCCCAGGAATGACCTTAACTCATGAAGATTCTTCGGCCGCGGCCACACCTTAACCGCTGAGATTTTCTCTTCATCTGTATCGACTCCTTCTGCAGTCACCACATGTCCCAAGTACTTCACCTCGTTCCGGAAGAGCGAACATTTCTTCGGGCTCAATTTCAATCCGGCTGCTTGAATGACGGTTAAGTTCGAATTTCGCTGCCTAAGTTCGAAAGCTCTCTTGAAGCGGAGATTGCAATGATGTCAGATGTCAATGGCGTGATGCTAATTGTCAGAGCATTCTAGAGACTTCCGTAGGGGAACTTCCGACGGCGAATATTCGAGAAGGTGGACCGACTGTTCCAGTTTGTGGAATTGAACAGCGTGTGACAAGTCAGTGT
Organism: Eumerus sabulonum; assembly: GCA_951905685.1. Taxonomy (NCBI): domain Eukaryota; kingdom Metazoa; phylum Arthropoda; class Insecta; order Diptera; family Syrphidae; genus Eumerus; species Eumerus sabulonum. Next base: position 241,129,863 of record OX645060.1, read on the forward strand.
GATCAATCGATAAAACAGTGGGAAAATAAAAGCTTCAATAAAGGTTTGTGTGTGTAATAAAGTTTAAAGTGTTCCATAGAATTTGGATAATAAAGAAAAGTGGTGAAGCTGGACAGATAATTGATCTGTGGTGAAACAAGAAAAGTGTGTGTGTTTTATTTCGGATAAAAGGCAGTGGTGCGAACCCTATTTGGTGTGGGTTGAATATTTCGTAACAATATGTTGAATTCTCGGTTCATTGCTGAATTGGGCCAACCGATTTACGGCAAAAACTATGTCAGGTCTGCTGTAAGTAGACAAATGTAAGAGTGAGCCTATTAACTTACGATATTGTCTTCTATTGACGCCTTTCCTTTAGCCTTCGACAGCAGGTTCAACTTGCAACTTGAGGCCTACGCTCATTGGCCATCGACTTGGTTTACATCCTTCTAACTGATATGTCTTTAAGAGACTAAGTATGTATCCCTTTTGTTGAATAGTAAGTTCGGCGATACTTCTTTCGACCTCCAAGCCAATACAGATATTGGGTGCACCTAAATCCCTAATATCAAACTCCTTTGTTAGGTTCGTCACCAGTCGATGATATTCGTGCTTGTCAGTCGTCGCAACCAAAAGGTCATCCACGTAGACAGTTATGATTGTCATGAATTCTTCAGACGCGGCATAGTACATATAATTATCATAAGGTGACGGTTTGAATTCCAGCTTCCGCAAAGCTTGATCGAGCTTAATATTCCACCTTTTTCCGGCCTTCTTTAATCCATATATGGCCCTTTTTAACTTACGCACTTTTGCTTCATTTGTGAGAAAACCCTCCGGTTACTCCATATTAATTTCCACATCAATATCCCCGTTTAGCTAAGCAGAGCACCGTGGCGCAGTAGGTAGTGTGTTGGCCTCTGACGCCGATGACACGGGATCGAATCCCGACACAGCCATGTCATCGAACGTGTTTTCACGGTGTTTCTCCTCAGCGGGGTTCTGACAAAACCCCCTGTAGTAAAATTGTCATGAAAAGCTTCTCGAAATTCGCCGTTCGGAACCGGAAATCAACTGTAGGTCCCTTTCACCTATGGGAAAATTAAATCACACACAACATGGGTGATTGAGAGAAGCTCGGCTCAGGTCCTTCATGGACTGTAACGCCAACATACATACATACATACAGCTAAGCAGACGACACGTCTATATGATGCAATCCCAATTCCCTTTCGACAGCGATTGCGAACGTTAATCTTATAGAACTAGCACTAGCCACAGGGGCATAAGTGTCTGTGTAGTCCAATTCGTGAATTTGCTCGAATCCCTTTGCAACTAAACGAGCCTTCCTCCGCTCGACACTACCATCTGGTCGATACTTTGTTTTAAAAACCCATTTACACTCTATCACATTCTTATTTTTGGGTCTGTCCACAAGCTCCCATGTTTCGTTCTTAATTAACGATTTGTACTGCATCTCTATTGCCTCAGCCCATTCTTCCATATTATCAGCCTCCGCGACTTCCTGCATGTTCCGTGGGTCCCCACCGGCAGCTATATTGATCTCTTCCGCGTTTGGTGATTCTGTTAATTTATTCATTTCAAATTCTCTTTGTTTTGGAGTGTTGGCTTGTGTTCTTTTTGTCTCATCCAGTGTGTATTCTCTTTTCCTTTCCATTAAAGGTATAGGAAACACGTAATAATTGGGTCCTTCTTCCTTCCCACGATCCATGTCCTTTATGCTTTTCCCTGTAAACAACTCACCTGTGAAGTGTACATCTCTACTATTAATTATGATTCTCGTTCCCGGTTTCCATAATCTATATGTCCATATACTATCCGTGTAACCGATAAGGACGTACTTTTCACTTCTTGGGGTAAATTTTCCGTGAGTACCTTCTTTATTCAGTGCATAACAAGTCGTACCTATTTCAATGAGATGCTCGACGGATGGGATTTTTCCGGTCCAAATTTGTTCTGCTGATTTTCGACATTCGCCTTATAGATTTTAATTTTATCGAGTGCCTCACTCCGACTTTTCATAAAATAAACTACTATTCTGAACATCATCGAAATCTCCTGGATGCTTAACTCGTCCTTGAAGTAATTATTCCCCCTCAGGTTGTAGTCCAATTGACTGTATGTCATTCGGTGTAGAGGCCCTCTTGCATCCTCTATACATTTCCGCCTAGCCTGCTCCTCTACACCCTCTATGATCTGTTGTAGCGCAGTTTTCCAGTTTTTATCCTCGTAGCTCAGTTCCACACCGCATCTTCGCGCCAGCTCTAACCACTCCGAGTACCACCCAGTTCTTTCTCTTATTGCTTGTAGGGCCGCTTTCTTTGGGAGCCTGTTGTCCTGCCACCTTAAAACCTTCAGAATGTAGTCCATTTGCAGCTTTAACGTCTGGATAAATAAGGGGGTAAGTCCTGTTTCTAACATGATCATGTAATTAGGCGTATTTTGGGGGAGCCTGAAGAGCCTCTTAATAGAATAACGCTGTAACTTCTCGACGTCCTCATATTGTTTACTTCCCCATACTTGCGCGGCATAGAACATAACAGACTGAGATACAGCTTTGAAGACCCTAAATTTGCTGCTATGAGCAATGCTTGCATTGTTCAAAATGTTCTTCCAGGTGATGTTGATGGCTTATTGAGTTTCTCACTGAAGTGTCTTTTCATACAGAGGTTTCTGGTCAGATAAACCCCCAGATATTTGTACTCCTTCACGACTTCTACTCCTTCTCCGTTATACTGCCACTGTTTCTGCTAGTACTTCTACCGCCTCTTCTTTGGAAAATCATTACTTTGGATTTTTCCAAATTAACTATAAGTCCCCACAGCCTGCAATACTCGTATAGTCGATTAATCATCTGCTGCAAGGATTCCGGGGAATGCGCCAAGAGAACGATGTCATCCGCGAACAGAAGAGCTTTTATTAGTACTCCAGCGAATTCCACTCCTCCTGTCAAAAAGTTCATTAGATCAGTATCCACAAAAAGCGTAAATAAACTTGGACTCAGTGCACACCCCTGTCTTACACCCGACCCTGTCCTAAACCATTCTGATAGGGCTTCGCCGTTCCATTCTGCAACCATAGTATCATCGTATAAGCTTTGCATAACTCTTCCAAATTTAAATGACATCCCCATCCCATACAGCTTATAAAAGTGGGCATTTCGATTAACCGAGTCAAAGGCGGCCTTGAAATCCACAAAGAAAACGTACAGCTTCCCCCTCCTGTTAATGAAAGATTCGGCGATACTTTTCAGCACAAAAATCTGGTCAACAGTTGAATAACCTGGTCTTAAGCCAGCCTGGAATTCGGCTAGCAAGTTATTGTTCTCTATCCATGTTCCCAGTCTCCTCTGCAGCATAGCGGCAAAAATTTTGTAGGAAGCGTTTAAGAAGGATACGCCTCGATAATTGGTTGGATCGGAAGTACAACCCTTTTTATGGATAGGGAAAATCAATGCCTCTTTAAGCCTTTGCGGTACTGTGCCAAAGTCAAAAATGTTGTTGTATACTGCTACTAATTTATCTAATAGCCTACTGGTGCTATACTTATAGAATTCGATTGGAATCCCATCCGACCCTGCAGCTTTTTTATCTTTTAGGGTGGACAATGCTCTTAAAATATCCTGATGTGTAATTGGTTCATCCAGGATGCAGTTTTGGATGTAAGGCGCCGCAAATTGATAGCTCGGACCACTCACTGAAGGATTCAGTATCCTTTCGAAATGCTCCAGCAGGGCGTTCTCACTAATATCCTTATTTATTCTGTACCTTTCGCCATTAAGTTTTTTGGCTGCCTTCCAAAACTCCGATGAGCAAGTTGATTGACTCAATTTGTACGCCTCCTTCTCGTAGTACATTCGCCTGCTCCGCGTGCAAATTAATTTATACTCCCTGTTGGCCTTGAGGTAAGATCTCTTAAAGGTCTCCGAATTGAATGTCCGGAACAACTTAAGCCAAGCAAACGATAAGCGTCTCGCTCTTTGACAAGTAGCATCAAACCACGGCTCTTTGTATTGCTTTGTCGTATTCCGTTTTCGGGGTATTGAAGAATATGCGTTATTTATAGTTGCTTCGATTACAGCAATACTATCAATATGTCCACGTTCCAGTTGCTCATCTAGTGGCCGCCTATATAAAGCAGCATTACCTTCATTCCACAATATCCTAGGGAGCGTTCTCATCTCTCTTGTTTCCTCATTTGCCTGCAGAAGGACGTTGCCCTTGACGACAATAGGTAGGTGATCCGAGTACGTAGCTTGTCTTACTTCAAAGTCTGTGACGTAGTTTCGCCACCCTCCCCTTATCAAACAATAGTCAATAACCGATAAGCCTTGACTACCTATGTAGGTGTACTCCCCCAATTTGTCGCTTCCACTCGTACCATTGAGAATTTCAAAGTCAAATGAGTCACAAAATTCTAATAGCTTTACTCCTTTGGCATTGCATAATTGATCTTTGGATCGACGTATTACCCCTGCATTGCTGCTTCTCGCTCCATTATTCACTCCCACCCGTGCATTCAGATCTCCTATTACCATAACGTCCTCATTCTCACAGCATGTTATTACATCCTGCAGCCTCTCGAAGTCTCTATCCCAGTAGTTGCAGTTCAAATATATAGGGAACAAAGAAAAATGTTTACTTTTGTACCGCAAGCTTAGGTATGTCATCTGCTCGAGCGTTTTAAATTCACAGTACAGATGTTCCAAATCGTAATATATATAGTCCACGATCCTTTTGTGCTCTCAGCAGAAGTCGGCCTTTGGTGTTGTAGATGGATGCCTTGTTGTTCTGGAACACGACTTTGCAATTGTTGTCTTCTGCTTCGCTGACAGATATTAAATTTTCCATCAGCTCAGGGACGAAAAGAGTATTGTACAACCTCACGGGTATCACCTTATTGTCTACCTTTGTCGTTAATTCGACTGTGCCTATTCCACATATCTTTGCCGGTTGATCATTCGCCAGTTTAACAAAAGGTTTGTTAAGACATTTTCGCATATCTATGAATTTCTTCTCTGTGGCGCACATGTGGGACGTGGCACCACTGTCCAAGCACCAAACCTTTGTACCTTCCGCTTCTTCCGTCAGCTGTGTGGACTGTTTTGCACACTCCCTTACAACAAAACCACAGTCATCCAGATCAGACGCTTCCTCTGTTCGTGTTTGTTTCGAGTACTCAGCTGATCTGCAGTTTTTTGCCATGTGACCTCTTCTTCCACACTTTCTACAATTGAAAGGAAAATAATTATTTGGTTTTGGTTTAAAAAATGGTTTTGGGAACTTGATCGCTGGATTTTGCACACTGTAGTTACTGAATTTTACTTGGAGAGCTGTGTTGGATTCTTTTTTTCGGTCACCAACCTCTGGGAGCCTTGAATAGACAGTATCTAATTCAGGGTAGCAACTTTGTGCATCGAACGCTGCCTGCACATCTTTGTATTCTCCCGACAAAGAATTGAGGAGGAGTATCACTAACAGATCTTGATCCAACTTAGCGTTCAGTTCTTGTAGGCGATTCACTACTGATTTAAAGCATCTGGTATGTTCATTGGCATTGTTTGGCCTTGCTCCATCCGGATGCATAGTAGCTTTTTAAATTCTTCAACCTTTTGTCGTGGCCCTTTTTTGTCGTATGAAGCCGCCAGGAAGTCCCATATCTCTTTTGATGTGGACATGTTTTTTACCAAGTTGACTATATTGGATTCTAATGCTAGGATTAATTCACCACGTGCGTCAAGATCTTTTTCCATCCATGCTGTTTGTTCTGGTCCGGCATCTTCTGGTCGAGGTACTTCTCCTTTTACATATTTTAGAGCTCGTGTTTTATGGAGAATGGCCTCCATTTGGCCTCGCCATATGGAGTAGTTGTCTCCATTGAACAAGGAAATGCGTCCAAGGATGTTGGTGTGTGAATTAATTTTGCAACTCGAAAAGAAACTTTAATTCTTTAGTTTTCCTATCAATCTTAATTACCTCTATCGCAGATCTGGGCCCATAACCTGTTAGGGCAAAGAAACTACGGTTCAAGCTTTTCCCAGTTGTATTTATGCGACTCACATGAGCAAAGTCTGACAGAAGAAGCAGGGAGCAAGATGATGACAAAAAGTAAAAGATGGAGGAGGAGAAATTGTGAAGTTGTTGACAACCAGGTGTCGCACGGTAGGCCAAAGAACGTTGCCATCATTTATTATCGCTAACACACCTTACACAGCTTCTCTCCGGCCACAGAAGTTATCGTAAATACCTTCACCGTTTCGGAGACGATAACTATCCCTCTTGCCCAGAGTGCCAAAATCAGGAAGAGGTCGTGTTGCACGCAATATTGCCAGCCCCGCAAGGTAACATCTAACGATAGTCCTGTGGACATGGTGGCTGAAGTATGCTAGGTGTGGTTTTAGTGGGTAGGCGCAGACAAGAAAAACAAATCAGTGAGGCCTGTGAATCGTACATGCCAGTGAGACGGGTCGTTGGTATCTATGAAGATTTCCACGTGCTTTTGGTGCAATTGAGGACAAAAAAGAAGCAGCCCACCCATCTATAATGACATCTAGTTTATACAAGTGTAGAAACCCTACATCCTACTGCATCCAACCTGAAAGCCAAAAATGTACAAATGTGCGGGCAAAACACCCGAAAATCTGCTTCGCCGTAGAACCCTTTGACCCATGTAAACCCGTACAAACATAATCAACTTTTATTGGTTCACTTGCGATGGACACCTTTTAATTGAACTACAGATACGAGCACGGCATCGATCCAGATACCTGCGAGTTGTAAAGGAAAATGTAATATTTTAGGGCAAAAAAGCGATGCCGAAGCATAGCCGTTTACATGTTGAGGGAATTCCACACAGAATTCTCGTTGGATGGATGGGAACCTGGATCTATGTATCTATCAGTAATGCAATGCATCATAACAATTTTATCAAAAATTCATCAGAGAGGAATTTTCCTACGTGGTTTCGTTTCCCTGGCATCGTTGACGACGACAATGTCCTCATCACTGCATACCGTGGATACATACCCGGCCGAAACACAAGCTCTCTCAACGTCATGCTTCTGTCATCATGATCCACCTTTGTCATGTCGTCGTGATTAGAAAATGGATGTATGAAGGGGTACTTCCACTAGACTTGGATGAGCCAGACAAGGGCTTGTTACATTGGATGAATATATCTGTAACACATGTACTCGTACATATATAGTCCTTTGGTGATGTACTATCTATGATGACACAACCTTTGTTGACGCTAGAAGGCTGTTTAGAGGTTGCAATCTGTATACGCAAAGCAAGAGTCCGGGAGCACATCCGTGATGGAGCGAGTGTTTTACTTTATGTGACCTGATTGAGTGTGTGGAAATAAATTTAATTGTTTTCGTGGTACTAAATCAATTACTCTGTCGAAGTTTTATCGTTAACTTGATAGTGATAGGAACAGTGTGCTGGCTGAGTTTGGAAACTTTAGTCATCGGGGAATTCCATTGTGGGGAGCGTTGCTTGATAGTTACTCGTCAGCATTGATATTACCTAAGGCGGTGTACACGTCTGACTTTTGGTATACTATTGGAACTCGTTAGCCTTAGCAGTAAGTTTCTTCGACGCAAGACAAAAGATCCCCATTCCTAAGCTTGATATATAGTGAATGCACCCATATCTACGTTCTTTCGTTTATGGATTTTCAGACCATGTATTCTCGAGGTAGTTTGCAAAACAAGCAAACGAAAAAGCTATCATCTGTACCATTCTTAAGCTAAGAGGACGTCAGTTGTGCTCCTAGTAACAAGAAGGCACTCGTCCTCCGGTAGATTTAATCACATTTCCAGAAGGTGTCCCCATCGCCTTAGCATGATGTTGTCCAAGTGAGCTGCAGAAATGTAAACATACATTTTTCGAAGATTTTAAATTTGTTTCCTTTCATCTGTATGCCACTTCGTTAGGCCGAGGTCAGCCATTTGTGACCATATATTCTAATTGAATTGGACACACTGCAAAGGCTAGTGTGTTAAACAACACGCAGCAAGTGTGTCATTCAACACATTTTAAGTTTAAGCGTGTCACTTAATACGTTTAATCATTGAAATCGAGGCACTTATTCATTCTAAAACTATAACATGCGTGTACTGAATAAAGACTCTAATGACGCCTCAAGTGTGTTGCAATGACACACTTATTAATAATAATCAGACTTTGAGCGAATCATTCTAAGAAAAAGGGAAATTTCCCAACTACTGTATATGCAACCTTTCCAGAAAGTACAATAATTTGCGAGTCGGGTCCATCCATCCGGTTAGGTTGTCTATATGTATGTTGGCGTTACAGTCCATGAAGGACCAGAGCCGAGCTTCTCTCAATCGTCCATGTTGTGTGTGATTTAATTTTCCCATAGGTGAAAGGGACCTACAGTTTATTGACGGTTCCGAAGGGCGAATTTCGAGAAGCCTTTCATGACAATTTTACTACAGGGGCTTTGTCAGAACCCCGCTGAGGAGAAACACCATGAAAACACGTTCGATGACATGGCTGTGTCGGGATTCGATCCGACACAGTCGGCCAAAGTCGGCCCATTGTGATACCACATGGATCATATTACCCTGATCCGCTACCTGGGAACCAACCGGTGCTTCTGATGAAGCTATGGAGTTGAGCTATTTTCATAGAAGGGCGTGCTGAGGTAGATTCTCCTGCGATTCGCAAAATATGGGCATGATGGGTGATGTATTGATTCCTATTCCTCGTCGTCCATGCAGCCACGGCAGAAGTCATTGGAGGGTAGCCCTAGTCTGGCGGCGTGTTTTCCAGTGCTGCAGTGACCTGTAATGACACCCACTAAAGTACTTAAGGTTGCCCTTTTGGTTGCCACTAGGTCCGTGGTTCGAACTAGGCTTAGCTTAGGCCAGATTAGTATAGTGATTAAGCCGATATTACTTTCATTCCATTGGTGGCTGATCGCTTCCATGGTCCGAAGCTTACCGTACTTATTAGTGTTTCTACGTACCCGAGGGTAGGAAGACTGAGTGTGCTTGACCCTAACTTTGCGAGTTCGTCGGCCGCGCAGTTTCCTGGTATATCCCTATGCCCGTGAACCCACAGTATTTTAATGTTGAACTGTTCAGCCATCTCGTCCAGAGATAGGCGGCAGTTAAGGGATGTTTTTGATTTGTGGGTTACCTCGGCCAGGGATTTTATCGGAGATTGGCTGTTCGTGCAAATGATAATAGCCTTAGCGGATATTACATTGATCTTGAGCCATGCAAGGGCCTCCATTATCGCTATTATTTCTGCTTGTCACTGCAGTGACTTAGGATTCCGAATGATAGGTTGAGGCTAGGTTCCTTGGGGAAGACTCCACTAGCTACATCCGACTACATCTTAGAGCCATCGGTATAGAGGGAAATCGGGTCTTTCCCTTCAGCCCATTCCTCCCTGGATGGAAAGACAACTTCGAAGTTCCTAGTGAACACATTCTGATGTAGTCTGGGTCCATGAGTACCTACTTCGAAGTGATTAATACTAGTGTGGCCTTTTTTGATGTGGGCCATTTTCCTATTCCCCTCATCCGCAGGGCCGCACAGGCAGCAACTTGCTTGCTAAAGAGGTCCAACGGTGGAAGATACATACACACATACATTTTCAGTGGCCAGCATGTTTACTAAAAGAGTCGCGGGGGTAATGCGCGCACGCGGGATCTCCAGGCCACTCGATCCTCCGTCATCGACTCTAAGTCATCAGGAGCTATGCCCAAGCGCAGCCAGGAGAGTTTTTGGACTTGGTCCAACCACCCCGTCCTAGGTCTGTCAAGCGGTCACCTGCCTGATGGTTTTGCATCCAAGGCACGCTTCGGAAGTCGTGATGATGGCGACATTCGTCTCACGTGACCAAACCATCGAAGAATAGCCCTTTCCGTCTTGAGAAGCAGCTGCTCAACATTGAGCTCCCCGTGCACTGCCGTGTTTCTCACTCTATACCGGCGAGTAACTCCCACAACAGCACGAAGAAATCTCATTTCGGCAGCTTGTATTCGCGATCTTATCCTTTCGGTCAGTACCCGAATTTCATGACCATAGGTGAGAGTTGGAACAAATACTGAGTTAAAAACCGCTAACTTGGCTCTGACACCAAGCTCGGTCTTCTTGATTATACATTTTCCAAGCTGTTTCAAAATTGACCCAGCTTGGCCAATCCTGCAGGAAAGCTCAGTATTACTCCTCTCATTACTCGTGAAGAAGACCCTGAGATACTTAACTTCTCCACCTGCTTCAATGGGACTCCACTAACATGCAGAGTGCATTAGATAGGTGTTCTGGAAATAACCATAACCTAGGATTTGTCCACGTTATCCCTCATTCCAGCATCAGTACATACGGCCACAAATCTATCTAGCGCGCACTGTAGTTCCATCTGGGAGGATGTGAGGACAACTAAGTCATCTGCAAAAAGAAGATGACTTATCCTCAACTCTCCCAATGTAAAACACTCCTCGCCTCGACTGCGCTGCAGCATTCAGTCCATATATATAATGAAAAGAAGAGGTGACAAGACGCACCCTTGGCGAAGTCCAACGCCCACGGTGAAAGGTGTTGATTTTTTAGAAACTCGCTCAGGTTCAAGAGTTTTTATATTTTCTTATAATGTGTCATATACACACAACCTGAACGGAGTGCAGTGGTTTGGGTCGTTGATGTTCGTTAACTCTCAGGGGTGGTTGTCCTGGATAGGACGAGAGCCGACCGAATTCCGCGTTTTGGTTGTAGTCAGTACTAATTCGTTCAAGCACTTCTTAGCATTGCATACGCACAGGATGAATTCCAGTTGACCATATACTGTGAGTGTTATGCCTGCAGCAGTACATCTGGTAACTTTCCATTCACAACTGCGTTGCATACTTTTGTCCGTATAGGAATTACTTTTTTCTTGGCTATGAAGCGAATTGAACTATAGACCTTCCGCTCGGCGGTCGATGATGTTAACCACTGCACCACGACCACCCCCACTACCGTTACTACCGTTAACCCGAACGCAGCTGGTACAGTTTGTGTATAGAGACTGAATGGCCCTCAACAGAGCACCATCAATCCCATACTCCTGCAGCACACTCCAGAGTTTACTTCGAGGAACTCGGTCATACGCCTTTTCCAAATATACAAAGCAGCTATAGATTGGATTGGCGTACTCCCAAGCCTTCTCGAGTACCTTTCTTAGAGTGAAAAGCTGGTCGGTTGTATTTCTGCCGTGACGAAACCCGCACTGTTCATCCCCTATCCTGGATTCGACCATATCTCTAGAACGCGCCTCCAACACCTTAGCGTAAACTTTACGGTGGACACTTAAAAGGGATATGTCCATATAGTTGGAGCACTCTTTTCTATCCCCCTTTTTGAAAAGAGGAACAATCACCCCAGTTTGCCAATCGCTAGGTGTCTCACCGCATTCCCAGGCCACCCTAATGACACGAGAGAGTCATAATACTCCCTCTTTACCCATTGCCTTAAGCATTTCTGGCCGAACTTCATCCATACCGACGGATTTGCCAACTTTTAGCGATTCAATTGCTAAAAGGACCTCCTCCACCCTTGGACTATTCTCCGCCACACGCCAGACTATAGGTCTGTCCCCCTAAGTCCCCTAAGTGCCCTGTTCGGGATTAAGCAGCTACGAAAGGTGTTCACTCCATCCGCCAAAGATATCCATCTCATTGGAAAGCAACACACCATCTTTGGATTTAACTCCTTCGATGATGTTGAATTTCCTTCCTCTGAGCCGGCAAATGGTTTGCCAGAACACCTTTTTCGCAGATTTATGGTCGCCTTCCAACTTCTCGCCGAACTCCTTCCAGGACTGCTCTTTCGCTGCTCACACAGCAAGTTTGCAAGCTCTTCGCGCCAGAGTGTATCGGTCACGAGAAGCAGAGTCCCCCAAGAGAATCCAGTCTCTGGAGGTCTTCTTGTTCTCTCTGATGGCTTCTCGAGCTCCGCCTGTTTTAAACCACGCAGTTCTTTTCTCACCATCAGCCGCCACACCAAACCGCTTCTTTCCACAAACATCACGTGCAGAGGCAATGACAGCTCTTGAAAATAGTCGCCATTCTTCCTCTACATGCGATGGAACAGTTGGAATTTGCTCGAACACTTCGGATATGTGTCGTGCGAAGTGTTGCCGCACCTCACTGGTCTGTAGTTTCTCCCACCGTATGCGTGTAACCATTCTTGGTTTCCGCCTTGGCAGACGAGGTATTCTATCAGTAAGATACAGCTTACACAACACCAGGTGATGATCAGTCGACAGATCAGCCCCTCTCAACACACTAACGTCACAAACCTTCCGTTTCACACACGATGGTGCCACAAAGAAATCTATCAACGATTTCTGTTGAAGACTCTGACGATACCACGTATATGTATGAATGTCTTTGTGCGGAAAGAAGGTGTTCCAACAACCTCTCTCCGTTCGCGTTTTGATGAGTATCACCGTTCCTCCCAATCACACTCCTCCGTGTAGTTACATCCACACCCACGTGGGCGTTGAAGTCATCCATGAGGATATAGGAATCCATCTCAACCACCCTATCTAGGACCGCATCAATTTCATCCAGGAAAGTCGCATACTCAGACTCTAGATTTGGTGCATACACCTGCACCAGAGCCAAAGTTGATCTTTCAAACTTTAGTTTTAAGATCGCGACTCTCCCTCCTAATGGTATCCACTCCAATACCCTGTCTGCCAGCCTGGGACCTATGAGTATCCCCACTCCCGCCTGTGCAGGCATTTGAGGTGCAACTCCCGGCAGGAAGAGTTTCCACCCGTCCGAAAGGTCCACAGTTCTATATCCTCTTTGCTTTGTCGAAGAGATACCTACGATATCTAACCGATACCTGGCAGCCTCCTCAACCAATTCATGATACTTCCCTGTGAGCGATGAGACGTTCCACGTGCCCATCCTAAGTCGATGCCATTGTCTGTTGCCCTTTACTCCCCGCACGCACTGGTAAGTGCATGGCGTGATAACCCCCCCACCCCCGTAATGGCTCACGAGGCCACTGCCGAGTTGTTCGTGACTTCTTCGGGTTAAGCCCGACCGGCTGCAGAGTGGGACAGACCGGCCACCAGACGCTCGCATACTGCCATCATTTAGGCCTGGCTCCGAATGGGGCCCTGGCACACCAGGGTAGGCAATTTCCGAGGACGGTGGAAGATGTAATAGGATATTTAGGCCCTCCGTGGGGGTTGATCTGATCGCTCCGCTTATATATAAACTGGCCGATCTTTGTACTTTCCCCAGAAGGTTTCGATAGATTGCCTTGTCCAGAGCAGTCCACCAGACTACGACGCCAAACAGGAGGATGGGCCAGTGCATAATGCTTGGTTGGAAACCCCACTTCTTGCCCACCACATTCTTGCAGCCATAGAGGGCAGTGGTTGCTTTCTTGATGCCATCAAGAATGACGGGATTCCAATTCAGCTTCCTGTCAGACTAGGCCTAGGTATTTAGCCTGATCTCTGATTATTAGATGGGTTCCACTCAGCCTCGGTTGGTTGAAGGGCGGAATTTTATATTTGTTAGTAAAAAGCACGAGGTCGGTCTTCTTAGGATTTACCCCAAGTCCACAGGACTGCGTCCAGGTTTCTACTGTACGCAATGCACCCTGCATTAGGTCGCTTAGAGTGCTGGGAAATTTCTCTGTGGCGGCAATAGCAATGTCATCTGTATAGGCGGTCACAGCGTACCTTTCCTGTTCTAGCAACAGTAGTAGTTCGTTGACCACCACGTTCCAGAGGAGAGGTTAGAGTACTCCACCCTGTGGTGTACCTCTGTTGACCATTCCGGTTGAGACGGCTCTGACTACTCTTTGCGTTAGCAGTTGTCGTACCGGTTCTATCACTGATCCCGTAACACCCAGATCACACAGCGCTTTGGTGACGGTCCATGGTTCAACATTGTTAAAGGCGCCCTCAATATCGAGAGAGGCGACTAGAGTATATTTCTCACGTTCCAGTGACCTTTCTATTTTGCTGACTAGTGAGTGGAGTGCTGTTTCCACCGATCTGCCTTTGTTGTAGGAATGTTGGTTATCCGACAGCCTCTTTGAGATGCAGTTGTAACGAATGTGTGCGTCTAAAATCTTCTCTAGAGATTTTAATAGAAAAGAAGTAAGACTAATAGGACTCAAGTCATTTGCATACGTGTGGGAGCTTTTGCATGCCTTGGGTATGAAAATGACTTTGGTTACCTTCCACTTGCTGGGGTTGTGGGATAGGGGGAAGCAACTCTTATGTATTACCATAAGCCAGGGGATGATGAGATCTGCTACCTGCTGAAGCTATGCTGGTGTGATCCCATCCGGTCCTGAAGAGTTGTAGGGTTCAAAGCTCTTTAGAGCCCAGAGGAAACCTTCTGGGGAAAGTTGTTGTTGACCAGGTTGGGAGCACGCTCCAAGGATGACTTGAGGAGGTGTCATAACCGATTCACTACTACACGGAAAGTGTGCGCTCAAAAGAAATTAAAGGGCTTCTGTACTGGAGGTCGTCCAGGAACCATCATTCCGCATTAGGTGGCCTGGGCTATAGTGGTTAACACAGGCGACTCTCAACCCTGTGATCCGAGCTCATATCTCAAGGTCCGCAGCCATCAGGAAAGACACTCAACTATTCCCCTTCCTAATTCTATATTGGTCATCCGAGCCGTCGCGACGTTGCTTCACAAGAAAACGAATCCATCAATTCAATCAACTAAAAAACAAAGAACAATTGTTCGGGCATGATGAGCCTCGAAGCACCAAATCCTCGGAGAGCGTGGACTTGATGCTACTTACTTACTTATCAGGCCTGCGATCCATGGAGGATCTGAGCCTGAGCTATGGCTGCCTTCCATCCTTGACGGTCCCGGGCACGCTGCATTCAGTTGTCAAGATGTCCTACATCCGCGATTACTTGGTCTTTATACCGGAGGTTCGGTCTTCCTCTTCTTCTCGAACCAGGAGGCTCGGAGTCGAAGACCCTCTTAGCTGGAGCGTTGATGTCCATGCGCTCGATGTGGCCGAGAAAGTGTAGTCGACGGGTCCTTGCCTTCCGGACTACATCCACATCTTGGTACAGCTCGTAGAGTTCGCGGTTGTGTCTTCTTCTCCATTCACCTTCCTCACAGACAGGACCAAATATCCGGCACAGAATTTTTCTTTCGAAAGAACCCAAAATCAGCTCCGCTGTCCTGCTTATCGTCCAGCTTTCGGCTCCGTACAGCAAGACTGGCAGAATGAGCGTTTTGTAAAGCATGACTTTGGTCTTTCGAGTGAGGAGTTTTGACCCCAGTTGTTTGGACAAGCCGAAGTAGCAGCGGTTGCCAAGGGCGATTCTACGCCGGATCTCCACTGTGGTGTCATTTGTGGAATTTACGTTTGCCCCGAGGTAGACAAACTCCTTAACTACCTCGAAGTTGTAGCTGTCGATTTTTATGTTTTGTCCCAGGTGTATTTCGTTTTGTCCTCATTGATCTTAGGACCAATTCGTTTCGCCTGTTCTTCAATCGCCGTGAATGCTTCCACAATGCCACGGCGAGAACACGCGATGATGTCGATATCATCCGCGTATCCTAGCAGCTGGATGGACTTGTAAAAGATAGTGCCTTCCCTGTTGACGCCTGCCCGTCGCACTATCTGCTCCAGCACCAGGTTGAAGAAGTCACATGACAGCGCATCTCCTTGCCGAAATCCGGTGCATGTTTCGAATGGTTCCGAGGTCCTAGAACCGAGTTGCACGGTGCATCGCGTGTTTTTTAGCGTGGCGCGACACAACTGGATCATTTTTACCGGGATCCCGAATTCGGCCATCGCCCCAAACAGTGCTTCACGATGAATGCTGTCGTATGCGGCTTTGAAATCGATGAAAAGATGGTGTGTATCGATTTGAAACTCGTTGGTCTTTCCCAGGATTTGTCGAAGTGTGAAAATCAGTGTGTGTCTGAGATATCATTTAAACAAAATTAGCCTCTCGTCTGATACTAAGTGTCACACATACTGTGTGAGTGTGCTGCTCTCTGTCATCTTAGGAAGCGTATCCTTCTCAGTGTTGTCAGTTATGATTCCTGAGGGGATCACCCTGGCTCCTACGAGAAGCACTCTCAACTTCATTGTGGAGGTGGAGAGGCTACTCGGCTAAATCGGCTAGCAGGCACAATAGATCTGCAAAGGTCGCAGTGCCGCATTGCTATTGATAGCACTAGCCCTATATATAAAAAAACAAAAAAAAAAAAAAAAAAAAAAAAATCATTCCACAACCAACGTTTTCACCTTATTTACACCGTGCTGCTTCTGCATATCAATAACCTCTAAAGACACCGGGGGCATCGTTTTGAGTCGATAGACGAGATACAAGTCGCATCGGAGAGAGAGCTGGAGCCCGGAAATCGACTTTAACAACTGTAAAGTAAGTCGTCATGATGAGATAGTACAGGTCAGTGATCTGCCCATTGAGTAATGTATGGAAGTCTGGTGTAAGTACATTAAGCATTTTATGGTTATTTTTAAATTCTATTTTTAACTAAAGCCTTCAGACACGTCACATTTAGTTCTATCTCTGAATCCCGATCAGGAAATGCCTGATCATTGCAGTAACAATATGTGGAGATGGGTGTCGGGAAACTCAAAACACTGAGCGGTCAGATACGACTCACTTGACTTAAAGATAATCCACAAACTATGGCTTCGATCCAGAGAGAGAACAAAGCGCCACCGACGACGTGATTACCAACTTGAGGTTATCAGCAACACTATATGGTCGACTTACTACATCTCTATGTGCTCGTCATGTTGCTAGTACTAAACCAAAACCAAAACGTTCTGTCGAACAAAGAAATTCGCGTAAAAAAAAATATTTTTATTGTAAAATGGGAAATCGAGTAGAAAGTTTTCGAAAGGCCACACTAAATAGCAATCAGACTTCACGGTTTACATATGAATACGAGTATGAGTACGAGCACGGGGCTATGTAGATACAAATATGCGAAAGAAGAGTCCGCTTTCCGGTTCTATGTCACACATTTGTGGAGAAAGCCATGACAGCGTCCGGTACAGCACTCATCGTCTTTGTAGCACTACAATAAATACAATTTAAATTCAAAATTTCACGAAAAGATGTAGATCTTTAGCTTACGTGTTCGCCGATTTCATTGCAATCCGGTCGATCTGTGGACGGGTTGGACTCTTCAACTACCAGTCTGTCTTCGGTTTGACGCGATTCAATTGCATTCAATTCCCGACCACTTTTGGTCGTTAATCTCAGTGGACGAAAAACGATCTGAAGCAGATCATCCAATGACACTGTTTCTGGTCCAATTGTTGGAATGTATGGAGGAGCGAAAGAAACCGGGGCTTTCTGCACGGTGCCTACGATTGAGTCTGGTTGTCTCTTGGGAATCTTGGAGCATTTGTACAGGTATGATAGGCACGTATTCGAGCAGCATTCGTAGTGATTGAGGCACTATAAGGAAAGAATGTGAATTAGAGTATCTGTTTAGGTAGCGAAATATTTGATTTACGTATTCTCCATCCTTTTTGCAACTACTTGTATCTACGGCAGCTGTAGCGGCATAGGAGAGCGCTAGTATTGTAACTATAGTCCGTAACATGGTTCTTCACTCGAGTGCTGCTAGTTGGCGAATGAGTTAAAATCGCAGTGCAATTCCAGTTTATCGCGAGATACTCGTACGTTTTTACCGAATGATACTCGGGTAAACTGTGTTCTGCTGGTAGTTCTGGTTCGTAGATACTAAGGCACGCGTTGTGCCTGTGTCGGCTATAGGGTATTTGATTCTATCTGTCGGGATGGTAGCTTGATGACTGGACGGCTGTGGATGCGAACTCGAATCGCGGTGAATCTCTTTGCCTGTTTACCACCAACTGGTTTTGTTTATTGTGATTGTTCTCATGTCTGTAGTTGTATTTATAGATTGGCGT
This sequence comes from Eumerus sabulonum, assembly GCA_951905685.1. Classification (NCBI taxonomy): domain Eukaryota; kingdom Metazoa; phylum Arthropoda; class Insecta; order Diptera; family Syrphidae; genus Eumerus; species Eumerus sabulonum. The sequence goes on from OX645060.1 coordinate 241,147,810, forward strand.
TTTCGATTGTTCGCTGTCCATTAAGCTGGCCTGGGTTTGATTAGAACTCTGTCGGTGAGTGTGAGGGAAGAACCGTCTTTTTGCTCGTCATTGTGATGTACTCCACCAATAAGGTGGGGGAGCGTGCGATCTAATGCATTCGTTCCGCGACGCATTGGGTTTTTGGGATTCCTTTTGATTCCGAAAAACAAGCTCCAAGTCTCTTCCCAAGTGGGACTCCTTGTTTTTTTTTTTGTTTTTGTTATGAGAATGCGATGCGTTATCACTGTTTACGGCTTTGTCTGTTTCTGTTGAGAGGAGCTGATAAGATTGATTATTTATAGGAAAACCTGTTTTGACGCCGATACTGCCAACTGCATGTGCATGTGCGATCGGCTCTGAGAATAAGTACTTCAGTTGTGGCCCGTGATTCCAATTTCAGAATTTGGGATCACATGGCTTTATTTTGAACCCGATGACTTGCATGATCCAGTTCTTAAAAATACGACGAAAAGGTCGTTTAAGTAATTTGAATGGAACTGCGTTTCAGTATTGTTTCTGCTTCGTTAGCTAATAACCGCAAGCTATTAAAGGCCAGACATAAAGAACCGAATTAATGACATACAGCGTCGCTTGTTTTCGTTCATTCCTCTGAAATTGATTTTGGATATAAGTATGTATTTAGGTTTGCCATGAGCCCGGCTTGGTATGGTATATAAATACATATGGCCACGGGTATTCCCATCCGTTGTGTCTGGGTGGAAACGTTAATAGGTTTTCAAGTCATAGAAAGAGTGGATAAAGGAACAGTTCAGCCTCAAAAGGCGCCACTTTTAGCATGCTAAGGACCCATTTGGGATGGCAACGGACTAACAAAGGCCTCGTAGGGGCGGCATCTATCCGACGGATGCTGGCCTGCTAAAAAGCGAGAAGAGCCACCACAGTCGAACATCTTGCGGCACTGTTAGTAAGTCCTATCCCCACCTCCTCGAGGTGCCATCTGGAGATTTCCTATGGAAATTGCAGACGGGGAAGGGCGAATGGCGAGCCTCCTGCGCCAAAAAACAGGATTAGTCCGTTGGGCTGCGGCCTAGTAAGCCGTAACCGTAAAAAAAACACAAACTCCGAAACAACCACAAGCCTCGGATATAACGGACCGGATTTATGTTGCCGACCCTTGCAAAAAACGAAAAAGGGACAATGATCTTCGGCTTTGTACGTGGAATGTTAGGTCCCTAAACAGGCCACGTGCTGCCGAACAACTTGCGGACGCCCCAGACCGCTAGTAAGCGGACATAACCGCCATCCAGGAAATGCGATGGAATGGACCGGGTATAAAGCGCATGAAAAACTTCGATATTTACTACGGCGACTGCTATAGGGAGAGAGGACAACGATTGTTTGGATGCGGATTTGTTGTTCGAGGTGGACTAAGGCAAAAAGTCCTATGTTTCCAGTATGTGAGCGAACGCCTCATAACAATCCGTATCAAAGTTACATTTTTTAGCATCAGCCTGATCTGCGTCCACGCCCCCACGGAAGACAAGGATGACTCCACCAAAGATGAGTTCAACGATCTCCTAGACAGAACGCATGCCCAATGTCCCAGCTGTGACATCGAAATTGCACTAGGAGACTTCAATGCTAAGCTGGGTAAGGAAAGCATCTTTGAACGAGTCATCGGCAAACATAGCCTACACGACACCACCTCCGATAACGGACACAGGCTGATTGATCTTGCTACGGGGCGAAATCTCCTTCTAGCCAATACGCGCTTCCCGCACCTCGATATACACAAACCAGATTGATCAGATCGCGATCGACGTCAGACACTCCTCCACTATTCTTGATGTTCGAACTTTCCGAGGGGCTAACATCGACTAGGACCACTATCTTGTAGTAGCCAAGATGCGCTTACGGATATCACGAACGCATCGGAGTAGAGTAAGAATACAAAGTTATGACGTCGGAAAGCTACTATCGCCAGAAACCGCTCGTGCTTTTACCGATCGCGTCTCCCTTAAGCTCTCCAATACACCTCAATCCTCCACGCTATCAATAGAACAGCAGTGGAGCCTTTGCAAACAAGCCCTGAAAGGCTCTGCATCCGAAGTTTTGGGTTTCAAGGCTCCACCACGAAGAAACATCTGGTTCGATGACGAGCGCAGGAGGATTCATACAGCGAAGCAGGATGCATATAAGGCCTCGCTGCATAAAAGAACAAGAGCAGCTCGTGAGTTCTGCGAGTTAAAAAGACGGGAGGAGCATAAGATTCTTTGAAGAAAAAAGAAAGAGCACGAGAAGCGCGCGATTGAGGATTTGGAGAGGTATTACTGCAGGCGTGACGTTCGAAAGTTTTATCGACAGATAAAGCGAACATGCCAAGTTTATAAAGCCGGAACGGAAGCCTGCAGGGCGAGAACGGACACCTAGTAGTAGAATCGCAGTCGATGCTGAGAATATGGAAAAACCGCTTCTGCAGACTGTATAACGGCGACGTTAGTCAATATACCGCTATCAAGTAGAATGATCCATTTCTAATCGACGAAGACCGCAGAGAATCCTGTCCCCCTGACCTCGACAAAGTTAATATTGTCATATCGAAGCTGAGCTTCTTCTGCTGAGCTCTTCAGGGCAGCTGTGGATGTTCTGGTTAGGAGAATGCACCAGCTCATCTGTAAGATATGGTCAGAGGAAAGCATGCCCGAGGAATGGAGTCTCAGCATTGTATGCCCGATCCACAAGAAAGGAGACCCCTCTGATTGCGCAACCACAGAGGAATAAGTCTCCTTAACGTCGCCCACAAAATCTTCTCTGCCGTTTTGTGTGAACGCCTGAAGCCTTTTGTAAATAAGCTGATAGGTCCTTACCAGTGCGGATTCAGGCCAAGGAGGTCCATCATCGACCAAATCTTCACACTACGGCAGATCCTGGAAAAAACCAATGAATTCCAAGTCGACACCCATCACCTATTTGTCGACTTCAAAGCCGCATACGACAGCGTAATTAGAGACGAGCTATACAAGCTATGTCCAACTTTGACATACCTGCTAACCTCGTCAGACTATGCAGGATGATTCTGGAGAATGCTCGCTGCTCCATCCGAATCGGTAAACACCTTACCGATAGTTTTGATGTCAAAAAAGGATTTAGGCAAGGCGATGCACTGTCGTGTGATTTCTTCAACATCATATTAGAAATGATTGTGCAGAAATCACTGGCCAATTCATGAGTCACAATCTATTTCGAATCCTCGCAACTCCTTGCATACCCCGACGATATTGACATAATAGGTAGATCACAGCGAGATGTCAATGAGGCGTTTGCGAGTATTGAGTTCGAGGCGGCGAAAGTTGGTCTGGCGTTAAACGAGGGCAAATCTAAACATATGCTGTCATCAAAAAAGGACGCTCACCACCGACGTCTTCGCCAGAACGTTTGTATTGGCAGATATAAGTTCGAGGTAGTTAAGGACTTCGTCTACCTTGGCTCCGCAGTAAGCTGGAACAACGACATCAGTACCGATATCAAACGCAGAATCACTGCCGCCAATCGCTGTTTCTTTGGCCTCAGGAGGCAATTGAGTAATAGAGCCCTGTACCGAACGACAAAATTGACTCTATATAAGACCCATATCATCCCGGTCCTGCGGTACGGTGCAGAAGCATGGATACTATCAATATCAATAGCGGATGAGGAAGCCCTTGGTCGGTTCGAAAGAAATATTTTGCGCGTGATTTTCGGGCCTTCAAACGCAGACGGGGGGATGGTAGAAAAGATTCAACAACGATCTTTACGGGCTATGGGCCGTACAGCGGCATGAGTCTAGTCAGGCGTCTACGGATTCAACGCTTAAGATGGCTGAGGTCAATCTCGTCTTCATCCCCAAGATTGGGAAACCAAGTGAGCAACCTAAATCATATCGCCCTATCAGTCTGACTTCGTTCTTTCTAAAAACAATGGAGAAACTGATAGAGCTCCATATTAGAGGTATCCTGGAAAACCAGATACCTCTGCATCCCAATCAGTATGCATATCGCAAAGAGCGATCTACCGATAATGCACTACACCACTTGGTGACGCACATTGAAAATAGTTTCATACAAAAGGAAGGCGCAATCTGCGCCTTCCTCGATATAGAGAGAGCTTTCGATAATACTGGCTATGATTCGATCACCACTGCACTATCCTGCAGGGGTGTAGACCATCCCACTAATCACTGGATCAGGGCGATGCTAAATAGCCGTATTATATCAGCCACATGCGGAGAGGTCTCAGTGACAGTATCGGCGGTTAGAGGATGCCCACAAGGGGGAGTCCTCTCACCAATGCTTTGGTCGATAGTCATCGACGATCTACTACGCAAGCTAACCACTCGGGGCTATGAGGTCATCGGATATGCTGATGACCTAGTAGTCATTGTTATGGGCAAGTGCGAGATCACTGCTTGTGAGCGCATGCAGCCTGCGCTCCAATTTATCTCTGACTGGTGTGGCAGAGAGGGTTTATCTATTAACCCGAATAAGACGATCTTAGTCACATTTACAAAGAGGAGAAAGGTACAACCCTGCTCAATCTTACTAAATGGCACACGCATAGGATTTTCAGAGGAATTAAAGTATCTAGGTATTGACCTAGACCGTAGACTCAACTGGAACTCCAATATTAGAAATATACTCATGAAAGCGACTTAGGCCATGTGGGCCAGTCGACGCACCTACGGTAAAACCTGGGGACTTAAACCCAAGGTAGTCCACTGGCTATATACCGCGATCGTTAGACCTATCGTCACCTACGGGTCCACCGTATGGTGGTCAAAAGTTGAGCAAAAACCTACAAGCTTAAGCTTAACGCCTTCAGAGACTAGCGTGTCTCGGCATCACAGGCGCTATGCCAACCTGCCCCACGGCAGCCCAAGAAGCACTCATTGGACTCACTCCACTGCACCTTTTTATCAAAAAGGTGGCATTACGCAGTGCCATCAGAATCCTCTGCTCGGGAACAAATATGCCATGTAGACCCGCAGGCCACATGTCCATATTACAACACCTTCCCGAGCTGGATATGATTACTACAGTCTCGGACGCACTGCCACACACCTTCACCTTTGACAAGAGATTTAAGATATTGATCCCAAACCGCTCAGCATGGGAAAACAGTGATCCCCTGCTAAATGTCAAAGGCCTTAGGTGGTACACGGATGGCTCCAAGATGGCTTCCGGCGTTGGCGCCGGCATATTTGGACCAAAACGCAAAATCTCGAAGGAACTGGGAATAAGTCCCAGAATCTTCCAAGCAGAGCTGCGTGCCATCCTAACATGCGTAAGTCTAAATCTTGAGACTGGCATCAGAGGAGTAACCATCAACATACTCTCTGATAGCCAAGCAGCGCTTAAAGCGGTGGGTTCGTACAGCACGAACTCAAAAACCGTCAAGGAATGCCATGACGCCCTACAAGACCTCGCCAAAAGAAACAATGTTAAACTTTTGTGGGTGCCAGGCCATAAAGGTATCGAGGGCAATGAAATTGCCGACCAGCTTGCCAGGAAGGGCTCCAGTGACAAGTATATAGGTCCGGAACCATTCTGCGGCATTCCCGCGTCTAAGATAAATTACTTCTTAGACAAGTGGGAAAAATTACAACACCTATCCTTTTGGAACGGCGCTCGGGGACTCCGTCAATCAAAACGACTTATACGACCCCTGAACAAGCACCCTATTGACATACTCAAACTCAATAGGATGGATATCAGAAGACTAGTCAGCTATCTAACGGGACACTGCGGTCTGACATATCATTTAAACAAAAGTAGCCTCTCCTCTGAAACTGAGTGTCGGCTCTGTCTTGAGGACGATGAGACGGCAGAACACATACTGTGTGAGTGTGCTGCTCTCTGCCATCTTAGGAAGCGTATCCTTCTCAGTGAAGTTATGACTCCTGAGGGGATCACCCTGGCTCCTACGAGAAGCATTCTCAACTTCATCGTGGAGGTGGAGAGGCTACTCGGCTAGCAGGCACAATAGACCGCAAAGGTCGCAGTGCCGCATTGCTATTGATAGCACTAGCCCTATATATAAAAAAAAAAAAAAGAAAAAAAAGGAAAAGATGGCTGGGCCATGTAGAGTGAATAGACATCACAACTCCAGCCCGGAGAGTCCTTGAATCCAACCCCGACGAGGAAGCAGAGGACGGCCGCACTTAAGATGGCGCACACAGGTGGAAGGGGACCTCAGCCAACTGGGTGTGCGGCAACGGAAAAGACTAGCAAAAGATCGTGCTAGTTGGAGGGGCATGTTGGTTGAGGCCCATGTTCACCCCGAACTGTGGCGCCCATTAAGAAGACGAAGAAAAAGGACCCATTTGGGTACAGAGTTGGAGGATGGCATGCGATCGTCCGGTCTTCATTCTGTCATACTTAAGTACTCTGTGGGCTCATGAGACGTTACAAACCTTTCAGATCACTAACGTCAACTTGGCTAACGAGCAACCAAGTACCATGTACTTGTACCAGGGGGGGCCCTTTCAAGAATAAGACGCGTGCGGAGTTGTTGACTATACATGGGGAAGCCACTTTTGTGGGGAGGCACGCCTGAATAATTTGCATAAGCGGCACATGTAGATAGGTATAAGTGGCCGCTTGGTATCAGTGAGACTCCGGCCCAATTAGCACGTATGCGCTGTTTTGATGCCACCACTCAAGTGAACTACAGTGTCGATTTGTGTCGACATCCTGTGAAGTTGATCAATTTAATGAATACTGATAGGTCGTCAAAGAAGACTTCCCGAGTGTGAGCTCTCTGATTCTAGCTAGAGCCGGGCATTTGCACAGCGACGGGCTAATGGCCAGTACTGATAGCTACAATTCTGTAAATCCTTGTTCGAGTTTTGTTAGTTTGGTCGTGAACTATTTTTCTATTGTAGGAAGCCCATATCTTTCTTGGTATGGCATATGTAGTTACTTTGGGTGCTCCATCTAGAGTTCGCCCTTGGGAGAGGATAATGCCTTCATCTCAGAACTGTCGAGCGAGCCGTGCCTCGCTAGCGCATCAGCTTTTTCGTTTCCCTCTATGTTATTACGGCCAGGAACCCAGAAGAGACTGATGTTGAAATAATCGCCTACACAGGTGATTTCGTCTTTACACTATACGACTAGCTTGGATGAGACGGTGTGTAAAAGGAGAGCTTTGGTTGCTGACTGGCTGTCAGCACAAATGGCTTCCTCTCTCTTAGTAATGGGGCTAGTAACGGAGTTCGGAAGTCCAAATGATTTGGAGGAATTTAGTTACACTGAGAAGATACCCGAGCTGACTTCGCAGTACAGGTGTAATTACTTGCTTAGATGGCGCTACAGTTCGGCGTAAACCTGAGCCTCAACCAACAAGCTTCTCCAGCTGGTACGGTGTTTTGCCAGCTGTTTTCAGCGGCGCACTCCCAGTTGGTTAAAGTCCACTTCCACCTTTGTGCGCTACCTTAGATTCGGTCGTCTTCTGATGGCACGTCCCACGAGGTTGGATTTGAAGACTCTTCGGGCCGGAGCTGCGTTATCCACTCGCTCTTCATGGCCTAGCCACGTTAGGCGTTAGATCCATTGGCGCCGTACTAGGCCGATGTCGCTGTATAGCCAGTATATTTCGTCGTTATATCTTCTTCTCCACACTCCGGGAGGGACCATGGGTTGAACGCAGAATTTTCCTCTCGAAACGACCAAGGGCCTCCTCATTCACTTTCGTTAAATACCAGGCCTCTGCACCATAGTGGAAGACCGGGATGATTAGGGTTTCGTATAGTGCAACCTTGGCCCTTCGAGAGAGGGCTCTACTTCTCAACTGCCTCTTGAGTCCAAAGAAACAGCGGTTGGCAAGAGAAATTCTGCGTTTGATCTCAGCGCTGTTATTGTTGTCGCTGGTTACTAGTGTGCCAAGGCAGACGAAGTCTTTGACCACATAGAAATTGTGGCTGTCAACTGTTACGTTCTGGCTTTATTAGCTTGAAGCTTCGACATTACTAGCTTAATTTCGTCTTGCATCTTAGCCAGTTACGAATGGATCATTCTGCTTCACAGCTGTATCGGATTTATCATCGCCGTTAAAAAGTCTACAGAAGTGTTCCTTTCATATTCTCTGCATCGACTGTGACTCTACTACTAGTCTTCATCCTTACCAGCATCTGCTGTGGCTTTATAGCATTGTCATGTTCCTTTTCTGGTCCTACTGTTCACGAGCGGCTCTCGTCCGTCTATTTAGAATGGCTTTGTATGCAGTTTATCTTGCCACATGGGCTTGCTCACATTGCTCCCCAAACCAGGGGTTTCTAGCTGACGGCGGCTTAAAACCCAGTACATCAGAGGCAGCGTCTCTGATCTGTGGATTGTGCCGGTATCATCGGAACTTGCGAGAGGTTGAGGGAAGCTCGATCGGCAAAAATTCAGCGGTATCTTACGATTGTAGCTTTCTAACGTCAATCTTTCGTTGTCCAGCCCGACTCCGTGGCATCCTTGACATCTTCACCTCGTACCTTGGCTACAACAAGGTAGTGATCCGAGTCGATGTTATCTCCTTGGAAGGTTCATACTTTTAGGATGCAGGAGGAGTGTCTGGCGTTGATCCCAACGTGTTCAATCTGATTGATGGTCGCCTGATCAGGTGATCGCCAGGTTCCTATGTGGGAATCGTGGGCTAGCTAGAAGAAGATTACGCCCCGCCAGCAAGTCAAGTAGCTGATGTCCATTTTCGGAAGTGGTATAGTGTAGGCTACATTTTCCCGTGATCAACTCAAATATATCCTGGGCATAAGTTGTGTGTAGGAGATCGTAGATCGGGCGTGAACGCATGTTAAAATAATTTTCTCGAAATTATCTTACATGACCAAAGCTTAAGACCTTTTGTAGGAGTCTTCCTCGAATATCGAATCCGCATTTGAATAAGCGTTGCTTGTTCTCCTTGTAGCAATTGTCATAATATATGCCGCAGTTTTCTATCCGTCTTTTGCCTGGTCCATCCCATCGCGCTTCTTAGAGTGCGGTTATATCTGCTTAACAGCAGTTGACAGTTCGCTCCAATGGCCTGTAGCCCGCCTGATAAGGGACCTCACATTCCAGGTGCAGACTCGCAAGTCATTTTCTCGTTTACAGGGTGCGTCAGCTTTGTATCCCTTCGTACTTCGTATGTATCCTTTCTTACTTACTTACTTTTTAGGCCAGTACCCCATGAAGGGTCTGAGTTAATACAGCCGTCCGTCCTTGGTGGTTCCGGGCACGCTGCTTCCAGTCAAAAAGATCAGGTTGCCTTACGCCCGCGATCACTTAGTTTTTTTTACGGGAGGTTCGCTAACACCCCCCTTCTTCTCGAACCAGAAAGCTCGGATTTAAGGTCCTCTTAGCTGGAGCGTGTCCATGCACTCGATGTGGCCGAGAAATTGTAGTCGGCAGATATTTGCCTTCCGGTCTATATTCACATCTTTGTACAGCTCATAGAGTTCGTGACTATGGCTTCCCTTCCATTTGCCTTCCTCCACGACAGGACCGAATATGAGCCGCGGAATTCATCTTTCGAAGAAGCCAAAGATCAGCTCTGTTGTTCTGCTTACGGTCCTGCTTTCGGCTCCATATAGCAGGATAAGAGTCTGAGCATGGACTCTAGCTGTTTTGACAAGCCGAAGTAGCAGCGATTGAAAATAGTGATTGTGTGCCGTGGGGTTCATGTTTGCCTCGAGGTATGTGAACTCCTTCACCACCTCGAAATTATAGCTGCCGATGGTTACATTTTGTCCTAGGTCATGGGTGACGGACCGCCATTTTGTTGACAGCATATATTTTGTCTTCTCCTCATTGATGTGAAGACGAGCTCTTTTCTCCTGATCTTCAATCAACGTGTGAACGCTTCCACAATGGTGCGCTGGGAACTTGCGACAATATCAATATCGTCTGCGTTGCCCAGGAACTGGACCGATTTGTGGAAGATAGTGCCTTCCGTGTTGACGTTGATCCGCCGCTCTATTGGTTCCAACACGAGATTGAAGAAGTTGCATGACAGCGCATCTCCTTGTCGAAATCCAGTGCAGATTTCAAAATGCTCCTAGGCTTTGGAGTCGAACTGCATGGTACATCGAGTGTTGGTTAACGTGGCATTAAATAAAACTTTGCCATGAATGTCGGCATATGCGGCTTTAACATCGATCAAAAGATGATGGGCATCGATTTGAAACTCGCAGGTCTTCTCCCGGATTTGTTGCAGCGTGAATATTTGGTCAATAGTCGATTTATCGGGCCGGAAGCCGCAGTGGTATGTGCTTATTAGTGCGGTGCAAAACGGCCTTAAACGTTCACACAATAAACTGAATAGGATCTTCTAAGCGATATTGAGCAAGAATATAACTCTGTAGTTTTTGCAAGAGGTAGGATTGGTTGCTTTGTAACAATATAGTTTTTCCGTGATAGGGATGTCACCTCTAAGTACACCCCGAACCTGGAGGGCCAGGTTCCTGTTTCCCAGGAACAAGAGGTCGGATCGCTGCACGCATTGGTGCAGCCGGAGCAGGACACGCGGAGGCTGTATGTTAGCTTGAATTGAGCAGGGACAGAGACCGAAGCTTGCGTTTGCCATGTTAAACTCGGTCAGCTTCTTTGCATGCTACGCTAGCTATTATCCTAATCCGAAGAGTTTTAAAATCAAAATCAACTCAAATGAACAACAATCAAATAAAACAATAATCTGTGTTATCAAAACAAACACTCAAAGAGGCTTTAAAGCTTCATCAGTAAATCCCCTTTATACTCGAATTGAATACATTACTGACGAGTGTTTATCGTAAAACCAACGTATCTACAGTGGGAGAAGGGAAATCAATTTATCTTGTTCTACTGTTTACAAACAACAGATTAATTGGGACGACTGATTACCTCGGAACTACTTGGATGGTGTTCTCGACCGCGGTCGCTTCTCTTTTTTGCCACACTCTGTGATCTACACTTTCGGTGCTCGTCAAACCTGTCTCGCGTTGATTTGTTTCCTTTTTTTTCCATTTCAGTCTTAGAAGCAAGCTTGCAAATATTGTCTTTTATCCGACCGGGCAACCAGGTATTTTTTTGCACTTTCTTTCAAAATTCATATCCGAAAAAGTACTTTCTTGCTTATGATACTACTATTGTAGCTTATGCAAGTTACTTGTGAGTACGACGATGCCAATTGGTCTTGATTGAATTTAGTGTATCACTATAGGTCGATTTGGAGCTTAAACTAGCCCTGAAGCTTTCATTGCTCGCATGCTTTCACCCGCGTGTAATTTTATGGATAAGCTATCTCATCTTGACTAATTGTTCGAGGTATTGTGATCGTCAGTTTTAATCGAAGCCCACAACGTCACGTGAGTACTCATTAACACAATCGGTTTGGTCTTAGGCGGAAGAAACCTAGTATAGATCAGACTCCTGTACAGGTTTAGGCAGTTTAAAGAACATTTCGATGGTTTAGGACAACAGTTAATTAAAAGAATTGTTACGGAAACTTTCGTTCCTGGGTCATGTGAATAGTGGAATTTATTTATATGAGCTTATTACAAGTTACTTAAGTTCTAGGTTAAAGGCGAGAGATTTATCCGATACTGAAGAGAAGCCAGAGTACTTGCATTTTGGCAAAGAAAACTCTAAACGCATAGCTTCTCTCAAACTACATCTATCATCGAATCACACGTGGAGCCAAACTCTAGATATCCTCATCATATTTGGCCCAGGAGATGGCCATCCCGTAGGACAATGTCAAACGATTAGTCGAGAATGCTAGTCTCGGCAACATGCAGAACTTCTAATCCGCGCGGACGCCAACGCCCATCATACGATTTGGGCAGGATCGACACAAATGAAAGGGGTAAGTGGCTACTTGTTGCATATATATATATTAACCTCAAACTTATATATATACATGCAACAAGGGTAAGACTCTCACCTTCATTACGAGAACCGAATGGAGGTACTAGACATCACCCTATTATACCCATCGCTCACTAACAGTATCAGCGAATGGGTGGTCTCAGAAGAACATTCTTTTTGGATCACCGCTACATTCTTTACTTACTTACTTATCAGGCCAGCGATCCATGGAGGATCTGAGCCTGAGCTATAGCTGCCTTCCATTCTTGACGGTCCCGGGCACGCTGCTTCCAGTTGTCAAGACCAAGATGTCTTACATCCGCGATTACTTGGTCTTTATACCGGAGGTTCGGTCTTCCTCTTCTTCTCGAACCAGGAGGCTCGGAGTCGAAGACCCTCTTAGCTGGAGCGTTGATGTCCATGCGCTCGATGTGGCCGAGCCAGTGTAGTCGACGGGTCCTTGCCTTCCGGACTACATCCACATCTTGGTACAGCTCGTAGAGTTCGCGGTTGTGTCTTCTTCTCCATTCACCTTCCTCACAGACAGGACCAAATATCCGGCGCAGAATTTTTCTCTCGAAAGAACCCAAAATCAGCTCCGTTGTCCTGCTTATCGTCCAGCTTTCGGCTCCGTACAGCAAGACTGGCAGAATGAGCGTTTTGTAAAGCATGACTTTGGTCTATCGAGTGAGGAGTTTTGACCCCAGTTGTTTGGACAAGCCGAAGTAGCAGCGGTTGCCAAGGGCGATTCTACGCCGGATCTCCACTGTGGTGTCATTCGTGGAATTTACGTTTGCCCCGAGGTAGACAAACTCCTTAACTACCTCGAAATTGTAGCTGTCAATTGTTATGTTTTGTCCCAGGTGGTGAGCGACGGATTGGTTTTTGCTTGACAGCATGTATTTCGTTTTGTCCTCATTGATCTTAAGACCAATTCGTTTCGCCTGTTCTTCAATCGCCGTGAATGCTTCCACAATGCCACGGCGAGAACACGCGATGATGTCGATATCATCCGCGTATCCTAGCAGCTGGATGGACTTGTAAAAGATAGTGCCTTCCCTGTTGACGCCTGCCCGTCGCACTATCTGCTCCAGCACCAGGTTGAAGAAGTCACATGACAGCGCATCTCCTTGCCGAAATCCGGTGCATGTTTCGAATGGTTCCGAGGTCCTAGAACCGAGTTGCACGGTGCATCGCGTGTTTTTTAGCGTGGCGCGACACAACTGGATCAGTTTTACCGGGATCCCGAATTCGGCCATCGCCCCAAACAGTGCTTCACGATGAATGCTGTCGTATGCGGCTTTGAAATCGATGAAAAGATGGTGTGTATCGATTCGAAACTCGTTGGTCTTTTCCAGGATTTGTCGAAGTGTGAAAATTTGGTCTATAGTTGATTTGCCGGGCCGGCATGGCATGGAGACATGCCAGTCCCCAATCACATTTGAGATAAACTGGCTAGAGATAGTGAGGTCAAGCACCTATTTTCTAACCGCGTTTATAAATGTGGGTTTGTTGCCTCTATTGGCAACGGTGAGGTTGTTACATATTAGAAATTCAAAAAGTGACTCACCTCGTTTGTTGGTATTGCTGCTGCCCCATTCCATATGGTGCGCGTTGGCGTCGCATCCAATTACCAGGTGGTGTTTCTTCTGGTTGCAATACCTAACCAGATCCTGGACTTCTGTGGGAGGGATTTGTTGACCGTCTCCAGGAAAGTAAGCGGAGGCGCATACAACCTCCCTTACTTCTCCATCGGTGGGGACTTCCACAATGACGGCTGCCAGGTCCCTTGTGATGAATTCTGGAATGGGGAGAAAATTTAGGTTAGTGCCGATCACACATGCGGCCCTGGGAGAAAAATCTCCTGTGGCGTAAATTAATTTACGCGACCTGTTTTGCAAGCCCATAATCTTACCTTTATGGACCCATGGTTCTTGGATTAGCCCAATGCTGATCCTGTCGCGGTACAGTCGCAGGCTAAAGGTGTCCGAGGCACCTTTGGCATGGTGCAGGTTGCCCTGCAGCACACGCAGCCCACCCATTACTTGCGACGGTAGGCCGGATCCCTCTTTCTGTAAGGCTTGTTGTTGCCTCGCCTGAAGTTTCTGACCCGATGGGAGTGATCCTCTGCTCTACTTTCCATCGAAGATTCCCCTTGTTTCGTTGGGGGACGTTTCTTTCTTTTGTTTGGGCGACCCTTAGTGGTCGCCGGCTCAGACGTGGCAGCGGGTTTTGGCTCGTCACATCTGGGCGTGTCTACTATGGCAATAGGTGCAACCACCATATTGCTGGCTGTAGGTTTTCCTACTACTGTAGCAGGTGCAACCACCATACTGCTGGTTGTAGGTTTTCCTATTGCGGCAGTAGGTGCATCCACCATACCGCTGCCTGTAGGTTTTCCTACAGCGATTAGTGCTACATGTCATTAGGATACACACACCATCTTTCCCAAAGAACCAACCCGGATGGCAAAAAGTTGCGGAGAAAATGTATTATTTGCTATGCAAAAGTAAAGCAAGAACAAGGTCGTGAAGAAGCCAGAAAACATTCAAAAATGGTATAAACGTTCTGCAATGATTGTCCTGGAGAGCCACGATAGTGCCTTTCGTGCTTCAACACAGAGCACAAACAGTTTTTTTTTTTATGAATTACATTTATTCTATGTGAATTGATTTATTTTCTAATTTTTCTTATAATAAACACCTGAATTTGAGTTGTTTTTTGTACTGAAATAAAATTGCTCGTAAGACTGGTAAATTTTCTCATTATCAATTTTATTCTTCAATGACAACCACATTTTTGCAGATTTGCCCCAACCAAGTATACTCTAATGATCAGAAATGAATAATGGCTTAATGTGGACACCTGCCTTTACGGCTTAATTCCACGGTGGGCCTACCCACACTGTCGGGACCAAGAAAAGCGTTGGTCAACGCCCCAGGGCGGTACAAGTACCTCCCCGGTACAATTTAGTGAATATGTTGAGGCATATTCACAACCCTTGCTGAGGGGCGAGGTCTATCTAACACCTCTTGCATCGAGGCGTCCAAGATGGAGTTTGGACGCCCAGGTGCCATTTGTTCCCGCGTTTTTGGGGTAACCACAGCCACCACGATACTCCCACTAGGGGGCCTACCTCATAGACAGGCCGGGGCAGACAGTGAAGTCGGCTCCGGGGGCTCCTGTTTCCCGTGGTACCAGAATATAGCTTCCGGTGGAGCTTCGCGACAAATGTCACTACCAGATGAGCCCCGCAAAGTTCGAGGTCTGGTACCTCATCAACCTTAAACAAAGCTAACTAACTACCAATCAACTAACTAAAATCGAACTCCCACACGTACCAGGTCCGCCAGTCAAGGTAGAAACTAGCAGCCACCCGACACGCGCAGGATCCCTAAACAAACACTAACCAACCCAAGAGAGAAGCAACAGTGATAATCACTAACTATCCTACTGCTTACCGCTATTGCAGACAAACGTCCTGCCAGGAGTCCAGCCGACATCCCAGGACCCCAGCTGTGGGTATCCCCGAGGCAACACAGCCGACTGAAGGAGCATCCGAAGACACCCCAGACAGCCTGCTGGCGTCGCACCCGGAAGACTTCGCCCGCAAAGATGCCCAGGTTCAGAGCCGCCTCCTGCCTACACAGGACTCGACTAAAAACCCAAGCATCATTTACTCGCGTTATGCCCATCGCAGACAGGTCCCTGAAATGCGAGTATCTCGGACACTCGAACTCTAATGATCACCAGAGCCCAGGCTTTCAAAATTTCTATTCACTTTGTTCCTTGTGTCATACATTTTTGAATCTCGGGGCTTTATAGTGGCATGTAGCCGTCATACACATATGAATGACGTGGCCCCCACGGAAAAATGGGTGTCATTCTTATTTGAATGACGTGGCATGTAATGTAAATACATATGTACTATTTTTTTAATAAACCAAACAAAACCACCTACGATGTTTTTTTTTTTTTTACCTTTAGCTTTTCTTTCAAAGTTGGCTTGGCAGTCAATGTGTTAACTCTTTCCGGCGCGAAAATTTGCTAAGAAGATCGACCCATGCGTCGCCAAAAACAAAAAAATTTAGATTTTTAAAAAAAGTACTCCAATTTATTGATATAGATACAAAACTAAATAGAAAGAACTATTTCCATTTTTTTTACATGTATTTTCTTAAATATAGTATTAAAACAGGTGGGTTAAAATTTGAACCAGTGCACCACAAGGGTCGGTTTATTTTGTGTGGTGATGCTGGAAGCATGATTTATTTTTTCCCAAACACAGAGGAACTTTACAAATGGAACAAATCCAATTTGTCCTTACTTCTTTCTGAAGCGTACTGCAGATGGAACATCTTCGACGGGTACTGCGTTCCGGCTGATGAGCCGCCGAAAGTGTACGAACTCCAAAGGGAACGAAAGGCTTACAAGCTTTTTTGGCAATAATGGGTGATGATCTTTTCAATGGGCGTTTATTTACAACTAGATTTTTCGCCAATAAACTATTTACAACAGAGCGCCTGAATGTCTTCATGTCCATATGCGGAAGGTTGACCATTTTATACAAGCAAAAGGAATTTACGACTGTTGCATCTAGAAAGACGAAAAATATCCGATGCCACCATTTCATGCTTTTTCTGTCCAATTTATAAACTGACAAGTTTTGGTCGAATTTGTCTACGTAATTCATAGGTTTATTGAAGTCAAAAACTGCAGTTGGACACAGTACTTTTGATACAGTTCCATCCTTGTTCTTACGTGAAACTTCACTGGATATTTCTTCGGGGTTAAAATTGGAGAGAATATGTACAGACCGCTTATCTTTCCATTTTATAGCGGTTAGGTTTGTGTCATCTGATTATCTGGTGGGAACCGTGGAAGATATTTTCTCGTGGCATTTACCGTTCCACAGGCATGGATTCCGTCTTTCTTCAAGTCTTCCATTAGCTCCACACCAGTGAAATAGTTGTCAAAGTACACCACATGATTTTTGTGTTTCAAATCAGACATCAAACTTCTTACAACTTTTGATCCAAGATTGGTTTCTGCAGTTCCAGATGCTGACTTGCCGGTATAAATATCAAACCCGTGACAATATCCTATTTTATCTGCGAGCATCCACACCTTGTACCCCCTTTTTGTCTGTTTCTTTGGCATATATTGTTTCATATAGCTCCGACCCTTGAATTTGATCATAGACTCGTCTATGGCTACTTCACGAGAGGGATTTGCACATTTTTTGAAATTTGTTGAGAGCATTTGGAGCATAGGTTTAATTTTGTAGAGTCTGTCGTAATTGGGAGCACCTCGTTTTGGCTCTAGACACCCATCATTTACATGTAAATTGCCCAGCAACCAACTAAACCGAGCTTGCTTCATACAGGAACTGATGTAGGAGTCGTGTAAATCTGATGAAGAAGACCAATAATCTTTATAGCTAGGGAGCTTCTTTATTCCCATAAGTAAGTTCAACCCAATGAATGTTTTCATTTCGCTCATACATGTTTTCTCAAATGGTTTGCCTGTCTTTATGTGCTTTTGCTCAGCGTATAAATTTGTTTGGAAAGTCAAATGCTCAAAAAGTTGGTCGTCAAACAATAGCTGGAAAAGATCTATGGGTGTTGGACATTCAATATTTTTGACGAAATCAGTAGTCCCATACTCATGGGTAAACTCTGGTAAAATTTGCTCCTGAATATTCTGAATGACTTGAGTCCAGTTACGAGTCACTTTTGGAGGATTAGCTCTTGGAATTTGATGCTGGATTTCCGAAAGAGGAATATCGTCCTCCGAATCAAAAGGTAATACCAACTGAGATTTCTGACCCTCAGGACGTAAATTAGAACCTGACCCACATGAAGTCCCTGCAGAAATATCAGAGTCAGGTCCTGAAGGAAGTGAAGCTGCATCATCGTCTGTTCCCAGTTCTCTCAAAAGTTCATCGAAACTCGTACCAATCAATTTAAATTCTGGCTCCTTATAGTCCGACATAACTAAAATAAGTAAAAAAGTGTGAAAATGAAAATAAGGGTGTGGGTTAAAAAACCGGCCAAGTGCGAGTTGGACTCGCGCACGAAGGGTTCCGTACCATCTGTATATAAAAATATGAGAGAGACGTTGTATGTTACCTCATCAGTCATCACATTAAATCACATTTTTTGTATGATGACAGATCTTGGTTGCACGCAGGTTATAGGAATATTACTTTGATGATCAAAAATCTCAGTGATGAGATAGTTGATCATCAAAATGTCCATTGAATTCAAGTCAATTATCTTACTTGACAGCAAGTAGGTGAAAAAGTGAATAACAATGATTATGGGAAAAAGGTTTGCAGCTAGGATTGATATATCAAGGACACAATATGGATCAATGCTTGGAAGTGTTTTATTGGTTGTGGGATATGCTCGAAAGTTAATTTCACAACAATTGAATTTGTTGCCACATTCGATATCTTAACCTATCAGGATGGAGAAGGAGGGAATAGCAATTGTACGAAAGGGTTTGCAGCAAGGATTATGTAACTTGGCAGTGACACAATAGGGATCATCAAAGCTTAAAGGGTATTTATTATTGGTTGTTCGTAATTATAGAAAAAAAACCGGCCAAGTGCGAGTCGGACTCGCGCACGAAGGGTTCCGTACTATTATGTATAAAAACGGCAAAAAAAGCATGTCTGTTGTATGGAAGCCCCATTTATACATATATTTATTATATTCTGTCAAAGTATTTGTTGTTAAAGCAGCAACAGAAATACATAATCAGTGACATTTTATTCTCACACCCTTATATATGGTCGTTCCCCAAGGAGCAGTATTGGGCCCAATCCTTTTTCTAATTTATGTTAATTCGTTTTTCTTACAACCTTTTAAAGGCTAAATAACTGCCTTTGCTGATGAAACATCCCTTTTCCACTCAAACACTAACTTAATTGATAGTTTTGCAGATGTTAACTGTGACCTAGATATGTTAAGGAGATGGTTTAATTATCATAAACTAATAATTAGCAACAAAACGAAGTACATGATATTTAATATCAATGGTAGAGTTTTCAGAGACCTTCCCTTATATTATCATGCACCTTTGTGCAATCGATTTGTTCTCGAAGATATAGTATTCAACAATCAAGAATGTTTGAAAATTGCTTCTTGATTGAACACGTGGACAGTTTTAAATATTTAGGTGTTATATTGGACCAACAACTTTGTTGGAAAGACCATTCAATATATTTGAAACAGTATCTAAATGGGGTTATAAGATAATTATTCCATCTCAGTATACACTGCAATCTCTACCCGTTTTAAAATACTAAATGTATACTCGCACCGATATGGAACTAGCAAACCATGTCCATGTCCGGACCTGAATGCATACATACACATGTATGACATTCGTTCACGAAATGCGGTGCGGGCATTATATTCTTTCATTTCTTTTCTTCATTTCAGTTCAAGTGTGCTGTACAGTGTACACCAACTGTTCGAGCTTTATCGCCACATCTCCATACTTTTGGGTTTCTTGAAAACTACGGGGTATAAGTCATACCGTATGAGAAGCATGTTCGTTGCATTTATGTTTTTTTTTTTTTCGTTTTGTACATATGTGATTGATGAATAAGGGTTGAATGGAACTCTTTTCGTTCAATTTGCGGAACGAGAGGACATGTGTCCGAGAGAGGACATAGTTCCGTGAACTATACATGTCCGGAACTACCCACCCAACTCTACTTCGTAATGTACATATGTATGTATGTATGTATACTTACACATAGCGTAGAGATGTGTGAGTGATGCACGTATGTGATGCGTATGCACGTATGTACGTATCGGTTCGTATGTGTGCAAGATCGCTTGCTCCTCTTGCTCACTTGCTCCTCACCACCTGCCGCGACGTCGTGCGAAAGGGATGCTAGGCCAGCTGCGAGGACTGGTCGTGAGCAATGGCGCCACGCTATTGCCCTCACGCCGACTTACCCGCAGCAAGAATCGCGAATTTGCTACGAGACTCGCGAAATATCCCACGCAAAAGAAAAAAAAAAAAAACACCGTAATCGTTTCCAATTCAATATGTCACAAATTTAATTTCCTTAACCTAACTTAATCTAGGTTTACAATTAATCCTTAAAACTACCCTACACCGTATGTCAATAAAAAAAGTCGAAATAAATAAAAAAAAAGGAATTCACTGTCCAAAAAAGTAAATAAACCGCAGCATGAGTATTCGAACAGTGGTACCGAAACTCCTCTGACCAACTACTTAGCCCGCATCACCAACCACGACACGCAAATTTGTGATTTCAATACCTTATACAACGAACGTGATATCCGCGACCAACGTAGGCAATAGGACACACGGTACGGCCGCGTACCGGGAACTGCTTAAAACCGTACCGGAGTTCTTCCCCGAAGATCACTCTCCGAGTACTTCGCCGAAGATTTCTCTCCGAGTTCTTTGCCCACTCTCCCTCATGTGCTACTAGGAACACAAAAAAAAAAAAAAAACATTCTGACCTTCTGCGGGTTCAACTCCACTCGTTCGCGTGTCAAGTGCTGATCGTACCCTCGGGCTATCCGCTCTCTCTGAGTTTGTTTTCCCAAAATGGATGACTACGAGCCGTTCACAAATGGGAACTGACCGAAAGATGACAACGAAAACCTTTCGAAACAATTTATTATTGGTTGTTTATAATTATGTATATATATGTATAATTAATTTTGTTCTGTTTTTAGTATTTGTCGTGGTAGCGGCAACAGAAATACATCATCTGTGAAAATTTCAACTGTCTAACTATCACGGTTCATGAGATACAGCCTGGTGACAGACGGACGGACGGACAGCGAAGTCTTAGTAATAGGGTTCCGTTTTACCTTTGGGTACGGAACCCTAAAAACGTACCACTTGTTTTTCTTCTATATTCACACGTGTCTAGGAAATTTTTATACTAATAATAGTCAAATATGTTATAAATACAATAAACACTTTACAGATTAAAAATTTTGTGAATAATTTTACGAAAACACGACTTTATACCAGCACGAAATTTAAGAAATGAAATTCCAATGTCAAGTTCACAAAAGCACCGTTATTCACTTCACCGTAAGAACAAAATTAAAACGAAAAATTCTCCCCTCTCTCTGGGAAGTCACACAATGTTTCTTTTTTATACGATACAAATTTCAAACCTTTGAACCAGTTGCAGAAAATATTTTCTACATGGTTTAAAATTTGTCCCACCTAGCCGCAACGGCAAGATATACAGTCAGTCTCATGGATATTCGCACAAACCAAACCAAATAAAACAAAATACTATTAAGGTGCTTTTTTAAAAGTACTTTTAGCGCATTTTTGCATTATTTTATGTAATATTTATAGAAATGTATGAACAAAACAAAAAAAACTGAAATTCATAAAAAATAACAATAAAAAGTGAGTTCAAAGTGATGTAATACTTAAAATAACATCACACAGGTATTCAAACAAAACATAATCAATTAAAATTTAAAAATTCATATGGTAAGGTAAATACATAGCTAATACTTAGTTGGATATACTCGATGTTTTACTACTTCTTTCAGTCTGTTTAGAATTGCAAAAACTAATTTCTTTGTTAATTCCTCCGAAATTTGGCTCCACTCATGTAAAATTACATCTTTTAATTGATTCTTATTAAAATGTTCGTGTTTTCTACTGGCAGATTCAAGCAAAGCCCACAAATTTTCAATTGGATTAATATCTGGAGATTGTGGTGATGTTTCTATAGTAGTTTTACAATTGTAGAGTAACCACTCCATGACTAAGCGAGGTTTGTGCTTCGGGTCGTCCTCTTGGTAGAATTTGAAATCTCGACTTAAGCCCACCTTAATAGCACTTTCTTTTAAATTATATTTTGAGATATTAAGATACACCATCTTGTCCATGAAACCGTCTATAATAACCAAGTTTCCTACTCCGTTCGCTGTCATGCAGCCCCACACCATTACAGAACCACCACCATGTTTTATGGTTAGCTTAAGATTTCCTTCATTGAGTTCTGTGTTTTTCGTTCTCCAAACTTTTCCTCGTCCGTCCGGCCAAAAAACATTAAATTTGCTCTCGTCAGCAAATATTATATCTATCGTTCCAAAAACCAATATTATTCTCCAGATGCGTTTTTGCAAAATTAATTCTTTTTTTTTTCATTCACTTTACTGACAAAGAGTTTTTTCCGTGCAGAACGTCCGTTGTACCCATTTTTTCTTACAACTCTGCGTATTGTTTCAGCACTTACTTCTTTTCCACAAAAGTTTTTGAAAGGAGTAACTAATTTTGGTGCACTTAATTTCGGATTTTTACGCACTTCTCGAACTGAAAACCGTTGTTCGCTTAGGCTCAGCGAAAATTCTGGTCCTTTTCTACTCTTATCTTGATACCTTTTTTCTGTTTTAGATCTTTTCAAAATACTATATATACTATAAGCTATATGAATAGCTTCTGCTTAGCATTTCACCAATTTCCCGAAAAGTTTTTCCTTCATTATGGTGCTTAACAGTAAGTTTGCCCTGTTCAACGCTGGTATTTTTTGTTTTTCGTCCCATTGCTTGTAAACACATCGAACAATGAATGTTACCTAATTTTTTTTTTCTTCGATACGTTCCTGGATCTTCCTCAATAGCATTCCATATAAACCGCTAGTTTTGAATTCGCTGCCTAACAGTCTACCTAGGCAGTCAATGCTTGAAAATGTTTGTGCGAATACCCATGTGATATGATTTTTCAACTATGTACTGTTTTTTAAACGATTACAGATTAACTGTTTTTTCTTAACAAATTATTTGTTGTGGAAAAGTCATAAATAAATTGAGTTAACATGTTTTTAAGAAAATTATTATTTTCACTTTGAATATTTACTCGAAATTACTATTTTTTATTAAAATACGACTTTGTGCGAATATCCAAGTGACTGACTGTATGTGGTACAAATTTTGAACCAGTGAAACGGAAAGAGTTAAAAGAGCACTATGGCTTCCCTAAAATTTTCGATTTCAGTGTTTTTTGAATAAAACCGACAAAAAAGTACGTTTCGTTCGAACATCAGTGCACTGCGCGGCTACCGCTTTTCAACAAACAAGAAAAAGCTCTCGATAAGCAGCGATCGTTCGGAAGCTTTTGATCGTTTGTCAACGAATTGCATGCTGCTGATCGGACATTTCAAGTCTAGAGTTCAGACTGAATATACATCGATTTAAGGAAAAATATGAGGAGCTCCCTCTTGCTGTTATTGGCACTCGGATGTTGTGTTGCAATTGTGCTTGGCTACTGCGGACCGGAGGGAGTAAGTATATTACCGATCACCTTGGAATACTAATGTCATTTACTGCGAATTTCAGTGCCAACGTGACTCTGTTGAGTTGAGAGAGTCAGAAAGCGTCCAAAGGAATGTCAGATCTACATCATCTCAATGTGGCCGACACGGGGATCCAGTAAGTGAGCCATAAATGTTCGTATTTCGTGCATACATTGCATTAAATGGTATATTTCAGTGCGCATCCGACAGTGAATGCTGTCCCAATATACAATGTCACAGATATGCTAAAATGTGTCAAGTCAAAATAACCGCAGAGGAACTCCAAGCTCAGAGAGAAATCATACTTGGGAGAGGAAAACGACCTTAAATAACCTGTCCGATGATTAATTCAACTCAGAAAAGACGATAAGATGTAAAGTGAATTGAATATTGTACGGATTCGGTAGGCAAATACAGCTGTGAGCTCGGTTTTTTACATTTACTTGTACATAGATACTTTTTTACAAATAGAAATCGAACACATAACTATGTGTAATGATGTGCCTGAGTCGACTGCTAACAGGGGCATAACACTTGCTCCGGTTTCGCGATAACACAGCCGCACTCTACTCTATTTGGAATGCAAACTTGCGGGTATTTACTCAGCCGCCCATCACAAATATCCGTTGCGCTAAATATACATTTCAAGCGCATAACAAGTCAGGCTTATGGGTATTGCAAGGCCAATCTATTTTAATTGAAACAGTTTTTGCAACAAGTGCCCCCCTCCCCCGGCAGCTGAGTTCCGCGCGGTTGAGAGCGGTCGACAGGTTTGGGGTGTGCGAATTGATGCGAGCGTCTGGTGGCCGGTCTGTCGCGCTCGGCAGCCGGTCGGGCTTAGCCCGATGAAGTCACGAGTAATCCGGCAGTGGCCTCGTGAGCCATTACGGAGGTGGAGGAGGATACACGCCATGCACTAACTAAACGGCATCGACTTAAGATGGGCACATGGAATGTCTCATCGCTCACAGGAAAGCATCTAAAGCTGGTTGAGGAAGCTTCCAGGTATCGGTTAGATATTGTAGGTATCTCTTCGGCAAGCAACGAGGATATAGAACTGTGGACCTTTCGCCCTTTGGGGGGCATGGGCTCGGACATACAGGGTAAAGTTGTTGATTGCTCTCAACCTGGCGAGATGCCAGCAACGATCCCTGTTTAAATGCCCGGGTCAAGTTGACATACGGCCTCCTCGCGGCGCCCTCTGGATAGCCTCTTCAACAACCGTTGGGAGGTGAACAAACGTATGCAGCGAAAAAACCCCGACCAGAATGGCGATTGTGCGGCGGGCTAACAATCCGCCCACGTAAAAAAAACCTAAAGTTATGAATGAGCAAGATGCCTCGGATACACGGACGGATACTCGACGACGACAACGCACGAAAAAGGAACACGATTTGCGAGTATGCTCCTGGAATGTCAGAACCCTGTACACTCCCGGAGCTGCTCATAAATTAGAAGGAATCCTCACGCAGTACAAGGCGGATATTACTGCGGTCCAGGAAATACGCTGGATAGGAAACGGTATGATTAGGAAGAAAAATTGCGACATTTATTACAGCTGTCACAAAAGGTTGCACTTACTGGGATGCGGATTTGTCGTGGGAAAGCGGTTAAGGTCGAAGGTCATCGACTTTAAACCTATAAGTGATCGCCTGGCTGTGATCCGCATCAGAGGCAGATTTTATAACATCAGCCTTATATGTGCACACGCCCCTACCGACGACGCTGAAGACCCTATCAAGGAGGACTTCTATGACCTCCTGGAAAACGCCTACGGAGCTTGTCCGGAGTACGATGTAAAAATCGTGCTCGGGGACCTCAACGCCAAAATCGGTAAGGAGAACACCCTTGGCGGAGTGATCGGAAAGCACAGCCTCCACGATACAACAACAGATAACGGCTTCCGACTCGCTGACTTTGCGACAGCTCGTAATGCGGTGATAAGTAGCACAAGATTCCCTCGCAAGCGAATCCACACAGCAACCTGGCGATCTCCGGACGGTCGAACCGCCAACCAAATCGACCATGTGCTCATTGACGCAAGGCACGCGTCAAACATCCTGGATGTGCGAACATTCAGAGGGGCAAATGTCGACTCTGACCACTTCCTCGTAGCAGCAAGATTCAGAGCTCGGCTGTCCAATGTCAGAAAGCTGCACCAGCCCATCAGGAGGAGGTTCGACATTGGGCGCCTGAGCACACCGGAGGTTGCCAGAGTCTACAGGGAGCAGCTGAGCGAAAGACTCTACGGTATGCCTACGTCGAACACAAATGCCAACAATATGTGGCTGCATTGCCGCTCAGCCATTCAGGAAGTAGCCGAAACCACATTAGGATACCTACCACCCCCGACAAGAAGCCCGTGGTATGATGGCGAGTGTGAGCAGAAAAAGGCAGCAACCGACGAGGCGTACCAAAAGGCGCTGCAGAGGAAAACCAGGGCAGCGCGAGAAGAGTACCGAGCCAGAAGAAGGGAGGAGAAAAAACTACTGCGACAAAAGAAAAGAATCTTCGCAGCCTCCCAGCTCAGGGATATCGAGGAGTCTAGGGATAAACATAAAATACGAGCCTTTTACAAGAAAGCCAAAGGCCTTGCAGGAGGCTTCAAAAAGGGCACCCTGGCTCTTCGAAACTGCGAGGGTAATCTTGTCACCGACCCGCAGGGAATAGTGGATGTATTTAAGCAGCACTTCCAGCAGCTGCTTAACGAGCATGACCAAGAGAGAGTGGTAGGGACCGAGGAAATCCCAACTCCAGCCGCTGAAGTAGTCCTCCCACCCAGCATAGAAGAAGTCGGCACAGCTATTCAGAAGCTAAAGAACAACAAGGCCGCAAGCTCAGATGGCTTGCCATCAGAGCTCTTCAAGGCTGGCGGCGATGTTCTGGTAGGGAGCATGCACCAGATCATCTGCAGAATTTGGGAAGATGAGAGCATGCCCGACGACTGGAATGTATGTATGTATGTATGATGGCGTTACAGTCCATGAAGAACCTGAGCCGAGCTTCTCTCAATCACCCATGTTGTGTGTGATTTCATTTTTCCCATAGGTGAAAGGGACCTACAGTTTATTGCCGGTTCCGAACGGCGAATTTCGAGAAGCTTTTCATGACAAATTTACTACAGGGGGTTTTGTCAGAACCCCGCTGAGGAGAAACACCGTGAAAAACACGTTCGATGACATGGCTGTGTCGGGATTCGATCCCGTGTCATCGGCGTCAGAGGCCAACACACTACCCACTGCGCCACGGTGCTCTCAGGAATACCTGACTGGAATACCAGCTCTATATGCCCCATCCACTAAAAAGGCGATCCTACCTCTTGTAAGAACTATAGAGGTATATCCCTGCTCAATGTCGCATACAAGATCCTGTCCAGCGTATTGTGTGAACGTCTAAAGCCATTTTGCACCGCACTAATCGGCAGCTACCAGTGCGGCTTCCGGCCCGGCAAATCAACTATAGACCAAATTTTCACACTTAGACAAATCCTGGAAAAGACCAACGAGTTTCGAATCGATACACACCATCTTTTCATCGATTTCAAAGCCGCATACGACAGCTTTCATCGTGAAGCACTGTTTGGGGCGATGGCCGAATTCGGGATCCCGGTAAAACTGATCCAGTTGTATCGCGCCACGCTAAAAAACACGCGATACACCGTGCAACTCGGTTCTAGGACCTCAGAACCATTCGAAACATGCACCGGATTTCGGCAAGGAGATGCGCTGTCATGTGACTTCTTCAACCTGGTGCTGGAACAGATAGTGCGACGGGCAGGCGTCAACAGGGAAGGCACTATTTTTTACAAGTCCATCCAGCTGCTAGGATACGCGGATGATATCGACATCATCGCGTGTTCTCGCCGTGGCATTGTGGAAGCATTCATGGCGATTGAAGAACAAGCGAAACGAATTGGTCTTAAGATCAAAGAGGACAAAACGAAATACATGCTGTCAAGCAAAAACCAATCCGTCGTTCACCACCTGGGACAAAACATAACAATTGACAGCTACAATTTCGAGGTAGTTAAGTAGTTTGTCTACCTCGGGGCAAACGTAAATTCCATAAATGACACCACAGTGGAAATCCGGCAGAGAATCGCCCTTGGCAACCGCTGTTACTTCGGCTTGTCCAAACAACTGGGGTCAAAACTCCTCACTCGAAAGACCAAAGTCATGCTTTACATAACGCTCATTCTGCCAGTCTTGCTGTACGGAGCCGAAAGCTGGACGATAAGCAGGATAGCGGAGCTGATTTTGGGTTCTTTCGAAAGAAAAATTCTGCGCCGGATATTTGGTCCTGTCTGTGAGGAAGGTGAATGGAGAAGAAGACACAACCGCGAACTCTACGAGCTATACCAAGATGTGGATGTAGTCCGGAAGGCAAGGATCCGTCGACTACACTGGTTCGGCCACATCGAGCGCATGGACATCAACGCTCCAGCTAAGAGGGTCTTCGACTCCGAGCCTCCTGGTTCGAGAAGAAGAGGAAGACCGAACCTCCGGTATAAAGACCAAGTAATCGCGGATGTAGGACATCTTGGTCTTGACAACTGGAAGCAGCGTGCCCGGGACCGTCAAGGATGGAAGGCAGCTATAGCTCAGGCTCAGATCCTCCATGGATCGCAGGCCTGATAAGTAAGTATGTAAGTAAGGACCTTTCGGACAAGTGGAATCTATTCCTTTCGGGAATTGCACCTCAAATGCCTGCCAGTTCCACGCTGGCAGATAGACTATTGGATTTGAAAACTTATGCTTGAAAGATAAACTTTGGCTCTGGTGCAGGTCTGTAGATCGAATCTAGAGTCATATTATGCGATTATCCATGTTGTTGAGATGGATTCCTATATCCTGATGAGTGACTTCCACGTCTACGTGGTGGTGGATGTAACGACACGGTGGAGTGTGATTGGGAGGAAAAGTGATCCTCATCAAAACGCGAACGGAGAGAGGTTGTTGGATGTTTGCTGTGCAAATGGCATGTCCATTACGAACACCTCCTTTCCATCCAAAGCCATTCACAAGTATACGCGGTATCGTCGGAGTCTTCAACAGAAATCGTTGATAGATTTCTTTGTGGTACCATCGTGTGTGAAACGGATGGTTTGTGACGTTCGTGTGTTGAGAGGGACTGAACTGTCAACTGATCATCACCTGGTGTTGTGTAAGCTGTATCTTACTGATAGAGTACCTCGTTTGCCAAGGCGGAAATAAAGAGACGTTACACGCAACTGTTCCACCACATGCAGAGGAAGATGGCGACTATATTCAACAGCTGTCATTGCCTCTGCACGTGATGTTTGTAGAGGGAAGCGGCTTGATGTGGCGGCTGGTGGTGAGAAAAGAACTGCGTCGTTTAAAACAGTCGGAGCTCAAGAAGCCATCAGAGAGAAAAAGAAGGCCTACGTGGACCGGATTCTCTTGGGAGACTCTGTTTCCGGTGACCGTTAAACTGTGGCACGAACAACTTGCGAATTGGCTGTGCGCGCAACTACATAAAGAGCTGTACTGGAAGGAGTTCGGCGAGAAGTCGGAAGGCGACCATAGATCTGCAAAAAAGGTGCTCTAGCTAACCATTCGCGGGTTAGAGGAAGGAAATTCAATATTATCGAAGGAGTTAAATCCAAAGATGGGTTGTTGCTTTCCAATGAGATAGGCGGCTTACGCAGAGAACGAGCACTTTTCAGAGCTGCTCAATCCCGAACAGGGCGCGCGCTGAAGGGAACAGACCTAGAGTCTTGAGTGGGGCGGAGAATATTCCAACGGTTGATGAAGTCATTTTAGCGAAAAGTTCGGCCAGAAATGCTGATTCAATGGGTAAAGAGAGAGTATTATAGCTCTCTCGTATCATTAAGGTGGCCTGGGAATGCGGCGAGACATTTGGCTATTGGCAGACTGGAGTGATTGTCCCTCTTTTCAAAAAGGGAGATAAAAAAGAGTGCTCCAACTATAGGGGCATATGCCTTTTATGTATCCCTGGTAAAGTCGACGCTAAGGTATTGGAGGTGCATTCTGGAGCAATGGCCGAACACAGGATAGGGGATGAACAGTGCGGGTTTCGTCAAGCCAGAAGTACAACCGACCAGCTTAGCACTCTAAGAATGGTACTCGAGAGGCTTGGGAGTATGCCAAACCGATCTACAGCTGCTTTGTAGATTGGAAAAAGGCCTATGACCGAGTTCCTCGAGGTAAACTCTGGAGTGCTCTGCAGGAGTATGGGATTGATGGTCCTCTGTTGAGGGCCAATCAGTCTCCATACACAAACTATAGCAGCCGCGTTCGGGTTAACGGTAGTAAATCAACACCTTTCACCGTGGGCGTTGGTGCGTGCGTCTTGTCACCTCTCCTTTTCATTACATATATGGACTGGATGTTGCAGCGCAGTCGAGGCGAGGAGTTTTTCACATTGGGAGAGTTGAGGGTAAGCCATCTTCTTTTTGCAGATGACTTAGTTGTCCTTACATCCTCCCAGATGGAACTCCAGCGCGCGCTAGGTAGGTTAGTGGCCGAATGTGCTGCTGCTGGGATAAGGGTTAACGTAAACAAATCCGAGGTTATGGTTATTTCCAGAACACCTGTCCAATGCCATCTCTTCATGTTAGTGGAGTCCCATTGAAGCAGGTGGAGGAATTTAAGTATCTCGAGGTCTTCTACACGAGTGATGGGAGGAGTAATACTGAGGTTTCCTGCAGGATTGGCCAAGCTGGGTCAATTTTGTGACAGCTTGGAAGAACTGTAATAAGGAAAATCCAGCTTGGTGTCAAGGCCAAGTAAGCGGTTTTTAACTCAGCATTTGTTCTAACTCTCGCCTATGGTCAAGAAATTTGGGTATTGACCGAAAGACTAACTTCGCGATACAAGCTGCCGAAATGAGATTTCCGTGTAGTGGGAGTTGCTCGCCGGGATAGGGTGAGAAACACGGCAGTGGACGGGGAGCTCAATGTTGAGCAGTTGCTTCTCCGAACGAAGGCGGCTATGTCTCGATGGTTTAGTCACTTTAGACGAATGTCGCCATCATCACGACTTCCGAAGCGTGCCTTGAATGCAATACGATAAGGCAGACGACCGCTTGGCAGACCCAGGACGAGGTGGTTGGACCAAGTCCAAAAACTCGCCTAGGTTCGTCACCCCGCGTCCCGTTTAGTGGAACATGCCACTGCGATATGTGTATGTTTGTGACAAGCTGTGAACAGACATATATGGAGATATCTTTGGCGAGCCGCTTCCAGTGACGCACGCCCAGTTGGTTGAGGTCCCTTTCCACCTGTGTGCGCCATCTTAAGGGCGGCCGTCCTCTGCTTCTTCGTTCTTCGTCCCTCGGGTTGGATTAAAAGACTCTCCGGGCTGGAGCTGTGGTGTCCATTCGCTCTACATGGCTCAGCCATCTTAGGCGTTGGATCCGAAGACGTCTAACTAGGCCGATGTCGTTGTACAGCCCGTACAGTTCTTGGTTGAATATCCTCCTCCACTCTCCGCTTGCACAAACGGGACCAAAGATTACACGCAGAATTTTTCTCTCGAAACGCCCAAGAGCCTCTTCATTCACTTTTGATAACGTCCAAGCCTCAGCGCCGAAGAGGAGGCCAGGATGACTAAGGTTTTTTTAGAGGGATACCTTTGTTTTTCGGGAGAGGGCTCCATTACTCAGTTGCCTCTTGAATCCAACGAAGCAGCGGCTGGCAAGAGTAATTCTGCGTTTTATCTCAGCGCTGGTGTCGTTGCTATCGAACCAAGGTAGACGAAGTTCTTGACTATTTCAAAAATATAGCTGCCATGGGTGACGTTCTGAACACGACGTGAGAATTGCGCATCTTCTTCGACGACAGCATATATTTGGTTTTGTCCCCATTCCTCCTAAGACCCATTTTAGCCGCTTCTGCTTCAATGCTTGCGAACGCCTCATTGACGTCTCGCTTTGTCTGTCCAATAACGTCAATCTGATCTGCATAGGCAAGCAATGGTGTAGACTTGAAGTAGATCGTACATCTTGTATTGGCCGCAGAGTCCCGCACGATCTTTTCAAGGACAATGCTAAAGAAATCAAATGACAGTGCGTCACCCTGTCTAAAACCTTTTTTAATATCGAAGGTCTCGGCTAGTTCACCTCCGACCTTAATGGAGCGGCGGGAATTCTCCATAGTCATCCTGCACAGTATGACGATTTTGGAAGGAATGTTAAAACATCACAGGGCTCTGTCTAGCTCGTGTCTATAAACACTGTCATACACGGCCTTAAAGTCGACAAAAAGATGGTGCGTGTCGACCT
Organism: Eumerus sabulonum; assembly: GCA_951905685.1. Taxonomy (NCBI): domain Eukaryota; kingdom Metazoa; phylum Arthropoda; class Insecta; order Diptera; family Syrphidae; genus Eumerus; species Eumerus sabulonum. The sequence goes on from OX645060.1 coordinate 241,179,244, forward strand.
GGATATCATGGGTCTTCTACAAGATCTGTCGAAGTGTAAGTATTTGGTCTATTGTGGATTTTCCTAGCCTGAAACCACACTGGTAGGAACCTACCAGATTGTCCACGAATTGTTTCAGCCGCTTACACAGTATGGTAGAGAGGATCTTGTACGCAATGTTCAGGAGACTTATTCCTCTGTAATTGGCGCAGTTATAGGGGACTCCTTTCTTATGGACCGGGCAAGCGATGCTGAGATTTCATTCATCGGGCATGCATTCGTCCGACCATACCTTGGAAATGAGTTGGTGCATGTTTCTAACCAGCTGCTTTAAACAGCTCCGCTATCTTAACATCGTCTAGGTCGGGTGGAAGGGATTCTCTTTCGTCTTAACATGTTCGTTTTCTTCTTCTTCTTAGTGGGCGCTACAGTTCGGGGTGAACCTGGGCCTCAACCAACATGCCCCTCCATCTAGCACGATCTTTCGCTAGCCTTTTCCATTGCCCCACACCCAGTTGGCTGAGGTCCCCTTCCACCTGTGTGCGCCATCTTAAGGGCGGCCGTCCTCTGCTTCTTCGTTCTTCGTCCCTCGGGGTTGGATTCAAAGACTCTCCGGGCTGGAGCTGTGGTGTCCATTGGCTCTACATGGCCCAGCCATCTTAGGCGTTGAATCCGTAGACGCCTGACTAGGCTCATGTCGCTGTACAGCCCGTAAAGTTCGTGGTTGAATCTCCTGCTCCATCCCCCGTCTGCGTATATAGGCCCAAAACTCACGCGCGAAATCTTTCTCTCTAACCGACCAAGAGCCTCCTCATCCGCTTTTGAAAGTGTCCATGCTTCTGCGCCGTACAACAGGACCGAGATGATAAGGGTCTTATATAGAGTCAACTTTGTCGTTCGGGAGAGGGCTCTATTACTCAAGTGCCTCCTGAGCCCAATCAACCAGCGATTGGCAAGAGTGATTCTGCGTTTGATTTCGGAACTGATGTCGTTGTTCCAGGTCACTGCGGAGCCAAGGTAGACGAAGTCCTTAACTACCTCGAACTTAAGTATATCTGCCAATACAAACGTTCTGGCCGAGACGTCGGTGTTGAGCGTCCTTTTTTGATGACAGTATATATGTTGTTTTGCCCTCGTTTAGCGCCAAACTAATTTTCGCCGCTCCATCTCAATACTCACAAGCGCGTCATTGACATCTCGCTGTGATCTACCTATTATGTCAATATCGTTGGCGTATGCAAGGATTTGAAATAGATTATGCCTCTTGTATTAGCCAGTGATTTTGGCAAAATCATTTCCAATATGATGTTGAAGAAATCACCCGACAGCGCATCGCCCTCCCTAATTCGTTTTTTGACATCAAAACTATCGGTAAGATGTTCACCGATTCGGATGGAGCAGCGAGCATTCTCCAAAGTCATCTAGCATTGTCTGACGAGTTTAGCAGGTATGTCAAAGGTAGACATAGCGTTGTATAGCTCGTCTCTAATTAGATATTCACCGATTCGGATGGAGCAGCGAGCATTCTCCAAAGTCATCTAGCATTGTCTGACGAGTTTAGCAGGTATGTCAAAGGTAGACATAGCATTGTATAGCTCGTCTCTAATTACGCTGTCGTATGCGGCTTTGAAGTCGACAAATAGGTGGTGAGTGTTGACTTGAAACTCATTGGTTTTTTCCAGGATCTGTGGTAGTGTGAAGATTTGGTCGATGGTGGACTTCCCTGGCCTGAATCCGCACTGATAAGGACCTATCAGCTTATTTACAAAAGGCTTCAGGCATTCACACAAAACGGTAGAGAAGATTTTGTAGGCGATGTTAAGGAGACCTATTCCTCTATAGCTGGCGCAATCAGAGGGGTCTCCTTTCTTGCGGATCGGCCATACGATTCTGAGACTCCATTCCTCGGGCACGCTTTCCTCTAACCATATCTTACGGATGAGCTGGTGCATGCTTCCAACCAGGTCATCCCCAGCTGCCTTGCAGAGCTCAGCAGACAGTCCGTCTGCGCCAGCAGCTTTATTCGACTTGAGCTTCGATATGGCAATCTTAACTTCGTCGAGGTCAGGGGGACAGAATTCTCTGTGGTCTCCGTCGATTAGAAATGGATCATTCTGCCTGACAGCGGTATATTGACTAACGTCGCCGTTATACAGTCTGCCGAAGTGGTTTTTCCATATTCTCAGCATCGACTGCGGTTCTACTACTAGGTGTCCGTTCTCATCCCTGCAGGCTTCCGTTTTGGCTTTATAACCTTGGCATGTTCGCCTTATCTGTTGGGAAAACTTTCGAACGTCACGCCTGCAGTAACACCTCTCCAAATCCTCAATAGCGCGCTTCTAGTGCTCTTTCTTCTTTCTTCTTAGAAGCTTGTGCTCCTCCCTTCTTTTTAAGTCGTAGATCTCACGAGCTGCTCTTGTTCTTTTATGCAGCGAGGCTTTATATGCATTCTGCTTTGCTGTGTGAATCTTCCTGCACTCGTCATCGAACCAGGTGTATCTTCGTGGTGGAGCCTTGAAACCCAAAACTTCGTGCATTTAATTAAAATTCTCAAACTTTTTTAGCACTACGCTAAACTAGATACCCACATCAGAACACACATGCTCGCTTTGACTCTGGTATCAGCTGTCCGCCAGTCTACACTATGAAATATCAATTTAGCCGCAATTTGCATCCTCCAAGCTGAAAGTTATTCGCTTCGTATCCATACCAACAATTCTCTTTTTTTCGAAATAATTTGCATACGAATTCGTGGAATATATCAGATTTCAAGTTGAGATAGGGACATGTATTTCAACCGGAGGACTGTGGTAATGGATATTGCTTAAAGCGTTTCTCAATTCTTTTTCAAGTAAAAACTGAATGGAAGGAGTTTGAAGGAAGAGCAAAACAGATTACAAATTTGGATTTCGTTGATGGAAGCAATTCATCTTTTAATCTTCCTTCACTCTTTCAGGGAATCATTGTCTCATCACTTCGCAAATTGTAACTACAATCCCCTCATTTATCTAACCAGCGAAACTGCGATGTTGAGAATTTGAAAAATCCTTTTCTGTGATAGCTACAGTACAGAGTATACGTATACTCATCAGATTTTAGGATAAAGAGATAATGAAAAGAAAACGGATACAAGGGCAAAACGAACTACCCCACACGTCGAACTGAAGAATAATAGATTCTTAAGTCAAAGGGTGGTCTGCGCTATTGCCACCTCCATGCCTTCTCAGTCCGGAGTTGCACACGTGGCCATAAGACTTGAATAACTAAATCGAGCAATTCGCATATTGAGAAACAGGAAGGTGTCACAGTCAGTGCCTGGTTTCCTTTCAAACGGCCCAAATTTGTTCACAAGCTTGCTCAGTGTTATCCCCTTCATCGTAGTGAAATTGTTCGTTATTTTTATGCGATTGTCGACTGACTTTACAATCACATTTGCACGAACAACGTGAAGCGCAGACTCTCACGGAGAAAGCCACAAAGGGTGGAGAGTCCCCAGGATAGCTTAGGAAAAAATCGGTGGGGACCAAGCAACCTTTGCCATAGATGAGGCATCCAAAGACGTCATCGTAAAGCAAAGGTTTAAGCTTTTCCTCAAATCTTCCCAGATCCTTATCAGGATCAAGGGAATGCCTAAGCAGGCAAAGGCAATTGTGCACAACAAAACCAAGGACAGGGCACAAGCCCGTCCGAAGTGCACTGCCCAAATTACTCCCGCCATTACCAGGAAAAAGAATGAGGAACTCGGGGCGCATAAGCCAAACCAGAGAGCAACAACCAATGCATCTGGGGATAGTGAATCAGCCCTAGAGGCAACTAAAGTATCCCCAACGTCAAAGTTGCCTGAAGAGATAACTCGGACAATCAAGACCTCAGGGGTCAGCCCTATGGTTGCATCGAATACTAACACTAGCAGCCCTGCCAGTCCTGCCCTTCAACATGCAAAGGCCGCGTCTGCAGTACTGAGCCATAGATTTAACAAGGAGCACCTCAATACAGCCTTCATCAAGATCAAAGGACTATCAGGTCAGCTGCTCTATGACTCCACAAATGAAGGACGATCTAGAACTTGTATAATGATTAACAGTACCATTAAAGCCATTTCTATTCCAGAACACACGAATAAGGACCTAGCAGCTGCAGTTATCCAGCTATCCACTACGGAAGGTAGGTCAGATGCTGTAATTTGGTTAGCCTACCTTGCAGGCGACTTAACCGATCTCAGCTTCTCACCACTGCAAGGTCTCGACTACCGTGGAATCAGAATCAAACTGTCAGATTATCGGCAGATCTGTTTTGGCATTAAAGTAGGAGAAAGAATTACCAGAACATACAGACAACCCACAGTGACAGCCTTAATGCTACTGTCCTAACTGCCATTCATAACACTTGCCCAGAGAAAGTCAAGTCAAGCAATCGCACCACTCTGTGGTGGAACAGCAAACTGGCCAAGCTAAGAGCACTGACCAGGAAACTGTTCAACAGAGCTGAACGGACTGGTGACTGGATACAGTACCGCGCGTCACTCACCAACTACAACCAAGAGATTAGAAGAGTCAAGAGAGACTTATGGAAATAGTTCTGCAGTAGTCTATCAGACATTCAGAGCAGCGCTCGTATCCGCAGAGTTCTCGCCAAAGAGCACACTAATCAAATTGGACTGTTGAGGGAAGCAGATGGCACCTAGGCGGAAAATGGTCCAGAAACATAGGACCAGCATCCAGCATCATTCCCTCCACTGTCTTCAACCCACCTCCGCAGATCAGGGTTACTAGACACAACAGGGAGGATTGGAAGAGAGCACGAATAATATTTCACGAGGGAAGTATAAAATGGGCCATTAACTCATTTGACCCGTTCAAGTCCCCGGGGAAGGGTGGCATCTTCCCAGCCCTCCTTCAGAAAGGAAGTGCGCAAATCAGCCCCATGCTAATCCACATCTTTAGAACCAGCTTTGAAAGGGGATACATACCAACGAGCTGGGCAGAGGTAACGGTAAAATGTATTCCCAAAGCCGACCGTATATCCATAGACCTGCCTAAGTCCTACAGACCGATAAGCCTTACCTCTTTCTTCCTAAAAACAATGGGAAAATTACTGGATAGGCATATAAGGGATGGCCTGAAAAGATCACCACTTCACAAGAACCAATATGTCTACCAGCCTGGGAAATCGACCACGCATACTCTTCAGGAGCTAACAGCCCGGATCAACAAATGAGACCAGAAAGATGGTGCCCCTCGTATTGACCAGTGAGTTTTGCACGATCTTTTCAAGGACGATTCCGAAAAATTCACACGACAGCGTGTCGCCCTGTCTTAAACATTTTTTGACATAAAAGGTATCGGTTAGGTCACTTCGGACCCTAATGGAGCAGCGAGAGTTCCCCAATGTCCCAGCGCACAATCTGATGAATTTGGCAGGAATGTCAAAACTAGACATGGCGTTGCATAGCTCGTCTCTATTTATACTATCGTATGCAGCCTTAAAGTCGACAAACAGATAGTGGGTACCGATCTGGAACGTGTTTGGTTCTTCCAGGATCTGCCGCAGTGTGAATAATTGATCGATGGTGGACCTCCCGGGCCCGAAACCCCACTGATATGGACCAATCAGTTTATTAATGACCGTTTTTAGGCGTTCACACAGTACAGCAGAGAAGATGTGAAGAAGCGATGTTCAGACGACTTATACCTTTATAGTTGGCGCAGACAAAGGGTCTCCATTCTTCTGGACCGGGCAAGCGATACTAAGATTCAATTAATCGGGCATGCATTCCTCTGACCGTATCTTACAGATGAGCTGGTGCATACTCCCTACCAGGTCTTCTCCAGCTGCATTAAAGAGCTCGACAGGTAGTCCATCTACTCCAGCAGCTTTGTTGGACTTAAGCTTAGAAAAAGCATTTCTAACTTCGTCCAGGTCAGGGGGACGGAATTCTTTGCTATCATCGTCCGCTGTGAAAGTGTCATTCTGCCTGAGATCGGAGTCAGTTTCTTCATCGCCGTTATACAGTCTGCAGAAGTAGTCTTTCCAGATTCTGAGTACCGACTCTGAATCCACTACTAGGTTTCCATTTTCGTCCCTGCAGGCTTCCGTTCTGGCCTTATATCCCTGTCATGTTTGTTTTATTCGTTTATAAGACCTCCGAACGTCCTTCTATGCAACGCCTCTTAATAGGCTTGCTGCTTGGCTGCGTGTGCCCTCCTACACTCGTCGTCAAACCATGGGTTTCTTGTTGGTAGCTTGAGACCCAGTACCTCAGAAGCATCACGCTCTAAGGCTTGTTGGTGTTGCACGGTCTGAGCAGGTGTTGGAGGGTGTTCCGAGAGCTTGAGGGAGACGCGATGGGCATAGGTTCTGGCGATCTCTTGCGATTGTAGCACTGCGTCGTTGTATGCCGCTGGCCTTACTCGATTCTGGGCCCGACATATTCGTAGTCAGAACCTAGCTGCCACAAGATAGTGGTCGGAGACGTTGTTGGCTCCTCGGAAAGTTCGTACATCCAGAATACCGGATGCGTGCTTGCCATCAATTGCAATGTCGTCAATCTGGCTGACAGTTGATTGATCCGAAGGCCACGAACTCCCCTTGTGCATGCTGAGATATGAGAAACGTATGCTAGAAACTAGCAAATTCCACCACGCTTGCGAATTCTGTCAGGCTAAGTCCATTCTCGCATGTGGTGTTGTATAGCCTGTGCTTGCTAATGGCAATAACAAAAGCGACTTCCTTGCCAGTTTCGCGTTAAAATCTCCCAGTACGATTTTAACGTCGTAACTGGGACATTGGGCATATGTCCTTTCTAGGAGGTCGTAGAAGTCGTCTTTTGTAGCGTTATCAAAGCGAAATCAGCCTTGATGCGAATTGTTATGAGGCCTTCGCTTAAATTCCGAAATCTCAAGACTTTCTACATCAATCTACCTCTAATAACAAATCCTTATCCAAATAATCATTGTCTCCTTTCCTTGTAGCAGTCGCCGTAATAGATGCCACAGTTACTCATCCGCTTTTTGCCATGCTCAATCCAAGTTGACACACGGCCTCCGAGTGGCCCCTCCTCGATAGCAGCCCAGGCATCCGCCGGACAGTGAACTAATGTGTTCCTTTGTGTTGCTGGGGTAAAAGGAAATTGGCCCTCCAAGTTGGGGGTCGCGCTTAAGGTTAACATCCCTATCACGGAAAAACTACTCGGATACGGATACGGACGATTTCAGTGTTGACGACCCCAGCAAACACAATAAGGATTTACGAGTCTGGCTGGATCTGAAATGTGAGGTCTCTCAACAGGCCAGGTACAGGCAATCAATTGAAAAAGATCCTGGACTGCTAGAAAGCAGACATTCCCGCGCTCCAAGAAGTGCGATAGGATGGACCAGGCAAAAAACGAATGAAAAAAGGTGATATGTATTACAGTAATTGCTCCAAGGAAAACAAGCAATACTTATTCGCGTGCGGATTTGTTATTCGAGGTAGACTTAGGCAAAAAATCTTATGCTTTCGGTATGTAAGCGAACGCCTCATACCAATCCGCATGAAGGGTACATTGGGGAATATCACCCTAATATGCGTGCATGTCCCCACGGAAGAAAAATATGATCGACTCAAGCATGACCCTTATGATCTCCTAGACCAAACATACGCCCAATGCCCCAGTTACGACACCAAAATCGTGCTAGGAGATTTCAACGCAAAGATGGGCAGAGAACACATATTTAGATCGATCATAGGAAAGCATAGCCTTCTTAAAACCTAATCGAGACTTCCAGAATCTTTACCGATCGTGTCTCCTTCAAGCTCTCTCAAAATGCGCCCACAACAGCGCAAACAATAGAGCAGGAATGGCGGCATTGCCAGAGCGTCGTCAGAGACGCTGCCTCAGAGGTGCTGGGCTTAAACCGCCACCACCTAGAAACGCCTGGTTCGATGAAAAATGCGAGCAAGCCCAGGCAGCAAAACAAGACGCATATAAAGCCACGCTTCAACGACGGACGAGAGCTGCTTGCGAATTCTATCAGCAGAAAGTAAAGGGAATTCGGAAAGCGTGAGATCGATGAGATGGAGAGATGCTTCCGCAGGAATGACGCCCGGAAGTTTTACAATAATGTAAAACGAACATGCCATGGCTACAAAGCCAGAGCAGCGGCCTGCAGGAGTGAAAATGGAGAACTGGTAATAGAGTCACAGCCCATGCTGAGGATTTGGAAAGACCACTTCTGCAGACTGTATAATGGCGATGACAGACAAGATACCGCTGTCAGGCAGAACGATTCGTTCGTAATTGTCGACGATGTAAGAGAATTCCGTCCTCCCGACCTAGACGAAGTCAAAAAGGCAATATGAAGACTTAAGTCTAATAAAGCCGCGGGCGCAGACAGCCTGTCTGCTGAGCTTTTTGAGGCGGCTGGAGATGAGCTAGTAGGGTGCATTTTGGAGGAAAGCGTGCCCGACGAGTAGAATCTCAGCATTGTTCGCCCGGTTCATAAAAAAGGAGACCTCTATAACTGCGCCAACTATAGGGGAAGTCTCCTAAACATGGCATATAAGATCTTCTCTGCCGTATTGTGTAAACGCCTGAAACCGTTTGCGGGTAACCTGATCGGCTCTTGTCAGTATGGTTTCAGGCCAGGTAAATCCACAATAGGCCAAATATTTACGTTACGGCAGATATTGGAAAAGGGTGGTAAACGACTAACAAAGGCCTCGTAGGGGTAGCGTATCCGACACTTCAGCCGAAGATCTAGCAGCTCTGTTAGTGTGCTTTATGTCGTGTCGAATGGCCACGCTATCTCGCGTGGTGATCGGTGTAATCGTGTGATCTGGATAAAAAAAAGAAACTCCGCTAGACTTGCCGTAATCCACCAAAAAAAAAAACGCAACCGCACTGTTAGACGTTATAACTGAGAGTGACTCTTAACTCTTTATTAATGCTGTATGATATTAACATTCACAATAGTGTGGTAAAAATACAAAAAGAGAAGATAAAAAATAAGGGAAATTTAGCAATTCACAATAATGATTTAGGTTATTGTTTTTAGTTTATAAAGAAAATAAAAAAAAGCCTTCAACAGTTAGTAAGCCCTATTTCCACCTCCTCGTGGTGCCGCCTGGGAATTTCTATTTTTGAAATCGCGAACGGAAAAGAGGGAATGGCGAGTTTCCTGCGCCACAAAACAGGGTAAGGAAGTCGCCTTTGGTAGGGTTAATGGCAAGCACTGCCTACACAACACCACATTCGAAAATGGATTTAGGCTGATAGACTTCGCAACGGGGCGAAATCTTCTAGTTGCTAGCTAGTTTCCCACATCTCAACATCCACAAAGGGACCTGGCGATATCCGGATCAATCAACCGTCAACCAGATTGACCACATTGCGATTGATGGCAGACACGCATCCGACATTCTCGATGTGCGAACTTTTACCGGAGCCCACATCGACTTGTGGCAGCCAGGTTGCGACTTCGAATATGCCTGACCCAGAAAAATCGACTAAAGCTATTGGCATAGAACGTCGCAATGCTACAATCGCAAGAGACCGCCAGAGCCTATGCCAATCGCGTCTCCCTTAAGCTCTCGGTAGACCCTCCAACACCTGCTCAGACCGTACAACACCAATGGACCCGTTGTCAACAAGCCTTAGAAAGTGCTGCTTCTGAGGTACTGGGTTTCAAACCGCCACCAACAAGAAACCCATGGTTTGGCGAGAGTGTAGGAGGGCACACGCAGCAAAGCGGCAAGCCCATCAAGAGGCGCTACATAGAATGACGAGAGCTACTCGTGAGCATTATGAGCAGAAGCGGAGGCAGGAGCATAAACTCCTCAAAAAAAAAAAAAAAAAAAAGGAGCATGAGAAGCTCGCGATCGTAGAGATGGAAAGATGCTATCGCAGGAATAACGTTCGGAGGTTTTATCAACGAATAAAACAAACATGCCAGGGGTTTAAGACCAGAACGGAAGCCTGCAGGAACGAAAATGGAAACCTAGTAGTGGATTCACAGTCGGTACTAAGAATCTGGAAAGACTACTTCTGCAGACTATATAACGGAGATGACAAAACAGATCCCGCTCTCAGGCAGAATAATCCTTTCACAACGGACGATGATAGCAGAGAATTCCGTCCTCCTGACCTGGACGAAGTTAGGAATGCTTTTTCTAAGCTTAAGTCTAACAAAACTGCTGGAGTGGACGGACTACCTGCCGAGCTCTTTAAAACAGCTGGAGATGACCTGGTTGGGAGTATGCATCAGCTCATCCGTAAGATATGGTCAGAGGAATGCATGCCCGGTGAATGGAATCTTAGTATCGTTTGCCCGATCCACAAGAAAGCAGACCCCTTTGTCTGCGCCAACTACAGAGGAATAAGTCTTCTTAACATCGATTATAAAATCTTCTCTGCTGTACTGTGTGAACGCCTGAAACCGTTCGTTAATAAACTGATTGGTCCATATCAGTGTGGTTTCAGGCCCGGGCAGTCCACTACAAATCAATTATTCACTCACACTGCGGCAGATCCTGGTAAAAACAAACGAGTTCCAGATCGACACCCACCATCTGTTTGTCGACTTTATGGCTGTATACGATAGTATAAATAGGGACGAGCTATACAACGCCATGTCTAGTTTTGACATTCCTGCCAAACTCGTCAGATATGCAGGATGACATTGGAGAACTCTCGCTCCATCAGGGTCGGAAGCGACCTAACCGATACCTTTTATGTCAAAAAAGCTTTTGAACAGGGCGATACGCTATCGTGTGACTTTTTCAGCATTATCCTTGAAAGCATCGTACAAAACTCAGTGGTCAATAAGGGGGGCACCATCTCTTTCAAGTCCGTACAATTGCTCGCATACGCCAATGACATTGACATAGCTGGACGAAGTCAGCGAGATGTTATTGAAGCCTTTACGAGCATTGAGACAGAAGCGGCTAAAATAGGACTGGCGGTAAATGAGGGCAAAACGAAATATATGCTGTCGTCGAAAAAGGACACGAACTACTGGCGTCTTGGCCAGGGCGCACATATTGGCAAGTATAATTTCGAGGTAGTCAAGGACTTCATCTACCTGGGCTCCGCAGTGACGTGCAGGAATAACATCAGTGCCGAAATCAAACCCAGAATAACTCTTGCCAAGTCTGAGATTGGAAAGTCCTAAAAGAACACTCCCTCTCTGACCATCGATATATTCAATTCAGCATAGTCAACCACGTCAGTGCCCGAGCTCCTTTCAGGAACTACAGGAAAACTCACTGGCAAAAATATAGAACCTATGTTGAACCCCACCTAGGGGCAAGACACTCCACCTATCCGCTAAACTCCGCGGAATTAGACAGCTTAGTAAACGAGCTGACAGAAACCCTCAATAGAGCACTGTCTCAATCTTATGCAGTTAGCACCCCCAAAGGCAAACCCAAGCCCCCCTGGTGGAACAAAGAGATAGTCTCACTAAGGAAAGAGAGCAGAAAGCTCTTCAACAAAGCTAAATACATCCGCTTGCAAGAGGATTGGGACCTCTATAAGGAGGCACTAAAGTCTTTCAAAGCAGCGACCAGAAAGGCAAAGAGACAATCCTGGTGGGACTACTGCGATAATATAAGGACGGTTTCAGAGTTCTCAAGAATAAGGAAGATTCTGGCCTCGGTTTCGTATAATCCAAGCCACCTGATGCGTAATGACGGCTCCTGGACAACCTCCAGAGAGGAAGCCCTGGAACTTCTCTTAAGCGCACACTTCCCAGGCAGTAGTGACTCGGATATGACACCTCCTCGGGTCAATCAGCCAATGACACCCTCCCTCGAGCGTGCTCCTGACCTGGTCAACTACAATAACGTCCTTTGGACCATAAAGAGCTTTGACCCCTACAAGTCTCCGGGACCGGATGGGATCATACCAGCTGAGCTCCAGCAGGTAGCAGATATCATCCTCCCCTGGCTTGTGGTTATATACAATAGTTGCCTCTCCCTTTCCTACATCCCCAGCAAGTGGAAGGTAGCCAAAGTCATTTTCATACCCAAGGCAGGCAAAAGCTCCCACACGTATGTAAATGACCTAAGGCCTATTAGTCTCACTTCTTTTCTATTAAAAACTCTAGAGAAGATTTTAGACGTACACATCCGGTACAGCTGCATCTCAGGAAGGCTGTCGGATAACCAACATGCCTACAACAAAGGCAAATCGGTGGAAACAGCACTCCACTCATTGGTCAGCAAAATGGAAAGGTCTCTGGAAAATAAACAATACACTCTAGTCGCCTTTCTCGACATTGAGGGCGCCTTTAACAATGTTGAACCATGGGCCGTCATCCAGGCGCTGTCTGATCTGGGTGTTACGGGATCAGTGATAGAACTGGTACGACAGCTGCTAATACAAAGAGTTGTCAAGGCCAATTTCGCTGGTGCCGTCTCAACCAGAATGGTCAGCAAAGGTACACCACAGGGTGGAGTACTCTCCCCTCTCCTCTGGAACGTGGTGATAAACGAACTACTGCTGTTGCTGGAGCAGGAAGGGTACGCTGTGATCGCCTATGCGGAAGACATTGCTATTGCCGTCACAGGAAAATTTCCCAGCACTCTATGCGACCTTATGCAGAGTGCACTACATACAGTAGAAACCTGGACACGGTACTGTGGACTTGGGGTGAACCCAAAGAAGACCGATCTAGTACTGTTCACTAACAAATATAAAATTCCGTCCCTCAACCCACCGAGGCTGGGTGGAACTCAACTAACAATCAAAGAACAGGCTAAATATCTAGGCCTAGTCCTTGACAGGAGGCTGAATTGGAAACCCAACATTCTTGATCGGGTCAAGAAAGCAACTGTTGCCCTCTACAGCTGCAAGAAAGTAGTGGGCAGGAGGTGGGGTCTGCAACCAAGCATTATGTACTGGCTTTACACAGCAGTCATAAGGCCTATCCTCCTGTATGGCGTCGTAGTCTGGTGGACTGCTCTGGACAAAGCAGTCAATCGAAACCTCCTGGGGAAGGTACAAAGATCGGCCAGCTTATATATAAGCGGAGCGATCAGATCAACCCCCACGGAGGCCTTAAATGTTCTACTACATCTTCCACCAATAAACCTTTTACTGCATGCGCGGCCCTAAGGATGAGGAGCATAAGAAAATGGCCCACATCTCAAAAAGGCCACACCTCTATTCTAAAACACTTCAAAGTACCCATGGACACTGGCTACATCAACCCGCAGAATGTGTTCACCAGGAACTTCGAAGTTGTCTTTCCATCCAGGGAGGAATGAGCTGAAGGGAAAGTCATACCAAAGGACTCGATCTCCCTCTATACCGATGGCTCTAAGATGGAGTCGGGTGTAGGTAGTGGGGTCTACTCCAAGGAACTTAACCTCAACCTATCATTTAGACTCCCAAATTACTGTAGTGTGTTTCAGGCAGAAATAACTGCGATAACGGAGGCCCTGGCATGGCTCAGGATCAATGTAATATCCACAAAGGATATTATCATTTGCACGGATAGCCAATCTGCGATAAAATCCCTGGCAGCGGTAACCCACAAATCAAAAACATCCATTAACTGTCGCCTATCTCTAGATGAGATGGCTGAACAGTTCAACATTAAAATACTGTGGGTTCCCGGGCATAGGAATATTCCAGGAAACTGCGCGGCCGACGAACTCGCAAGGTTAGGGTCAAGCACACTCAGCCTACCTACCCTCGGGTACCTAAAAACACCAATAAGTACGGTAAAGAACATGATAAAGCTTCAAACCATAGAGGAGACCAATCTCCAATGGAATGAGAGCAATATCGGCTTAATCACCAAGCAATTGTGGCCTAAGTTAAACTTAGGACGAACCAGGGACTTGGTGGCAACCAAAAGGGCAACCTTAAGCACCCTAGTAGGGCTCATTACAGGTCACTGCACCATTGGAAAACACGCCGCCAGACTGGGGCTACCCTACAATGACTTCTGTCGCGGCTGCATGGACGAGGAGGAGGAGGAATCAATAAACCATCTCCTCTGCTCATGTCCCTCTTTTGCGAATCGCAGGAGGATTTACCTCGGCGCGCCCCTCTTCGACAATCTGAGTGAGCTAGCAAACCAAAAATAGCTCAACTCCACCGCTTTATTAGAAGCACCGGTTGGTTCCCGGGTAGCGGATCAGGGTAACCTGATCCAGGTGGTATCACAATGGGCCGGTTTCGGTCTAAGTGTGGCTTACGCCTACCACGTCAACCTAACCTAACTCTTGCCAATCGCTGTTTCTTTGGGCTCGGAAAGCATTTGAAAAGCAGAGCCCTCTCTCGAAAAACCAAGGTGAGCATATACATACAAGACCCTTATGATCCCGGTCCTGCTCTATGGCGCAGAGACATGGACCTTATTGAAAGCGGATTAGGAGGCCCTTGGTCGATTTGAGAGAAAGATTTTGCGCGCGATTTTCGGCCCGACCTGCATTAATGGGGAGTGGAGGAGAAGACTTAACAGTGAACTGTACGGGCTGTACAGCGACATGAACATAGCACGGCGTCTTCGGATCCAATGCCTATGATGGCTAGGTCATGTTTACCGCATGGAAAACACAGCTCTGGCCCGGAAGGTCTATGAATCCAACCCCGAGGGGCGACACGGTCGAGGACGGCCCAATTTAAGGTCGCGCAACCAATTGGAAGAGGACCTTAACCAACTAGGCGTGCGGCACTGGAGACTGCTGGCGAAAGACCGTGCCAGTTGAGGTTTTTTGAAGGCGTCCCAGGTTCGCCATGAACTGTAGCGCCAAAGGAGAAAAAGAAGAAGAAGATCTTGGAAAAGACCCAAGAATACCAAATTCACACTCACCACCTTTTCGGCGATTTCAAAGCTGCATATGAGAGCGTGTATAGAAATGAGCTATACAAAGCCATGTCTAGTTTTAACATCCCTGCCAAACTCGTCCGGCTGTGCAGGATGACAGTGGAGAATTTTCGAGCTCGGTAATGAGCAAACAGAGACCTTTGATGTTAAAAAAGGATTTAGGCAAAGTGACAAAGAGGTACGAGTTATTTCAAGTGTACACAATTGCTTGCGTACGCTGACGACATTAACGTGATTAGGCGGACACAGCGAGACGTCAACGAGGCCGTTGTAAGCATTTATTCCGTAAGCACTCCATCCACTACTGTTTTCTTTATAGAAGCCCCAATCTAGACAGGAATGCAACATTTGATGCATTCGACGCACTGTCTGATTCCATCCAAAGAATTGTTTCCCTGTTCCCTCGCACTGAAATCGTTTTAGCGGGCGATTTCAATGTACACAATTCTCAGTGGCTTCGACATTCTGGACAGACAACACCCGAAGGAAGGTATGTTGAAATTTTTGCTGAGTTAAATCACTTAACTCAACTTGTGAATGAGCCATCACGTATCCCCGATGTTGCTGGTCATACCGCCAACACGCTGGACTTGTTTCTTACCTCTCAGCCTGACAAATACACGATCGATGTATTGGAACCCCTAGGCTTGTCTGACCACTGCATGATATGAGCGAAATTCTCGAACTCCCACCATCCAGTTAAAGAAAAAGCTCCTAAGAGAACACTATGGCTATACGAGAAAGCCAACTGGTGCGGCCTTAACAACTTCTTTCGGATCTTTAACTGGTCGTTGTGCTTCCTCGACAACGACGTGGACGCCGCAACTGATATTATCGTAAACATTATCCGAATCGGCATGGCAAATTTTATTCCCAGCAAGATTAAAAGCACCAGGCCTAAGGATAATACGTGGTTCGACTCGAGCTGCAAAGAGGCTATTAGGCTCAGGGAGCTAAGTTTTCGGGCCTACAAGGCAAACAGTTCTGAGGAAAACCGAAAAAAGTACATACGAGCCAGAAATGACTGCAACACCCACATTCGACGGACTAAATTCCAATCCGACCAAAAATTAAGGCGTAAAATCCTTCAATGTCCCAAAGGTAGCAAAAGTTTCTGGTCGTTTGTAAAAAACGTAAAAAACTCAACTAAGTCGTCTATACCGACGCTCATCCACAATGACATCCCAGCTGTCACCCCCTTAGACAAAGCTAACCTACTTGCTGCCCATTTCGCAACCAGTTCTCAGCTGCCAGCTTGTACTTTGTCTCCGCCTGTACTAGAGTGCGTCAATTCCACCATGGGACTAATCCACTTCCGCACTCGTACAGTCGCAAGGGTTCTTAAAGACCTCGACATACACAAATCCGCTGGTCCAGATGGTATTGCCGCAATAGTTCTGAAGAGGTTTTCTTCTACGCTGGCAAAACCACTGCGTAAGCTTTTTCACCTTTCCTACACCTCTGGGCTCTTTCCGAGTAGGTGGAAAACAGCATTTGTCCAGCTTATACCAAAAAAAGGAGAATCATCTTCTCCCTCCAACTACCGACCCATTGCACTAACGTCCCTTCTTTCCAAGGTCATGGAAACGCTGATTAACCGTCAGCTTATGAAATATCTTGAATCACGGAAACTCCTCAATGACCGCCAATACGGTTTCCGCAGCAACAGATCCACTGGTGATATGATGGCATATCTCGCTGAAAAGTGGAATCACTCGCTTCACCAAGCAGGTGAAAGCAAAATTGTTGCACTGGATATTTCGAAAGCATTTGACAAGGTTTGGCACGAAGCCCTTTTGTCGAAAATGCGTGCTTTTGGGATCGATGAGTCTCTCTTTCAATGGATTAGAAGCTACCTTTCGAATCGTTCAATTCAAGTTGTTTTGGACGGATTCAAGTCTGATACTCACTTTGTAAAAGCCGGTGTTCCCCAGGGCTCCGTTTTGTCTCCGACACTCTTTCTTATTTTTATAAATGATCTCTTGTCTGTTACTTCTAATCCAATTCACTCCTTCGCTGACTGTCTGTTACTTCTAATCCAATTCACTCCTTCGCTGACAGTACCCTCAGCTTCTCATATTCGTTCACCAGTTTACGACCCTGCACTTCGGTTGTAGATAATGAGCGGCAGCGTATGTTAGGCTCATTAAATTCCGATATCGACAGCATCATCCAATGGGGTAAAAACAATAGAGTGGAATTTAATGCTTCCAAAACACAATGCTGTCTCTTGTCGTTAAAGCGTATAAATAACCCGCAGCCATTATCCATGAATGGCACTTGCATCTCAGAAACTGAAAAGCTTTCTATCCTGGGTATGAGTGTTGCTCACAATCTTAATTGGAGCGACCATATATTCAGTGTCGCCATGAATGCTGCGAAATGCCTAGGATTCTTATACAGATGCAAGAAATATTTCTCACCCTTAGATCTGGCTACAATCTATAAGGCGTTCATTCGCCCCAAATTAGAGTTTAACGCTCATGTCTGGTCCGGTGCTTCCAAGACCTCACTGCACCTACTAGACAGAATACAAAAACGAGCCATAAAACTGATAGGTGACTCCAGCATTACAAAAACATTAGAATCGCTGGAACACCGCAGGAATGTTACCTGCCTCTCCCTGTTTTATCGTTACTACCACCAAAAATGCTCTGATGAAATAGCCAGTTGCATTCCGCCCCTTCAACATTTCTCCCGCAATACACGTCTCTCTAGGAATGCTCACCAATATACTCTGAAGCCCGCTTTCGGACGTACTGTCAAATATAGAGAATCTTTCATTAACCAAACCACACGAATCTGGAACTCCCTGCCGGATTCGGTTTTCCCCCCTCAATGCAACATGCAAGCATTTAAGATCAATGTCCATCGGCATCTCCTCTATTCCTCTTCCTCTCTATCTTCTGCCCGCACTGTGTCGCCGACATAATAAGGTTATTAGACCTTGAGTGCGCGCAAATTATTAAAAAAAAAAAAAAAAAAATTGAGGTAGAAGCGACAAAGTTGGATCTTAAGGTTAATGAGGGTAAAACCGAATATCCGCTTTCATCAAAAAGAGACGGTCAACACCGACGTATTGGTCGAAATATCACCATGGGCGGATATGACTTTGAAGTGGTCAAGGACTACCTTGGCTCACTAGTGTCCAGCGACAGCAACACCAGTTCTGAGACCAAACGCAGAATTACTCTTGCCAACCGCTGCTTCTTTGGGCTCAAGAGGCAATTGAGAAATGAGTTACTCTTCGGATGGGCAAAAACTCCTCGGTTCATACCATACTGTAGGTCCATCTATCTATAAGTACTGGTCCTATTTTGGTTGTTGTTTACACAAGCCAGCCTATATATCCCCATCTAATACCGTCGAGATAATTCTAAAATACGGTTTGTCCTGCCTTTGCATATGATAGAACTCATTAGCGAACGATTTGAGTGCAATTTATCGGGAATTCGTTTTAAAAAATTGTTTCCACAATCCCATTCATTTGAAGCCAATGCTATCCGGGGGCAGTAAAAACGGCATTTCCCTAATTGCTACTAATTCAAATCGCTGCCAACTGAAATACAAAATAACGCACAACTCCAACCGCTCGGGTGGATCCCAAAAAGCTGTTTGAAAACATTTTTATTTTTAATTTGGCAAATTGAGTATTAATTTCTAGCGAAAGCGTTCGTGCCAAGTGCCGAATGCATTCAATCTGTCATTCTTAAATGGATATTCGAGAGCATCTGCTGGATCTTTAATGGTCGAAATAAAAAATAATTGAAAACCGAGAATCATTGTGACCTTCGAACGCCGTTTATTCCCCGATTTTCATCACATTTTCTTCACAACAAAAAAAAAAAATCCACTTAACCCTGAGTAAGCACAGATAAGTCCATAAACAATCCCATAGATAAATCACATTGTACTCGGACAACAAATACACAGAATACAATAAACAATCCAATGATATGGCATTCGAATGGCAATCCAGAGCTGAGTGAAGTGCACAATCTTGCAATATCCTTCGTCGTGTGCCACTCCGGATGGCACAGCGCCAACTTGTTGACAATGCAATCACACAATGCCCCAACTGTGCAACTTGTATTATAGGTCCATACGAGTATACGTATAAATAGGTATTGGCCATTGAATGAGCCATTAAGTCTTTGGCAACAAATTGTCAGCCATTACCATCTATTACTACTGCTGTTTTACGGGTTCCGCTCTTTGAGTTTGTTGTCAAAGCGGACGGTTTCGTCAAAGGACGAAAACTTTACCTGCCTTTAGCCCAATATCTTCCGTATGGATTTTCAGTGAAATGCAAATGAGAAACCACTCAACTGGTAGTACGAGCGTACGTGCCTAGTTTACGACTTGCTGCCTCTAATTAATTTGAGTTGAGGAAAGAATTCAATTGTCATATTAGCTCAGCGTCAGGAAGCGGCAAATTGAATGCTGTCAATGACAGACGGATACGAGTTGCTTGGCTCCTAGTCCCGTACCTTCCTGGTGAGGCTTGTAAGTGATTGGGGTGGAATCCGTAAACCAAACAATCGGAAAATCGATCAAGGATTCAACAGCGATAACCACGGATTGTCGTCGTTACAGCTACATATACGTGAAATGTGAATGCAATGATGCGATGATGCAAACAGGGCACTCGTTCAATCTGTTCAGCGATTAATTGGAAGGGTGTGATGGCAGATGCAGATACAGGTGACGGCCCATCTAATCGTGTTGATGCTGATGGATTTTCTAATTGCTTCGGGAAATGAAATCGACGACACGAGTCGAGGCAAAAAAACAATTACGAGTAATTTATAAATGCATTACAGCTTAGGTATAAGTAGATTTCCATTTATTTAACTTCAAGTTGCACAAGTATGATGGTATGTCGCGCAACGAAGGGTACAGCATTCATCGCTAATGTCACAGGACATCCCGACCGCCTTGCATTGTTGACCAGTCTTCTGCTCTGGGGTTGTAGAAGGTATCTGACGAAGGAACGCGCGGCATTTATTAGTCATTACTGTGTTGCGAAGAAATTGTAAATTCATATCATACCGTCGACACGAGATTCACCTGAAGATTCTCATCACCAGTTCCAGTTGCAGCTCGAGCATTATCATCAGCAGTGACATCAACCGGTGAGCCCTGGGGCGATGGATAGGAATCGTATGTATGAAACAACAGCTCGAGATTCCTCAGGAAATTAGAATTTAAATGAAGTTACTTACCAGGACCAGGACCATAAGGCAGGCAATCACTGCGAAGATGCAAAGAAAAGTTCTCATTGTTACCGTTGTATCTGTCAGTGGAGGAAGGTGAAATGACTTTATGCTGCTGCAGAAATGAGTTGGCGCTCTTTTATACATTTCACAGATATGTAGGTGGGGTGTGCCAGAGTTCGTGATAGAGGTGGGCCTTATCAGTTGAGTTGCGAAATACCAACTCAACGAAATGGGAATGAAGGCACTGGGCCACTGGGTGGTGATGAGATACCAAAATGGAGGTGAACATTTCAAGGTTCTTGTTATGAATTTTGATTGCCGTTCACAGCAGCATCGAACCAGATGGATGAGGTGACGGCGGTGGATTGTTGTCGTTTCGTGGCTGTGATACTACCATACAATTTTAATGATATTGATTCAGTTCGATTGTTGTTGTGTTCATTTCAGGGCTGGTTGGTTGGTATATCGTTTCGATGTCAATCAAGGGTGTCAGGCAGAGTGTTTGGGCTACTGCCTAAACTAAACATTGGTATTCGTTATATCAACTGACGCATGATGTATTTGTTTGTTACTAAAATACGTTTTAATTAGAATGAGAATTGGAATAATTTGTCGGAAAGTTAGTAGCAGGGCAGAAGGACTATGCAAATGACTCTGAATTGATTTGGATCGGAAAGGGCGACAGGACAGCTTGTGTGACAACAATAACAAGTGTTGACCCTGTATTACGTGCAGTAGTAGTATGTATTATAACATAAGGTAGGGCGACAGTAGGCCCATTAAAGCTTCTAAGCAAGCCTGCAGTCTTCACTAGCGAAATCTTAGCTGGTACATTGCATCCTGCGTGGTAACAGTTGAACTCGAGAAGTGATAGAATTTGTCATGCAGCACTAGGGGTTGGACCCATCCTCACCTTCTCTTAATACCATCTGGCGATTTGCTCTGGAAATAACAGACGGGGGTGGGCGAATGGCGAGCTTCCTGTGCCAAAAAGCAGTTTTGGGCCTCGGATTTAATAGACGGACTACATGTTGACTAGCGGGGAAGGGAGCGGGCAAACAGAGCGAGGAAGTTGATCGCGTTTAACATAGCAAACGCCAGCTTCGATCTCTGTCTCTGCTCAATCCAAGCTGACACACAGCCTCCGCGTGGCTGCCTGACCTACCACCCGCCAGTTAGTAAACCAATGTGTGCAGCGACCCAGCCCCTTGTTCCTGGGGAAAAAGAAAACTGGCCCTCTAGGTTGGGGGTTGTGCTTATGGAAAACGTGCCTATCACGGAAAAACCACTTGTTCCGAAAAAACCACAAGACTCGGATACGGACGGATACAAAGCTGACGGCCCCTGCAAACGATTAAAGGACTTGAGAGTCTGCACCTGGAATGTGAGGTCTCTTAACAGATCGGGTGTAGGCAATCAATTGGAGCAAACCCTCAACTGCTATAAAGCAGATATAACCGCACTTCAATAAGTGCGATGGGATGGACCAGGCAAAAGACAGATGAATAAACTGCGACATCTACTACGAGAACTGCTACAAGAAGAACAAACAGCGCTTATTCGGGTGCGGAGTCTTAAGCTTCCGGGATGTAAGCGAACGCCTCATAACAATCCGTATCAAAGCTAAATTTGAAAACATTGGCTTGGTATGCGCTCATGCCCCAATGGAGGAAAAGGACGATCGACTCATAGAAGAACTCTAGACAGAACCTATGCCCAATGCCCCAGCTGGGACACAAAAATATTTCTACGAGATTTTAATGCAAAACTGGGTGAAGAGGACATATTCGATCGTAGGAAAGCATAGCCTCCATAACACCACAAGAATACCAATTCCACAATAACCTTTTCGTCGATTTCGAGGCCGCGTGTGACAGCGTGCATAGAGACGAGCTACCCAAAGCCATGTCTACTTTTAAAATCCCTGCCAAAGTCGTCCGACTGTGCACTATGACAATGGAGAATTCTCGCTGCTCCATTGAGGTCGGTAATGAGCAAGCCGAGACCTTTGATGTTCAAAAAGGATTTAGGCAACGTGACGTGCTGTCGTCCTCACTGGCCAGCACGAGAGGTACGATTTATTTCAAGTCTTCGCAGTTGCCTGCGTACGCCAACGACATGGACGTGATTGGACGGACACAGCGAGACGTCAATGGGGCTTGGACCTTAAAAAACGCGGACGGAGATGCCCTTGGTCGTTTCGAGAGGAAAATTCTGTGCTCTATCTACGCTCCCGTTTGTTCAATCGGAGTATGGAGGAGAAGATTTAATGAATAACTGTACGGGTTGCACAGCGACATCGGCCTGGTACGACGTCTACGAATTCTGCGTCTAAGGTGGCTACGCCATGTAGAGCGCATGGAAAATACAGCTCCAACCCGAAGAGTCTTCGAATCTACCCTGGAAGGAAGGCGCGGCAGAGCACGGCCGCATCTACAGTGGTACACGCAGGTGGAAGGGGACTTTACCCCACTGGGCGTGAGGTGCTGGAAACAGCTGGCCAAAGACCGTGCCAGCAGTGCAGGCAATGAAAGTTTCGCCGACTGCAGGGTTGGAGGCATTATTAAATACACTGCCGTACAGGCTGAAGCTGCAAAACAAGCCTTAACTTTACAGGGAACCTATAATTACAAAGAAGAAGACCTGGTTGCACATTTACTTACTTACTTACTTACTTAGCGGGCGCTACAGTTCGGGGTGAACCTGGGCCTCAACCAGCATGCCTCTCCACCTAGCACTGGCCGCACGCCCAGTTGGTTGCTGTCCTTTTCCACTTGTGCGCGCCACCTTAGGTGCGGCCGTCCGCTTTTTCTTCGTCCCTCGGGGTTGGATTCAAAGACTCTCCGCACTGGAGCTGTGGTGTCCATTAGCTCTACATGTCCCAGTTACCTTAGACGCTGCATCCGTAGACGTCGTACCAAGCCGATGCCGCTGTAAAATCCGCCGAGTTCTCCATTTAATCCTCTCCTCCATACCCCGTTTGAACAAACGGGAGCGTAGATAGAGGGCAGAATTTTCCTCTCGAAACGACCAAGGGCATCTCCGTCCGCGTTTGTTAAGGTCCAGGCCTCTGCGCCGTAAAGGAGGACTGGGATGATCAAGGTCTTGGTCTTGATTTCCCGAGATAGGGCTCTACTTCCCAATTGTCTCTTGAGCCCAAAAAAACAGCGCTTGGCAAGAGTGATTCTGCGTTTTATCTAAGCGCTGGTGTTGTTGTCGCCGGTCATCAGTGAGCCAATTCCTTGACCACTTCAGATTTGTATCTGCCCAAGGTGATATTCTGTCCAATATGCCGATGTTGCCCGTCTCTTTTTGATGAAAGCAGATTAGCCTTAATACTCATCCTAGCGGCTTCTACCTCAATGCTTACAAAGGCCCCATTGACGTCTCGCTGTGTCCGTCCAATCACGTCAATGTCGTCGGCGTACGCAAGCAATTCCGTAGACTTGAAATAAATCGTACCTCTCGTGTCGGCTAGTGACTTGCACGATCTTTTCAAGCATGATGTTGAAAAAGTTGCACGGCAGCACGTCACCTTGCCTAAATTCTTTTTTAACATCAAAGGTCTCGGTTTCCTCAACATCGACCTTAATGGAGCAGCGAGAGTTCTCCATTGTCAGCCTGCACAGTCGGATGAGCTTGGCAGGGATTTTAAAACTAGAAATGGCTTTCTATAGCTCGTCTCTATGCACGCTATCATACGCGGCGTTGAAATCGACAAAAAGGTGGTGAGTGTTGATTTGGCATTGGGTCTTCTCCAAGACCCAAACACACAAACGGTTTCAGGCGTCCACACAATACGACAGAGAAGATCTTATTTGCGATGTTAAGGAGACTTATTCCCCTATAGTTAGCGCAGTTACAGGTCCTTATTATGGACCGGGCAGATGATGCTGAGATTCCATTCGTCGGGCATGCTTTCCTCCGACCATACCTTTCAAATGAGATGGTGCATGCACCTTACCAGCGCATCTCCAGACGCCTTAAAATGCTCAGCAGACAGGCGGTGTGCGACCGCGGCACGCTATTTTGACTTCATCTAAGTCGGGTGGACGGAATTCTCCTACATCGTCGTCCATTACGACTGGATCTTATGCCCGACAGTGGTAACTGGGCCGTCGTCGCCGTTTTACAGTCTGCAGAAGTGGTCTTGCCAAATCGTCAGCATCTCGATCGTGATGTCACTATCAGTTATCCATTTTCATCCCTGCAGGCCTCCGTTTTACCTTATTGTCAAACTTGCGGGCATCATTCCTGCGGAAGCATCTTTCCATCTCCTCGATCTCACGTTTTCCATGCCCTCTCTTCTTTATTCTGAGAAACGGGTGTTCCTCTCTTCTCTTCTGTTCATAGATTTTGCGAGCAGCTCTCGTCCGCCGTTGGAGCGTGGCTTTATATGCTTCTCATTTTGCTACATGGGCTTCTTCGCATTGTTCATCGAACCAGGGGTTTCTAGATGGTGGCGGTTTGAAACCCACCACCTCTGAGGCAGCGTCCCTGACCGCGCTCTGGTAATGCACCCATTCCTGCTCAATTGTTTCGCTGCTTTGGGCGAATTTTGAGAGAGCTTGAAGGAGACACGATCGGCAAAGATTCTGGCAGTCTCTTGCGATTGTAGTTTTCAGACGTCAAACTTACGTTGTCCTACTTAACTCCTAAGCATTCTTGATATCCTCATTCGTACCATGGCTACAACAAGGTAGTGGTCCGAGTCCTAGGAGGGTTCGTATGTCGAGAATACTGGAGGATTGTCTGGCGTCGATCGCTATGTGATCAATCTGGTTGGTGATCGACTGATCAGGATATCACCAGTTACCCTTGTGGGTATTGAGATGTGGGAATCTTGTGCTTGCTAAAAGGAGGTTGCGCCCCGTAGGGAAATGGATAAGCCTAAATGTCTTGTCGGATGTGGTGTTATGGAGGCTTTGCTTCCCTATGATCGATCTAAATATGTCGTCTTTGCCCAGCTTTGCGTTGAAATCTCCTAGTACGATTTTGGTGTCATAACTGGGCCATTGGGCGTATGTTCGGTCCAGGAGATCATAAAGGTCATTCTTGAGTTGATCATCTTTTTCTTCCGTTGGGGGGCATGCACGGATATTAAGGTTATATTCCCCAGTGTACCCTTGATGCGGATTGTTATGAGGCATTCGCTTACATGCCGAAAGCATAAGCTTGTGTCTACCACGAATAGCAAATCCGCACTCAAAAAAGCATTGCCTCTTTTCCTTGTAGCTATTGCCGTAATAGATGTCATGGTTTTTCACCCATTTTTTGCCTGGTCCATCCCATCGCACTTCTTGGAGCGCGGTAATGTCTGCATTGTAGCAGTCCTGGGTTTTTTCCAATTGATTTCCTGCACCTGGCTTGTTGAGGGACCACTCATTCCAGATGCAGACTCGTGGATACTTATTGCGTTTGGGGTCGTCAATGTAGGAAACGTCCGTATCCGAGGCTTGTTTTTGTTTCGTAGCAAGATGGTTTTTCCGTGATGGGGATGTACACCCTAAACATAAATCCCAACTTGGAGAGCCAGGTTCTTTTTACCCCCGGAACAACGGGCTAGTCGCTGCACGCATCACTGTCCGGCGGGTGCCTGGGCAGCTATCCAGGAGGGCCCACTCGGAGGGTGTGTGCCAACTTGGATTGAGCAGGGACAGAGATCGAAGCTGGTGTTTGCCGTGTTAAACGCTCGCTCCCTCCCTCCCTCCTAATGCTAAAGAAACTATGGAGCATATATTAACCATCTGCCCAAGTCTTGCCTTAGAAAAATTTAGAATGACAAGCAATGTATCCGTAATAGGAGATTCCATCCAGAGATGTTGTCAAATTTCTGAAGACAGCATTTTAATCATAGGCCAAAGAAGGGGGTACAATAGACCCAAATGGTCGCGGTTCTAGTTTCTTAATGTGACACACCTCAACTCTTTAATTAAATTCTATCAGACTTGAATCCATCCAAGACAACCAGAATTGATCGGTTCGAAAGGTAGCTCCTAATCCATAGAAGTAGGGAGCCATCGATCCCGAATGCACGCATTTTCGGCAAAAGAGCCTCATGCCAAGCTCTGTCAATATCAAGTGCAACACCTTGGCTCTCAGCCACCTGGTTGACAATTCCACTTCTCGGAAAGATTAACCATCAAATTACCAGTGGATCTGTTTTCTGCGGAAACCATATTGCCGGTCGTGGAAGAGTTTAGGCGACTCGGGATACTTCATTAGCTGATGATATGTCAACATACGCATGGACTTGATAAGAAGGGTGGTCGGTAATTGGCGACAGAAGAAGATTCGCCTTTTTACCCAAGTTAAGGACTTAACTCCTGTTTTCTTGGGCTGATGGTCAGTATTCCACCAAGTCACTGATTCCCATTTAAAACGTCTGCTTTAAATTTTAAACAGTGTCCTCCCCACCCTTGCTTCGTCCTTATATCAGGTGGCGCTATAACATAATGTCCAATTAGTGGGCCCAATATGCCTAATGGATAGAGTTAATTCGATGAGTTTCTGATATCCTGCCTTAACAATCGTTAGTTGTGAACCAACGACGTCAACTTTGAGGTCAGACAAAGGAATGAATTCTAATCCTGAGCTGCATATGCTGCTGCCCTAATTGGGGTTTTGAGCAGTAGCCTCACAATAATAGATGAGACCGATCATCCTGATTTCACAGTCAACTATGATCCAAGTTACCACTATTACTGGAGGAGGTAGTATTCACACGAAATGTTCTACATCTCCGTGCGCTTTGTAGGTTAATTTAGAAGCAACCAAGTCCTCGCCAGCCTGGGCTTCATAGATATACACATGTACATATGTACATCAAACAGAATCGTAGCATCACGTGTATCTCCCATACCAAATAGGCGTTTGTTCCACACCCATGGTTCCTGGCTAGATAAAATGTGATGGTGATTCCTCAACACTCCACCGAGCTACCAATCCTTTGAATTTAAAGGTCAAATTCGAAAGGGCTAGGTCAGGCGAGCCTATATTCACTCTTATCTATTGATCTCTCGAAAATAAATCCATTTTTTCTGCGCCACATTACAATGTCACGCTAAATCCCTACATCACAACTACATCGACTTGGCACGTCCTGCAAATCTCATTTCCTATTCCTTTCCAACAAAAACAAGAAAGACAAAGAAAGGATTTAAACCATCCCTTTCCGGATATCGATTTATCTAGTTTATGACTAAATCAATATCGAAAGATACACTTTTATGCAAACCCGCAAACTATTGTGTTGTATCCACAAATGTCAAATTAGGGAGGGGAAGCAGTCCTAAGCCAGATTGAAGGTTAGCTGTACCTAAACCACGATGAAAGGACGACCAAAGAATATAATAGGAATCAGAATCCTTGTGTATAATAGTATGTTCTCTTGTATCTGTATATAAAAATACACACCACCGCGACGCCCTTTTTCGGTGGGAACGTTTATTGGGTCAAAGGTTGGTGCGTTAATCGAAACCACGACGACCATCGATCCGAGAGTATAGGCAAGAGGAAAGGCAACATAAAGGTAACAAATCCAGGTGCTGGAGGTTTACTTCGGTTGCTTCATGAGAGGTGGCAACAAGTTGGATTGCTGTTCATTCAATGGAAAATGATGTTTTCGAATTCACTAGCGGGATGGAGAGATACGAAGACCCTATGAAGCCGCAACTTCTTTAAAATATTGATCTCTCGATTAAATTGATTCGACGTCGTCGTAGTCAGAATACAAAAAATGCTTTAACTTTAAAACTAAGATACCAACTCCTAGGATGAGAACACAAGCAGTTGAATAGTAGCGAGTAAGTTACTTATGTATGAAGTGAGATTCTGCGGCTACAAGGACGATAGCAAGTGCCTGAGATGATATGTACGTGATGCCATTAGGTATTCACTAGTACTACCTTGAGGATTATACAATTTTTTTTCCCATCCTTGTTCCTTGTGGTTGCTTTTTTGGCGAACAATCTAGGACCTATGAGCGTAGTGTGTCTACCTAACGCCTCTGTAGACTTTAATTACTTAGCGGTCCTGTAACACTAGCGTCAGTCGTTGCCTTGATTGCTTCTTATCACATTTTCATAATTAACAGAACGACATTAAACGAAAGCTATGTGAGTCACGGGAGATGATGTTGCAGGGTGGCAGGCGTGGAAAGGAACGAGTTTCGGCAATGCATTGACTAATCTGAGAGAAATGATAGCGCAAATCTGTGCTGTTAGCGGCGACGAACTGCGAACGAAGAACTTGCAATAAATTTCAAGGATTCACGGCTATGAATATTCGAGTATGTAATTTCGGTTGCGCGCTGTTGATTGAGTGAAGAATCTCAATTTCGCAGTTGATTAGGTTGGCAAGAAGATGCTCGAGCCTTGTTAGTTCATGCAACGTGAGAGAAAGTTGAGGGGAATCCCCTGCCGAGAAACTGAGTTATGATACATCTTGGTGTGGAGACGTATGTTTGTATTTCGTGTTGATTAAGGGAGCAACCTTGTAGTTGCTGGACCATGAGATAGTCTAGTCGCGGGCTTGAAACCAAGCTAACATAGATATAGATATCTAGGGTGGATGTAAACAACTCACTATCGTTGATGAAAAGTGTTCCCTTCACACGCCCTTTCCGTTCTTCAATTCTCCTTTTAGTTGTATCCGAAATTAGGACGAGATGAAAGTAGTTAAGATACTGGTTTTTCGAAGTGGTATTCCCGGATGCCTTACCTCGTTCACTTCAACAGTGTTCGACCATTTGCTTACTTTTTTCTACATCCTTTACTCTTCTTAGTGGTATCTAGGTGAGTATCCTTACTCATCTTGCTGCAACGTATTAATCATGGCTTTGCAAAGTCCGACGGCATTGTGTTTCTGATTGATTTAACTCTTCGTGCCAGGTGTTCTCTTCTTCACTAGAGATTCATTCAAGGCAAGTGGCCAGATTGACGTACATACATATGTATGTATGTAGGTACTTTATCTATGTTGATGTACAAGTCCGTTCTACAGAATCATTGCACATTTTTCAATCTATCACTCAGTGTGCTGTCTATTCTACTGAGTCGGGAAAAGGGAAGAATGACCATAGTCCATTGAATGAATGTACGTATCCTAGACCGGTACTGCTCCTCTCGCTTCATATGAGGTTTGGTTGCCTAGGAGATGTTTCGTTTCTTCAATTAAGCACCAAACTTTCCAACCAGTTTAGTATCGAAGTTCGTAAATGGATTGAATTCGGGACTGCTTTGGTTAATATTCATAGTGTCGCTATACGAATAATTCTTATGGTCTGCTAGGTTTGCCCTATAAATATAAGGAGCGAGCACACAGAGCAAAGAAGTTGATCGCGTTTAACATGACAAACACCAGCATCGATCTCTGTCCCTGCTCAATCCAAGTCAACGATAGCTATACTGGCACTCGCCAGGTAGTGAACCAATGTATGCAGCAACCCCGACCCCCTGTTCCTGGGTAAAGAGGACCCTGGCCCTCCTGGTTGGGGGTTGCGCTTAGGGGTGACATCCCTATCGCGCAAAACAAAAATTTGTTCAGAACCAACCAACTGCCTCGGATACGGACGGATTACATGTTGACGACCCCCGCAAACGTCTAAAAGGAAACGAATCCCGAAACTGCACCTGGAAGGTTAGGTCCCTCAACAGACCAGGTGCAGCCGGAAAACTGGTCAACTCTTTGGACTGCTATAAGGCAGACATTACCGCGCTCCAAGAAGTGCGATGGGATGGACGAGGCAAAGAGCGGATCAAAAACTGTGATATCTACTACGAAAACTGCTACAGAGAAAATAAACAACGCTTATTCGGATGCGGATTTGTTAATCACGGTAGACTCAGGATAAAAGTCTTCAGCATCCAAAATGTAAGCGAACGCCTCATAACTATCAGCATCAAGGCCAACCTCGGAAATATAAGCCGTGTTCACGCCCCCACAGAAGAGAAAGATGACCGACATAAAGACGACTTCTATGCCCAATGGGCAGAACATATGCCCAATGTCCCAGCTATGACACCAAGATCGTTCTAGGAGATTTCAATGCGATGCAGGATAAGTAAGCTATCTTTGACCGAGTCATAAAAAAGCACAGCCTACAGAACACCACGTCTCGAAAACGTACGAAGGCTAGTGGACTTTATGGCGGGACATTACCTCGTAGTAGCAAGTACACGATTCCCACACCTCAACATCCATAAGGGGACCTGGCGGTCTTTCGATCAATCGACAACCGACCATATTGATCATATTGCGATCGACGTCCGAACCAACATCGTCTCGGATCATTACTTTGTTGCAGCCAAGGTACGGATGCGAATTTCTTGAATTCAACGGACTCGAGTAAAAACACCAAAATCTAACGTCGGAAAGCTGCAATCGCAGAAGACCGCCAGGACCTTCGCCGATCAAGTCTCCCTCAAGCTCTCTCAAGCCCCGATGCAATGCGCACAACCCATAGAACAGCAGTGGAGCTGTTGTCAGAATGCCATCAGAGAGGCCGCCTCAGATGTACTTGGTTTCATGCCACCACCTTCGAGAAACCCCTGGTTTGATGGCGAATGTAGACAGGCCCATGTAGAGAAACAGAAAGCATGCATGGCTACACTGCATCGACGGACGAGAGCTGCCCGCGAGCTCTATGAACAGAAAAGGACGGAGGAGCATGCACTTCTGAGAAAGAAAAAGAAGGAGCAGGAGAAGCGCGAGATCGAGAAGATGGAGAGTTGTTACTGCAGGAACGACATTCGAAAATTTTACCAAAAAGTAAAACAAACATGCCAGAACAGAAACCTGCAAGGATGAGCTCGGATAACTAATAGTTAAGTCACAGTCGGTGCTGAGATTGTGGAAGGACCACTTCTGCAGACTGTCTGCCATCAGGCAGAACGAACCATTCACAATAGACGAAGATCAAAGAGAATCCCGTCCACCTGACCTAGACGATGTTAAGAGATAGCGATATCGAATCTTAAGTCTTATACAGCTGCTGGAGCAGACAGACTTCCCACGGAACTGTTTAAAGCAGCTGGCGATGAGCTGGTTAGGAACATGCGCCAACTCATCTGCAAGATATGGTCGGAAGAATGCATGCACGATGAATGGAATCTCAGCATCGTTTGCCCGGTCCGTAAGAAAGGAGACCCCTATGACTGCGCCAATTACAGAGGGATAAGGCCCCTGAACATTGCGTACAGGTTTAAGCGCCTGAAACCGTTCGTGGACAAACTGATTTCTACCAGTGTGGGTTCAGGCCAAGAAAATCCACGATAGACCAAAGTTTGCACTACGGCAGATCTTGGAGAAGACCCATGAATTCCAGGTCGACACGCACCATTGTTTTGTCGACTTTAAAGCCGCGTATGATAGTGTTTATAGAGACGAGCTATACAGAGCCATGTCATGTTTTAACATTCCTGCCAAGCTCGTCAGACTGTACAGGATGACTATGGAGAATTCCCGCTGCTCCATTAAGGTCGGAGGTGAACTAACCGAGCCCTTCGATATTAAAATAGGTTTTAGACAGGGTGACGCACTGTCGTGTGATTTCTTTAACATCATACTTGAAAAGATCGTGCGGAACTCTGCGGCCAATACAAGGGGTGCGATCTACTTCAAGTCTACACTATTGCTTGGCTAAGCAGATGACATTACGTTTTTGGACGGGCAAGGCGAGACGTCCATGTAGCGTTCGCAAGCATTGAAGCAGAAGCAGCTAAAGTGGGTCTAAGGGTAATTGGGGACCAGACCAAATATACTTATACTGTCATCAAAGAAAGACGCGCAAGACCGACGTCTTGGTCAGAACGTCAGCAGCTATATTTTTGAAGTAATCAAGGACTTCGTCTACCTTGGCTCGATAGTGACAAGCAGCAACGAGGCCAGCACTGAGGTAAAACGCAGAATAACTCTTGCCAACCGCTGCTTCCTTGGGTTCAGGAGGCAACTGAGGAGTAGAGCTCTCTCTCGAAAAACTAAGGTATTCCTCTACAAAACCTTAGCCATCCCGGTCTGAGGCTTGGACTTTATCAAAAGCGGATGAAGAGGCTCTTGGGCGTTTCGAGAGGAAAAGTCTGCGTGCAATCTTTTGGTCCGGTTTTTGTAAACGAGAGTGGGGGCGGAGATTTAACCAAGAACCTTACGGACTGTACAGCGACATCGGCCTAGTTAGACGGCTTCGGATCCAAGCGAGCAAGCATAGTTTGTAATTTTTTTTTTTTATACTAATAAATACTAAAAAAAATACTAAGATGGCTGGGCCGTGTAGAGCGAATGGACATCACTGCTCCGGCCCGAAGAGTCTTTGACTCCAACTCCGAGGGACGACGCAGCAGAGGATGACCGCATTTAAGGTGGTGCGCACAGGTGGAAAGGGACCGCAACCAACTGGGCGTACGGCACTGGAAGCGGCTGGCCAAAGATTGTGCCGGCTGGAGAGGCTTGTTGATTGAGGCCCTGGTTCACCCCGATTTGTAGCGCTATCTAAGTAAATAAGTATGAATTGTCATGAATAAAACCTCCAATGACACCTTAAGTATGTTGCAGTGACACACTTATTAATAGTTAACACACTTTGGATCCTTCAAGTTAGGAATTTCCCTTTTGTGTGTATAGTTGGGAAATTTCCCATTTAGTGTGTTTTCATTATAACTTACTTTACATTGTATACAAAATGACGCCGATAAAAACACACATGTTGGTGTGTTGCAGTAAAACATTTACCGTTAGCAGTGCATCTTGGAGCCATCTGTGTACCACCTTAGCCCTTTTTCATTGAGCAAGGGATCGCCGCTTTTCCAGGCTGTGCGGTTTGGGATCAGTATCTCAATTCTCTTGAAAAAGTAAGGGGAGTGTATGATAATGCATCCGTGACCGTGGTAATCATATCTAGCTCAGAAAGATGTTGCAGGATTGGTCTATTGGTAATACGGTTTCTGAGCGTAGAATTCTGATTGCGCCGCATAATGCAACATTTTTAATAAAAATGTGCAGTGGGGTAGGTTAGGTTAGGTTAAAGTGGTTTGCATAAGTCACACGTAGGCCTGAAGTAGGCCCATTGTGATACCACACGGATCATATTACCCTGATCCACTACCTGAAAACCATCGGGTGCTTCTGATGAAGCGAAGGAGTTGAGCTATTTTTTAGATCTGCTAGCGCCGAGGTAGATCCTCCTGCGATTCGTAAAAGAGGGGCATGAGCAAAAAATGTGATGTACTGATTCTTCTTCCTCCTCGTCCATGCAGCCGCGGCAGATGTCATTGGAGGGTAGTCCTAATCTGGCGGCGTGTTTTCCAATAATGCAATTACCTGTAATGACACCCACTAGAGTGCTTCAGGTTGCCCTTTTGGTTGCCACTAGGTCCCTGGTTCATCCTGGGTTTAGCTTAGGTCAGATTTGTTTAGTGATAAAGCCGATGATACTTTCATTCCATTGGAGGTTGGTCGCTTCTATGGTTCGAAGGTAGGAAGACCCCAGGGTAGGAAGACTGAGTGTGTTTGACCCTAACTTTGCGAGTTCGTCGGCCGCGCAGTTTCCTGGAATATCCCTATACCCGGGAACCCACAGTACTTTAATGTTGAACTGCTCAGCCATCTCGTCTCATCTCGTATGCGGGTTGATCTGATCGCTCCACTTATATATAAACTGGCTGATCTTTGCACTTTCCCCAGAAGGTTTCGATAGACTTCCTTGTCCAGAGCAGTACATCAGACTACGACGCTAAACAGGAGAATGGGCCTTATGACTGCTGTATAGAGCCCGTACATAATGCTTGGTTGGAAACTCCACTTCTTGCCCACCACTTTCTTGCAACTGTAGAGGGCAGTAGTTGCTTTCTTGACGCGATCAAGAATGTTGGGTTTTCAATTCAGCCTCCTGTCAAGGACTAGGCATAGGTATTTAGCCTGATCTCCGATTATTAGTTGGCTTCCAGCCCCCCCAGCCTCGTTGGGTTGAAGTGTGGACTTTTATATTTACTAGTAAACAGTACTAGCTGGGTCTTCTTAGGATTTACCCCAAGTCCACAGTACTGCGTCCAGGTTTCTACTGTATGTAATGCACCCCGCATTAGGTCGCTTAGAGTGCTGGGAAATTTAAGTCCAATCAGTGCTTCTCTGGCTACCCTGGGCAGGTTGGCATAGCGCCTGTAAGGCCGAAATACACTAGTCTCTGAAGGCGTTGAAGTTTAAGAAATATTGTTCTTTTGTTCAACTTTGTAACTGCAGACACATAACTGGTGATTGGTCACACTATCGCGGTATATATCAGCGGATTGCCTTAGATTCTAATCTTTTTTGCCGTAGGTGCGTCGGCAGGCTCACAGCGCATTAGACACCTATGTGAGCTTGTTTTCGACGTTCGAATTCCAGTTAAGTTTGTGATCAAGGTCAATGTCTAGATACTTAACTTCCTCTGAAAGTCCTATGCCTGTGCTATTTAGAGAGACGGAGCAAGGTTCTATCCTTCTCATCTTTGTAAACTCTTAAACGAGACTAAAATTGTCTTATTGGGACTAATCGATAGCGCAAGTTGCATGCGTTCACAGGCAGAAATTTCACATCTGCTCGTATCAATAATTTCTAGGTCAACGGCGTATCCGATGACTTCGTACCCGAGATTGGTTAACTTGGCGGGAGCTCCAGCACATGGATCGTTTTGTACCGATCCACAGCCCTTCTCAAACCGCTTTACCCAACCACGAACTTTACGGGCTCTACTGCGACATGAGCCTAGTCAGGCGTCTACGGATTCAACGCCTAAGATGGCTGGGCCATGTAGAGCTAATGGACACCACAGCTCTAGCCTGGAGAGTCTATGAATCCAACCTCGAGGGACGAAGAAGCAGAGGACGGCCGCACTTAAGATGGCGCACACAGGTGGAAGGGGACCTCGGCCAACTGGGTGTGCGGCAATGGAAAAGGCTAGCGAAAGATCGTGCTAGATGGAGGGGTATGTTGGTTGAGTTGCTTGGAATACCCTACAATAAATCGGTAGTCTAAAGGATTGGCTAGTTTTTATGGTTGGTGCATAGATACCAGCCCCCACCATTGCCTGTCATGGACCCGACCTTCGCTTGGGAATTCAATTCTATCCCATTGTCGTCGGTTGGTAATTGTTGTTTTATATATAATCTTTAAGTCCTGGAACGAGATTAAGTAGTCCGTGACTTCGCTTAAATCTTTGTTGAATATCAGCGTGTCCTATTCCAATGAGCTGATACCTTAAGTCGCAAAGCCGATTTCTTTGCCTTTTCCTTGCCAAAAAAATCCAAAACGAGTAGGTGAAACACCGTTTCGAGGGGGTTGCAGTGAGGGTTGTTCACAGATGCCCCGGTTATGGCGATATATGACATAGTTAAATCTGCACAGTGCCGTCCAACAGATTAAGCAGCCGTACGTTAGTATAGGCCTAAAAACCGCGGTAAACAGCCAGTGCAACATATGGGGTTTGATACCCGTTCCGGTACCCAAGGCTTTCTTCTAGGTGTACAGCGCAGTCTTGTTGTCTTGTGAATAAGACTAGCTTCGTTTTGGAGAGATCCATTCCAAGTCCGCAGTTCTCTGCAATTTGGCGAATTTGCCTAGGACTGTGGTTGGGAGATGTTTTTCGCTAATTGCTAAGGCAATTTTGTCTGCATGCGCAGTGGCATTACACCTACTGCCTCCAGGGGTAGAAGTACTTAATTTACAACTAACACCCATGATTGCGGTACTAGCACTCCTCGCTGTGGCATGCCATGTTTAACTGCCCTCTTTATGGGGAAGCACCCGAATTTCGAATGAATCGACTTGCTTGAGAGCATTTGTTTATTCCAAAGTATCATCAATCTCTAGCTTAATTAATGCAATGGTGATAGATAGTGGTTTAATGTTGTTGAAAGTCCCTTCAATGTCAAGGAAGACAGTCATTGCGACTTCTTTGCTGACAAGTGATTTTTCAGTGATTCCTATTACAGTGTTTTGAGTTGTAACTTATTTTCCCTCGCAATAGACATGCTGCTTTCTGACATGTCAAAAGCATACTTTTTTGTAGGGTCCACCAGTCTCTACAGCGTCTTAAGATGAATAGAAGAGAGACTGACAGGTCTGTGGTCTTTGGCAGCTGTGTGGGAGGTTTTCCCCCCTTTAGGTACAAATATTACCTTTTCCTCTCTCCAGGATCATTATCCTGATGTAACCCCAGTCTAGGCCAGAAGAAAACAGTATCAAATGCCGGGGTTTGAGAATACTATAAGCAAGTTGCATCTCGACCGGATAGATACCATCCGGATCTGTAGATTTATATGGAGGGAAGCTATTTACCGCCCATTTGAGCTTCTGTTTACTTACTATGTACTTCCATAGAAAGGAACGGGCATCAGGAAAGTATATATTAATCAAGAGGTCCTGTGACTCCTTACTAGTCATCGTTGCGGTGCCAATTGGTTTGCTAATTAGGGCGGGTATAGTGGGAGCCTTTGATAGTATCTTTCCACTCTACTTGCCTCACCATTTCTTTCTTTTTCTGAGCAGAAATTTTGCGAGGATGTCCTTTGCGCATTTCTTATCTCTTTTTGTATAGTCTGCGAAAGATCTTGTAATGATGCCAGTTCTCCTCAGGCTTTATTAAAGAGCCGTCTGCTTTCCATTCTGAGGGTACCAAGATCTAAAGACCACCATGGGGTCGGTCTGCTGCTTAGGCAAGACTTTAGAAAAAATTTGTTTGTAGCTTAGTCGCCAGACGCTCAATGTCCACTTGCGACTTATAGCTACTTGGTTAAGCGAGGTTAATGGCGCCATTAGGATTAGCCTCACATTTGTCCCATGCTTGATACCAGACTCATCTAGTCGCAATTAGGCAAAGCTGGCCCTGTGGATGTGGTTATGGTTCCCTAGTTAGATGGCCAGCTTTAAGCAAAGCAGGAATCGAAATCACGGAAGCCATGAGAACATGACCCTCCGAAGCACTTAATACTATAGTGCGGGATGCGGTGCCATTAGGCTGAAGAATGCGGATTACTGGTCACCCAGACCGTATGGCTATGGCAGAGTTCTGATGACTACATACATACATCATAACTTCCCTCGACTTCAAAAGTGCCGTACTCTTGCACTACACTCCCATTCAATCTCGCACAAGCGTTGCGCTTCTTGCACCTCAACAGAAGTCAGGATCTTCCCGGCCAATGGGACTGGAATCACCCTAGCGAACTTAATGTTTTGTGTTTCGGAAACGATAGCCGCGTCCACCAGTCGTTCTTTGTCAGCAAGGGCCGCATCAGTCGGGCCGGCAGCTTTATAATTCCCAGTGTCTCATATGGGACTCTAATTATTAAGTAGAACGAGGTCACAGCGCCTGTGCGCACTATATTTGGCTGCACGTTTTAAACAATATCCTCGATTACCACTTGCTGCTCATGAAAAACATATGTACAGTCTATCTTAAGTTCGGTTGTGGTTATACATAGCTCACATCCCAATTTTCTTTCACCTACTTGCTCCTTTATCAGTTCAAAAATAAAAAAAAGCGATTTATTGAACGAAACTGCTCTTTTTCGTAGAAAGAAAAAACTCAAAACACGGCCTATGCAAATGCCTGTCAGTTGTAAGTTGATAGATGGACAGAAATGTACTTGAAGAATTCCTTAAAAATCACTGTATAATCCTATGGCCTTGAAGGACTTCAACTTTCAGCCACAAGCATAGCATCCATCGCTACACTCTTTGTTTGAAATCGAGAGGTTGCTTCTGTCACAAGTGACACCTTAACATAGTTCCAGTATACCAAAAGACACCATTTGCACTAGACTCGTTCCCTTGACAATTTAAAACCCTTTGATAACCCACGGCCAACGACCATTACCCTTTCCATTACTCTTGTCAAATGTTCGGCAGGACGCCGCCTCGGGCCTGCATTAAGCCTGTCCAAGTCCAGACAGTCGTGAGTGGGAGCAGTTGTCGCATTGAGTACAACAATTCAATCAAAATTGATCGTTTTGTACGTGAAGGAAGCGTTAAGTAATCCATGTACATATATGTATACATAAATACTCGCACAGGATTACAGCAAGGGTAGTATTGCTTATCGGATTTGTCACGGATTTGATGGGCTACCCCTCCCCCATGTATGTATGTATGAATGTATTAAAATCCAATCACTCTTATTCGATTTTAAAGGTGTGTACACAATCGCTATCCACCCGCTAGACACGCATCCTTCGGTCATATGGTTCATTTAATTATCGGACACGCTTAGTTTGCTTTAGCTATGAGGGATTCGGTTGAATGTAATGTGGCTGTTGGGTCGCGTCCTTCAAGGACGAATTGCATATGAATTTTTTGAAATTGGTGGCAGCTGTTGACAGGCGATGATTATAGCCACGGAACGTACGTATATGTATATACGTATCCATGTATCTATGTAGGACGCGAAAAAAAGGCTAACGGCGGGCAACTTTTAAGCGATTTTGCCATTTGTAATTCCTCTCCGCCTTTTCGTGTGGCGTACAAAAGAAAATCTTGCCCCAGGATACGTAAGGATAATTGATTAAAAATCTGTCCTACATTTTCTATCCGATTGCATACGGTCACAACGAACGATGGTGGTGGAAAAGGGGAACAACAACAACACAATTTCACACAAAATTGCATCCGTACAAGTGTGCAGATGGGGGTATGAGTATCTGCGATAGTGAAACTGTCGAATGGCAGGCAACGTGCCTATATAGGCGACAGAGGCGAAATAAATGAGCTGATGCCATTCAAAGGACTCACTCTGTTGTATGTATGTATGTATGTGCAGCTTTAAATCGCCAATTAAAGTGACGGAATGTGTGTGAGCGTTAACTCGCGCCAAGCCATGCTCTATGTTATTGTTGTTGTTGTGCTACGCTAGGTGCATGCAACAGCGTTGTTTTCAATGTTTACATGAGAAAAGTTTCAATAACTCGTCGCCTCATACCCCGGCACGATCCTTGTTACCATGTCCTTCCTATTTTTCTTGTTTTTGTTTTTGTTGCTCTGCCATTCCATATTATTTTGCTTTTTTTTGTCGCCCCTATTGTGCTTTATACTAGATCAGATAGAAAAGGGAGGTATGGTAGGGCAACTGCCACCAAGCAACGTCATAGCAGGGTATCCTGATAACACGACGATAGAGTGCGATAAAGTGACCGAGTGTTAGAACAACAGAACATCAGAAAGCGAGCATGATGGCATGCACGATGGCAGGAACTATGCCACTCGGGTCTCCTGTGCGCTATCTGAGAGAATATCCCACCAAAAAGGAAACATCTGTATGTAGATAGTCTATTCTTAATGTGAGAACGGATAATACCAGCTCATGCGCATTTCGCAAACACTCAATCATACTCAGGGGAAATGTCCTTTTGCTACGTACCGAACCTGTACTATGAGTCGTACTTTGGTGGAGAGTACGAAAAACGTAAGGACACGGCAGCGCTCCACGTTGAGTTGTCCGATAGACCTTGCTGACTTCAGTTGGGGACTGTTCACATTCACCTGATACCTTCGGTGTTGACGGTATCACTATCGGTTCGGTTCGGTTCAGTGGCGTTCACTTGCCTCAGTTGAATGTTGTACGTTGAGACAATAGCTGCGTTGCATTGGTGCTCGGTGGTGTTGTAATAATACAATAATACTAAAAGATACACTGCATTTTGCATGTGACAATTAAACGGTTACTTCTACTTTCGGCAGAAAATCTTAATCTACTATCCGCTATCAGTGTTCCGTGAACTAAGAAATTCCATTGACGTGTCATCTCCTCATTCTGTGTCTCGGTCAATGAATGTGAGTGCTTGAAGGGAAATGCAATTTTATTGACGTTGTGGATTCAAATAGTCCTTTTGTACAGTTACACATATAATATTTATTAATGCACCAGACTGGCTAGCGGGGCAACACACGACAATACGTCGTCGTGCTTTATACCTATGTAGCACCCCCAACGTTCTAGTTAGAGTATTCCGCGACATTGTCACCTGTTAATGCAGAGCCACTTGTCCAACGAGTGGCATACCTGACCCGACAATCCGGCATTGCAGCATTGTTGAGGTAAGACCACATAGTAAGAATGCTTGTTATCCCATCCCGACCTGGCATTTGTTTATGTTTTCGTGCGCGATGTTTTTTTATATCCGTGCTATGGCTAGATTGTATGTACTATATCCTCCCTTCGGAAGCTTCACTGAACACTGAACTATCAGTAATGAGTTTTGATAAATAAATAACTTAGCAATAAACGAAAACAGCAGGACTACTGACTATTGGAAAACATGGAGCAATTTGATACTACACTACCAGTGGAAGACATCGTTCTGGTGAATCCCTTATGAGGCCATTCCAATGCGGTTCATATAGACCCTAAAAGATTTACACCCACCTATTGCATTATAGATACTATCAAGTCGACTGGCGGCTACACATAGTTTTGAAGTTCTAGATGGAATAGTAGAATTCAGAGGTGCCCCTAATCACGTTCGTACATTGCACCCGCACACTTTTTGAATCAGCAAAAAAAAAAACGAATTTATTATGCACACAGGATGAAGAGGATTTCGGGAGATTTGTTTTACTAACCCACATTCTGGTCCTGGAAAGAAAGAAAAAGCAAAAAAGTTGGGTAAAGACAGAAACGAGGTCTCCAAGTATCTTGTTCGGGGTTTCGCTGATGGAATTTTTTTAAAAAAATCGCACAAAATATCACAAGTGAATAAGGAATCAGTGTCACGAACTATGTAGCGCACTTTTCTTCTTTTTTTCTCGTTTCATCTCCCCATTTCGATCCATATTTATCTATGTATCTATGCAAAGAAAAAGTAGACTGTAATGGCAAAGCATTGATATTCCGTGCAGGACTCTGTGTGGATTATTTGCTTTTCGCTGGTCGATCTAAAATCATATTTAATGCATTCTCTAATGAATTTTCGGGAACGAATTGTATCTTATACCGCATTCGCATCGCGAACATTAATCTATTGCTAATACACATCGAGTACACGTGTTGGGCATTTAATTTGAGAAGAATTACTATCTTTAGTGTGAATAAGACTAGTCCGACGGATATTAGGTGCTTGTTCCTTCGCTTTTTTTTCGGTACGAGGTACGAGGCATGACAAAAGTCTTCTTCTTCTTTTTTGGCGCGACAGTTCACGGCGAACCTGGACCTCTTTTAAGAAACCCCTCCAACTGGCACGGTCTTTCTCTAGCAGTCTCCAGTGCCGCACGCCTAGTTGGTTGAGGTCCTCTTCCACTTGCTTACACAGGCGCTACAGTCTGTGGTGAACCTGGGCCTCAACCAACAAGCGTCTCCAGCTGGCACGGTCTTTGGCCAGCTGTTTCCAGCGCCGCACGCCCAGTTGGTTACGGTCCCCTTCCACCTACGTGCGCCACCGTAGATACGGCTGTATTCTGCCGCGCCCTATTTCAGGAGTGAATTCAAAAACCTTTCGGGTCGGAGCTGTGTTTTCCAGGCGCTCTACATGGACTAGCAATCCTTAGACGCTGTATCCGTAGACGTCGTACCAGGCCCTCTTCTCCTCTTCCCCTCCATAGACCGTTTGAACAAATGGGACCGTAGATAGTGCGCAGAATTTTCCTCTCGAAACGACCAAGGGCATCTTCATCCGCTTTTGTTAAGATCCAAGCCTCTGCGCCGTAAAGGAGGACTGGGATCATTAAGGTCTTATATAGTGTCACCTTGGTTTTCTGAGAGAGGGCTCTACTTCCCAATTGCCTCTTGAGCCCAAAGCAAGAGCGGTTGGCAAGAGTGATTCTGCGTTTTATCTCAGCGCTGGTGTTTTTGTCGCCGGTCATCAGTGAGTCAAGGTAGCCGACTTCCTTGACCACTTCAAAGTTATATCCGCCCATAGTGACGTTCTGGCCAATACGTCCGTCAATGCTTACAAAGGCCTCATTGACGTCTCGCTGTGTCCGTCCGATCACGTCAATGTCGTCGGCGTATGCAAGCAATTGCGTAGACTTGAAATAAATCGTACCTCTTGTGTCGGCCAGCGTTTCAAGCACGATGTTGAAAAAGTTGCATGACAGCGCGTCACCTTGCCTAAATCCTCTTATACATAACATCAAGGTTCTCGGTTTATTCATTACCGACCTTAATGGAGCAGGAGAATTCTCCATTGTCATCATGCACAGTCGGACGACTTTGGCAGGGATGTCTTTGTATAGCTCGCCTCTATACATGCTGTCATACCTGGCTTGAAACCACACCGATAAGAGCCGATCAGATTATCCACAAACGGTTATCCACACAATACGTCAGAGAAGAACATATGGGATGTTAAGGAGACTTATTCCCCTATAGTTGACGCAGTCAACGCAGGGGTCTCCTTTCTTATGGAAAGGGCAAACGACGCTGAGTTTCCATTCGTCGGGCATGCTTTCCTCCGACCATACCTTGCAAATGAGATGGTACATGCACCTTACCAGCCTTAAAAAGCTCAGCAGACAGGCCGTGTGCGCCCGCGGCTTTATTAGACTTAAGTCCTGATGTCGCTATTTTGACTTCATCTAGGCCGGGTGGACTGAAGTCTCTTGCCTCTTCGTCCGTTGCGAATGGATCATTCTGCCTGACACGGTATTAGATCTTTAATCGCCGCTATACACTCTGCGGAGGTGGTCTTGCCAAATCCTCAGCATTGACTGTGATTCCACTACCAGCTCTCCATTTTCATTCCTGCATGCCAGCGCTCTGGCTTTGTAGCCATGGCACGTTAATTTAACCCTATTGTAAAGCTTCCGGGCGTCAATCCTGCGGAACCATCTTTCCATCTCCTCGATCAGACGCTTTTCGTGTTCTCTCCTCTTTCTTCTGAGAAGCGTGTGCTCCTCTCTTCTCTTCTACTCATAGATTTCGCCAGTAGCGCTCGTCCGTCGTTGCAGCATGACTTTATATGCCTCCTGTTTTGATGCATGGGATTGTTCGCATTGTTCATCGAACCAGGGGTTTCTAGGTGGTGGTGGTTTAAAACCCAGCACCTTTGAGGCAGCGTCTCTGATGGCGCTCTGGCAATGCGCCTATTGTTTGTGCTGCTGTGGGCGTATTTTAAGAGAGCTTGGAGGAGACACGATCGGCAAAAGTTCTGGCAGTCTGTTGCGATTGTAGCTTTCCGAATTCAAACTTACGTTGTCCTACTCGACTCCTAAGCATTCTTGATATGTTCATTCGTACCTTGGCTACAACAAGGTAGTGTTCCGAGTCGATGTTGGCCCCTCGGAAGTTTCCTACGTCGAGAATACTGAAGGAGACCGCCAGGTACCCTTG
Source organism: Eumerus sabulonum (assembly GCA_951905685.1). Classification (NCBI taxonomy): domain Eukaryota; kingdom Metazoa; phylum Arthropoda; class Insecta; order Diptera; family Syrphidae; genus Eumerus; species Eumerus sabulonum. Next base: position 241,222,551 of record OX645060.1, read on the forward strand.
TGGATGTTCAGATGGGGGAATCGTGTGCTCGCTACAAGGAGGTTATGCCCCATTAGGAAATAGATTAGCCTAAGTCCGTTGCCGGATATGGTGTTATGGAGGCTATGCTTTCCTATGGTCGACTCAAATAGGTCCTCTTTGCCCAGTTATGCATTTAAACCTCCTAAAACAATTTTTGTGTCGTAGCTGAGACATTGGGCATAGGTTCTGTCTAGGTGATCGTAGAATTCTTCTTTGAATCGATTGTCCTTTTCTTCCAAATTTAGGTCCTTCCCATCTTCTTCCACTTGGTTGCTCTACCTTAAATTTGGCCGTCCTCGACCGCGTCGCCCCTCTGGGTTGGATTCAAAGACCTTCCGGGCCTGAGCTGTGTTTTCCATACTCTCAACATCACCAAGCCAGGTGTTGCATACGAAGACGCCATGCCACGTTCATGCACAGCCCGTGCAGTTCACTATTAAATCTTCCCCTCCACTCCCCATTTAAGCAGGTCGGGCCGAAAATCGTACGCAGAATTTTTCTCTCAAAACAACCAAGGGCCTCCTCATCCGCTTTCGATAAGGTTCATGTCTCTGCGCCATAAAGCAGAACCGGGATGGTAAGGGTCTTGTATATGGTCACCTTGGTTTTTCGAGAGAGGGCTTTGCTTCTCAATTGCCTCCCGAGCCCAAAGAAATAGCAGTTGGCAAGAGTTATTCTGCGTTCGATTTCGGCACTTATCTCATTGCTGCATGTCACTGCGGAGCCTAGGTAGACGAAGTCCTTGACTACCTCGATATTATACATGCCAATATGTGCACCCTGGCCAAGATGCAGGTGGTTCGTGTCCTTTTTCGACGACTGCATATATTTCGTTTTGCCCTCATTTACCACCCATTTTAGCCGCTTCCGTAACAATGCTCGTAAAGGCCTCAATGACATCTCGCTGACTTCGTCCAATTGTGTCAATGTCATCGGCATATGCGAGCAGTTGTACGGACTTGAAAAAGACGGTGCCCCTCGTATTGACCAGTGAGTTTTGCACGATCCTTTCAAGGACGATATTGAAAAAGTCATAAGATAGCGTGTCGCCCTGTCTTAAACCTTTGTTGACCTAAAAGCTTCCGACCCTGATGGATCAGCGGGAGTTCTCCAATATCATTCTGCATAATCTGTCGAGTTTGGCAGGCATGTCAAAACCAAACATGGCGTTGTATAGCTCATCCCTATTTATACTATCGTATGCAGCCTTAAAGTCGCCAAACAGATGGTGGATGTCGATCTGGAAGTCGTTTGTTTTTTCCAGGATCTGCCGCGTTGGGAATAATTAATCTATAGTGGACTTCCCGGGTCTGAAACCACACTGACATGGACCAATCGGTTTATAAACGCACGGTTTCAGGCGTTCACACAATACAGCAGAAAAGATTTATAAGCGATGTTCAGACGACTTATACCTCTGTAGTTGGGGCACACAAAGGGGTCTCCTTTCTTGTGGATCGGGCAAACGATACTTAGATTCCATTCTGAGCATATCTTACAGATAAGGTGGTGCATACTCCCAACCAGGTCATCTCCAGCTGCCTTAAGGAGCTTGGCAAGTAGTCCGTCAACTCCAGCAGCTTTGTTGGACTTAAGTTTAAAAAAAGCATTCCTAACTTCGTCCAAGTCAGGGGTACAGAATTCTCTGCTATAATCGTCCATTGTGAATGGGTCATTCTGCCTGACAGCGGGATCTGTTTCGTCATCGCCGTTATGAAGTCTACAGAAGGAGTCAATCAAAATTCTTAGTACCGACTGTGAATCCAAAATTAGGTTTCTATTTTCATCCCTGCAGGCTTCCGTTCTGGCCTTATATCCCTGGCATGTTTGTTTTACTCTCTCTCTACCTCTCCATCTCTTCGATCGCAAACTTCTTATGTTCCCCTTTTTTGTTTTGAGAAGCCCATGCTCCTCCCTCCTCTTCTGCTCATAATGATCACGAGCAGCTCTCGTCCTTCAATGTAGCGCCTCTTGATAGCCTTGCTGCAGTGCTGCGTGTGCCCTACACTCGTCGTCAAACCATGGGTTTATTGTTGGTGGCGGTTTGAAACCCAGTACCTCAGAAGCAGCACTTTCTAAGGTTTGTTGACAACGGGTCCATTGGTGTTGTACGGTCTGAGCAGGTGTTGGAGGGTTTCCCGAGAGCTTAAGGGGGACGCGATTGGCATAGGCTCTGGCGGTCTCTTGCGATTGTAGCATTGCGGCGTTCTATGCCGATGGCCTTAGTCGATTTTTCTGGGCCTGGCGTATTCGAAGTCGCAACCTGGCTGCCGCTAGATAGTAGTCCGAGTCGATGTTGGCTCCTGGGTATATTCGTACATCCAGAATATCGGATGCGTGCCTGCCGTCAATTGCAATGTGGGCAATCTGGTTGACGGTTGATTGCTCCGGACATCGCCAGGTCCCTTTGTGGATGTTGAGATGTGGGAAACGCGTGCTAGCAACTAGAAAATTTCGCCCGGCTGCGAAGTCTATCAGTTTAAATCCATTTTCGGATGTGGTGTTGTGTAGGCTGTGCCTGCCAATGACCCTATCAAAGGTGACTTCCTTGCCCAGTCTCACGTCATCCTTGTTCTCGGGTTGTGAGCGCAATTTAGGCTGATTTTTGTGAATTTAGCCTTAATGCGGATTGTCATGAAGCATTCGCTTACATCCCGGTAGCTCAATACTTTTGCCTAAGTCCAAATCCTAATAACAAATCCACATTTGAATAAGAGCTGTCTTCTCTCCTTGTAGCAGTCGCCGTAGTAGATATCACGGTTTCTCATCCTCTTTTTGCCCGGTCCATCCCACCACACTTCCTGGGTTGTGGTAATATCTGCCTTATAACAGTATAGAGCCTCCGCTAGCTGTTCGGCTGCACGTGGTCTGTTGAGGGGCCTTACATTCCACGTATAAAGCCGAATATCATTCCTTTTGTTGTTTCCTGAATCGTCATCGGGTAATCCGTCCGCTGAAACTGATTTTGGGTTCTTTCGAACGAAAAATTCTACGCCGGATGTTTGGTCCTGTCTGTGAGGAAGGTGAATGGAGGAGAAGACACAACCGCGAACCCTACGAGCTGTACAAAATTGTGGATATAGTCCGGAAGGCAAAGATCGATGTGGCTCAGCTCCGGAGAACGAGTTAACTCCGGAGAACGAGCAAGCCACTCGAAAACACAATTTTTTGACAAAACGTTTCCCGGGAACTTGCGTTGCAAGAACTTCATCGTGCGCCAACGGCGTGCCGTCTTGTTGAAAATAGAAGTTCTTCAGACCTTTTTCAAGCATATGCGGACACACTAAGTGTGCCAACATCCAACGATGCGTGCGCCGTCGACGGTTTCTCCAACTTTAAAGGTAAATGGTCCAATGATGGTTTTTGAGCACATTACGGCCCAAAAAAGGACTTTCTGATCTTGCAGTGCTGTTTTGTGAATGACGTTTGTATTTTCTGTTCCCTAAATTCGACAGTCTTGTTTATTGACTCCGCTAGAGAAGGTAAGATGAGCTTCGTCCGCCATCGACACTTTTTCCCAAAAATCAGCCTCTGCATCGATCAGCATTTCTTGTGATAGTATTTCCATATTGCAAGCGACGCGGCTTGTCTGTTGGCAACAATTTTTGAGTAAGTTACATTTTTTGAGTAAGTCCACTCACGATTACCTCCTGAGATCTGAGGCGATGCGACACATTTGGATTATCGGCAACACTCTCTCTTACCGCTTTAACAACTTGGTTGGAGCGTCGCGGACGCGGTCGAATGGGACACTGGCTAGTCGCTACAGACTCATAATCAAAGAAATTCTTCACCAACTTCAGCGCGTTCTTTCGATGTGAAAATTTCCCTTCAGGGAATTTTTATCCGAATTTGCGGGGTCCCTTAGCCATTGGATGAAAAAATCCATTTTCAGTTTCTCCACCACATTAATTGGTACATCCGCGTGGGCTAGATGATACAGCCTCTCGATGTCGGCAGCATACTGCTGCATGGTTTCATTTCCGCCCTACTTATGCCCTTCAAGCTTCAGCTTGTGTATTTCCTGCAAGTGCTCACTGCTATATCTTCGATAAAGAGCATCTCATATGGCTGTGTAGTTCCTTCTCTGGGTCTCCGGAATGATCTCTAGTACATCAGCTGCTTTACCCTTAAGGGAAACTATTAGGGCGGTTACATGGCCTTCTTCTCCTAAATTGCAGCATAAAGATGTTTAACGCGCTCGTGCCGTCATAGTTGGGCGCTGTGAATTTTGATGCTGCACATTCTGGATAGTCTTCTCGAGTTCCACCTTCTTGTCGGACCTCGATTCTCTCTTCGACGTCCTGGAATCGATCGTCGACGGACAACTGGATATTTCTTCCGCTTTCTCGATGGTTCTCTAGCATCTCGTCTAGGTTGGGTTAGGTTGACGTGGTAGGCATAAGCCAAACTTAGGCCGAAGCCACCCCATTGTGATACCACCTGGATCAGGTTACCCATCTCGTCTAACGTCTCTACCTTCTGGCTCAGAGGAGTGGAATTTTCCTCTTCCTACTTACAGCAATGGGATTTTCTTCCAGCTTTTAATCTATGGTCGCCTGTAGTTTCCGGCTTATGGAAGCACTCATAGCATGTACAACCCCCAGAACTTGCTGCATATCGAATACCGGCTCACTGGATGTCGACGGCTTCTTCACTCGAACTCGTCTCTTCACTAGGTTGGCTTTACTACCCACTGTGGATAGTTCCCTAACATCCAGCTCTCTTTTGAATTGTTCAATAGTTAGCTTTCTAATTTCACCATTTCCTTGCACTCTCGTATACACTGTTAGTAATCCACTTCACAATCTGAATAGTCTACTTTTCACTCGTTTACTCGCAATCCCACTTCAGACACCAAATGTTACCAGACTGGTCCAGAACAGGGTTCGACCACTGGATTGCGATAGACTACAACCGTTTACTTGTTTATTTAATGTACACTTTATTAGTCCACCTCAAATCAATTATCTTGGCCCCTCACCTTTATAACAGCCTTTTATAACACTTAACGCTTTATTGCTTACACACATCTTTTTTACACACTTTGTCTCTACAACTGTTACATAATTGTCCATTAACTCAGTGGATGGCTTGATTACTTTCACACCGGATTACAGACTGATCACCGTGTCGCTGATACTGAATACCCTGAATGAATACAGAATGCCCCCGAGAGCGAGTGTTCCCGCTTATATAGCCCCCGGTCCAATCTTTCGAATGTTCGCCGTCATATGTTCCCTTCAGAAGTCTCTAGAATGCTCCGTGCTTTGGCATTGACATTCAGCAGTATGTCGCTCGAGGTGCACTTCCCTGGTTCTACTCCCCAGTCAATGTCCTCTGACGTTCGGACGAAACATCGACAGTAGAATGAATAGCCTCTCAGGCAGATTTTTTAGCCCTGGTAGGGTGTCTTCCCTACGATCCTACAGAAAGGCCTGAACACCATTTTATCACTACTGATAGTTGTTTTTAGGTCTTGTTTCAACCTGGGATATATACCTCAAATCTGGAGGGCGGACAATTTTATCTTCATCCCCAAGATTGGAAAGCCAAGTGAACAACCTAAATCCCATCGCCCTGTCAGTTTGTCATCGTTCCTTTTAAAAACAATGGAAAAACTGGTAGAGCTCCATATTAGAGGTAACCTGGAGAATCAGATACCACTGTATCCAAATCAGTATGCATATCGCAAAGAACGCACATGGAAGACAGTTTCACACACAAGAAGATCGCAACTTGCGCCTTCCTCGATATAGAGAGGGCCGCTGATAATACTGGCTATGATTCGATCACCACTGCACTATCCTGCAGGGGTGTAGGCAAACCCACTAATCACTGGAATAGGGCGATCATATCAGTCACATAAGGAGAGATCTCAGTGACAATATCGGCGGCAAGAGGATGTCCACAAGTAGGATTCCTTTCACCCCTTCTCTGGTCGATATTCATCGATGACCTACTATGCAAGCTAACCACTCGGGGCTACGAGGTCATCGGATATGCTAATAACCTTGTAGTCATTGTGAAACTGTAGTAGTGTAGCAGTGTGATACTGCTGCGTGTGAGCGCATGCAGCCTGCGGTTCAGTTTATCTGTGACCGGTGTGGCCGAGAGGGTTAATCGATAAACCCTCATAAGACAATCTTAGTACCCTTTACAAAGAGGAGAGGAGGAGAGAAGCGTGTCTTTCTAACTGGCACAAATACAGCATTTTCAGAAGAAGTCACGTATCTAGGTATTGACCTTAATCACAGACTCAACTGGAACTGCAGTATTAAAACTAACCTCAAAAAAGCGACTGTGGATCTGTCGACGTATTTACGGTAAAATCTGTGGGCTTAAACCTAAGGTAGTCTACTGGTTATACACCGCGATACTAAGACCTATCGTCATCTAAACGTCCACCGTATGGTGGACAAAATTTGGGCAATAAACAATAATTGTTAAGCTTCAACGCCTTCAGAGCGTGTCTCGGCATTACAGGCGCCATGCATACCTGCCCCACGTTAGCCCAAGAAACACTCATTAGACTCACTCCACTGCACCTTTTTATCAAAAAGGTGGCATTACGCAGTGCAATCAGAATTCTTTGTTCGGGAACAAATATGCCATGTAGACCCGAGGGTCACATATCCATAGTACAACACCTTCCCGAGCTGGATATGATTACCACGGTCTCAGACGCAATGCCGCACACCTTCACTTTTGACAAGGGTTTGAGATGTTGATTCCAAATCGCTCAGCATGAAAAACCAGTGATCCCTTGCTTAATGTCAAAGGCCTTAGTTGGTACACTGAAGGCTCCAAGATGGCTTCTGACATTGGCGCCGGCGTCTTCAGACCAAATCCTAAGATCTCGAAGGCCCTGGGAATAAGTTCTAGCATCTTTCAAGCACAATTGCATGCCATCCTAACATGCTTCAATCGAAATCTGAAGACTGCCATAGGAGGAGTAACTACTAACATACTCTCTGATAGCCAAGCAGCGCTTAAAGCGCTGAGTTCGTAAAGCACGAGCTCAAAATCTGTTAGGGAATGCCATGATACCCTACAAGACTTCGCCAAAAGAAACAATGTCAAACTTTGGTGGGTGCTAGGGCACAAGGGCATTACTTTTTTACTTACTTAGGTGGCGCTACAGCCCGCGGTGAACCTGGGGCTCAACCAGAAAGGCGTCTTCAGCTGGCACTGCCTTTGGCGAGCTATTTCCAGCGCCACATGCTCAGTTGGTCAAGATCCCCTTCCACCTGCGTGCGAAACCGTAGATGCGGCCGTCCTCCGCCGCGCCTTCTTACCGGGGTGGATTCGAAGACTTTTCGGGTCGGAGCTGTATTTTCCATGCGCTCTACATGGCCTAGCCACCTTAGACGCCGAATTCGTAGACGTCGTACCAGGCCTATGTCGTTGTACAACCCGCACAGTTCTTCGTCAAATCTTTTCCTCCTTTTGAACAGACGGGAACGTAGATAGTACGCAGAATTTTCCTCTCGCAGCGACCAAGGGCATCTTCATCCGCATTTTTTAAGGTCCAAGCCTCTACCCCGTAAAAAAAGAATGGGATGATCAAGGTCTTATATAGTGTCACTTTGGTTTTCCGAGAGAAGGCTTTACTTCTCAATTGCCTCTTGAGCCCAAAGCAACAGCGGTTGGCAAGACTGATTCTGCGTTTTATCTCAGCGCTTGTGTTGTTGTCGCCGGTCATCAGTGAGCCAAGGTAGACGAATTCCTTGACCACTTAAAAGTTATATCCGCCCTTGATGACGTTCTGGCCAATACGTCGGTGTTGGCCGTCTCTTTTAGATGAAAGCAGATATTTGACTTTTCCCTCATTAACCTTGAGTCTCGTCTTAGCCGCTTCTACGTCAATGCTTACAAAGGCCTCATTGACGTCTCGCTGTGTCCGTCCAATCACGTCAATGTCGTCGTTGTACGCAAGCAATGCCGTGTATGTATGTATGTTAGGGTTACAGTATATGAAGGACCAAAGCCGAGCTTATCTCAATCACCCATGTTGTGTGAGATTTTATTTTCCCATAGGTGAAAGGGACCTACAGTTTATTGCCGGTTCCGAACGGCGAGAAGCTTTTCTTGACAATTATTATACTACAGGGGCTTTTGTCAGTACCCCGCTGAGGAGAATCACCGTGAAAAACACGTTCGGTGACATGGCTGTTGTCGGGATTCGATCCCGTGTCATCGGCGTCAGAGGCCAACGCTCTCAATTGCGCAGACTTGAAATAAATCGTACATCTGGTGTTGGCCAGTGATTCTTACACGATCTTTTCAATCACGATGTTGATAAAGTCGCATGACAGCGCGTCGTCCTGTCTAAATCCGTTTTTAACCTCAAAGGTCTCGGTTTGTTCATTTCCGACCTTAATGGAGTAGCGGGAATTCTCCATTGTCATCTTGCACAGCCGAACGAGTTTGGCAGGGATGTTAAAACTTGACATTGTATAGCTCGTCCCTATACACGTTGTCATACGCAGCCTTTAAATCGACGAAAAGGTGTTGAGTGTCGATTTGGGTCTTCTCCAAGATCTGTCGTAACGTAAATATTTGGTCTATTATGGATCTACCCGGTCTGAACCCACCTTGATAAGAACCGGTCAGGTTATCCACAAACGGTTTCAGGCGTTTACACAATGCGGCAGTGAAGATGTTGTATGCGATGTTAAGGAGACTTATTCCCCTATAGTTGACGCGTTTCGTATGGCAAACGATGCTAAGATTCCCTTCGTCGGGCGTGCTTTCCTCCGACCATACCTTGCAAATGAGATGGGGCGTGCAACTTACCAGCTCATCTGCAACCGCTTTAAAAAGCTCAGCAGACAGACCGTCTGCGCCCGCGGCCCTTGACCTTCGTCTAGGTCAGATTAACGGAATTCTCTTACATCGTCGTCCATTACGAATGGATCGTTCTGCCTGACAGCGGTATCTTGTCTGTCATCGACGTTATACCGTCTGCAGAAGTGGCCTCGCCAAATGCTCAGCATCGACAGCGATTCCTCTACCAGTTCTCTCCGACTGATCACTGATAGTAAATACTGAATCATTGAATATTGACTGAATACTGAATGCCCCCGAGAGCTTTTATAACGACAGAAGTTCCCATTCTTTACGTCAGAAGTCTCTAAAACGTTGCCGTCATTTCCTTTTTACCTGCCACAGAGCATTCTAAACCTTGACAACGAAATTCGAACACAACCGTCGGTTCGTATCCGCAACAATATGTATGACAAGAACATATTTCCTGACCCCAATCTCACGGGATTGCCTTTGAAGTAATGCTAATTTAAGGCCTTCCGTATGACGTCGATTGCTTCAGGGCTATTTTGAGCCTATACCCAAGCAGATTTCAATCATCTAACAACTATCCCATAATAGACAACCTTTCACGTAAATTTGTATTGCCCGCAACTTTTTTTACATTCAAATATCCCTTTCTTCGAACTTTTGCCCGTCCCTTTAGGTAACGTGCCTCAAATCCGTCTTAGCGTTTAACAGCTATTTATAGCTCGAACGAATTAATTCAATGAAGCATTGCAACTTCAAAATATCTCGCATATACCAACGTATGGTTCGGAAGGAGGTGCCCTTTCCATCTAAATCCCCATCATTTGCATATTTACAATTCGTGTGCCAATATAATGAACTCCTCTGCCATAAACAAATACACTTGGACCGACAAGGAACGTGACCAAATTCCAGGGAACCACTTGAAAGGACAAAGAATCGGTATGGCTCGCACATATACCATATGCCATATAACCATGGCGTGGCTTGGCAGTAATGCCGAAACGACTTCAATCCTGAAAGCTACTAAACCGATTGTAGTCTCAAGTGTTTCACCCTACTCGAAGCAATAAATGGCGAAGCTTCCACTGAATATATTGCGGCAGAAATATCAATATTCCCTAATACATGCCATTATTGGCTTCATTAGCCGTGCTTAGAGCTGAATTATATTTTATTCGTAGTCAAATGAATGCGTGAGGTGGTGGATATCCGGGCCAAGTTCACTTTACCCAACAACCGTAGTCGTTATCCCCATTCGTTGGCCAGTTTTCCTGAGTGGAGCGTGTGGCAGGATAATTGTTGTTCGCAAAAAAAAGGAAGCGAAAGTGGTTACGGACACGAGTTGAGTGATTTAGAATAGGTGGTGGTAAATCTCGACATTGGATACGCATCCCAATGTGCCGAAATGTGGGCTATTAAGTCGCTTCCAACTTAATGACATCGCATTCCCCGAGGCACACATATTTATGTATGTTTGCATGCTTCTGGAACATTTTTCCCAAGGATTACTTCAAATAGGTATCCCTAGACTACATATACGTATCACACATGCCCGATAAGAGGTCTGGATAACTCATTCATATGGTAAGCCTGATGGTGTGACTTGTGAAGGAACGTGACTAGCTTCGCGCATACACTCGCTATTAGCTCTTCTGTCGGCAAATCTAATCCCTGCTTGTAAAGGAGTTAGAGTGATTTCAACTTTTAAATCCACCTTGAACGCTTCGGGCCAACTTCTCTGGGAGAGTTAATTGCTTCCTGAGTCCGGGTAATAATGTAATTGAAGCAGATACTTTCGGCAGCCGTATGTACTTCAACGAAACATTTTTAATACAATCTGTTCTATTCGACTTTTCGATGTTTGATATCCCCACATGGCCCAGTAAGATAGCTAGCTCTGGTGGCTCTTATTAAATAGACATTATGTAGTTGGCGAAGGAAGGGACAATGACATTGTTGGCGTTTGTTCAGGGATTTATTCAAAACTTTTAATTGCGTTTCTTCTCCAAGGAAATTTAAGATGTAATGTCAACAATTCATCTACGTCCTTTCGCTCTCAAAGAGAATATTTTCAGATGGAATTTTCTATACTGGCGTCCTTCATAAATGCGTTGCGAATTGAAGGATTGTTGTGCACCAACGAGACAATAGTTGCCAGCAAGGAACAGAGCGCTAACTCTTATTACTTGTATCCAGTGGCCACTAATTTTAGCCAACTGCTTCTAGTGCCACAAGCTCGATTGGTTATGGTCCCTTTCCATTTTTGCGTGTCATCCTAAATTCTCTCGTCCCTACTGTCGAAAACGAGGAATATCATTTTCGTTTTTTCTAAGCTCAAAAAACACAACTTGACTGCTTGAGTAATAATACCGCATTAGAAGGGGTTCTCGGAGAGGGAGCGATCAAACAGAGCAAAAGAAGTTAATTGTGTTTAACATGGCAAACGCCAGATTCGATGTCTGTCCCTGCTCAAATCAGTTGACAAACAGTCCCCTGGATAGCTGTCTGGCAACCGCTGTGTAGTGTACCAATGTGCGCAGAGATCCGACCCCTTGTTCCTGGAGAGAGAGGAACCTGGCAGTCCAGGTTGGAGGTTGTTCTAAGGTAACAATATTTCGAAGCAATCCCAGATACAAATGGCCTGCGAGTCTGCACCCGGAATGTGGGATCCCTTAAAAGTCCGGGTACAGGCAATCGATTGAAGCAAACCGACACCTGCTATAAAGTAGATATAACCGCAATCTAACAAGTGCGATGGAATGGACCAGACAAAAGACGGATGAAAAACTGTGACATCTACTACGAGAAGTGCTACAAGGAGAACAAACAGCGCTTATTCCGGCGGATTCGTTATTCAAGGAACTCCTCCCTCATGCTCTGGATTGCCACGGCCTATCTAGCCCACGACCACCCAAGTCCTCCCCCGCCGGCCAACGTGGTGAATCTGGTCAAGGAAGCTAAGCAATCAAATGCCGAACTTATTGTAGGGTGTGGTGCCTATGTACACCACACGATACGGGGCAGCAGTAACACCAACGATCGGGGTGAGTCATTCTTTCATTATTGATTATCATTACATACTAACCTCATCGTCTGTAATAACGACTGTGAACCAACTTTTATTACTAAGAATAGACAGGAAGTTCTGGATGTAACTTTAGCATCGCAGGACATTGTCGACAAAGTCAGAGAAAAGAAAACCCTAAAAGAGCACTCCCTCTCTGACCATCGCTGTATTCAATTCAGCATAGTCAGCCACGTCAGGGCCCCAGCTCAATTCAGAAATTGCAGGAGAACTGATTGGCAAATATATAGAACCTTTGTTAACCCTTCCCAGGGACAAGACACCCTACCTATCCGCACAACCCTGCGGAATTAGACAGCATAGTAAACGAGCTGACAGGAACCCTCAACAGAGCACTGTCTAAATCTTGTGCGGTTAGCACCCCCAGAGGCAAGCCCAAACCCCCCCTGATGGAATGAAGAGATTGTCTCCCTTAGGAAAGAGAGCAGAAAGCTCATTAACAAAGCGTATTGTACCCGCTTGCAAGAGGATTGAGCGACTTACTTACTTACTTTGATGGCGCTACAGTTCGGGGTGAACCAGGGCCTCAAACAACAAGCCTCTCCAGCCGGCCCGATTTTTGGCCAGCTGCTTCCAGTGCCGCACGCCCAGTTGGTTGAGGTTCCTTTCCACCTGTGCGCGCCACCTTAAATGCGGTCATCCTCTGCTCCGTCGTCCCTCGGAGTTGGAGTCGAAGACTCTTCGGGCCGGAGCGTTGATGTCCATTCGCTCTACATGGCCCAGACATCTTAGACGTTGGATCCGAAGACGTCTAACCAGGCCGATGTCGCTGTACAGCCCGTACAGTTCTTGGTTGAATCTCCTCCTCCACTCTCCGTTTACACAAACAGGACCAAAGATTGCACGCAGAATTTTCCTCTCGAAACGCCCAAGAGCCTCTTCATCCGCTTTTGATAACGTCTAAGCCTCGGCGCCGTAGAGGAGGACCGGGATGATTAAGGTTTTGTAGAGGAATACCTTAGTCTCTACTACTCAATTGCCTCTTGAGCCCGAAGAAGCAGCGGTTGGCAGGAGTTATTCTGCGTTTTATCTCAGCGCTGGTGTCGTTCCTGTTTGTCACTATCGAGCCAAGGTAGACGACGTCCTTGACTACTTCAAAAATATAGCTGCCGAAGGTGACATTCTAACCAAGACGTCGGTGTTGTGCGTCTTTCTTGGACGACAGCATATATTTGGTCTTGTCCCCATTTACCCATAGAACCACTTTAGCCGCTTCTGCTTCAATGCTTGCGAACGCCTAATTGACGTCTCGCTTTGTCCGTCCATTAACGTCAATATCATCTGCATAGGCAAGCAATTGTGTGGACTTGAAGTAGATCATACCTCTCGTATTGGCCGCAGAGTCCCGCACGATCTTTTCAAGTATGATGTTAAAGAAATCACATGACAGTGCGTCACCCTGTCTAAAACCTTTTTTAACATCGAAGGGGTCGGTTAGTCCACCTCCGACCTCAATGGAACAGCGAGAGTTCTCCAAAGCCATTTTGCACAGTCTGACGAGTTTGGCAGGAGTGGTAAAACAAGACATGGCTCTGTATAGCTCGTCTCTATAAACACTGTCATACGCGGATTTAAATTCGACGAAAAGATGGTGCGTGTCGACCTGGAATTCATGGGTCTTCTCCAAGATCTGCCGTAGTGTAAATATTTGGTCTATCGTGGATTTTCCCGGTCTGAATCCACACTGGTAGGAACCTATCAGATTGTCTACGAAAGGTTTCAGGCACTTACACAGTTCGGCAGAGAGGATATTGTACGCGATATTCAGGAGGCTTATTCCTCTGTAATTGGCGCAGTCATAGTGATCTCCTTTCTTATGGACTGGGCAAACGATGCTGAGATTCCACTCATCGGGCATGCGTTCTTCCGATCATATCTTGCAGATGAGTTGGTGCATGTTCCTGACCAGCTCATCGCCAGCTGCTTTAAACAGTTCCGCGGGGACACCGTCTGCTCCAGCAGCTTTATAAGACTTAAGTTTTGATATTGCTATCTTAACATCGTCTAGGTCGGGTGGACGGGATTCTCCGTCGTCTTCGTCCATTGTGAATGGTTCGCTCTGCCTGCCGACGGCATTTTGACTATCATCGCCGTTATACAGTCTGCAGAAGTGGTCCTTCCACAATCTCAGCACCGACTGTGGCTCCACTACTAGTTCTCCGAGCTCAACCCTGGAGGCTTCTGCCCTGGCTTTATAGCCCTGGCATGTTCGAACGTCGTTCCTGCCGTAACATCTCTCCATCTCCTCGAACTCGCGCTTCTCGTGCTCCTCCTTTTCTGTTTCTCAGAAGCGCATGCTCCTCCCTCCTTTTCTGTTCATAGAGCTCGCGGGCAGCCCTCGTCCGTCGATGCAATGTGGCCATGTATGCATTCTGTTTCTCCACATGGGCCTGTCTGCACCCATCATCAAACCAGGGGTTTCTGGACGGTGGTGGCTCGAAACCGAGTACATCTGAGGCAGCCTCTCTAATGCCGTTTTGACAACGACTCCGTTGCTGTTCTATGGTTTCTGCAGATTGCATCGGGACCTGAGAGAACTTGAGGGAGACTTGATCGGCGAAGTTCCTGGCGGTCTCCTGCGATTGCAGCTTTCCGACGTTAAATTTTGGTGTTCTTACTCGAGAGATTCGCATCCGTACCTTGGCTGCAACAAGGTAATGATCCAAGTCGATGTTAGCTCCTCGAAAGTTTCGGACATCTAGAATGCTGGGGGAGTGTCTGCCGTCGAACGCAATGTGATCAATTTGGTTGATTGTCGATTGATCGAAAGACCACCAGGTTCCCTTATGGATGTTGAAGTGTGGGAATCGTATACTTGCTACTACCAGATTGTGTCCCGCCATAAGGTCCACTAGCCTTAGTCCGTTTTCTGACATGGTGTTGTTTAGGCTGTGCTTTCCAATGACCCATTCAAAGATAGCTTCCTTACCCAGCTTCGCATTTTTTGTTGAGTGATGTGCCCGCCACCGAGGAGTGGTTTTTCGCTATCTTCGCCTTCTGGCCTATGCTTTGATCCTTCTGGGTCGCTACATCTGCCATTGGACTCCGATTTCCCACCGCCCCACCGGAGAGGGAGGCATCGCACACTCTCTCCCTAGCGAGGCTATCCTCAGCGGCGGTCTTCCGTTTGCGGGAGCCTTTAGCTTTTTCGTTTAAAGCACCTGCTCCCTGCGGACGACGGTTCGGCGACTTCACGACTTCACCTTCTGCGTTCGGAGTCTGCCTGTCAGCCCCGTCACCTTTTTCGGCGGCAGCGTAGGCCATAGCAGAAACCTGACAGCTTCCGGCTCCGTCATTACGGGAACTGATCACGCTCTTACTGGGTAGTTCAACCTTCCCAGTAAAAGGAAGAGAGTTGGAGGCGCATGCCGAAAGTGCAGACACGCTTATGCCTCCTTCAGCAGCCTTTCTCAATCGCCGCGTTGCGCACCTTCGAGAGAGGGGTGGAGCTCAGGAAGGAGGGTCGGATCGATTTCGGTACGAGATACCTCCGTCGACCTAACTCTCTTAACTGGTTCCCCCAGAGGTTTAGCCTCGATCATTGTGCCTTCGGCCTTGTCAGCCTCCTTGCGTAATTTTCGGGCACGCCTCTTACCTCTACTTTTTGGGCACTTAGCAGTGCATTCAGCAGTACGTCCCAATTCTGGGGCGCGTTCCACTTTTGCGGTTTCCCGTGCCGCGCCATCGTTGGTGTCGCCACCGCTGGATGCACCGCTTATGCTCAGTAGGACCAGGTGGTCAGACAGTGAGCCGCAGGGGCCGGTGTTGTTCCGGGCTGCCGTAGGGTTAAAAATTAATGTTGGAGCCTCCAGAATCCTTGCCCCGGCCGCGATCAAAGAGGTCGCTGGTGGATTTCCGCTGCTGTGAGTACCACCTGGAGTATACAATTCCTTTGGTTTGTCCATTAATTTTTGGCTCTTAAGCCCCCCGCCACGACAAGGTGCCCGAAGAAGGGAGGTAATGCCACTTAATAAAAACTTAAGAAGGATTTGGATTAACAGGCAACAAAGAGGGAAATTCATTTTCGTACCTAAATTCGCAAAGGTTTTTAGGTTTTCTTCTTATGGTAAATGGTCAAAAGGAAAATGAGTTTTTAAAGCGGACTGGATCTAACCACTTGTACCCACTTTTTACCTTACCAAAGAACATCATAGTTTCTAGGAAACCCAAATGTCACTCACAAAGGATTTCTTTCTAAGCGAGATGCTAACATCTTAACTCTCCTGCCTCATATTCTCTCGAGAACTCAAGGCAAAATATCTCGTCGTTTCGAAAATATTTAATAGAAAAGCACCCACCCCCCATTGGCAGTTGTTTATTTTGAAAATCCACAATCTCTCCCTTGTATACACTTTTCTATAATCTTCTTAACAGGAAACGGTATAGGAGTCGCTAACTATGACTTGTATTCGGCTTAGAGTGCCTGAACACATTCCACACGACTCACTTTACCCATAGATTCGAAAATCATAAACAAAACTTACAGTCGGGACTGAGGACGACGGTGAATTCCATTTGTATAATAAGTTTTCCCTTTGACATAGGTTGGGTAAAGCTGCTTAATGGGGGTTTCGACAACTGATGCTGGTTGTCTCTGAGAATTTTTTTTTTTTGCTTTCTATCCATCCATAGATTAATTAGAGTAAACAGTTCATTTGATGGGATAGGGAATCAATCCATTTACCTGCATATTTACTGATTGCAGATTGAATTGAGCCATCGATCAATAGAGTGTAATTACAACAAGACAAAAGGACGAATTTCGTGTACATATGTAGAAACGTATCTGTATGTAGTGTAAACGAAATTAAAATGCTAAGTTCGGTCGTATGTAAATGCAAATACGAATGTAATTCCGCGGCATTCTTTGACAATCTTGCTTCATGACAAATTACGAATACGAGTTACGAGCGACTCTGGTTTCATCTGGATACGCAAATACGACGATACTCGTTTATTGTACAGGACAGGTGGGTACGTAGATACGCGGGTTTAATTGCCTCGAGGTGCGAGTAATGTACTAAAGTGCCAAAGATTGTTGTCAAAGTAACGTGTTCCTCATGTGTTCTTGTTTACTTTAGTAAACGGTTTAACGCGGGTTGATATCCTTACAATACTCTGCAGCTATTAGTCCTTGAAAAAAAAACCGAAAAAACACATTTGTTTGTAAAATTGTATGCTACGTGCTCGGGTGGCGTAGGATATTAATTAAAGATCTGAATTCGACCTAAACTTCACCTCGAAATATGGGACTAATGGTATTTTACAAGGAATTCAGCTAAAGAGGATAATTAATTAAATTCGACATGAGACCCATTCCAGATAGCAAAAATGTATGTATGTAATGCATAGCTTCAACGGTAGTGGTTGTGATTGATGGTCATTGGAAAATGAGAGAATGCTATCCGCTTTCAATCGGATTCAGCCTGTCATTGTAACATAAAGCCTTCTATGCGAGAGCTCTGACTTAATGTCCTTTCTCCATACATACTTATACACCTAACCTCGAATAGATATTGTTGGCTGTCGACACCTATTATAGACACCACTGTCAGGGAATGTAGGTATGTACATATGTATATCCTCGACATGCGGATGTTGCGGTGACCTCAGAGCGATTGTCAAACGCAAATTCATTCAATCAAAGCAAAATAATCTTTATCCTTAGCTGAGTGTAACTTTTCAAACCACATTTCGATCGAATTCATTATAGCTACGTTGCCCGAGGGCTGTGTGAAAAACTGCTAACGGTGACTAATTGAATTACCGTTAATTAAGTTATTGATTGAGTCCTAATAGAATTATGTGGAATTTTTTAAGCATACATTGCTGCTACTAACTGGGATAACGTGGCTCTTCTTACAGAAAGGTTGACGCTTCCATTGGTGAAGTATCTACTCGTACATTCAACTGAGTTCTTCTGTTTTTTTTTTTTTTTTTTTTATAATGCAAATACATACATACATATAACTCAATTGTGTTTGTAGCCGCATGAGGTAATTGTAATCAGTTAAGCACATATTTATTTCGGAGGCGATTTCCGGAAAATAACTTTATTTATTGCAGAATGGAAGGAACCCGAGAGCACCGTGGCGCAGGGGGTAATGTGTTGGCCTCTGACGCCGATGACACGGGATCGAATCCCGACACAGCCATGTCATCGCACGTGTTTTTCACGGTCTCTTTCCTCAGCGGGGTTCTGACGAAACCCCCTGAAGGAAAATTGTCATGAAAAGCTTCTCGAAATTCGCCGTTCGGATCTGGCAATAAATTGTAGGTCCCTTTCACCTATTTACTTACTTACTTTGATGGCGCTACAGTTCGGAGTGAACCAGGGCCTCAACCAACAGGCCTCTCAAGCCGGCCCGATCTTTGGCCCGCCGCTTTGGTTGAGGTCTCTTTCCACCTATGCGCGCCACCATAAATGCGGTCTTCCTCTGCTGCGTCGTCCTTCGGGGTTGGGGTCGAAGACTCTTCGGGCCGGAGCGTTGATGTCCATTCGCTCTACATGGCCTAGCCATCTTAGACATTGGATCCGAAGACGTCTAAACAGGCCGATGTCGCTGTACAGCCCGTACAGTTCTTGGTTGAATCTCCTCCTCCACTCTCCGTTTACACAAACGGGACCAAAGATTGCACGCAGAATTTTCCTCTCGAAACGCCCAAGAGCCTCTTCATCCGCTTTTGATAAAGTCCAAGCCTCAGCGCCGTAGAGGAGGACCGGGATGATTAAGGTTTTGTAGAGGGATACAAAACCTCTTAAGCCCGAAGAAGCAGCGGCTGGCAAGAGTTATTCTGCGTTTTATCTCAGCGCTGGTGTCGTTCCTGTTTGTCACTTTCGAGCCAAGGTAGACGATGTCCTTGACTACTTCAAAAATATAGCTGCCGAGGGTGACATTCCAACCAAGACGTCGGCGTTGTGCGTCTTTCTTGGACGACAGCATATATTTAGTCTTGTCCCCATTTACCCTTAGACCCACTTTAGCCGCTTCTGCTTCAATGCTTGCGAACGCCTCATTGACGTCTCGTTTTGTCCGTCCAATAATGTCAATGTCATCTGCGTAGGCAAGCAATTGTGTGGACTTGAAGTAGATCGCACCTCTTGTATTGGCCGGAGAGTCCCGTACGATCTTTTCAAGTATAATGTTAAAGAAATCACATAACAGTGCGTCACCCTGTCCAAAACCTTTTTTAACATCAAAGGGGTCGGTTAGTTCACCTCCGACCTTAATGGAGCAGCGAGAGTTCTCCATAGTCATCCTGAACAGTATGACGATTTTGGCAGGAATGTTAAAACATCACATGGCTCTGTCTAGCTCGTGTCTATAAACACTGTCATACGCGGCTTTAAAGTCGACAATAAGATGGTGCGTGTCGACCTGGAATTCTTGGGTCTATCGTGGATTTTCCTGGCCTGAAACCACACTGGTAGGATCCTATCAGATTGTCCACGAACGGCTTCAGGCACTTACACAGTACGGCAGAGAGGATCTTGTACGCGATATTCAGGAGGCTTATCCCTCTGTAATTGGCGCAGTCATAGGGGTCTCCTTTCTTATGGACCGGGCAAACGATGCTGAGATTCCATTCATCGGGCATGCGTTCTTGCGACCATATCTTGCAGATGAGTTGGTGCATATTCCTGACCAGCTCATCGCCATCACCTTCGTCTTCGTCCATTGTGAATGGTTCGCTCTGCCTGACGGCGGCATTTTGACTATCATCGCCGTTATACAGTCTGCAGAAAAGGTCCTTCCACAATCTCAGCAGGCTTCTGCCCTGGCTTTATAGCCTTGGCATAGTCGTTTTGTTTTCTGGTAAAATTTTCGAACGTCGTTTCTGCAGTAACAACTCTCCATCTCCTCGATCTCGCGCTTCTCGTGCTCCTTCTTTTTCCTTCTCAGAAGCGCATGCTCCTCCCTCCTTTTCTGTTCATAGAGCTCGCGGGTAGCTCTCGTCCGTCGATGCAATGTGGCCATGTATGCATTCTGTTTCTCTACATGAGCCTGTCTGCACTCATCATCAAATCAGGGGTTTCTCGACGGTGGTGGCTCGAAACCGAATACATCTGAGCCGGCCTCTCTAATGGCGTCCTGACAACGACTCCATTGCTGTTCTATGGTTTCTGCAGATTGCATCGGGACTTGAGAGAGCTTGAGGGAGACTTGATCGGCGAAGGTCCTGGCGGTCTCCTGCGTTTGCAGCTTTCTGACGTTAAATTTCGGTGTTCTTACTCGAGAGATTCGCATCCGTACCTTGGCTGCAACAAGGTAATAATCCGAGTCGATGTTTACTCCTCGAAAGGTTTGGACGTCTAGGATGCTGGAGGAGTGTCTGTCGTCGATCAAAATGTGATCAATTTGGTTGGTTGTCGATTGATCGAAAGACCGCCAGGTCCCCTTATGGATGTTGAGGTGTGGGAATAGTGTACTTACTACTACCAGATTATGTTCCGCCATAAAGTCCTCTAGTCTTAGTCTGTTTTCTGACGTGGTGTTGTGTAGGCTGTGCTTTCCAATGACCCGTTCGAAGCTAGCTTCCTTACCCAGCTTCGCATTAAAATCTCCTAGGATATCATAGAAGTCGTCTTTGTGTCGGTCATCTTCCTCCTCTTTGGGGGCGCGGACACATAATAAACTTATATTGCCGAGATTGATCTTGATGCGGATAGTTATAAGGCGTTCGCTTACATACTGGAAGCTTAATACTTTTTTCCTGAGTCTGCCTCGAACAACAAATCCGCATCCGAATAGGCGTTCTTTATTTTCTCTGTAGCAGTTTCCGTAGTAGATATCACAGTTTTCCATCAGCTTTTTGCCGTGCCCATCCCATCGTACTTCTTGGAGCGCGGTAATGTCTGCCTTATAGCAGTCCAAAGAATTGACCAGTTGTTCGGCTGAACCTGGTCTGTTAAGGGACCTAACGTTCCAGGTGCAGATCCGAAGTTCGTTTCCCTTTTGACGTTTGCGGGGGTCGTCAATATGTAATCCGTCCGTAGCCAACGCTATTGGTTGTTTCTGAACAAGTTTTTGTTTAGGGATGTTAACCCTAAGCGCAACCCCCAACCTGGAGGGCCAGGTTCCTCTTTCCCCAGGAACAGGGGTCGGGTCGCTGCCCACATTGGTTCACTACCTGGCGGGTGCCAGTATAGCTATCCAGGGGAGGCCACGCGAGGGCTGTGTGTCAACTTGGATTGATCAGGGACAGAGATCGAAGCTGGCGTTTGCCAAGTTAAACGCGATCAACTTCTTTGCTCTGTTTGCTCGCTCCCTTCTCCCATATGGGAAAATTAAATCACACACACAACATGGGTGATTGAGAGAAGCTCGATTTAGCTCCTTAATGGGCTGTAACGCCAACATGCATACATACATGGAAGGAGCCCAAAGGATTGCTCGACTTGAGTGTTTTTTAAGCAAACTTTTCATGGGCTTTACAAGGATAGTCTTTTTTATTTAAAATATTTTGTTTCTTTCAAATGACCTTGACTTTGAACAACTGTTCGCAATTTTTCAACTTGACGAAAGAGTACTTAGAGACCACCGGGTGCGACATCTATTAGAGCTATCACAAGATATTGAAGGTATTGTGGTGCGGAATTATCGTAGGAAAGCAATAAAAGTCGAAGAACATCGACTTTAAGCCTATAAGCGATCACCTGGCTGTGATTTGCATCAAGTTTCCTATAACGGTATTGGTGTAGTCGCTGGGGCATTGATCTAAGAAATAATAGAAGTCATCCTTCTATAGTCATACTTCACTTTTAAGGCGCGCTTAATACTTAAAACTTGTGACAAATTCACACTCAAATAAGCGCTGCCTTCCCTACCTAAGGCAATCGCCGTAGTAGAGATCGCAATTTCTCCTCCACTTTTTGCCTGGCTCATGACACCATACTCCCTGCAGCAGTCCAGGGCCTCCGCAAGTTTATCGGCTACCCGTGGTCTGGTAAGGTGGTGAGGTTATCCTCCTCACCAGATCCTTTTTTTTTCTTGTTTTTGGTTGCGGCTACTGGCATAAACGATTCGCAAGCCTGAATAATCCATGCCAGGAATACGCCTTCGTACTAAACCACACCCTGCACCCTTCAACCACTCTCCCCGCGGGACTGCCGTTAGGTATTACTTCGCGGGGCTGGTTTGCACTTTATGCCCTTTTTTCCTGTTCCAAGGGAGCTGCCGTTTGGTTTTGGTTGCTCTCCCTGTTTCTCTCCAGACGCCGGAGTTCCTTCATGATTCTCGCTGCGGTTTCTTTCACAGCGTCCCATATTTCTCTCGATGTCAGCATATGCTTTTTGATGTTCTCGGGAGTCGGTGTTTCTCCAATTTTATCTTAGAGATATTTATTTTCTGCCTCGAAATGTGAGCATTGAAAAAATACGTGTTCTGCATCTTCTCTAGCCTCTCCAAAGTTTGCACAGATAGGAGATTCATCAAGGCCAAACCTGTAAAGATATGCTCGGAAGCAGCCATGTCCGGTTAGGAACTGGGTGAGATAAAAATCTACTTCTCCGTGATGCCGGTTTATCCAACTTTGTATATCCGGTATAAGTCGATGGCTCCATCTTCCCTTTGTTGACTGATTCCATCTCTCCTGCCATATTTCAGAGCTACGCCGTCTTTCCTCCAGTTTAATATCTCTGACTGAGGCAAGGGGTTCCTGAATTTTGGCGTCGTAGGACCTTTGCAACTCGATGGCCAAGATATCGGCTGGTTGCATTCCAGCAATTACACATATAGCATCATCCAATACAGTCCGAAAAGTGCTGCACATTTTAGTGCGGATAGTCGGTTGGTGGAATTTACTCTTCTCACCTCACCAGCTCTGATATTAACCGTCGAAAGTTAGATAATTTGAACTAATCCATCACCCACTCGATGTCCTCTGACGATCAAACGAACGTCACAAATAACATCGACAGTAGAACTAATAGCCTCTCTGGAAGACTCATCAGCCCTGAAAGGGTTAAATTGGCAATTGGTTCATTTAAACCCTACAATGCTCCAGGCAAAGATGGTGCCTTTCCTGCGGTCTTACAGGAAGGCTTGAATACAATTCTATCATCACCGATAGTTCTTTTTAGGTCTTGCTTCAACCCGGGATACATACCCCAAATTTGGAGAGAGGTCAATCTTGTCTTCATCCCCAAGATTGGGAAACTAAGTGAGCCCTATCGGTTTGACTTCGTTCTTTCTAAAAACAGTGGAGAAATTGATAGAGCTCCATATTAGAGGTATCTTGGAGAATCGGACACCTCTGCATCCCAACCAGTATGCATATCGGCAAGAGCGATATACTGAGAACGCGCTACAATACTTGGTGACGCGTATTGAAAATATCTTCACACAAAAGGAGATCGCAATTTGCACCTTCCTCGATATAGAGGGAGCCTTCTATCACCACTGCACTATCCTGCTGGGGTGTGGACCATCCCACTAATCATAGGATTAGGTCGATGCTAAATAGCCGTATCATATCAGCCACATACGGAGAGGTCTCAGTAACAGTATCGGCGACTAGAGGATGCCCACAAGGAGGAGTCCTTTCACCACTGCTCTGATCGATAGTCATCGATGACCTATTACGTAAGCTACACACTCGGGGCTACGAGGTCATCGGATATGCTGATGACCTAGTAGTCATTGTTACGGGCAAGAGCGAAACCAATGCCTATGTGCGCATGCAGCTTGCGCTTCAACTTATCTCTGACTGCTGTGGCAGAGAGGGTTTATCGATCAGCCCAAATCTTAATTAATCTTAATCTTTCTAAATGGCACACGCATAGGATTTTCAGAGGAGGTAAAGTATCTAGGTATTGACCTAGACCGCAGACTCAACTGGAACTCCAATATGAAAACTAAGCTCATGAAAGCGATTAAGGCCATGTGGGCCTGTCGACGCACCTACGGTAAGACCTGGGGACTGAAACCTAAGGTAGTCCACTGGTTGTACACCGCAATAGTAAGACCTCTCGTCACCTACGGGTGGACAAAAGTTGAGCAAAAAACTACAATTGTTAAACTTCAACGCCTTCAGAGACTAGTGTGTCTCGGCATTACAGGCGCTGTGCCAACCTGCCCCACGGCAGCCCAAGAAGCACTCATTGGACTCACTCCACTGCACCTTTTTATCAAAAAGGTAGCATTACGCAGTGCAATTAGAATCCTCTGCTCGGGAACAAATATGCCATGTAGACCCGTAGGTCACATGTCCATATTACAACACCTTCCCGAGCTGGATATGAGTACTAAGGTCTTGGACGCATTGCCGCACACCTTCACCTTTGACAAGAGATTTGAGATACTGATCCCAAATCGCTCAGCATGGAAAAACAGTGATCCCCTGCTAAATGTCAAAGGCCGTAGGTAGTACACGGATGGCTGCAAGATGGCTTCTGGCGTTGGCACCGGCATCTTTGGACCAAATCGCAAGATCTCGAAGGCCCTGGGAATGAGTCCCAGCATCTTCCCAGCAGAGCTGCATGCCATCCTAAAATGCGCCAATCTAAATCTTGAGACTGGCATTAGAGGAGTAAGCATCACCATACTCTCTGATAGCCAAGCAGGACTTAAAGCACTGGATTCATACAGCACGAACTCAAAAACCGTCAAGGAATGCCATGACGCCCTACAATACCTCGCCAAAGGAAACAATGTTAACATTTTGGTGGGTGCCAGGACATAAAGGTATCAAGGGCAATGAAATTGCCGACCAACTTGCCAGGAAAGGTTCCAGCGATAAATATATAGGTCTGGAACCATTCTGCGGCACCCCCAGGTCTAAGATAAATTTCTTCTTAGACAAGTGGGAAAAATTGCTATACCTGTCCTTTTGGAACAGCGTTCGGGGACTCCGTCAATCTAAACGACTCATACAACCCCTGAACAAACACTCTAGGGATATACACAAACTCAATAGGGTGGATATCAAAGGACTAGTGAGCGCCGTGGCGCAGTGGTTAGTGTGTTGGACTCTGGCGCACGATGAGCGAGTTCGGAACCCGATAACACCAACGCCATCGAATGTTTATTTCGCGACGTCCTTCCTCGGCGGGGTACTGGCAAAACCCCCCGTAGTATAACTTGCCTGGAAAAAGCTTCTCGACCCACGCCGTTCGGAATCGGCATTAAAGTGTAGTTCCCTTTCACCTGTGTGAAAAATAGAATCACACACAACATGGGTGATTGAGAGAAAATTAGCCCCTCGCCTGAAACTGAGTGTCGACTCTGTCTCGAGGAGACAGCGGAACACATACTGTGTGAGTGTGCTGCTCTCTGCCGTCTTAGGAAGCGTATCCTTCTTAGCGAAGTTATCACTCCTGAGGGGATCACTTTGGCTCCTACGAGAAGCATTCTCAACTTCATTATAGAAGTGGAGAGGCTTCTCGGCTAATCGCTAAGGTCGCAGTGCCATATGCACTAGCCCCATACAAAAAAAAATCCGTCATCCAGAAACCTCCAGACTTTGATAATGGTAAATGAATTGTTCTTCTTGTTGGTAGGATGAAGATCGCAGACTCTAGCTTTTAAAAGGGAACTCATTGTCTAACAATGTTGCATGGACGACTAACCATTCTCGAATTGAAAAGAACCAAGCATTCAATTGCCATGTGTACTATATACTCGTAGTTCATAATGGGAGCCAAGTAGTCGTACTATGATTGTGAATGTACGCTACTTGCTTGGTCATCCTTGGCGGGTCCGTCATGAGCAGATTCTCGTTTGCGACATTCCTCTCTATGCCATAATGCACTAAGGTTCCGAACGTATTTTTTTTTCTTTAATGCGCTAGGACATAACCAGGAGCCATCCGGACTGGACAAGAGAAGGAATAGAAGAAATGTGGAACTATCTTCTTCATTTCCCATCTATCCACTATCCCAGTGAAGGTAACATGAATTTAGTCATCGCCTTAATCAAGAATTTTATCGGTTAACAGGGTACTTAGAATGGTGTTGCGACTTGAGTAGGTACCTTAAAGCTTGAAATGCCAGCACTTTCATATGCTCCTGAAGTGTATGTTCATTCCCCCCATTTTGGGAGTTCTTTCTTTAACCAAAGGATTGTACGAAAACAAGGAATTCACTTATTGTTACGAATTATTGTTTTAATTCGATCAATACATGATATTCGTTGCGTTAAAATTAAGGACTATTGGGATGAATAACGAAACAATAGGATCGCATCCTACCATTGTTCATGGGTAACGAGATTGCATTGTGCAAGTGTATATGCCTGCATACGAGCGTACGTGCATTTGCTTTTACGAGTGGTACATATCTACGAGTAAGGACATGTGAAGAGGAAACTATTCTGCGGAAGTCGATTGGAGCGTATCTGTAGACAATAGGCTTAACGCATTGTTTTTTTTTTTTTTTTTTTTTTTTCACAATTAAGGATACGTTATAGAACTAGGAGATTTCATCATAGGAAATGGGAAAGTATAGCCTCCATAACACAACATCCGACAACGGATTTAGGCTAATCGATTTCCTAACGGGGCGTGACCTCCTTGTAGCAAGCACACGATTCCCCCATCTCAATATGCACAAGGCTACCTGCGGTCTCCTGTTCAATCGACCATCAACCAGGTTGATCACATTGCGATCGACGCGAGACACTCCTCCAGTATTCTCGAACTACGAACCTTCCGAGGAACCAACATGGGCTCGGTCCACTACTTGTTGTAGCCAAGGGTCGAAGGAGGATATCAAAAATGCTTAAGAGTCGAGTAGGACAACGTAAGTTTAACGTCGGAATGCTACAACCGCAGGAGAACGCCACAATCTTTGCCGATCCTGTCTCCTTCAAGCTCTCTCAAAATCCGCCCCCAGCAGCACAAACAATAGAGCAGGAGTGGGCGCATTGCCAGAGCGTCGCCAGAGACGCTGCCTCGAAGGTGCTGGGTTTCAAACCGCAAGCACCTAGAAACCCCTGGTTCGATGAACAATGCGAACAAGCCCGTGCACCAAAACAAGAGGCATATAAAGCCACGATGCAGCGACGAACAAGAGCTGCTCGCGAAATCTATGACCAGAAGAAAAGAGAGGGACACACGCGTCTCAGAAGAGGGAAAAGGGAATACGTAAAGCGTGAGATAGGGGAGATGGAGAAACGCTTCCGCAGGAATGTCGCCCGGAAGTTTTACAATAAGCCACAGCGGCAGCCTGCATGGATGAAAATGGGGAACTGGTAGTAGAATCACAGTCGATGCTGAGGATTTGACAAGACCACATCTGCAGACTGTATAACGGCGATGACAGACAAGATACCGCTGTCAGGCAGAACGATCCATTCGTAACAGTCGACGATGTAAGAGAATTCCGTGCACCCGACCTAGACGAAGTCGAAAAAGCGATATCAAGACTTAAGTCTAATAAAGCCGCGAGCGCAGACGGCCTGTCTGCTGAGCTTCTTAAGGCGGCTGGAGATGAGCTGGTAAGGTGCATGCACCATCTCATTTGCAAGGTATGGTCGGAGGAAAGCATGCCCGATGAATGGAATCTCAGCATCGTTTGCCTGGTCCATAAGAAAGGAGACCCCTATAACTGCGCCAACTATAGGGGAATAAGGTTCCTTAACATCGCATATAAGATCTTCTCTGCTGTATTGTGTGAACGCCTGAAACCGTTGGTGGATAACCTGATCGGCTCTTATCAGTGTGGTTTCAGGCCAGGTTAATCCACAATAGACCAAATATTTACGCTACGGCAGGTCTTGGAGAAGACCCAGGAATACCAAAGCGACATTCACCACCTTTTCATAAATTTCAAGGCCGCGTATGACAGCGTGTACAGAGACGAGCTCTACAAAGCCATGTCTAGTTTTAACATCCCTGCGAAACTCATCCGACTGTGCAGAATGACAATGGTCAATGGTTAGGGTCGGTAATGAACAAACCGAGACTCTCGATGTTAAAAGAGGATTTAGACAAGGTGACGCGCTGTCATGCAACTTTTTTAACATCGTGTTCGAAAAGATCGTGCAAGAGTCGCTGGCCAACACAAGAGGTACGATTTATTTGAAGTCTACGCAATCGGTCTTTTGCTTGCGTACGTCGTCGACGACATTGACGTGATTGGACGGATACAGCTATGCGTCAATGAGACCTTTGTAAGCATTCAGATAGAAGCGGCTTAGATGGGCCCCAAAGTTAATGAGGGCAAAACCAACTATCTGCTTTCATCAAATGAGACGGCCAACACCGACGTATTGGCCAGAACGTCACCAAGGTCAGATATAACTTTGAAGTGATCAACTAATTCGTCTGCCTTGTCCCACTGATGAACGGTGACACAAACAGCAGCGCTGAGATAAATCGCAGAATCAGTCTTGCCAACCGCTATTCCTTTGGGCGGCTACAAACATCTGGGGGACGGAAAACCCACACGTTATTGTCGAGAGTCACAGTTTGGTGCGGATTGTGGAGGGGTTGCATCATTGCACCAATTCTCTTCGAAAATAAGGCTGGGAACAAGGTTTCGTTCAACGGTGGGCGTTACAGAGCCATGTTTACCGACTTTGTTTTTACTGAAATTGAGGACATGGATTTGGATGACCTCTGGTTCATGAATGGTGGCGCACGATGCCACACAGCCCATGCCACAATCGATCTATTGCCATCAAAGAGGCCGCCTCAGATATACTCGGTTTCAAGCCATCACCTTCGAGAAACCTCCGGTTTGATGACGAACGCAGAGAGGCCCATGAAGAGAAACGGAATGCATACATGGCCAAATTGCATCGACGGACGAGGGCTGCCCGCGAGCTCTATGAACAGAAAAGGAGGGAGGAGCATGCGCTTCTGAGAAGTAAAATGAAGGAGCACGAGAAGCGCGAGATCGAGGATATGGAGAGATGTTACGGCAGGAACGACGTTCGAACATGCCACGGCTATAAAGCCAGGGCAGAAGCCTACAGGGTTGAGCTCGGAGAACTAGTAGTGGAGCCACAGTCGGTGCTGAGATTGTGGAAGGACTTCTGCAGACTGTATAACGGCGATGATAGTTAAAATGCCGCCGTTAGGCAGAATGAACCACTTACAATGGACGAAGATGAAAGAGAATCCCGTCTTAAGCGGGATTTCGGTATCGAAACTTAAGCCTTATAAAACTGCTGGAGCAGGCGGACTTCTCGCTGGACTATTTAATGCAGCTGGCGATGAGCTGGCGAGGAACATGCACCAATTCATCTGCAAGATATGGTCGGAAGAATGCATGCCCGATGAATGAAATTTCAGCATCGTTTGCCCGGCCCATAAGAAAGGATGTCCCTCCAACCGCGCCAATTACAGAGGGATAAGTGTCCTGAACATTGCGTACAACAAGATCCTCTCTGCCGTACTATGTAAGCGCCTGAGACCGTTCGTGGACAATCTGATAGGTTTCTACCAGTGTGGTTTCAGGCCAGGAAAATCCACTGTAGACCAAATGTTAACACTTCGGCAGATCTTGTAGAAAGCCAATGAATTCCAGATCGACACGCACCATCTCTTTGTCGACCTTAAAGCCGCATATGACAGATTTTATAGAGACGATTTATACAGACCCATGTCACGTTTTAACATCCCTGCCCAATTCGTCAGACTGTGCAGGATGACTATGGAGAATTCCCGCTGCTCCATTAAGGTTGGAGGTGAACTAGCCGAGACCTTCGATGTTAAAAAAGGTTTTAGACAGGGTGACGCACTGTCATGTGATTTCTTTAACATCATACTTGAAAATATCGTGCGGGACTCTGCGGCCAATGAACGATCTACTTCAAGTCTACACCATTGCTTGCCCATGCAGATCAGATTGACGTTATTGGACAGACAAAGCGAGACGTCAATGAGGCGTTCGCAAGCATTGAAGCAGAAGCGGCTAAAATGGGTCTAAGGATGAATGGGGACAAGACCAAATATATGCTGTCGCCGAAGACGTCTTGGTCAGAACGTCACCCATGGCAGCTATATTTTTGAAGTAGTCATGGACTTCGTCTACCTTGGCTCGATAGTGACAAGCAGCAATGACAAAAGCGCTGATATAAAACGCAAAATAACTCTTGATAGCCGCTGCTTCTTTGGGCTCAAGAGGCAACTGAGTAGTAGAGCCCTATCTTGAAAACAAAAGTATCCCTCTACAAAACCTTATTCATCCCGGTTCTCCTCTACGGCGCTGAGGCTTGGACGTAATCAAAAGCAGATGAAGAGGCTCTTGAGCGTTTCGAGAGGAATATTCTGCGTGCAATCTTCGGTCCCTTTTTTGTAAATGGAGAATGAAGGAGGAGATTCAACCAGGAACTGTACCGGCTGTACAGAGACATCGGCCCAGTTAGACGTCGTCGGATCCAACGTCCAATCCGGCCCGAAGGGTCTTCAACTCCAACCCCGTGGGACGACGCAGCAGAAGACGACCGCATCTAAAATGGCGCGCACAGGTGGAAAGGGGTCTCAACCAACTGGGCGTACGGCCCTGGAAGCGGCTAACCAAAGATCGTGCCGTTGGAGAGGATTGTTGGTTGAGGCCCTGGTTCACCCCGGACTGTAGCGCCATCTAAGTAAGTAAGTAAATCGGCCGTGATTTCATGTCATAAACTTGCGCATCCCTTACCATACTTTCCCTTCAGGAAGGAAGCTTTCCTGAAGTTACTCAGACTACGTCCAGTCCAGTATACCTATTTTTTTTGTATCTGCCTTGAAATCTCATCCAAGCAACCCCTCCCTATTAACCATCTACCACCATCCAAGTTAACCACAAAAAAGGTTTAATAAATATGTGTGACACTTATTGCAGATATTCTGTCAATTGTCAACAATTGTATCTATTAATAAGCCCTCTCCTCCAAGATACGTTCATTGTTTCTACCGATAGCTACGTCCCATTACAAGTTATTTATTGTTGCGTGTCACGCAATTAAGAAAACAAAGGTCAACCGTAATGGCTTAGACGATCTCCTTATCTCCTTATCCGTTTTGGCGTAATGCTTTACTCAAAAGTACTCTAGACGATTAGTACATCAAATAGCAAAAGTTTTAAAACCACAAATTACCCGTGCGAGCATGCACACATAGTAGATAGATATGGAGATACGTGTCTACGGGTACGACAATTGCTTAACTGAAAGCCGCACTTCAAGTGGTTAGCACAATCCACTTATTCGAGAACAAACGAAATAATTTTCTGTGAAAAGCACTCGAGTGGGAATTGTGCGAATGAGTGCTTTCTTTATACAATCTAACTTTCAAGGATCCATCTAAGGGATGGCTTACTTCGAATATGTTTCACAATGATGTAGACAAGTGGGAATGCCCACCACCACAGGTTGTTAGTTGCTGGAAAGTCTCTAATTACCGTCCGATGAAGGAAGATACAGGAAAAAAGAAAAAACAGAAATTCTTTTGACCATAATT
This sequence comes from Eumerus sabulonum, assembly GCA_951905685.1. NCBI lineage: Eukaryota > Metazoa > Arthropoda > Insecta > Diptera > Syrphidae > Eumerus > Eumerus sabulonum. Next base: position 241,253,848 of record OX645060.1, read on the forward strand.
CACCGGCCGACCGGACTCTGGAGTACTAAAAGTAATAAATACGCTTCTAACCCTTGAAAGCGATTTCATTTCAAAAGCATTGAACTGACCCATTACTCAGGCTTCAATTGAATACGAGTAGTGAAGGATATAGAATATAGTCATGCGTCCCGTGACTCATCTGATAGACTCCTCTATCACTGACCCTTTTTTGTTCATATGAATACGAGTGGCAGGTCCAGGTACAAAATTGGGTCGGATGCAATGCTGGAAATATCTGATTCGCTTAGACTATTATGGCATTTTGCGGGAGCTGTTGCATTGGGGCTACCTAAAAGTTATGAAACCATCCCCACGTGCATGGGTGAAAGTCAGTGAGAAATAGAAAAATCTGTTCCTGGTAAGAGGGTCATACCTTTGTATGCAATATGTACATTTCGATATGCTTCAGGGAGTAGGTAGTGTTGCTCAAACCAAGTGCATCTTGAACTTTTAAAATTCACTAGAGTGCAACTTTCCTTTCTCCATTATGGTATTATGTAGTTAAAGTGTTTTGGGGGGAATCGCTTAAATGAAAATTAAATTTTGTTTGCAGGTGGAGGTTGGAATATCCTTTTAACGTATGGCCATCAACGCCTTATGGTATACTTACTGTACCATGTATACTTCGTACCATGACCATATCGATATCATTACGGGAGAAGGTGTTAACCTCATTCTTACATCAAGATGAATAGATATTTACCCAGAGGGAGAATATGCTTTTCTTCTTCTCCTTCTTCTTCTTATCGGGCCCTACAGTCCGGGGTGAAGCTGGCCCTAAACCAGCATGCCCCTTCAGCTAGCACGATGTTGGCTGAGGTCCCCTTCCACCTGTGTGCGCGATCTTAGGTGCGGCAGTGCTCTGTTTCTTCGTCCCTCGGGGTCGGCTTCAAAGACTCTCCGGGCTGGAGCAGAGGTGTGCATTAGCTCTACTTGGCCTAGCTATCAGAGGCGTTAAATACGTAGACGCCTGACTAGACTCATGTTGCCGTATAGCCCGTAAAGATCTTTTCCTCCATCCCCTATTTGCGTTTATCGGTCCGAAAATCACACGCAAAGTCTTTCTCCCGAAACGGCCAAGGACTTCTTCATCCGCCTTTGATAGTATCCATGCTTCTGCGCCATACACCAGGACCGGGTTGATAAGGGTCTTGTATAGAGTCAACTTTGTCGTTCGGGAGAGAGCTCTATTACTCAAATGCCTCCTGAGCCCAAAAAAACAGCCATTGGGAAGAGTAATTCTGCATTTGATTTCGGAACTGATGTCGCTGTTCCATATTACTGCGGTGCCAAGGTAGACGAAGTCCCTAACTACCTTAGGCTTTATCTGCCGATACAAATGTTCTGGTCAAGATGTTGGTGGTAAGCGTCCTTTTTTTGATGACAGCATGCATAGTTTTGCCCTCATTTACTGCCAAACCAATTTTCGCCGCCTCCGCCTCAATACTCGTAAACGCCTCATTGGCATCTCGCTGTGTTCTTCCGATTATGTCAATGTCATCCGCGTATGCACAATTGTTCCCTAATACGATGTTAAAGAAATCATACGACACGATAGCGCATCGCTTTGCCTAAATCCCTTTCTGACATCAAAACTGCCTGCTAGGTCTGCACCTATTCGGATGGAGCAGCGAGCATTCTCTAAAGTCATCTATAGTCTGACGAGCTTAGCAGGTACATATGTCAAAGGTAGACATACCGTTGTATAGCTCGTCTCTAATTACACTGTCGTATGCGGCTTTGAAATCGAGAAATAAACGGCGACCATTTGGTCGATGGTGAACTTCCCTGGCCTGAATCCGCACTGATAAGGACCTATCAGCTTATTTCCAAAACGCTTTAGGCGATGTTAAGGAGACTTATTCCCCTGCGGTTGTCCCAGTGTCTCGTTTCTTGTCGATCGCGCAAACGACGCTGAGACTCCATTCATTAGATGAGCTGGACAGTCTGTCTGCACCAGCAGCTTTATTCGAGTTGAGTTTCGATATAGCGATCCTAACATCGTCGAGGGCAGGGAAATGGAATTCCCTTCCGTCTTCGTCATTAAGAAATGAATCATTCCGGCTAACAGCGGTGTATTGATTAAAACATCGCCCCTCTACCTTCTAGGTTTTTCCATATTCTCTGCATCGACTTCGATTCTACTACTAGGTGTCCGTTCTCATTCTTGCAGGCTTCCGTTCTGGCTTTATAACCTTGCCATGTGCGCTTTATCTGTTGATAAAGTTTTCGAACATCACCTCTCCAAGTCGGGCGCTTCTCGTGCTCTTTCTTCTCCTCCCTTCTTTTACAGCGAGGTTATACATATATGTCCTGCTCAGCTGTTTGAATCTTGCTACACTCGTCATCGAATCAAGTGTTTCTCTATAGTGGAGCCTTGAAGCCCAAAACTTCAGGTGCAGTACTTTTCAAGGCTTGTTTGCAAAGGTTCCATTTTTGTTGATAGCTTAAGGAAGATGCGGTCGGCAAAAGCACGAGCGGTTGTTTTTGTTTTTATAAAATATGGGTACTCGAGGCTAAGGTTTTATAACGTCAGCGTGACGTTGGCCGGTCAGAAGGTAACAGGGGGAGAGAGTGGATGTACCTTTTGCTTTTTTTTTTTAAATAATTTGCGCGCACTCAAGGTCTAATAACCTTATTTTGTCGGCGACACAGTGCGGGCAGATGGTAAAAAGGAAGAGGGATAGAGGAGATGCCGATGGACATTGATCTTAAATGCTTGCTTGAATTGAGGGGGGAAAACCGAAACCGGCAGGGAGTTCCAGATTCGTGTGATTTGACGGTACGTCTGAAAGCGGGCTTCAGGGTGTATTGGTGAGCATTCCTAGAGAGACGTGTATTGCGGGAGAAATGTTGAAGGGGCGGAATGCAACTGGCTATTTCGTCAGAGCATTTTTGGTGGAAGTAACGATAAAACAGGGAGAGGCAGGTAACATTCCTGCGGTGTTCCAGCGAGTCTAGTGTTTTGGTAATGCTGGAGTCACCTATCAGTTTTATAGCGCGCTTTTGTATTCTGTCTATTAGGCGCAATGAGGTCTTGAAAGCACCGAACCCGACATTAGCGTTTAGCTCTAACTTAGGGCGAATGAACGCCTTCTAGATTGTAGCCAGATCTAAGGGTGAGAACAATTTCTTGCATCTGTATAAGAAGCCTAGGCATTTCGCAGCATTCTTGGCGACACTGAGTATGTGGTCGCTCCAATTAAGATTGTGAGCAGCAAACATACTCAGGATGGAAAGCTTTTCGGTTTCTGAGATGCAAGTGCCATTCATGGATAATGCCTGCGGGTTAGTTATACGCTTTAACGACAAGAGACAGCATTGTGTTTTGGATGCATTCAATTCCACTCTATTGTTTTTACCCCATTGGATGATGCTGTCGATATCGGACTTTAATGAGCTCAACATACGCTGTCGCTCACTATCTACAACCGAAGCGCAGGGTCGTAAACTAGTGAACGATTATGCGAAGCTGTGGGTACTGTCGTCAGCGAAGGAGTGATTTGGATTAGAAGTAACAGATAAGGGATCATTTATAAAAATAGGAACGAGACAAAACAGAGCCCTGGGGAACACCAGCATTTACAAAGTGAGTATCAGACTTTAATCCGTCCAAAACAACTTGAATTGAACGATTCGAAGGGTAGCTTCTAATCCATTGAAGATGAGACTCATCGATCCCAAAAGCACGCATTTTCGACAAAAGGGCTTCATGCCAAGCCCTGTCAAATGCTTTCGAAATATCCAGTGCAAAAATTTTGCTTTCACCTGCTTGGTGCAGCGAGTGATTCCACTTTTCGGCGAGATATGCCATCAAATCACCAGTGAATCTGTTGCTGCGGAAACCGTATTGACGTTCATTGAGGAGTTTCCGTGATTCAAGATATTTCATAAGCTGACAGTTAATCTGCGTTTCCATGACCCTGGAAAGAAGGGACGTTAGTGCAATGGGTCGGTAGTTGGAGGGAAAAGATGATTCGCCTTTTTTGGGTATGGGCTGGACAAATGCTGTTTTCCACCTACTCGGAAAGAGCCCAGAGGAGAAGGAAAGATGAAAAAGCTTACGCAGTGGTTTTGCCAGCGTAGAAGAACACCTCTTCAGAACTATTGGGGCAATACCATCTGGGACAGCGGATTTGTGTATGTCGAGGTCCTTAAGAGCCCTTGCGACTGTACGAGTGCGGAAATGGATTAGTTCCATGGTGGAATTGACGCACTCTAGTACAGGCGGAGAAAAAGTACAATCTGGGAGCTGAGAACTGGTTGCGAAATGGGCAGCAAGTAGGTTAGCTTTGTCTAAGGGGGTGACAACTGGAGTGTTATTGTGGATGAGCGTCCGTATAGACGACGTAGTTGAGTTTTGACATTGAAGGATTTTACGTCTTAATTTTTGGTCGGATTGGGATTTAACCCGTCGAATGTGGGTGTTGCAGTCATTTCTAGCTCGTATGTACTTTTTTCGGTTTTCCTCAGAACTGTTTGCCTTGTAGGCACGAAAACTTAACTCCCTGAGCTTAATAACCTCTTCGCAGCTCAAGTCAAACCCCGTATTATCCTTAGGCCTGGTGCTTTTAATCTTGCTAGGAATAAAATTTGCCGTGCCGATTCGGATAGTATTTGCGATAATATCAGTTGCGGCGTCCACGTCGGTGTCGAGGAAGCACAACGACCAGTTAAAGGTCCGAAAGAAGTTGTTAAGGCCGCACCAGTTGGCTTTCTCGTGTAGCCATAGTGTTCTCTTATGAACTTTTTCTTTAACTGGATAGTCGAAGTTCGAGAGTTTTGCTGATATCACCTGGAAGACGAAAGATTCTCTATATTTAACAGTACGACAGAAGATGAGCTTTCGTAGTGAAATCGTGAACATTCCGGGAGAGACGTCTATTGAGGGAAAAGTTTTGTAGGGGGTTTGACGATAAAACAATGAAAGGCAGGAGACATTCCTGGAATGACTTAGCAAGTGCAATGAACATGTGATGCTTGAATCTCCGCGATGTGTCGGAGACAAAATGAAGCCCTAGAGAACACCAGAATTTTCGGAGTGAGTATCAGACCTAAATCCTTCCAAGACAACTTGAATTAAGCGATTCGAAAGGTAACTTCTAATCCATAGAAGAAAAGAGCCATCGATCCGGAATGCACACATTTTCGACAAAAGAGCTTCATGCCAAACTCTGTCAAATGCTTTCGAAATATCAGGTGCAACTACCTTGCTCTCTCACGCCTGGTGGAGAGAACGATTCCACTTCTCGGTGAGATATGCGTAGAAAAATACGGCGAGTTCTTAAAGTTTTTGACGAAAGACCAAAAACTTCTGCTACCTTTGGGACATTGTAGGTTATGTTTGTGGCGTCCACTTCGTTGTCGAGGAAGCGATAGTATGTAAATAGTCTGGTGATAGTAGCTTGCTGATATCATAATTTTGTGTTCTTACTGTACTCCGCTACGTTTTTGATATCAGAGGGCGCATCTTGTCTACTACAAAATATTGGTCCGAGTCGATGTTAGCTCCTCGGAAAGTTCGAACATCAAGAATAGTGGATGAGTGTCCGGCGACGATCCCGATGTGATCAATCTGGTTACCGATTGATTGATCTCGCGACCGCCATGTGCCTTTGTGTATATGAAGTTTGGAAGGCGCTTACTGGATAGAAGAAGATTTCGCCCCGTAGAAAGATCAATTAGCCTGTGTTCGTTATCGGATGTGGTGTCGGGTACGCAGCTTAACATTGAAGTCTCCTAGTACAATTTTGATGTCATGGCTGAGACATTGGGCATACGCCCTGTCTAGGAGAAAGTATAACTCACCTGTGGTTGAATTATCCTTGTTGATCATACTTTTACAGATCCTTAAACCAGCTTGAAAACAGAGACACAGTTAATGGTAAAAGTGTGGGTTGCAATATTTATTGAACATTTGGAAGGCTGTCCAAAATACAGGAAAAGTGAAGTAAAAAATGCCATACAAGCAGACAGTAGTACTGTTTAAGTTTCACGCAAGTTATCCAACGTCCTAGCTAAAATGTAATGTGTCAAACTTTGCCATTTTCCGAGAACATTAATATGGCCCTCATACCGTGCAGCCAGACTAGGCCACCCGACAATGAATTCTGCAGAAGCTGTAGGGACAAAGAAGAAATTTAATCCAATCCTCATCTTACTGTGCGAATGCCCGGCACTAGCCTAAAAAAGGGACATATTCCTTGGAAGTCGGTTCCTTTCGGGACTATAAGAAGAAAGTAACGTTGGGCTAGACAGACTACTGGGATCTATTTCAGCTGAACGGGTATTTTGTCTTTTTTTTGTTTTTTTTGTTGAAGGCTTCTGCTATCTGTTGGAGCACTCAGACGCAAATACTGGTCTATTGTATTACAGACAGATACCTTAATGTATTTTCCCCGTTTTCCGAAGGAAAATGAGAAGGAGCTTCAGTGATGTAGAGCTAAGGTATTCGACACAAACCACGTCGGCCCCAAGGCTGCGCCGCCACCGTGCGCGAGCAAAGGCGGGACAATCACAGAGGAAATGCTCTGCAATGTCCACCTCCTTACAACACACAACATAGTTAGGGGTCTCACTGATGCCAAGCACGCAGAGATGCCTAGCAACAGTGTAATGGCAGACATCAGAACATAGGCACATAGTCATCCTGCGTCTTGGATATTGCCTCCATCTACGATTGTGTCTATTAAAAACCCAATTATTGGTTTAGAAATTGATCGTAGAAGCAGGTTGACCTAAGGCGGTTTCAGGTCCTGAATCAGAGATCTCATTTCCTGGGATCCCAGAGTGACCTGGAATCCATACCGACTCTGTTCACGAAGGACTTGAGTTCATGCACTAATTTGGACCTAGTTAGGGGGTTGGACAAAGCTTTGTGTGCAGCTTGGCTGTCACTGTAGACGCATATGGTTTTTCCCCTCCACCTGTGCTTCACAACATGGCCATTAGGATTGTGTATATATTTGATTGGAAGACAAACGGATATTTTCCTAACGAGAAGTACAATCGGATGTTTTCGTGTTCAAAGACGACTCCAGCACCGGACCCCCGCCCAGAACTGGAACCATCTGTGAAAATGCGAAAACTATCCTTTCCAGCTTCAGTATCCAACTAGAGCCGGTCTGGCGCCATGGAAACTTAACTGTGAAATTACAGCGCAGTAGGATAACGGGTGTCAATGCGTCAGAAGACATGTCCATAAAACAAGGGTCGCAGCACACTGTTATTCCTATGCGAGTTATACCAAAAGCCGTTTCTCTATAGACGAGACATGGCTTTCAAAGTACACCTCTGATAAATATAGCAAGGGGTGGAAGGTTCATCATAGCATTTTGAGCAGCGCCCGGCGTACTGGGGACAGCTCCTGTACAGCGGAGACAAACCGTTCTTTGGAGTTTAATGAGATATTAGTCTTATCATTACCGAGTAGATCCAGAGGAGCTTTTCTGGTGATAAGCCCCATGTTTTACCAAAAGTTCCTTTTTTTTTTTTTAGGGACTCACGCAGGTTCAAGAGCTTTTATATTCTCTTATGGTGTGTTGCACACACAGCCCAGTGGTTTGGGTCGTTGATGTTCGTTCATTACTCTCAGGGATGGTTATCCTAGATAGGTCGAGAGCCGACCAACTTCCGCGTTGGCTGTAGTCCGTAGTAATTCGTTCGAGCACTTTAGTATTGCACATCCAGAGGATGAATTTCAGTTGACCAATCATGTACTGTGAGTGTTATGCCTGCTGCAGGCGTCTGGTGACGTCTGCTCACTTTCCATTCACAACTGCGTTGTATACTTTTTGTTCGTATAGGAATTACTTTTTCTTGACTATGAAGCGAATTTGGACTATAGACCTTCCGCTCGGCGGTCTATGATGTTAAACTGCTCCACGGCCACCCCCCCCCCCCCCCCCCCCCCCCCATTGCATTCCGTTGCATTGCTAGAAAGCTGACAGCGCTCAATATGCTTTGGCCAAAGAAGCCTACTATCTAAGATAACTCCTAGATACGTAGCTTCCTTGGATACCGGGATGGAAGGGCCTTTTAGTACCAGCTGAGTCATGCCAGTATTTTTCCTCCTTCTCGTGAAGAAAACGACATCAATCTTTAGACGATTAACGGACTGCCGATTTGTTGTACACCAATCAGCGATCACATTTAGCGCCGCCTCTGGTTTAAGACGGACACTTGCTAAACATGAGTTGATAGAAAGAACGGCGACATCATTCGAATAGGCCTGGGCATAGATTCCAGAGGCATTGAGGGCATCACGCAGAGAGTCGATCCACACGCACCATAACAGCGGAGAGAGGACACCATCTTGCGGGCAGCCTCTGCCTACGCCGGATTCGATACACTGGTCGGGGCCTACATCAGCGGTCATTGTCCTGCGCACAAGCACTGCCTTAATCCACAAGACCCGTATTTCATCTACGCCATGTCGTCTGGCAGCGTTGCATATGCTGTCAATGTCGATGAAAATGCCCAGCGCGTACTCTTTTCTTTCTCAACGGGTAACTTTTAGGTTTCTACGAGCTAAGCGTTAGTTGGGCACAAGGAACTAAGTATCGTAATCCAAGTGAGCCTCTCGTCAATAGCGCACCCATTTACCTAACCTAACTTAGAAGAGCTGAATAAGTCATCTTTTACTAATGATATAGTCCTTCCCTTTCGTCGTCCCATACGTATGCTAATGACTTGAGACCTATTAGTCTTACTTCTTTTCTATTAAAAACTCTAGAGAAGATTCTAGACGCACACATTCGCTACAGCTGCCTCTCAGGAAGGCTGCCGGATAATCAACATGCCTACAACAAAGGCAAATCGGTGGAAACAGCACTCCATTCACTGGTCAGCAAAATAGAAAGGTCACTGGAGCGTAAGGAATATACTCTAGTCGCCTTTCTCGACATTGAGGGTGCCTTTAACAATGTTGAATCATGGGCCGTCACCAAAGCGCTGACTGATCTGGGTGTTACGGGATCAGTGATAGAACTGATCATGAGAATGGTTAGCAGAGGTACACCACAGGGTGGAGTACTCTCCCCTCTCCTGTGGAACGTGGTGGTCAACGGGCTACTGCTGTTGCTTGAACAGGAAGGGTACGCTGTGACCGCCTATGCAGATGACATTGCTATTGCCGTCACAGGAAAATTTCCCAGCATTCTATGCGACCTTATACAGAGTGCATTACATACAGTAGAAACCTGGACGCAGTACTGTGGACTTGGGGTGAACCCTAAGAAAATCGATCTAGTACTGTTTACTACCAAATATAAAATTCCGCCCCTCAACCCACCGAGGTTGGGTGGAACCCAACTAATAATCAAAGAGCAGGCCAAATATCTAGGCCTAGTCCTTGACAAGAGGCTGAATTGGAAACCCAACATTCTTGACTGCGTCAAGAAAGCAACTGTTGCCCTCTACAGTTGCAAAAAAGTGGTGGCCAAGAAGTGGGGTCTCCAACCAAGCATTATGCACTGGCTCTACACGGCGTCGTAGTCTGGTGGACTGCTCTGGACAAGGCAGTCAATCGAAACCTTCTGGGGAAAGTACAAAGATGGGCCAGCTTATACATAAGCGGAGCGATTAGATCAACCCCCACGGAGGCCCTAATCATTCTGTTACACCATCCACCACTGAACCTTTTCAGCAAACAAATTGCTGCCTGCGCGGCGCTGAGGATGAGGAGCATAATAAAATGGCCCACATCACAAAAAGGACACACAACCATTCTAAAACACTTCGAAGTACCCATGGACACAGACTATATCATCCCGCAAAACGTGTTCACTAGGAACTTCGAAGTTGTTTTTCCATCCAGGGAGGAATGGGCTGAAGGGATAGTCATACCAAAGGACTCGATCTCTCTCTATTCCGATGGCTCTTAGATGGAGCCGGGTGTAGGCAGTGGAGTCTTCTCCAAGGAGCTTAACCTCAGCCTATCCTTCAGACTCCCAAATTACTGCAGTGTGTATCAGGCTGAAATAACAGCGATAACGGAGGCCCTTGCATGGCTCAGGATCAATGTAATATCCGCCAAGGATATTACCACTTGCACGGATAGCCAATCTGCGATAAAATCCCTGGCAGCGGTAACCCACAAAGACATCTCTTAACTGTCGCCTATCTCTAGATGAGATGGCTGAGCAGTTCAACATTAAAGTATTGTGGGTTCCCGGGCATAGGGATATTCCAGGAAACTGCGCGGCCGACGAACTCGCAAAGTTAGGGTCTAGCACACTCAGCCTACCTACCCTCGGGTACCTAAAAACACCAATAAGTACGGTAAAGCATATAATAACTCCAAACCACTAAGGCGACCAACCTCCAATGAGAGTAATATCGGCTTTATCACCAAACAATTCTGGCCTAAATTAAACCTAGGACGAACCAGGGACCTAATGGCAACCAAAAGGGCAACCTTAAGTACTCTGGTGGGTGTCATTACAGGTCACTGCATCATTGGGAAACACGCCGCCAGACTGGGAATACCCTCCAACGACTTCTGTCGCGGCTGCATGAACGAGAAGAAGGAGGAATCAATACATCACCTCCTCTGCTCATGCCCCTCTTTTGCGAATCGCAGGAGGATCTACCTCGGCGCGCCCTTCTATGATAATTTAAGTAAGCTAGCAGACCATAAAATAGCTCAACTTCATCGCTTCATCAGAAGCACCGGTTGGTTCTCTGGTAGCGGATCTGGGTAACTCGATCCATGTGGTATCACAATGGGCCGACTTCGGCCTACGTGTGACTTATGCCGACCACGATAACCTAACCTAACCTTCGTCGTCGTCGTAGCTGGATCAGTTCACTCGAGAGGCTTGTTGGTCAATATTTGTATCGATATTGACATTTGTATCGATAATGTGGATAAGTCTGAATCTATGGTTAGAGATTTATTACAATAGGTAACATGTGAAAGGATCCCTCTTGTAGGACTAGTCTTGCCGGGTTGGCATTGAGGTAGCCTGGTAGGTCCAAACGTCCTTTGTTTGAATGCTTGATACCGGATTCTACCAACAACGTATACGCCGCACACTAGATCATAGAAGTCATCGCAGGACTAGAAAACCGAAGCAGTCCTCAAAGCTCGACTATAGATAGAAAACAGATGATGAAAACGAGGACAATTGAAATTAAAACTACTCAAAAAAGTAATAATGGGAATCATTTATTTTCCCAAGCAAATGCAAAGGACTAATGAGTTTTCTTTCCTTTTTTATTTCAAATATCAAGCAAAACCAATTGCTTATAGGATATTCGTAGACAGAAAGGAAACCAGATCTCTATAAGCAAATACTTAAAGCAATCCAATCGAAATGGCAATGAATATACATAATGGCTTCCGCTAACGTTCCCCAGTTCAGCAATATTACTCAGAACCACTCGGTGTTCTTCCTTCCAGTCATTTGTCTTTAATTTTTTTTTGTGCCGCTCTGTAGGAGTCATCTTGATACATTGCCATTGTCCGGCAGCTAGTATCATGGAAATATGATCATAAAAGCTATGTGTTAAACCTGTATCAGATTCATCTCTGTTCAATGTTTGGTTATTGATCCGCATTGAAGTATGCCTTCCTCTCCACATACATAGGCCTTGTCTGCTTTAAGTTTGTATACTTTAAGGATCTAATCCTTGCTGAAGATTGTCGAGACAGACTCACTCGATCAGGCATCCGTTAGTAATTTAAGGCAAGAAAAAAATCAACCTTGTCGTCACTTGGATTGCTCATTCAATTTAGGAATTTGAGTTGTCCTTACAACCATCCCATAACGTTTACATTGGCAACCAGCAAATCTTCTGCCGGCGGAAATTATCCATAAAACAGATTCAACCGGAACCGAGAAGGTAAAAGTGGAAAAGATACAAAAAGAAGCAGAAAATACAGAGATAAATGGCCAACACAAATGGTAACAAGGACGAAAATAAGTGAGCAAAAAAAGAAAAAATAGAACCTGTCATCGGCCCATTTCTAGAGAAAGAACTCACAAATGCTCTGCGTATCGACGACGATAGAGTGGACGGTAGCAACGGCAATATGGCAACGACAACGCACTTAATTCACGTAGCACCACCCCATCATCCGTTCCATGTTTCTATTTCTTTTTTGTTTTTTTTTTTTTTTTTCTTCCTTTTTCTTTATTTCCGTGATGAAAGTTAAAATTTCCTTTACAATCATCTTGTGATAGAAGCAAAGGCAATAGCAGGCATCAACCACATCCTCCCAATGCCTTTGTACATGCACAACGCGTTAACACTGTTCGTGTCTTCGTGTCGCTTTATATCCTGCAATCTGCCAACCAAACCACCCAACCAGCCTCCGACCATCCTCGTCATCGCTGTGACCTAAAGCAGGAAAAATAGTTGATAAGAGGCAAAAGTACGGCAAGGAGTAGCGTAGAAGGATAAAGTAAAAGGAAAAATCACACAGAGAAAAGGAAAAACTTAAATGAATGTGGCAGCGGCACACACTATGCCGGGAGAGAGAAAACGAGCGATGAATCTCCCCAACCAGGCGCAAAAGGCCAGTCAGAAAGATATAGTACAACTCTATTCCATTTCCATTCCTACTGGCTTGTTGGCTTGCTGGCTTGCCTACTTGCCTGCTTGCCTGCCTGCATAAATTTCAACAAACCCCAAGTTGACTATAAAAACTTTGCCTATATTGCAAAGATATTTATCAGTCGTCTTTGCGCCATCACCATTGCCATCGTCGTTCGTATCCATCCAGTTGACCCACTCCCGGCATGACACCAGCATCCAATTGCCAAACCGCCATCCACCATATCGTCATCGAGTACGCATAAACGGCCGAAATGAAAGAGCAAAGGGATGGTTGTTTGTCGATAACAATGCATTACTGCCCTCCGGGATGATAGTAGGTGTTTCTATTCAGCTCCAGTTCCTCGGTTGTGGCTTGTATTCTATTTGCCGATGACGGAGTGGTCGGTCGTTGTACTATTGCGGTTCAGACACACAGTATACACGTACGTATGTCCTGGAAGACGCACATCAAAAGTGAAATCATTTAAAAGGGACTCAACCGGCTGACACCCTCAATTTCGAATCACAAACGACAACTTTGTCCGCCGGCTGTTAGCTGCTTTTTTTTTTGTTGCTATCTTCCTTTGAATTTCAACATTTTGTCCACCGAGATTACATCACAAGTAGTTGGAAGTGGCAAGAAGTAACATTAATGATCATCCCCCCGCGCGTTTTTCTCTGGATACCTTAATTACGTGCTATCAATGCCGCCACGTTCAAAGGATCATTCCTATTGTTGGCTCAGTTGCGGTCGTACCCGTACATGAGTATCTCATACATTAATCAAATGTCATTCGTATAGAGCTACTGTACAGCAAGGATTTCCTTTTTCGTCCGTTTTTCATTAAAGGACACAAATAAATTCTAGAGAAATCCAAAGCCGACGTTTGCATTAACATTTTAATTTCTTTTCATTTGAAAAAAGGATGTGTTCCTCCTTGGAATTGTGATGGAATCACACTGACGGTAGATGGAAATATTTGATTTGCATGGTCGACCGCTAAAGGCATTCCGCAGGGCACGATTCTTGCTTACCAAAAAAAAAGGACATAAACATCTCCAATTACGTAATTTACATTTTAAAACTCAAATCTGAGCCGCGACTTGGCGGGAATTACCCGTAATTATAAATATTCATGAAACCCTTGAACCGCGGGGGGGAGAAGAGAGTCAATCCTCGGCAGCGGTATTTGTGAATTACAAGCGTGAGTGCCTTTTTCCGCTTACAGGATAAGAGCCCATTGATCATTAAACATAAACGAGTTAACAGGGTCTTGGGTGAGCGCTGGATGAATCGGGGCTTGAGGAAATTGAATTTTTATGGTGCGCCTAATCGTATTGTATTTAGATAATTTAGATTAGATTATGGGGTTTTTTTAAAAGATGCCAACTATGATTGGGTTAACTAGGTTACGGGTTAGGTTGCGGTATCAAATAAACCAAAATTGGAATTTTTTAACTTCCCAGTGGGAAGTTATTGTAATGGGGCCGGTTTTGCGAATTCCCAATTGTGACATATCTCCACGTTTCAGGATCATCAGAATCCAAATCCAAGGTTTTTGTGTGTACGTACATATGTAAATACGTATGTGCGTTTGTGCGTTCGGAACTTTCGCCTCGATTATCTCGAGAACCAAAGATTACATTAAGATGGAACCGGTTCATTCCACGCGCCATTACGCAACTTAGAACTGATGACGTTTTCAGTAAAATCGGTACAGCCGTTTTTTGTTAGAAACACTACCGCAGCTAATAAAAAGAGCTGATGACCTCTCTCTCAAAATCCGCCCACAGCAGCACAAACAATAGAGCAGGAATGGGCGCATTGCCAGAGCGCCGTTAGAGACACTGCCTCAGAGGTGGTGGGTCTCAAACCGCTACTACCTTTAAACCCCTGGTTCTATGAACAATGCGAACAAGCCCATGCAACAAAACAAGAGGCATATAAAGCCATGCTGCAACGACGGACGAGAGCTGCTCGCGAAATCTATGAGCAGAAGAGAAGAGAGGAACACACATGAACAGAGCACATGGAAAATGCAGCTCCGTCCCGAAGAGTCTTCGAATCCACGCACGCAGGTGGAAGGGGCTTTAAGCAACTGGGCGTGCGGCGCTGGAAACAGCTGGCCAAAGACCGTGCCAGCTGCAGACGCTAGTTGGTTAAGGCCCAAGTTCACCACGGACTGTAGCGCCACCTAAGTAATTAAGTACCTAATTCAAAAAGAGGGTGTTATAAGGTTGAGGTCACTGTCGCAGCTCCTTAATGAATTGACCGATTGTGATGTTTTTTTTTTTTGTCATTTGAAAGCTAACGTGATCGATATGGTTCTTAGCTACAATTTGTGAAGATCTGTTCAGGTGTTTCAAGGGCATCAACTCTTTTTGTTAGCTGCGGTAGTGTTTCTAACAAAAAACGGCAGGACCGGTTTTGCTGAAAACTTCGTCAGTTCTAAGTTGCGTAATTACGCGGTTCCATCTCAATGTCATCTTTGGTTCTCGAGATAATCGAGGGGGAAATTCCGATTCGCAAAAGCGCACATACGCACATACGCACACACACCCACCCACACACACACATACGTCTCTATAAAAACCTTGGATCTGGATTCTAGTTACCTTGAAACGTGGAGATATGTCAAAATTTGGAATTCGCAAAATCGGCCCCATTACAATAACTTCCCGCTGGGAAGTTAAAAAAAAAAATGCTCCTGGAATGTGAGAACTTTCCACACTCCTGGAGCTACTCATCAACTAGAAAAGACCCTCAAGCAGTGTATAAGGCGAATTTTACTGCCATCCAGGAAGTACACTGGATAGGATAAGGAATGGTAAGGAAGAAGGAGTGTGACATTTATTACAGTTGCCACAAAACGCTGCACTTATTGAGATGCGGATTCGTCGTTGTCATCGATCCGAGTCTCACCCGTGCATACGCCCCTATCGGCGGGGCTGAGGAACCCATTGAAGAGGATTTCTAGGACCTCTTGAACGACGCCTATGGAGCTTGTCCGGAGTACGACATCAAAATTGTACTCAGGGACTTCAACGCCAAAATCGGTAAGGAGAATATCTTTGGCGGAGCAGTCGGAAGGCGTAAGACAGACACTTCCGACACTTCCGACTTATAGATTTTGCGGCAACTTGTAATACACAACCTGCAATCTCGCGGTATGGTCGAACTGCCAACCAGATTGACCATGTGCTCATAGACACAGGATGATCATTTCTTAGTGGCAGCAGAACTCAGAGCCTGACTTTCCAATCTAGAAAGCTACATCAGCAAACCTGAGCACTTCAGAGATCACCAGAGACTACAGAGGCTACGCGCCACCACCGACAAGAAACCCGTGGTGTGATGGTTAGTGTGAGCACAAAAAGCGACCAGGCGCACCAAAAGATGCTGCAAAGGAGAACAAGAGGCAGGAAAAAAAGACGCTGCCGCGAAAGAGGAGAGTCTCTGTAGACTCCCAGCTCAGGGATATCGAAACGTCCAAGTATAAAATCGCGATTAGAACCTTTTACAAAAGAGCCAAAAGTCTCGCAGCGGACTTTAAAAACGGGACCCAGGATCCTCGAATTCGCAAGAACAGTTTTGTTACCGACCTGCAGGAAATAGTTAATGTTTTCAAGCAACATTTTTAGCGGCTTCTTGACGAGCATGGAGAAGCGAGAGTGGTAGTGAACGAAGAGATCCCGCCTCCAGTCGACAAATTTGTCCCCCCTCTCAGCATTTAAGAAATAGGCATAGCTATTAAAAAGCTGAAGAAGAGCAAGGCCGCAGGCTCAGATGGATTACCATCAAAGCTCTTCGAAGTTGGAGCCGATGTTGTGGTAGGGAGCATGCACCAGATCCTCTGTAGACTGGAACGACTGGAATACCAGCTCATTATGCGCCATCAACAAAAAATGCTATCCTACTTCCTGCAAAAGGTAGGTAGGTACGGTCGTAGCTTTCCCAGAATTGAGAAGAATGCACATGGGCCAGGGAAGGCCGTTGTGCAGCTACGAGGGGGTTTTACCCCCCTATTCGTGGAACCATTTTGTGCTTCTTAAGAAGTTAAGAAGGTCAGGTATCCCTACTTTCTGAACATCTGTCAGACCGTTAAGGAAGTAAGAGCCTAGGTAACGTTTCCTGATGTTGCAAAAAGCTGGAGAGGCACAGAGAAGATGGTGAATGGATTCGACCTCCTCCTTGTCCTGACAGCTTCTGCAGAAATCATTCGGATTTATTCCTAGTTTTTGTGCGTGACTGCCAATGAGGCAGTGTCCTGTGATGACACCAATGACCTTGTAGATGTCAGCTCTTTTTAGGGAGATTATACTCCTTGTGCGTTGGCTGTCAAGCCGAGGCCAGATTTGCCTGGTGCTGACGCAGGTATGTCCCTGGGTCCATCTCAGGTTCGTCTCGGCCCTGGCGAGATTGGCTAGATTATGTTAATGGTTCCTTGTTTGGCGAGTGTGGCGGCTTTCTCATTACCTGTAATGTCGCTGTGTCCCGGTACCCAGATAAGCTGTATGTTGAACTGTTCTGCCATCTCGTTAAGAGATCGGCGACAGTCGAGACTAGATTTTGATGTGTACACATAGGACTCCAACGACTTTAAGGCTGCTTGACTGTCTGTGAGAATGCGAATATCCGTGGTGGATATTACGTTCCACTTCAGCCAAGACAAAGCCTCTTTTATTGCCAACAGTTGCGCCTGGAAAACGCTGCAGTGATCTGGTAATCTTAGAGCTTTACATAGCTTGAGTTGTTTGCAGAATACTCCACTGCCCACCCCGTCTTTGGTTTTAGACCCGTCAGTGTAGAAATCCACGCAATTTCTGAGCGGTTGAGTTTGGCGGGTCCAGTTCTTCCTGTCAGGAGAGATCATCGTAAAGTTTTTGTCCAAGACTATTGTGGGTTCTGTGTGGTCCAGGTTTTCTATCATAGTTATCCTGTTTTACAGGATGGAGGAGTGGCCAGTGACATAGCTCGCCCATTTCGAGTTGGCTTTTAGTCTTATGGCCGTGTGTGTGGCAATTCGCTTACCGAAAATATCGAGTGGTGTAAGGTCTAGTATCATGTTAAGCGCAGCCGTTGGTGTGGACCTAAAGGCCCCGGTAATGCACATAGATACATGTCATCCTTTGTACCTTCTCGAGTTGTTCGTGGTATGTTGTCTTGTCTAGTGCAGTCCACCAGATTATCACTCCATACATTAGTATGGGTCTAACGACCGTGATGTAGAGCCATAGGGTGATCTTGGGGGTGGATCCCCACTTTTTTCCTAGGGCTTTCTTACATGTGTAGAGAGCTTTTTTTGCTCTTTCAATTGTACTTCTTGCAATAACTACAGAGGAATTGAATACCTCAAGTTTGAGATCGTTAAACATTAGCAAGTCAATTTCACCATCACAATATGGTAGAAGAAAGAAAGGAAGGGCTTCGCTTCGAATTGCAACAACTACCACGACATATTATTCCATCCATGGAGGATCTGAGCCTGAGCTATAGCTGCCTTCCATTCTTGACGGTCTCGGGCACACTGCTTCCAGTTGTCAAGACCAAGATGTCTTACATTCGCGATTACTTGGTCTTTATACCTGAGGTTCGGTCTTCCTCTTCTTCTCGAACCAGGAGGCTCGGAGTCGAAGACCCTCTTAGCTGGAGCGTTGATGTCCATGCGCTCGATGGGGCCGAGCCAGTGTAGTCGCCGGATCCTTGCCTTCCGGACTACATCCACATCTTGGTACAGCTCGTAGAGTTGTGTCTTCTTCTCCATTCGCCTTCCTCACAGACAGGACCAAATATCCGACGCAGAATTTTTCTTTCGAAAGAACCCAAAATCAGCTCCGCTGTCCTGCTTATCGTCCAGCTTTCGGCTCCGTACAGCAAGACTGGCAGTATGAGCTTTTTGTAAAGCATGACTTTGGTCTTTCGAGTGAGGAGTTTTGACCCCAGTTGTTTGGACAAGCCGAAGTAGCAGCGGTTGCCAAGGGCGATTCTATGCCAGATCTGCACTGTGGTGTCATTTGTGGAATTTACTTTTGCCCCAAGGTAGACAAACTCCTTAACTACCTTGAAATTGTAGCTGTCAATTGTTATGTTTTGTCCCAGGTGGTGAGCGACGGATTGGTTTTTGCTAGACAGCATGTATTTCGTTTTGTCCTCATTGATCTTAAGACCAACTCGTTTCGCCTGTTCCTCAATCGCCGTGAATGCTTCCACAATGCCACGGCGAGAACACGCGATGATGTCGATATCATCCGCGTATCCTAGCAGCTGGATGGACTTGTAAAAGATAGTGCCTTCCCTGTTGACGCCTGCCCGTCGCACTATCTGCTTCAGCACCAGGTTGAAGAAATCACATGACAGCGCATCTCCTTGCCGAAATCCGGTGCATGTTTCGAATGGTTCCGAGGTCCTAGAACCGAGTTGCACGGTGCATCGCGTGTTTTTTAGCGTGGCGCGACACAACTGGATCAGTTTTACCGGGATCCCGAATTCGGCCATCGCCCCAAACCGTTCTTCACGATGAATGCTGTCGTATGCGGCTTTGAAATCGATGAAAAGATGGTGTGTATCGATTCGAAACTCGTTGGTCTTTTCCAGGATTTGTCAAAGTGTGAAAATTTGGTCTAAAGTTGATTTGCCGGGCCGGAAGCCGCACTGGTAGCTGCCGATTAGTGCGGTGCAAAATGGTTTTAGACGTTCACACAATACGCTGGACAGGATCTTGTATGCGACATTGAGCAGGGATATACCTCTATAGTTCTTGCAAGAGGTAGGATCGCCTTTTTTGTAGATGGGGCATATTATTCTAATACGCCTCATAAATGGCGCCCAACAATGGATCAAATGAAACATTTTTGCAAATTATCAGAATTAGACCCTCATAACTCAGTTCTCTGTGATCCCAGTCTACAAATATACAATCTGTATCCTAGGTATGTACATATGTTCAAATTCCAAGTAATCGATGGCGGTCAATACATGGAGCAAACGCGCAAGCAAAATCGAATATCGCGTGGAACAGCGTACATTGGCCGAGTCTGTATATGCACAGTCAGTGTCTGCCTACATTCTGTCATTTCACTCTTATCCTAGAGGTCATCTCGATAGTAAAGTCCTTAATAATGCATACGGGCACTCCTCTTGAGAGTCAATAATACAATACTGAAACAAGCCATCAAGTAGTTGGGGCATAAAAGCCAATTAAAACCTTGTCACGATGCTATGTACACTAAGTTGTGGACTCAACTTGCACGCCATGCTCTTTGGCTACTGCAGAAATAAACGGCGTATGTGCTAATTGTGATAAGTACAAAATGCCTCGGATAATAAAAACAACAAGACAATAGCGAACAACACAAAGGAGCAGGGAGCAAATCCAGTGGACTTAAGACTCTTAGCAAATGAATCTATCCTTACTCTCATGGTCGGCATGCTTTAAGCAATTTCGTTCTACCATTCATATCTGCATCTCTATGTCGAATCTACAAAACACTCTCAACTTATTAGGGATAGAGAGCTTCCCGCGCCAACCTGAATGACAGACGGATATAGGCTGGAAAAGAGACACAAAGATTTATATGCAAGAACTTGAGGTTCCTGGTTGAGAAGAGTACTTTCCGACCATAGATGAATGCAATTATCTGATGGATATATCATTGAGATACGGCAAGCAAAGTGACATTACCGGTAAAGCCAATTGTCAAAGTCACATAAATGGGCAGTTTGGTGCGGATGGACCCTATGAGGGTAAAATTAGATTAGTTCTCTCCTAGGTGTATTGGAACGTACACTCCTGGTACACGGATCTATGTATCTGTAATCATGATCTGTGATTTCCTTTTACTTTAATTAAAGTGAAATGTTATAAAGTTGAGTGATGGGGGATATCCCGATCAGCTCAGATGCATGCAATGCCAGACGAACGTGTCAAGTATATGACACTCAGCTACGCCCAGTTAAGCCATCCGTCAAATAATTCCTTTAATAAGCACTTCACTCCGGACAAATATGAAAAATTTTACTTAATTCCCTCCATAGAATGGGAATAGCGATACAGAAAAAAACGAGATATGGATAAGTCCAGCGTAAACCGGCAACGAACAAATGTTCTTCAACAAAAGATTTAGATTTCATTGTGCCATTGTGCCATGTCAAGGTCCTTTTTATACAGTTTAGCTACGTTGCCATGGAAAGGCCCAATGATACTGAGATATTATATGGAAGATATATTCAATTCTAGGCGAATTGGCTTTTTTAAACATTATCCCTTCGCAGTTGGATTCCTTCGATTCAATGTACGGTCTCAGTGGAGAAGGGATTCCCTGTAGCGGAATGAATGGAACAAATGTCTTGGGGCTTCTCTCAAATCTTTCAGCATGTCTTTGTGCAGATGCCTACGATAGTACACAATTGAAGTCTGAGTCTTGATTTGGGCTTACGTACTTCCTGGTCATGAATTTAGGATGGGATATCCTCAAAAAAGTACCACAAAGTGCAAACGCTTAATGACGTTCTAAAACTTAGATAAGAATCGACCGGATACGCGCATATTCTCATTTCCTTCTTCTTCTTTTTCAGTTCTGGGCGAACCTGGCCCACCTTCAATTTGGCCGTCCTCGATCGCGTCACCCCCTTAAGGGTTGGATTCAAAGACTTTCCGGGCCGGCGCTCTGATTTTTATGCGCTCTACATGACCTAGCCATCTTAGGCGTTGGATCCATAGATGCCGTGCTACGTTCATGTCGTTCTACAGCCCGTTCGATTCACTATTAAGTATTCTCCTCCACACGCCGAATTTTTTTGTCAAAACGACCAAGGGCCTCCTCATCCGCTTTCGAGTCCATATCTCTGCGCCATGAAGCAGGACCCGGATGATAAGGGTCTTCTATACGGTCACCTTGCTTTTTCGAGAGGGCTCTGTTTCTTAGTTGCCCCCGGCACCCAAAGAAACAGCGGTTGGCAAGAGTTATTCTATGTTTGATTTCGGCACTGATGTCATTGCTGCATGTCACTGCGGAACCTAGGTAGATTAAGTTCTTGACCACCTCGAAATTATACCTGCCAACATGTGCGCCCTGGCTAAGAAGCCGGTGGTTCATGTCGTTTTTCGACGACAGTATATATTTCGTCCTTCGTCCTCATTTAGCACCAGTCCCATTTTGCTTGGCTGCTCCCAACCCTGAGGGAATCCCGCAGAAACATTGTAGTACGTAAGGCCATCGTCCGTCTGATACCTCAGCTTCCTGTTAGTGAAGTAGATAAGGATTATCTTCACAAGGTAATGTGGCGTGTCCATTCTGGTCAGAGACCTCCTTATACAAGACCGTTTATGGAGTTAAAGGCGTTTCTTACGTCCACTGCTACTCTTTGAGCCTCCACGGCATCTTTTCTCCCGAACTGCTTCAGCAGCTGTGTCTTACTTACTTACTTATTAGGCCAGTAATCCATGGAAGATCTGAGCCTGAGCTATAGCTGCTTTCCGTCCTTGACGGTCGCGAGCACGCTGCTTCCAGTTATCAAGACCAAGTTGTCTTACATCCGCGGTACTTGGTCTTTATACCGGAAGTTCGGTCTTCCGTTTCTTCTCGAACCAGAAGGCTCGGACTCAAAGACAATCTTAGCTGGGGCGTTGTTGTTCAAGCGCTCGATGTGGCCGAGCCAATGTCGTTGACGGCTCTTTGCCCTCCGTATTATATCCAAATCTTTGTACAGCTCGTAGAGTTCGCGGTTATGTCTTCTTTTCCATTCGCCTTCCTCAAAAACAGGACCGATTTCCATCGTACAATCCTTCTTTCGAAGGAGCCAGGAATAAGCTCTGCTGTCCTGCTTATCATCCAGATTTCGGCTCCATATCGTAGGATCGGCAGGATACAAGTCTTGTAGACTTGGTTTTTCGGAACAGAAGTTTGGAGTTTAGCTGTTTTAACAAGCCGAAGTTTCAGGCGTTGCCGAGGGTGATTCCACGCTGGATCTCCACTATGATGTCATTCGTGGAGTTTATGTTTGCCCCGACGTATGTGAACTCCTTCACTACCTCGAAATTATAGCTGTCAACCGTTATATTTTGTCCCAAGTGATGGGCGACGGCTCGGGTTTTGCTTGACAGCATGTATGTACGAGAATTTTGTCTTATCCTCGTTGACCAACTCGTTTCGCCTATTCTTCAATAGCCGTTAAAGGTTCTACAGTATCACGCTGAGACCACGCGATGATGTCAATATCATCCTTGTATCCTAGCGGCTGACATTTTCAGGATTTGTCGAAGTGTGAATATTTGATCTATAACCGATTTGCAGGGCCGGAAGCGATACTGGAAGCTGCCGTTTAGTGCGGTACAAAAGGGCTTTAGACGTTCACACAGTACACTGGACAGGATCTTGAATTTGACATTGAGAAGGGATACACTTCTATATTTTTTGCAGGAGGTAGGACCGCCTTTTTTGTGGATGGGGCATAGCACAATAGCACTGATATCTCAGTCGTCGGGTATGTTTTCATCAGATAATCCGGTGCATTCTCTCTACCAGAACATCGCCGCCAGGATTGAAGAGCTCTGATGGCAAGCCATCTGAGCCTGCGGCCTTCTTGTTCTTCAGCTTTTGAATATGTAGCTGTGCCGACATCTTCGATGCTGGGTGGGAGGACTACTTTAGCGGCTGGTGTTGGCATTTCCTCAGTCCCTAACACTCTTTCTTGATCATGCTCATTAAGCAGCTGCTGGAAATGCTGCTTAAATACATCCACTATTCCCTGCGGGTCGGTGACAAGCTTACCCTCGCAATTTCAAAAAGCCTGGATGCCTTTCTTGAAGCCTCCTGCATGGGTTTTAGCTTTCTTAGAAAAGGCCCGTATTTTATGTTTGTCGCTAGACTCCTTGATATACTTGGGCTGGGAGGCTGCGAGGATTCTTTTCTTCAGTCGCAGTAATTTTTTTCTCCTCCCTTTTTCTGGCTCGGTATTCCTCTCGCGCTGGCCTTTTGGTACGCCTCGTCGGTTGCTGCCTTTTTCACACTCACACTCGCCATCATGCCACAGGTTTCTTGTCGGGGGTGGTAGGTAGCCCAAGGTGTTCTGGGCTACTTCCTAAATAGCTGAGCGGCAATGAAGCAAGCATGTTGATATTTGTGCTCGACGCAGCATACCGGAGAGCCTTTCGCTCAGTTGCTCGCTGTAGACTCTGGTAACCTCCGAAGTCGAAGGTTTAGCGCAAAAAAAGCGGGGTCAATCGCATTTGCCGGAAAGGTCATGCCCAGTAAGTTTCGGAATCGGTTAATCAGTTAGCGACGAATATGAAAATTCTCTGCTCAAATCTGGGATGACATGTAACAAAATCGCTGTCGTTGCATCAAATTTGTTAAGCACACTACTACGCTAGGAGAAACCCAAACCACCAGCTCACTTGGTTTGCCACTTGGTTCCGCCGAGAAGGAACGCCGCGAAATAAACATTCGATGGCGTTGGTGTTATGGTGATGGTAAAGGACTTGCAAAGGCCTCGTAGGAGTAGCATCTGCCGACGGATGCTGGCCCGATAAAAAGCGAGTAAGAGCCTCTGCAGCCGAGCATCTTGCAGCTCTGCTAGTCACTTCCACCTCCTCGTGGTGCCATCTGGAAATTTCCTTACAAGGGAAATTACTGACGGGAGACGCCGAATGGCGAGTATCCTGCGCCACCAAACAAGATTAGTGTCGGTTGGGCAATGGTCTAGCCAACCATAACCATAAAACTACTGATTGCTCAGAAGCAAAAAACAGCCTCGGATAGAAAAACGGAACGGACCTATGTTGACGACCCTATAATAAAACAAAAAACAAACAAGGACCTTCGGTTCTGTACGTGAAATGTTGGATCCCTAAACAGACCACGTGTGGGCGAACAACTTGCGGACGCCCGAGACCGCTATAAAGCGGACATAACCGCCATCCAGGAAATGCGATGGAATGGACCGGGTAAAAAGCGGATGAAAAACTGCGACATTTACTACGGTGACTGCTATAGGGAGAGAGGACAGAGACTATTTGGATGCGGATTTGTTGTTAGAGGTGGACAAAGGCATAAAGTCCTAAGTTTCCATTGTGTGAGTGAACGCCTCATAACCTCCATGCGCCCACGGAAGACAAGGATGACTTCTTTGATCTACTATACAGAACATACACCAAATGACCCAGCTATGATACCCAAAATAAACCTAGGAGATCTTAACGCTAATTTGAGTAAAGAAAGCATCTTTGAACGGGTGATCGGCAAACACAGCCTACATGACACCACATCCGATAACGGACACAGGCTGATCGACCTTGCCACTGGGCAAAATCTTCTTTTAGCCAGCACACGATTTCCCCACCTCGATATACACAAAGGCACCTGGCGGTCGCCAGATCAATCAGTCACCAACCAGATTGATCACATAGCGATTGACGTCAGACACTCCTCCACTATTCCTGTTGTTCGCACTTTCCGAGGAGCGAACATCGACTCAGACCACTACTATGTAGTAGCCGAGATACGTCAACGCATAACACGAACACCGCGAAGTAAAGTTAGAACACCAAGCTATGACGTCGGAAAGCTACTATCGCCGGAGATCTCCAGTGCCTTTGCCAACCGCGTCTCCCTTAAGCTCTCCGATACACCTCAATCCTCCACTCAGTCAGTAGAGCAGCGATGGAGCCAGTGCAAACAAGCCCTGCAGAGCACAGCAACGAAAGTGTTGGACCTTAAAGCTCCACCACGACGAAACACCTGGTTCGATGATGAGTGTAGAAGGATACATGCCCTCACTACCCAAAAAAAAATAAGAGCGGCGAGAATGGGGCTATTGAAAACTTGGAGAAGTGCTATTCCAGGCACGACGTTCGAAGATTTTATTCACGGGTAAAATTAATATCTCAGGGCTATAAAGCCCGAACGGAGGCCTGTAAGGATGAAAACCAAGAGGATATGGAAAAACCACTTCTGCAGACTGTATAACGGCGATGACAGCCAACATACCGCCGTCAGGCACAATGGTCCATTTCTTAACGACGAAGATCGCAGAGAATTCCGTCTCCCTGACCTCGACGAAGTTGAGATTGCCATGTCGAAACTCAAGTCGAATAAAGCTGCTTTCGCAGATGGACTGTCTGCTGAGCTCTTCAAAGCGGCTGGGGGTGAGCTGGTTAGGAGAATGCACTGGCTCATCTGTAAGATATGGTCAGAGGAAAGCATGCCCGAGGAATGGAGTCTCAGCATTGTTTGCCCGATCCACAAAAAAGGAGACCTCTTGGACTGCACCAACTACAGAGGAATGTATGCATGTATGTATGTATGTTGCCGTTACAGCCCATGAAGGACCAGAGCCGAGCTTCTCTCAATCACCCATGTTGTGTGTGATTTAATTTTCCCATAGGTGAAAGGGACTTACAGTTTATTGCCGGTTCCGAACGGCGAAGTTCGAGAAGCCTTTCATGACCCCGCTGAGGAGAAACACCGTGAAAACACTTTCGATGACATGGCTGTGTCGGGATTCGATACCGTGTCATCGGCGTCAGAGGCCAACACACTACCCACTGCGCCACGGTGCTCTCACTACAGAGGAATAAGTCTCCTTAATGTCGCATACAAGATCTTCGCAGCCGTTTTGTGTGAACGTCTGAAGCCATTCGTAAATAAGCTGATAGATCCTTATCAGTGTGGCTTCAGGCCAGGGAAGACCACCAACGATCAAATCTTCACACTACGGCAGATCCTGGAGAAAACCAATGAATTTCAAGTCGACACTCACCAGCTATTCGTCGACTTCAAGGCCGCATACGACAGCGTAATTAGAGACGAGCTATATAACGCCACGTTTACATCTCTGCTAAGCTCGTCAGACTATGCAGGATGACTCTGGAAAATGCTCGCTGCTCAATCCGAATCGGTGCAGAACTGACCGATAGCTTCGAAGTCAAAGAAGGATTTAGATAGGGCGATGCACTGTCGTGTGATTTTTTTAACATCATTCTTGAAAATATCGTGCGGGACTCTGCGGCCAATACAAGATGTACGATCTACTTCAAGTCTACGCAATTGCTTGCCTACGCAGATGGCATTGGCGTTATTGAACGGACAAAGCGAGACGTCAATGAGGCTTTCGCAAGCATTGAAGCAGAAGCGGCAAAAGTGGGTCTAAGGGTAAATGGGGACAAGACCAAATATATGCTGTTATCAAAGAAACACGCGCAACACCGACCTCTTGATCAGAACGTCACCTTCGGCAGCTATATTTTTGAAGTAGTCAAGGACTTCGTCTACCTTAGCAATGACACCAGCGCTGAGATAAAACGCAGGATAACTCTTGCCAACCGCTGCTTCTTTTTTGGTAAGAAGGCGGAAAGCATCGAAAGCCAATGTGTGATACTTTAACCCACTAAAACCCCCTCCTGCTTCTGGTCCCCTTTCCCCCACGGTACCGTGGTTAGCATTTCGTCATGGGGGGGGGACTTCAGTCTTAGCTCTCGTCTTCTCACCACGCTTTCGCGTGGCGTTGTTAGTTTATGTCTGTGTCGTTGAATTCGATATGTTCGTCCGCGTGTCAAGTGTACGTCCTTTGTTATATGTTTACTTCCCCCTGTGGATGCATGTATCTGCGTCTGTCTGCCTGTTTGTTAATTTGCGTCGGTACATTTTGCTGTACAGCTGCGTAGTCGCTCGCTTCCACTCTGTTGGCGTTTTCTTCCCTTGCTCTTCTTTCTCGCTCCAGTCTGCCTAACTCCTGGCATATGTCTTTGGCATAAGCGCTCGCTGCGTTCCACTTGCTTTCCGTTTCTAGCATATGGTGTACTAAGTTCTCTGGGGTTGGTGTTTCACCTAGTACTCCTTGTAGTGCTTCCCTTTGTAATTGGAAACATGGGCAGTGGAAGTATACGTGCTCCGCGTCTTCGGGAATATTTCTGCACGTTGTGCAGGTGACGTGGGGGGGTCGACCTTCCTGCACTTGTACAGGTATGACTTGAAGCAACCATGTCCCGTAAGCAGTTGGGTGAGGTAGAAGTTTACTTCACCATGTCTGCGGTTCATCCAAGCCTCTATGCTCGGGATAAGGCGATAAGTCCAACGGCCCTTAGTTGAGAGGTTCCAGCGTTGTTGCCACTCAGCTAGGCTTCTACTTCTTCCTCTTGTGTTTGCTTCAGCATGGGTTAGCCGTTCCTCCTGTCTATTCGCTACAAACTTTTCCTGCAGTTCCTTCGCGAGTATACCAATAGGTAACATACCCGCTATGACGCAGGCCGCGTGTTCCGAGGTTGTGCGATAAGCGCTGCTTACTCTTAGCGCACATAGTCGGTTTACTGCTGAAATCCTTTTTTTTTTTGTATGAAGTCACCTTCATAGCTCCGGCCCAAACTGGCGATGCATAAAGCACAGCGGATGTGACTACATTGGCTAAAAGCAGTCTACGGCTGTATCTTGGCCCCCTAAATTCGGCATGATCCGCGCAATGGAGGTACTCACACGAGAGGATTTGTTGCTTACATACTCCAGGTGTTCTTTATATGTAAGTCTTGAGTCTATCATAACGCCAAGATATTTGATAGCTGGCTTAGATGCTATTTCATGCCCACCCACTGTGAGCGTGACCGTCTCTCGTTTCTTTCTGCTGGTGACGAGGACCGTTTCGGTTTTTTGTTCAGCTAGCGTAACGCCGACTCACGTTAGCCACTGTCGAACAGTCAAAATGGCTTCGTTGCTAATTTGAACAACTTCTTCCAGTAATTTTGCAGTGACCACTATTGCGAAGCCGTCCGCAAATCCCACAATTTTAGCCTGAGCTGGTATTTCCAGTCGGAGTACGCCGTCGTACATCAGGTTCCACAGTATCGGACCCAGAACTGAGCCCTGGAGGACTCCTCCAGTTACTGCATATTCCTTCACACCATCGTCTGTTTCATAAACCAAAACCCCATGCCGAAAGTAGTTTCTTAAAATTCCACTGATGTAAGTTGGTACCCTCATATTTCGGAGTGCTTTAAGTATATGTTTCCAACTCCGTTCAACAACACTGTTCAACTCCCTCACTCAGGCAGGCGTTGTAGATGTCAACAAATAGATCCATTCTGGTTTTAATCGCCGCTTTCAGGGCGACATTGGGGATCCCATCTGGTCCAGGGGCTTTTTTGTTTCCGAACCTTTTACATGCCTCAAGGATCTCTTGTGGAGTTATCCTAGGAAGTTGCTGGGCTGCTGTCGACGACTCGTCATCCAATGGAATTTCCGGCTGCCGTGGGAATAGACATTCGACTATTTGTTCCAACACATCTGTACGTGTGGGAGATGGTGCTCGAAAAACTTTCAGTTTTGTCATTACCACCAGGTACGCTCTCCCGCAGGGATCTTCATCCAACCCGTTGCATAGCTCGGCGAAGCTTCGACCTTTACTCATTTTTAACTCTTTTCGCGCTACTTTGTATCGATGGTGAAGTTCGGTGGTGCTGTCCCTTCCTCTGCTGCGCTGGTACTTTCTCTTTGTGCGGTGACATTTAGCGCGCAGCAGCGCAATATCCTCATTCCACCAGTAAACTGGTGGGTAGCGTGTATTTGTTGGTCTTCTTGCCATGGATGCGTCGCATGCCGTTGCGATGTAGGCAGTTAGCTGTGTAGACCTCTCGTTGGCAGTACCCGTCAAAGCAGCATCCGCGATCATAAGGGCTAAGGCCTCTTCGTCAAATGAATTTGTCTTCCACCCTGGTTTGTTGGCTATTCTCCTCAGTGCATTTGCTTGTTGCCTTCCTTCCTTTGTGATTTCACACAGTATGGCTTGGCGGACACTGTGGGTATAGAGGGGACTGACCTTCCATGTTGTTTTTCGAGCAAGGCTGCTGCTTACAAAAGTAAGGTCGATTATCGAACCCACCCCATTTCTGCAAAATGTTTCTTTGGGCTCAAGAGGCAACTTAGTCGTAGAGCTCTCGCTCGAAAAACTAAGGTATCCCTCTACAAAACCTTAATCATACCGGTCCTCCTCTATGGCGCTGAGGCTTGGACTTTATCAAAAGCGGATGAAGAAGTTCTTGAGCGTTTCGAGGGGAAAATTCTGCGAGCAATCTTTGGTCCCGTTTGAGTAAACGGAGATTGGAGGAGGAGATTCACCCAAGAACTGTACGGGTTGTACAGCGACATCGGCCTAGTTAGACGTCTTCGGATCCAACGTCCAAGATGGCTGGGCCATGAAGAGCGAATGGACATTACCACTCCGGCCCGAAGAGTCTTCGACACCAACCCCGAGGGACTACGCAGCAGAGGACGACCACATGTAAGGTGGCGCGCACAGGTGGAAAGGGACCTCAACCAACTGGGCGTGCGGCACTGGAAGCGGCTGACCAAAGATCGGACCGACTGGAGAGGTCTGTTGGTTGAGGTCCTGGTTCACCCCGAACTGAAGCGCCGTCTAAGTAAGTTAGTAAGTACCCACGGTAAAAAGAGGAGCAAAGCGCTTATTTCACTAACCAATTCGCTTTACTTGGATTTTCATACACGTGTACTGCGGTCCTCGGACAGCATACGCGCGGCGGATAGCCAAGCGAAGTGCGGTAAGGAGAGAGGGAGTTTTCCGAAGGAGAGTGAAGACCATACGCCATAGCAACAGTCAAGCTCTACAATTGTCACCCAACGCCCGACTATTTTGTTTGTTAACGTAGCCGCCGAGATGAAAATTCGCCTTGTCGCCCAAAATCGTTGTCCAAATCAAATTGCGGATGATCGCGCGCCCTCAATTGCTAAGTCAATTGGACCTTGTAAGCGAATAATGCGAGATCTTTGTGCCGAATCCTCTTCGGGATAGTGCGTGGAATTTTGAGCTGCTGAGATCGATGGCGAGTTGGTGTTCGTAAATTAAGTCTCACATTCTCGGCCACCAAATTCTCTTCTGTGCACACCGTACGATGACGGGGACCATGAGTATTGTCCACTAGCATACTAGTCTCACGAACTTTTTGCACAAACTTGCGTACAACAGTCGCGGTGGGTTCTTCATTCCCGCCAAATCTACTTTTCAAAGAACGTACTGCTTGGGCTACACAGCACTCATTTTGGAAATAAGTTTTCAATTCAAGCGTAAAGCGACTCATACGGACTTCCTGTCAAGATTTCGAGCGGAAAACAGCTGTCAGTGTCAAAATTACCTATGGCTTGAAAAGAATACTAGATGGCCCACCCCTTTGCACCATCGGAAGAGCAAGCAGTAACTCTACTAGATGCTCCCACGAAAATGAAATCTGGAGCATATGTCTATCACCCAACACCTACAACAACGAATAACCTCGCCTATTTCTCGCTAAGTCCTCGTGAAAGCTTAATGTCAACACTGCTGACTGCTGGTATTTTGGATTTCCACTGAACCCCATCCAAACGGGTAGTTAAACCATGAGAGGATGATTGATATATCAGGTTGATATCAGGTCCCGAGAGAAACATAGACTTCTCTGTTTTTCCACTGAAGAGGTTATACCTACTTGTATGTATAGGAGGCAGATCTCGGTTTAAGAACGGATTGTGAATTCTATGAGAAGCAGAGGGCGCCGTGGCGCAGTAGTTAGTGTGTTGGACGCTGACGCACGATGAGCTAGTTCGGATCCCGATAACACCAACGCCATCGAATGTTTATTTCGCGGCGTCCCTTCCCGGCGGGGTACTGGCAAAACCGCCCGTAGTATAACTTGCCTAGAAAAAGCTTCTCGACTCACGCCGTTCGGAATCGGCATTAAACTGTAGGTCCCTTTCACCTGTGTGAAAAATAGAATCCCACACAACATGGGTGATTGAAGGGAAGCTTGGCTCTGGTCCTTCATGGGATGTAACGCCACCAAAGAAGAAGAATAATTCTATGAGAAAATATGTTTCCCTTTTGTAAAAAATAAACTCCAAATCCATCAGTTGGAATGACTTATTTCCAACACGTCAACGTAATCAATAATTAACCCTTGCAACCTGACCTACATTGTACATTCCGAATCGGAAACTCATTAATCGCTCGGCACCAAAAACAACGCATCCGACACTCCCCAACAAGCGTCGGATTAGCGTAAACCTATTGACGAATCCCAGCAAAATGTGCTCTAATTAGACTTGACTCTGATGCAAAACTGAAACACGAGATTCTAGAAGGCGTCACCACCATCGTCAACAGAAAATGCCCACCGCCACGTCTCCACTTCCATTCGTGCACGTTACTTCGATCACACACTCTCGTACTTGTGTAGGTACCATCCTGGACGAGCGATGTTCATAATTTCACTCGACTCCAGTGACAGACAACGTGCAGGATAGGCACGTTAACACAAATGCACACGGGGCGGAGGGAAGTTGTGTGCTAAGTAAATCTGTCGTTCCCACCAGTGGAGTTAGTTGAAACACACTACCAACATTGACGTCTCAGTCGTCCCTGATACGACTAGCATGGTACCTAGATACAACCTTTGCCTGAGAAGGAGGAAGAAGGCTGAACTGAATGCAGCACGGTAATGATGCTATTTATAAAAATGACCTTGAAATCGGGTGAGGGCGATAGGAAATGGCAATGTTTGCCGGCAAGTCAATTGGAAAATGGTGTTAAGGGTTGTTACGATATTTAACTCTATTTTGATGCTGCGAACGGATTTTCCTGCTTCGATCTTTCGATGTACCATGTAGATACATACTCTACGCTCACCGGGAGGACGAGATGTTTAAGTGGAGGTTTATTAGAGACGAGCATCGCCATTGAACGACAGTAGTAGTAATATCCGACTCTTTGGGGGAGAAGGGCAAACTTGGGCCTGAAAAGTCCACTAATGGTGTACTACCAGACTGCCATCAGGTGATACGAACCATAGAACGAGATTAAAATCGATAAATCAATTATTATTGGATTTGGATTAAGCAGCGGAACTTACCAGTCTCTCTCCCCTGCCGCTGTGGGTACCCATGCGTTACGTTCGATGTGGAAATAAATTGGAATTGACTGCAGTGATGACTCGGAACCGGTGATTTTCCTTCAGGCGAGGAATATTGGTTTATGCAGCTGCAAGCAGACGGAGTGATGATTAGTGAAATTAAGTTAAAACGCCCCGCAGCGGTTAAGCTATCAGTTATGGCCGAGATTATGGTAATAATTTGTGCCAGTGGGCGGATTGGCAATCCATTGTAGTGGATCCAATTTGAGGGGATAACACTTAGGTACACTTGTTCGTCATGCAAATGCTAAGGACGATGCAATTAATCAGTGACGAAAGCGGATTAAGGTAAAGAGCTTTTAACACGCCTATTGAAAGCATATGTGTTTCGGAATCGACTTTAGGTAATTGGATGGATCAAACTGTCGTATAAGTGGCATTCAACAACAGATTTTTGAAATAGCACAAACCTGATGAATAAGAAGCAAGTCGTAAATTAATTCAGTTAATCTGAATGATTTTTGGGCCTATAAACGCAGACGGGGGATGGAGGAGAAGATTCAACAACTTTACGGGCTGTACAGCGACATGAGCCTAGTCAGGCGTCTACGGATTCAACGCCTAAGATGGCTGGGTCATGTAGAGCGAACGGACACTACAGCTCCAGCCCGGAGAGTCTTTGAATCCAGCCCCGAGGGACAAAGAAGCAGAGGACGGCCGCCCTTAAGATGGCGCACACAGGTGGAAGGGGACCTCAGCCAACTGGGAGTGCGGCAATGGAAAAGGCTAGCGAAAGATCGTGCTAGATGGAGGGGCATGTTGGTTGAGGCCCAGGTTCACCCCGAACTGTAGCGCCCACTAAGAAGAAGAAGAATCTGAATGCCCATCGCTAAGCACGGAGAGTGTGATGGACACGGGGTTCGAAGGGCGTGAGTGAATGGCATTAAAGCAAAACATGATCTCCTTGTCAGAGGCAGATGTAGGGATTCGCCAAGTACGCCATGGCGTATGTGTGTAATTTAAAATATTTTTTTTAAAAACGCACTAGAAGAATTTACAATTAACAATTTTTCAAATAATTAAAATACTTACTTAGATGGCGCTACTGTTCGGGGTGAGCCAAAGCCTCAACCAACAAGCGTCCAAGCCTCAGCGCCATAGAGGAGGACCAGGATGTTTAAGGTCTTGCGTAGGGAAACTTTCGTTTTTCGAGAGAGTGCTCTACTACTCAGTTGCCCCTTGAGGCCAAAGAAGCAGCGGCTGGCAAGAGTTATTCTGCGTTTTATCTCAGCGCTGGTGTTGTTGCTGCTTGTCACTATCGAGCCAAGATAGACGGTGTTCTTGATTACTTCAAAAATATAGCTGCCGAAGGGGACGTTCTGACCAAGACGTCAGTGTTACGCGTCTTTCTTTGATGACAGCATATATTTGGTCTAAGATGGTGCGTGTCGACCTGGAATTCATGGGTCTGGCCTGAAACCATACTGGTAGGTAGGTAGGTAGGTAGATAGGACCGTAGCCTTCCCAAAAAGAAAATAAGAAGAACATACATAGGCCAGGGAGGCCCAATGTGCAACTATGAGGGGGTTTAGCCCCCTATTCGTGGAACCCTTTTTTTTGCTTCTTAAGAAATTAAGAAGATCAGATATCCCTACTTGCTGAACTTCGATCAGATCGTTAAGGAAGTAAGATCCTAGGTATCGTTTCCTGAATGTGCAGGATGCCGGGCAGGCGCAGAGAAGGTGATGAATGGATTCGACCTCCTCCTCGTCCAAACAGCTCCTGCAAAAATCATTCGGAGTTATACCTAGTTTTTGCGCGTGACTGCCAATAAGGCAGCTCTTTTTAGGGAGATAATACTCCTAGTCCGTTGACTGTTGAGCCAGGGCCAGATTTGCCTGGTGATGAGGCAGGTATGTCCCTGAGTCCATCTCCGGTTCGTCTCGGCCCTGGCGAGATTTATAAGATTGTGTTTAATGGTTGCAAAGGGTATACCCTCACAAGCCACGATTGATTGTAGCGTCGTTCCTTGTTTGGCGAGTGTGTCGGCTCTTTCGTTTCCTGGAATGTCGCTGTGTCCCGGTACGCAGATAAGTTGTGTGTTGAGCTGTTCGGCCATCTCGTTAAGAAATAGGCGACAGTCGAGACTAGTCTAGACTCCAACGACTTTAAGGCTGCTTGGCTATCCATGAGAATGCGAATATCCGTGGTGGATATTACGTTCCACTTCAGCCAAGGCAAAGCCTCATTTATTCCGCCTGGAAAACGCTGCAGTGATCTGGTAATTTTAGAGCTTTATATAGCTTAAGTTGTTTGCAGAATACCCCACTACCCACACCGTCTTTGGTTTTAGACCCGTCAGTATAGAAGTCTACGCAGTTTCTGCGAGGTTGAGTCTGGCGAGTCCAGTTTTGTCTGTCCGGGTAGGTCGTTGTAAAGTTTTTTTCCAAGACTGTGGTGGGTTCTGTGAGGTCCAGGTTTTCTGCCATAGTTGACCTGTTGTTCAGGATGGAGGAGTGGCCAGTGACATAGCTCGACCAGTTCGAGTTGGCTTTAAGTCTATTGGCCGTTTGTGAAGCAATTTGCTTGCCGAAAACATCGAGTGGTGTAAGGTCGAGTATCATGTTAAGCGCAGCCGTTGGGGTGGACCTGAGGGCCCCGGTAATGCACATAGACGCCAACCTTTGTAGCTTCTCGAATTGCTTGAATTGGTATGTTGTCTTGTCCAGTGCTGTCCACCGGACTGTTACTCCATACATTAGTATGGGTCTGACGACCAGAGAAGAGTTGAGAGTTGCCGGGTTCCCATGGTAACCACTCTGGTGGTTACTTGGCTTCCCCATTTGCACTGAATCCTGCGCGTTAATAATAGCTCGCTGGTCAGTTCTGTCAGAGTCCTCTCTACCTTTAGCTTTTTTAGCCCTTCTATTATTGCTTTGGAAGTGACGTTGTTGAAAGCGCCCTCTATGTCTAGGAAGGCTGTTAGAGTATATTCTTTGAGATGGATTGATCTTTCGATTTTCCTCACCAGTGTATGCAAAGGTTGTTTGGACAGATCTACCCTTACAGTAGGCATGCTG
This sequence comes from Eumerus sabulonum, assembly GCA_951905685.1. NCBI lineage: Eukaryota > Metazoa > Arthropoda > Insecta > Diptera > Syrphidae > Eumerus > Eumerus sabulonum. The sequence continues at coordinate 241,289,375 of OX645060.1, forward strand.
TGCGTTAGGGACGGATCCAAATTGTGGCGTATGTGTAAGTCTATCAGCCTTTCCAAAGTTTTTAGTACAAAGGATGATAGACAGATAGGCCTTAGATCCTTGGGAGAAGTGTGCGAGTTTTTGCCGGCTTTGGGGATGAAACGTACCCTTGCGCACTTCCACTTTTCTGGAATGTGACTCCAAGCTAGGCATCCTTTGAAGATAATCTCTAGCCATGGTATAGTCCATTCCATAGTTTGTGTGAGTTCGATAAGGTAAATTTCATCCGGACCTGGCGATTAGTAGGACTTGAAACTTTTTAACGCCCATATGATTTTCTCTCTAGAGATAATGTGGTCGTACTTTCCCTCTATCGCGGAGGAGGAGTGAGTTCCTCGCGAGTGTACTGAGTCTTGCTGTTCATAGCAGCCCGGGAAGTGCGTATTGAGGAGAAGACTTAGAGTTTCTTCCTCAGACGTTGTCCAAACTCCGTTTGCTGTGAGGCAGCTCGGAGATTGTGGATCTTTCGAGAGTATTTTTCTCAATCTGTAGGCGTCTGAAATTTTCTCCATACTGTTGCAGAAGAGTTTCCAAGACAGCCCTTGTTCCTTCCTCAGGGTTTGCTTGTACACTCTTAGTGAATCTTTATATAGGCTCCAGTCTCTGTCTTTACTTGTACTCTTTGCTCTATTAAGGAGTTTATGACAGGCTTTGCCGAGCTTGCTTAGATCCGCGTTTCACCAAGAAGGGTAAGATTTTTTTCCTGGTTTGTGGATTGCGCAGCTGTTGGCCCTTGCGTTGCCCAATGTGATTGTTAGAGTATCGCCCATATTGTCTATATCTAACGTGGACCACGGGATATTAGGGGTCCTCTTTACTATAGAGTTGCCAATGAAGGCCCTATATCGCTCCGTATCAATTCTTTTTGGGTTGCAGGATGAGTCAATTGGGGTTGGGACCGCAAGAGCTAGGTTGAAAACCAGATATCGATGATCCGAGAAGGAGTGTTCCTCAGAAATCTTCCATTCTCTTATTCTATTAGCGAGAGAGGGGGATGCTAGAGTCAAGTCTAGTACCTCCCTTTGATTTTTAGTAATAAATGTGGGTGTATGACCCTTGTTACAAATGTTAAGGTTATAACCACACTGGTAGGAACCTATCAGATTATCCACGAACGGTATCAGGTGCTTACACAGTACGGCAGAGAGGATCTTCTACGTAATGTTCAGGAGACTCATCCCTCTGTAATTGGCGCTTGGCGCAGCCATAGGGGTCACCTTTCTTATGGATCGGACAAACGATATTGAGATTCCATTCGTCAGGCATGCACTCAAGGCTAGGGCCTTATCACGCTTGAACGTTGTGCGAGCGAAGGTAACAGGGAGAGAGAGAGTTTCGCTCAGGTTTACACACAACCTGAACGGAGTGCAGTGGTTTTGGGTCGTAGATGTTCGTTCACTACTCCCAGGGGTGGTTTGTCCTAGATAGGACGAGAATCGACCAGATTTTCGCGTTGGTTATAATTCACAGTAATTCGTTCATGCACTTTTGGTGTTAATATTGCATACGCAGAGGATGAATTTCAATTGACCATGTACTGTGAGTGTTATGCCGGCAGCAGTACGTTTGGTCGCATTCCATTCAGAACTGTGTTGCAGAATTTTGTCCGTATAGGGATTGTTTTTGTCTTGGCTATGAAACGAATTTGAACATAGATCTTTCACTCGACGGCCGATGATGTTAACCACTGCACCACGGCCACCCCATTCTTCTGGCCATATCTTGCAGATGCTGGTGCATGTTCCTGACCAGCTCATCGCGAGTTGCTTTAAATAGTTCAGCGGAAAGTCCGTCTGCTCCAGCAGCTTTATAATGCTTAAGTTTTGATATCGCTATCTTAACATCGTCTAGGTCGGGTTAGAGTTAGAGAGGATTAGGGGGTGGGTCAAAGTCCCCTGATCACTGCGGCCACGAGTGGGCCTATTGTGATGTCCCCCAATTACATTTCATTCAAAAATCCTGAGTTCGTGATAAAACTTAGTATGCTTTTGAGTGAGCTAGCAACGACAGTGGCACAGTACGTGCTCTGCTGTTTCTTCGTCCTCATTACACATTCCGCAAGTGTCATCTTGTACAATGCCCATGGTTTTAATATGTTTGTTGACAGGGCAGTGTCCAGTAAGGAAATCTGTGATTATCGTATCTGACTCCTCGAAAGCATGAGGAATCGTTTCGTTCTTCTGAGAATGTAGTTGGGAGGAACAGCTTGACTTGTGTGCTACCTTTCGTTTGTAACCAGTAGTGATCACACGTGTTCCTTAACCAACTGTTGATGCAGCATTTGGTGGTGCTGATGGGTATGCCGCAGAAAGGCCGTGGCATCATAAATGGTGATGCAGAGCCTTTCCTTGCTAGTAGGTCCGCCTTTTCGTTGCCTGTATGGCAGCTGTGTCCAGGCATTCAAATGAGATGAACTCTGTTTGTCCTGGCCAGCTGGTGAAGTAGCTATAGGCAGTCCCATACCAGTTTGGAGGTGATTTTATAGCTCTTTAGGGCTAGAAGTGAAGCCTTGCTGTCAGAGAGAATGTAAATGTTTTTGTTAAGTATATTTCTGTTTACATTTTCTCTGAGGCAGAGTTCTATGGCAAATATCTCTGCTTGAAAAACGGAGTTATATCTGTCCATGCTGGCGTAGATGCATGTGCCTGTATTTGCTCCGTATACTCCAGCCCCAACGCCTTCGTTCGTTTTGGAGCCGTCTGTGTACCACACCTAGGATCCGCGATTTAAGGAGGGTCTATCCTGTTCCCAGTTTTGTCGGTTGGAAAATATGACCGTGTGACCTTGTGACTTTGGCTGAAGTTGTATCTGGGGAGACAATTGTCTCTATGAGATATTTTTAGGATTTCATGCCTGTTTAGTTCGGTGAGGATATCAGAGTGAAAGAGCCTAGGGTTAGAGTCATCCTCCGCGATTAGTTTGTGGGCGAAGACCGTTGCTTCTTTCTTCAGTTGGTGGTGAAGAGGTGGCAGGTCCGCCATGACTTCTAGTGCTGCTGTGGGGGTTGTTCTCATGGCCCCGATACTACAGATACAAGCACTAGTCTTTGCAATTTGTTGAGCTTGGTTTGCACTGATGTTTGTTTTGTGCCACCAGACGGGCGCAGCGTATGTGAGAATTGGTCGGGTGATTGCTGTATATAGCCAGCGGGATATTTTGGGGCTTGTGCCCCAGTTTTTGCCAGTGAGACTTTTGCTGGTCCATAAAGAGATACTGGCTTTCTCAATGGTCTTTGAAAGGGGCGAGTTCCAATTGAGCTTTTCGTCTAGAGTTACCCCTAGGTATTTGACTTCTTTTGAGAACTCTATCGCTTCATCGAAGTGGATAGGCTTGATGAGGTTATGCCTGTTCTTCCTATCGGTGAAGGCGACTATTGTGCCTTTTCTGGGGCTGACATTTAGTGCAACCTTTACGCACCAGTTTGCAACAAACTGTGTCTTCGAATTAGCCTCTGACTAAGATCACTATGTCGTCGGCGTGGCTTTGGATATAGAAACCATTTTTGTTGAGTATGTTAATCACTTCATTTACTACGATGGACCACAGGAGAGGTGAAAGAACCCCGCCCTGAGGGCATCCTTTCGCGGCATTTGCACTGATTTTATCATTGTCTAGCGAAGTGTTTATTATCCTATGACTAAGCATGCGTTATCCACCCCTGTGTGTGTGGTGTTATCCACCCCTGTGCTGAGGATGCAACGTTTTATTTGGGTGTAGTCGGTATTATCGAAAGCACCCTCAATATCGAGAAAGCAGCCTATCGCAATTTCTTTGTCGCTCAGGGATTTATTGATCCGGGCTGTTACCTCAAATATTGTTCGTGCTCTATTCCAATCCTCCCTGTTGGGTCTAGTTACCCTGATCTGCGGAGGAATGTTAGAGAGATTGGAGGGAATGATGTTGAAGTCTGGGAAGTGCGTACTGGTTAAAAAATTTTCGCTCTCCTCAACAGTCCAATTTGGTTAGTGGGCTCTTTGGCGAGAACTCTGTGGATACGAGCGCTGCTCTGAATGTCTGATGGACTACTGCAGACTTATTTCCCATGAGTCTCTTTTGGCTCTTCTAACCTCTTGGTTGTAGTTGATGAGTGAGGCGCGGTACCGTGTCCAGTCACCAGTCCGTTTAGCTTTGTTGAACAGTTTTCTGGTCGGTGGTCTTGGCTTGGCCAGTTTGGTGTTCCCCCACGAAGTGGTACGATTGCCTGACTTGACTTTCTCTGGGCAAGCGTTATGAAAGGCAGATAGGATAGTGCAGTTAGGCTGTCACAGCTAAGTTCGAGGCTGTCTATGTCTCTGATGCTGTTGGGTCAGTTTCCGATCGATCGTGCGATTTCTAGACTATAGGTGTCCCAGTCTGGCCTCTCGGTTATCTGTATGTTCTGGTAATGCCTAAACAAATCTGCGGATGATCTGACATCGATGTTTCTGTTAAAACATGCCAGTTTGGGTTAGGGTGAGGTCTAATACCTCTTCTCTAATTTTATTCATAAAGGTGGGACTACTTCCAAGGTTTATGATACTGAGGTTGTTCTTGAAAATGAATTCTAACAAGTACTCACGTCTTTTGTTTATGCCCGAGCTTCCCCGTGCTGTGTGGTGGGCGTTGGCGTCACAGCATATGATAATTTGTGTGCCTCTTCTTCCACAGTAGTCGAGAAGATCCTGCAGTGGTGTGAAACTGGGATCGGAGGAGCCGCTCGCAAGGCAGGCTGTGGGGGCTGGGCAGACCCGGGACGGTTGATTCAGCGAGATACTGGCGGGGCTGCCAGTGTTAGTGACTGATACAACCATAGTGCTGACCCCTGAAGTCTTGGTTGCCCGAGTCGTTTCTTCAGGCAGCCTTGACGTTTGGGGTGCTTTCGTTGCCCCTATGGCTGGTTCACTATCACCAGATGCAATGGTTGTTGCTCTCTGTCTTGGCTTATGCACGCCAAGTTCCTCACTTTCTTTTCCGGGCATGGCTGGTGTACTTTGCGCATCGCACTTCGGATGGGCTTATGACCTGTCCTTGGTTTTGTTGTCCGCAGTTACCTTTGCCTGCTTGGGAATTCCCTTGATCCTGATTAGGATCTGGGAGAAGTTGAGGAACAGTTTAAACCCTTGCTTCACGATGACGTCTTTGGATGCCTCATCTATAGCGAAGGGTAGCTTGGTCCCCACTGCATTTTTCCTTGGCGATCCTGAGGACTCTCCATCCTTTAGTACTTATGTTCGCGTTTTGCCTCATTATGCGCATAAGGAAGGTGGCCTTGGTAAGGTCATAGGCTTTGGGGACGAATGTTACGCAGGTGTATAACTTGGGAGTATCATTACCCTGAGATGCACAGATATCTGCGTTTTCTATGGCTTAATTTTCTCTATCGACGGCATTAGCAAATTTTTGGTTTCTATGTCATCACAGGTTATGGATGGCTATCTACCATTTCTAGCTGACGTGGCTTCGAATCTGAGTGCAGGATAGTTCTTATCTGCCTTGTCCATTTCCTCTAGCAGGCTCTTCCTCACTAATTTTATTTGTTGATCTGTTAGGGTGTCTTGCGGGTGTTGCGAGTGCATGATAGCGACTTTGCACTGAGCAATAGCATTGCGGTAGGATGGCTCTGGTGCATCCGTACGCTCTTGTGCGCCTCCACTAGTTCTCTTAGTGGGTTTTATTTTTGCTTCGCCAGCGCATCCGGGGCGATCATTTCGTTTACCAGAACATGAGCTACTTGGTGCCTCTATGCGCTGCGAGGAGGCTGTATGTCAACTTGACCCGCTCATTGAAACAGGGATCGTTATACCCTGTATGTCCGAGTCCATGCCTTCCCTCCATGCCCATCAACAGCATCTAGTGACCAAAAATCGCAGAGACTGAATACCGTACCCAAAAAATGAATCATAAGTATATGATAAATAATAATGAGCTAACGCATTGTGGAAAGGGTATAAGAAATATTGTACACGTTCGATTACTAAGCCCTTTGGTAAAACGAGACAATATAGCAAACTGCTTTCTTCAAATCCCTCTAAGATAGTTGAAATAAATGTGTCCCTGAATAGACATCCACTTAGCTAAAACGTGCCACTCGAAATACTTTAGCAAGCACCACAAATCGTCCTTTATTCAAATGTCCTCCATTTCAAAGCAACCTAATCTGGTAGTTAATCTGTTCCTAAATCTGTAAGGAAAATCCGATAAATTTAAACAACCTTTCCCCGAAAATCTATTGCCAGAACGAACCGCATATCTAAGTGCAAAAAGTTGCTGACTCGTTGTCGTCGAGTCACCCAAAGGACCAAAAGTACTCTCCAATTCGCCATCAAATCTGTATGTTGGGCGGGTTAATATTTATTCCCAAATTGCTTGTAAGCTTCTCACATGTATACCGGTGTTGTGGTTGATTTTCCAAGTGATAGCAAAACTTTCTAAAAAGGACTACAGTCCGTGGTGTTAGCCGAGGTCGTTAAACTCTGGTTGGACCATTGGAATCAGTGCTTTTCAGTGACGGTCGAGTCGGAGTAGGGGCAATGGAAGTAACCACCCATCTTTGGTAATATGCATTCACTTCATCACTCTGTCCTTTTATCCTTTAATCTTTTCCTTTATAATGTTGCCTAGGATACCCCGAAAGCAAACTTCGTTCCTGTGTACGTTGGCCATAGCCTAGCACCGACTCCAAGGGCTTTGCACATTAAGCGGTTTTACAAAATCTCCGTACACAAGCACACACGCTTAATCTATCTATTTGTGTAAGGATTTTTATTTAATATTGTTTCAAAGACAAACAATACTGTATCCTGTGTCAAAAGTAAACTAAAGCCTACCACCACCATCAGTGGAGAGTTGAGGAATTCAGCAATCTGTGCAGAAGGAAGATGCATTAACCCATTGATACTCCCACTTGTCGTCATCCTTGCTAGTCGTCGTTATTGTCATCGCAGCACCAAGTGCTGAGCAGTGGTTTCAGGGCGTAAAGGGGGGACGGTCTCAAACAAAGTCGTTTCGTTTTCATCTCATACTAAACTCACATGTGTATGGCGGCCATCCTCCGTAGGTGGGTATGTCCAGGCCTCATGTTCCATAAGCAAATATTCATTTCCATACGACCACTAACTCGCCTCCGTACGCCTCTTTTCGGGCAACGTACATACAGTATACCACCACCAGCACGACCATTACCACGAGCCAAACTCTCATCATCATCTTGCGGATAAATGTGTTCTGCTGGGGTTATTGTTTGTAACGTGGTGGTCGCCTTTATAGCTATTGAAGTATTCATAATGGTATTCATTCGAATGGGGACGAAACCGACCCCACACCGAGCGTCATGCACTCCCATTCTAGGTGGAAAATTGTCAACATATTACGGTAATGTGCTCGTGCTCCTGCTCGTGCTGTACGTATACTCTAGCCCCGTCATTGCTGCTGAAAGGATATTTGCACCACAGCAACACAACCTGAGCTGGAATAAAAACAAATTCGAATGTGCTATGTTGCGGGCTCTTTGGCGACTGGCAAGGGTTGGCTGGCTGGTTGTGGCAAGCAGCAAGCAGCAAGCATAGCGTTGATAGCGGCGACGATGAGCTCGAGTGTTGACTACTACATACATATGTATGTACATGCAATGATGCGACAGATGAAAAGGATAAAGAGGGTCCTGGGATTTTACCCGTATCCAAGCTTTCACCAGTTGAATTTCCATCGGATTATTACGAGCAGCCATCGAGGTGGCACTGACTCTTTACACATCCACGCGATACAATTCATTCTAGCAGCTGCATTTTACAGTTTTAGGTAAGGGGACGCAACCAGCCTCCTTCAGAAAAATCATAATGAAGTGCTTGGCGTGGCATGTGCATTGAAATATTGCTACGATTGTTGTTTGCAATTGTCATTTCCAAAAAAAAAAAACAGCAGAAAACGCAAATGAGAATGAAAAAGATACAAAACGACAAATAGGGAAAGCATAGGATTCAGATTCAGATTCAAATTGAGATTCGCTACCTTTCACAAGGGTATAGGGGATATATCCATTCAACTGGGATACGTTTAGAGCGAACTTGTATATATAGGAGAACGAACTGTTGGCACAACAAATGGGGATGGGGATCGAGATTTTCAAGAAAATCATTTTCTGCTGCTTTGCCTATGTTGCGTCACATGCACACAAATGGAGTCCTTCTCTCATACATATACCCGTAATGCGGCACAAGATACTGGAGGTTTGTCCACGAGGACATGAGGTGCAAGGCAGGAAAACAAACCCAACTACTATGCGGTTAGGGTGATGCCAGAATCGACGGATATACATATGAGATTAGTTGTCATGAAGGTTAGAGATTTGAGTTAATCCACCTTAGTGGTTGGGTTAGACAGATGCTGGGAAGCATGCCGGTTTGCTTGCTTATGCTTGGTCTTTTAACCTGATTTCCTGGTAACGGTAGCCTCTCAGTAATCCACTTCGAATTGATGTCCCAGTTAACGTTGGCCGCCTATTGTGTGTACCTATATGGGGGTAAATTGACAGGTTGTGTCCCTTCCATCTTCCACCATCATCCTCTTATTTGTTTGCAATTGTATTCATCTTTTTTTTCAGGATATACATATATGTGTATCGATACTGATAGTCGTATTGAGAGGACGAGCTATTATGCATGACTTCCTATTCAAGGGTCATGGAAAATGTATCGAACGAGCCTTTCAGTTCTTTTCCATGGGCAGCTGCACGCTTTTAATGGTAAATGGGACACAAATGGGATCCGTTGATGGTGATGGTACCATGGCATCAACTTTAAAAAACCATTAACATACGTAAGAGCGTTAATTACTTCATCCGACCCGGCAATAAACAAGCAGATTGTGAGTTTTTACGGATTGAATCGAGACGATGGTTTGCAAAACGTTACGAGCACCTGGCTATCTTCTACCGGAAAAAGGTCAAAAGGCTGCATCAATAGGGCATGCACGCATCTTGATGGCGCATTTGTCGTTATGCTATGTCTGACCGTCTATGGGATGAATAAGGAAGTTGCTTACATTGACTTTTTTGGTTGCACCCAAGGATGCCTGTAGCTCGGACTACTGACATGTACGAATCCCAAATCCGAATACCCGATGCGCCTACGTACTAAGCCACACCTTGCACTCATCAACCATTCTCCCCGCCTGACTGCTGTTAGTTATTACGTCGCGCGGCTAGTTAGCAACTGAGGCTATTCCTATTCTTTCCAGACTTCTTAGCTCGTTTTGCAAGATCGTTATAAATGAGCAGATCTCCAGTCTGGCAGGTCCATTCTAGCCTCTGCAAAGCGTCTTCAGTGGAATAAGGCATGCTCCGCGTCTTCTTCCTTTGGACATTTTGGGCAGAAGGGCGTGACAACGTGTCCAAATCTGTGGAGATATTTTCGATATTCCCCTTGACCTGACAGGAATTGCCTAAGGTGGTAAATGCAATCCCCTTGTGCTCTTTTTCCCCTAACCCTGATCGTAGAGATCAGCTTATAAGTCCATCGGCCTTTTGTCGTGTTGTCCCACCTGGCTTGCCATAATGCTATGGATGTTGCCTGATCTCTGGTTCACCTAAGGCAAACCCTGTACATCTCATCGGCGAGGATGTCGATGGGGACCATAGGGAAACCGCATATTGTTCTTATTGCGCTGAGTCTGTATACAGACGAGAGCTTTATTTTCATCTCATTCGTTGTAGGGGCTGCCGCCCAGACCGGTACAGCGTACAAGAGTATTGAGCTTACCCCTCTGGAAAGCAGAATCCTTCGCACATATCCTGGTCCACCGATGTTCGGCAGCATTCTGGAAAGCGATGCCTGCATTTATGACGACCTTTTACTGCAGTATTCGACATAGGCTTTAAAATCACGTCAGTTGTCGAGCATTATCCCCAAGTATTTTGAAGCCTCTTTAGACTTGATTGGCTGGCTCCTAGCCCGGAAGTTTGTGTTCCACAGAAGAGGTTTCTACGGGAATCTCTCAGAAACATTGTAGTATTAAGGCCATCGTCCGTCTGATACCTCAGCTTCCTGTTAGTGAAGTAGATAAGGATTATCTTGACAATGTAATGTGGTGCGCCATTCTGGTCAGAGACCTCCTAATACAAGATCACAGTATTTCTTTGTGACTCCGAGGCGTCTTTTCTCTCGCACTGCTCCAGCTGCTGTGTCTTTCTTACTTACTTATCAGGCCAGAAATCCATGGAAGTTCAGAGCCTGGGCTATAGCTGCCTGCCATCCTTGACGGCACACTGCTTCTCGTTATCAAGAACTTTGTTTTGGTCTTAAATCCGCGGTAACTTGGCCTTTATACCGGAGGTTCGGCCTTCCTCTTTTTCCCGAACCAGGAGGCTCGGAGTCGAAGACCTTCTTAGCTGGAGTGCTGGTGTTCATGCGCTCGATTTGACCGAGGTAATGTAATCGACGGATCTTTGCTCTCCGGACTACATCCACATCTTTGTACAGCTCGTAGAGCTATATGTACATATCTTCTCCTATCCACCTTCCTCACAGGCAGGATCAAATATCCGGTGCAGAAAATCAAAATCAGCTCCGCCGGCCTGCTTATCGTCCAGCTTCCAGCTCCATATAGCAAGACTAGCAATATAAGACTATCAGTATAAGCTTAACAAAAGTTAAGCATGACTTTGGTTCTTCGAGTGATGAGTTTTGACCCAAGTTGTTCGGACAAACCAAAGAAGCAGCGGTTGCCAAGGGCGTTTCTATGCCGAATCTCCACTGTGGAGTCGTTTGTGAAGTTAACGTTTGCCCCGAGGTAGACAAACTTCTTACCTAGAATCTGTAGCTGTCAATCGTTATATTTTGTCCCAGCTGGTGAGCGACGGATTGTCTTTCGTTTGACACCATGTAATTTGAAACCTGTGAAAGCTTCTACAACGTCACGCTGGGACCGCGCAATGATGTCAATATCACCCGCGTGTTCTAGCAGCTGGACGGAACTGTAGAAGATAGTGCCTTCCATTCCGACGCCTGCTCGTTGCACTATCTGCTCTAGCACGCACGACAGCGCATTTCCTTACCAAAATCCAGTACATGTTTCAATAGGGCAAAGGGAGCTGATACTCCAGTCCCAAATTCTCAAGCAAGCCATCTGAGCCTGCGGCCTTGTTGTTCTTCGACCTCTGAATAACTGTGCCGACTTCTTCAATGCTGGGTGGGAGGACTACTTCAGCGCTTTTGTTGGGATTTCCTCAGTCCCTACCACTCCCTCTTGATCATGCTCGTTAAGTAGCTGCTGGAAATGCTGCTTAGATATATCCACTTTTCCCTGCGGGTCGACGATACGATTTCGAAGAGCCTGGGTGCCTTTTTTAAAGCCTCCTGCAAGGCTTTTAGCATTCTTATAAAAGGTCGGTATTTTATGTTTGTCCCTAGTCTCCTCGATATTCTTGAGCTGGGAGGCCGTGAAGATTCTTTTCTTTAGTCGCAGCAGATTTTTCTCCTCCCTTTTTCTGGCTCGGTAGTCTACTCGCACTGCCCTGGTTTTCGCTGCAGCACCTGTTGGTAAGCTTTCGGTAGCTACGAATTCTAAATTCGGCGCTATTTCGCTTTCATAAAGTGAAATAACGCCGAATTTTGGATTTCGCTCGGCGTTATTCACGGCACCGCATGACTCTGTATAGCTCGTCTCTATAAACACTGCCACACGCGGACCTAGAGTCGACAAAAAGATGTCGGAATCCATGGGTCTGGCCTGAAACCACACTGGTAGGGACCTATCAGATTGTCCACGAACGGTTCCAGGCGCTTAAAAAGTACGGCAGAGAGGATATTGTACGCAATGTTCAGGAGACTTATCCCTCTGTAATTGGCGCAGCCTTTCTTATGGATCGGACAAACGATGCTGAGATTCGTCGGGCATGCATTCTCCTGACCAGCTCGTCGCCAGCTGCTTTAAATAGTTCAGCGGGATGTCCGTCTGCTCCAGCAGCTTCATAAGGCTTAAGTTTCGATATCGCTATCTTAACATCATCTAGGTCGGGTGGACGGGATTCTCCTTCGTCCTCGTCCATTGTGAATGGTTCGTTCTGCCTGACGGAGGCATTTTGAATATCATTGCCATTATACAGTCTGCAGAAGTGGTCCTTCCACAATCTCAGCATCGACTGTGGCTTCACTCTTAGTTGTCCGTGCTCATCCCTGCGGGATTCTTATAGCCTTGGCATGTTCGTTTTACTTTTTGGTAGAACTTTCGCAAATCGTTCCTGTAATAGCATCTCTCCCTCTTCACGATCTCGCGCTTCCCGTACTCCTTCTTTCTTCTTCTCAGAAGCGTATGCTCCTCCCTCCTTTACTGTGCATAGAGCACGCGGGCAGCTCTTGTCCGTCGATGCGGTGTAGCCATGTATGCATTCTGTTTCTCTACATGGCCCTGTCTGCACTCGTCATCAAACCAGGGGTTTCCCGAAGCTCGTGGCTTGAAACCGAGTACATCTGAGGCGGTTCTGACAACGACTCTATTGCTGTTCTATGGTTTGTGCAGATTGCATCGGAACTTGAGAGAGCTTGAGAGAGACTTGATCGGCGAAGGTCCTGGTGGTCTCCTGCGATTGCAGCTTTCCGGCGTTAAATTTTGGTGTTCTTGCTCGACTCCGTTGATTCCGAGAAATTCGAATCTGTACCTTGGCTGCAACAAGGTAATGATCCGAGTCGATGTTTGCTCCTCGAAAGGTTTGGACGTCTAGGATGCTGGAGGAGTGTCTGCCGTCGATCGCAATGTGATCAATTTGATTGGTGGTCGATTGATCGAAAAACTGCCAGGTCTCCTTATGGATGTTGAGGTGTGGGAATCGTGTACTTGCCACTACGAGATTACGTCCCGCCATAAAGTCCACTAGCCTTAGCCCGTTTTCTGGCGTAGTGTTGTGTAGGCTGTGCTTTCCTATGACGCGTTCAAAGATAGCTTCCTTACCCAGCTTCGCATTGAAATCTCCTAAAAGGTCTTTGGTGTCGCAGCTGGGACATTGGGCATATGTTCTGCCGTCCATAGAAGTCGTATTTGTGTCGGTCATCTTTCTCCTCTGTGGCGGCGTGGACACATATTAAGCTTATATAGTCGATATTGGTCTTGATGCGGATAGTTATGAGGCGTTCGCTTACATGCTGGGAGCCTAAGACTTTTTCCTGAGTCTGCCTCGAATAACAAATCCGCATCTGAATAAACGTTGTTTATTTTCTCTGTAGCAGTTTCACAGTTTTTCATACGCTTTTTGCCTGGCTCATCCCATCGCACTTCTTGGAGCGCAGTAATGTCTCCCTTATAGCACTCCAAAGAGTTAACCAGTTGTCCGGCTGCACCTGGTTTGTTGAGAGACCTAACGTTCTAGGTACAGATCCGGAATTCGTTGTCCGGCTGCACCTGGTTTGTTACGAGACCTAACGTTCCAGGTAGAGATCCGGAATTCGTTTCCTTTTTGACGTTTGCGAGGGTCGTCAACACGTAATCCGTCCGTACTCGCGGCTATTGGTTGTTTCTGAACAAATTTTTATTTTACGCGATAGGGATGTTACCCCTAAGCACAACCTACAACCTGGAGGGCCAGGTTCCTCTCTGCGCATATTGCTTCACTACCTGGCGGGTGCCAGTACACGAAAACCTGAGGAAAAAAAATAAGAACCGAAACCGTAAAAGCGGAAGGAGCACTTGACATGTTTTTTTTCATTATTTCTGCGATAATATTAACGTGTTTTTGCGGCTTCGCCTTCTTATACTTGAAAACTTACTTCGCAATTTGTTGACTGAAAATTTGTATTCAACACAGTGTACTGCCGCAATCTCATTCATACAAAAACCAAAGCAAATAGAGGAAGTACTGCATAAATTTTCACCTGTCGGACCGGCGTAGATCAAGTTGGGGAACACCTCCTTCTCAACTTGCCCAACGCCCCTTGGGTGTTGGAATTTATTGTCGAGAGACTGTTGCACGGAGACGAAATCTCAATTGTTTGAGCTTTAAATTTAAGCTCATCGTATAAACTCTGAGGCACGTTTGCTGATTTAAATATTCACAAAGTTTTGTTTTTACACTTTCATCTCGCCGATGGTACTCGTCGGTTGTTAAGACTCAAGGAGTCTGTCAATAGTGAGTTGTTCTCAGGTCTGGGGATAGAGGTATGAATTTTTAAGTGCCTTTGCTGGGGTTTTCTGCAATAATGTGAAATGGTCTCAACGCCTATGCGTGCTGTTCTTGATGTTGCAATTATCTAATGGCATTTGAGCTATCGACCATTTACCGAAAGACTTTGTTGATGTCAGCAACATCGTCCAGATTACTGAATTAAGTGATACGCCCTAGGACTAATAGCGGTTAGCCTATGTACATATATATGTTGTTGACCTATCACACACTTCCCATCCCAGTACTCATATGAAATATGCAAACATTTGCAGACCATCAATGAGCCTATTTTGAAACAATAATCTTAACATGCCTCCCTGGAGCGCCTGAATGTCCTCTGCTTACCCGGGGAGTGACCCAGGACATAAATGGAGGCGACACTTGATAAAGAGCCAAAGGGATATATGTACTATTCTCGGCTGGTGTATAGTTCGATGCATAACTTTATGACATCTATGAAGCTCCTGGAAATGGCACTGGCGATGAGGATGGAGTGAATGGAGGATGGTTTTACTTCATGGCCCCAGGTCTCGTTTGAGAATGACATCTCTCTTGGAAATTCTTTTTTTGGAACTATTGTTCACTCAATATGGATGGGTTATTGCCAGTATATGTATGTAGTCTGTAGTCATTGGTCATTTTTATTCTCCATTTGTTTACGTAGTGCTTAAATGGCTTGAATGCGACACTTAACACATTTTAAGGAGTGATTGTAGCTACTTTTGAAGTGCTAACACTATCGCCCTTAATACGCATCCTTGCGTCTCTGTCTCCTATCTTAAGATGGGAACTCAAGCAATTCGACATAAACCCCGGTTAGGTTGTAGGGGTTGGCATACGCCACACGTAGGCTGTAATCAGCCCATTGCGATACTACATGGATCATGTTACCTAGTTTCGCCACCTGAAAACCAATCAGTGCTTCTACTGAAGCGATGGAGTTGAGCTATTTTTATATTTGCTTAAGTGGTCGTAGCGAGAGCACCGTGGCGCGGTGGGTAGTGTGTTGGCCTCTGACGCCGATGACTCGGGATCGAATCCCGACACAACCATGTCATCGAACGTGTTTTTCACGGTGTTTCTCCTCAGCGGGGTTCTGACAAAACCCCCTGTAGTAAAATTGTCATGAAAAGCTTCTCGAAATTCGCCGTTCGGAACCGGCAATAAACTGTAGGTCCCTTTCACCTATGTGAAAATGAAATCACACACAACATGGGTGATTGAGAGAAGCTCGGCTCAGGTTCTTCATGGACTGTAACGCCAACATACATACAAGTGGTCGTAGCAGGGTGCGCCGAGGTAGATCCTCCTACGATTCGCAAAAGAGGGACATGAGCAAAGGAGGTAGCGGCATGTTTGCCAATGGTGCAGTGACCTGTAATGATACCTATTAGAGAGCTTAAAGTTCCCCGGTTGGTTGTCACAAGGTCTATGGTCCGTCCTAAGTTAAGCTTAGGCCGAATTTGTTTAGTGATAAAACCGATATTATTTTTGTTCCATTAAAGGCTAGTAGCCTCTATGGTTCGAAGTTTTATCATGTGCTTTACCGTACTTATTGGTGATCCGTGCAAACGATAATGTCCTTAGCGGATATTACATTGATCCTGAGTCATGCAAGGGCCTCCGTTATCGCTGTTAATTCTGCGTGATAGACACTGCAGTGATTTGGGAGTCTGAATGATAGGTTGAGGTTAAGTTCCTTGGAGAATACTCCGCTACCTATACCCGATTCCATCTTGGAGCCATCGGTGTAGAGGGAGATAGAGTCCTGTGGTATAACTTTTCCTTCATTCCTCCCTGGATGAAAAGGCAACTTCGAAGTTCCTAGTGAACACACTCTGCGGGATGATGTAGTCTGTGTCCATGGGTTCCTTTGGGCCATTTTCCTATGCCCCTAATTCGTAGGGCCGCGCAGGCAGTAACTTGCTTGCTGAAGAGGTCCAACGGTGGAAAATGTAATTAGATGTTTAGGTCCTCCGTGGGGGTTGATCTGATCGCTCCGCTTATATATAAACAGGCCGAACTTTGTACCTTCCCCAGAAGGTTTCAGTAGACTGCCGCGTCCAGAGCAGTCCACCAGACTACGATACCATATAGGAGGATGGGCCTTCTGACTGCTGTGTAGAGCCAGTGCATAATGCTTGGTTGCCCACCTTCGGCCCACCACTTTCTTACAGCTGTAAAGGTCAGTGGTTGCTTTCCTGACACGATCAAGAATGTTAGGTTTCCAATTCAGCCTCCTGTCAAAGCTTTTCAGAGCCCATAGCACAATGTTGTTCTTGACCAGGTTACGACCTCCCGGGTTGGAAGGATAAATTTAAAGTTCTTGATGAATACGTTTTGCGTCCTTAGTTACTTGGAAGTGGTTGAACATGTTGGTATGGTCTTTGTGTAGTGTGGGTCATTTTCCTATACCCCTGACTCATGGGGCCAATGGTGCGAGATGTAGTAGAATGTTTAGAGTCTTCGTGGGGGTCGATCTAGCACCACTTATGCAAATGCTGGCCGATTTTGGCACTTTCCACTAAACTACGACGGGTCTTATGACTGCTGTACAGAGCCAGTACATAATGCTGGTTTGGAGAACCCCACTTTTTGCCCACCACTTTCTTGCAACTGCAGAAGGCAGAGGTTGCTCTCTTGATACGATCAAGTATGTTGGGTTTCCAATTTAGTTTCCTGTCAAGTATTAGGCCCGATCTCTGATTGCTAGTCCCTCCTAGCCTCGGTGGGTTGAAGGGCGGAAATTTATATTTAAAAGTAAACAGTATTAGATCTGTCATCTTGGGATTCAAAGCAAATCCACAGCTCTTCGTCCTGTATACTATTGTGTGTAAGGCTCCCTGCATTAGATCACTTCCCGAGACGGCTATAGCAATATCGTCCGCGTGGGCTGCCATAGCGTACCCGTCCTGTTGTAACAAAAGTAGTAGTTCATTGACTACCATGTCCCAAAGGAGAGAGAAAAGTACGCCACCCTGTGGATTACCTCTGCCGATCATTCTAGTTGAAACGGCACTAGAAAAGTTGGCTTTGACGTCTTTGACAGTGCGGCTTCAGGCCCAACAAGTCCACGATAGACCAAATATTCACACAGCGGCAAATCTTGGAGAAGACTCAAGAATTCCAAATCGACACCCATCACCTATTTGTCGACGAGGTTATGTACAGCGCCCTGTCTAGTTTTGACATCCCTGCCCCTGAGGGCGTCGTGGGGCAGTGGTTATTGTGTTGGACTCTGGCGCACGATGAGCGAGTTCGGATCGCGATAACACCAACGCCATTGAATGTTTATTTCGCGATGTTCCTACTCGGCGGGGTACTAGCAAAACCCCCCGTAGCATACTTGCCGTGAAAAAGCTTCTCGACTCATGCCATTCGGATTTGGCATTAAACTGTAGGTTCTTTCACCTATGTGAAAAATAAATCACACACAACATGGGTGATTGAGAGAAGCTGGGATCTGGTCCTTCATGGGCTGTAATGCCCCCAAAAGAAAGAAAAAGCCAAACTCGTTACATGGTGCAGGATGACAATGGAGAATTCTCGCTGTTCCATTAATGTCAGTAATGAATTAACCGAAACATTTGATGTTGAAGAGGGATTTATACAAGGTGACGCACTTTCATGTAGCTTTTCCGACATCGTACTTGAAACGATCACACGAGAATCACTGGCCAACACAAGAGGTACGATCTATGTATGTCAAGTCTGCGCAATTGCTTACATACGCGGATAAAATTGATGTAATTGGACGAACACAGCGTGACGTTAAGGAAGCGTTCGAAAGTGGCTAAAGTGGGTCATTAGGCAATTGCAAAGTAGAGCGCTCTCTCGAAAGACCAAGGTGGCGCTATACAAAACCTGGCGCGCACAGATGGAAGGGGACCTTAACCAGCTGGTAGTGCGGCACTGGAAATAGTTAGACAAAGACCGTACTGGCTGGGGAGACGTTTGTTAGCTAAGACCCAGGTTCATCCCGGACTATAACGCCACCAAAGACGAAGAAGAATTATGTAGACAATTACTCATACCGCCGTATTTCGCGAATCACTTATGTGACTGCTTCAACAATAGGAGTTCTCGAAAAGCATTAAAGATCAAAGGTACTGCACTGAGGGTTATTTTATTCTGAAAACCAATATCGTCCTGATTGCCTTCTTCCTTAGAGGATTTGAGTGAACTTGTAAACCAATTACTGTGTCTCTAATATCCCATGACTCCAGCATGGTGATATAATCTTGCTCTTAGTCAGGCTTGCCGGATAGGTAATGATTTACGACTGAGGCTTCTCGTCGGGTTACGAGTATTGACTAGGAATTGTGTCACTTTCCCTGTATATAAGACAATCAGTCCACTAATGACCATTTTTTCCCAGTAGTCACGATTAGTAGATTGGATGGCAAACGACTAACAAAGGCCTCGTAGGGGTAGCATCTATCCGACAGATGCTGCGGCGGCTGTTAGTAAGTCCCATCCCCACATCCTCGTGTTGCCATCTGAAGATTTCCTATGGAAATTGCAGACGGGGAAGAGCGAATGGCGAGCCTCTTGCACCAAAAAATAGGACTAGTCGGTTGGGCTATGGCCTAGTAAGCCGTAACCGTAAAAAAAAATACAAACTCCGAAACAACCACAAGCCTCGAATAAAACGGACGAGATTAATGTTGACGACCCTTGCAAAAAGCGGAAAAAGGACAATGATCTTCGGCTCTGTACGTGGGATGTTAGGTCCCTAAACAGGCCACGTGCAGCCACACAACCTGCGGACGCCCTAGACCACTATAAAGCGGACATAACCGCCATCCAGGAAATGCGATGGAACGGACCGGGTATAGAGCGGACGAAAAACTACGACATTTAGTACGGCGACTGCTATAGGGAGAGAGGATAACGATTGTTCGGATGTGAATTTGCTGTTCGAGGTGGACTAAGGTGGACTAAAGTCCTAAGCTTCCGGCATGTGAGCGAACGCCTCATAACGACCCGCATCAAGGCTACATTTTTTAGTAACAGCCTGATCTGCATCCACGCCCCCACGGAAGACGAGGATGACTCCGCCAAAGGTGAGCTCTACGATCTCCTAGACAGAACGTATGCCCAATGTCCCTGCTATGACATCCAAATTGTACTAGGAGACTTCAATGCTCAGCTGGGTAAGAAACGCATCTTCGAACGAGTCATCGGCAAACATAGCCTACACGACACCACATCCGATAACGGACACAGGCTGATTGATCCTGCTACGGGGCGAAATCTCCTTCTAGCCAGTACGCGCTTTCCGCACCTCGATATACATAAAGGCACCTGGCGGACACCAGATCAATCAATCACTAACCAGATTGATCACATCGCGATCGACGTCACTCCTCCACTATTCTTGATGATCGAACTTTTCGAGGGGCTAACATCGACTCGGACCATTACCTTGTAGTAGCCAAGATGTGCCTACGAATATCACGAACACAGCGGAGTAGAGTAAGTATACAAAGTTATGACGTCGTAAAGCTACTATCTCCAGAAACAGCTCGTGCTTTTACCGATCGCGTCTGCCTTAAGCTCTCCAATACACATCAACCCTCCACGCTATCAAAAGAACAGCAGTGGAGCTTTTGCAAACAAGCCCTGAAAAGCTCTGCATCCGAAGTGTTGGGCTTCAAGGCTCCACCACGAAGAAACACCTGGTTCGATGATGAGTGCAGGGGGATTCACCCAGCGAAGCAGGATGCATATAATGCCCCGCTACATAAAAGAACAAGAGGAGCTCTTGAACTCTACGAGTTAAAAAGAAAGAAGGAACATAGGCTTCTCAGAAGAAAGAGCACGAGAAGCCCGCGAATGAGGATTTGGAGAGGTGTTACTGCAGGCGTGACGTTCGAAAGTTTTATCAACAGATAGAGCGAACATGCCAAGGTTATAAAGCCAGAACGGAAGCCTGCAGGGAGGAGCACGGACAACTAGTAGCGGAATCGCAGTCAATACTGAGAACATGGAAAAACCACTTCTGCAGACTGTATAACGGCGATGTTAGTCAATATGCCGCAGTCGAACAGAATTATCCAGTTCTTAACAACGAAGACCGCAGAGAATGCTGTCCCCCTGACCTCGACGAAGTTAAGATCGCCATATCGAAAGTCAATTCAAATAAAGCTGCTGGCTGCTGAGCTCTTCAAGGCAGCTGGAGATGACCTGGTTAGAAACATGCACCAGCTCATCTGTAAGATATGGTCAGAGGAAAGCATGCCCGAGGAATGGAGTCTCAGCGTCGTATGCCCGATCCACAAGAAAGGAGACCCCTTTGACTGCGCCAAACTACAAAATCTTCTCTGCCGTTTCGTGGAACGCCTGAAGCAAATTGTAAATACGCTGATAGGTCCTTATCAGTGCGGGTTCAGGCCAGGGAAGTTCACCATCCTGGCAAAAACCAATGAATTTCAAGTCGATACTCAGCACCTATTTGTCGACTTCAAGCCGCATACGACAGCGTAATTAGAGACGAACTATACAACGCTATGTCTACCTTTGACATACCTGCTAAACTCGTCAGACTATGCAGGATGAATTTGGAGAATGCTCCCTGCTCCATCCGAATCGATGAACACCTTACCGATAGTTTTGATGTCAAAAAAGGATTTAGGCAAGGCGATGCGCTGTCGTGTGATTTCTTTAACATCCTATTGAAAATTCTTGTGCAAAAATCACTGCCCAATGCAAGAGGCACAATCTATTTCAAATCTTCGCAACTCCTTGTATACGCCGACGATATTGACATAATAGGTAGATCACAGCGAGATGTCAATGGGGCGTTTGGGAGTATTGAGATGGAGGCGGCGAAAATTGGTTTTGCGGTAAACGAGGGCAAAACTAAATATGTATATGCTGTCATCAAAAAAGGACTCTCACCACCGTCGTCTTGGCCAAGACGTTTGTATTGGCAGATGTAAGTTCGAGATACTTAAGGACTTCGTCTACCTTGGCTCCGCCGTGACCTGGAACAACGACATCAGTTCCGAAATCAAACGCAGAATCACTCTTGCCAATCGCTGATTCTTTGGGCTCAGGAGGCAATTGAGTAATAGAGCCCTCTCCCAAACGACCAATTAGACTCTATGTAAGACCCCTATCATCCTGCTGTACGGCGCAGAAGCATGGACACTATCAAAAGCGCATGAGGAGGCCCTTGGTTGGTTCGAGAGAAAGATTTTTGTGCGTTCGGGCCTATGAACGCAGACGGAGAATGGAAGAAAAGATTCAACCACGAACTTTACGGGCTGTACAGTGACATGAGTCTAGTAAGGCGTCTACGGATTCAACACCTAAGATGGCTAGGCCATGTAGAGCGAATGGACACCGCAGCTCCAGCCCGGAGAGTCTTTGATTCGAACCTTAGCCAGCTGGTTGTACGGCAATGGAAAAGGCTAGGCTAAAAGGTCGTGCTAGTTGGAGGGGCATGTTGGTTGAGGTCCAGGTTCACCACGAACTGTAGCGCCCGTTAAGAAGAAGAAGTCACGATTAATAGCCATCAATTTAATGGTCGTCACAACTATTAAAAACAAAAAAAAATGGCAACCGCAGCTGAAGGACATTTCACGATCTATGGACTGTTAGACCATTCGACTGAATGTGATTAAGTTGCCTTTAAACGCGTCCTTAATTTCATTCTACATCTCTACGTTGTTCTCAAGAGCTCTTTGCCTCGAAACCATGTATTATTCAATGCACGTGATGACTTTGAGGACATCTCAATTAAGTGAAAGCATTATCATGTCCTCGTTTCGCGAGCAAGAGTAAATGTAAAACTCAAATTACGCCATGTAGAGCGATTTTCATTCTTTCTTTCGCGTCAGTACCCGCGGAAAGACGCGAAAAAACATCAATCAGTTGAACCGCATCTTTACCCGAAAGCACAAACACGAACGAATAGATAAATAGATGGATATGTATACATTAGGGGGGCTGCAAGTACACGCAACAATACAATCAATTCTACGGGTTCAGTCGTTTGTTCTAAGCAAAATAAGACGAACATAATGCAAAGCAATTTCCTCACTTTCCATCAATTTTCGGGACACCATGTTACCCGCTATAGTAGATCTATGGGTGCCTTACAAACACCTGCGGTGGAATGTATTCTGACTCAAGCGTTTACCTAATGATCCGAAATAGGTATTCGATTTGGAAACATTTTCGGTTTTCTTTCATTTTCCGCCTCTTTCAGTGGCATTCCTCACAGACGTCGTCGTGCTCCATGATTACATTTGGCTGTTACTACGTGCATACAGCAATAGGGGCTCGCTTCGAACATCACTATTCGATACACCTGTCTGATAGAATACTTCATTTGTACAAAGAGCTTCCCGAAATCTTGGCATCTTTTCACGTAAAACACACACTCTGTGTTGCCTTCCATGCTATTGCTTGCCTCGCGATACTTCATGGTTGCCAAAGAGCAGGGAGAAAACAGAAAAAAATCAAAAAGGAATACGAATACGAACACTTATTTGTGGGCCTATCCACCCCCTGGTATGGCAAACAGCAAGGACATAATGTGTGCAAAGTACAAGGCCTTCCGTTTCCATCAGAGCCACGGTGTAGCCTGTAAGTACGTGTATCTTGTTCAATGAATTTCGCGACAATGGCAGCGACAGCTACAGGTATCTATCTCATATGCCTTTGATTTCATAGCTCAATGAGTTTTAGTATCGATTGTTTTATGCACGCCTTCGTCCTTGATACGCTGCTATATATGTTTCACGATCGCCCAACTGCTGCAAAGGACGCAATACAAATGCACGGCGAGTATGGGTGCGAGTATCTAAGTATTTCTGCGGCGTGAAACGAGTACGAGTATTTATTTTTAAGTAACTGACGTACAAGCTCATGGAACAAAGGCAAATTAACGACAGGCGCGGATATTTCGATTCGGTACGTGGGTCCCTGTACAAGGCATCTATGCACGCCCGTATAATAGTGTTTCCTTTTTAACGGTAATGGAACAACAGGAAGCATGGCCTAGACTCGAATTCGCTCGTTCTTTTCTACGATTTCCTTCTTACCCCTGCTTCCTTGTGCCTTTTCTTTTCCCTCTTTGCTGGCAATGAGTTGACATTGTGACATTTCTACGCCGAAAGTTGAAGGTTGATTGATTGTAACCGTCGGTCGGTTGCTTCAAATTGAAAAATCGTTTCCTTTTATTCCTTTTTATACACAGATACACATATGTATGTATATGTAGATGAATAAGAAAAATAATTATAATTTGTGCTTACATTCCATTACAGGTACTATCTATCTGACAACATATCCGGCGGAGCATACAGATCTCTGTACACAGACGTATAACTCGGTTCGGTTCAAATGGATAACGTATCTTGGCGTGTGTGTACAAATTACAGATATAATTTCCATAAATTGAAAACGATTTAGGCGAACAGGGATCATCATCAAATGATGTAGCAGCCAGTGGTGGTGAGGACGGTGATGTTTTTTTTTGTTCCAGAATTAAGAGGAAAGACATCAACGCCTGCCGCTGTCATGGATCACAGATATACGGATATTGGGAGTGGTGGTAGCCCGGAGGGATATGTAAATGTATCATTGGAGGCAGCTAATCGCACAAATCCTATTTTTTCAATTAAACCCGATTTCATAACGCAATGGTGAGTGATGAACTAATTCTCCTGGCATGTATGTAGGAAAAGATTTGTTTGTTTTTTGGTTAAGGTGAACAATTAGATTAAAGATTAAAATTTATTTGAACGAACAAATTACAATACAAACTTTACTTTGAACAATAAGATTGAAAATAGCAAATTACGACTAAAAATTCCGGACCGCCGAACCACCGAAGCCACACTCACGTACTGCTGAACTGACCTCGAGACCAAAATTGACTTCCCTTTTATAATCGTCATCCGCTCGAACGCCAACCCAGTCGATCCCTCAGTCTAACCAGCTCCAAAGTCTTTGTGCCACGTCCACAGTTTTACCGCGAAAGACAACACTATCCAGCCAACGCATAATCCGGTCATAGCGATTAATAGCTTCAGCGGAGCCATGGTGTCACAGAGATGACATGCTTACATTGCTTCGGCTTTTATGTTTTCCCAGAGTAGGTCAATCCATTCATGACGAATGTAACCACTGGCTTTCATGACTCCGCAATAGTACACAAACCCTCGTAGCCAATGGGTTAACAATCGAGCGGGTGACGATTCACTACACTGAAATTGGAGAACGAAACATTGTCGGATTGAATAGGTCAAGATGTTTACGAGTGCCACTGGTGGTCGTCGATCCGGAGTGGATCGTTTGTATTTGTTTCTTTTTTTTTTTTTTGCCTTACTTTACGTTGGGGGAATCAACGTTCCTACACCCGGCCATCCTTAACTTATTCGACTGCCCTCAGTCGAAACGGGTATCATCAGATTCTTCGCAACTTCCCTCGTCGTCATCACTATCATTTACCCACGGCTTCATGTGATCAGCGGAAGTGGATGTTAAATTGGGTCCATTATGTTCTCCTTCTTTTCGGACGTCGTATCAATCGTTTCCCCTGACTTTGATTATTTCGTAGGGTCTCATAAATTTGCTGTATAGCTTAAGGCCGGCACCGAACTGTGTCCTTTTGATGGCCACCAGATCATGTACCTGGTAACATCTGGGTGCTTTCCTCTTGCGATTAAACGTCCTCTTATTCTCCTCCTGTACCTTCTGTATTTCTTGCTTGGCGGTCTTCCTCATTACCTCGCGGCTGTTCTCGAAGTTGTCCAGTATTGCTTCTTCTAATAGTTCTCGTAGCTGCTTGTCATCTTTACGGTTCATAACAGTACCGAACAAAGGCTGGAATGGGCTTCGAATTAACCACTCGTTGAACACTGGTAACGTGTGTGAACCATTTTGTAGGATCCTCCACTGACACCTTGGTGAGTACTTCTATTATTCTATAGCATCGATACAACTTCCTATCTTCGGGATAAAGTAATCTTGCCTGCAGATTCCTTCCACCCTCCTTGCACTAATGTGGCCCTCCCTGTGAATATCAATTCTGTGATTAGCTGACAGAATTCGTCCTTACCTTGTGCTCTTTTAATTCTCTCAACGATGCCATCCTCAATCCGTAGAACAGCTGGATAAGTGCATCTACGTGACGCATGGATGATCCTGATCGATGCAGAACTTCACAAGAATATTCCTGCAGCATGAGAGCCCACCTGACCAGCCGTGGACACAAATTCCTCTTGTCCATGGTGGCTTGGAATGCCTTGCATTCCGTGAAGATCTTGAAATTCACTCCCAACAGATAAGGTCGCAGCTTCTTGAAGCATTTCACCACGACTAGAACTTCGTGCTCATAGGTGGTATAATTTCTTTCGGCCGGAGTTGCTTTGAAACGCATGTAGAAGACAGGATGCATTTTGCCCTAGTGTTTCTGGAGCAAAACGCCGCCGTACTCAACCATACTCGCGTCCGTATGTAGCTCTGTCTCGAGCGTAGGGTTAAAAAGCTTAAGGACAGGCTCCTTACATAAAAAAACCTTCAGGGCCTCGAACGCGATGGTCTGATCCGGCCCGAAAACGAACGGGCTCCCCTTCTTTGTCAAGTCTGAAAGAGGTTTTGCATAAGTTGAATAATTGGGCACAAACTTACGGAAAAACCCAGTCAGCCCAAGAAAGCTTTGCACCTGTTTTACATTCGTCGATCTCGGAAAATTCTTCACAGCGGCTATCTTCTCGACAGAAGGTTTTATAGTCCCGTTCTCCACTACGTGTCCAAGGAATTTAGTGGATCTGTTGAGGAAATCGCATTTTTCCCATTTAATTATCAAACCATTTTCCTCTGCTACCCTTAACACGGTATTTAATTATTTCCAATTTTCTTCCTCGTTTTCTGCGGCGATAATAATGTCATCCAAGTACAAAAGTAAGAGTCCTTGCCTTACTAGGTCTGGAAAAACTGTTGACAAACCGTTGAAACACCGCAGGAGAATTGCTCAGTCCGAAAGGAACTTTTAGAAACTCGTACTGGCCATCTGGAGTCACGAAGGCGGTATACTTCCTGCTACTTTCCGATACATCCACGTGGAAAAACCCGTTGCGAAGATCTAATGTTGTGAACACCTTTGCTTTGTACAGTTTCTCCTGTTACTCTTCCATTACCGGTAGAGGATATTGGTCTTTGACAATTCTAGCATTAAGCGTTCGGAAATCAACGCACAGTCGATTACTCCCGTCCTTCTTCTTCACCAATACGATAGGACTAGCGAAGTCCGATCGGCTATGCTGAATAATACCTTCGTCCAACCACTCCTCTACTTGTTTGCTAACTGCTTCTTTCTCTGGTAGTGCTAGTCGTCTGGGTTTCTGATATATAGGACTTTCGTCCGTTAGTACGAGGACGTTTGGGGGAATAAGCTGAAACGATATCAGTAATCATTTTTTTATAAGCGTCATTACCAACACGCAGGTTGCTCCCATCTGCGTCTTCATTATCACCATCCACCAGACCAATGCTCAAAACATCATTCTCGGCCAGTTCGTACGTCTTAGGTTGTTCCGACCTCTCAGCATTTACCTTCTTCATATATTTTATTTTTCCGTGAGTTATTAGCAGTTCCACATTCTGCAGAAAATCTCTCCCCAGCAAAATCCGGTCTGAAATCCATTTGTCAGGAACTACTTGAAAACGGACACAATGCTCATCTGGGCCAACACGTATCTACAGGAGGCAGGAGCCCATCGTTTTATGGGGGGCGTTCCCAAATCCTTTTAGTATCATTCCTGGGAGATTGACTTTTACTCCTCCGATTTCTTCCACGAGGGACATAGGCACAATTGACACGTCACTGCCGTTGTCGACGAAAGCTTGGTAGGCTTTCCCTGCGTTGCTTATTAGCGCATTGTTTTCATCAAACGCATAGGATCGTTTGACTTTGTGAATGCCTCTAGAGTCAGTGTCTTCCTTCTTTTGGTTCGGGCAATTGGGAGAGATGGGTCCAAATTGGTTACATCGGAAACAAC
Source organism: Eumerus sabulonum (assembly GCA_951905685.1). Lineage (NCBI taxonomy): Eukaryota > Metazoa > Arthropoda > Insecta > Diptera > Syrphidae > Eumerus > Eumerus sabulonum. The sequence goes on from OX645060.1 coordinate 241,316,561, forward strand.
GTGCCCCCTTGGCTTTATCAGGGCAATTCGAAGCTAAGTGTGATGTAGGCCCGCAGTTGTGACATCGTTTAGGTGAAACGGAATGTTTGCCATGGTTCGCGCTCGACTTATTTACCTCGACTCGTTGTTTTGGCATCTGTCGTTGCATTCTCTTGTATATCTCTAGTTTGGACTTAAGCTCCTCCAAAGTCGAAGCTTATTACCACCGTGGAACCCCGTTTATTACATACTCATCAAGGATATCTCATCTACACCGCCCTCATCGATCTGGGACATTACGTACAGGTATTCTAACAGCGTCTCGGATGAAGTTTTTCTTCTGGACCCTAGTCTTTTGTGTACCTCTATGCTCGTTGTCCTTTTTCCAAACTTTTTTGCCAGAAGTGCCTTCAGCTTTGTCCAGTCTGTGACCTCCTCTGTTGCTTCCACTGCTAATTTCGCTGCACCCTTCAGTAACCCGCGGAAGTAAAGGTACCTTTGTATGTCATTCCATTCGCACGATGTCGCTATTTCTTCAAATTCTTTTATCCAAATGGTTAGATCGTTCTCTTCTTCTTCTACCTTAACGTTCTTCCTTTCAAGGGTGTCTCGAATTCTATCTACTAAATCGGTTTTGACGTTGTACCTATAGGACAGCCCCTTGCTTTTAAGATATGCTTGTAGCTGACGAACTGTCAACGTCTGCAAGTCATCCATTCACTTGCTTCTTTTCCCCTTTGCTGGTCTTGTCTTCTTAGCTTTTCTTCAACTTTTCAACTTCTTTACTTTGCTTTGCCTACTATCTACCACCTTCTTAACACCCAACGCCGGTGTTCACCCGAAACAAAGAACAGGATTTCCAATTTTATAGGAGCGTTTGGCGATTCACTACACTGAAATTAGAGAACGATACATTTTCGGATTTAATAGGTCAAGATATTTACGAGTGCCACTGGTGGTCGTCGATCCGGAGTGAATCAACGTTCCTTCATGTAGGTTGTATGTATAGGATGGGCCATCTAGTGGTTTTTTTCTAAATCATAGGTTATTTCGACACTGACAGCTATTTCCCGCTTGAAATTTTGACAGAAAGTCAGCATCGTACCTCCGCGGAACGAAATGAGTCGCTTTACGCTTGAATATCGTTGGGAATGAATGCTGTGTAGCCCAAACACTGCGTTTTTTGAAAAGAAGTTTTGGCCGAAATGAAGGACCCACCGCGACTGCTTTACGCAAGTTTGTGCAAAAGTTCATTAGACTGGTATGCTAGTGGACAACTCTCATGGTCCTCGTCGTCGTACGGTGTGTACAGAAGACAATTTGGTGGCCGAGAATGTGGGACTCAATTCACGAACATCAACTCGCCATCGATTTCAACAGCTCAACATTTCACGCACTAGCCTGAGCAGCTTGAATTAGACAACGATTTTGGCCGAAAAGTCATCTTATCTGACGAGGCGCATTTTCGTCTCGGCGGCTACATTAACAAACAAATTTTCCGTATCTGGGGCTCGAAAAACCCGAACTTTATTGTCGAGAAGCTAATGCATTCACAGAGGGTGACAGTTTGGTGCGGATTATGGAGTGGTGGCATCCATCATTGGACCATATTTCTTTGAAAATGAGACTGGGAATAACGTTTCGGCCAACGGTGGGCGTTACAGAGTCATGTTAACCGATTTTTAACTTCCCGGAGGGAAGTTAATGGAGCGAAGCTCCTTAACACCCCAAAAAATGTATTTCGTTGACAGACTACTCCTCCTAAACGCTTTGACGGATTTTGACCAAATTAGACATGTCAATAGAAGACATCGAGAGGACGGTTTTAAAAAAAAAAACGGACATACCATCGAGGAATAATCACCGAAAATGTATCCCATAGACTTAACATTAGAAATCACGCGCATACGCATTTTGATAACAAAACAACGCAGAAGGCTTTAAGCGATTTTAACCAAATTTGACATGGTGATAGTAAATGTATGTATGTTGGCGTTACAGTCCATGAAGGACCTGAGCCGAGCTTCTCTCTCAATCACCCATGTTGTGTTTGGTTTCATTTTCCCATAGGTGGAAGGGACCTACAGTTTATTGCCGGTTCCGAACGGCGAATTTCGAGAAGCTTTTCATGACATTTTTACTACAGGGGGTTTGTCAGAGCCCCGCTGAGGAGAAACACCGTGAAAAACACGTTCGATGACACGGCTGTGTCGGGATTCGATCACGTGTCATCGGCGTCACTGCCCACTGCGCCACGGTGATAGTAAATACTCAGAGACAAAACTCACCCCTGTGCGCACTTCATATGTTCGTTAAAGAGAACGCTCACTTACATATGTGCACTCTGTAGGGTGGGTTCTGTTTAACGCACATGTGTAGTGCGCACGTGGGGTGAGTTTCTATAAATGCACACACTCGCGTTCGTGAGCCAAAATGAGTTAATTTACTGCTCAGGAGTTGTATGCAGAATGATAAAACATGGGAGCGTTTCATTAAATTTTCTGCTTCATTTCCTATAAGGTCTAAATAAGTAACTTTTAGCTAGCGAAATTTCAGACGCACGTGAGCAGTTTATGAGCAATAGATTGTTTACTGTGCGCACATGTGTGTGCATTTCCTTATCCTGGGTTACATGGAGCGACAGCAAAAAGGCGGCTTGATGTCAACAACACGCGGTGTTACCAAGCAGTTCCCCATATAAGAATTGACCGCGCTCGATGCTGGTTGATAGCGGTGATCGGACGAGAATCGGTACATTACCCAGCTACGAAGCACTTCGATCACGTTAGCTCTTAAAAACAAGAAAAAAGAAAAAGGCGTCATAATCGGTCCATTCGTTCAGGAGCTACGAAGACATGCACTTGGACGACCTCAAGTTCATGCAGGATGACGCGCCATGCCACACAACCCATGCCACAATCGATCTTTTGCGCACCAAATTTCCAAATCATATTATCAGCCGTCTTGGCGATGTCAATTGGCCGCATCGGAGCTGTGATTTGACCCCTCCGAACTTTTTTTATGGGGAACCGTGAAGGACCGGTGTTATACCAACAACCCGGAAACGATTCAAGCACTTATGTAACTTTGTTCATTCTATTGCATTTTTAAAAAGAAGCTTGTGTTTGGCCCACCCTGTGCATATTTATGTGGTTGTACTTTAGAAAAAGTTTCCATGGCTATAGGTCATCTGTCCTGGTTACTTCCTATAGAGTGATTCTAACTTGATTACGAAATATTCTATCCTTTGCCTGATAGACATTTAGACGTATTTAAGTCAATTTCGGTTGACATGCCCTCCTCAGTCCTCTATCTCTCTGCGACTCTTGTTAACTGTATTCTCATAAGACCACATAAAGGTCCTCGTATATCACGTTCATCCATGCATGCCTGTTTTGCGAACTGAAACTTTTTGGATAACTAGATGTATTAGGTCAAAGGGTGATTTCCTTTTCTATAGAAAGGTCCACTTTACATTGTGATGAACGCCTACAGCCGCTCCTATTATCATGTATCCGTTGAGGTTTAGGAGTTGGGCATTTTCATATACATATGTCACACAGTTCGGTATGAATTTGCCTTTTACGTATAGCTTGGGTTAGGAGCTGTTTTGTCTGCTGGATTCGTTTCATGAACTCGTGTACCATACACTGCCTACATTTGAACGACTTCAGTGGAGCACCTAATATTGGAGCGGACTGATGGGAGTAATTAGTATTTCCTTTATTGAGGTTTTAGCGGCAGCCCGATTGCCTTACTTATACTATCTCCTATCATCCAGAGTTCGTAATGGAAGATATGTATTAAACGAGTCACTAGTTTCTAAAGGTTATAGAAATAGAGGACTTCACCTTCGGATGGCAAGTGCAGCAGATTATCTTATCCTTTTCCACTGGTGTGCAACTTTAATTGATTTGGTTAAAAACAAAACCGAACCCCGTTTGTCGTAACACAGAGCCTTTAAACGATTATCGATTAGAGGTAGAGCGACCTCGAAAAGTTCAAAACCGTCGTAGCAAGCTTGATGAGTAGGTAGGTAGGTAATTCGTTGCCTCCACGAGGGAGGTACACACCTAGGTCAGCCAGACCCTTCGTATTGCTACGAGGAGGACGACCCCCTATTCGTGGAACCATTTTACACTTCTTATAAAAATAAGAAGATCAGTCATCCTTATCCAGTGAACGTCAGTTAGGTTGTTAAGTAAGTAGGACTCTAGGTATCGTTTACTACTCTGACAGACTGCCGGATAGGCGCACAAGTCATACGAAACTTGCCCTAGTCTTTGTGGATGACTGCGAATAAGACAGTGACCAGTGATGTTACCAACGATTATGCTATTGTTCGCTGTCGGTCAAATCGTGGACAGTTTTGCCTGGTGGTCAGTCAGGTATGCCCTTAGGTCCATCTCATGTTCGTCTCAGCCATGGATTTTGATTCGTTAGCTCTAGTTTAATGTCTGCTAGTGGTGTACCGGCATATGTCAAGTTAGTTCGTTGCGTCGTTCCTTGTTGGGCGAGCATGTCAACTCTCTCAATTCATGAAATGTCGCTGTATCCTGGTACCCATGAGAGGTATATGTTCAACCATCTCGTTAAGAGATAGGTGTCAGTCGTGGCTTGCCTTGGATGTGTAGGCAAAAGACTCCACTGATTTCAGGGCAGCTTGGTTGTCAGTGAAGATTCGAATATGTGTGACAGATATCACGTTCAACGTTAGCCAAGACATGACTTACCTTATTGCTAGCAGCTCCGCCTGGAAGACGCTGCCTTAGTCTGGTAGTTTGAAGGCCTAACCTAGTTTTAAATGTTTGCAAAAAACTCAGCTACCCACCCGTCCGTGGGTTTTGGTCAATCTGGTCGGGACCATTTTTGTCTTCCCGGATATGTTATTTTGCACCTTTTCTCAAACATTGTTGTAGGCTCAATCTAGTCGGAGTTCTTTGCCAAAGTTGTCCTGTCGTTCAGAACAGAAGCGCGGGCAGCCATATAGCTTGTCCATTTTGAGCCAGCTTTTAATCTTGCAGACGTGTATGTGGCTAGCTGCTTACCGTGGTTATCGAGTTGGGTTAGGTGGAGTGGCATGTTCGCCGCCGTTGGAGTAGACCTTAGCCTCGACTTTTTCATGGTATGCTGTTTTGTCTAGCGCAGCCCACCAGTCTTAAACACCATACAAAAGAATTCGTCTAACGACTGTAATGTACAACCATAGGGTTATGTAGGGGCTGAAGTCCCATATTCCCTAGGGATTTTTTTCAACAGTTGCATTTCTTGCTCTACTTACTTAGATGACGCTACAGTCCGATCTGAACCTAGGCCTTAACCAACAAGCTTCTCCAGCTGGCACGGTCTTTTGCCAGATGTTTCAAGCGACGCACTCCCACTTGTTTAAGGCCCCCTTTCACCTGTGTGCGCCATCCTAGATTCCGTCGTCCTCTGCTGCGTCGTACTTCGGGGTTGGACTCGAAGACTCTTCGGGCCGAGCTGTGTTATCCATTCGCTCTACATGGCCTACCAATCTTAGACCTTGGATCCGTAGACGTTGTACTAGGCCGATGTCGCTGTACAGCCCGTACAGTTCGCCGTTGTATCTTCTCCTCCACTCCCCGTTAATACAAACAGGACCATAGATTGAACACAGAATTTTCCTCTCGAAACGACCAAGGGCCTCCTCATCTGCTTTCGTTAAAGTCCAGGCCTCTGCGCCACTGAGGAGGCCCGGGATGATTAAGGTTTTGTGTTGCGCAACCATGGTCTTTCGAAAGAGGACTCTACTTTTGCCTATTGAGCCCAAAAAAGCAGCGGTTGAGCCGCTTCTGTTTCAATGCTTTCGAACGCCTCATTGTTGTTTCGCTGTGTTCGTCCAAAGGTCTCGGTTAAATCGATACCGACCTTAATAGAGCAGTGAGAGTTATTCATTGTCATTCTGCACAATCTAACGAGTTTGGCGGGGATGTTAAAACCAGAAATGGCTCCGTACAGCTCGTCTCAATGTGAAATCGACAAAAAGGTGATGGGTGTCGATTTGGTATCCTTTGGTCTTCTCCAAGATAAGCAGCAGTGTGAATATTTGGTGTATTGTACCTGGCCTGAAACCACATTGACAAGAACCTTCAGATTATCCTATCCACGAAGCGTTTCAAGCGTTCACACAGTACGGCAGAGAAGATCTTGTATGCGATATTAAGGAGACTTATTCCCCTGTTATAGGGGTCTCCTTTCTTGCGGACTGAGCAAATGGTGCTGAGAATCCATTCGTCGAGCATGCTTTCCCCCGACAATACTTTACAGACGAGCTCGTGTATGCGCCCTACCAGCTCATCTCCAGCCGCTTTAAATAGCTCGGCAGACAGGCCGTCTGTGCCGGTGGCTTTATTAGCCTTAAATTTCGAATTTATAAGCTTAATTTCATCTAGGTTGGGTGGACGGAATTCTCTCACATCTTCGCCTGTTGTGAATGGATCATTCTGCATGACCGTTCATCGCTACAGGCTTCCGTTCTGGCTCTGTAACCCTAGCATGTTTGTTTTACTTTTTCGTAAAATTTGCCATTTTTGCGGTAGCATCTCTCCATCTCCTCGATCTGACGCTTTTCAAGCTCTCTTTTTTTCTTCCTTAAAGCGTCTGTTCCTCCCTCCTTTTACGCTCGCAATATTCACTAGCGGCTCTTGCCCGCATTGCTCATCAAACCAGGAGTTTTTAGTTGGCGGTTTTTTGAAACCCACTGGCGCGCTGGCAATGCTCCCACTGTTGTTCTGTGGATTGTGCCGGGGTCATAGAAATTTGCGAAAGGTTTGGGGAAACTCGATCGGCAAAGATCCTAGTGGTGTCCTTCGATTGTAGCTTTCCGACGTTAATCTTTTGTTGCCCAGCTCGACTCCGTGGTATCCTTGATATCCTCATTCGTACCTTGGCTACACCAAGGTAGTGATCCGAGTCGATGTTGGCACCTCGGAAGGTTCATACGTCTAGGATGCTGGAGGGGTGTCTGTCGTCGATCGCAACGTGATCAATCTGATTGATGGTCAACTGATCAGGTGCTCCCCAGGTCCCTTGGATGGATGTTGAAATGCTAACATCATATACTAGCTAGAAGTAGAAGATGTCCGTTTTCCGACGTGGTGTCATGTAGACTCGTTCGGTAATATTTTCTTTCCAGGTTAATCTCCTCTCCAGTATGACGCCAAGATATTTGGCACTAAGAGAATAAGTTAGCCTGGTATCGAATAGAGTAATTGGGCACGTTTTCGGGATCTTGTGCTTTCTAGTGAAGCGCACAAGTTCCGTGTTCGGGTGGTTTATCCCGAGTCCATTATTTTGCACGTACCTGCACAATGTGGAGAATGCCGTACGCGTACGGTCATTCAGCGTAGGCAGGTATTTGCCTATAACATCAAGGCCTTTTTCTCCAGTTTATTAGTAGATCGCTTTCGACTACGTTCCAGAGAAGAGGAGAGAAAGATCTAGTGTTTACCTGGTTTCCCCATTTAGAGAAAATCTAGCGTGTCAAAAGCAACTCGTCAATCAACTCTACTAGAGTTCTCTCCAATTGTAAGTTTCAATCTTCCATTCCTGCAATAGGCCCCTTCCGATGACCAGTCTTTTCTTGTCCCTATTAATGCTTCCTCTGACAAGGAAACTCTTTTCACTGACCATCTTGTAGAGTCTAGCCTATTTCAAATCAGCAGTATCACCAACAATATTGACCTTAACCATCTGCTGTCCACTCTGGACCAATATCATCCTCCCTTATCCCTTAAGTTCTCCTATACACTAAACCAAACTTCCTCCTCTTATGATCAATCTTTCTTTTTCAATTATTATAGGCCGTATAAGTCTTTTCGATCCTTGGATGCTGTGTTGCGATTTTTTCCACTTGTATAAGAAGAAGTTAATCTTAGACTTGGGAATGCCCGGAAAGGTTCGTCATCTATTTACCTTTCGCCTTTCCTAGCGAGTTGATCGGCAATTTAATTGCCCTAAATACCTTTGTGCCTGGCACCCACTAGAGGCAAAACTCTTATTTCTTTTGGCAAGGTCTTGTAGGGCATCATGGCATTCCTTAACGGATTTTGGGTTCGTGCTATACGAACTCAGCGTTTTAAGCGCTGCTGGGCTGTGAGTATATTCATGGTTACTCCCCTTATGCCATTCTCCAAGTTTATATCGACGTATGTCAGGATATCATATAATTCAGATTGGAAGATACTAGGACTCATTCCTCAAGATCTTCCAAAATCGGTCCAAAGATGCCGGCGCCAACGCCATCTTGGAAGCACCAGCGTACCCCCTACGCCCTTTGACGTTGAGCAAGGAATCATTGTGTTTCCAAGCTTGTGCGGTTTGGGATCAATATCTCAAATCTCTTGTCAAAAGTGAAGGTGTATGGAAACGCATCCGAGACCGTGGTAATCATATCTAGCAAGATGTTGCAAAATGGACACATGATCTAATGGTCTACATGGTAGACCCGTTTCTGAGCGAAGTATTCTGATTGCATTTCGTATTGCAACCTTTTTAATAAAAAGCTACAGTGGAGTAAGTCCAATCAATGGTTCTCGGCCTGCCGTGGGGCAGGTTGGCATAGTGCCTGTAATGCCGAGACGCGCTAGTCTTTGAAGGCGTTGAAGTGTAATAATTATCGGTTTTTGTTTAGCTTTCGTCCACCATACCGTGGACGCATATGTAGGTGATGATAGATCTTACTATCCCGGTATATAACCAGTGGATTACCTTAGGTTTTAATCCGCAGGTCTTACCGTAAGTGCGTCGACAGGCCCACAATGCCTTAATCGCCTTTGTAAGTTTGTTTTTAATGTTGGAGTTCCAGTTGAGTATACGATCAAGGTCAACACCTAGATATTTAGCTTCTTCTGAAAATCAGCGTATCCAATGCCCTCGTAGCCTAGATTGGTTAACTTGTGGAGTATGTCGTCGATAACTATTGACGAGAGAAGGGCTTCTTGCGGGCACCCCTTAGCCGCAGATACTGTCACCGAGACCTCTACTGATGTGTCCGAAATAGTACGGCTATTAAGTATTGATTCGACCTTATCCAGTGATTAGTGGGATAGTGCAGTGGTGATCGAGTCATAGCCAGTATTGTCAAAAGCCCCTTCAGTATCGATGAAGGCGCAAACTGCGTGTGTAACTCGCTTCTTGCGTGTGTAACTATCAACACGCGCTACTAAATGATGTAGTGCATTCTCAGTAGATCGTTCTTTGCGACATATATATTGGCTTAGATGCAATGGTGTCTGACTCTCTAGGATACCTCTAATATGGAACTCTATCAGCTTTTTCATTGTCTTTAGTTGAAAATATGTTAGGCTTATAAGGCGATAGGATTTGGGTTGCTCACTTGGTTTTCCGATCTTGGTGATGAGGAGAAAGTTGACTTCCCTCCATATTAGAGGGATGTAGCCCAAGTTGAAACCTAAAAAGAAATATCATTGGAGCTAGAATAATGTGTAAACCTCTCTGTAGAATAGCAGGAAAGACATCATCTTTGCCTGAAGCTTTATAAGGTGTGAAACAACCTATTGCACATTTAAACCTATTAGGGCTCAAAAGTCCGCCCAAGAAACTAATTGTTATATTATCAATGTTATTTGTGATGCTTGTTTGATCGTCGAAAGGCATATGTTGAGGAGTAGATCCAGAGAATTCTTCCTCAAGCAAGGTGTCCATCGTTTCCCTGCGATTGAGAGTAAAGGTACCTGGGACATCACTTTCTAGAATCTATGTTCTCGCAGACAGCTATCTCTTGGATTCTCTAGATTCGAAGTTGTATTTGGTTAGAGTAAATCCATAATCAGAGGACCCGTGGCACTGTGGTTAGTCTATTTGGCTCTGACTCACGATGGGCGGATTCGGTTCCCGATAACACCAACGCCATCGAATGTTCCTCGGTGTTCCTCCTCGGTGGGGTACTGGCAAAATCCCCAGTAGTATACTTGGCATGAAAAGGCTTCTCGACTCACACCGTTCGGAATCGGCATTAAAAAGTGGGTCCCATGGGTGATTGAGATAAGCTTGCCTTTGGTCCTTCATGCGTTGCACGAACATTGCTTTGATCCACAAAGCCAGTGCAACCTTACACATGCTGTCGAAGGAAGCGTTATCAAAAGCTCCCTCAATGTCGACGAAAATGCCCAGCGCGTACTCTTTATTTTGGAGTGCGCATTCTAGCCTTCCATTCGACATACACTCATCCCCATACACCACCCGCAATTTTCTGACGATTTCCTGGGGTTTTTTTTCACAAGATTTCACTGAAAATAAATCACAACACATTGTCACTCGTTTTTACGACGCTACACGAACAAAACCTGCTTTCTACTCCAGCCTTGACAAACGACGCAGTGTTGCCAGTTCCTAAGTTATGGCCACACCTTATAAGTTTCTTCCAGTTTCTTACAAATTTGCGTGGCAAACGTACCATTTTTGTGGTATGTCATTTGGCAATAGCGATATTCATGTGGAGACAAGCCTTTCACATGTTCTTCTTCTTCTTAATCGGCGCTACAGTTCAGGGTGAACCTGGGCCTCAACCAACATGCTCCTCTAACTAGCACGATCTTTTGCTAGCCTTTTCCATTGCCGCACACCCAGTTGGCTGACGTCCCCTTCCACCTGTGTGCACCATCTTAAGTGCGGCCGTCCTCTGCTTCTTCGCTCCTCGGGGTTGGATTCATATACTCTCCGGGCTGGAGCTGTGGTGTCCATTCGCTCCGCATGGCCCAACCATCAACGGCTTTTTTTAGAGCCCGTAAAGTTCGTGGTTGAATCTTTTCCTCCATCCCCCGTTTAAATTTATAGCCCAGAAAATCACGCACAAAATCTTTCCCTCGAACCGACCAAAGGCCTCCTCATCCGCTTTTGATTGTGTCCATGCTTCTGCGCCGTACAACAGAACCGGGATGATAAGGGTCTTACATAGAGTCAACTTTATCGTTCGGGAGAGGGCTCTATTACTCAGCTGCCTCCTGAGCCCAAAGAAACAGCGATTGGCAAGAGTGATTCTGCGTTTGATTTCGGAACTGATGTCATTGTTCCAGGTCACTGCGGAGCCAAGGTAGACGAAGTCCTTAACTACCTCGAACTTATATCTGCCAATACAAACGTTCTGGCCAAGACGTCGGTGGTGAGCGTACTTTTATATATTTAGTTTTGCCCTCGTTTACCGCCAGACCAACTTTCGCCGCCTCCATCTCAATACTCGCAACCGCCTCATTGACATCTCGCTGTGATCTACCTATTATGTCAATATCGTCGGCGTATGCAAGGAGCTGCGAGGATTTGAAATGGATTGTGCCTCTTGTATTGGCCAGTGATTTTTGCACAATCATTTCCAATATGATGTTGAAGAAATCACACGACAGCGCATCGCCGTACCTAAATCCTTTTTTGACATCAAAACTATCGGTAAGGTGTTCACCGATTCGGATGGAGCAGCGAGCATTCTCCAAAGTCATCCTGTATAGTCTGACGAGTTGTATAGCTCGTCTCTAATTACGCTGTCGTATGCGGCTTTGAAGTCGACAAATAGGTGGTGAGTGTCGACTTGAAATTCATTGGTTTTTTTCCAAGATCTGCCGAAATGTGAAGATTTGGTCGATGGTGGACTTCCCTGGCCTGAATCCGCACTGATAAGGACCTATCAGCTTATTTACAAAAGACTTCAGGCGTTCACACAAAACGGCGGAGAAGATTTTGTAGGCGAGGTTAAGGAGTCTAATTCCTGTATAGTTGGCGCAATCAGAGGGCTCTCCTTTCTTGTGAATCGGGCATACGATGCTGAGACTCCATTCCTCGAGCATGCTTTCCTCTGACAATATCTTACAAATGAGCTGGTGTATGCTCCTAACCAGGTCATCCCCAGCTGCCTTGAAGAGCTTAGCAGACAGTCCGTCTGCGCCAGCAGCTTTATTCGACTTGAGTTTCGATATAGAAATCTTAACTTCGTCGAGATCAGGGGGACAGAATTCTCTGCAATCATTTCGCCTGACGTTATACAGTCTGCAGAAGTGGCTTTTCCATATTCTCAGCATAGACTGCGATTCCGCGGTGTCCGTTCTCATCCCTGCAGGCTTCGTTCTGGCTTTATAACCTTGGCATGTTCGCTTTATCTGTTGATTAAACTTTCGAACGTCACGCCTGCAATAAAACCTCTCCAAATCCTCAATCGCGCGCTTCTCGTGCTCTTTCTTCTTTCTTCTAAGAAGCTTATGCTCCTCCCTTCTTTTTAACTCGTAGAGCTCACGAGCTGCTCTTGTTCTTTTATGCCGCAAGGGATTATATGCATCCTGCTTCGCTGTGTGAATCCTCCTGCACTCGTCATCGAACCAGGTGTTTCTTCGTGGTGGAGCCTTGAAACCCAAAACTTCGGATGCAGAGCCTTTCAGGGATTGTTTGCAAAGGCTCCACTGCTGTTCTATTGACAGCGTGGAGGATTGAGGTGTATTGGAGGGCTTAAGGGAGACGCGATCGGTAAAAGCACGAGCGGTTTCTTTCGATAGAAGCTTTCCGTCGTCATAACTTTGTATTCTTACTCTACTCCGCTGCGTTCGTGATATCCGTAAGCGCATCTTGGCTACTGCAAGATAGTGGTCCGAGTCGATGTTAGCCCCTCGGAAAGTTCGAACATCAAGAATAGTGGAGTAGTGTCTGACGTCGATCGCGATGTGATCAACCTGGTTGGTAGTCGATTGATCAAAAGACCGCCAGGTACCTTTGTGTATATCGAGGTGCGGGAAGCCCCTACTGGCTAGAAGGGGATCTCGCTCCATAGCAAGATCAATCAGCCTGTGTCCGTTATCGGAGGTGGTGTCGTGTAGGCTATGTTTGCCGATGACTCGTTTAAAGATGCTTTCCTTACCCAGATAGCATTGAAGTCTCCTAGTACAATTTTGATGTCATAGCTGGGACATTGGGCATACGTTCTGTCTAGGAGATCGTAGAACACATCTTTGGCGGAGTCATCCTTGTCTTCCGTGGGGGCGTGGACGCACATCAGGCTGATGTTAAGAAATTTAGCCTTGATACGGATTGTTAAGAGGCGTTCTTTCACATGCCGTAAGCTTAGGACTTTTTGCCTTAGTCCACCTCGAACAACAAATCCGCATCCAAACAATCATTGCCCTCTCTCCCTATAGCAGTCGCCGTAGTAAATATCGCAGTTTTTCATCCGCTTTATACCCGGTCCATTCCATCGCATTTCCTGGATGGCGGTGACATATGTTCGCTTGTAAGCGGTCTAGGGCGTCCGCAAGTTGTTCGGCTGCACATGGCCTGTTTGGGGACCTAACATTCCACGTACAAAGCCGAAGATCATTGTACTTTTTTTCGTCTTTTGCAAGGGTCGTCAACATAAATCCGGTCCGTTATATCCGAGGCTTGAGGTTGTTTCGGAGTTTGTGGTTTTTTTTTTTACGGTCACGGCTTACTATTCTTTCACATGTTATTCTATCATTTTCGAGATGAGCAGCTGAATAAATTAGTAATTTATCAATCAACACTGATCGGCTGAGAAATGCGCATCACTGACGAATTAACTCTTCAAAAATCCGTAACCTGAAGTAGCACAGTCTTCCCTGCATCCTTTAAACTACTTCACTCTTATTTTACACCCTCCATAGCTCCCAACGGTAAGTCCAGTGGTCTTGTGTTTTTGAAACAATGTTTTCAATACCTCTTCATCTATTCTATTGCTGTCACTTTACGCCGTTTATAACTACTTCCTTCCGGGCACCGGAATGGTGTTACTGAGATTTATACGTCGCACTAAAATGCGCTCAATATAAGCACTAGGTTATGCCATAACCTCTGATACCGGGACTAATAAAAGCCTTTACAGCCTGTACTCGTTAAAAACCTAATTTACATGCTTCGGCTATAAGTTTTAAGGGAAATTCGTTTTATCGCTATCGACATTCGTAATTATAAGTGCGACATTCAAATGAACATTTAATGAAGTTCATAATCCTCAGTCTCAGTAGAGTACATCCGAAAGCACTTATCGCCAAAACAGTTACTCCTACCGTGAGTATGTATTAGTTATACATGCTTATATCACATTGGAACCTAATTGACAGGTAATTTGATTAGAAAGGTCTTGTCTAGTTCTATATCCATTTCCGTGTGAAATTCACGTCATAATGAACGAGAATTTCCTTAAAATACCCTCAAGACGGGCCATTAAAACGGAAAACTTAAATCCACAAAAACAAAAACAAGACCAAGAAGAAAGGTGACTAAAATACCTGGAGCCTTACCCATGGATACACATCTTCCACTCATCACAGATAGCACAGGGGATGTTTGGGACTAAGGTGTGAAGGTGACAGGTTAATAGGGTCAAAGGCATTTAGCACTACCTTAACCCCTCTCTTTCGTAGATAATAGATATACAAAAGCCTTAATCGATTAAGTGAAACCATCATCATCTCATTCCATTCTCTTCCAGGCGACTTCAGAAGGAACGCGAAAATCTATGCAAATCACTGTACCAGCGGATTCTGAAGCACACCGAATGCCAGAATTATCTGACCAACCCACTATACCGGTCACTGTTCGATAATGGCGACGAAATTCCGGGCTGGAACGATGACGACGACAATATACTCTATGACAATAAATCCGGGAATAGCACCGTGATGGGAAGGAATGATTCATTAGGCGAGGATGGTCCGTCACTGGTACTGCCCCCATTCGATCTGTGGCAAACGATAGCGATCGCTGTATGCTTGGCTATTTGTATAATCCTGACCGTAGGTGGAAACATTTTGGTGTTGCTGGCATTCATTGTCGACCGCAGTATACGACAGCCGAGTAACTATTTCATTGCATCGCTGGCAGCTACGGATATGCTTATCGGTAAGGATTCTCATGAAATATGTACATTTTTCTCTTGTTCACATTTCGCCCGTAGGAACAGTATCGATGCCATTCTACACCGTCTACGTTTTGATGGGCTACTGGGATCTTGGCCCTCTGCTCTGCGATCTCTGGCTCTCAGTCGACTACACTGTGTGTTTGGTGTCACAGTACACTGTGCTGCTGATAACCATTGACAGATTTTGTTCAGTGAAAATTGCCGCAAAATATCGCAGTTGGCGAACCAAGAAACGTGTCATCTACATGGTCACGATAACGTGGATTATCCCAGCACTATTGTTCTTCATTTCGATATTTGGTTGGGAACATTTCACAGGTAAACGCGACTTACTGCCCGGTCAATGTGCCGTGCAGTTTCTCAAAGATCCCATCTTCAACACTGCCCTTATCATTGGTTATTACTGGACCACTTTGGTGGTGCTGTTCATATTGTACGGGGGCATCTATAAGACTGCCTATGAGATGCAAAAACGTAGTGAAGCTAAGCAACGAAAGATGCAATCGATGGTAGCGCTTAGCGCTGGTGCTATGACAGGTATGGCTGGTCGTGCGGCCGGTATTGGTATTACTGACAGCTGTCAGAAGTCAAGTCAAGACTTGGCAGCGGCCAATAGTACGACAATACCAGCTTCGAATTTGACATCGTCAACGTCATCGGATCAGAAAGAAGCACCACCGCCTTCGCGGAAAGAGTCCTGTCACGCGGATAAACAGCCCGCACTGGATGCAAGTACAAAAGTAGAAAATGGAACGAAAATCAACGCGCAAGAGGCTGAGAAAAGCGAGCGTTCCAGCAGTCCTGCTTTCGATTCAGACGATGAGAGTTCGGTGAATCAATTGCAAGCACAATCGAATCAACAGCAACAGCAAGAACAACAGCAACTGGCTATGTTACGCAAACGTTCCTCCATCGGTCTGGTGTTCGGAGCACAAGCTGCACTCATTGCTACCCGCAGTAAAGGTAATGTTATACCCAATCCTCTGCCCGAAGAAGTCCGCCTTCAATCAGATACGGAAAACCTGTCTCATATTCCCGAAAATGTGCCCAACGATGACAATAAAAGTGGTTCGCCACTCTCACCCGTCGACATTGATCCGATCGAAGTGCCCAAGGATCAAGTGATGCCTTCCCTTGTCCAAGCTATCTTACCCCCGCCCGAGGGCTTCCAATGCAGTTCACCCGTGTCGGAAGGTTCTGACAAACAACTGGGTAGCGTTACAAGTGATCTTACTGTCACCTACTATGATGTCATGAAAAGTTTGGACGGTGCCGACCTACGCTACATGGACGAAAGCTCCATTATCCTTCCATCACCTAACCAAGAATGCCTATCGTCATCCTACAGTTTTCCCCCGCACAAGACTATCGCTGCAAATGCCGCAGCCCAAGCTAACCAAACTGTCACTAATCCAACGCTTTTACAAAAAGCGCTGGTGCGTGCAGCTGCCCAAAGCCAGCATGTCACCTACCAAAATCCCAAAGTTCAAAACCAACAGCACAACAACAGCGAATCTAATACACTAAACACTAACTTGTCTTCTCAACCAGAATCCAGCAAGGACTTGAATGTCAATTTCCTGGACAACGTGCGAGCGATAGTCGAAACACCAACGTCAAAAACAACTCCAACTCTCAATGACACCAAATCGAAACAAACTACTGTCACTACAGCGCCCACCGCCAAAACAACAGCGGACTGTAACGCCGACAAGGAAACTACATCAAAAACTGCACCCAGCACCAGTTCCGGTTCAACTTCGGTCGCTGGCAAACCATCCAACACGGATGACACACCCACACCGCCGCCGGCCACCGGAATTCAATCGAATCGTACGGCAAGTAAGCGAGACTTTATCCGCTCCATCGGACGTCATTTAAAGGGAAAGAAAAAAATTCCGCTCAGCATCCGACGACAAAAGTCGAAATCCGAAAATCGAGCACGTAAGGCCTTCCGTACGATATCGTTTATTCTCGGTGCATTCGTTGCTTGCTGGACACCCTATCATATCCTGGCACTCGTCGAGGGCTTTTGTTCTAAACCACCCTGTACCAATGAGCACCTTTACATGTTCTCGTATTTTCTGTGTTACGCGAATAGCCCGATGAATCCGTTTTGCTATGCGCTCGCCAATCAACAGTTTAAGAAGACCTTTACTAGGATCCTTAAAGGTGATTTACACATGACGTAAACGTGGGTATATCTGATACATACACACCTACACATATCTGACATGGAAAGCTTTTTACCTGTTTTTGGAATTTATTTTAATTTCGATTTTTCGCATGATCAAAAGTCAATTGTCAATTTAAATAAATTTTTTTTTTGTTAATTTTAATTAAATTCGTAAAAATAAAAATAAAAATAAAAATAAAAAGGGAAATTTGATTGTAAAATATTTTAGTAATATTGAGTAACAAATTGAAAAACAAACAAAAAAAATAAAATAAATAAATCTAGACAATAACGGTATTTAAAATATTTAAAAACAAGAAAATAAAATAAATAAAAAAAAGAAATAAAACACGCAAAGCCAAGTATTTTCTACAAGTAGTCAAGTAAATTAGATTTCAAAATAAAATTTAATTTTAAACAAATGAAAAATAGAAGCATTCGATCACGTTCAAAATATTCGCACATAAAAACCAAAAAACATAAAGCAAAAACCAAAAAATATAATTATTAGGTCGGAGTATAGTCGTCTTGCAGCTAAATATAAATTAAATCAAATATATATATGTATACAAAGCAAACGTATTTATTAATTACATACATAGTACATATATACATATATACATAGATACATAGATACATATTTGTGATATTATTTGTTAAGAAGATAAGATGTAATTTGTTTAGTTTACACCTTTTGCAGTGCTGCTTCTGCTCTGAATGAGCCCCAGAGCAGAAGGAGACGGTCGCAAATAAACCAAAACAAAAAAAAACAAAAATCAAAAATTGTCATCAAATTAAATAAATAATAATTAATTAAATGTTAATAGTTTATTGTTTACTAATGAACGCGGTAAGCTGGCAGAAATGTGTTCAAATCGGTTAATGAATGTATTTCCTATTTTCTATTTATTCATTTCGAATTTTGTTTTTTTTATTTTATTTGTAGATTAATTAAGGAAAATTAGAACAAATTGAATTTGTAGAATTAGCAATTAATATTAGATGAGATAGAATAATTAGCTGAAAAAAATAAAATTAACTGAGAGACTATACATATAATTAAAAATGAGAAGAAAAAAAAATTAAATGAAAATAAAAATAATTAAAATTTAAGGTATTTTAGGGATGCATTTCTGTAACTTGATGAATTGTTGTTAAGAAATCAAAAGAAATATATTTAGACGATCATCGTATTTAGTACAATACAATGGACCTGCTATTGTGCTTCCTTAGGATTTTTTTAACTTCCCAGTGTAGTGTAGGAAGTACAGTCGCTTCCCTCTAAGTCGAACTTCCTCTAAGTCGAATTTCCCTCTAAGTCGAACACATTCTTTGAATTCTTGGTCTATTTTCAATCTCTCTAAGCCGAATTGTTTTTTTTTTTTTTTTTTTGCGGAAACAGTCACCCTCTCATAACTCGTATTAAAAAAAACATCAAGCACACACACTCGCACACTCCGGATCTCTCTGCCGCATCGCATACACGATACACCACGGTGCGCTGTTTATTCCTTGTATTGTTGGTTGGATTCCAAGCAATCCGTTTTTAATTAGAAGACAGGTATCTCAGAAGTTCTTTTGCTTTACTGTGCGCGTGTATTGGAAATCTACTATGAAAGGAGTATAACATACGGACGTCTACCATTGAGATTCCAATTGTAAACATTTGCGGACGTGCGTAAAGCAAACAGTTAACAGTGTAGTGAAGAACAGAACATTTAACTTCTAAAGGACTTCATTGCTTGGATGGTAGATGGTAGGTTACGCATTCTACATATGAGGCAATTCAAATATTTTTCCAAATGTATGCATATCCTACTTTTCAGATAAAAGATGGCCAAAAGAAAATTGAAAACCTTAGACCTTGGCACGAAAATTTGCCTGATTGAAGAAATTGAAAAGGGACTTCAAAAGAAGAAGAAAATTGCTGAAGATTTCGGAACTCCCAGCAGTACTCTTTCAACCCGGGAGGGAGGGAGCGAGCAAACAGAGCAAAGAAGTTGATCGCGTTTAACATGGCAAACGCCAGCTTCGATCTCTGTCCCTGTTCAATCCAAGTTGACACACAGCCTCCGCGTGGCCCCCCTGGATAGCTACCCTGGCACCCGCCAGGTAGTGAACCAATGTGTGCAGCGACCCAACCCTTGTTCCTGGAGAAAGAGGAACCTGGCCCTCCAGGTTGGAGGTTGTGCTTAGGGGTAACATCCCTATCACGTAAAAACCCACTTGTTCCGAAACGACAACAAGCCTCGGATACGGACGGATACAAAGCTGACGACCCCTGCAAACGACTAACGGACTTGAGAGTCTGCACCTGGAATGTGAGGTCCCTTAACAGACCGGGTGCAGGCGATCAATTGGAGCAAACCCTCAACCGCGCTCCAAGAAGTGCGATGGGATGGACCAGGCAAAAAACGGATGAAAAACTGCGACATCCACTACGGGAACTGCTACAAGGAGAACAAACAGCGCCTATTCGGGTGCGGATTCGTTATTAGAGGAAGACTCCGACAAAAAGTCTTAAGCTTCCGAGATGTAAGCGAACGCCTCATAACAATCCGCATCAAAGCTAAATTTGGAAACATTAGCTTAATATGCGCTCACGCCCCAACGGAAGAAAAGGACGATCGACTCAAAGAAGAATTCTACGATCTCCTAGATAGAACATATGCCCAATGTCCCAGCTACGACACAAAAATAGTCCTAGGAGACTTTAATGCAAAACTGGGCAAGGAGGACTTATTTGAGTCGATCATAGGAAAGCATAGCCTCCAAAACACCACATCCGACAACGGACTAAGGCTAATCGATTTCCTAGCGGGGCGTAACCTCCTTGTAGCAAGCACGCGATTCCCTCATCTCAACATCCACAAGGGTGCCTGGCGGTCTTGTGATCAATCGACCACCAACCAGATTGATCATATTGCGATCGACGACAGACACTCCTCCTGTATTCTCGACGTACGAACCTTCCGAGGGGCCAACATCGACTCGGACCACTACCTTGTTGTAGCCAAGGTACGAATGAGGATATCAAGAATGCTTAGGAGTCGAGTAGGACAACGTAAGTTTGACGTTGGAAAGCTACAATCGCAAGAGACTGCCAGAATCTTTGCCGATCGTGTCTCCTCAAAGCTCTCTCAAAATCCGCCCAGAGCAGCACAAACAATAGAGCAGGAATGGGCTCATTGCCAGAGCGCCGTCAGAGATGCTGCCTCAGAGGTGCTGGGTTTCAAACAGCCACCACCTAGAAACCCCTGGTTCGATGAACAATGCGAACAAGCCCATGCAGCAAAACAAGAGATATATAAGGCCGTGCTGCAACGACGGATGAGAGCTGCTCGCGAAATCTATGAGCAGAAGAGAAGAGAGGAACACACGCTTTTCAGAAGAAAGAAGAAAGAGCACGGAGAGCGTGAGATCAAGGAGATGGAGAGATGCTTTCGCAGGAATGACGCCCGTAAATTTTACAACAAGGTAAAACGAACATGCCATGGCTACAATGCCAGAGTGGCGGCCTGCAGGGATGAAAATGGAGAACTGGTAGTAGAGTCGCAGTCGATGCTGAGGATTTGGAAAGACCACTTCTGCAGACTGTATAACGGCGATGATAGACAAGATACCGCTGTCAGGCAGAACGAGCCATTCGCAATGGACCACGAAGTAACAGAATTCAGTCCACCCGACCTAGACGAAGTCAAAATAGCGATATCAAGACTTAAGTCTAATAAAGCCGCTGGCGCAGACGGCCTGTCTGCTGAGCTTTTTAAGGCGGCTGGAGATGAGCTGGTAAGGTGCATGCACCATCTCATTTGCAAGGTATGGTCGGAGGAAAGCATGCCCGATGAATGGAATCTCAGTATCGTTTGCCCGGTCCATAACAAAGGAGACCCCTATAACTGCGCCAACTATAGGGGAATAAGTCTCCTTAACATCGCATTGAAGATCTTCTCTGCCGTATTGTGTGAACGCCTGAAACCGTTTGTGGATAACCTGATCGGCTCTTATCAGTGTGGTTTCAGGCCAGGTAAATCCACAATAGACCAAATATTTACGCTGCGGCAGATCTTGGAGAAGACCCAGGAATACCAAATCGACACTCACCACCTTTTCGTCGACTTCAAGGCCGTGTATGACAGCGTGTATACAGACGAGCTGTACAACGCCACATCTAGTTTTAACATCCCTGCCAAACTCGTCCGACTGTGCAGGATGACAATGGAGAATTCTCGCTGCTCCATTAAGGTCGGTAATGAGCAAACCGAGACCTTTGATGCTAAAAAAGGCTTTAGGCAAGGTGACGCGCTATCATGCAACATTTCAACTGGCCAACACAAGAGGAACGATTTATTTCAAGTCTACGCAATTGCTTGCGTACGCTGACGATATTGACGTAATTGGACGAAAACAGCAAGACGTCAATGAGGCTTTCGTGAGCATTGAGGTAGAAGCGGCTAAGATGGGTCTCAAGGTTAATGAGGGTAAAACCAAATATCTGCTTTCATCTAAAAGAGACGGACAGCACCGACGTATTGGCCAGAACGTCACCATGGGCGGATATAACTTTGAAGTGGTCAAGGAATTAGTCTACCTTGGCTCACTGATTACCAGCGACAACCACACCAGCGCTGAGATAAAACGCAGAATCACTCTTGCCAACCACTGTTTCTTTGGGCTCAAGAGGCAATTGAGAAGTAGAGCCCTCTCTCGGAAAACCAAGGTGACACTATATAAGACCTTGATCATCCCAGTCCTCCTTTACGGCGCAGAGGCTTGGACCTTAACAAAAGCGGATGAAGATGCCCTTGATCGTTTCGAGAGGAAAATTCTGCGCACTATCTACGGTCCCGTTTGTTCAAACGTTGTATGGAGGAGAAGTTATAACGAAGAACTGTACGGGTTGTACAGCGACATCGGCCTGGTACGACGTCTACGGATACAGTGTCTAAGGTGGCTAGGCGATGTATAGCGCATGGAAGATACAGCTCCGACCCGAAAAGTCTTCGAATCCACTCCGGAAGGAAGGCGCGGCAGAGGACGGCCGCCTCAGCGGTGGCGCACGCAGGTGGATGGGGACCTCAACCAACTGGGCGTGCGGCACTGGAAACAGCTGGCCAAAGACCGTGCCGGCTGGAGACGCTTGTTGGTTGAGGCCCAGGTTCACCACGGACTGTAGCGCCACCTAAGTAAGTAAGTAGTACTCTTTCAACCATATGGGCTGAAAGAGAACAATTAAGACTTCGGCATGGTTGTGCTAAGATTAGTGATCTGGTAAAGCGGAACAAGATTTGCGAGTACGAAAGTGTTGACAAAGCTGTTTTCAAGTGGTTCGAGAGTATGCGTGGAAATAGCTTACCAGTTAGTGGTCCTATCTTACAAAAACAAGCGTTAGAATTTGCGAGTAGCTTAGGTTTTCCTAATTTCAAGGCAAGTGAAGGTTGGCTGGCCAGATTTAAAAGCAGACACAATATTCTTTGCAAAGTCTTATCTGGTGAAAGTGCTTCTGTTGACAAGACAAAAGCCGATAAATGGAAGCACCAGATCTCAGAGGTTGTTAGAGGATTCAAACCGGACGACATTTTTAATGTCGATGAAACGGGAATTTTATTTAAATGTTTGCCGACACGTACCTTGGCTTTTAACGGGGAAAAATGTTTTGGAGGCAAGCACAGTAAAGAAAGGGTGACATGCCTAGTGGGATCTAACATGACTGGCTCAGAAAAATGAAAGCTCTTAATTATCGGGAAGGGCAAAAATCCTCGCTGCTTTAAAAAAATGAAATCTTTGCCGGTGGATTATGTAGCCAACCAACGTTCTTGGATGACGGCAGATCTCTTTACAAGTTGGCTTTTGAAGCTTGTTGCAAAATTTGGAAGATCAAAACGCAAGGTATTGTTCATCATCGATATCTGCCCAGCTCATCCAAAGCAAGTAAAAGATAAGTTAAAGTTTATAAAGCTTGAGTATTTCCCTCCCATCATGACCTCGATAGTTCAGCCGATGGACATGGGTATTATTCAAAATTTAAAAGCGCATTACAAGCGTCGTGTACTTACCAAAATCTTACGGATTTGGGAAACCGAAAAAGAGAACTACAAGATTTCTCTGCTCGACTGTGTACGAGAAATTTCAAAGGCATGGCTACAGGATGTAACTCCGTTGACAATTGAGAATTGTTTCAAAAAGACCGGATTTGAGGCCGAGTCATGGAGCGATGAAGATGATATTCCGCTCAACTTACTCAAATGAAGTAAGATGCCAATAAAATCGAGGTGATCTGGAACAGACTTACAGAATCCAATTATAATGTGGAAGGCGTGAGTTGGCAGGATTATGTTGAAATCGATGACGGTATCGTAGCCACAGAAGTACTTGATCGCGATTCAATTTTAGAAGCAATAGAACATTAAGCTGATGCTGATGACGGGAGTGCAGGTGAAGAAGAAAAAATTAATATCGAAATCCCGGTAAAGGATGATATTGAAAACGCAATTGGAATATTGCAATCTGCAATTGAAATGACAGATGATGTACCGGATGAGGTCCAACACTGCCTTTATAAAATAGAATCATTTTTTAAACGGGTGAAGACTTCAACCACAGTTACTAGTCAAAGCAAAATTACCAATTTTTTTAAGTAAATATGGATGTAATTTTATTTGAACAATATTTATTTTGATAAGGTGTTTATGTATTAATGAGCAATAAAAGCAAGAAGCTTTTCCTTATTTATTTAATTTATTTTTGAAACCTAAATTTTAAGCACAATAAAGGCTTTAAAAAAATATTGATCCCTCTAACTCGAATTTTTCTAAAACTCCCTCTATTTCGAACCGAGGCGACTGTAGTTGTAATGGGACCGATTTTGCAAATTCCAAATTTTGACATATCTCCACGTTTCAAGGTCACCAGAATCCAAATCCAAGGTTTTTATATAGATGTACATATGTGTGTAGAGGGCATGGGCTCGGACATACAGGGTAAAGTTGTTGATCGCTCTCAACCTGGCGAGATGCCAGCGACGATCCCTGTTTAAATGCCCGGGTCAAGTTGACACACGGCCTCCTCGCGGCGCCCTCTGGATAGCCTCTTCAACAACCGTTGGGAGGTAAACAAACGTACGCAGCGACAAAACCCCGACCAGAATGGCGGTTGTGCGGCGGGCTAACAATCCGCCTACGTAAAAAAAAAAAAAAAACAAAGTTATGAATGAGCAATATGCCTCGGATACACGGACGGTTACTCGACGACGACAACGCACGAAAAAGGAACACGATTTGCGAGTATGCTCCTGGAATGTCAGAACCCTGTACACTCCCGGAGCTGCTCATAAACTAGAAGGAATCCTCACGCAGTACAAGGCGGATATTACTGCGGTCCAGGAAATACGCTGGATAGGAAACGGCATGATTAGGAAGAAAAATTGCGACATTTATTACAGCTGTCACAAAAGGTTGCACTTACTGGGATGCGGATTTGTCGTGGTAAAGCGGTTAAGGTCGATGATCATCGGCCTTAAACCTATAAGTGATCGCCTGACTGTGACTCGCATCAGAGGCAGATTTTATAACATCAGCCTTATATGTGCACACGCCACTACCGACGAGGCTGAAGACCCTATCAAGGAGGACTTCTATGACCTCCTGGACAACGCCTACGGAGCTTGTCCGGAGTACGATGTAAAAATCGTGCTCGGGGACTTCAACGCCAAAATCGGTAAGGAGAACACCCTTGGCGGGGTGATCGGAAAGCACAGCCTCCACGATACAACAACAGATAACGGCTTCCGACTCGCTGACTTTGCGACAGCTCGTAATGCGGTGATAAGTAGCACAAGATTCCCTCGCAAGCGAATCCACACAGCGACCTGGCGATCTCCGGACGGTCGAACCGCCAACCAAATCGACCATGTGCTCATTGACGCAAGGCACGCGTCAAACATCCTGGATGTGCGAACATTCAGAGGGGCAAATGTCGACTCTGACCACTTCCTTGTAGCAGCAAGATTCAGAGCTCGACTGTCCAATATCAGAAAGCTGCACCAGCCCATCAGGAAGAGGTTCGACATTGGGCGCCTGAGCACACCGGAGGATGCCGGAGTCTACAGGGAGCAGCTGAGCGAAAGACTCTACGGTATGCCTACGTCGAACACAAATGCCAATAATATGTGGCTGCATTGCCGCTCAGCCATTCAGGAAGTAGCCGAAACCACCTTAGGATACCTACCACTCCCGACAAGAAACCCGTGGTATGATGGCGAGTGTGAGCAGAAAAAGGCAGCAACCGACGAGGCGTACCAAAAGGCGCTGCAGAGGAAAACCAGGGCAGCGCAAGAAGAGTACCAAGCCAGAAGAACGGAGGAGAAAAAACTACTGGGACAATAGAAAAGAATCTTCGCAGCCTCCCAGCTCAAGGATATCGAGGAGTCTAGGGATAAACATAAAACACGAGCCTTTTACAAGAAATCCAAAGGCCTTGCAGGAGGCTTCAAAAAGGGCACCCTGGCTCTTCGAAACTGTGAGGGTAATCTTGTCACCGACCCGCAGGGAATAGTGGATGTATTTAAGCAGCACTTCCAGCAGCTGCTTAACGAGCATGACCAAGAGAGAGTGGTAGGGACCGAGGAAATCCCAACTCCAGCCGCTGAAGTAGTCCTCCCACCCAGCATCGAAGAAATCGGCACAGCTATTCAGAAGCTGAAGAACAACAAGGCCGCAGGCTCAGATGGCTTGCCATCAGAGCTATTCAAGGCTGGCGGCGATGTTCTGGTAGGGAGCATGCACCAGATCATCTGCAGAATTTGGGAAGATGATAGCATGCCCGACGACTGGAATACCAGCTCTATATGCCCCATCCACAAAAAAGGCGATCCTACTTCTTGCAAGAACTATAGAGGTATATCCCTGCTCAATGTCGCATACAAGATCCTGTCCAGCGTATTGTGTGAACGTCTAAAACCATTTTGCACCGCACTAATCGGCAGCTACCAGTGCGGCTTCCGGCCCGGCAAATCAACTATAGACCAAATTTTCACACTTCGACAAATCCTGGGAAAGACCAACGAGTTTCAAATCGATACACACCATCTTTTCATCGATTTCAAAGCCGCATACGACAGCTGGTGCTGGAGCAGATAGTGCGACGGGCAGGCGTCAACAGGGAAGGCACTATCTTTTACAAGTCCATCCAGCTGCTAGGATACGCGGATGATATCGACATCATCGCGTGTTCTCGCCGTGGCATTGTGGAAGCATTCACGGCGATTGAAGAACAGGCGAAACGAGTTGGTCTTAAGATCAATGAGGACAAAACGAAATACATGCTGTCAAGCAAAAACCAATCCGTCACTCACCACCTGTGACAAAATATAACAATTGACAGCTGCATTTTCGAGGTAGTTTAGGAGTTTGTCTACCTCGGGGCAAACGTAAATTCCACAAATGGCACCACAGTGGAGATCCGGCATAGAATCGCCCTTGGCAACCGTTGCTACTTCGGCTTGTCGAAACAACTGGGGTCAAAACTCCTCACTCGAAGGACCAAAGTCATGCTTTACAAAACGCTCATTCTGCCAGTCTTGCTGTACGGAGCCGAAAGCTGGACGATAAGCAGGACAGCGGAGCTGATTTTGGGTTCTTTCGAAAGAAAAATTCTGCACCGGATATTTGGTCCTGTCTGTGAGGAAGGTGAATGGAGAAGAAGACACAACCGCGAACTCTACGAGCTGTACTAAGATGTGGATGTAGTCCGGAAGGGAAGGATCCGTCGACTACACTGGCTCGGCCACATCGAGCGCATGGACATCAACGCTCCAGCTAAGAGGGTCTTCGACTCCGAGCCTCCTGGTTCGAGAAGAAGAGGAAGACCGAACCTCCGGTATAAAGACCAAGTAATCGCGGATGTAAGACATCTTGGTCTTGACAACTGGAAGCAGCGTGCCCGGGACCGTCAAGGATGGAAGGCAGCTATAGCTCAGGCTCAGATCCTCCATGGATCGCTGGCCTGATAAGTAAGTAAGTAAGCGTTTGTGGTTTGCCAAAATTCTTCTAAATTTTTTGAACTGGAGTCTTATACAAGGGAGTCAACATCATTTCCAAGATTCTCGATAGGATTCAGATGGGGACAATTTTTCACTATCCGCGAAGTATGCTTTGGATAATTGTCATGCATGCATGTATGATACAGGCATAGAGTCTTCGGTACATGGCTTCATTTGGTTCTCCAGGATTAGCTTATACTAATGCTGATCCATAATGCCATTTATTTTCACAATTGATCCAAAGCCATGCCATGGTATCGCCGCCCACACCATTATGCTCCCACCGCCATGCTTGACAGTTTTAATGGTGTGTCTGGGATGGTATTTTTGGATCGTTGGTCTTCCCATATACTTTTTCTCATCTGATCCCAACCTGTTGAACTTACTTTCGTCGCTCCACAAGATATTTTTACCAAAAGTACAAGGGCTTGTTCTTGTGTGAGCATTTGCGAAAAGAAGTCTTCTCTTTCGGTTTTTTCCTGGCGATTCTTCCATGAAGCTGGAATTTCATTAAGCGGCGACTTACAGTTATGGCTGATATTTGGACATTGTGTTGGTACAGGTAGTTGTTGCTTTATCTCCCGGGAAATTATGAAAAGGTCGCTGCCACTGATTTTGTAGATAATTCTGTCAGTCACTTCTGAGGTTTTTCTATTTTTGTTTTTCCTTACTGGGTTCGCGGTAGATTGGCTGTACCGGATAGGCATTGCATTTTGAACAAGCTTCCTAGAGCACCTTAATGTCTTTGCCACCTCTAAAATAGTCTTTCCATCCTGTATCATGGAACCGACTATTTGCCTCCTTTCTTCCGTGCAATGCTTTCCTCTTACTTACTTACTTAGGTGGCGCTACAGTCCGTGGTGAAGCTGGGCCTCAACCAACAAGCGTCTCCAGCCGGCACGGTCTTTGGCCAGCTGTTTCCAGTGCCGCACGCCCAGTTGGTTGAGGTCCCCATCCACCTGCGTGCGCCACCGCTGAGGCGGCCGTCCTCTGCCGCGCCTTCCTTCCGGAGTGGATTCGAAGACTTTTCGGGTCGGAGCTGTATCTTCCATGCGCTCTACATGGCCTAGCCACCTTAGACGCTTTATCCGTAGACGTCGTACCAGGCCGATGTCACTGTACAACCCGTACAGTTCTTCGTTATATCTTCTCCTCCATACACCGATCAAGGGCATCTTCATCCGCTTTTGTTAAGGTCCAAGCCTCTGCGCCGTAAAGGAGGACTGGGATGATCAAGGTCAAGTGTCACCTTGGTTTTCCGAGAGAGGGCTCTACTTCTCAATTGCCTCTTGAGCCCAAAGAAACAGCGGTTGGCAAGAGTGATTCTGCGTTTTATCTCAGCGCTGGTGTTTTTGTCGCCGGTCATCAGTGAGTCAAGGTAGCCGACTTCCTTGACCACTTCAAAGTTATATCCGCCCATAGTGACGTTCTGGCCAATACGTCCGTCAATGCTTACAAAGGCCTCATTGACGTCTCGCTGTGTCCGTCCGATCACGTTAATGTCGTCGGCGTACGCAAGCAATTGCGTAGACTTGAAATAAATCGTTCCTCTTGTGTTGGCCAGTGACTCTTGCACGATCTTTTCAAGCACGATGTTGAAAAAGTTGCACGACAGCGCGTCGCCCTGCCTAAATCCTTTTTTAACATCAAAGGTCTCGGTCTCGGTTTGCTCATTACCGACCTTAATGGAGCAGCGAGAATTCTCCATTGTCATCCTGCACAGTCGGACGAGTTTGGCAGGGATGTTAAAAATAGACGTGGCGTTGTACAGCTCGTCTGTATACACGCTGTCATACACGGCCTTGAAGTCGACGAAAAGGTGGTGAGTGTCGATTTGGTATTCCTGGGTCTTCTCCAAGATCTGCCGCAGCGTAAATATTTGGTCTATTGTGGATTTACCTGGCCTGAAACCACACTGATAAGAGCCGATCAGGTTATCCACCAACGGTTTCAGTCGTTCACACAATACGGCAGAGAAGATCTTATATGCGATGTTAAGGAGACTTATTCCCCTATAGTTGGCGCAGTTATAGGGGTCTCCTTTCTTATGGACCGGGCAAACGATGCTGAGATTCCATTCGTCGGGCATGCCTTCCTCCGACCATACCTTGCAGATGAGATGGTGCATGCACCTTACCAGCTCATCTCCAGCCGCCTTAAAAAGCTCAGCAGACAGGCCGTCTGCGCCAGCGGCTTTATTAGACTTAAGTCTTGATATCGCTCTTTTGACTTCGTCTAGGTCGGGTGGACTGAATTCTGTTACTTCGTGGTCCATTGCGAATGGCTCGTTCTGCCTGACAGCGGTATCTTGTCTATCATTGCCGTTATACAGTCTGCAGAAGTGGTCTTTCCAAATCCTCAGCATCGACTGCGACTCTACTACCAGTTCTCCATTTTCATCCCTGCAGGCCGCCACTCTGGCTTTGTAGCCATGGCATGTTCGTTTTACCTTATTGTAAAACTTACGAGCGTCGTTCCTGCGGAAGCATCTCTCCTCGATCTCACGCTTTCCGTGCTCTCTGTTCTTTCTTCTGAAAAGCGTGTGTTCCTCTCTTCTCTTCTGCTCATAGATTTCGCGAGCAGCTCTCGTCCGTCGTTGCAGCATGGCTTTATATGCCTCTTGTTTTGCTGCATGGGCTTGTTCGCATTGTTCATCGAACCAGGGGTTTCTAGGTGGTGGCTGTTTGAAACCCAGCACCTTTGAGGCAGCATCTCTGACGGCGCTCTGGCAATGAGCCCATTCTTGCTCTATTGTTTGTGCTGCTGTGGGCGGATTTTGAGAGAGCTTTGAGGAGACACGATCGGCAAAGATTCTGGCAGTCTTGCGATTGTAGCTTTCCAACGTCAAACTTACGTAGTCCTACTCGACTCCTAAGCATTCTTGATATCCTCATTCGTACCTTGGCTACAACAAGGTAGTGGTCCGAGTCGATGTTGGTCCCTCGGAAGGTTCGTACGTCGAGAATGCAGGAGGAGTGTCTGACGTCGATCGCAATGTGATCAATCTGGTTGGTGGTCGATTGATCAAAAGACCGCCAAGTACCCTTGTGGATGTTCAGATGGGGGAATCGCGTGCTTGCTACAAGGAGGTTACGCCCCGCTAGGAAATCGATTAGCCTTAATCCGTTGTCGGATGTGGTGTTATGGAGGCTATGCTTTCCTATGATCGACTCAAATAAGTCCTCCTTGCCCAGTTTTGCATTAAAGTCTCCTAGGACTATTTTTGTGTCGTAGCTGGGACATTGGGCATATGTTCTGTCTAGGAGATCGTAGAATTCTTCTTTGAGTCGATCGTCCTTTTCTTCCGTTGGGGCGTGAGCGCATATTAAGCTAATGTTTCCAAATTTAGCTTTGATGCGGATTGTTATGAGGCGTTCGCTTACATCTCGGAAGCTTAAGACTTTTTGTCGGAGTCTTCCTCTAATAACGAATCCGCACCCGAATAGGCGCTGTTTGTTCTCCTTGTAGCAGTTCCCGTAGGGGATGTCGCAGTTTTTCATCCGTTTTTTGCCTGGTCCATCCCATCGCACTTCTTGGAGTGCGGTTAAATCTGCTTCAAAGCAGTTGAGGGTTTGCTCCAATTGATCGCCTGCACCCGGTCTGTTAAGGGACCTCACATTCCAGGTGCAGACTCTCAAGTCCGTTAGTCGCTTGCAGGGGTCGTCAGCTTTGTATCCGAGGCTTGTTGTCGTTTCGGAACAAGTGAGTTTTTACGTGATAGGGATGTTACCCCTAAGCACAACCCCCAACCTTGTTCCCCAGGAACAAGGGTTGGGTCGCTGCACACATTGGTTCACTACCTGGCGGATGCCAGTATAGCTATCCAGGGAAGGCCACGCGGAGGCTGTGTGTCAACTTGGATTGAGCAGGGACAGAGATCGAAGCTGGCGTTTGCCAAGTTAAACGCGATCAACTTATTTGCTCTGTTTGCTCGCTCCCTTCTTCCCTATGGCTCTGTATAGCTCGTCTCTATAAACGCTGCCATATGCGGCTTTAAAGCCGTCAAAAAGATGGTGCGTGTCGACCTGGAATTCATGGGTTTTTTCCAAGATCTGCCGTAGTGTAAACATTTGGTCTATCGTGGATTTTCCTGGCCTGAAACCATACTGGTAGGAACCTACATATATATCAGATTGTCCACGAACGGTTTCAGGCGGTAACACAGTACGGCAGAGAGGATCTTGTACGCGATGTTCAGGAGGCTTATCCCTCTGTAATTGGCAGAGTCATAGGGTTCTCCTTTCTTATGGACCGTCAATCTGGTCGGGGTATTTTAGCGCCGTCTTGCCTAGGGCGATAGCTGCATACATTTGTTCACCTCTCAAAGGTTGTTGTAGGGACTGCCCTAGCCCTCCTTTTATCGAGGCGAGCGCCCCCAAAAAAAATACAATAACAATGGGACGCACTAGACTACTTGCTAAAAAACCGTTATATTTGTAGATCGGTACTAAAAATCGAGCAAAAATAAATGAAAGTAAACCAGACACACCACGGCGGGCGTGCCGACGTCTTTGCGCTTAAAATAAATTCGTACAAAAGGGAAGTACAACTACAGAAAGGGAAAACCATCGTTTGGTAATGTGCTGATCGCGAGAGCGACTATGGATACTTCAGCGCTGCGACGGCTTGTTGAGCGGCATCGTCCAGATCGAAGGCATTCTTTATGGGAAGACCGGATTTCTTTAGGATCTCTCTCGCCTCGTTGACGTTGGTTCCTTCTAAACGCACCACCAGCGGGACGTTCAGATCGAGTGCTTTCGATGCGGCGACGATTCCATTGGCAATGGTGGCGCAGTTAACGATACCACCAAACACGTTCACCATGATCGCCTTGACATTGGGATCAGATGCCAGAATGCGGAAAGCCTGCAGCACTTGGCTCTCTTTGACGCCACCGCCAACGTCGAGGAAATTCGCTGGACTACCACCGTTCAGTTTGATGATATCCATCGTGGCCATGGCAAGACCGGCGCCGTTCACCAAACAACCAATATTGCCGTCCATGGCCACGTAGTTGAGGTCATGTTGTGCAGCTTCGACTTCACGCGGATCGGACTCGCTGGTGTCCTCCAAGGCGAATATGTCCTGTTGACGGAACCGTGCATTGTCGTCAAAGTTCAGTTTCGCATCGACCGAGATTACCTCGCCCGAGTCGGTCTCAGCGAGCGGATTGATCTCGATCTGAACCGCATCGACGTTTTTGAACAAGTCCCAGAGCTTTTCAATCTCTTGCACGCACTTCTCTACCAGTGGTCCTTTGAATTCCAGGAATTTGGCGACCTTAAGGCTGTCCTCACGCGACAGGCCCGCGAAAATGTCGATGGGAATGGTTAGGATTTTTTCCGGTGTATCCTTGGCCACCGCTTCGATGTCCATGCCACCGGCCGGTGAGGCTATCAGTACTGGACCGTTGTGCTCGCGGTCCATGAGAATGCAGAGGTAGGTCTCGCGGGTTATATTCACGCTGCGTGCAACCATGACTTTCTTCACTTGAATTCCGTCCTTTGGTGTCTGTTTAGTGATGAGCCGATGGCCGATCATCTTCTTCGATAGATCGATGGCCTCATCCTTTCTGTAAGGGAAAAAGACGAGTTAAATGGAAGGAAGATACACGGATTGAAGGTGTACTGACTTTTTGGTTATGTGTACTCCACCCTTGAAGCCGTTGTCGAAGTGTCCCTTGCCACGGCCTCCGGCCAGGACTTGTGCCTTGACCACATACTCCGAGCAATCTAGAAGCAGAACAAAGAAGAATCGTTAGAGAAGGGGCTTTGCGTCTCAATTGGTTTATCAATCATTCTCAGGCGATCAGAGGTAACGTGTACGACAATGCGATAGGGGAACAATGAACGAAACGGCGTTGAAACCGACAGAGGCTCGCTCGACTGTTTACATTTGAACCGAACGTGACCCGTTTGTAGCCACTTTTCACGGCTTCGAATAGAGTTTCTTTCACTTATTGACTCCTAATCTCGTCTTTAAAGCCAATTATCACATCGGGGCGGAGTGTAAACTGATTATACAACACGATAGCGCCGAAAATAGCATCACCAGTACCATACCGTCGGGCGTTTGTTTATAACAGCGATAAGCCCGCTGAGTGTTACGAGGGCACGTCGATGATAACCTACCGAATCCGTTCAGCACGCCACTGTCCAACTTCTCTGTGAGCACTCGGAATTCTTGTATGGCCACTCCATGCTTCTGCAGCAGATCCTTGCTCTGGTACTCGAGCAAATTGAGGTAGCGCACGGGGATGGAACGAACCTAATACAAACGAAACGTTAAGTCACACTGACCGTTAAGCTCCATCAATTCCCGACTCAAATTCTTACTTTGTGCTGAAGTACTCGTCCGGAACACTTGCGGAGGATGGAGAACATGACCTTTGTACTAAAATTAGACGCCAATTGAGCTTGTGGTTACGTATGCGGCAGATTTGGTGTAACTTTTGTGCGTGAATGTAATGAAAAACTGAAAATAAACTTTGTACCGTGGTCTAACGTGCTGTTGGCTTTCAAAAGAATGAACGTGTGCGCCGGGGACAGGTGGATAAACGTGATAACGTGCGCCACGACCGGTTCGACGGCGGCTGCTTCAAACGAGGTTCTCGCTGGCCTGGCTCGACTGATAAGAAACTTTGACAGATCGCGAGAAAGAGAGTGGAGCGAGGACTCGCATGCGAGAAATGTTTTTTTGACAGTTCGCCATGGATGTGTTCAGTCGGGTTGAAAGTATATGATAGGCGTCGGTAAGGTAGTGAGTCATCGTTATATTTGAATTTAAGTATGGGAGTATCCAGGTGAGCAGCAATTGAACTCGGAAGCCTAAAGCTTGCAAAGTTACGGTATGGTCGCTACGAATATTAGTGCGTCAGTTTTCTGTTTTTACAAAAGTAATTGTTCGCGGTTTTCTAGCTCAACGACTTAATCTTCCTCTTCGCAACGGGCGCTATAGCTCAGGGAGAGCCTCGGCCCCAACCAATATACCTCCCCATCTAGCGCGACCTTTCGGTAGCTCCCTCCAGTGCCGCATCATCAGTTGGTCGAGTACCCCTGCCACCTGTGTTTTTTCGTCCCTCGGGGTTTGATTCAAAGACTCTCCGGGCTAGAGCTGTGGTGTCCATTCGCTCTGTATGGCCTAGCCATCTTGGGCGTTGAATACGTAGACGCCTGACTAGATTCACGTCGCTGTATTACCCGTAAGGCTTATGGTTGAATTTTCTCCTCCATCCCACCTCTGTGTATATACGACAAAAGAATCTTTCCCTCGAAACAGCCAAGGGCCTTCACATCCACTTTTGATAGGATCAGTGCTTCTACGCCGTAACAGTAGGACCGGGATCATAAGGGTCTTGCAGAGAGTCAACTTGGTCCCACGGGAGAGGGC
This sequence comes from Eumerus sabulonum, assembly GCA_951905685.1. Classification (NCBI taxonomy): domain Eukaryota; kingdom Metazoa; phylum Arthropoda; class Insecta; order Diptera; family Syrphidae; genus Eumerus; species Eumerus sabulonum. The sequence continues at coordinate 241,351,037 of OX645060.1, forward strand.
TCTGTTGCCTCTCAATTGCCTCGTGAGCCTAAAGAAACAACTATTGGCAGGTGTGATTCGGCGTTTGATTTAACTGTGAGGTCATTGAGGTCTCGCTGTGTCAGTCTAATCACGTCAATGTCGTCGGCGTACGCAAGCAATTGCGTAGACTTGGATAAACTCGTACCTCTTGTTTTGACCAGTGACTTTAGCACGATCTTTTCAAGCATGTTGAAGCGAGAATTCTCCATTGTCATCCTGCACAGCTGGACGAATTTGGCAGGGATGTTAAAACTAGACATGGCGTTGTACAGCTCGTCTGTATACACGCTGTCATACACGGCCTTGAAGTCGACGAAAAGGTGGTGAGTGTCGATTTGGTATTCCTGGGTCTTCTCCAAGATCTGCCGTAGCGTAAATATTTGGTCTATTTTGGATTTACCTGGCCTGAAACCACACTCATAAGAGCCGATCAGGTTATCCACAAACGGTTTCAGGCGTTCACACAATACGGCAGAGAAGATCTTAAATGTGATGTTAAGGAGACTTATTCCCCTATAGTTGGCGCAGCTATAGGGGTCTCCTTTCTTATGGACCGGGCAAACGATGCTGAGATTCCATTCGTCGGGCATGCTTTCCTCCGACCATACCTTGCAGATGAGATGGTGCATGCACCTTGCCAGCTCATCTCCAGCCCATCAGCTCATCTGCATTCGTACCTTGGCTACAACAAGGTAGTGGTCCGAGTCGATGTTGGCCCCTCGGAAGGTTCGTACGTCGAGAATACAGGAGGAGTGTCTGGCGTCGATCGCAATGTGATCATTCTGGTTGGTGGTCGATTGGTACGAATGAGGACATCAAGAATGCTTAGGAAATGAGTAGGACAACGTAAGTTTGACGTCGGAAGGCTACAATCGCAAGAGACTGCCAGAATCTTTGCCGATCGTGTCTCCTCCAAGCCCTCTCAAAATCCACTCACAGCAGCACAAACAATAGAACAGGAATGGGCGCATTGCCAGAGCGCCATCAGAGACGCTGCCTCAGAGGTGCTGGGTTTCAAACCGCCACGACCTAGAAGCCCCTGGTTCGATGAACAATGTGAACAAGCCCATGCAGCAGAACAAGAGGCATATAAAGCCATGCTGCAACGACGGACGAGAGCTGCTCGCGAAATCTATGATCAGAAGAGAAGAGAGGAACACACGCTTTTCAGAAGAAAGAAGAGAGAGCACGGAATGCGTGAGATCGAGGAGATGGAGAGATGCTTCCGCAGGAATGACGCCCGTAAGTTTTACAACAAGGTAAAACGAACATGCCATGGCTACAAAGCGAGAGTGGCGGCCTGCAGGGATGAAAATGGAGAACTGGTAGTAGAGTCGCAGTCGATGCTGAGAATTTGGAAAGACCACTTCTGCAGACTGCATAACGGCGATGATAGACATGATACCGCTGTCAGGCAGAACGAGCCATTCGCAATGGACCACGAAGTAACAGAATTCAGTCCACCCGACCTAGACGATGTCAAGATAGCGATATCAAGACTTAAGTCTAATAAAGGCATGTCTGCTGAGCTTCTTAAGGCGGCATGCACCATCTCATTTGCAAGGTATGGTCGGAGGAAAGCATGCCCGACGAATGGAATCTCAGCATCGTTTGCCCGGTCTATAAGAAAGGAGACCCCTATAACTGCGCCAACTATAGGGGAATAAGTCTCCTTAACATCGCATATAAGACCTTCTCTGCCGTATTGTGTGAACGCCTGAAACCGTTTGTGGATAACCTGATCGGCTCTTTTCAGTGTGGTTTCAGGCCAGGTAAGTCCAGGTATTTACGCTACGGCAGATCTTGGAGAAGACCAGGAATACCAAATCGATACTCACCACCTCTTCGTCGATTTCAAGGCTGCATATGACAACGTGTATAGAGATGAGCTATACAAAGCCATGTCTAGTTTTAACATCCCTGCCAAACTCGTCTGACTGTGCAGGATGACAATGGAGAATTCTCGCTCCTCAATTAAGGTAATGAGCAAACCGAGACCTTTGATGTTAAAAAAGGCTTTAGGCAAGGTGACGCGCTATCGTGCAACTTTTTCAACATCGTGCTTGAAAAGATCGTGCAAGGTCACTGGCCAACACAAGAGGTACGATTTGTTTCAAGTCTACTCAATTGCTTGCGTACGCCGACGACATTAACGTGATTGGACGGACACAGCGAGACGTCAATGAGGCTTTGTAACCATTGAGGTAGAAGAGGCTAAGATGGGTCTCAAGGTTAATGAGGGTAAAACCAAATATCTGCTTTCATCTAAAAGAGACGGACAACACCGACGTATTGGCCAGAACGTCACCATGGGCGGATATAACTTTAAAGTGGTCAAGGAATTCGTCTACCTTGGCTCACTGATGACCGGCGACAACAACACCAGCGCTGAGATGAAACGCAGAATCCCTCTTCCCAACCGTTTTCTTTTAAAACCAATGTGACACAACATAAGACCTTGATCATCCCAGTCCTCCTTTACGGCGCAGAGGCTTGGACCTTAACAAAAGCGGATGAAGATGCCCTTGATCGTTTCGAGAGGAAAATTCTGCGCACTATCTACGGTCCCGTTTGTTCAAACGGTGTATGGAGGAGAAGATATAACGAAGAACTGTACGGGTTGTACAGCGACATCGGCCTGGTACGACGTCTACGGATACAGGTGTAGAGCGCATAGAAAATACAGCTCCGACCCGAAGAGTCTTCGAATCCACTCCGGAAGGAAGGCGCGGCAGAGGACGGCCGCATCATCGGTGGCGCACGCAGGTGGAAGGGGACCTTAACCAACTGGGCGTGCGACGCTGGAAACAGCTGGCCAAAGACCGTGCCAGCTGGAGACGCTTATTGGTTGAGGCCCAGGTTCACCACGGACTGTAGCGCCACCTAAGTAAATAAGTAATTATCTGGAGCAAAGAGAGAAAGATACACGAATCACTTTTTGTTCGAAAGAATCTTTCACTTTTTGCTACGTATCCCCATAATCACAACCTGTTCGGGAGCATTTGTTTACTTCGATTCGCTACATCCATATTCGCACCTGAGCAAAACGATTTGATCTACTCAACTCGTCTATAGATACAATTTGTTTATGTTTTCCCGCATGTCGCTAAAAGCACGTGTATCTCGTCGCTCTTACACATCCAATCATACATCATGTGGTACAGATTCGGTCCTTTTTGTTTTGCACTTTTTACCGGCAAGCACTCTTTCAAGTCGGGTGGTGCCAAGAAAATTGCAATTGTTCTCTTATTCGCCTATAGATACATTGTATTAGATACTCGTACCGAATCCAAATCGATTAGCAATCAATTAAGTTCGAATATTCAGCTGCGCTAGTTGGTATACATCGTGTAAAGAGGAATCGCAAGAGGAAAAATCGTTTCGTGAAATTCATTTTCCTTTTTCCATAGATACAGATACTCAGCATAAAGATATAGTTATCGAAAATTGAGGGAAAAATGGTTATAGATATAAAAATGTGCCGCTTTGATAACGTCCCTTGGGGCTTCCGGTTGGTCGGCGGATCGGACTTTGAAGTACCACTAACGGTCGTAAAGGTGAATTCTAATTGAATATGAGTATGTGGATGGAAATGAATTTGATTTTGAGCTCTCCTCCCCAGATAACTAAGATACAAATCGAGTTTTCTATAGTATCAGAAAAAAAAAGGCGAAAAAGCCCTTGTTACGTAACACCCAGTGAATAAAAACTAAAATCCTCAAGTGCACTATAGAGGCAATTACTACTTCCGGAAACGGAAACACCTGAATAGAAGTTGGATAGTGTGGGATACCTTCATCACGAATTTTATCTAAAACTCAATTACTTACGTCGATAATCATCTGGAGGCGAATTTTACGTATTTTGGCACGCATTCAAGTGCTCGAATTCGAATCAGCTGAATTGAGAAATCTAAAGATATCGCCCGACTTAGTGAACTCTTGCCCTAGATAGAGACATCAGCTATTAGACAGACTGTGGACGTTTGTTTATAAATGTCGGTCAATAGAAAAAAAGTCATGTAAACGCGCGCGCTCTCTTAAATAGGATTTTTCTCATTAAAATGTATCTCGCCCTAGTTCGGGCAATGGTAATTCACAAATATCCCTTTCGTCTCCAGGTGACAGAAGGAAGCATCGCCGAGGAGGCAGGATTACGTGTCGACGATGTCATAGTTCGGATTAATGATGATGCTGCAACACCAATGACACACGACGAGGCCCATAGGGTACTCTCTCGTTGCGGAAACGTCTTCTATCTCGGAGTTTACAGGTACGCCAACAGTTATCCTTCTGAGATTCAACCTGATTCAGGCTCTTATTCTCATAGGGAGGGCGAAGAAGAAGAACAACCGAAACTGTTTCCCTTCACCAAGAAGATAGAGTCTGAGCTCTGTCAATCACCTATCTCGATCACCGACTCGGTGATTCAAAGTCAAATTGACGAGCTTGCCGCCAATGAGAATCAACAACCAGCCGTGGTTGAGCTAGATCAAGTTATAAACAGCATCGAGCCGGATAGTAAGACCGAAGATGAAGAGATAGCAAGTCTACTGTCTGCCGAAACTGAAATCCTTACAGAACACAACGTCGCAGGGTATATACATGCATTACCTATAAAAGCCTCTCAGAATCAAGCTCTCAAGTTCTAACTTTCAGTATTAACGTCCATAGAATCTTTCCGAAGCCAGGTGTATGCCAAAGTAGTGAAGTGCTACGTCAGCTCAATGAGGAAGCAGTCAAGACGACTCAGGAAAAGATCGAGGAGAAGAAGAAGTGGACAACGTTCCTACAGAAACCAAACAGGCCGATACCAAAGAGTAAACAACAATTGGAAGCCGAGGCTAGAGCGGCAAATGCCTACAAAGTGAGGATCACCAAGAACTATAAGAAGCCTGAGCCTGTTCGCCCACCAAGTCCAGTAGTAGGTCGTAGGCATCCTTCTTTTCTCATATGAGCTCAATTCTTTACTGTTGTAGCCTAAGATCGTGCCGGAACTCGAGCCGGTGGAGGAAGAACCACCGGAAATAAAGACACCCGAACCAGAGGTAGAAGAGGAGCCGCCGACCGACAGTGAGGTGCCGAATCTAGAACAAGTTGACGAAATCTCAAACGCTGATGTTGAAACCGATCAAGAACCACCCAAAGAACCAGAGAATGAAGTAATCCGTGAATCATCTGTGGTCAAGGAAGATACCGCCGAAGTAGGTTCCGACGAAAAGGCCCCGTCTGAGAGTGGTTCTTTGCGAGAAAAGACTGAAGAAGAGCTGCAATTGGAACAACAACTTGCGGACGTACAAAAACAATTGCTAGCCTTGTCCACTCTCCCGTCGACCATCCAAAGCACTCTTGACGCTGTGACGAAGCAGCTTAGCGAGCTATTGCCCATGTTCAAGTTACAACCACCGAACAATGTTAGGGAAGGGACACAAACACCAACTGTCGCAGATGAGAAAGAGGAGGAACTAAAGGAGGAGGGTAAGGAAGCACTTTAGTAACGAAAGTACCTATTCCACTCACGATACCATTCTAAAGCAGTTACTATCGAGACGACGACCAGCGAGGTAGAGAACGAGAAAACAATCCTGACGGTAGAAACCGAACAAGACATCGAGAAGGTCGAGGAATCCTTACAAATCACTCACATTGACATAGCCCAAGCTGAACATCAAGAAATCCGTCAAGTCCAGACCCCAGTCGAGGAGATTGTCGAACAGAAATTACAGGAAATCAACCAACGAGAACGCAACGTCGAGGAGGAACAAATGGAGGAGGAACAAAACCTAAAACGGAAGAAGGTGAGTTGAAACCATTGGCAACCTCGTTTACTACTGGTTTTTTGTTTCACAAGTCCTTCTTGACCACCATCCTCTTTTCGGCTTATCGTTCGATTCCATGACTACCAATTGGATTATTTGTATTTAGGTTTGGCAGTTCCTACACGCCGTTCACATGAATCTCAATAGTGCGCGGCCCAAGTGGCCTATACCATTGGTATATGCTGAAGGAACTAATCCACGGGACATGTTGCCCCACGAGTTGGAGACCAATTGACTTCAGCAAATTGCCTGTCCTTAATCCTAGCCATCACCGATGTAGATTTTAAGTCAACTTGCTATATGCTGCATCCGTGAAATAAACAGATTTTCATAAGAAGGCGTTGTTTTACTAAACTGATCGAGACATATCTACTGCCATACGCCAAATAAGTTTTAGATACATGCATCTCAAAAACTCACACTCACACTCATCTCTCTGTTTTAATAAGGCTTCTAAACCCGAACGTGTTTTACTATTCTTTCAGCACCACTCCGTTCGTTTTAATGTCTGAAATCGTGGACGGGTCTTCTCGCAAGACCCGCACTCTCCCATAGGCCTATCTAACCTAGATTGCTCTAGTTACCATTTGTAGAATTACTCGTAGTTTAAATAAAGAAATTGACTCCTTTGACTCAGATTCAATCTGTTCTTGCCTTTGACTTGGATTTCCATTCGCAGGAGAACACAGACGTGATTGAGGAACTACAAGAGCGGATCGAACGAAAGGAAGTGCAAAAGCGTAAGCGATCGAAACGCCTATTCGGACCATTGGTGCCACAAGAGAGACCTCTAGTCCTACCCGGTGGCAGGCGATGGTATCGTCCGAAAGACGCGTACAACGATGAGTTTATTGCCGAAACACTGACCGCTCAGGCTGAATTGATTGCCGGCACGGCTATCGGGTAAATGTCGTTACTCATTCACACTCCTATTCACTTACTCATCTCGCTTCATGTCATCAATTCGCTTCTCATCTACTCGCTTCACAGGTCGAAATTCGAAAGTCCACTCCTGGGTTACGACGAGAGGTAGGGAATACCTATCGGTCTTACTGCTTCTTTCCATGCATCCTTGCATCCATCAATTCGTATCTGTCATTCGTGCTTAATCGTTCCTAATCGCATCTGTCGCATGGCACTTTCACTTGTAGCTAACACTTGGTTTTTCTTTTGTTGTTTGGTTTTAGATTGAGCTTTGGAATCGGTATTTCTGTGACGGCAATGTACCGCGGAAATCGTTCAGGTAACGCGCATTCATCTCATTTTCCACGCCTTTCTGTCCCGCATGCTTTTTGCAATATTTTTGTTTTTCAGAGAAAACAATTGCATTTCTGTGGCAAGACAGCTGGAGAAAAGGTAAGACACTCACCTACATCTACCCCATCAAGCCTTGCCCTTAATTTCGATTCCTTTCACTCTTAATGATCATTTTGTTACTCCCGATCACTAGGGTCAACTTCATGAAGTACCAGAAGCCTGAGAAGAAAGTCGATTTGGACAAGAGCGAGGTTTACAAAGTCATCCATCACTTGGACAAATCACCAGTGCGAGGTATTGAAGTACGTCCACCAGTCGTGGCTGCAGCGGCAGACATTAAGAGAGCCGTAGAAGCTTAGAGGACAACATAACCTTCATGTGTACATTTCATAAATCATACATAACCTATAACTACATGAGACCTGTTAGTGAAAAATGCAATAAAGGCGATGATTCTTATATAAAATTCGACTTGTTTGGGTCGGTAGATCAAAAGGAGGTTTGACGTCGATCACGAAAAGTGTTACATTGATTCTGCCTTTCTTCAGTATAGTAGACAGATGTAGAGCTTAGTCTCAGTTCTGAAGATCTCCTTTTTATTGTCAGCTTCTTTTTAATAGACTCTGGAGAACCTAGTTTGGATGGCAAAGGACTAACAAAGGCTTCCGACGGATAGATAAACACCTTGCGGCACTGTAGCAGACGAGGAAGAGCGAGTGGCAAGTTTCCTGCGCAAAAAAACAGGCTTAGTCGGTTGGGCTACGACTTAGACTCAGAGATAACCTCAATGCTCGGATTAAACAGACGGACTACATGCTGACGATCCCCGCGAACGTATAAGGGGACATGAGTCTCGGTTCTGCGCCTGGATTGTTAGGTCCCCTTACAGACTGGACTCGGCCGAACAGTTAGAAAAAGCCCTATGCTGCTATAAAGCTGACATTATCGCACTCCAAGAAGTGCGATGGGATGGACCGGGTAAAAAGAGAATGAAAAACTGTGACATATATGTACTACGGAAACTGCTACAAGGAGAACAAACAACGCCTATTTGGATGCGGATTTGTTGTTCGAGGTGGACTAAGGCACAAAGTCCTAAGCTTCCGGCATGTGAGCGAACGCCTCATAACAATCCGCATCAAAGCTGTATTCTGTAATATGCGTTCACGTACCCACAAAAGAAAGAGACGACAAATTCATAGATGACTTCAGTGAACTCCTAGATAGAACACACGCTCAATGTCCTAGCTTTGAACACCAAGATTTTTCTAGGAGATTCCAATGCGGATTCAGGCTAATAGACTTTGTGGCAGGGCGTAGTCTTCTAATAGCTAACACACGATTTCCACTCTTAATTTCCATAAGGGGACCTGGCGGTCTTCTGATCAATTATGTGTTAATCAAATCGATCATATTGCGATCGACGCCGGACACACCTTAGGCATTTTGGATGTCCGAACTTTCAGAGGAGTCAATGTTGACTCGGATAATTACCTTGTTGTAGCCAAGGTACGTATGCGGATATCGCGAACACTGCCTTGTCGAGTAGGACCATTAATGTCGGGAAGCTGCAATCGCAAGAGACCGCCAGAAACTTCGCCGATCGTGCCTCTCCAATTCCCTCAAGAGCCAATGCAAACTGCACAAACCATAGAACAGCAGTGGAGACGTTGTCAAGGCGCCATCAGGGATGCTACCTCTGATGTATTTCATTTCCAACCACCACCTAGGAGAACCCTTGGTTTGATGGCGAGTGCGAGGTAGATGCAGAAAAACAGAATGCGTACATGGCCACGTTGCATCGACGTACGAGAGCTCTATGAGCAGAGAAGATGAAAAGAAAGAACATTAGAAGCGCACGATCGAGGAGTCGGAGAGATGTTATCGCAGGAACGACATTCGGTAGTTTCACCAAAGAGTAAAACGAACATACCAAGGCTATAAAGCCAGAGCAGAAGCCTGCAGGGATGATCACCTAAAGATCAAAAGACCACTTCTGCAGACTGTATAACGGCGATGATATTCAAAATGCCGCCGTCAGGGAGAACGAACCATTTACAATGGACGCAGATGAGAGAGAATTCGGTCCACGCGACTTAGACGAGGTTAAGATAGCGATATCACAACTGAAGACTAATAAAGCTGCTGGCGCAGACGACCTGCCTGCTGAGCTATTTAAAGCAGCTGGAGATGAGTTGATTGGGAACATGCGCCAGCTCTTCTGTAAGATAAGGTCGGAAGAAAGCTGATGAATGGAATCTCAGCATTGTTTGCCCGGTTCATACCTATGCCAACTACAGAGGAATAAGTCTCCGTAACATCGCGTATAAGATCTTTTCTGCGTGCTGTACGAACGTCCAAAACAATTCGTGGACAATTTGATAGGTTCCTTTCAATGTGGTTTCAGGCCAGAAAAATCCACGATAGACCAAATATTTACACTACGGCAGATCCTGGAAAAGGCCCATACATTTTGCTTCGACACGCACCAGCCTTTCGTAGATTTTAAGACCACATATGAGAGTGTCTGTAGGGACGAGCTACATAGAGCCATGGTATGTTTTGACAGCCCTGCCAGGTTGTGCAGGATGACAATGCATAGTTCTTGCTGCCCCATTAAGGTCAGTAAGGGGTTAACCGAGACCTTCGATGTCAAAAAAGGATTCAGACAGGGCGACGCACTGTCAACATCATCCTCGAAAAGATCGTGCGGTATTCACTGGCCAAAAAAAGAGGCACAATCTTCTTCAAGTCTGCAGAATTGCTCGCATTCGCTGATGACGTTGACGAGATTTGGAGAACGCAGTGAGATGTCAATAAAGCTTTTGTGAGCATTGAAGCAGAAGCGGCTGAAGTGGGTTTGAAGGTAAACTAGGGAAAAACTAAATATATGCTGTCGTCAAAGACGCACTACACCGACATCTTGGCCAGAACGCCACTATTGGCAGCTATAACATTGGTGTAGTCAAAGTTTTCGTCTACCTTGGCTCACTGATAACAAGCGTCAACGACACCAGCGCAGAGATTAGACGCAGAATAACTCTTGCCAACCGCTATTTCTTCGGGTTCCAGAGTTAATTGAGTAGTAGAGCCCTCTCTCGGAAAACTTAAGTGACCCTCTATAAAACCTTAATCATCCTGGTAGTCCTCTACGACGCGGAGGCTTGGACCTTATCAAAGATGTTTGAAGAGGGCCTTGGTCGTTTCGAGAGGAAATTTCTGCGTACAATCTTCAGTCGCGTTCGTGTTGACGGAGAGTAGAGGAAAAGATTCAACTAAGAACTAGGGGCAGTACAGCGACATCAGCCTAGGACGACGTCTACGGATCCAACGTCTAAGATGGCTAGGCCATGTACGAGTAGAGCGAATGGACAACACAGCTCCGGCCCGAAGAGCCTTCGACGTTACAGGACAGTCGCATCTAAGGTGGCACACACAGGTCGAAGGGGTCATTAACCAACTCGACGTGCGACACTTGAAACAGCTTGCGAAAAATCGTGCTAGCTGGAAAGGCTAGTTGGTTGAGGCCCAGGTTCACTCCGAAGTGTAGCGGCACCACCTAAGTAAGTAAGTAAGTAGAGAACCTAGCTTACAAAAATCTAAAAATGGTTAGTTCTCTATAACAAACTTTGGTTACTGCATTAATGACGCCTTAGCTTGTGCAATTCTTTCTTCTTTAGTGGCGTTATTGCCCATGAAGCCCATGAAGGAGCAGGCCAAGCTTCTCTCAATCACCCATATTGTGTGTGATTTATTTTTCGCACAGATGAAAGGAATCAATTCCAATTCCGAACGGCGTGAGTCGAGAAGCTTTTCCATGGCAAGTATACTACGGCGGGCTATGCCAATACCCCGCCGAGGATGGACGCTACGAAATAAACATTCTATGGCGTCGGTTTTATTGGGATTCGAACTCGCTCATCGTGCTCAGAGTCCAACACACTAACTACTGCGGCACGACGCCCTCACTCCAACCCGTCCTTCATTAAAGGAATTTATGGTGTATGGGCAGATTCTACAAAATAATCCGTGGAACTCCTCATGAACACCCACTTCCTTGGATATAAACACTGCGGTGAGAATGTGCAAGTCCCACATTAAACGCAACTTACACAATGGGAAGAAATAAAATCAATCAACACAAACGAAAATATCTCCTGGACCATTTGCAGCTTCTCTGCCTATAAGTCACCAAGTTTCGAAGAGAAGAATTTGGATCTACCGAAGCTTGCTTGGACTCAGTTACATTCCCAAGACCTGGAGAAGAGTTCCGGTCGTTGTCATCCCGAAGGTTGGTAAACGCGGACATGAATCCGCGAAGGATTTCAAACTTAATAACCTCACAATCTTCGTTTTGAACACTCTCGAACACATCTTAGGCAGGCACATCCGAGACACTCTAGGAAACACACATTTTTCGAAGTCTCAACACGTCTACCTCAAAGGCAAGTCCACTGTGACCGCTCGAAAAATCTATCCACTTCAAGCCATTCACCCTAGCTACTTTCTTATACATAGATGGAGCTTTTAACAACGTCCATACTGAATCGATCCAAGAATCCCTCATCACGGCAGGTGTAGAGGGTTTGGTAGCCCTCTACCCAAAACTAGGATCATTTAGGCCCAGATGGGAAACACCATTATATCCAAAACTGTAGACAGAGGCACACCCCAAGTGGGGGTCGTATCGCCTATACTATGGCCCGTGGTTATAGACAAAATCTTGAAGAGATCTGAGAGAATCGAAATTAAGGCGGTCGCTTACGCAGACGACATGGTTATCCCAGTATCGAGGATATTACCCTCGGTAATCAGCGAAATCACAGAGAGAGCTCTGATTAAGCTAAGCGCCTGGCCTTAGCGTAAATCCGAGTAAAATGGAACTGATGCTGTTTACCACTGGTTGAATGTACAATCAGACACTCTCTCTGTCTTCCGAGGCCAGATATCTAAGAATTATCCCGGATCCAAAAGCATGTGTAGATCGAAAGGCATGTGTTGCGTTCTACGCCTGTAGCAGACTTATGGCAAAAGTCTACGGATCACTTGTATGGAGGCCTGCCTGAAGCAAAGCATACAAAATCACCAAAATTAACCGAGTCCAGAGGACGGTCAGCATTGGTATAACAGGTGCCCTTCGGTCCAGTCCGACCGGAGCACTCATTGTACTCCTAAACCACCTCCCTCTGGATCTCCACATTAGATATACCGCATCTTGTAGCGCAATTAGACTCAGAGAATCTGGGTCCTGGTCATCAAAATCCTACGGTCATAGTAAGGTGTTGGACCTGCTACCTGGACATCCTGTCATAGCAACATACAGCAACTTCCTATCTTTAAATTTGAATAATGCAATGTATTTGAGGAGATATTAGGGGGGGAGGGAGCGGGCAAACAAAGCAAAGAAGTTGATCGCGTTTAACATGGCAAACGCCAGCTTCGATCTCTGTCCCTGCTCAATCCAGGTTGACACACAGCCTTCGTGTGGCCTCCACTGGATAGCTATACCGACACCCGCAAGCTAGTGAACCAATGTGTGCAGCGACCCGACCCCTTGTTCCTGGGGAAAGAGGAACCTGGCCCTCGAGGTTGGGGGTTGTGCTTGGGGTAACATCCCTATCGCGTAAAACAAAAATTTGTTTAGAAACAACCAATAGGCGTGGATACGGACGGATTACATGTTGACGACCCCCGCACACTTAAAAAAGGAAACGAATTCCGGATCTGCACCCTGCACCCGTTAGGTCTCTCAACAGACCAGGCGCAGCCGGACAACTGGCCAACTTATGGACCGCTATAAAGCAGACATTACCGCGCTCCAAGAAGAGCGATGGGAAAGGCCAGGCTAAAAGCGGATGAAAAACTGTGATATCTACTACGAAAACTGCTACTGAGAAAATAAACACCGCTTATTCGGATGCGGATTTGTTCTTCGAGGCAGACTTAGGAAAAAAGTTTTAAGCTTCCAGTATGTAAGCGAACGCCTCATAACTATCCGCATCAAGGCCAATCTCGGCAATATAAGCTTAATATATGTATGTCCACGCCCCCACAGAGGAAAAAGATGACCGACGTAAGGACGACTTCTATGATCTCCTAGGCAGAACATATGCCCGATGTCGCAGCTATGACACCAAAATCGTTCTAGGCGATTTCAATGCGAAGCTGGGTAAGGAAGCTATCCTTCAACGAGTCATAGGAAAGCACAGCCTACACAACACCACGTCAGAAAACGGACTAGGGCTAGTAGACTTTATGGCGGGACATAATCTCGTGGTAGCAAGTATACGATTCCCACACCTCAACATCCATAAGGAGACCGGCGGTCTTTTGATCAATCGACAATCAAGCAAATTGATCACATTGCGATCGACGGCAGACACTCCTCCAGCATTCTAGATGTCTGAACCTTTCAAGGAGCCAACATCGACTCGGATCAGCCAAGGTACGGATGCGAATTTCTTGAAATCAAAGGAGTCGAGTAAGAACACCAAAATTCAAGGTCGGAAAGCTGCAATCGCAAGAGACCGCCAGGACCTTCGCCGATCAAGTCTCCCTCAGATGTACTCGGTTTCAAGCCACCACCTTCGACTAACCCCTGGTTTGATGACGAGTGCAGGCAGGCCCATGTAGAGAAACAGAATGCATACATGGCTACAATGCATCGACGGGCGAGAGCTGCCCGCGAGCTGTATGAACAGAAAGGGAGAAAGGGGCATGTGCTTCTGAGAAGAACAAAGAAGGAGCACGAGAAGCGCGAGATCGAGGAGATGGAGAGATGCTATTACAGGAACGACGTGAACTAACCGAGACCTTCGATGTTAGAAAAGGTTTTAGACAGGGTGACGCACTGTCATGTGATTTCGTTAACATCATACTTGAAAAGATCGTGCGGGATTCTGCGGCCAATATAAGAGGCACGATCTACTTCAAGTCCATAAAGTTGCTTGTCTATGCAGGCGACATTGAGGTTAGTGGACGGACAAAGCGAGACGTCAATGAGGCGTTCGCAAGCATTGATGCAGAAGCGGAAGTGGGTCTAAGGGTGTATGGAGACAAGGCCAAATATATGCTGTCATCAAAGAAAGACGCGCAACACTCACGTCTTGGTCAGAACGTCACCTTCGGCAGCCATATTTTTGAAGTAGCAAGGACTTCGTCTACCTTGGTTCGATAGTGACAAGCAGCAACGACACCAGCGCTGAGATAAAACGCAGAATAACTCTTGCCAACCGCTGCTTTTTGGGCTCAAGGGGCAACTGGGTAGTAGAGCCCTCTCTCGAAAAACTAAGGTCCTTCTTTACGGCGCTGAGACTTGGACTTTATCAAAAGCGGATGAAGAGGCTCTCGGGCGTTTTGAGAGGAAAATTCTGCGTGCAATCTTTGGTCCCACTTGTGTAAACGGAGAGTGGAGGAGGAGATTCTACCAAAAACTGTACGGGCTGTACAGCGACATCGGCCTAGTTAGACGTCATCGGATCCAACGTCCAAGATGGCTGGGCCATGTAGAGCGAATGAACATCACCACTCCGGCCCGACCTCAATCAAGTGGGCATGCGGCACTGGAAGCGGCTGGTCAAAGATCGTGCCGGCGGGAGAGGCTTGTTGGTTGAGGCCCTGGTTCACCCCGAACTGTAGCGCCATCTAAGTAAGTAAGTAAATTTGTAAGATATTATCGTAAGTTCTATCGATGCCATTATGTATGTAATATAACATCGTTCAAATGTCCGTCGCGGCTTCTCCGAGTGACGCGCATCCGAAATATCCATTTTCCCATGGCACTGGCGCATAGATCAGGCTGAATTTCACCGATGGCATGGGTTATGTTGGCTTTGAGGGCCGCTGTGGTTTGCAGCTTATTCGCATGGACCTACGACTTCAGAAAAACCCACAAGAAAAACTCCAATGGAGTCAAATCGCATGATCACCTCCACATGAGATGACCATGCCCTCGAATCGCTCATGCAGGATTTTCAATGTGGTGTGAGCTGAGGACTCAGTCGCTAGTGTGTTGGACTCTGCCGAAGGATGCGTGAGTTCGGATCCTGGTAACACCATCGCTATCGAATGTTTATATCGCGGTGTCCCTCCTCGGCGGGGTACTGGCAGAACCCACCGTAGTATACTTGCTACGAAAAAGATTCTCGATTCCCGCCGTTCGGAATCGGCATTTTACTGTAGGTCCGTTCCACCTGGTGTGGCTAGAACCAGACAGCGCACACATGGCAAGGCCTTCCTTGACGACCTATCAGAATTCTTCAACATCGGGATTTGAACACAAATCGACACACTAGGTCACTTGAGTGGTGGCATCAAAACGGCGCACACGCGATAATAGGGCCTTGGTCTCTCTCTCTCTCTCTCAATGAACCCTCTCGATTAGATTGCACCTCGAAATCAAAGGTCACAATAGAATTATAATTGATTTAAACTTAGGCCAAATTCAGTGATCCTACGACCCCCAATGGCTTGAGAGGTTTTACTTACTTACTTACTTAACGGGCGCTACAGTTCGGGGTGAACCTGGGCCTCAACCAACATGCCTCTCCACCTAGCACCATCTTTCGCTAGTCTTTTCCAATGCCGCACGCCCAGTTGGTTGAGGTCCCTTTCCACCTGTGCGCGCCACCTTAGGTGCGGCCGTCCTCTATTTCTTCGTCCCTCGGGGTTGGATTCAAAGACTCTACGGGCTGGAGCTGTGGTGTCCATTCGCTCTACATGGCCTAGCCATCTTAGGCGTTGGATCCGTAGACGCCTGACTA
The DNA here is from genome assembly GCA_951905685.1 of Eumerus sabulonum. Taxonomy (NCBI): domain Eukaryota; kingdom Metazoa; phylum Arthropoda; class Insecta; order Diptera; family Syrphidae; genus Eumerus; species Eumerus sabulonum. The sequence continues at coordinate 241,366,895 of OX645060.1, forward strand.
GACTCATGTCGCTGTACAACTCGTACAGTTCGTGATTGAATCTTCTCCTCCAACCCTCCTCTGTGCTTTTGGGACCGAAAATCGCACGCAGAATCTTTCTCTCGAAACGACCAAGAATTTCCTCATCCGCTTTAGATAACGTCCATGTTTCTGCGCCGTATAACAGGACCGGGATAATTAAGGTCTTATATAAGGTCAACTTGGTCGTACGAGAGAGGGCTCTACTTCTCAGTTGCCTCTTGAGCCCAAAGAAGCAGCGGTTGCCAAGAGTAATTCTGCGCTTGATTTCGAAACTGGTGTCGTTGTTCCAAGTCACTGCGGAGCCGAGGTATATGAAGTCCTTAACTACCCCGAACTTATATCTGCCAATATGCACGCTCTGTCCAAGACGTCGGTGGTAAATGTCCTTTTTCGATGACAGCAGATATTTAGTCTTGCCCTCATTAACTGCCAAACCAATTTTTGCCGCCTCCATCTCAATACTCGCAAACGCCTCATTGACATCTCCCTGCGATCTACCTATTAAGGCAACGTCGTCGGCGTATACAAGGAGTTGCGAGGATTTGAAATAGATTGTGCCTTTTGTATTGGCCTATGTTTTTGCACAATCGTTTCCAATACGATGTTGAAGAAATCACACTACAGCGCATCTCCTGTCTAAATCCTTTTTTGACTTCGAAGCTATAGGTCTGTTCTGCACCGATTCGGATGGAGCAGCGAGCATTTTCCAAGGTCATCCTGCATAGTCTGACGAGCTTAGCAGGGATGTCAAAAGTAAACATGGCGTTATATAGCTCGTCCCTAATTACGCTGTCGTATGCGGCCTTGAAGTCGACGAAAAGATGGTGCGTGTCGACTTTAAATTCATTGGTTTTCTCCAGGATCTGCCGTAGTGTGAAGATTTGATCGATGGTGGACTTCCCTGGCCTGAAGCCACACTGATAAGGACCTATCAGGCGTTCACACAAGACGGCAGCGAAGATCTTGTATGCGACATTAAGGAGACTTGTTCCTCTATAGTTGGCGCAGTCCAAGGGATCTCCTTTTTTGTGAATCGGACTGAGACTCCATTCCTCGGGCATGTTTTCCTCTGACCATATCTTACAGATGAGCCGGTGCATGCTCCTAACCAGCTCACCCCCAGCCGCTTTGCAGAGCTCAGCAGACAGTCCATCTGCGGCAGCAGCTTTATTCGACTTGAGTTTCGACATGGCAATCTCAACGGAATTCTCTGCGATCTTCGTCGTTAAAAAATGGATCATTCTGCCTGACGGCGGTATGTTGGCTGTCATGGCCGTTACACAGTCTGTAGACGTGGTTTTTTCAAATTCTTAGTATCGACTGCGATTCTACTACTAGGTGTCCGTTCTCATCCTCACAGGACTCTGTTCGGGCTTTATAGCCTTGAGACATTCGTTTTATTTCGTTTTATCCGAACGTCGTGCTTGCAATAGAATCTCTCCAAGTTTTCAATCGCCCGCTTCTCGTGCTCTTTCTTTTTTCTCTTGTGAAGTTTATGTTCCTCCCTTCTTTTAAGTTCGTAGAGCTCACGAGCCGCTCTTGTTATTTTGTGTAGTGAGGCTTTGTATGCCTCCTGCTTTTCCGCATGAATCCTTCTACACTCGTCATCGAACCAGGTGTTTCGTCGTGGTGGAGCTTTAAGGCCCAGCACTTCCGTCGCTGTGCTCTTCAGAGCTTGTTTGCACAGGCTCCATTGTTGCTCTACTGACTGAGTGGAGGATTGAGATGTATCGGAGAGCTTAAGGGAGACGCGGTTGGCAAAGGCAGTGGCGATCTCGGGCGATAGTAGCTTTCCGACGTCATAGCTTGGGGTTCCAACTCTACTCCGCGGTGTTCGTGTTATGCGCTGACGTATCTTGGCTACTACAAGATTGTGGTCTGAATCGATGTTCGCTCCTCGGAAAGTGCGAAGATCAAGAATAGTGGAGGAGTGTCTGACGTCAATCGCGATGTGGTCAATCTGATTGGTGACTGATTGATCTGGCAACCGCCAAGTGCCTTTGTGTATATCGAGGTGGGAAAATCGCGTTCTGGCTACAAGAAGATTTCGCCCCGTGGCCAGGTCAATCAGCATGTGTCCGTTATCGGATGTGGTGTCATGTAGGCTGTGTTTGCCGATGACCCGCTCAAAGATGTTTTCTTTACCCAGCTTAGCGTTAAAATCTCCTAGTATGATTTTGGTATCATAGCTGGGGCATTTGGTATATGTTCTGTCTAGATCAAAGAAATCATCTTTGATGGAGTCATCCTTGTCTGCCGTGGGGGCATGGACGCATATGAGGCTGATGTTACAGAAATTTGCCTTGATGGATCGTTATGTAACCTCTAACAACAAATCCGCATCCAAATAGTCTCTGTCCTCTCTCCCTATAGCAGTCACCGTAGTAAATGTCGCAGTTTTTCATCCGCTTTTTACCCGGTCCATTCCATCGCATTTGCTGGATGGCGGCTATGTCCGCTTTATATCGGTCTAGGGCGTCCGCAAATTGTTCGCCCACACGTGGTCCTGTTAGGGATCCAACATTCCACGTACAGAACCGAAGGTCCTTGTTTGTTTTTTGTTTTATTATAGGGTCGTCAACATAGGTGCGTTCCGTTTTTCTATCCGAGGCTGTTTTTTGTTTCTGAGCAATCAGTGGTCTTACGGTTATGGTTTGCTAGACCATAGCCCAACCGACACTAATCCTATTTGGTGGCGCGGGATACTTGCCATTCGGCCTCTTCCGTCAGTAATTTGCCTTTTAAGGAAACTTCCAGATGGCACCACGAGGAGGCCGAAGTATGACCTGACTAGCAGATCTGTAAGATTTTCGGCTGCAGAGGCTCTTACTCGCTTTTTGTCGGGCTAGCATCCGTCGGCAGATGCTACCCCTACGAGGCCTTTGCTAGTCCTTCACCATCCGGCTTGAGAGGTTTTATCTGCTACAAAATCACCAATCTAAGGACCTTGAATTTTTTCGACCTATTTCCGACAGTGTAGTTTCCTTCAAAGCTCTACGAATGCGCCATCCGCCATTCTTATTATTTTTTATATCTTATTTGGCAAGTGGCATACCACTATAGCTACCTAAAATCCCCACTACCTTCGCAATGGTTCAAAAATAGTAAATCGCTTCTCCGTCCGGCTTTAAAGTAATCAGTGATCGTATAAAAAACATCCGCGACCCTTATGTCACACGCCCCTCTATTCAATCAACCTTCCCATTTATCGCCATTGTCAACATAAATGCATCTTCACATTGACTTTGATGACGAAACCCATCGGATGACCGTGAATTGCCACATTATAAATACCTCGAAAGGACCGATATCGATTTAATTGAATTTTAATCGAGTTGCGAGAGACTAGCGATTATCAGCAAACTAGCTTTCTATCGAGTGTCTCGAAGTTTAGTAAATTTTTTTCTACACGCGGAAGTTCTTGTTGAGCCACTTAGCTTTATTTCTATTTTATAAAATAATCGAATAATGGTTGTTGGTTCAAATATGGGCATTCCAAAGTACACATCCGATGCATTCGATAATGTAGAGTACGAGTTACGCATCACGTATACTGTCGAAACCGACCGAAGGATAATGAGCTTTGTCGATACGCTGTGGGGCTTTGAGGTGACAGGCGGCATTGATCAATTCGAACCGCTGACGGTAGTTAATGTAACTCGATCTGGACTGGCACGTCGGGCAGGCATCCGGATTGGTGATGAGATTACCCAAATCAACAATACGCCTGCGGAGAATTTAACATTCAACGAGGCCCAAGCTCTGATTCGAAAATCAGGGAAATATGTGCGGATATACGTTAGGGGGTAAGTCATATTGGCCAATAAGCCCATTATGGGTTATGTGGTAATTAAATAAAGAAATTTCGTTACAGTGACGATGACGCTGAGAGCGATGATGAATATACAGTCGACTTCTGGTTCAAACCACGCAGACCATGGAGACGTGACTTTACACCGATTCAATGGGTCTTCCCGTGGAACGATAAGAAAAAACCCGTCTACAAGGAGTCAAATTGTTACATGGTGCCGAGTAAGGTAGAAGAGAAAATCCGTGCACGACGTGCCGCCACATCCATTGCTAAGAAGAAGGATCCAGTTCAACCGCACACCAGATCATTAACACCGTCGCCACGTCCACCCAACCAACCGGGAGAGAATCTCTTGGATACCGTCTTGAAACCTAAATTGCCACCGTCTACTTCTACGTGAAGTATATTTTCAAACTGTGCTGAAGTAGTATTAGATAGGTATTATGCAAAAAAGATTCCATACATTCTGTTAGTTGTAAGTATCGACAAAGACTGTAACTACGAAATATAAATAAAAAACAAAACAATTAATCTGTGCAGTTTTTATCGTATCTATACTTAGATACGATTAGTCAATCGACAGTATACCTTCAATTGTGTTTATCGATTTGCTCTTGAAGTGGTTTTAAAAATAGATACATGATACATGTACGCGTGTACTAGACATGGTCAGATAGTCGGAACTGCCCTTAACTTAGAGTTCATTGATGGGGTTGAGCTTTCGAGCTCTCTGTTTTGTCGTCAAGTGGTACGAATAGATGTCAACTTCTATGAATAGAGTGAAGACCACACATAATAGATTACAAATAGAACAATCGATGGTACAAAAGTTGGAGAAGAAGCTACTTGTGTACAAGCAATGTTTGTTATCTGAATTTGAAATAACGTCAAAGCGAATAGAACTTCGATTTGATAAAGAGTTGATAAGAGATCAGCCACAACAAGACAGAGATATGTATTCTTATATGCATACAGGGTAGAGTCTTTGATCGCCCTCAACATGGCGAGTGACTAAATGTGATTCCTGCCCATGGACAGCCCAAGTTAACGTACAGTCTGCTCGCGGCCCCGCTGGATAGCTTTGTCGCATTCTAGGCAGCAGAGCGCTAACCAACCCGACCAGCCTGGCGGTTGTGCTAGGGCTGGGTTAGGTTAGGTTAGGTCCCTATTGACGAAAAGTCAAGGCTCACGTAGACTACGTAGAGTCCATTGTGCCCAATTGATTTATTTAACCCGTTGATAGCTAGACATTTACCGTTGAGCTGAACCATCCAGACGAGGATAAGAATCCTAGTATTCTGTTCAGCACAATGTTACCTACCTCTTCTAGTCCCGAAAGGAAGTATCTTCCTAGGAATATTATTCTTTTTTGGGCTAGCGCCGGACATTCGCACACCATTTGGCGAATGGATTCAATTTCCTCTTCGTCCATGCAGCTTCTGCAGAAGTCATTGTAGGGCTGGCCTAGTCGAGCTGCATGGTAGGATAGCAGGATGCAGTGGCCAAAGAGGGCACCGACTGCCAGTCGAATATTCCCACGATTGAACTTCAGCAGATTTTCCGTCCTTTTCTTATTATAGACGGGCCAAGTCGATCTCGCCGTTGCGCATGTATCTAAGCGACACCATGCTAATAGCTTCGTCGCTATCTCCCTGTCGAGCGCACTGAGTGGCGCCTTAGCCTCGGTTGAGATCTGCGTAAAGCTTGCACTTGACCCCAGCCTAGCCAGCTCGGCCGCCCTCTCGTTTCCAGAAATATTCATATGACCAGGTACGCAGCAAAAGGTCACCTCGTTTACATTCGATATCTCTTCTAACTTCTCTTTCCATGCTGCCTGCAAAGCCTTAATGGCTGCCTGGCTGTGTCAACATAGATGCTAATTCTTTTTCCTGAGAGAGGGAATTCTAATAGAGAACTTCCTCTCCCGTTACGGTTCTGAATCTCGAGACCGCCCATCGATCCAAGACTGATGCGTGTCCGTAAGAACTGTTTTTCCAGAGATCCCTGTAGTCTTAGCGCAGTTTTGGTTGCAACGCTCTCGCAGTATATGTCCAAGGGTGGGAAGTTCAGCAAATCTTCAAGAGCCGCCGTTGGTTTGGACTTCATAGATCCCGTCACCGCCAGACAGCCTGCCCCTTGAACCTTTGACACACTCTGAAGATGACATTTCTTCTCAAGCGCTTTTCACCAGACAACCGACCCATAGACTTGAGTAAGCCTTACCACCGCAGTGCACAACCAATGTACTAACCTCAGTCTGAGGCCCCACGCCTTTCCAAAGGCTACCTTGCACGAATATAGTGCCACATAGGCCTTTTTGATTCTTTTCTCAATATTTTCTCTCACACTAAGCTTGGAGTCCAAGATTATGCCAAGATATTTGGCAGATTTTTCAGGGATCAGAGCGATACCATTCATACGAGGGTAGGTTACCTTGATACAGATCTTTTCCTTGTAAGGAGTTATATCTCTGTTTTCGCCGGATTTACTCCCAGGCCTCGCCCCTCGACCCAGTTATCCACTAACATCAGTGCATAGCTTAGTTTATTGCTGAGGACCTGCGGAAATTTTCCAGAGATTAAAATGGCAATGTCGTCGGCGTAGGCCGTGGCATTAAAGCCCTCCGTCTCTAGAATCTTGATCATTCCATCGACCACAAGGAGCCATAGGAGGGGTGACAGAACGCCACTCTGTGGTGTAACTTTATTTACTCTCACCCTTCCGCTTGCTCTCCCCATCGCCGAATTTACTATACGAGTACCCAGCATTTGCCCAATCCAACTGCATATACCCGGGTTTATTTGGGCCATATGAATGCTGGACACTATTGCCGCGGTACTAACGTTATTTAAAGCACCCTCAACGTCTAGGAAGGCACCTAGAGTGAATTTCTTGATACCCTTTGCAGAGCAGTATCTACCGACTTTCCCCTTATGTACGCGTTGTGTGATTGTGACAGAAAACCGTCACAAATCTCATCCCTTACGCACCAGTCTATTATTCGTTCCAGCGTTTTCGTAAGGAATGACGATAGGCTGATAGGTCTAAAGTCCTTTGCAGTAGCATGGCTGACTTTACCCGACTTGGGTATGAAAACCACCCTAACTTCCCTCCACGCTTGAAGACATAACCCATCCTGAGGCACAAGGAGTAAATGCGCTTCAGGGCTAACAACGCAACCAAATGAAAAAGGCTACACGGCGCAAAAAGGCAAGGATTTACGGGTATTCAGCTGGAATGTCAGAACTCTGTACACTCCTAGTGCCGCACAGAAATTGGAAAGTATCCCCATCCAGTATAAGATAGGAAATAGAGAAAGAATTACTTACTTACTTAGGTGGCGCTACAGTTCGGGATGAATCTGGGCTTCAGCCAACAAGCCCTTCCAGCTAGCACGATCTTTTGCCAGCTGTTTCCAGCAACGCACTCCCAATTTGGTTAACGTCCCTTTCCACCTGTGTGCGCCGTCTTAGTTGCGGCCGTCCTCTGCAACGTCGTCCTGTCGTGCTGTCCATTCGCTCTACATGGCCTAGCCAACCTAGACGTTGACTCCGTAGACCGATGTCGCTGTACAGCCCGTACAGTTCTTAGTTGAATCTTCTCCTTCACTCTCCCTCAACAGAAACGGGACCCGTGTCCTCGTGGGACTAATTGAAAACATAAATATTTTTGAAGAGAATGATGACTCTCAAATGTCATCGCCTGCTAGGGCTCGTGGCAGCGGCTCAAAAAACAGGAGCGATGACGGTATCCTTCATCGGCATTGCAGCCGGACGGAAAGCAGAATATGTGTCTTCACTCTTCGATTCCGGTGGAGATTCTGTGAGTAAGCTCCCAGATGAACTTCCAGGTGTGACAAGAAACGAAACCACCAAACATGTAGAGAACAAGTCTCTACCATCTGGTGGCTTCTTTAAACTAAAGTCGTCCGAGCAGCGACGTTTTAAAGCTGCAATCAAGCAGGGTAAGACTAGAAATGAGGCTCTAGTATATGCAAAACCTGCCCCTACTACAAAAAGTCCGTAACTGAAACGGGATTGTTCCGCTGAGAATACTCCACCGAATCCGGCTTCCAAACGTAGAAAGATCGGCAACCCTCAAGCCGACAAAAAGAGCTACAGCAGTGTAGCCGGGAGAACTACTGAGAATGCGCTACACCACCTAGTGGCGCATTTTAGAAACAGTTTCACACACAAGGAGATCGAGATTTGCACCTCTCTCGACATTGATGCGGCTTTTAGCAATAAAAGCCAGTATTGCTCGGTCATGACTGCAGTATCTTGCAGGGGTGTAGACCATCCCACTAATCCCTGGATTAGGGCGATGCTAAATAGCACCCCCGGGAAGGTCTCGGTGACAGTATCGGATGTCCACAAGGAGGAGTCCTTCCACCACTTCTCTGCTCGATAGTCATCGATGACCTATTGCGCAAGCTTACTACTCGGGGCTACGAGGTCATCGGATATGCTGATGAGCTAGTAGTTATTGATAGGGGCAAGTGCGAAATTGATGCCTGTGAGCGCATGCAGCTTGCGCTTCAGTGTATCTCTGACTAGCGCGGCAGAAAGGGTTTATTGATTTGCCCAAATAAGACAATCTTGGCTCCGTTTACAAAGAAGGGAAGGGTACAGCCCTGCTCTGTCTTCCTAAATGCCACAAGTATAGGAATTTCAGAAGAAGTTAAGTATATAGGTATTGACATTGTTCGCAGACTCAACTAGAACTCCAATATCAACCACAAACTTACAAACGCGACAAAGGCCTTGTGGTCCTGTCGACGACGCACTTATGGTAAAACCTGGGGACTTAAACCTAAGGTAATCCACTGGCCTATAAGTCCACGATAAACGATAATTGTTAAGCTTGAACGCCTTCAGAGACTAGCGTGTCTCGGCATTACAGGCGCTATGCCCCATATGGGTCACATGTACATCTTCCCGAGCTGGATATGACTACCAAGGTCTCGGACGCATTACCACACACCTTCACTTTTGACAAGAGATTTGAGATATTGATCCCAAACCGCTCAGCTTGGTTCCCAGTGATACCCTGCTTAATGTCAAAGGCCTTAGGTAGTACACTGATGGCTCCAAGATAGTTTCTGACGTTGGGACCTGGGAATGAGTCCTAGCATGTTCCCAGCAGAATTACATGCCATCCTAACATGCGTCAATCTAAACCTAGAGACTGGCATAAGAGAAATAACCCTCAACATACTCTCTGATAGCCAAACAGCGTTTAAAGCGCTGAGTTCGTACAGCACGAACTCAAAAACCGTTAAGGAATTGCATGTTGCCCTACAAGACCTCGCCAAAAGAAACAAGGTCAAACTCTGGTGAGTGCCAGGCCACAAAGGTTTTAAGGGCAATGAAATCGCCGATCAACTCGCCAGAAAAGGTTCCAGCGAAAAACTTTCGCTCAATCTTTTGCGGCACTCCCAAATCTAAGATCAACTTCTTCATAAACAAGTGGGAAAAATCGCAACACTTATCTTATGGAACATCGTTTAGGGACTTCTCCAATCGAAATGGTTTATACGGCCCCTGAACAAACACTCTATTAACATATCCAACCTCCATCACTCGAAAGCGGCTACCGCTAATCTTCTCCTCAGGCTGGCCAAAGGAGAAGAGGACATAGCCTTAATCCAAGAACCTTGGGCTCATGAACACAAGGTTCGTGGATTGAGAAACCCAGCCTACAACATATTTACATCACAAAAAGAAGGTAAGCTCCGGACTTGCATACTCGCAAGAAATCCATAAAGGCTTACCTTCTTCCTAATTACAGCTGCCCAGACACTACAGTGATTGCCTTAGAATCACCCGGGAACAAGCTATGGATAGCCTCTACCTACATGGCGCAAGAAGATTCCATCCCATCGGACGAGTTAAAAAGACTGGTGAGGGACTCGTCAAACCACCAAGCTGGGCTCCTCATTGGGGCTGATGCGAATGCGCATCACACTCTATGGGGCAGCAGCGACATAAATGAAAGAGGTGAGTGGCTTATTGAATTTATTCTTACCTCTGACCTTAATATATGCAATAAGGGTCATACACCCACTTTTGTTACAAAAAATCGAAGGGAGGTACTAGACATAACTCTAGCATCTCCCTCTCTCATTGACAAAATAAGAGAGGAACACTCCTTCTCAGACCACCGCTACTTGGTGTTCAACTTAGCCTTCACGGTCCCAACCCCAATCGACTCATCATGTAACCCAAGAAGAATTGATTGGGAGCGCTATAGAACCCTTGTTGGCAACTCTGTAGTAAGCAGGACCCCTGATCACCCGCGGTCCACGGTAGATATAGATAATATGGTTGATATTATAACAACTACCTTGGGCAATGTACGGGTCAATAGCTGCGTAAGCCACAAATCGAAAGAAAAACTCTTATCCATCGTGGTGGAACGCAAACCTAAGCAAGATCCGTAAAAACTGTCGGAAACTCTCTAACAAAGCAAAGAGTACTAGAAACGATAGTGACTGGAGCCTATATAAAGCTTCACTCAGAACTTACAAACAAACTCTGAGGAAAGAACAAAGGCTGTCCTGGAAACTTTTCTGTAACAATATGGAAAAAATTTCAGACGCCTACAGATTGAGGAAAATTCTCTCGAAAGATCCACAATTCCCAAGCTACCTTACAGCTAACGGAGTCTGGACAACATCTGAAGAAGAAACTTTAAACCTTCTTCTCAATACACACTTCCCAGGATGCCATGAATCGCATGACTCATCGCAACCGCGAGGAACCTACTTTTCATCCGCAATAATGGGAAATTTCGAACACATCATCTCCAGAGAGAAAATAATATGGGCGCTAAAAAGTTTCAAGCCCTATAAATCGCCAGGTCCGGATGGAATTTACCCTATCGAACTTACACAAACCATGGAATGGACTATACCATGGCTAGAGATAATCTTCAAAGGATGCCTAGCTTGGAGTCACATTCCAGACAAGTGGAAGTGCGCAAGGGTGCTGTTCATTCCTAAGGCCGGCAGAAGCTCTCACACTTCCCCCAAGGACCTAAGGCCTATATGTCTATCATCCTTTGCACTAAAAACCTTGGAAAGGATGGTAGACCGATATATATGCCATAACTTGGATCCGCTCCTAATTTCTAAGGCACAGCATGCCTACGTTAAGGGTAGATCTATCGAAACCGCCTTGCACACCCTAGTGAGGAAAATCGAAAGATCAATCCATCTTAAAGAATACACTATAACAGCCTTCCTAGACATAGAGGGCGCCTTTAACAACGTCACTCCGGAAGCAATAACAGAAGGGTTAGAAAAGCTAAAGGTGGAGAAGACTCTCATAGAGGGGATCAGCAAGCTACTATCAACACGCAAGATTCACTCGAAATGGGGAAGCCAGGCAATCATCAGAGTGGTTACCAGGGGAACCCCGCAAGGAGGGGTTCTCTCACCTCTTCTCTGGAATGTAGTTATAAATGAACTACTAATCAAACTGGAGGATGAAGGTCTGGACGTTATTGCCTACGCTGATGACGTTGCCATTTCAATCTCAGGTAAATACCTATCGACACTGAATGACCGTATGCAAACGGTATTCTCAATTCTTTGCAAATGGGCGCATAGCAAAGGGCTCAGGGTTAATCCCCAGAAAACGGAGCTCGTGCTATTTACCAAAAAACATAAAATCCCGGAATACTGCCCTATCACTTTGCTTGGTACCAGATTAAACTACTCCTCCAGTGCCAAATTCCTTGGCATCATACTGGACAGGAAATTAACCTGGAAAAGCAACACAATCGAAAGAGCTAAAAAAGCAACAATAGCTCTCTATACATGCAAGAAAGCCATAGGGAAAAAATGGGGGTTCAATCCCAAGATTACCCTATGGCTCTACACCACGGTCGTTAGACCCATATTAATGTATGGAGCGACTGTCTGGTGGACAGCACTGAACAAGACAACATACCTCAAACAAAGGTTGGCGTCTATGTGCATTACCGGCCTCAGGTGCACCCCAACAGCTGCACTTAACATGATACTCGACCTTACACCACTCGATATTTTCGGCAAGCAAATTGCCACACAAAGGGCCATTAAACGTAAAGCCAACTCGAACTGGAAGAGCTACGTCATTGGCCACTCCTCGATCCTGATTAACAGGTCAACCATGGCAGAAAACCTAGACCTCACAGAACCCACCACAGTCTTGGAAAAAAACTTTACAACGTTCTAACCGGACAGACAAAACTGGACTCGCCAGACTCAACCTCGCCGAAACTGCGTAGACTTTTATACTGACGGGTCTAAAACCAAAGAAGGGTGGGTAGTGGAGTATTCTGCAAACAACTTAAGCTAAACAAAGCTCTAAAACTATCTAATCGCTGCAGGGTTTTCCAGGCGGAACTGTTGGCAATAAAAGAGGCTCTGTCCTGGCTGAAGTGGAGCGTGATATCCACCACGGATATCCGCATTCTCACGGATAGCCAAGCAGCCTTAAAGTCGCTGGAGTCCTATGTGTACACATCAAAAACTAGCCTCGACTGTCGCCTATCTCTTAATGAGATGGCTGAAAAGTTCAACATACAACTTATATGGGTACCGGGACACAGCGACATCACTGGAAATAAAAGAGCCGACACACTCGCCAAAAAAGGAACGACGCTACAATCAACTGTGGTTTGTGAGGGTATACCCTTCGCATCCATTAAACACAATCTCACTACCCTCGCCAGGGCCGAGACGAACCGGAGATGGACTCAGGGACACACCTGCCTCATCACCAGGCAAATCTGGCCCCGGCTCGATAGTCAACGGACTAAGAGTATTATCTCCCTAAATAGAACTGACATCTATAAAGTCATATGTGTCATCACAGGACACTGCCTTATTGGCAGTCACACGCAAAAACTAGGTATCACTCCGAATGATTTTTGTAGGAGCTGTCTAGACGAGGAAGAGGTCGAATCCATCCATCACCTCCTCTGCGCCTGCCCGGCATTCTGCACAATCAGGAAACGATACTTAGGATCATACCTCCTTAACGATCTGACCGAAGTTCAGCAAGTAGGGATATCTGATCTTCTTAATTTCTTAAGAAGCACAAAATGGTTCCACGAATAGGGGGCTAAACCCCCTCGTAGCTACACAACGGGCCTCCCTGGCCTATGTGTGTTCTTCCCATCTCTGGGAAGGCTACGGTCTTACCTACCCTAACGTATCCAAACTTAATAGAGTGAATATCAGAAGACTAGTCAGCTATTTGATAGGACACTGCGCCTATCACCTCAACAAAACCAATCTCTCGTCTGAAACTGAGCGTCGACTCTGTCTCGAGGATGAAGAGATTGCAGAGCACATACTGTGTGAGTGTGCTGCTCTCTGCCCTCTCAGGAAGCGTATCCTTCTCAGTGAAATTATGATTCCTGAGGGGATCATATCAGCTCGTACGAGAAGCATTCTCAACTTCATTAAGGAAGTGGAGAAGCTCCTCGGCTAGCGGGCTAGCAAGCACAATCTGTAAAGGTTGCAATGCCTCGTGCCCCATAATTTAAAAAAAAAAAAAAATGGAAAAGGAAACAGAGGTCAGGTTCCCACCGGACTGTAGCGCCACCTAAATAAGTAAATAGGGTTATAAGCCAAGGAGTTTATAATTTGTTGCTCTTCCTTTTTGTTGGTCCGTTTTCAATGTGAAAAATGTGGTCTAGGTGCGACCCGCAAGGCCTACACGACTAACTTCCCAATGGGAAAAATGTACCTCCCATTTGATTTCATATTTTTGTTTGAGGTGTCTGTGTGTCTTTCTGTGGCATCGTAGCTCCTGAACGAACGGACCGATTATGATCCCCTTTTTTTTTGGAAATCTAATATGATCTGTTCAGCTCTTTTTATTAGCTGCGGTAGGATTCTTAAAGGGCCCACGGACCTCACACTTGTGTGCACACACGTGTCGGTGTGCGAACAAGTGTGCTGTCTGTGGGCTGGTGCACACACCATTTTCGGTGTCAGACACGGAGCGAGTAAAAATCAAAAGTCTTTGATTTTTGGTGTCGGTGTCTCTATCGGTGTGACGTGTGTGGCGGAATCGTACACCAGTGTCGGTACACATGTGTGCACACAAGTGTGAGGTCTGTGGGCCCTTTTAGACGAATATTGAGTAATGTCTCGGTTCTCGTCCGATCGTACTTAGATGGGGAACCGCTTGGAACACCGCGTGTTGTTGACATCAAGCCGCCTATTTGCTGTCGCTACATGTAACCCAGGGTAAGGAAACGCACGCTCATGTGCGCACATTAATCAATCTATTGCTCATAAACTGCTCACGTGCGTGTGCAATTTCAATTGCTGAGAGTTTCTAATTTAGACTCTATAGAAAATGAAGCCATCTTAGACTTAAATATTATATAAATGGAAAATAAAAAATATGTTCAAGTGGAATGTTTCCATGTTTCATCATTCTGCAAACAATTCCCGAGCAGTAGATCAACTTATTTTGGCTCACGAACGGGAGTGTGTGCATTTAAAGAAACTCACCCCATGTGCGCACTCCATATTACTGGCAGTATCATAGGAATAATTAGTTTTATAAACCTCGGGTGCCAAGCGCATTCGATTTTATAGAACGGAAAGCTTTGAGAACTTCAAGTTCTGATATCCTATGGAAGCAGAACCTTTGTAGTAGGGCATATGCGGTTGCATCATCTGTCTCCTTAAATAAGCGCCTTTCGGCAACTCCATTGCACAACGCGTCGGAGTCAGTCGAGGCAGCTGCAAATTCGACATTTGAGTCATTAGGGTCTACCTCAATAGGGACAGAGGGTTCCGCCTTCCCGATACCTGATTCCCTTATGTTCTTCCACAGAATTGCGCTATTTGGAGTAGGTTTAAACTGCTGCTGACGACCCCCGCAAACGTCAAAAAGGAGACGAATTCCGGATCTGCACCTGGAACGTTTGGTCCCTCAACAGACCAGGTGCAGCCAGACAACTGGTCTACTCTTTAGACTGCTATAAGGCAGAACTTACCGCGCTCCAAGAAGTGCGTTGGGATGGGCCCGGTAAAAAGCGGTTGAAAAACTGTGATATCCACTAAGGAAACTGCTACTGAGGAAATAAACAACGCTTATTCGGGTGCGGGTTTGTTATTCGAGACAGACTCGGGAAAAAAGTCTTACGCTTCCAGTATGTAACCGAATGCCTCATAACTATCCGCATCAAGGCCAATCTCTGCAATATAAGATTACTATGTGTCCACGCCCCCACAGAGGAGAAAGATGACCGACATAAAGACGACTTCTATGATCTCCTAGGCAGAACATGTGCCCAATGTTCCAGCTATGACACGAATATCGTTCTGGGAGATTTCAATGCGAAGCTGGGTAAGGAAGCTATCTTTGAACGAGTCATAGGAAAGCATTGCCTCCACAACACCACGTCAGAAAACGGACTAAGGCTAGTGAACTTTATTGCGGGACATAATCTAGTAGTAGCGAATACTCGATTCCCAGACCTAAACATCCATAATCGGACCTGGCGGTCTTTCGATCAATCGAAAACCAATCAAATTGATCATATTGCGATCGACGGCAGACACTCCTTTCGAGGAGCCAACATCGACTCCCATCATTACCTTGTTGCAGCCAAAGTACGGATGTGAATTTCTCGGAATCTACGGAGTCGAGTAAGAACACCAAAATTTAACGTCGGGGTGATGCAATTGCAGGAGACCGCCAGGACCTCCGCCGATCAAGTCTCCCTCAAGCTCTCCCAAGTCCCGATGCAATCTGCAGAAACCATAGAACAGCAATGGAGTCGTTGTCAGAACGCCATCAGAGAGGCCGCCTCACATGTACTCGGTTTCGAGCCACCACCGTCGAGAATCCCCTGGTTTGATGATGAGTGCAGACAGGCCCATGTAGAGAAACAGAATGCATACATGGCTACATTGCGTCGACGGACGAGAGCTGCCCGCGAGCTCTATGAACAGAAAAGGAGGGAGGAGTATGCGCTTCTGATAAGGAAAAAGAAGGAGCACGAGAAGCTCGAGATCGAGGAGATGGAGAGATGTTACTGCAGGAACGACGTTCGAAAATTTTACCAAAAAGTAAAACGAACATGCCAAGGCTATAAAGCCAGAGCAGAAGCCTGCAGGGATGAGCACGGACAACTAGTAGTCGAGTCAGAGTCTATGCTGAGATTGTGGAAGGCCCACTTCTGCAGACTGTATAACGACGATGATTGTCAAAATGCGGCCGACAGGCAAAGCGAACCACTCACAATGGATGAAGACGAAAGAGAATCCCGTCCACCCGACTTAGACGACGTTAAGATAGCGATATCGAAACTTAAGTCTTATAAAGCTCCTGGAGCAGACGGATTCCCCGCGGAACTGTTTAAAGCAGCTGGCGGTGAGCTGGTCAGGAACATGCACCAGTTCATCTGCAAGATGTGGTCGGAAGAATGCCTACCCGATGAATAGAATCTCAGAATCGTTTGCCCGGTCCATAAGAAAGGAGACCCCTATGACTGCATCAATTACAGAGGGGTGAGTCTCCTGAACATTGTGTACAAGATCCTCTCTGCCGTACTATGTAAGCGCCTGAAACTGTTCGTGGACAATCTGATAGGTTCTTACCTGTGTGGTTTCAGGCCAGGAAAATCCACGATTGACCAAATATTTACACTTCGGCGGATCTTGGAGAAAACCCATGAATTCCAGGTCGACACGCACCATCTTTTCGTCGACTTTAAAGCCGCGTATGACAGTGTTTATGGAGACGAGCTATACAGAGCCATGTCATGTTTTAACATTCCTGCCAAACTCGCCAGAGTGTGCAGGATGCCTATGGATAACTCTCGCTGCTCCATTAAGGTCGGAGGTTAACTAACCGAGACCTTCGATGTTAAAAAAGGTTTTAGACAGGGTGACGCACTGTCTTGTGATTTCTTTAACATTATTCTTTAAAAGATCGTGCGGGACTCTGCGGCCAATACAAGGGGTACGATCTTCTTCAAGTCTACACAATTGATTGCCTACGCAGATGACATTGGCGTTATTGGACGGACAAAGCGAGACGGCAATGAGGCGTTCGCAAGCATTGAAGCAGAAGCAAGGGTAAATGGGGACAAGACCATATATATTGGGGGTGGCCGTGGTGCAGTGGTTAACATCATCGACCGCCGAGCGGAAGGTTTATGGTTCAAATTCGCTTCATAGCCAAGAAAAAGTAGTTTCTATACCGCCAAAAAGTATGCAACGCTGTTGAGAATGGAAAGTGACCAGACGTACTGCTGCAGGCATAACACTCACAGTATATGGTCAAACGAAATTCATCCTCTGCGTATGCAATACTAAAAGTGCTTGAACGAATTACTACGGACTATAACCAACGCGGAATTTGGTCGGCTCTCGTCCTATCTAGGTCTAGGACACCCACCCCTGAGAGTAGTGAACGAACATCAACGACCCCAACCACTGTACTCTGTTCAGGTTGTGTGTGTCAACACATCATAAGAGAATATAAAAAACTCTTGAACCTGCGCGAGTCTCTAAAAAAAAAAAAAAAAAAAAAAAATATGCTGTCATCACAGAAAGATACACAACACCGATGTCTTCGTCAGTACGTCACCTTTGGCAGCTATATTTTTGAAGTAATCAAGAACTTCGTCTACCTTGGCTCGATAGTGACAAGCAGCTACGACGCCAGCGCTGAGATAAAACGCAGAATAAATCTTGCTCTTGCTAACGGCTGCTTTTTTGGGCTTAAAAGGCAATTGAGTAGTAGAGCCCTCTCTCGAAAAACTAAGGTATCCTTCTACAAAACCTTAATCATCCCGGTCCTCCTCTACGGCGCTGAGGCTTGGACATCGTTAAAAGTGGATGAAGAGGCTTCTAGGCCTTGCGAGAGGGAAATTCTGCGTGCAATCTTCGGTCCCGTTTGTGTAAACAGAGAGTGGAGCAGAAGATTCAACCAAGAACTGTACGGGCTGTACAGCGACATCGGCTTAGTTAGATGTCTTGGGATCCAACGTCTAAGATTGCTAGGCCATGTAGAGCGAATGGACATCACCGCTCCGGCCCGAAGAGTCGTTGACTCTAACTCCGAGG
This sequence comes from Eumerus sabulonum, assembly GCA_951905685.1. Taxonomy (NCBI): domain Eukaryota; kingdom Metazoa; phylum Arthropoda; class Insecta; order Diptera; family Syrphidae; genus Eumerus; species Eumerus sabulonum. The sequence goes on from OX645060.1 coordinate 241,384,819, forward strand.
GACGACGTAGCAGAGGAGGAGCGCATCTAAGGTGACGCGCATAGGTGGAAAGGGACCTCAACCAACTGGCCGTGCGGCACTGGAAGCGGCTGGCGAAAGATCGTGCCGGCTGGAGAGGCTTGTTGGTTGAGGCCCTGTGTTAAGCATCGTATAAGGTTATACGGGTTGAAAATAAAACTAAAGAACTGTCATTTAAACTCAACTGTACTTAATGAATGTTTAATGAATACTGAGGCTTACATATAAAACGAGAAAAAGAAGAACGTAAATGTATGGCATTGCCAGAATGATGCAACACCCTGGTTCACCCCGAACTGTAGCGCCAACAAAGTAAGTAAGTTGGCCATTCTGACTTCTCTGTTGACGTTGTTTCTGATATGTCTGAACTCATTACGGAGTTCTAGTATTTTGTACTTCTTCCACCTTTTATAGGCCCTATCCCTATCTTCGATAAGCGAGTGAACCGTACGCACATACACACACACATACATCTCTCTATATTTTGGATTACAAGTTCCCACTGGGATGTTAAAAGTCCTTTACCACAAAGATAGCAAAGTTGCATGGCTTAAGCACACAATGGCAACGAAGCTGTTTCAAGCCATAAGTTGCAACTACCAACATTTGAAAAGCAACACTGATCAGATCAAGATCTCTCCAACCCTAAAAACATGTAATTGGCAGCACTTAATAAAAAAAAAAGAAAAAACAACTACAATGTCCCTGTCTTCAGTAGATACTCCATCTGAGACAGCAACCTACTCAAAGTCAATTGGTTCGTGCCCAATTAAATGTCCAAGCCAAAAACTCGATATTCAATTCGTTAAAATTCGGAAATAAAACAAAAAAACAAAACTTAAAACACTATTGCTTCAGAGCTTATGCGTCTGCCACAGCATAAACGACCACGGAGAACTCATGCGTTCGAGCACGAATACTTCTCTATACCCGAGACTATGCTCCACATAATTTATCGAGTTGTTTTCAACTTCACACGCACCGATCGTATCTTGTTATAAGATGTTTCGCTCTAACTCAGGACTTTCGGTTTATTTGATTTTTTTTTTTTGTTTTTGTTTTTTAGTATCTTTTTTTGTGAAAGACTTGTAACGACTAATTTAAGATCTGCGCCCCACTGATTACAGTCGAAACTTGTTGAGGGTTTGCTAGTCTGCTAGTCGTGTATTCGCATTTGGCCGTGTCAAATCGGGAAAGTGTTTAACTTTTCTTATACAAGAAAAATCATAATTTCCCAAGAAACTAAGTTGCAAAAACATAAACTGATATTGTTGACATTTTGTGGATCGATGCAATATTGAACAACAAAACAATTAGCAACTGAAAGTAAAACACAAGCTAGTGAAGGTGTTATATAACACAAGATATAGCGGTAACGGACGAGGAACTAAGAACTGCAACGGCCGTTTTCAACACCTCGCGTGCAGTTGTTGAACAATCTGTTAAATACCTTTTTCTTCTTGTTCTTATTAATATTTATTCGTTGGTTCGTCGTTCTTTTTTTTTTTTTTTTTGCGGTTGCTGCCATTCATTGGCATAGAGTAGAGTCCAACCGAAACGTGTTCTAAATTTAGAGTGCGTAAAACTATTTGGGGATTGTGCAACTGAATTTTCCGTTTTCAACGATAGAAACAACAAGAAAAACAGAAAACATTAAGTGAAATTATGCCGGAAGCAAAACTAGGGCTATACTCGCCGGTGGAACCACCGAAGCGTCCGCCAATTATCAAAGTTTCATGCGGTATAGGCGATACTGATGGATTTCCAGCATTCGACATCGATTCGGATAACTATGCAGCACCGGATGATACAAAGTGGGGCTTCCGTATTACTGGCGGCGCTGAATTTCACATGCCAATCACGGTGTTTCAGGTTGGTATCCAACGAGTGCACTCTATTGCAATTGCATTTTTTTTTTTTTCTATTTTTCAAAATTGGGCAATCCTCTCTAGGCACTCACATTTTCCGTCCATTCTTACTATGTACAATATGCTGATCGTTGTTTTCATCGATGCTGATAAGCAAAGAAATAAATAGTGAAGCAGAAAAAAATTGAATTTAGATAGATAGATATTTATTTATTTCATTTAAAATTTACAAAAAATGTGTTATCGCACAATTTACCTGATAGATTTACAGAGATGTGATTCATATCTTTCTACTGAAATATTATAGGTTAGGTTAGGTTGACGTGGTAGGCGTAAGCCACACTTAGGCCGAAACCGGCCCATTGTGATACCACCTGGATCAGGTTACCCTGATCCGCTACCCGGGAACCAACCGGTGCTTCTAATAAAGCGGTGGAGTTGAGCTATTTTTTGGTTTGCTAGCTCACTCAGATTGTCGAAGAAGGGCGCGCCGAGGTAAATCCTCCTGCGATTCGCAAAAGAGGGACATGAGCAGAGGAGATGGTGTATTGATTCCTCCTCCTCCTCGTCCATGCAGCCGCGACAGAAGTCATTGTAGGGTAGCTCCAGTCTGGCGCCGTGTTTTCCAATGGTGCAGTGAGCTGTAATAACCCCCACTAGGGTGTTAAGGTTGCCCTTTTGGTTGCCACTAGGTCCCTGGTTCGTCCTAAGTTTAACTTAGGCCACAATTGTTTGGTGATAAAGCCGATATTGCTCTCATTCCATTGGAGATTGGTCCTCTCTATGGTTTGAAGCTTTATCATGTGCTTTACCGTACTTATTGGTGTTTTTAGGTACCCGAGGGTAGGTAGGCTGAGTGTGCTTGACCCTAACCTTGCGAGTTCGTCGGCCGCGCAGTTTCCTGGAATATCCCTATGCCCGGGGACCCACAGTATTTTAATATTGAACTGTTCAGCCATCTCATCTAGAGATAGGCGACAGTTAATGGATGTTTTTGATTTGTGGGTTATCGCTGCCAGGGATTTTATCGCATATTGATTATCCGTGCAAATGATAATGTCCTTTGTGGATATTACAGTGATCCTGAGCCATGCCAGGGCCTCCGTTATCGCAGTTATTTCTGCCTGAAACACACTACAGTAATTTGGGAGTCTAAATGATAGGTTGAGGTTAAGTTCCTTGGAGTAGACCCCACTACCTACACCCGACTCCATCTTAGAGCCATCGGTATAGAGGGAGATCGAGTCCTTTGGTATGACTTTCCCTTCAGCCCATTCCTCCCTGGATGGAAAGACAACTTCGAAGTTCCTGGTGAACACATTCTGCGGGTTGATGTAGTCAGTGTCCATAGGTACTTTGAAGTGTTTTAGAATAGAGGTGTGGCCTTTTTGAGATGTGGGCCATTTTCTTATGCTCCTCATCCTTAGGGCCGCGCATGCAGCAACTTGCTTGCTGAAAAGGTTTATTGGTGGAAGATGTAGTAGAACATTTAAGGCCTCCGTGGGGGTCGATCTGATCGCTCCGCTTATACATAAGCTGGCCGATCTTTGTACCTTCCCCAGGAGGTTTCGATTGACTGCTTTGTCCAGAGCAGTCCACCAGACTACGACGCCATACAGGAGGATAGGCCTTATGACTGCTGTGTAAAGCCAGTACATAATGCTTGGTTGGAGACCCCACCTCCTGCCCACTACTTTCTTGCAGCTGTAGAGGGCAACAGTTGCTTTCTTGACCCGATCAAGAATGTTGGGTTTCCAATTCAGCCTCCTGTCAAGGACTAGGCCTAGATACTTAGCCTGTTCTTTGATTGTTAGTTGAGTTCCACCCAGCCTCGGTGGGTTGAGGGGCGGAATTTTATATTTGTTAGTGAACAGTACTAGATCGGTCTTCTTTGGGTTCACCCCAAGTCCACAGTACCGAGTCCAGGTTTCTACTGTATGTAGTGCACTCTGCATAAGGTCGCATAGAGTGCTGGGAAATTTTCCTGTGACGGCAATAGCAATGTCATCCGCATAGGCGATCACAGCGTACCCTTCCTGCTGCAGCAACAGCAGTAGCTCGTTGACCACCACGTTCCAGAGGAGAGGGGAGAGTACTCCACCCTGTGGTGTACCTTTGCTGACCATTCTGGTAGATACGGCACCAGCGAAGTTGGCTTTGACAACTCTTTGTATTAGCAGCTGTCGTACCAGTTCTATCACTGATCCCGTAACACCCAGATCAGACAGCGCCTTGATGACGGCCCATGGTTCGACATTGTTAAAGGCGCCCTCAATGTCGAGAAAGGCGACTAGAGTGTATTGTTTATTTTCCAGAGACCTTTCTATTTTACTGACCAATGAGTGGAGTGCTGTTTCCACCGATTTGCCTTTGTTGTAGGCGTGTTGGTTATCCGACAGTCTTCCTGAGATGCAGGTGTACCGGATGTGTACGTCCAAAATCTTCTCTAGAGTTTTTAATAGAAAAGAAGTGAGACTAATAGGCCTTAGGTCATTTACATACGTGTGGGAGCTTTTGCCTGCCTTGGGTATGAAAATGACTTTGGCTACCTTCCACTTGCTGGGGATGTAGGAATGTGAGAGGCAACTATTGTATATAACCACAAGCCAGGGGAGAATGATATCTGCTACCTGCTGGAGCTCAGCTGGTATGATACCATCCGGTCCTGGAGACTTGTAGGGTTCAAAGCTCTTTATGGCCCAAAGGACGTTGTTGTATTTGACCAGGTCAGGAGCACGCTCGAGGGAGGGTGTCATTGGCTGATTAACCCGAGGAGGTGTCATATCCGAGTCACTACTGCCTGGGAAGTGTGCGCTTAAGAGAAGTTCCAAGGCTTCCTCTCTGGAGGTTGTCCAGGAGCCGTCATTACGCATCAGATGGCTTGGATTATACGGAACCGAGGCCAGAATCTTCCTTATTCTTGAGGCCTCGGAAACCGTCCTTATATTATCGCAGTAGTCCCTCCAGGATTGTCTCTTTGCCTTCCTGGTCGCTGCTTTGAAAGACTTTAGTGCCTCCTTGTAGAGGTCCCAATCCTCTTGCAAGCGGGTATATTTAGCTTTGTTGAAGAGCTTTCCGCTCTCTTTCCTTAGTGAGACTATCTCTTTGTTCCACCAGGGGGGCTTGGGTTTGCCTCTGGGGGTGCTAACTGCACAAGATTGAGACAGTGCTCTATTGAGGGTTTCTGTCAGCTCATTTACTAAGCTGTCTAATTCCGCGGAGTTTAGCGGATAGGTGGGGTGTCTTGCCCCTAGGTGGGGTTCAACATAGGTTCTATATTTTTGCCAGTCAGTTTTTCTGTAGTTCCTGAAAGGAGCTCGGGCACTGACGTGGTTGACTATGCTGAATTGAATGTATCGATGGTCAGAGAGGGAGTGTTCTTTTAGGACTTTCCAATCTCTGACTTTGTCGACAATGTCCTGCGATGCAAAGGTTACATCCAGGACTTCCTGTCTGTTTTTGTTAATAAAAGTTGGTTCACAGCCGTTGTTGCAAACGGTGAGGTTAGTATGTAATACATAGTTATACAAAGACTCACCTCGCTCGTTTATGTTGCTGCTTCCCCAAATCGTATGGTGTGCATTCGCATCACATCCTATGATCAGTCCGGCATTTGTTTGCTCCGCATCCTTGACCAGGTTTACCAAGTTGGCCGGAGGGGGAGGACTTGGGTGGTCATGGGCTAAATAGGCCGAGTCAATCCAGATCTTGAGGGAACTGCCCTCGACACTAATAGCCGTGATATCCTGGTCGCTGTAGGATGGGAGTAGAAGGATTTTTATGTGTGATTTGGTTAGGATACAAGCTCTAGGCTTACCTGCATCGCGCACGTAGGTGAGCTTATTTTCGGATGTTCCGAGTCCACGTACCATGTTATTTACTATCCATGGTTCCTGGATCAGAACGACGTCTTCTCCGCTTTTGGTGAGGCGGAGCATTAGGGCGGCCGAGGCCGCGATAGAATGATGGAGATTAATTTGAAGAATCCGCAGCATGATGGCCGCAGTCTTTAACCTCCACCGCTGTGACGTTGGCAGACTCTTCGTCAGACTCCAGATCAAAATCTGACATAGTCTCGCCAAGGTCTACCTCGGGAAGGTCCAGGTCGGACAGTAGATTACTGTCTTCCCCGGTAATCTCCTTCACTACATTGGAGGGGGTCCCAGTTAAGAGAGTCTCCTCAGTGATCATCGGCTCCATGGTAGGGAGTTACAATTGGTAACAATTGAAGATTTTTGTTGCACACTGTACATATAGCTGAATATTTGTTACTGTTTTTCACCAAAAGAAAACCTAGCTCTTCAAAGGCTTTGTTTTTAGGTCGACCGGACATATTTACATCAATTTTATATTTCGAATATATGTGTATGTATAAAATAACAAAAATATTCTTTATTCACGAGCACGACAACGTGTCTTGCAATTACTTTTTCGAATGAATTTATTTGCAATTGACAGTTGACATCGCTATTGTTGACATTGTTGACATTGTTGACATTGTCGACATTGTTTACCTAATTGTCTACGCTAAAAAGTAGACAATTAAAGTCGACACGTAGAGGAACAACACTGGATTCCACAGTATTTTCCACGAGTGTGTTAGTACATGGATCACCTAAATGCTGCGATACTAAATGATTTTCTGAAAATTTGAGAGGAAAAATATTAGCTTTTTCAGGATCGGTGTAGATAATATTGGAACCATCAATGAGACAGGGTATCTGCCTGTTTTTATTCCCAACAACTTTTACTATATTCCAAAAAGGCTTAGCAGCTTTGTCAAGATCTTTTAATTTACTATTCTACTCTTTATTTCTATAAGCCTGAATGTTTGTACAAATTAATTTATTAAAGTATTTCATAAGGACTTTTGAAACAGATTGACGATACCTTTGCCAATTTCTTCTGTGCAAGTTCCTAATTCTAATCAATTCCAAAATATGAACTGGTAATTTTTCTTAATATGAGGAATACAATTCTTAGCAAAAGCATTAATGTTTCCAGTCTCGATGTCTGCAGTTAAGGTCGCCGCCAAGTATAAATTCAATCTCATACTTAACAATTTTTTTAGTTCACTCCCAAAATTGAATTTTGTTAGCGCCCGAAAACCGCTGTTTTCAATTTGGATACTTTACAGCGAAAGTGTGCCTGTGCAGAGCAAAAAACAAAACCGTCTTGGCATCTTGACAGGATACAATTTACTATTTGTTTTTTGGCTCTTGGCCGCAGTCCCACAAGAGATTGGCTAAATAAAAATAATACCAAATACAACTGTCTTCTTTTCAACGAGTACACACTCGTATATACTTTCTAGATACGATGCGATAGGCTGGGTACTGTTCCTAAATACGTACGTCAATCTTTTTTCCTTTTTTCAATAACAAGATAAAATTTAGGAAGCACGACATGTGAAAACCTCATTTTCGGCAACAGCACAACCTTCCTCGTAGGTTTGCAGCTTAATTTCCATGATAAGTGACGCTATCTGTCCGGGTTTTGACAATGCTCAAGTAAACAGTTCGAAACTACTACAAGGAGAACAAACAACACCTATTTGGATGCGGATTTGTTGTTTGAAGTAGACTCAGTCCTAAGCTACTGGCATGTGCACGAACGCCTCATAACAATCCACATCAAAGCTATCTCCGGGAACATCAGCTTGGTATGCGTTCATGCCCCCACAGAAGAAAAAGACGACAGAGTCAGAGATAACTTCCATGCCCTTCTAGATAGAGCATATGCTCAATGTCTCAGCTATGACACCAACATTGATCTAGGAGGTTTCAACGCGAAGTTTGATAAGGAGGAAAGCACAGCCTACACGACACCACGTCCGAAAACGGATTCACGCTAATAGACTTTGTGACGGGCGTAATCTCCTACGATTCTCACATCTCAATATCCATAAGGGGACCTGTCGGTCTCCTGATCAATTATCTGTTAATCAAATCGATCATATTGCGATCGACGCCAGACATCATCTCGAGTGTCCAAACTTTCCGAGGAACCAATTTTGGCTCGGATCATTAACTTTTTGCAGCCAAGCGACCGGCAACATTCGTCACCAGGATCTTCGTCGACCGAAACGTCGAAATGCCATCAGGAATACTGTCTTTAATGTATTAAGTTTCCAGCCCCCACCTGGGAGACCCTTTTTCTTCAATTAAGGGGCTAGTGCTACTAAATGTGTGAGCCGTGGCGCAGTGATTAGTATGTTGGACTCTGATATGTATACGATGAGCAAGTTCGGATACCGATAACATCTCTCTCCTCGGCAGGGTACTGACAAAACCCCCCGTAGCTTCTCGGCTCAAGCCCTTCAAAATCGGCATTAATCTGTAGGTCCCTTTCACCTGTGTACAAAATAATACACACACAACATGAGTGATTGAGAGAAGGTTGATTCTGGCCCTTCACGGGCTGTAACGCCACCAAAGTAAAGCAACCTACCAAATAGCACGAGGCACTGCGACCTTTACAGATCTATTGTGCCTGCTAGCCGATTAACCGAGGGGCTTCTCCACTTCCTCAATGAAGTTCAGAATGCTTCTCGTAGAAGCTGAGATGATCCCCTCAGGAGTCATATTGGAGAAGTCCCTGAACGATGTTCGAAAAGGACAGGTGCTGCGATTTTTCCCACATGGCTAGGAAGAAGTTAATCTTGGACTTGGGATTGCCGCAGAAAGGTTCAGGATCGGCGATTTCGTTGCGCTTAAAACCTTTGTGCCCTGACATCTACCAGACTTTGACTTTGTTTCTTTTGGCAAAGTCTTGGGCATCATGGTATGCCTTGACGGTTTTTGAGTTCGTGCTGTACGAACTCAGCGCTTGGCTATCAGAGAGTATATTGATGGCAACTCCTCTTACGCCAGTCTCTAGGTTTATATTGATGCATGTTAGGATGACATGTAATTCTGCTTGAAATATATTAGGACTTATTCTCAGGTCCTTCGAAATCCTCTGATTTGTTCCAAAGATGCCGGCCAATGCCAAAGACCATATTTTAGCCATCAGTGTACCACCTAAGACCTTTGACGTTAGGCAAGGGAGCACTGCTTTTCCAAGCTGATCTCTTGTCAAAAGTAAAGGTGTGTGGTAATACGTCCGAGAACGTGGTAATCATATCCATAGCAAGCTTGTTCCCGAGCGAAGAATGCTTAATGCAATCTTTTTAATAAAAGGGTGTAGTGGGGTAAGTCCGATCAGTGCTTCTTCGACTGCCGTGGGGCAGGTTGGCATAGCGCCTGTAATGCCGATACACGCTGGTCTTTGAAGGCTTTGAAGCTTAACGATTATCGTTTTATGCTCAACTTTTGTTCACCATTCTGTGGACGCATAGGTGATGATAGGTCTTACTATTGCGGTATATAGCCAGTGGATTATCATAAGGCCTTAGTCGCTTTTGTAAGTTTGTTTTTAATATTGGAATTCCAGTTAAGCCTGCGATGAAGGTGAATACCTAGATACTTAACTTCTTCTGAAATTCCTATGTTTGTGGCACTAAGAAAGACAGAGCAGGGCTGTACCCTTTTCCTCTTTGTAAACGGGACTAAGATGGTCTTATTGGGGTTACTCGAAAAACTCTTTCTGCCACACCAGTCGGAGATAAACTGATGCGCGAACTGCTTGCGCTCACAGGCAGCAGTTTCGCACTTACCGTAGCATTAAATACTAGTTCGTCGGCATATCCGATGACCTCGTAGCCTCGAGTGGTTAGCTTGCGTAGTAGGTCGTCGATAACTATCGACCAGAGAAGGGGTGAAAGGACTCCTCCTTGTGGACATCCCTTAGCCGCCGATACTGTCACCGAGACCAGCCCGGATGTGGCCGATATAATACGACTATTTGTATGTATGTGTATTGGCGTTACAGTCCATGAAGGACCTAAGCCGAGCTTCTCTCCATCACCCATGTTGTGTGTGATTTCATTATCCCATAGTTGAAAGGGACCTACAGTTTTTTGCCGGTTCAGGGGGTCTTGTCAGTATCCCGCTGAGGAGTAACACCATGAAAAACACGTTTGATGACATGGCTGCGTCGGGATTCGATCCCGTGTCATCGGCGTCAGAGGCCAATACACTACCCACCGCGCCACGGTGCTCCCGATATACGGCTATTTAGTATCGTGCTAATCCAGTGATTAGCGGAATGGTCTACACCCCTGTGATCGAGTTATAGCCAGAAGATGCAAATCTCGATCTCCTTGTGTGTGAAACTATTTACAACACGCGCCACTAGGTGGTGTAGCGCATTCTCAGTAGATCGTTCTTTGCGATATGCATACTGATTGGGATGCAGTGGTATCTGATTCTCCAGGATACCTCTAATATGGAGCTCTTTTTTCATTGTTTTTAACAGGAACGACGTTAGGCTGATAGGGCAAGAGGATTTAGGTTGTTCACTTGGCTTTCCAAAGGAGAATCCCTAGGTTTGATAAAGAGTGCAGACAGGTACATGCAGAAAAACAGAATGCGCGCGATCGAGGAGGTGGAGAGATGGTATCGCGGGAACGACATTTGAAAGTTTTAACAAGTTTTTTCGTAGTTGGAATACAGTCAATGCTGAGAATGTGGAAAGACCATTTCTGTGGATTGTAGAGCGGCTAAGATGCCGCTGTCAGGCAGAATGCACCAGGGGGGGGGGGGGGGGGGGGGGGGGGGGGAATGATAGGGAACTCCGTCCACCCGACTTAGACGAGGTTGAAATAGCGATATCAAAACTGAAGTCTAATAAACCTGCTGACGCACACGGCCTGCTGCTGAGTTGTTTAAAGCAGGTGGTGATGAGTTGGTTTGGAACATGCACCAGCCATGTCCTTCTGTGCAGCGCCTCATGGTAGGTTTGCTTCTTGGGTGCGTGTGTCCTCGTCCACTCGTCCACTCGTCGTCAAACCATGGGTTTTTTGTTGGTGTTCTGAAACCCTGTACCTCAGAAGCAGCAACCTCTTGTTAACAACGGGTCCATTAGCGTTGTACGGTTTGGGCAGGTGTTAGAGGGTTTTCCGAGAGCTTAAGGGAGACGCGATCGGCCTAGACTCTGGAGGTCTTTTGCGATTGTAGCACTGCGACGTTGTAGCCGCTGACTATACTCGATTTTTCTGGGCCAGGCATATTCGTCGATGTTGGCTCATCGGAGAGTTCGTACATCCAGAATATCGGATGCTTGCTGCCATCATACACAATGTGGTCAATCTGGTTGACGTTTGATTGATCCGTAGACCGCCAAGTCCGCTAGTGCATGTTGAGATGTGAGAAACGCATGCTAACGACTAGAAGATTTCGCTCCGTTGTGAAGTCCATTTTCAGATGTGGTGTTGTGTAAGCTATGCTTGCCAGTGACCCTATCAAAAGCGACGTCCTTGCCCAGTTTCGTGTTAAAGTTCCCCCCCCCCCCCCATTTTTCTTTTCCCGCGCAGGTTCAAGAGTTTATAATCTTAGAGGGGTTATCACACAACCTGATCGTAGACGTCGTCTTTCGTAGCATCCTCCTCGTTCTCAGTGGGGGCGTGAGCTCAAATAGGCTGCTAGATGTTCGGCTGCAGTGGCTTTTAACCCCCCACCCCTACGCAGCCTTTGTTAGTCGTAGATAAAATTTAGAATACACGAAATGTGAAGCACTCATTTTCGACCACAGCACTTTCGTCCTCGTAGGTTTGCAGCTTAGTTTTCATGATAATAGATGCTATCTGTTGGTCTTTTGATAACGCTCTAGTAAGAAATTCGCTGTCGTAGATACGAAATGCGTTTTGTGCTTATCGAAACTTGGCACCCGCCTTAATTGTATCTTCAATTCTAAAGCCAATAACTTTTATCATTATATTATACGAAGTTCGATAGATAAGCCTGCGGCACGTAGAAACTTAAGTGAATGATAAGGGCCGAAAATGTATGGAATGGAATAGAACCATGTGTGTGAAAGATACAATTGAACCTATTATCTGGGTAAACAGTAGCACTTTCAATGAAATCGAAAGTAAGAATTCACCTAAAATTGTGAAAATCATTCTTATGAATTGTTGTCCAAGTGAGGTGCAGAAAAGTAAACGTTAATTTGACAAAAACGCCCACTTTCTGAACAGCGTGTCGATCACTTGTATTGGGCGTTTCAAGGACCAGTTTGTTGCGAATTATGCACAAGCCAACTGACCATCAGAGAGCACCGTGGCGCAGTGGGTAGTGTGTTGGCCTCTGACGCCGATGACACGGGATCGAATCCCGACACAGCCATGTCATCGAAGGTGTTTTTCACGGTGTTTTTCCTCAGCGGGGTTCTGACAAAACCCCCTGTAGTAAAATTGTCATGAAAAGCTTCTCGAAATTCGCCGTTCGGAACCGGCAATAAACTGTAGGTCCCTTTCACCTATGGGAAAATGAAATCACACACAACATGGGTGATTAAGATAAGCTCGGCTCAGGTCCTTCATGGACTGTAACGCCAATATACATGCATACAACTGACCATCAATCGCATCTGCCCGTGAAGCACATGATGGGCCAGAGCTAAGCTTCTCTAAGCGTTTTGCCGTGAAATAAACATTCGATGGCGATCGTGTTACCAAGATCCGGGCTCGCTCATCGTGTGGCAGACTCCAACACACTAACCACTGCGCCACGGCGACCTCAATTCTAGGAGTTAATCTAGAATTTTATCGATTAACTCTTACAGCATCGTGTAATTGATGACATAATTCCATCCAACAACCAATTCATGTTGAACGTATGGCCCCGCAGTTCCCAAGCCCTTGTTTTATTGTTGAAGGCTTCTGCTATCTGTTGGAGCACTCAGACGCAAATACTGGTCCATTATACCGCCAGAGAAACACCTTACTTTACTCTATTTTCCCCGTTTTCCGAAAAAAATGAGGAGTAGCTTCTGTGATGTAGAGCTCAAACATTTGGCACACGCTACGTCGGGCCCTAATAGCTGTGTCACCCTAATCGCAACATGAGGCACAGGTAGTCGTCTAAAGCCGAATACGCAGAGGTACTTAGCAAAAGTGTAGGGGTCATTAATAACGTCCGCTGCTCTTTTGCAGTCAATTCTCTTTAATGATAAGAAGGACGTTGCGGATTTCCTGCAGACATCCTGGCATACTCGGTTATTCATCCTGTATCCTGCATATTCCCTCCATGTAGGATTGTGTGCATTTAAGACCCAATCGTTAGTGTGGGAATTTACCCTGGATGTAGTTAGACCTAAAGAGGATTCAGCTCCTGAGAAATCATCTCAGCCCATTCTGGGAAGTTCATCAGAGATCTAATTTCCTAGGATTCCAGAGTAACCTGGAACCCACGCAAGTCTACTGACTACCGACTTTGTCCAAATTCACCTTACACCACTCGAAATACTTGGCAAGCAAATAGCCACATACACGACAACCAGACTAAAAGCCAGCTCCAAATGGACGAACTACATCACTGGCCACTCCTCCATCCTGAACAACAGGATAACTTTGGAGGAAAATTCTGACCACATTTAACCCACAATAGTCTTCAAGAAGAAATTCAAAATAACATACCCGGATAGGGAACTGGCCCCACTAGGCGCAACTTCGCAAGAACTGTGTGGTCTTCTACACCGACGGGAAAAAAACCAAAGACCAAGCTCTAAAATTACCGGATCGTTTTTCAAACGCAGCTGTTGGTAATAAAGGAGGCTTCGTCTTGGTTGAAGTGGGACGTTATATCTACTACGAATATCCGAATTCTCACAGACAGTCAAGCAGCCTTGAAATCGCTGGATTCCTATGTCCTATTCTCCCTAAAACAAAGTGACATCTACATAGTTATTGGTGTCATCACCGGTCACTATCACATAGGCGGCCTCGCATAAAAACTAGGGCAAGTTCCAAATGACTATTGCAGAACCTGATTAGACGAAGAGGAGGTCGGATTCATTCATCACCTACTCTGCGCCTGTGCGGCTCTCTACTTAATCAGGAAACGCTACCTAGGATCCTACTTCCTTAACGACCTGAAGGATGTTCAGCGGGTAAGGATAACTGACCTTCTTAACTATTTAAAAAGCACTAAGTGGTTTGAATCAGCCCGTTGTTCCTGGGATAAAAGGAACCTGGTCCTCCAGGTTGGGGGTTGTGCTTAGGGTTAACATTCCCATCACGGAAAAACCATCTTCTTACAAAAAAACAACAAGCCGTTGATGAGGTTTGAGGTCCCTCAACAGGCTAGGTGCGGGCAATCAATTGGAAAAAACCCTGGACTGCTACAATGCAGACATTACTGCGCTCCAAGAAGTGCGATGGGATGTACCATGCAAAAAAACGGATGAAAAACTGTGATATCTATTGCGGTAATTGTTACAAGGATAACAAGCAACTCCTTTTTGGGTGCGGATTTGTTATTCGAGGGAGACTTGGATGAAGAGTCTTAAGCTTTCGTTAACGCCTCGAAACAATTAAAATCAAGGGTACACTGGGGAATATGACCCTAATATGCGTGCTCGCCCCCACGGAAGAAAAAGATGATCGACTTAAGGATGAGTTTTATGATCTCCTGAACCGAACATACGCCCAATGCCCCAATGCTCCTGGTAGCAAGCACACGATTCCCCCATCTCAACATCCACGAGGGTACCTGGCCAACATCGACTCGGAGCACTACTCTGTTGTAGCCAAGGTACGAATGAGGATATCAAGAATGCTAAGGAGTCGAGTAGGATAACGTAAATTTGACGTCAGAAAGCTACAATCGCAAGAGACTGCCAGCATTTTTTTCGATCGTGTTTCCTTCAAACTCTCTCAAAATCTGCCCACAGCAGCGCAAACAATAGAGACACGCATTGCTAGAGCGCCGTCAGAGACGCAGCTGAGTTTCAAACAGCCGCCGGCTAGAAACCCCTGGTTCGATGAGCAATGCGAACAAGCCCATGCAGCAAAACAAGAGGCATATAAGGCCACGCTGCAACGACGGACGATAGCTGTTAGAGAAATCTATGAGCAGAAGATAAGGGAGGAACACACGCTTCTCAGAAGAAAGAAAAGGGAATACCGAAAGCGTGATATTGAGGAGATGGAGAGATGCTCTTGCAGGAATGACGCCCAGAAGTTCTACAATAAGGTAAAATGAACTTGCCACGGCTACAAAGCTAGAGCGGCGGCCTGCATAGATGTAAGTGGAGAACTGATAGTGGAATTACACTCGATACTGAAGATTTGGCAAGACTTAAGTCTAATAAAGCCGCGGGCGCAAACGGCCTGTCTGCTGATCTTTTTAAGATGGCTGGAGATGAGCTGGTAATGTCGGATGAATGTTAGCATCGTTTGCCCGGTCCATAAGAGAGGAGACCCCTGCAACTGCGCCAACTATAGGGGAATAAGTCTCCTTAACATCGCGTATAAGATTTTTCTGCCGTATTGTGTGAACGCCTGAAACCGTTTGTGGATAACCTGATCGGCTCTTATCAGTGTGGTTTCAGGTCAGGTAAATTCACAATAGACCAAATAATTACGCTGTGGCAGATCTTGGGGAAGACTTAGGAATTACAAATCGACACTCACCACCTTTTCGTCCACTTCAAGGCCTTATATGACAGCGTGTAGAGAAGACCAAGGAATACCGTGTATACAAAGCCATGTCTAGTTTTAACATCCCCTTCTCACTCGTCCAACTGTGGAGGATGACAATGGAGAACTCTCATGGCTCCATTTAGGTCGATAATGAACAAGCCGACACCTTTGATTGTTGTCATGCAACTTTTTCAACATCGTGCTTGAAAAGATCGTGCAAGAGTCACTGGCCAACACAAGAGGAACGATTTATTTCAAGTCTACGCAATTGCTTGCGTACGCCAACAACATTGAAGTGATTGGACGGACACAGAGAGACTTCAATGAGGCCTTTGTAAGCACTTAGATAGAGATGGCTTAGATGGCGGCTAAGATGGGTCTTAAGGTTAATGAGGGTAAAACCAAATATCTGCTTCCATTAAAGAGAGACGGGCGACATCGACGTATTGGCCAGAACGTCACCATGGGCGGATATAACTTTGAAGTCGTCAAGGAATTCGTCTACCTTGGCTCACTGATGACCGGCGACAACAACACCAGCGCTGAGAAAAATCGCAGAATCACTCTCTTGGAAAACCAAGGTGACGCTATATAAGACCATGATCATCTCAGTTCTCCTTTACGGCGCAGAGGCTTGGACCTTAACAAAAACGGATGAAGATGTCCTTGGTTGTTTCCACAGGAAAATTCTGCGCTCTATCTACAGTCCCAGCGACATCGGCCTGGTACGACATCTACATATATGTACAGCGTTTAAGGTGACTAGGCCATATAGAGCGCATGGAAAGTACAGAAAAGTCTTCGAATCCAACCCGGAAGGAGGGCGCGGCAGAGGACGGCCGCATCTACGGTGGTGCACGCAGGTGGAAGGGGACCCTAACCAACTGGGCATGCGGCGCCAGAAACAGCTGACCAAAGCCCGTGCCAGCTGGAGACGCTTTTTAGTTGAGGTCCAGGTTCACAACGGAATATAGGGTCACCTAAGTAAGAAAGTAAGTAGTTCCACGCATAGAGGGTCAACCCATCTCCTCGCAACACAACGGGCCTCTTTGGCCTAAGTGAATTCTTCCCACTCTGTCGAGGCTACGGACTACCTACCTACCTATCCAAGGTGGTGTACAATCGTGGAAAGATATTCAACAAATTTTGAGGTCGATATTGAAGACAGTAAAAATCTGTTCCTATGGACAAGTTAGACCCAGGTCCACTCTAGATTTTAGGCAGATCAAACACACAGATAAACTTGCCACTAAGCAGCAACCATCTCACTAGGTCTGCCTTGAAGTGAAAAGGGGTATGCGGCTATATATCCACTTTAGCTTTTGTTTCTTGAGCAGATAATGATTCGAATGTTTATGCATTTGGCCTAAAACCTACTAAATCGAGAAGCAGATTAACTACATCGGCCCCAAAATATTTAGGGGAACAACGTCCAACTCATGGCTGTTTATAATAAATTTAAAATTTCACAATCCTCTACTTAGCACTTACAAGTCGAAAGTCATAAAACCACACCACACAGTAGCATCAGTAAATGCCGCGTCATAAAAACGCTCCAAGCGAACAAACCGGAATTAGTTATGAAACGGAAAGCACGCGCCGTCGATCATGCCAACGAAAATAATCGACACGCGGACCAGAACTAATTAAAACAAAAAAAAAAAAAATCAAAAACACTGTCCGTCATAAAAACTGAGACAGGCAATATGCCACAATGTTTATTGCAACCACACGATGTCGTACGAGAAGTAGGACTCTTACGAGTAGGTCGTTTCCACCTGTTCGAAAACAGGAAACTGCTAAACTGGCATTCGCTAGGTTACAAGTAACCTCAGTACCCCATACGTCAATGCCTAGGAGTGCATTGTGCCAGAGCAGGAAAAAAATTATAAAAATATCCACTTAACGTGAAGATTTTCAAATAAGAAGACTATGGCAGGCTGCTCATAAGTAGGTTATGACGATCAGCGTTCTGTTGGCGGATCTTCGGGCTGAAAATCTTTCAACGCGCGCATTATTTGCCGTCGAGCAGACGATCGGTTCACTCGAACGTTTATTGAATCTACGATAGCGCCGGAGAGTAAAATTGAAAGCAATTTAGGTGCTCGAATGGGTATTTTCGAAAACAGAAAATAAATTTTGAATTTTATGTTTTTAGGTGACGGATGGTGGTCTAGCCGACAAGGGAGGCATTCGACTTGGCGATATTATACTTGAAATTAACGAGACAGACGTTACGGAACTGCCGCTTGCGAAGGTTCAAGAGATTATAGATTCGTCGAAGAAAAAGATCCACATAGTTGCAAGGGGGTAAACGTGGCACGTATTCATTAGTACGAAGTGAGGAAAGAAAATTCTATTTTTTCTTTTAGAATGGAAGACGAAGAATTGGCCGAAAATCCCCAGGAGGAGGAGAAGTCTGTCGTTTTGAGAGTACCGAAACCTCCGCCACCACCTAAAGGTACGTACTTTACTTGATTAGCGATTTTTTTAATTTAACGACTAACAAAGACTTGATCACCTCCCTCCCATCTTGCAATTTCAATCGTTAGACACTCTCAAGTACATCTACACATCCCATTCATACTATGTAGTTTCAATACGATTGCCAAGTGAATACTATCTTTCGGTCTTAATTGTTTGTATTCTAGAATTTACCCCTACCCCGTTGCTTGGCTCGAGAGTGTGGCATCCTATTATGTGGCAAGATCCTCCGTCGCCACCAAAAGAGAAGAAGCACAAGACCAAAGTCGAGATAGTCGATGGCGAGGAAGTTGTCATTGAGTTGAGCGAGGAAGAAAGTTCCGATGAGGAGCAGGAGGTGATTGTCATTTTAGTATCCTATCTCTCGACAGCTTTTCCACTTAACATGTCGAACTAATTATCTCTTCCTATCTGTCTACTAGGAGCTTCCGCACCACAGAATTATACGTAACATACGGCGCTTCTTTACTGAGAACAAAGGCAATTCTGATCTGAGAAGTCGTACTATCGAGGATATGCTATTAATCCTGCCTAGTGCTTCGAAAGTTGTCAAATAGATATTTGCCACTAACGACTTTTTTAACACTTTTTTTTCTTAATCATTTTGTTTCATTGTATGTGTATTGAGTGTGTTGGAATAAACTTTTCTGTAAACCAATTGTAGAGTGTGTGTGTACACCTGACTATAGAAAATATCTTCCATTTAAAGCCAGCATTGAGGAACGTCTCAGGGAAATGCAACGCAAACTATCGGAGATTGCCGAGATACCAAAAATTTTGTCCTCTACCCTGGAGACCGTATCGCAGACGTTTGAAAAATTCCTACCACCAGAACCGCCAAGTAGCACGAGCCTAGCTTATGAGAGTGATGCCATGGAATCTGTGAGTGACGACAATGATGAACTCATTTCGGAACCGGATAGTCTTGAAGTGGAGAAAAAGGTTAAAGAGATAACACCGGAATCAGACTATGTCTCAGAAAATGTCTACGAGGACGATGATGATGATGATGATGACGAAGAAGTCAATGAACTAGAACAGTCAAGCAGTAATGAAGACGAGAGTGATGAAGAGCAGCAATACACATGGGACTCGAGCAACGTACCAGAGGTCAATGTCGAAGAAACGGAAGATGAAAAGGAACTATCAGCCGAGGAATTATTTAAGCAAGAAAAGCAGGAGAAGGTAATAAGTTTCAAAAACAAAATTCCATACAATAGAATCGGTATTAACACCGTTATTTAGATAGAAAAACTAGAGCGCTCATGGCCGTGGGCTGACCGGGAAAAAGTCATCTACAGGTATCTTCCTCAATAATTACACCTTAAACCGACTTTACTCCATTTGAAACCCTCTTTCTAGGCAATCGACTTGTTATCGGGTTCCTCGCCAACCCCTAGGCATCATTGAAGACAGGTTTGTCTAAGAAAATAAACAGTACATCTCTCTTAAACATAAGCCTTCCTTGTAGAATCAAACTTCTTGCCCAGAAAAACATAGCAACTCTAAATGGACGAACTAAGGGTGACCACTGACGCCCCTGCTTTCTACGAGATCTGCCAATCATGCACTCCTTTCATATCTACTGACTTATTTATTATTGTATGACTTTTGAACCTTACTGTGGATTTGTTTTTTCGGCCACAGATGGTAGTGAGGTAGTTTTTAAGCCCGTTGAATCTCAAATAAAGTTTACCAACCTTGATTTTGTGTTGATTGAATTCCATCACAAGATGATGATTTACTGTCACATTTATTGCATATACTTACTTACTTACTTTACTTATCAGGCCAGCGATCCATAGAGGATCTGAGCCTGAGATGTAGCTGCCTTCCATCCTGGACGGTCTACAAAAATCACCAGCGAGTGTAGGTTCTGGTTCAGGCTGCTGTTTATATTATTGGCAAACTCTCTCAGTAATTGATTTACATTTCGGTTTCTTGTTTATGATTTTGTATTTGCCAATATATTCTTGTAGTCTTCTCGCCATTACTTCTTCTAACACTTTGTCAACTACTGGTAGGATGGAGATAGGGCGGTAGTTCGAAACGTCGTTTCTTTTCCCGGACTTATAGATGGGTCGTACGATGGCAATTTTGAGTTTGTTCGGAAATTGACTTTCCTTCAAGGATTTATTTACCAGTTGAGTGATTGTAGATTTCTTTTTTTTTTTTTTTTTTAATTTGCGCGCACTCAAGGTCTAATAACCTTGTTATGTCGGCGACACAGTGCGGGCAGAAGGTAGAGAGGAAGAGGAATAGAGGAGATGCCGATGGACATTGATCTTAAATGCTTGCATGTTGTATTGAGGGGGGAAAACCGAATCCGGCAGGGAGTTCCAGATTCGTGTGGTTCGGTTAATGAAAGATTCTCTATATTTGACAGTACGTCCGAAAGCGGGCTTCAGAGTATATTGGTGAGCATTCCTAGAGAGACGTGTATTGCGGGAGAAATGTTGAAGTGGCGGAATGCAACTGGCATTTTCATAAGAGCATTTTTGGTGGTAGTAACGATAAAACAGGGAGAGGCAGGTAACATTCCTGCGGTGTTCCAGCGAGTCTAATGTTTTGTTAATGCTGGAGTCACCTATCAGTTTTATGGCTCGTTTTTGTATTCTGTCTAGTAGGTGCAGTGAGGTCATGGAAGCACCGGACCAGACATGAGCGTTAAACTCTAATTTGGGGCGAATGAACGCCTTATAGATTGTAGCCAGATCTAAGGGTGAGAAATATTTCTTGCATCTGTATAAGAATCCTAGGCATTTCGCAGCATTCTTGGCGACACTGAATATATGGTCGCTCCAATTAAGATTGTGAGCAACACTCATACCCAGGATGGAAAGCTTTTCAGTTTCTGAGATGCAAGTGCCATTCATGGATAATGGCTGCGGGTTATTTATGCGCTTTAACGACAAGAGACAGCCTTGTGTTTTGGAAACATAAGAGTCCACTCTATTGTTTTTACCCCATTGGATGATGCTGTCGATATCGGAATTTAATGAGCTTAATTATCTACAACCGAAGTGCAGGGTCGTAAACTGGTGAACGAATATGAGAAGCTGAGGGTACTGTCGTCAGCGAAGGAGTGAATTGGATTAGAAGTAACAGACAAGAGATCATTTATAAAAATAAGAAAGAGTGTCGGAGACAAAACGGAGCCCTGGGTAACACCAGCATTTACAAAGTGAGTATCGGACTTGAATCCGTCCAAAACAACTTGAATTGAACTATTCGAAAGGTAGCTTCTAATCCATTGAAAGAGAGACTCATCGATCCCAAAAGCACGCATTTTCGACAAAAGGGCTTCATGCCAAACCCTGTCAAATGCTTTCGAAATATGCAGTGCAACAATTTTGCTTTCACCTGCTTGGTGAAGGGAGTGATTCCACTTTTCAGCGAGATATGCCATCATATCACTAGTGGATCTGTTGCTGCGGAAACCGTTTTGGCGGTCATTGAGGAGTTTCCGTGATTCAAGATATTTCACAAGCTGACGGTTAATCAGCGTTTCCATGACCTTGGAAAGAAGGGACGTTAGTGCAATGGGTCGGTAGTTGGAGGGAGAAGATGATTCGCCTTTTTTGGGTATGTGCTGGACAAATGCTGTTTTCCACCTACTCGGAAAGAGCCCAGAGGTGTAGGAAAGGTGAAAAAGCTTACGCAGTGGTTTTGCCAGCGTAGAAGAACACCTCTTCAGAACTATTGGGGCAATACCATCTGGACCAGCGGATTTGTGTATGTCGAGGTCTTTAAGAACCCTTGCGACTGTACGAGTGCGGAAATGGATTAGTCCCATGGTAGAATTGACGCACTCTAGTACAGGCGGAGATAAAGTACAGGCTGGCAGCTGAGAACTGGTTGCGAAATGGGCAGCAAGTAGGTTAGCTTTGTCTAAGTGGGTGACAGCTGGAATGTCATTGTGGATGAGCGTCGGTATAGACGACTTAGTTGAGTTTTTTTACGTTTTTTACAAACGACCAGAAACTTTTGCTACCTTTGGGACATTGAAGGATTTTACGCCTTAATTTTTGGTCGGATTAGAATTTAACCCGTCGAATGTGGGTGTTGCAGTCATTTCTGGCTCGTATGTACTTTTTTCGGTTTTCCTCAGAACTGTTTGCCTTGTAGGCCCGAAAACTTAGCCCCCTGAGCCTAATAGCCTCTTTGCAGCTCGAGTCAAACCACGTATTATCCTTAGGCCTGGTGCTTTTAATCTTGCTGGGAGTAAAATTTGCCATGCCGATTCAGATAATGTTTACGATAATATCAGTTTCGGCGTCCACGTCGTTGTCGAGGAAGCACAACGACCAGTTAAAGATCCGAAAAAAGTTGTTAAGGCCGCACCAGTTGGCTTTCTCGTATAGCCATAGTGTTCTCTTAGGAGCTTTTTCTTTAACTGGATGGTGGGAGTTCGAGAATTTTGCTGACATCATGCAGTGGTCAGACAAGCCTAGGGGTTCCAATACATCGATCGTGTATTTGTCCGGCTGAGAGGTAAGAAACAAGTCCAATGTGTTGGCGGTATGACCAGCAACATCGGGGATACGTGATGGCTCATTCACAAGTTGAGTTAAGTGATTTAACTCAGCAAAAATTTCAACATACCTTCCTTCGGGTGTTGTCTGTCCAGAATGTCGAAGCTACTGGGAATTGTGTACATTGAAATCGCCCGCTAAAACGATTTCAGTGCGAGGGAACAGGGAAACAATTCTTTGGATGGAATCAGACAGTGCGTCGAATGCATTAAATGTTGCATTCCTGTCTAGATTGGGGCTTCTATAAAGAAAACAGTAGTGGATGGAGTGCTTACGGAATATGAATTTAAACCATATGAAATTAAATTCCGTGGTGGATGATTGGCTATACTGTGGAAGTAACTAGTAACTGGTAACTGGTGCCAAGATACTCAAGTTGTGTTTGAGATCCTTAGCCCTGATATTATCTACTCCGGCAGATTTGTTCACGTTTATTTTGTTTAAGATGTTCCTTATTTCGGTTTCTGATGCTTGCCCAAGGAACACTGATTGAGTTGTAGTAGTTTCTCTACCTATATAGGTTTCTATGTTGCATCTATGTGTAATAGATTTTATTTCATCCGTGAATTATGTAGCGAATTTATTTGCTATGTCTGTTGTATTTGCGGTCAACGGGAAGTTTTTGCTGATCATTTCATCGATGGTATTTGTTGTTTTTCCTAGTAAATTGTTTATCAATCGCCAGGTGTTATTCGCATCCCTTCTATACTCTACAAATTTATGTTTGTAGTATTCCGATTTTATAGTTTTTATCCTTTTATTTACGTAGTTTCGGAAATGGTTGTACTGGTTTTCATAACTCAGGCACTGTCTGTTGTGTTTCCATTTATTATACAGCGTATCTCTTTTCTTACAGAGAGCTAGGATTTCCGCTATTATCCATGGATTTGGCTTATCTCTTTCCTTTACCTTAATATTTACTTAGGACTTTTCATACACATCATTGAATATATCAACCATCTTATCGTGGAAATCATCAACTGTGTTCTCATTATATGAGTGGATGTATTTAAGCAGCACTCCCAGCAGCTGCTTAACGAGCATGACCAAGAGAGAGTGGTAGGGACCGAGGAAATCCCAACTCCAGCCGCTGAAGTAGTCCTCCCACCCAGCATCGAAGAAGTCGGCACAGCTATTCAGAAGCTGAAGAACAACAAGGCCGCAGGCTCAGATGGCTTGCCATCAGAGCTCTTCAAGGCTGGCGGCGATGTTCTGGTAGGGAGCATGCACCAGATCATCTGCAGAATTTGGGAAGATGAAAGCATGCCCGACGACTGGAATACCAGCTTTATATGCCCCATCCACAAAAAAGGCGATCCTACCTCTTGCAAGAACTATAGAGGTATATCCCTGCTCAATGTCGCATACAAGATCCTGTCCAGCGTATTGTGTGAACGTCTAAAATCATTTTGCACCGCACTAATCGGCAGCTACCAGTGCAGCTTCCGGCCCGGCAAATCAACTATAGACCAAATTTTCACACTTCGACAAATTCTGGAAAAGACCAACGAGTTTCGAATCGATACACACCGTCTTTTCATCGATTTCAAAGCCGCATACGACAGCATTCATCGTGAAGAACTGTTTGGTGCTATCTTTTACAAGTCCATCCAGCTGCTAGGATACGCGGATGATATCGACATCATCGCGTGTTCTCGCCGTGGCGTTGTGGAAGCAATCACGGCGATTGAAGAACAGGCGAAACGAGTTGGTCTTAAGATCAATGAGGACAAAACGAAATACATGCTGTCAAGCAAAAACCAATCCGTCGCTCACCACCTGGGACAAAACATAACAATTGACAGCTACAATTTCGAGGTAGTTAAGGAGTTTGTCTACCTCGGGGCAAACGTAAACTCCACAAATGACACCACAGTGGAGATCCGGCATAGAATCGCCCTTGGCAACCGCTGCTACTTCGGCTTGTCCAAACAACTGGGGTCAAAACTCCTCACTCGAAAGACCAAAGTCATGCTTTAGAAAACGCTCATTCTGCCAGTATTGCTGTACGGAGCCGAAACCTGGACGATAAGCAGGACAGCGAAGCTGATTTTGGGTTCTTTCGAGAGAAAAATTCTGCGCCGGATATTTGGTCCTGTCTGTAGGAAGGTGAATGGAGATGAAGGCACAACCGCGAACTCTACGAGCTGTACCAAGATGTGGATGTAGTCCGGAAGGCAAGAATCCGTCGATTACACTGGCTCGGCCACATCGAGCGCATGGACATCAACGCTCCAGCTAAGAGGGTCTTCGAATCCGAGCCTCCTGGTTCGAGAAGAAAAGGAAGACCGAACCTCCGGTATAAAGACCAAGTAATCGCGGATGTAAGACATCTTGGTCTTGACAACTGGAAGCAGCGTGCCCGGGACCGTCAAGGATGGAAGCGTAGGTGTGAAGGTAGGTAATAAGGTTATTAGAACTTGAGTGCGCGTAAATTTAAAAAAAAAAAAAAAATTTTATGTTAAAAAAGGCAAGGCGACGCGCTGTCATGCAACTTTTTCAACATCGTGCTTGAAAAGATTGTGCAAGAGTCACTGGCCAACACAAGAGGTACGACTTATTTCAAGTCTACGCAGTTACTCGCGCACGCCGACGACATTGACGTGATTGGACGGAAACAGCGAGACGTCAATGAGGCCTTTTTAAGCATTGAGGAAGAAGCGGTTAATGAGGGTAAAACCAATGAATTCGTTTACTTTGGCTCACTGATGACCGGCGACAACAACACTAGCGCTGAGATGAAACGCAGAATCACTCTTGACAACCGTTTTCTTGGAAAACCAATGTGACACTACATAGGACCTTGGTCATCCCAGTCCTCCTTCACGGCGCAGAGGCTTGGACCTTAACAAAAGCGGATGAAGATGCCGTTGGTCGTTTTGAGAGGAAAATTCTGCGCACTATCTACGGTCCCATTTGTTCAAACGGAGTGTGGAGGGGAAGATTTAACGAGGAACTGTACGGGTTATACAGCGACATCGGCCTGGTACGACGTCTACGGATACAGCGTCTAAGGTGGCTAGGCCATGTAGAGCGCATGGAAAATACAGTTCCGACCCGTAGAGTCTTCGAATCTACCCCGGAAGGAAGGCGCGGCACCTATGGCGCCGCATCTACGGTGGCGCACGCAGGTGGAAGGGGACCTTAACCAACTGGGCGTGTGGCACTGGAAACAGTTGGAGAGGCTTGTTGGTTGAGGCCCATGTTCACCATGGACTAAGTAAGCGTATGTTAAACTCATTAAATTCCGAGATCGACAGCATCATCCAATGGGGTAAAAACAATAGAGTGGAATTGAATGCTTCCAAAACACAATGCTGTCTTTTGTCGTTAAAGCGTAACACTGACCCAATGCCATTATCCATGAATGGCACTTGTATCTCGGAAACTGAGGAGCTTTCTATGCTGGGTATGTGCATCAGTGACAACCTTTGTCGGAATGATCACATATTTAGTGTCGCCAAGAATGCAGCGAAGTGCCTAGGTGCAAGATGCAAGAAATTCTTCACTGATCTGGCTACAATTTATAAGGCGTTCATTCGTCCTAAGTTGGAGTTCAACGCTCATGTCTTGTCTGGCGCATCTAAGAATACAGACAGAATACAAAAACGCGCGATAGAACTGATAGGTGACCCCAGCATTACCAAAACATTAGACTCGCTGGAACATCGTAGGAATGTAACCTGCCTTTCAATGTTTTATCGTTCTTCTTCTTCTTAATGGGCGCTACAGTTCGGGGAGAACCTGGGCCTCAACCAACATGCCCCTCCAACTAGCACGATCATTTGTTAGCCTTTTCCATTGCCGCAAGCCCAGTTGGCTGAGTTCCCCTTCCACCGTCTTAACTGCGGCCGTCCTCTGCTTCTTCGTTCCTCGGAGTTGGATTCAAAGACTCTCGAAAATCACGCGCAAAATCTTTCTCTCGAACCGACCAAGGGCCTCCTCATCCGCTTTTGATAGTGTCCATGCTTCTGCGCCGTACAACAGGACCGGGATGATAAGGGTCTTATATAGAGTCAACTTTGTCGTTCGGGAGAGGGCTCTATTACTCAGTTGCCTCCTGAGCTGAAAGAAACGATTGGCTGCGTTTGATTTCGGAACTGATGTCGTTGTTCCAGGTCACTGCGGAGCCTAGGTAGACGAAGTCGTTAACTACCTCGAACTTATATCTGCCAATACGAACGTTCTGGCAAAGAACGGTGGTGAGCGTCCTTTTTTGATGACAGCATATAATTAGTATTGCCCTCGTTAACCGCCAGACCAACTTTCGCCGCCTCCATCTCAATACTCGAAACCGCCTCATTGACATCCCGCTGTGATCTACCTATTATGTCAATATCGTCGGCGTATGCAAGGAGTTGCGAGGATTTGAAATAGATTGTGCGTCTTGTATTGGTCAGTGATTTATGCAATCATTTCTAATGTGATGTTGAAGAAATCACACGGCAGCGCATCGCCCTGCCTAAATCCTTTTTTGACTTTGGAGCTATCGGTCAGTTCTGCACCGATTCGGATGGAGCAGCGAGCATATTCCAGAGTCATCGTGCATAGTCTGACGAGCTTAGCAGGGATGTCAAAAGTAAGCATGGCGTTATATTGCTCGTCTCTAATTACGCTGTCGTATACGGCTTTGAAGTCGACAAATAGGTGGTGAGTGACGAATTCATTGGTTTTTTCGAGGATCTGCCGTAGTGTGAGTATTTAGTCGATGGTGGACTTCCTTGGCCTGAATCCGCACTGATAAGGACCTATCAGCTTATTTTCAAAAGGCTTTAGGCGTTCACACAAAACGGCAGAGAAGATTTTGTAGGCGATGTTAAGGAGACTTATTCCTCTATAGTTGGCGCCTTTCTTACGATGCTGAGACTCCATTCCTCGGGCATGCTTTCCTCTGACCATATCCTACAGATGAGCTGGTGCATGCTCCTAACCAGGTCATCCCCAGCTGCGAAGAGCTCAGTAGACAGTCCGCCTGCTCCAGCAGCCTTATTCGACTTGAGCTTCGATATGGCAATCTTAACTTCGTCGAGGTCAGGGAGACAGAATTCTCTGCGGTCTTCGTCGATTAGAAATGGATCATTCTGCCTGATAGCGGTATATTGACTAACATCGCCGTTATACAGTCTGCAGAAGTGGTTTTTCCATATTCTCAGCATCGACTGCGATTCTACTACTATGTGTCCGTTCTCATCCCTGCAGGCTTCAGTCCTGGCATTATGACCTTGGCATGTTTGCTTTATCTGTTGATTAAGCTTTCGAACGTCACGCCTGCAGTAACAACTCTCCAAATCCTCAATCGCGCGTTCTCGTGCTCCTCCTCCTCGACTTTGATTGACCACATTATAGTAAAAATATCGAGTAATTAAATATACTCAGCTGTTGTGGAATGTGCTATATCCGATCATTATGCTCTCTTGCATTATTCATATGCGTCAAATGTAACAGAAGAGCAAGTGTGTAGTATTTCGCACATCACCAAGAGAAAAGTTGACGAATTTATTCGGGAAACAGATTGGGAGACAGTATTAAGTGAAACCGATGTTGACAGTCTGTATGAAAAGTTTGCAACTAAAATGAATGATATATATAGCAAGTCGTATGTCTCAAAAAGCATCCGAACAAAATATAAACATAACCCATGGATGTCAGCACATTTACTTGGAGAATGTAAGAAGGGGGATGAGCTATTCCGAAAGTGGAAAAATAATAGATTAAATAAAACCTATGAAACTGAATACAAAAAATTCCGTAAGAAATTAAACAAAATAGTAAAAATGCAAAAAGCTAATTTTTATGTAAACAAGTTTAATGAAGTACGAGGTGACCCTGGTAAAACTTGGAATTTAATAAATGAAGTTATGGGAAGACGAACGCGCAGCGTCGATGATGATATTATAAAAAATTTCCCGACGGATAAATGCATATCAACTCTTGCAAATGAATGTGCCGACAACTTTGCGGATCAAACTACGCGCATTATTCATCACTGCAACAACGAGTCACTGATGTTATACCATCCCGAACACCATTTATATTGAAAATACAAATGTAGCAGAGGTACAAAACATTATTCTTTCCTTGGCTGTAAACAAGTCTGCTGGTCTCGATGGCATCAGAGCGGTTGATATAAAAACACATACAGATATATTTGCGCCTATAATATCTAAAATTATAAACATGAGTCTGCATCAAGCTAAAGTCCCTCCAGCATTAAAAGCTGCAGTGATACGACCCATATACAAAGGAGGAAAAAAGAATGACATAAATAACTATAGACCAATATCGATCTTACCAGTAATTGAAAAGTGTATGGAAGAAGTTATAATGAGACGATTGGTACCTTTCATTCAAAAATATCCTCTTATTCACAAACAGCAGTATGGATTCCAAAAAAATAAGAGCATTGGCAGACTAATGGGAGAGTTTGCAAACTGTGTTAACGAAAGTCTGAACAAAAACCAGAAGCGCTAGAGCGCATTGGAATACGAGGAACTCTTGCCGACTGGATTAGAAACTATCTCTCCGGTAGGACTTTTCGCGTTAAAATTAAAGATGCCTACAGCTATGAAAGAAATGTCCAATATGGAGTTCCACAGGGTTCGAAACTGGGGCCAATACTATTTATTTTATACGCAAACGAACTGCTACGAGTGTTTAGAAACAGTTTCCCATTTGCCTATGCGGATGATACAGCCATAGTTGTTCGCCATAGGTCTTTGGACGTGGCTATGGAAATCATGCAGGACGAATTTAATAAAGTGGTAAGGTGGTGCCACGACAATGGACTCATAATCAACGCAGCTAAGACTAAAATGATGCACATCAGTGGGTCACATCTGGCAGTCACGGAACGGAGAATATACATGGTGAATAATGATTGTCCAAGCACAAAGACAATTCAAACTATAGATGTCGTTGAAAGTTATAAATATCTGGGAGTAACCATCGACAGCCACTTTCTATGGCATAAGCATATATGTAGATAGCTTAGGATTGCATCTGAAGAGATCGCTCTTCGGGCTTAATTACTTGAAAACTTATTCTACTCCACAGGTACTTAAACAGGTTTATTTTGCTCTAGTTGAATCGAAGCTGAGATATGGAGTCCTTGCATGGGGCAATGCATGCACGACACAACTGCAGAAACTCCAAAGATTACAACATGCAGCACTTAAGCAAGTAAGCAGCGTACGCGAAGGAAGACCTTTTAAAGTGCTTAATGTACAAGCCATTTTCAAAATGGCAATATTACTAGAATACTACGACGATGTGCGTTTTAAGGCGGCCATCAATCACGATCATAACACAAGAAGACGGACTCAGGGTATGCTTCGAACACCAATACCGTACAACACATATGGCAGAAGAAAGCTTGAACATTGTGTTCCCTCAATTTTTAATGAACTTCCGCAAAATCTGAAAAATATTGTTGACTTTAAAACCAGGAAAAAACTTATCAAACATTTTCTTTTAATGTAAGTTTATAAGTAATTTGTTATGTTATTATAAAAAAAACTGAACGCAGAGCTCACATTAATCATAATATTTTTGAAATACAACATTCTGCAGAAAAGCCAATATGGCTTCGCGGAAAATTTAATTTGATTATGTAAAGATCTTATGTGAAATAAAGAATCAATCAATCAAAGAATCAATCTTTCTTCTTTCTTCTAAGAAGCTTATGCTCCTCCCTTCTTTTTAATTCGTAGAGCTCACGAGCTGGTCTTGTTCTTTTATGCAGCGAGGCTTTATATGCATCCTGCCTCGCTGTGTGAATCCTCCTGCACAGGTCATCGAACCAGGTGTTTCTTCGTTGTGGAGCCTTGAAATCCAAAACTTCGGATGCAGAGCTTTTCAGGGCTTGTTTGCAAAGGCTCCACTGCTGTTCTATTGATAGCGTGGAGGATTGAGGTGTAAAAGCACGAGCGGTTTCTGGCGATAGTAGCTTTCCGACGTCATAACTTTGTATTCTTACTCTACTCCGCTGCTTTCGTGATATCCATAAGCGCATCTTGGCTACTACATGATAGTGGTCCGAGTCGATGTTAGCCCCTCGGAAAGTTCGGACATCAAGAATTGTGGAGGAGTGTCTGACGTCGATCGCGATGTGATCAATCTGGTTGGTAGTCGATTGATCAAAAGACCGCCAAGTGCGTTTTTTTTTTTTTTTTTTAGAAACTCGCGCAGGTTCAAGAGTTTATATTCTCTTATGATGTGCCTATAGACACACAACCTGAACGGAGTGCAGTGGTTGGGTCGTTGATGTTCGTTCACTACTCTCAGGGGTGGTTGTCCTAGATAGGACGAGAGCCGACCGAATTCCGGGTTGGTTATAGTCCGTACTAATTCGTTCCAGCACTTTTAATATTGCATACGCAGAGGGTGAATCTCAGTTGACCGTATACTGTGAGTGTTATGCCTGCAGAAAGTACGTCTGGTCACTTTCCATTCACAACTGCGTTGCATACTTTTTGTCCGTATAGGAATTACTTTTTCTTGGCAACGAAGCGAATTTGAACTATAGACCTTCCGCTCGGCGATCGATGATGTTAACCACTGCACCACGGCCACCCCGTGGCGTTTGTGTATATCGAGGTGCGGGAAGCGTGTACTGGCTAGAAGGATATTTCGCCCCGTAGCAAGATCAATCAGACTGTGTCCGTTATCGGATGTGGCGTCGTGTAGGCTATGTTTGCCGATGACTCGTTCAAAGATGCTTTCCTTACCCAGCTTAGCATTGAAGTCTCCTAGTACAATTTTGATATCATAGCTGGGACATTGGGCATACGTTCTGTCTAGGAGATCGTATAACTCATCTTTGGCGGAGCCATCCCTGTCTTCCGTGGGGGCGTGGACGCAGATCAGGCTGATGTTAAAAAATGTAGCCTTGGTACGGATTTTTATGAGGCGTTCACTCACATGCCGAAAGCTTAGGACTTTTTGCCTTAGTCCACCTCGAACAACAAATCCGCATCCAAACAATCGTTGCCCTCTCTCCCTATAGCAGTCGCCGTAGTAAATATCGCAGTTTTTCATCCGCTTTATGCCCGGTCCATTCCATCGCATTTCCTGGATGGCGGTGATGTCCGCTTTATAGCGGTCTAGGGCGTCCGCAAGTTGTTCAGCTGCACATGGCCTGTTTAGGGACCTAACATTCATACAAAGCCGAAGATCATAGCCCTTTTTTCGTTTTTTGCAAGGGTCGTCAACATAAATCCGGTCCGTTATATCCGAGGCTTGTGGTGGTTTCGGAGTTTGTGGTTTTTTTACGGTTGCGGCTTACTAGGCCGTAGCCCAACCAACTAATCCTGTTTTTTGGCGCAGGGGGCTCGCCATTCGCCCTTCCCCGTCTGCAATTTCCATAGGAAAGTGAGGATGGGAATTACTAACAGTGCCGCGAGATGTTCGACTGCGGTGGCTCTTCTCGCTTTTTAGCAGGCCAGCATGCGTCGGATACATAGATGCTACCCCTACGAGGCTTTTGTTAGTCATTTGCCATTAAATGTTTTATTGTTACTTTCATCATAAATGCTCTGACAAAATAGCCAGTTGGATTCCGCCCCTTCAAAACATCTCCCGCGATACACCTCGTACTGTCAAATATAGAAATTCTTTCTTCAAAACGAACCTCACGAATGTGGGACGCGCTCCCTCGTTCGGTCTTCCCCCCTCAATTCAATATGCAGATACTTAAGACCAATGCCAAAAGACAGCTCCTCTCCCTCTCCCTGTTACCTTCTGCTCGCATAACGTCTGTCGTTATAAGCCTTCAGTGTGCGTGTGACTCTAATAAAAAATTAGTCAATTAGTCTTCCAAGACCTGCAGTTCGTCAAACGATCTGTCCATATGTCTATGACTATAGGTACAGAGGTCTTAATGCTAATAAAACTCGATGGGTTACAGTAGAATCTACTAGTTTACACCAGAAGATATGGATGTCATGTTAAGGCAACATTTTTTACATGATTATGGAAAATAATGTCCAACTTCCCAAATGACCACGTTTCGAGTGGCTGCCACGCCTGATTGGGGCAATAACTTTTATGTTCATCGCATGAATGGAAGGCACACTTAGCTAATGATAATATTTAACGCTATCCCGTCGAGCGAAACCTGTTTACAATTCATTAGCCAGCGATTGAAGTTGGTGAATTAAGTAAAACCGGTTTAGGAGCGATCGTCGAGTACTATTTCTGACTCATAACAGATGCCCATTTGAGTGTCTTCGCGCATATTAAAGGAGAGCGGATAGCTCGGAGTGGAATAGTTGACAATTGTATCTGGTAATGATGGGTGTTGTTAAGTTCTTTGTCTACGCGATATTCGTGAGCTACGCAATTGCAAATGATTCGAATGTTAAATCGAAAATTGAGGAGTCCCATGTCGTGCCGGATGTGATTGATGCCTCACCTGCAGAATTGATTAAGGTAATTTGAACTTGTATTATATAAACAATGAACTATCTGGTCTATATACATATATATACTTTCTCTGAAGATAACCTATCCAAGCGGTGTCGAAGCGGATTTGGGAAATGAATTGACACCGACTCAAGTTAAGGACAAGCCAACGCTCGAATGGAATGCAGATCCAAGTGCCCTTTACACAGTACTTCTCACTGATCCTGATGCGCCAGTACCATTCAAAGAATTCAGACATTGGTTAGTGGTCAACATTCCAGGTAACGACATCTCCAACGGCCAGACAGTCCTTGACTACATAGGCTCTGGACCACCGAAGGGGACTGGTATTCATCGATATGTCTTCTTGCTGTTCAAGCAATCTGATAAGATTGAAACTAACACCTATGTCCCGAATACGTGAGTGATGAGCGAATGTTGTGTTCTTTTTTCTTTAATTAAATTGTGTCTTGCAGTTCGAGAGATGGTCGAACGGGAACTAAAACTCGTGATCTTATAACAGAATACAATTTGGAAACACCGATTGCTGGTAACTTCTATCGCGCTCAGTATGATGACTATGTCCCGACCGTGCACGCACAATTGGGAGGCATCCCTGAGCTTAATTAGGACTCTCTAATGTGTATATAAAGTAAATTAAGACTTTCTTTCTAAGCAAAATAAACGTTCAACAACATTAAGGCAAACATTTCTTGAGTTGTGATACAGCCTTGTGTGAATAAACACATTAATTGGTAAGAATAGCCTCCACTATAAAACAGATGATGGCCTTTGACTAGCACAGGATTTTCACGTATCGAACAACCTGCCTCTCTGGATGTGGATCCGCAACCTCAGTCTGTCATCAGGCATCAGTCTAATATCCAAAATGACCAGACTTTCAGAAGAGTAAATGCCGACGCTTGTGTAGTTTCTGTACGGAGCTGAACGAAGCTTCATTCATGCGTCCTTAGCCTGAAAAGGAAGAGTATACGGTGAACACTCACCGAAATTCTGATATCGATGATTAGTGGATTCCTCTCACAAAGTCACGGGGTGTAGTATTACACTATGAACTCACCAGAAGACTCGCTTTAGGCTGCCCGACGGTCTACTCTCAGAATTTATCGAAAAATGCCAACGGCTCCGTATTATTAACTTCCCAGTGGGTGCTGGTGCTGATTTTGCGAATTCCAAATTTTGACATATCTCCACGTTTCAAGGTCACCAGGATCCAAATCCAAGGTTTTTATAGAGATATGTGTATGTGTGTATGTGCGCATTTAGAGACTCGCCCAGGTTCAAGAGTTTTTTTGTTATATTCTCTTATAATGTGTTTACACACACAACCTGAACGGAGTGCAGTGGTTTGGGTCGTTGATGTTCGTTCACTGCTCTCAGGGGTGGTTGTCCTAGTTAGGACGAGAGCCGACCAAATTCCGCGTTGGTTATAGTCCGGAGTACAATAATTCGTTTCTTGACTATGAAGCGAATTTGAAATATAGACCTTTCGCTCGGCGGTCGACAACCACTGCACCCCCGTGCATATGTGCGCATGTGCGTATCGGAATTTTCGCCTCGATTATCTCGAGAACCAAAGGCGATATTGTCACGAAATATTCAATCCCACACCGAATAGGGTTCGCACCACTGGATTGCGATAAGCTACAATTGTCTTTTTATCCGAATAAACACACACACACTTTTCTTGTTTCACCACAGAACAATTATCTGTGCATCTTCACCACTTTTCTTTATTTTCCAAAACCTATTGAACACTTTAAACTTTATTACACACACAAACCTTTATTGAAAGCTTTTTTTTCTACTGTTTTATTGATCACACCAACTTGTCACTCTCTGTTCAATACCACAAACTGAATGAATGCCGAGGGCGAGTGTTCGCGCTTATATAGCTCTCGGTCCACATTCTCGAATGTTCGCCGTCGGAAGTTCCCCTTCGGAAATCTCTAGAATGCTCTGACAATTAGCATTACGCCGTTGACAGCTGACATAATTTCAATCTCCGCTTCACCAGAGCTTTCGAACTTCGACAGCGAAATTCGAACTTAACTGTCGGCTTGTGTCTCCGTAACACTGCCCTCCTCCTAAGCTTGTTCGTCCTCGAACAAGCGATTGGATCCTTCTCCGTAATATTGCGCAAACCTCTCTACGTGGACAATCTTATACTTCGCCCGTCTGTTTCCCGTCTGCTGAATTCGGTATACCACGTCGTTAAGTTTCTTGATGACCTCATATGGTCCATCCCAGGCTGATTGCAATTTGGGGCACAAGCCTTTTTTTCGTTGTGGGTTGTATAGCAATACCAATCAGCGCTGTCGTTTTGGCTCCTATAGGAGCTTTTGGCTCCCTTGTAGAGCACTGGGCTCCCCATCAATCAGAATGGCTCCCCGAATTTTAAAGTCAAAATTTAATACTAAATAATATTCACATTCTAGTACAAACTTATAGTACTAGTTGGGTTCATAATTCGCACATCTTTATTTTACGTTTAAAATTCCCCTTCCCTAATTTCCCTTCTTGACAAATATTGTTCATGACATTTCGATTTCAAAAACGTATACATACATAGGTACATATTGCGTTTGCATCGCAGTTTCGAGTTTTGCCTAAATCTTAATAGTGATACAGTATGGATAAGTAAGTTTTTTTTTAATAATTTGTATTCATTCATAAAATGTTATTAAACTTAGAACAACTTGTATTTAAGATTTTTAGTAAGAAAACCAAATAAATCTGCACAGACAGAAATACCGCCATCACAATCTGATAAAAAAACCAACAAAGAGCCTACGATAACGGTTTCGACCAAAGAAGATGCGAAAACAACATTTCCAAGTACTGCGATAGAAAAGTATGATTCTTACAAACAAAAAAGAGAGCGTCTTCTGGCAGGTAAAACTATAGGGATCGACCACGAATCCTGCACGAATACCACAAGAGTTCGTAAATTTAATAAGATGTGGTTAGAACGTTTCACCTGGATAGAAGAAGGAAATGGACCGAACAACACCCCAAGGCCATTCTGTATGGTATGTAAAGTTTTTTTACTCGACAATAAGCCACAATTAGTAAGACATGAGAAATCACAACAACACATCAAGCATCATAAGACTTTAAGAAATCAACCAAAAATGGACAACACCCAGTACACAAAAAAGTTTCAAGCTAAAATAAATCAAATAAAAACGGCTGAGCTCCGAATAACAATGTTTTTAATTGAGCATAATTTGCCGTTTTCTTTGATAATGGCACTTATTGCGTTAATTAAAGCTGTGGCTCCTGATTCGGAAATAGCCAATGGACTTAAATGCGGCAAAACCAAGGCGACTGATACCACCAACACACTTTTTTTAGAAGAGGGACTAGAAGAGATTGGGGAAATTCTACGACACCAACGTTTTTCCCTTATAATAGACGAAACAACGGATGCCAGTACAACCAAATGCCTGGTTTTGATTATAAGATATTTTGATTTTATCGTAGGTAAAGTTAAAGATAGGTTTTTAGGACTTATTAAAGTAGATAGCTATGACAGTTTATCTATCTATAATACAATAGTACATTTTTTTAAGAATTTGAACGTGCCGCTTAATAATCTAGTTGGTTTCGCCTCGGACAACGCTTCGGTCATGATGGGAAAGAAATCTGGAGTAAAGTCACTTCTCCAAAAAGATCAGCCGCATCTCTATGCAATGGGTTGCATTTGCCACTCATTGCATTTGTGTTCTTCGGCAGCTTCTAAAAAACTTCCTTCCCATCTCGACGCACAAATACGGAATATATATAGTTTTTTTGCACATAGCCCCAAAAGACAACTCGAATTTAAGGAAATCCAAAATTTATTTTCCGTTGATGTACACAAAATTCTTAGGGTGGCATCAACCAGGTGGCTCTCTTTAGAAAACGTTGTTTCGAGAATAATTGAGCAATGGGTTCCTCTGCAACATTTCTTCTTGACCTACGAATTAGAAACAAATGCAGATATGGCTCAAAATATTTGTTCTCAATTAACTGAAACAAATCAAATATATTTTTGTTTTTCGGCGTATGTATTAAAATTGACGAACAAGATTAATATCGAATTTCAGGCTGAAGCCCCAAAAATACATACGTTATTACCAACTATTAAGCCGTATTTCAAAACTTTAATTCAGAATTTCGTTAAACCAGAATTTGTAGGTAATACGGTTCAAAATAATATTGATTTTGGTAATCAAAATATTTACCTACCGGTAGAGGATATTTATATTGGGGCAAAAGCGGGAATTATTTTAAATAAAAAAACAATTTCGGAAACAGATATTAAAGAAATTAAAATGAAATGCCGTGAGTACTACATAGAGCTTTGCAAACAGGTGTTATTTAGGATAAATTTTAATGATGCTGTTTTGATTGCCCTGCAAGGTATTAACCCCAATGACTTGGCACCAAGTCTAGTCCCTTTAATGACGTTGTTTCCAAATTTGATTAATGAATCAGGGGCTGAATCCCTGGATGAAGAATGGCGGTCATTACTTAACCAAAGTTTTGTCTCCAAGGACTTAAGCCTTGATTCATTTTACAATCCTATTTTTACCAAGGAAAATGGACTAAATGAACCTATGTTTCCACTGATAAAAAAATTGATTGGAACAATTATTGCTTTTCCGCATAGTAGTGCCACTGCTGAAAGGAAAGTTTTTGACGTTAACCTTATAAAGGACAAAAAGCGAAACGCCCTTCATACAGGAACGGTAAATGCTATTTTGACGGCAAAAGAGTTGATGAAGGACAATTTTGCCGAAAAATGGGAGCCGTCCAACCGATTGATCTTTAAATACAAAAAAAAAATATTGCAATTAATTTTTATTTTAAAGAACTAGTCAAAAACAGATTCGTATATTTTTATTTAGTTTTTAGATTTCTTTCTAAAAGTCATAGTGAATTATTATGGAGAGAATAAGGTTTAAAGAAGTACATTTTATCAACGTAGATTTTATTTTATTTGTTTTAAAAAAAATCCCTTGAAGTGGTGTCATTTTGTTAGAGCTAAAATATATGTAGCTTGTTATATTTTTATTTAGTTTTTATCTTTCTTTGTAAAAGTCGTGGTATAGAGAGTAAAAGGCTTAAATATTTATTATAAACATAATTTTTATTTTGTTTTTTCTTTAGAAAAAAAGTAGTCACTTAAAATTGTATTTTTTTTTAAAGTTTTTGTTGTAATAAAGACAAAATTTCGTTACCAAAGAAAATTGTTCTTACTTTCATAATCGTAATCCTTTTCATTTTTAAGTGAGGCGATGCATGAATTTATTTGTTAACACACCTGCTATAATTCAAGGATTAATCATTTCGTTATGTTGCTACGCTAATAAATAAACAAATCAAATTGTAACACTTTATATATGTTATGTTTTCGGTGGCTCCCCTGTGGCTCCCCAAAGTCTTGAATTTGGCTCCTTTCTGAATTTGGGAAACGACAGCACTGATACCAATTGTCCTGTCTCGGATCCAGAAGTGTTCGCCCTCAAGTCGTATTTCGCCTTCATTTTGTCGCTGACTAAGTTCAGTCGCTCCCGGATGAACTGATGGATGGACTTCAGCTGTTCCTTCTTTTCGGTTACGAAGTCCTCCCTGCCGCTAGTTGTCGGTAGTACCACGCCGAACTTCAAGTCCGATGGAAGTCGAAGATCAGTTTCAAAAATGGCTTCAGCTGGTGCTATTGCCGTTGAACTGTGCTGTGCCGAACGGTACGCCATTAAGAAAAGGGGAAGATGTTCATCCCAGTCCTCCTCATCTCTAACGACGACTTTCCTCAAGTATTCCTCCATCGTCCGGTTGAACACCTTTCGACCATGCCATCAGATTGTGGGTGTAATGGTGTTGTCCGTGTCTTTCTGATACCTAGCATGTCGCAGAGTTCTTTGAACATCGACGACTCGAAGTTCCTTTCTTGGTCTGAATGCAGTTCCATTGGTACTCCATAACGCGCAACCCAGTTATTTACGAATGCATCCGAAACGGTTTTGGCTTCTTGGTTCGGGATGCAAAACACCTCAAGCCACTTGCTGAAGTAATCGATCGCGTATTTGTTTCCAGCGTTGCTCGTTGGGAATGGGCCTGCGATGTCCATGGCGATACGTTCGAACAGTGATCAAACATTGTACTGCTGCACACTGTTCACACTTGCGAATGAAATATGTGACCCACTCATGGCATCCTACCCAGTAGAAACGTCTCTTGATCTTTTCTACAGTCTTATTAACACCAAGATGTCCCCCACTTGGTCCCTCGTGGTATTCTCGGATCAGCTCGTCGATTTGTCCCTTTGGAATTACCAGCAGATCGTTTACAATGCTCCCGTCCTCACTTTCCCAACTACGGTAGAGGCAACCGTTCTTCAGCTTTCACGATTCGGCTTTCACTGGATATTTGCTGTCGAAAACCTCATTCTTGATAGTCGATGATGACTGCCAGATCGGCATCTTCTCGCTGCTTCCTTCCGACCTTCTCGGTAGTATAGGAATCTTCTGGCAGCACATGGAAACGATGGATGTCGGTGACCTGTTCCTTGCTTTCGGTAAGTGAATGCATCCGCATTTCCATGACTGCTTCCCTTCCGGTGTTCGATACTGAAGTCGTAACTCTGGATTCTTTCTATCCATCTAGCAAGCTGGCCTTCCGGGTTTTTGAACTGCAGCAGCCACGTCAACGTTGCGTGGTCCGTCCTAAGATGAAAAGCCTGGCCATAGAGATATTTGTGGAAATGCTTGACACAGTCAACCACAGCTAAAAGCTCCCACCTAGTTACACAGTAGTTCCTCTCCGGCTTCAATAAGATCCTACTGTAGTAAGCGATGACCCGTTCTCGCCCGTCAATCATTTGAGAGAGTACTACTCCGATTCCATGTCCGCTCGCATCGGTGTCCAAAATAAACTTTTCTCCCGGAACAGGATATGCAAGAATCTGCGCACTGCAGAGCAATACCTTTAGGTAAAGGAATGCTTCCTCCTGCGGCTTCTCCCACTTGAATGGCCGATTCTTTTTGGTGAGCTCGTGCAAACTGGTGGCGACGTTTGCAAATCCTGGAACGCATAGCCTGTAATATGTGCAAAGTCTCAGGAATGACCTTTACTCATGAAGATTCTTCGGCCGCGGCCATTCCTTGACCGCCGAGATTTTCTCTTCATATGTGTGAACTTCTTCTGCAGTCACCACAAGTCCCAAATACTTCAGCTCGTTCTGGAAGAGCCAACATTTCTTCGGGCTCAATTTCAGTCCGGCTGCTTGAATACGTTCCAATACCTCTCCAAGCTTCTTAAGGTGATCGTCGAAATCCTTGCCCAAGACAATTATGTCATCCAGATAGACAAGGCATGTCCTCCAGTGAAGTCCTCTTAGCACCCGGGTTCATAAGTCTTTCGAATGTGGCTGGTGCATTGCAAAGACCGAAGGGCATGCTGGTCAAGCTCTATTTGCCAGTATCCACTTTGCAAGTCCAGCGTCGAGAACCACTTTGCACCAGATAGTGTGTCCAAGGTGTCGTCGATTCTCGGTAAAGGATAACTGTCCTTCTTCGTGACGTCGTTCAGCTTCCTATAGTCCACGCAGAATCGGGTGCTTCCATTCTTCTTCTTAACTAACACTACTGGAGAACTCCATGGGCTTGCAGATGGTTCGATCACGCCCTCCTTTGCCATCTCATCGATTAGTTTGATCACCTCACCTTCTTTTGCCAAAGGTACTCTCCTCGGTGGTTGCTTCTGTGCTTCACAATTGATGTTCTTCCACAGTTCTTACAATTTGCAAAAACTGTCCAATATTTACGAAGCAGGGAGAGTACTTTACTTTTCTGCTTCGACTCTCTGACCATTGTTTTCAAGAAGCTTTCTTGGTCTGGATTTCCCGGTGTTTCTGATCTTCACAGTTCATAATAGCGGCAGCTTCTTGGCATTGAGCGATCGTTGTTCCCTTGTGTACAGTTATAGGTGTACTGGCTGGATTCAGGACTCGTACTGGAACCAGTTGGTCTTGTCGGGGTTCCACGAGAGCCCTTCCAACAATGATATCGCTGGGTCGATATCGTTTATCGGGTTCGACCACCCACATTCGGCTTGTCAACGCATCCTCTTCTATCTTTGCCCAAACCACAGCTTCTGCATTCGGCGGAACTGTTTGGCGCGCTTGCACGACTATTCACCCGACCTTGTTACCCTGTCCATTATCTATTGTTAATGGGAGCTCCAAGTTGCCATACTTCATTACTTATTGGTTGAGGTCCAATGTGAAGCCATGCCTAATCATGAAGTCGACGCCGATTATGATGTCATCAGTAATGTCCGCATCGATGAAATCATGTTGAAACTCGACGGTACCTATCGTAATTCTTTTCTGGACCTTTCCCTTAACTTCCGCCTTCTCACCAGTTACTGTACGAAGCCTTACCTCGGAAAATGGTTCGATGTCAGAAACCAATCCGATTAGGATGATTGAATGAGTTGCGCCCGTGTCCAACGTCAGCAGATATCGTCGCCCGTCCATCGTTCCCTTGATGACTAGGCTGGTTGAACCCTTACAGATTCGGGATACGAGGATGCTGGGGCATTCCAATGTGGGAGCCAGCGCATGCCCATCTGCACTGATTCATTTTAGTTTACCGGATTGTTAGGTGCACCTTTTGCACCTCCACGTTCGCGTTCACTCCCTTGGCCTCTTTTTGGCGAACTAGACCTCGAACGCTTTCTTCGCAGACGGCAGTTTCTCGCAATGTGCCCCTGTTGTTCGCAGATGTAGCATCTACTCCAACTCGCTGTTGTTGTTCTGGAACTATCCTGGTCTTGAGATATGCGCCGTTTTTTGATGGAAGCTGGCAACTGTCTCCTTGAAAGATGTCTTCGGCCCTTAGCCCTTGGATGAAGGAATCCGTTTTTAGTTTCTCCACCACTTCAACTGGAACATTCGCGTAGGCAAGATGGGATAGCCTCTCGATGTCGGCAGCATACTGTTGGATGGTCTCCTTTCCACGCTGCTTGCGTCCTTCAAATTCCAGCTTGTGCATCTCCTGCATGTGCTCACTGCGGTATCTTTGATGAAGAGCTTCCCATATAGCTGTGTAGTTCTTTCTCAGGGTCTCCGGGATGGTCTGTAGTACGTTAGCTGCTTCACCTTAAAGGGAAATTACTAGGGCGGCCACACGATCTTCTTCTCCCCATTGATTCCGTTCCGCTGTTGTCTCAAACTGAAGCTTAAAGATGTTAAACGCGCTCGTGCCGTCGAAGTTGTGGGCTGTGAATTTCGATGCTGCAGCTGGAACGACGCTTCCTTGATGCTGAACGTTCTGGATAGTTTTCTCGAGTTCCAGAACCATCTTATCCAGTGTATAGGATTTGGATAATAAAGAAAAGTGGTGAAGCTGCACAGAAAACTGATCTGTGGAGAAATAAGAAAAGTACGTGTGTTTTAATTCGGATAAAAAGGACAATTGTAGTTTATCGCAATCCAGTGGTGCGAACCCTATTTGGTGTGGGATTAAATTTCGTAACAATATCAAAGACGCAATAGGGATCAATGCTTGGAAGTATTTTATTGGTTGTGGGATACGATCGAAGGTTAATTTCACAACAATTGAGTTTGTTCCAACAATTGTTTGTTCCAACATCTGACAGGAGGGGAATAGCAATTGTACGAAAGGGCTTGCAGCAAGGATTAACTAAGCTGTGACACAATAGGGATCATCAAAGCTTAAAGGGTATTTATTATTGGTTGTTCGGAACAGAAAAAAAGGGTTGTAGCTAGGATTAATACATCAAAGACACAATAGGGATAAAAGCTGGCAAGTTTGCTACTGGTTGTGAGATATTGTCGACTGACCTTAGTTCAGTATGTGACCAAGGGGATTTTTTGGATGAAAATCATGTCTGTTGTATGGGAGCCCCCCTTAAATACTAATTTTGTTCTGTTTTTAGTATTTGTCGTGGTAGCGGCAACAGAAATACATCATCTGTGGAAATTTCAACTATCTAACTATCACGGTTCATGAGATACAGCCTGGTGACAGACGGACGGACGGACGGACGGACAGCAAAGTCTTAGTAATAGGGTTCCGTTTTACCTTTGGGTACGAAACCCTAAAAATAGGCAAAAAAATTAACAAGCAGTTCCCCACATAAGTACTGGCCGTACCCGATGCTGGTTGATTGCGGTGATCGGACGAGAACCGATGCATTACCCATTATTCGTCTAGGAGAATCTTATCGCAGCTAACAAAAAGAACTAATGACCTTGAAACACCTCAACAGATCTTCACAAATTCTGGCCTAGAACGATTTCGATCACGTTAGCTTTAAAAAAACAAAAAAAACATATAATTGGTCCATTCGTTCTGGAGTTACGACGCCACAGACAGACACACAGACACCCCAAACTTATAACACGGGGGTTAGAAATGAAAAAATATTAACTCAAATGGATGTTTTAATTTTCCCACTTGGAAGTTAGTCGTTTGGGCCTTGCGGGTCGCACCTAGACCACATTTTTGTGCATAGAATGGGCCGATAGATCCGTACCCATGTATTTCTTCTAAAATTCTTACTCTAAGGTGGACTGTTGTATGTTATGAGACATTCTGGTATCAGCTGCGGGTCATCCTAGTACTTAGAGGCCCTGAAGGGCTTTATGTCCTTCCTCGAGGCGCAGCTTTCGTCATTCATTTGACCCATTATGTGGCAAACTATTTATCTCTCTGATGTGAGAAATGATTTTCGGCTCTCATTTGGACCTTCTGATAAAGACTGATAAAGGCCTCAAAGTTACAATCAAACTTTCGTTGA
Source organism: Eumerus sabulonum (assembly GCA_951905685.1). Classification (NCBI taxonomy): domain Eukaryota; kingdom Metazoa; phylum Arthropoda; class Insecta; order Diptera; family Syrphidae; genus Eumerus; species Eumerus sabulonum. The sequence goes on from OX645060.1 coordinate 241,428,486, forward strand.
CCTGGTTCTGAGACGTGTTATTATTCTCATTCGCGGGTGACTGCTTCTGACTTCAGTTCTGCTAATCAATCCCTTTGTTGATCTGACTAAACTCTGTACATTCAGTTACCATTTCCTAGTGTAGTAAAAGGGCTAATCGTAGTTGGCTGACTCTTAGTACCGCATTGTCGTCCCCGCTTTAATTAGGTTTTTAAACAAGGTGTGGCTGATGAAGCTTCTCATAGGCAGATAGCTGCTGTCCACTGAATGCTAGCTCCATTTAGGGCTAGCACCCCTTGAGGTGTGACTTCATCATGGAGAGTAAAAAAAAAAGTCTTGCCCCCGCCGACTTTTTACGAGAGCTGAAGGGTGAAAGCGGCAACGTTGGAATGTTCCTTTTGTCGCCAAAAATTCTTGCACAATCAACGAGGAATGGGCCGCACGGAATTCCAGTTAGTGATGGCTTTCACATATCTTTTAGATAAGGTTAGATCAATCACCTCTTGCCGTCTCGCCGTGAAAAACGTTGGTTGAGAGCCAAAACTTTTAATGGTAAGGTCAGACGAAAGAGTGAATTCTAGACATTCGCTGCTGCCCCATGCAGTGTTTTAAGCATTAGCATCACAACATTAGCTGATACCAATCTTTCTGACTTCACAGTACTCAGAAACTGCCTTCGGTGTGGGAGGTAGTACCGGATCGTAGGGGAAGTAAGCAGACGCGACCATGAAGTATTCAATTCCTCCGTGCGCTTCGTAGCTTACTCTGGCTGCCACCACATCTTGTCCACACAATTATCCAAGTTTAGTTGCCGATAAGGAGTTCGATATGATGAGGCAGACTCTAGGCCTTTCAGATCGCTCATCATAAAGAATCATAGCATCGTGTATACACCCAGGACCACACAGGTGCTTATTTCATACCTAGGGTTCCTGAATGGATAAGACGTGACGATTTGTACTACTGCATGCAATTCTGGTCCTTAAAAAAACGGTAGCAGCCTTACAGTGCTGTAGATTAATTTGAGTACAAATCAAGGATCTATACAGTAGTGCACGTTCAATCCCTCGACTACTTGACATTCAAGTGAAATAGAAGTCTCCGATGACACGCTAGTAATGCTCCCAGTGTTGTTCTTTGGGTTGCTCCGGTATCATTGGAGTTTGCGAGAGGTTGAGGGAAACTCAATCTCTGGAGGAGTGTCTGACGCCGATCGTAACGTAATCAATCTGATTGGTGGTAGACTCATTAGGTGATCGCCAGGTTCGCCATTCGCAGAGTAATTCTGCGTTCGATCTCAGCGCTGGTGTTATTGTCGCTGGTCACTAGTGAGCCAAGGTAGATGAAGTCCACTCCTAGCTGTCTCCTGCGATTGTAGCTTTCCGACGTCAAACTTTCGTTGCCCAGCTCGACTCCGTGGCATCCTTGATATCTTCATTCGTGATCCGAGTCGATGTTGGCTCCTCGGAAGGTTCGTACATCTGTGTCTGGCGCCGATCGCAACGTGATCAATCTGGTGGTAGACTGATCAAGTGATCGCCAGGTTCCTTTGTGAATATTGAGATGCGGGAATCGTGTGCTAGCCAGAAGAAGATTGCGCCCCGCCAGGAAGGGGAGTAGCTGATATCCGTTTTGCATTAAAATCTCCTAAAACTATTTTTGTGTCGTAGCTGGGACATTGGGCCTAGGTTCTGTCTATAAGATCGTAGAATTCTTCTTTGAGTCGATTGTCCTTTTCTTCGGTTGGGGCGTGAGCGCATATCAAGTTTGAAGCGGATTGTTATGAGGCGTTAACTTACACCCCGAAAGCTTAAGACTCTTTGTCGGAGTCTTCCTCGAATAACGAATCCGCACCCGAATAAGCGCTGTTTGTTCGCCTTGCAGCAGTTCCCGCAGAAAGCTGTAAACACCTAAACGAATAAAGAAATCCTCCTTGAAATTAGGTTCTAGATCCACTGAGAATTCAGTATCATCCACAATGTATATCACTCAATAAAAGGTTAATTTATTTCACTTAGATACATAGGTCTGTACTTTTTCATTTCTTCGCAAGTTGTTCGTGCAAAATTCGCACATAGTCGTCATACTGGGCTTGGTAGTAGTTTCCTGCAACTGGATTTCCCAGCTTATACTTTGCGATATAATCACGGGTCTTGATGTTGAACCTTCCCTCCCTAGTCCTGGAAAAGAAATCCATATGATCTCACGTCAGTATATCTAATCAATTCGAAGACTTACTTGTTGGAAATTAACGTATCCGTGGTGATCTTATCCTTTTGTTTGAACAAAAGGAAGATGTATCTGTGGAGACCAGTGCCTTCTGGTGGTCCGGATCCAATGAATTCAATTACAGTTTGTCCCTTAGCCACATTGTTTCCAGGAATATTGATAACTAACCAATGTGCGACTTCTCTGTAGATGGAATTTTCACGAGACGGTGCATCAGGATCTACCATCAAGAGGGTATATAAACCGCCGTCCTCGGCTTCCCATACGACCTCGGGTTGGTCTTTTACTTGAGTGGGTGTCAATTCATTGCCAAGATCGACTGAGACCCCTGATGGATAGGTGATCTATTGGGAATTTATATAAAATTTCGATTTTTTTTAATCTTTTTGCTCAGAGATATAGTGCATACCTTAGCACGGGCCTTAGGGGCGACGTCAATAATGTCTGGAATAATACCATTACTATCCATGTTCACTGCGGAGGAGAAGTTCTTTCTATCGAAGTGGGAAACAAACTAAATTCAATCACGACTCGTGGTATTCTTTTAATACTACCGCGGTCGTTTGATAACGAGTGGCATCAGAGGACATGAAAATGTGATAAGCTAGCTTTTGGACTTGCCCGAGTTCAAGGTTTAGGTTTTCGTTTCGCATTAATCAATTCTTCATTTATCATTTTGATTGTTTACACAATTATTACAGTGCGCATATGTACAACTTGGGTGAAATGTATCTTGAGAGGGTAATTTGCTCGACGATCTGCATCTGGAGTATATATGTATAGTTCATGACAACCCATTTTCGAGATGTAGCACGATTCTTCTTCTGCATCCTAAGGCTTATATCAACAAGTCTAAAACAGCTTATGTCCTGGAGAAGGGATTTGAGCACTGATTAAAGATACTATGCCATGTTCACATACATATGATGCCGTGTTTACATATGCAAAGATCCGACCAAGCATTGTATGCGGCATATGGTGTACAAGCTGTTTACTAGGTTGGCTACTCTACATATAACTTTATGTCCCAACTTGCATGGATTTTAGGACGGATTCATTCGCTTCACTCCGTGCCTTTTCTTACTATTGTTATAAAGTATTTGTCGAAAGAGAAACTTATAAAATTCTGTCTAGATACGACAATCGCCACCAAATCTCTTTGACAGTTGCTTCATCACTCAATGACTCATTATACCGCCATTATTACCAGAACCTTATGAGACACGCTAAAGACCTTAGTCATAGGCTTCTGGAAACTGGACTTATCGTTATCAAAGAAACTGAACTTATCGTTTTCAAAGACAACAACAAAAATACAACTTGACATGCTCCTTATTATCTATTAAGTACTTAATTTTGGGCAGATAAACAACACAATGCATTGTATGAACTGCGGAACCTGTTAAACATAACACGGACCAGATGTGGTTTAGATCAGGTCAGGTTTCCCAAATGAAGTATCAACAAATGTGTCGTCTACCTGCCGTGTTGAAGGGATTAATAATAGCCTTAACTAATCAATTGTCTCGGTGACAGTATCGGCGGCTAAGGAGTGTCCACAAGGAGGTGTCCTTTCACCCCTTCTCTGGTCGATAGTTATCGACGACCTACTCCGCAAGCAAAGCACTCGCGGCTAGAAGTCATCGGGTATGATGGTATGAAAAAGCTGCCTACGAGCGCATGCAGTTTGCGCTTCAGCTAATCTCTGACTGGTGTGGCAGAGAGGGTTTATCGATGAACCCAAATAAGTCAATCTAAGTCCCGTTTACAAAGAGGAGAGGAGAGGTACACTGATGGATCAAAAGTTTCTGGCGTTGGTGCCGACATCCTTGGACCAAATCGGAAGATCTCGAAGGGCCTGGGAATGAGTCCTAGTATCAGAATTATATGCCATTCTAACATGCGTCAATTTAAACTTTTATAGCCAAGCACTTAAAGCACTTAAAGCGCGGTGGGTGCCAGGGCAAAAAGGTATTAAGGGCAACAAAATTGCCGATCAACTCGCCAGGAAAGGTCCTGAACCTTTTTGCGGCACTCCCAAGTCCAGGATCAACTTCTGTTTAGATAAGTGGGAAAATTCGCAACACCTGTGCTTTTGGAACAGCGTTCATGGACTTCGCTAATCGAAACGATTTATACGGAACCTGATCAAACACTTTAATAACATACCCAAACTTAATATTTCATATTTCATATTTATTTCATATTTCATATTTATTTATTTAACATAAGAGGTATGTACATTAAGATCTACATCTTTTTTTGTACTTAGTCATTAAATTCCAGTTGAAACAGTTTAATTCAAAATTAACGTATGTTCTTAAAGCTAAGTGACGGAAGGGATCAGTTTTTATGGGAGTGTTGAGAAATGACGGAAAATTGCACTTTTAAAGTTTCTGTGATTAGATATAGATTTTATAGCAAAAGGTAAAGAGTTCCATAGTTTTATAGTGTGAATGAAAAATAAGCGGGACGAATTTAAAAAGTTACTGCAGTTGGGAATTAGATTGATTGTCCTATTGGAACGGGTGAAATTTAGCTTGTTGAACAGGTATTCCGGAGTACGACTGTGAATGATTTTGTGGAGGAAAATACAGTTCCTTGCCTTAATATACTGTTGAAGACTGCACCCAAGCAGGTTCCTAGCGTAAGCAGAGATGTGCTCACATCTACGAATGCCGTGAATATAGCGTATTGCATCATTAAATGCCACCTGTAGCTTTTGCATGGAGAGCGAATCAGGATGACAATATATTAATTCACCGTATCTTATGAGAGGTAGAATTAGGGCAGTTACTAGTTTTTTCCGGGTATCTAGCGGAGTGTAATAAGCACTGGTCCACAGCTTGCGAAGGCATCCATAAATGCGACCGACGACCATATTAGTATGATCATAACCAGATAGATCTCTGTTTATTACATATCCTAGACTAGTGGTTTTCTCTACGGCTTTGATCATAGTAGTGCTTAAATAGAGGGCAGGAAGATGGTCGAGATTAAATTTTGTTTTAGAGATAGGGATTACTTGGGACTTGATTGGATTGAGTTGTAAACCATTCGCTTTTGACCAACCATAGATACATTTCAGATCATCGTTCATGAGAGACGCCAGTTCATTTATATTTGAAAGGGGCATGGCTAAATGCAATTGAACGTCATCAGCGTACATGTGTACTGAAGAGTGCCTGCACACGGATGGTAGATCATTAATGAACATGCAGAAGAGAATCGGGCCTAAAATTGAGCCCTGCGGAACACCTTGCTCTACTTTCATAAGAGACGAATCGCATTCACCCATTACGACTTTTTGTGACCTCCCGGAGAGAAAACTCCTCACTAATTTAACCGCACTAGTACTAAAACCAAAGTTGTTCCGTAGCTTCCAGCATAGGATGTCATGATTTACTTTGTCAAAAGCCTTCGAGAAATCCAGTAGACACAAATACGAGATGTAATTTTTGTCAAAGAATACTCTTATTTCTTCCAGAACATTAATCATGGCTGTAGAGCAACTGTGATTTGCTCTGAATCCTGATTGCTGGGTATAAAGAAGATCATTAACTGATAGGTGTTTTGTAATTTGATTCGCTATTATTTTCTCGAAGACTTTGGATAAGCAGGGCAGGATACTAATTGGTCTAAAGTCGGCAGTGGACGCTGGGTTGGTTTTCTTAGCAATGGGTATAATTCTAGCGACTTTCCAGGACTGCGGAAAGGTCGATGTAATTATACACCAATTGATCACATGTGCAAGATGGGAGGCGATTTGTGGTAAAATAAGTTTGATAAATCGAATTGGTATGCCATCCTCTCCTATGGAGTCTGATTTAATACCACTTACACACCGGATAATTTCATTTTCTGAAGCTACGACAAACTCATCTAGTCTTGAACTTGCATTGTCTAATGTATTATTAAAGTCAAAGTCTGTTGAACTAGGTTTTTCCCCCAGGAATGCATGGTTTAGTTCATCAGCACTAAAGTCACATTTAGAGATGTGGTTACAACTAGATATTCCAATTTTCCGTAGGTTGTTCCAGAGTTTCTTTGGTGGGAGAGATGCACTTAGTTTAGATCTGAAAAAATCAATTTTGAAGCACGCACTACTGCGGTAGCGGAGTTCCGTGCCGTCTTGTATGATGACCAGTTGGCTTGAGATGGGCTATGTTTCCATTTACTGTAGAGCCTGTTCCTTTTTTTAATGGCATTAACCACTTCGACCGTATACCAAGGGCATGCTTGATTATGGATCTTGACTGTTTTTGTAGGTACACAATGATTGAACAATTGCATCAAGATTTCTTGAAAGGTAGCGATTTTGTCGTTGGGATTGGCCTTGTTACGGCATAGCACCCAGGGGGCGGAAATAGCGGCAGCTTGAAGGTATTCCAAGTCAATAGACTTAAAATCTTTAAATGAAAAGATATCAGGGACAACAGTTTTTGACAGGTTCAGATCATAAGTACAGAAAAGAAGATCGTGGTCGGAAAAACCAGACGATAATTGGTCAAACAGTAAGACAAGTGACGGAGAAGAGACAAATATTAGATCGAGAAGGCTCGGTGTGCAATTATTAGCGAATCGTGTAGGATAGCTGGTATTAATTATTTCCATTCCGGCGGAAGCAACTAAGTCTTTCATTTGAAAGGCCATTGAATCTGATTTCCTTAGGTCTATATTGAAGTCACCGCAGATGATTATATGTTGGTATTGTGCACAATAATCAGATAAGGTTGTGAAAAAAGGAGTAGGTGAGCATCTCCTATTATTGTTATACGCACATGCTACCAAGCATTTCGTATTGCAGTCAGATATTTGGACCATAAGATATTCGATTCCACTTCCACTGGATTTAGAGATAAACTTACAGTTTAGTCCAGATTTGCAGTAAATTGCTACTCCACCACCCGTGGTATCGGTCAATCGATCATTCCTGAATAGTTCATAATTAGGTATACTATATTTCAGATCATGGAAGTACGGCTTGAACCATGTTTCACTGACACCGATTACATCAACAGAGGATTCAGAAAACAGATATTTCAAATAATCTAATTTACAGTCATTTAAACTGCGCCCATTAAGATAGCAAACTTTAAGACCCTCACAGCGTTTACAAAGAACATTTATCATAGTGGACGTTGATTTTTCATTCACACTGTATCTTATATCATCCATTTAAGAGAGAAACAAAAATAAAAGTTATATATATATATATGTATAAAAAGTGCAATCAGAACAGAGAGGAAGAAAGAGTAATTAGGAGGTTGATTAGAGAGGAAGGGAGTGAGGGAGAAAGAATGTATATATAAAAAAAAAAAAAAAAAAAAAAAAAAAAAAACTAGATTACAATAATACAATAGTCGGCTTACGTATTACAATTAGATAGACAAAGGTGGGTTCAATGTTGTGCCGCAGCCCCGGCAAGCAGATCATGAGAGCTTTCGATAAGAAAGCCTTTATCATTCGCCGATCTCTTAACATACACAGATCCTTGTTTTGTGTAAACAGCTTGTAGTTGTTTCTTTCGACGAAGTGCAAGAGCGTTGTTCAGGAGAAGTCGGGTTCGCCTCGTTAAACTCTCATTTAAGTAACAGCTGTTGCTAGAGTCCAAGCCTAGGTCATGAAGACGGAGTTCCCTCGAGTGCTGCTGTCGGAAACTCGCTGCAGTCATCAAAACGGTATTCCTCTCTTGTGTGTTACTGAATTTTAATACAATGGGAGGGGATGCAGTGTTGTTGCTATCGTTGCCTTTTTTTATTCGAAAGATGTTTAACAAGAGAGGCGGCTTGCAGTCTATGGTGTGGCAAAGCCGATTGAATAGGTTTTTGAGATTCTCATTGGCGAGTGCCGGTATTCCAAAGAGTACGGCGTCGTTAGCTACTTCTCTTTTTTCAAGAGCATCACATCGTCGTTGAAGATCGGTCATTTCAGCCTTGTACTGTTGAGTTGCAATATTATTTCTCTCATCAAGAGCGTCAATGCGTTTACTCATATCAGTAACTTTATTGAGCAAGTCATCAAATCGCAGACTCCAACTTGTTTTTATTTCGTTAATCTTTTGGGAGAAGTCATTCTGCAACTTGGCGAGCTCGTTCGCGAAGCTCAAGCGCATGGATTCTGCCTGTTTGGCGAGATATTCCTCTAATATCTGAGCGGTGAGGTAGTTACTGTCGCTATTGGGCTGTTTCACCATGGGTGATGCTGGTTGTGTTGATACTGCTGGTGATGATGGTGGCACTTTTGATGAGACAGTTTTTGATCTTAGGTTAAGGGCAGACATGACTTTAAGAGAGATTCTCTTTAAATTATGTTAACAGTGCGGCGGGAAAAAATGTCAGTATAAACGCAAAAAGGGACCGGAAGATTATTTTCTTAAAAGTTTTTAGATTTAAATGTTTACTTCACAATGATTGGTACCGGGCTTGTAACAAGTGAGTATAAGGTTAGGCCGAGTGCAAGGAGGTACGTTTACACCGTATTGCTTTACTTGGGCTGAGCGACAAAGAAACGCGTCTACTCTACTCTAGCTCAAAATCATCACTCCGCTCAAAATCATCACTCCATAGAGAAGATATTAGAAGACTAGTCAGCTACTTGACAGGACACTGAGACCTATCATCTCAACAAAATGAATCTCTCGTCTGAAACTGAGCGTCGACTCTGTCTTGTGGACGAAGAGACTGCGGAGCACAAACTGTGTGAATATGCTGCTCTCTGCCATCTCAGGAAGCATATCCTTCTGAGTGAAATGATGACTCCTGGGGGGATCATCTCAGCTCTTATGAGGAGAATCCTCAACTTCATTTAAGGAAGTGGAGAAGCTGCTCCACTAATCGGCTAAGTCTTTAAAGGTCGCAGTACCTCGTGCTAGGTGTTAGCACTAGCTTCTTAAATAAAAAAAAAAATAAAAAATCGATTGCTGTGGACAAAGCAATCTGCATATGAAGGCTGACCGACACAAACGAACTGTCTACAAAGTGTCCACAGAACGTCGCATACGATAGTAACCATTACGGCACTGGCGCCGTAATCAAATTACTACACGAGTTCGCAGCAATGGGCGAGTGTGCACAAGCGTACCCATACGATTACAATAGAATACGTTGGCTGCACTTCAACAGATCCCCGAGGACATTCAGTTCGAGTGAGTCCTTTTTACCATTCAACAGAAACCTATCAAATTACGAAATTCATGGGTATCTCTATCTGTCGGACAACTCATACGCAAATACTGGTCTATTGTACTGCCAGACAGACACTTACTTTTACTATATTTTCCCCGTACCGAGGGGATAAGACATGACAGTCGGAGAGAGAGTATTGTGCTACGTCATCCTCATTTCAACATATAGCCCAAGTAGGTGTCTCACTGCTGCCAAGCGTCTAGCTATGCTTGGCAAGAGTGTAATAGCCTGTAATGACGACCTGAAGTCTTCTGCAGTCAATTCTTCTTGCAGACATCAGGGTGGACGCGTTAAGTCATCCTGCATCCTGGGTGTTCCCTCAATCTAGGACCCAATCGTTGATGTGGATGTTGACCGCGGTTGCAGCTAAACCCAATGCGGCTTCAGGTTCTGAGAAATTCTCCTCTGAACCCATTCTGGCGAGTTCATCAGAGATCTCATTTTATGATACCCAAACCAGCGTTAGTCAGTTTAGTCTGGCGACTTTTTCCAGTTAGAGGGCATATCCATAAGACAAGGGTCGTAGGATATTTCTCGCGCAAGCAGACTGTCATTCCAATGCGAGGCCATGGTGGCCTGTACAAAGGGCGGCCGGCTTTGGTGTAGCCGATGCAAGCCCGGCCGAAGCACTCCACTTTCTCCTATACCTCCTTCCTGTTAACCGCCGCATCACATATACCGCATCTTGTAGCGTAATTACGCTCAGGGAATCTAGGTTCTGGTCATCAAATAAAACGACGGTGATAGTAGATCTGGCTACGACTACAACCAACTTGACCACCAGCTAGCCAACCTTGCCACCAGCTAACCAACCTTGCAATCAGTCAGCCAATCTTGCCACCATCCACGCAACCTGGTCACCAGCCAGTCAATCAGGTCACTAGCTAGCCAACCAGGTCACAAGCCTGCAGCCCTGACCACCAGCCGGCCGATTTGGCCACCTAACAGCCAGCCTGGCCACCAGTCATACTACCTGGCCACCAGCCGACCAATCTTGCCGCCAGCAACCTAACCAAGCCAGCCACCCTTACCATCAGTCAACCAACCTGGCCACAATCCAGCAGCGCTGGCTACAAGCCAGCCGCCCTGACCACCTGCCAGCCAACCTGGCCACATGGCAGTCAACCTGACCAAGAACGAGCCAACCTGGCCGCTAGCCAAACAACCTTGTCACTAGCCAACCTAGGTACCAGCAGCCAACCTTACCACTGGCTGGCCAGCTTAGCCAGCCCCACCTGGCCACCAGCCAGCCAATCTTGGCGCCAGCAACGCAACCATGCCACAAGCCAGCTAAACTTGCCAACTTAGATACCACCCAGCCTACCCTGCCACCAGTCAGCCTACCTGACCACCAGCGAGCTAACCTGACCTCCAGCCAGCCAATCTGGTATCTACCAGCCAACCTGGCCTACAGACAGTCAACTTGGTCACCATCCAGGTAACCTGGCCACCAGCCAGCCAATCTAACTACCAGCCAGCTTACGTGGCCACAAACCAGCCGAACTGCTTACAAGCCAGCCGCTCTGCCCACGAGCCAGGTGCCCTGGTCTCCAGCCAGCCAATCAGGTCTCCGCCTGCAGTCAATCAACCTGGTCACCAGCCAGTGAACCTAACCACCAGCCAGCTAACGCCGCCACAAGCCAGCCGAACGCGGCCACAAGCCAGCCGAACTGGCCATAAGCCAGCCGCCCTGGCCACGAGCCAGGCGCCCTAGACACCAGCCAGTCATACTGTCTACCAGCTAGCCAACCCGGCCACCAGCCAGAGGCCTTGGTCACCAGCCAGCCACCCAATCATTTCGACTTCCGGACTCCGCTAGTGTGTTCCAAGCGGAGGTACTAACCATTAAAGAAGTTTGCAAGAGGCTCCCCCATTACCCCATTACTACGAGAGACGTCACCATTTGTATTCACAGCCAGTCGGCCATCAAAGCTCTCGATTCACACACCATAACATCTATGTAGGCGACTATCTGCAACATCTGGATTTGAAACACAAATCGACAAACTAGGTCACTTGAGTGGTGGCATCAAAACAGCGCATGGGCGTTAATTGGGCCTTAGTCTCTATGCAACCAGGCGGCTACTCCTACCTATCAATCTATCTACGGTGAGAATGCTATGAGTCAATGCTGGATGCAGGAGTGGTTTGCCCGATTCCATACCAGAAATTTCGGCGTTGAAAGCAGTCTTCTTTGGTGGTGTTATGATGGACCAGAGCCAAGCTTTTTCACACAGTTCGACGGAGGTGGACTTACCCTCTTACCTGATTCTTCCAGAGGTTTGGTCTGGTCTATCGTGCCTTGGCGACGTGGCCCGGTGGGTAGTGTATTAGCCTCTGACACGACGTCACGGGATCGGATCCCGACAACAGCGATGTCATCGAACGCCTTTTCACGGTGCTTCTCCTCAGTGGGGTTCCGACAAAACCCCCTGTAGTATAGTTGTCATGAAAAGCTTCTTGAAATTCGCCGTTCGGAACCAGCAATGAATTGCAGGTTCCCTCCATCTATGGAAAAATTAAATCACGCACAACAGGCGTGACTGAGAGAAGCTCGGCTTGTGTCCTTCATGGACTGTAACGCCAACATACATACATACATCGTGCGTTTAGCTTTAGAAGTCCCTTTGTGCAACTCTCGGGCGCGCTTCTTTCCCCTTCTTTTTTGGGACTTAGTGGCACACTCATCAGTATGACCAAACTCTGGGGCGCGTTAAGCCTTACCGGTTTCCTGTGCCATACCATCATCGATTTCGCGTCTGCTGGATGCACCATTCAAAATTACTTTATCTTCAGCCCGAAGACAGAGTCTGAAGGAGAATAATAGATATGGCAACGAGCTCTACAGCTCTTACAGCTCTACGACTTCTATTAGGACATCATTTTACTTTAAAAAGTGAAGAGAAATCGAATAACTACTCAAACTACTCACATTGTCGCACTTTTTTTCATATCTACCCCAAAGCTGGATTCTCTCAAGGATTTGCAAAATAGAAAGCTTACTTAGGTGCGCTACAGTCCGGTCTGAACCTGGGCCTCAACCAACAAACTTCTCCAGCTGGCACGGTATTTTGCCAGCTGTTTCCAGCGACGCACTCCCAAGGGCCTCTTCATCCGCTTTCATTAAAGTCCGGGCCTCTTCGCCATATAGGAGGACTGGGATGAATAAGGTTTTGTAAAGCGCAACTTTGGTCTTTCGAGAGAGATTTCTACTTTCAATTGCCTCATGATCCCAAAGAAGCAACGCTTGGCAAGGGTAATTCTGCGTTTGATCTCAGTGCTGGTGTTATTCTCGCTAGTCACTAGTGAGCTTAGGTAGACGAAGTCCTTGATTACTTCGAATCTGTAGCTGCCAATTGTGACGTTCTGGCCGAGACGTCGGTGTTGCGCATCTCTTTTGGTTGACAGCATATATTTCGTTTTACCCTCAATAGCCGAGAGACCCATTTTAGCCGCTTCTGCTTCAATGTTTTCGAACGCGACATTGACGTCCCGCTGTGTCCGTCCAATTTCGTCAATGTCATCCGCGTATGCAAGCAGTTGTGCAGACTTGAAAAAGATCGTACCTATTGTAACCGCCAGTGAGTCTCGTATGATCTTTTCAAGCACGATGTTGAAGAAATTACATGACAGTGCGTCACCTTGTCAAAATCCTTTTTTAAGGATTATGCGGCCATGAAATCGGCGAAAAGATGTTGGGTGTCGATTTGGTCTTCTCTAAGATCTGCCGCAGTGTGAATATCTGGTCTATTGTGGACTTACCTGGCCTGAAACCACACTGATAAGAACCTATCAGATTATCCACGAAGGGTTTCAGGCGTTCACACAGTACGGCAGGGAAGATCTTGTATGCGATGTTAAGAAGACTTATTCCCCTGTAGTTGGCACAGTTAAAGGGGTCTCCTTTCTTATGGACTGGGCAAACGATGCTGAGATTCCATTCGCCGGGCATGCTTTCCTCTGAACATATTCTACAGATGAGTTGGTGCATGCGCCCTACCAGATCATCTCCAGCCGCTTTAAATAGCTCGGCAGACAGCCCGTCTACGTACGCGGCTTTATTGTTCATGAACTTTACTAGCTTAATTTCATCGAAGTCGGGTGGACGAAATTCTCTTGCATCTTTATCCGCTGCGAATGAATCATTCTGCCTGACAGCGGTATTAGACCTTCCATCGCCGTTAAACAGTCTACAGATGTGTTCTTTCCATATTCTCAGCATCGACTGTGAGTCTACTACTAGCTGTTCGTCTTCATCCCTACAGGCTTCTACTCTAGCTTGATAGCCCTGGCCTGTTCGTTTTGCTTTTCATAAAACTTGCGGGCATTATTCCTGTGATAGCGTCACTCCATCTCCTCGATCTCAGGCTTTTCATGTTGTCTTTTTTTCTTCCTTAAAAGCGTGTGTTCCTCCCTCCGTTTCTGCTCGTAATTTTCACGAGTGGCTCTCATCCGTCTATTTAGCATGGCTTTGTAGGCGTTTTACTTTGCTACATGGGCTTGTCCGCATTGTTCATCAAACCAGAGGTTTCTAGCTGACGGTGGCTTGAAACCCCACACATCAGAGGCAGAGTCTCTGATGGCACGTTGGTGATGCTCCCACTATTGTTCTGTGGGTTGCTCCGGTGTAATTGGAGTTTGCGAGAGGTTGAGGGAAACTCGATCGGCAAAGGTGCTAGCGGTCTCCTGCGACTGTAGATTTCAAACGTCAAACTTTAGTTACCCAGCTCGACTCGTTGGCATCCTTTATATCTTCATTCGTATCTTGGCTACAACAATGTGGTGATCCGAGTCGATGTTGGCAAAGGCGGATTTAGAAATTTGGCGCTCTACGCTCGCCATAGCTGGCGCTCTACTTGAATGCTGCGATCTCCAAAAACTATCCAATATAAAAGCAATACACAAACCAAAAATCGCTGCCAAGGTTTTGGCAGAATACTTCCTTTAAAGACTGTATTAAATCCTATTAAACGAATCTAGATTGACATACATATTATGTATATCAGAGCAGAAGGACGATCTCCTAGACAAAACATATGCCCAATGTCCCAGATATGACACCAAAATTGTTCTAGGAGACTTCAATGCAAAGCTGGGTAAGGAAGCTATCTTTGAACGAGTCATAGGAAAGCACAGCCTACACCGCACCACGTCAGAAAACGGACTAATGCTTTTGGATTTTTTGGCGGGACATAATCTCGTAGTAGCAAGTACACGATTCCCACACCTCAACATTCATAAGGGGACCTGGCGGTCCCCCGATCAATCGACAACCAATCAAATTTATCACATTGCGATCGACAGCAGACACTCCTCCAGCATCCTAGATGTCCGAACCTTTCGAGGAGCCAACATCAACTCGGATCATTACCGTGTTCCAGCCAGGGTACGGATGCGAATTTCCTGGAATCAACGGAGTCGGGTAAGAACACCAACATTTAACGTCGGGAAGCTGCAATCGCAAGCGGTCGCCAGGACCTTCGCCGATCAACTCTCCCTCAAGGTCTCTCAAGCCCCAATGCAATCTGCACAAACCGTAGAACAGCAATGGAGTCGTTGTCAGAACGCCATCAACGAGACCGCGTCAGATGTACTCGGTTTCAAGCTACCACCATCGAGAAAGAAACAGAATGCAAACATGGCTACACTGCACCGACGGACGAGAGCTGCCCGCGAGCTCTATGAACAGAATAGGAGGGAGGAGCATGCGCTTCTAAAAGAAACAGCACGAGAAGCGCGAGATCAATGAGATGGAGAGATGTTACTGCAGGAACGACGTTCGAAAATTTTACCAGGAAGTAAAACGAATATGCCAAGGCTATAAAGCCAGAGCAGAAGCCTGCAGGGATGAGCACGGACACCTAGTAGTGGAGTCACAGTCAATACGGAGATTGTGGAAGGACCACTTCTGCTGACTGTATGATAGGCAGAACGAACCATTCATAATGGACGAAGATGGAAGAGAATCCCGCCCACCCGACCTAGATGATGTTAAGATAGCGATATCGAAAGTTAAGCATCATAAAGCTGCTGGAGCAGACGGACTTTCCGCTGAACTATTTAAAGCAGCTGGTGATGAGCTGTTCAGGAACATGCACCAACTCATCTGCAAGATATGGTCGGAAGAAGCATGCCCGACGAAAGGAATCTCAGCATCGTTTGCCTGGTCCATAAGAAAGGAGGCACCTATGGCTGCGCCAATTACAGAGGGATAAGTCTCCTGAACATTGCGTACAAAATCCTCTCTGCCGTACTGTGTAAGCGCCTGAAGCCGTTCGTGGACAAGCTGACAGGTTTCTAGCAGTGTGGTTTCAGGCCGGGAAAATTCACGATAGACCAAATATTCACACTACGGTAGATCTTGGAGAAGACCCATGAATTCCAGTCGACACGCACCATCTTTTTGTCGACTTTAAGTCCCCGTATGGCAATGTTTATAGAGACGAGCTATACAGAGCCCCGTCATGTTTTAACATTCCTGCCAAACTCATCAGACTGTCGCTGCTCCATCATTAAGGTCGGAGGTGAACTAACCGACCCCTTCGACGTTAAAAAGGGTTTTAGACAGGGTGACGCACTGTCATGTGATTTCTTTAACATTATTCTTGAAAAGATCGTGCTGGACTCTGCGGCTAATACAAGAGGTACGACCTACTTCAAGTCTACACAATTGCTTGCCAACGCAGATGACATTGACGTTATCGGACGAACAAAGCAAGACGTCAATGAGGCGTTCGCAAGCATTAAAGCAAAAGTGGCTAAAGTGGGTCTAAGGGTAAATGGGGACAAGACCAAATATATGCTGTCATCAAGGAAAGACGCGCAGCAACGACGTGTTGGGCAGAGCGTCACCTTCGGCAGCTATATTTTTGAAGTAGTCAAGGACTTTGTCTACCTTGGCTCGATAGTGACAAGCAGATAAAACGCAGATTAACTCTTGCCAACCGCTCCTTCTTTGGGCTCAAGAGGCAACTGAGTAGTAGAGCCCTCTCTCAAAAAACTAAGATCTTCCTATACAAAACCTTAATCATCTCGGTCCTCCTCGATGGCGCTGAGGCTTGGGATTTTCACGAGACGGTGCATCAGGATCTACCATCAAGAGGGTATATAAACCGCCGTCCTCGGCTTCCCATACGACCTCGGGTTGGTCTTTTACTTGAGTGGGTGTCAATTCATTGCCAAGATCGACTGAGACCCCTGATGGATAGGTGATCTATTGGGAATTTATATAAAATTTCGATTTTTCTTAATCTTTTTGCTCAGAGATATAGTGCATACCTTAGCACGGGCCTTAGGGGCGACGTCAATAATGTCTGGAATAATACCATTACTATCCATGTTCACTGCGGAGGAGAAGTTCTTTCTATCGAAGTGGGAAACAAACTTAATTCAATCACGACTCGTGGTATTCTTATAATACTACCGCGGTCGTTTGATAACGAGTGGTATCAGCGGACATTAAAATGCAATCTTTTGGACATGCCCGAGTTCAAAGTTTAGGTTTCCGTTTCGCATTTATCAAGTTCGTCATTAATCACTTTGATTGTTTACACAATTACAGCTCTTCTATGTGCAAATTGGGTGAAATGTATCTTGAGAGGGTAATTTCCTCGAAGATCTGCATCTGGAGTTTACATATTGTAATATAAAAGTGCTACCTCACCAGCCTAAATGCGTGATCTTACTACTGGTGTATATTACGGGTGTATAGAGAACAGATTTGGAAGAACTCATTACGCTCTCTCTCTCTTGATCTTTCCTTCATCGACATTGAGGGAGCTTCTGATAACGCAACATTCGGCAGCATGTGCAACGCTGCGAGACATCATGGCGTAGATGAAACACTGGTCTTGTGGATCAAAGCAATGCATGTGCACAGGACATTGACCGCTGATGCAGGCCTCGACCAGTGTGTCAAATCTGGCGTAAACAGGGGTTGCCCTCAAGGTGGCGTCATGTCTCCGCTGTTATGGTGCATGGTGGTCGATTCCCTGCTTGATGCTCTCAATGCCTCTGGAATCTATGCCCAGGCCTATGCAGATGATGTCGCCGTTCTTTCTGTCGGCTCATGCTTAGCAACTGTCCGTCTCAAAACACAGGCGGCGCTAAATGTGATCGATGATTGGTGTACCAGAAATGGGCTGTCGGTCAATCCCCTTAAGACCAATGTCGTTCTCTTCACGAGAAGAACGAAAAATACTGACATGACTCAGCTGATACTAAAAGGCACTTCCATCGCGATATCCAAGGAGGCTAAGTACCTAAGGCTAAGTCACCAAAGCGCTGTCAGCTCTCTGGCAATGCAAAGGAGCTTTGGCAAAACATGAGGCTTATCGCCGGTAAAAGTCCTCTGGATCTACACGGCAATGATAAGACCTATAAATCTTATCTGCATCGGTTGTCTGGTGGAACAGACTAAAACACAAACACGTGGTAGCCTCTGTCACCAAACTCTAAAGAACGGTTTGTCTCAGCTGCACGTCTTGATATATTTATCAGAGGGTGCGCTCTGAAAGCTATGATCTCGTCTGAAGAGAAATTACTTTTGGTATAACTCGCATAGGAATAACGGTGTGTTTACGCAAGATTTGTCCTGCGACCCCTGTCTCAGGGACATGCCTTTTGACGCACTAACGCCCATTATCCTACTGCGCCGTAATTTCAGAGTCGAGTTTCCATTGCGTCAGAATTGGCTTTGGGTGGATACTGAACCTGGAAGGGATAGTCATCGTATTTTCACGGATGGCTCCAGGTTTGGGCAGGGGTCCGGTGCTAGGGTCTTCCTTGAGGGCGAGAACATCCGACTGCACTTCTCGTTAAAAAAATATGCATCTGTTTTCCAATCAGAGATATACGCAATGCTAACGGCCATGCACTATGTTGTGAAGCACAGGTGGTGGGGGAAAAGCATATGAGTCTGCAGTGACAGCCAAGCTGCACTCAAAGTTGTGTGCAACCCCTTAACTAGCTTCAAATTAGTGCTTGAACTTAAGTCTTTCTTGAACAGAGTCGGTAGACTAAATTCATTAAGGCTTGTATGGGTTCCAGGACACCCTGGGATCCTAGGAAATGAGATATCTGATGAACTCGCCAGAATGGGTTCAGAGGACAGCTTCCCCGGACCTGAACCCGCTCTAGGTCTACCTGCGTCCACGGTTAATTCCCACATTAACGACTGGGTGTTTAGTACACACAACCATAGATAGAGAAATTGTCTAGGATGCAGGATGACAAAGTCGATTCTCCTGTCTTTAAGGAGATTCGACCGTAGAGGACTTGTGGGACCCATTACACTTTTGCTAAACATCTCTGCATCGTCTGGTAAAATGTCATAGATAATAATGGTCAGTACGTCTTCGACTTAAATGGTTTTCAATACAGAAAATTCTTTTATACCTTTTATTGGTTTTAAGAATCACTAATTGAAACTGCATGTCTAGTGGCAACTTCAAGACTTAGCTAGTGAATCTCGCCCGAAGGATGGGAACGTAGTCGTCATACTGCGCTCTGTAGAAGTTCCCCGCTACAGGGTTTCCAAGATTATACTCGTTTATAAGTTCTCGCGTTTTAGTTTGAACACGCCCTTTCCTTGTTCTAGAAATAGACAATATATTCAATACAAATCCTCCAACGTAGATTCAGGGATCAACTTACGTAGAAGACACGTGTAACGTAGTTTCAATTTTGCCGGGTTGCTGGAACACCAGAAATATGTAACGATGTAGTCCAGTGCCTTCTGGTGGCCCTGAGCCAACATAATCGATCACCGATTGACCTTCGGATAACTTGTTTCCAGCAATGTTGACAACCAACCAATGTCTCACTTCGCCATGTGGCGCAGGGGCATCTGGGTCGGTCATAAGCAAGGTATACAGACTGTTATCGTCGGCTTCCCATTCCACTGTTGGCTGGTCTTTAACTTGAGTTGGTGTCAGCTCGTTTCCCTGGTTCACTGAAACTCCACTTGGATATGAGACCTAAAATAACAAAAATGTCTCTTTTGATAGCTTACTCGTATGGATGTGACTAGAAATAATAAATTTCTCTTTGCACTATAACGTGATCGGAATACATAGAAGTGTTATCAGTGGATTATGCAATGATGTGTCTGAAGTAATGAACAGAGAGTGATTTGTTTACCTTCAATACGTCTTTCGGGGCAGCGTCAATTACGTCCGGAGCAATACCACCTTCTTCCATCTTTATAATCAACTAAACCAGTACTAAACGTCAACAACTTATTAACTTGAGTGAAAACTTTTCAATTGAGTTAAATTTTGAGTGTATTGTCCGTATCACGCGTCAAATAAAAAGCAAAAGCTTCGAGTCGTTACGCTTCAGGGGAACCAGTCATACACAGACGATGGCCTAGTATAGTCATCAGAGTATAGTCTCTCTTTGCACCGAACAGTTGTTTTAAGAACGCTGCACAATTGTGATGAAGTACTTAATCAACGAACGAGATACATTCTTATTGAATTCCTGTATCACTGAACCAAAAACTCACTTACGTTTAAGCGATAAATCTAATCATGAAATGTCAGATTGTTTACATTCGGGTTGCTGCTGAAATTCTGCTCCGAGGGTCATTCTTAATAACGACCTTCGCCCATTTAAGTAAGCGAAAATTGAACGAAGCCGAACAAAATTACTACTTATTAAGGTCGGACCTTTTGATGGCAAAGAGGGGAGGGAGCGAGCAAACAGAGCAAAGAAGTTGATCGCGTTTAACATGGCAAACGCCAGCTTCGATATCTGTCCCTGCTCAATCCAAGTTAACACACAGCCTCCGCGTGCCCCAGATTGATCACACTGCGATCGACGACAGACACTCCTCCATTATTCTCGACGTACGAAACTTCCGAGGGGCCAACATCGCCTTGGACCACTACCTTGTTGTAGCCAAGATACGAATGAGGATATCAAGAATGCTTAGGAGTCGAGTAGGTCAGCGTAAATTTGACGTCGGAAAGCTATAATCGCAAGAGACTGTCAGAATATTTGCCGATCGTGTCTCCTCCAAGCTCTCTCAAAACCCGCCCACTGCAGCACAAACAATAGAGCAGGAATGGGCGCATTGCCAGAGCGCCGTCAGAGACGTGCTGGATTTCAAACCGCCACCACTTAGAAACCCCTGGTTTGATGAACAATGCGAACAAGCCCATGCAGCAAAACAAGAGACATATAAAGCCACGCTGCAACGACGGACGAGAGCTGCTCGCGAAGTCTGTGAAGCTTCTCAGAAGAAAGAAGAGAGAACACGGAAAGCGTGAGATCGAGGAGATGAAGAGATGCCTCCGCAGGAATGACGCCCGGAAGTTGTACAATAAGGTTGAACATGCCATGGCCACAAAGCCAGAGCAGCGGCCTGCAGGAATGAAAATGGAGAATTGGTAGTAGAGTCACAGTCGATGCTGAGGATTTGGAAAGACCACTTCTGTAGACTGTATAACGGCGATGACAGAAAAGATACCGCTGTCAGGCAGAATGATCCGTTCGTAATGGACGACGATGTAAAAGCATTTCGTCCACCTGACCTAGACGAATTTAAAATAGTTAAAATAGTGATATCAAGACTTAAGTCTAATAAGGCCGCGGGCGTAGACGGCCTGTCCGCTGAGCTTTTTAAGGCGACTGGAGATGTGCTGGTAAGGTGCATGCATCGTCTTGTTTGCAAAGTATGGTCGGAGGAAAGCATATCCAACAAATAGAATCTTAGCATCGTTTGCCCGGCTCATAAGAAAGGAGACCCCCCACAACTGCGCCAACTGTAGGGGAATAAGTCTCCTTAACATCGCAAATAATATCTCTGCCTGAAACCGTTTGTGGATAACCTGATCGGCTCTTATCAGTGTGGTTTCAGGCCGGGTAGATCCACAATAGAGCAAATATTTACGCTACGGCAGATCTTGGAGAAGACCCGGGAATACCAAATCCACACTCACCACCTTTTCGTCGACTTCAAGGCCGTGTATGACAGCGTGTATAGAGACGAGCTGTACAACGCCACGTCTAGTTTAAACATCCCTGCCAAACTCGTCTGACTGTGCAGGATGACAATAGAGAATTCTCGCTGCTCCATTAAGGTCAGTAATGAGCAAACCGAGACATTTGATGTCAAAAAAGGATTTAGGCAAGGTGACGCGCTATCATGCAACTTTTTCAACATCGTGCTTGAAAAGATCGTGCAAGAGTCACTGCACCAACACAAGAGGTACGATTTACTTCAAGTCTACGCAATTGCTTGCGTACGCCGACGACATTAAAGTGATTGGACGGACACAGCGAAACGTCAGTGAGGCCTTTGTAAAGCATTGAGTTAGAAGCAGCTAAGATGGGTCTCAAGGTTATTGAGGGTAAAACTAAAGCCAAATATCTGCTTTCATCTAAAAGAGACGGTCAACACCGACGTATTGGCCAGAACGCCACCATGGGCGGATACAACTTTGAAGTGGTCAAGGAATTCGCCTACCTTGGCTCACTGATGATCGGCGACAACAACCCCAGCGCTGAGATAAAATGCAGAATCAGTCTTGCCAACCGCTGTTTTTTGGGCTCAAAAAGCAATTGAGAAGTAGAGCCCTTCCTTGGAAAAGGGTGACACTATATAAGACTTTGATCGTTCCAGTCCTCCCTTACGGCGCAGAGGCTTGGACCTTAACAAAAGCGTATAAAGATGCCCTTGGTCGTTTCGAGAGGAAAATTCTGCGCACTATCTACGGTCCCGTTTTTTCAAACGGAGTATGGAGGAGAGACAGCGATATCGGCCTGGTACGACGTCTACGGATACAGCGTCTAAGGTGGATAGGTCATGTAGAGCCCACGGAAAATACAGCACCGACCCGTAGAGTCTTCGAATCTACCCCGGAAGGAAGGCGCGACAGAGGACGGCCGCATCTACGGTGGCGCACGCAGGTGGAAGGGGACCTTTACCAATTGGGCGTGTAGCTGGTCAATGACCGTGCCAGCTGGAGACGCTTGTTGGTTGAGGCCCAGGTTCACCACGGACTGTAGCGCCACCTAAGTAAGTAAGTAAGTAAGTATTCATGATACTGCAGTATTCGGTTGACCCATATGTTGAGTGTTGTAATCATTTGCTTTGTCGTCTTCGAGTGGTGGTGTAATTGGGGCACTTGAAGTTCTTGTTTGGGTTTCATTCTGTGGATTTCGGTGAGTGTCCGCCTTGTTTCTGTTTATGTCAGATGACCCAGTTCTCGGTGGATTAGGGGGACTGACCGTAGTTGCGATCATAGCACTCGGATACGTAACTCACACGATGAGCGAGTTCGGATCCCGATAACATCAACGCGACCTAATGTTTATTTCGCGGCGTCCCTCCTCGACGGGGTGCTGGCAAAACCTCCGTAGTATACTTGCCATGAAAAAGCTTCTCGACTCACGCCGTCGTTCAGTATCGACATTAAACTGTAGTGCCTGTAAGGCCACCAAAGAAGCTAAGAATAAGTATCAGCTGCAGCCATTCGAGCGCGATTTTTGTTTCCGCACAGACTTGTGCCTGTGATGCATCAGTTAATGCCGAGAAGTGAAGGATGAAAATAGCAAGTATTACTTCTATGATCTCCTAGAAAGGAACATATATACGATCAACGCCCTAGCTTCGACACCGAAATCTTTCTAGGAGACTTCAATGCCCAGCTGGGAAAAGAAGGAGTTTTTCCCAGAGTCGTCGGAAAGCACACCCTACACGGAAACGGACTCCGGTTGGTGAATTTCGCTCGAGGTGGAATCTCTCTGTGATTAGTACCGCGGTTCCGAAACTCAACATTCATAAAGGGATTGATCACATTGCGATCGACGTCAGACATTCCTCCAATATTCTCTAAGTCCGAACCTTCCGTTGTGCCAATATTGACTCGGTTCAATTCCTTGTTGTAGCCAATGTAAGAACCCCGAGAAAAAGACGGAGTCGAGAAAGAATACCACGGTTTGACGGCGGAAGGCTACAATCGCAACAGATAACTGGGACCTTTGCCGACGGAGTCTCCCAGAAACTCTCTGAAGGCTCAAAGCCGGCGCCTGCACTAATAATCGAAGAAGTGCTGTCAAGAAACTATCAAAGAAGCTGCCACTAATGTGCTAGGTTTTACGACACTACCACTGGAAAACCTATGGTTTGAGGACGAGTGCAGGCAGGCTCATGCAGCCGAACAGGGGACGAGAGCTGTTCGTGAGCTGTACGAGCAGAAAGGAAGGAACTGAACTGGCTCCTCCGAAAGAAAACAAAAAGAACATGAGAAGCACGGATCAGGAAATGGAGAGGTGTTATGGCGAAATTGAGTCCGAAAGTTTTACCAACATTTAAAATACATAGCTATTTAGTGGATACAAACTTCGGACCCGAACCCGCATGAAACAAGAACAGACAACTTGTAGTGGATTCGCAGTCAATGCTGACAATCTGCAAAAATCATTTTTGTAAACTGTTAACTACTCACTCGTACAAACTGGTATATTCACTTTGGACGACGATGGACAAGAATTCCGTCCCCCGGACTTAGACTTGGTCAAGATAGCAATATCGAGACTGAAGTCGAACAAAGCTGCTGGATCGAACGGAATTTCCGCAGAACTGTTTAAGGCAGCTGGGGATGATCTGGTTAGGAGCATGCACCAGCTCATCTGTAAGATATGGTCCGAGCAAAGAATGCCCGACCAATGGAATCTCAGTATCGTTTGTCCGGTGCACAAGAAAGCAGACCTCTTCGACTGCGCCAACTATTGTGGGATCAGTCTCCTTAACCTTGCGTATAGGATCCTATCTGCCATTTTGTGTGAACGTCTGAAACCGTTCGTCAAAATTCTGATAAGTCGTTATCAGTGTGGTTTCAGACCAGGGAAGTCCGAGACAGACCAGAGCTTCACACTGTGTCAAATCCTGTAAAAGACCCAAAAAATTGCAAATCGATATTCATCACCTATTTTCTCGATTTCAAGGTCGCATAGGACAACGTGCAACATACTTGTCAAAAAGGAGGCTGTGTGTCAACTTGCATTGAGCACGGAGTGTCATCAGTATCAGGCTATATAATACGAAGTCGGAAATGCGATCGTCGTCGTCCAGTGATACTATTATAAGTGATCGAGCAAGGTCGGCACCAGCGCTGGGCCGTACTCCTGCCTGTCCCTCTTCCCCTCTCGTGACAGTGTTCGCACTCAGCACACACACTGATTGAGTGCTAACGCAACCGAAGCGTAGCGGGTCGCGTGTGTTGTTCTTTGTTGGTGGAGCAAATCTTACTGTCGTAAGGGCATAACACCTACGGTAGTTTGTTTTTGCAAATCCGGCGATAGAACTTCACTTACGCGTCTCTGCTTTAACGGTTTTGTGTCTATACATGTTTTGTAGTTTGCATTGATGAGGGATTTCTGTGTGCAGTTCTGCAATATTCGTGGGTTACGGAAGAATTTCTTTGCCACGTATATCCATCTCTCTCGCCACAAACCGGCTGTTTTGGCACTTTGTGAAACACAGGTCGATGAAAAGTCTGATCCTTCGGATTTCAGTCTTCCTGGATATAGCTTAGTGCCATTATTCGTTTCTCGCCGTGGTCTCGCCATCTATGTCCGTAGTGATATTGCTTACCAGTTACTTCCACAGTATAGCCAAACATCCACCCCGGAATTTAATTTCATATGGCTTAAATTCATATTCCGTAAGCACTCCATCCACTACGGTTTTCTTTATAGAAGCCCCAATCTAGACAGGAATGCAACTTTTGAGGCATTCGACGCACTGTCTGATTCCATCCAAAGAATTGTTTCCCTGTTCCCTCGCACTGAAATCGTTTTAGCGGGCGATTTCAATGTACACAATTCTCAGTGGCTTCGACATTCTGGACAGACAACACCCGAAGGAAGGTATGTTGAAATTTTTGCTGAGTTAAATCACTTAACTCAACCTTTGAATGAGCCATCACGTATCCCCGATGTTGCTGGTCATACCGCCAATACGCTGGACTTGTTTCTTACCTCTCAGCCTGACAAATACACGATCGATGTATTGGAAAGCCTAGGCTTGTCTGACCACTGCATGATATCAGCGAAATTCTCGAACTCCCACCATCCAGTTAAAGAAAAAGCTCCTAAGAGAACACTATGGCTATACGAGAAAGCCAACTGGTGCGGCCTAAACAACTTTTTTCGGATCTTTAACTGGTCGTGGTGCTTCCTCGACAACGACATGGACGCCGCAACTGATATTATGGCGAACATTATCCGAATCGGCATGGCAAATTTTATTCCCAGCAAGATTAAAAGCACCAGGCCTAAGGATAATACGTGGTTCGACTCGAGCTGCAAAGAGGCTATTAGGCTCAGGGAGCTAAGCTTTCGGGCCTACAAGGCAAACAGTTCTGAGGAAAACCGAAAAAAGTACATACGAGCCAGAAATGACTGCAACTCCCACATTCGACGGATTAAATTCCAATCCGACCAAAAATTAAGGCGTAAAATCCTTCAATGTCCCAAAGGTAGCTAAAGTTTCTGGTCGTTTGTAAAAAATGTAAAAAACTCAACTAAGTCGTCTATACCGACGCTCATCCACAATGACATCCCAGCTGTCACCCCCTTAGACAAAGCTAACCTACTTGCTGCCCATTTCGCAACCAGTTTTCAGCTGCCAGCTTGTACTTTGTCTCCGCCTGTACTAGAGTGCGTCAATTCCACCATGGGGCTAATCCACTTCCGCACTCGTACAGTCGCAAGGGTTCTTAAAGACCTCGCCATACATAAATCCGCTGGTCCAGATGGTATTGCCTCAATAGTTCTGAAGAGGTGTTCTTCTACGCTGGCAAAACCACTGCGTAAGCTTTTTCACCTTTCCTACACCTCTGGGCTCTTTCCGAGTAGGTGGAAAATAGCATTTGTCCAGCCTATACCCAAAAAAGGCGAATCATCTTCTCCCTCCAACTACCGACCCATTGCACTAACGTCCCTTCTTTCCAAGGTCATGGAAACGCTGATTAACCGTCAGCTTATGAAATATCTTGAATCACGGAAACTCCTCAATGACCGCCAATACGGTTTCCGCAGCAACAGATCCACTGGTGATATGATGGCATATCTCGCTGAAAAGTGGAATCACTCCCTTCACCAAGCAGGTGAAAGCAAAATTGTTGCACTGGATATTTCGAAAGCATTTGACAGGGTTTGGCATGAAGCCCTTTTGTCGAAAATGCGTGCTTTTGGGATCGATGAGTCTCTCTTTCAATGGATTAGAAGCTACCTTTCGAATAGTTCAATTCAAGTTGTTTTGGACGGATTCAAGTCCGATACTCACTTTGTAAATGCTGGTGTTACCCAGGGCTCCGTTTTGTCTCCGACACTCTTTCTTATTTTTATAAATGATCTCTTGTCTGTTACTTCTAATCCAATTCACTCCTTCGCTGACGACAGTACCCTCAGCTTCTCATATTCGTTCACCAGTGTACGACCCTGCACTTCGGTTGCAGATAATGAGCGGCAGCGTATGTTAAGCTCATTAAATTCCGATATCGACAGCATCATCCAATGGGGTAAAAACAATAGAGTGGAATTTAATGCTTCCAAAGCACAATGCTGTCTCTTGTCGTTAAAGCGTATAAATAACCCGCAGCCATTATCCATGAATGGCACTTGCATCTCAGAAACTGAAAAGCTTTCCATCCTGGGTATGAGTGTTGCTCACAATCTTAATTGGAGCGACCATATATTCAGTGTCGCCAAGAATGCTGCGAAATGCCAAGGATTCTTATACAGATGCAAGAAATATTTCTCACCCTTAGATCTGGCTACAATCTATAAGGCGTTCATTCGCCCCAAATTAGAGTTTAACGCTCATGTCTGGTCCGGTGCTTCCAAGACCTCACTGCACCTACTGGACAGAATACAAAAACGAGCCATAAAACTGATGGGTGACTCCAGCATTACCAAAACATTAGACTCGCTGGAACACCGCAGGAATGTTACCTGCCTCTCTCTGTTTTATCGTTACTACCACCAAAAATGCTCTGATGAAATAGCCAGTTGCATTCCGCCCCTTCAACATTTCTCCCGCAATACACGTCTCTCTAGGAATGCTCACCAATATACTCTGAAGCCCGCTTTCGGACGTACTGTCAAATATAGAGAATCTTTCATTAACCGAACCACGCGAATCTGGAACTCCTTGCCGGATTCGGTTTTCCCCCCTCAATGCAACATGCAAGCATTTAAGATCAATGTCCATCGGCATCTCCTCTATTCCTCTTCCTCTCTATCTTCTGCCCACACTGTGTCGCCGACATAATAAGGTTATTAGACCTTGAGTGTGCGCAAATTATTAAAAAAAAAATAAATAAATAATGGCCAAGGCGTGGCCAAAGGAACAATAAACAATTATTACTAAGTAAAAGTCAATTGTATTTTGTTTTTCTTCTCTTTCCTTTTTAACGCCACTCCGAATACGTTACTTGTGTCAGAGTCGATCACACTACCCACTACACCCTCATTACTTACTACAGATACTTCCAAAAATGAAGCAAATAGAGCCCAAGCTTCCCCACATTTCATAAGTTTGTTAGCGTCAGGTGTGCCTGACTCACCTCGACCTTTTGATTCAATGCAAATTTTTATCTCAACGCATTACAGAAAGCATTTGCTTACGTTCGAATCAAGCATTGTAGCACGTAAACACCATCAATGATTGCGGAAAAAAATAATAAAATAGAACAATGGGCCTCCAATGTCATCCGGCGTTGCGCATGGGAGGGTTAAGGGCATACACAGCAGTTTCGCAGAAAGGAAAAATATTGTACAAAATAAGGCCAAGGACTAAAGCCTGTGGAACACCAGCATCGAAATACTTTACCTCGGGCGAACTATTATTTACAAACACAACGAACGAACGGATTGTCGGAAAGAAAAAGAACTAATAGCGGCTTATCCGAACAAAATCAGCGGATCAGGTCCCATAAAATGCAAATCCTCCTTATGACCAAATGCGGCCAGATAACGAACCTCTGAAATATCACAAGATCAAACTCCATCGTCTCTTTCTCTCAGATACATTTAATACGCATTCTCTTCACTACAGCTTATGACAGTACTGACAAGACAACAACAAAACAAGTTTCGATTTAGAGGCCTAACTGGGCAAGAACGGTTGGTACATAGTCATCGTACTGGGCCTGGTAGAAGTTGGCTGCCACGGGCACGCCCAGCTTATACTTGTCGGCGAATTTCTGAGTCGAGAATTGAGGGCGTCCTGCGGCTGTATTCTTGTTGATATGCGGCTCGTCGAATTGCAGTTTCTTTGGTTGTTTATAGAGCACGAAGACGTATCGATGCAAACCGGTGTCCCTTGGCGGGCCAGAGCTAACGAATTCGGTGAGGACTTCACCTGCACTGAGACGTTTACAGGGAATATTGACTACTAGCCAGTGATGGAATTCCCTAAATGTAGGTTCGGTGCGACTGGGAGCATCGGGATCGGTCATGATTAGAGTGTAGAATGCCTTTTCATCCGACTTCCATTCGACTCTTGGTTGATTCTTGACCTGGGTGGGTGTAAGTTCACCTCCTTTGTTTGCCTCAACGCCACTATCAAAGCTAACCTAAAGGAGAATTTGAAGAGAAGACCGAAATGAGAGGAGCAGGTTCGTTCAACTTACCTTGAGAAAATCCGGGGGTCCTTCGGGAATCACGTCCGGAATGACTTCAAACTCCTTTAGGGACTTGGTGACATTTGAATCACGACACGTTCCTTCGACGGCAATAATAGCTGCAATGAATCCAACAACACAAACCAAACCCTTCATGATGGATGAAATTGATTTTGATTTGACCAGAGTAGTACGACTTAAGTGTGACCTCCGCTCGTGGGTAATCCGCCTGAGATCAATGCTGAAAGTGAATTGATTCAACAATTGACTGGCGTGTGGCCAGGTGAACTTTCTGATAGCTCACACTCGTCAACACTCGCGCAACGTGTAAGCGTGAACGTGAGAGTAAGCTAGTCGTGGTTGCTGATGTTCTTTTGAAATGTGGTTGTGTGCAGTTTTAGATTTCACCTGACAGAACAATTGCCTTCTGAGCCCAAAGTAGCAACTGTGGATCTCCGATTTGACAACGTCTTTTTTTTTTGTGGCATTAATGCTAGTTCCCAAATGGACGAAGTCTTCCAGCATCTCATGGTAAGTTTTGATAGAAACGGAGTCATAGAGGGTCGCGCAGTCAATGGTACCTGATAGGAGTCAAGGAATGAAGAGGATGTCATGTATAATTCGCTTTTCCTCCAACGTGTTCATGTTGATTAGTTTAAGACGGTCTAGATAGGGCGGTAAGAGCAAAGGGTTGTTCCAGGGGAAATCTCATAATGCAAAACGTAAGGACCGGCGTTGGATGCTCTCGATTTTAGAAATGTGGGTTAGTTGGTAAGGAGACCACACTTGAGACGGATATTCAAGAAGGGTCCAAACAAAGGTTATGTAGAGAGATCGGGTAACGTGGGATTTGGAGAATTCTTTAGACCATCCCTTCATGAAACCGAATTCACGAAGCTGAATTAGGTTTAAGGGTTATCTTGTCGATATGAGCTCGAAAATTTAACTCCTGGTCACATAATATGCAAAATCGCGGATAGCCAGAACGGTGGTGAATGGTTGATAATTGGGGAAGAAGAGACGGGGAGGAGGCTTGATTAGCTTATGTGAACAAGTAATTGATTGGCATTTGGGAATATTAAGCTCCAAGCAATTTTTGGAACACCAAGCGGAAAAACTATTGAGATCTAATTGAATAAGGGAAGGGTCATGACTTCCCTTTATACGTCGTCGGCGTATAAAGAGATGTGGGAACGTTTAATCAACATTTCAATATCGTTAATGGTAAGAGCGAAAAGTAATGAACCTAAGTGGCTACCTTGGGGGACGCCGCGGGAAGCTAAGGAGGGTTTAGGAAAGGCGGATCTGAAACGAACATTATAATAGCGATTTTTCAAGTAAGAAAATATCCACTTCAAAGAAATGGGGTCGAAGCCAAGGGAAGACAATTTGAAGAGTATTAGTCTGTGGGAGATTTTATCGTAACTTACTTACTTACTTACTTATCAGGCCTGCGATCCATGGAGGATCTGAGCCTGAGCTATAGCTGCCTTCCATCCTTGACGGTCCCGGGCACGCTGCTTCCAGTTGTCAAGACCAAGATGTCTTACATCCGCGATTACTTGGTCTTTATACCGGAGGTTCGGTCTTCCTCTTCTTCTCGAACCAGGAGGCTCGGAGTCGAAGACCCTCTTAGCTGGAGCGTTGATGTCCATGCGCTCGATGTGGCCGAGCCAGTGTAGTCGACGGGTCCTTGCCTTCCGGACTACATCCACATCTTGGTACAGCTCGTAGAGTTCGCGGTTGTGTCTTCTTCTCCATTCACCTTCCTCACAGACAGGACCAAATATCCGGCGCAGAATTTTTCTTTCGAAAGAACCCAAAATCAGCTCCGCTGTCCTGCTTATCGTCCAGCTTTCGGCTCCGTACAGCAAGACTGGCAGAATGAGCGTTTTGTAAAGCATGACTTTGGTCTTTCGAGTGAGGAGTTTTGACCCCAGTTGTTTGGACAAGCCGAAGTAGCAACGGTTGCCAAGGGCGATTCTACGCCGGATCTCCACCGTGGTGTCATTTGTGGAATTTACGTTTGCCCCGAGGTAGACAAACTCCTTAACTACCTCGAAATTGTAGCTGTCAATTGTTATGTTTTGTCCCAGGTGGTGAGCGACGGATTGGTTTTTGCTTGACAGCATGTATTTCGTTTTGTCCTCATTGATCTTAAGACCAATTGGTTTCGCCTGTTCTTCAATCGCCGTGAATGCTTCCACAATGCCACGGCGAGAACACGCGATGATGTCGATATCATCCGCGTATCCTAGCAGCTGGATGGACTTGTAAAAGATAGTGCCTTCCCTGTTAACGCCTGCCCGTCGCACTATCTGCTCCAGCACCAGGTTGAAGAAGTCACATGACAGCGCATCTCCTTGCCGAAATCCGGTGCATGTTTCGAATGGTTCCGAGGTCCTAGAACCGAGTTGCACGGTGCATCGCGTGTTTTTTAGCGTGGCGCGACACAACTGGATCAGTTTTACCGGGATCCCGAATTCGGCCATCGCCCCAAACAGTGCTTCACGATGAATGCTGTCGTATGCGGCTTTGAAATCGATGAAAAGACGGTGTGTATCGATTCGAAACTCGTTGGTCTTTTCCAGGATTTGTCGAAGTGTGAAAATTAGGTCTATAGTTGATTTGCCGGGCCGGAAGCCGCACTGGTAGCTGCCGATTAGTGCGGTGCAAAATGGTTTTAGACGTTCACACAATACGCTGGACAGGATCTTGTATGCGACATTGAGCAGGGATATACCTCTATAGTTCTTACAAGAGGTAGGATCGCCTTTTTTGTGGATGGGGCATATAGAGCTGGTATTCCAGTCGTCGGGCATGCTCTCATCTTCCCAAATTCTGCAGATGATCTGGTGCATGCTCCCTACCAGAACATCGCCGCCAGCCTTGAAGAGCTCTGATGGCAAGCCATCTGAGCCTGCGGCCTTGTTGTTCTTCAGCTTCTGAATAGCTGTGCCGACTTCTTCTATGCTGGGTGGGAGGACTACTTCAGCGGCTGGAGTTGGGATTTCCTCAGTCCCTACCACTCTCTCTTGGTCATGCTCGTTAAGCAGCTGCTGGAAGTGCTGCTTAAATACATCCACTATTCCCTGCGGGTCGGTGATAAGATTACCCTCGCAGTTTCGAAGAGCCAGGGTGCCCTTTTTGAAGCCTCCTGCAAGGCCTTTGGCTTTCTTGTAAAAGGCTCGTATTTTATGTCTATCCCTAGACTCCTCGATATGGTTGGCGGTTCGACCGTCCGGAGATCGCCAGGTTGCTGTGTGGATTCGCTTGCGAGGGAATCTTGTGCTACTTATCACCGCATTACGAGCTGTCGCAAAGTCAGCGAGTCGGAAGCCGTTATCTGTTGTTGTATCGTGGAGGCTGTGCTTTCCGATCACTCCGCCAAGGGTGTTTTCCTTTCCGATTTTGGCGTTGAAGTCCCCGAGCACGATTTTTACATCGTACTCCGGACAAGCTCCGTAGGCGTTGTCCAGGAGGTCATAGAAGTCCTCCTTGATAGGGTCTTCAGCCTCGTCGGTAGGGGCGTGTGCACATATAAGGCTGATGTTATAAAATCTGCCTCTGATGCGGATCACAGCCAGGCGATCACTTATAGGTTTAAAGTCGATGACCTTCGACCTTAACCGCTTTCCCACGACGAATCCGCATCCCAGTAAGTGCAACCTTTTGTGACAGCTGTAATAAATGTCGCAATTTTTCTTCCTAATCATACCGTTTCCTATCCAGCGTATTTCCTGGACCGCAGTAATATCCGCCTTGTACTGCGTGAGGATTCCTTCTAGTTTATGAGCAGCTCCGGGAGTGTACAGGGTTCTGACATTCCAGGAGCATACTCGCAAATCGTGTTCCTTTTTCGTGCGTTGTCGTCGTCGAGTATCCGTCCGTATATCCGAGGCATCTTGCTCATTCATAACTTTGGGTTTTTTTACGTGGGCGGATTGTTAGCCCGCCGCACAACCGCCATTCTGGTCGGGGTTTTCTTCGCTGCATACGTTTGTTCACCTCCCAACGGTTGTTGAAGAGGCTATCCAGAGGGCGCCGCGAGGAGGCCGTATGTCAACTTGACCCGGGCATTTAAACAGGGATCGTTGCTGGCATCTCGCCAGGTTGAGAGCAATCAACAACTTTACCCTGTATGTCCGAGCCCATGCCCTCCAGATTTTATCGTAAGCTTTACTGAAATTGCTGGAAAGAACATCGACTTCTTTGCCATTCTCGAAGGCCGAGAGGGTGAAGGCCACAAATTCAACAACTTTTGTGGCTACAGATCTATATTTGAGGAAACCGTGTTGTCTAGGGGAGATTAAAGACTTCCAGCGAAGATCTAACATTTCATACCAAATGCTCTCCAAGAGTTTGGGTATACGTGACAGTTTGTTAATCAAGTTGTTCGGCCGCACGTGGTCTGTTTAGGGACCTACAATTCCACGTACAGAACCAAAGGTCCTTGTTTATTTTTTGTTTTCTTATAGGGTCGTCAACATAAATCCGTTCCGTTTTATTATCCGAGGCTGTTTTTTGGTTCTGAGCAATCAGTGGTTTTACGGTTATGGTTTGCTAGACCATAGCC
Organism: Eumerus sabulonum; assembly: GCA_951905685.1. Taxonomy (NCBI): domain Eukaryota; kingdom Metazoa; phylum Arthropoda; class Insecta; order Diptera; family Syrphidae; genus Eumerus; species Eumerus sabulonum. Next base: position 241,462,097 of record OX645060.1, read on the forward strand.
CAACCGACACGAATCCTGTTTGGTGGCGCAGGATACTTGCCATTCGGCCTCTTCCGTCAGTAATTTCCCTTTTACGGAAATTTCCAGATGGCACCACGAGGAGGTGGAAGTAGGACCTGACTAACAGAGCTGCAAGATGTTCGGCTGCAGAGGCTCTTACTCGCTTTTTGTCGGGATAGCATCCGTCGGCAGATGCTACCCCTACGAGGCCTTTGCTAGTCCTTCACCATCCCCAGTGTGGTTTCAGGCCAGGAAAATCCACGATAGACCAAAAACACTACGGCAGATCTTGGAGAAGACCCATGAATTCCAAGTCAACACGCACCATCTTTTTGTCGACTTTAAAGCCGCGTAGAGACGAGCTATACAGAGCCATGGCAGGCTTTAACATTTCTGCCAAACTCGTCAGACTGTGCAGGATGACTATGGAGAACTCTCTCTACTCCATTAAGTTGAACTAACCGACCCCTTTGATGTTAAAAAAGGTTTTAGATAGGGTGACCCACTGTCATGTGATTTCTTTAACATTATTCTTGAAAAGATCGTGCAGGACTCTGCGGCTAATACAAGAGGTACGATCTACTTCAAGTCTACACAATTGCTTGCCAACGCAGATGACATTGACGTTATCGGACGAACAAAGCAAGACGTCAATGAGGCGTTCGCAAGCATTAAAGCAGAAGTGGCTAAAGTGGGTCTAAGGGTAAATGGGGACAAGACCAAATATATATTGTCATCATAGAAAGACGCGCAGCATCGACGTGTTGGGCAGAGCGTCACCTTCGGCAGCTATATTTTTGAAGTAGTCAAGGACTTCGTCTACCTTGGCTCGATAGTGACAAGCAGCAACAACACCAGCGCTGAGATAAAACGCAGAATAACTCTTGCTAACCGCTGCTTTTTGGGCTCAAGGGGCAACTGGGTAGTAGAGCCCTCTCCCGAAAAACTAAGGTCCTCCTCTACGGAGCTGAGACTTGGACGTTATCAAAAGCAGATGAAGAGGCTCTCGGGCGTTTTGAGAGGAAAATTCTGCGTACAATCTTTGGTCCCGTTTGTGTAAACGGAGAGTGGAGGAGGAGATTCAACCAAGAACTGTACGGGCGACCAAGAACTGTACAGCGACATCGGCCTGGTTAGACGTCTTGGGATCCAACGTCTAAGATGGCTAGGCCATGTAGAGCGAATGGACATGACCGCTCCGGCCCGAAGAGTCTTCGACTCCAACCCCGAGGGACGACGCAGCAGAGGACGACCGCATTTAAGGTGGCGCGCACAGGTGGAAAGGGACGTCAACCAACTGGGCGTGCGGCATTGGAAGCGGCTGGCCAAAGATCAATGTGGCGCGAAGAACTTGCAAATTGGCAGCTAAAGTGCAGTCCTGAAAGGAGTTCGGCGAGAAGTAGGAAGGCGACCATAGATCTGCGAAAAAGGTGTTCTGGCAAACCATTCGCCGGCTCAGAGGGAGGGAATTCAACATAATCGAGGGAATTAAATCCAAAAGTGGTGTGGTGCTTTCCAATGAGATGGACATCTTACGCAGATGGAGCGAGCACTTTTCGGAGCTGCTCAATCCCGTACAGGGCGCTGAGGGGGACAGACCATAGTCTTGAGTGGTTCAGAGAATAGTCCAACGGATGACTTAGTTGTCCTCATATCCTCCCAGACAGAAATTTAGCGCACGCTAGATAGGTTTGTGGCCGTGTGTTCTGATGCTGGGATGAGGGTTAACGTGGACAAAACCTGTCCAATGCACTCTACATGTTAGTGGAGTCCCATTGAAACAGGTGAAGAAGTTTAAGTATCTCGGGGTCTTCTTCACGAGTGATGGGAGGAGTAATACTGAGCTTTTCTGCAGGATTGGCCAAGCTGGGTAAATTTTGAAAAAGCTTGGGAGATCTGTAATCAGGAAGACCGAGCTTGATGGCAAAGCCAAGTTAGCGGTTTTTAGCTCAGAATTAGAACGCGAATACAACCTGCCGACATGAGATTTCTTCATGGTATTGTGGGAGTTAGTCGCCGGGATAGAGTGAGAAATACGGCAATGCACGGGGAGCTCAATGTTGAGCAGCTGCTTTTTCGAACGGAAAGGGCTATGCTTCGATGGTTTGGTTACGTGAAACGAATGTCGCCATCATCACGACTTCCGAAGCGTGCCCTGAATGTAATACTATCAGGCAGGCGACCACTTGGCAGACCCAGGACGAGGTGATAGGACCTAGTCCAAAAACCGGCCTGGTTTTCCTAATGAGTTAGAATCGATGGCGGCGGATCGAATGGACTGGAGATCCCGCGTGCGGGCATTACCCCCGCGACCCCTTTAGTGGAAAATGCGGGCTACTGAAAATGTATGTATCTATTAAAGCTCCTGCAATCCGCACCGCAGGAGGAGTAAGGATGATCGTATGCGCCTCCGCTTACTTCCCAGAAGACGGCCAACACATTCCTCCTACCGAAGTACCGGACCTGGTAAGATATTGCGACCAGAGGAACCACCATACGGAATAGGGCTGCAGCAATACAAATAAACGAGGTGAGTCACTTTTGGAATTTTTAATACATTTATAAATGCGGTTAGAGAAGAGGTGCTTGACCTCACTATCTCTAGCCCATTTATTCTAAACGCAATTGGTGACTGGCACGTCTCCAATGAAGCCTTACTATCTGGTCACCAACACATCAGATTCAACATATCCGGTGAGGTTAAAGAGGCAAAGCCTGGATATCAGCTCAAACGAACAAATTAGGCTCATTTCAAAGCTCAACTTGCCGCTAAAGAAGGTATGCTTCTCAAGTCGATTGAATCGATAGATGATATTGATGAAGCTCAACGCAGCACTTATCTCATCCTTAAGAGACAGCTGTACACCCAGGACAAGTACATACAAGTGTTGTGTGCTCTGGTGGAATACACAGCTTGAATGCTTAAGGAAACATTTGAGACCTCTATTTAACAGAGCCAAACGGAATATTAGTTGGACTGATTATATGTTGATCTGCTCTAACTAAATACAACCTCGAACTGAAATCCAAGAGATTGTCTTGGAGAAAATACTGCGAGGACATAGACTCGCTTCCAACTGCGGCCCGACTCCATTAAGCGTTATACACAAATGGAATCGGGCTGCTTCAGTCAATCGCAGGAAAACCCTGGAGACTTTGCTCGAGGTGCATTTCCCTACTCCCCACTCGATGTCCTCTGACGATCAAACGAACGTCATTAATAGCATCGACAGTAGAACAAATATGCTTTCTTGCAGACTTTTTAGCCCTGATACGGTTAAATGGGCAATTGCTTCATTTAAACCCTATAAGGCACCAGCCATAAATGGTGTCTTTCCTACTACCTTACAGAAAGGCCTGAACACAATTTTATCACCACTGATAGACGTCGGTGTTACGCGTCTTTCTTTGATCACAGCATTTATTTGGCCTTGTCCCCATTTACCCTTAGACCCACTTTAGCCACTTCTGTTTCAATGCATGCGAACGCCTTATTGACGTCTCGCTTTGTCCGTCCAATAACCTCAATGGCATCTGGGTAGGCAACAATTGTGTAGACTTGAAGTAGACCGTACTTCTTGTATTGGCCGCAGGATCCCGCACGATCTTTTCAAGAATGATGTTAAAGGAATCACATGACAGTGACGAGTTTGGCAGGAATGTTAAAACAAGATATGGCTCTGTATAGCTCGTCTCTATAAATGCTGTCATATGCGGCTTTAAAGTCGACAAAAAGATGGCGCGTGTCGACCTGGAATTCATTGGTCTTCTCCCAGATCTGCTGTAGTGTAAATATTTGGTCTATCGTGGATTTTCCTGGTCTGTAACCACAGTGGTAGGAACCTATCAGATTGTCGACGAACGGTTTCAGGCGCTTACACAGTACGGCAGAGAGGATCTTGTACGCAATGTTAAGGAAACTTATCCCTCTGTAATTGGCGCAGTCATAGGGGTCGCTTTTCTTATGGACCGGGCAAACGACGCTGAGATTCCATTTATCGGCATTCATTCTTCCGACCATATCTTGCAGATGAGTTGGTGCATGTTCCTAACCAGCTCATCGCCAGCTGCTTTAAACAGTTCCGCGGGAAGTCCGTCTGCTCCAGCAGCTTTATATGACTTAATTTTCGATATCGCTGTCTTAACATCGTCTAGGTCGGATGGATGGGTTCGTTCTGCCTGATGGCGGCATTTTGACCATTATCGCCGTTATACAGTCTGCAGAAGTGGTCCTTCCACAATCTCAGCATCGACTGTGATTCCACTACTAGTTGTCCGTGCTCATCCCTACAAGCTGCTGCCCTGGCTTTATAGCCTTGGCAAGTTCGTTTTACTTTATGGTAGAACTTTCGATCATCGTTCCTGCAATAGCATCGTCTCCATCTCCTCGATCTCGCGCTTCTCGTGCTCCGTCTTTTTTTTTCAGAAGCGTATGCTCCTCCCTCCTTTTCTGTTCATAGAGCTCGCGAGCAGCTCTCGTCCGTCGATGCAGTGTAGCCATGTATGCATTCTGTTTCTCTAAAAGGGCCTGTCTGCATTCGTCATCAAACCAGGGGTTTCTCGAATGTGGTGGCTTGAGGCCGAGTACATCTGAGGCGACTTCTCGGATGGCGACTCCATTGCTGTTCTATGGTTTCTATAGATTGCATCGGGACTTGAGAGAGCTTGAGGGAGACTTGATCGGCGAAGGACTTGGCAGTCTCCCGCGATTGCAACTTTCCGACGTTAAATTTTGGTGTTTCGAGTCGATGTTGGCTCCTCGAAAGGTTCGGACATCTAGGATGCTGGAGGAGTGTCTGCCGTCGATCGCAATGTGATCAATTTGATAGATTGTCGATTGATCGAAAGACCGCCACGTCACCAGATCTCTTGAAATTTATATACGACTATTGCCCCAAGGCTCTTTTATAAATTACCTTTGCATACAGGGTGTATTCGAAATGAATTCTTATTCCTCAGAAGAGTGAAATCATAACTTCTAGATTTAGATTATAAAGGCAAGGCATTATAGACTTGTTTCGTGTGTTGGTTTGTTTGGTATCTAAATTTCACTGTACGTAGGTCTGCTTTCGCTTCTAGTTTCTATACACTATAGACTGCAGATGCTTTTTTTAATTTAGGTATTTTCACAGTTATGTATAGTAAAATAAACTAAACTAAACTGGGAAACGTAAACATTTGTTTACGTTCGAATCATGCATTGTAGCACGTATTACGAAGAAAAACGGAACAGAGGCGCCTGAATTAATAGAGCCGGTTCTAGAACGAGAACGATAACTTGTAGGGCCGCCAAGGTGATCCGGTGTTGCGCTGAACAGAACCGCACGCGCTTTAACACCAGTCCCCGGAGGCTATTTCACAGCCATGTCATTAAAGATAAAATCCAATCCGATTCCAGTCTCAGACTCAATCAAATTCGATTTTCATGTTACCAAACTAAGAGGCGGCTACCAATAAATCATTAATCCTTACACAACCCAATCGATATCGCCTAGAAACAAGTTCCAGGTCACATTGCCGAAATTGAAATCGAAATTGAAACCAAAAAAGAACTAAAAGTAAACCGAAGCAAATCGACTGTAATTGCATAACTGGAAGCTAATCCGAACAAAATCAGCGGATCAGGTCCCATAAAATGCAAATCCTCCTTATGACCAAATGCGGCCAGATAACGAACAACTGAAATATCAAAAGATCAACCACCATCGGATCGTAGATAGATACATTTAATATGCAATCTCATCACTACAGTTTATGATAGTATTAACAAAACAACAACAATACAAGTTTCGAGTTAGAGGCCTAACTGGGCATGAACCGTTGGTACATAGTCATCGTACTGGGCCTGGTAGAAGTTGGCTGCCACGGGCACGCCCAGCTTATACTTTTCGGCGAATTTCCGAGTCGAGAATTGAGGGCGTCCTGCGGCTGTATTCTTAGTGATATGGGGCTCGTCGAATTGCAGTTTCTTTGGTTGTTTATAGAGCAGGAAGACGTATCGATGCAGACCGGTGTCCTTTGGCGGCCCAGAGCCAACGTATTCGGTGAGAACTTCACCAGCACTGAGACGTTTACCGGGAATGTTGACTACCAGCCAGTGATGGAATTCCCGTAGTTTAGGTTCGGTGCGACTGGGAGCATCGGGGTCGGTCATGATTAGAGTGTAGAATGTCTTTTTAGTCGCCTTCCATTCGACTCTTGGTTGATTCTTGACTTGGGTGGGTGTAAGTTCAACTCCTTTGTCTGCCACAACGCCACTATCAAAGCTAACCTAAAGGAGAATTTGAAGAGAAGACCGAAATGAGAGGAGGAGGTTCGTTCAACTTACCTTGAGAAAATCCGGAGGTCCTTCGGGAATCACGTCCGGAATGACTTCTAAGTGCTTTAGGAACTTGGTGACATCCGAATCACCTGTTCCTTCGACGACAATAATAGCTGCAATGAATCCAACGACACAAACAAAACCCTTCATGATGGATTAAATTGAGTTTGATTTGACCAGATTTGACCTCCGCTCGCGGACGATCCGCCTGAGATCAGTGCTGAAAGTGAAATGATTCAACAATTGACTGGCGTGTGGCCAGATGAACTTTCTGATTGCTCACACTCGTCAGGTTGTCGCGCAACGTGTAAGCGTGAGCGTGAGTGTAAGCTAGTCGTGTGTGCTGTCGTTCTTTTGAAATGCGGTTATGTGCATTTTTAGATTTCATCCGACAAAACTGGTCCAAAGCATCGGCATTTAGACGTCACCATTAGCGTGACTTCAAACCGGCTTTACCTCTGCCTCGAACAGCATCGACGTGACTATGATGCGTGTCTAATGTCTATGCCGTACTCGTAGGCTCGCCGCAAAATTGTGGGTGGCAGTCGCTCTACACAGCGTACGCACACAAACGGACGCACAATTATACTAATTACATGACCTTAAAACCTGTTCTACTTACGTAGATACAATTGTCGGCTTGTTGTCGTTACAGCTGTACGTTGATGTCCAAACAATCATGACATGTAATCTGGTAGGTGGCGGGCGTTAGTGGAGTACATTCATATTTATTCCATCTTAAGCCTTTCATCATGATCGCATGTGTATGCAAAGTCTTTGGTTTGTCCGGTTCGACTTCATTGTCGTTGCTCTTGCTCAACCAAGAACCTTTTCACGACCACATCTTGGGACTTGCCATTTTCTGCATTTGATTACTCTAGTCAGGTGCTTGGGGGTAAACTTTTATGTCAACTTGGCCTTTAACAAAGTGGCGGTTTATGTTATTTGCATATGTATCTGCATATGTTCGATGATTTATTATTGCTCGTTCTTAAGCGCCGGATTGCGTTAGGTATCAAGAGATGCCAAAAGTCATAGCTTGTTTACATAAACTTTACTAGACTTTTGTGATAAAAGGTATCTGGGAATATACGCTCAAGAGACCCAAGTCACACACTATCGGGAATACTGTCTTAACCAACTGCCCTTTCCTGGAAAGTTATGAAAAAAGGTTATAGAGATGTAGAACCAGCGCTCGCCACCAGACACAAGCATAAGTAGAGCAATCACGGAGGTATACTGGTATATGAGCCTCTTCGCCACAAGCAATGTAAGTCATATACAACGGTGGAGTATGCAGAGGTTATAGGCACTAGAGGGATGTGTTGTATGTAACGCTCTTTGGGACGAATGTAACAACCTACACACCTGAAGCACTTCCGATCAATATTCCGATTTGAGAGCTCGAAACACTCTTTCGATTTCTGCGCTTGATCTTGGCAGAAAACTTTTGTATTTTCACCAGAGATTGTGGAAATAAGTACTCAACACTAGCGGGTCCCTGCTAAGCCATTGATTGGCTCTACGAAATTTTGAATACAAAATCAAGTTGTTTGCAATGGATCCGTCCTTACAAATCTTATGCTGCTTGACACTCGACTGAGAATGATCGACACCGCAGCGAACAATCTAGCGAGTGTAGTATACTACAGTGACCATTGCAGACTTGGTATGTCCAAGAATGTGCCGTACCTACTTACTTACTTAGCTGGCGCTACAGTTCGAGGTAAACCTGGGCCTCAACCAACAAGCCTTTCCATCTGGCACGATCTTTTACTAGCTAGTGTTACTAGTGTCGCGAACCCAGTCGATTGAGGTCCGTATCCACCTGTGTGCGCTATCTTAGATGCAGTTGTCCTCTGCAACGTCTTTCCACGGGATTGGGGTCGAATACTCTTCGGCCTAGAGCTGTGGCCTAGCCATCTTAGACGTTGGATCCGTAAACGTCGAACTAGGTCGATGTCTCTGTACAGCCCGTACAGTTCGTCGTTGTGTCTTCTCCTCCACTCTCCGTTTCTACAAGCAGGACCATAGATTGAATGCAAAATTTCCCTCTCGAAACGACCAAGGGCCTCCTCATCCGCTTTCGTTAAAGTCCAGGCCTCTGCGCCATAAGGACCGGGATGTTAAGGTTTTGTACAGCGCAACATTGGTCTTTCAAGAGAGGGCACCGGTTGGCAAGAGTAATTCTGTGTTTGATCTCAGCGCTGGTGTTGTTGCCGCTGGTCACTAGTGTGACAAGGTTGACGAAGTCCTTGACCACTTCGAAACTATAGACGTCGGTGTGGCGCGTCTTTTTTGGTTGACAGTATATATGTATTTCGTTTTACCCTCGTTAGCCGAAATGACCTCTTTAGCCGCTTCTGTTTCCAACGCTTCATTGACGTCCCGCTGTGTTCGTCCAATTACGTCAATGTCATCTGCATACGCAAGCAGTTGAGCAGACTTGAAATAGATCGTACCTCTTGTGTTGGCCAGTGAGTCTCGTAGGATCTTTTCAAGCACGATGTTGAAGAAATTGCATGACCTTGACTAAATCCTTTTTTTAACATCAAAGGTCTTGGTTAATTCCATGGAGGATCTGAGCCTGAGCTATAGCTGTCTTCCATCCTTGACGGTCCCGGGCACGCTGCTTCCAGTTGTCAAGACCAAGATGTCTTACATCCGCGATTACTTGGTCTTTATACCGGAGGTTCGGTCTTCCTCTTCCTCTCGAACCAGGAGGCTCGGAGTCGAAGACCCTCTTAGCTGGAGCGTTGATGTCCATGCGCTCGATGTGGCCGAGCCAGTGTAGTCGACGGATCCTTGCCTTCCGGACTACATCCACATTTTGGTACAGCTCGTAGAGTTCGCGGTTGTGTCTTCTTCTCCATTCACCTTCCTCACAGACAGGACCAAATATCCGGCGCAGAATTTTTCTTTCGAAAGAACCCAAAATCAGCTCCGCTGTCCTGCTTATCGTCCAGCTTTCGGCTCCGTACAGCAAGACTGGCAGAATGAGCATGACTTTGGTTTTTCGAGTGAGGAGTTTTGACCCCTGTTGTTTGGACAAGCCGAAGTAGCAGCGGTTGCCAAGGGCGATTCTATGCCGTGTCATTTGTGGAATTTACGTTTGCCCCGAGGTAGACAAACTCCTTAACTACCTCGAAAGTGTAGCTGTCAATTGTTATATTTTCTCCCAGGTGGTGAGTGACGGATTGGTTTTTGCTTGACAGCATGTATTTCGTTTTGTCCTCATTGATCTTAAGACCAACTCGTTTCGCCTGTTCTTCAATCGCCGTGAATGCTTTCACCATGCCACGGCGAGAACACGCGATGATGTCGATATCATCCGCGTATCCTAGCAGCTGGATGGACTTGTAAAAGATAGTGCCTTCCCTGTTGACGCCTGCCCGTCGCACTATCTGCTCCAGCACCAGGTTGAAGAAGTCACATACAGCGCATCTCCTTGCCGAAATCCGGTGTATGTTTCGAATGGTTCCGAGGTCCTAGAACCGAGTTGCACGGTGCATCGCGTGTTTTTTAGCGTGCCGCGACACAACTGGATCAGTTTTACCGGGATCCCGAATTCGGCCATCGCCCCAAACAGTGCTTCACGATGAATGCTGTCGTATGCGGCTTTGAAATCGATGAAAAGACGGTGTGTATCGATTCGAAACTCGTTGGTCTTTTCCAGGATTTGTCGAAGTGTGAAAATTTGGTCTATAGTTGATTAGCCGGGCCGGAAGCCGCAATGGTAGCTGCCGATTAGTGCGGTGCAAAATGGTTTTAGACGTTCACACAATACGCTGGACAGGATCTTGTATGCGACATTGAGGAGGGATATACTTCTATAGTTCTTGCAAGAGGTAGGATCGCCTTTCTTGTGGATGGGGCATATAGAGCTGGTATTCCAGTCGTCGGGCATGCTTTCATCTTCCCAAATTCTGCAGATGATCTGGTGAATGCTCCCTACCAGAACATCGCCGCCAGCCTTGAAGAGCTCTGATGGCAAGCCATCTGAGCCTGCGGCCTTGTTGTTCTTCAGCTTCTGAATAGCTGTGCCGACTTCTTCGATGCTGGCTGGGAGGACTACTTCAGCGGCTGGAGTTGGGATTTCCTCGGTCCCTACCACTCTCTCTTGGTCATGCTCGTTAAGCAGCTGCTGGAAGTGCTGCTTAAATACATCCACTATTCCCTGCGGGTCGGTGACAAGATTACCCTCGCAGTTTCGAAGAGGTGCCCTTTTTGAAGCCTCCTGCAAGGCCTTTGGCTTTCTTGTAAAAGGCTCGTATTTTATGTTCATCCCTAGACTCCTCGATATCCCTGAGCTGGGAGGCTGCGAAGATTCTCTTCTTTTGTCGCAGTAGTTTTTTCTCCTCCCTTCTTCTGGCTCGGTACTCTTCTTGCGCTGCCCTGGTTTTCCTCTGCAGCGCCTTTTGGTACGCCTCGTCGGTTGCTGCCTTTTTCTGCTCACACTCGCCATCATACCACGGGTTTCTTGTCGGGGTCGGTAGGTATCCTAAGGTGGTTTCGGCTACTTCCTGAATGGCTGAGCGGCAATGCAACCACATATTATTGGCATTTGTGTTCGACGTAGGCATACCGTAGAGTCTTTCGCTCAGCTGCTCCCTGTAGACTCTGGCAACCTCCGGTGTGCTCAGGCGCCCAGTGTCGAACCTCCTCCTGATGGGCTGGTGCAGCTTTCTGACATTGGACAGTCGAGCTCTGAATCTTGCTGCTACGAGGAAGTGGTCAGAGTCGACATTTGCCCCTCTGAATGTTCGCACATCCAGGATGTTTGACGAGTGCCTTGCGTCAATGAGCACGTGGTCGATTTGGTTGGCGGTTCGACCGTCCGGAGATCGCCAGGTTGCTGTGTGGGTTCGCTTGCGAGGGAATCTTGTGCTTGTGTAATGCGGTGATAGCATTACGAGCTGTCGCAAAGTCTGCGAGTCGGAAGCCCTTATCTGTTTTAGTATCGTGGAGGCTGTGCTTTCCGATCACTCCGCCAAGGGTGTTCTCCTTACCGATTTTGGCATTGAAGTCCCCGAGCACGCTTTTTACATCGTACTCCGGACAAGCTCAGTAGGCGTTGTCCAGGAGGTCATAGAAGTCCTCCTTGATAGGGTCTTCAGCCTCGTCGGTAGGGGCATGTGCACATATAAGGCTGATGTTATAAGATCTGCCTCTTAATTTAAAGTCGATGACCTTCGACCTTAACCGCTTTTCCACGACAAATCCGCATCCCAGTAAGTGCAACCTTTTGTGACAGTAGGTTTAACAGGTTTAACAGGTGTGTGGTTAATTCACTATCGACTTTAATAGAGCAGCGGGAATTTTCCATTGTCATCCTGCATAATCTGCCGAGTTTGGCAGGGATGTTGAAACTAGACATGACTCCGTATAGCTTGTCTCAATCCACGCTATCGTATGCGGATTTGAAGTCGACAAATGGGTGGTGAGAGTCGACTTGAAATTCTTTGGGTTTTTTTCCAGGATCTGCCTTAATGTAAAGATTTGGTCGATGTGGACTTCCCTGGCCTGAATCCGCACTGATAAGGACCTATCAGCTTATTTATAAAAGGCTATAGGTGTTCACACAAAACGGCAGAGAAGATTTTGTAGGCGATGTTAAGGAGACGTATTCCTCTGTATTTGACGCAGTCAGAGGGCCCTCCTTTCTTGTAGATCGGACATACGATGCTGAGATTCCATTCCACCTAATCAGCTCATCTGCAGCTGTTTTGAAGAGCTCAGAAGACAGTCCGCCTGCGCCAGCAGCTTTATTCGACTTGAGTTTCGATATGGCGATCTCAACTTCGTCGAGGTCAGGGAGACGGAATTCTCTGCGATCTCCGTCGTTAAGAAATGAGTCATTCTGCCTGACAGCGGTATATTGACTAACACCGCCGTTGTACAGTCTGCAGGAATGGTTTTTCCATATTTTCAGCATCGACTGCGATTCTACTACTAGGTGTCCGTTCTCATCCCTGGAGGCTTCTGTTCTGGCTTTATAACCTTGGCATGTTCGCTTTATCGAACGTCACGCCTGCAGTAACACCTCTCCAAATCCTCAATCGCGCGCTTCTCGTGCTCTTTCTTCTTTCTTCTAAGAAGCTTATGCTCCTCCCTTCTTTTTAACTCGTAGAGCTCACGAGCTGATCTTGTTCTTTTATGCAGCGAGGCTTTATATGCATCCTGCTTCGCTGTATGAATCCTCCTGCACTCGTCATCGAAGCAGGTATTTCTTCGTGGTGGAGCTTTGAAGCTCAAAACTTCAGATGCAGTGCTTTTCAGGGCTTGTTTGCAAAGATTCCACTGTTGTTCTATTGACTTCGTGGAGGGTTGAGGTGTATGGGAGAGCTTAAGGGAGACGCGATCGTTAAAAGCACGAGCGGTTTCTGCCGATATTGGCTTTCCGACGTCATAACTTTGTATTGTTACTCTACTCCGTTGCATTCGTGATATCCGTAGATGCATCTTGACTACTACAAGATAGTGGTCTGAGCCGATGTTAGCTTCTCGGAAAGTTCGCATATCAAGAATAGTGGAGTAGTGTCTGACGTCGATCACGATGTGATCAATCTGGTCAGTGATTGATTGATCTGGCGACCACCAGGTGCCAGGCGCAGGAGGGAGATTTCGCCCCGTAGCCTGTGTGCGTGGGCTTAGTCAGGAAACATAATTATTTGCTGATCGAAGCGCCATCTCCGTGTCACGCCCAGAATTGTTCACCTTACCCGATATGTTCTACGTATATACATACATAGATCTATCTTTTTGAGGCTATTATCTTGGCGCAAGCAAGTTCGAAACAGGTGGAGAGAAGTTTGAAGCTACTGGTTGCGGTTTTGTTTGGGGTACAGCTAGCTTGTGAAGTGGTGCTAGCTGTAGTGACATTAGCTGTCTGTGAAGCCAAGCCAAAGCCATCCTCGAGGGATGAAAACTGATGATAGCATTGTTAAATTTAATTCTTGGGATTCCTAGAGGTGTTGCTTTAGTGGAAAGGAGAGCCAAGAGAACCAGATCGAAGTTTGTTTGGTGAAGTTTCGACTTAGACAAACGCAGTAGTGGCAGGAAAAGCAGATCTAAACGGTGGGTACCGAAGGGAAATACTGTTCGACAACGGTATTGAGGCACTGAATCTCATCGATAAAAGATAAATCGTTATTAGGGCAGGTTACTTAAGAAGTTGAGTCCAGTTTGCATGCCAGAGTGTGAATTTCCTTGATAATTCTGTCGGTGGATATGGCCACCGAGTCTTACGATTTGTCAGCGTTGGATTGATGCGATTTGTCGCGTCCAGTAGGTAGTGGACGAGATCATCTATCGTTTTGAAGGAGCTTGTGAGTCTTGAGAGAGTGTTGTTGATAGAAGACAGGTCAGGGATGTAGGGATGTTGACGACAATTTTGTTGTTTGTCAAGAGTGAATCAATAGCAATGTTGTGATCAATTAGGTTGCTATGTAGGTAGCTAGCTCGTATGTACTTAGGCCAGAGGGGCTTTGGGTTGCTACGAGGAGGGTCGACCCCCTATACATGAAACAACTTAGTGCTTCTTACGTAGTTAAGAAAATCGATTATCTGCTGCACGTCAGTCAGATCATTAAGGAAGTGGGATACTAGGTATCGATTCCTGCTTTGGCAGAGGGGCCGGCAGGCGCAGAGCAGTTGCTGAATGAGTCGTTCGAAACTTGCTCTAGTCTTTGTGCATGACTGCCAATAAGACAGTGACCGGTGATGACACCAACGATTTTGTTAATGTCGGTTCGTTTTAGGGAGATACATGAGTCCCTTGTTTCGCTGTCGGTCGAGGCAGGTATGGCCTTGGGTCCACCTCAGGTTCGTGTCGGCCATGGCCTGTCTCGATAGTTTTAGTTCAATGGCTGCTAGTGGTATTCTTGCATGGGCCATGCTTGTCTACTGCGTCGTTCCCTGTCTGGCGAGCATATCAGCTCTCACTTTGTCCTGGTACCATCGGCCATTTTGTTAAGATATAGGCGGCAGTCGAGGCTTGCTTTAGATGTGTATGCATAAGACTCCAGCGATTTCAGGGAAGCAAAGTTGTTCTTTGCTTCTGACTGAAGGAACGTCGTAGCATTGTAGTCAATGTACAGACCTCTGGTGACGATCACTTTGGGGTCCTAGGCCTGAGCGGTATTCACAAAACTCCCAGCATTCTAGTTAGCGGGGAAAAACTCCTCGAAGTCCAACCACCGTATGGTTGGTTGCTCAACCATAGGAGCACATCCCCTCTCTCGGCTCTTCTCCACCAAGAGCTGCAATGCAACATCACTCAGGAACAACAATGAAACTCATCTCATTCCACATTCACTTAAGCTTTATTTAATACAAAAGAAAACTACATTATTCCAGAACTTACTAAAACCTAAATACGGGCCAGGAGCCAGGATGTTTACTTGCCAGCGGCCGTTGCGAGTGGATTGCGAAGTACCAAAATCACGGAATCTCCGCGAAGGAACATCTTCGAAATGAAGCGGTCCTTGTTCACGGGCTTAACCTTCTTCTTTCCCTTACCGGTGCGTGGTAGTTCTGTCCACATTTCTTTGACGTTCTCCAACACCATGTTGCAGTGACGGTCGAAAGCCTTGACACGTCCAAGTAATTTCTTGTTATTGCGACAATTGATGAGTACCTGAGTGTTGTTCTTGACGGACTGGGTGAGGACGGATAGTGGACCGGTGTTGAATTCCTCTTCCTCCTGGCGAGCCAGTTCCTCGGGTGTTAGTTCGGATTTCGGTTTCACCAGAGCCCTTCAACGAAAGTATACATTTTTTTTTACGAGAAAGACAGGATATTTTACTAAAAACTTACATGTTTTCGACTTAAAATGTATTTCAATAATCAACTAGGACACAAGCGCCGGAAAACGTTTTGCAAATGTACGCCAATTTGACAGATTACGGAAATCTGTCATTTCGTAGAACATGACAATGGCTACAATGGGTGCATTCAGCCAGTGAGACTAAAATGAATGTGTTTCAGGTCAGGCGGTAATTATTAGTTTTTTTTCGTATTGATCTCAAATCTGTTTGAACCATTTACAGAAAATTCAATACAAAGATTGACAGCGTAGAATGAAATGACCTGTGTATGATAGACCAACTGCTCATAGGATCAATACTTAACTATACTCATTTTGTGAATAGGAATTCATTTGAAAAGTGTTGATGTACTGACTCATCGTCCACTCAATACCTGAGTATTATTTGTTCCGAATTGCTCGAAAGCCATATGTATACGCCAACATTTGGGGAGATATCAATGGCGGCTTCACCTGCAGAAAGATTTATTTTTTTTTTAAGTTCGCGCAGGTCGAATATTTTAAGCTCTTATCATGTCTACCACACATCCTGAACACGGTGCAATGGTTTGGGTCGCAGATGTTCGTTCAATACTCCCCAGGGGTGGTTGTCCTCGATAGGAGGAGAGGAACCGACAGAATTTTCACGTTGGTTGTAGTTCTCAGCAACTTTTCCATGCACTTATGGTGTTATATTAGAATTGCACATACAGATGATGAATTTAAAGTGACCATATACTGGTGAGAGCACCGTGACGCAGTGGGTAGTGTGTTGGTCTCTGACGCCGATGAAACAGGATAAAATTCCGACACAGCCATGTCATCAAACGTGTTTTTCACGGTGTTTCTCCTCAGCGGCGTTCTGACAAAACCCCCTGTAGTAAAATTGTCACGAAAAGCTTCTCGAAATTCCCGTTCGGATCCGGCAATAAGCTGTAGGCCCCTCTCACCTATGGGAAAATGAAATCACACACAACATGGGTGATTGAGAGAAGCTCGGCTTAGGTCCCTCATGGACTGTAACGCCAACATACATATACTGTGAGTGTTATGCTTTCATCAGTATGTTTGATCACTTCTCATTGACGACTGTGTTGCATCATTCCTGTCTTTTCTTGGCTATGGAACAACTATGAACTACAGACCTTCCGTTCGACGGTCGGCAATGTTTAGCACTGCACCACGGCCATCCCATATATGACCGAATGTTGGCGTACTGTCACAGTCAACCTGGACACCAGCCAGAGAAGTTGGCCGCCAGTAATCCAACCTGGCCACCAGCCGGGTGACAGGTCAACTAGCTAGACAACCAACCAACCGCTGGAGCTAACCTGGCCACTAGCCACAGCCAACCTGGCCACCGGTCAGTCAATCTGACGACCAGCCAGTCAACTTGGCCACCAGCCGCAACCAATTTGAACACCAGCCGTAGCCAATTTGGCAAGCAGCCAGCTCACCTGGCCACAAGCAAGCCAACTTGCCCAGCAGCCACAGACAATTTCGACACCAGCCACAGCCAACCTGGCTTCCAACCACCATACAACCTATCCACCAGCCATATCACACCTGGCCATTAGCCACAACCGACCTGGCCACCAGCCACAGCTAACCTGTCCAGCAGCCGCAACCAACCTAACCAACAGTCACAAACAACCTGGGCACCAGCCACGGTCCATTTGGCCACCAGCGACAACCAACATGGACACCAGCCACGGTCAAACTGACCAATAGCGACAGCTTACTTGGCCATCAGCCACCGCCAACCTGGCCACCATCCACAGTCAACCTAACTACTAGCCACAGTCGACCGGGCTAGTAGCCACCTCCAACCTAGTCACCGGCCAAAGCACACCTGGCCATTAGCCGCAGCCAACCTGGCCAGCATGAGCCAACTTGCCCACCAGCCACAGACAACCTGGCCAGCATTCACAGCTAACTTGTCCACCAACCACAGCCAACCTGGTCACCGCCCAACCAACCTGGACATTAGCCACAGCACGTGGCCACCAGCCATAGCTAACCTGATCACCAGCTAATCAATCTGACCGGTCAACCTGGCCGGCAGCCAGACAACCTGGCCACCAGCAAGCCAACTTGCCCACCAGTCAGCCGGCCGTCAGCCACAGCCAACCTGGCTCTAGCTGGTGGCGAGGTTGGCTGTGCGTGGTGACCAGGTTGGCTGTGGCTGGTGGGCAGGTGGATCGTTTCTGCTGGACAGATGTGATGTGGATGGCGGCCAGGTTGATTGGTGACTGATAACCAGGTTGGCTCTGACTGGTGGCCAGGTTGGCTGTGGTTGGTGGCAAGGTTGGCTGTGGATTGTGGCCAGGCTAGCTCTGGTCGGGTTGGTTGTGGCTGGTGGGCAAATTAGCTACGGCTGTTGGCCAGGTGGGCTGTGGCCGTTGGCCAGGTTGGCTGTGGGTGCTGCCCAAGTCGACTGTTGCTGCTGGGGAGGTTGGCTGTTCTGCCGGCCAGGTGATGTTGCTAGTGTCTCGGTTGGCTGGCTAGTGTCCAGGTTGGCAGCTGGTGGCCCGGTTAGCTGTGGATTATGGCCAAGTTGGCTGTGGCTGGTCGCAAGGTTGGTTGTGGTTGGTGGCCAGGTTGGCCGTGACTGGTGACAAGTTTGGCTGTGGCTGGTGGCCAGATTGGCTGACTTATGGCCAGGTTGACTGGCTGATGGCCAAGTCCGCTGGCTGATGGCTAGGTCGGCTGGCTAGTGGCTCGGTTGACTGGATGGATGCCAGGTTGGTTGTCAGGTTGGTTGTGGGTGGTGGGCATTTTGGCTTGACTGGTGGCCAGGTTGGCTGCGGCTGTTGGCCAAGTCTTCTGGGCTGGTGACCTATGGTTTTTGGTTAGGTTGGCTGTGGCTGTTGGCTAGGTTGGCTGCGGCTGGTGGCGGATTGCTTGGGGTTGGCGGCAAGTTTGGCTGTGACTGGTGGGAAAGTTGGCTGGCTGATTGCCTGTACGGCTGGCTAGTGGCTAGGTTGACTGATTGGTGGGCAAGTTGGCACGTTGCTAGTTTGGCTGCGGCTGGTGGACAGGTTGGCTATTGGATTCTAGCATGTTTGGCTGTGGCTGGTGGTAAAGTTTTCGAGATATTTCACTAACTCGCGATTTACCTTCGTTTTTTGACCTTGGAAACGTACGTTTTGGGGGCCCTAATCAGTCGAATAGCGAACGATGACCTTCGCTATAAATGTTGCGCTATGCGTAGAGGACAATTTATATCGGCACCAATTCCAAAACAGAGAACTAGCTGTGCAAAGCGTCTCTTGAATGAGCTTAGGCACGCTGGTGATCCCGAAAGAGTGTGGTCTTTCTCTGTTCAAAAAGATTGGATTCAGATAACCTGTTACCAGGAATATGGACGACCAGCCAATGTCGAAATTCACGGAACAGTGGAGTCTGAGTATCTGCTGTGGTCAGCTTCCCATTCCACTGTGGGCTGGTCTTTAGCTTGAGTAGGTGTCAGCTCGTTTCCTCGGTTTACCGAAACTTCGCTCTGTTATGAGACCTAAAAAGCAAAAATGCATTTTTCTGATAACTCATACACATGACTACGTAACACTGTTCTCTAGTTGCACGTAGGCAGGGTCTGAATGTCTGATGAGCTCATAGATGAGCTATCAATCACCTGAGATATTCCGTGACGTACTAGTTGTGTGTGCATATAATGTTGTCGACAAGATAATGAGCAGAGAGTGATTTGGTTACCTTTACTAAGCCTTTGGCGCTTCTTCCATCTTTCTATACGACTAAGCCTGAATCGTACGCCGCTAATAAGTACTACGACCGCAACGAGCTTTTTGATTTGAGTGGGCACTTTTCGTATCACACGTTAATCTAAAAACCTAGATTTGCACAGACCGAAAGAGGGAATCAGGCCGACAAAGGCGTAAGATAAACCATCCTTTTCACATCAAACAGCAGTACCGTGGCAGATCACCACAATTTTTGGTTTTCGTATGAAGAAATGCATATTGCACTTCATTAAGATCTGGAATTGGTAGATAGAAACCAAAAAAACGCCGACCAGTTGAACACAGAATCTAAAAACTTGCAGAAAACCTAAGAAAGGTGTTTTTATATGCATTTTTAGGAAGCGTTAGTGGTTACAGGTGCCAAGAATTTTATTGTTAACAGTGTAGCACCCCCTACTTTCCATACAGAAGGTTTTTAAGAAAATCATACATTTTTTAAAAATCATTTTTAAGAATCTCTCATTTCATAACAAACATTTTTTGAGTCTGTGTACCTTATGTCAATTCTATTTACCACACCTGGCAGTGCTGTCCTACTATGACGTTTCCCATGGATCTGTCACTTACAAGTTGTCAAACATTTCAACGTTCCACGACTGGCTCTGGCTCGAAGGTTCCGCCGTACTTTTCTACTCAATTGCAGCCACAAATGGAACCGAAAAGTAAAAAATCAAAACCCGATGACAAGGAAACAACAACTTCTAACGAAGTGCCAACATGCAAGCATTTTGTCAAGAGGAAAAAACGATTTTGCAAGATGACAGTGGCGAAAGGCAAGGAATACTGTGGCGAGCACGAACCGCAATCAGTGCCCGCGGAAGGAAAAGAGATTGCTGACGAGGGAAGAATACCATGTCCACTGGATGCAAAGCATTCCATATACAAGAAGAATCTACGCAAACACTTGAAGATCTGCAACGCCCGACCGAAAGACATGCCGCCATACATCGTTCCCGGGATAAATTGCGGCGAAAACTGTGACGAGACCGATAGCCCGAGTGAAATTCTGAAACTTAGCGAAGTACCAGAAACACGACTCAAGTCGATTACTGATAAAATCAATGAACTTTACGCGAAGCATGTGCACGGGCAGATCGCCGAAATACACCAATCCCATCCCGTGCTGAAGGACGAGCTTGCGAAGGAGGAATATGGCTTCGAGACAAGAAAGCATCTATTGCAAACTGCATCACTGCTGGGCAACATAGAGAGCAACGGCCTGTTTGAGGACTCGACAAACTTTATTGAATTCGGTGCGGGCAAAGGTCATCTGTCCTACTGGCTGGCACAGGTCCTGAGCGGAAACGACAGTTGTAGAGTGATTCTAATCGACAGAATGTCGCATCGGCATAAGAAAGACAACAAAATCGAAGACAAGAACGTAGTCCATCGGATTCGAGTCGACATCGCTGATCTGGACATAACCCAATTGGACTTGGTTCAAGCTTCTGAGCGCGTAGTGGCTGTCAGCAAACACTTGTGTGGGGTTGCTACAGATCTGACACTACGCTGTGTACTCCACGATGTCAAGAAGAAGACCGAAGCTGTACTGATTGCCGTTTGTTGCCATCATCGGTGCGAGTGGCAACCGTTTGCCGGGAAGGAATTCTTCCTGGACAATGGGCTCGGCAGAGATGATTTTGTGTTAATTACAAAGATGGCAAGTTGGGCGATATGTGGCACGGGTTTTAGCAGGGACAGGCGAAAGCTGATGGGCGATGAACTGAAGGACGTCGATGGGGAAGTGCAAAACAATGTGGGCCTGAAGGAGCGTGAGGAAATTGGATTGCAATGCAAGCGAATCATTGACTACGCTCGGGTGGACTATTTAAGGAAGAACGGCTTCAAGGCGTCGCTCAATTACTACGTTGACAAAGGCGTGACGCTGGAAAATGTGTGCATTTTGGCAGTGAGGGAAAAACAGCAATAAAGCCTTTAAGCTCAAGTTAAAATGCAATTTTTTGAATGGTGATTGGGTCAAACTTGTCAAGAGGCAATTTGACATTGTAACGAAGCACTCAGTGATGAGCGAGTCACTCTGTAATTTGCCCTTTTCCGGCCTCTTGGATTCTCTTGCAAGCGTCTAAAGCTGCTGGAGGATATGGGCGAGGATGTAATCGTCCATGGGAGAGAGGCTCGGGTGCTGGGACTAAGATCTAATCTGAAGTTAGAAAGGACGGCGTTCCCAGTCCCAATTGTCGTCAATAGGATGTGACGGTCCAATTAAAATTTTGAGAACATTGGGGCAAGAAAAAGGGTGGTTTCTTCACCTAAATAAAGTTTCCTACTCTAGCAGCGTAGGTCTCTCAGGTCTCTGGTGATGGACTCCAGAAAACGGAGTCCCGTTGTCAATTCTATGATCGATAGTCAAAGTAGGATGTACTCTGAAAATCTGTTGGTACCTTTACTGAGTCTAAAGCGGAAACTCTCATTTCCCGGAAAATCAGATTGCCATCGGCTCGTTGCACACTTCTTCAAGGGAACTGCAACTGAAACGATTAAAACAACTCGGCAACGACTGAGGCCATTGAATTTGCTGTGGCAGCTTTTGATGGCTTTCAAGGATATAAGGCAGCTGCTTCCTACCTTAAAAAGGATTTTCACTGCTTGCCTACATACCTATCCTATGGCGCACGTTGAAAGCAGGGTTGAAAGTAGTCTTTGTTCCTGTCGCGAAATGTTTACTGTGCTGGCAGTACTTAAAGTTGGTGTACCCAACTAGTGGTTCATCCATACCGTAGTTCACGTCCTGCCTGCTATTGTCAACAAAGATCGATGTCAATAGTGCGGGTAGGACGTGAATTGCGGTAAGTAAATGACCGTGCTCCAAAGGGGAAGATCGGACATGTAGCAACCACTGCCGCCGAAGCTACACTAGCCCAATTGACCGCCCCAAACACAACAACTAATTCTCCCAGCGCCGTCAATGTCACATCGTCAGCCGCCACAAGGAACGACGCCATAATGGACGCCGCCACCACCGCCAAAAGTCGAGAAGAGAACGTTCTGCTCGCCGTGCAGAACCAAATCAACCTCCTGGAAAGCCAACTTAAGGCAATGCGAATGAAACTAACGGAAAAGGATCCTCAGTATACGACATGCCGAAATGTATGAGAATGACTCAACACAGACAATCGTTCTGTCGGCAACAGGGACGTAATCGGTCATGCCACCCACCGTTATGACGCCACCAGGGACGCAATCGGTCGTGCCACTGCAAGGCCGTTCTTGCCAACATCGAATATGTGTGCAATTATGCCAGATTACCGCCAAGATTATCTACCATCATCGAGATGCCTGGGTGCAGTCTAGCCAACCGATAACGTCTCGCGGTTCCCAAGAACTTCCGATGGTCGAGGGTAAAGATCATGCAGCTGTGTTTCTCGTGCTTAAGAGCGGGACATTCAACCCGTGACTGCCGCCGAAGAAAACCCTGCGGTGAAGAAGGATGACCAGCAACTGGAATGAAGGTTCATCTGCGATCCGCTCTCAACCACGACGAGAGACCGAAGCCACGGAAGCAGTTCTTAGTTGTGCAGCCAGCCCAGCGAGGAACTCACAACTGCTATTCAGGGTACTGCCAGTTACTCTACACGGTCCAAGCAATGAAGTTAACACCTCCGCACTACTCGACGAGGGTTCGTCGATAACAATGATGGACAGTTCGCTAATCAAAGAGCTCGGATTACAAGGCCGACGGCACAACCTGAGTCTTCAATGGTTTGGAGGAAGAGCTCCTCAGGAACCAGCAAGGATCGTAAACCTAAGCATCAACGATGTCGGGATGAAAGAAAAATATTCGTTAAGCAATGTGTACGGAGTGTCGAATTGCATCTGCCAGCCCATAGTTTCAAGCAAAGGGACCTGAAAGGAATGCCTGGGCGTCTCGATGGGTTACTGATGCAGCCATACAGTAATACCACACCAAAATTGCTCATGGGCCTAGACCACTGCCACCTAGGTCTACCAACTGAGAGAGTGCACTCAGAGTTCGGAGGTGTGTTGGGTGGTGTTTGGCCGGACCCATGGGGATAATCCGACAACGCAATCATGCCTACTAGCGACCCACTCGAGCGAGAACACGTTGCATGGATTGGGTTCGGATTACTTCGAGAGCGAAAGCTTTTAAATGAGGCCGGCACCTGCTTTGGAAACTAAAACCGTCATACGCGCCCGCATGATCTTGAAGTCGACCATCAAAAGAGTTGGGGATAGGCTCCAAACCGGGCTTCTTTGGCGAAACGACAATCGTTTTGTAGATTTGAATTTGCATGAAAACATTTAAATTGGTCTATAAGCAAATGAAAGACTTTGGAAGACCTACAGACTTCCGCTCTGGCTTTATAGCCCTGGCATGCTTGTCTTACTTTTTCGTAAAACTTGCGAGCATTATCTCTGTGATAGCATCTCTCTATCTCCTCGATCACGATCTCACGCTTTTCGTACTTTTTTGTTTTCTTTCTTAAAAGCGTATGTTCCGTTCTTCGTTTTTGGGGCTCTCGTTCGTCTGTGCAGCATGGCTTTGTAGGCGTTTTGCTTTGCTACATGGGCTTGCGCCCCCCGCGTGCGCGGCAATCGTGTGGCGCCCATTTTACCATCTCGACTCACGCCCAGTGTTCGCAGCTGGCCTAGCACCCCTTTCGTGCGACGTGGCGGCCGGTGGGGAGGAGCATCGGTAACATCACATTGTTCTTCAAACCAGGGTTTTCTACTTGTCGGTCGTTTTAAACCCCACGCACAAGAGGCAGCGTCTTTGATGGCACGCTGGCAATGCCTCCACTGTTGTTCTGTGGATTGTGCCGATGTCATCGGAATTTGCAAGAGGTTAAGGGAAACTCGATCGGCAAAGATCCTAGCGGTCTCCTGCGATTGTAGCTTTCCGACGTCAAACGTTCGTTGTCCTGCTCGACTCCGTGGCATCCTTGATATCTTCATTCGTACCTTGGCTACAGCGAGGTAGTAATCCGAGTTGATGCTGGCTCATCGGATGGTTCGTATGCCTAGGATGCTGGAGGAGTGTCTGGCCTCGACCGCAACGTGATCAATCTGATTGATGGTCGATTAATCAGGTGATCGCCAGGTTCCTTGGTGGATGTTAAGATGTGGGGATCGTGTGCTAGCTAGAAGGAGATTGCGCCCCTCCGGGAAATCAAGTAGCCGATGTCCGTTTTCGGACGTAGTGCCAAGTTGGCCTTATTTCCCCGTTATTGACGCAAATATGTCTTCTTTGCCCAGATTCGCTTAAACTATTTTTGTATCGTAGCTGGGACATTAGGCATGGGTTCTGTCAGGAGATCGTAGAATTCTTCTTTGAGTCGAGCGTCCTTTTCTTCGGTCGGTGTATGAGCGCAAGCTCATGCGAAAGATAAGACGGAGACGGATTCCTCTAATCCGCATCGGAATTAGAGTTGCTTATTCTGCTTGTAGCACTTCCCGTAGTAGATGTCACAGTTTTTATCTTCCTTTCGCCTGGTCCAACGCGGTTATATCTGCTTTATAGCAGCTGAGGGTTTGCTCCCATGGATCACTTGCACCCGGTCTGTTAAGGGACCTCACATTCCAGGTGCAGACACTCAAGTCCTTTAGACGATTGCAGGGGTCGTCAGCTTTGTTTCCGTCCGTATCCGAGGCTTGTGATTGCTTAGCAACAATTTTTTTTTTTTTCCGTGATAGGGATGTTATCCTTAAGCGCAAGCTCTAACCTGGTGGGTCAGGTTCCTTTTTCCGCAGGATCAAGGCGCCGGGTCGCTGCACGCATTGGTTCACTTCCTGGCGGGTGCCAGGGCAGCTATCCAGGGCTGTGTGTTAACTTGGATTGATCAGGGACAGAGATCGAAGCTGATGTTTGCCGCGTTAAACGCGATTAATTTCTTTGCTCTGTTTGCTCTCTCCCTCTCCCCCTTGTTGTTTCCCCTTTATCAATCCTTTAATTGCTGGTGGATAATTGATGAAAAAATTGCTGTTTTAAATGTGACAGATTGTGAACCAGCATCCTTCCCATCACCAGCAGTTCTGATAGATTGTAGTTTATGTATGTTGGAATAGCAGTAAATATATCCATATAGATGGATGGCAAAGGACTAACAAAGGCCTCGTAGGGGTAAGCGAGAAAAGCCACTGCAGTCGAACATCTTGCGGCACTATTAGTAAGTCCTATCCCCACCTCCTCGTGGTGCCATCTGGAGATTTCCTATGGAAATTGCAGACGGGGAAGGGCAAATGGCGAGCCTCCTGCGCCAAAAAAAGAGGATTAGTTGGTTGGGCTACGGCCTAGTAAGCCGTAACCGTAAAAAAAAACACAAACTCCGAAACAACCACAAGCCTCGGATATAACGGACCGGATTTATGTTGGCGACCCTTGCAAAAAAACGAAAAAAGGACAATGATCTTCGGCTTTGTACGTGGAATGTTAGGTCCCTAAGCAGGCCACGTGCTGCCGAACAACTTGCGGACGCCCTAGACCACTATAAAGCGGACATAACCGCAATCCAGGAAATGCGATGGAATGGACCGGGCATAAAGCGGATGAAAAACTGCGATATTTACTACGGCGACTGCTATAGGGAGAGAGGGCAACGATTGTTTGGATGCGGATTTGTTGTTCGAGGTGGACTAAGGCAAAAAGTCCTATGCTTTCGGCATGTGAGTGAACGCCTCATAACAATCCGTATCAAGGCTAAATTTTTTAACATCAGCCTGATCTGCATCCACGCCCCCACGGAAGACAAGGATGACTCAGCCAAAGATGAGTTCTACGATCTCCTAGACAGAACGTATGCCCAATGTACCAGCTATGACATCAAAATTGTACTAGGAGACTTCAATGCTAAGCTGGGTAAGGAAAGCATATTTGAACGAGTCATCGGCAAACATAGCCTACACGACACCACCTCCGATAACGGACAAAGGCTGATTGATCTTGCTACGGGGCGAAATCTCCTTCTAGCCAGTACGCGCTTCCCGCACCTCGATATACACAAAGGCACCTGGCGGTCTTTTGATCAATCGACTACCAACCAGATTGATCACATCGCGATCGACGTCAGACACTCCTCCACTATTCTTGATGTTCGAACTTTCCGAGGGGCTAACATCGACTCGGACCACTATATTGTAGTAGCCAAGATGCGCTTACGGATAGCACGAACGCAACGGAGTAGAGTAAGAATACAAAGTAATGACGTCGGAAAGCTACTATCGCCAGAAACCGCTCGTGCTTTTACCGATTGCGTCTCCCTTAAGCTCTCCAATACACCTGAATCCTCCACGCTGGCAATAGAACAGCAGTGGAGCCTTTGCAAACAAGCCCTGAAAAGCTCTGCATCCGAAGTTTGGGGTTTCAAGGCTCCACCACGAAGAAACACCTGGTTCGATGACGAGTGCAGGAGGATTCATACAGCGAAGCAGGATGCATATAAGGCCTCGCTGCATAAAAGAACAAGAGCAGCTCGTGAGCTCTACGAGTTAAAAAGAAGGGAGGAGCATAAGCTTCTTAGAAGAAAGAAGGAAGAGCACGAGAAGCGCGCGATTGAGGATTTGGAGAGGTGTTACTGCAGGCGTGACGTTCGAAAGTTTTATCAACAGATAAAGCGAACATGCCAAGGTTATAAAGCCAGAATGGAAGCCTACAGGTATGAGAACGGACACCTAGTAGTAGAACCGCAGTCGATGCTGAGAATATGGAAAAACCACTTGTACAGACTGTATAACGGCGATGTTAGTCAATATACCGCTGTCAGGCAGAATGATCCATTTCTAATCGACGGAGACCGCAGAGAATTCTGTCCCCCTGACCTCGACGAAGTTAACATTGCCATATCGAAGCTCAAGTCGAATAAAGCTGCTGGCGCAGACGGACTGTCTGCTGAGCTCTTCAAGGCAGCTGGGGATGACCTGGTTGGGAGCATGCACCAGCTCATCCGTAAGATATGGTTAGAGGAAAGCATGCCCGAGGAATGGAGTCTCAGCATCGTATGCCCGATCCACAAGAAAGGAGACCCCTCTGATTGCGCCAACTATAGAGGAATAAGTCTCCATAACATCGCCTACAAAATCTTCTCTGCAGATCCTGGAAAAAAACAATGAATTTCAAGTCGACACTCACCACCTATTTGTCGACTTCAAAGCCGCATACGACAGCGTAATTAGAGACGAACTATACAACGCTATGTCTACCTTTGACATACCTGCTAAACTCGTCAGACTATGCAGGATGACTTTGGAGAATGCTCGCTGCTCCATCCGAATCGGTGAACACCTTACCGATAGTTTTGATGTCAAAAAAGGATTTAGGCAGGGCGATGCGCTGTCGTGTGATTTCTTCAACATCATATTGGAAATGATTGTGCAAAAATCACTGGGCAATACAAGAGGAACAATCTATTTCAAATCCTCGCAACTCCTTGCATACGCCGACCATATTGACATAATAGGTAGATCACAGCGAGATGTCAATGAGGCGTTTGCGAGTATTGAGATGGAGGCGGCGAAAATGGGTTTGGCGGTAAACGAGGGCAAAACTAAATATATTTGTCATTAAAAAAGTACGCTCACCACCGACGTCTTGGCCAGAACGTTTGTATTGGCAGATATAAGTTCGAGGTAGTTAAGGACTTCGTCTACCTTGGCTCCGCAGTGACCTGGAACAACGACATCAATTCCGAAATCAAACGCAGAATCACTCTTGCCAATCGCTGTTTCTTTGGGCTCAGGAGGCATCTGAGTAATAGAGCCCTCTCCCGAACGACAAAGTTGACTCTATATAAGACCCTTATCATCCCGGTCCTGTTGTACGGCGCAGAAGCATGAACACTATCAAAAGCGGATGAGGAGGCCCTTGGTCGGTTCGAGAGAAAGATTTTGCGCGTGATTTTTGGGCCTATAAACGCAGACGGGGGATGGAGGAGAAGACTCAACCACGAACTTTACGGGCTGTACAGCGACATGAGCCCAGTCAGGCGTCTACGGATTCAACGCCTAAGATGGCTGGGCCATGTAGAGCGAATGGACACCACAGCTCCAGCCCGGAGAGTCTTTGAATCCGACCCCGAGGGACGAAGAAGCAGAGAACGGCCGCCCTTAAGATGGCGCACACAGGTGGAAGGGGACCTCAGCCAACTGGGTGTGCGGCAATGGAAAAGGCGAGCGAAAGATCGTACTAGATGGAGGGACATGTTGGTTGAGGCCCAGGTTCACCCCGAACTGTAGCGCCCACTAAGAAGAAGAAGGACATTCGGTGCTGCGTCGCCTTCGGGAAAGATTTTCGTTTAAACTTAGTGCTCATCCACCCACACAACGGACTTAGAGAAAATGGATTCAATTCGTATCCAAAGTGGACTCTACGTCTCTTTTCTCCAAATAAATCTTCTACACGACCGTCCATTAAGGACGTAAATTATTTGTAAAATGCTATCTTGACGTTTCTTAATATGACTAAATGACTATCAGTTCCACCAAGGCATAGCTATACGACAGAGCTGTGCCTGTATGCCTCTGAATAGGCGTGTGACCATGACCACATCCGTAGGAGATTGAAACGCTCAAACGTTCACAAATGATAAAGGCAAAATGCGATTTAATTTAATATACAAAGAAAAAGGACAACTGTCGTGAAAAGGGTATCATGGAAGATTTCATGCCATCCACTAAACGCCAACAGCGTGTTTCCTCACTCCTAATCCAATGCTCGGCATTTCCCTTTCAAATTCCTCTATCTCTGCAAGTGTGTGTTTGTACATGTTGGTTTTCAACTTCCATTTTTTTGGTGGCTCAGTCTACAGTAGTCCTTATTAAATTCCACGCTTTACACCCCCATTGAGCGAGCACACTATAGCAATAGTCACTGTCATCCATTCTGATGGATATTACTTTTTATTAAATGTTCACACTGCTCTCCCCCAACTGTCTGCTCTAATAGTCGCATTCACAAGTCCTTCACGACGCCGCCGGATACCTACAGTTTGTTTTCCTGTTTATCTGTTTTAATTACAAAACATGCCGCGCTCGGTCCAGGAGCTCATTAAAACCTACAATCCTCACGCCATTTTACTCGCATTTATTTATTTAATATTCATTATTATTACACATTACAATGAACTTCATTTGCTATGGCTAAGGACGCATCCATAACATTTCATCGCCGTCATCAGCACGGCCACAGCTGGAGTTGGATGTGGGACAAGCAGCTGCCTACACGTCACAACTCATTTGCATAGCAGGCAAATTGCTCCAGAAACGAAAGGATACAAATTACCGCGGAGACA
This sequence comes from Eumerus sabulonum, assembly GCA_951905685.1. NCBI lineage: Eukaryota > Metazoa > Arthropoda > Insecta > Diptera > Syrphidae > Eumerus > Eumerus sabulonum. Next base: position 241,491,248 of record OX645060.1, read on the forward strand.
TTCCACCGAATTTATGTCCCGTTAATCGGCACTAAACTCCTAATGTATGCTGAAATGGTGAATGAAATATTTCCTGTAAACATGTGTGTATGTAGGAGAACATCCTTACATCCTTACATCCTTGCATGCTGTATACATATTTCGTCGTGAATGATCACAAATTACAGCTGTAATAGATACACATGACTCTGGGACTCTAGCTCCTGATAAGGGGGAGTAGTAACAACTGTTTTCTTGTTCTTCGGAAGGACATGTTTTCGTTCGTTTTGATTTTATGCTTTCTGGAAAAAGTGACCGTGAACCGTGACCTTGACGCTTGCCTATTCATAGTTATCTTAGGTGGATGACAGCTAGGGTTTCGACAAGTCTTTTGCGGACTAACGTTAGGCTAGAAGATGAATGGGGAATAACATGACTTGTGAACCGGTTACCAATAGGCCATTTGTCATGGCAGGATTTGAGCCATTTTACGGAGATGTTGACTCCTGCTAATTCGATATACATGACTGGACACTAAGGGAGATTTATTTGATTCGTGGTAACTATTGAGGCAGTCTACGTACGGTTCAGTAGAAAGTGAACTAATTATGTATATTGTACAAGCTCCGAGCGATGATTTTAATGCCATCATGCCACCACAGTTCCCACACAGGATTCCCGTCAAGTTTTTTCTTTTTTTTTTTTTTTTTTTTTTGAGTCACACGCGCACACAACTATAACGACACTAAGGCCTTAAAACCTGCCTTGTCATGGCGGGAGGCTTAAGAGGTCATAGACCTCGAACTAATACTCGAAAACCCAAAAATGAATGGACAAACCAAAGGAATTGTATACTCCAAGTGGTACCCGCAGCAGCGGATATCCACCCGCGATCTCTTTGATCGCGGCCGGGGCAAGGGTTCTGGAGGCCCCAACATTCTTTTTTAACCCTACGGCAGCCCGAAACGACACCGGCCCCTGCGGCTCACTGTCTGACCACCTGGTCCGACTGAACATGAGCGGTGTATCCAGCGGGGGCGACACCAACGATGGCGCGGCACGGGAAACCGCAAAGCTGGAACGCGCCCCAGAATTGGGACGTACTGTTGAATGCACGGCTAAGTGCCAAAAAAGTAGTAGTGTGCCTCCAACTCTCTTCCTCTTACTGGCAAGGTTCAACTACCCAGTAAGAGCGTGATCAGTTCCCGTAATGACGGAGCCGGAAGCTGTCAGGTTTCTGCTCTGGCCGGCGCTGCCGCCGACAAGGGGTGACCGGGCTGACAGGCATACTCCGAACGCAGAAGGCGAAGTCGTTACGGGTCCTAGCAATCCTCGAACTGGTAAGGTGAAGGTAAAGGCTCCCGCAAACGGAAGGCCGCCGCTAAGGATAGCCTCGCTAGGGAGAGAGTGTGCGATGCCTCCAATGAGTCCAATGGCAGATGTGGCGACCCAGAAAGATCAAAGCATAGGCCAGAAGGCGAAGATAGCCAAAAAAACACTCCTGACAACACAACGAAACCCCTTTCTCACAGAAAGAGATCCAAATGACCGTAAGGAGTTGAGAGATGCAGCTCTCTTATAAAGAGGCGGCCATCTCCTCTGAAAAGGTCAGGATAGTTCTTATCCAGATCAATCTACAGCATTGCAAGGCTGCTACTGCTCTTTTAAGTAGTACAATTGCATGCAGTAGTACAAATCATCACGTTGTATCCATTCAAGAACCGTGGGTGTGGAATAAACGACTATGTGGCCTTGGTGGTATACGTGATGCTACGATTCTTTATGATGAGCGATCCGAAAGGTGGCTGCTAGAGTAAGCTACAAAACGCACGGAGCAATGGAACACTTCGTCGTTGCGTCTGCCTACTTTCCCTACAATTCGTTACTACCTCCACCACCGAAGGAAGTCTCTAAACTCGTAGAGTACTGTGAGGCCAGAAAGATTGGTCTCATCTTGTGCTGTGATGCTAATGCCGAAAGCACTGCTTGGGCAGCAGCAAGTGTAACACAAGAGGGGACCGTCTTTTAGACTTCATTCTCCGTCTGACCTTACCATCAACAATGTTGGCTCTCAACCAACGTTTGTTACGATAAGACGACAGGAGGTGATTGACCTGACCCTATCCAACAGATATGTGAAGGACATCACTAACTGGCGAGTCTTGCTGGGTACGGTTTAGAGAGGAGCTTGAGAATCCACTCAGGCCCTACCTAAGCTTAGAACGAAACAATTGGCAGAGAACGCTATTCATAACCTGAATAGCGTCTTCACCAGTTGTTTTGAACTCGCATGTCCTGTCAGCAAACCTTCCTGCAGGACATTGGTCCCCTGGTGGAATGCCGAGCTCCAAAACTTCGCAGGGAAGCCAGAAGTCTTCTGAATAGATCGTTCAAATCGAATTTGGAAGATGACTGGAACAAGTATCGGTCGTAGCAGAAAGAATATAAGAAACGTATTCGTAAATCGAAGAACAATTCTTATAGGACCTTCTGCGAAGAGATCAAGTCTCTGAGTGCGACTAGCAAGTTGGTTAAAGTCCTCAAACGGGGAAAACCGACAAAGCTGGTACCTTTACTGAGTCTAAAGCGGAAACTCTTAGTGTACTATTTGAGACTCATTTCCCGGGAAATCAGATCGACATCGGGTCGTTGCACACTCCTTCAAGGGAAACTGCAACTAAAACGATGAAAACAACTCGGCGTAGCTGGTATATTGCGTCGTGCGTGGTTACGACTGAAGCCATTGAATTTGCTGTGGCATCCTTCGATGGCTTCAAATCGCCGGGCACCTGTTATATATCCTGTTATGCAAAAAGGTATAAGGCAGCTGCTTCCTACTCTGAAAAGAATTTTCACTGCTAGTCTAGCACTTGCTCACATACCCATACCTTGGCGCACAACGAAAGTGGTCTTCATTCCCAAAATACGAAAAGAGGACTACTCACTTGCCAAGAGCTTCAGACCACTTAGTCTAACATCTTTCCTGCTGAAAAGCATGGAGAGACTGGTAGAGTTGCACGTGCGCAAAGTTGCCCTTCGAATGCACCCTCTTCCGAAGATGCAACTAGCTTACCAGCACGAAAAATCCTGCAAGACTGCGCTTCAGAACCTAGTTGGGAGAATTGAATGCGCGCTCGAAAGGAAAAAGTACGCGCTGGGCATTTTCATCGACATTGAGCTTTTGATAACGCAACTTTTGACAGCATGTGCAACGCTGCCAGACATCATGGCGTAGATGAAGCACTGGTCCTATGGATCAAAGCAATGCTCATGCACAAGCCATTGACCGCTGGTGCAGGCCTCGACCAGTGTGTCAAATCCGGCGGAAGCAGGGGCTGCCCGCAAGGTGGCGTCCTGTCTCCGCTGTTATGGTGCTTGGTGGTCGATTATCTGCTTGATGCTCTCAATGCTTCTGGAATCTATGCCCAGGCCTATGCGTATGATATTGCCATTCTTTCTGTCGGCTCATGCTTAACGACTGTCCGTCTCAAAGCACAGGCGGCGCTAAACGTGATCGATGATTGGTGTACCAGAAATAGGCTGTCAATCCTCTTAAGACCGATGTTGTTCTCTTTACGAAAAGGAGGAAAAATACTGACATGACATGACATGATATCCAACGAGGCTAAGTATCTAGGAGTCATCTTAGATAGCAAGCTTCTCTGGTCAAAGCATGTTGAATCAAAAACCACCAAAGCGCTGTCAGCTTTCTGGCAATGCAAGTGAGCTTTTGGCAAAACATGGGGTTTATCGCCGGCAAAGGTCCTCTGGATCTAAACGGCACTGATAAGACCTATAATCTCATATGCATCGGTTGTCTGGTGGAACAGACTAAAACGCAAACACGTCGTAGCCTCTTTCACCAAACTCCAAAGAACGGTTTGTCTCCCCAGCACGCTAGGCGCTGCTCTAGATGTTATGACGAACCTTTCACCTCTGGACATATTTATCAGAGAGTGTGCTCTGAAAGCCATGTCTCGTCTGAAGAGTAATGGCTTTTGGTATAATTCGCACAGGAATAACGGTATGCTTGCGCAAGAATTGTCCTGCGACCCCTGTCTCATGGACATGCCTTCTGACGCACTGACGCCCGTTATCCTATTGCGTCGTAATTTCACAGTCGAGTTTCCATGGCGTCAGGATTGGCTATGGCTGGATACTGAACCTGAAAAGGATAATCTTCGCATTTTTACGGATGGCTCCAGGTCTGGGCGGGGGTCCGGTGCTGGAGTCTTCTTTGAACGCGAAAACATCCGACTGCACTTCTCGTTAGGAAAGTATGCGTCTGTCTTCCAATCAGAGATATACGCAATCCTAATGGCCATGCACTATGTTGTGAAGTAAAGGTGGAAGGGGGAAAGCATATGCGTCTGTAGTGACAGCCAAGCTGCCCTAAAAGCTGTGTGTAAGCTCGAGAGCACCGTGGCGCAGTGGGTAGTATGTTGGCCTCTGACGCCGATGACACGGGATCGAATCCCGACACAGCCATGTCATCGACCGGGTTTTTCACGGTGTTTCTCCTCAGCGGGGTTCTGACAAAGCCCCCTGTAGTAAAATTGTCCTGAAAAGCTTCTCGAAATTCGCCGTTCGGAACCGGCAGTAAACTGTAGGTCCCTTTCACCTATAGGAAAATGAAATCACACACAACATGGGTGATTGAGAGAAGCTCGGCTCAGGTCCTTCATGGACTCTAACGCCAATATACATACATACATACATACAATCCCTTAACTAGCTCCAAATTAGTGCTTGAACACAATTCCTTCTTGAACAGAGTCGGCAGACTAATTTCATTAAGGCTTGTAGGTGTTCCAGGCCACTCTGGGATCCCAGGAAATGAGGTCCGTGATGAACACGGCAGAATGGGTTCAGATGAGAGGTTTTCAGGACCTGAACCCGCTCTAGGTCTACCTGTATCCACGGTAAATTCCTACATTAACGATTGTGTATTGATTACACACAACCGTAAATGGAGGGATTATCCAGGTTACAGGGTGACTAAGCGCGTTTGCCTTGATGTCTGCAAAAAATCTGCAGCATTCCTCCTGTCTTTAAGGAGAATCGACTGCAGAAGGCTTGTGGTTGTTATCACGGGCCATTACACTTTTGCCAAGCATCTCTACGTGCTTGCGCTGCATGTTGCGAGGAGGATGACACTGCAGAGCATTTCCTCTGTGATTGTACCGCCTTTGCATGCGCACGGTGGCGCACCCTTGGATCCGACGTGGTGTGTGCCGAATCCCTTAGTTCTACATCACTGAAGCTCCTTAAATTTTTTTCCGGAAAACAGTAATGTAAGGTGTCTGTCTGGAGTAGAATGACCCAGTGTTTCCGTCTGAGCGCTCCAGCGGATAGCAGAAGCCTTCCACAAAAAAAAAAAAGAAGTCGGAAGACTAAATTCACTAAGGTTTGCATGGGTCCCAGGTCACTCTGGTATCCCAGCAAATGAGATCTCTTATGAATACGCTAGATGTGTTCAGGACCTGAACTACCCTTAGGTCAACCTGCTTCCAAGGTCAATTTCTATACCAAAAATTGGGTTTTTAATACACACAATCGTAGATGGAGGCAATATCCAAGACGAAGGATGACTAAGTACGTATGCCCTGGTGTTTGAGGGCAACCCGCAGCGTACTTTTTATCCTTAAGGGGAATTGACTGCAGAAGACCTGTGGGGCATTACACTTTCGCTAAGCATCAGTGAGACGTCTACCTATGCTGCATGTTGCGAGGAGGATTACACAGCAGAACGCTTTCCCTGTGACTGTCCTGTCTTTGCTCGCACACGGTAGCGCACGCTTGGGGCCGACTTGAAGTGTGCGCAATCTCTTAGCTTTACATCACTGAAGTAGAAAGGTGTCTCTCTCGCAGTACAGTGGACCAGTATTGGCGTCTGAGTGCTCCAACAGATAGCAGAAGCACCCAACAAGAAAAAAACCAACCCCGAGGCTATTGGATCACTCGGACCCAATTCGACCAGAAGGCTCGCTGCTCTCACCACTCGAAGGTAAACACACTTAGGAGCTCTTTCGTTATCTAACAGTACCAGCATAGCAGCGAATATCAGCTTAAAAACATTTGTGAATTGCAAGAGTAGTGGATCTAGCTGCCGAGCGGTTCAAAGCCAAAGAAATGCAACTCCTATACGGAAAAATTGTACAACACAACTGTTGTGAATGGGAAGTGATCAAACATAGTGATGAAGGCATGACACTCACAGTATATGATCACTTCAAATTCATACTCTGTGTGTGCAGTTCTATTATAACACCATAATGGCATGGAACATTTGCTGGGAACTACAACCAACGTAAAAATCCAGTCGAATTCCTCTCCTCCTATCTAGGACAACCACCCCTGAAGAGAAGTGAGCTAACATCTACTACCCAAACCATCTGCATTCCGTCCAGGTTGCATGACAAACATCATAAGAGTATAATGCTTGAACTTGTGCGAACTATAAAAAAAAAGAGAAGTGGGTCTAACAGCTGGAATTATTGGTTTAATTGAGACGAATCAGCTATCTTAAGCGGATGGTACTCAAAAATACTGTGCACCCTCGTAAGGGCTCTCTATTTCCCTTAAGAGGGTCCACCCTAACGGAAGGTGATGAAATATTTATATTCCAGAATCGAATAGAGTCATTTTCATCTACCCGGAGTAAGTGATTCAAGTGTCTTCTTGGATTGTCTCCTGGTCTTTTGACGTCACTTCGTCTAAGTGCTTCCTACTTACGTCGCATACTAATCGCATTCATTCGTATCGTTTGAATTCATTTCGTGTTACAATTATTGGGCTCATCGATGTCAATCGACGATAGAGCAAATGATCCAATGGCCACTCAAGCATGGCTTGATAAAAACAAAATCGACTGATCCAAGCGAATCATTCGCTTTAGTTACTTGCTCTGAACTGATTTGAAACAATTGAAATGAAAAGACGTGCACAATCCGCGCAATCACACGCTATATAGTCTACATATGAGCTTACATACATATCTGTAGCTGTCCGTTTCCTAAAAGACGATTCAGTCAAGCTGAATTGCTTGGATAGGATATCGTGGAAATCAAATCACGTCCCACACGTGATTCGAAAACAAAAGCCCTAGCTTGGAAATGACTGTGACGCCAGGACTTCTCCTACAAAACGATTATTTATTATTTATTAAGTTTCCCTTGGATCAGTGGCAACGGAGTGCTTAGTATTTCGATTGGAGATCGAAACGTCCTTCTGGATAGCAAAGAACTTCCTCAAGTCTTTATTTGAGTTGTGCTCGTTAATATGTAAATAATTCACAGGACTCATTCGTATCCTGTAGGTTTATCTCTGGCATTACCTCTTGACAGCACTCCACGTACATAGATAGACCCAATTCACGGGAATGGTACCACCTTCATCTGGTTTCCATTAAAAAATTATTACCGTGAAGTGATGTCATCCCATATACGTTCCTGGATCGATGGATTGTCCTTACATTTAAAAATGATATAAAACGTCCAGATGCAGGAAACAGACGACGTATCCTAATCTACTTAAGTTTACGTTTTAATCACTTTCAGTCGTTATGTGACGGGGAGCGACATGACAGACAGCTGAATAGATGGATTGCCGCGGGTAGCATACCCATAGTTCCGTGCACTCCATATCCGTTTTCAACTTAATTGAACACGTCGAGAGTGTACACACGGACACGATTGACGAAATCAGTCTATCTGATTAGTTGCTATTGTTCAGTTAGCCTTAGACGAGGGCATATAATAAGTACTTACCAAGGGTGCTCTATAATTAGTCCTTGCAAATTGAGTTGGGGCGTTAAAGGGGTAGACTATGCGAACATATGAGGTACAAGCGCCGACACTCACTTTCACGGGGTGGTTCCTGGGGGTCTAGTACCTCAACTGTAGATCGGGTAGACCCCTTCGTAAGGTTGTTGGGACCAGCAAACGGGAGAGGGGAGAGTTTGAGCCGTCACCAGGACTCAGCTCCTTCTACGGGACGGCAGCAGAAGTATTCCCAAGATGGAGTCAACGGCGGCGCCCACGTTTCGAGCAAGAAGCACTACCTGGTGACCACCTTATTTCAGGCTACTACAACTTATTTGGAGCTCAGGCCGATAAGGAGCGGCACCGCCGGCCTTTTGTTCTTTGGGTAAAAAAGAAACTGGTCCTTCAGGTTGAGGGTTGCGCCTAGGGTTAACATCCCTATCGCGTAAAACAAATACTTATTTAGAGACAAACAACAGCCTAAGATAAGGACGGAAAACATGTTGACGACCCCCGCAAACGTCAAAAACGATTTCCGGATCTGCACCTGGAACGTAAGGTCCCTCAACAGACCAGGTGCGGCCGGACAACTGGGCAACTCATTAGAATGCTAAAATGCAGACATTACCGCGCTCCAAGAAGTGCGATGAGATGGGCCAAGCAAAAAGCGGATGAAAAACTATACTCTACTACGGGAACTGGTACAGGGAAAATAAACAACGCTTATTCGGATGCGGATTTTTTATTCCAGGCAGACTCAGAAAAGTCTTAAGCTTCCAGTATGTAAGCGAACGCCTCATCCGCATCAAGGCCAATCTCGGCAATATAGTGAAAGATGACCGACATAAAGACGACTTCTATGATCTCCTAGGCAGACCAATGTCCCAGCTATGACACCAGAATCGTTCTAGGAGATTTCAGTGCTAAATTGGCTAAGGAAGCTATATTTGAACGAGTCATAGGAAAGCACAGCCTACACAACACCACGTTAGAAAACGGACTAAGGCTAGTGGATTTTATGGCGGGACATAATCTCGTAGTAGCAAGTACACGATTCCCACACCTTAACATCCATAAGGGAACCTGGCCGTCCCCCGATCAATCGACAATCAATCAAAATGATCACATTGCGATAGACGGCAGACATTCCTCCAGCATCCTTGATGTCCGACCCTTTCGAGGAGCCAACATCGACTGGAATCATTACTTTGTTGCAGCCAAGGTACGGATGCGAATTTCTCGGAATCAACGGAGTCAAGTAGGAACACCAATATTTAACGTCGGAAAGCTGCAATTGCAAGAGACCGCCAGGACCTTCGCCGATCAAGTCTCCCTCAGGTTCTCTCAAGTCCCGATGCAATCTGCACAAACCCTAGAACAGCTATGGAGGCGTTGTCAGAACGCCATCAGAGAGGCCACCACCTTCGAGAAACCCCTGGTTGGATGAGTGCAGGCAGGACCATGTAGAGAAACAGAATGCATACATGGCTACATTGCATCGATGGACGAGAGCTGCCCGCGAGCTCTATGCACAGAAAAGTAGGGAGGAGCATGCGTTCTTGAGAAGAAAAAAGGAGCACGAGAAGCGCGAGATTGGGGAGATGGAGAGATGCTATTGCAGGAATGACGTTCGAAAGTTTCACCAAAAAGTAAGAAGAACATGCAAAGGTTATAAAGCCAGAGCAGAAGCCTGCAAGGATGAGCACGGACAACTAATAGTAGTGTCACAGTCGATGCTGAGATTGTGGAATGACCACTTCTGCATACTGTATAACGGCGATGATAGTTAAAATGCCGCCGTCAGGCAGAAGGAACCATTCACAATAGACGAAGACGTCCACCCGACCTAGACGATGTTAAGATAGCGATATCGAAACTTAAGTATTATAAAGCTGCTGGAGCAGAAGGACTTCCCGCGGAACTGTTTAGGAAGCTGGCGATGAGCTGGTCAGGAACATGAACCAACTCATCTGCAAGATATGCTCCGAAGAACGCATGCCCGAAGAATGGAATCTCAGTAACGTTTACCCGGTCCGTAAGAAAGGAGACCCCTCTGACTGCGCCAATTACAGAGGGATAAGTCTCCTGAACATCGCGTACAAGATCCTCTCTGCCGTACTGTGTAAGCGCCTGAAACCGTCCGTGGACAATCTGATAGGTTCCTACCAGTGTGGTTTCAAGCCAGGAAAATCCACGATAGCGCGAATACATATTTACGCTACGGCAGATCTTGGAGAAGACCCATGAATTCCAGGTGGACACGCGCCATCTTTTTGTCGACCTTAAAGCCGCGTAGAAACGAGCAATACATGTCACGTTTTAACATTCCTGCCCAACTCGTCAGACTGTGCAGGATGACTATGGAGAATTCCCGCTGCTCCATTAAGGTCGGAGGTCAACTAACCGAGAACTTAGATGTTTAAAGAGGTTTTAGACAGGGTGACGCACTGTCATATGATTTCTTTAATATTATTCTTGAAAAGATCGTGAGGGACTCTGCGACCAATACAAGAGGTACGATCTATTTCAAGTCTACACAATTGCTTGCCTACGCAGATGACATTGACGTTATTGGACGGACAAAGTGAGACGTCAATGAGGCGTTCGCAAGCATTGAAGTAGAAGCGGCTAAAGTGGGTCTAACGGTAAATGGGGACAAGACCAAATATATGCTGTCATCAAAGAAAGACGCACAACACCGACGTCTTGGTCAGAACATCACCTTCGGCAGCTATATTTTTGAAGTAGTCAAGGACTTCGTCTACCTTGGCTCGATAGTGACAAGCAGCAACTACACCAGCGCTGACATGAAACGCAGAATAACTCTTGCCAACCGCTGCTTCTTTGGGCTCAAGAAGCAACTGAGTAGTAGAGCCCTCTCTCGAAAAACTAAGGTATCCCTCTACAAAACCTTGATCATCCCGGTCCTCCTCTACGGCGCTGAGGCTTGGAGGTTATCAAATGCGGATGAAGGGGCTCTTAGACTTTTCGAGAGGAAAATTTTGAGTGCAATCTTTGGCACCATTTGTGTAAACGGAGAGTGGAGGAAAAGATTCAAACAAAAACTGTACGAGCTGTACAGCGACATCGGCCTAGTTAGACGTCTTCGGATCCAACGTCTAAGATAGCTGGGCCATGTAGAGCGAATGGACATCAACGCTCCGGCCCGAAGAGTCTTCGACTCCAACCCCGGGGGACGACGGAGCAGAGGACAACCGCATTTAAGGTGGCGCGCAGAGGTGGAAAGGGACCTCAATTAACTGGGCGTGCGGCACTGGAAGCAGCTGGCCAGAGATCGTGTCGGCTGGAGAGGCTTTATGGTTGAGACCTTGGTCCACCCCGAACTGCAACGCCATCTAAGTAAGTAAGTAAGTAAATTGAGTAGACTTTAAGCAACAAGATGTTTTCCTTTGATATGTCAAACGGCAAAAGAAAAGAGAGTTCATAATTATATTGTACCTCCAGACCACCCTACGAGTTCCTTTTAAGCGTGCTTCCATAGAATACTTCGTGATTTGTGGAACGTGTAACAAAAAATTTATCGTTCAAATCCTAAATTGGCACAACGTCAAAGGACTCGGTGGCAGCTACAGGCTCGTGTCTATGCCTATTTCGTGCGACTTATTTTCCTGTAGTAGAGGAAGCGTGTGTTACGTTTGAAATTAGTACAGGTAAATCCAAGGAGTCGTTATGGGTGCGTGAGAGGCACAGGATCAATATCCCCATCTACCGGGCCATAATTGTTCAATTATATGTATTTACAGGAAGTAATTTAAATTACCACGGAATTCAATGGCACGAGTATGAGGAAATGTGATGAAGAAATCTACATAATTGACTTTTGGAAGTGTTGTATCGGAGCAGTTTGAACACACGTGTATCGTGTTGGGGGATTTCTGACTGATTTGTGGTTTTACAGCTCGCTAGTTTGGCTATGTTTGTGGAATGGGTAGGACTGGCTGTTAGGAAAACGAATTACTACATTTCAAGTTACTCGTATGGGATTTGACAGCAAGTCTAAGCTAGACAAAGGTATGCGGAGACGTAGTACCTACTGACAACTAATTGGTTTTACCCCTGGCGGATAAATCCTTTGTCTCTCTGCTCGTGGCCCGGTCCGGAGTAGAGCGGATAATAGCATGTTAAACTAATTAAACTGACAAGGGGATGAGTGGTGGTTTGTTACAATTATATACAATATACTGTTCACATGTATCTGGTTAAGTTGGGCAACGTATCGTAAAATTGGGAATGAGTATCATATATGATAGCTAGGTACCTATCAGCGTGTGGAATGGGGCAAGTTCTTTCGTTTCGACATTTATTGATTTCTTCTGATACTTAATTGACTTCCTGATATGTAAACACGCAAGCAGAATTTACCATGTCATGTTGGCTCACAGTCTTGGAAGAGGTTTCGATGCTGTTGTAGGAAGTAGTAATGGTTTCATGTACGAAGTCTCTTGAGTCATCATCAATTTTCTTCGATTCCATGATTTATTAATGAATAATCTCTGACGCATCACATAGTAATGAATGGCATATTGTCTCGCTGAGAAGTGAGTATATCCTGGCATGTCTATATGGATATCTTCTTCTTCTTAGTGGGCGCTACAGTTCGGGATGAACCTGGGCCTTAACCAACATGCCCCTCCATCTAGCACGATCTTTCGCTAGCCTTTTCCATTGCCGCACACCCAGTTGGCTGAGGTCCCCTTCCACCTGTGTGCGCCATCTTAAGTGCGGCCGTCCTCTGCTTCTTCGTCCCTCGGGGTTGGATTCAAAGACTCTCCGGGCTGAAGCTGTGGTGTCCATTCGCTCTACATGGCCCAGCCATCTTAGGCGTTGAATCCGTAGACGCCTGACTAGGCTCATGTCGCTGTACAGCCCGTAAAGTTCGTGGCTGAATCTTCTCCTCCATCCCCCGTCTGCTTTTGATAGTGTCCATGCTTCTGCGCTGTACAACAGGACCGGGATGATAAGGGTCTTATATAGAGTCAACTTTGTCGTTCGGGAGAGGGCTCTATTACTCAGTTGCCTCCTGAGCCCGAAGAAACAGCGATTGACAAGAGTGATTCTGCGTTTGATTTAGGAACTGATGTCGTTGTTCCAGGTCACTGCGGAGCCAAGGTAGACGAAGTCCTTAACTACCTCGAACTTATATCTGCCAATACAAACTTTCTGGCCAAGACGTCGGTGGTGAGCGTCCTCTTTTAATGACAAATATATTTAGTTTTGCCCTCGTTTACCGCCAAACCCATTTTCGCCGCCTCCATCTCAATACTCGCAAACGCCTCATTGACATCTCGCTGTGATCTACCTATTATGTCAATATCGTCGGCGTATGCAAGGAGTTGCGAGGATTTGAAATAGATTGTGCCTCTTGTATTGGCCAGTGATCTTTGCACAATCATTTCCAATATGATGTTGAAGAAATCACACGACAGCGCATCGCCCTGCCTAAATCCTTTTTTGACATCAAAACTATCGGAAAGGTGTTCACCGATTCGGATGGAGCAGCGAGCATTCTTCAAAGTCATCCTGCATAGTCTGACGAGCTTAGCAGGTATGTCAAAAGTAGACATAGCGTTGTATAGCTCGTCTCTAATTACGCTGTCGTATGCGGCTTTGAAGTCGACAAATAGGTGATGAGTGTCGACTTGAAATTCATTGGTTTTTTCCAGGATCTGCCGTAGTGTTAAGATTTGGTCGACGGTGGACTTCCCTGGCCTGAATCCGCACTGATAAGGACCTATCAGCTTATTTACAAAAGGCTTCAGGCATTCACACAAAACGGCAGAGAAGAAATTGTAGGCGATGTTAAGGAGACTTATTCCTCTATAGTTGGCGCAATCAGAGGGGTCTCCTTTCTTGTGGATCGGGCATACGATGCTGAGACTCCATTCCTCGGGCATGCTTTCCTCTAACCATATCTTACGGATGAGCTGGTGCATGCTCCCAACCAGGTCATCCCCAGCTGCCTTGAAGAGCTCAGCAGACAGTCCGTCTGAGCCAGCAGCTTTATTCGACTTGAGCTTCGATATGGCAATCTTAACTTCGTCGAGGTCAGGGGGACAGTATTCTCTGCGGTCTCCGTCGATTAGAAATGGGTCATTCTGCCTGACAACGGTATATTGACTAACATCGCCGTTATACAGTCTGCAGAAGTGGTTTTTCCATATTCTCAGCATCGACTGCGGTTCTACTACTAGGGGTCCGTTCTCATCCCTGCAGGCTTCCGTTTTGGCTTTATAACCTTGGCATGTTCGCTTTATCTGTTGATAAAACTTTCGAACGTCACGCCTGCAGTAACATCTCTCTAAATCCTCAATCGCGCGCTTCTCGTGCTCTTTCTTCTTTCTTCTAAGAAGCTTATGCTCCTCCCTTCTTTTTAACTCGTAGAGCTCACAAGCTGCTCTTGTTCTTTTATGCAGCGAGGCCTTATATGCATCCTGCTTCGCTGTATGAATCCTCCGGCACTCGTCATCGAACCAGGTGTTTCTTCGTGGTGGAGCCTTTAAACCCAAAACCTCGGATGCAGAGCTTTTCAGGGCTTGTTTGCAAAGGCTCCACTGCTGTTCTATTGATAGCGTGGAGGATTGAGGTGTATTGGAGAGCTTAAGGGAGACGCGATCGGTAAAAGCACGAGCGGTTTCTGGCGATAGTAGCTTTCCGACGTCATAACTTTGTATTCTTACTCTACTCCGTTGCGCTCGTGATATCCGTAAGCGCATCTTGGCTACTACAAGATAGTGGTCCGAGTCTATGTTAGCCCCTCGAAAAGTTCGAACATCGAGAATAGTGGAGGAGTGTCTGACGTCGATCGCGATGTGATCAATCTGGTTGGTAGTCGATTGATCAAAAGACCGCCAGGTGCCTTTGTGTATATCGAAGTGCGGGAAGCGCGTACTGGCTAGAAGGAGATTTCGCCCCGTAGCAAGATCAATCAGCCTTTGTCCGTTATCGGAGGTGGTGTCGTGTAGGCTATGTTTGCCGATGACTCGTTCAAATATGCTTTCCTTACCCAGCTTAGCATTGAAGTCTCCTAGTACAATTTTGATGTCATAGCTGGTACATTGGGCATACGTTCTGTCTAGGAGATCGTAGAACTCATCTTTGGCTGAGTCATCCTTGTCTTCCGTGGGGGCGTGGATGCAGATCAGGCTGATGTTAAAAAATTTAGCCTTGATACGGATTGTTATGAGGCGTTCACTCATATGCCGAAAGCATAGGACTTTTTGCCTTAGTCCTCCTCGAACAACAAATCCGCATCCAAACAATCGTTGCCCTCTCTCCCTATAGCAGTCGTCGTAGTAAATATCGCAGTTTTTCATCCGCTTTATGCCCGGTCCATTCCATCGCATTTCCTGGATGGCGGTGATGTCCGCTTTATAGCGGTCTAGGGCGTCCGCAAGTTGTTCGGCTGCACGTGGCCTGTTTAGGGACCTAACATTCCACCGGATGTCCCCCTGTTCTTAATCGAATTACGATAGTGATGGATAGTTTTCACCGAACCAATTGTTTCATCGATTTTTGCCTTCTGCGAAAAAGTTTGTCATTAACGTCTTGGAATCAACGTTCTATAGTCCTTTACATCCGCTCTGGAGCCCTTTTTAGGTGTACGACCGTACGATATTTGGTTAGAGGTGCACAAAGTCGAAGGTTGTTCCCCTTAAGACAGTCTCTCGTATATATCTCAACGAAATAGTTAATCTACGTTTAGCCTGCACCCTTTTCCAGTAAATAACTCTCACTAAAGCATAAAGGAGATACACCTTATCGTAATGGGTATCCGCATAGATTTTATTGGGCGGACGTTATTTATTTTTCTGCGATAAGCTCCATTCCAGTACTGATAGAGGTTTCTCATAGCAATGACTAGGTGACCTGCGAAGAGGATAATGTGAAATATCCTTCGCCACACCACTCCTCAAGAGTCCTTCTCTTGGCCGCTAATTCGGGTGGAGGTTGATTTGACGTATATATGTATGTAGTTTGTTGAATTGAGGTACTAGGGCTGGTATCCTGTTGCGTGGATGGACTGACTACTAATCCTTGACTGGAAGCCAGTACTTCGTCCTCGAATGGGATGCCAAGACTAGGCGACCTCCCTCCCTTTGTATATTTTTGATTTATTTTTCCATTCTGGTTTTTTTTTTTTTGGTCCCACGAGTATGTCCGGAAATGTTGGTCCTTCCCAGCAGAGCCAACATACTGGGACAATGCACTTTATACAACCCACCTTGCCCGGGCGTGGGAGGATTTTAGTCGCCTCCTACGACAGGCATACCTCGGATATACGCTGACCCCTACTTGAAGAGCTGGACTATTCTTATCACTCAGACAGATTCTCCGTGGCCTTATTTATTTTCTAAATGAAATTTAGAAGTTCATATTGGAGTTTCTCTAAAAGCATTCATCCGCAGTTTCCTTTTTTCTCTTTTTTTTTTTTCTGTCGGAGGTTTTTGCTATCTGTTGGAGCACTCAGACGCAAATACTGGTCTTATACTTCAGACAGACACCCCACATTAATGTATTTTCACCGCATTTTCCGGAGAAAATGAGAAGGAGCATGAGTGATGTAGAACTAAGAGATTCGGCAAACACCACGTCGGCCCCAAGGGTGCGCAGGGGGGACAGTCGCAGAGAAAATGCTCTGCCGTGTCATCCTTCTCACAACATACAGCACAAGTAGGCGTCTAATAAGCACGTCTCGTAAGCACGCAGAGATTCGTAGCAAAAGTGTAATTGCCCGCAATGGCTCCCACAAGTCTCCTGCAGTCAACTCACCTTAAGGACAGGAGGAATGCTGCGGATTTTTCGCAGATATCAGGGCATACTCGCTTTGTCATCCTGCGTCCTGGACAATCCCTCCATCTACCGTTTTGTGTGTGGGTGCTTAACCCAATCGTTAATGTAGGACTTTATCGTGAACGCAGGTAGACCTAGAGCGGGTTCAGGACCTGAGAAAGTCTCCTCTGAACCCATTCTGTCGACTTCATCAGAGATCTCATTTCCGGGATCTCAGAGTGACCTAGAACCCATGCAAGCCTTAGTGAATTTAGTCTACCAACTCTGTTCAAAAAGGTCCTGAGCTCATGCAGTAATTTGGAGCTAGTAAAAGGGCTAGACACAGCTTTGAGTGCAGCTTGGCTGTCACCGCAGACGCATATGCTTTTTCCCTTTCACCTGTGGTTCACAACATAGTTCATGGCCATTAGGATTGCGTATATCTCTGATTGAAAGACAGACGCATATTTTTCTAATGAGAAGTGCACTCAAAGAAGACCCCAGCTCTGGATCTCCGCCCAGACCTGGAGCCGTCCGTGAAAATGCAAAGACTATCCTATTCAGGTTCAGTATCTGACCAGAGCCAGTCTTGACGCCATGGAAATTCGACTGTCAAATTATAGTGAAATAGGGTGATAGGTGTCATTGCGTCAGAGGACATACCTATTATACACTGGTTGTTGGATATTTCCAGAGCAAGTGTCATTCCAATGAGAGTTGTACCAAAAATCAGACAACCGAGGAGGAGTGTGCAACGAGCCAATGGCGATCTGATTTCCCGGGAAATGAGTCTGAAGCAATAAACTAGGAGATTCCGCTTTAGACTTAGTAAAGGCACCTCAGATTTTCTGAGTAGATCCAGCTCTGTCTATGTTTCCCGTTTGAGGACCTTAACCAACTTGCTAGTCGCACTCAGAGCTTTGATCTTAGAAGGTCTTATAAGAATCATTCTTCGATTTACGAAAAAGCTTCTTATATTCCCCTTGCTTCGACCGATACTTGTTTTAGTCATCTTCCGAATTCGATTTGAGCGATCTATTCAAGAGACTTCTGGCTTCCCTGCGAAGACATTTGAGCTCGGTGATCACTAGGGAACCAATTTTCTGCAGGGAGGTGATGGTGATGATGGTGGTGAATTGGTGATGACGCTATTCTGATTATGGACGGCGTTCTCTACCAGTTGTTTCGTTCTAAGTTTAGGTAGGGCCTAAGTGGATTTCTCAAGCTCCTCTCTAACCCGTACCCAGTCCGTCCTTCTCGGATTCCGTCTGGGTTGTAAGGAAGAGATCCCACCAACTTAATCGGAATTCGATCTATCTATGGCCCGACAGCGTAGCATCAGGCAATACTCTCCAGTTAGTTTTGTCCTTCACATTTCTGTTGGATAGGGTCAGGTCAGTCACCTCCTGTCGTCTCGTTGTAACAAACGTCAAACGTTGGTTAAGAGCCAATATTATTGATCTTAAGGTCAGATAATTGAGTGACGTCTAAAAGACGGTCCCCTCTTATATTGCAGTTGCTGCTGCCCCAAGCAGTATTTTGGCCATTAGCATCGCAACACAAGATGAGACTAATCTTTCTGGCTTCACAGTACTCTACGAATTCAGAAACTGCCTTCGGTGGTGGAGATAGTACCGAATCATGGGGGAAGTTAGCAGACGCAACGCGAAGTGTTCAATTACTCCGTGCGCTTTGTAGCTTACTTTGGCAGCCACCAGATTTTGTCCACAAAAGTGTTCAAGTTTGGATAGTGAGTCCGATATGAAGAGGCAGGCCCTTTGCCTTTCAGATCGCTCATCATAAAGAATGGTAGCATCACGAATACCACCAAGGCCACACGGGCGTTTATTTCACACCTACGGTTCTTGAATGGATACAACGTGATGACTTGTACTCCTGCATGCAATTCTACTACTTATAAGAGTGGTGGCAGCCTTGCAAGGCCATAGATCTGAGTAAAAATCATGAATTCATACTGGAACGTCCAATCCTTCAACTACTTGACATTAAAATGGAATAAGATCCTACCAAGGCCGACGTAGGGGCGTAAATCGTACGCAGATTTCAGAGTCGTGACAGAGGCGTCATCCATCATCCATCCATCATCCATCCGTCATCCATCTTACAACCAGAGTAAAACCCTCTTTTTTCAGAGATGCTTTACTCTCCTTGTAGGGTTAAATATGCCAAGCCCTCGGGTCAAGCTCTGTATTTTGGGAGTGTAGACGCGTCAGGAGGGATTTTCGGCGCCATGTTCCTGATCCAGGCCGGCGTCGGTTGGGAGGAACAGCTCACCACGAAGGTGCCATTCATCAGAGCAGACTTCTCTACCTGAATACAGAAACCCGATGCCGAAGCTAGCTCCAGTAGATGATCCTCGTACTGTTTGGAATCTGCGTCGGTCTTTCTACTGTCACTCCAGCTTTCCCTATCCTCATCTAATCTCACCGTTGCCAATAGAGGCAACAAACCTACTTTATAAATGCGGTTAGAGAAGAGGTGTTTGATCTCATTATCTCCAGCCCACGTGACTGGCACGCCCCAATCCATCCTCACTATCTGACCGCCAACATATCAGATTCAACATCTCCGGTGAGGTTAAGGAGGCTGAGCCTCGATATCAGCCCAAACGAACAAATTGGGCTCTTTTCCAAGCTCAACTCGCCGCTAAAAAAGATATGCTTCTCAAGTCGTTTGAATCGATAGATGATATTGATGACGCTTAATGCAGCACTTATCTCACCCTTTAGAGACAGCTGTACACCCAGGACAAGTACACACAAGCGGTGTGTGCCCTGATGGAAATCACAGCTTGAATCCTTAAGCAAACAAGTGAGATCTCTGTTTAACAGAGCCAAACGGAATAATAGTTGGACTCGTTATAGATCTGCTCCAACTAAATACAACACCGAACTGAGGAAATCCAAGAGAATGTCTTGGAGAAAACACTGCGAGAACATAGACTCGCTTTCAACTGCGGCCCGACTCCATAAAGCGCTATCCCAAGAGCACACAAATGGACTCGGGCTGCTTCGCAAGCCAGACGGCACCTTTCCGTCAATCGCAGGGAAACCTTGGAGACTTTGCTCGAGGTGCACTTCCCTGGTTCTACTCCCCAGTCGATGACCTCTGACGACCAAACAAACGTCATAAGTAGCATCGTCAGTAGAACGAATAGCCTCTCTGGCTGATTTTTTAGCCCTGATAGGGTTAAATGGGCAATTGGTTCATTTAAACCCTATAAGGCCCCAGGCATAGACAGTGTCTTTCCTGCCATCTTACAGAAAGGCCTGAACACCATTTTATCACCACTGATCCGTTTTAGGTCTTGCTTCAATCTGGGATACATACTCCAAATCTGGAGAGAAGTCAAACTTGTCTTCATCCCCAAGATTGGAAAGCCAAGTGAGCAACCTAAATCCTATCGCCCTATCAGCTTGACTTTATTCTTTCTAAAAACAACGGAGAAACTGATAGAGCTTCATATTAGAGTTATCATGGAGAATCAGATACCAATGCATTCCATCCAGTATGCATATCACTAAGAGCGATCTACCGAGAATGCGCTACACCAGTTGGTGACGCGTATTGAAAATAGCTTCACACAAAAGGAGACTGCAATTTACGCCGTCCTCGATATCGAGGGAGCCTTCGATAATACTGGCTATGATTCGATCACCTCTGCACTATCCTGCCGGGGTGTGGACCATTCCATTAATCACTGGATTAGGGCGATGCTAAATAGCCGTATCATATCAGCTACATGCGGAGAGGCCTCAGTGACAGTATCGGCGGCTAGAGGATGTCCACAAGGAGGAGTCCTTTCACCACTGCTCTGGTCGATAGTCATCGACGACCGGTTACGCAAGCTTACCGCTCGGGGCTACGTGGTCATCGGATATTCTGATGATCTAGTAGTCATTATACGGGCAAGTGCGAAACCACTGACGGTGAGCGAATGCAGCTTACGCTCCAATTTGCCTCTGACTGGTGCGGCAGAGAGGTTTTATCAATTAACCCCAATAAGACAATTTTAGTCCCGTTTACAAAGAGGAGAAACGTAGAGCCCTGCTACCTTTTTTTCTAAACGCATATGATTTTCAGAGGAAGCAAAGTATCTAGGTATTGACCTAGACCAACTGGAACTCCAATATGAAAACTAAAGTTACGAAAGCGACTAAGGCCATGTGGGCCTGTCGACACACCTACGGTAAAACCTGGGGATTTAAGCCTAAGGTAGACCACTGGTTATACACCACGATAGTAAGACCTATCATCACCTATGGGTCAAAAAACTATAATTGTTAAGCTTCAATGCCTTCAGAGACAAGCGTGTCTCGAAATTACAGGAGCTATGCCAACCTGCCCCACGGCAGCCCCAGAAGCACTTATTGGACTCACTCCACTACACCTTTTTATCAAAAAAGTGCATTACGCAGTGCAACCAGAATTCTGAGGGTCACATGTCCATCTAACAACACCTTTCCGAGCTGGATATGACTACCACGGTCTTGGACGTATTGCCACACACCTTCACTTTCGACACGAGATTTGAAATATTGATCCCAAATCGCTCAGCATGGAAACCAGTGATCCCTTGCTCAATGTCAAAGGCCTTATGTGATATAGGGATGGCTCGAGGTTGGTTTCTGGCGTTAGCGCCGGTATTTTTGGACCAAATCGCAAGATCTCGAAGGCCCTGGAAACGAGTCCCAGCATCTTTCAAGCAGAGTTACACGCCATCCTAACGTGCGCCAATCTAAATCTTGAGACTGGCATAAGAGAAGTAACCACCACTTAAAAAAAAAAAAAAAAAAAGTACGAACTAAAAACCGTCAAGAAATGCCATGATGCCCTACAAGACCTTGCCAAAAGAAACAATGTCAAGCTTTGGTGGGTGCCAGGGATTAAGGGCAATGAAATTGCCGATCAATTCGCCAGAAAAGGTTCCAGCGATAAATATATAGGTCCAGGACCATTCTGCGGCACTCTTCTTAGACAAGTGTCCTTTTGGAATAGCATTCGGGGACTCCGTCAATCAAACCGAAATATACGGCCCCTGAATAAACACTCTATTGACACTCTTAATAGGGTAGGTATCAGAAGACTGGTCAGCAACCTGTCAGGACACTGCAGTCAGAGATATAATTTTAACAAAATTAGCCTCTCGTCTGAAATTGAAACTGAGTGTCGACTCTGTCTGGAGGATGAAGAGACGGCGGAACACATACTGTGTGAGTGTGCTGCTCTATGCCATCTTAGGAAGCGTATCCTTCTCTGCGAAGTTATGACTCCTGAGGGGATAACCTCGGCTCCTACGAGAAACACTCTCAATTTCATTATGGCAGTGGAGAAGCTCCTCGGCTAATCGCATAGTAGGCACAATAGATTTGCAAAGGTCGCAGTGCCAAACGCTAATTGATAGCACAATTACTTACTTTGATGGCGCTACAGTTCGGGGTGAACCAGGGCCTCAACCAACAAGCCTCTCCAGCCGGCCCGATCTTCGGCCAGCCGCTTCCAGTGCGCGCCACCTTAAATGCGGTCGTCCTCTGCTGCGTCGTCCCTCGGGGTTGGAGTCGAAGGCTCTTCGGGTCGGAGCGTTGATGTCCATTCGCTCTACATGGCCTAGCCATCTTAGACGTTGGATCCGAAGACGTCTAACCAGGCCGATGTCGCTGTACAGCCCGTACAGTTTTTGGTTGAATCTCCTCCTCCATTCTCCGTTTACACAAACGGGCCAAAGATTGCACGCAGAATTTTCCTCTCGAAACGTCCAAGAGCCTCTTCATCCGCTTTTGATAGTGTCCAAGCCTCAGCGCCGTAGAGGAGGACCGGGATGATTAAGGTTTTGTAGAGGGAGACCTTAGTTTTTCGAGAGAGGGCTCTACTACTCAATTGCCTCTGGAGCACAAAGAAGCAGCGATTGGCAAGAGTTATTCTGCGTTTTATCTCAGCGCTGGTGTCGTTGCTGCTTGTCACTATCGAGCCAAGGTAGACGAAGTCCTTGACTACTTCAAAAATATAGTTGCCGAAGGGGACGTTCTGACCAAGACGTCGGTGTTGTGCGTCTTTCTTGGATGACAGCATATCATATATTTGGTCTTGTCCCCATTTACCCTTAGACCCACTTTCGCCGCTTCTGCTTCAATGCTTGTGAACGCCTCATTGACGTCTCGCTTTGTTCGTCCAATAACGTCAATGTCATCTGCGTAGGCAAGCAATTGTGTGGACTTGAAGTAGATCGTACCTCTTGTATTGGCCGCAGAGTCCCGCACGATCTTTTCAAGAATAATGTTGAAGAAATTACATGACAATGCGTCACCCTGTCTAAAACCTTTTTTAACATCAAAGGGGTCGGTTAGTTCACCTCCGACCTTAGTGGAGCAGCGAGAGTTCTCCATAGTCATCCTGCATAGCCTGACGAGCTTGGCAGGAATATTAAAACATGACATGGCTCTGTATAGCTCGTCTCTATAAACACTGTCATACGCGGCTTTAAAATCGACGAAAAGATGGTGCGTGTCGACCTAGAGTTCATGGGTCTTCTCCAAGATCTGCCGTAGTGTAAATATTTGGTCTATCGTGGGTTTTCCTGGCCTGAAACCACACTGGTAGGAACCTATCAGATTGTCCACGAACGGTTTCAGGTACTTACACAGTACGGCAGAGAGGATCTTGTACGCGATGTTCAGGAGGCTTATCCCTCTGTAATTGGCGCAGTCATAGGGGTCTCCTTTCTTATGGACCGGGCAAACGATACTGAGATTCCATTCATCAGGCATGCGTTCTTCCGACCATATCCTGCAGATGAGTTGGTGCATGTTCCTAACCAGCTCATCGCCAGCTGCTTTAAATAGCTCCGCGGGGAGTCCGTCTGCTCCAGCAGCTTTATAAGACTTATGTTTCAATATCGCTATCTTAACATCGTCTAGGTCGGGTGGACGGGATTCTCCTTCGTCTTCGCCCGTTGTGAATGGTTCGCTCTGCTTGACGGCGGCATTTTGACTATCGTCGCCGTTATACAGTCTGCAGAAGTGATCCTTCCACAATCTCAGCATCGACTGTGACTCCACTACTAGTTGTCCGTGCTCATCCCTGCAGGCTTCTGCTCTGGCTTTATAGCCTTGGCATGTTCGTTTTACTTTCTGGTAAAAATTTCGAACGTCGTTCCTGCCGTAACATCTCTCCATCTCCTCGATCTCGCGCTTCTCGTGCTCCTTCTTTTTCCTTCTCAGAAGCGCATGCTCCTCCCTCCTTTTCTGTTCATAAAGCTCGCGGGCAGCTCTCGTACGTCGATGCAATGTGGCCATGTATGCATTCTGTTTCTCTACATGGGCCTGTCTGCACTCATCATCAAACCAGGGGTTTCTCGACGGTGGTGGCTCGAAACCGAGTATATATGAGGCGGCCTCTCTAATGGCTTTCTGACAACGACTCCATTGCTGTTCTAGGGTTTCTGCACTCCGTTGGTTCCGAGATATTCGCATCCGTACCTTGGCTGCAACAAGGTAATGATCCGAGTCGATGTTGGCTCCTCGATAGGTTCGGACATCTAGGATGCTGGAGGAGTGTCTGCCGTCGATCGCAATATGATCAACTTGGTTGGTTGTCCATTGATCGAAAGACCGCCAGGTCCCCTTATGGATGTTGAGGTATGGGAATCGTGTACTTGCTACTACCAGGTTATGTCCCGCCATAAAGTCCACTAGGCTTAGTCCGTTTTCTGACGTGGTGTTGTGTAGGCTGTGTTTTCCATTGACCCGTTCAAAGATAGCTTCCTTTCCCAGCTTCGCATTGAAATCTCCTAGAACGATTTTGGTGTCATAGCTGGGACATTGAGCATACGTTCTGCCTAGGAGATCATAGAAATCGTCTTTATGTCGGTCATCTTTCTCCTCTGTGGGGGCGTGGACACATAGTAAGCTTATATTGCCGAGATTGGCCTTGATGCGGATAGTTATGAGGCGTTCGCTTACATACTGGAAGCTTAAGACTTTTTTCCTGAGTCTGCCTCGAACAAGAAATCCGCATCCGAATAAGCGTTGTTTATTTTCTCTGTAGCAGTTTCCGTAGTATATATCACAGTTTTTCATCCGCTTTTTGCCTGGCCCATCCCATCGCACTTCTTGGAGCGCGGTAATGTCTGCCTTATAGCAGTGCAAAGTGTTGACCAGTTGTTCGGCTGCACCTGGTCTATTGAGGGACCTAACGTTCCAGGTGCAGAACCGAAATTCGTTTCCTTTTTGACGTTTGCGAGGGTCGTCAACATGTAATCCGTCTGTATCCGAGGCTTTTGGTTGTCTCTGAACAAATTTTTTTTTTTTTAAGCGATAGGGATGTTAGCAATAAGCGCAACCCCCAACCTGGAGGGCCAGGTTCCTCTTTCCCCAGGAACAAGGGGTCGGGTCGCTGCACACATTGGTTCACTACCTGGCGGGTGTCAGTATAGCTATCCAGGGGAGGCCACGCGGAGGCTGTGTGTCAACTTGGATTGAGCAGGGACAGAGATCGAAGCTGGCGTTTGCCAAGTTAAACGCGATCAACTTCTTTGCTCTGTTTGTTCGCTCCCTTCTCCCCTGATAGCACAATTACAAACAAAAAAAATCCTCACCTTTTCATGGTCACCTCTCTATAAGAGGACAGCTTTTCTCGACTCCTTACGGTCCTTAGGATCCCCTTCTCAGATGAAGGGGTTTTTCTGTGTGATGTGCCCGCATCCAAACCTTACAGTTCTGCCCATACAAATACACCAAATTGATTCCGGCCCTCCTGAATTACCCAACCTAGGAATTTCCTGTTCCTTAGGTGCCATCTCTATTTACATAGAAAATTAACGCTTTATCCACCATAAAACCAAATCTGCGGTTTTATTCGGCCCGTGAAATATCATCTCTCCGAATCGCGCGAATCCGCCTCCTGTAATATGGTCAATCAATTATTCACCGCGCGACCGCATCCACAGGTACAGCTGTTGCTAAGTAAACAGCTACATCATCCTATCCATCTACAAACTTACCTCCTAATGCCGCCTCATAATTTATTTACCAAATACATCATGAAGTTTTCCGAAACTGGCAGTTCCTGCGAATAGGGTTATAGGCAGTATCTCGTCAACCGCAGGATCATAGAATGGGTAATTGAATTTAAAAGTGACATCAAAAGTTTTCCTACTACGCCACGCAGCCTACGCGTAACTTCCAACTCACAATTGAAGAAATCCAATTTGGAATTAAATATTTTTCCCACTGGATACTATGTAAATCCAAAATAAAATGCGTACGAAACGGATGGATGAAATTCAAAACGTACGATTTGTTGTGGTAGATCTAGGAAAAACAACGGTATTAAAATGCTAATTCTCGATTTTCATCGTCGCCGATGAGAGTGCAGGTTCTTCCCGTACTGTGTATCTAGAGTATCTGTGGATGTGGATGGATAAGCAATTTGTCATTGGGATGAATTAATAATACGAAAACCCTTTTACAATTGCAAATTACTCGTGTAGCAGACAGGACACGAGAATAAATTGGAGGAAAACAATGTCCTTAGATAAATTAAATGTCTCGTGCGAGACGGCACGAGATGGTTTGGATTCATTGCGGATAGATGGGAAGTGGATGGGATGAATGAAAACTGAAAACTATATACATTTGTGGTTAGAAGATCCATTAATCGTATTAAAACAATGTTCGTGATAATCGAATGGATTGTGTTGATGGTCTTAGGCGCGTTTGACGTCAGCTTGGGATTCCGGAAACAACTCGTGCGTAACCGTTGAGTTATGTGTACGTACGGGTGACATGGTTGGGGTTGAGCCATTTTGTGGTTTTGGATCTAAGCCACGGGGGCTCAACAATGTGGTTGTTAGGATGTGCGTTAGTTGTGAGTTTTGTCTTCGATGACGTAAGTTTTAAATGAAATCTGTTTACATCCTTGAGGCATTCGGGCGGGAACCACTAGAATAATAACGACTTCTAGTGAAATTGATAGCCTTGAGAGGTAAACAGAGGGATATTACTCCTCTCAGTTTAGCGAAAATCATCTGGTGGTCGTTACAAGCCGTCGCTTATTGCAAATTATTTGCTTTGATGTTTAAGATTAAACTTATTTTCGTAAAACTTTGTAAAGGGTGTTTTTTTCAGAGGTATAGAACTCTAGGTTAGCAACGCTATTTTAACTGGTGGCCATCTTGTCAAACGTCAAGTGATTTATTTTTAGTTTGGTTTGGCATTTCAACCTGAATAGATTGATGTCTGAATAGCTCTTCCAAATTATGTACTTACTTACTTAGCGGGCGCTACAGTTCGGGGTGAACCTGGGCCTCAACCAATATGCTTCTCCACCTAGCACGATCTCTGCTTTTCCAGTGCCGCACGCCCAGTTGGTTGAGGTCCCTTTCCACCTGTGCGCGTCACTTTAGATGCGGCCGTCCTCTATTTCTTCGTCCCTCGGGGTTGGATTCAAAGACTCTATGGGCTGGCGCTGTGGTGTCTATTCGCTCTACATGGCCTAGCCATCTTAGGCGTTGGATCCGTAGACGCCTGACTAGACTCATGTCGCTATACAACCCGTACAGTTCATGATTGAATCTTCTCCTCCAACCCCCCTCTGTGTTTATAGGACCGAAAAATCGCACGCAGAATCTTCCTCTCGAAACGACCAAGGATTTCCTCATCCGCTTTAGATAGAGTAAATGTTTCTGTGCCTTATAACAGGACTGGGATAGTAACGGTCTCATATAAGGCCAACTTATATAACTTATATGCCGTAGTAGGATGGCAAAGGACTAACAAAGGCCTCGTAGGGGTAGCATCTATCCGACGGATGCTGGCCTGCTAAAAAGCGAGAAGAGCCACCGCAGTCGAACATCTTGCGGCACTGTTAGTAAGTCCTATCCCCACCTCCTCGTGGTGCCATCAGAAGATTTCCCATGGACATTGCAGACGGGGAAGGGCGAATGGCGAGTCTCTTGCGCCAAAAGAACAGGACTAGTCGGTTCGGCTACGGCCTAGTTAACCGTAACCGTAAAAAAAAAACGCAAACTCACCACAAGCCTTGAATAAAATGACACCCCTGCAAAAAACAAAAAAGGGACAATGATCTTCGGCTCTGAACGTGGAATGCTAGGTCCCTGAACAGGCCACGTGCATTCGAACAATTTGCGGGTGCCCTAGACCGCTATGGACCCGGTATGATCGACTGCGGCATTTACTACAGCGACTGCCATAGGGAGAGAGGACAACGATTTTTCGGATGCGGATTTGTTGTTCGAGATGGACTAAGGGAAAAGTCCTAAGCTTTCGGTATGTGACTGAACGCCTCATAACGATCCGTATCATAAGCCTGATCTGCGTCCACGCCCCTACAGAAGACAAGAATGACTCCACCAAAGATGAATTCTACGATCTCCTAGACAGAACGTATGCCCAATGTCCCAGCTATGACATCAAAATTGTACTATGAGACTTCAATGCTAAGCTGGATAAGGAAAGCATCTTCGAACGAGCGATCGGCAAACATAGCCCACACGACACAACATGCGATATCGGACACAGGCTGATTGATCTTGCTACGGGGCTGAATCTCCTTCTAGCCAGTACGCGCTTCCCGCACCTCGATATACACAAAGGCACCTAGCGGTCGCGAAATTAATCAGTCACTAACCAGATTAATCACATCGCGATCGACGTCAGACACTCCTCCACTATTCTTGATTTTCGAAATTTCCGAGGGGCTACTATCGCCAGAAACCACTCGTGCTTTTACCGATTGCGTCTCCCTTAAGCTCTCCAATACACCTGAATCCTTCACACTATCAATAGAACAGCAGTGGAGCCTTTGCAAACAAGCCCTGAAAAGCTCTGCATCCGAAGTTTGGGGTTTCAAGGCGAAGCAGGCCTCGCTGCATAAAAGAACCAGAGCAGCTCGTGAGCTCTATGAGTTAAAAAGAAGGGAGAAGCATAAGCTTCTTAGAAGAAAGAAGGAAGAGCACGAGAAGCGCGCGATTGAGGATTTGGAGTGGTGTTACTGCAGGCGTGACGTTCGAAAGTTTTATCAACAGATAAAGCGAACATGCGAAGGTTATAAAGCCAGAATGGAAGCCTACAGGTATGAGAACGGACACCTAGTAGTAGAACCGCAGTCGGTGCTGAGAATATGGAAAAACCACTTCTGCAGACTGTATAACGGCGATGTTAGTCAATATACCGCTTGGTCCTTATCAGTGCGGATTCAGGCCAGGGAAGTCCACCATCGACCAAATCTTCACACTACGGCAGATCCTGGAAAAAACCAATGAATTTCAAGTCGACACTCACCATCTATTCGTAGACTTCAAGGCCGCATACGACAGCGTAATTAGAGACGAGCTGTAAAACGCCATGTTCACTTTTGACATTCCTGCTAAGCTCGTCAGACTTTGCAGGATGACTCTGGAGAACGCTCGCTGCTCCATCCGAATCTGTGCAGAACTGACCGATAGTTTTGAAGTCAAGAAAGGATTTAGACAGGGCGATGCGCCCTGATTGTGGAAAAATCACAGGCCAATACAAGAGGCACAATCTATTTCAAATCCTCGCAACTCCTTGTATACGCCGATGACATTGACATAATAGGTAGATCCCGGTGAGATGTCAATGAAGCATTTGCTAGTATTGAGATGGAGGCGGCAAAAATTGGTTTGGCAGTTAATGAGGGCAAGACTAAATATCTGCTGTCATCGAAAAAGGACATTTTACGTGCATATTGGCAGATATAAGTTTGAGGGAGTTAAGGACTTCAGTTATCTCGGCTCCGCAGTGACCTGGAACAACGACACCAGTTCCGAAATCAAGCGCAGAATTACTCTTGCTAGGTTAGGTTAGGTACATGGGTGCCCTATTGACGAAAAGTCATGGCTCACGTAGACTACGTTGAGTCCTTTGTGCCTCTTTTTGATGAAAGCAAATATTTGGTTTTACCCTCATTAACCTTGAGACCCATCTTAGCCGCTTCTACCTCAATGCTTACAAGGGCCTCATGTCCGTCCAATCACATCGATGTCGTGCAATGGCGTAGACTTGAAATAAATCGTACCTCTTGTGTTGGCCAGTGACTCTTGCACGATCTTTTCAAGCACGATGTTGAAAAAGTTACATGACAGCGCGTCACCTTGCCTAAATCCTTTATTAAAATCAAAGGTCTCGGTTTGCTCATTACCGACCTTAATGGAGCAGCGAGAATTCTCCATCGTCATCCTGCACAGTCGACGAGTTTGGCAGGGATGTTAAAACTAGACATGGCTTTGTATAGTTCATCTCTACACACGCTGCCATATGTATGTATGTATGTTGGCGTTACAGTCCACCAAAGCCGAGCTTCTCTCAATCACCCATGTTGTGTGTGATTTCATTTTCCTATAGGTGAAAGAGACCTTCAGCTTATTGCCGGTTCCGAAAGCCGAATTTCGAGAATTTTACTTCAGGGGGTTCTGTCAGAACCCCGCTGAGGAGAAACACCGTGAAAACACGTTCGATGACATGGCTGTGTCGGGAATCGATCCCGTGTTATCGGCGTCAGAGGCTAACACACTTCCCACTGCGCCACGCTGTCATATGCAGTCTTGAAATCGACTAAAAGGTGGTGAGTGTCGATTTGGTATTCCTGGGTCTCCTCCGAGATCGGCCGTAACGTAAATATTTGGTCTATTGTGTATTTATCTGGCCTGAAACCACACTGATAAGAGCCGATCAGGTTATCCACAAACGGTTTCAGGCGCTCACACAATACGGCAGAGAAGATCTTATATGCGATGTTAAGGAGACTTATTCCCCTATAATTTTTTATGGACCGGGCAAACGATGCTGAGATTCCATTCGTCGGGCATGCATTCCTCCGACCATACCTTGCAAATGAGATGGTGCATGCACCTTCTAGCTCATCTCTAGCCGCCTTAAGAAGCTCAATAGACTGGCCATCTGCGTCGGCGGCTTTATTAGACTTAAGTCTTGATATCGCTATTTTGACTACGTTTAGGTCGGGTGGACGGGATTCTCTTACATCGTCGTCCATTTCGAACGGATCGTTCTGCCTGACAGCGTTGTTTTGTCTGTCATCGCCGTTATACAGTCTGCAGAAGTGGTCTCTCGAAATCCTCAGCATCGACGGTGACTCTACTACCAGTTCTCCATTTTCATCCCTACAGGCTGCCGCTCTGGCTTTGTAGCCATGGCATGTTCGTTTTACCTTATTGTAAAACTTCCGGGCGTCATTCCTGCCGAAGTATCTTGTTCTCACGCTTTCTGTGTTCTCTTGTTCCGTGTTCTCTTTTCTTTCTTTGATGGAAATTATACACTTTCCACAATTAGCAATAATTTCAGGATGTTTGATTTTATCGCACTTATGATTACTCGAGCTTACTTTCTTACTTTTCAGGCCTGCAACTCATGGAGGGTCTTACATACTTACTTAGATCGAGCTACAGTCCGGTGTAAATCTGGGCCTCGGGCCTCAACTTTGCCAGCTGTTCCAGCGACGCACTCCCAGTTGGTTAAGGTTCCCTTCCACCTGTGTGCGTCGTCCTCTGCTGCGTCGTTCCTCGAGGTTGGGACCGGAACTGTGGTATCCATTCGCCTCTAGCCACTAGCTATCTTAGACGTAGACGGATCCGTAGATGCCGTACAAGCCCGATGTCGTTGTATTTTCTTCTCCACCCTCCGTTTATACAAGGGGGACTATAGATTGATCGCAGAAGTATCTTCTCGAAACGACCAAGGGTCACCTCATCTGCTTTCTTTAAAGTTCAGGCCTCTGCGCTCTAGAGAAGGAACGGGATGATTAAGGTTTTGTATAGCGCAACCTTGGTCTTTCGAGAGAGCGTTCTACTTCACAACTGCCTCTTGAGCCCAGAGAAGCAGCGATTGTATGTATGTATGTTGGCGTTACAGTCCATGAAGGACCTGAGCCGAGCTTCTCTCAATCACCCATGTTGTGTGTGATTTAATTTTCCCATTGGCGAAAGGGACCTACAGTTTTTTGCCGGTTCCGAACGGCGAGTTTCGAGAAGCTTTTCATGACAATTTTACTACGGGGAGTTTTGTCAGAACCTGCTGAGGAGAAACACCGTGAAAACATGTTCGATGATATGGCTGTGTCGGAATTCGATCCCGTGTCATCGGCGTCAGAGGCCAACACACTACCCACTACGCCACGGTGCAGAAGCAGCGATTGGCAAAAGTAATTCTGCGCTTGACCTCAGCACTTGTGTTCTTGTCGCTGGTCAGTAGTAAGTCAAGGTAGGCGAAGCCCTTGATAACCTCGAATTTGTAGCTGCCAATTGTGACTTTCTGGCCGAGACGTCGGTATTGCGCGTCTTATTTGGTTGACAGCATATATTTCGTTTTACCCTCGTTAGCCGAAAGACCGGCTGAAATGGCGGTTCTATGTTCGTCTGCGCAAACAATTGCGCAGACTTGAAATAAATCATACCTCTTGTGTTGGCCACTGAGTCTCGTAAAAAATTACATGACAGTGCGTCACCATGTCTAAATCCTTTTTTAACATCAAAGATCTCGGATAAATCGCTACCGACCTTAATGGAGCACTGAGAATTACTCATTGTCACCCTGCACAACCCGACGAGTTTGGCAGGGATACCAAAACTCTACATGGCTCCGTATAGCTCATATCTATGCACAGTGACATACGCGGCTTTAAAATCGACGAAAAGGTGATTTGGTATTCCTGAGTCTTCTCCTAGATCTGCCGTAGTGTGAATATTTGGTCTATTGTGGATTTATCTGGACTGAAACCACACTGATAAGAACCTATCAGATTATCCACAAAGGGCTTAAGGCGTTTACACTGTACGGCAGAGAAAATCTTATATGCGATGTTAAGGAGACTTATTCCCTTATATTTGGCGCAGTTCTAGGGGTCTCCTTTCTTGTGGCGTAATTCCGTTCGTCGGGCATGCTTTTCTCCGACAATATTTAACGGATGAGCTGATTCATGAGCCCTACCAGCTCATCTGCTACCGCTTTAAATAGCTCGGCAGACAGACCGTCTGCGACCGCGGCTTTATTAGTCTTAAGTCCGGTATTATCAGCTTAATTTCATCTAGGTCGGCTGGACGGAATTCTTTTATATCTTCATCCGCTGTGAATGGATCATTATGCCTGACAGCGGTATTGGATTTTTCATCACCGTTATACAGTCTACAGAAGTATTCCTTCCATATTTTCAGCATGATAAACCTTCCACCCCTTGATATATTTATCAGAGGGTGTGCTCTGAAAGCCATGTCTCGTCTCAAGAGAAATGGCTTTTGGAACAACTCGCACAGGAATAACAGTGAGCAAGCAATGTCCCGCGACCCCTGTCTCATGGACATACCATCTGACGCATTGACACGCGTTATTCTACTGCGCTGTAATGTTATAGTCGAGTTTCCATGGCGGCAGGACTGGCTCTGGCTGGATACCGAACCTGGAAAGAGGGAGGGGTGGGTATCTGGAGCTGGGGTATTCTTTGAGCGCGAAAACATCCGACTGCACTTCTCATTAGGAAAATATGCGTCTGTCTTTCCTGGATTCTTCTTTCTCCTTTGGTGGCGTTACAGCTCATGAAGGACTAGAGCAGAGCTTCTCTCAATCACCTAGGTTGTGTGATTTATTTTTCACACACGTGAAAGGGACCTACAGTATAATGCCGATTTCGAACGGTGTGAGTCGAGAAGCTTTTCCATGGCAGGTATACTACGGGGAGTTTTGCCAGTACTCCGCCGGGGAGGGACGCCGCGAAATAAACGGTCGATGGCGTTGGTGTTATCGGGATCCGAACTCGCTAATCGTGCGTCAGAGTCCAGAACACTAACCACTGCGCCATGGCGTATGACCTAAGTAGAGCTTCACACTCCTGATCGTGTACCCTTACCATTTGATACGATACATCTCGACTACTTCGGATCGTTCACTCGAGGGAAAGGTAGAACAAGGTACGTACTAGAGATCGTGGACAGTTTTACTAAATATGTAATACTGCTAACACGAGGTGAGTGCTCATTGTAATGAATGAGATATTGGCATACCCTGGCATACCCAAACAAATTTGGACAGCGTCAACCTCAAAGGCAATGTTATACAGCACGTCAGGGCCGCGGCAAGAACACCCCGAGCAAATGGCCAGGTTGAACGATGCAATCGGACGATTCTGGCTGCACTGAAATGCACAATCTCAGGAAAGGACTGGGCAAGTTTTCTGTGGACCATTTAGTGGGCGATAAATACCGCTGAGAACGTCACCACAAAAGCGAGTCCACACAAGTTGCTGTTCGTGCATTGGCCGAGGTTCATCCAAGAAAAAAAGGCTGCTGTTGGAGCTGGGAAGGTCAGAAGCAGTCAAACCAAAGCAGGAGTCAATCGCCACAGGTGAGTCCCGTAAGTTTGAATCGCCCATCCGGGGGTCATACATCGTAAGCCAAGTCCTGCCTAACGGCCGGTATATAGTTGAAGACTCCACACCGTAATAAGCTCCGACCAGCTTAAACTGTGATGTAAGCTACCAAAAGAAGGAGTAGTAAACACGGAAGACGATATGTTGAGCTCTGGCGCCGTGGATTAAATTGAATATGAGGACGCGGATTGTGGGGGCACGATCAGTTGAGGATGGCAGGTTGAGATTGAGGAAGATAGGTTGAGGTTAATTTCCTTGGAGAAGACCTCACTACCTACACCCGACTCCATCTTAGAGCCATCGGTATAGAGTCCTTTGGTATTACTTTACCTTCAGCCCATTCCTCCCTGGATGGAAAGACAACTTCGAACTTCCTAGTCAATACATTCTGCGGGATGATGTACTCTGTGTCCATGGGTTCTTTAAAGTGGTTTAGAATGGTAGTACGGCCTTTTTGAGAAGTGGGCCATTTTCTTAAGCTCCTTATCTTTAGGGCCGCACAGGCAGCAACTTGCTTTCTGAAAAGGTTCATTGGTGGAAGATTTAATAGAATGTTTGGGGCCTCCGTGGAGGTTGATCTAATCGCTCCGTTTATGTATAAGCTGGCCTTGTCCAGAGCAGTCCACCAGACTACAACGCCATACAGATGATGGGCCCTATGACTGCTTTGTAGAGCCAGTGCATAATGCATGGTTGGAGACCCCGCTTCCTGCCCACCACTTTCTTACAGCTGTAGAGGGCAGTAGTTGCTTTCTTGACGCGATCAAGAATGTAGAGTTTCCAATTCAGCCTCCTGTCAAGGACTTCTTCTACTTCTTTGGTGGCGTTACAGCCCATGAAGGACCAGAGCAAAGCTTCCCTTCAATCACCCATGCTGTGTGTGATTCTATTTTTCACACAGGTGAAAGGGACAGTTAAATGCCGAATCCGAACGGCGTGAGTCGAGAAGCTTTTTCTAGGCAAGTTACTGGGGGTTTTGCCAGAACCCCGCCGAGGAGGGACGCCTGGAAATAAACATTCGATGGCGTTGGTGTTATCGGGATCCGAACTAGCTCATCGTGCGTCAGAGTCCAACACACTACCTACTGCGCCACGGCGCCCACCCTGTCAAGGACTAGGCCTAGATATTTAGCCTACTCTTTGATTGTTTGTTGGGTTCCACCCAGCCTCTGTGGGTTGAGGGGCGGAATTTCATATTTGTTAGTAAACAGTACTAGATCGGTCTTCTTAGGGGTCACCCCAAGTCCACAGTGCTGCGTCCAGGTTTTCATTGTATGTAATGCACTCCTCATAAGGTCCCATAGAATGTTGGGAAATTTACCTGTGGCGGCATTAGCAATGTCATCTGCCTAGGCGGTCACAGCGTACCCTTCCTTTTCAAGCATCCGCAGTAGTAGACAATCTCGTAAAAAATCAAAGAAATGATGCGGCTGCTTGAGTAGGGGCCGCACGTTAGCTATCAGGAGATTCTCTTTTGTGCCTAACACATCGATATTCGGTACATACATACATGCTAATACCTTTCAGACCTGGCTTTAAGGGGGTATTCACATGCGAGGATATCAGAATTATTGGGCTTAGCTACCATATCATCTCGTGCGAAAAGTAGCTGCTGTTCATACAATCTTTATTGACTCGTGTGTTATCTTACCTCTCAGAGGGAGTGGCTGAGTCTCCCCAACTTTCTGAGACCGAATGCCTCAAAAGTGTATACTTACTTACTTACTTAGGTAGCGCTACAGTTCGGAGTGAACCAGGGCCTCAACCAACAAGCCTCTCCAGCCAGCACGATCTTTGGCCAGCCGCTTTCAGTGCCGCACGCCCAGTTGGCTGAGGTCCCTTTCCATCTCTGCGCGCCACCTTAAATGCGGTCGTCCTCTGCTGCGTCGTCCCTCGGGGTTGGAGTCGAAGACTCTTCGGGCCGGAGCGTTGATGTCCATTCGCTCTACATGGCCCAGCCATCTTAGACGTTGGATCCGAAGACGTCTAACCAGGCCGATGTCGCTGTACAGTTCTTGGATGAATCTCCACCTCCACTCTCCGTTTACACAAACGGGACCGAAAATTGCACGCAGAATTTTCCTCTCGAAACGTCCAAGAGCCTCTTGAGGCCATAGACTTGAAGTAGATCGTACCTCTTGTATTCGCCGCAGAGTCCCGCACGATCTTTTCAAGTATGAGGTTCAAGAAATCACATGACAGTGCGTCACCCTCTCTAAAACCTATTTTAGTTGGTCTAGTTTAGTTCAACTCCGACCTTAATGGAGCAGCAAGAGTTCTAAATAGTCATCTTGCACAGTCTGACGAGTTTGGCAGGAATGTTAAAACATGATATGGCTCTGTTTAGCCCGTCTCTATAAACAGAAGATGGTGCGTGTCGACTTGGAGTTCATGGGTCTTCTCCAAGATCTGCCGTAGGGTAAATATTTGGTCTATCGTGGATTTTCCTGGCCTGAAAACACACTGGTCGAGACCTATCAGATTGCCCACGAACGGTTTCAAGCGCTTACACAGTACGGCAGAGAGGATCTTGTACGCGATGTTCAGGAGACTTATCCCTCTGTAGTTCGCGTAGTCATAGGGGTCTACTTTCTTATGGACCGGGCAAACGATGCTGAGATTCCATTCACCGGGCATGCATTCTTCCGACCATATTTTGCAAATGAGTTGGTACATGTTCCTGACCAGCTCATCGCCAGCTGCTCCAGCAGCCAGTCCGTCTGCTCCAGCAGCTCTATAAGACTTAAGTTTCGATCTCGCTATCTTAATATCGTCTAGGTCAGGTGGACGGGATTCTCTTTCGTCTTCGTCTATTGTGAATGGTTCGTTCTGCTTGACGGCGGCATTTTGACTATCATCGCCGTTATACAGTCTGCAGAAGTGGTCCTTCCACAATCTCAGCATCGACTTTGACTCCACTATTAGTTGTGCGTGCTAATCCCTGCAGGCTTCTGCTCGGGCTTGGCATGTTCGTTTTACTTTTCGGTAAAACGTCATTCCTGCAATAGCATCTCTCCATATTTTCGATCTCGCGCTTCTCGTGCTCCTTATTTTTCCCTCTCAGAAGCGCATACTTCTCCCAGGCAGCTCTCGTCCGTCGATGCAGTGTAGCCATGTATGCATTTTCTTTCTCTACATGGGCCTGTCTGCATTCGTCATCAAACCAGGGGTTTCTCGAAGGTGGTGCCTTGAAACCGAGTACATCTGAGGCGGCCTCTCTGATGGCGTCGTTACTCCATTGATGTTGTATGGTTTGTGCAGATTGCATCGGGACTTGAGAGAGCTTGAGGGAGACTTGATCGGTCAAGCTCCTGGCGGTCTTCTGCGATTGCAGCTTTCCGACGTTAAATTTTGGTGTTTTTACTCGATTCTATTGATTCCGAGAAATTCGCATCTTGATTGATTGTCGATTGATCGAAAGACCGCCAGGTTCCCTTATAGGAACCCAGCTTCGCATTGAAATGCGAATCATAGAAGTCGTCTTGATGTCGGTCATCTTTCTCCTCTGTGGGGGCGTGGAGACATATTAAGCTTATATTGCCGATATTGGCCTCAATGCGGATAGTTATGAGCCGTTCGCTTATATACTGAAAACTTAAGACTTTTTTCCTGAGTCTGCCTTCGGCAGTTTCCCTAGTGGATATCACAGTTTTTCATCCGCTTTTTGCCTGGTCCATCTCATCGCAGCGCCGTGGCGGAGTGGGTAATATGTTGGCCTCTGACGCTCGATCGAATCCCGACAACAGCCATGTCATCGAATGTGTTTTTCACGGTGCTTCTCCTCAACGGGGTACTGACAAAACCCCCATTAGTACTAGGTGGGTCGCAGGGCATCCAAGTTGGAGCGAAGCGATCCGTTTTAAAACTCCGTTTATTGTTTTATCAGTGCGCGTAAGAAATCATAATCTAAGCAAAGTAGTATCTTCTGATACGAATACGGTGACAGTAATGCATTACAAAAACTTAGATATTTAGCGGACCCTTAAAAGATGGTAACTGAGTTTCTTTATTGATTGTAAAAAGAATCGTGGTTCTATGTTAATCCGTCCATTGGGCCTACACATCTGCCGATGGCCTGTTTTCGATGATCACCAGCTAGCGTAGGCCCAAATTTGGTTAAAATCGCTTAAAGCCTTCTGCGTTGTTTTATTATCAAAATGCGGATGCGCGTGATTTCTAATGTTGAGTCTATGGGACATGTTTTCGGTGATTATTCCTCGATGGCATGATGTCCGGTTTTTGATTTTATTTCTTTAAGACCGTCCTCTCGATGCCTTCTATTGACATGTCTAATTTGGTCAAAATCTGTCAAAGCGTTTAGGAGGAGTATAACAGGAGTAGTCTGACAACGAAATACATTTTGGGGTGTAAGGAGCTTCGCTCCAATAATTGTCAAGAAAAGCTTCTCGAATTTCGCCGTTCGGAACCGGCAATAAACTGTAGGTCCCTTCCACCTATGGGAAAATGAGATCACACACAACATGGGTGATTGAGAGAAGCTCGGCCTCGGTCCTTCATGGACTGTTACGCCAACATACATACACACATACATACATCCCATCGCACTTCTTGGAGCGCGGTAATGTCTACCTTATAGCAGTCTAAAGAGTTGACCAGTTGTTTGGCTGCGTCTGGTCTGTTGAGGGACCTAACGTTCCAGGTGCAGATCTGGAATTCGTTTCCTTTTTGACGTTTGAGGGGGTTGTCAACTTTTAATCCGTCCGTATCCGAGGCTATTGTATGTTTCTGAACAAATTTTTGTTTTACGCGATACGGATGTTACCCCTAAGCGCAACCCCCAACCTGGAGGGCCAGGTTCCTGTTTCCCCAGGAACAGGGGGTCGGGTCGCTGCACACACTAATTCACTACCTGGCGGGTGCCAGTATAGCTATCCAGGGGAGGCAACGCGGAGGCTGTGTGTCAACTTGGATTGAGCAGGGACAGAGATCGAAGCTGGCGTTTGCCATGTCAAATGCGATCAACTTCTTTGCTCTGTTTGCTCGCTCCCTTCTCCCTACAGTCCGTGGTGAACCTGGGCCTCAACCAACAAGCGTCTCCAGCCGGCACGGTCTTTGGCCAGCTGTTTCCAGTGCCGCACGTCCAGTTGGTTGAGGTCCCCTTCCACCTGCGTGCGCCACCGCTGAGGCGGCCGTCCTCTGCCGTGCCTTCCTTCCGGAGTGGATTCGAAGACTTTTCGGGTCGGAGCTGTATCTTCCATGCGCTCTACATGGCCTAGCCACCTTAGACGCTGTATCCGTAGACGTCCTACCAGGCCGATGTCGCTGTACAACCCGTACAGTTCTTCGTTATATCCTCTCCTCCATACACCGTTTGAACAAACGGGACCGTAGATAGTGCGCAGAATTTTCCTCTCGAAACGACCAAGGGCATCTTCATCCGCTTTTGTTAAGGTCCAAGCCTCTGCGCCGTAAAGGAGGACTGGGATGATCAAGGTCTTATATAGTGTCACCTTGGTTTTACGAGCCCAAAGAAACAGCGGTTGGCAAGAGTGATTCTGCGTTTTATCTCAGCGCTGGTGTTGTTGTCGCTGGTCATCAGTGAGCCAAGGTAGACGAATTCCTTGACCACTTCAAAGTTATATCCACCCATGGTGACGTTCTGGCCAATACGTCGGTGTTGTCCGTCTCTTTTAGATGAAAGCAGATATTTGGTTTTACCCTCATTAACCTTGAGACCCATCTTAGCCGCTTCTACCTCAATGCTTACAAAGGCCTCATTGCCGTTTCGCTGCGTCCGTCCAGTCACGTCAATGTCATCGGCGTACGCAAGCAATTGCATAGACTTGAAATAATTCGTACCACTTGTGCTGGCCAGTGACTCTTGCACGATCTTTTTAAGAACGATGTTGAAAAAATTGCACGACAGCGCGTCGCCCTGCCTAAATCCTTTTTTAACATCAATGGTCTCGGTTTGTTCATTACCGACCTTAATGAAGCAGCGAGAATTCTCCATTGTCATCCTGCACAGTCGGACGAGTTTGACAGGGATGTTAAAACTAGACATGGCTTTGTACAGCTCGTCTCTATATACGCTGTCATACGCGGCCTTGAAATCGACGAAGAGGTGGTGAGTGTCGATTTGGTATTCCTGGGTCTTCTCCATGATCTACCGTAGCGTAAATATTTGGTCTATTGTGGATTTACCTGGGCTGAAACCACACTGATAAGAGCCGATCAGGTTATCCACAAACGGTTTCAGGCGTTCACACAATACGGCAGAGAAGATCTTATATGCGATGTTAAGGAGACTTATTCCCCTATAGTTGGCGCAGTTATAGGGGTCTCCTTTCTTATGGACCGGGCAAACAATGCTGAGATTCCATTCGTCGGGCATGCTTTCCTCCGACCATACCTTGCAAATGAGATGGTGCATGTACCTTACCAGCTCATCTCCAGCCGCCTTAAAAAGCTCAGCAGACAGGCCGTCTGCGCCAGTGGTTTTATTATACTTAAGTCTTGATATCGCTATATTGACTTCGTCTAGGTCGGGTGGACTGAATTCTGTTACTTCGTGGTCCATTGCGAATGGCTCGTTCTGCCTGACGGCGGTAGCATGTCTATCATCGCCGTTATACAGTCTGCAGAAGTGGTCTTTCCAAATCCTCAGCATCGACTGCGACTCTACTACCAGTTCTCCATTTTCATCCCTGCAGGCCGCCACTCTGGCATTGTAGCCATGGCATGTTCGTTTTACCTTGTTGTAAAACTTACGGGCGTCATTCCTGCGGAAGCATCTCTCCATCTCCTCGATCTCACGCTTTCCGTGCTCTCTCTTCTTTCTTCTGAAAAGCGTGTGTTCCTCTCTTCTCTTCTGCTCATAGATTTCGCGAGCAGCTCTCGTCCGTCGTTGCAGCATGGCTTTATATGCCTCTTGTTTTGCTGCATGGGCTTGTTCGCATTGTTCATCGAACCAGGGGTTTCTAGGTGGTGGCTGTTTGAAACCCAGCACCTCTGAGGCAGCATCTCTGACGGCGCTCTGGCAATGAGCCCATTCCTGCTCTATTGTTTGTGCTGCTGTGGGCGGATTTTGAGAGAGCTTTGAGGAGACACGATCGGCAAAGATTCTGGCAGTCTCTTGCGATTGTAGCTTTCCAACGTCAAACTTACGTAGTCCTACTCGACTCCTAAGCATTCTTGATATCCTCATTCGTACCTTGGCTACAACAAGGTAGTGGTCCGAGTCGATGTTGGCCCCTCGGAAGGTTCGTACGTCGAGAATACAGGAGGAGTGTCTGGCGTCGATCGCAATATGATCAGTCTGGTTGGTGGTCGATTGATCACAAGACCGCCTTGTGGATGTTGAGATGGGGGAATCGCGTGCTTGCTGCAAGGAGGTTACGCCCCGCTAGGAAATCGATTAGCCT
The DNA here is from genome assembly GCA_951905685.1 of Eumerus sabulonum. NCBI lineage: Eukaryota > Metazoa > Arthropoda > Insecta > Diptera > Syrphidae > Eumerus > Eumerus sabulonum. The sequence continues at coordinate 241,532,598 of OX645060.1, forward strand.
TAATCCGTTGTCGGATGTGGTGTTATGGTGGCTATGCTTTCCTATGATCGACTCAAACATGTCCTCCTTGCCCAGTTTTGCATTAAAATCTTCTAGGACTATTTTTGTGTCGTAGCTGGGACATTGGGCATATGTTCTGTCTAGGAGATCGTAGAATTCTTCTTTGAGTCGATCGTCCTTTTCTTCCGTTGGGGCGTGAGCGCATATTAGGCTAATGTTTCCAAATTTAGCTTTGATGCGGATTGTTATGAGGCGTTCGCTTACATCTCGGAAGCTTAAGACTTTTTGTCGGAGTCTTCCTCTAATAACGAATCCGCACCCGAATAGGCGCTGTTTGTTCTCCTTGTTTTTTGCCTGGTCCGTCCCATCCCACTTCTTGGAGTGCGGTTATATCTGCTCTATAGCAGTTGAGGGTTTGCTCCAATTGATCGCCTGCACCCGGTCTGTTAAGGGACCTCACATTCCTCTCAAGTCTCTCAAGTCCGTTAGTCGTTTACAGCGGTCGTCAGCTTTGTATCCGTCCGTATCCGAGGCTTGTTGTCGTTTCGGAACAAGTAGGTTTTTACGTGTTAGGGATGTTACCCCTAAGCACAACCCCCAACCTGGAGGGCCAGGTTCCTCTTTCCCCCTGAACAAGGGTTGGGTCGCTGCACACATTGGTTCACTATCTGGCGGGTGCCAGGGTAGCTATCCAGGGGGGGCCACGCGGAGGCTGTGTGTCAACTTGGATTGAGCAGGGACAGAGGTCGAAGCTGGCGTTTGCCATGTTAAACGCGATCAACTTCTTTGCTCTATTTGCTCGCTCCCTCCCTCCCCTCATAAGTATATACTGTCTCACATTCATACAGATCCATCTCCTCCAGAAACAATAATAAGTGAAACAAGATGCGTGTATCTAGGAATTCATATTTAATTGTCTACTTGCGGAAACCTTAGAAATTTATTTTAATCTTTGTACAAAAACTACGTTCGTCTATAGTTAACAGATAGTTAAAACACTAGTAATACAATAAATCCAAGAACAATTCTTTACTTAACTATCAAATATAAAATCACACAATTGAAATTCGTTTTCGAAAGCTTTATATGCTCGTACGTATCTGCACGTGACAAATAACTATTTGTTCTACAGAATTCTTCAATAAAAGCTAAAACTACTTTTCGTATTCTTCTGATGAATCCTTGAATTTAAAATTCGTTGTTACGTTGCTCTGTGGGTGGTTAACCATGTTCATGACTCTCATTTTCTTGTGTTTTTTTTTTTTTTGTAGAATATTACCTCGAAAACCATTCGTGCCTAATCCATTCAAACAATTCTGCAAGTAAACATTAAACAAAATTTCTATTTAATGTTTCATTTTGTAGCTCTTCATAGAACAAACATAAATCATCTCCGACAGTCAATGGATACTGTATCCTTCTGTCTATATCCAATGAGACAGGCAATCTGCCTTCGTGTAGCTATTCCTCGTAGGTTTAACCAAAATCATTCTCATTAACATATGTACCTATACATCCGTTTCGAGAAAGTGAGTTCAAGGATATTTCAAAATTAAGTTCTACAATTTGAGGCAAACAATAAGGATCATGAATTTTTCATGAGGACGGGCGGGCCGCCGCAGATACATTTGTCGTACACGAGTGCGTTTTGAAATTTTGCAATTTGGGTCAATGGAATCGGTTTTCGGACCATAAATATTTCGACAGGTGCACGAGATGGATTGGCTTTTCATTACTGTGTGGGAGCTGCCACAATTGAGTGGTAACAAAAAGTCGATGCCGTCACTTCGACGATATTTTGGTTTCGCACATTTCATTCCTTGAGCATCTGGCAGATTGCTTGATTGTTAAGTAAATAAAATAACAAGTGGAATGGCGCGGATGAATTTCAATCATAAAAAATGGTTTTGTGGCAGTGAAGAGATAGTCTGTCTCCTTGTCATGACATTGTACGCAATACTCATGTTTATTTTTCTACAAAGGCCACCGCCGTGTCAGGGTCTTTTAAAAGTAAGTGCATGACCTTGGCTGTTTGGACAACCACCTCTGAGAGTAGTGAACGAACATCAATGACCCAAACCACTGCACTCCGTTCAGGTTGTGTGTGTATCCCATCATAAGAGAATATAAAAACCCTTGAACCTGCGCGAGTCCCACGAAAAAAAAAAAAAAAACCGCTCCGTTTCTACAAGCGGGACCAAAGATTGAACGCAGAATTTTGCTATCGGAACAAACAAGGGCCTCTTCATCCGCTTTTGTCAAAGTTCGGGCCTCTGCGACATAGAAGAGGACCGGGATGATAAAGGTTTCGTATAGCGCAACCTTGATCTTTCGAGAGAGGGCTCTCCATTTCAATTGCATCTTGAGCCCAAAGAAGTAGCGATCGGCAAGAGTAATTCGGCACTTGACCTCAGCACTGGTGTTGTTGCCGCTAGTCACTAGTGAGCCAAGGTAGGCGAAGTCCTTGTCCACCTCGAGCTTGTAGCTGCCAATGTGTGATGAATGACTAAGGACTAACAAAGGCTTCGTAGGGGTAGGATCTATCCGACGGAGACTTCTTCTTCTTTGGTGGCGTTACAGCCAATGAAGGACCAGAGACAAGCTTCTCTCAATCACCCATGTTGTGTGTGATTTATTTTACGCACAGGTGAAAGGGACCTACAGTTTAATGCCGATTCCGAACGGCGGGAGTCGAGAAGCTTTTTCATGGCAAGTTTACTACGGGGGGTTTTGCCAGTACCCCGCCGAGGAGGGACGCCGCGATATAAACATTCGATGGCGTTGGTGTTATCGGGTTCCGAACTCGCTCATCGTGCACCAGAGTCCAACACACTAACCACTGCGCTACGGCGCCCAGGCCCGACGGAGACTGGCCTGCTAAAAAGCGAGAATAGCCACCGCAGACGAACATCTTGCGGCACTGTTAGTCCCATCCCCACCTCTTCGTGGTGCCACCTGGAGATCAACTATGGAAATTGCAGACGGGGAAGGGCGAATGGCGAGTCTCCTGCGCTAAAAGAACAGGATAAGTTGGTTCGGCTACGGCCTAGTAAGCCGTAACCGTAAAAAAAAAAAAGAACGCAAACTCACCACAAGCCTTGAATAAAACGAACCGGACTTTAGCTGACACCCCTGCAAAAAACAAAAAAAGGACAATGATCTTCGGCTCTGTACGTGGAATGTTAGGTCCCTGAACAGGCCACGTGCATTCGAACAACTTGCGGGCGCCCTAGACCGCTATGGACCCGGTATAAAGCGGATGAACGACTGCGGCATTTACTACAGCGACTGCCATAGGGAGAGAGGACAACGATTGTTCGGATGCGGATTTGTTCTTCGAGATGGACTAAGGCAAAAAGTCCTAAGCTTTCGGTATGTGACTGAACGCCTCATAACGATCCGTATCATAAGCCTGATCTGCGTCCACGCCCCCACAGAAGACAAGGATGACTCCACCAAAGATGAGTTTTACGATCTTCTAGACAGAACGTATGCCCAATGTCCCAGCTATGACATCAAAATTGTACTATGAGACTTCAATGCTGAGCTGGGTAAGGAAAGCATCTTCGAACGAGCGATCGGCAAACATAGCCTACACGACACAACATGCGATATCGGACACAGGCTGATTGATCTTGCTACGGGGCTGAATCTCCTTCTAGCCAGTACGCGCTTCCCGCACCTCGATATACACAAAGGCACCTAGCGGTCGCGAAATGAATCAGTCACTTACCAGATTAATCACATCGCGGACGACGTCAGACACTCCTCCACTATTCTTGATTTTCGAAATTTCCGAGGGGCTAACATCGACTCGGATCACTATCTTGTAGTAGCCAAGATGCGCCTCCGGATATCATGAATGCAGCGGAGTAGAGTAAGAATACATAGTTATGACGTCGGAAAGCTACTATCGCCAGAAACCACTCGTGATTTTACCGATCGCGTCTCCCTTAAGCTCTCCAAAACACCTCAACCCTCCACGCTGGCAATAGAACAGCAGTGGAACCTTTGCAAACAAACCCTGAAAAGCACTGCATCTGAAGTTATGGACTTCAAGGCTCCACCACGAAGAAACACCTGGTTCGATGACGAGTGCAGGAGGCATATAAAGCCTCGCTGTATAAAAGAACAAGAGCTTTTCGTGAGCTCTACGAGTTAAAAAGACGGGAGGAGCATAAGCTTGTCAGAATAAAGAAGAAAGAGCAAGAAAGGTGTTACTGCAGGCGTGACGTTCGAAAGTTGTATCAACAGATGAAGCGAGCATGCCAAGGTTATAAAGCCAGAACGGAAGGATGAGAACGGACACGCAATCGATGCTGAGAATATGGAAAAACCACTTCTGCAAACTGTACAACAGCGATGTTAGTCAATACACCGCTGCCAGGCAGAATGATCCATTTCTTAACGGCGAAGATCGCAGAGAATTTCTTCCCCCTGACCTCGGCGAAGTTAAGATCGCCATATAGAAACTCAAGTCGACTGCCTGCTAAACTCTTCAAGGCAGCTGAAGATGACCTGGTTAGGAGCATGCACCAGCTCTTCCGTAAGATATGGTCGAAGGAAAGCATGCCCCTGGAATGGAGTCTCAGCATCGTATGCCCAATCCATTATAAAGGAGACCCCTCGGACTACGCGAACTACAGAGGAATGAGTGTCATTAACATCGCCTACAAAATCTTCTCTGCCAATTTGTGTGAATGCCTGAAACCTTTTGTAAATAAGCTGATAGGATCCTTATCAGTGTGGATTCAGGCCAGGGAAGTCCACAATCTTCACACTACGGCCGATCCTGGAAAAAACCGATGAATTTCAGTGACACTCACCACCTATTTGTCGACTTCAAAGCCGCATACGACAGCGTAATTAGATACGAGCTATACAGTGCCATGTCAACCTTTTACTTAACTCGTCAGACTATGCAGGATGACTTTGGAGAATGCTCACTGCTCCATCCGAATCAGTGAACACCTGACCGATAGTTTTGATGTCAAAAAAGAAGTTAGGGAGGACGATGCGCTGTTGTGTGATTTCTTCACAGCTCTTCGCATACGGCGATGACATTGCCATAATTGGAAGAACACAGCGAGGTGTCAATGAGGCGTTCACGAGTATTGTGGCGGAGGCGGTGAAAATTAGTTTGGTAGTAAACGAGGTCAAAACTAAATACGAGGTCAATACGCTAATCACCAACTTTTTGGCAGATATAAGTTTGAGGTAGTTAATGACTTCGTCTACGTTTGCTCCGCACTGACCTGGAACAACGACATCAGTTCCGGAATCAAACGCAGAATCAATCTTGCCAATCGCTGTGTCTTTGGGCTCAGGAGGAAATTGAGTAATAGAGCCCCCTCCCTAACGTTAAAGTGGACTCTATACAAGACCCTTCCGATCGTATTGTACGGCGCAGAAGCGTGGACACTATCAAAAGCGAATGAGGCAGTCCTTGGTCGGTTTAAGAGGAAGATTTTGCGTGTGATGTTTGGTATGTCTCTGGTCCTTCATGGGCTGTAACGCCACAAAAGAAGAAGTTTGGCCCTATAAACGCAGACGGGGGAAAAGATTCAACCACGAGCTTCTACGAATTCGACGCCTAAGATGGCTAGGCCATGTAGACGACACCACAGCACCAGCCCGAAGAGTCTTCGAATCTAGCTCCGAGGGACGAAGAAACATAGGACAGCCGCACTTAAGATGGCGCACACAGGTGGAAGGGAACTAGGGAACTAAGGGAACTAAAGGAACAACATGCTAGTTGGAGGGGCATGTTTGTTGAGGACCAGGTTCACCCCGAACTGTAGCGCCCGATAAGAAGAAGAAGAGGAATGGGTGAGCAATTTCTGAGTTCAAGCTACCCGGATAACGTCTAGTGCCACTATTTTTCTCCCACAATGGTCTCACCACATACAAACGGTCGTATTGACGTACATAGGTAGGTATGTAGGTAGGTAGGTAGGTAGGTATGTAGGTAATTCGTAGCCTCTACGAGGAGAAGCACACACCCAGGCCGTTTAACACGACAAACACCAGCCTCGATCTCTGTCGCTGTTCAATCCAAGTTGACACAAAGCCTCCGCGTGGCCTCCCCTAGATAACTGCTTGGCATCCGTCAGGTAGTGAACCAATGTATGCAGTGACCCGAACCCCTTATCCTTGGGGAAAAAGGAGCCCTCTAGGTTGGGGATTGTGCTTAGGGATAAAATGCCAATCACGGAAAAAATCAATCGTTGCGAGGCAATCACAAGCCTCGGATATGGACGGATACAAAACTGACAACCCCTGCAAACGCTTAAATGACTTCGAGTCTGCTTGACTTGACTTCCTGACACATGAGCATTCTCCAAAGTCATCCTGCATAATCTGACGAGTTAAGCAGGGATGTCAAAGGTAGACATGGCGCCGTATAGCTCGTCTCTAATTACGCTGTCGTATGCGGCTTTGAAGTCGACAAATAGGTGATCTGCCGTAGTGTGAAGATTTTGTCGATGATATGGCACTGATAAGGACCTATCAGCTTATTTACAAAAGCCTTCAGGCGTTCACACAGAACGGAAGAGAAGATTTTGTAGGCGATGTTAAGAAGACATCGTAGTTGGCGCAGTCAGAGGGGTCTGCTTTCTTGTGGATCGGGCCTACGACGCTGAGACTCCATTCCTCGTGCATGCTTTCTTCTGGCCATATCTTACAGATGAGCTGGAGCATGCGCTCCTAACCAGGTCATCCCCAGATGCCCTGCAGAGCTCAGCAGACAGTCCGTGCGTCGGCGCCAGCAGCTTTATTCGACTTCGTTTCCTAACTGCTTCGTGGTCAGGGGAACGGAATTCTCTGCGGTCTTCGTCGATTAGGAATGGATCATTCTGCTGCCAGCGGTATATTGACTAACATAGCCGTTGTACAGTCTAAGAAGTGGTTTTTCCATATCTCAGCATGGACTCCATTCTCATCCCTGCAGGCTTCCGTTCTGGCTTTATAATCTTGGCGTGTTCGCTTTATCTGTTGACAAAACTTTCGAACGTCACGCCTGCAGTAACACCTCTCTAGATCCGCAATCGCATACTTCTCGTGCTCTTTCTCCTTTCTTCTGAGAAGCTCGTGCTCCGTCCTTCTTTTTAACTCGTAGAGCTCACGAGCTGCTTCTGTTCTTCTATGCAGCGAGGCTTCTGCACTCGTCATCGATCTAGGTGTTTCTTTCTTCGTGGTGGAGCCTTGAAGCCCAAAACTTCAGATGCTGTGCTTTCCAGGGCTTGTTTGCAAAGGTTCCAGTGCTGTTGTATTGCCAGCGTGGAGGGTTGAGGTGTTTTGGAGAGCTTAAGGGAGACGCGATCGGTAAAAGCACGGTTTCTGGCGATAGTAGCTTTCCGACGTCATAACTTTGTATTCTTACTCTACTCCGTCGCGTTCGTGATGTCCGTAGGCGCATCTTGGCTACTACAAGATAGTGGTCCGAGTCGATGTTAGCCCCTCGGCAAGTTCGAACATCAAGAATAGTGAAGGAGTGTCTGACGTCGATCGCGATGTGATCAATCTGGTTGGTGGTCGATTGCCATGTGCCGCCATGTGCCTATGTGTACATCGAGGTGCGGGAAGCGCGTACTGGCTAGAAGGAGATTTCTCCCCGTAGCAAGATCAATCAGCCTGAGTCCGATATCCCATGTTGTGTTCTGTAGGCTATGTTTGCCGATCGCTCGTTCGAAGCTGCTTTCCTTACCCAGCTTAGCATTGAAGTCTCCTAGTACAATTTTGATGTCATAGCTGGGACATTGGGCATACGTTCTGTCTAGGAGACCGTATCCTTGTCTTCCGTGGGGTCGTGGACTCAGATCAGGCTTATTATACGGATCGTTATCAGGCGTTCGGTCACATGCCGTACGCTTAGAACATTTTGCCTTAGTCCACCTCGAACAACAAATCCGTATCCGAACAATCGTTCTCCTCTCTCGCTATAGCAGTCGCCGTAGGAAATGTCGCAGTTTTTCAACCGCTTTAGACCCGGTCCATTCCATCGCATTTCCTGGATGGCGGTTATGTCCGCTTTATAGCGGTCTAGGGCGTCCGCAAGTTGTTCGAATGCACGTGGCCTGTTCAGGGACCTAACATTCCACGTTCAGAGCCGAAGATCATTGTCCTTTTTTCGTTTTTTGCAAGGGTCGTCCTCGTCAACATTGATCCGGTCCGTTTTATCCCACGCTTGTTGTTTGTTTCGGAGTTTTGGTTTTTTTTTTTGTTAACGGCTTACCAGGCCGTAGCCCGACCGACTAATCTTGTTTTTGGCACAGGAGGTTCGCTATTCGCCCTTCCCCGTCTGCAATTTCCAAAGGAAACCTCAAGATGGCACCACGAGGAGGTGGGGATGGGACTTACTAACAGTGCCGCAAGATGTTCGTTTGCGGAGGCTCTACCCGCTTTTCAGTAGGCCGACATCCGTCGGATAGATGCCACCCCTACGAGGTCTTTGTTAGTCCTTTGCCATCCTGCCCACCCATTACAAATCACAAATGAAAGCTTGAACGCCTTCGAATAAATAATTTCTAATTTTCTTGTAGCAATCAAATTCACACTTTGCAATCACACGAAAGGACAAATGGAAACAAATCATTTTTATAATTTTTCTTCGGCCCAAAAATATGACCACGGAGTCTCTATAGAATCCATTAAAGCCAGACATTCAAATCCAGACGAGCAGGACGATGAAGTAACATTGTATTGCATTCACAGCCTTATCCGAATTTTATGTTTACTCGTATTTCATCGACAGTTTACATCTCAAACTCTGACTAATTGCCTGCAGTTAAATTAAGCATAATTGAACGAAACTACATGGATCTAAAAAACAGATGAGAAACTGATGACGGCGTTGGGAAATTACAAAATCAAGTAGCTTGGAGGTATAGGCATATTCCCCAACACCGAACGAATCACACTTCTTAAATTTGTTACAATCGGAAAAGTATCGCCGACAGGAATCCGTACTAATCGGGCGGATGTCGTGCGAGCGCGAGCACGAGTTTGTATCTAAATGGTTTGTTTGCACGTAGGTGTTCGTTTTAATGACACCACTATGTACGTATCCACGTAAGGAAGGCGTAAAGAGGATTTCGAAACATACAATTTGGTGGAGTATCAACAGACACGCCGCATGCCATGGTTGCCTAAAGTGTGAAATTGATATTTATGCTCATTCGGTGAACTGAGTCCTTGGAAGGGATGGTGCGACTCCTGCCGCGACATAAGACACATACATATTTGGTATATACCATGTAGGTGGGGTTTTTCGGCTTTCCTCATTTTTTTTTCGTCCTAGAGCTTTGTGCGTCTTTGTTCGATTTATGTGAACTTGGGTTTTTCAAGTCAGTGCAAACGGATTGCGGACGCGGATGATATCGACATCATCGCGTGTTCTTGCCGTGGCATTGTGGAAGCATTCACGGCGATTGAAGAACAGGCGAAACGAATTGGTCTTGAGATCAATGAGGACAAAACGAAATACATGTTGTCAAGCAAAAACCAATCCGTCGCTCACCACCTGGGACAAAATATAACAATTGACAGCTACACTTTCGAGGTAGTTAAGGAGTTTGTCTACCTCGGGGCAAACGTAAATTCCACAAATGACACGGCATAGAATCGCCCTTGGCAACCGCTGCTACTTCGGCTTGTCCAAACAACAGGGGTCAAAACTCCTCACTCGAAAGACCAAAGTCATGCTTTACAAAACGCTCATTCTGCCAGTCTTGCTGTACGGAGCCGAAAGCTGGACGATAAGCAGGACAGCGGAGCTGATTTTGTGTTCTTTTGAAAGAAAAATTCTGCGCCGGATATTTGGTCCTGTCTGTGAGGAAGGTGAATGGAGAAGAAGACACAAGCGCGAACTCTACGAGCTGTACCAAGATGTGGATGTAGTCCGGAGCGCAAGGATCCGTCGACTACACTGGCTCGGCCACATCGAGCGCATGGACATCAACGCTCCAGCTATGAGGGTCTTCGACTCCGAGCCTCCTGGTTCGAGAAGAAGAGGAAGACCGAACCTCCGGTATAAAGACCAAGTAATCGCGGATGTAAGACATCTTGGTCTTGACAACTGGAAGCAGCGTGCCCGGGACCGTCAAGGATGGAAGGCAGCTATAGCTCAGGCTCAGATCCTCCATGGATCGCAGGCCTGATAAGTAAGTAAGTAAGCAAACGGATTGCACATTAGGGTTGCGAGTTTGTTCCGAAATCGTTATCTCCCTGCTTACGAACCTAAGTACTTGTGTAGTCAATAAATCTTTACGTACCGTTCGAAAAGGAAATTGAAATTTGCTACTGTAGCTACAGCTTTGGTTGCTTAGGCCCCGGTGACTTTAGCGTCAGAGTAAAGTCGAAACGATTCAAGTAAATCGTATCATCCAATGGTGGCGTATGAAATCCAATTCTTTTCGACGATCTCGTTGAATTCGACTTGAACAATCTGCTAAGTCTTGGCCAAACTCTCCATCCGGACTTAGTTGTCATATGGCGTTTAAGTCTTATCTCGATTTCTCCATTCCTTCCATAGAGTACATTCAAGCTAGCCTCCTTCGATGGCAAATCGAATTCATCGATCTTAATGACATTCTCGCTGACAATCATTGTGGTTTCGGAAGCAGATGGTGCAGTGGAATTTCCATTACTCGTCGTCGTCGTACAATAAGGCAACTTCGTTAGAGGCTGCTTTTCGCTGATTAAATGCTGAACTAGGGAGTGGCTATACTTCCAGGAATTAACTGACTGGTGACTTTCCTCTCGCTGAGAACTGCCTGTTAAAAAAAAAGAGAAAAACCAAAACAAACCGGAAATGATGATATCTGTCAATTGGTCGATTGTAAACTTACTTGTAAGATCAGATTCGTGGAATGAAGTTCGCAATCGCTGGGTCCGTGTAAGGTCGTGTTTCTGGGTGCTCGGTTCGTCGTTGAACGACGACGATGAGATGATCCGCCCACCGAAACACTGGAACGTTTCCTAAATAGAAAAGACTGAAAGTAAATGAAATAAACTTTGAATTCGTTACGCGACATTTACATTTACACTCATACCACCTACAACTAAACATACGCTAGGTACCTACTCACCTTAAAGGCCTGACGGAACTTATTGCTCATTATATTGTAAAGCAATGGATTTATGCATGTCGATAGATAGTATAGAACACCCGACACGTATGTCATCACGTTATAAAGCGCCTCAACTATAGATCCATGGATGATATCGCTACCATCACCATAGACAGCAATCAATCGCTGCGCGTGAAATGGTGCCCAGCATAGGAAAAACGCAATCACCACCGCCACTGCAAATAGACCAAATTACAATCAATGATTTCGAAAATAGAAAATTGAATAATATTTTGAGTGAACCAAATGGCCGTGTAAACAGAAATTCATGCCAAGATCCTCCACAGAAGGGGATGCATTCTAAGTGCTGCTTTGGCACCTAAACTATCGTCATGGAAAAATGCTCAAATGCTCGTATCTACCTCCAGATAGAGGGTGATGAAGTGGAACATCCAAATTATGTTACATATTGCCATAAAGGAAGCACGTACGGATGTTGCCGCACCAGCATTTTCTCGGAAACGCTAAAGGCAATTCAATTACAACTCATTCTAATATGAGATGAATAAAATATTAGGTTGCGAATGTTTATCCATAAATAAATGCCACGCATGCAACGGCTCGATTGATGTTGATCATAATGAAGTCTTCTTGGGAACCATGTTTTCCAGACGGTAGAGCAAAACTGATTATCTGCACACGAGTCGTTTAATTAACTAAACCAAGGTTGAAATAGAACGTGTTTTCGAGATACAATTGAAGGATACTGCCTTAATGAGGCTATGGTTGCTAATAAGGTTACGGAAGAAGACTTAGTTCCATGGTAAGAGGTTAAACTTCAGAGCTATGCTTTGTTGCTTTTGTCGATCGATGTTTTTAGTACTCTCATGCGAAACTCATTGTACATAGGTGTTACCATATGAGATGGTAACAAGATCTTCTGCTTCACCATTTGACGTGTGATGTGATTCCATTTACAAACAGTAACAATACACCAGAACAATTCCCAAGATGGAGTCAACGGCGGCGCTCGAGGTTCGAGCGAGAAGAACTACCTGGTGAACACCTTATTTCGGGCTACTACAACTTACAGCTCGGGCCGATAAGGAACGGCACAGCCGGCCCTTTGTTCTTTGGGTAGATAAGAACCTGGTCCTCCAGGTTGGGTGTTGCGCTTAGGGTTTACATCCCTATCGCGTAAACCAAATATTTGTTCAGAGACAATCAACAGCCTCGGATACGAACGGATTACATGTTGACGACCCCCGCAAACGTCTAAAAGGAAACGAATTCCGGATCTGCACTTGGAACATTAGGTCCCTCAACAGACCAGGTGCAGCCGGACAACTGGCCAACTCATTAGACTGCTATAAGGTAGACATTACAGCGCTCCAAAAAGTGCGACGGGATGTATGTATGCATGTATGTTGGCGTTACAGTATATGAAGGACCAAAGCCGAGCTTCTCTCAATCACCCATGTTGTGTGTGATTTTATTTTTCCATAGGTGGAACTGTATGTATGTATGTTGGCGTTACAGTCCATGAAGAACCTGAGCCGAGCTTCTCTCAATCACCTATGTTGTGTGTGATTTAATTTTCTCATAGGTGGAAGGGACCTACAGTTTATTGCCGGATCCGAACGGCGAATTTCGAGAAGCTTTTCATGGCAATTTTACTACAGGGGGTTTTGTCAGAACCCCGCTGAGGAGAAACACCGTGAAAAACACATTCGATGACATGGCTGTTGTCGGGATTCGATCCCGTGCTATCAGCGTCAAAGGCCAACATATTAAGCACACTTCTATTTGCCAGTGGACGCCCGTCCGGTCCAAGGATTGAGAATCTTCGCCAGTGCTTTCTAGTGTCCCTAGAGCCCCTATACAAAGGCTTTCTGAATTAAATAGTCTCTGATTTCTGGATGTTGATTTTCAACTTCCAGTCATCACAGAACTGCTGAATTTTATGGTATTCACGCTGCAATAAAATAGCAATGACGCTAACGATTGGCGAAGAGAAACCATCAGATCTTTGATGTAAATGCTGAAAAGGATCGGGGAGTTCACTGTGCCCTGTTGCAGTCCATTTTTAATTTCGAATGTTTGAGTAGAAGTCACGTTGGCAATTTTCACAACGAACTTTCTACCCTTCATCATGTCATAGATCATATATAGCAATGGGTTACTTATGCCCAACTGTTTAACCATACGGTGTCGAAGGGCTTTTCCAAGTCAACCAGGCAGGCACCCGTACATTGGTTCTTGCATTTATTCCATTGGATATCCGAGACGAGTTTCGACGCGGCATGTATGGTATCATACATGAAACTGAATTGGTTATCCGGAATGATATGTTTGTCCTCAGCCCATCTATACAGGCCGCCAACACACTACCCACTGCGCCACGGCGCGCGCTGCGATGAGATGTGCCAGACAAAAAGCGGATGAAAAACTGTGATATCTACTAGGGAAACTGCTGCAGAGAAAATAAGAAACGCTTATTCGGATGCGGATTTGTTGTTCGAGGCAGACTCAGGAAAAAAGTCTTAAGCTTCCAGTATGTAAGCGAACGCCTCATAACTATCCGCATCAATGCCAATCTCGGCAATATAAGCTTACTATGTGTCCACGCCCCCACAGAGGAGAAAGATGACCGACATAAAGACGACTTCTATGATCTCCTAAACAGAACATATGCCCAATGTCCCAGCTATGACACCAAAATCGTTGGAAAGCTGCAATCGCAAGAGGCCGCCAGGACCCTCGCCGATCAAGTCTCCCTCAAGCTATCTCAACTCCCTATGCAATCTGCACAAACCATAGAACAGCAATGAAATCGTTGTCACAACACAATCAGAGAGGCCACCTCAGATGTACTCGGTTTCAAGCCACCACCTTCGAAAAACCCCTGGTTGGATGACGAGTGCAGACAGGCCCATGTAGAGAAAGAGAATGCATACGTGGCTACACTGCATCGACGGACGAGAGCTGCCCGCGTGCTCTATGATCAGAAAAGGAGGGAGAAGCATTCGCTTCTGAGAAGGAAAAATAAGGAGCACTATAAGCGCGAGATCGAGGAGATGGAGAGATGCTTTTGCAGGAACGATGTTCGAAAGTTTTACCAAAAAGTAAAACGAACATGCCAAGACTATAAAGTCAGAGTAGAAGCCTGCAGGGATGAACACGGACAACTAGTAGTGAAGTCACAGTCGATTCTGAGACTGTGGAAGGACCATTTCTGCAGTCTGTATAACGGCGATGATAGTCAAAATGCCGCCGCCAGGCAGAACGAACCATTCACAGAGACCGAAGACGAAAGAGAATCCTGTCCAACCGGCCTAGACGATTTTAAGATAGCGATCTCGGAACATAGGGGAGAAGGGAGCGAACAAATAAAGCAAAGAAGTTGATCCAAGTTGACACACAGCCTTCGCGTTGCCTCCCCTGGATAGCTATACTGGCACCCGCCAGGTAGTGAACCAATGTGTGCAGCGACCCGCCCCCTTGTTCCTGCGCCATAAAGCAGGACCGGTATGATAAGGGTCTTGTATATGGTAACCTTGGTTTTTCGAGAGAGGGCTCTGTTTCTCAATTGCCTCCCGCGCCCAAAGAAACAGCGGTTTGCAAGCGTTATTCTACGTTTGATTTCGGCACTGCCTTGACTACCTCGAAATTATACCTGCCAATATGTGCGCCCTGGCCAAGACGCCGTTGGTTCGTCTCCTTTTTCGACGATAGCATATATTTCGTATTGCGCCCTCATTTACCGTCAGTCCCATTTTAGCCGGTTCCGTCCAATTATGTCAATGTCATCGGCATATGCGAGCAGTTGTATGGACTTGAAAAAGATGGTGCCCCTCGTATTGACCAGTGAGTTTTGCACTATCCTTTCAAGGACGCCCTGTCTAAAACGTTTTTCGTCATAAAAGGCATCGGTTAGGTCGCTTGTGACCCTGATGGAGCAACGAGAATTCTCCAATGTCATCCTGCACAATCTGACGAGTTTGCCAGGGATGTGGAAACTAGACATGGCGTTGTATAGCTCGTCTCTATGTATACTACCGTATGTAGCCATAAGGTCGACAAACAGATGGTGGGCGTTTATCTGGAACCCCTTGTTTTTTTCCAGATTCTGCCGCAGTGTGAATACTTGATCTATAGTGGACTTCCCAGGCCTGAAACCACATTGATATGGATCAATCAGTTTATTAACGAACGGTTTCAGGCGTTCACACAGTACAGCAGAGAAAATTTTATAAGCGATGTTCAGAAGACTTATAACTCTATAGTTGGCGCAGTCAAAGGGGTCTCCTTTCTTGTGGATCGGGCAAACGAAACTAAGATTCCATTCATTGGGCATCTATTCCTCTGACCATATCATATAGATGAGCTGATGCATACTTCCAACTAGGTTATCTCCAGCTGCCTTGAAAAGCTCGGCAGGTAGTCCGTCTGCAGCTTTGTCAGGGGGTCATTCTGCCTGACAGCGGCTGTTATACAGTCTTCAGAAATTCAGATTCTTAGTACCGAGTGTGAATCCACTACTAGGTTTCCATTTTCGTCCTTGCAGGCTTCCGTTCTGGCCTTACATCCATGGCCTTATATCTAAGGCTTCTTGACAACGGGTCCATTGGTGTTGTACGGTCTGAGCAGGTGTTTGAGGGTTTTCCGAGAGCTTGAAGGAGATGCGATTGGCATTGAATCTGGCGGTCTCTCGCGATTGTAGCATTGCGACGTGGTATGCTGCTCACCTTACTCTATTTTTCTGGGCCTGGCATATTCGTAGTTGCAACCAGGTTGCCACAAGATAATGGTTCCACTGACAGTTCGTACATTCAGAATATCGGATGCGTGCCTGCTATCAATCGTAACGTGGTCAACGGTCAACGTAACGGTTGATTTATCCGGAGATCGCCAAGTCCCCCTGTGGATGTTGAGATGTGGGAAACACTTGTTAGCAACTTGAAGATTTCGCCCCGTTGCGAAGTCTATCAGCCTAAATCAATTTTCCGATGTGGTGTTATGTAGGTTTTTTCATATTAGAGGCTTTTTTCGTATTTTTTTTTTTTTGGCTTGTTGTTGTTTTTTTCCAGTTATGGCTTGCCGGTCCATAGCCGACACTTATCCTGTTTTGTGGCGCAGGAATCTCTTCATTCGCCCTTTTCAAATAGAAATCCCTAGGTGGAACCATGCATTGAATTAAGAAAATCATTCGTTTAAACGAGTTTTAATTTCGTAGCTAATACGTCTACCTTGAGTACTGAGTGCAAAAACTTGGTGTGGCACAATCAGAAAAGCAAAACTTGCTGCATAATTGAGTGCCGCAAGAACTGTCCAGTGCAGAAAACCTGAAGTAAACTAAGGCATTTACCAAATATTCTCATACTTCTACAAAAGCTATATACATAGTACGTATTGCGAGCTAGGCAGTGACTAGAGTGATTCACCGAATATTTTAAAGGATTTCTTCATGCCACCACTATGCGGTATCCTTGCGGCGATGATAAAGATGACAGTACAACAGAGAAGGAAATTGTCTCACCGCTATACACAACTCCTTAATGCAGCTATCTGTAGGAGCGAAACTAATACTGTCACCTTCTTGCCTTTTTTGCTGTGAGCTAGGATGCCATGATTCCTGTCACACTTTCTCTCGCGTTCACCTGTACCGTCCTGCCGTTTGCCACGTACGCCCAATTTAAATTCCCACTATCAACAGCACTATCTGTTGGTGCTGAAACCACTATCCCAAGATTTTCATCCTCCATACACGTCAAACGGATTTGCTAACGCCGAACTAAAACTTTGAGCTCTGTTTTGGTAATGCAATGAGTTTAGTGATACCATCGACGACATCTTTGTTTTTGCCCTTAAGCTTATGGATTAGCCACACTGAGTTCGATGTCGAATGAATGGCACGGAAATGCTTGGCTCACTTCCTCTATTCCCTAGCTCCATTCGCCCTCTAATATTAGTTATGTAATGGTATTTATAAGAATAATTCGCAGAGAGGGCAGGGCGTATTGAATTAGATATTGTTTTGGAGCGATGTGCTGCGAATGATATGAGAAGGCAGAAGCCGGGGCATAAAAGAATTGAGTAAACAAAAATGTCAGCGTCAGAAGGTATTAAGGAAGTAAAGCGTTACCACGCAAATTGCCCCTTGGAGATCCTAAGAATATGAGTTGCGTTACTAAAGGCCTGCAGAGCTAGAGTCCTTCTCTACTTGTGTGCACCATTTGGGTCGAGGGCGTCCTCTCTTACGATGTCCCAACGGCCCGGATTCG
This sequence comes from Eumerus sabulonum, assembly GCA_951905685.1. Classification (NCBI taxonomy): domain Eukaryota; kingdom Metazoa; phylum Arthropoda; class Insecta; order Diptera; family Syrphidae; genus Eumerus; species Eumerus sabulonum. Next base: position 241,549,954 of record OX645060.1, read on the forward strand.
AAAATTCTTCGGGCGGGAGCTATGTTGTCCATACGTTCTACATGGCCTAGCCATCTTAAGCGTTGTACCCGTAGACGTTCGTAGTTGAATTTTCTCCTCCAGACGCCGTCAGCTTCAGGCATGTAAGCGAACGCCTCATGACAATCCGCATCAAGGCTAAATTCGCAAACATCAGCCTAATTTGCGCTCATTCGACTACCGAGGACAAGGATGACGCTACAAAAGACGACTTCTACGACCTACTAGATAGAACATATGCCCAATGTCCCAGCTACGATGTTAAAATCGTACTGGGAGACTTTAACGCAAAACTGGGCAAGGAAGTCGCCTTTGATAGGGTTATTGGCAAGCACAGCCTATACAACACCACATCCGAAAATGGATTTAGGCTGATAGACTTCGCAACGGGGCGAAATATTCTAGTTGCTAGCACGCGTTCCGCACATCTCAACATCCACAAAGGGACCTGGCGATCTCCGGATCAATCAACCGTCAACCAGATTGACCACATTGCGATTGATGGCAGACACGCATCCGACATTCTGGATGTGCGAACTTTTAGAGGAGCCAACATCGACTCGGACCACTATCTTGTGGCAGCCAGGTTGCGACTTCGAATATGTCTGGCCCAGAAAAATCGACTAAGGCCGTCGGCATACAACGTCGCAATGCTACTATCGCAAGAGACCGCCAGAGCCTATGCCAATCGTGTCTCCCTTAAGCTCTCGGAAAACCCTCCAGCACCTGCTTAAAGAGTACAACACCAATGGACCCGCTGTCAACAAGCCTTAGAAAGTGCTGCTTCTGAGGTACCGGGTTTCAAACCGACACCAACAAGAAACCCATGGTTTGACGACGTGTGTAGGACGGCGCACGCAGCAAAGCAGCAAGCCTATCAAGAGGCGCTGCATAGAAGGACGAGAGCTGCTCCTGAGCATTATGAGCAGAAGAGGAGGGACGAGCATAAGCTTCTTAAAACAAAAAAAAGCTCGCGATCGTAGAGATTGAGAGATGCTAGCGCAGGAATGACGTTCGGAGGTTTTATCAACGAATAAAACAAACATGCCAGGGATATAAGACCAGAACGGAAGCCTGCAGGGACCAAAATGGAAACCTAGTAGTGGATTCACAGTCGGTACTAAGAATCTGGAAAGACTACTTCTGCAGACTGTATAACGGCGATGACGAAACAGATCCCGCTGTCAGGCAGAATAATCCTTTCACAACAGACGATAATAGCAGACCTGACCTGGACGAAATTAAGAATGCTTTTTCTAAGCTTGAGTCCAACAAAGCTGCTGGAGTAGACGGACTACCTGCCGAGCTCTTTAAGGCAGCTGGAGATGACCTGGTTGGGAGTATGCATCAGCTCATCCATAAGATATCGTCAGAGGAATGCATGCCCGATGAATGGAATCTTAGTATCGTTTGCCCGATCCACAAGAAAGGAGACCCTTCGTCTGCGCCAACTACAGAGGAATAAGCCTTCTGAACATCGCTTATAAAATCTTCTCTGCTGTTCTGTGTGAACGCTTGAAACCGTTCGTTAATAGACTGATTGGTCCATATCAGTGTGGACCAAACGAGAACAAACGAGTTCCAGATCGACATCCACCACCTGTTTGTCGACTTTAAAGCTACATACGATAGTATCAATAGAGACGAGCTATACAACGCTATGTCTAGTTTTGACATCCCTGCCAAACTCGTCAAATTGTGCAGGGTGACTTTGGTGAACTCTCACTGCTCCATCAGGGTCGGAAGCGACCTAACCGATACCTTTTATGTCAAAAAAGATTTTAGACAGGGCGACACGCTATCGTGTGACTTTTTCAACATCGTCCTTGAAAGGATAGTGCAAAACTCAGTGGTCAATATGAGGGGCACAATATTTTTCAAGTCCATACAACTGCTCGCATTGAGACGGAAGCGGCTAAAATGGGACTGGCGGTAAATGAGGGCAAAACGAAATATATGCTGTCGTCGAAAAAGGTCACGAACCACCGGCGTCTTGGCCAGGGCGCACATATTGGCAGGTATAATTTCGAGGTAGTCAAGGCAATGCCGAAATCAAACGTAGAATAACTCTTAGAAACCGCTGGTTCTTTGGTCTCGGGAGGCAATTGAGAAGCAGAGCCCTCTCTCGAAAAACCAAGGCTGCCATATACAAGACCCTTATCATACCGGTCCTGCTTTATGGCGCAGAGACATGGACCTTGTCGAAAGCGGATGAGGAGACCCTTGGTCGTTTTGAGAGAAAAAGTTTGCGTGCGATTTTCGGCACGACCTGCATAAATGGGGAGTGGAGGAGAAGACTTAACAGTGAACTGTACGGGCTGTACAGCGACATGAACATAGCACGGCGCCTTCGGATCCAACGCCTAAGATGGCTAGGTCATGTTGAGCGTATGGAATACACAGCTCCGGACCGGAAGGTCTATGAATCCAACCCCGAGGGGCGACGCGATCGAGGACGGCCAAACTTAAGGTGGCGCAACCAATTGAAAGACCGTGCCAGTTGGAGAGGTTTTTTGAAGGAGGCCCAGGTTCGCCATGAACTGTAGCGTCAACGCAAATAGCACTTTTCTCTCGAAAAGACAAAGAGCTTCTTCATCCGCTTTCAATAGCGTCCATGCCTCTGCACCACAAAGCAGGTCTGGGATGTCAAGTAGCCAACTTGGTTTTTCGAGAGATGGCTCTATTAGTCAATTGGCTTTTTGAGCCCAAAAAAAAACAGCGTTTGGCAAGAGTTATTCCGCGTTTAATCTCGGTACTACTACCCGCGTAAGCTGGTAGTTTAATGGACTTTTGGAAGATGATGCCCCTAGTGCTGACTTGTGAATTTCACACGATCTTCTCAAGTATGATGTTAGAAAAGTCACATGATAGCGCGTCGCCTAAAACCTTTTTTGACATTGAAGATCTCAGTCTGGTGCAGCGAGAGTTTTTCATCGTCATCCGACACAAACTGACGAGTTTGGTAGGGATGCCAAAATTAGACATAGCTCTATGCAAGCTATCATATGCTGCCTTGAAATCGACAAATAGGTTATGAGTGTCGATCTGCATTTCTTGAGACTTTTCCAGGATCTGCGCCAGTGCGAAGATCGGGTTTATCGTGGACTTCCCTGGCCTGAAACCACACTAATAAGGACCTATAAGGGTGTTGGCGAACGGCTTCAGGCGTTCACACAAAACAGCAGAGAGGATTTTGTATGTGATGTTAAGAACACTGATCCCCCGTCATCGCCGGGGGGCACGGAATTCTTGTCCATCGTCATCCAAAGTGAGTGTAGCATTTTGCCTGACAGCGGTATATGGGTTGTCATCGCAGTCTAACAGTCTCCAGAAATGTTTTTCCAGATTCATAACATCGACTGCGACTCTACTACAAGGTGTCCATTCTCCTCCCGGCAGGCTTCGGTTCAGAATTTGTATCCACTGGATAGCTGTTTTACCTTTTGGTAAAACTTTTCGACTCGATTCCTGCTGTAACACCTCTCCATCTTCTCGACGGCATGCTTCTCATGCTTCTTCCTTTTCTGTCTGTGAAGTCAGTTCTCTTCTATCCTTTTCTGTTCGTAGAGCTCACGAACTGTTCTCGTCTTTCGATGCATCATTGCCTTGTAGGCGTCTTGCTTAGCTGCGCGGGCCTGCCCGCACGTGTCGTTAAACGTAACGTAAAACCCAGCAGATCACTAGCAGCTTCTTTGATGGCTTCTTGACAAGGCTTCCATTCGAACTTTCGAGTTTCTGGGAGACTCGGTCGGCAAAGTTTCTAGCGCTCTGATACGATTGCAGCCTTCCGACATCAAACCGTTGTGTTCTTTCTTGACTCCATGTTTGTTTCGATATTCGGGTTGTTACTATGGCCATAACAAGGAAATGAGCCGAGTCGATGCTGGCACCACGGAAAGTTCGGAAATCGAGGATAATAGAGGAGTGTCTGACGTCGATCATAATACGAACAATCTGGTTGACAGTTGATTGGTCAGGGGACCGCCAAGTCCCTTTATGGATGTTGAGGTGGCGTTACCGCTTATTTACCACAGGAAGGTTCCGCCCGAGGAGAAATTCACCAGCTTGAGTCCATTTCCAGATGTGTTGTCGTACAGGCTGTGTTTTCCGATGACTCTCGCAAAGACTTCTTCTTTCCTAGCTGTGCATTGAAGCCTCCTAGAACGATCTGGGTGTAGCTGGGGTATTTATCGTACATATGTCCTTTCTACTTCCTGAATGGCTGAGCGGCAATGCAGCCACACATTTGTGTTCGATGTAGGCATACCGTAGAGCCTTTCGCTCAGCTGCTCCATGTAGACTCTGGTAACATCCGGTGTGCTCAGGCGCCCAATATCGAACCTCCTCCGGGTGGGCTGCTGCAGTTTTCTGACATTGGACAGTCGAGCTCTGAATCTTGCTGCTACGAGGAAGTGCAGTGCCTTGCGTCAATGAGCACAAGGTCGATTTGGTTGGCGGTTCGACCGTCCGAAGATCGCCAGGTTGCTGTGTGGATTAGCTTACGAGGGAATCTTGTCACCGCATTACGAGCTGTCGCAAAATCCGTGAGTCGAAAGCCGTTATCTGTTGTTGTATTATGGAGGCTGTGCTTTCCAATCACTCCGCAAAGGGTGTTCTCCTTACCGATTGTGGTGTTGAAGTGTACACATATAAGGCTGATGTTATAAAATCTGCCTCTGATGCGGGTCACAGCCAGGCGATTACCTTGGACCTATGACTTCCCACTGGGAAGTTAAAAAGGGGGTTGTGTCCCCCGATGACAATGCCTGGGAAGTTTTGATGCATCCACCGTACAGCAATTTGGTTCAGTCTCTACAAAACACTCTTGATGGTGAGAAATTGGCCGGGGCGAATAGCCGCTGAACATTCTTTGGCCGGGCTTTCGCCGATGAACCACAGAAGTTCTACACACACCGCAGTCGGAGATACTATCTTGAAAACATAGGCCTGTTCTTCGAAAATGAGTGTAGATTATGCCTAGACGAAGACGAAACCTGACAGCGCATATGTACCATGGCATGTCAAGGAAATTGTGATATTAGAGGCCGATATCACGGAAAGTTCGCCCACCAACTTCATAACTTCATCAGGAAAGTTAAGGATCTAATCACCTAATCACCTGCCATTAAGGCACAATTCACTACAGTGCCAAAGTTAAAACCAAGGCCGTCTCACACCTGGTTGGGGATACAATGACAATCCAAATGTTCGATAGACCTTTTCCAGAGTCATCATTGAATTTCGACACAATCTAAGAAAGTATCATCTTCTTCTTTTTAACGGGCGCTACGGTTCGGGGTGAACCTGGGCCTCAACCAACATGCCCCTCCAACTAGCACCACCTTTTGTTAGCCTTTTCCATTGCCGCACAACCAGTTGGCTGAGGTCCCCTCCAACTGTGTGCGTCATCTTAAGTGCGGCCGTCCTCTGCTTCTTCGTCCCTCGGGGTTGGACTCAAAGACTCTCCGGGCCGGAGCTGTGGTGTCCATTCGCTCTACATGGCTCAGCCATCTTAGGCGTTGAATCCGTAGATGCCTGACTAGACTCATGTCGCTGCACAGCCCATAAAGTTCGTGGTTGAATCTTTTTCTCCATCCCCCGTCTGCGTTTATAGGCCCGAAAATCACGTTCAAAATCTATCTCTCGAACCGACCAAGGGCCTCCTCATTCGCTTTTGATAGTGTCCATGCTTTTGCGCCCTATAGCAGGGCCAGGATGATAAGGGTCTTATATAGAGTCAACTTTGTGGTTCGGGAGTGGTTCCCAAGTCATCCTGCATAGTCTGACGAGTTAAGCAGGTAAGTCAAAGGTAGACATAGCGTTGTAAAGCTCGTCTCTGATTACGCTGTTGTATGCGGCTTTGAAGTCGGTAAATAGGTGGTGAGTGTCGACTTGAAATTCATTGGTTTTTTCCAGGATCTGCTGTAGTGTAGATTTGGTCGATGGTGAACTTCCCTGGCCTGAATCCGCACTAATAAGGACCTATCAGCTTATTTACAAAAAGCTTCAGGCGTTCACACAAACCGGCAGAGTAGATTTTGTAGGCGATGTTAAGAAGACTTATTCCTCTGTAGTTGGCGCAGTCAGAGGGTTCTCCTTTCTTGAGGATCGGGCATACGACGCTGAGACTCCATTCCTCGGGTATGCTTTCCTCTGACCATATCTTACAGATGAGCTGGTGCATGCTCCTAACCAGGTCAGCCACAGCTGCCTTGAAGAGCTCAGCAGACAGTCAGTCTGCTTCAGCAGCTTTATTCGAGTTTCGATATGGCAATCTTAACTTCGTCGAGGTCAGGGGGACGGAATTCTCTGTGGTCTTCGTCGATTAGAAACGGATCAATCTGCCTGACTAACATTGCCGTTGTACAGTCTGCAGTAGTAGTTTTTTCATATTCTCAGCATCGACTGCGATTCTACTGCTAGGTGTCCGTTCTCATCCCTGCAGGCTTCCGTTCTGGCTTTATAACCTTGGCATGTTCGCTTTATCTGTTGATAAAACTTTCAAACGTCACGCCTGCAGTAACACCTCTCCAAATCCTCAATCGCGCGCTTCTCGTGCTCTTTCTTCTTTCTTCTGAGAAGCTTTTGCTCCTCCCTTCTTTTTAACTCATAGAGCTCACGAGCTGCTCTTGTTCTTTAAAACAGTGAAGCTTTATATGCATCCTGCTTCGCTGTGTGAATACTCCTGCACTCGCCATCGAACCAGGTGTTTCTTCGTGGTGGAGCCTTGAAGCCCAAAACTTCGGATGCAGATTTTTTCAGGGCTTGTTTGCAAAAGTTCCACTGTTGTTCTATTGATAGCGTGGAGGGTTGAGGTGTATTGAAGAGCTTAATGGAGACGCGATCGGTAAAAGCACGAGCGGATTCTGGCGTTAGTACCTTTCCAACGTCATGACTTTGTATTCTCACTCCACTCCGCTGCGTTCGTGATATCCGTAGGCGCATCTTGGCTACTACATGATAGTGGTCCGAATCAATGTTAGCCCCTCGGCAAGTTTGAAGATCAAGAATAGTGGAGGAGTGTCTGACGTCGATCGCGATATGATTAATCTGGTTAGTGATTGATGGATCTGGCGACCGCCAGGTGCCTTTGTGTACTTTGAGACGCGGGAAGCGCATACTAGCTGCAAGGAAATTTCGCTCCGGAGCAAGATCAATCAGCCTGTGTCCGTTATCGGATGTAGTGTCATGTAGGTTATATTTGCCGGTGGCTCGTTCAAAGATGCTTTCCTTACCCAGCTTAGCATTGAAGTCTCCTAGTACAATTTTGATGTCATAGCTGGGACATTGGGCATACGTTCTGTCTAGGAGATCGTAGAACTCATCTTTGGCGGAGTCATCCTTGTCTTCCGAGGGGGCATGTATGCAGATCAGGCTGATTTTGCCTTGATATGGATCGTTATGAGGCGTTCGCTCACATGCCGAAAGCTTAGGTCTTTTTGCGGAAGTCTACCTCGAAAAACAAATCCATTCCATCGCATTTTCTTGATAGCGGTTACGTTCGCTTTATAGTGGTCTAAGGCGTCAGCAAGTCGTTCGACTGCACGTTGCACACAAACTCCGAATCCATTGGACAAAATGTACCAATAGGTTAATGCCGCAGCGTAAAGTCACTACTGTACGATAGTTAGTAGCAAAATATGCAACTCTTGTACACCAGTATCTAGCGCTCAAAATAGTCGTCCTTGACATCGAAAAGAGATGGATTGTCCTTGACGTGACAAAGACAGATTGTTTATCTATACCTCATGGGACAGTAAATAGCTTCACACCCGAACACCACATAACATAGCTAAGCATAAGATAAATAGATACAAATCCCGTCTACGTTTCGTACACAAACTTACCCAACATTTTCAGTACCCTCCGGGTGCCCTGCTGGTGTTTTGCCCGCGCACAGCTACCATTTCCGGATCGGTAGAGAATATTTCCATTTGCCTTAAGCGAATTCGCTTGATGCAACTTCAGTCCAATTAGCAGATACAAAACCAGTATAATCGTCATCGGTGCAAAGAAGAATATAAATGTCGATAATTGGAATGAGTAGTCGACAATGATTCGAACGACAGTGCACTTTTTCACGCCCATGAAGTTACGTACACCGAACTGTGCCGCTTGCGGCAATGCAGTCAGCAATGAGATAAGCCATATGAGTAGAATGATTTTCGTGGCACGATTCAGTTTGGACATGGCGTGCGCAAGAAATGGATGACAAATTGCCACGTAACGTTCTACGGTGAAGGCAGTTATGGTGAGGACAGTTGCGTTAGCCGAAGTCTCGGCCAAAACGCCACGACCGACACAGAATATCTCACCGAACACATAGGGCCACTTTGACCAGATGAAATAGACTTCTTGAGGAACACCGGAGATCAGGAGCAGGAAATCGGATATGGCAAGACTGAAGAGATAGTAATTGGTGGCCGTATGCATAGATCGGTGCTTTTTTATCACAATACAAGTGCTGATGTTGCCAACCACTCCGGTTATGAAGATGAGCGAATAGATTATGGTCACCGGGATGACAACGTTGAGAGAGTCCCGGGTGGGACCATAGATCTCGGTGATATTGGGCATTGCTGTTGACTGATTAATCATGTCGAGGAACTGGCTAAATGTTTCATTCGGTTGACCGTACGAGTTCCAGAGTAATTCCAGATTCCATGTGATATTTACGAATTCATCCATGTCAACGTCTAGCTCGTGATGATCCTGAAAGGGAAAAACAAACAAAAAGAAACCTATTATAGGCCATTTGCTCGTACGTGCCTCAAAGTTTGAATAAAAAGCTAATTTCGTTTATATATGAGTATTTCCTCGCGGCAACACGCAATTGGATCTATCTATCTTTGTACACATCTCTGTCAGCGATACAAACAGTGCCCTGTATGAAGGCAAGCAAACGATGCTTTCTGTCCTACGCTTATTACGTCATTTACTATTAGTGAAGCATAAATGAAGCTCCTCCACTCGGGGACTAAGTGCACATCAAATAAACTTCAAATATGTATGTACATGCCACCCGCCTACAAAGGCCTGACTCGTGACTCGTGACTCCTTACGCCATTAAGCTGGCCATTCACTCCATCTAAATCACCTGATGTTACCCATTATCGTTATTTTTTTTTTTTTTTTTCACACACCCAGGATATCGGTATCCGAGAAAGTTAAGCAAAACAAATAGCCATAGTCGACTAGGGATAAGGGCCCATGTACCGATTCTTTAGGGTACCCCGAATGCCTTCGGATGCAGATAGCTTTTAAATCAATGATGTAATTGTTTTCAAATCTGCTCGAGAACTTCCAGGAACGATGGGATACATAGCTCTGCAAAGTGGTGGAAAATAATTAAGGGATACGACACGCAGGCAATATCAATCTCATGCTTAGGTTTGTCCAATCGGGATTTACTATTAACCGGTATTGGGTATTGGGTTCGGGTGTGTAAATATTTACGTTTAATCTTTGCCCACAGGTCTTAAGCCGATATTTGTCTAGTGTTGGTGGTCAAGGATACATTTTCAGCAACATTAATCATGATAGAGATAGACTGCCTCACGTGAACCCATCCACTGGCCGTAGATACACGTATGTACGATGGTAGCATTAAAAATCGATTTATTGTAATTTCGCTCGAGAGATACACATAAATTGATTTGCAAACCAAGATGTTCGAAGAAATGACCACAGTGTGTCGTGAAGGTCATATTGCAAGAGATACGAGTAGACAGATGGGTAGATGGATGGATGTATGAGTGGCATTATCAGCAGAACGACAGGATTTTCCCTCCAATTTCCCGGGATTTACGCTTGAGAATACATGTTTAGCTTAGAAATGCTTAACTTTTTGCCCAAAAAAAAAAACCTAGACATCTACGCATCCATAAGATTTATGGGAATTTTATTGCTCCCAATTGATAATGGAGCGAAATAATTTATAATATTTGTCATTTCGGTTTCGGATCTTGTGAAGGGTGATTGATGGCTTCGAGTTCAGTGTATTGTTTCGTTTCTATACATATAGGTATATCGAGCCTGAAATTGGTCGTATAAGGGGGGCTTCCTTGCTTGGCGGGGTCGTATCATGTGTCTGGGCTGATGCGAACGTATCAATATTGATAATGTTATTCTTCAAATGATATTTGTGGATGTGCCAGTGGTATATTGAATTACATCACGGGAAGAGAGATTTATGAGATGTTGTTTTTGCGATACATGAAGATGAAGATAGAGTGTATCGCAGGGATATACAGTCTTCGTTGTTGAAGTTCAGTTTCTTGAAATGTAACATATCTCCAGTGAGATTGATTCGCAGCACATTCACTCACAGCGAATTCAGATAGACATCTTCTTCGACTGGATGGGAGTAATTACCTTCAATACAGTCGTTTGTTTGTTTGTTTTGATGTTGTTTTGGGAATGCGTCCGAGAACATTTTTTAGATTTAGGTATTATGTACTAGCGGCTTGGCTGCACCAATAAGCTTTGTTTTTGGAAGCCAAGAAGCTTCTAAAATGTGCCAAGGCAATAGGCGTATGGGAAGGAGCTAGGCTTAAGGTTGTAACCAAGGACCAAATCTCCAGACGCCGCGAGCTAAACGCTGGCTCCCTCTGGTACCTGACGAACCCCGTGAAATCGTTGAAACGATTACTTATTGCAACCCGAATCTTCCAACAAAAGATTGCAAATTCGTACAGCTGGAGGAACCAAAGGGCAGATCAATTGGAACTCGCGAATTCATGTAACTTCTGGCCCTAAACGACTACTACATTAGGTTTGGCTTCAGAAGAGCCAAACTAAATATTTATAAGACTGTGGTCTAGGTGCGACCAGCGCAAGGCCCACACGACTAACTTCCCAGTGGGAAAAATGGAAACATCAATTTCATTTCATTTTTACCCCCGACGCAAAAGAGGAGTGTTATAAGTTTGGGGTGTCTGTGTGACTGTCTGTGGCATCGTAACTCCTGAACGAATGGACCGATTATGATACCTTTTTGGTTTTTTTTTTTTTTTTTTTTTTTTCTGAAAGCTAATGTATACAGGGTGCGCCGCGAGCAGTGTGCCAAAAAGCTAGAGCGTGTAGGTCTGGTCAAGACAAGAAAAAAATCGTACGGGAGGGGGGGGGGGGTCTATTCCCCCCCATTTAGCCGGCAGGGGCAATTTTCTAAAAAGTTGGCTTAAATTGAAAAAAAAAATATTCAAAATCAACGGTTACATCCACAATGCCGTGATATACTTTTTTGTAAAGCTAGAAACCTCTTCTTTCATGACGTTTTTAAACCAAGCTGTTTTAATAAACGGTTTTTGAGAAATTAATTTTCAAACTCAAAATTTTGAAAAAAAAACTGGAAAAGAAAATTTCGAACTAATTTTTTTCAAAATTTTATGTAATTAAGTACTCATTTTTTTTCAATAATTCAATTCTCTCATTAGTTTTTAGTTAAAAAGAGAAAACCGGATGCAAAAATGTCCTGTAGTTTTTGAGAAATTAAAGAAAACCCCAAACCACTTTTTTCTAAGAAAAACCTTTTTTTTTGGTTTTAACGCGGCTGGACTTGTAGGCAAATTAATGTATGAAACATTGACCTCTTTTTTATTATTTTTAAATAATTCGGAGTTTTATTATAATAAATTTTCAATATGATCCCCATTTTTTAGAAGGCAAAGATTATGTCTCCTTCTAATAGCTGCACATAAGTCTATGCTTGATAAATTTTCCTGCAATTTGACTCCAGCGACTTCAATCCGTTCTTTCAGTTGTTCCAAAAATACTATTTTCACTTCGTAAACATAATTCTTCATGAATCCCCACACATAAAAATCTAGAGGAGTTCAATCGGGTGATCTAGGTGGCCATTCCGTGGGGCCCCTTCTTCCGATCCAACGGTCACTAAAATGATCATCCAGCCAGTTTCTAACCAGTAAGCTGTAGTGTGCTGGTGCTCCATCTTGCTGGTAGATTAAATTATCTGCTATGGCCAAGGGAACATTGTCCATCAAATCGGGCAAAAGGTCTCGTAGGAACTGCAGGTATGATTCTCCATTAATAACGGCATTCAAAAACCGGGGCCCGATTGCAGTTTGTCCAACAATACCAAGCCAAACATTACAGCTAAAGTGGTGTTGTGATTTATTTTGTTTTTTGTTATGTGGATTGGTGCTACTCCAGTGATGCAAATTGTGGAAGTTAGAAACCCCATCTCTGGTAAACTGTGCTTCATCCGTCCAGAATATCCTTGCAAAATAGTTTCGTTCAGTTTCATCTCGAAGCAGTAATGATCGACGAAATTCTGCACTCAAAAACTTGTCGTTTGAGGTGAGTTCCTGAACTGGCGTAAAATGGAACGGGTGTAAGTTTTCGGTATGAAGCACTCTCCGTACTCTAGTTCTGGGCACTCCAAGCATAATAGCTATCCTCCTTGTACTAAGGGAGGGATTACGTCGGACCAAATCCAAAATTCTTTCATCTAAGATTGCTGATCCATCTGTAATTGATCTTTCGCTTCTTCGATGCTCTAGCACTCCGTGCTCTCGCAGACGTCGGTGGATTCTTGAGAACATGCTACGACTGGGACACCTCCGATTGGGATATCTTTCAGCGTAGAGTCTTTCGGCTGTACGATCTCGACCATCAGCTTGACCGTAGCAGAAGCGCATGTCCGTTAATTCTTCTCGAGAGTATAAGTTTGACATCGTAATGTGTTGATGAGTTAACATCCAATTTGGAAATGTTTTCTTATTAAAAATGCGATGCCTTTTATTTACATTTGGGTTGCAAACATTTTATTTTTCAATAAAGAAAAATTGCGATTTTATTGTCCTAAGGTCCTAGCGGATAAAACCCATCGGCGGCGGGCGGACCCAGACGAAATTGCCAGGTCAGTTTTCAGGCGTTATCAATGAAAAAAAAAAAAAAGGATTAATCCAGGGCTAATCCAATACTGTGTCACTTTGTTGTATCCTCATAAAACTCCGAATTATTTAAAAATAATGAAAAAGAGGTCAATGTTTCATACATTCATTTGCCTACAAGTCCAGCCGCGTTAAAACCAAAAAAAAAAAAGGTTTTCTTAGAAAAAAGTGGTGTGAGTTTTTCTTTAATTTCTCTAAACCTACAAGACATTTTTGCATCCGGCTTTCTGTTTTTTACTAAAAACTAATGAGAGAATTGAATTATTGAAAAAAATGAGTACTTAATTACATAAAATTTTGAAAAAAAATGAGTTCGAAATTTTTTTTTTTCCAGTTTTTTTTTCAAAATTTTGAGTTTGAAAATTAATTTCTCAAAAACAGTTCCTTAAAACAGCTTGGTTTAAAAACATGATGAAAGAAGAGGTTTCTAGCTTTACAAAAAAGTATATCACGGCATTGTGGATGTAACCGTTGATTTTGAATATTTTTTTTTTCAATTTAAGCCAACTTCTTAGAAAATTGCCCCTCCCGGCTAAATGGGGGGAATAGACCCCCCCCCCCATACGATTTTTTTCTTGTCTTGACCAGACCTACACGCTCTAGCTTTTTGGCACACTGCTCGCGGCGCACCCTGTATAATGTATCGGTTCTCCTCCGATCACCGCAATCAACCAGCGTCGGGTGCGGTTAGTATTTAGATGGGGACCGCTTGGGAACACCGCGTGTTATTAATGTTATTCGCCTATTTTTTAGTTATTTAATTTCTAAATTTACTCAGTTCTAAGTTGCGTAATTACGCGTAGAATGAACCCAATCGTATGGCAATGTCATCTCTGGTTCTCGAGAAAATCGATACGCACATGCGCACGAACGCACGTACGTATATATGCACAGACGCACACACGCTAATACGCACATTTTTAAATTTAAATTTTTGTGCGGGCAAAGACCCCCATTTATTGGGGTTAATTCGAGCCAAACTTATTCTGACTTAATCTAACTCAATCTAGCTTAGAAGCTAAAGATGGTGGGGAGGGGGGCTTGGTTAAAAAGACGGGTGGAGTGCTGTGGTTGAAGTCGAAGGAAGGATTTGAGTTAACACTTCCCATCATACGAGAAATGGGTTCATTGGAGCCATAGGCGGTGTGGTGGGTGGGTAGATAGAAGAGACGGGGATTACGCACATTGCGAGGGTTAGTGTTGATAGAGACAGAGTCATAGAGGGTCGCGCAATCAATGGTACCTGAAAGGAGTCGATGGATGAAGAGAATGTCAGTTACAGTTCTTCTTTCCTCCAACGTGTTCGTGTTGATTAATTTAAGGCGGTCTTGATAGGGTGGTAGGAGCAAAGGATTATTCCAAGGGAGACCTCGAAAACGTAGGAATCGGCGTTGGATGCTCTCGATTCTAGAAATGTGGGTTTGTTAGTAAGGAGACCATACTTGAGAGGTGTATTCAAGGAAGGGCCGGAGGGGTTGGGGAATTCTTTAGCCCATCGCTTCCCGAAGTCGTATGCTGAATTAGCTTTAAGGATTATCCCGTCGATATGTGTCCGAAAATTTAACTCCTGGTCACATAATATGCCAAGATCCCGGATAGCCTGAACGGTGGCAATGGTCTGATTATTTAGAAAGTAGAGACGGGAAGGAGGTTTGATTCGTTTACGTGAAAAAGTAATGGATTGGCATTTGGCATTGTTGTAGCCAAGGTACGAATGAGGATATCAAGAATGCTTAGGAGTCGAGTAGGACTACGTAAGTTTAACGTCGGAAAGCTACAATCGCAAGAGACTGCCAGAATCTTTGCCGATCGTGTCTCCTCCAAGCTCTCTCAAAATCCGCACACAGCAGCACAAGCAATAGAGCAGCAATGGGCGCATTGCCAGACCGCCGTCAGAGACTCTGCCTCAGAGGTGCTGGCAAGAGGCATATAAAGCCATGCTGCAACAACGGACGAGAGCTGCTCGCGAATTCTAAGAGCAGAAGAGAAGAGAGGAACACACGCTTTTCAGAAGAAAGAAGAGAGAGCACGGAAAGCGTGAGATCGAGAGGATGGAGAGATGCTTCCGCAGGAATGACGCCCGTAAGTTTTACAATAAGGTAAAACGAACATGCCATGGCTACAAAGCCAGAGCGGCGGCCTGCAGGGATTAAAATGGAGAACTGGCAGTAGAGTCGCAGTCGATGCTGAGGATTTGGAAAGACCACTTCTGCAGACTGTATAACGGCGACGATAGACAAGATACCGCTGTGAGGCAGAACGAGCCATTTGTAACGGACGACTATGCAACAGAATTCAGTCCACCCGACCTAGACGAAGTCAAAATAGCCATATCAAGACTTAAGTCTAATAAAGCCGCGGGCGCAGACGGGCTGTCTGCTGAGCTTCTTAAGGCGGCTGGAGATGAGCTGGTAAGGTGCATTTTGCAAGGTATGGTCGGAGGAATGCATTCCCGACGAACGGAATCTCAGCATCGTTTGCCCGGTCCATAAGAAAGGAGACCCCTTTAAGTGCGCCAAATATAGGGGAATAAGTCTCCTTAACATCGTATATAAGATCTTCTCTGCCGTATTGTGTGAACGCCTGAAACCGTTTGTGGATAACCTGATCGGCTCTTATCAGTGTGGTTTCAGGCCAGGTAAATCCACAATAGACCAAATATTTACGCTTCGGCAGATCTTGGAGAAGACACTCACCACCCCTTCGTCGATTTCAAGGCAGCATATGACAGCGTGTATAGAGATGAGCTAAACAAAGTCATGTCTAGTTTTAACATCCCTGCCAAACTCGTCCGACTGTGCAGGATGACAATGGAGAATTCTCGCTGCTCCATTAAGGTCGGTAATGAGCAAACGGAGCGAGTTCGTTGGCCGCGCAATTTTCTGGAATATCCCTATGCTCGGGAACCCAGAGTACTTTAATTTTGAACTGTTCCGCCATCTCGTCAAGATATAGGCGTCAGTTAAGGGAT
Organism: Eumerus sabulonum; assembly: GCA_951905685.1. NCBI lineage: Eukaryota > Metazoa > Arthropoda > Insecta > Diptera > Syrphidae > Eumerus > Eumerus sabulonum. The sequence goes on from OX645060.1 coordinate 241,565,857, forward strand.
GTTTTTGATTAGTGGGCTACCGCGGCCAGGGATCTTATCACAGATTGGCTATCCGTGGAAACATTCACCGGATTTCGGCAAGGAGAACTTCTTCAATTTGGTGCTGGAGCAGATAGTGCATCAACAGGGAAGGCACTATCTTCTATAAGTCGGTCCAGCATAGAATCGCCCTTAGCAACCGCTGCTACTTCGGTGTGTCCAAACAAATTGGGTCAAAACTCCTCACTCGAAGAAACAAAGTCATGCTTTACAAGACGCTTATACTGCCAGCCTTGCTGCACGAAGCCGAAAGCTGTACCATAAGCAGTAAGTAAGTAAGTCCGACAACATATTTCTCTCACGTTAACAGCTCAAGTCTACTTTGGTATTCATACCAGTCGCTGCAATTCGGCGATTACTCGTCCGTACTTTACCTCACGTATGATAGGAATCAATTGCTGCGAATTATAACTCAACAGGAGCATGGCAGCTCCGATCTTCGATATGATCTTCGGGTGTCACCCTTGAGGAAAAAATTAATGCCGCTCTGAGAAGAAGGTACACCATTACCACGGTAAAGAACGGTGTACACTTCTGAGGGTACGAGGAATGAGAGTAATTCGAAAATCTTTAAGGTAAACCCGGGTGGTAAAAGACTAACAAAGGCCTCGTAGAGGTATCATATCCGATATGCGCTGGCTGGCTGTACATCTAGCAGCTCTGCTAGTAAGTCCTATTTTCCCCTCCTCGTGGTGCCACCTGGGGTTTCTATATGAAATCGCCAACGGAAAAGGGCGAAGGGCGAGTTTCCTGCGCGACAAAACAGGATAAGTGTCGGTTAGGATATGGCCCGGCAACACGCCGAAAGAAACCGAAAAAAGGCTCGGATTAAACAAAACGGATGGATTAACCGATGATAACGCAGTATACAAAAATAAAAGGAAAAATAACGTTCGGCTTTGTACGTGGAACCACATCTGTTTGTCGATCGACTTTAAGGCAGCATACGATATACACAAAGACGAGCTATACAACGCCATGTCTAGTTTTGACATCCCTACCAAACTCGTCAGATTGTGCAGGATGACATTGGAGAACTTTCGCTGCTTCATCAGGGTCGAAAACGACTTGACCAATAGCTTTTATGTCAAAAAAAGGTTTTAGACAGGGCGACACGCTATCGTGTGAACTTTTTCAACATCGTCGTTGAAAGGATCGCACAAAACTCAAAATAACAACACAAAACTCAAACAAAACAACTGCTCGCATATGCCGATGACACTGACATAATTGGACGAAGTCAGCGAGATGTCATTGAGGCCTTTACGAGCATTAAGACGGAAGCGGCTAAAATGGGACTGGCGGTAAATAATGGCAAAACGAAATATATGCTGTCGTAGAAAAAGGTCACGAACCACCGGCGGCGTCTTGGCCTGGGCGCACATATTGGCAGGTATAATTTCGAGGTAGCCAATGACTTCATCTACCTAGGCTCCGCAGTGACATGCAGTAATGGCATCAGTGCCGGAATCAAACGCAGAATAACTCTTGCCAACCGCTGTTTCTCTGGACTCGTAAGGCAATTGAGAAGCAGAGCCCTCTCTCGGAAAACCAAGGTGACCATATACAAGACCCTTATCATCCCGGTCCTGCTTTACGGCGCAGAGACATGGACCTTATCGAAAGCGGATGAGGAGGCCTCTGGTAATTTTAAGAGAAAAATTCTGCGTACGATTTTCGGCCCAACCTGCATAAATGGGGAGTGAAGGAGAAGACTTAATAGTGAATAGCGTCTGCGGATCCAACGCTTAAAATGGCTAGGTCATGTAGAGTGCATGGAAATCACATCTACGGCCTGGAAGGAGTTTTAATCCAACTCTGAGGGCGATGCGGCCGAGGACGGCAAAATTTAAAGTGGCGCACGCAAGTGTTAGAGGATCTCAACCAATTAGTCACGCGGCACTGGAGACTGCTGGCGAAAGACGGTGCCAGTTGGAGAGGTTTTTCGAAGGAAGCCCGGGTTCGCCATGAACTATAGCGCCGAAAACGAATAAGAAACTCCTCAAACACTTACACCATAGCCTATTGTGTCACAAATGAGTCATTCTAAAAAGACGGCAAACTATAATATTCCACCTCGTTAACGCTCGCAAACAAGTGTTCTCGCGTTCATTGAAAAGCACAAAACTCAAAACTCCCTGTTGACTTTGTGACATGTGAACTCCGCAAACGCTGTTGTACTCGTAAGATAAGCACGTGCGACCTACGATGTGGTCATTAGACCCTACACGTACTTATTAGGGTTCCCCGAACGACAGCGATTAGTAATATTTGCTCTAAACTATCTGATATGCACAGTACTCCGTCTAAGTAAATAAATGAAAATCTTAGATAAACGACAGTGTCCAGAACGTCACAAGCTTCCACGACATCAGCTAGAAGCGAGTGCTCGCTACGAGATTAAAATCAAACCTAACCAAATGAAGCAATCTACATAAGAGCCTTAGGGACATGCATACGAATGTGTATAGAGAGATGCGAGCATGTCGATAACGACCTAATCACACGAATTATCAAAGCGATGACATTCGTACGATATGTAATTCTGCCCTCGTCCGGCAGCATGTGAAAGTATCGCGTGACTTAAAGCTACAATACGAGCACATCTAGTTAGCTTATAACGCCATGAACTGCTAGTCGTATGCACTTTCGTGGCAACTTCCATTTGTCGTTGTCTGTCTGTCCATTTGCTTACAGATTGTTTTATTACATGTCTAAAGTCGGACGGAATTGGCCATTCAACTTACGGTCTTCTGCATCAAACTCTGTGGACCTAGAGTAGAGTATGCGAGCAATAAAAGTCAGCATCGTCCAATTTATACTGATGTGTTCGCCGTTCCTGAAGTTATTCGCCTTCGACAACATTGATTATTCACGAAAACCTTCTCCCTTCCCCCTGATGCTAACACCGCCGACGAGTAATAGGTCGTGTGTGTTGGCCTTCGTTTGTGGAGCAAATCTTACTGTCGTAAGGGCACAACATGTGCGATAGAGCTTCACTTCACGGCTTGCAGTTTGTATTGATAAGGGATTTTTGTGTGCAGTCCTGCAACATTCGTGGGTTAAGAACGTACATATGTATGTCCATGTCTCTCTCCACAAACCGGCTGTTCTGGCACTATGTGAAACACAGGTCAATGAAAAGTCTGCTCCTTCCTGGATATAGCTTAGTGCCATTATTCGTCTCTCACCGCGGTTTCGCCATCTATGTTCGTAGTCATATTGCTTACCAGGTGCTTCCGCAGCACCTCGGAATATAGTTTCATATATAGGGCGCCGTGGCGCAGTGGTTAGTGTGTTGGACTCTGACGCGCGATGAGCGAGTTCGGATCCCGATAACACCAACGCCATCGAATGTTTATTTCGCGGCGTCCCTCCTCGGCGGGATACTGGCAAAACCCCCCGTAGTATAACTTGCCATGAAAAAGCTTCTCGACTCACGCCGTTCGGAATCGGCATTAAACTGTAGGTCCCTTTCACCTGTTTGAAAAATAAATCACACACAACATGGGTGATTGAGAGAAGCTTGGCTCTGGTCCTTCATGGGCTGTAACGCCACCAAAGAGGCACTTTGTTCACTACTGTTTTCTTTACAGAAGTCCGAATCTAGACAGGAATGCAACATTTGATGCATTCGACACACTGTCTGATTCCATCCAAAGAATTGTTTCCCCGTTCCCTCGCACTGAAATCGTTTAAGCGGGCGATTTCAATGTACACAATTCTCAATGACTTCGACATTCTGGACAGACAACACCCGAAGGAAGGTATGTTGAAATGTTTGCTTAGTTAAATCAATCAACTTAACTTGTGAATGACCCGTCGCGTACTCCCGATGTTTCTGGTCATAACGCCAACACGCAGGACTTGTTTCTTACCTTCCAGCCTAACAAATACACGATCGATGTATTGTCGCCTCTAGGCTCGTCCGACCTCTGTGTGATATCAGCTAAATTCTCGAACTCCCACCACCCAGTTAGGGGCAAAGCTCCTAAGAGAACATTTTGGCTATACGAGAGAGCCAACTGGTGCGGCCTTAACAACTTTTTCGGTCGTACTTCCTCGACAACATTCGAATCTGCATGGCAAATTGTGTTCCTAGCAAGATTAAAAGCACCAGGCTAAAGGACAATACGTGGTTTGACTTGACCTGCAAAGAGGCTATTGGGCTCAGGGAGCAACGCTTTCGGGCCTATAAGACAAACAGTTCTGAGGAAAACCAAAAAACAGGTACATACGAGCCAGAAATGACTGCAACACCCACGTTCGACGGGTTAAATTCCAATCTGACCAACAATTAAGGCGTAAAATCCTTCAGTGTTCTGGTCGTTTGTAAAAAAATATAAAAAAAATCAGCCCCCCCGCCAGCTGACCTCCTCGCGGTGGAGGGCGGTCAACAGGTTTGGGTTGTGCGAATTGATTTTCGTACAGCTCAGACCTGGCTAACGAAGCTCAAAACCCCTGCGGATGACAAAAAGGAGACCTGCCTCGGAAACTGCCTACCCTGTGGGCCAGGGCCCCATTCGGAGCCATGCCTAAATGGTGGCAGTATGCGAGCGTCTGGTAGCCGGTCTGTCTCGCTCGGCAGCCGGTCGGGCTTAGCCCGAAGAAGTCACGAGCAACCCGGCAGTGGCCTCGTGAGCCATTATGGTGGTGGAGGGGGATGCACGCCATTCACTAACCAATGCATGCTGGGAGTAAAAGGCAACAGACAATGGCATTGACTTGGGATGGGCACATGGAACGCCTTATCACTCACAGGAAATCATCTCGAGCTGGTTGAGGAAGCTGCCAGGCATCGGTTGGATATCGTAGGTATCTCTTCGGCAAAGCAAATACGATATAGAACTGTGGACTTTCGGACGGGTGGAACCTCTTCCTGTCGGGAATTGCACTCATAAGTCCCAAGCTGGCAGACAGATTATTGGAGTGGATCTTAAAACTCAAGCTTGAAGGATCAACTTTGGTGCAGGTGTATGCTGCTGGTTGATGCTGCCCTTGATAGGCTGGTTGAGATGGATTCCTATATCCTGATGGAGGACTTCAACGCCCACGTGGGTGTGGATGTAACGACACAGGAGAATGTAATTGGGAGGAACGGTGATCCTAATCAAAACGGGAACGGAGAGGGGTTGTTGGATTTTCGCGGTGCAAATGGCATGTCCATTATGAAGACCTTCTTTCCGCACAAAGACATTCATAAATATAAGTGGTATCGTCGGAGTCTTCAACAGAAATCGTCGATAGATTTCTTTGTGGTACCATCGTGTGTGAAACGGATAGTTTGTGACGTTCGTGTGTTGAGAGGGCTGAACTGTCAACTGATCATCACCTGGTGTTGTGTAAGCTGTATCTTACTGATAGACCACCTCGTCTGCCGAAGGCAGAAACCAAGAGTGGTTATACGTATACGGTGGGAGAAACTACAGAGCAGTGAGGTGCGGCAACACTTCGCCCGACACATATCCGAAAGGTTTGAGCAAATTCCAACTATTCCATCGCATGTAGAGGAAGAATGGCGAATATTTTCAACAGCTGTCATTGCCACTGCACGGGATGTTTGTGGAGAGAAGTGCGGCAGCTGGTCGTGAGAGAAGAACTGATTGGTTTAAAGCACCCGGAGCCCAAGAAGCCATAAGGGAGAAGAAGAAGGCCTACAGGGACTGGATTCTCATAGGAGACTCTGCTCCCCGTGACCGGTACACTGTGGCGCGAAGAACTTGCAAATTGACTGTGCGAGCAGCTAAAGAGCAGTCCTGGAAGGAATTCGGCGTGAAGTTGGAAGGCGACCATAGATCTGCGAAAAATGTGTTCTGGCAAACCATTCGCCGGCTCAGAGGAAGAAAATTCAACATAACCGAAGGAGTTAAATCCAAAGATGGTGTGTTGCTTTCCAATGAGATGGATATCTTACGCAGATGGAGCGAGCACTTTTCGCAGCTGCTCAATCTCGAACAGGGCACTTGTTTCGTCACGGCGGAAGTACAACCGACCAGCTTTCCACTCTAAGAATGGTACTCGAGAAGGCTTCTGAGTACGTCAAACCGATCTACAGCTGCTTTGTAGATTTGGAAAAGGCGTATGACCGAGGTAAACTCTGGAGTGTTCTGCAGGAATATGGGATTGATGGTCCTCTGTTGAGAGCCATTCAGTCTCTATACACAAACTTTAGCAGCTGCGTTCTGGTTATTAACAGTAGTAAATCAACACCTTTTACAGTGGGCGTTGGACTTTGCTAAGGCGAGGCGAAGGGTGGCGAGGAGTGTTTCACATTGGGAGAGTTGAGGGTAAGCCATCTTCTTTTTGCAGATCATTTAGTTGTCCCCAAATCCTCCCAGACGGAACTCCAGCGCGCGTTAGATAGGTTTGTAGCCATATGTGCTGATACTGGAATGAGGGTTAACATGGACAAATCCGAGGTTATGGTTATCTCCAGAACACCTGTCCTGCACTCTACATGTCAGTGGAGTCTCATTGAAGCAGGTGGAGAAGTTTAAGTATCTCGGGGTCTTCTTCACGAGTGATGGGATGAGTAATACTGAGCTTTCCTGCAGGATTGGCTAAGCAGAATCAATTTTGAAACAGCTTGGAAGATCTGTAATCAGGTAGACCGAACTTGGTGTCAAAGCCCAGTTAGCGGTTAACTGAGTATTTGTTCCAACTCTCACCTATCATCATGAATTTTGGATATTGACCGAAAGAATTAGATCGCGAATACAAGCTGCCGAAATGAGATTTCTTCGTGCTGTGGTGGGAGTTACTCGCCGGGATAGGGTGAGAAACACAGCAGTGCGCGGGGAGCTCAATGTTGAGCAGCTGCTTCTCCAAGCGGAAAGGGCTATGCTGCGATGGTTTGATCACGTGAGACTTCCGAAGCGTGCCTTGGATGCAATACCATCTGGATGGCGACCTCTGGGCAGACTCAGGACGAGGTGGTTGGATCAAGTCCAAAAACTCGCCTGGGTGCGCTTGGGCATAGCTCCCGATGAGTTAGAGTCGATGGCGGAAGATCGAGTGGCCTGGAGATCCCGCGTGCGCGCATTACCCCCGCGACCCTTTTAGTGGAACATGCGGGCGACTGAAAATGCATCTACATATGTATGTATAAAAAAACTCAACTACGTCATCTGACGTTCCAGCTGTCACCCCCTTAGACAAAACTAACTTACTTGCTGCCCACTTCGCAGCCAGTTCTTAACTTCCAGCTTGTACTTTGTCTCCGTGGTTGCATTGCCGCTCAGCCATGCAGGAAGAGGCCCAGAACACCTTAGGTTACCAACCACCCCCGACAAGAAACCGGCGGTATAATGGCGAATGTGAGCAGAAACGGCAGCAGCCGAGGAGGCGTACCAAGAGGCGCTGCAGCGAAAAATCAGGGCATCAGAAGAGGAGTACCGAGCCAGAAGAAGGGAGAAAAAACTGCTGCGACTAAAGAAAAGAATCTTCGCAGCCTCCCACCTCAAAGATATCGAGGAGTCTAGGGACAAACATAAAATACGGCTCTTCGAAATTGCGAAGGCAATCTTGTCACCGACAGGCAGGGAATAGTAGTCTTTAAGCAGCATTACCAACAGCTGCTTAACGAGCATGACCAAGAGAGAGAGAGACTGGTAGGGACAGAGGAAATTCCAACTTAAGCTTGCCATCTGAACCGTTTGAAACATGCACCGGATTTGGCAAGGAGATGCGCTGTCATGCGACTTCTTCAATTTAGTGCTGGAGCAGATAGTGCGACAGGCTTCAACAGGGAAGGCACTATCTTCTACAAGTCTGTCCAGCTGCTAGGATACGCGGATGATATTGACATCATCGCGCGGTCTCGACGTGACTTTGTAGAAGCTTTCACGGCGATTGAGGAACGGGCGAAACGAGTTGGTCTTAAAATCAACGAGGATTAGTCAAAGTACATGCTGTCAAGCAAAAATCGATCCGTCGCTCACCACCTGGGACAAAATGTAACGATTGACAGCTAGAGTTTCGAGGTGGTTAAGGAGTTTGCCTACCTTGGGACAAACGTAAACTCCACAAACGACACCACAGTGGAGATCCGGCATGGAATCGCCCTTGGTAACCGCAGCTACTTCGGTTTGTTCAAACAACTTGAGTTAAAACTCCTCACTCGAAGAGCCAAAGTCATGCTTTACAAAACGCTCACAGTGCCAGTCTTGCTATACGGAGCTGAAAGCTGGGCGATAAGCAGGGCTGCGGAGCTGATTTTGGGTTCTTTCGAAAGAAAAATTCTGCGCCGGATGAATGGTCCTGTTTGTGAGGAAGGTGAATGGAGATGAAGACACAACCGCGAACTCTACGAGCTGTACAAAGACGTGGATATAATCCGGAAGGCAAAGATCCCTCGCTCGACCTCATCGAGCGCATAAACACCAACGCTCCAGCTAAGAGGGTATTCGACTCCGAGCCTCCTGGTTCAAGAAGATAAGGAAGATCGAACCTTCAGTATAAAGACCAAGTATTTGCGGATGCAAGACAACTTGGTCTTGATAACTGGAAGCAGCGTGCCAGGGACCGTCAAGGATGGACGACAGCTATAGCTCAGGCTCAGATCCTCCATGAATTGCCGGCCTGATAAGAAAGTAAGTAACTTTTAATCTGGTTGTCGTGAATGTGAATGTGTGTTTGCTTGCCAACTGAACGGAGTGCAATTGGTTTGGGTCGTTGATGTTCGTTGACTGCTCTCAGGGGTGGTTGCAGATAGGACGAGAGCCGACCAAATTCCGAGTTGATTATAGTCCTCTGCATACGCAGAGGATGAATTTCAGTTGACCATATACTGTAAGTGTTATGCCTGCAGCAGTGCGTCTGGTCACTATCCATTCACTTGTACATACTTCACTTTGTACTCGTTCCCTCCCGATTTGTTAAGGTTATGTTGTTTTGTCCATTGCAGTGCACCAAACTACCACTTCATTAATTGGAATAGGGCTGTAATGTATAGCCACAGGGTAAGCTTAGGATTGAATCCCAATTTTTTCTTTAAGGCTTTCTTACAAGTGTAAAGAGCCATAGTTCTTTTCTTGTTGCACGCTCGATTGTAGTGTCCTTCCGATGTAGCTTCGCATCTAGCACAATGCCAATGTATTTGGTACTAGAACAGTAGGTTAATAGATTTTTCCAACTCCTTCTCTGATTATTTTACAGTTTAAGTAGTGCGGTCATGTTAGTCTATTGCTGATTGCAACGCCAAACTTCTTCAAGGCAATAGGGTCTACCAAACTTTGACACTTGATAGCGGTCCCGTTGTTGAATGCACATCTATAAAATTGCCTGTCGTTTATTCAGTCTGTTTTGGCCAATAACTAAGGATAGACATAGTGTTCAGCAACACATGCAAATGACAAAATTGTTTTATTAAAATGGGTGTTATGGGAGCATAAGAAAATGACCCACATCTCAAAAAGGCCACACCTCTATTCTAAAACACTTCAAAGTACCCATGGACACTGACTACATCAACCCACAGAATGTGTTCAGCAGGAACTTCGAAGTTGTCTTTCCATCCAGGGAGGAATGGGCTGAAGGGAAAGTGATACCAAAGGACTCGATCTCCCTCTATACCGATGGCTCTAAGATGGAGTCGGGTGTAGGCAGTGGGGTCTACTCCAAGGAACTTAACCTCAACCTATCATTTAGACTCCCAAATTACTGTAGTGTGTTTCAGGCAGAAATAATTGCGATAACGGAGGCCCTGGCATGGCTCAGGATCAATGTAATATCCACAAAGGATATTATCATTTGCACGGATAGCCAATCTGCGATAAAGTCCCTGGCAGCGATAACCCACAATTCAAAAACATCCATTAACTGTCGCCTATCTCTAGATAAGATGGCTGAACAGTTTAACATTAAAATACTGTGGGTTTCCGAGCATAGGGATATTCCAGGAAACTGCGCGGCCGACGAACTCGCAAAGTTAGGGTCAAGCACACTCAGCCTACCTACCCTCGGGTACCTAGAAACACCAATAAGTACGGTAAAGCACATGATAAAGCTTCAAACCATAGAGGAGACCAATCTCCAATGGAATGAGAGCAATATCGGCTTTATCACCAAACAATTCTGGCCTAAGTTAAAGTTAGGACGAACCAGGGACCTGGTGGCAACCATAAGGGCAACCTTAAGCACTCTAGTGGGTGTCATTATAGGTCACTGAACCATTGGAAAACACGCCGCCAGACTGGGGCTACCCTACAACGACTTCTGTCGCGGCTGCATGGACGAGGAGGAGGAGCAATCAATATACCACCTCCTCTGCTCATGTCCCTCTTTTGCGAATCGCAGGAGGATTTACCTCGGCGCGCCCTTCTTCGACAATCTGAGTGAACTAGCAAACCAAAAAATAGCTCAACTCCACCGCTTTATTAGAAGCACCGGTTGGTTCCCAGGTAGCGGATCAGGGTAACCTGATCCAGGTGGTATCACAATGGGCCTGTTTCGGCCTAAGTGTGGCTTACGCCTACCACGTCAACCTAACCTAACCTATGAGTGTTCTGTTCGAGCAACGTTCCCCGCGCTTTGGCCATTTTACGTGCGCCGTAATCGTCCTACCGAGAGGACTGGTGCATAAATTTGAGTCCACTGGTTCAGTAAGCAATAAACCAACACCTGTACTTTGGCCAAATACAAGATCTGGCGAAAACATCGCCGCTGTCCGTGAGAGTGTGTAGTAGAATCCGAGGTAGTCGATTTCGTGTCGCTCACAAGAACTCGGCTTTCGCATACCACAATTTGACGAATTTTGCATCGTGACTTGGGTCTAGACCCGTACGAAATTCAACTGGTTCAGGAGCCCATAGACAACGACGTGTGTCCGCTGAATGGATTCTGGGGCAGTTGGAAACTGATTATCTTCAGCGATGAGACCCATTTCTGAATAAATGGGTACGTCAACAAACAAAATTGTCGAATTCGGGACGATACCAGCCCAAATGAGACCCAAGAGCGTCCAATGCATCTTGAAAAGTCACTGTTTGGTGTGGATTTTGGGAAGGTGGCATCATCGGTCCATATTTCTTTGAAAACGACGTTGGCCAGGCTATCACCGTCAACGGCGAGCGATATAGGTCGATGATTACCAACTTTTTTGGGCTGAATTGGAAGATATGGACACCAGCGTCATGTGGTTTCAACAGGAAGGTGCTACGTGCCTTACAGCTCACACCACGTTTTCTGAAATCGCTGATCTATGCGAATAAGCCACAAACCACAGCGGCCCTCAAAGCCAACATAACCCATACCATCGGTCAAATTCAGCCTGATTTATGCACCAGAGTCATGGAAACTTGGAAAGAAGTCGCGATAGACATTTAACGATGTAATATAATGGCCTTTCAGACGAATAAAAAATGTCGCTGATACCTCGCATAGACTTTGTCTTAATTAAATTTAAAGGAAAGATGCGCTTATTGAAACATCCTGTGTAATGAGTCGTAAAAACAGAGGAACCCTTTTCAAATTTCTGGCTCATAAACGGCTTAATGTAATACTGTATATCGTCCTCCATGTCAGGCACAGAAGATGCTGGTAAGATTTTTAAATAATCTGTTACTCCTTAGCAGTTAAGCTAATTGTATGAAGAGCCCCAGCTTAATATCTCACAACACAGGCTGTCTGGCGCGATGAGCAGAAAAAAGAACACTAATTAGTATATAAATAGATATAGCACTGTACCAACACCTAAACAAGTTCTACCTCATTGACAAGATAAATCTTTCGGGTAGCCTTAATCCTTTTTGCCATCTGTATAACTGTCTTTTCCATGAGGAATAATCTGAGAAAATCTTTCGACAGCTACAAGGACGCTTTTGATGTGGATTTTCCTGCACATCTGCGGTGTGTATCTCTGTGATGGTGCTTCCGCCGACGTGTATACTACGTCTTATCAAAATTCTCTATTGAGGAGTGAAACCCCCCAAGTGACAGGATTCGATCCTTTATCATCGGCCGGCGTCTTCGTCAGAGGCCAATACACTACCCACTGAGCCTATGTGTCATACTCCAAACCAATCAAGAGCTGCCAGTTTGGTACATTAAATCGGATTATACGGAGCAATCAACCCTAATCAACAAATAACAGTTTTCAATAAACGTCCAGGGGACTTTATTACCAATTCCGTTTTTAGGGTTCCGTACCCAAAGGTAAAAAGGAACCCTATTACTAAGACTTCGCTGTCCGTCCGTCCGTCCGTCTGTCACCAGGCTGTATCTCATGAACCGTGATAGTTAGACAGTTGAAATTTTCACAGATGATGTATTTCTGTTGCCGCTACCACGACAAATACTAAAAACCGAACAAAATGAATATTTAAGGGGGGCTCCTGAACAACAGACATACTGAACTGAGGTTAGTCGACAAAAAAAAAAAAATATATCCCACAACCAATTTTCACATTAACTTTTAAACTAAGAATATAATTATATTTCCTTCCCTCAACAATTTCTCTCGCTTTCTACCTTCCTACTCCCTATCTTTCCCATTCGCATTTATTCTTTACTTTGCACTATTTTCTTCTTTAAGTTGCTTTTTTAAATGTAGAATCTGTATTTGTTTTTCCTAATAATGATGGAACGTAACAATCGTTCTGGTTCAATGATTAACATTTCGTCTAATTCGTGCCAAGGGTTCAAAGTATGCTTTATTAATGCTCGTAGTTTAAACATTTCTAAGATAGATTACTTACGTTACATATTTAGTGGTTCGGGAGTCGATGTAATCTGTGTCACTGAGACCTGGCTGAAATCTGACTGGGAAGATAAGCTATACAATATTCCAGGGTAAAGAATTGTTCGGAACGATAGGATCAGAAGTACAACAGGTGGTGGAGTAGCCCTTTATTGCAATATTTCCTTGAATTGCCAGGTAATTGGGAAATCTAATTGGGAAAGTGCTACTGAATATCTTATTATGGAAGTTACGGATCGTAACACGAAATGCATTATAGGGGTTTTCTATAGCCCCAACCGTAGTTGTTCTCTTGATCCCATGTTCTCTACTCTCCGTGAGATTTCCCCATGTTACGAACACATAATTATATGCGGCGATTTTAATGCTGACCTACTCAGATATGACAGAAGATCTAACCAACTTGTAGACTTAGTCGCAACATCTGCGCTAGTTATTGTTAACACTTTTGCCACCCACTTCGCGCCTAACTGCTCTCCGAGTCTCCTTGACCTTCTGCTGGTATCTGATAGGTCAAATGTGTTACTACAGGACCAGTTATCACTGAATGGTGTCACAGATCACGATCTGTTATTCTGTACGTATAACATTGACTTATCGCATTCTTCATCACCCTCGACCCTCAATTTAGGGATTTTGCATCTATGGATAACTACGCCTTACAGGCGGAGGCGAGTTTAATCCCATGGCATAGTTGTTATCTCGTCTCAGATGTATGTGATAAGGTTGACTTACTGCAGTCGTTGATACTTAATCTGTTCAATAATCACGTGCCCTTAAAAACAGTGATGGTGCGCAATAGAAATTGTCCATGGTTTACATCTGAGGTTCATCATGCCATTAAAGTTCGCAGGAAACTGTACTCGAAGTGGAAGCGAAATCCAACTACCTTGAATTGGGCAAATTTCTGTCGAGCGCGCAATATCTCAACTTCCGTCACGAGGTCTTCTAAGAAAAGATATTTCCTTTCTAAGCTGGAAACAAATCAAAATGCCAAAAAGCTTTGGAGCAACTTGCGTTCGATTGGTATCGCAAAAAAAAGATATTACTGACGTCATCCCCGATCTTGATGATCTCAATAATACCTTTTTATCCAATTCTTTAGAAAATACCCCTCTACCCAACTTACAACATTTCCCTGAACCGCAAACAGCTTTTGAATTCGAAGTTGTATCGGAAACTGACATCATTGACATCATTCGGGCTCTCAAGTCTGACGCTATTGGTGAGGATGGAATTCCCATTCGGTTTATTAAAATGAGCTTGATACACCTGCTTAGCGCAATTACACACGTAATTCATTTTTGCATAACCTCATCCTCATTTCCATCTAGCTGGAAGCTGGCTAAAGTTATTCCGGTCCCAAAAAAACCTTTACCATCCCTGGCTACTGATTTTCGCCCCATTAGTATCTTACCTTGCCTGTCAAAAGTCATTGATAAAGTCATGGCTAAGCAGATTTCAGATCACCTAGATCGGCATAACCTACTTGCTTCGGTCCAGTCTGGTTTTCGAGCCAACCATAGTTGCTCTACAGCTGTGGTTAAACTTCTCGATGACATTAGGATCAACTACGACTTGGACTACCTGACAATACTCTGCCTCCTTGACTTTTCAAAAGCGTTTGGTACTGTTAACCACTCAATTCTTCTTGAGAAATTGAGAAGATATTATGGATTTAGTAAGAGTTCGGTGCGCCTCATCAGTAATTATTTAAGTAATCGCTGTCAAAGGGTTGTGGTTGGTGATAAATCCTCTCATGTTAGGAATATTATTGAAGGAGTACCTCAGGGCTCGATTCTGGGTCCTATTTTGTTTTGCATGTTCATTAATGACCTGTCGGAAGTTTGTTCAAATGCTAGCATTCATTTTTATGCGGATGATGCGCAATTATATTTATCTAGACCTATAAACTTAGTTCAGGATCTCGTCTGCAGGCTGAACGAGGATCTATCTGCAATCAACCAATGGTCCCTCCGCAATTACTTAACTCTCAACCCAACAAAATCTCAGCTGATCTTGATTTCTAAAAAAATGTATAATAAAGAACTTTTATCACTAATTAACCTCAACAATACACAATTGCAGTTTGTGGAGACCGTAACCAACTTGGGGTTTAAAATTAACCGTTCTCTCTCGCCGGTAAGCCGCATTAACTCCACTGTTGGACGAATTTATGCTGGTCTACGTAAGCTTTGGTTGTTCTCAAGTCTTACTCCTGTAACTACGAGGCTGAGACTTGTCAAGACCTTACTCATTCCTTATATTGATTATGCATCAGTTGTGTACTGCAAACTTGATTCCTTATCTCAGTATAAATTAACTGTTGCTTTCAATGATATGATCAGATATGTATATGGGCTCCGACGTAGAGACCACATATCTAATTACAACAAAAATATCCTTGGGTGTACACTGCAGCAGTTCCTGCACATTAGGTGCTGTGTCTTCATGCACAAAATAATACAGAAAAGGTCGCCACCATACCTATTCGAAAAACTTCAATTTGCCCGTTCAACCAGGACTCTTAACCTCATAACTCCTTCCTCGAATTACTTGAACTCTTCTCGTCTGTTTTTCGTCTTTGTCGCCAGACTCTGGAACTCTCTGCCTACACCTATAAAACAAATAATTGGAGCCACCAAATTTAAAAAAGCTGTTTTAGAGTATTTTTCTTAAAAATGCAACAACAAATGTATTGTCCTTCCCGTTTCCCCTCCCCTCCTATCCTATCCTCAATCAAAACACTTCATTTTTATACTAAATAATTAATTAATCAAATGTTGAATTAAATAATTATTAAACTTAAATCATGTAAAACGAAAATGTAATTAAGTACTATAAAAGACTAAGTCTTACTTGTACATCCTTACTTAAATAAATAAATTGAATTGAATTGAACCAGTAGCACACTTCCCAGCTTTGATCTCTTTTGTGTCTTTGATGTATTAATCCTAGCTGCAAGCCTTTTGTCCATGTTTCCCATTATTGTTATTCACCTTTTCCCATCGATTTGAATTCAATGGACACTTTGATGATCAACTATACATATCTCATCATGAAGATTTTTGATTATCAAAGTAATATGCGGATAACCAAGATCTGTCATCATACAAAAAATGTGATTTATTGTGATGACTGATGAGGTAACATACATAGTCTCTTTCATATTTATATATACAGATGGTACGGAACCCTTCGTGCGCGAGTCCGACTTTGGCCGGTTTTTATTTTTAGCTAACCTACCTTCTTCCATGACTAAAACTAATAGACAAGAAACCAGCCCAAGTTCCAGAACATCATCCTCGACTAGACGAACATTACAAATTGTACTTAGATACGAGTACATTGTTCCCGGGCACTTTGAAAAGCATTTACCCCATCCATCGTCTGGAGGAAAGTACAGACATGTGCATGTCGTTACGTACGTGTAACTTTTACTATAACCACTTGAATGACGCCCATCCTTTGTAATGGATCTAAACCAATTAACCCCTTACGACTCGCTCGAATAAAACGTTTATATTCGTAGAAGATACTCGTGCCAACAGACCGACGAAATTATGTACTATGTATCGCCACGGTGAGACTACTTACTGACACATGCTCCTTGGTTACAAATCGTGTCAGCTTTTATGACGTTTTTTCCATTTTTATCGCTTTGCTCATCCTTCTCCTTGTAGGCTCTATATTACTAAATATTATCTACACAGCCGGAGGGTTTTATTGCGGATGTACATAAAACGACTATGTTAATACGAATGACGGTAGCCTTGTACTGTCTCGGATGATACATTCGAGATGCGTGACCGAGTACAATGTCGCGCTATTGCACAACTGAGGGATTCGGTTTATCCGCGCCACCGCCCACTGAACAGATGAACTTCGAATAAATAATAATGACACATTCATTCGTCGTGCTGATAGTACGCATGTATTGACAGCGGGCACAGGACTTGTCCTCTACAGCTCACAAGGATGGTGAAATGGTGTGAAAACGTCAATGCCCGTGGCAGTGGCAAAGCTCAGCCGTTTCTTGTTTTCCCTCATTTCTGTCATTTCCTTATATCCATTTTGACCGTTTGGTTTTGTATCCTTTCGTCGAGTGGCAGTGAGTTATTAGAAAACAACTGATTCGTACAAAACAACCGCCAGGCATGGGGGGCATGAAGACACGAACTTGACGGATACTTAAGAGTGGTCGATGGCATGCGATTTTTATGGATGAAAGACACCTCAGGGTTGAGATGAATCGCTTAACGTGTCTATCAAAAAAAGATTTCAAAGGATTAAGTGCACTACGATGCTGTGGTTATATTGAATGAATGGGGGTTTGTGGTTCGATTTATTTTATGCAAATTCCGATTGATAACGTTCAATCTAATAATGCCAGGACTCAAGAGAAGAGTTCATTCTTGAAGCTCCTGAGTTGGGTATCTTTTCGTTTTAACCTCATCCCTCTGAGTATGACAAGTGGCGTAGACCGACCGTATCAGGGACCTTTGTTTTATTACTTGAAAACGAAGAAGAAAAAGTGAAAAGGTTGCAAGTGAGAGATATCGCATCTTTTTCGTGCGATGTATATAAATACCTTCAGGGATTACGGCGGTGAAATATACATTTTCACATTTTCACATCTTCGACTAAATGAAAGAGAAAAGTATGGTCATTTCTAAGGTGTTGCACTGGGTCTCCTTTCTTGCTGGCTTAAATGGATTTTAATAATATGCGCGCACTCGAGGTTTAATAACCTTATTACGTCGGCGACACAGTGTGAGCCGAAGGTAGAAAGGAAGAGGGTGGATGAGTGATTGCATGTTGTACTGAGGGGGGAAGACCGAAACATTCTCAATATTTGACGGTACGTCCGAAAGCGGGTTTCGGGGTATATTGGTGAGCATTCCGAGAGAGACGTGTGTTGCGGGAGAAGAGGCAGTGAGTCTAATGTTTTGGTAATGCTGGAGTCAACTATCAGTTTAATCGTGCGATTTTGTATTCTGTCTAGTAGGTGCAATGAGGTATTGGATGCACCGGACCAAGCATGAGCTTACTTACTTATTTAGGTGGCGCTACAGTCCATGGTGAGCCTGGGCCTCAACCAACAAGCGTCTTTGGCCAGCTGTTTAAAGCGCCGCACGCCCAGTTGGTTAAGGTCCCCTTCATCTGCGTGCGCCCGCGGCTTTATTAGACTTAAGTCTTGACATTTTGACTTCGTCTAGATCGGGTGGACAGAATTCCCTTACATCGTCGGCCATTACGAATGGATCGTTCTGCCTGACAGCGGTATCTTGTCTGTCATCGCCGATATACAGTCTGCAGAAGTGGTCTTTCCAAATCCTCAGCATCGACTGTGATTCCACTACCAGCTCTCCATTTTCAGCCCTGCAGGCCACCGCTCTGGTTTTGCAGCCATGGTGTGTTTGTTTTTCCTTATTGTAAAACTTCCGAGCATCATTCCTGGAGATGAATCACTACTCGATCTCATGCTTTCCGTGTTCTGCTCAGAGATTTCGCGAGCAGCTCCCGTCCGTCGTTGCAGCGTGACTTTAAATGCCTCTTGTTTTGCTGCATGGCCTTGTTCGCATTGTTTATCGAACCAGGCAGCGTCTCTGACGGCGCTCTGGCAATGTGCCCATTCCTTCTCTACGGTTTGCGCTGCTATGCTGTGGGCGGAATTTGAGAGAGCTTGAAGGAGACACGATCGGCAAAGATTCTGGCAGTCTCTTGCGATTGTAGCTTTCCGACGTCAAACTTACGTTGTCCTACTCGACTCCTAAGCATTCTTGATATTCTCGTTCGTGCCTTGGCTACAACAATGTAGTGGTCCAAGTCGATGTTGGCCCCTCGGAAGGTTCATACGTCGAGAATACTGGAGGAGTGTCTGGCGTCGGTCGCAATGTGATCAATCTGGTTGGTGGATGATTGATCAAAAGACCGCCAGATACCCTCGTGGATGTTGAGATGGGGGAATCGTGTGCTTGCTAAAAGGAAGTTACGCCCCGTTAGGAAATCGATTAGCCTAAGTCCGTTGTCGGAAGTGGTGTTATGGAGGCTATGCTCTCCTATGATCGACTCAAATATGTCCTCTTTGCCCAGTTTTGCATTAAAATCTCTTAGAACTATTTTTGTTTCGTAGCTGAGACAGTGGGCATAGGTTCTATCGTAGAATTCTTCTTTGAGTCGATCGTCGTTTTCCTCCTTTGGGGCGTGAGCGCATATTAAGCTAATGTTTCCAAATTTAGCTAATGTTTCCATCGCTCTTCTTGAAGCGCGGTTATATCTGCTTTATAGCAGTTAAGGGTTTGCTCCAATTGATCGTCTGTTAAGGGACCTAACATTCCAGGTGCAGACTCTCACGTCCGTTAGTCGTTTGCAGGGGTCGTCAGCTTTGTATCCGTCCGTATCCGAGGTAGTGGTTGCTTCTGAACAAGTGGGTTTTTACGTGGTAAGGATGTTTGTTACCCCTAAGCACAATCCCCAACCTCAAGGGCCAGGTTCCTCCTCCCAATTTTTTTAAACAATTTTTCAAGTGTTTCAAGGTCATTAACTCTTTTTGTTTAGCTGCAGTAGGGTTCTTAGACGAATAATGGGTAAAGTATCATTTCTCGTCCGATCTCCGTAATCAACTAGCATCGGGCGCGGTCACTACTTAGATGGAGGACTTGGGACAACAGCGTGTGGTTAATTTTTTTGCCCATTTTTTAGTTTTTTAATTTTAACAAAAAACGACTTTACAGGTTTTGCTGAAAACTTACTCAGTTCTTAGTTGCGTGATTGCACGCGGAATGAACCCAATATCATGCCAACATCTTTCTTGGTTCTCGAGATAATTGAGACGAAAATCCGAACGCTCATGCGCACATACGCACATACATATGTACATACATGCACATGACATCTGTACAAAAACCTTGGATTTGGATTCTGGTGACCTTTAAACGTGGAGATATGTCAAAATTTGGAATTCATAAAATCGGACCCATTACAGTAACTTCCCACTGGTTAAGTTAACAAGATACCTGGTTCCAACTGTCATACTTACTTACTTACTTACTTACTTATCAGGCCTGCGATCCATGGAGGATCTGAGCCTGAGCTATAGCTGCTTTCCATCCTTGATGGTCCCGGGCACGCTGCTTCCAGTTGTCAAGACCAAGATGTCTTACATCCGCGATTACTTGTTCTTTATACCGGAGGTTCGGTCTTCCTCTTCTTCTCGAACCAGGAGGCTCGGAGTCGAAGACCTTCTTAGCTGGAGCGTTGATGTGGCCGAGCCAGTGTAGTCGACGGATCCTTGCCTTCCGGACTACATCCACATCTTGGTACAGCTCGTAGAGTTCGCGGTTGTGTCTTCTTCTCCATTCACCTTCCTCACAGACAGGACCAAATATCCGGCCAGAATTTTTCTTTCGAAAGAACCCAAAATCAGCTCCGCTGTCCTGCTTATCGTCCAGCTTTCGGCTCCGTACAGCAAGACTGGCAGAATGAGCGTTTTGTAAAGCATGACTTTGGTCTTTCGAGTGAGGAGTTTTGACCCCAGTTGTTTGGACAAGCCGAAGTAGCAGCGGTTGCCAAGGGCGATTCTACGCCGGATCTCCACTGTGGTGTCATTTGTGGAATTTACGTCTGCTCCGAGGTAGACAAACTCCTTAACTACCTCGAAATTGTAGCTTTCAATTGTTATGTTTTGTCCCAGGTGGTGAGCGACGGATTGGTTTTAGCTTGACAGCATGTATTTCGTTTGGTCCTCATTGATCTTAAGACCAACTCGTTTCGCCTGTTCTTCAATCGCCGTGAATGCTTCCACAATGCCACGGCGAGAACACGCGATGATGTCGATATCATCCGCGTATCCTAGCAGCTGGATGGACTTGTAAAAGATAGTGCCTTCCCTGTTGACGCCTGCCCGTTGCACTATATGCTCCAGCACCAGGTTGAAGAAGTCACATGACAGCGCATCTCCTTGCCGAAATCCGGTGCATGTTTCGAATGGTTTCGAGGTCCTAGAACCGAGTTGCACGGTGCATCGCGTGTTTTTTAGCGTGGCGCGACACAACTGGATCAGTTTTACTGGGATCCCGAATTCGGCCATCGCCCCAAACAGTTCTTCACGATGAATGCTGTCGTATGCGGCTTTGAACTCGATGAAAAGATGGTGTGTATCGATTCAAAACTCGTTGGTCTTTTCCAGGATTTGTCGAAGTGTGAACATTTGGTCTATAGTTGATTTGCCGGGCCGGAAGCCGCACTGGTAGCTGCCGATTAGTGCGGTGCAAAATGGTTTTAGACGTTCAAACAATACGCTGGACAGGATCTTGTATGCGACATTGAGCAGGGATATACCTCTATAGTTCTTGCAAGAGGTAGGATCGCCTTTTTTGTGGATGGGGCATATAGAGCTGGTATTCCAGTCGTCGGGCATCTTTCGTCTTCCCAAATTCTGCAGATGATCTGGTGCATGCTCCCTACCAGAACATCGCCGCCAGCTTTGAAGAGCTCTGATGGCAAGCCATCTGAGCCTGCGGCCTTGTTGTTCTTCAGCTTCTGAATAGCTGTGCCGACTTCTTCGATGCTGGGTGGGAGGACTACTTCAGCGGCTGGAGTTGGGATTTCCTCGGTCCCTACCACTCTCTCTTGGTCATGCTCGATAAGCAGCTGCTGGAAGTGCTGCTTAAATACATCCACTATTCCCTGCGGGTCGGTGACAAGATTACCCTAGCAGTTTCGTAGAGCCAGGGTGCCCTTTTTGAAGCTGTCATACTACTAGCCTAATACCGACCGAACTTTGGGAGTAACATCATACCACTGCCCTGTGACTGGAATCCTCGAATGCTGTTTGTACACCGACAGCAATGTCGTTCTTTCGGCGATTAAAAGATTTATGCTCACCATTAGCAATGCCAAGAAAGTAATAATCTTCCTATCAACAACCATAAATACACTACACCTAGGTATTCCGCGACTGTTGCAATAGTTCGCGCTTATCAGAGACAAAACAACACCGTAATATACAAAGCTCGAACCAAGTGCCTCAAGTAATTTGCTTAAAACATTAAAATAAATCAAGAGGAATGCCAAGCAATTCCGTCTAATTGTATTGTACGTTTTTATAATAAAGTTTGAGTTTAATGCGCAGGTTAATTAGAAAAGCACGGGAATGGGGCCAAGTGGGTTCGCGAACGCTAAACTGTTGGATGTTGACAAGTGAACGATACTTTGATTAACTCATTTTTAGATGTTTACCATTTCGGATGTTCAGTGATTTATTCTATTTTTGCTTAATTCAATTCGTCCGAGTTTTTTTTTTTCTATTCAATTAGTGGTAAAGGCTAAACCCTACCCTGTGACCGCCTGGAGAAACTACTGCCCAGTGAATGGCAAAGTCGAATGAATTAATGACGAAAAGTTTTGCTGCGAATCCATCCTCAGAAACCTCAAAATAGATTGTCAGAGACAGATGCCGGCATAATCAGCTTAATATTAGCTGCAAACCTTTTTGAAACTTAGCTTCTCCCACAACTCTATACATAAAACACTCGTCCGTAATTTGATGTCGACGACGATGCTGAATAAAGTATGCTGAATAAACGATGCTCGTTCTTGAAAGGTTCTGCCCCCGATTGCCTCTAACCACGATCAATTATGCCTTGGACTATGGCGAATATAATTTGTGTCCTTGGACAGGAATTCGCAATAATAACTCGGAGGCACTAAGACTCCTTTGTTTTTTCGGTTTACAAATTTAAACAGCAAACTATACAGACGGCATTCAACGATCTAGAAATGATTTTCGGAAAACGAGAGTAACGACGAGTACTAGTTGTCGTGGCAGCCGTAGATAAAGACACTATAACAGTGTGGATTGATGGTTCTTTTCCCATGGAAATTGCTTAAGTAAAGTATCGCTAGAGTGGTGTTGGATTCATCTCCTGTTGCTGTGTCCGTCATAAAATTCTAATTTTCCTCCTTTCTGTCCTTTTCTAATTGTGTGACGAAGCCTCATGGGTACTCGCTTAATACCCAGTTAATGTAATTGTAGACTAGGAGTGGACGCTTATTAGGTCAGATACATTCTCTCGTGTTAAGGGGCTAAACATAAAGATTGTGAAAATCATTTCGCATTTCGTGTCCATTAATTCTGGTTCCCTTTTTCTGTATTAACATTTTTCTTAAACATTTAACTTTATGGCAAGAGCCCTCCCCTTTAATTCGCAAGTATTAACATAAACGAGGGTAGTATGGACTTAATGCATAGAAAGCGGTTGCTATGTGAACAAAATGTCTATGAAAAGGCTGCACTAGACAGTTTTGGCAACTTTTAACACCAACTTAAGTGTCTACGGCATATTGTTGGATCTGTATAATGATTCCATCCAACGACTTATAGCTTTCATCCAGTTTATTGAGTAATGACTAACAAAGACCTAATACGAGTAGCATCTGTCCGATGGATGTGGCCTACTAAAAGCCGAGAAAAGCCACCACAGAAGAAACACCTTGCGGCACTGTTAGTAAATCTCATCCCCACCACCTCGTGGTGCCATCTGGATATTTCCTCTGAAAACTACGGTCGGGGAAGGGTAAATGACGAGTTTCCTGCACCAGAAAACAGGTTCAGTCGGTTGGGCTACGGCCTAGTACAGCGTAAACTCTCAAACTCAGAAACAACCACAAGTCTCGGATTTAAAGGACGGACTACATTTTGACGACCAATGCAAACGCATAAAAGAACAATGCTCTCAATGCCTCTGGAATCTATGCCCAGACCTAAGCGGATGATGTCGCCGTTCTTTTTGTCGATTCATGCTTAGCGCCTGTCCGTCTCAAGGCACAAGCAGCGCTAAATGTGATCGATGATTGGTGTACCAGAAATAGGCTGTCGGTGAATCCTGTTAAGAGCGATGTCGTTCTCTTCACGAGAAGGAGGAAAAATACTGACATGGCTCAGCTGGAACTAAAAGGCACTTCCATCCCGATATCCAAGGATAGCCAGCTTCTCTGGTCAGAGCATGTTGAGTCAAAAACCACCAAAGCGCTGCCAGCTTTCTGGTAATCCAAGAGAGCTTTTGGCAAAACATGGGGTTTATCGGCGGTGAAGGTCCTCTGGATATACTTATAATCTCATATGCATCGGTTGTCTTGTGGAACAGACTAAAACGCAAACACGTCGTAGCCTCTTTCACCAAACTCCAAAGAACGGTTTGTCTCAGCTACCCGGGAGCTTTTCTCAGCACGCCGGACGCTGCTCTGGATACTTTGATGAACCTTCCACCTCTTGATATATTAATCAGAGGGTGTGCTCTGAAGGCCATGTCTCATCTGAAGAGAAATGGCTTTTGGTACAACTCGCATAGGAATAACAGTATGCTTGCGCAAGAATTGTCTTGCGACCCCTGTCTCATGGACATGCCTTCTGACGCACTGACGCCCGTTATCTTATTGCGCCGTAATTTCACAGTAAGGCGGTCTTGAGAGTAATGAATCGATGGGGCCATAAGACCAACTTAACAGAAAAAGCGAAAGAGTCGGTCGCCTGGGCGACAGAAATTCTGGCCCAGGATAAAGAAAAAGCCAAGAGGCCCAGACCGTCCCCCGAGGAACCAAAGCGGGAGGCTAAGAAGGCTAGGCTGGGAGCACCGGCCAAGCTATTAAAGCCTTTCGGTGAGGTTGCGAGGGAGTACCTGACGGTCGCAATCATAGATGATAGCGACCCAGACGGCAATCTGACGACAGAAAGATGGAAGGAAGTCGATCAAGAGTTATCGACAAACTTCCTAAAAATTGCTAGGAAGAACCCTGGACCACCGCCCATCTGCGACGACGCTGGATGTTATCAAGGCAGGGTCAAATTACTAAGCTGTGCCGACGAAAGATCCGTTGATCGTCTGAAGGCTACAGTTGCTGAAATAAGGGAAATATGGGAAGGAGCTAGGCTCAAGGTCGTAACCAAGGACCAGATCCCTAAATTACCGCGAGCTAGATGTTGGCTCCCGCTGGTACCAGACAATCAACTATTGCAACCCCAATCTCCCAACAAGAGACTGAAGAGTCGCGAAGCTGGAGGAACCAAAGGGCCAATCAAGACAGGCAATCATTGTATTGAACCTATAAGCCCTGAAACCTGTGGCCCAATGTGACTACTACATCAGGTTTGGCTTTAAGAAAGTCAAACTCAATATATATAAAAAGGATGAGGAAGTCCCGCCATCCGGCAACGAAGACACGGCCAACACCAAGGTCAAAAACAAAAGCTTGATGGAGCAGGAACCCCCAATCCCCTCGAGGAGCAAGGGCCCTGCGACTTTTGAAGCTGAAACCCCAGCAACATCCCTGATCAATAATGACCAGGAGTCGTTGCTCGACTCCAGAGGCGAATACTATTCTACTAGCTCGCCGATGGAAGACAATCTTCTGGACTTAGATCTGGAAGACCTCAACACCACCGTGGTGGAGGCTAATCGAATTGATAAAGGCCATGATGCTGAGATTAATTCAGATTAACCTCCATCACTCGAAAGCGGCAACCGCGAATCTTCTCCTTCTTCTTCTTCTTTGGTGGCGTTACAGCCCATGAAGGATCAGAGGCAAGCTTCTCTCAATCACCCATTTTGTGTGTGATTTGTTTTTCACACAGGTGAAAGGGACCTACAGTTTTAATGCCGATTCCGAACGGCGTGAGTCGAGAAGCTTTTTCAAGGCAAGTATACTACGGGGGGTTTTGCCAGTACCCCGCCGAGGAGGAACGCCGCGAAATAATCATTCAATGATAATCTTCTCCTTAGGCTGGATAAAGGAGAAGAAGAAATAGCCTTAATACGAGAACCTAGGGTACATAAACACAAGATTAACACAGATAAACACAGGATTAAGAGAGTCAGCAAACAATCTATTTACATCACAAAAAGAAGGTAAGCCCCGTTCTTGCACACTCGCAAAGAAATCTCTAAACGCTTACCTTCATCCAAATTACAGCTGCCCTGACACCACAGTGATTGCAATAGAATCACCCGGGAACAAGCTATGGATAGCCTCCACGTACATGGCGCAAAAAGAGTCCATCCCATCGGACGAGATTAAAAGACTAGTCAGGGACTCGTCAGGACATCAAGCTGAGCTCCTCATCGGTGCGGATGCGAATGAGCATCACACGATTTGGGGCAGCAGCGATATAAACGAAAGAGGTGAGCGGCTCATTGAATTAATTTTAACCTCTTACCTTAACATTTGCAACAAGGGTCGTACATCCACATTTATTAACCAAATATCGATGGGATGTGCTAGGCTTAACTCTAGCACCCCCCTCTCTCGCTAATAGAATAAGAGAATGGAAGATTTCTGAGGAACACTCCTTCTCAGATCATCGATACCTGGCTTTCAACCCAGCTTTCACGGTCCCAACCCTTATTGACTCATCCTGCGACCCAAGAAGAATTGATTGGGAGCGCAATAGAGCCTTCATTGGCAATTCTATAGTAAACAGGACCCCTGATACCCCGCGATCCACGTTAGATATAGACAAAATGGTCGATATCCTAACAATTACTTTGGGAAACGCACGGGTCAACAGCTACGCAATCCACAAATCAAAAAAAAAAAAACTCTTACCCTTCTTGGTGGAACGCTGATCTAAGCAAGCTCCGCAAGGACTGTCGAAAACTCATCAATAAAGCAAAGAGTACAAGAAACGACAGAGACTGGGGCCTATACAAATATTCACTCAGAGTGTACAAGCTAACCCCGAGGAAAGAACAAAGGCTGTCTTGGAAACTCTTCTGTAACAATATGGAGAAAATTTCAGACGCCTACAGATTGAGGAAAATACTCTCGAAAGATCCACAATCTCCGAGCTGCCTCACAGCAAACGGAGTTTGGACAACGTCTGAGGAAGAAACTCTAAATCTTCTCCTTAACACGCACCTCCCAGGCTGCTATAAATGGCAAGACTCAGTGCATTCGCGAGGAACTCACTTCTCCTCCACGACAAGGGGAAGTACGATCATTTTATCTCTAGAGAGAAAATCATATGGGCGTTCAGAAGCTTGAAGCCCTATAAATCGCCGGGTCCGGATGAAATGTACCCTACCGAACTCACACAAACTGTGGAATGGAGTATACCATGGATAGAGATTATCTTTAAAGGATGCCTAGCTTGGAGTCACATTCCAGAAAAGTGGAAGTGCGCAAAGGTACTTTTCATCCCCAAGGCGGGCAGAAATTCTCACACTTCCCCCAAGGATCTAAGGCCTATCTGTCTGTGCACTAAAAACTTTGGATAGGCTGATAGACTTACACACAGCTTGGATCCGTCCCTAATTTCTAAGGCACAGTACGCCTACTGTAAGGGTAGATCTGTCGAAACAGCCTTGAATACACTAGTGAGGAGGATCGAAAGATCAATCCATCTTAAAGAGTATGTATACTCTAACAGCCTCCCTAGACATAGAGGGCGCCTTTAACAATGTCACTCCGAAAGCAGTAATAGAGGGGCTAGAAAAGCAGAGGACTCTGATAGAGCTGATCAGCGAGTTATTATTAACGCGCATGATTCACTCCAAATGGGGAAGCCAAGTAACCACCAGAGTGGTTAACGAGGGAACCTCTTCTCTGGAATGTAGTTATAAACGAACTACTAATTAAACTGGAGAAAGAAGGCCTGTAGCAATTTCCATCTCAGGTAAATACCTGTCCTCACTGAATGACCGTATGCAAATGGCATTTTAAATTCTTTGCAAACGGGCTTAGGGTGAATCCCCAGGAACTCGTGCTATTCACCAAAAAGCACAAAATTCCGGAACATTGCCCTATCACTTTGCTTGGTACCAGATTAACCTATTCCTCCAATGCCAAATACCTTGGCATTATACTAGATAGGAAATTAACCTGGAAGAGCAACACAATCGAAAGAGCTAAAAAGGCAACAATAGCTCTCTACACATGCAAGAAAGCAATAGGGTAAAAATGAGGATTCAACCCCAAGATAACCCTATGGCTCTACATCACGGTCGTTAGACCCATACTAATGTATGGAGTGATAGTCTGGTGGACTACACTGGACAAGACAATATACCGCAAGCAACTCGAGAAGGTACAAAGGTTAGCGTGTATGTGCATTACCGGGGCCCACAGGATACTCGACCTTACACCACTCGATATTTTCGGCAAGCAAATTGCGACACACACGGCCATTAGAATAAAAGCCAACTCGAAATGGACGAGCTATATCACTGGCCACTCCTCCATCCTGAATAATAGGATAGCTATGGTACAAAACTTGGACCTCACAGAACCCACCACAGTCTTGGAAAAAAACCTCACGATGATACACCGGGACGGACAAAACTGGACCCGCCATACTCAACCCTGACGGGTCTAAAACCAAAGACGGGGTGGGTAGTGGAGTAATCTGCAAACAACTTAAGCTGAACAAAGCTCTAAAATTACCAAATCACTGCAGTGTTTTTCAGCCGGAACTATTGGCAATAAAAGAGACCTTGTCTTGGCTGAAGGGGAACGTGATATACACTACAGATATCCGCATTCTCACGGATAGCCAAGCAGCCTTAAAGTCGTTGGAGTCCTATGTGTACATATCAAAAACTAGCATCGACTGTCGCCTATCTCTTAACAAGATGGCCGAGCAGTTCAACATACAACTTATCTGGGCACCGGGACACAGCGATATTCCAGGAAATGAAAGAGCCGACAAACTCGCCAAACAGAGAACGACGCTACAATCAATCGTGGCTTGTGAGGGAATACCCCTGACAACATTAATCTAACAAATCTCGCCAGGGCCGAGACGAACCGGAGATGGACTCAAGGACATACCTGCCTCATCACCACGCAAATCTGGCCCCGGCTCGACAGTCAACGGACATGGAGTATAATCTCCCTGTTTAGAATAATTTTCGTTTTGATTTTATTTGTAATAGCAACAAAGGTAAACTGTACAAGCCAACTGTTAACAATCTTTATGAACTAGTAAAACCAACTGCTCTCGTCTACGGGTTGTTGTCAACTGACTGTTGAGTGTGAACAGCATCGTTGCCGATGTTGATGGTCAGTGGTAAGCCAAATTAAGTACAGACTTGCTGGTGTCGGCTGCACATTTTAACTAATGGATCCTAAACATTTTCCCCCCCGCTGGAAGATGAACATCTTTCAGAAATTGGCAATGGTGAGACCTTCACGATTGGTCTGGTAAATACGCCTCTTGAAGTCCGAATGGTGACAACTCGAATTTTATTATCACGTCCAGGATGAAGTTTGATGATCTTACCAAGAATCCACTTAGATTGTGATAAGTTAGGTTCCCGAAGTACTACTATTTGATTCAGCTTAACGTTAGGACTTGAGGATTTCCACTTTACTCGGTGCTGTAGACTTGTTAAATATTCCGAGTGCCAGCGTTTCCAAAATCCTTGGCACATATGTTTGACTCTTTCCCAACGTTGCAAGTAGGTAAAATCTTTATCTTCGATGACTGGTTCTGGCCTTGATGTATATGCTTCTCCGATTAAGAAGTGTGATGGTGTTAAGGCGTCGATTTCTGTATCATTACTGGCACAAATTGGGCGAGAATTGAGAAGTGCTTCAATACGAGTAAGAAGTGTATAAAATTCTTCATACGTCAGGCAGTGATCACCAATAACTCTTCGCAGATGTGTTTTGATCGACTTAACACCTGCCTCCCATAACCCTCCAAAATGTGGGGAAGCTGGTGGAATAAAACGCCAGGATATGCCTTCGAAAGTTAAATGATCGCTTACGCAATCGTTGAAACTCTGAGAATGAAGAAGATGCAACATTTGATCTAATTTACGCTGTGCACCGCGAAAATTGGTGCCATTATCCGACCAGATTTCAATGGGTTTTCCACGTCGTGAAATGAATCGATCTAAAGCTCCGATGAATGCTTGAGCAGTCAGATCACCAACTAACTCTATATGTATTGCCTTGGTTATAAAGCAAACAAAGAGTGAAACGTATGCCTTTACGTGTTTGGGATTCCTTCCCTTGCTTAGTTTAAGCTTGAACGGACCAGCGTAGTCACATCCTACCCTACTGAAAGGCCTAGAGTAAGTTACCCTTTCGATAGGAAGGCTGCCCATTAGTTGAGATGATGTCGATTTTCTTAGTTTGAAACAGGTAACGCATTGATAAACGATTCTTTTAGCTAGACTTCGGATACTCAATATCCAAAACTCCTGGCGAACTAAGTAGATTAGCTCGGAAACACCAACATGCAAATGATGAAGGTGAAAATAGTGAACTATCCTTTCTGATACGATATGTTTATGGGACAAAATAATAGGATGCTTAATCGAAAATGAGGCTGATGAGTTTCCGATGCGTCCTCCTACGCGAAGCAACCCATGTTGGTCAATGAATGGAGCTAACGAAGAAAGTTTGTTTTTAACTGAAATCTCCGAGTTACTTTGAAGTATTGAAATTTCGGTGCTGAACATTTCCCTTTGGATCTCCTGTAGGATAAACGTACGCGATTTTTGGAGCTCCTCGGTTGTTAAGAATGATGAATGGGTGATAGACGAATGCTGAGCCCTTGCGAAAATACGAAAACAATATGCTAATACTCGAACCAATTTAACCCATGATGATATTCTAGAAAGTGCTGTCTGAAGAGTATTATTTTGAACTATGATGTGAAAGGATTGAGCGCGCGTGTTGAGTCCAGTTTTCTTTTCTTCGAGATCGATGGTTTCGAATCTCGTTCCGGTCATTTGCTGGTCTGGCCAGTGGGATTGTGACTGCCTAAGCCACGTAGGACCTCTCCACCAAACGTTGTTTTTGAGAAGAGAAGTTAAATGAATCCCTCGAGAGGCGAAATCAGCTGGATTATCAGCTGAGCGGACATGATTCCAATGAGGGCGACCAAAGGATTTTAGGATCTCTGCAGTTCGATTTGAAACAAAGGTAGCCCAGCGCTTAGGAGGTGATGACAACCAGTGTAAGACAATGAGAGAGTCTGTCCACAAGTATATTTGAGAGACGTCAATATTAAGGATTTCAGCCACACCTTTCATCAACCTTGTAAGGAGAGCAGCGGCACACAACTCAAGACGAGGAATCGTCCCTGGTTCTATCGGCGAAACTCGGCTCTTAGCGATGATGAGACTTGTAGTAACTCCCTCGCTGGTCTCTGATCGGCAATATACAACTGCAGCATAGGCGCTTTTAGACGCATCACAAAACCCATGATACTGATTTTTACCAGAAAACGTTTGAATTAAGCGCGGTACCTCTAAAGCGTCGATGTTAAGAAAATCGGAGCGAATTTTCAGCCAGCGATTTGCAACATATTCCGGTACTTCTTCATCCCAATTTAACTTCATTGGCCACAATTCTTGGAAAAGCATTTTGATCATTACGGTAGAAGGAGTTAAAAATCCTAAGGGATCAAAGATCCGGGACCCTTCTGAGAGTATGATGCGCCTAGTGATTTGAGAGGACGGCGGAAAGGAAACAGAAAAAACAAAATTATCATATAGCGGCTTCCACTTTAACCCCAAAATCTTCACGGTTTTGGATGACTGAAAATCCACAGGTGAGATTTCCCGCATTTCCTCAGCAAAGATTGTAAGAAGGCACAGGAATTACTGCTCCATTTGCGTAAATTGAAGCCAGCTGAAAGTAAAGTTGAAACTAAATCCTTATGCAATGCATATAACTCCTCCATGCTATCTGCTCCCGTCATTACGTCATCAACGTAAAAGTCGTTCAATATGACCCTAGATGCTATTGGATGTTGTTCCCTACAAAGCTTTCCCAGTTCTTCTAATGTTCTTACTGATAGATATGGCGCGCAGGATGTCCCGTAAGTTACTGTTTTTAAACGATAGTGAGTAATGTCATTGCTCGTAGGATCCCTCCAAAGAACTCGTTGATAGTCACAATGATTTTCCTGAACCCAGATTTGTCGGAACATCTTCTCTATATCACCTGATATAGCATAGCGATGACAGCGAAATCGAAGAAGAACAGAAACAAGATTTCTTTGTATGGGTGGTCCTATCAACAAGGTATCATTTAACGCTGGGTAACTCTCCGATTTTGATGATCCGTCGAAAACAACTCGCAAATTAGTGGTGGAGCTATCCTGTTTAAAAACAGGGTGATGGGGCAAGTAATAACACTTTGAGGTTGGTTTGTTGATTTCAGACACAGGTACCTTTTCCATGTGCCCAAGATAGAGATAGTCATTCATGAAAGAGCAATACTTTTCTTTTAAGGAAGGATTTGAACGAAACCGATTCTCTGTTTGAAAAAGACGTTTGACAGCGGCATCGATCGAATTTCCAAACTCAATAGGTGGAGGAACTTTAAAGGGTAATGAAACGCAGAATTTACCATCAGCACAGCGGACGTAGTTGGCAACAAAATGTTCCTCCGCTTGTAGGTCGTCGTCCGATGGAGAATTAGTTATAGGAACCTCCTCCAATTGCCAAAACCGAGCTAATATTTTATCGATTTCTAGATTAGCGTGATAAGTTGAGACCCCAGAGTCGTTAGATCTAATCGAAGAAATTGAAGAAATGTCTCCCCCTATCACCCACCCAAAGATTGTTGAGATTGCATCTGGGTACCCCGGTTTGCCTGATATTTTAGATCCTTCTATTATACTGAAGACTTTATCCATTCCAAGAAGTATGTCGATTTCTGAAGATACGTGGAACTTGGGATCTGCCAGCTCCAAAGTAAAATATGTAGAAGCATCAAAGTGGAAGGTGTGAGCCGGCAAACAAGAAGTTACGGTAGGAAGAATATAAGCATTGAGATCGATAGACTTGTCATTAACTAAAGACTTCACATGTAGGCTTGTGCATCCCCTTGTATTACCGATCCTTGTAGCCGAAACTGAGTTAACCTGAATACGAGCATGTTTACGCTTCAAACCCAATCGTCGTATACAGGCTTCCGAAATAAAAGATACTTGTGAACCACAATCCAATAATATTCGGCACAGCTGATAATTTCCGAAACAATCACGTACCTTTGCAAGAGCCGTAGGAAGTAAAGTTGAACCCGATGTAGATGATAACGATACACATTTCTGGCTGAAATGCGTTACAATCGATGAGCTTGCACTGAATGGGTTATGCGAAGATGAGGATGGTAATGCTTGATTTGAAGCCTGAACAGTTGAGGACGAATCAGAAGGCGTTTGGCTAGATGTCAAATGCAAAAGAGAGTGATGTTTCCTATGACAAGAGCGACAGCTAAACTTGGATCTGCATGTGGATACACGATGCCCTGGCCGTAGACAATTAAAGCATAGCATGGTTTTATTTATGAATTCTCGTCGGGCGGTACTATTCATTGCCAAAAATTGATCGCAGCGAATAATTTCGTGATCATCTTTGCACTTAGGACATGCATTGGCTACCGAAATCTGATGAACTTTAAGTAAATTATGGCGCGATAATTGCGAACGGGGCTTGTCGCTATAATGGCTTGCTTCAAGAACAGTGCACAAACTTTGTAGAAAATCCAAAAATTCACTAACAGTAGGAAAATCAGCATTTTTTTTATCCTGTTTAGCCCAGTTTTGACAAGTTTCAGAATCTAATTTGGATAACAGAATTGAAATTAACCACACGTCGCGGCTTTCGGCATTTGCCCCCAAAGCCCTAAGTCCTCTCAACACCTCATCAGCGCAGTCTGTAAATTTCCGTAAGGTTGATGCTGTTGGATTACTAATCGAAGAAATATTCATAAATTTACGAACTAATGCACCTGCTATTAGACCTGATTTGTCATAACGCGCCTTAAGTTTTTCCCACGCCTCTTTATAGTTGTCATCCGTTATAGCAATGTGTTTTAGCAAGTTAGCGGGTTCATCAACTAGGAACGTTTTGAGAAAATGAAATTTCTGACACGGCGTCAACCTTTCATCCTTTTTTACTGAACTAACAAACATATCATGAAACGGTTTCCATTCAGTAAAATCACCCCCAAATGCCTTTATATTGATTTTAGGAAGATGTCCAAATGATGAATTTCCCGAAAAGCTTGGTTTCTCTGTAATAGATGCCGTTATATCCTTTGAACTAGAAGTCCTTTTTAGTGGTTGCCACGTGTTTTCTGATGAGTGATACAACTTAATGGTACTTCTCCTCGAATTCCGCCAAATCAGTCTCCAGTTCGATTAAAGCTGCATTATCTTCACTGACCTTTTCTATCATCATATCAAGGAGCGCGTGGTAGTCTGCCCATACCTGTGATAATTTCTCCAAACGTGACTCGCATTCTTCCAAGACAGATCCGTTATTGAGTTTCGATGCAAAGGTTAAAATGCGAGTGAAAGAGCCTTTTACCACCGAACGTTTAGCTTTTAATACCTTCATGCTAGTAATATGTATGCACTGACACACGAAATTGTCCACTGATCCGGTTGCGAAGGACCAAAAACTTTAGTTATGTTTAGAATAATTTTCGTTTTGATTTTATTTGTAATAGCAACAAAGGTAAACTGTACAAGCCAACTGTTAACAATCTTTATGAACTAGTAAAACCAACTGCTCTCGTCTACGGGTTGTTGTCAACTGACTGTTGAGTGTGAACAGCATCGTTGCCGATGTTGATGGTCAGTGGTTAGCCAAATTAAGTACAGACTTGCTGGTGTCGGCTGCACATTTTAACTAATGGATCCTAAACACTCCCTAAAAAGAACTGACATCTACAAAGTCATCGGTGTCATCACTTGACACTGCCGTATTGGCAGTCACGCGGAAAAACTAGGTATAGTATGATTTCTGCAGAAGCTGTCTAGACGAGGAGGAGGTCGAATCCATTCACAATCTTCTCTGCACTTGCCCGACATTCTGCACATTCAGGAAGCGCTACCTAGGATCTTACTTCCTTAACGACCTGACAGAGGTTCAGCAAGTAGGGACATCTGAGCTTCTTAACTTCTTAGGAAGGACAAGATGGTTCCACGAATAGGGGGCAACGGGCTCCTCTGGCTTCTCTGTGTTCTTCTCATTTCTGGGAAGGCTACGATCCTACCTACCTACCTACATGACTGAAGCTTTTTCTTATTTTTCTCCGGAAAACGAGGAAAATACGGTAAAAGTAGGTGTCTGTCTGGCTGTACAATGGACCAGTATTTGCGTCTGAGTGCTTCAACAGATAGCAGAAGCCTTCAACAAAAAAAAAAAAAAAAAAAATTATTGGCAGGCTACAGACTTTTCGTTCGACAGTCGGCACTCAAGTAATCCCTTTTTCCTATTCTACATGGTCCTTTGAGCCGGATGACATGATCATCATCATGTTGTTTCATAACAATCAATTCAATCATACAAAAAGCGCAAACGCTCGAGGGGGTGCTATTACACTTAAAATTGCATTAAAAATGACTACCATGAAAACACACCTTTTGGTGTGTTACAATAAC
Source organism: Eumerus sabulonum (assembly GCA_951905685.1). NCBI lineage: Eukaryota > Metazoa > Arthropoda > Insecta > Diptera > Syrphidae > Eumerus > Eumerus sabulonum. The sequence goes on from OX645060.1 coordinate 241,601,007, forward strand.
ACACTTATCATTTGCAGTGTTGGGAGTTAAGATAGACTGTTGAGGTTTTGGAACTACATTTTGATAGTATAAATTAAGAATATCTCTAAGGGGAGTTGTCGCGAGAGGGTTTAGGACGAAAATAGTTGTTGGCGTCTCTGCGAGCTTTTGGAAAGAGGCAAGGTACCTAGAGCTAATATGAGAAAGAGTTTAAACTCTTATGGAAGCGGTTGTAAATTATACTCAGAGATGTTGAGTCGGTAGGTAGACCTTCTGGTTGGATGAAAACCATAACATAGGTCTTTGTTTTGCCGTCCTACTTACTTAGGTGGCGCGACAGTCCGTGGTGAACCTGGACCTCAACCAACAAGCGTCTCCAACTGACACGGTCTTTGGCCAGCTGTTTCCAGCGCCGCCCGCCCAGTTGGTTAAGGTCCCCTTCCACCTACGTGCGCCACCGTTGATGCGGCCGTCCTCTGCCGCGCCTTCCTTCCGGGGTGGATTCGAAGACTCTTCGGGTCGGAGCTGTATTTTCCATGCGCTCTACATGTCCTAGCCACCTTAGACGCTGTATCCGTAGATGTCGTACCAGGCCGATGTCGCTATACAACCCTTACAGTTCTTCGTTATATCTTCTCCTCCATACACCGTTTGAACAAATGGGACCGTAGATAGTGCGCAGAATTTTCCCCTCGAAACGACAAAGGGCATCTTCAACCGCTTTTGTTAAGCTCAAAGCCTCTGCGCCATAAAGGAGGACTGGGATGATTAAGGTCTTATATGTAAGTTAAGATGCCGAGTCCCAATGAAGAAGAGATAGAAGAACTGCTGACTTTACAGCGTCCGTTAGCCACGCCGATAACAACCCCTTACACTCGACACCCACGCAAGATGATGCGAATGCAGAAGCGACACCCACGCAAGATGATGCGAATGCAATAGCAACACTCACGAAAGATTATTCAAATGCAGAAGCAACACCCACGCAAGATGAGCTACCGATCGTCCACATCCGACACCCACACTTTAGATAAGAATTTGAAATATAGTCAATGTATCATAACTGTATCAAGTAGAGTTAGTCCAATGAATGGAATTGTATTTTAGTTGAGTAATAAAGCTGGAGAAGATCAGTTGATCTTTTTTAAAACTCCGACCAACCAACCAACTCTTTAATTTGTATAGTGTCACCTTGGTTTTCCGAGAGAGGGCTCTACATCTCAATTGGCTCTTGAGCACAAAGAAATAGCGGTTGGCAAGAGTGATTCTGCGTTTTATCTCAGCGCTGGTATTGTTGTCGCTGGTAATCAGTGAGCCAAGGTAGACAAATTCCTTGCCCACTTCAAAGTTATATCCGCCCATGGTGACGTTTTGGCCAATACGTCGATGTTGACCGTCCCCTTTCGATGAAAGCAGATAGTTGGTTTTACCCTCCTTAATTTGAGACCCATCTTAGCCGAGTCTACCTTAATGCTTACAAATGCCTCAATGACGTCTCGCTGTGTCCGTCCAATCACGTCAATGTTGTCGGCGTACGCAAGCAATTGCTGGCCTCTTGTGTTGGCCAGTGAGTCTTGCACGATCTTTTCAAGCACGATATTGAAAAAGTTGCATGACAGCGCGTCACCTTGCCTAAATCCTTTTTTAACATCAAAGGTCTCGGTTTGCTCATTACCGACTTCAATGGAGCAGCGAGAATTCTCCATTGTCATCCTGCACAGTCGGACGAGTTTGGCAGGGATGTTAAAACTAAACATGGCTTTGTATAGCTCATCTCTATAGACGCTGTCATATGCAACCTTGAAATCGACGAAGAGGTGGTGAATGTCGATTTGGTATTCCTGGGTCTTCTCCAAGATCTGCCGTAGCGGAAATATTTGGACTATTGTGGATTTACCTGGCCTGAAACCACACTGATTAGAGCTGATCAGGTTATCGACAAACGATTTCAGGCGTTCACACAATACGGCAGAGAAGATGTTATATGCGATGTTAAGGAGTCTTATTCTCCTATAGTTGGCGCAGTTATAGGCGTCTCCTTTCTTATGGACCGGGCAAACGATGCTGAGATTCCATTCGTCGGGCATGCTTTCCTCCGACCATACCTTGCAAATGAGCTGCACCTTACCAGCTCATCTCCACCCGCCTGAAAAAGCTCAGCAGACAGGCCGTCTGCGCCCGCGGCTTTATTAGACTTAAGTCTTGATATCGCTATTTTGACTTCGTCTAGTTCGGGTGGACGGAATTCTGCTACATCGTCGTCCACGGTCTTTCCAAATCCTCAGCATCGACTGCGATGCCGTCTAGACTGCTTATTATGAAGGTGATTGCACAGTTCGGACAACACATAACGACTATCGAGACTAGCTTGGAAGTGAGTTTAACGGACGAAGGAGGGACAGTGTATACATCTGGAAAATAAATGTTCATCAATAAAATGTACTTCACCAAATCCGCTGCCTATGCTTATCTGAATAGAAGTGCTCGTAGCCAAGTAAGGATCACGACATCCTTGTGCTGTTAAGCCGAAATACTAAGCCAGACATACCATTCACGGTGCTTCTGAGAAGTCGTTTGCATTTCGGATTCCATGCGACCTTCTTTCAAGATAAATTGACCGGAAAATTTTAGTTTCTGATGTGAGATGTCTTAGACCCACTTATGTACATTCCTAATAATACAGCGTATGTCCAGTGAAGCAATATATTAAATTTGAAGAAGTAACAAAAAAATGAAGGACATGTCATCCCTTACGAGCCTGTTGACATCGGTAGGCTGTAGCATAAATCTGTTTTGAATGGTTTTTCAATTGCATTAAGGATCCTTTTCTCATCCAATTCTTTTTCATTTCTTTTTGTCAATCGATATACTATCCGTATTGTATGAAAAACTTATGTATGTATCTACGTTCGAACGCCTGTTCAATAATAAATTGCCTCTTGCTCCGCTTCACGGGTGACGACAGACAATTGAAAAAGAAATCCCTGAATTCTTGGCAAATTTCAACTTGTAAGTTCCAAAGTAGCTAGATTAGATTGGTGTTCCATTTTATCGAATTTTGTTTGCGTAGATACATATGGACACCTTTATGTGTGTGTTGCGCATTTTTGGCAACTTTTCTGTCCCCTCGTTAAGCAAAAAAAAAAAAAAAAACCAAAAATGAAACAAAACAGTAGGGTCGATTGGTCAAGCTGCTAGATACAACCAGACAGTCTTAATGGGTTTCACCTTTTTTAACGACTTGACCGCTACTAGTGCTTATGTTTCTGCACTTGGCCAACCATTCTCATTGACTACTATGGTCGTAGGTTATGATACACGTGTAATCCGCTCCATAAGAATCTCTTTACTCCGGAGAAACAAAAACGCGATACACATACTCGTACGAGCAATCGTTATGGGATGTCGAAATTGAAAGTTGGATGGGAGCCTTAACACGATTGATTTGCTTTGCGTAATTAGATTTTCGCTTGATTTATGTACGCCGGCTAGGATTTATTGCGGACAATATCTGGATGTTCGTTCATACAAACATATTTTAAAATTAAACTGTCGAAGTATCCCTTAAATCTTCAACCAAAAGCTATAGAGCGATTGAGGCAGATAAATACCTACTTGCCTGCAGAATTAGAGGCTTCAGCTTCGATAGGCATTGAATTCGGATTGCCGTTGCCTTTGAATTTAAATAATTATGTGGCAAATGTGTACGGTCTAATCGAATTGAATTCACCAGGTCGATGAATATTTATGAAGTTCGGCGGGAAACCGATGCCCAGACTGTCTCACTTCAAAATATGCTAATTGGGAACCACACCGTATCAAGGTTAAGCAATTACTCCGCCTGTTTGGGGTGGTAATTAATGAAACATTGAAAATAACACATTTAAAGTAATGTAGCGTTTACTGCGAAATGTGAAGATACGGACTGAACCAAATGACAAGGATTTAAGTATCAATTTAACAGGAAACTAGGATGACAATGGACAGAGGCGTTTAATGAGTGCAAAGATAAGTTAGTAAGCTAGATAGGTAGGCAGGAGTGGCCGCCTGTTTGCAGATTTCTTTTTTACTATGGGGCTAGTGCTACCAAAATGGATGGCAAAGGACTAACAAAGGGCTCGAAGGGGTAGCATCTATCCGACGGATGCTGGCCTGCTAAAAAGCGAGAAGAGCAACCACAGTCGAACATCTTGCGGCACTGTTAGTAAGTCCCATCCCCACCTCCTCGTGGTGCCATCTGGAGATTTCCTATGGAAATTGCAGACGGGGAAGGGCGAATGGCGAGCCTCCTGCGCCAAAAAAAACAGGATTAGCCGGTTGGGCTACGGCCTAGTAAGCCGTAACCGTAAAAAAAAAAAAAAAACTCCGAAACAACCACAAGCCTCGGATTTAACGGACCGGATTCATGTTGACGACCCTTGCAAAAAACGAAAAAAGGACAATGATCTTCGGTTCTGTACGTGGAATCTTAGGTCCCTAAAGAGGCCACGTGCAACCGAACAACTTGCGGACGCCCTAGACCGCTATAAGGCGGACATCACCGCCATCCAGGAAATGCGATGGAATGGACCGGGTATAAAGCGGATGAAAAACTGCGATATTTACTACGGCGACTGCTATAGGGAGAGAGGGCAACGATTGTTTGGATGCGGATTTGTTGTTCGAGGGGGACTAAGGCAAAAAGTCCTAAGCTTTCGGAATGTGAGCGAACGCCTCATAACAATCCGTATCAAGGCAAAATTTTTTAACATCAGCCTGATCTGCGTCCACGCCCCCACGGAAGACAAGGATGACTCAGCCAAAGATGAGTTCTACGATCTCCTAGACAAAACGCATGCCCAATGTCCCAGCTATGACATCAAAATTGCTCTTGGAGACTTCAATGCTAAGCTGGGTAAGGAAAGCATATTTGAACGAGTCATCGGCAAACATAGCCTACACGACACCACCTCCGATAACGGACCCAGGCTGATTGATCTTGCTACGGGGCGAAATCTCCTTCTAGCCAGTACGCGCTTCCCGCACCTCAATATACACAAAGGCACCTGGCGGTCTTTTGATCAATCGACTACCAACCAGATTGATCACATCGCGATCGACGTCAGACACTCCTCCACTATTCTTGATGTTCGAACTTTCCGAGGGGCTAACATCGACTCGTACCACTATCTTGTTGTAGCCAAGATGCGCTTACGGATATCACGAACGCAACGGAGTAGAGTAAGATTACAAAGTTATGACGTTGGAAAGCTACTATCGCCAGAAACCGCTCGTGCTTTTACCGATCGCGTCTTCCTTAAGCTCTCCATACACCTGAATCCTCCACGCTATCAACAGAACAGCAGTGGAGCCTTTGCAAACAAGCCCCTATGAACATTATTTGCAGCGAACAAGAAAAAAGATTCATCTCGTCCATGCTCTCGGACCATTTGTCGCTTGGAGGCTCTTTTTGTTGTGAAGCACGCCATCCGGCTCGAAGGACCAATGTAGAATGGGAAAGGGAGTAGTTGAATGGCTTTGTTTTTTGGTGGCTGGGGACCTTGAGATTTGATCTCGGATCACTAGGTTGAGAGAGAGAGTCCAATGTGTTAACCATGGATCCGATCACGCAAATTACTTTCTGGCTTGATTGCGTATTGCTGCAACACACTTAAGGTGTCATTAGATTTTTTACTCATGACATGCAATAGAACGTGTTATATTCTTCACACGAATAAGTGACTCAATTTCAAAGATCAAACGTGTCAAGCGACACACTTAATTTTTAAAGTGTGTCGAATGACCACTTGCTACATATTGTTTAACACACGAGCATTTGTAGTGTAGTAAAGTGTGCAAGCTGGAAGCTGCGATCTGGTTGCGAAGTGGACAGCAAGAAGGTTAGGGTGTGTCTAGGGGTGTGACGGCTGAAATATGGTTGTGGATAAGTGTTTGTATAGATGACGATAACGAGTTTTTAATGTTTTTGATAAATTACCAGAAACGTTTGCTACCTTTTGGACATTGAAGGATTTTCCGCATCAGGAATTTGACTAATCGGATGAGGACATTGCAGTAATTTCTGGTTCGTTCATACATACATATATCTTTTTCCGGTTTTTCTTAGAATGGTCTGCCTTATAGCCTCTATGGCTCATGTTAAACCACTTATTATCCTTGGGCCTAGTGCTTTTAATCCTACTAGGAATTGGTGACATCGATTCGTGTAATATTTGCGACATCAGCAGCAGCGTTCACGTCGTTGTCTTGGAAACACAAGGACCAGTTAAAGCCAGTTCAAAAAAGTTGTTAAGGCCGCACTAGTCGTCTTTCTCATAAAGCCGTATTGTTCTTTTTGGAACTTTTTCCCTACTTGCGTGGTGGGAGTACAAGAATTTGGTTAATATTACGCAGTGGTTGGACGAGCCAAGAGGCTATAATACATTTGTTGTATTTGTCAGGTTGGCGCGGTATCGGCGAAATATCGGGCATATTTGACGGCTTGTTTACGAGTTGAGTTAAGCGATTTCACTGCAAATGCAGGTGTCTTAAACAACATGTAAAAGTGTGTTAGATGACACATATGTATATGTAAGTGTGTCATTTGACACACTTTAAGATTAGGTGCGTCACTTAACGGGTTTGTTCTTTGAAATTGAGACACTTATTCGTGTTGAAACTAAAACACGTTCTATTGCGTGTCATGCATAAAAAAAAATCGAATGACACCTTAAGTGTGTTGCAGCGATACACTTATTAGTAATTAGCACATTTTGAATCAATCAATCAAACAGAAGGGAATTTTCCCAGCTATATGCAATCTAGCCAGAAAGTAATCTGCGAATCGGATCAATGGTGTAATGGTTATCACACTGGACTCTCAACCCAGTGATCCGAGTTCAAATCTCATGGTCCACTAAAATGATTTCAGTGCGAGATAACAGGGAAACAATTCTTTGGATGGAGTCATACAGTGTATCTGACGCATCAAATGTTACGTTCCTGTCTAGATTTAGACTTCTGTAAAGAAAACAACAGTGAATAGAGTGCTTATGGAGTATGAGTTTCAGACGCATGAAATTGAATTCCATTGGCTTTATTAAGGGAGAACCAAGATTCATGTCAAACTAAAGAGGAGCTCGTTTAAACCTTAGGAGTGACTCAACAAGCCCCTTCAAACCGTCTCAATGCCATGGGTATGAAGCAAAAATAAGAGCTCACGCCAAAGACGTCGAACACGGTTTTTTCAAGTGCGAACAACTGCTCCAAAGACAAATAAAAGTTAAAGTCTGGCCCACATAGGCGCGCTGTCATGTAAGTTTTTCAACATCGTGCTTAAAAATATCGTGCAAGAGTCGCTTGCCAACACAACGCAATTGCTACGTATACAGTGCCTAAGGTGGCTAGGCCATGTAGAGCGCATGAAAAATACAGCTCCGACCCGAAGAGTCTTCGAATTCACCCCGGAAGGAAGACGCGGCAGAGGACGGCCGCATCTACGGTGACTCACGCACGTGGAAGGGGACCTTAACCAACTGGGCGTGCGGCGCTGGAAACAGCTGGCCAAAGATCGTGCCAGCTGGAGCCACTTGTTGGTTGAGTCACCACGGACCGTAGCGCCACCTAAGTAAGTAAGTAACCGCTGTTTCTTTGGGCTCGGGAGACAATTGAGAAGCAGTGCCCTTTCTCGGAAAACCAATGTGGCCATATGCAAGACCCTTTTCATCCTGTTCCTGCTTTATGGCGCAAAGACATGGACCTTATCGAAAGCGGATGAGGAGGTGCTTGGTTGGTTTGAGAGGAAAATTCGGCGTACGGAATCTCTATAAATAGGGGGTGGAGGAGAAGACTTAATAGTGAATTGTACGGGCCGTGCAGCGTCCTGAGTGTAGCGGGGCTTCTGCGGATCCAACGCCTAAGATGGTAAGGTCATGTAGAGCGTATGGAAGATCTTTGAATCCAACCCCGAAGGGCGACACGGTCAAGAACGACTAAATTGAAGGTGGCGCACGCAAGTGGAAAAGGATCTCAACCAACTAGGCGTACTGCACTGGAGACAGCTGGCGAAAAACCGTGTCAGTTGGAGAGGTTTTTTAAAGGAGGCCCAGATTTGCTATAAATTGTACCGCCGAAGAAGAAGAAATCTTTACGTAACTTCGTACTGTTCTCTGATAAAATGCACTTTGCAATTGAAAAATTGTATTGACTATCAGAAATCAAGCACCACATTCAGCCATAGTTTGACAGACAATAGAGCTTCGCTCAGGCTCAGATCCTCCATGGATTGCCGGCCTCATAAGTAGATTATAAAGTAGAGCTTCACCGCGTGTGTCCTTAAAATGTTGCGTCAAGGTCAATACAAATAGGTACCATGCAAATCTCTCGGAAGCCTCGGGTAGTCAAATATTCCGATTATAAAAATTAAACGATCCAACAAGACTCTTCACCAGGACATAAATAGCACCCCAGCCATGCTCTGGATAAAGATGTGCAAATCACTATACGAAATTTTAAGGACGATGTACTTTAACAATGGCTTAATACCATAGATCTAGTCCCAGAATATGGAAGAGATAATTTCCTCCCCAACTGAAGTGTTAAGTTATTTTACGATGACCTGAGAATAGCTCGGTAATGACAGTAGTGGAACTGGTCAGGAAAGGGTTTTAATCGAGTTGCATAATAAAAATTGTGTCATGATTACATGCTCGTTTTCCTAGATACCCGTGAAAATATTTCAACAGCACCTGGCCATTTTTAGTACGCGATAAAATCATCGTTAGACCGTTATATAAAACAATCAAAATAAGGCAATAAAACCTGGTAGTGGGCAGATGGGTATCATAAATGTTACTTTGTAACATAGCTCTTATCTACTATGGGGAATGGGGAGAGCTTTACAATCGTATTCAATGCAGTTTTCATTAGGAGAACTTGTTTGTTTTAAAAATGAGTTTTGCTCATTTACAAATCTGCCATCGTTCATTCCGATATGTGTTTCCAATGTCTAGGAAAGATTCGTATTAGGGGTTCAATACTCCTGTATGGCAATTGCATTTTATTCAAATTTCATCGACAATCCGCATTATGAATACTAAGGATTTATAGCTTTTTTTTAGGTTCAGCAGCTACATAGGTAGGTACACCACTGCTTTACCAAGTACGATGGGATTTTTTACGTAAACTGTAATCAACTAGATGGCTTTCCAACGTCATGTTACACGTAAACACATTTACGGGGAATTACACTAAATTGTAGGTATGTATGTAAATCGATCAATCTCGAAACAAGTTTTTGTTTTTTCTTCTAAATGCGAATGGAGTTCCGGTATCCATAAGTTGGATGTCGAGAATTCCGATAGAAGTGGTTATTTTTGGATCCTTTTTCCTAATCCAGTAAACATCTCCATACTTAACTTAGTTCCCCATCATACCAAACTCGACAGGTCTTCTCGTACTTAATATTCGCTTCACACTCAGTCTCATTATTGCCAACATTCACGCAAGACTTGCGAAAAAAAAAAAAAACAAAAAAAGAAAAAAAAAAAACAAAAAACCAAACTCTGTATCCCGAAATCTCATATTGAAATTTTTTTACCATCTATTCGCATTCAGATACGGTTTTTCAGGTCTAGAAAAATCCCATTTGTATAGAACGTTTCCTTAAATCGCCTCTTCCTCACATGTACATACGTATCTTGAAGCACAACTCTAGCTTTAGCACATTTTAATCGCGTCTTTATCCAAAGCGTGGCGATTTTCAAATTACCTATTTCGAGAGAGCTCCGACTATTCACTTTTTCTTTTTTTTGTATTTTCCCACAGAATTTTTCCAATTAATCTATTGCATTTTCCAATTGAAGATTTCCTTGATTTAACAATTTTCCGACTATAATCCCGATATTAAGGCGCACAAATAGTGATCAATCACTCTAAGCTAACTATCGCGATAAAAGGATACATTTCGCGGTTCACACGATCCGAATAAGTGATTTTTTTTTTAAAGAGAACAACCACCGTGTTTCCAAAAGAACATGTTCACCGTAGCGCGTCGGATTTCAACTGAAACAATGAATTTCTGTGGAGAAATTTGAAATCAGCTAAATGCAAGCTTTCAACGGATGGGCTTAGTGGCAGCGTGTACGAGTACGTGGTCGTTAAATATGTAGCTATTCGTAGGTAGATTGGTTGCTTATTCGCAGCAAAGGACTTTGTATCTATTGTAGGTGTGCTTGACACGTGGTGGAATGTAAGTTTGCGCTTGGACGCGCATGTCCGATGGATGTGGAATCTAATGCCGGCCGTGTTTTTGAATTGAATTGTAAAATAGTGCGAGTGGTAATCACTTGAGCTCAGTCAGGTGTACGAGTGATAAGGTTTGCGTAGCAGATTCTCTCAATTGTACTCTGTTCGCAATGCAATTCAGCATACAAACATATGTCATCAATTGGCTTGTAAATATGTAAGTATTCCGAGATGCAGTAATAGTCAATATACCGCTGTCAGGCAGAATGATCCATTTCTAATCGACGGAGACCGCAGAGAATTCCGTCCCCCTGACCTCGACGAAGTTAAGATTGCCGTATCGAAACTCAAGTCGAATAAAGCTGCTGGCGCAGACGGACTGTCTATTGAGCTCTTCAAGGCAGCTGGGGACGACCTGATTAGGAGCTTTTTTTTATTTTATATTTTTTTTGTTGTTGAAGGCTTCTGCTATCCACTGGAGCACTCAGACGCAAGCACTGGTCCATTGTACTCCAGACAGACACGTTACATTACTGTATTTTCCCCGTTTTCCGGTATTCGGCACACACCACCTCTGCTCCAAGGATGCGCCACCGTGCGCGAGCAAAGGCGGGACAATCACAGAGGAAATGCTCTGCCCCCTCTTCGCCACATGCAGCACAGGAGGCTGCACTCTCACTGATGCGGAGCACGTAGAGATGCTTGGCAAAAGTGTAATGGCCGGCGATAACTACCACAAGCGTTCTGCAGTCGACTCTCCTTAAAGACAGGAGGAATGCTGCAGATTTTTTGCAGACATCAGGGCATACATGGTTAGTCATCCTGCAATCTGGACAATTCCTCCATCTACAGTTGTTTGTATTAAATACACAATCGTAGGAATTTACCGTGGACGCAGGTAGACCTAGAGCGGATTCAGGTCCTGAGAAGCTCTCCTCTGAACTCAGTTCATCAGAGATCTCATTTCCTGGGATCCCAGAGTGGCCTGGAACCCATACAAGCCTTAATAAATTTAGTCTGCCGACTTTGTTCAGGAAGGACTTGAGTCCAAGTACTAATTTGGAGTTAAATAAGCGGTTACACAAAGCTTTTAGTGCAGCTTGGCCGTCACTACAGACGCCTGTGCATCACAACATATTGCATGGGCATTGGGATTGCGTATATCTCTGATTGGAAGACAGATGCATATTTTCCTAAGGAGAAGTGCAGTCGGATGTTCTCGCGCTCAAAGAAGACCCCAGCACCGGACCCCCGCCCAGACCTGGAGCCATTCGTGACAATGCGAAGACTATCCTTTCCAGGTTCAGTATCCAGCCATAGCCAATCCTGACGCCATGGAAACTCGACTGTGAAATAACGACGCAATAGGATGACTGGCGTCAATGCGTCAGAAGGCATGTCCATGAGACAGGGGTCGCAGGACAATTCTTGCGCAAGGACACCGCTATTCTTATGCGAGTTGCGCCAAAAGCCATTTCTCTTCAGACGAGACATGGCTTTCAGAGCACACCCTCTGATAAATATATCAAGAGGTGGAAGGTTCATCATAGCATCCAGAGCAGCGCCCGGCGTACTGGGGAAAGCCCCCTAGCAACTGAGACAAACCGTTCTTTGGAGTTTGGTGAAAGAGGCTACGACGTGTTGGCGTTTTAGTCTGTTCCACCAGACAACCGATGCATATCAGTGAGATTATGGATCTTACCATTGCCGTGTAGATCCAGAGGACCTTTGCCGGCGATAAACCCCGTGTTTTGCCAAAAGCTCCTTTGCATTGCCAGAAAGCTGACAACCTTTGGTGGTTTTTGACTCCACATGCTTGGACCACAGAAGCTTGCTATCTAAGACGACTCCTAGATACTTAACCTCCTTGGATATCGGGATGAAAGTCCCTTTTAGTACCAGCTAAGACATGTCAGTATTTTTCTTCCTTCTCGTAAAGAGAACGATATCGGTCTTAAGAGGATTGACCGACAGCCCATTTCTGGTACACCAATCATCGATCACATTTAGCGCCGCCTGTGCTTTGAGACGTACAGTCGCTAAACATGAGCCGACAGAAAGAATGGTGACGTCATCCGCATAGGCCTGGGCATTAATTTCAGAGACATTGAGAGCATCAAGCAGAGAACCGACCACCATGCACCATAACAGTGGAGACAGGACGCCACCTTGCGGGCAGCCCCTGTTTACGCCGGATTTGACATACTGGTCGAGGCCTGCATCAGCGGTCAATAGGACCATTGCTTCATCTATGCCATAATGTTTGGCAGCATTGCACATGCTATCAAAAGTTGCGTTATCAAAAGCTCAATGTCGATGAAAATGCCCAGCGCATACTCTTTCCTTTCGAGCGCGCATTCAATTCTCCCAACTAGGATCTGAAGCGCAGTCTCGCAGGATTTCCCGCGCTGGTAAGCATGTTGCATCTCCGAAAGAGGGTGCATACGAAAGGCAACTTTACGCACGTGCAACTCTACTAGTCTCTCCATGCTTTTCAGCAGGAAGGATGTTAGACTAAGTGGTCTGAAGCTCTTGGGAAGTGAGTGGTCCTCTTTTCCTATTTTGGGAATGAAGACCACTTTCACTGTGCGCCAAGGAATGGGTATGTGAGCAAGTGCTAGACTAGCAGTGGAAATTATTTTCAAAGTAGGAAGCAGCTGCCTTATACCTTTTTGCAGCATAACATATATCCTGTAGGTGCCCGGCGATTCGAAGCCATCGAAGGATGCCACAGCAAATTCAATAGTTTCAGTCGTAACCACGCGCGACGCAATATACCAGTTACGCCGAGTTGTTTTCATCGCTTCAGTTGCAGTTTCCCTTGAAGGAGTGTGCAACGAGCCGATGTCGATCTGATTTTCCGGGAAATGAGTCCCAAACAGTAAACTAAGAGTTTCCGCTTTAGTCTCAGTAAAGGTACCATCAGATTTTCTGAGTGCATCCAGCTTTGTCGGTTTTCCCCGTTTGAGGACTTTAACCAACTTGCTAGTCGCACTCAGAGTCTTGATCTCTTCGCAGAAGGTCCTACAAGAATCGTTCTTCGATTTACGAAAAGGTTTCTTATATTCTTTCAGCTTCGACCGATACTTGTTCCAGTCATCTTCCGAATTCGATTTGAGCGATCTATTCAGAAGAATTCTGGCTTCCCTGCGAAGACTTTGGAGCTCGGCATTCCACCAGGGGACCAATTTCCTGCAGGAAGCTTTGCTGACAGGACATGCGAGTTCACAACAACTGGTGATGACGGTATTCAGGTTATGAACAGCGTTCTCTACCAATTGTTTCGTTCCAAGTTTAGGTAGGGCCTGAGTGGATTTCTCAAGCTCCTCTCTAAAACCGTATCCAGTCCGTTCTTCTCGGATTCCGTTTAGGTTGCAAGGAAGAGATCCCACAACCTAATCGGAATTCGATATATTTATGGTCCGACAGCGTAGCATCAGGCAAGACTCGCCAGGATAGGGTCAGGTCAATCACCTCCAGTCGTCTTGTCGTAGCAAACGTTGGTTGAGATCCAACATTGGTGATGGTAAGGTCAGACGAGAGAATGAAGTCTAAAGGACGGTACCCTCTTGTATTACACTTGCTGCTGCTCCAAGCAGTGTTTTGGTCATTAGCATCGCAACACAAGATGAGACCAGTCTTTTTGGCTTCACAGTACTCTACGAGTTCAGAGACTTCCTTCGGGGGTGGAGGTAGTAACGAATCGAATAGAAAGTAGGCAGACGCAACGACGAAGTATTCTATTGCTCCGTACGTTTTGTAGGTTACTCTAGTAGCCACCAGATCTTGTCCACAAAAGCGCCCAAGTTTGGTTGCCGATAGTGAATTCGATATGATGAGGCCGACCCTAGGCCTTTCGGATCGCTCATCGTAAAAATCGTAGCATCACGTATACCACCAATGCCACATAGGCATTTATTCCACACCCACGGTTCTTGGATGGATATAACGTGATGATTTGCACTACTGCTTGCAATTCTACTACTTAAAAGAGCAGTAGCAGTAGCAGTATCCTGATCTTTTCAAAGGAGACGGCCGCCTCTTTATAAGAGAGCTGCTTCTCTCGACTCCTTACGGTCATTTGGATCTCCTTCTGGGAGGAAGGGATTTTGTTGTGTGATGTGCCCGCCTCCGAGGAGTGGTGGTTAGGAGCATGCACCAGCTTGTCTGTAAGATATGGTCAGAGGAAAGCATGCCGGAGGAATGAAGTTTCGGCATCGTATGCCCGATCCACAAGAATGGAGACCCCTCTGACTGCGCCAACTATAGAAGAATAAGTCTTCTTAACATCGCCTACAAAATCTTCCTTTTGTAAAGCCTTTTGTGCGGATACAGTCCACCATCGAGTAAATCTCCACACTGCGGCAGATCGTGGAAAAAACCAATGAACTTCAAGTCGACACTCACGAGACGAGCTATACACGCTACATAAGTCTGCCTTTGACATACTTGCTAAACTCTAAAGGACTACAAGTATTCTAGTAAGCTCCGGGTATTCAACTGTTTGCGAACTTATATGACACTCTCTACAGTTCTAGGTGAATCGTTTCCCCAGTGGCCTCCACTGCTAGCTTTGCAGCACCTTTCAGCAACCTACGTGCATACAGATATATCTGAATGTCTTTCGACCTACATGCTACAGCGATAGACTCAAACTCATCAATCAATTTAACACAACCTTTTTCCCTTTCTCACGAAAACTGTTCAAGACATTCTTCCACGTCGCGAAAGACGACTGTTTATCGCCCTAGCCCCTTCTTCTTCTTTTTCGTCTTCTAATATGACCGCCAGCTCCTTCTGCTCTTCTGTTTCACTATCTTCAATCGTGTCGTTTAATGTATCCGCCACTATCAATCAATATCATCCTCAGTCTTGACGCTATACCGATAGGACCGGCCCTTTCTCTTGAGAAAAACTTGTAACTGTCGAACATGCATACAGCGTCCGCAACTTTCCACCCTCTCCCGCTCTTCACGACTTAACTTCCCCTGCTTAAACTTCATCTCGATCCGCTTATTGAACACAATAAAACAAAACAATTTATAATGATGCCAGCCACCGCCGGGAACTGTCCAACATCCCGTCCCCAAACCAAGTCGCCCCATTGTTGGATTCTCGCCTCCTTCCACACACGTATCGAGCTATCGATACCAACTCCACATCTTCCATGCGAAGCCGGCCACCGACTTTGCCAACAGAATGATGGAGCTTCCACTGGAGCGACAATTCCGTTGCGCTCGTGCCGGTGTAAGCTGAAGCGAGCAATAAATCAATATACCCAGCAAATGACGCGGTGAACCCGAAACCCTGACCTATGTACCTCGATAACAATGATCGGTCACTCGTTCTCTCACTTACATACGTCGGTGTCAATATTCACTGGCATTCACTGTAGCTATCGGCACCCTCGTTCGGGCTTACTCATCCACCCACAGACATATGTATATGTATGTGGCGTTACATCTTATGGAGAACGTCTCTCAATCGTCCGTGTTGTGTGTGATTTTATTTCCCATGGGTGAAAACCGTATGTCCAGTTTATTACCGATTCCGAATTAATGTCATATTATTTGGATTTCTTCTTATATGACACTACAGTTCTAGGTGAATCGTTTTCTCATTCAGCATCCACTGCAAGTGCTAGTTTGTTAAACAGCACGTGGCAAGTGTGTCATTCTACACACTTTACGATTAAATGTAACACTTGTAATGTATCACTTAACATATTTGATCTTTAAAATTGAGACAATTGTTTGTGTTTAAACTATAATACGTTCTATTGCGTGTCATGAATAAAAACTCAAAAGACACCTTAAGTGTGTTGTAGCGACACACAATTATAGGTACATACATATACATATGCAACCTTGACAGAAAGTAATTTGCGAGTCGGATCAACGACGTAATAGTTAACACACTAGACTCTTAACCCAGTGATCCGAGTTCAAATCTCAGTGTCCGCAGCCACTTAAAAGCAAAGACACTCAACCCCTCCTTGCCCATTCTACATGGGTCCCTCGAGCCGGATGGCAGGGACCATCATGATGTTGCTTCAGAACGAAAAGATGCAATCAATTCAATCAAACAATAAACAAAGAACAATGGTTTCGGGCTTGATGAGCCTCGAAGCAATAAATTCTAGGAGAACGAGGACTGGATCGCTGGGTTGATCGTCCAGTATGTTAACAATTACTAGATGGGTCGACGCCGCAAATTACTCTCTGTCAAGCTTACTCTCTGTCAAGACACTCAACCCCTCCTTGCCCATTCTACATGGGTCCCTCGAGCCGGATGGCAGGGACCCATGTAGACCATCATGATGTTGCTTCAGAACGAAAAGATGCAATCAATTCAATCAAACAATAAACAAAGAACAATGGTTTCGGGCTTGATGAGCCTCGAAGCAAGAAATTCTAGGACAACGAGGACTGGATCGCTGGGTTGATCGTCCAGTATGTTAACAATTACTAGATGGGTCGACGCCGCAAATTACTCTCTGTCAAGCTTGCATATAGTTGGGAATTTCCCTTTTTATGTGCTTTCATAAAAACATACTTTAATTTGCATAAAAAAATTACTACAATAAAAGCACACGCACACTTAAGTGTGTTATGGCAACACACTTCTCATTTGCAGTGAACCTTTCTAGCCAGCCCGATCTTTTGCTAGCCGTTTACAGTGTCGCACTTCCAGTTAACAGAGGTATCGCACCACCCAAAATTTGGCCGTCCTCTTACGTCACTACTCAGACCGGCCTAGAAGTCTCTTCGAACTGGAACAGTGCTGCCAAACACCCGTCTATTCCGGGCGTTATATCCGTAGAGGCCTCACCGAGTCGAGGCATTTGTATAGCCTGTAAAGTCCTTAAAGTTCTTGATTGTGCCAAACCGAAAATCCCAGGCAGAAATTTTATTTTAAAACGACCAATGCCTTCGTTATCGGCCTTCGACAAGAATAATGTTTCTGCACTACACAGCAAAGCTTGGGATGATAAGGGTTTTGGATAAAGTTGCTTTCGATTTTCAGCAGAGGGCTCTATTACTCAATTGCCTTCTGAGCCCCCCAAAAAAGCAACCACTCCCAAGAGTAATCCTGTGTTTGATTTCTGCCCTGGTGTCGTTGATGCTTGTTCCCGCAGAACCAAACTCGAAATTGTATCTGTAGGTATGCTCTACTGCCGTTGGTAACGCCCTCATGTACCACCAGACCTAATGTATCACCAGACCCAACCGCGCTCCAACAAAAATTCGTTATAAGGTCAATTAGATCCGCATAAGCGAGCAATTGGATTGACTTGAAGTATCATATATGTATATGTACTACCTCAGCTTGGACATTCGTTCAAAATGTTCATGACGTTTTCGACGATAGCTGGCGCTATAACTCAAGAGCAGTTGGTTGCATTGACATCTGTGGGCAAGCGCTCGAAAAGTGATGTTTAAAGCTTTAGTTCGTGTATATGGATTTACATTTGCAATGGTTGTAAAGCTTTTCGCGTATGAAAATGGTGAAAAGTATGTGCGCTTTTGAAAAACCCGAAAGTCGTGAACAGATTCGGTATGTTCCGGTATAATGGCGTTAGGCCGTTTTGCAGAGACACTGTTATCAAGGAAAACCCATTTTTTTGTATTTGTATTTGTATGTATTTGTTTACATCAAGTAGATTTCTCTTTTACTTACTTACTTACTTATCAGGCCAGCGATCCATGGAGGATCTGAGCGTGAGCTATAGCTGCCTTCCATCCTTGACGGTCCCCGGCACGCTGCTTCCAGTTGTCAAGACCAAGATGTCTTACATCCGCGATTACTTGGTCTTTATACCGGAGGTTCGGTCTTCCTCTTCTTCTCGAACCAGGAGGCTCGGAGTCGAAGACCCTCTTAGCTGGAGCGTTGATGTCCATGCGCTCGATGTGGCCGAGCCAGTGTAGTCGACGGATCCTTGTCTTCCAGACTACATCCACATCTTGGTACAGCTCGTAGAGTTCGCGGTTGTGTCTTCTTCTCCATTCACCTTCCTCACAGACAGGACCAAATATCCGGCGCAGAATTTTTCTTTCGAAAGAACCCAAAATCAGCTCCGCTGTCCTGCTTATCGTCCAGCTTTCGGCTCCGTACAGCAAGACTGGCAGAATGAGCGTTTTGTAAAGCATGACTTTGGTCTTTCGAGTGAGGAGTTTTGGCCCCAGATGTTTGGACAAGCCGAAGTAGCAGCGGTTGCCAAGGGCGATTCTATGCCGGATCTCCACTGTGGTGTCATTTATGGAATTTACGTTTGCCCCGAGGTAGACAAACTCCTTAACTACCTCGAAATTGTAGCTGTCAATTGTTATATTTTTTCTCCCAGGTAGTGAGCGACGGATTGGTTTTTGCTTGACAGCATGTATTTCGTTTTGTCCTCGTTGATCTTGAGACCAATTCGTTTCGCCTGTTCTTCAATCGCCGTGAATGCTTCCACAATGCCACGGCGAGAACACGCGATGATGTCGATATCATCCGCGTATCCTAGCAGCTGGATGGACTTGTAAAAGATAGTGCCTTCCCTGTTGATGCCTGCCCCTCGCACTATCTGCTCCAGCACCAGGTTGAAGAAGTCACATGATAGCGCATCTCCTTGCCGAAATCCGGTGCATGTTTCGAATGGTTCCGAGGTCGTTGAGCCGAGTCGCACGGTGCATCGCGTGTTTTTGAGCGTGGCGCGACACAACTGGATCAGTTTTACCGGGATCCCGAATTCGGCCATCGCCCCAAACAGTTCTTCACGATGAATGCTGTCGTATGCGGCTTTGAAATCGATGAAAAGATGGTGTGTATCGATTCGAAACTCGTTGGTCTTTTCCAGGATTTGTCGAAGTGTGAAAATTTGGTCAATAGTTGATTTGCCGGGCCGGAAGCCGCACTGGTAGCTGCCGATTAGGTTGGTAGGGTCGTAGCCTTCCCAGAATTGAGAAGAACGCACTTAGGCCAGGGAGGCCCGTTGTGCAGCTACGAGGGGGTCTTACCCCCCTATTCGTGGAACCATCTAGTGCTTCTTAAGAAGTTAAGAAGATTAAGCATCCCTACTTTCTGAACATCTGTCAGATCGTTAAGGAAGTAAGAGCCTAGGTACCGCTTCCTTATATTGCAAAAAAATGGACAGGCACAGAGAAGGTGGTGAATGGATTCGACCTCCTCCTCGTCCTGACAGCTTCTGCAGAAATCATTTGGAACTATACCTAGTCTTTGTGCGTGACTGCCAATGAGGCAGTGACCTGTGATGACACCGATGACTTTGTAGATGTCAGTTCTTTTTAGGGAGATTATACTCCTTGTGCGTTGACTGTCAAGCCGAGGCCAGATTTGCCTGGTGATGACGCAGGTATGTCCCTGTGTCCATCTCAGGTTCGTCTCGGCCCTGGCGAGATTGGTCAGATTATGTTTAATGGTTGTAAGGGGTACTCCCTCACAAACCACGATTGATTGTAGCGTCGTTCCTTGTTTGGCGAGTGTGTCGGCTTTCTCATTACCTGTAATGCCGCTGTGTCCCGGTACCCAGATAAGCTGTATATTGAATTGTTCTGCCATCTCGTTAAGAGATCTGCGACAGTCGAGACTAGATTTTGATGTGTACACATAGGACTCCAGCGACTTTAAGGCTGCTTGACTGTCTGTAAAGATGCGAATATTCATGGTGGATATTACGTTCCACTTCAGCCATGATAAAGCCTCTTTTATTGCCAACAGTTCCGCCTGGAAAACGCTGCAGTGATCTGATAATTTTAGAGCTTTATATAGCTTGAGTTGTTTGCAGAAAACTCCACTGCCCACCCTGTCTTTGGTTTTAGACCCGTCGGTGTAGAAATCCACACATTTTCTGCGGGGTTGAGTTTGGCGAGTCCAGTTCTTCCTGTCCGGATAGATCGTCGTGAATTTTTTGTCCAAGACTATGGTGGGTTCTGTGTGGTCCAAGTTTTTTGCCATAGTTATCCTGTTTTGCAGGATGGAGGAGTGGCCAGTGATATAGCTCGCCCATTTCGACTTGGCTTTTAGTCTTATGGCCGTGTGTGTGGCAATTTGCTCACCGAAAATATCGAGTGGTGTAAGGTCTAGTATCATGTTAAGCGCAGCCGTTGGTGTGGACCTGAGGGCCCCGGTATTGCATATACATGCCATCCTTTGTACCTTCTCGAGTTGTTTATGGTATGTTGTCTTGTCTAGTGCAGTCCACCAGACCATCATTCCATACAGTAGTAAGGGTCTGACGACCGTAATGTAGAGCCATAGGGTGATTTTGGGGTTAAGTCCCCATTTTTTTCCTAGAGCTTTTTTACATGTGTAGAGAGCTATTTTTTGCTCTTTCAGTTGTATTACTCTTCCAAGTTAATTTCCTGTCGAGTATAATGCCTAGGAATTTGGCACTAGGGGAATAGGTTAACCTGGTGTCGAGCAGAGTGATAGGGCAGTATTTCGGGATTTTGTGCTTTTTGGTGAATAGCACGAGCTCCGTTTTCTGGGGACTAATCCTGAGCTCGCTACAACTACATTCCAGAGAAGAGGTGAGAGGACCCCACCTTGCGGGGTTCCCTTGGTAGCTACTCTGGTAGTTTCTAGGCTCCCCACTTAGAGTGAATCTTGCGCGTTAATGGCAACTCGCTGATCAGCCCTATCAGAGTCCTCTCCACCTTTAGCTTTTCTAGCCCTACTATTATTGCTTTCGGAGTGACGTTGTTAAAGGCTATGTCTAGGAAGGCTGTTAGAGTATATTATTTGAGTTGGATTGATCTTTCGATTTTCCTCACTAAGGTGTGAAGAGCTGTTTCGACCGATCTACCTTTGCTGTGCCTTAGAAATTAGGGAGGGATCCAAGCTGTGCCGTATGTGTAGGTCTATCAGCCTTTCTAAGGATTTTAGAGCAAAGGATGATAGACAGATAGGCCTTAGATCCTTTTAGCTGCCGATAAGTGCTGTGCAAAATGGTTTTAGACGTTCACACAATACGCTGGACAGGATCTTGTATGCGACATTGAGCAGGGATATACCTCTATAGTTCTTGCAAGAGGTAGGATCGCCTTTTTTGTGGATGGGGCATATAGAGCTGGTATTCCAGTCGTCGGGCATGCTTTCATCTTCCCAAATTCTGCAGATGATCTGGTGCATGCTCCCTACCAGAACATCGCCGCCAGCCTTGAAGAGCTCTGATGGCAAGCCATCTGAGCCTGCGGCCTTGTTGTTCTTCAGCCTCTGAATAGCTGTGCCGACTTCTTCGATGCTGGGTGGGAGGACTACTTCAGCGGCTGGAGTTGGGATTTCCTCGGCCCCTACCACTCTCTCTTGGTCATGCTCGTTGGCAGCTGCTGGAAGTGCTGCTTAAATACATCCACTATTCCCTGCGGGTCGGTGACAAGATTACCCTCGCAGTTTCGAAGAGCCAGGGTGCCATTTTTGAAGCCTCCTGCAAGGCCTTTGGCTTTCCTGTAAAAGGCTCGTATTTTATGTTTATCCCTAGACTCCTCGATATCCTTGAGCTGGGAGGCTGCGATGATTCTTTTCTTTTGTCGCAGTAGTTTTTTCTCCTCCCTTCTTCTGGCTCGGTACTCTTCTTGCGCTGTCTTAGACCGCCTACACTCTGATAATAAACGTTTAAATACTCGCAGCAGAGTCTTCGTTTTTTGGCCGAGAAATGAAAGGATTAATTTGAACTCCAAGCGGCCAGAATTTAGCATCGTAAGCATCTTCATAAGCGCTTGCAGGGAGCCCCAGTTTAAAGTTGACAAAGCGCATTGGGTTAAGATCTGAATCTTTTTTAATGAATTTTTGGCATCGGGATTGCGACGAAACAAATCACGTTGTCTTCCTGAACACTTGTGTCCAAACCGGATATGTGTAAAAACCTCAGCCTTGGGACTGTTTTTAATGTATTGGCGGGGGTGAACTCAACGGCAGAACCATAAATACGTTGTGGTTGCCGAACAGAACGATTTGGTGTTATTTTGTCCTTATTCCATTCAGAAGTACTATCGTTAGTACGTTTGATAGTACTATCTTTAGAGTCAGCCGCAACACTTGTAATGGCAGCAGCAATGGAAGCAGTGGTTGTGGTGTTATGTATTTCCTTGGTTACTGCGATGACGTTTGCTGATGTGGGGTTTACTGCTGTGGGGTTAGCTGTACACACTATCTCGGTTGAGATCCTCTCCGTCTGTTGTTGTTGTTGACGTGTTTGTTCGAGCGAAGAGAGTCTAGTCTCCAGGTCAGTTAGCCTCCTCGATAAAATGTTGTTATGCTCTTCTAATGACTTTATTTTCGAGAGAGCACTGATATTTAATTGTTGTAACTTAAGTATTTCATAATGTAATGACGCAAGAGTGACACTATCAGAAGCACTCGATTCACCAAAATGCGTTGGTTTCAAGGTCGTCATGATGGCGGGTGTAAGGGAAGAGGGATCGACTTCCTTGCCCGTGGTTAACTGCCTGAACACAATGAGGTCGCAGTCGCTGTCTCCGTCGCAGTCTCGGTCGCGGTCGGCATTGCTTTCGCTAGGATTGGCAAAATCTCACCCACAATGAGGACCCTTTGTTATGTCAAATTTTAACAGCTGTTTTTACCTTTGTCCCTATACAAGGTGTCTCAAAAGAAAGTTTACATTTGTTTAGCTTATTGCGTGATCGCAATAAATCCGTGGGGCGCGGCAGGTATGTCAAGCAGTAGCATGGCTCTTGGGAATTCACTCGCTATGGAGCTTTTCTCAATTCAATTCAATTCAATTCATTTCTATTATTCAAAATTACAATTATAGTACTTTAAGTTTTTATCTGCGAAACCTTAAGGCTTGTCTGCAGATGATTGATTACAAGATTTTACATAGTTTTAGACCTTTGGAAGTTCAGATTACACATAAGAATTCAATAGTATACAATCTCAATTAAAAAAAAAAAAAAAAAAAGAAAAAAGAGAAAACAAGGGAACAAGAAATAGAGTACATAGATATTTAATTATAGTTTAAGTAGTGTTTTGCAACTTCTTTGACAAGAGCTTTAGGACGTTTGTTTTGAAACCTTGTTGGTAGTTGATTAAAAATTCGTGGTACTGTTACGGCATTCTGTCTTCGTCCATATTCATTCCAGAATCGTGGTACTTTAAACCTGCCTTGAGTGCTGAACCTAGTATTGATCGGTTTTTGTGTCGGTGTCTTGTATGTGTTATCATTTGCGAATTCTGATATTATAGCTATTTTGTACAGTTGTTCTACATTTAAGATGTTGAGTTTATATGGTGGATTTGGTGCCGTTGAGTTCCTTCCGCATTTTTTTTTTTTCATAAGTAACATGAGTATCGTTGTTTGAACTGCTTGTAGCGTTGATATTCTTGGAGCGTCGCCCCATGCTAGTATACCATATCTTAAATGCGATTCCACTAAACCGAAGTAGCACTGCATCAACACTTGGGGTGGACAATATTGGCTTAGATGGAATAATGCATAACTCGCTATCCGCATCTTCTTTATTAGATAATCGATATGATGATTCCATTTAAAATTGTAGTCCAAAATTACTCCGAGATATTTATATGAAGATACGATATCGATTACTCTCCTGCATTTATCGTTTTTTTTTTAGGCTTAAATGGTGCCCTGCGTTATGTAGACAGTCGGTGTCGTGCATCTTTACTACGATTTTTGTCTTTAAGATATGCGGCGGTCTTATATGCATGATTTTTGTTTTTTTGGCATTAAGGTAGAGCCCGTTGTCGTGACACCATGCATTCACTATATCGAATTCTAGTTGCATGATCGATTCTGCTTCTGGCAAGTCCCTGTGGCTAACTATCATTGCTGTATCATCAGCGTATGCGAAACATGTACTCCTTTTGAGAATGCTCAGCAGATTGTTTGTGTATAGAATGAAAATCAGTGGGCCCAATTTCGATCCCTGCGGAATTCCGAATTCAGCATTCTCCTTTTCGCTGTACTTTCCCTGTATTTTGACTGTCATTCTGCGATGTTGCAAGTAGCTTTTAAACCATCGAAGCAAGTGTCCTCGTACTCCAATTTTTTCGAGCATTAAAAGAATTTTATTGTGGGACAGTATGTCAAAAGCTTTTTCAAAGTCCAGCAACAGAACTAGTACGTGGTGAATTTTATCTAGGCTTTTATTTATTCTGTCCGTAAAATCTCCCAACAAACGATTTACGGGTTTATTTTTCCTGAATCCGAACTAGCTATTGACTAAAATGTTGTTTTTTTCCACATACTCGTATACCCAGTTATATACAATTTCTTCTAAGACTTTGTCCACCACTATAATTTGCTACATCATTCTTTTTGCCACTTTTATAGATACAATCGCTATTTTAAGCTGCTCAGGCACCGTAGATTGATCTATGGACATATTTATCAGTGTGGTGATAATTGGCGTTAGTGCTGACGCATTCTCGGGTGCAGACTGCGCGTTGTGCGTGCGAGAGTTTTACAAAAACGGTGATTTGGCGACTGTGGCACTTAGAAAATTCTGCAATATTCGAATTTTACGCCATTTGAAGGATGCGCCAGGCATTCCTCTCATTCGAAAATGGGTAAAAAAGTTGGAAGAGACTGGTTCAACACTAGAAAAATCAACCAAAATCTGGACGGTCAAGGTCATCGATAACGTAAGAAAACGTAAAGAATGTTAATCAGTCTGTTCGCAGTGATCCCGACCTTTCGATTCGGAAGCGCGCGGAGCTGTAATGAGAAATTTTGCTGTTAGATTAAATGGCTGTCGCGAACGCGAGGGCTTTCATTTAGATTACATAATTTTTAAGAAATAAATAACCAAGCTGTGAACTTTAATGATAAATAAAATTGTTTTCGATAGAATGTTTACTTCGTATTTAATCGATCCACTAAATATAAACTGTCTTTTGAGACACCTTGTACTTACAACGAACCGTCAACCGCCGATTTGAAGATTTCCTTGCGTTTTGTTTTTTTCTACACAGCTGTCACAATGTCGTACTACCGAGTTAAAAGTTAGCCAACTCGCGCGACACACCCAACGACCGAGGCAGCGACCGCGACATCATTGTGTTTACATTATGGGATTTACGTACACTTAACTTTTGACAGGCGACCGAGAAAGCGACCGCGACCTCATTGTATTCAGGCAGTAAAGCAGCAAGCGACGATGATGACGCAATGTTTACGTCGCTGGTGGAGGTACTGCACTGAGTAGGGGTTAATGACCGATGCAACAACAGTGGATTATGCTCACACTGGATGGGTTTTCGTCTTGAGCTTGAACAAATATCACACCGAAAGCCTTGTTTAGATTTGTCCAAGAACTCAATATCGGCTTTCTTAGGGTTCCGTACCCAAAGGTAAAACGGAACCCTATTACTAAGACTTCCCTGTCCGTCCGTCCGTCCGTCTGTCACCAGGCTGTATCTCATGAACCGTGATAGCTAGACAGTTGAAATTTTCACAGATGATGTATTTTTGTTGCCGCTACCACGACAAATACTAACAAACAGAACAAAATGAATATTTTAGGGGGGCTCCCATACAACAGACTTGATTTTCATCCAAAAAATCCTGCCTGCAACCAAGATCTGTCATTTGATGAGGTAGCATACATAGTCTCTTTCATATTTATTTATACAGATGGTGCGGAGCCCTTCGTGCGCGAGTCCGACTCGCACTTGGCCGGTTTTTTTTTAACCTCACGCACTTTCCGTGAAAGAATTCTTCGCAATCTACACATTTAATTTTTAGATCAATACGATCAATTTTACTGGGACACAGATTGCACTTCATGTTATTAAAATATTTTATTTGTTGGCGATTACCGTGGGCTACACATAGAAATAAAGTCTAACAAAGATAAGAGCAGAAAACTAGTTCTTACAGAGTTAGGGAATAAAGTCACTGTCTTGTACTGATAATTATATAAATTATATGTATAATAATCACACTTTTAATTTAAAAAAGACCAATTAAAAATGAATATAAAAAAACACAACCGATCACGGCGAGAACACAGGCGAGGACCTCTATATCACCGACAATTGTTGAACATATTCAGAAGTTACCTTTGGTCAAAGTATGTTGAGTAAAAAACCACCAAAGCGGTGTCAGCGTTTTGTCAATGCAAAGGTGCTTTTGGCAAAACACGGGGTTTATCGCCGACGTAGGTCCTCTGGATCTATACGGCAATGATAAGACCGATAATCTCATATGCATCGTTTGTTTGATGGAACAGGCTAACACGCAAACACGTCGTAGCCAAAGAACGGTTTATGTCGGCTGTACAGGGGCTTTCCCCAGCACTATGGAGCTTTGCTCTAGATGCTATGATGAACCTTCCACTCATTGACATACTTATTAGAGGTTGTGCATGTGCATGTCAAAGCCATACCTCCCCTCAAGAGAAATGGTTTTTGGTACAATTCAGTCGCTTGCGCGGGGAATATTCTACCACCCGTGTCTCATGGACACGCCCTCTGACGCAAGACACCTGTCGTCCTATATTGCGCTATAACTTTGCAGTCGAATTTTCATGGCGTCCGGATTGGCTCTGGCCACTTATTGAATCTGGAAAGGATTGTGTTCGCAGTTCCACAGAAGACACCAAGACTGAGCTGGGGTCCGGCGCTGAGGTTTGCTTTGAATTCGAAACGTTCGACTGCACTTTTCAGTAGGAAAATATGCGTCTGTCTTTCAGTCGCAGATATACGCAATCCTGATGGCCATGCACTAAGTTGTGAAGCATAGGTGGAGGGGGGAAAGCATATGCGTCTGCAGCCACCGTTACATCTACAAAAACTGACTGTTTGGTGTGCTTTATGTGTTGGTGGAATAATCGGTGCGTACTTCTTTAAAAACGATGCTGGCCAGAACGTTACAGTCAATGGTGACCGCTACAAAGCCGTGATTACTGACTTTTTCGTTCATCAATTGAAAAAACATGATGTGCAGGAGCTGTGATTTCAACAAGACGGTGCAACATGTCACACAGCTGGTGCCACAATTGATTTATTGAAGGAAACGTTTAGTAACCGCATAATTTCAGGTTACGGACTCGTGAATTGGCCCCCAAGAATGTGCGATTTAACGTCGCTTGACTATTTTCTGTGGGGATATGTGAAGTCGCTAGTCGACGTCGATAAGCCCGAAACGATTGATCACTTGGAGGGCAAAATTTGCGCTTTATTGTTTTTCTTGTTTTTTTTTTTTTTTTTTTTTTTTTTTGAGACTCAGACTCGCGCATATTCAAGAGTTTTTATATTCTCTTATGATGTGTTGACACACACAACCTGAACGGAGTGCAGTGGTTGGGGTCGTTGATGTTCGTTCACTACTCTCAGGGGTGGTTGTCCTAGACCTAGATAGGACGAGAGCCGATCAAATTCCGCGTTGGTTATAGTCCGAACTAATTCGTTCAAGCACTTTAGTATTGCATATGCAGAGGATGCTGATGCGTTATTGCTGATATATGGTCACAAATGTTGAAAAAAGTCATCGAAAATTGGATCTCCAGATTAGACTACGTCCGAGCCAGCCATGGTAGTTATATGCCAGAAATCATATTTAAGTTATAATGCCAGAAGATTGTCTTTCGAATAAAGTAAATTTCATGTCAATTTAAGGAGATCATCTTTGTTTTATTCCATTTCAAAGTTCTAAAGCTCTAAAAAAAACACACTTTACAATCGACGTGAGATTCAGTCGAGTTCCTCTCGAATCCTATCTACGACAACCACCACTGGAGAGTAGTGAACGAACATCTACGATCCAAACCATTTGCAATCGGTCCAGATTGTGCGGCAATCATCATAACAGTGTGACTCTTGAACTATACAAAAAAAAAAAAAACCGGCCAAGTGCGAGTCGGACTCGCGCACGAAGGGTTCCGTACCCGTCTGTATATATAAATATGAAAGAGACTATGTATGTTACCTCATCAGTCATCACATTAAATCACATTTTTTGTATGATGACAGATTTTGGTTGCAGTCAGGTTATCGGCATATTACTTTGATAAACAAAAATCTTCATGATGAGATATGTATAGTTGATCATCAAAGTATCCATTGAATTCAAATCAATTATCTTACTTGACAGCAACGATGTGAAAAGGTGAATAACAATAATGGGAAATATCGGAAAAAGGCTTGCAGCTAGGATTAATTCATTCAAGACACAAAAGAGATCAAAACTGGGAAGTTCGCTAGTGGTTGTGGGATATTGTGGACTAACCTTAGTTCAGTATGTGACCAAGGGGAGTTTTTGGATGAAAATCATGTCTGGTGTATGGGAATCCCCCTTAAATATTCATTTGGTTCTGTTTTTAGTATTTGTCGTGGTAGCGGCAACAGAAATACATCATCTGTGAAAATTTCAAGTGTCTTACTATCACGGTTCATGAGATACAGCCTGGTGACAGACGGACGGACGGACGGACAGCGAAGTCTTAGTAATAGGGTTCCGTTTTACCTTTGGGTACGGAACCCTAAAAAAGAAAAAACGTACAAAAAACAGTGTCATTAAGGCCTTTACGAGCATTGAGTCCTAAGGGGCTAAAATGAGTACCCCCCCCCCCCCCCCCCCCCCAAATCTCTAAGGGGCGACGCGGTCGAGGGCGACCAAATTGGAGGTAGCGCCCACAAGTGGAAGAGGACCTCAGCCAACCAGGCATGCGGCACTGGAGACTGCTGGCGAAATGCCGTGACGGAGAGTTTTATTAAAGAAGGCCCAGGTTCGCCATGAAGTGTAGCGCTGAAGTAGAAGAGCTTCTACATCCTGGCGAACGCAATCCTCTATTGTGTACAACTTGACCGTTTTAACGAAGCAATCAAGAAAGAATATAGCCTGGACCTTGAACCACCTAACTACCATTTGTTTCGGTTTCTGCGATGATAAATAATTGGCCGGGATTGGTCACGTTTTTCGAAGATAAACCACAGAAGGTTCCCGGAATTAGCAAAAAGTCATAGATAGTAACGACCAACGTATGCTTGACTTAATTGATTTTCAATAAACAAAACGTTTTGTTCAAAAATGTACAAAAAGGCCGCAAGAACCTTTTATGTCACTTGTTATTTAGCAATTAACACATTTTAGAGCAAGTTCCGTGCAGCAGTGTAAAGTTTTAGGAACAATAGTATCGCCAGAGAGTGTATTAAGCTCTGTTTCGGTTTCAATTTGGCAGATCTGTAGCAGAAAGGTACATTCAGCTGGTCTTCATTGTTTACATTCTGCTTTCGTTCAGTTTTTTTTCTTTCTTTCTGGCTTACACCAGGCTCGCCGGGAACAGTACAAGTAACGTTCCCTACCTCTTAACGGGTTGATTAAATGTCAGATTATTATTTAAAGATCTGACAGAGGCCACAAAAGCTAGTAAGTACTACTCAAATGTTAGCTAAGATTCCTCTGCTTGTTGTGAATAAAAGAGTTAAAAGAGCGGCTTTAAAATCAAAACCTAGACACAGAGTGATGTATGTGTACATGAAAAGGAAGCCAAAGATTCAATTTCATGAAGACATTCTACCGGACTATAACCAGCAGCATCTCGACAATCGCTCCCACTGTTTGTGATCACCGACGATCGTGCTATTGTTTTTCTTTTAGCTCATACATATCAAAATAGAACACCGAAAATAGATTTTTAAGGTATAATAGTCCTTAAGACTCCCTTGGTCGCTGACAACCGATTGCAATGACATTTGTTCGTTTAATATTTGTTCAAAATGAAAACTATTTCCTTTTCTCTTTCAGTATCCTAAAGATGACGAGCCTGCATATCAATGACCTACCGACCGAACTACTGATGACCATATTTCATTATCTGGACCTTTACGAGACAAAGGCTGCCCGATTGACCTGTAGGCTATGGTCCAAGATTGCAAAATTGATCGGTGTTTGCAAAATCGATTCCTGTACTCTTGACATCAATCATGATGCAGCAACTCATATTCTCGAGCATCATATAAACAAGTTACACATGGAAAACGTCACACTGGGCGATGTGGACAAACTCTTCAAGCACTTGAGCGCCTCGTTAACTGAATTAAGTTTGAATACCATGCCTGTTGCAAAGCCTATTAAGCTAATGATCGTACATCTCTCACACCTCCACACGTTGAAGGTATCCGAAATAATTTCGCTCGATTTGGTCGAGGATTTCGACACCGTTCCGGTAGGCTATTTACCCGAACTTAAAGTCCTCGAGTTGAGTAAAAACTTACGTCGCGTCGATATATATTTTCTTAAGTGTGCTCAAAAAAGTCTCGCGCTAAGAAGATTGAAAATCGCATGTGCAGCTCGTATTGAAATCGACTTGATCAAGTTAATTAGACTACAGTCTACCTCGATCAAAGAGCTTAACTTAGGTCAGGTTGATCGCAGCGCAAGACCCTCTGATCTCAGGGGCTTAGCTCGAGCCGTTATAGGATTAAATTTAACCGAGCTAAGCCTTGAAGGTCACTTTTGCAATTGCATACTACCGAATATAATCAAGACACAAACTGAACTTCGGTCATTGGACATGATTGACTCGTCCCGAGTGATTGACGATCATTTGGCCATAATTGGAGAACAACTTCTCGACTTGACGAAGATCAGATTGGCATATTGTCCGAATGTAACAACAGACGGAGTGATGTATCTATCCAAACTTGGTAACCTGAAAAGTTTGAGTATAAAATTCTGTGAAAATGTAAAGGCCTTGCCAGATATAAGTAACAACGCTTTCAAGGAGCTATGCGTCGGAGGAATTGAACTTGAAGACGAATATTTTCTCACTTTCATAAAAACTCTACCGACATTGGCGGCCTTGGACTTAGGTGACTATGAGACAAGCTTGACCGACGAGTTGTTGCTGAAAATACTGCAAAACCAACAAAATCTGGACGCATTGTCGTTGTCCAGTTGCTGGGAATTGACGGACACCGTATTGTTAAGCATGTCACTACGCATGAAACGACTTAAAATCCTCAATTTGGAAGGTTGCTCCCAAATCACGGACCTAGGTTTGCGGGCCGTTCTCAAGTTGCCCAACTTGAGGATGCTCAACATTTGTTTTTGCAAATACATGACGAATGACGGGATACAGGCAATCATAGATACACCCAATAGGATCGCGGATTTATACATGTCATTAGAGAGGAGGATTTCTGATGCATCGGTTTCGAAGCTACTCTTTGGCATGAAGAGTTTGAGGATGCTTGTGGTATTTCATTGCAAGTCCAAGACTATTGCGCTGCCTAAGAACTGGTTGCGTAGCACATACTCCTGTCGTTATCATGCCATTAAGTTTAGGAAGCAACTAGTGGCTTATTAAGTGATAAGGTTTTAACTAACGAGTGTAACGCAAGTACAGGTATATTCCATGTTAGTGTACTTCGACGTTTTTATGTTTTTATCCTGTCAATCGTGTGCTGTTTTGTTAAGTAAGGTGTTAGGAAGCAACTACACTGTTATTTTATGTAAGAGTAAACTGTAAAGGCTAAAAGGGGGCGAATAATAAAGAGAAAACTTGAAACAAATAGGTCTAATCTTAGATTATCTTAATAGTCTGAAGAATGGAAGAATCGGGGGATTGGGGAAGCTGAACAACGATATAACACAACAACGCGCACCCGAGAGCAATCACTAGGAACCTTCGACAATAGCTAAAAGGAGCCTCTCATGTAAAAATGTCAAGCTTCGGAGCGGGCAGATCCTTACTGCCAGCTATCTTCGTATAAAAAAATCTCTTTATGGGTGGGTTAGGTTAGGTTAAGTTGTAGTGGTTGACATACGCCATACGTAAGCCGTAATCGGCCCATTGTGACACCACGTGGATCATGCTATCTAGATTCGCTACCTGAAAAGCAATCAGTGCTTCGGATGAATCGATGGAATTGAGTTATTTTTATGAGGGACATGAGCAGCCGCGGCAGAAGTCGTTGGCAGGTAGCCCTAGTTTGGCGGCAATTTTGCTAATGATGCCGTGTTCTTTAATGACGCCTTTTAAGCCTTTCATAACGCTTGCCCAGAGAAAGTCAAGTCAGGCAGTCGCACCACTCCTTGGTGGAACAGTAAACTGGCCAAGCTAAGAGCACTGACCAGGAAACTGTTCAACAAAGCTAAGCGGCCTGGTAACTGGACACAGTACCGCGCCTCACTCACCAACTACAACCAAGAGATTAGAAGAGCCAAAAGAGACTCATGAAAAAAGTTCTGCAGCAGTCTATCAGACATTCAGAGCAGCGCTCGTATCCGCAGAGTTCTCGCCAAAGGGCACACTAACCAAATTGGACGGCTGAATAGAGCAGATGGCACCTACGTGGAAAGCATTAAAAATGTTAACCAGTACGCACTTCCCAGACTCCAGCATCATTCCCTCTACTCTCTTCAATACACTTCCGCTGATTAGGGTAACTACACCCAACAGGGAGGATTGGAAGAGAGCACGAACAATATTTCATGAGGGTAGTATAAAATGAGCCATTAACTCATTTGACCCGTTCAAATTCCCGGGGGAGTATGGCATCTTCCCAGCTCTTCTTCAGAAAGGAAGTGCGCAATCAGCCCCATGCTAATCAACATCTACAGAACCAGCTATGCATGGGGACACATACCGACAAATTGGACAGAGGTAGCGGTAAAATGTATTCCCAAAGCAGGCCGTAGACCTACAGTCTTGCCCAAGTCTTACAGACCGATAAGCCCTACCTCTTTCATCCTAGAAACAATCGCTTCTTTGGTGAAGCGATAGAGTTCCCAAACGAGGTCAAATAACTAGGGGTAACTTTAGAGCACCGTGGCGCAGTGGGTAGTGTGTTGGCCTCTGACGCCGATGACACGGGATCGAATCCCGACACAGCCATTTCATCGAACGTGTTTTCACGGTGTTTCTCGTCAGCGGGGTTCTGACAAAACCCCCTCTAGTAAAATTGTCATGAAAAGCTTCTCGAAATTTGCCGTTCGGAACCGGCAATAAAACTGTAGGTCCCTTTCACCTGTGTGAAAAATAAATCACACACAACATGGGTGATTGAGAGAAGCTCGGCTCTGGTCCTTCATGGGCTGTAACGCCAACATACATACATACATACATACATACAACTTTAGACGAAGGAGGGAGGGAGCGAGCAAACAGTACAAAGAAGTTGATCGCGTTAAACATGGCAAACGTCAGCTTCGATCTCTGTCCTGCTCAATCCAAGTTGACACACAGCCTCCGCGTGGCCCCCCCTGGATAGTTACCCTGGCACCCGCCAGGTAGTGAACCAATGTGTGCAGCGAACCAACCCCTTGTTCCCCCAGGTTGGGGGTTGTGCTTAGGGATAACATCCCTATCACGTAAAAGCCCACTTGTTCAGAAGCAATCATAAGCTTCGGATACGGACGGATACAAAGCTGACGACCCCTGCAAACGACCAACGGACTTGAGAGTCTGCACCTGGAATGTTTGTTTGTTTATTTGTTTATTTGTAGTAATTAAAATCATGTACAAGTAAGATACAGAATCTTTTAAATTCGCACATGCTTTATAAATGTTTGGGAATAACAGATGTAAATGTAAAAAGAAGAAAAAGATAACATATAAATATGAAATGAAAAAGCAAGTTACAGGCAAGAAAGTTAACAAAGATTTGACAGGTATAATAGATTTAGGAAAAGGAGAAAAGTATTTAATAAATAAAGGAAAAAAGAAAAAGAAAAAAAAAAATTAAAAAAACAAGGAACAAGAAAGGGTTCTCCATCAGTCATTTTCGCTTAGATACTTGAATAATTGTGATTTGAAAGCGTTTGTGCAGCTCGCTTGCTTAATGTGAATGGGTAGCAGGTTCCACATATGAACCGCATGAACAAAAAATTGTCTTGACGTTACTAAATACTTATGTTTTGGTATAATGAGTTTTAAGGAGCGTTGTGTCCTAGCGAAACGGATACTTTCGAATAGGTATTCTGGTTCTTTAGTGTTTACGATTTTATATAGTAACAGCAAGGTGCGATATTTTATTAAAGCTGTGAGCGAACAGCCTGTAATCTTTTTAGTATACTCAGAGACGTGGTCGTGCCTTTCGACGCCGTAAATATATCTAGCACAACTATTGTATGCCACGTTGAGTTTCCTGTGTGACTCATAATCAAGTTTGGGAAAAAGTTCGCAACCGTAGATGATTATAGGAAGAATAAATGACTTTACCAGTTTATGCTTCACATTAAATGGCAAATACTTGGAAGTAGGACTTAAACCCCTAAGTGCGCCATATATCTTAGACACTACACTGCTTATGTGCATATTCCAGCTAAGATTGGGTGCAAAATGAATTCCCAGGTTTTTTATTTTATCAACGTAATCGATGGGGTTGTTATTTATAAGCAGAGGAGGTAAAATTGGCGCGTTTCTATCTCTATGAAGTATCAATGCTTTGGTTTTTGATGCACTAAGCTTGAGCATATTATTTGTTGTCCAAGCGCAGACACGATTTAGATCGTCTGAAATTAAATTCATTGCCGAGGTACACAAGGATTTGGGGAACATTGAATAGACCTGTACATCGTCGGCATACAAATGAAAATTACACGTCGAAAAACAATTATATATATCATTTATGTAACATATGAATAAAAGCGGGCCTAACACGGAACCTTGTGGTACACCGGACTTCACGCAAAGATGCGAAGAACATTTATTGTCATGAAAAACAAATTGTGAACGATGGGATAGATAAGATGACAAAAGGTGACATATGGACTCTCCACAATGAAATTGTTCTTTCAGTTTTTTTTAAGAGAATTTCATGATTTACGCAGTCAAAGGCTTTAGAAAAGTCTAGGCAGACCATTAACCCAACCATATCATTGTCCATACCTGCACGGATGTCTTCACATACTTTTAATAACGCCGTTGTGCAATTATGTTTGGCGCGTAAGCCAGATTGAAATTTTGTAATCAAACTATTATTGTCGAGATATTTTTTAAGTTGTCCACTCACTAGACTTTCGAAAGCCTTGCTTAGGTATGGTAGTATGGCTATTGGGCGAAAATCCTTACCATCAGGTGATGTTTTGGGCAAGGGGATAATCTTGGCAACTTTCCAGCTTTTTGGGAAGGTGGAGGTAGTAATGATCGTATTCATTACGTGCGTGACTTGGTGCAGTATACACGGCAGAAGTGTTTTAATGAAAGTTGGATGAATATCATCTGAGCCTACCGCCTTTGATTTTATTTTTAACAGGGTTAGTCCAACTTCGACTTCATTCACACCTGAGAGCGAAAAGGAATATTCAACTCTATCTGAGGGGGAGATTGAAATATTACTGTGGTTGTAATTGAAGTTCGAAGATTGGGCAAATTTCATATTGAGAGCTTCAAGGTCTATATCGTTAGGCACTGCAATTTTGTTGGGGCAGATGCCCATTCGACGCACATTTTTCCAAAAACTAGAACTTGAATTGCTATTCGAAAATAACTCTGAATAGTGACGTCGCTTATTCCGTCGTACAAGTGAAGTTACTGCGTTGCGTGCAGCTTTGTAGTCGTTAAGAAGGACTGAACATCTAAATCTCCTCCACCTAGAATATAGCGAGTCACGTTGCTTTATGAGGCTTAAAACTTCTCTAGTGAGCCATGGAGCTGTTGTTTTTTTCCTAATATCTTTTATTGGCACATGTTAGTTAAAAAGATAGTGAATATTTTTATTGAAGCAGTTTATTTGTATGTCAACATTATTTGTATTATAAATTGGTGACCAATTTAAGCTCAGGCAGTCCACGAATAATGAGGCAACATTCATATTGGAAAAATTATAGATGGATATTTTATTATCTTTGGTTAAAGGCGCTAAATTATTAATGGAAATAAAAACTAGATCATGATAGGAGAAAGCCGGAGCAAAGATCTGATCGTACAGTGAAACAAGGTT
This sequence comes from Eumerus sabulonum, assembly GCA_951905685.1. NCBI lineage: Eukaryota > Metazoa > Arthropoda > Insecta > Diptera > Syrphidae > Eumerus > Eumerus sabulonum. Next base: position 241,637,082 of record OX645060.1, read on the forward strand.
ACGTTGTGAGACAAGACATACATCAAGAAGCGAAGGATTGCGATTGGGCATAAGATGTGTTGGCTGATGTAGATTAGCAAAGCTAAGATGGAGAGACTCCATCATTTCTATGAATGGGATGTTATGAACATTAAGTAAATTAAGATTTAAATCACCAAGGACAACGATATCTGTGTACAGTGGAGCCAATCTCTCTAAAATATCACGAGGCAAGGAATGATTGGCCACATTTGGTGGCATATAAATGCAGCCTACTAGCAATTTTCCTTCTCTTAACAATATCTCAACAAACACATATTCTATGGGGTGGGAACATACAGACTTACTAACGATGTTAAAATTGTACGTATTTTTAATGTATATTCCAACACCTCCACCCACTTTATTTTCCCTATCCACGCGCACCAGCTTATAGCCGTCAACGTGAAATAAGTCCGAACACATGTGAGGTCCCTTAACAGACCGGGTGCAGGCGATCAATTGGAGCAAACCCTTAACTGCTATAAAGCAGATATAACCGCGCTTCAAGAAATGCGATGGGATGGACCAGGCAAAAGACGGATGAAAAACTGTGACATCTACTACGGGAACTGCTACAAGGACAACAAACGGCGCCTATTCGGGTGCGGATTCGTTATTCGAGGAAGATTCCGACAAAGAGTCTTAAGCTTCCGGGATATAAACGACCGCCTCATAACAATCCGCATCAAAGCTAGGTTTCGGAAACATTGGCTTGATATGCGCTCACGCCCCAACCGACGAAAAGGATGATCGACTCAAAGACGAATTCTACGATCTCCTAGCCAGAACCTATGCCCAATGCCCCGCCAACGACACAAAAATAGTTCTAGGAGTTTTGAACGCAAAACTGGGCAAAAAGGACTTATTTGAGTCGATCATAGGAAAACATAACCTCCATAATACCACATCCGACAACGGACTTAGGCTAATCAATTTCCTAACGGGTCGTAGTCTCCTTGTAGCAAGCACGGGATTCCCCCATCTCAACATCCACAAGGGTACCTGGCGGTCTTTTGATCAATCGACCACCAACCAGATTGATCACATTGCGATCGACGCCGGACACTCCTCCTGTATTCACGACGTACAAACCTTCCGAGGGGCTAACATCGACTCGGACCACTACCTTGTTGTAGCGAAGGTACGAATGAGGATATCAAGAATGCTTAGGAGTCGAGTAGGACAACGTAAGTTTGACGTCGGAAAGCTACAATCGCAAGAGACTGCCAGAATCTTTGCTGATGGTGTCTCCATCAAGCTCTCTCAAAATCCGCCCACAGCAGCGCAAATAGTAGAGCAGACGCATATTTTCCTAACGAGAAGTGCAGTCGGGTGTTTTCGTGTTCAAAGAAGACCCCAGCATCGGACTCCCGTCCAGTCATGGAGCCATCCGTGAAAATGCGAAGACTATCCTTTCCAGCTTCAGTATCCAGCCAGAGCTAATCCTGACGCCATGGAAACTCGACTAAGAAATTACAGCGCAGTAGGATAACGGGTTCCAATGCGTCAGAAGGCATGTCCACCGCCCGGCGTACTGGGGAAAGCCCCCTAGCAACTGAGACAAACCGTTCTTTGGTGTTTGGTGAAAGAGGCTACAACGTGTTTGCGTTTTAGTCTGTTCCAACAGACAACCGATGCATATAAGATTATAGGATTATAGGTCTTGCCGTGTAGATCCAGAGGACCTTTACCGGAGATAAACCCCATATTTTGCCAAAAGCTCCTTTTCATTTCCAGAAGGCTGATAGCGCTTTGGTGGTTTTTGACTCAACATGTTTTGACCAAAGAAGCTTGCTATCCAAGATGACTCCTAGATACTTAGCCTCCTTAGATATCGGGATGGGAGTGCCTTTTATTACCAGCTGAGTCATATCAGTATTTTTCCTCCTTCTCGTGGAGAGAACGACATCGGTCTTAAGAGGATTGACCAACAGTCCATTTCTGGTACACCAATCATCGATCACATTTAGCGCCACCTGTGCATTGAGACGAACAGTCGCTAAATATGAGCCAACAGAAAGAACGGCGACATCATTCGCATAGACCTGGGCATAGATTCCAGAGGCATTGGAAGCATCAAGCAGAGAGCACCATAACAACGGAGACAGGACGCCATCTTGCGGGCAGCTCCTGTTTACGCTGAATTTGACACATTGGTCAAGGACTTGATCAACAAGATGGGTGCTTCATCTACGCCATGATGTCTGGCAGCGTTGCACATGCTGTCGAATGTTGCGTTATCAAAAGCTCCCTCAATGTCGATGATGATACCCAGCGCATATTCTTTCCTTTCGAGCGCGCATTCAATTCTCCCGACCAGATTTTGAAGCGCAGTCTCGCAGGACTTTCCGCGCTGATAAGCATGTTGCATCTCCGAAAGAGGATGCATTCGAAGGGCAATTTTGCACTTCTACCAGTCTCTCCATGCTTTTCAGCAGGAAGGATGTAAGACTAATTGGTCTAAAACTGTATGCAAGTGAGTAGTCCTCTTTTCCCATTTTGGGAATGAAGACCACTCTCACTGTGCGCCAAGGAATGGGTATGTGAGCAAGTGCTAGATTAGCAGTAAAAACTCTTTTCAAAGTAGGAAGCAGCTGCCATACCCTTTTGCAGCATAACAGGATATATCCCGTCAGTGCCTGGCGATTTGAAGCCATCGAAGGATGAAACAGCAAATTCAATGACCTCAGTCGTAACCACGCGCGACGCAAGTTGTTTCCATCGTATCAGTTGCAGTTTCCCGGGAAATGAGTCTGAGGCAGTAAGCTAAGAGTTTCCGCTTTAGACTCAGTAAATGTCCCATCAGATTTTCTGAGTGTAGCCAGCCTTGTCGGTTTTCCCCGTTTGAGGACTATAACCAGCTTGCTAGTCCTTACGCCACATTGGAAATGCTGCACGAGCGGTTCGAGGGCATGGTCATCTCACGTGGAAGTGATGTAAACTGGGCACCTAGATCGTGCGATTTAAACCCGTTTAGACCTTTCCTTGTGGAGATTTTTGAAGTCTATGCAGGTCGATCCGAATAAGCCACAAACCACAGCAGCCCCCAAAGCCAACATAACTCATGCCATCGGTCAAATTCAGCCTGATTAATGCGTATGAGTCATGGGGAATTTGATATTATGCGCGCCATGCAAATAAGCCCCTATAACTGCGCCAACTATAGGGGAATAACTCTCCTTAACATCGCATATAAGATCTTCTCTGCCGTATTGTGTGAACGCCTGAAATCGTTTGTGGATAACCTGATCGGCTCTTATCAGTGTGGTTTCAGGCCAGGTAAATCCACAATAGACCAAATATTTACGCTACGGCAGATCTTGGAGAAGAACCAGGAATACCGAATCGACACTCACCACCTCTTCGTCGATTTCAAGGCTGCATATGACAGCGTGTAAAGAGATGAGCTATACAAAGCCATGTCTAGTTTTAACATCCCTGCCAAACTCGTCCGACTGTGCAGGATGACCATGGAGAATTCTCGCTGCTCCATTAAGGTCGGTAATGAGCAAACCGAGACCTTTGACGTTAAAAAAGGATTTAGACAAGGAGACGCGCTGTCGTGCAACTTTTTCAACATCGTGCTTGAAAATATCGTGCAAGAGTCGCTGGCCAACACAAGAGGCCAGCAATTGCTTGCGTACGCCGACAACATTGACGTGATTGGACGGACACAGCGAGACGTCAATGAGGCCTTTGTAAGCACTGAGGTAGAAGCGGCTAAGATGGGTCTCAAGGTTAATGAGGGTAAGCCCAAATATCTGCTATCATCTAAAAGAGACGGACAACACCGACGTATTGGCCAGAACGTCACCATGGGCGGATATAACTTTGAAGTGATCAAGGAATTCGTCTACTTTGGCTCACTAATGACCAGCGACAACAACACCAGCGCTGAGATAAAACGCAGAATCACTCTTGCCAACCGCTGTTTCTTTGGGCTCAAGAGGCGATTGAGAAGTAGAGCTATATAAGACCCTAATCATCCCAATCCTCCTTTACGGCGCAGAGGCTTGGACCTTAACAAAAGCGGATGAAGATGCCCTTGGTCGTTTCGAGAGGAAAATTCTGCGCACTATCTACGGTCCCGTTTGTTCAAACGGTGTATGGAGGAGAAGACATAACGAAGAACTGTACGGGTTGTACAGCGACATCGGCCTGGTACGACGTCTACGGATACAGCGTCTAAGGTGGCTAGGCCATGTAGAGCGCATGGAAAATACAGCTCCGACCCGAAGATTCTTCGAATCCACTCCGGAAGGAAGGCGCGGCAGAGGACGGCCGCATCATCGGTGGCGCACGCAGGTGGAAGGGGACTTTAACCAACTGGGCGTGCAGCGCTGGAAACAGCTGGCCAAAGACCGTGCCAGCTGGAGACGCTTGTGGCTGAGCGGCAATGCAGCCACATATTATTGGCATTTGTGTTCGACGTAGGCATACAGTAGAGTCTTTCGCTCAGATGCTCCCTGTAGACTCTGGCAACCTCCGGTATTCTCAGGCGCCCAATGTCGAACCTCCTCCTGATGGACTGGTGCAGCTTTCTGACATTGGACAGTCGAGCTCTGAATCTTGCTGCTATGAGGATGTGGTCAGAGTCGACATTTGCCCCTCTGAATGTTCGCACATCCAGGATGTTTGACGAGTGCCCTGCGTCAATGAGCACATGGTCCATTTGGTTGGCGGTTCGACCGTCCGGAGATCGCCAGGTTGCTGTGTGGATTCGCTTGCGAGGGAATATTGTGCTACTTATCACCGCATTACGAGCTGTCGCAAAGTCAGCGAGTCGAAAGCCGTTATCTGTTGTTGTATCGTGGAGGCTGTGCTTTCCGATCACTCCGCCAAGGGTGTTCTCCTTACCGATTTTGGCGTTGAAGTCCCCGAGCACGGTTTTTACATCGTATTCCGGACAAGCTCCGTAGGCGTTGTCCAGGAGGTCCTAGAAGTCCTCCTTGACATTTAAGCAATGTTATATTCCATAGAAAATGGCATCCATAGACCATTGAAACGAATAAGACATTTCGATTACATCCCGCACACACTTTGTGTTATTTAAATTTAAAGATAGGAAGCGGTTAATGAAAGACCCTGTATATAGGGTATGATAGAAAAAGTCGTTACAAAACTGATATCCCAAATGATTCCAATTGGCAACCAATTTTGGATTCTCTTTAGTCGGTTCTCTTAGCAAAGCAATATGAAACTTAAGAGAGAATCCGAGAATAAATATAGAAACCGAAGAGGAAGAACGTAAACAAAATACGTACGATGACGGCATCTGTGCGAACGAAAAGGATAGAACGAAAACTTTGAGTTTGTTTTCATCGGAGATATAGAGAGCCGTGTCGCAATCAATCCATGAAAGTGTATCTAGAACTTGTGTGCATTTAAAGTTCATTGATTGAGATACTCGTACACTCCAGTTGCACACCTCCCTCTGTGATTTATCCGTGAAAATAGTGTTAAATTAAAGATTGTAACCAAATCGGACAATTGTATCGAGAAACATCATTCGTTGTATGAAAAATGTGTTAACGACAGACAGAAGTATGTAGCCATGTGAATCCAAAAGATAGTATATCTTCAGTGATTTGGGCGTACGAAGAGAAGCTAAAAAAACAAAGAATCTTTCGTGTCAATCGCGTAAGTTGGTGAGAATGCTTAACAAACAATTAGTTTTACTGAAAGAATGAATTCAAATTTGACAAGTATCTAAGTTGCATCTGGCCGCATTTGTTTCGTTGCCAGGTCAACGAGCCGCTCGTAGTGTTTTGGATATTTTTCGGGGTCTCACGGACAGGTTGAGTTGAATTGCGTTTCCGGGGAGTCTCTGCAGTGGCATTCGACAGAGTTTGTTTATTTATAGGGTATGTTTGGCGTTTGCTGAGGTTCGCTGGTAGTTCGTTGGGTATCTACACGGTATTGTTACGAGAAGTGCTCGTTTCTGGTTTCATGTTTATTTCGAATCTAGATATGTATGTCGTGTATGTATCTGTTTCTTTGCTTATTTGTTTTGTGTTTATTGATTTCAGGAATTTAGTGACTGTAACCCTATTTAAGTGAGTATTTACATAGATTTTCATGTTCCACTAAAAGGGTAATGTGTAGACGCGGGATCTCCAGACCACTCGATCCTCCGCCATCGACTCTAACTCATCAGGAGCATGCCCAAGCGCACCCAGGCCAGTTTTAGGACTTGGTCCAACCACCTCGTCGTGGGTCTGCCAAGCGGTCGCCTGCCTGATTGTATTGCATCCAAGACACGCTTCGGAAGTCGTGATGATGGCGACATTCGTCTCACGTGACCAAGCCATCGAAGCATAGCCCTTTCCGTTCGGAGAACCAGCTGCTCAACATTGAGCTCCCCACACACTGCCGTGTTTCTCACGCTATCCCGGCGAGTAACTCACACAACAGCACGAAGAAATCTCATTTCGGCAGCTTGTATTCGCGGTCTAATTCTTTCGGTCAATACGCAAATTTCATGACCATAGGTGAGAGTTGGAACAAATGCTGAGCTAAAAACCGCTAACTTGGCTTTGACACCAAGCTCGGTCTTCCTGATTACAGATGTTCCAAGCTGTTTCAAAATGTACCCAGCTTGGCCAATCCTGCAGGAAAGCTAAGTATTACTCCTCCCAATACTCGTGAAGAAGATCCCGAGTTACTTAAACTTCTCCACCTGCTTCAATCAGACTCCACTAACATGTAGAGTGCATTGGACAGGTGTTCTGGAAATAACCATAACCTCAGATTTTTCCACGTTAACCCTCATTCCAGCATCAGCACATACGGCCACAAACCTATCTAGCGCGCGCTGGAGTTCCGTCTGGGGGGATGTCAGGACAACTAAGTCATCTGCGAAAAGAAGATGGCTTACCCTCAACTGTCCCAATGTGAAACACTCCTCGCCTCGACTGCGCTGCAACATACAGTCCATATACATACATATGTATACATATAATGAAAAGGAGAGGTGACAAGACGCACCCTTGGCGAAGTTCAACGCCCACGGTGAAACGTGTTGATTTACTACCGTTAACTCGAACGCAGCTGCTACAGTTTGTGTACAGAGACTGAATGGCCCTCAACAGAGGACCATCAATCCCATATACCTGCAGAACAATCCAACCTCGAGGAACTCGGTCATACGCCTTTTCCAAATCTACAAGCAGCTGTAGATCGGTTTGGCGTCCTTCCAAGACTTCTCGAGTACCATTCTTAGATCCCCTATCCTGGATTCAACGCGCCTCCAACACCCTTATCGTAGACTTTACCGGGGACACTTAAAAGAGATATGCCCCTATAGTTGGAGCACTCTTTTTTATCCCCCTTTTTGAAAAGACGGGGTGGCCGTGGTGCAGTGGTTACAATCATCGACCGCCGAGCGGAAGGTGTATAGTTCAATTTCGCGGACTATACGGACAAAAAGTATGCAACGCAGTTGTGATTGGAAAATGACCAGACATCCTGCTGCAGGCATAACACTCACAGTATAAGGTCAACTGAAATTCACCCTCTGCGTATGCAATATTAAAGTGCTTGAACGAATTACTACGGACTATAACCAACGTGGAATTTGGTCGGCTCTCGTCCTATCTAGGACAACCACCCCTGGGAGTTAACGAACATCAACGACCCAAACCACTGCACTCCGTTCAGGTTGTGTGTATATAACACATCAACACATCATAAGAGAATATAAAAACTCATGATCCTGCGCGAGTTTCTAAAAAAAAAAAGGGACAATCACCCCAGTCTGCCTATCGCTAGGATTGGAATCTATTCCTGACAACAGGCATGTCATCGAACGTATTTTTCACGGTGCTGAGGAGAAGAAAAAACCCCCTGTAGTATAATGGTAAACGAAAGCTTCTCGAAATTCGCCGTTCGTAATGGCGCTACAGTTCGAGGTAAACCTGTGCCTCAACCAACAAGCCTTTCTAGCTAGCACGATATTTTGTTAACTGTTTCAAGTGTCTCACGCCTAGTTTGTTAAGTTCCTTTCTACTTGTGTGCGCCACCTTAGATGCGGCCGTCATCTGTAACGGCGTCCTTTGTGGTTGGAGTCGAAGACTCTTCGGGCCGGAACTGTGCTGTCCATTCGCTCTACTTGGCCTAGCCATCTTAGATATACGTCGTACTAGGAGGCCGTTGGTTGAATCTTCTGTCAACACAAACGGGACCGAAGATTGTACGTAGAATTTTCCTCTCGAAATGACCAATGGCCTCTTCTTCCATTTTAGATAAGGTCGAAGTTTCTGCGCCAAAGAAGAGGACCGGGGCGATTAAGGTTTTATAGAGAGTTACCTTAGTTTTCCGAGAGGGGGCTCTACTACTCAATTGCCTCATGAGCCCAAACAGCGGTTTGCAAGAGTTATTCTGCGTCTAATCTCAGCGTTGGTGTCGTTGCGGCTTGTTACCCGTAAGCCGAGGTAGACGAAATCGCTGACTATCTTTAAGTCATAGCTACCCAATAGTGATGTTTGACCAAGTCGTTCTTGGTCGTTCTTCGGTGCCAGCATACATATATTTGGTTTTGCCCTCATCTACTTTCAGACCCACTTTGCCCGTAGTTGCCGTGGTAGGTTAGGTTAGGTAAGTGGTTGCCCTACTGTCAAGTCAAAGCTCACGTAGACTACGTAGAGTCCAATGTGCCCAATTCATTTTTAACCCGTTGAGACCTAGACATTTACCGTTGAGCTGAATCAGCGAGACGAGTATAAGAATCCTAGTATTCTGTTCAGCCCAATATGACTTACCTCTTCTAGTCCCGAAAGGAAGTATCTTCCTAGGAAGACGTTCATTTTTTGGGCTAGCGCCGGGTATACGCACAGCAGATGGTGAATGGATTCAATTTCCTCTTCGTCCCTGCAGCTTCTGCAGATGTCATTGTAGGGCTGGCCTAGTCGAGCTGCATGATAAGACAACATGCAGTGCCCAGTGAATATTCCCACGATTGAACTTCAGCAGATTGTTTGTCCTGTTCTTATTATAGACGAGCCAAGTCGATCTCGACGTTGCGTATGTATCCAAGTGACACCATCGCTTATTGGCTTTCATTAATAGCTCCGTCTCTATCTCTCTATAGAGCGCACTGAGTGGCGTTTTGGCTTCGGTTGCGATCTGCGCGAGATTTGCACTTGATCCCAGCCTAGCTAGCTCGTCCGTCCTCTCGTTTCCAGAGATATTCACATGACCAGGCATCCAGCAGAGGGTCACCGCGTTTACATTCGATATCTCTTCTAACCTCCCTTTGCAGAGTTTAACGAGATTGGGTCTTATCCATTTTGCCTGCAGAGCATTAATGGCTGCCTGGCTGTCAACATAGATGTTGGTCTTTTCTCCTGAGAGATTCTCTCTGCTAATCAGTTCTGCCGCCTGCTTGATTGCGAAGACCTCAGCTTGGAAAACACTGCATCCATCATCGAGTCTATAAGAGCGATGTATATCCCGAGTGTCAAATTAAGCTCCGGCACCTGTGCCAACATCAATTTGGATCCGTCGGTGTAGATTGCCAGTTCATTTTCCGTGCGTACGATATCACCGGTCCATTCCTCCCTGGAGGGAATTCTAATAGAGAATCTCCTCATAGTCCGTTTCGGTTCTGAATCTCGAGACGGCCCATCGTTCCAAGACTGATGCGTGTCCGTGAAGACTCTTTTTCCAGAGACCGGATTCTTGTAGTCTTAGCGCAGTTCTGGCTGCGACGCTCCCGCAGTATATGTCCAGGGTGGGAGGTTCAGCATAACTTCAAGAGACGCCGTTGGTGTGGACTTCATAGATCCCATCACCGCCAGACAGCCTGCCCTTTGAACCTTTGACAAACTTTGAAGATGACATTTCTTCTTAAGCGCTTTCCACCAGACAACCATAGATTAGAATAGGTCTTACCACCGCAGTGTATAACCAATGTACCAAGTTCGGTCTGGGGTCCCATGTCTTTCCAAAGGCTACCTTGCACGAATATAGTGCCACGTAGGCCTTTTTGATTCTTTCGTCAATATTTTCTCTCCAGCTAAGCCTGGTGTCCAGGATTATGCCAAGATATTAGGCAGATTTTCTAGGGATCAGATCGATACCATTCATACGGGGGTAGGTGTATCTTGATACAGATCTTTTCCCTGTGAAGAGTACTATCTCTGTTTTCGCAAGGTTTACTCCCAGGCCTCGTTCCTTGACCCAGTTATCAAGTAACATTAGTGCACAACTTAGTCTATCGCTGAGGACCTGTGAAACTTTCCAGAAATTAAGATGGCAATGTCGTCGGCGTAAGCCGTGACATTAAAACCATCCGCCTCTAGAATCTTGACCATTCCATCGACCACAAGGAGCCACAGGAGGGGTGATAGAACGCCATCTTGTGGTGTACCTTTATTTACCCTCACCCTTCCGCTTGCTCTCCCCATCACCGAGTTTATTATACGAGTACTCAGCATTTGCCCAATCCAACTGTATATTCCCGGGTTTATTTGGTCCATATGAAGGCTGGATACTATCGCCTCAGTACTAACGTTACTAAAAGCACCCTCAATGTCTAGGAAGGCACCTAGGAATTCACTCCTTGATATTGAGCAATTTTTCTATCGCATAGACTACCCTATGCAGAGAATTACCTACCGATTTTCCCTTTATGTACGCGTTGTGTGATTGCGACAGATAACCGTCACCAATCTCATACCTTACGTTCATGTCTATTAATCGTTCATTTCGTAAGGAAGGACGATAGACTGATAGATCTAAAATCCTTTGCAGTAGCATGGTTAACTTTACCCGACTTGGGTATGAAAATGACCCTTACTTCCCTCCACGCTTGAGGAACATAACCCATCCTGATGCATCAAGAGTAAATGCGCTTCAGCAACGGAAGAATGACTTCACATATGTTGCTCCTGCAACATAATTGGAAAAATCCCATCCATTCCCGGCGCCAGGCGGAATCTTTTTAGGGTTCCGTACCCAAAGGTCAAAACGGGACACTCCTCCACAATTCTTGATATTCGTACTTTCCGAGGAGCGAACATCGACTCAGACCACTATCTTGTAGTAGCCAAGATACGTCAACGGATAAAACGAACACAGCAGAGTAGAGTTAGAACACCCAAGTATGACATCGGAAAGCTACTATCGCCGGAGATCGCCAGTGCTTTTGCCAACTGCGTCTCTCTCAAGCTCTCCGATACACCTCAATCCTCGACTCAGTCAGCCTCGAGCAACAATGGAGCCAGTGCAAACAAGCCTTAAAGAGCACAGCAACGGAAGTGCTGGACCTTAAAGTTCGACCACGAGGAAACACCTGGTTCGATGACGAGTGTAGGAGGATTCAAGCAGAAAAGAAAGAGGCATATAAAGCCTTACTAGCCTCCTGCGAGCTTAAAAAAAGGGCGGAACATAAGCTTTTTAAGAGAAAAAAGAAAGAGCACGAGAAGCGGGTGGTTGAAAACTTGGAGAGGTGCTGCTACAGGCACGACGTTTGAAGATTTTATCAACGGATAAAACGAATGTCTCAAGGCTATAAAGCCCGAACGGAGGCCTGTAAGGATGAGAACGGACACTTAATAGTAGAATCGTAGTCGATGCTGAGAATTTGGAAAAACCACTTCTGCAGACTGTATAAAGACGATGACAGCCAACATACCATCGTCAGGCAGAATGACCCATTTCTTAATGACGAAGATCGCAGAGAATTCCATCCCCCTGACCTCGACGAAGTTGAGATTGTCGAAACTCAAATTGAACAAAGCTGCTGGCGCAGATGGATTGCCTGCTGAGCTCTTTAAAGCCGCTGGGGTGTGAGCTGTTTAGGAGCATACACCGGCTCATCTGTAAAAGGAAACCCCTTTGACTGCGCCAACTACAGAGGAATAAGTCCTCTTAACATCGCCTACTAATTCTTCTCTGCCGTTTTGTCTGAATGCCTGAAGCTTTTTGTAAATAAGCTGGTAGGTCCTGGTCAGTGTGGATTCAGGCCAGGGAAGTCCACCATCGATCAAATCTTCGCACTACGGCAGATCCTGGAGAAAACCAATGAATTTCAAGTCGACAGTCACCATCTATTCGTCGACTTCAATGCCGCATACGACAGCGTAATTAGAGACGAGCTATACGACGCCATGTCGACCTAAACTTTTTAGACTTTGCAGGATGACTCTGGAGAATGCTCGCTGCTCCATCCGTATCGGTGCAGAACTGACCGATAGTTTCGAAGTCAAAAAAGGATTTAGACAGGGCGGTGCGCTGTCGTGTGATTTCTTCAACATCATATTAGAAATGATTGTGCAAAAATCACAGGCCAATACAAGAGGCACAATCTATTTCATATCCTCGCAACTCCTTGCATACGCCGACGACATTGACATAATAGGTAGATCACAGCGAGATGTCAATGAGGCGTTTGCGAGTATTGAGATGGAGGCGGCAAAAATTGGTTTGGCAGTTAATGAAGGCAAGACTAAATATCTGCTGTCATCGAAAAAGGACATTTACCACCGACGTCTTGGCCAGAACGTGCATATTGGCAGATATCAGTTTGAGGTAGTTAAGGACTTCATATACCTCGGTTCCGCAGTGAGCTGGAACAACGACACCAGTTTCGAAATCAAGCGCAGAATTATTCTTGCCAACCGCTGCTTCTTTGGGCTCAAGAGGTAATTGGGAAGTAGAGGCCACTATCACACGACCAAGTTGACCTTATATAAGACCTTATTTGTCCCGGTCCTGTTATACGGCGCAGAAACATGGACTTTATCTAAAGGGGATGAAGGAATTCTTGGACGTTTTGAGAGAACGATTCTGCGTGCGTTTTTCGGTCCTATAAACGCAGAGGTTGTGCGGGTTGTACAGCGACATGAGTCTAGTCAGGCGTCTACGGATCCAACGCCTAAGATGGCTAGGCCATATAGAGTGAATGGACACCACAGCTCCAGCCCGTAGAGTCTTTAAATCCAACCCCGAAGGACGAAGAAATAGTGGACGGCCGCACCTAAGGTGGGGCGCACAGGTGGTAAGGGAACTCAACCAACTGGGCGTGCGGCACTGGAAAAGACTAGCGAAAGATCGAGTTAGGCGGAGAGGCATGTTAGGTTGAGGCCCAGGTTCACCCCGAACTATAGCGCCCGTTAAGTAAGTAAGTTCTCCTTCTGCCCGCACTGTGTCATTGACATTATAAGGTTAAACCTTGAGTGCATGCTTATTATAAAAAAGTAATCTCCCTCTAACTCTACACAACGATTCGAACCTTGCTCCCACGATTCGAAGATGCTTGATAATCGCCCAAAGTTAATTCATTCAAAACCATGGTTATAGCCTCTTCGCTCTTCTCTACAGCACCAAGAGGTGTGACTTCATCTTAGTGAATTAAGAAAGTCGTAGGCAACGTTGAATTGCTTTTTTCGCCAACAACTCTTACACAATCGTTGAGGAATGGGCCGGCGCATTATAGTGGCACAAGTTCCAGCCCTTCTTGGTGAGTTTGGGTTAGAAGGGAAACACGTGCTCGTAGCCTCTTTAGAACGTCAATATAGAACTGTCCAGTCACTGTTCTCGACGAACGATGCCACGGATGCCACATTCTCGCTTTCGTAACTTGCCTAACAGGTTTACGAGCTTATTCTGATCTCCCTACACCACCCGCAATTTTCGGAGGATTTCCATGGGCTTTTCACCAGATTTCAAGGCTCAAGACTCTTGTATATGTGCTACTTTGGTCGTTGACGAATTTTCTCTTGGTTCTTTTTTTTTTTTCTTTTTCCCAGCATGCATACATTATTATATCCTTTTATGTCTTTCAGGTCTCACACGATGACGGAATACAACTTCAGTCAACTACCTCCGGAACTACTGATACAAATATTCGGTTTCCTAAGCTTCTACGATATCCAAGCCGTCCGACAGACCTGCAAATACTGGAACGGCATTACCAAATTACCAGAGTTAAACGCGAAAGGTGTTATGAAAATGTTCTCTTGCACACTAGATCAACAACACCCCGCTGTTGAAGTAATGCACAATCAGCACACCGAAAGGATATTTCTATATAATGTCAAATACGATAGCGATGAAACCCTTTTTCAAAACATGGACGCATCGTTACGGGAGGTCTCCCTACAACGACTACGTGATGTTTCCTTCCTGCCAATTTTAAAATACCTACCTCACATTCATACGTTAAGACTGATTCACTTGAGACCGTCTAGCATAGCATTGCATGGTATTGAACATATACGTCTAGGTCATCTCAAAACCCTTGAACTGAAGGAGAATGTACCGGGTTTCGATGAGATATTCCTCAAACTTGCCCTCAAGAGTCTGGCTTTAGAACGACTTATGATCGAACGTTGCGTAGCTGAAAAGGAAGTTCTCGACTTACTTGAAGCGCAACCTTCAATCAGTAGCCTTTTTGTTGGCTACTATCATCCAAAGCCGCTCCATACCACGCGATGGATGCAGGCTGTTTCAAGATTAACCATAAAAGACCTGACTCTGAGGGGTAACTTCCGTGATATTTTGTTAACACATGTAATACTGAATCAGAAGGCTCTTCGATGCCTAGACCTGGCTGGTTGCGGTGAAATGTGCAATGAACATGCTCAAATATTGGGAGACGAACTTATGGGCTTGGAAAAGCTCAGCTTGGCATTTTGCTCTCGTATCACATTCGAAGGTCTGGTACATTTGTCCAAACTTGGTCGACTTAAAATCTTGGATATCACCTATTTGCATACCATTTCTGCCTTACCGGACATGAACAGCTCTTTGGAGGAGCTACTCTTGACCAATTCTCAGCTTAGCGAAGATATGGTTCTCTGTTTGCCAAAGCGTTTACCAAATTTGAGGGTTCTCGATCTGAGTGAGTGTCATAAGGCCGTAACAAATAAGGCAATTCAAAGAATATTTGAATGCTTGGGAGACCTAAGGGAATTGGCTTTGAAAAACTGCACTTACATAGACGATGATGGAATGTTCGATTCTGAAAGTGGTGTATCTATACAATGCCTTAAGAAACTACAAAGGCTCAACTTATCAGGCTGTAAACCACTGACGGATCGAACACTAGGGCATGCTCTGAAACTGCCGGATTTAAGATTTCTTGACATAACATACTGTGACGGTATGACGGATGAAGGCATACAAGGATTAGTGCAAAATTGCAGGCTCCTCGAGGAAATGCACATATCCCTAGGGAAACGAGTTACAGCACAAGCCGTTGAGATGGTGACAGGCCAAATGAATAGATTGAGAAAGCTGATGGTATTCAGATACGAAGATGTCGATGTTATTCCGCTGCCTTGTTATTGGTCGCACATTAAGCCTTCAGAGGACCTTGAGGCGTTGACGTACAGGAAGCTGCCCACTGTAAGTTAACAATAGCTTTGTTCAGTCCTATTAATTGTGTTCAAGTTTGTTGGTGATAGTTCAATTGCCGGTATTTATATATTTTTTCGAAATAAAAATCAATTTTATTGTCGGGTCTTCAACTAGTTGTTTTATTTTACGATCATGAGAAGACCACCCATTGCTAGCGAGATATTGACATATTATGAGTAACCTAACTCAAACTTGTCGCTTGGATGACGCCTACGGAGCTTGTCCGGGGTGCGACATCATCCGTACTCGAGACTTCAACGTCAAAATCGGTAAGGAAAACATCTTTGGCGGAGTAGTCGGAAAGCACAGCCTCCACCATACTACGACAGCAGACAACGTCTTCCGACTTATGGACGTTGGATATCCTCAGAAAAAGATTCACACAGCAACCTGGCGGTCTCCAGATGGTCGAGCTGCCAACCAAATTCACCTTGTGCTCATAGACGCAACATGCGTCAAACATCTTGGACATTGGAACGTTCTGAGGGAAAAACGTTGCCTCTGACCATTCCCTATTGGCAGCAAGACTCGGAGCCCGACTTACCAAACAACGACCAAGGTGAGGTTCCACATTAGAAGCCTGAGCACCTTAGAGATCGCCAGCGACTAAAGAGAGCCACTGTGTGGACGACTCGCAAGTATATCTACATCGAACAAAAACGCTAACAATATGTAGCTCCATTGCCGCTCGGTCATGAAGGAAGCAGCTGAAGATACAATAGGCTACGCACCAGACCAGAAAAAGCGAGGCGTACCAAAAGGAGCTGCAAACGAGTACACGAGCAGCAGAAGGAAGGAGGAAAAAAAACTGCGGCGAAGGAGAAGAATTTCCGCAGCCTACCAGCTCATGGATATCGAAGAGTCTAGGGATAGAAACCCAATAAGAACAGCCGGCTTTAAAAACGGCATCCGGGCTCTCCGAAATTACGAGAACAATGTTTTACCGACCCGCAGGGAACAGTGTATCACCAGCCAGCTAGCCTGGTCACCGGCCAGCCATCCTGGCCACTAGTCGGCTAAACTTTCCACCAGCCAGCTAACCTTGCCATCAGCCAAACGACCTTGCCATCAGCCAAACGACCTTTCCACCAGCTAGTTAACCTTGCCACCAGACATCCAACCTTGCCACCAGCTGGTCAATCTGGCTACCAGTCAGCCAACCTGACAATCAGCCAGCCAACCTGGCCAACAGCCAGGAAACCTAGCCACCACACAGCCACACCGGCCACCAGCCAGCCAACCTGGACACCAGCCAGCTAGGCAACCTTCCCGCCAGCCGGACCACCCAGCCACCAACAAGCCAGCCTGGCCACCAGCCACTCAACCTAGCCACCAGCCACTCAACCTAGCCACCAGCCAGACATTCTGGATGCCAGCCAGGCAACGTAACCGCCAGAAAGGCCACCTTGCCACCAACCAGGCAATAGTGGCACTAGCCGGCCAACATGTCCACCATCCAGCGAACCTGGCCACGAGTCACCCAATCTGGACCAGCCAGCCAACTTTGGCACAAGTCAGCCGGCTTGTGCAGGTGGGCCGTACAACGTGCAACGGGAAACGTGCGGCCTGTAATGTGGAACGTGCAACGTGCGCCGCAAACTTGCAACATGCAACGTGCAAGGTAAAACGTTCGACCTACAATGTGCAACGTGGCAGGTTCAACGTAAAATATGCAACGACCGACGGGCAACGTTCAACTTGAAACGTGCAACGTGCTGCGGTTAGCGTCCAGTATTCAACGTGCAATGTACTAAATGCTGCCTGGCTATGAGACTAAAACCCTGGCCACCAGCCAGTCAGCCTGGCCACTTGCTAGTCTACCTTGCCACCAGCCAGCCAGCCAACCTGGCCACCTTCCAAACAACCTGGCCACCAGCAACCCAACCTGCCCGCAAGCCAGCTAACCTAATCATCAGCCAAGCAACCTGGCCACCAACCAGCTCACCTGGACCCCAGCTAGCCAGCCCTGACAACAACCAGCCAACCTGACCACCCACCAACCAGCCAATCTAGGGACCACACAGCCAACCTGGCCACCAGTCACTTAACCTGACCACCAGCCAGCCAATCTTGCCACCGGCCAGCCAAGTTTTCCATCAGCTAGCCAGTTTTTTCAACAGCCAACCAACCATGCCTCCAGCCAGCCAACCACCATGCTACCAGTCAGCCAACCTTGCCACAAGTCAGACAACCTGGCCACCAGCCAGCCTTCCCCGTTCCAGGCGGCCTTCCCACCAACCAGCCAACCTGGCCACCAGCCAGCCAGTCTGACCACCAGTCACCCCACCTGGCCACCAGAAAGCCAATCTGGCCACCAGACAGGCAACCTAGTCACCAGCCAGCCAAATTGGCCACCAGCCGGCCAAGCTGGACACCAGGCAGCCAATGTGGGGACCACACAGCCAAGCTGAACACCAACGCCAAACTTTTCCAATTTCGCAAGCTAAGTCAGAAAATAGATGAAGCCTTTACGGAGGTGAGTTTTGCTCCAGTAAAATCGTTCGTCATGGACAGGAACTAGGTAAGCAGTTAGTGCCAGGTATGGACTATAAGGTGAATGCATAACAATCTCCCTACCATATTCCCAAAGCTATCGGCGAGTCACTATCAACGTGTATGGCCTGGGGTTGGTCTGATGGAACACAGTTTTTGCCACACGACCGTATTCACGTGAGCTTGTAAGTGATCACTAGTCATCATCCGCTCCAAAATTGTAAACACCCTTGGCCATCGATTGCCAGGGTATAATATTGGTTCAACGAATTGTCTGCATCAAGATAACAGATATTCGAATAAATATGTCAAAGACATGTTTCTCTGCCACGTGCTCTGCCATCTTTCCCCCTAGCAGATCTTTATTTTTCCATCAGTATATGAAACTAAACTATTTCTTACAGTAACCAACTACATAACTTCAATGTCATACTCAATTTCATAGTCTTCCTCTGTCTTACTATTATTACATTTATTATCTTCGGGTGTAGGACGTTGGACCACCGGAACATCACCGCCCCACAGCAAATCTTTATGGATGAGCAGGTCATAGTCATCTGTCGAATCTTCAGGTAACAATGTTAAGTTCTTGTTGTCGATGTTGGTTCCGAAAACAGCTTCGGCACTATTCGAGGCTACCAACTCCAGTAAATCCATCTCCGAAGAGCTATTAGCATTTTGTATAGCTAGCGCCGGGACATTTAATAATTCGAGATTGGAGATTAGCGTCTGATTGTTGGAGGTCAAACGCGTTGCGACTAGAGCATTAATCGTAGATCCATTCGAACTTGTCGTAAGAACGATCTTTTTAAAAGGTGCGATGGTGGTTTTGTTAAAATCCGATGTTGTAGTTGATAGAAATCCAAACCTTGTAAATGGTCTAAAACCGGCAAAGTTCGGAGTCGTTGTTGAGTTTGATGTCGATGCTTTTTGGTTTGCCGAAAATCCGAAGTTCTTAAATGGCCCAAAACCGACGGAGTTCGAAGTCGTTGTTGAGTTTGATGTCGATGTGATTTGGTTTCCCGAAAATCCAAAGTTCTTAAATGGCCCAAAACCGACAGAGTTCGGAGTCGTTGTTGAGTTTGATGTAGATGCTTTTTGGTTTCCCGAAAATCCAAAGTTCTTAAATGGCCCAAAACCGACAGAGTTCGGAGTCGTTGTTGAGTTTGATGTAGATGCTTTTTGGTTTCCCGAAAATCCAAAGTTCTTAAATGGCCCAAAACCGACAAAGATCGGAGTTGTTGTTGAGTTTGGTGTCGATGTGATCTGGTTTCCCAAAAATCCGAGCATTTTTAAGCCAAAGCCCCCGAAGTTAGGAGTCGTTGTTGAGTTTGATGTCGATGCTTCTTGATTTCCCGAAAATCCGAAGTTCTTAAATGGCCCAAAACCGACGGAGTTCGGAGTCGTTGTTGAGTTTGGCGTCGATGTGACCTGGTTTCCCAAAAATCCGAGCATTTTTAAGCCAAAGCCCCCGAAGTTAGGAGTCGTTGTTGAATTTGATGTCGATGCTATTTGGTTTCCCGATAAACCAAAGTTCTTAAATGGCCCAAAGCCGACAAAGTTCGGAGTCGTTGTGGAGTTTGACGTCGATGCTTTTTGGTTTGCCGAAAATCCGAAGTTCTTAAATGGCCGAAAACCGACGGAGTGCGGAGTCGTTGTTGAATTTGACGTCGATGTGATCTGGTTTCCCAAAAATCCGAGCTTCTTCAAGCCAAAGCCCCCGAAGTTAGGAGTCGTTGTTGAGTTTGACACCGATGCCGTCTGGTTTCCCAAAAATCCAAACCTTTTAAATAGTCCCAAGCCGACAAATCCAGCATTGGGCGTAGCAGTCGAGTTCGATTTAGCCGTTGAGCCTTGAAGCAAAGGGAATTTAATTAATCCCCTACTCTCTTGCTGTTGCGAGTAGTTATTGTTTGCTTTAGCAAATGCAGTTGATTTAAGAATTATAAAAAACAATACAAACACACGCGGATTCATTTTAGGCGTTAGCTCAGGTTAACTTGATGTAAAAGAAAGCCTGATGCCATACTGAGGAACAACTATTTATACCTACGATATTCAGTTTGGTAAGACTGAAATGTTGTAACAAAACGTTTGGTACCCAATTGAATAAACATCTATAGTGATGGGAGTAAATTAAGAATGTGTGAGCATCAAAAGTGGGTTAGAAAGAATTACACAACGAGTACAACAGACTTTTTCCGAAAAAGGTGCATAGATAACGCCGGCGTAGCAGTCGTTTCATGGCCATAAGTTCCTACTAGGTCAGTAGACAGATGGTTATGGTTACGTATTTATAACAATAAAGGTTGGGGACATGAAAGCTACTCGAAATTAACTTTCAATTGGACTTGCAATTGAAAGTTCAGCCTTATTCCCCGCAAACAGGTGAATGTACAATAACTAATGAGTAACACAAATAATCGTATTATCGTGCAAGTCAAACACAACTCACTAACAAAAGGCTCTTATACGCTGGCACGCGCAATTTATACATACCTAGGTGGCTTGCACGATATACCGCGCCCGTAGCTCGCCGTTCAATAGTTGATGTTAGCACTTTCATTCTATCCATTCTAAAAACCATCGATGGACACCCACAGATACATACCCATACACCCAGTGTATAGTAGTTAATCGCATTTCCATATCAAGTCATGAAATACCAACAACATCGACCGAGCACATCGACAATAGCAGTGTTGTCCTGGCCTGTCCTGGTACCAAACACCTACCATTTTTTCTACTTGTTCTATTCATTTCAATAAAGAACTGACCCCATATTCAAAGGCACTTAGTTGAATACCGTGCCTGCTCCAGTTAGGACACCGCGTACAACAAACTCTGGCATTTCGCGAGACAGAAAATCGTTAAAATAAAAAGACAAACGCCGCAGTGCAGTTAAAAGTTGTCGCTTCGCCTAGCAAAGGCTCTAGAGAAGAATAGGTTTTCAAAATTTGATTTAAAAAGATAGTGACTACTAGCTACAAGGAAAAACAAAATCGTCTTAAGTGAATTGAAAATTAAGAAAATCCACGTCTACGCCTTCGGTATCGGAGTGTTCCTGAGTAATAGAAAAATGTAAGAAACAATGCAATCGTGCTCATGACCTTAATACCTTCGACCTAACCTAATTCGAAGAGCGTATCATGCAATTTCGAAATTTCCTCGACCCTTATCGCCTTCACCGATAAAAGTCAATCAACAGTAAAGTGTTCGCGAGATTGTATGCAAAACATTCGCATGACGAATTGGAAAGTCCTTGCGCTTAACCTCACCACAATCGTCCCTTAGCCTACTACTAATTTAATTTGCCCTCAGGTCTGGTATCCTTAGGCTTGTATCCCTAATTTGTCTTTCTACTTTCCTTTCCGTTTTCCGACAGTTGAAGGCTGTCAGAAAATCAATAATTCGACACAAGTCCACCCGCTGAAGATAAGGGAAAAGGTAAAGGCCTGGTAGCCAATAGTATCCATCCTGTCTGGGTGTTGGATGAAATTCGCCATCTAATAAAACTACATTATCGCGTTCTCAGCTGCCATAAAATACCGCTAATAACCGCAGTAACAAATAGATTTCAAACGTTTACATGTTGATGGTCAATTAAAATCGACAACTCGAATTGGGAATTCCACTATTCGGATTCGGTTCGAGGACATATCGATAATGATGGGGTGTTCGATGATACCTAATCGATTGCGATTTGAATAAACAAGAGTCAGACCGCAGGTACATTAATGTACGCCCACAAAACGAACGATTGTCAATCTACGAATCGACCAACAGGGCGCACTAATCGCCTTCGATTCCTCTAACGTGTAGTCGTATCCATAAGGCTTGCTACCAGACTATTGCTATTGTGGTAATAACTCTATTGCTCAGTGCACCAACAGGGAATATCGATAAAAGGGGGAGTTGCCACACTGGTGGCGTCAAACTTACATATGTACTTGTGGTAGCTTAAAGTGCGCTCACGCTTTTGACCACAACACAATACTCGATGGTTGTGTGTTATTCTAGAACCACACCGACCATGCCCTGTTATTAAAATTCTATGCATTCAACTGCGTTCTAGGACGAAGAGCTACATACATACAGTAGAGTGGCACTTGTTTAGTTAATAGATCTAATGATGTTCCTAATTCGTTCTGTTAATGATACAACTTCATTCCGATGCATTAGAATCGACTTGCTTGAGAGGATTCCTGAATAATTCAAGAATTTTTTATTTATAGCAAAGAAACCATTAGGCGGAATGAGTCGGAATGGTAATTGGTCAAGTGGCAGCGGTAGTTCATCATCGAATACGTCTGGAATGAATACGACACAAAACGAGGAGCGCTTAGTGGTAATTAATTTCCTTCGAATTTCGCCAGCAATTCTTTAGAAAAAAATGTTTTTTGTGTCGTTTTTCATTGCTTTTTGGGTTTTTTTTTTTGTGATTAGGTAGCAGTGCGTGTACGTCCAAGTCTAGAAACCAGCGACCGTTGTATTGAAGTCATTTCGAACAAGGCCTTACTGTTTGACGATGGTAGTAAGAACAGACCGAGAAAGTACATTTATGACCACGTGTTTCGTGAGGAAGATACTCAGGTGAGAAATGTTATTTCTACCATTTAACCTTCTAGTAGGGCTAGTGTTGTTGGCCAATTGTTTTGAGTTACATGCCAGAGATAGTGATAAGGTAAGCAGCGGTTGGGGACACGCGAAGCGTTCGAGGTTATTCGAAATTTCCAGTCTTTTCCATAACCCCAATCGTTTATTTTACTTAAATTAAAGTCTGATCCACACAGCAACCTGACGATCTCCGGACGGTCGAACCGCCAACCAAATCGACCATGTGCTCATTGACGCAAGGCATTCGTCAAACATCCTGGATGTGCGAACATTCAGAGGGGCAAATGTCGTCTCTGACCACTTCCTCGAAGCAGAGCTCGACTGTCCAATGTCAGTTAGCTGCATCAGCCCACCAGGAGGATGTTCGACATTGTTCGCCTGAGCACACCGGAGATTACCAGAGTCTACAGGGAGCAGCTGAGCGAAAGACTCTACGGTATGCCTAATATGTGGCTGCATTGCCGCTCAGCCATTCAGGAAATAGCCGAAACCACCTTAGGATACCTACCACCCCCGACAAGAAACCCGTGGTATGATGGCGAGTGTAAGCAGAAAAAGGCAGCAACCGACGAGGCGTACCAAAAGGCGCTGCAGAGGAAAACCAGGGCAGCGCAAGAAGAGTACCGAGCCAGAAGAAGGGAGGAGAAAAAACTACTGCGAAAATATAAAAGAATCTTCGCAGCCGCCCAGCTCAGGAATATCGAGGAGTCTAGGGATAAGCATAAAACACGAGCCTTTTACAAGAAAGCCAAAGACCTTGCAGGAGGCTTCAAAAAGGACACCCAGGCTCTTCCAAACTGCGAGGGTAATCTTGTCACCGACCCGCAGGGAATAGTGGATGTATTTAAGCAGCATTTCCAGCAGCTGCTTAACGAGCATGACCAAGAGAGAATGGTAGGGACCGAGGAAATCCCAACTCCAGCCACTGAAGTAGTCCTCCCAAGCAGCACAGCTGAAGAACAACAAGACCGCAGGCTCAGATGGCTTGCCCTCAGAACTCTTCAAGGCTGGCGGCGATGTTATGGATGCATGCTCACGCATCAGATCATCTGTAGAATTTGGGAAGATGAAAGCATGCCCGACGAGTAGAATATCAGCTCTCTTTGTCTCATCCACGTAAAAGGCGATCCTGCCTCTTGCAAGAACTATAGAGGTATATCCGTGCTCAATGTCGCATACAAGATCCTGTCCAATGTATGGTGTGAACGTCTAAAGCCATTTTGCACCGCACTAATCGGTAGCTACCAGTGCGGCTTCCGGCCCGGCAAATCGATTATAAACCAAATGTTCACACTTCCACAAATCCTGGAAAAGACCAACGAGTTTCGAATCGATACACACTATCTTTTCATCGATTTCAAAGCTGCATACGACGGCATTCATTGTGGTGCGATGGCCGAATTCGCGATCCCGATAAAAATACGCGATGCACCGTGCAACTCGGTTCTAGAACTTCGGAACCGTTTGAAACATGCACCGGATTTCAGCAAGGACATGCGTTGCGTGTGACTTCTTCAACCTGGTGTGAGGGGCAGGCGTCAACAGGGAAGGCACAAGTCCGTCCACTGCTAGGATACGCGGATGATATCGACATCATCGCGTGGTCTCGCCGTGAAATTGTGGAAGCATTAACGGCGATTGAAGAACAGACGAAACGAGTTGGTCTTATGGTCAATGAGGACAAAACGAAATACATGCTGTCAAGCAAAAACCAATCCGTCGCTCACCACCTGGGACAAGATATAACAATACACAGCTACAATTTCGAGGTAGTTAAGGAGTTTGTCTACCTCGGGGCAAACGTAAATTCCACAAATGACACCACAGTGGAGATCCGGCATAGAATCGCCCTTGGCAACCGCTGCTACTTCGGCTTGTCCAAACAACTGGGGTCAAAACTCCTCACTCGAAAGATCAAAGTCATGCTTTACAAAAGGCTCATACTGCAAGTGTTGCTCTAGGTTCACACACAACCTGGACGGAGTGCAGTGGATCTGGGTCGTAGATGTTCGTTCACTAATCTCAGGGGTGGTTTGTCCTAGACAGGACAAGAGCCGGCCAAATTTCGCGTTGGTTATAATTCACGGTAATTCATTCATGCACCTTTGGTGTTAATATTGCATACGCAGAGGATGAATTTCAACCCCCGACGCAAAAAGAGGGGTATTATAAGTTTGAGGTGTCTGTGCGTATGTCTGTGGAATCGTAGCTCCTGAACGAATGGACCGATTATGATGTTTTTTTTTTAAAGGTAACGTGATTGAGATGGTTCTTAGCTACAATTTGTGAAGATCTGTTCAGGTGTTCCACGGTCACCAGCTCATCGGTTCTTTGTGTTAGCTGCGGTAGGGTTCTTAGACGAATGATGGGTAATGTATAATGTAATAGGCTTTATGGTTATCCCTAGACTCCCTAGACTCCTCGATATCCTTGAGCTGGGAGGCAGCGAAGATTCTTTTCTTTTGTCGCAGTAGTTTTATCTTCTCCCTTCTTTTGGCTCGATACTCTTCACTACCCACTGAGAGCACCGTGGCGCAGTGGGTAGTGTGTTGGCCTCTGACGCCCATGACACGGGATCGAATCCCGACACAGCCATGTCATCGAACGTGTTTTTCACAGTGTTTCTCCTTAGCGGGGTTCTGACAAAACCCCCTGTAGTAAAATTGTCATGAAAAGCTTCTCGAAATTCGCCGTTCGGAACCGGCAATAAACTGTGGGTCCCTTTCACCTATGGGAAAATGAAATCACACACAACATGGGTGATTGAGAGAAGCTCGGCTCAAGTTCTTCATGGACTGTAACGCCAACATACATACATACATACTCTTCGCTGCCCTGGTTTTTCTCTGCTCTTTTGGTACGCCTCGTCGATTGCTGGCTTTTTCTGCTCACACTCGCCATTATACCACGGGTTTCTTGTCGGGGGTGGTAGGTATCCTAGGGTGGTTTCGGCTACTCCCTGAATGGCTGAGCGGCAATGCAGTCTTTCGCTCAGCTGCTCCCTGTAGATTCTGGTAACCTCCGTTGTGCTCAGGGGCCAAATGTCGAACCTCCTCCTGGTGCAGCTTTCTAACAATGGACAGTCGAGCTCTGAACGAGGAAGTGGTCAGAGTCGATATTTGCCCCTCTGAATGTTCGCACATCCAGGATGTTTGACGAGTGCCTTGCGTCAATGAGCACATGGTCGATTTGTTTGGCGGTTCGACCGTCCGGAGATCGCTAGGTTGCTGTTTGGATTCGCTTACGAGGGAATCTTGTACTACTTATCACCGCATTACGAGCTGTCGCAAGGTCCGTGAGTCGGAAGCCGTTATCTGATGTTGTATCGTGGAGGCTGTGCTTTCCGATCACTCCGCCAAGGGTATTCTCCTTACCGATTTTGTCGTTGAAGTCGTTGAAGCTTTGTAGGCGTTGTCCAAAAGGTCATAGAAGTCCTCCTTGATAGGGTCTTCAGCCTCTTCGGTAGAGGCGTGTGCACATACATATAAGGCTGATGTTAAAAAATCTGCCTCTAATGCGGATCACAGCCAGGCGTAGAGTAGTTCGTCGACCAGAGAGGAGGTGAATGGACTCCGCTTTGTGGGCACCCTTTAGTTGTCGATACTGTCACCGATACCTCTCCGGATGTAGCTGATGTAAAACGACTTTCAAGCATCGCTCTAACCCAGAGGTTAGTGGGATGATCTACACCTCTGCTAGACAATGCAGTGGTGATGGAGTTGTAGCCAGTGTTATCAAAGGCCCCCTCAATTTCAAGGAAGGTATAAATTGTGATTTCCTTGCGTGTGAAACTACATATTTGCAATACGCGCCACTTCTGCCAATAATCGCACTGTCCGTAATCGTTACTCGAGGATTTTTCAGATCTTTGCCTGTAGTAGGAAGGGCCAGTACTCCTTACTGACTTTTAATTTTTTTATATACAGCTCTGGATTCTAATTAAGCTCAAAGGCCACGTGATTAGTAATGGTCCATTGGTCCATTGTTGACAGCTACCGAAATAGATTTTCCCGAACTTCTTATCAGCAACATTCGTTTCGACCACAATTAGAATAGAGCGTCCAAATTAATCAACCCTCAATTATCGACTCTAGAGTTTTTGAACAAACAACATTAGTTCCGTGGTGCTTTAACATTGGAGAACTTGATAACGACATTCGTAATTATGTCCAAACTGGCTATGCAAGTACAGCGCTTTCTGAACGAAGAGGTAGCTGCTTCACATTGACAACAAGTTGGAAAGGAAAGTTTAATATTGTTCTACTTATTCTTTCATAGCTTTTGCTTAGGTATTTGAGACCTCTGCACTGCGCTGGAGCGCGTAAACGCAAGTATCGGTTTATTGTAAAGGGGTGACCAAATAGGGTGCAGGAAAGTTAACGCACATTAAGACTACAAGGGGCCTAAAGGGTTATTTTTACAAACGTCTATCCGATAGTAAACTTTTTTATTACAACTCCTTATAAGGACATTTATGTGGTATTGATGTTGTTTCTTAGGGCTTAAGTGGTTGCAGGCCTTTTAACATACAATTCCAATAAAAGGAAGTCAAGTGGTGTTAAATCGCGTGATGTCGCAACCCAATTCTCATTTTCACAATGCGACATTAAACGACTCTTACAACTCGTCGATATTATCACGTGAGGTGTCGCATGTTGAACCATCCTGTTTAGTATAAATATGCTTAGTTACCTACTTAGGTAGCGCTTCAGTCCGATGTGAACCTGGACCTCTACCAATAAGCATGTCCAGGTGGCACGATTTTTTTCCAGTTATTTTCAGTTTCACACCCCTAGTTGGTTAAGGGCCCCTTCCACCTGTGTTCGCCATCTTATATTCGGTCGTTCTCTGCGGTGTCGTCTCTCGGGCTTGGACTCAAAAATTCTTCAGGCTGGAGCTGTGTTATGCATTTGCTCCACATGGCCGAAGACGTCGAACTAGACCGATGTCGCTGTAGAGCCCGTACAGCTCCTCTACCATTTTCGTTAAAGTCCAAGCCTCTGCGCCATAGAGGAGGATCGGGTTTGATTAAGTTTTTTTATAGCGTAACCTTGGTCTTCTGAGAGAGGGCTCTACTTCTCAATTACCTCTTGAGCCCGAGGAAGCAGCGGTTGGCAAAAGCAATGCCGTGTTTGATCTCAGCGCTGCTGTTGTTGTCGCTGGTGAGCCAAGGTAGACACAGTCCTTGATTCGAATTTGTAGCTGCCAATTGTGACGTTCTGGCCAAAACGTCGGTGCTGTGCATCTTTCTTGAATGACAGCATATAATCGTATTTAGTTTTACCCTCGTAAGATCCACTTTAGCCGCTTCTGCTTCAATGATTTGGAACGCTTCATTGACGCCCCGCTGTGTTCGTCCAATTACGTCAATGTCATCTGCGTACGCAAGCATTTACGCAGACTTGTAAAATATCGTACCTCTTGTATTGGCCAGTAAGTCTTCACCTTATCTTAATCCTTTTTTAAAATCAAAGGTCTTGGTTAATTCACTACCGACGTTAACGGAGTAGCGAGAAATCTCCATTGTCACCCTGTACAATCTGACGAGTTTGACGGGGATGTTAAAACTAGGCATGGCTCGGTGTAGCTGGTCTCTATGCACACTGCCATAGGCGGCTTTGAAATTTACGAAACGGTGATGGGTGTCGATTTGGAATTCTTGGATCCGCCGCAGTGTTAATATTTGGTCTATTGTAGATTTACTTGACCTGAAGCTACACTGATAAGAACCTATCAGATTATTCACAAAGGACTTCAGGCGTTCACACAGTAGGGCAAAGAAGATCTCATATTCGATGTTAAGGAGACTTATTCCTCCGTAGTGGGCGCAGAAAGGAGACTCCTATCCTTTCTTGTGGACCGGGTAAACGATGGCCATGCTTCCCACTTACCATATTTTATAGATGAGCTGGTGCATGTGCTCTACCAGGTCATCTCCAGCTCAGCAAACTGGCTGTCCGCACCCGTCCGAGAAAGAAACAGCTGGTCAATGTTTACACAAAATCCGGATCAGTTTATTTTAAGTTCTCAGCTGGGGGAGAAAGCCGCTTAATCGAACGACCCGATGGCCTCTCGCTTCGAAATGTTGCCGCTGCCGCGACGAATGCAGATGCTCGTGAAGGGACTGTTCTTGCGTAAGAAGTGTTGCCGTGGAACCCAAACTATTATTGTTACTATCTATTAGTATTATTATTTCTATTTTACAACTTTTTTTGTATTTTATTTTGTTGTTTTTGTATGACATGATTATTCACTCTAAGTGAGGAAGCCTAGTAACTACTAGAGTAGTTACCAAGGGAACCCCGCAAGGTGGGGTCCTCTCACCTCTTCTCTGGAATGTATTTGTAAACGAACTACTTATCAAACAGGAGAAAGAAGGCCTGGACGTTGTTGCCTACGCCGATGACGTTGCCATCACAATCTTAGGTAAATACCTATCTACACTGAATGGGCGCATAGTAACGGGCTCAGGATTAACCCACAGAAAACGGAGCTCGTGCTTTTTACCAAAAAGTACAAAATCCCGGAAAACTGCCCTATCACTCTGCCCGATACCAGGTTAGCCTACTCCCCTAGTGCCAAATTCCTTGGCATTATTCTCGATAGGAAATTAATTTGGAAGAGCAATACAATTGAAAGAGCAAAAAAGCCACAATAGCTCTCTATACATGTAAGAAAGCCCTAGGAAAAAAATGGGGATTCAACCCCTAGATTACCCTATGGCTCTACATCACGGTCGTTAGACCCATACTAATGTATGGAGTGATAGTCTGGTGGACTGCACTAGACAAGACAACATACCACAAACAACTCGAGAAGGTACAAAGGATGGCATGTATGTGCATTACCGGTGCCCTCAGGTCCACACCAACGGCTGCGCTTAACATGATACTAGACCTTACACCACTCGATATTTTCGGTAAGCAAATTGCCACACACACGGCCAAGCCAACTCGAAATGGGCGAGCTATTTCACTGGCCACTCCTCCATCCTGCAAAACAGGATAACTATGACAGACAACCTAGACCACACAGAACCCACCATAGTCTTGGACAAAAACTTTACGATGATCTATCCGGACAGGAAGAACTGGACCCGCCAAACTCAACCGCGCAGAAACTGTGTGGATTTCTACACTGACGGGTCTAAAACCAAAGACGGAGTGGGCAGTGGAGTTTTCTGCAAACAACTCAAGCTACATAAAGCTCTAAAATTTACAGATCACTGCAGCGTTTTCCAGGCGGAACTGTTGGCAATAAAAGAGGCTTTGTCTTGGCTGAAGTGGAACGTAATATCCACCACGGATATTCGCATTCTCACAGACAGTCAAGTAGCCTTAAAGTCACTGGAGTCCTATGTGTACACATCAAAATCTAGTCGCGACTATCGCAGATCTCTTAACGAGATGGCAGAACAGTTCAACATACAGCTTATCTGGGTACCGGGACACAGCGACATTACAGGTAATGAAAAAGCCGACCCACTCGCCAAACTAGGAACGGACGCTACAATCAATCGGGACTTGTGAGGGAGTACCCCTTACAACCATTAAACATAATTTGACCAATCTCGCCAGGGCCGAGACGAACCTAAGTTGGGCACAGGGACATACCTGCGTCATCACCAGGCAAATCTGGCCTCGGCTTGACAGTCAACGCACAAGGAGTATAATCTCCCTAAAAAGAACTGACATCTACAAAGTCATCGGTGTCATCACAGGACACTGCCTCATTGGCCGTCACGCACAAAAACTAGGAATAGTTCCGAATGATTTCTGCAGAAGCTGTCAGGACGAGGAGGAGGTCGAATCCATTCACCACCTTCTCTGCGCCTGTCCAGCTCTCTGCAATTTCAGGAAACGTTACCTAGGCTCTTACTTCCTTAACGGTCTGACAGATGTTCAGAAAGTAGGGATACTTGATCTTCTTAACTTCTTAAGAAGCACAAAATGGTTCCACGAATACGGGGGTAAAACCCCATCGTAGCTGCACAACGGGCCTCCCTGGCCTATGTGCATTCTTCTCAACTCTGGGAAGGCTACGACCCTACCTACCTACCTACCTACCATGACATGATTCTTGTCATCAGTACACAGCACACTGGTTTACACATTGTTCCCATAAATGCGCAAAGCCTTAAGGTTAAGATCGATGAGTTCCGCTAGCAATTAGCAATATGGACAAAGTTCTCCTCTATGACCAGCTTTTAGCTCCAGGTTTCTCAAGACATGAGTTAATTTACCTTACTCTTGCTTTCGAGACTAATTCGGGTACAGAAACTTTCCAGTAGAGAGACTTTAACAATTTTTATCGTACAGAGTTGTTAAATGAATTGCAGAACACTGGACTGGCGTTACAGTCCATGAAGGACCTGAGCCGAGCTTCTCTCAATCACCCATGTTGTGTGTGATTTCATTTTCCCATAGGTGAAAGGGACCTACAATTTATTGCCGGTTCCGAACGGCGAATTTCGAGAAGCTTTTCATGACAATTTTACTACAGGGGGTTTTGTCAGAACCCCGCTGAGGAGAAACACCGTGAAAAACAAGTTCGATGACATGGCTGTGTCAGGATTCGATCCCGTGTCATCTGCGTCAGAGGCCAACACACTACCCACTGCGCCACGGTGCAATATGGATGGATGAATAACCACATTAAAAAGCTAATGAAGGACAGGGACCTAGCGTATCATCGTTGGAAGAGGTATAGGGTGGACATTTTGCGTCTGAAATACCGAGAACTCAGGAATAAAGTGACACTTGAGATACGAAGGGCAAAGAAAACCTTCTACGCAAACGTCTCGACCCCACTGTCTCCGGAGAGTAACTATGGAAAAACTTACGCCAAATAGGTGTAGTTAAGTCTCAGGCCAAGCCTATGGACGACCTTGACTGTGACACTCTTAATTTCTTATTTACCTCAGCCTCCTCCCCTAATGTCTTAAATCAAGTGTTATTGGAAGAAGAGCAAATGCCTGTTTCAGCAAGTTTGAGGGTACTTAATCTGCATCTCTTAATCGAAATTGAAGTCGCAAATGCAGTTCTTTTGATTAAGTCAAACGCGATTGGTTTAGATGGGGTCAATCCTAATTTTTTAAAAATAACACTTCCTGTTACATTGCCTTTCATTACCCATATCTTCAACCGCATCATCACCCAGTGAATGGAAGCAGGCTAAAATAGTTCCCCTAACTAAGAAACCAAACTGTAACCTCCCCGATTATCGACCTACAGCGATCGTTCCCTATCTATCTAAAGTTTTTGAAAAAGCAATCCTACCCCAAATATTTAGACATCTCTCCGCTGAAAGATTACTGCACGAAGGCCAGTCAGGTTTCCGCCCCAGCACAGCTGTAAAACTGCTGTGTTGTTTATATTGATGAGATCAGGAAAGGTTTAGATAAAAAAGAATTGACGATCCTTACGTTACTTAACTTCTTTTGTGTAATGAGCTACAGAAAAATGTTAAATATTCAAGGCATACCGCAAGGCTCTTCCACTCCTACTTGGTTGGCAGACAACAGAAAGTAGTAATTGGCGATAAAATGTCGGACCTTCGTTCCACGCATGCCGGTGTGCCACAAGGTTCTATACTAGGTCCGGTTTTATTCCTGCTGTATTGTAATGAATTACCCAATATTGTCAGAAACTGCCGGGTAAACATGTACGCAGATGACGTGCAGTTACGAATATCCTTTCAATTTCACTCGGCAGTAGCATTCGTTGCCAAAATTAATGAAGACCTCCTTTGCCTCAATCCGAGTAAATCGAAGTGACTGGTTATATACCAAAATCTGGTGGACACCTCTATCAAACTAGGTCAATATAATATCGATTTTGTTGAGAGCGCGAGGAATCTAGGACTAATCTTTAACCGGACTCCTACATGGGACGATCACGTCAACGCCAGCATCGGAAAGGTGTATGGCATGCTGCGAACTCTCTGGGCATCACATCACTACATCCCTGTCAAAATCAAAATTATTATCGCCAAGACTCTGCTGCTTCCAAGTCTTATATATGATTGCGAAACTTCTTGCAATTTAGATTTCAGATCTAAGCGAAAGCTTGATGTGGCTTTTAACAGCATTGCGCGCTTCATTTTTAACATCCATAGGCACAAGCATATCTCCAGCTATTCGAAGAACATTTTTGGCTGCACATTTGACAACATCCTCATCTACCACACCCTGACTTGCCTTCATAAGATACAGCATACCCGACAGCCTAATTACCTCTTGAATAAGTTGAGTTTCCCATTATCTGAACGAACGAACACACTTATTCGACCTCGGTACATGTGCTTAACATCTGAAAGACAATTTTTGTTCATTCCACACGCCTTTGGAACTCTCTCCCCATTACACTGAGAAGAATCAGAAGCTTAAAGCAATTTAAAACCGAACTACTTAAATATTTGGCCAATGATCGTAATCTATTCACTACCTCCTTACCAATATTCCATAAAAAGACAGAAATACGATGTCAAATACCCTATGGGGGTTATGTTATGTAGAGACTTCTGATGATCTTTCAACTGATTTTTATGACCACAAAGCTTCCATTAATTATTGTTGACTCCGTGCGTTCCTAACCTAGCATCAGGACTTCCTTACCTTTCCTTTTGTCAGCATTTGCTGTTGATGATATGAATCCTCATTTTTTTCAGCGAATAGACCATTCCAAATTGAGTGGACTCTGGAGCTATCTATTGTTTCAGCTTTCTGTTTATATATATTCAGGCACTCGGCTGCGATCGAGATGATACATTTTTCCTCTTTGTTCAGCCTATGGGGTTGCATTCGTCTCTTTCAAAGTCTTGGGTTGTGTTCGTAAAATAGAGTTTGGAGCTGCTATTGTACTGAGTGTACATATTACTTGTATGCCACGAACGATGGCAAGTTGCGAATGACCTTCTTCTTCTCCTTCTTCTTCTTCTTCTTCTTAACGGGCGCCTCAGTTCGGGGTGAACCTGGGCCTCAACCAACATACCCCTTCAACTAGCACGATCTTTTGCTAGCCTTTTCCATAGCCGCACGCCCAGTTGGCTGAGGTGCCCTTCCACCTGTGTGCGCCATCTTAAGTGCGGCCGTCCTCTGTTCCTTCGTCCCTCGGGGGTTGGATTCAAAGACTCTCCGGGCTGGAGCTGTGGTGTCCATTCGCTCTACATGGCCTAGCCATATTAGGCATTAATCCGTAAACGCCTGACTAGACCCATGCCGCTGTACAGCCCGTAAAGTTCGTGGTTGAATCTTTTCCTCCTGATTGGTTTCGCTACCTCCATCTCAATACTTGCAAACGCCTCATTGACATCCGCTGTGATCTACCTATTATGTCAATGTCGTCGGCGTATGCAAGGAGTTCCGAGGATTCGAAATAGATTATGCCTTATGTATTGGCCAGTGATTTTGCACAATCATTTCTAAGTTGAAGAAATCACACGACAGCGCATCGTCCTGTCTAAATCCTTTTTTGACTTCGAAACTATCGGTCAGTTCTGCACCGATTCGGATGGAGCAGCGAGCATTTTCCAGAGTCATCCTTGCAAAGTCTAAAGAGTTTAGGTCGACATGGTGTTGTATAGCTCGTCTCTAATTACGCTGTCGTAGACGACATTGAAGTCGACGAATAGATGGTGAGTGTCGACTTGAAATTCATTGGTTTTCTCCAGGATCTGCCGTAATGCGAATATTTGATCTATGGTGGACTTCCCTTACTATTTATAAAAGGTTTCAGGCGTTCACACAAAATGGCAAAGAAGATTTTGTAGGCGATGTTAAGGAGACTTATTCCTCTGTAGTTGGCGCAGTCAGAGGGGTCTCCTTTCTTGCGGATCGGGCATACGATACTGAGACTCCATTCCTCGGGCATGCTTTCCTCTGACCATATCTTACAGATGAGCTGGTACATGCTCCTAACCAGGTCATCCCCAGCTGCCTTGAAGAGCTCAGCAGACAGTCCGTCTGCGCCAGCAGCTTTGTTCGACTTGAGTTTCGATATGGCAATCTTAACTTCGTCGAGGTCAGGGGGACGGAATTATTTGCGGTCTTCATCGTTAAGAAATGGATCATCCTGCCTGACAGCGGTATATTGACTAACATCGCCGTTATACAGTCTGCAGAAGTGATTTTTCCATATTCTCAGCATCGACTGCGATTCTACTACTAGGTGTCCCTGCAGGCTTTATAACCTTGGCATGTTCGCTTTATCTGTTAATAGAACTTTCGAATATCACGCCTACAGTAACACCTCTCCATATCCTTAATCGCGCGCTTCTCGTGCTCTTTCTTCTGAGAAGCATATGGGAGGAGCATAGGCTCACATAGAGCTCGTAGAGCTCACAAGATGCTCTTGTTATTTTGTGAATCCTCCTGCGCTCGTCATCGAACCAGATGTTTCTTCGTGGTCGTGGAGCCTTGAAGCCCAAAACTTCGGATGCAGAGCTTTTCAGGGCCTGTTTGCTAAGGTTCCAGTCCCGTTCTATTGATAGCTTGGAGGGTTGAGGTGTATTGGAGAGCTTAAGGGAGACGCGATCGGTAAGAGCCGGAGCGGTTTTTGGCTATAGTAGCTTTCCGACGTCATAACTTTGTTTTCTAAATCTACTCCGCTGCGTTCGTGATATCCGTAGGCGCATCTTGGCTACTACAAGATGGTGGTCCGAGTCGATGTTAGCCCCTCGGAAAATACGAACAACAAGAATGGTGGAGGAGTGTCTGACGTCGATCGCGCCGTGATCAACTTGGTTGGTGGTCGATTGCTCGAAAGACCGCCAGGTGCCTTTGTGTAAATCGAGGTGCGGGAAGCGCATACTAACTGAAAGGAGATTTCGGCCCGTAGTAAGATCAATCAGCCTGTGTCCGTTACCGGATGTGGTGTCGTGTAGGCTATGTTTGTCGATGACTCGTTCAAAAATGCTTTCCTTACGCAGCATATCATTGAAGTCTCCTAGTACAATTTTGATGTCATAGCTGGGACATTGAGCATACGTTCTGTCTAGGAGATCGTAGAACTCATCTTTGGCGGAGTCATCCTTGTCTTCCGTGCGGGCTTGGACGCAGATCAGGCTGGTATTAAACAATTTAGCCTTGATATGGATCGTTATGAGGCGTTCGCTCACATGCCGAAAACTAAGGACTTTTTACCTTAGTCCACCTCGAACAGCAAATCTGCATCCGAACAATCGTTGTCTTCTCTCCCTATAGCATTCGCCGTAGTAAATGTCGCAGTTTTTCGTCCGCTTTATACCCGGTCCATTCCATCGCATTTCCTGGATGGCGGTTATGTCCGCCTTATAGCGGTCTAGGGCGTCCGCAAGTTGTTCGGCTGCACGTGGCCTGTTTAGGGACCTAACATTCCACGTACAGAGCCGAAGATCATTCGTTTTTTGCAAGGGTGGTCAACATTAATCCGGTCCGTTTTATCCGAGGCTTGTGGTCGTTTCCGAGTTTGTGTTTTTTTTACGGTTACGACTTACTGGGCCGTAGCCCAACCGACTAATCCTATTTTTTGGTGGAGCAGGCGACTGCGGTGGCTCTTCTCGCTTTTTAGCAGACCAGCATGATAGATGCTACCCCTACGAGGCCTTTGTTAGTTGTCCTTTGCCATCTTGCGAATGACCTACCTTTCTCAAAAGCACATTGAGGGGCCTTTTGCCTTTCAAATTAAATCTGTAGCCTTCGTAAGAGTTCAACAATCTAAAGCTTCCGATATAGGCATGATAAGATCCGTGTGCTTTTAACATAAAATAAACAAAAATGCTAATGCATTGCGCTTGGCCAATATTTAGTAACAACCCTTCATCGGTCCTGGAAATAATTACACGTTTCTCTATGTACCTACTTCCTTCCAGGAAACTGTTTACAAAACCACAACAGCTCCATTAGTTAAAGATGTACTTAACGGTCTAAATGCAGCCGTTTTCGCATACGGAGCCACCGGCTCAGGAAAGACACACACGATGCTGGGACCGAGTAAACGCAAGGCCGGCTCGCATA
The DNA here is from genome assembly GCA_951905685.1 of Eumerus sabulonum. Lineage (NCBI taxonomy): Eukaryota > Metazoa > Arthropoda > Insecta > Diptera > Syrphidae > Eumerus > Eumerus sabulonum. Next base: position 241,673,569 of record OX645060.1, read on the forward strand.
CGAGCGGAACTCCATTAGACCATCCGCCACGTACAGCTCAAACTGCCGGCGACAATCTCAGTGCAGATAATGGTCTGATGGTTCGAGCAATCGACGAGATATTCGAACAATTCGAAGTAGCAGAAGAGAGTAACGCCTTTAAGGTAAGTCTAATATCATACACCCGAGCTTATATGACTCTTGTCACGTTTTAATAACCACGTTTACACGGCCATTGATAAAAAGTTAAAGCACCACCCATCCTAGAGGAATTGAGGTTGTGATTTTATGTACGTTACGTACCTTAAGGGTAAATATAAATGCCGGTCCTGAAAGTTCAAATCAAACCTACGCGTGTAACTATACGCGAGTACACATATCCAGATACTAATTAAGGTCGCAATACTGTTGCCAGTCGTCAATTTTTAATAACACCGAGTAGCGTGCGTAGCTTCACCGTGGGGTAAACACCAACTCAACACCCTAACCACACAAAACATACATAAATGAAGGCTTTGGTGATATACAATTACCACACTTTCCACGAGCGCCCTAAACCCATTCCCGGTCACGATATGACAGTGCTTTAATAATTTACACTACGACGTGCGCGCTTTAATGGTTAGGGAATTTCCGCCGCTTAGGAAGCCATTAACCCAGAAAACGTGCCTGAATTACAATACTATCTTATAGGTTTGCATATCTTACTTGGAGATATATAACGAGCTAATCCGTGACCTCCTGAACCCGGGCGGACCGCTTGAACTTCGCGAGGATAACCGAGGACAACGCATCACTGTGGCTGGGTTATCAGAGATCACAGCTTCCAGTAGACAAGAGGTTATCTCGTTGCTGTTGAAGGGTAACAAAGCTCGAACAATGGAACCAACGGCCGCAAATCAGACCTCATCCCGAAGTCATGCGCTTCTGAGTATCACCGTTCAAATTCGTACGCCACTCGGAACAAAACAGGGACGGCTCTTCCTCACCGATCTCGCCGGCTCGGAACGAGCCAAAAAAACTAAAAATCGTGGCAAAAGACTCCAGGAAGGAGCGCACATAAATCGCAGTCTCTTAGCGTTGGGCAATTGCATCAACGCACTGTCGGGTGGTGCTCGATACGTAAACTATCGCGACTCGAAACTCACACGTCTGCTGAAGGAGGCACTGAGCGGCAAGTGCAAGACAGTAATGGTCGCTCATGTTGCGCCCGAGGGAAAGCATCGTGACGAGACGAAGAACACGTTAGTTTACGCCGATCGAGCGAATAATATAACAACTCGTCTGCAAAACACTGGCTACATCGATGAAGTCAAGGACTTTCCGATGAAGCACTACCAGAGTCTTATTTCGGAGCTCCGCGAAGAGGTTACTCGTTTGAGGTCTAAAATGCTGACCGAGCGCCCACGTAGCGGAGCTGTCCTTGCTCGTACAGCAGTGGACGATGAGAAGCGCAAGGCTGAGCTGCGATACTTGAGGGAACAGATCGTCCTTACATTTAAGCAACAAATGAAACTTAGGCGTAAACTGCTCGAAGCTGAAAGTCATCTACTTGGCCTGGAACTGGATGCGGAACGACAGAACATGATCATATCCCACTGGCAGGGACGAATGGGCAAATTGTACGATACACCGGTTGAGGACGGTAACTTCACATCCCTTGCTTGTAAAACCTTCCTTTAGTGACTCATTCTCTTATAGATGAAGAATCGGAGGGTTCATTGGCGTTAAAAAATGCTTGGGGCGAGCTGGCCGCGATAGAAAAAGAATCTAGGCGCTACAAGGAGATCCGCGAAAGGACCGAACAAGAATTGGAAATGTGTCGGCAGAAAGGTGTCCAATTGGAAGACGTAAGCTCGTCCACTTCTCTTACTTCCTCAATCACTCACATTTCCAATGTTTTCAGGAACTGCCAGAACGTATCACCAGCGATGAGGAACGGGAGCTTTTGGGTATGTTCACACTAATGCCTTTTTCTCCGAGATTGCTTCGGTATTTGTAGAAATTTTTGCAGCTCTACTTTGTCGCGTGCACGAGCTGGAAGCCGACAAGGTGTCCCTACAAGCAGAGCGGTTGGCCCGTCAAGCCGAACTACGTCGGCGTGATCTACAATTGCTGAGGGCAGAACGTCAAAGACGACTTTGTGAAGACATCATAAGCTCGCAGAGGCGTTTGATCGAAGACGGTAATGTAGAACTTCCGGACGAATTGAAGGAGCTGTATGCCTTGTATCAACAGGAGATTCATGCCGGCACAGTGGCTTCAACACCGGGATCAGTGTATGACCGAAAATTGCCGCCAATTTATTCAGCTGGGTATACATTCTACACGTATTCTTACACCCGACACTGACTTAGTTCTTTAATTACAGTTCCGAATCCCCTGGAAGCTCCGGCTCAAGCTCAGACTGGTCACCTTCACCTCTGCCGCCCATTGAATCAGGACAAGATTCCGCAACGGCAAACCACAAACAAGACGATCCAGACCGGCTAATGGGTCCACCAGTCAGCACTCGTCTCCCAAAAATCTCCACCTCGCGAAAGCACCCAAAGTCGACCGCAACCCAGCGTCCTAGCGAGTGAAATGGACAAACACGATTTTCTTGATTTTTAGAAAGCCCACAGGCATCTTGGCCAGCTCTATTCTCAGAGGTGATTGCTACAAGATCATGGGGGTTTTGATGACCTAGTGCTACCAGATATGAAGCTAGCTAAAGCTCAAACTCTTTCAGTGTTCCCCCTTATCCCCAGCGTGTTCTTCTCCTTTGACTTTATTCATCGTTTAAGTACTTTCAGCGCCTGGAGTATCGGGCGTCTTCATGTGCTTTGCGGTTTCGCTGCACGAGCATGTAAATATAAAAAGCACAAAATGGAAAATTTCAACCGTTGGCGGATCTAGTAGTTTTGAAGCACAAACTTGTTTAGATGTACGATTGTATGTAGAAGTGTGTCCTACGGACATTACGCTCCGTTTAAGGACAGAGCCGTATGTATGTAAAATTTGATAAAGCAATAAAACAGTAGAATTAACGGTTCGTGACGCATTTTAATATGTCATTCTGTCCATTCCTGCAAAACATGCCTTTTACACAGAGATCATCGACATCTTGGGCATCATAGTAACTTCTATTGGTTTCAGCATCTAGGCGTCATCGTCTAAATCTAATCGACTTGCTCTCACCGTCTTGATTGCATCTTCTTAACCTCATTACCTTAGTCTCACCGCCTTGATTTCAATGTCTTGGTCCTAATGTCATTTAGGTTCCACCGTCTTGGTATCATTATCCTGGCTCGGTGTCTTGGCCTCATCGTCTTGGTGTCTTGATGACATCGTCTTTGTGTATTGGTCTCATCGTCTTGGTCTTATCGTCTTGGTGTCCTGGTTTCACGGTCTTGGACTCATCGTCTTGGTCTTGGACTCATCGTCTTGGTCTTGGAATCATCGTCTTTGGTCTTGGACTCACCGTCTTGGCCTTGGACTCATCCTGTTAGTCTTGGACTCATCTTTTTGGCATTGGTCTTGGACTCATCGTCTTGGTCTTGGACTCATCGCCTTGGTTTTGGACTCATCGTCTTGGTTTTAGGCTCATTGTCTTGGTCTCGGCCTCGTCGTCTCGGTTTTATTCTCATCGTCTTGGTCTTGGACTCATCGTCTTGGTCTTGGACTCATCGCCATGGCCTTGGACTCATCCTATTGGTATTGGACTCATCCTTCTGGCCTTGGTCTTGGACTCATCGTTTTGGTCTTGGACTCATCCTATTGGTATTGGACACATCTTTCTGGCCTTGGTCTTAGACTCATCGTCTTGGTCTTGGACTCATCGTCTTTGTTTTGGACTCGTTGTCTTGGCCTTGGATTCATGCCATTAGTCTGGGACTCATCTTTCTGGCCTTGATCTTGTACTCATCTTTCTGGACTTGGTCTTGAACTCAACGTCCTGGTCTTGGGCTCATCGCCTTGGTCTTGGACTCATCGTCTTTGGTCTTGATCTCATTGTCTTTTAGTCTTGGTCTTATTGCCTTGGTGTCTTGATCCCATCGTCTTGGTGTCCTCATCTCACCATGGTTTACGTCTCATCGTCTTGGTCTTGGACTCATCGTCTTAGTTTTGGACTCATCGTCTTGGTTTTAGGCTCATTGTCTTGGTCTTGGCCTCATCATCTCGGTTTTGTTCTCATCGTCCTGCTCGTGGACTCTTCGTCTTGGTCTGGGACTCATCGTCTTGGTCTTGGACTCATCGTCTTGGTCTTGGACTCATCGTCTTTGGTCTTGGACTCATCGTCTTGGTCTTGGACTCATAGTCTTGGTCTTGAACTCATCGTCTCGGTCTTGGACTCATCGTCTTGGTCTTGGACTCATCGTCTTCGTTTTAGGCTCATTGTCTTGGTCTTGGACTCATCGTCTTGGTCTTGTTTTCATCTTCTTGGTCTTGGACTCTTCATCCTGGCTTTGGACTCATCGTCTTGGTCTTGAACTCATCGTCTTGGTCTTGGACTCATCGTCTTTGTTCTTGGACTCATCGTCTTGGCTTTGGACTCATCCTATTAGTCTTGGACTCATCGTCTTGGCCTTGGACTCATCCTATTAGTTTTGGACTCATCTTTCTGGCTTTGATCTTGGACTCATCGTCCTGGTCATGGACTCATCGTCTTGGTCTTGGACTCATCGCCTTTTGTTTTTTTTTTTTTTTTTTTAGAGACTCGCGCAGGTTCAAGAGTTTTTATATTCTCTTATGATGTGTTGACACACAACCTGAACGGAGTGCAGAGGTTGGGGTCGTTGATGTTCGTTCACTACTCTCAGGGGTGGTTGTCCTAGACCTAGATAGGACGAGAGCCGACCAAATTCCGCGTTAGTATTGCATACGCAGAGGATGAATTTCGGTTGACCATATACTGTGAGTGTTATGCCAGCAGCAATACGTCTGGTCGCTTTCCATTCACAACTGCTATGCATACTTTTTTTGTCCGTATAGGGATTACTTTTTCTTGGTTATGAACCGAATTTGCACCATAAACCTTCCGCTCGGCGGTCGATGATGTTAACCACTGCACCACGGCCACCCCACGGTCTTGGTTTTGGACTCATCGTCTTGTGTCTTGGTGTTGGACTCATCGTCTTGGTTTTAGGCTCATTGTCTTGGTGTTGGACTCATCGTCTTGGTCCTGTTCTCATCGTCTTGGTCCTGTTCTCATCATCTTGGTCCTGTTCTCATCGTCTTGGTCTTGGACTTATAGTTTTGGTCTTGGACTCTTCGTCTTGGTCTTGGACTCATCGTCTTGGTCTTGAACTCATCGTCTTGGTCTTGGACTCATCGTATTTGGTCTTGGACTCATCGTCTTGGACTCATCCTATTAGTCTTGGACTCATCGTCTTGGCCTTGGACTCATCCTATTAGTCTTGGACTCATCTTTCTGGCCTTGGTCTTGGACTCATCGTCCTGGTCATGGACTCATCGTCTTGGTCTTGGACTCATCGTCTTGGTTTTAGGCTCATTGTCTTGGTGTTGGACTCATCGTCTTGGTCTTGTTCTCATCGTCTTTGGTCTTGGACTCATCCTATTTGTCTTGGACTCATCTTTCTGGCCTTGGTCTTGGACTCATCGTCCTGGTCATAGACTCATCGTCCTGGTCATGGACTCATCGTCCTGGTCATGGACTCATCGTCCTGGTCATGGACTCATCGTCCTGGTCATGGACTCATCGTCCTGGTCATGGACTCATCGTCCTGGTCATGGACTCATCGTCCTGGTCATGGACTCATCGTCCTGGTCATGGACTCATCGTCCTGGTCATGGACTCATCGTCCTGGTCATGGACTCATCGTCCTGGTCATGGACTCATCGTCCTGGTCATGGACTCATCGTCCTGGTCATGGACTCATCGTCCTGGTCATGGACTCATCGTCCTGGTCATGGACTCATCGTCCTGGTCATGGACTCATCGTCCTGGTCATGGACTCATCGTCCTGGTCATGGACTCATCGTCCTGGTCATGGACTCATCGTCCTGGTCATGGACTCATCGTCCTGGTCATGGACTCATCGTCCTGGTCATGGACTCATCGTCCTGGTCATGGACTCATCGTCCTGGTCATGGACTCATCGTCCTGGTCATGGACTCATCGTCCTGGTCATGGACTCATCGTCCTGGTCATGGACTCATCGTCCTGGTCATGGACTCATCGTCCTGGTCATGGACTCATCGTCCTGGTCATGGACTCATCGTCCTGGTCATGGACTCATCGTCCTGGTCATGGACTCATCGTCCTGGTCATGGACTCATCGTCCTGGTCATGGACTCATCGTCCTGGTCATGGACTCATCGTCTTGGTCTTGGACTCATCGTCTTGGTTTTAGGCTCATTGTTTTCGGTGTTACACTCATCGTCTTGGTCTTGTTCTCATCGTCTTTGGTCTTGGACTCATCCTATTAGTCTTGGACTCATCTTTCTGGCCTTGGTCTTGGACTCATCGTCTTGGCTTTGGACTCATCGTCTTGGCCTTGGACTCCTCGTCTTGGTCTTGTTCTCATCGTCTTGGTCTTGGACTCTTCGTCTTGGTATTGGACTCATCGTCTTGGTCTTGGACTCATCGTCTTGGTCTCGGCCTTTGACTCATCGTCTTAGTCCTGGTCTCATAGTCTAGGTGTCTTGGTTTCATCGCCTTGGTGCCTTGGTTTCATCGCCTTGATGTCTTGGTATCTTGGTCTCATCGTCTCAGTGTATTGGTTTCATCGTCTTGGTCTTGGACTCATCATCTTGGTCTTGGACTCATCGTTTAGGTGACTTGGTATTGGACTCATCGTTTTGGTCTTGAACTCATCGTCTTGGTCTCGGTTTTTGACTTATCGTCTTGGTCCTGGTCTCATAGTCTAGGTGTCTTGGTTTCATCGCCTTGGTGCCTTGGTTTTATCGTCTTGGTGTCTTGGTCTCATTGTCAGGCTGCACCGATAATCATGAAAGGATTTAAGCGGTGTAAATAAAACAACAAACATCTCTGTATCGAATGAGTTTATTACTTTGTATTTATACTCGCATTTGTCTAAAAAAAATTGTAAATATTTGAGGCAACTTTTATCCTTTATAAATGAATATTATCGATTTCATGTCCATTGAATTATTAGATAGATAGATAGAATATCTTAATAGCAAAACAAGACTAAATAAAACAAAAAAATATTGGTATTTCGCTAACTAAGGAGAAACAACATAACTCGTACGATACTAACTCGATTGATTGTACGTACACTTCACCTCTGACCGTTTGTGTAGTTGTGTCGAAAATAAGCGCGCGCTTGTTAGAAACAAGACGTTGTGCAGGGAAACGGGAAAAACGTAACTCTTAAATCCATATGTGTGTGTGAGTGTGTGAGTCCGATTCGACGGAAAGAAAAGCCTCCAAGACCTCAGCGCTAACAGCTATTGTGTTTAAAATAACATTTTGTGTTTTGGAGATTCGAAAAGCGTCGTATAATCTCAAAAGACATCCATATTGGCTGTAACTATGGGTTGGTAGATTGTGGTGATTTGTTTAGTTCCTTGGGCTACGTTATAAAAATGTACTCTTCTCGGTTGTGGTTTGATTTTTGTTTTCAGCTCGTTTTAAGGTATAAAACTGATATTGTCTAAATGCTAGTTTACTTTATATGGAATACTGGAAAACGTAAATGTTTGTATTTGCTTTGTTTGTTTGCGTATAATATTGAAGCATTCAAACGCATGGTTCGACGTAGTTTCCTGGGAAGAGGCCGGTTACGCCGTCCATGACACCTTCCCACCAGCCATCGTCGTTCTTTTTGAGAACGTAGAGAACCGAACTCTCTTGGAAGCTTAGCTCGTCGTCTTTGTCGGCATAGTAGTCATAGATGGCCACAACTGAAAACATAAATGGAAAGTTGTAGTATTACTTCTAGGATGTATACATATGGTGGAAATGAAGCTCAACATAAATAAAGAAAAAAAGATAATTTGGGTTGAGACAAACGACATGATCGTACGCTCGGTGACTTTTGAAAGAAAGCCGTTTCCTATATGGCAACGAATGCTACTGCCGAGTGAAATTGAAAGGATATTTGTAACTGCACGTTATCTGCGTACATGTTTACCCGGCAGTGTTTGACAATATTGGGTAGTTCATTACAATACAGCAGGAATAAAACCGGACCTAGTATAGAACCTTGTGGCACACCGGCATGCGTGGAACGAAGGTCCGACATTTTATCTCCAATTACTACTTTCTGTTGTCTGCCAACCAAGTAGGAGTGGAAGAGCCTTGCGGTATGCCTTGAATATTTAAAATTTTTCTGTAGCTCATTACACAAAAGAAGTTAAGTAACGTAAGGATCGTCAATTCTTTTTTATCTAAACCTTTCCTGATCCCATCAATATAAACAACACAGCAGTTTTACAGCTGTGCTGGGGGCGGAAACCTGACTGGCCAGCGTGCAGTAATCTTTCAGCGGAGAGATGTCTAAATATTTGGGGTAAGTTTGCTTTTTCAAAAACTTTAGACAGATAGGGAACGATCGCTGTAGGTCGATAATCGGGGAGGTTACAGTTTGGTTTCTTAGTTAGGGGAACTATTTTAGCCTGCTTCCATTCACTGAGAAAAATACAAGTGGTGATGATGCGGTTGAAGATATGGGTAATAAAAGGCAATGTAACAGAAAGTGTTATTTTTAAAAATTTAGGACTGACCCCATCTAAACCAATCGCGTTTGACTTAATCAAAAGAACTGCATTTGCGACTTCAATTTCGGTTAAGAGATGCAGATTAAGTAGCCTCGAACTTGCTGAAACAGGCATTTGCTCTTCTTCCAATAACACTTGATTTAAGACATTAGGGGAGGAGGCTGAGGTAAATAAGAAATTAAGAGTGTCACAGTCAAGGTCGTCCATAGGCTTGGCCTGAGACTTAACTACACCTATTTGGCGTAAGTTTTTCCATAGTTACTCTCCGGAGACAGTGGGGTCGAGACGTTTGCGTAGAAGGTTTTCTTTGCCCTTCGTATCTCAAGGGTCACTTTATTCCTGAGTTCTCGGTATTTCAGACGCAAAATGTCCACCCTATACCTCTTCCAACGGTGATACGCTAAGTCCCTGTCCTTCATTAGCTTTTTAATGTGGTTATTCATCCATCCATATTGCACCGTGGCGAAGTGGGTAGTGTGTTGGCCTCTGACGCAGATGACACGGGATCGAATCCTGACACAGCCATGTCATTGAACTTGTTTTTCACGGTGTTTCTCCTCAGCGGGGTTCTGACATGACAAGCTTCTCGAAATTCGCCGTTCAGAACCGGCAATAAATTGTAGGTCCCTTTCACCTATGGGAAAATGAAATCACACACAACATGGGTGATTGAGAGAAGCTCGGCTCAGGTTCTTCATGGACTGTAACGCCAACATACATACATATTTAATACTCCCACAATGTAGAAATAAGTTTTGAATTACTTTATTTAATTTAGAATGTCAGTCTTTTATTCAAACCTTCAAATATTAACTAGGCCAACTACTTTGCGTTTGGGTACGTATATAACAGGAACAACACAACATACTTTTCAATCAACTGGGAACTCGCTGAGACGTACTCGTACCTAGAGACACACAAACCTGTAAGCAATAGTGGTAAGCCCACAAACCTTAATAAAGTACATGCTGGGCGAAACGCGCAAAAATCGCCAGCGATCCCAGAGGTAAAACATATACATGTCAAAAACAGAAACTCCGAAACAACCACAAACCTCGGATATAACGGACCGGATTAATGTTGACGACCCTTGCCAAAAACGAAAAAAGGACAATGATCTTCGGTTGTGTACGTAGAACGTTAGGTCCCTAAACAGCCCACGTGCAGCCGAACCACTTGCGGACGCCCTAGACCGCATCTAGGAAATGCGATGGAATGGACCGGATATAAAGCGGATGAAAAATTGCGACATTTACTACGGCGACTGCTATAGGGAGAGAAGACAACGATTGTTCGGATGCGGATTTATTATTCGAGGTCGACTAAGGCAAAAAGTGCAGGAGGCATGTGAGCGAACGCCTCATAACGATCCATATCAAGGCTAAATTTTTTAACGTCAGCTTGATCTGCGTCCACGCCCCCACGGAAGACAAGGATGACTCCGCAAAGATGAGTTCTACGATCTCCTAGACAGAACGTATGCTCAATGTCCCAGCTATGACATCAAAATTGTACTAGGAGACTTCAATGCTAAGGTAAGGGTAAGGAAAGCATCTTTGAACGAGTTATCGTCAAACATAGCCTACACGACACCACATCCGATAACGGACATAGGTTGATTGATCTTGCTACGGGGCGAAATCTCCGTCTAGCCAGTACGCGCTTCCCGCACCTCGATATAGACAAAGGCACCTGGTGGTCTTTTGATCAATCGACCACCATCCAGATTGATCACATCGCGATCTATGTCAGACACACCTCCAGTATTCCTGATGTTCGAACTTTCCGAGGGGCTAACATCGAATCGGGCCACTATCTTGTAGTAGCCAAGATGCGCCTACGGATATCACGAACGCAGCGGAGTAGGGTAAAAATACAAAGCTATGACGTCGGAAAGCTACTATCGCCAGAAACCGCTCGTGCTTTTACCGATCGCGTCTCCCTTAAGCTCTCCAATACACCTCAACCCTCCACGCTATCAATAAAACAGCAGTGAAACCTTTGCAAACAAGCCCTGGAAAGCTCTGCATCCGAAGTTCGGACTTCAAGGCTCCACCACGAAGAAACACCTAGTTCGATGACGAGTGCAGGAGGATTCACACAGCGAAGCAGGAGGCATATAAAGTCTCGCTGCATAGAAGAACAAGAGCAACTCGTGAGCTCTACGAGTTAAAAAGAAGGGAGGAGTATAGGCTTCTCAGAAAAAAGAAGAAAGAGCACGAGAAGCGCGCGATTGAGGATTTGGAGAGGTGTTACTGCAGGCGTGATATTCGAAAGTTTTATCAACAGATAAAGCGAACATGCCAAAGTTATAAAGCCAGTGAAGCCTGTAGGGATGAGAACGGACACCTAGTAGTAGAATCGCAGTCGATGCTGAGGATATGGAAAAACCACTTCTGCAGACTGTATAACGGCGATGTTAGTCAATATACCGCTGTCAGGCAGAATGACCAATTTCTTAACGACGAAGACCGCAGAAAATTCCGTCCCCCTGACCTCGACGAAGTCAAGATTGCCATATCGAAACTCAAGTCGAATAAAGCTGCTGGAGCATACGGACTCCCCGCGGAACTGTTTAAAGCAGCTGGCGATGAGCTGGTCAGGAACATGCATCAACTCATCTGCAACATATGGTCGGAAGAATGCTTGCCCGATGAATGGAATCTCAGCATCGTTTGCGGGGTCCATAAGAAAGGAGACCTCTACGACTGCGCCAATTACAGAGGGATAAGTCTCTTGAACATATCGCGTACAAGATCCTCTCTGCCGTACTGTGTAAGCGCCTGAAATCCTTCGTGGGCAATCTGGTAGGTTCCTACCAGTGTGGTTTCAGGCCAGGAAAATCAACGATAGACCAAATATTTACACTGCGGCAGATCTTGGAGAAGACCCATGAATTCCAGGTCTACACACACCATCTTTTTGTCGACCTTAAAGCCGCATATGACAGCGTTTATAGAGACGAGCTATACAGAGCCATGTCATGTTTTAACATGACTGTGCAGGATGACTATGGAGAATTTCCGCTGCTCCATTAAGGTCGGAGGTGAACTAACCGAGACCTTCGATGTTAAAAAAGGTTTTAGACAGGGTGACGCACTGTCATGTGATTTCTTGAACTCTGCAGCCAATACAAGAGGTACGATCTACTTCAAGTCTCCACAATTGCTTGCCTACGCAGATGACATGGACGTTATTGGACGGGCAAAGCGAGACGTCAATGAGGCTTTCGCAAGCATTGAATCAGAAGCGGCTAAAGTGGGTCTAAGGGTAAATGGTGACAAGACCAAATATGTCATCTAAGAAAGACGCGCAACATCGACGTCTTGGTCAGAACGTCACCTTCGGCAGCTATATTTTTGAGGTAGTCAAGGACTTCGTGTACCTTGGCTCGATAGTGACAAGCAGCAACGAAAACAGCGCTGAGATAAAACGCAGAATAACTCTTGCCCACCGCTGCTTCTTCGGGCTCAAGAGACAATTGAGTAGTAGAGCCCTGTCTCGAAAAACTAAGGTATCCTTCTACAAAACCTTAATCATCCCGGCCCTTATCCATGGCGCTGAGGCTTAAGACGTTATCAAAAGCGGATGAAGAGGCAATTGGGCGTTTCGAGAGGAAAATTCTGTCCTCGGATCCAACGTCTAAGATGGCTGGGCCATGTAGAGCGAATGGACATCGACGCTCCGGCCCGAAGAGTCTTCGACTCCAATCCCGAGGGACGACGCAGCAGAAGACGACCGCATCTAAGGTGGCGCGCACAGGTGGAATGGGACCTCAACCAAGTGGGCGTGCGGCACTGGAAGCGGCTGGCCAAAGATTGTGCCGGCTGGAGAGGCTTGTTGGTTGAGGCCCTGATTCACCCCGAACTGTAGCGCCATCTAAGTAAGTAAATGCCAAGGAGCGTTTGGCGTTTCAAGGTTGGTTAGCTTTCGAAAGAGCATGAGTCATAGAAGACTAGTATATGGACTATAGCAATAGTAGAGTCTCGTCTTGAAACCAGACTGCAATTCTGACCTTAAATCTACTTAAAAAACAACTGGTTAACTGGCAAGGCATTTCACAGAGGTTTGGTGCTAGACAACTGGAAGTACTTCAGCGAGTTTCTAGCCCTGCAGACGCGTTTGATGCGCTAAATGAAAAATGTCCAAAGGCAAACACCACATATGCTCGAGAGCTTATCTAACGCAAACACTTTCCGCACCCATCTATGATGCTTTCCGAAAAATGGCTTCTGTCTTATCATGATCTAGAGATAAACCGCAAACGTTTGAGTAAATAATTTCGCTCAAAAAATAAACAGCTAATCCTGCCACATTCATACCTTTCTCGATATAATTCTTTGGAACCCATCCAGGTAGATTCTGATCTTCAGGCACTATAGGCGCCAACTGTCCCTGCGTAGTAGACGTCCTTGGCCTGCCGAAATCCTGATGTTCGTCCTCTGGCGGCGGCGGTGGCGGAAGTGGTGGCGACTGTGATCCAGGCCGTGCAAAATTCAAACTACAACGACATCACACATATTCAGCACAAAACTCCGTTAAATAGAATTAAAAGCAATCGAACCTGTTGATGTTCCTGCCCAAGGTGTGCATGCCGATATGACTCTGTTCGCTAATCTCATGGGTGACCGTCAATGGCGATGGTGGAGCTAACGAGATACAAAAGAAATTCCAACAAAACCCTGATGAAATAACGATCTTACTTACGGGGCATACTGCTTCGGTCATCGTATGTCGTTGGCGGAGGTGGTGGCAACGACTGCATCATACCGGCTGACGGTAGATTAACATGAGTGGCAACTTGTTGACTTGGCGGCATTGGTAACGAACTGTAGCCGGGCGCACGTTCACTACCACCACCACCGCCACCAGACGCTGACGAAATTCTCTTGGGGTGTCCAATCGGATAATTGGGTGCATAGTGCGATGGGACTTGTGGCGGATTCACAACCGGTGGGGTGCGATACTCTCGCGAACTTTTGCCCAGCGTACCGGTGTTACTGACCGACTTGCCAAGCGTTCCCGTATTGCCACGTGACATTTGCGGCGGTGTCGGTGGCTTGGTTGTCGGTGGCGGACCTACTGACACAGAATTCGACGTTGCAAGCGATTGAATGGAACCGTGACTCGAACCACGATGTTTTTGCCTTTGTTGATTTGAGTTGACACCGTGACCGATTTCGTCCAGTATTGAATAGTCGATTGGCTTGCGGACGTACTTAATCGGCTTTTCCGGATTGATGGGAGCGACAATTTTAAATTGCCGTGAACTCACCTTGTTGGCAGTCAGTACACCAATTTCCCTACAAAATCAATTCGTTAATAAGCGACGTGACGGCTTGTATTCGAAATACACATACCTGCGAGCGACCTTCTCCTTATGAATCATCACCGTCTGAGCAATATGATTCATTTGCGACTCCATCTCGTTGAGCTGAGTCGCCTGAAGCTCCAACAGTTGCATATAGCTATACGCGAGCGTATTGATCTGGTACGCAACACTTGCCAGCGACTGGGTGGTATAGTTCTTGGTTGCTTCCAACGCCTGCTTCTTATTATCAGCTCTAAAGTAAACAAATCAATAATTCACAGCCGAATACCTACATACTCCCAATTCAACACTTACCTGTAGTAGGTGTCTTCACAGTAGTCGGCGACTCTTTCCAAATTAGTGAAACTGTCCCGCAGGCTCTGACGGCCATCGGGTATTTCGGTACGAGTCAATGATGCTAGTTCGTCCATTAGATTTTCACTGTCCATGACACTATGGTGATCCTGGTAGGAAGAATCTTTAAAAATATAAGAGCCACTCAAAACGACATTCGGAAACAGATACAGCAGAGTAGGGTGCAGCCGAGCAATTGGAAAATTAGTAAACTGGTACAATTGTTAATTGTAAGGGCGGTGACACCATGACACCCTGACACCCATGCACCAGGGGGAGGGACAAATATGATACCAAAAAACAAAAAATCTTTTTTCTTGTTACTTCTCTATTTACTGCACAGAGCAGCGGCGGCGGCACTTACCTGTGTTGTATGAATACCTATTCATAATACAGACATTTATCCCGCACTTTTATTTCTTCCAATTGTTCGTTTGTCGCAAGCGATTTCCGAGCGATTCGCTTTGATTATTTGAAGAAATTTGCAGCCACAGGCGACATTTTCCAAGTTTACACCAATTTGATGACTTTTGACGTCACTTGTTCTAGTAGACCACGATCGAGTGCTACAACTGCTGGAATGTCGGGTAAAATGGAATGGATATGTGCGCGTCACACGTGTCAACCGGGAGTTGCCACTTTATTCTATTACCGATATTGATTCTTTAAACGGAATTGAATTGTATTGATATTTAACAAGTCTCTTATTCTTATTGGCCTCAACCAACAAGCCTTTCCAGGTAGACCGATGTTTTGCTAGCTCTGTCGAGTATTCGCCATCTTAGATGCGGCCGCCCTCGGCAACGTCGTCCGTCGGGTTTGGAGTCGAAGGCTTTTCCAGCCGGAGCTGTGCTTAGACGTTGAATCCGTAGACGCCTGACGTCGGTGCACAGGCCGTAAGGTTCGTGGTTCAATCTTCTCCTCCACTCTCCGGCAACACAAACGGGACCGAAGATTGTACGCAGAATTTTCCTCTCGAAACGACCAAGGGCCTCTACATCCATTTTTGATAACGTCCGAGCCTCTGCGCCGTAGAGAAGTACCGGGATGATTTAGATTTGATGGAGGGTCAGTTTTCCGAAAGAGGACCCTACTACTCAATTGCCTCTTGAGCCCGGCGAAGCAGCGGTTGGCAAATGTGTTTCTGCGTCTAATCCCATCGCTGTTATCGTTGCCGCTTGTCACTAGTGAGCCAAGTTTGACGAAACCCTTGACTACATCAAAGTTATAGCTGCCAATAGTGACATTCTGGCCGAGACGTCGGTGTTGTGCGTCTTTCTTTGACGGCAGCATATATTTGGTTTTGTCCTCGTTCACATACCCTCAGGCCCACTTTAGCAGCTTCCGCGTCAATGCTCACAAAAGCTTTATTGAAGTCTCGCTGCGTTCTCTTAATCAGGTCAATGTCATCAGCGTATGCGAGCAATTGTGCAGACTTGAAGTAAATCGTGCCTCTTACATAGGCCAGTGAATGTCATACGATCTTTGCAAACATGATGTTGAAGAAATCACATGACAGTGTGTCGCCCTGTCAGAATCCTTTTTTGACATCGAAGGTCTCGGCTAACTCCTTACCGACCATAATGGAGTAGCGAGAATTCTGCATTGGATCTTACATGGCTCTATATAGCACGTCCCTATAGGCACTGTCATATGTGGGTTTAAAATCGACGAGAAAGTGGTGTATGTCGACCTGAAATGTATGGGTCTTCTCCAAGATCTGCCGCACTGTGAATATTTGGCTTATCATAGATTTTCCTGGCCTGAAGCCACATTCATAGGAACCTGTCAAATTGTCTACGAATGGTGTCAGGCGTTCACACAACACGGCAGAAAAGATCTTATACGCGATGTATACGATACTTATTCTCCTATAGTTGGTACAGTTATAGGGATCTCCTTTTTTATGAACCAGGAAAACGATGCTGAGATTCCATTCATCGCACATGCTTTCTTCCGACCATATCCTACATATGAGCTGGTGCATGTTCCCAACCAACTCATCTTCAGCTGCTTTAAATAGCTCAACAGGCTCGTCGTCTGCTCCAGCAGCTTTATTAGACTTCAGTTTTTATATCGCTATTTTGACCTCGTCTAAGTTCTCTCATCCTTATCCAATGTGAGTTGTACGTTCTGCCTGACAGCAGTATCTTGACCATCTTCGACTTTATACAGTCCGCAGAAATAATCTTTTCATATTCCCAGCACCAACTGTGATTCAACCACGAGGTGTCCGTGTTCCGCTCTGGTTTAATAACCTTTGCATGTTCGTTTTACTCCTTGGTTAAACTCTATTGCGACTGCTACTTGATGACGTCAAATTTTACTGATCCTACTCGACACCGCAGTGTTCACGATATCCGCATACGTGCCTTAGCTGCAACTAGGTAATGATCCGAGTCAACATTGGCTTCTCGGAACGTACGGACATCTAAGATGCTGGCGTCGATCGCAATATGATCAATTTAATTAACAGTTAATTGATCATGTCCCCTTATGGATATTGAGACGGTGCTACGTCCCATCACAGAGTCTATTAGCCTGAGTCCGTTTTCGGACGTGGTGTCGTGTAAGCTATGCTTTCCTGTGACTTGTTCAAAGACATTGAGGGACATTGAGCGTATGTTCCTTCTAGAAGGTCATACAAGCCTTCTTTGATTCTGTTGTCTTTTTCTTTTGTGGGGGCATGAACGCATATCAAGCTGATGTTCCCGAATATAGCTTTGATGCGAATTGTTATAAGTGGTTCACTCACATGCCGGAAGCTAAGGACTTTTTGCCTAAGTCCACCTCGAACATCAAATCCGCATCCAAATAGGCGTTGTATGTTCTCCGTGTAGCAGTTTCCGCAGTCTTCTTCATTGGTAGCGTTACAGCCCATGAAGGCCCAGAGCCAAGCTTCTCACAATCACCCATTTTTCACACAGTTGAAAGGGACCTACGGTTTAATGCCCATTCCGAATGGCGTGAGTCGCGAAGCTTTTTCAGGCAAGTATACCACGAAGAGTTTTGCCAGTATCCCGCCGAGGAGGGACGCCGCGAAATAAACATTCGATGGCGTTGGTGTTATCGGGATCCGAACTAGCTCTTCGTACGCCACAATTTTTCATCCTCCTTTTACCCGGTCCATGATATAGACAATATGGTCGACATCATAAAGACTACTACTTGGTGGAACGCAGATCTAAGCAAGCTCCGCAAGAACTGTCGAAAACTCTTCAATAAGGCAAAGAGTACAAGAAACGTAAGGGCTTGGAGCCTATACAAAGATTCACTCAGAGTGTACAAGAAAACTCTGAGGAAAGAGCAAAGGCTACCCTGGAAACTCTTCTTATGGAGAACATTTCAGACGCCTACAGAATGAGGAAAATACTGTCGAAAGATCCACAATCCCCGAGCTGCCTTACAGCAAACGGAGTTTGGACAACGACTGAGGAAGAAACTCTAACTCTTCTCCTTAACACGCACTTCCCAGGCTGCTATGAATCGCAAGACTCAGTGCATTCGCGAGGAACCCACCTTTCCCCCGCGACAGTGGGAAATTACGATCATATCATCTCCAGAGAGAATATTGTATGTATGTATGTATGTTGGCGTTACAGTCCATGAAGGACCTGAGCCGAGCTTCATTTTCATTTCATTTTCCCATAGGTGAAAGGGACCTACAGTTAATTGCCGGTTCCGAACGGCGAATTTCGAGAAGCTTTTCATGACAATTATACTACAGGGGGTTTTGTCAGAACCCCGCTGAGGAGAAACACCGTGGAAAACACGTTCGATGACATGGCTGTGCCGGGATTCGATTCCGTGTCATCGGCGTCAGAGGCCAACACACTACCCACTGCGCCACGGTGCTCTCAAGAGAGAAAATTATATGGGCGTTAAAAAGCTTCAAGCCCTACAAATCGCCAGGTCCGGATGGAATTTACCCTATCGAACTCACACTGACTATGGAATGGACTGTACCATGGCTAGAGATTATCTCCAGAAAAGTGGAAGTGCGCAAAGGTGCTTTTCATCCCCAAGGCCGGCAGAAATTCTCACACCTCCCCCAAGGATCTAAGGCATATTTGTCTATCATCCTTTGCACTAAAAACTTTGGAAAGGCTGATAGACTTACACATACGCCACAACTTGGACCCGTCCCTAATTTCTAAGGCACAGCACGCCTACTGTAAGGGTAGATCTGTCGAAACCGCTTTGCACACACTAGTGAGGAAAATCGAAAGATCAATCCATCTTAAGGAATACACTATAACAGCCTGCCTTGACATAGAGGGCGCCTCTAACAACGTCAACACCGCAGATACTGCGTGGAAAATGTCAGTGTAAAATGACGGATCTAAAACCAAGGACGGGGTGGGTAGTGGAGTCTTCTGCAAACAACTTAAGCTGAACAAAGCTCTAAAATTACCAAATCACTGCAGCGTTTTCCAGGCGGAACTGTTGGCAATAAAAGAGGCCTTGTCCTGGCTAAAGTGGAATGTGATGAACTGACAGGAAGATCAGAGATACCTGATCTACTTAACTTCTTAAGAAGCACAAAATGGTTCCACGAATAGGGGGCTAAGCCCCCTCGTAGCTGCACAACGGGCCTCCCTGGCCTATGTGTGTTCTTCTCACTTCTGGGAAGGCTACGATCCTATCTACCTACCTACCTTTACCCGGTCCATCCCAGCGCACTTCTGCGTCTGCTTTATAGCAGCTTATGGCTTTTTCTAACTGTTCAGCCGCACCCGGTCTGTTAAGGGACCTAATATTTCAGGTGCAAGACCGATACTCCTGTCCTTTTTTTTTGTACGTTTACCGGGGTCGTCAACATGTCGTCCGTCTGTTAAATCCAAGTCTTGTGGATGTCTGGAGTTTCAAATTTTTTTACGGTTATGGCTTACTAGGCTGTAGCCCAAGCGACTAAACCTGTTTTTTGTCGTAGAAAACTCACGATTCGCCCTTCCCCGTCGGTAATTTCCAAGGGAAATCTCGAGATGGCACCACAGGTAGGTGGGGATGGGACCTACTAAGGTGCTCGTCTGCGGTGGCTCTTCTCGCTTTTTAGCAGGCCAGCATCCGTCGGATAGATGCTACCCCTACGAGGCCTTTGTTAGTCCTTTGCCATCTGTAGTTCATAGCCAAGAAAGAACAATCCCTGTACAAGGCCTTCGAGAGAAATATACTACCTTTGGTCCCGCTTGTGTTGAGAGTGTATGGAAGAAGGCATTCAACCACGAACCGCACGGACTGGTCATTGGTCTGAGCAGACGTCTGCAGATTTAATGTCACGTTAGTTGCAAAGTTTGTGGTTTGAGATGCAACTTCACATCCGCAATTTAAGCAAATTAGTAAATCCGACCCATTTCTGCTGCTATCGTGGTGTTCTACGGCGTTTATCATACTGTTGCGGAGATGCAGGCGGACCGTTAAGTTCGAAAACTCTCTGAAGGCGGGGATGGGAATGATGTCAACTTCCAATGGAATTGTCAGAGCGTTCTAGAGATTTCCTATGGGGAACTTCCAACGGCGAACGTTCGAGACGGTGGACCGAGAGCTATATAAGCGCGAACACTCGCCCTTGACATTCATTCAGTTTGTGGTATAAAACAGCGTGTGACAAGTCGGTGTGATCAACCAAGGTGAAAAGAAAAGCTTTCAATAAAGGTTTGTGTATTGTGTAATAAAGTTTAAAGTGGATAGTATTGGATAGTAAAGAAAAGTGGTGAAGCTACACAGATAATTGATCTGTGGTGAAAGAATTAAAAGTGTGTGCGTTTCAATTTAAATAAAAAGGACAATTGTAGTTTATCGCAATCCAGTGGTGCGAACCCTATTTGGTGTGGGGATAGAATAAATTCGTAACAATACTCTACCGCAAGACATAGCATTCTGTTAACGTAATGTTGCGGAGATGCAAGCGGACCGTTAAGTTCGAAAACTCTCTGGAAGCGGGGATGGGAATAATGTCAACTTCCAATGGAATTGTCAGAGCGTTCTAGAGATTTCCGACCGATGGGGAACTTCCAACGGCGAACGTTCGAGATGGTGGACCGAGAGCTATATAAGAGCGAACACTCGCCCTCGACATTCATTCAGTTTGTGGTATAAAACAGCGTGTAACAAGTCGGTGTGATCAACCAAGGTGAAAAGAAAAGCTTTCAATAAAGGTTTGTGTATTGTGTAATAAAGCTTAAAGTGGATTGTACTGTGTAACAAAGTTTAAAGTGGATTGTATTGGATAATAAATAAAAGTGGTGAAGCTACACAGATAATTGATCTGTGGTGAAAGAAATAAAAGTGTGTGTGTGTTTCAATTTAAATAAAAAGGACAATTGTAGTTTATCGCAATCCAGTGGTGCGAACCCTATTTGGTGTGGGGATTGAATAAATTCGTAACATTTGGTGTCAGAAGTGGGATTGCGAGTAAACGAGTGGAACGTTTATTTAAATTGTGAATTGCACAAAGTGAATTGTTAAGAGATAGAAAAAAAATGGTAAAATTGGAAAAGTTGACAATTGAACAACTGAAAAGAGAGCTGGATGCTCGGGAATTATCCACAGTGGGAAGTAAAGCCAACCTGGTGGAGAGACTGCGATCGGCGTTGCAGGAAGAAGGTGTCGACTGGGAGAGTTATGAATTCGGGGTGGAGAAGCCGTCGACATCCACTGAGCCAGCGTTCGATATGCAGCAAATTCTCGCGGCTATGAATGCTATGAGTGCTTCCCTGAGCCAGAAATTAGATCAAAAACTGGAGGAAAATTCCGCTGCCGTAAGTAGAAAGTTGGAGGAAAATTCCACTTCCATAGGGCAGAAACTAGAGAAGCTGGAGACATTAGAAGAGATGCTAGAGAACAATCGAGAAAGCTTGAGAGACATCCAGCAAGCCGTTAACGATCGATTCCAGAATGTCGAAGAGAAAATCGAGACACTGGACAAGAAGGTTCTAGATCTCGAGAATAGTCAGGAAAAGAGAATCGAGTCACTGGAATCGAGGTTCGACATGAAGGTTCTGGAACTCGAGAAAACTATCCAGAACGTACAGCAACAAGGAATCATCGTACCGACTGCAGCATCAAAATTCACAGCTCCCAACTTCGACGGCAAGAGCGCTTTTAACATCTTTAAGCTCCAGTTCGAGACAACAGCGGAACGGAATCAATGGGGAGAGGAAGATCGTGTGGCTGCCCTAGTAATTTCCCTTAAAGGTGAAGCAGCTGACGTTCTACAGACCATCCCGGAGACCCAGAGAAGGAACTACACAGCCATATGGGATGCTCTTCATCGAAGATATGGCAGTGAGCACATGCAGGAGATGCACAAGCTGGAACTCAAAGGACGCAAGCAGCGTGGAAACGAGACCATCCAACAGTACGCTGCCGACATCGAGAGGCTATCCCATCTTGCCTACGCGGACGTTCCAGTGGATGTGGTGGAGAAACTTAAAACGGATTCTTTCATCCAAGGGCTAAGGGACCCCGATACGCAACGAAGTTTGATTCTCCTGCCGAAGGCATCTTTCAAGGAGACCGTTGCCAGCGCTCTCGCATGTGAAACATCGCTCTTGATATGCCGACCTTCCATCAAATTACAACGCATATCTCAAGACCAGGATAGTTCGAGAACAACAACGGCGAGTAGGAGTCGCTCGTTTCCAGGTAGCTGCGATATCTGCGACCAGCAGGGGCACATTGCGAGGAACTGCCGTCTGCGGAGAAAGCGTTCCTTCAGCAAATTGCGACGTAATTCTAGAGCGACGACAGTGAGTAGGAGTCGCTCGTTCCCAGGTAGCTGCTATATCTGCGACCAGCAGGGGCACATTGCAAAAGACTGTCGTCTGCGGAGAAAGCGTTCTTCCAGCAAATTGTGGCGTAGTTCCAGAGAAACAACGGTGAGTAGGAGCTGCCCGTTCCCAGGCAGATGCTACATCTGCAACGAGCAGGGGCACATGGCGAGGAATCGTCATCTGAGAAGAAGGCGTTCGAGGTTTGATTCGCGAAAAGGAGAACAAGCGAGAGCACGCGAATATCGGAAGGGAAGCAGCCATAGAAATGCGGATGCATTAACGAGCCGACCTCGCGGCGTTGAATGCAAGCATTGTTCACGTGCGGAAACCAAAGGAGAGGTCACCGATATCCGTCGTTTCCATGAGCTGCCAGAAGATGCTTGGAGTGCCGAGAAGGTTGGAAGAAAGCAGCGAGAAGATGCCGATCTGGCGGTCATCATCGGATACCAAGAACGAGGTTTTCGACCAAGTTGGCAGCAAGTATCCAGTGAAAGCCCAATCGTGAAAGCTTACTGGGCTCAATGGCAGAGTTTGAAGCTGAAGAACGGTTGCCTCTACCGCAGTTGGGAAAGTGAGGACGGGAACATTGTAAACGATCTGCTGGTAATTCCGAAAGGACAAATCGAAGAGGTCATCCGAGAATACCACGAGGGACCAAGCGGGGGTCATCTTGGTGTTAACAAGACTGTAGAAAAGATCAAGAGAAGTTTCTACTGGGTAGGATGCCATGAGTCGGTTACGCGTTTCATTCGCAGGTGTGAACAGTGTGCGAAGGCAAAGGGTCCAGTAAAGAAAACTCGAGGAAATATGCAGCAGTACAATGTTGGAGCACCGTTCGAACGTATCGCAATGGACATCGCAGGACCATTCCCAACGAGCAACGCTGGAAACAAGTACGCGCTAGTGGTGATCGATTACTTCAGCAAGTGGCCTGAGGTGTTTTGCATCCCGAATCAGGAAGCCAAAACCGTTTCGAATGCATTCGTGAATAACTGGGTTTCGCGTTATGGAGTACCAATGGAACTGCACTCAGACCAAGGGAGAAACTTCGAGTCGTCGGTGTTCAAAGAGCTCTGTGACATGCTAGGTATCAGAAAGACGCGGACAACATCATTACACCCACAATCTGATGGCATGGTCGAAAGGTTCAACCGGACGATGGAGGAATACCTGAGAAAAGTCGTCGTCGGAGATCAGAAGGACTGGGATGAACATCTTCCCCTTTTCTTAATGGCATACCGTTCGGCACAGCACAATTCAACGGCAACAACACCCGCCGAAGCCATTTTTGGAACTGATCTCCGACTTCCATCGGACTTGAAGTTCGGCGTGGTACTACCGACAACTAGCGGCAGGGAAGACTTCGTAACCGAAAAGAAAGAACAGCTGAACTCTATTCATCAGTTCATCCGGGAGCGACTGAACTTGGTCAGCGATAAAATGAAGGCGCGATACGACTTGAGGGCGAATACTTCTGGATTCGAGACCGGACAATTGGTATTGCTGTACAACCCACAACGGAAAAAAGGCTTGTGCCCCAAATTGCAATCAGCCTGGGACGGACCATATGAGGTCATCAAGAAACTCAATGACGTGGTATACCGGATACAGCAGATGGGAAACAGACGGGCGAAGTATAAAATTGTCCACGTAGAGAGGCTAGCACCATATTACGGAGAAGAATCCAATCGTTTGTTCGAGGACGAACAAGTTTACCGGGAGGGCAGTGTTGCGGAGATGCAAGCGGACCGTTAAGTACGAAAACTCTCTGGAAGCGGGGATTGGAATGATGTCAACTTCCAATGGAATTGTCAGAGCGTTCTAGAGATTTCCGATGGGGAACTTCCAACGGCGAACGTTCGAGATGGTGGACCGAGAGCTATATAAGCGCGAACACTCGCCCTCGACATTCATTCAGTTTGTGGTATAAAACAGCGTGTGACAAGTCGGTGTGATCAACCAAGGTGAAAAGAAAAGCTTTCAATAAAGGTTTGTGTATTGTGTAATAAAGCTTAAAGTGGATAGTATTGGATAATAAAGAAAAGTGGTGAAGCTACACAGATAATTGATCCGTGGTGAAACAAAGAAAAGTGTTTGTGTTTCAATTTAAATAAAAAGGACAATTGTAGTTTATCGCAATCCAGTGGTGCGAACCCTATTTGGTGTGGGGATAGAATAAAATTCGTAACAATACTCTACCGCAAAACATAGCATTCTGTTAACGTAAAGTTGCCATTTCCATTCCCCACGGATCGATGTAGTCGTGCCATCAGAGAACACGTCCACCTTTAGCAGTCGCTTGCAGCGCCACCACTAGTAATGACTCTCAAAAACGTCAGACACGTTACTCTGATAGTTCCAACCGTTCCAACCTAAAAGTGTTTATCTGTCCGGCTTAACTCCGACCTCGGTTTTACCATTTTAGTATTTTCAGTTAGTTTCTATTAAAATCAACACAATCGTAGCGCAAAACCAATTACTGTCGGCATTGGGATCAGCTCGCTATTGTGACAGAAAATGCAACGCACACTCCTGTTTGCGGCGTTTATCTGGTTAATTACCATCAGCGACTTGGTGTTTGGTGAAATTCCACGGCCCAGAGGTGTTGCTATCTCGAAAGCAAGCCTCTACCCGCCGGGCGAGAAATTCGTTTGCTTCGATGGACTGAAAACAATCAAATACGTTCAGGTAAGGGGGTGTATTTATCTTATCATCAGCGAGGATTTTGGACATTCTTGTGTCGGGTGTTTCAGGTGAACGACGATTTTTGCGATTGCAAAGATGGAAGTGATGAGCCTGGCACATCGGCATGCCCTAATGGTCAATTTCATTGCACGAATGCCGGCTATCGAACAAAGAACATTCCAAGTTCGCGTGTTAACGATGGCGTTTGCGATTGTTGCGACGCTAGTGATGAATATGGACTGCCAGATAGTAAGTGTGTGAATACATGCCTGGAATTGGGGAGAGAAGAACGTCTGTTGAGGAAAAGCAGGGAGGAACTAATTAAACGGGGAAGTAAGCTTAAAGCAGAGTTGAGTACAAAGGGTAAGTCGTTGCGAGTGGAACGGCAGACGAAATTAAGTGAATTGCAAACGCGACGACAGGAAGCCGAGAAGATTCGTGCGGAGAAGGAAGCGTTGAAGAAAGAAGCTGAGGAAATCGAGCGAGAAGCGTTGCAAGTGTACAACGAGATACGGAAGAAGGAGAAAGCTCAATCGGATGCGACTGATAACGACGAGGCAGAGCAGACCTTTGTCAAGTTTGATTCGAATCGGGATGGATACGTCGATATTCCAGAATTGCAGACGAGAATAACGTTCGATAAGAACCGTGACGGCGTGGTATCGGTCGAGGAAGCGAAATTCTTCTTGGACGAACGAGATCGCGTCGATCTAGCGACGTTCCAGTCGATTTCCTGGTCTCGTGTCAAGCCGTACTTGATGCTCGATGCGGGTATATTCAAGCCTCCTCACCACGAGGGTGTCGAAAGTAAAGATAATGATGAGGTAGCAGAAGATGAGGAAGAGCAACATGCAGAACAAGTTGATTCGACATATCGTGAACCTATCGAACCGGGCGAGTTTGATGATCACGAAGAAGGACTAGACGGTGAATATGAGACAGAAGAGGATGATGGAGAAGGAGAGGAACGAGGAGAAGGAGCTGTGGAAGAAGTGACTACTGCCCCGCCCGAGTATGATCCGGAAACACAGAAACTCATCGATCAAGCGAATGTGGCACGTAATGAGTTCAATGACGCCGATCGATCGATACGTGAGATCGATCAAGAACTCAAGGACATGCAAAATCAGATCGGAAAGGACTATGGACGAGAGGATGAATTTGCTCCCCTTGAGGGAGAGTGTTTCACCTTCGAGGACCGGGAATATGTCTACAAATTATGTCCGTTCGATAGAGCCTCACAGCAACCGCGCAATGGCGGTGCAGAAACAAGGTAACGTACATAAGTGCCTCGACTTACTCGTGATGAGCGGTTTTTTTTTCGTTTTCTCTTAGACTGGGCACGTGGGATCGCTGGTCCGGAACGGATAACCCCTACAGTCAGATGGTGTATGCAAACGGAGCCGCCTGTTGGAACGGACCACAACGATCGGCGATCATTCAACTGGAGTGCGGATTGGAGCACAAAATCACCGCCGTCACAGAGCCTAACCGCTGCGAATATCACTATGTTTTCGAGACTCCAGCCGCTTGCGAGAATCCTATCGAGGGTGAAGATGATCTGCACGATGAGCTCTAATGTGAGGAGGATGGAATGATACCAAGGAGAATTGAGTTTTTTTTTTTTTTTTTTTTATTATTATTTTGAAT
Organism: Eumerus sabulonum; assembly: GCA_951905685.1. NCBI lineage: Eukaryota > Metazoa > Arthropoda > Insecta > Diptera > Syrphidae > Eumerus > Eumerus sabulonum. The sequence continues at coordinate 241,700,011 of OX645060.1, forward strand.
GTCTTGTGAAGCTGTTATGGAAATTGGACATTTCGGCGATCCCCACCTCCTAATCGCATTAACTGGATTTCGACGTGATTAGTAGAATTGTTTTGTAATTTCCACGGTCATAATAGGAGAATCATTCCTTAGTACTGCGTATTTATAGCAATTAAAGTTTAAGCAAGGTTTTTTTAGGAGGTTATTGGGAAATACATTTTCTTTTATGTCGTAAATTGGTTTTTGTTTCAACATTACTCTGGCAACACCCCATTTAGCTGTCGTGGAACAACTACCCTGTCGTCGAACGCACCCAACGATATGACTTTTCTCCAACTGTCAAATCGAATTGTTTTCGAATCCTGGCGAAGTGTTATGAAGTGGTTTGCATAGAATTCGATGGCTAATTGGACGAAAAAACCTCCAGCTGGCACGAGTAGCCGAAGGAAATGGAATCTAGAAGGTAAATGGAATCCGGCACTCTGACACATGAAACAATTCATTCTTATTTCGTTAGATCGGACGTCGTTAAATAATCTGAAATACCACTTTGCAGCAGATGGTTGTTCAGATGTTCAGTACGACCTGGCGCGACAATTGTTGGACAGCAATCTTGGTGCGAGCATCTAGTATGTCCCAAAATGCCTGTATAACGTATAATTGTTGATTTCAGAACACAATGAAGCCTCTTCGCACGTACAGGGCATACATTGGCTCCTATGTGCTGCACAACAAGGTCACGACGAGGCGCTACGATTGCTTCAGGAATGTTTCGATAGTCGACGGGGAATAATCGACTCGAACATAGATGAAGTGAAGAGTTGCCTGGAAATGACAGCGGGCGAACGTGCTGCACGTAAGGCAGCTCGCGATCTCTTCGCTTGTCTGTCGAACGGCGGCGAGCATATAACTCCCAAGCAATTGGAACGCAAAATGAGAGAGATCTACAAGTTACAGAAACGCCGCAAGCGTCACAACGATTCCACTTCCGAGGACGACGACGAGACGGAACAGCTTGAGGGTGTCAATCAGGTTAATGGCGACATATATCCCTGCAACGAACAAGATGTCAACATAACACAATCGGAGAGGGTGATCACCGAGGATAACCTGGTTACGGCAGCTGTTAACTATGCAAACGGTCGTTTGCCGGCCGTCAATGATGAGCTGACGCTCTCGGTTCCACATCCAAACTCGCTGGACCATGTTCCTTGTTTCCATCGCATCATTTTCCATCCCATTGTGTTCTGCAGGCTCCTTTATCACCGCCTTATCAATCTGATTGCTGCATTCCCTGGAGCAATTTCGCCTAGCATGAAACTAGCCCTCATCTTTGTCGTGTATACAGCCGTCACCAGTGATAACCTGACGGTCTACCTGCCAGTCTGTTTCTACTACATTTGCATGGCTGTCATGGTGTGGTCGACGTGTCGAATGCTAAAAACGAAGCACGACTTTATCGACTTTCGGATTTGGTCCGGCCTCTTTCTCAGCTACGGCGACAACAACGTCGAAGCCGACACGTCTGAGAACCTCTTTCTGAAGAACAACATGCGGCCGTATTTGTACTTTTTCTGTGCGTTTGTCGGCAATCTTGTTGTGTGCCCGCTAATCAGCCCAGAGTGGTTACCTCATTCCGAGATAACAATCCTCTCCTTCGTGATGGTCTTCATCTCTATGGTGGCGTTCATGTACACATCGTCGCGGAGGAGATTTCCCGACGTTCTCGTGCTGTTTTCCTTCGGCGTCAACGTTCTCGCAAAGTATCCGTACGAAATGGATGAGGTGGTCAGCACTGGTTGGCGATTTTTGGACCTGAAAGTGCCGACATTCTGCTCGTTTGTCATTGGCAACGGAATCGAATTCTGTTTGAACTGCCGAACTGTCCTGTATTTGTTGATACCAATATTCCTTGTGCACTTGGCAAAACGCTCCAATTGGCATGGTACCTACACGTATCTCATTCCGCACTGTGTCACGCTGAGTTGGCTACAATTATGCATCACAAGCTCGCAGAGTGTAACGATGTTTGGAGTTGTTCGAGCAGCTCTTGGCCTTGCTGGAATTCTTTTATTCTTACCACTTTTTGGTATAGTTTCGCTAATGGTGCCTGTTTTCCTTGCTGTCGAGTATGTGGGCTTGACTGATCCGCGTATACGCTTGTTGACGACAATTGTGGCAGCCGCTTTCGCGTTAATGGGATCGTGTTGCATGGCCATCAACAAAAACACTCAGAAATATATCACATTCCTTCAGGTAGGTCGACGCTAAGCTCTACTGCTTTCATTTGTTGGTTTCCCTTTGTCCTCTTTCAGGTCGCCGTGTGTGTGGTTTCGTCCGCTGTCCTCATTCTACCATACATGACGTCTAGTTTCAAAGCTGTTCACACCGAACCATCGATCTATTCAAATCTCATTTCCAACAAACCGATCATTACTCCCACCGACGACGACAGTCTGCGTTACATGTCCTGGGACAAATTCAACCAGCTCTGCGGCCAGCCTGCTTGGGATCAACAGAACAAGATCAGGACTCAACTGCGTTGCACCTACCTTACCGGAGCTATGATCTCCTGGGAAGGCGTAGTGACTGAAATCAAAATCGCCAGGGTATCCAACACTAGAGCTGATTTTATCCGAGATTATCTGCCCTCTTGGCTGGGAAACCTGATCACCTGCCTGCATGGCGATTCGAACGCGGTCGAGTGCACAAGTGCCGACGATCACACTTGCGATACTCTACGGAAAACCACCAGAGGTCAACCACGATGCAACCTGAATCGCTGGAATCTCTACGAATACGAGATGCTTATCCGGATGCCAGCTGGTCTGTTGAGCAAACCGACCGACGTTCGTGTCCATGCCGATGATCGTTTCGGAAACTTCACCACACGCATACGCAGCGGTGACCGTGTACACTTCTACGGAAAACTATTGAATACCCGAAAACAGCCCAACTTGCCGCGAGAAGATTTTGTTATTGGCTCTGGCAATCCATCGGTACAACTGACTGGCATTGACTGTATCGCATGCGCTGACCGAGATATCGAGGCATTGAATTTCAGCGAGATAAAGTCACCAGCCGAGGCTAGAATGCGCGATCTTATGAGGGGAATCAAGTACCTATTGAATGTACTGCTTAACCCATTGATTACGTTCAAGTAACGTTGACGGCGAGTGGATGCGTACGTTCGATTCTTAGAGCTTTATAGTGTTTTCACATTTCATTTTATATAGTAGTCGGACACGCAACGATTCTATTGATGACGATGAGGATTCTGATACCTAACGCTTCTAAATGTATTCCTGATGATGAAATAAAATTAGTTAATGTGTTGTTTGTGGACATTTGAACGGGGTGTGTTGATGATTGGAGTAGATTTAAGTATTGATTGGTTGTTCGGTTGTTGTTTTTCTAAGCCATGAAGGAAGACTGCTTAGGTCACTGCGAAATTAGGGACACGACCAGCTCTGAACGTTAGAGAACACTGACAATCCATCCCTAGCTGCCGAGCTAAATCATAGAACGCCATATCGATCTTACTACTTACTTCCTCGGGCAGCGACCCATGGAGGATCTGAGTCTGAGCTAAAGTCTTCTTCCATCTTTGACAGTCTCGGGCACGCTGCTTTCAGTTATCAAGACCAAGTTGTCTTATGTTGGTCAGTGGTCTCTGCGTCCAAAACCCATAACCCCTACAGTAACCAGTAATCGAAAAAGTGCATGATATCGTTTAGGCCGATAGGCAAGTGAAGGTGATTGAGATAGCGAGGCTGTGGGGATATCGAAAGAAAGAGTGGAAAACACCGTGCACGGGAAATAAGGATACGAAAGCTCTACCCAAGATGCGCAAATGATTCTCGCAGCAATTTTTGGACCTAAGTTGACCTTACGACGCATAATAGACCACTCATGTTAAAACAGAATACAAATGAGTTCAGTTGTCTGCATCGTAATAGGTCAGTGTAGTATTACACGCTAACCTTTCTCTTACCTTTTATTACCAGAACGTCAGAGGTCACCGCTCAAAAACTCAAGCAGTCTTCCAACGGTCTCATGTTTTACCATTCGAAATCTTCGCTCTGACTGAAGCCAACCTGATCCCCACCATTAATGACGAAGAATTATTTCCATCAAATTTTACCGTCTACCGCGACGACCTTCTCAATCAACCTATCGATAGCCGCCCGTGTCGCGGTGTTTCCATAGCCCCCCCCTTAACACGATCGACTCGTCCCTTATTGCAATATCCTCTTCCCCCTATCTCGACTTTGTTTCAATCAAGATCGTACTGCCCCGTAAATCGCTCTATGTCATCGGCTTTTATATCTTACCATCTCAACCTATTGAATCCTATGAACGGGATCCCCGCGATGAAATCCTTCTCTTCGGTGATTTTAATCTTCCTTTTCTTCAATGGGGGAGGGAGGGTGCGAGCAAACAGAGCAAAGAAGTTTATCGCGTTTAACATGGCAAGCGCCATCTTCGATTTCTGTCCGTGCTCAATCCAAGTTGACACACAGCCTCCGCATGGCCCCCCCTGGATAGCTACCCTGGCACCCGCCAGGTAGTGAACCAATGTGTGCAGCGACCCAACCCTTTTTCCTGGGGAAAAAGGAACCTGGCCCTCCAGGTTGGGGGTTGTGCTTAGGGGTAACATCCCTATCACGTAAAAACCTACTTGTTCCGAAACAACAACAAGCCTCGGATACGGACGGATACAATGCTGACGACCTCTGCAAACGACTAACGGACTTGAGAGTCTGCACCTGGAATGTGAGGTCCCTTAACAGACCGGGTGCAGGCGATCAATTGGAGCAAACCCTCAACTGCTGTAAAGCAGATATAACCGCACTCCAAGAAGTGCGATGGGATGGACCAGGAAAAGACGGATGAAAAACTTAAGCTTCCGAGATGTAAGCGACCGCCTCATAACAATCCGCATCAAAGCTAAATTTGGAAACATTAGCTTAATATGCGCTCACGCCCCAACGGCAGAAAAGGACGATCGACTCAATGAAGAATTCTACGATCTCCTAGACAGAACCTATGCCCAATGGCCCAGCAAGGACACAAAAATAGTTCTATGAGATTTTAATGCAAAACTGGGCAAAGAGGACATATTTGAGTCGATCATAGGAAAGCATAGCCTCCATAACACCACATTCGACAACGGACCCAGGCTAATCAATTTCCCAGCGGGTCGTAACCTCCTTGTAGCAAGCACGTAAGTTTTACAATAAAGTAAAACAAGCATGCCATGGCTACAAAGCCAGAGTGGCGGCCTGCAGGGATGAAAATGGAGAACTGGTAGTGGAGTCGCAGTCGATGCTGAGGATTTGGAACGACCACTTCTGCAGACTGTATAACGGCGATGATAGACAAGATACCACTGTCAGGCAGAACGAGTCTTTTGTAATGGACGACAATGTAACAGAATTCAGTCCACCCGACCTAGACGAAGTCAAAATAGCGATATCAAGACTTAAGTCTAATAAAGCCGCGGACGCAGACGGCCTGTCTGCTGAGCTCCTTAAGGCGGCTGGAGATGAGCTGGTAAGGTGCATGCACCATCTCATTTGCAAGGTATGGTCGGAGGAAAGCATGCCCGGCGAATGGAATCTCAGCATCGTTTGCCCGGTCCATAAGAAAGGAGACCCCTATAACTGCGCCAACTATAGAGGAATAAGTCTCCTTAACATCGCATATAAGATCTTCTCTGCCGTATTGTGTGAACGCCTGAAACCGTTTGTGGATAACCTGATCGGCTCTTATCAGTGTGGTTTCAGGCCAGGTAAATCCACAATAGACCAAATATTTACGCTACGGCAGATCTTGGAGAAGACCTAGGAATACCAAATCGACACTCACCACCTCTTCGTCGATTTCAAGGCTGCATATTACAGCGTGTATAGAGATGAGCTATACAAAGCCATGTCTAGTTTTAACATCCCTGCCAAACTCGTCCGACTGTGCAGGATGACAATGGAGAATTCTCGCTGCTCCATTAAGGTCGGTAATGAGCAAACCGAGACCTTTGATGTTAAAAAAGGATTTAGGCAAGGTAACGCGCTGTCGAGCAACATTTTCAATATCGTGCTTGAAAATATCGTGCAAGAGTCACTGGCCAACACAAGAGGTACGACTTATTTCAAGTCTACGTAATTGCTTGCGTACGCCGACGACATTGACGTGATTGGACGGACACAGCGAGACGTTTGGCAATGAGGCCTTTGCAAGCATTGAGGTAGAAGCGGCTAAAATGGATCTCAAGGTTAATGAAACTCTTGCCAACCGCTGTTTCTTTGGGCTCAAGAGGCAATTGAGAAGTAGAGCCCTCTCTCTGAAAACCAAGGTGACACCATATAAGACCTTAATCATCCCAGTCCTTCTTTACGACGCAGAGGCTTGGACCTTAACAAAAGCGTATGAAAATGCCCTTGGTCGTTTCGAGAGGAAAATTCTGCGTACTATCTACGGTCAATGAGGCGTTTGCGAGTATTGAGATGGAGGCGGCGAAAATTGGTTTGGCGGTAAACGAGGCCAAATCTAAATATATGCTGTCATCAAAAAAGGACGCTCACCAACGACGTCTTGGCCAGAACGTTTGTATTGCCAATCGCTGTTTCTTTGGGCTCAGGAGGCAACTGAGTAATAGAGCCCTCTCCCGAACGACAAAGTTGACTCTATATAAGACCCTTATCATCCCGGTCCTGTTGTACGGCGCAGAAGCATTGACACTATCAAAAGCGGATAAGGAGGCCCTTGGTCGGTTCGAGAGTAAGATTTTGCGCGGGATTTTCGGGCCTATAAACGCAGACGGAGGATGGAGGAGAAGATTCAACCACGAGCTTTACGGGCTGTACAGCGACTTGAGCCTAGTCGGGCGTCTACGGATTCAACGCCTAAGATGGCTGGGCCGTATAGAGCGAATGGACACCACAGCTCCAGCCAGGAGAGTCTTTGAATCCAACCCCGAGGGACGAAGAAACAGAAGACGGCCGCACTTAAGATGGCGCACACAGGTGAAAGGGGACCTCAGCCAACTGGGTGTGCGGCAATGGAAAAGGCTAGCAAAAGGTCGTGCTAGTTGAAGGGGCATGTTGGTTGAGGCCCAGGTTCACCCCGAATTGTAGCGCCCATTAAGAAGAAGAAGAAGAAGCTGGGGCATACGTTCTGTCTATGACATCATGGAACTCATCTTTGGTGGTCTTCTTCCGTGGGGGCGTCGACGCAGATTAGGCTGATGTTAGGCGTTCGTTCACATAACGAAAGCTTAGGACTTTTTGCTTAGTCCACCTCGAACAACAAATCCACATCCGAACAATCGCTGTTGTCTCTCACTATAGCTGTCGCAGAAGTAAATGTCGCAGTTTTTCATCCGTTTTTTACCCGGTCCCGGTTCTTGGATGGCGGTTAAGTCCGCTTTATAGCGGTCTAGAGCCCCAAGTTGTTCGGCTGCACGTGGTTTGTTTAGGGACCTAGCATTCCACGTAACAAAGCCATAGATCATTGTCCTTTTTTCGTTTTTTTCAAAGGTCGTCAACAATAGGTGTTTTTTATTATGCATCCGTATCAGTATCCGGATCACGATTTACATACATTACAATAACAACACGTGATCCAAATTTTATCTGGATCAATTTTTGTGATCCGAAAATTAGTTCACACTATTTCCCGTTGGGTTCGCATTAAAATTAGGAAGGTCATTGCCTGATGAACATATGAAATTGTGACCCTGATTTGATTAAAAAGTTTTCCCTTCAGTATGAACTAATTGCACTCATAACACTATAAAATGTGTGTATTAATTTAAATTTGTAAAACCCTTGAGTGAATTGGAGATATATTACCCCCAATTAGTGTATATCGATAAAAATTATCATCATCAGCATTGAATCAATCGTATCAAATTTTTATGAAAAGAAAAATTTTCTTTGTCATGGCAATTCCACACTTCAATTTAAATAGCAGCTGCTTCGATTTTCAATTTGTTTATTTTGTTTTCAAGTGTCAGATCCTTGACAGAACGAAATGTCAAGAACGCTACTCGTTGATCTGCTACTCAATGATCCGGACTGTTTTATTTTGCCCATGATCCGGATACTGATACGGATGCATAATAAAAAACACCTATATTAATCCGGTCCGTTATCTCCGAGGCTTGTTGCTGTTTATGAGCATTGTGGGGCTTTCAAGTTACGGTTTGCTAAAGCATAGCCCAACTGACATTAATTACGTTTTCTGATACTCGCCATTCTCCCTCTTTCGTTAGTCATTGCCATGGTCAGGAAATTTCCAGAAGGTACCACATGCAGGTGGAAGTATGACCTGGCTAACAGAGCTGCAAGATGTTCGGCTGCCCTGCAGGACCTGGTCAAAAGGAATAATGTCAAACTCTGGTAGGTGGCAGGACACAAGTGCATTAATGGCAATGAAATCGCCGACCAAGTCGTTGAAAAAAATTCCTGAGAAGGATGCGCTTCCTAAGATGGCAGAGAGCAGCACACTCACATAGTATGTGTTCTGCCGTCTCATCGTCCTCTAGACAGAGCCGACACTCAGTTTCAGACGAGAGACTAATTTTGTTTAGATGATATCTCAGACCGCAGTGTCCCGTCAGATAGCTCACTAGTCTTCTGATATCCCCTCTATTGAGTTTGAGTATGTCAATAGGGTGTTTAGATTGACGGAGTCCCCGAACACTGTTCCAGAAGGACAGGTGTTGCGATTTTTCCCACTTGTCTAAGAGGTAATTTATCTTAGACCCGGGAATGCCGCAGAAAGGTTCCGGACCTATGTATTTGTCGCTGGAACCTCTTCTGGCAAGTTGGTCGGCAATTTCATTGCCCTTGATACCTTTATGTCCTGGCACCCACCAAAGTTTAACAGTTTTTCTTTTGGCGAGGTCTTGCAGGGCGTCATGGCACTCCTTGACGGTTTTTGAGTTCGTGCTGTACGAACCCAGTGCTTTAAGCGCTGCTTGGCTATCAGAGAGTATGTTGATAGTTACTCCTCTGATGCCAGTCGCGAGATTTAGATTGACACATGTTAGGATGGCATGTAGCTCTGCTTGGAAGACGCTGGGGCTTATTCCCAGGGCCTTCGAGATCTTGCGTTTTGGTCCAAAGCTGCCGGCGCCAATGCCAGAAGCCATCTTGGAGCCATCCGTGTACCACCTAAGGCCTTTGACATTCAGCAGGGGATCACTGTTTTTCCATGCTGAGCGATTTGGAATCAGTATCTTAAATCTCTTGTCAAAGGTGAAGGTGTGTGGCAATGCGTCCGAGACTGTAGTAATCATATCCAGCTCGGGAAAGTGTTGTAATATGGACATGTGGCCTGCAGGTCTACATGGCATATTTGTTCCCGAGCAGAGGATTCTGATTGCACTGCGTAATGCCACCTTCTTGAAAAAAAAGGTGCAGTGGAGCGAGTCCAATGAGTGCTTCTTGTGCTGCCGTAGGGCAGGACGGCATAGCGCCTGTGATGCCGAGACACGCTAGTCTCTGAAGGCGTTGAAGCTTAATAATTGTAGTTTTTTGTTCAACTTTTGTCCACCATACGGTGGACCCGTAGGTGATCATAGGCCTTACTATCGCGGTATATAACCAGTGGACTACCTTAGGTTTAAGCCCCCAGGTTTTACCCTAGGTGCGTCGGCAGGCCCACATGGCCTTAGTCGCTTTCATGAGTTTATTTTTCATGTTGGAGTTCCAGTTGAGTCTGCGGTCTAGGTCAATACCTAGATACTTTACCTCCTCTGAAAATCCTATGTGTGTTCCATTTAGAAAGATTAAGCAGGGTTGTACCCTTCTCCTCTTTGTAAATGGGACTAAGATTGACTTATTTGGGTTAATAGATAACCCCTCTCTGCCACACCAGTCAGAGATAGATTGGAGCGCAAGCTGCATGCGCTCACAGGCAGTGACCTCGCACTCGCCCGTAACAATGACTACTAGGTCATCAGCATATCCGATGACCTCGTAGCCCCGAGTGGTCAGCTTGCGTAGTAGGTCGTCGATGACTATCGACCAAAGCAGTGGCGAGAGGACTCCCCCTTGTGGGCATCCTCTGACCGCCGATACTGTCACTGAGACCTCTCCGCATGTGGCTGATATGATACGGCTATTTAGCATCGCCCTGATCCAGTGATTAGTGGGACGGTCTACACCCCTGCAGGATAGTGCAGTGGTGATCGAATCATAGCCAGTATTATCAAAGGCTCCCTCTATATCGAGGAAGGCGCAGATTGCGATCTCCTTTTGTGTGAAACTATTTTTAATGCACGTCACCAAGTGGTGTAGTGCATTTTCGGTAGATCGCTCTTTGTGATATGCATACTGGTTGGGATGCAGAGGTGTCCGATTTTCCAGGATACCTCTAATGTGGAGATCTATCAGTTTCTCCATTGTTTTTAGAAAGAACGAAGTCAAACTGATAGGGCGATAGGATTTAGGTTGCTCGCTTGGTTTCCCAATCTTGGGGATGAAGACAAGATTGACCTCTCTCCAAGTCCGGGGTATGTATCCCAGGTTGAAGCAAGACCTAAAAAGAACTATCAGTGATGGTAGGACTGTATTCAAGCCTTTCAGTAAGATCGCAGGAAAGACACCGTCTTTTCCTGGAGCCTTGTAGGGTTTGAATGAGCTAATTGCCCATTTAACCCTGTCAGGGCTGAAAAGTCTTCCAGAGAGGCTATTTGTTCTACTGTCGATGTTTTCTGTGACGTTAATCTGATCGTCAGAGGACATCGAGTAGGGAGTAAAACCAGGGAAGTGCACCTCGAGCAAGTTCTCCAGGGTTTCCCTGCGGTTGGCGGTAAAGGTGCCGTCTGATTTGCGAAGCAGCCCGAGTCCATTTGTGTGCTCTCGAGAGAGTGTTTTTTTGGAGTCGGGCTGCAGTTGGAAGCGAGCCTATGCTTTCGCAATGTTTCCTCCAAGACGTTCTCTTGGATTTCCTCAATTCGAGGTTGTATTTAGTTAGAGCAGATCAATAATCAGTCCAACTATTGTACCGTTTTGCTCTATTAAACATCGATCCACCTGCTTACTTAGGGACTCAAGCTGACTATTCCACCAGGGCACACATCATTTTTGTGTTGTTGACCTGGGTGTACAGCTGTCTCTAAAGGATGAGATGAGTGCTGTATTGAGCTGGTAGGCCGCTTCGTCGATATCGTCTGTCGATTTAATCGACTTAGGGAGCATGTCCTCTTTAGCGGCGAGTTGAGCTTGGAACCGAGCCCAATTTGTTCGTTTGGGCTGATATCCGGGCTCAACCTCATTAACCTCACTAGAGATGTTGAATCTGATGTACTGATGATCAGATAGTGAGGCTTCATTGGAGACATGCCAGTCCCCGATCACATTTGAGATAAACAGGCTAGAGATAGTGAGGTCAAGCACCTCTTCTCTAACCGCGTTTATAAATGTGGGTTTGTTGCCTCTATTGGCAACGGTGAGGTTATTACTTATTAAAAATTCAAAAAGTGACTCACCTCGTTTGTTGGTATTGCTGCTGCCCCATTCCATATGGTGCGCGTTGGTGTCGCATCCAATTACCAGGTGGTATTTCTTCTGGTTGCAATACCCAACCAGATCCTGGACTTCTGTGGGAGGGATTTGTTGACCTCCAGGGGAAGTTACATTGGTGTCTAATTCATCGGTTTGAATAACGAACATTTTGAATTAACCGTCAACAAAATCCATCATGTCTGCTAACGATTTTCCGTCCTTCTGTGGTGAATAGCCAATTACACCAATTTGACATACCTGACATTTGCCGGGCCGCACGTCTGTCAAGTATCACTTCCCCGATTACAATCCCTTGGAATCGGCCAATCGAATATGAAGTGACTGATTTAAGCAATTAGATAAATACTATGTGACAGACTGGCACGAACAAGAGCACACAAAACATTGAGCATTCATTCACGATGTACAAACCTCTGGGAGAGCACAACCGATTAGCGTACAAGTATTTCCAAATATTTATAGTGGTAGCGGCTTATTGGTCAGTGAGTCGTCTTGTTTTGGCTAATATAAGTTGAATCGTGTTAATTGTTGTTGCTTTACTGCACAGGGTAGTGTCGATATCGACGGTATTTGTTAACAAAGCGCTGTTGAGTAGCGATGATATAAACTTGGACGCGCCTCTGTTTGTGACATGGTTCCAGTGTGTTGTATCGACGGCAATATGTTTCACAATGAGCCGACTGAGCCGGATGTTCCCGGATGCAGTGCGTTTTCCCGAAGGAACCCCTCTGGATATCGACACTTTTCGAAAGGTAAACGCTTTGAAGGTCGAGGAAAACGTCGTCACATTACCTGTCGTTTCAGATCTTGCCACTATCGCTTCTGTTCACGTCGATGATTGCAACGAATAATTTATGCTTGAAGTACGTCGGAGTGGCGTTTTACTATGTAGGGAGGTCGCTGACTACGGTCTTCAATGTTGCCCTCACCTATATTCTCCTGCGGCAACGGACGAGTTCCAAGAGCATTCTCTGTTGCGCTGCCATAATATTTGGGTTTCTTCTGGGAGTGGATCAAGAAAGTATCACGGGTAAGTAGGCGCATATGCACGCACAATGGTGTTAATTGTATTTAAAACGAAAAGTGATATGCGTTCGAATTGACGCAGCTCAGTTCTATGCGTAATTGTCTGGACACGAATTCCTGATTAATCCCCAAATGACGGAAGCAGTAATAATCTCTCCCTTTCTCTTCCGCAGATGCCTTTTCGTGGAAGGGCACGCTATTCGGCATCCTAGGATCGCTGAGTCTATCCATGTATTCCATTTATACTAAAAAAGCTCTGCCGCACGTCAACCAGGAGATTTGGCTGCTGAGCTACTACAACAACTTCTATTCCAGCATAGTCTTCCTGCCACTGATTATCCTGAACGGCGAACTGGGTGCAATCATTACGTATGAGCACCTGTTCGCTTGGTGGTTCATACTCGCTATGATTTCTGGCGGAGTCTGTGGATTTGCTATCGGCTTCGTGACGGCTTTACAAATCAAAGTGAGTTCTCGCTGAAACATCCCTTACATTCCTCAGTCCTTTGATATTCCCAGGTAACGTCTCCACTGACGCACAACATTTCCGGCACAGCAAAGGCTTGCGCGCAGACCGTCATGGCCACACAATGGTACAACGAAAGCAAGTCTGCGCTATGGTGGACGTCGAATATGATCGTTTTGTTGGGCAGCGCTAGCTACGCCCGCGTAAAGCAGGTCGAAATGGAAAAACAATATAACAGATCGCCAACATCCGAGAAGATCTAACCAGACTTTGTTTTATTTGCAATTCTTAAATATAAGCGATTCAGTTGGATGCGCGTGCTTCAACGACTTCTTCGGCGTCTTCTTCCTCGACAACGTGTTTCCTTGTCGGCGCGTTGGCGGTAAAGTTCTCGGGTATGTAGAGGAAAGGATCGATTTTCAATTGCTCTCCGCTGGGAGGACTCTTGAGTAGCACTCGTGTGATGAACTTGCCCTCACGTTTGGGCCGAACTGAATTGATGTCTTTCAACATGGCGATTAGGTTTTCCTCTAAATGCTTCGTGTCCATGTCGAGCTGTGAGTGAAATGAGAGAATACATTTCCAAGTGACGAAAGATAGAGGTCAAGACTCACGAATCCAATGCTCGTTTTGATGAGGCCGAAATCTTGTTGGTTTTCATCCTTGGTCGCCACATAACTGATGCCGTTGGAGAACTTCTTGATCATTTCGGTAAGGTTGGTGCCGAGAGTTTCGTTTTTCGGGTTCGGAAACTTTCTTTTCAACAATCCCCGCAGGCTGACCAACTCCGGGAGGATGTTCGTGTGCGCAATCACGTATTGGTAGTCGGTGAGCAGAAGATCTCCGTTGGTTATGTCCTTGATCAGTTCCACACCGCCGACTAGCGTCGCACCTGCTGCCCTAGCCTCTGCAATAAGATCCTGGGGGAAAAGACCATTAGTTACATGTCGGTTTTCATTTGTCCAACACCATTACGTTGTTTTTGGTAAATACAAGGATCTTCCGTTCCTCGCCGTGGTCAAACTTGTGCGGGATCATAGCCATGCGATTGAAGTTATCGACAAACCTGTTCGCCTTCTCGCCTTGCATGTTCAATTCGATCTCGACATTCAGCGGCGCATTGGGGACATTGTACATCGATGGATGGTGGGTTTCGCGGTGGCACTGAATCGCTTCGGCTACGGTGTACACCGTCCAGCGGTAGTATCTGCCCACATAGCAGTTGTCTTTGGGTATTGCCTTCCACGAGTCATCAATGTGCTTGTTCTCCCTCAGCAAATTTAGCCTAATGGGGTAGACAGGACAAAGTGACACTGGTGATTCCGAATAAGACACGCATCCTTACCCCTTGTTTCTTTGATTGTGTGGTATGAAACCGACTTTTTTCACTTCAACTTTGACTTTCTTCTTACGAGCCTTCTCACGGGTTCCTTTTCGGGCTGCTTCTGTGACCGGTGATAAATGCAATTCGCGAGTCTTCACCAGGAGCTGGGACACTGCAGACAACGGGCGCCGGGTTAACATCATCGGAAGCATTGGGATCTATTGCTAGCAAGTTTTCTATTAAGATTTGAGCATGAAAAGTGCTAAATTGTCGGGCAACACACTTTGAACCAGAAATCTGAGAAAAATATTTGCTAATTGTGAGGTTAACCATTGATATGTCAGTTTGTGGGAACAAATGTCACACGTATTGCCGCTAGTCGATTGTAGATGGCAGTAAATTCGAACAGAGGAGGTAGGCAGATGTTGAATGACCGTTATATTGAAACATTGGAGAACGAATTGTAGTAAATTAGTTTTGTGGTTAATTGTGTATCATTTGGGGCCTACTACCTATCAGGTAGCCAGTCTCCCTAAACTAAGATCTTCTGGGTTCCGGGGATGTCTGGAAACAGGCTGGGTGTGCTGACGCGTTCACGTTCGCAGAATCCTGGACTTGACACGAGGGGCCTGGATTGTCAATTCTTACAAGGAGAGTAAGGGCTCTCTGAAAAAAGGGGGCTCTAGTTTGGTTGTAGGGATGGATAGCGCCTCTGTCGAGACTCTGAAATCTACGTATGACTCACATCCACACTTCGGCCTTGGTAGGATTCTATTCCACTTCAATGTCAAGCAGTCGGAGGATTCCCTGATTTGTGCTCAAATTAATCTACAGCACTGCAAGGCTGTCTCTGCTCTTCTAAGTAGCAGAATTGCATACAGTAGTTGTCGACGACCAAAAGAAACAAAACTAATTGGCGTCTGTTTGTTAATCGGGATTAGCATTACTTTTCCAAATCTGACAGAATGTCACCATTCTGTTGGAAGAAGAGAAAGGAAGAGGTTGCTGCCAGTTTCTGAACTCGTAGAGCCAGAAAGATTGGTCTCATCTTACGTTGCGATACTAATGCCGAAAACACTGCTTGGGGCAGCAGAAAATGTAATAAGAGAGGTATCTTAGACTTCACTCTTTCGTCTGACCTTACCATTAACAATGCTGGCTCTCAGCTAACGTTTATTACGGCGAGACGATAGGAGGTGATTGACCTGACCCTATCCAACAGATATGTGAAGGATATCAATAACTGACGAGTCTTGCCTGATGCTACGCTGTCGGACCATAAATATATCGAATTCCGATTAAGTTGTGGGATCTCTTCCTTGCAACCTAGACGGAATCCGAGAAAGATGGACTGCGTACGGTTTAGAGAGGAGCTTGAGAAATCCACTCAGGCCCTACCTAAACTTAGAATGAAACAATTGGTAGAGAACGCCGTTCATAACCTGAATAGCGCCATCACCCGTTGTTTTGAACTCGCATGTCCTGTCAGCAAACCTCCCTGCAGGAAATCGGTTCCCTGGTGGAATGCCGAGCTCCAAAGACTTCGCAGGGAAGCCAGAAGTCTTCTTAATATATCGCTCAAATCGAATTCGGGAGTTGACTGGAATAAGTACCGCTCGAAGCAGAAAGAATATAAGAAACTTATTCGTAAATCGAACAACGATTCTTATAGGACGTTCTGCTAAGAGATCAAGTCTCTGAGTGCGACTAGGAAGTTGGTTAAAGTCCTCAAACGGGGAAAACCGAAAAAGCTGGATGCACTCAGAAAATCTGATGGTTCCTTTGTATGTATGTATGTTGGCGTTACAGTCCATGAAGAACCTGAGCCGAGCTTCTCTCAATCACCCATGTTGTGTGTGATCTCATTTTCCCATAGGTGAAAGGGACCTACAGTTTATTGCCGGTTCCGAACGACGAATTTCGAGAAGCTTTTCATGACAATTGTACTACAGGGGGTTTTGTCAGAACCCCGCTGAGGAGAAACACCGTGAAAAACACGATCGATGACATGGCTGTGTCGGGATTCGATCCCGTGTCATCGGCGTCAGAAGCCAACACACTACCCACGGTGCTCTAGATGGTTCCTTTACTGAGACTAAAGCGGAAACTCTTAGTTTACTGCTTCAGACTCATTTCCCGGGAAATCAGATTGCCATCGGCTCGTTGCACACTCCTTCAAGGGAAACTGCAACTGAAACGATGAAAACAACTCGGCGTAGCCGGTATATTGCGTCGCGCGTGGTTACGACTGAAGCCATTGAATTTGCTGTGGCATCCTTCGATGGCTTCGAATCGTCAGGCACCGACAGAATATTTCCTGTTATGCTCCAAAAAGGTATAAGGCAGCTGCTTCCTACTTTGGAAAGAATTTTCACATTCCTTGGCGCACGGTGAAAGTAGTCTTTATTCCCAAAATAGGAAAAGAGGACTACTCACTTGCCAAGAGCTTCAGATCAATTAGTCTAACATCCTTCCTGCTGAAAGGCATGGAGAGACTGGTAGAGTTGCACGTGCGCAAAGTTGCCCTTCGAATGCATCCTCTTTCGGGAGAATTGAATGCGTGCTCGAAAGAAAAGTGTAGGGAGCTTTTGATAACGCAACATTCGACAGCATGTGCAACGCTGCTAGACATCATGGCTTAGACGAAGCACTGGTCTTGTGGATCAGCTTGTGCACAGGACATTGACCGCTGATGCAGGCCTCGACCAATGTGTCGAACCCGACGTAAACAGGGTCTGCCCGCAAGGTGGCGTCCTGTCTCCGCTGTTATGGTGCATGGTATCGACTCTCTGCTTGATACTCTCAATGCCTCTGGAATCTATGCCCAGGCCTATGCGGATGATGTCGCCATTCTTTCTATCGGTTCATGCTTAGCGACTGTCCGTCTTAAAGCACAGGCGGCGCTAAATGTGATCGATGATTGGTGTACCAGAAATAGGCTGTCAGTCAATCCTCTTAAGAGCGATGTCATTCTCTTTACGAGAAGGAGGAAAAATACTGACATAACTCAGCTGGTACTAAAAGGCACTTCCATCCCGATATCCAAGGAGGCTAAGTATCTAGGAGTCACCTTAGATACTGACATAACTCAGCTTGTACTAAAAGGCACTTCCATCCCGATATCCAAGGAGGCTAAGTATCTAGGAGTCACCTTAGATAGCAGGCTTCTCTGGTCAAAGCATGATGATTCAAAAACCACCAAAGCGCTGTCAGCTTTCTGGCAATGTAAAGGGGCTTTCGGCAAAGCATGGGGCTTATCGCCGGTAAAGGTCCTCTGGATCTACACGGCAATGATAAGACCTATAATCTCATATGCATTGGTTGTCTGGTGGAACAGACTAAAACTCAAACACATCGTAGCCTCTTCCACCAAACTCTAAAGAACGGTTTGTCTCAGCTGCACGGGGGCTTTCCCCAGCACGCCGGCTGCTCTAGATGCCATGATGAACCTTCCACCTCTTGATATATTTATCAGAGGGTGCGCTCTGAAAGCCATGACTCGTCTGAAGAGAAATGGCTTTTGGTATAACTCACATAGGAAAAACAGTGTGCTTGCGCAAAAATTGTCCTGCGACTCCTGTTCAGTAAGCAATATGGGAGGATGAAAATATTAAACACTGAATCTGGCAATTCTGGTTTATTACTTACTTACTTACTTACTTATCAGGCCAGCGATCCATGGAGGATCGAGCCTGAGCTATAGCTGCCTTCCATCCTTGACGGTCCCGAGCACGCTGCTTCCAGTTGTCAAGACCAAGATGTCTTACATCCGCGATTACTTGGTCTTTATACCGGAGGTTCGGTCTTCCTCTTCTTCTCGAACCAGGAGGCTCGGCGTCGAAGACCCTCTTAGCTGGAGCGTTGATGTCCATGCGCTCGATGTGGCCGAGCCAGTGTAGTCGACGGATCCTTGCCTTCCGGACTACATCCACATCTAGGTACAGCTTGTAGAGTTCGCGGTTGTGTCTTCTTCTCCATTCACCTTCCTCACAGACAGGACCAAATATCCGGCGCAGAATTTTTCTTTCGAAAGAACCCAAAATCAGCTCCGCTGTCCTGCTTATCGTCCAGCTTTCGGCTCCGCACAGCAAGACTGGCAGAATGAGCCCACCCCCCGTGAAACAATCTGAGCCCGAGATTCACTAATTTTGAACATCCAGCTTGGCTAATTTAGAGACTGGTCGTCTTAATTGTCCGCCAGGTATCTGAACAGTAGCTGACCGCACTTAACCATCAGGTGCGGGATAAACGGCGATTACTCTTCCACTCCTCCCGGCTTTCGTTGTCATCACACACAATAACAATATCTCCTACTTTTAACGGCGCTGATAGACGGTGCCACTTGGTGCGACGGGTAAGTGTAGGAAGGTATTCCAAGACCCATATCTTCCAAAATGTTTGTTTCAATTGCTGGAGTATGTGCCATTGTTTCCACAAACATGTCTCTTCGCCCACGGTTGGAGTTAGTACGTAATTTGGACATCCCAACAGTAAGTGATTAGGAGTAAGTGGTTCGGCATCTGCGCTCTCAATTGGCAAATGTGTAAGAGGTCGAGAGTTTACTAAGTTCTCCGCTTCGATCAATAGGCTTTGAAATGTTTCTAATTGCGGAGTTCTATCCTTCAATGTAAACGATAATACACGTTTAACACACCGAACCATCCTCTTCCAAACACCCCCTGCCGACGGATTTCCTGGAACGTTGAATATCCATTCGATCCCGTGGCGAGCACATTCATGTTCCAGTGTCTTTTCAGTTGCCAGCCATCCTATTTTACTAGCTCCGACAAAGTTCGTTCCACAATCACTCGATCGGAAGGCAGCTGACCCATAAGTGGGGGCTCGGGTACGGCTGATGCATTATTGCAAATTTGGCATTTTGACTTTGCCGCCCTCACTAACCGCCGTAGACCTGGAATTCAATATTTCGCACGTATCGCACATATGATGGCTTCTTGGTTGTGATGTCTAAGCTTCTCGTGGTAATACCTCACCAGGAGTTTGGTAACTGAATGATGCTTTGGCATAATAATTGGTCGTTTCGCGCTCATAGGCAAGAAATCTGCGTTGTCGATTCGTCCGCCAAGTCTAATAACATTCTTTGCATCCAGTATAGGCGACAGCTTCTATATCGGACTATTTTTTGGCACCAATTTCGTGCCACAATGTCGTACCACACGACATAATAAAGATTCGGTTGAATTTATTTCTGCCACCGAAGGCTGCCTTTTATCCTTTTTGGATTAGATGTTTGAATTTTGCAACTGCTCGTTGAATTCATAATATGGGATGACTATGGGATATGGGATATGGTTAAAATACAGTTCGAGCGCCTTTCCCTGGCTATTTCGTGAGCGGCGATATCACTTGGGGAGCTTGGCCATTCTTCCTCTGGATATTCTAGAAACAACGGACCGTTCAACCAAGACGCGGTGGAGGTGTTCTTATATGGTCTTGTGGCTTGATCAGCTGGATTTTGCTTGCCCGGTATCCACTTGCAATTATCCGTCTCTGAAGAATCCAACATTTCAGAAATTCGATGAGCAACAAATTGCTTGTATATACGGGCATCTGATCTAATCCAGTGAATGACTTTCTTTGAGTCAGACCACAAAATTACCTTCTCCGGCTTCACATCTTGTCCACTTAAGATGGCATTTTGTCAAACTTTTGTTTGATTGATTGATCCAAAGCTTATTAATTATTAATAAGTGTGTGTCGCTTCAAACACACTTAAGGTGTCATTATAGTTTTTGTGACGCACAATTGAACGTGTTATACTTTTAACACGGATAAGTGCTTCAATTTCAAATATCAAACGTGTTAAGTGAAACACTTAATCTTAAAGTGTGTCAAATGACACATTTGCATATGTCATCTAACATCGTTTAACACACTAGTATTTGCAGTGTGCAATTCTTGGATTTTCAACAGGCTTATCCAACGACAATCGTGGGAGAGGCGTGACTAAACCATGCAGTTAATGTCTGATCTGAAAATGAAATCGGAAAGAACCTTCACCTTTACGTTTCCCAGTCAATGAGTTTAAGCACGCAAAGATAATACCTTAAAGCAGGCCCGAATTGAGCGATGTAAAACACCTTGGAGCAAACCCTCAACTGCTATAAAGCAGATATAACCGCACTCCAAGAAGTGCGATCGGATGGACCAGGAAAAGACGGATGAAAAACTGCGACATCTACTACGGGAACTGATACAAGGATGACAAACAGCGCCTATTCGAGTGCGGATTCGTTATTCGAGGAAGATTCCCACAAAAAGTCTTAAGCTTCCGATGTGTAAGCGAACGTCTTATAACAATCCGCATCAAAGCTAAATTTGGAAACATTAGCTTAATATGCGCTCACGCATCGATCGACTCAAAGAAGAATTCTACGATCTCCTAGACAGAACCTATGCCCAATGCTCCAGCAACGACACAAAAAAAGTTCTTGGAGATTTTAATGCAAAACTGGGCAAAGAGGACATACATATTTGAGCCGATCGTAGGAAAGCATAGCCTCCATAACACCATATCCGACAACAGACTTAGGCTAATCAATTTCCTAACGGGATGTAACCTCCTTGTAGCAAGCACATTTCAACATCCACAAGGGTACCTGGCGGTCTTTTGATCAATCGACCACCAACCAGATTGATCACATTGCGATCGACGCCAGACACTCCTCCATTATACTCGACGTACGAACCTTCCGAGGAACTAACATCGACTCGGACCACTACCTTGTTGTAGCCAAGGTACGAATGAGGATATCAAGAATGCTTAGGAGTCGAGTAGGACAAAGTAAGTTTGACGTCGGAAAGCTACAATCGCAAGAGACTGCCAGAATCTTTGCCGATCGTGTCTCCTCCAAGCTCTCTTAAACTCCGCCCACAGCAGCACAAACAATAGAGCATAAATGGGCACATTGCCAGAGCGCCGTCAGAGATGCTGCCTCAGAGGTGCTGGATTTCAAACCGCCACCGCCTAGAAACCCCTGGTTCGATGAACAATGCGAACAAGCCCATGCAGCAGCAGAACAAGAGGCATATAAAGTCACGCTGCAACGACGGACGAGAGCTGCTCGCGAAATCTATGGGCAGAAGAGAAGAGAGCAACACACGCTTTTCAGAAGAAAGAAGAGAGAGCACGGAAAGCGTGAGATCGAGGAGATGGAGAGATGTTTCCGCAGGAATGACGCCCGGAAGTTTTACAATAAGGTAAAAGGAACATGCCATGGTTACAAAGCCAGAGCGGCGGCCTGCAGTGATGGAAATGGAGAACTGGTAGTAGAGTCACAGTCGATGCTGAGGATTTGGAAAGACCACTTCTGCAGACTGTATAACGGCGATGACAGACAAGATACCGCTGTCAGGAAGCACGATCCGTACGTAGTGGACGAAGATGTAAGAGAATTCCGTCCACCCGACCTATACGAAGTCAAAATAGCGATATCAAGACTTACGTCTAATAAAGCCGCGGACGAACACGGTCTGTCTGCTGAGCTTTTTAAGGCGGTTGAAAATTAGCTCAGTCCCTTCAGCACCGTTTGCCAGGTCCATAAGAAAGGAGACCCCCATAACTGCGTCTGATCGGCTCTTATTAGTGTGGTTTCAGGCCAGGTAAATCCACAATAGACCAAATATTTACGATAGGACAAATCTTGGAGAAGACCCAGAAATACCAAATCGACACTCACCACCTTTTCGTCGACTTCAAGGCCGCGTATGGCAGCGAGTATAGAGACGAGCTATACAACGCCATGTCCAGTTTTAACATCCCTGCCAAACTCGTCCGACTGTGCAGGATGACAATGAAGAATTCTTGTTGCTTCATTAAGGTGGCTAATGAGCAAACCGAGACCTTTGACGTTAAAAAGGATTTAAGCAAGGTGACGCGCTATCACGCAACTTTTTCAACATCGTGCTTGGAAAGATCGTGCAAGAACCACTGGCCAACACAAGAGGTACGATTTATTTCAAGTCTACGCAATTGCTTGCATACGCCGACGACATTGACGTGATTGGACGGGCTAAGATGGGTCTTAAGGTTAATGAGGATAAAACTAAATATCTGCATTCATCTAAAAGAGACGGTCAACATCGACGTATTGGCCAGAACGTCACCATGGGCGGATATAACTTTAAAGTGGTCAAGGAATTCGACTACCTTGGCTCACTGATGACAGGCGACAACAACACCAGCGCTGAGATAAAACGCAGAAGCACTCCTGCCAACCGCTGTTGCTTTGGGCTCAAGAGGCAATTGAGAAGTAGAGCTTATTTACTTACTTATCAGGCCAGCGATCCATGGAGGATCTGAGCCTGAGCTATAGCTGCCTTCCATCCTTGACGGTCCCGGGCACGCTGCTTCCAGTTGTCAAGACCAGTTGTCTTACATTCGCGATTACTTGGTCTTTATACCGGAGGTTCGGTCTTCCTCTTCTTCTCGAACCAGGAGGTTCGGAGTCGAAGACCCTCTTAGCTGGAGTGTTGATGTCCATGCGCTCGATGTGGCCGAGCCAGTGTAGTCGACGTATCCTTGCCTTCCGGACTACATCCACATCTTTGTACAGCTCGTAGAGTTCGCGGTTGTGTCTTCTTCTCCATTCATCTTCCTCACAGACAGGACCAAATATCCGCCGCAGAATTTTTCTTTCGAAAGAACCCAAAATCAGCTCCGCTGTCCTGCTTATCGTCCAGCTTTCGGCTCCGTACAGCAGGACTGGCAGAATGAGCGTTTTGTAAAGCATGACTTTGGTCTTTCGAGTGAGGGGTTTTGACCCCAGATGTTTGGACAAGCCGAAGTAGCAGCGGTTGCCAAGGGCGATTCTATGCCGGATCTCCACTGTGGTGTCATTTGTGGAATTTACGTTTGCCCCGAGGTAGACAAACTCCTTAACTACCTCGAAATTGTAGCTGTCAATTGTTATATTTTGTCCCAGGTGGTTAGCGACGGATTGGTTTTTGCTTGACAGCATGTATTTCGTTTTGTCCTCATTGATCTTAAGACCAACTCGTTTCGCCTGTTCTTCAATCGCCGTGAATGCTTCCACAATGCCACGGCGAAAAAACGCGATGATGTCGATATCATCCGCGTATCCTAGCAGCTGGATGGACTTGTAAAAGATAGTGCCTTCCCTGTTGACGCCTGCCCGTCGCACTGGAGCGCATCTGCTCCAGCACCAGGTTGAAGAAGTCACATGACAGCGCATCTCCTTGCCGAAATCCGGTGCATGTTTCGAATGGTTCCGAGGTCCTAGAACCGAGTTGCACGGTGCATCGCGTGTTTTTTAGCGTGGCGCGACACAACTGGATCAGTTTTACCGGGATCCCGAATTCGGCCATCGCCCCAAACAGTGCTTCACGATGAATGCTGTCGTATGCGGCTTTGAAATCGATGAAAAGATGGTGTGTATCGATTCGAAACTCGTTGGTCTTTTCCAGGATTTGTCGAAGTGCGAAAATTTGGTCTATAGTTGATTTGCCGGGCCGGAAGCCGCACTGGTAGCTGCCGATTAGTGCTGTGCAAAATTGTTTTAGACGTTCACACAATACGCTGGACAGGATCTTGTATGCGACATTGAGCAGGGATATACCTCTATAGTTCTTGCAAGAGGTAGGATCGCCTCTTTGGGGCATATAGAGCTGGTATTCCAGTGGTCGGGCATGCTTTCATCTTCCCAAATTCTGCAGATGATCTGGTGCATGCTCCCTACCAGAACATCGCCGCCAGCCTTGAAGAGCTCTGATGGCAAGCCATCTGAGCCTGCGGCCTTGTTGTTCTTCAGCTTCTGAATTGCTGTGCCGACTTCTTCGAAGCTGGGTGAGAGGACTACTTCAGCGGCTTGAGTTGGGATTTCCTTGGTCCCTACCACTCTCTCTTGGTCATGCTCGTTAAGCAGCTGCTGGAAATGCTGCTTGGATACATCCACTATTCCCTGCCTGGGTGCCCTTTTTGAAGCCTCCTGCAAGGCCTTTGGCTTTCTTGTAAAAGGCTCGTGTTTTATGTTTATCCCTAGACTCCTCGATATCCTTCAGCTGGGAGGCTGCGAAGATTCTTTCTTTCGTCGCAGTAGTTTTTTCTCCTCCCTTCTTCTGGCTCGGTACTCTTCTTGCGCTGCCCTGGTTTTCCTCTGCAGCGCCTTTTGGTACGCCCCGTCGGTTGCTGCCTTTTTCTGCTCACACTCGCCATCATAACACGGGTTTCTTGTCGGGGGTGGTAGGTATCCTAAGGTGGTTTCGGCTACTTCCTGAATGGCTGAGCGACAATGCACCCACATACTATTGGCATTTGTGTTCGACGTAGGCATATCGTAGAGTCTTTCGCTCAGCTGCTCCTTGTAGACTCTGGCAACCTCCGGTGTGCTCAGGCACCCGATGTCGAACCTCCTCCTGATGGGCTGCTGCAGCTTTCTGACATTGGACAGTCGAGCTCTGAATCTTGCTGCTACGAGGAAGTGGTCAGAGTCGACATTTGCCCCTCTGAATGTTCGCACATCCAGGATGTTTGACGCGTGCCTTGCGTCAATGAGCACAGGGTCGATTTGGTTGGCGGTTCGACCGTCCGGAGATCGCCAGGTTGCTGGGTGGATTCGCTTGCGAGGGAATCTTGTGCTACTTATCACCGCATTACGAGGTGTCGCAAAGTCAGCGAGTCGGAAGCCGTTATCTGTTATCTGTTGTTGTATCGTGGAGGCTGTGCTTTCCGATCACTCCGTCAAGGGTATTCTCCTTACCGATTTTGGCGTTGAAGTCCCCGAGCACGATTTTTATATGGTACTCCGGACAAGCTCCGTAGGCGTTGTCCAGGAGGTCATAGAAGTCCTCCTTGATAGGGTCTTCAGCCTCGTCGGTAGGGGCGTGTGCACATATAAGGCTGCTGTTATAAAATCTGCCTCTGATGCGGATCACAGCCAGGCAATCACTTATAGGTTTAAAGTCGATGACCTTCGACCTTAACCGCTTTCCCACGACAAATCCGCATCCCAATAAGTGCAACCTTTTATAACAGCTGTAATAAATGTCGCAATTTTTCTTCCTAATCATACCGTTTCCTATCCAGCGTATTTCCTGGACCGCAGTAATATCCGCCTTGTACTGCGTGAGGATTCCTTCTAGTTTATGAGCAGCTCCGGGAGTGTACAGGGTTCTGACATTCCAGGAGCATACTCGCAAATCGTGTTCCTTTTTCGTGCGTTGTCGTCGTCGAGTATCCGTCCGTGTATCCGAGGCATCTTGCTCATTCATAACTTTAGGTTTTTTTACGTGGGCGGATTGTTAGCCCGCCGCACAACCGCCATTCTGGTCGGGGTTTCGTTGCTGCATACGTATGTTCACCTCCCAACGGTTGTTGAAGAGGCTATCCAGAGGGCGCCGCGAGGAGGCCGTATGTCAACTTGACCCGGGCATTTAAACAGGGGTCGTTGCTGGTATCTCGCCAGGTTGAGAGCGGTCAACAACTTTACCCTGTATGTCCGAGCCCATGCCCTCTGAGAAGTAGAGCCCTCTCTCGGAAAACCAAGGTGACACTATATAAGACATTGATCATCCCAGTCCTTCTTTACGGCGCAGAGGCTTGGAACTTAACAAAAGCGGGTGAAGATGCCCTTGGTCGTTTCGAGAGGAAAATTCTGCGCACTATCTACGGTCACGTTTGTTCAAACGGTGTATGGAGGAGAAGATTTAACGAAGAACTGTGCGGGTTGTACAGCGACATCAGCCTGATACGACGTCTACCGATACAGCGTCTATGGTGGCTAGGCCATGTAGAGCGCATGGAAAATACAGCTCCGACCCGAAGAGTCTTCGAATCCACCCCGGAAGGAAAGCGCGGCAGAGGACGGCCGCATCTACGGTGCGCACGCACTAGGCGAGGCATTCTCCAGCATTTTAGCATGCTGAAATTGATTTATTTGCGTTTCGACTTACTTGATCGCATAAGCAATGAATATGTACGATCAGTTCTTGAAACATAACTATCACACATATCTCATAGCTCGAGGATACGGAAAAAACGTATGTTACAACTATCTATTTATGATATTAATAAAACAGATTGTTTGCCCTTCAATTTCTACGATCAAAAGTGATGTGCGTGTCCATACCATTGACGGGACAGAGAGTCACAAAATCTGTTTTAGATGTTTACACCGAGTACGTTTATGACTGGCGTCCAACTTATGGCCGCAATATCTAAAAATATAATAAAAATTATAAAGACATCATCACACACTAAATTCGAGAGTACACCAGCAGCAAGAACAACTGGAAATAAATCAAAACACTTTCGTTCAAATAAACAATTGCCTGACAAATGCGTCCTAGCATTCTCTGTCTGTTCGGAACAACACTTGTCTCTGGACGTACACTTGTTCAGATGTCTACCAGTTTTGTATGAGATTATTTCTTGGGTGTTTTTTTTTTTTAGTTTCTTTATTTTTGCGAAATTTGTGAAAAATGCAGTACTTTTCGTCGGGAATCGCTTTTTTCCTCTCCCACAATTTGTTTATAATTCGTTTTCACTAAATAAACAACTCTCGCTGGTCGTGTATACAGACATCATAAGTGCGGATGCCAATGGCGTTGCCTGCTGATGCGGATACCGATACCGATGCCGATGCCAATGCCCATTTCGATATCCATGCCGATAGCGTTGTCTCAATCGGACATAGTGGCCGGCGACAGGAGCGAAAACGTGGAGGAACACCATCCAGCAAGAATGGGATACTCGAGCAAAATGTCTAATTATCTTGCTCTAATTTTAGCTGTTTTAAAATGTTTATCCAGAAGTGCTAGCTATTGAAAATTTATACGATATTTGTGTGAATTTATGATAGCTGCTGGATAAGCTTCGTCGAGTGTGAATACTGGGAGCATGGATGCTCCCATCGGGGTGATAGTAAATAGGTAACTCGTACGAGCAAGGAGCGTTTGATTTTCATTTTTAATAGTATCTCGCTGTTTGACAAAAACAATTCCGAATACCAGTAATTGGTTGTTCTCCAAAGAGAAAGTGAGCAATTAAAGTCCTTTATTTTAAGACACACTTAAAATAAAAATGTGAGATCGGCCACGCGCCTGTAATGGTAATCATGTTCTTGCGCCTTTGTCTATATCTGGTTCGATGGTAAGTAATTTGCTTAAATGGACACATGTTTTTTTTACGTTTTTGTTACGTTTTTGTAATTCAGAATTATTTATATGTTTTGTAAGATATTGGTACGAATTGTTAGAATTTGCAGGCAAGTGTCTTGGGCGATTACTGAAGACTGGAGAAAAGGCTCTAGCCATTTCGGTTCCTTAATAATTCACTTTGTTGTAAAAATGGTTTCAAGTGGATCAATGGAGATCATATGAGGGATCCTAATGGCTTTATTACTCTTAAAAATACTCTCCATGAAGGGTCTTTTTTATGGTTCCGAACCCAAAGGTAAAACGGAACCCTATTACTAAGACTTCGCTGTCCGTCCGTCCGTCCGTCCGTCTGTCACCAGGCTGTATCTCATGAACCGTGATAGTTAGACAGTTGAAATTTTCACAGATGATGTATTTCTGTTGCCGCTACCACGACAAATACAAATAAAAATAGAACAAAATGAATATTTAAGGGGGGCGCCCATACAACAGACATGATTTTCATCCAAAAAATCCCCTTGGTCACATACTGAACTAAGGTTAGTCGACAATATGTTTGTGTCTTTGATGAATTAATCCTAGCTGCAAACCTTTTCCCCATATTTATTGTTATTCACCTTTTCACATCGTTGCTGTCAAGTAAGATAATTGATTTGAATTCAATGGACACATATGATCAACTATATCTCATCATGAAGATTTTTGATTATCAAAGTAATATGCCGATAACCTGCCTGCAACCAAGATCTGACATCATACAAAAAATGTGATTCAATGCGATAACTGATGAGGTAACATACATACATAGTCTCTTTCATATTTATATGTATATACAGATGGTACGGAACCCTTCGTGCGCGAGTCCGAATCGCACTTGGCCGGTTTTTTTAGAGGTATATCTACAAATTCAATATGGGAAAAATGTGGTCTAGGTGCGACCTGCAAGGCCCGCACGACTAAATTCCCAGCGGGAAAAATTAAATCACCCATTTAATTTCACATTTTTTCATTTTTTATAAGTTTAAAGTGTCTGTGTGTCCATTTGTGGCATCGTAGCTCCTGAACAAATGGACCGATTATGCTTTTGTTTCTTTTTAGGGTTCCGTGCGTCCGGAAAAAAAGAACGGAACCCTTATAGGATCACTCGTGTATCCGTCTGTCCGTCGCTCATAGTCAATTATCTCCGAATCTACTGGACCGATTAAGTTGAAATTTGGTACACATATCGATTTCTGTGACCCAAAGGCAGAGGTGTAACGTGAATAGATGAAATCTGTAAATGGGAGGTCATTTTTGGGGGGAAGGTGGAAAAAAAAAACAAATTTCAAACTGCATCGTGTGATATACCAAATGGGAGGTCTTATTGATACGATCTTAAATGCATTTTTTTTTTTGTAATTTTAGAATAAATAGTTTCCAAGTTATCCAAGAAAATAGACGAAACTTAACCCCCCCCCCCCCCTCCCCAAAACTGCTTATCCAAAAGTTTTGAAAAAATACAGAAATTTTTTGTCTACTTATAGATTACAGGAAAACCTATAAGGAGTCCATGATATTAAATTAACATAGTACACCACTCAATATTGTGCTTCCAACTTACATTTGCAGGTGGAATGTGTGGGAGAACATACTTTTCAACCCCA
Source organism: Eumerus sabulonum (assembly GCA_951905685.1). Classification (NCBI taxonomy): domain Eukaryota; kingdom Metazoa; phylum Arthropoda; class Insecta; order Diptera; family Syrphidae; genus Eumerus; species Eumerus sabulonum. The sequence continues at coordinate 241,729,123 of OX645060.1, forward strand.
ATGTTAAGTTTTGATGAATCGGTTTGTAGATAAATATTTAATGAAAAAAATAAGCCCACAATGAGCATTCTACGACCAATATTTTAGGAGATATTAATTTTTCAATTTATGCAGCCCGCGGCATAAAAAATAAAAATAACAAAACTTCTTAGTAAGGCGTAGGCCCTTACTACGGCATTGTGAGTCATGCTTGTGAGACGTTCACGTTGCTCTACTTGAGACCGATTTGTGCGCTAGTATCTTGTTATAGATGATGGCACGGAACCCTTTGTGCGCGAGTTCGACACGCACTTGCCCCGTTTTTGTTTTTTTTTTTTTTTTAAAGCTAACGTGATCTAGACGGTGCTTAGCTACAATTTGTGAAGATCTGTTCAGGTGTTTCAAGGTCATCAGCTCTTTTTGTTAGCTGCGGTAGGGATCTTAGACGAATAATGGGTAATGTATCGGTTCTCGGCCGATCACCGCAATCAACCAGCGTTGGACGCGGTCAGTACTTAGATGGAGGACTGCTTGGGAACACCGCGTATTGTTGGAATCAAGCCGCCTTTCTGCTGTAACTCCATGTAACCACCACACCGTCCCAGCAATCTCATATGTCTTGGTTCTGTCCGATCACCACAATCAACTAGCGTCGGACGTGGTCAGTACCTAGATGGGGGACCGCTTGAAAACACCTTGTTCACCTTTTTTTTAGTTACTTAATTTCTAACAAAAAACGGCTATACGGATTTTACTGAAAACTTATTCAATTCTAAGTTACGTAATTACGCGTCGAATGGAATCAGTCCCATACCAATGCCATCTTTGGTTCTCGAGATAATTGAGACCGCACATACGCACATACGTACACACAGACAACTCTATAAAAATCTTGGATTTGGATTCTGGTAACCTTGAAACGTGGAAATATGTCAAAATTTGGAATTCGCAAAATCGGCCTCACTACAATAATTTCCCACTGGGAAGTTAATAAGATACTTGAAGCGAATGTTAATGTCAATGATATTAGCTCTACTTAATAGACAATAATTGTTTGCCATTAGTGCTTAAATCAAAGGACTAACAAGGACTTTATAGGAGTAGCATTTGTCCGATGGATGCCTGGCCTGCTAAGAAGCGAGAAGAGCCACTGCAAACGAAAACCTTACGGCACTGTTAGTAAGTTCCAGCCCCATCTCATTGTGGTGCCATCGTGGAAATTACAGATGGGAGGCTTAGTCGGTTGAGCTACAGCCTAGTAAGCCGTAACCGTAAAAACATCATAAACTCAGATAGCCACAAGCCTCGGATTTAACGGACATCCGCAAACGTATAAGAGTATCGATTTTGCACGTGGAATGCTAGGTCCCTTAACACGCCGGGTGCGGCCTAATAGAAAAATTCCAAAGCTGCTATAAAGCAGACATTACCGCACTCCAAGAAGTGCGATGGGATGCACCGGGTAAAAAGAGGATTAAAAACCGAGACATATAAAGATATTTGAATTGGAATAAAATAAAGATGTGTTTTTTTTTTTAAATACGATTTCTGGCATATAACCGCCACGGCTTGCTCGGACGTAGTCTAATGTGGAGGTCCAATTTTCGATGACTTTTTCAACATTTGTGGCCATATATCGCCAATAACCCGGCAAATCATGGTTCTTCAATTGATGAACGAAAAAGTCATTAATCATGGCTTTATAGCGGTCACCATTGACTGTAACGTTCTGGCCAGCATCGTTTTTGAAGAAGTACGGGCCGATTATTCTACCAACCCATAAAGCGCACCAAACAGTCAGTTTTTGTGAATGTGCCTCAACATACACTTGAGGATTATCATCACTCCAAATACGGCAGTTTTGTTTATTGACCTACCCATTCAGCCAAAAGTGAACTTCATCGCTAAACAAAATTCGCTTATGATAAACGACAAACTTGTTTTGAGTCCATTCACCGAATCTACGCCTTGCTAGGTGATCCTGTGGCTTCAATTCTTGCGCAAGTTAGATTTTGTAAGCACGCAAACCAAGATCTTTCCGCAAAATCTTCCATAAAGTGGATGGACACATCCAATTCCTGCGCTCGATGGCGAATAGACTGATTCGGGTCTTCCTCTATGCTACGCTCTACAGTAGCAATGACTTCTTCTGTACGCACTGTACGACGTTTCTGTGGATGCGTATTATCATTTAGAGAAAACGTGTTGCGAAAACGTTCCATAGTTAATCGAATTGTTTGATTGACGATAATGTTGACCGTATAATCGACGTAGTGTGCGATAGGTATTTTGAACAGAACCATGATTTTCAAAATAAATTTGCACAATTTGGAAGCGTTGTTCAGGCATCAGTCTATTCACAGCTGACAAAACGGCCGCAAGTTAAAATAGTGTTGCCAACTTAAAGTTATATACCTCCGAAAAAAACACTCTTTACTACGAAAACTGCTAAAAGAAGAGCAAACAACCCCTAGTTGGAGGCCGATTTGCTATTCGAGGGGAACCTAAGCAAAAAGTCCTAGACTTTCGGCATGCGAGTGAATGCCCCAGAACAATCTGCATCAAAGCTATCTTCGGTAACATCAGTATGATATGCGTTCACGACCCCACTGAAGAAAAAGGCGGCAGAGTAGATAGAGCATACGCTCACTGTCCCAGCTATGACACCAAAATTGTTCTAGGATACTTCAACGCTAAGCTGGGTCAGGAAAGCATCTTTGAACGAGTCATCGGCAAACACAGCCTACACGATACCACTTCCAAAAACGGATTCAGGCTAATAGACCTTATGAAGGGGCGTCATCTCCTAGGTAGCTAGCATAAGATCAATATTCATAAATGGACCTGGTGGTCTACTGATCAATTATCTGTTAATCAAATCGATCGACGTCAGACACTCCTCCAGCATCTTGGACCCACCGATCCGGGCCAATATTAACTCGGATCATTACCTTGTCGCAACCAAAGTACGTATGCGGATATCGCATACGCCAGCAAAATTTGACGTCGGAAAGCTGCAATTGCAATGGACCGCTAGGGCCTTCGCCGATCGTGTCTCCCTCAAGCTCTCTCAAGAGCCGATACAAAGTGTACAAACCATAGAACAGTAATGGAGACGTTGTCAAAGCGCCATCGGGGATGCTGTCTCTGACGTATTAGGTTTCCAGCCACCACCACATACAGAAAAATAGAATGCATACATGACCACGTTGCATCGACGAACGAGAGCTGCTCGTGGGCTCTATGAGCGGAAAAGAAGGGAGGAGCATGCGCTTTTCACAAGCAGAAAGAAAGAGCACGAGAAGCTCGCGATGGAGGAAATGGAGAGATGTTATCGCAGGAACGACGTTTGAAAGTAAAGAGTAAAACGAACATCCTAAGGTTATAAAGCCAGAGCGGAAGCCTACAGAGATGACTACGGACACCTCGTAGTCGATGCTGAGAATATGGAAGGACTATTTCTGCGGACAGAGGGCGCAATAGCGCAGTGGTTAGTGTATCGAACTCTGACGCACGATGAGCGAGTTCGAATCCCGAAAACCCTTCCTCGGCGGGGTACTGGCAAAACCCCCGTTAGTATACTTGCCTTGAAAAAGCTTCTCGACTCACGCCATCGGTATTACACTGTAAGCCCTTTCAACTGTGTAAAAACGAAATCACACACAACATTTTTTTTCTTTTTCTTTCGGTGGCGTTACAGCCCATAAAGGACCTTAGCCAAGCTTTTCTCAATCGCCCGTGTTTGTGTGTGATTTGTTTTTTCGCACAGGTGAAAGCGACCTACAGTTTAGTGCCGATTCCGAACGGCGTGAGTCGCGAAGCTTTTTATAGGCAAGTTATACTACGGTGGGTTTTGCCAGTAACCCGCCGAGGAGGGACGCCGCGAAATAAACATTCGATGGCGTTGGTGTTATCGGGATCCGAACTAGCTCATCGTGCGTCAGAGTCCAACACACTAACTCCTGCGCCACGGCGCCCTCTGTCCACAGAAATAGGCTTTCCATATTCTCCGCATCGACTACGAGGTGTCCGTAGTCATCACACAACATGGGTGATTGAAAAAAAACTTATAACGCCACCAAGGAAAGAAAAATTTCTGCGGACTGTATAACGGCGAAGATGGTCAAGATACCGCTGTTAGGCAGAACGCATCATTCACACTGAACGAAGATGAGAGAGAATTCCGTCCAATCGACTTATACGAGGAGACCCTCATAACTGCGCCAACTATACTGGAATAGGTCTGCTTAACATCGCGTATAAGATCTTTTCTGCCGTTGCTGTGTGAACGCCTGAAACCATTCGTGGACAATTTGACAGGTTCCTATGTTCAATGTGGCTGCAGGCCAGGAAAATCCACAATATTCACACTGCGGCAGATATTGAAGAAGACTCATGCATTCCAGGTCGACACACACCAATTTTTCGTAGATTTTAAAGCCGCTCGTGCCTATAGGAACGAGCTATAAAGAGCCATGTAAGATCCAATAGAGAATTCTCGCTACTCCAGTGAGGTCGGTAAAGAGTTAGCCGAGACCTTCGATGTCAGAAAAGGATTCTGATCGGGCGGTGATTGGTGATATGATTTCTTTAACATCATGTTTGAGAAGATCGTGCGGGATCCACTGGCCAATACAAGAGACATGATGTCTTTGACCACTACCACTTTCTCTTCTCCATGCTCGTTAAGCAGCCTTTGGAAATGTTGCTTGAAAATATCCACAATTCCCTGCAGTTCGGTAACAAGATTGTTCTGGCAATTTCGAAGAGCCTGGGTACCGTTTTGAAAGCCCGCTTCAAGGCTTTTGACTTTTTTGTAAAAGGTTTTTATCGCGTTTTTGTCCCTGGACTCTTCGATCTTTTTTTCATTCTCTCCTTTGCAGCTCCTTTTGGTACGCCTCGTCGGTCGCTCGCTTTTTCTGATCACACTTTTTCTGTTCGACATACCACGGTTTTCTTGTCGGTGGTGGTGAGTAGTCTATTGTAGTTTCAGCTGCTTCCTTGACGGCTGAGTGGCAATGGAGCCACATAGTGTTGGCGTTTGTAACCGACGTAGGCAAACTTGCGAGTCGCCCGCTCAGTTGCTCTCTGTAGTCTCTGGCGATCTCTGAGGTGCTCAGACTTCTAATGTTTAGCCTCCTTTTGGTGGGCTAATGTATGTATGTATGTATGTTGGCGTTACAGTCCATGAAGAACCTGAGCCGAGCTTCTCTCAATCACCCATGTTGTGTGTGATTTAATTTTCACATAGGTGAAAGGGACCTACAGTTTTATTGCCGGTTCCGAACGGCGAATTTCGAGAAGCTTTTCATGACAATTTTACTACAGGGGGTTTTGTCAGAACCCCGCTGAGGAGAAACACCGTGAAAAACACGTTCGATGACATGGCTGTGTCGGGATTCGATCTCGAGTCATCGGCGTCAGAGGCCAACACACTACCCACTGCGCCACGGTGCTCTCAATGGTGGCGGGCTAATACAGCTTTCTAATGCTCTAAAGTGTGTTGATTATTATTAGTGTATTGCTACAACACATTCAAGTGTAGAGTTAGCTTACACACCATAGAAGGTGTTATAGATTTAACACGAATAAGTGTATTTCAAGGATCAAACGTGTTAAGTGACTCATTTAATCTTTCACACTAGCATTTGCAGTACACTCACCGACAATGGTCAATCAAAGGTTCTGGTGGAGGCAAACCAATGTACAACAGTAAGAGAACTTCCCGGAGAACTAGGCGTGGCAATTGGGACGGTTTCTATCCACCTGCGAGAAATCAAAGAAGCTCGACCAGTGGGTTCCGCACGAATTGAACTAGACCCAAGAAAATCGTCGTTTTGAAGTTGCGTCTTCGATCATATTGCGCAACAAAAATTTATCTTTGTAACATGCGATGAAAAATTCTATACGACAACGGGCGCCGCTTAGACCAATAGTTGGATCTAGAGGAAGCACCACGACCCTTCCCAAAACCGGCATTGCACCAAAAGAAAATAATGGTGGCTCTTTGGTGTTCAGTAGCTGGTTTGACCCATAACAGCTTTTTGAATCCTTCCGGATCTATATTCTTCTCCTTCTTCTTTTTCGTTGCGTTACCTACAAACAGGTGTGGTCTTGGACCTCAGCCAACAAGCGACTTCAGTCAGCACAATCTTTTGCCAGCCGTCTCCAGTCATGCACACCAAGGTTGAGGTCTTTCTCCACTTTTGTGCGTCTAACCGGGCACATGCCGCCGTACAGCCCGTATAGTTGGTAGTTTAATCTTCTTCTACAGATGTCTTCAAAGCAAACAGGACCAAAGATCGCGCGCAGAACTTTTCTCTCGAAAAGACCAAGAGCTTCCTCGTCCGCTTTCAATAGCGGCCACACCTCTGTACCATAAACCAGGACTGGGATAATCAGGGTATTATAAAGCCGGCTTGGTGTTTCGAGAGATGCACTGATGTTGTTCGTATTAGTTACTGCGGATCAGAAGCCGACAAAGTCTTTAGACTACCTCTAAGTTCTTTCTGCCCATCGTGACGCTCTGTCCGAGACGTCAATGTTGTGCATCCTTTTCTGATGATAGCATATACTTCCTCCGCCTCAATGCCAGCAAACGCCTCGTTGAGGACTCGCTGCGTTCGAGCAATCACGTCAGTATCATCGGCATAAGCTAGCAATTGAAGGGACTTTTGGAAGATTCTGCCCGTAGTACTGACTTGTGAGTTTCGCACGATCGTCTCAAGTATGATGTTTAAAAAGTCACATGATAGCGCGTCGCCTTACCTTAAACCTTTTTTGAGATTTAAGGTCTCGGTAAAGCCGTTACCGACATTGATGGAGCAGCTAGAGTTTTCCATCGTAATCCTATACAATCTGACGAGTTTGGTAGGGATGGAAAACTAAACATGGCTCTGTATAGTTCGTCTCTATGCACGCTATCATATGCGGCCTTGAAACCGACAAATAGGGGATGAGTGTCGATCATCGATCTGCATATGTTGGGTCTTTTCCAGGATGTGTCGCAGTGTGAAAATTTAGTTTGTTGTGGACTGCCCTGGCCTGAAACCATATTGATAGGTAGTACCTATCAGGGTGTTGACGAATGGTTCCAGGTTTTCAAATAAAACGGCAATGTTGAGGAGACTGATCCGTCTGTAATTGGCGCAGGCAAAAGGGGCCTTCTTTCTTGTGGGTCGGGTAAACGACACTAAGATTCCACTCGTCGGGCACGCTTTCCTCCGACCATATCTAACAGACGAGCTGGTACATGCGCCCTACTAGATCATCCCCAGCTGCTTTAAACAGCTCCGCGGACAGTCCGTCCCCTCCAGCAGCTTTGTTTGACTTTGGCCTTGATATTGCTATCTTGGCCACGTCAAAGTCGGGGGACGGAATTTTTGTCGGCCAAGTTGAATGGAACATTCTGCCTGACAGCGGTGTCTGAGTCTTCCTCGCCGTCTAAGAATATACAGAAGTGATTCTTCCAAATTCTCAGTATCGACTGCGACTCTACTACAAGCTGTCCATTCTCGTCCCGGCAGGCTTCGGCCCTGAGTTTCTATCAACTGGATAGCTGTTTTACCTTTTGGCAAGACTTCCGGACTTCATTCCTGCTGTAACAACTCTTCATCCCTTGACCGCGCTTCTCATGATCCTTTCTTTCTGAGAAGCCGGTTCATTTCTCTCCTTTTCGTAGAGCTTACGAAGAGCTCTCGTATGTCGATGCAACGTGGTGCCTGGAAACCTTATTCTCCATTGTTGTTCTATGGTTTGCACAGTTTGCATCGGCTCTTGAGAGAAATGAAGGGAGACACGATCGGTGAAGCGCCTGGCGGTCTCTTGCGATTGCAGCTTCCCGACGTTAAATTTTGCTGGTCCTACTCGACTCAGCAGTTTTCGCGATATCGGCATACGTACATTGGCTGCAACAAGGCAATGATCCGAGTCAATATTGGTTCCCCGTAAGGTTCGGACATCCAAGTTGATGAAGGAGTGCCTGGCGTCGATCGCAATATGATCGATTTGATAAACCGATAATTGATCAGATAACCGGGGGCACGGGCTCGGACATACAGGGTAAAGTTGTTGATTGCTCTCAACCTGGCGAGATGCCAGCAACGATCCCTGTTTAAATGCCCGGGTCAAGTTGACATACGGCCTCCTCGCGGCGCCCTCTGGATAGCCTCTTCAACAACCGTTGGGAGGTGAACAAACGTATGCAGCGAAAAAAACCCCGACCAGAATGGCGGTTGTGCGGCGGGCTAACAATCCGCCCACGTAAAAAAACCTAAAGTTATGAATGAGCAAGATGCCTCGGATACACGGACGGATAGTCGACGACGACAACGCACGAAAAAGGAACACGATTTGCGAGTATGCTCCTGGAATGTCCGAACCCTGTACACTCCCGGAGCTGCTCATAAACTAGAAGGAATCCTCACGCAGTACAAGGCGGATATTACTGCGGTCCAGGAAATACGCTGGATAGGAAACGGTATGAAGAAAAATTGCGACATTTATTACAGCTGTTACAAAAGGTTGCACTTATTGGGATGCGGATTTGTGGTGGGAAAGCGGTTAAGGTCGAAGGTCATCGACTTTAAACCTATAAGTGATTGCCTGGCTGTGATCCGCATCAGAGGCAGATTTTATAACATCAGCCTTATATGTGCACACGCCCCTACCGACGAGGCTGAAGACCCTATCAAGGAGGACTTCTATGACCTCCTGGACAACGCCTACGGAGCTTGTCCGGAGTACGATGTAAAAATCGTGCTCGGGGACTTCAATGCCAAAATCGGAAAGGAAAACACCCTTGGCGGAGTGATCGGAAAGCACAGCCTCCACGATACAACAACAGATAACGGCTTCCGACTCGCTGACTTTGCGACAGCTCGTAATGCGGTGATAAGTAGCACAAGATTCCCTTGCAAGCGAATCCACACAGCAACCTGGCGATCTCCGGACGGTCGAACCGCCAACCAAATCGACCATGTGCTCATTGACGCAAGGCACGCGTCAAACATCCTGGATGTGCGAACATTCAGAGGGGCAAATGTCGACTCTGACCACTTCCTCGTAGCAGCAAGAGTCAGAGCTCGACTGTCCAATGTCAGAAAGCTGCACCAGCCCATCAGGAGGAGGTTCGACATTGGGCGCCTGAGCACACCGGAGGTTGCCAGAGTCTACAGGGAGCAGCTGAGCGAAAGACTCTACGGTATGCCTACGTCGAACACAAATGCCAATAATATGTGGCTGCATTGCCGCTCAGCCATTCAGGAAGTAGCCGAAACCACATTAGGATACCTACCACCCCCGACAAGAAACCCGTGGTATGATGGCGAGTGTGAGCAGAAAAAGGCAGCAACCGACGAGGCGTACCAAAAGGCGCTGCAGAGGAAAACCAGGGCAGCGCGAGAAGAGTACCGAGCCAGAAGAAGGGAGGAGAAGAAACTACTGCGACAAAAGAAAAGAATCTTCGCAGCCTCCCAGCTCAAGGATATCGAGGAGTCTAGGGATAAACATAAAATACGAGCCTTTTACAAGAAAGCCAAAGGCCTTACAGGAGGCTTCAAAAAGGGCACCCTGGCTCTTCGAAACTGCGAGGGTAATCTTGTCACCGACCCGCAGGGAATAGTGGATGTATTTAAGCAGCACTTCCAGCAGCTGCTTAACGAGCATGACCAAGAGAGAGTGGTAGGGACCGAGGAAATCCCAACTCCAGCCGCTGAAGTAGTCCTCCCACCCAGCATAGAAGAAGTCGGCACAGCTATTCAGAAGCTGAACAACAACAAGGCCGCAGGCTCAGATGGCTTGCCATCAGAGCTCTTCAAGGCTGGCGACGATGTTCTGGTAGGGAGCATGCACCAGATCATCTGCAGAATTTGGGAAGATGAGAGCATGCCCGACGACTGGAATACCAGCTCTATATGCCCCATCCACAAAAAAGGCGATCCTACCTCTTGCAAGAACTATAGAGGTATATCCCTGCTCAATGTCGCATACAAGATCCTGTCCAGCGTATTGTGTGAACGTCTAAAACCATTTTGCACCGCACTAATCGGCAGCTACCAGTGCGGCTTCCGGCCCGGCAAATCAACTATAGACCAAATTTTCGCACTTCGACAAATCCTGGAAAAGACCAACGAGTTTCGAATCGATACATACCATCTTTTCATCGATTTCAAAGCCGCATACGACAGCATTCATCGTGAAGAACTGTTTAGTGCGATGGCCGAATTCGGGATCCCGGTAAAACTGATCCAGTTGTGTCGCGCCACGCTAAACAACACGCGATGCACCGTGCAACTCTGTTCTAGGACCTCGGAACCATTCGAAACATGCACCGGATTTCGGCAAGGAGATGCGCTGTCATGTGACTTCTTCAACCTGGTGCTGGAGCAGATAGTCCGACGGGCAGGCGTCAACAGGGAAGGCACTGTCTTTTACAAGTCCATCCAGCTGCTAGGATACGCGGATGATATCGACATCATCGCGTGTTCTCGCCGTGGCATTGTGGAAGCATTCACGGCGATCGAAGAACAGGCGAAACGAGTTGGTCTTAAGATCAATGAGGACAAAACGATATACATGCTGTCAAGCAAAAACCAATCCGTCGCTAACCACCTGGGACAAAATATAACAATTGACAGCTACAATTTCGAGGTAGTTAAGGAGTTTGTCTACCTCGGGGCAAACGTAAATTCCACAAATGACACCACAGTGGAGATCCGGCATAGAATCGCCCTTGGCAACCGCTGCTACTTCGGCTTGTCCAAACAACTGGGGTCAAAACTCCTCACTCGAAAGACCAAAGACATGCTTTACAAAACGCTCATTCTGCCAGTCTTGCTGTACGGAGCCGAAAGCTGGACGATAAGCAGGACAGCGGAGCTGATTTTGGGTTCTTTCGAAAGAAAAATTCTGCGCCGGATATTTGGTCCTGTCTGTGAGGAAGGTGAATGGAGAAGAAGACACAACCGCGAACTCTACGAGCTGTACCAAGATGTGGATGTAGTCCGGAAGGCAAGGATCCGTCGACAACACTGGCTCGGCCACATCGAGCGCATGGACATCAACGCTCCAGCTAAGAGGGTCTTCGACTCCGAGCCTCCTGGTTCGAGAAGAAGAGGAAGACCGAACCTCCGGTATAAAGACCAAGTAATCGCGGATGTAGGACATCTTGGTCTTGACAACTGGAAGCAGCGTGCCCGGGACCCTCAAGGATGGAAGGCAGCTATAGCTCAGTCTCAGATCCTCCATGGATCGCAGGCCTGATAAGTAAGTAAGTAAGTAAGTGATCAGATAACCACCAGGTCCTCTTATGGATATTGAGATGTGGGAATCGTGTCGTAGCTTTGATGCGGATTGTTATGAGGAGTTCGCTGACATGCCGAAAGCATAGGACTTTTTGCCTAAGTCCACCTTGAACAACAAATCTGCATCCATATAGGCGTTGTTTGTTCTTCTTGTAGCAGTTTCCGTAGTATACGTCACAGTTTTCCATCCTCTTTTTACCCAGTCCAGCCCATCGCACTTCCTTGAGTGCGATAAAGTCAGCTTTTTAGCAGCATAGGGCTTTTTCTAACTGTTCGACCGCGTCCGGTCTGTTAGGGAACCTAACACTCCAGGTACAGAACTGATTCTCCTGTCCCTTTATAACGTTTGTGGGGGTTGTCAGAATGTAGTCCGTCTGTTTAATCCTAGCCTTATCAACTAAACCTGTTTTTTGGCGCAGGAAACTCGCCACTCGAGCCCTTCCCCGCCTGTAATTTCCAGAGTACATCTTCAGATGGCACCACGAGGAGGTGGAGATGGGACTTAGTAATAGTGCCGCAAGGTGTTCGTCTGCGGTGGCTCTTCTCGTTTTTATCAAGCTAGCATCCGTCGGATAGATGCCATCCCTACGAGGCCTTTGTTAGACCTTTGCTATTACCATCAGTCGGGTATACGAGAGGCGCAAAAACAAAAGCAATTAAGAATGTAAACTGTTAGTTCTTCCCACCCAAACGTAAGTATCTAACCTTTTAGACAATAGAACTGAACATACGAGTAGTAAGTGTCCATGTTAATTCAAATAAGTTCTTATCACAGTCCGAACACTTTGCGCATCGATCGTCGAAGAGCAACGAATACTAGAATATTTAATGGATTGTGTATCTAAAAGAAAACAAATATGAGTGCTCTTAATTCAGAGAGTGATCGTCTAGCATTCGTACGCATCAGTCTACTTCGAAACTTCGTCGGGTTTAGTGTTCTAGTGTCTGCCAAACCGTCCCGGCATAGTAAAATTCTCCCAACCCGGAATCCGTGTATCCCCATCGTCATCGTCATTATCATCATCATTGGCAATATCTTCACACTCACGAGCACCACACCTTCAAAAAAATCAAACAGAAAAATCGAAATAAAAACACTCGTCTTGTCTGAAAATAGTCGCGTTCGCACTGAAAAATAAACAAAGCGTTTTTCGCTTCGAAAAATCCATTGGCCCCTTTCGGGAGTGCAAGGGAAAAGGAACGTATGTATAGTATATCGTGCCAAGGACCGGCGATAGTTTCTCAAAATTTTGTAGATCCCTCTGTGGGTATTTAATTTTTATTTTTTCTTGTTTTATAAATGTATACTTCGTTCGATGCCGCGCTACACCGTTGTATACGCCATTCTCCCTCTGTGAAGTGCAAATTTTAACTCGAAAACGGGTACATATAAAATGAGTTTCTTAACGAAGAAGTACTCGTACTGAACACTTGCGATACCTTAACGAATCGGTTAATTTGTTTTTGTAACTACTGCACGAACCGATCGATCTTAAGTAGAACGATTCCACTACGTTCTCGAGAGTAGCACAGTTTAAGTTTAACCAACACTACACACAAGAGTTTATTTTTATCGAAACGATGTGCTAAGCTTTTTCTTTTTGTTGTTTTTTTTTTTTTTTTTTTTGTTATTTCAAAGTGCTCCTCAAATGCCTTACACGCTTAGAGGCAGTATTCTAATTTATTTGTTTTTATAAAATTAAAGTGAAAAACGTCGACCGGGAAGAGTGGCGTTAAAACAATTTTTAAAAAAAAAATTAATTAAATTCAAAAAAGAAAAATTGAATTCTATCTGAAGAGAAAATATACGAAAAAAGATACAAAAGGAGCAAAAAAGTCAATTCACTTCCTTATTGGCGAGTGGTGTTTCGATTCGATTTTTTGTTTTTTTGATTTTCTTTTTTATCAAAGTGGAAAAAAAGTGCTCGTGTACGATTATATAAAATTGGCCTTCTCGCTCTGGTATTGGCCCACAACGTAGGGGATTTTGAAAAAGTGGAAAATATTAAAAAGCAGAAAAAAAACAAAAATAAGGAAATACAAAAAAGTATCTACGATTTGGAGCCAGCGAAGATATTTTAATGAAAGTGTTCTCCATCCCATCCCATCCACTCGTATCTATCCAATAACCGGGGGATAGAGTGTTTCTGTTTTTTCGTTGTTCGCTTTTCTTCGTCGTGTTGAAAAATGCCGTGCGGTGAATAATGTTGATGGATTGTCTTAAATTTAGGTCATTGTTTTAACGAGCGGATGGATTCCCCCCATATGTACGAGAGCTTTGTGTACAAATAGAAAAAGGTATGATACTTGTTCCGTCGAAGCATGGATTGTTTATCCTTTGAATGATGATGAATAATTCTGGTGAAAGTATCCGTCTATATAGTGTGTAGTCTTGTTTGTTTTACGCAAAGTAGATACATGTATGTGTATGTATCGGTATTCGTTGTCAAAGTAAATGGGAACAATTTCGAACAGAAGGTGATCTGTTTAAGTATCAATTTCGGGACAAACGAAATCCGGCATTAAACTACGTGCTTCATGGTGAGCGATATATTTTTGGGAACGACCTGCTGAGCTTTCTTCATACTTGTATCTTTCGAAATTCCATTGCAATGCAGAGTGTACGAGACACGGTTATCTGAAATATTTCCGATCGTGTGGGTGGTAAAGTGTATTTTCCTTCTCGGGTCGTCGCATATAGGTTTTGACTGTATCTTTAAAGATTTTTTATTTGTACGGGTTGATTTAGCAGCATGATATGTAGAGGAACGGATACAACATAGTATGTATGTTTTGGACAGTTTTCGGGAATCAAACTTTGTAAAGCGTTCCACAATTCTCGAGCTCTTGTACTCTGTTGCGTTATATCTTTAGACATGGTTAAGCATACATTTGACAGCTAGTCTCAATCATTACCATAAGTGGAGGCTGTATATCCTCTTTTCTTGTACATTTTTGAACAAAACGTTTTCATTATTGAACACCAATTTAATCGATTCCATGTTGGTCATTATTGTCAATGCTCTTTTGCCATTCGGATACCTTCTGCGCTTCTGTTTTTCTGTGGTTATTGGCGAAAAACTTGGTCAAATCATTTTCAGCGGCTGTTCAGCCGGGCAACTCTTTAGCATCAAGGAGTCTTTTAGAGATCGAAACAAATGTTAGTCAAGCGGTAACAGCCTTTCTAGACATAAAGGGCGCCTTTAACAACGTCACTAAGAAAGCAGTAATAGAAGGGCTAAAAAAGCTAAAGGTGGAGAGGACTCTCATAGAGCTGATTAGCAAGTTAGTATTAACACGCAAAATCCACTCCAAATGGGGAAGCCAAGCAACCATCAGAGTGGGTACCAGGGGAACCCCACAAGGGGGGTCCTTGTGGCGTTACAGTCCATGAAGAACCTGAGCCGAGCTTCTCTCAATCACCCATGTTGTGTGTGATTTTATTTTCACATAGGTGAAAGGGACCTACAGTTTATTGCCGGTTCCGAACGGCGAATTTCGAGAAGCTTTTCATGACAATTTTACTACAGGGGGCTTAGTCAGAACCCCGCTGAGGAGAAACACCGTGAAAAACACGTTCGATGACATGGCTGTGTCGGGATTCGATCCCGAGTCATCGGCGTCAGAGGCCAACACACTACCCACTGCGCCACCGTGCTCTCGTGTAGTTATAAACGAACTACTAATTAGGCTGGAGAAAGAAGGCCTGGACGTTACTGCCTACGCTGATGACGTTGCCATTTCAATCCCAGGTAAATACCTATCCACATTGAATGACCGTATGCAAATGGCATTCTCAATCCCTTGCAGATAGGCGCATAGCAACGTGCTCAGGGTGAATCCCCAGAAAACGGAGGTCGTGCTATTCACCAGAACGCATGAAATCCCGGAACACTGCCCTATCACTTTGCTTGGTACCAGATTAAACTATTCCTCCAATGGCAAATTCCTTGGCATTATAAAGGGTCCGCCATATAACGTTTTTTTTTTTTCAAGTAGTGCTCATTTCGTGAATGGTAACACATAGCTCATGTCTGATTTGACAGATAATTAGTTGTATCCTTCCGCTGAACGAATATGGTCGTGTATACGCTGGAACAACGCTGGGAAATATTGCGACATTGCTTTGAAAATCATGGTAATGTTGCAGAACGAAAATTGCGTACGGATTTTGGAAGAAGAGAAGCACCGTCAGCCCCGTATGTTCGTTATCTTGTAAAAAAAGTGAAAGAAACTGGCATCGTCATCGATAAACCAAAGCCTGAAAAGCCAAAAACAGTGCGTACACCCGAGAATATTGCTGCTGCGGCAGAAAGTGCGCGTGAAGCGCCATCAACATCAATTCACCGTCGTTCTCAGCAATTGAACATTTCGGAGACATCATTGAGACGAATTTTGCATAAAGACCTTGGTATGACGCCATACAAAGCCTAACTGGTTCAGGAGTTGAAGCCAACTGACCATCCAATGCGTTTTCGCTTCGCTAAGTGGGCCTGCGATCGACTTACAGAAGATGCCGATTTTGCCAAAATGATCAGAGTCAAAATTGGGCCATTTTCCTTCGAAAATGAGCAAGGAGTGGCCGTTACAGTCAATAGCGATCGTTATCGGGCCATGTTGAACGAATTTTTGTTCACAAAAATTGAAGAGGAGGATATTGGCAACATTTGGTTTCAACAGGACGGCGTTACGTACGATGTTTTGCGCCCTGTTTTTGAAGACCGCATTATCAGCCGCAGAGCTGATGTCGTTTGGCCACCTCGGAGCTGCGATTCGACACCGTTGGACTATTATTTGTGTGGTGCCGTCAAAGATAAGTGTTACGCCGACAAGCCAGAGACAATTGACGCTTTAAAGGCCAATATTCGTGAAGCCATTGGTGAAATACAGCTGCACACAATCGATAATGTGCTTAAAAATTGGACCGATCGTGTAGGCTACTGCATGGCCAGCCGAGGCAGCCATTTGAATGAAATTATTTTCCATTATTAACCGGAAGGATTGTACTTTCAAATAAAAAAAGAAATTTGAGAAAATATTCAGTAGTTGTTTTTTATAGCATTTTCAAAAAAAAAAAAAAGAAGTTATTTGGCGGACCCTTTACTAGATTTTTTTTTTTTTTCTTTCTTTCTTTGATTTAAATTATCTGAGAAGCCTAAAAGGCTTGTCTGCAGAAGACTATGTACAAATTTGGTCGGCTTTCGTCCTATGTAGGACAAACCACCCCTGAGAGTAGTCAACGAATATCTACGACCCAAAAACCACTGCACTCCGTTCAGGTTGTGTGTCAAAACATCAACCTGCGCGAAACTTTCCCTCTCCCTTTTATCTTCGCTCGCACAACGTTCAATACGTTATAAGGCCTTAGTCTTGAGTGCGCGTGTGACTCTTAAAAAAAAAATATATATATAAATATATATATGATTTTCTCTAATTAAAGTTTACACGTACGTATATAACATTTTAGAAATAATAAATATTACATATCTACAATTAACAGTAATTTTGAATTTAAATACAATTTTTTGGCGCTCTTTAGTAGTTGGTGTCTTGTCATGTTGATAAAGGACGTTGGCAATTCATTGAATATCTTTAGCACCATAGCCTCGTAGGTTCTTTGTCCATATTTGTTCCAGGATCTTGGAATGTCGTAGCGTCCTTGTTGTCTTCGTCGTGTATTAAAGTCAACCATACTACTGCAAAGGACTTTAGGCCTATCAGTCTGTCGTCCTTCCTGATGAAAACGCTGGAACGAATAATAGATTTGTACGTAAGGGAAGAGATTGGGGACGGTTATCTTCCCAATCACATAATGCGTACATAAGGGGAAAATCGGTGGATACTGCTCTGCATAGAGTACTCTACGATAGAAAAATCGCTCAGTATCAAGGAATTCACTCTAGGTGCCTTCCTGGACATTGAGGGTGCCTTTAATAACGTTAGTACCGAGGCAATAGTGTCCAGCCTTCATATGGCCCAAATAAACCCGGGTGTATGCAGTTGGATTGGGCAAATGCTGGGTACTCGTATAGTAAATTCGACGATAGGGAGAGCATGTGGAAGGGTGAGGGTAGATAAAGGTACACCACAAGGTGGCGTTCTTTCACCCCTCCGATGGCTCCTTGTGGTCGACGGAATGGCCAAGATTCTGGAGACGGAGGGTTTTAATGTTACGGCCTACGCCGATGACATTGCCATTTTAGTCTCTGGAAAATTTACGCAGGTCCTCAGCGATTGATTAAGCTATGCACTGATGTTAGTGGATAGCTGGGTCAAGGGGCGAGGTCTGGGAGTAAATCCGGCGAAAACAGAGGTAGTACTCTTTACAAAGAAAAGATCTGTACCAAGATACACCTACCCCCGTATGAATTGTATAGATCTTATATATATATATATTTGGATATTTATTGTGGCAGAAACTTGTACAGTTCACAGTAAGATGTTACATACATATATGTATATTACAGAGATATGGTTTGCAAAATATCTGGGCATAATCCTGGACTCCAAACTTAGTTGGAGAGAAAATATTGAGGAAAGAATCAAAAAGGCCTATGTGGCACTATATTCGTGCAAGGTAGCCTTTGGAAAGACATGGGGCCTCAAACCGAGGTTAGTACATTGGTTGTACACTGCGGTAGTAAGACCTATCCTAGTCTATGGCTCGGTTGTCCGGTGGAAGGCGCTTGAGAAAAAGTGTCATCTTCAGAGTGTGTCAAAGGTTCAAAGGGCAGGCTGTCTGGCGGTGAAGTCATGCTGAACCTCCCACCCCTGGACTTGTACTGCGAAAGCGCCGCAACCAGAACTGCGCTAAGATTACAGGAATCAGGTCTCTGGAAAAGGAGTCCTCACGGACATGCATCAGTCTTGGATCGATGGGCCGTCTCGAGATTCAGAACCGTAACGGACTACTTATGTCACCCGACTTCCTTCCTGGGAGAGGAGATTTTCTATTAGAATTCCCTCCAGGGGGGAATGGACCGGTGATTTGGTACGCACGGAAGGTGAACTGGCACTCTACACCGACGGATCCAAAATGGATGTTGGCACAGGTGCCGGAGTCTACTTTGAGTCTCGGGATATGCATCGCTCCTACAGGCTTGATGATGGATGCAGTCTCTTCCAAGCTGAGGTCTTCGCTATCAAGCAGGCGGCGGACCTGATCAGCAAAGAGAATATTACAGGAAAAGGGATCAGCATCTATGTTGACAGCCAGGCAGCCATTAAGGCTCTGCAGGCAGCATGGATAAGATCCAAACTCGTCAAACTCTGCAAGGAGAAGTTAGAAGAGATATCCAATGTAAATGAGGTGACCCTTTGCTGGGTACCTGGTCATATGAATATCTCCGGAAACGAGAAGGCGGACGAGTTGGCTAGGGTGGGATCAGGTGCTAACATTGCGCAGATCTCAGCTGAGGCCAAAGCACCACTCAGTGCGCTCTACAGGGAGATACAGACGGAGCTATTGGCGAAAGCCAATAAGCGATGGTGTCGCTTAGATACATGCGCAACGGCGAAATCGACTTGGCCCGTCTATGATAAGAAAAGAACGGAAAATCTGCTGAAGTTCAATCGTGGGAACATTCGACTGGCAGTCGGTGCCCTCACCGGGCACTGCATGCTATCCTATCATGCAGCTCGACTAGGCCAGCCCTACAATGACTTCTGCAGAAGCTGCAGGGACGAAGAGGAAATTGAGTCCGTTCGTCACCTGCTGTGCGAATGCCCGGCGCTAGCTAGGAATATTTTCCTGGGAAGATACTTCCTTTCGGGACTAGCAGAGGTAGGTAATATCGGGCTGAACAGAATACTGGGATTTTTATCCTCGTCTGGCTGGTTCAGTTCGACGGTAAATGCATAGGTATCAACGGGTTAAACAAAACAGGTGGGCACAATGGACTCAACGTAGTCTACGTGAGCCTTGACTTTACGTCAATAGGGCACCCATATACCTAACCTAACCTAAAGGCTTGTTGAGATTGCTTCTTGTACCTACTATCATTAAAGTAAGCTGAAATTACCTCAAGTTTGTAGATATTTTCAATGTTCAGCATTCTTATGTCCTCATCCATTGGGGTCTGTTCGGATCCTCGTATAATTTTTTGTATACTTTTTACCACGGAGAGGAGGTTTGTCATTTGCGAGGCTTGTCCCCATGCAAGCACTCCATACCTCAGATGAGATTCGACAAGACCAAAATAGCATTGGTGTAAAACGGATGGTGGACAGAAGTTGCTCAGGTGGTAGAGAGCATATTCGGATTGGCGTAACTTCTTAATTAGTTGTTCTGTTTGATAGCTCCACTAAAAATTGTAGTCCACAATAACGCCAAGGTATTTGTAAACTTATACGCTTTCTATCTTGTCGCATTCGTCATTGTCCTGTATTTTCAGGTAGTTACCTGACATATGGAGGCACATTCGATCATGTACTTTCAGTGATACATTTACTTTTGGAATATGTGAAGGACCTATATGCATAGTTTTCGTTTTCTTTGAGTTGATAACAAGACCATTATCGTGACACCATGCAATTATTGCATTGAACGCTTGTTGCATTATTTTTTCGGCTTGATCAGCATGTTTGTGACTTACAACTATAGCAGTATCATCAGCGTATGCATATCCAGTACTTTTTTGGAGCACTGAAACCATATCATTTATGTATATAGATGATGAAAATAAGGGGTCCCTTGCGGAACTCCGTATTTGATATCTTGCTCTTCACTGAACTCATCACTTATTCGCACTTTAAACTTTCTATTGCTCAGGTAGCTCTGAAACCAAAGCAAAATATTTCCGCGGACACCTATATTTTGTAGTTTTCCTATAATCCTTCCATGGCACAATGTATCAAAAGCTTTTTTAAAATCGATGACCAGGACGATAGAACTATGGTTCTTATTTAGGCTGTTATTTATTTAGTTTGCGGGTTGTATAGCGACATCGACCTAGTATGTCATCTACGGATCCAACGTCTAAGATGACTAGGCCATGTAGAGTGAATGGACAGCACAGCTCCGACCCGAAGATTCTTTGACTCCAACCCCGAGAAACGACGTTGCAGAGGACACCGAACCCCGAACTGTAGCGCCTCGTAAGTAAGTAAGTAATGCCGCTCATTGAATTTCTTCGCGTTAATTCATTTGGCACGGAAACATCGATCCTCTTTGAATAGCCTGCTCTTTTAGATGATTGCACACTGTTATGTGTTTGATGTTTAGTGCTCCACTAGCTGCCAAATTTCATCGACATTTTCAGTAATTGGATAACCAGGGCGAAGCATTTTTGACACCGAAGTTTCCGGAATGGAATCGAGCAAGCCACTGCTGAGTCCGACGTTCACTCATGGCATTCTCACCGTATACTTCACACAATTTTCGCCATATTTCTGGAACGCTTTCACTAGCACTATTTATAGTAAAAAACTTAGCACACGAGATGTGGCTATTAAGTTCTGAGAATTTAGTCACAACTCAAAAACTGGCAACACTGTGTCCAGTCAAACCCTGTCTTTCAGCTTTTATTCAAGGCTGAAGTCGACAGCAAGTTTTGTTTGTGTGTTGGGCATATTTTTCGAAACAAAATACCTTTTACACAAGCAACGTCGTGATTAAATTTTCAGTGAAATCTGATGAAAACCCGGAAATTATCCGAAAAGTACAGGTGGTGTATGGAGACGAGTCTATGTCGAAAACACGTGAAGCAGCTTCTGTTGGTCGTTTTTTCCGATATTCGCGACATCGTTCATCATGAATATGATCCTACCAACCAGAAAGTGACTACAGTTCTATGTTTTTTCCCTGTGCGACCATGGACGGGAGGAAGGACTGCACTAGCTGATTCTTCGTTGATTGTGCAAGAGTTTTTTTGCGAGAAAAAGGATTTCAACGCTGCAGCATCCTCCGATATTACCCCCTGCAACTTTTGTTTTATTTCCCAAGATAAGGTCACACCTCTAGGTACATCTTTGCCGTATAGAGAAGGTCAAAGAGGGTTCAACCATGGTTCTGAACAAGTTAACTTCGGAAGAATATCGACTCAAAGTACGTGGGTGCAACGTTGCAATCGTTGTGTAGAGTTAGAGGGGGGCTACATTGACTTCTTAGATAGCTCCTCACTTTCAAGTCAATATGTACGCAAACGACGAATTACAAAACTGTGTGCATAACAAACGTTGTCTGAAATATCACTTTTCAAACGCGCGATCATTAGACAGAATCGGATTCGTGCTATCGAATACGAGTATATGGACATCAACACCATCTCGAATTCCATACTCCAGAGACCCGTGCTCTGTGGCGACTTGTTTCGCGCACATTTGGAGCCTATCGACAAGGCATTGAATGTCGCTATATTGAATTTTATAACTCCGGAATCAAGTGCAATTATACTTCTGTGACAAGTCGTTAGACCTTTCAATCGACACAGATGAGACAGTCGCATATGGAGCATCCGTTCAAGCAGTAATGGTGAGCGGCGACAAGAGTGACAAGAATCAGGACGTCTTGCTAGTTGGCGTGGCACCACAGTTAGAGTAGTCATGTCAAAGATAATTTAACGCATTTGCGGAATACCATATCAACAGAAGCGCGCGATTGAGGATTTGGAGAGGTGTTACTGCAGGCGTGACGTTCGAAAGTTTTATCAACAGATAAAGCGAACATACCAAGGTTATGAAGCCAGAACGGAAGCCTGCAGGGATGAGAACGGACACCTAGTAGTAGAATACGGAAAAACACTTCTGCAGACTGTATTGACTGTATTAGTCAATATACCGCTGCCAGGCAGAATGATCTATTTCTAATCGACTGAAACCGCAGAGAATTCTGTCCCCCTGACCCCGACGAGGTTAACATTGCCATATCGAAGCTCAAGTCGAATAAAGCTGCTGGCGCAGACGGACTGTTTGCTGAGCTCTTAAGGCAGCTGGTGATGACCTGGTTGGGAGCATGCACCAGCTCATCCGTAAGATATGGTTAGAGGAAAGCATGCCCGAGTAATGGAGTCTCAGCATCGTATGCCCGATCCACAAGAAAGGAGACCCCTCTGATTGCGCCAACTATAGAGGAATAAATCTCCTTAACATCGCCTACAAAATCTTCTCTGCCGTTTTGTGTGAACGCCTGAAGCCTTTTGTAAATATGCTGATAGGTCCTTATCAGTGCGGATTCAGGCCAGGGAAGTCCACCATCGACCAAATGTTCACACTACGGCAGATCCTGGAAAAAACAAATGAATTTCAAGTCGACACTCACCACCTATTTGTCGACTTCAAAGCCGCATACGACAGCGTAATTAGAGACGAGCTTTACAACGCTATGTCTACCTTTGACATACCTGCTAAACTCGTCAGACTATGCAGGATGACTTTGGAGAATGCTCGCTGCTCCATCCGAATCGGTGAACACCTTACCGAGAGTTTTGATGTCAAAAAAGGATTTAGGCAGGGCGATGCGCTCTCGTGTGATTTCTTCAACATCATATTGGAAATGATTGTGCAAAAATCACTGGCCAATACAAGAGGCACAATCTATTTCAAATCCTAGCAACTCCTTGCATACGCCGACAATATTGACATAATAGGTAGATCACAGCGAGAGGCGTTTGCGAGTATTGAGATGGAGGTGGCGAAAATTGGTTTGGCGGTAAACGAGGGCAAAACTAAATATATGCTGTCATCAAAAAAGGACGCTCAACACCGACTTCTTGGCCAGAACGTTTGTATAGGCAGATATAAGTTCGAGGTAGTTAAGGACTTCGTCTACCTTGGCTCCGCAGTGACCTGGAACAACGACATCAGTTCCGAAATCAAACGCAGAATCACTCTTGCCAATCGCTGTTTCTTTGGGCTCAGGAGGCAACTGAGTAATACAGCCCTCTCCCGAACGACAAAGTTGACTCTATATAAGTCCCTTATCATCCCGGTCCTGTTGTACGGCGCAGAAGCACGGACACTATCAAAAGGGGATGAGGAGGCCATTGGTTCGTGGGAAAGATTTTGCGCATGATTTTTGGGCCTATAAACGCAGACGGGGGATGGAGGAGAAGATTCGACCACGAACTTGACTGGCTGTACAGCGACATGAGCCTAGTCAGGCGTTTACGGATTCAACGCCTAAGATGGCTGGGCCATGTAGAGCGAATGGACACCACAGCTCCAGCCCGGAGAGTCTTTGAATCCAACCCCGAGGGACGAAGAAACAGAGGACGGCCGCACTTAAGATGGCGCACACAAGTGGAAGGGGACCTCAGCCAACTGGGTGTGCGGCAATGGAAAAGGCTAGCGAAAGATCATGCTAGGTGGAGGGGCATGTTGGTTGAGGCCCGGGTTCACCCCGAACTGTAGCGCCCACTAAGAAGAAGAAGAAGAATATCAACAGATGCAGACGATCAACCCATCAGCGACGATCAAAATGTATGAAAGAACGCATGTGATGACCAAGAACAATAATTTGTTTGGCACACTCGATATTTCCGGCTTTTCACCAGCACCGAGAGAAACACCACAAATTAAGGTCACCTTCGGTTTGGGCGCCAATAGCATCTTGAACATGTCTACAGGCACTAGCAGCATCAAGAGCATCGTCTATCGTAGTTTGAAAAACAACGTCGGGATATCGAAGCTTGTAGCAGCCTCAGGAGCTGCACACGTGTTCGATGTAAACCCAGCTACCAATCTAGCTGGCGATAAGATTTCTCAACATAAAAAGGTCTAGGTGCGACCCGCAAGGCCCACACGGTTAACTTCCCAGTGGGAAAGAAACACCCATTTAATTTCATATTTTTTCATTTTTAACCCTCGACGCAAAGAGAAGGGGCGTTATAAGTTTGAAGCGTCTGTGTGTCTGTTTGTGGCATTGTAGCTCCTAAACGAATGGACTGATTATGATGCTGTTTTTCTTTTTGAAAGCTAACGTGATCGAAATGATTTTTAGCTACAATTTGTGAAGATCTGTTCGGGTATTTCAAGGCAATTTGCTGCGATAGGATTCTTAGACGAATAATGGGTAATGTATCGACTCTTGTCCGATCATCGCAATCACCCAGCATCGGGCGCGGTCAGTACTTAGATGGGGAACCGCTTGGGAACCCCGCGTGTTGTTGCCATCAAGTCGCCTATTTTCTGTAGCCCCATGTAACACAGGGTAAGGAAACGCATACTCATGTGCGCACATTAAGCAATCTATTGCCCACAAACTTCTCACGTGCGTCTGCAATTTCGATTGCTAAAAGTTTCTAATTTAGACTTTATAGATAACGAAACCATCTTAGACTAAAATATTATAAAAATGGAATATAAAAAAAATGTTCCAGTAATATGTTTCCATGTTTTATCATCCTGCGAACAACTCCCGAGCAGTAAATCAACTCATTTTAGCTCACGAAAGCGAGTGTGTGCCTTTATGGAAACTCACCCCATGTGCACACTCCACATGTGCATTAAACAGAACTCACCCTATAGAGTGCACATGAGTGTGCGTTCTCTTTAACGAACATATGAAGTGCGCACAGGGGCGAGTTTCCATAAATGCACACACACCCGTGTTCGTGAGCGAAAATAAACACTCACGAGCAGCTCATGAATTGCGCTTCCTTACCCAACCACAACACTGTCCGAGCAATCTCATATCAACCAGCGTCGGGCGCGGTTAGTACTTAGATGGGGGACCGCTTGGGAATACCGCGTGCTATTTAATTTCTAACAAAAAACGGCTGGACCGCTTTTGCTGAAGATCTTCTTCTTCTTTGATGGCGCTACAGTTCGGGGTGAACCACGGCCTCAACCAACAAGCCTCTCCAGCCGGCCCGATCTTTGGCCAGCCGCCTCCAGTGCCGCACGCCCAGTTGGTTGAGGTCCCCTTCCACCTGTGCGCGCCACCTTAAATGCGGTCGTCCTCTGCTGCGTCGTCCCTCGGGGTTGGAGTCGAAGACTCTTCCGGCCGGAGCGTTGATGTCCATTCGCTCTACATGGCCTAGCAATCTTAGTCGTTGGATCCGAAGACGTCTAACCAGGCCGATTTCGCTGTACAGCGCGTACAGTTCTTGGTTGAATCTCCTCCTCCATTCTTCGTTTACATAAACGGGACCAAAGATTGCACGCAGAGTTTTCCTCTCGAAACGTCCAAGAGCCTCTTCTTCCGCCTCAGCGCCGTAGAGGAGGACCGGGATGATTAAGGTTTTGTAGAGGGAAACCTTAGTTTTTCGAGAGAGGGCTCTACTACTCAGTTGCCTCTTGAGCCCGAAGAAGCAGCGATTGGCAAGAGTTATTCTGCGTCTTATCTCAGCACTGGTGTCGTTGCTGCTTGTCACTATCAAGCCAAGGTAGACGAAGTCCTTGACTACTTCAAAAATATAGCTGTTCTGACCAAGACGTCGGTGTTGTGCGTCTTTCTTGGATGACAGCATATATTTGGTCTTGTCCCCATTTACCCTTCGACCCACTTTCGCCGCTTCTGCTTCAATGCTTGCGAATGCTTCATTGACGTCTCGCTTTGTTCGTCCAATAACGTCAATGTCATCTGCGTAGGCAAGCAATTGTGTGGACTTATGTGGAAGTAGATCGTACCTCTTGTATTGGCCGCAGAGTCCCGCACGATCTTTTCAAGAATAATGTTGAAGAAATCACATGACAGTGCGTCACCCTGTCTACAATCTTTTTTAACATCAAAGGGGTCGGTTAGTTCAACTCCGACCTTAATGGAGCACCGAGAGTTCTCCATAGTCATCCTGCATAGTCTGACGAGTTTGGCAGGAATGTTAAAACATGACATGGCTTTGTATAGCTCGTCTCTATAAACATTGTCATACGCGGCTTTGAAGTCGACGAAAAGATGGTGCGTGTCGACCTGGAATTCATGGGTCTTCTCCAAGATCTGCCGTAGTGTAAATATTTGGTATATCGTGGATTTTGCTGGCCTGAAACCACACTGGTAGGAACCTATCAGATTGTCCACAAACGGTTTCAGGTACTTACACAGTACGGCAGAGAGGATCTTGTACGCGATGTTCAGGAGGCTTATCCCTCTGTAATTGGCGCAGTCATGGGGGTCTCCTTTCTTATGGACCGGGCAAACGATACTGAGATTCCATTCATCGGGCATGCGTTCTTCCGACCATATCTTGCAGATGAGTTGGTGCATGTTCCTAACCAGCTCATCGCCAGCTGCTTTAAACAGATCCGCGGGGTGTCCGTCTGCTCCAGCAGCTTTATGAGACTTAATGCTAACGCTATCTTAACATCGTCTAGGTCGGGTGGACGGGATTCTTCTTCGTCTTCGTCCATTGTGAATGGTTCGCTCTGCCTGACGGCGGCATTTTGACTATGATCGCCGTTATACATTCTGCAGTAGTGGTCCTTCCACAATCTCAGCATCGACTGTGACTCCACTACTAGTTGTCCGTGCTTATCCCTGCAGGCTTCTACTCTGGCTTTATAGCCTTGGCATGTTCTTTTTACTTTCTGGTAAAATGTTCGAACGACGTTCCTGCATTAACATCCCTCCATCTCCTCGATCCCGCGCTTTTCGTGCTCCTTCTTTATCCTTCTCAGAAGCGCATGCTCCTCCCTCCTTTTCTGTTCATAGAGCTCGCGGGCAGCTCTCGTCCGTCGATGCAATGTGGCAAGTATGCATTCTGTTTCTCTACATGGGCCTGTCTGCACTCATCATCAAACCACCGACGGTGGTGGCACGAAACCGAGTATATCTGAGGCGGCCTCTCTAATGGCCTTCTGACAACGACTCCATTGCTGTTCTATGGTTTCTGCAGATTGCATCGGGACCTGAGAGAGCTTGAGGGAGACTTGATCGGCGAAGGTCCTGGCGGTCTCCTGCGATTGCAGCTTTCCGATGCTAAATTTTGGTATTACTCGACTCCGTTGGTTCCGAGAAATTCGCATCCGTACCTTGGCTGCAACAAGGTAATGATCCGAGTCGATGTTAGCTCCTCGAAAGGTTCGGACATCCAGGATGCTGGAAGAGTGTCTGCCGTCGATCGCAATATGATCAATTTGGTTGGTTGTCGATTGATCGAAAGACCGCCAGGTCCCCTTATGGATGTTGAGGTGTGGGAATCGTGTACTTGCTACTGCCAGGTTATGTCCCGCCATAAAGTCCACTAGCCTTAGTCCGTTTTCTGACGTGGTGTTGTGTAGGCTGTGCTTTCCAATGACCCGTTCAAAGATAGCTTCCTTACCCAGCTTCGCATTGAAATCTCCTAGAACGATTTTGGTGTCATAGCTGGGACATTGCGCATACGTTCTGCCTAGGAGATCCTAGAAGTCATCTTTACGTCGGTCATCTTTCTCCTCTGTGGGGGCGTGGACACATAGTAAGCTTATATTGCCGAGATTGGCCTTGATGCGGATAGTTATGAGGCGTTCGCTTACATACTGGAAGCTTAAGACTTTTTTCCTGAGTCTGCCTCGAACAACAAATCCGCATCCGAATAAGCGTTGTTTATTTTCTCTGTAGCAGTTTCCGTAGTATGTATCACAGTTTTTCATCCGCTTTTTGCCTGGCACATCCCATCGCACTTCTTGGTAATGTCTGCCTTATAGCAGTCCAAAGAATTGACCAGTTGTTCATCTGCACCTGGTCTGTTGAGGGACCTAATGTTCCAGGTGCAGAACCGAAATTCGTTTCCTTCTTGACGTTTGCGGGGGTCGTCAACATGTAATCCGTCCGTATCCGATGCTATTGGTTGTCTCTGAACAAAATTTTTGTTTTAAGCGATAGGGATGTTAGCCTTAAGCGCAACCCCCAACCTGGCGGGGGAAAGGTTCCTCTTTCCCCAGGAACAAGGGGTCGGGTCGCTGCACACATTGGTTCACTACCTGGCGGGTACCAGTATAGCTATCCAGGGGAGGCCACGCGGAGGCTGTGTGTCAACTTGGATTGAGCAGGGACAGAGATCGAAGCTGGCGTTTGCCAAGTTAAACGCGATCAACTTCTTTGCTCTGTTTGTTCGCTCCCTTCTCCCCTCTGAAGATCAACTTAGTTCTAAGTTGCATAATTATGCGTGGAATGAATCTGATCTCATGTCAATATCATGTTTGGCTCTCGAAATAATCGAAGCGAAAATTCCGGTTTAAACATACGCACATACGTACATACAGACTCACATACATCTCTATAAAAACCTTCGATTTGAATTCTGGTGACCGTGGAGATATGCCAGTTTTTGGAATTCGCAAAATCGGTCCCATTACAATAACTTACCACTGGGAAGTTAACAAGAACACCGCCCGCTATGCCAGTGAAGAAACCATCAGGTGGCTGGACGCAAACAAGCTGGCCGGCAGTAGTGACAAAAAACCGCGGAGACTTTTTGTAAGACCAATTACGCAAGATCAAAAGTGTATTCGGTTGCTTTCCGATATTTTTGTCCTATGACACCGCGGCTCTGCGGTGAAATTTATTTGATATATCGCTGTCCCATAAATAAGGTCAAGTTGTCTTTTGCCTAATTATTCGTTCTTACTTACGATCCCACAAATTTCTTTTTTTATATAAATTCCTTATGCACACGTGTATAGCTGGGGTGGCCGTGGTGCAGTGGTTAACATCATCGACCGCCGAGCGGAAGGTCTATGGTTCAAATTCGCTTCATAGCCAAGAAAAAGTAATTCCTATACGGACAAAAGTATGCAACGCTGTTGTGAATGGAAAGTGACCAGACGTACTGCTGCAGGCATAACACTCACAGTATATGGTCAACCGAAATTCATCCTCTGCGTATGCAATACTAAAAAGTGCTTGAACGAATTACTACGGACTATAACCAACGCGGAATTTGGTCGGCTCTCGTCCTATCTAGGTATAGGACAACCACCCCTGAGAGTAGTAAACGAACATCAACGACCCCAACCACTGCACTCCGTTCAGGTTGTGTGTGTCGACACATCATAAGAGAATATAAAAACTCTTGAACCTGCGCGAGTCTCTAAAAAAAAAAAAAAAAAACACCGTTACGCGACAAACGTTCTTCTTCATAGCCACTCTCAACATAGTCTCCATCATTTTGTTGGTAAAGATCCTAGCGGTCTTCTTGCGATTGTAGCTTTCCGACGTCAAACTTTCGTTGTCCAGCTCGACTCCGTGGTATCCTTGATATCCTCATTCGTACTTTGGTTACAACAAGGTAGTGATCCGAGTCGGTTAGCTCATCGGAAGGTTCGTAAATCTAGCATGCTGAAGTAGTGTCTGGTGTCGATCGCGACGTGATCAATCTGGTTGGTGGTCGACTGTTCAGGTGATCGCCAGGTTCCTTTGTTGATGTTGACATGCCGGAATCGTGTGCTAGCTAGAAGGAGATTACAACCCGCCAGGAAGTCAAGTAACCTGTGTCCGTTTTCGGACGTGGTGTCGTATAGGCTATACTTCCCCGTGATCGACTCAAGTATGTTCTCTTTACACAGTTTCGCATTCAAATCTCTTGATGTTATTTGTCTATCGTAGCTGGAACATTGTCTAGGAGATCGTAAAAGTGATTCAGCTTTGATGCGGATTGTTATAAGGCGTTCGATTACATGCCGAAAGCTTAAGGCTTTTTGTCGGAAACTTCCTCGAATAACGAAACTACATCCGAATAAGCCTTGTTTATTCTCCTTGCAGCAATTCCCTTAGTAGATGTCGCAGTTTTTCATTCGACCTTTTCTTGGTCCACCACTGCCCTCTACAGCTGTAAGAAGGTGGTGGGTAAAAAGTTGAGTCTCCAATCAAGCATTATGCATTGGCTCTATATATCAGTCATAAGACCCATCCTCCTGTACGGCATTGTAGTCTGGTGGACTGCTCTGGATAAGGATAAGAAACCTTCTGGGGCAAGTACAAAGATCGGCCAGCTTATATATAAGCGGCGCGATCAGATCAACCCCCCACGGAGGGCCTAAATATTCTACTACATTTTGCCGGATTAGGGGCATAGGAAAATGGCCCATATCACATAAAGACCATACTTGCATTCTTAATCACTTCGAAGTACCCATGGACACAGACTACATCATTCCACAGAATGTGTTGACTAAGAACTTGGAAGTTGTCTTTCCATCCAGGGAGGAATGAGCTGAAGAGAAAGTCATACCGAAGGACTCGATTTCCCTCTATACCGATGGCCCCAAGTTGGAGACGGGTGTAGGTAGTGGGTTCTTCTCCAAGGAACTTAACCTCAACCTGTCATTTAGATTCCCAAATCACTGCAGTGTGTATCAAGCAGAAATAACAGCCATCTCGGAGGCCCTTGCATGGTTTAGAATCAATGTTATATCCGCTAAGAATATTATCATTTGCACGGACAGCCAATCTGCGATAAAATCCGTGGCCGCGGTAACCCACAAATCAAAAACATCCCTTAACTGTCGCCTATCTCTAGATGAGATGGCTGAACAGTTCAACATTAAAATACTGTGGGTTCTCGGGCATAGGGATATTCCTAACTCGCAAAGTTAGGGTCAAGCACACTCGGTCTTCCTACCCTCGGGTACCTAAAAACACCAATAAGTACGGTAAAGCACATGATAAGACTTCATAGAAACCATAGAGGCTACCAACCTCCAACGGAACGAAAGTAATATCGGCTTTATCACTAAACAAATCTGGCCTAAGCTAAACCTAGGACGAACCAGGGACCTTGTGCCAACCAAAAGGGCAACTTTAAGCACTTTAGTGGATGTGATCACAGGTCACTGCATCATTGGAAAACATGCCGCCAGACTAGGGCTACCCTGTAAAGACTTCTGCCGCGGTTGCATGGATGAGGAGGAAGAGGAATCGTTAATCACCTCCTCTGCTCATGGCTTTCCTTTGCGAATCGCAGGAGTATCTACCTCGGCGCGCCCTTCTTAAAAACAACTCAACTCCATCGCTCTATCAGAAGAACCGATTGAATCTCAGGTATCGGATCAAGATAATATGATCCATGTGGTATCACAATCGGCCGACTTCGGCCTACGTGTGGCATATGCCAACCACTTTTACCTAACCTAGCCTTCGCTTGCACTTTTTGGAGTGCAGTTTTATCTGCTTTATAGCAGTGTTTGCTCCAATTGATTGCCTGCACCCGGTCTGTTAAGGGACCTTACATTCCAGATGCAGATGTCATTTAGTCGTTTGCAGGGGTCGCCAGCCTTGTATCCGTCCGTTTCCGATGCTTGTGGTTGTTTCGCAACAATTCATTTTTTCCATGATAGGGATTTCGTGTCTGACTACACTGTTAGATGACCTTGGACGCCTGTCCTATCCACCATGGTCATCTCGTTCAGTTTTAATATCTCAAACGTTTGAGTAGAAGTCACGTTGGCAATTTTCACAACGAACTTCTTACCCGTCAACATGTCAGGAATCGTCTATCTACAGGGTGTGGCAATTAGGTTCAGAAGATTTGTAAACAAAACATAAGTAAGTCGTAAAACTTTATTATCGACCTTCCCAATAGTTTCTACTAACTCTGCGATTCGAAGCACCCGCGATAGTCCTCCAATGTTGATTCACTTAGAGCTATAGAGCTCTTTGACCTTCTTTACATCGATCGCCATGATGAGTTCCCTTGAGGCATTTTCTATTTGCGAGGCTTGGTGAAAATCTTCAAAACACACTACTCGTATGAAGACCGACAGTGCGTGCTTATAGTAGTGTGAGATTTGACTCACTAAAAACACCACTCTTCGACTTCCGTTCTCGAGGTAATCACATTTAGCGGGCAGCCTTCCCGTGAGAGTTCCCGCAATACGCAGGGTGCGTGCGATTTAGGTTCGTCGTGCTAAATCAAGTCCTTTGTCAAGGCTTTGTCCTTTGAAGACGGCGCAACAGGTTTCGTTCCTCTATTGTTTTAAGAGTCGCGTTATTGATATGACCGTCCAGTCGATCTCTATATTTTCGGGCGAAAAGTTTAGTTTCGTTTTCGACATTTTCAAAGTTTAAATCACGATTTCCAACATACCATGGCGCGCAATATCTTATTTTGAAATATTTGTATAATAGATAAATTACTCTTCTTGGTTCAACGCCAGAGTTGTATACCGCAAGCTCAAATAGGTTTAAGCACTTACTTGTAGAGAAGCAGCTTGTTGTCAGTAGTAAGCTGGGAATGTTATCCGAGTGGCGTATACATTTCCCTATATTTCTATTCAAGCTCTTCACGTGTTTTTTCACATGCGCTTTCCATTTGAGTCTCACGGCGAGAGTCATACCTAGGTATTTTGCCTCGGATTTTGCGAAGAGTACCGAGCCAGAAGAAGAGCGGAGAAAAAACTACTGCGACAAAAGAAAGAAAGAATCTTCGCAGCCTCCCAGCTCGAGGATATCGAGGAGTCTAGGGATAAACATAAAACACGAGCCTTTTACAAGAAAGCCAAAGGCCTTGCAGGAGGCTTCAAAAAGGGCAGCCAGGCTCTTCGAAACTGCGAGGGTAATCTTGTCACCGACCCGCAGGGAATAGTGGATGTATTTAAGCAGCATTTCCAGCAGCTGCTTAACGAGCATGACCAAGAGAGTGGTAGGTTAGGTTAGGTTATTGTGGTCGGCAAAAGCCACACGTAGGCCGAAGTCGGCCCATTATGATACCACATGGATCGTGTTACCCAGATTCGCTACCAGAGAACCAACCGGTGCTTCTGATGAAGCGAAGAAGTTGAGCTATTTTATGGTCTGCTAGCTCACTTAAATTATCATAGAAGGGCGCGCCGAGGTAGATCCTCCTGCGATTCGCAAAAGAGGGGCATGAGCAGAGGAGGTGATGTATTGATTCCTCCTCCTCCTCGTCCATGCAGCCGCGACAGAAGTCGTTGGAGGGTATTCCCAGTCTGGCGGCGTGTTTCCCAATGATGCAGTGACCTGTAATGACACCCAGCAGAGTACTTAAGGTTATCCTTTTGGTTGCCATTAGGTCCCTGGTTCGTCCTAGGTTTAATTTAGGCCAGAGTTGTTTGGTGATAAAGCCGATATTACTCTCATTCCATTGGTAAGGACCGAGGAAATTCCAACTCCAGCCGCTGAAGTAGTCCTCCCACCCAGCATCGAAGAAGTCTGCACAGCAATTCAGAAGCTGAAGAACAACAAGGCCGCAGGCTCAGATGGCTTGCCATCAGAGCTCTTCAAGGCTGGCGGCGATGTTCTGGTAGGGAGCATGCACCAGATCATCTGCAGAATTTGGGAAGATGAAAGCATGCCCGACGACTGGAATACCAGCTCTATATGCCCCATCCACAAAAAAGGCGATCCTACCTCTTGCAAGAACTATAGAGGTATATCCCTGCTCAATGTCGCATACAAGATCCTGTCCAGCGTATTGTGTGAACGTCTAAAACCATTTTGCACCGCACTAATCGGCAGCTACCAGTGCGGCTTCCGGCCCGGCAAATCAACTATAGACCAAATTTTCACACTTCGACAAATCCTGGAAAAGACCAACGAGTTTCGAATCGATACATACCATCTTTTCATCGATTTCAAAGCCGCATACGACAGCATTCATCGTGAAGAACTGTTTAGTGCGATGGCCGAATTCGGGATCCCGGTAAAACTGATCCAGTTGTGTCGCGCCACGCTAAACAACACGCGATGCACCGTGCAACTCGGTTCTAGGACCTCGGAACCATTCGAAACATGCACCGGATTTCGGCAAGGAGATGCGCTGTCATGTGACTTCTTCAACCTGGTGCTGGAGCAGATAGTCCGACGGGCAGGCGTCAACAGGGAAGGCACTGTCTTTTACAAGTCCATCCAGCTGCTAGGATACGCGGATGATATCGACATCATCGCGTGTTCTCGCCGTGGCATTGTGGAAGCATTCACGGCGATTGAAGAACAGGCGAAACGAGTTGGTCTTAAGATCAATGAGGACAAAACGAAATACATGCTGTCAAGCAAAAACCAATCCGTCGCTCACCACCTGGGACAAAATATAATAATTGACAGCTACAATTTCGAGGTAGTGAAGGAGTTTGTCTACCTCGGGGCAAACGTAAATTCCACAAATGACACCAAGAGCTGTACCAAGATGTGCATGTAGTCCGGAAGGCAAGGATCCGTCGACTACACTGGCTCGGCCACATCGAGCGCATGGATATCAACGCTCCAGCTAAGAGGGTCTTCGACTCTGAGTCTCCTGGTTCGAGAAGAAGAGGAAAACCGAACCTCCAGTATAAAGACCAAGTAATCGCGGATGTAAGACATCTTGGTCCGTCAAGGATGGAAGGCAGCTATAGCTCAGGCTCGGATCCTCCATGGATCGCTGGCCTGATAAGTAAGTATTTTGCGAAGGGAATTCGAGCTTCATTTATGAAGAGAGGTAGTGCACTTACTTTTCCATAAGTAAAATTTACGTGGACAGATTTGATTTCGTTAAACGCGATCCGCCACGTCTTTGTCCAGTCGCTTGTACGGTTCAGGGCATATTGCAATTTAGTCGATGATTCTTCGGCTGATTTCCCTATAGCCAAAATTGCAGTATCATTGGCGAATGTGGTCATCACAGTGTCGTCCGTTTGTGGTAGGTCTCTGACATACAGCAGGTAAAGCAGCGGACCAAGTTCGCTTCCCTGAGGAACGTCAGCCGTAATTGCTCTAAAATTTGGGTATTCGCTCCAGTGTTTAATACCAAAGAGTCCATTAGATAAGTAATTTTCCAGAATGTTCGATAATTGTTCGGGAAAAACTTGTCTAAGTTTATATCCCAAACCTTCGTGCCATACTTTGTCAAAAGCTTGGGAGACGTCAAGAAATACACTCGAACGTATTAGCTTAAGTTCGAGTGCTTTTTCGACCACATATGTTATTCGATGCACTTGGTCTAGATTTCTACGCCTACGAGCCTGGGAAATCGACCAGCCATGCCCTTCAGGAGCTAACAGCCCGGATCAACAAATCCCTGAGCGACAAAGAAATTGCGATAGGTTGCTTTCTCGATATCGAGGGTACCTTCGATAATACCGACTACTAACTTACTTACTTAACGGCTACAGTTCGGGGAGAACCTGAGCATCAACGAACATGCCTCTCCACCTAGCACGATCTTTCGCTAGCCTTTTCCAGTGCTGCACGGCCAGTTGGTTGAGGTCCCTTTCCACCTGTGCGCGCCACCATAGGTGCGGCCGTCCTCTATTTCTTCATCCCTCGGGGTTGGATTCAAAGACTCTACGGGCTGGAGCTGTGGTGTCCATTCGCTCTACATAGCCCAGCCATCTTAGGCGTTGAATCCGTAGACGCCTGACTAGGCTCATGTCGCTGTACAGCCCGTAAAGTTCGTGGTTGAATCTTTTCCTCCATCCCTCGTCTACGTTTATAGGCCCAAAAATCACGCGCAAAATCTTTCTCTCGAACCGACCAAGGGCCTCCTCATCCGCTTTTGATAGTGTCCATGCTTCTGCGCCGTACAACAGGACCGGGATGATAAGGGTCTTATATAGAGTCAACTTTGTCGTTCGGGAGAGGGCTCTATCACTCAGTTGCCTCCTGAGCCCAAAGAAACAGCGATTGGCAAGAGTTATTCTGCGTTTGATTTCGGAACTGATGTCGTTGTTCCAGGTCACTGCGGAGCCAAGGTAGACGAAGTCCTTAACTACCTCGATCTTATATCTGCCAATACAAACGTTCTGGCCAAGACGTCGGTGGTGAGCGTCCTTTTTTGATGACAGCATATATTTAGTTTTGCCCTCGTTTACCGTCAAACCAATTTTCGCCGCCTCCATCTCAATACTCGCAAACGCCTCATTGACATCTCGCTGTGATCTACCTATTATGTCAATATCGTCGGCGTATGTAAGGAGTTGCGAGGATTCGAAATAAATTGTGCCTTTTGTATTGGCCAGTGATTTTTGCACAATCATTTCCAATTGATGTTGAAGAAATCACACGACAACGCATCGCCCTGCCTAAATCCTTTTTTGACATCAAAACTATCGGTAAGGTGTTCACCGATTCGGATGGAGCAGCGAGCACTCTCCAAAGTCATCCTGCATAGTCTGACGAGTTTAGCAGGTATGTCAAAGGTAGACATAGCGTTGTATAGCTCGTCTCTAATTACCTATCAGCTTATTTACAAGAGGCTATCAGGCGTTCACACAAAATGGCAGAGAAGATTTTGTAGGCGATGTTAAGGAGACCTATTCCCCTATAGTTGGCGCAATCAGAGGGGTCTCCTTTCTTGTGGATCGGGCATACGATGCTGAAACTCCATTCCTCGGGCATGCTTTCCTCTGACCATATCTTACAGATGAGCTGGTACATGCTCCTAACCAGGTCATCCCCAGCTGCCTTGAAGAGCTCAGCAGACAGTCCGTCTGCGCCAGCAGCTTTATTCGACTTGGCAATCTTAACTTCGTCGAGGTCAGGGGGACGGAGTTCTCTGCGGTCTTCGTCGATTAGAAATGGATCATTCTGCCTGACAGCGGTATATTGACTAACATCGCCGTTATACAGTCTGCAAAAGTAGTTTTTCCATATTCTCAGCATCGACTGCAATTCTACTACTTGGTGTCCGTTCTCATCTCTGCCGGCTTCCGTTCTGGCTTTATAACCTTGGTATGTTCGCTTTATCTGTTGATAAAACTTTCGAACGTCACGCCTGCAGTAACACCTCTCCAAATCCTCAATCGCGCGCTTCTCGTGCTCTTTCTTCTTTCTCCTGAGAAGCTTATGTTTTTCCCTTCTTTTTAACTCGTAGAGCTCACGAGCTGCTCTTGTTCCAGCAGCGATTCCTTATATGCATCCTGCTTCGCTGTGTGAATCCACCCGTCATCGAACTAGGTGTTTCTTCGTGGTGGAGCCTTGAAACCCAAAGCTTCGGATGCAGAGCTTTTCAGGGCTTGTTTGCAAAGGCTCCACTGCTGTTCTATTGATAGCGTGGAGGATTCAGGTGTATTGGAGAGCTTAAGGGAGACGCGATCGGTAAAAGCACGAGCGGAGTGCATATATTAGGCCAGTGTAACTGCCTTTTCGGTACACGTCATCAGATCCTCCATGGATTGCCGGCCTGATAAGAAAGTAATTGTTTAAGTTTTATACTCCTAAAGTGTCATTAGCGATTTTCATATTAACTTTAAGGTATCCTTTTTGGTCCAAAAGTGCGAACATTTTAAGGGACGAAGGCCTTTGAGTCTTTTCTTTATTTTCTTGAGATCATAGTGAGTTTGTAATGTAGCTCATACAATTTACCATAGAAATCTTGGGCATATCACAGCTTTTATTAACTTCCAAATTCCAAATTTTGATATATTTCCACTTTTCAAGCTCACCAGAATGTAAATCTAAGGTTT
The DNA here is from genome assembly GCA_951905685.1 of Eumerus sabulonum. Classification (NCBI taxonomy): domain Eukaryota; kingdom Metazoa; phylum Arthropoda; class Insecta; order Diptera; family Syrphidae; genus Eumerus; species Eumerus sabulonum. Next base: position 241,766,658 of record OX645060.1, read on the forward strand.
TAATGGGGATGTCTGTGTGTATATGTACGTATGTGCGATCGGAATGTTGGTCTCGATTATCTCGCGAACGAAACATGGTATTGACATGGGACTGATTTCATTCCACGCGTAAATACCATTTTTTATTTTTTTTTTTTTTGTTGAAGGCTACTGCTGTCTCTTGGGGCACGCAGACGCATACACTGGTCCATTGTACTCCAGACGGACACCTTACATTACTTTATTTTCCCCGTTTTCCGGAGAAAAATGAGAAGAAGCTTCAGTGATGTAGAGCTAAGAGATGGGCACACACCATGTCGGCCCCAAGGGTGCACCACCGTGCGTGAGCAAAGGCGGGACAGTCACAGAGAAAAAGCTCTGCAGTGTCATCATCCTCGCAACATGCTGCACAGGCAGGCGACTCACTTTTGCCAGAGATGTTTAGCAAAAGTGTAATGGCCCGTAATGAGACCCACAAGTCTTCTGCAGTCGATTCTGCTTAAAGACAGAAGGAACGCTGCGGATTTCTTGCAGACATCAGGGCATACGCGCCCCAGAGTGGCCTGGGACCCATACAAGCCTTAATGAATTTAGTCTACCGACTCTGTTCAAGAAGCACTTGAGTTCAAGCACTAATTTGGAGCTAGTTAAGGGGTTACACACAGCTTTGAATGCAGCTTGGCTGTCACTGTAGACGCATATGCTTTTCCCCTTCTACCTGTGCTTCACAACATTGTACATGGCCATTAGGATTGCGTATATCTCTGATTGGAAGACAGACGCATATTTTCCTAACGAGAAGTGCAGTCAGATGTTTTCGCGCTCAAAGAAGATCCCAGCACCGGACCCCCGCCCAGATTCAGTATCCAGCCAGAGCCAATCCTGAAGCCATGGAAACTCGACAGCGAAATTACGGCGCAGTAGGATAACGGGCATCAGTGCGTCAGAAGGTATTTTCATGAGACAGGGGTCGCAGTGTTATTCCTATGCGAGTTGTACCAAAAGCCATTTCTCTTCGGACGAGACAAGGCTTTCAGAGCACACCCTCTGATAAATATATCAAGAGGTTGGAGGTTCGTCATAGCATCATAGCCCGGCGTGCTGGGGAAAGCCCCCGTGCAGCTGAGACAAACCGTTCTTTGGAATTTGGTGAAAGAGGTTACGACATGTTTGCGTCTTAGTCTGTTACACCGGACAACCGATGCATATGAGATTATGAGTCTTGTCATTGCCGTGTAGATCCAGAGGATCTAAGCTTGTCTAAGCTTGCTATCTAAGATGACTCCTAGATACTTAGCCTCCTTGGATATCGGGACGGAAGTGCCTTTTAGTACCAGCTGAGTCATATCAGTATTTTTCCTCCTTCTCGTGAAGAGAACGACATCGGTCTTCAGAGGATTGACCGACAGCCCATTTCTGGTACACCAATCATCGATCACATTTAGCGCCGCATGTGCTTTGAGGCGGACAGTCGCTAAGCATGAGCCGACAGAAAGGACGGCGACATCATCCGCATAGGCCAGGGCATAGATTCTGGAGGCTTTGAGAGCATCAAGCAGAGAGTCGACCACCATGCACCATAATAGCGGAGACAGAACGCCACCTTGCGAGAAGCCCCTGTTTGACACATTGGTCGAGGCCTGCATCAGCGGTCAATGTCCTGTGCACAAGCATTGCTTTGATCCACAAGACCAGTGCTTCATCTACGCCATGATGTCTGGCAGCGTTGCACATGCTGTCGAATGTTACGTTATCAAAAGCTCCCTCAATATCGATGAAGATGCCCAGTGCATACTCTTCCTTTCGAGCGCGCATTCAATTCTCCCGGCTAGGCTTTGAAGCGCAGCCTCGCAGAATTTTCCACGCTGATAAGCATGTTGAACCTCGTAACTTACGTTCCAATTACGTAACTTAGAACTGATGAAGTTTTTTGTTAGAAATTAAATAATTAAAAAAAGGCAAAAGCAAATGAACAACACGCGGTGTTCCCAAGCGGTCCCCCGTCTAAGTGATCGGACAAGAACCGATACATTACCATTATTCGTCTAAGAACCCTACCGCGGCTAACAAAAAGAGCTGATGACCTTAAAACACCTGAACAGATTTTCACAAATTGTAGCTAAGAACCATTTCGATCACGTTATCTTTACAAGAAAAAAAAAAGCATCACAGTCGGTCCATTAGGTCAGAAATTACGATGCCACAGATAGACACACAGACACTTCAAACGTATAACACCCCTCTTTTTACGCTGACCACATTAAACCACTTTTTTTTAAATTGAGTTTAAGAGTGTAGTGGTTCTATATCAATTTTTCATTTACTTTCAGAATGTGTAAATGAGATACGATCCCTACGATGGATAAAGAAAAATATCACTACAGTCAATCGAGCAGTCAGCGGTCATCTTCTGCAAGAGACACTACACCCATACCCACACCCTCACCAGATCGCAGTAGAGATAATCGAAAATCCGACGAACCTGGATCCTCATCACCAAGAGACGTATCCGATTCCATGCAAAAACTCCTCGCCTTCGAGGATCACAAGTCACTTTTTTACAAAACCCTTGAAGACGCATTAAAGGGTGACTATGCCCGTATTCGAGCCGATGTCGAAAACGATCAATTGCCTGATCATCTACCCAAATATCCAGCTAAAGAAGGTGAAAATCCAACGAATGAGGAGAAAACTGCTTTCTATTGTAACCTTTTGAAGAACGAATGCTACGAGTACATAGCGCCATTGCACGAAGGGATTGGTCTATCGATTGTGGCGGCAATCGAGGCTCACACTGCCTTTGCGCATTTGAATAAATTGCATAGCCTAATAGAAAGGATCTGTGATATGCTGGATCAAAACTACAAAATGCAGGTGTACATGAATGACTTGAAGCTTCTTACCGATTTGAGAAACATCGAGAAAAAGGTGAGTTGTAGAACGTTACTGTTGATGCATGATTGATACATGATTTGCTTTCAGAACCCGGGAGATTACGATGGCTTTGAGCTTACTGAACCCGAGTCAGATCTGGAGACAAACGTTTTCCTCTTAAGTTCGATTTTGGAAGCTGCCACAAACACTTCAGTGCGAAGGAACTCGGCCAAACAGCGGTAAGTTGGGTCTTTATATCTGGCACAATTGGCGCTGAAAATCATTCGATCTTGTAGGGTACGTGAACGAAGCAAGTCCGTTTTCGCCGAGAATCCCAATCAGCTGTCCGATAGGGATCCAAAATCATCAGGACTTCGACGTCAGAGTGAGTTCTCCGAATGCAAAGCAAAAGTGTCCAAGTGGACAAAAGTCAAGGCCGCCTTCAAGTGGGAAAAGGCCAATGTTCCCGCCTTAAATGAGGGCAAGAGCTCTGATTCAGGTATAGGATTAACGCCACTTAACACTGAAGTAGCGAGATATCTTCGCGTGCCAGCTATTCCCTGTGGTGGCAGTTCGGCTGATAGTATTCTCAGCTCTTCGTCGGGCCATTTGCTTAGCGAAACTGGTACACCAGGCACAATAAGTTCGGCCAGTTCTGTTGACGACATCGAACGTGCTTCGCAATCAACAAGTAAGTCTTTTTAATTCATAGAACCACTTCGTAGCGCTCGCTCGTGCGTAAGGTATGAGTGTACATGTTTACCTCATTATGTACCCATTAGAGGCAAGATTCTTAGAATAATCGGTTTGTTGTGATAGAATCTTTTATTTATAACCAAACCAAGTCCTAGGAAGAAAATATTTTTAAGAATTCACCGCATTCCTTGCTATACACTTGTGCATATGGAGACCTGCCTGCATATGTATACTCGTAGTCAGGGATTAGGAAAACAAACACTTCAATGTGCAAAATCGAATGAGTCGTGGGTGTGAGATTGCATCACTCTGATCGATGTGATCACTTAAATATTCCTATTTACTCTTGGTATCGCTGGAATTATCGTCTAGGTTGCGGTGAGGAACTATTGATGCTATATTTGCCCACAATGGTTAACAAACAGCCACAGAGTCGAGCTGGACAACGAACGCTTGACGTTGGAACGCTACTGTAGTATCGGCTCGCCAATGCACGCACGCGCTCCCAATCGTGGCTGAGTACGAACTGCTCATCCTGTTCTGCAAGCACCCGAGACAATATGATTAGGTGTGGGAGAGGTGTGAGTGTAATGCTAAGCCTGAGTGCAAGCTGTGTGGTGACATAACTCACACCTGTTACTCCATACTTACTTATGTATTCGAATACTAAAGTGCATGATTACTCATGCTGTTAAACCAATGGTGTCAATATAATGATGCCAATATACTACAGCTACAATCGCAGGAGACCGCTAGGATCGAACTTCCCTCAATCTCTCGCAAAATCCGATGATACCAGCACCATCCATGGAACAACTGTGGGAGCATTGCCACTATGCCATCAGAGACCCTGCCTTTGATGTACTGGGCTTCAAACCGCCGCCAGGTGGAAACTCCTGGTTTTATTAGCAAAGTGAGCAAGCCCATGTAGCAAATCAAACTGCCTACAGAGCCATCCTACATAGACAGACGAGAGCCGCTCTTGAAGACTACGAGCGGAAAAGAAAGGAGGACCACACGCCTTTAAGGAAGAAAAGAAGAGAGCGTAACAAGCGTGAGATCGAGGAGATGGAAAGGTGCTACCACAGGAATGATGCTCGCAAGTTTGACGAAAAAGTAAATCGAACATGCCAGCGATATAAAGGCAGCACGGAAGCCTGTACGGATGAAGACGGACAACTATTAGTAAAGTTACAGTCGGTGCTGAGAATATGAAAGGAACACTTGTATAGGCTGTCTAACGGCGATGATGGGTCCGATACCGCTGTCAGGCAGAATGATCCATTCGGAACTGACGAAAATGTAAGAGAATTCCGTCCACCCGACCTAGATGAAATTAAGCTGGTAATTTTGAAGCTTGAAACTAATAAAGCCGTCGGGGCAGATGGCCTGTTTGCCGATATATTTAAAGTGGCTGGAGATGAGCTGGTAGGGCGCATGCACCAGCCCAAAAATAAAATATTGTCGGAGCAAAGCATGCTCTAAGAATGGAATCTTAGCATCCTTACAACTGCGCCAACTACTCCTTAACATCGCATATAAGATCTTCTCTGCCGTACTGTGTGAGCTCCTGAAACCCTTTGTGGATAATCTGATAGATTCTTCTCAGTGTGGTTTCAGGCCAGGTAAATCCACGACAAACCAAATATTTAAATTGCGACACATCTTGGGGAAGACCCAAGAATACTGAATCGCCACCCAGTCTAGTTTTGACATCCCTGCCAAACTCGTCAAATAGTACAGGATGACAATGGAGAACTCTCGCTGCTCCATCAAGGTCGGTAGCGAATTAACCGAGACCTTTGATGTTGGAAAAAAGAATTTGGACAAGGTGACGCATTGTCAATGAACTTTTTCAACATCGTACTTGAAAAGATTATACGAGACTCACTGGCCACACAAGAGGTACGATCTATTTCAAGTCTGCACTATTGCTCGCGTACGCTGATCACATTGACGTTATTGGGAGAACGCATCGAGGCTTTTGTGAGCATTGAAACAGAAGCGACTAAAATGGGTCTTTCGATAAAAGATGCACAATACGGACGTCTTGACCAAAACGACACAATTGGCAGCTGCAATTTCGAACTGCCCAAGGACTTCGTCTAGCGTGGCTCACAAGTGACCAGCGACTACAACACCAGCGCTGAGAACAAACGCAGAATAACTCTTGCCAACCGCTGCTTCTTTGGGCTCAGGAGGCAATTGAGAGGTAGAGCTCTCTCTCGAAAGTCCAAGGTTGCGCTATACAAAACCATAATCATCCCAGTCCTCCACTGTGGCGCAGAGGCCTGGACTTTAACGAAAGCGGATGAGGAGGTGTTTGGTCGTTTCGAGAGGAAAATTCTGCGTTCAATATATGGCTCCGTTTGTATAAACGAAGGGTGGTGGAGAAGACACAGCAAATAACTGTATAGGCTGTACAACGACATTGCCCTAGTACGGCGTCTACGGATCCAACGTTTAAGGTGGCTAGGCCATGTAGAATGAATGGATAACACAGCTCCGGCCGGAAGAGTCTTAAAGTCCAACCCGCGGAGAACGACGCAGCCGAGGACGCCCGAATCTTAGGTGGCGTACATGGGTGGAAGGGGACCATAACTTACTGGGCGTGCGGCGCTGGAAGCAGCTAGCAAAATATCGTGCCAGCTGGAGAAACTTGTTGGTTTGCGCCCAGGTTAACACCTGACTGTAACGCCACCAAAGTAAGTAAGTAAAGGTTAACAAACAGGTACGGCTGGCGTTTTTAAATATTGTTTGGACCTTTGAACAAACCTGCAAAACCCCCCGCTACATACTAGGATATGGTGGAGAGATGTCAGGGTGTCAGCAATTTTCGATTAAAAAAAAACGTATTTTTCTGTATAATCCCCGTTGATTTTAACACACTTCATCCAGCCTTCTCAAAACATCAACATTCCTTCCTGCAAGTGAGAGTCTGGAAGGCTCATTGGATGCATTCATTTGATGCGAAGTAATTCCCCTAATCAAATGTCTCCAAATGTAAGAACAGATCGACGTTTGAGCTTGCCAAATCACTGCAAATGCTAGTGTGTAAAACAACACGCAGAAGAGTGTTAGGTGACACATATAAGATTAAGTGTGCCACTTAGCACGTTTGTTGTTTGAAATAGAGACAATTATTCGTGTTAAAACTTTAACACGTTCTATTGCGTGTCAGACTTCCCAACTGTATGCAACTTTGCCAAAAAGTAATTAGCGAGTCGGATCCATGGTCTAATGGTTAACACACTGGACTCTCAGAAGTAATGTTTCTATAGCGCTCTCCATTGACGGTAACATTCCGGCCGCCATCGTCCTTAAAGAAATATGGGCTGATGATGCCACCAGCCCATAAAGCACACTAGACAATGAGTTTAAATGGTTGTAAGGGCATCTCGACCATGGCTTCTGGGTTTTTTCTACCATTTCTCGGCCCATTCACCGAACTCTTACACAAGCTGGATCTTATCAGCTTTTCAGCTAAGATCAAAAAGTAAGGTCTCCAACCTAGCTATATGCACTGGCTTTATTCAGCAGTCATAAGACCTATTCTCCTGTACGGCGTCGTAGTTTGGTGGACTGCTCTTTGCAGGACACTCGATCGCAACCTTCTGGAAAGAGCGCAAAGATTGGCCAGCATTTGCGTTAGTGGTACGATTAGATCGACCTCCAGGGAGGCCCTAAACATTCTACTACATCTCCCACCATTGGACCAATTTAGCAAACAGGTTGCTGTCTGCGCGGCCCTACGGACACGGACTGCACCATCCCGCAAATAGTGTTCCATCCCGGGAGAAGCGGGATGAAGGAAAAGTCATACCGAAGGACTTGATATCTCTCTACACCAATGGCTCTAAGATGGAGACGGGTCTAGGAAGTGGAGTCTACTCCACGGAACTTAACCTCAACCTCAACCTCAGCGGAAATAACAGCAATAACGGAGGCACTTGCATGACCCAGAATCAATGTAATATCCGCAAAGCCAATCTGCCAAACACACCCTGGTAGCAGTAACCCACAAATCAAAGTCAGCTCTCAACTGCCGCCTGTCTCTAGACGAGATGGCTGAACAGTTCAATATAAAACTACTGTGGGTTCCTGGTCATAGGGAGATTCCAGGAAACTGCGCGGCCGACGAACTCACAAGGTCAGGGTCAAGTATACTCAGTCTTCCAACCCTCAGGAATTTAAAAACACCAATAACACTTCGAACCATAGGGACTACCAACCTTCAATTGAACGAAAGTAACATCATCACTAAACAACTCTGACCTAAGCTAAACTTAGAACGGACCAGGGACCTTGTGGGAACCAAAAGGGGATCCTTAAGCACTCTGAGGAGGAAGAGGAATCAATTCACCACCCCCTCTGCTCATGTCCCTCTTTTGCGAACCGTAGAGGGATCAACCTCAGCGCACCCTACTATGTATAACTTAACTTAAGTGAGCTAGCACTTAAGTGAGCTAGCAGGCATAAAGTTAGCTCAACTCCATCGCTTGATCAGATGCACTAATTGGTTTTCAGGTGGCGGATCAAGGTAGTACGATTCATGTGATATCACAATGGGCCGATACCCGCCTAACCTAACCAAGATCTTTCCGTAAAATCTTTAAAAAACTGGATGGGCATAGCTCCAACTGCTGTACACGACGGCGAATCGACTCATTCGGATTCTCCTCAACACTGCGCTCCACAACGGCAATGACTTCTTCTCCTCGTACAATTTGTCGTCTTTGGGGACACTAGTACATACGTAGTGATTCATCGTGTTCCGAACAACTTGCTCAGATGGACAGTTTGGTGAACCGAGCCATGGTTCACCATGCGCCACGTCGCCCTCCTGAAGCTAATATACTCATTATAAGATGGCAAAATATTCTTACCACAAATCAACTTTCAACAGTCCAATTGACGTTCTGTAGAAACAGTGCTGCTAGCCTAAAAACCAAACTTCTAAAAAAACACCTTGTTCAATAGTATAAATGAATAATCTAATAGGTAGATCTCCTCAGGGAACCTAACCAAAGCAATGTCCAAAGCCTGGGCCTCAACCAACAAGCGACTCTAGCCAGTACGATTTAAAGCCAGCCGTCTCCAGTCACGCTCACCAAGTTGGTTGAGGTCCGTCTCCACATTTGTACGCCATTTGAGTCGAGGGCGTCCTCTGTTGCGTTGTCCCAACGGCTCGGATTCGAAGAATCTTTGGGCCGGAGCTATGCTGTCTTAGCAAGTCCGTACAGTTCGTAGTAGAATCTTCTCCTCCAGATGCCATCAGCGCAAACATACATACATACATTCTCAGTGGCCCGCATGTTCCACTAAAAGAGTTGCGGGAGTAATGCGCACACGCGGGATCTCCAGGCCACTCGATCCTCCGCCATCGACTCTTACTCATCAGGAGCTATGCTCAAGCGCACCCAAGCGAGTTTTTGGACTTGGTCCAACCACCTCGTCCTGGGTCTGCCAAGCGGTCGCCTGCCTGATGGTATTGCATCCAAGACACGCTTCGGAAGTCGTGATGATGGCGACATTCGTCTCACGTGACCAAACCATCGAAGCATAGCCCTTTCCGTTCGGAGAAGCAGATACTCAACATTGAGCTCCCCGCGTCCTGCCGTGTTTCTCACCCTATCCCGGCGAGTAACTCACACAACAGCACGGAGGAATCTCATTTCGGCAGCTTGTATTCGTGATCTTATTCTTTCGGTCAATACCCAAATTTCATGACCATAGGTGAGAGTTGGAACAAATACTGAGTTAAAACCCGCTAAATCGACTTTGACCCAGCTTGGCCAATCCTGCAGGAAAGCTCAGTATTACTCCTCCCATCCCTCGTGAAGAAGACCACGAGAAACTCAAACTTCTCCAACTGCTTCAATGGGACTCCACTAACATGTAGAGTGCATTGGACAGGTGTTTTGGAAATAACCATAACCTCGGATTTGTCCACGTTAACCCTCATCCCAGCATCCGCACATACGGCCACAAACCTATCTAGCGACCCAAAGCCGACGTTCCATCGTAGACGAAGTCCTTGAATGGACCCCATTATGTCGCTCTGTCCGAGGCGTCGATGTTATGCGTCCTTTCTTTATGACAGTATATACTTTGTTTTGCCCTGATTTACCGCCAGACCCATTTTGGCCACCTCCGCTTCAATGCCAGCAAATGCCTCATTGACGACCCGCTGCGTTCGACCAATCATATTCCAAACTTGTGAGTTTCCACCGATCTTCTCAAGTATGATGCTTAAAAAGGCACATGATACGCATCGCCTCTTCTAAAACCTTTTTTTGACATTGAAGGTGTCGGTAAGTTCGTTACCGACCTTGATGGAGAAGCGAGAATTTCCCATCGTCATCCTACACAATCTGACGAGTTTGGTAGGGATGCCAAAACTAGACATGGCTATGTATAGTTTGCCTCTATACACGCTATCATATGCGGCCTTGAAATCGACAAATAAGTGGAAAGTGTCTGCATTTCCTGCGTCTTTTCCAGGACCTGCGGTAGAGTGAATACTTTGGTCGATTGTGGACTTCTCTGGCCTGAAACTACACTGATAAGGACCTATCAGGATGTTGACGAACGATTCAGGCGATCGCACAAAATAGCGATGCTAAGGAGACTGATCTCTCTGTAATTGGAGCAGTCCAAGGGGTCTCCTTTCTTGTGGGTCGGGCAAACGACCCTGACATTCCACTCGTCCGGCATGCATTCCCTCGACCATGTCTTACAAATGAGTTTCTTTTTCTTTTTGAGAAGCCGGTTCTCATCCTTCCTTTTCTGTTCGTAGAGCTCACGAACAGCTCTCGTCTTTCGATGCAGCATTGCCTTGTACGTGTCTTGCGTGAGCCAGCCGTTATTCGTCGTCAGACCGCGGGTTTTTTCTGGGCGGTGGTATCGTCAAACGCAGCATATTAGTGGCAGCTTTTTCAATGGATTTTTTACTACCCGTCCATTCTTTTCTACCGTTAGTGCAGGCGGCGTCTAACTTTCAGAGAGTTTCTGGGAGACTCGTCGGCAAAGTTCCTAGCGGTCGATTGCGATTTTAGCCTTCCTTGTAAGAGTCAAGGGCCTCCGCGAGTTCATCGGCTGCACGTGGTCTGTTAAGGGACCTCACATGCCACGTACAGAGCCGAAATTCATTGTCCTTTTTTCGTTTGCTGGGGTTGTCAACAGTAAATCCGCCCTTGTCCAAAGCTTGTGGTTGTTTCTGAACCGTAGTTTTTTTTTACGTGGTGAGGGAGTTAGCCCCACGCACAACTCCCAACTGGCGGGCCAGCCCTCTTTTTTTACTCTCGGGCAGAGGGTCCGGGTGTATCTGGTGTTGGTAACCCCACTGAGGTTGTGAGCGCCGCCATTGGCTCTACTATGTAGGGTTCATCCGCCGCTGTCTCTTTCCCAGGGTCTAGACCCGACCTTTGAGATCTCCTTTTGGACCTGGTCATCGAAATATGTTCCAGTAGCTTCAAAGGGGATGTTGTCCATGTTGCTCCCACTAACCGGAGCTGTGGACGTCCTGAAGAAGGGATAAGCTCTGGAGCCGATTTACTCTTGCACTTACCCCTCTCTCGTTTGCAGTCCCAACCATTTACCCCAGGAGATGGCCTCATCTTCGGTCGAAGGTACTAGGCTCCCAAGGTATCACCACTTGAGGTGAGGTGAGTGTAGGAGTTCGTTGACAGAGGCTAGGTGCAAAAGCTTGTGTCCGCATAGTCATACAAATGCATGACTATAAGACCGTTCAACCTTTTACCTTATGTTCACTGTTATTTCCATTTTGCCCTAGTGAGGTTCTTTATCGCATATTTGGGTTGCCCAAAAATTTAGTTTCACATACTGCGCCCATATGAATAGGTTCTGTTGGACAGACTTTTTAGGAAATTATGGGAAGACCGCAAAAGATCGTTATATAGATATGTATGTGGTATAGGATTTTCTTTACTTTTTCAAGGACGTGATTCTTCGAAAAGTGACTCCAAATGTGATCCCCGTCTTACCATCGAAGTTGAAAGTCATCGAAGCCATTCCATCGACGGAGATCTCGGATCACTATACAATAAACAGGTAGGTTAAGCCAATTAAGACCACTTGAGTGTTTTTTAACTCTATCCCGATCTTAGGTGTTGAAAGATTCCTCGCCAATTCAAATCAAGTCCACTAGACACTTAAGTGAGAGTTCAGACCACAGAAACAGTCCCAGTACCAGCCAAGGTTCACTCGATCGCCTTGTTGACTCAGTCAAGAAACCGATCAAAACATCCTCCCTGAAAGGAATGCGCAAATCCAAAGCCATAACCGATTTTGAGGTACTACCCGAGGACGTTACAGTCGATATAACCAGTCCCTCGAAGCGTACAAAGCATCCACCCAGTCCGCTGAACCTTAAAGTATGTCCATTTGGTCGATCCGAAGGCACAGGTCATCATATAAATAGTCTTTTCCAGGACCTTAGCGAGTCAGATTGTACAGAATTTTCAAACTCACCCAACTTGTCGGCGAAAAGCCCGTGGGAGAGGACGAAATCTCGAAAACTACAATTCCCCGGAAATGCCTCAGTTCCCAATAGTCCGTCACGAATAGGAAACTCTGAGTTCTTCCCAGAATTTGGTAAGTTGAAATCTATTTACCTACATAACTCCAAGCAAGTGGAACTCCCTTATTTCCCGTGTAGAAAGTGAAGACCTATCGAGTGGCGATTTCTCTGAACCGAATTCTCCGCATGGCAAGCTATTTTCGCAAAATAATTTGCAAATGCAACAGGAGGAGATCAAGCAACGCTTCAATGCACTCAAAGAACGACTTAAGACGGAATTCGAAGCTAAGCAACAAGAATGGGATAGATTCCGTACAACCAACAGCAGCACTAAACACTCTGGTTTTTATCTGAATTCCTTGAATGAATCTGAATAAGGCTAATGGTTTTCTCTTTTTCATTTTAGCTTACCATTTCCTGGTGAAAGATGATTCCTCGCAACAGCAGAGCAAGCCAATGTCCGCGAAAATACTAGAGGAAAATTTGACTCCGGACTTTAAGAAAAAACTTCACAAGTGGCGAGTGAAGAAGCAAATCTCGTTACATGGCCATGCCACGTCGAAGGATTCGCAATCATCGCCAACAAAGGAATCTGAATCGAAGAAGATCGATTGGAATCTATGGCGAACGGGTCAATTGAAGCTAGAGGGTCAGGGTTTAAGTCCCCTGCCCGATCAAAAAGATTTGCCCGAAGAGTTCCAAAAGAAGTTGGGTATGACATGCTTAATCCTAATTTAATGCAAATTAGCCGTCTAAGAGAGCTTTAATTTGATTACAGAACAATGGAATAAATTGAAAGGTTCATCACTGTCACATAGTAGCAACGACTTTACGAAACGCTCAGTCAAGTCAGACTCAGGGAAGGAGCCTAATGATAAGCAGCACAAGTCGGAGAAGGATAAATCAAAAACACATGAACGAGACAAGCTGGAACGGTGAGATTTTACGGGATAGAGTTGTACTTTATCTACATATTGTGGTCAGAACCGTAAACTGGATTGGACCTTCTACTATTTTTAAGAGTTTTAAGGCTTTTCAGCAGCTTTAAACCATATTCCCAGTTATTTATGAGACTCGGTTAGAAAGGAAAGTTTTTTTTTTTTTATTTTTTTTTTTTTCAAGCAAGATACTCTGATTTAGCTGCGACGAAAATTGTCCATAATCCGGAAATCATATACCTTTTTGTCAAAGAACAACCTTCTGTTAAATTCGAGTGCCTCAGAATGATGGCAGAGTTTTGTGTTCCACGACATTGGTTGCAATCGGGTGTCTCTCTGATGTCGTAGTGAATGAAAACCTCTTAAAATGTATCAGGAATTTTGATGAACTGGCGCGACATACAGTGTTCCACAAAAGACTTGGTACAGCGCGATTTGATACTGCGATGTGATAGTTATTGGAATTAGGAAGCTTGCTTGAACCAGAGATCGCAAGCGTTCCCATTAGTGGTACTTTCCTTGAGATTCTTTGTTCCGCACTGAGATGAATGGTAAGTAGATATGATGGTTCCGCACTGAGATGAATGGGAAGTAGATATGATGTTCCGCACTGAGATGAATGGGAAGTAGATCACTTTAATATTCCTCTTTATTATTCTTTAGATTCTTTAAATGGCAAGTTGGTACTACTGAGGTACTACTGATCAAAGTGACTGTGAACTATATTATTGATCAAAAAATGCTCCCGGCTCGGGAAAGTGGATGGCTAATCTTCGGTAGTGACGTGATTGTTGTGTGATGAGTTTAACGGATTAGTTACCGGCAAAGGGGATATTTTTGCGATCGGACGTTTAAAGACACCTCTCTCCGTTCTTATGGTTACCACGCGTGTTACACCATCTGTGCCCGGATGCACTTCGAGTAGCCACGATGCTGGCGGAAGATTGTCTTCCTTGACCAGGACTATGTCTCCAATTTTGATATTGGGCTGTTGCTGGGGCCACTTTGGACGATGTTGTAGCTGATGTATGCATGTTGTGTTCCACTGTTTCCAAAATACCTGTGTAAGTCGCTTCTTGAAAGACTTGGTTCGCCAAAAGTTTTCTTTCTATTTGAAAGAATCTTGCCATTGCAGCCTTCTTCGAATTCCCCAGGGTTGGGCGAATTCCTTCTTTGAAGGGGAGCCGTACCTCGTATCTCCCATCTTCTTTCCGCTGCACTGTTTTGGAAAAATGTAGTTGACATTCCTCCTCCTCTTGTGTTAGTTTTCTGCCATCAAGATTTTCTTCAATCTCCCAGAATTGCCTGAGCTGGGCATCTAGTGAGTCGAAGTTGTTTTGGACAGCAAAACAAGTGATGTTTGTTTTTGGTATGGTTCTTCCTGTAAGAATCCATCCTAATTCTGTTTTCTGTGCTACAGGGGAGCCATTCGGTCCCTTCACTAACCCTTCTAAAATTATTGAAGAGTACACATCAGCTCCTAACAATAAATCAATCTTCCCTGGAACATTGTAGGACGGATCAGCTAATGGAAGATTCGACAAGTGTTTCCAATCTCCTTGCAGTAAGCACTGGTAATACAAATGCCGTGACATTCATGGAGAACGTTGCATTGTTAGGGGAGTGCAAACTAAAGTTCACTTGGTATTTGGTGCTGCCTGTTGTATTTTTTCCAAGACCTGTGATTTTAGCAGACACATTTTTTCTCTTGAGCTTAAGAAGCTGAGTGGCATGCTCAGTGATAAACGTAGCCTCTGAACCAGTGTCTATAAAGGCCCAAAGCACTATATTGCTGTAAAGTGCTTGGTTGATCAGTATCGTAATTGACTGGGACAGGTTGAGTCATAGGAGTTTGAATATAATGGGATTGGGGATTGTATTGGGTTGAATTTTGGTTGCGGAATTGCGGATGCTGTTGAGAGGGTTCTAAATGAGTCATATTTTGTCCTACTTGCGTTTCCTTGTGGAGCAATGTGTGATGTTTATGACCACATATTTGGCACCTATTAGGGCTGCTGCATACCGCGGAATGGTGATCATACCCCAAACAATTGTTACAAATACCATTTTTCTTTGCTGCGTCAGCTCGTGTTTTGACGTCCATTTGCAAAAAACCTTTGCAATATCTCACTGCATGAGAAGCTTTGCAAAGTCGGCATCGAAATTGTTTTGTTGGCTGAGAACTTAACTGTCAAGACGCGGCTGTTTTTCGAAACGGGTTTGACTGCATTGATTGTGAGTGGCCATTCAGCTCGGAAATGTTTTCAAGTGAATTGAAACGACCTTCTATGAATGCCATGAAAGTTTTTAATTCCGTGCAAGGATCTTAGACCAGCTGCAGACTCACTGGTTAGTTTGTTCTGCTCAACTAGCCTTCTAATTTGGGTGTTTATTAGTTTTCGTTCGTTCTGAAATCTATCCGTGAGGATTGTCCAGGCTGAGGCACAATTCTTGGAATCGATTGGAAGGTGTTGGATTAGTCGCGCGGCTTCCCCGCAAACTGACATTTTCAGATATTGTAATTTTTGAATATCTGATAATTCGGTGTTTTTTCCAATCAACGTCTCAAACAAATTGAAAAATTCCGACCAATCTTCAAATTATCCTGAAAAGGGATTGATCTGAATTCTTTGAAGACGTATATCGCAACCGGAAGATCTCGTGCTGTTTAACCGAGACACGTCGATTGAGCTATTGTGTTCCTCCACTAACCGATCAGTCTCATCGTGCAACTGTCTACTAAAGGTGAAATAGATTCTCTTGATTTTTGAGAATATTAAGGCATTAATGCCTTTTACAACTCCGGATGCATCCGGACCCAAACAGACCTCCTTAAGGTCCTTGCAATGAAAGTACCCAAATTTAATTTATTGATATGATGAGAACAAAGACTACCATCTGAACTCACCTAAACAAAAAAAAGCAGAACTTGTTGTGTTCACATATGTATACCAGCGTGCCAAAAGTCCTCCACTCTCCTAGAAAGGTTCACCCTAAAGGCTTAAACTTTTTCGTTTTTCCTCAGAATGTTTTCTTAATAAACTTCAAGACCCTTTTCTGTTATAAAGGCTTGATATGCCTTAACGTAGACGGTTCCAAGACAGAGTTTGTAGCATCTTTTGAAAGGAACAAGATCTCAGATTTTCTTTAAAGACCTCGGGCTACTTCAGTGGCTTCTAAGCCAGGATTAAAGTGCAGTATATCGGGTGTGGAATTTAGAATCAGATGACACCGCCTACCAACTTTATCTTGATTGATTGGTACTTACCTATACAGCAGATAGTAGAAGCTTAAGATCTCGGCTTTTCCAAGACCAATTACTTATTTGTCTGCTATCACCTATCCCGTTCTAGCCTCCCATGAGGGTAATTTCACTAAGGGCTATACTATCCCGCAAGTCTGGCTCCCTCAGGTTAGACTAGGTATTCATAAGTAGCCACGTTTTACCCACGGCTTGAATCTGGGGTCAACACTCCATCTCGGAAAAGTAGGTCCGCAAATTGTTCACATTGACTTTTTACCCAGAATCTGAATGCGCATTTAAAGGTTTCAGCTTGATAGGCTCCTTATAACTTTGGTTTTAACAAAAGTTTTTACCAAAACATCGACGACCGCAGACAATCACTGTGGAATCAAAATCACAAGAAAATGTATTGTTCGCATGCCCCATTCACGATTTTAGTATCAGATCCTTTCTATTTCGGCCGCAGTTCTCCCAGAGTTACAACCAAGCTCTAACCCATTAAATTTTTTTTTGCAGACTATCCAAGTTGAAGCACATTGTCGCCGATCCACGAGCGAAAGAGATCGAGGTAAAGACAACGGCCGGAGTCATGAAATTCGAAGGCATCTCTCGGAAATTCACTCGCAAATTGTATGAATGGGAAAAAGCTCGGGGTATTGGTCCTGAATCGTCCACATTCGCTCTGCTCCACCCAGGCTACTGCCCATTAGATGTAGGAAAGATTCCCAAAGAAGGAACGAAGAGTAAGAATACAAGTGAACTGACTCAAAACTTGATTGTAACCGATTTTCTTCATAGTCGAAAGCTCACCGACCTTAAGTAGATCACTATCCCTCGATAGCGTAGCGCCTAGCATGCCTCTTCCAGCAATATCCCATCAAACATCTAGTCTATCCCTGAATGATGTCAACGAGTTGAATGAGGCAGAGAGTACCGATGCTGAGCTTCGAGTAGACTCAGCCCTAAAGAACAACGACGAGCCAGAGGAACCGGAAGCGGTGATGGTGGAGGTCGAAGATCATATTGTAGAGACTGCGTCACCTCTTGTAGCCGTATTACCTCTGGTCGAGCACCAAACACCTGTCTATAAATACGCTGAAGTTACTTGCAAAGATTTTTGGTACTCAACATCACTCACGATAGTAATCTTATGGTCTAAGTGTGATTTGGCATCTTTCAGCAAAAGCCGCAGTGTACAAAGCTATGAATCACATCACGAGGACAATGGTGACAAGATCAAGACACTGAACTACATCAATGACCTATGGCTACAGCTTGAGAGTCGAAACGAGTTTAACAACGAGAATCTAAACTACTTTCAGGCGGTCTTTTCGACTATGCGGGATTCATTCACCGAATTCGAGAACAATCTGGGCGGAATGGGCGCAAAAAAGGCCTTCGCTCGCGTCAAGGAGCTGGTTGACGACTTATTCGAAATTGTAATACCAAAATTCAGATATAGACTACTCGTCACTCATGATATTTTTATTCTCCTTTCACAGACCAATCTATTGCAGTCCGCTGAGGATTGTCAGGAGTTAATCGACGAACGGCAAATGATGTTCCGCAGGAAACTGGACGATCTCCATACGGCTTTAAACGAAGTTCGGCAGTATATCGGTATGGAAATGAATTTAAAATTAGAACTGAGAAAAAAACTTATCCACCAGTGGAGGTCTCAATGAATCATTTTGTCCTACTTGTCTATACTAACGAAAATGTGTCAGCATACCATAGCAGCTTAATCCAGTGTGGGGTAGGAGTACAGACTAGCTAACAAGCAACGTGGTAAGGGATCATACTCTTTGTTGTGAACTCAGCTTAATGCCTGCACAAGTAGCGAAGAGCGTAGGTTATCTATTTATGTACTCGGACTAACATCTACATAGAAGCATAGGGATCTTAGAGCTAACCCAACCCATATGAGCTGCTATATAGTTATATGTTAGCTAGAAATCTGACAAGTACTCGCCGAAAGCTGACTGATTTCGCTGTCTACCTGCCTGAACGGCATAGAGACGAACCCCTATAGCACAGATCTCTTTCCTTTCCTAGTCATAAGCTTCTGCTTTAATCAATTCATTCCTTTTCTTTCCTTTCAGAATGTGAACCTAAAAACGCTCCTTGTACAGTTCCAGAAATCAGTATAACTGCAGACGACCGCTTCAATGCATCCACATCCATAGTAAACACCGCAGTAGCTATAGCAGCTGCCGCACTCTCGACGCTAGACACGTCCGATGGGCCAACCACATCCGTTACCGAAGCCCACGACACTGAAACTTTTCGAAGGCCACCGAATCGGAATTTCAGTAACGGAAGCTGCAAGAAGAAACGACTTCGTAAGATGGGATCCCGGCAAAATAGCAAGACAGAAAGTGACAGTAGCGATGGAGAATGCGGAAATGTCCTCGAAACGCCACGAAGAGTCAAACGTCGAGCGAGTAGCCGCATCAAACAAAGGTCATTCGACGAAGACAAACGCTCAGCCGAGGAAGCCAATGCCGGTGATGACATTGTATATGTCCTAAAAGTAAAGCCCGGACAGCCTATCGAACAACAGGAGATTTCTCATGACAAGAACTCAAAGCTACTGATATCACCCACGGAGTCATACGCCCAACTTATTCAAGCACCACAAGCGGAAAGCGTTTCCAGCGTTAATAAGTCGAATATTTTTGTCAAGACTAAACGAAAAGTCTTCACCACCGTCGAAGAACCTGGCTCCACAGACGGTCTGGCTGTCGTAGCAACTGAACTGGACCCAACCGACAGCGCCTCAAAGTCATCAAATCCAAAATGTTCTGCTGACGAGTCACAGGCCATTAGCCGATCGTCATCCCAGAAACGATTATCACCCGGGATTAAGAATATGATTTCCAAACTCTGCGAAAACATGCCACTCGAAAAGCTCGCCAATTCCTCCAGCCTATCCAAGTCATCTGCTGCTCTCTCCCTTCAAAGTAAGCAAAATCACATTTTCAAGTCCATCAGCACGGGCAATTTAACAATAGAGGATCAAGTGGATGACGGGTCTAAGCCAGAACGTAGTGTTTCTGCTAAATGCCTGACCTTTGCACACCTTAAACAAAGCTGGGAATCATACCATTTGGCCCAGCAATCTTCGTATCCGATAAAGACACGCATTCCGCTTGCAAATGATAGCTTTCGAACTCTTAAGCGAAGTATTGCCCCTATTCAGCCAAAAGGAACATCTAACCCCAGCTCATCGGGCGAAAAGCGTGAACATCTTTTTCGCAAGAACAAGATTACAACGGCCACGTCGAAGACCAGTGGAACAGGCAAACGCATTGAAACCAAATTTGCTAAATCGACCAACTCCGCAAGCACATCAAGTGCAACAATCAATGAAACATCGGATGCGTTCCAATATACCCTTTCGCCTGACAAGTCGGACAACACTATTCCCCGAATCATCAGGAAGCTGGAAAACAAGTCCCTAACTCCTACGGGCACGACATCATCAAATTTTGATTTCCAAGGAACCATACGGTCTCCGTCCGCGTCAGAGCCTTCAACTCCCTTGACCGACTCACAATCAAAGCCAATAACTCCACTTTCCGAGAGGGCACTTCGCCTGCAAAAAGCCAAAGAAGAGTTTTTGCAAAGCACCTCACTGCCTCGAGTCACTATGCGCCGCGACAGTGGTCAGCGGACTAGGGACAAATGGGAAAATCGACATAGTCACCAAAGTGCAAGCAGTGACATTAGCGTTGGCGGCCCCGATGAACGTGTCCTTCTGAAGAGCGTCAGCGTGGGAATGCTTCCCGGGGATTCTGACTGTTCCGAACAACAAGCCGGCGATGGTTACGACTCATTGCCACGTATGGTCAGCCGTTCGGGAAAGCTCACCAGTAAGTTAGGTTTTGCCGCGTTGGCTTCCAAATTCCGTCGAGTGAAAATGCGACGCGGAAGCAAGGAATCCTCACAACCCACGAGAGGAGGCGCTCTCTCCGCGCTATGCCGGCAGAGTCTATTGGTAGACTTGAATTCGGCCACTCAGCAAAACCTATTAAAGTCGCAGAGCTCGCAGGCAGTTATTGTAGGTGCCGGAAGCAGCTCACAAGTGAGCCCAGCCAACTTGGATAAACTGAACAAGTCGCAGAGCGAACACTACTTTCCCCACAGGAAGAAGGAGAGTTGCGTTTGAGCGAGTGGTATCGATACGTGTGCCCATAGATCATATGTAGATTCGGATTGTACTCGTAGATCATAAGTGATTGTAACTAATTTTCACCCTTAATTAATGTGTACATAAAATTCATTTGAACAAATTTAATTTTGAATTTTTATTGGGTCTGGAATAAGAAAATGCTCTAAGCGACGTTGAGTTTGAGGAGTTACCTATTTGTACACAAGGACGTCCCACACTGCAAATGCTAGTGTGTTAAACAACACGCAGCAAGTGTGCCATTCGACACATTTTAAGATTAAGTATGTCGCTTAACACGTTTGATCTTTGAAATTGAAACACATTCGTGGTGAAACTACATACATATAACACGTTTTATTGCGTGTCATAAATAAAAACTCGAATGACACCTTAAGTGTG
The DNA here is from genome assembly GCA_951905685.1 of Eumerus sabulonum. Lineage (NCBI taxonomy): Eukaryota > Metazoa > Arthropoda > Insecta > Diptera > Syrphidae > Eumerus > Eumerus sabulonum. The sequence goes on from OX645060.1 coordinate 241,787,504, forward strand.
TTGCAGCGACACACTTATAAATAATTAAAACACTTTGGTTCAATCAATCAATTATATGCAATAATATGCACCATTGCCAGAAAATAATTTGCGGGTCAGATCCATGGTATAATGGTTGACACCTGGACTCTCATTCTACATTGGTCCTTCAAGACGGACGGTATGATAACCATGATGTTAATTCACAACAAAAACAAACAATCAATTCAGTCAAACAAAAAACAATGTTTCGGGCTGGATGAGCCTCGAAGCGACAAATGCTCGGGAAGCGAAGACCAGATGAGTCCTTTTTTCATTTGTTCGTCGCGAAAATTTTTCACTGGAACTTTAAGATTTGAACACGGGATCACTGGGTTGGGAGCCCAGTGTGTTAACCATTACACCATGGGTCCGGGTGATAATTTTCTTGCGGGCAAAGTTGCCTATGATTGGGAATTTCCCTTTTATGTGTATAGTTGGGAAATTTCCTTTTCTGTGTGCTTTCAAAATAACACACTTCAAATTGCATAAAGAACTACTACAAAGAAAACACACACTTTGGTGTGTTACGGCAACACACTTACCATTTGCAGTGTAGAGGCGGCTCAAGAGGTAGGTTTTTAAATAGCAGAAGCAGAGATGGATTCCTCTTTTTTGTGGTCGTATTGAATGTTCTATTTTTGATAGCTCACATAGGTGATGAGCGTTAACTGAAGCCTTGGAAGACAACATTTCACGTGTTATTAATGAAATACCCGCCAATAACTCGGGCCGAGCGAGTCATATGTGTTGCTCTTCGTTGATGCAGAAAGTCTCACGTTAATTTGCTTATTACGAGACCGGCGATAGTGCTCCACCTCACGGCTGGTTTAGTCGGTCTTGTATATTATACGTTTTGTATGTTTTGGTGATGAGAGATTTATAGGTTCAATTTTGCAATATCCATGGGTCAAGGACATTTTTTCTTGAGGTTTATGTCATTTTACGAGCGCGGGTGAAAAACTTCGAAAGACATTATGAGGATCGAAAGCGAGTCTTTGTCTTCAATATCTACAATTTGTAACTGGCACTTCTTCAATGAGGCCTCACTAATATATTAGATTACTAGTGAAGTTAGAGAAGCTGAGCTTAGATATCAGCTCAAACGAACAAACTAAGCTCTTTTCCAATGGCATGGAACATTGGCTGAGAACTATTGTATAACCAAAGTGAAAATTAAGTCGAGTTCCTCTCGACACCTATCTAGGACAGCCACCCCTGGAGAGTAGGGAACCGACAGCTACGACCAGGTTGTGTGACAAACATAACAAGAGTACGATTGTTGAACCTGAATTTACTTCGCAAATCAGACGGTACCTTTACCGTCAATCGCAGCGAAGCCCTGGTGACGTTGCTAAAGTTACCCTTCCTTGGTTCTACTCCCCAACGAATGCCTTTTGACCATCAAACGAGCGTCACAAATAACATCGATAGTAGATAGAACAGATTGGCTGACTTTTCGGCCCCGATAGAATTAAATGGGCAATTGGTTCATTTAAGCCCTACAAAGCTCCAGGCAAAGATGATGTCTTTCCTACTATTCTACAGAAAGGCCTAGACATTATTCTATCCCGCAGACTTGTAGACCATCCCACTAACCACTGGATTGGGGCGATGCCAAACAGCCGGATTATATCAGCTAAATCCGGAGAGCTCTTGGATACAATAACGGCGGCTAAGGGGTGTCCACAAGGACGAGTTCTTTCACCCCTTCTATGGTCGATAGTTATCGACGACCAACTCAACAAGGTTACCAATTTCGACTACGAGGTTGTCAGATACGCCGGTGACCTATTAGTCATTGTTACGGGCAGATGCGGAATTTCTGCATGTGAACTTGCGCTTCAGTCTATCTTTGCCTGGTGTGGCATAGAGAATTCACTGATTAACCCAAATAAGACAGTCCTAGTCCCGTTTACAAAGAGGAGAATGATACAGCGTTGCTCCGTCTCTCTAAAGAAGAAGTTGTGTATCTAGGTATTGACCTTGATAGCAAACTTAACTGGAACTCTAACATTAAAAACAAACTCACAAAGGCGACTAAGTCACTGTGGGCTTGCCGAAGCACTTAAGGTAAAACCTGGGAATTAAAACCTAAGGTGACCACTGGTTATATATATATATATTTTTTTTTTTTGTATGGTTAAACTCGCACTCAAGGCTAGGGCCTTATAACGTTTTGACCGTTGTGCGAGCGAAGGTAACAGGGAGAGGGAGAGTTTCGCGCAGGTTCATACAGAACCTGAACGGATTGCAGTGGTTTTTGGGTCGTAGATGTTCGTTTACTACTCTCAGGGGTGGTTTGTCCTAGAAAGGACGAGAGCCGACCAAATTTCGCGTTGGTTATAATTCATAGTAATTCGTTCATGCACTTTTGGTGTTAATATTGCATACGCAGAGGATGAATTTCAATTGACCATATGCTGTGAGTGTTATGCCTGCAGCAGTATGTTTGGTCGTTTTTCCATTCACAACTGTGTTGCATTATTTTTTCCGTATAGGAATTACTTTTTCTTGGCTATGAAACGAATTTGAGCTATAGACCTTCCGCTTGATGGTCGATGATGTTAATCACTGCACCACGGCCACCCCAACCGAGATAGTGAGACCTCATCACTTACGCTAGGGTATCTCGGCATTGCAGGCACTATGCCAACCTGCCCCAAGAATCAATGATTGGACTTATTCCACTGCACCTTTTCATTAAAAAGGTTGCAATACGCAGTGCAATCAGACTCTTTCGCTCTGATTTGACCTATGTACCTTGTAGACTAGTCTGGTCGGCTGTTAGGTAGTGCCATATGCTATTTGTGGGCACCAGCCCCAGAAAAAAAAAAGAAAATCATAAGCGACTGTGCGACTTCTACTTATTAAAAACACCACCCTTCGAAACGAGTTTATACTGTAACTAAGTCATTCCACTTAGTGTATTTGCATCTGGCTGGGGTGGGGTCCTATATCGAGCCGCGGCGGAGTTTGATGTGACTTTTCACATGGGAAACCAACTTACTGGCATAATGCGTACATAAGGGGAAAATCGGTGGATACTGCTCTGCATAGGGTAGTCTCTACGATAGAAAAATCGCTCAGTATCAAGGAATTCACTCTAGGTGCCTTCCTGGACATTGAGGGTGCCTTTAATAACGTTAGTACCGAGGCAATAGTGTCCAGCCTTCATATGGCCCAAATAAACCCGGGTGTATGCAGTTGGATTGGGCAAATGCTGGGTACTCGTATAGTAAATTCGACGATAGGGAGAGCATGCGGAAGGGTGAGGGTAAATAAAGGTACACCACAAGGTGGCATTCTGTCACCCCTCCTATGGCTCCTTGTGGTCGACGGAATGGCCAAGATTCTGGAGACGGAGGGTTTTAATGTTACGGCCTACGCCGATGACATTGCCATTTTGGTCTCTGGAAAATTTACGCAGGTCCTCAGCGATAGACTAAGCTATGCACTGACGTTAGTGGATAGCTGGGTCAAGGGGCGAGGTCTGGGAGTAAATCCGGCGAAAACAGAGGTAGTACTCTTTACAAAGAAAAGATCTGTACCAAGATACACCTACCCCCGTATGAATGGTATAGATCTGATCCCTGGAAAATCTGCGAAATATCTGGGCATAATCCTGGACTCAAAAAGGCCTATGTGGCACTATACTCGTGCAAGGTAGCCTTTGGAAAGACATGGGGCCTCAAACCGAGGTTAGTACATTGGTTGTACACTGCGGTAGTGAGACCTATCCTAGTCTATGGCTCGGTTGTCTGGTGGAAGGCGCTTGAGAAAAAGTGTCATCTTCAGAGTGTGTCAAGGGTTCAAAGGGCTGGCTGTCTGGCGGTGACGGGATCTATGAAGTCCACACCAACGGCGGCCCTTGAAGTCATGCTGAACCTCCCACCCCTGGACTTGTACTGCGAGAGCGCCGCAACCAGAACTGCGCTAAGATTACAGGAATCGGGTCTCTGGAAAAGGAGTCCTCACGGACATGCATCAGTCTTGGATCGATGGGCCGTCTCGAGATTCAGAACCGTAACGGACTATGTCACCCGACTTCCTTCCTGGGAGAGGAGATTCTCTATTAGAATTCCCTCCAGGGAGGAATGGACCGGTGATTTGGTACGCACGGAAAGTGAACTGGCACTCTACACCGACGGATCCAAAATGGATGTTGGCACAGGTGCCGGAGTCTACTTTGAGTCTCGGGATATGCATCGCTCCTACAGGCTCTATGATGGATGCAGTGTCTTCCAAGCTGAGGTCTTCGCTATCAAGCAGGCGGCGGACCTGATCAGCAAAGAGAATATTACAGGAAAAAGGATCAGCATCTATGTTGACAGCCAGGCAGCCATTAAGGCTCTGCAGGCAGCATGGATAAGATCCAAACTCGTCAAACTCTGCAAGGAGAAGTTAGAAGAGATATCCAATGTAAATGAGGTGACCCTTTGCTGGGTACCTGGTCACATGAATATCTCCGGAAACGAGAAGGCGGACGAGTTGGCTAGGGTGGGATCAGGTGCTAACATTGCGCAGATCTCAGCTGAGGCCAAAGCACCACTCAGTGCGCTCTACAGGGAGATACAGACGGAGCTATTGGTGAAAGCCAATAAGCGCTGGTGTCGCTTAGATACATGCGCAACGGCGAAATCGACTTGGCCCGTCTATGATAAGAAAAGAACGAAAAATCTGCTGAAGTTCAATCGTGGGAACATTCGATTGGCAGTCGGTGCCCTCACCGGGCACTGCATGCTATCCTATCATGCAGCTCGACTAGGCCAGCCCTACAATGACTTCTGCAGAAGCTGCAGGGACGAAGAGGAAATTGAGTCCGTTCATCACCTGCTGTGCGAATGCCCGGCGCTAGCCCAAAAAAGGAATATTTTCCTGGGAAGATACTTCCTTTCGGGACTAGAAGAGGTAGGTAATATCGGGCTGAACGGAATACTGGGATTTTTATCCTCGTCTGGTTGGTTCAGCTCGACGGTAAATGAATAGGTATCAACGGGTTAAACAAAACAGGTGGGCACAATGGACTCAACGTAGTCTGCGTGAGCCTTGACTTTACGTCAATAGGGCACCCATATACCTAACCTAACTTACTGGCCCTTCGACATGACAAAGACTCCAGACCTTTTATTTTCATAACAAAAGGAATATGTAGAAATTTTACGTATTTATATTGCGGAAAAACTTAATCTTTCCTAAGACCACTTAACAATTGTTTTAACAATAAGGAAAAAATCTTAAGAAAAAAAGGGTCCACCTAGACTAACTCACGTCAAAACCCTGCAACACACCAAAAGGTGTGTTTTAATTCAATTTAATGTGAAATTTTCCAACTATACACACAAAAGGGAAAATCCCAATTTGCTAGAAAGCAAATTGCGAACCGGACATGTGTAATGGTTAACACAATGGACCCTTAACCCAGTGACCCCGTGTTCAAATCTCAATGTTTCGCAGCGAATAGAAAAACAGACTCACCTAGTCCTCGCTCTTCGAGCCTTTATCGATTCTTTGTTTGATTGAATTGATTGTTTCTTTTTGTTGTGAAGCAGCATCATGATGATCATGCCGTCCAGATCGAAGGTCCAATGTAGAATAGAACAGAGGGGTAGTTGAGTGTCTTTGTTTTTTAGTAGCTGCCAACATTGAAAGGCATGGGCTCGGACATACAGGGTAAAGTTGTTGATTGCTCTCAACCTGGCGAGATGCCAGCAACGATCCCTGTTTAAATGCCCGGGTCAAGTTGACATACGGCCTCCTCGCGGCGCCCTCTGGATAGCCTCTTCAACAACCGTTGGGAGGTGAACAAACGTATGCAGCGAAAAAAACCCCGACCAGAATGGCGGTTGTGCGGCGGGCTAACAATCCGCCCACGTAAAAAAAACATAAAGTTATGAATGAGCAAGATGCCTCGGATACACGGACGGATACTCGACGACGACAACGCACGAAAAAGGAACACGATTTGCGAGTATGCTCCTGGAATGTCAGAACCCTGTACACTCCCGGAGCTGCTCATAAACTAGAAGGAATCCTCACGCAGTACAAGGCGGATATTACTGCGGTCCAGGAAATACGCTGGATAGGAAACGGTATGATTAGGAAGAAAAATTGCGACATTTATTACAGCTGTCACAAAAGGTTGCACTTACTGGGATGCGGATTTGTCGTGGGAAAGCGGTTAAGGTCGAAGGTCATCGACTTTAAACCTATAAGTGATCGCCTGGCTGTGATCCGCATCAGAGGCAGATTTTATAACATCAGCCTTATATGTGCACACGCCTCTACCGAAGAGGCTGAAGACCCTATCAAGGAGGACTTCTATGACCTCCTGGACAACGCCTACGGAGCTTGTCCGGAGTACGATGTAAAAATCGTGCTCGGGGACTTCAACGCCAAAATCGGAAAGGAAAACACCCTTGGCGGAGTGATCGGAAAGCACAGCCTCCACGATACAACAACAGATAACGGCTTCCGACTCGCTGACTTTGCGACAGCTCGTAATGCGGTGATAAGTAGCACAAGATTCCCTCGCAAGCGAATCCACACAGCAACCTGGCGATCTCCGGACGGTCGAACCGCCAACCAAATCGACCATGTGCTCATTGACGCAAGGCACGCGTCAAACATCCTGGATGTGCGAACATTCAGAGGGGCAAATGTCGACTCTGACCACTTCCTCGTAGCAGCAAGATTCAGAGCTCGACTGTCCAATGTCAGAAAGCTGCACCAGCCCATCAGGAGGAGGTTCGACATTGGGCGCCTGAGCACACCGGAGGTTGCCAGAGTCTACAGGGAGCAGCTGAGCGAAAGACTCTACGGTATGCCTACGTCGAACACAAATGCTAATAATATGTGGCTGCATTGCCGCTCAGTCATTCAGGAAGTAGCCGAAACCACCTTAGGATACCTACCACCCCCGACAAGAAACCCGTGGTATGATGGCGAGTGTGAGCAGAAAAAGGCAGCAACCGACGAGGCGTACCAAAAGGCGCTGCAGAGGAAAACCAGGGCAGCGCGAGAAGAGTACCGAGCCAGAAGAAGGGAGGAGAAGAAACTACTGCGACAAAAGAAAAGAATCTTCGCAGCCTCCCAGCTCAAGGATATCGAGGAGTCTAGGGATAAACATAAAATACGAGCCTTTTACAAGAAAGCCAAAGGCCTTGCAGGAGGCTTCAAAAAGGGCACCCTGGCTCTTCGAAACTGCGAGGGTAATCTTGTCACCGACCCGCAGGGAATAGTGGATGAATTTAAGCAGCACTTCCAGCAGCTGCTTAACGAGCATGACCAAGAGAGAGTGGTAGGGACCGAGGAAATCCCAACTCCAGCCGCTGAAGTAGTCCTCCCACCCAGCATAGAAGAAGTCGGCACAGCTATTCAGAAGCTGAAGAACAACAAGGCCGCAGGCTCAGATGGCTTGCCATCAGAGCTCTTCAAGGCTGGCGGCGATGTTCTGGTAGGGAGCATGCACCAGATCATCTGCAGAATTTGGGAAGATGAGAGCATGCCCGACGACTGGAATACCAGCTCTATATGCCCCATCCACAAAAAAGGCGATCCTACCTCTTGCCAGAACTATAGAGGTATATCCCTGCTCAATGTCGCATACAAGATCCTGTCCAGCGTATTGTGTGAACGTCTAAAACCATTTTGCACCGCACTAATCGGCAGCTACCAGTGCGGCTTCCGGCCCGGCAAATCAACTATAGACCAAATTTTCACACTTCAACAGATCCTGGAAAAGACCAACGAGTTTCAAATCGATACACACCATCTTTTCATCGATTTCAAAGCCGCATACGACAGCATTCATCGTGAAGCACTGTTTGGGGCGATGGCCGAATTCGGGATCCCGGTAAAACTGATCCAGTTGTGTCGCGCCACGCTAAAAAACACGCGATGCACCGTGCAACTCGGTTCTAGGACCTCGGAACCATTCGAAACATGCACCGGATTTCGGCAAGGAGATGCGCTGTCATGTGACTTCTTCAACCTGGTGCTGGAGCACCAGGGCAGTGCGACGGGCAGGCGTCAACAGGGAAGGCACTATCTTTTACAAGTCCATCCAGCTGCTAGGATACGCGGATGATATCGACATCATCGCGTGTTCTCGCCGTGGCATTGTGGAAGCATTCACGGCGATTGAAGAACAGACGAAACGAATTGGTCTTAAGATCAATGAGGACAAAACGAAATACATGCTGTCAAGCAAAAACCAATCCGTCGCTCACCACCTGGGACAAAACATAACAATTGCCAGCTACAATTTCGAGGTAGTTAAGGAGTTTGTCTACCTCGGGGCAAACGTAAACTCCACAAATGACACCACAGTGGAGATCCGGCGTAGAATCGCCCTTGGCAACCGCTGCTACTTCGGCTTGTCCAAACAACTGGGGTCAAAACTCCTCACTCGAAAGACCAAAGTCATGCTTTACAAAACGCTCATTCTGCCAGTCTTGCTGTACGGAGCCGAAAGCTGGACGATAAGCAGGACAGCGGAGCTGATTTTGGGTTCTTTCGAAAGAAAAATTCTGCGCCGGATATTTGATCCTGTCTGTGAGGAAGGTGAATGGAGAAGAAGACACAACCGCGAACTCTACGAGCTGTACCAAGATGTGGATGTAGTCCGGAAGGCAAGGACCTGTCGACTGCACTGGCTCGGCCACATCGAGCGCATGGACATCAACGCTCCAGCTAAGAGGGTCTTCGACTCCGAGCCTCCTGGTTCGAGAAGAAGAGGAAGACCGAACCTCCGGTATAAAGACCAAGTAATCGCGGATGTAAGACATCTTGGTCTTGACAACTGGAAGCAGCGTGCCCGGGACCATCAAGGATGGAAGGCAGCTATAGCTCAGGCTCAGATCCTCCATGGATCGCAGGCCTGATAAGTAAGTAAGTAAGTAAGCCAACATTGAAATTGGGACTCAGACCAATGGCTTGAAAGTCCAGTGCGTTAACCATAACGCCCTTTTGTTTGATTGATTCATCCAAAGTGTTGTCGCTGCAACACACTTAAGGTGGCATTAAAGTTTTTATTCATGACACGCAATAAAACGTGTTATAATTTTACGACGAATGAGTATCTCAATTTTTTGGATCAAACGTGATAATCTTAAAGTGTGTCGAATAGCACACTTGCTGCGTGTTGTTTAACACACTAGCATTTGCAGTGAGACGAATATTATTTTCAAAGTGCTCTTAAAGACACCTGATGAGCATACTTTTTTGTAGGTTTACGCGAATGTACAGGTCCATCCGCCTCTCCAACATTTTAAGAAGAAAGGTTGAGAGACTGTTAGGTCTGTAGTCTTTGGCCCTTCTGTGGAAGGTTTTTCCCACTTTAGGCATAAATGTTACCTTTGCCTTTCTTCATGATAGTGGTATGTAACCACGTTGAACCGTTTGTATCGGTTCCAGTTCTCATTTCCGTTTTGACTCTTTGCTTTAATAAAGAGCCGCCTGCTTTCCTTTCAGAGGGTACCAAGATCTTCAGACCACCATAGGTGTTTGGTTCCCTTTGCTGGTCTACTACTTGGATAAGACTTTAGAAAGGATTTGTTCATTGCTCCTGTAATCTTGGTGAGCGTTCCTATCAGGACCGGTGTTTTTGTCCTTTCCGCCCCACTGACCATACTTCTTAATGCTGTGGATGGTAGCGGCCCGGTGTCACCGTAGGCCAGGTATGCTGCGGAGATCCCTAAGCTTATACTCTAGCAGCAGTGAGGTGACAGATCTGAAATATATTATATATTATATTTGTCTTTGCTTAAGTGCAGGTTCTACACCTACCTTCACAATTAGCGTGTGGAAGTTTATAATTTTTTCTCCTTAATCCGGCACTCTATCTGAGGTTGGCAGAAGCAAATTAGAGTTATCGCTGAAGCCAGATGCCTCTGTAATAGTGACGTTCAGCCGGCCGGCCGGCCGGAATCCTGCCGGGTTCTGAATGAGGCTGAGGTGGTAGCAATTGTGGTAATTGCCTGCCTGCGCCAATCGTTCACCTTCGGCTTGATTACCTTAAGGCCTTATTGGACTTTATCTTCCTTCGTTTATAGAAGAGAGGAGGAGAGAGGGAGTCTCTTTTCAGCAAAACAGGTGAATTTTCCTTTCAGAGTCCCTTTCAACCTCCGTCTTAATGACCTTCCAATCGCCTTTGCAACAGAAGCCGTCGGGTGGCCGTGGCGCAGTGGTTAACGTCACAGACCGCCGAGCGGGAGGTCTGTAGTTCAAAGTCGTTCCATAGCCAACAAAGAACAATTCCTATACGGAAAAAAAAAATAAGCAACACAGTTCTTGTGATGAGATCTAATCAAATATACTGATGAAGGCATAACACTCGCAGTAGATACTTACTTACTTACTTAGGTAGCGCTACAGTCCGTGGTGAACGTGGACCTCAACCAACAAGCGTCTCCGGCCGGCACGGTATTTGGCCAGCTGTTTCCAGTGCCGCACGCTCAGTTGGTTGAGGTCCCCTTCCACCTGCGTGCGCCACCGCTGAGGCGGCCGTCCTCTGCCGCGCCTTCCTTCCGGAGTGGATTCGAAGACTTTTCGGGTCGGAGCTGTATCTTCCATGCGCTCTACATGGCCTAGCCACCATAGACGCTGTATCCATAGACGTCGTACCAGGCCGATGTCGCTGTACAACCCGTACAGTTCTTCGTTATATCTTCTCCTCCATACACCGTTTGAACAAACGGGACCGTAGATAGTGCGCAGAATTTTCCTCTCGCAACGACGAAGGGCATCTTCATCCGCTTTTGTTAAGGTCCAAGCCTCTGCGCCGTAAAGGAGGACTGGGATGATCAAGGTCTTATATAGTGTCACGTTGGTTTTCCGAGAGAGGGCTCTACTTCTCAATTGCCTCTTGAGCCCAAAGAAACAGCGGTTGGCAAGAGTGATTCTGCGTTTTATCTCAGCGCTGGTGTTGTTGTCGCTGGTCATCAGTGAGCCAAGGTAGACGAATTCCTTGACCACTTCAAAGTTATATCCGCCCATGGTGACGTTCTGGCCAATACGTCGGTGTTGTCCGTCTCTTTTTGATGAAAGCAGATATTTGGTTTTACCCTCATTAACCTTGAGACCCATCTTAGCCGCTTCTACCTCAATGCTCACGAAAGCCTCATTGACGTCTTGCTGTTTTCGTCCAATTACGTCAATATCGCCGGCGTACGCAAGCAATTGCGTAGACTTGAAATAAATCGTACCTCTTGTGTTGGCCAGTGACTCTTGCACGATCTTTTCAAGCACGATGTTGAAAAAGTTGCACGACAGCGCGTCGCCCTGCCTAAATCCTTTTTTTACATCAAAGGTCTCGGTTTGCTCATTACCGACCTTAATGGAGCAGCGAGACTTCTCCATTGTCATCCTGCACAGTCGGACGAGTTTGACAGGGATGTTAAAACTAAAAACTAGACATGGCTTTGTACAGCTCGTCTCTATATACGCTGTCATACGCGGCCTTGAAATCGACGAAGAGGTGGTGAGTGTCGATTTGGTATTCCTGGGTCTTCTCCAAGATCTGCCGTAGCGTAAATATTTGGTCTATTGTGGATTTACCTGGCCTGAAACCACACTGATAAGAGCCGATCAGGTTATCCACAAACGGTTTCAGGTGTTCACACAATACGGCAGAGAAGATCTTATATGCGATGTTAAGGAGACTTATTCCCCTATAGTTGGCGCAGTTATAGGGGTCTCCTTTCTTATGGACCGGGCAAGCGATGCTGAGATTCCATTCGTCGGGCATGCTTTCCTCCGACCATACCTTGCAGATGAGATGGTGCATGCACCTTACCAGCTCATCTCCAGCCGCCTTAAAAAGCTCAGCAGACAGGCCGTCTGTGCCAGCGGCTTTATTAGACTTAAGTCTTGATATAACTCGCAGTAGATGGTCACTTGGAATTCATACTCTGTGTGTGCAATTCTAATACGACAACATAAATGCATGGAAAACATGCTGAGAACTACAACCAACGTCAAAATTCGGTCGGTTCCTCTCCCCCTATCTGGGACAACCACCCCTGGAGAGTAGTGAACGGTAATCTACGACCCAAACCGCTGCACTCCGTTCAGGTTGTGTGATAAACAGTATAAGAGTATGAACTCTTGAACCTGCGCGAACTGTAAAAAATAAACAAAAGGAAGCAAATGTCCTGTGGGTCGCTAGGTTCCAAGGGAATACGGGCGCGGGCTTTGGCCTGAGCGGGATCTCGTCCCTGCTCACAACCTCCGGCTTGGCACCCTTCCTAAATTGTCCGCTGCGGCAGCAGAAGTCCTTAAAAAAAAAGCAGCGCTGTCGTCGTCGCAGGCTAAGATTGATTTAACCTTCAAGGTTTCTCCAGTACTCATTTGTGATGTGGCCCTTCTCGTAGTCCCGATCAAGGATCACTACGACCAGATTATCATTCATCACCTCGCTAAGAGGGGGCACCGTAGTAGTGCTCCTATGTCCATTTGAGGTAGGTGTGGTATCATTGTGAGCAAGCAAGGAAGACTACCTACTTCCTGGGGGTGTGGAACCGGATGTGGAAGGTCTCGTACTGGGTCGACTCTTCCACTCCTTTATGGCTTTCGAAGCCCATTGGTACGAGTCAGCATCCTTGTTGCAGTTGTGTAACTTACATAATTAAATCATGAGATAGAAATTCGCTTGTATGTACTTAAGTTCCGCCATAATTCATTGTAATTCGGAGCCAGTTTGCGTTTTGTACATTATGTCTTTATCAAAGGATGTTGGTTACAAATATGTAAAATAATTTTATAGATGTAAGATACATTTACCACTTTCGGTGTTATAGCTAAACTTTCATTAACGAACTTTTAGTCGTGTACCCATTTATGGTTATCGCAAACACACTTAAGCATGCACGACTTATCTGTTTTCATATTTTTTCGTAAAGAAAGTATCTAAAACTGATACATTATCTAACACCTTAATCACAAAATCGAAGGAGATTATCGCCAAACAACAAACATTGAGGGGTTAACTAATCAGTAATCAGAATTGAAGGTATTTTTGCCGTAAATCTTTTAGTATAAATTTTAGTCTTTGCTGCGAAGGTGCAAGCTTAACTTGCTGTATAGAAATCTATGAATATGAAGTGGTTGGTTCTCATTTACTTTGGACTCGTGTATGCTGTTTTCGTAAGTTTGCCTTATTTTGTTTCACAGCAGTTTTGCTTAAGTTTATAATTTAGTTGCTCTTTGTAAGAGGCCTATTTGTTATTTTTTAAATGACGCTCTGAAAGAGTTTTATTTTTTTGTATAAATCATGTAAAGCAGCTTATTACCGGCTATCAGTGACTACCTATAGGAATACAAAAGTATTACTTTAAATCCAAAGGTGGGAGCTTAATGCCAAAGCCATACTTACTTACGTACTTAGATTGTGCTACAGTCCCATGTGAACCTGGCAATCAAGCAACAACGTCTCCCTCCACCTGTGTACGCCACCTTAGATTCGGTCGCCTCCTACTGCGTCGTCCCTCGGGGTGGGACTCGAAGACCCTTTGTGCTGGAGCTGTGTTGTCCATTCGCTCTACATGGCCTAGCCATCTTAGACGTCGGATCTGTAGACGTCGCACTAGGCCGATGTGGCTATATAGCCCATACAGCTCTTCGCTGTGTCTTTTTCACTCTCCGTTTATACAAACGAGACCATAGATTGAACGCAGAATTTTCCTTTCGGAACAACCAAGGGTCTCCTCATCCGCTTTCGTTAAGGTCCAGGCCTCTGCACTACAGCGCAAACTTGGTCTCCCGAGAGAGGGCTCGGTCAGTAGTGAGCCAAGGTAGACGAAGGCCTTGACCGCTTCGAATTTGTAGCTACCAATTGTGACGTTCTGGCCGAGACGTCGGTGTTGTGCGTCTTTTTTGGATGACAACTTATGTTTCTTTTACCCTCGTTAACCGAAAAACCCATTTTGGCTGCTTCTGCTTCAATTCTTTTGAAAGCATCATTGACGTCCCGATGTGTTCGTCCAATTACTTAAATGTCATCCACTTACGCAAACAGTTGTGCAGAGTTGAAATGGATCGTACCTCTTGTGTGGCCAGTGAGTCTCGTATGATCTCTTTAAGTACGATGTTTAAACTAGACATGGCTCCCTATAGCTCGCCTCTAAGCACACTGTCATACGCGGTTTTGAAGTTGACGAAAAGGTGATCGGAGTATGTGGTTTATTGCCTGGCCTGAAGCCGCACAGAAATAACCGATCAGATTATCCACAAATAGCTTCAGGCATTCACACAGTACAGCAGAAAAGACCTTATATGCGATATTAAGGAGACTTATTGCCCTGTAGTGGGCGCAGTTATAGGGTCTTCTTTCTTGTGGACTGGGCAAACAATGCTGAGATTCCCTTCGTCGGGCATGCTTTCCTCCCTTCATATTTCACAGATGAGCTGATGCATGCGCCCTACCAGATCATCTCCAGCCGCGTCAAATAGCTTGGTAGACAGGCCGTCTGCGATAGCGGCTTTATTAGCCTTGAGCTTTGAAATTACTGGCTTAAATTCATCTAGGTCGGGTGGACGAAAGTCTCTTGCTTCTTCATCTGTTGCGAATGGATCATTCTGCCTGATAGCGGTATTAGATCTTTCATCGCCGTTAAACAGTCTACAAAAGTGTTCCTTCCATATTCTCAAAACCGAAATTGGCTCCTACTAATAGTTGTCCCTCCTCGACGGGGTACGGGCAAAACCCTACGTAGTATACTTGCCATGAAAAAGCTTCTTTGTAGGTCCCTTTCACCTGTTTAAAAAATAGATCACAGACATCATGGGTGATTGAGAGAAGCCCTTCATGGGCTATAACGCCATCACAGAAGCAGTAGAGGAACTCCTAGTCTAATCTTCTTCTTCTTCTTTGGTGGCGTTACAGCCCATGAAGGACCAGAGCCAAGCTTCTCTCAATCACCCATGTTGTGTGTGATTTATTTTTCACACAGGTGAAAGGGACCTACAGCTTAATGCCGATTCCGAACGGCGTGAGTCGAGAAGCTTTTTCACGGCAAGTTTACTACGGGGGGTTTCGCCAGTACCCCGCCGAGGAGGAAAGTCGCGAAATAAACATTCGATGGCGTTGGTGTTATCGGGATCCGAACTCGCTCATCGTGCGCCAGAGTCCAACACATTAACCACTGCGCCACGGCGACTCTTAGTCTAATACTTTCTTAAATTTCATTCCTAAAACCTTCCTAGTTTGTCCTCCTATTTATAAGCCTAAATGGTTCAGTCTTTTTAATAAGAGTTTCACTCAACGTCAACATGACCGGAGAATGGTTTAAGGAAAGGTCAAAGTTCTCGACTTTAATGTAGCGATCAAATATGTCTCTTGCAACGAAAAAATCGACAAAGTCAGATGTTTTTGCAATGTCTGTAGGCCAAAACCTCTTTTAAAAATGTTATTTTCACAAATAAGTTCCAAACTAATTAACAACTACCGTCCCATCCCCCCGCTGTCTATAATCAAATGTAACTTTAAGGTTGTACTGCAATCTTTATTCTCCTCCAGACAATATGGCTTCCTTAAAGGTATGTATGTATTAATGTTGGCGTTACAGTCCATGAAGGACCTGAGCCGAGCTTCTCTCAATCACCCATGTTGTGTGTGATTTCATTTTCGCATAGGTGCAAGGGACCTACAGTTTACTGCCAGTTCCGAACGGCGAATTTCGAGAAGCTTTTCATGACAGTTTTACTACAGGGAGTTTTGTCAGAACCCCGCTGAGGAGAAACACCGTGAAAACACGTTCGATGACATGGCTGTGTCGGGATTCGATCTCGTGTCATTGGCGTCAGAGGCCAACACACTACCCACTGCGCCACGGTGCTCTCAGGTACTAGTATATATAGGTAGGTCTACAGCCACGCACTATACACTATTAGTTAATGTAATTTCTACAAATTTCAGTGAAGACGATCTTGGTAGTACCTTATGCACTCATATCTATGACCTATCCTTTGTGCGGTCCTCTTTTGAATGTGCGACTTAAGTGTGGTCTCCTCAGCAACATATTCACATTGCCAAAATCGACAGAATCCAACTTCAGCTCTTATGTTTCGCCCTTCGTGGTCTGTCTTAGAACAAACTTTTGCTCCTACTGCCCTATTAAGACCACCTTAAACTTATCAACATGAATATGTTGTTGCTCGAAATAAAAACACAAAAGACAAATTAACATCTAAGAGACAGCCTCCTTGCAAAGCTGGATTTATTACGCCTCTTATCTGTTCCGATCATATTGGATCAGAATTGGACTTAAGCTTGTCCACGGCTTTAGATAGTCAATACAGTCATGCGAGAAATAGCCCTACTCATAGACGAAATTCTCTGGCCCTCCCTTTGCGTTACTCGTCATAGCAGCTTAATTACATGTAAGTAAGTCAGCGGGACTCGAAATAATAAGGCCTACCCAACTATTGTTTCCGAACAGATATTAATCTGTGCGTACGCCCTTTTGTTCGGATTTGGACAGACCTGAACGTAGTGGGCTCTCTAACAGCTTTTTCAAAATTGTTAGAGTTCACCCGTCAAGTCTATACCTTTTTTTCTGCTGGATTTTGGAGGAGTGAAAAAGTTGGTTTAGCCTTCTATAAGAGCCATTCCTAGTTCTTGTAGTTTCTGCTTTATGCTCGAAAAGAAGCAGAAAACTTAAATTTCAGGTTCGAATCCTAAGCTGGTTTATTCCCCTTAATAGTGTCTCCATTGACGGTGCATGGCAGTTTCCACAGAAGAATCCTTAGAACTCCTCATGATCAACACCCACTTCCCTGGGTGTAAAGACCGCGGTGCAAAGTGCAAGTTTCACATCAAACGCAACTTACACCAAGATACGACATTAAGTCAATCATCACAAATGAAAATATCTCCTGGACCTTTTGCAGCTTCTCTCTCTATAAGTCACCAGGTTTCGGCGGGGTATTACCGATAATGCTCCAAGAGCAAAGAAAGAAAAGATCAGACTTAGTTACATTACCCAGTTACCCAGACTTGGAGCAGAGTTCGGGTCGTTTTCATCCCGAAGATTGGCAAGCGTGGGCATTAATCCGAGAAGGATTTCAGACCTGTTAGTCTCAAATCCTTTGTCCTGAAGATTTTGAAACGCATCATAGACAAGCACACCTGAGACACTCGAGGAAACACTACACTGGCTGATGTATATAGGTATATTGGCGTTAAAGTCCATAAAGGGCCAAAGCCAAGTTTCTCTCAATCACCCATGTTGTGTGCGATTTTATTTTCCCATAGACGAAAGGGACCTACAGTTTATTTCCGGTTCCGAGCGGCGAATTTCGATAAGCTTTTCATGACAATTATACTTTAGGGGGTTTTGTCAAAACCCCGCTAAGGAGAAGGACCGTGATAACACGTTTGATGACATCGCTGTTGTCGGAATTCGATCCCGTGTCATCGGCGTCAAAGGCCAAGACACTACCCACTGCGCCACGGCGCTCTCTGACTAATGGTTATGGACAAAATCTTGAAAGAGTTTGAGAGAATCGGTGCTTCTTCTGGTATTGGGGATGTTCCCCATCGGTAATTAACGAAATAACACAGAGGGCTCTGATTAAGCTCAGCGCCGGGCCACAGGATGTGACCCTAGCGTAAATCCGAGTAAAATGAGACTAATGCGGCGAGTGTAAGATACCGACTTCCAATCTCTCTTGACTCAATAAGGAGATATCAAAAGTTATCTTAGACCCAAAGCACGATTGGAAATTCAACATTGAACATGGGATACGGAAAGCATGTGTCGCTTTCTGGTGGGGACTATGGCCCAAAATGGTGCTATGGGTGTACGCAGCCGTTGTACGCCCCATCCTCACCCAGGGATCACTTGTATGGTGCCCTGACTTAAGCAAAGCGTACAATATTACCAAACTTAACCGAGTTCAGAGATTGGCCGGCATTGGTGTAACAGGTGCCCTTCGGTCTAACACGACCAAAGCACTCAACGTACTCCTAAGCCTCTTCCCTCTTGACCGACACATGAGATATACTACATCTTCTGATTTTGGTCATCAAAACCCTAGGGTCCTAGTGACGTGTTGGCCCTGCTACCTGGACATCTGGCTAGGACTTCAACCGACTTCATGATACCCAAACTCAACCTAAACAAAGCCGCCCAAGTCCACTTCCCATCCAGAATTGTGTGGAGAAATGCGTTTTTTACCGACGCGACGGCTCGAAGATGGACCGCGGAGTCGGCCCGGGTGTCTTCTCAGCGGAGCTAAATATCTCCAAATTATTTCGGCTAATATGTTCCAGGCGAAAGTTCCAGCGATTAAGGAAGTTTGTAAGATACTCGCCCGTTTCCCCAGTACTAAGAGAAACGTTGTTATTTGTATTGACAAGCAGTCAGCCATCAAAGCTCTCGAATCATTTTCACGCACTATAACATCCAAACAAGTCTCAGAGTATAAGGACGAAATCACCTGTGAAGGCGATTATTTCAACATCACACTCTTCTGGGTTCCTGGTCATAGAAAAATAGAGGGGAACGAAAAACGTGATACGCTGCAAGGCGCGGGCCTTCCCTTGATAGTTCCCTGGCGGAGGCAGTATCTCCTCCCATAGGACTGGTCAAGGGACACATTTTTCAACAGTTCCTCTCAAGGACGAACTCTAGATGGAGCAACTGTGTCCCATAAAGAATTATATGGCCTTCCTAAAACACAAAAAGAAATCTCGACAGGAGATTGCCAGGATTATAGCAATCAATATTGGCCATTGGCCTGTCGGCACTCACGCTGCCGAGTTAGGTATCACATTTAACACACACTACCGAAGTTGCAAGAATCCACCGGAAAACGAAACCCATTTTCTTTGCGAATGTCCGACTCTAGCTGGAACCAAATGGTGCACACTCGGCAGCCTTTTGAGGCCGCTTATTAGAATTCTGTAAAATCACCCAATTTCTTAACTCCACCAACCGGATGTATTTGAAACACAAGTCGTCACTCTACTCGTAGATCACTTGAGTGGTCGCATTAAAACGGCGCACAAACGCTAGTTCGGACTACTACCAACCTACCTAACTACACCGTAAGAGTACTCCTTAAGTCAGCTCGATATGAGAAATGTTGGCATAGTCCAGAATTCTGGGCTTTTCAAGCTAGGACAAAGGGGTTTTGGTATTCAAACAGGAGTCATACAGTCTCCTGTGTAATAGAATAAAGTAACTTTTCTAGAAAAAAGTCCTTACCGAATGACCCATTAATCTCAAAAAGAAGGCAAAATCTCTGTTGCTAAAGCGGGTCGAACAAACTTTTCTGGGAGCCTAAAGTTTCCCATTGAAAAATATTGTCTTACAATTCCTTGTCAACAATTTCTAAAGGTGCTTCTTATTTTTCTCTTTTATTTGACAGCCAGCAGTCGCGGAGACTCTCGAAGAGGCCCAAGTTGACTTCTACCAAGAAGCGCAAAATGAAAATTTCGACTGCGACGAGCTAAAATTTCTACAGCCCTTCATCGACAACTTCCAATTGCAATATGATAAAATCGCCTCAAAATCAGCAGGACGCCAGGATCTTTTGGATGACGAAAATGTTAAACACCTCAATGAACTAATCCTCGAGGTGCTGGACAACTTCCCAAACAATGATAAGTTTTTTGATGAATCATTCACTTTCGACACGCGCCTTCCCTCATTAAATGCCCTCAAAGGAGTAACTGAAGGGCTAATGTCTTCCGCTGAAGCAATCGACTTGGAAAACATCCTTCGTGAAGATATCGGTGATGCTCAAAAGACTATTCAAGACCTCGTCGATCAATCAATTAAAATCAGAGCCAATCTCATCACGATCAATAAAATCAAAATGTTTAAGTTCATCTATAAGATGCTGGGATACATCTTTACCAACGGCGTTCGAGCATCGAGGACTGCCTACTGCATCTATTCAGACATTCCACAAATTAACTCGACACTCATCTACGGCCAAAAGGAAATTGGAGCATGCTATGTGAGCATAACAAGCTCAATAGTGAACCTACGGCGGGATGTTCAAAAATCGATAGATACAATCCGCGAAAATGTTGTCGAACTTGTCGGTATTTATAACAAAATCGCCAATCGCCAATCGTTACTTGGAAAGATATTCAGTTTGCTGACGAATGTGCCGAAAATAAGGAAAGACATTACAGAGAGCCGCTCGATTGCCTTAGGAACCATCGAAGGGGTAAAGACACAATCGCCAATTTTAATCGCCACGACGCGAACGTGCGCGGCTACCTCTGTTCCGAGCTTCGTCAAACGGCTTAATGAAACCATCACTCACCTTGTCACGTGCATCAACTTTGTCGATGAGTCTACAGAAGGTCCCGAGCCGGAACCCGAGAGCTCTGAGGAAAGTTTCGAGAAGTTGGACGTCAATCTTTTACACGAAGTTTTCTAAAAGCCTTTTCCTAGGTCATAAATACAAACGAAGTCTTAAAAGGTCAAATTCTAAGTTCAATTTATTGTTTGCTACTCTGCTTCTTGACGCAAGCCTCAATTTTGTCCAGTAAGCTATCGAACTCCTTTCTCAACTCCTTTTCGCCGCATTTGTTTATCGATAGAGTTTCTACGCTTTCGACACCGTTATTGATGAATTTCTCCACTGACTGATTGGCTTCGAAAACTTTTTCTTGTAGCCCGGGTATGCGCGACACTACGCACAATACACTAGCGGCGGCATCATCTTCGTTCTTTGACACACATTCCTTACCGATTGCGTCGATCTTCCTTGGGGCTCCTTGGATGATACGGACCTGTTCCTGCAACTTTCCCAACACATCGTTAACCTCTTGCTTAACGTCTTTCGAGCATGCTTCATAGCCGTTGACAACTTTGCGCATCAATTGCGCGATTGGGACTTCGTGCTCCTTGAGACAGGACTGGACTTTCTCGCCGCTCTTCAGAGCTTCAATTTCCTTGGTAAATGTATTCCTATCCTCGAGTTGATCGACCTTCTCCTTGATAGCTACGAGAGTTGTATTGATCTTCTGCGTTAGGTCATCAGCAATCAGTTGGACGTGCTCCTTGGCGTCGTTTATGATCACTTTCAAGCCATCGTATATCGGTCCCTCGGCGCTGTGCTTAGAATTCTGATAATTACCATGGACCGCAACCTATACGAGCAATTCTTAGTAACTTTCGAATAGTAATACGATAGATACAAAGTCAACTTACAACTAGCACGTAATAGAAGGACAGAATCAAGTATCCTTTCATATTGTTGACAGCCATTGTATCGTAACCAGGAGTGCGAACGGTTAGTTAGAAATTAAGTAAAGTCACATCAAAGTCTATCTTATATAGCCAAATAATGGGGATTCAAAAAAAGCGAGAAACATCATGCAATCATGGCGTGAGTAACCTTATCTACGAAGGTAAAACGAAAGAAAAACATTTGACGCAAAGTGACTACGATCTGATAAGGAAGATGTAAGACACGCCCGGTAATTGATTGTCTCTGCGTACACATCTTGCTCAATCAAGTTTTTGAATGGCACTAGGCTTTTAAGCGGACTCCGATAGCGGCAACCATATACAGAGCCGACATCTACGGTGAAAGACAGCATATTGATGTCAAATAATGCAGCACGACTTTCTATGAATACCGAACACCAGAGAGTGGATACACAAACCTCCGTCTAGCAGCTCCTTCACTTACCTATATGCTGGGATTCTTGGGCGCTTAAGCTACCACCAGGGCTTGACTCTTTTTTTTAAATGGCAGAAAGGAATTTCAGAAGATTTTCAGCTACCATCACGTTCTTGGAGCTTATTCCGCTAACTTTTTATTTTAGGTAAGTAATTTCCCTGTTTCAATCAAGTTGACATACAGTCTTCTCGCGGCGCCCTCTGGATAGCCTCTATAACAACCGTTAAGAGGTGAACAAGTGTATGCAACGATCACCTTAGGCAAGAGGACGCTACAATACCCCGACCAGACTGGCGGTTGTGCGGCGGGCCAACAATCCACCCACGTAAAAAAACAACAAGTTATGGAAGAGCAAAATGCCTCGGATAAACGGACGGATTCTCAAAGACGACATGGCGCGAACAAGGAACACGATTTGCGAGTATGCTCCTGGAATATCAGAACCCTGTATGTTTCTGGAGTTGCTCATAAACTGGAAAGAACCCTCACGCAGTATAAGGCGATCCAGGACATACGCTGGATAGAAAACCCTATGGTGAGGGAAAAAGATTGGGAGATCTATTCAGCTGTCACACAAGATTGCACATGTTGGGGTGCGAATCTGTCGTGGGAAAGCGGTTAAGGTCGAAGATCATCGACTTTAAACTTATAAGTGATCGCCTGGCGGTGATCCGCATCAAAACCAGATTTCACAACATTAGCCTCATATGTGATCACGCCCCTACCGAAGAGGCTGAAGACCCCAACAAAGAGGACTTCTATGATCTCTAGGACAACGCCTACGGAACTTGTTCGGAGTACGATGTCAAGATCGTATTCGGGGACTTCAATGCCAAGATCAGTAAGGAGAACACCTTTGGAGTGGTCCGAAAGCATAACCTCCACGATACAACAACCGATAACGGCTTCCGACTCACAGACTTTGCGAGAGCTTGTAATGCAGGGATAAGTAGCACAAGATTTCGCCGCAAGCGAATCCACACAGCAACCTGGCGATTTCCGGATGGCCAACCAAATTGACAATATGCTCATTGACACAATACACTCGTCAAACATCCTGGATGTGCGAACACTCAGGGGGGCAAACGTTGACTCTGACCATTTCCTCATAGCAGCAAGATTCAGAGCTCGACTGTCCAATTTAAGAAAGCTGCACCAGCCCACCATGAGGAGGTTCGACGTCGGACGCCTGAACACACTTGAGTCTACAGGGAGCATTGCCGCACAGCCATACAGGAAGTAGCCGAGAACAAGAAACCCGTGGTATGATGGCGAATGTAAGCAGAAAAACGCAGCAACCGACGAGGCGTACCAAAGGCGCTGCAGCGAAAAACCAGGACAGCGCGGGAGAAGTACCAAGCCAGAAGAAGGGAGGAGAAAAAACTGTTGCGACTAAAAAAAAGAATCTTTGCAGCCTCCCAGCTCAAGGATATCGAGGAGTCTAGAGACAAATATAAAATACGGGCTTTTAACAAGAAAGCTAAAAGCCTTTCAGGAGGCTTTAAGAAAGGCACCCAGGCTCTTCGAAATTGCGAAGTCAATTTTGGATGGAATGTATGTACATATGTTGGCGTTACGGTCCATGAAGGACCAAAGCCGAGCTTCTCTCAATCACTAATGTTATGTGAAATTTTATTTTGCCATAGGTGGATGGGACCTCCAGTATTTTGCCGGTTCCGAACGGCGAGATTCGAGAAGCTTTTCTTGACCATTATACTACAATGGATTTTGTCAGTACCCCGTTGAGGAGAAGCACGGAAAAAAACACGTTCGATGACATGGCTGTTGTTGGAATTCGATCACGTGTCCTCGGCGTGAGAGGCCAACACACTACCTACCGCCCCACGGCGCTATCGATTTCGCTAATTACCGAGGGGAACATCCCCGATACCAGAACAAGCACCGATTCTCTCAAACTCTTTCAAGATTTTGTCTATAACCATGAGTTATTGTAGGCATTATGATCCCCACTTGGGGTGTGCTTCTGTCAACAGTCTCGGCTTTAAGGGTGTTTTCCATCTGGGCCTGAATGATGATCCTGGTTTTGAGCATGGATATGATTCATTTGCTAACGAAACCGTCTACACCTGCCGTGATGAGGGATTCTTCGATCGATTCAGTATGGACGTTGTTAAAAGATCCTTCTATGCCTAAGAAATTAGCTAGGGTGAATGGCTTGAAGTGAATGGATTTTCGATCGTCCGCACAACTTCATGTAGAGCGGTATCAGTGGACTTCCCTTCGAGGTAGAAGTGTTGAGACTTCGAAAATTGTGTATTTCCCAGAGTATATCGGATCTGCCTGTCTAAGATGCGTTCGAAGGTCTTCGAGACAAATGATGTGAGGCTCTTCTTCTTCTTCGGCGCTATATATCATGGTGAATCTGAGCCCCCTTTAAAAAACCTCTCCTCTAGGCGTTAGATCCGCGGACATCGTGCTATGTTTATGTTGCTGTACAGCCCGTAAAATTCACTATTAAGTCTTCTCCACTCCACTCCCACGGAAAATTGTACGCAGAATTTTTCTCTCAAAACGTCCAAGGGCCTCCTCAGCCGCTTTCGACTAGGTCGATGTCTCTGCGCCATAAAGGAGGACCGGGATGACCGGCCACCTTGGTTTTACGAGAGAGGGTTCTGTTTCTTAATTGTCTCACGAGCCCAAAGAAACAGCGGTTGGAAAGAGTTATTCTGCGCTTGATTTCGGCAGGATGAATGAAGTCTTTGACTACCTCGAAATTATACCTGCCGATTCGCGTCCTTTTACGACGACAGCATACACCTGGTCCTCATTTGCCGGCAGTCCTATTTTAGCCGTTTCCTCCTCAATGCTCGCAAAGGCCTAATTGATATCTCGCTGAGTTCGTCCAATTATGTCAAAGTCATCGGCCGCTCGTATTGACCAGTGAGTTTTGCACGATCCTTTCGAGGACGATGTTGAAAAAGTGACACGATAGCGTGTCGCCTTGTGTAAAACGATTTTTGACATTAATTGTCTTGGTTAAGTCGCTTCCGACCCTGATGGAGCAGCGAGAATCCTCCAAAGTCATCCTGCACAATCTGAAGAGTTTGGCAGGGATGTTAAAACTAGACATGGCGCCGTATAGCTTGCCTTTATATACGCTATCGTATGAGGCCCTAAAGTCGACAAGCATTTGGTGAGTGTCGATCTGGAACTGGTTGATTTTTTCTGGGATCTGCCGCAGTGTGAATACTTAATCGATAGTAGACTACCCGGGCCTGAAGCCAAACTGATATGGACCAATCAGTTTATGAACAATGGCTTCAGATATTCACAGAGGGCAGCAGAGAAGATCCTATAAGCAATGTTTAGGAGACTTATACCTCTGTAATTGGCGGAGACAAAGGGTTCTCCGTTCCTGTGGATCGGGCAAATGATACTAAGATTCCATTCATCGGCATGCATTCCTCTGACAATATCATCTCAAGCTTCCTTAACCAATTCGGCAAGTAGTCCGTCTTCTCTAGCAGCTTTGTTGGATTTAAGCTTAGAAAAAGCATTCCTAACTTCGTCCAAGTCAGGGCGACGGAATTCTCTGCTATCATCGTCGGTTGTGAATGGGTCATTCTGCCTGACAACGGAATCTGTTTCTTCATGGCCATTACACGGTCTGCAGAAGTTGTCTTTCCAAATTCTTAGTGCCGACTGTGAACACGCTTCCGTTCTGGCCTTATATCCCTGGCATGTTTGTCTTATTCGTTGGTAAAACCTCCGAACGTCATTCCTGTGATAGCATCTTTCCATCTCTTCGATTGCAAGCTTCTCATATTCTCATTTTTTGTTTTAAGAAGCTTATGCTCCTCCCTCCTCTTCTGCTCATAATGCTCACGAGCAGCTCTTGACCCTCTGTGCAGCGCCGCTTGATAAGCTTGCTGCGTGGCTGTGTGTGCTTTCCTACACTTGTCGTCCATGGGTTTCTCTCGAAGGCTTGTTGACAATGGGTCCATTGGTATTGTATGGTCTGAGCAGGTTTTGAAAGGTTTTCCAAAAGCTTGAGGGAGACGCGGTTAGCATAAGCTCTGGCGATCTCTTACGATTATATGCCGCTGGCTTTACTCAATTTTTCTGTGCCAGGCATATTTGTAGTCGTTACCTGGCTGCCATGATGAGAGGCTAATACGTCTGAAATCCTTCGCGGATTTATGCCTGCGCTTGCCAAACTTTTAGGTGAAAACGACCGAAACTCTTTCGGCTTCTTCAGGTGTAGGGAATATAATTGAGTCTAAGCGAGCTTCGGTAGCCAGGGTATAATCCTATCCAAATTCTCTTGGAGCATAATAGGTAATATCCCGGCGTAACCTGGTTGCAGATTGGCAAACTGTATCTGTGTGCTCTTTAGCAAATCTTTACCATACTTATTAACTCCCTATCTTAGATGGCGCCACAGTTTGGAGTGGGTTTAGCATTTAAGAAATATGCCTTTTAGCCCCGCCTAAAGGTTCATAGGTTCTTTACAAGAATCTCACCAGTTAGTATCAAAAGGTCTACTGCACGCCTGTCAAATTTGTAAGTTTAATATGTTTAATACGTCAAATATGTCTCACCAGAAGAGGGTCCCCTTAAGCTGAGCTTCGACTAGGTTTGTCGCATTATTTTACATCGATGGTAACAAGTTTTATTGACTGCCTTGCTGTGGACCACGAGACCAGCAATAGTCCCGAACCATAAATCTCCAAATCGCTCCGAAGACTACGATAGAAGCCTATGTTGACTCCTTCCAGAGAGCTGGCTTTGAGGAATAGTTTCATGTGCTACCTGGTCTAGTTGGGTAACCCTTAGCATTAAAATAAAAGAAGAAGCTTCTGACCCTATTTGACATTGAAACTCCGCCTAAGTCCTGATCACCAGCGTATCTCTCTTCAATAAATTTGAAAATTTAATTACAAAAACGCAAACTTCCAGTCGATCGTTGCAAGCAGTCATTTCCGTCAATTAATTTCTGTTCCATGAATCGTGACCGCTATCTTTGTCATCTACCTGTTACATTCCAAAACATTGTTCGCCAATAAAACAAACGAAAGATACAAGTTATCGCAAGATAACTTGAACATAAATTGATTTCGATGTCGGAACACCTCCGCAGACCAAATCACTTCCATCTTATGGCTTCAACATCCATCAGATGTATCGCTATATAAGTGAAGAAATAAATTAAAAAATTTGCAGTTGTATATTACACGAGCACTCTCCAGGTCTAGATTCAAAAAGGGAAAAAATGCGAATTCAAATCCTTTTGCTTATTGTTTGCGGAATCCTTTCGGTGAGTGCTAAAGGTCAATCTAGTCCACCCGTGACAGCTGTTCTTATATCTAGTTTTAATTGATGCAGGTGAAGGGGTCACCCGTTGAGGTTTCAAACCAAGACAATGATTCGAAATCGAGCGAAGTCTCGGATTCACTGGAGTCCAACGAGGATAGTTCGTCAGAGGAGAATTCACTCGAAGCAGCCAATGAAGTTCAAACTCTGTCTGGTTTGCAGGCCAATGTGGTTGTCGAAACGATTGCAATCATCCATGGGACACCAGCGGTTGACGATGTCTCGCGCAAACGCGGACCAGTAGAGCTTAGTCTACGTAATGTTGTCGCTGCTTCTGCTGTAGCTACAGAGGAAATCTATTTACAAATGACATCCATGAATGCCGAGACAATCCATATGATCCACAGCAAAGCGGAGATTCTAACTACGGACGCTATGATCGAGCTTTTCCAGCCGTTGAATAGGATCGAGAACGAGATCAAGAGGGCGGGTTACTGTGGTGAAATGTACGAAACTGCTCGGAACATGATCTTTAGTGACATCGAAATCAATCTTCAAGAATGCAACAGAAACCTGTCTTACATCGAGGACCGTTACAAGAACAACAATCTCGGAACTTTACACTCACTCTCAATCGCCGGCGAAGATATAAACAAACTACAGGAATCCTGTGAACTGTCTCAGAGCTTTGTTGCCGGAACTTTCTGTATCCTCAACAACCTGGCCGAGATGAATGAACGCGTAGTCGCAGATACCAACGTGATTCAACAGAATACTGAACTTGCAGTCGGAGAGATACAAAGTGCGATTGCTGCGTCCGGGGTGTGTCAGCAGGCACTGCTTAGGAGGGTCTACAAGAAGCTGGACAACCTTTCGCAGGAGATCGACGAGAACTGCGTGAAGAGAAAGCCCAAAGGAACTAATAATCAATAAAGCGTTTTGCCTAAGAATGTCGACAATGTCCTTTCAATTCTCCCTCTTTCCTTATACGTTAGGATCAACTCCAATATCTGTTTCCCAATCATTTATGCCAGGGTTTAGGAGCAGGACTATGACTGTAAGTGAATTGCTCACTGTGACGATGGCTCGGTGCCGAGGTAACATATGTTGTAAGGATCCCCGTCATCTGGTGTTACAATTCTTGTTTCGAGATACACTTCACTTTTTTTCGTATTTGTTCCTTCTCACTTGTATCCAAATATTACACTCGGAAAGGATCGCAAAAAAAAAGAAAACGATCGGAGGAGGGAAAGGACAACGAGTTTGTGTTTTTTTGACATTTTTCTTTAGCCCGATATTTAGGAAACACCGAGAAAGGTCCTTTATACACACGCAGATACACAAATGATCGCGAAGTGTTATAACATACATATCTGTGCCCGTGTACAAGTATATTATGTACTAAAGGAACGATTGGCTTCTGGAGGCTGTGTGGTTGGCCAACGAACGAAACGGAACGGTTATAGCGAACAGCGAAGAGGTTCCTTCCGTGGATCAGGAAGAAATAATCCGAATCGCTACAGTGGCACACGTGTACAAATGACGTGTGCCAGATGGTGTACCTGTGGACCTTTGTTTTTTTTTTTTTTTGGTTTTTGGTTTTTGTCTTTAGTTGGGGGAAGATGAAAAATAAAAATCAACTTATCCCGGGAGGTTAACTGGAATCGAATAAGGAACAGAAGGATACGTATTTTGGAATTAATCTCTGCGGATGCAGAACAAATTATTTGAGAGCAGACTCGGTGTTTAAGGGCGCACTACAGATATCAAAATGTAATCAAGCAAGACCATCCCATCCTTTTTCGGATCCCTGTGCCTGCTTACGGAGGTCTGCCTTTTTGGCACGTACCATACTGTGTTAAGAATGATTAGTAGAATGTTTGGAACAGGATTATACAAGCGATTTTGCAGTTAAGACTACTATAATAGGCCTTTTAAGATCAGACCAAAGGCGAGAAATGCTAACAGCTATTTTCAATTAATATTTTGTAGGAGGGCATGGGCTCGGACATACAGGGTAACGTTGTTGATTACCCTCAACCTGGCGAGATGCCAGCAACGATCCCTGTTTCAATTCCCGGTTCAAGTTGACATACAGCCTCCTCGCGGCGCCCTCTTGATAGACTCTACAACAACCGTTGAACAAACAGCTATCGCCCTAGGCAAGAGGGAGGTACAATACCCCGACTAGACATGGCCCGAGAAAGGAACACGATTTGCGAGTATGCTCCTGGAATGTCAGAACCCTGTACACTACTGGAGATGCTCGCAAACTAAAAAGAACCCTCACGCAGTATAAGGCGGATATTATTGCGATCCAGGAAATACGCTGGATAGGAAACGGTATGATGAGGAAAAAAGATTGCGACATCTATTACAGCTGTCATAAAAGATTGCACATGCTGAGGTGCGGATTTGTCCTTGAAAAACGGTTAAGGTCGAAGGTCATCGACTTTAAATCTATAAGTGGTCGCCTGGCGGGATCCGCATCAAAGGCAGATTTGCTCACGCCCCTACCAAAGAGGCTAAAGACCCAATCAAAGAGGACTTCTATGATCTCTTGGACAACGCCTACGGAGCTTATCCGGAGTACGACTCTAAAATCGTACTCGGAGACTTCAAGGAGAACAACTTTGGCGGAGTGATCGAAAAGCACAGTCTCCACGATATAAGAACAGATAACGGCTTCCAACTCCCGGACCTTGCGACAGCTCGTAATGCGGTGGTGAGTAGGACAAGATTACCCCGCAAGCGAATCCACGCAGCTACCTGGCAATCTCCGGATAGTCAAACCGCCAACCAAATCGACCATGTTCTCATTGACGCACATCAAATATCCTGGATGTGCGAGCATTTAGGGGGCAAACGTAGACCCTGATCATTTCCTCGTAGCAGCAAGATTCAGAGCTCGACTGTCCAATGTCAGAAAGCTGCACCAGCCCACCATGAGGAGGTTCGACATTGGACGTCTAAGCACACCGGAGGTTACCAGAATCTAGAGGGAGCAACTGAGCGAAAGGCTCTCCGGTGTGCCTACGTGAAGGAAGTGGCCGAGAACACCTTAGACTACCTACCACCCCCGACAAGAAACCCGTGGTGGCGAGTGGGAGGAGAAAAAGGTAGCTACCGACGAGACGTACAAAAAGACGCTTCAGCGAAAGACCAGGACAGCGCGAGAGGAGTACCGAAGGGAGGATGAAAAACTGCTGCGACTAAAGAAAGGAATCTTTGCGGCTTCCCAGCTCAAGGATATTGAGGAGTCTAGGGACAAGTATAAAATACGGGTCTTTTATAAGAAAGCAAAATGTCTTGAAGGAGGCCTCAAGAAAGGCCGCCAGGCTCTTCGAAATTTCAAGGCGAAATCTTGTCACCGACCCGCAGGGAATAGTAGATATATTCAAGCAGCATTTCCAGCAGTTGCTTAACGAGCATGACCAAGAAATAGTGAAAGGATTAAATAGTCCTCCCACCCAGCATAGAGGAAGTCGGCACAGCTATATAAAAGCTGAAAAACAACAAGGCCACAGGCTCAGATAGCTTGCCATCAGAGCTCTTCAAGGCAGGCGGCCATGTTCTGGTAGGGCGCATGTACCAGATCATCTGTAGAATTTGGGAAAATGAAAGCATGCCTGACTGGAGTATCAGCTCTCCTTGCCCCATCTACCGAAAAGGCGATCCTTCATCTTGCAAGAACTATAGAGGTATATCCCTGCTCAATATCGCATACAAGATACTGCCCAGCGTACTGTCTAGACGTCTTAAGCCCTTTTGCACTGCACTAATCGGCAGCTACCAGTGCGGCTTCCGGCCTGGCAAATCCTAGAAAAGGCCAGCGAGCTTAAGCCGCATACGACAGAATTCATCGCAAAGAATTGCGATGCGATGGCTGAATTCGTAATTTCAGGAAAACTGCTGCTACTTCCGTTTGTCCAAACAACTCCTCACTCGAATAACCAAAGCCATGCCAGTCTTGCTGTAGGGAGCCTAAGCTGGATGATAAGCAGGACGGCGGAGCTGATTTTAGGTTATTTTTAAAGAAAAGTTCTGCGCCGGATATTTGGTCCTGTCTGTGAGGAAGGTGAATGTAGGAGAAAACACAACCGCGACTCTATGAGCTGTACAAAGATGTGAATACAGTCCGGAGGGCAAGGATCCGTCGACTACATTGCCTCCGCCATATCGATTGCATAAACACCAACACTTCAGCTAAGAGGGTCTTCGACTCCGAGCCTCCTGGTTCGAGAAGAAGAGGTAGATCGAACCTCCGGTATAAAGACCAAGTAATCGCGGATGTAAGACAACTTGGTCTTGGACCGTCAAGGATGGAAGACAGCTATAGCTCTAGCTCAGGTACTCTATGGATTACTGGCTTGATAAGTATCTAAGTAAGATATTGTAAAGACGCCATTGGGTTTATGTCAAAGTTACATATGTATGTGCCTGGAAACGCAATCAAAGAAGCTACCTTTGTAGGATCAAATATGTGAGAGGTAGCCCGAATAACCTTTAAAAGTTGGATCAAGTTTTTTTACTGGTCACTCAATTCTTTCTCGCTGAAAAGGCCTTGGGTAGATTGACCAGAGAGGTTTGAGCTTTTTAATCACTAAAGCTTAAATTAGTCCTTAGGTTAAGATTTGTCGGGCGGGCAGGTTTCTATGAGATGTTCTTGAGGACGTATTGGGCTGCCCGCTTAAATATCTTGGAACATATTAGCTCTCGCATTGACGACTTCGTCTATGGGAGCTATACTTCCATCATCACCATCAAAGGATTAACGATTTCAAGCAAACATCCGTTTTTAATGAAGAGGCTCAAGTGGTGCGATCGAGGTGACTACAGAAGACAAAATTAACAAAATCCGCAATGAACGGATTGAACGCAGACCTAAGATCTTGCACGAACAATTGGGTATGAGAGGGCTATTAGCAACCGGGTCCCGCGTTTGCTCTCAATGGACCAGACACGGATTCGCATGACGACTACAGAGTACTGTTGGGACAGGTTAGACGTAATTTGAAAGGTGCATCCGACATTACTCGCTAGCAGTGAACTTCACCCGCCGAACCTGCTTCAAAGAGGACGAAAACGAATATTTTCTAGGAATTATTAATCGCCATCTTTACCGGCAGGACGATTAAAAAGCTTTAACATGAGGTAGGAGGGCATCGTGAGCGAGTTCGGATTCCGATAACACCAATGCCATCGAATGTTTATTTCGCGGCGTCTCCCCTCGGGGGAGCAGTGACAAGACCACCGTAGTGGTCTCCAACTGGCACGATCTTGGGCAAGCTGTTTCCAGCCCCGCACGCCCAGTTGGTTAAGGTCCCCTTCCACCTGCGTGCGCCACCGTTGACGCGGCCGTCCTCTGCCGTGCCTTCCCTCCGGGGTGGATTCAAATACTCTTCGGGTCGGAGCTGTATTTTCCATGCGCTATACATAGCCTAGCCACCTTAGACGCTGGGATGATCTTATATAGTGTCACCTTGGTTTTCCGAGAGAGGGCTCTACTTCTCAATTGCCTCTTGAGCCCAAAGAAACAGTGGTTGGCAAGGGCAATTCTGCGTTTTATCTCAGCGCTGGTGTTGTTGTCGCCGGTCATCAGTGAGCCAAGGTAGACGAATGCCTTGACCACTTCAAAGTTATATCCGCCCATGGTAACGTTCTGGCGAATACGTCGTTGTCGACCGTCTCTTGTTGATGAAAGCAGATACATATTTGGTTTTACCCTCATTAACCTTGAGATCCCAACTTCTACCTCAATGCTTACAAAAGCCTTACTGACGTTGACGTCTTGCTGTGTCCGTCCAAACTCGTCAATACCATCGGCGTACGCAAGAAATCGCGTAGACTTGAAATAAATCATAAAAGTAGCAAGACAGCGCGTCACTTTGCCTAAATCCTTTTTTAAAATCAAAGGTCTCGGTTTGCTCATTACCGACCTTAATGGAGCAGCGAGAATTCTCCATTGTCATCCTGCACAGTCAGATGAGTTTGGCAGGGATATTAAAACTAGACATGGCTTTGTATAGCTCATCTCTATACACGCTGTCATATGCAACCTTGAAATCGACGAAATGATGGTGAGTGTCGATTTGGTATTCCCGGATCTTCTCTAAGATCTGCCGTAGCGTAAATATTTGGTCTATTGTGGATTTACCTGGCCTGAAACCACACTGATAAGAGCCGATCAGGTTATCCACAAACGGTTTCAGGCGTTCACACAATACGGTAGAGAAGATCTTATATGCGATGTTAAGGAGACTTATTCCCCTATAGTTGGCGCAGTTATAGGGGTCTCCTTTCTTATGGACCGGGCAAACGATGCTGAGATTCCATTCGTCGGGCATGCTTCCTCCGACCATACCTTGCAAGTGAGATGGTGCATGCACCTTACCAGCTCATCTCCAGCCGCCTTAAAAAGCTCAGCAGGCAGGCCGTCTTGATATCGCTATTCTGACTTCGTTTAGGTCGGGTGGACGGAGTTCTCTTGCATCTTCGTCCATTACGAACGGATCGCTCTGCCTGATTGCGGTATCTTGTTTGTCATCTCCGTTACACAGTCGACAGAAGTGGTCTTTCCAAATCCTCAGCATCGACTGTGGCTCTACTACCAGTTCTCCATTTTCATCCCTGCAGGCTGCCGCTCTGGCCTTGTAGCCATGGAATGTTAATTTCGCCTTTTTGTAAAACTCCCGAGCGTCATACCTGCGGAAGCATCTCTCCATCTCCTCGATCACTCACTTACCGTGCTCCCTCTTCTTTCTTCTGAGAAGCGTGTGCTCCTCTCTCCTTTTCTGCTCATAGGTTTCGCGAACAGCTCCCGTCCGTCGTTGCAGTGTGGCTTTATATGCCTCTTGTTATGCTGCATGGGCTTGTTCGCATTGTTCATCGAACCAGGGGTTTCTAGGTCGTGGCGGTTTCAAATCCAGCACCTATGAGGCAGCACCTCTGAGGCGCTCTAGCAATGCGTCTATTCCTGCTCTATTGCTTGTGCTGCTGTGGGCGGATTTTGAGAGAGCTTGAAAGAGAGACGATCGGCAAAGATTCTGGCAGTTTCTTGCGATTGTAGCTTTCCGACGTCAAACTTACGTTGTCTTGCTTGACTCCTAAGCATTCTTGATACCCTCATTAGTACCTTGGCTACAACAAGGTAGTAGTCCGAGTCGATGTTGGCTCCTCGGAAGGTTTGTACATCGAGAATACTGTAGGAGTATCTGTGGTCGATCGCAATGTGATCAATCTGGTTGGTGGTTGCCAGGACCCTTGCTACAAAGAGGTTACGCCCCGTTAGGAAATCCATTAGCCTAAGTTCGTTGCCGGATGTGGTGTTATAGAGGCTATGCTTTCCTATAATCGACAAATAGAACTAGAACTATTTTAGTATCGTAGCTGGACATTGAGCATAGGTTCTGTCTAGGAGATCGTAGATTTCTTCTTTGAGTCGATCGTCCTTTTCTTCCGTTGGGGCATGAGCGCCTACAAAGCTAATGTTTTGGAGTACAATGGACCAGTGTTTGCGTCTGAGTGCTCCAACAGATAGCAGAAGCTATCGAGCTAATGTTTCCATATTTATCTTTGATGCGGATTGTTATGAGGCGTTCGCTTACATCCCGGAAGCTTAAGACTATTTGTCGGAGTCTTCCTCGAATAACGAATCCCCACCCGAATAAGTAATGTTGTAGTAGATGTCGCAGTTTTTCATTCGTCTTTTGCCTGGTCCATCCAATCGCACTTCTTGGAGTGCGGTTATATCTGCTAAATAGCAGTTGAGGGTTTGCTCCAATTAATCGCCTGCACCCGGTCTGACAAGGGACCTCAGACACCAAGTGCAGACTCTCAAGTCCTTTAGTCGTTCGCAGCGGTCGTAAGCTTTGTATCCGTCAGTATCTGAGGCTTGTGGTTTCTTCGGAACAAGTGGTTTTTCCGTAATAGGGATGTTACCCCCAAGCAACACCCCGTACTTGGAGGGCCAGGTTGCTCTTTCCCCAGGAACAAGGTGTCCGGGAAGCTATTCAGGGGAGGCCACGCGGAGGTTGTCTGTTAGCTTAGATTGAGCAGGGACAGAGATCGAAGCTGGCGTTCGCCAGGTTGAACGCGATCAACTTCTTTGCCCCCCGAGTCGTTGTTAGCTCCACGGAAAGTTCGAACATCAAAAATAGTGGAGTGTCTGACGTCAATCGCGATGTGATCAATCTGGTTAGAGATTGATTGATCTGGAGACTGGCAAGTGCCTTTGTGTACATATGTATATCGAGGTGCGGGAAGCGCGTACTGACTAGAAGGAGATTTCGCCCCGTAGCAAGATCAATCAGCCTGTGTCCGTTATCGGATGTGGTGTCGTGTAGACTATGTTTGGCGATGACTAGTTCAAAGATGCTTTCCTTTCCCAGCTTAACACCTGGTACACCTCAGTGGTTGTCAAGACGAAAATCCATGAATCAGCCAGTGCTTGGCTGCTTGTTCCAAGCGAATTCTTTTGGTTCCCTAATATAAAAACACCCCGGGTACTATTTGGACGGTTTAAGAAATCGTAGTATCGCTGTGAGAAATACTGCCATTGACGCCTTCACTAGGGAAGCCCAAAGCAAATAGTCTTTGTAAACAAAAAAAAAGGGTAATTAACATGAGGATCTCTTTTGACCCTGCTACACCGTTAAAAACAAAATAAACAATAGTGGCTTCAGTGTGGTGTGCTATTACCAAAAAGCTGTTCCCTTGAACGTATCTCGAGCTCAGATTAACCATATCACCTTACTCTATATTGCCTATAGCCGATTTGTTTGTCGTAGCACTTAAGAAAGGGCAACAATACGTTTAACGATATTTATTGCATCAACTAAGAAACGCGTTAACCATTTAAGATAAAATGCGTTTTAACTGCGTTTAATTTCCCCCCATTTTTCCTTCCTCATTGTTATGTTACAGTTTCTTTTTTTTTGTTCATGTTCCTCTGCAAGGATCTGTCGGGTAAGAAGTGTGTGGTGGTCGTGCCATGAAATCCTTTAGTGGAACATATGGTCAGGAAGAAACAGACCAGAATGGTGAAAAAAAAAATAATAATAAAAGAAACAGCAAACGAAGAACATAATAATAATAAAAAAAAAAATGGAGACTTGAAGGAATAATATTCAATTCCTGAACAGTTGAGAGGAAGAAGAAAGGTAGACGTGTCCCGGCCCGAGTGTGCTGCTGTTCGTGTGTGCATAGAGGGATAGTTGATGTGCAACATAAGGAAGGTTCGATAATTGCTCATTGAAGGTTATAAATATTCTCTCGTCGGAGAGCCATCTATGCCCCTCCATCTGGCCTGGTTTTTGTAAGAAGTGTGGTCGCCACGCGCTGAGCATATAATCGCCTCAGATATATGCGCGTTGCACACGCCCTCTATTTATGTAGACCGCGATTTTCAACTCATTTATATCATACATGTATGCTGCTTACATGAGTGTCCGATTTTTGCATATTTTTTCCTTTCTTCAAAGCAGAATCGCAGGTGATCCCAGTCGACAGAGTGGCTGAATTTGATTAGCATCACTAACGAACCCCATGACTTACAAGGCAGTAAATTGGGGACATGGAAATTACGTCAAATAGCAACCAGATGACAGATCCATCAAAAGCTTGTCAAATAAATGTCAAATTGATTTCGTTTCCCAGCTCAAGCTGTGGTCAATCAAATGGAATGCATTTTAAATAGGGCCGTGCGTTGAATTTCGTTGAATGAGGATGAGAACAGGTGTATCGAGGAATCCAAGAGGTCACGAGCCACTAGATAGTTGAATCTGCTCGAATCTAAATGAGATTTAAGGTTTAAGAACGTACCAGAAAATTTGGCGGGAATATGTACAAATGTTTATGAAAGAGCAATGCACTGAGAACCAGACTAGCTCTTATTGCGCAACAATGGCGATGTACGCGAAATGCTTTTGATAGGGTCATTGGCAAGCACAGCCTACACAATACCACATCCGAAAATAGATTCAGACTAATAGACTTCGCAACGGGGCGAAATCTTCCAGTTGCTAGCATGCGTTTCCCACATCTCAACATCCACAAAGGGACTTGGCAATGTCCGGATCAATCAACCGTCAGCCATTGCACGCATCCGATATTCTGGATGCACGAACTATCAGAGGAGCCAACATCGACTTGGACCATTATCTTGTGGCAGCCAGGCTACGACTACGAATATGCCTGGCCCAGAAAAATCGAGTAAGGCCAACGGCATACAAGGTCGCAATGCTACAACCGCAAGAGACCGCCTCCAACACCTGCTCAGACCGTACAACACCAATGGACCCGTTGTCAACAAGTTTTAGAGAGTGCTGCTTATGAAATACTGGGTTTCAAAACGCTCTCAATAAGAAGCCCATAGTTTGACCACGAGTGTAGGAGGGCACACGTAGACAAGCAGCAAGTCTATCAAGCGGCGCTGCACAGAAGGACGAAAGCTGCTGGTGAGCATTATGAGCAGAAGCGGAGGGAGAAGCATAAGCTTCTTAAAACAAAAAAAAAGAGAATATAAGAAGCTGGCGATCGAAGAGATGGAGGGATGTTATCACAGGTTCGACTTTCTAAAATCTTATCAACGAATAAAACAAACATTCCAGGGATATAATGCCAGAACGGAAGCAGCAGGGGCGAAAATGGAAACCTACATGGTACGCAGTCGGTACTAGGAATTTGGAAAGACCACTTCTGTAGACTGTATAACGGCGATAACGAATCAGATCCCGCTGCCAGGCAGAATAATAATAATGTAGCTGGAGATGACCTGGTTGGGACTATGCAACAGCTCATCTGTTAGATATAGTCAGAAGAATGCATACCCGATAAATGGAATCTTAGGATCGTCGTCTGCCCGATTCTGAAGAAAGGAGACCCTTTGTCTGCGCCAATTACAGAGGTATAAGTCTCCTCAACATCGCTTATAAAATCTTCTCTGCTGCACTGTGCGAGTGCCTGAAACAATTCGTAAATAAATTGATTGGCCTATATCAGTGTGGTTTCAGCAACGGGAAGTCCACTATCCAGATCCTGGAAAAAACCAACGAGTTCCAGATCGACACCCACCATCTGTTTGTCGACTAAGGCCGAGAGCACACATAGAGATGAGCTATACAACGCCATGTCTAGTTTTGACATCCCTACCAAACTCGTCAGATTGTGCAGGATGACGGATGACATTGGAGAACTCTCGCTACTCCTTCAGGGTCAAAAAAGGTTTTGGGCAGGGGGACACGCCCTCGTGGGACTTTTTCAATGTCGTCCTTGAAAAGATCGTGCAAAACTCACTTGCCAATATGAGGTTACCATCTGCTCGTATAGATATGCCGATGACATAATTGAATGAACTCAGCCAGATGTCATTGAGTCCTTTAAGCATTGAGGCGGAAGCGGCTAAAATGGGACTGGCGGTAAATGAGGGCAAGACGAAATATATGCTGTCGTCGAAAAAGGACACGAACCACCGGCGTCTTGGCCGGGGCGCACATATTGGCGGGTATAATTTCGAAGGACTTCCTCTACCTAGGCTCCGGAGTGACATGCAGCAGTGACATCAGTGCCGAAATCAAATGCTTAATAACTCTTGCCAACCGCTGTTTCGTTGGACTCGGGATGCAATTGAGAAGCATAGCCCTCTCTAGGAAAACTAAGGTGACCATATGGTTAGGTAAGGTAAGCGGGTGCCCTACTGACGAAAAGTCAAGACCTAGACTACGTAGAGTCCATTGTGCCCAATTAATCTTTAACTCGTTGAGACCTAGACATTTACCGTTGAGCTGAACCATCCAGAAGAGAATAAGAATCCTAGTATTCTGTTCAGCCCAATGTTACTTATCTCCTCTAGTCCCGAAAGGAAATGTCTTCCTAGAAATACGTCACTTTTTTGGGCTAGCGCCGTGCATTCGCACAGCAGGTGACGAATGGATTCAATTTCCTCTTCGTCCCTGCCGCTTCCGTAGAAGTCATTTTAGAGGTTGGCCTAGTGGAGCTGCATGGTAAGATAGCATGGAACTTGAGCAGATTTTTCGTCTTTTTCTTATTATACAAGGGCCAAGTCGATCTCGCCGTTGCGCAAGTATCTAAGTGACACCTTCGCTTAATGGCTTTCATTAATAGCTCCGTCTCTATCTCTCTGTAGACCGCACTGAGTGGCGTTTTAGCTTCAGTTGCGATCTGCGCGAAGTTTGCACCTGATCCCAGCCTAGCTAGCTCGCCCGCCCTCTCGTTTCTAGAGATATTCACATGACCCGGTACCCAGCAGAGGGTCACCTCGTTTACATTCGATATCTCTTCTAACCTCTCTTTGCAAAGTTTGACGAGTTTGGATCTTTTCCATGCTGCCTGCAACGCCTTAACGGCAGCATCCATCATCGAGCCTATAGGAGCGATGTATATCCCGAGATTCAAAATAGACTTCGGCACCTGTACCGAAATCCATTTTGGATCCGCCGGTGTAGATTGCCAGTTCATTTTCCGTGCGTACCATACCACCGGTCCATTCCTCCTTGGAGGGAATTCCAATAGAGAATCTCCTTCCCAGGAAGGAAGTCGGATGACATAGTCCGTTTCGGTTCTGAATATCGAGACGTCCCATCGATCCAAGACTGGTGTGTGGCCGTGAAGACTTTTTGTCCAGAGACCGGATTCTTGTAGTCTAAGCGCAATTCTGGCTCTGACGCTCTCGCAGTATATGTCCAAGGGTGGGAGGTTCAGCATAACTTCAAGAGACGCCGTTGGTGTGGACTTCATAGATCCCATCACCGCCAGACAACCTGCCCTTTGAACCTTTGACACACTATGAAGATGACATTTCTTCTCAAGCGCTTTCCACCAAACAACCGAACCATAGACAAGAATAGGTCTTACCACCGCAGCGTGTAACCAATGTACCAACTTCCAATGTCTTTCCAAAGACTACCCTGCACGAATACAGTGCCACGTAGGCCTTTTCGTTTCTTTCGTCAATATTTTCTCTGCAGCTAAGCTTCGAGTCCAGGATTATGCCAAGGTGTATCTTGATACAGATCCTTTCCTTGTAAAGAGTACTATCTCTGTTTTCGCCGGGCTTATTCCCAGATCTCGTTGGTGGTTCGTTAGTTATCAACTAACACCAGCGCATAACTCAGTCTATCGCTGAGGACCCGCGGAAACTTTCCAGAAATTAAGATGGCAATGTCGTCGGCCGCGACGTTAAAACCGTCCGTCTCCAGAATCTTGACTATTCCATCGACCACAAGGGAGCGGTGATAGAACGCCACCTTGTGGTGTGCCTTTATTCACCCTCACCCTTCCACTTGTCTCCCCATCACCGAGTTTATTACACGAGTACTCAGCATTTGCCCAATCCAAGTGCATATTCCCGGGTTTATTTGGGCCATATGAAGGCTGGACACTATTGCCACAGTATTAACGTTATTAAAAGCACCCTCAATGTCTAGAAAGGCACCTAGAGTGAATTCCTTGATATTGAGCAATTTTTCTATCGCATGGACTACCCTATGCAGAGCAGTATCTACCGATTTTCCCTTTATTACGCGTTGTGTGATTGTGACAGATAACTGTCACCAATCTCATCCCTTACATACATGTCTATTAATCGTTCCAGCTTTTTCATAAGGAAGGACGATAGACTAATAGGTCTAAAGTCCTTTGCAGTAGCATGGTTGACTTTACCCGACTTGGGTATGAAAATCACCCTAACTTCCCTCCAGGAGTAAATGCGCTTCAGCCACGGAAGAATGACTTCACATTCACATTCCCGGCGCGTTGTAGGGGTCAAAAGAGTTCATTGCCCACAGGATATTTTTCTCAGTAACAATATTATCGATTGTCTCATGTTCGATACATTCCCTTGGCAGCATGTCCGCCGAATTGAAGGTTCCTGCATCTTCGCAGCCAGGGAAATTACACTTTAGCAGGGAATCAAACACGCTCTGGTTTGATCTCGATTATCTCTTTATAGAGGGCATCTGTGTGGAAGCTTTGGCAAGGGCCTTCCTCAGACGAGCTACACCCGTATATGATTCAATAGAGCCACAGAAGATTCTTCAAGAGGTGTTCATATACAATACCCGCATCATGCCCGCACTGCTTTATGGCGCACAGACGGTGGCCTGATGGAAGGCGAATAAGGAGGCCCTTGGTCGTTTTGAGAGAAAAATTCCATCGTACGATTTTCGGCCCGAACTGCATAAATGGGGAGTAAGGAGTGAACGGCGTCCGCGGATGCAACGCCTTATAATGGCTAGGTCATGCGGAGCGCATGGAAATCACAGCTCCGGCCCGGAAAGTATTTCAATCCAACCCTGAGTGGCGACGCGTTCGAGGACGGCAAAATTGAAGGTGGCGTACGCAAGTGGAAGAGGACCTCAACCAACTAGGCGTGCGGCACTGGACACTGCTGACGAAAGACCGTGCCAGCTGGAGAGTTTTTAAAGGAGATCATGAACTGTAGCGCCGAAAAAGAAGAAAAAGAAGCCGATGACAAGTTCAACATTTCGTGTTGGTGTAACATATGTATAAAACCTTCTCTCTTGTTGGGAAAGGTAGGGAAGCCTTACATTCACCTTTATGTTTTCGGTGGCACCCTATGTGAGTTTTTAGTTAAATGAGCTGATTTCGCAGTTTAACTTCGACACCAATCTTTAACTCAACTGGGATGCTCTGCTCATTACGAGCAAAATGTTTAGGGTAGGTTTGGACTATAATCCTTATCCAAGTTAATCATCTTCTCATAAATTTTAAACCATATATAACAGTGGGCGCCGTGACGCAGTGGTTGGACTTTGACGCAGTATGAGCGAGTTCGAATCCTGGTAACACCAACGCCATCAAATGTTTATTTCACGGCGTCCCTACTTGGCGGAGTACTGGCGAAACCTCCCGTAGTATACTTGCCATGAAAAAGCTTCTCAACTCACGCCGTTTGGAATCGACATTAAACTGTAGGTCCCTTTCACCTGTGTGAAAAATAAATCACACACAACATGGGTGATTTAGAGAAGCTTGGTTCTGGTCCTTCATGGGCTGTAATGCCACCAAAGCAATCTTAACGGACGGAATTCTCTCTCATCTTCGTCCTGTGGAATGGTGCTTTCTGCTTGACAGCGGTATCTTGACCAGCGTCAATTGTGATTCAACTACTAGGTGTCCATGTTCAAATCAACATTGGCTCCTCAGAAGGTACGGACATATAAGATGCTGAAGGAGCGCGTGACGTCGATTGCAATATGATTGATTTGACGGAGGCCGACTCCCGTGGGAAGTCGTTGGGGACTGATAACGGGAGAGGGGGAAGTGCAAGAGTAAGTCGGCTCTAGGGCTTAGCTCTACCTCAGGACGGCGGCGGACGACCTATTCAATCCATTGGTCAACAGCGGCGTCAACAGCTCCGGTTAGTGGGAGCCACCTGGGCAACACCCCTTTTGAAGCCGCTCGAACATATTTCGATGCCCAGGTCCAAAACGAAATCTCCAAATCTCCAGGTGGAAGACAGCGCTTATTTGGATATGGATTTATTGTTCGAGGCAAACTAAGGCGAAAAGTCTTAAGCTTAAAATATATAAGCGAATGCCACATAACAGGGCGGGGAAGTCCACAATAGACCAAATGTTCACACTTGGGCAGATCCTGAAAAAGACCCAAGAAATGCAGATCGACACTCACCACCTATTTGTCGATTTCTAGGCCGTATATGATAACGTGCATAGAGGCGAGCTATACAGAGCCATGTCTAGTTTTGGCATCCCTACCAAACTTGTCAGATTGTGTAGGTTGACGATGGAAAATGCTCGCTGCTCAATTAAGTTCGGTTACGAACTTACCGAGATCTTCAATGTCAAAATGGGTTTTAGGCAAGGCGACGCGCTATCATGTGACTTTCTTAAAATCATACTTGAAAAGATCGTTCGAAACTTACGATCTTCCAAAAGTCCGTTCAACTGCTAGTTTACGCCAATAATATTGACGTAAACGCATTGACGCTATTGAAAGCAGATGAGGAAGCTCTTGGTCTTCTCGAGAGAAAAGTTCTGCGTGCGATCTTTGGTCCTGTTTGCGTTGATGGCACCTAGAGGAGAAGATTCAACCACGACCTGTTCGGGATGTTCGACGGCATGTGCCTGGTTAAACGTTTACGGATACAACGCTTAAGACAGCTAGGCCATGTAGAGCGTATGGACAACATAGCTCCAGTCAGAAGAATCTTCCAATCCGAGCCATTGAGACAATGCAACAGAGAACGCCCTCGACTCAAATGGCGCACACAAGTGGAGAAGGACCTCAACTAACTTGGTGTGCGTGACTAAAGACGGCTGGCAAGAGATCGTTCTGGATGGAGTCCCTTGTTGGTTGTGGCCCAAGCTGGGATATTGAGCGTATGTTCCATCGAGAAGGTCATAGAAATCATCTTTGACTCTGTCGTCGGTTTCTTCTGTGGGTTATGAGTCGTTCGCTCAGATGCCAGAAGCTAAGGACTTTTTGCCTAAGTCCGCCTCGAACAACAAATCCGCATCCAAATAGGCGTTGTTTGTTCTCCCTGTAGCAGTTTCCGTAGTACATGTCACAGTTTTCATCCTCTTTTTACCCGGTCCATCCCATCGCACTTCTTAGAGTGCGGTTATATCTGCTTTATAGCACTTATGGGTAAATAAAATCACACATAACATGGGTGATTGAGAGAAGCTCGGCTCTGGTCCTTCATGGGCTGTAACGCCACCAAACTTACAACTAACCTAACTAAGCCCAAGGGACTAAGCGACGGAGTCCCTTCGAGCCAGCAGAAACGCTGCGCTTGTCGAGCGACATCTGCTCGATCTTGATCTGATATTGCCAGACTGAAACGGAGGCGCCCTGGCTCACGGAGTGCAACATCGCGTTCGTAAGATAAGCTCTTTTCCACAGACCTTCGGGCCACGTCGCCCGAAATTGTACTCTCCCGTAATATAACTCATTTGGGTAATAAGCCCAAGTTATTGGTTATTGGTTGAAAACATTGTTCTCGCAACATGACCTCCTATCAGTTTGATCAAAAAGTCTTCAATTCTTATAATTTTGGCTCTATTGTATAGGACCTAATTGGGATAGAATTTTGTGAATTCGAATTCTGGTTCTGTACAACGCGAGACAGGATCTCAGGCACTGTCTCTCAAACACCCGAATTTTTTTCATCAGGCTTGCACTCACATTGCACCAAACGGGACATCCATAGGCGATCATGGGCCTGATTAAAGCCATGTAACAAATTACTTTCACTCTCTTATCAAGTTGGCTCCTATGAAACAGCCACTTCAACAGAGCGAAAGCTCCCCGAGTCCTGGACAAAGCAGCATCTATATGCTTATTAAAATACAGATACTGATCCAACCGGATTCCAAGGTATCTGACCACATTTTGGTTCGCCAGTGGATGCTCATTCGGCGTCATCCTCTGGGGATCGCCAGTTTTTCCTGGTAGAGACCCCAGACAATGGCATTCTAAATAAAATAGTTTCCGATTTTTGGAAGTTGATTG
Source organism: Eumerus sabulonum (assembly GCA_951905685.1). NCBI lineage: Eukaryota > Metazoa > Arthropoda > Insecta > Diptera > Syrphidae > Eumerus > Eumerus sabulonum. Next base: position 241,831,964 of record OX645060.1, read on the forward strand.
TCCTGTACGCGAATAGGTCGTCTGCGTATGCTATCGAGTGACGAAGAGAATCTATCAGACCACTGACGTGTTGAAAATGTTCAAAAGCATCGGTGAGTTCACCGTGCCTTGTTGCAGACCATTTTTAATATCAAATGTTTGACAATTTTCACAACGAACTTTCCGTAGTTTGCTTACACTTGGCTCGTTAAGCCTGTAGTAAAGTTCCTCTAACCATATGGTGTCGAAGGCCTTTTCCAGGTCAACCAGACAGGCACCCGTGCATTGGTTCCATTAGATATCCGACACGAGTTTCGACGCAGCACAAATAGTACCATGCCCCGCCTTAAGACCGAATTGGTTATCCGGAATGATGTCCTTGTCCTCAACCCATTTAGAAAGAGCTCTGTGAATCATCTTCTCGAATACCTTGCTGATGCTCGAAAGGAGAATTATCGACCGGAGATTTGCCTGGTCCGATGAATCTTTTCCTTTCCTGGGGATTGGCTGCACCACCGCTGTTTGCCAATGCGTCAGATAATATGCATTATTCAGTGCATTGTTAAACAAGATTGTGAATAGCAGTGTGGTGGATAAATTTGACTTCACTGGTTCAGTAAACGATAAGCCAACACCCGTACGTTGACGAAACGCAAGATCTGCTGAAAACATCGCCGCTGTCGGTGAGAGTGTGCAGGAGAATCCGAGGCAGCTCACAAGAACTCGGCCTTTCACAGACCACAACTTGGTGAATTTTGCGTTGGGATTTGGGCCTGTACCCGTGCAAAATTCAACTGACCCAAGAGTTGAAGTCAATCGATCACAGACAACGACATGTGTTCGCTGAATGGGGTATGGAGTAGTTGGAGACTGACCCTAATTTTGATCGAAAAATCATCTTCAGCGATAAGGGCCATTTCAACAAACAATTGTCGCATGAGATCCAAGAGCGTCCAATGCATCCCGAAAAAGTCACTGTTTGGTGTGGATTTTGGGCTGGCGGCGTCTAGGGTCCATATCTCTTTGAGAACGGCGTTGGCTAGGTCATTACCGTCAACGGCGAGCGCTATAGACCGATGTTTGTATGTATGTATGTTAGCGTTACAGTCCATGAAGGACCAAAGCCGAACTCCTCTCAATCACCCATGTTATGTGTGATTTTATTTTCCTATAGGTGAAGGCTTCCGACTCGCTGACTTTGACAGCTCGTAATGCGGTGATAAGTAGCACAAGATTCCCTCGCAAGCGAATCCACACAGCAACCTGGCGATCTCCGGACGGTCGAACCGCCAACCAAATCGACCATGTGCTCATTGACGCAAGGCACGCGTCAAACATCCTGGATGTGCGAACATTCAGAGGGGCGAATGTCGACTCTGACCACTTCCTCGTAGCAGCAAGATTCAGAGCTCGACTGTCCAATGTCAGAAAGCTCCACCAGCCCATCAGGAGGAGGTTCGACATTGGGCGCCTGAGCACACCGGAGGTTGCCAGAGTCTACAGGGAGCAGCTGAGCGAAAGACTCTACGGTATGCCTACGTCGAACACAAATGCCAATAATATGTGGCTGCATTGCCGCTCAGCCATTCAGGAAATAGCCGAAACCACATTAGGATACCTACCACCCCCGACAAGAAACCCGTGGTATGATGGCGAGTGTGAGCAGAAAAAGGCAGCAACCGACGAGGCGTACCAAAATGCGCTGCAGAGGAAAACCAGGGCAGCGCGAGAAGAGTACCGAGCCAGAAGAAGGGAGGAGAAGAAACTACTGCGACAAAAGAAAAGAATCTTCGCAGCCTCCCAGCTTAAGGATATCGAGGAGTCTAGGGATAAACATAAAATAAGAGCCTTTTACAAGAAAGCCAAAGGCCTTGTAGAAGGCTTCAAAAAGGGCACCCTGGCTCTTCGAAACTGCGAGGGTAATCTTGTCACCGACCCGCAGGGAATAGTGGATGTATTTAAGCAGCACTTCCAGCAACTACTTAACGAGCATGACCAAGAGAGAATGGTAGGGACCGAGGAAATCCCAACTCCAGTCGCTGAAGTAGTCCTACCACCCAGCATAGAAGAAGTCGGCACAGCTATTCAGAAGCTGAAGAACAACAAGGCCGCAGGCTCAGATGGCTTGCCATCAGAGCTCTTCAAGGCTGGCGGCGATGTTCTGGTAGGGAGCATGCACCAGATCATCTGCAGAATTTGGGAAGATGAGAGCATGCCCGACGACTGGAATACCAGCTCTATATGCCCCATCCACAAAAAAGGCGATCCTACCTCTTGCAAGAACTATAGAGGTATATCCCTGCTCAATGTCGCATACAAGATCCTGTCCAGCGTATTGTGTGAACGTCTAAAACCATTTTGCACCGCACTAATCGGCAGCTACCAGTGCGGCTTCCGGCCCGGCAAATCAACTATAGACCAAATTTTCGCACTTCGACAAATCCTGGAAAAGACCAACGAGTTTCGAATCGATACACACCATCTTTTCATCGATTTCAAAGCCGCATACGACAGCATTCATCGTGAAGCACTGTTTGGGGCGATGGCCGAATTCGGGATCCCGGTAAAACTGATCCAGTTGTGTCGCGCCACGCAAAAAAACACGCGATGCACCGTGCAACTCGGTTCTAGGACCTCGGAACCATTCGAAACATGCACCGGATTTCGGCAAGGAGATGCGCTGTCATGTGACTTCTTCAACCTGGTGCTGGAGCAGATAGTGCGACGGGCAGGCGTCAACAGGGAAGGCACTATCTTTTACAAGTCCATCCAGCTGCTAGGATACGCGGATGATATCGACATCATCGCGTGTTCTCGCCGTGGCATTGTGGAAGCATTCACGGCGATTGAAGAACAGGCGAAACGAATTGGTCTTAAGATCAATGAGGACAAAACGAAATACATGCTGTCAAGCAAAAACCAATCCGTCGCTCACCACCTGGGACAAAACATAACAATTGACAGCTACAATTTCGAGGTAGTTAAGGAGTTTGTCTACCTCGGGGCAAACGTAAATTCCACTAATGACACCACAGTGGAGATCCGGCGTAGAATCGCCCTTGGCAACCGCTGCTACTTCGGCTTGTCCAAACAACTGGGGTCAAAACTCCTCACTCGAAAGACCAAAGTCATGCTTTACAAAACGCTCATTCTGCCAGTCTTGCTGTACGGAGCCGAAAGCTGGACGATAAGCAGGACAGCGGAGCTGATTTTGGGTTCTTTCGAAAGAAAAATTCTGCGCGGGATATTTGGTCCTGTCTGTGAGGAAGGTGAATGGAGAAGAAGACACAACCGCGAACTCTACGAGCTGTACCAAGATGTGGATGTAGTCCGGAAGGCAAGGATCCGTCGACTACACTGGCTCGGCCACATCGAGCGCATGGACATCAACGCTCCAGCTAAGAGGGTCTTCGACTCCGAGCCTCCTGGTTCGAGAAGAAGAGGAAGACCGATCCTCCGGTATAAAGACCAAGTAATCGCGGATGTAGGACATCTTGGTCTTGACAACTGGAAGCAGCGTGCCCGGGACCGTCAAGGATGGAAGGCAGCTATAGCTCAGGCTCAGATCCTCCATGGATCGCAGGCCTGATAAGTAAGTAAGTAAGTAAGTATAGGTGAAGGGGACCTACAGTTTGTTGCCGATTCCAACAACTTTCGAGAAGCTTTTCATGATAACTATACTACAGGGAGTTTTGTCAAACCCCGCTGAGGAGAATCACCTTGAAAACACTTCGATAACACGGCTGTTGTCGGGACTTGATCCCGTGTCATTGGCGTCAGGGGTCAATGGATTCAACAGGACGGCGCTACGTGCCACACAACTCACACGCCAAATTGGAAATTCTGCGCGGGCGATTCACGGGCATGGTTGTCTGACGTGAGGTGATGTGAACTGGCCAACGAGATCGTGCGATTTGACCCCGTTCATCTTTTCCTTGCGGGTTTTTTTGAAGTCGCAAGCCTATGCGAATACGCTACATGCCACAGCGGTCCTGAAAGCCAACATTTATGATTTATGTTTTATGCCCCAGAGTCCATACTAAATGGCGGAGCGGAACCTACTACTGTAAGGGCATAACACCTACGGTGGTTTGTTTTTGCATTGCCGACGACGGATCTTCACTTCACGACTTTGCTTAGTTGGTGTTGCGTGCGTTAATGTTTACATGCTGTATTGATGGGGAATTCTGCATACAGTTCACTAAGAAAGAATTTCTTTGCCACGTATGCCCATGTCTCTCCCTACAAACCGGCTGTTTTGGCATTTTGTGAAACACTCTTCGTAAGCACACAATTCACTATTGTTTACCTTATAGAAGCCCAAACCTGGAGAGACGCGTCAGGTTCGATGCGTTTGATGCACTGTCCGATTCCATCCAAAGAATTGTCTCCCTGTTTACTCGCACTGAAATCGTTATAGCGGACGATTTCAGTGTTCACAATTCTCAGCGGCTTCTACATTCTGGACAGACAATACCCGAAGGAAGGTATGTCGAAATTTTCGCTGAGTTGAACCAATTAACTCAGCTTGTGAATGAGCCATTCCGTATCCCGGATATTGCCAGTCATACCGCCAATACCCTTGACTTGTTTTTTACCACTCAACATGATAAATACACTTTGGATGTATTATCTCCCCTAGGCTCGTCCGTTTACTGTGTCATATCCCCCCACCCCACTCAGTAGAAAAAAACTCCCAAAAAAATAATATGGGAATATACGAAAGAAAAACGGCGTCAACAACTTCTTTCGGAGCTTTAACTGGTCATCGTGCTTCCTCGACAACGACGTGAACGCTGCGGCTGATATGATTACAAACATTATCAACACTGGCATAAGCAATTTTATCCCTAGTAGGGTAAAAAGCTGAAAGATAATGCGTGGTTTGACTGGAGCTGCAAAGAGGTTATCAGGCTAAGAGAGATAAGCTTCCGGAATTATAAGGCAAACACCACTGAAGAAAACCGGAAAAGGTATATACACGCCAGAAATTACTGCAACTCCCTCATTCGGCGAGCCAAACTCTTACTTGAGCAAAAACTGAGACGTAAGATCCTACAATTGTCCAAAGGTAGCAGAAGTTTTTGGTCTTTCGTTAAAAACATCAAGAACTCCGTCTCGTCGTCTATACCCACGCTCATTTACAATAACATTCCAGCTGTCAAACCCTTAGACAAAGCTAACCTGCTTGCTGCCCACTTCGCAGCAAACTCGCAGCTCCCCAAATCATCTTTGTCACCGCCTGTTCTGGAGTACGTTAATTCCACCATGGGACAAATTTACTTCCGTACTCGTACAATTGCAAGGATTCTTAAAGAACTTGACATACACAAATCCACTGGTCCAGATGGTTTTTTCCAATAATTCTGAAGAGGTCTTCTACTACTGCGTAAGCTTTTTCATCTTTCCTACTCTTCTGGGCTCTATCTGAGTAGATAGCATTTGTCCAGCCCATTCTCAAAAAAGGCGAATCTTTTTCTCTCTCCAATTACCGATAAATCGTCGGCTAATGCAATATCTCGAGTCGCAGAGACTCTTCAATGACCGGCAGTACGGTTTCCGCAGCAACAGCTCCACTGGTGATTTGATGGTATATCTCACCGAGAAGTGAAATCGTTCGCTCCTCCAGGCGGCTGAGAGCAAAGTAGTTGCACTTTCGAAAGCATTTGACAGACTCTGGCATGTAGCTCTTTTGTTGAAAATGCGTGCACTCGGGATCAGCGACTCTCTTCTTCTGTGGATTAGAAGCCATCTTTCGAATCGTTAAATTCAAGTTGTCTTGGACGGATTCAAGTACTCGCTTTGTAAATGCTGGTGTTCCCCAGGGCTCCGTTTTATCTCCGACACTCTTTCTCATTTTTTTAAATCATCTCTTGTCTGTTACTTCTAACCCAATTCACTCCTTCGCTGACGACAGCACCCTCAGCTTTTCATATTCGTTCACTTCTTTACGACCCTGCACTTCGGCTTTAAATAGTGAGCGGCAGCGTATGTTAAGCTCATTAAATCCCGATATCGACAGCATTATCCAATGGGGTAATTTAATGCTTCCAAAACACAATGCTGTCTTCTGTCGTTAAAGAGCCAATACCATTATACATGAACAGCACTTCTATCGCGAAAAGCTTTCCATCATGGGTATGTGCATCAGTGACAATCTTTGTTGGAATGATCACATATCCACACATTCTTCACACCCACCGATCTGGCTATTATAAGACGTTTATAAGACGTTAATTAGTCCTAAATTGGAGTTCAATGCTCATATCTGGTCTGGCGCATCTAAGACCTCACTGCACTTACTTGACAGAATACAAAATCGTGCGATAAGACTCATAGGAGATTCCAGCATAACAAACTCATTAAATGCTCTGATGGAATAGCCATTTGCATTCCGCCCCTTCAAAACTGCTCCCGCGATACACGTCTCTCCCGGAATGCTCATGAATTTACTTTGAAGCCCGTGTTCGGTCGTACTGTCAAATATAGAGATTATTTTTTCAACTGATACACACGAATGTGGAACGCGCTACCTCGTTCGGTCTTACCCCTTCAATACAATATGCAGATATTTAAGACCAATGTCTATAGGCAGCACCTCTCCCTTTCCCTTTTACCTTCTGCTGGCACAACGTCTGTCGTTATAAGGCCTTAGCCTTGAGTGCACGTGTGACTCTACAAAAAAAAAGAAAAAAAAAAAGCCGGTAGGTAGACACTTTGTTCTATTTAAATTTACAGATAGGAAGCGCTTAATGAAAGACCCTTTAGTAGAAGGTTCGTCACCAATAAGTCACATCCAATGTACCAATTTCTGTATCCCATGTATGGTTATAAAGATTGGGTAAGGGTGAAGAATGGATGGCAAAGGACTAACAACGGCCTCGTAGGGGTAGCATCTTTCCGACGGACGCTGGCCAGCTAAAAAGCGAGAAGAGCCACCGCAGTCGAACATCTTGCGGCACTGGTAGTAAGTCCTATCCCCACCTCCTCGTGGTACTATCTGGAGATTTCCTATGAAAATTGCAAACGGGGAAGGGCAAATGGCGAGCCTCCTGCGCCAAGAAAACAGGATTAGTCGGTTGGGCTACGGCCTAGTAAGCCATAACTGTAAAGCGGACATAACCGCCATCCAGGAAATGCGATGGAATGGACCGAGTATAAACCGAATGGAAAACTGCGATATTTACTACAGCGACTGCTATAGGGAGAGAGGACAACGATTGTTTGGTTGCGGATATGTTGTTCGAGGTGGACTAAGGCAAAAAGTCCTAAGCTTTCGGCGTCTGAGCGAACGCTTTATAACAATCCGTATCAAGGCTAAATTATTTAACTTCAGCCTGATCTGCATCCACGCCCCCACGGAACACAAGGGTGACTCCACCAAAGATGAGTTCTACGATCTCCTAGACAGAACGTATGCCCAAAGTCCCAGCTATCAATGTCAATGTTAAGCTGGGTAGGAAAGCATCTTTGAACGAGTCATCGAATCAACGATAACGAATACAGGCTGATTAATATTGCTATGGGGCGAAATCTCCTAGTCAGTACGCACTTCCCGCACCTCGATATACACAAAGGCACCTGGAGGTCTTTTGATCAATCGACTACCACATCGCGATCGACGTCAGACACTCCTCCACTATTCTGGATGTTCGAACTTTCCGAGGGGCTAACATCGACTCGGACCACTATCTTGTAGTAGCCAAGATGCGCTTACGGATATCACGAACGCAACGGAGTAGAGTAAGAATACAAAGTTATGACGTCGGAAAGCTACTATCGCCAGAAACGGCTCGTGCTTTTACCGATCGCGTCTTCCTTAAGCTCTCCAATACACCTGAATCCACGCTATCAATAGAACTGCAGTGGAGCCTTTGCAAACAAGCCCTGCAAAGCTCTGCATCCGAAGTTTTGGGTTTGAAGGCTGCACCACAAAGAAACACCTGGTTCGATGACGGGTGCAGGAGGATTCACACAGCGAAGCAGGATGCATATAAGGAATCGCTGCATAAAAGAACGAGAGCAGCTCGTGAGCTCTACAATTTAAAAAGAAGGGAGGAGCATAAGCTTCTCAGAAGAAAGAAGAAAGAGCACGAGAAGCGCGCGATTGACGATTTGGAGAGGTTTTACTACAGGTGTGACGTTCGAAAGTTTTATCAACAGATAAAGCGAACATGCCAGGGTTATAAAGCCAGAACGGAAGCCTGCAGAGATGAGAACGGACACCTAGTAGTAGAATTGCAGTCGATGCTGAGAATATGGAAAAACCACTTCTGCAGACTGTATAACGGCGATGTTAGTCAATATACCGCTGTCAGGCAGAATGATCCATTTCTAATCGACGAAGACCGCAGAGGACTCCGCCCCCCTGACCACGACGAAGTTAAGATTGCCAAGTCGAATAAAGCTGCTGGCGCAGACGGACTGTCTGCTGAGCTCTTCAAGGCAGCTGGGTAAGATATGGTTAAAGGAAAGCATGCCCGAGGAATGGAGTCTAGCATCGTATGCCCGATCCACAAGAAAGGAGACCCCTCTGATTGCACCAACTATAGAGGAATAAATCTCCTTAACATCGCCTACAAAATCTTCTCTGTCGTTTTGTGTGAACGCCTGAAGCCTTTTGTAAATAAGCTGATAGATCCTTATCAGTGCGGATTCAGGCCAGGAAAGTCCACCATCGACCAAATGTTCACACTACGGCAGATCCTGGGAAAAACCAATGAATTTCAAGTCGACACTCACCACCTATTTATCGACTTCAAAGCCGCATACGACAGCGTAATTAGAGACGAGCTATACAACGCTATGTCTACCTTTGAGATACCTGCTAAACTCATCAGACTATGCAGGATGACTTTGGAGAATGTTCGCTGCTCCATCCGAATCGGTGAACGTGTTACCGATAGTTTTGATGTCAAAAAAGGATTTAGGCAGGGCGATGCGCTGTCGTGTGATTTCTTCAACATCATATTGGAAATGATTGTGCAAAAATCACTGGCAAATACACGAGGCACAATCTATTTCAAATCCTCACAACACCTTGCATACGCCGACAACATTGACATAGGTAGATCACAGCGAGATGTCAATGAGGCGTTTGCGAGTATTGAGTTCGAGGCGGCGAAAGTTGGTCTGGCGGTAAACGAGGGCAAAACTAAATATATGCTGTCATCAGAAAAGGACGCTCACCACCGATGTCTTGGCCAGAACGTTCGTATTGGCAGTTATAAGTTCGAGGTAGTTAAGAACTTCGTCTACCTTGGCTCCGCAGTGACCTGGAACAACGACATCAGTTCCGAAATCAAACGCAGAATCACGCTTCTTAATCGGTTTTCTTTGAGCTCACGAGGCAATTGAGTAATAGAGCCCTCTCCCAAACGACAAAGTTAACTCTAAAGTTAAATCTAAGACCCTTATTATCCCGTTCCTGCTGTAGCGCAGAAGCATGGACACTATCAACAGCGGATGAGGAGGCCCTGTTTCGGTGCGAGAGAAAGATTTTGCGCGTGATTTTCGGGCCTATAAAAGCAGACGGGGGATGGAGGAAAGATTCAACCACGAACTTTACGGGCTGTACAGCGACATGAGCCCAGTCAGGCGTCTACAGATTCAACGCCTAAGATGGCTGAGCCATGTAGAGCGAATGGACACCACGGCTCCAGCCTGGAGAATCTTTAAATCCAACCCCGAAGGACGAAGAAGCAGAGGACGGCCGCACTTAAGATGGCGCACACAGGTGGAAGGGGACCTCAGCCAACTGGGTGTGCGGCAATGGAAAAGGCTAGCGAAAGATCATTCTAGATGGAGGGGCATGTTGGTTGAGGCCCAGGTTCACCCCGAACTGTAGCTCCCGCTAAGAAGAAGAAGAAGAAGAAGAAGAATGGTGAAGAATAAGACGAACATAAGGCGCTAAAATTGGATTCCTTCATCCTATTGTGGGAGTTACTCGCCAAATCAATATGAGAAGGACAGTATTTGACATATTTTGTCGGCATCACTTTCAGATTTGATTTGGTTTAAATAAATCGTTTTTCGAATGCAAATTACTCTATTTTCAAAACGATTTGATTGAATATCCTTTGTGATCCTTAATCAACCATTCACTCATCCTATTCCTCAACAAAGGATACAAATAACCCTTAAACAAAATTTATTAAAGGATACACCAAGCGATAAGAAGAAAGAAAAATAAAATTGAACTTAAAAGAATTAAGCAATAAAATTAGTCGTGGTTAAAGGAATTTCACACTCCGCCAGCCGTGCCGCATTGCATTCCCGGGACACACTATGGCATTATCAAATGAAGTAATGAATCTTCCCCCGAAATCGTATCGCATCGTCCTTTTGTATCGAACTGACAGAGTGTGTTATTGTTAGACATCCTAGAACAAAAGCCCGAAAAGGAACACACAATGTGAGGAGCAACACTCAACTTCTTATGGTTGAAAACACTGAAGAGCTGACCAACAGCGATGACCACCAACATTAATGTTGACAGGCGTAACACGCCCATGCCATAATAAACAAGGGTCACTATATTAATCGACCCACGGCAATTCACCCAGCTATCCAGTCAGTCAGGATTCAATTGTGTGGGCAAAAATCTCTCGCACAGAAGTACACTTCAGGAATCGGTTGTTGTCGGTTATATACGTCGCGTCGGCGGCGCAGGACCAAAAAGGATCGCTATCTTTCATTCGACTCATAACTTTGATTCGAATGATCATGATTCAGAAATGTGATTCCTTCCCATAGTACCTACATATATACATGCATAGTTGCGTATAAACATTAGAATTGAAAATCGAAAATTTATTAACGCACAACTCCCTGTGGAGCCTGATTGGTGTCCTTTTAAGATTGCCGAATTACTGTGCCGATGGAAACCCTGCCAGTGCGGTCGAAGGCGTTGTCCCTCGATGCATGCGAAGGTTAATTATGCGAGAAACCACCTCTCGTCAGATTTCGCTGACATTCGAAACCATGCTCAGATGATTTGCGATTTTAATTACCTGGATAATTGACTCATTGCCCCTGCATGCTACTCGGGCTTTGGCGCAGGAGTTTCTTGTTTCTTTTTTCCCTTTTGTGTTGTCGCTCCTCTTCGTGCCTTCGCTTCTCGTTTTCTCGTTCGTAGTCCGAGTGATTGAAGGTGGCTGGTGGCTGTGTCACGGCAAGGAATTAATTTGTGAATTTTTCACACGAATTTTTAACCAGAAACTGTGCGCCCATTTGTGAGTGATTGAAGAGTGGTCCTCCGCAAATTGGGAGCAGTCAGCAGTCACATCCCAAACAACGGGACAAAGGAGACATTGAGACGCAGAGATACTCACTCTCAATAATGCCATCCCTGCCATCAACCTACTCGGATTGTATGAGCATGTACACCTATGTAGGTCCGAGTACGTATCTTTATGTCATCGGGTGGCCGAGACGATATTTTGGTGGCGGTTGACTTCTTGGTGGTGGCTGATGGCTAGCCGATGGTGCCCAATTACAACCAAATGAGGTGGAAAAGTGTATCAAATGACTTAATCAAGATTGGCAGACAAAATTTTTACAAGTAGATGACTTGCGTGTGGCAATTGCTTTTGAAAAGATTTGATTTTTGACTTGAGACAGTCGGGATAGTTTAAAACCAAAAACGAAAACCGAAAAAAGGACGATGGAGAAAATAACTCAACGACCAACAGAGATTTTGTCCTCAAAGTAGCCTCAAGTTTGTGTTACCAGTTTTTGTTTCAAGTGATTATTTCTCTTTTTTTTCTGGAAGGAGATCGCCGATATTAATTCGGGTGTCAAATTTTAATTTAACGCACAGTTTAATTTAATACCGCAAAGTGGAGAACCGAAGAGAGAAAAAAAAAGTGGGGCATGGGCAGTGGCAATAAACCTTTCGGGAACGCTTGACTAAAGAGGCGAACGAAAATTGAGATGGAATGGAAATGGCTGTGGAATAGGACTAAAGACGACGATCTTGATTTTTTTGTGAGACAAGTATATTGGGCAGTGATCAAGAAGTACAAGCTATAGTATCTTCATATGATAGTAGTCATCAACGTTGATATGAAGATTCAGTGAGGACATTGTGGACAAATAAGGCATAGTTTGATGGCCTGAAGACCCATAAGTAAGAGCATTAATAGTTGCACGAGTGTTGTAGCAGACCAATTTGCTTTTTTTTTTTTCAAGGCGCAAAAAATGCGCCCTGAGAAGATATTTCACAAGAGGGATAGACGTGATTATAAGATTGAAATCCCAGGAAGTTGTACAGAAATTCCGGTTCCTATTCTGAGTGTTATCTATGCCAGCTCCAATCTCTGTCCCTGCTTAAACCAAGCCGACACCCAGCCTCCGTGTGGCCCGGATAGCTGCCCGGGCACTCGTCAGGTAGTGAACAAATGTGGGCAGCGATCCAACCCCTTGTTCCTGGGGAAAGAGGAACCTGGCCCTCCAGGTTGGGGGTTGTGCTTAGGGGTAACATCCTTATCACGTAAAAACCTTCTTGTTCCGAAACAACGGATACAAAGCTGACGACCTCTGCAAACGACTAACGGACTTGAGAGTCTGCACCTGGAATGTTAGGTCCCTTAACAGACCGGGTGCAGGCGATCAATTGGAGCAAGCCCTCAACTACTATAAAGCAGATATAACCGCACTCCAAGAAGTGCGATGGGATGGACCAGGCAAAAAATGGATGGAAAACTGCGACATCTACTACGGGAACTGCTACAAGGAGAACTGCTATTCGGGTGGGGATTCGTTATTCGAGGAAGATTCCGACAAAAAGCCCTAAGCTTGCGGGATGCAAGTGAACGCCTCATAACAATCCGCATCAAAGCTAATTTCGGAAACATTAGCTTGATATGCACTCACGCCCCAACTGAAGAAAAGGACGATCGACTCAAAGATCGACCTCTGCTGCGGCACAAAAATAGTTGTAGGAGATTTTAATGCAAAACTAGGCAAAGAAGACATATTTGAGTCGATCATAGGAAAGCATAGGCTTCATAACACCACACCCGACAACTGCTAAATGATTTCCTAACGGGGTGTAACCTCCTTGTAGCAAGCACACAATTCTTCTATCTCAACATCCACAAGGGTACCTGGCGGTCTTTTGATCAATCGACCACCAAACAGGTTGCGATCGACGCCAGACCTCGAACCTTCCGAGGAGCAAACATCGACTCGGACCATTACCTTGTTGTAGCGAAGGGTTGAATGAGGATATCAAGAAGGCTTAGGAGTCGAGTAGAACAACGTTAGTTTGACGTCGGAAAGCCAGAATCTTTGCCGATTGTGTCTCCTCCCAGCTCTCTCAATATCTGCCCACAGCAGCGCAAACAGTAGAGCAGGAATGGCGCATTGCCAGAGCGCCATCAGAGACGCTGCCTCAGAGGTGTTGGGCCACCACCTAGAAAACCCTGGTTCGATGAACAATGCGAGCAAACACATGCAGCAAAACAAGAAGCATATTAAGCCACGCTGCAACGACGGACGAGAGCTGCTCGCGAAATCTATGAGCAGAAGAGAAGAGAGGAACATACTCATCTAAGAGGAAAGAAGAGAGAGCACGGAAAGCGTAAGATTGAGGAAATGGAGAGATGCTTCCACAAGAATGACGCACGGAAGTTTTATAATCAGGTAAAAGGAACATGCCATGGCTACAAATCCAGAGCGGCGGCCTGCAGGAATGAAAATGGAGAACTGGTAGTAGAATCAGAGTCGATGCTGGGGATTTGGAAAGACCACTCCTGCAGACTGTGTAACGGAGATGACAGAAAAGATACCGTCCGTCGTAATGGACGACGATGTTAGAGAATTCTATCCACCCGACCTAGACGAAGTCAAAATAGCGATATCAAGACTAAAGTCTAATAAAGCCGCGGGCGCAGACGGCCTGTCTGCTAAGCTTTTTAAGGCGGCTGAAGATAAGTTGGTACGGTGTATGCACCATCTCATTTGCAAGGGATGGTCGGAGGAAAGCATGCACGAAGAATGGAATCCTAGCGGCAGATCTTGGAGAAGATCCGGGAATACCAAATCGACACTCACCACCTTTTCGTCGATTTCAAGGTTGCATCTGACAGCGTGTATCGAGATGAGCTATACAAAGCCATGTCTAGCCAAACTCGTCTGACTGTGCAGGATGACAATGGAGAATTCTCGCTGCTCCATTAAGATCGGTAATGAGCAAACCAAGACCTTTGACGTTAAAAAAGGTGACGCGCAGTCATTCAACTTTTTCAACATCGTGCTTGAAAAGATCGTGCAAGAATCACTGGCCAACACAAGATCTACGCAATTGCTTGCGTACGCCGACAACATTGACGTGACTGGACGGATACAGCGAGACGTCAGTGAGGCCTTTGTAAGCATTGAGGTAGAAGCGGCTGAGATGGGTCTCAAGATTAATGAGGGTGAAACCAAATATCTGCTTTCATCAAAATGACACGGTCAACACCGACGTATTGGCCAGAACGTCACCATGGGCAGATATAACCTTGAAGTGGTCAAGGAATTCGTCTACGTTGGGTCACTGATGACCGGCGACAACAACACCAACGCTGAGATAAAACGCAGAATCACTCTTGCCAACCGCTGTTTCTTCGGGCTCAAGAGGCAATTGAGAAGTAGAGCCCTCTCTCGGAAAACCAAGGTGACACTATATAAGACCTTTGATCATCCCAGTCCTTCTTTACGGCGCAGAGGCTTGGACCCTAACAAAAGCGGATGAAGATGCCCTTTGTCGTTTCGAGGGGAAAATTCTGCGCTCTATCTACGGTCCCGTTTGTTCAAACGGTGTATGGAGGAGAAGATTTAACGAAGAACTGTACGGGTTGTATAGCGACATCGGCCTAGTACGACGTTTACGGATACAGCGTCTAAGGTGGCTAGGCCACGTAGAGCGCAACGAAAACACAACTCCGACCCGAAGAGTCTTTGAATCCACCCCGGAGGGAAGGCGCAGCAGAGGACAGATTTTTTCAGATACTACTGAAAACTGTTGTCGTAAAAATTTCAAAAAGTCAGTCTTGCAGCCTATTACATCATCATTGGGGAAGTACTTGGTTTTGAATCTTGGGTCCATAATCGTGGCAATGGATAATTCAGGAAACATTTTTACATAGGAAAAGCGTTTGTTGACGGCTTTTTTTAAAATACTAATCTCTAAACGGATGCAGAATCAGCAGAAATATCGAATGTAGCTTGATAGAAACATTTTAAAATGGTGATCAAGTTTTTTTACCAGAATCCACTCTTCTACAGTTGGTATATCAATTCTACCACGCTCTGCCATATACAGACTAATGGCAACTTTTTACTCATAAAGTCTTTCCATCATTAAGTAGGTACTGTTTCATCTAGTCTCTATGTCTATATCTTGAATTAAAGCATGCTTTGGTAGGCCACAAGTTTTTTGATATTTATTAAGATATCGTTTTGCTTGTTCGCTTTTTTGGAAGTGGCCTACAATCTTGCAACACTCTTTTAATAAATTTTCAATATTTACTTCCTTGAAGTCCTGGACTTTTTTCGATATAATTAAACATTTACATTTTGCTGGATTTAGGATCAAGGTGTTACATTCTGCCCATGCCCTTATTCTATCAAGTTCTTCATTAATTGAACAGACACAGTTTTCTAGAAGGCCTATGGGGCAACTTTTATATACTTGTATGTCATCTGCATAAAAATGTTTTGAGACATTGTTCAGGATGGAACCTATCTCATTGATGTACAACGAGAACAACAGAGGAGAGAGGATCGAGCCCTGGGGGACACCACGTTGGATCGGCAGGAACTCGGAAAATTGATTTTCGATACACACAGCTTGCTTCCTATCTAGCAAAAAGGAGGAAACAAGTTTGATTGCCTCTGAGAAAACGTTGAAATTATAGCGCAGTTTGTTCAATAGGAATGAGTGGTCAACCATGTCAAGGGCTTTGGAGAAATCTAGAAGGACTAAGAAGGTAACCCAGTTATTATCTAGTTTAGCCCTTATATCTTCAGTGAGCTTGAGGAGAGCTGTTGTGCAGCTATGCTTTGGACGGAAACCAGACTGGATGTTTACCAGAAAATTGTGACGCGCTATATAATCATAGAGTTGTTTTTGCATTACACGTTCACACATTTTGGATTGAAAGGGTAGAACTGAAATCGGTGTTGATAACATGTGTTAAAAGAGGCAGCAATAGCGGCAGTATGTGTACCATTCAGGAATGTGGGATTCATATCGTCGACACCTGATGCCTTAGATTTTATGGTCAGCAAGCTTCCTAACACTTCTTGACTCACAACGCAGGAAAAACTAAAAGGCGAGAACGGAAAAACCGGTGGTATTTCCGCAGGTTCTTGATTAACGGTGCGAGCTGCACTAGGTGAAGACAAAAATTTCCGATTTAGTTCGTCAGCGTTGATATTGTTTCCTATGGCAAGAGTCTGGAGATTTTTCCAAAGTTTGTGACTATCAGAGGGTACCTTGAGGTGGTTTGAGTAAAAAGTAATGTTAGGCTCTCTTATTTTTTGCACAACTTTATTACGTAACCTTTTATACGCCACATGCAGGTCTTCAATCCTTGTTCGAACCCAGCGTTTGTAAGCCTGATCTCGTTGATTGATTGAATGTTTGATTGGTTGTGTGTACCAAGTGTTTGATGCTTGGTCAAACTTCTTAAGTGGCACGTGCGCATTGAAAATATTTACTAAGTTATCATTAATAAACTGAACTTGATCAGTTGTTCAAGATTTACAGGATCCTTATTTGTGAAATCTCTGAAACGTCTTTGCCGGGTTTCTCTTTCTACTCGGATCACCGTCTGAAAATCGAAGTTTGGAAAAATAAGGTCATGATAGGAGAAAACAGGTGGTGAGAGTTGGTCAGAGCATAGGATTTGTTCTCTTTTGCTGACGAAGAAAAGGTCTGATAGAGTGCTAGATGACCGACTGAAATGGGTAGGCACAGTTGAGTTGACCACGTATAAATCACATGAGTGCATTTGCTCTATGAGACGCTTATCTACCAATATGTTGCTTTTGAAGTCACCACATAGTATTACATTAGGTGAACTGACGGTGATTTCTTCCATTAAATCGTATAGTGGATCCAGGCCGATATTATTATTTGGCCTATACACTGTTCCTAACATAAGTCTACCTTTACTACCTATGACGTCGAGAAATAAGTATTCCAATGGTAAGCCGGGTGGTGAGGAGCATCTTATTGTACTAATTAAATCATCTTTTAAATAAATTGCATCTTGGAAGCACAGTTGCCTCTTGTTCTTACACAATTGCGAGACCGTGTGCAGAACGGTGTTTCTTTCGCGGGGTGAGCCAAATTTGACATACTTAACATACTACTTTGACATACTCTTGATGATGTATGTTCTTGGTTTTGGCCCCTGGTGCGAAAGATTGCCTTGACAGTCGGTGGTGGACAATCGATGCTGTGACAAATGTGATTGAAAGTCTTTTTTAGATTTTCGTTTGGGAGTTGGGGGATACCAAAGATAATGGCATCTGATGCAACTTCCCGTCTCTCGTGCGCATCACACCTCTTCATCAGGTCATCAATTTCTCTGCTGTAAACATCCAGTGTAACCAGGTGTCTCTCCATTTCCTCCGTTCTGTTTTTCAAGAACTGACTGTTTTTTCCATGTCATTTAAACGCGATTCGAGTTTTTGCTGTTGGGAACTCAGATTCTCCATATAGTAATATAAGCGCACTATATTACCGACCCAAGCTGTGCTCACAGTACTCACTGTGTTAACTACAACAACGTCCTATGGGCCATAAAGAGCTTTGAACCCTACAAGTCTCCGGGACCGGATGGGATCATACCAGCTGAGCTCCAGCAGGTAGCAGATATAATCCTCTTCTGGCTTGTGGTTATATACAATAGTTGCCTCTCCCTCTCCTACATCCCCAGCAAGTGAAAGGTAGCCAAAGTCGTTTTCATACCCAAGGCAGGCAAAAGCTCCCACACGTATGTAAATGACCTAAGGCCTATTAGTCTCACTTCTTTTCTATTAAAAACTCTAGGGAAGATTTTAGACGTACACATCCGGTACAGCTGCATTTCAAGAAGACTGTCGGATAACGAACATGCCTACAACAAAGGCAAATCGGTGGAAACAGCACTCCACTCATTGGTCAGTAAAATAGAAAGGTCACAGGAAAGTAAACAATACACTCTAGTCGCCTTTCTCGACATTGAGGGCGCCTTTAACAATGTTGAACCATGGGCCGTCATCAAGGCGCTGTCTGATCTGGGTGTTATGGGATCAGTGATAGAACTGGTACGACAGCTGCTAATACAAAAAAAAAATTTCGCTGGTGCCGTCTCAACCAGAATGGTCAGCAAAAGTACACCACAGGGTGGAGTACTCTGCCCTCTCCTCTGGAACGTGGTGGTCAACGAACTACTGCTGTTGCTGGAGCAGGAAGGGTACGCTGTGATCGCCTATGCGGATGACATTGCTATTGCCGTCACAGGAAAATTTCCCAGCACTCTATGCGACGTTATGCAGAGTGCACTACATACAGTGGAAACCTGGACACGGTACTGGGGACTTGGAGTGAACCCAAAGAAGACCGATCTAGTACTGTTCACTAACAAATATAAAATTCCGCCCCTCAACCCACCGAGGCTGGGTGGAACTTAACTAACAATCAAAGAACAGGCTAAATATCTTGGCCTAGTCCTGGACAGGAGGCTGAATTGGAAACCCAACATTCTTGATCGGGTCAAGAAAGCAACTGTTGCCCTCTACTGTAAGAAAGTAGTGGACAGGAGGCGGGGTCTCCAACCAAGGATTATGTACTGGCTCTACACCGCAGTCATAAGGCCTATCCTCCTGTATGGTGTCGTAGTCTGGTGGACTGCTCTGGACAAAGCAGTCAATCGAAACCTCCTGGGGAAGGTACAAAGATCGGCCAGCTTATATATCGCGGAGCGATCAGATCAACCCCCACGGAGGCCTTAAATGTTCTGCTACATCTTCCACCATTAAACCTTTTCAGCAAGCAAGTTGCTGCATGAGCGGCCCTAAGGATGAGGAGCATAAGAAAATGGCCCACATCTCAAAAAAGCCACACCTCTATTCTAAAACACTTCAAAGTACCCATGGACACTGACTACATCAACCCGCAGAATGTGTTTACCAGGAACTTCGAAGTTGTCTTTCCATCCAGGGAGGAATGGGCTGAAGGGTAAGTCATACTAAAGGACTCGATCTCCCTCTATATCGATTGCTCTAAGATGGAGTCGGGTGTAGGCAGTGGGGTCTACTCCAAAGGAACTTAACCTCAACCTATCATTTAGACTCCCAAATTACTGTAGTGTGTTTCAGGCAAAAATAACTGCGATGGGCCCTGGCATGGCTCAGGATCAATGTAATATCCACAAAGGATATTATCATTTGCACGGATAGCCAATCTGCGATAAAATCCCTGGGGCCTATCTCTGGATGAGATGGCTGAACAGTTCAACATTAAAATACTGTGGGTTCCCGGGCATAGGGATATTCCAGGAAACTGCGCGGCCGAGGAACTCGCAAAGTTAGGGTCAAGCACACTCAGCCTACCTACCCTCGGGTACCTAGAAACACTAATAAGTACGGTAAAACACATGATAAAGCTTCAAACCATAGAGAAGACCAATGGAATGAGAGCAATATCGGCTTTATCACCAAACAATTGTGGCCTAAGTGGCCAATGGTCACTGCACCATTGGAAAACACACCGCCAGACTGGGGCTACCCTACAATGACTTCTGTCGCGGCTGCATGGACGAGGAGGATAAGGAATCAATACACCACCTCCTCTGCTCATGTCCCTCTTTTGCGAATCGCAGGAGGATTTACCTCGGCGCGCCCTTCTTCGACAATCTGAGTGAACCAAACCAAAAAATATCTCAACTCCACCGCTTTATTAGAAGCACCGGTTGGTTCCCAGGTAGCGGATCAGGGTAACCTGATCCAGGTGGTATCACGATGGGCCGGTTTCGGCCTAAGTGTGGCTTACGCCTACCACGTCAACCTAACCTAACCTATTTAGAGTGTTAAATTAAATTTAATGCCGGGGCTGCCCTCAAGGTGGCGTCTTGTCTCCGCTGTTATGGTGCATGGTGGTCGATTCTCTGCTTGACGCTCTCAATGCCTCTGAAATTGATGCCCAAGTCTATGCGGATGACGTCGACATTCTTTCTGTCGGCTCATGTTTAGCGACTGTCCGTCGCGAAGCACAGGCGGCGCTAAATGTGATCGATGATTGCTGTACCAGAAATGGGCTGTCAGTCAATCCCCTTAAAACCGAGGTCGTTCACTTTACGACAAGGAGGAAAAATACTGACATGACTCAGCTGGTACTAAAAGGCACTTCCATCCCGATATCCAAGGAGGCTAAGTATCTAGGAGTCATTTTAGATAGTAAGCTTCTCTGGTCAAAGCATGTTGAGTCGAAAACCACCAAAGCGATGTCAGCTTTCTGGCAATGCAAAGGAGCTTTTAACAAAAAGTGGGGTTTATCGCCGGCAAGGCTCCTCGTGATCTACACAACAATGATAAGACCTATAATCTCATATGCATCGGTTGTCTGGTGGAACAGACGGGAACGGTTTGTCTCAGCTGCACGGGGGCCTTCCCTAGCATGCCGGGCGCTGCTCTAGATGTTATGATGAACCTTCCACCTCTTGATATACATATTTATCAGAGGGTGTGCTCTGAAAGCCATGTCTCGTCCGGAGAGAAATGGCTTCTGGTATAACTCGCATAGGAATAACGGCGTGCTTGCGCAAGAATTGTCCTGCGACCCCTGTCTCATGGACATGCCTTCTGACGCACTGACGCCCGTTATCCTATTGCGTCGTAATTTCACAGTAGAGTTTCCATGGCGTCAGGATTGGCTATGGCTAGAAACTGAACCTGGAAAGGATAGTCTTCGCATTTTCACGGATGGCTCCAGGTCTGGGCGGGGGTCCGGTGCTGGAGACTTCTTTGAGCTCGAAAACATCCGACTGCACTTCCCGTTAGGAAAGTATGCGTCTGTCTTCCAACCAGAGATATACGCAATCCTAATGGTGGAAGGGGGAAAGCATATGGGTCTGTAGTGACAGCCAAGCTGTACTTAAAGCTGTGGGCAACCCCTTAACTCCAAATTAGTGCTTGAACTCAAGTCCTTCTTGAACAGAGTCGTCAGACTAAATTCATTAAAGCTTGTATGGGTTCCAGGCCACTCTAGGATCCCAGGAAATGAGATCTCTGATGAACCATTCGCTAGAATGGGTTCAGAGGAGAGCTTCTCAGGACCGGAACCCGCTCTAGGTCTACCTGCGTCCACGGTAAATTCCTACATTAACGATTGTGTATTTAATACACACAACCATATATGGTGGGCGCCGTGGCGCATTGGTTAGTGTGCTGGACTCTGGCGCACGATGAGCGAGTTCGGATCCCGGCAGGGTACTGGCAAAACCCCCCGAAGTAAACTTGCCATGAAAAAGCTTCTCGACTCACGCCGTTCGGAATCGGCATTAAGCTGTAGGTCCCTTTCACCTGTGTGAAAAATGAATCCCACATAAATCCGGTCTTTCGCGGGCTGTAACGCCTCCAAAGAAGAACCATAGATGGAGGGATTGTCCAGGTTGCAGGATGACTAAGCGCGTATGTCCCGATGTCTGCAAGAAATCTGCAGCGTTCCTCCTGTCTTTAAGGAGAATCGACTGCAGAAGGCTTGTGGGAGCTATCACGTGCCATTACACTTCTGCCAAGCATCTCTACGTGCTTGGCATCAGTGAGACGCCTGCCTGTGCTGCATATTGCGAGGAGGAGGATGACACTGCAGAGCATTTCCTCTGTGATTGTCCCGCCTTTGCTCGCGCACGGTGGCGCACCCTTGGAGCCGACGTGGTGTGTGCCGAATCCCTTAGCTCTACATCACTGAAGCTCCTTCAATTTTTTCTACGGGAAACGGGGAAAATATAGTAATGTAAGGTGTCTGTCTGGAGTACAATGGACCAGTATTTGCGTCTGAGTGCTCCAGCGGATAGCAGAAGAACAACAAAAAAAAAAAAAAAAGGGAAAAAAATTGTAAAAAGGTTTTAAGCCCTTCGAATCGCCCCCAGGGCCGTATGGAATTTATCCTATCGAACTCGCACAGAATATGGATGGCTGGAAATCATCTTCAGAGGATGTATAGTCTGGTGACAAATGCCAGAGAAGTGGAAGTCAGCAAGGATAATTTTCACCTTCCCTTGTCCTAAAAACGATGGAAAGGCTGATAGACGTACACATACGACACAACTTTGATCCACCGTCGATTTCAAAGGCACAGCATGCCTATTGCAAGGGTAAATTGGTCGAAACGGCCTTGCACATCTTGGTGAAGAAAACCTTAGTAGCCCTCTTGGACCGCCGGGTAGGCTACGTATTACCTACCTACCAACCTATCCTTTGTAAGACCTGATATCGATAATGAATTCCATCAATCTGATTAGACAAATTTTTACATAACTTTTTCGAACTTAGATTTGCATTCAGTTAATCCAAAATAGGCAAACAGGAGACGACAGAACTCGAAAGATCTACCAAAAAGATACTTGTTTGATCAACACCAAATCACAATGAACCTACACGTCAACACGCACATATCACGACACGCCAGTATGCAGTCACAGTGCCAATTGCGTCGGCAAATGACGTGCTAGGTGGTCCAAATGGCATCAGAAGCGGCAACAGCGCCTAATTGAAAGGCGTGCAACGCACATTTGACAAATTGGAACCGATTCGAAGGCATGAACGACCCACGTACGTACACAACTTCTATATTCCCTACAGCGCATCGACGAAGACAGGCGACAAGGCAATATTTCGCCATACCTAACGAGGTACATCCTCAAGATTATCTAATCAAGCTTCGACCAGGAGAGGTGCAAAAAACAGGCATGGAAATTAATGACGTGCAAATTAGCCAGATTATGTTTGATCACCAACACAAAAGCATAAGCATAAGGACTACGCTTGACAGAAGCCCATTAGCATGATGCGGATGTGCATAACAAAAGGGTGCCGAGAATGCACTCCAGGGACGACGGAGTTTTTTTCTTTCCTTTCGTATGTCCTTCTCATCCCTCCAGTGCCAAGTGGTGGAGCCGGTAGATGTGATCTCGAATCAGAGCAGAAAAAAAACGGAAAAAACCAATAAAGAGGGACAAATATGGAAAGAGTTT
This sequence comes from Eumerus sabulonum, assembly GCA_951905685.1. Classification (NCBI taxonomy): domain Eukaryota; kingdom Metazoa; phylum Arthropoda; class Insecta; order Diptera; family Syrphidae; genus Eumerus; species Eumerus sabulonum. Next base: position 241,855,177 of record OX645060.1, read on the forward strand.
TTTGATCTAGCTAAGTAGAACTGAATTGGCACCTGCACACAGGTGCAACCAACGATCCCGGACATAAAGAACCACCGATGACCATGAGGGGTAAGCATTTTGTCTCCTTACATTGCGGTCAACCGCAGTTGGGCATTTGCAACAATGTGCCTGGGCAACGCATGCGAGTATTTCACCTAAGGATAAATGTCACGTCGATTGGCCTGGATCCGAAATAAGGTTGTTAGTTAACAAATTCAGACACAAATCACTTGGAAGGTATCTTCCTTGCGGTCGGGTGCTTCACTGTCCTCCTTAGGCAAAACAGTAATTGAGTCAACGACATTTCGATATAATCACGCAAGATGATAGCCTACGAGAGCTTTCGATTTATATCAATAAATCAGAATGATCGCCATCCGTCCATGCCTCATTTTAAGACCTATTCTCCATAGTGAGCCATTAAGTCGAAACACTAGCTAATTACGTGCCGTCGCTGTATAGTAATCACGGGAAACCGCAAGGTGAAACATTTAATTTCCCATAAGATTCCGCGAAATACAAACAAAACCCTCCTCCGACATCTTAATCAATCGGTCGGGTTGGTTGTCGGCCTCCATCAGGAATCTTATGAAGTAGCTCAAATAAGCGGACAGCAGAAAAGGGAATTACACTGGAGAAGACATTATAGACGATGAAACGTGTTTACTTATCGACAGCTCTGGATCAGAAATGAAATACCCTCACAGTGTTAGCTGCCGGGGCTGCTGCCGGGGCTGCTGCCGATGCTGCTGCTGTTGGCGATGATCCAAATGATCCATATGGATGGCAATCAATCGGGAATGGCTTTCGCATCGGAAAACAAATATAAAACTTGGTAAGCCTCCTACCGACTTTATTACCGGATGATGGCGGGTCAAACACTTAACTTAATTTGGAAGCATCATCCGCAACATGTTATTAGCCCGAATCGTCCTTTTTTGTTGATTTTTGATATCCTCTTATAATGAAGTGAGGATGTGTCTGCTGTGAACAAACACTGTACAAAGCGCCAAATTGATCACCTTACAGATTCGCGCCCCTGAGCTCGAGGATGACGATGACGACGACGATGGACTCTACCGAAAATGCAACCTCAATGAGAACGTACACAACTGGTGGTTGCGTAACTATGTATGGGGATAAATCGCTCGCAAATTGAACAATCCCATACCGTTTGCTCCCCTTCCAACCTGAAAGTCTCACATTGACTATTGCCGGACAGTTAAGTATTACCCGAACACCCTTTCGGAGTCCTATGTATGTAGGTCCCTTTGTGCCAATTTGTCCCTATCATACGAACCTCTCAGGCCGATTGCGAGTTGCGATCACATTATCTGATACAACTGCATTTAATTTCTTCGAGCAAAATTGGATTTCCTTCGGATGTGACCGTGAGACTTTTTCTTATTCGCCGATCTCTGAGAAACCTTCCGCATCTTTGGGATATCTCTTCCTATCCTGACCTTTAACCGCATTCATCCGTTTTTCTTCTTTAAAATTCCTTTCGTTTGTCGAACATTACTTCCTCTAAATTGACGAATGCAAGACATCCGAAATCAATGTAGCAATTAGGCACTCACACGAAGAGTGAAATTTGCCCTGTAATTAGCGACACCAAATCATTGAGTTGCGCCCCCGAAACAATTAAGTCATCAGTGGTCTTCTCGTGTGAGGTCCTTGCCGGCTATCAACTGTCGACTGTTGACTCGTACGCTATGGAAGGAGAGAATGCCGATTTGTGTACCTTCTACATGCACTTCCTATAAGTGATTTGCGGGATGCCAACAATCGAAGAGTTCGGTATCTAGAGGGATTCCTTTCAGGGATGTCGAATTGTCCAAAACCGTTGTTTGTTTTAGGTAATTAATAGGAGGTAGTCTGTTGTCTGAGTATTGACTTTAAATAATTGTTTTCTTTTCCCTTTTTTTCTTTCTTCTTCAGTCTACATGTAGGGAGTGTCCATTCAGACTGGACAAGATGTAGGTTATATGTCGGCCAGTGCTACCAAAGAGTAGTCAAAGCCACCTTCGCTGGTGCCGTCTCAACTAGAATAGTCAGCAGAGGTACACCACAAGGTGGAGTACTCTCCCCTCTCCTCTGGAACATGGTGGCCAACGAACTACTACTGTTGTTAGAACAGGAAGGGTACGCTGTGACCGCCTATGCAGATGACATTGCTATTGCCGCCACAGGAAAATTTCCCAGTACTCTAAACGACCTAATGCAGGGTGCATTACGTACAGTAGAAACCTGGACGCAGTACTGTAGACTTGGGGTTAATCCTAAGAAGACCGACCTAGTACAGTTTACCAATAAATATAAAATTCCGCCCTTCAACCCACGGAGGTTGGATGGAACCCAACTAATAATCAAAGATCAGGCTAGATACCTAGGCCTAGTCCTTTGACAGGAGGCTGAATTGGAAACCTAACATTCTTGATCGTGTCAAGAAAGCAACCACTGCCCTCTACAGCTGTAAGAAATTGGTGGGCAGAAGGTGGGTTTCCAACCCCATTATGCACTGGCTCTACACAGCAGTCATAAGGCCCATCCTCCTATATGGCATCGTAGTCTGGTGGACTGCTCTGGACAAGGCAGTCTATCGAAACCTTCTGGATAAGGTACAAAGATTGGCCTGTTTATATATGTATAAGCGGAGCTTATTACATTTTCCCCCGTTGGACCTCTTCAGCAAGCAAGTTGCTGCCTGCGCCGCCTTACGAATTAGGGGCATAGGAAAATGGCCCACACTACAAAAAGGACATACTACCATTCTTAAGCACTTCAAAGTACCCATGGTCACAGACTACATCATCCCGCAGAGTGTGTTCACTAGGAACTTCGAAGTTGTCTTTCCATCCAGGCAGGAATGGGCTGAACGAAAAGTTATACCACAGGACTCGACCTCACTCTACACCAATGGCTCCAAGATGGAGTCGGGTGTAGGTAGCGGAGTCTACTCCAAGGAACTTAACCTCAACCTAACATTCAGACTCCCAAATCACTGCAGTGTGTATCAGGCAGAATTTAACAGCGATAACGGAGGCCCTTGCATGGCTTAGGATTAATAGCCAATCGGATAGCCAATCTGCGATAAAATCCCTAGCCGCGATGACCCACAAATCAAAGACATCCTTAAACTGTCGCCTATCTCTAGACGAGATGGCTGAACAGGCACAGGGATATTCGAGGAAACTGCGCGGCCGACGAACTCGCAAAGTTAGGGTCAAGCACACTCACTCTTCCTATCCTCGGGTACCTAAAAACACCAATAAGTATGGTAAAGCACATGATAAAACTTCGAACCATAGAGGCGACCAACCTCCAATGGAATGAAGGTAATATCGGCTTTATCACTAAGCAAATCTGGCCTAAGCTAAACCTAGGACGAACAAAGGACCTAGTAGCAACTAAAAGGGCTACTTTGAGCACTCTAGTGGGTGTCATTACAGGTCATTGCATCATTGGAAAACACGCCGCCAGACTAGGGCTGCCCTCAAATGACTTTTGCCGCGGCTGCATGGACGAGGAGGAAGAGGTATCAATCCATCACCTTCTCTGCTCAACCTAAAAATAGCTCAACTCCATCGCTTCATCAGAAGCACCGATTGGTTCTCAGTTAGCGGATCAGGGTAATGATCCTTGTGGTATCAACATGGGCCGACCTCGGCCTACGTGTGGCTTATGCCAACCAGTTGAACCTAACCTAACCTAACCTAGTGCTACCATTAGCATATGGCACTGCGACCTTTGCAGATCTATTGTGCCTGCTAGCCGATTAGCCGAGGAGTTTCTCAACTTCCATAATGAAGTTGAGAATGATTCTCGTAGGAGCCAAAGTGAGTCATAACTTCGCTGAGAAGGATACGCTTCCTAAGATGGCAGAGAGCAGCACACTCACACAGTATGTGATCTGCCGTCTCTTCGTCCTCGAGACAGAGTCGACACTCAGTTTTAGACGATAGGCTAATTTTGTTCAGATAATATCTTAGACCGCAGTGTCCTGTCAGATAGCTGACTAGTCTTCTGATATCCACCCTATTGAGTTTGAGTATGTCACTAGAGTGTTTGTTCAGGGTTCGACTGACGGAGTCCCGAACGCTGTTCCAAAAGGACAGGTGTTGCAATTTTTCCCACTTGCCTAAGAAGAAATTTATCTTAGACTTGAGGATGCCGCAAAATGGATCTGGACCTATATATTTATCGCTGGAACCTTTCCTGGCGAGTTGGTCAGCAATTTCATTGCCCTTAATACCTTTGTGCCCTGGCACCCACCAAAGTTTAACATTTGGCGAGGTCTTGAAGGGCATCATGGCATTCCTTGACGGTTTTGAGTTCGTGCTGTACGAACCCAGCGTTTGGGCGCTGCTTGCTGTCAGAGAGTATGTTATGTATGATTAGTTTTGTGCATATTAGGATGGCATGCAACTCTGCTTGAAAGATGTTGGGACGCATTTACAGGATCTTCGAGATCATGCGATTTGGTCCAAGGATGCCGGCGCCAACGCCTGAAGCCATCTTGGAGCCATCCGTATACCACCTAAGGCATTTGACATTTAGCAGTAAGTCAGTGTTTTCCCATGCTGAGCGATTTGGGATCAATACCTCGAATCGCTTGCCAAAAGTGAAGGTGTGTGGCAATGGGTCCGAGACTGTGGTACTCATATCCAGCTCGGGAAGGTGTTGTAGATAATATGGACATGTAACCCTCGGGTCTACATGGCATATTTGTTCCCGAACAAAGAATTCTGATTGCACTGCATAATGCCACCTTTTTGGTAAAGAGATGCAGTGGAGTGAGTCGAATGAGTGCTTCTTGGGCTGCCGTGGGGCAGGTTGGCATAGCGCGTGTAATGCCGAGACACTCTGAAGGCGTTGAAGCTTAACAATTGTAGTTTTTTGCTCAACTTATGTCCACCATACGGTGGACCCGTAGGTGACGATAGGTCATACTATCGCAGTTTATGTATAACCAGTGGACAACCTTAGGTTTAAGTCCCCAGGAGGCCTTAGGTTTAAGGCCCACATGGCCTTAGTCGCATTCATAAGTTTAGTTTTCATATTGGAGTTCCAGTTGAGTCTGCGGTCTAGGTCAATACCTAGATACTTGACTTACTCTGAAAATCCTATGCGTGTGCCATTTAGAGAGATTGGGCAGGGATTTACCTTTCTCCTCTTTGTAAACGGGACTAAGATTGGGTTGATCGATAGACCCTCTCTGCCACACCAGTCAGAGACAAATTGGAGCGCAAGCTGCATGCGTAGGTGCAACCACCATACTGCTGGCTGTAGGTTATCCTACTACGGCAGTAGGTGCAACCATCATACTGCTGGCTGTAGGTTTTCCTACAGCGATTGGTTCCACATCTACTGATGTTTTCTCTTGGCTCTTGATGATCATCTTAATGATGTCAAATGATGGGTGCCAGCAGCTCGATGGAGGTGTCAATTACAGCCTCTTGATCGGCTGCCATCTGCGCTGTGGTATGAGAGTTCGCTCCCAAGTTCTATGGGGACGATGCCGAGTCGGATCCTCCCAGCCCCACTATTGTAGCTCTTTTTATCGACTTGGGGATTGCCGATCTTGCTGCGTTTAGCATTAACTAGAGCCCCATTTCTAGTTTTTCCCTGCATTATAGCAGCTTTAAAACGTCGCTGCTCCGACGATTTGAGCTTAACGAAGCCACCAGGTGGCAGAAGCTTTTCCCCTACACGCTTGATGGTTTCGTTCCTTGTTACACCTAACCTTCTACGTAGCAAACCAAGCTCTTAAGTTATGGATAATGAAGACATAAGCTAAGTGAATTGTCCTGTATGACATTGAGGCTTTGATCGACATTGTTGGGCTGATAATCCGGTGTAAAACTGAACCTCACCTAACGAGCATCTCCAGCCAGCGCGGTCTTTGGCTAGTTGTTTCCAGTGCCGCACTCACAGTTGTTCTTCCACCAGTGTGGGCCAGATTCTTGGCTGAGTCGTTCCTCCGTGTTGAATTCGAAGATTCTTCGGGTCTGAGCAGCGTTGTCCATACTACGAATGGTGAATGTGCTACTTCAACACACCAAAAGGTGTGTTCATTGTTGGAATTTAAAGTGTGTTATTACAACTTTAAATTCCAAAGGCCTCGTAGGGGTGGATTAATGTTGACGACCCTTGCAAAAACCAAAAAAGGACAATGATGTTCGGCTCTGTACGTGGAACGTTAGGTCCCTGAACAGGCCACGTGCAGCCGAACAACTTGAGGACTCCCTAGACCACTATAAAGCGGACATAACCGCCATCCAGGAAATGCGATGGAATGGACCGGACATTTACATTTACTACGGTGACTGCTATAGGGAGATAGGACGACGATTTTTCGGATGCGGATTTGCTGTTCGAGGTAGACTAAGGCAAAAAGTCCTAAGCTTTCGGCATGTGAGCGAACGCCTCATAACGCTACATTTTTCAACATCAGCCTGATCTGCGTCCACGCCCCCACGGGAGACAAGGATGACTCCACCAAAGATGAGTTCTACCATCTCCTAGACAGAACGTATGCCCAATGTCCCCGCTTTGACATCAAAATTGTACTAGGAGACTTCAATGGTAAACTGGGTAAGGAAATCATCTTTGAACGAGTCATCGGCAAACATAGCCTACACGACACCACATCCGCTAACGGACACGGGCGGATTGATCTTGATACGGGGCGAGCGGGGTTTCTAGCGAGTACGCGCTTCCCGCACCTCGATATACACAAAGGCACCTGGCGGTCGCCAGATAACTAACCACATTGATCACATCGCGATCGACGACAGACACTCCTCCACTATTCTCGATGTTCGAACTTTCCGAGGAGGTAATATCGACATGGAGCACTATCTTGTAGTAGCCAAGATGCACCTACGGATATCACGAATGCAGCGGAGTAAAGTAAGAATACGAAGTTATGACGTCGGAAAGCTACTATCGCCAGACACCGCTGGTGCTTTTACCAATCGCGTCTCCCTTAAGCTCTCCAATACATCTCAATACCTCCACGCTATCAATGGAACAGCAGTGGAACATTTGCAAACAAGCCCTGCAAAGCTCTGCATCCGAAGTTTTGGGCTTCAAGGCTCCACCACGAAGAAACACCTGGTTCGATGACGAGTGCAGGAGGATTCACACAGCGAAGCAGGATGCATATAAAGCCTCGCTGCATAAAAGAACAAGAGCAGCCCGTGAGCTCTAGGAGTTAAAAAAAAGGGAGGAGCATAAGCTTCTCAGAAGAAAGAAGAAAGAGCTGCAGAAGCGCGCGATTAAGGCGTGACGTTCAAGGTTATAAAGCCAGAATGGAAGCCTGCTGGGATGAGAACGGAATATGGAAAAACCACTTCAGCAGACTGTATAACGGCGATGTTGGTTAATACGCCGCAATAGTCACAATCTATTTCAAATCCTCGCAACTTCTTGCATACGCCGACGACATTGACATAATAGGTAGATCACAGCGAGATGTCAATGAGGCGTTTGCGAGTATTGAGATGGAGGCGGCAAAAATTGGTTTGGCGGTAAACGATGGCAAAACTAAATACATATATGCTGTCATCAAAAAAGGACGCTCACCACCGACATCTTGGCCAGAACGTTTGTATTGGCAGATATAAGTTCGAGGTAGTTAAGGACTTCGTCTACCTTGGCTCCGCAGTGACTTGGAACAACGACATCAGTTCCGAAATCAAACGCAGAATCACTCTTGCCAATCACTGTTTCTTTGGTCTCAGGAGGCAATTGAGTAATAGAGCCCTCTCCCGAACGACGAACTTTACGGGCTGTACAGCGACATGAGTCTAGTCAGGCGTCTACGGATTCAACGCCTAAGATGGCAAGACCGTGTAGAGCGAATGGACACCACAGCTCTAGCCCGGAGAGTCTTTGAATCCAACTCCGAGGGACGAAGAAGCCGAGGACGGCCCGCCTTAAGATGGCGCACACAGGTGGAAGGGGACCACAGCCGACTGAGTGTGCGGCAATGGAAAGGGCTAGCAAAAGATCGTTCTAGTTGGAGGGGCATATTGGTTGAGGTCCAGGTTCACCCCGAATTGTAGCACCCGTTAACAAGAAAAAAAAGTTCGTACAACATGTGCATGTCCTTTCACAATTATGACTTGAATAAATAGTCGAACGATGGCCAGCCGAGTTTCATATTTTGGGATTGAGTCCTATTTGAAAACAAATCTTTCCTTTTCTCGAAATATTTCAGAAATCTCATCGCCGTATTATGCTCCCTCTTTCTTATCATTCGCTTTATATAAACACCGCCAGTGCGAAATACCGACAACTTTCAATCTTCTCCCTTTATAGCGTGCATCCGCATCTTGAAGTATCCTCACCTACGCACTCGGTTATGGTTACAAATGAAAAATAAATATTTTCCACATCAAAATGTAACAATTTCCGACACAAGAATTGTTCAGGTACAAGTGTAATCCACTTGTAAAACAAAATAATCGCCCACTTGAAGGTTGGTTAAGTGAGATAGAGATACAGGATAGGGATCAGTCGCCCTCAAATTAGTTTCCCTTTGAATGGATAACAAAAAAATAAAAATCGAGAAAACCACGAATTTCGTACTTTTGTAATTTTGTGGTGAATCAAGAGAATCTCAGAATAAAAAAATGTGAATCTCAAGGTTTTCTTTCATTGTTGTCCCAAAATCAAACGTAAAATTGAGGGAGACTCTGCTTCCTGTTGGAAGTCGGGAACCTTTCCACCTAATTTGCTGCTTGATTTTCTTTCTCCTGATCCGTGTTGGATCTTTTCGTGTTTTGTTTGCCTTTATTTGAAAGTAATTATTGGAGAATGTAAAAATTAGGATGCATTTCGTCCGATTTTAGTTTGATTTTGAGTGTGGAGGATGCACTGCGTAGGTGCTATTATTAACCACATATACAATATTTGTTATTAGCGGCTTGTGGTTTTAGTTAATTGATTTCGATTGTTGTGGATTTCCGATAGTGTCGGAACTAAGGGACTAAACAATATTCGAGTTCCACATTTTGGTTGGTACTCAGGATGTTTTTATAATAAGCGGGTCCACAATGTTTCATCAGTGTGCAGCCGAAGTTGCTGCTCTGTGTGGAAATGTCCCTGCTAAGAAGTCATCGAACACATCTGCTACAACTTCATCTCTGATGCGATGGGGTTATCTAATTCAACAACGCATATTGCTATGTTTCCGCCAAATGCAAATGCGCCCAATACCCGCTCGACTCAGTAGCCGAAGTCAAGACGCTTAACCAGTTCGCGTTCATCCCAGCTTTCGTCAACAAAGCAACTTCAAATAAAGTTGCAGAAAATCGAGCCGGAAAGGGCGTTGAGGGAAAATCGGGAGAAGGAAGAATTTAAACTGAGGTAGGAATGGGAAAGCGATAATCTTGAAAAGAAATACCAAATCCTGAGTCAAATGGGAGATTCGTCAGGCGACGACGATGAGGCTGACCAAGAGACAACGTTATTTCAAAAGCCGGCGTTAGCAATTGGACTACTGGCATACTGGCATATCAGAGAATTATTCGTATTCTGTGGCGAATGTTCGTACACATCCTTTCGCCTACGCGCCGCCCACTTCGCAACGCCAACACATTTTTGGGCCGTGAGGTGGCGTTGACCCAAGACCACCGTTAGCTAGCCAACTTCAGCCAACTGGTCCAGTTCTTAACACCCAAACTACTCAGATCCAATATCCTACAAGCCGGAGTGGACTCGGGATACCATCGTTTGTCTCATGACAACCAACATTCGTGCTATCGCAAAACGGCATTCCAGCTCCGGCAAGTTTTCTGGCACCGCCACGAGTTAACGAAACAATCAGCTATCGATTCAATCGACTTGAGAAGCATATCTTCTTTAGCGGCGAGTTGAGCTTGGAAAAAGATCCCAATGTGTTCGTTTGCGCTGATATCCAGGCTCAGCCTCTCTAGCCTCACCGGAAATGTTGAATCTGATATGCTGGTGATCAGACAGTGAGGCTTCATTGGAGACGTGCCAGTCACCAATTGCGTTTGAAATAAATGGGCTAGAGATAGTGAGGACAAGCCCCTCTCCTCTAACCGCATTTATAAATGTAGGTTTGTTGCCGAAGCACCTTTGGCATGGTGCAGGTTGCCTTGCAGCACACGCAGCCCACTCGTTTCTTACGATGGTAGGACGGGTCCACGCCTGAAGTTACCGGCCTTATTTTGTTGGGGGACATTTTGTTATTTTGTTTGGACGACATTAAGTGGTCGTCGTCCCAGATGTGGCAGCGGGTTCTGACTCGTCACATCTTGGCGTCTCCACTACAGCAGTAGGTGCAACCACCATACTGCTGGCTGTAGGTTTTTCTACAGCGATTGGTTGTACATCTACTGATGTTTTCTCCTGGCTCTTGATGATAATCTTAATTATATCAAATCGATAAGCCACTTTGCACCTGAGTTCTACAGTCGGGCCAGAGACTTGTCGCTGACTTCCAGATCTAGCTGCAGGAGGTCTTTTTCCTTATTCGGCGTGCTCTGGATGACTCTCCAGTTCTGTGCATATAGGCCGTTATTTTGGGAATCCAGCGTCGCCATCACCTTTGTGATGGGTAAGCCGATGCTTTGTGGGCAGTAGCACCGAAAGATGTGTGGTTTCGTAAAAGCTTATCCTTCCACAAGCTTAATATCAAGTCCACTCTTGTTCTTGATGGCCGTAAAATTGGTCTTCATCCAATCGGCCGTGGTGGGGTTGTCACACACAAAGTATAACCACCCTGACTTGCTTTACCCAGCACGGCTGCCAGGAGGACGCCGTGGCGCAGTGGTTAGTGTGTTGGACTCTAACGCACGATGAGCGAGTTCGGATCCCGATAACACCGACGCATTCGGAATCGGCATTAAACTGTAGGTCCCTTTCACCTATGTGAAAAATAAATCACACACAACAAGGGTGATTGAGAGAAGCTTGGCTCTGGTCCTTCATGGGCTGTAACGCCATCAAAGAAGAAGAACGGCTGCCATTTGCGCTGTGGTAAGGGGGTTCGCTCCCAAGTCCTTGGCGACAATGCCGAGTCCGTCGAATCCTCCCAGCTACACTACTGTAGCTCTTTTTGTTGACTTGAGGGTTGCCGATCTTGCTGCGTTTAGCAGCCGGGTTTGGCGGAATGTTGTCCGCGGAACGATCCCGTTTCAGTTCCGGACCTTTGGTGGGAGAGATAGATTTTACATAAACTATAGCCTCATCTCTAGTTTTGCCCTGCATTACAGCAGCTTTAAAACGTAGCTGCTCCGACGATTTGAGTTTAACTAAGCCCCCAGGTGGTAGAGGCTTTTCCCCTACACGCTTGATGGTCTCGTTCCTTGTTACACTTAGGAGTTCATCAGAGAGCATATTTGAAAATCAAGCTTAGCTTCTATGTAACAAACCAAGTTATTAAAATACCGATAATGAACACATAAGCTAAGTGAGTTGTCCTGTACGACATTGAGGTTTTGATCGACATTGTTGGCCTGATAATCCGGTGTGAACCTGGACCTCACCTAACGAGCATCTCCAGCCAGCACGGTCTTGGGCTAGCTGCTTCCAGTGCCGCACTCACAGTTGTTCTTCCACCTGTGTGCGCCAGAGTCGAAACAAGTTATCAGCTATCTATAGTATCTATAGTAACTACAGCAGATTCTTTGCCTCTCCTTAGCACCAACCAGCCGATTCCCAATAATCATTGAACTCAAAACCATTTAGCAGCACCCCACTTGATACGAGACTTAGCCCTCTTCATCGACAGCTTGAAGAGAAGTTCGCAATGCGGTGCCTTTAGTGACGAGGAAAACCCCTTGCGGTTGCATAAGGCTCTCAGAGGTGGTGCACAGGAAGCAGTGCGAAGTGTTTAAATAAATTTAATATACTTGTTGTCATTGTTTAAACACTAAACTATATGCAGAAGATGAATTTGAATTGACCATATACTGTGAGTGTTATGCCTGCAGCAGTACATTTGATCACTTCCCATTCACAACTGTGTGGCATACATTTTTCCGTATAGGAATTGCTTTTTCTTAGCTATGAAACGACTTTGAACTATAGACCTTCCCCTCAACGGATGATGATGTTAACCACTGCACCACGGCCACCCCATGTCTACCTTTGACATCCCTGATAAACTCGTCAGACTATGCAGGATGAATTTGGAAAATGCTGGCTGCTCCATCCGAATCGGTGAAGACCTGACCGATAGTTTTGATGTCAAAAAGGATTTAGGCAGGACGATGCGCTGTCGTGTGATTTTTTCAACATCGTATTAGAAATGATTGTGCAAAACTTACTGGCCAATACAAGATGCTCAATATATTTCAAATCCTCACAACTCCTCGCATACGCGGGATGACATTGACATATCCGGAAGAACACAGCGACATGTCAATGAGGTAGGTAGGTAGGTAGGTAGGGTCGTAGCCTTCTCAGAGTTGAGAAGAATGCACATAGGGCAGGGAGGCCCGTTGTGCAGCTACGAGGGAGTTTTACCCCCCTATTCGTGGAACCATTTTGTGCTTCTTAAGAAGTTAAGAAGATCAAGTATCCCTACTTTCTGAACATCTGTCAGATCGTTAAGGAAGTAAGAGCCTAGGTAACGTTTCCTGAAATTGCAGAGAGCTGGACAGGCGCAGAGAAGGTGGTGAATGGATTCAACCTCCTCCTCGTCCTGACAGTTTCTGCAGAAATCATTTGGAACTATTCCTAGTTTTTGTGCGTGACTGCCAATGAGGCAGTGTCCTGTGATGACACCGATGACTTTGTAGATGTCAGTTCTTTTTAGGAAGATTATACTCCTTGTGCGTTGACTGTCCAGCCGAGGCCAGATTTGCCTGGTGATGACGCAGGTATGTCCCTGTGTCCATCTCAGGTTCGTCTCGGCCCCGGCGAGGTTGGTCAGATTATGTTTAATGGTTGTAAGGGGTACTCCCTCACAAGCCACGATTGATTGTAGCGTCGTTCCTAGTTTAGCGAGTGTGTCGGCTTTTTCATTACCTGTAATGTCGCTGTGTCCTGGTACCCAGATAAATTGTATGTTGAACTGTTCTGCCATCTCGTTAAGAGATCTGCGACAGTCGAGACTAGATTTTGATGTGTACACATAGGACTCCAGCGACTTTAAGGCTGCTTGACTGTCTGTGAGAATGCGAATATCCGTGGTGGATATTACGTTCCACTTCAGCCAAGACAAAGCCTCTTTTATTGCCAACAGTTCCGCCTGGAACACGCTGCAGTGATCTGGTAATTTTAGAGCTTTATGTAGCTTGAGTTGTTTGCAGAAAACTCCACTGCCCACCCCGTCTTTGGTTTTAGACCCGTCAGTGTAGAAATCCACACAGTTTCTGCGCGGTTGAGTTTGGCGGGTCGAGTTCTTCCTGTCCGGATAAATCATCGTAAAGTTTTTGTCCAAGACTATGGTGGGTTCTGCGTGGTCTAGGTTTTCTGTCATAGTTATCCTGTTTTGCAGGATGGAGGAGTGGCCAGTGACATAGCTCACCCATTTCGAGTTGGCTTTTAGTCTTATGGCCGTGTGTGTGGCAATTTGCTTGCAGAAAATATAGAGTGGTGTAAGGTCTAGTATCATGTTAAGCGCAGCCGTTGGTGTGGACCTGAGGGCCCCGGTAATGCACATACATGCCATCCTTTGCACCTTCTCGAGTTGTTTGTGGTATGTTGTCTTGTCTAGTGCAGTCCACCAGACTATCACTCCATACAATAGTATGGGTCTAACGACCGTGATGTAGGGTAATCTTGGGGTTGAATCCCCATTTTTTTCCTAGGGCTTTCTTACATGTGTAGAGAGCTATTGTTGCTTTTTTTGCTCTTTCAGTTGTGTTGCTCTTCCAAGTTAATTTCCTATCGAGTATAATGCCAAGGAACTTGGCACTGGGGGAGTAGGCTAACCTGGTATCGAGCAGAGTGATAGGGCAGTTTTCCGGGATTTTGTGCTTTTTGGTAAAAAGCACGAGCTCCGTTTTCTTTGGGTTAATCCTGAGCCTGTTACTATGCGCCCTTTTGCACAGAAGTGAGAATGCCGTTTGCATGCGGTCATTCAGTGTAGATAGGTATTTACCTGAGATTGTGATGGCAACGTCATCGGCGTAGGCAACAACGTCCAGGCCTTCTTTCTCCAGTTTGATTAGTAGTTCGTTTACAACTACATTCCAGAGAAGAGGTGAGAGGACCCCACCTTGCGGGTATGTCAATGAGACGTTTACGAGTATTCAGGCGTAGACGACGAAAATTGGTTTGGCAGCAAACAGGGCAAAACTAAATATATGCTGTCATCAAAAAAGGACGCTCGTCTACCTTGGCTCCGCAGTGACCTGGAACAACGACATCAGTTCCGAAAACAATTACAGAATCACTCTTGCCAATCGCTGTTTCTTCGGGCTCAGGATGCGATTGAGTAATAGAGCCCTCTCCCGAACGACAAAGTTGATAAGACCCTTATCATCCCGGTCCTACTGTATGGCGCAGAAGCATGGAAACTGTCAAAAGTGGATGAGGAAATCCTTGGCCGTTTCGAGAGAAAGATTTTGCGGGGGATGGAGGAAAAGATTCAACCACGAGCTTTACGGGCTGTACAGCGATATTAGTCTAGTCAGGCGGAAGAGTCCCGAAGAGTCTTTGAATCCAACCCCGAGGGACGAAGAAGCAGAGGACGGTCGCACTTAAGATGGCGCACACCCAGTGCGGCAATGGAAAAGGCTAGCAAAAGATCGTGCTAGTTGGAGGGACATTTTGGTTGAGGCCCATGTTCACCCCGAGTTGTAGCGCCCGATAAGAAGGAGAAGAAGCAGAAGAAGAAAACTTTTACGGAAACGCTTCAGTTTATGAAACAAGTGCATGGTGATACATCAATATATACCATCAAAACTTTGCGGCTACAATTACAAATTAAAAATAATGGAAATCTCCAAAACCACTGGTCCCCCGGTGATTGGAGCGAAGCGAGCGTAGCAAGCGAAGCTCCTTACACTTCGTTGACAGACTACTCCTCCTAAACGTTTTGACGGATTTTTACCAAATTAGACGTGTCAATAGAAAGCATCGAGAGGACGGTTTTAAAGAAATAAAATCAAAAATCGGACATACCATCGAGGAATAATCACCGAAAACGTGTCCCATAGACTTAACATTAGAAATCACGCGCATCCGCATTTTCATAATAAAACAACGCAGAAGGCTTTGAGCGATTTTAACCAAATTTTTTTCTTTAGACTTCAATAATCATGCCTCGGAAAGCACGTTCTAACCTTGGTCGTCAAACAGCTCTGTCAACGAAATACGACGACTTTTTGCCTGTTTAGGGGTCAAAGAGGTAGAAGTCTGTTTTTGCAGGCGCAACTTTTTGAACACTATCAACTCTGCTATCCATTTGATTGGAATAGCCGCGGACCGTAAGGATATAGACTAAAGTATTACAAACGTAAATTCGTATGAATAGGTACTCACTGATACGATCGTCCTTCCGCACCTGCACAATACCTGAATGAAAGCATACAGGGAAAAATTTTAAACATATGCCGATGGTCTGTTTTCGATGACCACCAGCAAGCGTAGGCCCAACTGGACGAATTAACATAGAACCACAATTCTTTTTACAATCGATAAGGGTCCCCTAAACATCTAAGTTTTTGTAATGCATTACTGTCACCGTATTCGTATCAGAAGATACTACTTTGCTTAGATTATGATTGCTCACGCGCACTGATCGCTTCGCTCGAACTTGGATGCCCTGCGACCCACCTAGTCTACTTAGTTACTTACTTACTTATCAGGCCAGCGATCCATGGAGGATCTGAGCCTGAGCTATAGCTGCCTTCCATCCTTGACGATCCCGGGCACGCTGCTTCCAGTTGTCAAGACCAAGATGTCTTACATCCGCGATTACTTGGTCTTTATACCGGAGGTTATAAAGACCAAGTAATCTCGAACCAGGAGGCTCGGAGTCGAAGACCCTCTTAGCTGGAGCGTTGATGTCCATGCACTCGATGTGGCCGAGCCAGTGTAGTCGACGGATCCTTGCTCGTAGGGTTCGCGGTTGTGTCTTCTTCTCCATTCACCTTCCTCACAGACAGGACCAAATATCCGGCGCAGAATTTTTCTTTCGAAAGAACCCAAAATCAGCTCCGCTGTCCTGCTTATCGTCCAGCTTTCGGCTCCGTACAGCAAGACTGGCGGAATGAGCGTTTTGTAAAGCATGACTTTGGTCTTTCGAGTGAGGAGTTTTGACCCCAGTTGTTTGGACAAGCCGAAGTAGCAACGGTTGCCAAGGGCGATTCTATGCCGGATCTCCACTGTGGTGTCATTTGTGGAATTTACGTTTGCCCCGAGGTAGACAAACTCCTTAACTACCTCGAAATTGTAGCTGTCAATCGTTATATTTTGTCCCAGGTGGTGAGCGACGGATTGGTTTTTGCTTGACAGCATGTATTTCGTTTTGTCCTCATTGATCTTAAGACCAACTCGTTTCGCCTGTTCTTCAATCGCCGTGAATGCTTCCACAATGCCACGGCGTCTACAATTGGGCATAATTCAACATTCTGTGATTGACTTTTTAACCAAAAATCGCAATTTCACTGTAAACTTGTTACCATTTCGGAAGACCATTCAAAGGTCTGCACCGGCATTCTCAAGGACGACCTAAACACTCGTTCGACATGCTTCTTGACGGTGTAAATCGCTGTATAAAGTATGAGTCCATTTCGAATAAAGAAGTCTTAGTAAACATTAGAATGCACCTAGTTGGAAGAGTCCACGGATGACGGTACAGATAGCAAAAACGATTATTTTACTAGACGATTTCACGAAAGTAATTTAGTTGAAAGAATGCCTTCTTTAACAATACGATTAGAACAGCAGATTAAATACTAAGCCCCAAATGTACCTCAGCCTAATCAATAAAGCCCGAAGTGTATTTGCTTAATGAAAAATATATTTTTATATCATTGTCTTCCGGTTACATTTAACTAAAAATACTTACATCCAAGTTCATATCATTCCATCAACAAGCTTAACTAAAATATACAACTTATTTCGTAGAAGGTTTACCAACCAATTAATTTACACATAAATACAAAAGGTACTTGACTTGTTATCGAATACGATAAATTAAAAACTTAATAAATACGAAAACGGATTTCATAAAACAAAATTTTTCATTCGAGTTGCATTTAACGAAGGAGATCTCCCAACGCAGAGATATAAGTCTGAGCCATTTGTAGAGTCTCGTGCTTGGATAGCTGACGGTCGTTGCCCAAACATGGAAGGTATTGCCTTAGTCTGTCGAAGGCCTGGTTAAGGTTTTGCATACGTCTACGTTCTCGAGCGTTGGCGGCCAGGCGACGTTTTTTCTTAATCACTGGCGACACTTGCTTGCCACGTCGTTTTTTCCCGCTTTGAACACCGGCGGTGGAGCCGTCGACTTCGTAAGCACTATTGTCACTTTGACTTGCACTAGCACCAAAGTTATATTTTGTCCCAGGTGGTGAGCGACGGATTGGTTTTTGCTTGACAGCATGTATTTCGTTTTGTCCTCATTGATCTTAAGACCAACTCGTTTCGCCTGTTCTTCAATCGCCGTGAATGCTTCCACAATGCCACGGCGTCTACAATTGGGCATAATTCAACATTCTGTGATTGACTTTTTAACCAAAAATCGCAATTTCACTGTAAACTTGTTACCATTTCGGAAGACCATTCAAAGGTCTGCACCGGCATTCTCAAGGACGACCTAAACACTCGTTCGACATGCTTCTTGACGGTGTAAATCGCTGTATAAAGTATGAGTCCATTTCGAATAAAGAAGTCTTAGTAAACATTAGAATGCACCTAGTTGGAAGAGTCCACGGATGACGGTACAGATAGCAAAAACGATTATTTTACTAGACGATTTCACGAAAGTAATTTAGTTGAAAGAATGCCTTCTTTAACAATACGATTAGAACAGCAGATTAAATACTAAGCCCCAAATGTACCTCAGCCTAATCAATAAAGCCCGAAGTGTATTTGCTTAATGAAAAATATATTTTTATATCATTGTCTTCCGGTTACATTTAACTAAAAATACTTACATCCAAGTTCATATCATTCCATCAACAAGCTTAACTAAAATATACAACTTATTTCGTAGAAGGTTTACCAACCAATTAATTTACACATAAATACAAAAGGTACTTGACTTGTTATCGAATACGATAAATTAAAAACTTAATAAATACGAAAACGGATTTCATAAAACAAAATTTTTCATTCGAGTTGCATTTAACGAAGGAGATCTCCCAACGCAGAGATATAAGTCTGAGCCATTTGTAGAGTCTCGTGCTTGGATAGCTGACGGTCGTTGCCCAAACATGGAAGGTATTGCCTTAGTCTGTCGAAGGCCTGGTTAAGGTTTTGCATACGTCTACGTTCTCGAGCGTTGGCGGCCAGGCGACGTTTTTTCTTAATCACTGGCGACACTTGCTTGCCACGTCGTTTTTTCCCGCTTTGAACACCGGCGGTGGAGCCGTCGACTTCGTAAGCACTATTGTCACTTTGACTTGCACTAGCACCAAAGTCATCGTGAAACATCAGCATATCGTCTTCCGAAACCGATTCGTCAAATATCCCGGTTTCGGAGAAGTTAAAGTGATGAAATTCGTCTGTCATCATGTCGGGGAAAGCAACTTCTTCACTGGACTGTAGCTTGGCGATGGGGGCGATTGTTGTTGTCGGCGCCGAGACTGGTGTCTTCCGGGTGTAGGCTCGTTTCTTTACAACCGGCTTACATGTTCCTACGTTTGATGACCCTGCTGGCGGAGTCGACGATACCTCCTGACTGGGTAATTGCATTTGATGGGACAAAGCATCCATTGGCAAATTTTGTGACGTTGCGACGACGGATCCGTTGTAAATTGTATTTAAATCAACGTATTCCGGACTCGCTGACCGGTAACTTGCCGGCGACGGGGTATTCCATCCATCCGATGAAGTATTCTCGAATGTGCAGAATCCTTGATTTTGAAACTGAATACCATTGTAGGCTGCCATGGGATTGAAGTATGTTTCTGTGGGCGCTTTTAGTGAATGCAGTTCATCCGATGATGCGTAGTAATAACGAAAAACTTCACTTGACGCCATTCTTCTGTTACAAATTTTTGCTTTTTTCTCACTTGAACTACGCACACAAAGCACTGACGCAAGAACTCGAGGTTATCCCTTCGAGAGCAAGATCGAATCTAACCAAACAGGTAAAGGTGCAAGTATTTATATTCGCTCGTTCATTTGTTCAAAGGAATCCGGTTACCTGTATACCTGAGTAGATACATAGATACATGCAATGCAACGACTACAGTAAAGGAAACCTTTTGGAGGGGAAGAACAAAAGCAGCAGAAGGCAGCACGTGCTCTTGATTATAGTTGACCAATCAGATGAGGCGCCGATATATACCTAAGTGGAAGCGATTCTGAAACCTCATTGGCTCGGACCGAATCGCATTAACATGAATTATAGAGGATAGCGTGCAAGAGCACAGAATGGAAAACAGGTTTTATTGCGGGATGGCCTGAGACATGTTGGCTGTGGGGAAAATGTTGCAACCGAACCAAATTCCTTCGACGGGAGGAGGTTCCTTTACATTTTTTCCTGGTCAATGCTTATCATACAAGTTGGTCTTATGTACATATGTATGTAGATAGGGATGTGTAGCATTTTTGCTTTTTTTTTTATCATCAATGTAAGTTCAAATTACATTTTAACGGCTTGATGGACTTTCCTTGATGCGAATTTAAACGTTTGCCCCTTTTTTAAGTCGCACTTTTTGAAGCCTAGAGAGGCCTTACAACTCCTTAGACTAAAGTTTATTGTAAGAATAAATGTAATAAACAAAAACACAGTTAGTTTACTTACTGTTTGACACTACAATCCTTTGTGATCCTGGGCCTCAACCAAGAAGCTTTTCCAGCTAATACGGTCTTTTGCCAGCTGTTTCTAGCGGTGCACTCTCAGTTGGTTAAGGTCCCCTTTCACCCGTGTGCGCCACCATAGATTCGGTCGTCGTCTGCTGCGCCGGCCGTTCCTCAAGATTGTACTCGAGGACTCTTCGGGTCGGAGCTGCGTTATCCGTTTGCTCTACATGGCCCAGCCATCTTAGAAGTTGGCTGTTCATCTAAACAGAGGATGTGGTCTGATAAGAGCATTTCTACTTAAGTGAAGTGGAAGGACTACCGTCCTACAACGTATAGGGTGGGCCAAATATAAGTTTCTTTTTAAAAATGCAATAAAATTGACAAAATTAATTTTGTTCCATGTATTATAGATTTATTTTTAAGAACAAACATTCCCATTAATTATGAAATACAACATCGTTCAAGTGCTTCGCAGTAGCGCATTCTGTCACCCCACTTTTCCAAGATCTTTTGGATGGTTTCGGGCGGTAGCTCACGGATTGCTTGGATGATATTGGCCTTAAGTGCTTGAATCATTTCTTGATTGTTGGCATACCATCGGTCCTTCAAGGTTTCCCACGAAAAAAAAGTTCAAAGGGGTCAAATCGCAGCTCCGATGCGGCCAATTGAAACCGCCAAGAGGGCTGATGTCACGATTTGGGAATTTGGTGCGAAAAAGAACGATTGTGCCATGGGCTGTGTGGCATAGCGCGCCATCCTGCATGAACCAGAGGTCATCCAAATCCATGTCTTCAATATCAGTAAAAAAACAAGAGTCGGTTAGCATGGCTCTGTAACGCCCACCGTTGACCGAAACGTTGTTTCAAGCCTCATTTCATCATGCTTCAATGATGCCACCACTCCACAATCCGCGCCAAACTGTCACTCTCTGTGGATGCATTGGCCTCTCGACAATAACGTGCGGATTTTCCAAGCCAGGTGCGGCAATTTTGTTCGTTAACATAGCCGCAGAGACAAAAATGCGCCTCGTCAGAAAAGATGATTTTTCCCCCAAAATCGTTGTCCAATTCAAGCTGCTCTAAGGCCCAAACTGCGAGGTGATAACGAAGCGGATGATCGGGCGCCTTCAATTGCTGAGCCAATTGGACCTTGTAAGCGAATAATCCGATATCTTTGTGCAGAATTCTCCTCAGGCGTGAAATGTTGTGCTGTCGAGATCGATGGCGAGTTGATTCTTATATGTGCGTACGACGACGGAGACCATGAGTGTTGTCCACTAGCATACCAGTCTCACGAACTTTTTGCACAAACTTGCGTATAACAGTCGCGGTGGGTGTTTCATTTCGGCCAAAACTTCTTTTCAAAAAACGCATTGTCTGGGCTACACAGCACTCACTTTGGAAATACGTTTTCAATATTCCCCAATATTGATATTGGTATGATACTGACTTGTGTCAAGATTTCGACCGGAAAACAGCTGTCAGTGGACCAATTACCTATGATTTAAAAAACAACCACTAGGTGGCCCACCCCTTACATGATGGGCTGAAGCTTAGAAGATTAGTTAAAGATCCGGAGGGCATGGGCTCGGACGTACAGGGTAAAGTTATTGATTTCCCTCAACCTGGCGAGATGCCATCAACGATCCCTGTTTAAGTGCCCGGGTCAAGTTGACATACAGCCTGCTCGCGGCGCCCTCTGGATAGCCTCTGCAATAACCGTTCAGAGGTGATCAAATGTATAAACCGATCGCCCTAGGCAAGAGGGCCTTACAATACCCCGACCAGACTGACAGTTGTGCGGCAGGCCAACAACCCGCCCACGTAAAAAATCAACAAGTTATGGAAGAGCAAAATGCCTCGGATAAACGAACGGATTCTCAAAGACGATATGGCGCGAAAAAGGAGCACGATTTGCGAGTATGCTCCTGGAATGTCAGAGCCCTGTACACTCCTGGAGCTGCTCATAAACTGGAAACTTAGGCAGTATAGGGCGGATATTACTGCGATTCAGGATATAAGCTGGATACGAAAGGCAGATTTTACAACATCAGCCTCATATGTGTATACGCCCCTACCGAAGAGGCTGAAGACGCCATCAAAGCGGACTTCTATGATCTCTTGGACAACGCCTACGCAACTTGTTCGGGGTACGATGTCAAAATCGTACTCGGGGACTTCAATGCCAAAATCAGTAAGGAGAACCTTTGGCGGAGTGGGCGGAAAGCACAGCCTCCACAATACAACAAAAGATAACGGCTCCCGACTCACGGACTTTGCGACAGCTCGTAATGCGGAGATAAGTAGCACAAGACTTCCTCGAATCCACACAGCAACTTGGTGATCTCCGGATGGTCGAACCGCCAACCAAACCGATCATGTGCTCATTGACGCAAGAAACTCGTCAAACATCCTGGATGTGCGAATATTCAGCGGGGCAAACGTCGACTCTGACCATTTCCTCGAAGGCGCAAGATTCAGAGCTCGACTGTCCAATGTCAGAAAGCTGCACCAGCCCACCATAAGGAGGTTCGACATCGAACGCCTGAGCACACCGGAGGTTACCAGAGTCTACAGGGAGCAACTAAGTTAAAGGCTCTCCTGTAAGCCTACGACGAGCACAAATGTCAACAGTATGTGGCTGCATTGTCGCTCAGCCATTCAGGAAGTAGCCGAGAATACCTTAGGTTAACTACCACACCCGACAAGAATGTGAGTAGAAAAAGGCAGCAACCGACGAGGGGTACCAAAAGGCGCTGCAGCGAAAAACCAGGTCAGCGCGAGAGGAGTACCGAGCAAGAAGAAGCCATCTTAGAAGTTGGATCCGTAGACGTCGTACTAGGCCGATGTCGCTGTACAGCCCATACAGTTTGTCGTTTCGTCTTTTCTTTTCCACTCGTCGTTTATACACACGGGATCATAGATTAAACGCAAAATTTTCCTCTCGAAACGACCAAGGGCCTCCTCATCGGCTTTCGTTAAAATCCAGGCCTCTGCGCCATAGAGGAGGGCCGAGATGATTAAGGCTTTGTATAGCGTAACCTTGGTTCAATTGCCTTTAGTCACTAGTGAGCCAAGGTAGGCGAAGTCCTTGACCACTTCGAATTTGTAGCTGCCAATTGTGACGTTCTGGCCGAGACGTCGGTGTTGTGCGTCTTTTTTGGTTGACAGCTAACCGAAAGACCCATTTTAGCCGCTTCTGGTTCAATGATTTCGAACGTCACATTGGCGTCTCGCTGTGGTCGTCCAATTACGTCAATGTCATCCACGTACGCGAGCAATTGCGGGGACTTGAAATAGGTTGTACCTCTTGTGTTGGTCAGTGAGTTTCGTATGATCTATTCAAGCACGATGTTGAAAAAGTTACATCACCATGCGTCACATTGTCTAAATCCTCTTTTAACATCAAAGGTCTCGGGTAATTCGCTAGAGATCTTAACTGATCAGCGAGAGTTCTCCATTGTCATCCTGCACAATCTGATGAGCTTGGCAGGGATGTTAAAACTAGACATGGCTCCATATAGCTCGTCAGCCTTGAAATCGACGAAAAGATGATGGGTGTCGACTAGGAATTCTTGGGTCTTACTCAAGATCTGCCGAAGTGTGAATATTTGGTCTATTGGGGATTTAACTGGCCTGAAACAACACTGAGAAGAACCTATCAGATTATCCACAAAGGATTTCAGGCGTTCACACAATACGGCAGAGACGATCTTATATGCGATATTAAGGTGACTTACTCCCCTGTAGTTGGCGCAGTTATAGGGACCTCCTGGACCAGGCAAACGATGCTGAGATTCCATTCGTCGGGCATGCTTCCCTCCAACCATATTTTACAGATGAGCTGGTGCATGCGCCCGACCAGCCGTCTACGGTCGCGACTTTACTAGTCTTAAGCTTAGAATTACCAACTTAATTTCATCTAGGTCGGGTGGACGGAATTCTATTGCATGTCCGTCCGTTGCCGTTAAACGGTCTACAGAAGTGTTCCTCCCATATTCTCAGCGTCGACTGTGACTCTACTACTAGTTGTCGGTCTTCATCCCTACAGCCTTCCGCTCTGGTTTTATCGCCCTGGCATGTTCGTTTCACCCTTTCGTAAATCTTGCAAGCATTATTACTGCGGTACCATCTATCCATCTTCTCGATCTCACGCTTTTCAGGCTCTTTATTTTTCTTTTTTAAGAGCGTGTGTTCCTCTCTAGGTTTCTGCTCGTAATGTTCACAAGCGGCTCTCGTCCGTCACTGTAGCATGACCCTGTAGGCGTTTTGCTTTGCTACATGGGCTTACCCACATTGCTCATCAAATGAGGGGTTTCTAGTTGCTGTTGTTTGAAACCCAACACACCAGAGGCAGCGTCTCTGATGGCGCGCTGGCAATTCTCCCACTGTTGTTCTGTAGATTGATCCGGTGTCATCGCAGTTTACGAGAGGCTGGGGGAAACTCGATCGACAAAGGTCCTAGCGATTGTAGCTTTCCGACACCTAACATTTGTTGTCCATTTCGACCCCGTGGCATACTTGATATCTTCATTCGTACCTTGGCTACAACAAGGTAGTGATCCGAGCCTATGTTGGCTCCTCGGAAGGTTCGTACATTTAGGTTGCTAGAGGATCGCAACGTGATCAATCTGGTTGATTGTCGCCTGATCAGGTGATCGCCAGGTTCATTTGTGAATGTTGAGATACGGGACGCGTGTGCAGCCAGAAGGAGATTACGCTCCGCTAGGAAGTCGTGTAGCCGATGTCCGTTTTCGGACATGGTGTCGTGTAGGTTATATATCCCCGTGATCGACTCAAATATATCCTCATTGCGCAGTTTCCCGTTCAACTGGACTAGTATTATTTTTATCTCATAGCTGGGACATTGGGCATAGGTTCTGTCTAGGAGATCTTTCTTCGGTTGGGCCGTGAGCTCATATAAAGCTAATGTTTCTGAAATTAGCTTTGATGCGGATTGTTATGAGGCGTTTGCTTACATCCCGAAAACTTAAGACATTTTGTCGGAGTCTTCCTCGAAAAACGAATCCGCACCCGAATTGTTTGTTCTCCTTGTAGTAGATATCG
The DNA here is from genome assembly GCA_951905685.1 of Eumerus sabulonum. Classification (NCBI taxonomy): domain Eukaryota; kingdom Metazoa; phylum Arthropoda; class Insecta; order Diptera; family Syrphidae; genus Eumerus; species Eumerus sabulonum. The sequence goes on from OX645060.1 coordinate 241,880,175, forward strand.
CCGTTTTTCATCCGTCTTTTGCCTGGTTCATCCAATCGCACTTCTTGAAGTGCGGTTATATGTATCTGCTTTACAGCGTGCTCATGGCACACATGGAAAATATATATAGAGAGCTCAGGAGAAAGAATGGAAGAAATGGAAGCGAGCAACCATTTCCTATCTACTCTTGATCAATACCATCCCCCCTTATCTGTTAAGTTTTCCCATAAACAAGACAGACTTAACTTGCGCTTGTTCCGAAAACTCTTTCTCATTCAACTTCCGGAAGGCCGACTTTGTTGCGTTTAACAACCTGGTTAATGATGTAGATTTTAGTCTTTTAATGAATGTTGATACGCCTATTGCCTATTGCACTACAATTCTTATTCACTGCTCCCTTTAACTGTATAATCCAATCTGTTCCATGCGTTCTTCGCAAAAATTGTTCCTCATCATCTCCTTGATATAATTAGGAACTACGTATTCTCCGTAATATAAGAAACAAATTATGGAAAAAGTATTTAATTCTGCCTCCGATTATGTGAATCACCAAGAAGCCTTTCTAAGTTTCTCTATCCTCTGTGAATCTTTTTATAACTTATATCTCGAAAGAATGCAGACGTCTTTAATTACAGATCTCAGATGTTTCTTCCAATTCATCAACGACAAAAAAAGTCTGACGGATTCCCCTCCAACCTCAAGTTGAATAATATTTCCTCCGATGACCCCAAAACCATTGCATACCTGTTTGTTTCATTCTTTAGCCAATCATCCTATGACCGTAGTCAAAAACCCAAACCCTTATTCTTCAGCTATATGAACATTTGCGCCCAGATATCTCCCTCTTTTATTGAAATAAATGAGGACATGCTACATGGTACATCCCAAGATACACCATTTCAAAGAAATGTGTCGACTCTCTATGCAAACCTCTTTCTTCACATTCACTTCTTCAACGTTCCTTCCCAACAATTTGGAAAAACTCTTTAATTTTACCCCCGCTCAAAAAGGGCTCTAAAATTTATATTTTCAATCTAGACCGATTGCCGAATTGTCTTCTATCTCTAAACCCTTCGAGTCCATTGTTTATGACTTGATGTCATAGGAGGGTAGGTAAGTCCACTTCAACAATCAACCTTATCGAATTTGGCTCTAGAACGTTATTGAGTAGATGTTACTACCACCGACTTCAGCAAAGCTTTCGATAAGTTAACTCATCTATTAATCTATACTAAACTCGAGGCTTTAGGCTTCCTGCCCCTAATTCTCGCATGGGTCAAATGCTATACCGATAGTCATTATTACAGAGTGCTTTTCAGGAGTTTATTTTCTGACCCCACTATTGCTTCTTCCAGTGTCCCGCAAGGCAGCCTTCTCGGTTCTCTAATTTTTGTCCTAACCGTTAACGATGTGAAATTTATCACAAACAACTCCAGCTTGTCCATTTATGCTGATGATATGAATGTAAGTAGGACCATATCAACTCCGGCTAACTCGTTTGCACTCCAAAGTGACCTTCATTTCTTCCTTCACTTGGTGTGATAATAACTTCCTGGAGCTCAACGTCGGCAATTGCCAATCTGTTACCTTTTCTCGAACACGCTTCTCCTCAGCTACCAGAACTTACTACCTTCTTAAAGAGCCCGTCCCTCCAGTCTCTTCCATACGGGACCTGGATATCACCCATATGATACGAAAAGCTAATTCTACCCTTGGCTTCATAAAACGATGGTCTAAAGAATTCTCGAGGACTTACGTTTCCAAATCCCTCTATATCGCTTACTTCATAACTTTTCTTGAATACGCTAATCAAGTCTGGTCCCCATATTACGCTAATCATTCTGTACGGATTAAAGCTGTGCAACGCAGATTCTTGCATTTTGCCTTAAGGTGTCTCCCATAGTCTGATAGAATTGAAGTCGGGAAGTAACAGAAATCTTCTTCGTATACCAGCTGCTAGCTGGAACTATTGATTCTCCTGCCCTTCTGGAATTGATCTGATGGGAACTGGTGTGGGAGTAATTAAAACCACAATCGTAGAATCACAGAAAGAAATTCAAATACGAGGCTTAGGGGATATGGCTTGTCACTTCTTAAAATCCTTTCTCAGACATTATCCGTCAGACTTACATTTCTAAGACGTAGGTACTAAGACGTACACTTCTTTCTTGTTTTGAAAACCAGAATACATGAGTCAATGATTAGATAACTGAAACTTACGATCGCAGCTTCACTCCCATCATTTAAAAATAAAGTGACAATCAATCACTTTCCTCCTTCATCCTACTGAATTCCGATTTAATTTCATAGATAAACCCAATGGAATTCAGAAAAAAGCGGATATCTTCATTTTCGATAATGAATAATTGCATGCGATCTATAAAAGTCAACGGAATGCCTGACAATTCGTGTATTGTACCTACTGAGATCCTTGAAAGAATTGTATCTGTTCACACAATTAATTAATTGATCTCAATGAGGGCCATTCATTACCTGGATATATGGGGCATGTTGCTTCTTGGTTATGTTACGATATGAATCAGTAGTTGAACATGAAATAATAATTCATATGATCCAGGATTTGACAGGGAGCCTTACAGCTGAGTGGAATATATGTTGGTTGCTAGCACTGACCCGACGATGTACGTCTCTTTTGATCCGGCTATTGACAAATCGCAAATGTAGAGAAACTCCGTCCATGTCGATGATAAAAAGTCGTCCTCTCACGGTGTAATATGATCGAAGGCGCCCTTTTAAGCGTATGTCTGAGAAAAACGTTGCTTACAATCACAATCATACATACATGCTCATCTAAACAGAGGATGTGGTCTGATAAGAGCATTTCTACTTAAGAGAAGTGGAAGGACTACCGTCCTACAACGTATAGGGTGGGCCAAATATAAGTTTCTTTTTAAAAATGCAATAAAATTGACAAAATTAATTTTGTTCCATGTATTATAGATTTATTTGTAAGAACAAACATTCCCATTAATTATGAAATATAACATCGTTCAAGTGCTTCGCAGTAGCGCATTCTGTCACCCCACTTTTCCAAGATCTTTTGGATGGTTTCGGGCGGTAGCTCACGGATTGCTTTGATGATATTGGCCTTAAGTGCTTGAATCATTTCTAGATTGTTGGCATACCATCAGTCCTTCACGGTTTCCCACCAAAAAAAAGTTAAAAAGGGTCAAATCGCAGCTCCGATGCGGCCAATTGACATCGCCAAGAGGGCTGATGTTTCGATTTGGGAATTTGGTTCGCAAAAGATCGATTGTGCCATGGGCTGTGTGGCATAGCGCGCCATCCTGCATGAACCAGAGGTCATCCAAATCCATGTCTTCAATATCAGTAAAAAAACAAGAGTCGGTTAGCATGGCTCTGTAACGCCCACCGTTGACCGAAACGTTGTTTCAAGCCTCATTTTCAAAAAAAAAAAAAATGCTTCAATGATGCCACCACTCCACAATCCGCGCCAAACTGTCCCTCTCTGTGGATGCATTGGCCTCTGGACAATAACGTGCGGATTTTCCAAGCCAGGTGCGGCAATTTTGTACGTTAACATAGCCGCAGAGACAAAAATGCGCCTCGTCAGAAAAGATGATTTTTCCCCCAAAATCGTTGTCCAATTCAAGCTGCTCTAAGGCCCAAACTGCGCGGCGATAACGAAGCGGATGGTCGCGCACCTTCAATTGCTGAGCCAATTGGACCTTGTAAGCGAATAATCCGATATCTTTGTGCAGAATTCTCCTCAGGCGTGAAATGTTGTGCTGTCGAGATCGATGGCGAGTTGATTCTTATATGTGCGTACGACGACGGAGACCATGAGTGTTGTCCACTAGCATACCAGTCTCACGAACTTTTTGCACAAACTTGCGTATAACAGTCGCGGTGGGTGTTTCATTTCGGCCAAAACTTCTTTTCAAAAAACGCATTGTTTGGGCTACACAGCACTCACTTTGGAAATACGTTTTCAATATTCCCCAATATTGATATTGGTATGATACTGACTTGTGTCAAGATTTCGACCGGAAAACAGCTGTCAGTGTCCCAATAACCTATGATTTAAAAAACAACCACTAGGTGGCCCACCCCTTACATAATGGGCTGAAGCTTAGAAGATTAGCTAAACATCCGGAGGGCATGGGCTCGGACATACAGGGTAAAGTTATTGAATTCCCTCAACCTGGCGAGATGCCATCAACGATCCCTGTCTAAATGCCCGGGTCAAGTTGACATACAGCCTCCTCGCGGCGCCCTCTGGATAGCCTCTGCAACAACCGTTCAGAGGTGATCAAATGTATAAACCGATCGCCCTAGGCAAGAGGGCCTTACAATACCCCGATCAGACTGACAGTTGTGCGGCAGGCCAACAACCCGCCCACGTAAAAAATCAACAAGTTATGGAAGAGCAAAATGCCTCGGATAAACGAACGGATTCTCAAAGACGATATGGCGCGAAAAAGGAGCACGATTTGCGAGTATGCTCCTGGAATGTCAGAGCCCTGTACACTCCTGGAGCTGCTCATAAACTGGAAACTTAGGTAGTATAGGGCGGATATTACTGCGATTCAGGATATAAGCTGGATACGAAAGGCAGATTTTACAACATCAGCCTCATATGTGTATACGCCCCTACCGAAGAGGCTGAAGACGCCATCAAAGCGGACTTCTATGATCTCTTGGACAACGCCTACGCAACTTGTTCGGGGTACGATGTCAAAATCGTACTCGGGGACTTCAATGCCAAAATCAGTAAGGAGAACCTTTGGCGGAGTGGGCGGAAAGCACAGCCTCCACAATACAACAATAGATAACGGCTCCCGACTCACGGACTTTGCGACAGCTCGTAATGCGGAGATAAGTAGCACAAGACTTCCCCGAATCCACACAGCAGCTTGGTGATCTCCGGATGGTCGAACCGCCAACCAAACCGATCATGTGCTCATTGACGCAAGAAACTCATCAAACATCCTGGATGTGCGAATATTCAGCGGGGCAAACGTCGACTCTGACCATTTCCTCGAAGGCGCAAGATTCAGAGCTCGACTGTCCAATGTCAGAAAGCTGCACCAGCCCACCATAAGGAGGTTCGACATCGAACGCCTGAGCACACCGGAGGTTACCAGAGTCTACAGGGAGCAACTAAGTTAAAGGCTCTCCTGTAAGCCTACGACGAGCACAAATGTCAACAGTATGTGGCTGCATTGTCGCTCAGCCATTCAGGAAGTAGCCGAGAATACCTTAGGTTACCTACCACACCCGACAAGAATGTGAGTAGAAAAAGGCAGCAACCGACGAGGGGTACCAAAAGGCGCTGCAGCGAAAAGCCAGGTCAGCGCGAGAAGAGTACCGAGCAAGAAGAAGGGAGGAGAAAAAACTGCTGCGACTAAAGAAAAGAACCTTCGCAGCCTCCCAGCTCAAGGATATCGAAGAGTCTAGGGACAAACATAAAACACGGGCCTTTTATAAGAAAGCTAAAAGCCTTGCAGGAAGCTCTAAGAAAGGCACCCAGGCTCTTCGAAATTGCGAAGGCAATCTTGTCACCGAACCACAGGGAATAGTGGATGTGTTTTAAGCAGCATTTCCAGCCACTGCTTAACGAGCATGACCAAGAGAGAGTGGCAGAGACTGAGGAAATCCCAACTCCAGCCGCTGAAGTAGTCCTCCTCCATCGAAGAAGTCAGCACAGCTATTCCAAAGCTGAGGAACAAGAAGGCCGCAGGCTCTGGGAGCACGCACCAGATCATCTGTAGAATTTGGGAAGATGAAAGCATGCCCAACGACTGGAATATCAGGTCTATTTGCCCCATCCACACAAAAGACGATCATAACTCCTGTAAGAACTATAGAAGAGTATGCCTGCTCAATGTCGCATACAAGATCCTGTCCAGCGTACTGTGTGAACGTCTAAAGCCCTTTTGCACCGCACAGGGCCCTGCAAATCGACTATAGACCGAATATTCACACTGGACAAGACCAACCAATCGATACTCACCATTTCTTTATCGATTTTAAAGCCGCATACGACGCATACGAATTGTTTGATGCGATGGCCGAATTCGGGATCACAGGAAAACTGATCCGGCTGTGTCGCGCCACGCTAAAAAATACACGATGCACCGTGCAGTTCGGTTCTAGGACCTCTGAGCCGTTTGAAACATGCACCGGATTTCGGCAAGGAGAGGCGCTGTCATGCGACTTCTTCAATTAAGTGCTGGAGCAGATAGTGCGACGGGTAGCCGTCAACAGGGAAGGTCTGTTGAGCCTGAAGAACCTCCGGAAGAAAGACCAAATAATTTCGACTGTAGGACAACTTGGTCTTAATAACTAGAAGCAGCGTGCCCGAATGGGCAGCTATAGCTCAGGCTCAGATCCTCCATGGATTGCCGGCCTGATAAGTAAGTAAGTAAGTAAGTTTCCAATACATCAAGCATAACCATGAGCATGGAAGGTCCCCTATAGGTCAATATAGATAACATGAAAAAATCCTTTTTCCTTCAACTAATTTTCTTCCGGTCAAGGCATTGAAAAATTGTTATTGATGTCCGCTTGAAATTGCCTGATTAATAACTAGTCACTTCCGTTTTGTCGAGATCCATTCAAAAAGATACTGTATCCAACCGCGCATCTAACAACACCAAAAAAACACACTTAAACGAAGTCGGAAATAATCATCATAAAAGTCTGACACAAGAGTTTTGATTTCTCCCTTTCCCTTCTTAAGTTATGTTATCCATCGAAGATCCTTCGCGTCATTCATGTATTATATTCACCTCTTCATGGTCGACCAACGCAATCCGTGCGTTATATCACCTTCAAATCATATCCCAAAATCAAAAGTGGTATCCAGGATAAAACGAAACAGGTGGCCAATACCTGGAAACAGAGCTCTCCTGTGTGTGATTTTTCATTTTCGTTTACTCCGCGCCAACGAAACAATGTTTCCCACTAAACTCAACGACCCAACTCAAGTAACGTGTGTGTGAGAGCGTTTCCGATCTCGAGTGAGCATCTTAGACGGAATCCTTGAGAACTTGTTAATGAAAAAGGAAATGAATACATTCATATGGGTATACTGATATGTATGTACATGAAAAAGGGTTACAGTTACCGTCTTACCGTGACCAATAAACTCACAGGACAAAGGAGTAGACCATTACACGTGCGTTCAATTTGATTTCTAAATGATATCCTGATAGACTCGCACGATCATTGGTTAATAGACCGCTACTTCATCACAATACGACCATAATTGTAGACGGGCACTTCGCATGACCCTCAGTTCGTTGAATCCATAAAGCACAATACAATCGAGGACTGTTTGTAAACAATGTTGCACCCAGGATGTGGTACGTTGAGTCCTATTGTTGCAGAACAATATGTTTTTGTTGTCCTTTGGATGAGGGTAAGCGGCAATGAAATCGAACGTTTCAATTTCCCTGAAAACACACTCGAATGCATTGAAATTGTGCCAAAACAATTAACAACTGGAGGATTGAAGAGCGAAACAACTAAATGCCGTTTAAGGGAGAGTGGTTTAAAGGGAGTTTGCTTTTAATTTTTTTCGTTTCGGTTGTAGCGGTTTTTTGGGTGATAAAGGAGAAAAGTTGTTTTCAAACTGAAGTAAGAACAAAAGTGGGAAGCCAGCATGTGAAAAAACGGTAGCGATAGAGGCTTATAATACTAGTAAGTATGGACTTATTCCCCCTATAATACAGCATTTGTAGACAACACTTGTCTGTACTAAAACTTCTTTGAACGAATTATTGTGAGCCTTGCAAGGATACGATTCGCTCTACATGGCCCAGCCATCTTAGACGTTGGATCCGTAGACGTATAACTAGGCCGATGTCGCTGTACAGCCGGTACAGTTCTTGGTTGAATCTTCTCCTCCACTCTCCGTTTACACAAACGGGACCAAGGATTGCACGCAGAATTCACCTCTCGAAACGTCCAAGAGCATCTTCATTCGCTTTAGATAACGTCCAAGCCTCAGCCCCATAGAGGAGGATCGGGATGATTAAGGTTTTTTAAAGGGATACCTTTTTCGAGGGAGGGCTCTACTACTCAGTTGCCGCTTGAGCCCAAAGAAGCAGCGGTTGGCAAGAGTTATTCTGCGTTTTATCTCAGCGCTGATGTCGTTGCTGCTTGTCACTATCGAGCCAAGGTAGACTTGACTACTTCAAAAATATAGCTGCCGAAGGTGATGTTCTGACCAAGATGTCAGTCTTGCGCGTCTTTCTTTGATGACAGTATACATATATGTATTTGGTCTCGTCCCCATTTACTCTTAGACACATTTAGCCGCTTCTGCTTCAGTGCTTGCGAACGCTCCATTGACGTCTCGTTTTGTCCGTCCAATAACGTTAATGTCATCTGCGTAAGCAAGCAATTGTGTAGACTTGAAGTAGATCGTACCTCTTGTATTTGCCGCAGAGTCCCGCACGATCCTTTCAAGTATGATGTTAAAGAAAACACATGACAGTGCGTCACCCTGTCTAAAACCTTTTTTAATATTAAAGGGGTCGGTTAGTTCACCTCCGACCTTAATGCACAGTTTGACCAAGTTTGGCAGGAATATTAAAACATGACATGGCTCTCTATAGCTCGTCTCTATAAACACTACCATATGCGCCTTTAAAGTCGACAAGAAGATGGTGCGTGTCGACCTGGAATTCATGGGTCTTCTCCAAGATCTGCCGTAGTCTATCGCGGATTTTCCTGGCCTGAAACCACACTGGTAGGAACTTATCAGATTACCCACGAAGGGTTTTAGGCGCTTACACAGTACGGCAGAGCGGATCTTGTATGCAATGTTCAGGAGACTTATCCCTCTGTAATTGGCGCAGTCATAGGAGTCTACTTTCTTATGGACATGCATTCTTCCGACCATATCTTCCAGACGAGTTGGTGTATGTTCCTGACCAGCTCATTGCCGGCTGCTTTAAATAGTTCAGCGGGTAGTCGGTCTGCTCCAGCAGCTCAAATAATGTTGCGCAACCAAATAAGAGGGCGCCGTGTGTTGGACTCTGGCGCACGATGAGCGAGTTCGGATCCGGATAACACCAACGCCATCGAATGTTTATTTCGCGACGTTCCTCCTCGGCGGAGTACTGGCAAAACCCCCCGTAGTAATAAATAAAATAAATCTATAGAGGAAAGAGCCGACACAGGGCCATTCATTAAGCTCTTCCTATTTTGAAATTTAAACAAAACAAAGTGTGTGAGATATCGTCAACATTTCTCATTCGTTTAAAAGGCCTATTGATGCCGCTATGTACGGAGCATAACATCGTTCAAATATTTGTCGCAACTTCTCTGGGTTGCACGCATCCCAAATGTCGAATTTCCCATGGTTCTGACGCACAGATCAGGCTAAATTTTACCGATGGTATGGGCTAACCATGCCCTCGGATCGCTCGTGCAAAATTCCCAATGTGGCTGAGTGGTACGTTGCGCCGTCCTGTTGAAACCACATGTCATTTTTCTCCATATCATCCAATTTAGGCCAAAAGAAATTAGTAATCATCGACCCATAGCGCTCGCCGTTGACGTGATGGCCTGGCCGACGTCGTTCTCAAAGAAATACGGACCGATGGTTTCCAAATTCGACAAATTTGCTTGTTGACGTACTCATTCAGCCAAAAATGGGTCTCATCGTTAAAGATGATTTTTCGATGAAAATTAGGGTCAGTTTCCAACTGCTCCAGAGGCCATTCGTTTAGCACACGTCGTTGTCATTAGTCATTTACCCTCAGCTCTTGGGTCAGTTAAATTTTGTACGGGTGCAGGCCCAAGTCACGATGCAAGATTCCCCAAGTGGTGGTCTGCGAAATTCCGAGTTCTTGCGGGCGACGCAAAATCGACTGCCTCGGATTCTCCCGCACACTTTCACGACGGATAGCGGCGATGTTTCCGGCAGATCCTGCGTTTCGTCGACGTACGTTGGTTTATCGTTTACGGAACCAATGGACTTAAATTGATCCACCATACTGCTAATAGTCCTCTCGGTAGGATGATTATGGCGATAGTAAAATGGGCGAAGTGCGCGGAATGTTGCCCCAACAGAACACCAATCTTGATAAAACAATTTTATCATTTTCACCTGGTCCTGAACGCTATGTCCATCTAGTGATTGGGCAAAACAGGAGAATAAATAACAGGGAATTTGACAGATGTGGCTTAAACAATATGGCCGCTATCAACTGTCAAAGTTCAAAAGTCCGGAAAGCGTGAGATCGAGGAGATGGAAAGATGCTTCCGCAGGAATGACGCCCGGAAGTTTTACAATAAGGTAAAACGAACATGCAATGGCTACAAGGCCAGAGCGGTGGCCTGCAGGGATGAAACTGGTGAACTGGTAGTGGAATCACAGTCGATGCTAAGGATTTGGCAAGTCCCCTTCTGGCAATGACAAACATGATACCGCTGTCAGGCAAAACAATCCACTCGTAATGGACGACGATGTAAGAGGATTCCGTCCACCTGACTTAGACGAAGTCAGAATAGCGGTATTAAGTCTAATAAAGCCGCGGGCGCAGACGGCCTGTCTGCTGAGCTTCTTAAGGCGGCTGGAAATGAGCTGGTAGGGTGCATGCACCATCTCATTTACAAGGTATGGTCGGAGGAAAGCATGCCCGACGAATGGAATCTCAGCATCGTTTGCCCGGTCCATAAGAAAGGAAACCCCTATAACTGCGCCAACTATAGGGGAATAAGTGTCCTTAACATCGCATATAAGATCTTCTCTGCCGTATTGTGTGAACGCCTGAAACCGTTTTTGGATAACCTGATCGGCTCTTATTAGCGTGCTGACACCACGCACAATAGACCAAATATTTACGCTACGGCAGATCTTGGAGAAGACCCAGGAATACCAAATCGACACTCACCACCTTTTCGTCGACTGCTTCAAGGAGGCGTATGACAGCGGGTATAGAGACGAGCTATACAAAGCCATGTTTAGTTTTAACATCCCTGCCAAACTCGTCCGACTGTGCAAGATGACAATGGAGAACTCTCGCTGCTCCATTAAGGTCGGTAATGAACAAACCGAGACCTTTGACGTTAAAAAAGGATTTAGACCAGGGGACGCGCTGTCATGCAACTTTTTTAGCATCTTGCTTGAAAAGATCGTGCAAGATTCGTTGGCCAACACATTTATTTCAAGTCTACGCAAGTCTACGCATTTGCTTGCGTACGCCGACAACATTGGCGTGATTGGACGGACACAGCGAGACGTCAATGAGGCCCTTGTAAGCATTGAGGTAGAAGCGGCTAAGATGGGCCTCAGGGATAATGAGGGTAAAACCAAATATCTGCTTTCATCAAAAAAAGACGGTTAACACAGACGTATTGGTCAGAACGTCACCATGGGCAGATATAACTTCGAAGTGGTCAAGGAATTCGTCTACCTTGGCTCACTGATGACCGGCGACAACGACACCGGCGCTGAGATAAAACGCAGAATCACTCTTGCCAACCGCTGTTCCTTTGGACTCATGAGGCAATTGTGAAGTAGAGCCCTCTCTCAGAAAACCAAGGTGACACTATACAAGACCTTGATCATCTCAGTCCTCCTTTACGGCGCAGAGACTTGGACTTTAACAAAGGTTGATGAATATGCCCTTGCGCTCTATCTACGGTCCCGATTGTTTTAACGGAGTAGGGACGAGAAGATTTAATGAAGAACTGTACGGGTTGATCAGCGACATCGGCCTGGTACGACATCTACGTATACAGCATCTAAGGTGGCTAGGCCATGTAGAGTGCCTGAAAAATACAGCTCCGACCCGAACAGTCTTCGAATCCACCCCGGAAGGAAAAGGCGGCAGAGGACGGCGGCAGAGGTGGCGCACGCAGGTGGAAGGTGACCTTAACAACTGGGTGCGCGGGGCTGGAAACAGCTGGCCAAGACCAGCTGGAAACGCTTGTTGGCTGAGGCCCAGGTTCACCACGGACTGTAGCACCACTTACTTACCTACTTAGTAAGTATCTGGTATGACCAACAACAGTCATTCAGAGATTTTATTCAGTGGTCACAGAAGCAGCCAAAGACATCGTATAAATAAGCTTTGAATTAACAGAGTACAACATCGTTTTCCTGGCCATCGGTGTAGCAAGACTCCATTGTTGTTAACCGCAAAGTGCGACTTAATACAATAATCCTCTTCAGTCGCACGCCCTATCTACCGCATCATATCCTCCTTCATGATTCGCAGACTTCAACCACCGTATCTTCGGATTTAAATCAAAGATACAAGTATTTGTATACGGAAACAACACCGCAACACGATAATCTTCCTTCCTATGCGGTTATTAAAATTAATAACCACGTTCCTTCCTGTCTGTCGTAGATCCTCGCATCCCTGTTATATCGCAAACAAGTCCACTAGCAAAAGCATAGCAATTATCCGTATTATCACTCGAAATCTATCAACATCTCGTATCGTAAAGACAATATTTTGGCACAGCAGTGCCCAGTCATTGCCCATTTGTATGTGCCCATCCAGATAGTTGGCAGGTAACTGATAAAAAACAAAAAGAAATCTTCAATGCGGCATGACGAATTTTTATTTGAGATTTGCCGCACAATCATTAAGTCCGTCTGACTGCTTATCTCTCGGGTGCCAGGACATTCGGCACGGTCTCCGATACGAACTTCTTTGATATGCGAAGGTATTTACGAGCAAGTATTTCGGGAGAGAAAAATTATGATCAAATTACGAATTTGGCGTTTAGAGAGTGTGCTCTTCTGCTGTCAAACAAATGTCTTCGACTACTAGGTGGGATAGAAAGGATTTATCTATTTCTACATTATGTCATCGTATAAATCAAATTCGTACATACTCTTCCCAAATGCCATCAGAACTAAGTCTTGCCTTCGTCGTTATCAAAGATCTACAAACGAATTCCACAAGCCAATAAAATAATATTAAGTAGCAACTCCTTTAACTCCCAGAAGTTAGGAAACGAGTTGATCTGCGGGTTCCCATCGCAATCTGGGCGGGTCCAGAAAGAGGTTAATGTCACGATATCAGCACAATAGAATGTATGTAGTACATACAGATAATGCTCGTAAGATATCTATCGGTCGTGTAAACGAATGTCAAAACAAATCGGTGATCAAGGATAACGATGGAAGCTACAGAAAACACAGGTATCGGTCTGATCCAATTCCAGCATCAGGACATCAGGACAACGAGTGACAAGTGAAATAAATACTTTGTAACCGAACACCATATAATGGAATTCGAAACTTCTCCCGTCGTATCCCTATATTTTCGATTAAATCTTTTATTTATTTGATTTTTTGTTAGACTACATTCTGCAAATCGTAACAGATGAAGTACCTACCGACTATGCTGCATGTTTTTCAGAATGCATACCCCTTTCGCGCAGAGTATCGTCCTTAAGCCCTTGAAATGAAACCACACAATCTATGTAATTAAAGTCTTGTCTTATAATTTCAGCACTGTTCACCGAGCAATTTGCGGTTTTTTCCCTTTCATGTCTTTTTCGTTTTCCAATCCGGATGTGAGAGAAATTATCCTCCTTCCGACGGAAAACAACCCTAGACGAAGGATCTTTTAATCTGGGGCAGAAATAGTGTGAAAATTATATGGCGCCATCATCACCGTGCCTCAACGTGACAAATGAGATTACAAATGTTTGCTAAAAATTGTCTTTAGTGGATCCTTAATCACGGTTATTAGATTTTCGGTACCTATGTACATGTGTACGAGTGTGGGAATCACGGTCGGACGAACCCTGAATGAAACGAACGAATCCCAGGTAGAGGATAGGATCACAAACTGATATGGACAACGAATCCGAATCAGCGAAGGATTGTATGTCATACAAGCAAAATCATTGTTAGCTTTGCAGATTTATCACAGGAGGTCCTTAATGTCGTTTTGACTTTGGTAATCGGTGCGGCAAACCAGGCACTTTGGTTTATGGGTAGTTGACTGATCGACCACCTAACTTAAGAGGCCTTGATCGGTGATCGGTGTGTTGTTTTCATTCATTCTTGCCCACTGCTTACAGGGATCTTCTTACCAATGTAGTATGTAGATATGGAGTTGCTTAGAATGAGGTAAGAGGAGTAAATTGATATTTTTAAGTTCATAATCTCCTTAGGGAATGTCAAGTGTTTGAGTTGCAACCGATTTAAACACGTACATACGTAAAGAGGGTACGTACAAGAATGCTAAAAATCCGAAAGAGAATGCCGAAGCCGATGCTTAGTTGTGAGAGGTCGGACAGTGACAGATCCACAAATACCGTGCTTGTAGTCCTTCCAATGGGATAGAAATTCGTGTACTCAGACTCTGGTGTTCTGTGCAATCCGAGACAAGTCCTCAGACATTGTCTCTCAAACACTCAAATCCTTTCCATCAAGCTGGTACTCATATTGAACCAAACGGGACATCCATTGGCAACGATGGGCTGATTATGGCCATTTAGCAGATTACCTTTACTCTGGAATCAAGTTGTCTGAGCGAAAGCACCCGGAGCCCTTGCCAGAGCAGCAACCACATTTTAATCAAAACATGAATGATGGACCGGACAAAAGGAGGATGAAAAATTGCGACATCTACTATGGGAATTGCTAAAAGGAGAACAAACAGCGCTTATTCGGACGCGGATTCGTTATTCGAGGAAGACTCCCACAAAAAGTCGGATGTAAACGAACGCCTCATAAGAATTCGCATCAAAGCTAATTTCGGGAGGATGTATTAGCTCTATATGCACTCACGCCCCGAACAAAGAAAACAACGATCAACTCAAAAAAAAATTCTACGATCTCCTAGGTAGACCTTTTGCCCAATGTCCCAGCTACGATACAAAAATAGTACTAGGAGCCTTTAATGCGAAACTGGGCAAAGAGGACATATTTGAGTCGATCATGGGGAAATATAGCATACACGACACCACGCCCGAAAACGGACATCGGCTACTCGACTAACTGGCGGGCCGTAATCTCTTTCTGGCTAGCACACGATTCCATCACCTGATCAGGAGACCTTCAATCAGATTGATCAAGTTGCAATTGACGTCAAAAACTCCTCCAGCATCCTAGATGTACGAACCTTCCGAGGAGCCAACATTGACTCGGATCACTACCTTGTTGTAGCAAAGGTATGAATAAAGATATCAAGTATGCCACGGAGTCGAGCTGGACAACGAAAGTTTGACGTCGGAAAGCTACAATTGCAGGAGACCGCTAGAATCTTTGCCGATCGTGTTTCCCTTTACTTCTCGCAAATTCTGATGATATCGGCACAATCCACAGAACAACAGTAGGAACTTTGCCAGCGCGTCATCAGAGACGCTGCCTCTGATGTGTTGGGTTTCAAGCCACCACCAACTAGAAACCCCTGGTTTGATGAGCAATGCGGGCAAACCCACGTAGCAAAGCAAGCCGCCTACAAGGCCATGCTACATAGATGAATGAGACCTGCTCGTTAACATTATGAGCAGAAAAGGAGGGAGGAACACCCGGTTTAAAGGAAGAAGAGAGCATGAAAGATGTAAGGGACCAGGTTTTCGGGGCTTGGAATGTTCACCCTTTATCTATCAAGCTCATAGCGATTACAGTAAAAAACTGCATACTTTGCATCCTCTTCAGAATGTAGACATTGTGAACACAGCGACGGCCCATCATGTCCACGTCTATGAAGATACTTTCGATAGCCCCCGCAGATAGAAACTGCGAAAGGGGGTAATTACAGTCTCCTGACGTTCTTGATGTCCAAATCTCGATACCAGAAATGAGCCTATGCATCCACCTCCCCTTTGTGGAGTCGTCCCATCTGGATTGCCACATTCCTAAGGATGTTGCCCATTCTTCTAATCGCATACGCTTAACCTGCTGCCGGTCAGACGCTTGCTTGCGAATTACCTTCTTGAGCTCGCCAGGACGTCGATGGGTAGCATTCCTGCTATGACGAACGCTGCGTCATCTTAGATGGTCCTGGCTGGCGTCATCATCCGTTTCAGTTGTCTTACTTTCCCCGATTGGGACAGCGTACAGTAGGACTGAACTGACTGCTCGTGAAAGAATGCCCCCTTACATTCGGAAGCATTCGTGAGAGTGCTCCCTATGTAAGTGATGCCTTCTCGCTCGCGGACCTTATGTGTTCCCTAAAGGAGAGTCTGTTGTCCAGCATAACCTCTAGGTACATCATTCAATCCTTAGACCTAATCGTCTGACCTTCTGGACCGCTAGTTTCAGGCTGGAGGACGCCGTGGCGCAGAGGTTCTTGTTTTGGACTCTGACGCACAATGAGCGAGTTCGGATCCTGATAACACCAACGTCATCAAATGTTAGTTTCACGACGTCCCTCCTCGGCGGGGAATTGGCATTATACTATAGGTCCCTTTCACCCGTATAAAAAATAAATCACACACAACATGGACGATTGAGTGAAGTTGGCTCTGGTCCTTCATGGGCTGTAATGCGACCAAAGAAGTAAAAGAAATTCCAAGTCGGCATTTTCAAGCCAATCATTCACTTTGGAGATAGCTGTGTTCGTAGCCACCTCCACTTCCTCTATGTGGTTGGCCACTATGACATTAGCATTGTCGTAAGCGAGTAAATAGTAAAAAGTGGCTCGTCTAAGGTATCCAGAATGCTTACACAAATAGTGGAATTCCTTTTTCCACAGGGACAACCGCTCACTGTTACCAGCACGGCGAGGAGCGCCACTTTGGAGATTCCTCTGGTTACCTTGTATGTATTTATGTATGTTGGCGTTACAGTCCATGAAGAACCTGAGCCGAGCTTCTCTCAATCACCCATGTTGTGTGTGATTTCATTTTCGCATAGGTGAAAGGGACCTACAGTTTATTGCCGGTTCCGAACGGCGAATTTCGAGAAGCTTTTCATGACAATTTTACTACAGGGGATTTTGTCAGAACCCCGCTGAGGAGAAACACCGTGAAAAACACGTTCGATGACATGGCTGTGTCGGGATTCGATCCCGAGTCATCGGCGTCAGAGGCCAACACACTATCCACTGCGCCACGGTGCTCACATACTCACAGTATATGGTCAACTGAAATTCATCCTCTGCGTATGCAATATTAAGGTGCTTGAACGAATTACTACGGACTATAACCAACGCGGAATTTGGTCGGCTCTCGTCCTATTTTCCATCCCTGAGAGCTAACGAACATCAACGACCCAAACCACACGAGAAGCCACTTTTGCTGTGTTTCCTTACGGACATCGCTACGCCGCATGCTGTAGTTAGCGCTAGTTTCTAGAACTAAGGGTGTGAGGTCACAGGATCGTGGAGGCCAGTTCACAGGACCATTACGCGAAATTATGCGCTAAGCAAATATTTTCCGCAATTAATTGATGGTGTCGCCCGCCGTGTGGCATGTTGCGCCATCTTGTTGAAACAAAAGCTCTGTCACGTCAATACCACTCAACTAAGGAACGTAGAAGTTAGAAATCATGTTTTTATAGCGCATTGACGGTAACATTATTGCCATCATACGATGATTCCACCGGACCATCAAGCACAACAAACAGAGTTTTAATGGTTGTAAGGGCGTCTCGACCAGGGTTTCTAGGTTTTCTCCGCTCCAAAAATCGGCAATGTTGCTTGTTCACATATCCGTCTAACTAAAAATAAGCTTCATCGAGACCAACATTTTGCGAAAATAATGCCCACGTGGTTTCAACTCACAAGCTGATTCTTATAAGCTTTTAAGCCAAGATCTTGCCATAAAATCTTCCATAAAGTGGATTGGCATAGCTCCAATTGCTGTGCAGGATGGCGAATCGACTACTTCGGACTCTACTCAACACTGCGCTCCATAAGGGTAATAGCTTCTTCTGTTCGCACTGTTTGTCGCCTTTGGGAATGCGTGTTATCCACTAGAGTGCGCATTGGATTAAGTAGCTCGTGTCTTTACCTAGATCACTGTTTTGACGTAGAATACCAGCATGCCCTTTTCGGAGAACTTCCAACGAGCTAATTCCTTACAATTTTATTTTTTTTTTAAATATGGGGCTACTGCTACCATTAGCGATACGGCACTGCGACCTTCGCAGATCTATCCTTAAGTCTGAACGCCGATTTCTTCGCCTTTTCCTTGCCAAAAACATCCAGGGGCAGTAGGTGAAGCATCGATTCGAGGGCTGTAATGGGGGTTGATAGCAGTGCCCCGGCTATAGCGATGCATGCCGTCCTTTATACTCTACTTAGAAGCTTAGCATAGTTAGATCTACACAGTGGCGTCCACTAGACCAAGCAGCCATACGTTAGTATAGGTCAAACAACCGGGGTATGCAGCCTGTGTGTAATGTGGGGTTTGATACCCCATCT
Source organism: Eumerus sabulonum (assembly GCA_951905685.1). NCBI lineage: Eukaryota > Metazoa > Arthropoda > Insecta > Diptera > Syrphidae > Eumerus > Eumerus sabulonum. The sequence goes on from OX645060.1 coordinate 241,898,501, forward strand.
GGTGCAAAAGGCACCAAGATGTATAGCGCAATTTTTGCATTTTTGATGCCTTCTTCGGCATTCAATTTCCAGTTGGGCTTTCTTTCGAGTACCACACCGAGGTGATACACATTACATGGGTGATTGAGATAAGCCAGGCTTAGGCTCTTCAAGAGCTGTAATGCCATATAAATACATACATACCTCCAGACTGCATTGCCACAGTCGATTACAATGTTCGCGACATAAATTTGGGCCACAGCAATTGTCGTTAAATCGTATGCCAGAAGAATTAACTCCCCAAGGGAGGAGGGAGCGAGCAAAGAAGTTGATCGCGTCTAACATGGCAAACGCCAGCTTCGATCTCTGTCCCTGCTCAATCCAAGTTAGTGGATAGCTATACTGGCACCCGCCAGGTAGTGAACCAATAAGTGCAGCGACCGGACCCCTTGTTCCTGGGGAAAGAGGAAACTGGGGGGCTCCTCTTAGGGTTAACAACATCCCTATCGCATAAAACCAAAGCTTGTTCAGAGACAACTAAAGACGTTCGGATTTAGACCCCCGCAAACGTCTAAAAGGAAATGAATTCCGGATCTTCATATTGAACGTTAGGTCCCTCAACAGACCCAACAGACCAGGTGCAGCCGGACAACTGGTCAACTCTTTGGGCTGCTATAAGGCAGACATTACCGCGCTCCAAGAAGTGCGATGGGATGGGCCAGGCAAAAAGCGGATAAAAAACTGTGATATATACTACGGAAACTGCTACAGAGAAAATAAACAACGCTTATTCGGATGCGGATTTGGCTATTCGAAGCAGACTCAGACTCAGGCTTAATATGTGTCCACTCCCCCACAGAGGAGTGAGATTACCGACATAAAGATGACTTCTATGATCTCCTAGGCAGAGCATATGCCCAATGTCCCAGCTATGACACCAAAATCATTCTAGGAGATTTCAATGTGAAGCTGGGTAAGGGTAAGTCTTTGAACGACTCATAGGAAGGCACAGCCTACACAACATCACGTCAGAAAACGGATTAAGGCTAGTGGACTTTATGGCGGGACATACTCTCGTAGTAGCAAGTACACGATTCCCACACCTCAATATCCATAAGGATACCTGGCGGTCCCATAAGGATCACATTGCGATCGCCGGCAGACACTCCTTCAGCATCCTAGACGTCTGAACATTTCGAGGAGCCAACATCAACTCGGATCATTACCTTGTTGCAGCCAAGGTACGGATGCTAATTTCTCGGATTCAACGGAGTCAAGTAAGAACACCAAAATTTAACGTCGGGGAGCTGCAATCGCAGGAGACCGCCAGGACCTTCGCCGATCAAGTCTCCCTCAAGCTCTCTTAGGTCCCGATGCAATCTGCACAAACCAAAGAACCACAATGGGGTCCTTGTCCGAACGCCATCCGAGAGGCCACCCCAGATGTAGTCGGTTTCAAGCCACCACTTTCGAGAAACCTCTGGTTTGATGACGTACGCAAACAGGCCCATGTAGGCTACACTGCATCGGCGGACGAGAGCTGCCCGCGAGCTCTGTGAACAGAAGAGGAGAGAGAAGCATGAGCTTCTGAGAAGAAAAAAGAAGGAGCACGAGAAGCGCGAGATCGAGGAAATGAGAGATGTTTTTGCAGGAACGACGTTCGAAAATTTTACCAAAAAAGTACAACGAACATGCCAAGCCAGAGCAGAAGCCTGCAGGGACGAACACGGACAACTAGTAGTGGAATCACAGTCATGCTGAGAATGTGGAAAGACCACTTCTGCAGACTGTATAACGGCGATGACAGTCTAAATGCCGCCGTCAGGCAGAACGAACCATTCACAATGGACGAAGACGAAAGAGAATCCCGTCCACCCGATCTAGACGATGTTAAGATATCGAAATCCAAACCTAAGTCTTGTAAAGTTGCTGGAGGAGACGGACTTACCCCTGAACTAAGTGAAGCAGCTGGCGAATATGGACCAACTCATCTGCAAGATATGGTCGGAAGAATGCATGCCCGATGAATGGAATCTCAGTATTGTTTGCCCGGTCCATAAGAAAGGAAACCCCTATAACTGCGCCAACTATAGGGGAATAAGTCTCCTGAACATTGCGTACAAGATCCTCTCTGCCGTACTGTGTAAGCGCCTGAAACCGTTCGTGGACAATTTGATAGGTTCCTACCAGTGTGGATTCAGGCCAGAAAAATCCACGATAGACCGTATATTTACATTTCGGCAGATCTTGGAGAAGACCCATGAATTCCAGGTTGACACGCACCATCTTTTTGTCGACTTTGAGGCCGCATATGACAGCGTTTATAGAGACGAGCTATACAGAGCCACATCATCTTTTAACATTCCTGCCAAACTCGTCAGACTGTGCAGGATGACTATTATGACCATTAAGGTCGGAGATGAACTTAACGAGACCTTCGATGTCAAAAAAGGTTTTAGACAGGGTGACGCACTGTCATGTGATTTGTTTAACATCATACTTGAAAAGATCGTGCGGGACCCTGCGGCCAATACAAGAGGCACGATCTACTTCAAGTCTACACAGTTGCTTGCCTACGCAGATGACATTGACGTTATCGGACGGACAAAACGAGACGTCAATGAGACGTTCGCAAGCATTGAAGCAGAAGCGGCTAAAGTGGGTCTAAGGGTAATTGGGGACCAGACCAAATATATACAGTCATCAAAGAAAGACGCGCAAGACCGACGTCTTGGTCAGAACGTCACCTTCGGCAGCTATATTTTTGAAGTAATCAAGGACTTCGCCTACCTTGGCTCGATAGTGACAAGCAGCAACGACATCAGTGCTGAGTTAAAACGCGGTTTGCCAACCGCTGCTTCTTTGGGCTCAAGAGGCAGTTGAGTAATATCAAGGTATCCCTCTACAAAACCTTAATCATCCCGGTCCTCCTCTACGGCGCTGAGGCTTGGACCTTATCAAAAGCGGATGAATAGGCTCTTGGGCGTTTCGAGAGGAAAATTTTGCGTGCAATCTTTGGTCCCGTTTGTGTAAACGGAGAGTGGAGGAGGAGATTCAACCAAGAACTGTACGGGCTGTACAGCGACATTGGCCTAGTTAGACGCCTTCGAATCCAACGTCTAAGATGGCTGGGCCATGTAGAGGAAATGGACATCACCGCTCCGGCCCGAAGAGTCTTCGACACCAACCCCGTGGGACGACACAGCAGAGGACGACCGCATCCAAGGTGGCGCGCACAGGTGGAAAGGGACCTCAACTAACTGGGCGTGCGGCACTGGAAGCGGCCAAAGATCGTGTCGGCTGGAGAGGCTTCTTGGTTGAGGCCCTAGTTCACCCCAAACTGTAGTGCCGTCCAAGTAAGTAATCCCTTGTATGCGCTGAGCGGAGGAGAGAGACATTGTATATTCAGAGTACGATCTTTAGATTTTCGACAACCACACGAAATAGCACGGACATGTTAACCATGCTACGGAAACAACAACAACACAAATCCCACTAATTGGCATTAGAATCCTAAGCAAACCTTTGTGACCTACCCTAATAGCTTAGCTACTACGGCCAATCAAATATCCACACTCACAAACGAAAACTACTAAACCGAGCAAAGCCTTTTCATGTCCAGACCCATCCAAATTCACGAAAGGCATATCATATAGCTCAGAAGCCATAAATGGGTCACCTTCATCTGCAGGGCGTGCTTAACGTTGACTATAAGAATAATATCTGCTAATTGCACAACACATTTCTCAAGTACCCTGCCCTACCTACTTGGTCACACACATCGTCATCGCTTGCGTACAAAGAAGCAAATCGACAGCGCACGTGCTGTCAATTTAAAAGTGGCAAATGGTAACAGGCAAATCTCGTCAACCTGTCCCGATTGCCATTGCGTGCATGTCGACTGACGGCCAAGACCTCTAGTCTTGTATCTTTCCTTTTATATTCTTCATCGGATTATCCCTTAACGACTCGTGTCAAATGTGCCACAAAAACACTTTGCACACACACATTACATACGCATCAATGTGACGAGTCCGGTATGGCTTTGGGGGATTACTTTCCCCCTGTGTCCTGCACTATTAGATTTACGGGTGAAAGTTATGACTCCGCAGAAAAAAAAAAAAAAACAAATGAACGAGAGACTGTGAAGAGACAATGTATGTAGATGATTGGCCCAATCCATATGGACAGATACAGCAAGGAGTATCACATATGAATACTACTGCTACTGTACCATAGTTCACAAGGACATCAAGGGCGTAGATGAGATGTTGGCATTCTGCAAATAAAAGAATCCAAAGGCCAGGTACAACAGATAATTTCATATGCCGGTTTCAATGGGCAATGGGAAATGATATGCTATGGAATGTGTCAATATTGACATAACTTCTGCTAGCATTCTTCTGCTCCTGGATGGCTATATGCATTTTTTTCCTGCTTCTTTATCCTTTTTTTCCTTACAAACAATACCCCTCTTTGTAAACACGCTATCCAGTAGTCATTTATTATTTTTAATGCTCCATAGGAGCGTTGGAAATCCGCGAGAATATCCATTCATATGTAGCAACTCGTGCAGGAGGAACGCTTGACCACACTCGCTAGCCCATTGAAATTTTAATATATCTCATCAATGAAGTCTCGTTGCTTTCGGGCTACAGTGTCCGTTGTTTGGATAAGAAACTCTCATAAATTCAATTAATGACGCAATGAATACTTGAGTTCGATATGTGTAGATGGAGGGATGTGGGCTTGCGGTCGAGTGTGTGCGGCCAGTTTCTTTTCCTTTAATGGGTGAAACGGAAAATGGCAAGTAATAGGCTTAGTCTCAAATCGTCTCAATTCTTGCAAAGCTACTGACTATATAGGATTGGCATGTCGTCATGATCTGGACTATCGATTCGAGCTCATTGGTTAACTAGCTACCGCAAGATTACTTCAAGTAGTGCTTCTGTTCATCATCAGCATATGGCTTACAAGGACAAGAACTAAAGAAGCTTGGTGCCGGGAATAATGTAATGTTATCTTAAGATCATGATGCGAGATCTTAAGATGTTTGCGAGTATTGAGATGGAGGCGGCAAAAATTGGTTTGGCAGTTAATGAAGGCAAGACTAAATATCTGCTGTCATCGAAAAAGGACATTTACCACCGACGTCTTGGACAGAACGTGCATATTGGCAGATATAAGTTCGAGGTAGTTAAGGACTTCATATACCTCGGCTCCGCGGGGACTTGGAACAACGATACCAGTTTCGAAATCCTCGCAACATGCACGTCTCTCTTTGCCAACCACGCAGAGATGCTTAGCAAAAGTGTAATGGCCCGTAATGACTCCCACAAGTCTTCTGCAGTCGATTCTCCTTAAAGACAGGAGGAATGCTGCGGATTTCTTGCAGACATCAGGGCATACGCGCTTTGTCATCCTGCATCCTGGACAATTCCTCCATCTACGGTTGTGTGTATTAAACACTCGTAATTGTGGGAATTAACCATGGACGCAGGTAGACCTAGAGCGGGTTCAGGTCCTGAGAAGCTCTGCTCTGACCCATTCTGGCGAGTTCAGATCTCATTTCCTGAGATACCAGAGGGGCCTGGAACCTATACAAGCCTTAATGAATTTAGTCGACCGACTTTGTTCAAGAAGGACTTGAGTTCAAACACTAATTTGGAGCTGGTTAAGGGGTTGCACACAGCTTTGAGTGCAGTTTGGCTGTCACTGCAGACGCATAGTGCTTCACAACATAGTGCATTGCCATTAGGATTGCGTATATCTCTGATTGGAAGACAGACGCATATTTTCCTACGGAAAGAAATTACGGCGCAGTAGGATAACGGGCGTCAGTGCGTCAGAAGGCAATTTCATGAGACAGGGGTCCCCGGACAATTCTTGCGCAAGCACGCCGTTATTCCCATGCCAGTTATACCAAAAGCCATTTCTCTTCAGACGAGACATGGCTTTCAGAGCACACCTTCTGATAAATATATCAAGAGGTGGAAGGCTCATCATAGCATCTAGAGCAGCGGCCGGCGTGCTGGGGAAGGCCCCCGTGCAGCTGAGACAACCATTCTTTGGAGTTTGGTGAAAGATGCTACGACGTGCTTGCGTTTTAGTCTGTTGCACCAGGCAACCGATACTTATGAGATTATGCCGTGAATGATAGCCGTGTAGATCCTTTACCGGCGATAGAACCCATGTTTTGCCAAAAGCTCCTTTGTATTGCCGGAAAGCTGACAGCGCTATGGTGGTTTTTGACTCGACATGCTTTGACCAGAGAAGCTTGCTATCTAAGATGACCCCTAGATACTTAGCCCCCTTAAATATCGGGATGGAAGTGCCTTTTAGTACCAGCTGAGTCATATCAGTATTTTTCCTCCTTCTCGTGAATTGGTCTAAAACTCTTGGCAAGTGAGTAGTCCTCTTTTTCTATTTTGGGAATAAAGACTACATACTTTCACCGTGCGCCAAGGAATGGGTATGTAAGCAATTGCTAGGCTAGTAGTGAAAATTATTTTCAAAGTAGGAAGCAGCTGCCTTATACCTCTCTTTTTGCAGCATAACAGGATATATGTATGTATTCTGTTTGGCGTGCCTGGCGATTTGAAGCCATCAAAGGATGCCACAGCAAATTCAATGGCTTCAGTCGTAACCACGCGCGACGCAATATACCAGTTACGCCGAGTTGTTTTCATCGTTTCAGTTGCAGTTTCCCTTGCAGGAGTGTGCAACGAGCCGATGGCGATCTGATTTCCTGGGAAATGAGTCTGAAGCACTAAACTAAGAGTTTCCGCTGTGTGATTTTCGGTCCTATAAACGCAGATGGAGGAAAAGATTAAATCACGAACTAACTTTAGGGGTTGTACAGTAACATGGGTCCAGTCAGGTGTCCACGGATTCAACGCCTATGATGCCTAGGCCATGTAGAGCGAATAGACACCGCAGCTCTAGTTCGGATAGTTTTTGAATCCAATCCCGCGAAACAGATGGCTCACACAGGTAGAACGGGACCTCAGCTAACTGGGTGTGCGGCAATGGAAAAGGCTAGCAAAAAATCGTGCTAGCTGTAGGGGCACATTCACCCCGAATTGTAGCGCCCGAGAAGAAAAAGAAGTCAAATCACCTGTCTATGTCGATAAGCCAGCGTCCCTTGCAGCCTTGGAAGATAACATCGCGCGTGTTATTAGCCACAACCAGCCAATGCTCGAAAAAACAACTCAAAATTAGACTCTCTCTATGGCACATGGTCGTGGTCAACATTTGCACCAAATAGTCTTTATAAAATGGCAGGCATTGTCAGGCCCTTCCTTAGACAGTCACAGAATATATCTGGGGTCCATGATTGAGAACATTCGATGAAACTCTAAAAGATGAACTTGCTATTGGACATAAAAGTAACTCAGCGAATAGAGTTTTACATTTTGTGCAAAACTGCCTGTAGCTGCGCGTAGAAAATGTGGTTCCCAGACACGAACTACCTAAGTAAACCTCACGGAAGGAACACTAAGTACATGTCGAATTGATTTCAACTATTCCTTCGTTTTCTTCGTATGAAGCAACTATTCTGAGTGCTGATCAGAAAGATACTCGTATAAGGAAAAGGGAACAAGTGAAAGTGAAAACTTATCTCCCTAACACGATCTATCATTAAATCCAGCGAGGATATGAGTAACATACGCATACGACTACAACCTGCTGGGAAAATGACAAACCTTTCTATCTAATATCGACAGAGAAGAGATGAAATAACATCCTATCCATTGTCTTGGATTTTCCTTTGTCTTGTTACCAATTTATATCTGTCGATATTTTTGTTATTTTTTATATACTATATAGATTGTCAACAAGTTTCAGTAGCGAGGCGGCTAGCAAAAATAGATGTACAAGTTGTAGATTCACTTGCTCCTTCCAGGAAGGTACCCCGATACGAGAGAGGAGAGTAATTGATACTTGGCTCGAATACCCGAAAAAGGTATAATCAGTTCGCAGGAAATAAAAAAGGAATTTCACTGTACCTGCAGCAATCCTTTCGATTCGAATCCCTTAGGGAATTCAGTCCACATTGCAACGAGTTATTTTGAACTATGTGAACGAACCCTGGCCACTATATCCGTTTCCCCCCTTTTGTGGTACATTTACATGAATTAACAAACAAACCACAGAGAAATAACATTAATTGAACCCGCAAATAAGCGCATAGGTGAACAGTATCTGAATTACATGAATCAACAGATAGTGTGGCCATTTGCTCGTAAATAGCATCCAAACAAAACGGCGTCCACATGTAGCTTGGCATGCCCAAATTATAGGTTTCACCAGCGATTTTTGGTGGCGGTATGCAGATTGTCAATCAACAATGTGAAACCTTACCGTCTTCAGTTCATTTCCATTACCATTCGGACTGTAAGTGAAAAGGAAGTCGAAGATTATTTAAATGAATCGCGCTTGTCGTTCACCGATCAGCAGAAACGACGTTCTGCATTTGCTGCAGTTCGTACGGATGCAATGTGTGCAGGCGAGCAACCAATTGGTATCAAATTACCCAAAACGAATGAATTACAGTTGCGAGCACACTTCCATTGGTTTTCATGGATCACCGCGCATTAACCTGTGGTAATTTAAACATCACTTTGCAAGTAGATTGAAGGCAGGAACAAGAATGGATCTCTGGGTTGAGAGTGCAATACCAGTTTGAGGGAGTTATTTTCTCATCGCATAGTTAGGAGTATAAAGCACAGGTCAGTTGCGTGGAGTGGATACACTTCAAACAGTATCGTATTGAGTTAAAACTAATTCATCTAATTGGTATAGTCATATAGTCATTGACGGATTTATCACAAAGCAGGGATACTTTCTGGCATTCTAGTCCATGCAGCCCTGGTTTGCCATCTAAATGGACCAAAACGACTTCATTCATGAGGTCATTGACTCATCTTCTTTTAAGGCGATTCTACTTTCTGAGTACATTATTTTGAAGTAAAGGGTCCATGATTAATCCACGAATCCCTGGAGTCTTGATTAGTTTGCATACAGCTCTATCGTAAAATGTCTAAATGGGCTAACTAAGAGGGATGTCGTTGGGCACACATGAATTACGTTCGCCTTTAAGCAATATTTTACACATTACCTTTTACATCATACGAAAACATGCGATATACAAAAAACTTTATAACTTCAAAGTTGGCAGAAATAAAAGACCGGTAGTAAAGGTAAACTACCTTTTTAGGAACTAAGAAACACGAAAATGAGGTCTCTTGGCTTCCCAGGATTCCTTGGCTGTCGAGTTTTCAAAGCTCCGTCATTCGTAGGATAGTTACTCACTAACTTAGGTGGGGCTACAGTCCGAGGTGAACCTGTGCCTCAACCAACAAGTGTCTCCAGCTTGCACGATCCTTGGCCAGCTGTTTCCAGTGCCGCACACCCAGTTGGTTAAGGTCACCTCCCACCTGCGTGCGCCACCGTATATGCGACCTCGCCTTCCATCCGGGGTGGATTCCAAGACTCTTCGGGTCGGAGCTATATTTTCCATGCGCTCTACATGGCTTAGCCACCTTAGACGCTGTATCCGTAGACGTCGTACCAGGCCGATATCATTGCACAACCCGTACAGTTCTTCGTTAATTCTTCTCCTCCGTACACCGTTTCAACAAACGGGCCCGTAGATAGTGCGCAGAACTTTCCTCTCGAAACGACCAAGGGCATCTTCATCCGCATTTGTTAAGATCCAAGTTTCTGCGCCGTAAAGAAGGACTGGGATGATCAAGGTCTTATATAGTGTCACCTTGGTTTTCCGAGAGAGGGCTCTACTTCTCAATTGCCTCTTGAACCCAAAGAAACAGCGGTTGGCAAGTCTGATTCTGCGCGTTGGTGTTGTTGTCGCCGGTCATCAATGAGCCAAGGTAGACGAATTCCTTGACCACGTCAAAGTTATATCCGCCCATGGTGACGTTCTGGCCAATACGTCGGTGTTGGCCGTCTCTTTTTGATGAAAGCAGATATTTGCTTTTACCCACATTAACCTTCAGACCCATCTTAGCCGCTTCTACCTCAATGCTTACAAAGACCTCATTGACGTCTCGCTGTGTCCGTCCAATCGCGTCAATGTCGTCGGCGTACGCAAGCATTTGCGCAGACTTGAAATAAATCGTACCTCTTGTGTTGGCCATTGACTCTTGATCTTACAGATATGCGATGTTAAGGAGACTTATTCTCCTTTTTTATGGACCGGGCAAACGATGCTGAGATTCCATTCGTCGGGCATGCTTCCCTCCGACCATACCTTGCAAATGAGACGGTGCATGCACCTTACCAGCTCATCTCCAGCCGCCTTAAAAAGCTCAGCAGACAGACTGCTTGCGCCCGCGGCTTTATTAGACTTAAATCTTGATATCGCTATTTTGACTTCGTATAGTCGGGTGGACGGATTTCTCTTACATCGTCGTCCGCAGGATCGTTCTGCCTGATAGCGGTATCTTTTCTGCCATCGCTGTTATACAGTCTGCAGAAGTAGTATTTCCAAATCCTCAGCCTCGACTGTAACTCTATTACTAGTTCTCCATTTTCATCCCTGCAGGGCGCCGCTCTGGCGTTGTAGCTATGGCATGTTTGTTTTGCCTTATTGTAAAACTTCCGCGCGTCATTCCTGCGGAAGCATCTCTCCATCTCCTCGATCACACGCTTTCTGTGTGTTCTCTTCTTTCTTCTGAGAAGCGTGTGTTCCTCTCTTGTCTTCTGCTCATAGATTTCGTGAGCAGCTCTCGTCCGTCGTTGCAGCGTAGCTTTATAAGCTTCTTGTTTTGCTGCATGGTCCTGCTCGCAATGTTCCTCGAACTAGGGGTTTCTAGCTGGTGGTGGTTTGAAACCCAGCACCTCGGAGGCAGCGTCTGGCTGGGCGCATTGCCTGCTGTATTATTGAAACGGTTCAGAAGCCCTAAAACCGAACTGCATGGTGTGTATTTTTTAACGTGTCGCGACACAGCCGACATCATACGATGCGGCTTTAAAATTGACAAAGAAATGGTGTCTATCGATTTGGAACTCGCTGGTCTTTTCCAGGGCCGGAAGCCACACTGGTAGCTGCCGATTAGTGCGGTGCAAAAGGGCTTTAGACGTTCACACAGTACGCTGGGCAGGATCTTGTATGCGACATTGGGCAGAGATACACCTCTATAGTTCTTGCAAGAGGTAGGATGGCCTTTCTTGTGGATGGGGCAAATAGAAATGATATTCAAGTCATGGGGCATGATTTCATCTTCCCACATTCTACAGATGACCTGGTGTATGCTCCCTACTAGAACATCGTCGCCAGCCTTGAAGAGCTCTGATGGCAAGCCATCAGCCATGGCCTTGTTGTTCTTCAGCTTTTGAATTGCTGAATTCTTAACATCCCTTCCAGACTCCGAAAATGATGAGGTGATTGGATCAGGTTTTTACTTAATATCATCTGCAACACCTTTCCTTCAAATGTCTTCTACCTTGTACAAGATAAAGTCGATTCCAAACAGTTGGAATTATATGCCTCAACAAATCAGCCAACTGATATTACAAAAACCCCGATCAGAATTGATCGCTCGTTAACCAATAGACTAACGTCCTCGAGTTATCGTAATTGACAAAACGAAAAAACCCAAACAATTTGTTGTAGATGTCAATCGTTCTACAGACATTGACCACCACCACGTAACCACTAACCACAAGGCACTTGGTTACCTGTAATCGAGTTCTTCCGAATCGAATCCGGAACGTTTGTCACACAAGTTTCATGGCGCAAGTTCCCTGCCGTTCGTCCTTTGTCCAACTGCACCTGTTCCAATGGCACATGCCTAACTATCCTCCTCGGTCGTCTCAAATGCAAATATATTCCGAAATGTGTACACACTCAATGCTCGATGTGTTGTGATATCCTTAACCCTCGTGCCTTCAATATTTACGATGACATTTTACACTTCGGATGACCCTTGCCGCATGTAAGAGGGTGCACAGACCCCTAGTTACCGTTCGCAATTTTCCGCTTTGAACAATGAATTGTGTGACCGAATCTCGATAACAAATTGCACCACACACACACACGTGCGATCACACTTGAAAAGCAACCGCCCGCTCGTTGTAAGGATCAAATCAGCAGTAGATAAGCCATTACATCGATAAAGGTCCGAACGACGAAGAAGTGCAAATTTTATGTGACTACTAGTGCACCTTTTGTATTGTCTGTCCCATAATTCATCGAAGATCCTTAACACTTGAGTTTATTTGTTTTCGGATTCCTGAAAACGAGTGGTGATGGGTCAGGCGACAGGGGTTTCATCTGTCGCCGCACGTATTGTAATTAGGTCAAACTGTTAACCGAATTGGTTCTTAGATTTCCTAGAATATCGACACTACCATGTGGAGCAACAACCCCTTCGTATGTGATTAATCAAAACGTTGGAGAGTCCTTAATCCCTTGGACACGGATGGAAAATGAAATGAAGATATTAAGGATAACTCACATGGAATGCCTTCAACCCTCTTTGTAATTATGGACTATCAATCTTCGGCGTGGACAACGAGTGATCGGCTTGAGCCGTCGCCTCACGTCGCGTCGGTTAACACCGCTATGACAAAGAGTGTGTGGGCGTGCGCTGGACAATCCTATCGGTGTTTCGGATTAACAATATTCTTTATGGTTCTCCATATATCCTATGTCCTTACGATCAGTATGAAGACCATAATTAAAATCAGAGCAGCGAGCTCTCATCAATAACTCGAATGCTTTGTTTGTTTTTTAATCATATTCGGATGGTCGGAAAAGTACTAAGGATCTGAACGATGCACATGACGTTCGAGCATCTTACAGCCTCCTGGTCCGGTTTTTTTAGTAGCAGAATAACAGTTTAAAGCAATTTTCCAGATATTAGACCTACCAGCGTGACAGCGAATATTTTTTTGATGTGCTAACAAGACATTGGTGACATGCGACGTGCCACCAACGAACGAACGGACAAACATTGCCGCAACTGGCAGGACGATGGCAAACACCTTGTGCAAATTAATTAACACTTGGTTGGCTATGATGACCACCCGCAGTTCTGGTTTCGTGCGCTATGGTCCGGCTAACGTGCCTTCGATGATGGCAAACAAAAAAAACAAAAACAAAAGGAAGATGAGCTCCTGTAAGTGTGTGTCGTCGTGGCTCATGCTCTGGAGAACCGGAAGAGTCGACTTATTGCTCAACTTCCGATTTTTTGTTTTGCCGTTGCTCTTGCTTCGCAATTCTTGTTTTTTTGTTTTATCTTTTTTGCGGCACGTCGATCAAGGACTGAAGGAACTTTTGGTAACAGGTGCCTTGCAGATAGAGAAACCATATTACAATTTGTTGCGTAAAAAATTTAGAAAGATGTGTAGATTCGTCGGAGTTATACAGATGTTCCAAATGAGGCTTTTAAGTTCTAAATACGCATTTAGATGGATTTAATTGTGATTTTTATGCATTCGATCGAGGTCAGTGTCAGAACGAAACTGGGAAACTCTTATTCATCAGAACAAAGGCGATAGTGGAACTCGTGTGGAAACAACTCAGTTGGGATAGAGATAAGACAACCGACACTAATGACAAATTCAATAAAATGTTTTGTCGAGTAAACAGTAAACAATCACAGTTTAGACGCGGTGTAAATCCCGGAGACTTACGCTTTGATATAAACCCTTGGTTATACCGCAGATTCGAGGACCGGTCCAGAGCATCTTGACCGCCTTGCAGATTGTGTTGTTTAGGTTGTCATTCCAGTTGAGTTCAACAGAAAAATCCATACTTGTGCTATTTACGCCGACTAAGCAAACAAAAAAATTAAAAAATTCAGGGGGGAGGGAGCGAGCAAACAGAGCAAAGAAGTTGATCGCGTTTAACACGGCAAACGCCAGCTTCGATTTCTATCCCTGCTCAATCCAAGTTGACACACAGCCACCGCGTGGTCTCCCCTGGATAGCTGCCCTGGCAACCGCCAGGAAGTGAACCAAAGTGTGCAGCGACTCAACTCCTTGTTCCTGGGGAAAGAGGAACCTGGCCCTCCAGGTTGGGGGTTGTGCTTAGGGGTGACATCCCTATCACGTAAAAACCGGATACAAAGCTGACGATCCCTGCAAACGACTAAAGGACTTGAGAGTCTGCACCTGGAATGTGAGATCCCTTAACAGACCGGGTGCAGGCGATCAATTGGAGCAAACCCTCAATTGCTATAAAGCAGATATAACCCCACTCCAAGAAGTGCGATGGGATGGACCACGCAAAAGACGGATGAATAACTGCGATGTCAGCAGTCAGTCCGGGATGTCAGCGAACCCCTCATTACTACATATCGGCATCAAAGCTAAATTTGGAAATATTAGCTTGATATGCGCTCATACCCCAACGGAAGAAAAGGACGATTGACTCAAAGAAGAATTCTATGTTCTCCTACACAGAACCTATGCTCAATGCCCCAGCTACGACACAAAAATAGCTCTAGGAGATTTTAATGCGAAACTGGGAAAGAGGACATATTTGAGTCGATCAAAGGAAAGCATAGCCTCCATAACACCACATCCGACAACGGACTTAGGCTAATCGATTTCCTAACGGAGCGTAACTTCCTTGTAGCAAGCACACGATTCTCCCATCTCAACATCCACAAGGGTACCTGGCGGTCTTTTGATCAATCGACCAACAACCAGATTGATCACATTGCGATCGACGCCAGACACTCGTCCAGTATTCTCGACGTACGAACCTTCCGAGGCGCCAACATCGACTCGGACCACTACCTTGTTGTAGCCAAGGTACGAATGAGGATATTAAGAATGCTTAGGAGTCGAGTAGGACAACGTAAGTTTGACGTTGGAAAGCTACATTCGCCAGAGACTGCCAGAATCTTTGCCGAACAGCAGCGCAAACAATAGAGCAGGAATGGGCGCTGCCTCCGAGGTGCTGGGTTTCAAACCGCCACCACCTAGATACCCCTGGTTCGAACAAGCCCATGCAGCAAGACAAAAGGCATATAAAGCCACGCTGCAACGACGGACGAGAGCTGCTCGTGAAAACTATGAGCAGAAGAGAAGAGAGGAACACACGCTTCTCAGAAGAAAGAAGCTGAGGATTCACACAATCGAAGCTGAGGATTTGGAAAAACCATTTCTGTAGACTGTATAACGGCGATAACAGACAAGATACGGCTGTCAGGCAGAACCATCCGTTCGTAATGGAGGACGATGTAAGAGAATTCCGTCCACCCGACTTAAACGAAGTCAAAATAGCGATATCAAGACTTAAGTCTAATAAAGCCGCGAGCGCAAACGGCCTGCCTGCTGAGCTTTTTAAGGCGGCTAGAGATGAGCTGATTAGGTGCATGCATCATCTCAGTTGCAAGATATGGTCGGAGGAAAGCATGCCAGATGAATGGAATCTCAGCATCGTTTGCCTGGCCCATAAGATAGGCGACCCCTATAACTGCGCCAACTATTGGGGAATAAGTCTCCTTAACATCGCATATAAGATCTTCCTTGCCGTATTGTGTGAAGACCTGAAACCGTTTTTGGATAACCTGATCGGCTCTTATCAGTGTGGTTTCAGGCGAGGTAAATCCACAATAGATCAAATGTTTACGCTACTGCAGATCTTGGAGAAGATCCGGGAATACCAAATCGACACTCACCACCTTTTCGTCGATTTCAAGGCTGCATACATATGACAGCGTGGACAGAGACGAGCTATACAAAGCCATGTTTAGTTTTAGCATCCCTGCCAAACTCGTCCGACTGTGCAGGATGACAATGGAGAATTCTCTCTGCCCCATTAAGGTCGGTAATGAGCAAATAGAGACATTTGATGTTAAAAAAGGATTTAGGCAAGGTGGCGCGCTGTCATTCAACTTTTTCAACATCGTGCTTGAAAAGATCGCGCAAGAGTCACTGGTCACGGTACGAGGTACGATTGCTTGCGTACGCCGACGACATTGACGTGATTGGACGGACACAGCGAGACGTCAATGAGGCCTTTGTAAGCATTGAGGTAGTATCGGCCTAAGGTTAATGAGGGTAAAACCAAATATCTGCTTCCATCAAAAAAATACGCTAATACGCATTGGCCAGAAAGTCACCATGGGACTTTGACGTGGTCAAGGAATTCGTCTAGCTTGGCTCACTGATGACCGGCGACAACAACACCAGCGCTGAGATAAAATGCAGAATCACTCTTGCCAATCGGTGTTTCTTTGGGTTCAAGAGGCAATTGAGAAGTAGAGCCCTCTCTCGGAAAACCAAGGTGACACTATATAAGACCTTGATCATCCCAGTCCTCCTTTACGGCGCAGAGACTTCGACCTTAACAAAAGCGGATAAAGATGCCCCTGGTCGTTTGGAGAGGAAAATTCTGCGCTCTATCTATGGTCCCGTTTGTTCAAACAGAGTATGGAGGAGAAGGTATAATGAAGAACTGTACGGGTGCAAAATCGACCTGGCACGACATCTACGGATACAGCGTCTAAAGTGGCTAGGGCATGTAGAGCGCATGAAAGATATAGCTCCGACCCGAAGAGTCTTCGAATCCACCCCGGAAGGAAAGGGCGACAGAGGACGGCCGCATCTATGGTGGCGCACGCAGGTAGAGGTGAACTTAACCAACTGGGTGTGCGGCGCTGGAAACAGCTGGCCAAATACCGTGCCAGCTGGAGACGCTTGTTGGTTGAGGCCCAGGCTTACCACGGACAGTAGCGCCACCTAAGCAAGCAAGCAGATTGTCAGTGACTACTAGATGGCAAAGGATTAACAAAAGCCTCGTAGGGGTGGAGTCTCTCCGATGGAATTTGTATGTCGGTATTACAGTCCATGAAGGACCAAAGACGAGCTTCTCTCAATCACCCATGTTGTGTGTGATTTTATTTTCCCATAGTTGAAAGAGACCTACACTTTATTGCCGGTTCCGAACGGCGAAGTTCGAGCTTTTCTTGACAATTATATTACAGGGGGTTTCGTCGGTACCCCGCGGTGGAGAAGTACCGTGAAAAACATGTTCGATGACATGGCTGTTGTCGGGGTTCGATCCCATGTCATCGGCGTCAGAGGCCAACACACTACCTACTGTGCCACTTTAGAACCATGATAACTTCGGCGACCTTCCACTGGCTCGGTAGGTGTTCTAACATAAGCGCTGCGTTAAGAAGATATAAAAGTTTGAGCAGAGCATTTAGCAGGGCTGAGCCGAGCTTCTCTCAATCACCCATGTTATGTGTGATTTCATTTTCCCATAGGTGAAAGGGACCTACAGTTTATTGCCGGTTCCGAACGGCGAATTTCGAGAAGCTTTCCATGACAATTTTACTACAGGGGATTTTGTCAGAACCCCGCTGAGGAGAAACACCGTGAAAAACACGTTCGATGACATGGCTGTGTTGGGATTCGATCCCGTGTCATCGGCGTCAGAGGCCAACACACTACCCACTGCGCCACGGTTAAGGAGACTTACTCCTCTGAAATTGGCGCAGTTAAAGGGGTCTCCTTTCTTGTGGATCAGGCAAACGATGTTGACACTCCATTCCTCGCTTTCCTTTGACCATATCTTACAAATGAGCTGGCTGCGCATGCTCCTAACCAGGACAGTCCGTCTACGCCAGTAGCTTTATTCGACCTGAATTTCGATATGACAACCTTAATTCCATCGTGGTCAGGGGGACGGAATTCTCTGCGATCTTAGTCGTTAAGAGATAGATCATTCTGCCTGCCTATACTGAATACATCGCCGTTATACAGTCTGCTCCTCCTGAGGAGCTTATGTTCCTTCCTTTTTGAACTCATAGAGGTCACCAGCTGTTCTTGTTCTTCTATTCGTGGTGGGGCATTGAGGCCCAAAACTACAGATGCAGTGCCTTTCAGGGCATGTTTGCAAAAGTTCCATTGTTGTTTTATTGACTGCGTGGAGGGTTGAGGTATATGAGAGAGCTTAAGGGAGACGCGATCGGTAAAAGCACGAGCGATTTTTGGCGATAGTAGCTTTCCGACATCATAACTTTGTATTCTTACTCTACTTTGCTGCGTTCGTGATATCCGTTTAATCAATCTGGTTAATGATTGACTGATCTGGCGACCGCCAGGTGCCTTTGTGTATATTGAGGTGCGGGAAGCGTATATTGATTAAAGGAAGATTTCGCCCCGTAGTCAGATCAATCAACCTGTGTCCGGATGTGGTGACGTGTAGGCTGTGTTTGCCAATGACCCGTTCAAATATGCTTCCCTTACCCAGCTTAACATTGAGGTCTCTTAGTAGCTTAGCTTAGTTTGATGTCATAGCTGGTACATTGGGCATACGTTCTATCTAGGAGATCGTAGAACTCATCTTTGGTGGAGTCACCCTTGTCTTCCGTAGTGGCGTGGACGCAAATCTGGCTGATGTTAAAAAAGTTAGCCTTGATACCGATCGTTATGAGGCGTTTGCTCCCATGCCGAAAGCTTTGGACTAATTGCCTTAGTCCACCCCGAACAACAAATCCGCATCCGAACAATCGTTGTCCTCTCTCCCTTTAGCATTTGCCGTAGTAAATGTCGCAGTTTTTCATCCGCTTTATACCCGGTCCATTCCATCGCAGTTCCTGGATGGCAGTTATGTCCGCTTTATAGCGGTTTAGGGCATCCGCAAGTTGTTCGGCTGCACGTGGCCTGTTCAGGGACCTAACATTCCACGTACATAGCCGAAGATCATTGTCCTTTTTTCGTTTTTTGCAAGGGTCGTCAACATTAATCCGGTCCGTTACATCCAAGGCATGTGGTTGTTTCGGAGTTTGTGTTTTTCTCTACGGTTACGGCTAACCGTCTTTTGGCGCAGGAGGTTCGCTATTCGCCCTTCCCCGTCTGCGATTTCCATAGGAATTCTAGGAAGATGGCACCACGAAGAGGTGGGGATGGTACTTACTAACAGTGCCGCAAGATGTTCGACTGCGGTGGCTCTTCTCGCTTTTTAGCAGGGCAGCATCCGTCGGATAGATGCTACCCCTACGAGGCCTTTGCTAGTCCTTTGCCATCCGCACAGTACCTCAGAAGCAGCACTCTCTAATTCTTGTTTACCACCTCCTGTCATACCACTGCACAGTCGAATTTCCATTACGTCGGGACTGGCTGTGGCTACATACTGAACATGGAACGGATTGTCCCCACATTTTCTCAGATGGCTCCAGGTCTGGGTGGAGTCCGGCTCTGGGGTTTTCTTTGAACATGAAAACGTCTGACTGCACTTTTCGTTAGGAAACTAGGCGTCTGTCTTTCAATCAGAGATATACGCAATCCTAATGGCCATGCACTATGTTGTGTTCTTCACAAAGCAAACAGGCACATGCGTCTGCAGTGACAGCCAAGATGCACTCAAAGCTGTTTCCAATCTTTTAACCAGCTCCGAGTCAATGTATGAACTAAAGGCCTTAATGAACAAGATCGGTAGACTAAACTCATTAAGGCTTGTTTGGGTCCCGGGTCATTCTGGGACCACAGGGAATGAGATCTCTGATGAACTGGCCAGAATATCCTTAGAGGAAAGTTTCTCAGGACCTGAACCCGTATTAGGTCTACCTGTTTCCACGGTCAATACCCACATCAACGATTGGGTCTTTAATACACACAATCGTTGATGGGGGAAATATCCAGGATGCAGGATGACTAAGCACGTACACCCTGATGTCTGCAAGAAATCCGCAGCAATCTTCTTATCCTTAAGGATTCAGTGTTTTATGAAAAATCACATTCCATTCTTCTGGTTTGGAGACACGATAGTGTGTGTCTTTACTAACTGTCATATTGGTAAACATCCAAGGGAACAACCAAATAACTGGAAATGCTTCTTTGCTGGTTGCAACCTTCGCTCACATGTTACTGTTCTACTGGAATATTATGACTTAACGATATGGAATTCCACCTGGTTGACGTCACAACTACATCTGCCACCATGCTCCGACTGTCAATCGCTGTCAATTGGATACGTCACCTACTGCCGCTGTGTGCCTTGAGTCGCCCTGGATTGAATTATTGAAATAAAAAGTGAATTTGCCCAAGACTTAAATACAAAATGCCGACAATTGGTGTGAAACGAGACTCGCTCTTCAAGGAACTAGGGAAAACCTACAGTAAATTAGAGAAATTCCCCAAAATACTAAGCTAACCAAGTCCATCTTTCAGCGGATGAGGAGTTCCAGCAATTGTGCTTCGCATTCGGCTTGGAACTGGACGAAGTGGTAAGTATAATGTCGAATTGCCAATTGAATTCGCGCTTGATGGTACATGTTTTGTTAGACAACCGAGAAGCAGATGCTCACTAAGGAGCAGGGCGACGTAGCAGCTGCTAAGGACGCATCGGAAGAGGTTATCTACCGCATTGACATTCCAGCCAATCGATACGATTTGCTCTGCCTTGAGGGCTTAGTAACTGGATTGCTGGTCTTTCAGGGAAAGTATGTCGTTCATTATACGCTTGAGAGTGCATTAAAGCTACGAACTTGCTTTATTACAGGATAAAACCACCGCAATTCAAGCTAGTCGAACCGGCAGGTGGTCCGGAGGCTCGCCACACTTTGACCATCCTACCGGAAACAGCTCAGATACGACCATTCGCTGTAGCTGCAGTTCTCCGGAACATTACGTTCACCCCGGAATCATACAATTCATTCATTGATCTCCAAGTAAGCTGCTTTCGATGAATGTTCGCCACTTGACCACCATTACATTTTGTTTTATTTTAGGATAAACTTCACCTCAACATCTGCAGAAAACGCGCATTGGTGGCCATCGGCACACACGACCTCGACACCATTCAGGGCCCATTCACATACGAAGCCCGCGACCCGAAAGACATCAATTTCGTTCCACTGAATCAAACCAAATCGATGAACGGAAATGAATTGATGGAATTCTACGCTAACCACGCTCAGCTCAAGCAGTATCTTCCGATCATTAAAGACTCACCCGTCTACCCGATAATCTACGATTCCAATCGAGTCGTTCTGTCTTTGCCGCCCGTCATTAATGGCGACCATTCGAAAATCACCCTAAACACCAAGAACGTCTTTATCGAGTGCACGGCCACGGATCTGACCAAAGCGAAAATCGTCCTCGACACGCTCGTCTGCATGTTCTCAGAACACTGTGCAAACAAGTTCACTGTCGAGCCATGTAATGTCGTCTACCCCGACGGATCTGTCTCTGTATGCCCTGAACTTGCATATCGGGTAGAGAAGGTATCGGCTTCACGGGCCAATGCCGCCGTTGGTATTGCCGAAGAGCCATCCAAACTAGCCGATATGCTGACAAAAATGTACTTGGAAACGGTCCTCGAGGGAGATGATGAACTTCAGGTGAAGATACCACCAACACGACATGATGTCATTCACGCGTGCGATATCTACGAGGACGTGGCTATAGCGTATGGCTACAACAAAATCGAGAAGTCACTTCCTTCGTTCATGCACATTGCGAAACAGTTCCCGTTGAACAAGTTGACCGACCAATTGCGCGAACAAGTGGCTCAAGCTGGCTTCACCGAAGCTCTAACCTTCACCTTATGCTCCCGGGACGATATTGCCGCAAAGCTGAACAAGTCTATCGACAATGTACCTGCCGTGCATATTTCGAACCCGAAAACGTTGGAATTTCAAGTCGTGCGGACCTCCTTGTTGCCGGGTCTTCTCAAGACTCTAGCGGCTAATCGGAAAATGCCACTTCCGCTGAAGTTGTTCGAGATCAGTGATGTCGTACTGGCCGACGATGAGACAGAAGTAGGGGCAAGGAACGAACGACGTCTGTGTGCTGTGAACTGTAGCAAATCGGCAGGATTTGAAATTGTTCACGGTTTATTGGATCGTGTCATGCAGTTGTTGGAGGTTCCATGGAAAACAGCCGATGGATATTGCTTGCAGGCCTTTGATGGTTCGACATAGTCATTGATCCGGTACGACAGGTCTGATTTTTTCTTTTTTTAGATCCGAGCTATTTCGCTGGACGTTGCGCGAATGTCATGTACAAAAACAGTCCGATAGGCAGGATTGGCGTTCTACACCCGACGGTGCTACAGGCATTCGAACTGACCACTCCCTGCTCAGTGGTCGAGATCAATATTGAACCATTTGTCTAAAATAAAATTGTAAACGGTCGATACGCGAAGAGAATAAACATGAATGTAACTTATACACTTGTTGTTGCTTTTGTAATCCTACCTCTCTGTGCTTCCTGAACTTGCAACTTCCGCTCCAGCGATGATCTAATCCAATGTAGCGGTTTAGTCGATTTAAAGTCCGAGTTTCGACATGGCATGGTTCTTCAGCGTGTGTGAATCACTCACAACTGCCACTGATAAAACCTCGCTGGGTAGGTAGGAGTAGCCGCTTGGTCCCAGAGAGACCAATGCCTAATTAGCGCATGTGCACCGTTTTGATGCCACCACTCAAGTGACCAACGAGTAGAGTGTCGATTTGCGTTTCAAATCCATCCGGTGGAGCTGATTAAGTATGCTGTAGAATTCTATCTTACTGAATTCTGTTAGGTCGTCAAGGACGGCTTTGCCGAGTGTGCGATGTCTGGTTCACACTAGAGCCAGGCATTCGCAACGGAAACGGTTAAAGGATTCCATCTTTAGCGGGTTCTTGCAATGGAAAATGGAATGCCTAACCTGGCAACGTGCGTGCCGACAGGCCAATGGCCAGTACTGATAGCTACAATTCTGGCAATCTCCTGTCGAATTCTCTCAGTTAGATCGTGAGTTTTTTTTTTTTTTTGTGTTGTGGGAAGGGCATATGTTTCTTGATATGACACAGTTGCTCAGGGTGCTCCATCTGAAGTCCGCCCTTGAGAGGAAATGTTGAAAAATTTGTCCGTTGACCAGTCCTATAGGAGGAGATACTGTCTCCGCCAGGGAACTATCAAGGGAAGAGCCGTGCCTTGCCAGCGCATCAGCTTTTTCATTTCCCTCTATGTTACTATGGCCAGGTACCCAGAAGAGACCCCTGAGACAAGTGATTTTGTCTTTTAATGGCTGACTGGCTGTTAATACAAATGGTAACGTCTCTCTTAGTAATTGGGTAACGAGTGAGTATCTGGGAAACCTGATTCATCGTTAGTACTTCCGTTTGGAACACACTAGCGGAGTGCGAAAATCGCAATGATGTGGAGATATTCAGCTCCGCTGAGAAGATACCCCGAGTCTTCGAGCCGTCGGTAAAAAACGCACCTGATGGTTCGTGAAGTGCAATCCATTTTTTCATTTCGTTCTGGATGGGGAAATGGACTTCGGCAGCTTTGTTTAGGTTGTGTTTTGATGTCATGAATTCGATTGAAGTCGTAGTCATGTCTCCAGGTCTTCTATAAACCGTAGGGTCGACCAGAACCCGGATTTTCTAAGCCTAATTGCGCTGCAAGATGCGGTATATCTAAGAGGTGGAAGTATAGAAGTACGTTGAGTGCTTCGGTCGGGTTAGATCGAACGGCACCTGATACACCAAAGGCGGCCGACCACTGGACTCGGTTTGGTGTGGTAATGTTATATGCTTTGCTTAAGACAGGTCACCATACAAGAGATCCGTAGGTGAGGATGGGGTGTACAACGGCTATGTACATCCATAGCACCATTGTGGCCCGGAATTCCCACCTTTTGGCAAAATTTCTGTAGAAAGCGACACATTCTTACTTAGTGGTAAACAGCATCAGTTCCGTTTCACTCGGACTTACGCAAGGCCACATTGGAGGGTATGGAGTCGGTTCAGAGTATGGAGTCGGTGGAGGGTACGGAGTCGTTCAGTATATAGAGTTAGTTCAGGGCATGAAATTGGTTTAAGGTATGGAGTGGGTTCAGAGTATGGAGTCGGTGCAGGGTATGGTATCGGTTCAGGGTAGGCAATCGGTCCCGGGTATGGAATCGGCTACGGGTATGATGCCGCTTCAAGGTATGGAGTAGGTTTAGGGTATGGAGTCGGTTCAGGGTATGAAGTCGGTTCAGGGTATGGAGTCCGTTCAGGGTATGGAGTCGGTTTAGGGCATGGAGTGGTTACAGAGTCTGGAGTCGGTTCAGGATATGTAGTATGGAGTCAAGTCGGCTCAGGGTGTGAAGTCGGTAAAGGTTATGGAATCGGTTCATGGTATGGAGTGGTTTCAGAGTATAAAGTCGGTTCAGGGTAGACATAAAAGACCCTTAGCATCCCGGTCCTGTTGTACGACGCAGAAGCATGAAGACTATCAAAAGCGGATGAGGAGACCCTTGGTCGGTTCGAGAGAAAGATTTTGCACGTGATTTTCGGGCCTATAAACGCAGACGGGGGATGGAGGAGAAGATCCAACCACGAACTTTACGGGCTGCACAGTGACATGAGCCTAGTCAGGCGTATACGGATTCATCGCCTAATGCCCGTATTACCGTTCGCGAGTCGAACGAAAAATGAGTGAACTACACAAATTCGCATTACCGTTCGCGAATCGCGCAGATGGCATTCGACTCAAATGTCACAATTTCGGCGAACTGTGATTTCACCGTATTACCCATAGATAAATTAACAAGATGGCAATCTCGATGGCTTTGACAGGCATTTTGACAACTAGCCCCTACAAACTCGTTTCGATTTGACGGCGTCTTGACTATGTCATTCTGCCTTGTTCCGACGTCTTGACTCTAAAGTAGGGTACACACCGTCGATCAAAAGTGACACTTTTGTTGGTTGTCACTCAAAACTGATAGTGTGTACATGTAAATGATGGTTTGTCGATCAAAACTGATGAGTTGCAAAAATTTCTGCTACTGAGTGACGATCAGCGGCCATGTTGGTTTTTGTCAACAGTGTGTACGTGAATTCTTCATTCAAGCGTTGGACATGGATGAGAGTAGGCAATTCCTGGAGCAATTCATAAATATTTACGAGTCTCATCGTTGTCTCTGGGACGTAACGTGTCCAGAATATATAAGTCGGGACAAAAAAGACGAAGGTTACCAGGAATTAGTGAATTTAATGAAAAAATACAATTTCGCTGTCCATGGTGACTGGGCGAAATTATGTACTTGAATGATGTTTTGCGTGTCAAACAAGATCTATAGTGTGTACATGAGACACTTCACTCAAAACTGACGTCAGTTTTGATCGACGGTGTGTACCCCACTTAAGTCAAAAGCATCGTTTTTAAAGCGGCCTCTAGACGCTCAATATTATTGTGCGAAATATTGCACAATTTTATTGGCTTGCTGCCCCAAACGGTTCAATATTTTTCCCAATAATTTAGTTGACCGGTCATATTTGTATTAAAAGTTGTGATTTTCCGCAATATATCGCACAATCTTGCAATATTATCTACAGACGAACAATAATATTGTGCAATATCAAATATTGCACAATGTTATTAGGCGTCTAGGGGCCGCTTTAATTACAAATGCAACAACCAACCCTTGCGGGGATCACAGGGCAGACGTACGAAAGTTTTCCATCTTGTTAATTTATCTATGGTATTACCGTTGGCGAACGTTCGACTGGATTGCTGTTTCTTATGTCAAATTCAGTCGAACACAAAAAGTTGGTGACTGGGAGGCGAGCGTTTGCTTTATTCAAAAGCAACATTGTAACAATGACAGAAAATAGGAAAATGTAAGTAATAACAAATAAAATGCATGAATTTTAAAGTAATTGGCGTTTTATTTTCTCTTTTCAAGTTTGAAGAAAACCAACAGTCACCAGCTTAGTAAGCTGGTGCAGTTGATGGAGACAAATCCAGACATTGCCAAGGGTGTAGGCGCGTTTGGATCTTAAGAAAAAAAAAATAAAATAAAAGAGTGCTGGGAAGTATTCGTGGGCGAACTGAATTGCTTGGGACCACCCGCACGTGATGGGAAAGAGTGGCATAAAGTAAAGTATTTCGCAATAATCAATGAAAGTTTATTGGAATATGTTTTCAACTTCTTAGGTTTGGCTGGATTACAAGCTGAAATTAAAAAAGAAAATTGCTTCCAATAAAAAGGAACTTGTGGCTACCGGGGGTGGGCCATATACAGAGCTTTCACTGTCACCGCTGGAAAATGCGGTGAACGACTTGCTGGGATTACAACATGCTGCCAATCCCGACGGTAATGCTTTTGGTGGAAGCATACCTATATTGCCATCCCCGGAAGAGCCTGTGTTGGAGCAGAATAGTACGCCTTCAAGACCGAGAAGGCTGTCACCTACCTTAAATTGCGACTGCCCAACCAGCACTACCAGCCAAACACTAGAGCTACTTAAATGCCAAACTCAAGTTCAGGCAGATCTTATCTCAGCAATGAAGCGCATCGAAGAATCTTTAGCTGAAATAGCTCGATACTCGTGAAAGTCTTTTGACCTAAAGAAGGAGAAGCTCTCGTTGCGCAAAGCAGGGGAGATACGGAAAATCCAGGCCGAAGTAGACAAAAATAGACGCCACAAAGAAAAAGTTGAAATTAAATTAAAAAAAAAAATAGAATTTAAATCTTTGCTTTACCGTGATAAGTGAATTTTTATTTTGTGTTTTTTAATTCAATTAGTTTTATTTTGTGATTTTTTTTAATTGATGTTTCGTAAGAATGAATTTATTTATGGAGCGAGTGAATTTGGGTGAACTTCAGGCGAATAAATAGATTCGCGAACCGTAATACCTCGATCAGCTTGGTTCGTCTGGGAGTTCGACAGCAGTCGAACGTTCGACTCGCGATCGGTAATACGGGCATAAGATGGCTGGGCCATGTAGAGCGAATGGACACCACAGCTCCAGCCCGGAGAGTCTTTGAATCCAACCCCGACGGACAAGAAGTAGGGCTGGAGTCGGCTAAGGTGATAGGTGATAGTCACTTTGGTGACAGTCATATGTATGTGACTATCATCATCTTTTGGTATCGGGTAAGATTATCGCAAAAAAAGTTTAGAAAAAGAGCAACACTTGCTTTTTCGGAATTACTAATAGATAAAGGTAGCCCTAAACGGCGAACATGTTCGCCGAATCCGTTCGTTTGCGTTACTCTCTACACGGCGAACACATTTGGAGAACATTAATTTCGTGCTGATTCTTCAGAGGGTAAACATGTACGATAAATAAGCAAAAGTGTTTGCGCTTATAGTTATTTATTGATGTTTACTCGGCGACATTCACAGCAAATTCACGAACAAAATCGGCGAACATGTTCGCCGTGTAGGGCTGCCTTAAGGCAGCTGTTCGATAGTTAAAAAGAAATTTTGAAATTAAAATCAGGGCCGTTGTCACCGATTGTTTGGCACAAATACTGGGAAAAGTAAATAATGTACATATTAGAAATGCTTTTATTGCATTCAATTCATTTATTGGCCAATTATACATTTTGTCGGCGTACAGGGAAAGGAAACCGATTTAGACCGATTTCTCTAATTCTTCCTAAGAATTCTAACTTCCATCAATGTCTCTTTGAGCTCTTCTTCATCTTCGCTTAAAAATAGTTCCAAGCACGGAAACATACATATTTTATAAAACACAAAAAAGCACGAACAAAGCCATATCAAACGCACAGAACATAGGAAAGTGATAGCCAGGGATAAAGAATTCTTTATCACTGCTCTTAAGTCAAAAGCGTCGTTTTTAAAGCGGCCTCTAGACGCTCAATATTATTGTGCAAAATATTGCACAATTTTATTGGCTTGCTGCCCCAGACGGTTCAATATTTTTCCCAATAATTTAGTTGACCGCTCATATTTGTAATAAAAGCCAAAAGCGTTTTGATTTTCCGCAATATATCGCACTATCTTGCAATATTATCTACAGACGAACAGTAATATTGTGCAATATCAAATATTGCACAATATTATTAGGCGTCTAGGGGCCGCTTTAATTACAAAAGCAACAACCAACCCCTGCGGGGATCAACGGGCAGACGTACGAGAGTTTGGTATCTCATTCTTTATCCCTGCTTAAGAGTCAAGACGTCGGAACAAGGCAGAATGACATAGTCAAGACGCCGTCAAACCGCAACGCGTTTGTAGGGGCTAGTTGTCAAAATGCCTGTCAAAGCCAAAAGATTGGTATCTCAAGCGGCGTTCACACCATACGATTTGTCTATACGATTTTGACGTGACAACGTCTATTAAATCGGTTTGCGCTGAAATATGGGATGCCGAAACGCAAAAAACGCAGAAAAATGTAGACTAACCGTGTGAGTAGGCGTGGCCTAGCGAATGTGTAGTAGTGAGCTCGCGCGAAAATGATCAACATGTCAGATAAAAAAAAATTCGGCGTCGTTTAGTGGAATTAAATCAAATAAAATCATATCATAGACCTATTGTTGATAGAATATTAGAAATAAAGAACACTTAAACGTTTGAGTTTAAGTGTTTAAGTGTCTTATTCAATTAAATACATGTATAATACTGTAATATGAAAATAAAACATTGAAATCAATAAAAAAATTGCATGTAATTGTTGAATATATAATATTTATGCCTCATTCATAAAATCGTATAATAGACGTTGTCACGAAATAATGGATTTGGCTAGTAACAGCCAATCTAATAACAGTTTTTTTTTGACAATCAAAAGTACGTAGCGTTCACACTATACTGCAAGTTGGATAGATTTCATTTGCGAGAGAGAATTTGTGTCTTGAATATGGTTACCCCTGTTTTTTTTTTTAAATATACATCCGAGTTGTTACGAAATGGGGAGAATGAAGGGCATGCCTGTCGTAAGAGGCGAGGCGCTGGAGTACTGCCTTGCTCCAAAGTTGGGAGTTTTTCTAGGTGGAGGTGCTAGACCTCGAGCTTTGCGGGACTCATCTGGAAGTGACCTTGCGATCGCGAAACTCCACCGGTAGCTATAATCTGGTACCACGAGAAACAGGAGCCCCCGCAACTGGCGGTCGGTATCTCGGTGCCTGGCGTCGGTCCCGGCGGCTCCCAAGTGTAAGTATCGTGGTGGCGTGTAGTAGAAAATATTTTCGGAATTATAACCACAAGATTTAGAGTTTTGCTGACCACTACCAATTCAAGCCAGCTACATACATATATCCGAAGCTCGGAAGTAGACACCAATCCCGCCAACAATAGTCTATTAATACATCTACAAGCTTGGAAATGCCATAACTTGTCACTAAATTCGTCGTCATATCGCCTTGGTCCGCTGATGTTCACCCTTCGTAATCACAAAAAAAGTGAAAAACGTATGGAAGTAAAATTTCTGACTTTGACACATACGCGGGCACCCACACAAGCAAAGCAAAGGTCGAAAATTCTGAACTTCATACTACAAATCGTATCGACTTGCAGTATGGAGCATTGAGGCTGTATACACGATAATATATCATCTGAAAAAAACCGGTTTTGTCGGAGAGGGAGCTGAAGGTTGCGGTACGAAACGGAGTACCATTTTCCTCCGCAAATTTAGTGGGTGAACAGAAGTGGAAAACTAATACATATACAACTCTTCAGTTTTCGAGTCCGCACTTTTTTTGCCTGGTGTTGCGCTTCAATCGTCATTGGTCTTTCAAGCAGTGAACATCGGAAAAAACAAAGGGACATTTTAGTGCGTGGTTGCACTTAATATCTCTGTCAAAGGAAATATCTCTTTCAGATGAAATGTCAAAAAGACAGAAACACTAACACAATTGAACAAGGTTCACATATACAATTTTTTCCTCTAGAAAAATGAATCCCGTGTATGCTTCAATGTAGAGCATAAAACCGGTCTTCCTGCTGCTAGCGATATTCTCGTGTATACAGGCCCATTGTATAGACAAATCGTATGGTGTGAACGGCGCTATTCTTTATCCCTGGTGTTCGCTAAATAGATGTCACCAGAAAACTGTCACAAAAATGTGACAATCACAGTAACTATCACCTTACACGATACCGAAACCGAGAATGTGACTGTCACTTGTCACAAATCACCTAAGCCGATTCCACCCCAGAGGACCGCCGCACTTAAGATGGCGCACAGTCGCAAGGGTTCTTAAAGACCTCGACATACACAAATCCGCTGGTCCAGATGGTATTGCCCCAATAGTTCTGAAGAGGTGTTCTTCTACGCTGGCAAAACCACTGCGTAAGCTTTTTCACCTTTCCTACACCTCTGGGCTCTTTCCGAGTAGGTTGAGCATTTGTCCAGCCTATACCCAAAAAAGGCGAATCATCTTCTCCCTCCAACTACCGACCCATTGCACTAAAGTCCCTTCTTTCCAAGGTCATGGAAACGCCAATACGAGGAAACTCCTCAATGACCGCCAATACGGTTTCCGCAGCAACAGATCCACTAGTAATATGAAGGCATATCTCGCTGAAAAGTGGAATCACTCGCTTCACCAAGCAGGTGAAAGCAAAATTGTTGCACTGGATATTTCGAAAGCATTTGACAGGGCTTGGCATGAAGCCCTTTTGTCGAAAATGCGTGCTTTTGGGATCGATGAGTCTCTCTTTCAATGGATTAGAAGCCACCTTTCGAATCGTTCAATTCAAGTTGTTTTGGACGGATTCAAAAACACTTTCACTTTGTAAGTGCCGGTGTTCCCCAGGGCTCCGTTTTGTCTCCGGCACTCTTTCTTATTTTTATAAATGATCTCTTGTCTGTTACTTCTAATCCAATACACTCCTTCGCTGACGACAGTACCCTCAGCTTCTCATATTCGTTCACCAGTTTACGACCCTGCACTTCGGTTGTAGATAATGAGCGGCAGCGTATGTTAAGCTCATTAGATTCCGATATCGACAGCATCATCCAATGGGGTAAAAAAATAGAGTGGAATTTAATGCCTCCAAAACACAATGCTGTCTCTTGTCGTTAAATCGTATAAATAACCCGCAGCCATTATCCATGAATGGCACTTGCATCTCAGAAACTGAAAAGCTTTCTATCCTGGGTATGAGTGTTGCTCACAATCTTAATTGGAGCGACCATATATTCAGTGTCGCCAAGAATGCTGCGAATTGCCTAGGATTCTTATACAGATACAAGAAATATTTCTCACCCTTAGATCTGGCTACAATCTATAAGGCGTTCATTCGCCCCAAATTAAAGCTTAACGCTCATGTCTGGTCCGGTGCTTCCAAGACCTCACTGCACTTACTTGACGAGCCATAAAACTGATAGGTGACTCCAGCATTACCAAAACATTAGACTCGCTGGAACACCGCAGCAATGTTACCTTCCTCTCCCTGTTTTATCGTTACTACCACCAAAAATGCTCTGATGAACTAGCCAGTTGCATTCCGCCCCTTCAACATTTCTCCCGCAATACACGTCTCTCTAGGAATGCTCACCAATATACTCTGAAGCCCGCTTTCGAACGTACTGTCAAATATAGAGAATCTTTCATTAACCGAACCACACGAATCTGGAACTCCCTGCCGGATTCGGTTTTCCCCCCTCAATGCAACATGCAAGCATTTAAGATCAATGTCCATCGGCATCTCCTCTATTCCTCTTCCTCTCTACCTTCTGCCCGCACTGTGTCACCGACATAATAAGGTTATTAGACCTTGAGTGCGCGCAAATTATTTAAAAAAATAAATAAAAAAAATATATCGATCTTTGGACTAAAATTCGTAACTCGCACACATTTTGAGAAAGTCGCATTATTTACACAAAGTTCTTGCAATCCGGACCGCGCAGCAGCGATACTTGACGCGAGGCGCCGGCCGGCTCGGCGCGAACCACTTTCAAGTGGCATACTTACTAACTGAGGTGGCGCTACAGTCCGTGGTGAACCTGGGCCTCAACCAACAAGCGTCTCCAGCCGGCACGGTCTTTGGCCAGCTGTTTCCAGTGCCGCACGCCCAGTTGGTTGAGGTCCCTTTCCACCTGCGTGCACCACCGCTGAGGCGGCCGTCCTCTGCCGCGCCTTCCTTCCGGAGTGGATTCGAAGACTTTTCGGATCGGAGCTGTATCTTCCATGCGCTCTACATGGCCTAGCCACCTTAGACGCTGTATCCGTAGACGTCGTACCAGGCCGATGTCGCTGTACAACCCGTACAGTTCTTCGTTATATCTTCTCCTCCATACACCGTTTGAACAAACGGGACCGTAGATAGTGCGCAGAATTTCCTCTCGAAACGACCAAGGGCATCTTCATCCGCTTTTGTTAAGGTCCAAGCCTCTGCGCCGTAAAGGAGGACTGGGATGATCAAGGTCTTATATAGTGTCACCTTGGTTTTCCGAGAGAGGGCTCTACTTCTCAATTGCCTCTTGAGCCCAAAGAAACAGCGGTTGGCAAGAGTGATTCTGCGTTTTATCTCAGCGCTGGTGTTGTTGTCGCTGGTAATCAGTGAGCCAAGGTAGACGAATTCCTTGACCACTTCAAAGTTATATCCGCCCATGGTGACGTTCTGGCCAATACGTCGGTGTTGTCCGTCTCTTTTAGATGAGAGCAGATATTTGGTTTTACCCTCATTAACCTTGAGACCCATCTTAGCCGCTTCTACCTCAATGCTCACAAAAGCCTCATTGACGTCTTGCTGTTTTCGTCCAATTACGTCAATATCGTCGGCGTACGCAAGCAATTGCGTAGACTTGAAATAGATCGTACCTCTTGTGTTGGCAAGTGACTCTTGCACAATCTTTTCAAGCACGATGTTGAAAAAGTTGCATGACAGCGCGTCGCCCTGCCTAAATCCTTTTTTAACATCAAAGGTCTCGGTATGCTCATTACCGACCTTAATGGAGCAACGAGAATTCTCCATTGTCATCCTGCACAGTCGGACGAGTTTGACAGGGATGTTAAAACTAGACATGGCTTTGTACAGCTCGTCTCTATATACGCTGTCATACGCGGCCTTGAAATCGACGAAGAGGTGGTGAGTGTCGATTTGGTATTCCTGGGTCTTCTCCAAGATCTGCCGTAGCATAAATATTTGGTCTATTGTGGATTTACCTGGCCTGAAACCACACTGATAAGAGCCGATCAGGTTATCCACAAACGGTTTCAGGCGTTCACACAATACGGCAGAGAAGATCTTATATGCGATGTTAAGGAGACTTATTCCCCTATAGTTGGCGCAGTTATAGGGGTCTCCTTTCTTATGGACCGGGCAAACGATGCTGAGATTCCATTAGTCGGGCATGCTTTCCTCCGACCATACCTTGCAGATGAGATGGTGCATGCACCTTACCAGCTCATCTCCAGCCGCCTTAAAAAGCTCAGCAGACAGGCCGTCTGCGCCAGCGGCTTTATTAGACTTAAGTCTTGATATCGCTATTTTGACTTCGTCTAGGTCGGGTGGACCGAATTCTGTTACTTCGTGGTCCATTGCGAATGGCTCGTTCTGCCTGACAGCGGTATCTTGTCTATAATCGCCGTTATACAGTCTGCAGAAGTGGTCTTTCCAAATCCTCAGCATCGACTGCGACTCTACTACCAGTTCTCCATTTTCATCCCTGCAGGCCGCCACTCTGGCTTTGTAGCCATGGCATGTTCGTTTTACCTTGTTGTAAAATTTACGGGCGTCATTCCTGCGGAAGCATCTCTCCATCTCCTCGATCTCACGCTTTCCGTGCTCTCTCTTCTTTCTTCTGAAAAGCGTGTGTTCCTCTCTTCTCTTCTGCTCATAGATTTCGCGAGCAGCTCTCGTCCGTCGTTGCACCACGGCCTTATATGCCTCTTGTTTTGCTGCATGGGCTTGTTCGCATTGTTCATCGAACTAGGGGTTTCTAGGTGGTGGCTGTTTGAAACCCAGCACCTCTGAGGCAGCATCTCTGACGGCGCTCTGGCAATGAGCCCATTCCTGCTCTATTGTTTGTGCTGCTCTGGGCGGATTTTGAGAGAGCTTTGAGGAGACACGATCGGCAAAGATTCTGGCAGTCTCTTGCGATTGTAGCTTTCCAACGTCAAACTTACGTTGTCCTACTCGACTCCTAAGCATTCTTGATATCCTCATTCGTACCTTGGCTACAACAAGGTAGTGGTCCGAGTCGATGTTGGCCCCTCGGAAGGTTCGTACGTCGAGAATACAGGAGGAGTGTCTGGCGTCGATCGCAATATGATCAATCTGGTTGGTGGTCGATTGATCACAAGACCGCCAGGTACCCTTGTGGATGTTGAGATGGGGGAATCGCGTGCTTGCTACAA
Organism: Eumerus sabulonum; assembly: GCA_951905685.1. Taxonomy (NCBI): domain Eukaryota; kingdom Metazoa; phylum Arthropoda; class Insecta; order Diptera; family Syrphidae; genus Eumerus; species Eumerus sabulonum. Next base: position 241,932,510 of record OX645060.1, read on the forward strand.
GGAGGTTACGCCCCGCTAGGAAATCGATTAGCCTTAATCCGTTGTCGGATGTGGTGTTATGGAGGCTATGCTTTCCTATGATCGACTCAAATATGTCCTCCTTGCCCAGTTTTGCATTAAAATCTCCTAGGACTATTTTTGTGTCGTAGCTGGGACATTGGGCATATGTTCTGTCTAGGAGATCGTAGAATTCTTCTTTGAGTCGATCGTCCTTTTCTTCCGTTGGGGCGTGAGCGCATATTAAGCTAATGTTTCCAAATTTAGCTTTGATGCGGATTGTTATGAGGCGTTCGCTTACATCTCGGAAGCTTAAGACTTTTTTGTCGGAGTCTTCCTCTAATAACGAATCCGCACCCGAATAGGCGCTGTTTGTTCTCCTTGTAGCAGTTCCCGTAGTAGATGTCGCAGTTTTTCATCCGTTTTTTGCCTGGTCCATCCCATCGCACTTCTTGGAGTGCGGTTATATCTGCTTTATAGCAGTTGAGGGTTTGCTCCAATTGATCGCCTGCACCCGGTCTGTTAAGGGACCTCACATTCCAGGTGCAGACTCTCAAGTCCGTTAGTCGTTTGCAGGGGTCGTCAGCTTTGTATCCGTCCGTATCCGAGACTTGTTGTCGTTTCGGAACAAGTGGGTTTTTACGTGATAGGGATGTTACCCCTAAGCACAACCCCCAACCTGGAGGGCCAGGTTCCTCTTTCCCCAGGAACAAGGGTTGGGTCGCTGCACACATTGGTTCACTACCTGGCGGGTGCCAGGGTAGCTATCCAGGGGGGCCATGCGGAGGCTGTGTGTCAACTTGGATTGAACAGGGACAGAGATCGAAGCTGGCGTTTGCCATGTTAAACGCGATCAACTTCTTTGCTCTGTTTGCTCGCTCCCTCCCTCCTTCAAGTGGCATAACTTCCACAATTTTCAAGATAGGTTTTTGAAATTTCGCAACGATTTTCTTAAAACATATACCTATCGATTAAGACAATAAAAAAAAAATCGATTTTTCAAAACGTCTTGAGGTAATTCCCCCCTTAAGATGGCGCACACAGGTGGAAGGGGGGACCTCAGCCAACTGGGTCTGCGGTAGTGGAAATGGAAAATGTTGGTTGAGGCCGAGGTTCACCCGGAACTGTAGCGCCCGCTAAGAAGAAGATAAATTCAAATGAGGCGTATGGAAAGTCAGCAAGCAGTATAAAGAAAAAGCTCAGTTTCTATGTTTTTATTCATATTTTAATAATATAATAATTAATAATATTTCCGTAGGTTCTCATACAGCAATAATAATTATAATAATAATAATAATATTTCTATTCCATATAACATATACCTTTAATGTATATTTATTAATGTTTGCTTCCGTCTCATCGCATCATATGATCCTGGTAATCATAGTTATTAATATAATAGAATATTTCAATAATTCTTTTATCTTTTCTTTTCATCTGATTTGAATTCATGTTTTCATTTAATAGCATGGTGTGTTGCTTGCTTGTTGAAATTGAAATGATGTCCATTCATCATATTGTTTGAATTGTTTCGCGGTTGTTGTTGAAATATGCTGAATATAATGTATAGTATAGTTATCGTAATTAATAATAGTTTTTTTTTTTTTAAAGTACAATTCAAACAGAATTTTTTATTTTTTGCTTGTGTGTTTAAAATGTATGTGTGTGTTTGTGTCGAATGTTGGATTAAAATTATAAAGGAGCAGCATACGGCCTATTGGATTGTTTCTGCCCTCTAAATGACACCTATATATGTATGCGCGCGCGGTAAATATATATGTTTATGCATGCAATGCACTAAAATCACCATCAGATTAATTGTTTTTTTTTTAATTCTATTCTTTATAACTTACATTCATAAATAGTTATTTTGTTTTAAAGTTGATTTGATGTTGTGGTTTCATGCCCTTTCCTAGTTCTTCTCTTTTTGAAAGGCCTATCAATACATATGTATATAGTATATACGTTTGCTTTATAGAGCGATGATAACTATGACAAGTAATAATTTGAAAAATGTTACATTTAATTGAAAACTAAAATTAAAATAAAAATTCATTCATTATTACTAATCCCTCATTGCTGTTATATATAAGCATATTGTATATATGTATATACCATTTTTCTTTTTAAATAGCAGCTTGATTTGTAGCTTTTTGAAATAGGAGAATGGGATGGTAAGGGTTTCCAAGAGTACTAGTCCACGCGTATGTTCTATTAGACAAGTGAGGATGCCCATTTCCACACTTGCTACTATCCCATACGAGTGAACATCATCATGATGATCGTCATGGTGGCGGAGGGGAGGCAGGGGTGGGTATTAAGTGATAATGCAAAGCTTTCGTAATCCCTAATTGAATCGATTTATTTTTGATTAATGTACGTGTGAATAGAAAAAAGAAACCCAAACGGTCCGAATTCAAGTGAAGAAAATATGTATGTCTACGTTGGTGTGTCTTAAAGCAAACAAAAAATGAAAAAAAAAAGAAAGAAACAATTCAATCAAACGTTTAGAAAAAAACAAAGTATATATCGTATTCGTATTTCCTTCATAGTTCACCTACTACCTTAGTTTTTTTAATAATTATTTGCTTGTAAAGTGCTCCTAGTTGTCGAATGAACCGCATAATAATTTATTTGCTTATTTGCAGCTGTAAACTCCTAAAAAATTCTTTTTCTTAATTTGCTTTCTTATCTTATTTATTATTGAATTGAATATAGAACATATATACCATTGTCGTTTCGGGGATTTTTTGCGCTTTCAAAAACTCGTTTATATGTAGTTTAACAAAGAGAACTGTTTAACTTTTTTTTTGTTTTTGTTTTTTTATCTATCTAAGTCGTCATTCCGTGTAGCTTTTTTTTCTGTTTGTTATATATATTCTATTGTTTTATACTTTGCCATTCGTCTTTTCTCAAACTGGTAGTAATAACAATATGTATTTGGGAAAATGCTTACTCTAATTTTAGATCTCAATTTTTCATTTCTTTTCTGTCAACTGTTGTTTCGCCTTCATCAATCATTGTCTCAAGCCAGCGATGGCCATCAACGATACATATATCAATTGAGAAATACAGGAATTGATTGATTAATCTATCCCGTCTCGTTCTCTTCCTCTCCTCTGATCGTGATCGAAACGAAATAAATACACTAATAGATTGAGATTTAGTTTTTTTTTTTGTTTTTCAGTTTTCTTTTCTATTTTTCTTCCTTCGATTATATTTGATATTTTGTTTATATGACAAAAAACAAAAAAAGCAAAAAGAAAAAGAAAACAAAATGAATATTCCTGCTTAAAATATATACGTGTGTGTTTCATGTATCGTATTAATTCACGTTTCTCTGTGAGTGTAATATATAAGTATGTGGGGAGAGAGTGTTGTTCTTCTGTGTGTTGTTTTCTTTCGTTTTAAATAATGATTATATATATGAACCTAAGCTCTAAAATAACAACATTCACTGAATTTCATTCATTTCTTGTAGGTTCTAACCCAAAGAAAACAAATAAAAGTGAAAACACAAAAGAAAAACGAAATGAAGATTGAAAGAAACAAATAAGTATTAGAAGTAGTATATGTAAGAGGGAAATCTATGTATATAACGGTATTGGATAGGATATTCAAAGTGGTGTGTGTGTGTTTAAATAAATTTAGCTCCTTGCTTAACTTCAATATATGTATATGATGATTTCTATACTTGTTTCCTTTGCAATACACAAAGCGATTAAACAGTGTATGTTGTTTGTTGTTCTTGTTGGTTGTGTTGTGTTTCTATATAATTATTGTTGTTGTTTCATGTACAAAAAAACATAAGTAGAAATCAAAAAGCTGCTACAGATGATTCATCGAATTTTGTTGAATAATATTTCGAATATTATTCAATATATATGTTGATGTTGTTGCTGTTGTTCTTGTATTCGTATTTGTTTTCGGTGAGAAAGTTGACCAGCATTCTCAGTTCCTTTTTTTTTTTGTTTTTTTTTTAACTTCTTCTTCGTTTAATTTGTCCAATTGGAGGGCCAGGTCTGAAAGAAATCGATTGTAAAATGTCGATTAGGATAATATGATGGATTGTAACTTACGTTCTTATCGTGATGATCCCACATTTCGACTTTATCGTTGGGCATCGGCGGATTCAGCTCGGATGGTCCGACGTAGTGGGGATATTGAAAGGCTTGTATTAAATTCATCGGTTGTGCTTGGTTTACACTCGGAGGAGTAACTGTTGTATGGTAATCCATAATCTATGAACAAAAAAAAAAAAAAAAAAAGTTGGTTGTCTGTAAAGTCGGTTTACGGACGATTATTTTGCGTGATAACGTCATAAGAAAACATTGATGAAAAATTAACAACACACGGCGTTCCCAAGCGGTCCGCCATCTAAGTACTAACCGCACCCGACGCTGGTTGATTACGGTATTCGAACGACAGCCGATGCATATGAGATTGCTTGGACAGTGTTGTGGTTTGGTAAGGAAAGGAGAACCCTCATGAGCTGCTCGTGAGTGTGCGCTACCCAACGAGCAATTATTAAGCGCACGCGTTCATGAGTAATTGGCTGTGAGCATATTTTTCGATTTGGAAATGGGCACATATATATGTACATACATATGTATGTATATATGTATATCCAACACACAAGCTCCAGACTTTTTAACACGATTTCTTCAGAATCGTATTTTTCGCCTAAAAACAGAATTAGGATGTATGCATGTATGTATGTATCACCTGGATTACAGATTACTCCTAAAAGTATGCCTACGTCATCGCAAACTTTTTTCATGCCCCCAAGTATGCAAACAAAATTCTCACTCAATTCTGCCAATTCTCATAGGCAAAATAGATGCCTCTCTATCGCTTGTTTCGCTCAGGCGGAACGTGACAATGAGTCATACTTTTTTGTACGTACGACCGGTGTTCATCAGTTTTAGAAATTTCATTCAAACAATTGATTTCGACAGGGTTTTCCAATAGGGAATCGACAACTTTGAATTCAATTTGTGAACGCACGCTTTCACTAATCATCGAACTGTCATTGTCAATTTATTCAGTCGGATATTAGGTGTTTTTTATTATGCATCCGTATCAGTATCCGGGTCACGATTTACATGCATTACAATAACAACACGTGATCCAACTTTCTATCTGGATCAACTTTTGTGATCCGAAAATTAGTTCACAATATTTCCCACTGGGTTCGCATTCAAATTAGGAAGGTCATTGCCTGATGAACATATAAAATTGTGACCCTGATTTGGTAGAACAATTTTGCCTTCAGTATAAACTAATTGCACTCAGAACTGTTTGGGGCGATGGCCGAATTCGGGATCCCGGTAAAACTGATCCAGTTGTGTCGCGCCACGCTAAAAAATACGCGATGCACCGTGCAACTCGGTTCTAGGACCTCGGAACCATTCGAAACATGCACCGGATTTCGGTAAGGAGATGCTCTGTCATGTGACTTCTTCAACCTGGTGCTGAAGCAGATAGTGCGACGGGCAGGCATCAACAGGGAAGGCACTATCTTTTACAAGTCCATCCAGCTGCTAGGATACGCGGATGATATCGATATCATCGCTTGTTCTCGCCGTGGCATTGTGGAAGCATTCACGGCAATTGAAGAACAGGCGAAACGAGTTGGTCTTCAGATCAATGAGGACAAAACGAAATACATGCTGTCAAGCAAAAACCAATCCGTCGCTCACCACCTGGGACAAAATATAACAATTGACAGCTACAATTTCGAGGTAGTTAAGGAGTTTGTCTACCTCAGGGCAAACGTAAATTCCACAATTGACACCACAGTGGAGATCCGGCATAGAATCGCCCTTGACAACCGCTGCTACTTCGGCTTGTCCAAACAACTGGGGTCAAAACTCCTCACTCGAAAGACCAAAGTCATGCTTTACAAAACGCTCATTCTGCCAGTCTTGCTGTACGGAGCCGAAAGCTGGACGATAAGCAGGACAGCGGAGCTGATTTTGGGTTCTTTCGAAAGAAAAATTCTGCGCCGGATATTTGGTCCTGTCTGTGAACTCTCTGCCGTTTTGTGTGAACGCCTGAAGCCTTATGTAAATAAGCTGATAGGTCCTTACCAGTGCGGGTTCAGGCCAGGGAAGTCCACCGTCGACCAAACCTTCACACTACGGCAGATCCTGGAAAAAACCAATGAATTTCAAGTCGACCCTCACCACCTATTCGTCGACTTCAAAGCCGCATACGACAGCGTAATTAGAGACGAGACATACCTGCTAAACTCGTCAGACTATGCAGGATGACTTTGGAGAATACTCGTTGCTCTATCCGAATCGGTGAACACCTTTACCATCAAAACTATGTCAAAAAAGGATTTAGGCAGGGCGAAGCGTGTGATTTCTTCAACATCATATGAGAAATGATTGTGCAAAAATCACAAGAGGCACAATCTATCTAATCCTCGCAACTCCTTACGTACGCCGACGACATTGACATAATAGGTAGATCAAAGCGAGATGTCAATGAGGCGTTTGCGAGTATTGAGATGGGAGGCGAAGAAAATTGATTTGGCGGTAAACGAGGGCAAACCTATATATATGCTGTCATCAAAAAAGGACGCTCACCACCGACGTCTTGGCCAGAACGTTTGAATTAACAGATATTAGTTCGAGGTAGTTAAGGACTTCGTCTACCTTGGCTCCGCAGTGACCTGGAACAACGACATCATTGCCGAAATCAAACGCAGAATCACTCTTGCCAATCACTGTTTCTTTGGGTTCAGGAGGCAATTGAGTAATAGAGCCCTCTCCCGAACGACAAAGTTGACTCTATATTAGATCCTTATCATCCCGGTCCTGTTGTACGGCGCAGAAGCATGGACACTATCAAAAGCGGATGAGGAGGCCCTTGGTCGGTTCGAGAAAAAGATTTTGCGCGTGATTTTCGGGCCTATAAACGCATACGGGGTATGGAGGAAAAGATTCAACCACGAACTTTACGGGCTGTACAGCGACATGAGTCTAGTCAGGCGTCTACGAATTCAACGCCTAAGATGAATGGACCATATGGAGCGAATGGACACCACATTTCCAGCCCGGAGAGTCTTTGAATCCAACCCTGAGGGACGAAGACCTCAACCAACTGGGTGTGCGGCAATGGAAAAAGGCTAGCAAAAGATCGTGCTAGTTGGAGGGGCATGTTGGTTGAGGCCCAGGTTCACCCCAAACTGTAGCGCCTGTTAAGAAGAAGAAGAGTTGACTTCTGCGTTCATCCATTTGACTATTGCATCTATCCATTTGACTACTGCGTCCATTGGGCTACTACGTCAATTAGACTACTGCGTCCATTAGACTACTGCATCCATCGATTTGACTACTGCGTCCATCTGACTTTTGCGTCCATTTGACTATTGCGTCCATTTGACTACTGTGTCCTTCTGACTTCAACGTCCATTTAACCCGTGTCCATTTTACGCGTCAGAAAGGAATCAAAAATCAGCAGAAGTTATCAGGTTAACGTCAAAGGAAAGTATGTCCGTTGGAAGGAATCTCATTACCGCTAAGGCTCTAGTAAAACAAACTCGCGAATTTCGTCGTATACATCAGCGGCCACATAATTGAGCTACAGCCTACCAAAATCGTCTGATTGTGCAGGATGATTTAACTGAGACTTTCAATGTCTTGCTGCCGTCTGCAACATAGCCCTCAAAAAGGTCATGACAAGTAGATAACACTGACGACAATGATGGTCACAGTGAAATGTCAGAGTAGCATCTGTGAGCATCGAGTAGAAAACGGTTAAAACAGGTTCGTGAGTTGAGAGTTTAGGACCCTTCGACCACTGTTCGGACGTCACCCGATATCTGCTTAGTAAAAGGCCTACGAATTCAACGTCTAATACAACAGGGGGTAAGTAGGTTGCAGGATTAATGAATGTATTCGACTAACATGACCCTCTAATTACCGCTTTTTACTATCAGACTACTAAGACTGTTAATTGTAAAACAAGAAAATTATAAAACAAAACTTACATGGAAATGATCAGGCTGATGGTAATCCCCAACACCGGTATAGTATCTGTATTGAGCTTTCATCCAATTCTGAGCACGATTTAAAACGGACGGCGGCTGCTGTTGATTCTGTGCCTTATCCATCATCCACGGAGGCATGGGGCCGCCAATAGCCGCTGGATTACCACCTGTAACAACGCTATTCGGATCGACATCCAATGATACGCCAGCGCTATTCATACCAGTCGAATTCATGTTCGGATAATTGTTGTATTTCCATGAGGCACGCTCTGTGCCAATGGGACGAGGAATCTTGCGTATATCTTCCTGACTAACTCCTGCATTACCACTGTTACTCTGCATATTGGGTGGCTGTTGAGGTGGTTGCTGTTGTTGGTTAATTGGCAATAACCCATTCACTTGTGACGCTTGAACATTTGGATTATTTGGTGACATTGCGGCCGGTGAACCGGTCGACACACCACCCATACCCGTTGGCAAGCCATTCTCTAGATTGAGTAGCTCCCTTGATGGCATGGCATAGCCGCTATAATCGTTTGTCGGATACCAACGCCCACTCGATCCAGTCTGAGGTTGCGATTGGGGACGACCTGGTGCAGCAGACATGCCACCAAGTTGTTGTTTCTGATTTCCATTGTTATATCCACCTCCCATGACCATATTGGCGTTGTTTTGATGGAACATGTTTCCGGACACACCACCGCCGCCGCCCATTTGTTGATTAGATTTATTGGGTTGTGAAAACACCGAAGCGCGTGGGTTCAAACGCGACATATGAAGGGGATTTCCTGAGTTGTTATTCATTGGGCCGGCATTTGGACCGCCGAGTGAAGGTGCTGTTGCGCCATTCACTCCACCGGCGCCACCAATATGATAGCCCGGAAGCAATGAATCAACATTGAAATTCATTTGATGCGACAAATTTGACTGAGCTATCGGGTCGTAGTATCTGTTAGCCGATGAGTTCTGCATATGATCGCCCACGGCTCCGGGTACATTTCGTCCAGAATTCGATCCGATTGGACCAAAGTTCAACACTGGTGTTTCGATTTGAGACGTAGATGGTCTATGTTGACTACCAGTCGGTCGCTGAATAGCTAAACCACTTGGAGGTGGTGCAATAGCTGGTTGCACAACAGAACCACCCATATTCTGTCCACCACCGCTGCCGACTATGGGCTTAAGAATGTTGGGCAACTCGTTATCGTTTGCATCATTAAGTGATGTCGAAGTGGTCGAAATAGCTGGCAATGATGACAAAGCTTGTTGCTGTTGCTGTGTCGGTGGATGTTGTCCTCCGACTACACTCGATATTGACGGTGCAACACTTCCTGGCGACGTGGCAGTCACCGATACCGGCAGAATGTTTAGGTTCGGCGGCTGCACTATGACAGAATTACCTGGTGGAGATGTAGAATTACTGCTTGAAGCTTTCGAGCTTACTGGCGAACTTATGACATTGCCACGATTGTAACCGGGTGCTTTGGATGCATCGGCTTTTGGTAGCGAATCGCTTGTGGTGGGATTATACATTGGTTTGCTCTCCCATTGGTTCTGGTAGGTGTCATTGAATAAGCAATATTCATTTCCGATTTTTGATTGCAATGGTGGAACTATAGCGGGTGTCTTAACGACGGGAGTGGTCAGTGCAGGTGCTGTTATCGATGAAAGTGTAGTTGAAGCGGATGCAAGCGATTGCATGGACATTAAAGCGGGTGACGGAGATACATTCCGGTTGGAGGACATGGATTGTGATCCACTCGTGTTTAGTGGCTGACCGATTGGGGTAATTGATCGTCCTCCTTGTCCTTGTGATTGTGATGAGGCCTGTTGCGCAGCAACCTGTGAGGCGACTGAAGCTACTGCCATGCTAACGGCTACATCGGCTACATTGAATGTGCCAATCGGACCGGCTAGCGTATTCAAATGATTCATGCTATTCGAATTGTTGCTTACTCCCGAGTTTTTATTACTGCTCTTCTTCGGGGATCCGTGGAACGACGAGGACATCTGGTTTTGTACCGATGTAGCTGGAGCGCCTGTGGATCGTTTCTCTCCCGAATTGCTGCTCAGCTTAGCGGCAAATGTTTGCCCACCACTTGCAGCAGCTGCGGCTGAAGCAAATTGTCCCGGCTGAGCTTGTGTTTGATTTTTCGAGCCAGCATTCCGCTGAGACATAATCACTGTCGTGTAGGTGGTCGTAGTTTTCGTTGCACTCGATAAAGTATTACTTCCGTTCCTGTAGTCGCTTGAGGAGGTCTTCTGTGACGAGGCTGAGTTCGATGATGTCGAAGTCGAACCGCGTGAGACCTGTTGGTAAAAGCCTTTTAAGCGCGATGAGCCTGAACTTGAAGTGGAGCTGTTGACCGATTTCACACTAGACTGCTGAGACGATGTCGAAACAGACGATTTACTTGTTACTCCGCTGCTTGTAGTCGACGAAGATGAAGGAGTAGACTTTGTTGTGGACGAACTGCTCTTCGGGTAGGTTGTCGAACAGGTCGTAGTCACCGTAGAGCTACTAGTGAACGTGCTACTGGATGACGATTGAGTCAGCGGTGTGTTTTTATCCCATGAATTCACTACAAGCGGCACGGGCTTAATACTTGGATTGATTCTCGGCAACATTTGAAGAATATCCACATCCGGATCTTTGATGAGAGCAGATATCAGCATATGCGCCTGTTTGGTGGCATCAGGCAGACCCTTGATGGTAATACTCCGTTCAGATTGGTTTTTGCCTTGTTTTTCGACTTCGATATGAGCTCCGGTTGTTGCGCGGATTGCGTTAATGTTACTGCCTGCGCGACCGATCACACGGGAAATGGCGTTAACTGGAACCTGAACTTTCTTGCAAGTCATTTCTGGTATGGTGGACGACGAAGTGGAGGAGGAATTCGAAGACGCTTGCTGCTGGGTAGAGCTTTTGCGTACAACCTCCTTCCAACCGTCTTCGCCGCGTTTGGCAACAGTCGAACTGCCGCCACTTGTCGTTCCTGTCTGTGGTTTCAGTGGACTAATCTTCGATGAGGAATGTTGCTCATCATGTTGAGAGCCACCACCGCCACCGCCGCTGCGATGCGATTTGCTGTTATGTGTAGTGTCGTCTTTGTCGGCGTTGACATGTCGCGAGGAGAATACCATCGATTTTCGTCCACCTCCTTCTGACGGATTTTGCTGTTGTTTTTGCGTGCTGCTTGTACCACTCACGGTGGTTGTCGATGATACTTGTGTCGTTGCGCCCGTATCTACTGAAGCTTTTTTGTCAGCATGTTTACGTGTAGATGTCTGTTGGTTAGCAGTTATTTCATCTTTCGGTGCGAGATTTTCCTTCTCTCTTTGCTTGAGGGCCTCTTTTGGTTCTTTACGTTTGTTGTTCTCCTCGCGTTTGTGAGAAGATGCTTTCTCCTGAACATCAGCATTCACCGACTGCGACGAATGCGATGACTGTGACTGCTGCTGCTGCTGTTGTGGTTGTTGTTGCGAATTCAATTTTGTTTTATATTCGGTCACCTTGGTGGCGGCAGTGGGTAGATCAGCCTTTTTGTTTTTATTACTCGACTGGACAACTGGTTCGTCCTTTTTCTTTTCCTTACGCACTGGTGGCTGCTCCTCGACGTTCTGAACGCCACTATTGGATGCAGCATTCGGTGCAGGGCTGTTGTTCGAAGGTCGGTTGTTGTTGCCAGCATTGTTCTGGTTGTTTTTCTTCTTTTTATTCTTGTTTTTATTGCCCTTTTCTGGCTGTGCATTGGTTGCTTTAATATCGGTGCTGGAGCAAGAACCTTGATCGATTCCTGAATCACCTTCTTCGCGGTAGGGATTATGATTGACGACATCGTCTTCTTCGTCGGCGGCTTGGTCTTCTTTATCACTATCATCTTCTTTCTCTGAATCTTTATCACAGCCATCACCAGCATTTTCGTTTCCATTAGTTCCTTGGAGCAGTCGGCGTTTCTCTTCCTTCTTCTCCATCTTCTTCTTCTTTTTGCGTTCACGTCGGCGAGCCGCGGCAGCTCGACGACTTTCCTCACGCGTGCGTTCCATATCGAGCTCTTCAAGCAGAATCGAAGCGTTCTTATTAGCCTTGACTGCCTGTGCTTCCTTAGCGGCTCGTATAATGTTCACACAATCGTAGCACTTCTCCAACAGTTCCTTGTCGCTAACGGTACTGATGAAGCGATTCATCTCCTGATCCGAAGGAAATTGCGTTACATATTGAACCATCCATTTGACGACTTTGTTATGACCTTTACGGAACGCCGCCATCAAACATGACACTCGCCGATTGTCCTGCGAATCAATGTCAGCGTGATGGCTGTACAAGATTTCGACAACGTTCAAGTGACCACCATGTGCTGCCAACCAAAGAGGCGAATTGCCTTTTTTATTCTTCACTTCAACTGCAGCGCCACGCGAGAGTAGAAGTTCGACGAATTTAATATGACCCTTGTCGGCGGCTATTGTGAGGGCAGTATCGCGAGATGTTGGAACGGGTGCAGCATTTACATCGGCTCCCTTGTCGAGTAATACTCGTCCAACTTCGATATAACCACCAGATGCCGCTTCCATGAGCGGTGTAAGGCCGGTTTTTGCTCGATGCTCAACGTTAGCTTTACGATCTAGCAGGAGGCTAACCACTTCGTGACGACCTTGAAAGCATGCAAGGGTCAAAGCGGTATTTCGATTCGTCTCTATTTGGGCATTAATGTCAGAGCCTTGGTCGAGAAGTAACTTGACTGCTGCTGTATGACCATTCATTGCGGCTAACATTAGTGGTGATATGCCGAGTTTGCTGCCAGTTCTTGAGTTTATCTCGGCTCCATTGCTTAGCAGAAGCTTTATGATGTTCACATAGCCACCGCTTGCTGCCAGGCTTAACGGTGTGTAGTCGGATACGTTTCGGTGTTCTTTGTTTGCGCTGACGCTTAATAGAAGTTCGACTACTTCGTAGCGTCCACCCGAACAGGCTAGCGACAAGGGTGTATCTTTTGTCCGCTCAGATTGCGCTTCCAGATCGGCGCCGTGTTTGAGAAGGATATCGACAACTTTCTCGTGACCAGCAGTAGCTGCAAGTATTAGCGGTGTAAAGCCTTTCTTATCACGATGTTCTATGTTTGCGCCACGGTTGATCAGCAGTTCGACTAGCTCCTCGTGGCCGCCAGCGCAAGCCAGTGTGAGAGCTGTATCGTGATTGGAATCGGTTTCGGAATCGACATCGATGATTTTATCGGGTGTAGTGGCTACGGTGGTGACTGCCTGTTGGTACTGTTGAGTTGTAGTGTTTGCTGTGGGGGGGGGGAGAAATAAGTCAATGAGCACGTTCCAAGGAATAGAGGGAAATGTACATACCTTGACTACCTGCGGGAGTTTGACGATGTAGAGCATAACGATTGCGATCTTTGCGCGAGGCTTTGTCGATGGCTTTCTTTGCAATTCCTCCCGATGACTTTGCAGCCGTGAGAGATGTCTGTTGTTGTTGCTGTACTTGCTGGGTTTGTTGCTGTTGCATTTGCTGCTGCTGTTGTTGCTGCTGCTGTTGTTGGGATGTTATGGTACAGACGCCAATGCTTACATCAGCGGATATTGGAATAGATGGGCAGAATTGGCTTGTAGAAGCATTCCTATTCACAGCTGGCTGGGTTTGTGTGGCGACTTGGACCTGCTGTGTGATATAAAATCAAGAAAATCGTTTTAGGACATACGATAAGGAGGGCTAGGCTATTCTCGTTCAATGTACCTGGGTGTGCTGGGCACATGACTGTTGTTGCTGTTGCTGCTGTTGTTGCTGGTGTTGTTGGAATTGCAAGAATTGCTGCTGTTGTTGTTTTTGCTTTAAAGCCTGCTGGTTCAACACCTGCTGAGTTAGATTGGCTTGTTGCTGGTGAATAAGGTTCGTTTGTGTGACTTGATTCGCCTGTACAACGGGCTGACAAATCACTCCAGATGAACCGATTTCTTGCACAGAGTTGCATTGCTGCTGTTGTTGCTGCTGCTGCTGATGGAGAGCATGTTGCTGTTGCGGCTGTTGTTGTTGTTGTTGAAGTTGTTGTTGCTGTGCGGATAAGAGAGTAGCTGCAGATTGCATTTGCTGCTGTTGTTGTTGCAAATGTTTCTGGAGCTGACCCTGCTGCTGCACAGTGGGCAGTTGAAATAGCAATTGCAATGATTGTGAGGGTTTCTCCGGGTCAACGTTAAAAACATAGTTTGTCTGCTGTTGGGCATCACCAGACAAAATTTGCTGTTGTTGTTGCTGCTGCTGGAGAATTTGCTGTTGACCGGCAGCTTGCAGTAGAGACTGAGAGATTGTTTGACCAGCGTTGCCAGACTGTTGTTGTTGCTGCTGTAATTCACCCTGATTGGCAGTCAGTGCTTGGATACCGATATTCGCCGCCTGTTGTTGGTCATCCGCGGTCAAAGGAATTAATGAAAGCGTGGTTTGTTGAATCTGGTTCTGAAAAGGGAAAGTCTGTTTTCGAATCATTGCAATTACCGCTAGTGTTGCTGCGTATGTACATACCTGAAGGTTGCAAATAGATAGATCGTCTACTACTTGTTGCTGCAACTGATAGTCGAAAAGCAATTGATTTGTTTGTCTTTGCTGTTCGTTTTGCTCCTCAGGGGAAAGACACATGTTCGATACACTGGAAGATTGAATGTGTTGAGCTGTACCGCTCCAACGGGCCTTGCAGATGGAATTCAGACCGATATCAGCGAGCTCGGAACAATTCAAATTCGTTGTTAATTCCTAATAAACACACCGAGGAGGATATAAGAGATTTCTGATACAATTTTGCATGTAATTACCTGTAACGACGGGTCATGGATGACTTGGAATATCTCATCTACAGTAATATCGTAGATTCGATCGCGACTTCCATCATCTTCGGTGCAAAACTGCTCGAGTGGCTCATCCAACGGCGCATACATAGTGCAGTCATCTTCGGCATTCTCGTACATGCGAAAATGTTCCTCGTTCTGGGCAAAAGTTGCTGTACCAAGAGAATAGACTAAATACCCTTTGCATCACTATTACCAATTTACACAGTAGCTCGTAACCTTACCTTGCTGTGTTGTGAATTGTTGTTGCAAGTTCGTTAGAGTGCCAGATTTAAAATTGCCTATTTGGGGGAATACCTGCACCAAGTCGGTGGCATGAAGTTCGGGACGAAAATCGCCAAATGCCTGTGTAATATCGTCGGGCTTCAAGGCAACTTCGGACAATATCAATCGGTGAAGTGGTGACTTGCGATTTTTAGCCGGCGAATCAATATCAATATCTTCATCGTCGTCGTCGCCCTCATCTTCATCGTCTTCGTTCTCTTCTTCATCATTCTCCTCGTCCTCTTCCTCGTCCTCATCATCTTCATCGTCGTCTTCATCGTCCTCATCATCCTCTTCGTCATCGTCTTCTTCGATATCCTCATCATCATCCTCTTCATACTCTTCACCCGTTGCACCACGTTTTGTTGTCGTATTATTGCCAACATTTGCCAATGACGTTACTATACCATTGTCAAGTACGATTTCTGTGCAATTTTCATCACCACCACCACCGCTTACAGTGCCACAATCTAAATTGAACGCAGAATTAGCTGGTGGCGATTCGGTTGGAGATTTCGGATGATCGACAAACAGACGTTGAATGTTCTTTTGCATCGGATAGTTGGGCATTTGCGCTGCGACCATTTGAAACATCTTGAATTGAGTATTCACACCCGAATGATAGTCATCGGGGTCGGCTGCTGAAGACGAGCCAATCGAGTTGATTGATTCGCAAGAACCCGATGGCATACTTGGAGCAGCGTCACTACAAAAACACCCAAAATGAAGAGAAATTTAGTTTTGAAAAAAAATCGAACCGCGACAACGATGTGGTAGTATTACCCAGATGATTCGTTGGTTTGAACCATTGAACATGCTGCTTGAAGGGCCTCGTGAAGTCTTTGCGAACCGATGACAGTGTGTTGTAATCCCTGCGGAATGGGTACAGTGTCGCCGCCAGTTGACGTTGATGGTGTTCCCGGCATTGGTGTGTTATTAAACTTGGACTGTTCGATTTGGGCTGCCATAACAACGCCTCTCATGATTGCATGTTGATTTCGATCGATCTTATTCGACTCGGATGTAAGCAGATATGGCTATACAGCACAAAGGGAAATCATTAAACCTCTCCTCTGGGTGGGAAAAAATCGGAAAATCATTATTACCAAATTGTTGTAAATGGAAACCATTTGATTCTGCTGCAACAGCGGTAATGTAGGGAAAACGGTTTTACGCAAATTTTTACCATCTTTCTTGGATACAGGTTTCACCTTTGGTCTATCACTAATTGCTGTACTTTGAGACACTTCGGATGGTGTCGTGATTTGGGTCGTAGCTGTTGTTGTTGTATTATTGCTACTGGTCTGTGGGCTAATTGATGTTGCAATACCAGAAGGTGGGCCAAGCAATGGACTACAATAGGAAGCGAGTGAATTCAAACCCCCCGGTTTGAAGAGGTCCGAAACCGCTGTGGTATCATCGGGAGCGGCTGCCATATTTGCTCCAGTTTGTAAGGCAGAGGCTAGTAACATCGGCATACTTGGCGTATCCTCTTTGGAACCTTTTAAGCAATATAAAAACAATAAATAAGAAAAGGAATTTGAGGAAGAATTTTACCTTTGTTTACTGCCCAAGGCATTGTTCCTATCCCAGTGTTGTTGTCGCGTACCATCTGCATGTTCTAAACAAAATTATTATTAAGCGACCAAATCATGTGGACCATTTCCAGTTTACCTTTTGAAATTCTCGAAAGATTCGCCGTTTACGCTTATCCTCATCGTTCGACACCGAAGTGGATCCACCGCTACTACCACCACCACCACCTCCAGTGGACGTGTATGATGTCGAACCGACAGCATTTGCCGATGATTCATCCTCACCCAACGGTTGCGAACGAACCTGCTGTGCTTCGGAACTTGTTAAATTCAATTCGAATGGAGCAGGTGGCTGACGATTTTTACGCAAAAGACTCTTCTGCTTAATCGTATTTGTGTTGCTGCTGGTTGTTGTTGTTGCAGTGGCAGTTGAGTTGTTAGCCGTATTTGAATTAGCATGAGTTTGATTGACTGTTGGTGTTGCCGGAGTGTTATTGTTACTGATCAATTGATTTACAATGCCCGATGGAGGACGTACGCCATGTGCAAAGCCCGGTTCGAAGCAGTGAAACAAGCGGCTTTTGGCAATAAGCGCCTCCTGTTGCTGTGCATTAAGGGTATTCGGATCGATGGCAAAACCTTCGGTGGCGTTTGCAATAAACGGTTCATCCAGATAATCAACTGATGTGAATTGCTGCTGATTGAATAGTTGCTGATTGGAGACTCGAACTGCTTCGGGCACTTCGTGCAGGCCGGGTGGTGCGCTGAGCTGCAACAATTGCTGTTGGAATTGCTTTTGCTGTTGCATATTGATTAGAGGCAATTGACCGGCGGTGTTAGCAGCATTGTTTATGCCATTCGTCTGCAGTTCATTTTGATGATTTTGCATGAGATGAGGATACTTGAAGAGCAATTCAACCACGCGTGTATGGCCTCCTTTGGCAGCTTCAATCAACATTGTACTGTTGTCCTTGAGCTTATGGTATGGATCCGCTCCGCTTTTCAGCAGAAGCTCAACCACAGCCTGATGACCGCCAGCACAGGCGAGGGACAAAGGTGTATGATCATTGCTGGTGGTTTGCTTATTCACATCTGCTCCCTTTTGGATTAGAAACTTTACCGTACATAGGTGACCGGCACGACATGCTTTCATTAAAGGTGTTCGACCACCTTCCGATTCATGTTCCAATTCGGCTCCATAGTTGAGCAGTACTTCCGCGGCATCGGTATGACCATTTTCGGCTGCATGAGTAAGTGCAGTGTCTCCGGTCTGGGTTTCAGCGTGAACATTAGCCTTGTTCTCTAGAAGAAATTTCACTAGATCGGTGTGCCCTTCCTGGGCTGCCTCCATTAAAGGTGTCGAAGCGCCCAGCTCTAGATTGGCCCCCTCTTTGATAAGGAACTCGGCAACTTCCATGAAACCACCACAACAAGCCAGTGTAAGAGCTGTTTCTTGTGTCTCCTCGGTCGTTGCATTGATGTTGGCTCCCTTATTGAGAAGAAGTGCTACCATCTCCTCGTGACCTTCTCGCGCTGCTTCCATAAGCGGTGTAT
This sequence comes from Eumerus sabulonum, assembly GCA_951905685.1. Classification (NCBI taxonomy): domain Eukaryota; kingdom Metazoa; phylum Arthropoda; class Insecta; order Diptera; family Syrphidae; genus Eumerus; species Eumerus sabulonum. The sequence continues at coordinate 241,950,702 of OX645060.1, forward strand.
AACCTTCATCGTTGACTTCTTCAATGTTAGCTCCACGTTCGATTAACAATGTTGCCAATTCGACATGACCACCGCAGGCAGCCAGTGTTAAAGGTGATTCGAACGAATCGGTTGGCATATTTACTTGCGCTCCCGAGTCCAATAGCAAACGTGCCACTTCGACATGTCCGTCCATTGAGGCTTCCATGAGCGCTGTATGCATTTCGTCTGTCTTGTGTTCCTGGTCTGCACCTGCTTGAAGCAAGAATCGAACCATGTTCAAGTGACCCTTGTAACAGGCCAGTGTAAGGGCACTTTCCTTAAATTCATTCGAATGTGTGTTTATCCCAGCTCCGTGCTCTAGCAAGATCTGAAATTGTTGGGACAAAATGTTATTTAACTAGACAACCAGAAAGGTAAATAATAGGTAGGCGGTAGGGTATCATATAAGATCAAATGTGCTCATCGACTGAGGTCTGAAATTGCATGGATTCTTAACTCAATCAACATGTAATTCGACTTCAAAGTCTCATATCTCGGATTCAATCATCTAAGGTTATTACTAATAAAGTGTGGATGTGGTGGTGGTGTTACACTCACCTTAGCAACTTCTACGTGACCGGCAGAGGCGGCTTCCATTAGAGGTGTATGGCCGTTTTCGTTTTGTTCTTCGACATTAGCGCCATGCTTAAGCAACTCCTTAACTACATCACAATGTCCGCCGGCACAGGCAAACATAAGCGGTGTATTACCGGTTGCGCAATGAGCATTAACATCGGCTTTATGGCTAAGTAGAAGTTTAACAATATCAAGATGACCGGCCGAAGCGGCCTCCATCAGTGGTGTGCAATCTTTCTGTCCTTTATCCTCGACTTGCGCAGCTGACATTGCAAGTAAGACCTGCAAACAAACTTGTTGAGAAAAGGGTTCGTTTACAAGAATATAAAATTAAATTGATTACCTGTGCCAACTCGTAATATCCAGCTGAGCAAGCCATCGAGAGGAGTGATTCTCCATCGTCGGTCGACTCATTGATATTGATGTTTCCCTTACCCAAAAGACGTCGAACAGTGTTTACGTCGTTATCGTTGCAAGCTGCGATCAGCGTACGCGAGAAAATGCTGCAAGCAATAAAGAAGCACAAATTAGGTGTGAATTTCAAGTCAGGGTCGTTTGTTCTCTTACGTTTTATCTCGTGGACTACTGGCACATCGCATTTTAGTTAAGGCTTGCTTTGTTTCGTCAATGGCATGCGTTGCATGTCGCAATACAGGCGCCTTATCGTGAGCTGAAGAGAAAGAAAAAAAGAGGTGAACAATGAGGAATGCTGAAGTGAAGATTGCACATTTACATAACTCGCGGAAGGGGACACTAGTTAAATCAAAGAGTTAATGCTCAAACAGAGAAGATCTTCCACTTAGAGAAATAAGCTATCTCGGGAGATTGAGTACCAAGCTTTAAATGAGAGAATTAGTCGCAAAATATCGAAAAATAGCAACGATTCTGGGCCTTACAAGGAGGTTTAGTACTCCAAGTTCACACAGTAGTACTTCGAACAATTCTAATGTCTGCTTTGGGGTAGAACCTTGAAAAACGTCAACCTTGACGCTAAGTCTAAAAATAAGAAGAACGGAAAGAGCATTAAGGTCGGTTCTGAGAACGAAGCCGAAATACTTGTACCGTTATACAATGCAGAGTACGAATTTAGGGCGACTAGTCGACTGACTCTTACTATTGCTCGTTGGCCTCTATTGGGGACATTTTACAAACATTCTGTGCTTAATATCTCCTTCTAACTCGTACGTATTTATACCGACACAGATCGATATAAGCGAAAAATCGTGCTCAACCATGTATTGACTTTGGGTGAAAGTATTAACGTTCCACCTATAGGCAGGTCGTTGCCAATTCGGTTTGGAGAGCATTTTTTCGTTAATGAATATTCCGCAGGTCTAAGTATTTCCATAGGGTAGGCACTGACCAATGTAAAGGTATTATGTTGTCGTTTGGTATCTAGTTTTTAATTTGAAGGCGACCTACCTAAGGAAATTAGCATAGTCCCTAACTCTAATTGTGACTTAAAATACGTCGCAATGAACCGAATAAGGTAAATAAGGTTATCCTTTGCAGAAGTTGTTGCATACTGGTCAATAAAGAGCCAAACTGAGTGTCCTGGTGTCTTTCAACTTCCTTCGGCCGGTTTGTCCTAGAGGGAAATGGATCTTCAGCGTCCATCTCTTTCGGAAGTGGTAATTCTTCTTTTTTTTTGGGATTGATGGAGACTATATGACCACCGAGTTATAGTTTTGACACACATTCAAGACTGCTGTAATTGTAGATTCGAGAGTGCAAACCGCACATATTACCGCAAACCTTTGAGCATACTTCTTGAGGTTGCAAACTATCGTGCAGGCGACTACACCGTCGAGAAGAGAAGTGGCCTTATAGCAAATGTGTACAAGCCTCATCCCATCTTAACATCTCCCTAATGTATGTATGTTGGCGTTCCAGTCCATGAAGAACCTGAGCCGAGCTTCTCTCAATCACCCATGTTGTGTGTGATTTCATTTTTCCCATAGGTGAAAGGGACCTACAGTTTATTGGCGGTTCCGAACGGCGAATTTCGAGAAGCTTTTCATGACAATTTTACTACAGGGGGTTTTGTCAGAACCCCGCTGAGGAGAAACACCGTGAAAAACACGTTCGATGACACGGCTGTGTCGGGATTCGATCCCGTGTCATCGGCGTCAGAGGCCAACACACTACCCACTGCGCCACGGTGCTCTCAACATCTCCCTAATACCATGTAGAATCATGGAAGCTTTCTTAGTGTTAATGAATGTGGGGTCCATAGGTACCACTAAAACAAATGTATCAAAAGAAAGCACTTCGCGTTCGGCCTTAATACGCCGTATAAGGGATCAAGTTCTGAGATATATGTATCAACACCACTGGCATTGCTATCGGTAAAGCTTGACATTTTTAATGGTAATCGTACTCAGAACGTTGTCATACGAGTGCTATTTGTGTTGTTTACTGGTAAGCAATTGAAACACTCATCTTCTTGCGATGCTTTTCAATGACTTTCGACGTAGATTTAACCAGCAACAGTGTGCTGATCAACTGAGTTCGACTTTTGGTAATGAAGAACCGTCTCGAGCCACATTGTTTCGAATTCAATCGTCGTCGCACTCTGCTGCAGGATGAAATTTGTGAAGACCGCCCACAAGCGGTTGTTGTGACAGAGAAAATCGATGTTATGGATGAACTGATATTTCAAAATCGCCATGGGACAGCGTGAGATTGAAGCATGTTTGGGCATTTGTTCCTCTTGGTTGTCACAAAGAATTGTTCGCCTTGAATACCACATAAGTTGGCAATGGCTCGAAAAAAGGCTCGTGTCTATTGCTGCAATAGACATGGTGTTGGAAAATTAAAGTCGCGGTGCTTCAAAAGATCGTGACAGACGACGAGAATCATTGACCGGGGCACATGAACCTCAACCAAAACAACAATCGACTGTATGGGTCTTTCAGAACGAAGCAATTCCGATAGTTGGACATGTCCCCAGTGTGTCACTATAGCAAAGTAGAACGTAGAACAGTAGGACTGTTCTGATTAGGCACCCTATGATTACTTCTTATTCCCCCAGATCAAAAATAAAATGCGAGGTCAGCGCTTTTCGACGCCTGAAGAAGTTTGATGCGTTCAAATCACGCCTTGGAGTTAGCTCAATCGGAGTGGAAGTTGTTCGAAAATTGATTCGAACACTTGCAAACAATTTCTTCTTGCCTAGTCGTATCTCGAAACTTAAGTAGAAATCCCCGTATAGGAGTATCGTACGTTTAGGTGGTCAGTATACATTTCGTTATAGCAACATTGGGAAACTTCTAAGCCTAGCTTCCCTCAATAACCCTACAGACCTACAGTTTATTGCGAATTCCGAATGGCAAATTTCGAGAAGGTTTTCGTGGAGGTTGGTGAAAAATACATTCGATAAAATGGCCGTTGAGGATTCGATCTTGTGTCATCGGCGTCATATGCCAACATACTTCCCAATGCGCAAGGGCGGCGCATTGACTAATACGTAGACGCCCTTATGATTGCCTGCAGTTCTGTAGATTCTGACGGTTTTCGTAGACTTTGCTGCAAGCGTGTTAGGAGTCGAAAAGGCGTTTCCAGAAGAAGATTTTAGAGGTAATGACAACAGAATAAGGGGCACACGTCTCTAATGTGGACGAAGAATGAATACTTAGTATCTCATATTCAATCCGTCGCACAATTGTATTCTAAAATGGTAAATATTAAAAAACCTACCAGCAGCCTCAAACAAAGCAGTAAACTGTTGTGACGAGTCCATAGAGCTATCCATTGGAAAGTTTCCAGAGAATTTCATCTCACTGGGATCCTGCAGCTCATCGTCTTCATCCTCTTCTTCGTCATCACCGTCATCTTCGTCATCGTTTCCCTCGCCATCATTTCCACAGCTATCTGGATCCGATTCCTATAAGCACAATCAAAGAGAGAAATAAGTACATGTTACACGAACACATGAATACTTCTACTGGTCTATCTCTCATAGGTTTTAGGCGTCAAAATCAAGATTAAAAAGAAAAAAAAAAAAAAAAAAAAAAAACATTCAAACAGCCGAGGTTGATTTGATTCATTCAATTTGTTTGTCTTTGGACGACTTATTAGTAAACAAAACGTGGAAAACATTGCTTTTGCTATGTCTGCAGTGGTAGGATCGAGCGATAAATGAATAAAAGTTAATTGGCAAGAGGTCATCTCACGGCAAAAGCATGTACATATGTAATATACACAACCAGTGGATGTGTCTAAGGCCAGAGAGCATGCTACAATTGATACCTACATCCACTAGTAGTTATTAGCAGGCTAACACACATGTATTACACACAGGAGTATACGTTTAATATTATAATCAATTGCTAGGTGCTAGCATTTATAGTTAGAGTATGTCGTTAAGGAAGGAAAGAAAAAACCGAAACTAAAGGGATCTGCGCAGTTTAATGGAAAACTTTTCAAAATTATCTGAACACATAAAAGTTGACTCTAGCGACTTGTTATTATTTATTCTTTCTATTAATTAAGAAATTGTTTTTGTTTTTTTTTTAAAGCTTAATTAGCAAATTTGCATCGAAACGCGCACTTACCAAAAGGTCTGGCCTTAGACACAAGCATGCCAGAAGGATCTATAAATGAAAAAACAAAACAAAAAAGTTCCAAAGAAAATATTTAAAAAAAAAAATTGAAATTAGTATGATGGTAGGAGGTTGGCGGTCGTATTTGATAATTTATTGTTCATTTAATGCATGTCGTTTAAGAGAGTGCATCAGAAGCAATTGGGAATAAAAGCGACGAGTCGCAGTAAAGACTCGAAAAAGTTAAGTAGTTTTCAGTCACCATGGGAGACTCTAAAAAGTTAAGTTTCAACTATGGAATGTATAATACCATGGCTAGCCACAATCTTTAAAGACTGCCTAGCTTCGAGACACATTCCAGAAGAGTGAAAGTGCGCAAGGGTATTGTTCTTCCCCAAGACCGGCAAAAACTCCCACACCTCCACCAAGGATCTAAGGCCTATCTGTCTATTATCCTTGGTATTAAAAAACTCTAGAAAGGTTGATAGACTTACATATACGCCATCATTTCGATCCATCCCTAATCTCTAAGGCACAGCACGCCTACTGCAAGGGTAGATCTTTTGAAACCGCCTTGCATACACTGGTGAGGAAAATTGAGATATCAATCCATCTTAAAGAATACACTTTAACAGCCTTCCTAGACACAGACGGAGCTTTTAACAACGTCACTTCGAAAGCAATAATAGAAGGGCTAAAAAATTTATACGTAGAGAGGACCCTGATAGAGTTGACTAGCGAGTTACTCTCAACACGCAAGGTCCACTGTAAATGGGGAAGCCAAATAACCACTAGATCGGGTACGAGAGGCACTTCACAAGGAGGGATCCTCTCTCCTCTTGTCTGGAATGTATTTGCAATTAAACTATTGACCAAACTGAAGACGGCGTTGCTATTACCATCTAGAGCAAATATCTACCCACACTGAATGACCGTATGTGCGTGGCTTTCTCCATACTATGCAAATGGGCACAACACAATGCGACCGGGATAAGCCTCCAGAAGACGGACCTTGTGCTATTCACCAGGAAGCATAAGATTCCGGAAACATGGCCAATCATTTTACTCGGCACCATGTTAATCTACTCTTCCAGTGCCAAAAACCTTGACATTGTACTAGATAGGAAAATAACCTGGAAGAACAACACAATTGAGCGTGCAAAAAAGCAACTATAGCTCTCTACACCTGTAAGAAAGCCTTAGGGTACATATGCGGATTCAACCCTAAGTTTACCCTATGGCTTTACATTACAGTTGGTAGACCTATTCTAATGTATGTAGTGATAGTCTGGTGGATTGCACTGGACCAAACAACATATCATAAGCAATTCGAGAAAGTACAAAGGTTGGCATGCATGTGCATCACCGGGGCCCTAGGGTCCACTCAAACTGCAGCGCTCAACATGATACTTCATAGAGTCCCATCACAATCTTTGAGAAGAAATCCAAAATAACATACACCGACAGACGGAACTAAACCCGCCAGACGCAACATCGCAAGAGCTGCGATGACGGGGCGGGTAGTGGAGTATTCTGCAAACAATTAAATCTGAGCCAAACTCTAAAACTACCAGATCATTGCAGCGTCTTTCAGGCGGAGCTATTGGCAATAAAGTCAGTCAAGCAGCCTTGAAATCGCTAGAATCCTATGTGTATACTTCAAAAGCAAGCCATCTCTTAACGAGATGGCCGTACAGTTTAATGTATGTACAACTCCTATGGGTACCAGGACACAGCGACATCTCAGGTAATTAAAGAGCCGACACACTCCGACGTCTCATTGGCAGTCACGCACAAAAACTAGGGCAATTTGCGAATGACTTCTGCAGAAGCTGCTTTGACGAAGGAGGTCGAATCCATTCATCACCTAATCTACGCCTGTCCGGCTCTCTGCTCAATCAGGTAACGCTACCTAAGATCCTACTTCCTTAACGACCTGATTGATGTTCAGCGAGTAAGGATAACTGACCTTCTTAACTATTTAAGATGCACTAAGTGGTCCTATGAATACCATCAACATTTAAATCGGCCATATCAAATTTGTATGAAAACAGACATTTTCTTTGACATGGCAATTCCACACTAACTTTGTTTTCAAATATCAGATCTTTTACAGAACTGAATGAGACGAAATGTCAAGAATGTCGGAGTCTACACGAGGGCTAAAATAAGTGTAAAAGAGAGGGTAAGTGAAACAGAAATACATTGGCACAGTCACGAGCGGGTAGCTACTTCGTGGGGTTTTTTGACATTTCATTATCTCCGTTTCTTTGTTTTGCGATGTCGCTTCACTCCTGTTTCTGACTTGGAAGTGTACGTTTGGATACCATTCTTACTTTTCAAACATCATCACAGGCTAACGAAATTGAAATGAGAATCGAAATGTCAAAAAACAGGCACGCGCAGAAAAGCTCCGTGTGGACACGTCCTCAAATTGGAACGTAGGTTCAAAAGAAAAAGGCGCAAAAAGAAAGCCCTCGTGTAGACTCCGACAATGCTACTCATTGATCCGTACTGTATTATTTTGAATCCTGATCCGGATTGGGATCTGGATGCATAATAAAAAACGCGAAAGAAGACATTCCGCGTGAAATTTTGACAGCTGATAGTGAAAGAAACCAAAAGTACAATAAAGAAAATATGTCGGAATACGATTTTATTAACTTACATATTTCTATTTTTCTCACATCGAAAATAACCAAATCGAATGAAAAGAATTTGACAGTTCCTTTGCTTAAGTTCATTATGGGTAACTTGACTTTTCGGTGGAACTTAAGTGAGATTTTCGTTCGATTCTGACATAAGCTTATGTATGTAAGTTCGCGTAAGTTATTATGGTCAACCCTTTAGTCTCAAGACGTCGATGTGTAGGGTCAAGATGTCGAAACAAGGCAGAACGACATTGTCAAGGCGCCGTCAAACTGCAAAGCGTTTGTATGTAGGTGCAATCTGTCAAAAGTGCCTGTTAGAGCCAGTGGATTTGTATCTCATTCATTATCCCTGATACTGACCAATACTGACTTTGTCAAGATTTCGAGAGGGAAACAGCAGTCAGTGTCAAAATAAAGGGCCAACCATAATAGATATATGTACATAAGCTAGGTTAAGCTAATGTATGTATGTATGTATGTCAAAACCGAACGAAAATCTCACTTAAGTTTCAACGAAAAGTCAAGTTACCCATAATGAACTTAACCGAAGGAACTGTCAAATTGTTTTTATTCAGCTTGCTTATTTTCGGTGTGGCTACAGTAGTTTTGTTTAAAGTGAGAAAAATAAAAATAAATTAATAAAATCGTATTCCGACAAATGTATTTAAATTAGTCATTTTTATTATTATACTTTTCTTTCACTGTCAGCTGTCAAAATTCCGAATTTAACGAACATTTAACGAAGCCGCGCATATTCCCATTCCCATGTAATAAGTTGGCGTACGCTCGCTTAATGCCTGTGTCACAATGCTACTACACGGCGCGGCGACAGCGCAACTACAAACGCTGCCGTTTGCTGTGGTTGTAAAGTAGTTCAGTCCATACACAATGGAGCGACTTTCATCGGCGTTTTTTTTTTGACAACAGGGTACTTCTGTGAGTGAAGTTGGAGGTGAATTCTATAGAGTGAAGTTGGAGGTGAATTCTATAGAGTGAAGTTGGAATCAGTAAACAATTCGAAGATTGAAACTGAAATTAGTTCATAAATGGATAAAAACAATTTGAAAAAAACATTATTGCTAACATGTGCGGCTGCTTTAGCCTATAAAAAGTTAAAAGCGAAAACAAGTCAGAAGGAGGTGGTGGGTTAGACCAAGTTATCAAACGTATTCCTCCAATGTCGAATTCGAAATGGCAAAACGCCGTGTAGTAGCGACAGTTTTTCAAATTTTCGAAATTACAGCGCTGCGACACGACTAAATACGTGCCCATGTGACTTACTCCATATAATTCCATTGAATGAATATGGATTTGACAGCTACGGCGTTTGTAGTTGCGCTGTCGCCGCGCCGTGTAGTAGCATAGTGACACAGGCATAAGTCTATTATGGTTAGCAGCGATAATGAATGGTTTGCAAGGATAATAAATGGTTAGCCCTTAAGTCGCTAGACGATCAGAGAGAAATGCCATGTTGGTTGTTTGGTATTTTAAGTTTTCAATTTCGATATGAACACATTTTTTTACTTCTTTAAGTTCATTGTCTTTTTACAGAGAAATGTGAGAAACAAAAGTAGAAAAAAAAAAAAAAAAGTAAAAAAGAAATTAACACAATCGAACTCACACCTTTCTACAGAGGCAGAGAAGAGCAGTAGTACACCCGACGATGTTATATGAACTAAAAGTTATGTATAACACGTCAACTAACAAGGTGAAATTCGTCGATGGTAGTGGTAGTGTCAGGCAGGTAATAAATGGATGTTTTAAACATTTTTTTTTTGACGTACATACATAACTATGTACATAGAGAGGTTATAAAGGTTTCGATTCATTGCTGTGGGGACATAAAAAGGGAAATTTATATCGTTATTTTCAAACGAATTCCGAGAAATCAAGGAATCGCTTAAGGTAGGTATAGTCAAATAACATTTCGTTATACGTTAGACGTATGTAGGTATCAGGGCTTGTGTAAAACTTCAAATTAAATACATAAATAAATGACATTTTCACAAGCAACGCATAGGTTATCGCTTCACATTATCGGTTACTTAATATACGAAAACAGCAAACAGCACTTTTGTGTGCGCTTCTGTCACTCTACATATAAAAGGAAAAAACTCATTATTGTACACATTTCGAACAGATATTCAATTGTTTTATTAGGAAACAGATACAAATGTGTGTAAAGTACATATTAGTGGAACATTGATCGCGCACAATTAGTGGCAATTGATTTAGCATTTCACAACGAGGCAAAGAGCAACACAGTATGTAGTAGCAGCACCAGCAGTACTAGATATACTGGGCACAGCTCTCCCTCACAATCCATTATTAATAGATAGTTCACTTCCATTCATGGTCAATTGTCGAGTGCTATCAAATCTATCGAATCAAATCTATATTTAAGCATTATTCTGTTGTTTTAAGGTTAATCGACAAATTATCCATGAATCGGTAAGTGAAAAACAGCAAAAAAAAAAAAGGGAAAATTCTTCTTAGTCATGAGTAATATTTTCAGTCATTCCCTTCATCCCTTTTTTACCGGATAATTCTCTCTTTCGTTTTTCATTGCCTCCTCTCTATCTCTCGCTCGAATATTTTTCTTTTCTTCTCTCGCTCGCGGTGTTGTTCAGTTCTTCGTTGTGTAAAAAGATTTTTCAACAACGCACCACCACCACCACTAGGACTATCTGAATACATGCCGTCGTATTCCGGCATTCGCGCGTATATGAATAGATTCATGTATATGTGTGTGTGTATATGTGCGTGTGTGATGTGGATTCATGGGAAATAAACCAAATGCCTTGCAAGCGGCTTATACGCCGCCGTCTATGCATAGGATGGTATTTAGGTTCGGGTTCACCCCTTCTCATAGTAGCAAATATACTCATATTGCCGGTTGGTGTGTTGGTAATTTTCGGAAAGTAGGTCCGAGTCCCCGAGTATGTTTCTTCAGCATGGCTGCCTGCCTGCCTGCCTGATGGTCTTTTGGCATTGGCGGAGAAAAGAGGGGGTCGATCGTCAATGGGGAATTCATATTATTAATGCACAATGTAGCAAAGTACAAAAAACAACAACATTACACCATCGGACAGCGATGACGACACAAAGTCGATGGTGGCGATACCCCAACATGCATACATACATAGGGGACGAACATAGAGTATTCGTGCGAGCATAAAATGAATGCATTTTACAGCAAAATCGGCTTCCACTACTCATGCTCCCCCTCCCTCTGTACACACCCAAAGTGACTTACAATTAGCAACATTATGATAAATGAAATAATATGGAATAAAGCAATCGCGCTCGTATGATAGTCATGTCGTTGTACAACATACGACGTTGTATACTATGCGTACGTGTAGTAGATGAACATTGTACTTTTCGAGAAAGCCTCACTCACAAACCGTTTCTCAATTAAAAGTCATAGAAGAACAGAAAAAGTGACTCAAAAATATATGTGTGAAGGCCAGGCGATAATTACGACGATTACACATAGTTCTACAGCCATTCCACGACGTCATGGAATCGCTGAAAAGACTATTCTACATCCTCTCCTCTTCCAAACCAGCTGGGGCAGGGTGCATGTACTCATATATGCATTGTTTAAAACCAGAATTTGCCACATTCAAAGAAGATCGATTGATGTTTATACATACCCACATAAATCAAGCAGCAGATGATGAGCTTATTAAATATTTTTCTTTTTTCTTCATTTATTTTTAACCTAATCATGTGTGTACGTGTGCGCGATAAGGTAGGTATTTATCTGTCTGTCTACGGCTGGCTAAACAAAAATAAATCCACAGTGGCTCAGGCACAAAGTGGAAAAACAGGAAAATAACATAGGTACTATGGACCTGGTTAAGACAAAAAAAGTAACGTATGAGTAAGCAACGTACATATGCATTTATACATCCACGCATATAGCGCATGTTGTTTGCGCAATTGTTTATGCAAAAGCAAAACAAAAGTGAAGGTGCGTTGGTCTAAAATTCCTACTTGAATGTTTGTGAGATATATTAAGATCACTGGATTCAATATACGAGCATGAGCTCGTAACTCTCTACCCAGAGGGAAATAGAACAGCTCAGTGGCGAATAATATTCACGAAATCTATAGTTTAATCAGCTCAAAACACAAACATTTTTTAATTATTCCATAGAAATAGCATTCCTGTGTGAATTGTGTAAAATTGGGCTAAGTGCAATCGTCTTACACGCAATAGAAACTGTTGTGAGTTATCATGGCGCACTGTCGACCGAACAAATCGAAACCGTCAACCGTTAATATACTATGTACCTACAATGGTAGCTTCATATGTATGTAACTGAAAAATTGGAATTTCTTCATTTTTCGCCTTTCGACTAGGGAAAACAATTCGCAAAGATTGTGCGCTAGAGCAACAAGGAAGAGATGTTGATTCAAGTTAGGGGAATCCCCACAACATCCTCACACGAGACACACAGTTGCGGTCAAAATACCTAATAGCAGTGCAACCTCCCTAACGTCAAAATATAGCATATATATGTACATAGATTAATATACATATGAATAATCTATTACTTTCTTTAACTAATTTTTCGGTAATAGAACAATATGTCTTACGTTTCCAAGAAAAAATTAGTTATTCATTTCTAACAGAAAACGGCTGGACCGATTTTGCTGAACACTTACTCAGTTCTAAGTTGCGTAATTACGCGTGGAATGAACCCGACCTCATGTCAATATCGTCTTTAGTTCTCGAGATAATCGAGGCGAAAATTCCGTGCGCACATAACCCACACACATATGTATGTATATATACATCTATATAAAACCTTGGGTTTGTATTCCGGTGACCTTGAAACGTGGAGATATGTCAAAATTTGGAATTGGCAATATCGGCCCGATTAAAATAACTTCCCACTGTGAAGCTAAAAATATTGGTTTACATAACGGTTTCTTTCCAAATGTCATTTCAAACCGTTGCGGTCAAAAAACAGCGCACATTAGTTCGAAGCGATTTATACAGGGTGCCCCACGAGCAGTGTGCCATAAAGCTAGAGCGTGTAGGTCTGGTTAAGAGATTCCCACCGTTTAGGCGTTTCGAACTATTTTTTTTTCAAAATTCTTTGTAATTAAGTACTAATTTCGAGAATTAAATTCTCTTATTAGTTTTTAGTAAAAAACAGAAAACCAAATGCAAAATGTCTTGTAGTTTTTGAGAAATAAAAAAAAAAAAAAAAAAAAAACCCAAACCACTTTTTTCTAAGAAAAACCTGAACCGCTGAAAGATATCCCAATCGAAGGTGTCCCAGTCGTAGCATGTTTTCAAGAATCCCCCGACGTCTGCGAGAGCACGGAGTGCTAGCGCATCGAAGAAGCGAAAGATCAATTACAGATGGATCAGTAATCTTAGATGAAAGAATTTTGGTTTTGGTCCGACATAATCAATCCCTTAGTACAAGGAGGATTGCTATTATGCTTGGAGTGCCCAAATCCAGAGTATGGAGAGTGCTTCACCCGTCACAGTTACACCCGTACCATTTTACACCAGTTCAATGTTTCATACATTAAAAAAAAAAAAAGGTTTTTCTTTAATTTCTCAAAAACTACAAGACATTTTTGCATCCGGTTTTCTGTTGTTAACTAAAAACTAATGTATGTATGTATGATGGCGTTACAGCCCATGAAGGACCAAAGCCGAGCTCCTCTCAATCACCCATGTTGTGTGTGATTAAATTTTCCCATAGGTGAAAGGGACCTACAGTTTATTGCCGGTTCCGAACGGGGAATTTCGAGAAGCTTTTCATGACAATTTTACTACAGGGGGTTTTGTCAGAACCCCGCTGAGGATAAACACCGTGATAACACGTTCGATGACATGGCTGTGTCAGGATTCGATCCCGCGTCATCGGCGTCAACACACTACTCACTGCGCCACGGTGCTCTAATAAGAGAATTTAATTCTTGAAAAAAATTAGTACTTAATTACATACAATTTAAAGGAAAATTAGTTCGACATTTTTTTTTTTTTCAAAATTTTGAGTTTGAAAATTAATTTCTCAAAAACCATTCCCTAAAACTGCTTCGTTTAAAAACAAGATGAAGGAAGAGGTTGCTGGTTTTACAAAGAAGTATATCACGACACTGTGGATGTCACTGTTAATTTTTAATATCGTTTTTTTGCAAAATTAAGTCAATTTTTTAGAAAATTGTCCCTCCCGCCTAAACGGGGGGAATAGACCCCCCTTCTCATACGATTTTTTTCTTGTCTTGACCAGACCTACACGCTCTAGCTTTTTGGCACACTGATCGTGGGGCACCCTATATAATTTTTTTATATTTTGTGTCTATTCAGATTAAATCAATTTCCGTTCTTAAGATAAACTATCGACTCCCCTCAGCATTTACACAAATATTACTAATATTCACCAACAGTATGGGCCGCGGTGAACACTGCACTCCGGAGCAACGAGTCTTATCCGTCACCTTCTTGTTGAAGGCAAAAAATATGCAAACATTTAACACATGCTGGGCATTTCCGCGAAAATGATTACAAATACAAAAAAGTACGAAGAAAAACCCAAAACCCGGGGTAGAAAAAGGTTTTGTCTGAAAAATCGGCAACACAAGTTGTAAGGTGCTCGAAGGCTTCACCGTTTATGGCTGTGAAGCAACATCGCAAAACAAGGAAAAGGAGATAAGGAAATGTCAAGACGCACGGAGTAGCCACCCGCGCGTTACTGTGCCAGTGTATTTCTGTTTCTCTGACCCTCTTTCGTACGTAATAATCGACTATCTCTTGAATTCAAATCAATTATCTTACTAGACAGCAATGATGTGAAAAGGTGAATAACAATAATTATAGAAAAAAGGTTTGCAGCTGGAATTAAGATAGCCAGGACACAATAGGGATCAAAGCTTGGAAGTGTGGTTTTGGCTATGGGATATTATCGAAAGTTAGTTTGACTAACCTTGGTTTAGTATGCGACCAAAGGAGTTTAGTGAAAATAGATTATTTTTGTTTACAACAATTGAATTTGTTGCAACAGAAAGGAAAGGGAGCGGTGTAACTATTACATACCTATCAATTATCTTACTTGACAGCAAGGAGGTGAAAAGGTGAATAACAATTTACAGAAAAAGGGTTTTCAGCTAAGATTAATACAACAAAGACCCAATAGGGATCAAAACTAGGAAGTTTCCTACTGGTTGTGGGATATTGTCGACTAACCCTAGGTCAGTATGTGACCAAGGGAATTTTTTTTTGAATGAATGTCATGTCTGTTGTATAGGAGTCCCCCTTAAATATTTATTTTATTCTGTTTTTAGTATTTGTTGTTATAGGGGCAACAGAAATACATCAACTGTGAAAATTTCAACTGTCTAACTATCACGGTTCATGAGATACAGCCTGATGACAGACGGACCGACGAAGTCTTAGTAATAGGGTCCCGTTTTGCCCTTTGGGTACATAGCCCTAAAAAGGAGCTAGATTTAGATGCAAGTGTGGAAACTATTAGGAGAACATTAAGAGAAAACAATCTTAATGCCAGACGTCCACGAAAAGTCCACTTTTAGCAAAAAGGCATACATATGTATTTCCAAGAGAATTCAGTTTTCCAAGGCTCATGTGGATAGGGCCCTTCACGAGTGGCGGAACATCCTGTGGACGGATGAAAGTAAAATCGTCCTGAATGGCGGCTCTGGTTCCCGGGAATATGTGCGACGTCCACTGAACGTAGAATACATGCGTAGGTATATGCGTAAAAATGTGAAACATGGTATCTCTAGCATTATGGTATGGGGTTGCTTCTCGTACTATGGTATAGGCCCCATATACCGCATAAATGGTGTAATGTAAATATACTTGAGGAAAGCATGTTGCCTTACGTATAAGAGAAAATGGCGATAAGATGGGTCTTTCAACAAGACAACGACCCAAAACACACAAGCAAAAAGGCCAGGGAATGGTTTCGGCCTAACATATAACCGTTATGGACTGGCCTGCCCAATCACCTGACCTCAACCCAATAGAGAATCTTTGGGCGGATGTGATAAAAAAGTGGTGACAGCTTCAAAACCCAGAAATAACAACGTACTCCGAGTCACCGTGAAGACGGCATGGAAATATACACATACCCTTTATAAGATGTCAGGCTTTGGTGGATTCAACCAAATACTAACTAATTTCAGTACAATTTCCTTCAAAATGTTCATCTATTTCCGAATTTTATTTAATAGACTATGCTATTTTTGACTGTGCTTAATCCTGACTGTGGAAGCATTCACGGCGATTGAAGAACAGGCGAAACGAATTGGCCTTAAGATCAATGAGGACAAAACGAAATACATGCTGTCAAGCAAAAACCAATCCGTCGCTCACCACCTGGGACAAAACATAACAATTGACAGCTACAATTTCGAGGTAGTTAAGGAGTTTGTCTACCTCGGGGCAAACGTAAATTCCACAAATGACACCACAGTGGAGATCCGGCGTAGAATCGCCCTTGGCAATCGCTGCTACTTCGGCTTGTCCAAGCAACTGGGGTCAAAACTCCTCACTCGAAAGACCAAAGTCATGCTTTACAAAACGCTCATTCTGCCAGTCTTGCTGTACGGAGCCGAAAGCTGGACGATAAGCAGGACAGCGGAGCTGATTTTGGGTTCTTTCGAAAGAAAAATTCTGCGCCGGATATTTGGTCCTGTCTGTGAGGAAGGTGAATGGAGAAGAGGACACAACCGCGAACTCTACGAGCTGTACCAAGATGTGGATGTAGTCCGGAAGGCAAGGATCCGTCGACTGCACTGGCTCGGCCACATCGAGCGCATGGACATCAACGCTCCAGCTAAGAGGGTCTTCGACTCCGAGCCTCCTGGTTCGAGAAGAAGAGGAAGACCGAACCTCCGGTATAAAGACCAAGTAATCGCGGATGTAAGACATCTTGGTCTTGACAACTGGAAGCAGCGTGCCCGGGACCGTCAAGGATGGAAGGCAGCTATAGCTCAGGCTCAGATCCTCCATGGATCGCAGGCCTGATAAGTAAGTAAGTAATCCTGACTAGGGAGACTCTTTCCTTATTCACTTTTTCAAAATGTTTAACAAATATTTTACCCAGAATTTAAATTAATATCAATGTGACTTAATAAGTAATACTATTTTATAACGTTTTGTAAATAACATGTTTCGTTGTAGGTTTCTCACAGCTATTATTGACAGCAGCTGTAGATTGTGGTCACGAGGTGTAGACGAGCTTTACTGTGCTTGAAAGAATAACCAGTCAGATCAGATAACATTAGATAACATCAGATAAAATTGGATTTGGCCCTGAAAAATACTGTAAACAAATTCATCATATCTAAAACCAATATAACTAATAACGAAACAATAAAATGGTTTGACTCCGAACTTAAAATGCTAAGAAAACAAAAAATTCGAAAGTATCAAAAAGCGAGGATAATAAACACCGAAGAAAGTTGGATCGACTATAAAACGATAAGGAATTACTACAGGGTTAAAATTAGAGATGCAAAAAACAATTACATAAAAAACAGGATTCGACAATCAAATGGACAAAGAGAAATGTGGAAGGAAATTAAAAAATCAGTTTTAAAGAAAAGGAGTAACGAAATCAAGAATATCATTTTTGAAGAGAGAAACTACAATAATGACTTCGAAATTGCTAATAAATTTAACCATTATTTTATAAGAAGTGTAAAGGAAATTAGATCAACAATCGAAGACGTCGAAATTATAAACTATATAGATCCCGTAGAAAGCAGATTCGAGTTTAAACAGATCACTTTAAAGGAATTGAAGGAAATATGTGAAAGTCTGAAGAAGAAATCGGATTTCGAAAAAATAAGCCCGAAAATAATCCTAGATAACTGGAGTACTATAGGATATACAATGCTACACATAGTAAACAACTCTCTTCAGGTAGGGGAATTTCCAAACTCTTGGAAGGATTCTATGGTTAGGCCAGTTGAGAAAGTGCCTAACACAAACAGGAGTGAAGAGTTCCGACCGATTAATACATTGAGAACATGTGAAAAGATAATTGAAAAAGTAGTAAAGTATCAACTTATGTCATACTTGGAAAAAAACCATATTCTCTCAATGTTCCAATCAGGTTTCAGAAAAGAATATTCGTGTGAATCAGCGGTCAATCATATAATAAACGAATGGAAGTTTGGCGGAACACAAAAAAAAAGGATGGCACTATTCCTGGATTTCAAAAGGGCTTTTGAAACCATTGATAGGGAAATACTACTTAAAAAAATGTGGCTTTATGGAATTAGAGATGGGGAATTGAGATGGTTTAGGTCTTATCTAACAAATAGAGTGCAACGAACAAAAATTAACCTCAGTGTATCTTATCCTGAAAATGTGGAGCTAGGTGTACCACAGGGTTCCATCCTTGGTCCTCTGCTCTTTATTTTATACATAAATGATATGCCACGAGTTATAAAAAGATGTAAAATAGCCATGTATGCTGATGACACATTGGTTTATGCTGAGGGTATAGACTCTGAGGAATGTAAAAACAAGCTAGTTGAAGATATCAGAAATCTGACTGAATGGCTAAAAATGAACAAGGTGAAGTTGAATGAGCAAAAAACAAAACTTATGGAGATATACTCCAACAACGGAACGACCATTGAGATAAATGGTAAAACCATAGAGAATGTTAAGAATATCAAGTACCTTGGAGTAATGCTAGACAAAGATTTAAAATTTAATGCGCATGTGGATTATATTTGCAAAAAGATAGGAAAAAAAATTGGATTTTTTAAAAGGATTAGGAAAAAAATGGATGTGTTAACCGCACTTATAGTGTATAATACAATAATTAAACCTCATTTCGAGTATTGTTCAACAATTCTATATATGTGTTGCAACCAAAGCCACATTGATAGACTTCAAAAACTGCAAAACAGAGCTATGCGTAGTATCCTAAGGTGCAGTAGATTCACACCAATAAACTATATGTTAGCATGTCTAAGATGGTTGAATATCAAACAACGACTCGAATTAAATACACTTATTGCAGTATTTAAATTAAAATATGGATTAGCTCCAAGATATTTAACAAGTGGAATCAGACATGTAGGAGAAGTGCAACCATATCGGCTGAGAAACGCGAATGATTTCAGGCTATTTCGCCAAAATACATTACATGCTCAAAACACGATTTGGTATAAGGGACTTAACACGTTTAATAAGTTACCTAGTGAAATAAAAAATGAAGCAAATTTCCAAAGATTTAAAAGAAAATGTATAGAATTTGTAAAATATAATGTTTAAAAAATATGTAACAGAAACCGATTGAGTTTATTTTCCGCTAACTAACTTATTATAAATGTAATACTAAGTTTTTTGTAAAGTACTTAAAGTACTAATAATGCTTATTGTAGATTCTTCTTTCAGCAAGACAGGGAACAGCCTCAGAGCCGAATGAATGGATATTGTATATCCATGCATCGGTGCCTTCCGGCTCTTGCCGAGAAGAACGCAATTCTATTATACATTATAGATAACAAGCAGTAAACACCAATAAGCGGTATAGGAACATGACAGCAAGGAAAACCCATCAATTTTTTCTTAAAGCACCATGGACGACAAAAATTAAAAATAGATCGAAAAACCAACATCTGCACAAGGTCCAGAGGAAACCATTTGCACAAGGTCCAGAGGAAATCATTTGCACAAGTACAAAGTAAAGTATTCGATGAATAAAATCATTCACCTAACAACGAATTGCGTTTCGTGTTTTTTTTGCAAATAAAAACTGGGAAACCGGTATTGGATCAGTCTGCAGTTTGTAATATACAATAGTCCTCTATCTTTGGGCTCTTTTTCGATGGTATTATGGGTCTGAAGTGTATACGAATATATGTAGGACTTGCTCGGCAGTCAAAAGTTTGATTTAACGCTGAAAAACGTCTTAGTCTATGTTACGCTTTTAGTAAATGCGCTTTCCCCAGCACTTTATTTGAAAATATTGACTCTGTCAGTCCTCTTCATATACATATATGTAGTCAATATGGTGACATCTGTGGAAAGATGTTCTGTCTCTACTTAGGCAATCAGAAGGAGTTTTATGTAACTAGTCAGAACTATCCAGGCGTTCGCTTTTCATAGCTGACCCCACGATTCGGCAGTTGATTCCCATTTAAAGCAGCTGATTGCCATTAACTACCTACATATGTTTATAGTCTGAAATAGACAGAAAATTGCACAGCTACATATGTAGGTATACATTTGCTCAGAGCCTTAGCCAAGTCTCTTTCCAACGAGAATCGATTCTGAAGAATTGAAGAAATTGAACCTGTGCGTCGCCCATCAGGAGGAACAAAAGCTTTTTCGCCGGCTAGTCCGACACCTTTTCGAATTTTTCCATATGGAACTCACTAGTCGCATTCGTTGCTCTGTCATTCAAAACAAATGTACAAACATACATACATACATACATATGTATGTACTATTCTTATGTAGATATTAATGCAAACTACATCCACATATGTATATAGAATTACGATATGCAACTCTTGTGATTTTACTAGCTTGGATGAAACAAGATGTTTATTCAAAGAAAGGGCAACTACTTAACCACTATGTCCTCCCGCGCCAGAGTATAATTTTGATCAATAGCTTGCAAGCACTCGGTCAGGTGAGAGTGGCAAGAGAGAGAGAGAGAGAGAGTCATACTCCTTTTATGTTTGTTCACATAAACTGGGCGGAGTGCAGATGGTTTGGGTCTTACATGGATGTTCGTTCACAATTCTCCAGGGGTGGTTGTCCTAGATAGGATTCGAAAGGAACTCGACTAAATTTTCATGTTGGTTGTAGTTCTCAGCAAATATTCCATGCAATTATGGTGTTATTCTAGAATTGCACATACAGAGTATGGATTTGAATTGAGAGTGTTATGCCTTCATTAGTACATATTTTCATCACAAAAGCTGTGTTGCAATACAATAGGAATTGTATTTCTTGTTTATGAACAGGCTTTGAACTACATAGTACCTTCCGTTCGACTGTCGGTGATGTTTACCACTGCACCACGGTCACCATGTACGTATGCATGTATGTACATACCTTTTCATAGGTATGAGGATAATACTCCATCCAACTACACATGGAGTTGCAGATTGCCCGTGATTGAAAGGAATTTCCTCATTATTGTTGACAAAAAACACTCTTTTTTAGGTGGATACTCCTCAATTATAAACGACACCACATAATACACATCCGATGGACCACAATGTTCTCAAAAATATATTTTAAAAAGAGGGGTAGCGGTAATGCAGATAGTTCTATGTGACTATAGACTACGTGACAGAGTTGAAAATCCGGCGGCCCTTGTGCATTCTTCCTTTTTTGGTGGCGTTACAGCCCATGAAGGACCAGAGCCGAGCTTCTCTCAATCACCCGTGTTGTGTGTGATTTATTTCTCATCTACACAGTTTTAATGCCAATTCCGAACGGCATGAGTCGTGAAGCTTTTACCAGTAAACCGCCGACAAAGGACAAAGGATCGAATAAACATTCGATGGCTTTGATGCTACCGGGATCCGAACTCGCTCATCGTGCATCAGAGTCCAACACACTAATCACTGCGCCCTCCTTGTGCAATAGCACATCTATTAAAGGCTGAAGATCAGAAAAGAAACAAAAACTGAAAAAAAATCGCTTTCTCGTACCACTGCCGAATAACACTAAGAAGTAAAGATCAACCTGTAAACCGGAAGCTAAACTACAATGAAAATACGAAAAAAAAAAAAAAAAAATTAAAACAAAACAAAAAATGAACAATGAAGTAAACGTACTTTAAGATTGCTTACCTCGGAGACGGATTCCTCATCTGATTCGGACACGTCAGTGACTCGTTTTGGTGGAATCACCTCAGTTTCAGTATCGGAATTATCACTAGCTATGTTCTGTAGGGCGTTCGCTATCCCATTGCCAACGGACGATGAGGATAGCGAAGAATTCGAAGATGAATTCGAGCACGACGAATTTTGCTGTTGGTGTTGTTGCTGATTCAAACCTGCTGCTGTTGCTGATGATGATGTCGTTTGGGTCACAGCAGCAGCAATAGCAACGGAGGACGATGGCGACGATGATGCTGGTGATAGTGATTGTGCATTACAATCCCCTACTGCCACTGGGTGGCTGCCAGAATTAGGGGCTGATACTACTGCATTCTCTGCATCACCACACGGGTCACCACCACCGACACCAATACTTACGCAACCACCACATATGTCTGTCGATGTTTGTTGATGTTGCTGCCTTGGTAATGGTGGTGGTGGCAATTGTTGTTGTTGCTGCTGATGTTGGTGCATTTGCTCCGACTTATGGTGATGCTGCTGTCGATTACTACTACTACTACCACTGCCCGATGAAGAACTTGACTTTTTACTACTTCCTAAATTGTTAGTTTTCGTTGGTAAAGCAGTTGCAGTTACTACAGTTGTCGCAGATGTTGATGCAATAGGCGCTAATGTTGATGATGAAGAAGATGATGATAACGATGAGGTTGTAGCGCAGGAATTATTTCCAGTAGCAACGGCAGCCATTATTGTTAACGACGACGACGATGTAATAATTGCCGTCGTCGCCAATTTGGACACATTTTTGCCATTTGCATTTGCACCACCACTACTACCATTTAGATTACTACTACT
Organism: Eumerus sabulonum; assembly: GCA_951905685.1. Taxonomy (NCBI): domain Eukaryota; kingdom Metazoa; phylum Arthropoda; class Insecta; order Diptera; family Syrphidae; genus Eumerus; species Eumerus sabulonum. The sequence continues at coordinate 241,973,173 of OX645060.1, forward strand.
ACAACTATTATTATCGTCAATGCCGACACCTATACCACCACCACCACCACTACTACTACTATTAGCGCTCGTAGCGAAATTTCCTACTGTACCGCAGGTTGTAGTTGTCGTTGCGTTTATAGTGGTACTACTACTGCTGCTGCTGCTATTCACACAACTATCACTATTCTTCTGATTTTTCAAGTTATTCTTGTTGAAGTTCTTATTGTTTTGATTAATATTCGTACTATGAAGTGCGGAATTGCTACCGCTTCCGCCGATAAAGTTTTTACATGATTTTTTCGTCATTCCCAAGCTGTTCTTTTTCTTTGATGCTGAGAATGACAACGACGACGACGACGACAGCGATGCTGATGACGACGTTGATGGTTGAATTAAATTTCTTGACTTTGACGTCGCCGTGGTGGTTGTTGGTATGGTTGTTGTGGCAATTGTTGGTGTTATTGCTATTCCTGCGACAGCTATTGGCGATGGCGATGGTGTCGCTGCTACTGTTACTGCTGTTGTTGAAGCAGATGTTGGTGAATTGTCAGAGACAGGAGTACATGTATTGGTCGTATTACCACACACATTTAAATCGGTTTTTTTATCAGATTCATTATTCATCTTTTTCTTCTCCTTTTTCTTTTCTTTTTACTTCTATTTCTCTTTGCTTAAACACTTTTTTTTTCTCACTTTATATATGTATATATATTTTTTTTTTCTTTATTTTACTTCTTTAGGGAATTATTTTAGTCCAATTAATTCACAAATTATAAAACAGAAAAAAAGAAACAATCTCTAAACCTACGAAGGAGGAAGGACGAACGAGATATGTGATTCCAATTAATTCCTCGTTCGCTTCGAAAAGAAGGGAAATAATATAATTTGTTATCCAATATTCTTCCCCTTCATTTCATCACTAGCAAAAAATACAGGAAAAAAAAAGATTTTTTCTTTTACAACAAAAAAAAAAAAAAGAACTGAACGTAAAACGCATAAGCAAAAGATAAAAGAAACTAATTCCGACGATTTTTCATTCGCTTTTTTCTCTCATTTCTCCGAACATGAAATCGTTTTTTCGTTTTTCTTCGTTTCTTTTGAACTCTACCTCGGAGCACTTACACATTAACACAATAGACAGCTTATGAGAGAAACGAAAAAAAAAAAAGGTGAAATTTTCAAAAGGATTTTAAAGCTATTTACGATTGGTGTAGCGAAACAAAAATACCATAATTGGATTAAGAAACTTTTGGAATTCAATTTTCGTATAGAAATATTTATTACCGACTAAATTAAACCGCAATATTTATAAATCTATTACAGCGAATTCGGGTCCGTCATTTACTCGAGTCAGGTTCGCCATCATGTCTTCCGGATGCATATTGCCTAGTAGCATCGCTCTGCGGCTGGTAGGAGAAAAAGTGCAAGAAAATTCTAGCAATATGTCGTCTGCCATCTGGCGTTCAATGGGCATGTTATAATGGCAGGGTGTGCGAAGGAAATGGTTTATGATTTTCTTTAAATTTCATGCATTTTGTTTTAATACATTTTTTCGATTAATTTCCCACAGATTTATGTATCATAACGATTTTAAGTTACTTATTTAGGTGGCGCTACAGTTCGGAGTGAGCCAGGACCTCAACCAACGAGCCTCTTCAGCTGGCACGATCCTTGGCCAGCCGCTTCCAATGCCGCACGCCCAGTTGGTTGAGGTTCCTTTCCACCTGTGCGTGCCACCTTAGATACGGTCGTCCTCTGCTGCGTCGCCCTCGGGGTTGGTGTCGAAGACTCTTCGGGCCCAAGCGGTGATGTCCATTCGCTCTACATGACCCAGCCATCTTAGACGTTAGATCCGAATGCGTCTTACTAGGCTGATGTCGCTGTACAGCCCGTAAAGTGCATGGTTGAATCTATTCCTCCATCCCCCGTCTGTGTTTATAGGCTCGAAAATCACGTGCAAAATCTTTCTCTCGAAACGATCAAGGGCCTCCTCATCCGCTTTTGTAGTGTTGGGTAGGACACGCATTTTTATTGAGTTTGTATGAGGTACTCATTTGGGAGAGTGAAGTAGTACATTGTCCCACCTCAATTGAGGTACATGTTGTCACATGTTCTACTGATATTGCTTCATACGGTGGGATGGCATTGGCTGTGGTGTCGTGCTTTTGAATGGCGAATTATGTTATATGGACCGCCACCTTTATATGACATTATTTGACCACAAAAATTGCACTTTGCCTTATAGTTCTTAAGGTCAGTAAAATACTGCCATGCTTTTGACGTTTTTTTTGTCATCCGTCATGCTCTTATAAAAGGAAATATTTTTGAATATTATAGAAACACGAGAGCACCGTGGCGCAGTGGGTAGTGTGTTGGCCTCAGACGCCGATGACACGGGATCGAATCCCGACACAGCCATGTCATCGATTGCGTTTTCACGGTGTTTCCCCTCAGCGGGGTTCTGACAAAACCCCCTGTAGTAAAATTGTCATGAAAAGCTTCTCGAAATTCGCCGTTCGGAATCGGCAATAAACTGTGGGTCCCTTTCACCTATGGGAAAATGAAATCACACACAAAATGGCTGATTGAGAGAAGCTCGGCTCAGGTCCTTCATGGACTGTAACGCCAACATACGTACATACATTATAGAAACACATTAAAGCAGTAAAGTGTACATATGTATCCCTTTGTGACTACTAATAATACCAATGTACAATTCCTTAAAAGAAAGCTGTAACTATTTTTTAAATTCATTTACTGCACAAAAGCATTAGTGACGTATGCATGTATATGTATGTATAGCCACAAACGGAAAGTTTTTAAAGCACCTATACGCATGGCAATAGGCAGGATTAATCCGACTAGGCATATACATACATATGTACATATGGAAATCCTCGACACAATCCAATCTGATTGTTGCCTGCAAATTGTTTTCCGTATTGCGTTGTGTATAGCTGCTCTTAACTTGTATCAACCGATATACATACGTACATAAATAGACTTAATGTAACGAAAAGCACAGAATACGATTAAGCCAAATAAGCATAAAGAAAATGCCAACTCCTAACAGCTTCCCCTGCCAACGGCCAAAACATTTATCTGGAATCTATCAACAAAAATCACCAAAAACAACCGTAAGGGACTACAGCTACATACATAATTATGCTGTACATAAATATGTATTGGTATGTTCTAGGACCAATTTGATAACTTACCCATAAATAACTGATATATTTGAATCAAAAATCAATTTTTATATTAGATATGCCAAATAACACAATTGAAGAGATAAACGAGTGTAACCCAAAACCGACACGAGGCAAGTAAATTAATTGAAATTTACCTCTTTAACACTAATCATTGATTTGTCTTTATTCTCTCACCGACGCACTACAATACACAGCAGATAAGCCAAACAAAATGTAACGGTGTAGCTAATGAGTCAATACACACTTGGATGCTTGCAAAACGATTGCAAAAGTCGTGAGGTGCCTCTGAGTATGACAAAAATAAAAGCGGGACAAATATTATTTTTGAGTGTTGGGATAATTTTGTAGTGGTGTATGAGACTATGGGACATGCGAAAGACGTGAGGTGTCTATGAGTATGACAAGAATCAAAATGGGACAAATACCTTTTTTGAGGTATTGGGTCATTTTTGTAGTGGTGTATGGGACATGAGGACTTGAGGTGTCTCTGAGTGCGACAAGAATTGAAGTGGGACAAAATATTTATTTTGAGGTGTTGGGACATTTTTCACGTGATGTATGGGACATTGTAGTGCATCTTGTATGAGTAACGCAACACTACGCTTTTGATAGTTTCCATTCTTCTGCGCCATACAACAGGACCGAGATGATAAGGGTCTTATATAGAGTCAACTTTGTCGTTCGGGAACTGGCTCAATTGCTCAATTTACTCAATTGCCTCCTGAGCCCAAAGGAACGGCGATTGGCAAGAGTGATTCTGCGTTTGATTTCGGAACTGACGTCGTTGTTCCAGGTCACTGCGGAGCCAAGGTAGACGAAGTCCTCAACTACCTCGAACTTATATCTGCCAATACAAACGTTCTGGCCAAGACGTCGGTGGTGAGCGTCCTTTTTCGATGACAGCATATATATTTTTTTTTTTGTTGAAGGCTTCTGCTATCCGCTAGAGCACTCAGACGCAATCACTAGTCCATTGTACTCCAGACAGACACCTTACATTACTGTATTTTCTCCGTTTTCCGGAGAAAAATTTGAAGGAGCTTCAGTGATGTAGAGCTAAGGGATTCGGCACACACCACGTCGGCTCCAAGGGTGCGCCACCGTATGCGAGCAAAGGCGGGACAATAGCAGAGGAAATGCTCTGCAGTATCATCCTCCTCTTCGCCACATGCAGCACAGGTAGGCGTCTCACTAATGCCGAGCACGTAGAGATGCTTGGCAAAAGTGTAATGGCCCGTGATAACTCCCACAAGCCTTCTGCAGTCGATTCTCCTTAAAGACAGGAGGAATGCTGCAGATTTTTTGCAGACATCAGGGCATACGCGCTTAGTCATCCTGCAACCCGGACAATCCCTCCATCTACGGTTGTGTGTGTTAAATACACAATCGTTAATGTAGGAATTTACCGTGGACGCAGATAGACCTAGAGCGGGTTCAGGTCCTGAGAAGCTCTCCCCTGAACCCATTCTAGCGAGTTCATTAGAGGTCTCATTTCCTGGGATCCCAGAGTGGCCTGGACCCATACAAGCCTTAATGAATTTAGTCTGCCGACTCTGTTCAAGAAGGACTTGAGTTCAAGCACTAATTTGGAGCTAGTTAAGGGGTTACACACAGCTTTTAGTGCAGCTTGGCTGCCACTACATACGCATATGCTTTCCCCCTTCCATCTGTGCTTCACAACATAGTGCATGGCCATTAGGATTGCGTATATCTCTGATTGGAAGACAGACGCATATTTTCCTAAGGAGAAGTGCAGTCGGATGTTTTCGCGCTCAAAGAAGACTCCAGCACCGGACCCTCGCCCAGATCTGGAGCCATCCGTGATAATGCGAAGATTATCCTTTCCAGGTTCAGTATCCAGCCATAGGCAATCCTGACGCCATGGAAACTCGACTGTGAAATTACGACGCAATAGGATAACGGGCGTCAGTGCGTCAGAAAGCATGTCCATGAGACAGGGGTCGCAGGACAATTCTTGCGCAAGCACACCGTTATTCCTATGCGAGTTGTACCAAAAGCCATTTCTCTTCAGACGAGACATGGCTTTCAGAGCACACCCTCTGATAAATATATCAAGAGGTGGAAGGTTCATCATAACATCTAGAGCAGCGCCCGGCGTGCTGGGGAAAGCCCCCGTGCAGCTGAGACAAACCGTTCTTTGAAGTTTGGTGAAAGAGGCTACGACGTGTTTGCGTTTTAGTCTGTTCCACCAGACAACCGATGCATATGAGATTATAGGTCTTATCATTGCCGTGTAGATCCAAAGGACCTTTGCCGGCGATAAGCCCCATGTTTTGCCAAAAGCTCCTTTGCATTGCCAGAAAGCTGACAGCGGTTTGGTGGTTTTTGACTCAACATGTTTTGACCAGAGAAGCTTACTATCTAAGATGACTCCTAGATACTTAGCCTCCTTGGATATCGGGATGGAAGTGCCTTTTAGTACCAGCTGAGTCATGTCAGTATTTTTCCTCCTTCCCGTAAAGAGAACGACATCGGTCTTAAGAGGATTGACTGACAGCCCATTTCTGGTACACCAATCATCGATCACATTTAGCGCCGCCTGTGCTTTGCGACGGACAGTCGCCAAACATGAGCCGACAGAAAGAATGGCGACGTCATCCGCATAGGCCTGGGCGTAGATTCCAGAGGCATTGAGAGCATTAAGCAGGGAATCGACCACCATGCAGCATAACAGCGGAGACAGGACGCCACCTTGAGGGCAGCCCCTGTTTACGCCAGATTTGACACACTGGTCGAGGGCCTGCATCAGCGGTCAATGTCCTGTGCATGAGCATTGCTTTGATCCAAAGGACCAGTGCTTTATCTACGCCATGATGTCTGGCAGCGTTACACATGCTGTCAAAAGTTGCGTTATCAAAAGCTCCCTCAATGTCGATGAAAATGCCCAGCGCGTACTCTTTCCTTTCGAGCGCGCATTCAATTCTTCCAACTAGGTTCTGAAGCGCAGTCTCGCAGGAATTCCCGCGCTGGTAAACATGTTGCATCTCTGAAGAGGGTGCATTGAAAAGGCAACTTTGCGCACGTGCAACTATACTAGTCTCTCCATGCTTTTCAGCAGGAGGGATGTTAGACTAAGTGGTCTGAAGCTCTTGGCAAGTGAGAGGTCCTCTTTCCTATTTTGGGAATGAAGACCACTTTCACTGTGCGCCAAGGAATGGGTATGTGAGCAAGTGCTAGACTAGCAGTGAAAATTCTTTTCAGAGTAGGAAGCAACTGCCTTATACATTTTTGCAGCATAACAGGATATATCCCGTCGGTGCCCGGCGATTTGAAGCCATCGAAGGATGCCACAGCAAATTCAATAGCTTCAGTCGTAACCACGCGCGACGCAATATATCAGCTACGCCGAGTTATTTTCATCGTTTCGGTTGCAGTTGATTTCCCGGGAAATGAGTCGCAAACAGTAAACTCAGAGTTTCCGCTTTAGACTCAGTAAAGGTACCATCAGATTTTCTGAGTGCGTCTAGCCTAGTCGGTTTTCCCCGTTTAAGGACTTTAACCAACTTGCCAGTCGCACTCAGAGACTTGATCTCTTCGCAGAAGGTCCTATAAGAATCGTTCTTCGATTTACGAATAAGTTTCCTATGCTTCGACCGATACTTGTTCCAGTCATCTTCCGAATTTGATTTGAGCGATCTATTCAGAAGAATTCTGGCTTCCCTGCGAAGACTTTGGAGCTCGGCATTCCACCAGGGGACCAATTTCCTGCAGTTAGGTTTGCTGACAGGACATGCGAGTTCAAAGCAGCTGGTGATGACGCTATTCAGGTTATGAACAGCGTTCTCTAGCAATTGTTTCGTTCTATGCTTAGGTAGGGCCTAAGTGGATTTCTCAAGCTCCTCTCTTAACCGTACCCAGTCCGTCCTTCTCGGATTCCGTCTAGGTTGCAAGGAAGAAATCTCACAACCCAATCGGAATTCGATATATTTATGGCCCGACAGTGTAGCATCAGGCAAGACTCGCCAGTTAGTGATGTCCTTCACATATCTGTTGGATAGGGTCAGGTCAATCACCTCCTGTCGTCTTGTCGTAACAAACGTTGGTTGAGAGCCAACATTGTTGATGGTAAGGTCAGACGAGAGAATGAAGTCCAACAGACGGTCCCCCCTTGTGTTACACTTGCTGCTGCCCCAAGCAGTGTTTTGGGAATTAGCATCGCAACACAAGATGAGACCAATCTTTTTGGCTTCACAGTACCTACTCTACGAGTTCAGAGACTTCCTTCGTTGGTGGAGGTAGTAACGAATCGTAGGGAAAGTAGGCAGACGCAACGACGAAGTGTTCTATTGCTCCGTGCGTTTTGTAGCTTACTCGAGCAGCCACCAGATCTTGTCCACAAAAGTGCCCAAGTTTGGTTGCCGATAGTGAATTCGATATGATGAGGCCGACCCTAGGCCTTTCGGATCGCTCATCATAAAGAATCGTAGCATCACGTATACCACCAAGGCTACATAGGCGTTTATTCCACACCCACGGTTCCTGAATGGATACAATGTGATGATTTGTTCTACTACATGCAATTCTACTACTTAAAAGAGCAGTAGCGGCCTTGCAATGCTGTAGATTGATCTGGATAAGAGCTATCCTGACCTTTTCAGAGGAGATGGCCGCCTCTTTATAAGAGAGCTGTTTCTCTCGACTCTTTACGGTCATTTGGATCTCCTTCTGGGAGGAAGGGGTTTTGTTGTGTGATGTGCCCGCCTCGGAGGAGTGGTTTTTGGCTATCTTCGCCTTCTGGCCTATGCTTTGATCCTTCTGGGTCGCCACATCTGCCATTTGACTCCGATTTCCCACCGCCCCACCGGAGAGGGAGGCATCGCACACTCTCTCCCTAGCGAGGCTATCCCCAGCGGTGGTCTTCCGTTTGCGGGAGCCTTTACCTTTTTCGGTTAAAGCACCTGCTTCCTTCGGACGAGGGTTCGGGACAGCCTTACCAGTTCGAGGATTGCTAGGACCCGTAACGACTTCGCTTTCTGCGTTCGGAGTCTGCCTGTCAGCCCCACCACCTTTTTCGGCGGCAACGCTGGCCATAGCAGAAACTTGACAGCTTCCGGCTCCGTCATTACGGGAACTGATCACGCTCTTACTGGGTAGTTGAACCTTCCCAGTAAGAGGAAGAGAGTTGGAGGCGCATGCCGAAAGTGCAGACATGCTTATGCCTCCTTCAGCAGCCTTTCCCAATCGCCGACGCTTTCCGCGCTGCGCACCTTTGAGAGAGGGGTGGAGCTCAGGAAGGAGGGTCGGATCAATTTCGGTACGAGATACCTCCGTCGACCTAACCCTCTTAACTGGTTCCCCCAGAGGTTTAGCCTCGACCATTGTGCCTTCGGCTTTGTCAGCCTCTTTGCACACTTTTCGGGCACGCCTCTTACCTCAACATTTTGGGCACTTAGCAGTGCATTCAGCAGTACGTCCCAATTCAGGAGCGCGTTCCACCTTTGCGGTTTCCCGTGCCGCACCATCATTGGTGTCGCCTCCGCTGTATGCACCGCTCATGCTCAGTCGGACCACGTGGTCAGACAGTGAGCCGCTGGGGCCGGTGTCGTTCCGGGCTGCCGTAGGGTTAAAACGAATGTTGGGGCCTTCAGAATCCTTGCCCCGGCCGCGATCAAAGAGGTCGCGGGTGGATTTCCGCTGCAGCGAGTACCACCTGGAGTACACAATTCCCATGGTTTGTCCATTCATTTTTGGGTCTTCGAGTCTTAGTTCGAGGTCTACGACCTCTTAAGCCTCCCGCCACGACAAGGCGCCCGAAGAAGGGAGGAATCTTCTAGTTACTAGCACGCGTTTCCCACATCTCAACATCCACAAGGGGACTTGGCAATCTCCGGATCAATCAATCGTCAACCAGATTGAACACATTGCTATTGATGGCAGGCACACATCCGATATTTTGAACGTACGAACTTTTAGAGGAGTCAACATTGACTCGGACCACTATCTTGTGACAGCCAGGTTAAGACTGCGAATATGTCTGGCGCAGAAAAATCGAGTTATGTCAGCGGCATACAACGTCGCAATGCTACAATCCCAAGGGACCGCCAGAACCTATGCCAATCGCGCCTCATTCAAGCTCTGGGACAACCCTCTAACACCGTTGTCAACAAACCTTAGAGAGTGCTGCTTCTGAAGTACTGGGTTTCAAACCGCCACCAACCAGAAAACAATGCTGTGATGACGATCGTAGGATGGAGAGACTCTCTCGCAGTAGTGACGTTCGGAGGTTTTATCTACGAATAAAACAAACATGCCAGGGATATAAGGCCAGAACGAAAGCCTGCAGGGACAACAATGGAAACGTACATAGTAGTGGATTCAGAGTCGGTACTAGGAGTCTGGAAAGACTACTTCTGCAGACTGTATAACGGCGGTGATGAATTAGATCCCGCTGTCAGGCAGAATGACCCCTTCTCAGCGGACGATGATGGAAGATAATTCCGCCCCCTGGCCTGGACGACAAAGCTGCTGGAGTAGACGGACTACCTGCCGAGCTCTTTAAGGCAGCTGAAGATGACCTGGTTGGGAATATGCACCAGCTTATCTGTGAGTATTAGTTGTTTTTCTTCTTTCTTGAATGATGTAATTAATGTAATGTAGAAATGTAATTGACCAAAGCTTGCTATTTAAAATCTATTGTACAATTTTGAAACACAATCTTCCGCAGAAAAGTCTTTACAAGGCTTCGCGGAAACATATAACTATTGTAACACTTCCTGAAAATGATAATAAATTGAATTGAATTGAATGTGACAACATAAGATATGATCAAAGGAATGCATGCCCGATGAATGGAATCTTAGTATCGTTTGCTCCATCCACAAGGAAGGAGACCTTTTTGTTTGCGCCAACTAGAGAGGTATAAGTCTTCTGAACATGGCTTACAAAACCTTCTCTGATGCACTTTGTGAACGCCTGAAACCGTTCGTTAATAAACTGATTGGTCCATATCAGTGTGGTTTCAGGCCCGGAAAGTCCACTATAGATTAATTATTCACACTGCGGCAGATCCTGGAAAAAACAAAAAAGAAAAAAAAAAAACAAACGAGTTCCAGATCGACACCCACCATCTGTTTGTCGACTTTAAGGCTGCATAAGATAGCGTAGATTGGGACGAGCTATACAACGCCATGTCTAGTTTTGACATCCCTGCCAAGCTCGTCAGATTGTTCAGGATGACATTGGAGAACTCTCGCTGCTCCATCAGGGTCGGAAAGGACCTAATCGATACTTTTAATGTCCAAAAAGGCTTTAGACAGGGCGACACATCGTCCTTGAAAGGATCGTGTAAAACTCACTGGTCAATACGAGGGGCACCATCTTTTTCAACTGCTCGCATATGCCGATGACATTGACATAATTGGAAGAAGTCAGCGAAATGTCATTGAGGCCTTTACGAGCATTAAGCCGGAAGCGGCTATAATAGGACTGGCGGTAAATGAGGGCAATTGACAACTTTGAATTCAATTTGTGAACGCACCCTTTCACTAATCATCGAACTGTCGAACCGTCAATGTATTCAGTAAACTCAATACTTTCATCATGGTAAAGTACATGAACGAGCAACGTCTGCAAATTATAAAAATGTTATTTAAAAAAAAAGTTGTCCAGTCCTTATTAGAAAACCCTATATATGCTGTGGTGGAAAAAGGACACGAACCACCGTAGCGGTTTCTGGCGATAGTAGCTTTCCGACGTCATAACTTTGTATTCTTACTCTACTGCGCTGCGTTCGTGATATCCGTAGGTGCATCTTGGCTACTACAAGGTAGTGGTCTGAGTCGATTTTAGCTCCTCGGAAAATTCGAACATCAAGAATAGTGGAGAAGTGACTGACGTCGATCGCGATGTGATCAATCTGGTTAGGGATTGATTATTCTGTAGGCTATGTTTGCCGATGACCCGTTCAAGGATGCTTTCCTTACCCAGCTTAGCATTGAAGTCTCCTAGTACAATTTTGATGCCATAGCTGGGATATTGGGCATACATCCTGTCTAGGAGAACGTAGAACTAATCTTTGGTGGAGCCATTCTTGTCCTCCGTGGGGGCGTGGAGGCAGATTAGGCTGATGTTAGAAAATGTACCTTTGATACGGATCGTTATGAGGCGTTCGCTCACATGCCGAAAGCTTAGGACTTTTTGTCTTAGACCACCTCGAACAAGAAATCCATAAGCAAACAATTGTTGTCCTCTCTATAGCAGTCGTCGTGGTAGATGTCGCGGTTTTTCATTCGGTTTTTACCCGGTCCATTCAATCGTATTTTCTGGATGACGGTTAAGTCCGCTTTATAGCGGTCTAGGGCGTCCGCAAATTGTTCGGCTGTATGTGGTCTGTTTAGGGACCTAACATTCCACGTACAGAGCCGAAGATCATTGCCCTTTTTTTGTTTTTTGCAAGGGTCGTCAACATAAATCTGGTCCGTTTTATCCGAGGTTTGTGATTGTTTCTGAGCCATTGTTGGGTTTTCCGGTTACGGTTTGCTAAACCATAGCCCAATCGCCTTTAATCCTGTTTTATGGCGCAGGATGCTCGCCATTCGTAGCTACAAGGTGTTCGGCTACAAAGGAGCTTACTTCACTTTTTTTAGCGGACCAGCACCGATCGGTAGATGCTATTCCTGCGAGGCCTTTGTTAGTCTTTTACCGTCGTCAAATTGTTCACAAAGAATATTATTTGAACGTCATAAGTCGTCTGTGTGAAGCTATTCGGCTAAAGAGTCCAAAATCGCGAGTCGAAATAGCGAGACATCTCTTGCTTTTTGAGCCGCGATAATGCACCGACTCACACTGCATTGATTCTTCGTGACCAATTCGCTAACAACTCATCCAATATCGTTCCAAAATGATCGTGTTCATCTGATTTGGCACCGTGCGACTTCTGACCGTTGCGGGAACATCTTTTCAACTCGATCGAGGAGTTAAAAACCTCATCGATGAGAGAGCTGAAGGCCATCCCGAAAATCACCTTTGACAACTTTTTCGAAAATTGGAAAATCCATTGGCATAAGTGCTATGTTACCTTACTTTTTGGACACAGTAGTATATTAAATTAATACTATGTACATATATCGAATCTTCTAAGAACTCGGTTAATTAAGTCAAAAATTTAAAGAAAGTGCTCATGTAACTGTTGCGTTACAAATTCCCTGTTGTAATGTCAGCTGTCACTTAATAGTCACTTTTGAAGTGAAGTAGTTTCCAAGTTTCCAATAAGAATAAAGGAGAGATGTACAGATGTACAGGTTCTTTGCTGTTCTCTGCATTTATTGCTCGAGTTTTTTGATAAATTAAGTCACACAAACGCTAACTTCAGCAAAATACCTTCACCCAATTAGGGTTCCACACATTTGGCATTGCTTTGGCGGTCTAGCTTCAGTCAGCTTCAGTATCGCATTAGCTGTCAAAAAGACAACGATCTCCAGAACTGATAACAAGAGGACCAAAGACAGCTCTCAATTAACAGCTCAGCTTAATTGTTATTAATTGTCGACCGCGTAAAATGTTACTTCTAAAGATAGTTCCCCTAGCCATTACTCTCTTATTTATTACACAAATAAATGGCCATAAGAAGCACAGTGAAAAGTATTCCAAAGAGGCAAATGCACCGTATCTAACGACCGAGAGCTATGATCCCGAATTTAGGAATCTCCAGCGGCCATTTAGAATGTCGAAATTGAATCTCGTCTGGGCCAAAGCTCAACATGTAAGTAGAGTTATAAGGAAAATTCTCAAGAAGATTTGTGAATCTCTTTCGTGACACTGTCTAGAGACTGACTGAACCGAAATTGAAATCTCTCTACATGGAGCTCAAAATACAAGATAAAGAAGAGATCGCATGGAAGCAGTTAAACTCGCAGCACAAAGATAAGGATGGCCTGAAGGAGGCGACTTTAAGGCAGAAACTAATTGGCATCATGAGCACCTACGACTTGTTAGACCATTTTGAGGATACACAGGATCCCATCAAGACGAAACCGTTCAGGGTACTGTTGTGCAACGGGTCTTTGGAAACACGTGACTATGATTAAGGCACTGCCTTAACGGGATACTCACCTCATTTTCATAGACATTAGGCTATGGCTCCGTTCAAATTTGTTTTCTTTTTTTACTCATAGAAATTCCATGAATCGGACACTCATAAGAACAAGAGCATATTCAAGGACAAAAAGTTGAATAAACTATGGGAAAAGGCCGAGCTGTCCGGGTTCACAACAGAGGAAATGAAATCTCTTCGTGAAGAGTTCCAACATCATCAGGATAAAGTTGATGTGTACTATAGCTTGTTGGAGAACGTAGGATCTGTGCCAAAAGCAGAGCACAGTGAAAGTAAGTTGAGAGTTAGTAGGCGCGTAATGAGTGTATTGAATCATTATCTCCTTGTAGACGCCATCAATGAGGATGAGCTGGAGAATTTCAACATGGTTTCGCTTTCACAGGACAATGACAACGATATTAAGACAGCAACAATGGAGGAGAGTGCATATCGCAATAACATCGATGAACTCCGCAGTAAGCATCGTGGAATCAAAGATCACTACGATCGATTGGAACGTTTAGTTTCAACTGGCCCACATAGTCAAGATTTTATTGAACCGAAAGTGCAGGGATTATGGCGTGTCGCAATTGCTAGTAATTTCTCTGACAATGAACTATCATCGATCAAAAGTGAATTGCATCACTTTGAGAGTAGACTACTTAAACTGAGGCACCTTCATGCTGAGCATGCTCTCCAAAAGGACAAGTACAAGGTGAGACAATACTATTCAGACCAAGTGGACTTTCTTCATTCCATGTATTGACTTTTAGAAAGAGAAACAGCACAAGGATAAGAACGATCGCTTCGAGGAGATGGAAGATCATATCAAGAAGCAAACGAGGAAAGTTGAAAAGATTCAAGAAACCATTGAATCACGCATCTTTAAGCATACAGAACTATAAGCTAAGCCAGTTACAATAGTGCGAATTGATATTGTCTTTATATTTTTGGAGTAAACTGTCTAATAAATATTTTTTTACAAGGTAGCATAGGTGTACGTACACAGTTAAATGCCATTGTTACTTGAATGAGTATTTCTTTTCATCTTTCTTTTGGGGAGATAGTTAGCTTTAGAAAATGGGCAAAAGCAAGGAACCATTAGAGGTCTAAATTACGACAGCTTTCCTAATATCGGTACATCAACAAGGACCGCACAGCAAGGTGTTAACGGCAATCATTCATTTCATTTTCTACGACCACTATTGTTGCCGCCACTCAAGACCACAATGCGACTATCGCCTAATTAAAATGCATTTATTATTTTTTGTAAAGAAATTGAAATGTTGCCGCCACTCAAGACTACAATGTGACAGCAACGACACCTGCAGCCGAAAAAGGAAAGGCGAGAGACATCGCACCAAGCGAAAGGGTGGAACGACGCTTTTTCTTTTTCTTCCTCCATTTTGGATTTTTGGGAGGAATTCATTCTCTTTTTGATTTGGTGGAACAACCACGCTGTTTTTTTGTGTACAAGAATAAAAACTTAATTTTTTAAAGTAACCATTTGCCACTCATTGTTGGCTGTTACTCTTAATAATAAGTGTTTCATTTTTGTTGTTCCAAGCGGGAACAGTCTTTAAAAAATTAATTTAAAACAATCAATTTGAGCAGAAAATCAAAATGGCCGAGAATTCCTCGAACGCTCAAATGCCGCAAAATCCTACCACTTCTACGCCTAGTCACAGTTGCCAGCTATGCAATGAACCCGACATTCCCGAGATGGTGCAATGTGATAAATGTGATCTGTGGTATCACTTTACATGCGTGGGAGTCAGTTCAGCAGTGGCGGACGTGAGCTGGAAGTGTGATGAATGTTCAGCGAATGTTCTCGGCCAGCAGCCAGTGAATCCACCAGATGACAGGTCCTCAACATCCAGCAAGTCCGCTGGAAAAAAGAAGCAGTTGCTTTTGCAACGCTTGGAGGAGGAGAAACTATTGCGAGAGAAGAGCAATCAACTTTACCTCCAGCAAAAATATTCAATTCTTGCTCAGGATTCCGAGGACGAAGAGGGATGTGAAGTCAGTCACTGCTCTCAACCACAGCAGCAGGCGAAAACACTAGTCGAAGAGAAACCAACTGCTTCCCAAGTAAGTAAAATGTTTCACCTTTCTGCAACTCAATTAGCAGCGAGACAGGCCATTCCGAAAGACTTACCTGTGTTCAGCGGCAGCCCTGAAGAGTGGCCTGTGTTCATCAGCTGTTACGAACAGAGTACAGAACTCGCTGGGTTTTCTGAAGGTGAAAACCTAGTCCGACTCCAGAAATGTCTTCGTGGGAAAGCGATGGAAGCTGTTAAACATCGGCTCATGCTCCCAACCATGGTTCCAGATGTCATCAGAACGCTCCGAATGCTGTTCGGGCGACCGGAGCACATTATTCATGCATTGATTACCAAAGCCAAGAACATGACTCCACCAAGGGCTGAAAGGTTGGACTCATTGATTGAGTTTTCCTTGGCAATTAAAAACGTATGTGCAACGATGGAAGCCACGAGCCTAACAGCACATCTTAACAACCCAATGCTTCTGAAGGAATTCGTCGACAAACTATCCCCGCATCTTCTACTGACTTGGGCAGTATTTTCCAAGAACTTACAACCTGTTACTTTGGTCGACTTTAGTAATTGGTTGTACGATATAGCAGAGGCCGCATGTTCGGTAACAACACCACCTGTTACATTTGAAAAACGTCCATCCTTTTCTACCGAGAAACGTACGCCAAAATCACGTGGTTTCCTTAATACGCACAATGTGACAAGCAAAACCAACAACAGTGCACAGCCAGTCAGAAACGGCAAAGAGTGCGGCATATGCCAGGGCGATCATTTAGTGTCCAAATGCGGAACGTTTACGAACGCAAGTCTTTCGGAAAGATGGGAAATGGTACGCCAGTGCAATTTGTGTCGCTCATGCTTGGGAAGACACCCTTATTCGCGCTGTAGAACATCGAAAACATGCGAGATAAGTGGATGTCTAACTAAACACCATCCCCTCCTGCACAATTATGCAAATTCTACTCCAGCCACCAGTAACGCTTTGACAAATGCAGGGGTATTCACTCATGCAGCACACACCAAGTTCACCAAAGTGCTGTTCCGCATACTGCCAGTGACGCTGTATGGTAATCGGAAATCAGTTGATACCTTTGCATTTTTAGACGAAGGATCGTCTCTAACACTTTTGGATGAGGAATGGGCCAACAAATTAGGACTTTCGGGAAGAACGGAAGAATTGTGCCTGAGGTGGACATCTGACACTACACGTACTGAAAGTAGTTCGCAAATTGTTTCTCTTGGAATCGCAGGAAGGTGTGATGGCAGTCGTAGATACCAGCTTAACAACGTGCGTACTGTCCGCAGTCTGGACCTACCAACGCAAACAGTTTCAAACCAGATGTTAGCGAAGCAATACCCGTATTTAGCCGATCTACCCATTCCCTCATACCAACAAGCGCAGCCGAGAATTCTGATTGGAATGGACAACTGGAAACTGGGTGTACCGCTAAAAGTATTTGAGGGTGGCTGGTCACAGCCCATTGCAGCCAAAACCAGACTTGGATGGTCAGTCCATGGTCCTGATACATACAACAAAAATGAGAATACTTCAGATTCATCTCGACTTCTTGTGTGTGAGTGCAATCCTGACAGAGAACTTCATCAACTTGTGAGTGGTTTCTTTTCGATTGAAAACATCGGCATACGCGTTCCTGCCCAACAAATAATCTCAGCTGAAGAAAAAAGAGCAACGAAGATCTTAGAGGATACCTGCTTGCGCATCGGTGCACACTTTGAGGTAGGTCTATTATGGAAATTCGATGACATTTCCCTACCACATAGTCTACCCATGGCACGTCGCCGATTTCATTATTTGCAAAAGAGAATTGGAAGAGATGAAGAGCTTCGCAGCAATCTGGACCAGCAGATAACAAACCTGGTAGCAAAAGGGTACGCAAAGAAGTTGGCAAAGGAAGAAATGAACATTAAACATGATCGAATTTGGTATCTGCCAATCTTTATAGTACGAAACCCAAATAAACCCTCAAAGGTTAGACTTGTTTGGGACGCGGCAGCGAAATGCAATGGAGCATCGTTAAATGATTTTCTTTTGAAAGGCCCCGACCAGCTGGTACCCTTGACAACAGTCTTATGTGGGTTTCGTTGTGGCAGGATTGGAATCTGTGGGGACATCGCTGAAATGTTCCATCAAGTGCGAGTCCGAGAGGCAGACAGGCATGTGCAGCGGTTTCTATGGAGTGAAGCGGATGACTTGGAGAATCCAAGCGTTTTCGAGATGAACGTTCTGACCTTCGGGGCGGCTTGCTCACCATCTATAGCCCACTATGTCAAGAACCAAAATGCTTTGAGCTTCGGAAGCAGCAAACCGAGGGCAGTAGAAGCTATACTGGAACACCACTATGTTGACGACTTCATAGATAGTGTCAACACCGAAATGGAGGCAATCCAACTTGCTGAAGACGTCAAATGTATCCATAAAAATGCTGGGTTTCACATTAGAAACTGGATGTCGAATTCGCCAGTCGTACGCGCAGCACTTGAGGAAGTTAGCGGTGGGCCACACAACAAAGCATTTGGTGTTGACGAAACGGTTTCAACGGAAAAAGTCTTGGGACTTTATTGGTGCACCTCAGCGGATGCTTTCACGTTCGCACTAAAGTTTAACCGACTCAAACGGGATGTTCTCACAGAGGGAGCAGTACCGACCAAGCGGGAGATACTTCAAATTCTCATGTCGGTTTTCGATCCCATGGGATTTCTATCGCACTTCTCCATTTGCATTAAATTGTTGCTGCAAGAAATATGGAGAGAACCAATTGGATGGGACGATGAGTTGCCTGCAAACATGGTGGAAAGATGGCTTCAGTGGAGAACGCTACTGCACAACGTGACCAAGGTAAAGGTTCCAAGGTGTTACTCCGAATTATTGTGCCAAACAAATGTGTGTGTTCAATTGCACACATTCGTGGACGCAAGCGAAAATGCATACGCAGCTGTATCTTACTTCCGGATCGAGTGCCAAGACAACATCGAAATAGCGTTCATATGCGCGAAAGCAAAAGTTGCACCTCAGCGTCCAATATCAGTTCCCCGCCTGGAACTTCAAGCAGCAGTACTGGGTACACGATTAACATCTTTTATATGCAGCTCACACAAGTTCACAATAAAACAAAGGTTCTTGTGGACTGATTCCAAAACTGTACTCGCATGGCTACAAGGAGATCCGCGTAAGTTCCAGCAATTCGTCATGTTTAGAGTAGGCGAAATTCTAGACGCAACGCAGATATCCGAGTGGAGGTGGGTACCCAGCAAGCTCAACATAGCTGACAAAGCCACGAAATGGAAATCACCACCAGAATTCCACCCCACCAGTGAATGGTTCAGCGGTCCACTCTTTTTGCGGCGTTCGCATACTGAGTGGCCTCAACCATCCACAATAGTAGGCACCAGCGAAGAAGTACGACCGTCCATACTGCATATTACCGAAACGTTCACCAGGTGCGTTATTGACGATTCCCGCTTTAGTAAATGGTCAGGTATGTATCGTTCCTTGGCTTATGCGATCACATTTACAGAAGTCTTAAGATTTAGGTTAAAGGGGAAGCAAATTGTTAGCACCAGACTGACCTCTGAGGTGATCAGGCGATCGCAAGCATTGCTTTATCGTCAAGCTCAACTTGCAGCTTACCCGGATGAAATTGCCTTGCTGCATAGAAGTCAAGCTCTAAAGATAGCAGTTCGTTTATCAAAAGGCAGCCCACTAGCTAAGCTCTCACCATTTCTGGACACGGATGGTGTATTGAAGATACGTGGTCGCATTGCGTTGGCACACCATGTACATGAAAGCTGTAAAACACCAATTATCCTGCCGAAGCTCCATCGTATCACGTTTTTGGTAATCGACTCTTACCATCGAAAGTACCACCACTGCAATCATGAGACTGTTCTTAATGAAGTTAGACAGAAATACTATATCGCTGGCCTAAGAACCTTGCTGAAGTCGGTCCGCCAGCGCTGCCAGTTGTGCAAAATTCAAACAGCTCGCCCTAGTGTACCAGAAATGGCAAACCTACCCATCGCACGAATGAGTGCATTTAGCCGACCCTTTTCCTTCGTTGGACTGGACTATTTTGGCCCAATGCTGGTAACAGTGGGTAGGCGAAATGAAAAAAGGTGGGGAGTTATATTTACGTGCCTAACGATACGAGCGGTGCATATAGAACTGGCGCATAGTCTGACTACGGATTCCTGTATCATGTGCCTGAAGAACTTCATAGCGAGACGGGGTACTCCACTGGAAATTTATTGTGATAATGGCACGAACTTTCGAGGCGCGGAGAGAGAGCTCCGAGAAGAGCTGGCAAAGACTGATTTGAATCAAGTCGCCTACGAATTTACTACGGCTGATACAAAGTGGAAGTTTAACCCTCCATCTGCTCCACATATGGGTGGCGCCTGGGAAAGGCTAGTTCGGTCAATCAAATATGTTTTATACCGCATTCTTCCAGGTAATAAGGTCGGCGAAGAAACTCTACGAAGTGCTCTGGCTGAAGTAGAGAACACCGTCAATGCAAGACCCCTTACGTTTGTCTCACTGGAATCGGCGGATGATGAGGCCCTCACGCCTAACCATTTTATTCTCGGGAGTTCGAATGGCTCCAAGCCATCAAGTGGCTTATGTGGAACGGACTTAAGACGTAATTGGAAGTGTTCCCAAGCAATAGCTGATGCCTTTTGGAAGAAGTGGATCAAGGCGTATCCACCTAATTTAAACAGACGAGCCAAATGGTTTGAGAAGGTCAAACCGATCGAGAAGGGAGATCTGGTGATCATCGTCGACGAGAATCTTCCCAGGAGCTGCTGGCCGCGAGGCGTTGTAGTCAACACTGTGATAGCTCAGGACGGACAAGTTAGGAGAGCGACTGTGCAGACTTCAAGTGGTATTTTTGAGCGTCCTGCAGCTAAGCTTGCTGTTCTAGATGTTGGACCGAGCGGCGACTGGAAGAGTAGCACGAACCTGAAGGGGGCTTCAGATACGTTTACTGGGGGGAGTGTTGCCGCCACTCAAGACCACAATGCGACTATCGCCTAATTAAAATGCATTTATTATTTTTTGTAAAGAAATTGAAATGTTGCCGCCACTCAAGACTACAATGTGACAGCAACGACACCTGCAGCCGAAAAAGGAAAGGCGAGAGACATCGCACCAAGCGAAAGGGTGGAACGACGCTTTTTCTTTTTCTTCCTCCATTTTGGATTTTTGGGAGGAATTCATTCTCTTTTTGATTTGGTGGAACAACCACGCTGTTTTTTTGTGTACAAGAATAAAAACTTAATTTTTTAAAGTAACCATTTGCCACTCATTGTTGGCTGTTACTCTTAATAATAAGTGTTTCATTTTTGTTGTTCCAAGCGGGAACAACTATATAGAATGGCACTTGGACTGCATTAAACAAATATCTTTGACCGAAGGTAGATTTCATAATCTCTTCATTGGGGTCTGGGAGAAGCCCAACTTGAAGCAATGCAATATCCAGAGCCATATCCAGCGTAGACGATGTAAGCGGATGAACATTTTTGTCACATCGCTTTCGACCACTTACTTAGGTGGCTATATAGTTAGGGGTGAACCTGGGCCTCAACCAACAAGCCTTTCCAGCTAGCATGATCTGTGCGCCACCTTAGATGCGGCCGTCCTCTGCAACGTCATGCTTTCGGGTTGGTGTCGAACACTCTTCGGGCCGGAGCTGTGCTGTCCATTCGATCCACATAGCTTAGCCTTCTTAGATGTTGGATTCGTAGACGTCGTACTAGGCCGATGTCGCTATACAGTTCGTGGTTGAATCTTCTCCTCCATTCTCCGTCGACACCATCGGGAACGAAGTTTGTACGCAGAATTTTCCTCCCGAAACGACCAAGGGCCTCTTCATACAGCCTCTGCGCTGTAGAGGAGGACCGATATGATTAAGGTTTTAAAGAGGGTCCCTTTAGTTTTCCAAGAGAGAGCTCTACTACTCAATTGCCTCTTGAGCCTGAAGAAACAGCGTCTGGCAAGAATTATCCTGCGTCTAATCTCTGCGCTAGTGTCATTGCCGTTTGTTACCAGTGAGCCAAGGTACACAAGATCCTTGACTACATCATAGTTAAAGCTGCTAATAGTCACGTTCTGGCCAAGACGTCGGTGTTATGCGTCTTCCTTTGACGACAGCATATATTTGGTTTTGCCCTCGTTTATCTTCAGACCCATTTTAGCCGCTTCCGCTTCAATGCCACAAACGCTTCATTGATATCTCGCTGCGTTCTCCCAATCATATAATGTCATCAGCGTATGCGAGCAATTGTGCAGACTTGATGTAGATCGTGCCTGTATTGACCAGTGCATCCCGCACGATCTTTTCGGGGATGAAGTTGAAAAAATGACAGTGCGTCGTCCTGTCTGAATACTTTCTTGACATCGAAGGTCTCTTCTGAGGTCTCGCGGAGGAGATTTTATATAATACACAATGTAATAAATGTATGTATGTATGTGCATATGTTGGCGTCACAGCCCATGAAGGACCAGAGCCGAGCTTCTCTCAATCACCCATGTTGTGTGTGATTTAATTTTCCCATAGGTTAAAGGGACCTACATTTTATTGCCGGTTCCGAACGGCGAATTTCGAGAAGCTTTTTCATGACAATTTTACTAGAGGAGGTTTTGTCAGAACCCCGCTGAGGACAAACACCGTGAAAACACGTTCGATGAAATGGCTGTGTCGGGGTTCGATCCCGTGTCATCGGGGTCAGAGGCCAACGCACTACCCACTGCGCCACGGTGCTCTCCAATGTAATAAATATTGAATGTAAATGTAAATAAATGTTTCTTTTATTTCGTTAGATTTTGTTTGCATATAAAGTCTTTTATTTGATCTCTCATCGTGAAGGCTACTCTGGATGAGTTATGAGCTCCTACTAACTCTGCTTGAGGAAGCGGTGTAATTTCATTTCGCCAAAGACCTCTGTTGACAATATCACCATCCTCATCATATGAGTCGACGAACTCAGGTGTGCAATAGGAAGCTTCATTCAGCTTGACGAAATTATGCAGGACTGTGGTGGCTTTTACGATTTTCTCAGCATTTGTTGGTAGCATATTAAGTGTTGCTCCAAGAATACGCCACTTTGCTACCAAAATACCAAACGCGTTTTCGATCACACGATGAGCTCGGGACAACCGTTTATTAAAATGATGTTTTTCAGCGTTTAGCCTTCTTCCTGGATATGGACGCATTAAGTACGGCTTCAAGGGAAATAATGCACCTCCAACCAAGTAGTGGTTGCAGAAGATATCCGAGTTAGGAAGTAACTTTGGTGGGGGCAAATTCAAATCCCCAGACATAATTTTGCGTCCAAAAGGTGATTCTGCGAAAATACCACCGTCACTTTGACTTCCATACGCTCCGATGTCAACCGAAGTGAACGTATAGGAGGCATCGCAAGCAGCAAGAAGAACGATGGAATGGCGACCTTTGTAATTGAAATATTCCGACCCGCCTCCAGGTGGGCACTGTATATTTATATGTTTACCGTCAATTGCACCCACACAGTTCGGAAGATTCCACAGCTGCTCGAAACCTGTTGCAATTGTTTCCCAGTCAGTTTCATTTGGTGGGGACAAATAGAGAGGCATCAATGATTCCCACAGAATGTCGCAGGTTTCATAAATTATTTTCAGCACTGTTGAGTATCCAATTTGAAACATCCAAGCCAGCACTTGCCTGGGTACTCCTTGTGACAGATACCTGGAATTTACATTTGGTATAAAGTTAAGTTTATTCATTTTGCCATAGAATACATACAGAAGAACCAAAAACAGTCGAGCACTAGGTTCAATTGGTTTCCTCCATGACGACTTTTCCAAACGAGGTTCAATCAGTGAGCGTAGAATTTGGTACGTTTGTGGAGACATCCTTGTTATTTGATAAAAATGCTCCGGATCTCTTTCCATCATTTGATTGATATTCGTTGCATAGAATCCATTTGGATCTTTGCAGAGATTAAGCTCGCGAATCCACCGCCGTCTTTCGGTCGTTTCTTCCGTTTCTGTAATTTCTTCCGTTTCTGTCGATTCTTCCGTTTCTGTCGTCTCTTCCGTTTCTGTTATTTCTTTAAGCATTTCGAATGCTTTGTAACATTGGTATACTATTTTTACTATGTTAATGGTTTTTGCAATTTTTTGCAATGCGAGTTTATTACTCATTTTAATAATCTTGTGGAAATAAACAAAACACGAAAAGACGTTGGACAATTTTTGACCATAGATAAATACATAGAGATGGCAATCTGATGGCTTTGACAGGCACTTTGACAGATAGCCACTACAAACGCGTTGCGGTTTGACGGCGTCTATGTCATTTTGCCTTGTTCCGACGTCTTGACTCTACACATCGACGTTTTGAGACTAACGTTGGGTTAGTCAAAAGCGTCGTTTTTAAACGGAGAATAACACGTATAGTATCGGTGTCTATTACAAGAGTAACAACCAATCCCCGGACAGACGTACGAAGGTTTTCCATCTTGTTCATTTATCTATGGTTTTGACTTGAAAACAGCTAATACAATTGAAATGTGACTTCAACGCACGTTTGGGGCATTTCTCTCGTAACGTAAGAACCAGGGATCAAGGAAATGGAAAACCTTTGATGGTTTGCATGCATTTTGGCGATATTTGCCTACAAGTGGTCTGAATGGAAAAACTGGAAATTCGTCTGTGGAAAGACGTTTGTGTAACGATTTAACACACATTACAATAACACAAATTATTGTGGGAGACATTTTCACTTGTGTGAAATGGACATTGCAGGCCCATTCCCAACGAGCAACGCTGGAAACAAGTACCCGCTAGTGGTGATCGATTTCTTCAGCAAGTGGCCTGAGGTGTTTTGCATCCCGAACCAGGAAGCCAAAACCATTTCGGATGCATTCGTGAATAACTGGGTTTCGCGTTATGGAGTACCAATGGAACTACACTCAGACCAAGGGAGAAACTTCGAGTCGTCGGTGTTCAAAGAACTCTGTGACATGCTAGGTATCAGAAAGACGCGGACAACACCATTACATCCACAATCTGATGGCATGGTCGAAAGGTTCAACCGGACGATGGAGGAATACCTGAGAAAAGTCGTCGTCGGAGATCAGAAGGACTGGGATGAACATCTTCCCCTTTTCTTAATGGCATACCGTTCGGCACAGCACAATTCAACGGCAACAACACCCGCCGAAGCCATTTTTGGAACTGATCTCCGACTTCCATCGGACTTGAAGTTCGGCGTGGTACTACCGACAACTAGCGGCAGGGAAGACTTCGTAACCGAAAAGAAAGAACAGCTGAACTCTATCCATCAGTTCATCCGGGAGCGACTGAACTTGGTCAGCGATAAAATGAAGGCGCGATACGACTTGAGGGCGAATACTTCTGGATTCGAGACCGGACAATTGGTATTGCTGTACAACCCACAACGGAAAAAAGGCTTGTGCACCAAATTGCAATCAGCCTGGGACGGACCATATGAGGTCATCAAGAAACTCAATGACGTGGTAAACCGGATACAGCAGATGGGAAACAGACGGGCGAAGTATAAAATTGTCCACGTAGAGAGGTTAGCACCATATTACGGAGAAGGGTCCAATCGCTTGTTCGAGGACGAACAAGCTTAGGAGGAGGGCAGTGTTGCGGAGATGCAAGCGGACCGTTAAGTTCGAAAACTCTCTGGAAGCGGGGATTGGAATGATGTCAACTTCCAATGGAATTGTCAGAGCGTTCTAGAGATTTCCGAAGGGGAACTTCCAACGGCGAACGTTCGAGACGGTGGACCGAGAGCTATATAAGCGCGAACACTCGCCCTTGACATTCATTCAGTTTGTGGTATAAAACAGCGTGTGACAAGTCGGTGTGATCAACCAAGGTGAAAAGAAAAGCTTTCAATAAAGGTTTGTGTATTGTGTAATAAAGTTTAAAGTGGATAGTATTGGATAATAAAGTTTAAAGTGGATAGTATTGGATAATAAAGAAAAGTGGTGAAGCTACACAGATAATTGATCTGTGGTGAAAGAATTAAAAGTGTGTGTGTTTCAATTTAAATAAAAAGGACAATTGTAGTTTATCGCAATCCAGTGGTGCGAACCCTATTTGGTGTGGGGATTGAATAAATTCGTAACAGTACGTTAGGTAGATATTCAACTCAGGAAAAAGGCAAATATTTAAGTTATTATGAGTAATTTAGGAGTGGGGAATACCGTAGTTTTTCGAGAGAGGGCTCTACTACTCCATTACCTCTTGAGCCCGAAGAAGCAGTGGTTGGCAAGAGCTATTCTGCGTTTTATCTCAGCGCTGGTGTCGTTACTGCTTGTCACTATAGCTGCCGAAGGTGACGTTCTGACCCAGACGTCGGTGTTGCGCGTCTTTCTTGGATGACAGCATAAATTTGGTTTTGTCCCCATTTACGCTTAGACCCACCCCGGTCCTTCTCTACGGCGCTGAGGCTTGGACGTTATCAAAAGCGGATGAAGAGCTATTTGGGCGTTTCGAGAGGAAAATTCTGCGTGCAATATTTGGTCCCGTTTGTGTAAACGGAGAGTGGAGGAGGAGACTCAACCAAGAACTGTAAGGGCAGTACAGCGACATCGGCCTGGTTAGACGTCTTCGGATCCAACGTCGAAGATGGCTAGGCCATGTAGAGCGAATGGACATCAACGCTCCAGCCCGAAGAGTCTTCGACTCCAACCCCGAGGGACGATGCAGTAGAGGAAGACCGCATTTAAGGTAGCGCGCACAGGTGGAAAGGGACCTCAACCAACTGGGCGTGTGGCATTGGAAGCGGCTGGCCAAAGATCGGGCCGGCTGAAGAGGCTTTTTGGTTGAGGCCCTGGTTCACCCCGAACTGTAGCGCCATCAAAGTAAAGTAAGTAATTTATGAGTGAACCATGCGCAATAAAAGTAATGGGAGCCGGATTATGGTTTATTCATATATTTGCTTACTATTTCGGGTACAAATTTAATTTTTAATTTTTGTTTTGCTGATTTTATTAGCATCTCATTTTTGCAAGCCACAACTTAACGTTTACTTCCTGCTAGAATGTTGATTTCCAAAAAAAGCGAAATACAGCTGTGAGGTCACATCGCGTCGTTTTTGTTGGTGTTACAAAAGCAACAATCAACCCTTGCGGGGATATATCAATAACTTATCAATGGTAATAACGCAATTCATTAACGCAGTATTGTGATTTAGCTCTAAGGCAAAGATAGCTGCGTGAATTCTCCATTGTCATCCTGCACAACCTGACGAGTTTGACAGACATTTCAAAACATAACATGGCTCTATATAGCTCGTCCTTGTGGACACTGTAATATACGGCCTTCAAGTCGACTTGACAATTAAAATTACTAACGGAAGAGGACGCATGGCGAGTATTCTGCGTCACAAAACAGGATTAATATTGGTTGGGTTATGGTATAATAAACCGAAACTGGAAAACCCCAAATGCTCAGAGACAACGACAAGACTTGGATAAAACGGACCGGATTAATGTTGACGATCCTCGCCAGAAACGAAAAAGGACTCTGTACGCGGAATGTTAGGTTCCTAAACAGATCACGTGCAGCCGAACAACTTGCGGACGCCCTAGACTCCTATAAAGTGGACTTGACCGCCATCCAGGAAATGCGATGGAATGGACCGGGTAAAAAGTGAATGAACAACTGCCATATCTACTACGGCCACTGCTATCGGGAGAGAGGATAACGATTGTTCGGATGCGGATTTGTTGTCCGAGGTGGACTAAGGCAAAAAGTCCTAAGTTTTCGGCATGTGAGCGAATGCTTCATTACTTTTAGTATCAAGACAACATTTTCTGCGATCTACTAGACAGAACGTATGCTCAATATCCCATCTTTAACATCAAAATTGTACTAGGACACCTCAATGCTAAGCTGAGTAAAAAAAAGCGTATTTGAACGAATCATCGGCGAACACAGTCTACATGACACCACATCTCATAAGGGACACAGGCTGATTTACTTTGCTACGTGGCGAAATCTCCTTCCAGCCAGTACGCGCATCCCGCACCTCGATATACACAAGGCCACCTTGTGATCGCCAGATCACTAACCAGATGGATCACATCGCGATCGACGTAAGACACTCCTCCATTCTTGATGTTCGAACTTTCCGAGGAACTAACATCGACCCGGACCACTATCTAGTAGTAGCCAAGATGCGTCTACGGATATAACGAAAGCAGCGGAGTAGAGCTAGAACACAAAGTTATGAAATCGGAAAGCTTCTACCTTCAGAAACCGCTCGTGCTTTTGCCGATTGTATCTCCCTCAAGCTCTCTCAAGACCTGATGCAAACTGCAAAAACCATAGAACAGCAATGGAGACTTTGCCGAAGCGCCATCAGGGATGCTGCCTCTAGTGTATTAGGTTTCCAGCCACCAACTAAGAGAAACCCTTGGTTTGATAACGAGTACATGCAGAACAACGGAATGCATACATGGCCACGTTGCATCGACGAATAAGAGCTGCTCGTGAGCTCTATGGAAGGAAAAGAAGGGAGGGGCATGCGCTTTTCAGAAGGAAAAAGAAAGAGGACGAGACGTGTGCGATCGAGGAGATGGAGAGATGTTATCGCAGGAACGACCGCGACGTTCGAAAGATTTACCAAAGAGTAAAACGAACATGCCAAAGTTATAAAACCAGAGGGGAAGTTTGCAAGGATAAACACGGACACCTCATAGATGAATCACAGTCGAGGCTAAGATTAACTGCGAACTGTATAACTGTATAACGGCAAACATGGTCAAGATATCGCTGTCAGGCAGAACGCACCATTCACACTTGGCGGAGATGAGAGAGAATTCCGGGCACCGACTTAAGCGAGGTTAAGGCGGCAATATCAGAACTGAAGGCTAATAAAGCTGCTGGCGCAGACGGCCTGCCTGCTGACCCATTTAAGGTAGCTGGAGATGAGTTGGTTGGGAACATGCACCAGCTCACCTGTAAGATATGGTTAGAAGAAAGCATGCCCGATGAATGCAATCTCAACATCGTTTGCTCGGTTCATAAAAAAGGAGACTCTTATAACTGCGCCAACTATGCCATGCTATGTGAACGCCTGAAACCATTCGTGGACAATTGGATAGATTCCTATCAGATCTTGGAGAAGACCCATGAGTTCCAGATCGACACACACCACCCTTTCGTCGATTTTAAGGCCGCATACTACAGTGTCTATAGGGACAAGCTATATAGAGCCATGTTATGTTTTGACATCCCTGCCAAACTCATCAGGTTTTGCAGGATGACAGTGGAGAATTCCCGCAGCTCCATTAAGATCGGTGTTTCCGATTCGACGACGAATAGAATAAAAAAGGAAGAAAAACAACGAATCGAACCGAAGGAAGAATAAATCGAAAACATCAACTTATCACGAACAAAAGATTTATTTACTTTAAACAATTCAAGAAAGAACAAGAAATGAATGTATTTTGCAGCTACTGTTGTCTGCTGCGTTCAAACTCAAAGTGTCGAAGAAGACCATTAACCATCGGCCATCAACAGCATTAAATGCACCCATGCATACGCACACACCCACATCAATGATGATCATCCGAGCGCTGCCACTGCATCGGGTGGCGTGAATTCGATGGTGAATCGTACGATCGTGGTTGTGGGTACAGTCGAATTTGGTGGATAGTGTGTTGGTGACAAACATCCGATGGACTGCAACTGCACAATGATGGTTCGATTTGTTGAGCAACGAAAATATGTGCATGTACAGAGAGTAACAAATTTGAGTACAGTACAGTGAGAAAATTAATTATTCATAAATTAAGTAAATTAATAATACATAAACATCCCGGCCCCCCTGGAACAAGTTTCAGGACAATGGGAGAGCCGCTATTTTCGTTGTAGGACGAACAAGAAGTCCCCGTTGAGTTCTGATTGTTGCTACTCTTACGTTGTTGTCTTGACCCGGGTGGACGGCTTCTACTCGACCAAGCAGCCACTTCGCAGAGGGAAGATTGGGCTCCTTAAGTACGACCAAATCGCCAATCTTGAGGTTTGTCTGCGCTCGCTGCCATTTGGGACGCTCCTGAAGACTGGTGATGTACTCTGCATGCCATCGCTTCCAAAACCCTTGTACCATGCTTTGAACGTGGTGCCAGTGAGATAGACGATCTATCGGTTCATCCAGGTAACTTGGCTCAGGTATAGTAGTGTAGGGCTCCCCTATAAGAAAATGCGCTGGTGTTAGTGGGTTCAGGTCTTCATCAGACAATGCACAAAGAGGGCGAGTGTTTAAAATTGCTTCGACTTGAGCAAGAAGAGTGTAAAGCTCTTCAAATGTAAGGACGGAACTTCCAATCACGCGACGAAGATGAAATTTTACTGACTTTACTCCGGCTTCCCACAACCCACCAAAATGTGGTGCCGAAGGGGGAATGAAGTGCCAAGCGATTCCATCCATGGCAAGAGAACTAGCGATGTCTTCATTGAACGTCTGGGACAAGACCAGCTGTTGCATTTCGTTGAGGATGCGACTAGCACCCTTGAAGTTGGTCCCATTATCGCTATACACGTTCGAACATTTACCTCGGCGAGCAACGAATCGTCGGAAGGCAGCCAGGAATGCATCGTTCGTCAGGTCACTTACCAATTCTAAATGAATCGCCTTAGTACTCATGCACACAAATAGAGCGAGGTAAGCCTTTAATAGCTTGGGATTCCGCCCACGAGATGACTTGATCGTAAATGGACCAGCGTAGTCGCACCCGATATTGGAGAATGGCCGGCTGGACACGTTGAGGCGGCAAATCACCCATCAGCTGTGTACTGGTCGTTTTCCTCTGTAAAAAGCATGGTCGGCATCGATGGACAACGTTTCGAACGAGATGTCGGCTTCCAAGTATCCAATAACGTTGACGAACGATGGAAAACGTCTCTGACACGCCTGGATGAAGATGTTGAACATGAATGTGTCTAACTAGAAGAACAGAAACATGACTGTTGGGTAATATTATTGGATGCTTGAGACTAAATGATATACATATGAGCATGCTTAATTCTCCCTCCTACGCGCAGTAAACCCTCGTTATCAATAAATGGAGAATACCTTATGAGTTGTGATTTGGTTTTAAGTTCACGATAATCGCGCAAATGTCTAATATCACGATCGAATGCTTCTTGCTGAACGGTTTTTAGGATGTGAAGTTCAGCTGAATGTAGCTCAGAAACTGTTAGACCGCGCACGAAACGTTCAAAGGTTCTAGGCCGACCATTTTGTGTGAATCGAATGCAATACGCGACAATCCGAATTAATCGAGTCCAGGACGAAATCTTTGCGGTTAGAAATGTGAAAACATTGGCCTCTGCCATGGCGATCAAACTCTGCTTAGGCTTTCGATGTTCTTCTGCTGTAACTTCTGCTTCATCCGGCTGCGACACTGAGAACGTTGACTTGGGCCAATGTTCCTGTGACAGCAAGAGCCATGGGGGACCTGTCCACCACAGAGGATGAGCTTTAAGAAGAGATGGTAATAAGCCTCGTGACGCACAATCTGCAGGGTTGGACTCCGATGCGATATACTTCCATGCATACCGTGGAATCCTTTCCAAGATGACAGCTGTACGATTAGCGACAAATGTAGTCCATCGACGAGGGGGTGATGATAACCAATGGAGTACTATTTGTGAGTCGCACCAAGCAAATACCTTGATGTTTCTCGTGACTGATGATCGAATTGCAGTAATTAAGCGGCAAAGGAGTAGAGCTCCACCAAGCTCTAACCGAGGAATCGAAACAGGTTTAACCGGTGCTACCTTCGTTTTTGCCGCGACAATCACTATTTGAAACTGATTAGGTCCAATTTTACATCGAGCATCCATGCAGTTCGATCTCTCCTGATGCAATGAAGATAGCACGGGGTACTTGAATCTCCTCAAGGCAGTGCAACTCCTGCTGGTAGCGCGTCCACCTTTCAGCTAACTGTGAAGGAAGGGGGTCACCCCACCCAAGATTTAACTCTGATGTCCATAATTCCTGAAACAGCATCTTAAACAGCACTACTGAAGGGGCCAGAAATCCTAAGGGATCGAAAATACGAGCTATTTCTGACAATAACGAACGTCGAGTTGGAGGAAGCGACAAACGTGACTCAGTCATGCGAAACGTGTACTGATCTGATGTTGGATTCCAATTCATTCCAAGTGCCTTTATCATGGATTTTGACCGGTCAGTATCAACCAACTTGAACTCACAGACATCCTGAGGCAATTGGGTAAGTAAGGGCCAGCAGTTGGAAGTCCACTTCCGAAGTTCGAGTCCGGCGTTTGACAATAAGGATACAAGTTCATGTCTTAGACTTATAAGTTCCTCCGGTGAATCGGCTCCTGTTACAATGTCATCCACGTAAACATCGCTCAACAATACGCGTGCGGCATTTGGGTACTTTGTTTCATAGTCCATTGCTATCTGCTTTAAGACTCTAACTGACAAGAAAGGAGCTGATGCCGTCCCATAGGTTACTGTGCGTAAACGAAAATGGCTGATGTCATCTGAGGGGCTCTGCCGCCAGACGATTCGCTGGAAATTGGTATGCTGATCTTCCACCCATATTTACCGAAACATTTTTACTACATCTGCTGTTAATACGTACTGATGCTGTCGAAACCGTAAAGCAACTTCAAATAAATCTCGTTGAATCGGTGGACCTATCAATAATTGGCTGTTGAGTGATTTTCCTAGCGAATCCCTAGCCGAACCATCGAACACTACCCGTAGTTTGGTAGTAGAGCTATCTGGCCTCAGAACAGCAAGATGGGGTAAATAGAACACATTACCATGCAGATTGGGGTTTTTCAGAAACCGACGTTCCACCGAATGCAAACGATTTATAGCATTACCAAGCGAATAACCAAAAACTGGTGACGGGGTCTTAAACGGAAGTTGAACGACATATTTTCCGTCAGGTGAACGCGAAAATGTTGACCGAAAGTGTTGTTCGGCTTTATCATGGGCAAACGAGTCATCTTTCAATGGTGATACCTCATCCAGTTCCCAAAAGCGCTGCAACAAAACATCGACATCGAAGATGGAATGCAAAGCTGAAACTGGTAATTGTTGTTTGGCATCCAACAGTTCTCCAGTCACTACCCACCCGAACGATGTATTTTGGGCAATTGGAATCCCTTTCGACCCTTGAAGTTGATCTCCACTGAGGATGCACCATAGCTTATCAGCACCAAGTAAGATATCAATTGGACCAGGCACATCCTTCACCTGAGCCAAAACTGTGGGTAGAACTGTTTGCCTGTACAGGCAAACATCGAACGACGAATGATTATTCACAGGTGAAGAAACTGGCACCGATAACGATGGTATGGGCATAGGTTCTAGTGTTTGCTCCGAAGAAGTCGTTACACGATTGGGTGCGGTTTGGTAGCTCGATTCTGCATGCACCATGCGAATGGTGTCGTGAGTTACACGTACGACAACGATATGACGAGCGACATTTATTTGCAGGATGTCCTGCACGAAGACAATTAAAACACAACAGATTTGATTTCACGAACGCGCGACGAGATTCCACATCAAGGGCCACGAATCGTTCACATTGTGGTAAAATGTGGTTCTTTTTACACTGGGGACACTGCGAATTTAATTGCGAGGATGTGGATTCTGCGAAATGGGTACGGATTTGTCCTTGTGGTTTAATACGTGAAGCGTTAGGTCGCGACAACGATTGGCATGATTCTAAAGCGTCACACCGTAACTGTAAAAAATCCAGGAGCTCGTCGAATTTAAAATCGTCCCGAGATCCGACGGTTTGAGCCCAGCTTTGACGAGTGTCCACATCGAGTTTATTAATCAACATATAAATTAACCATGGGTCACGATTATTTGAACCGAGCGCGTTTAGACCGCGAACGACCTCATCGGCACCGTCGGTGATTTTACGTAATGTGAGCGCGTTACTAACCGATGTTGATGGAAGGGACAAGAAGGTCTGAATCAGGGATTGCACAATGAGATGGGCACGATCATATCGCTTTTCTAAGCGATCCCAAGCTTCTAAGTAATTCTTTTCAGAAACCGGTATGTGCTTGATTAACTTGGCCGCGTCATCACATAGAAACGATTTCAAATAATAAAATTTTTGCGTTGCAGTCAACTGTGGCTTATTGTCTACTGTACCTAGGAACGTATCTCGGAACGAGGGCCAATCCTTATAGTTGCCCGAAAAGGATGGCACTGTTAATTTCGGTAACTGTATGGACGAAACACTATGATTCGGATTTTCCAAAGATTGTTCCTTCACGACCTTTTCACTCACAGAATTTTTGTTAAGTTCTAATTGTTTTTCGCGGATGGACTTTGAAATCGACGAATGCGCAATGAAAAACCGATTCTCATAATCTCCGAATTCTAATTCAAGTTCGTCCACCTCTTCTGCAGTTATATCGGATTGTAGTGTCTCTTCATGCAAGGAAACGAAACTCGACCACGTAGTATCTAACCTCTTTAGCCGAATCTCTAGCATTTCTAGAGTTGTTGCGGAACTTATGGTTTCGACAAAACCCACTGCGCGAGTCAAACTACCTTTCATATTTCCGCGTTTAAGTTTTAACGAGTTCATTGCCATGATGATTATTTACTTTCAATAGTTACTGACACTTGAACCGCACTTCAATTTCTATTATTTATCACACGACAGTAATTAATTTAAGACAGGTGACAACGTTCACAATCTCTAATGTAAATAATTTTTAGAAAGGTTCACACTATCCGGCTCGAAGGACCATTTAATGTTTCCGACTCGACGACGAATAAAAAAAAAAGGAAGAAAAACAACGAATCGAACCGAAGGAAGAATAAATCGAAAACATCAACTTATCACGAACAAAAGATTTATTTACTTTAAACAATTCAAGAAAGAACAAGAAATGAATGTATTTTGCAGCTACTGTTGTCTGCTGCGTTCAAACTCAAAGTGTCGAAGAAGACCATTAACCATCGGCCATCAACAGCATTAAATGCACCCATGCATACGCACACACCCACATCAATGATGATCATCCGAGCGCTGCCACTGCATCGGGTGGCGTGAATTCGATGGTGAATCGTAC
Organism: Eumerus sabulonum; assembly: GCA_951905685.1. Lineage (NCBI taxonomy): Eukaryota > Metazoa > Arthropoda > Insecta > Diptera > Syrphidae > Eumerus > Eumerus sabulonum. Next base: position 242,007,604 of record OX645060.1, read on the forward strand.
GATCGTGGTTGTGGGTACAGTCGAATTTGGTGGATAGTGTGTTGGTGACAAACATCCGATGGACTGCAACTGCACAATGATGGTTCGATTTGTTGAGCAACGAAAATATGTGCATGTACAGAGAGTAACAAATTTGAGTACAGTACAGTGAGAAAATTAATTATTCATAAATTAAGTAAATTAATAATACATAAACATCCCGGCCCCCCTGGAACAAGTTTCAGGACAATGGGAGAGCCGCTATTTTCGTTGTAGGACGAACAAGAAGTCCCCGTTGAGTTCTGATTGTTGCTACTCTTACGTTGTTGTCTTGACCCGGGTGGACGGCTTCTACTCGACCAAGCAGCCACTTCGCAGAGGGAAGATTGGGCTCCTTAAGTACGACCAAATCGCCAATCTTGAGGTTTGTCTGCGCTCGCTGCCATTTGGGACGCTCCTGAAGACTGGTGATGTACTCTGCATGCCATCGCTTCCAAAACCCTTGTACCATGCTTTGAACGTGGTGCCAGTGAGATAGACGATCTATCGGTTCATCCAGGTAACTTGGCTCAGGTATAGTAGTGTAGGGCTCCCCTATAAGAAAATGCGCTGGTGTTAGTGGGTTCAGGTCTTCATCAGACAATGCACAAAGAGGGCGAGTGTTTAAAATTGCTTCGACTTGAGCAAGAAGAGTGTAAAGCTCTTCAAATGTAAGGACGGAACTTCCAATCACGCGACGAAGATGAAATTTTACTGACTTTACTCCGGCTTCCCACAACCCACCAAAATGTGGTGCCGAAGGGGGAATGAAGTGCCAAGCGATTCCATCCATGGCAAGAGAACTAGCGATGTCTTCATTGAACGTCTGGGACAAGACCAGCTGTTGCATTTCGTTGAGGATGCGACTAGCACCCTTGAAGTTGGTCCCATTATCGCTATACACGTTCGAACATTTACCTCGGCGAGCAACGAATCGTCGGAAGGCAGCCAGGAATGCATCGTTCGTCAGGTCACTTACCAATTCTAAATGAATCGCCTTAGTACTCATGCACACAAATAGAGCGAGGTAAGCCTTTAATAGCTTGGGATTCCGCCCACGAGATGACTTGATCGTAAATGGACCAGCGTAGTCGCACCCGATATTGGAGAATGGCCGGCTGGACACGTTGAGGCGGCAAATCACCCATCAGCTGTGTACTGGTCGTTTTCCTCTGTAAAAAGCATGGTCGGCATCGATGGACAACGTTTCGAACGAGATGTCGGCTTCCAAGTATCCAATAACGTTGACGAACGATGGAAAACGTCTCTGACACGCCTGGATGAAGATGTTGAACATGAATGTGTCTAACTAGAAGAACAGAAACATGACTGTTGGGTAATATTATTGGATGCTTGAGACTAAATGATATACATATGAGCATGCTTAATTCTCCCTCCTACGCGCAGTAAACCCTCGTTATCAATAAATGGAGAATACCTTATGAGTTGTGATTTGGTTTTAAGTTCACGATAATCGCGCAAATGTCTAATATCACGATCGAATGCTTCTTGCTGAACGGTTTTTAGGATGTGAAGTTCAGCTGAATGTAGCTCAGAAACTGTTAGACCGCGCACGAAACGTTCAAAGGTTCTAGGCCGACCATTTTGTGTGAATCGAATGCAATACGCGACAATCCGAATTAATCGAGTCCAGGACGAAATCTTTGCGGTTAGAAATGTGAAAACATTGGCCTCTGCCATGGCGATCAAACTCTGCTTAGGCTTTCGATGTTCTTCTGCTGTAACTTCTGCTTCATCCGGCTGCGACACTGAGAACGTTGACTTGGGCCAATGTTCCTGTGACAGCAAGAGCCATGGGGGACCTGTCCACCACAGAGGATGAGCTTTAAGAAGAGATGGTAATAAGCCTCGTGACGCACAATCTGCAGGGTTGGACTCCGATGCGATATACTTCCATGCATACCGTGGAATCCTTTCCAAGATGACAGCTGTACGATTAGCGACAAATGTAGTCCATCGACGAGGGGGTGATGATAACCAATGGAGTACTATTTGTGAGTCGCACCAAGCAAATACCTTGATGTTTCTCGTGACTGATGATCGAATTGCAGTAATTAAGCGGCAAAGGAGTAGAGCTCCACCAAGCTCTAACCGAGGAATCGAAACAGGTTTAACCGGTGCTACCTTCGTTTTTGCCGCGACAATCACTATTTGAAACTGATTAGGTCCAATTTTACATCGAGCATCCATGCAGTTCGATCTCTCCTGATGCAATGAAGATAGCACGGGGTACTTGAATCTCCTCAAGGCAGTGCAACTCCTGCTGGTAGCGCGTCCACCTTTCAGCTAACTGTGAAGGAAGGGGGTCACCCCACCCAAGATTTAACTCTGATGTCCATAATTCCTGAAACAGCATCTTAAACAGCACTACTGAAGGGGCCAGAAATCCTAAGGGATCGAAAATACGAGCTATTTCTGACAATAACGAACGTCGAGTTGGAGGAAGCGACAAACGTGACTCAGTCATGCGAAACGTGTACTGATCTGATGTTGGATTCCAATTCATTCCAAGTGCCTTTATCATGGATTTTGACCGGTCAGTATCAACCAACTTGAACTCACAGACATCCTGAGGCAATTGGGTAAGTAAGGGCCAGCAGTTGGAAGTCCACTTCCGAAGTTCGAGTCCGGCGTTTGACAATAAGGATACAAGTTCATGTCTTAGACTTATAAGTTCCTCCGGTGAATCGGCTCCTGTTACAATGTCATCCACGTAAACATCGCTCAACAATACGCGTGCGGCATTTGGGTACTTTGTTTCATAGTCCATTGCTATCTGCTTTAAGACTCTAACTGACAAGAAAGGAGCTGATGCCGTCCCATAGGTTACTGTGCGTAAACGAAAATGGCTGATGTCATCTGAGGGGCTCTGCCGCCAGACGATTCGCTGGAAATTGGTATGCTGATCTTCCACCCATATTTACCGAAACATTTTTACTACATCTGCTGTTAATACGTACTGATGCTGTCGAAACCGTAAAGCAACTTCAAATAAATCTCGTTGAATCGGTGGACCTATCAATAATTGGCTGTTGAGTGATTTTCCTAGCGAATCCCTAGCCGAACCATCGAACACTACCCGTAGTTTGGTAGTAGAGCTATCTGGCCTCAGAACAGCAAGATGGGGTAAATAGAACACATTACCATGCAGATTGGGGTTTTTCAGAAACCGACGTTCCACCGAATGCAAACGATTTATAGCATTACCAAGCGAATAACCAAAAACTGGTGACGGGGTCTTAAACGGAAGTTGAACGACATATTTTCCGTCAGGTGAACGCGAAAATGTTGACCGAAAGTGTTGTTCGGCTTTATCATGGGCAAACGAGTCATCTTTCAATGGTGATACCTCATCCAGTTCCCAAAAGCGCTGCAACAAAACATCGACATCGAAGATGGAATGCAAAGCTGAAACTGGTAATTGTTGTTTGGCATCCAACAGTTCTCCAGTCACTACCCACCCGAACGATGTATTTTGGGCAATTGGAATCCCTTTCGACCCTTGAAGTTGATCTCCACTGAGGATGCACCATAGCTTATCAGCACCAAGTAAGATATCAATTGGACCAGGCACATCCTTCACCTGAGCCAAAACTGTGGGTAGAACTGTTTGCCTGTACAGGCAAACATCGAACGACGAATGATTATTCACAGGTGAAGAAACTGGCACCGATAACGATGGTATGGGCATAGGTTCTAGTGTTTGCTCCGAAGAAGTCGTTACACGATTGGGTGCGGTTTGGTAGCTCGATTCTGCATGCACCATGCGAATGGTGTCGTGAGTTACACGTACGACAACGATATGACGAGCGACATTTATTTGCAGGATGTCCTGCACGAAGACAATTAAAACACAACAGATTTGATTTCACGAACGCGCGACGAGATTCCACATCAAGGGCCACGAATCGTTCACATTGTGGTAAAATGTGGTTCTTTTTACACTGGGGACACTGCGAATTTAATTGCGAGGATGTGGATTCTGCGAAATGGGTACGGATTTGTCCTTGTGGTTTAATACGTGAAGCGTTAGGTCGCGACAACGATTGGCATGATTCTAAAGCGTCACACCGTAACTGTAAAAAATCCAGGAGCTCGTCGAATTTAAAATCGTCCCGAGATCCGACGGTTTGAGCCCAGCTTTGACGAGTGTCCACATCGAGTTTATTAATCAACATATAAATTAACCATGGGTCACGATTATTTGAACCGAGCGCGTTTAGACCGCGAACGACCTCATCGGCACCGTCGGTGATTTTACGTAATGTGAGCGCGTTACTAACCGATGTTGATGGAAGGGACAAGAAGGTCTGAATCAGGGATTGCACAATGAGATGGGCACGATCATATCGCTTTTCTAAGCGATCCCAAGCTTCTAAGTAATTCTTTTCAGAAACCGGTATGTGCTTGATTAACTTGGCCGCGTCATCACATAGAAACGATTTCAAATAATAAAATTTTTGCGTTGCAGTCAACTGTGGCTTATTGTCTACTGTACCTAGGAACGTATCTCGGAACGAGGGCCAATCCTTATAGTTGCCCGAAAAGGATGGCACTGTTAATTTCGGTAACTGTATGGACGAAACACTATGATTCGGATTTTCCAAAGATTGTTCCTTCACGACCTTTTCACTCACAGAATTTTTGTTAAGTTCTAATTGTTTTTCGCGGATGGACTTTGAAATCGACGAATGCGCAATGAAAAACCGATTCTCATAATCTCCGAATTCTAATTCAAGTTCGTCCACCTCTTCTGCAGTTATATCGGATTGTAGTGTCTCTTCATGCAAGGAAACGAAACTCGACCACGTAGTATCTAACCTCTTTAGCCGAATCTCTAGCATTTCTAGAGTTGTTGCGGAACTTATGGTTTCGACAAAACCCACTGCGCGAGTCAAACTACCTTTCATATTTCCGCGTTTAAGTTTTAACGAGTTCATTGCCATGATGATTATTTACTTTCAATAGTTACTGACACTTGAACCGCACTTCAATTTCTATTATTTATCACACGACAGTAATTAATTTAAGACAGGTGACAACGTTCACAATCTCTAATGTAAATAATTTTTAGAAAGGTTCACACTATCCGGCTCGAAGGACCATTTAATGTTTCCGATTCGACGACGAATAGAATAAAAAAGGAAGAAAAACAACGAATCGAACCGAAGGAAGAATAAATCGAAAACATCAACTTATCACGAACAAAAGATTTATTTACTTTAAACAATTCAAGAAAGAACAAGAAATGAATGTATTTTGCAGCTACTGTTGTCTGCTGCGTTCAAACTCAAAGTGTCGAAGAAGACCATTAACCATCGGCCATCAACAGCATTAAATGCACCCATGCATACGCACACACCCACATCAATGATGATCATCCGAGCGCTGCCACTGCATCGGGTGGCGTGAATTCGATGGTGAATCGTACGATCGTGGTTGTGGGTACAGTCGAATTTGGTGGATAGTGTGTTGGTGACAAACATCCGATGGACTGCAACTGCACAATGATGGTTCGATTTGTTGAGCAACGAAAATATGTGCATGTACAGAGAGTAACAAATTTGAGTACAGTACAGTGAGAAAATTAATTATCCATAAATTAAGTAAATTAATAATACATAAACAATCGGTAAGGAGTTAACATAAGGGGAGACATTCGATGTCAAAAAAGGATTCAGACAGGGCGAGGTTCTGTCATGTGATTCTTTCAACATCATCATCGAGGAGATCGTGCGGGATGCACTGGTCAATATAGGAGGCACGATCTACATCAAGTCTGCACAATTGCTCGCATACGCTGATGATATTATGTGATTGGGAGAACCAGAAGCGGCTAGAGGGTCTGAAGGTAAATGAGGGCAAAACCAAATATATGCTGTTATTAAAAAAAGACGCACAACATCGACGTCACTATTGGTAGCTATAACTTTGATGTAGTCAAGGATTTGGTCTACCTTGGCCCACTGGTAACAAGCGGCAACGACACCAGTGCTGGGATTAGACGAAGAATAACTCTTGCCAACCCCTGTTTTTTCGGGCTTATGAGGCAATTGATTAGTAGTGCCTTCTATCGGAAAACACCTTAGTTTTTCAGATTCCTCTATAAAATCTAAATCCTCTCGGTCCTCCCCTATGGCGTAGAGGCTTAGAACTTATCAAATATGCGTACAATCTTCGGCCCCGCGACATTGGACTAGTAAGCTCCGGCCCGGAGAGTCTTCGACTCCAACCACGAGTGACGACATTGCAATGGACGGTGTGCGTCACACACAGGTGGAAAGGGACCTCAACAACTGGGTGTGCGACACTGGAAACAGTTAGCAAAAGATCGTGGTAGCTGAAAAGCTTGTTGGCTGAGGCCCAGGTTCACTCCGCACTGTAACACTATTTAATTAAACGTAAGTAGTAAAGTAAAATGTCTCCAATATAAAATGATCCGATCCCAAGAACCTGAAGGGAATAAAAGCGTTCCTAAAACTTTTTTTGGTTATTTCCTTAGAAATATTAAGGACTTTGCACGGCTCGTCAAACCAATGACAGAATGTTAAAAAAAAAGGCAAACAGTCACAGTTTAGATCAATTACAGGCCCAGACAGATACATACCTATTAATCATCTGTCGATGAGAACTTCAGACTTCATCGTTTGGACCACAAAATTCGTCAGATCGTACCTTTTTGGTCGTAAGCTTTATATAATAATAGTTCGTAGACCACTTTCGTAGCTAATGCCATTAAAATACCCCCACTCTAGGCCAGTTTAACAGAAATAAAAGTCGCAAACAATGTTGAGTTAGTGTATTGGACTGTGGCGCACGATGAGCGAGTTCGGATCCCGATAACGCCAATGCCATCGAATGTTTATTTCGCGACGTTCCTCCTCGGTGGGGTACTGGCAAAGCCACCGTAGTAAACTTGCCATGAAAATGCTTCTCGACTCACGCCGTTCGGAATTGGCATTAAACTGTAGGTCCCTTTCACCTGTGCGAAAAATAAATCACACACAACATGGGTGATTGAGAGAAGCTTGCCTCTGGTCCTCCATGGGCTGTAACGCCACCAAAAAAGAAACAATGTTGGGAGGAATGTGAACATATCCAGTTTCCTTATGTTCCCCCCAAATTAGTTTGGATGACAGAGAAAAGTAGATATGGCCCTTGACTGTTCGTTGTGTTTGTAAGGACCTTAACCCGCATGGTTAGGGATATGCTGCAGAGATCAACCTCTTCCCATTCTTTATTGCCACGTAAAGAAAGGAATATGGTTTTATACTATTTTAGTCGATGATGGACTGCCTAATAAAGATCTACCTGATATAAGAAAATATCAGTCGCAAGGGTTCTTAAAAACCTCGACATACACAAATTCGCTGGTCCAGATGGTATTGACCCAATAGTTCTGAAGAGGTGTTCTTCTACGCTGACAAAACCACTGCGTAAGCTTTTTCATCTTTCCTACACCTCTGGGCTCTGGTAGGTGGAAAACAGCATTTGTCCAGCCTATACCCAAAAAAGGCGAATCATCTTCTCCCTCCAACTACCGACCCATTGCACTAACGTCCCTTCTTTCCAAGGTCATGGGAACGCTGATTAACCGTCAGCTTATGAAATATCTTGAATCACGGAAACTCCTCAATGACCGCCAAAACGGTTTCCGCAGCAACAGATCCACTGGTGATATGATGGCATATCTCGCTGAAAAGTGGAATCACTCGCTTCACCAAGCAGGTGAAAGCAAAATTGTTGCACTGGATATTTCGAAAGCATTTGACAGGGTTTGGCATGAAGCCCTTTTGTCGAAAATGCGTGCTTTTGGGATCGATGAGTCTCTCTTGCAATGGATTAGAAGCTACCTTTCGAATCGTTCAATTCAAGTTGTTTTGGACGGATTCAAGTGTTCCCCAGGGCTCAGTTTTGTCTCCGACACTCTTTCTTATTTTTATAAATGCTCTCTTGTCTGTTGATTCTAACCCAATTCACTCCTTCGCTGACGACAGTACCCTCAGCTTCTCATATTCGTTCACCAGCTTACGACCCTACACTTCGGTTGTAGATAATGAGCGGCAGCGTATGTTAAGCTCATTAAATTCTGATATCGACAGCATTATCCAATGGGGTAAAAACAATAGAGTGGAACTTAATGCATCCAAAACACAATGTTATCTCTTGTCGTTAAAGTGTATAACTGACCCGCAGCCATTATCCATGAATGGCAATTATATCTCAGGAACTGAAAAGCTTCCCATCCTGGGTATGAGTGTTGCTCACAATCTTAATTGGAGCGACCACATATTCAGTGTCGCCAAGAATGCTGCGAAATGCCTAGGCTTCTTATACAGATGCAAGAAATATTTCTCACCCTTAGACCTGGCTACAATCTATAAGGCGTTCATTCGCCCCAAATTAGAGTTTAACGCTCATGTCTGGTCTGGTGCTTCCAAGACCTCATTGCACCTACTAGACAGAATACAAAAACGAGCCATAAAACTGATAGGTGACTCCAGCATTACCAAAACATTAGACTCGCTGGAACACCGCAGGAATGTTACCTGCCTCTCCCTGTTTATTCGTTACTACCACCAAAAATGCTCTGATGAAATAGCCAGTTGCATTCCGCCCCTTCAACATTTCTCACGCAATACACGTCTCTCTAGGAATGCTCACCAATATACTCTGAAGCCCGCTTTCGGACGTACTGTCAAATATAGAGAATCTTTAGAACATTGTAGTTCACATCCCAAAGGAGACCGGTGTTAACGCAGAGGAAAAGGCCAAAAGTGTATGCCTTGAACTCATGGGGAGCAGCGATGCATCGCTAATATCCGGCGTACGGGCCCTGAGGACTAACAGCAACATAGCGAACGTCATCATAACATTGAAAAAAAAGGAAGACGTTGGACGCGTACTACACAGCACATCAACACTTAGGGGATCCAAAGTGACCATTCACAGAGACTACACTGAAGCTGCACGCAAACGAAGAAAACGTTTGTTAGGTCTTAAAGCGGACATTGAGAACAAAAATAAAAACACGAAAGTTGTAGTGAGCGGACTTAAGCTGAAAGTCGGAAACAAAACTTTCTTTTTTGACACAAGTGACAACCTTCGATGTGAGGGTCATGGCAGCGAATGTGGAATGTCAATTCTCCAGCAGCTGGTAGATGTCAATCCTACAGTGACAACTGTCAGAAAAGGAACTAGTGAAGGTGGAATTGCATGGGGTGGTAATAAAAATAGCAGTTCTACGTCTTTTGAGGCTTTGCCTAATATTTAGTTGTAATGCCGTCTGCCGTTACAAAACAAGCAATATAGTTAGGAGTAATAATGAAAATGATAGTCTTAAAGTAATTAAAAATAATGAAGTATATAAGTTCAAAATTCTGAGTTATAATGTTGCAGGACTAAAAAGCAAATTACTTTTTCAGAGTTTCTTTAATTATGTAAAGAGCTTTGACGTCTTTATGCTTTATGAAACACACGTCTTAGAATGTGAAGAAGTTAGATTTAAGAATTTTTTTATGGATTATGAAACGAAATGGATTCCAGCAGTCAAGACCAGCGTATTCGGAAGAGGAAGTGGTGGGGAGCTGATAGGTTATCGTAAATCCCTTAAGGAGTTAGTCATAAATTTTAAGCTGGTGGAAGGAAATTACGTTCTCAATGTAAAGATAAAGGGCAGCACCCTTTGTATAGTACCTATTTACTTGAACTGTAGTCACTGGGCGCAAGACTACGACAGACTCCTCGATATGCTGCAGAGCTTAGGATCGTCGGACCTCCTTCTTGCGGGCGACTTCAATGCGAGGATAGGACTATGGCAAAACAATTTTACAAGTGGTCCTACATCATTAACTTTAAACGCAACTCGGAATTCTAAAGATGAATTTTGTGATGGCAAGGGTTTCAAGATTATGGAAATTGCAGACGCGTACGACTGTAAAGTCTTAAACGGAAGCTGCGAAGGAGACAAAGCCGGCGAACTCACTTTCATCCGTGGAACATCTTGCTCAGTTATAGATTATTGCTTTATGTCCGGAAATTGGAACTCTGTCGTTGAAAATATCAAAGTAGCTGCCCAAACATTCTCCGACCATATGCCATTAGAAATTTCCTGCGCCATTTCGTCGTCAAGGGCAAGGGAGAACTCAAAACAACTGGCTCTTCTTCCGAAACTAATTTGGAATGACAGTTTTCGTGCATCTTACCAGAGGAAGTTAAACTCCGAGCTTTCGAGTCTAAGCGAACATAACATCGCTCCATATATCGACGACTTAGCCCAAATTATTAAAAGATCCACACCAGTGAAAGTAAAGGAAAGACGTACTGTTTACAGCAAACAAAAATGGTTCGATTCCGACTGCCTGAAGGCGAGAAATAGATCGTTCGCACTGTTAAAGGACTTAAGGGCACATAATACTAACTACTCCAAGGAATTGTACGCCGAGGCAAATAAGTATTATAAACGACTTTGTATGGAGAAAAAGAAGCTATTTAACCAACAGATCATTGCAGTTCTTAATTCTTCGAGATCACCAACAGACTTTTGGAAAGCAGCTAAAATTGTCACTGGAAGAATTAATATGATTTCGACGACACTACAAGCATCAGAACTGAGGGAATATTTCAAAAATCTGCTCAATGCTTCGCAATTCTCCCCGTTGCCGCAATATGCCGCCCCACTTCTTACCGACGAGCTCTTAGATGCGCCATTTACCTTTTCCGAAGTCAAAAGCGCAGTCGACTCATCTAAAACGGGGAAAGCCCCAGGTGATGATAGGATTCCATTTGAGTTTTACAAAAACAGTTCTACTGAATTCCTCACTGCTCTTACAACGGAGTTTAATAGAATTTTCGAAACAGCCTCTGTTCCAGGAAGCTTTAAAAGAGCGATCATCTTTCCACTGCACAAAAAAGGCGAGTTGGATAATCCAGCTAACTACAGAGGCATCTCTTTTCTGAATACTTCGGCAAAACTATTTAGTGCTGTGATTTATAATAGACTCACGAAATGGATATCAATCAACAAGATATTAAGTGAATACCAAGCGGGGTTCAGGAAGCAATACTCCACTCTGGATCATATCTTTACCCTTACCAACATTGCAGAACATTTTAAACAGAACCGCAAAAAGCTTTATGTTTTCTTTGTGGATTTCCGTGCGGCCTTTGATTCCATTGCGCGCGAAGCACTCTTTTATAAGTTGTACAAGATTGGTTTGTCAAGCAAGGTAATACATGTGCTAGAGGCGATGTATGAAAACAATGTCGCGTACGTATGGAATGGAGAGTTTGTATCAGAAGAATTTGGAATGCAAATGGGGTTAAAGCAAGGATGCATCTTAAGCACGCTACTCTTCATCTTATTCATAAACGACATAGTAGAAGAAGTAGGAGGAGGGATTGAGTTTGCTGGAGTGCGGATACCAGCGTTAAAGTTTGCGGACGACATTGTGTTTCTGTCGAAGTCAGTAGAAGAGATGCAGGGTATTATGTATCGACTTGAAAGCTACTGTAAACAATGGAATTTGACGGTGAATCTAGCGAATTCCAAGATGATGATTTTTAGAAATGGGGGTGGAAGATACTCTTGCAGCGAAAATTGGTGTTATCAAGGGGAAAACGTTGACATAGTAAAAGAATACAAGTATTTAGGCATGGTAATTACATCTAACCTTAGCATGAAAAAACACCTAGAATGTAAACTAGCTGCAGCGAAAAGAGCTATTTCATCAGTTTGGGGACGATGCATTGACAATAAATTTATCGAACACACGTCAAAATATAAACTTTTCCGCACAACAGCGGCCTCTATATTGCTGTACGGAGTCCAAATCTGGGGTTATTGTTCTTTTGAGGAAGTAGAAAAATTTTTAAGATACTTTTTGAAGCGAATCTTTAGACTTCCAACATCTACGCCGAACTATATGCTGCACTTGGAAACTGGAGTCCCTCCGCTTTTTTTGCAGACCCTAAAGTTGCACGCAGACTATATAATGAAAGTGCTGAATATGAATGAAGGAAGACTGCCAAAGATTGTCCTGAAGCACATCATCGCGACAAGAGGACACTTGGTTCAGAAATGGGAGGAGCTGGCGGCAAACTATGGCATGAGCATAAATATCGGAGCCGATATAGAATCCACAAATATAAAAACGACATTTAATAACATCATGAAAAAAGCGGGCAATACCATGTATGACAGTTTTCTAGCCGAAGCACATTCATCGGTACATAGGCTGGTTTATAGTAGGCTGAACTTCAACGGCAATGGTAACGCTTCGTCGTACTTTCTAAATCGCTATTCCTTGCATATGATAAGCGCAATATTCAAATTGAGAGGAGAGTTAATAAATCTTAATTTTATTCCGCATAGACCTGGCCTTCCAATTTTATGTAACTTGTGCAATCTCAAGGAAAGAGAGGACGTATACCATTTCGTCGGAAGATGCCCAATTTTAAAAGAATTCCGTGTGAGATACCTCGGAGCTATATCGTTGGACCTCAACGAGGTTATCAAAGTATTGAACGGCAACTATGGGTGGGAAGCTGTATATAACTATGCCACCGCTGCAAGCCGCTATAGAATCCGTATTTTGGAAGGCGATTTTTGAACACACTTAGTACATAGGTATTAACGTCATTATTCACTTTGTTCAGTACGTTAGCCTTATTTTGAATCTGGTAGACGGCCTTAAGCCAAACCAAAAAATGACTTAGTGTAATGTGTCATGAACAAGAAATAATGTAAATATTTGAAGCTAATAATAAAGTCGTACTACTACTACTACTACTACTACTAGAGAATCTTTCATTAACCGAACCACACGAATCTGGAACTCCCTGCCGGACTCGGTTTTCCCCCCTCAATGCAACATGCAAACATTTAAGATCAATGTCCATCGGCATCTCCTCTATTCCTCTTCCTCTCTGCCTTCTGCCCGCACTGTGTCGCCGACATAATACGGTTATTAGACCTTGATTGCGCGCAAATTATTTAAAAAAAAAAATCTATAAGGTCTATGGGTTCTGTGATATATATGATCCTCTGTCCTTGCATGTGTACAATCAATTCAACAAATACCCCGTTTGCATGCGTAGTCGAAAGATCGAGTCGAAACTGAGTTGAAATTTCGACCCAGGTTTTTCCGCAACGTAGTCGAAAGATCGGAGAGTTCAAACGTAGTTGAAGTGATAGATAGTATGTCTATTTCAACTTGATCCGCATTTATATGAATTTCAATCCTAGCTGAATCCGGATTCAACTACGCATGTAAATCCAGCATACTCTTAAGGTAAAGGACAAGGTTACAAGATGTTAGTATCAATGGTGTGCGTGTAATGTCCACAGGTAGGAAGACTCGTGTTTATTTCTGGTTTACATATTTCTGTGACGAAGACACAAAGTTAGTCGCTTTCACGAAGTTACCGATACAGTTCGCATGTGGGACATACCATAGCAGATTTGGAAAACACCAAATTTGTTGTAATATACTTATTTCAAATTATAATTTATGTTTCTGGGTATGTGGCACTAAAAAAAAAATTGCAAAATTCTGGACAAAAACAAAAATTGGAAATTTGGAACCGTTTGGTAAAATGTGATTATTCATTTTCTTTTGAAGATAAATATTAGTTTTAGGAAAAAGGTCATAGCATTTTGTTAGAAAAATTCATTTGTTTTTTTAGAATTCACAAATTAATTTATTTAGGCTGAATTTGCTATGTTTCGCACTTTTTTGGCCAACATTGTGATCCTGAGTTAAGTGAATTCCAGAATTTTGACTTAAACCAGTTTTATCGCATTAGCGCCGTTCACACCATACGATTCGTCTATACGATTTGCTTGATGACTCGTGTCTGTACTGCCAATCGTCAATGTGAACGCTCCATACTGCAAGTCGATACGATTTGTAGCATGAAGTTCAGAATTTTCGACTTTTCGCCTTGCTTAATGGGTGCCCGTATATGTGTAAAAGTCAGAAATGATACTTCCATACGTTTTTCACTTTTTTTGTGATTTCGAAGGGTGAACATCAGCGGACAAAGGCGATATGACGACGAATTAAGTGACAAGTTATAACATTTCCAGGCTTGTAGATGTAATAATGGACGATTGTTGGCGGAATTGGTGTCTATTTCCGAGCTTCGGATATATGTATGTATGTAGCTGGCTTAAATTGGTAGTGGTCAGCAAAACTCTAAATCTTGTGGTTATAATTCCAAAAATATTTTCTACTACACGCCACCACGATACTTCCACTTGGGAGCCGCCGGGACCGACGCCAGGCACCGAGATACCGACCGCCAGTTGCGGGGCTCCTGTTTCTCGTGGTACCAGATTATAGCTACCGGTGGAGCTTCGCGATCGCAAGGTCACTTCCAGATGAGTCCCGCAAAGCTCGAGGTCTAGCACCTCAACCTAGAAAAACTTCCAACTTTGGAGCAAGGCAGTACTCCAGCGCCTCGCCTCTTACGACAGGCATGCCTTTCATTCTCCCCATTTTGTAACAACTCGGATGTATATTTAAAAAAAAAACAGGGGTAACGATATTTACGACACAAATTCTCTCTCACAAATGAAATCTATCAAACTTGCATCATAGTGTGAACGCTACGTACTTTTGATTGCCAAATCGTATAGACAAATCGTATGGTGTGAACGCCGCTATTTAGAGAGATCTGAAGCGACATAAGCAAATAATAGTCATGTTTAGACTATTCGGCGGATAGACATTTATCAACACCTTGCAACCAAATGTTCGCATTTTCAGACGGATCATCAAGCTGTTTTTAGTGCGTTGTCGTGCGAGTTCACAAGAGAGTTGAGAATTGAAATTAAGAAATAACCCTTTAGGAGGAATTTCTTTTCTGGACATTTTGTGCTATCAATTCTGGCCGAATCGAATCATAACGAATCTATTGAAACGAATCGGGATAGAAATCAAAGACCCTCCGTACAGGAGCTTCGATGTCCAATTGCCCTAAATAGCTTAGCCATCTTAGGAGTTGAATCCGTAGACGCCTGACTGGACTCACTTCGCTGTACAGCCCATAAAGTTCTGCGTTTATAGGCCCGAAAATCACGCGCAAAATCTTTCTTACGAACCGACCAAGGGCCTCCTCATCCGCTTTTGATAGTGTCCATGCTTCTGACCGGGATGGTAAGGGTCTCGTATAGAGTCAACTGGGTTGTGTGAGAGAGGGTTATATTATTCAATTGTCTCCTGAGTCTAAGGAAACAGCGATTAGCAAAAGTGATTTTGCGTTTGATTTCGGAACTGATGTCGTTGTTCCAGGTCACGTCGGAGCTAAAGCAGATGAAGTCCTTAACTACTTTAAACTTATATCTGCCAATACAAACGTTGTGGCCAAGACGTCGATGGTAAGCGTAATTTTTGATGACAGCATATATTTAGTTTTACTGCCTCATTGACATCTCGCTCTGTTCTGCGAGGAACTGTGAGGATATGAAATACATAGTGCCCCTTGGGTTGGCCAGTGATTTTCGCACAATCGTTTCTACACGACAATGCATCGCCCTGCCTAAATGCTTTTTTGAGATCAAAACTATCGGTCAGGTCTTCATATATTCGGAGCTGCGAGCATTCTCCAAAGTCATTCTGCACTGTCTGACAAGCTTAGCGGGGCAATCAAAGGTAGACATGGCGTTGTATAGCTCGTCTTTAATTGCGCTGTCGTATGCGGCTTTGTAGTTGACAAATAAATGGTGAGTACCGACCTGAAATTCATTGGTTATTTCCAGGATCTGTCGTAGTATGAAGTTTCAGTCGATGGTGGACTACCCTGGCCTAAAACCATGCTGATAAGGATCTATCTATCTAGGGGGTGGCCGTAGTGCAGTGGTTAACATCATCGACCGCCGAGCGGAAGGTTTATGGTTCAACTTCGCTTCATAGCCAAGAAAAAAGTAATTCCTATACGGCCAAAAAGTATGCAACGCAGTTGTGAATGCAAGGTGATCAGACGTACGTCTGCAGGCATAACACTCACAGTATATGGTCAACCGAAATTCATCCTCTGCGTATGCAATACAAAAGTGGTTGAGCGAATTACTACGGACTATAACCAACGCGGAATTTGGTCAGCTTTCGTTCTATCTAGGTCTAGGACACTAGGACAACCACCCTTGAGAGTTGTGAACGAACGTCAACGACCCCAACCACTGCCCTCCGTTCAGGTTGTGTGTGTCAACTCATCATAAGAGAATTAAAAAAAACTCTTGAACCTGCGCGAGTCTCTAAAAAAAAAAAAAAAAAAACTATCAGCTTATTTACAAAAGGTTTCAGGCGTTCACACAAAAGAGCCGTTAAGATTTTGTACGCGATGTTATTACTCAGTAGTTGGCGCAGTCAAAGTGGTCGCCTTTCTCGTGGATCGGGCAAACTATGCTGAGACTCCATTCCTCGAGCATGTTTCCCTCTGACAGTCTGACCATATCTTACAGATGATCTGGTGCTTGCTCTTCAGTAGACAGTCCTTCTACGCCAGAAGCATTATTCGACTTGAGTTTCAATATGGCGATCTCAACTTCGTCGCAGTCAGGGGGACGGAATTCTCTGCGATCGTCGTTATTAAGAAATGGATCATTCCGCCTGACAGCGGTATATTGACTAACATCACCGTTGTACACTCTGCAGAAGTGGTTTTTCCATATTCTCAGCTTCGACTGCGATTCTACTACTACGTGTCCGTTCTCATCCCTGCAGGCTTCCGTTCTGGCTTTATAACCGTGGCATGTTCGCTTAATTTGTTAATAAAACCTTCGAACGTCATGCTTGCAGTAACACGTCTCCAAGTCCTTAATCGCGCGCTCCTCGTGCTCTTTCTTCTAAGAAGCTTATAAATCCCCCTTCTTTTAATTCGTAGAGGTCACGAGCTGTTCTTGTTCTTCCTGTATTCGTCATCAACGAGGTGTTTCTCTGTGATGGAGCTTTGAAGCTCAAAACTTCAGATGCAGTGGGGCGTGGACGCAGATCAGACTGATATTGGAAAATTTAGCCTAGATACTAAAAGTTATGGAGCGTTCGTTCACATGCCGAAAACTTAGGACTTTTTGCTTTAGTCCACCTCGCATCCGAACAATCGTTGTCCTCTCTCTCTATAGCAGCCGCCGTAGTATATGTCGCCGGTCCATTACACCGCATTTCCTATATGGTGATTAAGTCCCCTTAACAGCGGTTTAGGGTGCTGTGGGGCAGTGGTTAGTATGTTAGACTCTGACGCACGATGAGCGAGTTCGGATCCCAATAGCACCAACGCCATCGAATGTTTATTTCGCGGCGTCCCTCTTCGGCGGGGTACTGACAAAACCCTCCGTAGTCTACTTGCCTTGAAAAAGCTTATCGACTGACGCCGTTCGGAATCGGCATTAAACTGTAGGTCCCTTTCACCTGTGTGAAAAATAAACCACACACAACATGGGTGATTGAAGAGAAACTTGGCTCTGGTCCTTCATGGGTTGTAACGTCACAAAAGAACAAACAAACTGCAAGTGGTCTGTTTAGGGACCTAACATTCCACGTACAGATCATTGTCCTTGTTTCAATTCCTGCAAGGATCGTCAACAATAATTCGGAACGTTTTATCCGAGATTTGTCATTGTCCTGAGTATTGCGGGGTTTTCGGTTACGGTTTGCTAGACCATAGCCCACCGACATTAATCTTGTTTTGTGGCGCAGGATATTTGCCGTTCGTTCTCATCCGTTAGTAATTTCCATTGCTCGCTTTTCTCCTGGTGCGCACATAACACATCAAAAAGCCAAAAGCCAATGAAAATATTCGTTAACATGATAACTTAACTACAGCCAGAAAGGGAAGTTCTTGGATTCCATTGTGTAAACTAACTTCACGACATACCATTTTTTAAACACAAAGTAAAACGTTTTTTTTTTCTTTGATATAACGCGAAAAACGCATCGAACTTTCTTCAAAACCTATTTTTGAATTTATGTATTTCTTTAAATAAAATGTTTAATCACGCAAATGCAATGTGACGGGTACCCAAGGCGTTTTTTTTAGTACACAGAACTATAATCTGCCATAACCATTCACCATAGATCCCCACCATTACCACAGCTGATTTCACAAAATCCTGTCAGATCGCTTGTCACAGACGGATACTATTTCTTATTTGGCTATTATTTCCACATTTCCACAGAAACTGCTGCATAGTAAATGCGAAGAATAATTGTTTTTTGTTTTGATTATTGATACGCATGTTCACAGGAAAATACCACACCAATTTGTTTGCTTTTTGAAAAACACCACACGCATACACAATTGAATTGAATAAAACTGATTCGAAACATGTTTGATTAGGTTTGGCCAACGAAGGGAAGTACCACTGGAGAGATGTTATGGCATCCAGTACAGATTCGGAAGGGAGCAACAGTAAGGCACCAGAAAATTTTCATATCTCATCATCGAATGATGACTGCGACGACGATTGCCAGAGTGGACGCCATTGTCGGCTACGATGCCCGTTGTGTGCAAGTCTGCAGAAGAGATTCGTTTGTACGACGTGCGTACGGAAAGGAAATTTCATACATTCCTCGCATCATTTGGAAGAAAGGTATATATCATTGTTGTACTGATAAAGCGGGAAAGAAGGGGAGTGGAAGGATCAAGTGTTTGTGAATTTGCTTTCGTCTCGTTACAGCTTAGCGGATAAACAAAAGAAATATATCAACATTCAGGCCAGTTTAAAAGTATATCGAAATCGTTACGAGCGTCTTATCAAGGAGCCCAAAGCGGCTGAGAATCTATTGTTCGAAGTCAAACACAAGAAGGAACGTATTCACCTCTTAAAACAATTAATCGCTAGCAAACGTGAAGAAGTCAAGAGGAAACAAGAGGAGCGAAACGTTCTTAAAACGACAAATGCCGATAAGAACAAACATTTGCCGAAATATCCATCAAAAGTAAAGGATCTGGGCAACTATGTCCTCGATCGTAACGAGAAAATCAACAAGTTGCGTGAGAAGAACAATGAATTGCTGGAGAAACTGAAGAAAATATCGAGTGCGGACATTCAGAAATTAATTGAATACATATTCCCGATATCGGAAGTCGTTTTAAAGGATGAGGGTCGTGACAAGACTATGGTCGTGCATCAGGGTGGAAAATTGGCAACCGTGTCGGAGGATTCGGACACGGTTGCCGCACTCGCCGACGCCAAAAATACGCACTACATTAGGGGCAAGTGGGTTCTGCACGGCAGCGGTATCAGTGAGATGCAGTATCGCATAGTGGCACCGTCACTGCCAGCAAATGGAGATTATTCGGCATATTTGGACTGGTTGACCGAGAACAAAGACGACGTTCCCAAGTCGGAAACGAATGAAATCTCTCCGAGTCGTGTTGCCGCGTTTCGTATTGCTGGCGCCCTTACCTACACCACTCAATTGACGAACCTTCTGAGCTTTTACCTTAACGTTCGGCTGCCGTTTAAGCTTTCTTACGGGTAAGTGGTCTATTCAATTAAATCCCATCCGTATAACTGTTCAATTTGAACTTCCGTTTCACAGAGATTTTTGCAAGAAATTAAATGAGGAACAATTCATGCGGAAAGTGTCACGTTTGAACACAAACATTTTGTACCTGGCATACACGCAGCGTGTCAAGCTGCGTCTTCTAAACGAAAACCACACACTCGAGAATATAATCACAACATTGGATCCGGAGAAGAGCGAATTGGGACGTTATGGCCCAAATGATGCTGCAATGGCACCACTTACAAAGTCTGTAGATTCACTTTTAGTTGGTATCGAGACGTGTACCGAGTCCGAGTCTGAAGGTGATTTCATTTTAGTATTCCAAGCATAGTTTTCTTTGTCATTTCTTTACTTTCGATGTAGATGAGAATTCACTACGTCTGGATTGGGAAGCAGTGTCTAGTTTGCCGGCGCAGGATATATCGCCGGCAATCATGCTGCCACCAAGCCAACAAACAACCAGCATAGCTGAGGGACTTATGACAAGCGCGGCGAATCGTTTAGCATCTATCCTAAAATGGGTTAAATGAAAACACGTCCGCTGCAGTAGATTCTCAATGTTTGGTTTTTCCTTTTTTTGTTTCTTTATTTCCCTGACTCTTTTCCTTTTACATTTTCATAACAACATAAGCATAAGTTGGTTTATCTCCATTATGTTATACGAATGGAGATAAATGAAAATCAGGAAGTAACCACCTAGGATTAGATTTGCTCGCGACCTCGTGTTTGCGTATTATTGGTAGATGTGTGTTGTCCTTTATGGTCGAATGTCCCTCGGTCATGTATTAGAATTCAGATATTCTTGATTATCACTTTCTATTTAGCTTGTATGAGCGTATTTAAATGTAAACGAAAAACGTAAACTTTTGTAAATAAAGTGAGAAAGAACCATTGAAAACATTATTTTTAAAAATGACGGTCTTTTCCTTTGCTTTTGTACAATCGTGAGTTGTGGTGTTCAGTCAATTCTGGTAACTACTGAGCCAAGGTCGAAATTGTAGCTACCAAATGTGACGTTCTGGCCAAGACGTCGATATGACAGCATATATTTCGTTTTACCCTCGTTAACCAAAAGACACATTTTAGCCGCATCTGCGGCTATGGTATTGTGGATTTATCTACCAGATTATCCACGAAGGGTTTCAAGCCTGAAATGTTTAGAAGACTTATTCCCCTCTAGCTGGCGCAGCTACCTATCTTCTTCTTAACGGGCGCTACAGTTCGGGGTGAACCTGGGCCTCAACCAACATGCCCCTCCAACTAGCACAATCTTTTGATAGCCTTTTCCATTGCCGCACACCTAGTTGGCTGATGTGCCCTTACACCTGTGTGCGCCATCTTAAGTGCGGCCGTCCTCTGCTTTTTCGCCCCTCGGGGTTGGATTAAAAGACTCTCCGGGCTGGAGCGGTGGTGTCCATTCGCTCTACATGGCCCAGCCATCTTAGACGTTGAATCCGTAGACGCCTGACTAGACTCATGTCGCTGTACAGCCCGTTAAGTTCGTGGTTGAATCTTTTCCCCCATCCCCCGTCTGCGTTTGTAATCCCGAAAATCACGCGCAAAATCTTTCTTACGAACCGACCAAGGGCCTCCTCATCCGCTTTTGATAGTGTCCACGTTTCTGCGCCATACAACAGGACCGGAATGATAAGGGTCATATATGTATAGACTCAAATTTTACGTTCGGAAGAGGGCTCTATTACTCAATTGCCTCCTGAGCCCAAAGAAACAGCGATTGGCAAGAGTGATTCTGCGTTTGATTTTGGAACTAATGTCGTTGTTCCAGGTCACTGCGCAGCCAAGGTAGACGAAGTCCTTAACTACCTCGAACTTACATATATCTGCCTATACAAGCGTTCTGACCAAGACGTCGGTGGTAATAGTCCTTTTTCGATGACAGCAGATATTTTGTGTTGCCCTCATTAACTGCCAAAGCAATTTTCGCTGCCTCTTGTATTGGCCAGTGATTTTTGCACAATCATTTCTAATATGATGTTGAAGAATTCACATGACAGCGCATCGCCCTGCCTAAATCCTTTTTTGACATCAAAACTATAGGTAAGGTGTTCACCGATTCGGATGGAGCAGCGAGCATTCTCCAAAGTCATCCCGCATGGTTTGACGAGTTTAGCAGGTATGGCAAAGGTAGACATAGCGTTGTATAGCTCGTCTCTAATTACGCTGTCGCACGCGGCTTTGAAGTCGACAAATAGGTGGTGAGTGTCGACTTGAAATTCATTGGTTTTTTCCAAGATCTGCCGTAGTGTGAAGATTTGGTCGATGGTGGACTTCCCTGGCCTGAATCCAAATTGATACGGACCTATCAACTTATTTACAAAAGGCTTCAGGCGTTCACACAAGTCGGCAGAGAAGATTTTGTAGGCTATGTTAAGGAGACTTATTCGTCTGTAGTTGGCGCAATCAGAGGGGTCTCCTTTCTTGTGGATCGGGCACACGATGCTGAGACTCCATTCCTCGGCCATGCTTTCCTCTAACCATATCTTACAGATGAGCTGGTACATGCTCCTAACCAGGTCATCCCCAGCTGCCTTGAAGAGCTCAGCAGACAGTCCGTCTGCGCCAGCAGCTTTATTCGACTTGAGTTACGATATGGCAATCTTAACTTCGTTGAGGTCAGGGGGACGGAATTCTCTGCGGTCTTCGTCGATTAGAAATGGATCATTCTGTCTGACAGCGGTATATTGACTAACATCGTCGCTATACAGTCTGCACAAGGGGTTTTTCCATATTCTCAGCATCGACTGCGATTCTACTACTAGGTGTCCGTTCTCATTCCTGCAGGCTTCCCTTCTGGTTTTACAACCTTGGCATGTTCGTTTTATCTGTTGATAAAACTTTCGAACGTCACCCCTGCAGTAACACCTCTCCAAATCCTCAATCACGCACTTCTCGTGCTCTTTCATCTTTCTTCTGGGAAGCTTATGCTCCTCCCTTCTTTTTAACTCGTAGAGCTCACGAGCTGCTCTTGTTCTTTTATGCAGCGAGGCCTTATATGCATCCTGCTTCGCTGTGTGAATCCTCCTGCACTCGTCATCGAACCAGGTGTTTCTTTGTGGTGGGGCCTTGAAACCCAAAACTTCGGATGCAGAGCTTTTCAGGGCTTGTTTGCAAAGGCTCCACTGCTGTTCTATTGATAGCGTGGAGGATTGAGGTGTATTGGAGAGCTTAAGGGAGACGCGATCGGTAAAAGCACGATCGGTTTCTGGCGATAGTAGCTTTCTGACGTCATAACTTTGTATTCTTTCTCTACTCTGCTGCGTTCGTGATATCCGTAGGCGCATCTTGGCTACTACAAGATAGTGGTCCGAGTCGATGTTCGCCCCTCGGAAAGTTCGGACATCAAGAATTGTGGAGGAGTGTCTGACGTCGATCGCGATCAATCTGGTTGGTAAGCGATTGATCAAAAGACCGCCAGGTGCCTTTGTGTATATCGAGGTGCGGGAAGCGCTTACTGACTAGGAGATTTCGACCTATAGCAAGATCAATCAGCCTGTGTCCGTTATCCAATGTGGTGTCATGTAGGCTATGTTTGCCGATGACTCGTTCAAAGATGCTTTCCTTACCCAGCTTAGCATTGAAGTCTCCTAGTACAATTTTAGAAGATTGTAGAACTCATCTTTGGCGGAGGGCGTGGACGCAGATCAGGCTGATGTTAAAAAATGTAGCCTTGATATGGATTGTTATGAGGCGTTCGCTCACATGCCGAAAGCTTAGGACTTTTTGCCTTAGTCCAGCTCGAACAACAAATCCGCATCCGAACAATCGTTGTCCTCTCTCCCTATAACAGTCGGCGTAGTAGATGTCGCAACTTTTCATCCACTTTATACCTGGTCCATTCCATCACATTTCCTGGATGGCGGTCAAGTCCGCTTCAAAGCGGTCTAGGGCGTCCGCAAGTCGAAGATCATTGTTCTTTCTTCGTTTCTTACAAGGGTCATCAACCCTAATCTAATCCGTTTTATCCAAGGATTGTCGTTGCCTCTGAGCATTGTGTGATTTTCCGGTTACGGTTTGCTAGACCGTAGCCCAATCGATATTAAGCCTGTTTTGTGCTGCAGGATGCTCGCCATTCGGCCTTTTCCGTTAGTAATTTTCATGGTCAGGAAATTTGCCGAAGGTACCACGAGGTGGAAATATGACCTGTCTAACAGAGCTGTAAGATGTATCACGTAGGTATCAGAGATAACGAAATAGCCCACCAGCCTCCAAAGATTGCAACAAGGGAACCTCTGATCAGAAGTGTTCCCCTAACCTGCCATATCTGTGGTACAAAACCCTTCTCTCCATTAACCACCTTGACCGTACTTTTTAACAGTGACTTTGTCTTTTTGTATTGCCGTTGTTCGTGGATGGTAGTGTTATCGTCCGCCTGTGGTATTGTTGTTGTTGATGGATAGTACTATCGCTGTTCCCGGGTGGTGTTGTTGTTGGGTGGTATTGTTGTTGTTCATGGTTGGTATTGCCCCTATTTGTGGGTGGTATTGCAGTTGCTGATGGATGGTATTGTTGCTCTTTGTGGCTGTTGTCGTTTTTGATCATTAGTGTTGTTGCTGTTCATCATCGTTGTTGTTCATAGGTAGTATTATTATCCTCGGTTGGTATTGCTGTTGTTCATGAGTGGCATTGTTGTTATTCATGGATGGTGTTGCCGTTGTTCATGGGTGGTATTGTCGTTGTTCGCGGGTGGTACTGGGGTGGAATCGGCTAAGGTGATAGGTGATAGTCACTTTGGTGACAGTCATATGTGACTATCATCATCTGTTGGTATCGGGTAAGATTATCACAAAAAAAGTTTAGAAAAGGAGCAACACTTGCTTTTTCGGAGTTACTGATAGATAAAGGTAGTCCTAAACGGCGAACATGTTCGCCGAATCCGTTTGTTTGCGTTACTCTCTAAACGGCAAACACATTTGGAGAACATTCATTTCGTGCTGATTCTTCAGAGGGTAAACATGTACGATAAATAAACACAAGTGGTTGCGCTTACGGTTATTTATTTATGTTTACTCGGCGACTTTCAAAGCAAATTTACGAACAAAATCGGCATGTTCGCCGTGTAGGGCTGCCTTAAGACAGCTGTTAGATAGGTAAAAAGAAATTTTGAAATTAAAATCAGGGCCGTTGTCACCGATTGTTTTGCACAAATACTGGGAAAAGTAAATAATGTACATATTAGAAATGCTATTATTGCATTCAATTCATTTATTGGTCAATTATACATTTTGTCGGCGTACAGGGAAAGGAAACCGATTTAGACCGATTTCTCGAATTCTTCCTCAGAATTCTAACTTCCATCAATGTCTCATTGAGCTCTTCATCTTCGCTTAAAAATAGTTCCAAGCACGGAAACACATATTTTCTATTTTATAAAACACACAAAAGCACAAAGCCATATCAAACGCACAGAACATATGAAAGTGATAGCTAAATAGCTGTCACCAGAAAACTGTCACAAAAATGTGACAATCACAGTGACTATCACCTTACACGATACCGAAACCGCGAATGTGACTGTCACTTGTCACAAATCACCTTAGCCGATTCCGCCCCTGTTGTTGCTCGTGGGTAGTGTTACCGTTGTTCATGGGTGGTATTGTTGTTCATGGATGGTATTGTTGTTCATGGGCCGTATGTATTGTTGTTCATGGGTGGTATTGTTGTTCATGGGTGGTATTGTTGTTCATGGGTGGTATTGTTGTTTATGGGTGGTATTGTTGTTCATGGGTGGTATTGTTGTTCATGGGCGGTATGTATTGTTGTTCTTGGGTGTTTTTGTTATTCATGGGTGGTATCGTTGTTTATGGGTGGGATTATTGTTCATGAGTGGTTTTGTTGTTCATGGGTGGTAT
Organism: Eumerus sabulonum; assembly: GCA_951905685.1. NCBI lineage: Eukaryota > Metazoa > Arthropoda > Insecta > Diptera > Syrphidae > Eumerus > Eumerus sabulonum. The sequence goes on from OX645060.1 coordinate 242,033,027, forward strand.
TGTTGTTCATGGATGATATTGTTGTTTTTTTTTATCTGTGGTATTGTTGCTGTTCATGGCCGTCATAGTTGTTGGTCATAGGTAGTATTATTATCCTCGGTTGGTATTGTTGTTGTTCATGAGTGGCATTGTTGTTATTCATGGATGGTGTTGCCGTTGTTCATGGGTGGGTTTGTCATTGTTCGCGGGTGGTATTGTTGTTCTCGGGTGGTATCGTTGTTTAAGGGTGGGATTGTTGTTCATGAGTGGTATTGTTGTTCATGGGTGTTATTGTTATTCATGGGTGTTGTTATTCATGGGTAGTATTGTTGTTCATGGGTGGTATTGTTGTTCATGGGTGGTATTGTTGTTCATGGGCGGTATGTATTGTTGTTCTTGGGTGTTTTTTGTTATTCATGGGTGGTATCGTTGTTTATGGGTGGGATTATTGTTCATGAGTGGTTTTGTTGTTCATGGGTGGTATTGTTGTTCATGGATGGTATTGTTGTTCATGGGCGGTATTGTTGTTCATGAGTGGTATTTTTGTACATGGGTGGTATTGTCGTTGTCCTCTAGCGGTATTGTTAGTGTCAATGTCCAAGCAGGGTTGTTAGTGTTTCGTATTATGGTTGTTCATGGCTAATATTGTTGTTCCTGGATGAATATCAAATGGAATCTTTAATTTTATTCATAGACCCACCATTTTTCAAAACACTATTTTATATCCAGGTAAGTTTCTATTCCTTAGGCTCTCGTAGCGCCCTCGTTTCCGCTCCAAAAACAAAGAAGCTTAACATAAATTTATCTTTTTATTTTCGTTACATATTTTACATAATAAAAACATTTATAATTATAATGTTAAATATGGTTTTTATCATTTCACAAAAACAAAAAAACTAAAATAAAATAGGGAAACGGAAACGAATTGATGCCAAATTGATCCGCAGGGCTACGGGCCAATTCCTCTTATCCGCTGGCTTCAAATATTTTGTTTTTTAATAATGTTATATCATAGTACTTTCCCTTTTATATTATTTTATTTACTTGCATTTTTTTCCTTTTTGATTAAACCAGTTTTACGAAGTGAACATTTTTAGAAAAAAATATTTTTTTTTTGTTTTATATAATTGGTAAAGAATAAAATTATAACTAATCGCGCTCTTTCTCTCTCTCTCTCTCACATACGTAAATTCGCTTATTTATCTATAACACGGGATGCTTCTAAAAGAAAAAAAATATATATATTTAACAAATACGTCAATACTAGATGAATATTTCTGGTTCTAACGACTTATGTACGATTTGTTTTCTTTTTGTTTTAATGAATAAATAATTTAATCGATAATACATTTTCCTCTTAACATAAACCAAAAGCATACAAAGTGTTTGTTTTTTGTTTTTAAGAATCAATGCGGTAAAAAAAAAAAAACAAAGAAAATAAAACAAAAGAAGGGGGAGGGGGAAATTATGCTTTTGTTAAGTGTTCTAAAGCCACAATCTACGTTATTGCAAAGTTATTCGTCGACTTGGGACTATTCACTGTTGTTTGATGTCTTTGATTCGGATTTACTACTACTACTGGCGGCAGAAGGCTTTGGGACTACCGTCGCTGACGTTGCCGCTGCCGCATTGGTGTCTAAAGAACCGTCATCCTGTGACATGTCTTCATCTTGAATAAGATCAAGTATCGATTTGATGTAGTTTTCGATAGTGCGTAACAACTGCTGTTCCTTTTGATGTTCTTCAGCCAAATTCTCTTCGACAGATTTCCGAAGGAATTCTTTTTCCTTTTGGAATTCTTTAACCTCTTCGTCGTCTTCCTCGTCGTCAGCATCGTTACTCTCGTCAAGGGGCTTCTCCTCTTCGGCCGGATTCGAAGAGGTAAATGATGTTGAATCGGAACCTTTTTGTTTATTGCCATCCGCTGCACTTGATGCGGGCGATTCATCGTTATTGGACTTTAGTTTCTCATCCGACGTAGTGGTAGTAATTGAATCGGATTTTTTCGCTTCATCCTTCTTGTTGTTGTCAGCCTCTTCGGATTCAGTTACTTCCATGGAGTTTTGTTGTATTAGTTTCAGTTTCTTTTTGGGTCGCATGTCTTCTGTGTGGAACGGGTCAAATGCATTAAAAACATTTGAAAGTTGTAGGATCGTTTCATCAATGATAAGATAGATTGAGCTTACCATTTTCAGATATATCACATGAATTTTTTGTTAGCACGGCTTTAAGCGAGTCTCTTAGCTGCTTACGGACGGATACTGGAACACCAGTAGTCTGTGCTATAACACGAATGGCAAACAAGTCACCGCATAACTCGTCTAAATCAATTTTCGATTGCAGCGAAAAACTAATTGTGTACAAGAGACGAGATATTGGAAGACTTGTTTTGATCTGTAACCATTGGGAGATGATGTAAGAAGAAAACGCTTTATGCTATTAGGTCATTCACCTTGGGATAGTAGATTTCTAAGAAATTTCTGATGTATTGATCGTTCAGTGATATTCGCTCATCGCGCAGAATTATATGTATGTATTCGACTAAGTTCGGATTCGCAAGCAACAGTTCAACATACCTGCGAGGAAAGAAAATTTGTAATTTCTTTTATGATGACCGATTGGATCGATTGTACTTACTTGTTGGTGCTCTTATTGTTGTATATTCCGACCCAGAATTTGGGAAATAAATTAAAGTGCAAAGGCGCTGCCTCTATGGCTGCCAGACAACTTAATTTCACCAACGAATCATTCAATTGATTCGTGTTGACGGCCATGCGCATCATAACGTCCAAGAAGTCATGGTATGGTTTATAGAATGCATCCAATCGTGCATCGTATTCCTTGTCGACACCGCGCTGGATGATTTCGTTTTGTGGTATACTCATTTGTACCATGGGCCGCGGTGGACGAGGAGCATTTTTCGACAACGACGGCCACGGTGCCTTTGCACCACGTCTGGGGAAGTATGGACCCAATGGACCGATTGAATTCGGGGCATTTTGTGCCGACAAATGGCAATTTGTGAAAATTGGTGCTAATATACTGGTAACATCCAAATTTACATTTCGCACAAGTTCTTTAAGAACGTCTAATGATAGATTACAAATCTCTGGTGGATTATAGGTGTTCAGAAAGGTTGCCAGCCGTTTGACGGCCTCTGGCAGACCTTTAACGAGATTGTTTTGACTCGAGGTTTGTTGCCGTTTCTTAGGTGGGCTATCGATTCGAGTACTCTGGCGGAGAGTTGAAACTAGGAGGACCAGTTCGGTGAGTAACTCTTGTAAATCGCCTGACACGTGGCATGCTGTTGCCTCGTGATGCATGGAATGTAGTGTATGTAATGCCTCGAAACACATTTCTATTCCACCATTGTATATCACAAGCAGGCGATCTTCATCGTTGTCGACTACAAACATCGATTTATGTAACAATGTGATGAAGGGAATATATATTTTTTCTAGAGCTTACCCAGTATCCGTAAGGCATTGATAAGGGTACCCCATGAGACTCTCGCATCTAGACCGGTTAAATATGCCGACAGTGTTGTTCGTCGGAATGAGGATACCTCATGTTGTTCCTGTTCGGTTGCGTCCGGGTGACGTGTTGAAAATAGAGTCATTAAATTAAATAATTCATCTACGGCAGCTGAGTATTGTGTCGGATGGGGTGTGATGTTTTTAAATGCCCACTGAAGGTTTTGATGCGCAGCTAATTGCCGAGTAAGAGACCTACTCTGTTGGCAACAAAGACGTAAGAGACCATAGTATGCAGGCAACATCGATCGATTATAAGCTACAATCTCAGAATCGTCATGATCCGCTCTACAAATAAGTAAGAATTACGATTGACTTCGCGTTGTTTTGTCGTAAAATCACTTACAGTATGTAGTTAAATGCAATATTCCTTGTTATCTCTGGGCAATTGGCTACAATTTGAGCATTCTCGGGGCAGTCGACGATCGCATGATGCCAGAATGCGAGTAAGGCATGTTTGTTATGATGTGCCGGTACACTTGGCTCAGACAATCGTGGATGGAAGAGATCCCATAACGATCTCATATATGGACCAAGCTAAGCAAGAAAACATTTAATAAGCGAAAGGTAATACGTTCGCCAAACTCACCATGAGCTTTTCAGTCTTCGAAACCATGCAGTACGTTAATAGGCTAAAGTATGCTGTCAGTTTTGTAGTTCCATGAATACCAATATCAGCATAAGACCGTGCTGGCCGCAATAGTCGCAACAGAAGACTTATGATGTTGTGAAGTATAATCTGAGCATCACTGCTTAGGTCCCTGTAAAACCATAAATTTCTATAAAATATAAAAGAAAATCTTCCAAGCGTTGTTCCTAATTCGTCTTGGTCAATTCACCTTTGAGAAATGGTTGCATTTGTTGCCAATTTATGAAGCGAATGGGTCCGATAATGTGCACGAAAAGCTGGCGAGGGGATCAATGACACCAGTAGATACGATGCAGCTATTGAAAATCGATCATATTAGTCAAATCACACTGATTGATAGATTCTATTTGTTGTTACCATACCATTTCGTACTCTCGAGTTGTTATGCGCCAAGAGAAACTGTTCCACCCAGCTCTCGGCTGATTGTAGAATCCATGCGTGTGCTATTTTATTCTTTGGTGCTTGAAACGCCAACCAATCAAGAGCTGATTGTGGACAATATTCGGCTGCATCCCAGACACGTTGTAAAACTAATTGCGAAAAGCATGGCAACCCGGATGGTCCGCCTTGGGGTTCGGTCAAAAGAGTCAATAACTTAAAGAATGGTCCACATAGTTCGGTGTGTTTTGTAACTGATGCGAAGAGCATTGTGATTATTTGATTTGCTAACCGATCGTCCCATCGGCACAATGCGTGTATGAGGTGTCTCGTCTGGTGCGGATTGATATTATCCTTGATTTGTTGGTATAAAAATGGAAAGCCCTTTAAAAAGAAAAACAAAAAACCAAGTTACAAGGGGTGAAGTCAATAAGCTGTCACAGTCAAAAGACATGCATTTGAATAGCGGTAATAATTGTGAATAATTGTTCGGAAATAGTCGTGAAGAAGTTGTGTAAAATGTAAATGAATCATAGAGGAATACGCGCAAATTCTACAGCTTGAAAGTTTTGAGTCTTATCGGGGTTTGATAACCTAAAAACCTAGAAAGTAATTAGTAAATTGCCGACCCCCTGTCGAAGAGAAGAACACCGAGGAAGAGATAAATGGCCCAATAATAATAGAACTTGACCAGTGCTCAGAGAGTGGTTAACTAAACAATTAATCATCGATTTTAAGCATGTAAATGATCGCCTGGCTGTGATCCGCATCAAAGGCAGATTGTACATCAGACTCATACATACATATGTGTCCACGCCCCTAACGAAGAGGCTGAAGACCCCATCAAAAAGGACTTCTATGATCTCTAAAATCGATAAGGAGAACATCTTTGGCGGAGTGATCGGTAAGCACAGCCTCCATGATACAACAACAGATAACGGCTTCCGACTCACGGACTTTGCAACAGCTCGTAATGCGGTGATAAGTAGCACACGATTTCCCCTCAAGTGAATCCACACAGCAATCAGGCGATCTCCGGATGGTTGAACCGCTAACCAAATCGACCATTTCCTCGTAGCAAAAAGATTCAGAGCTCGACTGTCCAATGTCAGGAAGCTGCACCAGCTCATCATGAGGAGGTTCGACATTGGACGCATGAGCACACCGGAGGTTACCAGAATCTACAGGGAGCAACTGAGCGAAATGCTCTCCGGTATGCCTACGTCGAGCACAAATGTCAACAATATGTGGATGCAATGCCGCTCAGCCATTCAGGAAGTAGCCGAGAACACCTTAGGCTACCTACTTCTCCCGATAAGAAACCCGTGGTATGATGGCGAGTGTGAGCAGAAAAACGCAGCAACCGATGAGGTGTACCAAAAGGCGCTGCAGCAAAAAACCATGGCAGTGCGAGAGGAATACCCAGCCAGAAGAAGGGAGGAGAAGACAGCATTCATCGCAAGAATTGTTTGTTGCGATGGCCGAATTCGGGATCCCAGGAAAACTGGTCCGGCTGTGTCGCGCCACGCTAAAAAACACGCGATGCACCGTGCAGTTCGGTTGTTCGATTTGGATCTGGAACAGAAGGTGCGACGGGCAGGCGTCAATACGGAAGGCACTATCTTCTACAAGTCTGTCCAGTTGCTAGGATACACGGATGCTAGCATCATCGCGCGGTCTCAGCGTAAAGTTGTAGAAAGAAGCTTTCACGGCGATTGAGGAACAGGCGAAACGAGTTAGTCTTAAAGTCAACGAGGATAAGACAAAGTACATGCTGTCAATATGTGGCTGGAGTTTGTCTGCCTCGGGGCAAACGTAAACTCCACAAACGATACCACAGTGGAGATCTGGCATAGAATCGCCCTTGGCAACCGGTGATACTACTTCAGCTTGTCCAAACAACTTGGGTCAAAACTACCCCCTCGAAGAACCAAAGTCATGCTTTACAAAACGCTTATACTGCCAGTCTTGCCATGCGGAACGGAAAGCTGGACGATAAGCAGGACGGCGGAGCTGATTTTGGGCTTTTTCGAAAGAAAAATTCTGCGCCGGATATTTGGTCCTGTCTTTGAGGAAGGTGAATGGAGAAGAAGAAATAGCCCCAACTTTATGAGCTGTACAAAGATGTGGATATAGTCTAGAAGACAAAGATCCGTCGACTACAATGTGGCTCGGCCACATCGAGCGCATGAACACCAACGCTCCAGCTAAGAGGACCTTCGACTCCGAGCCTCCTGGTTCGAGAAGAAGAGGAAGACCGAACCTCCGGTATAAAGACCAAGTAATATCGGATGTAAGACTTGGTCTTGATAACTGGAAGCAGCGTGCCAGGGACCAGCAAGGATGGAAGGAAGCTATAGCTCAGACCCTCCATGGATTGCCGGGCTGATAAGTAAGTAAGATATCCTCAAATGTCGAGAAATGCTATGCTCAAACTTTAATATCTTGTTAATGCAGCGCTTAGGTTAGAACACGTAAAGAGTCAATGAAAGGTCGCCGAAGTTATTATGGTTCTTAAGCCCGGAAAGCCACCGACGGATAAAAAATATTACCGCCCGATATCCTTGTAGCCGATAATATTGAAAGTCTTCGAAAGAATTATAATCGGCTTAAGGCCGATTGCCGAAAAAAGCGTATTTTACCGGATCATCCGATAGGTTTCAGAAGCAAGCATTCGACTTTGGACCAAATGCATCGAGTAAGCGATGTGGTCGAAAAAGCACTCGAACATAAGCTAATATGTATTTCTTGACGTCTCCCAAGCCTTTGACAAAGTGTGGCACGAATGTACTACTTATCTAATAGATTCTTTCGTGTTTAATACGGGAGCGAATACTCAAATTTTAGAGCAATTACGGCTGGCGTTCCGCAGGGAAGCGTATTTGGTCCGCTGCTTTACCTGCTGTATACAAGAGACATACCACAAACGGACGGCATTGTGTTGGCCACAGGAAAATCAATCGAAGAATTAACGACTAAATTGCAATATGCCCTGAAACGTATAAGCGACTGGACAAAGACTTGGCGGGTCAAGATTAAAGCAACCAAATCTGTCCACGTACATTTTACTTACAGAAAAGTAAAAGCGCAACCACTCTTTGTAAATGAAGTTCGGGTTCCTTTCGCAAACGAGGCAAAATACCTAGGCATGGCTTTCGATGCGAGACTCAAATGGAAGGATCAAGCATAAATTCGCGCAGATCGCAACCGAACCCAAAACGCCACTCAGTACGCTCTACAAGGAGATGGAGACGGAGCTATCAATGAAGGCCAATAAGCGATGGTGTCATTTAGATACATGCGCAACGGCGAGATCGACTTGGCCCGTCTATAATAAGAAAAGGACAGAAAATCTGCTGAAGTTTAATCGTGGGAATATTCGATTGGCAGTCGGTGCCCTCACTGGGCACTGCATGCTATCTTACTATGCAGCCAGACTAGACCAGCTCCACAATGACTGTTGCAGGAGCTGCAGGGACGAAGAGGAAATTTAATCCATTCGTCACCTGCTGTGCGAATGCCCAGCGCTAGCCCAAAAAAAGGAATGTATTCCTAGGAAGACACTTCCTTTCGGGACTAAAGGAGGTAAGTAACATTGGGCTGAACAGAATACTAAGATTCCTTTCCTCGTCTGGGTGGTTCAGCTCAACGGAAAATGTCTACGTTTCTACGGGTTAAGAGGTAATTGGGCACAACGGTCTCCATGTAGTCTAGATGAGCCTTGATCCACTTACCTAACCTAACCTAGTGAAAAACAAACAAACACTTGCATCGATGATTTCCAACCTCCGGATCGGAGTGGAACCATAAGAAGAAGAGGTGAAATGAGCTTTTTATGGGAAACTACCCACCTTTCCGCCAGCAATTGCATTGTAATCCTTTTGCGAGAGACGAAGACGAAAGTCTTGACCACGTGATCTCTCCACTAAATTCGCAACTAGTGCGATCATTTTATCCAAAGACGCTGGGCGGGATTTATCCACTGATAACGCTTCGTCCGAAGAGTTATCATCATTATCGGATCCCACGTCGATCTAGGGAACAAATATTCATTAGCGAAGGATCTCAGTTGTCGTAAATGCTACTTACACAGTCTTGACTCTTATTGCCGAGATAAAAGTCAGCTACACTACGGATGACATTGATTCGTAGAAGGAAAACCGTTTCTTCGTCACCCATCCGGGAGAATTCGAATAACAACCCAAAAAATTCGGATAAATGTCGCAAATGAGCGCGAGCACCATGTTCCATGAGGAGAATAAGTGACGATATGAAACGTGTTATGCATGATGCGTTTCCAATCACTTCTTTTCCATTCTCATCTGTCTCGACCTTCAGATATAAACTCGAGTGTGACGATCTGGAAGGGAAAAAATGCATATTTGCTGATTAAGTTAGCGCTTATGTCTTCTGAACATACCTTAAACGTTGGATAACATGAATAACGAGGCGTTGAAACATTTGTCGTACCATTTGGTTTGGACACTGTATTAGCACCTGGACAGGCCACCACGGCTCCATAGACATATGGGTGAGAAACCACTCACACGCATCTTGACTTGCATTAAATTGCTTTGTTAGCAGTTCAACCCAAAGCACCATTGTTGGCTAAGAATAAAAAAAAAAAAAAATCAAAAAACCATTAGCACACGCCGCTACATCAACGGCGAGCTAATTACCTTTTCCTTCGCATGAATGAATGTTTCTATAAAAAAGGAGACAGACAACTTCGCAGCCATACATGTGACATCGTTTTGCATCAGCAAGGTCTGTGGTATGTGACCACAAATTTGCCACATAAAACTGGAAGAGAAATCAATTGTATGGAAAGCTATCATAGTGTCTCGATATAACTCACTTAAAGTAGGTGTGTTCAAAAATGTTTCTATCTTGTAAAAAGTGTCTATTATCCTGCCATATCCAGTCCTCGAGCTCTTTGCTAAGCAACGATTTTCGACTGACGTCCGTACTTTTAACTAAACCGCTACTACTGCCTCCTGTAAACCAATTTAAATCGAATTACTATTCACCTCAGATGCATTTGGAGTTGTTCACTTACCTCCATTACAGTTCTTAACATCTATATCACAATTAGGTGTTGATGGTGGTGCTGTTGATGCTCCTGTGTTATTGGTTTGCTTTGAATTTTCATTACTACTCCTACTTAGATTATCGGCGTTTGCTTCAGTCTCATTTGATTCCGTTTCATGTTGTTTTTGTTGTTGTTGGTCGTTGAAATCCGATGACTTTGATGACGACGACGTAGCTACTTCGGTATTCTTATCACAATCATCCGTTGCTCGCATTTGTATTGTTGTTTTTTGTGCATGGACATTCTGAGAGCTACACGGATGATTTTCGGATATTTTCAAATGTTGCAATTGTTGACTGTTTGATGAACGACGCTCGTAGAAGAGCATGTAGGCGGAATTGGTTTTTTCAAAACTAAAGTCTAAATATTTTTCAGTCACGGAATCGTACGTTTTACTCTGAAGAGATCAAGAAAATTACATTAAAAATCATCAGTGATACCATCAGGTTTGATCCAACTTACAGTCATTTCGCCGCCAAAGCATTCGGCAGCAATCTGTGACGGGTCAAATGGCTTCACTTCGGCATCGTTGAATAAAAACCATCGATCGTGCTGTTGAGTATTCTCATTTCTCTCCTTTATAAAGCTATAATAGTGGCCACCATCAGCGGTGCCAGTGTGCACTGTCACACCAACCAGCTCGTACCTGCAATGAGGAATTTGTTCAATCAATTCGTTATTGCGACAATCAACGATTGAATTTACTCATAAATCTCATCGTCTTCCTCACAGTTCTCTGGTGGTAATTTGTCATTGTCATTGGTATTGCCATTGCCACTGCCTCCATCTTCATCCGTCTTTTCCTCGCCATCTGTACTTTTCTTCGTTGTTTTATTCCGTCTGTCCTCTGTTTTACAACAAATCAATTAAGCAAAATAGGTCAAGTGATTACGCTTACAATACCTAAATATTGATGTGGCATCAATGTCTTTTCCACATAGCTCGACATATCCAAGCGCATGGGGAAGGAAAAATGCGTATTGACCTTCTCCTTCAGCATAGTAACCATATTAAACGTATACCGCATCGTATTAAAACACAGGATCTGCGGTAATTTCTTAAAACAAGCCCTCTTCTCAGCGCGAACCTTTTTGCCACACTGCGAACACGTGTACATGTTATCACCTTCCAGTGTATCCTTCACTGTCACCTCATCCAATGACTCGCCCAAGTTTCTCATATCAGCCACCTGACAACGTACTGTATAGAATTCCTCGGCCGTACGACTTACATGACCACAATCCAGTGATACAACGTTATTGCTCAACGTTCCGCAGAATAGTCTCTTTACGAGATCCTTTAATTCAGGCGTCATTTCCTCGAGCTTCGATACAAGATCGATGAAAAACTCGGCCATGTCCTTCTGCTCACCCGTATTCAATGGTTGGTGATCCATTTGATAGACACGACAAAACGACCTGGGATTATACGACTTCCTCTCGGATTCGAGCAGATAAGCAAACATACGTTGAAGCTCATGAAGTGTCGGACCATGTTTCTGTGCCGCTTGTGGTGGGACCGCAAGGACAGCCTCCCTGGCCTGTGGCATCATATACAAGTGCTGAATGCATGATGCCATATAACATGTCGCACCAAGATTAGTCAATCCAACATAACCACATTCCGAACGACCATCATCACGTGGCCAATAGTCCCACGGGTATGGTGGATGTGGTCCAGGGGTATGTTGTTCCAATAATTTACCATGCAAAAGTGTATAGTTGTTTGCACAGTTCTTACTCAACTCGACCAATAAGTCGTAGGCTGCCGCTCGGGAAGTGGGCGATTTGCATTTCGGTTTTTGACGATTAGTCGGTGAGGGCATATCAAAAAGAAATTCAAAAATTTTCTCGATAAACGTCAGTGCATCAGTGCTAAACTTAAACGGAGGATCGTACTTGACCAGGTTTGTCATTAAGTTGATTAGACCCACCAGCCCGTCGTCTTGGTAGCCGTGTCTTGTTTCGTAAAAGTCTCGGTTCAGTATGCTCTTCGAGACAGTGTGGCACAATCCTTCGATATCGATTGCACTGGCATTTGGTTCGTCGAGTGAGCATTTCACCATATCTGGAGTCAAGGTATCAACTAGTCGGGCTAGTAGCCAAAAATAATCTCGACAAGCCGGTCCGTAGGGTTCTTTTCCGTCGTCCGATACGAAATGCGAATGTGACTGTTGGTACGATGTCATTTTCTCAGCGATTGGTAGGAAGGAGATTAGTTTTTGTAGCAATGGGGCCAAGAGTTCTTGGTAACTCTGCGCATTTCCCAGACAAATTCTGTATAAACCGGCGCAGATCTCACGACGCACCGATGGTTCGGGATCCTCTAATATGAATTTCCGCACCCAGCCACAATATTCGGGTGCACTCCACAGCGCTAGACGTGCTTTCTCCGATGAATGTACAAAACTTACCATAATGTTCATCGTATACTGAACCACTTGCGCTCGGCCCCAAAAGCCTGTTCGTATGTGAAGCTGATTATTGAATTGTGTATGGGCTTCGTCGTTCAATATCGATGCAAGTCGCTTGAGACACGAATCGACAAGCATCATGTCGAGCATGAATGGATGTGGTTTCGATATTGCTACCGGTATGTCATCGGAACGATGTTCTTCGAAGCCCAATAACCAAATGATCCTTAGCAAGCTTGCCAGACAATCATGTCTCCATTCGTTGATCGTTTCTGTCGAGTAAGTGCCGTTCTGAAGCATGCCGCTGATGAAAATATCATACAAATGCTGCAGTCCACCGCATTTGATGAATACATCACTCCATTTCAAGTCGTAGGCGGCTGGTGACGGTGGGTTCGGTGTGCTTTCATAGTCATCTTCTTCGTCATCTTGATGGAATTCGTTTTCCTCGTTTTCTTCGTTCTCCTCATTCTCATCCGTTTCATCTGGTTTTGTTTTTGTATTATTTTCACCGTCCGATTCTTGTCCCGTCGCTGTTTCACCCTTTGCCGGCTCGACTATTTTGGCTGTGCTCTCGGTAACGGCTGATTTCTCATCGCTTGCGGTTACATCGGCGGCACCACAACTCTCAGAACTATCGGCGGGACTACCTCGTCTTGATCGATTACTTTTTCGCGGTGATTGGCTCGAGTTGCTTTTCGACGAAGACGACGAGGATGACGACGAACTGAACAGTCTGTTTAGACTTTTGATCTTGGTGCTATGATAGTCGCCATTGCAACAGGCACCTGTATTCGTTGACTGATTGCTAACAGCTAAACTCTCTACTATATGCAGGGAATACATGAATTTTTGGAGATTGCCTGGGTGCAAAAGTTCAACCAATTTCTTGCGTATTGCATCTTTCTTCATCTTTCGCTCCTCGGAACTCTGTGCGGTCTCGCACTCAAACAGATCGACACTGAAGCTTTGGAAGGATTCCAGTATGTTCGGGTTGGTGGGTAATATAGCCAAAATATCCCATACGCGACGCGATAACAATTGAGCTTTTGTGTGGATCTGAATGTTGCTGTTACTGTGGACTTTCATGTCGCCTAGGGTCTGCATTAGACGAAAGAGTCTCTCGAAGTACTTCGGTTGAAGCAAGAGTACTGTTGGCAAACATTCTTTCGGCGGTGGTGGCTGTAGAGTCGGGTGGTCAAGTGGTTCTTTTCGACGAGCACCTCGTCCGCCGAGTGAAACGTACACAATCTGAAATGTTCAAAACAAATGAAAAATCAAAATGCTAATTATCTACTTCAGTTGACCGTGGGCAAACCTGATTATCCTTGAAGCCAACATCACCCAGACTCCGTTCGTCATATTCGGATGTTAATTCTTGTCCTTGGGTTATTATTCTTAAGGGTCCTTCGCTAAGGAGAAGCCCTAACACAGGTGCGCTTACCCCAGAAGCTCGAGCGCCACCTTGTAAGTTTTCCCACCTAAAAAAAAAATTGCGTATTTAGCCAGATATAGACTGAATATAGGCTTCTTATGGGTACATACCACTTGGAAATCTCTGCTTTCAACTCGGCAATCAAATCACACGAGTGCATGTGTAAGAGTGACTTATCAGACAGTCCTGCAGGCTGTAAGACTATCCGAATAGAAGGACCAGCTCCTTCGTTCTTCAAATTACTATGCGATCCAATGCCTTTGCCTTCGATAGCCCAACGACGTAAGTGGAAAGCATATCTACGCCTAAACGTTTCCAAATGCGTATTTAAAAGCATAAGACCGCGTTGAACACACATCAGAGCGTACTCCTCCTCACAACTGGACCATACAAATCAAACTTTATGCAATGAATTCCAATACCATATATGTACGTACCCTTGAAGACCGTTTGCCGCTTGAACCAAATGATCCATGCATTGAGATACAAACTCTTTTTCTAGCCTCAATTGCTGTCCCATGTAGTACATGTTTATATATTGTATGGCAGCCAAAGATACCTCAGTACTGTGTGCTCTTAAAGCAATCTTCCACAAATGAAACATGCCAACTATATTCGAGGATGTCGTTGACACAGAATCCATTTGTTTCTCATAGTGTGCGATGGCAAGTCGGGCTAAGCTGCAGAGTTGTTGAAACAGACCCAATGCGACCATTGAAAACTCTTCAGGACGTAATTCGGGAAGTTTTTTCAAATAGAGATGTTGTAACGCTTCGATTCCCAACGCGTGCTGATCGCCACCCTTTGCTTGACTTTGTAGCCAAGAGAAATAACAATCACTACATTCGGGATCGTGTGCAAGCCACTCCCATAGTGCATCGACCTGTTCCAGGCTCAATCTGAAAGTTAAAGTTCATAACAGTGATGTTTGCTAAATGCTTTGAGTGATGATGGCTTACCGAAAATGTTTCGGAGAACCTAACGAGCTAAATACCGACGACAAGAAATGCAGTCTAACTGATACCTGTGTCTTATGTGAATACATTGGTTGACCGTTTGAGTTGAGCACTAATGTTTCGCTGCCATTTGCCACTGCACGTGCATACGCTTTGATGTTATTGAAGAAATGATACATCATCTTGTGTTGTCGCTCAGCCCACATGGTTACTTGATGTGTATCGGCAGCGCGAAATTGTTGAAAGGAAGCAAACAATTTTGGCAGTAGTTTTAAGCTCACTATGACACTTTTATTGTTGGCCAGATTGTACAGGCAACCCTCGATGAATTTAGTTCGCAACAGACGATCCGTGCTGAAGCATAGTAGAGTGGCTAATGCCTTTTCGGCTTCCAGAGCCAATGATTCACCCAATTGACCCTGTTGAATGTTATACACATATGTACATATTTATGGCATAGAATTATAAATCAAGGAATAAATACTTACAATTTTGTCATCTTGCAGTAGATCCCAGAGCAAAGTGTTTCCCGGCATACAGACATCGTTAATTTTAAAACTCGGCTGATGCTCTTTCGTCTCAGTCGTTGGTTGTTCTTCCAATTTACCACCACGCATACCTTTGGTCGCCGATCCCGATTGCAGGGCTTTGATCGATTCACCCGACACAGATGATTCACGCATTGCAATCGATGGTAGTGTAAAACCAGGAATACAACTATGCGTTCGACTAACCAATTGTGCCAATTCTTCCTCACACGGCGACTCATCGTCATCGAAATCGGCGAGATTTTTCTCCGATTTATTACTCATCGGAGACGAGTAACTGCCATCGTTCTCGACACCGCTTAATAGCTCACTTATGTGTGTTTCACCGATTGCTCGAATATAGGGTCCCTCGCCCTGTAAGTGCTTAAGCACTGCAGCGGGAACTGGATTATCACTGTAATCGCTATCATTAATTACTTCACCTTCGCTATGCGATTCACCTTCCCATATCGTTTCCACTAGCTCATGAGCGAGACGCGTCAACGGAAGATTATTGTTTTTCCGTCGTTTACGCGTCTTCTTTCGTATAGGTATTACCGATGGCTGATGTAGCTCCTCTTCACTGCTTGAATTATCAACAATGTTGACCATTCGATGATTTTGCAATCTATACAAATCGATTTTAGTATTCTTTGGCTAATTTTGATATAATATACTTACGCGAGGTCTGCTTTTGCTTTAAGTGCAGCCAATTCGGCAATATTCCCACCACCGGCTCCCTTGCTTTTGGCAGCCGCTTCTAAGAGAGAGTAAAAATAAGTAAAAACTGATGAAAGTAAATTGAAATAGATACGAAGTTTTTGTCTCGATTAGTAGTAGGAAATCATCGGTATATTCTCTTTCGTTTCGGGATATAGTACATATCTGTAGAGTCGAAATACTCGCAAGTCAATAAATGCACCTATGACTTAACCCATAAGCCATAAGTCGTCTCTCGTCAAAATTCGAATGGAAATCGAATTTGCAAATTGGAAAATTCGGAAAGAGTACAATTTAATTTATTTTGGAAGATCATCCACGTGATCTCTAATATATGTCTAATTTGCCTACATTCATTTCATTTGACTACCACTTCGTATTAAAAAAAGATGTGCAGTAAGTGCAATATGGGAATATAGAAAGATTTAAGAAAACAAAAAAAAAAAAAAAAAAAACAAAAAAAAAACTTAAAATGCGGAAAGCAAAATGTAGTTGTCGAGTAGACTTAAACTCGTGATTTGTTACGGAGTGTTGCAAGAACAACACATGAATACGCGTTCCACATGCCAAACATGTGGTTTCAACTTTCAAATGCTTCCCCTAATAATACACTTTACACTTTACTGCACATAGTTACCTTCTGTTGGGTCGCAAACATGACGCTTTCTTCGCGCCTGTTTGCATGGCGGTGGTGCACCCGAATCTGACCCACCGTTTTCAATATCAATCGGACTCTTCCGACTTGTTGAACTGCTCTCATCTTGTTGCTCTTCATCTGTGTTACTACCATCCATACTGCCGCTATCCGAACTCGATGCCGTCACATTCGATGCAATCATATTCTCCGGCACCAATTCCAATTGTGATCGACCACAATCCCGTGACCATATTAATTTGGTTAATGCTGATGCTATATAGATACTCTGCTCGGTGTGCTCCTTTGGATCCAAACGGCATAGTAACGAATACGAATGTAATGCCGGACGTGGTGCTAAATTCTTTACCAACGACGGTAGAATATCGTAAATTGGTTTCGAACAATGTTTCAATTGAGCTGCTTGCCAAATTAGATTTATATGCTCTTCGGTGATTTGATTTTCCACAGCCAGAAAATTCAATACAACATGCGATTGTTTGATCACTTCAACATGCAAATTGGGCCCAAATAAATGCTCGATGATTTGATTCTCTGTTAACCAATCGGCTAGTTTCTGACCGACTAATTCGACTTCGCCAACCGTTTCTGTTGTGCAAATCTCATTGAACAGATTAATGTGTGCATTTATTTGTGCCATACCTGTAAATCAAATAAGAGTTTTTAGTGAGTGATAAGAGAGATATTGATAAAAAAAAAAAAAAAAAAACCCACCAGCTAAACGCATCGTTAATGTTGTTGAGTTAAAGTACTTAAAAGCTAATGCCAGTCCTTCGATATCAAAATTAATCGACGAATCAAGCGGATCGCGAATGGCCGACCATACGAAATCGGCCATCGATCGAGTTGCTGCCGAACGTAAATCCTGATCCGACAACTGACACATATACTGAAGCACTTTACTTCGTAGCGGGATAAATAATTGTATGATACACCGGTAGTTAAGCCACAATTTTATATTAGAAACTGTAGCCGTTATGGCATGTGCTGTTGTCACTGGCAAATCGGGATGATCGAAACATGACATCATTGCTGAGAAACCGCCCGAATTGCAGAATAAACTAATGTTGCGTAACAAATACACGGGTATCTCGTTATCATGCAAATCACACACGATACTCAAATGCGATGCTTCCTCCGATGAGATTTCATCCAGGCGAGAATGTGTGCCATGCTTGTAGGCAATGTAGAGTGGGAAATTGAGAAGAAATGCCTTGGACACGAGGATTAGGAGTTTTTCGACTTCCGGTAAAATCCATTTCTCTTCACTCTGTACAATTCGTTGCAATTCATCATCGATTGTTGTTGTTGATGTTGTTGCACTTGTTGTTTGTTGTTGCCTTTTATCCGCTTCACTATTATTCTTATTCTCATCTTTTGCGTCCGATGAGACACTGTGTTGTTGTTGCTGTTGTTGTTCATCATCATTGGGCTTATTTAATGGACTACTTGGATCACCGATCGTAAAGCATTTGTATTCCTCGATGAGTTTATGGATATTTTTCAAGTAATGTAATGCAAGGCATATCATCGATTGTACGATCAGATTGAAACGTTCGAAATTCTTAATATCCCGATAGAGGCACATGCATTGCCTAAAAACAAAAAATTCTTGCAAATTGGATTGCATTCAATCTATCTTTATAGTACATACCTCTGGGGCCATGATTGGATGTAACCGAAGGCGATTTCTATTTCATTTTTAAGTAGGGCCGTATGTTTTGCATCGTTACTGGTTATTCTCGCCTCATCTAAGGAACACAATTGCTCATATAAGTTCATATTTTGCAAAAAAATCAATTAAAAAAAATATATACATATATTCATATCAATAGAGCCCTATAGCCCTTGTTGCACCGACTCAAGGGTCACAAAAGCCGGTCCCTTGGAAAACTATATACACAGTCGACGTAGTACATACTCATCATACCAAATGCGTTGCGAAAATATTATTGTGCGACTCGAAAACAAAAAAATCAAAAAAAGAAAAACAAAAATTCATCATCTTGCGGCAATTTAGGAAATAAATATCGGCGGCACCCTTCGCCTTCAGTCGTTATATTCCGACTTTTAACAGTACAAAGAGTTTTCCACTTTTCATTTCTCTCCTCTCCCGAATGACACATTGTTTGGCTATTCTTTTCTCAATTCACTCGGACTTCCAATAGATCGGATGCGATTTTTCCTTTTTCTTTTCTACTTTTTTTGTTCTTTTTTTTTTCGTTTTCCTCTTAGATTTTTCAGTTTGAGAAAAACAAAATTATATATATAACCACGTAAGGTGCAATGGCACTATACTCAAGACACACTCAAAAGTCGTTGTGTTGCAAAAACAGAGAAAAAATAATAAAAAAAAAAAAAAAAAACTTCATGTTACCAACCCAACTTACATGTCTCGAGAAGATGCAAAAAATCAGCACACACGTCGCACATTATTTATGAAGGCTCCTTCCTTTTCCATTTACACAAAATATAGAATGAAAAGATCAACTTTGCAGTTAAACACTACATAAAACCATAAAGTGATCTTATCGAATTGTAATAACACTTAAGCTAAATACCACTGCTTGTGTACGAGAGAATGGAGCTAAAGAATTTTTTCTAAATGGTAGTTTTTCTCCTTTCCAGACTTGGTGATTTTTTCACAGGAACCTTTCCTTTTCTTTCCTTGTCAAAAAATCAACAATGGCCGTTTCATCAAGCAAATGCCATCGAACGAACGGGATAGAAAAAAAAAATGCCAAATGCTACGGCTGGAATTGGAACATGGGCTGCTGCTCTGTTCGTTTTGAATGCTGTGTCTGATTGGATTTTATCACTGCGAATTTTCGTACAACTTGATCTTTGGACGGGATTAGTGAATTCATGAGTACATATTTGTGCTTTGACATCGCACTTTTCTTCTTTTTTTTATGCGGAGCGTTAGCGAAGCCTCTCTCTTCTCGGCTCAAATGACAAAAGCGGATGTTCGCGCATAACTCCCGAACCTGATGTCCGATCGTCTCGAAACTTTGCATGCACATGCATCTATGGCGTGTTCAGGCTATCAGGTCTTATAACCTAAGTATAGTCGCACCATGTCCAAACAACTAACGAAAATGTTCAATCAAGTTTTGAGGGCCAAGTTCACGCCACTATTTTACGAAATAGTTCCCCGATATTGCCTTATATACTTACTTAGAAGGCGGTACAGTTCGGAGTGAACCAGGGCCTCAACCAACAAGCCTCTCCAGCCGGCAGAATATTTGGCCAGCCTCTTTCAGTGCCGCACGCCTAGTTGGTTGAGGTCCCTTTCCACCTGTGCGCGCCACCTTAGATGCGGTCGTCCTCTGCTGCGTCGTCCTTCGGGGTTGGTGTCGACGATTCTTCGGACCGGAGCGGTGATGTCCATTCGCTCTACATGGCCCAGCCATCCTAGACGTTGGATCCGAACACGTCTAACTTGGCCGATGTCACTGTACAGCCCGTACAGTTCTTGGTTTAATCTCCTCCTCCACTCTCCGTTTACACAAACGGGACCAAAGATTGCACGCAGAATTTACCTCACGAAACGCCCAAGAGCCTCTTCATCCCCTTTTGATAAAGTCCAAGCCTCAGCGCCGTAGAGGAAGACCGGGATGATTAGGGTTTTGTAGGGGGATACCTTAGTTTTTCGAGGGAGGGCTCTACTACTCAGTTGCCTCTTGAGCCCAAAGAAGCAGCGGTTGGCAACAGTCATTCTGCATTTTACCTCAGCGCTGGTGTCATTGCTGTTTGTAACTATCGAGCCAAGGTAGACCAAGTCCTTGACTACTTTAAAAATATAGTTGTCGAAGGTGACGTTCTGACCAAGACGTCGGTGTTGCGTGTCTTTCTTTGATGACAGCATATATTTGGTCTTGTCCCCGTTTACCCTTGGACCCACCTAAGCCGCTTCTGCTTCAATGTTTGCGAAAAACTCATTTACGTCTCGCTTTGTCCGTCCGTTAATGTCAATGTCATCTGCTTAGGCAAGCAGTTGTGTAGACTTGAAGTGGATCGTACCTCTTGTATTGGCCGCAGAGTCCCGCACGATCTTATCAAGAATGGTGTTAAAGAAATCACATGTCAGTGCGTCACCCTGTCTAAAAACCTCCCTGTCTAGTTCACCTCCGACTTTAATGGAGCAGCGAGAGTTCTTCGTAGTCATCCTGCACAGTCTGACGAGTTTGGCAGGAATGTTAAAACAAGACATGGCTCTGTATAGCTCGTCTCTATATTCTGTCATATGCGGCTTTAAAGTCGACAAAAAGATGGTGCGTATCAACCAGGAATGCATGGGTCTTCTCCAAGATCTGCCGTAGTGTAAATATTTGGTCTATCGTGGATTTTCCTGGCCTGAATCCACACTGACGCCGTGGCGCAGTGGTTGGTGTGTTGGACTCTGGTGCACGATGAGCGAGTTCGGATCCCGATAGCACCAACGCCATCGAATGTTTATTTCGCGGCGTTCCTCCTCGGCAGGGTACCGCAAAACCCCCCGCCATGAAAACGCTTCTCGACTCACGCCGTTCGGAATCGGAATTAAACTGTAGGTCCCTTTCACCTGTGTGAAAAATAAATCACACACAACATGGGTGATTGAGAGAAGCTTGGCTCTGGTCCTTCATGGGCTGTAACGCCACCAAAATAGAAGAAGAAAGAATCCACACTGGTAGGAACCTATCAGATTGTCCACGAACGGTTTCAGGCGCCTACACAGTACGGCAGAGAGGATCTTGTACGCAATGTTCAGGAGACTTATCCCTCTGTAATTGGCGCAGTCATAGGGGTCTCCTTTCCTATGGACCGGGCAAACGATATTGAGATTCTATTAATCGGGCATGCGTTCTTCCGACCATATTTTGTTGATGAGTTGGTGAATGTTCCTGACCAGCTCATCGCCAGCTGCTTTAAACAGTTCCGCGGAAAGTCCGTCTGCTCCAGCAGCTTTATAAGACTTAAGTTTCGATATCGCTATCTTAACATCGTCTAGGTCGGGTGGACGGGATTCTCTTTCGTGTTCGTCCATTCTGAATGGCTCATTCTGGCTGGCGGCGGCATTTTGACTATCATCTTCGTTATACAGTCTGCAGAAGTGGTCCTTCCACAGTCTCAGCATCGACTGTGATTCCATTACTAGTTGTCCGTGCTCATCCCTGCGGGCTTCTGCTCCGGGTTTATAGCCTTGGCATGTTCGTTAAAATGTTCGAACGTCGTTCCTGCAATAACATCTCTCCATTTCCTCGATCTCGCGCTTCTCGTGCTCCTTCTTTTTTCTTCTCAGAAGTGCATGCTCCTCTCTCCTTTTCTGTTCATAGAGCTCGCGGGCAGCTCTCATCCGACGATGCAGTGTAGCCATGTATGCATTCTGTGTCTCTACATGGGCCTGTCTGCATTCGTCATCAAACCATGGGTTTCTCGAAGGTGGTGGCTTAAATCCGAGTACATCTGAGGCGGCCTCTCTGATGACGTTCTGACAACGACTCCATTGCTGTTTTATGGTTTGTATAGATTGCATCGGGACTTGAGAGAGCTTGAGGGATACTTGATCGGCGAAGGTCCTGGCGGTCTCCTGCGATTGCAACTTTCCGACGTTAAATGTTGGTGCTCTTACTCGACTCTATTGATTCCGAGAAAATCACATCCGTAACTTGGCTGCAACACGGTAAACCGTCAGACCGCCAGGTCCCCATATGGATGTTGAGGTGTGGGAATCATGTATTTACTTGCTACTACGAAATTATGTCCCGCCATAGAGTCTACTAGCCTTAGTCCGTTTTCTGACGTGGTTTCAGAAAACTTGGGATGTCATAACGCCCTTGCTGCTTTCGTCTCGTGTTGAAGACTTGTTGAGTCGATGTTTTGTAGCTACTGTCATTCCAAAAGGTAGAGATGACTTCAAGTTTATGGAGACGAGATACGCTTAGCATCTTTATGCCATTTACAATCGTTGTCGTTGCTCGTACTGGTTTCTGTATTGCGCCCTATATATTATCTTCTGGATCATTTTCCTTGTCGATTCAAGCTGAGCCATTTGCGATGCCCTAGCCCATGCTAAGATACCATATCTCAGATGGGGTTCAACCAAGCCAAGATAACATTGGTGTAGCACTGTTACCGGGCAAAAGTTGCTCAGGTGCTAAAGGGCATATGCTGATTGTCGCCGTTTCTTCGTCATCGCTTCAATGTGGTAACTCCATTTGAGATTGTAGTCTACAATAATGCCCAGATATGCATTTGCAGATCGACACGTTGGTTATCATTTCGTTGCATTTGTCATTATTTTGCAGCTGCGAATGACACTCGGCTTCATGAAGGCATCTCCGATCTTGCATTTTCAAAAAGATTTTCGTTTTAGGAATATGCGGTGGACGTATGTGCATTACCTTCGTTTTTTTTAATATTTATAATAAGACCGTGATCGTGGCACCACGCAGTGATTGCATTAAAATCTTTTTGCATCATTTTATTGCCTCTTCCACGTGCTTATGGCTTGCAATAATCGCCGTGTCGTCCGCGTAGGCATAGCCAGTACTTGAAGGATTGACAGCATATCGTTGACATATATGATGAATATGAGCGGTCCCAGTTTTGATGTTTGTGGGACTCCGTGTTTGACACTTTCTTCCTCACTTTACTCGTCCCCGATTTTCGCTATGAAGTACATATTTTTCAGATAGCTCTCGAACGAGGGTAAAATGTTCCCACGAGCACCGATTTTCTCAAGTTGCTTTAATCAAAGCCTTGTTAAAATCTGTTCGAGATGGAACCGCGATGTGTAGTTGACTTAAGGTTCAAGGAATGGTCAGGAAAGGACGTGTCATTTCTTCCAACCATTCCCCAGCTTTATGTGTCACTGTCATGGGACAGTTTTCTGACGTTTTTGGTTCTCTGTTTTTTGCTTCATCGACGTGGCGACGCAAATGACCCATCTCGATTTGGCAGTGGAAGAAGTTTTGGTTAAAAGGAAAGGAATGAAGTTGAATCTTGATTAAAATACTTCGAAGTCTTTTTTCTCCAACAAAATCAATGAAAAGGACAATGGAGCTGTGGTTTTTATCAAGGCTATTTTACAACCTGTTCGCAAAGTCTCCTAGCAATTGGCCTGTACTTTTGTTTTTTCTGAAACCGAGTTGTTTGTCATGAAGAATATCATATTACTCGATACAGTTGTACAGTCTCTTGGTCTGAATTTCTTCCAGCACTTTATCAACAGCTGAGAGTATAGAAACAGGTCTGTAATTCTTTTCTTTCCACTCTTGTAGATCGGTCGGACGATAGATGTTTTCAAAAGAGTTGGCACTGTGGATTGGTCTAGGCTCATGTTAAGTTTAGTCATGACAGGTGCTAATGTTACTGCGTTCATTTTCAGGTCTCTTGGTCTAACTCCGTCTATGCCAGGTGACTTGTCATCTTTTAGAGCTCTGAGAATATTTTCTATTTCTACGACTGATGCTTCCTCTAGAAACATTGATTTTTGTACGTTGCCTGTTGTTCGGTTCAAAGTTCAGTGTTCACACCCGTGAATTATGTTATTGACCTCCGAAGAGAACACGCTTGCAAATCTGTTAGCTAAATCCTTTGTGTTGCTTTCGTACGCAAATTTTAACTTCAGAGTCTCATCAAGGTTGTTGGCCCTTTTACTCAAAATTGAGGTTTCTTTAGGATTGGTTTTGGACTTCTGGAACTGTTGGGTGAGGAATTGAGTTTTTGTGCGGAAGATTCTTTTGTTGAGTTCGTTTCGACACACGGGAAAGTCGCATATTCTGACTCTAGATTCGATGCATACACCTGCACCAGAGCTAAAGTTGATCTTTCAAGGTAGAGTTTTAAGATTGCGACTCTCCCTCCCAACGGTATCCACTCCAATACCCTGTCTATCAACCTGGGACTTGTGAGTATCCTCACTCCCGCTTGTGCAGACATTTAAGCAGGGATAAAGTATGAGATACCAATCTTTTGGCTTTGACAGGCATTTTGACAACTAGCCCCTACAAACGCGTTGCGGTTTGACGGCGTCTTGACTATGTCATTTTGCCTTGTTCCGACGTCTTGACTCTTAAGTCAAAAGCGTCGTTTTTAAAGCGGCCTCTAGACGCTCAATATTATTGTGCAAAATAATGCACAATTTTTATGGCTTGCTGCCCCAGACGGTTCAATATTTTTCCCAATAATTTAGTTGACCGCTCATATTTGTATTAAAAGTCAAAAGCGTTTTGATTTTCCGCAATATATCGCACAATCTTGCAATATTATCTACAGACGAACAATAATATTGTGAAATATCAAATATTGCACAATATTATTAGGCGTCTAGTGGCCGCTTTAATTACAAAAGCAGCAACCAACCCCTGCGGGGATCAACCGGCAGACGTACGAAAGTTTGATATCTCATTCTTTATCCCTGCATTTAAGGTGCAACTCCCGATAGGAAGAGTTTTATTGGCGATACAATGTTTATTTTAACTATGAAAAAAGGTAATACAAAGTTTAGTTTAAATATGAGAAATGTGACACAAAGTTTAGTTAGTTGAAGTCTCTCGACGCCCCGCTGTTGGTCCTGTTCGTTGGCTGTGTGACGTGTGAAGTTGGTCCCCGTTGCTTGACGTGACCACGTGAAGATGGTCCCCGTTGCTTGACGGAACTTACTTACTAACACTCCCCCTCGTTACGGGAAGAGACCCATGGCCTCTAGACACTTCCTGTGCTTTGGTCCAGGAAGTCCTTTGGTGAGCACGTCCGCTCCCTTGTCCTCTGTGGGAAGATACCGCAAACAGATGTTTTTGTTCCGCAGAGCCTCCCGTACGAAATGATACCGCACGTCTATGTGCTTCGTTCGAGAGTGGAAAATCGGATTCGATGCTAGCTTCTGCGCCCCCATGTTGTCGCAGAATATTTTCACCGTCTTGACCAGTGACTCAAAACCCAACTCGCTGAGAAATTTTTGTAGATAGATCCCTTCCTTAACGGATTCGGACAGGCTCATGTACTCCGCTTCCGTCGATGAGAGGGCGACGTAGCCACTGTAGGATCTTCGATCCACTGTACAGTTCCCCCAGTCGGAGTCGACCATTCCAGTTAATCCTGCTGATGATGAGGAGAAAACAATTCCGATGTCCTTGGAGCCTTGCAGATATCGCAGAACGGGCTTGGCTGCTATCCAGTGCACGTGCTGATGTCGGTCGTTAAACTGGCTCAACCAGCACACGGCATGCGCAATGTCCGGTCGAGTTCCCATAGCGATGAACATCAAAGAACCTACAAGTTCTCGATACGGTACCTTTCCTTCATCCTCGTCTGCCGGCTTTTCAATTAAGGTTGTCTTATCTGTTGACATCGGTGTCGACACCGGTTTACTGCTGCCCCTTTCATGAATTGTATATCCATCGCTTCCCTTGATGAACTCTATTCCAAGGCAGCATTTGACGTCACCCAGATCCTTGATTTTGAACGATTTCGCCAGCCCTTTCTTGAACCGACTGATCTTCCTCGAGCTCTGAGACATTACCAGGATATCGTCGACGTAGACGAGAACCATCATTATATCTCCCCCTGAACCTTGGAAGTACACACAGGAATCCGATTGAGTGGGCCTCAATCCCAGACGTTTAAGCTCCGGGTCCAGCTTTTCGTGCCAACACCTACCGGCTTGCTTCAAAACGTAGAGGGCCTTCTTGAGTGAGCACACCTGGTTGCCTTTTTGAAGTTCTTAGAGCATTTCACTTGCCTTGTCCCGTATGTGATTGTCCTTTTCCGTTCGAATCATATACTGAAGTGTCTCTCGCGTCATCTTGGGGACTTCCATGAGCACCTCCTCGGAGAGCGTGCCATTCAAGTACGCGGCAGTGATGTCGAACTGCCTAATCGCCATCTTATATCGAGACTCCAGCGCTGTAGCCGTGCGGATGGAACTTAGCCGGGTCACTGGGGCGAAGGTTTCATCGAAATCTACCCCTGGCCGCTGTGCGAAGCCCCTTGCGACTACCCTCGCCTTTCTCTGCCTCAACTTTCCGTCGGGATCATATTTGTTGCGCAAGACTATACGGCTACCGATTGTCCGCCTTGCTGATGATCGGTCGACGAGCTCCCATGTCCCGGCCTGAATGATACACCTCAACTCTGCCGCTTTCGAAAAGTTAAACGCTTGACTTCGCAGACACAATAGAAAGTGAACAAATGATTTATTAATTTCGTATTTATACAAGAAAAGTGTGTTGCTATAGACAACTAATATAATGTGTTGCCATAGAGAATTGATTGAATTGATATTATAACTTTTAACATCCTCCCGGGCCCGAAACTTCAAGTGGGTAAAGAAGCTGAACGGGGCGTCTAAGTAAACTTCCATCTGGCATGCGCAGCTCACATGATCTTACTCTTCCATCGCGACCTGGATACGTTTTTTGCACTAGGGCCATTTTCCAAAGTAGACGTGGATTAGATTGGTCATAAACAAAGACAACATCATTTTCCTTGGCGCTATATGAAGAACCTTGTTTAGAAAAGTGCGCTGATCTTAGCTGGTTAAGATATTCCAGCTTCCAGCGTTTCCAAAATAGTTTAGTTGCACGTAATCGACTGATCCAAAGACTGCGAAGCTTATTATCTGAAATCAGATTGCAATTTTGAAAGTTAAAGCTAGCGTAAGACCCCTTTAAGAAATGGGCTGGGGTAAGTGGTGATAAATCCCTTGAATCATTACTAAGATAAGTTAAAGGACGATTGTTGACAATGTCCTCCACCTCCGTTAAGAAAGTGTAGAGCTGTTCCTCATCTAAAACAGCACGGCCAATGGCTACTTTAAGTGCCTCTTTTACAGAGCGTACCAATCGCTCCCAAAATCCACCCCACCACGGGGCGCGCTCAACAATAAATTGCCAAGATATTTTCCGTTGTATCAGAAAGTTATTTATTTCTGTGGATTGCAATATATTTGCCAAGACAGCTAGTTCTGATGCGGAACGTTTAAAACTCTTTGCGTTATCAGACATAAACTTCTCCGGAACTCCTCTGCGAGCTATGAATCTTCTAATGCCCATAAGACAACTTTCCGTATTGAGGCTCGGCGTCAATTCTAAATGGACAGCTCGTACTGCCGAGCATGTAAAAAGCATTATATAGAATTTTTTAGTACCTTCTCTTTGCTTAACGAATAAAGGACCTGCAAAATCTAATCCTGTACACTCAAATGGTCTTGTACTGGAAATCCTCTCTATTGGTAGAGTCCCCACAAGCTGACTTGCTGCTTTACCCTTTAGACGCTTACAAATAATACATGATGCAATTAATCGCTTGGCTAACTGCCTTGCTTTTGGGATCCAAAAACGTTTCCTTAATTCCGCCAGTAGTGTACTAATTCCTGCATGTAAACATTGATTATGTAAATCCATAATAATCATTTCTGTTAAACGGCAATTTTTTGATAGTATGATTGGAAATGTTTCATCATAAGAAATCCCCATGTCAGGCTTTAATGCAGAAAGCCGAGATCCAACCCTTATTATACCACCTTTCGCAATGACTGGATTCAATCCGAAAATCTCTGATGAAGTATCAACGGATATACCTTTGCGTATTTTTTGAAGCTCCGTGGAAAATGAGGCTCTCTGGTACGATTTAATCCAGTAGCGTTCAGCTGCCTTCACCTCCTCCGCCGTGGGAAGTGATACATCAGACGCCGATAAGCACATAGGTTTTCTGTTTGCGTCTTTTGCTCCTCGTCTTCGAACAGCTTTTATGAACCGAAAGAAATACGCCGTGATCCTCAAAACCTTTTGTAGGCTGCTAAAGTTCTCCAAACGCATAATGTGTTTTCTTCCCTCGTTGGCTCCACTAAAATTACTGGATGTGAGAAGAAAACAGCTGGTCAAATTTATATTATTTAATTTTAATTCGATCGGAGTCGAAGGATTTAATTCATGGAGTTCATGCAACCACTCGGGGCCCTGCAGCCAAGATGTCGTTTCGGATAATTTTTTTGCAGATATACCTCTGGTTAAAATATCGGCAGGGTTTTGCTTTCCTGAGCAGAATCTCCAGACAGCCCCAATCGAGTTTTTTCGTATTTCTCGAACTCGATTGGCAACATAAGGCTTCCATTTGTTAGAATCTCCACTTATCCAATAAAGTGTAATTTGAGAATCAGACCAAAGATAAATTGATTTGAATTTCAACTTTAAGTTGCCTTTCAAGAAAGCAACAAGTCGGGCACCCACAACAGCAACAGTTAATTCCAGCTTTGGTAGCGTTAATTCTGAAGATTTATCTTCTTTTAATGGAGCTATCCTATTTTTTGAGCAGAGGTAACGTACATCGACATGACCCTCAGAATCTAAGCATCGAACATATGCTACCGTTCCATACGCCTTGGCGCTTGCGTCGACGAAAACATGCAATTGATTCGTAACAGGTGAGGATGTACTAAAAACCCATCTAGGAATGATTATCTCTTTTAAGTATTGCAACTCTGATATAGATTCGATCCATGTTTTTTGTGCAGATGAGGGCAGATTATCGTCCCACTTCAGATTTTGCTTCCAACATTCCTGAAACGCTATTTTAAGTCTTACAGTGTACGGACCACATACACCCAGGGGGTCAAAGATTCTTGAAATAAGACCTAGCAGTTCTCTCTTTGTTCCAACTTGCGACAAATTACCGGACAATATGTCTGCTATTTCTACTCCTAATTCATCAGAATTTATAAACCATTTAAGACCGAGTACTTTCTGGATCAGAGGGGTGTCCGTATCTTCAGAAAAGTTCGAACGCACTGATAGTGAATTCGAATTCCATTTATGGAGTTTCATGCCTGCCCGTTTCATAATATCTCTGGATTCTTTGTAAATTCGAATAGCGTGCGATTCATCAGAAGCACTACATACCAAATCATCCATATAAAAGGAAGATTCAAGATTTTCGCAAGTTTCAGGGAAATTTTGTTTTTCCTCTCTCAAATGATTTTTTATAGTTGTATTTAACAAAAATGGGCTACATGCAATGCCAAAAGTAACTCTAGTCATGCGAAATTCCGCCCAGTTCGGCAACTTACGTAAATTAGTTATTCGGCCATCAAACCAAAAGAACCTATGCACGTCTCGATCTTTTTCACATAAGTGGATTTGTAGAAACGCCTTAGAAATATCAGCTACGAGCCCAACGCAATTGACTCGAAAATTTAACAAAATGGTCAATATATTCGCCAAAACATTTGGTCCGGATGAAAGCAAATCATTTAGTGAGGCATTGTTACCTGTATGGGCTGACGCATCGAACACGATTCTAATTTTGGTAGTGGCCCTATCATCCTTGTAAACCGCTCTATGTGGCAGATAGTAAATTCGCTTAGTAGCTGGATTGGGTTCACTAACCCGTTCAACGATTCCACTGGTAATTAACTCATTCATTGCATTTTCGTAAGATATTAATTGTGCTGGATTTCTTAAAAGCTTTCTTATTAAACTACCAAACCTGGTTTGTGCACCCTCTTTGTAGCTGTCGATCGTCACATCTTCGTTCCTCCATAAAAGTTTTGCTTCATAGTGACCCTCCCTCTTGACGATGTATTCGCTAAATTTTTCTTCTAATTTGTCGTTCGATTTCTCCTCATTTGCTATACCGATTGTCTCCAGGTCCCAGAAAACTTGTTGATGGATTTCGTTGCAATTCAATAGAGTAAGAGTTGGCATAATGCATGTACTTTTTGCTGAGCAATAGGATGACGGACCTTGCAACGTCCAACCAAATACAGTTTTAACAGCTACTAAATTACGGGACAGATATTCCCTTTCACCTGTAATGACACTCCAATAATAATCTGAACCCAACAATAAAGAAATACCTAATTCCTGTGTTATGGTTTGATTATTTGAATCAGCTAAATTTAGATTTAAATCCTTGATGTCATTATGATTGGGCTCAATAAGAATGTCATCGCAAATCTCCTCAATTTCGAGTGCTATCATGCACTCATGCTTAATATAAGTCCTTTGACTTCCACCGTCTATTAAAAACCGTATAAATGATTTATTTGAGGAGCTTAGATTTATTAAATACGCTCGTGCTGTTTGCAAGTAAATATGAGTCGGTGCACTAATCGAACAGACATTTGCAGAATTTACCACATGCTTTTTTCCATCTTCCCATACAGCTGATGATCTGCTTGTTTGAAACTGTATTGGTTGAGCAGCTCTGCTTTTCTTTTCGCGCATGGGGGTGGCATGACGTCCATTGCAGAGAAAACATTTAACTATCTTTGTCCTGCAATTTTTAGAGCAGTGACCCTTTTGTGTGCAGCGAAAGCACCGACGGTCACTTTTCAACATATTTTTTCTTTGCTCTGGAGTTTGGTTGCTGTCGCAATTGCTTGTGAAATGGTTTGCAGATTTGCAGAAGAAGCAATTATACCTTTCCTTTTCTGCGGTAAGCAGAGAAGCAGCTGTGTTTGTTACCTTAGGTGTATCGTTCTGATAACGTGATCCTACATTTGACCGATCCAATGACTCGATTTCTTTCTTCAAAAATTTTAAAAGCCATTTAACCTGTTTATCTCCTTCGAACGTCACAGAACTAATGGTGCTAGTTGTCTCATCTGTTGGCTCCAAATTATTACCATCCTCACTGATATATGATCGATGAAACTCAATTCTCAGATCTGTAGGCATACATCTTAACAGAACGGCCTTGAGCATTATATAGTAATGTGACGATGGGACGCCGAGAGAAGTTAATGACCGGGTAATAGAGATGACCGTGTTATATATCCGTCTCAGACCTGCAACATCTGATTTTGATGTTACTGATGGTATGGACATTAAATTAACCATGTTTCGGTCTATTATGCGGTCTGTGTCACCATATTCTTCTTGTAAAAGAGATACTGCCGCATCATAGCATTTTTGGGTTGGAGTAAATCCAGAAACCGAATCTTTTGCTTTTCCAGTTAAAGCCGACAACAAGTAATTGAATTTATCTGAGCCGGTTAAACTTGGATTTTCATGCACGGCAGTGTGAAACTGCTCCCAGAATGGTAGCCATTCTCTATAATCGCCGTTGAACTTTCTTAGCTCCAACTTGGGAAGCTTTAAGCTGCACGTATACTCTACCCGAGGTTTAGGAGCTTCTTGTTGGCCTGGCTCACTGTGAGATTCGTGAATTTTATTTAAGCGATGGTTTAACCTTGCTAGTGCGCTCACAGCTTTGTCGTCATATTCACAACAATTCTCCAACTCCTTGCGTAGTTCTTCTTCTTTAAGGTTTTGCACTCTACGTACCTCAGAATTGGCCTTGCCAAGATTTTCTTGCGCTGATAATATACGTTGCACAAGAACGCTAATCTCCTCTTCAATTTCAGTTATACTTTCTTTATTTTCGGGCGTTAACTGTGAATCAGAACTTGAAAGATACTCGCTTGCTGATTTAGTTAGTTTCGTAACTTGTCCGCGGAGTACTGAACGATTTTGCAATTCCATTATACTTCGAGTGAATACTTTTCGCGCTATATGTATCTAAATTCCCGGGTTTCGGCACCAGTTTCGAAAAGTTAAACGCTTGACTTCGCAGACACAATAGAAAGTAAACAAATGATTTATTAATTTCGTATTTATACAAGAAAAGTGTGTTGCTATAGACAACTAATATAATGTGTTGCCATAGAGAATTGATTGAATTGATATTATAACTTTTAACAGCCGCCATGGAGTCGTACCACTCTCGTGCGTCAGGACCCGAAAGAACTAAGTCGAGATTCCCCTCAGCCAGCAGTCCATGTTCCAAGAGTGTATGCTTTGCCTGTTCTACATTCCGAAGTTTCCTCGGACGGCCAGGTAGACCTGTTTTGATTTTCGGTGGTCTACCACAAAGTTTCACTGGGACATCAACTGCATGCTTATCTTCATATTTGTTTTCCTCTGAAGATTCCCGTTCCGAAGCTTCATCTACTCGACCGACTTCGTCGCTGGTCGCGAGTGGATCCTGCTCGCTCTCCCAATCTCCCGCAGATTGACTTTGAACTTCTGTTAACGAGTCCCGTTCGAATTTACATCCATCATCCGGGTACTCCGCGTCCCCATCTACGGAGTTGACTATTTCGCTCACCACGTCTTCTTCTACTGTAGACATGTCCACGGCAATTGGATGATACGTTGCGCCTAAGTCCTTTTCCTCCGTGCTTTCCAAAAATTTTACGTCGCGTGACACTTCCACTCGATGCTCGCT
This sequence comes from Eumerus sabulonum, assembly GCA_951905685.1. Classification (NCBI taxonomy): domain Eukaryota; kingdom Metazoa; phylum Arthropoda; class Insecta; order Diptera; family Syrphidae; genus Eumerus; species Eumerus sabulonum. Next base: position 242,065,579 of record OX645060.1, read on the forward strand.
CGGTATGAATACCCTGTACCCTTTATTTTCCTCAGAATATCCCAGGAAGATACCTTCTTTTGATCTTGTGTCGAACTTTCCCTTGTTAGGTGTTGTTTTCAGGATGAAAACCTTGCATCCGAATTCCCGAAGGTTGCTCACGTCTGGAGGACTCCTGTATCGGATTTCATAGGGCGTTTTTCCATTCAGGACCTTGGAGGGACTTCGATTTCTTATATAATTTGCAGTTGAAACCGCCTCGGCCCAGAAAAATTTTGGTAGCCCGGAGTGTATAAGTAGACACCTTGCCATTTCCAGAAGGGTTCAATTCCTTCGCTCCGCGACTCCGTTTTGCTCGGGATTATATGAAACGGTCAGACGCCTGCGGATGCCTCTTTTCTCCAGATAATTGTCGAAAATCCTGTTCCGATATTCTGTCCCGTTGTCTGATTGCAACTTCCTTATACGGGTACCAGCCTCGGTTTCCAATGCTGCTTTCACCTTCTTGAAGTTCTCGAAAACTTGATTTTTCGTTTCGATGAAACGTACTTCGCACCACCTTGAATGGTCGTCGATGAAGGTGACGAAATATCTTGCTTTTCCGAGTGATTCCGTCTGCATCGGTCCACAGACATCCGAGTGCACTATCTCCAGGGGCTTAGTTGTCCGCCTAGTTCGTTTTGGAAATGAGCTACGCACCATTTTGCCTTGGATGCAGGTGTCGCAAAAGAAGTTCTTGGTGGTTCCGCCGATTTCCATCCCAACTATCCATCTCTTTCGAACTGCTTCGGAGATATCTTTCACGTTCAAGTGACCTAAGCGTCGATGCCAGATGTGAAGTAAATCATTTCCGTTGGGTTGTCTTCTGGAGTTGCTTAGTACCATGCATCTTTCATCGCCGAGGTGGACGAAATACAGTCCGTCCTCCCTCTTCGCTGTGAGAACAGCATTTCCGGTTGGATCGAGAACTCTTGCATGTTTCTGCTCGAAAATCACTCGGTAGCCGCGGTCTGTGATTTTTGCTACGGACAGAGATTCGTGCGCAGATCCGGGACGAATAATGTGTCTGCCAATTCGACTTTTCTACTTGCATCATGCTCGTGAACTTCCAGCATAACTTTGCTTCTTGCTTTGATGTCCGTTGAAGCACTGCTTGCCAAGTTCAACTTCTCCGCGGTGACCTCTTCGATGTCCAAGAAACTGTTAGGATTCTTACATATGTGTGAAGAGCAGCCGCTATCAAGGCACCAAGATTGTTCGCGACCTATTGTTGCGTTGAAGGTATCTCCGGAGCTCACTTTGTCCTGTGACCGGACAGATGTTAGAAAGAGAAGATTATCGCTGTACTTGGCGGTGTGTGGTTGCTTCTCGTGCCTTAAAGGACATTCCGACCTTATGTGTCCTATCTTTTTGCAGCGATAGCAGGTCATCTTTGAAGAATTGACCGGACTTTGGCTTTTGTTTTTGAATTGCCTACGCTGTTTTCGATGGAATCTACCAGCAACCATTGCGTTCGACACTTCGCCATTTGAATCGTTCTTTCTTGCTTCGGACTCCTCCACGATTTTGATTCGCAACGATTCCGGGGATGGTAAGTCATCTCTCGACTCTATTGCGCATCGAAAAGTTGAAAAACTTGATGGCAAACTGTAAAGAAGCATGATAGCAAGTAAATCAGAATTGATCTTTACGTCCATATCACCCAATTTGTCCACGGCGTCGAAAAATCTGCTCAGGTGTTCCCGGACGTCGTCTCCCTCACGCATTCGTTGAAGGGTCAACTGCTTGAGGAGGGTAGCCTTCCGCGCCGGCCCCTTTGACTGGAAAATGCCTTTCAACTTGAGCCATACATCTCGCGCTGTCTCGCATCCCTTGACCAGCTTGAGTTCTGCTGATCCAATCGACAGGATGATGTCCGACTTGGCTTTTTGGTCTTGCGTACACCAGCGTTGATCCGCCTGTACGGTTGAGGGTTCCTTTGAGTCAACTGTTGGTTTTGACACCGTGCCATTCACGTAGCCCCATGCATCGTTTTTTATTAAGAGCGCCTCCATCTGCATACGCCACGTGTCGTAGTTTTCCTTGTTAAGGGATTCAATTCTCGGTATGCCTGAGACGGCCATTTTGTACGCAGTGTAGTTCCAGAGACTTCCAGAGATTTATTATTATAATTTCTGCTGATTGCTTTGGGCTGTCCTGGGCTATTCTGGGCCCATAACCTATTGGCGATACAATGTTTATTTTAACTATGAAAAAGGTAATACAAGGTTTAGTTTAAATATGAGAAATGTGACACAAAGTTTAGTTAGTTGAAGTCTCTCGACGCCCCGCTGTTGGTCCTGTTCGTTGGCTGTGTGACGTGTGAAGTTGGTCCCCATTGCTTGACGTGACCACGTGAAGATGGTCCCCGTTGCTTGTCGGAACGGTCCTGCCATGTATGCAGTGGTGCCAAGTATACTTACTAACAAGTTTCCATACGTCCGAAAGGATCACAGTTCCATATCCTCTTTGCTTTGTCGAAGAGATACCTGCGATATCTAACCGAAACCTGGCAGCTTTCTCAACCAGCTTGAGATAATTTTCTGTGAGCGATAAGACGTTGCATGTGTCCATCCTAAGTCGATGCCGTGTCCGTTGCCTTTACTCCCCTCGCACTGGTGTTGGTGCATGGCGTGCATCCCCCTTCTTCCGTAATGGCTCATGAGGCCACTGCCGGGTTGCTCGTAACTTCTTCGGTCTAAGCCCGACCGGCCAGCAGACCATGTCAGCTCAGTGTCGCAATTAACACCGTCATTTTCCATTTCAAGACATAATTTGCGGTAAAAAAAAATCACAAGTGTACACAGAGATTAAACAAACCAGTCAGACTAATAACATTGAAATTGTGAACAAAAATGACCAAAGGAAGAAACAGACACGCCATGTTGGCATTGTAACTTCTTGCTAAGAATAAGCATGTAACAGAACAAGGATAGCCATATAGTACAGCTTCCTACCGAATTTGACAGTTCTCTTTAAAATCAAACAAAGTCCTTTAAGCGAACACACTTCAGCGGCAATGTACCTACATTTGACGTTTAATCAGTCAATATCTCAATCGAGTCTCGAAACGCATTGCTTTTCTGCTATCTGCCACTATCTGCATTCGATTGGTTTTTAATTCCATACAAATTCCACGTATCGTGTATAATATTCGCTAGTTTCCAATTTGCAATGATATAATCAATCTTTTTGAATTGCCTCCGCGGAAGAAATTTGTTTTGTCCCCGGTCACCAAAAGCCCCCCTACGGAGTAGCACGGCACAGAAATGTTGCGGCTAACAAGAAAGTTTACATTGATTTTATGTGCGGCATGTGTGGCTGTTTTCCTTTCATTGTATTTGCTTATAAACTACTCGGTGCCGGCCGATAAACAGGTATTTTAATTAATCCAATCAAAGCCAGCGTTTTTTTATTTGTTTTTGTTGCTTATGTTGCTTGTGTTGTTTTGTTATCGGATGGTGTAGCGAAGCGTTCATAACATTGAAAATAAACTTAAACAGCTCGAAAATGGTTTGCAATTACACCAACGGGAGATGGGAAACCTTAAGAAGAAGCTCGAAACATTCCAAAGCAATCAGAATCGATTGGAATCGAATTATGGTATGAAAGAGGAGCAGCAGCCACGACATCCAAAGTTTCCCCCGAAGCAAATAAGCAAGAAAGAAATGTTCAAAACAATGGTGATAAATGCAGAAGATAACACTCAGTGTGATATCAACATGGATCCAAGGTCTCAGGCAAATATACAGGTAAATCACTCAACTATCTAATGGGGACACATGTGTGTATTGTTGTTCACCTGTTGGTACAGATGATGGAAGTCTACAATGAACTGTCGTTCGATAACATTGATGGCGGTGCGTGGAAACAGGGCTGGAATGTAAAATACGATCCGCTCCAGTTCAATGAACACCACAAGCTTAAAGTATTCGTGGTGCCACACTCACACAATGACCCAGGTAATGTGTAAAGCAACAAACATACATAAGTGCAGGTGTCATGTAATGTCCCAATTCGTAGGTTGGATCCGGACTTTCGATGAATATTACGAGCACGACACCAAGCATATTCTATGGAATATGTTGCGACATCTCAAAGAGAATCCCGACATGAGGTTCATATGGGCAGAGATATCGTATTTCGCACGTTTCTTCGAAGGGCTTGGTGTGAATTCGAAATTGGAAATGAAAAAGTTCTCGCAATTGAATATACTGTTGAGGTGCGATTGGTTAAACTCTCTTGATTTGTAGGCTTGTACAGAATAGACAGTTGGATTTTGTCACCGGTGGCTGGGTTATGCCGGACGAAGCAAACTCACATTGGCTGAGCATGCTTCTGCAACTGACCGAGGGTAATATGTGGCTTAAAAAGCATCTCAATGTTACGCCAACATCGTCGTGGTCTATAGACCCGTTTGGGTATAGTCCTACAATGCCTTATATTCTGAAACATTCTGGATTTAAGAACTTATTAATCCAACGCGTCCATTATTCGGTAAAGAAACGATTTGCACGAAGTAAAGAGCTTGAATTCAGATGGCGGCAGCTATGGGGTAAATGTCTTATCAATTTGCTATCAACGATCCTTAGTATAACAGTGATGATGTTCTAGATGTATCAGGCCGAACGGAACTCTTTACGCACATGATGCCGTTCTATTCGTATGATGTTCCCCACACATGTGGACCGGATCCGAAAGTTTGCTGTCAGTTTGACTTTAAACGAATACCAGGCTTTGGACTCTCTTGTCCCTGGCGCATTCAGCCACAAAAGATCGACGATCAAAATGTTGCCCGAAGGTAAAGTCAACGAATCATGCTAAAGCACTAGATTCTATAGTATTCATTCAACAGAGCTGAAATGATCGTAGACCAATGGCGGAAGAAAGCGGAATTGTACAAGACAAATTCAGTGCTGATACCCTTGGGAGACGATTTCCGGTATAGTCAAAGCACTGAATGGGAAGCTCAGATGAGAAACTACGAAATGCTCTTCGATTACATCAACAACGAACGTAAGTTGTACACCGAAGCGAAATTCGCTACGTTAGAGGAGTATTTCGATTCGGTTCAAAAAGAGCAGGACCTTGCTACGTTCCCGACTCTTAGCGGCGATTTCTTCACATACGCTGATCGAGATGATCACTACTGGAGCGGCTATTACACATCTCGGCCATATCACAAGCGGATGGATCGTCTCCTGTTGCATCATGTACGTTCAGCAGAACTTCTACATGCCTGGCACTCGTGGGATCCAACAACGAAATTCGGCGAGATGTTAGAACGAGCCAGACAAGATCTATCACTCTTTCAGCATCATGACGGAATCACTGGCACATCAAAGCCACATGTAGTGATTGACTATGCAAATCGCATGCTAAAGGCAATTAAAGACTGTCGGTTTGTCATGCAGCAAGCAGTCTTCCGATTGATGACGAAACCTTCTGTAAGTGTTAGCTCAATTCTATGCTTTCTTACATGAGAATGTACATTTTAAGGTATATAGTCCGGATTACAAGTTCGCATATTTCTATTTTGATGAGTCAAACTGGCCAGGTCCGGACGACGGACGAACAACCATCATTCTAGGCGATGAATTGCCTACAAAATATGTTGTCTTTCACAACTCCTTGCCGCAGTGGAGGCAAGAGCTGGTTGAGCTTCATGTTTCGAAACCGTTTATAAGCGTTCGAGATTTCGATAATAAACCGATTAGCGCGCAAATAAGTCCGGTATGGACGTGGCATGGGCCTCATGATGACAATACAGTTTTTCCGCAATCCTCGACGACCAAGTATCGCTTGCTGTTTCGAGTAAGCATACCACCAATGGGACTTGTCACCTACATAATTCAATCCGAAACGGGAGATAAAATTCCAAAGTAAGCTACTCTACCTCTTGATTGTTACTCAATATTCAGCATGAGTTCTAATTGTAGGAGCACTACTCTGGGCAAAAATCTCATTTTGACAGTATCTCCCCACTCGGTGAACTTGGGCGACTATCCGGATCAAGTGAAATTCGCCGAACCTAGGGAAATTTCATTGCGTGTTGGCAACGGACCTACGGTTGCATTTCATGAAACAGGTCTATTGAAATCAATTCAAATCGATGATTCGTCACCGCATACACCGACAAGCTTGAACTTCCTTCGATATGGAACTCGTGTGTCGGTGACTTCGAAGAGTGGAGCATATCTATTCCTTCCGTTCGGCGATGCAAGTCCTCTTCCCATCGTTAATCCCATTGTACTGGTGCAGGAAGGGCCACTTGAGTCAAGTGTAACATCTGGCTTACCATTTGCTGTACATCAGACCATACTGCGTGGCGGTCACCCGGAAATAAGGAATCTCGTTGACATTGGAATGATGGACAATACGGAGATTGTCATGCGTATCGCAACACGTATCCAGAGCGATGACTTGTTCTACACAGATCTCAATGGATTCCAGGTGATAACTATTTCTTTTTTTGTTCTATAAATAGTCGACGACTTAATCTTATTCACTCTGATCTGAATTTGTAGACGATAAAACGGAAACGTTTCCAAAAACTACCCCTTCAGGCAAACTACTATCCAATTCCTTCGAGTATTTTCATAGAAGACGATAATTTACGATTGACAGTCGTGTCTGGTCAACCGCTCGGCGGTTCGTCTCTTAAATCAGGTGAAATCGAAATAATGCAAGACCGACGTCTTGCATTTGATGATATGCGCGGCCTCGGTGGAGGAGTGCTTGATAACAAGCCGGTTCAGCACATTTTCCGTTTAGTGTTGGAAAAAATCGAAACATGCGTTAAACCAAGTGAAAGCTACCCGGGAGCATTTCTTACTCGAAGTGCAAATAACGAGTACCAAATGCTGTCGCATCCAATTGACAAATTCATTTGGGTCGAAAACAACTGGGACGGCGTTCAGAAATATTTCGGAGACGACCACGAGCAATTGGAAGATGGCATACAAGTGGCAGTGATGAGAAATCTACCAGCAAATGTGGTAAAATCCAACAAAGAAACAATACTAAATACCGGACTAGTGGTGCATAGAACGAATTTAATGGAATGCTCCAGTGATAGTCACCGTTCAGGAGTTGTAAGTAATTTGAAACGTACGAAGTGTACACATGTAAATAAATCTCTTTCGTGTAGATGAATCTAAAAAGACTGCTCGCAATATCGGCGGATGAAAATGCAAACATATATTCGACGCCGTTGACTTTTATCGGTCAACGACAGGAGGTGACGACGGATGAAATCAATTTCTGCCCAATGGATACCAAAGCTTTCATCATACAGAGATGATGAATTACTTCCAATACCAGAGACTACCGACGATTCTGAACAAGAATATGCAGACGCATATGTACTATGTGTAATTGGTTTTCTTTTCTTTTTTCTCGAAGTCGTTCCTTAACTATGTTTTTTCGTAAATTATTGTTTTCTGTTCCTTGTAATTATTGTTCTGTTTGTGATAATCACCATAAATGTAAACAACTGTTCTCGAAAAGCTTAACACTGCACAGAGGCGGCTACGAAATGTAATTTTAGTGGAAAAAAAAAAAACAAAAAAGTACATTTAAGCGGAAATAAAATGAAGAAAAGACCAATTCAATTCCTGTTAGTCTTCTTTGATGTTCCCCAGAGTTGTATCCCATATGTCCAGATATGTAGGTTTGATGATGGCTTTGTACAGAAGGACCTTGCTATCGACAAACAGATAGTTTGGAGGGGCCAGAGCAGTTCTTTATATCAATACGAATATGACTTGTCCCCGAATAGGGTTCGACCACTGGATTGCGATAAGCTACAACTGTTTACTTGATTATTCAATACACACACTTTATCAAAGAGAACCGAAGGTGAGCTTTCTTTGTGCTGACTCGGGCTCAAAACGTTGTTCGCGTTTTTGGACCACTTCCTGACATTCACTTTTAAATGCAAATTAACGCCATAATCCAAATATAGCCTCAGTTCACACTCAAATGAGAGCTAAAGCCACCACTCAAATGTGAACCAACATCGTATGATGTTAATTCCCATTCGAAAGTGAACTAATGCCATAAAATATTTTTAAGCGCTCGGGCTTTTGACAGCATGAGTAGGAATAATGAATTCTTACAAAGTAGCAGGGAGTAACACGGAATGGACCGGGTAAAAAGCGGATGAAAAACTGCGACATCTTCTACGGTGACTGCTATAGGGAGAGGTTAGGTATATGGGTGCCCTATTGACATAAAGTCAAGGCTCACGTAGACTACGTTGAGTCCATTGTGCCCACTTGTTTTGTTTAACCCGTTGATACCTATACATTTTCCGTTGAGCTGAACCAGCCAGACGAGGATAAAAATCCCAGTATTCTGTTCAGCCCAATATTACCTACCTCTTCTAGTCCCGAAAGGAAGTATCTTCCCAGGAATATATTCCTTTTTTTTGGGCTAGCGCCGGACATTCGCACAGCAGGTGACGAACGGACTCAATTTCCTCTTCGTCCCTGCAGCTTCTGCAGAAGTCATTGTAAGGCTGGCCTAGTCGAGCTGCATGGTAGGGTAGCATGCAGTGCCCGGTGAGGGCACCGACTGCCAGTCGAATGTTCCCACGAGTGAACTTCAGCAGATTTTCCGTTCTTTTCTTATCATAGACGGGCCAAATCGATCTCGCCGTTGCGCATGTATCTAAGCGACACCTATAGCTCCGTCTGTATCTCCCTGTAGAGCGCACTGAGTGGTGCTTTGGCCTCAGCTGAGATCTGCGCAATGTTAGCACCTGATCCCACCCTAGCCAGCTCGTCCGCCCTCTCGTTTCTTGAGATATTCATATGACCAGGCACCCAGCAAAGGGTCACCTCATTTACATTGGATATCTTTTCTAACTTCTCCTTGCAGAGTTTGACGAGTTTAGATCTTATCCATACTGCTTGCAGAGCCTTAATGGCTGCCTGGCTGTCAACATAGATGCTGATCCTTTTTCCTGTGATATTCACTTTGCTAATCAGGTCCGCCGCCTGCTTGATAGCGAAGACCTCAGCTTGGAAGACACTGCATCCATCATCGAGCCTGTAGGAGCGATGTATATCCCGAGACTCAAAGTAGACTCCGGCACCTGTGCCAACATCCATTTTGGATCCGTCGGTGTAGAGTGCCAGTTCACTTTCCGTGCGTACCAAATCACCGGTCCATTCCTCCCTGGAGTAATAGAGAATCTCCTCTCCCAGGAAGGAAGTCGGGTGACATAGTCCGTTACGGTTCTGAATCTCGAGACGGCCCATCGATCCAAGACTGATGCATGTCCGTGAGGACTCCTTTTCCAGAGACCTGATTCCTGTAATCTTAGCGCAGTTCTGGTGGCGGCGCTCTCGCAGTACATGTCCAGGGGTGGGAGGTTCAGCATGACTTCAAGAGTCGTCGTTGGTGTGGATCCCGTCACCGCCAGACAGCCTGCTCTTTGAACCTTTGACACACTCTGAAGATGACACTTTTTCTCAAGCGCCTTCCACCAGACAACCGAGCCATAGACTAGGATAGGTCTTACCACCGCAGTGTACAACCAATGTACTAACCTCGGTTTGAGGCCCCATGTCTTTCCAAAGGCTACCTTGCACGAATGTAGTGCCACATAGGCCTTTTTGATTCTTTCCTCAATATTTTCTCTCTTTGCGAAGCAGCCCGAGGCCATTTGTGTCCTCTATGTGAGTCTATGTTCTCGCAGTGTTTCCTCCAAGACGTTCTCTTTGATTTCCTCAGTTCGAGGTTGTATTTAGTTAGAGCAGATCCATAATCAGTCCAACTACTATACTGTCCTCTAAAGGATGAGACAAGTGCTGCATTGAGCTGGTGAGCCGCCTCGTCGATACCATCTGTCGATTCAGAAGCATATCCTCTTTAGCGGCGAGTTGAGCTTGGAACCGAGCCCAATTCGTTCGTTTGGACTGATATCCAGGCTCAGCCTCTTTAACCTCACCGGAGATGTTGAATCTGGTATACTGGTGATCATACAGTTAGGCTTCATTGGTGAGGTTAGGCACCTCTTATCTGACCGCATTTATGAATGTAGGTTTGTTGCCTCTATTGGCAACTGTGAGTTCATTAATAATTCAAAATTCAGAGAGTGACTCACCTCGTTTGTTTGTATTGCTGCTGCCCCATTTCATATGATGCGCGTTGGCGTCGCATCCAATTACCAGGTGGTGTCTCTTCTGGTTGCAATACTTAACCAGATCCTGGACGTCAGTATGAGGGGCTTGTTGGCCGTCTACAGGAAAGTAAGCGAAGGCGAATACAACCTGACTTACTCCTCCATCGGTGGGGACTTCCGCAATGACGGCTGCCAGGTCACTAGTGATGAATTCTGGAATGGGGAGAAAATGTAGGTTAGTACCGATCACACATGCGGCCCTAGGAGGAGAACCTCCTGTAGCGTAAACTACTTTGCGGGACCTGTTTTGCAGGTCCATAATCTTACCTTTATGGTCCCATGGTTCTTGGATTAGCCCAAAGCTGCTGTACAGTCGCATGCTAAAGGTGTCCGAGGCACCTTTGGCATGGTGCAGGTTGCCCTGCAGCATACGCAGCCCGCCCATTACTTGCGACGGTAGGCCGGATCCTTCGTTCTGTATGGCTAGTTGTTTCCACGCCTGAAGTTTCCGGCCCGATGGAAGTGATCCTCTTATCTACTTCCCATCGAAGATTCCCCTTGTTTGGTTGGGATACGTTTAGTTATTTTATTTGGGCGACCCTTAGTGGTCGTCGGTCCAGACGTGGCAGCGGGTTTTAGGTCGTCACATCTAGGCGTCTCTACTACAGCAGTAGAGTAGGTGCAACCACCATACTGCTGGCTGTAGGTTTTCCTACTACAGCAGTAGGTGCAACCACCATACTGCTGGCTGTAGGTTTTTCTACTACGGCAGTAGGTGCACCCACCATACTGCTGGTTGTAGGTTTTCCTACAGCGCTTGGTTCTACATCTACGGATGTTTTCACCTGGCTTTTGATGATCATCTTAATGATGTCAAATCTATAAGCCACTTGACAATTGCGTTCTATTAGTCTAGCCAGAGACTTGTCGCTGACTACCAGAACTAAGTGCAGGAGGTTTTTCTACTTATTTGACGTGCTCTGCATGACTCTCCAGTTCTATGCATGTAAGCCGTCATTTTGAGAGTCCAGCGTCGCCAACACCTTTGTGATGGATAAGCCGGTGCCTTGTGGGAAGTAGCCCCGAACGTGGTGTGGCTTCGGGAAAGCTTCCTCTTCCACAAGCATAATATCAAGTCCACTCTTGTCCTTGATGGCCGTAAAAGTGGTTTTCATCCAATCGGCCGGAGCTAGGTTGTCACACACAAAGTATAACCGACCTGATTTCGTCAAGAACTATTGCTCACGTCGAAGTAGGCTAAGTTTTTTGTGACGAACAAAAAATAAAAATAAAATATTTATTTAAAAAAAAAAAAAAATCTAAATAAAAAAGCAAAACCAAAAGTGACAACCAGAAAACATCAAATACAACACCTGCAGCCCGCACTCCGCATTTTGGAAGTGTCGGGTTACAATTCCGAAAGTGCGTCAATAAGCGCACCAAGCAAAACCTCACCATCAACCAGAAGGGGGCTAAAGCCGACACCAAACCTCCTCAAGCGACCGTCCCATAACACCCCGACGGCGGAGGCAACAGAGGAAACTCCAACAACGTCAGCATTGGCAGCAGCAAAACGCCAATGCAATGACCACCCTACGCAAGACCAGGCACCATACGTGTCGGAAAAAAACTCCTTCGGCGTTCTGGCGAGCTCTGAGTCGGACGACGAGGACGAAGACGTGCAAGTCCTAAATAGACGCATTCGTCTCATCGAGGAGAAGGTGCGTGCTATTAAGGAGAAACAAAGGGCAAGAAGACAGAGGGAACAAGAAGTTACTATCCAACAAAACATAAGGAAGAAGCAACAGCAACAACAACTGCCAAAACAGAAACAATGCCAACTACAACAAAAACAACACCAGCAACAATAACAACAGCAGCAGCGACAACAGCAGCAGCAACAACAACAACAGCAACAACAGCAGCAGCAGCAAAAACAGAAAACGCAACCCCAACCAAACAAAAAAACAGAAAAGAAGCAGCATGTTTCGCAGCCAAGTCAGAAACAAAAACAGCCGCAGAATCAACAACAGCCAGACAAAAGGCAACAGCAAGAATCAAAAGAAAAGGTGCCACCAATCAACACCTATAAACTGGATCTGGATGACACCGTTATAATGTGTGAGTCAGCAATTGGCCTTAATTTTAATATTACTAGGTTAAGTGACGATAGGCATGCTATCTACTGCAACACAGTAGATCAGCACAAAAAAATTAAGGAATTGCTAAAGGATTCCGAGACGGAGTACTTTTCATACACGCCAAAATCCGAAAGACTCCAAACCATGCTCTTAAAGGGCATGGATCCCCATACAGACCCAGAGCGGCTCCTGCAGTGCCTTAAGAGGCTCGATTGCGAGAGCTTCTCGTTCGTCAAAGTTAGGCACTTTGCCACGACTAGGTCCAGATGGCAGAAGCGATTATTGCCATTTTTCCTGGTCCAATTGACTCCCGAAAGCAGGGTGGAAAGCCTAAAGACGATCAAAGTCGTAGGCTGCTAGACCGTGCGTTGGGAGAGAGTGAGAAGGAACGGTAACATTTTGCAATGTAACCGATGCCAGAGGTTGGGGCACGTCGCGTCGAACTGCGAGATGCAGTATCGATGCGTAAGGTGCGCAAAAGACCATAAGCCCGGTGAGTGTGAACTGGGTCCGGATAAAGTTGAAAAGATGGAGTTGCTTGAGTGTGCGCTCTGCAACAATAAGGGTCAACCCGCAAGTTATCGGGGTTGCCCTAGATATCACCAGTTAAAGCAAAATAGGCTGGCCCGGCAGAGGGGAGTCGATGAGAGACGCCCTCCAATTCACTGGCAAACACCAGCTGTTACACCCCAAATGACCTACACCCAAATGGCGTCAGGTTGGGGAACGACATCACAGCAACCAAAAACTGCTTCCAAAGCTCCAGTTGTTATCCCTAAAGCACCAGAAGCAGAGTTGGGCTTGCGTTCGATATTGTCCTCTATTCAGAGGCAAATCGGCCAACTTCAACAGCAGCTACAGGAACAGGCGACCCGGGTAGACCGACTCTACTCGCTTCTGCCGGGCCCAGCCCATTTCCAATCGTAATGGGCACGTTAAACGAGAGACATCTTAAGATCCTGGTAGTGAACGTCAACTCACTAATTAGGATCGAACGAAGAGCCGCGCTCTTCAACTTGATGAAGGACGAAAGCCCTGATATGCTTCTGGCTAGCGAAACTAAGCTAAACCAGAGGCACAAAATTCGACACAAGTCCTACAACATAATAAGAAGAGATCGACCCAACGCCACTCAAGGTGGAGGAGTTGCGATCTTTATTAAAAAAGATATTCATCATAAGGTCATTTATAGCCGTGAAGTGCGGAGGTTCCAGGTGCTAGAGGCTTGTAATGTGTGTATTCCCTTTCGAAATGGAAAGAGGATATACATAGTATCAGCCTATGCACCTGAAACCCCTCAACCTACAGTCTTTATCGCAGAGCTCGAATCGCTTTTTCGTTCTCTGCGCTTAAGCTCGGATGAGAACTTTTATCTTTTAACAGGAGATTTAATTGCCAAACACGCCGACTGGGGTAACACTTCATCCAACACTAAAGGCAACCTCTTAAGTCATTGGTGCAACCAACACAGTATTGAGTATAAGCTCAAACTACTGGCAACAGAAAGTCCGTCATTCCCAAGGAGTGGCTCCTATCTGGATCTTATGCTGCTCGACTCACGACTAAGCCTGACAGATACAAACGAACGGTCTACTAACTGTCTACGGACCTTGGCATACGACAGTGACCATTGCGGCTTTGGAGCCGTTATCAAAATACCAGACGAATTCACGGAATTGGGGGAGTATGCGCAAACGCATCTTTACAATTATAGTAGAGTGCGTTGGCCACGCTTCACCAGATCCCTGACAAGCGCACTTACTTCGAGTGCCTCCCTTCCACCATCCAACAGAAACCTATCAAATCATGAAATTGATGGGTATCTTGACAATATGGACGTGACAATCAAACAAACGATGGACAGAACGATACCACGCCAACGGCATTACGATACCACGGACATGTACCGAAACGCGACAATAGACGCACTTCACAGACAGAAAAGTAGACTCCTGTCAAGACTCAAACTCTTGTACAGACGGTTTACTGATAGACATGATCCAGAGATCAGGACACTGAAATCTTTGATTAAAAACCTCCAGCAATTGATTAGAGAGAATTACAGAATTTCTGTAAGTTCGTACTGGAACAACAAAATTCGTGATGTGAAGTCCAACAACCCGAATATGTTCCCGCAAATAAATCAAAATTTTCAGAGAAATGGTCAAAACGACATACAAAATTTGAAGCTTCTGAGGACGCCAGACAGTGAACGAATCTTACGAACCGTGAGCATAGATCCAGAAGATGCTGTTCTGGATGACGACTTCTTTGTGATCGAAGATCCACAGGAGAAAGTGGCAACAGTGGGGGCTGTCTTTCAGGAAGTGTATAAGGTGAATGAGAACATTCGCCCGAATCACGACCTGGAGAACAGGGCTCTGCTCCACCACTTCGATCTCCGAAATGACATCGAACATTGGCGAGCCGAGAACAATGGTTTCACCAGGTTCAGGGACGATTTCACGGCAAACAATGTCGTCGCCAACGATGGGCTTAACCCCCCTTTTGTATCGACGGTAGAGCTTCAAACGATCTTCGAATCTCTGAGAAAGAAGAAATCCGCAGGCATCGACGGAATCTCTAATATTGTACTTAGACACCTTCCACCGATGGCTATAGAGGCATACACTATCCTGTTTAACAACGCGCTGCATAATGCATATTATCCGGTGCGTTGGAAAACAGCGGTAGTGCAGCCCATCCCCAAGAAAGGAAAAGATTCGTCCAACCCGGCAAATCTCCGGTCGATAAGTCTCCTTCCGAGCATCAGCAAGGTATTCGAAAAGATGATTCACAGAGCCCTTTCAAAATGGGTTGAGGACAAAGACATCATTCCGGATAACCAATTCGGTTTCAGGGCGGGGCATGGTACTATTCATGCAGCGTCGAAACTCGTGTCGGATATCCAATGGAACAGATGCAAGAACCAATGCACAGGTGCCTGCCTGGTTGACTTGGAAAAAGCCTTCGACACCGTATGGTTAGAGGGACTTAACTACAGGCTTAACCAGCTAGGCATAAGTAAACCACTGCTGTATATGATCTATGATATGTTAATGGGAAGAAAGTTCGTTGTAAAAATTGCCAACGTGACTTCTTCTCAAACATTTGATATCAAAAATGGTCTACAACAAGGCACGGTGAACTCGCCGATCCTTTTCAACATTTACGTCAGTGGTCTGATAGCTTCGCTTCGTCACTCGATAGCATACGCAGACGACCTAGTCGCGTATAGAACAGGTCCAACGATTGACGTCATAGTTACTCTCTTGCAACGTGACTTTGAAAAAATTCAAACGTTTTGTAATGACTGGAAACTGAAAATCAACTTCCGAAAATCGGAAACTATTTTGTTTAGAACGCCATTGTCTGGGGCCTCTAGGGATACCAGGAAAAACTGGCGAAAGTTCTCCATCACTGGTCCGGATGGGCGTCCACTGGCGAACCAAAATGTAGTCAGATACCTCGGTATTTGGTTGGATCAATATCTGTATTTTAATAAACATATAGATGTTGCTTTGGCCAGGGCTCGGGGAGCTTTCTCTCTGTTAAGATGGCTGTTTGATAGTAGCCAACTTGATAAGAAAGTCAAAATAATCTGTTACATGGCTTTAATCAGGCCCATGATCGCCTATGGATGTCCCGTTTGGTTCAATGTGAGTGCAAGCCTGATGGAAAGGATTCGAGTGTTTGAGAGACAATGTCTAAGGACCTGTCTCTCATTGCACAGAACACCAGAATCCGAGTACATAAAATACTATCCCAACGAGGTCCTATACAATAGAGCCAAAATCATTAGGATTGACAACTTTTTGATCAAATTGATTCGAAGTCACGTTGCAAGGGCGATGACTTCGACCAATAACTTGATATCTGGGGCTTATTACCCAAATGAGTTATATCACGAGAGAGAGCCCGTCTTAGCGGCTTTGTTCCCCCAGAAGCGTTCTTACATTACGACAACCGCGAACTGATACAGGACAAATCGGCAATTCCGTTAATCTTCCACGTGGCCCGAAGGTCTGTGGAAAAGAGCTTATCTTACGAACGGGATGTAGCACTCCGTGAGCCGGGGCGACTCCGTTTCAGTATGGCAATGTCAGATCGGGATCGAGCAGACGTTGCTCGACAAACGCAACGTTTCTGGTGGCTTGTACAGTCTCCGTCGCTGAATCCTTTTGGCCTAGCGTCATAAAAAAAACATTATATAAAAGGCCAATTGCTGAATATAGATTAGGTAGTAGTAAGTTAATTAGGTTAGTTAGGTTAGCTGTAAGTTATGTATATGTATGTATCTATATATGTATTTATATATACATGTCTATGCATGTACATATATATACATATGTATATACATACAGATAAAATAGGATAGACTAGATTAGGATTACTATGTAGTGTAGTTTTAGTTAGTTTTAAGGTTATACTCACTAATAATATGCTAAGTTTTTTTAACTAAATTTTCTTAGCCATAATACTAATAAACTAATTAACGAATTCCACAACAAATAGAATAGACGTCGAAAGACAAAATTAAAAATATACTGTATAGCTTAGAGTGCCCGTTCAGGTCCAGTATGCTACGTTAAATAGATAAGATATTTAAGATATGTTTAAGCGTTTTACCTAGAATAAGTTGTTTGGAAAAATATTAATAAAATGCTTTTAAAATGTAAAAAAAAAAACGGACCTGACTTGAAGGTCGATCCCCTGAAGCGAGGTTTGGGTGCCTTACCCAGCAGCTCGATGGAGGTGTCAATTGCAGCCGTCTGAAAGGCTGCCATCTGCACTGTGGTAAGGGAGCGCGCTCCCAAGTCCTTGGGGACTGGGACTGTAGCTCTTTTTATCGACTTGGGGGTTGCCGATCTTGCTGTGTTTAGCAGACGGATTTAGTGGGGTAGTGTCAGCGGAACGATCACGTTTCGGTTCCGGACTTTTGGTTTGGTAGATTTTGCATAAACTAGAGCCTCTTCTCTGGTTTTGCCCTGCGTTATAGCAGCTTTAAAACGTCGTTGCTCCGACGATTTGAGTTTAACGATGCCACCAGGTGGTACAGGCTTTTCCTCTACGTGCCTGATGGGGTAGTCGTGGTGCAGTGGTTAACATCATCGACCGCCGAGCGGAAGGTTTATGGTTCAAATTCGCTTCATAGCCAAGAAAAAGTAGTTCCCATACGGACAAAAAGTATGCAACGCAGTTGTGAATGGAAAGTGACCAGACGTACTGCTGCAGGCATAGCACTCACAGTATATGGTCAACCGAAATTCATCCTCTGCGTATGCAATACTAAAGTGCTTGAACGAATTACTACGGACTATAACCAACACGGATTTTGGTCGGCTCTCGTCTTATCTAGGTCTAGGACAACCACCCCTGAGAGTAGTGAACGAACATTAACGACCCCAACTACTGCACTCCGTTCAGGTTGTGTGTGGCACACATCATAAGAGAATATAAAAAAAAAACTCTTGAACCTGCGCGAGTCCCTAAAAAACAAAAAAAAAAAAAAAAAACAAAACACTTGGGAGTTCATCTGAGAGCATACTCACAGAATTCCCGCCAAGTGTGGTGTCTGAATCGGAGAGTGAAGACACATCTTCTGCTTTCCGTCCGGCTGCAATGCCAGCATCACTTCCGGTTTTTCTGCAGCTGAGGACTCACAAGCCCTAGCCGGCGATGACGTTAGAGAGCCATCAGCCTCTTCAAACATATTTATTTTATCTATAGTTCCCACGAACACACGGGAAAGAACGGTCACCTGCAGCGGAGCCCGAGACACTGCAGGAAGGCTTTAATCGGAGGTCGCCCGGTATCCGAAGTTCGCATATTAATAGCTAAGGACCCTCTTAGTCATGCATCCGTCGGCGTATGCTGTTCCACCTTGGAGTTAGGGGAGTGATGGGTACAAGGAAGCGGAGAGGTGGGGAGGAGTCCGTAATTGCTTCTTAGCTTCGGGTTCCTCTAGAGATGGACTCTCGAGGGTCATTACCTGTACTGAGCCTCCCTACCACGACAAGGTGAGCAATTGTCATGGAGGTGTAATGTGTGTTAAATGGTCCAGAAACGGCCTTCCACACACGTTCTCTACACGAGAATTTCCAGTTCGCATACTAATAGCTAAGGGGGCATTCAAGTATTACGTAACGCAGTTTGGGGGGGGGGGGGTCTTGTAAAACGTTACGATGCGTTACAAGGGCGGGAGGGGGAGTTCGAACAACGCGTTATGTAACAGTTTTTTTATTTAAATAAAAAACTAGGGAATTAGTCTCCGAAGTTGGCAACTCTTTTCGTTTTTGTTTTACGGCTAATCCCTCGACTATTTTGCTCATCATTTTTATTTTGTTTTCGTTGTCAGTATTCCTTAGTGTTTTAAACACGAAATACGCACAAGCACATTGCCGTAATCGTTGTTGTTAAGGTGAGCTCATACTGTAATGTCCTCAAAAGAGGGAGATTTGCATTATCAGCCGTTCTTAGCCTATAAAGGCTCTCATACTGACTTGCCAGCGCAAATGTGCCAAAAAAAAATGCCAACCTGCCCTTCGGCAGCTCAAGAAGCACTAATTGGACTTACTCCACTGCACCTTTTTATTAAAAAGGAGGATTAGCAAGACCCTTCGAATGAGTCCCAGTATCTTCTAATCTGAATTATAACCATCCTAACATCCCCCAATCTAAACTTAGAGACTGGCATAAGAGGAATAACCATCAGTATACTCTATGATAGCCAAGCAGAGCTGACTTCGTATAGCACTAACTCCAAATCCGTTAGGGAATGCCATGATGCCCTAAAAGACCTAGCCAAAAAAAAACAAAATCAAACTCTGGTGGGTGCCAGGGCACAAAGGTATTAAAAGCAATGAAATCGCTGATCATCTCGAAAGGAAAAGTTCCAGCGAAAGGTACATAAGCCCTGAATCTTTCTGCGGCAGTGAGAAAAATCGCTACACCTGCCCTTTTCACTTTGCCAATCGAAAAGATTTATACGACCCATGAACAAACACTCTATTAATATTCTTAAGCTTAATAGAGTCGATATCAGAAGCTTAATAGAGTCGATATCAGAAGCTTAATAGAGTCGATATCAGAAAAACGTTACGGCGCGTTACGTGGGGGGGGGGGGAGGGTCAAATATCTTAAAAAATTGCGTTACGTAATACTTGAACGCCCCCTAAGCACCCTCTTAGTCATGCATCCGTCGGCGTATGCTGTTCCACCTTGGAGTTAGGGGAGTGATGGGTACAAGGAAGCGGAGAGGTGGGGAGGAGTCCGTAATTGCTTCTTAGCTTCGGGTTCCTCAAGAGATGGACTCTCGAGAGTCATTACTTGTACTGAGCCTCCCTACCACGACAAGGTGAGCAATTGTCATGGAGGTGTAATGTGTGTTAAATGGTCCAGAAACGGCCTTCCACACATGTTCTCTACACAAGAATTTCCAGTTTAGGAGAATTTTGGAAAACTGTAAGCAAATTTGTCAATAATGAATCAAACTATCAGAGCTCTGGCATCTCTATCATTATCCCTGGTTAAGCCCAAGAGGTGCCAAAGGAAGCAGAAGTCAAATAAAGGACAATGTTGGCTCTTGGTGTGGTGTGTTACTTGAAATAAGTAGGCTCCGTTCACTGAACCAATAGTGATTGCTAACAGGGTGTGCGTTTACGATTGCAATTTCTTGTTTTTTTTTGTTTCTCGATACTCCAAGTGAGATTATGGTTAGGCCTTAAGCATGTAACAGAACGAGGATAGCCATATATTACAGATACCTACCTATCTACACGTATGAATAACATAGTTGTATACACACATAGTATTTCAAGAAGAAATAACATTATGAAGTCTCAATAAGGTATACAATACAAAAAAGTCGTTAAAACGAACACACCTTAGCGGCAGTAGATGTACCCACGTTTGACGTTTAATTAATCAATATCTCGATCGGGTCTCGAAGCATTTGTTGCTTTTCTGCTGTCGCCATGTGATTGGTTTCTAGTTTCCTAAAAATTTCACGTGTCGTGTATAATCTTATCATTATGTTGGCTATCTTCTAATTTTTCACGATATAATCAATCTGCTGATTTGCCTCCATGGAAGAAAAGAGTGATTTCATTATGTCCCCGATCACTAAATACCCCGGATTAGCACAGCACGGAAATGTTGCGGCTACCAAAAAAGTTTACATTGATTTTATATGTGGGATATGTGGCTGTTTTCCTTACATTGTATTTCCTTATATACTACTCGGTGCCGGCCGATAAACAGGTATTTTAATTAATCCAATCAAAGCCAGTGTTTTTTTATTTGTTTTTGTTGCGCGTGTTTTGTTATCGGGTGGTATAGCGAAACGTTCATAACATTGAAAATAAACTTGAACAGCTCGAAAATGGTTTGCTATTACACCAACGGGAGATGGGAAATCTTAAGAACAAGCTCGAAACATTCCAAAGCAGTCAGGATCGATTGGAATCGAACTACGGTGTGAAAGAGGAGCAACAGCCACGACATCCAAAGTTTCCCCCGAAGCAATGGAACAAGAACGAAATATTCAAAACAGTTGTGTTAGGTGCAGAAGGTAACAATCAGTGTGACATCAACATGGATCCAAAGTCACAGGCAAATATTCAGGTAAATTACTCAACTAGCTAATGGGGGGACATGTGGTTATTGTTGTTCGTCTGTTGGCACAGATGTTGGGGGTATACAAGGAACTGGCATTCGATAACACTTATGGCGGTGTATGGACACAGGGCTGGGATGTCAAATACGATCCGCTCCGGTTCAATGAAAACCACAAGCTTAAGGTATTCGTGGTGCCACACTCACACAATGACCCAGGTAATCTATCTTATCTATCTAAAGTAACAAACATACAAACATTAGTTCAGGTGGTATGTGACCTTCCAATTCATACATAGGTTGGCTCCGGACTTTCGATGAATATTACGAGCGCGATACCAAGAATATTCTAAAGAATATGTTGCGACATCTCAAAGAGAATCCCGACATGAGGTTCATATGGGCAGAGATATCCTATTTCGCACGCTGGTTCGAAGGGCTTGATGTGAATTCGAAATTGGAAATGAAAAAGTTCTCGCAATTGAATATACGGTTGTGGTCCAGTTGGTTAAACTCTCTTGATTTCTAGGCTTGTACACAGTCGACAGTTGGATTTTGTAACCGGCGGCTGGGTGATGACGGACGAAGCAAACTCACATTGGCTGAGCATGCTTCTGCAACTGACCGAGGGTAATATGTGGCTTGAAAAGCATCTCAATGTGACACCTACATCGTCGTGGTCTATTGACCCGTTTGGGTATAGTCCTACGATGCCTTATATTCTGAAACATTCTGGATTTAAGAACTTATTAATCCAACGCGTCCATTATTCGGTAAAGAAACGATTCGCACGAAGTAAAGAGCTTGAATTCAGATGGCGGCAGCTATGGGGTAAATGTCTTACCAATTTGCTATCAACGATCCTTAGTATAACAGTGATGATGTTCTAGATGTATCAGGCCGAACGGAACTCTTTACGCACATGATGCCGTTCGTTTCGTATGATATTCCTCACTCGTGTGGACCAGATCCAAAGGTTTGCGCTCAGTTTGATTTTAAACAAGTATCACGCTTTAGAATGGACGAGAAAAATGTTGCAAGCAGGTAAAGTAGACGAATCATGCTAAAGCGCTAGATTCTATAGTATTCATTCAACAGAGCTGAAATGATCGTAGACCAATGGCGGAAGAAAGCGGAATTGTACAAGACAAATTCAGTGCTGATACCCTTGGGAGACGATTTTCGATATAATCAAAACACTGAGTGGGTAGGTCAGATGAGAAACTATAAAATGCTCTTCGATTACATCAACAACGAACGTACGTTGTACACCGAAGCGAAATTCGCCACCTTAGAGGAGTATTTCGATTCGGTTCAAAAAGAGCAGGAGCTTGCTACATTCCCGACTCTTAGCGGTGATTTCTTCACATACGCTGATCGAGATGATCAATACTGGAGCGGCTATTACACATCTCGACCATATCACAAGCGGATGGATCGTCTCCTGTTGCATCATGTACGTTCGGCAGAACTTCTACATGCCTGGCACTCGTGGGATCCAACATCGAAATTCGGCGAGATGTTAGAACGAGCCAGACAAGATCTATCACTCTTTCAGCATCATGACGGAATCACTGGCACATCAAAGCAGTATGTAATGACTGACTACGCAAATCGCATGCTAAAGGCAATTAAAGACTGCCGATTTGTCATGCAGCAAGCAGTCTTCCGATTGATGACAAAACCTTCTGTAAGTGTTAGCTCAATTTAATGCTTTCTGATATGAGAATGTACATTTATAGGTTTATAGTCCGGATTACAAGTTCACATATTTCTATTTTGATGAATCGAACTGGCTAGGTCCGGACGACGGACGAACAACCATCATTCTAGGCGATGAATTGCCTACAAAATACGTTGTCTTTCACAACTCCTTGCCGCAGTGGAGGCAAGAGCTGGTTGAGCTTTATGTTTCGAAACCGTTTATAAGCGTTCGAGATTTCGATAACAAACCGGTTAGCGCGCAGATAGGTCCGGTATGGAAGTGGCATAGGCCTCATGACGATAAGACAGTTTTTCCGCAAGCCTCGACGACCAAGTATCGTTTGCTGTTTCGAGTAAGCATACCACCAATGGGACTTGTCACCTACATAATTCAATCCGAAATGGGAGATAAAATTCCAGAGTAAGCTACTCTACCTCTTGATTGTTACTCAATATTCAGGATGAGTTCTAATTGTAGGAGCACTACTCTGGGCAAAAATCTCATTTTAACAGTATCTCCTCACTCGGTGAACTTGGGCGACTATCCGGATCAAGCGAAATTCGCCGAACCTAGGGAAATTTCATTGCGTGTAGGCAACGGACCGACGGTTGCATTTCATGAAACAGGTCTATTGAAATCAATTCAAATCGATGATTCGTCACCGCATACACCGACAAGCTTGAACTTCCTTCGATATGGAACTGGTACGAGGGCGGGATCGAAGAGTGGAGCATATCTATTCCTTCCGTCCGGCGATGCAAGTCCTCTTGCTATCGTTAATCCCATCGTATTGGTGCAGGAAGGGCCATTTGAGTCGAGTGTAACATCTGGTTTACCATTTGGTGTACATCAGACCATACTGCGTGGTGGTCACCCGGAAATAAGGAATCTCGTTGACCTTACAATGATGGACCATATGGAGATTGTCATGCGTATCGCAACACGTATCCAGAGCGATGACTTATTCTACACAGATCTCAATGGATTCCAGGTGATAACTATTTCTTTTTTTGTTCTATAAATAGTCGACGACT
The DNA here is from genome assembly GCA_951905685.1 of Eumerus sabulonum. Taxonomy (NCBI): domain Eukaryota; kingdom Metazoa; phylum Arthropoda; class Insecta; order Diptera; family Syrphidae; genus Eumerus; species Eumerus sabulonum. The sequence continues at coordinate 242,089,225 of OX645060.1, forward strand.
TAATCTTATTCACTCTGATCTGAATTTGTAGACGATAAAACGGAAACGTTTCCAAAAACTACCCCTGCAGGCAAACTACTATCCAATTCCTTCGAGTATTTTCATAGAAGACGACAATTTACGATTGACAGTCGTGTCTGCTCAACCGCTCGGCGGTTCGTCTCTTAAATCAGGTGAAATCGAAATAATGCAAGACCGACGTCTTCAATTCGATGATATGCGCGGTCTCGGTGAGGGAGTACGTGACAACAAGCCGGTTCAGCACATTTTCCGTTTAGTGTTGGAAAAAATCGAAACATGCGTTAAACCAAGTGAAAGCTACCCGGGAGCATTTCTTACCCGAAGTGCAAATAACGAGTACCAAATGCTGTCGCATCCAATTGACAAATTCATTTGGGTCGAAAACAGCTGGGACGGCGTTCAGAGATATTTCGGAGACGACCACGAGCAATTGGAAGATGACATACAAGTGGCAGTGATGAGAAATCTACCTGCAAATGTGGTCAAATCCAACAAGGAAACAATACTAAATACCGGAATAGTGGTGCATAGAACGAATTTAATGGAATGCTCCAGTGATAGACTTCATTCAGGAGTTGTAAGTAACCGAAACGTGTGGAGTGTTTATTTGCATGTAAATAAATCTCTTTCGTGTAGATTAATCTTAAAACACTGCTCGCAATATCGGCGGATGTAAACATATATTCGACGCCGTTGACTTTTATCGGTCAACGACAGGAGGTGACGACGGATGAAATCAATTTCTGCCCAATGGATACCAAAGCTTTCATCATACAGAGATGATGAATTACTATCAATACCAGAGACTACCGACAATTCTGAACTAGAATATGCAGCCACATATGTACTATGTGTAATTGGTTTTCTTTTCTTTTTTCTCGAAGTCGTTCCTTAACTATGTTTTTTCGTAAATTATTGTTTGCTGTTCCTTGTAATTATTGTTCTCTTTATGATAATCACCATAAACGTAAACAACTGTTCTCGAAAGAAAGCTTAACACTGCACAGAGGCGGCTACGAAATGTAATTTTAGTGAAAAAAAAATATTTTGATTGTCTGTAAAGTCGGTTTACGGACGATTATTTTACGTGATAACGTCATTAGAAAACATTGATGAAAAATGAACAACACGCGGTGTTCCCAAGCGGTCCACCAACTAATTACTGACCGCACCCGACGCTGATTGATTACGGTGATCGGACTTTTTCACACGAATTCTTCAGGATCATATTTGTCGTGTAAAAACAGATTTTTATTTTTTTTTTTGATAATTTGCGCGCACTCAAGGTCTAATTTAATTTTCTAATTTAATTTAATTTTCGTGGGGGCCAATACCCCCATTTATTAAGCTTAATTCAAGCTAACATTCTTAATTCTAACTTAACTAACTAACATTCTTAATTAGTCTACCTTAACTGACTAACAAGAACGGTGGAGGGGGGCGTGATTAGGGAACTATGGAAGTGAGAAGGGGGGGATACCGAGAAGACGGAGTTTTAGGCATGGAGTGCTGAGGTTGAAATCGAAGTTAGTGTTCGAATTAACACTTCCCAGCATACGGGAGATGGGTTCATTGGAGCCATAAGAGGTGCGGGGGGTGGGTAGGTAGAAGAGACGAGGATTGCGGGTATTACGAGGGTTAGTGTTAAGGGATATAGAGTTGTAGAGGTTGGCACAGTCAATGGTACCTGTTAGGAGTTTATGAATGAAGAGGATGTCAGCTACCCTTCTTCTATCCTCCAACGTACTCAGATTTATTAGTTTGAGTCGGTCTTGATAGGGTGGTAAGAGCAAAGGATTTTGTCAGTGCAGACCTCGAAGAGCGAAGCGTAGGAATCGACGCTGGATGCTCTCGATTCTAGAAATGTGGGTTTGTTGATAAGGGGACCACGCTTGCGATGCGTATTCAAGAAGGGGGCGAACGAAGGTAATATAGAGGGATCGAGTCACGTAGGGATTGGAGAATTCTTTAGACCAGCGCTTCACGAAACCGAGTGCAGAGTTTGCTTTAAGAATTATATCATCGATATGTGCGCGGAAATTGAGCTCTTGGTCACATAGTATGCCAAGATCGTGGATAACCTGAACGGTAGAAATGGGTTGGTTGTGGAGAAAGTAGAGACGAGGAGAGGATTGGACACGTTTGCGTGAGAAGGTGATAGATTGGCACTTGGAAATGTCAAGCTCCAAGCAATTTTTGGAACACCAGGTAGAAAAGCTATTGAGATCGGATTGAATAAGGGAAGAGTCTTGTAGCGAGGAAATGGTCTTAAAGAACTTGGTGTCGTCGGCGTACAGTGAGAGATGGGAATGTTTGATGATTATCTCAATGTCGTTTATGGTAAGAATGAAAAGAAGTGGACCTAGGTGGCTACCTTGGGGAACGCCAGAAGAGGCTAAGAAAGGGTTAGAAAAGGCAGATCTGAAGCGAACACTGTAGAAACGGTTTTTTAAATATGAAGATATCCACTTCAGCGCAGTGGGTTCAAAGCCTAGGGCAGACAGTTTGAAGAGTATTAGATTGTGAGATATTTTGTCAAACGCTTTACTGAAGTCGGTTGTAATGACGTCGACTTCTATTCTCTAATGCTGAGAGGGTGAAGGACACGAATTCGACAAGGTTTGTGGTTGTAGACCTGGATTTGAGGAATCCATGTTGATTTGAGGAGATTAGAGACTTGCAATGGAAACTTAGAGTGTCATACAAGATGCTTTCGAAAAGTTTGGGTATATGTGAGAGTTTTGCGATGGGGCGGTAGTTGTTAACATCACTCTTTGGACCTTTTTTGTGAATAGGAGTTATGAAGGCGGTTTTCCATACCTGGGGACATTCTCCAAGGGACAGGGATAAGTTGAATAATTTTGCGAGCGGGACGGAGAGAATGAAGGAACATTTTTTTTAATAATATGGCGGGGACACCATCGGTGCCAGGAGTAAACTCATCATTAAGTTGATTCAGTTTAAGTTCAATGATATGGGGTTCAACAGAACGTGGAAGAAATGGACTGAGGGAGAAATTTGGTAGGTAGTCGAAATAGGAAGTGTCCGGCACAAAGGAGTCATCGGCAAAAGATTGTTTGAAAAGGTTGGCAAAAAAGTTGGCGATAGTGTTGGGATCATTCGAGGTTTCGCCATTGAAAGAGAGTGAGGTTGGGTAGCCATCAGATTTCCTTTTGTAGTTGACAAACTGAAAGAAGGACTTAGGATTGTTGATAAGATTGGCTTGTGTTTTGATCAAGTGCTGTTCGTAGAGAGAGTTATGAAGCTCGGTAAATTGTAGATACGAACCAATATAGTTGGAAAAGTCATAGGGGGACTGAGTACGAAGAAAGATAGCCCACAGTTTGTTTCTTTTGTTTCTTAGAGAACACAGCCTGCGATTATACCAAGGAGGAGAAGATAAGTGATTGGATCGTGAAATGGGAACGTAGAGAGAAATAAAATTAAATATTTCTCTATAGAATAAGGATATGGCGTCATTTATTGTAAGGCCGTCAAAATTGAAGGGGGCGCTATTGAGGTATTCATTGATTAGGTTGAAATTTGCTTTATGGAAGTCGTAAGACTTGAGCGCTGGAGGGGAAACCTTATTATGTCGGCGACACAGTGCGGGCAGAAGATAGAAAGGAAGAGGAATAGAGGAGATGCCGATGGACATTGATCTTAAATGCTTGCATGTTGCATTGAGTGGGGAACACCGAATCCGGCAGGGAGTTCCAGGTTCGTGTGGTTCGGTTAATGAAAGATTCTCTATAATTGACAGTACGTCCGAAAGCGGGTTTCATGGTATATTGGTGAGCATTCCTAGAGAGACGTGTATTGCGGGAGAAATGTTGAAGCGGCGGAATGCAATTGGCTATTTCATCAGAGCATTTTTGGTGGTAGTAACGATAAAACAGGGAGAGGCAGGTGTGTTCCAGCGAGTCTAATGTTTTGGTAATGCTGGAGTCACCTATCAGTTTTATGGCTCGTTTTTGTATTCTGTCTAGTAGGTGCAATGAGGTCTTGGAAGCACCGGACCAGACATGAGCGTTCAACTCTAATTTGAGGCGAATGAACGCCTTATAGATTGTAGCCAGATCTAAGGGTGAGAAATATTTCTTGCATCTGTATAAGAATCCTAGGCATTTCGCAGCATTCTTGGCGACACTGAATATATGGTCGCTCCAATTAAGATTGTGAGCAACACTCATACCCAGGATGGGAAGCTTTTCAGTTCCTGAGATGCAAGTGCTATTCATGGATAATGGCTGCGGGTTATTTATACGCTTTAACGACAAGAGACAGCATTGTGTTTTGGAAGCATTAAATTCCACTCTATTGTTTTTACCCCATTGGATGATGCTGTCGATATCGGAATTTAATGAGCTTAACATACGCTGCCGCTCATTATCTACAACCGAAGTGCAGGGTCATAAACTGGTGAACGAATATGAGAAGCTGAGGGTACTGTCGTCAGCGAAGGAGTGAATTGGGTAAGAAGTAACAGACAAGAGAGCATTTATAAAAATAAGAAAGAGTGTCGGAGACAAAACGGAGCCCTGGGGAACACTTGAATCCGTCCAAAACAACTAGAATTGAACGATTCGAAAGGTAGCTTCTAATCCATTGAAAAAGAGACTCATCGATCCCAAAAGCACGCATTTTCCACAAAAGGGCTTCGTGCCAAACCCTGTCAAATGCTTTCGAAATATCTAGTGCAACAATTTTGCTTTCACCTGCTTGGTGAAGCGAGTGATTCCACTTTTCAGCGAGATATGCCATCATATCACCAGTGGATCTGTTGTTGCGGAAACCGTATTGGCGGTCATTGAGGAGTTTCCGTGATTCAAGATATTTCATAAGAAGGGACGTTAGTGCAATGGGTCGGTAGTTGGAGGGAGAAGATGATTCGCCTTTTTTGGGTAGAGGCTGGACAAATGCTGTTTTCCACCTACTCGGAAAGAGCCCAGAGGTGTGAGAAAGGTGAGAAAGCTTACGCAGTGATTTTGCAAGCGTAGAAGAAAACCTCTTCAGAACTATTGGGGCAACACCATCTGGACCAGCGGATTTGTGTATGTCGAGGTCTTTAAGAACCCTTACGACTGTACGAGTGCGGAAGTGGATTAGTCCCATGGTGGAATTGACGCACTCTGGTACAGGCGGAGACAAAGTACAAGCTGGCAGCTGAGAACTGGTTGCGAAATGGGCAGCAAGTAGGTTAGCTTTGCCTAAGGGAGTGACAGCTGGAATGTCATTGCGGATGAGTTTTTTACGTTTTTTACAAACGACCAGAAACTTTTGCTAGCTTTGGGTCATTGAAGGATTTTACGCCTTAATTTTTGGTCGGATTGGAATTTAATCCGTCGAATGTGGGTGTTGCAGTCATTTCTGGCTCGTATGTACTTTTTTCGGTTTTCCTCAGAACTGTTTGCCTTGTAGGCCCGAAAACTTAGCTCCCTGAGCCTAATTGCCTCTTTGCAGCTCGAGTCAAACCACGTATTATCCTTAGGCCTGGTGCTTTTTATTTTGCTGGGAATAAAATTTGCTATGCCGATTCGGATAATGTTTGCGATAGTATCAGTTGCGGCGTCCACGTCGTTGTCGAGGAAGCACAACGACCAGTTAAAGATCCGAAAGAAGTTGTTGAGGCCACACCAGTTGGCTTTCTCGTATAGCCGTAGTGTTCTCTTAGGAGCTTTTTCTTTAACTGGATGGTGGGAGTTCGAGAATCTTGCTGATATCATGCAGTGGTCAGACGAGCCTAGGGGTTCCAATACATCGATCGTGTATTTGTCAGGCTGAGAGGTAAGAAACAAGTCTAGTGTGTTGGCGGTATGACGAGCAACATCGGGGATACGTGATGGCTCATTCACAAGTTGAGATAGTTGATTTAACTCAGCAAAAATTTCAACATATCTTCCTTCGGGTGTTGTCTGTCCAGAATGTCGAAGCTGAGAATTGTGTACATTGAAAACGCCCGCTAAAACGATTTCAGTGCGAGGGAACAGGGAAACAATTCTTTGGATGGAATCAAACAGTGCGTCGAATGCATCAAATGTTGCGTTCCTGTCTAGATTGGGGCTTCTATAAAGAAAACAGTAGTGGATGGAGTGCTTACGGAATATGAATTTAAGCCATATGAAATTAAATTCCGGGGTGAATGTTTGGCTATACTGTGGAAGTAACTGGTAAGCAATGTCACTACGGACATAAATGGCGAGACCGCGGTGAGAAACGAATAATGGCACTAAGCTATATCCAGGAAGACTGAAATCCGAAGGATCAGACTTTTCATCGACCTGTGTTTCACAAAGTGCCAAAAAAAGAATTGGGGTGTATGCATGTATGTACATATGTATGTATGTATCATCTAGATTACTGATCACTTCTAAAAGCATGCCTTCGTTTTATGCTTGTAGGTTTATCATGTCAGCGCAAAATCTTTCCATGTCCCCAAATATACAAACAAAATTCTATTCCATAGCCAAAATAGCTTGTTTCGCACTCTTGCTTGCACGCTCAGCCCAGGCGGAACGTGACAATGAGTCATACTTATTCGTATGTGCAGCCGGTGTTCATCGATTTATAAGACGATATCACGCCAAAAAAAAAAAACACATTTAAGTGGAAATAAAATGAGGACAAGACCAACGCAATTCCTGTTCTACTTTCTAGAGCACGAATTGTTCTCCAACCGGCGCGACGTTGAAGAGAGCAAGGAAAAATTTGATTAGGTATATGGCATATTCGTTCACTTCTAAACAGCCATCAGACACGGACGTAGATTCCCGATTGGCTATATAAAAATTATAAATAAATCACAATTAAAAAACAATACAAAATAGGAAAGCGGCGCCTCCTACAGCTCGTGGTAGCTGCATTTCACATTCCTTACAAATCCCAATCTCTTATGTGTTGCTGTTTGTTGGTGAAGCAAGTCCCGCTATCGTAAGGGTATAACACATACGGTAGCTTTTCACTTTTGTGGCGGTACAGTCCGGTGTGCACGATCTTTTGAAAGCTGATTCCAGCGCCGTACGCACATAGGCCAACCTTCGCGACAAGAAACAGACAGGAAGATTTGAATATAACTTTGGTCTCCAGTTCTTCCAAAATCTCGGTTGTAAACTGGTCGGTATCGGGAAAGAATTCCTTCGCCGATCATTGATACATCTGCTTCCATCTAAACTTTGAAATCCCACCTGAAAAAGCGTTTAGAAATCCTACTCGGAACAACTGGGATAAATATGAGGCTAACCTTGAAGATTCTACTCCCCAGTCCATGTCTTCTGACGATCAGACGAATGTCATAAATAGCTTCGACAGTAGAACGAATAACCTCTCTGGCAGACTTTTTAGCCCTGATAGGGTTAAATGGGCAATTGGTTAATTTAGGCCCTATAAGGGCCCAGGCAAAGACGGTGTCTTTCCTGCTGATAGTTCTTTTTAGGTCCTGCTTCAACCTGGGATATATACCCCAAATCTGGAGGGAGGTCAATCTTGTCTTCATCCCCAAGATTGGAAAGCCAAGTGAGCCTATCGCCCTATCAGCTTGACTTCGTTCCTTCTAAAAACAATGAAAAAATTGATAGAGCTCCATATTAGAGGTATCCTGGAGAATCAGATACCACTGCATCCCAATCAGTATGCATATCGCAAGGAACGATCTACTGAAAATGCGTGGGTGTGGTGCAGTGGTTAACATCATCGACCGCCGAGCGGAAAGTCTATAGTTCAAATTCGCTTCGTACCCAAGAAAAAGTAATTCCTATACGGTCAATTCGACATAGAGCCTCCCCGATCTCTGGTTAGCCTCTACAACAACCGTTGAGAGGTGAACAAAAGTATGCAACTATTGCCAAAGAGGGCAGTGCAATACTCCGACCAGACTGGCGGCTGTGCGGCGGATCAACAAACCGCCCGTGTAAAAAAAGACAAGTTATGAAAGGGCAGAAGGCCTCGGATACACGGACGGAAACTCGAAGGCGACATAGCATGAAAAAGGAACACGATTTGCAAGTATACTCCTGGAATGTCACGACTATGTACACTCCTGGAGCTGCTCATGAACTGGAAAGAATCCTTATGCCTCAGATGTCGCAAAAGACCATGTGCTCATTGACGGAAGACAATCTGACCATCTTCTCGTAGCAGCAAGATTCAGAGCTCGACCGTCCAATGTCAGAAAGCTGCATTAGCTCACCATAAGGAGGTTCGACATTAGCGCTTGAGTACGCCGGAGATTACCAGGGTCTACAGGGAGCAGTTGAGCGAAAGGCCCTCCGATATGCCTACATCGAGTACGAAAGTCAACAATGTGTTGCTGCATTGCCGCTCAGCCATTGAGGAAGTAACCGAGACCACCTTAGGCTACCTACCACCACCGACAAGAAACCCGTGGTATGATGGCGGGTGTGAGCAGAAAAAGGCAGCAACCGAGGAGGCGTACGAAAAGGCTTTGCAGTGAAAAACCATGGCAGCGCGAGAGGGGCACCGAGCCAGAACAAGGGACGACAAAAAAATTGCTGCGACTAAAGAAAAGAATCTTCGTGGCCTCCCAGCCCAAGGATATCGAAGAGTCTAAGGACAAACATAAAATAGGGGCCGTTTATAAGAAAGCTAAAAGCTTTGCGGGAGGCTTCAAGAAAACCACCCCGGCTCTTCGAAATTTCGAGGGTAATCTTGTCATCGACCGGGGATAGTGGATATATTTAGGAAGCATTTTCAGCAGTTGCTGAGCATGACCAAGAGAGTGGTAGGGATCCGTCGCTCACCACCTGGTGCAAAATATAACGGTACCAGGTAGTACCGAGGAAGTCAAGGACTTTGTCTACTTCTTGGCAAATTTAAACTCCACAAACGACACCACAGCGGGTATATGGCATAGAATCGCCGTTGGCAACCGTTGCTAGTTCGGTTTGTCCAACAACTTGGGTCAAAACTCCTCACTTGAAGAACCGCCAATCTTGCTCTACGGAGCTGAAAGCTGTACGATAAGCAGGATGGCGAAGCTGATTTCGGTTCCCTCGAAAACAAAATTCTGCGCTGGATATTTGTTCCTATCTGTGAGGAAGGTGAATGGGGGAGAAGACCGCGAACTCTATGAGCTGTACAAAGATGTTGATATAGTCCGGAAGGCAAAGATCTGTCGACTACATTGGTTCGACCACATCGAACACATGAATACCAACGCTCCAGCGAAGGGGATCTTCGACTCCGAGCCTCCTGGGTTGAGAAGAAGCGAACGTCCGGTCTTGATAACTGGAAGCAGCGTGCCCGGGGCGAGGAAAGGATGAAAGGCAGCTATAGCTCAAGCTCAGATCCTCCATGGATTGCTCGTCAGACAAGTAAGTAAGCTGTATAACACATTCTGCAACCCTCAGATCGTAGACCAATAGCTTAAAGAGTAGCTTTAATACACCATCATATTGCGAGCAATAGGCTCCTAGCTTAACAACAATGAAAACGTCTATTGCTCACATATATCAATATTTCGAATTTATTTACATTAGGAGTATGTAGTTAGTTTCGTATACATTTGATCTATTCATAACCGAAGGTATCGACTTCAGGTTAGCTTTTCGAAACATTTAGGTTCTTGATCACAGCACGATTGCGGGCATGCACGTTCAAATGCTTCTTTAGATGGTCACTCCGGATGAATCTCTTTTCACATTGATCACAATGGAAGGGTCTATCGCCCGAATGAATTCGATTGTGACGGTTAAGCTCATCGTTTCGTTTAAACGCCTTACCACAACCAGTTTCAGTGCATGCATACGGCCTTTGTTCCGATGAAATGTGCGTCTTTAGTTTTCGCTTTCGTTTCTTCGACATCGATCCTTTGATTTTGTCTACGTTTGTTGGACATTTTGCATACAAAGATGGTTTGTGTGCAGAGAGTATCGGCTCGGGCTCGGGCTCTGGCTTTATTGCACTCATGTCATTACACTGCATTCGGTAAGTCCCTTCCTCGGAAATGATTCTTCCAGGGTCACTTCCATTAATGATACGATCTAGTTGTTGTTTAGCCAAAATCATGGGTTTCGTCACAGCCTCCTCGTTAAGTGATACCTCCAACATGGGCTCTATATCAATCTTAGCGTACTTATAATGTACTCGTAAATGCTTCGTTAGATGGTCACTTCGGGAAAACTTTTTTCCACACTGCAAGCACCCGTATGGTCTTTCGCCAGTATGTGTTCGATTGTGCCGTGCTAGCTCATCGGAGCGTGTAAATCCTTTCCCACAGAATGGCTTTCCGCAGATAAAAGGTTTCTCGCCCGTATGCCAGGTCAGATGTGAACGTAAATGCGAACTTTTCCCATAGGTCTTGTTGCATCCCTCAATTGGACATCTAAATCGTTTCTTTGGATCCAGGGCGTTTGGAGTGGGTGTGATTAGTAAGGTCTGACTCGGTAACATTAGTAAATCTATCGCTGAGAACTTACTACGATTTGAATCGGTTCCCCTCAAAGCATTGGGATCATGGGTGGGTGTGTTGTTGTTTATGGGAGTGGCTACCTCTGCCCGTTCTTCTAACTTCTCTGACATACTGCTATTTCGACTTAATTATGCATTTTATGCTTAGTCCAGATTCAGGTTGCTTTGCAATGATTCTAGACAGTTGTCACACCCACCGACTACGACGGATTTGTTTCCTTTTTGAAAACACAACCAATTTCCTCCCGACACGACACGACACTCACTCGCCTACAGATACGTGTATTTGTTTTTGTAGCTAAAACTCCTACTGTCAAAACAATTGACAGCACTGTATTACCGTGAGGGAGGGGTATTTCAGGCGAAAGATGGCGCTACTATGAAAGAGGCAGTTGAGTTTAAAAATGCATCACTGGACGTGGAAACCAAAGATCTTGACTACATACATTGTCGGACCCAAGTCAATAGGACGGGGTCAACGAGTGGAGACGTGCCACTTAACGTTAAGTGAGATTAAAATGAAATATCATGAACGTTCGCCAAATCAATCAAATGTTGCGCGATAACGATTTACCAGTTAAAGGTACTAAGGAGCAGCTTCAACTAGTGTACAACTGAAGCGATGGCATAGTTTTGTTCGCAGCCAGCAAAGCCATGGCAAGCGGGTGGCTCGACGCACCACCTGTTTTCCAAACGTGGCCAGAATTGTTTTTTTGTTTTTGTTGGAGGCTTCTGCTATCTGTTGGAGGACTCAGACGCAAACACTGGTCCATTGTACTCCAGACAGACACCTTACAATAATGTATTTCCCCCGATTTCCGAAGAAAAATGAGAAGGAGCTTAAGTGATGTAGAGCTAAGAGATTCGCCACACACCACTACTGGCCCATAGGGTGTGCCACCGTGCGTGAGCAAAGGCGGGACACTCGCAGAGAAAATGTTCTGCTGTGTCGTCTGCCTCGCAACATGCAGCACATGTAGGCGTCTCACTGATGCCAAGCAGGCAGAGATGCTTAGCAAAAGCGTAATGGCCCATAATGACTCCCACAAGTCTTTTGCAGTCAATTCTTCTTAAGGACGGGAAGAATGCTGCGGATTTCTTGCGGACATTAGGACACACGCGCTTAGTCATCCTGCATCCTGGATAATCCCTACGTCTACAGTTGCGAGTATTAAGCGCGCAATCATTAACATAGGCATTTACCGTGGACGCAGGTAGACCTAGAGCGGGTTCAGGTCCGAAAAACACTTCTCTAAACCCTTCCTGGCGAGTTCATCAGAGATCTCATTTCCTGGGATCCCAAAGCGACCTGGAACCCATACAAGCCTTAGTCAATTTAGTCTAAGAGACTTTGTTTAAGAAGGTCTCGAGTTCATGCACTAATTAGGAGCTAGTTAAAGGGTTTGACACAGCTTTGAGTGCAGCTTGGCTATCACTGCAGACGCATATGCCTTTTCCCTTCACCTGTGCTTCACAACATGTTGCTCAGCCATTCTTCTTCTTCTTAACGGGCGCTACAGTTCGGGGTGAAACTGGGCCTCAACCAACATGCCCCTCCAACTAGCACGATCTTTTGTAGCCTTTTTCATTGCCGCACGCCCAGTTGGCTGAGGTCCCCTTCCGCCTGTGTGCGCCATCTTAAGTGCGGCCGTCCTCTGCTTCTTCGTCCCTCGGGGTTCAAAGATTCTCCGGGCTGGAGCTGTGGTGTCCGTTCGCTCTATATGGCCTATGCATCTTAGGCGTGGAATCCGTAGACGCCTGACTAGACTCATGTCGCTGTACAGCCCGTAAGGTTCGTGGTTGAATCTTTTCCTCCATCCCCCGTTTGCGTTTATAGGCCCGAAAATCACGCGCAAAATCTTTCTCTCGAACCGACCAAGCGCCTCCTCATCCGCTTTTGATAGTGTCCATGCTTATGCGTCGTACAGCAGAATCGGGATGATAAGGGTCTTACATAAAGTCAACTTTGTCGTTCGGGAGAGGGCTCTATTACTCAATTGCCTCCTGAGCCCAACGAAACAGCGATTGGCAAGAGTGATTCTGCGTTTGACTTCAGAACTAATGTTGTTGTTCCAGGTCACTACGGAGCCAAAGTAGACGAAGTCCTTAACTACCTCAAACTTATATCTGCCAATACAAACGTTTTGGCCAAGACGTCGTCGGTGATGAGCGTGAGCATCCTTTTTTGATGACAGTAAATATTTAGTTTCGCCGCCCCTGCTTCAATACATACTCGTAAACGCTTCATTGACATCTCGCTGTGATCTACCTATTATGTCAATATCGTCGGCGTATGCAAGGAGTTGCGAGGATTTGAAATAGATTGTGCCTCTTGTATTGGCCAGTGATTTTTGCACAATCACACGACAGCGCGTCGCCCTGCCTAAATCCTTTTTTGGCAACAAAGCTATTGGTCAGGTCTTCACCGATTCGGATGGAGCAGCGAGCATTCTCTAAAGTCATCTTGCATAGTCTGACGAGCTTAGCAGGGATGTCAAAGGTAGACATGGCGTTGTATAGCTCGTCTCTAATTACGCTGTCGTATGCGGCTTTGAAGTCGACAAATAGGTGGTTAGTGTCGACCTCGAATTCATTGGTTTTTTCCTGGACCAGCCGTGGTGTTAAGATTTGGTCGATGGTGGAATTTTCTGACCTGAAGCCACACTGATAAGGACCTATCAGCTTATGTACAAAAGGCTTAATGCGTTCACACAAAACGGCAGCGAAGATCTTGTATGCGACATTAAGGAGAATTATTCCTCTGTAGTTGGCGCAGTCAGAGGGGTCCGAGCATATTTTACAGATGAGCTGGTGCATGCTGCCAACAAGGTCATCCCAAGCTGCCTTGGAGAGCTCAGCAGACAGTTCATCTGCTCCAGCAGCTTTATTCGACTTGAGTTTCGATATGGCAATCGTAACTTCGTCGAGGTCAGGGGGACGGAATTCTCTGCGGTTTTCGTCGATTAGAAATGGATCATTTGCCTGACAGCGGCATATTGGCTAACATCTCCCTTATACAGTCTGCAGAAGTGGTTTTTCCATACTCTCAGCATCAACTGCGATTCTACTACTAGGTGTCCGTTCTTATCCCTGCAGGCGTCCGTTCTGGCTTTATAACCTTGGCATGTTCTCTTTATCTGTTGATAAAACTTTCAAACGTCACGCCTGCAGTAACACCTCTCCAAATCCTCAATCACATGCTTCTCGTGGTCTTTTTTCTTTCTTCTGAGAAGCATATGCTCTTCCCTTCTTTTTAACTCGTATAGCTCACGAGGTGCTCTTGTTCTTTTATGCAACGAGTTCTTATATGCATCCTGCTTCGCTATGTGAACCCTTCCGCACTCGTCACCGAACCAGATGTTTCTTCGTGGTTGAGCCTTGAAGCTCAAAACTTCGGATGCAGAGCTTTTCGGGCTTGTTTGCAAAGTTCCCACTAGCGTGGAGGGTTGAGGTGTATTGGAGAGCTTAAGGGAGACGCGATCGGTAAAAGCACGGACGGTTTCTGGCGATAGTAGCTTTCCGACGTCATAGCTTTGTGTTCTTACTCTACTCCGCTACGTTCGCGATATCCGTAGGCGCATCTTGGCTACTACAAGATAGTGATCCGAGTCGATGTTAGCCACTCGGAAAGTTCGAAGATCAAGAATAGTGGAGGAGTGTGTCTGGCGTCGATCGCGATGCGATCAATCTGGTTCGTGGTCGATTGATCAAAAGACCGCTAGGTGCCTTTGTATATATCGAGGTGCGGGAAGCGCGTACTGGCTAGAAGGAGATTTCGCTCCGTATCAAGATCAATCAGCCTGTGTCCGTTATCGGATGTGGTGTCGTGTAGGCTATGTTTGCCGATGACTCGCTCAAAGATGCTTTCCTTACCCAGCTTAGCATTGAAGTGCATGGCCATTAGGATTGCGTATATCTCTGATTGAAAGACAGACGCTTATTTTCCTAACGAGAAGTGCAGTCGGATCACTTCGCGATTAAAGAAAACTTCAGCTTCGGATCTCCTTCAAGACCTGGAGCCATCCGTGAAAATGTGAGGACTATCTTTCCAGGTTCAGTATCGAGCCAGAACCAGTCCTGATGCCATGGAAACTCGACTGTGAAATTGTAGCGCAGTAGGATAGAGGGTGCCAATGCGTCAGAAGGCATGTCCATGAAACAAGGATCGCAGGACATTTCTTGCGCAAGCGAGACATGGCTTTCAGAGCACACTCTCCGATAAATATATCAAGGGGTGGAAGGTTCAATATAGCATCTAGAGTAGCGCCCGGTGTGCTGAGGAAAGCTCTCGTACAGCTGAGCCGTTCTTTGGAGTTTGGTGAAATAGCCTACGACGTGTTGACGTGTTAGTCTGTTCCACTGGTCATTGCCGTGCAGATCCAGAGGACATTTGTCGGCGGTAAGTCCCATGTTTTGCCAAAAGCTCATCTGCATTGCCAGAAAGCTGACAGCTCTTTGGTGGTTTTTGACTCAACATGCCTTCACCAAAGAAGCTTGCTATCTAAAATGACTCCCAGTTACCTAGCATTCTTGGCTACCGGGATGGGAGTACCTTTTAGTACCAGCTGTGTCATGTCAGTATTTTTCCTCCTTCTCGTGGAGAAAATGAATGAGAAGAGAGCAACATCGGTCTTAAGAGGATTAAGTCAATTATCGATCATATTTAGCGTTAAGCGTAAAACAAAAATTTGTTCAGAAACAACCAATAGCCTCGAATACGGGCGCATTACATGTTGACGACCCAGCAAACGACAAAAAGGAAACGAATTCCGGATCTGCACCGGAAACGTTAGGTCCGTCAACAGAACAGGTGTAGCCGGACAACTGGCAGAGATTACCGCGCTCCAAGAAGTGCGATGGCATGGGCCAGGCAAAAAACGGATGAAAAACTGTGATATTTACTACGGAAACTGCTACAGAGAAAATAAACAACGCTTATTCGAATGCGGATTTGTTATTCGAGGCAGACTCAGGAAAAAAGTCTTAAGCTTCCAGTATGTAAGCGAACGCCTCATAGCTATCCGCATCATGGCCAATCTCCACGCCCCCTACAGAGAAGAAAGATGACCGACATAAAGACAACTTCTATGATCTCATCGGCAAAACGTATGCCCAATGTCCCAGCTATGACACCAAAATCGTTCTAGGAGATTTCAATGCGAAGCTGCGTAAGGGAGCTGTCTTTGAACGAGTCATAGGAAAGAACAGCCTACACAACACCACGTCTGAAAATGGACTAAGGCTAGTGGACTTTATGGCGGTCCCCCGATTAATCGACAGCCAATCAAATTGGTCACCTTGCGATCGACGGCAGACACTCCTCCTAGATGTCCGAACCTTCGAGGAGCCAACATCGACTCGGATCATCACCTTGTTGCAGCCAAGGTACGGATGCGAATTTCTCGGAATCCACGGAGTCGAGTAAGAATCGCAGGAGACCGCCAGGACCTTCGCCGATCAAGTCTCCCTCAAGTCCCGATGCAATCTGCAGAAACCATAGAACAGCAATGGAGTCGTGGTCAGAACGTCATTAGAGAGGCCGCCTTAGATGTACTCGGCTTCGATCCACCACCGTCGAGAAACCCCTGATTTGATAACGTATGCAGACAGACCCATGTAGAGAAACAGAATGCATACATGGCTACACTGCATCGACGGACGAGAGCTGCTCGCGAGCTCTATGAACAGAAAAGGAGAGAGGAGCATGCGCTTCTGAGAAGAAAAAAGAGGGCACGAGAAGTGTGAAATCGAGGAAATGGAGAGATGTTACTGCAGGAACGACGTTCGAAAATTTGCCAATGCGTCAGAAGGCATGTCCATGAAACAAGGATCGCAGGACATTTCTTGCGCAAGCGAGACATGGCTTTCAGAGCACACTCTCCGATAAATATATCAAGGGGTGGAAGGTTCAATATAGCATCTAGAGTAGCGCCCGGTGTGCTGAGGAAAGCTCTCGTACAGCTGAGCCGTTCTTTGGAGTTTGGTGAAAGAGCCTACGACGTGTTGACGTGTTAGTCTGTTCCACTGGTCATTGCCGTGCAGATCCAGAGGACATTTGTCGGCGGTAAGTCCCATGTTTTGCCAAAAGCTCATCTGCATTGCCAGAAAGCTGACAGCTCTTTGGTGGTTTTTGACTCAACATGCCTTCACCAAAGAAGCTTGCTATCTAAAATGACTCCCAGTTACCTAGCATTCTTGGATACCGGGATGGGAGTACCTTTTAGTACCAGCTGTGTCATGTCAGTATTTTTCCTCCTTCTCGTGGAGAAAATGAATGAGAAGAGAGCAACATCGGTCTTAAGAGGATTAAGTCAATTATCGATCATATTTAGCGTTAAGCGTAAAACAAAAATTTGTTCAGAAACAACCAATAGCCTCGAATACGGGCGCATTACATGTTGACGACCCAGCAAACGACAAAAAGGAAACGAATTCCGGATCTGCACCGGAAACGTTAGGTCCGTCAACAGAACAGGTGTAGCCGGACAACTGGCAGAGATTACCGCGCTCCAAGAAGTGCGATGGCATGGGCCAGGCAAAAAACGGATGAAAAACTGTGATATTTACTACGGAAACTGCTACAGAGAAAATAAACAACGCTTATTCGAATGCGGATTTGTTATTCGAGGCAGACTCAGGAAAAAAGTCTTAAGCTTCCAGTATGTAAGCGAACGCCTCATAGCTATCCGCATCATGGCCAATCTCCACGCCCCCTACAGAGAAGAAAGATGACCGACATAAAGACAACTTCTATGATCTCATCGGCAAAACGTATGCCCAATGTCCCAGCTATGACACCAAAATCGTTCTAGGAGATTTCAATGCGAAGCTGCGTAAGGGAGCTGTCTTTGAACGAGTCATAGGAAAGAACAGCCTACACAACACCACGTCTGAAAATGGACTAAGGCTAGTGGACTTTATGGCGGTCCCCCGATTAATCGACAGCCAATCAAATTGGTCACCTTGCGATCGACGGCAGACACTCCTCCTAGATGTCCGAACCTTCGAGGAGCCAACATCGACTCGGATCATCACCTTGTTGCAGCCAAGGTACGGATGCGAATTTCTCGGAATCCACGGAGTCGAGTAAGAATCGCAGGAGACCGCCAGGACCTTCGCCGATCAAGTCTCCCTCAAGTCCCGATGCAATCTGCAGAAACCATAGAACAGCAATGGAGTCGTGGTCAGAACGTCATTAGAGAGGCCGCCTTAGATGTACTCGGCTTCGATCCACCACCGTCGAGAAACCCCTGATTTGATAACGTATGCAGACAGACCCATGTAGAGAAACAGAATGCATACATGGCTACACTGCATCGACGGACGAGAGCTGCTCGCGAGCTCTATGAACAGAAAAGGAGAGAGGAGCATGCGCTTCTGAGAAGAAAAAAGAGGGCACGAGAAGTGTGAAATCGAGGAAATGGAGAGATGTTACTGCAGGAACGACGTTCGAAAATTTGCCAATGCGTCAGAAGGCATGTCCATGAAACAAGGATCGCAGGACATTTCTTGCGCAAGCGAGACATGGCTTTCAGAGCACACTCTCCGATAAATATATCAAGGGGTGGAAGGTTCAATATAGCATCTAGAGTAGCGCCCGGTGTGCTGAGGAAAGCTCTCGTACAGCTGAGCCGTTCTTTGGAGTTTGGTGAAAGAGCCTACGACGTGTTGACGTGTTAGTCTGTTCCACTGGTCATTGCCGTGCAGATCCAGAGGACATTTGTCGGCGGTAAGTCCCATGTTTTGCCAAAAGCTCATCTGCATTGCCAGAAAGCTGACAGCTCTTTGGTGGTTTTTGACTCAACATGCCTTCACCAAAGAAGCTTGCTATCTAAAATGACTCCCAGTTACCTAGCATTCTTGGATACCGGGATGGGAGTACCTTTTAGTACCAGCTGTGTCATGTCAGTATTTTTCCTCCTTCTCGTGGAGAAAATGAATGAGAAGAGAGCAACATCGGTCTTAAGAGGATTAAGTCAATTATCGATCATATTTAGCGTTAAGCGTAAAACAAAAATTTGTTCAGAAACAACCAATAGCCTCGAATACGGGCGCATTACATGTTGACGACCCAGCAAACGACAAAAAGGAAACGAATTCCGGATCTGCACCGGAAACGTTAGGTCCGTCAACAGAACAGGTGTAGCCGGACAACTGGCAGAGATTACCGCGCTCCAAGAAGTGCGATGGCATGGGCCAGGCAAAAAACGGATGAAAAACTGTGATATTTACTACGGAAACTGCTACAGAGAAAATAAACAACGCTTATTCGAATGCGGATTTGTTATTCGAGGCAGACTCAGGAAAAAAGTCTTAAGCTTCCAGTATGTAAGCGAACGCCTCATAGCTATCCGCATCATGGCCAATCTCCACGCCCCCTACAGAGAAGAAAGATGACCGACATAAAGACAACTTCTATGATCTCATCGGCAAAACGTATGCCCAATGTCCCAGCTATGACACCAAAATCGTTCTAGGAGATTTCAATGCGAAGCTGCGTAAGGGAGCTGTCTTTGAACGAGTCATAGGAAAGAACAGCCTACACAACACCACGTCTGAAAATGGACTAAGGCTAGTGGACTTTATGGCGGTCCCCCGATTAATCGACAGCCAATCAAATTGGTCACCTTGCGATCGACGGCAGACACTCCTCCTAGATGTCCGAACCTTCGAGGAGCCAACATCGACTCGGATCATCACCTTGTTGCAGCCAAGGTACGGATGCGAATTTCTCGGAATCCACGGAGTCGAGTAAGAATCGCAGGAGACCGCCAGGACCTTCGCCGATCAAGTCTCCCTCAAGCTCCCTCAAGTCCCGATGCAATCTGCAGAAACCATAGAACAGCAATGGAGTCGTGGTCAGAACGTCATTAGAGAGGCCGCCTTAGATGTACTCGGCTTCGATCCACCACCGTCGAGAAACCCCTGATTTGATAACGTATGCAGACAGACCCATGTAGAGAAACAGAATGCATACATGGCTACACTGCATCGACGGACGAGAGCTGCTCGCGAGCTCTATGAACAGAAAAGGAGAGAGGAGCATGCGCTTCTGAGAAGAAAAAAGAGGGCACGAGAAGTGTGAAATCGAGGAAATGGAGAGATGTTACTGCAGGAACGACGTTCGAAAATTTTACCAAAAAGTAAAACGAACATGCCAAGGCTATGAAGCCAGAGCAGAAGCCTGCAGGGATGAGCACGGACAACTAATAGTGGAGTCATAGTCGATGCTGAGATTGTGGAAGGACCACTTCTGCAGACTGTATAACGGCGATGATAGTCAAAATACCGCCGTCAGGCAGAACGAACCATTCACAATGGACGAAGATGAAAGAGAATCTCGTCCACCCGATCTAGACGATGTTAAGATAGCGATATCGAAACTTAAGTCTTATAAGGCTGCTGGAGCAGGCGGACTTCCCGCGGAACTGTTTAAAGCAGCTAGCAATGAGTTGGTTAGGAACATGCACCATCTCATCTGCAAGATATGGTCGGAAGAATGTGTGCCCGATGAAGGGAATCTCAGCATCGTTTGCCCGGTCCATAAGAAAGGAGACCCCTATGACTGCGCCAATTCTTTCTTTCTTTGGTGGCGTTACAGCCCATGAAGGACGAGAGCCAAGCTTCTCTCAATCACCCATGTTGTGTGTGATTTATTTTTCACACAGGTGAAAGGGACCTACAGTTTAATGCCGATTCCGAACGGCGTGAGTCGAGAAGCTTTTTTCATGGCAAGTTTACTACGGGGGGTTTTGCCAGTACCCCGCCGAGGAGGAACGTCGCGAAATAAAAATTCGATGGCGTTGGTGTTATCGGGATCCGAACTCGCTCATCGTGCGCCAGAGTCTAACACACTAACCACTGCGCCAATTACAGAGGGATAAGTTACATTGGGTAACAAGATCCTCTCTGCCGTACTGTGTAAGTGCGTGAAACCGTTCGTGGACAATCTGATAGGTTCCTACCAGTGTAGATTCAGGCTAGGAAAATCCACGATAGACCAAATATTTACACTACGGCAGATCTTGGAGAAGACCCATGAATTCCAGGTCGACACTTTTACTTTTGTCGACATATGGCAGTTTTTATAGGGACAAGCTATACAGAGCCATGTCACGTTTTAACATTCCTGCCAAACTCGTCAGACTATGGAGAACTCTCGCTGCTCCATTAAGGTCGGAGGTGAACTAACCGAGACCTTCGATGTTAAAAATGGTTTTAGACAGGGTGACGCACTGTCATGTGATTTCTTTAACAACATACTTGAAAAGATCATGCGGGACTCTGCGGCCAATATATACAAGAGGTACGATCTACTTCAAGTCTACACAATTGCTTGCCTACGCAGATGGCATTGACGTTATCGGACGGATAAAGCGAGACGTCAATGAGGCGTTCGCAAGCATTGAAGCAGAAACGGCTAAAGTGGGTCTAGGGGTAAATGGGGACAAGACCAAATATATGATGTCATCAAAGAAAGACGCGCAACACCGACGTCTTTGTCAGAACGTCACCTTCGGCAGCTATATTTTTGAAGTAGTCAAGGACTTCGTCTACCTTGGCTCGATAATGACAAGCAGCAACGACACCAGCGCTGAGATAGAACGCAGAATAACACTTGCCAACCGCTGCTTCTTTGGGCTCAAGAGGCAACTGAGTAGTAGAGACCTCTCTCGAAAAACTAAGGTATCGCTTAATCATCCCGGTCCTCCTCTACGGCGCTGAGGCTTGGACGTTATCAAAAGCGGATGAAGAGGCTCCTGGGCGTTTCGAGAGACAAATTCTGCGTGCAATCCTTGGTCCCGTTTGTGTAAACGGAGAGTGGAGGAGGAGATACAACCAAGAACTGTACGGACGACATCGGCCCAGTTAGACGTCTTCAGATCTAACGTCTAAGATGGCTGGGCCATGTAGAGCGAATGGAAAACGCAGCAGAGGACGACCGCATCTAAGGTGGCGCGCACAGGTGGAAAGGGACCTCAACCAACTGGGCGTGCGGCACTGAAAGCGGCTGGCCAAAGATCGTGCCGGCTGGAGAGGCTTGTTGGTTGAGGCCCTGGTTCACCCCGAACTGTAGCGCTATCTAAGCAAGATTCGCAGGCCATTCACTATCCGCCACCTGCGACCCCCACAGTAGCTTGAGCAACAGCCCTGTGTCGTTGTTCCTGTGGGAAGGAGGCGCCCTCGTCAGGCACTTGGAAAAGCGTGTACGTAGGAATGCGTTTGGACATACTCTACCTTCTCGTCCGGTATTTGGATTATGGCACCAAGTCCGCAATGGTCACTGTCGTATCGACAGTACGTAAACGGTTTGTAGACCATTTATTTGTGCCGGCGACAGTCGCAGTCATGAGTCAAGCCGCATAGGATCCAGCCATCTACCATCGCCTTTGAGTATGAATTCACGAAGTAAACGAGTCAACGATCCTTACAGGTATGTGCAATACCAACAACAACGGTCCCCCAGAGCAAACTCAAGCGAAATAATTATTTATTAATTAATAATTACTTTATTACGTTACACCAACTAAAAAATAGATACACTTGAGTTAACGCTATCAACTAGTGTGTGTAGTCTAACTTAAACGCTTCTCTCGTACCGACTTCGTTTCGAAATCAATGCTTTCCTCCTTCATCATCATAATCAATATTATTTTGAAACAAAAGAAATTAGTTTTAGTTTACATTTTATCCCTAATTACCTAATTTCGTTTTAATGCGCGCCCATCCGTCTCTTGATGCACGCGCACGCGAATTGAACAGACATTCTAACTTTAATTCCTAAAAATATATATTTAAACTTCTTTATATGTATCTGTCGTATAAAATGAAAGCATTTAACTATAAATCCTTTTTCGTGTGTTTGCTTTTTACATTTAATCATAAATTAAAATAGTAAACAAGAATGCATGCGCTCCCGCGCATGCTTCGCTTCCTAAACTCACAGTTTCCTTACGCTCGATAGGTATAGATACCTACGTCCGATAGACAACATTCGTTTTTGCTCATCTTTTCTTTAAAAGTAATTTTCCGAGATTATCAACTTATTAAATATTAACATCGAACGATTCGCATCGTGTCGTTCATAGATTGATTCTTAGAGTCTTAAAGTATGATACATGCATTCATTGAAGGCTTAAAATAGAAAAAATAACAAAAAAAAAGAGAAATTTGATTTTTGTTTGTATGTTTAAGCGAATAACTATGTACAGGGGGAGCTGGCCCGGCCCAAATCTTCGATTAATACTCCTCGAAATGAAATTTGCCAGTTGGGTCGAAGTTAGCGTACTGTTCCATGAACAGCGTGCCCGTATGCTAGTTAGAGTTTTCGGCACCCATTTCGGCAATTGTGATCATCATTTTCTCCTCGTCGCCGCTATCGTCCTCGGGACAACTGTCCGATGATGGTTCTGGCGATTGACTAAGCCCGCCGCCAATGTCGCTAGTCGAACCGGCGACCGAGGGTAGATTGATTGTTACAATACCATTTGAGTTGGTAATTGTTTTGGCACCGCCGAGATGACCCAATTCCGAAACGTGGCCGTCCAGGTCTTTTTCATCTTTTATGGACATCTCCATAAGGTCGAGCTGCGAACGGGACGTTTTGTAGTGTGTTTTTATGTGTTTGGATAGATGATCGCTGCGCATGAATTTTTTGCTGCATTCGCGACATTGAAATCGCTTCTCACCGGTGTGGGTGCGTCGATGACGTTGTAGCTCATCGGATCGTGTGAAACGTTTGTTGCAGAATAGCCATGAGCATACAAAGGGACGTTCGCCAGTGTGCCATCGTAGGTGAGCTCGTAAGTGTGATGTTTTCCCGTAGACCTTATTGCAGCCGGCTATGTGGCAAATGTGTTGCTTTTTTCGATCCGAATGCTTTTCGCCTTCTTTGCAGTTTGGGCAGGTGCAGGCGACACGTTTGAGACGGGGCTTTATCTCGGAATTGTCGTTGTTGACACTGATGTTTACGTTGACAGATGTCGGATTTTGTTGCGACTGCTGATTGGTTGAAGACTGTGAGGTAGCCGTATGCTGTTGTTGATGTGTTGTTGTCGTACTAGTGGTCGGAATTTGCATAATGCTTGTGTTGCCCACGGAAACGGTGGTGAAGGTTTGTTGATTCGGCTGTTGCGACTGCTGCGGGGATGAGGATACGTGTATGGGACTGGGCGATGGTACCTCTGTAACAGTTAAGGTTGGTGTTTGATGATGAGCCGTAGCATTTTGATGCTGTTGTGCTTGGTGTTGTTGTGCCTGCTGCTGTTGTTGAGCCTGCTGCTGGGCCTGCAGCTGTTGTAGCTGTTGCTGTAGTTGCTGCTGCTGTTGGGGGGTAGCAGCAGTTGCCGTTACCCATTTAATGTCTGGTGGTTCCTGTTTGATATTCGTTATAAGTGTTTGTGTAATCTGGGGAGGCGACTGCGGCTCGTTTTTTGAAGCCGTAACGATAACTTGTTGCTGCTGTTGTTGCGCCTGCTGCTGCTGTTGTTGTTGATTCTGTTGCTGTTGCTGCTGTTGGCTACTGGCTTGCTGGGTGACATTAGCTGAAATGACCTGCGCTGCGCCGGGAAAGTTGTGAAAATTTTGCAAATTCTGCGGCAGTTGATGAGCTTGAATTATCTGGACATTTCCTATGCCGGGAATGTTTTGTATTGGTAAAGCCTGTAGACCGGGAAGATTCGGCAAGTGGATAATATTGCTGGCGCCCGCCGGTGCTGCGGGACGAAATTGCTGTAAAGCTTGTGCCGGAATAACAGTCAATTGGTGACCTTGGGCATTTGTTATGGTGATGGGTTGATTGTGTTGATGATGGTGATGATGTTGCTGCTGTTGAGTGGCCGCTACCGCTTCTTGCTGCTGTTGATTCGCATTTTGTTGCTGTTGTCCACCACTTCCACTGCTACTTGACGGCGTGTTTGATTGCTGTCCTTGCGAACTGCCACTTTGGCTTGCCGCCGCAGCAGCGGCAGCCGCAACACTTTGTAGATTCGATGGATTTATAATGACGTTTGGGTGTTGTTGAGCGGCATGCAAAGCCATTGGGTTTATCGGAGCCAGCTGCACCTGTTGAATTTGTCCACTGGGCGTAATGACATTCGCAATTTGGGTGAATTGAGGGATGATTTGCATTTGAGGAGGCGGCTGAACCAGTCCGGGCATAGCTAGCTGCTGTACTGGCACATGCACGGTTTGATAAATCGTCTGACCACTTCCCGTTTGTATGGGAATTTGAACGGCGACCGTCTGGGCGATTGGAGCTGCAGTTGGGAATTGCACAACGTGCGGTATCGAAGCGCCAGTTGGACGAAGTTGTATGTTTTGGCCGTCCAACTTGATAGCACTCAGGTTCTGACCCAACAGACCGCCGATATTACCCAATAGGCCATTGGCCGCAGCCACAGATGTCGGTATTGTTATGTTGGTACCCGGTATTGTAATCGTAGATGGAAGTGCTGTTGCTGTTGCCGTTTGTTGTGACGTTTGAGACTGCGACTGAGAGGTCTGCGGCGATTGACTTTGCCCCTGCTGTTGGGATTGCTGTTGCTGTGATTGTTGAACAGATTGTGACGCGCTATGACTGTTTCCCTGTGTTGCATTGGCCACATTCGATATAGGAATCTGGATATTTGTGCCGGAAATTGTTAGCATAGCTTCTCCGCTCCCTCCGGATCCTGCATTTGGTATTTGAACTGCCTGCCCCAGATTGTGGATAAATTGTGCTGGAAGTACTGCATTATTCGACGCGGCTGGGAGCGGAGCTCGTATTATCTGTCCATTCGGTGTAAGAAACGCCTGTTGACCATTAAAATTAATCGGCTGAGCACCAGCCAATTGTGAATTGATATTAGGTATAAAAAACGCCTCTTGCCCGTCGATAGTCACCGTTTGCATCGGCTGAACAATAGAAAACATATTATTGCCCGAAGGATTCTGAATCACGGCCTGTCCGCCAGCCTGAATGAACTGATGCGGCAGATTTTGTAAATTCTGAATATTGACGATTTGCTGCGGCATCTGAGCGTTGTTGACAAAGGCCTTCACAGGCGTTGTATTGCTGCTTCCCGAGTTAGCAGGTGAAACCTGACCAATGCCATTGTTTTTGTACGTGATCATATTTCACTCTTTTCCTTACCACTTTCTACAGCTAAAAATTCACAATATCGATTTAATGTACGATTTACTATTGTTTCTCGATTAATTGCAACCTTCAAATACACATTTTTAATAAATTCCGTGAAAACCCAGTAAGGGGCGAAGCACCATTTTAGTTTTTCTCGTAACCCAATGCCACTCGCGGGGGAAATTTCCCTCTATACGGGACGTTTTCTCGCAACTTTTCTCCGTCTGCACGTAAAACAGATTTTCTTGTTTTGTTATCGGCGACTTTTAGCAATTACTGATGTATAAAAAACGCATTTTAAAAACAAAATAAAATCGAATCTGTAAATTGTTTATTGTCCCGTGGCGCGGCCATTACAGGTAAATTTTTCAAAGTGATGCCAAGCTGTTGTTTCGGTATGTCAACGCAAGAAGAAAACGGAGTCTGATCAGAGTCGTAATGGGTGCGTCTAGCGCTCGTATGGAGGATTGTGATTTAATATTCTGCATATTCCTGCCTCAAACGGGTATACAAATAGTTTTACTACTTAACTCGCATACATTAAAACCACACTATCTGGAAAGTCATCGAACACTAATTTTTCGCTGAGAATTCCACAATTAATTTATTTATTTTATATTTAGCACGCACTCTACGTATGACAGATTAGCTGTGTTCAATGCAAAACAGAACTAGACGGGACAGTATACATTTGTGAGACATGTCAGATCAAATAAGAATAGAAAAGTACAGCCATATGTTAACTCCAGATATTAAAGCAAATTTTCAAATACAGCTGTTTGTGACACGTTTCACAAAACTGCTTACCTCAGGAGTAGGTTCAGAAATGTAAGATTGTAGGTCCCTTTCACCTGTATGAAAAATAAACAACACACAACGTGGGTGATTGAGAGAAAGTCGGCTTTCGGTCGTTCATGGACTGTAACGTCAGCATACATATGTACATACCATCTGGAGCAGCGGATTTGTGTATGTCAAGTCCTTTTAGAACCCTTACAACTGTACGAGTTCGGAAGTATATTTGTCCCATGGTGGAATTAACGTATTCCAGAACAGGCGGTGAGAGGGCATGGGCTCGGACATACAGGGTAAAGTTGTTGATCGCTCTCAACCTGGCGAGATGCCAGCAACGATCCCTGTTTAAATGCCCGGGTCAAGTTGACATACGGCCTCCTCGCGGCGCCCTCTGGATAGCCTCTTCAACAACCGTTGGGAGGTGAACAAACGTATGCAGCGAAAAAAACCCCGACCAGAATGGCGGTTGTGCGGCGGGCTAACAATCCGCCCACGTAAAAAAAACCAAAGTTATGAATGAGCAAGATGCCTCGGATACACGGACGGATACTCGACGACGACAACGCACGAAAAAGGAACACGACTTGCGAGTATGCTCCTGGAATGTCAGAACCCTGTACACTCCCGGAGCTGCTCATAAACTAGAAGGAATCCTCACGCAGTAGAAGGCGGATATTACTGCGGTCCAGGAAATAAGCTGGATAGGAAACGGTATGATGAGGAAGAAAAATTGCGACATTTAATACAGCTGTCACAAGACTTTAAACCTATAAGTGATCGCCCGGCTGTGATCCGCATCAGAGGGAGATTTTATAACATCAGCCTAATATGTGCACACGAAACTGAAGACCCTATCAAGGAGGACTACTATGACCTCCTGGACAACGCCTATGGAGCTTGTCCGGAGTACGATGTTAAAATCGTGCTCGGGGACTTCAACGCCAAAATCGGTAAGGAGAACACCCTTGGCGGAGTGATCGGAAAGCACAGCCTCCACGATAAAACAACAGATAACGTCTTCCGACTCACGGACTTTGCGACAGTTCGACATTGGGCGCCTGAGCACACCGGAGGTTACCAGAGTCTACAGGGAGTAGCTGAGCGAAAGACTCTACGGTATGCCTACTTCGAACACAAATGCCAATAATATGTGGCTGCATTGCCGCTCAGCCATTCAGGAAGTAGCCGAAACCACCTTAGGGTACCTTTCACCCCCGACAAGAAACCCGTGTTATGATGGCGAGGTCGAGCAGAAAAAGGCAGCAACCGACGAGGCGTATCAAAAGGCGCTGCAGAGGAAAACCAGGGCAGCGCAGGAAGAGTACCGAGCCAGAAGAAGGGAGGAGAAAAAACTACTGCGACAAAAGAAAAGAATCTTCGCAACCTCCCAGCTCAAGGATATCGAGTAGTCTAGCCAAAGGCCTTGCAGGAGGCTTCAAAAAGGGCACCCAGGCTCTTCGAAACTGCGAGGGTAATCTTGTCACCGACCCGCAGAGAATAGTGGATGTATTTAATCAGCATTTCCAGCAGCTGCTTAACGAGCATAACCAAGAGAGAGTGGTAGGGACCGAGGGACCGAGGACTCCAGCCGCTGAAGTAGTCCTCCCACCCAGCATCGAAGAAGTCGGCACAGCTATTCAGAAGCTGAAGAATAACAAGGCCGCAGGCTCAGATGGCTTGCCAAGAGAGCTTCTCAATGCTGGCGGCGATGTTCTGGTAGAGAGCATGCACCAGATCATCTGCAGAATTTGGGAAGATAAAATCATGCCCGACGACTGGAATACCAGCTCTATTTGCCCCATCCACAAAAAAGGCAATCCTACCTCTTGGAAGAACTAAAGAGGTATATCCCTGCTCAATGTCGCATACAAGATCCTGTCCAGCGTACTGTGTGAACGTCTAAAGACATTTTGGACCGCACTAATCGGCAGCTACCAGTGCGGCTTCCGGCCCGGCAAATCTACTATAGACCAAATTTTCACACTTCGACAGATCCTGGAAAAGACCAACGAGTTTCGAATCGATACACACCATCTTTTCATCGATTTCAAAGCCGCATACGACAGCATTCATCATGAAGGACTGTTTGGTGCGATGGCCGAGTTCAGGATCCCGGGAAAACTGATCCAGTTGTGTCGCGCCAAGTTAAAAAATACTCGATGCACCGTGTAACTAGGTTCTAGGACTTCGGAACCGTTTGAAGCATGCACCGGATTTCGGCAAGGCGATTCGCTGTCATGTGACTTCTTCAACCTGGTGCTGGAGCAGATAGTGCGACGGGCAGGCGTCAACAGGGAAGGCACTATTTTCTACAAGTCCGTCCAGCTGCTAGGATACGCGGATGATATCGACATCATCGCGTGTTCTCGCCGTGGCATTGTGGAAGCATTCACGGCGATTGAAGAACAGGCGACACGAATTGGTCTTAAGATCAATGAGGACAAAACGAAATACATGCTGTCAAGCAAAAACCAATCCGTCGCTCACCACCTGGGACAAAATATAACAAATTCCACAAATGACACCACAGTGGAGATCCGGCATAGAATCGCCCTTGGCAACCGCTGCTACTTCGGCTTGTCCAAACAACTGGAGTCAAAACTCCTCACTCGAAAGACCAAAGTTATGCCCTAGAAAACGCTCATACCGCCAGTCTTGCTGTACGGAGCCGAAAGCTGGACGATAAGCAGGACAACGGAGCTGATTTTGGGATCTTTCGAAAGAAAAATTCTGCGCCGGATATTTGGTCCTGTCTGAGAGGAAGGTGAATGGAGAAGAAGACACAACCGCGAACTCTACGAGCTGTACAAAGATGTGGATGTAGTCCGTCCGGAAGGCAAAGATCCGTCGACTATACTGGCTCGGCCACATCGAGCGCATGGACATCAACGCTCCAGGCAAGAGGGTCTTCGACTCCGAGCCTCCTGGTTCGAGAAGAAGAGGAAGACCGAACCTCCGGTATAAAGACCAAGTAATCGCGGATGTAAGACATCTTGGTCTATATAACTGGAAGCAGCGTGCCCGGGACCGTTAAGGATGGAAGGCAGCTATAGCTCAGGCTCAGATCATCCACGGATCGCTGGCTTGATAAGTAAGTATTTGAATGAGTTTTACCTCTACTCCTAGAATAGCAGCATATTCTATTTTGCTGGCCTTTCCCAATACTCACTGGGTTGGAGATATACATACCTATTGGCAATCACCAACCGGCTGCCTCGGTGCAGATGATAATGTGCTACTTATATGCTCTCGTGGTTTTCTTGTTTTTGAATTCGCGAAAGCCGACCTTCCACTTGACTCCGCTGCCAGACCTTTCTGCACTTGTTGAAGACTTTGCAGAGCAGACAGGCTACCTTGTTATAATTACTAATCACTACCAGATGTAGGTGGACAAATAATTTTCTTTAACGCAGTTGAAAACTTGTTGAGCAAGCCGTTGGTAGTCCATTCGCTTCTAGTTTTTTGACGCCAACCTTCTGCAGTTTCACTAGTCTTGACCACGCCATTGATAACCATATTCAGATTTTGGCCGTGCGTTGATGGTCATATGAATAACTTGTTTGGTTTTATGTTAATCAGAGAATCGCCGTGTCTTTTTGTACACCACGCTATAGGAAATGACTGTTTACTAGGACTATGCATGTACGTATCTAGTATATTCACGAGTAGATACGTTTTCAGCATAAAACTGTTGCCGAAGTGGTGGCATACCGACTTCGTTTTCTTACTATACCGTGGGAAGAAATGCTTTTCAGGGCCTAGTCTCGAGGCTCCACCACGAAGAAACACCTGGTTGGATGACTGTGCAGGAGGATTCACACGGCGAAGCAGGACGCATATAAGGCTCGCTGCATAAAAGAACAAGAGCAGCTCGTGAGCTTCACGAGTTAAAAAGAAGGGAGGAGCATAAGCTTCTTAGAAGAAAGAAGAAAGAGCACGAGAAGCGCCCGGTTGAGGATTTGGAGAGGTGTTACTGCACGCGTGACGTTCGAAAGTTTTATCAACAGATATAGCGAACATACCAAGGTTATAAAGCCAGAACGGAAGCCTGCAGGGATGAGAACGGACACCTACTAGTAGAACCGCAGTCGATGCTGAGAATATGGAAAAACCACTTCTGCAGACTGTATAACGGCGATGTTAGTCAATATACCGCTGCCAGGCAGAATGATCCATTTCTAATCGACGGAGACCACAGAGATTTCGGTCCCCCTGACCTCGACGAAGTTAATATTGCTATATCGAAGCTCAAGTCGAATAAAATTGCTGGCGCAGACGGACTGTCTGCTGAGCTCTTCAAGGCAGCTGGGGATGACCTGGTTAGGAGCATGCACCAGCTCATCCGTAAGATATGGTTAGAGGAAAGCATGCCCGAGGAATGGAGTCTCAGCATCGTATGCCCGATCCACAAGAAAGGAGACCCCTCTGATTGCGCCAACTATAGAGGAATAAGTCTCCTTAACATCGCCTACAAAATCTTCTCTGCCGTTTTGTGTGAACGCCTGAAGCCTTTTGTAAATAAGCTGATAGGTCCTTATCAGTGCGGATTCAGGCCAGGGAAGTCCACCATCGACCAAATCTTCACACTACGGCAGATACTGGAAAAAACCAATGAATCTCAAGTCGACACTCACCACCTATTTGTCGGCTTCAAAGCCGCATACGACAGCGTAATTAGAGACGAGCCATACAACGCTATGTCTACCTTTGACATACCTGCTAAACTCGTCAGACTATGCAGGATGACTTTGGAGAATGCTCGCTGCTCCATCCGAATTGGTGAACACCTTACCGATAGTTTTGATGTCAAAAATGGATTTAGGCAGGGCGACGAGCTGACGTGTGATTTCTTCAACATCATAACGGAAATGGTTGTGCAAAAACCACTGGCCAATACAAGAGGCACAATCTATTTCAAATCCTCGCAACTCCTTGCATACGCCGACGATATTGTCATAATAGGTAGATCACAGCGAGATGTCAATGAGGCGTTTGCGAGTATTGAGATGGAGCACTCATTGGACTCACTCCACTACACCTTTTTATCATAAAAGGTGGAATTACGAAGTGCAATCAGAATTCTTCGCTCGGAAACAAGCCTGCCATGTAGCCCCGAGGGTCACATTTCCATCTTAGAACATGTTCCCGAGCTGGATATGATTACCACGGTCTCGGACGCGTTACCGCACACCTTCACTTTTGACAAGAGATTTTAGATATTGACCCCAAATCGCTCAACATGGGAAACCAGGGATCCCTTGCTAAATGCCAAAGGCCTTACGTGATGTACTGATGGCTCCAAGATGGCTTATGGCGTTGGCGCCGGCATCTTTGGACCAAATCGTAAGATCTCGAAGGCGCTGGGAATGAGTAATAGCATCTTTCAAGCGGAATCATATGCCATCCTAACATGCGTCAATCTAAACTTAGAAACTGGCATAAGAGGAGTAACCATCAATATACTCTCTGACAGGCAAGCAGCGCTCAAAGCGTTGGGCTCGTGTAGCACGAACTCAAAGTGCGTTAAGGAATGCCATGATGTCATACAGGACCTAGCCAAAAGGCGATGCACTGTCGTGCGATTTCTTCTACATCGTATTACAAATGATTGTGCAAAAATCACTGGCCAACACAAGACAGCAGTAAATGAGGGCAAAACTAAATATATCGGAATGTTGGCGTTACAGTCCACGAAGGTCAACGCCGAGCTTCTCTCAATCGCCCATGTTTTGTGTGATTTTATTTTCTCATAGGTAAAAGGGACCTACAATTTTATTGCCGGTTCCGAACGGCGAAATTCGAGAAGCTTTTCTTGAGCATTATACTACAGGGCGTTTTGTTAGTACCCGGCTGAGGAGAAGTACCGATAAAAACACGTTCGATGACATTGCTGTTGTCGGGATTCGATCCCGTACCATCGGCGTCAGAGACTGACACCCTACCTACTGCGTCATGGGACTCTCATGCTCATGCTCAACTAAATACATGCTCTTATCAAAAAAGGACGATCATTACCGACGACGTCTTGGCCAGAACAGTTCTGAAGTCAAGCGCAGAATCACTCTTGCCAATCGCTGTTTCTCTTGACCAAGGAGGCAATTAAGTAATAGAGTCCCGTTCCGAACGGCAAAGTTGACTTTATACAAGACACTTATCATCCCGGTCTTGTCGTACGGCGCAGAAGAATGGACACCATCAAAAGCGGATGAGGGATTCCTTGGCCGTTTCGAAAGAAAGATTTTTCGTGTGATTGTGGGACCTATAAACGGAGACGGGAGATGGAGGACAGAATTCAACCTCAAGCTTTACGGGCTGAACAGCGACATGATTCTATTCGGCTCCGGCCCGAGCGAGGAAACAGAGGACGGCTCACGTAAGATCGCGCACACACGTGGAAGGGGACTTGAGCTAACTGGGTGTGCGGCAATGGAAAAGGCTAGGAAAAGGTCGTGCTAGTTGGAGGGGCATGTTGGTTTTGAGACCCAGGTTTACCCCGAACTATAGCGCCCGGTAAGAAAAAGAAGAAGAGAATTTAATAGAGTCGATATCAGAAGACTGTTCAGCTACCTTACGGGACACTGTGGTCTGAGCTATGTATCATCTCAACAAAATTAACCTCTCGTCTGAAACTGGGTGTCGACTCTGTCTTGAGGACGAAGAAACTGCAGGGCATATACTATGTGAATGTGTTGCCCTTTGCCAACTT
Source organism: Eumerus sabulonum (assembly GCA_951905685.1). Classification (NCBI taxonomy): domain Eukaryota; kingdom Metazoa; phylum Arthropoda; class Insecta; order Diptera; family Syrphidae; genus Eumerus; species Eumerus sabulonum. Next base: position 242,122,293 of record OX645060.1, read on the forward strand.
TGCCTGAAGGGATCATCTCAGCTCGTACGAGAGACATTTATTTATTTATTTATTATTAGCTTAATACAAGCAATTTACGTACATTTATAATAAAGAGGAAGGGGAATAAAGGGCGTTCTTAAGAGTGCTTTTGCTATACTGAAAGTCAAAGAGATGGCAGTCTTTCGCCGCGCGTAACATACGAGACATTACGTCCATAGTTCGTGCGATGAAACTTTAGGTGGAAGAGAGGCACTGACCTCAAAGTGCGCGGGTTAGTGTTTAGTGGTATTAGTTCAAGTAACTCTGGACAGTAAATTTTACCTGTTAAGAGCTGATGCACAAAGATTATGTCGGCGACATTCCTCCGTTTTTCAAGTGAGTGCATATTCAGCAAAGAGGGCATGGGCTCGGACATACAGGGTAAAGTTGTTGATTGCTCTCAACCTGGCGAGATGCCAGCAACGATCCCTGTTTAAATGCCCGGGTCAAGTTGACATACGGCCTCCTCGCGGCGCCCTCTGGATAGCCTCTTCAACAACCGTTGGGAGGTGAACAAACGTATGCAGCGAAAAAAACCCCGACCAGAATGGCGGTTGTGCGGCGGGCTAACAATCCGCCCACGTAAAAAAACCCAAAGTTATGAATGAGCAAGATGCCTCGGATACACGGACGGATACTCGACGACGACAACGCACGAAAAAGGAACACGACTTGCGAGTATGCTCCTGGAATGTCAGAACCCTGTACACTCCCGGAGCTGCTCATAAACTAGAAGGAATCCTCACGCAGTACAAGGCGGATATTACTGCGGTCCAGGAAATAAGCTGGATAGGAAACGGTATGATGAGGAAGAAAAATTGCGACATTTAATACAGCTGTCACAAGACTTTAAACCTATAAGTGATCGCCCGGCTGTGATCCGCATCAGAGGGAGATTTTATAACATCAGCCTAATATGTGCACACGAAACTGAAGACCCTATCAAGGAGGACTACTATGACCTCCTGGACAACGCCTATGGAGCTTGTCCGGAGTACGATGTTAAAATCGTGCTCGGGGACTTCAACGCCAAAATCGGTAAGGAGAACACCCTTGGCGGAGTGATCGGAAAGCACAGCCTCCACGATAAAACAACAGATAACGTCTTCCGACTCACGGACTTTGCGACAGTTCGACATTGGGCGCCTGAGCACACCGGAGGTTACCAGAGTCTACAGGGAGTAGCTGAGCGAAAGACTCTACGGTATGCCTACTTCGAACACAAATGCCAATAATATGTGGCTGCATTGCCGCTCAGCCATTCAGGAAGTAGCCGAAACCACCTTAGGGTACCTTTCACCCCCGACAAGAAACCCGTGTTATGATGGCGAGGTCGAGCAGAAAAAGGCAGCAACCGACGAGGCGTATCAAAAGGCGCTGCAGAGGAAAACCAGGGCAGCGCAGGAAGAGTACCGAGCCAGAAGAAGGGAGGAGAAAAAACTACTGCGACAAAAGAAAAGAATCTTCGCAACCTCCCAGCTCAAGGATATCGAGTAGTCTAGCCAAAGGCCTTGCAGGAGGCTTCAAAAAGGGCACCCAGGCTCTTCGAAACTGCGAGGGTAATCTTGTCACCGACCCGCAGAGAATAGTGGATGTATTTAATCAGCATTTCCAGCAGCTGCTTAACGAGCATAACCAAGAGAGAGTGGTAGGGACCGAGGGACCGAGGACTCCAGCCGCTGAAGTAGTCCTCCCACCCAGCATCGAAGAAGTCGGCACAGCTATTCAGAAGCTGAAGAATAACAAGGCCGCAGGCTCAGATGGCTTGCCAAGAGAGCTTCTCAATGCTGGCGGCGATGTTCTGGTAGAGAGCATGCACCAGATCATCTGCAGAATTTGGGAAGATAAAATCATGCCCGACGACTGGAATACCAGCTCTATTTGCCCCATCCACAAAAAAGGCAATCCTACCTCTTGGAAGAACTAAAGAGGTATATCCCTGCTCAATGTCGCATACAAGATCCTGTCCAGCGTACTGTGTGAACGTCTAAAGACATTTTGGACCGCACTAATCGGCAGCTACCAGTGCGGCTTCCGGCCCGGCAAATCTACTATAGACCAAATTTTCACACTTCGACAGATCCTGGAAAAGACCAACGAGTTTCGAATCGATACACACCATCTTTTCATCGATTTCAAAGCCGCATACGACAGCATTCATCATGAAGGACTGTTTGGTGCGATGGCCGAGTTCAGGATCCCGGGAAAACTGATCCAGTTGTGTCGCGCCAAGTTAAAAAATACTCGATGCACCGTGTAACTAGGTTCTAGGACTTCGGAACCGTTTGAAGCATGCACCGGATTTCGGCAAGGCGATTCGCTGTCATGTGACTTCTTCAACCTGGTGCTGGAGCAGATAGTGCGACGGGCAGGCGTCAACAGGGAAGGCACTATTTTCTACAAGTCCGTCCAGCTGCTAGGATACGCGGATGATATCGACATCATCGCGTGTTCTCGCCGTGGCATTGTGGAAGCATTCACGGCGATTGAAGAACAGGCGACACGAATTGGTCTTAAGATCAATGAGGACAAAACGAAATACATGCTGTCAAGCAAAAACCAATCCGTCGCTCACCACCTGGGACAAAATATAACAAATTCCACAAATGACACCACAGTGGAGATCCGGCATAGAATCGCCCTTGGCAACCGCTGCTACTTCGGCTTGTCCAAACAACTGGAGTCAAAACTCCTCACTCGAAAGACCAAAGTTATGCCCTAGAAAACGCTCATACCGCCAGTCTTGCTGTACGGAGCCGAAAGCTGGACGATAAGCAGGACAACGGAGCTGATTTTGGGATCTTTCGAAAGAAAAATTCTGCGCCGGATATTTGGTCCTGTCTGAGAGGAAGGTGAATGGAGAAGAAGACACAACCGCGAACTCTACGAGCTGTACAAAGATGTGGATGTAGTCCGTCCGGAAGGCAAAGATCCGTCGACTATACTGGCTCGGCCACATCGAGCGCATGGACATCAACGCTCCAGGCAAGAGGGTCTTCGACTCCGAGCCTCCTGGTTCGAGAAGAAGAGGAAGACCGAACCTCCGGTATAAAGACCAAGTAATCGCGGATGTAAGACATCTTGGTCTATATAACTGGAAGCAGCGTGCCCGGGACCGTTAAGGATGGAAGGCAGCTATAGCTCAGGCTCAGATCATCCACGGATCGCTGGCTTGATAAGTAAGTATTTGAATGAGTTTTACCTCTACTCCTAGAATAGCAGCATATTCTATTTTGCTGGCCTTTCCCAATACTCACTGGGTTGGAGATATACATACCTATTGGCAATCACCAACCGGCTGCCTCGGTGCAGATGATAATGTGCTACTTATATGCTCTCGTGGTTTTCTTGTTTTTGAATTCGCGAAAGCCGACCTTCCACTTGACTCCGCTGCCAGACCTTTCTGCACTTGTTGAAGACTTTGCAGAGCAGACAGGCTACCTTGTTATAATTACTAATCACTACCAGATGTAGGTGGACAAATAATTTTCTTTAACGCAGTTGAAAACTTGTTGAGCAAGCCGTTGGTAGTCCATTCGCTTCTAGTTTTTTGACGCCAACCTTCTGCAGTTTCACTAGTCTTGACCACGCCATTGATAACCATATTCAGATTTTGGCCGTGCGTTGATGGTCATATGAATAACTTGTTTGGTTTTATGTTAATCAGAGAATCGCCGTGTCTTTTTGTACACCACGCTATAGGAAATGACTGTTTACTAGGACTATGCATGTACGTATCTAGTATATTCACGAGTAGATACGTTTTCAGCATAAAACTGTTGCCGAAGTGGTGGCATACCGACTTCGTTTTCTTACTATACCGTGGGAAGAAATGCTTTTCAGGGCCTAGTCTCGAGGCTCCACCACGAAGAAACACCTGGTTGGATGACTGTGCAGGAGGATTCACACGGCGAAGCAGGACGCATATAAGGCTCGCTGCATAAAAGAACAAGAGCAGCTCGTGAGCTTCACGAGTTAAAAAGAAGGGAGGAGCATAAGCTTCTTAGAAGAAAGAAGAAAGAGCACGAGAAGCGCCCGGTTGAGGATTTGGAGAGGTGTTACTGCACGCGTGACGTTCGAAAGTTTTATCAACAGATATAGCGAACATACCAAGGTTATAAAGCCAGAACGGAAGCCTGCAGGGATGAGAACGGACACCTACTAGTAGAACCGCAGTCGATGCTGAGAATATGGAAAAACCACTTCTGCAGACTGTATAACGGCGATGTTAGTCAATATACCGCTGCCAGGCAGAATGATCCATTTCTAATCGACGGAGACCACAGAGATTTCGGTCCCCCTGACCTCGACGAAGTTAATATTGCTATATCGAAGCTCAAGTCGAATAAAATTGCTGGCGCAGACGGACTGTCTGCTGAGCTCTTCAAGGCAGCTGGGGATGACCTGGTTAGGAGCATGCACCAGCTCATCCGTAAGATATGGTTAGAGGAAAGCATGCCCGAGGAATGGAGTCTCAGCATCGTATGCCCGATCCACAAGAAAGGAGACCCCTCTGATTGCGCCAACTATAGAGGAATAAGTCTCCTTAACATCGCCTACAAAATCTTCTCTGCCGTTTTGTGTGAACGCCTGAAGCCTTTTGTAAATAAGCTGATAGGTCCTTATCAGTGCGGATTCAGGCCAGGGAAGTCCACCATCGACCAAATCTTCACACTACGGCAGATACTGGAAAAAACCAATGAATCTCAAGTCGACACTCACCACCTATTTGTCGGCTTCAAAGCCGCATACGACAGCGTAATTAGAGACGAGCCATACAACGCTATGTCTACCTTTGACATACCTGCTAAACTCGTCAGACTATGCAGGATGACTTTGGAGAATGCTCGCTGCTCCATCCGAATTGGTGAACACCTTACCGATAGTTTTGATGTCAAAAATGGATTTAGGCAGGGCGACGAGCTGACGTGTGATTTCTTCAACATCATAACGGAAATGGTTGTGCAAAAACCACTGGCCAATACAAGAGGCACAATCTATTTCAAATCCTCGCAACTCCTTGCATACGCCGACGATATTGTCATAATAGGTAGATCACAGCGAGATGTCAATGAGGCGTTTGCGAGTATTGAGATGGAGCACTCATTGGACTCACTCCACTACACCTTTTTATCATAAAAGGTGGAATTACGAAGTGCAATCAGAATTCTTCGCTCGGAAACAAGCCTGCCATGTAGCCCCGAGGGTCACATTTCCATCTTAGAACATGTTCCCGAGCTGGATATGATTACCACGGTCTCGGACGCGTTACCGCACACCTTCACTTTTGACAAGAGATTTTAGATATTGACCCCAAATCGCTCAACATGGGAAACCAGGGATCCCTTGCTAAATGCCAAAGGCCTTACGTGATGTACTGATGGCTCCAAGATGGCTTATGGCGTTGGCGCCGGCATCTTTGGACCAAATCGTAAGATCTCGAAGGCGCTGGGAATGAGTAATAGCATCTTTCAAGCGGAATCATATGCCATCCTAACATGCGTCAATCTAAACTTAGAAACTGGCATAAGAGGAGTAACCATCAATATACTCTCTGACAGGCAAGCAGCGCTCAAAGCGTTGGGCTCGTGTAGCACGAACTCAAAGTGCGTTAAGGAATGCCATGATGTCATACAGGACCTAGCCAAAAGGCGATGCACTGTCGTGCGATTTCTTCTACATCGTATTACAAATGATTGTGCAAAAATCACTGGCCAACACAAGACAGCAGTAAATGAGGGCAAAACTAAATATATCGGAATGTTGGCGTTACAGTCCACGAAGGTCAACGCCGAGCTTCTCTCAATCGCCCATGTTTTGTGTGATTTTATTTTCTCATAGGTAAAAGGGACCTACAATTTTATTGCCGGTTCCGAACGGCGAAATTCGAGAAGCTTTTCTTGAGCATTATACTACAGGGCGTTTTGTTAGTACCCGGCTGAGGAGAAGTACCGATAAAAACACGTTCGATGACATTGCTGTTGTCGGGATTCGATCCCGTACCATCGGCGTCAGAGACTGACACCCTACCTACTGCGTCATGGGACTCTCATGCTCATGCTCAACTAAATACATGCTCTTATCAAAAAAGGACGATCATTACCGACGACGTCTTGGCCAGAACAGTTCTGAAGTCAAGCGCAGAATCACTCTTGCCAATCGCTGTTTCTCTTGACCAAGGAGGCAATTAAGTAATAGAGTCCCGTTCCGAACGGCAAAGTTGACTTTATACAAGACACTTATCATCCCGGTCTTGTCGTACGGCGCAGAAGAATGGACACCATCAAAAGCGGATGAGGGATTCCTTGGCCGTTTCGAAAGAAAGATTTTTCGTGTGATTGTGGGACCTATAAACGGAGACGGGAGATGGAGGACAGAATTCAACCTCAAGCTTTACGGGCTGAACAGCGACATGATTCTATTCGGCTCCGGCCCGAGCGAGGAAACAGAGGACGGCTCACGTAAGATCGCGCACACACGTGGAAGGGGACTTGAGCTAACTGGGTGTGCGGCAATGGAAAAGGCTAGGAAAAGGTCGTGCTAGTTGGAGGGGCATGTTGGTTTTGAGACCCAGGTTTACCCCGAACTATAGCGCCCGGTAAGAAAAAGAAGAAGAGAATTTAATAGAGTCGATATCAGAAGACTGTTCAGCTACCTTACGGGACACTGTGGTCTGAGCTATGTATCATCTCAACAAAATTAACCTCTCGTCTGAAACTGAGTGTCGACTCTGTCTTGAGGACGAAGAAACTACAGGGCATATACTATGTGAATGTGTTGCCCTTTGCCAACTTTGCCTGAAGGGATCATCTCAGCTCGTACGAGAGACATTTATTTATTTATTTATTATTAGCTTAATACAAGCAATTTACGTACATTTATAATAAAGAGGAAGGGGAATAAAGGGCGTTCTTAAGAGTGCTTTTGCTATACTGAAAGTCAAAGAGATGGCAGTCTTTCGCCGCGCGTAACATACGAGACATTACGTCCATAGTTCGTGCGATGAAACTTTAGGTGGAAGAGAGGCACTGACCTCAAAGTGCGCGGGTTAGTGTTTAGTGGTATTAGTTCAAGTAACTCTGGACAGTAAATTTTACCTGTTAAGAGCTGATGCACAAAGATTATGTCGGCGACATTCCTCCGTTTTTCAAGTGAGTGCATATTCAGCAAAGAGGGCATGGGCTCGGACATACAGGGTAAAGTTGTTGATTGCTCTCAACCTGGCGAGATGCCAGCAACGATCCCTGTTTAAATGCCCGGGTCAAGTTGACATACGGCCTCCTCGCGGCGCCCTCTGGATAGCCTCTTCAACAACCGTTGGGAGGTGAACAAACGTATGCAGCGAAAAAAACCCCGACCAGAATGGCGGTTGTGCGGCGGGCTAACAATCCGCCCACGTAAAAAAACCCAAAGTTATGAATGAGCAAGATGCCTCGGATACACGGACGGATACTCGACGACGACAACGCACGAAAAAGGAACACGATTTGCGAGTATGCTCCTGGAATGTCAGAACCCTGTACACTCCCGGAGCTGCTCATAAACTAGAAGGAATCCTCACGCAGTACAAGGCGGATATTACTGCGGTCCAGGAAATACGCTGGATAGGAAACGGTATGATTAGGAAGAAAAATTGCGACATTTATTACAGCTGTCACAAAAGGTTGCACTTACTGGGATGCGGATTTGTCGTGGGAAAGCGGTTAAGGTCGAAGGTCATCGACTTTAAACCTATAAGTGATCGCCTGGCTGTGATCCGCATCAGAGGCAGATTTTATAATATCAGCCTTATATGTGCACACGCCCCTACCGACGAGGCTGAAGACCCTATCAAGGAGGACTTCTATGACCTCCTGGACAACGCCTACGGAGCTTGTCCGGAGTACGATGTAAAAATCGTGCTCGGGGACTTCAACGCCAAAATCGGAAAGGAAAACACCCTTTGGCGGAGTGATCGGAAAGCACAGCCTCCACGATACAACAACAGATAACGGCTTCCGACTCGCTGACTTTGCGACAGCTCGTAATGCGGTGATAAGTAGCACAAGATTCCCTCGCAAGCGAATCCACACAGCAACCTGGCGATCTCCGGACAGTCGAACCGCCAACCAAATCGACCATGTGCTCATTGACGCAAGGCACGCGTCAAACATCCTGGATGTGCGAACACTCAGAGGGGCAAATGTTGACTCTGACCACTTCCTCGTAGCAGCAAGATTCAGAGCTCGACTGTCCAATATCAGAAAGCTGCACCAGCCCATCAGGAGGAGGTTCGACATTGGGCGCCTGAGCACACCGGAGGTTGCCAGAGTCTACAGGGAGCAGCTGAGCGAAATACTCTACGGTATGCCTACGTCGAACACAAATGCCAATAACATGTGGCTGCATTGCCGCTCAGCCATTCAGGAAGTAGCCGAAACCACCTTAGGATACCTACCACCCCCGACAAGAAACCCGTGGTATGATGGCGAGTGTGAGCAGAAAAAGGCAGCAACCGACGAGGCGTACCAAAAGGCGCTGCAAAGGAAAACCAGGGCAGCGCGAGAAGAGTACCGAGCCAGAAGAAGGGAGCAGAAGAAACTACTGCGACAAAAGAAAAGAATCTTCGCAGCCTCCCAGCTCAAGGATATCGAGGAGTCTAGGGATAGACATAAAATACGAGCCTTTTACAAGAAAGCCGAAGGCCTTGCAGGAGGCTTCAAAAAGGGCACCCTGGCTCTTCGAAACTGCGAGGGTAATCTTGTCACCGACCCGCAGGGAATAGTGGATGTATTTAAGCAGCACTTCCAGCAGCTGCTTAACGAGCATGACCAAGAGAGAGTGGTAGGGACCGAGGAAATCCCAACTCCAGCCGCTGAAGTAGTCCTCCCACCCAGCATAGAAGAAGTCGGCACAGCTATTCAGAAGCTGAAGAACAACAAGGCCGCAGGCTCAGATGGCTTGCCATCAGAGCTCTTCAAGGCTGGCGGCGATGTTCTGGTAGGGAGCATGCACCAGATTATCTGCAGAATTTGGGAAGATGAGAGCATGCCCGACGACTGGAATACCAGCTCTATATGCCCCATCCACAAAAAAGGCGATCCTACCTCTTGCAAGAACTATAGAGGTATATCCCTGCTCAATGTCGCATACAAGATCCTGTCCAGCGTATTGTGTGAACGTCTAAAACCATTTTGCACCGCACTAATCGGCAGTTACCAGTGCGGCTTCCGGCCCGGCAAATCAACTATAGACCAAATTTCCACACTTCGACAAATCCTGGAAAAGACCAACGAGTTTCAAATCGATACACACCATCTTTTCATCGATTTCAAAGCCGCATACGACAGCATTCATCGTGAAGCACTGTTTGGGGCGATGGCTGAATTCGGGATCCCTGTAAAACTGATCCAGTTGTGTCGCGCCACGCTAAAAAACACGCGATGCACCGTGCAACTCGGTTCTAGGATCTCGGAACCATTCGTAACATGCACCGGATTTCGGCAAGGAGATTCGCTGTCATGTGACTTCTTCAACCTGGTGCTGGAGCAGATAGTTCGACGGGCAGGCGTCAACAGGGAAGGCACTATCTTTTACAAGTCCATCCAGCTGCTAGGATACGCGGATGATATCGACATCATCGCGTGTTCTCGCCGTGGCATTGTGGAAGCATTCACGGCGATTGAAGAACAGGCGAAACGAATTGGCCTTAAGATCAATGAGGACAAAACGAAATACATGCTGTCAAGCAAAACCCAATCCGTCGCTCACCACCTGGGACAAAACATAACAATTGACAGCTACAATTTCGAGGTAGTTAAGGAGTTTGTCTACCTCGGGGCAAACGTAAATTCCACAAATGACACCACAGTGGAGATCCGGCGTAGAATCGCCCTTGGCAACCGCTGCTACTTCGGCTTGTCCAAACAACTGGGGTCAAAACTCCTCACTCGAAAGACCAAAGTCATGCTTTACAAAACGCTCATTCTGCCAGTCTTGCTGTACGGAGCCGAAAGCTGGACGATAAGCAGGACAGCGGAGCTGATTTTGGGTTCTTTCGAAAGAAAAATTCTGCGCCGGATATTTGGTCCTGTCTGTGAGGAAGGCGAATGGAGAAGAAGACACAACCGCGAACTCTACGAGCTGTACCAAGATGTGGATGTAGTCCGGAAGGCAAGGACCCGTCGACTACACTGGCTCGGCCACATCGAGCGCATGGACATCAACGCTCCAGCTAAGAGGGTCTTCGACTCCGAGCCTCCTGGTTCGAGAAGAAGAGGAAGACCGAACCTCCGGTATAAAGACCAAGTAATCGCGGATGTAAGACATCTTGGTCTTGACAACTGGAAGCAGCGTGCCCGGGACCGTCAAGGATGGAAGGCAGCTATAGCTCAGGCTCAGATCCTCCATGGATCGCAGGCCTGATAAGTAAGTAAGTAAGTAAGCATATTCAGCAAATTCAAGCGCTGCTCATAATACGTTTCGAATGTGTATCTTGATAGGGAGACCAGACCTGGCTGGCATATTCTAATATGGGTCTTACAAATGTTTGGTAAAGGGATTTAGTGACGTAAGGGTTTGAAAATTCCTTTGACCAACGTTTCACAAAACCTAGCGCAGAGTTTGCTCTACTGATAACTCTATCAATATGGTTGCGGAAATTGAGTTCAGTGTCACATAAGACACCCAAGTCACACAGAAAGGTCGCAGCGGGAATGATCTCAGAGCAGATTTCATAAGTTCTATGGGCTGATGGGGGACGCTTGCGAGAATAAGTTATAGTTTGGCATTTGTTGATATTCAACCCAAGGAGATTTTTATTGCACCAAGTAGAAAAACTGTCCAGATCACTTTGAAGTGCAAGGGAGTCATCGAGTGTGGAGATGTGATCAAAGATTTTCATATCGTCCGCATAGATTGACAGACGGGAATTTATAATAATAGCATCAACGTCGTTAATTGATAAAACGAAAATCAAGGGGCCGAGATGACTACCTTGGGGGACTCCAGAGGGGACCTTAAAAGGATCAGGTATAACAGATCTAAATAGGACTTCGTATTGACGATCATGAAGGTAGGATTTGTTCCATGCAATAAACCCAGGTGGAAAGCCTAGGGCTTTAAGTTTTAAAAATATGATTTCGTGTGAAATTTTATCGAAGGCTTTGCTGAAGTCGGTAGCAACTACGTCGACTTCCTTGCCATCCTCCAATGCACACATGGTGCTGGCCATGAATGCAGTCAGATTTGTGGTTGTTGACCTACCATTTATGAACCCATGTTGGTACGGGGAAAATATAGAAGTACAATGAAAAAGCATTGCATCATAAACAATGCTTTCAAAAAGTTTTGGAATGCAAGAGAGTTTAGCTATCGGGCGATAATTGGAAATCTCATTTTTCGGACCTTTTTTGTGAAGGGGGATGATAAAGGAGCTTTTCCAACACGTGGGGAAGACACCTTGTGAGAGAGAGAGAGTTGGAACAGAGCCGTCAGTGGTAGGGCCAAAGAATTGATACATCTTTTTAGGACTGTGGAGGGTACTCCGTCTGGGCCAGCAGAGTATTCGCATTTAAGTGCTTCGATCTTCTTCGACACCAGTGCCGCTGTTATACCTACACTCGTTAATGAGGTTTTGGCGCAGTTATTCAGGTAGGCGAAGTAAGAAAGGTCGGGCTCAGATGTCACATTGGTGAACGATTGGCTGAAGAATTGAGCGAATAATTGCTATAATTCGAGGATCACTCGACGATGTATCGTGGAATGTTAGAGTTGATGGGTAGGTGTCAGATTTTTTTTTAGTAGTAATAAAATGAAAGAAGCGTTTGGGGTCGGAGATGATATCCGATTGCATACGGTTAATAAATCTACGGTAAAGAAACTCACAGCATTCGGAAAATTGGTTATATGCGAGGAGGTAATTGGAAAGGTTGAAGTCAGAGCGAGATCCAAGGTAGATACGCCAGAGCTTATTTCTTTTATTGCGAAGTGAGCGTAACTCTTTGGTATACCAAGGAGGAGAAGAAGATAAATTCTTCTGGATCGTGAGCGGGACGGATTGCGTAAAACATCTGAAAATTTCAGAGTAGAACAAACCCTGAGCATTATCAACAGACATGTACGAAGAGTTGAGAATGCTGTTGAAGTTTACTGCGCTTAAGAGGTTGTTAAGTTTCGTGTAGTCTGCCTTACGAAAATTGAAGCAATAAGACTGCTCGGATTGTATAGAATAGTTATCGTGGTTACAAGATATTGTAAGAGAGGGAGGAGGGTGGTAATGGTCCGATTTGGATAAAAGATGGTTGCTTGCTGTAACGACGCAGTTGTCTGCCTAAATTGTTAGTAACACAATTTAACTGATATAGACACAAGTTTGAAAGGCAGTCAATGAAAAAGAGCTCTTTGTCTGATGAGGGATTAGCTGCAACATAGTGGGACTGATCATCAGAAGGAGCCCATTGTAGGTCGGGGAGGTTAAAATCACCCAGAATTAATACGGTATCTCGAGGATCGACAATATCGAATAAGGAGTCAAATGCGTCTATGGCTAGCTGGTAGCTCTGCATGGGCTGGGCCGGACGAATATAGCAGCAGAGGATAAAGATGTTGCGCTTAGAAATGGACACAAATGACACAAATGTACTCAAAATAGGATTAGTGTTGAATCAAGGCGATTGTGTACTGCGAGCAGAACACCTCAACCCGATGAAGCATCCTCTTTCTCAAGACCGTCGTCACGAAAAACGTTGAAATCTGGAGAAAATAATTCGTGGTTATGATATTCATGACTAAGATTAGTTTCGTTTAGAGCGAAAATGTCATAAGAGAGTTGAGATATATGGCGGATGTCTTAGTTCGGAGGCCTCTGACGTTTTGGTAGTATATACAAAGACTCTCTGGGGGAGTTACAGATAAATAAGGGCTATCTAGTTGAATACCTAATCGTTTTTTGGATGTGACGTTACAGGTGGTGGCAATGCAGTCTTGATGGATGTAGCGTTCCTAGCACGAGGAACATACTCATGGACTAAAGTCCCATCAGGCCAAAATTCTCTTGAGAGTAGCAGTTCATGATGAGACGCAGGTGCTAATAGCTTAAAAGATGCGACGTCTCGTGGAACTTTAAAGTTGTATTTGATGCATGTGAGTAGGGTGTTATGGATGGTTCAAGCGCTTTTTGAGTCGAGTGTGTTCGTGAAGTCGTGCACTTTTAAGTTGCGGTTAGGAAATGTATGGCGGTTCTCGCGCTATTTTAAGGTGGTTTTTTTGTCAAGTGCTGGTTGTGTTCGTGAAGTCGTGTACTTTTAAGTTGCGGTTAGGAAATGTATGGCGGTTCTCGCGCTATTTTAAGTTGGTTTTTTTTGTCACGTGCTGGTTGTGTGCGTGCAAGGTCGTTATCATTTGACGTATTTAGAATAGGAATAGCAATAGATATGTATATATTGTTACGCAAGGCTACGAAGATCTACTAACACATAGCATTCAATTTTAAGGGGAGCAGATAAACTATGTATGAAGGGATTTGGTATGAAGCGGTTGAGGTGCTTTTTGGTATGAAGGGGTTCTGGCGCTATTTAATTTGTTTATTTAAGTTGTTTTGCGTTGCGGTTTAACACATAGCATTCAATTTTAAGGGGAACAGATAAACTATATACATATATATGTATTAGCTATAGATATGTACATATTGTTACGCATTAGGGAATCGCGCGGGCATCTGTAGTGATTTACATATATAAATATGTATATTTTGCGGAAATATATGGGGGTTCTGGCGCTATTTAATTTGTTTATTTAAGTTGTGAATTTGCGTAGGGGTTAGGAAATGTATGGGGATTTAGTCGCTATCTGTATTGTGTGTGTGTTTGTGTAAATCAACGTGGAAATACTTTCGCATATTAAAAAGTGGATGTGATTGATTCATTCTTGACAGATAAACTATATACATATCTATGTATTAGCAATAGATATGTGATGGTATGAAGGGTTTTGGTATGAGGCGGTTCAGGTGCTTTTTGGTATGAAGCGATGGTATGAAGCGATGGTATGAAGGGATTTGGTATGAAGCGATGGTATGAAGGGATTGGGTATGAAGCGGTTGAGGTGCTTTTTGGTATGAAGGTGTTCTGGCGCTATGTAATTTGATTATTCAAGGTGTGAATTTGCGTTGGGGTTAGGAAATATATGGGGATTCTGGCGCTATCTGTGTTGTGTGTGTGTGAATCAACGTGGAAATACTTTCGCATATTAAAAAGTGGATGTGATTGATTCATTCTTGACAATATATGTTACATATCTATGTATCTATAAATATTTCTTAGCGTTTCAAATACATATGCATACATACATACACACGCACATATATATATATAAATATTACTGGAATAATATAAACAAATGACCCATTACATTAAATTTTTCAGTAAGCAACAATTAATCAGTGCGAACAGCGCTATTTAATTTGTTTATTTAAGTTGTGAATTTGCGTGGGAGTTAGGAAATGTATGGGGATTTAGTCGCCATCTGTGTTGTGTGTGAATCAATAACATCCAGTGGCGTAGTTGATTTGGCTTTTGAAAATCTAAATTACACTGTCTATAAATATGTATATTTTTGCGGAAATATATGGGGGGGTTCTGGCGCTATGTAATTTGTTTATTTAAGTTGTGAATTTGCGTTGGGGTTACGAAATGTATGGGGATTTAGTCGCTATCTGTATTGTGTGTGTGTTTTGTGATTGATTCATTCTTGACAATATATGTTACATATCTATGTATCTATAAATATTTCTTAGCGTCTCAAATACATACATACATACACACACACATATATATATAAATATTACTGGAATAGTATAAACAAATGACCCATTACATTAAATTGTTCTGTAAGCAACAATTAATCAGTGCGAACAGCGCTATTTAATTTGTTTATTTAAGTTGTTTTGCGTTGCGGTTAGGAAATGTATGGGGATTCAGGCGCTATCTCTGTTGTGTTTTTGTCGCGTGGTGGTTTTGTCGGTGGATTTAGTCGCTATCTATGTTGTGGTTTTGTGTGCGTGCAAGGTCGTTATCATGTGACGTATTTAGAATAGTTGGTATGAAGTTGTTCAAGCGCTTTTTGGTATGAAGCGATTGTATGAAGCGATGATATGAAGCGATGGTATGAAGCGATGGTAAGAAGGGGTTCTGGCGCTATTTAATTTGTTTATTTAAGTTGTGAATTTGCGTTGGGGTTAGGCGCTTTCAAAAATCGCATTAAGACATTTCACATTTCTAATAATGATGAGAGCATATTGAATGTAGAAGTCCTATATGAAAAAAACATGTATTTGATTACCGAGCTGTTGGAAAACGAATTGGAAGTTATGCATGCTTTTAAATTTAATATGGAATTATTTACGGTGTTCGTGAGGCATACAAAGGAAAATGACGATATGATCCAGGATATTAAAAGTATGCAGACCAAGATGTATACGATCCTAGGAAAAAGCGATTTATCTGAAAAATTAAACGCTACTATCAATGACATCAAGGTTAAACTAGAGGAATTCCAGGAAAGAGATAGCGGATGGGCTTTGTTGTCATTCCTGAGAATCGAAATAAATATTAATAAATACGATCCGCTTCGGGCTTCTACCTATTTTAATCTACCACCGCAGTTATTGATCAAACATGATTGTATAAATGTGAAAAACACCGATGAATACTGTTTCAAATGGTCTGTTATATCGGCTTTGGATAGCAAAGTTAAATATAATCATGAGAGACCATCATCACTAGTGACATAATACAAGTTAATGGTGCAATTCTTTGTTTTAGGAATATGCAATTTCCTCTTGCGATCAAAGATATACATATATTCGAGTTGAATAATCCAACAATCAGTGTAAACGTGTTCGGCTATGAAATCAACGATAAGAATGAATGTTATTTAATTGGACCATACTATCATACGACCGAGGAAAAGACAAAACATATTAACTTGCTTTGTTGCGAAAGTTCTGATAGCGATCTAACGCATTATGTGTACATCAAACATATGTCGCGTTTAATGAGAAGACAAATAACTAAGAAAAAAAATCGAATGCATCTTTGTAATGGGTGCTTACAGCGATTCCCTAACGAATCCCGTCTGTTGCAACACAAAAGTGAATGTCGGAAGCTGATTACGATTATGCCGGATGAAGGAAACAAAATACTCAAGTTTGTTAAACACAATCGAAAGCAACGAGTTCCATTTGCTGTGTATGCCGACTTTGAGTCTATTCTATTACCTGTGAGTCATTGCATGCCGAATCCAGAATCTTCGTCAACAACTAATGTACAACAACACATACCCTGTGCGTTTTCGTATTTCATTAAGTGCTCATTTGATGATAATGTAAATAGACACAGAACATTTGTGGGGTGAGAAATTACATTTAGTTACATGCTATCAAAAACAAAAAATAAACAATGTCTCCTTTGTATTTTTATAGGAGAAAATTCATCTGATGAATTTGTAAAGATGCTGGTTGAAGACTTAAAATACCTATATAGGGAGTACATGGAGAAACCAAAAGCGATGAATCAATTGACAGATGTTGAGAACTACAACCATCATAATGCTTCAATATGTTGTACATATATGTAATCGTAGTTTTAGTCAGACCGATATAAGAGTAAAAGATCATTGCCACTTCACGGGTGCATATAGAGGAACTGCACATAGACAGTGTAATTTAGATTTTCAAAACCTAAATTTTTTCCCAATACTTTTACATAATTTATCGGGCTACGACTGTCATCTTTTTGTGAAAAGTTTAAGTAATATTGATGGTGAAATAACAATTATTCCATTAAATAAAGAAAATTATATATCACTTTCCAAGCGAGTGCATTTAGACGCAAATAACACATTTGAAATTAGGTTTTTAGATTCATTTCGATTTCTTCAGTCGAGTATAGATTCGTTAGCAAATAATTTATCTGAAGATGATTTCATTATAGGCAAAAGGTATTACAAAAATGATGACTCATTCAAATTAATGACTAGGAAAGGAGTATTTCCTTACGATTATCTCAATTCATGGAATCGTTTAGATGATTGTTCTCTTCCATCAATTTCCCAATTTTATAATAAACTAACGGGTAAGGATTGTTTAGATACAGATTATGAATATGCACTAAAGGTATGGAAGCATTTTAATTGTAAATCATTAAAAGATTACATGCTTGTGTATCTACAGAGCGATGTGCTCTTGTTGGCTGACATATTCGAGAATTTCCGTAAGGTCTGCTTAAAAATATATGAATTAGATCCATGTCATTATTATACATCTCGTGGTTTGTCATGGGATGCAATGTTGAAGATAACGGAAGTTAATCTAGAGCTTTTCACCGACATTGATATGTTTAATTTCATTAAGAAAGGTATCAGAGGTGGTCTATGTCAATGTAGTCATCGATATGCCATCTCTAATAATAAGTACATGAATAAATTCGACGAAACTAAAACAAACGAATTCCTTATGTACTTTGATGCAAATAACTTGTACGGTTGGGCAATGTCTCAACCACTTCCTAATGGAAATTTTCAATGGAATGATCCCGAAATCTATACCAGAGAATATATTTTGAAATTGGAAAAGACAATAAATTTGGTTATGTATTCGAAGTAGATTTAGCCTATCCCACAGATCTTCACGATATACATAATGATCTTCCGTTTTGCCCCGAAAATATGCTTACGCCGGGAACTAAAATTCCTAAGCTAATTGCCAATTTAAATGCAAAGACCAATTATATAATTCATTTAAGAAATTTACAACAATGTCTGAACAACGGATTAAATATCACTAAAGTTCACAGAGTGTTGTCTTTTACTCAATCGGAATGGTTACAGAAGTATATACATAAATCTGAATACCGAATGCCGGAAAAAGGCGAACAGTAAGTTTGAAAATGACTTTTTCAAATTAATGAACAACAGTGTTTACGGTAAAACAATGGAGAATGTAGAAAAGCGTCGAGATGTGAAAATTGTAACTCAATGGGATGGTCAAGGAAAGTCATTGTGTGCTAAGAAACTAATTGCACATCCTAATTTTCACACTAGACATTTACACCAGAGATGTGTGCTATTGAAATGACCAAGGGACGAGTTGTGTACGATAAACCTATTTATTTAGGTTTCATTGTATTAGAGCTTTCAAAATGGCTTATGTACGACTTTCATTATGAGTATATGAGGAAAAAATTTGGAAAATCGATTCGATTAAACTATATGGATACGGATTCATTTATTTATTCAGTAATGACAGATGATTTCTATTCTGATATACATCAAGACGTCATTGACCCGAGAAATCAAGGTTTGATACTTCAGAATACCCCATAGACAATGTGCATAATTTTCCGCAAACAAACGGTAAAGTTCTCGGGAAATTTAAAGATGAGAATAACTATCGGAAAATGTTAGAATTCATTGGATTAAGAGCGAAAATGTACTCCTTTATATTAGAGACCAATGATGTGGTGAAAAAGGCAAAAGGAATTAAAATGTCGGTTACTAATAGCTTAGATATTAAAGATTATCGAAATTGTTTAATGAATAAAAAATTGTTGTTTAGATCAATGTTTATATTTAGAAGTAAGTTACATAATGTTTATACGCAGTCTATTAATAAGTTAGCTTTAAGTTATAACGACACTAAAAGATATATGTATATGTAATGATGGCATAAGTACTTATGCTTGGGGTCATAATAAAATACCAATGAAAGATAATTGATACAAAAAAAAGGAAAAAATGATTTATTATTCTCTCTCCTTCTCTTACGAAGATCTAACACAACAAGATCACTGAACTTTTCAACAAGGTCATGGTTCTAACTAACTGGTTCTAACTAGGTGGTTTTAAACTTTTCAACAAGGTCACTGAACTTTTCAAAGGGGTCACTGAACTTCCACCTGTCACCTGGCACACCTGTCACCTGTCACCCATCATCTGTCACACCTGTCAAATTTGCATACGCCACGTATGGTGGCCTGGTAAGCTGTCGAGCCCGGCCACTACATTGATACTTTTTACTTATGTCAGTCTTACACACGAATTCGGTGGCCTGGTAAGCTGTCGAGCCCGGCCACTACATTGATACTTTTTACTTATGTCAGTCTTACACACGAATTCGGTGGCCTGGTAAGCTGTCGAGCCCGGCCACTACATTGATACTTTTTACTTATGTCAGTCTTACACACGAATTCCAAAGCATCTGATACGCGACAATGCAAATTTGACAGGTGTGACAGATGATGGGTGACAGGTGACAGGTGTGCCAGGTGACAGGTGGAAGTTCAGTGACCCCTTTGAAAAGTTCAGTGACCTTGTTGAAAAGTTTAAAACCACCTAGTTAGAACCAGTTAGTTAGAACCATGACCTTGTTGAAAAGTTCAGTGATCTTGTTGTGTTAGATCTTCGTAAGAGAAGGAGAGAGAATAATAAATCATTTTTTCCTTTTTTTTGTTTCAATTATCTTTCATTGGTATTTTATTATGACCCCAAGCATAAGTACTTATGCCATCATTACATATACATATATCTTTTAGTGTCGTTATAACTTAAAGCTAACTTATTAATAGACTGCGTATAAACATTATGTAACTTACTTCTAAATATAAACATTGATCTAAACAACAATTTTTTATTTATTAAACAATTTCGATAATCTTTAATATCTAAGCTATTAGTAACCGACATTTTAATTCCTTTTGCCTTTTTCACCACATCATTGGTCTCTAATATAAAGGAGTACATTTTCGCTCTTAATCCAATGAATTCTAACATTTTCCGATAGTTATTCTCATCTTTAAATTTCCCGAGAACTTTACCGTTTGTTTGCGGAAAATTATGCACATTGTCTATGGGGTATTCTGAAGTATCAAACCTTGATTTCTCGGGTCAATGACGTCTTGATGTATATCAGAATAGAAATCATCTGTCATTACTGAATAAATAAATGAATCCGTATCCATATAGTTTAATCGAATCGATTTTCCAAATTTTTTCCTCATATACTCATAATGAAAGTCGTACATAAGCCATTTTGAAAGCTCTAATACAATGAAACCTAAATAAATAGGTTTATCGTACACAACTCGTCCCTTGGTCATTTCAATAGCACACATCTCTGGTGTAAATGTCTAGTGTGAAAATTAGGATGTGCAATTAGTTTCTTAGCACACAATGACTTTCCTTGACCATCCCATTGAGTTACAATTTTCACATCTCGACGCTTTTCTACATTCTCCATTGTTTTACCGTAAACACTGTTGTTCATTAATTTGAAAAAGTCATTTTCAAACTTACTGTTCGCCTTTTTCCGGCATTCGGTATTCAGATTTATGTATATACTTCTGTAACCATTCCGATTGAGTAAAAGACAACACTCTGTGAACTTTAGTGATATTTAATCCGTTGTTCAGACATTGTTGTAAATTTCTTAAATGAATTATATAATTGGTCTTTGCATTTAAATTGGCAATTAGCTTAGGAATTTTAGTTCCCGGCGTAAGCATATTTTCGGGGCAAAACGGAAGATCATTATGTATATCGTGAAGATCTGTGGGATAGGCTAAATCTACTTCGAATACATAACCAAATTTATTGTCTTTTCCAATTTCAAAATATATTCTCTGGTATAGATTTCGGGATCATTCCATTGAAAATTTCCATTAGGAAGTGGTTGAGACATTGCCCAACCGTACAAGTTATTTGCATCAAAGTACATAAGGAATTCGTTTGTTTTAGTTTCGTCGAATTTATTCATGTACTTATTATTAGAGATGGCATATCGATGACTACATTGACATAGACCACCTCTGATACCTTTCTTAATGAAATTAAACATATCAATGTCGGTGAAAAGCTCTAGATTAACTTCCGTTATCTTCAACATTGCATCCCATGACAAACCACGAGATGTATAATAATGACATGGATCTAATTCATATATTTTTAAGCAGACCTTACGGAAATTCTCGAATATGTCAGCCAACAAGAGCACATCGCTCTGTAGATACACAAGCATGTAATCTTTTAATGATTTACAATTAAAATGCTTCCATACCTTTAGTGCATATTCATAATCTGTATCTAAACAATCCTTACCCGTTAGTTTATTATAAAATTGGGAAATTGATGGAAGAGAACAATCATCTAAACGATTCCATGAATTGAGATAATCGTAAGGAAATACTCCTTTCCTAGTCATTAATTTGAATGAGTCATCATTTTTGTAATACCTTTTGCCTATAATGAAATCATCTTCAGATAAATTATTTGCTAACGAATCTATACTCGACTGAAGAAATCGAAATGAATCTAAAAACCTAATTTCAAATGTGTTATTTGCGTCTAAATGCACTCGCTTGGAAAGTGATATATAATTTTCTTTATTTAATGGAATAATTGTTATTTCACCATCAATATTACTTAAACTTTTCACAAAAAGATGACAGTCGTAGCCCGATAAATTATGTAAAAGTATTGGGAAAAAATTTAGGTTTTGAAAATCTAAATTACACTGTCTATGTGCAGTTCCTCTATATGCACCCGTGAAGTGGCAATGATCTTTTACTCTTATATCGGTCTGACTAAAACTACGATTACATATATGTACAACATATTGAAGCATTATGATGGTTGTAGTTCTCAACATCTGTCAATTGATTCATCGCTTTTGGTTTCTCCATGTACTCCCTATATAGGTATTTTAAGTCTTCAACCAGCATCTTTACAAATTCATCAGATGAATTTTCTCCTATAAAAATACAAAGGAGACATTGTTTATTTTTTGTTTTTGATAGCATGTAACTAAATGTAATTTCTCACCCCACAAATGTTCTGTGTCTATTTACATTATCATCAAATGAGCACTTAATGAAATACGAAAACGCACAGGGTATGTGTTGTTGTACATTAGTTGTTGACGAAGATTCTGGATTCGGCATGCAATGACTCACAGGTAATAGAATAGACTCAAAGTCGGCATACACAGCAAATGGAACTCGTTGCTTTCGATTGTGTTTAACAAACTTGAGTATTTTGTTTCCTTCATCCGGCATAATCGTAATCAGCTTCCGACATTCACTTTTGTGTTGCAACAGACGGGATTCGTTAGGGAATCGCTGTAAGCACCCATTACAAAGATGCATTCGATTTTTTTTCTTAGTTATTTGTCTTCTCATTAAACGCGACATATGTTTGATGTACACATAATGCGTTAGATCGCTATCAGAACTTTCGCAACAAAGCAAGTTAATATGTTTTGTCTTTTCCTCGGTCGTATGATAGTATGGTCCAATTAAATAACATTCATTCTTATCGTTGATTTCATAGCCGAACACGTTTACACTGATTGTTGGATTATTCAACTCGAATATATGTATATCTTTGATCGCAAGAGGAAATTGCATATTCCTAAAACAAAGAATTGCACCATTAACTTGTATTATGTCACTAGTGATGATGGTCTCTCATGATTATATTTAACTTTGCTATCCAAAGCCGATATAACAGACCATTTGAAACAGTATTCATCGGTGTTTTTCACATTTATACAATCATGTTTGATCAATAACTGCGGTGGTAGATTAAAATAGGTAGAAGCCCGAAGCGGATCGTATTTATTAATATTTATTTCGATTCTCAGGAATGACAACAAAGCCCATCCGCTATCTCTTTCCTGGAATTCCTCTAGTTTAACCTTGATGTCATTGATAGTAGCGTTTAATTTTTCAGATAAATCGCTTTTTCCTAGGATCGTATACATCTTGGTCTGCATACTTTTAATATCCTGGATCATATCGTCATTTTCCTTTGTATGCCTCACGAACACCGTAAATAATTCCATATTAAATTTAAAAGCATGCATAACTTCCAATTCGTTTTCCAACAGCTCGGTAATCAAATACATGTTTTTTTCATATAGGACTTCTACATTCAATATGCTCTCATCATTATTAGAAATGTGAAATGTCTTAATGCGATTTTTGAAAGCGCCTAACCCCAACGCAAATTCACAACTTAAATAAACAAATTAAATAGCGCCAGAACCCCTTCTTACCATCGCTTCATACCATCGCTTCATATCATCGCTTCATACAATCGCTTCATACCAAAAAGCGCTTGAACAACTTCATACCAACTATTCTAAATACGTCACATGATAACGACCTTGCACGCACACAAAACCACAACATAGATAGCGACTAAATCCACCGACAAAACCACCACGCGACAAAAACACAACAGAGATAGCGCCTGAATCCCCATACATTTCCTAACCGCAACGCAAAACAACTTAAATAAACAAATTAAATAGCGCTGTTCGCACTGATTAATTGTTGCTTACAGAACAATTTAATGTAATGGGTCATTTGTTTATACTATTCCAGTAATATTTATATATATATGTGTGTGTGTATGTATGTATGTATTTGAGACGCTAAGAAATATTTATAGATACATAGATATGTAACATATATTGTCAAGAATGAATCAATCACATCCACTTTTTAATATGCGAAAGTATTTCCACGTTGATTTACACAAACACACACACAATACAGATAGCGACTAAATCCCCATACATTTCGTAACCCCAACGCAAATTCACAACTTAAATAAACAAATTACATAGCGCCAGAACCCCCCCATATATTTCCGCAAAAATATACATATTTATAGACAGTGTAATTTAGATTTTCAAAAGCCAAATCAACTACGCCACTGGATGTTATTGATTCACACACAACACAGATGGCGACTAAATCCCCATACATTTCCTAACCCCCACGCAAATTCACAACTTAAATAAACAAATTAAATAGCGCTGTTCGCACTGATTAATTGTTGCTTACTGAACAATTTAATGTAATGGGTCATTTGTTTATATTATTCCAGTAATATTTATATATATATATGTGCGTGTGTATGTATGTATGCATATGTATTTGAAACGCTAAGAAATATTTATAGATACATAGATATGTAACATATATTGTCAAGAATGAATCAATCACATCCACTTTTTAATATGCGAAAGTATTTCCACGTTGATTCACACACACACAACACAGATAGCGCCAGAATCCCCATATATTTCCTAACCCCAACGCAAATTCACACCTTGAATAATCAAATTACATAGCGCCAGAACACCTTCATACCAAAAAGCACCTCAACCGCTTCATACCCAATCCCTTCATACCATCGCTTCATACCAAATCCCTTCATACCATCGCTTCATACCATCGCTTCATACCAAAAAGCACCTGAACCGCCTCATACCAAAACCCTTCATACCATCACATATCTATTGCTAATACATAGATATGTATATAGTTTATCTGTCAAGAATGAATCAATCACATCCACTTTTTAATATGCGAAAGTATTTCCACGTTGATTTACACAAACACACACACAATACAGATAGCGACTAAATCCCCATACATTTCCTAACCCCTACGCAAATTCACAACTTAAATAAACAAATTAAATAGCGCCAGAACCCCCATATATTTCCGCAAAATATACATATTTATATATGTAAATCACTACAGATGCCCGCGCGATTCCCTAATGCGTAACAATATGTACATATCTATAGCTAATACATATATATGTATATAGTTTATCTGTTCCCCTTAAAATTGAATGCTATGTGTTAAACCGCAACGCAAAACAACTTATGTAAATAAACAAATTAAATAGCGCCAGAACCCCTTCATACCAAAAAGCACCTCAACCGCTTCATACCAAATCCCTTCATACATAGTTTATCTGCTCCCCTTAAAATTGAATGCTATGTGTTAGTAGATCTTCATAGCCTTGCGTAACAATATATACATATCTATTGCTATTCCTATTCTAAATACGTCAAATGATAACGACCTTGCACGCACACAACCAGCACGTGACAAAAAAAACCAACTTAAAATAGCGCGAGAACCGCCATACATTTCCTAACCGCAACTTAAAAGTACACGACTTCACGAACACAACCAGCACTTGACAAAAAAACCACCTTAAAATAGCGCGAGAACCGCCATACATTTCCTAACCGCAACTTAAAAGTGCACGACTTCACGAACACACTCGACTCAAAAAGCGCTTGAACCATCCATAACACCCTACTCATGTGACTGGTGATTGCAATGTTGTTTTGCTGCAAATGTAGTTTATTACGTCGTTCTCAACTTTACTAAGAAAGTTCTCAACTTTACTAGCACAATAGATCTATACAGATCGCAGTGCCCCATGCTATAGCACTAGATCCTTGAAAAACAAAAAAAAAAAAAATAAAAACGTTTTTTGAATTCCGAGTAGTCTGGGTCGGAAATATAATGGCCTCCTTCCTGGTCAATGAAGAAGTTGACTCATTCCTTAAGGTAGGTAGTCGCCTGGGCAACATGTGTCCGATAAATGAGTTTTAAATTAGTTCAAGTAATCAAGTCAAACCTAAGGATTGTTGTCTGCAATAAGTTGAATTTAATTGAGAGTAAACGTCTGAAACATCAAATGCTGTTTGACCTAAATGTCGCTTTCTATTTTGAAAATGCGGAATTAAAAATACTATTTACCCTTCCTATTATGTTTGACATGACTGTCTACATTCTACGTCCATTTGTGGTGCCCTCATTGTACAGATTAACATACATAATATTAATAGATCACCCTTATTGACTGATAACACCGATGACTATGATTCAGTTTCAGTTTCATTGATTCCAGATGACAAACGATTATCTGGTGTATGTCTTCAACAACAGCATAGAAACGGATATAATGAAATTGAGAGAAAAACAAAACAAATGATGATATTCGACTTATGTACTTATCTGTCGAAAGATAACAACACAATCGTGTAGGGTACGCGCTCACAATGTGCACATGCAGGAGCCAAATACGGACGTTACAACAACTATGCGCGGCTTGAGATATCGCGAGCGTTCATTTTTCATCCATACTGTTAAGATAAAGAACTTAGTAGTGCTCCTTATGTACTATGGAATAGCTGATAACAAGCACATGCATATGTATGTAAGTGGCCTAATTCACAACTCGGGTGTCCTGTATGTGTAGCAATCCGCAAACACCAATGCAACCGACTATCGCAATCAATCGGCATAGTGTCATTTGTCTCTTCGAAAGAAGTCACCTGGATCGTGGGGTCCCCGATTCATGTGCACATGCATGGTGATAGAGTGGTTCAAGGTGGCACTGTTATCACTTCCATGTTGTCTTGTCATTTCAGCTACATATGCATATTCTCTTGTGGCACTGAAGAGAAATTTCTCTCAAGAGCGTGATAAACATTAAAGAGATAGTAGATACTCTCCTTCAGAGAAATCTCAAGAAGAATGTGCATTTCCGATTTAAAAAAAAAAAGAAGAAAACAGCTGTCAGCAAATGTTGTCATGTTTTGGAAAGCTCGCCATAAACTTACAAGAATCTTTTGTGGGTTACTCATTACGGACACCTGCGATCTGTTGGTGGAGATTGTTCTTCACAGAGTTCCCTGTGATTCTTTGCAACAGTGTCCAACGAAAAGCTACGGACGCTTAAGGAAATGATTTTTTAGGCGTTTGGTTTTTAGGGTTCCGTACCCAAAGGTAAAACGGAACCCTATTACTAAGACTTCGCTGTCCGTCCGTCCGTCCGTCCGTCCGTCCGTCCGTCCGTCCGTCCGTCTGTCACCAGGCTGTATCTCATGAACCGTGATAGTTAGACAGTTGAAATTTTCACAGAATGATGTATTTCTGTTGCCGCTACCACGACAAATACTAAAAACAGAACAAAATTAATTATACATATACATAATTACAAACAACCAATAATAAATTGTTTCGAAAGGTTTTCGTTGTCATCTTTCGGTCAGTTCCCATTTGTGAGCGGCTCGTAGTCATCCATTTTGGGAAAGCAAACTCAGAGAAAGCGGATAGCCCGAGGGTACGATCAGCGCTTGACACGCGAACGAGTGGAGTTCAACCCGCAGAAGGTCAGCATTCTTGTTTTTTTTTTTTTGTTCCTAGTAGCACATGAGGGAGAGTGGGCGAAGAACTCGGGGAGAAATCTTCGGCGAAGTACTCGGAGAGTGATCTTCGGGGAAGAACTCCGGTACGGTTTTAAGCAGTTCCCGGTACGCGGCCGTACCGTGTGTCCTATTGCCTACGTTGGTCGCGGATATCACGTTCATTGTATAAGGTATTGAAATCACAAATTCGCGTGTCGCGATTGGTGATGCGGGCTAAGTCGTTGGTCAGAGGAGTTTCGGTACGACTGTTCGAATACTCAAGCTGCGGTTTGTTTACTTTTTTGAACAGTGAATTCCTTTTTTTTTTTATTTTACATATATTTTTTTTATTTATTTCGACTTTTTTTATTGACATACGGTGTAGGGTAGTTTTAAGGAATAATTGTAAACCTAGATTAAGTTAGGTTAAGGAAATTAAATTTGTGACATATTGAATTGGAAACGATTACGGAGTTTTTTTTTTCCTTTGCGTGGGATATTTCGCGAGTCTCGTAGCAAATTCGCGATTCTTGCTGCGGGTAAGTCGGCGTGAGGGCAATCGCGTGGCACCATTGCTCACGACCAGTCCTCGCAGCTGGCCTAGCATCCCTTTCGCACGACGTCGCGGCAGGTGGAGAGGAGCAAGTGAGCAAGAGGAGCAAGCGATCTTGCACACATACGAACCGATACGTACATACGTGCATACGCATCACATACGTGCATACACTCACACATCTCTACGCTATGTCTAAGTATACATGCATACATACATACATACATATGTACATTACGAAGTAGAGTTGGGTAGTTCCGGACATGCTTGGTTCACGGAACTATGTCCTCTCTCGGACACATGTCCTCTCGCTCCGCAAATCGAACGAAAAGAGTTCCATAGTTCCATTCAACCCTTATTCATCAAGCACATATGTACAAAACGAAAAAAAAAAAAAACATAAATGCAACGAACATGCTTCTCATACGGTATGACTTATACCCTGTGGTTTTTAAGAAACCCAAAAGTATGGAGATGTGGCGATAAAGCTCGAACAGTCGGTGTACACTGTACAGCACACTTGAACTGAAATGAAGAAAAGAAATGAAAGAATATAATGCCCGCACCGCATTTCGTGAACGAATGTCATACATGTGTATGTATGCATTCAGGTCCGGACATGGACATGGTTTGCTAGTTCCATATCGGTGCGAGTATACATTTAGTATTTTAAAACGGGTAGAGATTAAAGTGCATACTGAGATGGAATAATTATCTTATAACCCCCTTTAGATAATGTTTCAAATATATTGAATGGTCTTTCCAACAAAGTTGTTGGTCCAATGTAACACCTAAATATTTAAAACTGACCACGTGTTCAATCAAGAAGCAATTTTCAAACATTCTTGATTGTTGAATACTATATCTTCAAGAACAAATCGATTACACAATGGTGCATGATAATATAAGGGAAGGTCTCTGAAAACTCTACCGTTGATTATTATTAGTTTGTGATAATTAAACCATCTCCTTAACATATCTAGGTCATAATTAACATCTGCAAAACTATCAATTAAGTTAGTGTTTGAGTGGAAAAGAGATGTTTCATCAGCAAAGGCAGTTATTTTGCCTTTAAAAGGTTGTAAGAAAAACGAATTAACATAAATTAGAAAAAGGATTGGGCCCAATACTGCTCCTTGGGGAACACCCATATTTAAGAAGTCTATAGAACTGTAAACATTCCTAATTTTCACAACTTGATAACGGTTGAATAAATAAGAAGAAAACCATTTATAAATGGAGCCTCTGAAACCCGCTTTGTAAAGTTTATCGAGTAGCAAAGTATGATTAACCATATCAAAGACCTTACTGATATCAACAAATAATGTTGATTGTGTTTGAGAAGTGTTTAGACTATTATATATTTCACCAGTTAATTTCAATAAAGCAGTTTCAGTCGATTTGCCACGTCTAAACCCAAATTGGCAATCACTCAAAAAATGAGTATTTTCTAAAAATTACAACATTCTAGATTTTAACTATCCGAAAAGTGAGAATAAAATGTCACTGATTATGTATTTCTGTATATACTTAGACAGAATATAATAAATATGTGTATAAATGGGGCTCCCATACAACAGACATGCTTTTTTTGGAGTTTTTATACATAATAGTACGGAACCCTTCGTGCGCGAGTCCGACTCGCACTTGGCCGGTTTTTTTATTTATTGTCAAAAAAGAGAAAAACACAGAAAAATTGTGGAAGTGTACACAATTTGAGTTGACAAATCAATGCGGGCCATATACTTTTTAAAGATTATTTTGTGCAAGTACGATTCAAGTAGAATCTTGAGTTACTTTTCGAGCATACTTATTTACTTACTTATCAGGCCTGCGATCCATGGAGGATCTGAGCCTGAGCTATATCTGCCTTCCATCCTTGACGGTCCCGGGCACGCTGCTTCCAGTTGTCAAGAGCATGATGTCTTACATCCGCGATTACTTGGTCTTTATACCGGAGGTTCGGTCTTCCTCTTCTTCTCGAACCAGTAGGCTCGGAGTCGAAGACTCTCTTAGCTGGAGCGTTGATGTCCATGCGCTCGATGTGGCCGAGCCAGTGTAGTCGACGGATCTTTGCCTTCCGGACGGACTACATCCACATCTTTGTACAGCTCGTAGAGTTCGCGGTTGTGTCTTCTTCTCCATTCACCTTCCTCACAGACAGGACCAAATATCCGGCGCAGAATTTTTCTTTCGAAAGAACCCAAAATCAGCTCCGCTGTCCTGCTTATCGTTAAGCTTTCGGCTCCGTACAGCAATACTGGCGGTATGAGCGTTTTCTAGGGCGATTCTATGCCGGATCTCCACTGTGGTGTCATTTGTGGAATTTACGTTTGCCCCGAGGTAGACAAACTCCTTAACTACCTCGAAATTGTAGCTGTCAATTGTTATATTTTGTCCCAGGTGGTGAGTGACGGATTGGTTTTTGCTTGACAGCATGTATTTCGTTTTATCCTCATTGATCTTAAGACCAACTCGCTTCGCCTGTTCTTCAATCGCCGTGAATGCTTCCACAATGCCACGGCGAGAACACGCGATGATGTCGATATCATCCGCGTATCCTAGCAGCTGGATGGACTTGTAAAAGATAGTGCCTTCCCTGTTGACGCCTGCCCGTTGCACTATCTGCTCCAGCACCAGGTTGAAGAAGTCACATGACAGCGAATCTCCTTGCCGAAATCCGGTGCATGCTTCAAACGGTTCCGAAGTCCTAGAACCTAGTTACACGGTGCATCGCGTATTTTTTAACGCGGCGCGACACAACTGGATCAGTTTTCCCGGGATCCTGAACTCGGCCATCGCACCAAACAGTCCTTCATGATGAATGCTGTCGTATGCGGCTTTGAAATCGATGAAAAGATGGTGTGTATCGATTCGAAACTCGTTGGTCTTTTCCAGGATTTGTCGAAGTGTGAAAATTTGGTCTATAGTTGATTTGCCGGGCCGGAAGCCGCACTGGTAGCTGCCGATTAGTGCGGTGGAGTTGGGATTTGCTCGGTCCCTACCATTCTCTCTTGGTGATGCTCGTTTAGCAGCTGCTGAAAGTGCTGCTTAAATACATCCACTATTCCCTGCGGGTCGGTGACAAGATTACCCTCGCAGTTTCGAAGAGCCAGGGTGCCCTTTTTGAAGCCTCCTGCAAGGCCTTTGGCTTTCTTGTAAAAGGCTCGTATTTTATGTTTATCCCTAGACTCCTCGATATCCTTACTTTTCGAGCATATTGGTTGGTAATTCCATAATAACGTATAATGCTGGCGGCAATAGACACTAGCCTATTCGCAGAGACGAGGAAGTCGATTATATGTACAGTTACAGTGTGAAATTCATTTTATTATCATATTCTAATTTAATTAACTTAATTACATTAAAAATACCTAACTGACCCCGGGCAGTCTAAGATAACCAAAATAAATCTACCTTAGTAAGACTAGGACAAGACCGGATTAATGTTGACGACCTTTGCAAAAAACGAAAAAAGGACAATGATCTTCGGCTCTGTACGTGGAATGTTATGTCCCTAAACAGGCCACGTGCAGCCGAACAACTTGCGGACACCCTAGCCCGCTATAAGGCGGAAATAACCGCCATCCAAGAAATGCGATGGAATGGACCGGGTATAAGGCGGATGAAAAAGTGCGATATTTACCACGACGACTCCTATAGGGAGAGAGGACAACGATTGCTTGGAAACGGATTTGCTGTTCGAGGTGTACTAAGACAAAAAGTCATAAGCTGGAGGATTCACACAGTGAAGCAGCATATAAAGCCTCGCTGAATAAAAGAACAAGAGCAGCTCGTGAGCTCTACGAGTTATAAAGATGGGAGTAGCATAAGCTTCTCAGAAGAAAGAAGAAAGAGCACGAGAAGCGCGCGATTGGGGATTTGGAGAGGTGTTGCTGCAGACGTAACGTTCGAAAGTTGTATCAACAGATAAAGCGAACATGCCAAGGTTATAAAGCCAGAACCAAAGCCTGCAGGGATAAGAACGGACAGCTAGTTAAAGAATCGTAGTCGATGCTGAGAATATGGAAAAACCACTTCTGCAGACTGTAGACCGGCGATCTTAGTCAATATACCGCTGTCAGGCAGAATGATCCATTTCTAATCGACGAAGACCGCAGAGAATTCCGTCCCCCTGACCTCGACGAAGTTAAGATTTCCATATCGAATCTCAAGTCGAATAAAGCTGCTGGCGCAGACGAACTGTCTGCTGGGCTCTTCAAGATGACCTGGTAAGGAGCATGCACCTGCAAGATATGGTCAGATGAAAGTATGCCCGAGGAATGGAGTCTCATCATCGTTTGCCCGATCCACAAGTAAGGAGACCCCTTTGACTGCGCCAACTATAGAGGAATAAGTCTCCTTAACATCGCCTACAAAATCTTCTCTGCCGTTTTGTGTGAACGCCTGTAGACTTTTTTACATAAGCTGATAGGTCCTTATCGGTGTGGCTTCAGGCCAGGAAAGTCCACCATCGACCAAATCTGAACACCACGGCAGGTCCAGGAAAAAACCAATGAAATTCAAGTCAACACTCACCACCTATTAGTCGACTTCAAGGCCGCATACGACAGCGTAATTAGAAATGAGCTATACAACGCCATGTCTACTTTTGACATCCCTGCTAAACTCATCAGACTACGCAGGATGACTTTGGAGAATGCTCGCTGCTCCATCTGAATCGGTGAACACCTTACCGATAGTTTTGATGTCAAAAAAGGATTTAGGTAGGGAGATGCGCTGTCGTGTGATTTCTTCAACATCATATTGGAAATGATTGTGCAAAAATCACTGGCGATAGGTAGATCATAGCGAGATGTCAATGAGGCGTTTACGAGTATTGGTTTGGCAGTAAACGAGTGCAAAACTAAATATATCCTGCCATCAGAAAAGGACGCTCACCACCGACGTCTTGGCCAGAACGTTTGTATTGGCAGATAAAGCTGTTCGAGGTAGTTAAGGACTTCGTCTACCTTGGCTCCGCAGTGACCTGGAACAACAAAATCAGTTCCGAAATCAAACGCAGGATCACTCTTGCCAATCGCTGTTTCTTTGGGCTCAGGAGGCAATTGAGTAATAGAACCCTCATCCGAACGAGAAAGTTGACTCTACATAAGACCCTTATCATCCCGGTCCTGCTGTACGGCGCAGAAACATGGACTCTATCAAAAGCGGATGAGGAGGCCCTTGGTCGGTTCGAGAGAAAGATTTTGCGCGTGATTTTGGGCCTATAAACGCAGACGGGGGTTGGAGGAAAAGATTCAATCACAAGCCTTACGGGCTGTACAGCTACATGAGTCTAGCCAGGTGTCTGCGGAGTCAGCGTCTAATATGGCTAGGCCATGTAGAGCAAATGGACACCACAGTTCCAGCCCGGAGAGTCTGAATCCAACCCCGAGAGACGAGGAAACAGAGGACCGTCGCTTCTAAGATGGCGCACACACGTGGAAGGGGACCTGAGCTAACTGAGTGTGCGGCAATGGAAAGAGGCTTGCTTATTTCAAGACGACCGCGGAGCCCACTCCAGGCCCCAAAAGCATTGTTGCTGCCGGGCAACGGTTCCCCGTAGGTACCGCCCACACACCCACAATGATCTAATTAGAAGAATGCTTCTGAATGGACAAAGCCGTTAAGTCGCACTTGCTCATAGTACATACTGTTGGAGTAATAAACTCCGGAGATCAAGTTATGGACCGAAGTCATTGCCCTCAGCTTTATCGTGGTCTATCCGACAAATCCTCGCCCCATTGCGTAGGACCTAGATAGAACTTCGTGTACTCTCTCAAACACCCGAATCTTTGCCATGTGCCCTATGCCCTGTTGCAGTCCATTTTTAATTTCGAATGTTTCGGTAGAAGTCATGTTGGCAATTTCCACAATGAACTTTCTACCCAATCATATATGTATAGCGATAGCTTACCTTTACCCAACTGTTTGAGTTTGTAGTGGAGTCCTTCTGACCATACGGTGTCGAAGGCTTTTTCGAAGTCAATTAGGCAGGCACCCATTCTTTGGTTTGTGCATTTATTCCCTTGAATATCTGAGACCAGTTTCGACGAGGCATGTATGGTATCATGCCCGGATTGGTTATCCGGAATTATGTTTTCATCCTCAGCCGATTTCGAAAGAGCTTTATGGATCACCTTCTCGAAGACCTTGCTGATAATCGGAGGGAGACTTATCGACCGGAGATTTGACAGATTAGAGGAATCTTTGCCCATTTTTGGGATTAGTTAGACCATCACCGTTTTCCAATGCACCGGATAATATACATTGTTAAACAGGATGGTGTACATTGGCACAACATTGGATATACCATCAGTACTTGCGGATTTTTTCTTTTTGAGTGACATGAAGATCAACTTGAGATCCTCTATCAAAATGAATAGTGGGTAGGCCCCTTCTATAGACTCGATGATGGATACAGTGTTTTCCAAGCTGAGGTTTTTGCAATCAAGTAGGCGGCAGGCCTGATTAGCAGAGAGAATCTCTCATCGTCGAAAGGATCGACATCTATGTTGACAGCAAGACAGCCATTAAAGCAAAGCTCTGCAGGCAGCATTGATAAGATCCAAACTGGTCAAACTCTTCAAAGAGAGCTTAGAAGAGATATCGAATGTAAACGAGGTGACCTTCTGCTGGGTACCTGGTCATGTGAATATCTCTGGAAACGGGAGGATGGACGAGTTAGCTAAGCTAGGATTAAGTGCAAATACACATGCATTTTTGAGATGGCCTGTTTTGTTTTTTTTTTTTTTTTGTTATTATAAATATATATTTTTTTTTTAATAAAAACAAGTAGGAACTTAACAGATAATTGTTGGTATAACAAAACATAATAAAAGTTAAAAATAAACAAAATTATTTCGAGCATTTACTACAGAGTTCAACTTTATGCTCTCCACATTTGCTTACATCACATTTATTGCACGTTGACTTAGTCATGCGTCCTTGTGTGTACGGACAATATTTGCAAATTTTTCTAGTTTTTATTTTTATTATACTAACGTTGTGCTCCCTTAACGGTTCTTTATTTTCGAGGATATTTTTATCAATACAAGATCTAATATTAGTGGGTAAAATTGGTGCTTCTAACCGTTTCGTCATCCATGGTACTACTAGTTTTCCCTCTATTATATTTACGGAAATACCTTCGCTTTATTTCGCTGCGGTTCCAAATGCGAATGAAATTAACTGCTAAAGAATAGTCCGAAGGCTAGGTGCAAATTGAGACACGTATAGCGCGTGTGAGGTGGCATGACGAGAGTGCCATGACGCGTACGTGCCAAACGCGTAGCGTGGTGATCCGCAAATTGAGACGCAGGTACTCGCAGTTTGAACGCATAAGAGTGGTCAATTCATAATTTTGTCTTCATATAGTTGGCACATTGGGTATCATATAGTTCTTTATGAACCCTAACTGCCTCTATTCATTTTCTTCTGCCATTTCTTCAAAACCAAGAACCACACGCGAGAGAATGGCACGTGAAACTGTGTCTCGACTACTGCGCCGCGCGTCGGTCGGCTAGCGCGGGTCGCGGCACGTCACACGTGTTTACCAATTTGCGCCGTTCTATTGAATTCTGTAGTTTACAAAAAAATGCGCCACGCTGCGCCACCTCACACGCGCTATACGTGTCTCAATTTGCGCATGGCCTAACTCTACTGCCCGTTTCGAATAGTAAGCCAGCTCGCCCCGATCTTCGCCATTTTATGATGCCCATGCAAGTATATTGCATTATCAACGCAATGTTGCACATAAACGGCGATCGGGAAGGTGGCCGCGACAGCCATCCGGTCGTCACTAGCCATGACGTTAACTTGCTTATTAAAAATCTTGATGCACTGAAAGTTACATAAAAGGTAACCTTCGTCGTTTCGACGAACATTTGCGCCGTTTTTCAATAAAAAATGCACTTACCCAAGCAGGTACACTACCGTACGTCCACACACTGAAAGCACTTAGAGATGGCTTGGGTTACACGAAAAGAGGATCCTATCAGTGAGAGGACTAAGGAGAAAACTAAAAAAAAAAAAAATTCATGTTCATCGAATCGACGAAGGTTACCCTTCTAGGGTTAACTTATATTAGTTAATTAAGCTAGTTCAAGTCATTCTTTCTAGCGTAAGATAGTTATAAATTTAATATTCAATAAAAAGGTCAGCTATCCAGGAGAGGCCACGCAGAGGCTGTGTGTCGACTTGGATTTAGCAGGGACAGAGATCGAAGCTGGCGTTTGGCATGTTAAACGCGATCAACTTCTTTGCTACGTTAGTGCGAGAAAAAAAAGTTGTTCCTCCCTACATTCACGCTGAAGCTGTTTGGTATAGGTAGTATCGCTCTAAGATGCTGGCATTTTGTCATCCTCTAGTCACTAAAATTCACTAAGAATAATAAGAATAATTTTTGCGTCGCCATTGAAACAATAATACATAGGTCATTTCACAGATTAATATTTGATGAATCATGAATTGTATATAACCTTAAGGATGTATTGTATTGATCTAACCTCCCCTCGATCTATATACATACATACGTATCTACCTACTGTATCTCATTCTATTTCACAAACTTTATCTCGCCAGACTGCTAAAATAGCAAAATTCTATAAATAAGGTTACAATTCTGTATACTAACTTAACCCACTTGTCGTGTCCCATACTCCAAAAATAACACATGTGAGCCTGAGAATAGATGATACAAAAATACTAAATGCTCACGTGCTCGATGACAGACAGTGTCATTAGAATCTCTAGCAATTGCATTCTGTGTCCTGTCCATGTGCTAAGAAAATCCAAAGCTAAATAGTACAAGGTAGTTCTAAAATATCCATCTAAGTATATAGTACTCAGTAGTACCTTCATCGTCATCTCTCTTTAGTTTTAGTAGAAATTAATTTCAATTTTAAGCTCAACCGCCTGTTTGTTGTTATTCATAATGCACGAGCATGAGCATATGAGTACGAGAGCATAAGCACGAGCACGAGCACGAGCACGAAAATGAGCACTTGAGCTTCTCGTTTATAGAATAGAAGAAATCAAGAGAAATAATCACTCCAATGTTAAAGAGAAGAGAAGTAAAGGAATTTTCAGTTCGATGGCGTATCTGTGTGATGAATTAAATCACATCTATTCGCACACAAATGTATTCGAATTCGAATGCTATCTCAGTTACTGCGGCAAATCAACCGAATGACGAACAGAGATATCGAATCATAACACACAATGATGGGAGGAGAGAAAGAGCATAGGAAAGTGACAGTGTGAAATAAAGTCTCTTCATCCTAACTATATACGTAACCTAACCTAATGAAAATAACCGTATTTGTGATACCACCATACCAGAGCATACGAACAAGTTGGTTTCTGATTTGTTTCTGTTTCTGCTGGTATTCCTGACATCACATCACTTTCGTGCAAGTGCTCCGTCAGTTTCGACTTCATAATAAAAATTCTCTGCATTAACAATTTGTCATCAGCACAGATACTAGTAATATATACAATACATACTATTTCCTTCTTTATTATTATTCTTATTTCTTATTATTCTTATCCTCTGTTATTTATTCTAATATTTTTTTTTTTGTTTCCTTCTTATTATTATTCCATCTTTCGTTGTTAATAAACTCTACTGTGTGCACTTACAATCTACTGTGTGTGATGATGGTGGTTATATAAACGTTTGAAGTTTGATTAGAAAAGTTTGAAAAAAAAAAACAATAAACGAGGAAAATAATGAACTGAATAAAAAAAAAGAAAACGAATCTCAACGAATAGTATCTGTAGATTGTTATTTTGTGTATCTATAATTCATTTACAAACACACAGTAGAAAGAAATATCTCTGAGGGTATGAAAACGTCCGTCGCAGTGTTATATCGTTGTTGTTTTCATATTTTCTTTTACTCCAAAAAAAACGAATTTGTT
The DNA here is from genome assembly GCA_951905685.1 of Eumerus sabulonum. Lineage (NCBI taxonomy): Eukaryota > Metazoa > Arthropoda > Insecta > Diptera > Syrphidae > Eumerus > Eumerus sabulonum. The sequence continues at coordinate 242,159,833 of OX645060.1, forward strand.
TAAATAAAATAACAGAGAGAGAGAGAGAGAAAAAAAAATCAAATCAAAACGAGTACAAAGTAGAAATGATAAAATGGAAAAACGAAGACGAGATAAAATAAATGAAAAACGAAAAATAAAAAAAATAAAAAAAAAAAAAATTGTATTTCAGTTGGCTCTAATTAAATTTATTCTCAGTGTCAACGACGGGCGCATATACATACGACATACGTATGTATCTACGTATCTATGTATGTACATACGAGTACAAAGTGTGCTACTGTGTGCATTTTTAAGTGTGTAAAGCCCAGTGCCCTACAAATGGTTTTCTTTTCGAAAATAGTTCAGCGCTAAGTTTTATCGGGTGAAAAAGCATAGATACATATGTACATCTAGTATATGTTTTGTTGTTGTTTTTTTTTTTGCTGTTCTGTAAGGATGGAAGACGCTTGTGAAGTTTAATTTGAAAATTGAAAAAAAAATATAAGAAACGAATTTCTGTGACAAAAACTGTTTATTGATTTTTTTTTTTTTTTAAACTTTTGTTGTTTCTGTTGTTCTTAAATTTATTTCTTCAAAGAAAATTTGTTGGAAGTCCACGTTTTTTTTTTCTTGTTTCCTTCTTTCAGATGTACCTATTAAAAGTTAATATGTAAAACATACTGAATATAATAGATATTTCGCAATCACAGCAAATTAAAAAAAAAAAAAAAGAAACAAAAATCACCCAGTCGAAATAAATGGATTAGTGCGATTTATGTTTAATTTTCACACTATATCGCAAAAAGGTGAATACTACTTGTTCATATTTTCAAAATCTCAATCTCAACCACCCAAAAGAACTGCTTTGAAAATACGTACATACATACATGCATACATAATACATAAATGAATTATTATTCAAAATATGCAATCGTTTTTGAAACTAATCTCTTCCTCCTCCTCGTGCCCATGTCACACACATATGTAACATCCATTTCACATGTACTATATTGTACCTATCTCTTCTATACAATTTTCCCCAAACAATGTGCTTTTACTTAACAAACAATATGTTTAGTTAGAATATGTTTTTTTGCAACAGCAACATCAACAACAACAACAGCTAGAACACAAGAAACAAATGATTTACATATGTACATGCATACATACCATTTACATACCTACCTACATATGTACATTCTCATTCGTACTTCATTCTGATTCTTATCTCATCTACAACAGGCATTTCACCCATTTACCAAATATTTTCTACTTGTGCCCATATATTCTTATAACATGTACTCGTATTGGAAGTTTTTTTTCTTTTGTGTTTTTACTTAATTTTATCAATTCATTCGCCATTCGTTATTTATTTTTAATTATTGTTTAGTTGCTCTATGTCTTCATTTGTAATATTGGTGCTGTATTGTATCTAGTAGTGCAACACATTCGTTCCCGAGGAAATAATGACGAAGAATTCGTTGCATAATAACTGTTATAAAGAGGACATGCGCGTCAATTTCCTGGTATTGACCTATATTTTTGTTTTTGTAAAATCGACACGATATATGTATGTACCAACAGTTTTTTTTTTTTTTTTTTTAATCCACTATCCCCTCACCCATTTCCTTCCCCTTCCCGATCCTATCTTGCCATTCTTTCTAGGCTTCCTTTGCCACCTTCGACCCATTGGGCTTGATTCATCTCACTCTTGTTCGCTCTCTCTATATTTGCTTTTCAGCAACCACAGACTTTTGTCGTTAGTTCTTTATCTAAATATGTACATATCTATATACATACTACGTACATACATATTAATATATGTGTTATACATGGTATACTACTGAGAAAGTTTTTTTTTTTTTTTTTTTGTATTATTGTGCAGTCGCTTTTCCCCATTATGGGGGGACAAAGCGCACATGGCTTCCTTACACTAGAATCATCCTTCTTTTGTTTTTGTTTTTTACCCACTTCCTCTCCCATAGAATCAAAAGTCGCCACATAGAAGCAAGTATGCATATTCACACTATCCAATCCATGGGGGGGTGTGATAGTTTTGTTTAGTAACCCTCTATGCAAGCAATATGGCGCGAGACATGAATATCCATATTTCTGCCTATTATGTACATACTTCCTAATTGATTTTAAATGATATTGCAAACTGCATTCTACATTCTACAATTGACCAGACACTAGCTTTTCCAAGCTTACCATGCCTACTACTACTACTATCTACTATATGTACCTACTACCACAATGGTATTGGAAAAATTGTGTGTTCACCTACTTACATACAATTTGTTTCCGGGGGGCTGCTTTCTTGCTTACGCAGTGAATACCCGCACACCTGGAAAAAAATCACAGTTCACTCAAGTACTTTCGTCGATGTCAAGGATAATTATTTTCCCATTAACCGCACTATCGTGCCATCCAACCGAAAGAACACGGTCACGAGCTACTGAAGCCTCGTTTATACAATATTTCACTCTCAATGACGAATCGTTAAAACATAAATATCAGATTAGTCGTCTGTCCTAATGCATATCTTTCCATTTTCTTATATCAGACGGAATTAATTACCTCTGTATCGGTTGATAATTACATCAAAGTCGCTATTGGTCAAGGTTGGTTAAGAAATAATCAAAAGAAATATGAATTAGCTTGCGATTTCGCTGGTGCACATGCTTGAGGTGTGGAAATACGCATGGATCTATAGTGGATTAAGTAATAAAGAGGATTTACCCAGCGGAAATTATGTATATCCCCTTTATAACCAAGCTAACGCTTGTATCATAATTAATCTGTGTGAAGACCAGCTTTTTGCCGTACTCCGATACATACTCGTATTACGTGATTGCTCCTTTTATACTGCATTGCTGCTACTCCCGCATTGTTATCCCTTTGAACTCCCTATCCTTCAACACTCAAGTGCATAACGATCTGTAGTGTGTGTAGTGTAACCCTCCTCTTGACAAGGGCTTATAAGGTGCGCATACCTATAAAATCTTCATTAGATTGGTGTCTGTAGGTAAACAGCTAACATCTAGTAAATTTACGAATTGTGTCAACCTTTAGCTATTTCCTTGTTCATGAACTGATAATCCTTACAGTCAGTCTTATATATGTTTACTATGACAAGGAATCTGTCGATTTATAGACATACATATTATCTGTGCTTATGGGTACATTCTAGCAATATGTACACTTAAAGGCAATTTAAAGGGAAAACCGGTCACCCCTAGTAAGGTTAGTGGTAATACTCTGGATGGCATTTGCTGCCAATATTCCATGCCTCAATATTGTCTTTAGATTTACTAGATTTTAGGTAAGCAAATAATGTTCTGCATCTCCAACAAGTTCTAAGTTATCGAAATCTCGATTGAAGGTTGTAAGCTCTATTGCAGCACACATGTCGAACATTGTCTGGCAAATATTAACATAATCCCTTTCCGTGGCATTTAAGATCGAGGTACATACAGCTGGCTTATTTCAGATTCTGTGATTCTGGATCAGAATCTCCACAGCTGCCTGGCTATCTAAGGGTATATCTCTAGTAATCAAGCCCACAGCTTATTCAATTACAAGCTGAAAGACGCTACAATCATCGTTATATCGAATATTCGAAGTATACGCTAGGCACGGTTACCGTTGTGCGCTTTGGATCCGCTGGTGTAAAGAATCAGTTCGTTTTTGGTACAGGTCAGTAGCGCCGTGGCACAGTGGGTAGTGTGATAACACGGGATCGAATCGAAAGTGTTTTTCACGGTGCTTCTCCTCAGCGAGGTTCTGACAAAACCCCCTGTAGTATAATTGCCATAAAAAGCTTTTCGAAATTCGCCTTTCAGAATCGACAATAAACTGTAGGTTCCTTTCTTACTTACTTACTTACTTACTTAGGTGGCGCTACAGTCCGGTGTGAACCTGGGCCATAACCAACAATTTTCTCCAGCTGCTACGGTCTTTTGCCAGCTGTTTCCAGCGACGCACTCCCAGTGGGTTAAGGTCCCCTTCCACCTATGTGCGCCATCTTAGATTCGGTCGTCCTCTGCTGCGTCGTTCCTCGTGGTTGGACTCGAGGACTCTTCGGGCCGGAGCTGTGTTTTCCATTCGCTCTACATAGCCTAGCCATCTTAGACGTTGGATCTACAGACGTCGTACCAGACCGATGTCGCTGTACAGCCAGTATAGTTCGTTGTTATATCTTCTCCTCGATTCTCCGTTTATACAAACAGGACCAAAGATTGAACGCAAAATTTTCTTCTCAAAACGACCAAGGGCCTCTTCATCCGCTTTCGTTAAAATCCAGGCCTCTGCGCCATAGAGGAGGACTGGGATAATTAAGGTTTTGTACAGCGCAACTTTGGTCTTTCGAGAGAGGGCTCTACTTCTCAATTGCCTCTTCAGCCCAAAGGCCAACCGCTGCGGCTGTTGTTATTGTCGCTGGTCACTAGTGAGCCAAGGTAGCCGAAGTCCGTGACCACTTCGAATTTGTAGCTGCCCATTGTGCCGAGACGTCGGTGTAGTGTGTCTTTTTCTGGTTGACAGCGTATATTTCATTTTACCCTCCTTAACCAAAAGACCCATTTTAGCCGCTTCTGCTTCAATGCTTTCGAACGCATCATTGACGTACGCAAGCAGTTGCGCAGACTTGAAATAGTTCGTACCTCTTGTGTTGGGCAAGACGTTGAAGAAATTACACGACAGTGCATCACCTTGTCTAAATCCTTTTTTAACATCAAAGGACTCGATTAATTCGCTACGCTTAATGGAGCAGCGAGAGTTCTCCATTGTCATTCTGCACAATCTGAGTTTGGCAGGGATGTCAAAACTAGACATGGCGCTGTATAGCTCATCTCTCTGCATACTGTCATACGCGGCCTTGAATGTCGGATTTGGTATCTGGTCTATTGTGGACTTACCTGGCCTAAAACCACACTGATAAGAACCTATCAGATTATCCACAAAGGGTTTCGAGCGTTCACACAGTACGGCAGAGAAGATCTTGTATGCGATGTCAAGGAGACTTATTGCCTTGTAGTTGGCGCAGTTATAGGGGTCTCCTTTCTTGTGGACTGGGCAAACGATACTGAGATTCCATTCGTCGGGCATGCTTTACTCCTACCATATTTTACAGATGAGCTGGTACATGCGCCCTACCAGATCATCTCCAGCCGCTTTAAATAGTTCGGCAGACAGCCCGTCTGCGCCCGCGGCTTCATTGTTCTTGAGCTCTGAAATTACTAGCTTAATTTCATCTAGGTCGGGTGGACGAAATTCTCTTGCATCTTCGTCGTCGTAGGTTCCTTTCACCTATGGGAACATAAAATCACACACAACATTGGTGATTGGAAGAAGCTCGGCTTTGGTCATTCATGGACCGTAATGCCACCATACAATACAGGCGCAAGACTGACTTTTCGTAGTCGTAGCAAGGTCGTCATTTGCAGTCATTTATCTGCTGAATCTCTTTTACACCTTGGACGTGAGATTTATATTCGATCCGTTCTCGAGGTAATCGCATTTAGCAGGCAGCTTTCTAGTAAGAGTTTCTGCAATCCGCAGAGTGCGTACGGTTTAGGTTCGTTGCGCTAAATCAAGTGGCTTTGTCCTTTGAAGACGGCGCAACAGGTTTCGTTCCTCTATTATTTCGAGTCGATATCTACATATATTTTCGGGCGAAAAGTTTAGCTTCATTTTCGACAGTTTTAATGTATAAATCACGATGAATATCGTCGTTTCGGATATACCACAGCGCGTTACTAACGCTTCGCGATACTTTATTTTGAAACGTTTGTAGTAATTACTCTTCTTGGTACAACCCCAGAGTTGTATACCGTAAGCTCATATAGGTCTAAGCACTTGCTTGTAGGGAAGCAGTTTGTTTTCAGTACTAAGCGGGGAATGTCCTAGTAGCCAGCAGATTTACCTATATTTCAATTCGAGCTCTTCACGTTTTTTCTTTACATGTGCTTCCCATTTGGTATACAGCAGGTAAAGCAGCGGACCAAATACGCTTCCCTGCGGAACGATAGCCGTAATTGCTCTAAAATTTGAGTATTCGCTCCCGTTTTTGACACGAAAGGGTCTATTAGGTAAGTAGTTATCCCAAACCTTCGTGCCACACTTTGTCAAAGGCTTGGAAGACGTCAAGAAATACACTCGAACATATTAGCTTATATTCGAGTACTTTTTCGACCACATCGGTTATTCGATGCACTTGGTCTAAAATCGAATGCTTGCTTCTAAAAACCTAACTGATGATATGGCAAAAGACACCTTTCTTCGACAATCGGCCTTAAGCCGATTATAATTCTTTCGAAGGCTTTCGAAATTATCGGCAATAATGATATCGGGCGGTAAGATTTTTTACCCATCGGTGGCTTTCCGAGCTTTAGAACCATAATAACTTCGGCGACCTTCCATTGGCTCGGTACGTGTTCCAACCTAAGCGCTGCATTAACAAGATATGAAAGTTTGAGCAGAGCATTTCTCGGCAAATTTTTAAGGACATCTCCTGTAATTAAATCGTAGCCTGGTGCTTTATTTGGCTTGAGGGATTTTATGATATTTTCCAGTTCGTAAAGCGTAGCTCGCGTCATTCTGTATTACCCGGTCATTTTCAGAGTATTGCTATTGACAGGTAGCGGTTATGCTCTGAATGGCTTGAAGGTTTCAGCAAAAACTTCGGCCATTTCTTCATCGCCTTTTGCGCATTCATTTTGATTTTTCCTTATTGGTGGTACCTGCAGTTTAGGCTCCTAAATGCCCTTAATAGCTTTTCAGAGGGAGTAATTTGATTATTTGTCAGCGGTTAGGCTTTTTATGTACGAACGAACCATAACATAATCGGTTTTAATGTGTTTTATGCTGCAGCGCTCGACTTTGTTGCCATAGTTTAGGGCACAGATGCGTTGCCTAGCAAATATTAACTTAATTCCTTTTTGTGATACTTAAGATTGGGGTACGTATGTACAGCTGGCTGATTCTGAAATTGCGTTTTGTCACGTCTTCTTTTTCCATATCGGAGATGACTTTCACAATTAGCTCTGCCCTGTGGAATGTGTGAATTAGGGTTCTAGTATCGATTGGGACGTGTATAATTTTCAGCTAGCTAGCTCGTTTTCCGTTTTGTTGACAGCTAATATGTCATCTGCTTTTCAGAGTTTAACAAGCCTTCACAGCTGCCTGGCTATCAACATTTATATCGATTACCTTTTCTACGAGTACATCTCTAGTAATCAAGCCCAAAGCTTGAAGAAGCTAAAAGGCGCTGCTATCCGAAATACACGCCAGGCTCGGTTACCGATGTGCGTTTTGGATCCGCTGGTATAAATTTACAGTTCGTTTTTGGTACAAGTCAGGCGCAAGACTGACTTTTTGTAGTCATAGCGCAGTCGTAACGGCTAAGCTTTCGCAGAAATGTCTAGTCATCTATCCGTTGAATCTCTTTTAAGCCTTTGACGTGACATTTCCATTGGAGCGCTTGTCACCAGACCAATAAACTATAGTGTGCAGCCAGTATATCGCTTTCGGGTTAAGATGGTATGTCGCCTGTGAGGGGTATCTCGGTTACCTCTTTGCCTCATCGCTCAATCCTCCTGTTGGAAAGTTTTATGCGAGTACTAAGCCTTTGGTCTATCCATTTCTATATGTACCACATCCAAGTACACGTTGTGTCATTTTTTAAGCGGATGGTTTTTAATTGTAAAAAAAAAAACAGGAAAATTGTAAAAGTGTATATCAATCCTTGCGATTTAGAAATTATTTCGTGTAAGTGTTTGCCATTGACGTTGGTAAAATTTTGAGTCACTTTTCCTGAATATTGACTGGTATCTCGAAAATAGTATTGCAATTGATGCTGGCTAATCGTCATAGACGAGTGGTTTGACGCAAAAAGGTAGTAGGTATCATGTGGTAATCAATTGGATCGACTAATTTACAATTCCTTTCTAAGAAGGTCAATTAAGACAACCATAAAAGGGTCAAAGTGCGGCAAAAATATTTTTCAGTAAGCGGCTATTTTGATAATAAAATTTAAAAAGTGTAAGCATTGTTCGCGCGTGGGTCTCTCCACGTTGAAATGGCAATCATAGCTGAGTAAGCCTGACTTTGGCACAAATCACGATCCTACGGGAGCTGTCGAGACTAAAAAACTAAACTGTTGAAAAATCACCGATTACATATGCTGGTAAAAGATGTTTTTGAGCTAACCTAGCTGCCTCCAGGTTTATTAACAGAAAACACTTATAAGGGGGCTTTATAGGACCCAAAGGTCGGAAGATGTTGAGGTGTAGGTCCAACGAAGTTGCCTTAAGAGTTCTTAGCGAATTATATTTCTATTTTTAAGCAACTTAGTTTCGTCTTTCGAGGTTTTATGTACGCTCCCAGTTAGGTCAGCATTTTGCTGCTTTCGATCCCCTTCGTAGAATTGTGCTCTTCAAGGCAAATCCGATGCATGATATTCTGTAAGACCAACCATTATAAGCTCAGTGGTAGTCCGTAATGAATAATGAAGACGAACGATGTACCATAACTAGGAGATATTGTATAGTGTATCAGTTCTATACTCTTCAAAACTCTGGCTGTTTAAACAGCCGTATAATCTCAGCATTGTTTTGGCAGCTCAGGTCCAAGTTTTTTTTTTTTTTTGTATAGTTCGCGCAGGTATACTTACTTACTTACTTAGGTGGCGCTACAGTCCGTGGTCAACCTGGGCCTCAACCAACAAGCGTGTCCAGCTGGCACGGTCTTTGGCCAGCTGTTTCCAGCGCCGCACGCCCAGTTGGTTAAGGTCCCCTTTCACCTGCGTGCGCCACCGTTGATGCGACCGTCCTCTTCCGCGCCTTCCTTCCGGAGTGGATTCGAAGACTCTTGGGGCGGAGCTGTATTTTCCATGCGCTCTACATGGCCTAGCCACCTTAGACGCTGTATCCGTAGACGTCGTACCAGGCCTATGTCGCTGTACAACCCGTACAGTTCTTCGTTATATCTTCACCTCCATACACCGTTTGAACAAACGGGACCGTAGATAGTATGCAGAATTTTCCTCTCGAAACGACCAAGGGCATCTTCATCCGCTCTTCTTAAGGTCCAAGCCTCTGCGCTGTTAAGGAGGACTGGGATGATTAAGGTCTTATATAGTGTCACCTTGGTTTTCCGAGAGAGGGCTCTACTTCTCAATTGCCTCTTGAGCCCAAAGAAACAGCGCAGAGTGATTCTGCGTTTTATCTCAGCGCTGGTGTTGTTATCGTTGGTCATCAGTGAGCCAAGGTAGACGAATTCCTCGACCACTTCAAAGTTATATCCGCCCATGGTGACGTTCTGGCCAATACGTCGGTGCTGTCCGTCTCTTTTAGATGAAAGCAGATATTTGGTTTCACCCTCATTAACCTTGAGACCCATCTTAGCCGCTTCTACCTCAATGCTTACAAAGGCCTCATTGACGTCTCGCTGTGTCCGTCCAATCACGTCAATGTCGTCGGAATACGCAAGCAATTACGTAGACTTGAAATAAATCGTACCTCTTGTGTTGGCCAGTACCTCTTGCACGATCTTTTCAAGCACGATGTTGAAAAAGTTGCATGACAGCGCGTCACCTTGCCTAAATACTTTTTTGACATCAAAGGTCTCGGTTTGCTCATTATCGACCTTAATGGAGCAGCGAAAATTCTCCATTGTCATCCTGCACAGTCGGACGAGTGTGGCAGGGATGTTAAAACTAGACATGGCTTTGTATAGCTCATCTCTATACACGCTGTCATATGCAGCCTTGAAATCGACGAAGAGGTGGTGAGTGTCGATTTGGTATTCCTGGGTCTTCTCCAAGATTTGCCCTATCGTAAGTAGGGCTGTATAGCTCGTTTCTCTACACACTGTTATACGCGGAATGGAAATCGACGAAAAGGTGATAGGTATCGATTTGGTCTTCTCCAAGATCTGCCGTAGCGTAAATATTTGGTCTATTGTGGATTTACCTGGCCTGAAACCACACTGATAAGAGCCGATCAGGTTATCCACAAACGGTTTCAGGCGTTCACACAATACGGCAGAGAAGATCTTATATGCGATGTTAAGGAGACTTATTCCCCTATAGTTGGCGCAGTTATAGGGGTCTCCTTTCTTATGGACCGGGCAAACGATGCTGAGATTTCATTTGTCGGGCATGCTTTCCTCCGACCATACCTTGCAAATGAGATGGTGCATGCACCTTACCAGCTCATTTCCAGCCGCCTTAAGAAGCTCAGCAGACAGATCGCCTGCGCCCGCGGCTTTATTAGACTTAAGTCTTGATATTGCTATTTTGACTTCGTCTAGGTCGGGTGGACTGAATTCTGTTTCATTGTCGTCCATTACGAATGGCTCGTTCTGCATGACAGCGGTATCTTGTCTATCATCGACGTTATACAGTCTGCAGAAGTGGTCTTTCCAAATCCTCAGCATCGACTGCGACTCTACTACAAGTTCTCCATTTTCATCCCTGCAGGCCGCCGCTCTGGCTTTGTAGCCATGGCATGTTCGTTTTACCTTATTGTAAAACTTACGGGCGTCATTCCTGCGGAAGCATCTCTCCATCTCCTCTTCTGCTCATAGATTTCGCGAGCAGCTCTTTCCGTATCTTCTTCTTTGGTGGCGTTACAGCCCATGAAGGACCAGAGCCAAGCTTCTCTCAATCACTCATGTTGTGTGTGATTTATTTTTCGCACAGGTGAAAGGGACCTACAGTTTAATGCCGATTAACGAACGGCGTGAGTCGAGAAGCTTTTTCATGGCAAATTTACTACGGGGGGTTTTGGCAGTACCTCGCCGAGGAGGAACGTCGCGAAATAAACATCCGATGGCGTTGGTGTTATTGGGATCCGAACTCGCTCATCGTGCGCCAGAGTTCAACACATTAACCACTGCGCCACGGCGCCATATAGGAATTCTTTTTCTCGGCTATGAAGCGAATTTGAACTATAGACCTTCCGCTCGGCGGTCGATGATGTTAACCACTGCACTACGGCCACCCCCAATATTTTGTTAAACCTACCAAGTTACCATGGCTTAGGCCAAATATTATCATTTCCTGAAGTAGTTAAACAGTTCGGCGAGCAATTTTTTTCTATCCGATGCATCTGTATATATTTAGTTTCATTCGGAAAATTCGAAAGGTGCAGTATATGACCTCAGCTGGTCTTTTGAACCCCAGTTCGATACGATAGTCTTCCGTAATATGCTTGCGGTTGATCAATGTCATCTCATCATCATTGGAATTACCCAAAACGATGAGAATCTCCTGACTAAAGTCTTACGTCACCTTAAAATGCAATGCAGTATTGGAGAATTGGGAATATCCGTGAAAGCGCACTAAGCAACATTGTCTGCATGAAACATGATCAACACGCTAGAACTAAGCAAGCAAGCTCTCTGTCTTGTTTATGTAATCTTAGGTTTTTTTTTTTTTTTTTTTTTTGTAAAACATTTAGTGGACGTAGAAGTGCGAATATATTTTTTGTCCGGCTTACCATATTCTATAAATATTTTATAACAACTCACTTTCACCTTATACAATCTCATAATGTTTTTAGAATTATCAATTGCTTAAATCATTCATTCAAATTGTAGCATTCACAGCAGTAAAACAATTAATCATTTCTCTCGTTGTTCACGTGTAAAATATCTAATGCCTGCGAGATAGGATTGGATTTTATTAGTGTGATGTTGAGATATTGTATTTGCTTAGAGCAACGTAATGTACTGAGAACAAACAAAAAAAGAAAAAAAAAAGAAAAAAAGAATAACGATGGTTTGAAGAGGATACTAAAATGGTGCTTAATATTACGGTGTTACTGGTTCTCGTGTATCACCTAAAGGTACGTAGTCTTCTTAGAATTAATAAGAAAACGAATTGTTTTAAGTAAATCCAATTCTTTTGTGGCTATTGCGGGATGTAAACAGAGACTTTCGTACGGTCTCGCAATCCTTACAATAATAACGAACTTTCTATTTACTTCTCTTAAATATTTCGGAAGTTCTGAGGGCCAACAAGGTTATCCTTTAAGTATGACCTGTCTTATGAATACCTATTGCAATCGTGTTTTTTTGTTTAACTATGCCAAGTGCTTTGATTTGAACTTGACGTTGTACTTGGGCTCATATTTCTTCGGTTTGAAATAACGTGTTTATCCAGTATTTATTCCCTTCTTACAAGTATTTTCCAATGAAGACGTTTATAAAACTATGAAACCAAGATCACGTTTCAATACATAGGTAAGAGTAGAAGACAGAAATTGTAAAACCTAGAATATGGGGAAAGACTTCCAGTGTTTAATTACTAACTGCAATCGTTAAAAATTGTTAGACACATGGTCACGTACGTGCTCATACGCTAAGTAGCCTATGAGTGGATTTTCCCTTCCCGGTTACATTTAGCCTCACTTTATTGAGTGTAATTTGTGTTGTTACTCGAAGTTCTTTCTACTTAGCTCACCCTGTAATCCCATTCGTGTTTCTTGCTTTTTATTTGATGAAATTCATCTGAAATGTATCGTTACTTCGTTAATTGTATTATACGTTGCATACCTGGTGTCATTTGTTATTTACAAGCAAAAATATATGGATACGAAACTTCCACATGATTTATTCATAAATTTTGGTCGTTATTTCGGCTATAACATGGCAAATGTTGATTTTTAAGTCTTGGGTCGTTATATATGACATTTTACTAATAAATATTAAACTCCGCCCTTCAACCTCCTGCACTCTACAGTAGCAAAAAAGTGGTGGGCAAAAAGTGGGGTTTCCAACCCAGCTCTATACAGCAGTCATAAGACCTATCCTTCTTTACGGCATCGTGGTCTGGTAGACTCCTCTGGACAAGGCAGTCTATTGAAACCTTCTAGGGAAAGTGCAAAGCATTGGCATAAGTGGTGCGATTAGACCGACCCCCACGGAGGCTTTAAACATTATACTACATCTCCCACCATTGGACCTCTTAAGCAAACAAGTTGGTGTCTGCGTGGCCCTACGGATCAGGGGCATAGGAAAATTGCCCACACTACACAAAAGCCATACCAGCATTCTCAACCATTTCGAAGTACCCATGGACACGGATTACACCATTCCGCAAAACGTGTTCACTAAGAACTTCGAAGTTATCTTTTCATATCGGGAGGAATGGGCTGAAGGAAAAGTCATACTGAAGGATTCGATATCCCTCTATACCGATGGACGGACAGCCAATCTGCGATAAAATCCCTGGCAGCGGTAACACACAAATCAAAGACATCTGTCAAGTGCCGCCTATCTCTAGACGAGATGACTGAACAGTTCAATATAAAACTACTGTGGGTCCCCGGGCCTAGGGATATTCCATGAAACTGCGCGGCCGATGAAATCGCAGGGTTAGCGTCATGCACACTCAGTCTTCCAACCCTCGGGGACTTAAAAGCTTTCTTCTTTGGTGGCGTTACAGCTCATGAAGGGGCCAGAGCCAAGCTTCTCTTCAATCACCCATGTTGTGTGTGATTTATTTTTCACACAGGTAAAAGGGAGCTTCGGTTTAATGCCGATTCCGAACGGCGTGAGTCGAGAGAAGCTTTTTCAAGGCAAGTTATACTACGAGGGGTTTTGCCAGTACCCCACCGCGCCGAGGAGGGACGCCGCGCTGAGGAAGAGGTACGAAAATAACGTCTGCTTTATCACGCGAAATAAACATTCGATGGCGTTGGTGTTATCGGGATCCGAACTCGCTCACTAACTACTGAGCCACGGCGCCACGGCAACCAGAGGCTACCAACCTTTAATGGAACGAAAGTAACGTCTGCTTTATCACTAAACAAATCTGGCCTAAACTAAATTTAGGACGGATCAGCGACCTTATGGCAACCAAACAGGGGGACCTTAAGTACTTTATTGGGCGTCATTACAGGTCACTGCACCATTGAAAACATTCCGTCAAACTAGGGCTACCTGCCAATGACTTTTGACAATTCATCATCTCCTCTGCTCATGTCCCTCTTTTGCGAATAGCAGGAGGATCTACCTCGGTGCGCCCTTCTACGATAACTTAAGTGAGCTAGCAGATATAAGAATAGCTCAAATCCATCGCTTCATCAGAAGCACTGATTGGTTGGCTTTCAGGTGGCGGATATATGTAGGTAATATGATCCATGTGGTATCACCACGGGCTGTGTGGCATATGCCAACTACTACAATCTAACCTAACCTAACCTAACCTACATATGAAATTGCCGACCTACTAATCATTCCTCATGTAGTGAGAGAACTGTTCGAAACTGGTTACCAAGTTCAGCGAGGGAGATTTGCCAAGGGTTAGAACAGAGAATATCACTGGTAAATAGGCAACATACCGCATAGTCGATGTTCCTGAAGCTTGCGAAATTGATTTATGAAATTTTGCCTCGTCCACTGTACTCACCAGACTTATCTCCGACCGATTAACACCTTTTATTTTCTCATAGGTGAAAGGGACCTACAGTTTAGTGCCCATTCCGAATGGCGAAATTCGAGAAGCTTTTCTTGAAAATTATGCTATAGGGGGTTTTGCCAGTACTCCACTGAGGAGAAGCACCGTGAAAAAAAGAGTTTGATGACTGTTGTCGGGATCCGTGAGCCCGTGTCCTCCGCGTCAGAGGCCAAACACTAAACACTGCGCAACGGCGCTATAAAAAAAATCAAAGAACGTGAATCGTCACTTTTGATCTGCCCACGTGAAACATCCAGGCATCGTATAGCATGCTATGCGATGCCATATTGATGAGACCGCATATGTATCTTCCACGTCAATACCCGATTACAGTGCGTCGAAATTCTTCCCGTCATCGACTATATTCTTCGGCTAATTGCTGTTCTAGTACTAATTGTTCATGGCTTCCTAACCTTAATGAACTTTAAACGCATGTAAGTTCAAATGCTAAGGGTAGCCATAGGAAAGAACCAGATTTTGTGAACATTATTGAATCCAAAATTTCACCTCGATGTTGTACTGGGGCCTTCGAGGCTCTCAGTTTCCTCGCATTTTAAATTGACTATACATTGCTGAACAATTGAGCAATTGAAATACATGAAATGCCACCTTCCTTTTAAACGCGTTATCTCAAGCTAAGGATAGGGTAGGTAGGGTAGGTAATTCGTAGCCTCCACGAGGGGGAGTACACACCTAGCCCAGATAGACCTAGTCCCTATTCATGGAACCATTTTACAGTTTCTCACAAAATTAAGAAGATTAGTTATTGTTATCCGCTGAAGGTCTGTCAGATCATTAAGGAAGTAAAATCCTAGGTATATATGAAAGAGGGCTGGCCCTATGACAGAAGGCCGGACAGGCGCAGAGCAAATGTTGAATGGACTCAACCTCCTCTTCGTCTTCACAGCTCCTGCAGAAGTCATTCGAAACTTACCATAGTCTGCCAATAAGACAGTAACCAGTGATGACCCCAACGATTTTTTTGATGTCGGTTCGTTTCATGGACATTAGTCCCATGGTTCGCTGTCGGTCATGTCGTGGCCAAATTTGCCTGGTGTCTAGGCCCATCACAGATTCGTCTCAGCCATGGCTTGATTCGTTAGCTTTAGTTTAATGGCTGCTAGTCATGTCATGTTTGATCGTTGTCATTCCTTGTCTGGCGATCATGTCAACCCTTTCATTTCCTGAAATATCGCCGTGTCCTGGTAGCCATGAGCTAAAGTCTGACTTTAAAGTGGGTCGCAATTACTGACAACTGTCTGGAGCTGGAGCTGTGTTATCCATTGGCTCTACATGGCCTAGCCACCTTAGACATGGGATCCGTTTATACAAACGGGACCATAGATTGGACGCAGAATTTTTCTCCCGAAACGACCAAGGGCCTCTTCATCCGTTTTTGATATTTGTCTCATTGACGTCCCGCTGTGTTCACCAATTACGTCAATGTGATCCGCGAACACGAGTAGTTGTGTAGACTGGAAATAGATCGTACCTCTTGTGTTGGCCCGTAAGTCTCGTATGATCTCTTCAAGTACGATGTTGAAAAAAAAAAGACAGCGCGTCACATTGACTAAAACCTATTTTAACATCGAAGGTCTCGATTAATTCGCTACTGACCTTGCCATTCTGCACAATCTGACGAGTTTGGCAGGGATGTCAAAACTAGGCATGGCGCTGTATAGCTCGTCCCTATGCACACTGTCATATTTGGCTTTGAAATCGACGGAAGGGTAATGGGTGTCTTGAGTCTTGATATGGGGTAATGGGGTTCTTGAGTCTTCTCCAAGATCTGCCGCAGTGTGTATATCTGGTATATTCTGGATTTACCTCGTCTGAAACCACCCTAATAAGAACCTATCAGATTATCCACAAAGGGTTTCAGGCGTTCGCACAGTACGGGCAGACAAGATCTAGTCTACGATGTTAGGGAAACTTATTCTCCTGTAGTTGGCGCAGTTATAGGGGTCTTCTTTCTTGTGGACTGGGAAAACGATGCTGAGATTCCATTCGTCGGGCATGCTTTCCTCCGACCATATTTTACAGATGAGCTCGTGCATGCGCCCTACTAGCTCATTGCCAGCTGTTTTAAATAGCTCAGCAGATGGGCCGCGGCTTTATTAGTCTTAATCTTCGAAATTACTGACTTAATTTCATCTAGGTCGAGTGGACGGAATTCTCTTACACCTTCGTCCGTTGTGAATGCATAATTTTGGCTGATAGCGGTATAGATCTTTCATCGCCGTTAAGGTCTACAGACCTTATCCTTATTCTCAGCATCGACTGTGACTCTATTACTAGTTGTCCGTCTTCATTCCTACAGGTTTCCGCTCGGGCTTTATAACCCTGGCATGTTCGTTTAACTTTTTCTTAAAACTTGCGAACGTCATTCCTGCATCTCTCCATGTCCTCGATCTCGCGCTTCTCATGCTCTCTTTTTTTCTTTCATAAAAGCGTGTTTACCTCCCTCCTTTTTTGCTCGCAATGTTCACGAGCGGCTCTCGTCCTAAATAGACGGATGGCTTCGCGGTTTGCTTTGCTACATGGGCTTGCCCGCATTTGCTCATCAAACCAGGAGTTTCTAGTTGGCGCTGGTTTGAAACCCAACATATCAGAGGCAGCGTCTCTCAGATGGAGCGCAGGCAATACTCCCACAGTTGTTCTGTGGATTGACACGAGGACACAGGCCCTCAGAATTTGCGAGAGGTAGAGGGAAGTTCGATCAGCAAAAATCCTAGCGGTCTCCTGCGATTGTAGCTTTCTGAAGTCAAACTTTTGTTGTCCACTCGACTCCGTGGCATCCTTTATTTCATCATTCGTACCTTGGCTACAACAAGGTAGTGATCCATGTCGGTGTTGGTTCCTCGGAAGGTTCGTACATCTAGGATGCTGGAGGAGTGTCTGGCGTCGATTGTAACGTGATCAACCTGAATGATGGTCGACTGGTCACAGGTGATCGGTTCCTTTGTGGATGTTGAGATGTAGGAATCGTGTGCTAGCTAGAAGGAGACTACGCCCCGCCAGGAAGTCAATTAGCCGATGTCCGTTATCAGTCGTGTAGGCTGTATTTCCCCGTGATCGATTCAAGTATGCCCTCTTTGCTCAGTTTTGCATTAAGATCTCCTAGCAATGTTCTCGTATCGTAGCTGGAACATTGGGCATAAGTTCTGTCTAGGAGATCGAAGAAGTCGTCTTTAAGTCATTCGTCTTTTTCACCGGTTGGGGCGTGAGCGCATATCAAGCTAATGCTCCCGAATTTAACTTTGGTGCGGATTGTTATGAGGCTTCCACTTACATTCCCTTAAGCTTAAGACTTTTTTTCGGAGTCTTCCTCGAATAACGTATCCGCATCCTCACACTCACACTCGCACTCAAGGCTTAGGCCTTATAACGTATTGTATATCAGGGTCGGTTTGTCCTAGATAGGACGAGAGCCGACCAAACTTCGCGTTGGTTATTATTCTCAGTAATTCTTTCATGCACTTTTGGTTTTAGTATTGCATACGCAGAGGATGAATTTCAATTGACCACATATTGTGAGTGTTATGCCTGCAGCAGTACGTTTTCACTTTCCATTCACAACTGTGTTGCATACTTTTTTCCGTCTAGGAATTGCTTTTTCTTGGATATGAAACGAATTTGAATTATAGACCTTCCGCTCGACGGTCGATGATGTGAACCACTGCACCACGGCCACCGCCGTTGTTGTTTGTTCTCCTTGTAGCAATTCCTGACTTATGTATGTATATACATATGTATGTTGGCGTTACAGTCCTTCTTTTGGTGGCGTTACAGCCCATGAAGGACCAGACCTTCTCTTCAATCACCCATGATGTGTGTGATTTATTTTCCCACAGGTGAAAGGGACCTACAGTTTTAATGCCGATTCAGAACGGCGTGAGTCGAGATGCTTTTTCCAGGCAATTTATACTACGGGGGGTTTTGCCAGTACCCCGCCGAGGAGGGACGCCGCGATATAAACATTCGATGGCGTTGGTATTATCGGGAACCGAACTCGCTCATCGTGCGTCAGACTCCAACACACTAACTACTGCGCCACGGCGCCCTCATGAAGTTACAGTCCATGAAGGACCGAAACCGAGCTTCTCTCAATCACCCATGTTATGTGTGAGACCTACAGTTTATTGCCGGTTCCGAACGGCGAAATTCGAGAAAGCTTTTCTTGACAAATTATGCTACAGGGTGTTTTGTCAGTACCCCGCTGAGGAGAAGCACCATGAAAAACACGTTCGATGACATATGTAGCTGTTGTCGGGATTCGATCCCGTGTCCTGCCTTATAGACTTACCAATATGGGAAACACGAATTGGACGACTTTGTATTTATTTTTGAGACTGTACTTTAAAGGAGTTCCTTCCATATGTAGGTATTCATTTAGGAAGTAAATTATGTGTCTCTCTAATTACGTCTATACCAAAGAGGTGGTGTCGGGTAAAGAATTATTTATCAACCTTTCCTCGATTTGTATGGAGCATAGTATTAATTTTTTGATTAAGAATCCGTAGCCCTTGCTCTGAAACCACACAATTATTGACAGGGGAAATTGTCAATTGGCTGCTCTGGACGACGTTCCAACAGGGAAGGTTTATAATCGACGCAAGGACGACTAATTTCCCTGAAGAATTGACATTTTGTCGCTGTTGTTAGATTTTTATAATCAGCAGTTTCTTAAAATTTATTTTTAGTGTTGGAAAAAACTGTAATGTAAATGCGTTTCCCATTATTCCCGTAAACGAATTTACAATGGAATTTTATATTAGTCTGTTTTGTTCCTTTGCAGTCAGATACTCATAGTCAGGTATACGAAAAACCGATGCTATCGTGACTGTCTGATAACTTATATATTATTTATACAGTATGACACGCATAGCCCAAGAAGATACAATTTTAATGAAATATTTTCAAATTATTCCCCTCCACGGAATGTACTGGCAGAGGGAAAAGAAAAAAAAAAAAACGTTTTACCTACACGTATTCGTATGGATTTTTATTTCATACAATTAAGTTTCACTTATCGCCTGATAAGAGGCCACCACTGATAAGAGTCTAAAGTTTCAGGAACTTTTTTTGTCATTTTCGTAAATGTATTTAATGTACAATAATAGGACAAAACAAGAAAACACCAAAGTGGTTGTAGTGATTTTTCGTTTCGTCTTTGGTTTTCAATTGAAAGTCAAAAATTCTGATCGTCTGTTGTTAGGTTAAGTTCGAAAGTGCAAGATTGTTTTTTGTGATTATTTATTATTTCTCAAAGAAGAGAGTAGATCTAAAGTGAATTGCAAGGTAATGTAGGGCAAATATCGATTGGATGCTTGACAACCTTATTTTCCGGATTTTCACCTCCTTTAGCTATAGAGTTGCTCCACGTTGACGCCACCCAAATACATAGGTACTTTATTCAAAGAAAGAAAAATGTAAAAAGTAAAGGAAAAAGCAAAGAGAATAGTAGAAGAAAAGATTATGCTGAATTTGTGTCAAGTCAATTTAACATAGAATACCAGTCGCCTTCGTCTTTCACTTAGGGCCCTCATGAACACCCTAGTAAACGAGCAATAATACTATGTAGTCTATGTTGGGTTGTTGATATTGTAGCATAGTGTCGCCGGACATTTCATTTCTTGATATCAAAAATGTATTTATAGATAGTGTACAGGCATTTTGCGAACGTATGTATTGCTATTTGATTGATAAGAAACTATGTACATATATGAATAGTGACGTAGCTGAAGCCATTAAAAAATGACCTTACACGCAAACATATGTAGTTGTCGACAACAAACAAAACTTAGAATGCCGACAGCGAGTGAGAAAAAGTTTTGTTTTGGCAATGCGACTTCAGAGAGACTCTCCAATCTATTTTTCTCATTTTTGTAGATGCACGTACCTGGCCGTGAAGCACACAGAGGCTTTTAAATAGATTCAAGGACAAGTGTTGCATACTTAGAATAAAAAGTGCATTAGAAGTAGCAAAGAACCGTGAGCGAGAGTGGGTTGTTCTAAGCATGTCCAATATATACAATAGTAGAACACGTTTGTGCGGCTTGTTGCTGCCACACTAGTCCAACGAAGTATCAACTTCGTCGATGGATTCTTGGCACAAGTGTTAGATAGAAATTAATAATAGAAAAAAAAAGTAAGAAAGAAAAACACAACCACTTTACCTTCGAGATTTTTTATTACTATTATTTAGGTTCTCGCTCAATTTGGTTTTTGTTCTTACCCGTAGCTTGTATCCTTTTTTTAGAGTTTAGTGTTATATAAACTAACATTACCCATGAGAAGTGCGCCTCTCTAAGAAGTACATATAGCTTCTATACTCGTCCCTAAAACATTGGATTTTTGACAAAGAAAAAAGAAGAAAAATATGACAATGCCTAGGCCTCATGGCACCGCACATTCCTTTCTACTAGATCTATTTTCAGCATCTGTTGGTTATATTCACACAATTACACAGGTGTTGGACTGTGTCATTTCTTAAACATCATTTTCGCTCTAAAGCTTTTATTTTTAATCGTACTTATTTAACGTTGATTCAAGGACATTGTGGCGGTCCTCTTTTTTATTTATTTTTAAGCTACACTTAAGACCTTTAAATGCTTGCTTTCCAAATTACTGGTTACTAATGAGGTGTGATATAATTAGATTCAAGATTACCTCAATTTTACTCAAGCCTGTTGTGTAATATTTATTTTAAAAATAATTAATCGCTGAACAACCCAGATAAGGATGGATACTACAAGGGTAAACACATTTCCCCATTCCCTAAGCATTTAGAGACAGGAAAGGGCTATTTCTTTCTTCTACCCTTTTCTTTACTGGTATTAAACCTTTTTTCCAACAAGTTCTGTCCAAATTCGCGTTCAAAAATTATTCAAATTTCCGTTCCTTCGATTTATTACTTTCGAGCGCCTGATACGAAACATCTTAGCGGAATTAGTGGTGAGGTCTATGAGCATTGCACTCAAAGTGTTGGAAATAACAGGTTTTGT
This sequence comes from Eumerus sabulonum, assembly GCA_951905685.1. Taxonomy (NCBI): domain Eukaryota; kingdom Metazoa; phylum Arthropoda; class Insecta; order Diptera; family Syrphidae; genus Eumerus; species Eumerus sabulonum. The sequence continues at coordinate 242,181,268 of OX645060.1, forward strand.
GTTAACTTTTAACACAAAGAATGGTGGTATGTTGTTCGTTATCTAATTTTGAGGTTTTACTTTCGTATATAACGGTACTCTGCAATTTTAGCTTTTTTGAATTTTAGCTCTACCATTTCTGACGACTTTTTTCCCATTCATGACATTTTTTTTTTTTTTTTAATTTTGGAGTTTTCTTTTCACAATATTTCTCAAATTTCCAGTAAGATTTCGTTTTTCTTCGAAAATTATTTAGTTCTTTGAAAAATGCAATATTTGATGGACATGGGTTGATCAATCTCAGCGAAACTTGGCACTTTTAAGAACTCGTTTAGAATATTTCCCATATTTGCAATTTTTAAAACATAAAATGAAGTAGTCGTGCCACATTTTTTAACTCAATATTCTAACGCTTAACTGAACGTTTATGCTATTCAAAATGATTCCGACGTCGTGTGTTCTACTGTCAGTTTCACTTCGTTGCTCTGGACCTAATGCCGGAGGAGGACTCACCAATGGTAATAAAAGGTTATCCAAGTGAGGTGCAGGAAAGTAAACGATTTTTTTTTCTTGTTATTTTTTCTACACCTATGGCTCATTTGAGAGCACCGTGGCGCAGTGGGTAGTGTGCTGGCCTCTGACGCCGATGACACGGGATCGAATCCCGACACAGCCATGTCATCGAACGTGTTTTTCACGGTGTTTCTCCTCAGCGGGGTTCTGATAAAACCCCCTGTAGTAAAATTGTCATGAGAAGCTTCTCGAAATTCGCCGTTCGGAACCGGCAATAAACTGTAGGTCCCTTTCACCTATGGGAAAAATGAAATCACACACAACATGGGTGATTGAGAGAAGCTCGGCTCAGGTTCTTCATGGATTGTAACGCCAACAACCATACATACATGCCTCATTTCGCTCGATGAATATTTGCCATTTATTGTTGTAGAGTCGTATTCGGTTAAGACCTCACTAGAAATCTTCAAGGGCACTACAAAAATGGTGACGATTTGTAAATCACGTTTCGCACACCTTGTCGCACACCTTGCGCGCCAATGAAACAACCATAGGTCATTTGATATGTAAATTTGAGGTTACGATTTCTACGCGAACTCGGGCATCGGATAACATGGCTGTTGTGAAGCCAAGTTTGGAAGATAATGATTTGAATTGGGCGTCTCAAGGACTAGTTTGTTGCGAATTATGCACAAGGACTTAAATTTGCCCGCATAATAGGCTTAACTAACATAAAGAGCTCAAGCCAACTGACAATTATTCGCACTGTGTGTTCACCGATTTGCTCTTAGAGCACCGTGTAATTGGTGATTATCGTCAAAAAATAATTTTCAGCAATAAGGCGCATTTCACGTCGAATGAGATAGTAAACAAGGAAAACTGCTGCATTTGTGCCATCGAGAATCCACGCGAATACTAAGAGCAGCCGATGCATTCGATGATGTGCTCTGTAGTAAAAATACGTCATTGGGCGACAAAAAACTATCCCATTACCGTTAATATTATGCGATACTATGAATGATGATGAAATATTTTCTGCCCCAGTTTGATGGTGTCAACTTGGGTGATGGTATTACTTATTACTTGCTATGCCATGCAATGCGTGAGAATATCAATATCAATACTAAAGTGCTCGAACGAATTACTACGGACTATAACCAACGCGGAATTTGGTCGGCTCTCGTTCTATCTAGGACAACCACCCCTGAGAGTAGTGAACGAACATCAACGACCCAAACCACTGCACTCCGTTCAGGTTGTGTGTGTAACATATTACAAGAGAACATAAAAACTATTGAACCTGTGCGTGTCTCTAAAAAAAAGAAAATTTATGATTAGTAAAGGTTCTTCGAAGGTCGTTTAATTTCAGGGAAATTTTAATTACCCTGCAGGCTTATGTGATTTAATACCACTTTACTTCTTTTTAAAGGAATTCTTGAAAGGCAAAAGTATACGTTGATAGGCCACTCATCATTTAAAACTTAAAAACAACATCAGTGCCGAAATAAATGACAGAAAACTTCTCTATTGGAAGTGGTCATCAAAAAAGTGAACCATCAGCGTCATTCAATGTCTGTAAAACTAACGGTGGTGAAAATTGCGTTTACTTTCCAACCCCTTACCCACTATGTACAGATATCAAATGTCCACAATGCGATTCAATGTTATCAATAATTATGATTCTCCTGGTATTTGGTTAACCTCTCCACCCTTTATTCACCTAGGTATTCTAGTTTTTTAGGCCTCCAATACTCACCTGCACAAGCAATCGAATTTTTTGGCAATAAAGTATTACAGTACACTCTCGGTAGAGTGAACTAATAAAAACTATACCTGTTCCTACGAGCAAGATTGTTCACATTACCGAGCGTGAACATTTTAAGGCATTCTATAGTACAGGTAGTCAAAAGATAGCACATACACATGTACATATAGGCGATCTCGCTGTTTAACTTTTTTTTGCCAATACTGTATTCGATACACCTTGAATTTTGTTTTTATTAACTTTCTGATGGTAAGTTATTGTTATGGGGCCAATTTTGCGAATTCCAAATTTTGACATATCTCCACGTTTTAGGGTCGCCAGAATCCAAACCTAAGGTTTTTATAGAGATGTCTCTGTGTGTGTATATACGTATGTGCGTTTGGAATTTTCGGCTCGATTATCTCGAGAAACAAAGATGATATTGACTTGGAAGCTGGTTCATTCCAGGCGTAGTTTTCGGTGCAGCCGTTTTTTTTTTTTTTGAAATTAAATAGCTAAAAAATAGGCAAAAAAATTAACAACACACGGTGTTCCCAGGCGGTCCACCATCTAAGTACTGACCGCGCCCGACGTTGGTTGATTGAGATGATCAGACGAGAACCGATGCATTACCTATAATTCGTCTAAGAACCCTACAGCAGCTAACAAAAAGAGCTGATGACCTTGAAACACCTGAACAGGTTTTCACAGGTTGTAGCTAAGAACCATCTCGATCACGTGAGCTTTAAAAAAAAATCGGTCTTTTTTAAAACTTAAATTTTTTAAATGCAGTCTTGCGCATTCTTTCTTCTTTTTCTAAGCGGGCGCTACAGTTCGGGGTGAACCTGGGCCTCAGCCAGCATGCCCATCCATCTAGCACGATATTTTGCTAGCCTTTTCCTTTGCCGCACACCCAGTTGGCTGAGGTCCCCTTCAGCTGTGGTGTCCATTCGCTCTACATGGCCCAGCCATCTTAGGCGTTGAATCCGTAGACGCCTGACTAGGCTCATGTCGTTGTACAGCCCGTAAAGTTCGTATTTGAATCCTTTCCTCCATCCTCCGTCTGCGTTTATAGGCCCGAAAATCATGCGCAAAATCTTTCTCTCGAACCGACCAGGGGCCTCCTCATCCGCTTTTGATAGTGTCCATGCTTCTGTGCCGTACAACAGGACTGGGATGATAAGGGTCTTATATAGAGTCAACTTTGTCGTTCGGGGGAGGGCTCTATTACTCAATTGCCTCCTGAGCCCAAAGAAACAGCGATTAGCAAGAGTGATTCTGCGTTTGATTTCGGAACTGATGTCGTTGTTCCAGGTCACTGCGGAGCCAAGGTAGACGAAGTCCTTAACTACCTCGAACTTATAACTGCCAATACGAACGTTCTGGACAAGACGTCGGTCGTGAGCGTCCTTTTTTGATGAAAGCACATATTTAGTTTTGCCCTCGTTTACCGCCAGACTAATTTTCGCCGCCTCGAACTCAATTAACGCAAACGCCTCATTGACATCTCGCTGTGATCTACCTATTATGTCAATATCGTTGGCGTATGCAAGGAGTTGCGAGGATTTGAAATAGATTGTGCCTCTTGTATACGCCAGTGATTTTTGCACAATCATTTCCAATATGATGTTGAAGAAATCACACGACAGCGCCTCGCCCTGCCTAAATCCTTTTTTGACATCAAAACTATCGGTAAGGTGTTCACCGATTCGGATGGAGTAGCGAGCATTCTCCAAAGTCATCCTGCATAGTCTGATGAGTTTAGCAGGTATGGCAAAGGTAGACATAGAGTTGTATAGCTCGTCTCTAATTACGCTGTCGTATGCGGCTTTTAAGTCGACAAATAGGTGGTGAGTGTCGACTAGAAATTTATTGGTTTTTTTCCAGGATCTGTCGTAGTGTGAAGATTTGGTCGATGGTGGACTTCCCTGGCCTGAATCCGCACTGATAAGGACCTGTCAGCTTATTTACAAAAGGCTTCAGGCGTTCACACAATACGGCAGAGAAGATTTTGTAGGCGATATTAAGGAGACTTATACTTCTTTAGTTGGCGCAGTTGAAGGGGTCCCCTTTCTTGTGGATTGGGCATACGATGCTGAGACTCCATTTCTCGGGCATGCTTTCCTCTGACCATATCTTACAGATGAGCTGGTTCATGCTCTTAACCAGGTCATCCCCAGCTGCCTTGAAGGGCTCAGCAGATGGTCCGTCTGCGCCAGCAGCTTTATTCGACTTGAGCTTCGATATGGCAATCTTAACTTCGTCGAGGTCAGGGGGACAGAAGTCTCCATCGATTAGAAATTCATTCTTTACAGATGGCTTATACGTGTTTGACTGTGATAAAAGTATAGGTTCACTCTAAAGAGGCTTACTTGTTCACTCTGTAGAGTAGTCTGTATCAAATTGTGTATGTTCACTCTATTGGATTTATTCACCAGTGTTCACTAAACCGAGAGTGTACTGTATCCTGACCACTGATAATATGCTAAGTTTTTTTTTTTAACTTATTTTTCTTAGCCTTAATACTAATAAACTAATAAACGAATTCCACAACAAATAGAATAGACGTCGAAGGACAAAATTAAAAATATACTGTATAGCTTAGAGTGCCCGTTCAGGTCCAGTATTCTACGTTAAATAGATAAGATAGGTTTAAGCGTTTTACCTAGAATAAGTTGTTTGGAAAAATATTAATAAAATGCTTTTAAAATGTAAATGTTAAATGTACTGTATTCTGTATTATCTATCAATTTAATTTTCTTTTTTGGAATTTATTTTTCTTTTGAAAATACGTATGTATGTTGCTGTAGAAATTTAAGTAGAAAGCTCTACCAAGGCCTCTATATTCCTGAAAAAATGCAATTTGTGGTTGAAGCGCTTTTTACATTTATTTTTCAATTAAACAATAACCAAAAGTATAGGTGAATTAAACAATAACCAAAAGTATAGGTCATTTGTTAATGTCCTCTTTACGTTCCTTCTTTTCAATCTTACATCCAATCAATCTCACCAAACATCTCTCGATTTGTATTAAATAATTTTATTAACTCATCTAATCATTCGTATTTTTTGTGTTTTTTTTTTTTTTTTATTCTTTTCCATATCGTTCTCGCATATTAATCGCACCACCACAGTAAGGACTTATACATAAAGTTAAAAAAAAAAAAAATAATCTAACGAGTGTTGCATTGCTTATTTGCGACGAAATCACAAGATACAAAACAGTACTTTTCGATTAATACATAATTCAATTTTGGACAAATTAAATTACAAGAAAAATAAAACCGCAAATTAGAAACAAAAATCAAATTCTCCTATTATTCTACTCTTCAAAGCCAGACTAGAAATACTATAAATACCTTGACAAAAAAGACAAAGAAAAGAAAAGGAAAAGATAAATAGAAAAACAAAAAAAAAAGAAAGAATTGAAAGTACATGATCGAAGCTAAGATGGCTGACGATGCACCAATGGAGACATGCCCAAGCCCCGAAATCGGTGATTCGCGAAAAAGACCACTTGATTCCGATCCGGAAAATGAACAAACCAAACGCTCACATTTTAGTTCTGGTAAGTCCCATCATTCTACTTATTGTGATCGTTTGATTTCAATTTTCAAAAAAAAAAAACAAAACCAATTTCCTTTTTATATTTTATTTATCATAAAACATATTGCAGTTTTGGGTTTAATTTTCTTTAATTTTAAAACATAAAACAAATTTTATATTTAAGGGAAATTCAACTATATTAATTGCTTTCTTTCTTGTAAGAAATGTTTTTTTTTTTTTTTGAAAAAGCAAAAATGATTTAAACTCAGTAAAAATGAATGTCATGTGAAGCCATAATCTTCGACGAAGCGAATCCATCTGTCTGTTGACTTGTTTCCTTTTTTTTTTTCTTTTTGTTTTTCATTTTTTGTTTTTTTGTCGTATTTTCTAGTTTAGCATATTCAATAATCACTGCAACATTCCTTCGATATCTAATTACTGAAGAGCAATTGAAACATTAAACCTATTTATCTCGATGCTTTTACCATGACTACACCTTGTTCTCTCATAGCACCTATCCTAATGAAATTCTATCAAGCAAACAATCGTCGCATCTTACATATTTAATTTTGCGTTGCATACAGCTGCTTGCATATATCTATAGTTAATTCTAAGGCATAGTGGTGTTGTTGTTGTTTTTTGTTTTTTAAATATATTATTGTTTCTTGTCTTTCTGTCGCTAAGCAATCTTTCGATTAGGAGCTTAGGTTGGTCAATAGTCTGAAATGAGGGTAAATTGTTTGATCCTTTCGTTGGTCACATACGAGAATTGTACGATAAGATAAGCTGTTGGAGTTTAACAGGTAGAGTCGATTGTGTTGGTTAATCTTGTAAACAATATATGTCGAGCGCCAACTATTTAGGTTGACAAGTTAGACGTTTACATAACCTTCTGAGTTAAGTGTTCACTTTAAAGGTAATTGAATTTAATCAAGTACATATTGCCCATTATTATCTATATCTCTTTGACATTTTTCGGGTAGCTTTATGATTCCACCGGTGTAGACCTTCTATTATTGACAGCCGATCAGCCATCAATGCTCTCGATTCACACACGTTAACACCTAAACTAGTCGCACAGTGTAAAGATGAAATCATTTATGTAGGCGATCATTTTAATATCACTATCTTCTGAGTTCCTGGCCATAGGAAAATAGTGGAAAACGGAAAACTAATAAAACTAGCAAGGCACGGCTTTACCCTCGATAGTTCCTTGGCGGAGGCATTATTCCCTCCCATAGGACTAGTCAAGGGACACATATTTAAACACTTCCTTTCAAGGGCAAACTCCAGATGGAGCACCCTAATTCATCTTCTTCTTCTTCTTCTTTAGTTCAGGGTGAACCTGGGCCTTAACCAACATGCCCCTCCAACTAGCACGATCTTTTACTAGCCTAAACCCAGTTGTCTGAGGTCGCCTACCAGCTGTGCGCGCTATCTTAGGTGCGGCCATCCTCTGTTTCTTCATCCCTCGGGGTCGGATTCAAATACTCTCCGGGCTGGAGCGGTGTTGTCCATTCGCTTTACATGGCCCAGTCATCTCAGGCGTTGAATCCGTAGACGCCTGACTAGACCGTAAAGCTCGTGGTTGGATCTTTTCCTCCATTCCCCGACTGCGTTTATAGGACCGAAAGTCACCGCAAAATCTTTCTTTCGAAATTACCAAGGACCTCCTTATCCGCTTTTGATATTGCCCATGCTTCTGCGCCATACAGCAGGATCGGGATGATAAGGATCTTGTACAGAGTCAACTTTGTCGTTCGGGAGAGGACTCTATTATTCAATTGCCTCCTGAGCCTCCTGAGTGATTCTACATTTGATTTCGGAACTGATGTAGTTTTTCCAGGTCAACGCGGAGCCAAGGTAGACGAAGTCCTTAACTACCTCAAACTTATATGTATCTACCAATACAAACGTTCTGGCCAAGATATCGGTGTTGAGCGTCCTTTTTCGATGAAAGCATTTAGTTTTTCTGTCTCCGCCTTAGTACTCGCAAAAGCCTCTTTGACATCTCTCTGTGTTCTTCCAATTATATCAATGTTATCCGTGTATGCGAGGAGTTGTGAGGATTCGAAATATATATATTGTGCCTCTTGTGTTGGCCAGTGATTTTTGCACAATCATTCGAAATACGATGTTGAAGAAATCACACGACAGCGCATCGCCCTGCCTAAATCGGATCGAGCAGCGAGCATTCTCCAAAGTCATCTTGCATAGCCTGACGAATTTAGCTGGGATGTCAAAGGTAGACATGGCGTTGTATAGCTGTATAGCTCGTCTCTAATTACGCTGTTGTATGCAGTTTTGAAGTCAGCGAATAGGTGGTGAGTATCGACTTGTAATTCATTGGTTTTTCCCAGGATCTGCCATAGCGTGAAGATTAGGTCGATGGTGGACTTCGGTCTCGGCTCCTCGTGTTCTTTCTTATTTCTTTTGAGAAGCGTATGCTCCTTCTTTCTTATTAACTTGTAGAGATCACGAGCTTCTTCTATGCAGTCAGGCTTTATATGCCTCCTGCTTCGCTGTGTGAATCCTTCTGCACTCGTCATCGAACAAGGTGTTTCTTCGTGGTGGAGCCTTGAAGCCCAACATTTCGGATGCAGAGCTTTTCAGGGCTTATTTGCAAAGGTTCCACTGCTGTTCTATTGATAGCGTGGAGGGTTGAGGTATATGAGAGCACCCTAATTATTTGTGTTATATCAAAAAAGGTATGGCCCTCCTAAAACATAAATTAACTCACGACCTAACGAACTGAACCCGACTCGGCACTCACGCTGCTAGGTTACGCAAATGCCCGGCTCCCACTAGAACGAGACAGCGCACACTCTGTAAAGCCTTCTTGGACGACCTATCAAGATACAGTAACATATACATAGTTCTGCAACACCAATCAATTTCTCAACTCCACACACATCTACTTACTTGTAGCTGGACAGACTTGTGGAAGATAGTCCCTTCCTTGTTGACGCCTGCCCGTCGCACTATCTGCTCCAGCACCAAATTGAAGAAGTCACACGACAGTGTGTAAATAGGCGACCACTCCTACCTGTCTAGCCAGACTTCCTGGGGTTTACCGTTGAAAAATCTGTCCAAGTTATTCTCAGAGGCTGGTCAGTCTATCAGGGAAGTTTTACAGAAACTGAAACAACTGGTAGTCGAACGGTGCAAAGGTCCGGGCTATATAGTGAATGCATCAAAACTGAAGATATGTATTGCCTGCCATGGTCTCGATGGAACACAATTCCTTTTCTGTTGGGCAATCCTGGCCGTTCTTCCTGATTGCCTCCTTTAAACCACCGAGTAATGTGAATTGTGAGAATTGACCAAGCACTCATCATTACCTTGTTTGCCGTCAATAGAGGCTGTTTCTGGAGGTCTTTGACTATGATAGCTTGCATCAGATATTTCCGTATGTAATTCGAATGGTAGTGGTAAACATAACCGACTGTCGAGCGGAAGGTCTGTCGCTCAAAGTCTGTCCAAAACCAAGAAATTCATATCCAATACGGAAACATTGTGTAACACAGCTGTTGTGAATGGCAGGTAATCGAAAAACTGATGAAGGCATAACACTTGCAGTATATATTCACTTCAAATTCATACTTTGTGTGTGCAGTTCATTTGCATGGAATATTTGCTGAGAACTATAACCAACGTGAAAATTCAGTCGAATCGCTCTAGAATTCTATCTAGGACAACCACCCATGGAGAGTAGTGAACGAACATCTACATACGAGCCAAACTACCTGCACTCCGCCCAGGTTGTGTGACAAGCATATATCGTGCTTTTCTGATTACTTGCCCTTTTTAAATTATTCCAAACTGTCTTGCGGTTGATGTTTAGTGCCTCCGCTATCCCCTGACATGTTTGAGTGCCGCTTCTGCTCCACCAGTTGCAATCAGTGATTGGCCGACCGGAGCGAGGTGCATCTTTGATACCGACATTTCCGGAACGGAATCGGAATCACTCCTGTATCCGGTGTTTACTTACAGCATTCTCATTGTACACTTCACACATTTTTCGTCATGTTTTTACAGCGTTGTCATCTTGTCTACAGTAAAACAGCACCTCGTATCGTATTTCTTCTTCATTTTCAAATCGATACAACTTTTCAGGCAAATGATTAATGCTACCCTTCTAGTGACAAACGATAAACAATCACGGAGACTTAATCGCTACAACATCAACTTAAGTTGGTGCCTTAAGCCATTGCAAATGGTTTTAAATTCAAGTGGTGTAAGTTAGGGCACAATTCCCTACCTGATGAATTGAAAAAGTTGCTAACCCCCAATAGGAAGTCGAAAACAATTTGCCGTTGATTAATATGCAAATCAATCTGGAAATGAGCTAAGGGATTCCGCACACGCCATGTTGTCCCAAAGATGCGCCACATGATGCGAATAGTGCGAATAGTAAGGAAATATTCCACTGTGTCGTCTTCTATGGAATAGTGCAGGAGTGCGGCTGACTAATGCCTACCGCTGTGAGGTGTTTAGCAAACAGTGGCAGTAAATTCTTCCTAGAGATGCGCAGAGCGTCGCGTGTTTGCTAAAGACGTTAGACGTATACGTTCCGTCAGATTGCATCTTGCCTAATGTGGCCATTTACGGGATCGCGGGATTTTATTTCGCTTGCGCGAAACCATTACACGCCATTAGGAATGCATGTATCTCTAATCTGAAGGCTGACGCATCTTTGTGTAATGAATCATGTTTTCCAGATGAGAGAAACCTTAATGCGTGTGTGTGACAACGTAATCCACCAAACAACTGGATTTGATTGTTGTATAGCACTAGGTCCAGAAGCGCTGTCTCATAAGATTTTCTCAGCTAATGAGCTTGTTGCTTCTGAGAGGGAAGGTGCATTCAGTAATCAACTTCTTGCAGGTACATATGTACAGCGTGGGCCAAATACAAGTTCCTTTTTAAAAATGCAATAAAATTAACAAAATGAAATTCTTTCCATGTCTTATGGCTTTATTGGTAAGAACAAATATTCCCATTAATTATGAAATACAACGTCGTTAAAGTGGCTGCCTCGGTTGGCTTCGCAGTAGCGCATTCTGTCACCCAAATTTTCCAAGACCTTGTTGGTGGTTTCGGGCTGTAGCTCACGGATTGCTCGGATGACATTGGCCTTAATTACTTAAACCGTTTCTGGATTGTTGACATAACATCGGTCCTTCACGGTTCCCCACAAAAAAAAAGAAGTCCAAAGGGATCAAATTGCAGCTCCGAGGCGGGCAATAGAGATCGCCAATACGGCTGATAACAAAATTTGGTGCGAAAACGATCGACTGTGGCATGGGCTGTGTAGCATGGTATGCCATCCGGCATGAATCAGAGGTCGTCCAAATCCATTTCAGTAAAAAAAAAATAAAAGTTGGTTAACATGGCTCTGTAACGTCCACCGTTGACCGAAACGTTGTTCCCAGCCTCATTTTCGAAGAAAAATGGTCCAATGATGCCACCACTCCATAAGTCGCAACAAACTGTCACTCTCTGTGGATGCATTGGCTTCCCGGCAATAACGTGCGGGTTTTCCGAGCCGCCGAGATGAAAATGCGATGTCAGAAAAGATGATTTTTCACCCAAAATCGTTGTCCAATTCAAGCTGCTCTAAGGCCCAAACTGCGAAGCGGTAACGAAGCGGATGTTCGCCCACCTTTAATTGCTGAGTCAATTGGATCTTGTAAGCGAATAATCCGAGATCTTTGTGCAGAATTCTCCTCAGGGGCAGTGCGTGAAATGTTGAGCTGTTGAGATCGATGGTGAGTTGATGTTCGTGAATTGAGTCTCACACTCTCGGTCACAGCAGCCACATGTTCATCTGTGCGCATCGTACGACGACGGGGACCATGAGTGTTGTCCACTAGCTTACCAGTCTCACGTACTTTTTGCACCATCTTGCGTACAGCAGTCGTGGTGGGTGCTTCATGTTGGCCAAAACTTCTTAAAAAAAAACGCACTGTTTGGGCTACACAGCATTCACTTTGGAAATAAGTTTTAAATAAATGACTCATTTCGTTCCGTGGAGGTACAATACTGAATTTCTGTCAAGATTTCGAGCGGGAAACAGCTGTCAGTGTCAAAATAACATAAAAAAAAGCCACTACAGGGCCCACCCCTTATGTACTCGTATTTTTGTTGTTCACTCGCTTCAGAAGGAATGATGGCTGATAGACGAAGCCACTGGCTATAGAGTAGTTCTACTCATCTTAGGTATGAAGCCCACGATTATCGGATACTAAGGCATTAGTAAAGATTCGACGAGGCGGGACGTATTACGTCAGTTTCTGTCAAGTCAGAACTATTGAAGGACGCAACAGCATGTTCAACGTTTTCTGCTGTTCATACGCATTACGAAATACCAGGGTGTACCGGGTGATTGAAATCAGCTAAACGACAGTTTTCTGGGATCTACACCGACTTGATGTCTGTCGATTTTCTTGCAAATCAATCTAAAGCAATAAGCTGAGAGAGACTCCATGAAGGCGCCATCAGATTTGTTGATCGCATTCAATTTTGTTAGTTGACCTTGGTGATGAGTTTTAACCAATTATCCGATAACGTTCAGCTCTCATTCGTATTCGATCGAGTGATCTACTCAAAAGGCCTAGCATTTTTTGGGCAAGAGTTGTCCGTTCCTCTACAATCTTTTTTCAGAATACTTATAAGCTACAAGACGAGTAAATTCGTTTAGTATTTGATATATTTGATGTCTGACTAGGTAGCTTCTGGTTAACGACGGAGCTTTGTATTTGGAATTTCGTCTGGCAGCAATCAGGTTCTGGCCAGAGAACTGTATACATTTAGTTGCTTACTCCCTGGGTAATAAGGTACGTTGCATCATACGTAAATATCAATATCAAGAAAAAAGTGGTTAGCGCTTTCAAGTAAACATTGTGCTGAGAAAATCGATTGTTTTTAGAAATCAACTTGAAGTCTCCCGCTCTTCAGCGTTGATGTATAGCGTTTACATAAATGACAGGATCGACTCTGTTGAATTTGCTGTCTGGTTTTCTAAATCCAATGACTTATGCCTTCAACTGGATTGTCACATAGTACATAGTTCGGATAATGATTATAGACTATTGGGTGTCATTCCTTGCCTATAATTTCATATTTCTTCGTTGACATGCTTTCGTTTCTACAATACTATTCGCTGGTGGAACTGGAAGATGACTTGTGCCCAATAGTTCTATGACAAATTCCAATATTCGATCGATTGCTCATTGAACACGAGTTCTTCTAGGGAGAACTAATGCTTGAATCGCGTTATTCCTTGTCCTTATTCTCGATGTTGATTCCAAATGACTATGCATTAGTTTGTGCGCATTAGCGCACTTACACTAACTAGTGTTATAGCTAAATTTTACTAAATTCCTGCCCATCATGCTCATATGCTCTCACATGGCTTGGGAATAAACACTGATTGTGTTACAGCGCGAGAGATTACACAAGACCGCAATACAATTGATGCATCCGGTCATGAAATGAATTTGTGTCAATTTTTCTCTAGAACAATACAGATACGTAGGTATATGCAAAGCTACGTTCTTAGGTATAGAGGTAGCTAAATAGAAAAACAGAAACAAATTTGCATTGTAAAAAAAAAAATGTCAGAACGACCGACGACGAGTATAGTATCATCATTTAGTTTCTTGTTCAATTTTCATCTCTTGAGATGAACAAGTTATTAGCATTTTTAACTTGTTCATCGTCCTTGACTCTAAACCGGTTGCCTAAGCACGGCATATACTGTACATTTTCGAAATGTACTTAATTTGAATTTAACCTTTATCTGGAATGCTACTACTCGTATTGCGTATAAGATTGGAGAGGAAGATTTTCCGGATACGGGTTGCCTATGATTGATTATGAAGTGACAATGATGAAAGTCCATGTTGTGGTTTGTGAATAACAACGTTAACGTGTTGTTATTCAGTTTAGTTAATCGAATGTTTGCATTTTTTTCCTTTTTTTTTTCTGTTAATTTTATATAAATCTGTTGCCGAAATTGGCGTTTATTTCGGGAAGTGACACATTTGGCTGAAACTAGTTTTTAAAAGGCGTTTATTAAAGACGCATATGTACGCTAATATGAGACGAAGAAGAATGATTACTGGCTGGTTGGGCGATATCCGGAAGATTCATTCTTATTCTTTCTTTCGAGGTAGACGGATGACTTTGTATTGTCCCTAAAAAACAACGTGGCAATGGATGAATGTTAATTTTAATTTCTGTCTATTATATGTAGACAGCTCATGTACGTTATGTTTAGGTGACGTTATTCGAACCCTTCCAAAGTTAACAGAACATAATAAGGCATGAAGATATCATCTTCAAGATGATATCTTCATGCCTTATTATGTTCTATTACCTGTTCATCAAATGGTTCCATTTGAGCTCCATTTATATATATTACTTCTTGGTCGTTAAGGTTGAGTGGATTCAAAAATCTTTCAACCTATCTGCCCTCTTTTATTACTTAAATTACTTACTTATTTACGTATCAGGCCAAAAATCTATGGAGAGTCTGAATCTGAGCTATAGCTGCCTTCCATCCTTGATGGTCCCGGGCACACTGCTTTCAGTGATCAAGACCAATTAGTGTAACATCCGCGATACCTCCGGTATCGGTTTTTCTCTTCTTCTCGAACCATGAGGCTCGGAGTTGAAGACCCTCTTAGCCGGAGCGTTGGTGTTCATGCGTTCGATGTGTCCGAACGAATGAAGTCGACGGATGTTTACCTTCCGGACTATATCCACATCTTTGTACAGCTCGTAGAGATCGCGGTTGTATCTCCTCCTTCCTTCCTTTATCCTTCCTTAGGTTAGGTTGGGTTAGTTGGGTGCCCTATGACATGAGGTCAAGACTCACTTAGACTACGAGGAGTCCATTGTGCCCACTTTGAAAAACTAACCCGAGGGGAGCCTGTTAGTTACCCGCTGAGCTGATTCAATTAAGAATCTTAGCAATTTGTTCAGCTTAAGGTCTCTTACCTCCTCTAAACCCCAGAAGAAGTAGTTCCCGAGGAACGTACATCTTTTTCGGGCCAGTGCAGGGCATTCACACCGTAGGTGACGAATGGATCCTATTTCCTCTTCGTCCCTACAACTTCTGCAGAAATCGTTGTAGGGCTGGCCTAGTCTAGCTGCATGATATGATATCATGCAGTGTCCAGTGAGGGCGCCGACTACCAAGATTTAGCAGACTTTCCGTCCTTTTTTTTTATCATAGACAGGCCATGTTAGCCTTGCCGTAGCGCATGTGTCTAATTTACACCATCGCTTGTTGGCCTTTCCTAGTAGTTCCACCCCTATTTCTCTGAATAGTGTGCTGAGTGGCGTTCTAGTCTCAGTTGTGATCTGCGAAGAATCTGCAACTGATCCCAGTCTGGCTACTTCGTTCGCCTTCTCATTTCCGGCAAAATACTCAAATGTCGATTTTTTCTTCTAGTTTCCCTTTACAGAGTTTTACGAGTTTGGATCTTATCCATGTTGCTTGCAGAGCCTTAATGGCTGCCTGACTGTCAACATAGATTTTGATTCTCTTACCTGAGAAATTCTCCCTAAGAATCAGATCCACACCTGTTTTGATTGCGAAGATCTCAGCCTGGAAGACGCTACAGCCATCATCAAGTCTGTAGGAGTGACATGCTTCCTGAGGTTCGAAGTAGACTCCGGCTCCTATGCCGGTATTCGTTTCGGATCCGTCGGTATAGATTGCCAGTTCCTCTTCCGTGTTTAACATACCACTGGCCCATTCCTCCCTGCAAGGAATCCTAATAGAGAATCTCCTCTCACATCGATCCAGGATTGATGCATGGCCATGAGCACATCTTTTCCAAAGACTGGATTCTTGCATCCTTAGCGCAGCCCTGGCTGTAATACTTTCACAGTACATGTCTAGTGTTGGAAGGTTCAGTATCGCTTCATGGGCCGCCGTTGCTGTGGATTTCATAGATCCGCCAGACAGCTAGTTCTCTGAATCCAGTCAGTCTGTACAGCCAGTACACCACCTTTGGTTTAAAGCCCCATGTCTTTCCGAAAGCTACTATGCACGAATATAATGCCACGCAAGCTTTCTTGGTCCTTTCATTTATGTTGTCCTTCCAGCTAAGCTTGGAATCTAGGATTATACCAAGATACCTAGCGATATTTTTCCTTACAGACAGGTCCAAATATCCGGAGCAGAATTTTTCTTTCGTAAAAACACAAAAGTCGCTCCGCCGTCTGGCAGCTCTGTAAGACTGGCAATATAAGCGTTTTGTAAAGCTTGACTTTGGTTCTTCGAGTGAGGAGTTTTGACCCAAGTTGTTAGGACAAGCCGAAGTAGCAGCGGTTGCCAAGGGCGATTCTATGCCGGATCTCCACTGTGATGTCATTTGTGGAGTTTACGTTTGCCCCGAGGTAGACAAACTCCTTAGCCACCTCGAAATTATAGCTGTCAACCATTATGTTTTGTTCCAGGTGGTTCTATAGTCGATTTGCTGGACCGAAAACTGCAATGGTAGCTGTCGATTAGTGCGGTGCTAAAGGGATTTAGACATTCATGCAGGATCTTGTTTGCGACATTGAGCAGGGGTATACCTCTATAGTTCTTGCAAAAGGTAGGATCGCCTTTTTTGTGGTGGGGCAAATAGAGCTGATATTCCAGTCGTCGGGCATGCTTTCATCTTCCCAAATCCTATAGATGATCTGGTGCATGCTCCCTACCAGAACATCGCCTCCAGTCCTGATCCTTGATGGATAGTGATGAATTCTATTTTCACCCATGGTGAATTTGATGCAGGGAATCATACGGAGATAGAAAGCGCCGTGGCGCAGTGGTTAGTGTGTTGGACTCTGGCGCACGATGAGCGAGTTCGGATCCCGATAACATCGACCCCATCCCTCCTCGGCGGGGTACTGGCAAAACCCCTTGTAGTACACTTGCCTTGAAAAGGCTTCTCGACTCACGCCGTTCGGAATCGGAATTAAACTGTAGGTCGCTTTTACTTACTTACTTACTTACTTATCAGGCCTGCGATCCATGGAGGATCTGAGCCTGAGCTATAGCTGCCTTCCATCCTTGACGGTCCCGGGCACGCTGCTTCCAGTTGTCAAGACCGAGATGTCTTACATCCGCGATTACTTGGTCTTTATACCGGAGGTTCGGTCTTCCTCTTCTTCTCGAACCAGGAGGCTCGGAGTCGAAGACCCTCTTAGCTGGAGCGTTGATGTCCATGCGCTCGATGTGGCCGAGCCAGTGTAGTCGACGGGTCCTTGCTTTCCGGACTACATCCACATCTTGGTACAGCTCGTAGAGTTCGCGGTTGTGTCTTCTTCTCCATTCACCTTCCTCACAGACAGGACCAAATATCCGGCGCAGCATTTTTCTTTCGAAAGAACCCAAAATCAG
Organism: Eumerus sabulonum; assembly: GCA_951905685.1. Lineage (NCBI taxonomy): Eukaryota > Metazoa > Arthropoda > Insecta > Diptera > Syrphidae > Eumerus > Eumerus sabulonum. The sequence continues at coordinate 242,198,457 of OX645060.1, forward strand.
CTCCGCTGTCCTGCTTATCGTCCAGCTTTCGGCTCCGTACAGCAAGACTGGCAGAATGAGCGTTTTGTAAAGCATGACTTTGGTCTTTCGAGTGAGGAGTTTTGACCCCAGTTGTTTGGACAAGCCGAAGTAGCAGCGGTTGCCAAGGGCGATTCTACGCCGGATCTCCACTGTGGTGTCATTTGTGGAATTTACGTTTGCCCCGAGGTAGACAAACTCCTTAACTACCTCGAAATTGTAGCTGTCAATTGTTATATTATGTCCCAGGTGGTGAGCGACGGATTGGGTTTTGCTTGACAGCATGTATTTCGTTTTGTCCTCATTGATCTTAAGGCCAATTCGTTTCGCCTGTTCTTCAATCGCCGTGAATGCTTCCACAATGCCACGGCGAGAACACGCGATGATGTCGATATCATCCGCGTATCCTAGCAGCTGGATGGACTTGTAAAAGATAGTGCCTTCCCTGTTGACGCCTGCCCGTCGCACTATCTGCTCCAGCACCAGGTTGAAGAAGTCACATGACAGCGCATCTCCTTGCCGAAATCCGGTGCATGTTTCGAATGGTTCCGAGGTCCTAGAACCGAGTTGCACGGTGCATCGCGTGTTTTTTAGCGTGGCGCGACACAACTGGATCAGTTTTACCGGGATCCCGAATTCGGCCATCGCCCCAAACAGTGCTTCACGATGAATGCTGTCGTATGCGGCTTTGAAATCGATGAAAAGATGGTGTGTATCGATTTGAAACTCGTTGGTCTTTTCCAGGATTTGTCGAAGTGTGAAAATTTGGTCTATAGTTGATTTGCCGGGCCGGAAGCCGCACTGGTAGCTGCCGATTAGTGCGGTGCAAAATGGTTTTAGACGTTCACACAATACGCTGGACAGGATCTTGTATGCGACATTGAGCAGGGATATACCTCTATAGTTCTTACAAGAGGTAGGATCGCCTTTTTTGTGGATGGGGCATATAGAGCTGGTATTCCAGTCGTCGGGCATGCTCTCATCTTCCCAAATTCTGCAGATGATCTGGTGCATGCTCCCTACCAGAACATCGCCGCCAGCCTTGAAGAGCTCTGATGGCAAGCCATCTGAGCCTGCGGCCTTGTTGTTCTTCAGCTTCTGAATAGCTGTGCCGACTTCTTCTATGCTGGGTGGGAGGACTACTTCAGCGGCTGGAGTTGGGATTTCCTCAGTCCCTACCACTCTCTCTTGTCATGCTCGTTAAGCAGCTGCTGGAAGTGCTGCTTAAATACATCCACTATTCCCTGCGGGTCGGTGACAAGATTACCCTCGCAGTTTCGAAGAGCCAGGGTGCCCTTTTTGAAGCCTCCTGCAAGGCCTTTGGCTTTCTTGTAAAAGGCTCGTATTTTATGTCTATCCCTAGACTCCTCGATATCCTTGAGCTGGGAGGCTGCGAAGATTCTTTTCTTTTGTCGCAGTAGTTTCTTCTCCTCCCTTCTTCTGGCTCGGTACTCTTCTCGCGCTGCCCTGGTTTTCCTCTGCAGCGCCTTTTGGTACGCCTCGTCGGTTGCTGCCTTTTTCTGCTCACACTCGCCATCATACCACGGGTTTCTTGTCGGGGGTGGTAGGTATCCTAAGGTGGTTTCGGCTACTTCCTGAATGGTTGAGCGGCAATGCAGCCACATATTATTGGCATTTGTGTTCGACGTAGGCATACCGTAGAGTCTTTCGCTCAGCTGCTCCCTGTAGACTCTGGCAACCTCCGGTGTGCTCAGGCGCCCAATGTCGAACCTCCTCCTGATGGGCTGGTGCAGCTTTCTGACATTGGACAGTCGAGCTCTGAATCTTGCTGCTACGAGGAAGTGGTCAGAGTCGACATTTGCCCCTCTGAATGTTCGCACATCCAGGATGTTTGACGCGTGCCTTGCGTCAATGAGCACATGGTCGATTTGGTTGGCGGTTCGACCGTCCGGAGATCGCCAGGTTGCTGTGTGGATTCGCTTGCGAGGGAATCTTGTGCTACTTATCACCGCATTACGAGCTGTCGCAAAGTCAGCGAGTCGGAAGCCGTTATCTGTTGTTGTATCGTGGAGGCTGTGCTTTCCGATCACTCCGCCAAGGGTGTTTTCCTTTCCGATTTTGGCGTTGAAGTCCCCGAGCACGATTTTTACATCGTACTCCGGACAAGCTCCGTAGGCGTTGTCCAGGAGGTCATAGAAGTCCTCCTTGATAGGGTCTTCAGCCTCGTCGGTAGGGGCATGTGCACATATAAGGCTGATGTTATAAAATCTGCCTTTGATGCGGATCACAGCCAGGCGATCACTTATAGGTTTAAAGTCGATGACCTTCGACCTTAACCGCTTTCCCACGACGAATCCGCATCCCAGTAAGTGCAACCTTTTGTGACAGCTGTAATAAATGTCGCAATTTTTCTTCCTAATCATACCGTTTCCTATCCAGCGTATTTCCTGGACCGCAGTAATATCCGCCTTGTACTGCGTGAGGATTCCTTCTAGTTTATGAGCAGCTCCGGGAGTGTACAGGGTTCTGACATTCCAGGAGCATACTCGCAAATCGTGTTCCTTTTTCGTGCGTTGTCGTCGTCGAGTATCCGTCCGTATATCCGAGGCATCTTGCTCATTCATAACTTTGGGTTTTTTTACGTGGGCGGATTGTTAGCCCGCCGCACAACCGCCATTCTGGTCGGGGTTTTCTTCGCTGCATACGTTTGTTCACCTCCCAACGGTTGTTGAAGAGGCTATCCAGAGGGCGCCGCGAGGAGGCCGTATGTCAACTTGACCCGGGCATTTAAACAGGGATCGTTGCTGGCATCTCGCCAGGTTGAGAGCAATCAACAACTTTACCCTGTATGTCCGAGCCCATGCCCTCCGTAGGTCGCTTTTACCTGTGTCAAAAATAAATCACACCCAACATGGGTGATTGAGAGAAGCTTGGCTCCGGTCCTTCAGGGGCTCTAACGCCACAATTGTAAGCTGGCAAAATTTTTCTGTGTTTGTACACCTATGGTCTCTTCCTCTCTAGCGTCGAGGCTGTCGAGGGACATGAGAGCTACTCGAAGATCACGCTTTAGCCTTACAATGGTTGTAGATGGCGTATGGTTTCCATACTGCTCTTTTTCCATTTTAGCGAATATATTTAGTACGTTCAGCACCCACGATAGAAGCTGTTGATTAGAATAGCCTCAAAAGAGCGGACGGAAGTCACTTTTCTTGTATTCTACCCTGGAATCAACTTACTTACTTAGGTGGTGCTACAGCACGGGATGAGGCTTGGCTTAAACCAGCATGTCTCTTCAACCGGTACGACCTCTCGCTAGCTGTTTTCAGTGCCGCACATCCAGTTGGTTGAGTTCCCTTTGCACCTGCGTGCGGCACTTTAGATGTGGCTTTCCTCTGCTGCGTCATCCCTCAGGGTTGGATTCAAAGACTCCATGGCCCATCCATTTTAGACGTTGTATCCGTGGACATCTGACCAGCCCGATGTCACTGTATAGTGCATGGAGTTCGTGGTTGAATCTTCTACTCCACTCTCCGTTAACATTAACGGGTCTGAAGATTACACGCAGACTTTTAAGTGTCTCCAAGCTGGTGCTGTTCATGTTTGTCATTAGTAAGCCAAGGTAGGTGAAATCCGTGGCGTCGAGGACGAGGTCGAGACGTCGGTGTTGAACGTCTTTTTTGGATGACAGCATATATGGGGTCTTCCAATAGGGACTTCCGAAATTTGACAGTTGATAGCGGCCATATTATTGTATCTACATCTATCAAGCTGGCTGTCATTTTTCAGCCTGCTTGTCAGATAACCGTGAACGGATATAGCGTTCAATAACACGTGCAAATGACAGAATTGTTTTATCAAAATGGGCATTCTCTTCGGGAAACGTTTCGTGCGCTCCGCCTATTTTACGGTCGCCATAATCGTCTTGCCGAGAGGACTATTCGTAGTGTGGTGGATAGATTTGAGTCCACTGGTTCAATACCTGTATATCAAGGATATGTAAGATCTGCCGAAATAACGCCGCTGTCTGTAAGAGTATGCAGGAGATTCCGAGGCAGTCGCTTACAAGAACTCGGGCTTTCGCAGACCACAACTTGGCGAATTTTACGTCGTGACTTGGGTCTGCATCCGTTCCAAATTTAACTGATCCATGAGCTGAAGGTAAACGACCATAGACAATAACGTGTTTTCGTTAAATGGGCTCTGGAGCAGTTAAAAATTGACCCTAATTTTCACCGAAAAATCATCTTCAGCGACGAGACCCCTATCTGTATGATACGAACGAAATTTTTCGAATTTGGGACGATAACATCCACACGGATGATATGGACACCAACGAGATGTGATTTTAACAGGATGGCGCTACGTGCCACACAGCTCACGCCATATTGGAAATTTTGCACAAGCGATTCGAGGGTATGGTCATGTGACATGGAGGTGATGTAAACTGGCCTTCAGGATCGTGCAATTTGAACCCGCTAAAGTCGCAGGTCTATGCGAATGAATCACAAACTACAGCGGCTCTCAAAGCCAACATAACCAATGTCATCGGTCAAATTCAGCCTGATTTCTGCGGCACAACCTGACGAGTTTGACAGGTAGGCAGGAAAAAGCGACACGGCTTTGTATAGCTCGTCCTTATAAACTGTACGCCCTTAAAGTCGACGGAGAGATGGTTCGTATCGACGTGAAATTCATGTGGTTTTTCCAGGATCTGCCGCAGTGTGGTCTACCGGAAATTTTTCTGGCCCGAAACCACATTGATAGGAACAGATTGCTCACGAATGGTCTTATACGCTTACACAGAACAGCAGAGGAGATCTTACAGCCCACGTTAAGAAGGCTTATTCCCCTATAGTTGGTCTCCAAAAAAGGAGATCCGTATTCCTTTCTTATGGACCGGGCAAACGATGATCGGGTTGCACTCATCGGGCATACTTTCTTCCTCTACACATGAGTTGGTGCATGCTCCCTATCAAATCATCTCCAGCTGCTTTAAAAAAGCTAAGTAGATTGTCCATCTGCGGCAGCAACTTTAAAAGACTCTAGTTTAGATATCGCTATCTTAACTTCGTCTAGGGCAGGTGGACGGAATTTTCTTCTATATTCGTTCAGGGAGACTGGTACATTCTGCCTGATAGCGCCAGTCTGCAGAAGTGATCGACTGTGAATCAACTATAGCTATAAAAAAACTGATTTACCAGTGTACCTTCTCCTGTTTCTCCTTTATGAAAATCACCGAGTTTCTTGCCTCATTCCCAGACACGACTGAATCACTGAAGCCACTGAACTCCATTTTCATCCAGTGTCATTTGCTAAATGTCCTGACGTTGTTCCGATAGGTTGGTTTTTGTTTTAATATATGTATCCATATATACAGGGCGCCGTGGCGCAGTAGTTAGTGTGTTGGACTCTGACGCACGATGAGCGAGTTCGGATCCCGATAACACCAACGCCATCGAATGTTTATTTTGCAGCATCCCTCCTCGGCAGGGTAATGGCAAAACCCCGCGTAGTATAACTTGCCTTGAAAAAGCTTCTCGACTTACGCCGTTCGGAATCGGCATTAAACTGTAGGTCCCTTTTATCTGTGTGAACAATAATTCTCACACGACATGGGTAATTGAAGAGAAGCCTGGCTCTGCTCCTTCATGGGCTGTAACGCCACCAAAAGAAGAAAGATACATAAACATATAGTTCGCGCAGGTTCAAGGGTCATACTCTTATTATGTTTGTTCCTCAACCTAAGCGGAGTGCAGATGGTTTGGGTCGTAGGTTTTCGCTCACTACTCTCCGGGGGTGGCTGTCCTAGATATGATTCGAGAGCAACTCGACTGAATTTTCCCGTTGGTTTTAGTTCTCAGTAAATGTTCCATGCCATTATGGTGTTATATTAGAACTGCACACACAGTTCCCTCAACCTAAGCGGAGTGCAGATGGTTTAGGTCGTAGGTGTTCGCTCACTACTCTCCGGGGGTGGCTATCCTAGATAGGATTCGAGAGCAACTCGACTGAATTTTCACGTTGGTTTTAGTTCTCAGTAAATGTTCCATGCCATTATGGTGTTATATTAGAACTGCACACACAGAGTATGAAGTGACCATATACATATATACTGTGAATGTTATGCTTTCATCAGTATTTTGATTACTTCCCATTCACAGGAATTATCTATAGGAGTTGTATTTCTTGGCTAGAGATAGACTTTGAACTACAGACATTCCGCCTGACAGTCGATGATGTTTACCACGGTCACCACGGTGTCTGGCTCGGTTTGTTTGAATCAGCAAAATCCATTCATCCTGTACTGCTGCCAAGATGGAAGAAGTAGCAAAACAAATTTGGATCAATCACCTTGCTATGCCTCTTGAATCTTACAGAGTTGGCTTCATTGCCTAACACTTGATCGTTTAGTCGGTGATGTGGCATTTCCAACAGTCTTTGGAAGACTCTATGGTGACTACAACTTAGAGCCCTTTAGCAGCACGGTACGTCGCTTACATATCTATCGCAATGCCTGAAGATGGCAAAGCAATAAAATATCAAACTGATTTTGGTAATCCCCTCGCATCTGTTAAGCAGCCTATTAGGCTTGAGAGCATCGATACTATGAATCGTCTATAGGCGAAGAGCTTAGCCAGTCAAAAATTCCGAAAAATCTGGTCGAAGTTGTACATACGTAGGACTGACAAGAAATGTGACAATAAAATTGATAGCAATGTCGAAAGCTATACGGAAGAGTTGGTAAACCAATTACTGGGCCCAAAGGCTCCTCTTACTGTTCTAAGAATAATGTAGAAAATCTTAGGGCAACTTGTTTCATTTCTTTCGAATTCATGAATGGTGGGTCTGAAGGTCGGTAAAGCTAATACCTAACTTAAGCCACTTCCAAATGATGGCATCGACCACAGCTTTCTTACGTATAAAATTCCATATTACCTTGTTACACCGCTAAGCCTTGAAAGAAAAAAAAAATTCTTTAAAACCTCAGCAAAAAACGTACAGATGTACTTCTGTTGCGAGTATTCTACTCGATGAAGTCTTTCCATCTGCGCTGTCGGAATTCTGTTCAAGACCAACAAACCACCAACGCTGCTTAGCTGTTGTTTTTTGTTTGAGACCTCGCTCTTGGTCTGTTGGTTGAAATCGATTATCTTCCAGAGCAACTAGAATATGAAGACTGTCATAAAAGCCATTTATGATGGAATGGTGAGCAAGTAAACATATTCTCATTAAAATGCATAGGGTTGACCCCGTTAGACCTAATAAATAATGCATACCACCTGAAAGAAAAAGAAAATGAAGACCCCGTCCCCAATCGGAGGAAAGGTAAAAAAAAAAAAAAAAACGAGTAGGGAAACGTGTACCCGTCTACCTTCAGAGCGGTTCGAAGGGCACACTGCCCCTCGACATGAAGCTTAGAAATCACAATCCAAGACCAAACGATCTATCGAATAGTTGTTATTCCCTTGCTCTCTGCAGTTCTTGTAAAATGATCAGCCAACGTTATAACAGAGATTCATCACTATACATGCGGTTGGAATAGTCGTCGTCGTCGTCATATTAAATAAATTAACGAATAATTGTTTCATAGGTTAATCGAGGAAAACGCATTGCCGCCCGTTCGTGCGGTATGAATGGACATGAGTGGGATGGACGGATGGATGGATGTGGCTGTAAATGCCGCCAAAGCCGTTTCGATTTCGTGTTCGTCCATGGAAGCAATAGAAAAACTACGAGTAGCCAAGGTGAACTGGCTATGACTAGGTGTTGTTGTTTGACTACAACTATGGTATTATGACTACAGCACTAGGTTTGATGAACACATCTAATCATAGTGTGTCACTGTTCACATTGAAACAATGAGCGTTACGTGTACATCATGACACACATACCGTCGCGTTATAGGTTATCTGGTGTTGTTTTTAACATTTTTATTTGGTTTTCCAGTTGTTTTTTTTGTTCAATAATCCGAACTATGATCGGGAGAAATATGAGATTCAAACCGGAATCTCATTCGCTCATCTCTGTCGACACCACAACAGCCCCCAACAGCCCGTAGCCTGTTGTGTTCGTGTTTTTTTCAACGTCGCTCATTCGATTTATGTATTTATTTAAGACAAATGCCACGATGCATGTGACTCGTCTAATTGGAGGATGATACTCGTTTTCTAGTCGTTACGAAACTTGGTGCGGCAATCGGCAGTACCTATCGATTATTAGTATTGTCAGAAGTCACATATGTATGTACCTAATAGGTACATTATGTACTGCCAATTCGGCGGGATTTAAAACTCAACTTGGCATCGAACAGATATGTAGATGCATCATTCTAGATACTTGTGGGCAGCTTTCCCCTTGGCATTCGATGACGACGACGATGATGATGATGATGATGTCATTTGATTAGCGCAACTGATTATACATCCAATGGCAGTAGCCACATCTTGCAACTTTTGTTTTATTGTATCTCGTTTTGGTCGTGCAAACTCACGCTTGCATGTTCCAATAGAGCGCATTTGTAAAAACGTTGCATCATATGCTAAGGCTTTGTCGTCTTGCTTTTATTTTGTTTGCCTGTTAGCGCGCGTAAAATAAAAATTATCCGTCAGATACCTACCTATAGGTGGCATTATGTAATTCATTTTTTCATTAGCAACTGCAGTGATATCTGAAAAATTGATTTTCATAAAAAATGAACAGCAAAATAATATCTATACCTAACACCACCTTGATCCAGTAGTCATTCGCATCGTGTTATGTAGTTGTCAGGCAAGCAAATAATATGAAAAAAAAAATGAATTTAAACAAGAACACCGGGGGTTGTTTGTGCTCCTTGCAGCCATTACCACTGGTACTACTGATGTGCTGCTGTCGTCTTGCTGACCTAGTTAAAATTTGCTATTGTAATTTTTATTGTTGTGTCCTGCGCACAGGTTGTCTGCTGAGGCTATGATGCCGTAAATGCTCCACTGTATCCAAGTACCACTTGACCAAAAAGTCCATACAGCAAAAGAGGTGTTTTTTTTTTTTTTAAAAAAAGAGCACATGCTTACCAACTACATTTGTTCTACATACTCGTATATAACAGTGTAAACCAAATTGTCATTCCAACATTCGAATGCAATTATGTAACGAACATGTATTGGTTGGCGCTTGGTTGCCCAGCTTTCAACATTTCAAGGATTCCCTTAATTCTAAACCAAGACAATGAGTATATAATTAAATAAATGTAAAATTAAAAGTCTGCCGTCTAGGATTTCTATGCAGTTTTGAAGGTCTGCTGTCAGTCGAATCGATGTCGATGCGACTATAGTCACATATAGCGACTTCATACATATGTGAAGTTTGACATGACCCAAATACAGATATCTCGGCTCCGATTCCAGAGAGGAATATTATGGTTGCAAGTTGTATGCATTGATGCTTGAGCCTTTTTTCTTCATCATTCAATTCCTCTACCATCGTCATCATCCTTAGGTAAACAGACGATTATAAATAGTATTCACAGCTATGTAGATATAAATGAAATTCAAAATGCATGTCTCGATGCGATGCTGTGAAAGTAGGTCGATTAATGATTGGAAATGAAACCATTACATAAGCATGAATCATTTGTGTAATGTTTAGCATAGGATTAAACTAGTTGCGGTTGTGGAAAGGCTAATATTATCGACACGCGCGATGACCGCTGAAAAGAAAAAAGACGTTGTCCGTATCTTCGTTTATTTATTTGCTCTGACTCTTAGTAACCTTAAACCATCAGAAAGTGTAAAAGTGAATGGAATTCCAGCACTGGTTTTAAAAAATTGTAAAGATAGTATCTGTTATCCCCTCCTACTTATCTTTAACTTATCGCTTAAGCTGGGCATTTTTTTTTTTTAACACTTACATAGCCGCGTACGCTTTTAATGCGAACGACTTTTTTGATGTGTTCATCATGTCATCGAACATGTTTTTCACGGTGTTTCTCCTCAGCGGGGTTCTGACAAAACCCCCTGTAGTAAAATTGTCTTGAAAAGCTTCTCGAAATTCGCCGTTCGGAACCGGCAATAAACTGTAGGTCACCTTCACCTATGGGAAAATGAAATCACACACAACATGGGTGATTGAGAGAAGCTCGGCTCAGGTCCTTCATGGACTGTAACGCCAATATACGTACATACAATATAAGTTTAATATGTGTCCACGGCCCACAGAGGAGAAAGATGACCGACATAAAGACGACTTCTATGATCTCCTAGGCAGAACATATGCCCAGTGTCCCAGCTATGACACCAAAGTCGTTTTAGGAGATTTCAATGTGAAGCTGGATAAGGAAGCAATCTTTGAACGAGTCATAGGAAAGAATAGCCTACACAACACCACGTCAGAAAACGGACTAGGGCTAGTGAACTTTATGGCGAGACATAATCTCGTGGTAGCAAGTACACGATTCCCACACCTCAACATCCATAAGGGGACCTGGCGGTCTTTCGATCAATCGACAATCAATCAAATTGATCACATTGCGATCGACGGCAGACACTCCTCCAACATCCTAGATGTCCGAACCTTTCGAGGAGCAAACATCGACTCGGATCATTACCTTGTTGCAGCCAAGGTACGGATGCGAATTTCTCGGAATCAGCGGAGTCGAGTAAGAACACCAACATTTAACGTCGGAAAGTTGCAATGGCAGGAGACCGTCAGGACCCTCGCCGATCAAGTCTCACTCAAGCTCTCTCAGGTTCCGAGGCAATCTGTAGAAACCATAGAACAGCAATGGAGTCCTTGTCTGAACGCCATCAAAGAGGTCGCCTCAGATCTTCGAACATACATAGGTATGTTAAAGTCGATTTTCGGGATGGCCTTTAGCACCGTGGCGCAGTGGGTAGTGTGTTGGCCTCTGACGCCGATGACACGGGATCGAATCCCGACAGAGCCATGTCATCGAACGTGTTTTTCACGGTGTTTCTCCTCAGCGGGGTTCTGATAAAACCCCCTATAGTAAAACTGTCATGAAAAGCTTCTCGAAATTCGCCGTCCGGATATGGTCAGAGGGAAGCATGTCCGACGAATGGAATCTCAGCACGGTGTGCCCAGTCCACATGAAAGGAGAATACAGGGGAATAAGTCTCCTTAACATTGCATACAAGATCTTCTCTGCCGTACTGTGTGAACGCCGGAAACCCTTTTTGGATAATCTGATAGGCTGTTATTACTGTGGTTTCAGTCTAGGTAAATCCACAAAAGAGCAATATTCACACTGCTGCAGATCTTGGAGAAGACCCAAGAATACCAGATCGACACCCATCACCTTTTCGCCGATTTCAAGGCCGCGTATGACAGTGCTCATAGAGACGAGCTATACAGCGCCATGTCCAGTTTTGACATCCCTGTCAAACTCCTCAGATTATGCAGGATGACAATGAAGAATTCCTGCAGCTCCACTAAAACCTTTGATGTCAAAAAAGGATTAAGACAAGGTGACACGCTGTCATGTAATTTTTTCAAGATCCTACGAGACTCACTGGCAAACACAAGAGGTACGATATATTTCAAGTCTGTACAACTGTTTGCGTACACGGATTACTTACTTATTTACTTAGATGGCGCTACAGTTCGAGAGCCAGAGCCTCGACCAACAAGCATCTCCAGCCGGCGCGATCCTTGGCCAGCCGCTTCCAGTGCCGCACGCTCAGTTGGTTGAGGTCCCTTTCGACCTGTGCGCGTCACTTTAGATGCGGTCGTCCTCTGCTGCGTCGTCCCTCGGGGTTTGACTCGAAGATTCTTCGGGCCGGAGGGTTGATGTCCATTCGCTCTACATGGCCTAGCCATCTTAGACGTTGGATCCGAAGACGTCTAACTAGGCCGATGTCGCTGTACAGCCCGTACAGTTCTTGGTTGAATCTCCTCCTCCACTCTCCGTTTAGACAAACGGGACCAAAGATTGCACGCAGCATTTTCCTCTCGAAACGCCCAAGAGGCTCGTCAGCCGCTTTTGATAACGTCAAAGCCTCAGCGCCGTAGAGGAGGACCGGGATGATTAAGGTTTTCTATAGGGATACCCTAGTTTTCCGAAAGAGGGCTCTACTACTTACTTTCCTCCTGAGCCCAAAGAAGCAGGGGTTGGCAAGAGTTATTCTGCGTTTTATCTCTGCGCTGGTGTCGTTGCTACTTGTCAATATCGAGCCGAGGTAGACGATGTCCTTGACTACTTCAAAAATATAGCTGCCGAAGGTGACGTTCTGACCAAGACGTCGGTGTTGCGCGTCTTTCTTTGATGACAGCATATATTTGGTCTTGTCCCCATTTACCCTTAGACCCACTTTAAGCCGCTTGTGCTTCAATGATTGCGAACGCCCCATTGACGTATCGCTTTGGCCGTCCAATAACGTCAATGTCATCTGCGTAGGCAAGCAATTGTGTAGACTTGAAGTAGATCGTACCTCTTGTATTGGCCGCGGAATCCCGCACGATCTCTTCAAGTATGATGTTACACAAATCACATGACAGTGCGTCACACTGTCTAAAACCTTTTTCAACATCAAAGAGGTCAGTTAGTTCACCTCCGACCTTAATGGAGCAACGAGAGCTCTCCATAGTCATCCTGCACAGTCTGGCGAGTTTGGCAGGAATGTCAAAACATGACATGGCTCTGTACAGCACGTCTCTATAAACGCTGTCAAATGCGGCCTTAAAGTCGACAAAAAGATGATGCGTGTCGACCTGGTATTCATGGGTCTTCTCCAAGATTTGCCGTAGTATAAATATTTGGTCGATCGTGGATTTTCCTGGCCTGAAACCACACTGGTAGGAACCTATCAGAATGTCCACGAACGGTTTTCGACGCTTATACAGTATGGCAGAGAGGATCTTGTACGCAATGTTCAGGAGACTTATTCGTCTGTAATTGGCGCAGTCATAGGGGTCTCCTTTCTTATGGACCAGGCAAACGATACTGAGATTCCATTCATCGGGCATGCATTCTTCCGACCATATCTTTCAGATGAGTTGGTGCATTTTCCTGATCAGCTACTTTAAACAGTTCCGCGGGGCGTCCGTCTGCTCTAGCAGCTTTATAAGACTTAAGTTTCGATATTGCTATCTTAACATCGTCTAGGTCGGGTGGACGGGATTTTTCGTCCATTGTGAATGGTTCGCTCTGCCTGACGGCAGCATTTTGACTATCATCGTCGTTATACTGTCTCAAGAAGTGGTCCTTCTACAATCTCAGCATCGACTGTGACTCCACTACTAGCTGTCCGGGCTCATCCCTGCAGGCTTCTGCTCTGGCTTAATAGCCTTGGCATGTTCGTTTTACTTTTTGGTACAATTTTCGAACGTCCTTCCTGCGGTAACATCGTTGATGGCGTTCTGACAACGACTCCATTGCTGTTCTATGGTTTCTACAGATTGCCTCGGAACTTGAGAGAGCTTGAGGGAGACTTGATAGGCGAGGGTCCTGCCGGTCTCTTGCCATTGCAGCTTTCCGACGTTAAATGTTGGTGTTCTTACTCGACTCCGCTGATTCCGAGAAATTCGCATCCGTACCTTGGCTGCAACAAGGTAATGATCCGAGTCGATGTTGGCTCCTCGAAAGGTTCGGACATCTAGGATGTTGGAGGAGTGTCTGCCGTCGATCGCAATGTGTTCAATTTGATTGATTGTCGATTGATCGAAAGACCGCCAGGTCCCATTATGGATGTTGAGGTGTGGGAATCGTGTACTTGCTACCACGAGGTTATGTCTCGCCATAAAGTTCACTAGCCCTAGTCCCTTTTCTGACTTTCCTATGACTCGTTCAAAGATTGCTTCCTTATCCAGCTTCGCATTGAAATCTCCTAGAACGATTTTGTTGTCATAGCTGGGACATTGGGCATATGTTCTGCTTAAGAGATCATAGAAGTCGTCTTTATGTCGGTCATCTTTCTCCTCGTTGGAGCGTGGACACATAATAAGCTTATATTGCCTAGATTGACCATGATGCGTATAGTTATGAGGCGTTTGCTTACATGCAGGAAGCTTAGGTCTTTTTTCCTGAGTCTGCTTCGAATAACTAATCCACATCCGAATAATCGTTGTTTACCATCTCTGTAGCAGTTTCCGTAGTAGATATCAGAGTTTTTCATCCGCTTTTTGCCTGGCCCATCCCATCGCAATTCTTGGAGTGCGGTAGTGTCTGCCTTATAGCAGTCCAAAGAGTTGACCAGTTGTCCGGCTACACCTGGTCTGTTGAGGGACCTAACGTTCCAGGTGCGGATCCGGATTTCGTTTCCTTTTTGACGTTTGCGGGGGTCGTCGACATGTAATCCGTCCGTATCCGAGGCTGTTAGTTGTCTCTGAATAAGTGTTTGTTTTATGCGATAGGGATGTTGACCCTAAGCGCAACTCCCAACCTGGAGGACCAGGTTCCTCTTTCCCAAGGAACAAGGAGTCGGATCGCTGCACACATTGGTTCACTGCCTGGCGGGTGCCGGTATGGCTATCTAGGGGAGGCCACGTGGAGGCTGTGTGTCAACTTGTGTTGAGCAGGCGTCTGCCATGTTAAACGCGATCAACCAGGCAAAGGCCTGGACTTTGACGAAAGCGGATAAGGAGGCTCTTGTTCGTTTAGAAAGGAAAATTCAATCTATGGTTCCGTTTGTATAAACTGGGAGTGGAGGAGAAGATACAACGATGAACTATACAGCGACATCGGCCTAGTACGACGTTTACGGAACCAACGTCTGAGGTGGCTAGGCCATGTGGAGCGAATGGAAAACACAGCTCCGGCTCGAAGAGTCTTCGACTCCCACCCCGAGGGACGACGCAGCAGAAGACGATTGAATCTAAGATGGCGCACACAGGTGGAAGGGGACCTTAACCGATTGGGGGTAGGTCGCTGGAAACAGCTGGCAAAAGAAGTTTGTTGGTTGAGGTCCAGATTCACACCGGACTGTAACGCCACCGAAGTAAGTAAGCTCCAACAGATAGCAGAAGAAGGAAGTTAATATGGGAAATTCGAATTGGAACACTCAATTGTTGGTTCCTTTTTGAAGAGTGGCACTTTAGAGCATGCTATGGAAAGGGCTGGAAGGAAATCTTGTTTGACATAACAGTCGTCAATAATAATTATCGATTCTCTTTACAGCTGTGTACACGTATGTATGTATTTGTTAATTGATCTGACGTAATGTGCGCTTACTGGAGTTAGTTAATTATTATTATTAAGCTTATTACAAGCTATCCTTAAACAATCTAAACTTAAATTTAAATTTAAAATACTAGCTACTTAACCTACGGGAGAATAGGGTGAAGTGGTGTGTGGGAGGTATAGGGACTAGATTAGATTAGATTAGATTTTTTTTTTATTTATTTTTTTTTTTATTTAATTGGACCTTAGGAGAGATTTTTTAATGGATGGAAGAGATAAATGAAAGTCAATGGATGTTTGAGAATGGTTGGCTAAACGTAACATTCTACAAATTGGTTCGTTGTAGCCATAGTTAGTGCGATGAGGAGGAAGTCTGAAAAGTGGACTTGATCTTAGGCGACGAGGGTTGGTATTGAGCGAAATCATTTCAAGGAGGGCAGGAGAGTCGATAATTCCAGCTATAAGCTGGTAAATGAAGAGAATGTCAGCTGCCTCACGGCGTGCTTTCAGGGTTTGTAAACCGATCAATTGTAGACGGTCCTCGTAGGGTGGTAATACAGTCCTGTCAGACCACGGGAGACTTCTTAAGGCAAAACGCAGAAATCTGCGTTGCACAGCTTCAATTCGTGCAGAATGGCTAACGTAATACGGAGACCAGGCTTGACTGGCGTATTCCAGGATAGGTCTGACGTATATAATGTAGAGGGATTTAGTGACGTAGGGATTCGAGAATTCCTTAGACCAACGTTTTATAAAACCAAGGGCAGAATTAGCTTTGTGTATGATATGATTGATGTGGGAGACAAAGTTTAGCTCTCTGTCGCATATGATACTTAGGTCGCGTATGAAGGAGACGTGGGGTACAGGCTCGTTAAGTAGATAATATGTTCTAGGAGCAGAGGGAAAGCGTTTCCGAGAGAACGTAACGAACTGGCATTTACCGATGTTGAGGTCCAGGTTGTTGTTATCACACCAATTACCGAAGGATACAAGGTCGCTTTGGAGTGCTAGCGAGTCTGCAGGAGTTGATATTGTCTTGCTGATTTTCATGTCGTCTGCATATATTGACAAATGGGAATCTTTTAATATAAGATCGACATCGTTAACAGCGAGGACAAATATTAAAGGGCCGAGATGACTACCTTGCGGAACACCAGAGGAGGCGATGATGGGGTCAGAGATACAGTTTCTGAAAAGTACTCTATATTGGCGATTCTCCAGGTACGATTTAAGCCATGATATGATTGGGGGCGGGAAGCCTAAAGCCTCTAATTTAAAATAAATGAATGTATGGCTTAACTTATCGAATGCTTTACTAAAGTCAGTAGTGATAACATCAACCTCGTTGCCTTGCTCCAGAGTTAGAAGTATTTTGGAGGCAAATACGGTAAGGTTGGTTGTGGTAGATCTGCCTTTTTAAGAAACCATGCTGCCGGGAGGAGAAGATGGATTTGCAGTGGAAGAATATTGAATCATACACGACGGACTCGAAAAGCTTAGGGATAGCGGACAATTTAGCAATCTCACTGTAGTTAGAAATATCCATCTTGGGACCTTTTTTGTGAGTGGGGAAGATGTAAGAATTTTTCCAAACGGTTGGAAAGGAAGCTTGACGAAGGGAAAGGCGAAAGAGAATGGAGAGAGGTTTGCAGAGGGAAGCGATACATTTCTTGTAATCCAAACAATGTACTTACATACTTAAGTACATTGTTTGGATTACAAGCATTCCCGAGAATAACGCCTCTGTTCAATATTGCGCATAACCGTGAAACTACTACAAAAAAATCGGAAAAACAACCTGTCCAGGTATTTAGAGATTAAAAACACGGTCACGGTGTTATTCAATAATGATGTGTTCGTGTCAAATCGCCGAAATCGACCAGCAATTACACACAGCTTTGCTCCTGATAAGTGATTCTATTGTTTTTTTTTTTTCAAAAACGATAAAATATATTGCTTACTGTATAGCGCCTTTCACTACATTGTTGCGAGTAATTTTCATACACGAATATTAGCTAAATAGTAGGAAAACTACTATTCGTCATTGTGATGTCGTTGTTCGCTTGCTTTAAACAAAAATTCCAATTCCAATCCCGATCCCATGGTGGCACAGAAATCTGTGATAATAGAGTGTTCCGAAGCGAAAGAGAAACAAAAACAACACCAACGAGTCGTATTTATATTAATTAACTTGGCAAAGCTGTTTTTTACTTTTTGATTGTTTTTGCTTTTTTATTACCTAACTCTTCGAACTTGGAATGGTGGATACAGGTGGGAACTACATTTCGTGTGCTTTTTTCTCCCTAATACTATCAGATTTACTTTGAAGTATAAAACAAAAAAAAAAAAACAAATAAAGCAACAGACAAATTTGAAATTGGTGAAAGAGAAGCATCCGCAGAAGTAGGAAAGCTGAAAATAAAATTAAAAAAAAAAAAAAAGCAAACAAGTTACTGGAAGTGAACGTGTCACTTGCCCAAAAATCTCAAAAAAAAGAACGGAAAGAATCAAAACTTTGAAAAGATTAAAACGAAAGAGAAGAAACGAAAACAGAGGAGCACAACGAGCAATGGAAAGACGAAATCACTGTGCTTTATTCTTACTCAAAAAAAAAAAAAAAAAAACCAAAAAATGTGATAGTGGTTAAACCACACATTTTGGCTAATTTGATTTTAAGCTTTATGCGCGTGTTTAGCGCAATTCTTTCGCTCGCTACGGTCATGAAGTGAGTATCAAACGAATACTTGTCGTCTGTCGTTTTTTTTTTTTTGGAGTTGATTTTTCTCTTTGGCCTCTCCTCAGGGGTCTGGAGCTCGAGTAATCATTATCGTTTTACTTATATTTGCGCCACTGTATGCGTAAACAACACTGTTGGCAGTTCCCGCTCTCGGAGCTCGGAGCTTTTTTTTTTTTTATTTTTCACCTCCCAAAATGCGAATTTCATTGGAGGAATGAGCAATAAAATTAGTTTTTTTTTTCCTTCTTCCATTTCAATCTAATATCTGTGTATATACCATATGCTGGCATACGCCATAAACGTGTCGCATCTTCCATACAGACGATTATAGCTGACGACGGTTCTAACATTCACATCATCGACGTGCGCGCCGTGTTCTCTCTTCAAAGCCTTTCATTTTCTTATCCGAGTTCGAAGCTTTTTTTTTAATTTTTTTCCGTTCACATCACATCAGTGTTAATTTCATTTTATAATTAATTTATGAAATAATCGAAAAGTATATCCGGGAAGACGAAATAAAATCAAATCGTTTCGCAAAACTAAATACGCAACTAACTACACAGTATGTACACACGATTGTGTGTTCAGTATATAAATTCATACGAATGTACCTACTTGAAAACTCAACTTAAATACTTATAACATCGTGTATATAGTATATCGCTTATCAGAAAAAAAAAAAAAAAAAGATTTCGTAATGTTTTCATGACAGTGTATTCGAGTGGAAAACAAAGTGTGTTCGAAAGCAATTTGAAAAAAAAAAAAAACAAACGAAAAAAGATAAGGAAAATGTAAAGTTTTTTCATAGTGGAAATTGGATAGCATATTTTGTAGTTTAGTCGAATGAATACTGCCCTCAATTGGACGTTGTGTACACAGGAGTACATATGTTGTTTTTAGTTATTTTCTGGCTTTTCCGTATGCGTGTCTTGTGCGGGATTGACATCGTGTGTTATTGACATTTTACATGATCTGAAATGATCATGAAATGAATGAAATATATTTATTCAATATCATGCTTATCTGCTTTCAATAGTACAAATAATAATGTACTACGCAATATGGCAATAAGAGCGACAGCAGCAGCAAGTGTATTCGACATTCGAACCGGTTCATGAGGCATCAAATTCGGCTCCAAACCTCTACCTATCTACTTACATACATACATATGTATATAAATGTACCAATCGCGGTTTTATCTTCATTTAAATTCAATAAGAAAACCCATCGGTTATAGTATATTGTATATGTAACTAGCTTACCAAGTTGCTACTGCTGCTGCCTGAGATTTAGTTCAATGTCAGAATTATTTAGTCAAACATGTATGCATACCAACAGCCATAGTACATATTACGTTTGCTCTGCTGTTGTTGTGTGTTTAAGCCTACACGAGCGTTCGGAGCAAGTTACAAAAATACAAAAAAAAAATTGAAAAAAAAAGCTTAAACCGTAGATGGAAGTCTCCCCACATTGAGTGAGGCAATCTTTTCGAATCTCTCTCTAACCATATTTCAACAGCATCTGCACACCTAGCAGTTGCCTGTCAATATTTTCTATTTTCTTGTGTGATGCTGTAATTCATGGCGATGGTCGTTTATATCTATTTTATTCGTATTTTTCTATTCCCTTGTTTCCACATGGGGGGCATAGAGAGGCAGTGCAGCCACAACATACATACATAAATGCGTATCTTAACCTTGAAATGATGGTGTGAATATATGTATCTCTGTACGTGAACAATAAACACAACATTTGACATGCTACACTCGAATCGTATAGAAAAGGAGAACAATAACAACATACTCGTACACATGAACGTTCCTTTTTCTAGCATCAGCGGTTTTTGTTTTGCTCTTTGATATTATGCTTTTTGGAACCTCTTTCAAGCCTGCCTTTAACCACCTATCTACATACATACATTGTGTATAGAGCTACATATGAGTAGATATTACTAAAAGCTGCTTAGGTGCGCGCGCGATTTTTGTAATCTCCTTTTCGATCGAACCTTCAAGTTCATGATTAACACTCACTTGAGTCAATGTTAGATTGCTATCATGCAATCAAACTACATAATTTGAATTTTCCAAATCATCTTTCTGTATTTGCTCCACTCATATCGAAACATAATCATCTGATGATGCAATTATGCAATATCTTGTATTTATCATTTCTCTTTTTCTTCACATTTCAAATCTGAAATTTAGGCGACTCCTCTATACATAGGTACATATGTATGTATAACATTGGAACGTTGCGTGTTGCAAAATTTTGAGTTTATTTTCTTCTTTCCTTTGGAGTCGATTCCATAGACCATAGGCCATCAACATATCATTTTTTAGAAGGTAGTAGTGATTGACTTCTCTACTCGTATATCGAAACGCAGCGGTGTCACACACGGTCTCCTCTCGAATTGACTACTTCAAAAGTCCGATCGAATACCTATTTTTCGTGAGGTTCAATTTGGATTGAGAAAATGTTAAATATTAACGCGAACGTTGTGTAAAACACGAGCTTTTTGTTTTTGTTTTTTACATATTTCTTTCGTGATCTTTATTTGTTCTTCATTTGTTCATATATTGTTTTGATTTGACATAATTCGAAATCACGTTTATCTGATGAGCGAATATACATACTATATGTTTGTATTTTGTATTAATTTTGTGCAGAAACATTCCCACATAGTTTGTTGTTTGTTTGTTGTTTTTTTTTTTTTTTGTTCGTTCGTTTATTCTACATCGAGTAATAGACAATATATAAGTAAACGAAACAATTGTTTTGAGTTGCGGTAGTATGAATGTGTTATTATTTGACGCGCACGCATATTATCATATCACATGTGACTGAATATGAATTAAAGGAAAAATACAGTCGCGAAGGATTGACAGTATATATAAGAAACAAATGTTAAATTGCCACGAAACACAAGTAAATGATTATAATAAATTGTTACTAAGTAAACAACAACAACAAGAACATCAGTTTCACTATAACATCGATTCCATTACAAGTGCGGACAATCGAAAATCATCATCATCGTCATCAAATCGAGCTGCTATAAATGCAAATAATTGTAAAGAGAAAAGGATTATCACAGTGCAAGACATAAATGGGTGGGATGCCATTGATTATAAGTTGGAATTGAATTTGAACAACATTTCAAACCATCTACCACTACTACCACTACCTTCACCACCACAACCACCACCAATATTAGATTTATCGTCAACGAATCATTATAATTATAATCAAGGAGAATTATCATCGTCACAATATCACAATTGTGATTCAAGTGATATTATTATTAAACAAAAATCATCGACAACATCGACTACCACTACTACTATTACTACTACTACTACTATTACTACTGCTTCAAATACCTCATTGCATTCTGTGAGTCGCGTATCATTGTCACCCACCACATCGTCGTACAACTATCATTGTTCCGATTCATATGATCATCACAGCATAAGACATTACAATAATCACAGCTCTGACACCAATTCAAATTCAAATCTTAGTGTCACAATAAATAACGCTGTCGCTGCTGCTGCTGTTGCAAATTATCAAAAACCTCTACAAGGTCTCAATATCGATAACATCCGTTTTGATTTA
This sequence comes from Eumerus sabulonum, assembly GCA_951905685.1. Taxonomy (NCBI): domain Eukaryota; kingdom Metazoa; phylum Arthropoda; class Insecta; order Diptera; family Syrphidae; genus Eumerus; species Eumerus sabulonum. The sequence continues at coordinate 242,219,903 of OX645060.1, forward strand.
TGCCATAGAAATAAGATTTTAAATAATAAGAATACGTATAGCAACTTGCCTACTTCAACTCCTCCAGTCACATCATCAATTAATTATAGTTACAACTGCATTAATTATAATCCACTACCACAAACTCCACTATCAAAACCACAACCACCAAGACCACATTCACCAAAACCACTACAACCATCAATAGTATCGTCGTCGCTACAAAATTTCAAATCATCGCAATCGTCCATTAACAATTTATACGGCAGCAAAATTAATAAAAATTTTAACTTCAATCGTCATAGCACAACATCATCAGCACCGCTATCACCGACATCGGAACCACAATATAAAAGGACAACGAGGACGTGCACGAATACCATCGGTGGCGATAGTAAAATATCAAATTACTTGGATACCGATTACATAATTCATCAACTACTTATTGATATTCGCCGCCAAAACATTGATATTGATATGAGTGAACAGCATTCAACAATGCAACATCAAATGAGATCACCATTTGCCTTAAGTTCTGCTATTGTCGAATCAGCCAATGGTTTGTTATTGAAACAAAATCATCCAATGGATATGTATTCGGCACAGCAGCATTTGCAACAACAACAACAACAACAACAACATCATCATCAGCAACAACAGCAGCAACAGCAGCAACACCATCAATCGCCGCCAACACCATCGTCGCCGTCGTCATTAACGCAACAGCAACAGTTTAGGCATTCCATGTCATCGACGCCTTCGCCAATTCCGTCGCCGACTTCATCCTCTGTTTCCCAACAACAACAACAGCAAAATCAACTTCAGCAACACCAACATCATCACAATATGAATCATTTGCATCAACAACAGCAGCAGCAACAGCAACAACTACAGCAGCAAAATTCAACATCAATGACGCAATCGAGTACGTCCCCGTTTAAATCCTGTTGGTGTTTTGGTGAGTCTAACCTACTCTCTCTCTCTCTCACACTCTCTTTTTTGTAAATCTACACTAAATAGTAGCTTTTGTACGGATTTTTGCATTTTCGATTCTCGTCAGAAAACGAAAAACAACACTTAAGTATTGTGGGAACGTTTCTACGATTTTTTTTTTTTATTTTAATTTGCTTTCCAATAATGCTTTCGTTTTTTTTGCCTTTCAATGATGTCCTGATATTAAAGGATTCTATCTTGTTTTTCTTCAGCTCCAGATTACAAATCGATTTCTGGGGAGTGAGGAAACGCGTTAGATGTGGGTTATAATCACCTGCATTGAAACTTCGTTCCTCGTTCCCTGGTGCGTGGTCTATGGTATTGTTAGCTGGTTCGCGTTAATTCTGACCTGGTTCAAGTGAGCTTTGGTAACTTATTTTAAATTAGCTTTAAATGTCTTATGGCGTACTAATACGATTATTCCCCACTGTGGATAGTCAATGGCGAAGGCTCTAGAATTTACTCATACTTTTCGGTGATTTTTTAAGCTTTTGGTTTTTAACTATCCAAAAACAACAGGAACATTTTTAAAAGTGTATATAATTTTTATTCGTATAGATAAACCAATGCCTGCCAATGTCAATGTCGTGTTGAACACGACACATAGACCATAAGCGGTCTGTATGGAATGTCCAATTTTTAGTCACCTATTCGAGCTTATTGACTGCTATCTTACTTACCTAACGGGCGCTACAGTTCGGGGTGAACCTGGGCCTCAACACACTTAGCACGATCTTTCGCTAGTCTTTTCCAATGCCGCACGCCCAGTTGGTTGAGTTCCCTTTCCACCTGTGCGCGCCACCTTAGGTGCGGCCATCCTCTATTTCTTCGTCCCTCGGGGTTGGATTCATAGATTCTATGGGCTGGAGCTGTGGTGTCCATTCGCTCTACATGGCCTAGCCATCTTAGGCGTTGGATCCGTAGACGCGACTCATGTCGCTGTACAACCCGTACAGTTCGTGATTGAATCTTCTCCTCCAACCCCCCTCTGTATTTATGGGACCGAAAATCGCACGCAGAATATTTCTCTCGAAACGACCAAGGATTTCCTCATCCGCTTAGATAAAGTCCATGTTTCTGCGTCGTATAACAGGACCGGGATAATTAAGGTCTTATATAAGGTCAACTTGGTCGTACGAGAGAGGGCTCTGCTTCTCAACCGCCTCTTGAGCCAAAAGAAGCAGCAGTTGGTAATTCTGCGCTTGATTTCGAAACTGGTGTCGTTGTTCCAGGTCACTGCGGAGCTGAGGTATATGAAGTCCTTAACGATCTTGAACTTTTCTCTGCCAATATGCACGTTCTGGCGAAGACATCCGTGGTAAATGTCCTTCTTCGATGATAGCAGATATTTAGACTTACCCTCATTAACTGCCAAACCGGTTTTTCTCGCCTCCATCTCAATACTCCCAAACGCCTCATTGACATCTCCCTGTGATCTACCTATTACGACAATGTCGCAACGTAGGAATTGCGAGGATTTGAAATAGATTGTATTAGCCTGTGATTTGTTTAAAAAAATCACACGACAGCGCATCGTCCTGTCTAAATCCTTGTTTGACCTCGAAACTATCGGTCAGTTCTGCACCTGACCGGTGCAGCCAATATTCTCCAGTGTCATCCTGCAAAGTCTGACGAGCTTAGCAGGTATATCAAAAGTAAATATGCGATATATAGCTCGTCTCTAATTACGCTGTCGCATGCGGCCTGGAAGTCAACGAATAGATGGTGAGTGTCGACTTTCCCCAGGATCTGCCGTAGTGTGAAGATTTGATCGATGGTGGACCTCCCTGGCCTGAAGCCACACTGATAAGGACCTATCAGCTTATTTACGAATGGCTTCAGGCGTTCACACAAAACGGCAGGGAAGATCTTGTATGCGACATTAAGGAGACTTATTCCTCTATAGTTGGCGCAGTACAAGGGGTCTCCTTTTTTGTGGATCGGGCAAACAATGCTGAGACTCCATTCCTCGGGCATGCTTTCTTCTGACCATATCTTACAGATGAGCCGGTGCATGCTCCTAACCAGCTCACCCTCAGCCGCTTTAAAGAGCTCAGCAGACAGTCCATCTGCGCCAGCAGCTTTATTCGACTTGAGTTTCGACATCTCAATCTCAACTTCGTCGAGGTCAGGGAGACGGAATTCTCTGCGATCTTCGTGGATCATTCTGCCTGACGGCGGTATGTTGGCTGTCATCGCCGTTATACAGTCTGCAGAAGTGGTTTTTCCAAATTCTCAGCATCGACTGCGACTCTACTACTAGGTGTCCGTTTTCATCCTTACAGGCCTCCGTTCGGGCTTTATAGCCTTGAGACATTCGTTTTATCCGTTGATACAATATTCGAACGTCGTGCCTGCTATCACTAGGCTAAAATTGAAGCTACCTTACCTGCCTTATCGGCATAGGCGAATAATTTGATGTATCTCCATACAAAATAGTCTAAAGGCATACAATTGCACGATTTAGCCGAATCATTTACTAAGACTTAAATTGCTTGCTCCGTAGTTCGATTATAACGAGCGTAAAATGGTCGAGGTATGCGAAAAACATTTTTCGCTAAGCACGAATTTCGATTATTGAATTTACTAATTTTGTAAACACTCTTGGGCATACATTCATTCCATAACGAAATGGCAGTTCCAGCTGAGCACGTTTGACTGTAAAGCATGTCACGAATCATGCGTAAGCTATTAAAAACAGAAGACTCAAAAACCAAACAATAAATAAATCACCCAAACCGACAATGTTGCTGATGTTGTCTAGGTTCACCGTGTGCGGATCTGACATTCGATTTTCTTCATTTGAAACAAGCTATAGTACCGAAAAATTCCGCCTAGACGGACTGCTGAAGGCCGCCGAAGAAGAACGCATTCTTCTTCTGGTGACGAAGGGCCGAGTCTCATCCGTCGCGTTTGCAATGGGCAGTGCTGTAATCTTCAATGGAGTTAATATGCGTCCTGTTTGTCTTAATATGGGTCAAGTCAGACTCAAGCCAACCTACCCGCGAAGTGAGGGGCATGCTAATGCTTTTGATGATCGGTGAGCCCAGCGTCGTTGTATTAAGCTGGCATATTAATTTGCTTCTGTATTATACACGTACATATGTTAATGCTGAACTGATTTGTTACCTCTTTGAGATATTAGTGGCGATGAAGCTAACCGACGCTAGTACCTATGTATTGTATGTATGTATGTTGGCGACACAGTCCATGGAGGACCAACGCCGGACTTCTCTGATCTTATTTCCCCTTAGGCGAAAGAGACCTAGAGTTTATTGCCGAATCCGATCGACGAAATTCGAGTAGCTTTTCTTGACAATTATACTACAGGGGGGTTTGTCAGGACCCCGTTGAGGAGAACCACCGTGAAAACACGTTCGATGACATGGCTGTTGTCGGGATTTGATCCCCTGTCATCGGCGTCAGAAGCAAACACCCTACACACACACTACTCAAACCGACGCCAGTGACTTGACTTTAATCGACTTAATTACGCGATTGTTATTCAGTAGCCAGAAGGAGATTTTAAATTCCATATTCTTAGGGAAATCCTCGTCGTCTCCACTTACTCGATTATAGAGGTAGATTGTGGACGAGGACAGATTAGTATTCCCCGGCATAGATGCCTTGGCCTCTTTTTATCCTCGTTTCGCTTTTTAGTTAATTCAAGCTCCAGATTTTGGAGTTCCAGATTTCGGAGCTTGACTCTAAGCTGGCAGCCAGCTGCTGACCAAAGCACGTGAGTTCGCTACATGCGAAGATAGTTATAGCAACATCGCCCATGTTAAGGGATTTGAGTAACAAGCTTCCAAGAGTCGGCTTTAGCCAACCTATATCTGATGATCCTTTTTGTAAGGAGCTAGCTAATTAGACCCCGAATCGACACCTATTTTTCCTAGATTTGCAAACGCCCATATGCTCTCAATGTTAAGCAAAAACTTCAATGAGGTATTGCCTTCTGGAGATTGGTTTGGTGCTTGCTATACCTAGAAGCCCTGTTGGGAGGGTTTATACCAATGCTGCAACACGTGTGACATCTTAAAAGTTTCTCAGTACCCGATTCTGCCATTAGTTCGGTTACAAATTGTACTCACTCGAAATAACCGCCTTTTGCTATAACACAAGCTTCCATACGGTGTGGCCATTGGGCTATAGCGGCATGAAGATTTCCCTGGAGATCGGGGACGCTGCTCTGGTTAATGCTGTTTTAAGGGTTTCCAAATTTCTGTGGGAAGTCTAGCATGCATGGTCCCCAATTGTGACCACAAACCATAATCTAATGGATTCAGATGTATACTCCCCGACGGCCAGAAATATTGACTCTGAGCCAGTCTTACGTGGTTTTGGCTTTGCGAGCTGGAGCAGAGTCCTGTTGGAGGATCCATCTGTGTCCATTGAAAAGGGTATTGGTCAAACCCTTCACAACACCCTATAGCACATCTTCTTGGTAAACCTTTGCACCAGTTTTTACGCCCTTTTCACGGAAATTGAAGGATGTGAGACCATGGTGAGAAACCTCCGGCCAGACCATTACGGAAGCGGGATGAGGGCCACGTTGAACTCTTGGAACAACTTTTTTCGCTTCCTTAGATAAAGTGGGATACATTTTGTCATTTTGTTTGTTGAAATTTTTTTCTAAAAATTTACTCATCCGGAAACAGAATGTTTTCATGGTCATTGTCCACGTACCACTGCAAAAATCGCTTGCATCTTTCCAGCCTAATTTTTTTTAGTTGAGGAGTTAGAAGATGATCCGTGGACCGACGATAGCTATTCATATGCAGATCATCCCGAATCAGCCTAGACGTGGATCTGGTTGATATATCTAATTCCTTGGACATGATCTTCTGCTTTCTAAGGGGATTTCTCCGAATTCGTTAACGTACGGACAACGCGCGGGCGATCGCTTCTTGGCCTGTCCTCTTCTTCTTCTTCTTCTTCTTTGGTGGCTTTACAGCCCATGGAGGATCAGAGCTAAACTTCTCTTCAAGCTTCAAGCGAGCAATAGCCCGATAAACGAATATTCGTGCTATTCCGAGTAGTTTTAGCCACTCGAATATTTGGCCAACACTCTTTCCGCACTTATGCAACGTTGTTACCGCGACTCGATTCTCTCTAACGCCCCACTCTATGTTAATAATTTGCAAAGTAAAAAAAAAAGTTGACGGTTCTATTCCCGTAAGAAATTTTAAACTATAAGCGCTGGAAACTGTGTAACAGAACTTATGGCAGGACTAGGTAGTTGGAAGCCGGGTGAGAATGGGTCTTAGTAATACTGTACTGGTAAGGTAGGGTTTGACCTATAAGCTGGAATAATGCCGATCTTCAGGCTTACAAGTAAGCATCAGTAATTTTGTGCGTGGGGCTACCCTATAGCAAACTTTCAAGCTTGAATTGCTTGGTCTTTGAGGCATACAGAGTGAAAAGCAGTAATTGGTTCCAAAGGTCACAATACCACGTAGAAATCGAAGGAAAACCTGGGCCTTAACCGAGAAATCTCGATTCAATTTACACGATGCCTAAAGTAGTCAATTTGGGCTTAGTTGTCGATGTCATGAAGTCATCCATTGACATCGATTCAGTTGTATTTGCATGGGCGCGGAATATTGTAGGAATTTACGCAAAGTACTTTTAAGGGTGACATTTCCAAATTGGAATATTCCGTCGAAAATATTTCTTGTATCGGCTACTGTGGATGTTATGGATCGATTTAAGTCTAGACCTTTTATCACATTGGTCAAGTCTGAAGCTGTATTCAAGCTAATCTGTTAAAACTTTTTGACAGTATCTACTGGCAGTATTCTACTGCCATTCCACTTCTCTCCGAATGGGTGTTCGGATCCCAACCAGGTCATCTTCAACTGATTTTAAGAACTCATAGTTATTGGTTATACGTTTGAAGCAGTAGTTTAATCAGCAAAGGTAGTTGTGGTAAGTTATCGTAATGGGGCCGATTTTGCGAATTCCAAATTTTGACATGTCTCCAGGTTTCAAGGTCACCAGAATACAAACGATCTGAGCCTGAGCTATAGCTGCCTTCCATCCTTGACGGTCACGCTGCTTCCAGATATCAAGCCCAAGTTGTCTTGCATCCGCGGATACTTGGTCTTTATACCGGAGGTTCGGTCTTCCTCTTCTTCTCGAGCCAGGAGGCTCGGAGTCGAAGACCCTGGTGTTCATGCGCTCGATGTGGCCGAACCAATGTAGTCGACGGATCTTTGCCTTCCGAACTATGTTCAGCTCGTAGAGTTCGTAGTTCTGTCTTCTCCTCCATTAACCTTCCTCACAGATAGGACCAAATATCCGGCGGAGAACTTTTTTTTTTTTTCGAAAGAACCCAAAATCAGCTCCGCCGTCCTGCTTATCGTCCAGCTTTCGCCTCCGTATAGCAAGACTGGCAGTATAAACGTTTTGGTTCCTCGAGTGAGGAGTTTTGACCCAAGTTGTTTGGACAAACTGAAGTAGCAGCGGTTGCTGTGGTGTCGTTTGTAGAGTTTACGTTTGCCCCGAGGTAGACAAACTCCTTAACTACCTCGAAATTATAGCTGTAAATCGTTGTATTTTGTCCAAGGTGGTGAGCGACGGATCGGTTTTTGCTGACAGCATGTACTATGTCTTATCCTCGTGGACTTTAAGACCAACTCGTTTCGCCTATTCCTCAATCGCCGCGAAAACCTATACAACGTCACGCCGAGACCGCGCGATGATGTCAATATTATCCGCGTATCCTAGCCGCTGGACAGACTTGTAGAAGAAAGTGCTTTTCCTGTTGATGCCTGTCCGTCGCACTATCTGCTCCAACACTAAATTGAACCGATTTCAGATATCCTAGAACCGAACTGCATGGTGCATCGCAAGCCATCTGAGCCTGTGGCCTTGTTGTTCTTCAGCTTTTGAATAGCTGTGCCGACTTCTTCGATGCTGGGTGGGAGAACTACTTCAGCGGCTGGAGTTGGGGTTTCTTCAGTCCCTGCCACTCTCTCTTGGTCATGCTCGTTAAGCACATGCTGGAAATGCTACTTAAACACAACCACTATTCCCTGCGGGTCGGTGACAAGATTACCTTCGCAATTTCGAAGAGCCTGGGTGTCTGTCTTAAAGCTTCCTGCAAGGCTTTTAGCTTTCTTATAAGTTGCAAAACTTTTAAGTGAAAAAATTTGATTATTTAAATCGTGTTGCATAGTTCCAGGCAAAAGTATGATTAAACTAAAACAAGTCCGAATTTTGTATGGGAAGTTCAAAAGCTTATATCATTGAAACTAGGAAAGTCCGACCTAAAACATTTATATGTCAAAATTGGCAGGACAAAACCTATTTTAACATATTCGAATTTCATCAAAATCAGTGATTAGGGCCTTTTTCCAAATACCTAATTACCGAAATGTTAATTCAGCATTCTTGGCTGATGAATGGTATTGATGAGATATCTCCAAATTGATGGTTTCTTGATAACTTGAACAAGAAAATGTCACTATTCGTCGAATATTGTAATAATTGTACAAGCGAGTTTTGTATGTAGGCAATTGGTGTTCGGAATTGACCTTCCTTAAGCCTTTCCGTTTGTGCACTAATCTTGATTATTTGATAACAGTATTTGGAAGTTCCTCGACATAAACGTAAGACTTATTAAAATGAAAAAAATATGAAATAGGACTGGGAGGTTAGTCGTATGGGCCTTACGGGTCGCACCTAGACCACATTTTTTCGGGTTTTGTATCCTAGACATGGTTGCTTTACTCTCGCTGGTAGTAACAGATGGTGGGTAAGTCCTTAGACTTAAAGTAAACAGGGCGTATACGTAATAAATTTTTCACTTCGAAATTCCAAATGAGAACAAATCCTACGATATTCACGTGCATCCGTCTTTTTCACTAAAGTTTCCCTCAAATGCACCTGTAACACATCTTTTCCGTCGAATCTTTGTATACTAATTGACACGTGAAAGAAACGAAAAGAAAAAACAACGAAGAAAATAGAACAACAAAACAATTTTATGAACAATATGGTCATGCATGTAGGCATCGTGTGTATAGATTTAAGTCTTCTGACCTTGTAAGCTGGGAAACCTGTACATGTAGTACATAGTACGTTTGTTGCGTATGTATGTACGTTTGACGCTTTTGAAAACAAGTAACTGAAGTTACGTGGGGTGGCAAAATGTCATCTTAAAACTCAGCTCATTTCGAAATCGCATTTAAACTGTCTCGTTAAGAGTAGAACAGTCTCTTTAGTGTGGTGGTCGTTGTGTTCGTATTATTGCGAATGCGCAGGGAATCGATGCGGAATTCAGGCATGAATGTAGCCAAACTCGCTCTTCCTATCCCCTACACACATGATGCGGTCCCCTACTTCTACTAGTTAGATATCATACACGCGGTTGGTTTGTTTGTATATATATATTGCTGCCGCGCGAAACTAGGGCAACCTGCAATTCTGTTTTCCCCACTTCCAAAAAAAGAAAAAAAGGAAGCGAAAAGGAAGGAAAACGAGATGGAGACACGCTAGTAATAAAAGTGTCGGTATGTATTGCAGAATGCAATGCAGGAGGAATTAGGAACAGAACATAGTCTGCGTTGTCGGGTGGCCTGGCCACTGAGGCACGGATATTCTGAAATATATTGGAGCTGTTTCTCACCCCCCACATACGCCGTGTGCTTTGTAATTTCGCAACTAACACACAGGAGTTATGCTATCTAAGCACACTTTAGATGTAAACAATGAGAGGCTATGAGAAGGGACAGCCCACCTAACTAGTCGTGCAATAATTATATGAAGAAAATCAGAAATCTTTAAGTGAAATGGTGTCAACCGAAAAGATTCGAATACAATGATGCTGTACCTACATATACAATTGAAAATACTTAGTATTCTGCTTGTGACACATTGTTGTGTGTTTTTCCTTAATTTTTTTGTCGTGACAGCCACCTAAATGTGTCTAAAAATGTTTAAAGGTCCACCAGTGTGCTCGGTATATGATAGGTCCAAGTGTCCAATTAGAAGGAATAGAAATAACACACAACACATGTGATGTGTGCTTATGGCAGTATATAATATACATTTTGCACATATTGTTTTTGAAGGACACTCTAATTGTAGAAAGATGCTCGCTCGCCCGTTCTCTTGCTCCTCTATCTAAGTGCGAACGAATATGGGACGTAAATTGAGCGATGTTTTCGTCTAATTAAACGTGCTCCATATTCTCTCTGGAGCACGGTTGATTGGCTAAGATAAGGTTTGTTCTTTGTACTTTTAGTTAATTGCCTGCAGCTTTTATTTATGAAAGATGTCGGAATTTTAAGGTGGACGCCTTTGAAGATAGTAATCTATAGAGAGTGTAGTTATAACGTGTTGTTGTAGCAAAAAATAGTTCTTAGAAGCTAATTAGGTGGACAGACATAGTATTGATTGGTAATGTCAATGTTGAGCGGCACTTGTCCGAGTTTGGACGAAAAATTCAGGTCAAGTTGAGTCTTATTACCTAGACGGAATATGAAGAAATTCGTACCGCTATATACCTATAGAAATGGAGTTTCCACTTTCAGGCACGTTGCGAGTACTTTCTTTTGAAAGTGTTAGACAACAATCAGAGAGATGTTAGGTAATAAATGTTGGGAAAGGCTGTCTGGGATTTGAAGAAAAAAATGATTAGATAAACGATTCTGCGATTTAGGACAAACAAAGTCCTCACATAGATTCGAAGTATATTTGCAAACACGGAGCTTCTTCTTCTTATCGGGTGCTACAGTTGGGGCTGAACCTGGACCTCAACCAACTCGCCCTCTAACTAGCACGATCTCTTGCTAGCCGTTTCCATTGCCGCACACCCAGTTGGATGAAGTCTCCTTCCACTTATGTTCGCCATTTAGGTGGAAGGAACTGAAGGTGTGGTGCCTAGCCATTTTAGGCATTGAATCCGTAAATGCCTGACTAGGCTTATGTCGCTGTATAGCTGTACAGTTTATAGGACCGAAAATTACACGCAAAATCTTACTCCTGAACCGACCATGGACCTCCTTATCCGCTTTTGATAGTGTCCATGCTTCTGCACCATACAGCAGGACCGGGATGATAAGGATCTTGTATAGAGTCAACTTTGTCGTTCGGGAGAGGACTTTATTATTCAATTGCCTTCTGAGCCCAAAGAAACAGCGATTGGGAAGAGTGATTCTGCGTTTGATTTCGGAACGGATGTCGTTGTTCCAGGTCACTGCGGAACCAAGGTACACGAAGTTCATAATTACCTCAAATTTATATCCGCCATTACAAACGTTTTGGCCAAGACGTCGGTGGTGAGCGTCCTTTTTTGATGACAGCATATATTTAGTTTTGTCGCCTCCGCCTCAATACTCACAAACGCCTCATTGACATCACTCTGTGTTCTTCCCAATAAGCCAATATCATCCGCGTATGCGAGGAGTTGTGAGGATTCGAAACATATTGTGCCTCTTGTGTTGGCCAGTGACTTTTGCATAATCATTTCTAATATGATGTTGTAGACTCACACGACATCGCATCACCCTGCCTAAATCCTTTTTTGTTCGCCGATTCGGATGGAGTAGCGAGGATTCTCCAAAGGCATCCTGCATAGTCTGACGAGTTTAGCAGGGATGCCAAAGCTAGACATGGCGTTGTAAAGCTCGTCTCTAATTACGCTGTCATATGCGGCTTTGAAGTCGAAAAATAGGTGGTTAGTGTCGATTTGAAATTCATTGGCTTTTTCCAGGACCTTCCGTAGTGTGAAGATTTGGTCGATGGTGGACTTCCCTGGCCTGCAGCCACCCTGATAAGGAACTATTAGCATCTGTACAAAGAGCTTCAGGCGTTCACACAAAACGGCAGAGAAGATTTTGTAGGCGATGTTAAGGATGTTATCCTTCTATAGTTGGCGCAGTCAAAGGGGTTCCCTTTCTTGTGGATCGGGCAAACGATGCTGATTCTCCATTCCTCGGGCACGCTTTCCTTTGGCCATATCTTACCATATCTGGTGCATGCTCCTTACCAGGTCATCTTGAAGAGCTCAGCAGACAGTCCGTCTGCGCCAGCAGCTTTATTCGATATTCAATATGGAAATCTTAATTTCGTCGAGGTCATGGAGACGTGTCGTTAAGAAATGGATCATTCTGCCTGACAGCAGTATATTGACTAATATCGACGTTAGACAGTCTGTGGAAGTGGTTTTTCCATATTCTCAGCATCGACTGCTATTCTACTGATAAGTGTCCGTTTTCATCCCTACAGGCTTCCGTTCTGGCTTTATAACCTTTGGCATGTTTTCTTTATCTGTTGATAAAACTTTCGAACGTCATGCCTGCAGTAAGACGTACGTTTCTCGTACTCTTTCTTCGAGAACAACAACAGCTCTTCACGAGCTGTTCTTGTTGTTATCAAGAATATTGGAGCAGGGTCTGACGTCGATCGCGATGTGACCGATCTGGTTAGCGATTGATGGATCTGGCGGCAGTTAGGCGCCTTTGTTTATATCGAGGTGCGGGAAGCGCGTACTGGCTAGAAGGAGATTTTGCCCCGTAGCAAGATCAATCCACCTGTGTCTGTTATCGGATGTGGTGTCGTGTTGGCTGTGTTTGCCGATGACTCGTTTAATGAGGCTTTCCGTACCCAGCTTAGCATTGAAGTCCCCTAGTACAATTTTGATGTCGTAGCATCAAACATTAGGCATACGTTCTGTCTAGGAGATCGCATAACTCATATTTGGTGGAGTCATTGTTGTTGTTCATGGGGCCGTGGACGCAGATCAGGGTGATGTTAGAAAATTTGGCTTTGATACGGATCGTTACGGCGTTCGCTCACATACCGAAGCTTAAGACTTTTTGCCTCAGTCCACCTCGAACAACAAATCCGCATCCGAACTATCGCTGTCCTCTCTCCTTATAGCAGTCGTCGTAGTAGATGTCGCAGTTTTTCATTCGCTTTATACCCGGTCCATTCCATCGCACTTCGTGGATGGCGGTTAAATCCGCTTTACAGCGGTCAGCGAAAGACTAAATGATGCTATTAGTTCAGATGTTCAGAGGGCAAGTTCTCTGGCGGTAACTGGATCTATGAGAGCATCGCAGCCACGTCTGCGTTAAGAATACAGGAATCCGGTCTCTGGGCAAGGAGTCCTCATGGCCACGCATCAGTCTTGGGTCGATGGGCCATCTCGAGATTCAAAACCGAAACGGAATATACCACCCGGCTTCCTTGCTGCGAGAGGAGATTCTCTATCAGAATTCCTTCCAGCGAGGAATGGACCAGTGGTTTGGTACGTACGAAAAATTAACTGGCAATCTATACCGATGGATCCAAAATGTATAACGGTACAGGTGCCGGGGTTTATTTCGAATCTCGTGATTCTATCATCAAGGAATCGCTCCTATAGACTTGATGATAGCGTAGCGTTTTCCAAGCTTAGATCTTCGCAATCAAACTAGCTGCGAACCTGATTCTTAGAGGAAACCTCTCAGATAAAAGGATCAACATCTATGTTGACAGCCAAGCAGCCAATAAGGCTCTGCAGGCAACATGGATAATACCCAAGCTCGTCAAACTCTGCAAAGAGAGGCTGGAGATGATATCAGATGTCAATAAGGTGACCCTTTGCCGGGTATCTTGATCATATGAATATCTCCGGAAACGGGAAGGCAGACGAGCTAGATAGAACAGGATCAGGCGCAAACTCCGTGCAGATCACAACTGAAGTTAAAACCCCTCAGAGGCGATAGGGGCGGATCTAATAGTGAAAGCCAATAGACGATGGCATATAAATAATTGATATGCGCAACGGCAAGACCAACTTGGCCCATCTACGATAAGAAAAGGACATAAGGTCTACTAAAGTTCAGTCGTGGGAATATTCGATTGGGAGTCGGTGCCCTCACCGGGCACTGGATGATAGCCATATTAGGCCAGCCCCACAATGATTTCAGCAGAATCTGCAGGAACGAAGAGGTAGTTGAATCCATTTGTCGCCTACTGTGTGAATGGCCCGCAACTAGCCCAAAAAAAGGAACATATTCCTTTGGAAGTCAATTCCTTTCGGGACTAGAAGAGGTTCAATTCAACGGGTCATTATTAGGTTTCTACGAGTTAAGCGTCAACTGGGTACAATGGACTCCTCGTAGTCTAAGTGAGCCTCGACCTTCCATCAATAGGGCACTCGCTCACCTAATGTAACTTACTTGCAGCAATTGCTCAGTACTGTAAGAGCTATTCGGTGGAGACCAGTCGAGAACAATGGACAATTGAGCTCTTGTCGCACTTAGCTTTACAACAACGATGCTGTCTAGTGTGCGAACAATGTTTAGTCTGACTTTGGTGCATCCCACGTACCAAACGACCAAATTGTTTTTTTTTTTTTGTCATTTGAACGATGTGGCCAAAATACTCATGAAGCGTGTCGTTCCTATTTTTCACCATTTTTGTCGTGCTCTTTAATGACTTTAATGCGGTCTTCAATCATATACGACTCCATATCGATTAATGGCAAACTTTCGGCTAACGAAATGTCATAAAAGAAAGCAAAAATAGCATCTTTCCCCAATCGACTTTACTTTCCTGCATCTCATTTGGACGACCCTTTTAAAAAATAGCGTGCGAAGAATTCGTTGCGTCACAAGGTCGTCTATGTTTCCCAACGACATATTCAAAGCAAATACCTGCCAAGTTCGCATTCAAATCTCCAAGTTGTGAGAAATGGCATTGTTGTGGAGGCGTGTGACAACCGATCACGTTGATGTTGGGCTTCGCCTTGACGCAATTCATTATGAGGTATTCGCTAATCTGCATGAACTTTACTGCTTCTTGCCTAAATCTTTCTTGAATGATAGAACTTTTTCCTTTTACGTTTGGGAAGATCGTCAACAAAATATCAGCCCAAGGTATCATCAATGTCCTAGTCTAGTCAGAACTAAACTTATTTTTTGACAAAAAGCCTCGAGATCTGTCCTCGATATCCATCGACTATGGCTCTTTCGCTTTATCGCGTACCATGTTGAGCAATATTTCAAATAGAAATAAAATTGTTTGTCAAATCGGAAAGCTTGTAAAGACTATGCTTTTAAAGAGACCATGTGGTATGGTATTTGTGGAATACTTGTTTGGTCCTAGGTTGCTTTTAGAGTAGATTCTATAACGTACGATGTGAGCGTTTGGCTTTTAATTATCAAAAAAACATAGAAAAATTGCGAGAGTGTACACAATTATTTGAGTTGATACATAACTTATTGCCTGCATTTTACTTTTTATAGATTATATCGGGTAAATGTTGACCACGACTGCCTTATTACTGGTCCATACGTAAAGTCTGATTTTGAGTTACTTTTTCGATCCTATTGGTTGGTCTCTCGTGTGATGCCTTCCAGGCTGCAATTTATCAGGATACACGAGTGATTTGATGTATTTCCATAAAAACGAATCTAAGGGCGTCAAATCGCACGGTAGACGAACGGTCAAGTCACTTGGTTTGCTCAGTAGGACGATTATGACGACCGTAAAGGGATAAAAGTGTGTGAAAAACATTTTTCGAAACACACGAATTTTCTTGATAAAATTTATTAACTTGTAACGTTTATTCAATGGTAAAATGGCATGACCAACTGAGCATGACTGACTTTGACGCATGTCACGAGTCACGCTTGAGCTGTCAGAAACGTAATGCAAAAAAAAAAAAAAAAACAAACAGTAAATAAATCACCCATTATACGCATCCTAACCGTGGTAATTTGTTTATTTTGTGTAAAGACGGAAACCTGTTGTACGGAGCAAGATGACTTCATCTAAACACTTTCGAGTGCCCTGACCTGAATTCCGCAACGAATTAGTAAACTGTGGTTAGACTTAGATAGAAGACTAACTTATCTCAATTTGATTTGGTTTTTGAGGATAGATTTGCGCTCCTCTTTTCTGCAAAAAGAGGAGGCTTTGGCTCAGCTAAAGCCTGAGCTATAGCTGCCTTCCATCCTCAATGCTGCTTCCAGCTATCAAGACCAAGTTGTCTCTTACATCTTTGATTACTTGGTCTTTATACCGGAGGTTCGGTCTACCTCTTCTTCTCGAATTAGGTGGCTCGGAGTCGAAGATCCTCTTAGCTGGAGCTTTTTTTCGAAAGAATTTTCTTTTGATAGAATCCAAAATCAGCTCCGCCGTCCTGCTTATCGTCCAGCTTTCGGCTCTGTACAGCAAGATTGGTGTTTAAGCGTTTTGTAAAGCTTTGGTTCTTCAAGTGAGGAGTTTTGACCTAAGTTATTTGGACAAACCGAATTAGCAGCAGTTGCCAAAGGTGATTCTATGTCGGATCTCCACTGTCGTGTCGTGTGTGGAGTTCGCGTTTGCCTCGAGGTAGACAAACTCCTTAACCATCTCGAAATTATATGTAGCTGCCAACCGTTATATTTTCTCCCGGGTGGTGAGCGGCGAATCGGTTTTTTGCTAGGCATCATGTATAATGTCTTTTCCTCGTTGACTTTAAGACCAGCTCGCCTGTTCTTTAGTCGCCATGAAAGCTTCTACAACGTCACGCTGAGACGGCACGATGACGTTAATATCATCCGCGTATCCTAGCAGCTTGACGTCCCTGTTGACGTCTGCCCGTAGCACTATCTGCTCCAGCACCAAATCGAAGAAGTCACACGACAGTACATCTCTTTGCCGAAATCCGGTGCATGTTTCAAACGATTCAGAGGTCCTATAACCGAACTGCACGGTGCATCTCGTATTTTCCAACGTGGCGTGACAGAGCCGGATCAGTTTTCCAGGGACCCCGAATTCGGCCATCGCATCAAACAATTCCTTGCGATGTATGCTGTAGTATGCGCCTTTAAAATCGATAAAGAGTTGATGTGTATCGATTTGAAACTCGCTGGTCTTTTCCAGGAATTGTCGGAGTGTGAATATTTGGTCTATAGTCGATTTGCTGGGCCGGAAGCTGTTTGGTAGCTGCCGGTTGGTGCGGTGCAAAAGGATTTTAGACGTTCACACAATACGCTGTACACGATCTTGTATGCGTCATTGAGCAGGGATATACTTCTATCGTTCTTTCAAGAGGTAGGATCCCCTTTTTTGTGGATGGGGCAAATAGAGCTGATATTCCAGTTGTCAAGCCATCTGAGCCTGCAGCCTCGTTATTTATCAGCTTTTCAATAGCTGTGCCGACTTTTTCGATGCTGGGTGGGAGGACTACTTCAGCGGCTGGAGTTGGGATTTCCTCAGTCCGTACCACTCTCTCTTGGTCATGCTCGTTAAGCAGCTGCTGGAAATGCTACTTAAATATTATACTATTCCCTGCAGGTCAGTGACAAGATGACCTTCGCAATTTCGCAGGGCCTGGTTGCCTTTCTTGAAGCCTCCTGCAAGCTCTTTAACATATCTTATAAAAGGCCCGTATTTTATGTTTGTCCTTCTTCTTCTTTGGTGGCGTTACAGCCCATGAAGGGCCAGGGCCAAGCTTCTCTCAATCACCTATGTTGTGTGTGATTTATTTTTTACTACAATTTAATGCCAATTCCGAACAGCGTTAGTCGAGAAGCTTTTTCATGGCGAGTATACTATGGTGGGTTTTGTCAGTACCCCGTCGAGAAGGGGCACCGCGAAATAAACATTCGATGTCCTTGGTGTTATCGGGATCCAAACTCACTCATCGTGCGTCAGAGTCCAACGCTCTAACCACTGCGCCACGGCGCCCTTAGACTCCTCGATATCCTTAAGCTGGGAGGCTGCGAGGATTTGAATCTTTAGTCACAGCAGTTTTTTCTCCTACCTTCTTTTGGCTCGGAACTCATCTAGCGCTGCCCTGGTTTTTCGCTGCAGCGTCTTTTGGTACGCCTCGTCGGTTGCTGCCTTTTTTTGCTCACACTCGACATCATACCACGGGTTTCTTGTCGGGGGTGCCAGGCAGCCTAAGGTGGTCTCGGCTACTTCCTTTGTGGCTGCAGCTACATATTGTTGACATTTGTGCTCGACGTAGGCATACCGAAGAGCCTTTCTCTCAATTACTCCCTGTAGGCTCTGGTAACCTCCGGTGTGCTCAGGCGTCCAATGTCGAACCTCCTCATGGTGGGCTGATGCAGCTTTCTGACATTGGACTGTCGAGCTCTGAATCTTGCTGGTACAAGGAAATAGTAAGAGTCGACGTTTACTCCCTAGAATGTTCGCACATACAGGATGTTTCACGAGTGTCTTGCGTCAATGAGCACATGGTTGATTTAGTTAGCAGTTCGACTATCCGGAGATCGCCAGCTAGCTGTGTGGATTCGTTACAATCATCAAACTACAGCACTTCTACAGAATGGCATCTGTAGACATCTCATGTGCCATATAAATATTTCTTATCCTTATTAGAAAGATAGCATTATGCAATGCAGTAAGACTCCTCAAGAATTTGTCTTAAGTAATAAGCATCTCCAGCCAGCACGGCCCTTGGCCTGCTGTTTCTAATGGTGTACTCCCAAATAGTTAAGCTCCTTTTCCACATATGTGCGCCACCGTAGATGTGATCATCCTGCGGGTTGGATTCGAAGACTCTTCGGGTCGAAGCTTCGTTACCCATACGCTCTACATGGCCCAGCCATCTTCGAAGGCGTCGTCGTCGTCGAAGGTGGCTGGATTCGAAGGCGTCGTACTGGGCGGATGTCGCTGTACAGCGCGTACAGTTCCTCGTTGGATCTTCTCCTCCAAACTCCGTTTACACAAACAGGACCGTAGATTAAACGCAGAATTTTCTTCTCGAAACGACCAAGGGATGCCCTCATCCGCTTTCGTTAAAGTCCAGGCCTCTGCGGCATAGAGGCAGACCGTAATGATTAAGGATTTGTATAGCATAACTTTGGCCTTTCAAAAGACGGCTTTACTTCTCAAGTACCTCTTAAGCCTAAAGATTTGTCCAGCGGTTGGCAAAAGTAATACTGCGTTTGGTCTCAACGCTTATGCTGTTGTCGCTGGTCACTAGTGAGCCAAGTTAGACGAAGTCCGTGACCACTTCGAATCGATAGCTGTCAATTGTGACGTTCTGGCCAACAAGCCGGTGCTCGGTGCCTTTTTTGGATGATAGCATATACTTGGTTTTATCCTCATTTACCGAAAGACACATTATATCCTCTTCCACCGCAATGCTTACGAAGGCCTCATTGACGTCTTGCTATGTCCTTCCAATCGCCTCAATGTCATCGAGAACCTCGTAAATTAGCCAGTGACTCTTGCACGATCTTTTGAAGGACGTTGTTGAAAAAGTTGCATACAAGTGTGTCGCATTGTCTAAATTCTTTTCTAACACAAACCTTAATGTATAGCTCGTCTCTATGAACACTGTCATACGCGGCTTTTAATTCGACGGAGAGTTGAAGGGTGTCGACTTGGAATTCTTGGCTCTTCTCTAAGATCTGCCGCAGTATGAATATTTGATGTATTAGAGACTTGCCTAACCTGAAGCCGCATTGGTAAGAGTCTATCAGGCTTTCCACAAAAGGCTTGAGGTATTCATATAATACCTGTATGCGACGTTTAATCCCCTGTAGTTGGTGCAGGTGAGAGCACCAGAGTTGGTGCACGGTGAGAGCACTGTGGCGCAGTGGGTAGTGTGTTGGCCTCTGACGCCGATGACACGGGATCGTATCCCGACACAGCCATGTCATCGAACGTGTTTTCATGGTGTTTCTCCTCAGCGGGGTTCTGACAAAACCCGCTGTAGTTGGTAGGTAGGTAGGTAGGTATTTAGGTAGGTAGGTAGGTAGGTAGGTAGGTAGATAGGTAGGTAGGATCGTCGCCTTTCCAGAACTGAGAATGACACACATAGGCTAGGGAGGCCCGTTGTGCAGCTACGAGGGGGCTTAGCCCCCTATTCGTGGAACCATTTTGTTTTTCTTAGGAAGTTAAGAAGATCAGATATCCCTACTTGCTGGACCTCTGTCAGGTTGTTAAGGAAGTAAGATCCTAGGTATCGCTTTCTGATTGTGCAGAATGCCGGGCAAGTGCAGAGAAGGTGGTGAATGGAATCGACCTTCTCTTCGTCTAGACAGCTTCTGCAGAAATCATTCAGAACTATACCTAGTTTTTGCGCAGATAAGGCAGTGTCCAGTGATGACACCTATGGCTTTGTAGACGTCAGTTCTTTTTAGGGAGATTATACTCCTTGTCCGTTGATTGTCGAGCCGGGGCCAGATTTGCCTGGTGAAGACGCAGGTATGTCCCTGAGTCCATCTCCGGTTCGTCTTGGCCCTGGCGAGATTTGTAAGATTAAGTTTAATGGTTGCAAGGGGTGTTCCCTCACAAGCCACGATTAATTGTAGCGTCGTTCTCTATTTGTGTGTCGGTTCTTTCATTCCCTGGAATGTCGCTGTGTCCACACAGGGCTCCAACGACTTTAAGGTTGCTTGACTATCCGTGAGAATACGGATATCCGTAGTGGATGTCACGTTCCACTTCAGCCAAGACAAGGCCTCTTTTATTGCCAATAGTTCCGCCTGGAAAACGCTGCAGTGATTAGGTAATTTTAGAGCTTTGTTCAGCTTAAGTTGTTTGCAGAATACTTCACAACCCACCCCGTCTTTGGTTTAAGACCCATCGGTGTAAAAGTCTACGCAGTATCTGCGGGGTTGAGTATGGCGGGTCCGGTTTTGTCTGTCTGGGTATATCGTCGTGAAGTTTTTTTCCAAGACCGTGGTGGGTTCTGTAAGGTCCAAGTTAACTGCCATGGTTATCCTGTTATTCAGGATGGAGGAGTAGCCAGTGGAAAGCTCGTCCATTTCGAGTTGTCTAATGGCCATGTGCGAGGCAATTTGCTTGCCGAAAATATCGAGTGGTGTAAGGTCGAGTATCGTGTTAAGCGCAGCCGTTGGGGTGGACCTGAGGACCCCGGTAATGGACTACACGCCAACCTTTGTACGTTCTCGAGTTGCTTGTGGTATGTTGTCTTGTCCAGTGCAGTCGACCAGACTATCACTCCATAAATTAGTATGGATCTAACGACCGTGATGTAGAGCCATAGGGTGATCTTGGGGTTGAATCCCCATTTTTTCCATATGGCTTTCTTGCATGTGTAGAGAACTATTGTTGCTTTTTTAGCTCTTTCGATTGTGTTGCTCTTCCAGGTTAATTTCCTTTCTAGTATAATGCCAAGGAATTTGGCATTGGAGGAATAGTTTAATCTGGTACTAATCAAAGTGATAGGGCAGTGTTCCGGGATTTTATGCTTTTTGGTGAATAGCACGAGCTCCGTTTTCTGGGGATTCATCCTGAGCCCTTTACCTGAGATTGAAATGGCAACGTCATCAGCGTAGGCAATAACGTCCAGGCCTTCTTTCTCCATTAGTCATTTCGTTTATAACTACATTCCAGGGAAAAGGTGAGAGGACCCCTCCCTGCGGGGTTCCTCTCGTAACCACTCTGGTGGTTACTTGGCTTCCCCATTTGGAGTGAAATTTGGGTGTTAATAATAATTCGCTGATCAGCTCTGTAGTAAAATTGTCATGAAAAGCTTATCGAAATTCGCCGTTCGAAACCGGCAATAAACTGTAGGTCCCTTTAACCTTTAAACTTTTTTAATAATAGCAAAACCTACTTTGACGTAGGAACAAAATGTTTGCTTATTATGGACTAGCTCTTGGCACAGTAACCCACGATACTAATAGCGGTGTTAGGTTAGGTTAAGTTAATGTGGTCGGCATAAGCCGACGAAGGCCGAAATCGGCCCATTGTGATACCACATGGATCGTGTTACCCAGATCCGCTACCAGAGAACCAACCGGTGCTTCTGATGAAACGATGGAGTTAAGCTATTAAGGAATGGTTGTGTGGCCTTTTTGTGATGTGGCCCATTTTATTATGCTCCTCATCCTCAGGGCCGCGCAGGCAGCAATTTGTTTACTGAAAATGTTCAGTGGTGGAAGGTGTAACAGAATGTTTAGGGCCTCCGTGGGGGTTGATCTGATCGCTCCGCTTATGTATAAGCTGGCCGATCTTTGTACTTTCCCCAGAAGGTCTCGATTGACTGGCTTGTCCCGAGCCGTCCATCAGACTACAACGCCATACAGGAGGATGAGCCTTATGATCGCCGTGTAGAACCATTGCATAATGCTTGGTTGGAGACCCCACTTCTTGCTCACCACTTGTTTGCAGCTGTAGAGAGCAACAGTTGCTTTCTTGACGCGGTAAAGAATGTTGGGTTTCCAATTCAGCCTCTTGTCAAGGACTAGGCCTAGATATTTGGCCTGCTCTTTGATTATTAGTTGGGTTCCACCCAGCCTCGGTGGGTTGAGGGGCGGAATTTTATATTTGTTAGTAAACAGTACTAGATTGGTCTTCTTAGGGTTCACCCCAAGTCCACAGTACTGCGTCCAGGTTTCTACTGTATGTAATGCACTCTGCGGTGTTACTTCATACCCAAAAGTAGTGTTGTTGGTACCATATGCCGATTTACCAACACTTGTCAAGTGTTTTCACTATTTGATTGACATGAAAAAATAAACATTTTTGTTTCAACAGTGAGGTTTCGAAAATGAAATGAAAATGAACTATCGAACTATCTCAACAAGTTTACAAAATGAATTTTGAATTTAGAATTTCCAAAGTGCCCTTGAATTACACGTGCGCCCTGAGTATGAAAGGAATTTGTTGTTATTAAATTAGAAATTTTAGAACGCGTTCCCATTTAGTATGGCGTAATTTTTCGGTTCGATGGAGTGTGTTCCAATTAAGTCTTACTGGCCCCACATTACACAGTGATGATATGTATATATATTTAGTCCCAAAACAAAAACAAAAAACGACACACATTTAAATTTGAATTGAAATTTTTATTGTTTAATTCCAGGTGAGTCAGATTGTTCTGGAATTGAGGTTGAAATTGAAAATAATAACAATAATTTACATCATGGTAAGCTAAGTCATTGTGTCATCTGTCATCTCTACCGCCAAATATAATAATAAAATAAACAAAAGCTCCTCAATCTATATATATATCTTTTTTTCTGATATACATATTTAATACTTGAACTTTTCTTTTATTACAGACTTAATGTCTTAATGTTAAATGTAAAATAAAATAAATAAATAAAAAACTATACGCTTGTTTGTTACCAGTAAAAAAACAGTGAAATAATATTTGCAAACAGTATTGTGTGTATATTTATTTACATCTCTTACTTGTTTCCTTTTTCTAAAATTTAATTTGCAATTTATTAACACTGCACTTTGTTGTTTTCTATGTTGTTTTGTTTCGGTTTTATTATTGTTTTTATATTTTTATTCGAACGATTTATGCCAACAAAACATTTACATTTTTGTGTGTATTAAATAAATTCCTAGATGAAGATGTTGTTTACAGAAAAAATTTAATGTTTTCCTCAAATTTGTTAACATTTTCTATATACACTCGTTGGTTGAAAAAAAAGAAAAAATTAAAAACATCACGATGCTAATAACGAAACAACTTTCGCTATCGTTCCTTTAAAATACCGATTTATCGAACATTTATTAGTTGAACTATTCGTAGATAATATTTCCGCATGAAAAACACAAACAAGAAAATTCGTATATATTATTGACGATTTTTAATTGTTTGTTAAATTAATTTCCGTAGTGGTTTTCTTATATTACAAACAAACAACAACATATTCCCCATATACATAGATAGATAGAAATTCTGAGTCAGTATTGACTTTCGCCCGGTGGAACCGAATAATGGATGCATTTGTTGCCATCCTTTGATCCTGTGGCGTTTAAATTTCTATATTTCAGCCAACAACATTCTACATTCTGTAGCAAGAGCTTTATGTTTTCTTTTTTTTTTTTGAGATGGCATATGACACAATTGAATGCAATCAAAATTGTTTAGAAATTCGAGGGTCCTTCCTGTTTTGTGTTTTGTTTTTTTTTTTTTTTTTTCTTGCTCGTCGTCATACTATGATCGATCGAATGTCATCTACAACAGAGAATTGTCTTTTTTTTTTACAACTGCAATGCAGTACAAATCATATCCCTTTTGCCTATTCAAAGTACTAGTTAGGAGCGATTAAAATTTCGTTCGTGCTACAATCCCATTAGGAATTAACCTACGTGAGCACTATCGCTATAGCGGGCTTTTATAATCAACCTCTTACACCAGTATATGCATTCATTCAGGCTTCATGTACTCCCATAACATTACCTATACATAACAACATTATTTCTTTCACATGACATTAATCATTCATTCCATAATGTGAATTTAAGGATGAAAACATTCATTTTTGTTTCCAATATGATTTCTCTCGGATGTTATTATTTTTAATTTTTCAACATTGATTTCCAAAACAAAATGAACTACTGTCTGGTGTGCTGTTGTGTGCTATTCAACACTATTATTGGATAGAAGTAAAAAAAATACAATTTTAATCGTTTTGTTTGATTTAATTGTAGGTGATTCAACTTATCACATGAAGATCTTAGTGCCTGCCGTTGCATCAGGTGCCATCATTGGCAAAGGAGGCGAAACAATCGCCTCCTTACAGAAAGACTCTGGTGCACGTGTGAAAATGTCCAAATCTCACGACTTCTATCCAGGTAAGCGAAGGCAGTACTCGTATAGATATTTTGTTACATATTTTTTTTTTTTCTAATAATAAACTAACTAATTGTTTAAAACAATAAATCAAATTTATTAGGTACCACTGAACGGGTTTGCCTGATTACTGGCTCCGTCGATGGTATAATGAATGTGTTAGACTTCATTATGGATAAAATTCGAGAGAAGCCAGATTTGACAACAAAAATCGTCGACATCGATTCGAAACAAACACAAGAGCGTGATAAACAAGTAAAAATCTTAGTTCCCAATTCAACGGCCGGCATGATTATCGGCAAGGGTGGTGCCTATATTAAACAGATTAAAGAGGAGAGTGGATCCTATGTGCAAATCTCACAAAAACCCAAAGACATTTCACTACAAGAACGATGCATCACAATCATTGGCGACAAGGAGAACAATAAGAATGCCTGTAAAATGATTCTATCAAAAATTGTTGAAGATCCACAATCGGGTACATGTTTAAATGTCTCGTATGCGGATGTTAGTGGTCCGGTGGCTAATTTCAATCCAACCGGATCGCCATATGCTACGAATCAGAATGCGATTAATTCGAGTACGGCATCGTTGAATTCGACATTAGGTTCGGCAATTGGTGGTGCTGGTAGTGCTGCTGGTTTACTAGTCAATGGAACGGGCATTAATTTATCATTAAATTTGGGTGCTCCGAATCCTGCACCCAATTTGGCTGTGGCTACACAACTTTTAGAACACATTAAGGTGAGTGTAATTTAAAATGCTAACATAAAACCTACCTATCTAAGTAAAATCATCTAAGTTGTTTGATTGTGAAGAACGAGTTTCATTTGAGAACTCGTTTAGTTCGTAACTGTAGACTGTGGTGTTACGGGCGACGAGTTTTAAATGAATTTGAATTCTATCTCAGATTCAGACTGATGTGAAGCTTTCATCTTCAGTTGAATGAAATCTGTTCGACTCAATACGAGTATATCCTGATTTCTCAATGTCATTGTGACGATAGCATTCGTTGTTAACGACTTCTCCGGAACGAATCATGCGACAAATTGAATCAATCTAATTATGTGCCACAAACTATTTCCTATTGGAGGTCAAATTGATGAAGTAGCTGAAGATAAGTCGAGAGTTATTCGCTACAGATGCGAACAGCTTTTTTTTTTTTTTTTTTTGCATATAATAGGCGACCAAATTTGAGTTACTTATGTTGATGACACGGTATTTTCCACGGTGTTTCTCCTCAGCGGGGTTCTGACAAAACCCCCTGTAATAAAATTGTCATGAAAAGCTTCTCGAAATTCGCCGCTCCGAACCGGCAATAAATTGTAGGTCCCTTTCACCTATGGGAAAATGAAATCACACACAACATGGGTGATTGACAGAAACTCCGCTCAGGTCCTTCATGGACTGTAACGCTAACATACATACATACATGTTGATGACACTATAAATCAGTTATGGTACATAGGTAAACATCACCGACTGTCGAGTTGAAAGTCTGTAGCTCAAAGTGTATCCATAACCTAGAAATACAATACCTATACGAAAAAAACACAGCTGTTTCGAATGGTAAGTGATCAAAATGATGATAAGGGCTAGTTCTTATGTGTGTGCTGATCTAAGATAACACCATCAAGGCATGAGACATTTGCTGAGAAATACAACCAACGTGAAAATTCAGTAGAGTTCCTCTCAATTCTATCTAAGACAACCACCCCTGGAGAGTAGTAAACGAATATCAACGACCCAAACCATCTGAACTGCGCCCCCAGATTCTGTGACAATTGTAATAAGAGTATGACTCTTGCACCTGCGTGTATCATAAAAAAAGTGCCAAGTTCGAGTCGAACTCGCGCACGAAGGGTTCCGTACCATCTTCTGTACATGTACATATATAAAAATTAAAGAAACGTGGTATGTTACCTCATTACATTAAAACGGCTAATCCGTTTGAAGTAGTTTTTTGCATGATGGCAGATCTTGGTTGCAGGCAGGTTATAGGCGTATTACTTTGATGATCAAAAATTTCCATGACGAGATAGTTGATCATCGAAGTGTCCATTGAATTTAAATCAATTATCTTACTTGACAGCAAGGAGGTGAAAAGGTGAATAACAATAACTATGGGAAAAAGGTTTGCAGCTAGGATTAATATATCAAGAACACAGAAGGGAACAAAGCTTGGAAGTTTGCTACTAGTTGTGGGATATTGTCGACTAATCTTAGGTCAGTATGTGACCAAGGGGATTTTTTGGATGAAAATCATGTCTGTTGTATGGGAGCCCCGCTTAGAACTTATTCGTTGTTGTTATAGCGGCAACAGAAATACATCATCTGTGAACATTTCAACTGTCTAACTATCATGCTTCATGAAATACAGCCTGGTGACAGACGGACGGACAGCGAAGTCTTAGTAATAGGGTACCCCCGTTTTATCCTTTGGGAACGGAACCCTAAAAAAAAAAAAACAAAAAAAAAGGAAAGCGCGTGCTTCAAACTTCATATTTAAGACTAGAACAACACATTTATGAAAGTAATTTTTTGTTCGACGCATTGTGATCAGGTAGAGAATTAGGACCTATTGTTTTTGAAAACCGTTTGAGAGTGACCTAAGACAAGCGATGTGGGCGAACGATATCTTCTTATTAAGACTCGCATCTATGCTGACAAGCTGGGACAATTAAAAACGAGCGCATACCAAGTTGTAGTCGACCAAACCCTGGAAACTTACGGAAATGCCTTCGAAAGTTGCAACGACAAATGAGTTTTGAGGGATTAACAAAAATGGCATAGCTAGTATTAAATCGCATCGGATCACCTTGTAATTATATTCATATTAAAGCCTCACTCGCTGAAGTGCAAACGACACGCATTCTCTGTGCTCTAAACGTGCTAAAGCATTTGCGGGAAGCACTGTCTTTTTGCTTTATCTTAAAGGAAAGTGCAGATGAAAGGCATCGATTGCTATGTGAAGCATATGGAGAACATGCTGAGTATTAGTTCCGGCGTTTGCAAAGTGGCAATTTTGACAAGAGTAACAAACAACGCCAAGGGAGACCAGTAATATTCATTTCAAAGTCAAGAGAAGCTCACTGTAACCTTGGGAGTGATTCAACAAGCGATTTCAAATCGTCTCAGGGCAATGGGTATGGTGCAAAAACAAGGACACTGGGTTCTGGCATGAACTTAAGCCAGGAGACGTCAAACTGCTCTAAAGACAAAATCGGAAGGGTTTTTTTTGCATCGGAGAATGAAAGGTGGATCCACTACAATAATCCAAAGCGTAGGATATAGTGGGGTAAGCCCGGCTATGCGTCAACCTTAATTGCTAAACCCAATATTCAGGGTAAGAAGCTAATGCTGTGCATCTGGTGGTATCAGCTTGGAATAGTCTACTACAAATTATTCCATCTTAACGAAACGATCAAAGCGAGTCGTTACCAAAGCAATTGATGCCATTAAACCGAGCATTGAAGCCTAAACGACCCCGGTATGCCATGGCAAAGTCTCTGTTGCTGAAGTCTACAAGGAAACTTTGGAGACACTTAACTGGAACGTCCTACCCCATCCGACGTATTCTTTAGACATTGCTCCTTCCGACGACCACTTGTTTCGGTTCACTTCTTACGAAGAAGCGAAAAGTTGGGTGGATTCTTGGATCGCCTAAAAATATGGAAAATTTTTTAAACGCGGTATCAGGCTGTCCGAAAGGTAGTCAAAGATAGTAAAAAGCAATGGGCAAGACATTGAATAACATGCATTGTACCAATTACTCTGAATAAAGCTTCAAAGCTACAACGAAATCCCTCAAAACTTAATTGTGCACCTAATACATACTTGTTTGTAAAAGGACTAGAAGCACTCCTGTGCCTCGTATTCTTCTTTAAAACCAATGAATAACATCGAGTACCTGAATGCAAACAAATAAATTAGATAAAATCTAAAAAAAAAATAGGAATTAGGGCGTATCACATTATGACACTTGTACTTCGACTATTGAGGTCCATTGTACCCCCTTCTTTGGTCTAGGACTTAAGTGCTGTCTCCACAAAATTTGACAACATCTCTAGATAGGATCTCCTGAAAGTCCTTACCTGTTACTGTTACTTTGTTTGTCATTCTGAGTCTTTTTACGGTGAGACATGGGCAGAGAGTTAATATATGCTCCATGGTTTCTTTGGCGTTGTTACATCGCCTACAGATATCTGTGGTGCTGATACTTAATTTGTAAAGGTGCTGGCCTATCAGTGCTCCACATAGCACTCAAAGGTCAGCTCTGTTTAGTTTTTGAGCTTCTTTAGTCCTTTTTCCCTTTTTGGATTGTGATTTCGTTCCATGAACTTCTTTGAGTGTTTAACACCCTCCAAGCTGTCCCAGAACTGTAGGTGTGGTTTTGTATCCACATTGTTGAACCATAAAGGGGGGAAGGCCCTGTGAAAGGTACTTGAGGCTAGTAAGTCAGCCTTTTCATTGCTTTCATTGTTTTCATGGCCTGGCAGACAAATCAGCTTTAGACTATTGTTTTTTGCCAATTTGTTCAGTGTTTTCTGGCACTCCCAAACGGCCTTATAGTTAGAGTTTAGTGCCTTGGGATCCGATTGACTATCTGATAATATCGACATCTTGATATTGTTAGGTTTTCTATTGCTGATGCAGTGTGCTGCTTCATTGATTGCAAACAGTTCCCCCTGAAATATTATGGAATGTGTAGTCTGCATCTAGGTCCAATCACTTTAGCCCCTACTTTGCCTCCGATTTCGACGCATCAGTGAACCATTCCTGGGCTCCATCGTTCATCCACGTGGAGTTGTTATTTCATTCTTCTCTGCTTGGTATGAGTACTTCAGATCACTCACTCGTATCAGCTCCCAAATATTCTCCACCCTTTTAAGAATCTCTAAACGTCTAACTAGGTCCCCTTCTTTGTAGTTATAGGTTCTCTGTAAAGTTCAGGCTCGTTTTGCAGCTTCAGCATGTATGGCAGTGTGTAATTGAGGAATGTTTGATATTGCTTCCAGCCCTGCAGTTGGAGTAGTTCTCATCGCTTTAGTCGTTAGCCTTTGTATGTATTTTGTTCAGTTTGTTCATGGCACTTCTTTGTTCACACTTTTTCCACCATACAGCAGCGCCATAGAGTATGGTTAGCTTAATCATTTGATTGTACCCTATACCATAGATAAATACATAGAGATGGCAATCTAATGGCCTTGGCAGGCACTTTGACAGATAGCCCCTACAAACGCATTGCGGTTTGACGGCGTCTTGACTATGGCATTCTGCCTTGTTCCGCCCTGGTTCCGACGTCTCTACACATTGAGATCTTGAGCCTATCATTGTGTTAGTCAAAAGCGTCGTTTTTAAATGGAGAATAACACGTATAGTATCGGTGTGTATTACAAAAGCAACAACCAACCCCTGCGGGGATCACACGGCAGACGTACGAAGGTTTTCCATCTTGTTCATTTATCTATGCCCTATACAATCCAATTCCAATAGGGAATTGACAACTTTGAATTCAAGTTGTGAACGCACCCTTTCACTAATCAGCGACCTGTCATTGTCAATTTATTCAGTAAACTCAACATTTCCATCACGGAAAAGTACACGAACCAGAAACGTCTGCAAATTATAAAAAATTTCTACCGAAAATCGGAGTCGGTGATCGCAACTTTAAGAGCGTTAACTCCAATTTTCGGTCGTAATTCTGGCCTTAGTTAGCAGGCAATTACAAGTCTATTGCAAAAAATAGAGTCTACGTGTTCCTTGTGTGATGTTGCCGTGTCCGTGAGACAACGGGTTGGTCGGAATGTCGAAAATATAGCTGCCGTTCAGGCGTCCGTAGCAAACGATCCAAATCAGCCAACTCCACGGCGTTCTCAAAAATTGGGCAACCCTCAGACCACATTATTGCGTATTTTGCCTCGTTCGTGCGACTTAACGCCTCTAGACTATTTTCTTTGGGGCTACGTTAAGTCATTGGTTTATGCCAACAAGCCGACGACGTTGGAAGAGGTCAGAGTCAACATTGAGCGCGAAATAGCGGCCGTTTCGGCCGAAATGTGTGGCCAAGTCATCGAAAATTTGGTCCAACGAATCGACCGCTGCAAACGTGCCCCCGGTGGCCATATGAAAGAAGTCGAGTTTCATTCATAAATGTTTTAATTGTACTTCAAGCTGATAATAAAGTTTTTGAAATATCTCAAATAGTTTGCATTTTATTTAAAAAAAAAAGTTGTCAAGTCTTTATTGGAAAGCGCGATAGATCCACAGACTCATTTTTGGGCTTAGTCCCCATGTTTCCCGTACGAGTGGTTTTAGGGACCAGAGGGCTTTGGTGACCTTTGAGTATATATTGGTTAATATGTGCATTTTAGGAGAGTTTGTGGTCCAGTGTTATTCCTATAAACTTTACCTCTTCCTTTATTGCAATGATGGTTTCTTTGATGTTAAGAGTTAGTTTGAAGTTTGTTTATTCTTCTCTTTGTGAATCGGATTAAGTTTGATTAGCTGGGATTAATGGAGAGTCCCTCTACATCGCATCAGTTCCAAGTTATTTCCAAGGCTTTTTGCAACAGATCTCCTATGATTTCTTCATGCTGCCCTTTAATTATTATGGTTATATCATCAGCATAACCGATGGCAGTCAAGCCATAGTTTTTAAATACATAGAGGAGCTCGTCTACTAGGATTGGCTGTAAAAGTGGGGATTGAACACCCCTTGTGGGCAAACTCTAATAGTTTCGAGCACTATCTCAGGTGTACCTAATTTGGCTAGTATATGCCTCTCTTTTAGCATGGCGTCTATCCATTTCATGATTCTGGGGTCAACCCTTTTCTTTTAAAGTGCATTCGTTAAGGATGAGTGGTTTGCATTATCAAACGCAGCTTCAATGTCCATAAAGGCGCCAATCGCGACTTCATTTCTTTACAATATTCGTGACCTTATGCAGTGCAGTTTTATATGCAAATTGTAATTTATGATGTTGAACTTTTTCCAGTGTTGATCTTATGGCTAGTTCTATCAACTTTTTTTATAGTTTCTCTTAGTGCAGTGGTTTGGGTCGTAGATGTTCATTCACTACTCTCCAGGGGTGGCTGTCCTAGATAGGATTCGAGCGAAACCGACCGTATTTTCACGTTGGTTGTAGTTCTCAGCGACTGTTCCATGCACGTATGGTGTTAAATTAGAATTGCACGCACAGAGTTTGAATTTAAAGTGACAATATGCTGTGAGTGTTATGCATTCATTAGTATGATTGATCACTTCCCATTCACAACAGCTGTGTTGCGTACTTTTTTTATGCATACTTCTAGCAGTTGTTTTTTTTTTGGCTATGGACCGACTTTGAGCTACAGATCTTCCGCTTGACAGTCGGTGATATTAACCACTGCACCACGGGCAACCCCACGGCCACATCTACCTCCTGTCTTCGTTGCGCAATGAAAGTCAACGCATTTCGTTCCGGAGATGTAAGCCCATCATTATTATTATTCAAAACACAAAAAAAAAAAAAAACAAAATCTTTACCAAATTTTACGATAAACAATATTTAAAGAAGCTTTCCTCTCTTTGTGATAGAATTTAACGTTAACAGTTGAACGACAACGATACGTAGACACATTTGTAAATATTGACTTTCGTTACGTGCTTTTTCACGGAACACTGCGCACTGAAAACACACATTTTTCCCATTTGTTTTGCAGGTGGCTATGAGAGGGTCTGGTTACTCGGAACAAGCGACAACAGAAGTTTGTGCAGCATTGGGTGTCCTTGCTAAATATGGTGTTCTTGGAATGGGTGTTGGAGTACCGCATACCAATGGAGCACATACAGCATCTGTCGGTTATTTGGGTGTATCGGCATTGGAACAATCGGCGGCTGCAGCAACAGCGGCAGCGGCAGCTGGTAATGTTTTCGGTGCTGTTGGGCAAGTTAATTTAGAACAGTACACAGCGGCTGCAGCAGCTGCTGCTGCTGCCGCCCGTCCATCACAATTGGAAGCTGCGGCAGCTGCAGCGGCTCAATTTGATCCTTTACGACATTTTGGATCACAGGCAGCGGCACCAATTTCCATGAATAATAATAGCTTTGGCCTCGCAGCTGCTACTGCTGGTGGACAAACACTTGGTGCGACGCAAGTGAGTGGTTTAAGTAAAAGTCCAACACCGGGCGATTTGGGAGCAAAGGATAGCAAAAATGTTGAAATTCCCGAGGTCATTGTTGGCGCAATCTTAGGTGGGCCTCATTTCTATTACCCCTACTAGTTTATTTTACAACCACCCACCATCCTATCCTACCCCATACACTCCTTTTAACAACATTAAACAGACAACTATTATTACATTTCCCCCTTTCTCTGTTTCCTTAAATTTGTTACAAAGTTCATAGTTTAACCGCGTCACAAAGGAATGTACCTACGAGTAGATAGTCAGATAGTCGATTTAGTTTTTTTTAAAAAAAAAGATTACATTCCTTATCCAAGGTGTAGATATCTGTCTCATAACACAGTGTTTAGGTGACATAGAAGTAAAGTAAACAAAACAAAACATTTATCATAACAATGGTGTGTTTCAACAACTTGCTCACAATCGAAGTGGCATTGCAATATCTAGTCAAAATCTTGCCGTGTTTGACCGCATTCAAATCATTGTGTAATTAAAAAACAAAAAAGCCTACAACATACAACACACATTCCCCCTCCTGTAAATCGATAGTAGGACGTTCAGCCGACATGGAATTGACACTAATCAAATTACATACATCATTCATTCTTCCGAACAAGAAAAAAGTATCTGTGATTTACCAAAAGACACTTCAATTATACAACGAAACAATCGCGAGAAAAACAACAAAAGCAAACAACATTCCTGACTTTATTGTTTTATTTATTTTTGTACGTGTTAACCAAAAGATATTGTTTTTTTCTTCGTATTGTAAGTGAAAGACTCTATTTCCCAAATTGCTGTTGATTTTGCTCCAAAAATTATATAGTGCATCCCAGAAAATTCCAGTTAAGCATTTCCAAAACGTTCGACTTACAGTAAAACAGAAGAATTCGGTCGGCAAGTTCTACAAAATCATTAACACAGAAAGCAAAATATAGTTTAGTTAGGAATATTGATTAGGTGTCTAAATTGTCGGCTTACGAGGATCTTATCCAGTCTGATCTAAGAGAAGAGAACTGTAGGCGAACGTTTCGCTTCAGGATTTTTTCAAAGTAAAGTATTTACAAAAATCAATAAATACCATTTACATATCGGTGGAAATACCAAAATCCATATTTCACATCAAATAAATACATTTCTTCATAAAGCCAACATAATCACATTTATGTTATTCCTTAGGTGAATTAAATAAAGCTAGAGTATAGAGTATATAGTTTATTGTTTAGGGTTTTACACACACTCGTTAAAATTGGATAAGCAATATCCGCGAAAGCGGAAAAAAAAGGAACTAAAAAAAATACCTCAAATTTAAATGTATATTTTTACAGGCAAATTGTAGATAAGATAAAAAATATATACATATATATATACAAATATATTAATAAGTAGTACATAGTAAGAGGTGTGTGCAACGATATTATATACATTCTTGTTTATTCAAACCAAACAAAACTCAACGAAAAAAAAAAAAAAACTAAATAGTAAAACCAACAGCAAAAAAACAAAAAATTAAATTTCTTTAATTACCTTTTTTTAAATATAAAAACAAAATTTAAAAAAAATAAAATTAATAAAGACAAAAGGTTATATATATATAAAACAAGAAATGAAACCAAACAAATTGCAGGTCCGAATGGTCGTAGTTTAGTTGAAATTCAACACGTATCTGGCGCTAATGTACAAATATCTAAAAAAGGCATATTCGCTCCTGGCACTAGAAATCGAATTGTTACTATAACTGGTCAACCGAATGCCATCGCAAAGGCACAGTTTTTAATTGAACAGAAAATCAACGAGGAGGAGAACAAGAGGGCGCGCCAAATTCCATTAGCCACAGTTGTGAATTAGAGTTAAAAAAAAAAACAAAAAAAAACCTAAAATGCGTGTGTATGATTTTTTTTTAATTTATTTTTTTTTTTTTTTGAAAGAATGATATACACATCTCACATACGTACGCTTTTTTCTTTTATATTTACAATTGTTAATTAATTAAAACAACAACCAAAAAGTTACAGAAAAAGAAAATTTAACGAAAAAGTAAACAATTTTCCATCTACATAGAGAAGCATTCAAATCGTGTTTAAATAATAGAAAAAAATATTTAATTAACAGCGTTCTAGTTAAAAAGAATATATATATACAGCCGTTAAGTTTTTTTTTTTTTCTTTTGTTCGCCATCAGAGTTATAAACAGAACTATTTATTTATTAGTATGCAATAAAGTTGTTCTTGTGGCGCTGAAACAATAGTCAAATTTTAATAAATACGGTGCCCACAAACTTATTAAAAAAATAATAAAAATAACTAAATAGAAAACATTTCCAAAAAGTTGTGAAGCAATTGTACTTGTAATTAGGTTCTTTAAATTCTCTTTCGTTTGTTTTTTTATTTTTTTATTTTTCTTACGTACAACTATCTATATATGATATTCAAGAAAAAGAAAATTGTGTATGACAATGAGCGTTTTCAGTGATATTCTCAGGCGGATTTCAATCCATTCTGTCTGTTAAAATAGTTTTAATATTAATGAATAAATTAAATTATGTGATCCAAGGTAAATATTAATTTAATTTTCATATAATTACATTTTACCTCGTTATTTTATTCTTTAATTCAATAAATATTAATAACAAATTATAGAGAGTAGGCAGAAATGTTTTATTTTCTTCCTTGTGCACTGCACCATTTTAAAAGAATGTAAACAGAAAATAAAATGATTTGTTTCATTTCTTTTTTTTTTTTTTTTTTAATATTATTAAATTTTGTTTTGTAGTGGTGTGATCCTTTTTGCATTTCTCTAATTTAATTTTGGCTTCAAGAATAATTACTTAATTATTATGGCAATCCAGTAAATATATATTTTTGTTATTTTTCTTTCCATTTTGACGTGGTGACTAACATTTTTTTTTTATCTAAGTAAAAAAAATATATGACAAGTAAATCGCATGAAAAGAAACGAAAACTGGAAAAAAAAGAAAAAGAAATGAAAATAAATTTTGCAAAATAACAATGGACTTAACTTCACTCTAATTTGTGTAACAATTGGAACAGTTAGTGGTAATGTGTGCGCGCCCCTTTTGTTTTATTCGACTTGATAATTATGAAAAGGGCAAAATACACCTTATAAAAGCAACCCGAAACTCTAAATGGAAAAAGAGCTCTTTCGATAAGTAATATAAAATTAAACTAAAGGAAAAGAAAAATATTTATAGAAAAAAGATAACAACGATTTCGATTTCTACTTCCAATTTACGATTGACTACATTGGCATATCGCGCGAATGCCATTCATACATACATCCATATCCATTATAGAATATGAGATGATAATTATTTCGCCAGGTGTAGACGGATGCGTTTTTTTTTAGATTGATTTTTCGTTGTGCTTTAAATGATATTCGTTTTATCCATATTTTTCTTATTTTACTATTTTACTATTAACGCCATCACAGTTTGCTTAGCTAATAAAATCTACATTTCCTTTTTGTTTTTCCTTTCTTAAAGTATAATTTTTTTTTTTCGTTTACGTTTAGTATAAATAGAGTTTTATGTAAGTTTAATGTTTAATATTTTTATTTGTGCAATTATTACTATTTTTTTAGTCTTTTGTTGTGTGTAAAAAAAATAAAATAAAAAGAAAAGCAAAGAAAGACATTATGAAAGTTTGTTTTAATAAGAAATTTACATAAAAATATACATAAACGTTGAAGTAAAATAAAAATAAAGAAAAGACGAAATTGAACCTTATTCTTCATTCTTTTCATGATGCCTAAAACTTATAAAATATGAAACATAAAATCATCAATCGATTATTTTATTTACATTTTTTTTTGTTAGATAAACAAAAACAACAGCAAAGCATTGTAAACTACACGAGTTTTTTTCTTTAATTTTAATTTTACCACACACCGTAGCGTTTTTTTAATTGTTATTTTATTAGATTGTTTTTTTTTTTTTTTTTGAAGATTTATATTTTATGTAAAATATATATAAAAAAATAAATTTTTATGTTAATGATGTTAATAGTGCTTGTTTTTGTTTTTTTATTCTTTTCTCGTTTTTTTTTTTTTTTTTTTTTTGTTTGTGATAATTTTCCCTGACGTTTCACAAGCAGACAGATATGAAAAAATTAAATAAACGAATATTCTCATGGAAATAAAAATAAATAAATATACATATACTATATATTTGCATCAAACCATTTCGCTCCTTAAATCACATATTATCATTCGACTTCACTGAAAACGCTCATCATCAGATATCATTTTTTGTTTTTGGGTTATTTTTTGTTTATTTCCTTCTCTTCACATGCAAATAAAAAAAATAAATAAAAGAAAAATATTAACTTAATATACATACATTATTCACAGTTAAGTAGGATTACATTTCGTTGAATGTGTATATATGTATACATATTTTTATATATATATATACACGAGCATAGAAATCGTTTGAACATTTAATATATAAATATATCTGAGTATGAAAATGTTGTTAAATATATAATTTTTTTTATTCCACGTTAAATAAATAAATAAGTACATATTTACATACATATATATGTATAGATATGTATATACATATACATATATGCGCATTGTGCAATATTATACATACATACATAATTTATGAAAAGCAATCCTTGTGTGTCGGACAACAAAATATATTTTCTTTAATTCATTTCGTTTTATTATTATTTTTGTTTTACACATTTTTTCTTCAATTAATTAATATGTCATGATGATAATGAGAAATGAAAACAAATCTTACATCACCATTAAATCAGTATATATACATACTATATCTATAATAATTTATCGACATTGACAAATAATAACGCACGTAACCTTGAAAGATTATAGAAACAAAAAAAAAAAAAAAAAAACAATCCCCCCCCCCCCCCAGGCTCAGTTGGATAGAACAAGTAAATTTCTTATTTTCTGGTGAATGGCTACCGAAAGGGGTTACATATTCCCTTTCGTCGGACGTTTTTGTTTTTTTTTTTATGTTAAGTGCCTGAAACAATGAGAATGATTGATTAGGTAAGAAAGTGCTTCGTTTGGTAGGACTAAAGCAGTTTGTCACGAAATGTGGATATTGTCAGAATGTCCTTATCCGCTCATATGATATGATTTTATTCCTCCCACTAAAGGATATTAGGATTTTGCAAAAATCAATTCTTAGAGGATCTTTTCGAAATTACATACACTATAAATGCGTAAATGACAAAGAGTTTGTCTCTGATGTTTAACCATTTTCTAAAATCATAATCTAAGATTTTAAAACAATCGGTGTCATTAACACAATGAGGAATATAAAATCATAAAATCAACAATGTCTTGCAAATATCCATTACCCATCTACATAGATGAGAAACAAATGATCATCTGCTAAAAAGCATACGGAAAACGTACATATTTTGTTTTCGTCCAACATCACGCTAAATCAAATATATCACTTAGCAATTTCCACACCATTCAAAAAAAAAAAAAAAAAACAAATCACTTATCACAACATTAAATTCAAAGTACTGGATCTGTGATATGTAACTTAACAACAAACAAAACGTATTTTTCAAATAAAATAATTGTAAAAATAAATAAATAAAAAAAAAAAAGTGATTAACCTGTCGGTCACACAAGGACCACTTTGGCTCGGAAAGCATCGCTTTCCCGCCTTCTATTATTGTTATTGTTAGCTATAAGAGATCCTTGTTTCACTTTTGTTTTTTAATATGTTTTTTGTTCTTAATTACCAAATATACATAAATTATATATGCATAACTCGGATACATATAAATATTTATCTATTAAAACAAAAACCGAAACGTTGTTAGCAATAGAAAAAAAAATGAAAGTCAGTAACAACTAGTTATGTATGATATGTGAGAAAAATTGTTAATTAAACATCCAATAAAAAGAAATATATTTTTTTTCTCTTCTTTTTGTTTTTCAATAAATAGTTAAAGGCAAATTGTTATATTATTGAACTAGGCTAAGGACATGTAAAGATAGAATAAAAATATAGCTACATATATATATATATATATATATATACATAACAGAAAACATTAAATAATATTTTTTCTTTTCCGAAATAAAAAGAGGAATAAACCGACAAATTAATAAATTGTTAGTTTTTCTTCTTTTCTTTTTTTCCTCAATACACTCTTAAAGAGAAAAGAAAAAATTAAATTGATAGAAATAAAAACGTTCTAGCTGCATAGCATTTTTTCTAGTACCTTAAACAATCAATCAAGAGATCCTATCTAACAAATATATTTACATTTCAGTACAATAAGCAATTTTAAACTGAATTTTATCTCAAACCAAACTTTGAAAAAAAATAATAAGAGAAACAAATCAAATAAAAATGAAATAAAAGCTAACTATTCCTAGTTGAGATGAACCCCAGGAATTACTGAAAAACACCAACGTTTTCAAAAAAAAAAAAACAAAAGAACAATTTGAAATAGTAATACACATTTTAATCGATACATAAATCATTTTTAAGTGATTAATACAATTTTTTTTAAATTATGATTTGTTTGCTTGGATTCAAGCGACTTGAAAATTTCTTTTTTCTTAACTTTCGTTTTGAAAATCGTTTTCGGGATAAAAAAGAATATCCCCATTTGAATCGTTAAAAAGTACCTAACTACAATACCAATTCCAATATGATGCAATAAATAATAGAAATAATTTATTAAACATGAATAGTATACATTGTAGTTTGTCATGTTAAAAGCATACGAATACGTTAACGATTGCGGAACGTAGACAATTGAAAAAGCATCAATTAAAAAAGGAAAAATTGGGTAAAATTGAGATCAATGCAGTTAGATGTTAAAACAAAACCACATTATAAAATAACTGTAATAAAATTATACATATGTAAAAACAAAAAAGAAGAAAGTTTATGTATACAATAAAAAAAGGAAATTAATTTATATATGTATAAGTACTCTATATATATATATATATGTAATTGAAATATTTAGAAAAAAAAATTGTTAAAGAAAAACATATAAGACGTAAATGTATTTACAACAAAACAAAACGTATATTATATATATACATATATACATACAAGAAAAAGTAAAAAAAGACGAACAAAAGTCAGTCGAAACCAAAACAAAATAAAATACAAAAATATATAAATAAATAAGAATTAAATTATTAGATGAATATTGCTGTGCAATAAGTAACAAAGGACACAAAAAAAAAAACAAAACAACAATGAGATAAGGTAAAGTATAATTAGAAATTAAACATTTTAAATAAAAAAATTTTAAACGTAATTTAAAACGGTGTAGTTAGTAAAAATGCATGCAACGTCGGGGTGTGTGTCGCCTTTCGACTTTTAAAGGCGAAAGTGCAAAACGTAGATATTTAAATATATTTACATAGAAGAATACGTTATGAAAATATGAAACGTCTATGAAACCAACCAAGTAAACAACGATCAGGAGGTTAATTTCATCAAAACTAATTTCTATGCATCCTGGTCGGTTTTGTCCTTAATATCTTCCCACATTTACTTCATTTTAAAGGAAGCTCAAAACTGAAAAAAACAAAACCAAAAACAAACTTAGTACTCTTACAAAATAGATGAAAAAGAATTAATAACTGCATGCAACATTATATCGTCATTACATAAGTACCTTTAGATAACAAAAAAAAAACTATGTGTCACGCGTTCAAAGTTACAAAATATAAAACCAAGTTTTTACTGAATTCGAATCCACTATATAAGATTTAGATTTTGGCAAAACGAGTTCCTGTCAAAGTTTTTTCAAATCAATATCTCCACAAGCTCTTACCCATACCTATCAAAACTATACTATTTAAGGAGATAGATTTTTCGACTTGTTCCAAATGTTCTTAACAATAGATAGAATGAACATATTCTTTTCCATTTTTTTTTTCACTAAATATAAATACATATGTATTTCTTTTTTGACGAATTTTAATGGTATGACGAAAATAAAAACCAAAAGCCTTAAAAAGAAAAATGAGAAATAACTAGAGAAACGAGAACATCAATTAAGACTTGCTCAAAAGGACATGTTTTTCGTCTTTTTTTAACTTCTTAAATTTCCTTTACAACACTACATAGAAATGACAGTATATACCATTAGTTGAAACGATATGTAAACCACTTCATGTAGATGTTTTATCTAAACAAGAAATTACCTATTCTCACATCACTCAGACTCATAATTGAAAAATATTAAAAACAAGAAAAGAAAAACAAAAACAAATGATAAGTTTAAAAGAAAAAAAAAATCTATTATGATTCGACTGTGATAATGAAAGAAAAAAAAAAAACAAAAAGGAAATAAATTTAATTAAAACAATATATATATATATATACTTACATATATATATACAAGTTAAAATTAAAATAGTATTACGAATAATACGCCATAATAAAATTAAATAAGATCAGAAGTAAGTTTTAAATTTAAATGAGTAAATAAATAATTAAATAAATCATTATGCCGTCTTGACCATCAATTTCGAGATGAACGAATTGTGCGCATTTTTGTTATTTGATTTTATTTTATTTCTCGGATTTGTTTTGTTTTGTCAATTTATTTTTTAAGATACATAATAATCGAAATGTGCTCTTAGGCTTAAATCAAAAACAAAACAAAAAAAAAATATATATATATATATATATATTAAAACGAAAATTTTCCTTTCTATTTAACATAAACAAAATATAGAAATATGTTATAAACAAATAAAATTAAAAATAAAATTTTAACAAAGAAAAATGAATAATCAACGAGCGAAAGGAAACGCGAATATTCCAATATTCTCTCTGAATTCACATTTTACACTTTAAATTCCTTTCAATATTATTATCGCGCGTAAATTGCTTGCATCTATTGATTTCTATTTTATTTAACGACGAAGTGTACTTTTGAATAAAATCAATTCAATATACAATAGTAAAAACAAAAAATTAGATAAGTACACATGCGTATGCAGTATACATAATTATATACACATTTATGCATTGCATATGTGTTTTGTTAAATGGGATAAGGCGAATAAATCCTTTTTAATCGTTAAGTGGATGATGATACGTTTCGACTTTTATTTAGACACTGACATATAGATAAGGGATCGAAAAAAAATAAATAAATAAAGAGAGAAAGAAAAAACAAGCAACAATTAAAAGGAAACAGTAATTAAACAAACTAAATGAATAGAGAAAATATATTTGTTAAAAATCATACATATTTTACCAAAATAAATTTCAAAATATGAGAAACGAATATGCCTTTTACATAATAATATAGGATGCATGGGACGGAAAACGGTGTCGGTAAGATGGTTCTTTACATGTCGCAGGGAAGGGTCAGGAAAGGTCAACCATGCCACGGCAAAGGAGTATAGACCTATCGGCCCATCCTCCTTCCTTATGAAAACACTGGAACAACTAATCGACAAATACATAAAAGATGAGATTGGTGATAGCTACTTCTTCTTCTTAGTGGGCGCTACAGTTCGGGGTGAACCTGGGCCTCAACCAACATGCCCCTCCATCTAGCACGATCTTTCGCTAGCCTTTTCCATTGCCGCACACCCAGTTGGCTGAAGTCCCCTTCCACCTGTGTGCGCCATCTTAAGTGCGGCCGTCCTCTGCTTCTTCGTCCCTCGGGGTTGGATTCAAAGACTCTCCGGGCTGGAGCTGTGGTGTCCATTCGCTCTACATGGCCCAGCCATCTTAGGCGTTGAATCCGTAGACGCCTGACTAGACTCATGTCGCTGTACAGCCCGTAAAGTTCTTGGTTGAATCTTCTCCTCCATCCCCCGTCTGCGTTTATAGGCCCAAAAATCACGCGCAAAATCTTTCTCTCGAACCGACCAAGGGCCTCCTCATCCGCTTTTGATAGTGTCCATGCTTCTGCGCCGTACAACAGGACCGGGATGATAAGGGTCTTATATAGAGTCCACTTTGTCGTTCGGGAGAGGGCTCTATTACTCAATTGCCTCCTGAGCCCAAAGAAACAGCGATTGGCAAGAGTGATTCTGCGTTTGATTTCGGAACTGATGTCGTTGTTCCAGGTCACTCCGGAGCCAAGGTAGACGAAGTCCTTAACTACCTCGAACTTATATTTGCCTATACAAACGTTCTGGCCGAGACGTCGGTGTTGAGCGTCCTTTTTTGATGACAGCATGTATTTAGTTTTGCCCTCGTTTACCGCCAAACCAATTTTCGCCGCCTCCATTTCAATACTCGCAAACGCCTCATTGACATCTCGCTGTGATCTACCTATTATGTCAATATCGTCGGCGTATGCAAGGAGTTGCGAGGATTTGAAATAGATTGTGCCTCTTGTATTCTAACATGATGTTGAAAAAATCACACGACAGCGCATCGCCCTGCCTAAATCCTTTTTTGACATCAAAACTATCGGTAAGGTGTTCACCGATTCGGATGGAGCAGCGAGCATTCTCCAAAGTCATCCTGCACAGTCTGACGAGTTTAGCAGGTATGTCAAAAGTAGACATAGCGTTGTATTGCTCGTCTCTAATTACGCTGTCGTATGCGGCTTTGAAGTCGACAAATAGGTCGTTGGTTTTTTCCAGGATCTGTCGTAGTGTGAAGATTTGGTCGATGGTGGACTTCCCTGGCCTGAATTCGCACTGATAAGGACCT
The DNA here is from genome assembly GCA_951905685.1 of Eumerus sabulonum. Taxonomy (NCBI): domain Eukaryota; kingdom Metazoa; phylum Arthropoda; class Insecta; order Diptera; family Syrphidae; genus Eumerus; species Eumerus sabulonum. The sequence goes on from OX645060.1 coordinate 242,263,243, forward strand.
ATCAGCTTATTTACAAAAGGCTTCAGGCGTTCACACAAAACGGCAGAGAAGATTTTGTAGGCGATGTTGTTGAGACTTATTCCTCTATAGTTGGCGCAATCAGATGGGTCTCCTTTCTTGTGGATCGGGCATACGATGCTGAGACCCCATTCCTCGGGCATGCTTTCCTCTAACCATTTCTTACGGATGAGCTGGTGCCTGCTCCCAACCAGGTCATCCCCAGCTGCCTTGAAGACCTCAGCAGACAGTCCGTCTGCGCCAGCAGCTTTATTCGACTTGAGCTTCGATATGGCAATCTTAACTTCGTCGAGGTCAGGGGGACAGAATTCTCTGCGGTCTCCGTCGATTAGAAATGGATCATTCTGCCTGACAGCGGTATATTGACTAACATCGCCGTTATACAGTCTGCAGAAGTGGTTTTTCCATATTCTCAGCATCGACTGCGGTTCCACTACTAGGTGTCCGCACCCATCCCTGCAGGCCTCCGTTCTGGCTTTATAACCTTGGCATGTTCGCTTTATCTTTCGACCGTCACGCCTGCAGTAACACTCTCCAAATCCTCAATCGCGCGCTTCTCGTGCTCTTTCTTCATTCTTCTAAGAAGTTTATGCTCCTCCCTTCTTTTTAACTCGTAGAGCTCACGAGCTGCTCTTGTTCTTTTATGCAGCGAGGCCTTATATCCATCCTGCTTCGCTGTATGAATCCTCCTGTACTCGTCGTCGAACCAGGTGTTTCTTCGTGGTGGAGCCTTGAAACCCAAAACTTCGGATGCAGAGCTTTTCAGGGCTTGTTTGCAAATGCTCCACTGCTGTTCTATTGATAGTGTGGAGGATTCAGGTGTATTGGAGAGCTTAAGGGAGACGCGATCCGTAAAAGCACGAGCGGTTTTTGGCGATAGTAGCTTTCCGACGTCATAACTTTGTATTCCTACTCTACTCCGCTGCGTTCGTGATATCCGTAAGCGCATCTTGGCTACTTCAAGATAGTGGTCCGAGTCGATGTTAGCCCCTCGGAAAGTTCGAACATCAAGAATAGTGGAGTAGTGTCTGACGTCGATTGCGATGTGATCAATCTAGTAGGTAGTCGATTGATCAAAAGACCGCCAGGTGCCTTTGTGTATATCGAGGTGCGGGAAGCGCGTACTGGCTAGAAGGAGATTTCGCCCCGTAGCGAGATCAATCAGCCTGTCTCCGTTATCGGAGGTGGTGTCGTGTAGGCTATGTTTGCCGATGACTCGTTCAAATATGCTTTCCTTACCCGGCTTAGCATTGAAGTCTCCTAGTACAATTTTGATGTCATAGCTGGGACATTGGGCATACGTTCTGTCTAGGAGATCGTAGAACTCATCTTTGGCTGAGTCATCCTTGTCTTTCGTGGGGGCGTGGACGCAGATCAGGCTGATGTTAAAAAAATTTAACCTTGATACGGATTGTTATGAGGCGTTAGCTCACATGCCGAAAGCTTAGGACTTATTGCCTTAGTCCACCTCGAACAACAAATCCGCATCCAAACAATCGTTGCCATCTCTACCTATAGCAGTCGCCGTGGTAAATATCGCAGTTTTTCATCCGCTTTTTACCCGGTCCATTCCATCGCATTTCCTGGATGGCGGTGATGTCCGCGCTTTATAGCGGTCTAGGGCGTCCGCAAGTTGTTCGGCTGCACGTGGCCTGTTTAGGGACCTAACATTCCACGTACGAAGCCGAAGATCATTGTCCTTTTTCCGGTTTTTGCAAGGGTCGTCAACGTAAATCCGGTCCGTTATATCCGAGGCTTGTGGTTGTTTCGGAGTTTGTGTTTTTTTTACGGTTACGGCTTACTAGGCCGTAACCCAACCGACTAATCCTGTTTTTTGGCGCATGAGGCTCGCCATTCGCCCTTCCACGTCTGCAATTTCCATAGGAAATCTTCAGATGGCACCACGAGGAGGTGGGGATAGGACTTACTAACAGTGCCGCAAGATGTTCGACTGCGGTGGCTCTTCCCGCTTTTTAGCAGGCCAGCATCCATCGGATAGATGCTACCCCTACGAGGCCTTTGTCAGTCCTTTGCCATCCTGATAGCTACTTACTTACTTATATTATCAGGCCAGCGAACCATGGAGGATCTGAGCCTGAGCGATAGCTGCCTTCCATCCTTGACGGTCCCGGCCACGCTGCTTCCAATTATCAAGACCAAGATATCTTACATCCGCGATTACTTGGTCTTTATACCGGACGTTCGGTTTTCCTCTTCTTCTCGAACCAGGAGGCTCGGACTCGAAGACCCTCTTAGCTGGGGCGTTGATGTCCATGCGCTCGATGTGGCCGAGCCAGTGTAGTCGACGGATCCTTGCCTTCCGGACTACATTCACATCTTGGTACAGCTCGTAGAGTTCGCGGTTGTGTCTTCTTCTCCATTCACCTTCCTCACAGACAGGACCAAATATCCGGCGCAGAATTTTTCTTTCGAAAGAACCCAAAATCAGCTCCGCTGTCCTGCTTATCGTCCAGCTTTCGGCTCCGTACAGCAAGACTGGCAGAATGAGCGTTTTGTAAAGCATGACTTTGGTCTTTCGAGTGAGGAGTTTTGACCCCAGTTGTTTGGACAAGCCGAAGTAGCAGCGGTTGCCAAGGGCGATTCTATGCCGGATCTCCACTATGGTGTCATTTGTGGAATTTACGTTTGCCAAGAGGTAGACAAACTCCTTACTTACCTCGAAATTGTAGCTGTCAATTGTTATGTTTTGTCCCAGGTGGTGAGCGACGGATTGGTTTTTGCTTGACAGCATGTATTTCGTTTTGTCCTCATTGATCTTAAGACCAATTCGTTTCGCCTGTTCTTCAATCGCCGTGAATGCTTCCAAAATGCCACGGCGAGAACATGCGATGATGTCGATATCATCCGCGTATCCTAGCAGCTGGACGGACTTGTAAAAGATAGTGCCTTCCCTGTTGACGCCTGCCCGTCGCACTGTCTGCTCCAGCACCAGGTCGAAGAAGTCACATGACAGCGCATCTCCTTGCCGAAATCCGGTGCATGTTTCGAATGGTTCCGAGGTCCTAGAACCGAGTTGCACGGTGCATCGCGTGTATTTTAGCGTGGCGCGACACAACTGGATCAGTTTTACCGGGGTCCCGAATTCGGCCATCGCCCCAAACAGTGCTTCACGATGAATGCTGTCGTATGCGGCTTTGAAGTCGATGAAAAGATGGTGTGTATCGATTCGAAACTCGTTGGTCTTTTCCAGGATTTGTCGAAGTGTGAAAATGTGGTCTATAGTTGATTTGCCGGGCCGGAAGCCGCACTGGTAGCTGCCGATTAGTGCGGTGCAAAATGGTTTTAGACCTTCACACAATACGCTGGACAGGATCTTGTATGCGACATTGAGCAGGGATATACCTCTATAGTTCTTGCAAGAGGTAGGATTGCCTTTTTTGTCGATGGTGCAAATAGAGGTGGTATTCCAGTCGTCGGGCATGCTTTCATCGTTCCAAATTCTGCAGATGATCTGGTGCATGCTCCCTACCAGAACATCGCCGCCAGCCGTGAAGAGCTGTGATGGCAAGCCATCTGAGCCTGCGGCCTTGTTATTCTTCAGCTTCTGAATAGCTGTGCCGACTTCTTCGATGCTGGGTGGGAGGACCATTTCAGCGGCTGGAGTTGGGATTTCCTCGGTCCCTACCACTCTCTCTTGGTCATGCTCGTTAAGCAGCTGCTGGAAGTGCTGCTTAAATACATCCACTATTCCATGCGGGTCGGTGACAAGATTACCGTCGTAGTTTCGAAGAGCCAGGGTGCCCTTTTTGAAGCCTCCTGCAAGGCCTTTGGCTTTCTTGTAAAAGGCTCGTATTTTATGTTTATCCCTAGGCTCCTCGATATCCTTGAGCTGGGAGGCTGCGAAGATTCTTTTCTTTTGTCGCAGTAGTTTTTTCTCCTCCCTTCTTCTGGCTCGGTACTCTTCCTGCGCTGCCTTGGATTTCCTCTGCAGCGCCTTTTGGTACGCCTCGTCGGTTGCTGCCTTTTTCTGCTCACACTCGCCATCATACCACGGGTTTCTTGTCGGGGGTGGTAGGTATCCTAAGGTGATTTCGGCTACTTCCTGAATGGCTGAGCGGCAATGCAGCCACATATTATTGGCATTTGTGTTCGACGTAGGCATACCGTAGAGTCTTTCGCTCAGCTGCTCCCTGTAGACTCTAGTAACCTCCGGTGTGCTCAGGCACCCAATGTCGAACCTCCTCCTGGTGGGCTGGTGCAGCTTTCTGATATTGGACAGTCGAGCTCTGAATCTTGCTGCTACGAGGAAGTGGCCTGAGTCGGCATTTGCCCCTCTGAATGTTCGCACATCCAGGATGTTTGACGAGTGCCTTGCGTCAATGAGCACATGGTCGATTTGGTTAGCGGTTCGACCGTCCGGAGATCGCCAGGTTGCTGTGTGGATTCGCTTACGAGGAAATCTTGTACTGCTTATCACCGCATTACGAGCTGTCGCAAAGTCCGTGAATCGGAAGCCGTTATCTGTTGTTGTATCGTGGAGGCTGTACTTTCCGATCACTCCGCCGAGGGTGTTCTCCTTACCGATTTTGGCATTGAAGTCCCCGAGCAGGATTTTAACATCGTACTCCGGACAAGCTCCGTAGGTGTTGTCCAGGAGGTCATAGAAGTCCTCCTTGATAGGGTCTTCAGCTTCGTCGGTAGGGGCGTGTGCACATACATATAAGGCTGATGTTATAAAATCTGCCTCTGATGCGGATCACAGCCGGGCGATCACTTATAGGTTTAAAGTCGATGACGTTCGACCTTAACCGCGTTCCCACGACAAACCCACATCCTAGTAAGTGCAATCTTCTGTGACAGCTGTAATAAATGTCGCAATTTTCTTCCTAATCATACCGTTTCCTATCCAGCGTATTTCCTGGACCGCAGTAATATCCGCCTTGTACTGCGTGAGGATTCCTTCTAGTTTATGAGCAGCTCCGGGAGTGTACAGGGTTCTGACATTCCAGGAGCATACTCGTAAATCGTGTTCCTTTTTCGTGCGTTGTCGTCGTCGAGTATCCGGCCGTGTATGCGAGGCATCTTGCTCATTCATAACTTTTGTGTTTTTTTACGTGGGCGAATTGTTAGCCCGCCGCACAACCGCCATACTGGTCGGGGTTTTGTCGCTGCATACGTTTGTTCACCTCCCCACGGTTGTTGAAGAGGCTATCCAGAGGGCGCCACGAGGAGGCGGTATGTCAACTTGGCCCGGGCATTTAAACAGGGATCGTTGCTGGCATCTCGCCAGGTTGAGAGCGATCAACAACTTTACCCTGTATGTTCGAGCCCATGCCATCACAATCAAATAACGCTTACATAAAGTGTAGAACGGTAGATACCGGTAGATCGGTCTATACGATAGAAAAGGCACTCAATGACAAAGAATATGCCCTGGGGTCTCGGGAATATGTAGATGAGTTGAACAAATGCGAGGCCTCGTCTTGGCTGAAGTGGAACGTAATATCCACCACGGATATCCGTATTCTGACGGATAGCCAAGCAGCGTTAAAGTCGTTGGAGTCTTATGTGTACACATCAAAATCTAGTCTCGACTGTCGCCTATCTCTTAACGAGATGGCAGAACAGTTCAACATAGAACTTATCCGGGTACCGGGACACAGCAACATTCCAGGAAATGAAAAAGCCGACACACTCGCCAAACAAGGAACGACGCTACAATGAATCGTGGCTTATGAGGGATACCCCTTACAACCATTAAATTTATTCTGACTAATCTCACCAGGGCCGAGACGAACCTGAGATGGACCCAGGGACATAACTGCCTCATCACCAGGCAAATCTGGCCTCGGCTTGACAGTCAACGAACAAGGAGTATAATCTCCCTAAAAAGAACTGACATCTATAAAGTCATCGGTGTCATCACAGGACACTGCCTCATTGGCAGTCACGCACAAAAACTAGGAATAGTTCCGAACGGGCCTCCCTGGCCTATATGTATTCTTCTCAATTCTGGGAAGGTTACGATCCTACCTACCTACCTACCTACCTACCTACCTACACCTAGGCCAGAGTGACCCGTTGTGCAGCTACGAGGAGGGATTATCCCTCAATTCGTGGAACCACTTAGTGCTTTTAAAAACATCTGTCAGGTCGTTAGTTATCGTTTCCTGATTGTGCGGAATTCCGGACAGGCGCAGAGAAGGTGGTGAATGGATTCGACCTCCTCTTCGTCTAGGCAGCTTCTGCAGAAATCATTCGGAACTCTTCCAATCGGCTCTTTGGATTTTTCTGGTAAGTCGGTCTTATGGCCCCATCGATTCAATACTCTCAAGGCCGCCTTACGGTTCCTATAGGACTTGGTCCATGGATTGTTTCCCTTGTTGTCATTTTTGTTTGTTTTTGTTGTTCATGTGGTTCCCACGAGAAGCGGAGAAATACATGTCCTCCTGGACAGAGATCCGCAATACCCAGGTGAGTTTTTTTTTTTTTTTTTTTATGGATGCGCCAAAGGATGTGTAGTCTTCTAAAGATACCAGTAACCCGGGTTACCAGTATGCACGATTCGCAAACCCAACAGTTCGTTGTTTTAGGAATGCGCCTACGTACTAAACCACACCCTGCACACTTCAACCACACCCCCCGTGGGACTACCGTCAGGTATTACTTCACGGGGCTGGTTAGCATTTTATGCTCTTCTTCCTCTGCTCGCTGGTTCGACATTGGATCCTGCGTTTGCTGTCCTTTGTTGTAAGAGATGTATCATATGAGTTTGGTTTTCACTCTCTCTGACTCTCTCCAACCGTCGTAGTTCCTTCATAATTGTTGCTGTTACCTGTTTCACCACATCCCATGCTGCGCTCGATCTTAACATGTGGTTTACTATGTTATCGGGGGTTGGTGCTTCTCCAAATCTTTCCTCTATTTGTCTACGCTCTGCACTAAAGTGTGGGCACTGAAAAAATACGTGCTCCGCGTCTTCTCTTTCCTCCCCGCAGTTTAGACCGAGGGCAGATTCCTTTAAACCAAACCTGTTCAGGTACCCTTGGAAACAGCCATGTCCTGATAGAAGCTGGCATAAATAGAAATCCACTTCCCCGTGGTCACGTTCCGTCCATTTGCGAATATCGGGTATAAGCCGATAGGTCCATCTTCCCTTTGTGGACTCGTTCCATCTTTCCTGCCATGTTCTCATGCTTCGCTGCTTTTCCTCTATCTTTATATATTTTGCTGAGGCTCTGGGATCCCGAATTTTGGCGTCGTAGGTTCTCTGGAGCTCGCTGGCCAATATATCTGCTGGTAGGATTCCTGCAATGACACATATAGCGTCATCGGATCTTGTCCGATATGCACAGCAAACCCTCAGTGGATAAAGTCGGTTGACGCAGTTAATCTTTTTAGCTAGTGAAGTCAAATTCACTTTCACAGCTTTGGCCCATATTGGTGCTGCATACATTAAGATTGATTGCACTACCCTTGACAGAACTAGTCTTGTTTGTTGTCTGAGCCTTCCAATATTGATCATTATCCTGGATAGAGCAGCACGCACCTTTGCAGCTTTGTCACACATTCCTTCAAGGTGTTCCCTGTAGGTGAGCCTTGTGTCGATCATCACACCTAGATATCTGATGACCGGCTTCGATAATATGTTATGCTCACCTACCCTGATTGTGAATGTCTCTCTTTCTTTGCGACTACTTATTAGTACTGCTTCTGTTTTCTGTTCTGCGGGCCCTAGTCCAGCTGCTGCCATCCACCGCCTCAGTTTTTGGATACATTCATTAGAGATGTCGTCGATTTCTTCCAGGTGCTTCGCTGCCACAACAATTGCTAGATCATCAGCAAAGCCTATGAATTTTGCCTCATCTGGGATTCGAAGCCTTAGGACCCCATCGTACATGATGTTCCATAGGAGGGGTCCTAATACCGATCCTTGTGGGACTCCGCCAGTTATATGATACTGCTTTACTCCATCATCGGTGTCGTAGAGCAGCAACCGATTCTCGAAGTAGCTTATCGTAATTTTTATAAGAGGCCACGGCACCATCATTGCTCTAAGAGAGTGCACTATCAGCCCCCAGTTTGCGGAGTTGAACGCATTCTTAACGTCCAATGCTACCACAGCACTACATTTTTTTGTACCTCCTTTCCATCTTCTGCCCTGAATAGCTTCTTCTAAGATCGCAGTTGCCCTCCGAATAGCATCTATTGTAGACCGAGCCTTTCTAAATCCATGATGCTGGTTCGAGAGTCCTCCGGCTTCATGAATTGCCACCTCCAGTCGGTTGCATATAATCCGCTACAATATTTTACCCATTTTGTCGAGCAAGCATATCGGACGGTATGACGAGGGTTCATCCGGTGGTTTATTCCCTTTTGGCAGAAGCACCAGACGCTGTTTTTTCCATTGGTCTGGAAAGACCTCTTCTGTTAGGCACTTATTGTATAACCCCAAAAAGAGTTCCGTGCTTATTTTAACGGCTAATTTTAGAGCCATATTTGGTATGCCATCCAATCCCGGTGATTTATTGTCATTAATTTTTTTACATATATCCAGGAGTTCCGATTGCGTTACAGGTGGAGTCTCACGTAATCCCTGCGGTTGTCCTACACACCCTATTGGTGGTTGTGGAGGAAATAACCCCGACACTATTTTCTGCATAAGTAGAGGGCATGAGGGTGGAGGTGCCCTAGAGCCCCTGACTTTGGACATGACTACCCTGTATGCGGTGCCCCAGGGATTCATTTCCGCTTCCTCGCATAGTTCTTTAAAGCAGTTGTTTTTGCTTCTTCGGATGGCTAGTTTTAGGTCCTTGCGTCTGATTTTATATGCTGCCTGTAATTCCTGATGGAAGGGCTGGCCCCTTGACGGCTGAAAAAGTCTCCTAGCACAATGGCACTGTCTGCCTAGTTCTGCTACCTCTTGGTTCCACCAGTATACTGGTGACCGGCGGTTTGTTGACTTTATTCGGACCATGGATGCATCGCAGGCCCTAGTTACTTGTTTAGTAACTTCAGCTGCCATCGCATTTGCTGTTTCTGCGTTCGTTGTGGATTCCCCAAAAACCAGAGCAAAAGTGTCTTCGTCCAGTGTGCCCACTTTCCATCCTTCGGATTGTGCCTTCTTTGGGAAGCGCTCTCCGGTTGCTCTCTTCGCCTGTACTTCGAATAGGATAGCCCGGTGGTCACTGTGGGTGTAGTCGTTGCTGACTTTCCATTCCGATCCTCTTACTAGAGAGTTGGACACATAAGTTATATCCACTATGGAGCCTACACCATTTCTGTTAAACGTTTGCTTGTTACCCGTATTAAGCAGTATTACGTCTAATGACGATACGGCTTCTGGTAGTGCCTCACCCCGTCTGTTGGTACTTGTGCTGCCCCAGTCAGTGGCCCATGCGTTAAAGTCCCCAGCGATAACTGATGGACTATGGCCTCTAACATCGTCTACGAGCCTATCAAGTATGGCTCGGAATTCCTCCAAGGTGTCATTTGGAGATGCATAACAACTATAGACATGTACCCCTTGGACCTTTGCTCGCACGATTCCTATTCCAGGTGTCATCATTCTGCCCTCAAATGAGTAGTCACCTCATGCCCAAATAGCAGCCCGTTTTGGACTGTCCGTTGCCCAAATCCTATCATCGAGGTTCTTATACTGCTCACTTAATATGACCACATCAATCTTTAACTCGGGAGCGGTTTTTTGAAGTAGACCTTGTGCCGCTTCGCAGTGGTTTTAAGTTGCAGTAATTTCATAATCTTTTTGCATCTTTTACAGTTTCCTGGTATGCAGGACATACTACGCTTCCTTCCGCGTGATGGGTATTGTTGCTTCCTTTTTCTTCACAGAGGACACATCTTGGGTCATTAGTGCAGTTCTTGGACACATGACCTTTCTGTCCACACTTGATGCAGTCTTCACTTCTGTCTACCGCATTTTTACACTCCTTTTCTAGATGTCCAAACTTGAGGCATCTGAAACCTCGTAAAGGAACAACTTTTTTCCGTATTCGGCAAACTGCCCATCCGATTTTTATTTTCCTCGCTTGAAGTATCTTTTTGGCAGCATTTATCGGAAGGCTAATGACTGCTATTTGCGTCCCTGCATATGCTGTCCTCAGGGATTTAATGCACGAAGTCTGCATGCCTCGTACTTCCTCGTACCGATCGGACAGGGCTTGGCAAATTTCCTCTTTTGTAGTGACGCCATCTAGATCTTTGCACTCGATAAGCATCTCGTGCGTTTGGCACCTCACTTCTGCAGCTTCTCCGAGAACCTGCTCTATCTTAATTCGGTGCTCGGAGGTTCTACCATTCGGTGCTTTCTTGAGCTCAAGCAGTAGTTCTCCTTTCACCGTCTTCCGTATCCGTGTAACGTCAGGGCCTAATCCATTCAGATCCGGGTTGGTCTTCACTTTTCGGAGAATATCACAATAGGATATGTCTCCAGTCTTCTTAATGACCAAAGCGTTCGGCTTGAAGTGTATCTCTTCTCGCCCCTTTTCTACTACCTTTGTTCCCTTGTCTTTTTTATTGGCTCGACTTGATGTTTCTTCTTCTTGATGTTTGCCTAGGGGATTCGCCGTTTGTTCCGGGTTCTTCCTTGACGTTTCCTCTTTTTTCTCCTTTCGGTTCAGATGGGTGCTTTGTTTTACCACTGAGGCCGCCTTTTAGTGACTATGTCGGCGTACGATGGTGTCGAAGATTCTTCATTATTTGGAGATCTCCTCCTTTTTCTTTTGGGATCTGGTAGTTGGCTCGTCAAAACCGCAGAGCTTGGTGGTTTGCTCACTTCTAGTTGCTGGCTTGTTTGAGTGGCTTTACTAGATACTTAAATAATATTTTCATTTTCATCGTCTAATAGCCTGTTATAGCGCCTGCGTATAGCACTGGCCAGCTTCCTGATTTTAAGATGGACATTGTTTTTCCCCTTGATAAACTCCATTAAAGCGGTGACATTCTTTCCTAGAGATTGTATTGCTTCATTTTTTCCACTGGTTTGGGACGTCAACCTGCTAGTTGGTGTTTCGCTGAAGTGAGGGCTAGGTGAGTTCTGCGAATTTTCCTTCAGTAGAGTTGTGGATGGTATTGCTATGTTCATAGCCACCTCCTGCGTTGCTACATCTACTGATTTCAGTGGTGGTGTTCGCATCAGTACAGAACTTCTTCTGAACGGATTTTCTCCTGTATTTTCGATTGTGCCTGTTTGGCTTGTTAGATTTGTTTGTTTTTGTTGGTTCATATTTGATCCCACGAGTATGGGGGAAAGGGAGGTCCACCACATCAGAGACCTCTGTAATGTGGTAAGGCTAAGTTACAACCAGAGGGCGCCAGGTATCTGGAGGGCTCCGTTAGCGGCGTTAAGGGCGGCATCCACTCGCCCTGTCACAAAAACTTTATTGGGCTTATGTGATTTTTCCGTCACGCCCTCCGTTTTTGCCGCTCTTGGTCGGGGACTGCTTATTGGCTATTCGCAGCTAACCTACATATCTGTAGGCCGTTCAGCTATCCGCCACCGTGCTGACCCCCCTGGTAGCCTAAGCTCGGCTCCAGGGCCCAGGTGAGGCTAACTGATTCGGAGGGCGCCAGGTATCCGGATACTCCGTTTGCGACTGAGCTATTTTTGGTCTGGGCTCTCAGCTCTCAGCCTGGTGGACATCTCGGCACGGTACGGTTGACATCTTATGTCCAAACCAGGGGTTTTTTTTTTTTTTTTTTTTTGGTTGCGCCCAAGGATGTGGAATCTTCAAAAGACACTGGTAACCCGTGTTGCCAGCATGCACGATTCGCGGGATATTATTCTCCTTTTTCCACGCGCCTACGTACTAGACCACACCTCTGCACACTTCAACCACTCTCCCCGCGGGACTGCCGTTAGGTATTACTTCGCGGGGCTGGTTAGCGACTTACGCTGTATTTCGAGTAGAAGCCTCTTGGGTTCTTCTTTCTGCTTCGGCTTGCCGCAGCGTTATTTGTACTGATGCAATGTACGAGCATGTTTGGTTCCAATTTTCCACCGAGTTCATCATATAGGGGACCAAGTTTTCAGGGCTCGGTACATTTAGCCTTTGCCTGTCCTGCATAAAGCGACTACAATAAAAAACTGTGTGTTCTGCGTCCTCCTCGGAATTTGGGCATTGTGGACAAAAGGGCGAGCTATCATATCCAAATCTATGCAGATACTTTCGATAGCCACCATGTCCAGACAAAAACTGCGAAAGATGATAATTGCAGTCTCCTGCCGGTCTTGATGTTCATGTTTCGATGACGGGAATGAGCCTGTGCGTCCATCTTCCTTTTGTGGAAGTGTCCCATCTGACTTGCCACATTGCCATGGATTCTGCCCGTTCTTCTGCTTTTATAAGCCTGGTCTGTTGCCGGTCTGGTGTTCGCCTGCGGTATACCCTTTTGAGCTCGTCTGCCAATATATCGATGGGTAGCATTCCTGCTATCACGAACGCTGCGTCATCTGATATGGTTCTGAACCCGCAGATTACTCTTATTGCGCACAGTCGATAGACTGAATTCAATTTCCGCTTTAGTCCTTTTACTGCAAGGGCTTCCGCCCAAATTGGAGCAGCGTAGAGTAGGACTGAGCTGACTACCCGTGAGAGTAGCACTCTGCGTGCATATCCGGGACCGCCTATATTCGGGAGCATTCGCGAAAGAGCTCGTTGTGCGTGTGATGCCTTCTCGCTGGCATACAGTATGTGTTCACTGAAAGAAAGCCTGTTGTCTAGGATGACTCCTAGATACTTGACTGCTTTCTTGGACCTTATCGCCCGATCTCCGACTAAGAAGCTCGCATATTCCACCCTTTTACGACTGGTTATAAGCACAGCCTCCGTTTTTTGGGCTGCTAGTTCCAGACCGGCAATTGAGAGCCAATCTTTCACTTTAGCGATAGCTGCGTTCGCAGTAGCCTCTACTTCTTCTATATGCTTAGCCAATGTGACGATGGCAATATCGCCGGCGAAGCCGATGATTCGTACTCCTTCGGGAAGCGCTAGTCGTAGAACGCCATCGTACATGATGTTCCACAGGAGAGGTCCAAGGACTGATCCTTGAGGGACACCCGCTGTTACTTGGTAGAATTTTACGCCTTCATCGGTATTGTACCTAAGCCTCCTGTTGTTAAACTAGTCGATGACAATCCTTAATAAATAGGAGGGGGTACCCATGTCAATTAAAGACTTTTGTATATGCGTCCAGCTAACAGAGTTAAAAGCGTATTTTATGTCAAGCGTAATTACTGCACAGTACTTCTTCTCCCCCGATTTTCATCTTTTTCCATTGATGGCGTCCGCGGCCAAGTTTACCACTGTTTCTATGGCGTCGACCGTTGATCGTCCTTTTCTGAAGCCGTATTGGTTGGCTGACAATGCACCGTTAGCTTCCGCCACTGCCAGTAACCTATCGTAGATCACTCGTTCTAGTATCTTGCCTAATGTGTCCAAAAGACAAATTGGCCGGTACGAGGACGGTTCACCAGGTGGTTTCTTTCCTTTTGGCAGTAGTACCAAGTGCTGCAGCTTCCACTGTGTGGGAAAGATCCCCTCCTGCAAGCATTTCCCCAAGGTGTGTTGGAAAGCGTCTGGTCTAGCCGTAATGGCCGCTTTGACTGCCTTATTTGGGATTCCATCCGGTCCGGGTGTTTTGTTGTTTTTGACCTTCAAGACTGCGTTATGTAGCTCCTCTGGAGTAATACCAGGAATTTCTTCAATGCTAATCCCCGCCATGCTGCTCCTATTAAGCGGCTGTCCCTGTGGGAACAGATGTTCCACAATACGGGTGAGCATTTCGGGATTTGATATTGGCGGACTTCTATTGTTTTTTATCTTTTTTGTGACCACTCTGTATGCTTTACCCCAGGGGTCTATGTTGGCCTCCTCGCAAAGTTTTTTGTAGGATCTCGATTTACTTTCCTTTATTGCTTTTTCTAGCTGACGTCTTGCGAGCTTGAATTGAAGAAGCCGCTCTTGGTAGTCTGGCCTGTTTCTGGACCGTTGGGATTTTCTCCGCTCTCTGAGACATATCGGGGGACACGGGGACCCCCTTCTGCTGGGCTTCCTCCTGGGCATCGCTGCGTCACATGCTGCAGTTAGCGCCTGTGTCAGTTGCTTGGAGGTTACCTCGGCAGATGCGTCGGTATCCACAGTCACCTCTCTCAGGACTTCTTCAAAGGCATCGGTGTCAAAGGGGGTTTCCTTCCACTTTGGTCCAGTTTGAATTGGACGCTGCCTGCGTTTTCTCTCGCCGATCTCCATTATTATAGCTTGGTGGTCACTATGCGTGTAGTCCTCGCTCACTCTCCATGTTGTTTTACTAACAAGGGAATTGCACACAAAGGTTATGTCAACTATTGACGATCTACCGGCCTTGCGGAATGTACTTGTAGTACCTGTATTCATCATGTTCACCCCTAGAACCGCAAACGTTTCCAAGAGGACCCTTCCCCGTGCATCCGTGTGTCTGCTGCCCCATTCTGTAGACCAAGCATTGAAGTCCCCCGCAATTACAACGGGGTGTTTGCCTCTTGCATCAGTTGCAATATTACTTAATAGGTTTTCAAATTCTTCCAGAGATAATCTAGGAGAAGCGTAACAGCTATAGAAAAGAATTCCATTTATCCTGGCGGTCACAAAGTAGTCGGTTGGTTGACCTGTTTCTTGAATTGAGTGTCTTCCACATGCCCATATGGCAGCTGAGTTTGTATTGTCGTTTATCGAGCTGCTACAGTCCAGGGATTTGTATGGTTCACTTATAATTGCTACATCTACTTTCCCCTCGTGAGTCGTCTGTGCCAGCAAGTCTTGTGCGGCTGCGCAATGATTGAGATTTATTTGCATCACTTTCATTGTGGTTTTTGTGACAGCGCGTTCCGAAATACTGGACACTTGCTGCTGCCGGCTACGTGGTCTGCGTTTTCCGGTCTAGAAACTTTGCAAAAGAAACACATGGCATCTTTAATACATAGTTTAGCTATATGGCCTTCTTCTCCGCATTTTCTACATAGTTTTGAGCGATCTATCTCGCATGTACACTCGCGAGCTGTGTGGCCAAAATCGAGGCATCTGTAGCATTTATTTATTTATTTACATCAATCAGAGTTCTTCTCTTACAGACTAAATAACAATATTTCATAGCTTTAATAAAATAACAGTAAGGATATATTAACTACTTAAGTTTAATAAATACATTACAATACGTCTTTTGAATATTTCTCTAGTACAATTATCAAAAAAGTCCAAAACATTGCAAGCTAAGTTGGCTTCACGAGTACATCGCGTTAATGGCTCATTATTGCCATAGTTTGTACGATGAAAATCGATTTTAAATAGTAAACGATTTCGAGTATGGGCTGGTTGGACATATAACTTCATCATACTTAAAAGATAAGAGCAATCAACGTGGAAAGCTAAAATATCACGAACGAACATGAGTGAAAAATATCTACGACGCTGATGAAGAGGAATAAGATTAAACAAAAGGCATCTTGTTCTATAGGATGGGGTATCAATGTTCCATCTTAGTTTAAAAAATAAGTATCTGGTAAACTTACGTTGAATTTTTTCAATCCTTTCCACTGCGTTATTGTAGAAAGGGTTCCAGACAATACAACAATATTCGAGTGACGATCTAACTAAAGCGTAGAACAAACTTTTTAAAGCCAATGTATCAGTGAAATCTTTGGTATTTCGCTTAATAAAGCCTAGCATTAGATTAGCCTTTGTCGTAACATAATCTACGTGAAACGTGAATTTTAATTTAGAATCTAGTATTACTCCCAGATCTTTTATTTGTGCAACCCTTATTAGTTGAACACCGTTCAGGTCGTAACTAAATTGTATCGGATTGTTTGCTCGAAAACAAGAAAATACAAAACATTTAGAAACATTTAGCTGTAGGGAATATTGCTCGCACCAATGGGACAAGCGTGTGAGATCCTCGTACAATAGCAAACAATCTGAGATGGATGCAACTTTCCTATAGATCTTGAGATCATCTGCATAGAGAAGGCATTGCGATGATTTAAAAATAGAGGGAAGATCATTAATAAATAGGAGAAATAGCAGTGGACCTAAGTGGCTGCCTTGTGGAACACCTGATGGCACGGAGAAAGGACTGGATAAATGATAATTAATTTTTACCAATTGTGTCCTGCCTGTTAGATAAGAAGCCAACCAAACCAAAAGATTGGAGTGAAATCCCAAAGAAGACAACTTTGATAGTAGGACCTCGTGATTTATCCTATCAAAAGCTTTAGAGAAGTCAGTGTAAATAATGTCTGTTTGACAATTGCTCTCAAGGTTCTTAGTCAAATGATTAATGAGGATGGAAAGATTAGTGGTGGTCGATCTACCTGACACAAAACCGTGTTGAAAAGGTGTTATGTGTCTAGAAACAAAAAAATATAATTTACGATAGACTATTCCCTCAAACAATTTGGGAATACAGGAAAGCTTACTAATCGGCCTATAATTTTTTACCTCGAGCTTGGAGCCCGTTTTGAAGATGGGTGATATAAAAGAGATTTTCCAATCGTTTAAGAAAAGACCTTTGCTAAGTGACAGATTAAATATAATTGTTAATGGTTGTGTTAGCGATTGTGCACAATTTTTTAGTAAGCAAGGAGAAAAACCATTTGGTCAGATTCCTCCGTATGCGTATGCGGCAGTTCACCCAGCCTATTTTCACCTTTCCCATTTGAAGGATCTTGCTTCCATTCTCTACTGGGAGGACTAGGGTTGCAACCTGGGTTAATCCGTAGGCTTTCCTTAGACTAACTACGTCGGCTTCGGTGATTTCCATCCCGAATTGAGTGTTGATCGCCTTACAGATGTCGTTTCTTGTGGTGACCTCATCAATGTCTTTAATCTCGACTGTTACTCTTTGTGATAGTGCTCGTACCTCTACCCCGTCGCCAAGATTATCGCCGATGATATTCTTGTATTGAGTGGTCTTTTGACCAGACGCATTAAGTTGGAAGAGCAGTGCTCCCTTCTGGGTTCTTCTTATCTTGGAAACAGATTCTCCCAGATCGGAAAGTTTTGGGTCCGCTTTGACTCGTCGGAGTATTTCGGCGTACGAAAGGTCCCCTTTTGCCTGCACAACTATTGCGTCGGGCCTCTGTTTCCCTCTCGGCCGACTGCTCTGTTTTTTTGTCTGGTTTTTTTGATTACCGGCAACTTTAGCCCCATCGCCGTTCATCGTCTCCGGTACTGGGCCGTTTCGCACCATCGTAGGCGGGGAGTTTCGCACCAGGGGTTGGGGAGTGGATACGTGCGTGAGTGTGTGTTGGGTAATATGGAATGGGATGGGATTTGGGTTGGTGAAAGGGAATGACGGGATCGATTATCCTTTGGTTGGAAGCCCCCACACCACGTCAAGGTGTGGGCCCCCCTAGTTTAAATAAAACAACTTTTTAATTTGCTGAGACTTTATTCAATGTTACTTTGTTAAATGCTAAATTATATGTATCAATGGTTTAAATCCAATCACAATGTCTTTTTTCACATTTTCATTTCGTACAGATACAATTTAATTCTTATTTGATTTTGACCGTTCTTTCGAAACTCTTCTCATCGGCGGCGGTTCTACTAAATACCTATCCTAATTCCGATTATGTCTAATTGAAAATTGATTGATAAAGTTAGTAAAAAACAGAAAATAGTAACGTGGGGGCTGTGTTTAGGCGTACGTACGTACGATGATAGTATCCTTCCTGAAGCAAGCTACCGACACTAACCAAATTACTACATACACTTAAGTCTTATTAGATAAAGAGTATTCAATTACATATTCGTATGTTTAAAACAGAAAAGATGCAAATTTGTGTACGCGTGTGTGAGTGATTTTCCTCTTGATGTCGTCGCTCGACCGACTGAGTTTTTCTTGAACTGAACAGGTAATCGGTTTCCTAAGTATTTTGTATTTGTTTACGAGTAGTTTGTTCGTTTTATTTGTAGAGTATCCCTGAATTGCGTTATACACATACATATGTACTTAATTGTAAAGGTTTGTAGTTTTATTATATATAAACTTGTGACCACAGATACATTTTGTTTTAATTCCTAAAGAATATTCTTAGAATGTTTCGTTTAATTTTTTTGTTTTTTTTTTTTTTTGAGAAAAATGCTTTTAAGCAAGATGGTTAAAGAAAACTTTGCCTTCGGTGATGCAATTGTAGTAGATTGCTGAAGGGAGAAAAGATAAAATGTTTATCGAAGAGTGCGCATGCGTAGAGTGTGCAGTTGTTTATTTGTTTGGCAGTTCGGGTGGACAATCGGGCTGATTGGAAGGGTGGGCAGCACGAAAAGCTGGATTGCTTTCCAACTCACGATCGATACGTAAGATAATCGGATAAGGACGAAGATCGACATGGAATCTGAAGATGAATAAGATCTTGAATCAAGTACAGAATACGAATGGGTAGTACACTTACCGCCTAGCGTTGAATACTTGTGGTACTAGACAACAATCAGCCATGGAGATCTCATCGCCGACACAGTATTTACCAGCCGAGGTAGATAGGACTTTTTCAACTGCCCGAAAGCCCCTTGTGATCCAGTGCTGAGCCCATTCCTTCTTTTTCTCCTCGCCAACGTGAATGAGAACGATTAGATTCTGCAACGGTTGAATGCCGGATGCAATTATTTCACAGATCTCACGAACTTTGGCTCGCTTATGAACGTCTTGTGGTAGCAAAGGTCGCTGTGGTCTTGTCTCCTCGAGGTAGTGCATGACAGCTAGTGACTCTATCAAGGTATGCCCATCTGCAACGAAACTAATCTCTTACCAATATCAAATATCAATTTAAATTTCACGACTTACCTATCTGCAAAGCTGGAACCTGCTCCATGGGATTGACTTCACGATACTCATTGCAGTGTTGCTCGCCACCGGATTTTATCAAACTGATAGGCTTTATATCATACGGGATCTCCTTCAAGTTGAGAGCTATGCGCACTCGCCACGAACACGAGCTCCGCCAATACGAGTACAGTATTGGCTTTTCATAAGGAATATAAGACATTTGATTAAGGTTCGTTCTACTATTTACTTGACGTAATGACGATGTCGCGAATGTAAGTCTTGGTCGTACGTCTCGAACGAATGTTGTCAGCTTACTGAATCTCATTTTCGATTTTGTTGTGCTTGAGATAATGGGAATTTTATTATTGTCTTCCTCGATCGTTTGTTGTTTTCTTGTTGATCAACTTAAATTATGTACCAAACTTGTTGAACTCGTCTTGCAAAGTTTCCCGCCCATCATTCTTTTGCATTACGAATACAACAATCGAATTGGTATCATATTGGTATGTTGTTTGCTCAAAAGAAATGAACATGCGATCGAGATTGTCAGATAGAAGCTTGCAATATAAGAGAGCTTTGATCGTTAAAGTGCAACGACAGAGGGCGTGTCTGTCCGCTCGTTTCAATTGCGAGTAGATAGAGGATAACATGATTGTTTTCACCACAAACTTGTGTCTCTGTTGTTTACCTCACGAAATCTGCGACTTGGACTTAGCTTGCCACTTATTGGTATTTTTATTCCCTAGCAACAGCAGCTAGTTTGAGATGGGATAGAGAGAAGCTCATCATTGTTTACTTAGTTTGGTTGGCTTGGTATCACCTGGCCAAGCAGTGGCATTGCCGTTCGTTCGCAATGATCTTAAACGTCAATGGGGAAGTGTAACCGATTTTCGATCTTTGCCTAATTAATAATAAACTATTCGTTGACCTATAAGCTCTGTCACGAAACACATCGACCACAGGTAAAACAAGTATGTCATCTATCCTTAAATGATCCCAGAATGATTTCCGCAGAAAGAAAAAGGGATATTTAAGGAAATTCCCTGTTTTTTTTTTTTTAGAGAAGAGCCTTCTCATTCCGTGAGAAAATATACCCGAAAGGCCTTCTGCTGTAGTACCAGACATTAATTAACACTTGGAGCTCTTTGTGAAAATATATGTCTTCAGGTGAAGGTTGAAGCAGTCATGGCTGACTAGTGCGCAGGGATTATGATAGAGATGCTAATGCTTCGTACGTCTGCCCGGTGATCAACGGAAGGGGTTTTTGTTGCTTTTGTAACACTAATAAAAACGACGCGATGGGATCTCAGAGCAATACATATTTACCCCGTTAACATGCGTATTGGAATCCGGATTGAACTAGGATCGAAATGTATGTAAACGCGGATTGGGTTAAAACAGAATTGTCTCCAGCTCAGCTAGCTAGATCGAGTCGAAAAAATGCATGTTCCACAAGAAAGAAGACCCCTCTGACTGCGCCAACTACACAGGAATAAGTCTTCTTAATAACGCCTACAACCTCTTCTCTGCCAATTTGTGTGAACGCCTGAAGCCTTTTGTAAATAAGCTGATAGGTCCTTATCGGTGCGGATTCAGGCCAGGGAAGTCCACCATCGACCAACTCTTCACACTACGGCAGATCCTGGAAAAAACCAATGAATTTCAAGTCGACACTCACCACCTATATGTCGACTTCAAAGCCGCATACGACAGCGTAATTAGAGACGAGCTATACAACGCTATGTCTACCTGTGACATACCTGCTAAACTCGTCAGACTATGTAGGATGACTTTGGAGAATGCTCGCTGCTCCATCCGAATCGGTGAACACCTCACCGATAGTTTTGATGTCAAAAAAGGATTTAGGCAGGGCGATGCGCTGTCGTGTGATTTCTTCAACATCCTATTAGAAATCATTGTACAAAAATCACTGGCCAATATAAGATGCACGTGAGAGCCCCGTGGCGCAGTGAGTAGTGTGTTGGCCTCTGACGCCGATGACACGGGGTCTGACAAAACCCCCTGTAGTAAAGTTGTCACGAAAAGCTTCTCGAAATTCGCCTTTCGGATCCGGCAATAAACTGTCGGTCCCGGGTGATTGAGAGAAGTTCGGGTTTGGTCTGTAATGCCAACATACAATACAAGAGGCACAATCTATTTCAAATCCTCGCAACTCCTTGCATACGCCGACGACATTCACATAATAGGTAGCTCACAGCGAGATGTCAATGAGGCGTTTGCGAGTATTGAAATGGAGACGGCGAAAATTGCTTTGGCAGTAAACGAGGGCAAAACTAAATACATATATGCAGTCATCAAGAGAGAACGCTCACCAATGACGTCTTGGCCAGAACGTCTGTATTGGCAGATTTAAGTTTGAGGTAGTTAAAGACTTTGTCTACAGTTGCTCTGCAGTGACCTGGAACAACGACATCAATTCCGAAATCAAACGCAGAATTACCCCTGCCAATCGCTGTTTATTTGAGCTCAGGTGGCAATTGAGTAATAGAACCCTCTCCCTAACGACCAAATTGACTCTATACAAGACCCATGCTTGTTTATGGACCTATAAACGCAGACGGGCAATGGAGGAAAAGCGCGAACTTTACAGACCACAGCTCCAGCTCGGAGAGTGTTTGAATCCAACCTCTATGGACGAAGAAACAGAGGAAGACCGCACCTAAGATGGCGCACATAGATAGAGCAAAAGACGTTGGAGGGGCATGTTGGTTGAGGCCCAGGTTCACCCTGAACTGTAGCTCCCGACAAGAAGTAGAAGATAGCAATTTCAATGCGAATCGAACCTCGCTCTAAGACGAAAAATGGCTCTCAGTGTGCGCCGGAGGATATGGATCACAAGAGAATAGAAAACCTGGCATTACCCTTGAGCCACTTGATATGTGCTGGGCAAAATTAGAGGGTAAGATGAATAGTTCTCGGTCTGGCACGAAGAAGGCACTCCAATAAGTAAAACTTTACGTTTCTTGCCTGGGCTTACATGTCATTCATTTTTATGACAAGTCTCAACTTGTTCTCTTAAGTATTTTTTTTACACACATTTTTCCAGTAGACGTCTCGTGTGTTTATCGTTAATAACGTGTTACACGCACCCTTACAGAGGTCGCACGATACGATTACGACATGTCACTCTGACATTTCATTCCTTCTTGTAAAAAAGCTGATTCCTTCAAGATCTCGTGAAAGTATTGATAATATAAGTCCTAAACTTGTCTTATTCATAAAGAATAGGACTTCACTCAGCAACCTAACAAGGACACAACAGTGGCGACGAGGATTTGTCTATTCACTCACGGATTATTCTGAAAAAGAGAGATTAAAATCTGCAACGTAACCCCACAATGCCGGCTACGACGCCAAATCTGACCAAACGTGTATGGATTTGTTCTCAGCACTGACGACAAATCAAAACATGTTGATTGGTTAACTCCCAGAGCAAGTTTTTGCAGAAAATGGGACAAAGTCACCTCCAGAGTATATTCTAGAAGTACTTAACAAGAATTTACAAAAGTTTAGATTCGACGAGGAAAGTGGGTTTACATTCGAGCAATGGTATGTATGTATGTATGTTGGCGTTACAGTCCATGAAGAACCTGAGCCGAGCTTCTCTCAATCACCCATGTTGTGTGTGATTTCATTTTCCCATAGGTGAAAGGGACCTACAGTTTATTGCCGGTTCCGAACGGCGAATTTCGAGAAGCTTTTCATGACAATTTTACTGCAGGGGGTTTTGTCAGAACCCCGCTGAGGAGAAACACCGTGAAAAACACGTTCGATGACATGGTTGTGTCAGGATTCGATCCCGTGTCATCGGCGTCAGAGGCCAACACACTACCCACTGCGCCACGGTGCTCTCAATGGTATACTGGCTATAAAAATTTGTTTGATAAAGGTGCTCATCTATTAGACGATGCTGCAAAAAACGCGACTGGCGCAGTGGTTAAGATCATCGACCGCCGAGCGGAAGGTCTACAGTTCAAATTCGCTTCCTAGCCAAGAAAAGTAATTCCTATACCGACAAAAAGTATGCAACGCAGTTGTGAATGGAAAGTGACCAGACGTACTGCTGCAGGCATAACACTCACAGTATATGGTCAACTGAAATTCATCCTCTGCGTATGCAATATTAAAAGTGTTCGAACGAATTATTACGGACTATACCAAAGCGGAATTTGGTCGGCTCTCGTCCTATCTAGGACAACCACCCCTGAGAGTGGGGGGTAGCGCTGAATACGTCCACTTTAGAAATTAATCAAACCATCCTACCAAAAACCCCAGAGGAATTCGATTTTGACACATCCATCAAAAGGTTTAACATCATTTTTGGGAAAGTGGAGTCCGTCACGTCCCTGTTCAGCTGCTTTCAAACCATCAAAAGCAGGACAGAGGATTTCACACAGTACGCCAGTGCAGTCAATATAAAATATGAAAACTCCAGAGTTGGATCTTTGACTAAGGACCAGTTCAAGTGCGTTTCTAGAAACAGAAGATGCGAACGGACAAAATAACGCTTTAGAATTTGCTACTTCAGTTCCAACGTATGGCCAAACTAAAGAACGATATGAAGCTGGTGGAAGGCAGCGCGCATTCTCCAACCGTTCATGTCATCCGCGCCGTCGTATCAACAAGAATACAAATAGCCTCAAAAAACTAACAACGCCCTGCTGGGGAAGTGGTTGGCGCCGGCATCTCGTGCGTCAACCTAAACTTGACGACTGGCATTAGAGGAATAACCATCAATATACTCTCTGATAGCCACTCAGCACTCAAAGCGTTGAGTTCGTATACCAGGAACACTAAATCCGTTAAGAAATATCACGATGCCCTACAGGACCTTGCCAAAAGAAATAAAGGACTAACCATCATAGACTTAAGCGAGCTTAGCTTATGTCAAAACCGAACGAAAACCTCACTTAAGTTTCAACGAAAAGTCAAGTTACCCATAAGTTAACGAACATTTAACGAAACCGCACATATTCCCATTATGGGCATGTCATATGCTTTGCATGTAATAAGACATTTCCGTAAGCTGGCGTACGCTCGCTTAAGTCTATTATGGTTAGCCCTTAAGGTGAAATTCTGGTGGGCGTTAGGACACAAAGGCATTAAGGGCAATGAAGTGCCGAACCTTTCTTAGCTTCTTCTTAGACAAGTGGGAAAAATCGCAACATCTGAATTTCTGGAATAGCGTTCAAGGACTCTGCCTATCGGCCCTTGAACAAACACTGTTAGCATCCTTAAACTTAATAGGGTAGATATCAGAAGACTACTTTACGAGACACTCTGGTCTGAGATATGTACCATCTCAACAAACTTCGTCTGAAACTGAATGTTGACTCTGTCTTGATGACGAAGAGACTGCAGAGCACATACTGTGTGATTGTGCTGCTCTCTGCCATATCAGGAAGTGTATCCTTCTTAGGGAAATTTTGACTCCCGAAGGGATTATCTCAGCGCTTACTTCTTACTTCATTAAGGAAGTGGAATAGCTCCTCGTCTAATTGCCTGGCTAGTAGGCATTTGTCACTGTTATAAAGCCAGAGGAGAAGTCTGGAGAGATGAACACAGACACCTCGTAGCTGATTCACAGTCGATGCTGAGAATATGAAAATACTATTTCTGTGGATTTTATAATGGCGAAGATGGTCAGGCAGATTGCACCATAAGCAATAATCAGACGGAGCAAGGTCAGGCCTATACGGTGGATGCATTGCAAGCATTGATTTATCAACACAAGCAATGTCAGGGTCCACACGGCGCGTAAAACGAAATGTCAAATAAACGCGCATGAACAAAAGCTCTATGTAATTACGTGTTCAACTTGGAACGAAAGCTTAAAAAAAAAAAAACCAAAACACGCGCCGTGTAAATCCTGACAATGCTACTGTTTTTTTTTTTTGACAATTAAAAGCCAAACTTTTAAAAAATCAGACGATTTATCACGAAAACTGAGAAGCTGAAAGTTTGAAAGGCTCTGTTGTCGCTGAACTTCGTAGGTTCGGGGAATGACTACCTGACAGATTGGTTTCTGTCTTAGCTGGGTATTTACATGTGTCTTGACTACGTTCAATCGCTTTCAATGTTGAAGGCAAAGAGCAGTAATCACCATCCGATTTCGCAGTTGAATACTACATTCTGTCGATTTTCGTAATTTTAGTCATTTTCTGTCGTTATATTAGGAAACATTAAGCGCCAAGGGAAACCCCCTATGTATGGAAGAATAGCAGCAGTTCAGGGCAAACCAAAAACCTGCTATTTAGACAGAAGTAATGATGATGATTCTGATGATGAAGGAATTTCGAATTTTTTGGAATTGTGTAGCCGTCGACAAAGCACATCTAGAGGAAACCTTTATCTAAAACAAGTAGATAAGTAGACTGCAATTTAAGAAATATGTGTAAGGGGAAATAACCGCACTTTTTTTGAGTGCGCGTATAAGCACTCATGGCCAGCGGTTATGAATGAGTATGAATGAGCGTCTTGACTATGTCATTCAGCCTTGTTCCGACGTCTTGACTCTACGCATCCACGTCTTGAGACTAACACAATGATAAGTCAAAAGCGTCGTTTTCAAACGAGAATAACACATATAGTATCGGTGTATTACAAAAGCAACAACCAACCACTGCCGCGATCACAGGGCAGACGTACGAAGGTTTTCCATCTCTTTATTTATTTCGGCTCAAGGCTAAGGCCTTATAACGTCAGCGAGACGTTGTGTGAGCAGAAGGTAACAGGGAAAGGGAAAGAAGGTGTCTATTGTCATTGGTCTTAAATATCTGCGTGTTGTATTGAGGAAGGAAGACGTTCCACATTCGTGTGTTTCGGTTGAGGAAAGAGTCTCTATATTTGACAGCACCCCCGAGAACGGGCTGAAAAGTTAATTCGTGCGCATTCCGGGAGGGACGTGTACCGCGGGAAAAGTTTTGAAGGGACGGAATGGAACTGACTATTCTATCAGAGCACTTATGATGAAAGTAACGATGAAAACCAGGAGACATGCCTGCGATGATCCAGGGAATGTAATGCTGGAATCTCTTATGAGTTTTATCGCGCGATTTTGTATTGGGTCCAGTAAGTGTAATGAGGTCTTAGATGCGCGAGACCAGACATGAGCGTTGAACTCCATGAGCGTTGAATGAACGCCTTATAAATTATAGCCAGATCGGAGGGTGCGAAAATGTCTTGCATCTGTATTCATGGAACCCTAGGAATTTTGCGGCATTCTTGGCGACACTAAATATGTGATCGTTCCAACAAAGGTTGTCACTGATGCACATACCCAGGGTAAAAAGCTTGTCGGTTTCAGAGAAACGAGTGCCATTCATAGATAATGGCATTGGGTAAGTGTTTTGGATGCACTAAATTCCATTCTATGCCGTTTACCCCATAAAATGATGGTGTCGATGTCGGAATTTAAAGAGCTTAACCTACGCTGCCGCTCACTGTTTACAGCCGAAGATTAGGGTCGTAAAGAGGTGAATGAATATGAGAAGCTGAGGGTACTGTCGGTTAGAGGTAACAGACAAGAGATCATTTATAAAAATGAGAAGGAGTGTCGGAGACGAAACGGGGCCCAGGGGAACACCAGCATTTACAAAGGCATGAATCCCTCTAAGACAGTGAATTGAAAGACTCAAAAGACTAATTCATAGAACGGAGTCATCGATCCCGAATGCATGCATTTTCGACACAAGAGCTTCATGCCAAACTCTGTAAAATGCTTTCGAAATATCAAGTGCAACTACATACTTTGCTCTCACCCGTTTGGTGGAGCGAACGATTCCACTTCTCGGTGAAATATGCCATCAAATCACCAGTGGATCTGTTGCTTTGGATATCATATTGCCGGTCATTGAGGAGTTTCTGCGATATTTCATGGAAAGACGGGATGTTAGTCCAATGGGTTAGCAATTGAAGGCAGAAGAAGATTCGCCTTTTTTGGGAATGGGGTGGACAAATGCTGTTTTCACCTACTCGGATAGAGTCCAGAAGAGTAGGAAAGTTGAAAAAGTTTACGCACTGATTTTCCCAGCGTAGAGGAACATCGGACGGACTACATGTTGGCGACCGCCGCAAACGTATAAAAGGACATGAGTATCGCTTCTGTGCCTGGAATGTTAGGTCCCTTAACATACCGAGGGCGGTCGAACAGCCACCGCACATAGCCTTAAGTTGCTATGAAGCAGACACTATCGCACTCCAAGAAGTGCGATGGGATGGATAAAAAGAGGATGGAAAACTGTGACATGTACTACGGAAACTGCTACAAGGAGAACAAACAACGCCTATTTGGATGCGTCTTTGTTATTTGAGGTGGACTTCGGCAAAATGTCCTAAGCTTCCGGCATGTGAGCGAACGCCTCCTAACAATCCGCATTAAAGCTATTTTCGGGCACATCAGCTTGATATGCGTTCACATCCGCACAGCCTTCTGACGACAGAGTTGATGATGACTTCTATAACCTCGTAAGTAGAATATATGCGCAATGTTCCAGCTACGAGTATAACCAAGATTGTTCCATGACAGGAACTCTCAACGGAGCACTATCCGAGTCTTGCACGATAAGTAGCCCCAGAGGAAAACTTAAACCCCCTGGTGGAGTAAAGAGATAGTCTCCCTTAGGAAACAGAGCAAAAAGCTCTTTAATAAGGCAACATTTACTCGCTTGTAAGAGGACTGGGACTCATACAAGGAAGCACTTAAATCCTTCAAAGCACCGACCAGAAAGGCCAAAAGGCAAGGCCGCCTCCGAAGCCTCAAGAATAAGGAATATTCCGGCTACGGCCCCTTACAATCCAAGTCACCTAAGGCGGAATGACGGCTTCTGGACGATCTCCCTTACGGAGGCCCTGGAATTCCTTTTGAACACACACTTTCCGGGTAGTAGTGCCTCGGCTACGACGTTTCCTCAAGATATCCAGCCGAGAGCATCCACCTACGAGCGAACTCGAAACCTGGTTATTTGGGCTCTAAAAAGCTTTGAACCATACAATTCTCTAGACCCGGATAGCATCAAGGACACGGACCCTGGACAAGGCAGTCTATCAAATCCTTCTGGGGAAAGTACAAGGATGGGCCAGCATATGCATAAGTGGTCAGATTAGATCGACCCCCATGGAGGCCCTAATGGATGGCTGTGGTGCAGTGGATAACATCATCGACCGCCGAGCGGAAGGTCAGTAATTCCTATACCGACAAAAAGTATGCAACGCAGATGTGAATGGAAAGTGACCAGACGTACTGCTGCAGGCATAACACTCACAGTATATGGTCAACTGAAGTTCATTCTCTTACTGTACTTACTTATCAGGCCAGCGATTCATGGAGGATCTGAACCTGAGCTATAGCTGCCTTCCATCCTTGAGGGTCCCGGGCATGCTGCTTTCAGTTATCGAGACCAAGATTCGTCCTCTGCGTATCAATATCAAAGTGCTCGAAGGAATTACTACGGACTATAACCAACGCGGAATTTGGTCGGCTTTTGTCCTATCTAGGACAACCACCCCTGAGAGTAGTGAATGAGTATCAACGACCTATACCACTACACTCCGTTCAGGTTGTGTGTCTAAAAACACATCATAAGAGAATATAAAAAACTCTTGAACCTGCGCGAGTCTCTAAAAAAAAAAAAACAAAAAAAAAAAATCTCCCATCAATGGACCTCTTCAGCAAACAAGTTGCTGCCTACGCGGCCCTACGCATTAGGAGCATAGTCAAACGGCTACGTCACACAAAAGCCACACCACTTCGAAGTACCCCTCGACACTGACTACACCATCCTGCAAAACGTGTTCACTAAGAACTTTGCAGTTATCTTTCGATTCCGAGAGGAATGGGCTGAAGGAAAAGTCATACCGAAGGACTAGATTCCCCTCTATACCGATGGCTCTAATATGGAGACGGGTGTAGGTAGGGGAGTCTCAACCTGTCATTAGACTCCGAAACCACTCCACTATGTACCAAGCGGAAATAACAGCGATAATGGAGCCCTTGCATGGCTTAGGATCAATGTAATATCCGTTAAGGATCCGTTGAGAACAGCCAATCGGCGATAAAATCCCTTGCAGTGGTAACCCACAAATCAAAGACATCTCTTAACTGCCGCTTATCTCTAGACGAGACGGCTGAACAGTTCAAAATGAAATTACTGTGGGTTCCCAGGCATACGTAGAGAAAATCCAGGAAATCGCGCGGCCGATGAACTCTCAAGGTTAGGGTCGGGCACACTCAGTCTTCCAACCCTCGAGGTATCTAAAAACACCAATCAGCACGGTAAAGTCCATGATAAAACTTCGAATCATAGGGAGCTACCAACTTTCAATGGAACAAATGTAACATCGGCTTTATCACTAAACAAATCTGGCCTAAGCTAAACTTAGGACGGACCAGGGACCTTGTGGCCACCAAAAGAGGAACCTTTAGCACCCTTGATGGTTGTCATTACAGGTCATTGCACCGTCCGTCAAACAAGGATTACCTGCCAATGACTTCAGCCGCGGCTGCATGGATGAGGATTAAGAGGAATCAGTTCACCACTTCCTCTGCTCATGTCCCTCTAGTCGTAGGAGGATCTACCTCGGCGTGCCCTTCTACGATAACTTAAATCGATTGCTTCATCAGAAGCACTGATTGGTTTTCAGGCGGCGGATATCGGCCTGGTACGAAGTCTTCGGATCTAGCGAATAAGACGACTGGGCTATTTAGAGCGAATGTATAACGCAGCTCCGACCCGACGAGTCTTCGTGCCCAACCCCGAGGGACAACGCAGCAAAAGACGAATCTAAGGTGGCGCACACAGGTGAAAGGGGACCTTAACCAACTGGGGGTGTGTCGCTGGAAACAGGTGACAAAATACCGTGCCAGCTGGAGAAGCTTGTCGGTTGAGGCTCAGGTTCACACCGGACTGTAGCGCCATCTAATGAGAAAAAGATCGCGGATGCAAGAAAACTTGTTCTTTCCGACTGGAAGCAGCGTGCCCGGGACCGCCAAGGATGGAAGGATGTATTAAGACTGGCCCAGACCCTCCATGGGTTGCTAGGCTGTAAGTAACTAGAAGTCACACCGCAAGGGAACTCATCACGGAAGTGTGGAGAAGGTCAGAGTCTGCAGCCAGACTTCGAATCGTGGGAGCAAAATTGGAATCGATGTGTAGAGTTCGAGGTGGACTATTCTGAAGGCCGATAATAAGATTCCGGGACAAACCTAATTTGCTTGGGTTTTGCTTACAAATTCCCGGAACTTAACTGCCATTCCTCGTACAACACCGACTAAGCCGAGGATATCAGTAAACAATTGGGGTACTATGGTTGGGAGAAGGGGAGGCTACCGAGAAGACGAAGTTTTAGGCATGGAGTGCTGAGGTTGAAATCGAAAATGGCTGCCTTGGGGGACGCCGGAAGAGGCTAAGAAAGGGTTAGAAAGGGCAGGTCTAAAGCGAACACTGTAGTAACGGTTTTTTAAATATGAAGATATCCACTTCAGCGCAGTGGGTTCAAAGCCTAGGGAAGACAGTTTGAAGAGTATTAGATTGTGAGATATTTTGACGAAGGCTTTACTGAAGTCAGTTGTAATGACGTCGACGGAGGTTCGGTCTTCCTCTTCTTCTCGAACCAGGAGGCTCGGAGTCGAAGACCCTCTTAGCTGGAGCGTTGGTGTCCATGCGCACGATGTGGCCGAGCCAGTGCAGTCGACGGATCTTTACCTTCCGGGCTATATCCACATCTTTGTACAGCTCGTAGAGTTCGCGGTTGTGTCTTCTTCTCCATTCACCTTCCTCACAGACAGGACCAAATATCCGGCGCAGAATTTTTCTTTCGAAAGAACCCAAAATCAGCTCCGCCGTCCTGCTTATCGTCCAGCTTTCGGCTCCGTACAGCAAGACTGGCAGCATGAGCGTTTTGTAAAGCATGACTTTGGTCTTTCGAGTGAGGAGTTTTGACCCCAGTTGTTTGGACAAGCCAAAGTAGCAGCGGTCGCCAAGGGCGATTCTATGCCGGATCTCCACTGTGGTGTCATTTGTGGAATTTACGTTTGCCCCGAGCTAGACAAACTCCTTAACTACCTCGAAATTGTAGCTGTCAATTGTTATATTTTGTCCCAGGTGGTGAGCGACGGATTGGTTTTTGTTTGACAGCATGTACTTCGTTTTGTCGTCATTGACA
This sequence comes from Eumerus sabulonum, assembly GCA_951905685.1. Classification (NCBI taxonomy): domain Eukaryota; kingdom Metazoa; phylum Arthropoda; class Insecta; order Diptera; family Syrphidae; genus Eumerus; species Eumerus sabulonum. The sequence goes on from OX645060.1 coordinate 242,294,224, forward strand.
TTAAGACCAACTCGTTTCGGCTGTTCTTCAATCGCCGTGAATGCTTCCACAATGCTTGCTTCATAGATCCCATCACCGCCAGACAGCCTGCCCTTTGAACCTTTGACACTATCTGGAGATGACATTTTTTCTCGAGCGCCTTCCACCAGACAACCGAGCCATAGACTATCATAGGTGTTACCACTGCAGTGTAACAAAAATGCAAGGTTACCTTGCACGAATATAGTGCCACATAGGCCTTTTTGATTCTTTGCTCAATATTTTCTCTGCAACTAAGTTTGGAGTCCAGGGTTATGCCAAGATATTTGGCAGATTTTCCAGGAATCAGATCTATACCATTCATACGGGGGTAGGTGTATCTTGGTACAGATCTTTTCCTTGTAAAGAGTACTAACTCTGTTTTCGCCGGATTTACTCCCAGACCTCGCCCCTTGACCCAGCTATCCACTAACATCAGTGCATAGCTTAGTCTATCGCTGAGGACGTGCGGAAATTTTCCAGAGACTAAAATGGCAATGTCATCAGCGTAGGCCGTGACATTAAAACCCTCCGTCTCCAGAATCTTGGCCATTCCGTCGACCACAAGGAGCCATAGGAGGGGTGACAGAACGCCACCTTGTGGTGTACCTTTATTTAGTCTCACCCTTCCGCATGCTCTCCCTATCGTCGAATTTACTATACGAGTACCCAGCATTTGCGCAATCCAACTGCATACACCCAGGTTTATTTGGGCCATATGAAGGCTGGACACCATTGCCTCGGTACTAACGTTATCAAAGGCACCCTCAATGTCCAGGAAGGCACCTAGAGTGAATTCCCTGATATTGAACGATTTTTCTATCTTATAGACTACCCTATGCAGAGCAGTATCCACCGATTTCCCCCTTATGTACGCATTGTGTGATTGTGACAGATAACCGTCCCCAACCTCTTCCCTTATGTACAGGTCTATAATTAGTCCCAGCGTTTTCATCAGGAAAGACGACAGACTGATAGGCCTAAAGTCCTTTGCAGTAGTATGATTGACTTTACCCGACTTGGGTATGAAAACCACCCTACCTTCCCTCCACGCTTGAGGAACATAACCCATCCTGAGGCACCGGGAGTAGATGCGCTTCAGCCATGGAAGAATAACTTCACATGGCTTCTGCAACATGATCGGAAAGATCCCATCCATTCCCGGTGCCTTGTAGGGGTCAAAAGACTTGATTGGCCACAGGATCTTATTCTCCGTAACAATCTTATCGACTGTCTCATGTTGAATATATTCCCTTGGCAGCGTGTCCGCCGAATTGAAGATTCCTGCATCCTCGCAGCCAGGGAAATGACATTTCAGTAGAGAGTCAAGCACGCTCTCGTTTGAGTCTGTCCAGCTATCATCAGATCTCTTTATAGTGGACATCTGTGTGGGAGCTTTTGCAAGGACCTTTCTCAGACGAACTGCACCAGAAAGTGATGCTTTGTCAGATACCCTCCAATTTGAGATCGCCGCAGTACCGTTACCATTTATAAGCGTTAAGGTGAGAGGATGGTTAGCGTGGTGGGCAGGAAGAGGATGGCAATTAGGGGCGAAAATATCTGTCGTGGTCAGCTCTGCTACGCTGGTGGTGGGATATTCGCTTTGAGTGGATATATTGACGAAACGTATCAAGATCATTTGTTGCTTTTTGGGAGGACATATTAAGGAAGTCACGATACTTGATAAAGAGGTTTTTAAAGGCTGGCATAGTCAGAAGGGAGGCCTTCCTGTTGAAAGCATACCAGTACGTTAGTGTTAGTATGTATTACCCTTATAGCAAACTGAGTCTGGTTTGTCATGGAGATAAGCCAAAAAAAGGCGGACGTTCTCATACGTCCTTCTATCCCTTAAACGAGAAAGAGCATAGCGGCATTCGGTGAGATTATTAAATTTTGATAGAGGGAGGCAGAAGAGGATCAGCGAATGATTGGGTGGGGTGATTGGGGTGATTAGCTTAAATGTTTTAAGGTCTTGTGATGAGAAGAACGATTCAAAGAAAACGATGGTAGCGTAGATTCCTAGCTATCATTGGCAACCTGTAACCTGTATGTATGTATGTACTATGTGTCTAAGGGACCGTGTGAGTCATTCCCTGACTTTCACTTTCCTAGAGTCTAGAAAAATTGTATAAATCTCAAGTATCCTTCGGAAACAGGTGTTTGTAAAGCATAGAACCTCTCTGCACTTAAATTTGATTTGCATTCAGCAGCCACGCCTTTAGTGATCATCATAGCCTTCTCCCTGGCACGTGTATTGAAAATATCAAAGGAAATGAAATTCTCGCACATGCCACTGCCGGGTATAGTCACAGGTCATAGTTTTCAACTGGTTTCACCGAGAATACCCAGGGAGTAAATAATTTTTCGAATTACCTACATACATACATACCTTCCTATAGTGATTCAGGGTATCTATCGCTAGTTATGCGTATGCGAAGGATGTAGTTTCAATTCCAATATGAAAAATATTAGTGCAGGCCCAAGGAGAGGCCGAGAAAGGAATGATGGAACAACTGATAGGACTTTAATCAGCCTGGAGTTCAGTAGAGGTTAAACGTACATACATACATATATGGCTATAACAGAACAGGAATAAAAGTCCCATGTCCTGGGCATACATCAGGTTTGTGAGTATGTACGAGTACGTGTTTGTATGCATTTACTTTTGATTTCAGTAAACTGAACTGATTAGCCGAGCACACACGTACACGCGGAGGCCATAAAACGGACGAAAAGGAAACTCTCACACTTTACGATAGGTACACAGATTCCAGTTGACAACGAAATGATTTCGATCTCACTATACACGAAAGCTATAGTGCGGAGGCCAATAACCTCGATGAGAATAAAAATGAAATAAAAAAAAACTCAAGAAACCCTAAGCAAGCTGTCAAGGACATATCCCTCTTGTATACAGAGCAGAAACACAACCGCAACGTGGAGAGTGAGAGTTTGAAGACAGGAGTATAACGAAATCGAAAAAAAAAAAAAAAAAAAAACACCAAAATGGAAAGGAAACAATGCCGGCTTTGGTTGTCATTGCCGTTGGTCATGTCAGAGATGCTGGCAAGGCGCATGCGTCAATCCTATTATCCTGGTAGAATCAACGAACGTCCGGACAACGGCTATTACACACACGTTCCTTATTCGTTTATTTGCCCATTTATCTGCACTTTAAATCCCTACCACAAGCGTTAATGCCTTCTGTATGACTTTCAAGATAAAAAAAAAAAATCCATCTCAAGCGCACACACAAATCGGACGAATGATATTCTAATCACTGACGCTTTCGCTTACCTTCGCTATGGCCGAGAGCGACATAGCGTTGTGATGATACTTTGAGTAGTTAATCTTGAAGCCGTTTATTTGACCTTCCAATATCAAGAGAGAAATGCTAGACAGGGATTCACCAATCCCCTAGACAATGTGGTTCGGGCAGCTAGCTGACTTAATGATCCTTTCCTTCGACTTTATCTGCAAATGGAATTTTTGTTTAAACACAATTCAACGGACGATGAGGATAGTGAGGAAAAGAAACCGAACGAGAGTACCTTTCGTAAAAAAAAGTAAAAGTGAAGAAATGTAAAAGTATCGACGCCAAGCGAAAGTCCTTTTGTAGATATATTGGATGGGATGGTTGGCAACACACTGAACTATATCCTATCGGGCAAAGGAATGGTTCCCTATCCAAGAGTGGATTGTTGTAGTGTGTTGTGCGGTGTCGTGTTCGCGTTCTTACTTTCGTACGAATACAATACGAGTTTCCGGGGTTGATGTGCGACTGTGTGCGAATGTTATTGCCAAGGGGTTGGAATAGCTTTCCTTTCCATTTTCAAGTCCATCGTTGTTCGTTCCCTGAAAGCTTTAGTTGCTGGTAGCTTTTTCTTGGGCTTGATTCTAGCGAATCTTTGAACCGTTAAGTTGGGGCTTGTGCATGTTGGGAATTTGGAAGCTTTTCGTGAAAGCTTTGAACGAAGTGACGGTCTGGATGATACCACACTGGTTCTAGTCTGTGTTTGCGAAAGCTGTTGCTCAATCATTTCTTTTGGCTTTAATCGAACGACTCGGAAATTGAATACAGTCGAACTTCGATAAGTAACTCGAAAAGATTATTTGGCGTCACCTTCGATAAGTCGAATTCTGAAGGTGAATTCCCAGCTCTGCAGGCTGGGTGGTCTGGCTGGGTGGTCGGACTGGGCAGTCTGACTGGTCGGTCTGGCTTGGCGGGCGGACTTGGTGGTCGGGCTGGGTGGTCTTGCTTGGCGGTGTCGCTGTGTGGCCTGGCTGGGTGGTCGGACTGGGCAGTCTGACTGGTCTGTCTGGCTTGGCGGGGGGACTTGGTGGCCTCGCTGGTTGGTCGGACTGGGTGGCTTGGCTTGGTGGTCCGGCTGGATGGCCTGACTGGGTGACCTGGCTGGGTGGTTTGGCTGGGTGGTCTGGCTGTGTGGTCGGACTGGGCAGTCTGACTAGTCGGTCTGGCTTGGGGGGCGGACTTGGTGGTCTCGCTGGGTGGTCGGACTGGGTGTCCTGGCTGGGCGGTCTGACTGGGTTGTCTCCCTGGGCAGTCGAACTGGTTGTCCGGTCTGACTGGACGGTCTGGTTGGGCGGTCTGATCGGTCGGTTTGGCTTAGCGGTCTGGCTGGGTTGCCTGGCTGGGAGGTCGGGCTGGGTGGTCGGACTGGGCGGTCGGGCTTGGCGGTCTGACTGGGTGGTCGGACAAGGTGATTTGGTTGGCTGGGCTCTCAGTTTTGGTGGGCTGACTGGGTGGTCTGGCTGGGTGGCCTGGCTGGGTGGTCTGGCTGGGTGGTCAGGCTGGGTGGTCGGACTGGGCAGTCCGACTGGTCGGTCTGGCTTGGCGGGCGGACTTGGTGGTCGGACTGGGTGGCTTGGCTTGGTGGTCCGGCTGGATGGCCTGACTGGGTGACCTGGCTGGGTGGTTTGGCTGGGTGATCAGGCTAGGTGGTCGGGCTGTGTGGTCGGACTGGGCAGTCTGACTAGTCGGTCTGGCTTGGGGGGCGGACTTGGTGGTCTCGCTGGGTGGTCGGACTGGGTGTCCTGGCTGGGCGGTCTGACTGGGTTGTCTCCCTGGGCAGTCTAACTGGTTGTCCGGTCTAACTGGACGGTCTGGTTGGGCGGTCTGATCGGTCGGTTTGGCTTAGCGGTCTGGCTGGGTTGCCTGGCTGGGAGGTCCGGCTGGGTGGTCGGACTGGGCGGTCGGGCTTGGCGGTCTGACTGGGTGGTCGGACAAGGTGATTTGGTTGGCTGGGCACTCAGTTTTGGTGGGCTGACTGGGCGGTCTGGCTGGGTGGTCGGACTGGTTGGCTTGGCCTAGCGGTCCGGTTGGGTTGCCTGGCTGGGAGGTCGGGCTGGGTAGTCAGACTGGGTGGTCTGACCCGTCCTTCTGACTTGACGATATGACTGCGTGTTTTGGCTGGCTGGGCGTTCTGACTGGGCGGGCTAACTGGCTGGGCGGTCTGACTCGATGATCTGGCTGGGCTGTCTGATCGGTCAATCTGGCTGGGCGGCCTGGTTTGGCGATCTGACCGGGCGGTCCGGCAGATACCACCTGCAGTACTCGAATCTTTTTTGTTGTCCATTCATTTTTGTCTTCGAGACTTAGTTCGAAGTTTATGGCCACTAAAGCTTCCTGCGCCGACAAGGCGCTCGAAGGTCGGAACGCTCAGTCAGTGCACTACCATTTCCTCTTTTAGATAATATATTAGAAACCCTGAATACTGCCGCATTACGTTGTTTAATTCGTACAATGAGTAGTCTTGGATTTGTTGTCTAATATCACGTCAACATATAACTCTAATGAAGTTTATAATGAATTAAATGAATGGAAGGATGTAAAAAGTTTATTTTCACAACTCAAAAAAATGTATTACCTACACCATTCCTTCAACTCATTTGATGCTCTTAGATGCAAGTAATTCATTTATTTATATTTGTTAATCAATAATATAATATGATATGCTACGAAAGGAACTTCGTCACACCTTTCGCTACACTCGAGCATTTTTTCTAATTAAGAGGTGCCTACTAGCTGATTAGACGCGAAGCTTCTCCACTTCCTTAATGAAGTTGAGAATGCCTCTCGTAGGAGCTGAGATGATCCCTTCAGGAGTCAGTGGGAAGGTTACGCTTCCTATGTATGTTGGCAAAGGGCAACACACTCACATAGTATATCCACTGCAGTTTCTTCGTCCTCAAGACAGAGTCGACACTCAGTTTCAGACGAGAGGTAGCTGACCAGTCTTCTGATATCTACCCTACTAAGTTTAAGGATATTAATAGAGTGTTCATGGGCCGTGTGAATATTTTTGAATGGCGGAGTCCTTGAACGCTGTTCCAAAAGGACAGGTTCCGCAGAAAGTTTTGGCACCTACATACATATGTAACTTTCGCTGGAACCTTTCCTGGCGAGTTGATCGGCCATTTAATTGGCCTTAATGCCTTTATGCTCTGGCGTCCACCCGAGTTTGACCTTTTTTTCTTTGACAATGTCCTGTAGGGCATCATGGCATTCCTGAACAGATTTAGAGTTCGTGTTATACGAACTCAGCGCTTTGAGTGCTAAGTGGCTATCAGTGGGTATATTGATGGTTACTCTCTTATGTCAGTCTTTTAGTTTAGGTTGACGCACTAAGAAGAAGAAGAAGAAACTAAGACTCATTTCTAGAGCTTTCGAAATCTTCCGGTTTAGTCCAAAGATGCCGGCGCCAACGCCAGGAACCATCTTGGAGCTATCAGTCTTCCACCTAAGGCATTTGACGTTGACCAAGAGATCACTGGTTTTCCAACCTCTACGGTTTGGGATCAGTGCCTCAAATCTCTTGCGAAAAGTTAAGGTGTTTGGTAATGCATCCGAGACTGTGGTAATCATATCCAGGTCAGGAAGGTGTTGCAGGATGGACATGTGACCCACTGGTCCATATGGTAGGCCTGTTTCCTAGGGCATCGGCGTATCCGATGACCTCGTAGCCGAGATTGGTTGACTTGTGGAGTGGGTCATCGATAACTATCCACCAGAGAAGGGGTGACACCCCTTAGCCACCGATACTGTCACCGAGACCTCTCCGGATGAGGCCGATATTACTTACTTACTTAACGGGCGCTACAGTTCGGGGTGAACCTGGGCCTCAATCAACATGCCCCTCCACCTAGCACGATCTTCCGCAAGTCTTTTCCAATGCCGCAGGCCCAGTTGGTTGAGGTCCCTTTCCGCCTGTGCGCGCCACCTTAGGTGCGGCCGTCCTCTATTTCTTCGTCCCTCGGGGCTGGATTCAAAGACTCCACGGGCTGGAGCTGTGGTGTTCATTCGCTCTACATGGCCTAGCCATCTTAGGCGTTGGATCCGTAGACGCCTGACTAGACTCATGTCGCTGTACAACCCGTACAGTTCGTGATTGAATCTTCTCGCGCATCCCTCCTCTGTGTTTATGGGACCGAAAATCGCACGCAGAATCTTTCTCTCGAAACGACCAAGGATTTCTTCATCCGCTTTAGATAAAGTCCATGTTTCTGCGCCGTATAATAGGACCGGGATAATTAAGGTCTTATATAAGGTCAACTTGGTCGTACGAGAGAGGGCTCTACTTCTCAGTTGCCTCTTGAGCCCAATAAAGCAGCGGTTGGCAAGAGTAATTCTGCGCTTGATTTCGAAACCGGTGTCGTTGTTCCAAGTCACTGTGGAGCCGAGGTACATATAAGAAGTCCTTAACTAGCTCAAACTTATATCTGCCAATATGCACGTTCTGTCCAAGACGTCGGTGGTAAATGTCCTTATTGGATGACAGCAGATATTTAGTGTTGCGCTCATTAACTGACAAACCAATTTTAGCCTCTCCATCTCAAGGATTTGAAATTGATTGTACCTCTTGTATTGGCCTGAGATTTTTGCACAATCATTTCTAATATGATGTTAAAAAAATCACACGACAGCGCATAGCCCTGTCTAAGTCCTTTCTTGCCTTCGAAAGCTATCGGTCAGTTTTGCACCGATTCGGATGGAGCAGCGAGCATTTTCCAGGGTCGTCCAGCTCGTCTCTAATTACGCTGACGTATGCGGCCTTGAAGTCGACGAATAGATGGTGAGTGTCAATTGAAATTCATTGGTTTTCTCCAGGATCTGCCGTAGTGTGATGAATTGATCGATGGTGGACTTCCCTGGCTTAAAGCCACACTGATGAGGACCTATCAGCTTATTTACGAATGGCTTCAGGCGTTCACACAAAACGGCAGCGAAGATCTTGTATGCGATATTAAGGAGACTTATTCCTCTATAGTTGGCGCAGTTAGATCGGGCAAACAATGCTGTGACTCCATTCCTCGGGCATGCTTTCCTCTGACAATATGTTACAGATGAGCCGGTGCATGCTCCTAACCAACTCACCCCCAGCCGCTTTGAAGAGCTCAGCAGACAGTCCATCTGCGCCAGCAGCTTTATTCGACATGGCAATCTTAACTTCGTCGTTGTCAGGGAGCCGGAATTGTCTGCGATCTTCGTCGTTAAGAAATGGATCATTCTGTCTGACGGCCGAATGTTGGCTGTCATCGCCGTTACACAGTCTGTGGAAGTGGTTTTTCCAAATTCTCAGCATCGACTGCGTTTCTACTACTAGGTGTCCGTTCTCATCCTTACAGGCCTCCGTTTGGGCTTCATAGCCTTGAGACATTGGTTTTATCCGGTGATAAAATCTTCGAACGTCGTGCCTGCAATAGCACCTCACCAAGTTTTCAATCGCCCGCTTCTCGTGCTCTTTCTTTTTTTCTCTTCAGAAGCTTATGTTCCTCCCTTCTTTTAAGCTCGTAGAACTTAAGAGCCAGTCTTGTTTTTTTGTGTAGTGAGGCTTTGTATGCCTCCTGCTTTTCCGCATGAATCCTTCTACCAGGTCATCGAACCAGGTGTTTCGCCGTGGTGGAGCTTTAAGGCCCAGCATTAAAGCATTCCGTTGCTGTGCTCTTCAGGGCTTGTTTGCACAGGCTCCATTGTTGCTCTATTGACTGAGTGGAGGATTGAGGTGTATCGGAGAGCTTAAGGGAGGCGCGATTGGCAAAGGCACTGGCGATCTCCGGCGATAGTAGCTTTCCGACGTCATAGCTTGGTGTTCTAACTCTACTCCGCGATGTTCGTGTTATGCGTTGACGTATCTTGGCTACTACAAGATAGTGGTCTGAGTCGATGTTCGCTCTTCGGAAAGTGCGAACATCAAGAATAGTGGAGGAGTGTCTGACGTCAATTGCGATATGATCAATCTGGTTGGTGACTGATTGATCTGGCGACCGCCAGGTGCCTTTGTGCATATCGAGGTGGGGGAATCGTGTGCTGGCTACAAGAAGATTTCGCCCCGTGGCAAGGTCGATCAGCCTGTGTCCTTGTCTTCCATGGGGGCATGGACGCATATGAGGCTGATGTTACAGAAGTTTGCCTTGATGCGGATCGTTATGAGGCGTTCACTCACATACTGGAAATTTAGGACTTTATGTCTTAGTCCACCTCTAACAACAAATCCGCATCCAAATAGTCTCTGTCCTCTCTCCCTATAGCAGTCACCGTAGTAAATGTCGCAGTTTTTCATTCGCTTTTTACCCGGTCCATTCCATCGATTTCCTGGATGGCGGTTATGTCCGCTTTATAGCGGTCTAGGGCGTCCGCAAGTTGTTCGGCTGCACGTGGCCTGCTTAGGGACCTACCATTCCACGTACAGAACCGAAGGTCCTTGTTTGTTTTTTGTTTTCTAAAAGATCCGTTCCGTTTGATTATCCGAGGCTGTCTTTTGTTTCAGAGCAACCAGTGGTTTTACGGTTATGGTTTGCTAGACCATAGCCCAACCGACACTAATCCTGTTTGGTGGCGCAGGATACTCGCCATTCGGCCTCTTCCGTCAGTAATTTTTCTTGCAAGGAAATTTCCAGATGGCAAAACGAGGAGGTGGAAGAAGGACCTGACTAGCAGAGCTGCAAGATGTTCGGCTGCAGGGGCTCTTACTCGCTTTTTGTCGGGCCAGCATCCGTCGGCAGATGCTACCCCTACGAGGCCTTTGCTAGTCCTTTACCATCCATCCATGAGGCCGATATAATACGGCTATATAGCATCGTCCTTATCCAGTGGTTAGTGGGATGGTCTACACCTCTGCAGGATAGTGCAGTTGGGATCGAGTCATAGCCAGTATTGGCGTCAGGACTGCCTCTGGCTGAATACTGAACCTGGAAACGATATTCCTAGCAATTTCACGAATGACTCCAGGTCTGGACGGGGGTCCGGAGATGGGGTCTTCTTTGAGCGCAAAAACACTCGACTCTACTTCAGAGATATATGCAATCCCAATGGCCATACACTATGTTGTGAAGCACAGGTGAAGGGGAAAAAGTGACGCTGCACTCAAAGTTGTGTCCAACCCCCTAACTAGCTCCGAATTAGTGAATGAACAAGTCCTTCTTGAACAGGGTCGGTAGACTAACCTCACTAAGGCTTGTGTGGGTTCCAGGTCACTCTGGGATCCCAGGAAATGAGGTCTCTGATGAACTCGCCAGAATAGGTTCAATGCAGAACTTCTCAGGACCTGAACCCCCTCTAGGTCGACCTGTGTCCACAGTAAATACCTACATTAATGATTGGGTGTTTAATACACACAACCGTAGATGGAGGGATTATCCAGGTTGCAGGATGACTAAGCGTGTATGTCCCGATATCTGCAAGAAATCCGCAGCATTCCTCCTGTCTTTAAGGAGAATCGACTGCAGAAGGCTTGTGGAAGTCATTACGGGCCACTATACTTTTGCTAAGCACCTCTGCTTACTTGACATCAGTGAGACGCCTACCTGTGCCGCATGTTGCGAGGAAAATGATACTGCAGTGCATTTTCTCTGTGACTGTCCCGCTTTTTCTCTGGCACGGTGGCGCTTCCTCGGGGCCGACGTGGTGTGTGTCGAATCTCTTAGCTCTACATCAGTGAAGCTCTTTCTCATTTTGCTCCGGGAGACGGGGAAAATACATTAACGTAAGGTGTCTGTCTGGCGTACAATGGACCAGTATTTCCGTCTGAGTACTCAAAAGCTTCGGAGGGCATGGGCTCGGACATACAGGGTAAAGTTGTTGATTGCTCTCAACCTGGCGAGATGCCAGCAACGATCCCTGTTTAAATGCCTGGGTCAAGTTGACATACGGCTTCCTCGCGGCGCCCTCTGGATAGCCTCTTCAACAACCGTTGGGAGGTGAACAAACGTATGCAGCGAAGAAAACCCCGACCAGAATGGCGGTTGTGCGGCGGGCTAACAATCCCCCTCGGATACACGGACGGATACTCGACGACAACAACGCACGAAAAAGGAACACGATTTGCGAGTATGCTCCTGGAATGTCAGAACCCTGTACACTCCCGGAGCTGCTCATAAACTAGAAGGAATCCTCACGCAGTACAAGGCGGATATTACTGCGGTCCAGGAAATACGCTGGATAGGAAACGGTATGATTAGGAAGAAAAATTGCGACATTTATTACAGCTGCGGATTTGTCGTGGGAAAGCGGTTGAGGTCGAAGGTCATCGACTTTAAACCTATAAGTGATCGCCTGGCTGTGATCCGCATCAGAGGCAGATTTTATAACATCAGCCTTATATGTGCACACGCCCCTACCGACGAGGCTGAACACCCTATCAAGGAGGACATCTATGACCTCCTGGACAACGCCTACGGAGTTTGTCCGGAGTACGATGTAAAAATCGTACTCGGGGACTTCAACGCCAAAATCGGTAAGGAAAACATCCTTGGCGGAGTGATCGGAAGGCACAGCCTCCACGATACAACAACAGATAACGGCTTCCGACTCGCTGACTTTGCGACAGCTCGTAATGCGGTGATAAGTAGCACAAGATTCCCTCGCAAGCGAATCCACACAGCAACCTGGCGATGTGCTCATTGACGCAAGGCACTCGTCAAACATTCTGGATGTGCGAACATTCAGAGGGGCAAATGTTGACTCTGACCACTTCCTGGTAGCAGCAAGATTCAGAGCTCGACTGTCCAATATCAGAAAGCTGCACCAGCCCATCAGGAGGAGGTTCGACATTGGGCGCCTGAGCACACCGGAGGTTGCCAGAGTCTACAGGGAGCAGCTGAGCGAAAGACTCTACGGTATGCCTACGTCGAACACAAATGCCAATAACATGTGGCTGCATTGCCGCTCAGCCATTCAGGAAGTAGCCGAAACCACCTTAGGATATCTACCACCCCCGACAAGAAGCCCGTGGTATGATGGCGAGTGTGAGCAGAAAAAGGTAGCGACCGACGAGACGTACCAAAAGGCGCTGTAGAGGAAAACCAGGGCAGCGCAAGAAGAGTACCGAGCCAGATGAAGGGAGGAGAAAAAACTACTGCGACAAAAGAAAAGAATCTTCGCAGCCTCCCAGCTCAAGGATATCGAAGAGTCTAGGGATAAGCATAAAATACGAGCCTTTTACAAGACAGCCAAAGGCCTTGCAGGAGGCTTCAAAAAGGGCACCCTGGCTCTTCGAAACTGCGAGGGTAATCTTGTCACCGACCCGCAGGGAATAGTGGATGTATTTAAGTAGCACTTCCAGCAGCTGCTTAACGAGCATGACCAAGAGAGAGTGGTAGGGACCGAGGAAATCCCAACTCCAGCCGCTGAAGTAGTCCTTCCACCCAGCATCGAAGAAGTCGGCACAGCTTTTCAGAAGCTGAAGAACAACGAGGCCGCAGGCTTAGATGGCTTGCCATCAGAGCTCTTCAAGGCTGGCGGCGATGTTCTGGTAGGGAGCATGCACCAGACCATCTGCAGAATTTGGGAAGATGAAGGCATGCCCGACGACTGGAATACCAGCTCTATATGCCCCATCCACAAAAAAGGCGATCCTACCTCTTGCAAGAACTATAGAGGTATATCCCTGCTCAATGTCGCATACAAGATCCTGTCCAGCGTATTGTGTGAACGTCTAAAACCATTTTGCACCGCACTAATCGGCAGCTACCAGTGCATTGTGGCATTGTGGAAGCATTCACGGCGATTGAAGAACAGGCGAAACGAGTTGGTCTTAAGATCAATGAGGACAAAACGACATACATGCTGTCAAGCAAAATCTAATCCGTCGCTCACCACCTGGGACAAAATATAACAATTGACAGCTACAATTTCGAGGTAGTTAAGGAGTTTGTCTACCTCGGGGCAAACGTAAATTCCACAAATGACACCACAGTGGAGATCCGGCGTAGAATCGCCCTTGGTAAACGCTGCTACTTCGGCTTGTCCAAACAACTGGGGTCAAAACTCCTCACTCGAAAGACCAAAGTCATGCTTTACAAAACGCTCATTCTGCCAGTCTTGCTGTACGGAGCCGAAAGCTGGACGATAAGCAGGACAGCGGAGCTGATTTTGGGTTCTTTCGAAAGAAAAATTCTGCGCCGGATATTTGGTCCTGTCTGTGAGGAAGGTGAATGGAGAAGAAGACACAACCGCGAACTCTACGAGCTGTACCAAGATGTGGATGTAGTCCGGAAGGCAAGGATCCGTCGACTACACTGGCTCGGCCACATCGAACGCATGGACATCAACGCTCCAGCTAAGAGGGTCTTCGACTCCGAGCCTCCTGGTTCGAGAAGAAGAGGAAGACCGAACCTCCGGTATAAAGACCAAGTAATCGCGGATGTAAGACCGTCAAGGATGGAAGGCAGCTATAGCTCAGGCTCAGATCCTCCATGAATCGCAGGCCTGATAAGTAAGTAACTTAAAAGCTTCGGTAATGAAAGATCATCGAGTTCATAATAGACTTCTCTTTTTATTTCCACTTGAAGACTTTTTGTTTTTTAGTTGTTTATTTTTACAATACATATTACATATATAAATTCATGCATATTAAAGTGAGATAAAATACCCATTTCTTGTTTTCTGTTTTTGCCAATTATACTCTCTAAAGTCCGTGTGTCATCATCCCCATTCATGATACACACACCATGCCACATCGTTAATTGTCCTCTATTTGTTCACAATAAATTGTATTTTTAATCAAATATATATATATGTATCTGAAGTTTTTTCTTTGTATACTTGTCTCACAGTAATAACATATACCCAGGTATAGAGTCCTGCGACATACATATGCACGAGAGAGATGTATCTCAAAGAGTGAAACACGTACCTGATTACTAAACATCCAGTGACACACTTATCTTTTCCAAAAGAATAATTAAACAATAATTAAATATGCATGTATGGTTTCTGATAACATCTGTTTTCTGTTTTTTTAATCTTTTGTCGGCGGAATCTGTTCTGTTCATCTATTTACATTTATGTATATAAATAATTGTCGACTATAAGTATTCACTACAACTTTTCTACTTTCCACATTTATTTATTAAATAATTCAAGAGAAGACACTGTCATCTAAAGTAACTACATAAATATGTATGTATATTATACATCTTTTCATTTGTAAGATTTAGAAAAGAACAGAAAAGTAGAATATTTTCAATTTTCAATTTTCAATTACGTTTAATCACAGAAAACTAAATTTTTATTTTTTCCTTTATTTTGAAAATTGTTTTTTGGTTTTTTCTTTTCAATTTAGAGATGATAAGTTTATGTTGGTGTTTCAAGAAGAGTTCTCTCTAATATTATTACGTTTTCATTATTTTACAATAAATACAAAGCACCTGAAGTAGTTCTGTGTACACTGTATACTTAAATATTATTTTCTTAAACTAAGATGCAAGAAAAAATTGATTTTACAATCTTGCTAAATATTTTATTTAATTTTTTCCTCATATTCTGCCTTAAAAGAAAAACCTTAAACTTAGAAAAAATCTTCTACAGATAAGAGAGAAAGGAAAGTGTTTAAGAACAGCCTAAACGAGTACACTCTTTATTTTTGATTGCTTTTAAGACTTACTTTCACGAAAAATGTAAAAAGGATATAGAAAAACAAAATGACAAAGATATTCACATAACCATGGTGAGCTTATATACAAATGGAGTTTATTGTTTTTTTTTTTTAATTCTAGCACAACTTTTGCACTTGAGCTATAGTGAAGTCCCACTGAAAAATGCTTTAATCCTATTGAACATACATGAAGCAATTCACGAGGTTTACATAGTGTTTAGCGAGTCCGTTTTTGTCCTTAACGAGATCAGTTATCGAGAAAGCCCAGAGTGTGTAGAGTATAAAAGTGGCGCAATATGACAAGCTTCCTGATAGGATTACTAGGTGACTCTATATAACTCTATACAACTTATATAACTTAATTCAAGTAGAGCCTTTGCAAACAAGCCCTGAAAAGCTCTGCATCCGAAGTTTTAGGTTTTAAGACTCCGCCACGAAGAAACACCTGGTTCGATGACAAGTGCATAAGGATTCATACAGCCAAGCAGAATGCATATAAGGCCTCGCTGCATAAAAGAACAACAGCAGCTCGTGAGCTCTACGGGTTAAAAAGAAGGGAGGAGCATAAGCTTCTTAGAATGAAGAATGAAGAAGAATGAAGAAAGAACACGAGAAGCGCGCGATTGAGGATTTTGAGAGGTGTTACTGCAGGCGTGACGTTCGAAAGTTTTATCAACAGATAAAGCGAACATGCCAAGGTTATAAAGCCAGAACGGAAGCCTGCAGGGATGAGAACAGACACCTAGTAGTAGAACCGCAGTCGATGCTGAGAATATGGAAAAACCCCTTCTGCAGACTGTATAACGGCGATGTTAGTCAATATACCGCTGTCAGGCAGAATGATCCATTTCTAATCGACGAAGACTGCGGAGAATTCTGTCCCCCTGACCATGGCGAAGTTAAGATTGTTATATCGAACCTCAAGTCGAACAAAGCTGCTGGCGCAGACGGACCGTCTGCTGAGCTCTTCAAGGCAGCTGGGGATGACCTGGTTGGGAGCATGCACCAGCTCATCCGTAAGATATGGTTAGAGGAAAGCATGCCCGAGGAATGGAGTCTCAACATCGTATGCCCGATCCACAAGAAAGGAGACCCCTCTGATTGCGCCAACTATAGAGAAATAAGTCTCCTTAATATCGCCGACAAAATCTTCTCTGCCGTTTTGTGTGAACGCCTGAAGCCTTTTGTAAATAAGCTGACAGGTCCTTATCAGTGTGGATTCAGGCCAGGGAAGTCCACCATCGACCAAATCTTCACACTACGGCAGATCCTGGAAAAAAACAATGAATTTCAAGTCGACACTCATCACCTATTTGTCGACTTCAAAGCCGCATACGACGGCATAATTACAACGCTATGTCTACCTTTGACATACCTACTAAGCTCGTCAGACTATGCAGGATGACTTTGGAGAATGCTCGCTGCTCCATCCGAATCGGTGAACACCTTACCGATAGTTTTGATGTCAAAAAAGGATTTAGACAGGGCGATGCGCTGTCGTGTGATTTCTTCAACACCGTATTGGAAATGATTGTGCAAAAATCACTGGCCAATACAAGAGGCACAATCTATTTCAAATCCTCGCAACTCCTTGCATACGCCGACGATATTGACATAATAGGTAGATCACAGCGAGATGTCAATGAGGCGTTTGCGAGTATTGAGATGGAGGCGGCGAAAATTGGTTTGACGGTAAACGAGGGCAAAACTAAATATATGCTGTCATCAAAAGAGGACGCTCAACACCGACGTCTCGGCCAGAACGTTTGTATAGGCAGATATAAGTTCGAGGTAGTTAAGGACGTCGTCTACCTTGGCTCCGCAGTGACATGGAACAACGACATCAGTTCCGAGATCAAACGCAGAACCACTCTTGCCAATCGCTGTTTCTTTGGGCTCAGGAGGCAATTGAGTAATAGAGCCCTCTCCCGAACGACAAAGTGGACTCTATATAAGACCCTTATCATCCCGGTCCTGTTGTATGGCGCAGAAGCATGGACACTATCAAAAGCGGATGAGGAGGCCCTTGGTCGGTTCGAGAGAAAGATTTTGCGCGTGATTTTTGGGCCTATAAACGCAGACGGGGGATGGAGGAGAAGATTCAACCAAGAACTTTACGGGCTGTACAGCGACATGAGTCTAGTCAGGCGTCTACGGATTCAACGCCTAAGATGGCTGGGCCATGTAGAGCGAATGGACACCACAGCTCCAGCCCGGAGAGTCTTTGAATCCAACCCCGAGGGACGAAGAAGCAGAGGACGGCCGCACTTAAGATGGCGCACACAGGTGGAAGGGGACCTCAGCCAGCTGGGTGTGCGGCAATGGAGAAGGCTAGCGAAAGGTCGTGCTAAATGGAGGGGTATGTTGGTTGAGGCCCAGGTTCACTCCGAACTGTAGCGCCCGCTAAGAAGAAGAAGCAAAGATATTTGCTATAGGACTCTGCCTCGGAGAAAATATCAACAGAAATATACTTAACAAAAACATTTACATTCTCTCTGATAGCAAGGCTGCACTTCTAGCCCTAAAGAGCTATGAAATCACCTCAAAACCGCTATGGGACTGCCTACAGCTACTTCACCAGCTGGCCAGCACAAACAGAGTTCATCTCATTTGGATACCTGGACACAGCGGCCATACAGGCAACGAACAGGCGTACCTACCAGCAAGGAAAGGCTCTGCATCACCATTTATGGTGCCACGGCCTTTCTGCGTAATACCCATCAGCACCACCAAATGCTGCATAAACAATTGGTTAAGGAATACGACGGATCACTACTGGTTACAAACGAAAGGTAGCAGACAAGCCAAGTTGTTCCTCCACACTACATCTCTCAGTAGAACAAAACAACTCCTCATGATTTCGAGGAGTCAGATTGTAATGAAGACGAAGAAACTGCCTTGTCAGCACACGTAATCGTTAAGTATTATCTTGAAGCAGAAGAAATCACTAACTCAGGATTCTTGTCTCACCCCCGTACCCTCTCTAACTCTCTACCTAACTTAATTCAAACTCCGACTGCCATGATGAGCGGCAGAATAAAGTGCATATTTGGGAAAAGGAGAAATGTGCCATATTGGCGTCCTTGTAGATGTAACAATGTGAGAAGCATTTATGGTCCTGATACTGTAACAGTCATTCATGCGGTATCAAAAATACATCACGCTCTGAAAAGTCAATTATCAAAAATGCCAACAAAGCCGAGTCTTAGCGTTGTGTAAGCACTGCTTCCATTGCTCAGCAGTTAAATAATGCCCCAAAAAAACTGGAAAGTTAGAAAGAATAAGAAGTTTGAGGTTAGGTGTCATACGAGGTAACGCCAAAAACTACATAGACCGAATTTCCATCTGTAAGTAAATCGATCCTTTTTGGGATCGTACAACAACCTCAAGTGAAAAATCCCCGCAAAAGCTGCGCAAAAGCTGGCCAAGCCAAGATTGGCGGCCATAAGAATTTTGGTGAGCTGTTCCACTACTCTAGAGCTCATAACACGAACCTCTACTGAAGGAAGTAATCGTATAGAAGCACTCAGCTTTGGTCATACATCGAAAGTGACTCGCCAGAAACTTAAGGAGGTTGGTTTGGACGTTCTCATGTATCCACTCTATAGTACGGACCTGACACCAAGTCGTTACGACCCATTTCTGTCCATAATGTATGATTTTGCTGGTGAATAATTTACCTCAGGAGAGGCTTGTGAAGAACGAATGTTCCAGTTTGTTGCCAATAGGGATGAGGCCTTCTACGAGATAAACACAATAGAATTATCTTCAACTTGTCAACAAATTATCCAACTAGATGACAAGATGAGGCATGAATCGGACCATCCTTAGTAGACTCCTCCATTTAATGTAAAATTATGGAATCCTTTTTACGTATACTTGTGCCTCGTCTGAAGAGAGGAATGAGCGTCCCGAAGATAGTTTCCGTAAGCTCCTCGTTAAGACATAGGACAAAAAAATCATTCGACAATTAACTTTGGCGCCTATTTGAAGAGGAATATAGTCGAAAAGTATAAACCTCATGTGTCTATCTTCGACAGTCGTCTTACTATTCAGATTGTCTTTTTGTGTTTGCCCTTTTATGTCCACAAGGACTATTCCCTGGTCAGGCTACTGTCAAACAATATACATATATAGATACGAAGGATAGCATTGGAGAGTTCTTGCTGCTCCATCAAGGTTAGAAACGACTTAAACGAGGCCTTCAACGTAAAAAAAGGTTTTAGACAGGGCAACTCGCTATCGTGTGAGTTTTTCAACATCGTCCTTGAAAGGATAGTGCAAAACTCACTGGTCAATACGAGGGGCACCATCTTTTTCAAATCCGTACAATTGCCCGCATATACCGATGACATTGAGACAGTTTTGAGAGCAATATTCTGCTTTCGATTTTCGGCCAGATCTGCATAAATGGGAAGTGGAGGAGAAGACTTAATAGTGAATTGTACTTCTTGTACAGCGACAGCACGGCGTCTACGGATCCAGCGCCTAAGATGGCTAGGTCACGTAGAGCTCATGGAAACCGCAGATCCGGCCCGCAAGGTCTTTGAATCTAACCCCGAGAGGTGACGTGGTTGAGGACGGCCAAATTTAAAGTGGCGCACGCAAGTGGAAGAGGACCTCAACCAACTGGGCGTGCAGCACAGGAGACCGCTGGCAAAAGACCGTGCCAGTTGGAGAGGTTTTTTTAAACTAGGCCCATGTTCGTCATGAACTGTAGCGCCAATGAAGAGGAAGATACGTAACGTGGTGTGCAAAATTTGATTCTGACCTCTACCTGGTCATAACCAAGGTATGAATGTGGACATCAACAGCATCCTGGAGTCCTGTGTCCAAAAACTGTGAGATCTTTGTCGAATGAGTTCACTTCACTTGAAAACAAAATCTCTTTGTCACCCATGTCGGACTGCGAGGATCGTAGACAAATTTGGCGAGCAAAGCATTTGCAAATGAATTTTTCGCTGCTGATTCGTTAAGCATGGTGCAAAAAGCCTTTGGTGATGAGGCTTTTTCGAAAAAAAAAAGTGTTTACAAGGTGGGTGTCGTGGCACAGTTGTTAGTGTGCTGGACTCTGATGCTCCACAAGCGAGTTCGGATCCTGATAAGACCAACGTCATCGAATGTTTATTTCGCGGCGTCCCTCGTCGGCGGGATATTGTCAAAAACCCCCCTTAGTAAACTTGAAAAAAGCTTCTCGACTCACGCCGTTGGGAATCGGCATTAAACTGTAGGTCCCTTTTACCTGTGTAACCAAAAAAAATCATACACAATATGGGTGATCGCGAGAGGATTGGCTGTGGATCTTCATGGGCTGTATCGCCGCCAAAGAAGAAGAGATAAGGAGTTTCAAGTAGCCAGAGAGCGTGTTATGATGAAGAGCGTCCCGGATGACCGCCAAATTCAATTGACGAGGGTCATGTCGAAAAAATCAAAAACTCGATGCTTGCAAACTATAGATCAACTATCAGAGATCTCACTGATGGTGTGGATACGAGGATGTTTTGGGCCTCAGACGGGTCAAATGTCGATTGGTACCGAAAATACTAGTACTGCTAAGCGTTTGCCTTACAAGGTAATCAAGTGACATTTTATAAGACCCGCACTATACCAATGTTTTTTGTTTTTTACGGTCTTAATGGCCCTCTCTACATTGAAGTCGAGCAGAGAAAAAGGATACGCGGATGATATCGACATCATCGCGTGTTCTCGCCGTGGCATTGTGGAAGCATTCACGGCGATTGAAGAACAGGCGAAACGAGTTAGTCTTAAGATCAATGAGGACAAAACGAAATACATGCTGTCAAGCAAAAACCAATCCGTCGCTCACCACCTGGGACAAAATATAACAAATGACAGCTACAATTTCGAGGTAGTTAAGGAGTTTGTCTACCTTGGGGCAAACGTAAATTCCACAAATGACACCACAG